>OY728142.1:1283322308-1293322308 GCA_963277665.1 Viscum album | reverse complement strand
AAAGATACAACCATGATGGGGTTTCTATAAGAACATAAAACTCACTACTTACTTCTCTAACACTTTAAACTTCATAAAGTAAAAAATAGAAATTTTCCAGCCTCAAAAAAATTCATCGGATTGAGGTTTATATTATTTTAAAAACCTTGGGTTGTTAGATTAATATCTAGATTAAGAAAATTGGTCATTAATATTATTATTTTATAAGTTATGTGGGTAGAAGAGAAGGGTGCATTGTCCCTAAAACTATACAAATAGAGATAGTAGGTGGCACGTTTTTTAGTATATAGTCACCCAAACCATGCACCCCAACATTTTATAATGTTTTTAAGGGTATTAACATTTTCATAGGTAGTATCATAGTTCGAGGATAATTTCAGCAACCATGGTTAGTGCATAATTCTCTTGTTTGAACTTTAAAACTCTCATAATGCTTTTTATGTAATTTAAAAATTATAGATGGCCCAAGAGAAGTTTAAAATAGATTTTTAACTTAAAATGATAATAAATTTTGATAAAGGTGACCATTTTTGGATCTATGATAAGTCAAATTGAATCTTACAAAACAAGATATAATTCTAAATATAAATAAACTTATATATGGTGTTTTTCATGGTCTAAATTAGTTTAAGGGTCCCCTAAAAATGTGTTCTAAGTTATGGATTATTAATTTTTTATTTGAAAATTCAATTTTCATGTAATTAAAGAGGTAATTTTTAATAAATTATGGTTGAACTAGGATTTGTATCTTCATATTTTATTATTCTAATTTTTGTAAGATTTGAGATTTAATGAGTTTTCCATGGAAAATATAGAAATTTTGACATTTTCTTAAGGTTTTTGAAAGATAATTAGTATCATATATGGATTGAAAAACTTTATTTAAAGGAAATATTTAGCTTATTCCATGAATCAAGTTTGATTATGTATTTTTTATTGATTACCATGTGTTGTGGATTATTTTAATAGATATAGAGGATATACTTTAATTTTTGACATATTTTTATGATATATCTTATGTGTAAGGGGTTTACCTGGATGTATTGTGCCATGTTTTATTTTCATGGTTGTGTGATGTGATGAATCATGGTTTTTTATTTTTTATGTTTCATTATGATTAAATTATTTTATACCTAGTTACTTTTATCATTGAGAAACCATGGGATAAATTTCAATGAAATTCATAGCTACACTATATAAATCATGAGAATTTTTTTAGTGCAGATTCTAGGATATAGTTTGATTATTGAGAGTTTAATATATTTTTTACTTAAGTGATAAACTTTAGTAGAGTGATCATGTACCTTATGGTGATTTATATTATATAAAGTTATTTTTAAATGAGTTTTCAAAATGAAAATTTTTTCTAAATGTTTTCATTGCCTTTTGGGGGGGGATTTTTTATTTCATGGGTAGGATTATTACACCCACTTTTATTGAATAATTTAAATAAATTATATTATTTTTTATTTTAGTAAAAATGGCGAAAAATTAAAAAAAATATAGATAGAAAACTCATTTGCATATTTTTTTCAACTATGTATGTGGATAAAATAAATAAATGGTTGGGATTATGGTCTATGGAATGTATATATCAACCATACATATTTTTAAAATAATCACAAAATTTTATTTTTGACTCTATATTTCTTAGGTTAAGTATTATTATTATTATGGGAATGTTATAGATATTTATAAGTTATTTAAATTTTTTTTTGTGATTTTAAATAAATTCAAAGGATTTTTTATTATCTAAAAGAGATTTTTTGAAATATATTTTATTATTAATAATTATATTATGGTTTTTTGTGTGTTTGGTGTGTTTGTGTTTGTTTGATGTTAAAATTCAATACATCATGTGGTTACAAATTTATGGTGATACATTGGCCCAATTCACATAGGGTAGTGTACAGAATACATGGAAATAGTGGGTCCCGTTTATGGGTAAAAGTTGATGGATGAATTGCATATTGGATAATCTAATATAGAGTTAAGTATATGAATTATTAAAATTAGTATAAAAGGTGGTCTTGGATTCCATGTGTGTTATTGGACTGTGTTTTGGTGGGGCGTCAAGTATTGGTTGTAAAGGATGAATATGTTTAGAATATAAAAGAAATTGACATAGAAGTGTACGGTATTGGTGCATGTAAATAAAATGATTTTGGTCTATATAATAAATTAACAAATCCATTGTAATTTTAATTTATATAGGTATTTTGGCCATGTAATGTTAGGAATTTAAGATCGAATGTGTTAAATGGGACTTTGATTGGAAATTAAGTCACTTATTCATTAAGTGCACTGATAAATTTTAGAGAGGGGTTGAGTTGTTTTAGTATAAATCTATTTGGGTATGTGTATGGTTTAATTTACTTATAACACCTATAATAATGTTTCCAATTTTATTTATATTTATTAAAAAAATAAAATTTTTAAGGGTCCAAATTAGAAACAAATTAGGGGTTTTCTTTGTGGGGTTGTAGTTTATTGAGGAAAGGGGTGAATCCCTATATACATCCTCTTATATTACTTCTTTATGATTTTATCCACCATGAAAGATAAGTATCACATTGGTAAGACTTCTTCTTCTTTCTCTTCTTATCCCACCTCTTTCTCATTTACTTCCCTTTCCTCTTTTTTCCATTATTATAATTTTTTTTCAATTTTAGGGATTTGAAACTGTTATTTTCTCATGGAGTAGTGAAACATTTAATTTTATATAGGTATATTTAAATAGAGTCATAAAGGGGACCAAGGATAAAAATACACACCTCATTTAAGATATTGATTCCATCATTCGGTTTTTTCTTACTAATACTTTTAGGTAGTAATATCTACTTAAATTAACATATACATGTAAAACCTGATATTATTGAGTTTTCAAATTATATTTTTTTTAATATTTTCACTTCTCTTTAATTTCAAAAGGCATTTTATGATTTTTTACTTATATGTTTGGTTTAAAAATAATTTATTAATATTTTATATGCAATAAAAGGGTAAATTATAGTTCTTTAAACTTTTAAATGATATCATATCTAAATTTAAATGGTTAAAAGAAACCAATTTTTGGTTTTATATTTTAGACCATGATATGAATTTATAAATACTTATTTTAAATGATTTTAAAAAATTTAAACTTAGGAGTAAAATGTGCTTTTATGAACAAGGTCGTGTTTGATTTTTTATAAATGTGCTGGTTGGGTTTAATTTCTCATTTTTCTCGCCCTTTATATATTTTTATAACTTGAAATGATATTTTTTAACATGGATTGATTATTAATGGAATATTTTTTGGGTGTTTCTATGATAGATGATTCAGGTGGATCCACATGATTGTTTTTTTAAATTGAATTTATTTTTGTCAAAAATTCATGGACACACTTGAGTGTCTATCTGGGAATTCTAGTGATGAGTAATCCACTAGTTTAGGGATATCATCTAATTATTTCACCCCACAATGAGGAATTTGATCTATAAATATTGGTATGTTATCATGATTACATCAAAGCTAGCAAGACATTTCCATAGTCGAGTCATAGATTATCCCCTTGAAGTATAATGATTATTTCTATTTATTTAACAGATTCAGGGTCAATCCCCCTTTGTTGAACATAAAAAAATTAAGCAAATTTTGAAAACTGGGAAATGAGGGAAGCCATTACATAACATAGAGGCATATAATTCATAAAGAAACATGATCTGAAGGTAGTTATTTTAATTAAAGTATATTAATTTATTTAGCTAATTTTTTAGTTTTGAAACTAGTATGATGGTTTATTATCAAGTAGTTTTTAATAGTACTTATTTTTTAATTTCCTATCAAGTATGTTTATATGAGAATACCCTACACGTAATTTTTTTTGTATTTATAGATATATTTCCTTTATTTTATTTTTCAAGTGTAAAGATGATGTATCTTGTGGAATAGATCATTGGGAGGATGAATTATCACTTAGAACTTAAAGATAATATCGACCAGTTATCCCATATTTATTAATTTCTTTTATAATTTTACTTTGATAGATTGTATTTGATGCACTTAAAATTATAATATATGATTTTACATTATCATGTATTCATGAATTTATTTGTTTTGTTTCAAATGTAAAGTAAATTCCAACATGTGTATGATGGTGTTTGTGGGAAACTATTCCCCTATGGTTTATATTCATCCCTCACTGCTTTTTTCTAGAATTTTAAGGTCATGGTTGGAATTATTGAAGTTAGTGGAAAGTTTTCTTGGGTTTGAGGTGATTTTATCTAATTTTTTTCTATTAATTTGTCAAGTTCTCCCCTAATTATTAGATCTAATCATATTCTTTAACAAAATTACTTCACCTTACCAGACCATCATCATTTCATTTCATTAAATAAAATTTTATATTTTCCTATTGGTATAATTCATCATATCTATTTCATGTATATCCATAATATTTTTTTAATAATCATTGCATGATTTTATCCTCCTTAAATAAATAATCTTCCATTATATTACAAACACTCTAAAACTACTTCTATTATATTATGAGTAATATCTTTCACTATTTTTCTAACAAGCACAATCGAAATACCAATATTTATTTTTTTATCAAAAATATATCCTATTATATCTAACAACAAAACCATCTACTTACCACCTTTTATTTTCTATGAAATTTATAACATCCCCAACCTGGTCATCCCAAATAGTGTTGAGTTAGGAGGCACTATATAACCTCAGGGACACCACATCATATACCAAAGGTTCTTGACTAGTAATTAAATGTTTTATTCAAACTTATATAGGGATATAATTTCAATATAACAATATTAAATAATAAATAAATAATGGAAACATCATCCATAATAGAATATAAGAGTATATAAATTTAATTAAAGTTAAGTTCTAACCATAAAAAATCAACAAACACTTATGTTATATCAAAATGAATTATGTTGGTCATACGTATCTTATATAAAAATAAATTTTCCATTGGAATTATCTTATAATAAAAATAAATAGAAGAATAAAGATACAAAAGGAGATATGACTATAAAATTTTGAGCCTCTCCTCATTCCTATCATCATCCCTAACAGACCACACCAGCATAACCCCCAATAAAACTTATGTCCAACCTAGTATATCGGATATAATTTCCACATTTCTATTAAGATTCATATGCAGAGTGTGAGAATAAATATCAGTATGACACCACCAATGATACCCCAAATATATGTCATGATATACTAGTGTATAAATAAGAAAGTAAATAAGAAGAAACACGTAACAAGAAAACAACCAATTCTAGTCATTTTGTGTTAACCAAACTACCATTACACCTAGACCATCTTACTTCATACAACATTGTTAAATCATTCATTGGGAGATTTGAGGCTAACCCATGGGTCCCTAATAACCATACATTGGAAAAAAAGAAGAAATGTGTCTTATATCCTAATACCCACACCTCATAGACCAATAAGAACTATGTCTAAGGTCATAATACCCATACCTTGAGCACCACAGAGCACTATGTTTGATCCCATAATACCTATACTAGATTAACATCCAAATAATAGGAGAGAAATAATGAATATAACTACCTCATGAATAATCCATGTCTATAGTAATAAGATGGGTATTTATCATAAGGGTATGTGAATCTGAATCATAGGAAGCGCCTGACATATCTAATACCTCAGGAACATCCTATATCCATAATAATGGGACCTAAATTCATCCAAATAAGAAGTGAATAAAAAATAAAGGGAAATGCCTAACCTATCAATTCCCTTAATAATAATAGGAATGCCACCTCATGAGAGTGATACATCATTCCAAGTTAACATAACAAAAAAACATTAAATTTATACACAACACTTCCCTAGTACCCCATTATCATTAGAACATCTAGTGAATATCATTCTATGACTCATAAATTAGATACATAGTCTTCTATATGTGGATCAGTTAACCCTAAACACGTCTCATTGCTCACTCAAGATCATAGGATGACCATATAATACCATGCTATGACTCTATACAAGATAAATTATTCCAGTCATTTATTCTATCTCCATTAAATGAAATAATTCTAATTTGTTTCATAAGACCTATATTGGATCCTTAATATAGATATAAACATGTATAAACTATATACCTGATGATTTTGAATCCCATAGGCTTCTCACAATATGGTCGTAATCCAACTACCCAGTTTTACAAGCCATATACAATAGTTACAATACTCCAATAACTATTTCCCAATAAAACCATGCACTAGGATTTTCATAAAACCTTTCATCAAGAGAAGATCTAACAATAACCTATATATGGTACACACCCAAATCACTAATCCATGGAATTAGTTTCCTTAAATCCCATGCTATAAGGCCCATTGAATACCCCTTTAAATCTAACTTAATCTCCAAGAATCAAATTCTCCCTCTCATTACCAATGATTCCCATAAGGTATTACCATAATCAATCATTAACATACTAATCCTATCTAAGGTTATCTTAAATAATTCCCCCAATCCCTAGAGAAATAATCTCACTCCAAGAAATACTCAAACCACAAATCCTCTATGGAAGGTGGGATTCTAATAACTCACAAGATTAAAAAATACCTTTCCAAATAAACAAAATTTCTAAGCCTATTAGACCACTTATACTAGATTAATGTAATTCAACAACTTATAAATTATCTTAATACCAAACACCCATTTAGGATCTATTTCATATAATTAGTTTTTATAACCCTTGGAGACATAATCACTAAGGGGTCCTAAAATCGCTGAATATAGAGTGTAACTCCCATTCTGATCATAGGAAACACCACCAGGTCTATATCATGTATTGGAACCCCATAAATCCTAATTAAAGTCACCATAACCTCATACCCATTCATACACACAAAATCATATATAAACACACAATATATGGATTTATATTTAAGGTACAACCTACTTTGTGTCAAAGTTATCCCATTAAGATATGTTCATACACACCATCCTAGCTCACACTAGCCACCCCAATCATGAAATATAACTAAATTACATATGCATAAATTAATTAATTATAATTAACTAATACATTAAAACCTATAATTAATTCCAATGGAATAAATCATTAAAACTCATCGAGCAGCATGGAAAAACCAAAACCACCACCAATGTTATGTGAACATTCCATGATGTGTCCTTGGTACTCCCATGATTAAAATTCCTATGATGTAACACCCAATAAATCAATATTATGAAACCAATTGACAAAATCCTTAGGAGAAATCACTGGGATATTTGTCTTAATTCACATAGAAAGAAATGACATGAATTCCTCATTCATTTTCATCATTAAATAATTCTATTCAAAATCCTATTGATCTCAGTCACATTTTACTATGATCTTGTGATATTTGATAAAAATTCCTAACTAAAATCCTATTGAATCAAAGGAATAGAATATTATATAGAGATGAATAGAAATGAGAAATTTATTACTTAAATCTGGTGTGAAGAACCATCCATTAGGCACTATGGATCGTAAAAAGGGAAAGGGAGGAATATATAAAGCCAACGGAGTATCCTCTCCCTTATATTGGTTAATGTAGCACCCAATACCTTGAATGGGGTTAATAAAACCCCCTAAAAATATAATAAGGATCCCATTTAATTGGATGGTATAGATCCTCCTCTATAATCCTGATAGACCCCCACCATAAGTATAATGGGACACCGGTATTTCAGCGGTAGAGGTAGGGTTTTACTCCCCTATCAGGCACACAAAAAAACTTTTTCACTTACACTAGAAGTTCATTTTGTTATATTATATCCCATAAAACCCATACCCTAACATGTGCCTCAATATTTCCTTCTAGATCCATATACCTTCTCTACCACCTTTATAATCTCAATTAATACTTCCAAACATAACCAAAATATCCCCCTCTAGTCTATTTTCCAAATATTCATATCCTTTTGGATCCCAATTCATTGATAACCAAAATTTTATTTTATTTTTTTGATGAAATATAATTTTGTGTATTTTTTCAAACTCTCCACTATATGTCTTATCATCCTAAAAAAGTTTCAGTAAACACTACTTTATCTCTATCTTGTCCACTAGAATATGATATCACTACTCATTTACTATTACTCATTGGATATGATTATGTGATCCTTATGCACAATCTAAACAAACTATATTTTTAATGAAAACTCATACACAAATCCATAATGGGTCTCTTTAATTTTCTAGATAATGTATTTAATACTAATTCTTCTTTTTGATACCCAATTTCCTATAAAAAAATAAACTTCAATCCTCCGCCACATTGACTTCCCTTGAAACCTTCATGGTTTCTCCTTGAAACTCTAAATTTATAATCCAAATAATCATATAAAAACATTGAATACATAAAGGAAACACCAAACTACCCTCACCTGAGTTCATTCATGTCTTATGGTGTAATACATTGAAATACTCTTCAATTTTAAAAAATGTAGACATACACCATTCAAGATTACTCTGATATTGAATCCTAAAACATATTCAGTCAAATGAAAAAAAATTACACCAAACCCACTTCTAAAAATACTTACTACACCCAAATTCCATATATGGATACTCAAATTTGATATTCTGTAATAACTGAATACAACTCATCCATCCCATACACAAGTCTAGACAGTTATCAAATGTATTGACCATAGTAATTTTACCCTCTTGCTCTCAAACATTGATCTGAAATCTCAAGCATTCCTAATTTTTGTTTTTAAAGACCATCATGCTTTATGTAATCCATATTATTATCTAAATTAGGTTCATACTCTAAAAAATAAATTATATTCTCTCTACCATAATATTTCCCTTAACAATACTACCTACGCACCAACCTACTCACCGTTATCCTTACTCAAGCACCATTGTTCACAAGGTGAACTAATTACATTTCCTTAAACCCATATTTCACCTCATGATATGGTATAAAACATAATGGTGCTCCAAGATACCACTATCCATCAATTTTAAAAAATAAATTACTCCTATACTAGAGTCCCAACATGCATACCTAAAAACTAAAGAATCTAATCATTATATTACAACTCTCATGTTCCTAAAACCCATGTAATTATTAAAGGGCTAATGAAAAACCCTTTCAAAAAAAATCCTCTTACTAAAGAAGACTAATATATAAATGGCATGTCAAACCATAAACCATGAAATATTTACCTTATAAGCCTCACATACACTAACTATTTTATTATAAATGATATAGTGAATTAAAATAACCCTCTTAGTGGTTCTTATATATCATTGATTTTCATCAATTTCCAACCAAGGGTGATTATACCCCCTCATACTACCCGATCATACAACCCGAACAATTCCTTTATGAATCATAATTTCTTATTACTAGTCTCAAACACATAAAAAATTAATTTCACATCCTTTTTAAATCAAATGTGACCTCCTGAAGGACTACATTTACTTCCATTCCCAAGGTACTTCATACATTACACATGTTTAAAACCACTACATGACCACATGCCTCTCATGTGTCTTTCTAACACTCAAATCATCAACCCAAACTCAATCATCTCATGTCATACCATCTTTTCTACCTCATATAGTACATGGAACTCACTTTATATCATAATGAGTGTGAATGATCCAACCTACTTACCAAACATCCCATATACAACAACTCTACATGTGTACCACGAATTTTCACCATACTACCATAACCCTAAATCATATTAGGATTCTTGATTTTATAAATCAAGGATCACATTCCCATGTAACTAGTCTAGTAATATAATTTATCCTACCCTTTGAACATAATCATAACTTTACTATAACTATCAATGATTAATATCCCAAATAAAACAAAGGAACCCTACATGCCTATCCTCCTCACTCGAGGGTGTCTAGATCACAATGTAATTCCTTGATTATTCCAAACCATATCTTATAAAAACTTTCCCATTCAAAAGTAATCTAATACCTAAATCCACCCATTAAGGTTTGTCATCACACAACATGAGCATAATAGAATTATCATCATATCAATGTCGAAACATGCATAAAATACTCATTATAGGTTTTAGATAATTAACACATCCCAGATATTATATTCAATAAAACACTGAATAAATTATTATTAATGTTTTAATTAACCAAATCACTTCACTCAAGATATTTCAAAAATAAATTTATTTCCAAAAAATAATTTTTTTTAAAAATCTTCTAAAACTCCTTTCTCAACTCAATAGCAGTAATGTAAATGTAAAGTATTCTGTGTGTTGAGTAAAATAAATATATCCATGCCTCTTACCACCTTTTTTAAATATTAAAATAGAAAATAAATAACCATATCATCATAATTTAACAATAAAATGACAATAATAGTGAAAACCATAAACCATAAACCCATGACCCTAGTAACTTGGACTTTCACCGAATAGTTTTTCAAGGAGAAAAAGCTTATTGTAAAGTCTAAGTTCTTAAAATTCTTATATCCATATATGATGTCAAAAATTATAAAAAAAATATAAATATCTTTGGTACCATTTTTAATTCTATTGGCCCGATCAATCTGAATAGTGACAAGCTGGTTGGCACTATCTTCCCTGAAGCGCGCCTCTCTATACTCTAAAGTCTAATAACTAGTAGTGAGAGTCTATTATTTTCCTTATTGAGATTATAAAATAATTACCACAACATATAATAAAAAATAAATTATATTAAAATCATTTATAATATAATATCATAGTAAACCCATGTTATATCAAAATGAAATATATTGGTCAAGTAACTCATACATCAAAAATAATTTCCCACCAGGTCAATCATATACTGAGTGTAAAAATATGAATAAAAATAACAAAGTAGACATAAATGAAAAATATTTATCCTCTCATTAGTCCTATCTCAATCCCCATAAATTCAGTTTAACCTAACCCCCCATGCATCCTATAACATCCTCATTTTTTGTAAACCCTTTATGGTTTAAATTCATACGACTTTTTAGAGAAAATTTAAAAAAAAATCAACTAAATTTCTAGCATTATATATGAAATTTATAGGGTATAAATAAGGGTAATATGTGTTTTAAGACTATTAAAAAGGTATATATGAGTTTAACTTGGATACATAAAGGTAACCCTTATTTTTAAAGGGTTACATAAGGGTAAACAACCCTGATATAGGAGTAAGTCTGGGTTACATATGGGTAAATGTTGTTTTCTAAGATTGTGTAAGGGTAATTTTATGATCCAAAGTGATTTGTAAATGAAACTCCATAGTTAAACAAAATCCACCATGTGAGTTCTAAAATTTGTGTAAGGGTAATATGAACCTTGAGTAAGGGTACTCCCTAGTCACGTAATGGTAAAGCCTTTAAGATTTAATGTGTAAGGGTACTTACTAGTTTGCGTAAAGATCATACTTACCTACATAAGGGTACCAGTGCATTTACAATACCCCTATATGGGTAACAGTGGTGTTGTGAAAATGTAACCATACATTTCCAAATGTTATATAATGGTAACTTGGTTATTGTGTAAGGTTATAATGATCTACCTAAGGTAGTTCGTCGATTTCAAAATATGTATAATGGTAACCCAATACCCTTACATGACACCTAGGAGCTGTATAAGGGAAAAACCATGTTACCCTTATAAAGTACCCACTTTTATGAAAATTATTTAAAAACCTTCTTTTACATTTATTCTTCAATGTTTTCATCTTTAATGTGTATGGTTCAATTTTAATTGTCTTAAATCATAGGAATTTATTCTTTTGACTCGTTAAAAGGTTTCAATCCCATTATGAAAAATTTTAAACATTATACATTAAATAATTGGTTAAAATAAAAATTATGTGTTTAATTTAATTTATTAGTATTATTGTTGTGAACCTGTACATGGTTTTTCCTACTTGAAAAAATACATGAACCTTTATTCCTTCATTTTTATTTATACTCTTGTGTTTGTGTAGTCTAGGAATTACCTTGATCAAGATTTTTGAATCATTATTTGATCATTATGGGTTCTTCTTCTAGGTCCTGGCATGATAAAACCCTCACCCACTCTCCTCTATTCTTTGTTGTAGTATTTTAAAAGGATAATTCCATGTAGGATTCTATATTCCTATTCTCTTTTTTCATTATCAATTTGTTAAGCTTATCTTTCTAGAAATATATAGAAAAGGGATAAATAATTCTTAAATGATAATAACCCATATTTTTCAAATAATGATAAAGAAAAATTAACATTCTTATCTCATATTATTCTAGAGAGAAAAAATATTACAACATGTGAAATTATAATTATTATTTAAAAAGAAACTATTAATTACAAGATATGGATTAAATAGATATTTCTTTAATTATCTAGGAGAGATAAATTTGTTATTTTATGTTGTTTTTTTATTTGTTTTAGAAATAAAATATCTGGAATCAGTGCTAGGAATCTTTAGCAAGCAGTTTGATATTGGTAAAACATTGATGTAATTTATGTGATGTTTTCTTGATGATCCTTGGAGTTCTTCATCAAAAACCTTGTGGTAGGAATCCCTTGACTTTTTTCATGTTATATATTGTTTATTGGAATGATTTTGGGTGTGTGTGTGTGTATACCTGATAAAACTATATATGATACTTGATCACATGATGCATGTGTGTGTGTGTCATTGACTTGTGATTGTATTTATTATATGTTTATTGTTTTGATGATGATAATATTTGACTTTACATGATTTTTTTATATTTCATTTGCATCATATATCATATGTGTTGTTCCCTTTTTCAACAGATGGGCATATAAGTTGATCCTGATAGACATGCCCTTAAACGATGTGTTATAAGTGAGGTTGGAATGAATTAAGTTATCCCTTCAAGAGGGATGTGCCATACATGTTTGGTACTATCTCATTGAGGGGGATGTGCCAAGCTATGAGATGGTTTTATTTATAAAATGGTACCAAAGTAGGTAGATATAGTATCCAAGGACCTAGAATTTGTTTTTTACATGTGTGATTTATTGTTCTTTATATTTGTAACCTATTTAAATTCATTCAATTAAATTTTATATCTTATTAAATTATATTAAGTTTCATTTATGGTGTCATAATTTTTATTTTACTCACACCCTATTTTTATTTTCTTGTAGATTTATGATTAGGGATCTGGAAAAGGGAAAGGTATTTTTAGTTGATGGTGGAGTAGCTAGAGCTGGAGGATATGACCATTATTGGATGAATTTGGAGCATGAAATCTATATGTGGTTTAATTTACTATATTTACCATATACCATATATCCTTTTTTAGTTTTGTTTTATATATCTGGTGTTTCATATTATTACTACATGGATGGATTTTATTTTGTTTTATGTCTAATCTGGAGGTTATTTTTTTATTCATTACTTGTTGATTTATTTTTTATCACTTCCTTTATTATACTCTAATAATTAGTTGATAATAAGGGTATAGTCTCCCTAATAATGAACTTAGACCCTTACTTTTATTCAACAGGCTCTTGTATATGGGGAGGCACACATGAGGTCATGTGGCACCCCATCTTAGACCTAGTGGTTTCGGTTTGTATGTTACAAAATGGTATTATAGGAGTGGGTTCACTAACTATTTTCTTCTCTTTAACTTGGGTTTGGATAGGGTAGACAAGAGATAGGAAGGTCGGGACCCATGCGGGGGAACTATGTCAATGTCTGTCCAGCACTATATAGTGGACCTCTTGGTTTTCATACAGTAGGGAATTTGTTTTTTTATCTATTTGATGTTACCATTGATTAAATTCACCTTGGATGATTCTCATGATTTTTAGATGTTGATTTATGGTATTTGGTTTTTATTCATGCATCATGTTAGGCATATTGGTTCGCATACCATATATACTTATTTCAAGAATTAGATAGAGCGCATATAATTAGATGCTTGTTGAAATTTTGACATGAGATTTGGTACATTATTACTTTCATTATTTATATGATATTGTTATATTCTATTATTGATTGTATATATGTGGTTGTGACTAATGTTCAAGTATTGAAATCTTTTCTTGGGTTATGGTAGTGCTTAGGAAGTTATGCCTTGTTCTTGTGGGTATCCTCTTAGGTTGAACATTGTTGTAAACCCTTGTGGGTTCCTATGTAGTTTTTGATTTCCTTGTTTAATCTATTATCATCCTGTAAGGTTATTTTATAAATAAATTTAGAGACACTTTTTCACAACCCATACCAAAGGGGCCCATGCCGCGAATCCCCAATCCTACCTCCAATAGTCCAGGGATTGGCAACTAGTGTTGAGTAGACATATCACTAACATGGGAGGCCTTATACAATGTACTTGTACACAGGAACACATCTCCAAGACTATATAACGTTGAAATGTAAAAACATCTGAACAACCATGCATGAATACATCTAAATCCCACAACCAAAGTATGATACGAATTAAAGGAAAGTAAACAGGGACAAAATACAATCCCATCATAAAGAGTCCAAAACATATGTCTAACCTGAAAGTAAGTACTGGGGAATATTGTTAAAAAGTCACAGGAACACACCTCAGCTTTTCTAGTTTCACTAAGTACCATATAGTCCTGGTCCATCTAGTACTCTGCCAAAAGTTTGATCATATGCACAAGACATGACACGTGCAGGCAAACCCCATGCTGGGGTGAATATAGCAATACTCAGTAGTAGACCCAAAAACCATAAAGAATGAAATAAAGGATATATTTTCAGAACTACACAGGTGTATGTATAAACCACATATAACAAGAATATTCAGATATACTCAACAAAGAAACATTGTCAAAAGGTAAGTCACAACCATAGTATGCCAGCCTCGGATTCCAACTCGAAGATTCCACAAAGCACTCGTCACTATCACAGATTCGGGTATTCATTATGAAACCCCTTTAATAGTACAAAAAATTGATGATAAAGGGGGTATCATTTATTATAATTCAAAAAAGAAATATTAAAAGTACCCCTTTATTACTTCTTTTTTAGTGTTGTTAAAGGGGGGCTTTATTAGCACTTTTTTAAAAGTGTTGATAAAGACTCCCATATCAGCGCTTTTTTACTAGCGCTAATATATGGTATATTTCAAAAAAATAATTAAAAGTAACATATTAATATATAAATATATTTATATTAAGATAAATATAATATATATTTTTTAAATGTGTTTTAGATAAGGATAAATAGAAATTTAAACTTAATATATAAGATATTTAGAAAAAAAAGCTTATGAAATAATTTAAAAAATATTTTTAATTAAATTTTTTGTTATTTTATTGAATAATAGTAATTTAACAACAATTTAAATATAAAATAAATAAATAAATAAAAGATCTAAATTAAGTTGAAAAAAAACTCAAACTTCAAACAACCATATCTTTTGATCCGAGTGCCTGTTTGAGCTCTACAACATATCAAATCAAAAAAAATCATGAGTACTACACCCTTGTGACCTATGGGGAACCCAGTAAAGATTTTTTTATGAAAAAAAACCCTATAATTCCTCTAAAACTGAGCTTTTAGTCGGCATACCTTGATTTTTTAACATTTAATGGATTTTCAGGCTCATTTATGGGGATCTTTTTTCATTTTTTGGGCGGGACTAAATTTATTCAGAGGTATTACATTCATATTGATATAATGGTTTTGAAATTTTATCATTTTTCACAATTTATTGTTATTTATAATTAAATATATAAAAATATATATATATATATTATATAGTCACACCTAAAAAATTAATTTTATAAATAATTAATTAAATGTATTTACATATAAAATATATTTATTAATATATAAGCCTTATCTATATAAAAATTAATATCCATTTTATTTAAAATATAAAATATGATAATTTATATACCTATATAATGTGTGTGTCTATATATATATACACACACTAGTGTGTGTGTGTGTGTGTTTTAGCAAACTGGAATATATTATCTATATATTGTAACATGTAAATAGACATATTAATATATAATATTGTAAATATGTATAAATATGTATAAATATGTATAATTATACTTACATATACACATATATATAATATATATCCAGGTGTATGTATGTTTTATATATGTGTGTTTGTATGTATTTATTTATTTATAAACACACACAAAAAAACAAATTTTATAAATGTTTTTAAAACTAATCTTACAAATATATATATATGAAAAAATATATATTAATATATGAAAAACTATACAGATAAAAAAATATAACTATACATATATATATAAATAGATATTAATATACAATTAAGTATAACTATATATATATATCATTAAATGGGTAAAAAAGTAACATGGAGGAGTGGTAAATTGTCTAGTGCGTAGGGAAGAGGTCTCGAGTTCAAATTCAGGGAGAGGTAGGGGCATGCGTTTAGGTACAGGGGGGTCTATATTTGTTAAAGGTATGAATAGGGCATTATTAAATGTTGGCTGGTGGGGGTCGGTACGATCACTATTGAAAGGGGGAGGTGCGAACTCTTAAAAGGGGTCTTCTATTTTTGGATTTCTTTTAAAAAATATACATTTTTTTAATTTTTTTCAGTGCTGATAAAGGCCCATTTTATCATCATTATTTTAGAACTGATAAAAGTGACCCCCTTTATCTTCGCTCAAATTAACAGTGCTCAAAAAGCATTATTAAAAGCTATTTCTATCCCTGATAAAAGTACTATCTGTAATAGTGAATCCAGGAGAACATAGTCCTAAGTCTTATAGAACCGATGATATTTTCCTAGAGTTAGTGATCCTTAGGTCTAGTCATAGGAAGTATAATCTTAATGTCTGAAGAGATAGGATACACATTTTAGGATCACACCCAAGGCCATGGGGTGATATCAACAACTCAATCTAGATTAACCTGCTAAGTAGGGGATCAGCGCCTATTTAGTATTAGTCATGACGATATGAAGAACCACACCTAGGATAGGAAGATAAATAGAGGATCTCACTCTAGGCCTCATGGAGGGATCCCAATGACTCTATCTAAGAAATCCTACTAAATGGATCGTAGTAATAGGAGTAGGAGATGGTTCAATACTAACCCTCAGGGAAAGGATAAGGGGAACACGCCCAAAAGAAACTTTCCCAAAATATGGAGGAAAACGAATCTAATCCATGTCTATTAAAGTACACAATGTGTACAAAGGTTACACGTCATGTCCCTTGACCTTGGGTTCTTCCTATGTAAATTACCCGGGTCTCAAGTCGTATCAATGTAGAAGAACACGGCATGTATAATGCTCATGTATTCAACTCGTGTGACAGTAAATAGATTTAGCCTGTGTACATGCACTCATGTACCAGTACATGACTTAGCCTGTGTACTCTGGTCCAAGTTGTGTCTATGAAGGGGATTAAATATCATGTTCTAGCCCGTGTACTCCAACTCGTGTCCATGTAACCTCTGAGGTACATTCCAAGTATCTATGGAGAGACCACACGTCATGTGACAGGGTCAAACTCCATTTGATGCTTAAGTATCTCCTGAAATCCTATTTTCCACATAGGGGGGCCACATGGAATATAGATCGGGTTTACAAGACGTGTCATGTGGTATTTTCTAGAATCCCAGTTCAAGAATCAGCACATACTCTCCAACATTCGCTGTTTTATTCAACACCCACCTTGTTTGAAAATCAAGAATCAAGGCCCGACAAACCTTTTTATCACCAAACAACAAGATTTATCCCTTCGATCCACATAGAAAATGAATTTATAAATAATTCTTCATTACACACAAAATAAAGAAAACTTTAGTATCTACATCATCGGATCTTCTTCTACTACAACTATCACACCTTTTTCATGTCTTTCCAATCCTGGATCTATGATTTAATATCATTTTTCCAAGAAATGGGTGTTCAATGATCAATTCATCAGAATATGTCAAACTGTGGACCAAACAAATAATACATGCAATGAATGGATAATCAGGGGAGAAAATCACAAGAACAATCAAGAGGAATAGACCTCGATCGATGTTCAGATCTATCTCAATTAATTTCTGTTAGAAATAAAATTAAAGAATCAATAATCACACAGAATTATCAAAATAAAATCCTCATCATAAAACTCATCTCGTAATATATAGGAACCAAAAATCAACCCATTAGTCGATTAGTTTGTGTTCACTATAGAAATCAAGAACGGTGAAGAAATACAAATAAAAAATTTCATGCCATGATTTTAATTGATTTCTAATGAATACTAGGGTTGTTCCCTGATTTTTTGAGAGATCCTTTGAATTTTTTATGCATTGATCATTGATCCATGGTTTGGTTTTTGTTCATTTGTGAGAAATCCTCCAATGGTCTCTCCAACGGCTCTATAATGGTTCCAAGGTTATGGAGCTAGCCATGGGATTCTGACATAATGGTATTTTTAATGATTCTCTAATCATTGGTCAATGAAAAAAATTAAAATAATTTATTTACTTATTTTATTCATTTGTATGCCCGCAATGACTTTTCCACAAGCAACCCACATTGAACAACGTTAATTCACGCATAGGGTGAACCTCACATTCTAAACTCAATGGTCCCTTGGATTTATGATCTGGGAAGTCATTTAGAATTCATTCCACTTTTTAAGGATAATTGTGTGTGCACGCTATTAAATATTTTTAATATATTTCCAACATTTATACCAAGCACACTGGGCCTCGTAATCACACACCATCTCAGTGTATGGTCATGAAAATAATCCATACAATATTCAAAAATAATACATAGAAAATCTAAGTCATTACATACTTCTTGAGGGTGAGAATTCATTAGATGGGGAGAAATATAACATCCCCATTTTTATAAACCCTTTTTGGTTTAAATTCAAAAAGTCTTTTGCTGAAAATTTAAAAAAAAATAAACTAAATTTCTACCCTTATATAGTTCATAGGGTATATATAAGGGTAAGATGAGTTTTAAAACTTTATGTAAGCATAGATAGGAGTTTCTCCTGGATACATAAAGGTAACCCTTACTTTTAAAAGTTTATATAAGGGAAAAAATATTTTTATAAGGGTAGGGTTGGGTTTCATAAGGCTAATTATTGTTTTTATGGGTTTCGTAAGGGGAATCCACTAACCCCACGTACAATATAATGTTACCACCATAGTTAAAAAATGGTAACATGTGATTTATAAATCTCATGTAAGGTTAATATGAACCTCACGTAAGGGTAATTCCAACTCATGTAATGGTAAACCCTTTAGGCAATCTCTTGTAATGGTAATTCCCTACTCATCAAAAGGTTACCCTTACCAATATAATGGTGCCATCACATTTTCTATACCCATATAAGGTTAACCCTGGCATTGTGTAAAGGTAACCTTGATTTACCAAAGGTTATGCAATGGTAATTTGGATATCCTGTAATGGTAGAATGACATATGGTAGTTCCATAGTTTCAAAGGATGTGTAAGGGTAACCTAGTACCCTTATGTAACACCTAAGAGATGTATAAATATAAAACCATGTTACCCTTAAGCATAAACCACTTTGGAAAAATTTATTTAGAAATATTCTTTTATGTTTCTTCTTCCTTGTTTACACTTATAACATGTATCATGAATTTTTTAATTACTTAAATTATGGGAATTGTTTTTTTGACTCATTAGAAGGTTGGAATACCTTTATGAAGTATGTTAAACACTATTCATTCAATATTTGATCAAAATAAAAATTAAATGGTTAACTTAATTTTTCCGGTTTAATGTTGTGAACTTGTACATGGGTTTTCCTTATTGAAAAATACTCAAACTATTTTTCCTTCATTTTGGGATATTCTCTTGAATCTAGGTAGTCTAGGAATTCCCTTGTTAAATATTGGTGAAGCATTCTTTGATCAGTTAAAGTTCTTCTTCTGGGTTCTAGTTGTGGAAGAACCTTCCCGATATCTCCTCTATTCTTGGGTGAAATTTTCTAAAAGGATAATCCTAGGTAGGAATATGAATTTACCTTATCTTTTTTCAAGAAAAATTTGTAAATTTTAGTATTACTAAACTTTCTGGAAAAATGATAAAGAATTCTTAAAGGATAATAACAAATAATTATCAATGGATGAAAAAGAATATTTACTTTTCAAATATTTTCATTTTTCTAAAGATTTATAATTATATAATATGTGAAATTATAATTATTCTTAAGAAAGAAACAATTAAGAACCTACGATTGATTAAATGGATAATTTTTAAATTATCTCAGAGAGAGAAAGTTGATATCGCATGTGGTGGTTTTATTTCTTTTTTTTAATAAAATATTTGGAATTGCTTCTAGGAATCCTCATAAATCATTTTGATCTGAGTAATATATGGAAGTGATTTGGGTAACATTTATTTGATGAACCTTGGAGTTATTTATCAAAAAACATGAGGTAGGAAATCCTTGACTTTAATGCGTGTTTTATATGGGTTATTGGAATAATTATGGTCATGAATGTGTATCCCTAACAAACCTATGTCTGATTTTTGATCACCTAATGTGTGTGTATCCTTGACATGTACACGTATTCCTTTTATATGGATTGTTTTTATGATGACACTATTTTAATTCATGTGATGTCTTTATCTATCATTTTCATCATGTATTGTAGGTTTTTTTCTATGTTCTATAGATGAGCATATAGTTTGATCCTGGTATAAATATCATTATAGGATTTTTTAGGTGTGAGGTTAGCATGCATCCTATTATCCTTTTAAGAGGGATGTGTCAAACATGTTTGGAGTTATCTATTTGAGGGGGTGTTCCAATATGTGAGATGGTGTTCTTTCCATAATGGTGTTGAAGCTGGTGGATATGGCCTCTAGAACTTGACATATGTTTTGTAATTGTGTGATATATTTTTTTTGTATCTATACTATGTTTACATTCTTAGAATGAAATTGTATATCATAAGAACTTATGTTAAGGATTGTTGGTGGAGTTCTACTGAGACTTGTACAAAAATCATACTCAAACATTTCCATGCATTTTTAGATTTCATGAATAGGGATCCCATGAAGGGAAAAGGACCTATAGTGGATAGTTGAATAGGTGAAGTAGGCTGATGTGAAGATTAATGGATAGAGTTTTAGTAGGGTTTCTACTATTGATTTTATTTTCTATATTTACCCCATAACTTGGATCATTTTTTATTTTTGGTTTTTATCTATATAATTCTATATTGTTACTATATGGGATGGATTTATTTTTTTTTATTACTACTCGAGTGGTTACTTATTTTTTAATTACTTATTTATTTATTTGTTTTAAATTTCTTTATTATACTCTAATGATTATCTAATATTGAGGGTATAGTCTCACCACTGAAAGACTTAGACCTTCACTGCTATTCGAAATCCTATTATATATGAGTAGGTGACATTATGTCATGTGGAACCATGGCTCAGGCTCAGTGGTTTGGGTGAGGATGCTAAATAACATGTGTGTTATCTTATATATGATAAATAAGGTTTTTATATCCACTAAGACACATTTGTAGTGTGAGAGAATAAGTCATAGTAAGATACCACAAATGTTTCCCCTAATATATGTTATTTTGTTCATGTTTATTTATGAGAAATTAAACAAAAAATGACTCAAAATGTGAAATAAATCATTTAGTATCATTATGTTTCTACCAGGACATCATAACACCCAACCTTATATCCTTCTGATAGTGTTTGTAAATTGTTCTGTGGGAGTGATGAGACATACCCTTGAGACCCTAATAACCATACATTAAGAACCATAGACTACCATATATGGGCCCCTAACACCCATACCATGGGCATAATGAGGTAAGATTCCCAATCCCCTAATACCTAAAGTTCCCAAGAAAATGATGTAACACTAATAATGAAGGATTTTGTCACTATTACTTCATTTTTTGAATTAATTTCTAGATATTAATCACAGTGATTTTTTAGAATCAGGATTGTCTCACTATTTATATATCACCTTCTCCCAAATTCAATATAAATAAAATTAACACAGTAAACACAGTTTTTTACATGGTTTTCCCTCAATGTAGATAACTATGTTCTTATTGTGTTCAATTCATATAATATCCCCTTACTAAACTGACAGGTGTGTCTTAAAACTTATCATGGTTTTCCTTTTCATTTTTTGGGTAAGGGTTGATTTTGGATTGGGAGGATACCTATAATGGTAAATTTTGATAATTGTTGGATTTTTCAACTTTAAATAGTGTGTTTTTGTAAACTATCAAGATATTACACACCATGTAACTATTGTCGAGTGCAAGTCGTGGAGCATGGTTCATGATGTGATGGGTACACACTATGAATGACCTTTACACAACGTGAATTATTTTCATGTCGGTTTTTAATATGTAACTATGGGGGTTTCATCGGTTACGAATCTCAAGAATTATGTGGAATGAATATAGGTTACACATCATGTAATAACCCATTTTTGAAGGGGCATTACAGATTCAATGCATCTTCACTGTTAAAAAATGTAAATCTTTAATGGAGTGTAACTGGGTTACACACCATGTAATGCCCCAAAAGTAGCCTATAAAAGCAACAATACACTTAGAATTTCTCTTATCCTCTTCTCTGGTATCCTCTCCCTCAACCCAAATCCTTCCCTATACAATTTATGAGCCTTCCAACCATACTAGATCCATTATTTTGTGGATCTATTCCCTGTGGTGTTGTATCTTTCCTCTAGGTTGAGTTTTGAGGTCTTCTACACCTTTGTTCTCGTTAACGGGTGTCTTTGTGAGTTTTGAGTTTTGGGAAGAGGTAGAAGGTTCTATCCTGAATTTCCAAATTGATTATTACTAAATTTCTTGATTTATTTCAATTTATCAATTAAATATAATTGCTCAAACTTTATTCCAATTAAATTGATAAAAACCTGGTTATTGTTAATCGATTGATTGGAAATGGTTTTGGCACAAAAATTTGGAAAACACCAAATTCCTTTGAATTTGGGTGTTTTTATAAAAATTGGATGATTTAAATTATTGAATTTAAATTTTGGATTTTATGGAAATTTTTTCAATTAAAATTTTGAATTTAATTTTGAAAAATGAATTTTGAAAAGGATGGAATTGGTTTTGAATGGATTTCAAGCTTGTTAAAATGGTTTGAAATGATTTGATAGAAACCCAGTGATTTTATCTTGTGGAATGGGCATGTTTTTTTATTAAAATCTATTTTGATTTAAAATAGAGATAAATTGAAATTTTTGAAATGGAAGAATGGGATTTAATTTTATTTTAATTATTCTTAAAATAAATTTCCCATCATGGAAGAGAACATTCAATCCTTAGATAGTTAGTGAGTTATTTGGATACACTCTATGATATTACAACGTTCCAAAACATACCTGCGGTGGGTCACATCCCCGATGGGAGGGTGAAAAGTCACCTTTGTCCAGTGTTAGGGGGATGTGAGTATACTCATTTTTCTGAGATCACTTATAGAGCGTGGAATCCTATATAAGGTTAATAATATTTTATCTACTTGAAAATGGCCATGATTCTCTCTAGTTTATTTATATATGAGATATAAATGTATGCTAATTTTGTAAAACTGCACAAAATTCCTTAGTTGGATTTACATAAACTGTTTATGTAACTATTTTATTTAATCCATTTTTTAGAAATATTCCATCTCGTGTAAAGTAAATCATGTTCTTTAAAATTATCTTCGATCATTTTAAAATTGTATTGAATGTTTTGTTTAAATATGATCTTGAATTTCCAAAACCAATTTATTTTGAAAAATTGAAATATTATATTTGGATAATATGTATTTGGTATCTATTAGGGAATATTTGGTGGTATCCTACTAGGCTTAGGATCACACCCTACTTTTTCCTTAGGGTGTTTTTAGACATTCTTCTTCCAAGTACAAGAACAGGGAAGGGATCTCTTGGAGTTGGATCTAGATGTTCAGATTTGGACTTGGTGAGTTTTGTCTTTAGGTACCTTGGGTCTATTTTTTCATTTTAGTACTTAGGTTGTAGTACTTTGGGATTTTTATGGATTATTGTATTCTGGTACTTTACTCCCAGTAGAGATTCTATTTCTAATTCATGTTGAATTATATATTTTACTTCCACTATTTTTTGTGTCAAATTAATTCTCACATTCATATTGTATAATTATCACTTTGTGTTGTCCAAGGATGTGAATTTTTTCAAGCTTTATCAAGATAATAAACCCGTTATCGATTATTCAAATCGCTTTGTTGAGCTGGTGGAGTTTTCTCTTAATATTGTATCTAATGATAAGATGAAGGATCGATGGTTCGAGTTGGGGATTCGATCAAATATACATTATTTGTTTGTCTGTATGAAGCTACCCACTTATTATGATGTTCTAGATAGGGAGATAATGGTTGTGATGGAACTAGCAAGAAATACAGGGTTTATGGGAGTTCCTTTTTCTCCCAATGGAATTGTTAGTTCCTTCAAAGGAAAATGGAAGTATGATGATTCTCATGGTAGTTTTCAATTTCAGAGTCATTCTAGGCCTCCTATAGCACTAGGATGAAGTTCATTAACTTTCTATCAGTGTGTAAATCTAGAAAATTCTAATAGGTTTTGCACTGAGGCACCCAATAATTGTAGCTCCAATAGATTTTCAGAGCACTTACAGATATTTTTCCATCACCTCTCTACTCACTGTAGTGGAATAGGATCATCATCTCCTCCAAAAACTACGGGGAAATAAAATACTTCAATTACAAAAGGTTTCATTCCATAGGAATTTGGAACAAAGATTCTTTATTTAGTGGAAAAGTATCTAGAGTAAGAAGACACGGGACCAGTGCCCATGACAGGTACCATTAATATAGCATCGTTATTAGTGACTTCTCTATTTGATACTAGTGAATCTCTCTCCATTATTTCAACCCCTATTTTTAGTCTACTAAATCTTCCAATGGAACTTTTATTTTATTCAATGGATATTTCTATACCCCTTGGTATGAAGATAAAGAAGGGTATTCTTAGTCCTGCTTGTGTTTTATCGCTTTTAGATTTCAAGATTACATAAAGTTTCCTAGATCTTGACATGAAATCTCTTGATGTAATATTCAAGAAGGATTGGATAGTTTCTAATAAAGTATGAATTTATTGTTATCTTTGATGGATATACCTTACAACATCCAGTGGTGTGCCTCTTGTCTTTCAAAGAGAACGGGACCCAAGGTTGAGTAGAGCTGGACCATCTTATCTAATGTTGGGTAAAGTGATATCAGTGTTTTCCTTTTATTTGTATTGTGATTTAGTGAGTGGGGATCTTCTTCTAGTTGTTATTGAATTTCTAGAAATATTTCCTTCATATTTCTCTATTCTACCACAAATAAGGTATGTTTATTTATTAATTGAATTAATTTATGGTACTTAGGCAATTTAAATTTTCTCCTACCACAAGGAATCAGCTGAACTAAAAGAGATAAAGTCCCAGTTGGATGATCTTCTCGAGAAAGGATTTATTTGCTGGAGTGTGTCACCTTTGGCAGTGCCGATTATCATTGCTAAAAAGGCTGATAGATTTCTTCACCTATGTGTTGATTATTAGAAACTCAACTGATTCATGATAAAGAACAAGTATTTGTTTTCATAGATTGATGATTTTTTTTATCATCTAAAAGGTGAAAAGTGGTTTTCAAAGATTGATCTTTGTGTTGGTTACCATAAGTTGAGTATAAAATAGTATGACATTTAGAAAACTATTTTTTGAGACAGGTATAGATACTATGAGTACCTTGTTATGAAATTTGGTCTTACAAATGCTCCTACAGTTGTAGTAGTCTTTGTGGATGACATCTGGATACTTTTGTGGACAATATATGGATGACCTCTGGATGACCTTGTTATGGACACTATAATTACCTTGTTATGGTTGACATCTGGATGACCTTATTACGACATCTGTATGACCTTATTATGACCACAATTAGTACCTTGTTATTCCCTTTGGTCTGAAAAATGCTCATGCAGTTGTAGTAGTCTTTGTGAATGACATCTGGATACTTTTATGGATGGCATTGAGACAACATATGGATGACCTTGTTACATCCACTAGTAGTCTTTGTGGATGACATCTGGATGAACTTGTTATGGACACTATAAGTACCTTATTCTAGATTTTATGAAAAAAATGGTATACGAGTATCTAGATAATTTTGTAGTAGTCTTTGTGGATGACATCCTTGTTTACTCTAAATTTGAGTATGAACATGTGTATCATTTGAGAATAGTTCTAAGTCTGTTGAGAATTTTATGACTCTATTCTAAGCTCTCAAAAAATGATTTCTAGATTTGGGAAGTGAAATTCGTGCGACATGTGGTGTTTGAATAGGGTATATCAGTTGATCATGAGAAGGTGAAGTCTATTATGACTTGGGAGAAACTACAAAATGTATTTGAGATCCAAAGTTTCTTGGGATTAGCCAAATATTACCGTAGTTTTGTGAATGACTTCTCAAAGTTGTCTTCTTTGATGAATGATCTAACTCAGAAGGGGGTGAAGTTTTCTTGGGATGATAAATATCATAATTATTTTTTTGGTCGGAAATGTATTTTGACTACTTCACTGGTGTTAACTCTTCCCGAGGTCAGGCATGGCTATGTGGTATTTTGTGATGCATCTGGTTCAGGATTAGGTTGTGTTCTTATTAAGGATACCATGTAGTTTCTTATAGATCTCATCAGCTTAGGCCACATGAGAAGAATTACCCTATCATGACATTGAACATGCAACTATGATGCATGAGTTTAAGATTTGGTGGCATTACCTTTATGGATATATGCTTAACATGTTTTCAAACAAAAAAATACAAAGTTATATATTTTCTCAAAAATATTTGAATCTTCTCTAGAGGCATTGGGTGGAATATCTGTAGTTTTTAAACATTGAAATCACTTATACCCCAGGGAAAGGGAATGGAATTTCAGATGTGTTAAGCAAGAAACTTCCAACCTGGGTAGTGAAATAATATTCAGAAGAGTGGAATTTTATGGCTCTCTTTATACAGTTGCATATCAAATTTCAAGAGAAAGGGGATGAAGTTTTTTTATCCAGCATTCAGTTATCATCCTATCTTTTGGAGATGATTATTCAAGATCAATATATTTATGATGAATTCAGTAGCATTAGGGACTCTCTTAGTGATGGGGAGATGGTTTACCAGTGGTCGTTCTCCAAATATGGTTTTCTATGCTATTGGAATCGCTTTGTTGTGACTTTAGGGTCAAGGAAGGTTTTGATGGGGTATTTTTATAATTTATTATGGGAAGTTCACTGAGGAACCATGGAAATGTTATATAATATATATTGGTAGTTTTGGTGTCCAGAGATAAGGTGAGGCATTGTTGAGTTTTTCTCTCGTTGTTATACGTGCTAACAGGTTTAGGTCAAGCACCAGAAACCTTTAGGTTTCCTTCAACCACTTCTAGTCCCTACCTGGAAGTGGGATGAGATCTATATGGAATTTTTGGTTAGGTTTCCATGTACCCAAATAAAGAATAATGTGATATGTTTTATGATCGACAGGCTGACCAAGTCGGTCACTTTATACCAATTTTTATATAGCCAATGCTGAAAGTTAGGAAGTCTCTATGTTAAAGATATTGTTCATTTGAACAGAGTTCCATCTTCTATATTCTTTGATAGGGATACTTGGATTATATCTATCTTTTGGAGAGTCCTTTACGAGGCACTAGGATCTCAGGTTCTTCTGAGAATAGCATACCATCCACAATAGGATGGACCGACAGATAAAGCTATAAAAATTCTTGAGGATATGCTTTTTTCTTGTCATTGAATTTTACGGGGCTTGGGATGATCACTTGGGACTCTTTGGGTTATTTTATAACAATAGTTACCACTCTGTGATCAGAACGGAACCTTTTGAGTCCTCGTATGGTCGGCCTTGAAAATATCTATTGTGATAATCGTAGGTTGGTGAAATCTCTTTGGTTGGTCCAAGCTTGGTGCAGGAGACAAAATATAGTATTTGGATGATTCGTCAAAGGATGTTGACAGTAGAGATCCAATATAAGTCTTATACTGATCGACACACTATACCTTTGAAGTTTTTATTTATGATTAGGTTTTATTGAAAGTTTCACCCCAGTTAGGTCATCAACAGCATGGGAGATAAGGGGATCTTACTTCTGGTTTTTTGGGACCTTTTTAGGTTGTTGAGATGGTAGGAAAGCTTCTTATCAATTATAAATTCTACCACAGATGATGTCGATACATAATATATTACATGTATTAAAAATTATAAATTATCTCTTTCATAAATCTCACATTTTCAGTTGGAGTAATCTTGAGATTGAACATGATTTATCTTTGACTGAGCGGGCAGTTAGTGCAATCGATTTTGAGACCAAAGTACATCGTGGTAGGATGATACCTTGGGTTCATGTGCTATAGAAGCATGGTTATCGTAATAATGAGATGTGGGAATGTGAGACACTAATGAGAGAAAATTTTCCTAATCTCTTTGGCATGATATATTCTTTAATGGCTTTCTAAGGATAGAAATTTTTTATGTTGGGGAGGTTGTAACATCTCATTACCAAACTGATAGGTACATCTTAAACCTTGTCATTTTTTCCTTTTCATTATTTGGATAAGGGTTTAGTTTTTATTGGGAGGATACCTATAATGGTAAAGTATGGAACTTATTAGATTTTTTAACTTTAAACAGGGTGTTTTTGTAAACATCCGGGATATTACACGCTGTTTAACTGATGTCAAGTGCAAGTTGTGTAGCATGGTTCACGGTGTGATGGTTACACCCCGCGAATTCCATTTACACGACATTAAGTATTTTTTAGGTTGGTTTTTAATGTGTAAGGATAGAGGTTTCTTCAGTTACAAATCTCATTCATTACACAACATGAATAGGGGGTACACGTCATGTCATACCCCATTTCTAAAGGGGTGTTACAAACTTTATGCTTCTTCACCGTTATAAAAAATAAATATTTCATGGAATTTAACTCAGTTGCACGTTGTGTAATGCCCCAATAGCCGCCTATAAAAGTAGCAATACCCTTGGAATTTTTTACATCCACTTCTCTAGTTTCCTCTCCCTCAACTCAAAGACTTCCACAAATGATTTAGGATCCTTACAACCCTACCAAGTCTATTCTTTTGGTGTTCGATCATCATTGCTTTGGCGCTTGATATCTGGGTAAGTGTTCCCCCTCATTCTTTATGTTTCTCTCTCTCTCTCTCCTCTCTTGTGTTTTCAATATATCATCGTGGAATTGATGTATATATTACATTTGGTATTGGATATGGATTTTTGGTTGAGTTTTGAGGTCTTTTACACCTTTGTTCTCATTGATGGGTGTTGTTGTTAGTTTTGAGTTTTGGCGAGAGGTTGGTGGTTCTGTCCCGAATTGCTGAATTTATTATTACTAAATTGATTGATTTATTTAAATTTTTTATTTAAATTCAATTGATTAAAATTTATTTCAATTAAGTTGAATAAAACCTGATTCCAATGAATTGGGAGATTTGAAATAGTTTTGGCATAGAAATTTGGAAAACCCACAATTTCATTGAATCAGGGTGTGTTTATGGAAATTGGTAGATTTAAATTGTTGAATTTAAATTGTGGATTATATGGAAATTTATTCAATTAAATTGTTGAATTTAATTGTGAAAAAATGAATTTTGAAAAGGATGGAATTGGTTTTTAATGGATTTCAAAATTTTGAAAATGGATTAAAATGATTTGAAAGAAAACCAGTGGTTTTATCTTGTGGAAAGGGAATGTTTTTTAATTAAAACCCATTTTGATTTTAAATGGAAAAAATTAGAATTTTTAAAATGGAAGAATGGGATTTAATTTTATTTTAGTTTTTCTTAAAATAAATTTCTCATCATGTTAGAGGGAATTAAAGCATTAGGTAGTTTGTGAGTTATTTATATATACTCTACATTATTTCATCATTCTAAAACATACCTGCAAGAGGTCACATTCTCGATGGGAGGGTGAATAGTCACCTCTATCCAATGTTAGGAGGATGTGAGTACACAAATTTTGATGAGATTACTTAGAAAGTATGGAATACTATAGCTGTTTAATACTATCATACTTACATGGAAAATGACCATGTTTTTTGCTTATTTATTTATATGTGAGATATAAATGTATGTAAATGTTGTAAAACCACTTTAAATGACTTTTTTGAATTTACATAAACTATTTATGTAAATATTTTATTTAAGCCATTATTTTAGAAATATTTTATCTTTTTTAAAGTAATTCTTGTGCTTTAAAAGTATGTTACATCATTTTGAAATTATATATAATGTTTTGTTTAAATATGCTCTGCAATTTCCAAACCTATTTATTTTGAAAAATTAAAATCGTTTCATTGGATAATCTATATTTTCCATCTGTTATGGAATATTTGGTGGAATCCTACTTGGAATAGGCTCACACCCTACTTTTTCCTTCGGGTGTTTGTAGACTTTCTTCTTCTGGGTTCAAGAAAATGGAAAGTATCTCTTAGAGGTGGATCTATCTATTGAGATTTGGATTTGGTGATTTGTGTCCTTGGGACATTGGGGTTGTTTTTCTTGTTTTAGTACTTGGGTTTTATTACTTTTGGGTTTTTATGCCTTATTGTATTCGGTTACTTTACTCCCATTGGAGCTTCCTTTTGTTATGCATATTTTCTTATCTCATTTACTTCTGCTATTTTTTGTGGAAAATTCATTCCCACATGCATGTTGTATTATGTCAGGTTCTAGTCGCCAACCCATGGGGATTGGGAATGACCTTCGAGCCACGTTATGGTCATCTCGGTTATCTGGTTACCAGGTTTCCTATGCTGGTTCGTGAAAAATCAACTATGATTCATATATTTTTTCACTAATATCAAAATAGATTATTAGTTGTATGGGATGGTGTCATCCTTAACCCAAAACTATTTCCCAATAGTTATATTATCTTTATGGATATTTATACTGAATCTTTCTAGTATACAAAAACAACTCATGACATAATGAGTAAGATTATTTTGTTTCCAAGATTCTTCTATAGTATATATATGATATTCATCTAAACCTTTAAAATAATCGTAATCAGAAAGTGCTCACTTCTTTAATATCTTAAACTTTTATAATTTATGATAGTTCCATTATAATTAGCCTTACTCAATTATTCCAAAACTTAAATATATATATTCTCAACCTTGACACTCTGAACTTCCATAATTTTCGATTCTTCTTCCTCAATTCTAAAATTCTGGAGTCAGTAGGTCAGTCTTTCAAACTCGATTCTCAATTTTTATCAATACTCTTTGACTAATTTTTTTCTTTTATTTCTATGTAATGATTCATATTAAAGTATTTAATGGAAAAAATATAGACCCTATATATTTTTAATCTCATAACTTTATAACATTACTATAATTTCAAGTATTTGTGATGGGGCATTTGTGATGGACAAATGTCCCATCGCAAATAGTTTTTATGTGCATACTATTTGTAATAGATTTAGAATTTTGTCGCAAATATTAATCATTTTCAATGGAGTTATCAATATGTCAAAAATAGTTTTGGGGGTATCCCTTCACCCGAGGCAAAAATAATTTTAGATGTTCACTTAAGATGGACTACTTAGTCCATCACAAATTCACTTCGAGTCGAGACAATTTCTGACAAAATTCAATTTCTGTCGCAAATAATTTTGATCGGAAAAATTTTTACGACGGAATTAATTCCATTGTAATTACTCCATTACAAAAACTATTACATCTTAACAATTTGGAGCCCATCCTTTCTTCTTACACCTCTCTTCTTCCTCCCCTCTCCCAAACTGCGATGGAATCCTACCGGTTTCCCCGCTCTGTGTAGCACCAAAAAGTTCTGTTTCTTCCAATTTTTCAGAGATTTCACATCATATATAGAAGGTATGGACTCTTCTTCTATGCTCTATCAGTTTTTTTTCATATTTTGGATATATGTCATAAATAATGGTTTGAAAAAACCTATAATTATAAATTTACCCTATTTTTATGATTTATTTGACATTTAGGGTTAATCTAAATTTAGTATTCCGAATTTGAGTGTCTTGATTAGCCATGAGTTGTTTTAATTTGATTTAAAATATTTTTCACTTGATCTTAAAACTTAATAAATTATTCTTTTTGTGTTTAGGTTTTCCGAAACGTTATTATTTCATATTTTTATTTGAAATATGATTATTATTAAAATATACTAAAGGTATATATTTGTTTTCAAATATGCTCGTTTTTTCAATACTTAGATTTATTTTAAATTCTCTTAATGTTTTTAGGGTTGCTGGAAGATTATTATAATATTACCTTTTTTCTCATTGATTTTTTGGTTTTGGTATTCATTTCATTCGTGTCTTGGTTCTATTTTTTTGCGCGCACATGTATGTATTTTTTAGAAAAGTGAGCTCAGATGATCTTGAATTAAAAAGAGAAAATAAGCTACAGTAATCAAAAAGTAGGAACCATACATTTATTCCTTTGAAACATTGGAAAAAAATCATGAGGAATAGTTCTAGAAGAAAGACAAACCTCGTCACTCACTCCCTTATTTTATAATAATATTTTTTTCACACATGCATGTATAAATGAATGTTTAAATATTTGTATGTCTAAATATTTGTAATATTATTTTTTTCAAACGCACATGTGTGTAATAATAAATTTAATGTTAATAAATTTGAATAAAATTATGTAATATATATATATAACATTTTAAGTAAATAGAATTGATTGGTTTTTAATAATGATGAGAAATTTAATTTAAAGAAAACATTTTAATAAAACATTATTTATAAGAATTTTTTTTATAAAATAACATTAAAAATTTGTTTAATAAAAAACAATGACGATTTAAAATAAGTAATATTTATTAAAAACTTAGTTACTAATAATTATAATAAATTTTTGTAATAGTTTGTAAAAAAATATGACAAATATAAATAATTATTATAAATTATTAAATATATAAACTATTAAAAATTTAGTATTAATTTAAATAATTAGTAAAAATCAATATATAATTTATAATATGAAATAATTAAGGAGACTTTATTATTAATAAATTGTAAATTTTAATAATAATTATAAAATAATAATAATTTGTACAAAATTATAATAAAATATAACAACTTATAGAAATTCATAATAATTCATATAAAATGTTGTATTTATTAAAATAATTAATATTATTATTTCATATAAATGTTTTCAAAACACCTAACTCTCATAAATATTATAATGCATTTGTGGTAAAAATTATTAATTCAAAAATTATTAATTCAAAATAATTATGAATTAAATTTAATTATTAATTCAAAAATATGAACTCAAATTTATTTATAAATTATTTATATAAATTATAAATTTATTGTAATCAAATTTATTTATAATTAAAATTAACCATAAGTAAAAATATTTATAATATATATGTGTGTGTATATATATATAGATTTGATATTTTTATATTTGTTTAAAAATGAGTTAGAATATATTTGATGTATTTATATTAATTAATAAATTGTGATATATATATATATAGTAATTATTAAAATTATAATAATAATTTAAATGAATTGATTATAATCATTGTATAATTAATAATAATTTAAATAATTTATGAAATTGTAATAATAATAGTCATTACATAATAAAATTATAATAATAAAACTATAATAATATTTTAAGAAATTACAATATATATATAATCATCACATAATAACAATTAATTATTTTATAATAATTTATAATAATTTATAATAATCATTGCATAATTTATAATAATAATCATTACATAATTAATAATATTCATTACATAATTCATAATAAATTATGATATATATAAAAATAATTATTATTAATTAATTAATTTTCATTTCATATATATGTTTAATTAATTAAAATAACTTGTATTAATAATTTGTATAAATATTTTAATATATATTTATATTTAAAAATAAATAATTATATAAATAATATTAATAAAATATTAAAAATGATACTCTCACGTGCAATGTAACAAAAAACTCGACGCTAACAAATGTTATATCGTGCTTAGGGTAAACCTCACATCCCAGACCTAACAGTGGTCTTCAGTTTTTCATATAATAAATAGTTTTGGAGATAATTTAAATTTTATTAAGATGTTATAATAAAAATATTAAATGAATTACCCATTCATGCAATCTAAAAAACACTCAATGCTAACAAATCTTATGTCACTCTTAGGGTAAACCCCACATCCCAAACCCAAGAGTGGTTTCCATTTTTTCATATGATAAATAGTTTGGGAGATAATTTAAATTTTATTAATAAATTATAACAAAAATATTAAATGAATTACCCTCTCATGAAATATAATGAAACACTTGACGCTAACAAATGTTATGTTGCAACTAGGGTAAACCCCATCTCCTAGACAAAACAGGGGTTTTTGGTTTTTCAAACGATAAATAGTTTGGGAGATACTTTAAATTTTAATAATAAATTATAATAAAAATATTAAATGGATTACTCTCTTGTTCAATTACCTAAACTCATGAATGTTATGTCACGCATAGGGTATACCTCAAATCTTGGACCTAACGGTGATCTATAATATCTCTTATGTGACACTGTTTGAGAGATATTATATTATTTTCAAAAAAAACTATGTGTCTTATATAATATATTAAATATTTTATTCTATATGCATCGAGCTTCTAGAGGCCCCATAATCTAGTTTTAACCCATCACCTCACTCTAATTATATTTCATAGAATCTTTGAAGGTGTTAAAATATAATAAAAATTTTCACCTAGTCCAATTGATTGGTAATAATTATTCTTATTTCTATTGTTTTATTAGATAACTATGGACTCCATAATTAGACACGAGTTTCTATTATGCAGTCGTGATGGGATAAATCATCACAAAAATCCAAATATATATGTTTTAAATCCCACCTACATTTAATGTTTTGAAACCATTATATCATTTGCATCGTCGAATTCTGATATTTTTCTGAAGGAACAATTAAATGTCTATGTCTGAAACGTAATATTAGGATATTTGAAACGTTTTCCAATGTTGGGATTTTTGTTTTATGTTTTGGTTTTTGAAAATATTATATTTTTTGGTATCAAAATTTTGAAAATAATTCATTAGAAAATAAAAAAAAATTGGATCCATCATTTCATAATTTAGTACATGAGGTCATTGGTCCATCTATTCCTGAAACAACAACTCAGATTGATAGTCCAATACCCGAATCAAAACCTTCTCAATTTTTTAATTTGTTGAAATGTGTTGAGGAGGCCTTATATCCGGGATTCCAAATGGGAAAACGTGAAGATGTTACACAATTTATGGTTATTAAGTCAGATTTTGGAATGTAAAATAGTTGCTTAGATCATATTTTATCATTGTTTAAATCATTTTTTCCTGACTAAAATACATTACCTGGATGTTTCTATGAAAGTGAGAGGTTGGTTTATAATTTGGGTCTTAGTTATCAAAAAAATCATGCATGTTCAAATGATTACATCTTATATTATGGTGATTATGAACCCTTTGTTAATTTTCCAACATGTGGAGAATCAAGGAATAAAGAGGAAAAAAAGGGAAAATCAAGATTTCCTATGAAATAGTTGAGGTATTTTTCAATTACACCTGGTTTACAAAATTTATTTATGTCTCGCAACATAGTCGGATTGATGACATGGCATAAATAAAATATATCTATAAGTAAAATCTTAAATAATCCATGTGATGGTGATTCATGGAAACTCTTTGATTAGGTGCATAATTATTTTTCTTTATAATATCATAACATATGGTTGCGCCTTTTTTATGATGGTTTTTGTCCATTCAGTTCTTACAGCACTTAGTATTCTTGTTGGTCTGTTTTTATTACTCCTTACAACTTCACTCCTTGGATGTTTATAAAGAAACCATATATATATTTGGCACTATTAATTTGAGGACATCCAATGAAAAATATTGATATTTATTTGAGTCCACTAATTGGTTAGTTAATTTAATTATGGAACAATGGTGTCTAAAAATTTTATATAGTTTTATATCAAAATTTTATAATGAATGTTTAATTATTATGGACGATCAATGACTTTACGTCATATGGTATGTCATCTGAATGGGGTACACACAGTCTAAAATCATGTTCATACTATGAGGATAAAAATAAATAATTTATGCTTGGAAATGGGAGAAAGATCATTTATTTTGACTATCATCAGAGATTTATTCTTTTATATAACCCTTTTCAAAGGAATAGAAATTTTTTTACAAAATTTTGAATTGAAATAAAAGTACCTACATTAGTCTTTTAGGTAATCAAGTAAAATCTATTGTCTCTAAATTACCTCCTATTTCTTTTAGATCAACCATAAAAAAACAAAAAATAAATGGTTTTGGGAGAGATCATAATTAGATAAAGTAGAGTATTTTTTAGGATCTTCCATATTTGTATGATTTATTGGTTATTCACATGTTAGATGTAATGAATATTGAGAATAATTTTTTTGATAGCATATTTTATATTAGTTTGGACACACCTGGTAAGACCAGAGATAATATAAAGGCACGATTAGATCTTTCCCATATTTGTAGATGTCCTGAACATAAATTATTTGAAGATGAAAGATCACAAAAATTAATGAATCCAAAAGTATCTTACTCACTTACTAAAGAAACTATTTATTATTCATCAATGGATTATATTTTTAGGTTACTATATGTTTATGCTTCTATTTTTTCTTATTCTTTCATAAATAGGCATATTACCGAGTTAAAAAGATTTGATTGTCATGTCATAATTGAAGTATTACTGCTTATTGGTCTTAGAGATATATTGAATTCTTCAATATAGGAGGTGTTGATTGAAATAACATATTTTTTCTTAGATATTTGTGTAGAAACATCATATTTTTATGCATTTAGTTTTCTAGAAAAATATATTGTTTTAATTTTATGTAAATTAGAAAAAATATTCCCACCAGGCTTCTTTGATTCCATAAAACATTTAATATTTCATTTTCCATATGAATCTAAATGTGGAGGGCTAGTAAAATTCAATTGGATGTATCTTTTTGAGAGATATATGCAAAAATTAAAGAAAAAAGTACAACACAATGCATCAGTTGAAGGGTCAATTACAGAAGCATACTTACAGGACTAAATTTCAAATTTCTACTCTTATTAATTTCAATCGGAATATCCTTCAAAGCATAATCGCATGGGTTACAATGAATAAAATGTCGATGATGCCGTAGACCATCATTTTTCAGTTTTTAATCAACTTGATCTTGGTTTTGGTGGTTATTTTGAAGAGTGGCTTATAGATGAAGAAATACACCAAACTCATACATATGTTCTGCTGAATTGTGACAAAATGACACAATTTGGGTAGTAAGTACTAATTTTTTATTATTTTGTAAAATATTTATAAAATATTATTTTATTTAGAATAACTTTTTTAGACTATATGATGACCATATTAGAAAACAATTTATACAAATTACATCTAATTAACTTGAAGAACGTCATCAAAAAAATTAATATTGGTTTCAAAGACTTATAAGTTCTGTTTATTTTGATAGAATAAGAAATCAATTTTTCAATGATATATGTTATTAATAATTTTTATTATTTATAGGAAACATAACATGAAAATAAAACTAATAATCGATTATATGTGCTCAAAAACCCTCCATCAAAATTGGTAAAATATTATAATGGGTATGTGGTTAATGGATTTTGATTTCATATATATATATATGGTGACTCAAAGAAATCAATGAAAAGTGGTTTTTGTTTAAAAGGAGACCGTCATAAGGAAAGTGAAGTTGACTTTTATGGTATTCTGGAAGAAAAAATTGAGTTGTGTTATATGGGACCAAATTATATAGAAAATTTTAAATGTAATTGGTTTGATACTTCTAAACCATCAAAACGGTTCCCCAATGTGTTATATGGGACCAACATTCACTGGATTCCATGGACCTCTTTCAAGGGAAAGGTCCTCAAACCATTAGAATGATGATAAAGAAAAAAGGCAGTAGAGACCCAGGAGAATGTATTGTGGTTTGGGGGAAAACCAAAGGGACACAATGATTACTCCCACATGCCAAAACCAATGGATACTAGGTCGGCCAAGAAAGGTAGAAATACAGAAAGTACAACTCTAAAGATGGGGGAATGTGAAAAGGACAGGGAATGTTTGAAACTTATTCTGCCCTACAAGGAAGAAATGCTTGAACAAGCGGTACGACCCAATGTATCAGAGGAGGAGCTTAAAAGGATTTATAAATGAAGGCTTCTAGTGGATGCCAATGAGGAACAAGAAGTGTGGTTAGATAAAAAAGATCTAATCCTGGCCTACAGCTTCAATCAGAGTAAAATAAACTCAGAGGAATTCATTCACACAATGGAATGGATGATCACTCACTTTGAAGAGATTATCAGAGAGGATCCAGATACACAGGTTAGTACGTTGCACTGGTAAATTTTTAGAATAGCTGAGTCAAGTAATATTAGTTTGGTTTTTAATAATTTTGTGAGATCTTTTAGCACGTAGTGGTGCTTGGTTGTGAACTTCGGTTTCCCCATTTCTCCTAAAAATGGGTCAATAATAAAAAATTAAATTTGGATGGTCATTGGTTTGATACTGATGGAGGTTTACGAGTTCATCCACGACATGGAGTCGTTGACATTAAATTTAATAGTCTTTTTTCATCAAATGAACGGTTTATGTTGGAATATCAAGAATATAAAATTTATTATAAAAATTAATGTATTGTTTAAATAGATTTGAAGGACTAGTGGAGTGTGATAAAAATGAAATCACATGAGAATCAATTTACTAAAAATAATGTTTCTTTGGAAGTGAAACATATTAAAATTTTGGAAGAAACATCCCAGAATTTATCTCATACCTGAAAAGATATAAATATCGATGAAGAAACCCCTTAGTTAAGGGATGATGATATAGATAATGATAATTAAGTAATAAGGGGTGATGAAACTGAAAGTCATATGAAAGTTAACGATGCTGAAGATGAGGATAAAGACATTGATCTCAATAAAAATTATGAATATGATGATGATTGATGTGTTATATTCAGGTCATTAGTTAGAAGTAACTTTTATATTATGATATTTATTAGTTTTTTATATTTTATATTTTTATTCACAATTTATTATAGGTGGGATTATTATATTATGGTATTTATTAGTTTTTTATATTTGATATTTGTGTTAATGATTTCTTATATGTAAGAATATTTGTTTCAGATGGCTAGGGATGATCCTAATGATCTATTTCTTTCTCTCAAAGATGTCGGATATCCTGATGATGAACCTAATTTAGTTGAACCCTAGGATAATATTCTTATTAGGAGGGGGTTCTATCTTTTTCGACTGATGATTCTAGATTATATTCAACAGAGACAGTCGTCTTTGATTTTGATCCTTATTTACGGAGGTATTTTTATTTCCTTATTATATTTATGTTATATTTACTTTGTGTATTAATTTTTGTAATAATTTTATGATTGTTTATTTTTATTTACATGGTTTTTTACATTTAGCTTCTGAGAAGGATGATGTAATTTTAAGAAATTATTTTTCTGAGCCATTGGTGTTATGGGAATTGGTTCCCATAATTTTTCATCACTGGATATTCGACCACTAGATTATATTTTATTAAATAATATATACCTTTTAAAATTTATTTAATTACTAATATTTTTTTATATTTTCCTACATAATTTATTTTCTCCAATTTTTGATAGGTAGAGAGGTCCTATTTGAGTGGCATGGGATATTTTTATACATGAGCGCTTTTGTTAGTTTATATACAACCCTAGAAAGAGATCTATTGATAAATTTTATTCTACTCTTTTTGACCAGTTGTGTGTCTCCCATTGACCTTAAAATATCTCATCTCAAGTATGGGATGGATTGTGATACTTCTATCTATGAGATACTTTTAGGAAGAGGTTGTCATATGGATGTTAGATTCGGGGAATGAAAGAAGTAACACATAGGGCTAAAAGTCATAAATTTTGCATACATCAATAACATATGGTAGGTGATATTATTTATTAATGTATATATATACATAATTTTACTATAACATGTTTGTTACACTATACAGGTTGCTACTAACCCATCTATTATGAAGATTGAAGTGTATAAGAAGATGTGCACCGATCCCCATATAAGAGAAGTTTTAGGAGGCCGATTTCACCATATTGTGGTAAGTGGTTTTTAAAAAAGAAATCATGGATAATAATTTTATTTTTATTCTAATTTTTCATTATATTTAAAGGAAATGTATGAGGTTTTTACTTCTCAATCATGAGAGAGTCAAGGAGAGAGTGATTGGTGATTCAGGTATGAGGTTGTGACTTCTCATTGGTGATTCAGGTTTTAATGAGGGGCCTGGATACGGGCGACTTTGTAGTGTTTCGATAAAGGTCAGGTGATTGGTATTGGTTCTGGACTAACACCTACAGGTTATTATGATACCTTTGCGATGGAATTAGAAAGTGAAAAGAGATATCATGGAAATTTCCCACTGATGTCGTTGTTCGCTGCACTTTATGAGGAGAGATTGAGAGCTGAGGATTATATGATAAAGAAGATGCAGAAAGAGATGGAGGAGGAGTGTGAGCATCAATGTGTGAGAGATTAGAAGATGTTAGAGTATATGTGGTGACTTGTGGAGGGCATCAGCATGGAGTTTTCCCCTCGTCATTCGATTGATCCTCCCCCAGATCCTTCGAGTGACCTTACTCCGCCTAATGAAAATTAATGATTTCTAAAGTTTTATAACATTTTTATAATTTGGTATAACAAAATATCATGTTTTATATGATGTATTACATTCATGTCAGTTTTAGTTTTTTTAAAAAATTAATGATTTTAAAATATATGTCAATTTAATAATTAAATTTAAAGATTTTTACTTTTTTTCATTAATTCTAATTTATATAATTGTTTTAAAATAAATTTAATTTTTTAATTATATTAATTATTTTAAAACATATTTATTTATTTTAAATTATTATTAATTTTTTAATTAATTCTAAAATTTTAATTATTTTTAAGTTTATTTATTTTTTAATAATATTTTAATTATTTTTAAAGATATATTTTTTAAAATTTTCTAATTATTTTTTACTAATTTTCATTTTTTTTGAAAAACTATTATTTATGACGGACTATTAATTTGTCGCAAATACTTAATCGTGAAGGACCATCATAATTAGTTATTTAGAACTATTACGACATGTATTTGCAATACATAACCTATCTATCGCAAATAATTACTTTTTTGATGTTCTGTCGCAAAAACATGTAATTGGGATGTTTTTTTCTACAATGGAGTATTCACGCCGAACTCCCATCACAAATGACCTTTTACGACGGGTATCTATCACAAATAATCAAAATTACAGTAGTGTTAATTTAAACTATTCAAGAGAATATTCTAGTATCTACTCAAAATTTTATCACCATTAATGAATTTTAAATCCTTGTATTTTTAAATACCATAATAATCGAGTAGGTAACTTCAAAATCATGTCTCTTTGTGACTCATCTTAGATCGTGGAACAACCATTATCATCGGGATATTTTAAAATATAAAGAACATCTCAAAATCATCTTATATGAATATCTAGATTCATAATATTTTCTTCAATTAATAAATCTTAAGTTAGAAAAAGAATATAATACTTAATATAGTAGTGAACTCCAATATCTTACACATTAGATAGAATGTACTACATATTTCAGCACCTCTGATTCTTTTCTAAATTTTCACTTATACAAAATAATATTTATTCTGTTAAAGTATAAAAAATATTACATATCATCAATAAAATATTGTGTATATCATTACATTCATACCTTGATGGAATTTCTATATAAACTTCTAAAAATTTCTTACGCCTTCCACAAAAATATTATATAACAATATAAATTTTTTAAATTTTCTATATTTCTATATGCATAGTAACAAATATCTTACATATGATCCAAATATATTACATATCATAATAAGTTTTTTACCTTTTTCATATTGCAGTATGAAGCTCAACATATGTCTTCCATATATACTGAACATATTACATATCATTAAGAAAACCTTATATGCCATTTATAGAATGTTAAATATTGCATGGTAACTCCTATAATTCCTTATATATTATCCAAAAAATGTTGTGTATCACAATGATATTCAATACTTTTTTGTTATTCTTCATCTGAAAAATAAATATGTATATTATGCCTTTTCTAATGTTCATCTTCAACTCAAAATTCTAGAAATTCTTTAAATCATCTCAGAACCTTTTGAAATATTCTCAAGGAATCTCCATTCACAAAAAACAGATCAAAAACATTCTCAATGACTTCCAATGATCTTCACTCATAATTTAAAAAAAAATATAGTAATCTTTTAATAGTCCCATGGGTTCTTCAATCTCCCCCTTATTATTTGTTTTTAATAACAACAACTTATATTAAACTTCATCAAATCATAGATTTTATCAAAGAGAAATTTCTTAACACCACATTGTGGGATAAAGATAATATTTTTATAAATTTACATCTTTTAGTGAAAGTTAAATTATATCAAAGTGATTTTGATTCTATCCCCCTTAATCAAATCACACATTTCTACCTATCTTTGTAAGAATACCAAATTTGGATTCAAAACAAGAATATGAAAAAGTTGTTTAATTTCTCCCCCTTGAAAATAAAATCTATTGAAAATTCAGGAAACCTAAAATTCCTCAAGTGAAAGGGAAGATCTAAAAATTCATTTTCAACCTCAATCATTAAAATCAATACCTATACATATCTTTAGTGAATATATTAGCAAGTTGATCCCTTATAGAGATAAATTTCATCCTCGTATCTCTATTTGAGAAGTTATCTTTTATAACATTATATCTAATTTTATGGGTTTATATATAGAGTGTTTTAGAGGATTATTATACATATATATTTCAATTTTATTATCACATGAAATTTTCAATAGGTTCTCAATTCCTACATTCAAATCTTTCAATTTATCTCATACATATAATTTTTCTATAAGCTTGTGTAGAAGCCACATACTCGCCCTTAGTAGTGCTCATAGTCGCGGAATTTCACTTCTTGTAGTGCTAGATCGCACAAATTTCTCCTAAAAAGAATGAAATACTTGATATTGGTTTTTTTACATCACAATCTCCAACTCAATCATCATTAGTGTTCTTAAACAGATTCAACTTCTCACTACTTCTATATAGTAGTCCAAAGTTTAAAGTCCCTTAGATATATTTAAGGAATTTCCTAGAATCCACATGTGTGATTTATTTGGATAACTTTGATACCTAGAAATAGAATTATGGCATAAAAAATTCTAGGCCTGGATGAAATCAGATACAGAAAACTTATGATTAGATTCCAAAACTCTTTTTAATTCACAGTTTTCCTAGCATCAACTTTGCTCAGTTTCACCCCAACTTTCATGGGTGTATACAATATTTTAGAATATTCCATGAAGAACTGGTTTAATAATTAATTGGAATATTTTTATTGAGAAAAAATGATAAAATATTATTTTTACATGACTTGTAATACTGGGAATAAAATCACTCCTCTAAGAACATAGATTTCAAAATGAATTTTAATTTTCTTTAAAAACTATTCAGAATAATTATCCTTGTCTCCAATTGAATATAGGTCATCAATATTAAAAAGGATAATATGTGAAATGCCCCAAGATTTTACAATATATTTATCTTTTAAATATGTCCAATTTGTTCGATAGATTGCTTTACAAGCCACACCAAACTAAAACAAACTACGACAACCCTTATTAAAATAATGCAATATGATTTGAAGCATCAATAAGAAAATTATAATAACAAAAAACTCAAATAAATAAAATGATAAAAATTTATTTTATTGTAAAAATATATATTTAAATTAATTACATATTATTACAACTTTTTCAATTAATATTTTATTCACTGATTAATTTTTTAGGGTTAGAAGATAAATAATTAATTAAATGTGTATAAAACTATTAAACATTAAAAAAAGAAAATTTTTCGAAGAACTATTTTTAATGTGATGTTTATTTTAACTAATAAATTAAATTGATCAATTTTAAAATATTATTATAATAACAATTAATATTTAAAATTAATATATTAACACATATTTAATTATAAATTTACATGAAATAATATTAATAAAATTTAAACTTTAAAAGTTTATTTTTCTATAAAAAAATAGATTTTCTTTAATTTTTTATTGTCATTTAAAAGATAAATTAATAAATTTTTTAATTTTAATTTTAATTTGATTAAATGAACTTAATTTTTTAATTCATCATGTCAAAATTAGATAATCGTGAATTATTTTGATTATTCTGAAAAGATTACTTTTTAGGTGAATAGTGAAAAATACTGTTTTATTGATACCATAGAGCTTTTTACTTTATCATGATATAAGAGTGATATAAAACTTTTATAAGAAATTTTTTATGTACATGAATGATCTTAATGAGTAAAATTATTAATTTAAAAATAATATGTTTAATTTAAAAAACCTATGTTTAACATTTTGAAACTTACGTAATGTTTTATTCTAATAAAAATCAGTTTTTCATCTTTTTCTTGGAATTGTGTTTTCACAAGGTATTATTATATTTTGGAATATATTAATACCAAAAAATATATTATTTTTTAAATAATAAACCAAAAAATTGAATTAAGGTCAAAAAAACTAATAAATGTATCTAAGACATAATTTTTATTCTAAAAATACACTTTTTTATAAAAATATAGTTTTTACGTATTATGTGTGATAATATTAAAATTAATTTTTATCACCATTAAAATTTTTATTTGAAATAATGGGTTCCATATTTTTAAAAATTAGATCTAAATTATGTAATAAGGCCCATTTTAATTTTATACATTAAAATTAAACTACTTAGGAACAAATTAGTTAACAAAGTAAAAAAATAAAAATTGGTAAAAATGATAAATCTAAGAGTAAAAGGCTTAAATAAATTTTTAAAACACATGTTCAAATGTATGTTTGAGAATTTATTTACTTTACCATTTTCCAATATCCAATATTTTCCATTATTGTATCCACTTGACATTTTATTAGTGACTTTACCTTTTGTATTATTATGAAAATGTCACCAATCTCCCTTATAAAAGGAATCATCACCACTACACTTTTCCTCACACCCCAAACCTCTCATATAATACCAAAATATACTCAAGTAACTCCCAAATACTCTTTAAAATGTTTAATATGTTTTGTTATTCTCAAAATACCACCTCTAAAAACCTTAATCCAGTTTTCAAAGGATCTCTTTCAAGTAGTAGGAAATTTATAGCATGTTTAACTAAGCGGGGATACAATGTAAAGGTTTCATCTCAAGATTCCTTATTTGAGACATGTTTTATATTATGAACCTATTTTTGTTTATATGATGTATATTATTCCTATTTGAAATATTATATCACGATTATCACTTTATTCATCATATTTAAATTTTCATTTCAAGTTTTCTCTTTCAAAGTATTTTTGGATCAAATGTTATGAAATTTTTAAGGGTTTTTCTCTTCTAATTTTTCATTATTTAAGATACATGTCATATTCATCACTTTTTTTATTTTTTATGTTGTATTTACTTCCTTAAGAGATAATTTTATGATAACTTTAATTAAATTCAGTGGATTTAAAAATCTATCTCAAGTTCTCTTTCCAAGGGTTTTTTTATTCAAGTGATTTTGAAGTCGTATGATATTTTATAAAGTAAAACCCCACATTATTTGAGTTATGATGTTTTATATTTAGCTTATCACTTCTATTATTGGTTTCTTTTAACTTGATGTTTTATATTAAAATTTATCCCTCTTTTTGTAAAATGAAATTTTTTATTCACATCATTCACCTTGATGAACTCTTTCACCATAAAAGTATAAATATTTGGCGATTTATTCTCATTATATTTATGGAAAATTCCTCTTACATGATCATATTTTATCTTCCCATTAATGTTCTGTTTTTTTAGAAATCTAATTATCTGTTATATAATGTTTCCTTTATACTTTACATTTATTTTTTCAAAATTATCTTTAATTTTTCACGTCTCGTCCCAATAGGTCTAGTGTCGCAACTACCCAATCCTGCCTCCAATAGGATAGAGGTTGGAGACTAGCGCTGAGGAGGCATATTACTTAAAAGGGAGGCCTTCTCTTAAGGTACATGTACACATGCACACATCTCTAATCCCATAAAATTATAAAATGTAAAAAAAAACCTAGAAAACATGCATGCATACATCTAAATCAAACTATCAGAGTATTAAAGAAAGTACTAAAAGAAAACGGGGAAATACAAGCCCATCGTAAGGATTTTGAAAAAAATTCCAACCTAAAAGTATTGAAGCGGACTACTGACACGGTAACTATCAAAATAAACCTTGATCAGTCTGGATCACTGATATCATCTTAGTCATAGTCTCTCTAGGACTCCATCAAAAGGTAGATCATCTTCGTATACATGACATGTCCTAACAAAGCTCATGTCAAGGTTAGTATAACAATACTTAGTAGGAAACCTAGAAATCAATAAGCATATAGAAACAAGAATAACAGTTAGATCATCACAGTAATATGTCTAAATCATATAAAATAAGAATATCTAGATATACTCAAGAAAGAAACATTGTCTCAAAGTAAAGTCACAACCATAATTCTAGTCTAGTAATCATGCTTGAAGGTTCCACATAGTTCTCGTCTAGGATAACACACGTCAAGAGTCAAATAGTACTTGTGGTGTCAGTCTGAGTTGTACTTCTCATCTAGTCTCACCATAATCTATATACAATAGAAATCTGAAGATAACAATACACAAATTAGGATCACACCTAATGACATGGGTTATACCAATAACTCAATCTAGAATAAACCGCTAAGTAGAGGATCATCCCCCGTGTAGTGGTGGTCATGAAGATACTAAGAAATCCACCAAGGGAAAAATTTTGATATAATATCTCACTATGGGCCTCATGTAGGGATTAAAATAACTATATCCATGAATTCCCACTGAATGTATCACTATCCTATGTGTATTATGTGATTCTATACTAACCTTCATGAAATGGATCAAGGGTATGCATCCTAATGAAACTTTTCCAAGATAAATAGGATGAGGGCTCTAAGCCTTATTGATGGGGGTGAATAGTGTGTATTGGTAGTATACAGTGTGTCCCTTCAACATTTGTCCCTACCCATGTATAACAGATCGTTCCTGTCTCTATGTCTATTCCTAAGTACACCGAGTTTCTAATCCCATGTACTCTAGTATTTTTCTGTTTATGGACATCCATGCTCATACCTTTGTACCACCCTAGGTACACGCACAAGTTCTAATAAAATGTAACACATTATGTGACATGGACCACACAACATGTGATACTTAAGTCTCTATGAAACCCTATCATTGTAGCCAGGGGTCCCACACAATGTATAATACCATATTACATGTTGTGTTCTATGGTATTTTTACAAAACCATTGGTTGTTCCTCCCATGTCATCACTCTCTCCAGTTACTTTCAATTTGTCTATGAATTACAAAAGGATGGGTGGATCTGGTCTGTACATCCCTTTTCGTCATTGTTCAGTAGAAACTAACCACCAAAACGCAAAGAAACCCCTCAATATTGGGTCATTCCACCGTCGCACACTGGTATCACAACTAGAAAATACCAAATATGGATTTATCCATTACTTCTACCATCATCACATTATCCCCACATCATACTGATCCTAGATCGGTAATATCAAACTATTACACCAAGAAATTGGTGTGCAATGGTTGATTTCTAAAAATTTTGGTCAAACCACCTATCAAATGAAACACCAATGATGAACAAAAAAGAATGGTGGTAAAAATTAAAGAGATTCCATAAAGGAAGGAACCAAGTACATTTTTAGTTAGCCTATATTGTTTTCTGTTAGAATGAATATCCAATAAAAATAATCAACTCTCCCAGTAATCCCCACAAATAAATCTCATACTTACAATACGATTGATCTGTGAATAAATCTATCGGTCAATTAATTAATGTTCATCATAGAAATAAATAACGATGAATTAATCCAAATTAATCAATATCTAACCTATATTTAGATCAATTGCTGGTGAATAATGGTTTAGTTTTTTTGTCATTCCAAGATCCTCAAGCTCCATTGAACACTGATCAATGATCCACGACCATATCGTTTCTCACCAATGGAAGATCCTACAACCCTTTCTAATGGATTCTCTTAATTTGTAGGGTTATGCAAATAACCCTGAAAATCCTCTATAACCACATATATGTAGAAAATATATAAGGTTGGGGGAATTAATTAAGTAAATAAATAAATTAAATTAATTCATTTAAACATCCTCCCATGATCGCACCCATCCAGAATTTCTAATGTGTTCCAAGGTTATGTCACCCCGTGGGTAAAACTCACACCCTAAACTCAAATGTGGAATCATATTTTCAGTCTGATCCTCTGTTTAGAAGTTATTAAATATTTTTTTGGAAAATTGTACAAGCATGCATTTAATATATTTAATATATTTCAAAAATTATTTATGAGCACACTGGGCCTTGGAATATCATGTATTCTTCATGCCTAGATTCCGAAATAATCCAAATCATGTTCCAAAATAATACATGAATAAATTATATTCATTAAATTCTCCTCACCTTGGGGTTGTACATCTATGAAATTAAAAATAAAAGGCTACACAAAGAAATATGGGTACTAAGCATTCATCTGAGCCTCCCACTCCAGGTGCTCTCCTGAAGATTTTCATGCTACCATCGTACACACACTGTGGGAATCGATCAACCTCAAAGGATCCTCTCCTATTGATCCTTTATCTATACTGAGTGCTCAGTAATGGTAGCTCCATCCTTGATGTCCAGCTCACCCTAGTTGATAATGTATGATGGATATTGCATATATCACTTCAGCTATGACATCTAGAATGCATCATGTACCTGGTCTAACTATAGAAGTAGAGTTAAGTGGTACACCACCTCTCAAACTCTTCACAATATCTGGAAAGGGACAATGAATTTCAGATATATCTTGTCATCCTAGCCAAATCTATATAACCCACATCAATGTGAAACCCATATGAATGAATGGTCTCCCTCCTCGAACTCTAAAATCCTCCATCATTGGTCATAATATAATATATAATAGCCCTTTTCAGTCCTCATCCACTCCTAGATGATCTTCACCATCTTAGTAGTGGCTCACACCAATTCAAGTCCCATAAGTACTAAATCTTCAGGATCAGTCCAGTATAGTGTTGGCCAAAAGGGTAACCAATACAAGGTCTCTAATGGTTTCATATCGATGGATGAATGGTAGTTTTTTTTATGAAAACTCAAACAATATTAGGTGATACCACCAACTATGACCAAATTCCAACATGAAATCTCACAACATGTCCTCCATAACTTGAATGGTCCACTCAATCTGGCCATCATTCTAGGGGAGAAAATTCATTCTCAAACACAACTAACTCTCAAAATCCTCCTGCAATCTATTCCATAATTGATATGTAAAGTGAGTATCAATTTCATAAATGATCATTTAGGGAACTATAATGAGTAATACTATCTTATACCTGTAGATGCATCCCAATATCTCTACTGAACTATTCTCTCATATAGTTAGAAAGTGGTCCAACTTTGTGAGTTGGACTATAATCACCCAAATGGAATTGTGTCCCCTAGAGATAAGTGGTAGCCCCTTCATAAATTCCATGTATATCCTATCCCACTTCCACTATATAACCACAAGGGGTTGATCTAAACCTCCTACAACCTGGTGCTCATCCTTTACTTACTGATATTAAGGCATCGATAATCAAACTATGAAACTCCCTTCTTCATCTCTAGCGACCAAATTAGACATCAGAGGTCCTAGTATATCTTTTACACACCAGGATATACCTCCAAATGATATATATTAAACTCTCTCAGAACCTCATATCATAATTACATAGCTATCATCATGCACCCTCTAAAAAGAATTAAATTATCCCCACCTTTATAAAATCTATCAAGAGTGTGTCCAATGGATATCTGAGTACGTAGGGTCTCATAGTCAATATCCATAAGTTCTTCTTACATGAATTTCTATAAAATTGGAGGGGTAAGAACCATCAACTAGATATAATCTATTCTATACCCATCTATAAAATATAACTTTAATGAGGAAAACTAATCTTATACCTCTCATAGAAATGAAAACAAGATCTCCTATTGAGATCATCTGCTACCATGTTCCCCATCCCAAAATTATATACAATATCCAGTTCATAATCATGGAGGAAATATATCAATAACTTATATATCATGTTAATATCCTTCTGAGAGAATATATACTTGAGACTCTTGTGATAATAATTTATAATAAACTACTCACCCATAAGGTGGTGTCACCACATCTTCACTAGGAAGACTACCACTCCTAACTCAAGGTTGTGGGTAGCATGGTTCTACTAATGTGGTCTCAAATGACATGAACCATAAGAAATCACCATCTCCCTCTGTATTAGAACACAACCAAGACCAGTTCTTAAGGCATCGTCGAACACTATATACTCGACACCCTCATCTAGAAATATCTAGATGGGATCACTCATCAATCTTTGTCTCAACTCTTGGAAATCATGCTAGCACCACTTCATCCACATGAAATGATACCCCTTTTAGAAATATTTCAAGGGATATAATATATGGGATAAGTCAGGAATGAATCTTTAATAGTATCCTTCCAACCCAAGGAAGCTACCCACCTCCATCACACTCTTGGGTGGCTCCCAAGATAACATTGTCTCTACCTTCGTCGGGTCCACTAACACACCATCTACTGAGATAACATGTCCTAAAAAGTGGAATCCTTATTATATAATAAGAACATAGAGTGTTTTTCAAAAATATAGTTCTCTCAAAGTACATCTAGAACCATCCTCATGTATCTTTCAAGCTCCTCCTTAGATGCTGAGTACACTAGGTTATCATCAATAAAGAATACAACAAAATAGTCTGAGAAATGATAGAAGATCTATTTCATGAGTCTCATGAATATCTTTTGGGTGTTATTCATTCCAAAGGGAATCACCAAGTACTCATAGTATTTTATAGTAACTTGGTTTAGGTTACGGTAGTCCACACATAACCTCAAAATATCATTCTCCTTCTTTTTGAACAATACTAGGGTTGCCTAGGCAGAAACATTGGGTCTAACAAGACCCTTCCTTTGCAAGTCCTCTAATTTTAGCCTCAACTCACAATTCCCTATGGGATCCATCTGATATGCTGGAATAGATATCAGGGTCATCCCAAGGTGTAGGCCAATGTAGATTTCTATCTCCTGGTGGGTAGGTAAGCCTAAAACATCTTCAAGAAATACATCCTCATACTCCACCACCACAGCAAAAAACTGAAAAATCATAGAATTCACTACATCAAGGTTCACGTTAGCCAACAAATGAGTTATTGGATGCAACCACGTATTCATGTATTTATCCTACACTTCCTAGGTCTTCTTTTCAGCCATAAAGGAAAACTTAGTCCCATCACTGCGAACACATCACATCCTCCACTAGAAAAATTCTATATGGGAATGAACTATATATAACTATTCTATAAATAATATGATTTCATAATGCCTCATCACTACTATAAAGATCTACCAATATACACTCTCTCCTATAAGAGTCAGGTCACACTATCGAAATAAGTGTATGATCCCTGAGTCACCTACCATAGGAACCTCCAATCACAAGGGTTGAGCCAAGGGCTCAACCAAAATCTCTAAGTCTCAAACCAAATAAGTGAAAATAAAATAATTACTCACACTTGTGTATATTAGTACAAAATATAAGGTATAAAATACATAAATTGGACCTCCTATTATCCAGGAAGCCTCTGGGTCATAATCCTTGACCGCCTGCAGCTTCCCTCACCCTTGTCCCCTACCTCTCTGAGCTTGGAATAGAACACTTGCGGGTTGTGGTGGTGGTAACAAGTTGAAACATCACCACCTCCAAATACACTCCCATCTCCTCTGTTACGTCTTCCTTCCTACATACTAATATTCTCATGTCACTTCCTCTACCTAAGTGGCCCATCCATTATTTCCTTGATAACATTATGGAAGGTCATAAAATCACATGCAAGATGTCCCATTCCATCACAAGAGTATAACCACCTCTAGAAACATCTCGCACATCCACATCCCTGAGTTTGACATCATATCTCTACTTTTGAAGTCCCTTCTCTTGTGTTCCCAATGCTGACAACAACTACATGAATCTACTTAGCCAAGAAACTCTTGAACACCAAATCACGCTCTAGCACCCCCAGCATATGTATAAATCCATAAACGAATAACACTAGTATTTATGTCTCTACTTAGTCCTCTATCTAAGTTATGATCCTGAAAGAACTGATCATGAACCATATCCATCGAGTACCTAGAGATTTTTGTGAACCTCAATGAATACTCAACCACTATCTTACTTCCCTTTTGAAGTTGTAGAAGCTCTTGGATGCACACATTACTCAATGTATCTAGATATAACTCCTCTATAAATATGTGCTTGAACTCTAACCATGATAGATTCACCTCATCGTATGATTGGGTTACTAAACACCACCATCACCCTACAGAGCCAAGGTGAAGGCTCGCTGTCAGGACCACCATCTATTCTTCCAATGTCCTAATAATATATAAAATGCACTTAACTACCTCAATCTATTCTTTATCTGGTTATGCATCGAGCTTTCCTCAAAGCCCGATAGGTCACTGTCACTGAAACTCATTAAGTGTTCTCATCATGTGCACCTCATCTAACAGTACTGCGGGTACCATATACTACTCAATAGGTGGTGGTATAATTGGTGCACCACCTGAAGGTAAAACCTATTGAATAGGCCCCTGTATTGATGCCTCATCATTGAGGGGATCATCTTCATGATCTTGTTGTTGAATCCTTACTGTCATATATCACAGAGGCATCCTAAAATAGAAAATATGTGTCACGGTCAATGAGTATATCTGGAGAGATGACTTAACAAGTACATGGAGACCATAACCCATTACTATATGATACATGTACCAATTTTTTTTCCTACGAACAATATCTACATATATCTAGTTGAAAGTAAGGTGGTCATAATCATAGTGTATGGGTATATCAGCCACTGCACCAACACTAGATTCCCTGGACTGAAATCAAAACTCATAACACTTAACATTATTACCCCAAAAAAATATCAAAAACTCTATTCCTAAGGTAGACTTGACTCTACTATTACAAACCTTACCAATGGGACCCATGTCGCAACTACCCCAAGGTTGCCTCCAATAGGCCAAAGGCTAGAAACTAGCACCGAGTAAGAATATCCATCACATGGGAGGCCTTATCCTAAGGTATATGTATACACACACATATATCTAAGACTATAAAATGATAAAATGTTAAACAATTGATAAAAATATGATGAATAAATCTAAATATGACTATAAAAGAACGACAACAAGTACTAAAAAAGGGTAAAATACAAGCCCAGTACAGTGATTCAGAAAACAAGTCCAACCTAAAAGTATAGAAGGAGACTGCTGATAAGGTAACTACTAGAATACACCTCGTTTAGTCTATATCACTAATCTCTACTTGGTCCTAGTCCCTCTAGGACTCCATCGAAAGGTCGATCGTCTACATAAGATATGACATGTGTGGTAAAATCCCATACATGTTTGAGTATAACAATACCTAGTAGGACACCCCAAAATAATTAAGCATATAACAACAAGAATAATAGTCATCTCAACACAGGTATATATCCACAACACATATAACAATAATATCTATATATACTCAATAAAAACACATTATCTCAAAGTAAATTCAAAAGAATAATTCCAATACAGGAATCACGCTTGAAGGTTCCACATAGCACTCATCCAGGAGAACAAGATTCATGAGTCGGATAGTACTGATGGTGTTCATCTGAGATATACTATTCATCGGGTCTTTCCAGAAATTTTATACTCTGGATGTTTAAAGATAATGATAAAAATATGAGGATCACACACAAATACATAGGGTATACTAAAAAATAAATCTTTAATAGCCTGCTAAGTAGTGGATCAACACCTATGTAGTGTTGGCCATAATGATACCAAGAACTCCACCCAAAGTAAGATGATGAAATAAGATCTCACTTCAGGCCTCACGGAAGGATTCCAACAACTCTATCCAAGAATTCCCACTAAATGGATCACTATCATATGTGTAGGATGTGATTCCATACTAACCCTCAAGGAATAGATCAAGGGTATACACCCTAACGAAAATTTTCAAACATGAAGAGGATAAGGGATCTAATCCTTCTTGATGGGGGTACATGGAATATACTAGTATTACATGGAATGTCCCTTAAATACTGAGTCCTACCTATGAATCATATTCCATTATCGTGTATCACAGCCTGTACCCATGTACATGTTCATGCCTAAGTGTAAAATGTGTGTTATCTCATGTACTCATAGTCATTTGCATGTATGGATGGTGGTTTCCATGTATATATAGTGGTTCCCATGAACATGTACCTCCCCATGCATGCAACCAAGTGCCAAGAAAGGGTCACATGCTGTGTTATAGGTGTCACATACACCGTGATATAATTAACTCTCTATAGAATAGTAGTTCCACATCCAGTGGTCCCACACGCCATATAATACCGGATTACATGTTGTGTTCTGTGAGATTTTCCAAAACCCATGGTTCTTTCTTACACATCATCACACACTCCTAAAGATTCCAATCCATCCATAAATCATGTTGGTAATGGTATATATGTTATTTCCACACCTTATCATCACTTCTCACCAGAAACTGAACACCAAATGCACAAAAAAACCATCATCATCGGGTCATTCCACCATCTCATGTCGGTATCACAACTGGGAAACCCCAAATATAAATTTATCTATTACCACTACTATCGTCACATGATCCCCATTTCACACTAATCCAAGATCTGCATTATCAGACCATTGTGTCAAGAAATGGGTGCACAATGGTCGATTTATTGGAATTTTGGCCAAACCACTAGTCAAACAAAACATCAGTGATGAGTTCACAAGAATGATAAGAGAAATTAAAGAAACACCAATTAGGAAGAAAACTCAACCATGATTAGTTGGATTCGATATGTTTCTATTAGAACAAAAAATTAATTTCTAATAAAAATATTCAATTATCCCAAAAAAAACTATACAAATAAATTACATAACCACAATAGGGTTGATATACATCTCAACTATTGGATGATTAATTCTTGTTCATTGTATAAATAAATAATAGGGAAGGAATATAAATAAATAAAAATAATACCTCAATTTTGATCAATCACTAGTGAAGAAAGGTTTCATGTTATTTTCATTAGTGATATCCCTGAGCTTTGTCATACATCAATCAAAAATGCATGATTTGGTCTTCACTCACCTAAGGAATCTCCTCCAACACCCTCCAATGGATTCCATTTATCTTCAGGGTTATGCGGATAACCCTGAAATCCCACCATAACAACATTTATATATATAATATATTTGTTTAGGGAAATTAATTTATTAAATTAATTCATTTAAATTTCCTCCCTTGACTGCTCCCATCCTGAACGTCCAACACGTCCCAAGGTTATGTTGCACCCATGTTTTGAAGTAAACGATGGAATTACATTTCTGATCTGAGTCTATGTTTAGAATTTATTCCACTTTTTTGGGAAAACTATGTGTTCATTAATTTTATATATTTAATATATTTCAAACATTAATTTTTGGATCACCGAGCTTCATAATCTCACACCATCCCTACGCCTAGATTCGAAAATAATCCTTATAATATTCCAAAATAATACCTGTAAAAGGGAGATTCTTTATATAATTAATCTTTTTATGGTTTGGTTTTTCAATAAATTTATTAGAAAACATTAAAAATATTTTCCAATCTTTCATAATCAAATGTTTTTTCAATAAATTTATTACAAAATAATACATATAAATGGTTTTTATGACGTGGTTTTTCAAATTTTTTACTTCACCTTTTTCAAAATGAATTTTGAAAGTGATCTATAACTTATTCTTTTATGAATATGTTAAAAAAATTAAAAACTCTTTTTAAAGATTTGATTCCATTTTCCTCTTTATCTAAATATGATTTATTACATTAGAAATTATTTTCATGAATTCCTCTCTAAATTCTCTTTTACTATTTTTCTTTAGGTGGATTAAACTTATAGTGACAAATACTCTAATTCTTTATCCATTCTTATGTGTTATAATTTTAAGTGTTATTTTTATGAATGTGTTTTTAGTCTATGTCAACATCATTTGAATATTATTTTATTAGACTAAGGATATGTTCTTATAAAACTAACCACATTATTTCTCTAGATGAATTATAAAATATTATTGGGATGTTTTCTTCAAAACTTTTATCTTTCTATAAGAACCCTGTTTTTTTCTATAAAAGACTTTGGGATATTCTTTATGTTATTCTAGAGCAGTACCTTCAGACGGCATGCGATTTCGAGCCCCTTTGTGGCCAGAATTAAATTTTCTGTGTGTTCACACTAGGAATGCCAAATAAATGGGATAACTCCTAAACGGTGTTTCGGATCCTAAATCTGAGTGTAAATAAATGGTTCTGAATTGGGTGTTTACCCTAGGAACGACATAAAACATGTCGGTGTGGGACGTTTGGACCCCTCACTCGCTTCTGGAACATTAAATGGATAAATTAAAAAATTAATTTATTCATTTAATGTCTTAACTCAAGTATCTCTTAAACACTATCTCGGATTGGGAAACTGAGGGCATCGTTGAGTCCGGAGCATGCCGTTTACCCTACAAGGGGTGTAACTTCTGCGGGCGCGGGCCTTCTTTGAAAAATGGCCCCAGGGGCGTTTTCATAATTTGGCGGCCTCGGGCGTTGAGTTTAATAACATTAGAATAGAGGCCCGGATTAAAATTATGAGACCGCCGTTGTGATTGGGAGGTGGTGTTTACCCTAGGGGAGGCTTAACCTCAACCCCGTCACGAGTTTCGGATGTGGGTCCTTTCGTGGGTGCTTAAAAAAATTAATTAAGTTAATTAATTTGTATCTCCTACTTAAACCCAACTCTCCCCCCTCTCCCTCATTTTAATCCCCTAGAGAAGCCCTCTCACCCTCAACCTCCTCTCCCCCTCCTCCTCCGATCAATAAGGGAGAGGTGGTGGCAAGGCGCGGAACGTGCGGCGAAGCTCCGGGCTACGCCCTCGCAGGTAGGTGGTATTCATTTTGAGTTTTAAAACCTGAACTCCTCTTTCAATTGAAATTATAGTGTCGTTATGATATCGGACTATTGAGAGAATGTTGTGGTTACGAAGAGGTTGATCCAAGCTCCACAACACACTTTTCGGATAAAAAATATGAGTTCTGACGAGCATAGGGGCGTCCGTCGAAGGTTGCGAGTTTTGGGGAGTTTTGGGTGTTTTCCTTCGATTTCAGCAGGATCCAGCGGCGGTCCGGCCATCCCAGGAGGCAGCTCCACGGCGGCTCGGAGCAGCAGGTGGCGGCATGGGCTTCTTCTGGCGGAGGCGGTCGAGGGAATCTGCGAGGCGGTCGGGGCTCGCGGTCGAGTGGAGCGGCGAAGGCACTAAGTCAGCAGGGGTTGTCGTGGAGGAGGCCGGTGGAGGTGCTCGCGGTCGAGCGGTGGCGCTAGCGTGCGGAGGCGGCGCGCGTTGGGTCTTCGGCAGCAGGCAGCGACCTCAGGGGAGCAAGGGCCCGCATACTGCGGGTCATGTTGGCGCAACGTGGAGACCGGCTTCGGCAGGACTTCTGGGAATAAAACCGGACCCGAAGCGGGTCTGGTTCGGTTGGAGTGGGGCGCGGCCAGCAGGCCGCGGCGGTTCGGACTGGGTCGGCCGGGGTGAACTGGCCCAGTTGGCCCCCTTATATTTGGGGGGGGCCGTAATTTCCAAACAGCGGGTCTGTTTGACACGTCGTCTGCGGCTGTAGGACCGTATCGATGAGGCAAACTTTTTGAGATGGCCTTGGGAATTTTTACTTCCCGAGACGAGGGCCTCGGTGATGTGTCACGACTTTAAGCGAATTGACATTTTTCTAAGGGTTCATGTTTTGAGCGGCGCGGACACATCCGACGTCTGATTTGAGTGTCGTTAGCGACATTGGGACCCTGGCGCCGAGGCGAAGCTTTCCAGGGTGGTTTTGGGCATGAAACTGGAGTTGATATGTGGGCCCCATGGGCCGTCTTTCGAGCTACATGTAGCGCTTTACCACTTTCTCATCGGACGTCTATTCGGGGCATACGAGCAGTCGTTTATGGGTGCTTTTCTGAGGGCATTGCAATGGCGCAATCCGTATGCTTTAATTCAGCACACTGGTGCGACCTCGCGAGGGCCGTTTTTGGAGTTGGCGGTGATTTCCGACTTTATCACCGGGTGTCCGTTTTGGACAAGTGAATAGTCCATCTTGTGTACTTTTTTGAGAGGGTCGCAAAGGTGTGATCTGTTCGTTGTGATTCGGGACCGGGGTGTGGGTCCCACGTAGCACCGCTCGTGTGCGGTGCGCCGGAATGCATCTTTTTCCCTAGATATCCTTTCCACTCAAGTGAGCAGTCCTTTTTATGTGTTTTCTTGAGGGGATCACAATGGTTCAATGTGCCCGACTGTTTTTGGCCGAGGCTCGGGATCACAGGACGTCGTTCGGGCGTAAAGCAGTGTTGGTGACTTTTTTGTCAGATATCTGTTTGAGGTGAGTAAATAGTCTATCTTGCATGTTTTTTTACAAGGATTAAAACGGTGTAATCTGTTCAGGTGAGTGGAGCCTCTTACGTGATCTTATTAAATTTGGAAATATAAAGGGTTCTCCGGTGGTGGTTCGTCCTACTGTGTTTGTAGCGGACCCTTGGCATGTGATCGCGTGCACTCCCATGTGAGTGAAGTAAGTGTGTGAAGAGATGTGGTTGTTCGTGCCTGGGCCGATAAGGTGGCAAGTTAGAGTTTTTACATTTACCCCCTTCGCGTTGACGTTGGGCGTCGTGTGCACGATAGCCTTTGGGCTGGAAATGTGGTATACTCTGAGAGTATGTGGGAACGCTTGGAGGTACATGTGGTTGTTTGTACCTAAGAATGTTTTTGCAATTGGTTGGATTTGACTTGGTTCCACACATCATGTGGACCCCATATGCGTGTCGTGTTCTGATATGTGTACCCTTGACCTCTCGTGACGTAGAGGGTCCTTCTGTTCTTCTTTGTTTGATCAGCAGGGTGGATTTTTCCCCTGGTTCTATTCTTGATGGTTTGGCCAGCAGAGTTTCTTCGTGTTCCCTGGTAGAGTTCCTGTGGATTCTAGTGTGACTAATACTTTACGTAGGCACCGATCCTCTACTCAGGATGTTATTTCCAGTAGGGATGGCGATAGCAGTTTTGAGTTTACCCTTCAGCAGAGGCTGGGCAGTGGGTTGCTCATTGTCTTCTTTGGGTTTACCCTCCAGTAGAGACTGGGCAGTGGGTCGCCAGTCGACGTCTTCCAGGTCTACCCTCTAGCAAATACTGGGCAGTGGGTCACCTACCGACTTCTTCTAGGTCTAACCTCCAGTAGAGACTGGGCAGTGGATCGCATGTCGACTTCTTCTAGGTCTACCCTCCAGCAGAGACTGGGCAGTGGGTCGCCTGTCAACTTATTCTAGGTCTACCCTCCAGCAGAGACTGGGTTGTCAGTCTCCTATCGACGTATTCGAGGTCTACCCTCCATCAGGGTTGGGAAGTGGGTTGCATGTCAATATTTTAGGGTCTACCCTCCCGCAGGGCTGGGCAGTGGGTCGTCTGATGATGTATTTGGGTTTACCCTCCAGTAGGGCTGGGCAGTGGGTCACCCGATGTCTTATTATGAATTACTCTCCAGTAGGGTTGGGCAGTGGGTCACCCATTGGCATTTCAGACTTAGTCCATTCTACTAGGCTAGTCTGTGGCTTTACTCCATAACTACCAGAGCGGGACCCTTGTTTGTACGGTTCAGTGATGTGATAGCTTTGACTTTGAGAAGACCTCTTAACTGTGTGATAGTGATGAGGTGTGGTTTGACTTAACCCGGAACTCTAAAGTACAAGGGGCGCTTTCCCCACTGAGACACGTCCTTTTGACGCGACCTAAAACCATGCAGGCGAGTTAGTGCCGCCCAAAGCAGATAGTGTCAAGGTGCGGTGATTTGAGCCCCTTGGCTTTCAGTTCGGGGCAGACGTGTGGGATGTTGGGCATCGATGATGTTTACTTCTTAGACTATTGGCTACTCACTTTCTTGGGCTGAGCTACGGGATGGAGATCCCCTTACAATCTTGATCGGGCTTCTTGATTGAGCATATGAATATGTGTATACCTTGTTTCGGTACCCACTCCTTGGGTTTGGTTACTCTCCTGCCAGGAGAGGTGAAGACGCGTGGGGTATGCCACGTGCTTTCCGTGTCTAGCTTCTCGTGGTTGGATGAGTCTACTCTCCTGCTATAGGTAGGGAAGACTCGATGATAAGTTCATCTTCTCACAATTTCTAGCTCCTTGTGTTTGGACGAGTCTACTTCCTTTCTCTTGTTGGGTTGAGCTGGACTCTCTATTGTTACTCTTTACTGCACTCTCTCTGTTGTACTCCTTTACTTTTTCCTGTTTGATCTACTTCTCACCCTTCGGTACCTCCTTTGTTGCTCCCTCGATCCTTCGGGGTATCCTACTGAATATTTTTTATACTCACCCCTTCTTGGGCTTTTCCCGCACTTGGTGTTCCCATACAGACGACGGACAGGTTGGTCATGACTTCAGCGGAGATGAGGAGTTTGGGATCCTGGAGAGCGTGCAGTGGTCGGAGTCGGGTTCCAGGTGGGGGACCCTTCCAGCTTTTTTTCTTTTGTTTACCTGTTGCCGGGTTGTGGCACCTTTTCTTGTTGGGCGCGTGTTTTCCCCTTTCCTTTCTCAGTTTACCTTCAGCACTTTCTAGTACTGTTAGAGGTCGATGTAATTTTGTGGTTTTATATAGCAGTTGCACTTTTCTTTACTTTCTTTTTCTTTTACTCTGCACTTTTGCATAGAGTGGGATGTGTGTGTGTGTGCGAGTACTTGGGCAAAGGCCTCCCCAAGTTGTTGTGCCTTTGGCGCTGGTCGCCAGCCACTGGCCTATGGAGGCGGGCTTGGGGTAGTTGCGGCTCAAGCCCAGGTAGGGTCGGGTTGTGACACTTTCCATGGGTTAATTATGTGATTTTTTACATATGAACATTTTCATACTCCCTTGGCTAACATGTGTATGGATTATTATTATGATGATAGTTGGGGTCCTATATCACCCTCAAATTCATTAGTTAAATTTTAATATAATATGATAGGATTAATTATTATATGAACAGGATGTGGGTATCTTTGTTCATAATTTTTTCATGTGAAAGAGATATAGGTATCTTTGTTCACTAGTTTATCATGTGAACGTGATGTTGGTAGCTTTTTTCATAGGTTTTTTGTGTGAACGTGATGTGGATAACTTTTTTCACAGGTTTTTTGTGTGAACATGATGTGGGTAAAATTTTTCATAGGTTTATTTTCTGAATTTGATGTAGTTAAATTTATTCATGGGTTTTTTGTGTGAATGTGATATAGGTATATTTTTTCACAATTTTTTCATGAAAATGTGATGCATGTAACTTTGTTAACATGTTTTTTATGAACATGATGTGGGTAGATTTGTTCATAGGTTTGTTGTGTTAATGAGATGATGGTAGCTTTATTCAAATTCTTGTTTTGTGAATGTGATTTGGGTAACTTTATTCACAAGTTTTTTATGTGAACATGGTATAGGTAGATTGTTTTAAAATATTTCCATGTTTATATTTTTACCATAGTTCCTTATAATTATTTTCCACATTTTTATGTTGTAAGATTATGATTATGCCCCATATATCATGTTTATTATCTCATGTTTCCACGGAAACACCCCGAGATTATATGAAAAATATTATTTTAATTTCATTAATGTCTTCTGTTGTATGCTACACCAATATTACCTTGTGCTATACGCAACACCGTATTAGCTTGTAGTATACGCAACACTATTCTTGGATCGTGTTATATACAATTTTGATAATAGTTATTCTACGCAACATTGAGTATATATATATATATATTCAATGTATAAATGAAATATGGTTGGATTCTGTTATACAAAACAACGAAGTATTCTTGCACAACACGCAACCCTGACTTGGCTTGCATTACACGCAATCGCGACCTTCCTCGATAGCGTGTATTGTACGCAATACCGGGTTTTACTAAACAACGATATATTATTATAATATTATTATGAACTAGCCGTTATGAATAGTATTAACTAAATTTTTAATTTTATAACATTATTATTCATCTTACACATTTTCTAGAACATGGTATAAGAACAAAATAAATTTTTCGGGTAAAATAAGTATTTTTCAAAAAATGCAGTTTTGCCGCCTTTTGATGGCGCACCCACTTTAAATCTAGTTTTTGACATGTTTATAAGTTAAATTTGACAAAATAAAATTCTTCTTTGGAATGAAGAAATAAAAATTTACTTTGGATAAATTTTTCATATTATTCTGGTAACTTTCATATTTTGATGAATAGTAAAAACACGCTATATTTTAATTAAAAACAACTTTTTTCATCGCAATAATTTATATGGTTAAATTATAATATTTAATGGTTTTAATGTATAAATAGAATATATTTTTACCATTTAATATAATGTATGTCATTATCATTGATTTTACATTAAATTCGTAGGTTAAATCAATTCAATCTTTTGCAATGTTTTAAAGAAAAACTCGTTTTCTTTCGACAACGGGATTAATTTTAATTTAATTTCTGCAACTTTTGTGTATTGAATTTGGAAAAATGGATTCAATATTTGGAATCAGTGGGTCCAAACTATGTTAATAAGCTACTTTTTTTTTTTGCGAATTATGAATAGTAACTACGGTAAATTTTATTTACCATAGTTAAAGGTAAATCGGGTAATTAAGGGTAAATATAATATTATAAAATTACCCTAACACATGCCAAAATTCTATTGGATGGATAAAAGTAGACCCATATAACCTAAGGGTCGGATTAGATTCATTTTATGGACTTTTGACAATGAAAATAATTTAATTATTATTAAAACCAAAGAAAGTGACAACATGTCACTCTCTTAAATCTTATAAGTATATTAATTTTAATTTAGTGATAAACTTCATGAAACTTAGAACATTAATAGTCTCCATAAATATAATGAAATTAGATACATCATATGAATTTATTTATAATTTTTAGGGATTATATAATTATCATTAATTGTAACACAATAGTGATGCGGAAATTGTTTATCTTGTAAAAAATCAAGAATATAGTTTTTATTAAACTAATAGTAACCATAAAATGCCCAAAACCCTGACTGAAATTTATTTTTAATCTACATATAAACCATAATCATCCAATGGTCGAATATGGGACCATTTGGAGCCTTATAAAAGCGATTATGACACTTATACTATTTTATTTTAAATGATGCCAAAGTTTCCAGCTTCATAATTTAATAAATATAACAATTTAAATATTGTGATTTTAAGATGATAAATTCTATTAAAAGTATTATTATGAAATTTAATAGTTTTATCTTCATCATAGGATTTTATTTTTAATTTTTATGCAACAAATAAGTATATTAAATAATTATACAAAAATGTTGCAGTAATTTATTTGTTAAGAGATAAACCAAATAAATGGTTTTAAAAATAATAAAATAAATATTATATGAACTATTTAATGTGCTACACTACATTTCTAGATACATATGACCTTTTATGATTATATTGAAGCTATTGTTTCGAACATATCTTCTTTATATATTTTATTTAAATTCAAATAAATGAATAGTGTCAAAATTGACACTATTGTTATTTTATAAAAATAATATATTATAAAATTGTTTAAAAATATCAAATATATTTAAAAATTATAAATTTCAATTTATATGGTAGAAAATGTTATAAAGTATCCAATTATGGACAATTCACAACAAATAAGTAATTATTTGTTATAATTTAAATTTTAGAATATTATTACCACAAATAAAATTAAATTGACTAAATAAGGATAAATCAAGTTGATAATGTTTAAACTAAATACCTAACATGTATAAATTTGATTGGTTGATGGGATTAAAACCATATCTCATATAATCTTTTGATATGAGTCATTTTTGGAGGTTTTTAAGTGGGTTTAGATTTATTATAAATTAATATTTTTAAGAATTCCAAAGGTGCCCCTCTCCTCCCTTATAAAAGGGCACCTCCTCCCTCTCCTCCTCACACCAATTTGAGCCTTCAAGCTAGGCCAACCCCTGCCAAATTATCTTCTCCACTTCCCTATAAATATCCTAGAGGTTATATTCTACTTTTAATACCAATCTTAGTGCCCTAAGAGGAGGTTTTAAAGAGGCGTATCGAAGAAGAGGTAATTTCTTCTCCCGATTCTTTCAAGATTCTTTCTTCTTCAACTTCTTCTTATTTAGTTGTTTAATTATAAATTAATAACATAAGTATCACTAATATACTTATTTGTTATTATAGATATGAAACAACCCCATTTCACCTTCTATCCATCCTACGGAAAACAAAATCACCGCGCGTGCGTACGTACGGAATACCGTCTCCACGCCGTGGTGTAATCTATTTTTCCGCCAACACCTTACATGGATGGGTATAATGGTGTAAATAATAACTATACATAGTTATTATAACATCATAATGATTCTCATATATTGTATCGTCCACTCTAATTCAATTCAATAATTATGGAAACGATGTCATCGCTCGTGCGTACGTATGGACTACCGTCTCCACGACGCGATGAGATTCATTCTCCATGTTAACCATTTAAGAATGATTATAAAGTATATATAAGAAATAATAATGAAATATATGACATTATAAATCTACTGGATTTATGTATATATTTATGTCATCTACTTAATTCCATTCAACTCAATAAGGAAACGAAAACAGCGTTCATGTGTATGTACGGCCTACCGTCTCCATGAACGGTGTATTTCGTTCCATTTATAAATCTATTATATATCTGTATATTCTGAATATATATTATATATAAATCATGTTTTATATTCTGGAATTAAGTAATCATGATCTAAGTAATCATATGAATAATTACAAGTCAAAACACGGACGACAAATGACACGATTTTACCCAAAACACACTTTAACATGGAATTTACAAAAGAAAGGGTAATATAAAGTCATAAGTGAACCATATATGATATCATAACAATGAATATGATTATGTAATAAGTCAATGACATTATTTAAATCATTATACAGGAGGTTCGGACACTTACGAAGCAAATCGGACCTAAGGTAAGGGAAATATCACAATCTCATTTTTAACCGAGATTGTTTATACTTCGAAATTTACTGGGGTGTATTTTATCATCCACATCCATGTTTCCTCAATATGTAATATTATTTCCATACACCTACAATTGTTTAAATCCTATTTTACCCTTCGTTGAGTTTTTAGTAAAAGATATGAAAGGAATATTTTGAAGTTTTTTGTACGAGGTACTTTTTGACTTTTCCGACAAAAGTACGAGAAGAATGTTTTTTTAACGTATACGGCATGAAAGAATTTTTACGGTTTTATAAATACTTATTTTCATGAAGATTCCTCCAAAATATTTCATGACTATTTTCAACAAAAATCTCTTTCTTTTAAAATTTCATGACATTTTGTAAAAAGAAATTGATTTTGAAGAAGAAAGGATATTTTCCTCAAGAATTCATTTCAAGTGTTTTATCAAAACCATTTTCCATATAAGATGAAATTATTTCATATGTGTATGTTTCAAGTGTAATGTCTCTATGATTTACATGGTTTCACTTTTCTTATTATGAAATGATATCCATTTCTTTTATATGGATTATGTGATGATGGGATGATTTTTATGAAACCCATTTTATTGGTTGGGTTATTATGAATGATGTATGTTTATTTTGTGGCACAAGTAATAATGATTTAATTATGAGATGGGTGGGACCTATACCTCCCTCCAATGCATTGGGTAAAGATTTATATCTCATGAGATAGACATGGCTGGAATGGCAGGTTAAACCGGTTCAGTAAAACAGGACTGAAACGAGGAGTGAACTCGATTCAGAAAGGGACATTGTCCACTAAGATGGTCTTGGAAGCAATGCCTTGGCTACTATGGAAATCATTACATGTGCTTAATGGATTCCACAAATACATGTTTTATTCCCATGCTATTTTACCATGATTTATGTTCCATTATGATCTATGCCTTATGTACTTCCAAGTTTTATGTCATTTCTCAAGATTTTTAATGTTCATGTTTTTTTAAGTTCAAATGTATATGGTATGTTTTATTTTATCCATGCTTACCCTTACTGAGCATTTGAGCTCACCCTTTTTATGTTTTTTTCCCCAGGATTAAAAGAAATATTTTAGGTAAGGAAACAAAAATGGGAATATCTTTATGGGAGATGTTGAATATCTTTCACCATGATTAGAAGATTACGTTCCAAGTTTCCAAAGACACTAAACTATTACGGTCCTTGTGTGTCTGTTTTTATTATGTACTAAGTATTCCGAAAAAGTAATGTAATGTCCATGTACGTCAAGCTTCGGGTCTCTACAGTTGGTATCAGAGGAAAGGTTTAGTCAACCTTTGGAAACTAGGATGCGAAAACGTTAGTGAGATCCCTAGAGATATTTCTAAGGTATGTCTAGGTATGTATCTAAGGATAAGTATACGTATAGGATACAGTCCTAGAACTATGGTAACGATCATAGAATTTAACCTAAGATGTTAGATATTGAGGATACTCCTCCTTTACTATGTTGTTTTCCCTGCCATGATTTTTCCTCTCACACTATTCTTTTTGGGTTTTAGAAAATGGCTGGAAACATGAAGATTCACGATAATGGAGGATATGATAGACAATGGAATGATTTTCTTCATGAGAAACCAAATGAAACGAGATCTGGAAGTCCAAACATCATTATTATGCCTAATCGTCAATCTCATAATACGATCAATAATATCAACTTTGGTATGTTTCCCGACTTAGATAATAAGAGAAAGATGGAGTTTCATTATGATCATAGAGGAAAGAAAGTTCAATTTCCCTCATGTAAATCATGTGGGAAGAGGCATCAGGGAGATTGTTTCAAAGGAACTGGAAGATTCTTTGGGTGTGGAAAAGAAGGACACAAAGCCAGTAAGTGCAAAGGAAAAGGTTCAGTTAACACCATGGACAAGGATAATGGTATTTCTACGACATCAACAATGATTAGATGTTTTAAATGTGGAATGTACGGGAATTATGTAAACCAATGCCCTAATGGAAAATCTCATGAAGAGAATCAGCATGGTCATATGGGTAGTATTTATGTGGATGATGATGAGGAGACTACAAATGATATATGAGCTGAAAGAAGTGTTGCAGCTCAGTCGGTTGTTTTAGAAGGTAGTGGAATGATTGTATGTTTATTGAGAGTTATGTTGTATAGTTAATGGTACTATGGAATAAAGAATCATATAAGGATTTTTACACTATTTTTTTCCCTAAAAGTATTTGAATGTATATGTTGAATGGTACCAGTAACCATGGAAGGTTATTCAGATATTTTTTAAAAGTAGATGATATGTGCATAATGAAGGAATAAGAAGATAATGAGATGTTTGATTGTATTCATGAGCTCATGATTGATATAAGGACTAAGTGATATCATGGTTTGAGTATATAGAATTCTAAGGATTTTGGTATGTGGAAAGTGTTAACTTTTAACTACATTCATGTTTTCACTAAGGTTCAATGGGTATTAATTTTTCAAGAGAATACATGATTAAGGACTTCGAATGTTTGGAATGTGACCAACAAGACATATCTTATGATATATGGGGATCAACGATGGTATTAAATCTCTGGTAATCATTTTCACTATATTATGAGAGTGGACTGCAGTATTATGGATAAGCCTAAAGATTGGAATGGATTATGTTGGAAATAAGTTAGTATTGTTTAAGGATACAAGTTTTTTCAATATTATTGATGGGATGTTATAGTAATATAGTTTTAGAAAAAGGACAACCTGCAGGACAGGCGACATCCCATTGCGTCGGACAAGGCTGTGGGAATCGAACCCACAACCAAAGTGCGACTGGCCTTTATCACCAACCACTGGCCTACAGGAAGTCCCTAGTTAGTAGAAACTAGTTTTATTTTATTAAGCGGTATGATATATGAAGTATAAGTTCATTTTTGGAACCATATACGATTAATGAAACCATAAGATGGACTTATAGCTTTTGCTAACCTTTTGTTTGAAAGAGATGGGATGACCCATCATTTTATCACATGATCTGCTAACACATCACGAATAACAAATTCAACTTCATTTCTTAAGGGATGAAGTGGAAATTGTTCAATTCACGAACAACAATGAGATTGTACCAAAATCATGCAATTATTTCTTTTAATTCATCAACATTAGGGAAATGATCTTGAAAACCAAAAATGTTGTCCTAGTTCCATTATATCTGATGAATCAGATGGTACCTTAGATCATTATAAATCAATAGCTTTGTGATTATTGGCTTTTTCATAGCCATGTTCTCTACCACTCTCTATCAGAAATTGATGGTTAGATTTTTCTTCCATATCCATATTTTCACCTATGTTCTCCTACGTGGAAACCCAGTGATGAGTTAATTTGGGTAACCGTTACATTTCATAATTTGGTTTTTAAAGCCATGTTTTGGTATTCCTTTTTACGATGTGGGTTTCTATTAAACAAACTTTCGAGTAGTAAACCATTTATAACCCCGACGAATTTCGAGGGCGAAATTCATTTTATGGGGGGTAGAATGTTACACCCCGAGATTATTTGAAAAATATTCTTTTAATTTCATTAATTTCTTGTGTTTTATTCTACACCAAGATTACCTTGTGCTATACGCAACACCGTATTAGCTTGCAGTATACACAACACTATTCTTGGATCGTGTTATACACAATTTTGATAATAGTTATTCTACGGAACATTGAGTATATATATATATATATATTCAATGTATAAATGAAATATGGTTGGATTCTATTATACAAAACAACGAAGGATTCTTGCACAACACACAACCCTGACTTGGCTTGCATTACACACAATCGCGACCTTCCTCGATAGCGTGTGTTGTGCGCAATACCGGGTTTTACTAAACAACGATATATTATTATAATATTATTATGAACTAGCCGTTATGAATAGTATTAAATAAATTTTGAATTTTATAAAATTATTATTCATCTTACATATTTTCTAGAACATGGTATAAGAACAAAATAAATTTTTCGGGTAAAATAAGTATTTTTCAAAAAATGCAGTTTTGCCGCCTTTTCATGGCGCACCCACTTTAAATATAGTTTTTGAAATTTTCATAAGTTCAATTTGACAAAATAAAATTCTTCTTTGGAATCAAGAAATAAAAATTTACTTTGGATAAATTTTTCATATTATTCTGGTAACTTTCATATTTTGATGAATATTAAAAACACGCTATATTTTAATTAAAAACAACTTTTTTCATCGCAATAATTTATATGGTTAAATTATAATATTGAATGGTTTTAAAGTATAAATATAATATATTTTTACCATTTAATATAATTTATGTCATTATCATTGATTTTACATTAAATTCATAGGTTAAATCAATTCAATCTTTTGCAATGTTTTAAAGAAAAACCCATTTTCATTCGACAACGGGATTAATTTTAATTTAATTTATGCAACTTTTGTGTATTGAATTTTGAAAAATGGATTCCATATTTGGAATCAGTGGGTCCAAAATATGTTAATAAGCTACTTTTTATTTTTGGGGATTATGAATAGTAACTACGGTAAATTTTATTTACCATAGTTAAAGGTAAATCAGGTAATTAAGGGTAAATATAATATTATAAAATTACCCTAACACATGAAAAAATTCTATTGGATGGATAAAAGTAGACCCATATAACCTAAGGGTAGGATTAGATTCATTTTATGGACTTTTGACCATGAAAATAATTTAATTATTATTAAAACCAAAGAAAGTGACAACATGTCACTCTCTTAAATATTATAAGTATATTAATTTTAATTTAGGGATAAACTTCATGAAACTTCGAACATGAATAGTCTCCAGAAATATAATTAAATTATCTACATCATATGAATTTATTTATAATTTTTAGGGATTATATAATTATCATTAATTGTAACACAAAAGTAATGCAGAAATTGTTTATCTAGTGAAAAATCAAGAATATAGTTTTTATTAAACTAATAGTAACCATAAAATGCCCAAAACCCTGACCAAAATTTATTTTTAATGTACATATAAATCATAATCATCCAATGGTCGAATATTGGACCATTTGAAGCCTTATAAAAGCGATTATGACACTTATACTATTTTATTTTAAATGATGCCAAAGTTTTCAGATTCATAATTTAATAAATATAACAATTTAAATATTGTGATTTTAAGATGATAAATTCTAGTAAAAGTATTATTATGAAATTTAATAGATTTATATTAATCATAAGATCTTATTTTTAATTTTTGTGCAACAAATAAGTATATTAAATAATTATACAAAAATGTTGCAGTTATTTATTTATTAAGAGATAAACCAAATAAATGGTTCTAAAAATAATAAAATAAATATTATATGAACTATTTAATGTGCTACACTAATTTTCTAGACACATATGACCTTTTATGATTCTATTAAAGCTTTTTTTCAAACATATCTTCTATATATATTTTATTTAAATTCAAATAAATGAATAGTGTCAAAATTGACACTGTTGTTATTTTATAAAAATAATATATTATAAAATTGTTTAAAAATCACACATATATTTAAAAATTATAAATTTAAATTTATATAGTATAAAATGTTATAAATTATCCAATTATGGACAATTCACAATAAATAAGTAATTATTTGTTATAATTTAAATTTTAGAATGTTATTACCACAAATAAAATTAAATTGACTAAATAAGGATAAATCAAGTTGATAATAATTAAAATAAATACCTAACATGTCTAAATTTGATTGGTTGATGTGATTACAACCATATCTCATCTAATCTTTGGATATGAGTCATTTTTGGAGGTTTTTAAGTGGGTTAGATTTATTATAAATTAATATATTTAAGAATTCCAAAGGTGCCCCTCTCCTCCCTTATAAAAGGGCACCTCCTCCCTCTCATCCTCACACCAATTTGAGCCTTCAAGCTCGGCCAACCCCTGCCAAATTATCTTCTCCACTTCCCTAGAAACATCCTAGAAGTTCTGGTCTACTTTAAAGAACAATCTTAGTGCCCTAAGAGGAGGTTTCAAAGAGGCGTATCGAAGAAGAGGTAATTTCTTCTCCCGATTCTTTCAAGCTTCTTTCTTCTTCAACTTATTCTTCTTTAGTTGTTTAATTATAAAGTAATAACATCAGTATCACTAATATACATATTTGTTATTATAAATATTAAACAACCCCATTTCACCTTTTATCCATCCTACGGAAAACAAAATCATCGCGCGTGCGTACGTACGGAATACCGTCTCCACGCCGTGGTGTAATCTGTTTTTCCGCCAACACCTTACATGGATGGGTATAATGGTGTAAATAATAACTATACATAGTTATTATAACATCATACTGATTCTGATATATTGTATCATCCACTCCAATTCAATTCAATAATTATGGAAACGATATCATCGCTCGTGCGTACGTACGGACTACGGTCTCCACGACGTGATGAGATTCATTCTCCATGTTAACCATTTAAGAATGATTATAAAGCATATATAAGCAATAATAATGAAATATATGAAATTATAAAGCTACTGGAGTTTTGTATATATGTATTTCATCTAATTAATTCCATTCAACTCAATAAGGAAACGAAAACAGCATTCATGCGTACGTACGGCCTACCGTCTCCATGAACGGTGTATTTATTTCCATTTATCGATCTATTATATATATGTATATTATGAATATATATTATATATAAATCATGTTTTATATTCTGGAATTAAGTAATAATGATCTAAGTAATCATATGAATAATTACAAGTCAAAACACGGACGACAAATGAAACAATTTTACCCAAAACACTCTTTAACATGGAATTTACAAAAGAAAGGGTAATATAAAGTCATAAGTGAACCATATATGATATCCTAACAATTAATATGATTCTTTAATAAGTCAATTACATTATTTAAATCATTATATAGGAGGTTTGTACACTTACGAAGCAAATCAGACCTAAGGTAAGGGAAATATCACAATCTCATTTTTATCCAAGATTGTTTATACTTTGAAATTTACTGGGGTGTATTTTATCATAAACATCCATGTTTCCTCAATATGTAATATTATTTTCACCCACATACAATTTTTTAAATCCTATTTTACTCTTCGGTGAGTTTTTAGTAAAAGATATGAAAGGAATATTTTGAAGTTTTTCGTATGAGGTACTTTTTTACTTTTCCGACAAAAGTACGATAAGATTGTTTTTTTAACGTATATGGCATGAAAGGATTTTTGCGGTTTTATAAAGCCTTATTTTCATGAAGCTTCCTCCAATATATTTCATGAATACTTTCAATAAAAATCTCTTTCTTTTAAAATTGCATGACATTTTGTGAAAAGAAATTGATTTTGAAGAAGAAAGGATATTTTCCTCAAGAATTCATTTCAAGTGTTTTATCAAAACCATTTTCCATCTAAGATGAAATTATTTCATATGTGTATGTTTCAAGTGTAATGTCTCTATGATTTACATGGTTTTACTTTTCTTATTATGAAATGATATCCATTTCTTTTATATGGATTATGTGATGATGGGATGATGTTTATGAAACCCATTTTATTGGTTGGGTTATTATGAATGATGTATGTTTATTTTGTGGCACAAGTAATAATGATTTCATTATGAGATGGGTGGGACCTATATCTCCCTCCAATGCATTGGGTAAAGATTTATATCTCATGATATAGACATGGCTGGAACGGCAGGTTAAACCGGTTCAGTAAAACAGGACTGAAACGAGGAGTGAACTCGATTCAGAAAGGGACATTGTCCACTAAGATGGTCTTGGCAGCAATGCCTTGGCTACTATGGAAATCATTACATGTTCCTAATGGATGCCACAATTACATGTTTTATTCCCATGCTATTTTACCATGATTTATGTTCCATTATGATCTATGCCTTATGTACTTCCAAGTTTTATGTCGTTGCTCAAGATTTTTAATGTTCATGTTTTTTTAAGTTCAAATGTATATGGTATGTTTTATTTTATCCATGCTTACCCTTACTGAGCATTTGAGCTCACCCTTTTTATGTTTTCTTTTCCCCCAGGATTAAAAGAAAGATTTTAGGTAAGGAAACAAAAATGGGAAGATCTTTATGGGAGATGTTGAAGATATTTCACCACGATTAGAAGATTACGTTCCAAGTTTCCGAAGACACTAAACTATTACAGTCCTTGTGTGTCTGTTTTTGTTTTGTACTAAGTATTCCGCAAAAGTAATGTAATTTCCATGTACGTCAAGCTTCAGGTCTCTACATCCACACTCTTATTACATGGTATATGTTTGTTCATTTAATATTACATGTAATTATATCATAACTTATGGACAACTCTTATTTTCTCATATTCTTATAATAATATATTTCTTCCATGCTCATGATTTCTTGTATTAATATAATCTAACTAATGATTATATGTATTACTTTACTGAGAATTTGAGCTCATCCCTTTAATATGTTTCTATTACCCAAGTTAAAAATTTGATTATAACCTATGTAAGTTTCAATAAGAATAAATTGTGGCTCAATTATGGGGAAATATTCACAAGTATTGTAAAATATAATTCCTATGTATCAAAGTCGGTATTTAAATTATGTGTTTTTGGCACCCGATCCAAGAGTGTGGGTTTGGGATGCCTTATCCAGTATCAAAGTAGGTTTTAGTTATTTTTTATGATTATTTTAGTTATTTTTTGGTATTTTTATGAGATAACATTAGTAAAAACCCTATGGATAAGTATATGTATAGGAAAATATCCTAATATTTTGGTAAAGTAGAGATTGTGTGGTTTTCTTTTAAATTAAATCCATTCATAAATACTAAAAATTGATGAAAGATTTGGAATAGATGTTCCTAGGGATAGTAACCTAGAAAGTAGTGTATTAGGTATTAACTTAACCATAACTCGATATACAAGAAATATTCTTAATTACACCCTTGGTTTGACACTCTCCAGGGATATGATTTGGTTGATCACATTCTCTCTACAAGATATTAAAAAGGGTTTATTTTGTTTGTAAATTGGGTTAATAAGTATGATAGGATCTAATATAAATAAATTTTTTTTAACTAAGAGTGATTTAGGATTAAGTGAAACAAATTGGATGGATTCAAAGTATAAAATGTTTAGAGGTTGTGTTTTTCAAGAGATTATTTTTGATAATTCTCTTATGTTAATAAATTTTCACCACTCATGTTGACCCCTTTTAGTTTTAGTAATGGAATAAGTAAGTATAAATGGTGATAAAAATGGGTGTCAGGGATGATGGGATGATTGTCCCAATGAAAAAAATGGGATAGGAGTGAGAAAGCTTATGGTAATTCCTAACCAGCTATCATGAATTATGATTAATAATTAGAACATAGTTGAGTTTCCAAACACATCAAATAAGAGAATAATGGAATATCATGGAATTTCATGTGATAAATATGATGAAGAAAATAATATTTAATTTACTACATGTCAAAAATGTGAAAAGATACACCCAATTTTATGTCTCAAAGGAACTAGAAGATGTTTTATCTTTGGTATAGAAGAGAATCTACCAATAATCTTCTAAGGAAAAATAAATATTTTTGTTAACAAGATGAAGAAAAATAATGTTCTTCTTAAGGATACTCTATAAATTTTATGTTTTAGAGGTGAGTAATTTGGTCACTATGTAAACCCATGCACTAATCTAAGGGATTGAGAAAGAAATTTATACAAAAAACATCATAGGCTATGGGAGTAAGAAAAATCCTATGAAACAAATACTATTGAAGTGGATAGTTATAATTAATTGGTTCTAGGTAGGGTTATTATTTACTCTATAATTGTGGATTTATTATTTCATATAAGTTTTAACTAACTATTATGTATTGAATTATAAATAAAAACACTTTTTGGTGTCATTATTATATACAACGTATATGAATCTCCTTCAATTTTTATGGGATTATGACTAATTCAAGTTGTATTATCCTTACTTTAGATAAATTTGATGTGATTTAGGAAATGTGTTGGATATCTCTACATAGAATCCATATTAATCAATGAAATATAGAAATCACATTTCATATTTCAAACCAACATATAATCATCAATCATTGAAAGGCTGACTACGATCTCTCTTGGAAAACTGATTCTATTATAGGTGTTATGTTAAGCAATCATGAGGTAAATTTATCTTAAATGATTAGGGAAAAAATAAATATTTAAATTTACCTAATTTAATGGAAAAATATATATTTATTATGTTTGTAAAGTTGATGTCCTTTTTGAAATAATATCTTGATTCATGTCTATCTTTTATATGCCTTTATCTTTTTCATTGGTAAGTGATAATTAAAATTATGATGTTGTAATTTTGTAAGGGGGGATCTAACACTCCAAGATTTTATGATATACATTTCCTTTAAATAAATATAATATTTTTGATAGTTTAATTCACATGTAACAAGAAACTAAAATTCACATCAATATACCTCTTTAAAATAATGTAATATAAAGTGAAACATTAATAAAAAATACAATAATAATAATTCCTCAAGTAAATAAAAAAATAATAAATGGATTTTTTATAATAATAAATATTTAATACCAAACATATTATTATCAAATAATTATTTATATATTGATTAAATTTAATTTTTATAATATAAAAAATTATTTAAATGTAAGTAAATATATTAAACATTAAAAAGGTATATTTTTAAAGGAACTATTTTAAAAGTGATGTGAATTTTACCTGATAAATTATATTGATAACAATCAAAAGTTTGTTATAATAATAATTAATAATTCAACTTAATATATTTACACTCATTAAAAAACATTAGTAATTTTATCCTAAGCACAATTGATATACTTAAAAATACACTTTTTCTAAAAATATTATTTAAACGTGTTATTTGCGCTAATATTAAAATACATTTTTATCACCCCTGTAAATTTTATTTGATAGAATGGATTTCATATTTGGAAGAATTAGTTATAAATTATGTAATAATCCTCATTTTATTTTTAGGAATTAAAATTAAATTACTTTGGTAAAAATTAGATACCATGGTAAAAATATAAAATTGTAAAAGTGAAAAATCTAAAAGTAAAAGAGTTAAAAGAACTTTAAAAACAGTTGTGGAAATGTATGGTTGAGGATTTATAGATATTACCCCCATACGAACTCTAATATTTTTCCATTATTAGGTTCACTTGACCTTTTAATAGTGAATTTACCTTTTATATTATTATGAAAATGTCACTCATCTACCTTATAAAAGAATCTATAATAGCCTACTTTTTCTCACACCTCAAGAATCTTAAATTTAAACCAAAGTCTATAAAAATAACTCTAAAACACTATTTATTATGTATTAGAGGTTTTTTTATTATCAAAATACAAAATCTCAAATCATTAATCTAATTTTCAAAGGTGTTCTTCCAATGAGTAAGGAAGTTTGAGCATGTCTGACTAAGTAGAAATATAAGGTAAGGGTTTTGTCTCAAAATTCCTTTTTTAAGACACATTATGTATTATGTAACTATTTTTGATTATATAGTGTATATTATTACTCTTTGAAATATTATATCTCAATTATCCATTTTTATGTTATTTTATGTTTCATTTCAATTTTTTTATTTCAAAGAAGTTTTGGATCAAATGTTTTTAATGTCATAAGGGTTTTTCTCATCTTAATTTTCATTGTTTGATACACATGAATTATTCAAAAAATATTTTATTTTTTGTATTGTATCTACTTCCCAAAAAAATTATTTTATCATAACATTCATAAAATTCAATATATTTACAAATCCATATCATGTTCTCTTTACAAATTTTTTTTATTCAAGTGATTTTAAATTATTAAGAGATTATGTTAAATCAAACCCCCTTTATTTGAGTTATAACATCCCATCATAAACTTCTTACTTAAATGATTCATTTATTACACCTTAATATTTTATATTGAAATTTCTAATTATAACTATGGAAAATGAAATTTTTTATTCAATTCAAATCTTCCACCTTGATTAATTTCATTCCCATAAAATCAAGACATTGTTAAGAATAATTTATATTCTATTTAATAATGATTTCTATTCTGTGTAATTCTTTAATATTTCTAATAATTTTACATCTTTGGAAAACATAATTATGTATTATCTAACATGAAATTTATATTTTCCTTTTCTTTTTTTCAAAAGTAAGTTTTATTATTATTTTTATTATTTGGTTTTTAAAAAAGTTATTTCAAAATATTAAAAAGGCTTTCTATCCTTTCATAGTCAAATATTTTATCTTCCACAACACATTACATTTAGATAACCTTTATGTATTTTAAAGGATCTTTTATTGAATATTATTTTTAAAATTAAGTGTTTTTAATAAAATCACTTCCGCTTTTCAAAAATGAATTTTGAAAGTGATCAATAACTTCTTATTTTACAACAATGTTAAAATATATATTTGTAAAAAAAAATTTATAAATTCATTTCCATTTTCCTTTTTATCTCAATGGGATTTATTACTTTGGAAGAAAATTAAAGGAATTTCCATCTAAATTCTTTTATATTATTTTTATTTTAGGGGATTAAACATTCTATAACACTACAATTATTAAGTCATTCTTATGTGTTATTATTTGATGTGTTCTTCTTATAAATGTGTTTTTTATATATGTTAAAATCCTTCAAATATTATTTTTCTACACTAGGATTATGTTCTTATGAAACCACTCACCTTATTTCTTTGGATGTATTATGAAATATTATTGGGTTGTTTTCTTGAAAACAAATATATTTCCATAGGTTAATTATGTGATGTTTTAAATATGAACATTTTCATGATCATTTGGATCACATATGTATGAATAAATAAAATTATGATCAGTGGAGTCATATATCACCTTCCAATAAATTGTTTAAATGTTAATATAACAGTATATGATGAATTTTTTCATGAATGTGTTGTGGGTATATTTGTTCACATTTTTTATGTGTGAACATTATATGGGTAACTTTGTTCATAATTTTATCATGTGAATGTGATGCAGGTAGATTTTTCATAGGTTTTTTGTGTAAACCTAACATGGTTATCTTTTTTAAGAGTTTTTTTTTGTGAACATGATTCAAGTGAATTTTTAAAAAAAATGTGCAAATGGAATGCAGGTATCTTTGTTCATAGGTTTGTTTTGTGAACATGAGGTGAGTATATTTTTTCATAATATTTTCATGTAAATATGACACCAGTATCTTTGTTCATAGGTTTATTTTTTGAACATGACAAGGGTATATTTTTTCATATGTTTTTTCTTGTGAAAATCATGTGGGTATATTTTTGTGTATTTTTTTTTGGTTGAATGATATATGGGTATATTTTTTCATAATTTTGTTACATGAGTGTGATATAGGTACCTTTGTTCACAAGATTTTCTATTCTTATGATTTTTTCATAGTTCCTTAATATGATTTTCCAAATTTTTATTTCATATACCTATGATTATTCCTCATGGATCATGTTTATTATCTTATGATTTAGCACTCATATTCCATAGAATATATTTTTTCGTTTGATATCATGTGTAATTATATCATGACTTATGGAAAATGATGTGGCCTTTATTTGATTCTTTTTTAAAAATCATTTTTCTGTAAACTATTTTTTAAATTTCTGATTATTTCATTTAATTATTATTTATTTTAGGTGTTTAATTTTTTTAAAAGTTATTAAATTAATGATTTTTATGGTAAAATAAGTTTTTTTATGTTTAAAGTTATAATTTTTTTGAGATTTTATGTTAAATTTAATTAGGATTATTCTTTTAATGTATTATTTATAATTATTATTTTTTCTTTGAATTATTTGAATTTAATATATTATTCTTTTATTTTTTTTAACTTATTGATCAATCATTTATTTAAGGAGAATTCTTATTTAATTTTTAATCTATACTTTTTTGCTTTTTATTGTATTCAAATTTAATTTCTAAATCCTATGAATGTTTATTTTCACTAAATATTGATTTTTGTGTGTTAAAGCAGAATGTGTAAAGGTATAAGTGAGATTGTATAAGGGTATATTTCATATTTTGAGGCTATATAAAGGTATCGAGTTCCTAAAAAAGAACTATGTAAAGGTACCCAACACTTCAAAAGAGATGTGTATGGGTAAGTAGGAATTGTTGTATTAGGGTCATCAAGAGGCTCATGTAAGGGTCAGTCAGGCATCACAAAATCTGTGTAAGGGTAAATTACACCTGTATAAAGGTTAACATCAATAGCCTCAATCCCTTGTAAGTTTACATCTATGTAAAGGTATCTACGTAAGGGTACATCTTCATAAGGGTAGTGAAGTACCTACGTAAGGGTAGTGATGCACAGTAAAGGTAGCATAAATGGGAAAAGGAACTTGTATAAGGGTCAGGTTGATGATTCAAAAGTGTTTTGTAAAAGTAGGTTAAGCTTGAATAAAGGTGCCCTAGGGTTTCAAAATCGTTATATATAGTTATTTAATCTTATATAGGGGTAAATTTTATAGGATTAAGATATTTTAAGGTTTAATGGGACCTTTCATATGGGTATTCCCTCAACTTTGAATCTTACATAAGAATCCTTCAAAGGATTAAAATACACAATGGTGCCCTAAATTTTTAACACGGTTCAAAATCAAGGAAATCCTCAAGTCAAGCCTAAAGAAGAGTTCATTGTATTTAAAGAATATTGAAGCTTACATAGGAATCCTTTTGTTGTTTTAATATCACATGTGGATATCAACATTTATTAGATAATTTAACTCGAGTCACAAGATGAAGATGGTGAATAGTGACCACACTATGTCCTCCAATGGCTTGAAGGCCTTCATTTTTTATTTATTTTTGATAATCCACATTTCAAGGGATGAGGTGGAACCCTAAAATGAATGTAGGCAAGAGATTAAATGCCCATAGGCATTAGAGGAATTCATTTCCCGTAGGCAAAAACATTAAATACAACCCAGACTAACTACTTGGAACTGCTCCTCCCCAACATCTTCATCGTGAAATCAGCTCTCTACCTTCGCATGACTATTCGGCTAGGCATTCCTATGCATGAACAGGCTTGTCCTGATGGAAGGTTCCATACCCTCTCATTCTTGTAATCCGTTTATCTTCTGTTGTGGTTAATGATCTTTGCTCATCCTTCTTGTAGAGCTTGTTCCTTGTAGGTTTTTCTGATTTGTATCAGCACAAATGTGACTCAAAGGCCTTGAGGTGGCCCGAAGGCCCAACAGACCCAAATGCCTAGGTGCCTGAAGGCCTATGAAAGACCCGAGGACCAAATCGGAGGCCTGAAGGCCCAAATGGGGGTATATTCCCAGCTAATACAGTGCCAAACAGTGCCTGCTACAGTTCCCGCTACAGCACCTGCTACAGTACTGCACAGTTCCCGCTACAGTACTGCTATAGTACCAGAAAATTATACCTCCACCTGGATTTGATCCCTGGTCGCTTGGATGCACTAACAGAGGCCTTTCCAACTGGGATAAGGCTCATGTGCTGACCCACACAATGTGGAATCTGAAGATTAGTCGTTGAAAAAGTGTTGTCTATGATCTTTAACAAAAAAGATTTCCTAGATTCATTAAAATAAATAACATACAATAAAGAGCTAAAAATGGATGGGACTAAAGAATTGAGATAGGACGTCAGGACCAGAGTTGAGGCATACGCTTGGGTGTAAAGAGTATAGGAACTTGGAGCTCGAGAAGGAATAAATATCAATAGATAATAATTCCTTATTCTTCCTTCATTATAACTCTTTTGTTTTGAAGATGTTTAAACTAGAAACTATTTTTTTTAAATAAAATGAAGTGCTAATTTTTCTCATAGAATAAGAACATAATGGATTGAAATATCTTCTCTATTTTTCTCATTATTTCACAATTAATTGTTATGTTATCATTCATACAGTGTTCTCATCTTTCTTCTTTATGAAAATAAATTTTATGCTATTTTATTTATTGACTGATGAAGATAGCATAAATTTAACCTCTCAGCATCATCTGAAGTACTGAAAAGTGAAAAATATTGATAACTATATTCTCTATAATAGACAATTCATTTTACATATTCTTAATTGAACAAAAATTAATATATATAGTTCATTATGCTATATTGATCAGTGTGTGATAATTTGAAGTTTCAACACATTTTTTAGCATTAGGTTAAATTTTTATTAACATGTAATGAGAACATAAATTTTTAAAAACCAGTATATATCTATCTAGTTAACTGATTAATCAATTGTTTCTAGTTCATCTCTCTTTCACCTATTCCGCATTCTGCACACAACTACCTCTATTATCATATACTTTTAAAACACTCATTTTCATTGAATTACTTCCATTATTTTTGTTGTTTTATTTTATTATTCTTTTTTTTTTGTTTCAAAAACCCACTCAATCTTCCTTATAGATATGATACCCACTCACTATTATACTATTTTTACTTTTTAGGGTTAAGTAATTAAATTTTCATATTTTTTATAAAAATTTGTTAGACAACTCTTATTTTACAATATTCTCTTGCCCGAATGGCCTGAAGGCCTTCTTTTTTTATTTTTATTATGGATAATCCCTCTTTTAAGGGTTTAAGGGGAACCCATACATGACACGTAGGCCCAAGTCACAAGGCCCAATAATACCGCAATACATGACCCGAAGGCCCAGAGGCATACCATGCCCAGTACATGATCCGTAGGCCCAGCCCACTTGAACTGCCCCTTCCCCAGCTTTCTACGTCATTGATCACCTAGATCCCCACCTTGCATTGCTGATCAGCTAGAATTTCTCCATACAAAGATGGACGGTGCCTAGTCCCAATGGCGGCTGCCATACCCTCTCATTCATCCAATCCGGTTGGCTCTGTATCTGGTGGCTTCTACTCATGTTGCTCTGATCCTCTTCTAGGGCCTGTTCTGTGTGAACTGGGCTACTCCATGGTCTACGTGACCCAAAGGCCCTGTGGATCGAAGTCCTTTGATGACTCAAAGTCCCAAGAGACCCGTAGGCCCAAACCGGTGTCCCCAAGACCCAAACCGGGTGAATAGTTCCAGCTACTACAGTACCGAATAGTAAATGCTACAGTGACTGCTACAGTACTGGTACAGTGGCTGCTACATTACCCCAGAAATTCGCCTCCACCCGGTTTTGAACCTGGGTCTCTTGGATGCCAAGCAGGAGTCCTTACCACTCAAGTACGGGCTTGTTGGCTTACCATATTCTCTTAATAATACATTTCTCTCAGTCTCATGTTTTTTCATGTACTTATGATCTAATCCATGATAAAAAAAAGTCCCTTATAAAGTTTTTGAGAACACTCATTTCTTATGTTTCTATTCCCAAAGTTATGAATATTTTTATAACCTATGTGGAGTCTATAAGTGAGTATATTTTGGTTCAATTATGGATAAATGTTTAAAAGTATTGTATAATAAGTTGTTTATGTAACTAATCATCAAAGAAACTAAACCTACCATTCTGAGGATTGTGTGATTATTAGTGGGATGTGATGTTTAAATTATTGAAATATATATAAGTTTAGTTTGTTCTATATCACTTTCTATCAAATATATTGTTTAAATAATGTTTCTTTAGCACTAGATCTGAGAGTTCGTTCCTAGGTAGCCTTAATAAGAGTGCATGTGCTCATACCCTTTATATAAAGATTATTATAAACTTTTTCATTAGTAAAATTCATGTATTTTTTATATTTATATAGATTTGAATACAAGGATCCAGATGTATGTTTATCTCATAAAGGGATTTTGCCATCCTGTGCACCATAGTTTCATCGCTATTAATAACAAAACCTCCATTTTTTAATATATAATTCTTCATCCAGATCTCTATTCATGAAATAATATTACAAATACATTTTATATATATTATTTTAATTATGAGTTAAAATATACAAGAACATTATTATGGATTCAAGTATTATATAAAGAGAAATGTTGTCTATAAAATCAACTAATTCAACTTAATATTATCCTTTTCACATTAATCTATATTTTTTTCTTAAAACTTCACCTTTTTCATTTAGCTTGTATCTAAATACCCCCTTGATTCCAATGATATTATTTTCTTTTAGACTTATAATAAGGCCCCATGTATCATTATTTCCAATATAATCTAGCACCTCATCCATTACATCTATCCATTATCTATTCTCAACTGCCTCGGTAACTAGTTACGGATCAATTTAAGAAATAAGATTTATTTGGTTGTGAAAACTCATTATTATTCTAGTATAAATGGGTGAATTATAATTTCAAATTATATTTTATGTTTATACATTCTTCTTTAACCTATGATTCTTCATTTTTTTTATTCTGAGGATCACCTTCATCTTCACTAGTTTATCCTAAATTAATATCACCATTATCTGGTTCTTTTCCAGTTTCTTCTTCACTCACCTTTCAAGAAAAATGCATGTTGTACAATTTTGACTTTTCAAAATCTACTTGATTTTATTCACCAATATTGGGTTTGTTTTTATTACTCTTCACATCAAAATAGTCTTCTAACTTATAAATCCTTTTTTATAACACTTTTAGCCTTTACCATTAGATAAATATCCCATGAAGACTCCTTCTTTAACTTTCTCATAAAATTTTCTCATATCTAAAATTTTTATATTCATAAAACATGGACTAATAAATCATTTAAGCACATCATTATAGGATTTTTTGGTAAAAAATTTCATATATAGTCATATTTGATTTAGGCCTAAATAAGAAACTATTTTGAATTTCTATAGTTGTACACATTTCTTCTATCTAGAATAATTTTAACAATTTAAATTCTATTAGCATGGTTCTTCCCATTTAAACCAAACTTCTATTTTTCCTCTCTAAAACCCCGTTTTTCTTGGATTTATATGAAGAATTATACTAATTTTTTATCCCATGCTTGAAAATATAGGATTCAAATGAACTTCTATGGAATTATTTTATATTATCAGTTCTTAGATTATTGATATTAACCCCCAAGTCTTTCTCATCATCTATCCTAAATATCTGGAACATTATTATAACTTTATATTTATGCTATTTAAACATCATGTTTTTATTTATTATAAAATAATCAAGTAATGTGATAATTTTAATATATTATTTATAATAATGGTATCTCATCATTATATATTGATGTGAATGAATCAATTCCAGTTGCATTATTGACTAAATCTCCACTCTCTTATGACTTATGTCATTTTCCTTTTTGGAATGTTTTGCAAATATTTTCTATTTTTCTTTCCAATTGAGGAAATTCTCTTACCAAATTACCCATTAAAATTTCACTCAAAATACTTTCACCAAGATGGTTAAGTCTTATATATCATATCTTATTCTCATCATTTGAACTAAAATAAAAAATATCACCTGAATTTCCCATTTGGAACAAGTTACCAATGATTCTTTCTCCCATTATGATAACTCTTTTATCCTTTAAGTACATAATGATAAAAGAATTATTTTTCTTAAAATTAATTAATTCCCATTATTAAAAATTTTACATACACTCAATAAATTTTTTTGGTCCCATAATTTTATAAACTATCTTTGTACATAAATTTTTGACCTTTAATGTCAATTACCTTAATTTATATGATCTTTAAAGAGTTTTTATTAGAAAAAGTAATTAAAACTCCATCATGTCATTAAATATTGCTTTAAATTTTTATATCTCTTATAATATATGATGAAAAACCACTATCAAGTATCCATGACATGCTTATCTTACTTTCGTCAATGGCCTCCTCAATAAGAAGTGACTTCTCATCCTTTTATATTCTTTAAAACTTCTCATCTGTAGCATCTTGAAGAATTTTTCCTAGAAGTGTTTTCATAAATTATTTAGAAAAATGAACTTTCTTCTCAGAACTTTAATAATTTCATCTAGATAAAAAATATATCCTGATTAGGAAAACTTGATATATTTTTATTTATAGTTTTGGTCTTCTCAAAATTGTTCCCCATAATCTCATACTTGCTCCCTCTAACTTTATTACTCCTTTGAGACTCCCTAGACCATTACTCCCATATATGGTGATAAAAAAATATTCATTTCATAATTTCATTGATACCAACTAAAGTGACTCAAAATTACCCATCCATAATTACAATATCCCTATAAGGATATTGTCTGGGATGACTTAGTCAGAATCAGATTAGGGTTTTGTTATTTTTTAGTATTTTTTTAGTTACTTTTTGTTATAAGGATGAGAGAAATTTAGTAAAACCCCTAGGGATAAGTATAACAATATCATAACAACATAAAGTTTTGGTAAAGTATATATTGTGTTGTTTTCCTAGAAATGACATCCCTATATAGATACTAAATGTGGATGAAAGTTTTTTCAAAGATGTACCCTAGGGTAGTAACCCTAAAAGGGGTGTATTGGGTATTAATTCAATCATCACTTGATGTACTGAAAAGAGGCCTAACTATACATTTGGTTTAACACTATCGGAGTATATGCTTTGGTTGATCACATTATCTTTACTACCCATTATAAAGGATTCATTATGTTTGTAAATTTGGTTAATAATTATGATATAATCCAATGTAAAGAAATCTATATTGAACCATGAGTTATTTAGGTTGAACTAAAAAATTGGGATGGATTTAAAGTGTAAAACATTTTGAGGTTGAGTTTTTTATGAGGTTATTTATAATAATTCCCTTATAATGTTAATTTTTCATCCTTCATGTTATCCCATTTTGGTTTTCATAATGGTAGGAGTAAGGAGAAATAGATATAATATTAGGTGTCATGGATAATGTGATGATTGTACCAATGAGGAACTAAATGGGATAGGATCTGAAGTGAGAAATATTATGGTTATTCAAAATCAACTATCATGAATTCTAATTAACAATATGAACTTAGTTGTGCTTCAAAACACACCAAATAATCGAAGGATGGAATCTCATGGATGTTTCGGTGATAAAAATGATAATGAAAAGAAGATTTAATTTCCTATATATATCAAAAATGTGGGAATAGGAACTAAGGGGAGTGTCTCAATGGAAATGTAATATATTTTATCCTTGGTAGAGGAGGGAATTGAGAAATAATCTGTCAATGAAAAAAGAATATTTCAGTCAACATGATAGAGAAAAATAATGTTCATTGTAAATATCCACTAGAAATTTGTTGTTTTAGATGTGAGGAATTCGGTCACTATATAAACCAGTGTACTAATCTAGATTAATAAGATAACAACCAGAACCAACAAAATCTGAAACCATGGGAACATGGAAAATCAAATGAAAAAACTACTATTGAAGTGACTGGCTGAAAATTAACTTTTTTATTATCAAGAAAACTTTTAAGGAAAAAGTGATAAACCACAAAAGTTCACCCAGTAAGAAAAACACCATAGGATATCAAAAAATCATTGAAAAATAACTTAAGCCTTTTAGAATAATTCTCCATAAATAAATTTACAAGAGATAAAGGTTACCTAAATTTATGGATCATCCTTTATAAGGCCTTTAAAGTTATAATAAATCTTGTCATGAGTTTGAATATACTTCTATTTATTGACATTCCCTTAATTGAATCCTCTTATTAGTATAAGATCTTGATTATTGATCCATGTGCACTACTCATAATTAGTATCCACAATTATTAGACTTTACATCTCCTGACAACCTAATTTGGTGTGGCATTAACCAAAAGAGCATCCTATACCATTTATTCTTCATAATGAATAAGCATCTCCAAAATTTTCCCATTTATTTAATCCTCTATACTTGTCTCCCACTTCTGACTAATAAAGACACCCTTGAGGGGGATTGCCTTGTTAGGCATTTCTTATCCATTATTATGATCCCATAAATCAAAGTTACCCTACAAATGATCACTACTATAAATCATTCAAACCATCTCATTTGGTCTGTTTTTTAACATGCCTGGTATCCATTGGATTTGGTAGATATAAATATTTCTTGTGCCCTTTTTTTCTTCCCTTTAGTCAAAATGTTACTCCCCAAATTAGGACTAGTCTTCTTCCATTCTTCTTCCTCGAGCAGTACAAGACTTTTCTACACCTTCATCTAGTAGAATCCTCTAAAAAATTACCAAGAAACTCCTCATAATATTCTTCCTTAGATAGACCCTTCCCCACAATGTCATTCTCCTCTTATGGTGAGACTCCCTAGACCTAAGTTGACCCATCAGTTTAAAACCCTTCAAATCAATTACTAATTTTGATATTATGTTGGTTTTTCCTCTATCTTGGCTTACTGGAATCAATCCTTAAACCCACCAGATAAATTGGTGTAATCTACTATAATAAGTCCTGATCAATAACACCTAAACTTTTTCCCTCAACTACCTCCTTAACCTCCACCTCTTGACCAGGTTCACTTCCAAGTCGGACAACCTCATCAAGAGATGAGGGGTTCAGGCTGATACACAAGGACTCAGCAACTCAAACCCCCTCAAACCCCTACCCATCCCTAGATCAGATATTTCCTATACAGTCAACTTTTGATCAACTAATTCATGCTTCAAGTGATCGAGAATATACATAATCTTATGATTATTCAAAGACCTTACCTCTTTATGAATGAGATTATCACAACCAAACCCATTACATCCTACCTAATAAATTTCATAGAAATCATAATCATCTTTCCCCATAATTGGTTTTATTCCACCTTGTCTGACTCCATGAAAAAATAAAGAAGAATCCAGGTGACCTAGACATCTACATGATGAGCAATGATCAACCGAAGATTCAAATACCACAGGTTGTTTTCACCTAAACTCTTCTCTAGTAGCAATCCAAACTGACTCCACTGGTGCCCTTGATACATCAACTTCCACACATATATATGGATGAATAGAATGAATCATAGAAATAGTTATACTTTTGGAACATAGGAAACAACCAACCAAATTCCCAAGCATACAAATAATTGCGGAATTTTAGAAAGGTAGTGGGAGTTTAGGAAAGCATATCTAAATCAAGATGGTAGGAGCATCCTTTTTCATATGAAAATAATATGACTATAAAAAAGGTATAAGATTCATCCAGTGAATTTTCAAGGGGAATCATACCATGCATAAACTATATCTTCCACTGAGGTTAATCGAATCATCGTATGATGTTTGTTGAGGAGACCAACAATCTTGTGTTCTTATAACCCCCAAGTTCCAAAAACAAACCTAAAAAATAATCCACCAAAGGTCTTTAATGCTTGAAATTATCCACTAGGGTCATATCTAGAAGTATTCAAGATTCCTTAAACTCTGAAGTTGATAATAAAAGATGATTTGTATCGTCATGTAAATCAGGAACATTCAAGATTAACGAGATGGTCAGGAACATAAGGAGGAAGTCAGGGTTTGAGAATGGGAGAAAAGAGCGACGGCACTTAAGAGGAGAGGATGGGTGCCAAACATATTCCCCCCTCCAACCAATGGGAAGGGGGATAAAACCTTATCCATACTTGATTAGGGCATCACCAGTGATAGAGAGAAAAATAAGCCCTGCCTACCCACCTCAAGTCATGGGGTGAGATTTTTTTCAACTACTATTGAAGTGGATAGTGATAATTAAGTAGTGATTGGTAGACTTATTCTTCACTATAGAATTTTAGATATCTTATGTTATATAAGTTTTCACTAACTATTAGATATTTAATTATAAATAAAAACACTTTTTGGTGTCATTATATGAATCTCCTTCAATGTTTTTGGGATTATGATTCATGCAAATCATATTATCCTACCTTTCAATGAATTTGATGTGATTTTGGAAATGTATTGGCTATATCCACATATAATCTATACTGATAAATGAAAATTGGAAATAATATTTCATATTTCAAAACCAACCAATAATCATCTATCGGTGTAAGGATGAATATGATCTCTCTTAGAAAACTAATTCTATTATAGGAGTTATGATAATTAATCATGACTGATGTTTAGCTCAAATTATTGGAGAAAAATCAATATTATAATTGACCTATTATAATGTAAAAAATATAAATTTATTACATTTATTAGGTTAATATCTCTCTCAAAATTATATCTTGATTTATGTCTATCTTTTAGATACCCTTAGCTTTTTCAATCATAAATGATAATTCAAATTGTGAGGTTGTAATTTTTTTAAGGGGGGGATATAAAAACCCAAGATTTCATGATATATATTTTTATTTAACGAATATAATTATTTTTATGGATTAATTTACATGCAACACCAAACTAAAATAGGCTTCCATATACCTTATTAAAATAATATAATATGATGTGAAAATTAAATAAGAAAATTACAATAAAAATAAAGCCATAAGTAAATAAAAAGGTAATAAATGGGTTTATAATTAAATATATATATATAAATACCTTAAATTATTATATTATTAAATAATGATCTATTTATTGATTAAATTTTATGGTTTTAAGATAAATAATTATTGAAATATTACTAAAATTGTTAAAAGGTAAAAAAATATTTTTCAAATAACAATTTTTAATTTGATGTGTATTTTACTAATAAATTTAATTGATCACTATAAAAATATGCTAATTATAATAATAATAATAAATATTTAAACAAAATATATTAACACTCATTTAATTATAAATTTTTATTAAATAATATTAAGAATGTTTAATGTTTAAAAATTTTATTTCTCAATAAAACAAAATTCTTTATATTTTGTATTTTCATTTAAAAGATAAATTTATAAATTTTAGAATTTGAATTTTATGAAATGATATTCATTTTTTAATTCTTCATAAAAAAATAGTTTATGATGAATTTTTTGGATTTTTCTAAAAATATGGATTTTAGGTGAATAGTGAAAAATACTGTCTTTATTAATATCATAGAGTTTTTGACTTTATCACGACATAAACATGACTAAAAGCATTTATAAAACATTTTTAATGACCATTACTGTTTTTAAGGATTAAAATTATTCATTTAAAAATACTATTTTGAATATATAAAACTCATTTCTAACATTGTGAAAGTTAAGTAATCTTTTATTCTAATAAAAACTATTTTTAATATTTTTTCTTTTAATTATGTTTTCACAAGATATAAATATATTTTGGACTAATTTTAAAGACATAAATATATTATTTTTTCAAAAATAAACAATCTAATTTAATGAAATTAAACAAAATTTATAATTTTATCCTAATATAGTTTATATGCTTGAAAATACACTTTTTCGAGAGAAAAAAATAGTTTTTTTCACATTATATGTGAGAATATTAAAATAGTTTTTTATCACCCATATAAATTTTATTTGATTGAATAGATTTAAAATTTGGAATAATTTGGTCTAAATTATTTAATTATCCTCATCTTATTTTTAGTCATTAAAATTAAATTACATAGGTAAAAATTAGTTACTATGGTAAAAAATAAAAATGGTAAGAGTGAAATATCTAAGAGTAAAAGAGTAAAAAGAATGTTAAAAACATGTGTGAAAATGTATGGTTGAGGATTTCTTGATCTTAAACCCTCACCCACTCCATTATTTTCTATTATTAGGTACACATTACCTTTTAATAGGGACATTTCCTTTTAAATTATTACAAAAATGTCACTTATCTACCTTATAAAAGGAGTCATACCACCCCACTTCTTCTCACACATCAAGTGGATTATATTCAATCATAATATTTCTAAATAAATCCCAACACTTAAATCCATATCTTATAGGTTTTGGTCTTCTCAAAATACCAGCTCTCAAATCCTTAATCCAATTTTCAAAGGTTCTCTTCCAAGGAGTAAGGAAGTTGGAGTGTGTTTGACTAAGTGAGAATACATGGTAAGGGTTTTGTCTCAAAATACTTTATTTGGGACACATTTTGTATTATGTACCAATTTTTTTACATGGTGTATATTATAAATATTTGAAATAGTATATAATTATTATCTCTTTATTCATGGTATTTAAATTTTCATTTGAGGTTTTCTCTTTCAATGAAGTTTTTGAACAAATGTTATAAAAGTCATAATGGTTTTTCTCATCTCAATTTTCATTATTTGATTCACATTACATGTTAAAAACTTATATTTTTGTATCTAATACCCTATTAGTTACTTTTATCATGACTTTAATTAAATTATATAGATTTACAAATCCTTTTCATGTTCTCTTTCTAAAGGTTTTTTATTAAAGTGGATTTAATGTTTTAAGAGCATTTTTTGACTCAAACCCTCTTTCTTTAAATCATAAAATCCTATATTTAAATTCTTAATTCAATTATTAGATAATTAAACATTAATATTTTATATTTAACTTTCCATTTTTCTCTAGGTAAAATGAAATTTTCTATTCAAATCTTCTATATTCATGAATTTCTTTCCCATAAAAGTGTGCCATTGTTAAAAATAATTTGAATTATCTTTAATAATGATTTTTATTCCATGTATTTATTTTCTCTTCACATAAATGTTATATTTTTCTTGGAAACCTAATTATATATTATATAATGTATAACTCATATTTTCTTTGACTTTTTTCAAAATGAGGTTTTATTACTCTTTTTACTATGTGTGTTTTAAATAAAGGTATTTTAAAATATTAAAAAGGATTTACATTATTTCAAAATAAAATTCCTTATCTTACAAACCATATTTTCTTTAGATAATATTTATGTATTTTCAAGGATCTATTATTGAATATTCTTTTTAAAAGTAAGTTTTTTTAAAAAAAATAACTTCACCATTTCAAAAATAATTTCTATAAGTGATCTGTAACTTATTTTACGACAATATTAAAATAAATTTATTAAAAAACTCTTTTCTGGTTTCATTTACATTTTCATATTTATCTAAAATATATTTATTACTTTGGAAAAAAATATTAATTTCCATCTAAACTCTTATATATTATTTTTATTTTTTGGGATTAAACTTTCAATAATAATCCAATTCTTGATTCATTCTTATGTGGTATTGTTTGATGTGTTCTTATTATGAAGGTATTTTTCATCTATGTTAACATCCTTCAAGGATTATTTTGTTTCACTAGAGATAAATTCTTATGAATCCACTCACCTTATTTCTATAAATGTATTATGAAATATTCTTGGTATGTTTTCTTAAAAATCCATCTATTTATATAGGTTAATTATATGATGTTTTAAAAATGAAAGTTTTCATACTCCCTTGGTTCACACATATATGGGTGATTATTATTATGATGGGTTCGGGACTATATCACCATCAAATGCATTAGTTAAAGATTAATATCACATGATATGATGAATTTTTTCATGAATATGATATGGGTAGAATTTTTCATAAGTTTGGAATGTGAACGTAATACGGGTATCTTTGTTCACAATTTTAGCATGTGAACGTGATAGGGATAGCTTTTTTACAGGTTTGTTGTGTGAAAAAGATATAGTTCGTTTTTTTTCACAAGTTTTTTTCTTGAACATGATGAAATTATCTTTTTTAGAAGCTTTGTTGTGAACATGTTGCGGGTATCTTTGTTCATAGGTTTGTTGTTTGAGCATGATGTGAGTATCTTTGTTCATAAGTTTGTCATGTAAAAATGACATGGGTATGTTGTTTCATGGTTTTTTTTTGTGTTAACATGATGAGGGTATCTTTTTAAATATATTTTTTTAATTTTGTGGGTAGAGTTTTTCATAGGTTTGGTGTGAAAATTTGATATGGGTAGATTTCTTCCGAATATTTTATATTCTTAATTGTGTTATAGTTCCTTATTATGCTTTTCCACATTTTTATTTTATATACCTATAATTATTATCTGTATATTTTTTTTATTATCTCTTGTTTCTTTACTCATATTCCATGGTATATGTTTGTTCATTTGAGATCATGAGTCTTTCTATCATGAATTATAGACATTATGTGGCCTTTATTTGATACTTTTTACCACATCATTTTTTGTTTTGTAAAAAAAATATTATTACTCATTATTTCATTCAGTTAGTTAATTATTATAAGTGCTCAATTTTTTTAAAAGTATTAAATTAATGAGTTTTATGGTTAAATAATGGTTTTTTTATGTTTAAATTATTTATTTTTCGATATTTTATTTTAAATTTAATTATTATTCTTATTTAAAATTATTATTTATAAGTATTTGTATTTAAACTTTGTCTTATGTGAATTTAAAATTTATTCCTTTGTTTTTGTTAATTTATTAATTCTCGATTATTTAAAGAAAATTTCTATTAAACCTTTAATACCTCATTGTTTTAAATTTTCATTGTGTTTAAATTTAATTTATAAATAATTTTAATGTTTATTTTAACAAAATATTTATTTTTGTGTCTTAAACTAGGTTTTATAAAGGTGGGAGTGAACTTTCATAAGGGTATCTTTGAGATTTTTAGGCTATATAAAGGTACCTGGGGCTTCAAATGAGCTACATAAATAAACCCAACACTTTAAAAGAACTGTGTAAGGGTAAGTGGGAAACATTTTGTTAGGGTTATCAAGAGACTCATGTAAGGGTTAATCATGCATCACAAAATCTAGGTAAAGGTAAAGTATGCCTATATAATGGTAACATCAACTACCTCAATCCCACGTAATGGTAAATTCGTGTAAGAGTACACCAACGTTAGGGTACATCTATATAAGGGTAGTGATGCACTGTAAAGGTAGTGTAAAGGTGAAAAGGCACTTGCATAAGGGTCAATACATGGAATCAAATGTACTATATAATTGTATCACTAGATTTCATAAAGGTACCCTAGTGTTTAAAACATGTTTCAAAAATGTATTCAAGCCTACGTAAGGGTAAAATTTATGGGATGAAGATCATGTAAGGATGAAAGGAAATTTGCATTAGGGTACTCTCTCACCTTTGAATCTTTCATAACAGTCCTATGAAGGATTAAAACACACATGGGTGCCCTAAAGTTTTAAATCAGTTCAAAATCAAGGAATTTCTGAATCCAATCCAGAAGAAGAGTTCATTTAATTTAAATAATATTTGGGATTGTATGTGAATCATTTGGTTGTTTTAAAATCATGTTATACTATTAAAATTTGATAGATAATTAAAATCAAGTAACATGATGAATATGATGAATAGTATCCCATGCTATGTGGAAGTTGAATATTCATGGATGAAAGGGTGTTGTCTTTAATATTTAGTACGGTATCTTTTGAGACTTCATTAAAATAAAGAACATGCAATATCGAAAAGATGGGACTTAGGAATAGGTATCAGAGATCGAGAATAAAGCTGGGGTACATTCTTGGGTATAGAGATCAAAGGAAAAAAATCATGATAAGAAAGCAATATCAATAGGTAATAATTCCTTATACATAATTTATTCTATCTCTTGTTTTGGATATGTTTAAATTGGAAAATATTTTTTCCAAATAAAATGAAATACTAAATTTGTTCAAAGAATTACATCATTATGGATTGAAATCTATTCTCTGTTTTTATATTGATTTCACAATGAATTTTTGTGTTGTCATTCATACAATGTTCTCTTATGAATTCTTTATGATAATCACTTATACACTATTATATGTTCTGATAGGTGATGATAGTATAAATTTGAGTATTGAGCATTAACCAAAGTACTGAAAAGTAGAAATGGTTAATGACTCTCTTATAAATAATAGAACATTCTTTTTCTTTAGTTGTGATTAAAAAATGATTACTATAGAGATTTCACTATACTATTTTGATCATCATGTGACTCTATTATGTTTGACTTCCTTTTTCTAGCACTGGAATGAGTTATGATTATCTTTTAGTGAGAACAAAAATTATAAAAAACAAATTCATATCTATGTAGTTCCCTAAGTTATAAATTATTTCTAGTATATATTTATTTCTCATGTTTCACTTTGTTCAAACTACCACCTATTTTTTCTAGTAATTTTAACACTCTCATTATCATTGAATCACTTCCACTATTTTTTTTTTGTTTTTTTATTCTTATGTTTTTTTGGGTTGCATAAACTCACTCATCCTTACCTATAGATATGATGCCCACTCACTATAATAATAGTAATATTTTGTAGGGTTAAATAATAAAATTTTCATGTTTCAATTAAATTTTTTATAAAACCATTGTTACTCCATGTTCTTTTAATAATATATTCCTCTCATGCTCATGCTTTCTCATATGCTTATGATCTAACCTGTGATGGCACGTTTTCCCTTACAGAGCATTTGAGATCACTTCTTTCTTATGTTTTTATTCCTAGTGTTATGAAGATTAGTATAACCTATGTGAAGTATATAAGGGATTATAGTGTGGTTTGATTATAGATAAATGTTCAAAATTATTATAAAATATGTTACTTGTGTGACTAATCCTCAAAGGAACTAAAACTCTCATTATTGGGATTGTGGGATTATTTGTGCGATTTTATGTTTCAATGATTGAAATATATATAATTTGAGCTAGGTATATATCACTTTGTATCAAATATAGTGTTTAAAGAATGTGTTTTTAGAACTAGATCTAGGAGTACGGACTTAGGGTGCCTCAAAAAGAGTACATGTGCTCATCTCCTTCATGTGCATCAATAAGAGTACATGTTCTCAACTATCCCATTAGTGAACTTCATGTATTTTTTACAGTTATCTAGATTTGAATACCAGAATATAGGGGTATGTTTTAGATAATGAATATCTTTATTTATCCTTTACACCATAATTTCAACACTATTAAGATAAAACCTTTTGATTTTTTTAATATATACTTCTTCATTCAATTATTCATTCATGAAAAAAGATTACATATATATTTGATAAATATTGAATTTATTATGAGATAAAATATACAAGAAAATTATTATAGATTTAATTCTTGTAAAAAGATAAATCTTATACTAAAAATCAATTAATTCAACCTAAGAGTATCATATTCACACTAATCCATATTTTTTTATAGAAACTTTACCTTTATCATTGAGCTTATATTTAAATTACCCCTTAGTTATAATGATATTCTTCACTTTTTTTCTTGTAACAAGGAACTATGACGAATTACTTTCAATATGATATTTATCCTCATCAATTATTTAAATCCATTCTATATTATCAACATATTCGATAACAGATTATGGCTTAATTTTAGAAATAAATTTTGTTTGGTTGTCAAACCTCAACCTTTTTCTAGTCTAACCTGGTACATTCTAATTTCAAATTATATTTTATTGTTATACATGATTCTTTAACCTATAATGTTTTATTTATTCATTATCATGAGAAAATTAATCTTCACTAGTTTGATCTAAATCAATATCACCAATATCTTGTTCATTTATAGCTTCATCTTCACTCACCTTTCCAAAAATCTGCAAGTTTTCCACTTTTTTATTTTCAAAATATACTTTATTTTCTACACTAAAATTGGGTTTATTATCAATAATATTTACATCATAATAGTCTGGAAACTTGTAAAGACTTTTGTTCTAGAACTTTTATCCTCTGTCATAATATATATATCTCATGAATACTCCTTCCTCATCCTTCTCATAAAATTTTCTCTGATATGAATTTTTCATCTTCATAAAATATAGACTACTAAACACTTTAAAGTGCATCACTATAGTCTTGTTTTGTACCAAATTTCTTATAGAGTCATATTTTATTCAAACCTTAACAGTAACTTATTTTTAACTTCTATATTTGTTCACACTACTTCTTTCTAGAATAATTTTGATATTATAAATTTTATTATCTTGGTTCTTCCCATTTCAACCGAAATTTTATTTTTACTCTTCTTAACACCATTTTTATTGGATTTATATGAAGAATTATACATTTTTGATCCCATGATTAAGAAGGTAGTATTAAAATGAAATTTTATGGAACTCACTTCCATTATCTGTTTTTAGTTTCTCAGTATAAACCCCCAACTCTTTCCCAACACTTCTCCTAAATATCTTGAACATCTCTATAACATTATATTTATGCTTTATAAATATCAATTTTTTAATTCTTATAAAATCATCAATGAATGTGATGAAATAAATATCACCTTAAGTTAATGGTGTATCATCATACCATATAAATATGAATGAATCAATTCAAGTGGAATTATGGACTAAATCCCCACTCTTATATGACTTGTGTCATTTTCCCTTTTGTAATGTTTCAAAAATATATTCACTTTATCCTTTCAATCGGGTTAATTATCTTACTAGATCACCCTTTAAATTTTTTATAAAAATTATTTAACTAATATAGTTAAGTATTCTATATCATATCTTATTATCATCATTTGAACTCAAATAAAATTTATCTCCTAAATTTTTAATTTGAATTATTCTCCCTTTATAATAACTCTTCTATATTTTAATTACATGATTATAAAAAAATTATTAAAATTAAATCATTATCATCATTAAAAAAGTTGAGTTAAACTCACTAAATTATGTTTGATCCCATAATTTAATAGAACATATTTCTATATCAGTTTTTGAGCTTCAATCTCAATTGTCACAATTCCTCTATTCCTTAAATAGTTTTCATTCTCAAAAGTAACTGCACCTCCATAATGTTCTTAAATATTAAACAAAAAATTTATTTCTCTTATCATATGAGATGAATAGAAAATATTGAGTATCTATGGATTACTTATATTTCTTTCCTTAATAGAGTCCTCAATAAGAAGTGACTTCTTGTCATTTTAATTTCTTTAAAGCTTCAAATGTATGGAACCTTTTCATTCCTTTAAACCTTCACATGTATAGAATCTTGAATAATTTATTCCAAAAGTTTTTTTTGTATATTATTCAGAATAATGACCTTTTTCTACAGCTTCAATATAATTAATCTATATAATAAAATCTATCCTGGTTATGAAATACTAATAGATTTTCATTCACAATTTAGTTTTCAAGATTATTCCCTATTTTATTAGAGATTCCCCCCCTCTCTTCATTACTCCTTTTATATTCCAAAGACCAGTACTCTCAAATTTGGTGCTAAAAACATATTCATTGTATAATGGATTTGATACCAACAAAAGTAACCCAAAATTAACCATCCATAATTATAATATCAAAAAAATATTGATTCACTTACATACTCAATGACATTTAGGTTAATAGTTTTAGATATTTATGAAGAAATTTTACATAACAAAACTTATACCAAATGGATAGCTTTTTAATCTACCTATAATTTCTTATATTAAAATAATTATTTGAAATATCTGATAAATTTCTTCATACATGATTCCATTTTAGACATATCATGTGTAATACTGTTCTTTATGACTTAGAAATATGAAAATATAAGAAGGGTGAGATAAAATACTCAATAAGAGTAAACATAAGTTTAATCAATCAAAGATTATATGTGAGAATATGATGATAATGTGGGTATGAGAGAATAATCAAGGTACATGAACATTGTAACACCCCCATTTTGATGTATTCCCTTATGATACTAGTATTTTAAAGACTTTTTCATGGTTTTAATTGGGTATGGGGTGCTTTGGGGAGTTTTTTGGGGATTTTGGGATTGTTTGGCATGTTCTGGGTTCACCATGGGAAGAAACACGCCATAATAGTGGGAATTTTGTGTTGGGAGTAGCCTTATGAAACACATGAATTCTCAAATGAGGATGTTTTGGGTGTAGTTAGGGTTATTTTACCCTTAGAGACTTGCTGTGGAAAATAGCCAAAGAGGCCTCACCATGCTATGGTCAAAGGTGTAGTGAGACTAAAATGACCTAGTTTGTGCACTAGTTCATGTTGGTTGGATATGTTTCACCTCCATCTTACATCCTGATCAAAAGAACCATGACCATTTTAGCTCCACCAGGTCATGGTGTTGGTTAACCGATTTTTTAAATAGTCGATTTGTGTACCTATCTTGAGGGGGGAATTATGGATATATTTATGTTCTTCATGGAATGGTTTTAATGTGATTTTTGAGTAGAGATAACCTCTTATAACCCTTGTCTTTCCTCCTTTTATAGGTGTCTTGTATTTTTAATTTTAGGGAAATACTTTTGAGGACCCTCTACTACTCATTTTGTGATGTTCTTATGGAATTTTATTTCTCGTATTTTTTTGCCTTATCTATCATATTTTTGTGGAGAGTTTAGCATTATATAGGTGGATTAACTCTCACATTATTTTTTCTAGAATTGGAAGTCATGGTTTTATAAACTCTCTAGCTATTATTTTCAAATAAAATCCCCTTCTTTTTATTATTTTGAAAATCTTAGTTTCTATGGATTTATGAAAATCATACTAGTTTTTTGTTAAATAGTTTTTCAAATAAATTTTTTAAACCTTTTAGAATACATTTTTTTAATAGTTTAAGAATAAAACATATATTTCAATTATTTTGTGAAAAAGAAAGTTATTGGTTTTGATAAAAAACAATTATAGAATAAATTCTTGGTATACAAGGTGTCATGTGTTTATTTTTCATTTCATGAGGCCCTATTGGAACAAACTTGGTTCTCAGTGAAAAAATAGAAAGGAACATGGGATTTTCAACTTGTGATGACATAGTAAAGGAAGGATCACCACTTAAAATTATTGGAATTTTAATTCAGAATACATGTTTGTGTGAGTGTGGATGTGTATGAGTATGAAAATTGGAAATAAATAATGAATATATTGATATAGTTTAATTATTTTACTTAACTTATTTTATCATGGTAAACTTTTTTGACATTATCACCCTTTATTTTATATAAACTGTGATATAGATTGTTTATAGTACTAATGTAATATTTGGGATGTCTCTTGGGAAAATCCTGCTGGGTATGATTACTCACCCCCTATAGACACACTTTTTTGTATATGCAGATGTTGTTCTGTATGAAACAGGTAAAGGAAAGGTCTTTTACTTATCTAGTAGAGCATGATGATTCTAATTCTTTTGGTTATTGGAGTTAGATCATGGATATTCCATTTTGGATTCATTGTTTTAAAGACACATTAGTTTTACTGCATCAAGATGACCTTTATTTATCTTGATTTGTTTGGTTTACTTTATCACTGGTACTCCAATATTATTGTGTTATTGGTATTTCATTGAGTTTTACTGTCTATACTAATACATCAATTATTAATTTTGTTTTTTTATTTTTATACTATAATGTTATGGTTTATATCCATGTAAAACCAACCCCCAATATTTTACTAATCCCTTGGAATTTATTATCAACCTTTGGTGTCTTGAGGATGTCACCTAAGGTTAGTAGCACCTCTAACTCAGCTCAATCTAATGGATTAGGTGAGGATGTTACAAATGATATCATTCTTGGTCATTCAATCATCTTGATATGGTAAAAAAAATGGAATATCATAATTTTAAATATATAGAACAAAAAAACCAACCTCTTTATATTTAAATTCAAGTTATCGTGTTGGTTCGGGTACTAAAAGTGTTATAAAAACACTTCTAGGTGTGTTTTCATCTCATCATCATGGGTTATCTGATGAGAATATCATATCATACATTAGTAGAGAGACTTCCCACAAGGACTTAATTATTCTTAATGTGTTTGATAGTTTTGGGAAATTCGTTATGGTGAATGCTGCTTTTAATGATTTAGAATATTCCAAGACTTCATTTTCAATCGAGTGGTAACTAAGTGGTTTTTTGTTCTAACTTCAGAAAAATGTCACTAGTTATATGGTGAAAAAACCCACTAGAATATGTCATAGAAAAAATGGTTTCACTTGATTCACAAGTAAATAAATAGCTTGTTTAGAGAATCATTTAACCTTTCCAGGCTATTGAGAAGGGAAATAAAAATGGTGAAACAAGACAAGTACACCATTCTATGAAATTTTTGAAATAGAATCCACCAATATTTTAGGGGGATTCAGAACCTAAAAAATAAATAAGTGTGGATCAATATAATGAACTATATTTTTTATTTCCTTTGAACACTGGTCGAGTTAAAGGTCAAGGTAGTACTCTAGATGTTGAAGGATCATTCTTGCCAATGATGTGATTTAGCTATCCCGACTAAATTTTACCAAGGCCTTATGTGGGTGTACTTTGAAGAATTATTTAAAAATAATAATTTGACCCACATACCTTCAAGATAACCAAAATGGATGATTAATTCAACTTAAATCAAGTGAATCTATCAGTGAGGGGGTATGTAGATAAGTTTATAAACTTGGTTCATTTTTTTCTAGAAGTGGTTTCCAGAATATTATTGAGGGAATACATCATTGATTCTGTACTATGACCAAAAATTTATTCTAAGATGGAATCGCTATGTATTAAAAATTATATGGAGATGGTTAATAGAGATAATATGGAGAAAATGTATATCGCTAGAAATATATCTGGAGGAAGTATGTTTTTATCCATGAGAATGAGTGGGAACTCTAATGGTGGGAATAAGAGGAATAAGGATACCTAATTCCAATGAGGTAGATCATCACAAAATCAAACCACCTAATCAGTAAACTTTCCTACACAGCCCAATATCAATCCTACTTATTTCCAATGTGGTTCGTTTAAGATTATGAATCTATATTGTATAACACCACCTAGGTATTTTCATAATTGTAATAAGATGGGACATCCCCGGTTTTATTTTCATAGCACTTCAAATTAAATTTTTGATGATACATATCATATATCGTAGACATCTTATGTTTCAATGGTATAATCACATCAGAATGATTATTGTCCTTAGAAACTAACAAATTAGGTTAATTCCAAGAACACCCAAACTCCTCAGATAATTAATTCAAAGAAAGGAATAAATGAATAATGGGGGGAATAAAGAAGTTTTATGGTACTAATATGGTGATCAAAGAAGACCAATTAGGTTCTTTGGATGTATGAGGAACCATTATTCTTAACTTAACCCTTATGAAAGTTAGTTTTGATACTATTCTATCTCACTCTTTTTCTTCTTCATGTTCTATTTATCAAATGGGGTTTCATATCAAGATAATTCCACACATCATGAGAACCCAAAAACATCTCAAACAGTAAGAGTTTATGGGATTTAAATTCTTGGATTTTTGTAATGTAATAAATGGATTATAGTTTTATTAGGAATTTTATATTTTGTATGTGGATTTATTTTACTTGATCATGGGAATATAACAGTTAGTTTCTTTCAAGGCCCATATCGATTGTTATGAATAATGAGTAATGTTTTTATCTCTTTATGAGACAGTGCATTTTTTTAAGATATATTGGGATGTAAAGGTTAGAATTGTAGGACCTTTACTACCAATGTTTGAAAAATTTTATTATCAATTAGCAATGGTAAATTTGAGTACCAAAGAAAAAATTGATACTATAAATGTTTCTACCATAGTAGATCAATATCGTCATGTGTTTATTAAAAAATTTACTAGTTTTCCACATGAAATGGAATTAGAATTTTTTATTTATCTCCTTCCAGAAAAAATTCCTATTTCACTTTCATTATATATAATGTCACCAATTAATTGAAGGAGTTGAAGATTTTATTGGAAAAATTGGAATGTGAAGGGTTCAAAATTCTGAGTACATCACCTTGGGATACTCCAGTTTTTTTCAATAAGTGTAAAGACCCCAACCTTAGTATACTAGAGTTGGTGGTTACTTTTTTACATTTTTTATAGATATAAGAGACCACAACCTAAAATACTGAATAGTTTAATAATATTGTAAAAATAGATACATATTTGAATCTCACATTACATTTAAAAACATAAAATAAAACATAGATTATCTTTGAGAACACCATTATTTCCAATATCATATCCCTATATATCAATCATAATATACTTCATATAAACCCTATGGAAATGAAATATAAGAAAGGTTTGAGCTCAAATTCTCAGTTAGGGTATATGTATAGTGAAATATATCATGAATTCAAAAGGCATAATCAATATAAAAAGGTAAATAAATGAAAACACAACACATTTAACCAATAAATTGAGCATGAAGAATAATATGGTAGGAGTAAATAATGATCAAAATAATTCTATATAAATAATCACATAAGCATGAAAATTATCTTTGAATATTCAAACTAATTGAATAATCACATGAATATTAATAATTAATCACATAATGAGTTAATTAATAATATAGAACATCATAACTATACCATCAAGTCCTCATGCCAAAACATCATTCAAAAATGGGTAAGTCCTCGGCCAAAAAACTCAAGCTAGTTTGTCTTACAGGACCTAACAATGCATCAAGGGTGTTTATAAGGCCACACCCATCACTTAGTAAGTCTAATTCATTCTTCATGTGAAAAGAGAGAAATATAATCAAAGTAAACATATTGAATAACAAGAAAATAAAATGTTAATAATTTCCCAGTAAATAAACATAATCAACATAAACATTCAAATTAAAAAAATAATATGTGAATGTTAATAATTTTTTCAATCAATAATCATAATCATAAACCATCTACAGTAATATGGAAAATGGTATCAAAACATAACATCCCCATTAAAATTGACCATAAACCATATTAATAAATAATAATGGTGGTATCATTAGAGTATATCCTTATCATAAGATCTAACAAATTATGTTGACATAGATGAAAATACTTTAAGAATATCACTAGATATTTTCTTAAGGAAAATAACATTTTCAATTCAAAATCACTTACTTAAGTTTAAAATTATTTCCCAAATATTAAGGAAAAAATTTTCGTTGAAAATAACCTTGTAAAATTGTAAAGTAATCTTCAAATAAATGAGTGTTCATGATGGTGTCTAATTGCATACATACCATATAAGTAAAAAAACATTCCTTTCACACTATTTTAAAAAGGTTAGAAAGCACCTCATTCAGAAAATGAGAGGAATATTAATTTCAAATAAATTGTAAAAAAGTTAAAATGGGTAAAATTGTATTTAATAAATTATTTTGAGAAAGTTAAAAACATTTTTGAAATTACTTTTAGAAAACATAGATATGGAATAAAAAGTATTTTCGATTGAATAGAGAAATAAAGTAAAATTTTCTTGAAAACATTTATTCAATAATTTTATGTACCAATGAAAGAAAAATAGTACTATTACTTGAAAATATCATGAATAAATATAGTATAATAAAATATATTTTTTTTAAGATATACATATCAAACAATTCCTCTAAGGAGGACTTAAACATAAACAATCTAGAATGATGATTCGATTATGAAATAAACCATTACCACTTTGGTAACTTTTGAATAATAATCCCCATGAAATAAATAAATTCAAATGAAAATATAAATAATATGTATATAAATATATTAATAATATAAAATATCAACTGGGAAATATATACACCACACAAATTAAATAATTGGAGAATATGGCATATGTCTCATAGAAGTAAAAGTGAGATGAGAAACCCTTAACTCAAGTCTGATTTCATTTATACGTGTTTGATCCTCATGTATAATATAAATAAATTATTATAAATATATTAAAAAACCATAATAAAATATATCATATGTTATATTATTTAATTATAATCTTCTATTACCCTTTTATTAACAATTATTTAATAAAATTACTATTCTAGGTAAATACTACTTTATTTTTCTTGTATGTTTTAGTTTGGTAGTTTTGATCCTCACACTATAATAATAGCTAAATTATATCTAGAATCTTTAACATTATATAATTATCATATATATTCATATTATATGTATTTATAAAATTCCATAAAATATAGATATGTAAAAATGAGTTACACCGTACATTGAGATGGTAGGTCATACATACGCATGAACGTTGTTTCCATAATTTATGATTAATGGAATGAAAAAAAGGTAAATAATAATTCACCTTTAAATAATAATTATTATATAATATATATATATCATACATATTAATTAAATATATCCTTATTACCATCCATTTTAAAATAAAATGAAACTTTTATCACATCATTATGTGGATTCGGTAGTCCACCCATACACACGAGCAACGTTATCATTTTCCAATGGATTGGAAGGTAATAAGGTATATATGATATTATAATTTCATAATTATAATTATTTCATAAATATAATATATAAATATTAGATCCTTAATTATATCCATCTTTGAGACATAGTGATTGAAAACTAATTATATCTGCTCATGAGGTGGTAGTCCACCATACACACGATTGACGGTTTCATTTCCCAATTTATGGAAGTGGAGACGGGTTTAGGTTATTCCATTAAAATAATAATATTTCATTATATTTATGGAACTATTTTTATTATTCTATCATAGTCGGAGAAGATTTTAAAACAAATATACATGGTTAATAACTATACCTTTTCTTCAGAGAACCACTTTTGGTTTGTACTTAAATCCTTCAAAGAATAGTTTTATGATGAAACCAAGGAATCTAGGTCATGGTTATATATTTAATTAAGGTATTTGGGTTGTTATTGTATAAAACAAATGGATTTTTTACTATAAAGAGGATAGAACAAAAGGATCCCTTTTATAAGTGGGGGAGAGGACACGTATAGAATGTTTGAAAAGAATAAATTATAACCCGGTTTTTCACATAAAAATGATCTAAAATGGATCATTCGAAAACCCTAGATAATATAATGTTGAAATATATCCATAAAATAGTAATTGGAAATGTTTTTAGGCTATTTTAACCATTATCTTCTTAGTTTAACCCATGATAAATCAGTTTTAACCTTAACCATAGTAATTAATTTTTACCATTTTTACTATTCAAAATAACCAAAAAATAAGTTTAACTTATTATTTAATACTAATTATTTGTATTAAAAATATTTAATCAATTTTTTCAAATTAAATTTAAATAATTGGTATAATTTGATTTAAAATTAAACCCACATATGCAACAAAAAAACGGTTTTCCTATGGAAAAGTTTTCAAAAGTATAAAAAGTTTCTATATAAAAAATGAAAATATAATTGATTCTAATGGAATAAATTGAATTAATTATAATATAATTTTAATAATATTACTTTTAAAAAAATTATACAAATTTTAAATTTTTAAATGATTTAAATTAAAAGTCATTTTTCAATAAAAAACGGTATGTATTCACTATTCGTTGAAAAATTAATCTTTTTAGAAAAATCCAAAAGATTAAATATAATATAATTTTGACATGGTTATTTTTAAATTTAAGTTTATTTTATAAAAAAAAAATCATTCATAAAAATTAATTTTAATATAAGTTCATAATGCGCAATAAAACCATTTTTTAAGGAAAATACAGTTTTTCAAAAAAACGTTACTTTTTCTTTGAAATGATTTTTATTTTTTATTTCTACTAAATTGATAAATAATAAATTTATTTAACATATAATTTTTTTAATTTATTTATTTCTATTCATACCCACCAATTTAATGTCTAGGTTATAATGGTATACAATTTTATGGTTCTTTTAGACCCAGGGTTTCGTGTATAATAAACTATCGAAAAGATTAAATTTATTTAAAAATAAATACATACTAAAGTATAAAGGTGTTACATTCTTACCTAATTCAAAAATTTAATCCTCAAAATTTCCATAATATCACGAAATAAAAATATTTGGGTAGTTATTCATCATAACTTCCTCAGGTTCCCACATCACCTCTTCTATCTTATGATTTTCCAAAGTACCTTTACCAGTCGAGTCATTCAATTCTTCAACACCTATTATTTAGTGTCTAGAATCTATATAGGATCTTCAATAAATGATATATCAGGTTTCAATTATATTTCATAAAAGTATATCACATCTATTGGTTCTAGAATGTACTTCTTTAACAAGGATATATGGAACACATCGTGTATTATAGAGACTTAGTGGAATTGCCAAGCAGTAAGCAACAAATCTAATTCTTTCAAGGATTTAAAATGTTATTATGCACCTGGGGATTAGTTTCCATTTATTATCGAACCATAATACACCCTTGCAAGGATATAATTTTAATAAAATGTGATCTCCCATTTGAAATTCCAAAAATCTTTCCTCTGGTTATCGACATGGCTATTTTACCTGCTTTGAGCTGCTTTGATGTGGGTTTGAATAGTCTTTACTTTTTTCATTGTTTCCTCCAAAATCTTTGATCCTACAAGATTCATTTCAATAACCTCATCCCAATAAGTTATTGTATTAAATATATTATCATATAATTCTTCATACATATCCATTTGAATAATTGAATGGAATCTATTATTATAGGCGAACTCAACCAAAGGTAAATACTGATCCTATATACCTTGAAAGTAAAGATATAATAACCCTAACATGTATTCTAATTTTTGAATAGTACTTTAAGATTATATATCTATTTTAGGGTGATAAGTGGTTCTCAAATGAATCTCATTTTCAAGATCCTTCTAAATACATTTTTAGAATTTTTATGTGGTGTGTGGATTAAGATCAGACACAATTGAAAGACGTGTTTCATAAAGTTTTATAACTTCATTAATATAGAGTTTTTCAAGTTTATCCTGAGGTAAATATTCTCTTAAATCAAGTAAATGTATATATTTGGTGATGTTATCAATAATAACCCATATTGCATCATTTTTTCTAGGATTTTTTGTAATTCAGTGACAAAGTCCATAGTAATGTCATCTCATTTAAACATGGGAATTGGAACAGGTTATATGAATACTATAGGATGTCGTATCTTAGCCTTTACCTATTTAAAAACCAAACATATTGAAACATGATAAAAATTATATTGCTTCATATTATCCTACCATGAATGTTCCTTAAAAACTCTATATATCTTGGTGCTGCTAGGTAGTATAGAGAAATTCATGTTATGAGAATCATACAATAATTCCCTCTTTAGCTTAGATAGAGATGGAACACATATTCTATTCATAAATTTTATATCACCATCTTCATAAAAAAGTCTTCCAACCTTCCATAATTCATGTCTTTAATCCCTTTAAAAAAATCTCATTGTTAGGATGGTAAATTTTTATATTTTCTAATAAAAGTTTTTTAAAATAATTTGAAAAAAAGTGATGGTTCCACTTCCTTAATAATTTTGAGATCCATATTTATTAAATACATGAACATAGAATCCATTTTAATCCTCATTTTTTCTATAAATTCATGATCCTTCCATATCAATGCATTTTCTACCTTATTTTTATTCCCTAGGTGGTAGTGTATTGAGAAATAATATTCCTTGAGTAGCTCGAGCCATTTTCTTTACCTCATGTTTAATTATTTTTGTGCAAATATGTATTTCAAACTCTTATGATCTATAAATATCTTACACTTTTCACTGTATAGATAATATCTCTATATCTTCGAAGAAAATATTACAATTTCCAACTCAATATATTGGGTTGGATGGTTTTGTTCATTAATCTTTAACATTCTTGATTCATAGGTAATAAAATTATCATTCTATTTAAAAACACAACAATTTACCTTCTTTGATGTAACACTATATATCACAAACCCATAATTTCATGATGGTGGATTCAAAATCGTATAATTCACAAATATCCTCTTAAATTATTCAAAACAGTCTTCAAAATTCTTTATCCATATGAACTTAACCACTTTTCAAGTGAGCTTGGTTAACGTGTTATCTAATCAGGAAAAAATTTAAACAAATCATCAATGGTAACCTTACAAACTAGTGAAACTACATACCTCAATTATTTTTTTTTGGTGTAATACATTCTTAGACTACCTTTTTCATTACAGGAACAACTGATATTCCATCCATGGAGACAATATGGCCAAGAAAAGAAACATTCTAAATCCAAAACTCACACTTTCTAAATGTATCATATAACTCTTTTCTTATAAGAGTCTTAATAATGATCCATAAGTTATTTTCATGGTTTTCATATATCTTAGAGTACATTAAGATATCACCAATAAATACCATGAAGAAATTATAAATATATTCCTTTAAGACTCTATTCATTAGATACATGAAGAAAAAGGGTGAATTATTATATCCAAATTGCATTATTATGAACTCATAATATATATACCTCATATGAAATATTGGATTTGAAATATCTTCCTAATATATTCACAATTTATGATACCCAGAACAGAGGTCAATATTTGAAAAAAAATTGATCTCTATGAAGTTTATCGAATAAGTCATCAATACAAGTTAGACGATACATGTTCTTTATTTTGATAGCATTTATTTACCTATAATAATTTCACAACCTCATAGATCCATATTTATTTTTAATGAAAATGATATATACTTCACAAGTTTAAACACTAGGGTTCATAAATACCTTATCACACAACTCTTATAGTTATTTCTTAAAATACACTAATTCTAAGATGGAAATTATATAGGGAGTCTTTGATATTTCTATTTCATCAGGGATTAAATCAATAAAAAATTCAACTTCATGCTCAGGTAGATGCTCAGGTAATTACGTGGGAAATATATCAATGTATTCATGTGTAATAGGTACATTATTAATTTGAAGATTTCATTTTCAATATATATATTTGTCTCCTCTAATTCCCTAATGTTCTCATTCAAAAGATCTACTAGGGGTTGATCTAGACAATACTCATATGATGAACTCTACCTTCTAAAGATAAGGAATCCCACATATTCATTTAGAATAGTAATTTCCTTCTATTTTCAAAACAAGTTTTCAACATATTTTGAAATTTATTCCAAACTAATTATTATATCAAAAATAACCATTCTTATAATAATTAATTCAGAAAATAAGTCATGTTTATGTATCATATAATAACTAATCGATACATCCTTGTTACGGTGAGACTTCTACAGGGAGTCTTAACTAATACCTCACTTCTTAAGTTTTTAGGGAATTATATAATTGTTTTGGAAAACTTGGAGGATATAAAAGAGTGTAAACACCTAGAATAAAATAAATCATTATATAAATTTGAATATATGAGTAAAGTATCCACCACTATATCATTATAAACTTCAAACATGGCTATAGTGATTGCATAAGATTAGTCTTTCTCCCTAAGCATTTTTGGGGGTAAATTCCCTTAATGCATAGGAAAATAATTTTCATAGTGTCCCATCTCCTTACAGTTGAATAATTTCACATTAGAATCTTCTTTTTTCCATTTAAATCATGATCATGGTGGCATTTCTCTTCACAATTATACAAAACTCTCATTCCCAAAAAGCATGTTCCACAACGTTCCATTCCACATTTATTAAAAGATGTAAATTCCACCCTTACCTTCTTCCCTTTTTCCATATTTATTTTTCTAGAGTTCACAAAATCCTTTTTCTTATCTTGATTCCCTTTAAATTCATTATACATGAAAATTTATTTTTTTATATTGATAGAACATGATATTATGTCCTCATATAATGAAAAAGTTTGGGATATTATTTCCTTTTAAAGGATTTTATTAAGCCCATAAAATAAATTTTTAATCAAACTCTTTGTATTAAATATATATTTCAGAGTATTCCTCATAATCCTTTTCAATTTAGATTCATACTTAGCAGTATTTTCATCCTCCTTTTATCTTAGACTTAGGAATTGTGTCTCCATATATGATCTTTGTTCATGAGGAAAATATTTTTTCAAGAAGAGTAACTTAAAATCCTTCCATTTTATGCTATCTATTTATTCCTAATCCTTATTGTTTTGAATAAATGAACACTATTAATTTGCATCCCCTGAGAGATGATAAACATACATTACAAACTTCTCAATTCCATTATTTCTCAAAGCAAGAAATGAATTCTCTAAGGAACTTATCCATTTCTCAGTTATAATTGAATTTATAGTCCCATTAAATGATGGAGGTTATTTACATATTAAATGGTCTAATAATTTTATACCATGTTGTGTATTGGTAGGCTGATCCATATGGGAAAAGATATTGTACATAACTTGAGTCAGTTTCCCCAATATAGTTATAATTTGTTTATCTCTAGCTACGACTCCGGCTTAATTATATTTCCCAAGAGGGAAATCACTACATGGATTATGTGAATAAATAAATTTTTAAATCCTTATACTATGAATCATTTCTATAAAATGTAATATATTAGATTAGATCATAACATTAAGAATTATAATGTATAATTTCAAAATTAGTGACACATCAGACATAAATTAAAAAATATATGAATAGATAATCTCAATATCAAAACTCATTATATATTAGAATATTCTTAAGTCATAGAAATACTTTCAAATCATTCATAATGGTTTGTAAAGAAAATGTGAATTAACTCAAGCATATCCCTAGGGAGTGTCCATTGTCGAACACCCAATGATGATCAATTCAAATACTGATGTTTCTTTTTTAGAGTTATTATCCCTATGTACATCTATTCCATATCCACATCCACTTATAGTATCCAGACAGAGATATATTTCTTGAAAATCCACTTAATCTCTATCTTACCAAAACTTTAGGGTGTTATCCTTTACTTAGAATTATCTTCGAAGTCACTCATAGGGTTATGTTCTCTAATATATTTTTTCATAAATCTAGTTCCCAAGGTATACACTAAAATTTATTTGATACCAACTATAGAGACCCTAAACCTGGTAGCCTATAGTTGATGGTTACTTTATTGCATTAGTTCTAGATACATATGATAACATCCAAATAGACGGAATATTTTAATGGTATTAAAAAAACTAGATGCATACTTGAATTTCACATTAAATTTAAAAACATAAAATAAAACCTAGATTTTTATTTTAGAAAACCATTATTCCATTTATAAAATCCTTTAATATAAATCATAATACACTTCTTAGTATCCTAGGGAAATTAAACCTAATAAATGGGTGATCTTAAATGCTCAGTAAGGGTATGATAGTGAAATATATCATGAATACATAATCCATAATCAATATAGCAAGGTAAATATCGGAAAACACATTCCATTTAATCAATAACTTGATCATAAAGAATAATATAGAAGTAATAAATGATGATCAAAATAATTTCATATAAATAATCACATAATCTTGGAACTTATACATGAATATTATAACTAAACTAATAATCACATTGACATCAATAATAAATATCTTAATGAGGGAATACATAATTCCAAAAATCATAACCATACCATAAAGGCCTAATATAAATACATATTACATAAATGGGTAATCTATCATCCAAAAACCCAAGATAGTTTGTCTCATGAGACCTACTGATACATCAAGGGGATATAGTAGTCCTCACCCATCACTTCCTAAGCCCAATTCATTCCTCTTATGAAAGTATAGAAACATATTCAATATAAACATTCATATAAAAAAACTATTATATGAAATTTTAATAATTTCCTTAATCAATAAACATAATCAATATAAAAATTAATAATGAAAAACTAGTATATAAATGCTAAAACTTTCCCCAATCAGTAATAATGATCATATATAATTTTGAGTAATATAAAAAATGGAATAAAAAATAGAACATCTCCAGTCAAATAGATCATAAAACATATAGAGAAATAATAATGATGGAATAATTAGAGTATATACTCAACTTAATATCCAATAAATTATGTTTACATATACAAAAATACTTTAAGAAGATCACCGGATAATTTATTTTGGAAAATACCCTTTTCAATTTAAAATAAATTATTTTAATTATAAAATATTTCCCAAATATTAAGGAAAAAAAATATTTTAAAATAACCTTGTAAATTTTTGAATTAATATTAAAATAAATGATTGTTCATAATAGCAGGTAATTTTTTACATGTTGTATAAGTCAAAAACATTCCTTTCACATTGTTGTAAAAAGGTAAAAAAGCACCTTATTCATAAAACTATAAGAAGATTAATTTCAAACCATTATTAAAAAAATTCAAACATGGGTAAAAACTTATTTAATAAATAATTTTAATTTTGTTAAAAATATTTTTGTAGAACTTGGATAGGGAAGAAAATGGATTTTTGACCAAAGAGAGAAATAAAGTCATCTTTTCTTGAAAATATCTTCTCATTCATTTTAAGTACAAAGGAGAGGAAACTTGTACTATTAATTTAAAATTTTATGAATAATCATAGGATAATAAAATATTTTGGTTTTAAGAAATTCATGTCAAATAATTACCCCAAGGGAGACTTGAACATAAATAATCTGGAATAATGATGAGATTCTGAAATAAACCCTTACCACTTTAGTAACTTTTGAATCGTAAGCCGATAAAAGAAATAAAATCAACTAAAACATTAAATTGAATGATTATAAATATATTAATGATATAAAATATAAATTTTTTAGTATATACACCACACAAATGAAATAAGTAGTGAATATGGCATATGTTTTACAGAAGTAAAAGTGAGACAAGAACCTCTTACCGCAGATCTGATTTCCTTATTATGTATCTGAACCTCTAGAATAATAGATAAAGGTTTTTTATAGATCTATTAAAAATAATAAAAATATACATCATTCCATATATTATTTTCTTATAATCTTTTATAACTCATTTATTAACAATTCTTTATTAAAATTACTATTTTTGGTGATAATAGCTTCATTTTTCATTTTCGTTTTGGTTTGGTAGTTTCAGTCACCATAATTTGATCATGTTTACATCATATAAATAATTTTAACCATGATATAAATATAATTTATATTCATTATATAATTATTTATAATATTCCATAAAATTCAGACATGGAAAATTAATTACACCATTTATGGAGACAGTAGACTGTACGTACGCATGAACGTTGTTTCCATTTTTTCCAAAAGATGGAATAAAAGAAAGGTAAATAATATTTATCATTTAAATAATAATTATTATATTGTATATATAATATATATGAACTAAATATATCCTTATTACCATCCATTTAAAAATAAATTAAAAAATGTATCACATCGTTACTAGAGGCGGTAGCCCACACGTTTGCTTAAGAGACGTTATTGTTTTCCAAATGATTGTAAGGTAATAAGGTGTATGTGATATTATAATTTAATAAGTATAATTATTTAATAAATATCATATATAAACATTACATTCATCTTTATATCCATCTATGAGATATGGTGATGTAAAACAAATTACATCAGTTTGTGAGGCGATAGTCCGTCATACACACGATCGAAATTTTCGTTTTTAATTTGAGGGAAATGAATATATATTTAGGTTATAAAATAAAAATAATAACATATTAGTATATTTAATATACTAGTTTTATTATTATGTCATAGTTTTATAGGATTTGAATGAGTTAAAGGAAGAAATAAAACACAGATTTATGGTTAAGAACTATACCTCTTATTCAGAGAACCTCTTTAGGTTTTTACCCAAATCCTTACTAGAATGGTTATATAATAAAAATATAGAAACTAGGTAATATGGATGGATTAGATTAAGGTATTTTGGTAGGTATATTCTGAGCCAAATTTATTTTAAAGTTTAAATAGGAGAGGATAGGGGTTCCCTTTTATAAGTGGGAGAGAGAGCATACTAAGAATGTTTTAAAAGAATAAAGCATACCCACATTTTTTATATTCCAAAAGGATCTAAAATTTATAATTATAAAATATTAGATAATATAAGAGATAAATATGTCCATGAAATAGTAAATTTTCATTTTTTTATCTCATTTTAACTCTTATCATCTTAGTTTAACCCCACGATAAATTTGTTTTAACTTTAATGGTGGTAATTAATTTTTACCATTTTTAATGATTAGGACCAAAAATTAAGTATACCTTATTATATAATATTAATTATATTTATATAAAATATGGAATCCATTTTTAAAAATTAAATCCATATAAGTGGAAAACTTTAATTTAAATTTAAACTCACAGATGTGACGAAAAAACGATTTCCCAAAGGAAAATGTTTCAAAAGTATAAAAAGTTTTTTATACCAAAATTGAAAATATAATTGATTAAAATAACCTAAATTTTATTAATAATAATATAATTTAACTAATTTAACTTTTAAAAAATTAAAAAATAGAACTTTGTCAATTCATTAAAGAAAAAGGCATTTTTCAACAAAAAATGGTATTTTTTCACTATTCATCAAAAAAATCAATTTTTCAAAAAATTATCAAGAAATAAATATAATATAATTTTGAAATTATGATTTAAAAAATTAATCTCATTTTTTCAAATCAATTTTCTATAATTATTAAAATATAATTTTAGCATAATTGCACAAAACACATCGAAACATTTTTTAAAGAAAATATAGTTTTTCATAAAAATATTTCTTTTTCTTCCAAATGATTTTTATTTTTAGTTCTAAAAAAATTATAACTAATAAATTTATTTAAAATATAATTTTTATAATTTATTTTTTCCTAATCATACCTTCCAATTTAATAGTTGGGTTATAACGGTATACTATTTTACAATTCTTTTATACTCAGAGCTGTGTGTATCGAAAGCTATCAAAAAGATTAAATTTATTTAAAAATAAATATATTGTAATGTATTAGGGTTTTATAAGAAGTAATATGGCTATTTATTAATCTATATTTATTATTATAATCTTTATTAGGTTATAATAAAGAATATATATCCACTTCCTAGTTTCATGGCCTTTTGATCAATTAAATGGAGCCTGATGGTTCTCCAAAATTGATCTACACTCAGGGTATCATTAACTTCATTTTAGAAAATATTATATTCTAAAAATAGATTTAATGAGTTGTTATAATCATTATTAATATATATTCATTCCCTTTTTCATTAAAAATTCACTATCGGTTTTCATGGAATTGATGAATCATGTCTTTCAATAGTACCTAGACACATACATTGTGGTATTTTTGGATGAAATTCAAGTGTATTACTGAACTCATAAAGAATGTTCAATACATTTAGATACTATTTTGAGATTTTTTTGAGATCTCCAATTGTATAAAAAATTATCAAAATATTATTTCTAGATATAATAATCTATCTACCTCGGATGTGTCATTTCTAAGAAAGGTGTATCAATAAAATCTAAAAAGATGGAAGCTATTATCTCTTGGAAACCATTTAAGAACATATTCAAGATATACAATATTCTAGGCATTTCATATTGTTATCATGGTTTTGTTTGGTACTTTACAACCCGAATATCCTATGTTTTTACTCATGAGAAAGTGAACTTTCATTCCATTAGAGTGAGTATTGTCAAAAATACTTTTTGAATCTTAAATAAAGGTAAAATTATGCACCCATTATTATCTTTCTAGAACCTAGGAAGGGTTATTTGGTCATTTGTGAAACATATGGATCCGGATTCCATTGTATTCTTTTAAAATGGTTTCATTTGGTAGATTATGTATTATGGTAGTTATAAATTCATGAAAATAATTATCTAGCCCATGATTCAAAATTTTTTGTGGTATTCCATGATTTAAAAACATTGCATCAATATATATTTGGTGATAACTATATTCACATATCGTAAAATCTTGAAACAAATATTTTCACAAATAGATTTGAACCTAAGACAAATATGATAGATAGAATACCTCCTGGTGTTCAACATCAACTTATTATATACACCTATACAATGGAATTTGGTGGAAGATGCTTTGATAAAAAATTCATACAATCAATTAGATAAAAAAGCTCATGATTGGTAGCAATTTATAGGTTTGATAGCAAATATTCACTTAGATTGCACTGAGTAAAATAAATTTTCAATTTTCTATCTGATGAGTCGTATTCCTAACTTTGTTTCACAAGTAAATGATTCTTAAATCAAAAATTCTAATTTCCTTACTATAGTTTCAAAATTTAATGATGGGGGGTCATTTATAGATAGAAACAAGATAAGAACTTTGGGATTATTTTTCATGATCAAATGGTTTTTCTACCATATTTTCAATAGAAAATCATTTCTACTTATCACCACATGAAATGGGTTATCCATCCTAGAACATAAAAAATTTATATCAAATCATAAATTCATTTTTGGTGGGCTATCATGAAAAATAAATTATAATATTATGTATTAAGATGCCTTACTTGTTAGAAGTTCGTGGCTGAGAACCAATTACTAGTTGGTATTTTTCAATATTTACCAATCCTTGTATGTAAATGGGATCACATAGCCATAGATTTTTTCACAAGCCTACCAAAAATGGTTCAAAAACACAATATGGGTTATTTTGGATCATCTCACAAAGTTGGTTCACTTTATCCCTATTTTTGAATCTAATACAGTGGAAGAATTGACAAAACTCTACATTATGGAAATAATAAAGTTGCATGGAATTCCAATTTAGATTGTCTTTGACCAAGATCCTCATTTTACCTATCAAATTTGGAGATATTTATAATAATATTTAAGTACCTAGTTTACTATAAGAAAGACTTATCATCCTTAAATATATGTAAAATCAAAACAGAAAATCCCGATGTTAAAAGATACGCACCAATATTGTGTTATGGATTTTATAAACTCAATGGGGTCATATATTATTAGTGGAGTTAACATAAAATAATTTTTATTAGGTCTCAATAGATATGGATCCCTTTGAAGCATTGTATGGATGTCCATGTGGTCTCCACTTTATTGGGTAGAGACTGGAGAACCATTGCTGTTGGGACTTATCCTTATTCAAGATACATATGGGAAAGTGATATTATCATGAACCAACTCGAATACCCTAGTAACCTGATAATTGGGCTGGTCCTGACATAGCCCGAAGGGTGTTTCCAATCCCCACAGGTTGGCTACCAGCACCTAAAATCATACAATATGAAAGTGGGAATGAATTTTCCCCAAACATAATGAAATAAAGATAAATAAATAAGTTTTAATACAAGAAAACTTCACCTAGAGAAGTGTACTAGAATTAAAATAAGGAAAATAGCCCAAATTACAACTCAAAGTACCATAAAATAGGATAATAAGCTAATTCCCAATTAACATAACTCTCCAAGACCAAGGATCAACATCTACTACCACCTCCAAGTTACACCTTACCCTTGATTGAACTAAGAAGAAGATAATCTACAGACACCTGAAGGAATAGGTAGGGTATGAGCTAAAATATCAGTAGGGTCTCAAAAATAATTCTATAATAAGAAGAAAATAATTAACTAAATAAAAAAATTATTCAATTTTAAATAAACATATACAGAATTTCAAAAGAATATTTAAAACAAATCATTATTTACATTTCAAATGATGGAAATACTCTAAACAAATGAATTAATAAAATTTTTATATAAAATCATTTATATTAATTCATAAGGAATGTGTAAACATTTTACAACAATCATTGGAATATATTTTTCAAATACAAACAAGTGAGAAATATGGTCATCATATTAAAGGTATGCTAGTTACAATATATGAGACTCCATCACACTCAAATAGTTTCCATGGAATTATGTGTACACACGTCCCTTTTTCACTAGTCTAAGAGGACTCCTCACCATCCCATCGGGGATATGATCACTGTATATGTATTTCTAGTATTATAAATCTTAGAGTTCTCTCCCAATTAAATCACTAACTAACTAGGGTTTTATGTGCAATAATAAAAAACTATGGTAGGGAATTTATTTTAAGACATATTAAAATAAAATTCATCACATTATCCTATTTAAAATATGCCAATTTTCTTTTTAAAAACCAAAAAGGTTTTTTAATAAAATCATGCCTTTTAAGATAAACCTAATGGGTTTCTGTCAAAATAATTTAAATAAAATTCTATTAAATAGTAATTTGAAATCAATTTCATAAAATAAATGTCACAATTAAATTCTAAAATTAAATTCAATAATTTAATATAAACAATTTTCATCCAATTTCCGAATATACCCCAATTCAATGGAATTGGGGGTTTTCCAAAATTCATGCCAAATCCAATTTCAAAACCCCAATTCAATTAAATTGTATTTTTAATCAACCAATTGAAATAAATTTCATTTATATCATGAAATTAAATTTAAATCATATAATGTAATTTAAATCAAGAAATTTAGGGTTAATCAAATTGGTCAATCAAAATGGAACCACCTACCCCGGGATCAATAGATCTCGAATTACAAAGACCAAATTAAGAAAATTTGATGAAGAATACCAGCGATGAAGATCCAAGAATCAACCTTATATTCAATATCAAAAACAGTGGGGATTATATCCTCAAATAACATAGATATCTAAAAAACCTCTATTGAGAAAAGGGGAAGAGCCGGAGAAAGAGAACAAGAAGAGAAAACCTACCGGGTAGAGATTGTACATCATTCACTAAGATTAAATCCTCTTACAAAAGGTTGTGGATGGGAAAAATCACCTATTGGGTGATCCCAATGAATAAAAAATCATAGAAGTTTGATCTAGGTCTGTAGGTCACCTAAAAATGATGTTTTTAGATTTTTAAAAAATATTTTTAGATTAATTTAATCTCATGCACAGTTCCTGTGTAAGGTCACACGATTAGAAAAATCATGCACCCTAAACATTCACCCAATTTTGGAAAGCTTCATGGTCTATACTAGGTGGTTTCATGGTTTTTAAAACCATATTCCATCCATATAAAACCCCACTATATGGGTTTGCACAATTTCCCCTGATAGGGCACACAATTTTGGAAAATCGTGCGCCAACCATGAACATCCCAAAAACATTCAAAATTTCCATAAATTTTACCCAGAAAACCCCAAATAAAACAAAACTAAATTATGATAAAAATATAGGCATCATAATACTTTAAAACAATAATATTATTCTATACATATGATCAACAAAAGGATGGACACAATATAGATTCATCAAAATTCTTATACATATCATCGTTATCGGTTGTTATCATTTTATATGGGAGATAATGCAATCTTAAAATTATATCAAAGTATATGGAATCAATATTTGGGTAAGTAATGTAATTTTTATCCTCAATACATCATCCCATTTGAGATACAATAATATATTGGTGATTTAGATTATCACTTGCATTTATTTTCATGATTTATCTTTATGCACAATGTATTTCATGTATCTAAATTGAAGAAGTGCTAGCCTTGTCATACCCCTTTGATTCGATGGGACTAAGTTGATCTTCCATGGTATGATACTATGTTTCAAATTTCAATATATATTTTTTATAGAAAATAGAAATTTTTATGGGGAAATAGTATCTGTTTGGTGAGATTTCTATGCCAATGTGGTCAAATTTAAGAGGAAACTTGGGAACATGAGAAGAAATGTTATAAAAATGTCCCAAGATCTTTCAAAGTAATCTTAGTATCCAGATATTTTGGTATGGAAATCCTAATGGTGGGGAGAATTGAAACACCCTCAGTTTGAGTTATTTCCTTATACTCTTGAGGTTTTAAATCATTTTTCATGGTTTTAATTGGGTTTGGGGAGCTTCATGGAGTTTCTTGGGGAGTTTAGGATTTTTTGGTTTGTTTTGGTTCTACCATGGGAATCAACATGCTATGGTGGTGGGCTGTCCCTATGAAACATATGGAGGATGAAATAGGTACCTACTATTTGTGATTGGGTACATGGATCTAATGGAGATGCACTATGGAAAACAGACAAATAAGACTCTCCATGCCATGGTATAGGTCATGGTGATCCTAAAATGGTCTGGGTTTGTGAACTAGTCCATGGTGGTTACCCATGTCTCACCTCCTACTTTTTTCCCATTTCAAGGGACCATGGTCGTTTTTTCTTCATCGGGACATGGTTTCGGTTAACTTATTTTTTAGATGAATGATTTACATTCTTATTTTAAATTAAGAGTTATGGGTCTATTTCTATTATTCATGGATGTTTTTTAATGTATTTTTTGAGTCTAAATTTCCTCTAATAACCCTTGGGTTTACTCCATTTCTATGTATTTTAGATATATAATTTTTTTGAAAGCCTTCATATGACTCCATGTTGCTCATTTTGTGGATTTCTTTTGGAATTTGATTTTTGGTGTTGTGGTTGTCATCACTCTCTCATTTTTATGGTGTGTTTGGATTGAGGTGTGTGGATTCACTCTCACTCCATTTTTTTATAATTTTAAGGATTAGTTTTATAAACTCTCTTACTAAGAAGTTCAATAAAATCACCTATTTTTTATCATTTTGGAAATCTTGGTTTAAAAGTCTTTAAGAAAATCATTTTTCTTTTTTGTTAAATGGTTTTTATTTCAAAGTAATTTTTTTAAACCTTATGGAAGCCTTTTTTTAATGTTTTGATAATGAAACTTGTATTTTATTTCTTTCATGAAAAATAAAAGTTTTAGTTCTGATAAATGAAATTATTTAATATGGTATTAGTATACATAGTGAATGTGTTCATTTTTCATTGTATGAGTCCTTATTGGAACAGAATTTGTACTCAATGACAGACTAGAAATACACATGGTATTATCACCTTATTACAACCTGGTGAAGGATGGATCACCACTCATGAGTATTTATATTTTCATTTATAATAAATGTGTGTGTGGGTGTGGAATGTGTATAAGTATTCCAAGTGGAATGAAATAATGAATAGATTTATTTAATTTAATTATATTTCTTAAAAAAAATTCTCATGGTAAAATATTTTGACATTCTCACCATCTATTTTATATAAATTATGATCTAACTTGTTTCTGGTCTTAGTAGCAAGTGTGAGAAGTCTCTTGGGGAAATCCTTTTGGGTATGGTTACTCACCCTCTATATATGAACTTTGGTTTGTATAAATACATTTTTCTTCATGAAACAAGTAAATAAAAGGTCTCATAATTCTCTAGTCAATAATCATGATGCCACTTCCTTGCGTTATTAGAGTTGGAACTTGGATTTTCCCTTTTGAAGTCATTTTTGTGATGCCACATTGGTGTTTCTATGTTAAGACATCATTTATTCTTCTTGATTAATTTGGTTTAATTTATCACTACTACTTTGATATTATTATGTTATTAGTTTTCATGGAGTTTTATTGTTTATAATCATGAATCATTTAGTTTGTTTGGTTATTTATATTTTTATCTTGTCAAGTTATTATTATTCTTTGGGGAAAATCATCACAAAAAAATTACTAATCCCGTGGAATTTATTTTCGGCCTTTGATGTCTTGGTGATGAAATTTACGGTTAGTGGCACCTCTGACCTAGTCCAAGATAATGGTTTGTGTGGGTGTGTTACAAAAATTACATAATAAAATCATACCTAGTAAAACATGGATCATAAATCATGATTCATAGCATGAATCTTAGAATAAGACATGAGTAAATGCAGTGTGAAAGTATGAGTCTATAATCATAAGAGATAAAAACACAATACAGATACATTTCAAATTATTATCTCAATAATTCCATAAAAAACTCATAAAAAATCATAAAAAATTAATATTCATGAAGGTTACTTTGTAAATGATATTCATAATCACACTTAAAATCACCCTTACAAATGAATAACTTACTCAGTTAATTACAACATATTTTATCAAAAGAATAAATTATTACCTAATTTATTGGAGTTTTATATCCAAATATCACTTTTATTCATATATAATTTCCAAGAACTATAGAATAGATAAAACACATGAAGGATTTTATTTTACCCATTCATGAATAAATATATACCTTTCAACCCATAAACACACGAATTTTCAGGTAACCCAAGAAAAACAATATGAATTTAAAAAGAAGTTAACCAATTCCATATTGAGAGGAAAATGAAATATAAATGTATAACATTGGTGAAATTAAATATGAATATGATAAATAAAGTTCATAAAAAACATTATAGATATATTTGAGAGAAAAACATCAAAATAGCATAATTAAAGGATTAAAATAAAACCTACTATATCATTAATAACTTAAATTAAAAAATAAAAATAAATATAAAAATAAGAAATTAATTTTATTTGAAAATAATATGAAATTTTAATGGAAACTTGAAATAAAATAATAGACATAAAATTAGGAAAAATCATTCAAGCAGTAAACTTTAAAAAAAACATTCATTTCATACTTTTGTAAAGAGAGTCAAAAGTGACTTGTGTAGACAATGTTTAAAATATTCTTTTTAAAATATTTGTAAATAACATAAAATACAAGAAAAATGGACTTAAATAATAATTTAATAATATATAATAACATTATTAAAATAATATAAACAATATGAACATTGAGGAAAAATAGTTGGGTAAAAGACTTCAAAACATTTAAAGTAAAAATTATAAAGAAAACCCCTTAAGGATTTTTAAATTAAAATACATTGAAATAAAGAACTTGAAAAATAAATTTTAATACAATGAAGAAAATAGAAACATGATATAATATTTTAAATTGGAATTATATACATGATATAAATGAATTTAGGCATATAATACAAAATATATCTCAAAAAAGGAAAATTAAGATTAAAAACCCTTACAGATTTGGTAACTTTTAAATAAAAATAATATGGAAGGAAGATCATGAAAAGGACATAAAAATGTTATAAAATAAAATATATTTTTTATTTATGAATACAATAGGTTATTAATTACAACATATAAAAAATGAAACACGATGCACAATATGAAAAATGTTTCAACGAATTGAAATAGAGACAAAAAACCCTTACCAAGATAATAACTTGTGAAATGAGAATATATCAAGGTGGTTATTCTGTGAAATAAATGAAAATCCACATAAAATAATTTTAAATAAAATATAAAAAAATCATAGGTTATAATTCATATAATCTTATAATATCATAATCAATAAAGAAATAATATAACTCTATAAAAGGAAATTTAGTTATAAATCCCTTATAATATCATATTTTATGATGTATGAATCAATAAAAAAGTAATTATGAGGAATAAATGAAAATATATAGAAAAATAATATGAATTAAAATATAATTCAATCATATTTTATAATATATCCATCTTATAAGAATAAGGCTAAATAATAATGATCATAACTCAACGAATGGAAATTGAGTTTAACAAAAACCCTTACATTGTATTCCCAATTTTTTAGAAAAAATGTAACCTCTTTTATAATATAATAATAATAATTAATATTTTATTTTATAACCTTATCTATATTTATAACCTTTTAAATTAATATTTTTTCATTTATTATATATTTATTACCTTTTTTTAGTTCATATTGATTGTTGGTGTTAGTAGATTTAATTATTCCGTGTATGTTTCAGTATAATGATTTTGTACATCATTCAATGGTGATTTATTAATTATTTATATCATTTTAAAATTATTGGGATGTAATTTCCATAATTATTTTTGATTTTCTAGATTTATTCCATTGTATTTTTAGCTAAAATTATTAAACATGAAACACTTAATGGGTTTCTTTTTTTGGAATTTGTAATGAACTAAAGGTGGTATATTAATAATGATTTAAACATTAAAATTACCATTAAAAAACCAAATAAACATTATTTAAATAATAGTATAAAATCTTACTAGTATCATAAAATTTATACAATTTAATAGGTTTTCCAAAATATATTAAAATAATAAAAAGTTTTGATATTCTCAATTTAAGAGGTTAAATTTTAGGATGGCCATTTATTATTAATATTACAAATAAAATGACTAAATTATATATTTAAAACATTAATCATGTTATAAACATCCTATTTATTGATTAAATCCATTTCTATAACCTATCAAGTAAGTCGGTGATGAAAAATAAAATATGTCATTCATGGTGGCGGTAGTCCACACGTAACTCGGGAGATGTTTTCATTTTCATATAGATAGGATGGAGGTAAATAATGTTTGTTCCATAAAAATAATAAAATTTCATTATACTTATGATACTAATTTAATTATATTAATATGGTTATAATATATTTGGATTTGGTGTAAGAATAATGAAACTTGAAAGAACATAGCAAGGACAATTAACTCTTACTTTGATATCCTCCTTTAAACCACACCTTAAGCCATTTTAGATTGATATTTTGGGGTTAATATAATATATAAGAAATTTTAAAGATGGTTGGGGAGAGTTTTTTCAGATTTTTTTCAATCTATGAAGCTTTATGTGGGAAGAAAAGTATGGTGATGATGGGAACCTTTTATAGGTGAGAAGGGTGGCATTTTTGTAATATTAAAATCATAATAAAAAAGGGGAAGTAATTCTCAAGTAAATTAGAAACAATATGGGTAAAAATACAAAGATAAAATATGATTTTTTTATCAAGCTTCTATGCACTCATTTAATTATATTGTTTTGTGAAATTTTATGACCTTGTCACTTAATTTAACCATTTTTCCACATTTTAGCCTTTACTATAGTAACTAAATTTTAATATGGTAAGTTATTTCTATGACTAAAAATTAAATATAAATTATTAAATAATTTAAACATTCTTATTCAAAATTTTAAAACTATTTTAAAATATTCAATTTCTATATATGGTAAAAATTAATTTTAATAAAACTGTGTTTAACATAATAAAACCAGTTTTTAGAAGAAAAAAATGTCTTTTAATAATAAAAATGATTTTATATAAAAAACCCTATATAGTATTTATTAACATGATATTTATTAGTTTGTGATTAATCAAATAATATTTTTTTGACTTTAAAATCAAGTCAAAATATAATGGAACTTTGTGAGCACTCAATTAAAGGAAAATGATCAAAAATAGTTTTATAGTAGAATAAAATATCACTTAGGTACCAAAATGTCAAACATAGGTATCTAAATTCAACAAAATATCTTTAAATGATTTATTTTACTCCTTAAAAACATATTTAGTAAAGAAAAATATTTTATAAATTTTTAAGTCACTCTTATATTATGATTATGTCATAAAAGTTTTGGTAATGAAAAAAATGGTATTTTACACTATTCACATAAAAATAAACCATTTCAGGAAAATATTAAAATTTCATGAAAATATAATTTTTACATTTTAAATACAAAAATTAATTTTTTTTAACAAATTAAAATACTAAAATTTGAGAATTTTTCCTTAAAAAAAATATAATGAAAAATGGTTTTTTTTTTAAATTGACTTTTCAAATGTTAAGTGTTAGAAATATTATTTTGTATAAATTAATAAATAAATGAGTGTTAAAATATTTTTTTTTTAAATTATTATAATAATTCTTTAAAATTGGAAAATAAAAATACACAACACTTTAAAAAATAGTCCTTTGAAAATATTATTTTCTAATGTTAAATTGATTAAATCACGTTCTGTTAATTAATTATAATCTAACCAAAAAATTTTAATCAATTAATTGGTATTATAATGCATAAAATTATTCTTTAAAAATAATTAAAAAAAATTGGAATTAAAATATATGTTTTTATAATAAATCTTTTCATTATCTGTTTATTTACTTAAGGTTTTATTTTTGTTGTAATTTTCTTAATAATATTTCTCATTGTATTATCACAATGTATTAATGATTATCCTATGTTTAAATAAGATACATAATGGTATGTTTATGTTTAGTGGTGCATGTGATACAAGCTATTCAATATAGTAGTTAAATATATACTAAAATCTCAGGGTGTAACATCCCCTCCCCCCCCCCACACTTAAATAAATTGTGCCATAGTAATTTTTATTATCACTCACTAGTGAAAATGTATGAGGGTATTATTAGTATATTCATGGCTTTTGATATAGAAATTAAGAGTTTCTAGACACATACCTTTCCTAATATCATTTTCTCAATCTTGTACTCAACTAAACACTAAAACCAAAAAGGGTTATGATAATTATCAATAAACATATTAAAATCAATCATAAGTGTCTTATCCTTTTATATATTCTTATCAATTTATGAAATTTAAGGTTCACACTACATCACTTTTGATTTCAAAAAGGTTTTTTAAGTAATGTTCTGTTTTTGTTCATAACCTAATACCCAAAAATAACTAAACCAAAGTTTACTAAAATACTACAATATTCTAAACCCAAAATTATGGAAATCTATGGCCCATTAATATCATACTAATTAATATAGACCTTAATCATATATACTCCTAGAAAATATATTAATCAGCTACAAAATAATCCAAATTACTTTGATATCAAATTAATTTTCAATCCCCAATTTTATTTATACTACTCAACTTAAATTCTCAAAACAAATTAACTCTTAGTCCCAATTAACCATAATTACCTCCATATAAAATCACATAATAAACCAAATGGTTATCTATACCCAAATCATGTATTCTTCCTAAAACATAATCAAAATATCATTAATCACCTTAAAATGTAATCATATAAGACCTCAAAAAATAGTATATGTTTCATTGAACTTATGATCACCCACTACTGGAATTTGTGCTATTTGCAACGGGAAATTTGCGACGGGATCCCGTCGCAAATAAGCTTTAGAGATGGGGTCCCGTCGCAAATAGCCCGTTGTAGAAAATGGCGTCAGAAATACCTTTTTTGCGATGGGCCCAGTGCAAAAAATGTTTTTTGCAACGGGGAAGTTCCCTGTCGCAAATAAGTCTCTGATTATATACATTATATATAAATAAAATTTTTCCGATGGGCTCGTCGCAAATAGTATTTTCGATGGGCTCGTCGCAAATAGTATTTGCAGTAGGGAAGTTCCCTATCGCAAATTAGTCTTCGATTATAAACATTATATATAAATAAAACTTTTGCGATGGGCCCATCGCAAATGGTATTTGCGACGGGCCCTTGGTTCCATCACAAATACTATTTAAAAATATATATTTAAACTATTTTTGATGGGATCCCATCGCAACAGGTCTGTACGGTCTTGAAAATTCTGCAAATAAGAAATCCAATTACCGCAAGACTTGGAAAAGGACATAACCGGTCCACGCACCAGCTCCCAGCAACAGCACGCGGCCGGTTCGGCAGACAAACCTCCTGCAATTCCACGGACTAGTGTCGTCCGCGAAATAGAGGCGGGGACCTCCACGGGCGCAAAGCAGGATGGGTGTCAGGCCGGTCCACCGCCGTGAGCCGCCCCCTCCGCAAACCGCTGTCGTTCGCGGGATAGAGGCTGAGTGGTGCATGGCTGCAGAGTAATCCCATGAATCTCGGTTCCAAAACTCCCTGGTTGACCGAGTCTTCCGCGGGTGGGGGTTCCTTCATGGGATTCCGCAAAATGTGTTGTGTTCCCATCAATATTTCCTCTTCGCGACTCTATAAATATTCACCGAGGGGCACCAAATATTCACGGAGGAAGGATGGGTGAAAATCCATGGGGAGATACTGGAGAAATCTCTCCTAGCAGTAATGTTCTGTGACCATCCGTGGACCCCATATCGTCTCCAGATGCACACTTCCGCATAGAGGAGAAACCAAATCGCAAACCACATGCGGCCATCTCCTTCGCAGACGTCCAACTCCTTCGCGGCCTTCTCCTTTGTGGACATCCTCCTTCGCGGATGGCCACCCCCTCTGCGGACCAGTTTTGTTCGCGAAATGGAGGTGAGAACCCCTCCACGGGTTCGAAGTAGGACGGGCTCCAGCCCCTTTACAGACACCCTTCGTGGCCATCCTTCGCGGACAGCATCCTTTGCGGACAGTCTCCTTCACAGCCTTCACAGACAGCCTCCTTCACGGACAGCCTCCTCCTTCGCACCGTGAACTTTTCAGGTCGGGCCAATAGTATTTCACATTGCACCCTTGCGCCGCCCCAACATATGTCCTATACATTCCATGATTCGAGCTACTCCTCATGACTCTCCTATAACCCCATTACCTAGCCCCTTTTTCTAGGTTCATCTAGAATGGTCCGCCCTTGCATAAGTCCCACACCAACCATTTCTAGGTATCTTCTACCTAGTCGTCCTCACCACATGACGTTAAACTGTATGGCCCTCGTCCTGACCACATGACATTAAACTGAATGGGCCTCCTCTTGACCACATGACATTAAACTGTATGGCCATCGTCCTGACCACATGACATTAAGCTGTATGGACCTCGTCCTGACCACTTGACGTTAAACTGTATGGCCCTCGTCCTATCCATATGATGTTAAACTATATGGAAACAGTCCTCTCTACATGACTATAAACTCTATCATTCCCTATCATTCAATAATTGGATGCCTCTTGCTTCATGCAAGAGATTCCTCATGCCATCATCATAGTGGCGTACATTCAAGAGCATTGTAATCTATTCAATCATCACATCACTCCACACCATGCTTTGCGTGCCCTTCATTCATATCTTCATTATCTTTCATGTCTGAAGGGACACCCTAACGGCCTGGCCTCATGCCGCATCATCTCACCTACCGTCCTGGTCCAACACCCCCGAAAGACTTTTGACAACACTTTGAGTCAGGTCCTATGTTTCGAACACGGTCAGCAGTTGACCGTCATTTGTTTGTCCCCATTTCATGCTAACGTGATATGGATGTTGTGTTTCGAACACGATAAACAGTTATCTTCCATCGCCATACCACCCTCATTGCATTCTAAATGTCAGGAATGTAATTCACACTTTTCATCTCCCTTTGTTCGGACTGATTCCAATGCCCTTGGCGTTATCCAGCTTGTGAACTTGCGCATAGGCGTTGGCCCCCATTATATGCCTCAACCCATCAGAGGGTTGGGATGCCCTCATGGCCAGACATGAGGAAGATAGCATGGGCGTCCATCTCAGAGTAAGCCCTGACTTTATGGGCCACCCACATGCGTAAGCCCCACTCCACTTCTCACGGACGCACCTTTCATGACGTGATCCTATGGTCCATACTGCCTCTTATTTCTCACACCGAGCATGACTCACATGGGCTTAGAGTAAGTATCGACCATGAAATCCTCTTATGGGACTCCTCAGAGTGTAAGCCCAAATCCATCACCCTGGGCCTCCTCAGAGTGTAATCCCTAATCCGTCATTCTAGGATGCCTCAGAGCATAAGTCCCAAGCTAATTCGAACTATGTGTACTTTGATCCCCATCCCCTAGGTAGGGTACATAGGAAGCCTCGATGAGGTTCAATCCCAACAACCGGTCGATCCGACTATCTTCACATTGGTTCACCGCGCCACTTCTAGTGTCGCCTCAATGAGTGTTGACTCCTCAAGGTCATTAATTCAACGAGGGATGGTAAACCTTGGGCATAAATGATTCTGAACCCCTGCGTTCAGCTGACCATTGCAACCAAGAGAAATCTGTGAATACTATGCTTGCGTCTAAAACAAAGATTCGTGAACGTATGAATATTTCTTAAATCTATAAGAGAGTCCCGGAACAGGCAATAATTCCCCCCAAAAGGGTGAAATGAGCCCGACTTCCCATCCTCTTGACCAATGTGAGTTCTTAAGCATCGTTGGTCAGACCATCTGGCCAACACCTTCCTTTGGAAAGCAGGTCCACGCGTCATCGGATACGGAACCATTGGGCGTTTCGAGACAAACCCAAAACAAGGTCCCATCGCAAATATTAACCAAAATAAAAAAAATATTTAATAAAATTATAATTAATGAAAAAAAATATTAATATTATAAAAATAATAAAAAAATATTAAAATATTATAATTCCTAATATTCTCAAAAAAAATTATAAAATATTCATAAAATATTATTATTAGTAGTAGTAAAATAAACAAACATTAAAAAATATAATACTAAAAATATATATTTAATAAAATTATAATTAATGAAAAAATAATATTAATATTAATAAAATATAAAAAATATAAACATTCTCAATATTCACAAAAAAAATATAAAAAAATCATAAAATATTATTATTATTAGTAAAATAAACAAATATTAAAAAAATATAATAGTAATAATAAGTAATAAAAAATTAAAAAATTAAATTATGTAATATTGGCACCAATATAAAAGAAAGCAACTGAAAATAGTTCATATTACAACAAATCTTGAATTAAAATGTTTTTAACATAAAAAATCACTGGGGGTCGTCTTCTGGAGGAGGTGGAGGAGCTGTAGGAGATGGTGGAGAAAAATACATCACTAAGCTATGAGTCAGAAGACGCATGTACTCCATTTTCTCGTGATGCTACTGCTACCATTGACGCATATCCTCATCATGATGATGATGTTCCTTCTGCTGCTACTGCTGATGCATCTCTTCATACTACTTCTGCAAACTCTCTATAAGCTCATCTTGAGTTCGCAACTACTCCTGATATTGTGTGGCATAAGATGATGTCTTTCCACGAGCTCCTCTCGAGCTAGACGCTAACATCGTAGTAGTACCACAATAAGTACTAGGAGTCACATGAGAGTCGATACCAACTACTTAGCCCTTCTCAAAGTCATACTAAGTCGCCTACATCCATGTCGCCTCATCAAAATGGTGGGCACTGGTCTGATCAGTCACCTTGTCCTGACTCCCAGCCTATGTCTGAGAGGTCGCAGCCTCATATGACTCCTTAAATTCCAATTTGAAATTAAAATTGTGAAAATATTATATGCTATTAATTTTCAAACTGAAAAGAATAATACTAACCACAATCTGACGTTGGCGATCACATCTAATCTCTCCAGTGGATGGATCATTGTGCATCCTATGATAAACATCGTACCCTATAATATTAGGATGTTCAAGTGCCTATAAAAATATAAATTAAACTATTTATATTTAAAGTTGTATAAAATATTTAAAAAATATACTTATCAGATTATCTCTATGTGTACTGAATTTACAACTACCATCTTGATGTGTCACCTCCTATCTCCCCCGGTTCTGCCAACCCACTGAAGACCTCCTATGAAATCCACCACCCAACCAATGTAAACATAATTCATCCCAAACGTGAGATGAAATGTACTCTGGTTGGTGGGCTCTACAAGACTCATCAAAATTTTTCACTCATGTTTTCTTAATGGTCGTCCTTCTCAAGTTGTGAAAAAACTGATGGAAACAATCATGTATAGACGCCTCCTATGCCGTGTGGATAGAGTAATGCATTCTATCATCGATGGGATACCATAAACCCTAAAAATAATTTATAATATCAAGTTATTAATAAAATAAATTTCAAAATAAATATTTTTATTTATGTACCAGCCAATGATTGAACATGCCAAGCTACACTTCAATGGGAATCTGTTTCCATGTGATCCATGGCTAAGAAAAATAATTGTGCAAGATACTGCACCCTTGTCCAACAGCTACATGTGAAAAAATGTGAAAAAATAATAAATAATCAAACAATTAGTATATATATAAATAAATTAATGAAAGCTAACTAAAATATACAGGTTATTATACCTATGTGTGCATGGATAGAATCCAAGATGTGGATGTCGCTCGGGGATAGGTTTAGGAATCATCATTCTCATAAGACTGTTCCCCCTCCACGTAGCCCCAAAACTGCCAGTAGGCTAAGGGTCAGATGATCCCAAATCCACGTCATCCAAAGGTAGATCAGCCTCCTATAACTCACGAAATAGATTAGGGTCTATCTAAAACACAAAATAATTGTTGTTAGAAGATAGTTTAAAATAACTATTTTATATATATATATATATATATATATATATATATTAGTTATGATTATAACTAGCATTTAACTGTGTCAATGTTCACCTTCATCATCATCTTCATATCTGACGATGTCAATGTCTTCATATTCCTCCTTGGCATCATCAATATCTATATGAGTATCAATTTCATCATCTCTTATCATTTCAAGTTCATTTGTAACACCATTAACATCTTCGTCACCATCGGCCCTTAATTGTGGGGCGTCATCATTGATATTCACGTCTCTTTGTAAAAAAGATGGATTTTGAGTAGTCTCTTGAAAATTTTCAATTCCTTCCACTTCAGCAAAACCACATTCAGTTTGAGTAAACTGATTTTCCTGAGATTTCATTTTTATTACGCTCCACCAATCACTCAGGTATCTTGAAGTAGCAGAGTACTTGGTGTAATAAATTTGATGTGTCTATTGAGCCAGTAAAAATGGTTCATTTACTACAAGAAGACTTTTATATTTAATATCGATGATTACATGAGTTGTATGAACACGCAAGCCTCTCTCGATATCCAACCACAAACATTTAAACATCATTATATAATTTTTTCCTAGATAACACAGCTCAATAATTTCATCCAGAATGCCATAAAAGTCAAATTCAGTTTCTCTATGATGCGATCCTCTCAAAAACACTCCATTCTTCATTGTTTTTTTTTTGATTCCCCATATGCACATGTATGAAATCAAAAACCATTCACCACATATGCATTATAATATTTAACCCTTTTGGATGGTGGGTTACTCAATATACACAGTCGCTTTTCAATTTTATCAGCATGTTGAGACACCTGAAAATTTATAAAACAATTATCAATATAATAAATAGTAAACTAAATTGATATTAAACCATCAATAATTTATGTTACCAATTTTTGAAGCCATTGAGAAAAAAAAATGTATGTGTTCTTCAAGAGCAGCTACTGTAATTTGTGGAAGTTATTTCTTGATATGATTATCATATAACCTAAAATAAAATAAGTTTACATATTGTAACATAAATTATAGAATAAGTGATAAAAGCACTCAAAATACAAATAATGTCATTTCTTCATAGTTGAGAAGAGAATATGTATGAGATCTGTGATGTTCATCGTCTGAAAGCCATCATTCTTGAACTCAACTGAAGCCAAGATTTGGATGATTAAAAACTGATAACTGATTTTCCATTTTGTCATTAAAATTTTCATCGTTTTGTCCCATGTAGTTGTGTTTTGAAGGATATTCAGATTCAAAATAGTGAGATCAGAAAAAATAATTTTCTTCTTGAAAATAAGTTTCAGCAATTGAGCCTTCAACTTATGCTTTGTTACGTACTTTTTCTTCAATTTCTGCTTGCATATCTCGAATGGGTACATCTATCAAAACTGTACTGTACCTCCACACTTAACTTCATGTGTAAAATGTAATATAAGATGTTCCATTGAGTCAATAAAATCTGACCGAAATATTTTTTTCAGTTTACATATAATTATAGTAACATCTTCTTACAGTTTTCTTAGTGCATCATAGTTTGTTGTCGCTGCACAAATGTCTTGAAAAAAATATGATATGTCTATTATCGAATCCCAAATCATAGAATTCAACAAACCTATAAATCCAATTGACATAATTCTTTCCATTATAACATGAAAATCATGACTTTTTAATCTGGAAATATGACTATTCTTAACACATCTTCCCAAATTGGAGGCATAGCCATATAGAAGTCTCAAATCGGCAATCCACTAACAAAATAATAAGAGACTCTATTTGGATAGTGTATAAGCTGCTTTTGGCTTCATTAACCTCTATGATATGACATATTTAAAAAGTTTAAGTTTTGGTCGCCTGCAAATTTGGGCAAGATCTAATTATTCTTTTACAGTCTCTTTGGTGTTACATGGTGTATCCAAAACTGTATAAAATAAATTATCAAAACAGTTATTCTCAATATGCATGACATCAAACATGTGGCAGACCAACAAATCAGACCAATATGGAAGATCCCAAAAAATGTTTCGTTTTATCCAAGTATGTTCTTTCCCAAAGCCATGAATTCTCTTTTGGTTTATTGTTGGCCCAAATGTGATGGGAGGTAATGAAAATACAACTGATTTTAACTCTATACATGAGATCATTATTAGAGGTTCATCCCTTTCAATTTTACCTTTTATGAAATGAGATTTGTTCCTTCGAAAAAGATGATCAGTTGGAAGAAATATGCAATGACAGTCAAAATAGTAAGGTTTTTTTCCATTGATGAGCATAAAGTCTTTGTTGTCTTTTATACAGTAAGGAAATTATTTCAGACCATGTGTACTCCAGCCAGATAACATGTCATATGCTAGAAAGTCACTAATCATTCACATCAATGCAGCTTTTAATATGAAATTTTTTTTCACAGCAACATCATATGTACTAACATCATTACTATATAATGAATTTAACTCATCAATCAATGGTTTTAAATAAACATTAATATTCTTTTTCAGATGCCCTGGAATTAATAATGTCAAAAAGATATAGGGCTCCTTCATCAACATACATGCAGGTAAATTGTATAGAGTTATAAAGACAGGCCAAATGAATACTGACTACCATAAGAACCAAACTGACAGAAACTGTTAGTAGAAATACCCAATCACACGTTTCAGGCTTCTAAATCAAAAGATAGATACATACGGTCAAAATATTTTCAGGAATCACCATCAGATGGATGATTCAAGCTTTTATCGGTTGAAATATTGGTTTTGTGCCAGGACATCATTGACGCTGTGTTCTGAGACATAAATAAACGTTACAGCCTGGGTGTAAGGGGAAAATACCTCAACTATTATACAGGAATCGATCCAGACTTTCCTGGTTGAGCTTATTTATACCTCGATTGTCCACATTTGGGAAAACTATCCAATGACTCATTTTCACCAGAATATAAGATTCAACCATTTTCACATGCATGAATCTTCTGATAAATAAGTCCCAAATTACGAACCAACCTCTTACTCTCATAGAAATTTGCATGAAACACATTTTCTTCAGGTAACAGTGTTTTAACCAAAGAAAATATCAGATCAAAACAGTTGTTTGAAATTGTATTATCTGATTTAATTTCCATAAATTTTGAAACTACTTCTAATTTTCTTATCTTGAAACTAGGATATAATTTATCCTCAGCAGACCTTAACAAATCATAAAATTTAGATGGTGCCAACTCAAAAGTTAAATCAATATAATCTTGAGTTTTAGTTTGTTGAATAGATAAACCTATAATATCATGTACTAAATTTTGAAACCGTAATGGATCCGGAATCAAGTTATTAGTATCTTCTGTAGAACTTTGTTCACTGTGTTGATACCAAAAAACATAATCTGGTTGAAAACCAAACCGCAAGAGATGTCCCCCAACCTTGTCAAATGTGCCAAACGTTCTCAGAGCACATTTTTTACAAGGACACTTAATTGTGCCTTCTGAAACATATTCTAGTTTTGATAATGCAAATGATAATAAAGCTTCAACGCCCTCAATATATATAGGATTTAAACCAGAACCGTTTGGATTTCTGCGCAGATTTATCCAAGTGTGATCATCGAATAATGGCTGATGTTGATTTCCTTGTTCCATATTTTTCAAAAAAATATAAAATCATCACTTTTTTTAAATAATTTGAAATTATAAAAACACTATCTGAAAAAATAAGATAAATAATTACAACAACTTTTTAATAATTACCATTAATTTTGGGCGACACAATTTCCAGTGGATTGACAACTGCTCTTTTTCTGACGGCTCCTTTACTTGCATCTTCCTCACACTGAAATCACAATGAAGAATCTCCTCAGAGGTTCGCATATTAATTCTCGTGTATGAGAATGAATATGCCTACCTCCGATGAGATTCTTCATTCTGATTTCAGTGTGAGCAAGATGCAAGTAAATGATCTATCGGACAAAAGGGCCCCCTTTTTGTCGATGAATCATCTTCTTGCAACTATCACCGCCTGAAAACATTATGAAAAATGTGTTCCTACGAATGCATATTCAAACTCGTGCATACGAGATTGGATATGCCTATGTAGAAGCATACTTTTCATACTTTTTTGAGTCGGTGAAAGTTCAAAAAATAAGAGTCATCGAGCCAAAGGAGTATCATCAATCCACTAGAAATTTTTCCAAGTTATTATATGTTATTACTATTTATTACAATTGATAGTATTCTTAATTATTCTTATTTATTACAAATTATTCTTATTTATTACTAATTATTCCTATTTATTCCTATTTATTACTAATTATTCTTATTTATTACTAATTATTCCTATTTATTTCTATTTATTCTTAATTATTACTATTTATTTCAATTTATTTCTAATTATTACTAATTATTACTAATTATTACTAATTATTACTAATTATTACTAATTATTACTAATTATTACTAATTATTACTAATTATTTATAATTATTACAAATTATTACTAATTGTTACTAATTATTACTAATTATTACTATTTATTACTAATTATAACTAATTATTACTTATTATTACTATTTATTCCTATTTATTCCTATTTACTACTATTTATTCCTATTTATTCCTATTTATTCCTATTTACTACTATTTATTCCTATTTACTACTATTTACTACTATTTATTACTATTTATTACTATTTATTACTAATTATTACTAATTATTACTAATTATTACTAATTATTACTATTATTACTAATTATAACAAATTATTACTATTTATTACTATTTATTAATTTTTAATACTAAATATTACTAAATATTATTAATTATTACAAATTATTACTAATTATTACTAATTATAACAAATTATTACTATTTATTACTATTTATTAATTTTCAATACTAAATATTACTAAATATTACTAATTATTACTAATTATTCCTAATTATTCTTAATTATTCCTATTTATTCCTATTTATTCCTAATTATTCCTATTTATTACTCATTATTCCTATTTATTACAAATTCTTCCTATTTATTCATATTTATTACTAATTATTCCTATTTATTCCTATTTATTACTTATTATTCTTATTTATTCCTATTTATTTCTAATTATTCCAATTTTTTCCTATTTATTCCTATTTATTCCTATTTATTCTCATTTATTCTTATTATTCCTAATTATTGCTAATTATTGCAAATTATTGCTAATTATTACTAATTATTCGTATTTATTCCTATTTATTCATATTTATTCCAATTTATTCCTATTTATTCCTATTTATTCATAATTATTTCTATTTATTACTATTTATTCTTATTTATTACTATTTATTCCTATTTATTACTATTTATTCCTATTTATTACTATTTATTCTTATTTATTACTAATTATTCATATTTATTACTAATTATTCTTATTTATTACTAATTATTCCTATTTATTACTAATTATTCCTATTTATTACTAAGTATTTCTATTTATTTCTATTTATTCCTATTTATTACAAATTATTACTAATTATTCCTAATTATTCCTAATTATTACTGATTATTCCAAATTATTCCAAATTATTCCAAATTATTCCAAATTATTCCTATTTATTACTAATTATTCCTATTTATTACTACTAATACCTAATTATTCCTATTTATTACTAATTATTCCTATTTATTACTAATTATTTCTATTTGTTGCTAGTTATTCATATTTATTCCTAATTATTCTTATTTATTTCTAATTATTACTAATTATTCCTAATTATTCCTATTTATTGCCAATTATTTCTATTTATTACAATTTATTCATATTTATTACTAATTATTACTATTTATTACTAATTATTCCTATTTATTAGTAATTATTCCTATTTATTGCTAATTATTTCTATTTATTGCTAATTATTACTAATTAATCCAATTTATTACTAATTACTCCTATTTATTACTAATTATTCCTATTTATTACTAATTATTAAAAATTAGTACAAATAATTTCTATTTATTATTACAAATAAATACTGATAACAAAACAATTTAAATCTAATTTAATTACAACTAATCAAAAATAATTAAAATTAAGATAAAAAATGAAATAAATACTAAATTAAATAAAATATAAATACCTTTAAACTTGACCTCCTATTGTTGTAGACGGATTCACAACTTTTTCGTGAAAAGAAAAACTAACTCACACAAATTTTCGCTCTGAAAATAGAGTTCAGAGAGAGAGTGTGAGAATTGAGAGGAGGATTTGAAAAAATGAATGGGGGTATATATAGGTTGGACTAGTTGCGACGGGACCCGTCACAAAAATCTTCACCCACATTAATTACAGTTGGCAGTTAAAAGTGTATTTGCGACGGGTCCCGTTGCAAAAGGTACCTACCGAAACACTTTTTGCGACGGGGCAACATCCCGTCGCAAAAACCTATTTACCACCGGCGGGTATTTGTGACGGGTCCCGTCGCAAATACCCTCTGACCGGCACACTATTTGCGATAGGGGAATCCCCCCATTGCAAATAACCTTCACACGGTTTGGTGCGCAAACCGCGCCAAACTTTTTGCGACGGGACCCCAAATCCCGTTGCAAAAAACCAATTATTTGCGACGGGCAGAATCCCCCATCAGAAATAATCTCTGGGACGGGCTATTTGTGACGGGAATTAATCCCGTCGCAAATCGCCTATCGTAAAAATCTATTTTTCCCATAGTACGTAAATGTATTAACCCATAATGATATTCAAAACTCATAAAATTTTCTTATCTGAAAATATACTAACTAATAAAGTTATCTAAACCTTGATCTGATACTTATTGAGATACCTCATATCCTTACACCTAGATCTTGTGTGAAAAAACATATTCATTATATGTTGACTTTTATCCAAAATGAAGTGACTCAAACTTAACCATCCATAATTACAACATCAATAACAAATATTAAGTCACTTACATACCAAAAATATTTTAGGATATTAGTTTTATATATTTAGGAAAAATATTTACTTAACAGAACCCATATCAAATAGAAATTTTTCCCACTATACTAAGAATTTATTATATTATAATAAGTATTCAAAATCGCCCAAAAAATTCTTAACACAAGATACACTTTTAGACATATCATATATAATACTTTTCTTCATAACCTGGAGAAATGGAAACATAATAAGGGAGATCTCAAACACATAGTAAGGGTAAACATTGGCATTATCAATTGAAGATTATATGTGGGTAAGGGTGTTATTTAATCATGGATCGGCCTAGACCGGGTTAGGCTTAGACTACTCTCTAAAAAACTAAGTCACAAACCACTATTTGGGTCGAGCCAGGCTGGCCAAAACCGCCCCATGATGCTGTCCAACCCCCGCCTCGGGCTAGACCAAACTGTCAGGTTAGGCCGAGCCACAGGCACGCCCTTATGGGATTTTATTATTTTCAAAGTGATATATATATATATATATATATATATATATATATATATTTCTTTCATTTTTATGTAAATTTTTTTTATATGTTTTTTCATTTAAAAATTTTTATTTTATGTAAAATAATTTTTTTTGAAAAAACTTTTTTATTTTTAAATCATTTAAATTTTTTTAAATGTTTTAAAAAAAAATTAAACGTTTTTTAAAAGGTTTTTTTAAACTTTTATTAAAAAAATTAACTTTTTTTTCAAACAATTTTTTTATAAAAAATAAACATTTTAAAAAATTACCATTTGTTAAAACATTTTTAAAAAAATTTTAAACATTTTTTTATTTTTATTTTTAAATATTTTTTTCTAATAAGTTTTTAAATGTTTTTTAAAACATTTTTTGAAAAAAAAAATAAAACTTTTTTTAAACTTTTTTTAAAAGTTTTTTAAACATTTTTTTTAAATGTTTTTTTGTTAAAGGTTCTTTATGTAACGATCTGGACCCGAATAGTCCCCCGAAAAGTGCTAAACAGGTCGGGTGTTACTACCTTAGGCGCACCTCCCCGAACATCAAAGGCTGCCGACTAGCAGCGAGGGTCTTATAGGTATAGTGGGGAGGCTATACCCTCTCAGAGGATAATAATGGTACTGGTCTGAGTATAACAATAAATATGCAGCGGAATAAACGACTTAGCAGACTCGAACCAGACCCGCAGAGCGGAATCACATTTAATATCGATAAACACCCAAAGCAATAAATATAAACAACAACAGCGGAAAGTAAACACAAAACCATGTTGATCACTTGTAACTACTATTGAACAACAAGCACGCATCCAAAGCAGGTCTTACATGTCCATATGTAAAGGCGTCAATGGCTAACTAACTGTAGCTACAAAACAAGTACGCATGATAATACTAGAAATAAAGAAAAACAAAGTAAACTCCAGCTAGGCAAGACCTCAAGGTCCATACCATCTCCATGCAATAACTAATGTAGTCTAGCTCTTAAAGCTGGCCTCTTTCTTTCACGTAAATCCATAAAGTCTGCATGCATCCCGAAGGGTCCATGAGGGTGTGAGACGAATCTCAGTGGGATACCACCCAATGGTGCGTACCTAATATAAGTGTTTAAGCATACATGAATTTATAAAGAAAATAGTAAACAACATGTTCCACAAATAAATACAAACTTCATTGGTTCTCAGAAGCCACCATGGAGTGTCACCTGCTTCGACCAACATCGGAATCTCTGTCTTGTAACCCAGCACCATGTGCCCCCTGACACTGCGTGTCATAAGTACCAACATCCCGAAGGCACGCCAAACAGTAGTAACCCAGAGGAACAGCGATGTTTGTCCTCAAATAAGTAATCGGAGGGACAATGATGTCTACCCTCAAATAATGTAACCGGAGGGACAACAATTTCTGCCCTCAAATCACGGCGAGCCTCTGCCCCCCACCCGATAAGCTCAATGTTATCCTCTGAAGGCTCATCACCTTCCACGTGGATTCCTACGGCAAGCACCCCCAACCAACAGTACATAAACTGCAACTAACGGGGGCCTCTACCTACACGAGTGGTCAAAACCACCTCATCACGGAGTCTCTCTGTGTCCATACTACTCATAGTTCTGAGTGAGTGGTAATCACCAAAATAGTACACATGCTACAACACCTCTGACACCTCATATCCCTACGACCATGCCGCTCAAGTCTGATGGTCTTGCCATCCCAGTAACCTGGGTCTTGCCCAACCTGACAGTCACCCCGCCTTAAGCTGAAGTCAATAACACCCAATCTCGTGGTCGGAACCACCCAATGTAACCCGAGCCAAGCCCAACCTGTGATCATCATCACTCAAGAATATTCGGGCCATACCCAACACAACTAAAAGGGTTCCAGTATATGCAATTCAGCAATTACATATAAACACATTTAAACAAAACACAATAACAGGCAAAACAATCTAAACAGTTGAATTGCACTAGCCCAGCAGTTATCTAACAACATCACTAAGGACTTTAAAGACTCTAACAAAGTTATATCAAGGTTCAATAAACTAAACTCAACAGTTTAGAACAATACAATTCAATTAATACCATTTTGGCTCCCCAGCCAAAATGCCCTAATGAGAAACGGCCACTCACCCGTCCCCGCTCAAGTAACACAACTAACAGGGCATACCCAAAGGTATCCCATAGGTCAATGAACAATTAAACATGCAATAACAGGTAAATTAGGGTCTCACTCAAAATACCCAAATATGCGCATTATGATGCGCCACCCAAAGGTCTGTGAAAGCACAAAAAGAGGTATGCACCTCCTAACTGAGACTCGTAAACATAGGCACGTCCGATATCGAGCTCCAATTAGGTCTAAAACACGCTATATCTACAAAAGAATCAAAACCACTTAAACCCCTATAACTCATTCTAGAACAGAAATCAAGAAGAACGGCTCAAGAGGAATCAAGGCCTTACCGAGGGGGTTCTAACGGATTAAACAGTGTTTGAATCAGACCTCGGACGAAGGAACGGGATGGATTTGATGTCTCGGCTAGCTCTACCCACTCAAACCCATCAAGGGTTTGGGTTCTGCCTCAAAACGAGGCTACTACCCATTTTAGCAAAAAATATAAAATACATGGCGTGTACTTTAGGACTACACACCGTGTATCATTTTACTATTCATAAGGTGGCTGATATTTTGCTGAGGACTTTCCAACTGACTACATGGCGTGTACCTATGGTGCACAGCGTGTACCTCTTTACCCTTTCGGCATCCCCAATACGCCATGTATATCCCTATACATGGCCCCTCTACACAGCGTGTACAATTAGTACACAACGTGTACTTGCTAATAACTTTCTACCCCGCCAAGAGGCCTATACGCCATGTATAACCTCCACATGGTCAAGGGTACATGATGTTTCTATAACTACATGTCGTGTAGTAATAAATTCTTACACGGTCATCACATGGAATGTACTCAGTGAGCACACGGCCGGTACTCTCCCAACTTATACATGGCGTGTAATTTAGGGTACATGGCATGTAGTCTGTAAATTTCCAGAACATCCTAGATTTTCCCAGTTTCTTTAGGAACAAGTCAAAAATTCAAATAGGGTAAGGATTTTGATCTGTTCTAAAAAGTCGGGTTCTTACACTTTAAAACAGTTTTAAAATGATTTTTAAACAAATCATTTTTAGTAAAAAAAATTCTCAAAGTTAAAAATTTTATTTTATTTTTCTCTTTTTATTAACACATTACATTTGAAACAGTTTTTATTTAATTATCAATAATTTTAGATGTTTTAAATTTATCACTTCATTCATTTCACAAGAAAACTCAACCTCAACATCACATACCCATTATAATTATAATATTTTCTTTAATTTAATAAAAATCTAAAATATATACCAATTTAGAAAAAATGGTTAAATAATTTATTTGAAAACATTTGATTAAAAAATGAATCTACAATGACTACCCTATCTAAATAAATATCAATCATCATAATAAATAAAATTTATTATAATTAAAAATCATAAACTAGACATAAAATAAATAATTTTAGTTTATTTTAAATAAATAATTGAATGAAAATTAATTAAAAATAATAATATATCTTTTGATTATTTTTTTCTAAAAAAATAATATAGAATTGGAGGGGGTACGCGAGGCATGCACTGAAGTTGGGTGGTGTGGGGGTGTCTTGTTTCTTATTTTTTATTAATATATATATGGATATATATATATATACACATACAAATATATACAAGATATATATGTGTTTGTGTATTTATATGTGTATGTGTGTGCGTGTGTGTGTGTGTATAATATATATATATATATATATATATATATATTATGGATTTTGTAGTTTAAAACCAGGCACAACCTTGGAAGCTTGTGGTAGGAGGTTTGAGTCTCCCAACTAGTCGGGCTTTGTTGGGCTGGGCTAGTTGGGCTTTTGAGCCACTAGGCCAAAATTACACGCCTATATGTGGGTATATGTTGATAATTTGGGTATGAGAAAATAATTAAGGTACATAAACATATCATAATAAAATCATAACCAATAAAACAAGAATCTCAAATCACGAGTCATAGCACGAATCTTGGAATAATATATGAGTAAAAGGAGTATAAAATCATGAGTTAGTAATCATGAGACATTAAAACATAATAAATATACATTTTGACTTCTTAGATCAATAATTTCATAAAATAATCTCATAAACAAGCATAAAATCACAAGAATAATCCTGAAGGTTACTAGAGACATCAAATTCCTAATCACTCTTATAATCAACCTTATAATGAAAAAACCTACTCAGTTAATTCCAACATATTTTTTCCAATGAATGAATCATTGACTATTGAATTATAGAGCTATATCCTGATCTCACATATCATCATATATAATTTACAATATCTATATAATTAATATAACACATAAAGTATTTTATTTTACCATTCCATGAATAAAAATATACCTTTAGTCCTATAAACACAAGAAATTTTAGTTAGCCCATTAAAATTGAGATGGGATTGAAATTTGGTTAATTAATTCTTTATTGAGAGGAAAATGAAATAGAAACATTAAAAAAATTGAATTTAAACAAGAATGTTATAAATAAAGTCCCTATAAAATATAAAAGAGATAATTATGAGAAAGACTTCAAAACAACTTATGTAAATGTTTAAAAGAAAAACTCTTATATCATTACAAACTTTTATTCCAAAAGAAAAAATCACAAAACAATGGGAAAATAATTTAAATTAAAAAACCATAGGAACTAGGAATTTATTTTTAATATCAAATAATATAAATAAAATTTGGAAAAAATATTCTAGTGGTAAACATTAACAAAACATTCATTTCATACTTTCATAAAGCAAGTCAAAAGTGACCTGTGTAGAAAATATTAAAAATATTACTTTTAAAACATTTGTAAAAAAATAAAATATAATAGAAAATGAACTTAAATGGTAACTTAAGTGTATAAAATAAATTTCTTCTAACAACATAAAGAATATGGGAATGGATTAAAAATAATTGTGTAAGATTCCTCAAAAATTTAAAACAAAAAAATTAATGAAAACCCATTATGAATTTTTAAATAAAAATCCATTAAATAAAAGAACATGAAAAAGAAATTTAAATTCAATGAATAAAATAGAAATAATATCTAATATTTCAAATAGTAATTATATTCATAATATAAATGAATATAGGTGAACAATATGAAATATTTCTTAAAGAAAAAAATTGATATGAAAACCCTTACACCTTTGTTAACCTTTGAATAAAAAGAACATTGAAGGAAGATTGTGAAATGTAAATAAAAATCTCATAAAATAAAAAATATTTTTTATTAATGAATACAATAGCTTATTAACTAAACTATATAAAAATAAAACATGGTGAACAATATGAAACATGTCTAAAGAGATTGAAATTGAGACAAAGAACCCTTACAAAGATCATAACATGTGAAGTAAGAATATATCACAGTATATATTATGTGAATGAAATATAAATCAAAATAAAATAAAGTTTAAATATGACATAAAAAATCATAGGTTATTATTTACATAATCATATAATATCTTAGTCAATAAAAAATAATATAACTCAATGAAAGGAAATTGAGTTATGAATCCCTGTACAATGTTGTATTTTATGATATATGAATCAATAAGAAAAAGAATTATGAATAAGAAATAAAAATCCCTATAAAATAAGATTAATTAAAATATAATTTAATTATAAGTTATAATATACCCATATTATAAGAATAAGGTTCAAGAAGAATGATCATAACTCAACGAATAGAAATTGAGTTCAATAAAACCCCTTAACTTGTATTCCTGCATAGTCAAGTTCACTATAAACTCCTATATAATAAAATAATACCCATTAGTAATTTATTTCATAACCTTATTTATATTTATAAATTTTTAAATTAATATTTTATATTCATTTATTATATAGTTATTTCATATTTTTAATTAATATTGACCAATGGTGTTTGTGTATTTAATTGTGTCATGTTTGTTTCGGTATAATTATTTTGATTATCCTTACGTATTCATGAGTTTATTATTTAAATAATTTTTAAATTATTTTAATGTAATTTCTTTAATTATATATGATGCTTCTAGTTCATTCCATTGGAGTTTTAAGTACAATTATCAAAGTTGAAATTCATAACGAGCTTGTTTTTGGTAATTTTTAACGAACTAAAGGTGGTATCATAATAATGAGTTAAACAAAAACATTAGTATTAAATAACAAAAAAATTATTTACATCTTCAAATCATATCTTACTAGTACCAATAAATTTATACAATTCAATATAATATTTCCAAAATAGATTCAAATAAATAAGTGTCTCGATATTCTCAGTTTAGGTAGTTAAATTTTATAATGACCATTTATTATTAATGTTACTAATATGATGAAAAAATTATATTTATATAATTTTAATAATGTTATAAATATCTCATATTTGTTCATTAAATACATTTTTATAACCATCCAAATGAAATATGTCTTTTATGGAGGCGGTAGTCCACACATAACATGGGAGATGTTTTCATTTTCCCATGAATGGGAGGGAAGTAGATAATTATTATTCTATCCATAATATAGTTTGAATATAATAATTACACTATTGTAATTATATTACTATATTTATAATATATTTGGAGGAGGTAGAACAATAAAGGAGCTTGAAAGAACTTAGTTAAGACAATTACCTCTTCCATGGATATCCTTCTTTAAACTACACCTTAAAACTTAATAGATTAGTCTTTTGGGGAGAATAAAACCTTAGGGAAATGGGAATGAGGTTTGGGGATATTTTTTGGGAGATTTTGGTTGTTTTAAAAAACATTATGTATAAGTATAAGTGGGGTGGCGGAGGGGTCCTTCTATAGGTGATGGGGTGACATTTTTGATATACTAATTTAATAATATAAAAATGGGAATTCATTATCAAGGGAAGTGAATAAAATATCAATAAAAATTACAATGGATAAGAGATAAGTGTATAAATAATCTATTCACTCATTTAAGGATATGTTTTTTTTAATATTTTGTGACCTTATCACTTAATTTAATCATTTTACCACATTTTAGCCTTTATTATGGTGACTAAATTTTAATATGGTAAATTATTTTTATGAATAAAAATGGAATGATCCTTATTAAAAATTTTGACCAAGATGATTTGGAATTTTAAATCCATTTTATAAGATTCAATTTTTATAGGTGATAAATTTGTGACTAACACAATAAAAAAATTATAAAAAATTTCTTTTTAAGAATAAAAATGAATTTATATCAAAATCATCTATAGTATTGATTACCATGATATATATTGGTTTATAATAAAAAATAATAAGATATTTTATACTTTCAAACAAATCCAAAAGTGAATGGAACATTTTTAACACTCAATTAAAGGAAAATGACCAAAAATAGTTTTTTATTAGAATAAAATATCAATTTGTTTCTAAAATGTTAAACATGGTTCTATAAATTCCAAATATTATTTTAGAATAATTTATTCTGATTCTTAAATAAATATTTCTTTCAAGATAAAGGTTTTATAAATTTTTATTTAATGATTAAATCGTTATTATTTCATAAAAGTTATGGTATTTGTAAAAATGGTTTTTTCACTATTCACCTAAAAATCAATAATTTCAAAAAAATCCCAAAAAAATAACCTGAGAAAATTTTAACATTATGAATCCAAAAAATGAATTTCATTTTTTTCAAATTAAAATTTTAAAATTTCAAAATTTTATATTTAAATAAAATATAAAATATAATGAAGACCCATTTTTTATAGAAAATTAAATTTTTTAACTTTAAGCATTATTAATCTTATTTCATATCAATTTCAAATTAAATGGGTGTTAATATATTTATTTTTTCACTATTAAATTTTTTCAGAATAATCATTTAAATGTGACCGATAAAAACACACAATACATTAAAAGCATTTCTTTGAAAATTATTCATTTTTAATATTAAATGGTTTTAATCACGTCCCATTAATTATTTATATTCTAAAAAATAAATTTTAATTAACTAATTGGAATTAGAGCACATAAAATAATTTTTTAATAATAATAATAATATATAAGGAATTAAAATTTATGTTTTTATAATAAATCATTTTATTATGTTTTTATTTACTTGAGGTTTTATTCTTATTGTAATTTTATTAATTAAGTTTCTCATTGTATTCTCACAATATATTACTATTTATATTTCATTGAAATCAAATATATCATGGTTTTTTTAGTTTAATGTTTCATGATAAAAAAGTTATTCAACATAGTATTTAAATATATATTAAAATATTAGGTTGTTGCGTCCTTTGACTCCAAGGAAATGAAATATTATACCAAAAACATAGAATTTATTCTAATTCGCTTCACAACACAAAAAATATCCTCTATTTATTTATCTTTAATTAAACTCATGAATCTACCTATGAAATTTTATTTTCTATCTAGGTGCATTCCAAGTTTACTTTTGGTTTTTTCCTTGGGGAAATTTCATTTCTTGAGTTGTCTCTAACTTTCCTTAATATAAAAGTGGTCTTCTTATGATTTTTCTCAGTCAAAACTTGCCTATATTTTCCTTAAGAATCCATATTGTTGGCTAAAATAGATTTAACAGTCTTTCACAAGTTCATATTTTACTTTTCATTATCAGAAATAATTCTCAAATCTTTTTTGATGGATTATCCTTTACTTATACATATTTGTTATATTAATATATCATCCTTCTTTGGATATTTTCAACTTCAAGACACCTTAATTATGTTTTTCTTAATTTATCTTCATTTGAAGTGGATTTATATTAAAAATATTTGAACATTTTTTATTTCTAAATAGCTTTCACTTTGAGAAGTTTGATTTCATTAATGTTATCTTTATCCTTATTGTGAAATTCATCTTCACTTTCCCTTATCATCTCAGTTGCCTTCCTTTGAATTTTTTTTCTTTCTTGGGTTTGGTGTTTTAATCAAGTAATGCTTCAATATTATCTTGAAACATGTGTTAAGTGTAACTATCTTCACCTTCTTCATCATTTCTTGAGATTTTTCATATTTTTGAAAATAATCCCTGAAGTTTATAAACTTTTTAGAAGTGTATTTATAATGAATTGTCCTGATCGACCCTTAAATTGTTAACCAAGATAAATCTACAATAAGGCCCCAATCACTTTCTCGGTTGTCACAAGTTGGTAACTAGTATTGGGGTATCAAATGAAATAATATGAAGGAATGGTTTCACCGATGAATAATTTTAAATAAAGAGTTAAAACAAACTGATAATATGGAATGGTGCATCTATACATTGTAAATCCATGAAAATTTAATAATAAATTCTAAATAAATAACCAAACCAAACATAACTTAACATAAATAAATACCTCATCCATACATAATCAATATAAAAATCAACTTAAATTTAAAATACCACAATATTAAAAAAATTAACAAGGTCTTGATATAAAGGAGAACATGATATAAATAAATAGAGGGCTAGAAAAGATGTTACATAACCATTTGAAAATAAACCACAAGCCCGAGACACTACTCAAAAATCCCCATGTGACCCCCGATCACTAGCCACATTATAATTTTCATTAATGAACCGACAATAGTATAGTAAAAACTAGAATGAAATATTCAAACATGTATAAAAAATGAAATATTGACACACACGCTCACATGAGTGTGTGTGTGTAGGGTGTGAGCTAAATGGTGTTAGTGGGATTTCACCGAAGAATCTATACAGTTCCTTTTTATAAAAATATTTCATTAATTCTAGTTTAAACATATACATATATATGTGTGTGTATGTGTATTTAAATTAAGTTTTTCAACCAAGAGATCATAAGGAAGAAAAATAATAACCTTGCTCTTTTATAAAACATCCTCCCTTTCTATATAAAACAAGATTTGGAGCCGTTATTTTGAAATAAAGTAATTTGAAATCCTGAATATAAGACCTTTGATTTTATATATAAAAAATGACTTTTTCTCATGTCAAATCCTTTCTTAAAAAAGCTTTTTACAACACATGTGGTAAAACCATTTGAAAAAGAATCACTTACACCATTAAATTTTTCCTTTCAAAAAACACATTTAAAACTATTTTAAAATTTAAATAAACAATGAAATAACATAAACATAAATCATGTAGGAACCATAATATCAAGAAGCATTACAAGAGTGGAAAATAATTAATTCATGGTGCCACAAACCCGAATCAGGTATAAGGGGATATAATATATAATAAAGTGGTCAATACCCTAGAATCATATATCAAGGACCAAGAATCATGGAAAATGCACTAGGTTATAATCTAAACCTGATTTTGGACCTCTCTAACAGAACACTTAAAATAGGATCGGACAACCTATAGTAAACTTGACATAATCAAACAACTCTATCTTGATTTACCTGGCATTATTAGGTGACCATCCTTCCCTAGTGTGATCATAATTAGGACTAAGGCACTGGCCAAAAAATAATATATGATAGTGTATTACTAATACATATCTTCTAGTTAGTAACATATGGTTCCCATGAAATTAATATAGTGTAAGTGGAAAAAAATAATTTCACTATCAACATAAGGATCAATAATAAAGAATAATAAATAAATCTCACATTTCACCACCAACGCCCTTACAAGAAACAATCCCTTTCATATCATTCAATTATCACATAGTAATAATCAATTAAAATACCATTAATGGGAAAAATATTATACAAGGCACAACCCAAAATAAAAAGGGACTCAAGATAAGGGTATCTCAACATCAATAAAATACTTTTACATAAAGTGACAAACAAGCCTTTGAAATACAACTTGGAATTCCAAGTTCTTTTTTTATCATTTTAAAACTAATTCATAAAACAACCTTTAGAAATTATTTATAAAACACAACTTTCCTTTGAAACATTAAAAAATGTCACAAATACCATCATGTTTCAAAATAATTAAAAAAGGGCTAAATGAAACGTCTTTTTATAAAACAAACTCTTTGAAAATATAAAAAAATTTCTTTGAAATCAAATGGTATCCCAAACATTTCTTTTATTTCAAATTCATTTTAAAATCCCCTCAAGCATATAAACAAAAACTTGGTATGTATAAATTTTCATTTGAAAAATAAAAACTAGAAATTTATTCATAAACCTCATATTACAAGCATAGAAGACATTGAAAACAATTAATAAAACTTTAAAGGGTATTATATATTATCATAACATTATAATAAATAATTTTAGAAACACCTAAGAATTTCATGAAATGTTTAATAAACTAATTATATAAAAAAAACCAACCCCATTCAAGAAGAATCACTCACCATTGATAGTGTAAGCACAACCTTGAAGGAAAACAACATTTGCAAACTCTAAACAAAAAAAACCTCATGATTAAACCCATCTCGAAACCTAAATCTAACCAATACAACCATTAGTATTTGAGGGAGAAAAGAAAATTGAGGGTAAATGTAATAAAGGGGAATAAAATGATAATAAAAAAAGTTTTAACTTAAATAGAACTTGAAATTGAAGGATTAAGAGCTTGAAACCAAATGGGAAGATAGAAAAGCACTAATGATCTCTACTAGAAGTAGGTTGTGAAATAGGGGAAGTAAAAGGGGCTAAACCTCTTAAAATAAATAAGTGGGATAAAGGAAATTTCACAATTTAATGAAATTCCAGAAGTTTCATGGTTTGGCCATATGATTTACCAAATCATGTTCCAACCATTGAGCTCACACTTTAACTAAGTTCCACCCCTCTCATGTCTTCCTTATACAGTTCTCCCTAACCATGTGCAAGGAATGCACCAACACCCCATATAAAAAAGTAAATCACATGGTTTGGCCGCATAATTCCTTAAAAGATGCGCCAATTATGAAAACCCAACTAAAACGAGTTATATCAATATACATAGTTTCTACTGAAACCCACACAGTTTATAGTAAATCATTTGTTAACTGTGAAATGAAGGAAAATTTCGAAAAAAATCCAAATTTCAAATTCAAAACTCCTAAAAATTAAAAATGACCAATAATTAAATAATATTTAATATAGTAGTGACATTGGGGTGTCATAATTCACCTCATCATTCCACTTTCTAAACAAAAAAATCTATTATAAAGGGTGTAATGTGATGGGAAATAAAATCTCCATACACATTTATGGGTTCAGTGGTATATTAAATAATGAACTGGGTAAGTGGATACAAAATACATGTCTCATAAAAGAATGATTTAACCATTTCAGATTTACTAGTTAATATAAACTAGAATATCACACCACCAACACCTTTTCCCAATACAATAGGTAGTGGTTCGGGGAAAACTCAAAGAGGTCAGGTGAAATGGAGCACAGGAAAACCACACAATTCCTCAAATCCAATTGAACTAAATCCTAAAAATCATCAAACAACCCCAAGAAAACTCCAAAACCACAATCAATAAGTATAATGCCTAAAGATCATAAATACCTTTTATAATTATCCCCAACATTTAGAAATTATCTAAAATCGTTAAATAACATATAACACTCCTATTAGAGAGTTATAACCAAGAAATGTTTCCTCAAACCACCAAGGGAAGGATTAATTCTATTCCATTAATAAACAACCAAAAAAAGATAGTCTAGAGTCCTATGAAAGAAGAAAAACTCAAAAGATTATACAAGAGACCACAATCAAGGTCTAAAAATCCATTAACATCCCACAACATAGTAATAAAGATAGGTTCGTTAATAAAAATATGCCTCAACCAGAGAAACATGGGATATAACCTTGGGTCACAAAGTTGAAAGGAAATATAACCTATGACTATGCTCATGAACAATAATTCATGGTGAACATTAAAAAAACCGTAGCATGATCTCATATTGGGTAACTACTAAAGCATAATCTAGACTGGCATGCCACTCATCCTAGTCTCTCAAGAACATACCCATGGATTATCATAAACAACTCATTAAAAACCAAGACTTATAACATGGCTAATATCAAATTAAAACCTCAAGGGGAGTAATTAAATTAATATGAAATCAGAGAAACATAAAAAAATTGAAATCTTCCAAATAATGATAGAAGAAATACCCAAAGAAATACACTAAGTAAAAATTTCCTCAAAATCTCAAATTGATTAAGATTCATTGAGAATAAATTTCAAAACAGATAATCACATAAGTATCTAATACTTCTGAGGCTCTCTCTATCGTTGATTACTCTACTCATAGAATTTCATGTGTCCCACACTAAAAAAATAATACATCTCTTCTTCTCACAAAAAGAAACAATGATCTAAAAGGATGGAGCCCCCATCAACCCAACTAGGTGGAATAAAGGAATCTCCTTTCAAAGTTTACCTATCTATTAAGATTCCACCAATAATTCCCTATTCAACCACTTTTTTAGAATATTCCACGCTAAGTTTGTATATAAATGATCTAAGAACAAGTTGAAGACCTATATCAAAAAATGATATTTTAAAATTAGTCATTTACTAGCTTGGAAGAAAATAACACTAACTCTAAGAATCAATCCCATAATGGATTTCACCTCTGAATTTTTAGGAGTTTATAAATAAATTAAGATTTTCCTCAATCCTATTAAGCAACTAAATCACCTTAATAAGGACTTTATCGCTATTGTATAGGGAAGAATCAATAATTCCAAGATCATATAATGTTCCAACTCCACCACTCTATTCTAAGTCTAGGTAAGACCTACAACCATACGAGTTACACATAAAGGAGAATAGGAATCACCCTATGTCTTATCCCTATAATTTTATTTTCCACATTTCATTGAGACCATTATACATGGAATACTTTAAATAACACAAAACATGAACTCGGACAATTCATTTTTCATAATTCAAATAAAATGTTCCCAAAATAAACCATGAGAAAAAAAAGCACAAATCACCAAGGAAGTCATACTTTAAAAAACAACCTGTTTAAACTAGATCCATTATAAAAACACATAAAAATCCATTTTATAAAAAAATAAATACTTTTAAATAATTTCACCTCACTTAAAAAAATAGAGAAATTCCATTTTCAAAAATCTTTCAAGAGTTAAATAGAAACTTCTCAGGATTAACATTCCTCTCCACAACCCAAAAAAACTAAAAGTGACAGATGATTGTATAGGACATTTTCTATTGGGTGAATACTGGTATGATTTGTATGACTATGTAAGTGAGGATATATATGGAGATTTATTTATCCCAGACCTTCCCCCATCATGTTCGATTTTGTGTGGGGTCTATGATCTCATTTTGGAAATGGATTTTAATTATCTCCAAGGTGAGTTTTCATACTTTTTGTGCCTTTAAGGACATATTATCTCTGTCTGTAGGATTCAAAGGTCTAGACAGGTTTTGGATCAGGATCCTAGAAAATTGGTATGGATGTTGGTCTCCCTAGTGGGTAATTCCCATACATGACCCTTTCTAGGCTCATTATTTCTTCCCTATCTAGGATCTGATGTGGCTCCTGAGACAAAATGTTCCCCAATTTCATCCCCTAATCTACAGGCTCTCTTGGTGCATTTTGCAACAAGGGATGGTTAGCCGGATCTGAACCTACAATTACCAAGGTTGATATTCTTTCATCTACAAATTTTGAATGTCTCGGTCTATTTTTGGAAGGTTGATGTATTGAGTTTGGTTGTGATAGATTTCCCATTAAAAATAATTTCCCTCTAGATAATGGATCTTTTCTCATTGATCTGAGATGGTGTTATCCAAATTAATCTACCCTTGTTGATAGGTTATATGAGGTTAGGTATAGATGTGACATCATGGTACATATTTCATAGGGGTTCCTTGAACCAAATTTGGGTAGCTATAATATTTCCCCTAGTGAAGAGGGATTAGAGGAAGGATTTTTTAGAAGTCCCTCCTTAGAGGTCTCTCTGGTTCATGCTACTCTAGGGAATTTAACTCTAGGTATGCTCAAATTATCATGCTATTATTATCCCAACTGGTTTAAATATCTGGTTCCAGTAGATTAATCTCATTTGGATAGCTCTCCCCTAAAAAAATTAGGTGAGGAAGAATAAGAATCCATCCACCTTAGGAGATATGGTAACTAGATCCATATTGAAGTCTCATGTTGATGTTTTATCTCCCCTTGAAGTCTTAGTGAACAAATTTTATATTAGTTACCCCCCCCCAATTCCTCGTGATCTTTTTTATAATCTATAATTATAGGTTTATCATATCCCTAGAAAAAAGGTATTTTATTTCTCACGGATTTATCCATAATTATATTTATTTAATAGTATTTATTGATCCAAAACACCATGGTGATTTCATCAGAAAATTTTCATCTAAGTTGCACTTGGGGAAATACATGCATGAAAGACCATATAATATTTAAACCTAGATATTCTATAAAATCCATATAAAGGTTAACTTTTTGAATTATTCTCATCGTCACATAAAGATATAAATTATGTCATTTTTATCTATAATAAGTTTGATTCACGTTAAATAGAGTATCGCTAGAAATCATTATCATCCTTTAATCCTAGTCCTCATGGAATAAAGATAAATAAATAAGTTTGAATACAAGAAAACTTCACCAAGAGAAGTTTACTAGAATTAAAATAAGTAAAATAGCCCAAATTACAACTCAAAGTACCATAAAATAGGATAATAAGACAATTCCCAATGAACATAACTCTCCAAGACCAAGGATAAACATCTACCACCACCTCCAAGTTACACCTTACCCTTTATTGAACTAAGAAGAAGATAATCTACAGACACCTGAAGGAATATGTAGGGTGTGAGCTAAAATATCAGTAGGGTCTTAAAAATGATTCAATAATAAGAAGCCAACAATTAATTAAACAAATAAATCATTCAATTTTAAATAAACATATATAGAATTTCAAAAGAATATTTAAAAAAATAATTATTTACATTTCAAATGATGGAAATACTCTAAAAAATGAATTAATAAATTTTTTATATAAAATAGTTTATATTAATTCATAAAGAATGTGTAAACATTTTACAACAATCATTGGAATATATTTTTCAAATACAAACAAGTGAGAGACATGGTCATCATCTTAAAGGTATGATAGTTCCAAGATATGAGACTCCATCACACTCAAATAGTTGTCATGGAATTATGTGTACACACGTACCTTTTTCACTAGTCAAAGAGGACTCATCACCATCCCATCGGGGATATTATTACTGCATATGTATTTCTAGAATTATAAATCTAAGAGTGCTCTCTAAATTAAATCACTAACTAACTAGGGTTTTATGTGCTATAATAAAAAACTATGATAGGGAATTTATTTTAAGACTTATTAAAATAAAATTCATCACATTATTCTATTTAAAATATGCCAATTTTCCTTTTAAAAACCAAAATGGGTTTTTAATAAAATCATGCCTTTTAAGATAAACCTAATGGGTTTCTGTCAAAATACTTTAAATAAAATTCTATTAAATAGAAATTTGAAATCAATTTCATCAAATAAATTTCACAATAAAAATTATAAAATTAAATTTGACAATTTAATATAAAAAATTTTCATCCAATTTCCCAATATACCCCAATTCAATGGAATTGGGGGTTTTCCAAAATTCATGCCAAATCCAATTTCAAAACCCCAATTCAATGGAATTGGATTTTTAATCAACCAATTTAAAGAAATTTCATTTATATCAAGAAATTAAATTTAAATCAAATAATTATATTTAAATCAAGAAATTTAGGGTTAATCAAATTGGTCAATCAAAATTGAACCACCTACCCTAGGATCAATAGATCTCGAATTACAAAGACCAAATCAAGAAAATTTGATAAAGAATGCCAGCGATGAAGATCCAAGAATCAAACTTATATTCAATATCAGAAATAGTGGTTATTAGATCCTCAAATAACATAGAGATCTAAAAAAACTCTATTGAGGAAAGGGGAAGAGCTGGAGAAAGATAATAAGAAGAGAAAACCTACCGGGTAGAGATTTTACATCATTCGCTAAGATTAAATCCTCTTACAAAAGGTTGTGGACGGGAAAAATTACCTATTGGGTGCTCCCAATGAAGAAGAAACCATAGAAGGTCGATCTAGGTCTGTAGGTCACCTAAAAATGAGGTTTTTAGATTTTTAAAAAATATTTTTAGATTAATTTAATCTCATGCACAATTCCTGTGTAAGGTCGCACGGTTAGAAAAATCATGCACCTTAAACATGCACCCAATTTTGGAAAGTTTCATGGTTTATACTAGGTGGTTTCATGGTTTTTCAAACCATATTCCATCCATATAAAACCCCACTATATGGGTTTTCACAATTTCCCCTAATAGGGCACACAATTTTGGAAAATTGTGTGTCTACCATGAACATCCCAAAAACTTTCAAAATTTCCATAATTTTTACCCAAAAAATCCCAAATAAAACAAAACTAAACCATGATAAAAATATAGGTTTGATAATACTTTAAAAAAATAATATTATGCTATACATATGATCAATAAAAGGATGGACACAACATAGATTCATCAAAATTCTTATACATATCATCATCGTCAGTTGTTATCATTTTATATGGGAGATAATGCATTCTTAAAATTCTCTCGAAGTATATGGAATCAATATTTGGGTAAGGAGTGTAATTTTTATCCTCAATGCATCACCCCATTTGGGATACAAGAATATATTGGTGATTTGGATTATCACTTGCATTTATTTTCATGATTTATCTTTATGAACAATGTATTTCATGTATCTAAATTGAAGAAGTGCTAGACTTTTCATACCCATTTGATTAGATGGGACTAAGTTGATCTTGTATGGTATGATACTATGTTGTACATTTCAATATATATTTTTTATAGAATATAGAAATTTTTATGGGGGAATAGTATATGTTTGGTGAGATTTTTATGCCAATGTGGTCCAATTTAAGAGGAAACTTGGGAACATGAGAAGAAATGTTAGAAAAATGGCCCAAGATCTTTCAAAGTAATGCTGGTATCCAGAGTTTTAGGTATGGAAATCCTAATGGTGGGGAGAATTTAACACCCTTAGTTTGAGTTATTTCCTTATACTCTTGATGTTTTAAATCGTTTTTCATGGTTTTAATTGGGTTTGGGGAGTTTCATGGAGTTTCTTGGGGAGTTCAGGAGTTTTTGGTATGTTTTTATTCTACCATGGGCATCAACATGTTGTGGTGGTGGGTATGTCCCTATGAAGCATATGGAGGATGAAATAGGTACCTACTAGTTATTCTTGGGTACATGGATCTAATGGAGACGCACTATATAAAATAGACAAATAAGACTCTCCATGCCATGGTCTAGGGCATGGTGATCCTAAAATGGTCTGGGTTTGTGAACTAGTCCATGTTGGTTACCCATGTCTCACCTCCTACTTTTTTCCCATTTCAAGGGACCATGGTCATTTTTTCTTCATTGGGACATGGTGTCGGTTAACTTATTTTTTAGATGAATGATTTACATTCTTATTTTAAATGAAGAGTTATGGGTCTATTTCTATTATTCATGGAAGTTTAAGTCTAAAGTTCCTCTTATAACCCTTGGGTTTACTCCATTTCTATGTATTTTAGATATATAATTTTATTAAAACCCTTTAGATGACTCCATGTTGCTCATTTTGTGTATTTCTTTTGGAATTCTATTTTTGGTGGTGTGGTTTTCATCACTCTCTAATTTTTATGGTGTGTTTGGATTGAGGTGTGTGGATTCACTCTCACTCTATTTTTTCTATAATTTTAATGATTAGTTTTATAAACTCTCTTACTATGATGTTCAATAAAATCACCTATTTTTTATCCTTTTGAAAAATCTTGGTTTACAAGTCTTTAAGAGAATCATTTATCTTTTTTGTTAAATGGTTTTTATTTCAAAGTAATTTTTTTAAACCTTATGGAAGCCTTTTTTTAATGGTTTGATAATGAAACTTGTATTTTATTGCTTTCATGAAAAATACAAGTTTTAGTTCTGATAAATGGAATTATTTAATATAGTATTGGTATACATAGTGAATGTGTTCATTTTTCATTGTATGAGTCCCTATTGGAACAGAATTTGTACTCAATTCCAAACTAGAAATACACATGGTATTATCACCTTATTACAACCTAGTTAAGGACGGATCACCACTCATGAGTATTGATATTTTCATTTAGAATGCATGTGTGTGTGGGTGTGGAATGTGTATGAGTATTACAAGTGGAATAAAATAATGAATAGATTTATTAACTTTAATTATATTTCTTAAATTGTTTTCTCATGGTAAAATATTTTGACATTCTCACCATCTATTTTATATAAATTATGATCTAACTTGTTTCTGGTCTTAGTAGAAATTTTGGAAAGTCTCTTGGGTAAATCCTATTGGGTATGGTTACTCACCCTCTTTATATGAACTTTGGTTTGTATAAATACATTTTTCTTCATGAAAAAAGTAAATAAAAGGTCTCATAATTCTCTAGTCGATAATCATGATTCCACTTCCTTGGGTTATTAGAGTTGGAACTCAGATTTTCCCTTTTGAAGTCATTTTTGTGATGCCACATTGGTGTTTCTTTGTTAAGACATCATTTATTCTTCTTGATTAATTTGGTTTAATTTATCACTTCTACTTTGATATTATTGTGTTATTAGTTTTCATTGAGTTTTATTGTTTATAATCAAGAATCATTTAGTTTACTTGGTTATTTATATTTTTATCTTGTCAAGTTATTATTGTTATTTGGGAAAAATCATCCCAAAAAAAATTATTATGATCGTGGAATATATTTTTTTTCCTTTGATGTCTTGGTGATGAAACTTTCAGTTAGTGGCACCTCTGAAATATTCCAAGCTAATGGGTTGTGTGGGTGTGTTATAAAAATTACATAATAAAATCATACCCTATAAAACATGGATCATAAATCATGATTCATAGCATGAATCTTAGAATAAGACATGAGTAAATGGAGTGTGAAAGTATGAGTCTATAATCATAATCCATAAAAACACAATACAAATACATTTCAAATTCTTATCTCAATAATTCCATAAAAACTCATAATAAATCATAAAAAAATTAATATTCATGAAGGTTACTTAGGAAATGATATTCATAATCACACTTACAATCACCCTTACAAATGAATAACTTACTCAGTTAATTACAACATATTTTATCAAAAGAATAAATTATTACCTAATGTATTGTAGTGATATATCCAAATATCACTTGTATTCATATATAATTTCCAAGAACTATAGCATAGATACAACACATGAAGGATTTTATTTTACCCATTCGTGAATAAATAAATACCTTTCAACCCATAAACACAACAATTTTCAGCTAACCCAAGAAAAACTATATGAATTCAAAAGGAAGTTAACAAATTTTATATTGAGATGAAAATTAAATATAAATGTATAACATTAGTGAAATTAAATATGAATATGATAAATAAACTTCATAAAAAACATTATAGAGATATTTGAGATAAAAACATCAAGGATTAAAATAAAACCTACTATATCATTAATAACTTAAATTAAAAAAGAAAAATAAATATAAAAATAGGAAATTAATTTTATTTGAAAAATAATATGAAATTTTAATCGAAACATGAAAACAAATAATAGACATAAAATTCTGAAAAATCATTCAAGCGGTAAACGTTAAAAAAACACTCATTTTATACTTTTGTAAAGAGAGTCAAAAGTGACTTGTGTAGAAAATGTTTAAAATATTCTTTTTAAAATATTTTTAAATAACATAAAATACAAGAAAAATGGCCTTAAATAATAATTTAATAATATATAATAACATTATTAAAATAATATAAAAAATATGAACATTGAGGAAAAATAATTGGGTAACAGACTTCAAAACATTTAAAGTAAACATTTTAAAGAAAATCCATTAAGGATTTTTAAATTAAAATACATTGAAAGAAAGAACATGAAAAATAAATTTTAATACCATGAAGAAAATAGAAACATGATATAATATTTTAAATAGGAATTATATACATGATATAAATGAATTTAGGAATATAATACAAAATATATCTCAAAGAAGGAAAATTAAGATAAAAAACCCTTACAGATTTGGTAACTTTTAAATAAAAATAACATGGAAGGAAGATCATGAAAAGGACAAAAAAATGTATTAAATAAAATATATTTTTTATTTAGGAATACAATAGGTTATTAATTACATCATATAAAAAATAAAACACAGTGCACAATATGAAAAATGTTTCAACGAATTGAAATAGAGATAAAGAACCCTTACCAAGATCATAACTTGTGAAATGAGAATATATCAAGGTGGTTATTCTGTTAAATAAATGAAAATCAACATAAAATAGTTGTAAATAAAATATAAAAACATCATAGGTTATAATTCAAATAATCTTATAATATCATTATCAATAAAGAAATAATATAACTCTATAAAAGGAAATTGAGTTATAAATCCCTTACAATATCATATTTTATGATGTATGAATCAATAAAAAAGTAATTATGAGGAATAAATGAAAATATGTAGAAACTAATATGAAGTAAAATATAATTCAATCATATTTTATAATATATCTATCTTATAAGAATAAGGCTAAATAAGAATGATCATAACTCAACGAATGGAAATTAAGTTTAACAAAAACCATTACATTGTATTCCCAATTTTTTAGAAACAATGTAACCTCTTTTATAATAAAATAATAATCATTAATAGTTTATTTTATAACCTTATCTATATTTATAACCTTTTAAATTGATATTTTTTCATTTATTATATATTTATTACCTTTTTTAGTTCATATTGATTGTTGGTGTTATTAGATTTAATTATTTTGTGTATGTTTCAAAATAATGATTCTGTACATCATTCAATGGTGATGTATTAATTATTTATATCATGTTAAAATTATTGGGATGGAATTTCCATAATTATTTATGATTTTCTAGATTTATTCCATTTTATTTTTAGCTAAAATTATTAAACATGAAACACTTAATGAGTTTATTTTTTTGGAATTTGTAATGAACTAAATGTGGTATATTAATAATGATTTAAAAATTAATATTACCATTAAAGAACCAAAAAAAACATTATTTAAATAATAATATAAAATCTTACTAGTATCATAAAATTTATACAATTTAATAGGTTTTCCAAAATATATTCAAATAATGAAAATTTTCGATGTTCTCAATTTAAGAGGTTAAATTTTATGATGACCATTTATTATTAATATTACAAATAAAATGAATAGATTATATATTTAAAACATTAATCATGTTATAAACATCCTATTTATTAATTAAGTCCATTTCTATAACCTATCAAGTAATTCGGTGATGAAAAATAAAATATGTCATTCATGGTGGTGGTAGTCCACACGTAACTCAGGCGATGTTTTCATTTTCATATGGATAGGATGGAGGTAAATAATGGTTGTTCCATAAAAATAATAAAATTTCATTATACTTATGATACTAATTTAATTATATTAGTATGGTTATAATATATTTGGATTAGGTGTAATAAGAATGAAACATGAAAGAACACAGTAAGGACAATTAACTCTTCCTTTGATATCCTCCTTTAAACTACACCTTAAGCCTTTTTAGATTGGTATTTTTGTGGTAATATAATATATAATAAATTTTAAAGACGGTTGGGTAGATTTTTTTCAGATTTTTTTCAATCTATGAAGCTTTATGTGGGAGGAAAAGTATTGTGATGAAGGGAACCTTTTATAGGTGAGAAGGGTGGCATTTTTGTAATATTAAAATCATAATAAAAAAGGGGAAGTAATTCTCAAGTAAATTAGAAACAATATGGGTAAAAAATACAAAGATAAAATATGATTTTTTATCAAGCTTCTATGTACTCATTTAATTATTTTGTTTTGTGAAATTTTATGACCTTGTCACTTAATTTAACCATTTTTTCACATTTTAGCCTTTACTATAGTAACTAAATTTTAATATGGTAAGTAATTTTTATGCCTAAAAATTAAATATAAATTATTAAATAATTTAAACAATCTGATTCAAAATTTTAAAAATATTTTAAAATATTCAATTTATATATATGGTAAAAATTAATTTTAATAAAAGTGTGTTTAACACAACAAAACCAGTTTTTAGAAAAAAAAATGTCTTTTAATAATAAAAATGATTTTACATAAAAAAAACCTATATAGTATTTATTATCATGATATTTTTTAGTTTATGATTAAACAAATAATATTTTTTGACTTTAAAATCAAGTCAAAATATAATGGAACTTTGTGAGCACTCAATTAAAGGAAAAGGATCAAAAATAGTTTTATAGTAGAATAAAATATCACTTAGGTTCCAAAATGTCAAACATAGGTATCTAAATTCAACAAAATATTTTTAAATGATTTATTTTACTCCTTAAAAACTTATTTAGTCAAGATAAAGATTTTATAAATTTTTAAGTCACTCTTATATTATGATTATGTCATAAATGTTTTGGTATTGGAAAAAATGGTATTTTACACTATTCACATAAAAATAAACCATATCAGGTAAATCTTGAAATTTCATGAAAAGATAAGTTTTACATGTTAAATCCAAAAATTAATTTTATTTTATCAAATTAAAATACTAAAATTTGAGAATTTTTCCTTTAAAAAAATATAATGAAAAATAGTTTTTTATAAAAAAATTGACTTTTCATATGTTAAATGTTAGAAATATTATTTTGTATAAATTAATAAATAAATGACTGTTAAAATATTTTTTTATTTTAAAAAAAATATTATGATAATTCTTTAAAATTGGAAAATAAAAATACACAACACTTTAAAAAATGGTTCTTTGAAAATATTATTTTCTAATGTTAAATTGATTAAATCACGTCCTGTTAATTAATTATCATCTAACCAATAAATTTTAATCAATTAATTGTTTTTATAATGCATAAAATTATTCTTTAAAAATAATTAAAAAAATTGGAATTAAAATATATGTTTTTATAATAAATCATTTTATTATCTTTTTATTTACTTGAGGTTTTATTTTTGTTGTAATTTTCTTAATAATATTTCTCATTGTATTATCACAATGTATTAATGATTATCCTAAGTTTAAATAAGATACATCATGGTATGTTTAATTTTAGTGGTGCATGTGATACAAGCTATTCAATATAGTAGTTAAATATATACTAAAATCTCAGGGTGTAACATCCTCTCCCCCCCACACACACACTTAAATAAATTGTTCCATTGTAATTTTGATTATCACTCACTAGTGAAAATGTATGAGGGTATTATTAATATATTCACGGCTTTTGATATATAAATTAAGATTTTCTAGACACATACCTTTCCTAATTTCATTTTCTCAATCTTGTACTAAACTAAACACTAAAACCAAAAAGGGTTATGATAATTATCAATAAACATATTAAAATCAATCATAAGTGTCTTATCCTTTTCCATATTCTTCTCAATTTATGAAATTTAAGGTTCATACTACATCACTATTGATTTAGAAAAGGTTTTTTAAGTAATGTTATCTTTTTCTTCATAACCTAATCCCTAAAAATAACTAAACCAAAGTTTACAAAGATACTACAATATTCTAAACCCAAAATTATAGAAATATACGGCCCCTTAATATCATACTAATTAATATAGACCTTAATCATATATAATTCTAGAAAATATATTAATCAGCTACAAAATAACCCAAATTACTTTGATATCAAATTACTTTTCAATCCCCAATTTTATTTATACTACTCAACTTAAATTCTCAAAACAAATTAACTCTTATTCCCAATTAACTATAATTACCTCAATATAAAATCACATAATAAACAAAAGGGTTATCTATACACAAATCATGTATTCTTTCTAAAACATAATCAAAATATCATTAATCACCTTAAAATGTAATCATATAAGACCTCAAAAAATAGTATATGTGTCATTGAACTTATGATCACCCACTACTGGAATTTGTGCTATTTGCAACGGGCTATTTGTGATGGGATCGCGTCGCAAATAAGCTTTAGCGACGAGGTCCTGTCGCAAATATCCCGTTGTAGAAAATGGCGTCACAAATAAATTTTTTTGTGATGGGCCCAGTGCAAAAAATGTTTTTTGCAATGAGGAAGTTCCCTATCGCAAATAAGTCTCTGATTATATACATTATATATAAATAAATTTTTTTCGATGGGCTCATCGCAAATAGTATTTTTGATGGGCTCGTCGCAAATAGTATTTTCAGTAGGGAAGTTCTCTATCGCAAATAAGTCTTCGATTATAAACATTATATATAAATAAACCTTTTGCGATGTTTCCTTGTTGTCGTCACAAATACTATTTAAAAATATATATTTAAACTATTTGTGATGGGATCCCGTCGCAATAGGTCTGTAGGGTCATAAAAATTCCGCAAATAGGAAATCCAATTACCGCAAGACTTGCAAAAGGACCGAACCGGTCCATGCACCATCTCCTAGCAACAGCACGTGGTCGGTTCGGCAGACCGCCCTCCCACAATTCCGCAGACCAGCGTCATCCAAAAAATAAAGACAGGGACCTCCGTGGGCGCGAAGTAGGATGGGTGTCAGGTCGGTCCACCGTCGCGAGTCGTCCCCTCCATGAACCGATGTCGTTTGCGGGATAGAGGCGGAGTGGTGCACAGCCGCGGAGCAATCTTGTGAATCTCAGTTCCAAAACTCCATGGTTGATCGAGTCTCCCACGGGTGGGGGTTCCTTCATGGTCTTCCGCAAAACGTGTTGTGTGCCCATCAATATTGCCTCTTGGTGACTCTATAAATATTCACTGAGGGGCGCCAAATATTCTTGGAGGAAGGACGGGTGAAAACTTGTGGGGAGATGCTGGATAAATCTCTCCCAGTGGTAATGTTCTGCGACCATCCGTGGACCCCATATCTTCCATAGATGTACACTTCTTCATAGAGGAGAAACCAAACTGCGAACCACATACGGCCATCTTCTTCGCAGAAGGCCAACTCCTTTGCGGTCGGCTCCTTCGCAGACAGCCTCCTTCATGGACGACCACCCCCTCCGTGGACCAGTGTAGTTCGCGAAATGGAGGTGAAAACCCCTCTGCGGGTGTGAATTAGTACGGGCTCCAGCCCCATTGCAGATACCCTTCACGGCCATCCTTCGCGGACAGCATCCTTCGCGGACAGCCTCCTTCACAGACAGTCTGCTCCTTCGCGGACAGCCTCCTCCTTCGCACCGCGAACTTTTTGGGCCGGGTCAATAGTATTTCACATTGCTCCCTTACGCCACCCCAACATCTGTTCTATACATTCCATGAGTTGAGCTACTCCTCATGACACTCCTACAACCCCATTACCTAGCCCCTTTTTCTAGGTTCATCCAGAATGGGCCACCCTTGCGTAAGTATAACACCAACCATTGCTAGGTATCTTCAACCAAGTCATCCTCACCACATGATGTTAAACTGTATGGCCCTCTTCCTGACCACATGATGTTAAAATATATGACACTCATCCTGACCACATGAAATTAAACTATATGGCCATCGTTCTGACCACATGAAATTAAACTGTATGGACCTCGTCCTGACCACATAATGTTAAACTGTATGGCCTTCATCCTATCAATATGACGTTAAACTATATGGAAACAGTCCTCTCTACATGACTATAAACTGTAGCATTCCCTATCATTCAATAATTGGATGCCTCTTGCTCCATTCAAGAGATTCCTCATGCCATCATCACAGTGGCGTACCTTCAAGGGCATTGGAATCTATTCAAACATCTCATCACTCCACTCCACGATTTTCATGCCCCTCATTCGGATCTTCATCCTCTTTCATGTCTGAAGGGACCCCATAATGGCCCGGCCTCATGCCGCATTGGCTCACCTACCGTCCTTGGCCAACTCCCCGGAAGACTTTTGACAACACATTGAGTCAGGTCCGGTGTTTCGAACACGGTCAGAAATTGACCCTCATTTGTTTGTCCCCATTTCAGGATAACACCATATGGATGATGTGTTTCGAACACGGTCAATAGTTATCTTCCATCGCCATTCCACCCTGATTGCATTCTGAATTTCAGGCATGTAATTCACACTTTTCATCTCCCTTTTTTCAGACTGATTCCAACATCCTTGGCGTTATCCTGCTTTTGCACTTGCGCATAGGCATTGGACCCCATTATATGCCTCAACCCATCAGAGGGTTGGGATGCCCTCATGGACAGACATGAGGAAGACAGCATGGGTGTCCATCTCAGAGTAAGTCCCGACTTTATGGGCCTCCCTCATGCGTAAGCCCCAATCCACTTCTCACGGACGCACCTTTCACGACGTGATCCTCTGGTCCATGCTGCCTCTTGTTTCTCACACTGAGCATGACTCATGTGGGCTTAGAGTAACTATCGACCATGACATCCTCTTATGGGACTCCTAAGAGTGTAAGCCCCAATCCATCACCCTGGGCCTCCTCAAAGTGTAATCCCCAATCCATCATTCTGGGATGTCTCATAGCGTAAGTCCCAAGACAATTCGAACTACGTGGACTTTGGTCCCTATCCCCTAGGCAGGGTACGTAGGAAGCCTCCATGAGGTTCAAGCCCAACAACTGGTCGATCCAACTATCTTCACATCAGTTCACCGCACCACTCCTACTATCGCCTCAATGAGTTCCGACTCCTCAGGGTCATTAATCCAACGAGGGATGGTAAACCTCGGGCATAAATGATTCTGAACCCCTGCGTTTAGCTGACCATTGCCAACCAAGAGAAATCTGTGGATACTATGCTTGGGTCTAAACCAAAGATTCGCAAACATATGAATATGTCTTAAATCTATAAGAGAGTCTCAGAACAGGCAATAATTCCCCCCAAAAGGGTGCAATGATCTCAACTTCCCATCCTCTCGACCAATGTGAGTTCTTAAGTGTCGCTGGTCAGACCATTCGGCGAACGCCTTCCATTGGAAAGCAGGTCCACGCGTCATCGGATACGGAACCATTGGGGGTTTCGAGATAGACCCGACACAAGATCCCATCGCAAATATTAACCAAAATAAAAAAATGTTTAATAAAATTATAATTAATTAAAAAATAATATTAATATTATAAAAATAATAAAAAAAATAATAAAATATTAAAATTCACAATATTCTCAAAAAAATTATAAATATTCATAAAATATTATTATTATTAGTAGTAAAATAAACAAACATTAAAAAATATAATACTAAAAATATATATTTAATAAAATTATGATTAATGAAAAAATAATATTAATATTAATAAAATAAAAAAATATTAAAATTCTCAATATTCACAAAAAAATATAAAAAAATCATAAAATATTATTATTATTATTATTAAAATAAACAAACATTAAAAAAATATAATAGTAATAATACGTAATAAAATATTAAAAAATTAAATTATGTAATATTCGCACCAATATAAAAGACAGAAACTGAAAATAGTTCATATCACAACAAATCTTGAATTCAAATGTTTTTAACATAAAAAATCATTGGGGGTCATCTTTTGGAGGAGGTGGAGGATCTGTATGAGATGGTGGAGAAAACTCCATCCCTAAACTACAAGTCAAAAGACGCATGTACTCCATCTGCTCGTGATGTTGTTGCTACCATCGACGCATCTCCTCATCATGATGATGATGTTGTTGCTACTACTGCTGACGCATCTCTTCATGTTGCTTCTGTAAACTCTCTATAAGCTCAGCTTGAGTTTACAATTGCTCCTGATACTGTGTGGCATAAGATGATGCCTCTCCATGAGCTTCTCTCGATCTAGATGCTGACATCACAGCAGTACCATAATAAGTACCGGGAGTCACATGAGATTTGATACCAACTACTCAACCCTTCTCAAAGTCATACTAAGTCACCTACATCCGTGTCGCCTCATCAAAATGGTGGGCACTGGTCTGATCAGTCGCCTTGTCCTGACTCCCATCCTATGTCTCAGAGGTCGTAGCCTCATATGACTCATTCAATTCCAATTTAAAATTCAAATTGTGAAAATATTATATGCTATTAATTTTCAAACTAAAAAGAATAATACTAACCACAATCTGATGCTGGCGATCACATCTAATCTCTCCAGTGGCTGGATCATTGTATATCCTACAATCAACATCGTACTCCATAATATTAGGATGCTCAACTACCAATAAAAATATAAATTAAACTATTTATATTTAAATTTATATAAAATATTTCAAAAATATACTTACCAGATTCTCTCTATGAGTACGGAATGTATAGCTACCATCTCGATGTGTCACCTCCTGTCTCCCCCGGTTATGCCGACCCACTGAAGACCTCCTTTGAAATCCAATACCCAACCAGTGTAAACATAATTCATCCCAAACAAGAGATGAAATGTAATCTGGTTGGTGGGATCTATAAAACTCATCAAAATCTTTCACTCATGTTTTCTTAATGGTCTTCCTTCTCAAATTGTGCAAAAACTGACGGAAAAAGTCATGTATAGACGCCTATTATGCCGTGTGGATAGAGTCATGCATTCTATCATCGATGGGATACCATAAACCCTAAAAATAATTTATAATATCAAGTTATTAATAAAACAAATTTCAAAATAAATATTTTTTATTTACATACCAACCAATGATTGAACATTCCAAGCAGCACATCAATGGGAATCTGTTCTCATGTGATCCATGGCTAAGAAAAATAATTGTGCAAGATACCGCACCCCTGTCCAACAGCTACACGTGCAAAAATGTGAAAAAATAATAAATAATCAAACAATTAGTATATATATAAATAAATTAATGAAAGATAACTAAAATATACAGGTTATTATAGCTCTGTGTTCATGGATAGAATCCAAGATGTGGACGTCGCTCGGGGATAGGGTCAGGAATCTTCATTCGCTCAAGACCGTGCCCCCTCCACGTACCACCAAAACCGCCAGTAGGATGAGGGTCAGATGATCCCAAATCCCCATCATCCAAAGGTAGCTCAGCCTCCTATAACTCACGAAATAGATTAGGGTCTATCTAAAACACAAAATGTTTATTGTTAGCAGATAGTTGAAAATAACTATTATATATAGATATATATTAGTTATGATTATAACTAGAATTTAATTGTGTTAATGTTCACCTTCATCATCATCTTCATATCTGATGATGTCAATGTCTTTATATTCCTCCTTGGAATCATAAATATCTATATGAGTTTTATTTTCATCATCTTTTATCATTTCAAGTTTATTTGTAACACCATTAACATCTTCGTCACAATCGACCCTTAATTGTGGGGTGTCATCATTGATATTCACGTCTCTGTAAAAATGATGGATTTTGAGTATTTTCTTGAAAATTTTCAATTCCTTCCACTTCAACGGAACCACATTCAGTTTGATTAAACTAATTTTCCTAAGATTTAATTTTTATTACGCTCCACCAATCACTCAGGTCTCTTGAAGTAGCAGAGTACTTTGTGTAATAAATTGTATGTGTCTGTTGAGCCAGTAAAAATGGTTCATTTACTACAAGAAGACTTTTATATTTAATATCGATGATTCCATGAGTTGGATGAACATGCAAGCCTCTCTCGATATCCAACCACCAACATTTAAATATCATTATATAATTCTGTCCTAGATAACACAGCTCAATAATTTCATCCAGAATGCCATAAAAGTCAAATTCAGTTTCTCTATGATGTGATCCTCTCAAAAACACTCCATTGTTCATTGTTTTTTTTATTCCCCATATGCACATGTAAGAAATCAAAAACCATTCACCACATATGCATTATAATATTTAACCATTTTGGATAGTGGGTTACTCAATATACACATTCGCTTATCAATTTTATCAGCATGTTGAGACACCTGAAAAACTATAAAACAATTATCAATATAATAAATAGTAAACTGAATTGATATTAAACCATCAATAATTTATGTTACCAATTTTTGAAACCATTGAGAAAAAAAATTTGTCTGTGTTCTTCAAGAGAAGCTGCAGTAATTTGTGGAAGTTATTTCTTGATATGATTATCATATAACCTAAAATAAAATAAGTTTGAATATTGTAACATAAATTATAGAATAAGTGATAGAAGCACTCACAATACAAATAATGTCATTTCTTCATAGTTGAGAAGAACATATGTATGATCTATATGATGTTCATTGTCTGAAATCCATCGTTCTTGTACTCAACTGAAGCCAAGATTTGGATGATTAAAAAATGATAACTAATTTTACATTTTGTCATTAAAATTTTCATTGTTCTGTCCCATGCAGTTGTGTTTTGAGGGATATTCAGATTCAAAATAGTGAGAGCAGAAAAAATAATTTTCCTCTTGCAAATAAGCTTCAGCAATTGAGCCTTCAACTGATACATTGTTACGTACTTTTTCTTTAATTTCTGCTTGCATCTCTCGAATGAATCATCCATCAAAACATTATTATACCTCCACACTTAACTTCATGTGTAAAATTTAATATCATATGTTCCATTGAGTCAATAAAAGCTGACAGAAAGATTTTTTCCAGTTTATATATAATTATAGTAACATCTTCTTATAGTTTTCTTAGCGCATCATAGTTTGTTGTCACTGCATAAATGTCCCGAAAAAAAATATGATATGTCTATTATCGAATCCCAAATCATAGAATTCATCAAACCTCTAAATCCAATTGACATAATTCTTTCCATTATAACATGACAATCATGACTTTTTAATCTGGCAATATGACCATTCTTAACACATCTTCCCAAATTTGAAGCATAGTCATCTAGAAGTCTCAAATATGCAATCCACTGACAAAATAATAAGCGACTCTCTTTGGATAGTGTATAAGCTACTTTTGGCTTCATTAACCTCTATAATATGTCATTTTCAAAAAGTTCAAGTTTTGTTCACCTGCAAATTTGGACAAGATCTAATCGTGCTTTTATAGTCTCTTTGGTGTTACATGGTGTATCCAAAACTGTATAAAATAAATTATCAAAATAATTCTTCTCAATATGCATGACATCCAACATGTGGCAGACCAACAAATCAGACCAATATGGAAGATCCTAAAAAATGCTTCATTTTATCCAATTATATTCTTTCCCAAAGCCATGAATTTTATGTTGGTTTATTTTTGTCCCAAATGTGATGGGAGGTAATGAAAATACAACTGATTTTAACTCTATACCTGAGATTATTATTAGAGGTTAATCTCTTTCAATTTTACCTTTTCTGAAATGATATTTGTTCCTTTGAAAAGGATGATCAGTTGGAAGAAATATGCAATAAAAGTCAAAATAGTGAGGTTTTTTTCCATTGACAATTATAAAGTCTTTGTTGTCTTTTATACAGTAAGGAAATTATTTCGGACCATGTGTACTCCAGCCAGATAACATTCCATATGCTGGAAAGTCATTAATAATTCACATCAATACATCTTTTAATATGACATTTTTTTCGCAGCAACATCATATGTAATAACACCATTACTCTATAATGCATTTAACTCATCAATCAATGGTTTCAAATAAACATTAATATTGTTTTTCGGATACCCTAGGATTAATAAGGTCAAAAAGATATAGGGATTCTTCATCAACATACATAGAGGTAAATTGTATGGAGTTATAAAGACAGTCCAAATGAATACTGACTACCATAGGAACCAAACTGACAAAAACCATCAGTAGAAATACCCAATCACACGTTTCGGGCTTCTAAATCAAAATATAGATACAGACAGTCAAAATATTTCCATGAATCACCATCATATGGATGATTCAAACTTTTATCGGTTGAAATATTAGTTTTGTGCCAGGACATCAATGACGCTGTGTTCTGAGACATAAATAAACATTGCATCATGGGTATAAGGGGAAAATATCTCAACTGTTTTATAGGAATTGATCCAGACTTCCCTAGTTGATCTTCTTTATACCTCGATTGTCCACATTTTGGAAAACTATCCAATGAATCATTTTAACCATAATATAAGATTCATTTATTTTCACATGCATAAATCTTCTGATAAATAAGTCCCAGATTACGAACCAACCTCTTACTCTCATAGTAATTTGCATGCAACACATTTTCTTCAGGTAATAGTGTTTTAACCAAAGAAAATATCTGATCAAAATAGTCATTTGACATTGAATTATCTGATTTAATTTCCATAAATTTTGTAACTACTTCTAATTTTCTTATCTTTCAACTAGGATATAATACATCCTTAGCAGAACTCAACAACTCATAAAATTTAGATGGTGCCAACTCAAAAGTTAAATCAATATCATCTTGAGTTTCAGTTTGTTGAACAGATAGACCTACAACATCATGTACTAAATTTGGAAACCGTAATGGATCTAGAATCAAGTTATTAGTATCTTCTCTAGAACTGTGTTCACTATGTTGATACCAAAAAACATAATCTGGTTGAAAACTAAACCGCAAGAGATGTCCCCCAACCTTGTCAAATGTCTCAAACGTTCTCAGAGCACATTTTTTACAAGGACACTTAATTGTTCCTTCTAAAACATATTCTAGTTTTGATTATGCAAATGATAAGAAAGCTTCAACACCCTCAATATATACAGGATTTAAACCAGAACTTTTTCGATTTCTGTATAGATTTATCCAAGCACGATCATCAAATAATGACTGATGTCGATTTCCTTGTTCCATATTTTTCAACAAAATATAAAATCTTCACTTTTTTTGAATAATTTGAAATTATAAAAACACTATCTGAAAAAAGAAGATAAATAATTACAACAACTTCTTAATAATTACCATTAATTTTGGGCAACACAATTTCTAGTGGATTGACTGCTGCTCTTTTTTCTGACGGCTCATTTACTTGAATCTTCCTCACACTCAAATCACAATGAATAATCTGCTCGGAGGTACGCATATTCATTCTCGTGTACGAGAATGAATATGCCTACCTCTGAGGAGATTCTTCATTCTGATTTCAGTGTGAGTAAGATGCAAGTAAATGATCCGTCTGACAAAAGAGCCCCCTTTTCGTCGATGAATCATCTTCTTGCAACTATCACCGCCTGAAAACATTATGAAAAATGTGTACCTATGAATGAATATTCAAACTCATGCATACGAGATTGGATATGCCTACGTAGAAGCGTACTTTTCATAATGTTTTGAGTCGGTGAAAGTTGAAAAAAGAAGAGTCATCGAGCCAAAGGAGTATCGTCAATCAACTAGAAATTGTGCCAAGTTATTACACGTTATTACAATTTATTACAATTGATATTATTCTTAATTATTCCTATTTATTACTAATTAATCTTATTTATTACTAATTATTCCTAATTATTCCTATTTATTACTAATTATTCTTATTTGTTACTAATTATTCCTATTTATTTCTATTTATTCCTAATTATTACTATTTATTCCTATTTATTACTAATTATTAACAATTATTACTAATTATTACTAATTATTACTAATTATTACTAACTATTACTAATTATTACTAATTATTACTAATTATTTCAAATTATTTATAATTATTACTAATTATTACTAATTATTACTAATTACTACTAATTATTACTAATTATTACTAATTATTACAAATTTTTACTATTTATTACTATTTATTACTATTTATTCCTATTTATTCCTATTTATTCCTATTTATTCCTATTTATTCTTATTTACTAATGATTACTAATTATTACTGATTATTACTAATTATAACTAATTATTACTAATTATTACTATTTATTCCAATTTATTCCTATTTATTCATACTTACTACTATTTATCCCTATTTATTTTTATTTATTCATATTTACTACTATTTATTTCTATTTACTACTATTTAATACTATTTATTACTATTTATTACTATTTATTACTATTTATTACTATTTATTACTATTTATTTCCATTTATTACTAATTATTACTATTTATTACTAATTATTACTAATTATTACTAATTATTACAAATTATTACTATTATTACTAATTATAACAAATTATTACTATTTATTACTATTTATTAATTTTTATTACTAAATATTACTAATTATTACTAATTATTACTAATTATTACTAATTATTACTAATTATTACTAATTATTCCTATTTATTCCTATTTATTACTCATTATTCCTATTTATTGCTAATTCTTCCTATTTATTCATATTTATTACTAATTATTCCTATTTATTCCTATTTATTACTAATTATTCTTATTTATTTATATTTATTTCTAATTATTCCTATTTATTACTATTTAATATTATTTATTACTATTTATTCCTAATTATTGCTAATTATTGCTAATTATTCGTATTTATTCCTATTTATTCGTATTTATTTAAATTTATTTTTATTTATTCCTATTTATTCGTAATTATTGCTATTTATTACTATTTATTCCTATTTATTACTATTTATTCCTATTTATTTCTATTTATTCCTATTTATTACTATTTATTCCTATTTATTCCTATTTATTCCTATTTATTACTAATTATTCCTATTTATTACTAATTATTCCTATTTATTACTAATTATTCCTTTTTATTACTAATTATTCCTATTTATTACTAATTATTTCTATTTATTTCTATTTATTTCTATTTATTCCTATTTATTACTAATTATTACTAATTATTCCTTATTATTCTTAATTATTCCTAATTATTCTAAATTATTCATAATTATTCAAAATTATTCCTATTTATTACTAATTATTCCTATTTATTACTAATTGTTCATATTTATTACTAATTATTCTTATTTATTACTACTAATACCTAATTATTCCTATTTATTACTAATTATTCCTAATTATTACTAATTATACCTATTTATTGCTAATTATTCCTATTTATTCCCAATTATTTCTAATTAATTCTAATTATTCCTATTTATTTCTAATTATTCCTATTTATTCCTAATTATTCCTATTTATTGCTAATTATTTCTATTTATTACGATTTATTCCTATTTATTACTATTTATTACTAATTATTACAATTTATTACAAATTATTTCTATTTATTACTAAGTATTCCTATTTATTACTAATTATTCCTATTTATTGCTAATTATTACTAATTAATCCTATTTATTACTAATTATTCCTATTTATTACTAATTATTCATATTTATTACTAATTATTCCTATTTATTACTAATTATTCCTATTTATTACTAATTATTAAAAATTAGTACAAATAATTTCAATTTATTATTACAAATAAATACTGATAACAAAACAATTTAAATCTAATTTAATTACAACTAATCAAAAATAATTAAAATTAAGATAAAAAATGAAATAAATACTAAATTAAATAATATATAAATACATTTAAACTTGACCTCCTATTGTTGTAGACGGCTTCACAACTTTTTCGTGAAAAAAAAACTAACTCACACAAATTTTCACTCTAAAAATAGAGTTCAGAGAGAGTGGGAGAATTGAGAAGAGGATTTGAAAAAACGAATGGGGGTATATATAGGTCGGATTAGTTGCGACGGGACCCGTCGCAAAAACCTTCACCCACATAAATTACAGTCGGCCGTTAAAAGAGTATTTGCGACGGGTCCCGTTGAAAAAGGTACCTGCCGACACACTTTTTGCGACGGGGCAACATCCCGTCGCAAAACCCTATTTACCACCGGCGGGTATTTGTGATGGGGAAATCCCCACTTTGCAAATAACCTTCCCACAGTTTGGTGCGCAAACCGCGCCAAACTTTGTGCGATGGGACCCCAAATCCCATTGCAAAAAAACCAATTATTTGCGACGAGCAGAATCCCCCATCGCAAATAATCTCTGGGACGGGCTATTTGCGACGGGAATTAATCTCGTCGCAAATAGCCCATCGTAAAAAGCAATTTTTCCCGTAGTGCGTAAATGTATTAACCCATAATGATATTCAAAACTCATAAAATTTCCTTATCTAAAAATATATTAACTAATAAAGTTATCTAAACCTCGATCTGATACTAATTGAGATACCTCGTATCCTTACACCTAGATCTTGTGTGAAAAAACATATTCATTATATGCTGACTTTTATCCAAAATGAAGTGACTCAATCTTAACTATCCATAATTACAACATCAATAACAAATATTAAGTCACTTACATACCAAAAATATTTTAGGATATTAGTTTTATATATTTAGGAAAAATATTTACTTAACAGAACCCATATCAAATAGAAATTTTTTCCACTATACTGAGAATTTATTATATTATAATACGTATTCAAAATCGCCCACAAAATTCTCAACACATGATACACTTTTAGACATATCATATATAATACTTTTCTTCATAACCTGGAGAAATGGAAACATAAAAAGGGAGATCTCAAACACATAGCAAGGGTAAACATTGGCATTATCAATTGAAGATTATATGTGGCTAAGGGTGTTATTTAATCCCGGCTCGGCCTAGACTGGGTCAGGCCTAGACTACTCTCTAAAAAACTAAGTCACAAACCACTATTTGGGTCAAGCCAGGCTGGCCAAAACCGCCCCATGATGCGGTCCAACCCTCGCCTCGTGCTAGACCAAACTGTCGGGTTAGGTCGAGCCACAGGCAATCCATTATGGGATTTTATTATTTTCAAAGTGATATATATATATATATATATTTATTTATTTATTTATTTCATTTTTATGTAAATTTTTTTAATTGTTTTTTCATTTAAAAATTTTTATTTTATGTAAAATAATTTTGTTTGAAAAAAAACTTTTTTTTAAAAAAATCATTTAAATTTTTTTAAATGTTTTTAAATTTTTTAAAACGTTTTTTTAAAGGTTTTTTTAAACTTTTTTTAAAATATTTTTTAAATGTTTTTCCAAACAATTTTTTTAAAAAAATTAAACATATTAAAAAAAATTACCAGTTTTTAAAACTTTTTTTAAACTTTTTTTAAAAAAAATAATTTTTTTTAAATATTTTCTTAAATGTGTTTTTAAATGTTTTTTAAAACATTTTTTGAAAAAAAATAAAACTTTTTTTAAAAGTTTTTTAAACATTTTTTTTAAATGTTTTTTTTGTTAAAGGTTATTTATGTAACGATCTGGACCCAAACAGTCCCCCGAACAATGCTAAACAGGTCGGGTGTTACTACCTTAGGCGCACCTCCCCGAACATCAAAAGCTGTCGACTAGCAGCGAGGGTCTTATAGGTATAGTGGGGAGGCTATACCCTCTCAGAGGATAATAATGGTACTGGTCTGAGTATAACAATAAATATACAGTGGAATAAATGACTTAGCAGACTCAAACCAGACCCGCAGAGCTGAATCACATTTAATATCGATAAACAGCCGAAGCAATAAATATAAACAACAGCAGCGGAAAGTAAACACAAAATCATGCTGGTCACTTGTAACTACTACTGAACAATAATCACACATCCAAAGTAGGTCATACATGTCCATATGTAAAGGCGTCAATGGATAACTAATTGTACCTATAAAACAAGTACGCATGCTAATACAGGAAAGAAAGAAAAACAAAGTAAACTCCAGCTAGGCAAGACCTCAAGGTCCATACCATCTCCATGCAATAGCTAATGCAGTCCAGCTCTTAAAGCTAACATCTTTCCTGCACGTAAATCCATAAAGTCTGCACGCATCCTGAAGGGCCCATGTAAGGTGTGAGACGAATCTCAGTGGGATACCACCCAATGGTGCATACCTAATATAAGTGTTTAAGAATGCATGAATTTATAAAGAAAACAGTAAACAACACGTTGCACAAATAAATACAAATTTCATTGGTGCTCAGCAGCCACCATGGAGTGTCACATACTTCGTCCAACGTCGGAATCTCTATCATGTAACCCGGCACTATGTGCCCCCTGAAACTGCGTGTCTCAAGTACCGACATCCCGAAGTCATGCCCAACAGTAGTAACCCAGAGGAACAGCGATGTTTGTCCTCAAATAAGTAACTGGAGGGACAATGATGTCTGCCCTCAAATAACGTAATTGGAGGGACAACAATTTCTTCCCTCAAATCACGGCGAGCCTCTGCCCCCAACCCGATAACCTCAATGTTATCCCCTAAAGGCTCATCACTTTCCACGTTGATTCCTATGGCAGGCACCCCCAACCAATAGTACCTAAACTGCATCTAACAGGGGCCTCTACCTACAGGAGTGGTCAAAACAACCTCATCACAGAGTCTCTTTGTGTGCACGCTACTCATAGTTCTGGGTGAGCGGTAATCATCAAAATAGTACACAAGCTACAACACCTCTGACACCTCATCCCTGCGACCATGCCGCTCAAGTTTGATGGTCTCGCCATCCCAGTAACCTGGGCCTTTCCCAACCTGACAGTCACCAAGCCTCAAGATGAAGTCAACAACACCCAATCTCATGGTCGGAACCACCCAATGTAACCCGGGCCAATCCCAACCTATGATCAGCATCACTCAAGAATATTCGGGCCATACCCAACACAACCAAAAGGGTTCCAGCATATGCAATTCAGCAATTACATATTAACACATTTAAACAAAACACAATAACAGGAAAAACAATCTAAACAGTTGAATTGCACTAGCCCAGTAGTTATCTAACAACAGCACTAAGGTCTTTAAAGACTCTAACAAAGTCATATCAAGGTTCAATAAACTAAACTCAACAGTTTAGAACAATACAATTGAATTAATACCATTTTGGCGCCCACAGCCAAAATGCCCCCAATAAGAAATGGCCACTCACCCGGCCCCACTCAAGTAACACAGCTAATAGGGCATACACAAAGGTATCCCATAGGTCAATGAACAATTAAATAGGAAATAACAGGTAAATTAGGGTCTCACTCAAAATACCCAAATATGCACGTCAAGCTGCGCCACCCAAAGGTCTTTGAAAGCACAAAAAGAGGTATGCACCACCTACCTAAGACTTGCAAACATAGGCATGTCCGATATCGAGCTTCAATTAGGTCTAAAACGTGGTATATCTACAAAAGAATCAAAACCAATCAAACCCCTATAACTCATTCTAGAACAGAAATCAAGGAGAACAGCTCAAGAGGAATCAAGGCCTTACCGAGGGGGTTCTAATGGATTAAACAGTGTTTGAATCAGACCTCGGACGAAGGAACAAGAGGGATTTGAAGTCCCAGATAGCTCTCCCCACGCAAACCCATCAAGGGTTTGGGTTCTGCCTCAAAACGAGGCTACTTCCCGTTTTAGTGAAAAATAGAAAATACACAGCGTGTACTTTAGGACTACACGTTGTGTATCATTTTATTTTTCATAAGGTGGCTGATATTTCGCCGAGGACTTTCCAACTGACTACATGGCTTGTACCTATGGTACACGGCATGTACCTCTTTACACTACCGACATCCCCAACATGCCATGTATATCCCTATACATGGCCCCACTACACGGCGTGTACAATTAGCACATGACGTGTACTTTCTAAAAACTTTCTACCCCACCAACATGCCTACACGACATGTATGGCCTCCACATGGTTAAGGGTACACGACGTGTCTATAACTAAAAACCGTGTAGTAAGAAATTCTTACACAGTCATCACATGGAATGTATTTAGTGAGCACACGGCCGATACTCTCCCAACTTATACATGGCGTGTACTTTAGGATACATGGTGTGTAGTTTGTAAATTTCCAGAACATCCTAGATTTTCCCAGTTTCTTCAAGAACAAGTCAAAAATTCAAACAGGGTAAGGATTTTGATCTGTTCTAAAAACTCAGGTTCTTACACTTTAAAACAATTTTAAAATGATTTTTAAAAAAATCATTTTTAGTAAAAATGTTTCTCAAAGTTAAAAAATTTATTTTATTTTTCTCTTTTTATTAACATGTTACATTTGAAACATTTTTTATTTAATTATCAATCATTTTACATGTTTTAAATTTATCACTTCTTTCATTTTACAAGAACCCTCAACCTCAACATCACATACCCATTATAATTATAATATTTTCTTTAATTTAATAAAAATCTAAAATATATACCAATTTAAAAAAAAATAATGGTTAAATAATTTATTTGAAAACATTTGATTAAAACATGAATCTATAATGACTACCCTATCTAAATAAATATCAATCATCATAATAAATAACATTTATTATAATTATAAATCATAAACTAGACATAAAATAAATAATTTCAGGTTATTTTAAATAAATAATTTAATGAAAATTAATTAAAAATAATAATATATCTTTTGATTATTTTTTTCTAAAAAAATAATATAGAATTGGAGGGGGTACGCGGGTTGTGCACTGAAGTTGGGTGGTGTGGGGTTGTCTTGTTTCTTAGTTTTTATTAATATATGGATGGATATATATATAAATACATATATATATATATATACAAATATATACAAGATATATATGTGTGTGTGTATTTATATGTGTATGTGTGTGCATGTGTGTGTGTGTATAATATATATATATATATATATATATTATGGATTTTTTAGTTTAAAACCAGACGCAACCTTGGAAGCTTGTGGTAAGGGGTTCAAGTCTCCCAACTAGTCGGGCTTTGTTGGGCTGGGCTAGTTGGGCTTTCGAGCCACTAGGCCAAAATTACACGCCTATATGTGGGTATATGATGGTAATGTGGGTATGAGAAAATAATTAAGGTACATAAACATATCATAAGAAAATCATGACCAATAAAACAAGAATCTCAAATCACGAGTCATAGCACTAATCTTGGAATAATATATGAGTAAAAGGAGTGTAAAATCATGAGTTAGTAATCATGAGAGATTAAAACATAATAAATATACATTTTGACTTCTTAGATCAATAATTTCATAAAATAATCTCATAAACAAGCATAAAATCACAATAATAATCATGAAGGTTACTAGACACATCATATTCATAATCACTCTTATAATCAACCTTATAATGAAAAAACCTACTCAGTTAATTCCAACATATTTTTTCCAATGAATGAATCATTGACTATTGAATTATAGAGCTATATCCTGATCTCACGTATCATCATATATAATTTACAATAGCCATATAATGAATATAACACATAAAGGATTTTCTTTTACCATTTCATGAATAAAAATATACCTTTAGGCCTATAAACACAAGAAATTTTAGTTAGCCTGTTAAAATTGAGATGGGATTGAAATTTGGTTAATTAATTCCTTATTGAGAGGAAAATGAAATAGAAACATTAAAAAAATTGAAATTAAACAAGAATGTTATAAATAAAGTCCCTATAAAATATTAAAGAGATAGTTGAGAGAAAAACTTCAAAACAACTTATGTAAATGTTTAAAAGAAAAACTCCTATATCATTACAAACTTTTATTCCAAAAGAAAAAATCACAAAACAATGGGAAAATAATTTACTTTAAAAAACAAAAGGAACTAGGAATTTATTTTTAACATCAAATAATAGACATAAAATTTGGAAAAAATATTCTAGTGGTAAACATTAACAAAACATTCATTTCATACTTTCATAAAGCAAGTAAAAAGTGACCTGTGTGGAAAATATTAAAAATATTCCTTTTAAAACATTTGTAAAAAAATAAAAGATAATAGAAAATTAACTTAAATGGTAACTTGAGTGTAGAAAATAAATTTCTTATAACAATATAAATAATATGGGAATGGATTAAAAATAATTGTGTAAAAGTACTCAAAAAATTTAAAACAAAAATTTTAAAGAAAACCCATTATGAATTTTTAAATAAAAATCTATTAAATAAAAGAACATGAAAAAGAAATTTAAATTCCATGAATAAAATAGAAATAAAATCTAATATTTCAAATTGTAATTATATTCATCATATAAATGAATATAGGTGAAAAATATGAAATATTTCTTAAAGAAAAAAAATTGATATGAAAACCCTTACATTTTTGGTAACCTTTGAATAAAAAGAACATGGAAGGAAGATCATGAAATATAAATAAAAATATCATAAAATAAAAAATATTTTTTATTAATGAATACAATAGGGTATTAACTAAACTATATAAAAATAAAACATGGTGCACAATATGAAACATGTCTCAAGGGATTGAAATTGAGACAAAGAACCCTTACAAAGATCGTAACATGTGAAGTAAGAATATATCATGGTATATATTATGTGAATGAAATATAAATCAACATAAAATAAAGTGTAAATATGACATAAAAAATCATAGGTTATTATTTACATAATCATATAATATCTTAGTCAATAAAGAAATAATATAACTCAATGAAAGGAAATTGAGTTATGAATCCCTCTAAAATGTTGTATTTTATGATATATGAATCAATAAGAAAAGGAATTATGAATAAGAAATAAAAATCCCTATAAAATAAGATTAATTAAAATATAATTTAATTATAAGGTATAATATACCCATATTATAAGAATAAGGATCAAGAAGAAAGATCATAACTCATTGAATAGAAATTGAGTTCAATAAAATCCCTTAACTTGTATTCCTGCATAGTCAAGTTCACTATAAAATATTATATAATAAACTAGTACCTGTTAGTAATTTATTTCATAACCTTATTTATATTTATAAATTTTTAAATTAATATTTTATATTCATTTATTATATAGTTATTTCATATTTTTAATTAATATTGACGATTGGTGTTTGTGTATTTAATTTTGTCATGTTTTTTTGGGTATAATTATTTTGATTATCCTTACGTGGTCATGAGTTTATTATTTAAATAATGTTTGAAGTATTTTAATGTAATTTCTTTAATTATATATGATTCTTCTAGTTCATTCCATTGGAGTTTTAAGTACAATTATCAAAGTTGAAATTCATAACGTGCTTGTTTTTGGTAATTTTTATCGAACTAAAGGTGGTATCATAATAATGAGTTAAAAAAACATTAACATTAAATAATAAAAAAATTATTTAAATCTTCAAATCATATCTTACTAGTGCCAATAAATTTATACAATTCAATATAGGATTTCCAAAATAGATTCAAATAAATAAGTGTCTTGATATTCTCAGTTTAGGTAGTTAAATTTTATAATGACCATTTATTATTAATGTTACTAATATGATGAAAAAATTATATTTATATAATTTTAATAATGTTATAAATATCTCATGTTTATTCATTAAATCCATTTTTATAACCATCCAAATGAAATATGTCTTTTATGGAGGCGGTAGTCCAAACATAACATGGGAGATGTTTTCATTTTCTCATGAATGGGAGGGAAGTAAATAATTATTATTCTATCAACATAATATAGTTTTAATATACTAATTACACTATTGTAATTATATTAGTATATTTATAATATATTTGGGGGAGTTAGAACAATAAAGTAACTTGAAAGAACTTAGTTAAGACAATTACCTCTTCTATGGATATCCTTCATTAAACTACACCTTAAAACTTAATAGATTAGTCTTTTGGGGAGACTAAAACCTTAGGGAAATGGGAATGAGGTTTGAGGATATTTTTTGATAGATTTTGGTTGTGTTAAAAAAACATTATGTATAAGGATAAGTGGGGTGGCGGAGGGGTCCCTCTATAGGTTATGGGGTGACATTTTTGAAATACTAATTTCATAATATAAAAATGGGAAGTCATTATCAAGGGAAGTGAATAAAATATCAAAAAAAATTACAATAGAAAAGAGATAAGTGTATAAATACTCTATTCACTCATTTAAGGATATGTTTTGTTTTTATATTTTGTGACCTTATCAATTAATTTAATCATTTTACCACATTTTAGCCTTTATTATAGTGACTAAATTTTTATATGGTAAATTATTTTTATGAATAAAAATGTAATGATCCTTATTAAAAAATTTGACCAAGATGATTTGTAATTTTAAATAAATTTTATAAGATTCAATTTCTATAGGTGATAAAGTTGTGACTAACACAATAAAAAATTAGAAATTTTTTTTTAAGAATAAAAATGAATTTATATCAAAATCATATATAGTATTGATTACCATGATATATATTGGTTTATAATTAAAAATAAAAAGATATTTTATACTTTCAAACAAATCCAAAAGTGAATGGAACCTTTTTAACACTCAATTATAGGAAAATGACCAAAAATAGTTTTTTATTAGAATAAAATATCAATTTGTTTCTAAAATGTTAAACATGGTTCTATAAATTCAAAATATTATTTTAAAATAATTTATTTTGATCCTTAAATAAATATTTTTTTCAAGATAAAGGTTTTATAAATTTTTAATTAATGATTAAATCGTTATTATTTCATAAAAGTTATGGTATTTGTAAAAATTGTTTTTTCACTATTCACCTAAAAATCAATAATTTCAGAAAAATCCCAAAAAAATAACCTGTGATAATTTTGACATTATGAATCCATAAAATGAATTTCATTTTTTTCAAATTAAAATTTTAAAATTTTAAAATTTTATATTTAAATAAAATATAAAATATAATGGAAACCCATTTTTTATAGAAAATTAAATTTTTAAACTTTAAGCATTCTTAATCTTATTTCATATCAATTTCCAATTAAATGGGTGTTAATCTATTTATTTTTACACTATTAAATTTTCTCAGAATAATCATTTAAATGTGACCAATAAAAACACACAATAAATTAAAAACATTTCTTTGAAAAATATTCATTTTTAATATTAAATGGTTTTAATCACACCCCATTAATTATTTATATTCTAAATAGTAAATTTTAATTAACTAATTATAATTAGAAAAAATAAAAACATTTTTTAAAAATAATAATAATATATAAGGAATTAAAATTTATGTTTTTATAATAAATCATTTTATTATGTTTTTATTTACTTGAGGTTTTATTCTTATTGTAATTTTATTAATTAAGTTTCTCATTGTATTTTCACAATATATTACTATTTATATTTCATTGAAATCAAATATATCATGGTTTTTTTAGTTTAATGTTTCATGATAAAAAAGTTATTCAACATAGTATTTAAATATATATTAAAATATTAGGTTGTTACATCCTTTAACTCCAAGGAAATGAAATATTATACCAAAAACATAGGATTTATTCTAATTCACTTCACAACACAAAAAATATCCTCTATTGATTTATCTTTAATTAAACTCATGAATCTACCTATGAAATTCTATTTTATATCTAGGTACATTCCAAGTTTAATTTTGGTTTTTTCCTTGGGGAAATTTCATTTCTTGAGTTGTCTCTAACTTTCCTTAATATAAAAGTGGTCTTCTTATGATTTTTCTCCGTCAAAACTTGCCTATATTTTCCTTTAGAATCCATATTGTTGGCCAAAATAGATTTAACAGTCTTTCACAAGTTCATATTTTAATTTTCATTATCAGAAATAATTCTCAAATCTTTTTTATGGATTATCCTTTACTTATACATCTTTGTTATAGTAATATATCATCCTTCTTTGGATATTTCCAACTTCAAGACATCTTAATTATGTATTTCTTAATTTATCTTCATTTGAAGTGGATTTATATTCAAAATATTTGAACATTTTTTCTTTCTCAATAGTTTTCAGTTTGAGAAGTTTGATCTCATTAAATTTATCTTTATCCTTATTGTGAAATTCATCTCCACTTTCCCTTATCATCTCAGTTGCCTTCCTTAGAATTTTTTTCTTGCTTGAGTTTGGTGTTTTAATCAAGTAATGCTTCAATATTATCTTGAAACATGTGTTAAGTGTAAGTATCTTCACCTTCTTCATCATTTATTGAGATTTATTCATATTTTTCAATATAATACCTGAAGTTTATAAACTTTTTAAAAGTGTATTTATAATGAATTGGTCTGATCTACCCTTAAACGGGTAACCAAGATAAATCTACTATAAGGCCCCAATAACTTTCTCGGTTGTCACAAGTTGGTAACTATTGTTGGGGTATCAAATGAAATAACATGAAGGAATGGTTTCACCCATGAATAATTTTAAATAAGGAGTTAAAACAAACTGATAATATAGAATGGTGCATCCATACATTGTAAATCCATGAAAATTTAATAAGAAATTCTAAATAAATAACCAAACCAAACATAACTTAACAAAAATAAATAGCTCAGCCATACATAATCAATATAAAAATCAACTTAAATTTAAAATACCACAATATTGAAAAAACTTAACAAGGTCTTGATATAAAGGATACCATGATATAAATAAAGAGCGGTCTAGAATAGATGTCACAAAACCATTTGAAAATAAACCACAAGCCTGAGCCACTACTCAAAAATCCCCATGTGACCCCCAATCACTCGCCACATCCTAATTTCCATTAATGAATCGAAACTAGTATAGTAAAAACTAGAATGAAATATTCAAAAATGTATAAGAAAATGAAATATTTACACACACGCTCACATGAGTGTGTGTGTAGGGTGTGAGCAAAATGGTGTTAGTGGGATTTCACCAAAGAGTCTATGTAGTTCCTTTTTATAAAAATAGTTCATTAATTCTAGTTTAAACATATACATATATATGTGTGTGTGTGTGTATTTAAAGTAAGTTTTTAAACCAAGAGAGCATAAGGAAGAAAAATAACAACCTTTCTCTTTTATAAAACATCCTCCCTTTCTATATAAAACAATATTTGGAGCCATTATTTTGAAATAAAGAAATTTGAAATCCTGAATATAAGACCTTTGATTTTATAAATAAAAAATGTCTTTTCTCATATCAAATCCTTTCTTAAAAAAATCTTTTTACAACACATATGGTAAAACCATTTGAAAAAGAATCACTTACACCATTAAATTTTTTCTTTCAAAAAACACTTTTAAAACTATTTTAAAATTGAAATAAACCATGAAATAACATAAACAAAAATCAAGTAGGAACCATAATATCAAGAAGCATTACAAGAGTGGAAAATAATTAATTCATGGTGCCACAAACCCCAATCAGGTATAAGGGTATAAAATATATAATAAAGTGGTAAATACCCTAGAATCATCTATGAAGGACTAAGAATCATGGAAAATGCACTAGGTTACAATCTAAACATGATTTTAGACCTCTCTAACAGAACACTTAAAATAGGATCGGACAACCTATAGTGAACCTGACATAATCAAACAACTCTATCTTGATTTACCTGGCATTATTATGTGACCATCCTTCCCTAGTGTTATTATAATTAGGACTAAGGAACTGGCCAAAAAATAATATATGATAGTGTATTACTAATACATATCTTTTAGTTAGTAACATATGGTTCCCATGAAATTAATATATTGTAAGTGGGGAAAAAATAATTTCACTATCAACATAATGATCAATAATAAATCTCACATTTCACCACAAATTCCCTTATAAGAAACAATTCCTTTCATATCATTCAATTATCACATAGTAATAATCAATTAAAATACCATTAATGGGAAAAATACTATATAAGGCACAACCCAAAATTAAAAGGGACTCAAGATAAGGGTATCTCAACATCAATAAAATACTTTTTCATAAAGTGACAAACAAGCCTTTGAAATACAACTTGGAATTCCAAGTTCTTTTTTTATCCTTTGAAAACTGATTCATAAAACAACCTTTAGAAATTATTTATAAAACACAACTTTCCTTTAAAACATTACAAAATGTCACAAAGGCCATCATGTTTCAAAATAATTAAACAAGGGCTAAATGAAACCTATTTTTATAAAAAAAACCCTTTGAAAATATAAAAAAATATCTTCGAAATCAAATGGTATCCCAAACCTTTCTTTTATTTCAATTTAATTTTAAAATCCCCTCAAGCATATAAACAAAAACTTGGTATGTATAAATTTTAATTTGAATAATCAAAACTATAAATCTATTCATAAACCTCGTATTCCAAGCATAGAAGACATTGAAAACAATTAATAAAACTTTAAATGGTATTATATATTAGCATAACATTATAATAAATAATTTTAGAAACACCTAATAATTTAATGAAATGTTTAATAAAGTAATTTTATAAAAAAAACATACCCCATTCAAGAAAAATCACCCACCTTTGATAGTGTAAGCACAACCTTGAAGGAAAACAACTTTTTCACACTCTAAACAACAAAAAACCCATGATTAAACCCATATCGAAACCTAAATCTAACCCATACAACCATTAGTATTTTAGGGAGAAAAGAAAATTGAGGTTAAATGGAATAAAGGGGAATAAAATGATAATAAATTTTTTTTACCTTAAATAGAACTTGAAATTGAAGGATTAAGAGCTTGAAACCAAATGGGAAGATAGAATAGCACTCATGATCTCTACTAGAAGTAGGTTGTGCAATAGGGGAAGGAAAAAAGGGCTAAAACCCTTAAAATAAATAAGTGGGATAAAGTACATTTCATAATTTAATGAAATTACAGAAGTTTCATGGTTTGGACATATGATTTACCAAATCATGTTCCAACCATCGAGCTCACACTTTAACTAAGTTCCACCCCTCTCATGTCTTCCTTATATGGTTCTCCCTAACCATGTGCAAGGAATTCACCAACACCCCATATAAAAAAGTAAATCACATGGTTTGACCGCATAATTCCTTAAAAGATAAACCAATTATGAAAACCCAACTAAAACGAGTTATATCAATATACATAGTTTCTACTGAAACCCACACAGTTTATAGTAAATCATTTGTTAACTATGAAATGAAGGAAAAGTTCGAAAAAATACAAATTTAAAATTCAAAACTCCTAAAAATGAAAAATGACCAATAATTAAATAATATTTAATATAGTAGTGAAATTGGGGTTTTATAATTCACCTCATCATTCCACTTTGTAACCTAAAAATCAATTAGAAAGGGTGTAATGTGATGGGAAATAAAATCTACATACCCATTTATGGGATCACCGGTATATTAAATAATGAACTGGGTAAGTGGATACAAAAGTCATGTCTCATAAAAGAATGATTTAACCATTTCAGATTTACTAGTTAATATAAAATAAATTATCACACCACCAACCCCTTTTCCCAATACAATAGGTAGTGGTTCGGGGAAAACTCAAAGAGGTTAGGTGAAATGGATCATAGGACAACCACACAATTCCTCAAATCCAATAGAACTAAATCCTAAAAATCATAAAACAACCCCAAGAAAACTCCAAAACCACAATCAATTAGTATAGTACCTAAAGATCATAAATACCTTTTATAATTCTTCCCAACATTTAGAATTTATCTAAAATGGTGAAATAAGATATAACACTCCTATGAGAGAGTTATCATCAAGAAATGTTTCCTCAAACCACCAAGGGAAGGATTAATTCAATTCCATTAATAAAAAAACACAAAAAAGATGGTCTAGAGTCCTATGAAATAAGAACAACTCAAAAGAGTATACAAGAGACCACAATGAAGGTCTAAAAATCCATTAACATCCCACAACATAGTAATAAATATAGGTTCATTAATAAAAATATGCCTCAACCGGAGAAACATGGGATATAACCTCGGGTCACAAAGTTGAAAGGAAATATAACCTAGGATTATGCTCATGGAACAATAATTCATGGTGAACATAAAAAAACCAAAGCATGATCTCATATTGGGTAACTACTAAAGCATAATTTAGACTGTCATGGCACTCATCCTAGTCTCTCAAGAACATACCCTTGGCTTCTCATAAACAACTCATTAAAAACCAAGACTTATCACATGGATAATATCAAATTAAAACCTCAAGGGGTGTAATTAAATTAATATAGAATCAGAGAAACATAAAAAAATTGACACCTTCCAAATAATGATAGAGGAAATACCCAAAGAAATACACCAAGTAAAAATTGCCTCAAAATCTCAAATTGATTATGACTCATTGAGAATAAATTTCAAAACAGATAATCACCTAAGTATCTAATAATTTTGAGACTCTCTCTATCGTTGATTACTCTACTCATATAATTTCATGTGTCCCACACTAAAAAAATAATATATCTCTTCTTATCATAAGAAGAAACAATGATCTAAAATAATGGATCCCAATCAACCCAACTAGGTGGAATCAAGGAATCTCCCACTAAAGTTTACCTATCTATTAAGATTCCACCAATAATTCCCCATTCAACCACTTTTTTAGAATATTCCATGCTAAGTTTGTATATAAATGATCTAAGAACAAGTTGAAGACCTCTATCAAAAATGATATTTTAAAATTAGTCATTTACTAGCTTGGAAGAAAAGAACATTAACTCTAAGAATCAATCCCATAATGGCTTTCACCTCGGAATTTTTAGGAGTTTGTAGAGAAATTAATATTTTCCTCAATCCTATTAAGCAACTAAATCACCTTAATAAGGAATTTATCACTATTGGATAGGGATGAATCAATAATTCCAAGATCATATAATGTTCCAACTCCACCACTCTATTCTAAGTCTAGGTAAGTCCTACAACCATACGAGTTACACCTAAAGAAGAATAGGAATCACCCTATGTTTTATCCCTATAATTTTATTTTCCACATTTCATTGAGACCATTATACATGGAATACTTTAAACAACACAAAACATGAACTCGGACAATTCATTTTTCATAATTCAAATAAAATGTTCCCAAAATAAACCATGAGAAAAAAACCAAACCACAAATCACCAAGGAAATAATACTTTAAAAAACAACCTGTTTAAACTAGATTCATTATAAAAAGACATAAAAATCCATTTTATAAACAAATACATACTTTTAAATAATTTTACCTCACTTAAAAAACTAGGGAAATTACATTTTCAAAAATCTATCAAGAGTTAAATACCAACTTCCCATGCTTCACATTCCACTCCACAACCCAACAAAACTAAAAGTGATAGATGATTCTATAAAACATTTTCTACTGGGTGAATACTCATATGATTTGTATGACTATGTAAGTGAGGATATATATGGAGATTTATTTATCCCAAACCTTCCCACATCATGTTCGATTGTGTGTGGGGTCTATGATCGCTTTTTGGAAATGGATTTTAATTATCTCCAAGGTGAGTTTTCATACTTTTTGTGCCTTCAAAGACATATTATCTCTGCCTGTAGGATTCAAAGGTCTAGACAGGTTAAAAATCAGGATCCTAGAAAATTGGTATGTATGTTGGTCTCCCTGGTGGGTAATTCCCATACAGGATCCTTTCTAGGCTCATCATTTCTTCCCTATCTATGATCTGATGTGGCTCCTGAGAAAAAATGTTCCCCAATTTCATCCCCCAATCTCCAGGCTCTATGGGTGAATTTTCCCACAAGGGATGGTTAGCCAGATCTGAACCTATAATTCCCAAGGTTGATAGTCCTTCATCTAAAAATTTTGAATGGCTAGGTCTAGTTTTGGAAGGTGGATGTATTGAGTTTGGTTGTGATAGATTTCCCATTCAAAATAATTTCCATCTAGATAATGGATCTTTTCTCATTGATCCAAGATGGTGTTCTACAAATTCATCTACCCTTGTTGATAGGTTATATGAGGTTAGGTATAGATGTGACATCATGGTCCATATTTCATAGGGGTTCCTTGAACCAAATTTGGGTAGCTATAATATTTCCCCTAGTGAAGAGGGATTAGAGGAAGGATTTTTTAGAAGTCCCTCCATAGAGGTATCTCTGGTCCATGCTACTCTAGGAAATTTAACTGTAGTTATGCTCAAATTATCATGATATTATTATCCCAACTAGTTTAAATCTCTGGTTCTAGTAGATGAATCTCATTTGGATAACTCTCCCCAAAAAAAATTAGGTGAGGAAGAATAAGAATCCATCCACCTCAGGAGATATGGTAACTAGATCCATATTGAAGTCTCATGTTGATGTTTTGTCTCCCCTTGAAGTCTTAGTGAACAAATTTTATATGAGTTACCCCCCCCCCAATTCCTTATGATCTTTTTTATAATCTAGAATTATAGGGTTATCATATCCCTAGAAAAATGGGATTTTATTTCTCATGGATTTATCCATAATTATATTTCTTTAATAGTATTTATTTATCCAAAAACACCATGGTGATTTCATCAGCAAATTTTCATCTAAGTTGCACTTGGGGAACTACATGCATGAAAGACCATATAATATTTAGACCTAGATATTCTATAAAATCCATATAAAGGTTAACTTTTTGAATTATTCTCATCATCACATAAAGATATAGATTATGTATTTTTTATCTATAATAATTTTGATTCACGTTAAAGAGAGTATCGCTGGAAATCATTATCATCATTTAATCCTAGTACTCATAGATAATTCATTAGAGGTGATTTTAATATAATTATAAACAATATAGAGAAGAAGGGAGTGATAAATATTCAATAAATCCATGAATTAATTTAAATCCTTATTATTATATAACAACCTATTGGATCATGAATATTCAGGGGATGTCTTCACTTAGTGAAACAAAAAAAAAGTGGAAATGGAAGATCGGTGTTTATCCAACCTTATCAAGGGATCACCATAATCCCCAATGCTTCGATGACTTGTATGGATTAATTTATTTCTTACCATTACCCACTACTCATCAATTTTCTTTACTCATTTTACGAGCATCAAAATTTTGTCTTCTTTAACATTTGTCTTCGAGATAAAGAGTTATTGAATGCTATGAATATCTCCTAAAATTAACCCATTTATGGGTTACCATGGGTTTTATTGAAAAATTAGCTCTTAAGGTTAAAATACGATATCCATTAATGGGAAAATGGTCCTCCAAACTATAATATTATCCTAGAATAACTGAATGATAAAATCAACATGCTTGACACTATTCTTCATGAGAGATGGTGAAGGAACCTAGGGTATAGTAGAAACGTGAAAAATATGAAATTTAATATTTTGGGTTTGGATTCATGTTAAAAACACGAAATCCACAAACCCCTTTCTTGTATTTCTAAAAGGATCATGTGTAATTGAAATTAATCATGAAATATAAAATCGAATGAAAGTGAAAATGGTACCTTGTTTTATTGAAGTTTCTGGTTTGATTCTCCCACTGTTGATGTTTTATTCATGAAAGGTTCCAAATTAGGCATCCAATAGATTATCTACACATGATATACCATTATTAGATTGTCAATTTACATTTCCTATGTGCTAGCATGGGAAATCGAATAGCTTTACGACATCCATTTGATCGCCTGAAGAAAACAGACTTGATTGAGAAAGTGGGATCGATTTGACCATATTCTTCCTTCATAATATCTATTTGATAACTTGAGAGGAGAGGAGAAGAGAGCTTCTCTCACCAAATTAGTGAAAATGGTGGATCTAATCATTCAATAGGATAAAATGATCTTTTATACTTAGGATATACTTTCCAAATTTTCACTTTGGTCCCTAGAAAGTAATAACCTTCATTTTATACCTTTTCACACATGTATGAATTAATAAACTTTCCATAAATGTCAAAGTTATTTTAACAATCACTTGTATCAATATAAAATTTTCTTCTATAAAATATGAACCATTAAATCATCCCATAATCTCCCCAAACAATTTAACAAACCTTGAACATCCTATGTTCTTTTGAAAAAATATATTTTCTCTTATTCAATTTTGTGATCAAGAAACCTGTGAATACAAAGTGAAAAAAATTAAATCATCATTATTATAAAATTTAATAACATAGTTGAATTAGTTTTACTTGTGATCGGTCAAACTCAAACATTCACTGACCCCCGCACGTGGGTCTCACTTCATCCTAAACTCTTATTCATTAGAATAGGTGGAACTTGTGGATACACTTAGTGCATGACCCTCTGGATCCTTATCTTGATATTATTGATCCCAAACCATATGCCAAGAGCAGAGTCTAGTAACCCATCATGTCCCCTATGGAGATAAGTAATGTCATAGCCATGACTACCTCTTACGAACATGTTTTGTGTAATACAATCTATTTATCTTGTGATATCTCATAAAGCAAGATATACACTTATTTCATCATCATTTTATTTCTTTATATATTTCATGACCATACATAATGGACTTACCATATTAGACTATGGACCTATATTTATTAAAGTTACTACCATCCTGGTCAACTTGGGCCTACGAGATATCTCTTCCTCAACTTAGAAGTGAAAAGTTATATATTGATCATTCAACCAATGAAATAACACCAATGAATCACCCAAAAGAATCTACCTCTCCATGATTTCATTATCATGGTTGTTTCCTTGCATCAAAGTACATGATCAAATGGCACACATTGATAATGATCTCAAGTATGGAGAACAATACACATTTTTGTGGATAGGAACATCCAATGACACCAAAAACATGTAGTGTTCCTATTGGCGGGTCTATCCTCATGATCTCATTTACTTGAAATAACCAAGTGAAAACTTCATGATAAGATGTATCAATGCTTATGAGCCTTGGGAACCTAATATTCAAACATCATATGTGTCATGTCAATATGATGTATCTAGATAATATGAAATATATATTTAAGATTACGGTTATAGTATCTTGAGGTCCTTATTATAGTTGGGAACCGCTATAACATTTTGATATGACATGTAATATAAGGACATTACCATTTAAATAGTGGATAAATAATTATCAAAAATATTGTGGTAATAATAAACACATGTATATATCATACTGTATACATTTAATGGTAATCAAAAGTACTGTTCAAGTTGGGTCTAGGGAACCCACTATTACAATGCCCTCACTTGCACTAAAGCCAAATTACTAACCATCCTTGTTATCTATCACATGATAAGATCATTAATATATTGATTTACAGATTTATTCACGGGCCTTCCATGTTTCCACTTCCTGGTTATTCTACTATCTGAGACTTTATCTTTGTCACGAACCGTCCTCGGGACCCGTGTTGTGACTACCCCAAGCCCGCCTTCTATAGGCCAGGGGCTGGCAACTAGCACGAAGGCGTAAATCCCGACAAAAAAGGTAAGGCATTGCCTTTATAAGATAAACAAACACCACAGAGTAAGCCATCATAAGTAAACACTAAGTAAAACCGGGTACAATAGTAAGTGAAAAAAAAAGTAAGTGGGCCAGAATACCAACCCAAACTGAAAGTAAAGTACAGCTGAAAAGAAAGTACAACAACTAAAAAGTAAAACAGCAATGTCGAGTTGTCCACTGGAAATCCCACCTGAAGGGTGGGTAAAAATAGCCTCCTCAGCTCCTCGGGTCCAGTCGTCCGCTCTGCGTACGTCCCGCCCAGTGGTCCACCTCCAGGTACTGACTTTCTCCACAAGCCTCAACCACGATCAGCGTTGTCCATCGTTTGCATCCAACACAATGTAGTGCGGGCATATCCCGTGCAGGGGTGAGTATACGCTACTCAGTAGGGACCCCAAGACCCCTGAAGGTCTCCCAGAATACACAAAGGATAATCCACAAGGAAAGATACAATCACGAAGTAACAACCAACACTACTTAGGTATGTTCCCATACATATACCTAAGTCATCAATTTCTAGTTCGGCTCCAACGTCCGAGCCCAAGTTAGATCACATCCACACAGGATAGTATAACCCAATCCACACAAGAAAGCACAACCCAATCCACACAGGAAATCACAACCCAATCCACATAGGAAGCAAGTTAATCATATCGAAGATAATGATTGAAAGTCAAGACTCAGCTCATACAGGTATACTTCTTCATAAGGTGATAGAGATGATCAGATGTATCCACTGATTCATCTAGTTGGGACCCATGTAGGATACTAGACCAGCTAAGCTGTCGGACCCACGTAGGATACTAGACCAGCCACTCTGTCGGACCCACGTAGGATACAAGTACAGAGTCAAATACTGTCGAACCCACGTAGGATACAAGAACATTAGTCTCATACTGTCGGACCCACATAGGATACAAGAACAATAGTCATTTTCGTCGAACCCACGTAGGATTTCAATATGGTCGTCATCGCTGCCGAACCCACAGAGGATCCCAGTACAGTCGTCATCGTCGTCGCAATCGCAACCAACTCTAGGGTTCCCGCACACAGCATGCACTTTTCCGGGAGGGTCCGCTCCACGAGCCAAGGGCTCGATACATCAACTGACACGTAGTCCGGATTTGATGTATCCCAAAGTCCCGTCTCGTTGATAGGAACTCAACACAACAGACGGCGCGTCAATCGGACGCCCGGTCTGAGAGTTATTTACTTTTTCGTCCTAGGGGCCCAGTTGGTTTTTAAGTCAAAACCAACCTGAACGTACTCCAACTACATCCAAACCTCGAGCGGAGTAATCCAAAATAACTGTCTCACTAATAGGAATCCAAAATAGTCGACGAAACGTCAATCGGACGTCCGGAACTCAAATTATAAGCATTTCCGCTCCGAGGGCCCGGTTGGTTTCATGTTAGAACCAACCCGGACGTATTAAAAATTCTCCAAAACCTTTATTGTAATACACTGAAACGACCGTATCGATCCAAGGATCGCATCGCAACTGACGGTGCGTCGATCGGAGGTCTGTAGCCCAAGTTACGGGTGTTTTAATGAACCTGTCCATTTTTAGGGGGTTTTGGGCCCGGACCGACCCGGCCCGAGACACCCTAGGTCGGCCCAGCCCAGCCGGCGTGGCCCGGCCTGGCGCGGGCACCGCGTGAGCGTGGAAGGGGGGAACCGCCACCTTCTTCGAACTGGATGGCGGACCCGCGGGGGTCCGCCCTTCTACGTTGATTGGGGGTTCAAACCTCCGGTTTTCCAGATCTGGCCGGCCGTAACGGCCGGCCAGAATATGACGTGGGACCGGTTGGTCCCACCTTCCATGCGCCGGCAGCCGGCGGTTCTGGCCGCCGCTCCCTGCTCTGATGCGGCCTTGGTCTGACCGGCATGGCGCGACGGCGTCGCGCCCCTCCGCCTCGGCCCACCCCGGCCGCAGCCCTCCATGGTTTTCCGGCGCGGTGCGACGGCGCCGCGCCCCTCCTCCGTGGCCCCGCTCCATCTGCGGCCTCTTTCGGCCTCAACGGCGCGGCGTGACGGCACCGCGCTTCTTCTCCGCGTTCCTCCTTGTTTCTGTGTGGTGTAGTTGCACCACACCGCCTTCATTCGAGCCGCAACGAACACAACCACAAAGGGGGAGGAGGATCGGCCATGTTCGGGCGGTCTGACCTCCTTCCATTAAATTGATAAAAGGTGGTCCAAATATTTAATGGAGAATTCAAAGAAGAATCACTTCATAAAAACACACCCCTACCTCAAAGAAGTCATCGAATGAGGATCGTCGCGGGAAAAAGACGCCGCGAATGACAGCGTCGTGGAATGAGGCTCCTTAAGCGTCATTGGTGTTCGCCCGAAGAAGGCATCTCTCACTGGCTACAGAGAAGAGAGGAGACGGCACGGCAATCTTCCCTTGCGGTGATGGAGTTCTTCGTCGTAGACTCGGCGTTCTTCACGAAGAAGATGAAGTTCTTCAAGACCAGAGCTCTCCTCTCCAAAAATCTCCACACAATGATTCAACCATAATAAAATAAGGCTTTGCCTTATTTTATTACTCATGCCAACTCTATTCAAAATTCAAAATGAATTTACCAAATTAATTAATGTGCGTTGTCTAATTAATGAGGCGTTTTATTGGCATGTATTTTAATGTGGAGGAGATAAAAATTAATGGGGGGTTTGCCAACTTTAAGGGAGGTTGAGGAAATTGAAAAGGTGGGGCCCATGTGTGGCCCACCTCACTAATATCCTATCAAGAGGAGTTAGGATTTAGTGGGTCCCACCTCAACTTCCATACGTAGGTTATAATTACACATAGTAGAAATAAAATTGCAGCACGTATTTTATTTCACTCTTTAATTAAACCACTTCATTTTTAACATCACCTCTCGAGCAAACGCAACTCCAGAAAAGGTGTTCCTAAGCAATTACCGGCGTTGCGGTTACATCGGTGCCCTCGGATTTCGATTCTGAGCACTAGTTCAAAAGTTAGGAAAACCCTCTCCATCGTTCACTAAACATACTCGATCTAAACTTCGGTAATTGATTTCGGGCACACCGGGCCTCAGAATCAGGTGCCGTCAGAAACTGCGTACTCATAAAATCCCAAAGAAAATTAAGAAAAAAAATTCCCTTGAAATGTATGGGTATTTACATTACTCCCACCTCAGGGCTTTACATCCCCATAAAGATACATCACAAACTAGGGAAACAAATGAGGGTAATGAGCATGCATCTGAGCCTCCCGCTCCCAAGTGATCTCCTAGAGGTTCCCATGTTGCCATCTGATGCGCACTAGAGGAATCAACCACCCACGTAGGACCCGCTCCTATCGATCCTCGATATCCACCAGGACCTTCGCAAAAGTTGCCCCATCATCAATGTCCAGCTCCCCAAGGTCAATGATATGTGTCGGGTTGGGAAGGTATCTCCTCAGCTAAGATACGTGGAAGACGTCATGAACCCGGTGCAACTGAGGTGGTAGAGCCAGGCGATAAGCCATCTTGCTTATCCTATTGAGAACCTGAAATGGTCTGATGAAGCGCAGAGATAACTTGCCGCCTCGGCCAAATCTCTGTAATCCACATCGAGGTGAGGCCCGCAAGAAGACGTGGTTGCCATCCTCGAACTCTAGTGGTCTCCACCTCCTGTCATCATAAGACTTCTGTCGGCTCTAAGCTTTCCTCATCCGCTCCTGGATGACCTGGACCTTCTCTGTTGTGGCCTGGACCATCTCTGGTCCCACAAGTGCTGACTCCCCAGGGTCTGTCCAGCACAGAGGTGATCTGCAAGGTCGTCCATACAATGCCTCATATGGTGCCATCCCGATGGTGGAGTGGTAGCTGTTGTTGTACGTAAACTCCACCAATGGTAGGTGGTCCTCCCAACTGCGACCAAAGTCGAGGACACAAGCACAGAGCATGTCCTCGAGAGTCTGAATGGTCCTATACATCTGACCATCTGTCTGAGGGTGAAAGTCGATGCTCAGATGTAGCTGTGTCTTGAATGCCTCCTGTAACCCCTTCCAAAGCTGGAAACTAAAGCGAGCATCTAGATCAGAGACGATAGATGATGGCACACCATGAAGCCATACAATCTTCTAAATGTAGATGTGTCCCAATATCTTCACTGAGACCTACTCTCTGATAGGTAAGAAGTGGGCCGACTTGGTGAGTTGGTCGACAATCACCCAAATAGAGTCGTGACCTCTGGAAGTAAGTGGAAGTCTAGTCATGAAATCAATAGATATATCATCCCACTTCCACTCCAGGACCTCCAAGGGTTGTACCAAGCCTGCTGCTACTTGGTGCTCTGCCTTCACCTGCTGGCAGGTGAGGCATCGAGAAATGAACTCTGCTACAGCCTTCTTCATACCCTGCCACCAGTGTTGTCGTCTGAGATCCTGGTACATCTTCGCCACTCCTGGATGTACCACTAAAGGGGAAGTGTGAAACTCCCTCATCACCTCCTCCTGTAAAGCAGCTGGTACCATGGTATGCCCTATGAAAAGGACGTCATGCTCTCCTCCTATAGAGAATCCATCATGTGTATTTCCTAAGGATATCTATGCACGCCGCATCTCACAGTCAACATCCCCACGTTGTGCCTCTCCGACCCGCTGCAAAAGTGGAGGAGTAAATGTGAGTGAATACAGAAAGGATTCTCCATATCTATCCATGAAGTATATCTGCAAAGCGGCTATCTACTCTGTCGCCTCCCCAAGTAGCTAAATGTTCGTCCTCCTACTGGGAGCATTGGCTACTATGTTCCCCTATCCAAGAGTATAGACTATCTCAAAGTCATAGTCTTGGAGGAACTCGAGCCATCGCCGCTGTCTTAGGTTCAGGACCTTCTGTGAGAAGATGTACCTAAGACTCTGATGGTCATAAAAGACTGTAAAGCGCTCACCCATCAGATAGTGCCTCCACATCTTCAGAGCGAAGACCACTGCTACTAACTCTAGGTCATGGGTAGTGTAGTTCTTCTCATGCTGCCTCAACTATCGTGATCCATAGGCGATCACTGCCCGCTCCTGCATCAGGACACACCTGAGTCCGGTCCCTGATGCATTGCATGAGACTACGTACCCTACTCCCTCCTCTGGTAGCCTCAAGATGGGTGCGTTGGTAAATCTCTATCTTAGCTCCTGGAAGCTATGTTGACATCTATCTGACCACACAATGGGTTTCCCCTTCTTCATCAGAGCTGAAAGTGGTGCTATAACTCTGGATAAGTTTGTCACAAATCTCTGATAGTACCCAGCCAGTCCTAGGAAACTCCGCACCTCCGTCACACTCCTGGGTGGCTCCCAAGCTATCACTTCCTCGATCTTCACAGGATCCACCGCAACTCCCACCTCAGAGATGACGTGTCCCAAGAAGTGGACCTCACGTATCTAGGACTGACACTTAGAGAGATTACCATAAATCTGGTCCTCTCGGAGTGTGTCCAGTATAACCTGCAAGTGGTAGGCGCGCTCCTCCTCAGTGGTCGAGTATATCAATATGTCATCAATGAAGAACACAACAAATCGATTGAGGTAAGGCTGAAAGATCCTATTCATGAGGCTCATGAACACTTCTAGAGCATTGGTTACACCGAAAGGCATAACCAAGAACTCATAGTGGCCATACCGACATCTGAAGGTCGTCTTCTGCACATACTCGTCTCAAACTCTAATATGATGATAGCCTGACCTGAGGTCTATCTTCGAGAACCACCGTGCTCCCTTGAGCTGATTGAAGAGGTCATCAATCCTCGGTAGCGGATACTTGTTCCTCACGGTCACCCAGTTCAGGTGATGATAGTCGACACACAGTCGTAAGATCTCGTTCGCCTTCTTGGCGAACAATATCGGGGAAGCCTAGGGTGAAACACTGGGTCCAACGAATCCCATGCCCTGCAGCCCTCCAGCTGTACCTGTAGCTCTCGAAGCTCAGCGGGAGCCATTCGATATGCTGGAGTGGATATCGGGGTTGTCCCGAGGTACAGGTCAATATAAAAGTCTACCTCTCTGTGAGGAGGTAGTCCTGGAACATCATCAAGAAAAACGTCTGCATACTGATCCACCACTACAGGAAAACTCAGACTCCGCATGTCAACCGCTCCTAGGATGAGGATAGCCCACTGATAAGTGATCGGATTTCCTCTACTCTGCGTGAGTCCATCATGCGCTGCTAAGTCTCCCTTCTCACCGGTGAAGGTGAACCTGCTCCCATCGGTGTAGACACATCGCACCTTGCGCCTAATATAGTCGATCTGAGCATGGACTGTAGATAACAAATTCATGCCCAAGATGACGTCGTAAGGCCTCAATGCCACTACAAAAAGATCCCAGCCGAAGATCTCGCCTCCTAGAGTAAGCTCACACTGCTGGTACCAGTGCGTAATTGTCGAGTCTTCTCCCGTAGGAGTCTCTAGCCGTAAGGATCGATTCAACGGCTCCATCGGAATCTCCAAGCTCCGAACAAGGGCAGTGGCAATAAAATAATGACTCACTCCTATGTCTATAAGAACTGCAGCAAGGGTGGAGTAGACACAGATAGTACCTCGAATCATCTCTTGTGCACCGTGGTCATAGGGCTCCACTGCCTGAAGCTGAGCCTGCCTCTGCCTGCCAGATCCCTGTGGTCAGGGTGGAACTCCTGGTGGTGGTAGTGGTAAAGCCTCAAAGCATCGCCCACCACCTGCTTCTCGGCCAGCTCCTCTGCCTCATCCTCCTGCTCTCTGCAGACCACCATGGTCGACCCTCTGCCTCTGCCTGGGTGGACCCTCAACCATCTGTTGCTCCTCTGCATGGGGGGTCGGGTAGTCACGAGCCATGTGGCCCTGCCCGCCGCATGCGTAGCACTATCTGCTCCTCAGAAGGTCAGCTCTGTGCCGTGTTCCCCGCACTTCTGAGCCAGTGTCCTAAGGTCGTCTGCCCGTTGTTCTGGTCCTCCTAGACCCCTGTGACATCTGTCGACTACCAGTTGCAGAAGACTATGCTATGTGCCGCCCTGTGGTAGGTCTCGCTGCTGGTGTAGGCTCAACAAGGAAGATATCTATGAGAAGGGATCGCTCTAGTACTCCTGCCTACGTCGGAATGCTGAGGGAGATCATCGATGCTCTGATCTTATGCCTCAGTCCCTACTCGAAGGTCTGGGCCTGGAAGAATGGGTCTCATACCATGTTCATGGAATAGTGTGAGAGATCGGTAAATCTCGCCAACTATTGGGCTACCGTCATGCTACCCTGCTGCAACTGTAGTAGCTCTTGAATGCGCACCACACGTAGCGTGGCTGGGATGAACTCTAAGCAGAAGAGGCTCTCAAAGTCCATCCAGAGGAGAGATGCCTCGTCGTGTACTTGGAGAATCAGGCTCCACCATCTGCCTACTTCCACATGCAGGAGGCTCGCTACAAGGATCACCATGAGGTCAGCTGGTGTCCCCACTCACCTGAAAACTCGAACTACAGCCTCCATCCAATCCTCGGCTTCCTGAGGGTTCATCTCCCCATGGAACCTGGGCGGTCTCTAATGTTGGAACTCGTGCAGTGCACTAAGGCGATGTGCACTCTCAGCGGTTGGGGCTGGTGGCATTGGTGGCTCGGCTGGTAGAGGTACCGTCGGTGCCTCCACTATAAAAGGGCCCTAAACCAAGGCCTCGTCGCTCAGTGGGTTGTCGTCTCGCACAAAGCTCGGAACCCTAGCTGGTTGTCGTTGTGGCGCCATCCTGAAAAGAAACAGGTGCGCCATGGTTAAAATAGTATACCTGGTGAGCTGACACAAAGTAATCACAAAGAAAACTTTTGAAACACACATGCAATCAATTTTTTGTGCACTGAGTCGGAAATCAGAAGTCAGGGTCCTGGTGTATGGATACGTCGGCCGCCGCACCAACACTGTACTCCCTAGACTGATAACCATACTCAATACCCTTAAGATTATTTCTTCAAACAGAAGAAAGATCAGAGTCCTGAGTTCTGCGGTAGAACCGAACTCCTCTGATACCAATTTGTCACGACCCGTCCTTGAGACCCGTGCTGTGACTACCCCAAGCCCGCCTTCCATAGGCAAGGGGCTGGTGACTAGCACCAAGGTGTAAATCCCGAAAAAAAAGGAATTCATTGACTTTATAAGATTAACAAACACCAAAGAGTAATCCAGAAGAAGTAAACACTAAGTAAAACTGGGTACAATAGTAAGTGCGGAAAAAGTAAGTGGGCCAGAATACAAACCCAAACTGAAAGTAAAGTATAGATGAAAAGAAAGTACAGCAACTGAAAAGTAAAACAGCAATGTCGAGCCGTCCACTGGAAATCCCACCTAAAGGGTGGGTACAGATAGCCTCCTCAGCTCCTCAGGTCCAGTCGTCTGCTCTGTGTACGTCCCGCCCAGTGGTCCACCTCCAGGTATTGACTTGCTCCACAAGCCTCAACCACGATCAGTGTTGTCCGTCGTCTACATCCAATACAACGTAGTGCAGGAATAGCCCATGCAGGGGTGAGTATATGCTACTCAGTAGGGACCCCAAGACCCCCAAGGTCTCCCAGAATCCACAAAGGATAATCCACAAGGAAATATACAATCACGAAGTAACAACCAACACTACTTAGGTATATGCCCATGCATATACCTAAGTCATCAATTTCCAGTTCGGATCCAACGTCCAAGCCCAAGTTCGATCACGTCCACACAAGATAGTACAACCCAATCCACACAGGAAACCACAACCCAATCCACACAGGAAAGCACAACCCAATCCACATAGGAAGCAAGTCAATCATGTCGAAGATAATGATTGAAAGTCAAGACTCATCTCACATAGGTATACTTCTTTGTAAGGTGATAGAGATGATCAGATATAGCCATTGATTCATCTAGCTGGGACAAACATAGGATACTAGACCAGCTAAGTTGTCAGACCCACGTAGGATACTAGACCAGCCACTCTGTCGGACCCACGTAGGATACAAGTACAGAGTCAAATACTGCCGAACCCACGTAGGATACAAGAATAGTAGTCACGTACTGCCGGACCCACATAGGATACAAGAACAGTAGTCATCGCCGTCGAACCCATGGAGGATTTTAGTACGGTCGACGTCGCTGCCGAACCCACGGAGGATCCCAGTACAGTCTTCATCGTCGTCGCAGTCGCAGACAGCTCTAGGGTTCCCGCACACAACATGCTCATTTCTAGGAGGGTCCGCTCCACGAGCCAAGGTTTCGATACATCAACTGACACGTAGTCCAGAGTTGATGTATCCCAAAGTTCTGTCTCGTCGATAGGAACTCAACACGACAGACGGCGCGTCAATTGGACGCTCGGTCTGAGAGTTATTGGCTTTTTCGTCCCAGGGGCCCGGTTGGTTTTTAAGTCAAAACCAACCCAACCGTACTCCAACTGCATCCAAACCTCAAGAGGAGTAATCCAAAAGAACTTTCTCAATAAGAGGAATCCAACATAGTCTATGGCACGTCAATCGGACGTCCGGAGCTCAAGTTATAAGTGCTTCCGCTCCGAGGGCCCGGTTGGTTTCGTGTTCGAACCAACCCTGCCATACCCAAAGTTATCCGAAATTTTGATTGTAATAAACTAAAACGTCTGTCTCGATCCAAGGATCGCATATCAACTGACGGTACGTTGATCGGAGGTCCGTAGCCCATGTTACGGTCGTTTTAACGAACATGTTCGTTTTTAGGGGGTTTTGGGCCCGGCCCGAGACCCCCTGGGTCGGCCCGAACCGGGTCGACCCGACCTGGGTTCAGGTCCGTCCCATCAGGGCGCGGCCCAGCCCGGCATGGGCGCCACGCGCCGCGTGAGTGCGGAAGGGGGGGAACCGCCACCCCCTTCGAACCGGACGGCGGACCCGCGGGGGTCCACCCTGCTGCGTTGACCGGGGGTTCAAACACCCGGTTTTCCGGATCTGGCTGGCCATAACAGTCGGCCAGTGTACCACGCGGGACTGGTTGGTCCCGTCCTCCATGCACCGGTGGCCGGCTGTTTCGGCCACCGCTCCCTGCTCCACCGCGGCCTTGGTCCGACCGGCACGGCCCGACGGCGCCGCGCCCCTCTGTCGCGGAACGCCCCTCTGCCACGGCCCCGTTCCTTCCGTATCCTCTTTCAGCCTCAATGGCGCGGCGCGACGACACCGTGCTTCTTCGTCGCGTTCCTCCTTGTTTCTGCGCGGTGTCGTTGCACCGCACCGCCTTCGTTCGAGCCGCAAAAAACACAACACAAAGGGAGAGGAGGATCGGACATGTTTAGGCGGTCCGACCTCCTTCCGTTAAATTGATAACAAGCGGCCCAAATATTTAACAGAGAACGCAAAGAAAAATCACTTCGTAAAAACACACCCCTACCTCGAAGAAGTCGTCGAACGAGAATCTTCATGGGAAAAAGATGTCGCAGATGATGGTGTCGCAGAACGAGGCTTCGTAAGCGTCGTCGGTGTTCACCCAAAGAAGGCATCTCTCACCGGCTGCGGAGAAGAGAGGAGACGGCATGGCGATCTCCCCTTGCGGTGATGGAGTTCTTCGTCATAGACTTGGCGTTCTTCACGAAGAAGATGAAGTTCTTCAAGACCATAGCTCTCCTCTCCAAAAATCTACACACAAAGATTCAACCATAATAAAATAAGGCTTTTCCTTATTTTATTACTCATGCCAACTCTATTCAAAATTCAAAATGAATTCACCAAATTAATTAACGTGCGTTGTCCAATTAATGAGGTGTTTTATTGGAATGTATTTTAATGTGGAGGAGATACAAATTAATGGGGGGTTTGCCAACTTTATGGGATGTTGAGGAAATTGAAAATGTGGGGCTCGTGTGGGGCCCACCTCACTAATATCCTATCAAGAGGAGTTAGGATTTAGTGGGTCCCACCTCAACTTCCATACGTAGGTTATAATTACACATAGTAGAAATAAAATTGCAGCACATATTTTATTTCACTCTTTAATTAAACCACTTCATTTTTAACATCACCTCCCAAGAAAACGCAACTCCAGAAAAGGTGTTCCTAAGAAATTACTGGTGTTGCGGTTCCATCGGTGCCCTCGGATTTCAATTCCGAGAACCGGTTCAAAATTTAGGAAAACCCGCTCATTCGTTCACTGAACGTACCCGATCTAAACTTCAGTAATTTATTTCGGGCACACCGGGCCTCGGAATCAGGTGCCGTCAGAAACTTCGTACTCGGAAAATCCCAAAGAAAATTAAAAAAATAATTTCCCTTGAAATTTATGGGTCTTTACAATTTCTTTGAGTCTTACTTTTTAAGTGATAATTTCCCTGGGTATATCTCTTTTTTCCATTATATAAACATGAAATATTGGATAGTAATAGTAGTAGGATTATCATAATTACAGAAATTTACTTACTATGTGTGATTACAAGAACTGGAAAAATCATTTCATATTTTACACTGCTTCTTTAGCTACCTCAGAAGCTGCAACAAACTTGTTATTTTTATATTTTTCTACCATTGGCTTGAATGATCTTGTCTTTATCATTACCTTAGCTTAACTATGATATTATATCATATTGACATTATAGTATTACTAGTTTGTGTCCCATTGTAACTAGTATCCCTTCCTCTCTACATACCAGGTACATATCTTTTGTACTTTCTCAAGTACAATCAAATAGTTTTGACTACTTCCCTTGAAGTTATCCTATATATAACTGATATTTTCCTACCATAGAGAATATGTCGGTAATATAACATCTTTTAAATATCATGTCATGTGTGATAGATCCATTTTTAGTGCTTATGAAATTATACTCACCACATTAATCTTATCCTATGCATATTCATGTCTTCTTGGAGAGATTTATGTTATGTGACACTGGTAACAATTATGTCTGAAATTGTTCCAACTTGTATTTCATTAATACCTTGTTAGTATATGTACTATTTACTAGGTCTAATAAACCATTAGATATAATTCTGTAGATCTCATTACCTATAAATTTAGTTGTTACTTTAATTCAATCTTTATAGATTTATTATCATCATGGTCTTAACTAAATGTAAGACCAATATCTGTTTTCCATATGTTAATAAACATATTTTACTTGGAAAATAATGGAACTCCCAGTAATATTTGGTAGAAACATTTAAAATATTCATTCTAAATGAATATTCTATGATCTTGTTTCTTACTTTAATATTAAAATTGGTTTTCAGTAACTTTCACCTTTATTGGTATTTTATGATGTCACCATCCCTTTCTGGTTGTGTCATATAGTCATATTCCATGATTTCTAGTCTTGACATCCATTTATTAATTTAATGATCATAAAAAATATCTATGATAAAGAAAACTCTAATGGATTTGGGAATAAATACTTTTTATTACCAATCGAGCCTTCTTGGTAACACACTTGTACCATCCATGTATAGTCTCACTTGAATACCTGCTGTAATATTCAAAATAATAAGCCTCGTGTACTTTGATAAATGGAATAAATTATTTAATTTAATTAATCTTGTAAATTTTATCTAATTTCCATATACTTTCCACTAGTATGAATTATTATTCTCAATGAATAATGTATCACAATATGTGGTGAATATAACTCTATCAATATCGTTTTATCCTTCTTACACAGTATGTGTCTCTGGAACATTCTCTTCCACACCTCTTATGAAACTCATTCATATGTCAACTATTTGTGTATCTCAAACATGGACTAAACCCAAGTCAATACTACTCCAACTATCTCAAATAGATATGTGAATACTTTTATAGAAATATATTATATAACTTGAATATATCTTTTCTATCATAGGTATTTCTGTAATATCCTTTGAAAACTTCAAGATGATTACTATAGATGTACATTATGTTTTTTCTTGATGAAAGTTTGTTTATATCTTGAAAAACTCTTTGAATATAAACACATGTCATTAAGAAAATGGATTTATATCATACTAAAACTCATATCATATTAATTTTTTATTATAGCTGGAATATGTTTATGGGATAATGTCACTATTTTCAAAGCATGCCTCAGAAAATGTAAGTATCTGAAGTAGAAGAAACTTCTTGATTCTTCAATTCAAAAAATTGCATTTATCTTCCATAAAATTATTTCATGATATTAGAAACAAATAACCTCCTATTTAATACCTCTTCTTCGAATAATGTTGAATATATTATTTTGGCTTCACACTTTCCACTATCCTCTTCTCCTTATCTTTCAACTTTTTCACTGTAAGAACTAATTATTAAACTTTCTTTATGTTCCTATTCTCTTGACGAACGCTAGCCAAAAATTAATGAAACTTTTTTATTAATTTACTATTAATTTTATAATCTTAAATGAAAGCGGAATAAATGGGTTTAAATGATATTAGAAAGAGATACGTTGAAATATTGGGGCCATCATTTAGTGTAATCATCATCCGTTCATATCTCACTTCACTTTCTCCTCACAATTTTCTTAGAGATGAGACAATATGTAAAATCATTCATGTCCTGATGTTGTATCCACAAATCATATCATACATTGATGATTGAATTATGAAATAACCATCATATGTGTCATATATGAGTCCCATGTAATCATTTTCACACCATCACTTCATGTGGTGTCTTAACAGTTATTGGGGACACCAGCATCATGAATTTTCAATGTTGTAGTACTTTGCGTAATTGTCTGTACTACTCTTTGGAAACTTGTTCCAATTTGAAACTTTTCTTTATCCAATATTATCACAGTGTACATGTGTTATTACTTTACATTTTTCTAAAAAAGTAAAATATATCATATTTGTATTTTTATCTTGATTAAAAGTATAAATTTTAAAATTATTAATTCTAAATGTCTCCCACTATTTTATCAAATTCTTGAAGCCCTCAACTACAAGATTTGGAATACCCAATCGCTTATGTATTCTAGTGGAAAGGATCTTTGAAGACTCTCCTCATAATCTACATGTTATGGCTATAACACTTCTCAAAGAGTAAAAAGTAGGCATCTGACTGGATAACCACATTAACTTATGGCTCCTCGATCTGTTTAGAGGGGTCACATCTCTTATAAATAATTACTTTGAAATGATCAGCATATGCCTCTAAAGTTGCAACAAGCGAGCTATGAATAACCCTTTTCTTCCAACTTTAGTTAATACAAACCACCACTCTCATAATAACTCCTTGGTGGTAAGATTCACCCTCAACTATTGCTAACGAGCACTCCAAACACTTGGTTTTATTCAAATTTGAGAGATGGAAGGCATTTAATGACTTAATGTTTTCTTTAATAGATTTTAGAATTTAATATTAGATAATGTGATCATTTTCTATTTAACATGCTTTTTCTATGTGATCACACTCATAACATAACTATTATTTTAAATAGGAAACATTCACCACATATGTTCATTTTATCTTTTCATGATTTTTTAATATTATAATATGTGATCTCATGTAATAAATACACATCCAAAATAATAAACCATGCACATGATAAAATAAATAAATAATGATGTGATCATGATCTATTAACTATTTTTTAATCCATCAAGAGAATAATGGATTAGACGAGACCCTAGTGGAATTTCTTAAGTCAATGCTTCACTTGAATTGTACCACCCACAACTCTCGTGCACTTTTCGTGTTTGGCCTACACCATCTCTCAACTCAAACCTTGCTTCCACGAGCATCTCCGATATTTAAAATTTATACTCACACGTAGGTGATGGGAACTCAGGATGCGAAATTATATTTTATCACTTAAATATGGACATGAATACCCTTATACAAATTAAAGATAGCGGTACAATGTGTAAATCATAAAAATAAAATAATTATTACATTTTAGAAAAAATAAATGAGAAAATTAAATAAATAAATAATAAACTAAACATGTACAGGTTGGTTTCATCTCATAACCATTCAACATAGAATTATAATTTATAAGAAAATTTAAATTTTTAAAATTTAGTTTGAGGGAATTTTTAATGTGTTAACATGAATTAAAATAATTTTAATTAATTATCGAGACGTCCCATAGGACCCGAAATAATTTTATTAAATACCAAACAAAGAAATTAATTTCTAGAAAAAAAATATAATTTTTTGGTCTATTTAGACCTAAAGTGTATCCTGGGAAATTAATTTAGGACTGCTAAAAGGTGAAAAGGGTTAGGCTGCTCAGACTTAGACCAATTTGGTCTGGCCTGAGATGGGGTACCCATTTAAAGGAAATATAATATATATATTAATAAAGTAAAATGATAAAAAGATTTCAAAGGATTCTTTTCCCCTTTTTATATATTTTAATCAATCTTCCAGGGGAAGATTTGAATAAACTTCTAATGGAATATTTATCCTTTTAATTAAACAATCTTCCAAGGTAATCTTTAAACTAGCTTCCATGGGAAGCATTATCATTTTAATTAAACAAGCTTTCATGAGAATCTTTAAACTGGATTCTAAGGGAAGCTATATCTTTTTAATTAAACAAGATTCTATGGGAAACTTTAAATTGGATTCCAAGGGAATATTGTATTGATAATGGACTACCCCAACGAGATTCTGGTATATCTGGCTAACACAAAACATACTTACATTGTGATCCAGTAAAAAATCCATCACAGCTGTAGTATTAAAGTGAATCAAAAAAATAAAACATTTATTTTCGTAGTGATTTTTATGAAAAACCTATCGATATTTTATTGATCATATCATGGCGATAAGAAATCATATCAACACTTCAAAAGTTTATTTAGGACCATATTGAAACCCTATTTCTGAATCATATAAAATTTAATTGAAATATTATATTTTGTCACTTAAATAATTACATGTTCCCTTTGATACCAATCGCAGGAACCCAGCGTGTAGCGAAATCATAAAAGATGTGAAGTTTAAAATTTTGGGTTTTGATTCATGTTAAAAACACTAAATCCAATAAAAAACCTTTCCTGGATTTCTAAATGGATCACATGTAATTCAATTTAAGCACCAAAAATAAAATCAAATGAAAGTGTAAATGGTACCTTGTTTGATTGAATTTGTTGGTTTGATTCGCTCATCGTTGATGTATTGTGGTTAAAAGAAACAAAAATATGCATCTTATAGATCTTTGACATATGATCCAAAATTCTTATATTATCGATTTACATTTCTCAAGTTCTAAAGTGGGAAATTGAACAGCTTTACGATGTCTCTCTGGTCGCCTAAAGAACGCAAACATGATTGATAAAGTAGGATTGATCTAACCTTGTTCTTCCTTCACAATATCTCTCTAAGAACTTAGGAGGAGAGAAGAAGAGATATCCTATCACTAAATTTGTGAAAATGGTGGAAAAATTATTTTAGAGGCTAAAATGAGATTTCATATTTAGTTTGTGCTTTCCAAAATTGAACTTTGGTCCCTGGAAAGTAATAATCTTCATTTTAGACCTTTGTGCACAAGTATGACTTAATAAACTAGTCATAAATTTAAAAAATATTTTATCACTCACTTATAACACAATAAAATGTTACATGATAAAATAAAAACCATTAACTTGGATCGTAATCTCCTCAAATAATTTAACGAACCTTGAATATCCTATTTTTGTTCGAAAAATTATATTTTCTCATATTCACTTCTATGATCAAACAACTTGTGAATACATTGGGAAATAAATTCAATCATCATTATTATAAAATTTAATAATATAGTTGAATTAGTTTTACCTGTGAATGATCATACACAGATGTTCATCATCCTCTGTATGTGGGCCCACTTTTTCCTAAACTTTTATTTATTAGAATAGGTGGAACCTGTGGATACACTTAGTGTGTAACCCTCCAGGTCCTTATCTCAATAGTAATGAGTCTAACCCACAGACCAAGAGTGGACTCTAGAAACCCATCATGGTCTCTAAGAAGATAAGGAATTTCATATCTAATAATACCTCCTACGAACATATTCTGTGTAATATAATATATTTATCTCCTGATATCTCATAAACAAGGATGCACAATTTTATTGTAATCATTTTTTTACTTTATATATTTCGTGTCCTCACTAAATATACTTACCTTATTGTACTATGGACAAGGATTTATTGAATTTACTACCATCCTGGTCAACATGGGCCCACTAGATATCTCTTCCTCAACTCGAAAGTGGAAAATTCTATCCTGATAATTCAATGAATATCATTCCACCAATGACGCACCCAATACAAGGTAAAATGACACAATTTCATTATTATGGTTTTTTCCTTACATAAAAGACTGAGATCAAATGGAACACATTGATAATGATCTCATTTCAAGAGACTAATAAACATGTTCATAGATAAGAACATTCCATGACACCCAAAACATGTGGTGTTCCTATTGGTAGGTTTTTCCTCGTGATCTCATCTACTCGAGATCACAAAGTGTGAACTTCGTGAGAAGAAGTCCCAATTATTATAATCCTCCATCACCTGATAGTCAGACATCATATGTGTTACGTCAGTATGATGTATCTAGACTATAAGACATATATATTTAATATTATTTTCTTAGTATCTTGAGGTTCTCATTATAGATAGGAAATACTATATCCTTTTGATACGATGTGTAATCTATGTACATTAACATGAAAATAATGGATGAAAAAGTATCATCACTATTATGGTACGAATAAACATATGTATATATCAAACTATATACATGTAGTGGTAATCAAAATTACTATTCAAGTTGGGTCTAGGGAACCCACTATTAAAATAGATGGTATGGTGATAACTTTTTGATCATATATAATAAACAATGACTACTAATTGAGTGAGTGATAAAGGAAGAAAGGATTCATCACAAAAAATATAGATAAGTATAGGTTTATTAGGGAGATAAAAATATAGTATTTTTTCATGAATGCACCAAAAAAAGAAAATTTATGGGGGATCTCAATATGAATCTTAAATATGGTTCTTATATTAGTGAAATAAAAATTACTAGACATATTTATTGTTTCATATTTCTCTTAATTAACGATATATGGGTTCATGGAAAGAATATAGGGATGATTATTTGAGGGATTATGAAAAGGTTTCCTTCTTCAATAATATTCCTTTCTCTATTTATGGCCAGTAAAACCAAATCATGGAGTCTATTCCATTGGAGGGGGATATAATTGAGGTTATCAGAAATCTCAATATAAATTTCTCCCCCAAACCCAATGGATTTCCAGGTTTCTTTAATGTAGCTATATGGGGATCATAAAAAAGGAGTTCATTTATACCTTACAAAAGTATTTCAAGGTTGTCACTTGTGTGACTACTCTGGTTCTTATTCATATGGTTTAAAATTTGAGTTCCTTTAACCATTATAGGCCTATCAGTATGTGTAAATTATCCTATAAATTGATCCCTAAGATTATAAATTAAATACTATCTCAAATCATTCACAAGTATTTTTTAAGAAAAATATGGATTTATTAAGTGAATGAATATCCAGTGTGTCATTGAATTAGTGTAATATATATTTTTGGATCTTGAACATAAAAATAATTGGAACAATATCATAGATAATATTAATATGGATAAAGAATGTGATAGAATGAAATGGGACTTTGTTTTGAAAGTCAAGAGGAGATCTGGGTTCTAATAATGGATTTTTGATCCCTTTCTTCATATTTATTCTTCACCTTGTTTCTTAATCACTATAATCTATAGGAAGTTTGGTTTCTTCAAAATAAGACTACCATACTTAGTTTTTATCTGATATATGAGAGTTTGATGTTTTGAAAATGTATTTTTTACGATCCATTGGACTAAGGTGAGGAAGTTCTAATAGACTAATATATGAAAGAAATTCAATCAGACTGAGCTAAGGAAGTTTTATCATACTGAGATGGGGAAGTTTCAATGAAATTAGATAAGTAATCAAGTCAATTAAACTGATCTGAGGAAGTTACAATGTATTTATCTGAGAAATAAAGTCAATCATACTGAACTGATGAAGTTCCCTTGGACTGAGCTGAGGAAGTTCCAACAAACTGTTCTGAGGAATAAATTCAAGTAGACTGATATAATAAAGTCTCAATTAACTAAGAAGATAAATAAAGTAAATAGGACTGATCTAAGGAGGTTCTATTAGAATTATGTGAGGAAGTTACAATAGATTGATCTGAGAAAGTTTTAACAAATTGAGTTTTCCAGAATATAGTTTGTAACATTTTGTTAAGAATTCTAGAAGAGGTTATGTAGAATTCAAGAAGTTTTGAGAATACACAAGAAGATATTGTAAGGTTTTAAATAGTCAAATATGAAGCTCAAATGTGAGTGAAAATTAGAGTTTTCTAAATTTGGATGATTGGGAAAAACATTTTAGTATCACAATTTTTCTATTCCGGTTCTCTTATAAATATATTCATAGTATATTCTTACTTTGTAACTTTCACATGTTTGAAAAAGGTACAAAATTTTCAAAGTTTATGTTACAAGTATTTTACGAATAGATATCTCATCAGAAAATTGGACTAGAGTAAGTTTAGATTTCCATACTAAGGAATATCATACTAAAAAATATTGGTCTGAGTAGTTGAGAAGAGTTTGCAAGGAATGAGTTTTTTTATTTACATAATAGAAAGTTTCTTCTGGCGTATATTGAGAAAAGGTGAATTGGATTGAGTTTATCAGACTGAGCCTATCGGACTGAGGACCATCAGACTCAGGTTCATCATACCTAGTGACTTTTGTTAAGCACATTGAACAAATTATTTATACTTTTTTGTGGCTCATTTTTTTGTAAGAAATATTTTTAAACTAATGGGATTTTTTGTAATCATTCCAATCAGGATATAGAAGGTGTCTAACAATAGTTTTCACAATTTTTATTCACTTATTTATTATAGTGAATTTATATAGACCTACAGAAGTGGTAATTGAAAGGATATAGGTTCTCACATTGAGGCCAAACCTTATAAATCTCAAAATATTTACATGCTTTCCTACATTTTCTTTCATGATTTTTTACTAAAATATGATAAGGTAATGAACTTTAATAGGTTTCATAGGTTATGTTTCTAAAATTTTAAAACATAAAAATTTTAACATCTAATTCACTAACACCCCTATCAATTTTTATTCGATCCTTTAGAACTTCAATTGGTATCAAATTAAAGGTTCCCTTATTGAATCTCTATCATATAAAATCTCACTTCTATCAATAGTAGAGGAATTCCTATATTTTATGGAAAATTTTATTATAGTTGGAAAAAATGGATGATTTCATATCTCTTATCTATTGACTTGCAATTTATTGGTGCTACTATAATTGGTTTTACACCTTTTGAGAAATATTATCCTATGATGTTTTTTGAAGAGAGAAAAATTGAAGTTGATAGAAAGGATAGAAATATTATCCTTATTTATCTATAATAAAATTTTTATATAAAGGTGATGATTCTCAAAACATCAAACCGTATGTGGGATAAGTTGGAAATAATTTTTCCAGAGAATACTAAATTGAAGAAAGTAAATCTACAAAACTGGAATAGTAAGTTTAAAGCCATAAGGATGAGAAATGAAGAAACTATTAATGAATACTTCACCAAAGTAAATGAATTTGTTTGAAACATCAGAGTCTTCAAGGATGTCTTAGATGATTTTATAGTTGTGAAGAAACTCATGAGAAACTTTCCTCATAGGTTTGACTCTAAATTTTCCACTATATAAGATAAATTATATTTGTCTCTCGATGAATTTAAAAACATTATTTTTTCTTAGTAAATGAGAAAATCTAAAATCTTCACAAAGAATATGAAATATGAAATATATTTTGAAGCAATAAGAAAATTAAAAATTCAATATGTTGAAGATGTTTATCCTTGTGATTATAAAGATAAATATGATGATGAGTTTAATGATACAATCATGTCTCCTATATATAAGAACTATTTAATAAGAATAATAAATATGGAGGAAAACTTCCTCTTTATTTTTTTGAGTGTGGTAGAATCAGGAACATTACTATGAATTTCCCCAAGAATAAATTTGGATAATATAATGATTATTATAATGAAAAACCTCGATGGAAGAAGTGGAATAAAAGTTACAAATAATAAAATTCATACAAGAAAATATAAGAAGAATTTTACTTGGAATAAGAGAAGTATGTTGAGTAAGAAATTTTAATCAAACTCAACTAAAATTAATTATTATGAATATGAAAGGTTATAAAAGGCTAGAACATTCATTGAAAAATTTTAGAAAAAAAAGACTCCTCAAATAGTGAATAAGAAGTAGGTGAAGAATCTTATAGAAAGTATCAACTCAAAAAAAAACTTGTTGCGTGTATTTAGAAAAAAAATAACCCTCAATAAATAAATTATAATGATAAATAAGGATAGTGAAAAAGTTTTTGAAGGTAAAAAATATGTTTTCAAGAAATAATAAGAATACATCAAGGAGATCTTAAGTTACAAACATAGAATTGTTGAATAGGGAAAGATGATTGAAGATCTCAGTAAGAAGTTTAAAGCTAAGGAAGATAATGTTAACAAGTCTCAATAAAAACTTCTTGAGGAGGAATTTACTTTAAGAAATATGAATAAAAACATCAAAAATCTTAAAAAGTTAAATATTATACTTTTAAAGTTGGTAATAAAGATCAAATAAAGAATTTGGTGAAATAATCATCCACCAAAAATTGAGTTTCATCTGATTTTTTTAACCTTTTATGTTCTATAAAAGGTATTGGTAAATATTGGTGTGAGAGGGGTTGTGAAAAATATATCACATTCCAAAAAAATTTAAAATTACCCCCAGAAGAAGGTTTACCCATTCCAAGAATATGTTTGAGGAGAAATAAGTAATCAAACAAAACAAAGTTTCTATATAGAAAGATATTAATTCAACTAAAAATAAACATTTGATGGTTTTTACTAGTTTTATGGAATTTATAGGCGTAGATATTCCAATTTTTGGTACAATATTTCTCTACCTAAAAATATGTATGATGAAAGAGGAAGCATAATGAGTAACTTTCCTATAACTCAGAAAGTTAGAAAAGTAAAAACATAATATGGTAGAAAACTTAAAATGGAAAATAAATTTGAATATATAGAATAAGTATATTTAAGATATTACTAGGATGTTCATAAAGCCAAAAAATATTTGACACTCCTTCTGGAACAAGTTTCTTATTATATAAAATAAAAGGAATATAGAAATAAGAAATTTGAGGAAAGCACTTTTTTTATTGATACAACTTTGAAAGAAAGTAAAAATAAAAAACCATGGATACTTGATAGTGGTTTCTCTTTACACATGATAGGTGATATAATAATCTTAAAACATTTTGAAAATTATGATTGAGTAGAAGTTACTTTTGGAAATGAAGGTTTCTTAAAGATAAGAGGAATAGGAACTGGTGAGATGGAACCTCAAAAACTTAAATAAAAAAAATTGTTGATGGGATCAAAAAAAACTTTCTCATTTTGAGTTAACATTTTTATGATGTAAAAAAAGTTATTTTTAGAAAATATTTTTGTATCATTAGAAGTATTAAAGATAGAAAAGTTATTAAAAAGGAGAAGGAACTCATGGAAATATTTTTCATATTGGAGAAATAAACAACTAATGTTATATAAGTGATGAAGATGAGAATAAGTTGTGGCCCCAAAGACTTGGACACCTTGGGTAGAAAAGCATGGAAAAACATTCCAAATTTTATGTCGTTCAAAAATAATAGAAGAATATTTGTGTGTAACTTATCAGAAAGGTAAAATGAGTAAGAAAAGTCACAATAAAGTTAAGATACAGTCTACCAAACCTCTTGAACTTGTTCATTATGATTTATGTGGGCCGATGAGAAATCAATAAACAAATTAAGATTTTTACTTTATCACATTTTTTGATTATTTCACTAGGATGATGAACATCATTTTATAAATCACAATTTAGAGGTAGAATAAATTTTCAGAGTTTTTAAAAGAGAAATTGAGGGAAAAATGGGGGTTTATATAAAGAAGTTAAGAGAATATAATGTAATAGAGTTCACATACAATTATTTAGAAAATTCTATTAGAAATAATGATATAAAACATCAGTATAGTTCTCTCTAGACTCTGTAACAAAATATATTAGCAGAAAGGAAATATATAAGTTTAGTGGAAATGGGTAGAATCATGTTAGAAAAATAAAAACTTTAAAAGTTTTATTGTAGAGAAGCTATTATTACTATTGTACAAGTTTAGAACAGATTTTTATTGAGGCTTTAATCCAATATAACTTCCTATGAAATATGGTATAACAAAAAAAACCTTTATTGAAGTGTTTCAAGGTATGTTTATGTCCCTGTTTTTTTTAAATCAAAAATCCAAATCTCAAAAAAAAATTAATGAGAAATATAATTAAGGAATTTTCATAAAATGTTCACTAAATGAAAGAAGTTTCAAATGTTGGAACAAATTTTTACATAATTTGGAGAATTCATATGATGTAAAAGTTATTGAAAATCATAAATCCTTAAAAAAATATGTTAATAATGTTGAGTAAGATAAAGTATATATTTCAAATGGAAATAAAATTTATTTAAAACATACTTATCAAGAATCAAAAGAATTATGCGATGAGGAAAGTGAATATGGAAGAGAAATTTTGAAATTTTTTAGTTTAAAAAATAATTTTGAGGCTGAAAATATTCATGGGAATCAGATTGATCCATTTAATAAGATAATATGGATGAGATTATAAAATAATACATCACTTTTTTCACAAATTTAACTAGAATTAGTTTTATAAGTAGTGGAACATAAATAATGGGTTGATGCGATGAATGAAGAGCTAGATAATATTGAGAAAAATAACACTTGGGAACTTTTTCCCCAACTAGAAAATAAAAATTTCATTAGAACAAAATGGGTGTATAGAAACAAGTTAAATGATCGTGGATAAGTTTTAAGAAACAAAAAAAGTATTGTTTGTAAAGAATATTCATAGTAGGAGGGTGTGGGTTTTAAAGAAACCATTTCCCCCATTACGAGACTAGAAACTATAAGAATGTTTCTGAAAGTGGATACATATCGAAATTATAAATTTTATCATATGGATGTGGAGTAATATTTTCTAAATGTTGAGATTAAATAATAAGTTTACATTGAGTAACCTTGTGGGTTTTTATATGATTAATATGAAAGAAAAAAAATTAAATTGAAGAAATTTTGGTATGGATTTAAAAAAGACCCACATTCTTGGTATTAAAAACTTGACAATTGTTTGTGAATGTTGAATTTTTATAATGGAAATGTTGATCTAAATGAAATATATTAACTCTAGAATCCTAAATGTAATTTTTTATGTGGATGATCTAATTTTTGTTTGAGATGAATAAAAATTTTGTAATGAATTTTCTAAAGAAATAAATAATAATTTTGAAATGTCAATGTTCAGAGAATTAACTTTATTCCTTGGTTTACAAGTTCAAAAAAAGAAAAATACATTTTCCTATCTCAAGAAAAGTATTCCAGGGAATTGATACAAAAAAATTTATGTAATAATACAAATAATTTTCTTCTCCTAATTCAGTTGGAATGAAGATGAGTAAAGATAAATCTGGGAAAAGTGTGAATTGGAAAAAAATTTGAAAAATGATTAGAAGTTTTCTTTCTATAACTACTTTGAGACCTAATATTATTTATGTTTTGACTTTTTGTTCCAGATATCAAAGTGATACTAAATAATCTCATATGTTTCAAGAAAATATAATTCAAATATATGTCAAAGGAATAACTTCACATGGGATTTTATATAAAAGAAATTGTTAAATGAACTTTCATGGTTATACTGATGTTGATTGGGCTATTGATTACAATGATATAAAATCAACTCATAGAGGGACATTTTTATTGGGTGAATGTTGTGTGAATTGAAAAAGTTAGGAAACTCAAAATCTTGTCCAACATTCAATATCAAAACATATTGATATCAAGTTTCAATTTATAAAAGAAAAGGTTGTTGGTGGAGAAGTTCTGCTGGAATGCATTTCTATGTAATATCAAATTGATAATATCTTCAAAAAAGAAATGTTAAAAGAGAGATTTGTGGAATTGGGGATAAAACTTCATGTTTAGCCTCCACCATTGACTTCATAAACATCTTTAAAATGTTCCCCAACTGTACTTTGGATTATGTTGAAAATAGGGAGAATATGTACAACTTTATCCTTCAATGGAAAGAGAATTAATTTTCTTACTTAAATGAATATAAAGTTGTGGTTATCATAAAATATAAGAGAGAAAATGATAAAAGTGATGGGGAGTTTATCTTTATATGGAATCAAAATTTTCCTTTCACCAAGGGATGTAATTCCTTAAAAACAATAATTTATCTTGTAGTGTGGTATTAAGATACTCTCTTCTGATAAAGGATGTGTTTTGGTAAAATTCAAAAAAAAAACATGATTTATTTAAAAATATGAGTTTTGAAAAAAATCTAATGGTTTAAAAAATGGTAAGTTGAAAATTTTATTAACAAAAGTCATCATAAAATAAAAAGGTGGGAGGTTGGAGATCCTTTGTGATGTTTTTTTTAAGAAGTTTTGTATTTGTTGAAAAATAATATTTTTTGTAAAATAACATTTTTGTACAACAAGTGAAAGGTATGTTGTTGAATGTTTATAACTTTTTTTTCTGAAAATTATATGTTAATTTAAATGAATAAATTTATTTTTAAAGTTTTGGTGATCGGATCCAGGGATTCAAAATCAAACTACCAGACTCAATTTTTGTTATAAATATAGGAGATTGATGTTTTGTACGTATTTTTTAGTTGATCCATTAGACTGAGATGAGGAAGTTCCAATGGACTAAGCTGAGGAAGAAATTCAATTGGACTGATCTGAGGAAGTTCCAATGGACTGACCTGAGGAAGAAAGTCAATCAGATTGAGCTAATGAAGTTACATCAAAATGAGATAAGGAAGTTCCAATGGACTAAACTGAAAAATAAAGTCAATTAGACTGAGATAAGGAATTTACAATGGACTAATATAAGGAAGTTCTAATTGACTAATTTCTCTAGATTATATTTTTTGATCTTTTATTGAGAATTTTAGAAAATGTTCTGGAGAATTCAAGAAGTTTTGAGAAGACAACAAAAGAGATTAGAAGGTTTGAAATAGTCAAATATGAAGTTCAAATGTTAGTGAAATTTAGAGTTTTTGGAATTTGGGTGAGTGGGAAAAACATTTTAGTTTCCTTCATTTCCTATTTTTGAGTCACCTAATAATAGATTCACAACATATTTATACTTTGTAACTTTCACATGTGAAAAAAAGGATGAAGTGATATAGAGTTCATGTTAGAAGTTTTTTTCGGATAGAGATATCATCATAAGGTTAGACTAGAGTTATTTTAGATTATCAGACTAAGGAAGATCAGGATAAAAAAGATTGGTTTGAGTAGTTGGGAATATTTTTTAAGCTGTTGGTTTTTTTATTCAAAAAAATAGAAATTCTCTTCATTCATAGATATAGAAAATATTAATTGAATTGAGTTTATCAGACTGAGCATATTGAACTAAGTTTATCAGACTGAGGGCCATCAGACTCAGGGTTATCAGACCTAGTGAATTTTTTGTAGAATATTAAACAAAGTCTTTATACTTTTTTGTGGATCAGTTTTTTGTAATAAATCATCATAAACTGATTGGAATTTGTATAATCATTCTTATTGGGAGATAGAAGGTGTATAACAGGATTTGGAACATGGTTTATTCACTTCTTCACTATAGTGAATTTTTATTAACCCACAAAAGTGGATATATCAATGATGTGGGTTCTCACACTGAGGCCAAATATTGTAAATCTCATGTACTTTAATTTCTTTCCTACTTTTTCATGCATGAGTTTTTATTAAAATATGATAAGGTAGTTAACTTTAAAATGTTTCAGAGGTTATGCTTTTAAAAGTTTGAAACTTATAAAATTTTAACAACAGATTCCCCCCCACCCCCCCCCCCCCCCCCCTCCTTCTCATTTGTTATTCGATCCTTTAGAACTTCGTAAAATATTATGGAATATATTGTATGAAGTAACTCAAATCAAGTAAATTTAGTGTGTATATTTTGAGTAGATTCTCATTTAGGAAATCTCAATTTATTGGAATATGGAGAAACTTCTTGAAATAGATATTTCCTATAACTTACCTTTTCATGCCTCTATAGATAAGAATAATTTATATTAATTATTTATATTTTTGAGTAGAAATAATTAAAATAAGTATCACTAACTAGAAATTTATCTTTATTTCTTTTGATGGTAAGATCACTATAATCTCTACTGTCTTAGTGTTCATTCCAATGCATGTACTTTCTATTACCAAGGATCCCAAATCAATCATCAAAAATGTCAAAAGCATCATTATTGGGTTTTTATGAGACTATTATCAATAAGTAAAATGACACCAGATAAGGTAAGATCACCTACAGAAACCATTAGATTAAGGTGTTATTAACATCATGAAACTTTAGAAATGTATACAAATCATACATGTGAAGCTGGCATAAGATGATCTTACAAGTCATTATTTACAGTCAAAATTTATTCATGAAAAATATGGGAAGATATGAGAGGTGATTTATAGTGTTAAGCCTCTAACTACCCATGTTTGGAGTAGTTTATAGGGTATATTTTATATCCTTCTCGATCATTTTTAGTTGATCATCGACTATTGTGACATCTCATTCTGAGATGATAACTGGAGCGGTCAATCTCTCTACCTCTTGGGTTTCCCATACTTCAATATGAGTTTTTTCAAGGTAATAGGATTTCTAAGGTTCACTAATATTATACTTAATGGGGAAAATAAGTATCTCTTATAATATATTATTCTAGAGAAAAAATCATATCTTTGTGTTTTTACCCCAAATATTTTAAGATAGTTTAGTTCCTCTGATTACCATGAACTCATCTATGTTTAGGGTAGCTTTAATAATTGAGATAACTTCATGTAAAGTAAGTTCATCCCTATAAATAAATTTTTTTGTTATGGAAGTTTCATCACAGAGCATTACCCATAGATAACCTCATCCAACACAAATGTATTTAGTTGGATTCAAATTTCATAAGATATTCAAACCCAAATATAGATAGTGGAGATCATCTTTCTTTAGGATTTGATTAAGAATTCTCTATCTGAAACATTCTTGGGTCTTGTTTGGGTATGATCATTTATCTTGGTTCCCTTAATTAGTTACTCACTACATGGTTTGGTATTATAGAGTTTTCTTCCTATTAAGGGAACACCTATAGTGTGGTGTTTTATACAAGTTATTGGGTCCTATGGGAAACATGTAATGAGACTAGAAATCTAGGATCTCTCTCCAATTTTTATTTATTGAATAAAAAACTTTTCTCATTAATCAATTATATGGCACTGACATGGATATAGAGTATCCAAAATCTTACCTTTATGAATCTAAACCTTGTGTTTAAATGAATCCACGCATGTGTGGATAGTAATGGTAAGAGCCACCAAATGAAATAGAATAATCCAATAATGGTATTTAAACTCAACACTAATGGTTCTTGTACTAACAAGTTCATATAAGGGGGAGGTTTCATTCGTGATGAATGGGTATTGATGGTGCATGTGTTTAGTTCTTCATATAGGGAGGGAAACTCACTCATTGTTGAGGTCCAATAAATGCTTAGTGGTCTATTCCTTTGTATACTTTACAAATATACCCAATATTTTTTGGAATCTAACATGGATTTGGTGGTAAAATTCTTAAGGAGGATTTATCTGATCCACTATTCCATCATCCACATCATCATAGAATGAAATATTTTTATTAAGATGTGGAGATTCTTCATACTTGGCATGAGGGTAACAAGGATGTTAAATTTTTTTCTTTGAAAGAAAATCCAAATGCTATGCTTAAAATTTATAGTAATAATAGTTCCCTCCCCAAATACTATATAAACATTGTTCATGGGGATTCCCTATAACTAAACCACTAAAAACCCACCCTTAAACTCTTTTTTTGGAATTTATCACCCTCTTTAAAAAATATTTATATTGTGGTGTACATAAAATGAACCATCGAAACTGGTTTTAAAATTAAATCATTTCAAGAAAACCAATTTTTAATACAAAACAAGTTTTCAAGAAAAAATCTAAATAACAACAATGAACTACAATAACTTCTTTGATCCATCTCTAACAAGTGAAACCCACATTAGGATTAATTAAAAATCAAAATAGCTCTAATAAAAAATGTTAAGGGATACAGAGTTGTGCACAGTTTGGAAAACTGTGCACCAATTGTGTGAAAATGTTATAAATATTTTTGACCCAAGACATGGGCTCTATATGGTTTACCAAATCATGTGATCTAACCATTAATCTATGGTTCCTCTCCTATTTTCACCCCAAAACCAAATATGGGAACCCCAAAATATTTGATATAACTCAATGATTATAAAAATTCCATCATCTCATATCAAAATACACCAAATCCAAGTAATAAAAAAAATTAAATTCAAGACTCAAGCCTAGACTACCTAGAGAAACTCAAGTTTCTTCAAAAAAAAGTGGTAATAAAGAACCTAATGATGACCTAAATCAGTAATCTCAATCATAATAGTCTTTATACTACTTTGACATTCCTAAATAGCAAGTGGGTTCTTTGATATCATTTTTTTAATGAACTATCCCATTCTACCCCTAAACCAATACCCAAGTCGACCCGCCACAAGTACTGAAGAGAATTTTCAATTTCCATAATATTTAAACTAGTGTTGAGGTATAAAATGAAACAACCAGTATGAACTATTTTACCTATATATAATGATAAATAAACAATAGAAACTATTCTAGAATCTGTAATGTTGTTTCCACACTTTTTATGTCCATGAAAAATGAATATTCATATATAAATAAATAACCAAACCAAACATGGAATAACATAAATTAAAATCCCAAAAATAAATAATCAATATAACAATTAACTTACATTTAAATACCACATTAGAGAAAAAAATCAATAAGATTCCAATATAAAGGATACTTTGATAAAAATAAAGAGCTCACTGAAATGGCTAATACATACTCATCTCAAATTAAACCAAAAACCCAATACAATGATCAAATATCCCCATGAGTCCAATGGTCACTCACTACATCCCAATATCCATCAATAGACTGACACAATTATAATTCAAACTATAATAAAACCTAGGAACTTGTATAAAAACATGAAATTTGTATAATCACACACATGACTATGTATGCAAGGTGTGAGCTAACTAGGCCTAGTAGTATTTCTCTAAAGATTATATACAAATATTTTTTTATAAAAAATGTTCATTAATTATAGTTTTAACACACACATACACACATATATATGCATGTTTTTGTGTTTCAAGAGTATATTTTTCATTCAATAAATCATAAGGAAGACAAATCACATCCTTACGATTTTTTTAAAACATATACCCTTTCTATTTAAAACAAGAGTGGGGATATTATTTTAAAATAAATAATTTTGAAATCTAAATGAGTGTATATTTTATTTTATAATTTAAAACAAATCCCTTTTCTCATTTTAAATCCTCTCTTAAAACCCCATTTTGTAACTCATGATGTAAAACCATTTGAAAAAGGAACACTTCCACATTTAAATTATTTCTTTCAAAACTAATTTTAAAAATATTTTAAAATTAAAACAAACCATTAAAGAGAGGAAACACAAATCAAGTAGGCACCATAATATCAAGAATCATTACAAAGTAACCATCAATGAAATATTGGTTCAATAAAACCCAATCAGGTACAAGGGGATACAATCAAGCATAAAGTTTGAAATCCCCTTTAATAATTCATAATGGAACAAGAATCATAGGTAACTCACTATCTTCTAATCTAAACATGATATTGGACCTCACTTACAGAGTACTTAAAATAGGATCGGTTATCCTATGGTAAACTTGACATAATCAAACAACCCTGGTGTTCCCTACTTGTCTTTATTAGGTGACAATCCTTTCCTAGTGTAAGAACAATCAAGACTAGGGTACTAGATATGAATAATATATTCTAGTGTTTCACTCATCTAGATATTCTATTTATATAACTATTGTTTCCATGAAATCAATCTAGTTGAGGTGAGAAAACAACTGAATCACATGATAAACACAATAATCAATAATAAATCATAATAAATAAATACCACATATTACTTGAAACACCCTTAAAGGAAACATACCCTTTAACATATTTAAATCATCACATAGTAATAATAAATTCACATCCCATAAAGTTTAAAAAACTTATAAAAGGAATAATTGAAAATAAAATGGGGCTCTAGCAGATAATATCACAACATTAATAAAATCTTTTTCATAAAGTGAAAATAAATCCTTTGAACACCAACTTGGAATGCCAAGTTATTTTACCATCATTTATAAACCAATTCATAAAACATCCTTTTGAAATTATTTATAAAACACTATATTCCTTTGAAACCACATAAAATTATATGAAGGCCATCAAGTTTCAAAAAAAATAAGGACCAAAAGCACCCCCTTTTTATAAAATAACCATTTTTAAAACATAATGTTAGGTCTCAAGATAAAAATTGATATTCCCCAACTCTTAAAAGGATATAGATCTAATACCAAGTGTTAGGCCCCAGAGAGGTTATGTAAATGGACATTAGGGAGTGAATTTTCTTTCTTTAAAAATAATTAGAGTATAAAGTTTATGAGATAAAATTGATTGGTTTAACTATTAAATAATTTTATCTCACCAATATAAGAAAAGAGAGAGAAAAAAATGAAAGAATGTAAAATATGAACACAATAATTTTATCTAGTTTGGATTTAAATTATCCTAATCTATTATTCACCCCTCTCATGAACTTAGAGAGATGGAACCCACTATGGTATATCACTTTTGAAGGAGTTTTATAACTCTTTATATCCACCTCTTTCACACCTGGAGGCTCAAACAAATTCCCTTGTCTTTTACAGGTTTAGAAAAATCCCATCCTTTTAAAGGAGAAGAACCAAACTAGACTTTTATAGGATCAATCCCAACCTATTACCTTTTTCGAGTTTAGATGGAACCTATTATTTTATGGTAGAAAACCTAACCCATACTTTTATAGTTCCATACCTAACCTAGACTTTCACAAGATTAGTCATAACCTCTTCTATGTTATGGGTCAAGAAGAAACTAATCTTCTAAGGGGATAGACTAAACCTAGACTCTTATAGGAGTAATCTTTCCCTTTGCTATTTTATGGGTTAATCAAAACTCATTATTCTAATAGGATAGACTAAACATAGTCTTCTAATGGGACGGACTACCTTTTATTTTGGTAGTATAACCTCATGCAAGACACGTTAAGTGAGATAATACAAACAAGAAATTTACAGTAAAATGAAATAATAAAACAGTTTAAACTTATGAATTGTCATCAATGGAGATGTTGGAATTTTGATATAGTAATTCTCAATCCATTCTAGGTGTTAAAACAATGAATATCAGGCATCCCGCAGTATACTTTTTGTAAGCATAAAAATGATTAATCTCCATTACTCAGTTTCAAATAATATAGCACATAAAAGAGAAGCATAGTCAAATCAATGTGTTTTTCACTTCCTTCCTTGGACCTTTTTATACACAAAAATTTCAACTATTTTCTCCACTTTAAATTCCATTAATCTCCATCATAAATTCCAATGATAAAAACTTCACATGGAGGTAGCTTTTAATTATACTATGAAAATGAAAATCATGTTTTACAGAAATAATCATTAGTGTAATAAAAAATTAATATATAAATAAATATATCCATAAATTTTGATAATAAAATTCTTATAATTCACCAATAACTTATGAGAGACTAACTTTCCATTTTCCAATACAATTCTAATTTAAACTTTTCACTTTTAATGAATTTTTACTACTCGTTCTTAGATAAAAAAAGAAAATTAATATCCATGTGATATTTATCTTGATATCATATTTAAAAAAATTAATAAAGTAGTTAATAATTAATATTAATATACTTCAAAAACCATCTAAAAATATTCGAGACAAACTCATTATATTACAAAAGTTTTTAATTTGGATATTTCATGTTCAAAAACTTCAACGTGAATATAAGTTCTTGCTAAATCCCATGTGAATCATTTTTAATCAATCAATGAACAAATTAAAACTTATTATCATGGCTTATATATAATTAATGAGAAATTATATAACAAACAAAACACTAATTATTCCTATAATAAACATGCAGAAAAATGAAATGTGAAGAATTACATAAAATCGGTCATATATCCAAGTTTTACAAAAAACTATAGAAACCTGAATAACCACATTAGAAAATTAATTTAATTGATTTTAACATAGAATTTATCCTCTATGTATTAAAATCTCATCAAATAATAAAATAGACATAGCATAATTGATATAGGTGAATGCTATGTAAGAGGATTTATATAAGGGAATCTATATAACCGATTTATGTAAGGGAATTTATATATCCATTTCACATAAGAAAATTCACCTGAATATTTCTCATGATGTAACATCCCAATTAAGTAATGAATAATAGATATTTTTATCTATGTCTATTAGTGAATTAGATAGTTTTTTAGAGGCTTAAAATGAGAATAAATCCAATCTTAAGCATGGAATACATTAATATTTTTAAAAGATTGTTTTACTACCTTTTGATGGAAAACCATTTTTAAATATATCTTTTGACAATTTTATAAGCTATGTTTTTCAAAATAAACTTATTCTTTAAGATTGGGACATCAAAATTTACTTTTTGTGAATTTTTGGTATTTTTCCGATAAAGTTCATTTTTTTAATGAATAGTGAAAAATGTTGTATTTTAATTCAAAACCTATTTTTTAATCCAATTTATTTATATGATTATATTATCTTTTTAATTGGTTTTGAAGTGAAATTAGAATATATTTTTATCATTTAATCCAATGGTGGTCATTGGAATCAATTTCACTTTGAAATAGGACTTAAACTGGTGTCAATCTTTTGATACTTATTGTTTCATAAAAACACGATATTTGTGATGACAGCGGGAATTAATTATTTAATTAATTAATGTAACTTATATGATTTGAATTTTTTAAAATAGACATCATTTTTTAATTCATAATATCAAATATAGCTTAGGGTGATGTTTTGGTATTTTTCTGAAAAACTTCAATTTTTGATGAATAGTAAAACCACTAAGTGGTAGTTAAAGAAACTGATTTTTCGTTTAAATGAAACTTTGCCACTTCTGTGATTTGATTTTCAAAAATCCGACATACATGGTTGTCATTAAGAAGTAAAATTTGGTTCAATGAGATTAAAATAATATTTTTGTGAATAGTAACTTTTAAGTTTTTATTCGCGATTAGAGGTAATTAGTGCAATTTAAGAAAAAATGATATTATAATAAAATAAAAATACCTAGACACATGTCCTACCCTTATTGGATGTGGCATGGCCGACCAATAAAAGCCATGGGTCAACTTGGGGACCCCATGGAGCCACTTTGGTAGGAAAAGGACATTAATATCTTTTTATTTAATGTTATAATTAAAATGACACAAACATAAGTTGTTTTACTAAAACAATTTTTAAATGGGGTTATACAAGTCAGATTTTTTACTATAAATATTCATTAGAAAGATAAAAATATTTCCTACATCATGATATTTTTTTTAATTTTTATACATTAAATAATTTAAATTATTTATGACATCATGATGATGCAGCGAATACCTCATTAATAAAGGATTTAAATAAAATGAGAAGATAATGTAAAATATATGCCCTACACATGTCCAAAACCTATTGTATTGGTGGATTTATAACCCTTATCACCTTACCCTCGAATTATATCAATGTGGGACCTTTTTAATCCGAAACTCATTTTAAAATAAAGTAACATTTCTTTACTTTCCAAGAGTGTCCCTCCTCTCCTCTTATAAAAGGCCCCCACCTCTACCTCCTTACCCACACTTCCAAAGCCTTTGGATCGGCCAACCCCTGCCCATTTTGCCTCTCCACATCCCTCTCTTACTCCTTGAAGCCTCACTTTGGTCATAAGTCTTCCCAAGTAAGCCTTTGAGCTCAAACCAAAGGGAGTTACCCGATTTTAAGGTAATGTCTTCACTTGTGTTCTTTTGTTTTATTTTGCTTCTCCAACCCCCTAAACTCTTTTTATTCATTTATTTTGTAACTAAAACAGTATCTTCCATATACTAGGATGTTTTTATAATAATTATTCGAGCTACACTTACACACACCTACATATAATGGTTAAAGAACATACTGTTTCCGTGGATGGCGAATTTCTGCCTCCCGAAACGATGATTGTTCAACATTATTTTAACACCTTCAAAGGTGGCCATTAAGATGAAACTATATTTATATATGATATATAATATTTTTATGTTTTCTTTAATCTTCTTTATTTCTTGTTTTGGGCATACCTTTATGGTTTCCATTATGGGTAAACGCGATATCTTCATTTAAGGAAGTGCGGACTACCGCCCCCTCAAAGTGATTTGATTCGTTAATACCATATGTGGGACGTATAAAGTATGGAGTTATGATATTATATATGATATTGCACTAGAATTATAATATACCTTTATATCATTATGATTCCATTTCTTAAAATACGAAATAGAAATGGAAGCAGGGTTCATGCGTACGTACGGCTTACCGTCTCCATGAACGGTGCATTTCATTTCTTACCTCTAAATGTAATATAATATTATAAATGCATGCATGTACTGGATATATATGATATATATGATATCTACATCATGAATACCATTCTGGATATAATGGATACATTAACAACTTGTAATTATAAAAGGTTTATTTTTTACTCAAGTACCAATGATCGTTAAAACGACCGTTATTAACTTAAATAATTACATAGTGTTCACGACATCGCAATAAGTGATATAAAAGAAATAATGAACTTGAAAAAGGTTCTTAAACAAGTATAAATTAACTCAAGTTTATTATTCAGGAGATTAAAGAACGACCGAGTCAAGTCAGACCCGAGGTATGGGACTTCGTCTCAATCTCCTTTCATTGAGGCATATTTTGTTTTATACACAACCTTCTTTTATACGGTGTATAAACCCCTTTGACTTTTACATTTATTAAAAATGAATCTTTTTTATATGAATCATTTACTAAACGACAAAATGGAATGTTTTTGTTGTACGTATGCGGCAAAAATGACTTCTCCGCCACCATGACCATTATTTGAGTTTCGGCTTCCTCTACAAGTCATACCTTTTTTTTAAAGAAAAATAAATACCTTGTTTTACTTTTATTTTATTTTGGTATTGAAAATGGTTTTCATAATGTTTTTATATCAATGTGTTGTATTGATATCTTGTGATTGAAAGGTGGAAATGTGATGTTTCCTTTATGTATGTTTTATGTGATACGATTATGTTGTGGTTATTGGGAATTATTATGAAGACGGGTGGTTTCGTGATAAACTAAGGGCGGGTGAGCCTTATATAGCTCTCCAATGCATTGGGTAACGCGAATGAGTGAAACTTTAAGGTTTCTTCGAAGAGATTTAGGGAATATGATGTGTTGGGTATTCCAAACGTAACCAAGAGGGTTACTCCCTACGTAAGAATGTTATGAATGCATCAAGTTACCTTTATGTCTTATGATTTCTATGATTTATTCATGATTTTATGAGGTATGTTAAAGTGATTATGTTTTATGGGTAAATTATGATTTCATTCTTATGTATATATGTACCCATGTTTCCTTTCCATATTTTTATATCCCTTACTGAGCTTTTTATGCTCATCCCAAGTTTTTGAAATGTTTTTCACAGGTCAAGGGAATGGTACATGATATGATGATAGTGTCAAGGAAGTGTCAAGAAAGAATCCATGTTTTATTTTAAATATGTTTCCATTGATGGGAAAAATTAATACTATGTTTTATGTAACCACTTCTTTTAAATATGGAATGTAATGCATGTTTTATGATCTAATTCTCTAAAACTCTAAACCTGAAAAGATCCTCAAGGTGTAATCTTGTAATAACTCAAGATTAAGTAATTTTTAAGGCTGGGGCCTTATAGTTGGTATCAAAGGTCGGTTTAGATAACTTTAGGAGTTAGAATTATATTAAATTATTATCTAAAAATATTTTTTTTGAAATGATATAGAATTTGAAGATTACCATGTTACTTCATCTAAGACATGTTTGTTCAGAATGGTTTTCCGCAGAGGAAACAGGGAAGCAGTGCTAGGAAGGCATACAGAAGGAAATAACCTTCTGAATCAGCATCCTGAGATGGTCGGAATTGGAACTGAACAGTTTGTTGCAGTAATGGCGCAGTTGACTCAAGCGATAAATGGTGGTGGTATCCATGCACGAGATCAGCCAGATCAACCGCAGAGGAACATGTCAGTGGTGGAACATTTCATGAGGAAACATCCCCCATCATTCAGAGGATCATCTGACCATGTGCTAGCTGAAGGGTGGATTAAAGCACTGGAGAAGATTTTCGATGTCATGGGGTGTTCATACAATCAAAAGGTTAGTCTTTCTATTTACCGTTTGGAGGGTGAATCAGATCAGTGGTGGTCGATGGTTAAAAATATCAGGGACGCTGATGAGATTGATGCTCTCGACTGGAATGAATTCAAAGTTATGTTTCTTGAGAAGTATTTTCCTAAGGTTTTTCGACTTAGGATGGAAAAACAATTCTTGGAATTGAGGCAAGAGGAAGAATCAGTGGCTGCCTATGAAGAGAGGTTCACTCATTTGGAAAGGTATTATCCAAATTTTATCCGAGACCTTGATTGTAAAATCAATCGTTTTTACTCAGGATTAAAACCAAAATATCGAAGGGCATTAGCTTCTTGTGAGTTTAAAAGTTATTAAAAGCTTGTTCGATGTGCTGAGAAGGTGTAAATGGAGTTTGTCGATGATCAAGTGTTCTATAACAACCAACAGAAGAAGAGACCAAGCTGGCAGGAGAAAGGAAAGAATTCTTTAAAAAAGTCTGATGGTAAGAAAACTAAGATTCCAGTTTGTGATAAATGTGGTAAAAGGCATGTTAGGGAATGTCTTCAGAATTCTGGAAAGTGTTACTAATGTGGTAATATGGGACATAAGTCTCATGATTGTACTGAAAAAGATCATGGTGATGGTAAGTCCAAATTTTATTTACAGTTAGTGAAATGTTTTAAGTGCAATGAGATGGGTCACTATGCAAACGAGTGTCCAACAAAGAGCTTGAGTGATGGGAAGCAGTTAGACTACAAGCAGAAAGGGGTGGTGAAATCCTTTGAAACTACTTCATCAGATGTCGGGCCATCAAATGAAGTTGTATTAGGTACTTTGTTTGTTTTTTCAGATTATGCCAGTGTGTTGTTTGATTTGGGGTCCACACATTCTTTCATCTCTGAAACCTTTTCTAGTAAAATGGGAATACTATCTCAAGAAATGACTCCTGAACTTGTGGTAAAAACACCTGGGGGAAATGTTGAGGCAAAAAGAATTTATAAGAATATTCTTATCCTTATCTGTGGAAAGAACCTACTTGAAAACCTTATTGTTCTACCTCTAGTAGATTTTGATGTTATCCTGGGTATGGATTGGCTCTCTATTTACCATGCTAAGATTGACTGTAGAGCTAAAGAAGTTTATTTTCAGAAAGACTTTCAGTTTTTGTATAAGAATTAACCCTTACTGTTGATAACTTTTCAAGAGGCCGATAAACTTGTAAAAGATGGAAATTAATGTTACCTTGCACATATTGTTGAAAACAAGGGAACAGTTCAGATTAATGATGTGCCATTGGTAAATGAGTATCCTGATGTTTTTCCTGATGAGTTGCCTGGAATAATACCAGATCAGGAAGTTGAATTTGCCGTTGACTTAGTTCCTGATGCTAAGCCAATTTCAAAACCCCCTTATTGAATGGCTCAAATTGAAATTTTAGAGTTGAAGGAGCAGTTGCAAGATTTATTAGAGAAAGGTTTCATTCGACCTAGCACATCACCATGGGGTGCTCCTATTTTATTTGATAAAAAGAAAGATGGTTATATGAGACTTTTCATTGATTATAGAGCCTTGAATAACATCACTATTAAGAACAAATATCCTTTGCCTCATATCGATGATTTGTTTGATCAGCTCCAGGGAGCTCAGTTTTTTTCAAGGATTGACCTGAGATCGGGGTACCATCGGCTGAAGGTAAAGGAAGCCGATGTTCCGAAGACTGTGTTTCGTAAAAGATATGGCCATTATGAATTTTTAGTGATGCCTTTTGGGCTAACCAATGCACTTGCTGTATTCATGGATTAATGAACAGAATTTTCCATGAGTTCTTGGATAAGTTTGTGGTGGTTTTCATTGATGATATTTTGGTGTTTTCTAAAAGTAAAGAGGAGCATGAAAGACATTTAAGGGTTATTTTTCAAACCTTAAAAGAAAATAAATTGTATGGGAAATTCAGAAAGTGTGAGTTTTGGTTATAACAAATTTCTTTCCTTGGTCACATTATTTCTAAAGATGGGATAACCGTTGATCTTGCAAAAACAAAGGTTGTTAAAGAATGGCCAAGACCCACAAATGTAACAGAGATTCGTAGTTTTCTTGGTTTGGCAGGCTATTACCAAAGGTTTGTTAGAAATTTTTCATGGTTATATAGTCCAATGACTAAGATAACTCGGAAGGGTGTTAAGTTTATCTGGACAAAAGAATGTGATGATTTTTTTCAGGAATTGAAAAGAAAATTGATGAATGCTCCATTTTTGGCACTACCTTCCAGGAATGGGGAGTTTGTTATCTACAATGATGATTCATTGAAAGGAATTGGTTGTGTCCTAATGCAGAATGATCAGGTAATTTCTTATGCTTCACGACAGTTGAAAACTCATGAGGTAAATTACCCTACACATGATTTGGAATTAGTTGTTGTTGTTTTTGCTTTAAAAATTTGGAGGCATCATTTGTATGGAGTAAAGTGTGAAATATATACCGATCACAAAAGTTTAAAGTATATATTCACTCAGAAATAATTGAACATGAGATAGAGTATATGGCTAGAATTAATCAAGGATTATGATTGTACAATTCATTACCATCCGGGAAAATAAAATAAAGTGGCTGATGCTTTGAGTCGAAAAATTAATGCTTCATTAGCAATGTTGCGTTTGGAACGTGGTCCTTTGGTTAAGGATTTGATGAACTTTGGCATAGAAGTTGTTGGTGCAGGATTTTCTTCTATTTTATTTTAGGTATCAGTGAAATCTTCTCTATCAGACATAATCAAGCAAGCACATAAGCAAGATAGTGAGTTGCATAAAAAGGTAGAGCTGGTTCAGAAAGGTAAGTTGCCTAAATTCAACATTGATAATGATTGTGTTTTGAGATTTGGGAAGAGATTGTGTGTGCCTTTTGATTCACAGTTGAAGAGAGAGTTGTTATATGAAGCTCATAGTTCTCCATTTTCAGTTCATCCTGGCAATACTAAGATGTACAGAGATCTGCGGGAGTATTGCTGGTGGGATGGAATGAAAAGAGATATTGCTAATTTTACTGTGAAGTGTTTGACATGTCAACAGGTTAAAGCAAATCGGAAGTTACCGAAAGGTATGCTTCAGCCTTTACCAGTGCCAGAGTGGAAATGGGAGAATATATCCATGGACTTCGTTGTGGGATTGCCGAAGACCCCTCGAGGTAATAATGCAATCTGGGTTATTGTTGATCGCTTGACTAAATCTGCTCATTTCCTTGCTATACGAGATAATTTTTCCCTAGATCAACTTTCCTGTTTGTATCTTAAGGAGATAGTCAGGTTACATGGAGTTCCCCTCTCCATTGTATCTGACCGTGATCCCAGGTTCACTTCTAACTTTTGAAAAGGCCTTCAGAAGTCGTTGGGTACAGAATTAAATTTTAGTACAACTTTTCATCCTCAATCATATGGGCAGTCAGAACGAACAATTAAGACATTGGAAGATATGCTACGTTATTTCTCTATGGATTATCAGGGGAGTTGGGACCAACATCTTTATTTGGTTTAATTTTCATATAATAACAGTTTTCATTCCAGTATACAGATGGCACCATTTGAGGCGTTATATGGGAAGCGGTGTCGAACTCCAGCTTTTTGGGATGAAGTGGGTGAAAGAAATCTGATGGGACCAGAATTGGTAGAAGAGTTGGAAGAAAAAGTTTAGCTGATACAGAAACACATGAGAACAGCTTAGAGCAGGCAGAAGAGTTATGCGGACAACAGGAGTAAGGATCTATCTTTTGAGGTAGGTGATCATGTTTTTCTCAAAGTCTCACCATGGAAAAGTGTGATGCGATTTGGTAAGAAAGGAAAGCTGAGTCCAAGGTTCATTGGACCATATGAAATTCTGGAGAGAGTTGGATCAGTTTCATACCGGGTGGCTTTACCTCCGAGTTTATCTCAGGTACACAATGTTTTTCATGTTTCTATGTTGAGGAAGTATATGCCAGATTCATCTCATGTTTTGAGTCCAAAGGTAGTTCAGCTGGAAGAGAACCTATCTTATGAATAACAACCAGTCTAGATTCTTGACCACAGGGAGCAAGTGTTATGGAATAAGGTGATTAATCAGGTAAAGGTTTTGTGGAAAAACCACATGATGGAAGAGGCAATATGGGAATCTGAAAATGCAATGAGGGATAAGTACCCCCATATATTCGATAAGTAAATAAATTGCGGGGACGCAATTTTCTAAAGGGGGGAAGGATGTAACATCCCAATTAAGTAATGAATAATATATATTTTTATCTATGTCTATTAGTGAATTATATAGTGTTTTAGAGGCTTAAAATGAGAATAAATCCAATCTTAAGCATGGAATACACTAATATTTTTAAAAGATTGTTTTACTTCATTTTGATGGAAAACCATTTTTAAATCTATCTTTTGAAACTTTTATAAGCTATTTTTGTCAAAATAAACTTATTCTTTAAGATTGGGACATCAAAATTTACTTTGTGTGAATTTTTGGTATTTTTTCGATAAAGTTCATTTTTTAATGAATAGTGAAAATGTTGTATTTTAATTCAAAACCTATTTTTTAATCTAATTTATTTATATGATTATATTATATTTTGAATTGGTTTTGAAGTTAAATTAGAATATATTTTTACCATTTAATCCAATGGTGGTCATTGGAATCAATTTCACTTTGAAATTGAACTTAAACTGGTGTCAATCTTTTGATACTTATTATTTCATAAAAACACGCTATTTGTCATGACAACGGGAATAAATTATTAAGTTAATTAATGTAACTTATATGATTTGAATTTTTTAAAATAGACATCATTTTTTAATTCAGAATATCAAATATAGCTTAGGGTGAATTTTTGGTATTTTTCTGAAAAACATCAATTTTTGATGAATAGTGAAACCACTAAGTGGTAGTTAAAGAAACTGATTTTTCGTTTAAATGAAACTTTGCCACTTCTGTTTTTTGATTTTCAAAAATCCGACATACATGGTTTTCATTAATAAGTAAAATGTGGTTCAATGAGATTAAAATAATTTTTTGGTGAATAGTAACTTTTAAGTTTTTAATCACGATTAGAGGTAATTAGTGCAATTTAAGGCAAAAATGATATTATAATAAAATGAAAATACCTAGACACATGTCCTACCCTTATTGGATGTGTCATGGACAACCAAGAAAATCCATGGGTCAACTTGGGGACCCCATGGAGCCACTTTGGTAGGAAAAGGACATTAATATCTTTTTATTTAATGTTAAAATTAAAATGACACAAACATAAGTTGTTTTACTAAAACAATTTTTAAATGGGGTTATACAAGTCAGATTTTGGACTATAAATATTAATTAGAAATACAAAAAGATTTTCTACATCATGATATTTTTTTTATAATTTTTAGACATTAAATAAATTAAATTATTTATGACATCATGATGATGTAGTGAATACCTCATTAATAAAGGATTTAAATAAAATGAAAAGATAATGTAAAATATATGACCTACACATGTCCAAAACCTATTGGATTTGTGGATTTCGAACCCGTATCACCTTACCCTCGAATTATATCAATGTGGGCCTTTTGAATCCGAAACTCATTTTAAAATAAAGTAACATTTCTTTACTTTCCAAGAGTGCCCCTCATCTCCTCTTATAAAAGGCCCCCACCTCTACCTCCTTACCCACACTTCCAAAGCCTTTGGATCGGCCAACCCCTGCCCATTTTGTCTCTCCACATCCATATCTTACTCCTTGAAGCCTAACTTTGGGAAGAAGTCTTCCCAAGGAAGCCTTTGATCTCAAACCAAAGGGAGTTACCCGATTTTAAGGTAATGTCTTCACTTGTGTTCTTTTGTTTTATTTTGCTTATCCAACCCCATAAACTCTTTTTATTCATTTATTTTGTAACAAAAACAGTATCTTCAATATACTATGATGTTTTTATAATAAGGATTCTAGATACACTTACACACACCTACATATAATGGTTAAAGAACATATTGTTTCCGTGGATGGCGAATTTCTGCCTCCCGAAACGATGATTGTTCAACATTCTTTTAACACCTTCAAAGGTGGCCATTAAGATGACACTATATTTATATATGACATATAATAGGTTTATTTTTTCCTTAAGCTTCTGTATTTCTCATTTTGGGCATACCTTTATGGTTTCCATTATGGGAAAACGCGATATCTTCATTTAAGGAAGTGTGGACTACCGCCCCCTCAAAGTGATTTGAATCGTTAATACCATATGTGGGATGTATAAAGGATGGAGTTATGATATTATATATGATATTAAACTGGAATTATAATATACCTTTATATCATTATGATTCCATTTCATAAAATACGAAATAGAAATGGAAGCAGCGTTCATGCGTACGTACAGCTTACCGTCTCCATGAACGGTGCATTTCATTTCTTACCTCTAAATGTAATATAATATTATAAATGCATGCATGTACTGGATATATATGATATATATGATATCTACATCATGAATACAATTCTGTATATAATGGATACATGAAAAACTTGTAATTATAAAGGGTTTATTTTTGACTCAAGTACCAATGATCGTTAAAACGACCGTTATTAACTTAAATAATTACATAGTGTTCATGAAATGGCAATAAGTGATATAAAAGGAATAATGAACTTGAAAAAGGTTCTTAAACAAGTATAAATTAACTCTAGTTTATTATTTAGGAGATTAAAGAATGACCGAGTCAAGTCGGACCCGAGGTATGGGACTTCGTCTCAATCTCCTTTCATTGAGGCATATTTTGTTTTATACACAACCTTCTTTTATACGGTGTATAAACCCCTTTGACTTTTACATTTATTCAAAAGGAATCTTTTTTATACGAAGCTTTTACTAAATGAAAAAAGGGAATGTTTTTGTTATACATATGTGGCGACAACAACTTCTCTTCCGCCGTGACCATTATTTGAGTTTCGGCTTCCTCTACAAGCCATACCTTTTTTTAAAGAAAAATAAATACCTTGTTTTACTTTTCTTTTATTTTTGTATTGAAAATGGTTTTCATAATGTTTTTATATCAATGTGTTGTATTGGTATCTTGTGATTGAAAGGTATAAATGTTATGTTTCCTTTATGCATGTTTTATGTGATAGGATTATGTTGTGGTTCTTGGGAATTATTATGAAGACGGGTGGTTCCGTGATAAAATAAGGGCGGTTGAGCCCGATATAGCTCTCCAATGCATTGGGTAACGCGAAGGAGTGAAACATTAAGGTTTCTCCGAAGATATTTAGGGAATATATTGTGATGGGTATTCCAAACGTAACCAAGAGGGTTACTCCCTACGTAAGAATGTTATGAATGCCTCAAGTTACCTTTATGTCTTATGATTTCTATGATTTATTCATGATTTTATGACGTATGTTAAAGTGCTTATGTTTTATGGGTAAAGTATGATTTCATTCTTATGTATATGTGTACCCATGTTTCCTTTCCATATTTTTATAACCCTTACTGAGATTTTTATGCTCATCCCAAGTTTTTGAAATGTTTTTCACAGGTTAAGGGAAAGGTACATGATATGATGATAGTGTCAAGGAATTGTCAAGAAAGAATCCATGTTTTATTTTAAATACGTTTCCATTGATGGGACAAATGAATACTATCTTTTATGTAACCACTTTTTTTAAATGTGGAATGTAATGCATGTTTTATGATCTAATTCTCTAAAACTCTAAACCTGAAAAGATCCTCAAGGTGTAATCTTGTAATAACTCAAGATTAAGTAATGTTTAAGGCTGGGGCCTTATACACAACATAGACAATTTATTCACATAAGAAACAATTTTCACATAGATTAATATCTATGTATATATTTCTCATATAAGTGAATTGTTCCTATTTCCGAATTCACATAATGGATTCTAGAATTTTGAAAAACATATTGATTTATCAAATGTCAGACCTAAAACAGACTTTATAAATAGAATAATTATATTTTGTTCCATATGAATTATATTTATATAATTTCATTATATTTCAAAATAATCAAGAATAAAATTATTTAGAGTTATTTATCTCATTTTATCATCAAAATAAAATAGAAAACTGCTATGAAAAACTATATATTTTTTACTAAAAACATGTAATAAATTGTGACCTGATATAGAACATGATAGAGATCAAATTAGAGTTTGATGTCTTTTAATAAAATGTAGATAATTTATTTATATTTACAACTAAAAAATAATCAGAAAATTTTGATTTATTTATCTAAATATATTTTCAAAATATATAAGGTAACTTATTTTGGAAAATTAGTTACATGGATTCACATTTTTCTACATGGTGAAGAGTAAAAGGGATATGTTGGAATAGTAAAAACCTATATAAATGATATTTTAAGGTCCCAAATGAGGTATTTATCCTAGAAAATAAATATAAAACTTTTATAACATGAAATGACTAAGAAAAACATGAAATTAAATGATATTTTAAGAAAATGAATATTATGACCTAATCAAAGTAAAGCATACTTTAATAAAAACACAAGATAAAAAACTAAAGGCAAACTAAATTATATAATAATCATAGTAAAGTATACCTTGATCAATATATAAGATAAAAAATTAAATATAACACTAAATTAAGACTTATTTTAAAGATAATAAAACAAGTAAATTCACCAATGTATTAAGACTTATAAACAATACAAAGAATAACAATTATAGTTATACAATACAAATTATTATAAATTTTAAATACTTATGTTAATTAAAATAAAAAAAAATATTTAAAATAATAAAAACATAATTTGATTCAATGAGATAATAAAACAAATTATATTTTTTAATTTTCAATAGATAAAGTGGTTTAAGGAGCTACTCAATACATAAAACATACTATTTAAAAAAATAGTGTCCCACACCTTTCTTATATTTCAAAATCATTTGAAAATCCCCATGTTCATATAAACAAACACTTTTCATACATAATTTTTTATTTAAAAATTCAAAAGTAGAAACTCTTATGTAAAATGCTTTATAATAATCATTAAAGATGTTTAAAATAATTAACAAAACCTTTAAGGGTATTATATATTTTAAAAACATTATAATAACTAATTTTAGAAACAAGCAATCATTTCCTAACATGTTGACTAAAGTAATTTTATAAAAAACAATACATCCTTCAAGAATAAAACACTCACATTTAGTGTAGGAGGCATGTTCTGGAAGGGAAATAAACTTTTCACATCCTAAATAACCAAATCCCCCTGATTAGACATATCTTAAACCCTAAATCTAACTCTCAAATCCATTAAGTTTTGAGGGGGGAAATAAAATGAAGAGGAAATTGAATAAGAGGTAATAGAAGAAGAATAAATAATGTTTTACCTTTAAACACCTCTTGAAATTAAAGTAGTGAGATATTGAAACTAAAGGGGAAGGTGGAGGATCTCTATTAGTTTCTCTTAGGAGTTATTCTTGTGAGAGGGGAATTAAAATAGGGGAAAACCCTTAAAATTGATTAGGGGCACAAAGTAAAATTACATTTTAATGAAATCTATGAAGTTACCCATTTTGGATGCATAGATTACCAAATTGTGCACCAACCATGTAGCTCACTATAAGATCCTATCTTTTTTTCAGGTACATCTCTCTATGATTTTTTCATTAATTTTTTCTTTTGGTTGTGTTTTCATCATGAAATTATGTTTTTTGAATAAACATTGTCTTAGGTTTCAAGGAAACTTAAGAATGGCCGAAGAGTATCCACTAGGTGATATTTGTTGGAGAAAATGACTTAAAGTTTGAGGATGTATGCTTGTTTGAATTAATGGAGTCTGGGTATAAATGGGTTAAGTATTTCATGTGTTCTTGGTGATTTAAGAAAATTTAAAAGAGGATTGGTTTGTTTAAAAGTAAAATGGTCTTAAAATTCAACTATATAACATTTACATGTCATGTAAAGTGATTAGATGTTGTGTAATTGTTTGAGGGTATTAATAAAATAAATCTGTGGTGATGGGTTTTTAGAGTATTCGATTAAAAACATTTACACAATATGTAATAACATTACACATAGTGAAAATGACCGAACTTCTATTTTTAACATGTTGTGTGGCTAAATTCTAGTTGTTTCAGCTACATCTCTTCTCCTCTTAACCCTAGGGATTTCTCTAGGTGATTTTGGGGTTCCAAATTCTTTTTTAGATTTCATGTTTGTGTGATTGATCCCTAGTATGTCTTTTCGGTTAGGTTACTTCCTTCTCTTCCTTCTTCTCCAACCATTGCGGTGAAATACTTTGACTGATTTTATTGATGGTTTTGATCTTGATCAGTTTTGATCTAGGAACATTTTTAAATCATATGCACCTTCTTCATCCTGAGATTTTTCCATTGGAAGCATTGTTGGATCAACGTTTAAAGGTAGGGGGTCTAAATCTTAACTCTATGGTTTTATGATTTCCATGTTTATGAAATATTATGATTGTTCTATCATTGAGTGTGCCCAAATTAATTAAATAAAAAAAATTAATTATTCCTTGAGTCCTTTGGTTTCAATTGGATTTTTAACTAGCTCATGGTTGCCCATGGGGTGAGCGAACCATAATTATTTTTGAGTTAGAAAATGGCTTAAAGTATGTTTAGAATGACATGTAACCTATGGTGATTTATTATTATAAAATACCTAAATTATGGATTATTTCTTATTGATATAATTGTTAATCAATTATGAATTAAATTACAAGTGGAATATGAAAAAAAATGGTAATTGACATAATTAAACATTGAGAATTGTAAGGTGATATTGTGATATCCGTGTTTTATGATAGGGATTATGTTCTATGTTGTAAAGCCTATATATCGCGTTCATCCTTGGAAATTTCACACTTATATGTTGTAATACTAATTTTGATTGGGATCAACCTAGTCTCATGATGTGATTCTTTTAATGAGCGGGCTATACAAAGTCTCATGTTGTAATGCTTATAGGGATTTTTATCAAATACTATAATTCTTATAGGGATTTTACATGGATTGTTGTAACTATACCATAGTCATATGGTTGTGGTTGGAATGGTCATAAGACAATCTTAGATATATTCCATCACAGAGCTGAAGCATATTATTTTACCTTGGTTATATGGTTATGGTTGGCATGGTCATAAGACATGCTTAGAGATATTCTAACATGATTATGAATCAAGTTACTTTACTTTGGTTATATGGTTATGGTTGGAATGGTCATAGGACATTCTCAAATATATTCTGGTATAGAGCCGAAGTAGGCTATTATTGTAATTTATTAATTTTTAAATTCATTAATACACTTGGTTATCACTTTATTTCATACAGTTCTTATCTGACTAGTTTTTTTATACACGGTAGTATCGACCTAATAATTTATACTCACATCCTATTTTGTCCTCCATTTGGTACCCGAGAATATTTTATGAATGTAGGTTTGGAAAAGGGAAAAGGACCTTACTGTTGATTTCTTGTTTGCAGATGGGATGGAGTTTGGAGATGGGACCGATATAGGGTTCGGGACCTATGACTTTGAGTCTTTTATTTGAGTATTATTGTATTTTATTATATTGTTTTATCATTACATTTAGTTACATTCCAACACATCATTACATTATTACTTTATGATTTATTAGATTTACTCATTTTGATTTTATTATTGTCTTCTGATATGTATTTACTTTGATTATTTCCATTCTATTATGGTATGTTTATACTCCTATGACACTTCATAACAGGGGTTATAGTCACCCACCTATAAATTTCACATCCCCCTTGGTATTTGATAGCCTTTGGCATACTATGAGGCGTTCTTGAGGTCTTATAACCAAACCTTTTAGGCTATGTGAGAGAGTTCCATATTGGGGGGACGTTACAAAGTGGTATTAATAGAGCAGGGCTTTTTCCTTTTACCATACAGTTTGGGAAAGGTAGAAAGGATAATATGATATGTTGGGACTTAGTAATGAGCTTTTGAATGGGAGTAGCTAAGCCATGAATGGGGGGAAATCTGAGGACCCATGGATGGGATTGTTGTTGTGTTGTGTGATTGTTACGGTTGATGTTATTTCACCTTGGGTTATTCACATGCTGTGTGAGGTTATTTTTTTATGATCTTACTATTTCTTAAGATTTGTACTCATGGACCGGTACGGTGTGAGATAAGAATACCTACATCTTAATAGGAACATAGGTATATATTAACATGCATTGTTCATGATAGGGGCATATCTATTTTTTCATTTGATATATACTTACCTATACAATTGTGACATGAGAAGTCTATTTCACTAGATAAATTAAATGAGTTGTCATGTCATGCTAAAATACTTTTAAACCATGTATAAAGATACCAAGAGTTAGTGGTTCTTTATTATAGTCACCTGTTGGGTTGACCTTACTTATTACTAGTTCTCTAAGGTGTTTGTTTGTCTTATAGTGCAATTTTCTCTTTGTCATCTTCAACTTGAGAATCATGAGAGTGGAAATCAGAATACTCCTAACATAGCTGAACTAGAGATTACTATAGTTCCTAAGGAGCAGATTGATGTTCATCTTTGAGACAGTTTTTTAAGGGTTATGAGATCCATGGAATGGTAGATTTTTTGTACCATTCCTTCTATGTTTGATCTGACAAGAGAGTTTCAAATATAGCATCTTCCTATGTCTATTGGGGAAGGGAGAACCCAGGAATCCAAGTTCAAGATTGAGTTAGTCCATACAATCTTCAAGAATATCGAGACACCCATAGATAGGAGGGTGAAGCTTGTTTCATATATGCTTCATGGACCTACCAAGAGTTGGTGGGATATTCTAGAGGAAGTTGGGCAGTGGGATGATCTATATTGGAAGGAAGTCAAGATGAATTTCCTAATCTATTTCTATCTTAATAACTTGATGGATGAGAAATATCATGATTTTATGAATCTCACGCATGAGGGTTTGTCAGCACTGGACTATGCTGGATGTTTTACCAACATACAGTGCTTTTCACCATCTTTAGAAGCTAATGAGATCTCCGGGGTGAGACATTTCTAGGAAGGTCTTCATTATGAGATCAGGTCATAGGTAAGAATTTTTTTGTTTGATCATATTTGAAGATGTGATGAATCAGGCACTCATCATGAAAGGGAATCTGAGAGAGGCCTCGTGCATCGGCCAGAATGTTTTATCAAGGTGATCTGGGAGTTCCTCTTCAAGAGGTAATAAGTTTTGTTATGATAGTTTCCACCAAATAATTAGTGGGAAGAGCAGTCAGGGAAGTGAAAACCCATCTCAAGATCATGTTTTGTTCTAACTATCAGTGTGGAAAGTTTGGCCACAAGCGCTCGCAGTGTCCTTACCCCATAGTCGAGTGTCGTATATGTGGAAGACTTGGTTATCTTTAGAGGTTATGTGTCAATTTTCCAAATCATACTAGTGGTAGAGGATCAAGATAGGAACCAAAGTCAGGAAGGGGCTTAACAACACCTTAGTGGGATAGTAGCTAGAGTTCCATAGGTCGTTCAGGAATAGGCAGGGGATGTGGTGCCCCAGTGCATGAGAAATAGTACCAAGTAAGGGATGTAGCTCAATGTAGTCAGACTATAGCATAGGGAATATGGAAAACTCAGTTGAACATTATATAGACTACTCCTACTAACATGGATACAGGACTGTCTACCGTTAGAGGTATGATTCTTGTATCATATACCTTAGTTTGTGTTTTGTTTAATACAATATCATCACATTATTTTATATCTTTTATTTTTTTCAAATGGTTTGGCATTGAATGTGGAAATATTAAATATAATTTTAACCATTTACACATTTTTGGGAGTATGGTTAGAGAATATCAAATATTACAAGGCGTGTTCTCTAGAGATTGGTGGTTACCATTTCTTCTGGGAACCATTCATGATGGAAATGACTAGCTTCATCTTGATTCTTGGTATGGATTGGTTAGTTTTATACCAGGATCATATCAACTTTAATGGTAGGATATTTAGTTTCTTATCTCAATATTAAGGATCTATTCTCACCAAGGTGAGTGGGGTCTTCAGGATGGTCATGCGGAACCAATTTAGTGTAGATTGAATTGTCTAAAGGATCAGATCGTTTATATTGGTCTAGATAATGGTGGAATGTAGTACGATTACTTTCTTCTAGTGGTAGATCATTTTTAGGATGTTTTCACAGATGAGTTCTATGGCTTACTACCTGAGTGATAGATCAAGTTCACAATCTAGTTGGTGTCGGGAGTAGAGCCAGTTTTTATCCCGCCTTACTAAATGGTACTAGTAAAGCTTCAATTGTTGAAAGTTCAGTTGGAAGATATATAATCTAAAGTCTTCATAAGGTCAAGTACACCTCCTTGGGGTTCTCCAGTTCTCTTCACCAAAAATTCTAATGGATCTTTGTGCTTATCTGTAGATTATCAGAGGTTGATTCATATGATGATCAAGAACTGGTATTCTCTTCCATTAATTGATGATATTTTCAGTCAGTTGAGAGGTTCTAAGATATTATAAAATATTGAATTGATACTAAGATACCATCAGTTAAGGGTGAGACTATCATACATACCACATAATGCTTTTAGCAGCATGTATGGCTTGTATGAATTTGTAGTGATTCTATTTGGGTTGAATAATTTGCCTATGGTGTTCATGGACTTAATAAATAGAATCTTTCATTCTTTTTTGGATCTTTTTTTGGTAGTTTTCATCGATGATATCTTATTTTACTCCTAGTCAATAGAAGATCATGCTAAAAATCTTTAAATAGTCTCGAGAACATTGAGAGAGAATCTACTTTATGTCAAGCTAATCAAATACAGTTTCTGGATTAATGAAGTAAACTTATTGTGACATGCCATCTTAGAGGAAAGAGAGTCATTGGACCCAAAGAAAGTCACAACCATGATATATTGGGGACAACTCAATAACATCTTTGTAATTTGGATCTTTATGGGTTTAGTAGGTTATTACCGGCATTTTATCCAAAATTTCTCCAGTTTGGAAGCACCAATGACTGGGATGACCAGGAAAGGGGTGAATTTGGTTTGATCTAATTATTTTAAGAGATATTTTTAGGATCTAAAAGGTTGGATGATCTCATTACCTATCCTCATTTTACCTATTCCAGGTAAATCATATATCATGTATTGTGATGCATTTGGAGTTTGGATCAGAGCAGTTTTGATATAGGGGGATCAAGTGGTTGCTTATGGATTTAGGTATCTAAGACCACATGAGAGTAATTTCTCTACTCATGATCTATATTTAGCGGTAGTGGTACATTCCATGACATGTTGGGGACACTATCTCATGGGTGAGAGGTTTTTGGTATACACAGATCAAAAGATCCTTAAGTACATCTTTTCTTAGCGAGACCTAAACCTTCGACAGAGGAGGTGGGTTGAGTATCTATAGTATTTTGACTTTGAATTAGATTATACACTAGGAAAGGGCAATATATCCATCGATTCTTTAAGTTTAACGACATATATAGAGGCAGTACGAGAGTCTTTTAATAATTGGAAGATAATGGCCCTCTTTGTAGACATGAATCTGAATATTCAAGAATTTCAGGGGTGAGTAGCTCTGAATTTGATATCTTTTATACCCATGATTTTAGACCCAATTAAGTCTGATAAGTTGTCTAATCTTGAGGACTTAGTTATTAGAGACAAATTATTTGGTGGGGAGATTCCATTAGGATGGTCTCTTAACTATGAAAATTCTATTCTTTTTTTTGGTCGAGTATGGGTTCCTAAGGGCTTGTATAAGGAGATGATGAGGGAGTTTCATGATTCTAGATGGATGTTGAATCTTGGTTTAATAAATATGTATCATTATCTCCATAGATATTATTGGTAGTTCAGAATGAAGAGGGAGGTGGAAAGATTCTTGGAAAGATGCTTCACTTGTCAGTAGGTGAAAGCCGAGCATCAGAGTCCAGATGAGCTTTTGAATCCTTTACTCGTTTTGTATTGGAAATAGTATGATGTCGTGATGGATTTTGTGATAGTTATACCCAGGATAACCTGTAAAAATGATGTTTTATGTGTTTTTTGGGATCTACTGACTAAGTTAGCTCACTTCTTACCTATTAGGGAAACCTTCACAACTGATGATCTAAGAAATTTTTGCGTTCATGAGTTGGTTTGGTTGCACAGTGTTTTGACGAGTATAATTTCAAATAGAGATCCTCATTTCACATTGTTTTTCTGGTAGGTTCTTCATAAATCCATGGAATCATGAGTTCCTTTAAGTACATCCTATCATCTACAGATTGATGTTTAATCTGATAAGACTATTCAAGTTCTGAAGGAAATGTTATGAGCCTATTTTTTAGATTTTGGTGCTTCATGGGAGCAAAATATGGCACTCGTAGAGTTTTTATATAATAATATCTTATAGGAATCAATCCAAATGGAACTTTTGAGGCTTTGTATGGAAGTTTTTGATGTTCACCTCTTTGTTGGATGGAGGCAGATAAGTCATCACTTGTTGGGCCTAGTCTAGTATAGGAGAAAAATGAACAGGTTTAGTTGATCAAACAGTGGTTTGTGAGCATACAAATTAGGTATAAATCATATTTTGACCATCATAGATGATCTCTGGAATTCGATATTGGTCAACATTTTTTCCTTCATGTTTTTCCTAGGTTGGGGAAACACCGTGTTAAGAAACAGGGAAATCTAGCACCCAGGTGTTTTTAGCCGTTTGAAATAGGAGAAAGGTTCGATTCAATGGCATACAATTTATCCCATACATAATGATACAGTGTCATTAATGATGTATTACATGTGTCTCTTCTATGAATATATCATCCAAACCCTTCCCATGTGATATAAATAGAAGATTTAGAGATTTGTGATGATGTGTCCTTTGAGGATCATCTGATATGGGTTTTCGATCATAGTGATAAATATCTTTTGGGTTAGTACTATACCATTGGTTTGAGTTCAGTGGAAGCATGGGTGAGTTCAGGAGAAGACCTGGGAAAGGAAGTATGATATGCCCACACAATGGCCATAAATATTCACCGAGACATCATAGCGACACTTGAAGAAACTTGGGGATAATATTTTATAAGGTGGGGAGGTTGTAAGATCCCATATTTTTTTCAGGTACGCATCTCTCTAATTTTTCATTAATCGTTTCTTTTAGATGTGTTTTCGTCAATAAATTCATTTGTTTAAATAAAAATAGTCTTGGGTTACATGGAAACTTGAGAAGGATTGGATAGTATCTACGGGGATAGATTTATTAAATAAAATGGCTTAAATTATGGGGATGTATGCCTGTTTGAAGTAAAGGAGTTTGGGTATATATTTATTAATTTATTTAGGGGATGTTTTTTAGTTGAGAAACCTTAAAAGAGGTTCAGTTTTTTTAAAGGAAAATGGAATGAAAAGTAAACTGCATAAAAATTACACACCATGTAAAGGGATTACACATCATGTAATTGTTCATGGGTTTTAATAAATTAAATCCAAGGTGGTGGGTTTTTCAGCATATTCTATTAAAAACATTTACACGACATGTAATAAAATTACACACCATGTAAATACCCGACCTGTTATTTTAAACATGTTGTGTAATGGAACTCTCATTTTTTCATCTACATATCTTCTCTTCTTAACCCTAGGGAATTATCTAGGTGATTTTGGGGTGCCAAATTCCATTCTCGATGTCTCATTTGTGTGAGATGTCCTTGTTAAGTCTTTTGGGTTAGGTTTATTTATACTCTTCCTTCTTCTCCAACTGTTGTAGTTAAATCCTTTGACCGGTTGTATTGTTGGTATTTATCTTGATGAGTTTTGATCTAGAAACCTCTTTTTAATCATCTGTGACTTCTTCCTCATGGGAGTTTTCCATTATAAGTGTTGTTGGATCATCAGTTAAATGTATAGGGTCTAAATCTTAACCCTATGGTTTGATAATTTCTAATTTTATGCAATATTGAGATTGCACCATCATTGTGTGAACCCAAATTAATTAAATAAACAAATATAATTATTCCTTGAAGTCCTTTGGTTTCAAATGTAATTTTAGGTGGCTCATGGATACCCATGGGGTGAGTCAAACATGAATATAATTTAATTCAAAAACATCTTAAAGTATGTTTAGCATGACATGTGATCTAGGGTGATTTATTTTTATATAATCCTTAAATTGTGGCTTATTTCTTATTGATATAATTGTTAATCAATTGTGAATTAAATTGAAAGTGGTATAAGAAATAAGAATATTAATTCTGATAATTAACTTTTGAGAATTGTGATGTGATATTGTGATATCCATGTTGTATGAAAGGGGTTATGTTTCGTGCTATAATTATTATATATCAGGCTCAGCTCTAAAACAAGCACACTTATATTATGTAATTATGATATTGAGATGGCTCAGCCTATTCCCATGTTATAATGCTTGATGAGAGTGGGATATGCACAGTCCCATGTTGTAATTCTTATAAGGATTTGTTTCATATGTTGTAATGCTTATAGGTATTTTATCCGGATTGTTGTGACTCTACAATGGTTATATGGTTGTGGTTGTCATAGTCATAAGACATGCTTAGTGATATTCTATCATAGATCTAAAGTAGGTTATTTTAACTTGGTTACATGGTTATGGTTGGCATGGTCATAAGACATGATCAGATATATTCTAGAATGGTGTCGAAGTAGGTTATTTTACTTTGGTTATATGGTTGTAGTTGGCATGGTCGTAAGGCATGATCAGAGATATTCTGTCATGGAGATGAAGTTGGTTGTTGTATTTTATTAATTGATAAATTAATTAATAAACCTGGTTATTTCTTTATTTCATACACTTCTTATCTAATAAGTTTTGTTTAGACATGGTGGTTTCAACCTAATGAGTTATACTCACATCGTATTTGGGCTATCGTTTGGTACCCGAGAATATTTTTTTATATACAAGTTTGGACAAGGGAAAGGGAACTTACTATTGATTTCATATTTTCGGATGGGCTGTGTCACACCCCGACCGCAGATGCCCTTATTTTACTCCTTTCTTGGTCCCAGTTTGAATTTTTCAAAGTTTAATTGTGTTGACAGGTTTCGCGCCGGTGTGCGGTCACCGCATCGTTAGCAGTGACTGTGCGTTTGGCTCGGGTGACCGAGTGTTCGCCAGACCTTTTAAATATTAAAATCTTTATGTTGACATTAATATAATTATTAGTATTAAATTGTTATAAATATTATTATTATTTTTATTATTAGTATTGTTATTATTATTATTATTATTATTATAAAATGAAAAGAGAATTGAAACCCTAAACACTCTCCCCACTTTCTTCCTCTTGTGTGGAACCCACCCCCCCCCCCCACCCCTTCCCTCTTGCGTGCGCCGGCCTCCTGATGTCCCCACTCCCTGTCGCCGGCGTCCCAGCCCCCGTTTCCCCTTCGCCACGCCCGCCGGCCGTCTCGGACCCCGCTTCCCCTTCACCGCGCCCAACCACCATTCCCCAGCCTCCTCCCGGCGTTCCGGCCCTCTGTCGCGCCTCCTCACCCCTTCACCTCCGGCTTCGCCCGTCCGGCGCCGCCTTCCTGCTATCCGGCGCAGTTTCCGGTGAGGGTCGCTCGGCCAGCCCGTCTCTGGCCAGCCCCGCTCTACCTTGCACCAACCCACTCCAGTGAGCTCCTCTGGTCAGTGCGCTCTGATTAGTGCAGCCTGATCCCGACGCTCGCCCCCTACTTGCGACCCTCGGCGTAGTGTGTGCGAAGTAACCACGAGGCTCGGTTCAATATTCTGTCGAGCGGTGTCGTGTTCGCGCACAGTTGAGGTAGGCTAATCCATGACTTTCCTCTCCATTGCATTTCATTTGATGCTTGATGTTTATTTAAATTTATAACCTTGTTTCACACCTATATTATACTCATGTTAATCTTGTTAGGATGTTTTTAAGTTTTTATGTTGTGCTAAAATTAGGTTTTTACATGAATCTGGGTTTATGACCTTGTGTATTATGCCTAAGGTGTTTGCTAAAAATGTAATTTTTGTTTCTTGGGTAAAATTGGATGGTTGAGGGGGGGTTTTCCCATCGAATTGTTTTGTTAAATTGGTTTGGATCATGTCTTAAACTTTACATGCAAAATGTGTTGAGTTCTTCTTTGCATGGTTTAAAGCTTGTTTTAGAAAGGCCTTTTTGATTTATGAGCATGCGTTGTATTTTATAAATGAGAGAAATGGATGATTTTGGGTTGAAAGAGAATGGTGCGTTTACTAAATTTGGTTTCAAATGTTTGGGTTGGTTTTAGAGTGTTCCATTGGATGAAGACACAACCATGGGTGCACTAGGTGCACACATGGTTGTGCTATCAAGTGATGATGGCACCCCAGAGCTAGTATTCCTCAAGAACGCCTCTTCTCCCCTCCCTCTTATTTCTTCTAAAATTGTTCTTATTTTCCAAAATGAGGGAAGTGGTGATTATTGTGTTCTAAAGGTGGTTCCAAAAATGTGTTCCTCTTCGTTTGGCTCGATTGGTCTAGAAACGTACTTTGGTGTGTGGTTGGAGAGTAGGGGTCGTTTGGATTTTGGTGAATGTTAGATTAAAAGATCATTGAGTTTTGTAAATTTATAAGCAATATTAGTAAGATGTTTTGGGAAAACGTATTTAGACATGTTGATTTAAAGTCCCATTTGTCTCTTCTAACTCTAGCATAATAATTATGTTGAATCTTTGAGAAGACTATGTTTTGCGAAAATGTAAATGCCCATTTGGAAACTTAATGTGTTTTAGAAAATGGTTTGAATGTTTATGTGTTGTGATGTCCTGGTTGGTACTTTGGTGATGTGATATATGTATACTTATATTTATATATATATACATACTTGTGGGGAACCTCTACAAGGGGACTTCCCTTCGAGGGTTGTCGTGTAGCGGTGTCTGTGTAAGGGGTTGGAAAATGCGGTGAGATGAGTCACGCGTGTGAGGGACTCACACTTACACAGTATTATTAAAACCATCATGGGTTCCTGGGCGTCTTTTAGAGAATCAAGTGACGGTTTCTGGCTAACCCCGATAAGACGGGTTGGCCCCCCTTGGTAGGTAGGCCTTGTGGGGCGTGCCACTGGTTGGATATTAGGGCGGCCAGTTGGTTATTGACTATGGAGTACCACGCCGGCAGGTAGTATGAACACGAGTACGTCTAGGGGTTTTCTATGGATGTTTAGGATCGCCCATGGTTATTGCTTATAACTTCTTGTTTACTTTTGCTTGCACTTGTTTTCCGTTCTTGTTTACTTTCAGTTACCCTTCACAGCTTATACTATTACCTATTTCCTTTAGCACTACTTGTCTTCCTTATTGTTTTGTTTACTTTCTATTGTACTAGTTTGTTCCAGCCTGTTTGTTTACCTGCTTCCTAGTTAGAAAAATCTGAATCTTTCTATCTTGATTTTTCTTATGAAATGAAAAATGGTTTTGGAAATGGTATTTAGCATGTTTTGGATTTTTTTTAAAAGAGATAAAAAGTTATGTTGTTTGTTTTAAAACTTGGAAATACTACTTTTATAATTGTATTTCAAACTGGTGTCAATGGGTTGCTTTGAGAAAGGAAACGTTTGGATTTAAGTGGTTTAATTTGGCATCCCTACTGAGCATTTTAAATGCTCACTCATATCCTATATTTTCAGTTGCAGGTTTACTCTGTTTAGTTTTTTTTCTTTTAGTCGCTCAGTGTTGGATCGAGGTTTCCCTTTTTGTTGGGTGGTGACCTAGAGGGTCACAGGGAGGTATGTGCAGTTTTTTTTTCCTTTCGCTGCTTGTTTTTAATTTTTATTGTTAGTCTTTATTTTATTTTTTTATCTTTTTGTAATGGGGAAAATTGTTCCCTACTGCATGTTTTGATGCCCGACACTAGTTGTCATCCCAGGGGGGTCTGGAACGCCCCTCGGGACTTACCGTGAACCGGCTCAGGTTACCGACTCAGGGTCAACCTGGGTTGGTTCGTGAAAAAATGGTATCAGAGGCGGTTCTTGTTATTTGGGGTGTCCGATATAAGAAGATTAGGACTGTCGGGACTCGAGAGGTAGGTGCGGGAAGAGCGTCGCGAACTCTTTCCCGCACTTATCCTCGAGTTACTAGGGGTAGTCCGAGAATTGTGTCTTTTGACTTCGTTTTGGATTGAGGAATGAAAAAGTAGATGATCCAGTGTCACGTCGCGATTTCACATGTAGTAGTGGCCCATGTGGAGTCTGAGTACCCGGTTTAAGTTCCTCCTAGCTGTTGATGCTTAATTGGTGCGTGGATCACTGCCATGTCGTCGGGTTAAGCGTAACTACTAGTTCCTCATTCTGGTGATTCTTTGTAAGTTATACTGTGTTTGGTTCTGGTTGGTGTAATCGTGTTTTTGAAAATTAAAGTTGAATTTTGAAATGGAAATGTTTTCTTTAAAATGAGTTTAAATTGGTAAAGGGTTTTTGAAATTAAAAGTGTTCTGGCTTCAAAACCGGGTGTTTTCTTGGAATTGGTATGGAAATTGTTTGGGTACAACCTTAAGTGTCCTTTATGAACATTTTCACATGTGGGGGTATGTGCATGGAGTGTGCGTGTTGACGTGCATAAATGAAAGCAGATGAAGACATGTACAATGGTTCATGCGATTACCGGGGTGTGTAATTGGAGTTAAAGGCTTGATCTTGCTTCTCTAAGATGTTAAAAAAAGAATTTTAAAAAGGAGAAATTTGGGAAATGTTTGAAATTGTTTGGTTTTGAAATGGTTATTTTGGATCAGGATGTTACTTTTAATCATACATTTATTTGATATTTGTTTTGGATCAGTTTTTTATATGTTGTTCAGAGAATGCCACCCAGAAATGTCCTCAAGGATTTTGATAAGTCATGGACAGTTTTTGGTCCTCCTCAGACTTTGCCTATTTTTCATGGTGATCAGGGTCCGTTAGAGGCAGTTAAATGGCTTGAGGAAGTTGAGTGTATCTTTAGAACGTTGGGAACTCTGGAGACTGTTAGGGTTTGTGCTGTTATGGGATTGTTTGAGGGTCCAGCTCTGGACCAGTGTAAGGTGTTTTCCCCACGGTCAATGCAAGTTGGAATGATGTGGGATTTCTTTAAAACCGTTTTCGTCCAATGGTTTTTACCTGAAGAAGTGAAGTTGAAGAAAAAGAGAGAGCTCGTGCATATTCAACAAGGCCAATGGATGGTGAAGGAATATGTTGACCATTTCAAGGAACTGATTGTCTTTTCCCCAGAGGTAGCATCGCATGATCTCATGAAGACCTCTCTTTTCACAGGGGGTCTCCGTCCAGAGATCAAGGAGCGGGTCCTCCCTTCTAAAGACCATCGTTTCGAGAAGCTAGTGGAGGAAGCGTTTTTAGCTGAGTTGGTTTCTGGTGTGTAGGTGGTTGGCAGTCTAGCATACCCAGTTGTGCATAGGGTTTCCCCGTCTGGTGAGGAAAGGATGTCAGAGGAACCTATTCCTAAGGGGTCATCCCCTTTGGTCCCAGCTTCTGGTTCATCAGATCATTTTGTGGTATGCTATCAGTGTGGTCATTTCGGGCATTTAAAGCTGTCTTGTCCCAACCCTCCGAAGACGTGTCATCGCTATGGCTGCCTGGGTCATCTGGAGAAGTTTTGTAGGAAGCGTCGCTTGAAGAGGACGATGTGATTGTAGAATTTCAGTACCTGACTGTGAGGCAGGAGATGCTTCAGCTATCAGAGCCCCAGCCACAGGTCTCGGGGTGAAGCTCGCGCACAGTCAGTAGTTCCCAGGGGTGTGAAGCCTTGGTCCAGGTTTTGTATTCCGTGTTGGCGGTGGAACAATTAAAATCTTTTCATATATGCTTTTCCACTGTTAAAGTTTTAAACATCATTGTAAGTTCATTGTTTTTTCAAGAAGTTATGTTGGACTTGTTCGGTTATAATCCAAACAGCGTTGTTTATCTGCTTATGGTTTTCTGAGTCATTCTTTTTTCAAAAGAGTGTGTTTGGTGCTTGTATTAGTTATTCTAGATTTATTTGCGTTCGTTTGGAGATTTTCTCTAGCGTTAGGGGTTTTTGGTCTGGGATGAGAGTTCTAGGTTTTAGTGAAGGTGTTGTTCGCTCGTGCTAAAGAAGTTAATTTGGATCGGTTGGGTGTCCCTGCGTCAACCCCATTTCCTATGGTTGTCTATTTAGATGGTTAATTTTCTGCACAAGTTGAGTTCTTGTGATGGGAAGAACCCCTTCGTGTTCTCCCCTGAACCTCAGACTTCATTTTTCTCTTGAATCGGTCGGGTGTAGCCTGTGTAGAGTAAGGTCATCCCGAGATTCTCAGTTCTCTTCAGTTCCTTTAGTTTTATTTGGGCTTGGACTTGAATCTTGACCGACTTTTGACTTGGTGACTTTCTGGGGGAAGAAAGTGTTTGTAGTGGGGAGAATTGTCACACCCTGACCGCAGATTCCCTTATTTTACTCCTTTCTTAGTCCCGGTTTTAATTTTTCAAAGTTTAAATGTGTTGGCGGGTTTTGCACCGGTGCGTGGTCACCACATCGTTAGTAGTGACCGTGCGTTTGGCTCGGGTGACCGTGTGTTCGCCCGACCTTTTAAATATTAAAATATTTATGTTGACGTTAATATAATTATTAGTATTAAATTGTTATAAATATTATTTTTATTTTTATTATTAGGATTATTATTATTATTATTATTATTATTATTATTATTATTATTATTATAAAATGAAAAAAAAATTGAAACCCTAAACACTCTCCCCCCCTTTCTTCCTCTTGTGCAGCGCCCAACCCCCCCCCCTTTCTTTCTCCTATGTGGCGCCCGAACCCCCCCCCCCCCTTTCTCTCTTGCGTGCGCCGGCCTCCCGGCGTCCCCGCTCCCTGTCGTCGGCGTCCCGGCCCCCATTTCCCCTTCGCCTCGCCCACCGGCCGTCCCGGCCCCCACTTCCCCTTCACCGCACCCAGTCGTCGTTCCCCAGCCTCCTCCTGGATTTCTGGCCCCCCGTCGTGCCTCTACACCCCTGCCCCTCCGGCTTCACCCGTCCGGTGCCGCCTTCCCGTTGTTCGGCGCAGTTTCCGGTGAGGGTCGCTCGGCTGGGCCATCTCCGGCCAGCCCCGCTCCACCTTACACCAGCCCACTCTGGTGAGCTCCTCTGCTCGGTGCGCTCCGATTAGCGCAACCCGATCCCGACGCTCGCCCCCTGCTCGCGACCCTCAGTTTAGGGTGTGCGAAGTAACCGCGAGGCTCGGTTCAACATTCTGTCGAGCGGCGTCGCGTTCGCGCACCGTTGAGGTAGGCTAATCCATGATTTTCCTCTCCATTGCATTTCCTTTTATTCTTGATCTTTATTTAAATTTATAACCTTGTTTCTCACCTATATGATACTAATGTTAAGCTTGTTAGGATGTTTTTAAGTTTTTATGTTGTGCTAAAATTAGGTTTTTACATGAATCTGCGTTTATGCCCTTGTGTATTATGTCTAATTTGTTTGCTAAAAATGTAATTTGGGTTTCTTGGGAAAAATTGGATGGTTGAGTGGGGTTTTTCCCATTGATTTTTTTGTTAAATTGGTTTGGATCATATCTTAAACTTTACATGGGAAATGTGTTGAGTTCTTCTTTGCATGGTTTAAAGCTTATTTTAGAAAGGGATTTTTGATTTATGAGAATGCGTTGCATTTTATAAACGAGAGAAATGGATAATTTTGGGTTGAAAGAGAATGGTGAATTTACTAAATTTGGTTTCAAATGTTTGGGTTGGTTTTAGAGTGTTCCATTGGATGAAGACACAATCATGGGTGCACTAGGTGCACACATGGTTGTGCTATCAAGTGATAATGGCACCCTAGAGCTAGTCTTCCTCAAGAACGCCTCTTCTCCCCTCCCTCTTATTTCTTCTAAAATTGTTCTTGTTTTCCAAAATGAGGGAATTGGTGCTTATTGTGTTTGAAAGGTGGTTCCAAAAATGTGTTCCTCTTCGTTTGGCTTGATTGGTCTAGAAACGTACTTGGGTGTGTGGTTGGAGGCTAGGGCCCGTTTGGCTTTTGGTGAATGTTTGCTTAAAATATCATTGAGTTTTGTAAATTTATAAGCAATATTAGTAAGATGTTTTGGGAAAACTTATTTAGACATGTTGATTTAAAGGCTTGTTTGGCTCTTCTAACTCTAGCGTAATAATTGTGTTGACTCTTTGAGAAGACTATGTTTTGCAAAAATGTAAATGCCCGTTTGGCAACTTAATGTGTTTTAAAAAATGGTTTGAATGTTTATGTACTGTGAAGGCCTGGTTGGTACTTTGGTGATGTGATATATGTATACTTATATTTATATATATATACATACTTGTGGGGCACCTCTACAGGGGTACTTACCTTCGAGGGTTGTCGTGTAGCGGTGTCCGTGTTAGGAGTTGGCAAGTGAGGTGAGATGAGTCACGCGTGCGAGGGCCTCCCACTTACATAGTATTATTAAAACCACCTTGGGTTCCTGGGCGTCTTTTAGATAATCAATTGATGTTTTTTGGCTAACCCCGATTAGACGGGTTGGCCCCCCCTTGGTAGGTAGGCCTTGTGGGGCGTTCTACTGGTTGGCTGTTGGGGTGGCCAGTTGGTTATTGACTATGGAGTACCATGCCGGCAGGTAGTCTGAACCCGAGTACGTCCAGGGGTTTTCTTTGGATGTTTAGGATTGCCCATGGTTATTGCTTGTAACTTCTTGTTTACGTTTGCTTGCACTTGTTTTCCTTGCTTGTTTACTTTCAGTTACCCTTCACATCTTATACTATTACCTATTTCCTTTAGCACTACTTGTCTTCCTTATTTTTTTGTTTACTTTCTATTGTACTAGTTTGTTCCAGTCTGTTTGTTTACCTGCTTCCTAGTTAGAAAAATCTGAATCTTTCTATCTTGATTTTACATATGAAATGAAAAATGGTTTTGGAAATGGTATTTAGCATGTGTTGGATTTTTTTTTAAAGAGAGAAAAAGGTATGTTGTTTTTTTTAAAACTTGGAAAGCCTAATTTTATAATTGTATATCAAACTGGTGTCAATGGTTTGCTTTGGGAAAGGAAACGTTTGGATTTCATTGGTTTCCTTCGGCATCCCTACTGAACATTTTAAATGCTCACTCCTATCCTATCTTTTTAGTTGCAGGTTTCCTTTGTTCCATTTTTTTTTTGTTTTAGTCGCTCAACGTTGGAGCAAGGTTTCCCTTTTTGTTGGGTGGTGACCTAGAGGGTCACAGGGAGGTATGTGCAGTTTTGTTTTCCTTCTGCTGCTTGTTTTTAATTTTTATTTTTAGTCTTTATTTTGTTTGTTTATCTTTTTGTAATGGTCCAAATCGTTCCCTACTACATGTTTTGATGCCTGACACTAGTTGTCATCCCGGGGGGATCGGGAATGCCCCTCGGGACTTGCTGCGGACCGGCTCAGGTGACCGACTCAGGGTTGACCCGGGTTGGTTCGTGACAGGCTGTAGTTTGGAGATGGGACTAGCATAGGGTTCAGGACCCAGGACGTTGAGTCTTTTATTTGAGTATTCTAGTATTTTCCTGTATTCTTCTATAATGGCATTTAGTTGCATTCTAGAATTTAATTACATTATTCCTTTATGGTTTATTGGATTATTCAGTTGGATTTTATTGTTGTCTTCCGCTATGCGTTTAATTTGATTATTTCAGTTCTATTATGATTTGTTTATACTACTATGACACTTCATACTAGGGGGTATAGTCTCCCCACTTTACATTTCACACCCCCACTACTAGTCGACAACCTCTGGCATATGGGGAGGCATGATTGAGGTCTCATAATCAACCCTTTCAAGCCACGTGAGAGGTTTCTAGATTGGGGGATGTTGCACTCACACTGAAAATAAACTATACCCCCTCACACAATTTCCTCTCATAGTTCTTCTTAACCCTTTAAAAGTCCATTTCTAGCACCCTATATGAAAAGGGTAAATTTTATGGTTTGGTTGAATGGTTCCCCAAACTGTGCACTATTTTTACAACCCCCACTAAAAGTAGTTGTTTCACTTTGTATAGTTTGCACTAAAACCCACATGGTTTATTTAAAACTTTGTGTTAACCATTCAATAGAGTAAAAGGACAAAAAAATAAAAATTTCAGACCCAAAACTCCCAAAAATTAAAAAGTAAATCATAATTAAATAATATTTAATACAATAGTGACATGGGGGTGTCACAATATTCTTCAAATTGAAAAATTGTAGTGGAATATTCATCATCTTCCCAATTTAACATGCATATTCTCTTTCTTCTTATGAACCTCTTATTTTTATCAATGGGTATCTTTACTTATTTAGAGCTCTTATCCCATTTCTTCTTTTCAATTCTATATTCTTGCTCCTTATATTCATCCTAAATAATTCTATTATTTATATAATCAATTAAAAAGTTCCCAATGCCACCAGATTCAAAACATTTCAGCGGAAGTTTCCTTTCTACTTTAGCTTTTCACTTTTGAAATTTTTTGAGATGAGATATATTATTCTCTCATATTATTTACCCTTTTCATATTCTAAGGATGAATTATTTTCCCTTTATTTAATATTGGTATTTTTCATATCTTTAAAATCAACTGTCTTTTCCTATTTTATCTTCTTCTTAAAAATTGGATCCTTTATCATTTCATAATAAATAAGAAAATTATGTATCTCATCAATAGAAAAATAATCTCCATCTTCCAATGCAAAGATATTTTCATCAAATGTGTTAGGAATATTTCTCATCAACTTCTTGATAATGGTTTAGTATTCCATGGTTTCTCTAAAAACCTTTTATATTATAGAAAATTTCAGTTACTCTTGTGAAATAATCATCAATAGTCTTATCGTAATTCATTATAATGACTTTAAGAATTTATCTATATATGTATAGTTTATCTTATTTTACTTTTACATTCCCTTGAAATATATTTTCAAGATTATCCCATATTTCTTTGTTCATTTTGAGTATTATCAACTTTATGTAGAATTTCTTAGATAAGGATATAAAAATTACATTCCTTATTTTACCATCAACCTATAAATTTATTTTATGTGTAAATTTCATGTGATAATCTCTCTTTAGTGGTGTAAAACCCACTATAATAGAATCAATGACTTTTAATCCAAGATAAAGAAGATAAAGATTCATCATATTCTTTCATCCATGATAATTCTCACCATTGAATATAGGTATACCTATGTCGTTGAAAAATTTTAGATTCTCAATTTTCAAAATTAACTACAATAAGATCACGCAAAGTAAGACTATATTTTATTTGATACTAATTAAAGTGTCTAGGAAACTGATATAACAATGATAGGGTGATAAATTATTGTTTCTTTCTTTTTATAATTCCCCCCTAAAATTAAAATTTGTGATTTTTTAAAATTATGATCCACTAAAACTTTATATCTCACATTAACCAATATGAATCAAAAATAAAATGAAACACGGTGCACACAATATTTTTAAAAGGTATTCCCCCAATGTGGGTGACTACATTTTTTTGTTTGGTTTGAGTCTGAGACACTGATTTTACACTAATATCAACAAATATTTCAAGTGATTTTGGAAGGTATCATACTTAACCCAAAACTATTTCAAAATAGTTACAACATCCTGCTAGTTATTTATTCTAACTCCTTCCAGTTTACAAAAACAACTTAGAACAGAATGAGCAAGATCACTTTTCTTTAGGATATTTCTACAATAGATAAATGATCTTCCTCTTAGCCTTTAGAATAATCAGAATCAGAATGTTCTCACTTATTTAAGAATGTAAAATTTTTGAATTTATTTTGGTTTCAAAATAGTTGGCCTTTCTCACTTCATATAGAACCTCAATGTTCACATTCTCAACCTTGACACTCTAAAATTCTAGTATTTATAATTATTCTTTCTTAGTTCTAAACTTATGGATCCAATAGGTCGGTATCTCAAGATCTATTATCAATTTTTTTGTAGCACTCTTCAACTAAGAGATCTTCTATTTTTAGCCAGTGATGAACACTAAAAGATATAACGATCTCAATAAAGCATCCTATTAATTTTTCATCTCCCACCTTTCTCAATTAAAACTATTCAATACAATACCACCATTATAATTTAGACCTACACCAACACTTATATACCCACATTTTTATAAAACCATGGGTATAGATCCCATATACCAATGGTTTATATAAATTTTTGGTATAGATTTAAAATCAAAACCCTGAACTAATTTTTTTTAAAAACTATTAACATAATATAGGTTATACCAATGGTTTGTTATAACTATTGGTATGGTTTTCCCTCAAAAATCATCTATGTAGGCTCCCCTCCCTTATAATCCCTAATTCCCCACACACCTGCATGAAAACCTACCATGACTCTCCTAGGTGATCTCCCCTCATACATAGATTTCTTTATTTGATTCTTCTAAACATCAAATAAATGAATTCTAGGTGTGTCATTTATTCTATCAAGAATCATTTTTATTTTTATCTATGTATAAAAAAACCATGATCTTGTTAGGTCATTATTCTTATAAATTCCTTATATTGAGGTATATTTAGATTATATTTTTCATATTATTTTATGATAAATATGCTTGTAGTTGATTTATTTTCTTAATGTAGTTACTAACTGACTCAAACTAAATCCAATATAATTTTTTTTGTACTATTTATTTAGGGATTATAAAATTAATCATTGTATTAATTTTTTTATTAATTTATTATGGGGTAATGAAATTATTCATTTAATAGTTTATTTTAATTAAAAAATGAGAAAAATTTTATATAATTAATTTCAATGTATTGTGGGGTGAAATGTTTGAATAAGCAAGTTGGTAATTAATCAAATTTCATTTAATAGTTTCTCACTGCCTCTACCTAATTGAATGGTATGTATTAGTTTTTTCCTACTCCATGTGTTACATACTTTTTTTGGGCCACTACTTGTATACATCAATTATAGTATCTATTATGCTTTTTTTATAGCAACAAGTATTCTTTGATGAATTTCATATTAAAATTAATATTTAGATTATTTTCCTTGATAAAAATATATGTATCAAAGATAGGTTTTTTCATATTTTGTTGGAAAATTTAATTCTTTAATATTTCTTGATAATATATAGAAGAAACAATATGTGTTCTGAATTCATTCAGTTTATCTTGACTTGGGTGTTTCAAGTTGGTACTATTCAATTTGCTTTAATTTGGTTAAATTTTTTATTAAACTGGACCATGATGTTTATTTTTGAGATAAAGTTCTTAAACTTGATTAAATTTAATGGTATTTGAGTACCACATTGAATAGATAAACTAATTTTATATTTTATTTATAAACTCAAAATAGCATACATGTAAACTGAAAAAATATTTTACATATAAATTGATTTTAAAAAAAATAACATGTAATTTGTTAAATGAGTTCACAAGTAAAATGATTTTACAGTTTATATGTAAAATCTAAAATCATTTTACATGTAAGATTATTTTAGTTAAAAAATAGTGTCTTAAAACTTATCTTCACGCTTATCACTTTATTAAAAACATATATGGTCATAACTTTAAAAAAATTGAAATGGAAAATTGAGATTTAGATACCATATTTCAAAAAAAAGTGTTGAAGAATAATGAATTGCCTAATAATGTTTATGTATTATGAAAATTACAATTAATATTCCTGTTATATAGAAATAATAACTAAAGACACAATAAATCTTAAAAATAACCTCGAACACCAGGACATTCATAGCATCCTCAACCACAAAAACATTATTCCAAAGTAGAAATTTCACATTAAAATTAAAATTTTGTATTTAAACAAAATCTCTAATGGATTCAATATTTTTGAGAAAATTTAAAAAAAATATACACTTGAACCAATCTAGGGTATTACATAATGGAGTTAAATTATGATATAATATGATATTTAAAAAATAATTTACATGTAAATTGTATTCTTGTCTTCACTTGATTTCTTTAAATCTTACTGGTTTACCCCAATTTTAATTTTTATTTATAGATTCTTAATTTCAAGAAGATATTATTATTTTAAAGTGGGAGGCATAGATCAAGAACTTCTTTTAGCAGTCTGCTCCTCTAAATTCCACCTAATACTCTCTATATTAATTGTATTTCCATCTAATCTAATATTAATGAAGGATAGTTTTCCTATGGTTTCTTGTAATTCTATAAAGTATTTTACTGAATGGATTTATTTTTCATGGAGTATAGATCCACTAAACATAGGTGATGGTTGAGTATAATTAAGTATATCCACACTTTGGGGAGAAATACTATGTCAAACCGTGGGAAAACACAGGTATTTTTCATGTGAAATTGAGTTTAATCTAGTAGTATGTATTAGTTATTTCTTATTACATGTCTTACACTTTGTTTTGGTCACTAATAGTATACATCAATTATTGACTATTACATATCTTATTCTATGTTTTCCAGCTACTGGTATTATTTGATGACTTTCATATTAAAATTGGTATTCATATTATCTTATTGGATATGTTTTGTAGACATGTGATAATTAATTATGTCATACTGGTCTTATGAATGTTTTCCCTGATAAAAACATATATATCAAAGATAGTAGATTTCATGTTATGTTGGAAAATGTTCTTATTTAAGAAAAATTTTCCATAATAAATACATATATTTTTAGTTGTGGAATTATTTTTCATGTTGGTTTAAATTTTTAAGGGAAAGTTTGATTTATTTCTATTTGTTTTGGTTGAATTTAATTTTATTTATTTCATGTTAAAAATAAGTAAATTTTTCAAAAAACAATTGTTACATAATATAACCTTTTAAAAAATATAGTTTCCATCCATTCGAAATTATTTAAAACATATTTTTTATTTTAAAATGGTTTATGAGTGAACTATTTTTGTTTGAATTTGGAGTGTATACCCAAGAAACACACATGCATGTGTTTAAATTTTCTAATGATTTCCCATTTTTTAAAATTTAGACCAAAACTTTCCCAAGACTTTTTAGGAACTAAAATACATCTATTAGTGGTATATTTTAACCATTAGAAACAAATTTCAATGCATCTTCCTCATTTTATCACTCATTCTATTATGAAACATTATATGCTTAATGGAATTTCATTTATTAAACATTTCATTTTTGCAACTCATGACAAAAATCAATTAAACACAAATCCAATATGCATATTTAAGTATATTACACATGGTTCAAACTTGGATGATCAATTCTGAATATTTGTGAAGATCAAACTAGTGTATACCATCTAAACATCATAAAATCTATAAGAAACAAGAAATTTCAAAATATATATACACCAACCAAACATTAACTTAAGCTAAAATTTCATCTTCCACAAATAACATTCAACCCAAATGTGATTTAAATAACACACTTTTAAAAACTATTGAAAATTAATGTATTTTAATCATACAAACCCCTTATAAATAATCTAACTCAACTCCAAACTATTTAAAAAAAATTAAAATCAAAAATACTTTTTAAAAACTAATAGAATCTAAAAACTATATATTAATTTAAAAAGTATTTCTTAAAAATACATCACACCCAAACAGACCCTTATACCTTGATACTGGTTCCCTTTTTAACACCTTCTAAATAACAACATAAACCCAACCTCCATTTTTATAAACCCTCCTATTGAAACCATAAAATTTAATTTAACAAAATTGTTTAAAATTTTTTTATCCCAAATATTACAACCCAACACCAATAAAAATGTAATTTAACTATAATTTTCCATATTAAAAACTATATGATTTTTTTCAAGAAAATTTGGAATAAAATACTATGTATATATATATATGATTAATGTAATTTATGGTGTCTAAATAAGACTTTAATTTTGAAAAACTACAAATTTTTCCTTCAACATCATTTTAACAAACAAACATAAATGACCAAAAACAAAAACCAACATATTAAAACATTACTTTACATGATATAGACTATTAAATTAAGGAATTTAAATGTCTACTTTATTTCAAGTTAGCAGTTCCTAAAAACCTAAACCCATGAAAACATAGGATTAACCTTTCATATTCAATTTGGAATTCAACAATCATCAATCTAAATCCAATAATTTGAAAATGGGAACTAATTAATAATTAATAATTCAAGAACACCTTTCATTATTATAGTTTTTGAAATATAGAAATGAAAACTTTTTTATTTTATCATAAAACCAATTAAAAATAAAAACTAACAATGAAATTCAAAATAATATTATAATATTAAAAATGATAAAAAAAAATTAATCACTTAATCATAGAATCTTCCATTAAATCATCTTAAATCATTCAAAAAACTTATGGTTTCAAAGTCCCCTTTTATATACTCGTGATGATTTTGTACCAAATCATTAATTTGTTTAAAATAAAGTTTTAAAGTCATTTATTCATAACATTTCAATAAAGGAAATAAAAATATATTATAAGGAATGTTCCTTTTAATAGACCTATCTTAAACATACAAACACACCTACTATTACTTATATCAAATAAATTTAAAAAATAAAAAATTACCATAAAACAAGAGGTGAATATTATACTAATAAACATTAAGAACATGATTTTATAAACTTATAACATTTAATATTAAATAATTTAATTCACATTAATGCATAAAATTAAATATCAACCTCTCACCAATTAGGTCTCTAAAGAATTAACTATTTGATAAAGGTTATATGATTATCCCTATGAATATTAAATTGAATTGGGATCCATTCCATTTTATGTAATCATAAAATCCATGGATAAACATACAAAATTAAACAAACATTACATGCAATACAAAACAAATCAAAATACACAAAATGAAATACCCATAAAACAATAGAAACAATAAGTGAAAACCATCAGATAAGATCAAAACACACAGTTGACTTCCAAAAATTCCTAATGAAATATAAATAAATTAAATTAAATTGATTTAAATAAAAATCCAATGATTTAAAATAAAATTTATTAATACCCAATCAAACCATTTAAATTTATTATATTTCAAAGTATAATGACATACACCAATCCATTTCCAAACTGATTTTTAAACCATTATAACAACAAATCATTGGGAACATTCTTTGAAAACCTAATTCCATTTTCATTCAACTAAATTCCCTTTCAAATTAAATCATTATAAAAATATAAATAATGATGTTTTTAACTCCATGTAACTCCCAAACACCCTCATATTCTACCACAACTATTTCTCCACAATAGTCCAATAGTCTAATCACTATGAAAAAAAAGAACTCATTGAGAATCCGTTGAGTTATTTTCATAAACACCTTATGGGAAACATTTTTTAAAGACATTCTCAGTGATTATTTATTAAACCATTAATTATAATAATTTAAAAACAAGAAAAAAATCATTAAATAAAACATCAATTTATCATGATTAGTAAGAATAGCTTCCCAATTATTGGATTTTGTTATGTCATTATCTATCCCTTGTTTTTATTGATAATTGGTATGCCTTAATTATGTCAAGCCACCTATAATGTCTTGTTTTACTTACCCATTAGTAATGAATTTATAATTAAATGTATTTTTTTTACTACAATAAATGAAAAATATTAAAGAGATACAAAAGAAAATATATATCTGAAAATGATCTATGCATGATATGATTTTGAAGATGATGATGCTTGTGAGGATGTTCATGATATGGGTGGTGATAGTGATAGTTATGCTGCATCATGTGATGATAGTCATAATGGTGGTGGGGGTGATGAATCTCTTGGAGGTGTTGGTGATAATGATGTTAAAGGAAATGATGATAGTTAGGATGTTCATGATGATGGTGAAAATGGTGATGAGAATGATGGTAGTGGTGGTCATGAGGAAGATATTGATCCCCTCTATTTCCAACTTAATATTTATGTTGGGGCCAATTACTTAAACCCTAAAAAATCCAAGATACACTATCTCATATAATGGTGAAAAAATTGGAAATTTTAATTAACAGATTGGTTATTATCGTATTGGATCAAGAATGGTAAACTTGGTCAAGATATTGGAACAAGATAAATAGATAGTGCAAAAATATAAAGAGGAAAACAGATGTAATGTGCTTCATCCCCAAGGGGACCTATGTGCACATCAAGAACACCACCAGGGAAACCAATTTATTAAGAAATCAAGAAAGAAGACAAGAACATATTATAGACTCGAAAGAAGAAATAAAAAGACCACATAAACTATCTGAGGAGGTCGAGCTTGCTGAACTAGGTGGCAGTGACCAACCCTGTCACGTAGAGTCAGCCACATCCACTCCTGGATGGACTCACACATGCACACAAGAAGGATACAGCAACATACATGTCGATGAAAAGATAAATCGCTACAGATCCAAGATCTACAAACCATATCTTGGTTACGATTGAAAAAAATGTAAAGGTTGTTACTACTTGAATAATAGCCATCAAAATACCCAAAATTGAGATGATACCCACTGAGTCTCTACCGGATAAGTACTCTGGTCGCAGGAGGTGGAACATACAATGGTAGAGGGGAGTGTGGGTGGTCGGAGCCTCCTGGACAGTTCTTTCTTCTTCTTCACGGAGCCGGAGTAGAACTACGATCTTTGAGAGCTCTCTCGGAGCTAGAGAGAAGGAACCAAAACTAAAGCATACAGAACCCTTGAAAAAAACTAACACAATCAATGTGCTACAGAGATTTTTCAGATGGTTTACTAGAGTTTTTGGATGGAGTCCGCATGGATGGCAGAGATCAAAGGGACGGTTTTCATAAACAAATCCAAGACAATGCACATGTCATGTGAAACATTCTGAATGGAGTGGCACAACTTACAGTGGATCAAGGACATCCAGAAGAAGCACGCTAAGAGAAATCCGAGATGTCGAATTGAAAGTAATCAATTGTCCATATAATGTCATCACTAATAGGTAAAAAACATATAGACCGGGTTTTAGAAAATAAACAAATTGGGAAATTTTAAGGTAAACCAGAAAAAGAAAAACACCCACTTAAGAGTGCCATGAATCTATATAGGAGTAAACAAAAAAACAAGTGAAACAAATTATATTCAATAAACTATAAAAAGGATTAATTCATTTCATTTCAACAACAATCATACAGGGGAATATTCAACAATTCTCCACATTGCAATAAAATAAAATTCAGTGATGATGTTCTCACAACCTAGATTATAGAATTGGGACTAAATTCATAAGATTAAGATAATGCATTAATTTAGATAACAGAATATCCTTAGTTAAACTATTTGTTGGGTTATCATTAGTGGGTATCTTGGTGACACTCACTTTCCCAGATTCTATAATATCCCTAACAAAATGTAACCTAGTGTCTATGTGCTTCGATCTACCATGGAATACATATTTTTTAGATAGATGCAAGGAAGATTGGATATCATAGTGAACTACTATACTATCAGCAGATAATGAAAACGCATAAAGAAAACATATAATCCAAATGGCTTCCTTAATAGCTTCTATCAAGGAAATATACTCTGCCTTGGTAGTGGAAAGTTCAACCACTGATTTCATGTTGCATTTCCCGGAGACCGGTCCTCTATATGAAAGGAAAAAAACCAGTGATAGAATTTTGGGTGTTAATATTTGTAGCATAGTCAGAATCAACAAAACCAACTATATCATCATCAAAATTAGTATACAAGACATATCAAATGCACATTTTATCAGACATAGAAACATGCCTTAATAACCATTTTAAATCATGACAATGGGACTTACCAAGTTCCCCTATAAACCTTATCAATTTAAAAATTGTAAAGGAAATATATGGCCTAGAACAGACCATGGCATAAATAAGACTTCCTACAGTATTTGCATATGGAATCTTATTCACAAAGGTAGTTTCATCTTCATTTCTAGGTGATTGGGTCAATTAAAGTTTAAAATTCTGTCCTAAGGGAATATTTATAGGTTTAATGTGTTCAAATAGATATCTTTTTAATACCTTCATAACATAAGAAAAATGGGATAAGTATAGGGTTCTAGCCTTCCTATCCCTAATTATGCCCATACCATGGATTCGATTTTCATGACCTAAATATTTCATTTCAAAGGCACAATTTAACTGGTGCTTAACAAAATTTATAATCCACATGTTTTTTCAAATTAACAACATGTCATAAACATATAATAAAAGGTAAATAGACTCATGTTTAATAGTCTTAAAATACATACAAGCATCAAATCTTCTTCTAGAAATTTGATTTTCAATCATAAAGGAATCAAACCTTTTGTACCATTTTCTTGAATATTGTTTAAGCCCATATAATGAATTATATAAAATAAAAACATGATTAGGTTTGAACAATTTTGTAAATCCTTTAGGAGGTTTCATATAAATTATTTCCTCAAGGACGCCATGTAAAAAAGAATTTTTTACATCTAGTTGTTCAGCATGAATATCGAGTTTAGCAGAAAATGCAAGAATAATTCTAATGGATTAATTCTTAACAACAAGAGAGAATATTTCACTATAATCAATGCCATAACGTTACAGAAAAACTTTAGCTACCATGAAGGATTTAAATTTGATTTTTTTTCTCTCCTATATTGTTTTATTTCTTCTTATAAATCCATCTAGAACCTATAACTTTCTATTCATTGGGTCTGGGAACAAAAAACTAGGTGTTCTTCTTAAGAAGGGAATTCATTTCCACTTGCATTTATCTCAGCCAACTACTAGATTATTTGGACTTAACAGCTTGATTATAAGTTTGGGGTTCATTATTGAACAAGTACTGAGCTACATTGAAAGTATAAGAAGAAATTTTTTCCTGGTTGAAGTGGGATGGAGGTCTAATAACCCCCCTTTCTCTATCTCAAGTAAGTTGATAGTTGCTCATTTCATTAGGTTCTTGGCCCTCAGGTTATGATTCTAAATTGGAATATGATTCAGGTTAGTCTTGGGTAAACGAAGGATCAGGACCAACACTATATTTGTGTTGGTCACCGAATCTTAAAGGAACTTCAACACCTAAAGGTGTTAGGACTCATGTGGGTTATGTATCTTTTTCAGAAGATCCAACAGGTTCAAGTTCTTTGTCATTATACATACCAGATTCATGGAAGACACCATCATAGATAACGATGCATTTCTGGTAACTTGGTTTATCTACCTATAAACAATACCCTTTAACACCCTCTAAATATTCCATGAATATACACTTAATATCCCTAGGAGATAGCTTATCATTACGTGAATGTGCATAAGCTATGGATCCAAATATACTAAGGTGAGCAAGATCCGGGGTTGTTCCCTTCCAGAGTTCTTTAGGTTTCTTAAAGTAGTTGGAATAATATGGGAAATGATTAATGAGGTACACTATTGTTGAAGCAACCTCGTCCCAAAAGGACCTGGGGAGTTTAGAGTGGGACAACATACACCTCACCCTCTCAAGGACATTAATATTCATTCTTTATGCTAACCTATTCTATTGTGGAGTTTCCAAAACAATCTAGTATCTTTTAATTCTTTCAGATTCACAATATTCAATGAATTCATTGGATAGGTATTCTAAACCATTATCAATCCTTAAGGCCTTAAGTTTTTTATTACTCTCACTCACTAAAGCATCTTTTCATTTCCTAAATGTCTGAAAGGTATCATACTTATGCTTGAGTATATAAATCCATACACTCATAGAGAAATCATTAATAAAAGTCACAAAGTATATGCCTCAACCATGGGAGGTGACCTTAGAAGGACCCCATAGATCATAATGTACACATTTAAGAGGTTCTTTAGCCTTATATAGAGACCTACTGAAACTGACTCTCCTAGACTTCCCATATACACAGTCTTCAAAAAAGGGAAAACTACTAGGAGTGATGTTACTTAGAATTCCTTGTTTCTTAAGCTCACCAAGACCCTTGGCACTAACATGCCCTAGTATCCTATTCCACAAAGCAATGGAATCAATTTCTAAACTAGAAGAGGCATTCAACTAATTTCTATACACCTTTCCATCTAAAACATACAGTCCATTGTGAAGGGTTCCTTTCATAACTGTGAGGGATCCTCGGGCTACTCTAAGGCTTCTAGATCCATACTTAAAGACGTAACCTTTCTAGTCAAGGATTTTTAGGGATATTAAGTTTCCTTTCAACTTGAGTGCCCACCTAACTTCCTCAAGAGACTTAACAGACCCATCATGAAGCTCAAGTAAAATTGAGCTTATTCCCATAATGTGGCAGCTCCTTTTATTCACTAGAAAAACCTCACCAAACTTGACTTCCCTTAACTCGGTAAATAACTCCTTCCTAGGTCACATGTGGAATGAGCATCCTGAATCTAGGATCCACTCATCTGAGATGGTTGTGTCAGTGACATTTAACACATCAGCAGTTTCAAAGACTTGTTCGACTAATATGAAATGTTAATTATTACTATCTTTATAGTCACCCTTCCTATTAGGACAGTTCCTCTTGATATGTCTAGGTGTTTAAACTGGAAAAAAAAATTATTACCTTGCCTTTAGACTTGCTTCTATATTTCTTAGACTGACCCCTATCTTTTCTCCTACCCCTTGACTCACTTCAGCCTCTGGATTCACCTTTTTCCCGAACATTTAAACCCTCAGTCTCATTTTTCACACTACCCTTTCTTTGAAGTTATTTAGAGAGAAAATCAGATTTTACTTCCTCAAGAGTTAATGTGTCTTTACCATACATCATAGAGTCATTAACATAGTTAAATGAATCATCTAATGATGTTAACAATATAATGGTCTGGTCTTCATCATCCAATTTAATGTAAATGTTGGCTAGGTCTCATAAGATTTTATTAAATTCATCAATGTGTATCCTGACTGCAGTTCTAGGGTGCATTTTAAATGTATACAATCTCATTTTCTCATATATTCAACCAACAAGTGATTTTTTCATATAAAGGGATTACAATTTAGACCATATACCAGTGGTAGATGACTCATATGAAACTTCTCTTAAGACTTTTTCTCCTAAAGATAAAAAGATTAAACTACGGGCTTTACTAAGGGTCTTCTTAGGGACATCTACAAAAGGGGTGACAGCCTTCCCATCGGGGGCAGTGGTGGTGGTTTTCTCCCTAGAGTCGGCAAGGGCATCAATAAGGTCATTATGATCTAACAAGTCTATCATCTTAATTCTCCAGAGATTGAAATCATTATCACTATCAAACTTATCAATATCAAACTTAGTTTAACTCATAGTAATGAAACAGTAGGATCTGATAACACTTGTTGGGTATAATTAATTAAACCCAAAAAATCCAAGATCTACCATCTCATATAATGGTGAACAAATTGGTAAGTTTAATTAACAGATTAGTTATTATCGTATTGGATCAAGAATGGTAAACTCAATTAAGATATTGGAACAAGATAAATATCAAGTGCAAGAATATAAATAGGATAATAGATGTAACGTTCATTATCCCCAAGGGGACCTACGTGTGCACAAAGAGAAAACCACTAGGGAAACCAATTTATTAAGAAAACAAGAAAGAAGACAAGAACATATTACAGACTCAAATGAAGAAATAAAAGGACCACAAAAATTATCTGAGGAAGTTGATCTTACTAAACAAGGTGGCAATAACCAACCATGTCACGTAGAGTCATCCCCATCCACTCTTGGATGGACTCACGCACGCACATAAGAAGGATACAACAGCAGAAATGTCGAATAAAAGATAAATCTCTACAGAGCCAAGATCTACAAACCAGATCTTGGTTACGATTGAAAAAAAATGTAAAGGTTGTTACCACTTGAATCATAGCTTTAAAAATACCCAAAACCGAGATGATCCCCACTGAGTATTCACCGGAGAAGTACTTCAGTTAAAGGAGGTGGCATGTACAGCGGCAGAGGGGAGTTTGGGTGGTCGGAGTCTCCTAGAAGGTTCATCCTTATCCTTCACAAAGTCGAAGCATAACTATGCTCTTTGAGATCTCTCTCAAAACCAGAGAGAAGGAACTGAAACTAAAGCACGCAGAACCCTCGGGAAAAACTAGTGCAGTCAATGTGCAACAGAGAGTCGTTAGACAGTTCAGTGGAGCTGTGAGATGGAGGCCACATGGACAGAAGATATCAAAGGGACAGTTTTTATAACCAAATCCAAGACAGGGCACATGACATGTGGTGCATTCTGAATGGAGTGGTGAAACTCACAGTGGATCAAGGCTAGCCAGAAAAAGCACACTGGGAGCAATCTGTACCGTCGGATCAAAAGTAATCAATGGTCCATAGTAGGTCATTTCTAACAGGTAAGGAAAACATATAGACCGAGTTATAGAAAATAAACAAATTAGGAAATGTTAAGATAAATCGGAAATGGAAAAACACCCATGTAGGAGTGCCATGCAGCCATGCAGGAGTAAAAAAACAAGTGAAAAAAATTATATTCAGTAGATCATAAAAAGGATTAATTCATTTCATTTCAACAAGAATCATGCAGGGGCATATTAAAAAATTTATGAAACAACAGTGTGGATGTTTTTTGATAATTAAAACTGATTATATATGTGTTTTTTATTTTATTTTAAAATTATCAACTAATTAAATATGAATTATATAATTTTTCTTTTTGATGTTTATTTTGATTGGTTTAATACCAAAATTTGATTATAGTATAAAATATATTTTTTGAATGCTGGTTGAGGTGAAAATGAAAGCTATTTATTAGGTTGATGTAGAGGCGGTGGGGCAGGGGATGCTGGTTCTAGAGGCGGTGGGGCAAGGGAACTAGGTGAAGGCATGGGATTGGCGGCACTGTTGGGGGGTAGGCCTCATACCTGGGGAATGCAGACCCTTGGGTCACCCTCCCCTCCATCCTGGCCATCGAGTTCCTCGAAATATTCATTATGGAGCACTAGCACAGCATGTAGAAGGACACAGAGAAGAAGAAGTACCATCCCAGCTAATCTAGGGACCCTGCCCAGTTCCATTAGTACAAGATCAAATAGATCAAGAACGGGCGGTTGGCATTTCTGGCGTTCGTGGGGATCTGTGTGCAGTAGTCAGCATACCTGGGGATGGGGCCACTGGAGAACCTCACCTTCCACCTAGAAGACCCCTGGCACAATAACATTGGTGATGTCCTCATCCCTCTGGGGATTTTCTAGTAAATAATTGAGCTCTGTATAGAATCTAACATTGTAGAATAATCATGCAGTGAGATTCTCAGTCATTTCTCTTAACTTGGATTGAATCAAAACTCAACTAATATCATCCTGGAGAATAGATCGACATAAACTGATTTAAATCTCAATAATCCTTTCACTTTCTCAAACTGATAAACCTTACATAATAAATAAAATATATTGTGTATCATGATAGTGAGATTCAATATCTTACACATCATGCATAATATATTACACATTTCAGTGCCTCTACTACTTTACCAAATTTTTTCTTTTGCAAAATTCAATGTATTCTGTGAAAGCACATAAATCCTTATGTATAATCAAAAAAATATTGTCTATCTTAATACAACCCTTCCTTTGTTGAATTTTTATATGTAATTCAGAAAATATTTTATGTATTCCATATATATATTATGTATCAACATAAAGTTTTTTCCTTTTTCATATTTATGTACTCACTACAACAAGTATCTTACATATTCTCCAACTATATTACGTATCAACATAAGGTTTTTTCCTTTTCCAAATTTTAGTATGAGTCTCGATGTATATATTTTGTTGCACAGAACATAGTACGTATCATTATAAAAACCTTATGTACTATTTATAAAATGTTATATATTATATGGTAACTCTCAGAATTACTTGTGTATCATCCAAAAAATATTACATATCACAGTGATCTTCAGTCCTTTTATAATATTATTCTTCTGAGAAAAACTTTTGTATGTCATGCCTTTAACAATTTTCAACTTCAACTCAGAATTCTAAAACTTGTTTAAATTAACTCAGATCATTTTTCAAACATTCTTTTAAAAAATGAAATACTTATGATGAACTTCACTCATGGTTGAGAACAAATACAATAAACCTTCAATAATTCCTTGGGTTATTCAATACCCATACCTAGAGGACCACAGATCACCATGTACGGGCCCCTAATACCCATAACAACTTAGTATCTGAATTTTGGAAGAGGCATAATGTATCCAATGTATGGTCCCAACCCCAGATTCACTAAACGGTTCCCTAAGATGGTGGGTCACATGGACTCAAACACTCCTTCCTGTATAGCATAAGATACCAACTAGTAGTGAAGGTCTATAATGGTAGAGTGGGGATACTATACAGTCATGATCAGAGTAATACAGTGGTATCATAAATGAATAAAAGGTGGAAATATAATATCAACTAGTAATGAAAAATAAATCATCCAGACAATAGTAGTAATAATCAGATCCAAGGGTAGTGTCATATACAAAATTATGATCATGTCATGGAGCTATAAAAAAGACAGGCAATACATGGAAATAGGTATCCAATATAATACATGTATCAAAAGTACAAGAAAACCAAAATACTATCTCCAGATAACATCACAAGACATAGCTTGGTCCTATTCTCCCCTACTTCTATGTTTTAATTAATCAATAATAAACAAGAAAGTGCATTCATCTATCCTTACCTACATCCAAGAAGTCTTTCTAGGTACCAAATGAGTTCATGAACAAGGTATGAGATAACACTTAGTAAGCCACCACCAACAGTGTCTATAATAAGTCCAGTCTATGTATATAAGCTGAAGTAGTGTGCATGTATAATAATAATGAAAGTGATACAAGTATAGGTGAAATTTTCCAATCTACCAAAACTCACTGTGATCTAGAAACCATAAATAAGGGATAACTGTAAAGCAAGGTAAAATATCACCAACATCCGAAATCGAGTAACCAAGTATCATACCTACATGATCTAGGACCCAAGGACAATGACTAGGGCATCCTCTTTGAGTCCATGTAGAACATCCATAGAAAACTATGTAAATACTTGGGTGGATCCCAAGGAGTATGTCAAAGGTGGTCCAAGTAAGTCATATCCAAGGTGTGAAAACCAAGGCATCCAAGTGGGTCATCAGTGTCATACCACGAACCCCCTCCCCCCCTCCCCCAGAAATGCTATACTCTGAGTCCCCACACCAATTTCATACCATTTCTCCCACATAGATTCCATATTGTGTATCATGCATCAATTATATACCATTCCATACATTATCAACATGATTATATAATGGAACAAGGGACCAAGACAATGTTTATTCCCTTTATCATTTAACTCATCACACCCATTTCATTAACCATTTCATAATTATGAACAAGACAAGTGATTCTCCATTTAATTCCTTTAAAATAAAAATTAAAAGGTGTTTTAAAGTGCTTACAACCTTTAATAGTCTACTAATATCTCATATTTGACTCCCAATAAAGAAAATTGATCTCAACTCAACCTAAAGGTGACATTTCCATGGACAGAGGAAAGAACCCATCCCATGGGTAGTTCGGGTTGAGGTCACCAACCTCAAAAATTGTATAAGGGTGTAATGGAATGTCTTAAACAAGAATCCAACATTTTATTTAGGGGTTTATTAATTTAGGAAACAATAATCCGAAGGTCCAGAATGAAGCACGATAGAAACAAGATATAAACAACTAGACTTTGAGGGAAAAGGAATAGACCACCTACCTTATGCCTATCAAGGAATAATTATCCATTATTATCCTCTGATTTATTCCAATATAGAAGAATATATAATAATAGACAATAACCCTGAAAATAGGGCATAAGATCCTTCATGAAAATAGCATCCCATATGGTGAAGAAATTGTAGGAATGAAGGAATAAGGATGAATCTCTTATCGGTGAATATCCAATGAGATGAATGATGATTGAATAAGACTTTGGGAATAGAATCTAACCCAAATCCTATGGAATAGGAATAAGGTAGATCTTACACATGGGAAGTGGCTTCTAAAGAAATTAAAGGAAAAATGGATTTATCATTTTTAAAGAAACAGAGGTAAAAATGTAATTTCACCCAAAATTTAAGAGGCGCATGGTTTGGCTATATGGTTAGCCCAACCATGCACCAAATGTTCACCTAGAACTATCCATGGATAGTGGAACTTCATGGTCAGGAAGCATGATTTCCCTAACCATGATTATCCCATACACTCTCCTCTATGGAAACCTATAGCACCCCACATGGTTTGTCCAAACCATGTGGCATCCAATGAATTGTTTGATCAAATCATGATCCTTCCCCTTTTTCTTGATAATTCATAGCTCTGAGCTCCATACCAGCCTCGGACACTCCTGATTCCTTCCTTAAGTGATTAAATTTGTTAATAAGTATAAAATAAAGGATTCAATTTGAAATTTAAAAGATACATACCTCATAGAAAAATATGGTATCTTACAATATCCCCCTATTAGGACATCTCATCCCCAAGTTGTCTTTCCATGGGTGATGTGGAATCTAAAAAGAGTTCAAGCCACTGAGTACATACATATGTCTCTTTATCCCAAGTATTTTCTTGCATACAGTCGTACTTTCATAGCACCAAAACTATAGAAACTGACCTTCCTTAGAGATATTTCATGCTCTAATCAACAATATGTATAGGGTGATTCTCAAAGGATGCATCTACATGTAAATCAACCTCATATGGATAAATAGTGTGAGATGGGTCATAGTAATAATGATGTAGATAAGATATATATAATACATCATGCATGGATCAGTACTTATGATATAGCTACAACCGATAGGCTATTAGCCCAACCCTTTACAAAATCTCAAAAGTTCTGACATAACAAGGTGAAATATTATCCTGTCTATGAACCCATCTATGCCCCAGCCAAGTTGAGATAGGTAAAAAGACCCAATCCCTAACCTTTAACTCTGGAGGTCATTTATAGTGATCCATGTAGGATTTTTTTCTATATTGATCTATAGATACTTGTTTCCTGATCAGCTGCACCTACTCTGAAGTCTCTTAAATGATATGAGGTCTGAGCATCGCTACCTTCCCTACCTTTAACCAGCATAGAGGTGATCAACATTGCCTATCGTATAAGGCCTAGTAGTGAGCCATCTATATAGTCTCCTGATAAAAATTATTATAGGTGAATTTAACCAGGGGTATATACTTCTCCTAAGAACCCCCAAAATCATGGACATGTGCTCTAAGATTTCCCTCTAATACCTATATCATACGCTCTAATTTTCCATCAATATGAGGGTGGTATGTCATATTCAAAAGCACATATGACCCCAACACCCTCTATAAATCCTACCAAAACTGATATGTGAATTAGGTGTCCTTGTCTAATAAAATGGTATAAGGAACCTCATGAAGACGCATGATCTCATGGATGTACAGTCTCCCAAGCTAATCTACTGATAATTTCTTCTTGATATCTAGAAAATGGGAGACCTTTATGATCCTATCCACAATTACCCGTAAGAAATCACTACCTTGGGGTGAACACAGTAACACAGTCATGAAATCCATGAAGACATCATCTTATTTACACTCAGGAATGGGTAATTGTTGTAAATGACCCACTGGTCACTGGTGTGTAACCTTCACCTGATGACAAGTGGGTTGCTTAGTGAAAAAACAAGCTACCTCCTATTTCATACCAGACCACCAATATTAGCAGCGTAAACCCCAATACATATTGGTAAGATTGGGATGCACTACCCAAGTAGAGGCATGTGACTCTCACATTAGTTCCTCACATGCATCTAATAGAACCCAAATGTGACCATGAATACATAGAATTTCATCCTCACCAATGATCCAACCAGGTGGTGGGTCCTCACCTTCTACGCTCTGCCTTAGGACTAATCCTTTGGAATCTGATAATTAACTCATAATTACCCTATCCAGAAGTGTGTAATTCACTACTAAAGATGATAGAAAATTCTTAATGTGACTATCCTTATCCTCAAAGTTCATCGCAAATAATAAGGTTATAAATTTTCATTCACTAATGGACTCCCATACTACTTGGGTCTAAGTATTTTGACATAGAGCCTCAGCTACCGCATTTCCTTTTCTAGGTGTATAAGAAAGATCAAAATCAAAAAAATGGAGATAATTGAACCACCTTATCTGACTAAGGGTCAAGTCATGCTACATGGATATATACTTGAGGATTTTTTGGTCCGTGTATACCAAAAAAATTCTATCCTAGCAAATAGTGCCTCCAAAAATGCAAGACATGAAAAACTACAGCTAAATCAAGGTCATGTGTTAGATAATTATGTTCATGAGGTCTCAACTATCAAGATCTTTATTCCAAAACTAAGTATATCTACATCAAGATATCTCCCAACCCAATTTCTGATGCATCACAATAATCCAAATCACTTCTTCTAGGATCTAGTAGAATCAAGATCGATGCTGAAGTCGACCTACCTTTTAACTACTTAAAGGAATTTTCACACACTTTAGAACATATAAATTTCACCCCCTTTTTGGTCAATCCCATGAGAGGAGTAGCTAGATGAGAGAATTTTTAGATGAAGTGCCTATAATAACCATCCATACCTAAGAAACTTTGGATATCAAATACAATCTTGGGATTCACCCAAGAAACTAGAGTACTCACCTTTTCTGGGTCCACAAACACTCCTTTCTCCAATATGATGTGACTTAATAAGTGAACTTTATCTATCCAGAACTAAAATTTTGTGATCTTGGAATATAACATATGCTCTATGAGTGTATTTAAAATGATTTCAAAGTGTTTAGCATAATCATGTCTAGGTTAATAATGAATCAATATGTCATCCATAAAAACCACCACAAAAGAATCAAAATATGGGTAGAAAACTTGATTCATCAAGGCCATGAAAACGGTTAGTGAATTTGTGAGAATAAATAGCATAACTAGATACTCATAAAGATGATATATGCTACAGAACACTATATGTGGTATGTCTATTATCCTGACATGCACCTGGTGATAACCTGACCTCAAATAAATTTTTGAGAAAACCCAAGATCCTCATAGTTTTTCTAATAGGTCTTCTATATGGGGTAAAGGATATTGATTCTTGACCATAAACTGATTCAATTTCTAGTAATCTACGCACAAATAATGGGTTTAATCTACCTTCTTAGTGAAAATGACCATAGATCCCTATAGTGAAGCATCAGATCATATAAACCTCTTTGTTTTCATGTTCTAAAGATGCCTCTTGAGCTCCTAAAAATTAGTAGTAGCCATACTATAAGGATAAATTAACACTAGTGCAGCCCCCATCACTAGTTCTATTGTAAACTATACCTCTCTATCTAGTGGTAGCCCCAAAAATTCATTAGGTAAAACATCCCTAAAATGATCAATCATGGGAGGGAAATAATTCTGACATGTTCCTAGATCATACACATAAAGGAAAGCAATCTGGGTCATCACCCCAACAATTCTATGATGGTCGAGTCTATATTGAAATGTCTTAACATCCCACTCAACCTTGTGGGCATATCTACCATCTTCTAGTGATGTGAAGAATACCCTCTAGAAATAGTAATCAATATGGGCATGGTAAGGAACTAGTCAATCCATTATGAGTATGACATATAATACCATCATCTCAAGGATAAAGAGATCCCATAGGAAATGATAACCACCAATTTCTAGGAGACATTTATTTTATTTATGTACACTTTATGATCATACTCTTAATATAGTATCCAAATCCATCATACCACTGAAGTACTGAATCTCAAGACCAAGGATTACTACATTATCCAAAGAAATAAAATAATTTGAGTTGCCCATATCAAAAAGGGTAGATATTAGAGTAGAGGATACTAATATCATACATCGCATTGTAGATGGAATGATGCTCTACTCCTTAGTTATAGGTTGTTCTGAGTACATTTTTCATGAACTATATCCCTAAGAAACAACATGACTACTGTGAGCAGGACCACTCTGTTATCATAGAGAAACTAGTGTCTGGATCCCTCATCCATGGCCACCTCCTTGGAATGAACGACTTGTAGTATTCTAGCTCCTGAACTAAAATAGAGTTTTGAATCCCACTCCTAAATCTAGATTCATTGTTGACCCTCTCTCACTGACTGTTGGAGGGAAGGTCATACAAAACCATTTTAGATGGACCATATTGTTGTAAGCTTATCACTAAATAGGGTTTCTATCTCATTGGATCCTCATGTGTACCTTCCTTCCACACTGGTGATAGAAAAAAAACTACCATCACTCATGCTCTGTCTTGTATTTCCCTCACAAGCGGTCTCAAATCATCGCTTCCTACCACCAGACACTATACCACTAGGTCGAGAAGCTGAACTACTACTCTCTTTAACCCTAGCCTCTCTCAAGTTATGATTAGTAATAATAAATTGATTTACTATTTCAGATATGGTATCTTACCAAAAAACAATCACCTATGATCGAACAACGTGATTTTCCCCTTCCTCAAAGCATCTCACCCTAGACGGCTCATCGATGAGATAAATAGGTTAAAAGAACTAAAGATCTATAAAGAGAGCTGAATATTCCATAATAGATCCCTATTCCAGATAAATAAACTCTCTAGCATCTTCATTCCTCAAAGTCTCTAGGAAAAATTATTCATAAAAATTGGATTATAAATCCCTCCAAACCATATCCAGATGCCTATATTATGGGTTCATCACATCCCACCAACATTTGGAGGCTCCCAGAATTATATATATCATGATCTCGACCCTAATTTCTAGGTGATTTACTATATTCTCAAAGATAGACAAGACTACATTGAGTTATAGCTCAGTATCTTGGGGGTACCATACCCTGAGAAAGTGGTTGGATACTACTACTGGAACTCACACCTCAACTCTACCATAATTAAGGTAGGATGAGGGATTCCATGAATAGTCTGAATAAGTCATAGGAAACCCTCTTGAAACTAGGCATCAACACCCATATTAGGTATAACTAGTAGTGCCTCGATTGGAACTACTAGAGGTTCTACTAGTGGACCAGGTCCTACCACCTCCAGAGCAGGGTTGTTTTCACCCTCCTAGTGCACAAATGGAGGTCATCATGGTGTCATGTCTCTAAAAATTCCAAGCACATGCCTCATTAAAGATTTTTTAATGATAAGATCACATATATATGAACAGTACAAATATAACCCTTCCTATATAAAAGTCACACCCCTATGCCTACTTCTAAAACCTGGTCTAGGTGACATATATATCAAAAATGTAAGAGATACTACCTACTTCCCGTAACTAATTTCATTTATGGTTCAAGTTATCTATTATAATTCAAAGGTCCTGGTATACAGAGTGCCAACTACAAGTTATAAAGGAAAACACCCTTTAATTTTCAATTGGAATCCCCATTATCAATGACCATTCATTTTTTAATTAATTTTCACTTTAAGTTCATAATCATTTATATAGAAAATCCCTTTTAAAATAATTGAATTATATGGATCACTACTTCCAATTTATAAAGTCCCATACACTTTATAAAATTTAGTGTGTCGTCCATTTAATCACAACTAATGATTTATCAAATCCCTGCATTAATTATTAACACTATTTCATGGACATAGAAATAAAGACACCAAAATGTTCTATAGGAAATGAACACAGTAAGTAAATGTGGCATGGCATAATGCATGACATATACTACTCAAGTGCCTATCATGATGCATGATGTAATATGAACTTTCCATATCGTCCAAGGGTAAAAATACATGATCATAAGAAATATTAAACATCAAGTGCATCACCTAATGGTGAAATAATGGAAACTATAATAAGAATAATCTAGAACGGAATTCCCTATTCTAGGTAATTTGGATTTTTATTATACATGGGTTATCTATTCCTAGGCATAGGCTCATGGAAAAATCTTGACACATCCTATTTCTCCTTTATACTATTCCAATTAGTAAGTCAATGAAAAGAAGATAAACAGAATAAAATAAAATAAACGCATTTGATACTACTTTGTAACATCCCAAACTGAGAAACACTAAATGGTACCATGGGCTGGTGGGTCAAATGACCTCAAACATGTCTCCCCGTATTCCAGAGGCTACTGACTAGTAGTGAGGGTCTATGATGGTATAGTGGGGAGATTTTACCCTCATAATCAAAGTAACATAGTGGTATTATAAATGAATAAAAGGTGGAAATATAATATCAACCAACAATAGAAGATAAATCATCCAGACAATAATATTAATAATCAGATCCAAGGGTAGTTTCATATACAAAATGATGATCATGTTATAGTGCTATAAAAAAGATAGTAAATACATGGAAATAGGTATCTAGCACAATATATGTATCAAAAACACAAAAAGACCAAAATACTATCTTTATATATCATCATGAGCCATAGCTAGGTCCTGTGCTCCCTGCTCATATTCCATAATCAATCAAGAACCGACAGGTGTGAACTTTCATATGTCCTTAACTACATTCATGAAGTCTATCTGGGTACCAAACAGTGACCTGAATAGGGTGTGAGATAACACTTAGTAATCCACCACTAACAGTGTCTATAACAAGTCCATTCTGTGCATATAAGCTTAAGCGGTGTATGTGTGTGTTATAGGAATGAAAGTGATAAAAGTAGAAGTGAAACTGTCCAGTCTACTAATACTCACTATGAATAGGAAACCATAAAGGATAACTAAAAAGCAAGGTAAAGCATCACCAATAGCCTATGATGAGTAATCATGTATCAGCCCTATATGGTCCAGGACCCAAGTCCAATGACCAAGGAATCCTCTTAGATTCCATGGATCACATCCATAATAAACTAAATAAAGAATTAGGTATATCCTAATGAGCATGTCTAGACCTATCTAAGTAATCCATATCCAAGGTGTTAAAACCATAGTATGTAAGTGGTTCATCATTACCATATCGTGAACCCCCCAGTGTCATACCATGAGTCCCCACTATGGGTTCATACCGTGTGTCCTGCATCGGTGTCATACCAAGTGTTATTCATCAATGAAATACCATTCCATACATTGTTAATATGATTATATAAGGGAACAAGGGGTCATATCAATGTCTATTCCCTTTATCATTTAACTCATCACACCCATTTTATTAACCATTTCATAATCATGAACAATTCGAGTTCTAATTTATTTCATTCCATTCAAATACAAAAGATAATGTGTTTTAAGGTGATTATAACCATTAACAATCTACTCAGTTCTCATATTAGAATCTCAATAAAGAAAAGTGAGATCAACTCACCTTAAAGTTGGAATTTCCATGGACAAAGTAAAAAATTCCACCCCGTGGGTGGTTCGAGTTGAGGTTGCCAACCTCCAACCTTGTATAAGGGTATCATGGAATTTCTTAAAAAATAGTCCAACATTTGATTTAGGGGTTTATTAATTTAGGAAACAATGCCCAAAAGGTATGGTTTTCATCATGAGGACAACAAGGTAATAATGACTAGAATTTGAAGGAAAAGACATAGAACACCTACCTTACAACTATTGAGGAAGAAATATTTTGTCTCAGCCTCTGATTCAGTCCATATCAGAAGAAAATAGAATAACAGACAAAAACCATAAAAATAGGGTATAAGAGCCTGTATAAAAATAGCATCCCATATGGAGAAGAAATCAAAGGAAGGAAAGAAGAGGAATAAAGCTATTACTGGTGGAAATCCAATGAGACAAACAATACTAAAATCAAATATTGGATGGAGAAGATAACCTAAATCCTATAGAAGAGGGAGGAGCAATCTCTCATGTATAGAAGGAAGTTGTTGGATAAATTAAAGGAAAAAAGGGTTTATCCCCTTTAAAGTAAAGGAGGTAAAAAAAATAATTTTTCCCAAAATCTAAGAGGAATATGGTTTGGCTGAACAGTTGGCCAAACCATGCTCTAACCATGCGCTTACCACTATCTATGGATAGTATACTCACATGGTTGGGGAGAATGATTTTCCTAACCATGCTCATCCCATGTGCTCCCCTATGTTGAGCTATATAGTTCCCTGCATGGTTTTTCCAAACCGTATGTCCTCTAGTGTGTGGTTTGATCAAACCATGTTCCTGCCCCTTTTTCTCCATAATTCAAAGCTTCGGGCTCCAAACAAGACCCAGACACTCTTGATTCCTTCCCTAAGTGATTACACAAGTTAATAAGGATAAAACATAGGATTAAAACTGAAATTTAAAATTTACACACCTCATAGAAAAACTCGGGATCTTACATCAAACTCCCTCAAGAATGACCTATGTCTAGGATAATGGTATATTTATTCATCATATTGAGAAGTGTATATGAATCATGAGAAGGACCTGGAATATTTGATCCCTCAAGAACCATATATGTCCATATTAACAGCACATTCATTCATTCTAATGGGAAATAAATTTGAATCATGGGAAAGGACTAAAATATCTAATCCCGCAGGAATAAGTGGAATGTCACATCATGAACATGTTATATCATGCCAAATAATGATAATTAAAAAAATACTAAAGGCATTTATAACCCAACTATATCACCCCATTATCATTGGAACATCTAACTTATAACATTCCATGACTCCCAACTTTGAGCTCTAGTCATCATGACATAACTCACTTAACCCCAAACACATCTTATTACTCACTCAAAAACATAGGTTAACCCTTATATACCATGACCTCTCTCAATCCATGATAATATAAACCAATCATCTATTCCATCTCCCTAAAGGGAAATATGACACTTGGTTTCCTAAAACCTAGATAGAGTCTTTACTATAGCTATCAACACATATCCTTCAAACCCCTGGTGATTTTTATCCCATAGGCTTCACCTAATATGATAAATGTGACATACCTGATTTTCATTTCAAATTACCAACCCATCCATAATAGTCTCAATTCCCCCAAGTATCATTTCCTAACTAAACCATGCACTAGGAATGTTAGTGAACTTCTCATCAATCCAACCTCGAAACCTACTACTAGGTAGGGCGATCACCTAACTCATTAATCCATGTAAGGCTTTTACTTAAATCCCATTCTTTAAATCCTATTGAATCTCCCTTTAAATTTAACTTCCCTAATAATCAAATTCTCTTGAAATATGCCTATAAGTTGGGGCCTTCATCAATCATCATCCCACTAACCCTCTACAAGGTCCTATTATAGAAGAACCCCAAGCCCCAAGGAAGAATCTCACTCTTAATTCATACCAAAATCACTAATCCTCCCTAGAATGAGGGTTTCCAATGAATCTCATGACATTCAAACACCTTGGAGACTGATCATAAGGTATAAGTCTACTGAAACCTTTATATTTCCCTAAGGTACTCTATATGAGGATACTTGTAAACTACCCAAGCCAAAATACCCATTCAACATTCATTTACATAATTATTTTATGTACCCCTTGGTGACATAGTCACTGAGGGGAGTTAAAATTACTAAACCTGGAGTAGAAAGCCTATTTTGATCATAGGAAACCCTGCTTAGTTTATTTCATGTCTTGGAATCCCCTCAATTCCAATTTAGGTCACCCTAACCTCATCCCCATGCATGCACACAAAATCTTACATAAACACACAATACATAGCTTTATATATAAGGGGTCACTTACCATGCATCATAGTTATCCTCTCAAGCCTCGCTCCTCCACTCCATCCAATCCCACACTGACCATCACCCCTATCACAAACTCCAAAACCATTCCACAAGCCTATATTAATTAATTATAAGAAATTATAATCAATAAAACAATTATACCCCCTAATTAATTACAATGGAATAAACTAAGAAAAATTATTGAGTGATGTACCAATATTGAAACTACCTCTAACAGCATGAGAATGGTCTATGGTGTGTCTTTGATACTTCCATGAGAAAAATACCTATGATTTTACACCCAATAAATTTTTATTTTTTAATGAAATTGATAAAATTATTTGTATAAATCATTTGGTGATTTATCAAAATTTAAATGGTGAGAAATGATTTGTGTTCACCCTTTATCATCATCCTCTGGGAACTACATGTAAAATCCTCTTAATTTCAATTGGATTTCACCATGGTCTGATGAAATCTAACACAAATCCATAATTGAAATAATTCCAAATTAAAGGAAGAGGATGTATAGAGGAGATAAATGAGGAGTCCCTTATCTCAATTTGACATGAAGAATAATACCCAAAGAACCTTGGATTGCCATAGGTAAAGGGAGGAATAGATGAATCCAAAGGATTCCCCTCTCCCTATGCTCGATTGTCCCAACACCCAAACCCCCTAAAGAGATAATAAATCCCACTACCCCCCCCCCCCACTAATGTAGTGGTGTCAAGGTCCACCACCAAACTCTCAGTGGACCTCCACTTCAAGTCCGGTGGGGCCATGGGATTCTGATAGACTATTATCAGGTTCCTTGTGGCTAGGGTAGGGGTCCTTCTCCACTTCCCAACCCACTAGAATTCTGTTGGGATTTCATTGGGAGTTTTGTGGGATCTTTTATATCCAAATAAGACCCAACCCCTAACCTAACCCTTGAGATATCCTTTGAGATCCTTTATATTGAAAGTGGGTGACTTATACCCAACTTGTGTATGTAATTTGATTACCATTACATGTATACGGTTTGATATATATATTTTTTATCTTATCATAATAGTATTGATACTTTTTTATCAACTATATTTATGATAATTTCTATAGATTTCACATCATATCAAAAGTTTATATCAATTGTCAAACTATAATAAGAACCTAGAGATACCGTAATTTTAATCTTAAATTTATATCCTATGGTTTAAATACATCATATTGATAGGACATGATATGTGTCCATCAGGTTTTGGGGGATCATGATCATTGAGACTTCTTCTCATGAAGTTCACACATGGTGATCTCGGGTAGATGGGATCATGAGGACAAACCCTTCAATAGGAAAACTACGTTTTTTTAAGTGTCATTGGTTGTTCCTATCTATGAACATGTGTATCGGTTGCCTAAATTAAGATCATTATCAATATATACTATTTGATCACATACTTTGATTCAAAGAAAAAAAATGAAATTCAATTTGTGCTGAAGTAGCTTTTGTTGGGTGTTTCATTGGTGATATGACATTGGTTTAATGATCAATATAGAGTTTGTCTCTTCTGGGTTGGGGAAGTGATATCTCAGGTCTAGTTGATCCAGATTGAAGTAACATCAGAAATCTATGTCCATATTAGTTAAAGGTAAGTCTATCTAGTTAGATCAATAAATAATAAAGAAATAATGGTTGATGACATAAGTTGTGCATCCTTCTTTATGAGATATTGCGAGACAAATAGATTATATTTCACAGTGTATGTTCGTAGGAAACATTTTCATTTCTATGACTATTCCTTATCTCTTTAGGGGTTTTATGAATAAATAAATTAATTATTATTCAAGTATAAAATAATTGGGTTGAATTTATTTATTTAAGGTATTTTAAAATGTTTAAGTAAATACATGGAACAATATTATATGAATGAGTATTATTTTAATATTCAAGGTTTGTTTAATATTAGAAGGCATTACAAGTCGATTTAATGACTCGGTTTTATCATATAATGTATTTATTATACATTAAAAGTAGGTAATAAAATATAAATGTTATTTATAATGTAGTTATTTCATCATAATTTCTTATTTAGTGGATATTATATATACGAGGGCTTGGGGAACCTTAACCATGTATTTAGACATCCACTATATAAGTAGAGGAGAAGTTCATTCCATATACTATTCATTAATCAAAATTAATATATTATCTCTCCTCCCACATCCTAGAGAGAGAAAGTATCTATCTAGGCATTTGATCCAAGAACGCCTTTATGGATCAAAGGTGGAACAGTTCAAAAAAATAAAGCCTAATGAGATTAGGCTTTTTATTTTTCATAAAATCCTACTGTTGGGTTGGTAGAGTTATTCCACAAAGAGAAAAAATATATATTTTAAGTTTTTTTAAGCAAATTGCATGACTTCTGCAAATCAAACAAATAAAAAAAGGCAGATCTTTTATTTTGTCAGCATACTCATACAAAGTCAAAATATAATTATTTTAAAAATCAAGCTAGCTTCCATCTGAAACTAGCCTCCTATGTGATTCCCTAGCCACCAACCACCATGTTGTATCCATCTTCTTCCCTCACCATCACTTGGATCTATCATCATCCTCCCATGGTCGAGCCATCCACCATCATCATCATCCCAGATAAGAACACCACCTCCCTTCAATGGTCCCCATTGCCTTTAGCAACCATCACCGCGGACCTTGGATGTCACCATCGACCTCAGTGCCACCTCCCTCACCACATCAGGCCACTGTGGTCACTCCACCACTGTCATCTCCTACTCTGATTTATTATGCCTCCGTGAACCAGCTTGACCAATGCATGTGTCTTCCCTTGTCCTTGACCTCATATTCCATGAACCCCTATCTCATATCAAGCAATCATCCAGCTCATGAAAGTCCTATTGGACTCAACCCACCCCACAACGGGTTGGGGTGGGTCCTTTTAGCCCAGAACAACCCTACACGGGGTCTTTCTGGTCCAAAACAGGCCTATAGAGTTTTTCCCCAACTCGCAATGGGCCTGGGTAGGGTTTCTAGGTCTATTAAAATATTTTAATGCCACCAAAAATTGAGTTAACAATTTGTTTGATTAAAAATAATAATAATTTTATTATTTGAAAAAATGAATAATAATTAAATTAATACTAAGACCGGATGAGAATAAATTATTTGAATTTAAATAGTTTATTTAATTTATATAAATACCCTCATACTTTAAATTTATAGAAATTTAATTTTATCATGTGTTTATTTGATATATCGACTGGTCTCAAGTAGTGACCAACCATGTGTATATATGGTTAATTTTATTTAATTATTTATTAGCTGCGTGTTTTTTTTAGAAAAATGAGATTGATGTCTCTTAGGATATATAAATAAAGTTACAACCATCTAAAGAAAGTCATTTTACATTTATCCCTTTGAAAAGGGGGCATTAACTCAATAGAAACATTATTAGAGCAGGTGAACACTTCATCAATCACCCCTTATCTTGTAAGACCATCAGCAATAGAATTGTCTTCATGAAAAACATGAGTGATAATATAGTTGAATAAGTAGATCTTGTTAAGATAGTTGGACCATCTAACCATCAACTTCCATGAGAGATGAATTTGTTCAGTTCGAACGGCCTGTAGAATTTTGGTGGAGTCACATTCAAACCAAAAATTGTTCCAATTACTTTGAATTTCTGTTTAGATGGAAGTGATCATTCCATCATTTCTACTTCCAAATCGGTGGTGAAACCACATGGACCATGTAGTCATTCAATGATATCACCATTATGATCTCTAAATATAACCCCATATCCCACTGGTCCAGGATTACCCCTCAAATCCCCATTTAAATTGCACTTGATCCATCCATTAAATGGTGGAAACCATAAGAATTCAATAATTCCTTGAGGGTGTGAGTTACCTATAATTTTGATGTATCTTAGCACCATGAAGTCCTGGACAGAACTACTTCAACATCCACCTTGTAGAGAATTAGCATTTTTCATAGCCACTACAATATCAGCAAGAGCTATCTGAGGATTAAATAGATTTGGTCATGAATTATTTTATTCCTTTATTTCCATATGGAATGTATGATCTCTTTACAGGCCACCCTAAAAATATTTCTCAACTTCTGGGATATTTGTATAACAAGATAAGAAAACATGACGTTCATGATTGTATCCACATGTGGTGGATGAAGCTCAAAAATTTAATACACATCCTTTTATAAAGAAGAGTTTGTATTATAGCTTAAGAAGAGATGATCGACATCCTCCTAGTGTTGTTAATAGAACGCTCATCTTGAGAAGATGGAAATGCCAACACGTTGAAGATTGATATACACTGGTACCTTATTGAAGGATATTCTCTATTTGAGGGAGAACCTGGAGGGTGAAATCCACCTGATGTTGAAGTCCCAAATCCATTTGGAAGAACCTTATAACATGTGCTTATAAAACTTTTTAGAGTCAAGTAGCCCATTTGAGTCTGATTCCCATACAATCAGATATTCCTGATTCAAGAACTCATAGTTCGATACAATTGACTTAATGACATCAAAGAGAAAATCAATATCTATCAGTTGATCCCTTATTGGTATGTTTGGATAAATATATTGGTCAAATTATGTGAACACAACCATCAATGGCACTCTATCCAAGTTTTCTTTCCAAAATCCGAGAGAATATTTGGCATTAAACAACCAATGAGACTATATATAAATTTTTTTGAATACTGTTTTGAGACCATTCTAGGTATAGGATTTAATTTTATTTTAATTTCCTTCCTTCAATATTTCTATGAGTCTTGATTTGAGGAGTCCTAGTGCATCATATTTGTTGTTAATTAGTCTCAAAATAAATTGGTATTGAAGGTCTTGATTGAATAATTCAACATTTTTTATGCTCGGGCCTCTAAGTGCATAAGGCTTGCAACATTGCTTTCAAGGTACCATGAAAATTCTCCTTTTTAGAGTGCTTATGCTCCAGAAAAAATTTCTCATCAATGTATTTATGCTTTTAATTAATGAAAAAGGTCAGGTGTAAACCATAAGAGTAAATAAATTTAGATACCACCGCATGTTTGAAAAGGAAATCCCTTATGGCCATCGAAATTTATTTTACTTTATAATAGTCTAAATTCCTTCTGATATGACTCATGATATTTGTGAAACAGGATGCCTGAGGTATTCCCCAAAACATATGAATTCCTAAATATGTTAAAGGAAGAGAGCCCTCTCTTATGCCCAAATCATTAATCATGAATAATTTCTTGTAAGTTGATATGTTCTTAAAAAAAATAGATAAACGACTTGTTCCAACTTATTTTCAGGCATAACGCACTTTCATAATGGATAATTGTTTTCTAGATGTTAATTATTTTTTTCTTTTCTCCCTAAGTAAAGATAGTAATATCATCAGAAAAAAAGAGATGAGAAGGGGTAGAGTTACCTCTTGTAGCCTTGATGGTCTGCATGTCACCTTTTTCCACCATATGAGTGAGAAGCCTACTAAGATAGTCTTCTGATGTAGAAAATATGATATCAAAGAGGGGTTCACCTTTCCTCACACCCCAAGAGAATGTTAAATAACCTTTTGGGGATCCATTAATTAATATTGATATATCATCATATCCAAGTGAATTTTTAATCCAATAAAGGAATATCATGTCAAATCTAAATCTAGATAAAACATTACATATGAATCTCCAATTCATTATGTCAAAATGATTCCTAGTTTCAAGCTTAATAGATATGTTACCTCCCCTTGTGGTCTTTCTAAGTAAGTTCACACATTCTGAAGTAGTGAACAGACAATCTTGGATGCTTTTTCCTTTGATGAATCTGAATTGATTCCATGATAGAATTTTATCTAAGATTATATAAATTATATTGGAAAGTAATTTTGTAATTACTTTGTGAGTGGTGTTGATAAGAGAAACTAGTCTAAATTTACTGATGTCACTAGAATATTCCAATTTAGGAATCAAGTCAGTTAATTGTTCATTAAAGTCTTGTGTAAAATAGAAACCCTTGAAAATTTTTTGATCGGCTTATAGATGTCATTTTGGATGATATCCCAATAGAATTAAAAAAATGATTAGTGAAGTTGTCTGTTTCAGGTGAGCTTACTTTTTTTATGACAAATACTACTTCTTTGATTTCTATATCCATAGGAGTTTAGGTAAGCATCTTGTTTTCATCATTAGTAATCAATTTTTAGAATGACTCCATCCATTAAATCTAAATTTTTGTATGATCCATTAATGTATTTTGAATAGTAAGAAACAATTTGATTTATAAGAGCATGTATTTCATCAAGAATTGGATATCCATCCTTGAAAAGATAGAGGGATATTCTATCCTTTCTAACTCTCTGGAGAGCATTTAAAAACTTGGTTTTTCTATCTCCTTCAGCGATCCACTTGATTTTTAAAATATCATTCTTAATGTTGTCCTTAAGATTGATGATATTGTGAAGTTTATAGGGCATTTCTACTTCTTGATCAATATTACCAGAGAAATTTTTCTTGGTAATGGATTATTGCAAAAGGTGGAGGAAACATTCAAGGGCATAAATTTCTCCATCAATGAATTTTAATCTTTTCTTGTTCCATTCTTTGATTTTAATCTTGAGCAAATTGATTTTATAAATTTACACCATAGGGTTATCATTGAAAATAGTCGAGGCCCAGGAGTCATGAACAATTTTACTATAGTCTGGATGAGAATTCCATGCATTATTAAACCTAAAAGGAAGAGGTATCCTCCCTTAATTTTATTTCATTTATAAATTGTTTATTATTTTATGCATGTACATGTTTAATACAAGAATACACAAAATAATAAATAAGAAAAATGCATAAAGATGCGATGAATGTTTTTCTATTAATGCATGTTGAGTTGTGAGAATGACAACATAGTACGAACATATTTAATAGAAATGGATTATATTCATCAATAAAAATATTAAAAACCTCTCAAAGAAATATTAAGTTTTGAAATCCTTCTTCCATTTACATTTGAATAAAACCGGGTATAAGAGGTGCTCATTATCTATAGTTGAGGGCGCCTTCTACTACTAAGAAGTTCTTATATAAAGGATGGGTTGACTTAACTAAATTTGGAAGCAAAAAAGTATCCATAGCTATCTTTCTACAAATTTATAGGTAAAGTGTTGAGGTAATCAAGGTTATCATTTTGATAAGTTGATACTTTACTCAACAGATCAAGGAACCATGAGTTAATGCGGTTGTCCATCCAATTTCCTACCTTATAACTCTCTGATTAGTGGTATAACCATATCTTGTATATTGTAAGGATAGGTTTCAAGGATCCTTTCCACTAGGATACTCAAGAGATAGAGTATTATAAATCTAGTAGTGATGGCTACTAGAGTTCGATAAAATAGTAAGAGACATTTAATGATTTAATTAATTAAATAATAATGTCTAAATCAATAATCAAGATAAATTACTAACTACTAAAATTATTTTTTTAGATGAAAATTGAAATCACAAAAACCATTGTAACATTATGACTATGATCCATATTAGATAAATAAAATATTCTTACTAACCATAACTTCAAGTATTGGTATAAGCGCTTGTGCATAGTATTACACCAAGAAAGAAAGATTTATGTGATGGAATCCTCACTTTCTATTGAGACTTCTCTGGGAGAAATCAGGGTGGATAAATACAAGTATAAGAATCATATAGATGATTCACTAGATATATAGTGGATCATGTTTCAATTTATTTTCAGTTAGTTGTAGAAAATGCATGAGGATGAAGATGCCTACAAGATATTGACTTGTATCCAAGAATTGTATTTGGAGAGAGAAAGGTAAGAAAGGTATGAGATATCTAGTGCATTGTATAGGGGTAGGTTAGAATAATGGAATCAAGAAGGGCCTCATGTACTTAGAATGATTGGGTACATTGAGAGACTTGAAGGCCTTGGGTTCAAGTCAAACCAAGAACTAGAGACCGGTCTCATTCTTTCCCCTTTATCGCCAATATTTTCTAATTTTATTGTTAATTAAAATATGAATAACGTGAGAAAGTCTCTCCCATATCTTTTGGATTTAGTTCAACAAGATGATAAGGATATAAAGAATGTTAATTATTTAGTACTTATGGTGAATAGGAGGAGGAAGGGAAATGGTAATGGGTCTAAGACTAAGTCCAAGCCAAAGACACTGATGCACCATTCTTTTAAGAATCCAAATATCTAAAGAGAGGGTAATGAGTAGGAGGCTGTCTGATTTTCATGTGGAAATAAAACCCACAATAAGAATAACTGCAAAGGTTGGAAGAAGAATCATGTTGACACATCTACTTTAGGTATTTTTCTTATTGATTGCAATATTTATTTGTAACACCCCGATGATTTTCAAATAAATTTAAAATTGAATGAATGAAACACTGAGTCTCTATAAAACACCACTTTGTTACAACCTAGCCACTAAACATAATTTTTCCGCCTCTTTATTTTGAATTTCGAAAAACTGATAGACATGGTTGCATTCAGTAAGATATTTAGGGCATAATAGGATCAACTTACATTTTTTAGTGAATAGTAACTTGACCCTTATGAATAGTAACATACCCTTATGAATAGTAATATAAATATTATGAATATTAACCACACTCATGAATGTATAAATAAAATTTTGGCACATTATAAATGAAATATAATATTTTATAAATTAATAATTAAATATTGGTATTTTTGTGAGTAATAAATATTTATTTATAATTTTAAATTAATAAATTAATAAAATTAATTTTCATGAAATGTATTCCAAAATAAATATTGTTTTTTCCTATGATTTTAGTATAATTTTATGATACCTTAGTTAATTTTTGAATGTATTAGAAAATCTTTTTTAAATTTAAAATCTGTATTTTTCAAGTAAATAATGATTTTATTTAAAAATTAAATTTCTATTATTTAGAAAATTATTTTGATAAAATGGAGTTTATTTTTAAATTATACACATTGAAAAATGTTTAGGGTGAATTTTTTGGATTTTTCTAAAATACTTGAATTTTGTGAATAGTAAAATATGGTAATTTATGATAAATTCAAAATAAATGATTTATTGAGTCATAGGTGATTTAAGGATGATGTAATAACACTTAGTTCTAACTCATATGTACTTATTACTATTTGAGTCACAATAATCAAGACTATTCATAGTCTTGATCCAAAATAATAAAATAATGATTAAAATAATGGGAAATAACTCCTCTCCTCCACTATAAAAGCCACCCATCACTCTCTCTTCTCTTGACTCCTCTCAAGCCTTGTAAATTATCTAAATTCTACTAAAATATCCTCCCAATATTTTCCTCACGTCCATCATCCCTTGGTATCTTTAAAATACCAAATCCTCTCTCTTAAAGAGGCTCTCAAGTAAGAAAAATTCAAGAGGTAAATTCCTCTTTTCATTTCTTTTATTTTCTTTGAAGTTCCTTTATCTATTTTTCTTTCCTCGCCTCATTTTCTTCAAATGTTATGATAACTCCAGTACCTTACATGTACTGTAATTTTGTTATGATAATGTAATAATTCATCATCATATCTCCTTTTCTCTCCTTTTATACTAGAAATGAAAACATCATTCGAGATGTGTTAATTTATCACAATCAAGGACGATGGGTTTTTGAATTCTATTATCATCTTAAATTATGGTCATGAAACCATTTTTATGGTTTAACCAAATCATAATATATGATATATATCCTATTTAATGTTATGTAATCATTTCTTACCGATGGTATTAATTTATAAAACAAAATAAGTTTGTGGAGATCGAAAAACCACCAAATTAATCCAAGCGTTTATTACTAAAATTTAATCTAATGATTCATCCTCACCCAAAGTAAAAAACTGACTTATATGATAATTTAACCTTCTTTATGAACATTAAAAACATATAACATAAATTATGGAATTCAATTATCATTTTACATTAACTTCCATACAAACGAACTGATCATGAAAACTAATGAAACGAGCACTCACAAATGATGATATTGAATCTCCTAACCCATAACAATTACCATAAATGAACTTAATAAAATTATAATAAATCAAATATAGGTATAATAGGTTATTAGTTAAGTTATTAATAAGTCTAATTTCATATTCTATGACCTTAAGTTCAAGAACAGAACATATTCACATATAAGTTAAGGGTTTTCTACTCGAACCTCCATTTTCATTTGGGTACTCTTATTCTCTACTTACCTCAATTAAATTATTATTTATTCTTGTGTACTCATCATAAATTTTCTGTGAATATACTATATATGTGTAAAATAATAATCCTTCTTTATTTTATGTGGAGTTACATGTTTTAAAAGTATCTTTCAAAAATTCTTCCCGATAAACAAGCTCGTTTCAAGGGAACTTCTTGAATTCGTACCTATTTCAAGCATACTCTGTAATCTGTTTTAAGACACATTTATTTTTATAAAATCAATAATTATATTATGAATGAACTAACTTAGTTAATTTCTGTTTTTATACAAATATTTCTTTAAAATAACTATTCCTTTCAAAGTACAACAGTATTTCTCTCAAGAATTGCACAACAATTTTATTAGAGTATTTCGACACCTCTATTGAATTTTATTCTTTATTGAGGTTTATCTCTTATATCTAATATCAACTATATTCTATTAAATATTTTATGATCAGTTTGACTATCGATGTTAAATTTCGATACCATTCATCATATTACTCTAAATGGTTAGTATTTATGTTTTATGATTGGGGTAAGTTAGTTACATTCCATATGTTAGTTTCAATATGAATGTATATGATGTTTATGTTTAACCCAATTCATATTAAGAATGAATTGGAATTAGAAACTGATGGGTGGGGCCCACTATAACCCCTCGATGCATCAGTAGTACTCATGAGATAAAACACAATTGGGTTTTGTCAAAGGCCTTACCCTAGTATTTCCAGACGTCTTGGCTGAGGCCTCAATGATATGTTTCAGTTGTCCGACATTATGAATTACCTCATTATAAAACTAGAGATTGATAGTCATTGTGATTATTCAAATATTAGAATATCTATGTTTATGTTTTATGGAATTATTTAATCAGTTTTTATTCCTACCATATTATGATCAAGTATATTTTCAAAGGCATGCATTTTATTTATTCATCATGACAAGAGTTTATGTTTATTTTTTACTTCTGCTATATTATTTACCCTTACTGAGCATCTAAGCTCACCATTTTCATATGTTTTCTTTTCCCTAGGTTGTGAAGAAGTATATTATGAATGACTTGCAATGATAATCTAGGAGATTATGTGTGATTAAAAAGAAGTTGATATGTTGTATTTTATTTCAAGTTGTAATGTTGAACTTATGTATGTATTTGGTTTTCCAAAACTACTAAAATATTAGTTCCTTCGGGATAAGACTTTATTATAATAATTCCAATGTAATGAAATAAGTCACTGGATCTGGGTAAATGGGTTTGGGTCCTTACAGTTGGTATCATAAGAAGTTTAGTAGAAAACTTAGAAACTAGATTTAAAAAATGTAGATTAGGGATCAAAACCCTAAGATAGTCTTTGAGGATAAACATATAAGAACATCCTATATGTTTGGTAAGTAATATATTATGTGGATATTTCTATAAAATACATCCCTTTCTAGATACTACAATTAGAAGTGGTTCTGACACATATGTACCTAGGAGTAACAACTCTGGCAAGGAGTTTTAGGCTAGACCCAGAGTATCCTGGTACACAACAATGGGCCTTACTGTGCACCTAGTTTGACACTCCTGGGTGATATGCTTAGGATAATTAAAATTTTATTTACAAATCATTATGAAGGAATTAAATGTAAAATTTTCCTAAAAGAAACCATGTTTGTGATTAAGATATTAGCTATGGATAGGATTTCAATTTATGATAAGTATTTTTCTAAGTTGAGATTATAAATTATGATTCATAACCTAATCTAGTGTATGCCATTATTTAGAAATGGTGCCTAGTGAAAGGAATGTAAACCGCATGAACGCATGTATACTATGTAGGGATTTTCCTCTGATACAAGATAATGATGTCGGCTCCGGTGTTGTAACTGGTGCTGAGAAAGTTATAACTATATTGGGACATCTGAATTAGGTAATGAACAATAACCTTGGCCATATGAAGCATCTTAAACCACAACATGGAGGTACAATGTTAGACTACTTTATGCGATAACAACCTCCATTATTCAATGGGACTACAAACTCATTTGTAGCTGATCAGTGGATAAGTTCCCTAGAGAATATATTTCTTGCTTTGGGATGTAACAAAGGGGAGAAGGTTTTTATCCAAGTTTATCGTCTATCGGGAGATTTCGGTCAATGGTGGTCATTTATTCAAAACACAAAAGAGTAGGAATAAGAAATGGAATGGATTCACTTTAAGGAAATATTATTAGAAAAATATTTTCCTCAAGAACATTAAGAAGATATGGAGAGGAAATTATTGAGTTTGAAACAAAAATAGGATGAAAACATTGTGAAGTTAGAAGAAAATTTTATAAGGCTAGCAAGGTATGTAGTGTACTACATAAATAATACAAGGAGAAATATTGATCAATTATTTGATGGTTTAAAACCATTCCTCTGAAGGGCACTAGTTTCCCAAACTTTCTCATCATACGAATATATAGTCTCATGTACAATCAAGATAGAGAAATAATTCTTTAAGTCTTATGAATTTAAATAAAAGAAAGAGAAGATGAGGGTGTTAGAGGAAAGAATGGATAAAGTTAATAAAAAAAGGGGGAGTTTTCCCACATGTGATACTTGTGGTAAGAAACACCTCAGAGCCTGCTTAAAAGGAAAAAAAGTCTATTAAAAATGTAGAGAAAGAGGCCACCAATCTCAAGATTGAAAGGGAAGGAAAGAAGCTACCAATGTTCAATGCTACAATTTTACAGATATGGAAAATTATGCCAATGATTGTCCTAAGTGTCAATTAAACATTCCACAGAGAAGGCCAAGGGAGAAAGTCCAAGCTTATGCAATCAAAACTGCTGAAGTTGAAGTTCCTGATGATGTGGTAGCAGGTACTATAATCATTTCCTCAAACTTAGTCAATGCTTTATTTGATTCTGTATCATCACATTTTTTTATATCTTCCTAGTTTTTTAAGACAATTATATATTTCCAATTTTATTTAATAAATGAGTTTTCAGTCAAAACTCCTAAGGGAAGTATCATTGTAATAAAGATGTGTCAGGTAGTCCCCATTATGACATATGAATGTGATTTATCTTCCAATTTTATCAGCATACCCATGATTGAATTTTATATAATCCTTAGTATTGATTGGATTTCAAATTATGATGTGAAAATATATTTCAAGAATAAGGAAGTTACAATTTTTTATAACAATGTAGAATCCCTTATCTTTAGGGAAAAAACATCACCATCTGATTATTATTTAGATCCACCCTCAGTAGCTCTACTAAATTCAATTCTGTGGGAGGAAGAAAATACAATATCTATGGGTGAGGAAAGGAATTTTCAAATAGAAGACGTACCTATTGTGCAAGAATATATTGATGTGTTTCTAGACAATTTACCTGGACATCCTCCTAAGTGGGAAGTTGATTTCTCTATTTATTTAATTCTTGGTTCAAGACCTATACCAAAGACTCCTTATAGAATGGCCACTATAGAATTAGTAAAACTGAATAAACAACTAGAGGTATTGAGTGATAAAGGTTTTATTCACCCTATCATTTCTCTATGGGGAGACCCTATTCTTTTCATTAAGAATAAATATAGATCAATGAGGTTGTACATTGACTATAGGGAGATCAATGCTATAAAAATAAAGAACAAGTATCCCCTACCTCGTATTGATGATTTATTTGATCAACTTCATGGAGCCCAATATTTTTCGAAGATTGACCTTTGATCTGGATATTATTTTTTGCATGTTAGGAAGGAAGATATTCCAAAGATAGAATTTTTTGAACCAGGTATGGGAATTATGAGTTTACAGTAATGTCTTTTGGACTGACTAATTCACCCTCTATTTTCATATATCTAATTAATAGGGTTTTCAAGGAATATCTTGATGAATTTTTTGTAGTATTTATTGATTATAACTTGGTATAATCCAAAATCTATGAAGATCATGAAAATCACTTGCGCATTATTTTAAAGAATGTTAGAATAAATGAATTATATGGGAAGTTTAGAAACTATGAATTTTTTATTCAATCGGTTTATTTCCTTGGCCATATTGTCTCTAAGGATGGAATATCCATTGATCCTGAGAAGAAAAAGTTTGTTCAGAAATTTCCTACACCAATGAACATAACCAAGGTACGTAGTTTTATTAGTTTAGTAGGTTATTATTGGCGTTTCATTCAGAACTTCACCCAATTATCCAACCCGTTAACCAAGATTACTTGTAAAGGGGTTAAGTTCGTATGGAAAAAAGAATGTGAGGAATGTTTTAAAAAATTAAATAAGATATTAGTGAATTATCCAATCCTAACTCTATCATTGGGAATGATGGGTTTTTGATCTATAGTGATGCATCAAAGAAAATATTTGTGTGTGTCCTTATGTAAAATGATAGAGTTATTGCCTATGCATTAAGATAGTTAAAAATTCATGAACAAAATTATCCTACTCATGATCTTGAGTTAGCTTTTGTGATCTTTTCTCTAAAAATATAGGGACACTATCTCTATGGTGAAAGATGTGTGATATATATGGATCACAAGAGTCTGAAATATATATTCTCATAGAAAGAACTCAACATGAGGCAAAGGCAATGGCTCTAACTACTCAAGGATTATGATTATTCCATACAATGCCACCCAATAAAGGAAAATAAGGTAGATAGTGCATTGAGAAGAAAGGATCATGGAGTTTTAAACAAAATGAGGATTGAAAGGGATCCTGTATTAATGGATCTAGTAAGGATAAACATGAGAATTATCAAAGAAGTTGAAACATCATTACTTTTTCAATTGGTTTTCCAGCCATCTTTATTAGAAATAATTAAAATTTATCATCCTAATGATGAGAATCTTCAAAATAAAATTAATGTTTTGAATGATTGGAAGTTTTAAGACTTCGTATATGAAGATGGAATTATGAAAATTGGGAAGAGGACTTGTTTTCCAGCTATACTCAATCTAAAAAGGGATTTATTTGATGATTCCCGTAGTTTTAATTTCTCTATACATCCTGGTAGAACTAATATGTATAGAGATTTGAAGGAATATTTTTGGTGGGATAACATAAAGAGGGAAATTATAGATTATGTATAAATATGTTTAGTCTCTCAACAAGTGAAGGTCTAATGAAAACATCCTAGAGGAGTCATGAAACCTCTACCTATTCCTACATGAAAATGGGATGAAATCACCATGTATTTTATCACTAAATTACCCAAAACTCCAAGAAATAATGATGCAATACGAGTAATTGTTGATCAAATTACAAAGTCTGCTCATTTCCTTGCTATAAGGGAGGATTTTCCACTGGAGCACCTTACACGACTCTATATCAATGAAGTTTTGTGACTTAATGGAGAACCTATTTCAATTTTTTCTAATCATGATCCATGATTTACATTGAAATTCTAGAAAATTATTCAGAAATATATGGATATTAAGCTTCGTTTGAGTATTGCTTATCACCCAAAAACTAACGGGCAATCAGAAAGTATGATCCAAACTTTAGAAGACATGTTGAGATCGTTCTCACTTGATTTTCAAGGTATGTGGGATCACTATTTACCTTTGGTAGAGTTTTCCTACAATAATAGTTTCCATTATAGCATTCAAATGGAACCATATAAAGCATTGTATGGAAAGATATTTCATACACCGACATGTTGGGATGAAGTCGGTGAAAGGAAGCTTGTGGGTCTAAAGATTTTGGAGAAAAAAACATCAAATGTAAAGACTATTCAAACACATATCAAAACATCTCATAGTATCCAAAAGAGCTATGCTGATAATCAAAGGAATTATTTGGAATTTCAAGTGGGAGATCATGTTTTCTTAAAAGTATTTCCATGGAAGGGTATTATAACATTTGGGAAGAAAGGGAAACTAAGCCTCAGATATATTGGCCCTTTTGAAATTCTAGAGGAAATTGGATCTATGGATTATCATTTGGCAATTCCACCTATCCTATCTAAAGTACACAATGTGTTCCATGTCTCATTGTTTAGAAATTACATGTCATACCCAACGCATGTCCTCACTTCTGAAGGTATAAAATTAGAACCCAACTTATATTACTGTGAAGAGCCTATCTAGATTCTAGACACTAAAGAACAGGTTTTGAGGAATCATACGACACGACTGGTAATGGTACTTTGAAAAAATCATAAAATTGAAGAAGAAACATGGGAGCATGAGGAGCTTATAATGAAGAACTTCCAAAAAAATTATAAGGTTCTGGAATTTTATGGATGAAATTTTTGTAAGGGGGAAGAATGTAACACTCTAAGGATTTGCAGATAAATTTAATATTTAATGCATGAAACACTAAGTCTCTAAAAAACACCACTTTGTTACAACCTATATAGTAAACATAATATTTCCACCTCTGTGTTTTGAATTTCGAAAAACTGATATACTCGGTTGCATTTAGTAAGATATTTAGAGTATGATAGGATCAACTTACATTTTTTTGTGAATAATAACTTGACCCTTTTGAATAGTAATGTACCCTTATGAATAGTAATATTACCTTTATGAATAGTAACCAAACCCATGAAAGTATAAATAAAATTTAGGTACCATATAAATGAAAAGGAATATTTTATAAATTAATAATTAAGTGTTGGTATTTTTGTTAGTAATAAATATTTAATTAAAATTTTAAATTAATAAAATTAATTTTCATGAAATGTATTTATAAAGAAATATTTTTTTTCCTATGATTTTAAGATAATTTTATGAGAACTTAGTTAATTTTTGAATGTATTATAAAATCAGTTTTAAATTTAAAATTTTTATTTTTCAAGTTAATAATGATTTTATTTAAAAAATAAATTTATATTATTTAGAAAATTATTTTGATAAAATGGAGTTCATTTTTTAATTCTACACATCAAAAAATTGTTAGGGTTAATTTTTGGGATTTTTCTAAAATACTTGAATTTTTTTGTGAATAGTAAAATATGGTAATTTACGATAAATGCTAAATACATGATTTATTGAGTCATATGTGATGTAAGGATAATGTAAGAACACTTGGTTATGACTCATATGTAATTATTAATTTTTTAGTCACAAGAATCAATACTATTTATAGACTTGATCCAAAATAATAAAATAATGATTAAAATAATGGGAAATAACATCTCTCCTTCACTATAAAAGCTACACATCACTCTCTCTTCTATTCACTCCTCTCAAGACTTTTTCCTTGTATAAATTCTTATAAAATCTATTCCCAATATCCTCTCCATATACATCATCCCTTAGTCTCTTCAAAAGACCAAATTCTCTCCCCTAAAGAGTCTCTCAAGTAAGATAAATTCAAGAGGTAACGTCCTCTTTTCATTTCTTTTATTTTCTTTCAAGTTTCTTTATTTTTCTTTCCTCGCCTCCTTTCATCAAAATGTTATGATAACTCCATAAACTTACATGTACTTCAATATTGTTATGATAATGAAATAATTAATCATCTCTCATTTCCCCTCCTTTTATACTAGAAATGAAAACACCATCTCAAATGAGTTAATTTATCACACTCAAGGACGTTGGGTTTTCAAATTCTATTACCATCTTTAATTATGGTCATTAAACCATTTTTATGGTTGAACCAGATAATAATATATGTGATATATCCTATTTATATTTCTATAATCATTTTTTACACATGCTATTAATTTATAAAACAAAATGAGTTTGTGGTGATCGAAAAACCACCAAATTAATCCAAGCGTTTATCATTAAAATTTTATCTAATGATTCACCCTCAACGAAAGTAACCAAATAACTTATATGATAATTTAACCTTATTTGTGAACATTAATAACATATAAAATCAATTCTATAATTCAATTTTCATTTTACATTAACTTCCATACAAACAAACTGATCATGAAAACTAATGAAACGAGCACTCACAAATGATGATATTGAATCTTTTAACCCATAAAAACGACTATAAATGAACTTAATAAAATTATAATAAATAAAATACATATCTAATAGGTTATTAATTAAGTTATTAATAAGTCTAATTTCATATTCCATGGCCTTAAGTTCAAGAGAGGAACATATTCAGACATAAGGTAAGGATTTTCTACCTGAACCTCCATTTTCATTCGGGTTAATCTTATTCTCTACTTACCTCAATGAAATTATTATTTATTCTTATTTACTCATCATAAATTATGTTTTAATGTCCTATATATTTTTACAGATCATAATCCTTCTTTATTTTATGGGGATGTACATGTTTTAAAGTGATATTTCAAAAATTTCTTCCTGATAAACAAGCTCGTTTCAAGGGAAATTCTCGAATTCTTACCTATTTTCAATCATACTCTATAATATATTTTAAGACACCATTATTTTTCTAAAATCACTCATTTTATCATTAATTAAATAAATTATTTAATTTCTGGTTTTATACAAATATTTTTTCCAAAAGAACTCTTCTTTTCATAGTAAAAGAGTATTTCTCTCAAGAATTACACGATGATTTTATTAGAGTATTTCGACACCTCTATTGAATTTTATTATTTACTAAGGTTTATCAATTATGTTTTACATCCACCATATTATATTAAATTTTTTATGATCATTTTTACTTTGGATGTTATATTTTTATACCATTCACCATATTACTCTGAATGGTTTGTATTTATGTTTTATGATTGGGGTAAGTTAGTTACATTTCATGTGTTAGTCTCAATATGAATGTGTATGATGTTTATGTTTAACCCCATTCATATAAGGAATTAATTGGACTTATAAAGTTATTTTTGGGGCCTTCTATATTTCCTCTATGCATTGGTAGGGAGACAAAACAGAATTGGGTTTTGGTCAAGGCCTTACCCTGGTATTTTCAGACGTTTTGGTCGAGGCCTAGAAGATGTGTTTCGGTTGTTCCGAATTATGCATTCCCTCATTATAAAACTATAGATTGATATTACATGTAATTATTTGACTAGTATAATATCCAAGTTTATGTTTTATGTAATTATTTAATCAGTTTTTATTCCTTTCATATTATGCTCAAGTATATTTTTAAAGGCATTCATTTTAGTTATTCATCATGCTTAGAGTTTATGTTTATTTTTTATTCCACTATATTATTTACCCTTATTAAGAATCTGAGCTCACCCATTTCACATGTTTTATTTTCCCCAGGTTGTGAAGAAGTATATTATGAATTACATTCAAGGATAATCTATGAGATTATGTGTGATTCAAAAGAAGCTAATGTGTTGTATTTCCTTTCAAGTTGTAATGTTGAACTTATGTATGTATCCGGTTTTCTAAAACTACTAAACTATTTATTCCTTTGGGATGAAAATTTCTTTTGATCATTCCAATTTAATGAAATAAGACACTAGATCCAAGTAACTAGGTTCAGTTCCTTACATTATTTATCTACAGTATGGGTATTAGATACAACTTGTGTCTCACACATTTGTATTCGTATATAAGAACTAAGTATATCCAAGAAGATTTTAAAGGGTGAGGTGGATCTCTGAGCTACAAATGGTGAAATTATAATAGCCTTGGAAATGGGATATTATCATTTGACTTTTCATACTATTTTGGTTCTTGTATTGAATAATTATTATTATGTTCCCTCGGTTACCAAAAACATAATCACAGTTTCAATTTTAGACACTATGGGATTTTATTTCAAGTTTAGAAACAAATTATGTCTCTTTTTTAAGGATATAATGTGTTTTAGTATGGGGAATCTTAATAATGGATTATATATAATTGAACTTGAAAACTCATTAATGTAAATTAATGAAAAAAAACATCCAACATGAATCATATAACACCCTCATATTGCACTTCAGTCTTGGTCATGTAAATGATAATCTTTTATAAAAATTACATCAAGAATGGTATTTAGACTCAACTGAGTTAAAACCCCTTAATGTATGTCACACTTTTTTACAAGGAAAAATGACCAAAGCGCCATTTTCTGGTAAAGGAGTAAGAACCACTGAATTACTGGAATTAATCCATACTGATATATGTGGTCTATTTCTAGTAAAGTCAATGGGTGGGTTTTCATACTTCATTACTTTTACAGATGACTATAGTAGGTATGGTTATATATACTTAATGTGGTATAAGTTAGATTCCTTTAATATTTTTAAGTAATATCAGTGTGGAGTAGAAATCCCAACTTGGTAAGAAGATTAAGGAGCTTTTCTTAGATCGAGGTGAAGAGTATCTTAACCAAGCATTCATTGATCACTTAAAGGAGTGTGGAATAGTATCCCAAATCACTCATCCTTATACACCATAGTGGAATTGTAACATCCCATTACCTTTCTAACAGGTATTTTTTAAAAATTTTCTTTATTTTCCTTTTCCATTGGTTGAGAACGGCTGAGAAGGAATTTGAAGGATACCTGTAATGGTGATGTTAGGGATTTGTTGGAATTTTCAGAATAAAAATTACATATTTTGTAGTCTTCTAGGGATTTAAACATCGTGTAATGGGATTACACAACGTATAATAATCATATGAAAGATTCTATGAAATGGGTACACAACATTCAAGGATACTCATCATGTATAGATTACACACCGTGTAAATATTAAAAATCTGGTTTTTAATAAAATGTAATGAGTTTTTTGGATTATATGGGACTTGAATATTACACGATCTTTAATGGGAGTTTTATAAACATGTAAAATCACAAGTGTTAGTTTTAAGTAGGAATTTAGACTAAGATCCATATTTTCTTCCTCCAATTTTCCTTTCTCTTGACCTAGAGGCTTATCCTAGGAAATTTTGATGATCTTCAATCCCTTGAGATCATCTGTTCAAGGATTAATCATCATGTTGGTTGTGGTTCTTCTCTATTGGTAAGTGGTATCCATGTATCTTCCCTCTCTCTTTATTTTTAACTTGGGGTTTGATAGATCATCTTGGTATTTATGGATTTAAACTCTATTTTATTTAATCTTGATTCTAAGATGACTTCCTAGATCTTTTTCACCTTCATTCTTGTCTGTGAGTCCTATTGTGGGTGTTGTTTTCTATGATTAATGGTAGGTTGTTTAATTTGATATTTCCAATTGATTAAACCTTTAATTTCTTGTTTTTTGAAATTTCATTCAATTGATTTTTGAAAAACCAATTCGATGTGAATGGGGATTAAAATTATTTTTCATGGAATTTTTGGAAAACCCTCTAATTATAATGGAATTGGAATTTAGGGTGTAATTTGAAATTGATGGAAATTTTGAAATTATTTGTGAGTTGATTTTTGAGAAAAATGGATTAAATTCAAATGATAAAAACCTATTATTGGTTTTGTCTTGAAAAGGAAAGAATTGATGAAAACCCCATGTGTTGGTTTTTGTAATAAAATTGGAATATTGATACTAAAAATGGGTCAATTTTATTTTAAACTTATTTGAAATGATTTTCCCATTATTTATTTATTGATTGGGCACATGATATCTTGGGTAGTTAGTGGGTTATTTGGGACAAGCATGCTAGGATGGTAATTACCAAGAAACAGATTGATGATAAAAAAACTCTAACAAAAACCTAGTTTGGAAGATCTTATCCCTAATGGGATGTTGATGAGTCATATTTAGTATGATCCTGAGGGACGTGTGTACACATATTATCCATGATCACTGATATGAGATGTGTGAGGATTCCATAACTAGAAACTATCATACTGTATAGAAAATGAATATGTTGCTTGTTGTGATTGTTTTGATATATATTCCATTTATATATAACTATTTTAATCATGATTATTTATTTATATAAACTATTTTATATAAAAAATTTATTTAATCCATGTTTGAAATGTTTTCCATCAATCTAAAATGAAAATAATGTTTTGTTTTAAATATTCAATTATACTATAGTTCTTGTTTTAATTAAAATTTAAAGAATGATTTGGTTTGTTTTTTTAGAATCTTATTATGGAACACTGTAAGATCCTATTGGGATTTTTATCTTACACCTTACCTTTTCCTTTGGGCGTTTGTAGATTTTCTCCTTCTAGGTCTGAGTAAAGGGAAAGTACCTCTTGGAGGAGGTGGTTGATCTTGATATTTTGGGGCTTGGAGTGATGTGTCCTTTGGTACATCTGAGTTATCATATCATAATTTGAGTGCTTTGATGATTTACTATTTAGGTTTTTATATACCTATTTGGTTTCCGGTACTATCACCTTGAGGAGTTTTGAACATACTAATATGTATCTTTATCTCCTACTTTTTTTATGGTAAAAATCATTCCCTCTTTTATCTTTTATGATATTAGGTGCTAGTAGTTGACCCATGGAGATCAGAAACTCCCTTTGGGATATAACAGTGTTGGTTTAGATATTAGGATACCAGGTTATCTAGTTTGGTTCATGACAAAGTGGTATCATAGGTAATAGTTGATCATCTTTCATTGATGTCGGTATGTAGTTTAGAATATCTTATTAGAACTTATAAGGTTGTTACGAGTGAGGGACTTACTAGATATCATCGTAATAAGCCTAAAGTCACCATGGGTAGTTTGGTAAAGGCGTCTTGAGGATTAGTTTTGGTATTTTATATGCTTTTTATTTGGATAGTTAGAGATCCAAATCTTGTTTTCTTATTTTATGGGATTAAATTCCTTATTGATCTTGTTGGTTTATTGATCTAAGTAATCTTATGATGTATTCAATGTTTTTTTTGTGTAGTATCATGCCTCCATGAATACATTTTAATAGGATCTAGGAGAAAGATTTTGATGAACCATAATGAGAAAATCCTCCCATGGATTAGAATATAGTTGAGGTTGTTGTGCGTGTTGTCCAAGCTCTAGGACAAGAACCTACACTTGTTCCCATTTAGGATCTAGTTATGGAACCTCATAGTGATGAATCTCAGAATCATTCTCAAAAGTTCATTTTCCATAAGATACCAGCATTCCAAGTATTATTGATCCTCAATAGGCTGGGGATTGGTTGAGAAATATATAGATTATTTTTTATTTCTCGGAAACTTCTGAAGCTATTAAGGTAAAGTGTGCTTCCTTTAAGCTGGAGGGTCCTAAATGAGATGTTTTGACTTGGTGGTGATGGTGAAGAATCATGAGGGTTTATAGTGGATGGACTTAAAGTTTCTCTTAACTGGCCAGTTCTATCTAGTGTATATGGTGTTAGCTAAGGCTATGGATTTTTTCAAACTCGAGTAAGCTGACATGACCATGAAAAAATATGTAAATCACTTTTTTGAGCTAGTTCAGTTTTCACCAAATATTTTATCGAATGAGAAGATGATTACTTAAGAGTTTGATATGGGACTTTGATCTGATTTCATTACCATTTTTTACTGAAGCTCTCTTCTTATACTGACATGATGGATAGGTCGTTGATGGTCAAGCTTGATCTGGCTAATAATCCAGGGTTGATGGGAGTTACTTTTTCTCCCAGTGGAAGTCTTATGAGTTCCCATAAATGAAAGAGAAATCATGATGAGAATAATAGTGGATCTTGATATCAGGGTTCTTCTAGACCTCTTGTAGTGCCTAGAATAGGCCATTTGGCTTACTTCCAGCATGTTAAGTTGGGGAATTAAAAATAGTTTTGCACTGAGGCACCAAAGATATGTGGTTTCTATGGATGTTTAGGAAACTTTAATAAGTTATTATATAGTTATTCTACTTCACATAGTGACACAGTATCATCAGCATGTAAACGTATTGTGGTGAAATCATATTCTTTAAGATCTAAGGGGTTCCAGTCATAGGCATATAAAACAAATATTCTTCATGTAGTGGAAGAGTTTCCAAAGGAAGTAGATATAGGTCCAGTGACTATGATAGGTACCATCACTATATCTTCATATTTATTGACCTCTTTATTTGATAATTTTTCATCTCAATCATTTATATCAACACGTATTGTGAACTTATTAAATCTTCCTATGAAGCTTTTGTCTTATGTGATGGATATTACTACATCCCTCAGAATAAAGAAAGATCAGGGCCTTCGTTGTTATGATTTTATTTTCTTGTTATCAGATATCAATTTTACTTTCAGAATTTTTAGTTCTTAATGTGAAACCTATTGATTTCATTTTTTTGAATGGATTGGCTCGTTGCTAATAAATTCCAAATTGATTATTACTTTTGATGGGTCTCCTTTACTATTCCTAATGGGGTGTACCATATCTTTATGGGACATGAGGTCAAGTAGAGTTGGGTCCTCTTATCTATAGTTGGGGAAAGTAATATAAGTGTTTTATTTTTATCTGGAGTAAGAATCTTTGATTGATGATCTTCCACCAGTGATATTCGAGTTTTCAGACATGTTTCCTTTTGAATTATCTAGTTTTCCAATGGTAAGGGAGGTATAGTTTTCTATTGATTTAGTGTCTGGTACTCAACCAATATCTATTCCTTCTTACCATATAGAACCAGCTGAAATGAAAGAGTTGAAGACTAGGTTGGATGATTTGTGGTAGAAAGGCTTTATATGCCTAAGTGTTTCACCTTGGGAGGATCCTGTTCTCTTTGCTAAGAAAGTTTTTGGAACACTTTTCCTATGTGTTGATTACTAAAAACTAAAGTAAGTTGTGTTAAATAATAAGTATTTGTTACCACGTATTGAAGATTCATTTAACCAGTTGAAGGAGGAAAAGTGGTTCTCAAAGATTGATCTTCGATCTGTTTATCACCAGTTTAGAATATAATAATATGAAATTTAGAAAACTACCTTATGGATTAGGTATAGACATTATGAGTACCTTGTTATTCCATTTGGTCTAACCAGTGATCCTCTAATATTTATGGATTTGATGAACATGATCTTCTATGATTATCCTTATACTTTCATGGTGTTATTTTTGGATGACATCCCAGTTTACTCTATGTTTGAGGAGGATCATGTGTATCATTTGAGAGTAGTTTTGGAATTTTTCATAAATCATCAACTTTATACCACACTATTGAAATGAGAATAATTATCCTGACCTTGAACTCATAGTTTTTATTCATGCACTTAAGAGTTAGTATCATTACTTTTTCATAGAAAGGTTTACCATGTATTCCAACCATAATATCTTGAGTTATATCTTTTTTTTAAAATATTTGAATCTCCACCAAAGTCATTGGGTGTAGTACCTTTAGTCTTTTTATTTCTATATTTTTTATACCCTGTGGAAAGGGAATGTCATTTCGTATGCGTTGAGTAGGAAACTTTCAACCTAGTTTGTGAAAGAATCATTGGAAGAGTGGAACTTGATGGATATTTTTGCAGAGTTGCATATTGGAGTTCAGGAAACAGGGGCTGAAGTTGTCTTGGCTAGTGTTCGATTGACCTATACTCTTCTCAAGATGATTCTTTAGGAACAATAGCTTGATGAAAAATTCTATATCATTAGAGACTCTTTTTATTGTGGGGATACCATTAATGAGTTTTAATTCTCCATAGAGGGTGTTCCGTGTTTTTTAAAATGGTTTTTTATACCATTACCTATGAGAAAAGTTGTGATGGGGGATTTACACAATTCCCATTGGGTAATGCACCCAAGAACCACAAAGATGTTTTATGACATGTAGTGATGATTTTAGTGTCCATGTGTGAGATGATACATCACTTATTTTGTTTCTCACTACTATAATTTCCAACAAGTTAAGTTGGGAATCAAAGACCTTCGAGTTTTCTTTATCCACTTCGAGTTCCGAGTTGAAAGTGGGATGATATGTCTATGGAATTTGTGGTTGGGTTTTTGTTTACCCACAGAAATAAGAATTATTTATAAGTTGTGATCTGTAGGCGGACCAAATCATCTCACTTTATACCCATTTTTTATACAACCAAAGTTGAGGAGCTATGAAAAATCAATGTGAGGGATATTTTTCATTTTCATGAAGTCCCATCATCTGTAGTCTCTAATAGAGATCCCTATTTTAATTCTCAATTTTGTAGATTCCTTTATGAGGCACTAGGACCTCAGGGTTTTTTGAGTATGACATACCATCCACATAAGTATGTCCAAATAGAGAGAGATATACCAATTCTTGAGGATTTTCTTCGTGCATGCGTCCTCGATTTTGGTGGATCTTAGGATGACCATTTGGGACTGGTTGAGGTATCTTATAACAATATTAACCAATCTATGGTAAGAATAGATCCTTTTGAGTCCTTGTATGGAAGGTCATGTAAATATCCATTTTGTTGGTCATAGATTGGTGAAAGTTCCTTAGTTTGACCGATCTTGGTCCAAGATATGTTAGTAAAGATTCAATTGATTCATCAGAGGATTTTGAAGGCACGTAGCTAGTATAAATCTTATATTGATTAAAAAATAGACCATTTGAGTTTTCAGTTGGTGACTTGGTGTTCTTCAATGTTTTACCTCATTTAGGTCATCGATGACTTGGGAGGTAAGGGAAGCTTGCTCCTCATTTCGTGGGGCCTTTTGAGGTTATTGAGATGGTGGGTAAAGTGTATTACCATTTAGAACTTCCTCTAAAGTTAACATCGATACATAACATGTTTTATGTATCATATCTATGAAAGTATCTTTCTGATCCATCTCACATTCTGATCTAGAGTGATCATGATGTTTATCTTGATTTGTCCATGGCTGAGCATCTAGTTAAGATAGTTGATTTTGAGACCAAGGTACTTCATTGGAGGATGATACCTTTGGTCTGTATGATATGGTAGCATGGTTCTGATTCACATGAGATGTGGGAGTGTGAGGCACTGATGAGAGAGTAGTGGCCTCAACTTTTGGATATGGAACCTTCTTGACTAGATTTATGGGGATAGAAAGTTTTTATGGTGGAGAGGTTGTAACATCCCATTACCTTTATAATAGGTATATCTTAAAAAAATTGGTTTTCCATTTTCATTGGTTGATTAAGGCCAAAAAGAAATTGGGAGGATAGTTATAATGGTGAATTTTATGATTTTTTGGGTTTTTTAGTATAAACCCTGCAGTTTCTATAGTATGCTAGGGATTTACATGTTGTGTAACACGACATGTAATCATTTCTTAGAAGATGTCATGAAATGTGTACACAGTGTGCAAGGATACACTTTGTGCATAGATTACACACTATGTAAATATTAAAAATCATATTTTTATAAATGGTTAGATGATTTTCGGCATATATGGGACTTGAAAATTACACTACATGTAATGGGGTTATACAATATGTAAAATCTTGAGTGTAGGTTTTAAGAAGGAATTTTGGATGAAATATTTATTTCCTTCCTCCACGTTTCCTTATTCTCAACCTAGAGGATTCTCTGAGGTGATTTTAGTGATCTCTAATCCCTTTGGATCATATTTTTAGTGATTGATCATTATGTTGGTTGTGTTTCATGTCTTCAGTTAAGTGGTCTCCCAATCTCTTATGTCTCTATCCTATTCCCTTGGGGTTTGATAGATCATCTTGGGATTGATGGATCTAAACATTTTATTGTTGAATATTTATTCTAGGTTGATTTCCAAGATCTTTTATGTCTTCTTTCTTTTTGGAGAGTCTGTTTGTGGGTGTTTTTTCTTGTGATTAAAGGTGGGTGGATCTATTTTAGCATGGTCAATTGATTAAACCTTGAATTTATTATTGTTTGAAATTGTTTTTAATTGATTTGTGAAAACCCAATTCAATAAAAATAGGGATTTAAATTATTTGGCATGGAATTTTTTAGAAAAAACCCTCAATTCTAATGGAATTAGAATTTGTGTGTAATTTGAAATTGATGGAAATTGTGAAATGATTTTTGAATTTATTTTTGATAAAAATGGCTTAAATTGAAATGAAAAAACCTATGATTGGTTTTGGTTTGAAAAGGAATGAATTGATGAAAAACCCATGTGTTGGTTTTTTGAATGAAATTGGAATATCTAAACTAAAAATAGAGCAAATGTATTTTAAACTGATTTGAAATTATTTCCCCATTATTGATTGATTGATTGAGAACATGCGATGTAGCACCCCAGATTTCAAGTAAGTAAAACTTATTTCATCCTTTTTAATTATATAAATTGTTTGGGTAAAGTTTGGGAGGTCTTGGAAGAATCTTGTAATGTTTTGGGACTTCTATAAGGGTTCACAGGTGGTTCACAGTTTAAGGAAGTTGTATACCACCTACCAGAAACTATGAACAATAAGAAAAAGGCTAAGTGGAGGGTGTACAGGTAGGCGCACAGTTTTTCCAAACCATGTGGCCACCTATGAGAAACTGTACAACTTGAGATAGTGGGATTTGGAATGTTTGGCATATGGTTTGGAAATATTATGATCCAATTGTGTGAGTCTCACCCTTTAGGCAGTAGCTGGCGCATGGTTACCACATGGTTTTTCTAACCATGTGACTAATTGGGAATGGTTTAAAAACTAGATCCACAAAAAGTGGATCTAGGTCTGTTTTATGTTTTAACCCCTTGTTTCTTCCCCAAAATAGCCCAAAATCGATATTTTCTCCTCCCAAAGGTATTAGAGGCTTCTCCCATCAATCCATAGATGATATAAAGGATTCTCTTGGTGCGTTGAAGCTAGATTATTGCAGTAAGTCATTATTTATGGTTTTTCTTGATGGTTTTCCTTAGATCAACTTCTCCCTCTCTCTCGGTTTTGTAGATTTATGTCCTCTATAGATATATATAATGTATTTTATGCCAAATATTATTATATTTGGATTTTTTAATAATAAGGGAGGATATATAAGGAAAGTTTTTTGAGTTTCAACTCGGTTTCATGGGTGTTTTCAAGTCGTTTATTGTTTTTGACAAATTTATAAGGTAGTTGGATTCACTCTTGACTCCTCTATTTATAACTTTAAGGATTAGTTTCAAATTGATTAAATTGATTGAAATTAGTTGTGGAATTGGTGTTTAAATCATGGTAGAAGTCTTATTTAGTGATGGTTTTTGGATTTTTTTTGAATTTGTGGAATTATTGTACAAATTGATTTGATAAATGATTATAAAATGGTTTCTTGGTTCGATTTATAGAAAAAGGTTTTCAATAAAAAGTTTGTTTTATTGAAATGGTTTTATAATTGAAATGGTTTTGTCATTGAAATGGTTTTGGTATTGAAATGGTTTTGGCATTGAAATGGTTTTGCAGGGTTTTACCATCATGGTTGTTGGGAATACTTGGTTGTGTGTGTTTATATTTCATTACAAGGCCTGGTTGAAATATGACCTTGTTCTTGGTTACAAAGGTGTAATGGAACATGGAATTTAATTAACTTATGATTACTTGGTAGATCAATGAGAAACCGCTCATTATTATGGAACTTTCATAATAAATAATGCATGGTTGGATGTGTGGATTTATGGATTGGAATGGGATATTCCAAATGGAATTTATGAAATGGTTTTAGAAAATTGTTTGGTTACTTTCCTTGTAAATTTTTATTGTTTTTAGAAAACCAGTTTAGTATAAAACTTGTTTATATTTGGATATAAACTATTTTATAAATTTCTTTATATAAACTATTTTATATAAATGCGCTAATATGTTCTATCTTAGTGGCATGAATAGAGAAATCATTTGGGGAAAACCTACTGAGTTTCATTACTCACCCTTTATTTTTCACTTTGGTACTTTTGAGGATATCATTTATTAGTACATAGGAAAAAGTAAATTATCACACATATTTAGCATTACTTCATGATACTTAGGCTGTTTTGGTGAAGTTGGAACATGGAACATGTTGGGAGCTTGGATTTTGTCTTTGGAGTCTTTTGGTTTTGTTGGTTTTGTATTTTACTGTATACTTTGATATTTTATTCTTCCACTATGGTACATTGTTTGAGTTGATTTTTTATTTCAATGGTTTTACTTTGAGTTATTTTTACATTGTTATCATGCATTATATAGTGGTCTTTTTTATGGGGTGTTTAGTTTGGTTGTTTTATTTTCAAAGGTAAAATCACCCCCCATCTGTTAATGAATAACTTGGAATTTATTTCCATTCTTTGGAACCTTGGGGATGTCGCTTAATGCCAAGTAATGTCCTACATACTTCTCAAGATATTGAGGAGTGGAGTTATGTTACAAGTTGTATCAGTCATGGTCCTTCCAAAAATATTTTTGGAACAAGTGGTCATCAGTTCTATTGGTCTTATAGTTGAAATCCATTCTGGTTTATTCTTGATTTGGGATCATAGAAAGGAGTATGGTTGTCGGGAATTAAAATTTAGAGCATAAAAATACATAGCTAACATTTTTGTATTGAACTTTAATTTACCATGGATTTGGATACATAAGTGTTTTGGAGACACTTATAGGATTTGGAATCTCATTTTCATGGGTTTATCCAATGAGACAAGAATGGCATGCATTATATAAATGACTTCCCACTAGAAGTAAATATTTTATTTTGAGTAATGATTTATGATTTGGTGAAAAAAATTGATTTTTGAAAAAAAAATTCAAATGGTAGATTTTGAAAATAGTATGGTTGTGGTATTTTGAAAATGGTTTGGTTTTCAAAAGAAAGAGAGATTTTTTTTCAAAAATTATTGAACATGGAAAAGGTTGATTTTGGAAAGTATTATTGTGATATTATATTGTGGTATAAATTGAAATGTCAAGCCTTCAGTTGATAAAGAGTGAGACTTATGGTGTTGGTTGTGTTTTTAGAAAATGGCACTCGGTAGGCATCATAGAAACCAACCAGAAGAAGCTGTTTAAAATATGGTTGAACCAGAGCCACAGGTGAACCAATAGCTAGTTTAGAGTATTTTCCAAGCGTTTAAGGCTATGGAAAGCAAGAATATGAGGGATGAGCCATGGAAAGTGGATCATTCCATACAATTCTAGAAATAGAATCCACCCATCTTTTGGGGTGATTTGGGACCAGAGAAGGGAAAGGTTTGGCTGAATAGGATGAATCGTATCTTTGATTTCCTCAACACACCAGTAGTGTTGAAAGTCAAGATAGTGAAATATATATTGGAATATATTTCATGATAGTGGTGGGATTTAGCTATTTAGGATAATTTAGACCACATCCTTGCAAGGGAGGATTTTGAGTAATTGTTTACCAAAAAATTTATCCTCATACATTCAAAATTGAAAAAAAAATGAATTATTGCGCTTGAACCAGGAGAGCCTCAAAATGATAGAGTATGTAGCTAAATTCATGAATTTAGTCTTATTTTCACCTTAATTTTCTTCTAGTACATCCTTAAAGGTACACATATTTCAATCAGGGATAAGGAAGGATATCCGCTCAAATATTTCCATGCTCTGTATGACATATTATACACAAATTGTCAATAGAGCGATGGTAGCTGAGATGGACATCTCGAGAGCTATGACTAGTGGAATTATGTTAATACCTATGGGAAAAATTGAGAATGATAATGCTTGGAGAAAGTGAAATAGGGACACTTATTTCCAAGGTATAGTGATGACTCGGAATCAGATAGTTGGATCCTTAAAACTTCTTCCAAGACCCCATAGAAAATTTGGATGTTTCTAATGTGGTTCCTTAGACCAAATTAAGTGAGAGTTTATGGAACCAACAATATCATACCACAATTGCAAAAAAATGAGGAACCTTTAGTGCTATTTTAGTAGTGCTATGAGGTCAGGTTTCTGAGACACTTATCAAGTGCCACAGGCATCGTATGCCTCAATGGAATCAGGATAACATAATCAATCTCATCAGTAGAACAGAGCTAGCGATGGTGATTATAGAAATACCATGACTACTCAGCAAGTGAAATATCAATAGGGTAACAAAGAACAAAGTGTTGTAAGCAAGAAACTATTTAGAGTTTAGCAGATTATTATGGATGATCAGTTTGGACCATCTATGGTGCGAGGTATGATTCTTTTTAATTATACCCTTATGCAAGATTTGTTTGATGTAGGTTCATCTCATTCCTTTATTTCATCTCATGTTGTTTTTTTTATAAGTTTAAAGGTTGAGATGATGTCTTCTAAGTTAAAACTTAAAACTCCTCTTGGTCAAAGAGAATGTTGAGCCTTTGTGTCTAGAGCATGTTCTATATCTATAGATAAAATTAAGTTGATACGGTATTTCTCTACGCTTGAGATGGATGTCTATGATATAATCCTAGGTATGGATTATTTAACTATGTTCAAGGCTCACATCGACAGTTATACACAAAGAGTCGGTTTTACAACTGAGGATGGAATCTAGCATCTCTTTAAAGGAGAAAGGAGTGTAAAGGAAGGTGTAATGGGATTATTGGAACCAACAATTAGAACAATATCATACCAGTTGGCAGAATTTTATTTGAAATAAATGGAAGAGATATAGAATAATAGTTTTCCAGTAGTGGTTGATCAGTTTCTGGATGTGTTTCCTGATAATTTCTCAGGGTTTCCACCAATGAGAGAAGTAGAGTTTATGATTGATCTCATGTCAGGGACCATTCCTATTTCCAATCCATCTTATCAAATGGCACCAACTAAATTAAGGGAGTTGAAAGTGTAGTTGGAAGAACTAGAAAGCGAAGGGTTCATTTAGCTGAGCACGTCTCTGTGGTCAGCTTCGATCTTGTTTGTCAAAACGGTGGATGGAAATATTCAGTTGTGTGTATATTATCATAAGCTTAACCAAGTTACAATAAAGAAAATGTATCTTATTCCACACATTGATGATTTGTTCGATCAATTGAGGGGAGATCCATGGTTCTATAATATTAACTTGCGATTAGGATATCAACAATTGCAGGTTCGGAATGAGGATATTCTAAAGACAGATTTCAGGAGAAAATTTGTCCATTATTAATATATGGTAATACCTTTCAATCTTATGAATTCACCAAAGGTATTTATTTCATTGATGAATAATATATTTTAGTAATATTCGGATTCTTTTATGGTGGTGTTTTTGGATGACATATTGGTGTATTTGATGACAAGGGCTGAGCATAAGAAACACTTAGTGATAGTGTTGGGAATCTTAAGGGATCATTATCTATTTGAAAAACTATAAAAGTGTGATTTTTGGATACAATAGGTACGTTTCCTTGGACATGTAATCTCTAAAAAAGGTTTTTCTATGAATCCATAAAAGATAGAAGTTGTTGTCTCTTAGAAACTGCTAAATAATTTCTTCTAGATACAGAGTTTTCTTGGTCTAGATAGATATTACCAATGATTTTTTCATGATTTTTCATGACTATATTTTTCTATGATAGCTTTGAAAAAGAATAATGTTTCATTACAATGGAATGAAAAATGTTATAAGTATTTTCAAGATCTTAAACTTCACCTTACATCATCACCAATCTTGATTTTTCCAAAATTAGGACAAGGGTACATGGTGTATTGGGATTCTTCGAGATCCGTGTTGGGATGTGTTCTCATACAAGTATATCATGTTGTTAATTATGGATCAATTCAGTTAAGGTTTCATGATAAGAACCACCTAAAACATGATTTGAAGTTAGCTTTCATAGTCCATGCTTTGAAGACTTGGCATTATTATCACTTTGGTGAGAAATTTACTATGTTCATAGACCATAAAATCTTGAAACATATTTTCTCACAATGGGATTTGAATTAGAGACAAATAATATGGATGGATTATCTCCAAATGTTTGACTTTGACTTGATGTATACACTGGGAAATGGAAATTCAGTGGCAGATGCATTAATCAGAAAGTCATATGCTTAGTTGGAAAAGGAAGATTTAGATGAGTGGCGGTTGATGTTAGTTCTCACCAACATGAACTTGGAATGTAAAGACCAAGGTGAATTCATGGCCTTATTTATAGTTTCATTCATTCTTGATTCGGTAGATATGTTTATAGAGGTATAGACACCTGATGCAGACTGCGTGTCTATGAGGTAAAAACTCAATAGTAGGGAGACCATTAAGGGATAGAGGCTAGATGAGAGTTCAGTATTGTGGTTCAAAAATCAGATGGTTGTGCCAATGGATTATCAGGAACAACTTCTTTATTCTTACCACCATTCAAGAGGAGTTTCTAATCCTAGAATACAGAATATGTATAAGGAATTTAAAGAACATTTTTGGTGGATTGATATGAAAAATAAAGTAGCTAAGTTTGTTTCAAGATGCTTAACTTGTCAGCAAGTTAAGGTAGAGCATCAATGACCAGCAATTATGTTGCAGTATTTACCTACTACTGTGTAGAAATGGGATTAGATAGCTATATATTTTGTAACATGTTTCCCAAGAACAATTCAGAAACATGATTCCATATGGGTTATAGTGGATCAGCTCACAAAGTTGGCTCATTTCATCCCTATTTATGAATATCATACAGTAGAGGAATTATCAAAAATCTATATCTGAGATGTGGTAAAGAGGCATGGAATACCATTTTTTATAGTGTTAGACATAGATTCTAGGTTTATGTCATGTTTATATAAATCCTTAAAAAAATTCCATGGGAATCAGTTGACTATGAGTACAGTGTATCATCCTCAAACAGATGGATAATCTGAGCAGATGATACAAACATTGGAATACATGTTGTGGGCTTTTGTAATATATTTGTGTGTCTTATGGAAAGATAACGTATTGTTAGTGTTGTTCTCATATAAAAATAGTTATCAAGACTCGATACATATGGATCCTTTTGAAGCATTGTATGGTCATCCTTGTCATTCTCTACTTTGTTGGGTGGAAATAGGTGAGACTTCGCTACTTGGTCTGAGAATTGTACAAGAAACAATGTAGAAGATTTAGTTGATCAAAAAACATATAGAGATGGCCCAGAGTCATCATAAATTGTATGCATATCATCGTCGGTGACCATTTTCACTCACGGTGAGTGATTATATGTTCTTGAGGATCTCTTTAAGGCTTGGACATTAATGTTTTGGGAAGCATGGAAAGTTATATCCTTGATACATAAGCCCTTTTGAGATACTTGAATGGTTTGGTGAGGTGGAATATCAGTTGTCATTACCACCATGGTTCAGTGTAGTGCATAATGTGTTTCATGTATCTCAATTGAAAAAGTATCATCCCGATCCTGGCCATGTGATTCGATAGGATCACGTTGAACTAGATATAGATTCTTCATTGGTATATATCCTGGTGTGGATTATGGATAGTAAATATAATGTATTTCATGTAAAAATAATCAGTTTAGTGAGGGTTTTGTGGAAACAAGGTTAGATTCAAGAATATACTTGGGAACATTAGAAATAAATGATCGATTAATGACTCGAACTCTTTTAGGATAATGATTTTTTTCTACTTTTCTAAGATGGAAAGTCCAATGGTGGGGAGAATTTAGCACCCCAAGTTTCAATTAATTAACCCTTATTTTATGATGTTTAAGTATATAAAGTTTTTGGGTGAAGTTTGAGAGGGTTTGGAAGAATCTTGGAATGTTTTGGGGATTCTCTAAGGGTTCATAGGTGGTGAATAGTTTAGGGAAACCATAAAACACCTATAGGAAACCATGCAAAATGAGGAAAATTTTAAGGGGAAGGTGCATGGGTAGGTGCCTAGAGTTTCCAAACTATATGGTTTTTTAGGAGAAAATGTGAAACTTGAGATAGTGAGCTTTGGCATGGTTGGCACACAATTTGGAAATTGTGTGAGTCTCCCCCTTGAGGTATTAGCCAGTGCACGGTTAGTGCACGGTTCTTCTAACTATGTGACTAATTGTGAACAGTTTAAAAACTAGATGCATAAAAAGTGGATCTAGGTCAGTTTTATGTTTTAACCCCTTGTTTTCCCCAAAATGGACCTAACTTTATATTTTATTCTCCCAAAGGTAGTAGAGGCTTATCTCATCGATACAAAGGTGATTTGAAAGATTATCTTGGTATGTTGAAGCCATATTTTCATGGTAAGTCATCATTTATATTTTTTATTGATGTTGTTCCTTAGATCTACTGATCCCTCTCTCTCAATTTCTTAGATTTATGTTTTTTGTGAATAGATATAAATTATTTGACACAAATGTGATTAGATTTGGATTTTTTAATGATAGGGGAGGATATATAAGGTGTGTTTTTGGATTTTAACATAGTTTTATGGATGTTTTCATGTTTTTTATCATTTTCTCCAAATTTCTAAGGTGGGTGGATTCAATCTTGAATCCTATATTTTGAACTTGAAGGCTTGGTTTAAAATTTATTAAATTTATTGAAATTTGTTGTGAAATTGGTGTGAAAGGCATAGTAGAAACCTTCTTTAGTGATGGTTTGTGGATTTTTATGAAATTTTTTAATTATTATGAAAAGTGATTTGATAGATGATTTTAAAATGTTGATTTTAAAATAGTTGATTGGTTTGATTTATGGAAAAAGGTTTTCAATAAAACAGTTATTTTATTGAAATGTTTTTAGCATTGAAATGGTTTTGGAATTGAAATGGTTTTTTCATTGAAATAGTTTTGGTATTGAAATGTTTTTGGCATTGAAATGGTTTTGGCATGGTTGTTGGGTATGCTTGGTGGTGTGTGTTCATGTTGAATTATGAGGCCTGGTTGAAATATAACCTTATTCTCAGTTCCAAATGTGTAATGGAACATGTGATTTAATTACCTTTTGATGACTTGGTAGATTGATGAGAAACTGGTCATGAGTATGGAACTGTCATCATGAATCATTCATGGTTGGATGTGTGGATTTGTGGATTGGAATGGGATATTCCAAATAGAATTTATGAAATGGTTTTAGAACATTGTTTGGTGGATTTCCTTGTAACTTGTTATTGTTTTTGTGAAAACCATTTTACTATGGTCATTTTTTATATTTGGATATAAACTATTTTATAAATTACTTTATATAAACTATTTATATAAATGTGCTGACATGTTCTATCTTAGTAGTGTGAGTAGGGAATTCATTTGGGGAAAACCTAATGAGTTTCATTTCTCACCCCTACTTTGTAACTTTGGTTCTTTTGTAGATATTGTTTATTGAGACACATTAAAAGGTAAAGTATCACACATATTTAGTAGTACTTCGTGATACTTAGGTTTTTTTGGTGGATTTTGAGCATTGAGCATTTTGGGAGCTTGGAGTTTGTCTTTGGAGTCTTTTGGTTTTGTTGTTTTTATCTTTCGTTGTACACATTGATATTATAGTCTTCTTTTATGGTACATTATTTGAATTGATTTTTGATATCAATGGTTTTACTTTGAGTTGTTTAATATTGTTATCATGCATCATGTAGTGGTCTTTTTTATGGGGTTTTTAGTTTGGTTATTTTATTTTCAAAGGTAAAATCTCCCCCCGTCTATTAATGAAGCCCTTAGTATTTATTTTCAGCCTTTGGTGCCTTGGGGGTTTCTCTTAAGGCAAGGTAATTTCCTCCTGCCTTCTCAAGCCAATGATGAGGGTAGATATATTACATGTGAGCTTGGGTATTTTGTGGGTTATTTGGGACAAGCATGCTGGGAAGGTGATTCCCTGGAAAAAAATTGACAATGAAAACTCTCACAAAAACCTAGTTCAGAATATCTTATCCCTGATGGGATGTGGATGAGTCATATTCAATGTGATCATGAGGCATGTGTGTACACATATTATCCATGATCACTAATATGAGATGTGTGAGTATTCCATAACTAGAAACTATCGTACCACATGGCAGATGACGATGTTTCTTGTTGTGATTATTTTGATATATGATTCATTGATATAGAATAGTTTTACTCATGCCTATTAATTTATATAAACTATTTTATATAAAAAAATTATTTAAGCCATGTTTGAAATGTTTTCCATCAATCTGAAATGAAAACTGTGTTTTTTTAATTTGAAATTGTATTGTCATGCCTATTTTGATTAAAATTGAATGCATTATTTATTTTATTTCTATGGAATATTATTATGGAACACTTGGTGATACCCTACTGGTATTTTTAGTTTACACTCTACCTTTTCCTTTGGGTATTTTTAGATTTTATCATTCCAAGTCTAAGTAAAGGGAAAGAACCTATTGGAGTAGGTGGTTGATCTTGATCCTTTAGGGCATGGAGTGACGTGTCCTTTGGGACGCTTGAGTTATCTTATGAGAATTTGAGTAGTTTGATGATGTACTATTTGGGTTTCGATATACCTATATGGTTTTCGATACTATCTCCTTGAAGAGTTTTGATTATACCGATATATATCTTTATCTTCCCATTTTTTTGTGGTAAAAATATTTTCCTCTTTTATCTTCTATGATACCAAGTTCTAGTCATCGACCTATGGGGATCAGGAACACTCTTCAATCTATTTCAATGTCATCTTGTTTATTATGGTACTAGGTTATCGGGGGATTTTTTGTGATAGGATGGTCTAGTTAAATGAGGAATTGGACCCTACTAGACATGGTCAAATCAATAATGAGTTAGGAAACTCTTCCATTATCCTTTTGGGGATAAACCTTAAAAAAATTAGAATATACCCTTAACTAAGTGCCAACTAAAGCTACATATGGTATTTCATATGAGTTTTGGTGTGGAAAGAAACCCATTCTATCACACATATGTGTATGGGGATGCGAGGCTTTCTTCAAGACTATACCTGGTGAAAAATTAGCATCCCAAAGCATGACGTGCATCTTTATAGGTTATCCTAAATAAATTAAAGGATATTACCTCTATAATCCTTCATATATGAAAGTGATTGTGGTGATACATTCCATGTTTCTAGAAATAGAACACTTTTTCATTGAAAATGGTGGGAGAAAGATTGACTTTGATGAAGTTAATGCTTTAGATGCACAAGATTTGGTACAGGAACAATATCAACAAGAGACGGTGGGAGATAAAGATGTTCCTAAGATACAAGTATTGTATAGGTCAAATTGAGAGGTTAGAGAACTATAGAATTATGGTTGTATTATCACTGAGTTAGGTGACACATTACTCCTTTATAATGATGAATCTATAACCTACAAGGAAGCAGTAGAAGGAAAGGATGCTGCTAACTGGAAATATGTCATGCATTCTAAGATGGAGTTCATGTATCAAAATCAAGGTTTTATTTTATTAGACCCTATAACTGATGTAAAATCCATTGGGTGAGAAAAAAATCAAGAAAAAAGTAGACATGGATGGTATGGTCAGTACCTGTATGGAAATACCGGTTGCGAAGGGTTTCAAGAAACATCAAGTCATAGACTATGAAAAAACCTTCTCACCAGTAATGAGGCTTAAATCCATTAAAATATTAGTTACAATAACATCCTTTCATGATTATGAGATTTGGAAAATGGAGGTCAAGAGCACTTTTCTTAATGGGAAGTTGGTTGAAGACATCTATATGACTCAACCTGAAGGGTTTGTTAAGTCAAAGAATTGTAATAAAGTATAAAATCTGTAGAGATCAATTTATGGGTTAAAGAAAGTATCATGGTCATGGAATGTTCATTTTGATGAGACCATAAGAGAATTTAGTTTTGTCAAGAACAAAATCGATTCATGTGCATATAAAAAGGTTAATAAAAATTCTATCATTTTCCTTGTATTATATGTTGATGACATATTAATTATGGGAAACAAAGTTCAAGTCTTATAGTTAGTTAAGACTTGGTTAAATGACTACTTCTCCATTAAAGAATTAGGTTAAGAAACCTACATTCTAGGTATTAAGATCTATCGAGATAGATCTCAGAGGCTGGTTGGGATAACTCAAAGTATATATATTAACAAGTTAATAAAAAGGTATGGTATGGAACAATATAAGAGAGGATTGTTGCCAATGTCATATGGTATCAATATCTCCAAGAAAATGAGTCCAAAACATAGGAGGAGATTTAAATAATGATTATAATCACTTAGGCCTTGGCGGTGGGATCTATCATGTATGTCATTATTTGTACTAGGTTTGATATTACCTTTGCTTTGAGAATGGTGGGAAGATATCATGCTAATCTAAAAGAGCTTCATTGGGCAGATTTCAAAACTATCCTGAAGTACTTGAGGTGTACAAAGGTTATATTTCTGGTGTATGGAGGAGATGAGGAACTAGTAGTGATAGGATACACTGATGCTAGTTTCCATATGAATCATGATGATATGAAATCGCAGTCAAGCTATGGATTTTTTTTTTTGAATGGTGGTGTAGTGAGATTAAGAAGCTCAAAGAAACCTTTGGTCACTGACTCTACAGCAGAATATGAGTATATAGTAGTTTCCAATGTATCTGAGAAGGTGGTTTGGATATGTAGCTTTTTCTAAAATATTATTGTTGTCCCTAGTAATTCAGACCTTGTTTCAGTTTATTGTAATAATACTACAATAGTGGTGCTTTCCAAGGAGTCTAGGTCATACTAGAGGAGAAATCAAATACTTAGGGAGTTTTATCTATTGAGGGATTTCACTAAAAGAGGTGAAGTCATAGTTAGTAGAGTAATTATATAGGATATTGTGGTAAACCCCCTAACTAAATCTATATATCAGCATAATCATGATTCTCATGTGAAATATAGTAGTATATGTAGCATCTTGACCCAGTTTTCTACTTTATCTATTCTTCATGATGATTGAACACTAGGACTTAGGTGTGCCTCTTTGTACACCAAGGATTTTGAATAGCAGTGAGGGTCTGATGAGGTGATAGTGGAAAGACTATACCCTCTGGTGGTGATGATAATAATGGATCATATGTATAGAACACATCATAAGAAGGACCATAACAGAATATTTAACAACAAAACTTAGTGGAATCATAATAAACAACAATATTAATAAATAATCCCAAAGGAATAATACCATTTTTAAATGATTAACATGCCAAGACAGGTCCTACAAGAAATAAATAAGCAAGGCTAGACATGACCGACCATACATGTACATATATAAATCATGAAAAATCTAAAAAGAAACTCCATCTCGATGTAAGAACCACCATAGTCCATTTCCATCCAACCCATGAAAAAGTTACAAACCGGTCACTAAGGTCCAACTCTCAATCCTGATCTCAAAGGCATAAAGTCTACATGCGTCCTAAGGGGCCCATGTAGGGTGTGAGTATGAACTTAATAGGCCACCACCAAAATGTGTCTATATTACATCCATAATTTTTACAATGTATGTATAAATAAATAAACAACATAAACTCCAACATAATAATAATAAATAACCTACTCCACTTGTGCTCAACAGCCACAAGTGAGTATTTTACCTACTTTATCCAATGCCCAAATATCTCTGAATATGTTCCCCCAAATATATATTTGGAATACAATATATGTATATAAATATACATTCTCAATGGTGAGGACCCATGGATTAATGCGTAGGCATCCCCTGACGAATATCATATCATGTGAACCCTCAGGTTTCACCCATAAATATCCCCCTCACACCTCATTCCATCAATCACATAATTAGCATTTGAACATCACGCACATTAATAAGTCCTAATTCCCTCAGAACTCTACTCATAAAGTCTCTATTGGCTAAACATCTCAATATCTCAAGTCACGAAGATATATATCCTCCAATAAATAAGCCGTTGGTGTCTCAACAGCCTAATATCCCAAGTCATGACAATATCTATCCTATAATAATCTCTATTTATTAGCCCCAATTATAATGGAACGTCTCAACCCCCAACCGATGGTCTCAACATCATCACCTGATGTTCCATCACCATAAACCATCGATTTCTATAGTGGGAATATCCAACATAACCAATGTTCAAATCTTCCCCTAATATGAAATATTTAATGGGGCCTCCACCCATAATGAGTGGTCAACACCACATCAACTAAGTCATATATGTATTCACATGACTCCAATGGTGGGTTGGCCAATAACGGTGAGCGGAAATCGCCAACAATGCCTAAGAAGCATCATCCAACACCTCATTCCCATATGACCATGTTTCTCAAATCATGATGGTTGACACCATCTAAAAACCCTAGTCCATTCCGTCATCCATAAAACACCATCACCTCAATCTTGGTGATCATCATCACCCCATATATCTCACGCTATGCCCTCAGCCTAATAACCATGTTGCCTCGATCCTAGTGATCAACATCACCAAAATGAATTTGGTTTATGCCCCACATGTTACCAAGGAACCAATTAAAACACATAACAATATTATTTAATTAATTTAAAATAAACAAATGGATTAAACTGACCAATTGTTCAAAATCCCTTTACTTGGCTTAGCATAATTAGATAAACTAGGTTGTGCCCAACGGTATCCCATAATACTAGATAATAAATTTAAAGACAACCATTAGTAATTAGGGGCCTCTCTTGGTCAACCCACATATTCATATTAAATTTTCACCCATAACACTCATAAAATTAAGGAGAAATATAGGTTCCACCTATCTTAGTCTAGTAGGTGTTTGCTCGTCAAATATTGGCCTCTAACTCGATCCAAAATGAGAGAAATCTGATTTTTAGACAAACACCCTAAAAATAGTGAAAAAAGAGATCACACAGATTTAGTTATCCATATGAATAGATAAATAAGGAAAGTAAGTAAGAGGATTCAATTCCTTGTTGATACACTTCCAATGATACTGATGGTATTCAATTTAGAGCTCAGATGAAAGAGGTAGGCCAAAGCCTAGGTGAGGAAGAAAATGGATGAAGCCCCTTATTGTGCATGTGAAAGGGAGAAGAAGGAAGAAAAACCTAAAAATAAGGGAAGGTAATAAAATTTATTTCACACCCATTAATTATCTACATGGTTTGGCCTCACGGTTTGGCCACACGATTTGGCTAACCGTGTGCCAATCGTGTGGTGCTCATTACCCATGTACCTCACCTTCCACAGTTTTCCAAACCATGTGCAGCTCATATGGATCCCCTATATCAAAAGTATGAAGAGACTCACACATTCGTGTTCTCAGACTATATGGTTTTAAAAACTATTTCCAATGCTAAAGTGGGCTACACAGTTTCCCCTTACAGAATGCACGGATTGATCAAATTTTGTGCCTCTGTCTGTGCTTTTCTAAAACATGGTTTTTAAGGCCTGACTTTCCCAAAAATCATATAAAACCCTAAGGAAATATATAGTCCTTAAAACCTATCTAAAAAAATCCTTGGTTCAATAAAACTCTCATAATTAGGTTCTGAATCCCAAAAGAAAAGTTTTCCCACTCACCAAACTGAAAAATTCAAAAAAGGTTGAGGAATTTTGACCTGCTAAAAACCTAGGATGTTACAGTATCCCCAATTTAAAATATATCATCTTAAAGCTATCAGTATTTACCCAAATATGGTACCAAACATATCTATATCATTTACATCAACTTGGTCTACCCTAGTTATTAATCACGGTCAATTACCCTGGTGGCGCTCCCCACCTTAGTAATTACCTACCTGATCACTTACTGAACCAAAATTTAAATATTCGATGGTTATATTAACCATACATAGATATAAAATTCCTACCATGATTAATTATCATTCCTAAACCTCATTGGGTTCTCAAATAATTCTTATTTCATACCCGACACCCATCAAGTCCCGCATCTCATCAGATGTCCATTTCATACCTGTGCCATACATGACACCCATCAAGTCCCACGTCTCATTAGATTCCCAATGATCTTGCATCACAATTGATTCTCAAAAATAAATCTTGAATCATATATATCTGTGTGTGTGTGTGTGTGTGAATTCCCATCACAGTCTTTATACCTACGCACCTGATACAAAACACGCATCATACTGATGCCCATAATAAATTCTAGTTCCTATGAACCTAATATATATATATATATATATATATATATCATGCATCATAAATGATTCCAAAAAATTAAAAAAACACCTCGTTAGTCCAAAAACAACACACATGCACCGTGTGCACCAAAACTAGCCATTCCAACACAAAAGGTCATTCCATGATCAAGGTGTACCTCTTACTACCCTTGGCTCACCAGCCTGATCTGACCATGCTAGATCAACAGCATGCACCTGGAATGAAACCCAACTACCTAAGGCCTGACCTCCTTGTAGATATGTACTAGATACAATCCACTAACACCACTATTGGGTCTCTCAATCTCTACCACGACCTCCGCATGCAGTTGAATATCATCTTCCATCTCCAAGTATCACTCTTGATCCTACCTCAGATCCTTGAGTCTAACCTATTCCCTGAATATCAACTTTCTAATAATTATTCCTACATAACCTATTTAGGTTCCCCATCTAACCACATGATTGACACACCTTTAAAACTTGATCTCATTGGGTCCAAACATGCCTCGGATGCCTGCACTGGAAGCACACCTTTGATGAACCACTCCTTGGCAGTCTTCCCAAATATTTATCTTGACTACCCTACTGATACTCCTCATGATATTTCTTTTATATACCTGAAGCACCACCTCTAATATCATATGACGCTATCACCTAGTTCAAATAAGACTGATCCATAAAATTCCCCTCAGCTATCAGGACCTGATTCACCACATCTGAGAATGATTTCATCCTGAAGATGTTTACCTAAACCCTGAAGGAATTCCAAAATCCATCCTAGAAATTCTACACCCTGGAGATTTTATCTCCCACCATAGCAGGTGAAAATCAGGACAGTTATTTGAAATTTGTTTCATGTTCCATAATGAATGTATCTCCCTAATATAGGTTAATAAACTCATGGTCTCGATCCACCCTCAATATTTCAAGGAATAATTTCTCGAAAAAACTAGCCTCAAAACCCTTTCAAACTAGTCTCTAATGTATTCTTTCCTGAACCTGTACATCCCACCAGTGCTTTTCCAGTCCTCTAAGCATGTAAGTCTCCAACTTCACCCTCCAACCTGGGGGTGTCTCAAGCTATTTGAAGATAGTCTAAACTGAATCGATCCAGTTCTATATCACATTTAGTCCACCCACACCCTAGAATAATGGTGGGTTCTAAGACTAGAAATCATGATTCAAATATTCCGGGGATGGATTAGCACCTTGAGCTCCCCATACAATGCTCTGTATGACCTAAACCAAGTTCTCCTTGAGTTTCTCATCAATCCATGTCCAAAATCCACCATATTTCATGTCTATCCCACCTATACTAGAGCTCATACTTGTGTATCATGATCAAACTGACCCTCAAGGGCCTCATATCAACCATCAGGGGCCTCATCCTATGCACGCTATTGTGGTACCATATCTCTATCCTCCTGAAACTCCACCAAAATCCATATAGGTGGCATCACACTGAAGACCAAATACAATGGTCAAACTTCCATAACATTATATATATATATATATATATATATCACAGATAGGGAAATCTATAATAGGCAGTGTATCTCACCAACCTTACACTCCCCTACCACACCCACGTCACATGAAATTCAGCCTCATGGCCCCTTACCTACTCATATTAGGGTCAGATATCACATATAATATGTCCTCTTGGAACATTCCCTACCCATAACAGATTCATACATCACATATCATCCAACCTCAGGGCCTATTACCTACCCATAACTATATCAACCCTATCCTTTTACATATAAAATTACATGATTTTAAGCATAATTATACATCAGAGTACAATCCAAAGATTTTGAAGTCTAGTATCTTGGAAGTCTAGGTACGTAAAACTTAAAACATGGGAAAAAATTCTTCTTTATTTAATCTTTATAAAAATATCCTAACTTTCTTTGATCCCTTACATCTGCATAGCATACCATGGGGATCACATGAATGAAGGGATGAGCTAAAATCCCAGTAAGGGAAAAACATAAGAATAAGGATTTAGCACATGGGTTAGAGATCATGGCATAATGATATAAAAAGTCATGGAACATATGAAATCATAACATGTAAACATGGGATCCTAAAAACATGAATTAATATTAATGTGGAAGTAACATAAATAATTACTTTATCATGATTCAAGGCTCATTTCACATATAGGATCACAAGTCAAGGTTAATCACCAAGATCATTTCATATGGTAGCACTGTTCAAGGCTAACCGCCAAGACCGTTTCACATAACGTCTCATGAGATTAAACTTTACCCAATGCATTGGAGTTCTATCTGGGCACACCCATTATAAAATTTTCATGAATATTCTTTCCACGTATAGAATCATACATAAACAATCATAAACATAAGGGCACTCGTGGAAAGAAATGGGTATCATAATCATGTCATAAATCATAATGAATGGGTGTATCATAAAAGTGTCCATAAAAGAAAGTAATTAGAACATAAATGGAATTTCATAAGGTAAAATAGGAATATTTCATGGTAAGTGATGTCAAACAGAAGTGACAACATGTGAAAATATTATTTAAGAATTTTTAGTATTAAAACATTTTAGTGTGGTTTTAAGGAACACACTAAAAAGCATTTAAAATAGAAAAGGGAATAATATTTTGTACAAAACGAGAAGTGATACAAGAAGGTTTTTATAATAAAAACAATGGTTTTATAAAAACAATTGTGACTTAAAACATATGATATAGTGCACTTGAAATTGGGTATGGATTTGGGAAGTTCCCTTAAAACGGATTTTCTTAACGAGAATTATTGAGGGAATCATTTAAAAACATGTATATCCCCAAAATAGAATGATGAATGGATATTGATAAATGAGTTTGGAGAGTATAAATATAATTTATAAGATATAAAAAAATAGAATAGATAACTTTATTTGGGTAGAAAGAAAGGTATCTTAACCTGAAGGAATAAAGGAGGTTCGGGTAGATTCCCTTACGAAATATCAGCATGGTATCGGGTATACTTAAAAGGGATTAATGAGAGATAAAATGAGTTTCTAATATTTTAAATGTCATGAGGGAATTATGGGAGAGGTGAAAAATCATACCCTATTTTTAGGAATTACACATAAAATGGAATAACATAGAGGACATTCTTATATAAGAGTGATATAGAGAGGATCCCTTACCTTAAGTATGATGGTATTCTCCACTTGATATTAATGACTTGAATAATAAAACTAGGTTCATTAATTAATAATTTTATAACCTATTGTATATTTAAATAATTTAGTATAACCTTTTTTATGGGTTAATTGGTTCAATTTTATTGTTCGAGTCTGTTTTTTTTCTTGGTTTTTACGATCGGTTTACTTATTTTCATGAATGGAGAATCATGTAAAATGGGGATGTTTGTACAGAATTGGAGTTATATTTTATTATTTAACATCCATAAGGTTACATAGATTTAAATTTAATTTGGTTACTTTTATTTAAGGTAAATCATGATATAAAACATTAATGATAAATTCTTAGATTAATTTGGAGATTTTTCTCATAATTAACTTGTTTTGTATTATTATTTTATATCATGTGTGAAAAAGGATTTAAGAACAAAACATAAGATAAAATACATATTTAAGAGTATTCTTAAACCATAAAAATGGTTTCATAACCAGAATTTAATATGGTAATAGAAATTGATAACCTGTTGTCCTTGAGTGTGATAAATTAACACATCTTGGACGGTGTTTTCATTTCTTTGGTATAAAAGGAAGGAATGGAGAGATGATAAATAATTATCCCATTAGAATAAAAAAATTAATATATATTCCTGGTACTGGATTTTTCATACCATTTGGATGAGGATAGGTTAGGAAAGAAAATAGAACAAAGGAACATGAAAAGAAAATGAAAGAAAAGAAAAGAGGAATTTTCCTCTTGATTCAATCTTCCTTGAGAGCCTCTTAAGGGGAGAGGATTTTGTATTTGATGAGAAAAAAAGTTTCTGGATGTGGGAGAGTATATTGGGGAGAGATTTGGGTAGAATTTAGGGATGTTATAAGGATTTAGAAGAGTGAAGATAAGAGGGGGGTGTGGGTGGTTTTTATAGTGGAGGGGAGGAGGGTTTTCTTAATATTATAATCATTATTTTTTTATTTTTCCATAAGATAAGAAATAGTAAGGGTTCCTGTGACCAAAAATAGTAATATGTGCATGTAAGTTCAAACCAATGTCCATTTACCTCATCCATGACTCAAGCATGATGCAGAAATTTAGGTTTTAGCATTTATTGTGAATTATCATATTTTACTATTCATTAAAAATTCAAGTATTTTAGAAAAATACCAAAAAATCACCATAACCATTTTTAAATGTGTAGAATCCAAAAATGAACTCAATTTAAAAAATAATTTTCTAAATATGATTAATTTAATTTTTAATTCAAATCATAATTTACTTGAAAAATACGGATTTTAAAACTATAACTGATTTTATAATGCTTTCAAAAATTATATAAGGTATTATAAAATTATCTTAAAACCAGAAGACATAAAATTATTAATTTATGAACAAATTTTAGGAAAATACATTTTATTTTAAATTAATTAATTAATTATAATTAATTATTTATGACTTACAAAAATACCATTACTTTTACTATAGTCATTATATCACTTATAAGATGCCTAAATTTTATTTATATATTCATGGGTGAGGTTACTATTATTTTGGATGATTTATTATTCATAAGGTTCATATTACTATTCATAAGTTTAGGTTACTATTCATAAGGGTAGGTTACTATTCACCAAAAATTAAGTTTGTCTTATCAGACTCCAAACATCTTCCTAATCGCAACAATATATGTCAGATTTTCAAAATTCAAATCATAGAAGTGACGATATTATGATTCAAGGTCTCTTAGTACTTTTTATTTCGTTATGTTGTGATTTCATGTGATTATATGATATAATTATAAGAATGTAGTTTCCATTGATAAAAAATTGGGTCGTTACATTATTCCCCCCTTATGAATTTTCACCCTCGAAATTTCATTTTACATTCTAAGCCATAAATAGGGGCAGGTACTTTTCCTTCATTGCCTCCTCTAGTTCCCATGTTGCCACTTCGTACTTATGGTTCCACCACAGTACTTTGACCAGGTGAGTAGTCTTGTTATATAGAACTTTATCTTTATGATCTAATATCTTCATTGGATGCTCCTCATAAGAAATATCATTCTCCAACTGTACCACCTATAAAGAGAGTACATGTGAAGGGTCTGGTATGTACTTCATTAAGAATGATACATGGAAGACGTCATGTAATTTTGACATAGTAGGTGGAAGTGCCATTCGATATGTCATAGCTCTGACTCGATCAAGGATCTCCAATGGGACAATGTACCTGGGACTTAGCTTTCCATTATTCTTAAATATCATGACCTTCTTCTATAGAGATATGCAGAGAAATACCATGTCTCCAACTTTGAACTCAAGGTCTCATCGAAAATTGTCTGCATAACTCTTTTGTTGACTTTCAGTTTGCCTTGATGTGCTGCTGAATGGTTTTCTCCTTCTCCACTATTTCTTTGACCATTTCAGGTCCTTGCAGCTTATGTTCATTGACTTCATCCCAACACACCAATGTTTTGCACCATTTCTCATAAAGGGCTTCGTATGGTGCCATTCGGATGCTCGAGTGGAAACTATTATTGTAGAAGAATTTGACCAGTGAAAGATGTTGGTACCATCCTCCTTTGAAGTCCATAGAACACACTCTCAACATATCTTCTAGTGTATGAATAGTTCGCTCGGATTGGCCATCTATTTGAGGATGATAGGCCGTACTGAATTTTAGTTCAGTACTTAGAGCATGTTGGAGAATTTTCTAGAACTTCGAGGTGAATCTCAGGTCTCAATCGGATACAATAGATAGTGGTACTCTATATAACCTTACCACCTATTTGATATATATCTATTCAAGTTGATCCAATGATAAGTCCTCTCAAATTGTGATAAAGTGAGTTGTCTTTGTAAGACAATCCATAATGACCCATATAGAATTGTTTCCTCTAGATGTCCTTGGAAGTCTGGTGACAAATTATATGGTGATGTTCTCCCACTTCCATGTTGGTATGGGTAGTGTTTTCATCATCCCCTTATACTTCTATCTTTAATCCTTCACTTGTTGACTTACCGGTCACTTTGGTGTATACTCAGCAATCTCCTTCTTCATATTTTCCCACCAAAATTTCTCTCAAAGATCTCGATACATCTTTGTGCTCCCTAGGTGAATAGAGAAGGTTGAGATATGTGTATCATTAATAATATCCTTATATATCTTTGGATTATATTTTATACATAATCATGACCCAAATCTTACAACTCCTTCATCATCAATCATGAACACATAGGATTTCCCATTTTTAATGGCTTACACCCTTTTTAGAATTTCCACATCTTTTCTTTGAGCATACTTTATTTTCTCCATGAGGGATGCTTGAGAAATCATTTGAGAAAGGATTAAATATTTACCTCCCTTAATGATTCCCATTTCCATCCTCTGCAAATCTAAGAATATTGGATCCTTTTCAATTCTCATCATTGATAAAGATGCAGGATCCTTTCTACTTAGAGCATCAGCCACCTTGTTTTCCTTACCAGGATGGTAGTGGATTGAGAAATAATAATCCTTGATGAGATCTATCCATATTCACTAGCACATATTAAGCTCCTTTTTTGTGAATATATATTTGATACTCTTGTGGTCAGTATATATCTCACACTTCTCCCTATAGAGATAATGTCACTAGATTTTTAATACAAAGATCACAGTCACCAACTCTAGATCATACGTAGGATAGTTTTGCTCATGTATTTTCATATTCCTTAAGGAATAGGCTATCACTTTATCATTTTGAATCATCACACATCCTAATCCCTTCTCTGAAGAATCATTTTACACCACAAAGAGTTCTCCGCTTATTGGGAGTGTGAGTATTGGCGTAGTGATTTGCCTCTTTTTCAACTCCTTATAACAATATTCACATTCCTGAGTCCAGAAAAACTTCACTCCCTTCCATGTTATCTTGGTCATTGAGTTTGAAAATCGTGAAAATTTCTTCACAAATTGTTGATAATACCTTGCTAGACACAGAAAGCTTTGGATCTCCATTACAGATGTTGTCCTAGGCTACTATTCAATTTCATTTGTCTTTGAAGAGTCCAAAGATATCCCTTTACTGGTGATAACATTCCCCAAGAATGATACTTCCTCCATCCAGAACTCATATTTACTGTAATTTTCATAAATATTCTCCCTTCACAAAGTCTTTAATACAGTATTCAAATGCTCCTCATGTTCCTTCTTGCTCTTGGAGTATATCAGAATATTTTTGATAAAGACCACCACAAATTTTTCAAGGTAATATATAAAGACTGTATTCATTAAATACATGAAAATTTTTGGATAATTAGTGAGTCTGAAGGGCATCACTATGAACTCATAGTGTCCATACCTCATTCAAAAGGCAGTCTTGGGAATATCTTCCTTCCTCACCTTTAATTGGTGATATCCTGACCAAAGGTCCACCTTAGAGAAATAAATGGAACCACAAAGATGATCGAAAAATTCATTTATCTATGGTAGGGGATACTTGTTCTTTATCATGATTTTATTGAGTTCATGATAATCAATTCAGAGGTGCATTGATCCATCCTTCTTCTTGATTAATAGGACTGACGCACCCCATGGTGAAGCACTCGGGCGTATAAAACCCTTCTACAGATTCTCCTGTAACTGCTTCTTTATCTCTTACAACTATATAGTGGTCATTCTATAAGGTGTCTTTGATATAGTTAGAGATCCAATAATAAGTCCAATTGAGAACTCAACCTCACAATCAGGAGGAAGACCAAGAAACTCTTTAGGTAATACATCAGTGTAATCCCTCATGATGGTCTTGTCTTCAAGAATAATTCTCTCCTTTGTCTCAATTATTTGAGCTAGACATGCTTGATCATAATGAATTAATATCCACACTTGAGAAAATGATTCTAAAGAAGATTCAACTTCCTCCTTACACTTGTAAAAAATTGGAGGATGCTTCAGGATGTAAAGAGTGATCTCCCTTTCTCGACAGTTGATGTTGGCTTTGTATAAAGATAGTCAATCCATGCCCAAGATAGCATTGAACTATACTAAAGGAAGTATGATGATATCTGTAGGGAGGTTCAATCCACAAATGTTAACTAGAGAGGAGTTATAAACCATGGATGAAATAATTACCCAATTCTTTGTTCTCACAGATAACTTATCCTCCAAATTTTGAGGTGGTGTTTGAATAGTTATACTAAACTTGAAATATATGAAATAATGCGTATAACCATAAACAAATAGTATATTCTCGATTCATGAATGAATAACTAGCGTACCTATGACCACATTTTTATTCAACTCCACCTCAGTAGTAGTGATAGCATAATCCCTTCCTTGTTGCCTTTGAGGTTGTTGTTGATTGCCTCCGACAACCCACATCTTAGGGAAATTGTTTGCATAATTCCCATGCTCCTTGCAATTGTAACACTACACTACAGGTTGAGTGTTAATCTAAACCTTCCTTTATTCTTCCACATTAGCAATATTATTCATATATTGTCAGTATTTTTTAGCCATATGTCCCAACTTTCCACATTTAAAGCAATTCCTGGTTCCCTTTAGACAGTTCCCAAGATAATTCTTCCCAAAAAAATTACACGTGGGATGATCGAGCTTCTTTCCATCATGAAATTTATTTACAGGACCTCCCATATTATATTCCATTTTCCTATTCTTTTCATTGGGCCCATGATACCACTGAGAGTCTCTGATCTCCATTTCAACCTTGAGGGCACAACAGACAATCTCCTCATAACTTTCAAAGTCTCAAATTTCCAATGCTTTTCGTAGACTCGTCTTTAGTCCACTAAATAATATATCCAACTTTCTTTCAGTGTTAAAGACAAAGATATAGGCGTACCTTGAAAGCTTTGTAAAGCTTTTTTTATACGCCTCGATGGACTCATCTTCCTTCTTCTTGAGTATAAGAAACTCTCTTTCTATATTGAGATGGAGGGTTCGGGGAAAATATTTATTGAAAAACATTTTCTTGAATTCCTCCCATACCATGGAATCAATTTCCTCCTGGGGATTCATATTCTTGATCAGTGTCCACCACTAATCAACTTCCCCATCAAAACGATAGACTTCCAATACAACTTTCTCTTCTTCTGAGCACTGGAGGACAGATAATATCTTTTCAATGGAGTTAATCCACTGTTCCACAAGGAGGGGATTGGAAGATCCACTAAACATGGGAGGCCTTTTCTGCATGAAGGATTATACATCAACTTTATATTTCCTTAGAGGATTAGGTTTTTCCACATGATTCAAGTTATTATTCATAACTTGATCCAGATGATAAAGTATTATCATGAATTTTTTATAACTCGTTTCTATCATATCAGGCATATCATTAGGGAAATAATCACATTCCCTATCACATTGATTGTTGTCACATGTCCTTCTATTTCCCTCCACTAACTAAGAAAAATAATGTACAATTAGAGGGATTGAATAGTTATCTATTGATCATAAAAAAAAGAAACTTTGAACATAAGAGGATAAACTTGTAAAGGAGAAATATATCATATCTTGTGATTCCATAGGTTTAAATCTAGTTTATCCTTGATCTATTTCTTAACTTATATTCTTATGGGATTTTTTTCATTCCCTTAATAATTGTTTATACCAATATCACTAATTTACCAAAGTATATCCCATGGGAGTGTCAAACCAAGAGTGCAGCAAGGCCCAATGTCGTGCACCAGTTCCCATTCGAGTCTAGATCAAAGTGGTGTTTTCAGGTTTTACCCCTAGATACATCTATTCCAGAGCTACCTCTACCTATTTTTATCTAGATAGGGATATACTTACTTGATAAACCACTTACTCTATACTAACCAAAATTTAGGGATGTTTTCTTTTACTTAGTATTATACTTAAGGTTCTTACTAAAATGCTCTACTCCTAATCTCCAAAAATAACTAGACCATCGTCTGTTACCAACTATAGTGAACCTATCCTTTTACATATAACATTACATGATTTTAAACATAATTATACATCAAATTACAAGCCAATGATCATAAAGTCTAGTGTCTTGGAAGATAAGGTACATAAAACTTAAAACATGGGAAAAGAACACTTCTTTGTTTAATCTTCATAAAGAGATCCTAAATTCATTTGAGCCCTTACATCTTCATAGGGTACCATGGGGATAAAATGAATGAAGGGATGATCTAAAATCCAAATAAGGTAAGAAAAACATAAGAATAAGTCTTTATCACATGGGTTAGAGATCATGACATAATGATATAAAAAGGCATGGAACATATGGAATCATAACATGTAAACATGGGATCATAAAAATATTAATTAATATTAATGTGTCAAAAACATAAATCATGACTTTATCATGATTCAAGGCTCATTTCACATAAATGAGTACAAATCAAGGTTAACCACCAAGATCGTTGCACATGGTAGCACGATTCAAGGCTAACTGCCAAGACCGTTGCACATAACATCTCATGAGACTAAATGTTACCCAAAGAATTGGAGCGTTATCAGGGTTCACCCATCATAACATGTTCATGAATATTCTCTCCACATATAGAATCATACATAAACAATCATAAACATAAGGGAACTCATGGAAAGAAATGGGTATCATAATCATGTTATAAAGCATAAGGAATGGGTGTATCATAAAAGTGTCCATGAAAGAAAGGAATTAGAACATATATGGATGTTCATAAGGTAAAATAGGCATATTACATGGTAATTTATTTTAAATATAAGTGAAAACATGTGAAAATAGTATTTAATAATTTTTAGCATTAAAACATTTTAGTGTGGTTTAAGGAAAACACTAACAATCATTTAAAATAGAAAAGGGAATAATCTTTTGTAAAAAACCAGAAGTGATCCAAGAATGTTTTCATAATGAAAACATTGGTTTTATAAAAATAATTGTGGATTAAAACATATGGTATAGTGCACTTGAAATTGGGTATGTATTCGGGAAGTTCCCTTAAAATGAGTTTTCTTAACGGGAAGTATTGAGGAGGGAATTATTTAAAAACATGTATATACCCAAAAGAGAATGATGAATGGATATTGATAAATGAGTTTGGAGAGTATACACATAATTTATAAGATGTAAAAAAATAGAATAGATAACTTCATTTCTGTAAAAAGAAAGATAGAGTAACTCGAAGGAATAAAGGAGGTTCGGGTAGATTCCCTTACAGAATATCAGCATGGTATCGGGTATACTTAGGAGGGCTTAATGAGAGATAAAATGGGTTTCTAATATTTTACACATCATGAGGCAAGTATGGTGGAGGTGCTAAATCATACCCCATTTTTAGGAATTACACATAAAATGGCATAACATAGAGGACATTCTTGTATAAGAGTGAGATATAGAGGATCCATTACCTTAAGTATAATGGTATTATTCGCTTGATATTAATGAACTGAATAATAAAATTAGGTTCATTAATTAATAATTCCATAACCTATTCTATATGTAACTAATTTTTTATAACCTTTTTGAGTTCATTGATAACCTTTTTAATGGGTTAAGTTGTTCAATTTCATTGTTCGGGTCCGTTTGTTTTCTTGGTTTTTATGATCAGTTTACTTATTTTCATGAATGTAGAATCATGTAAAATGGGGATGGTTGTATAGAATTAGAGTTATATATTATTTTTTAACATACAAAAGGTTACATGGTTGTAAATTTAGTTTGATTACTTAGAGTGGAGGTGAATCATGATATAAAACATTAATGATAAACGCTTGGATTAATTTGCAGATTTTGCTCATAATTAACTTGTTTTGTATTATTATTTTACATCATGTATGAAAAATGATTTCAGAAAAAAACATAAGATAAAATAAATATTTAATAGTCTGGTTCAACCATAAAAAAATTTTCATGACCAAAATTGAAGATGGTAATAGAAATTGATAACCCGTCATCCTTGAATGTGATAAATTAACACATCTCAGATGGTGTTTTCATTTCTTTGGTATAAAAGGAGGGAAAGGGGAGATGATGATGAATTATCAAATTAGCACAACAAAATTTCTATAAATTTATGGTACTGGATTTTTCATACCATTTGGATGAGAATAGGTTAGGAAAGAAAAGAGAACAAAGGAACCTGAAAAGAAAATGAAAGAAAAGAAAAGAGGAATTTACCTCTTGAGAGCCTCTTAAGGGGAGAATATTTGGTATTTTTAGGAGAAAAAAAGTTTCTGGACATGGGGGAGGATCTTGGGGAGATATTTGGATGGAATTTATGTAAGGTACAAGTATTGATAGGAGTGAAGAGAAGAGGGGAGTGTGGGTGGTTTTTATAGTAGAGGGGAGGAAGTTTTTCTTAATATTATAATCATTAATTTATTATTTTTCCATAAGACAAGCAATAGTAATGATTATTGTGACCAAAAATAGTAATATGTGCATGTGAGTTCGAACAAATGACCATTTAAATCATCCATGACTCAAGCATGATGCAGAAATTCAGGTTTTATCATTTATCAGGAATTATCATATTTTACTATTCATAAAAAATTCATGTATTTTAGAAAATTCCAAAAAATTACCCCTAAAAATTTTTCAATGTGTAGAATCAATAAATGAAATCCATTTTTCAAAAATAATTTTCTAAATATGATTAATTTAATTTTTGATTAAAATCATAATTTACTTTAAAAATACATATTTTAAAACTATAACTGATTTTATAATGCTTTCAAAAATTACATTAGGTCTTATAAAATTATCCTAAAACCAGATGACATAAAATTGTTAATTTATGAACACGTTTTAAGAAAATATATTTTCTTTTAAATTAATTAATTAATTGTAATTAATTATTTATGACTTACAAAAATTCCATTACTTTTACTACGGTCATATTATCACTTATAAGATGCCTAAATTTTATTTATACATTCATGGGAGAGGTTACTATTATTTTGGATGATTTACTATTCATAAGGGTCATATTACTATTCATAAGGGTAGGTTACTATTCAAAAGGGTAGGTTATTATTCACCAAAAATTAAGTTTGTCTTATCAGAATCCAAACATCTTCCTAATCGCAATAGTGTATATTAGATTTTCAAAATTCAAATCACAAAAGTGAAGATATTGTGATTAAAGTTCTCTTAGTAATTATTAGTTTGTTGTGTTTTGATTTCATGTGATTATATTACATAATTATAAGAAGGTTATTTCCATTAATAAAACATTGGGTCGTTATAATAATAGATTCAGACATCATATATCATGTATATCAATCTAGGGTAGCTGGGTAGAATTCCACCAAAAAAGGCTATATAGGAAAACAATGTTTAGCTTCTTTGTTTACACTTTAAACAAAACACCCCCTATTTATCATCCCTAGATACTGATAAAAAATTCATGACCATATATCACATGAATATAGAATCACATATCAGTCTCACTAGGAACCACATACCTGGGTTGGCTGAGTAGAATTATACTAAAAAGGAAAAGCTGGAAAATACTATTTATCTTTTTTATTAACACTTTAAATATCCCAACCCCTCTTGACATATTCCAGTTTCAAAGAAATTATTTATAGGCACGTACATATATCATGTCTCCCTATGTGCCTATTATAAAGTATAAGCAATCCTCCCTTGTTATATCAGCCCAAGGATCAAACCACATAATAGATAAAAATCACACTCAAATTTTCCACTAGAGGTGGAAATAAAATCAACTATAAAAGAACAAAACATAACATAAATTTTCCACCCCTTTAAACTTGGTTTGTCCCCCATTCATGGGACTGCAGGCACCAAACATGAGTTCTTTACCCAATTCTGACAGCATCGTAGTCTCTGGTCTACCATATCCCAAATATTAAGACCAAAAAGGAAAATAAACTCCTCTAATACCATTTTTAGCATTTGAACCTGGTCTTCCAATTTATCTATACTTCAGGACGGTTGGTCACTGGGCCTTGAGTGTGCCTCCCCATACACCAAAGACTACTGACTAGCAATGAGGGTCTGATGAGGTGATAGTGTGGAGACTATAACCTCTATTGGTGATAATAATAATGGTCCATATGTATAGAACATAGTGTAAGAAAGACCATAACAACAGAAGCAACAACAAAACTCCTCAGAATCATAATAAATAATAGTAGTAATAAATAATCCCAAAGGCATAATACCATTTTTAGATGATTAACATGCCAAGATAGATTTTACAAGAAATATATAAGTAAGGTTTCATGTGGATATCAATACAATTACATATATAAATCATGAAAAACTAAAAAGGAAACTATATCTTGATGCAAGAACCACCATGGTCCACTACCATCCATCCCATGAAAAAGGTACAACCTGATCACTAAGGTCCATCCCCTAAGTCTGATCCCTTAACTATTCTTAAAGACATAAAGTCTACATGCATCTTGAGGGGCTCGTGTAGGGTGTGAGTATGAACTTAGTAGACCACCACCAATGTGTACCTATCTTACATCCATAGTTTATATAGTGTATGAATACATAAATAAATAGTATCAACTCACACATAATAATAATAAATAACTCACTCCACTTATGATCAACAACCACAAGTGAGTGTTTTACCTGCTTTGATCAATGTCATAATATCTTTGAATTTGTGCCACAAAATATATATTTGGTATACAATATATGTGCACAAATATATATTTTAAATGGAGAGGTCACATGTCTTAATGAACAGGAGTCCTCTAATGGATATCATATCAGGTGACCCCTCGGGTTCCACCCATAAATATACCATCAGTACCTTGTTCCATCAATCATGCAACTGGTGTCTGAATGGTACTCCCATTAATAAGTCCTAGGTCCCTCAAGCCTCCACTCAAAAATTCCCTTTCAACTCAACAGCCCAACATCCTAAGGCATAGTGATATCCATCCTCCAATAAATGGGTCATCGTTAGCTCAACATCCCAACAAATTGAGGCATGGTGATATCCGTCCTCCAATAATCTCGACCCATCAACCCCAAGCATAATAGTGATCCTCATCCCCCAAATGATGGTCTTAACACTATCACCTAATGGTCCATCACCATTAACCATGGATTTCTATGGTGATCACCTACAACATAACAGATAGTCAACATCATCCTATAAGATGAAATATCTATGGAGGCCTCCACCCACAACGAGTGGTCAACACCACCTCAACTAAGTCTTATTTGTATTCACATGACTCCAATGGTGCGTCAGACAACAACAGTGAGCAACAATTACCAACAATACCTAAGACACATCATCTGGAACCTCATACCCCTACGACTATTGCACTTAAATCCCTATAGTCAACACCATCTCAAAACCCCAGGCCATACCCTTATCTATAAAACCTCATCACCCCAATCCTGGTGATCATCATCACCCCATATATCTCATGAAATGCCCTTATCTTGATGACCATGTTGCCTCAGTCTCAATGATCAAAATCACCCAAATGAATCTGGGCCACACCCCACATGTTCCCACAAAACCAATTCAAACACATAACAATATAATTTAATTAATTTAAAACAAACAACTAGCCTAAACTTCCCAATTGGTCAAAATCCCCTAACTTGGATTAGCATAATTAGATAAACTAGGGCATGCCCAAAAGCATCCCATAATACTACATAATCAATTTAAAGAAAATAACTTGTTAATTAGGGGTATCACTCGGTCAACCCACATGTGTGTATTAATCACGCACCCATAAATCCAATAAAATTAAGTTAAAAGTTGGGAACCACCTACCTTAGGCTAGTAGGCACTCTATCATAAAATATCTGCCTATAAATTGATTTGAAGTGAGAGAAATTAGAGTTTTAGACAAACGCCCTGAAAATAGGGAAAAATAACTCACGTGGATTTATCACTCTATATGGAGAGATAAAAAAAGGAAAGGAATCGTGAGTATTTAATGCCTTACTGATATTCTTCTAATGAGACTGATGGTGTTCAATTTAGAGATTAGATGGACGATTTAGGCCAAATCCTAGGTGAGAAAGGAAATAGAGGAGACCCCCTACTATGTGCATGAAAGGGAGAAAAAGGAGGAAGAAAAGGATAAAAAGGAGGGAGGGGTAGAAAATTCATTTCACACCCTTTAATTAAAAACATCATTTGGCTAATTGTGCACTAACCATGTGGTGCTAACTGCCCAAGCACCTCACCTCACACAGTTAGGCACGCAATTCATCAAACCATGAAAAAATCATATATATCCCCTCTATCAAAAATTTACAGTGACTTGCATGACTGTGAACCCCACCTACATGTTTTGAAAAAATATGTCCAATGTAGAAGTGGGCTACAAGTTTTCCCCTTGCAGATATCACAGTTTGATCAAATAGTGCGCCTCTATCTATGATTTTCCAAAACTAAGTTTGTTAGGGTTGACGCACCTGAAAATCATCTGAAACCCCGAGTCACTTTTTAGGCCTTAAAACCAATTTAAAAAGGCCTTGGGTCAATCAAAATCTCATAATTAGGTTCCAAATCCCAAAATAAAATTTATCCCACTCACCAAACTCAAAAATTCAAAAAGGTTGAGGAATTTTGACCTGATAAAAAATCAGGGTTGTTACAGTCTCCCCATATTAAAATGGCTCATCCCTAGGCTATCGAGATTTACCTAGAGATGGTACCAAACATACCCATATTATTTACATCAACCAAGTCTACCTCAGTTATTATTCACAATCAATTCCCCCAGTGGTGCTCCCCACCTTAGGAATTACCTACCCAGTCACTTCCCAACCCAAAATTTAAATATGATGGTTCTACTAACCATCCTCGAGTATAAAAGTCCTACCATGATGCATCATAATTCCTTAACCTTATCAGGTTTTTAAATAATTCTCATCTCATACCCAACACTCATCAAGTCCCACATCTCATTAGATTCCCATTTCATACTTGTGCCATACATGACACCCATCAAGTCCCACATCTCATCAAATGCCCAAAGATCCTACATTACAATTGATGCTCAAAAATAAACCCTACATCATATATATATATATATATATATATATATATATATATTAATTCCCATTGTCTTCCTGATACCTACACGCCTCATAAAAACACACATCATACTGATGCCCATAATAAATCCTGGTGCCTATAAACCTCATATATATATCACACCACATAACTGATGTAAACATACTAACCAGAACTTGGTTAGTCCAAAAATAACACACATGCATCTTGTTCACCAAAACTGGACATGCCAACACAAAAGGTCACGCCATGATCAAGGTTTTCGTCTGCTCACTGACCTGATCTAACCCTACTAGGTCAACAACATGCACCTGTCCTAAAGCATGACTTCCTAAGGCATGATCTCCCTATAGATATGAACCAGCTACTTGCCTCTAACCCCACTGTTGGGTCTCTTTATCTCTACCACAACCTCTTCATGTAGCTGAATCTTGGCTTCCAAATCCTAGTACTACTCTCGATTCTACCTCAGATCCCTGAGTCAGACTGGGTCCCTGACTCCTGGCTATTCGAGAATGCTTCCTACATAACCACTCCAGATTCCCCATCTGACTACATTCTTAAAATTCCTTCAGAACCTGATCACACTGGGTCCAAAAATGACCAATTTCCCACACTATAAGCACACCATTAAAGACCCACTCCTTGGTGGTCTGATCGAATCTATGTCCTGACTTCCCTACTGAAACTCCTCAAGATCTCACTTTTGACTACCTAAAGCACCACTGCTAAGATCATCTGATTCCATCACCCATTTTGGATAAGATCAATTCATCAAATTTTCCTTGTCTATCAGCACATGATTCACCACCCATAGAATGATGTCAACCTGGAGATATTTACCTAAACCTTTATTGTGTTCCACAATCCATCCTTGAAACATTGTACCCTAGTGATGTCATTGCCAATCATAGTAGGTGAAAATCAAGAAAATTATATGAAATTAGATGCATAATCCATAACAGATGTATATTTCTATTGTAGGTTCATTAACTCATGGGCTCAATCATCCCTAAAAATCTTAGGGAAGATATTATTGAAGAACCTAGCCTTTAAATCCTTCCAATTCAGTCCCTCATGTCCACCTACTTGGGCCTATACATCCTACCAGTGCTTTGTTGGTCCTCTGATCATGTAAGTCGCTAGCTTCACCCTCTAACATGGGGGTGTATCAAGATAGTCAAAGATAGTCTTCACTGATTTGATCTTTATCTCTCTAATACCTATTATCCACCCTCACCCTGGAATAATAGTGGGTACTAATATTGGAAATCATGATTCAAATATGCCATGGATAGAACAGCTCCCTGAGCTCCCCAATCAATGCTCTATATAACCCAAACCAAGATTTCCCTAAATTTATAATCAAGTCATGGCCCAAAATATGCCATCTTCTATAGAATTCCTACATGTATCGAAGCTCATAATTTCAGATCATGATCAACCTAACCCTTAGGGTCCTCACCTCGTGTATGATCATGCGACACCCTATCTTCGCCCTCTTGACGCTCCACCAAAAGTCATCTAGGTGGAATCAAACTAAAGACCAAATACCATGGTCAAATAGCCATAATAGTATGTGTATATATATATCTCATAGATAGGGAAATATGCAATAGAAATTATATATCACCACCCTTACACTCCCCTACCGTACCCATGTAACATGATATATGACCTTGTGGCGCCTTACCTACTCATATCTGGGTCAGGTATCATATATAATCTATCCTCATAGACCCTTACCTACCCATAATAGAGTAAGTCATCACATATAATCCGGCCTCATGGCCCCTTGCCTATCCATAACAAAGTCAGGCATCATATATCATTTATATCAATCCAGTGTAGTTGAGTAGAATTCCACCAAAAAATACTTTATGGGAAAATACTATTTAGCTTATTTATTGACACTTTAAATAATTAAACCCCTATTCATCATCCCTGACTACTCATAATAGAGTTGGACCCATATATCACATGCATATAGAATCACATATAAATCTCACCAAGAACCACATGCTTGAGCTGGATAAGTAGAATTCCACCAAAAAGACTAAGTAAGAAAACATTTTTTAGATTCTTTATTGACACTTTAAATAGACCAAGCCCTCTTAGCATATTCCAGATTCTAAGAAATTATTTATAGGCACATACATATATCATTTCACCCTATGTGCCTACCATAAAGAATAAAAAATACTCCCTTTCCATATTGGGCCAAGGGTCAAACCACACAATAGATAAACATCACATCCAAGTGTTCCACTCAAGGTAGAAATCAAATAAACCATAAAATTACAAAACATAACATCAATTTCCCACCACTAGCAACTTGGTTTATCCCCCGTACATGAGGCTTCAGGAACCAAACTCAATTCATTTACCCAATTCGAACTACATCCTAGTCTCTAGTATAACATATCCCAAATAGTAATACCAAAAAGGAAAATAAACTCCTTTGATACCATTTTTAGCATCTTGACCTAGTTTTCCACTTTATATATGATTTATTCCGGTTGGTCACTAGGCCTTATGTGCACCTCCTCATATGCCAAAATCTAGAAACTAGTATTGAGAGTCTAATGGGGTGATAGTGGGGAGACTATACCAATGGTGGTGATAATAATAATGGTCTATATTTATAAACCACAATGAAAAAAGGACCATAACAACAAAAGAAACAAAAAAACTCAATCGAATCATAATAAACAGTAACGATAATAAAAAATCCTAAAGTAATAATACCATTTTCATATGATTAACATGCCATGATAGGTCATACAAGAAATATATAAGCAATTTCACCCATATAAAACCATAAAAGTACATATATAAAGCATGTAAAAGATAAAAAGGAAACTCTATCTTGATGTAAGAACCACCATGGTCTACTTCCATCTATCCCATACAAAAGGTATAACCTAATCACTAAGTTACAACTCCCTAACCTTATCCCTTACCTGATATCAAAGACATAAAGTATACACATATCCCAAGGGTCTCATGTAGGGTATGAGTATGAACTCAGTAGGCCACCACTAACATGTTCATATCTTACATCCATAATTTATATAGTCTATGAATACATAAATAAATAGAAAAACTCACACATAATAATAATAAATAACATGCTCTACTTGTGCTCAATAGCCACAAGTGAGTGTTCTACCTAATTTGGCCAATATTGTAATATCTTTGAATACATGCCCCCAAATATATATTTGGAATAAAATATATGTCTGCAAATATATATTTTTAGTGGTGAGGACCCATGGATTAATGCCCAGGTGTACCCTGATGAATATCATATTAAGTTAAATCTCTGGTTTTACCCATAAATATACCACTAACACCTCATGTAGTCAATCACATAACTAGCATCTGAACGGCATGCCCGTCAATAAGTCTCGGGTCCCTTAGACCTCCACTCAAAAAGTCCCCATTAGATCAATAGCCTGACATCTCGAGGCATGAAGATATCTGTCCTCTAATAAATAAGTCACCATCAGCTCTACAGCCTGACGTCCCAAAGCATTATGATATTCAACCTCTAATAATTTCATCTCATAATCCCCAAGTATAATGGAAAGCCTCATCCCCCAACTGATGATCTCAACACCATCACTCAATAGTCCATCACTATCAACTGTGGCTTTCTAAGTTGATCACCTCCAACATAACTAATGGTAAACACCATCCCCTAATAATATATATCTACGAAGGACTCCAACCATAATGAGTGGTCAACACTACCTCAACTGGGTCTTATCTATGTTCACACGACTCCAAAATCTCTTCAGACAACAATGGTAAGCGACAATCGGTAACAATATCTAAGCCTCATCATTCATAACCTCATTCCCCTATAACTATGTTGTTCAAATCCCATTGGTCAACGCCATATAAAAACCTTGGGACATGACCTCATCAATATGACCTTGTCGCCTTAATACTAGTAATCATCATCACCCCATATATCTTGGGCCACACCCTCATCTTGACGGCCATGTCACCTCAATCTTAGTGATCAACATCATCCAAGTAAATCTGATTCATGCCCCACATGTTCCCACGGGACCAATTCAAACACATAACAATATAATTTAATTAATTTAAAATAAACAACCATCCTAACTTTCCTAGTTGATCAAAATCCTCTTACTCATCTTAGCATAATTAGATAAACTAGTACATGCCCAATGACATCCCATAATACTATATAATCAATTTAATGGAAAACATTAGTTAATTTGGGGTCTTATTTGGTCAACCCACATGTGCATATTAATCATTCACCCATAACACCCATAAAATTAAGGACAAATATAGGCACCACATACCTTATTCTATTATATGCTCACTCATCAAATATCGGCCTCTAAATCGAGCCGAAATAAGAGAAATTAGAGTTTTAGACAAATTCCCTAAAGATAGGTTAAAACATATAACATGGATATGGAAATAAATATTTCTAGATAAACTAGTAAAGTAAGCATGAGTATTCAAGGCCTTACCTATACACTTCTAAAGATACTAAAGATGTTTAATTCGGAGCTTGAATGGAATAGGTAGGAAAAATCCTGTGTGAGGAAGGAAATGGAGGAAGCCCCTTGTTGTGAACATAAAAGGGAGAAGGAGGAATAAAAATAACCAAAAATGGAGGGAGGGGTAGAAAATTCATTTCACACCCTTTAATGAATCGCACGATTTTGTTGCACGGTTTAGCTAATCATGCGCCAATCATGTGGTTCTCACTACCCAAAAACCTCACCTTGCACGGTTCAGCACACAGTTTTCCAAACCATGTGCATCCCATGCACATACCCTCTATCAAAAAGTTTTAGAGACTTGCATGGTCGTGTGCCCCCACCTGCACAGTTTAAAAAATAGTGTTCAATACAGAAGTGGGCCACACGTTTTCCCCTTGAAGGCCACATAGTTTGATCAAACCATGAACCTTTGTCTGTGCTTTGAAAAAATTGAGTTTCTAGGGCTTCAAATGCCTGAAACTCATATGAAACCCCAAGGCACTTTTTAACCCTTAAACCCCAACTAAAAACAAGTCCTTTGTTCAATCAAACTCTCAAAATTAGGTTCTGAATCCCAAAGAAAAATTGGTCCACTCACCAAACTCAAAAAATTAAAAAGGTTGAGTGATTTCAACCCACTCAAAAGCTTAGGACATTAAAAGGTGAGACTTTTTAGTATTTGATTCTAGTGAAAGTGGGAGTGTTTAAATTGGGTTCCCTATACCAAAATTGTGTATTTAATTTTATTACCATTACACGTATACCATTTGATATATACATGTGGTTATCTTACCAAAATATTGTTGATACTTTTGTGTGAACTATATTTATGGTAATGTATTTATATTACGTGTCATATCAAAAGGTTATAGTATTTACAAGGATATAATGAGAACCTAAAGATACCATGATAGTAATCTTAAATCAATTTCCTATGTTCTAGATACATTATAATAACAGGACACAGATGATGTGTGACCATCAGGTGTTGGGGGATCATAATCATTGAGACTTCTTCTCATGAATTTCGTACTTGGTGATCTCAACTAGATGTGATCATGAGGACAGGTCTGCTAATAAGAACACCACATTTTTTTGATGTCCTTGATTGTTCTTATCAAAGAACATGTGGTATCATAACTTGATATCATTATCAATGTATACTATTTGATATTATACTTTGATGCAAGGAAAATTCCATGACATTGAAGTCTTGGTGATGTAGCTTGTGTTGGACATGTCATTTGTGTTATGAAATTGGTTGAATGATCAAGATATAATTTTTATCTTATAAGTTTAGGAATTGATATCTCAGGCCTAGTTGATCAGGATGGTATTACCTTCATAAATCCTTGTTCATGGTAGTTGAAGGTAAGTATATCCAGTTAGATTAACAAATAATAAATCAATAACGGATGATGACATAAGTTGTGCATTCTGCTTTATGAGATATTGCGAGACAAAGAGATTATATTATACAATGCATGTTTGTAGGAAATTTTTCCACTGCTATGAATATTATTTATCATTTTAGAGGCCTTGCTGGGTTGCTAGACTCCGCTCTTATTTAGTGAATACTATTAACTACTATCATGATAAGGTCCTAGAGGTTCGCACACAATATCACATTCGAGATTCTTCCCTATTATGGTGAATAGGTATATATGAAATTGTGGGGCCCACCATGAGGTTCGAGAGTTGTCCGATTTATTATTAATCACCAATGAATAAATAAATTCATTATTATTATAGTATAGAATTGTTAGGTAGAATTTATTTATTACAGTTATTTATAAGTGTTTAAGTAAATACATGGAATAATACTATACAAACAAATATTATTTTATTATTCAAGGTTCTTTTAATATTATCTGGAATTATGATTTGAGTTAATAACTTGTTTTTATCACATAATATATTTATTATATATTAAAAGTATGTGATAAAATATAAATTATGTTTATGATGCATTTATTTAATCATAATTTCTTATTTGGTGGATGTTAGATATATGAGGGGCTAGGGAACCCTAATCGGGTATTTGGAAATCCACTATATAAGAAAAGGATAAGCTCATTCCATGTACTATAAAATAGTTAGAATTGATAGATTCTCTCTCCTCACACATTCTAGAGATAGAAAGGCTTTATCCAAGCATTCAATCAAAGAACACCTTCACAGGTTGAAGGAACAAGATCGAGGTGATCGTCATAACGTCAAATAAATATTCAGAGCTTCACACTAGCACCCATAATTCGATGAACAATGTATATGTGGATTCTTGAATCATGTGTGGGTGATATAGAGGGATTCGGTCCTTCGAGCAATTATCACCAGCAACATGAAATAGACATGCATGATTTGATGTGAAAAAGGTAACTATTCGGTTAAATTTTTGTGCTTTTATTATTCATGCAAGATCCACATACTGTACCAGTTCTTGGATCGCCAGAGACGATGAAGTTTCATCACTCCAATGATGAAAACTTTTAAATTATTGACCCATTGGTTTTCATTACATGACTTGGTACTAGCATTTTTTACCCATTTTACCACCTTTGTAACCTCTATTCAAGCTTGAAAAACGTGAACAAAACATCCTCCCTCTAGTCTGTTTTCTAAAAATACAAATTCATCCAGATCCTGACCCTTCGAGACTTGGCCTTTTCCCGGTTCCACCGACATGCAAAAACATGAGTTGTTACAACATAACATAGTGATTTCAATCAACCATGTAGTTAAAAGAATAATGATTTTGAAATAATATTAATTCGCTCTAAATTCATGTGAGTTAAACACATTGTGAGAAACAAGAGTAAGTAAAGTTTTTTAATAGTATTTATGAACACATCTCTTGAAACCAACTATAAAATATTGAATCCAATTTACTCATGTTTTAGACCATTACTATATCAAGTAAGAATATAATAAGGAAATTATTATATTGGTTTGAAGTTGAAGAAAAATGTGATGAAAAAGAATAAGAGGAAGGGGTTATTTTGGAAGAAAAATATGCACTTATTCTAGTATAGTGTATCATTTTCTGAATGTTATTATGTAAAGGTCATTGCATATATTTCTATAATTCTTTGTTATTTTAGTATTGATCCAAGTTTAATAAAAGGGAGTGATTCCCTATAGTATGGAATATTTCCCTTAAAAATATTGATGTTCTTGGTAGGGAATGGTGTTGGAGTTGGTGTCCTAGGACCAACTTTTTTTACTATGATTACATGTATATTTTATGTATTAAATATTTATAAAATTTCTTATTTCATATTGATCATTTTTCTTCATGACTCTAATGTAATAATGTCCTAGATTATACGTCACATTGATAAGGTCATAGAATTTATCCTCTATGATGATATTCTTAAATAATTTATATGGTTGGATAACGTACTATGATGGGACACAGTACATTGATTGTCATGTGTGAGTACTCAAAAGAATATGAGGCTTATTCTCATGAAGTTTAAACTTAGTAATCTCAAAGATGGTATATTATGATAATAGACCTACCAGTAGGAATTATGCATGTTTTGGTGTCATTAGATATTCTTATATATGAGCATGTGTGGTGGTCCTTATATTTTAATATTATTATTAATTCATGTTACAACTTGTGTACTTAGATGTATTTCATAAACCATGATGATAACAGTTTATGGATAAGTTGGATACATTGGAAGCGTCATGAGTGACATGTCATTAATGGATAAATTGGGGAAGAATTTTTCCCCTCCATCTTTATGAAAGCTAATATATTATCCCTTTGATTGGAATGAAACTGTCACCCTAAATTCCATGGTCATGGTGCAATGATGTGTTTATTTTAGATATTCATAGAAAGACGTATCGATTATATAGGTTGGTAATACAGATGTGCAACCTTCTTTATAAGATATTGAGAAAAAGAAATTATATTACACAATGAGCATTTGTATGTGGGTTTCATCATTGCAACATTAAGTTCTTTCTCTTTGGTTCTTTGACCCATTTCTATATAGTAATCTTGGACTTTAAGTAAGACCACCTAATACTAATGAGAAAGAATCCTAGAGGGTCACACACTAAGTTTTTCCATTGATCTTGATTGAATTATACTTGAATTTAATTATTCAAATAAATATTATTCTCAAGATAGAAGAATAATTTTTTTCAAGTTTTATTGATCGTTAATATTCACAAGGTAATCAATAATTATTTATTTATTAATAAATAATTTATTTTATTATGTGAATATATATAAAATATTTATTCACGAGATTATGTATAAAATATTTATTTTATTTATTGAATATTTTTAATAAATATTTATTCACTAGATTGTGAATAAAATATTTATTTATTAATAAAATATTTATTCAATTGTTCAATAAATTCTAGAGGAGTTTGAATGGACCAAGACCGAGTCCGGTGACAAATATTAACTAACAAGACCATTACATAATATTTGTTATTTTTCAAGTTGGTGCACGCCACAAAATAATAATAATGATATTATTATTATGTGGAATGGGGTTTATTATAGGTTTTTAATGTTATTTAATGGAAGACATGTAATTAAATAATATTTTAATCTAAACCCTAAATATATAAATAGATTGTTGCGTCTATTGTATATTGATTCCAAAAATTGAGAATAGAGAATTGTTACACATAATGAATTCTCTTTCAACACCTCTTTCTATCTCCCTCTCAAGAATGATAGGTGAAAGAGAGATTTCTTCAAGACCAAAGAACAAGTGATCAATAACAAATAATTCAAGACATTTTATTTGTTGCACTAGCACCTGGTGATCGAGTGGTGTTGCTTGGAGATAATTAGAGCAAGTATAGATCACCGCTAGAGGGATTATATCCTTGTATCCTCACAACACAACGAATGCAATCCAAAAGGGTATTTTCATACGATTAAAAATCATCAACTAATAAAGTTCAAAATCCCAAGTATTTATTTATTTAGATATTAAATAAATTAATTATGAATTTGATATGCAAGATCCTCACTCATGGTTTTTGGAAATGATTATTAAAAGAAATTATAATGTATCACCCACCACTACACACTTTCATTACACTCATAACCATCAACTGGTATCAGAGAGGTCACATTTAAATTTATAATTTTTTATTTTATTTTTGATCCATACACAATCGTGGTTGAATTTTTATTTCTTATTATTAGTTCTTTAATCTAATTTTAATTAACATGCTTAAATATATTAATCATATTCATTCAATGTTATATTTTCTTAAAGGTTAGATAATATATGAAGAATGACTGGAGATGTCATCGAGAAGTGCTAAATCTTTTTCTGGTAAAACTGGGTTACCCGACGAGTAGCCAAAGTACACACCTTGTACCCTGCACATTTTACCTAGATGCGCCAAGAAATTAATTACATGTGGTGTATTTATTATACACCTCATGTTGACTAGACCAACCTAGAACACAACAAGTAGATACATGGTGTGTAGCTGGCATGTACACATCGTGTAGTCTGACCTAGTTAACACACTGAAGCCCCAGGCATGCGACTTGAATAAATGAAAACTGAGGTACATGGCATGTAGTTGGACTGTACACACCATGTATTCTCCCATTAAATGATATAATTAAAAATTAAATTAAATTTAAAATTGAATCATTGGAACCATATTTTATTGATTGGCACACCAATGTATATTTTGAAATTTAATAATGGTTTTAAAGAATATTAAATGCTCAATTAATATATTTTAATTAATATTTCATTTTGTTTTCTTCCATTTATTTTCCATAAATGGAATAAATTATGGGTATCTCCAATTAAGATCGGATGATCATTAAGATGAAAGGGAATTTATTAATTAATTAATTCAAGCATTTTTATCTAAATAATAAAGAACAAATAATGAAATAAATATTATCTGGTAACTTTTGTGTATTCGTTACATGTATGATCGATCATTATCTTGACTAATACCTATTTATGTGTTGGAAATTATTTAATTTAATTTATTTCATGGGTTTGAAATTATTTAATATTAAATTATATGGTGATCTTTGAGTCATATCTCTCTCCATTATTATGTAGGACCTACGTGTCCAAGGATATTTATGTTATCACCTTTAACCAGCCCTTTGGGTCCCCTCGCCTTCATGTGAGTAATAAATATTTGTAATTAATGGATCATCCCAAGGGTGTGGTGGTGGTTCAAGACAGAACCATGATGATGCCAACTTAGAAATACATAGATATACAGGTGGAATGTTGTAACTCATTCCATGGATAAAAAAGGGAGTTATTCCCCCTATGTCATAGGTTTATTTAATGTATAATCATTAAATCAACCATTAGATAAACTCATGATCAGGTCATTTACATTATTTATTTATTTTTGTCTATACATTATTTACTTCATGTATTCAAGTCTATAGTCATATAAATGAATGAATTAATATGTAAAGGTGAAAATTAAATAAATTAATTATGTGTAAATGTTTTATTCAACGTGATTAATTAATTAATTAAAATACACTTAATATTAAAAAGACATGTAAAGGATAAAACAAGATAAAATTTATGCATGAATTAATTAAAATCCCTCAACCTAATATTAAGTTAGATTAAGCCTTCTATGACTTGATTGGGAATGAAACTATATAACGAAGTGTAGTACATGGCCAAAGTCTAGAAACTTTCTTTTATTAGGTAAATCTCATGAGATTTGGGTTGAATTAACTGAAATTGTATTTATTTTAATGGCCAAGGTCTATTTGATACAAATTTGGAGGTAAGTGTTAAGGAAATCCAAGTCCATATTTTAGGATTGGGGAATCCACTCAACAGATCAAGGATATGCAAGCCTATAGTTGGAAAGAACACCTATATAAATTACTTTCTTATGGTTTTTATATCCAAATTCTAGATCATTAAGAAAATTAATGGGGATCCTTACCAATAGAATGTCATAACAACTAAAAATTTTAAGTTCAATAGTGAGGGATATTGGGATTTGATAAAATAGTGAGAGAATTGATAAAAATTTATTTATTTATTTATTATTTATCACATAATTTGTAATTAATAAAAAGTAATAATAATATTCTCTTTTAATTATAGAATAAAATGGAAATCTAATCATGCACACTATCCCTATGATCAAAATTGGAGAAATATAACCTCATAAATTGTAGTAACTTCCAAGAGTGGTTTAGATGCCTTCAGGTTGTGCTATTCTATGAACATAAATATTATATGCTAGAATCCTCAAAGATTGATCTTCTTGCTAAAGAGGTGAGTGATGAAGAGTTCCTTGTCTATGAAAAATATTTGAGTGACAGGTCGACGTTCAATGTTTTATGATTTCATCAATGTCTAGTGAACTAATGAAGTCTCATGAAAACATGGATGCATATAGAATGCTGGAGAACCTTTTAGGTCTATAATAGGAGAGATATAGACAAGAATGGTTTGAGATTTCCAAGTCACTTTTTTAGAGAAATATTGGAGGGGGTTCCCCAGCTGGTCCTCATGTAGTCAAGATCATTGGCTGCATTGAGCGCCTAGAGGTTCTAGTGTTTAAAATCCTTGAAGAATTGGGCACCGATATCATTTTAGAATCACTCCCTCAGATATTCTCTAGATTTTTATTAATTTTAATATGAAGAACATTGAGAAGTATCTTCTATATCTTCTCATTCTTCTTCACCAAGTTTTTAAAAGTGTGAAAATTCTTCCATCCTTATGGTGAAAAAATGGAAAGTTCAAGAGAATATCCCTAAGTACAAAGATTATTCACACCCTTCCAAGAAGAGGAATATCAAGGGGAAAGCAAGGTAATAGGATGTTGTCTATTTCACATGTGTCAAGAAGGTTCACTGGAAGAAAAACTACACCCAACCAAAGAAGCAAGGATAAGCTTCAGGTGCATTTTTTATCGAGTGAAATTTATTTATTTCTAAAAATTGGGTATTAGATACAGGTTGTGGTGCTCACATATGTATTCAAATATTGTAAACAAGTAGATCTAGAAAGATTAACTAAGGGGAGGTAGATCTACGAGTATCCAACAGAGCTAAACTTTTTTTTGTAGCTATCAAGGACTACTACCTCACATTGCTAACTGGAATGATCTTGGTTTTAAAGGGTTTTTATTATGTGCCTTTAGTTACCAAAAATATTTTTTCTGTATCCAAAATAGATACAGATGAATTTATTTTAAAATTTGGGATAAATGTTTCTTTTTTTATAAAGATGGCATTTGTTATGTTAAGGCACATTTAAATAATGGCCTTTATGTGTTGGATTACACAAACCAAGTAATAGCAATCGATAATGAAGTTACTTCACATGAATTATACCACACCCAACTTTGGAATCACTGGCTAGGTCATGTAAATGAAAAGAGCTTGATTAAATTACATCAAGATGGATATTTAGATTCTTTTGAACTAAAATCACTTGGTGTATGTCACAGATGTTTACAATGGAAAATGACCAAATCCTCATTTATTGGGAAATGTGAAAGGGCTAAAGAGCTTCTTGAATTAGTTCATACTGATGTGTGTGGACCATTTTATATTGAGGAAAGGGGTGGGTACTCATACTTCATAACTTTTACTGATTATTTTAGTAGATATGGATATGTATACTTAATGAGTTATAAGTCATATTCTTTTGATAAATTCAAGGAATACAAGAATGAAGTTGAGAACAAACTTGTTAATAAGATTAATAAACTTCACTCAGACCATGGTGGAGAGTATCTTAATCAATATTTCATTGATTATTTATGGGAGTTCAGGATATTATCTCAACTCAGTCCTCCTTATACACTTCAGTGAAATAGTGTAAGTGAAAGGAGGAACTGCACCTTTTTTGACATGGTGGGATCAATGATGAGTCTTGTGAGTCTTACATTATCCTTTTGGGGATATGCACTACAAATAAAATCATGTATACTAAACTTAGTGCCAATTAAAAAAATATGGTATGACATACCAATTATGGAATGGAAAGAAACATTTGTTGTCTTACTTACATGTTTAGGGTTGTGAAGCATTTGTTAAGGCCTCTTCGGATAACAATATTTCACCCTAAGGTACAAAGTGTATCTTTATAGGATATCACAAAGAAACAAAGAGATACTATCTATAAAATCCTTCATAAAAAAGGTTTTGGTTGACAGAAGTCCCACATTTCTTGAAGAGGGTCTTATCTCTAAAAGATATAATGGGAGTGAGATAGACTTCAATGAAGTCCAAAATCAAGATACACAAGAGTTAACATAGGAACCAATTCCAAAAATCCCTATGGAAGAATAAATTATTCCAGAGAAACAATTATTGTGTACTAGTACTAGAGAGGTTATAGGAATAGAACGGTATGATTTTCTAGTCATCAAGGATGGTGACTCATTATTAGTTTATAATAATGATCCTCTAACCTAAAAGGAAGAAGTAATTTTCTCAAAAAAATTCAAGTGTAAAGACTCCATGAATTATGAAATGGATTCCATATACCAAAATTAAGTATAAATTTTGGTAGACCCTTTAGTGGATGTAACGCTCATTGGTTTCAAATGGGTATTCAAGGAAAAAATGGACATGGAAAGAAAAGTCAGTACCTATAAGGTGCGACTGGCTACAAAAGGGTTTAAATAGTGTTAAGGCATTGACTACGACAAAACATTTCACCAGTTTCAATGATGAAATCCATTATAATTCTACTTATCATTACAACTTTCCATGATTATGATATTTGGAAAATAGATTTTAAAATAACCTTAATTAATAGGAACCTTTAGGAAGATGTCTATATGACACAATTATAATATTTTGTGAATCTAAAGGATTCCAACAAGGTATGTAAGTTACAAAGATCTATTTATGGATTAAATCAAGTATTCATGTCATGGAACATATGTTTTGATGTGGCCATAATGGAATTTGTTTTCATAAAGAATTAATGTGAGCTACATGTCTATAAATGGTTTAGTGGTAGTGCAGTAATTTTCTTAATAATATATATTGATAACATATTACATATTGGAAACAAAATACTGGTCTTACAGTCTATTAAGGAATGGTTGAATAAATGCTTATATATGAAGGACTTGGGTGAGGAAGCATATATTCTTTGGATTAAGATTCATCATGATAGATCCAAGAGGTTTCTCAGCCTAAGTAAAAGTACATACATTGACAAGATACTAAAAAGATTCAGTATGGATAAATCCAAGTGAATATTTTTTATAGCATCACATGGCATTCATCTTTACATAAAAATGTGACCTCAAACACATGAGGAAAGAAATAGAATGGTAAGGATTCCATATGCATTAGTGATTGGTTTAGAAATGTAGGTTATGCTATGTGCTAGCCTAGATGTTTCCTACACATTAAGTTCATTAGGAAGATATCAATCTGGTCTATGTGACCGCCATTGGATGGAATCTAAGGATATCCTTAAGTATTTGAGGCATAATAAGGATATTTTCCTAGTTTATAGAGGAGATGAAGAACTAGTCATCATATGATATGAAAATAATAGTTTTTAAACTGATCAAGATGACATAAAGTCACAAATGGGATACATATTCACTTTGAATAGAGGTGTTGTGATATGGGAGATCTTAAAGCATGCTTTGGTTACAGATTCTATATAAAAGTCCAAATATATTGCAGCTTTTGAGATAAATAAAGAAGAAGTATGGATGAACAACTTCATCCAATATCTTGATATGGTGCCTAGCAGTAAAGATATTATCACACCCTATTGTGATAATGTTGTAGTGGTGGATCTTGCAAAATATCCAAGGTCACATCAGCGGATGAACCACATACTTCAAAAGTATCATCTCTTGAGGTATTTTTCTCAGATATGTGAAGTTTCAATGAGCAGTATTTCCATGGAAGACAAAGTGATAAACCCCTTGACTAAAGCCTTGAATTAGAAGAAACGTTATTATCATTTTAGGTCTAGTAGACTAAAGGTCATAGGTAGTCAGCTCTAGTCTAAGTGGGACTTTGTTGGAGTTGGTGTCCTGGGGCCAATTTTTATACTTTGATTACATATATATTCGATTTATTGAATAATGATAAAACTTGTTATTATATATTGATCATTTTTATTCATGAATATAATGTAATAATGTCCTAGATTATATGTCGCATAGATATTAGTTCCTTGTTATGATGAAAACCTTGATGTGTTGTGATAATATTCTTAAATAATGTCATGTGATTGGATAACATACTATGATGGGACACATAGTACATAGATTGTTAGTTTTGATTAATCATAAGCATATGAGACTTCTTCTCATGAATTTATCACTTGGTAATCTCCAAGACAAGAGATTATAAGAACAGACCCTCCATTATGAATTCTACATGTTTTGGTGTCATTAGATATTTCTCTATGAGCATGTGCGATGGTGCTTAGACTTTAAGATTATTATTAATTCATGTTACAACTATCATACTTATATGTATTTCATAAACCATGATGATAATAGTTCATGGAGAAGTTGGATATGTTGGGTGTGTCATGAGTGACATTTCATTAATGGATTAGTTGAGGAAGGATTTTTCCATTTCATCTTTATGAAATTTGATATCTCTGACCTTTAATTGGAATGGAACTATTGCCCTTAATTTCATGGTTATGGTGTAACGACATATTTATTTTAGATGGTCAAAGAAAGACATATCGATAATATAGGTTGGTGACATGGATGTGCAACCTGCTTGATGAGATATTAAGACAAAAGGATTATATTTCATAGTGAGCATCCGTATGTAGTTATCTTCATTATGACATTAAGTTCTTTCTCTTAGGTTCCTTGACCTCTTTACTAGACAGTAATATTGGATTTTAGGTGAGCTCATCTAATTCCAACGATAAAGAATCCTAGAGGGTCATATGCTAATTATTTCTGTTGATCTTGATTAAATTATACTTGAATTTAATTGTTGGAATAAATATTATTCTCAAGACCGAGGAATAATTTTATTCAAGTTTTATTGATCAATAATATTCACAAGGTAATAAATAATTATTTTTTATTAATAAATAATTTATTTTATTATATAAATATATATAAAATATTTATTCTTTATATTGTGAATTAAATATTTATTTTATTTATTCAATATTTTTAATATATATTTATTCACTAGATTGTGAATGAAATACTTATTTATGAATAAAATATTTATTCGGTTGTTCAATAATTGCTAGAGTAATTCGAAGAGATCAAGATCAAGTTCGGTGAAAAATATTAATTAGAAATATTGTTACATAATATTTATTATTGTGTAAGTTGGTGCAATCCACAAAATATTATTATTATTATTATGTGGCATGGAGTTTATTAAAGGTTTTAAATGTTATTTAATATTATTTTTGCAATTAAATAATATTTTAACCTAAAATCTAACTCTATAAATAGGAAATTATGTCTATTGTATATTGCATCCAAAAATTGAGAATAGAGAATTGTTGCACATAACAAATTCTCTCTCGACTCCTCATTATCTCTCCCTCTCAATAAAGAGAAGTGCAAGATAGGTTTCTTTAAGATTGGAGAATGAGTGATCAATAACAAACAACGCAAGACATTTGATTCATCGTGCTAGAACCCAGTGATCGAGTGGTGTTTTTTAGAGATCATTAGAGCATATGTGGATCACTACTAAAGGGATTATATCCTTAGATCCTCACATACCAATGAATGAAATCCTAAAGGGTTTTTTAAGACGATCAAAAAATAATCAACGAAGAAAGTTCTTATGCCTAGGTATTTATTTTTCTGATATTAAATAAATTAATTGTGAATTTAACATGCAAGATATTGCTCATGGTTTGAGGTAATGATTATTAAAAGAAATTTTAAGATATCATCCAACACTTCACGCTTCCACTGTTCCCAAAACCATCAAACAGGATATACTGAAAACAGAATGAATTGTAATAGGTTTGACTATGTTTTTTTTTTTAAAAAGAAACACGACATTGATTTTATATTTGTAATTAAAATTAATGAAATAGAAAATAATGTATAAAATTTATAGAACTTATAAAAGTATTTTTTTTATAATATTACACTTTTAAACCTCTAAACAAAAACTTAAAAATTAAAAATAACAGTAAATTAAAAAAATGGACTAAATATGTATTTACAAAAATAAATTAAAAATTAAAATATTAAAAATTAAATAAGTTAATGATAATTAATTAAAAATTTTGAAAAAAATGATAAAATTGGAATTTATATAATACTAGTACCCCAACCCGTGCAGTTGCATAGGAAAAGATAATGACTAAATCAATGAAAATGTAGATTTTACTAACAAAACCTATAGAGATAAAGAAATAGGAGTAAAGTGATAAAATTAATGGCCTACCAAACATAAAAAATATAGAAAAAACACAAATTTTAGAAGAAAAAATGATTGATTCAGTTATCTATTCAATACTTGGATTTTTGTAAAAAATGTAGGGAAAAAATTATGTATTTTATGTTTTTGATATAGCATCATTTTTTTATAACAGTTGTTTCATGTGATTTCAATAATAATATCATCCATATCAAAATACATGATCATAGTGAGATTCAATGATAAAAAATTCCAAGTTTAATATAGTAATCTCAACAGTCAACTAATGGGAATACAGGCTCAGTTTTAATCCCTAAATGATATTACTTGATATTGAGGGTATTAAGGACCCAACTACATGTGGTTGTATTCTCTACCCACAAATAAACAGAGGGTATAGAGGGCCACTTCAAACTCAAGTTTGATTCCCACTAGCATGTTGGACACCATTTTCACCACTCCATTTCATTCAAATTGAATCATCACCAACTGTGCTTCCTAGTCAGGAATCTACCCATGAGTTCTTGGAAAAATATAACCCTAATAGTCCACCCTTCCCTTTCTTTCCTCTAAGTAGAATTTAAGACAATTATGGAATCTATAAACCTCCTGTTATCGATGATGTTTTATCTCTCCAACAAAATATGTTCAAAAGTAGAGGGTCTCTCAGATGTGTCACATCAACCATAAATAGATATGAATTGATATTTTAAATAAATTTGTCAGCAATAAGAAATATATACTTAAAATAATTTTATAAATATGAAAATTGGTAATATAAATACTATATAGATATAAGAAATTTAAAGGAACCCTTATTGGGAAGATGAAAATTAAAATACCGATGGTATAATCAAAAAATTAAAGACATGTTAATAAAGTAAAAATAATGTAAAAAATAGAATAGATGATAAAAATATTATGAGGGTGAAAAAAGTAACCATAAATGTATGATTTCACTGAACTGTTATGGTGAAAAACTATTGTAAATAGACATTATACCATCCTTCTCATTTTTTGTTGGATGCCTGGTACAATCTAAAAAAACATCAACACCGCTTGTCTTTATGAAAATAAGAAATGGATTTTTCATTATACACCTTGCTCAATTCTTTTTTTTTACATCATACAACTCCGCAACACATCCCATAATCAATTAATCAAGCTCTAAAACCATGGTTGGATTTAGGATTTGAAATATATAGATTCCCTGTTCCAAAAACTACCATGATTCTAGCTTTGATTTACTATTAATGATGACATCATTTAATAGACATTTTGATGCAAAAAATGTGATTCACCTATCTACTCAACACTGGATTATTCTTAAAAATCATTGGAATAACAAAATCATGTATTTAAGGGTTTTAAGATACCTTCAAAAAAATTCTCATCATAAATAATATAATATAAAAAATACTATTATGTATTCTCATATGAATTAGTGAATAATGTAATTAGTGTAGAGAATACATCATATGTACATTGACCTTTAAAGTGAAAAAAAGATATAAAAAATACAAAATTATTCGTATCAATGTTTCACATAGATATGAAATAAGAATTTTTCAAAAGACATTGATAAATAAAATGATATAGATAGTGTTTTTACATTTATGTTAGTATGAAATGTGGTAATAAATAGACATTTAAAGAATTGTAAGGATAACCTTAACAGGGATACCAATTTCAGATTAACCTAAGAATTTTTTTGTTGATACACACTATTATATGAGTATAAATATTATTTCTTGAATTTTTGTATCCTATAAAAGGTAATTTAAAATATTAAGTTGGTAAAATTTTCTTACATGATGGAATGATGTATGAAAATAACATAATCAATTTTTTATTAAATTGGATTATATAATGTTTTTATCATATGTTAAAATGAGATAAAATATGATGAATTATTACATCTCATTGTAATTTCATATATTAATAACAATACAAATAATGTCATATATTAAAAATAATTAAAATAATATATAGGGGTGAATTATTGGAATAATTTTAGATAGTTTATATATGCAACATTCATTTCTTGAAAGAAGATATATATGGAAAGGTTATGTATTACAATACACATATAGAAGATTGATTTCTAAAAAAATACAAATTACAAATTGATGTGTGCAAAATTTTAGACATGTAAAATTATATTGATAAATAATAAGAATAATTCTATAGACAGTTATAAGGATATTTATATCAGGTAATACATATTCATGAGCAGTGATATATTAACTTACACACATGATCAATATGAATATCAAAAAATTGTAAGGATGGGAAGAATTTTACTATTTTTTTCAAATCAAAAAAATATTTATTGAATGAGTCAAAAGCATTAGGAAAATTGAAATTTAGAAAATTGATGAACCAATCAAAGTGGAAAAAAATTCATATCAATCAGAAACACTGATGAAATTACCTGCATTCTTCTGATGTTATGATCTTTCTTAGTCAGAAGGGTTGGTAAATCCCTACATGGGTTTAGGGATTTCATACCCAAGCATATCATCCATATCTTGTAATGGTTTTGGCATATGTTTTTTTAAATTTTAAATATTGTAACCAATCAAAAAGACCTGAAACTTGCTCTGTATAGTAGAAATTCTATGCCATCTTTTAATAATGGAACTTGCCTAGATAAGGCTGGCAATGGAGAGGTAAGCTATGATCTGTTCTAGTTATTGCATTCATGAATGAGCTCCAAAACAGATTTTCAATCTCTAAAAGTAATAAAATTATCAATAAAACAATGGATAACCCATGATTTTCCCCTCTTCATGATCAAAAAATTACCTGAACATAGAATTGAAATTATAGGAATATTTCGTGTAGATGGAACAGTGATATAAAAAAATTAGGCATTAAAAATTCATGTTTCTCTATATATTCTATTAAGTTAACCCAATGAAATTCATAGTACATGATGATGTATTGGATTTTTATAAAAAATAAAAAATGTAGACATGGATAAATGGAAATATAATTTTTTTTTTAAATCAATGAAAGAGACAAAAAATTACAGGCATTATGAGGGGGTGTAAGAATCGCTTAAACTTATGATATTTATTTAATGGCCCTTATTGAAAACTGTTTATTTAACTTTATTACCTATGATAAGAATTTGATAGCACTTTTGTAAAACTGGTTATCATATTTACCACTAATATAGAGTTTGAGAGAACAAAATAGTCTATTCTTTTTCAGATAAGAGAATATCCACATCAATTCTACAATAATAAATGGTTGGAAAGAATTTTTTCAATAAAAAATAAAAATTCACTAATACAAAACTACTATCATAAGTGATATAAGATTTTCTCATGAAGCTTTTCTAAATAAAAAATAAATTTAAAAAACATTTAAATATATGTCGAAAAATCATTTTCAATAAGTACTTTTTGATAGATTCTATCTAAAATTACTTATGTCACATATAACTTATGATTGGTGGATGGAAAAAAGTAACATCTGTTATTTTTTTAAATAGCATTTTCACTTAAATTTTTGAAAAGGGCCACTTAATTGTGTTATAGAAAGGCAATTATTTAAATTTTAAATAAAATTTCTAGAATTTATTATTAGAAGTAGTTTTAAATAATTAATTTCAAACAAAAATAAGTGTTATAAGCAATTTTCATAATGTATTGTCAAATAGACCCTTACCTTCTTGTTAAAATTAAATATATTGATATCCCAAATTTTATTGAGAATCTTGGAATAGGAGTTCCTCAAATAGATGTTTCACTAAATCACTGTCATGAAATGATGAAAAATGTTTCTATGAAGTGTGAACTTTTGAGAACAAACACCACGTGAGGGAATAAATTGAAGAATTGAGAAATGACTACTTACTATAAACTTGTCAAGGATGTTTTAGTGGAATTCATGAGAAAATGGAAAGAGAATGTAAAAAATGAAGCACAACCTATTGGAGAAAAATAAATCCTTCAAGACATGTAATAAAATGAATTTGATTAATACTAATCAAGAAAATTAAATAACCTATACCTAGAGAGATTATCAATTATTATTGGTGTAATATTTAGATACACCGACTACTTTTATAATTTGAATGATGAAAAAAAATAATTTTTTGGTATAATGTTAAAATAAAAGGAAAATCCACCTAATTAGTAGCCTTGTGTGTATTGAAAGATTTATAATCAGAATTTGAAAACAATATAACAAATAAAACATGAGATAAACAATTTCATGGAGAACAAATGATTTAAAAACAAAATATCTAACTCCTTTGATGAAGCACAAGCTACTGAAATTGGGCATGACTATATAATACTTACAAAATGATGTTGATTATTTGGATGATAGTTCAGCATTCCTTTATGATTATTTTAGTGGCCTACTCATGTTGAACAAACAAATCAATGAATGTTTTGACTGTCATAAAATAAATAATAAACACTTAGATCATTAAATGCTAAATTTAAGATATAATTCTATATAAACACATGTTAATTCATTAAAAAAACCTTGTAATGTAATTGAAACAAAAAAACATTCAGATATAATTCATAATATAAAGATATGATACAATACATTCACCTTTTAAGTTAAATCAATACAGAACTACAATGTATAACAAAGTTCAAACACCCTTTAATGTAGTAAAAAACCTATGAATCAATACAGTAAAAACACATGTCAATCAATGTTTTTCATCACCCATCAAAAGGATCTACAGAAATCTGAAACCTCCATAACAAATGGAACATGATATAAACAATTTCATAGAGAAAAAATGGTTTAAAAACAAAATATTTAACTCCTTTGATGAAGAACAAGCTACTGAAATTAGGCATGACTATATAATACTTACATGATGATATTGAGTATTTGGATGATATTTCAACATTACTTTATGATTAGTTCAGTGGTCTGGTCATGTTTCACAAACAAATCAATGAATGTTTTGACTGTCACAAAATAAATAAGAAACATTTAGAGTATTAAACACTGAATTTAAGATATAATTCTGTATAAATGCATGTTTATTCATTACAAACACCTTGTCATATAATTAAAACAACAAAACATTAAGGTATAAGGTAGAATATAAAGATATGATACAATAAATTAAACTTTTAAGTTAAATCAATACAGAACTACAATGTATAACAGAGTTCAAACACCCTTTAATGCAGTAAAAACACCTTTGAATCAATGCAGTACAAACACATGTCAATCAATATTTTTCATCACCCATCAAAAGGATCTATAGAAATCTGAAACTACCTTAAAAATGGAACATGAGATAAAAAATTCCATAGAGAACAAATGATTTAAAAACAAAATATTTAACTCCTTTGATGAATTACAAGCTACTGAAATTAGTCATTACTGTATAATACTTATAGAATGATGTTAAGTATTTGGATGATAGTTCAACATTACTTTACGATTATTTTAGTGGCCTACTCGTGTTGCATAAACAAATCAATGAATGTTTTTACTGACACAAACTAAATAAGAAACATTTAGAGCATTACATGCTAAATTAAAGATATAATTTTGTATAAACACCTGGTAATTCGTTAAAAAAATCTTGTCATATAATTGAAATAATAGAACATTAATATATAAGGTAGAATATAAATATATGATACAAAACATGCACCGTTTTATTTAAATAAATACAGAACTACAACCTATAATAGAGTTCAAACACCCTTTAATGTAGTAAAAACACATGTGAATCAATACATTACAAACACATGTCAATCAATTTTTGTCATCACCCATAAAAAGGATATATAGAAATCTGAAACCTCCATAACAAATGGAACATGAGATAAAAAAATTATAGAGAACAAATGATTTAAAAACAAAATATTTAACTCCTTTAATGAACCACAAGCTACTGAAATTAGGCATGACTTTATAATACTTACATAATGATATTGAGTATTTGGATGATAGTTCAACATTCCTTTATGATTAGTTTAGTGGCCTTCTCATGTTGTGCAAACAAATCAGTGAATGTTTTGACTATCACAAACTAAATAAGAAACATTTAGAGAATTAAATGCTAAATTTAAAATATAATTTTGTATAAACACCTGTTAATTTATTAAAAACACCTTTTCATATAATTGAAACAACAAAACATTAAGATATAAGGAAGAATATAAAGATATTATACAATACACAAACCTTTTTAATTTAAATCAATACAAAAATACAATGTATAATAGAGTTCAAACACTATTTAATACAGTAAAAACACCTATGAATCAACGTAGTACAAACACGTGTCAATCAATGTTTGTCATCACCCATCAAAAGGATCTACATAAACCCAAAACCGCCATAACAAATAGAACATGAGATAAACAATTTCATAGAGAAAAAATGATTGAAAAACAAAATATTTAACTCCTTTGATAAAGCACAAGCTACTGAAATTAGGCATGACTTTATAATACTTATAGAATGATGTTGAGTATTTGGATGATAGCTCAACATTCCTTTATGATTAGTTTAGTTTCATTCTCATGTTTCACAAACAAATCAATGAATGTTTTTACTATTTCAAACTAAATAAGAGACATTTAGATCATTAAACTCTAAATTTAAGATATAATTCTATATAAACACTTTTTAATTCATTACAACACCTTTTCATATAATTGAAACAACAAAACATTAAGATATAAGGAAAAATATAAAGATATGATATAATACACACACCTTTTAAGTTAAATCAATAGAGAACTACAATGTATAATAGATTTAAAACACCCTTTAATGCAGTAAAAAAACCTATGAATCAATGCAGTATAAACACATGTCAATCAATGTTTGTCAATACCCATCAAAAGGATTTACAATGATTGTTTCACCATCATCTTTACCGACATATAAATTGAAGAAGTTCACTCCCATACCTTCACATATAAATAATATCTTAAATATTATGATTTTAAATCATAATGACCAATATACATTCAAAATAGATTAGAAAATTATGGGGTAAATCATTTGGACAAACTAAATACAATAGATTAAATAATATGTAGATAAATTGAACAAAATTTTCCAATACTTTGGATGACTGATGGTTTATAAATTTTCCTATATTTTAAGATAATTGTCAATTAACACTGTTATAAAAATTTAAAATAGAATCCTCTTAATTAGAAAATTTTCTACTTGATAAATGGAAAGAAATGATTAGATTTATGTGCCTATATATTTTTAAAAAGCATCATTTCTATTTAAAAAATAAAAGGAAATTTACTGATTTTTTGGGGTGATAGTCAAAGATATAGACAGGATCACATAAAAAGTGGCATAACTATTTCTCTAGAATCATAAATTCATTACCTCTATTAAATAAAAGGAACCAAAATCCTTCACCAATTCATAAATTTAAATTTTTTATGACACCATGTCAGTCCTATAAATCAATAAATAATTTATAGAAGATGTGATATTAAAATCATGTGTGGAAATGTTATAGATGTAATGAAATTTCATGTCATTATATAAATATAGAATGGGTACTATGGTTAAAATTTTATGATTTAAAACTATAGATAAAAATTTAAATACAAAATATAAATAGAACACTTACATCTTTGTAAATTATAATCAGGTTGATAAGAAAAATGTCATTTAAACATTTTTGATGAATTCATTTACAAAAAAAATCAAGTGGTCAAACTTGCACCAAAGTGTCATCATCTAAAAAGGTAATATTATAAAGTGAAGTGAATATCCATTAAAATTTTTAGAAATTTAAATTAAATATAAAAAAGTTAAGGAAACTAAAATTGATATGGGAGGCCAAGACGGAGACGGGAGGCAGAGTCCGAGACGCGTAGGAAGAGGTAGAGGAAAATGTGTGAAGGATCGGGATGAATCATACCATGTTAGAGGAGGAGTAGAGGCAGAGACCGAGGCTGAGGCAAGGTCACAGGAAAAGTTGGAGGTGGAGGTGGAGGCAAAGGTGAAGGAAGATATCGAGGTGGAGGTAGAGGCGGAGTCAGAGGCTACGACGAAGGAGGCAAAGGCGGTGAGTGAGGCAGAGGAGAAGATGAAGTCGGAGGAGGATATGGATGGAGAAGGATATGGTGGAGACGGAATCAGGGAGGAGATAGAATAGAAATTGTGAGGAGGTAGAGGTGAAGACCATAATGAGGAGGGAACATCATCAAAATCAATGTGGTAATGAAACGTGGAAGGAAAAATTACAAGTTATAGTATATATAATAGATATAAACCGGTATAAAAATTGTTTTTAACATAGAATATGAAAGATAACCTATTGGATAAAACAATCAATATGCACAAAAAAACAACAAAACCAAATTATCAGACCTATATTCAAATAATGTCATCTGTAACTAGATATGCAATGTTTTCATTTTCCAACCATTTTGCATTGATTTCCTAAAAACATATAAAACTGAAAAGAATCAAAAAACATTAAATTGCATATCTTTATTTATGTCAGAAAAGAGTAAGAAAAACATACCTAAAGGTAAAAAAAGTCATTTTATGGGTTGAGACATAAACCACCTGCTTTGTAAATGATAATTTATTAATATCTACTGCACCATGGTTTTCAAAGATGTCACTATGATCATACATTGTATATCAAGTGAAATATTAAAAATTATATTTTGATTCCTTGAATTTGTGTTGATGAATTGAAATTTATAGGAAATTGTAAAGAAATGTTTTCTGAATTTAGGAAAGTTATGCCAGTTTGGGATGAAGTAAATAGAAGATGACAACAATCTCTCACTGTAGAAACATGCGAATGAGATTTTGAAAAAAAATAGAATTGAATGGGTTCAATAACCCCAATCAAAACCCCAATTGTTGAGCAGAATTGTTTAAAGAAGGCAGTGGATGACTGATAAATACAACTTAAATATGTACTTGTACAAAATATGCACCATTATATAGAAGTGGAATCAATTATTTTGTTAGCATATATAAACAAATTGGATTTAACATTTAGGTGGGAAGAAAGTTATTAGAAAGATCATAGTAGAAGTACCAGATTAAAAATATTCATGTTCAAAAAAATAACATAACAATAAAAAGTCATAATGGAATGTGGTAAATAAAAAATTTGAAAAATTCACAAACAAACTAACTATTATTGGATTGAATATAACAAAAAATGGATAATCAATTATGAACAAATTAGAAAATGAATGAACCTCTAAAGTGGAATCAATTTAAAAATATATAAAAATAATTATTCTACTAAACATAAAAAAACAAACATGTGTGAACAGTCTCTCACACTAGAAACATGCGAATGAAATTTTGAAAAAAAAGAATTGAATGGGTTCAAAAACTTCATTTAGAACTTCAATTGATGAACAGCATTGTTTAAAGAAGGCAGTGGATGACCGGTAAATACAACTTAAATATGTACCTGTACAAAATATATACCATTATATAGAAGTGGAATCAATTATTTTATTAACATATATGAACAAATTGGATTTAACATTTAGGTGGGAAGAAAATAGTCAAAAAGTTCACAATAAAAGCATCAGATCAAAAATATTCATATTCAAAAAAATATATAACAATAAAAAGTCATAATGGAATTTAGTAAATAAAAAAATAGAAAAATTCACAAACAAACTAACTATTATTGGATTGAAGATAATGAAAAATAGATAATCGATTATGAAAAAATTATAAAATAAATGAACCTCTACTGAAGAAGGATCAATATAAAAATATATACCTGTACAAAAATATATGAAGAAATTTTTCAAAATTTTGAACCTCTAAAAAATATGAACAATTGAAAATAAAAACCTAGGTAAAAATTATGATTCTTTTAAAAAATATACACCAATAAAAATATAAAAATGTAAAAATAATAATGTTATTGGTAATCAAATACCCTACCTCTAGGTAATAAAAATATGTGGTCGAGGCAGACCCGCTCTTTAAAGAGAGGAGATGATGTCCAGAATAAGAAATTCAGATAACAAACGATAGATGGAAGTGGAAAGAAGGAACTTGGGGGAAAAGAAAAAAACGGGGACTGCAGACCTCTGGAATAAGTGGATTAACCACAAATGGAGAGGGAAAATTATTACAGAACATTGGATAACAACCGAAAATCGGTGTGGATGAGAAGGGAGATTAGGGGTGTGATGAAACTGGTGTAAGGGAGAGATCGTTGAACACTGAGGAATAGGCCGAAATAGGGGTGGATGTAGAGGGATTACGATGGAGATGGAACTGATGGAGGGAAGAGAGTTCACAACAATTGTCAGGAGGAGGCGGAGTGGGAAGGAAGTGTCACGACCCAAACCTACCGGTCTCAAGCCACAACGACCCTAAGCCCGCCTCCATAGGCCAGGGGTTGGCAACAAACACCGAAGGCATAACAATCTCGAGGAGGCCTTCGCCTAAATACATGTACACACACACAGCCCACTCGATGCAGAAGTGTAGAGTCAAAAGAAAACCGAAGGACAAACAACTATAACCCAACCACAATCATGCATCAACTTCTAAATAGATAAAAGTAAAATGTTGAAAAGTAATGATAAGATACCGAACAGAAAAAGGAAAAAACACTCACCCAACCTGAAAGGTGCCACAACCCAGCAATAGGTAAAAAAAATTAAACTGCTGTTGAGTATCACAACTGAAAGTCCTACTATGACCACTGAATGCAGCCCAAGCTCCTGTTTCCTCTACACTTCACCATAGTCTCGATCAACCTATCCATCGTCTGCAAGGGCACACCAAGTACGGGAAAAGCCCAAGCAGGGGTGAGTATAAAGATACTCAGTAGGATACCCTGAAAGCTCAAGGGAGAAACAAAGGAGGTACTAAAATGGTGAGAAGTAGATAGAACAGAGAACAGTGAAAGAGTACAGTAAATAAAGTGCAGCTCAACCCAACAAGAGAAAGGAAGTAGGCTCGTCTGACCAAGAAGAGCTAGACATGGAAAGCACGTGGCATACCCCGCATGTCTTCGCCCCTCCTAGAAGGATAGTAACTGAACCCATGGAGTGGGAATGAAAGTAGGGTGTATATATATATATGCTCAACAAGAAACCCGAATGAGTGTGTAAGGGGATCTCGATCTCCAAGATCAGCCCAAGAAAAGTCACCAACGGTTCTAAGGATATCCATCCCTGATTCCCAACAGTCCCACGCATCAAAGTTGTCTCACTGCTAAATCATGTATCCAAGGATCCTGATCTGGTAATCATGGAGAAAAGTCACTAACTAGCCTCATAAGAAGGGTTGAGTCTGAAAGAAGTCATCGGGTAACCCACTGCCCAGCCCAACTAGAGGGTAAACCCCAAAAGGTCGTCGGGTGAACCACTACCCAGCCCTGCTAGAGGGTAAACCCTAAAAGGTCGTCGATTCACCCACTGCCCAGCCCCGCTAGAGGGTAAACCCTAAATTCAATGGGTAACCCACTGCCCAGACCCGTTGGAGGGTAAACCCTAAGGTCAACGGGTAACCCACTACCCAGTATCGCTGGAGGGTAAACCCTGATACGCCGGTGGGTAACCCACTACCCAGCCCCGTTGGAGGGTAAACCCTGAACTAGTTCGATAACTTCGCACTACCCGAACTATCTCTAGGTGTTTCTAACATCACGACCGTGCGTTGGGTTGTAGTGCGTCAAAGGAACCTCCGAACAACACCCTTTCATGTTTCCACATTTAATGAGATCTTGAAAGAGGATCTGCATTCCCAAACAGATTACACTATTGTAATCCTCACGAAAAAACACACGAGAGAGACTATTTACTTGCTGGAAACGGAATCCCGACGAAAAAGTTATTCAACCCCGCTTTGTGCTCGTACGGCGTCTCATGGGGCCCACACCTTGGTCCCGAAAGAGGTTGGGAGAACTACGCCATTGTGATGCTCTCGTAAAAACACGCTGAAACGACTACTCATTCGCCCCGAACGAACATCGGATGAAAAAGTCGCAAAACGTTGCTCACATCTTAAAAAACGGCCAGTGGGGCCCATGCCTCAACTCTGGATTCAATGCCTGAAACCACCCTGGAAAACTTCGTCTCAACTTCAGGGTCACAACTCCACTGACGGTGCCTTAAACGGACTTCGGATGTGTTCGCGCCATCCGAAAGAAGAATCCCGGCGAGGTACTTAACAAGCGTGTCGCGCCACTGAGCTCCCGTACCGGAAATTAAAAATCCCTGGGACCATATCAAAACCTCTATCTCAATACAAGGATTGCATTGCCATAGAAAGAACGCAAATCCTATGCTTGGTTTGCGAGTTATGTCTTTTTAACGTCATCGAACGGGACGGGCTGGGTCTGGGCCGGCCCACCCCTTCAGACCGGCGGCCCGCGGCTGGGCCGCCCGGACCACCCGGTCCACCGCGTCCTTCAGTTCTCCGCATGGGCCGCCCTAGGTCACCCGGACCGGCTCAGCCAGTCCGGCATGTTCTCCACGAGACTCGCGAAGGGCGGGTCTCTGTCGGCTGCTTGGGGTCGTGACGACCCCAGTTCTTCGCGCCTCCCGCTAACCGGCAAAGCCGGCCAGCCTGGCCCCCCGTGTCACCCCGCGTACATCGTCGGCCCGAATTTCCTGAAGCCCTCCGTCGCTGCTACGAGCGCCGCCGCCACCGCTGGGAGCCCACCGCTTCCTAGGAACCTCCGCGCCGACCGCCGGACAGCCCTTGAACCGCCAAAAAACCCAAGGTTTGGCCGGAAAACTTCCTAGGGCCACCCCGGGTGCCCTGGGACTCAGATTTTCGATCTGAGAAGATCGTTAGAAATCTCTGATCTAGACCTACACATCTATGGTCTTCTATAAAATATTGAACAGAATTTTTACGCAAGAAATTGAGTTCAAATGTATATGTGGAATTTAAAAACGAGAACCCAAACTCCTACCTCACTGGGCGTAGCTCGTAGCTTCACCGACGATCTGTCGGAGCCGCCGCACCTTGGATAGGTGGGGAGAGGCTCTTGATACTTATTGAGAGGGATCCTCTAGGGAGAAACAAGAGGGGGGAGGAGGAGGAGGGGTGGGGGAAGTGTTTAAATAAAAAAACACTTAAACGTCCATCGGTAGGCTCCGTAACCAAACTTTCGGCGGGGTCGGGGTTAAGCCGACTCTAGGGTAAAATCCACATTCTGAGCACAATGGTGGTCTTAGAATTTTAATCCAAGCCTCCATTCAGAAGTTGTTATAGGACCCCAGGACACCCTGAGAGGGGAGGGGTGAATCAGGGTGTCAACTTTTTCTTCTTAAAGTTGTGGATCTTGTTCCCACATTGGTAGGAACTACTTAAACCTATATGATGGATATGATCAGCAATGAAACATTCACATGCAAAGAGATAACACAGCAATTTTACTTGGTTCTACACTAAGGGTTACGTCTAAGGAGCATACGCTGACAAGTTTTCAGTCATACCAAATTCCACTAATCTTCACTAGTTGTGGATTACAATGGTTCGGGCACAATCACTCTGTCCCAGGCTCACTGCCTTTACAAAGGTTCAGGGATAGCTCACTACGTCCCTCGGGTCACTCCTGTTGACTCCCCCTAGATCAATGTCGTTGGTGAAGTCCCGCTCAGTTTATAGACGTGGAGGTCTCTTCAATAGATTTGCATTGAAGTCTTTGTCTCCTGTTCAGCATGAGACTTTGCTTGCATCAGGGTTCAGAGTTGATTCTCTTGTTAGTTCAAACCTTCTTCTTTAGTGAAATGACTAATACACTAGATCCTCTTTTCTTCGTTTGCCTGAATCACAACCACTGATGTGATTACTCAATAAGTGAAGCTCAGCTTACTTGGCATTGTCAGAATCATTTCTCCATGTATACATGAGATCATGCATTTATCATTTAGATTTCCTCTTTAATCTCACTTCGCACTAAAAGTATCAGGAAATCTTTCAGCTCTCGTGCAGCTCCAGAAAGGCAGGTGCGCTCCAACAACACCTGGCGCTCCTTTTCAAACCCAGCGCGCAAGCGGCGTGCAAGTCCCAATATGGCGCGCAAGTCTTCGGTGCGTAAGTCCAAACTGGCGTGCAAGTGTCACCAAAGCACTTGTGCGAAACTGCCTTCTTGAACTTCAAACCTGCACGACTCACTTCCTTTCTCGCCCAAATCACCTTGGGCGTGCAGCCATCAACCGGCGCGCAACTTCTAAGAGCTGGCGCGCAAGTCTCTCCAAACCACTTGTGCGACCACTCACCACTTGCGTGACTCCTACACCTGCACGACGAGAGCTCTGATTTTCTGTAACACCCTGAGATTTTATGAAAAATATTCTTTTAATTTCATTAATGTCTTGTGTTGTATGCTACACCAAGATTACCTAGTGCCATACGCAACACCGTATTAGATTGCAGTATACACAACACTATTCTTGGATCGTGTTACACACAATTTTGATAATAGTTATTCTACGCAACATTGAGTATATATATATATATATTCAAAGTATAAATGAAATATGGTTGGATTCTGTTATACGAAACAACAATGGATTCTTGCACAACACGCAACCCTGACTTGGATTTCATTACACGCAATCGCGACCTTCCTCGATAGCGTGTGTTGTACGCAATACCGGGTTTTACTAAACAACGATATATTATTAAAATATTATTAAAACTAGTCGTTATGAATAGTAATAACCACCTTTTAAAATTTTAGAAATTTTATCTCTCAAAATGGACCTCATTTTTGGATTCGGAGTATCGAATTTAGCCTAAGGTGAAATTTTGGTACTTTTCGGATAACTTTCATATTCTGATGAATAGTAAAAATTACTAAATTTTAATTAAAAACAACTTTTTTAATCGAAATAATTAATAGTGATAAATTATTAATTTGAGTGGTTTTAAAGTATATTTAGAATATATTTTTACAATTTAATACAATGTTGGTCATTGGATGTAATTCTACATTTAAACCAGACATAAACAAGTGTCAATCATTTGATAGTTATTATCTCTTAAGAACACGCTATTTGTTTTGACGACGGGAATTAATTTTTAAATTAATTAATGCAACTGATATGTTTTTAATTTGGTAAAATAGACATCATTTTTGAGTTCATAATATCAAATATAGCTTAGGTCTAATTTTTGGTATTTTTCTGGAAACTTTCATTTTTTGATGAATAGTGAAACCACTAAGTGGTAGTTAAAAAAAGTGAATTTTTCATAAAACATAATTTTACCGCTTCTGTGAGTGTAATTTCAAAAATCCAAGAGACACAGTTGATGTTAGTAAGTAAAATGTGGTTCAATGAGATGAAAATAATTTTTGGTGAATAGTTACTTTTTACTTTTTTTTACCACGGTTAAAAGTAAATAGGGTAATTAAGGGTAAAAATGTTATTATTATTACCCTAAAAGATGTCTTAATTATATTGGATAAGTTTAATTCGACCAAAAACAACCTTAGAAATAAAATATGATCATTTATTCCCACTTAGATTAGATTAGGACATTTATTATTAATTTATTTAAAGAAGGGTTAAAATAGTTAAAATCAATGTTTAATAAGTAAATAATTTTTAATATAGGGTTATACATAAGATAAATTCGACTATAAATACTCATTAGAAATATAAAAATATTTCCTACATAATGGTATTTTATTTTTAATTTTTATACATTAAATAATTTAATTTATTTATGAAACAATGATGATGCAGTAATTATCTTATTAATGAAATATTGACATAATTGATGTTATAAATACCAAAATAAATGTAATTTGAGACTTTTTATGAATTCCACTAATTTTATAGGTTAATATGACATGTTATTATTGATTTAATTAACTTTTTTTGAATTAATCATTCTGTTATGATTTTCACAAAAATCAATTACTAAATAGTGTCAAAATTGACATAAAATAGTTTTTAAAACAAATATTATATTATTAATTGTTATTTTATTACTAAAAATCTAAGGTTCAGAAAAATGACTTAGATAATGTTATATATATTAATAATAAACAACTTGGAGTTCGTTTGGCTTGTTATAGTAAGTTTATTAACCTTATAGTGTAAGAACACAAGAAGACACGGTAAAAGTAAAATTATTTAACTTAACGTTAAATCTAAATGATAAGGTTAAAATATGAACCTAAACTTGTCTAAATTATATTGGATGAGAGGATTTCTACCCATACCCACCTTAGCTTTGAAATAAATCAATTTTGAGCTATTTAAAACCGAATTTGACTTTATAATAAAATAATAGTTTTAGTTATTCCAAAGGTACCCCTCTCCTCCCTTATAAAAGGGCACCTCCTCCCCCTCTTCCTCACACCACTTTGAGCCTTCAATATCGGCCAACACCTACCAAATTCTCTTCTCCACTTCCATAGAAACATCCTAGAGGTTCTGGTCTTCCTCAAAGACCAATTTTAGTGCCCTAAAAGGAGATCTCAAAGAGGTGCTTCAAAGAAGAGGTAATGTCCGTTACCGATTCTTTCAACTTTATTTCTTCTTCCACTTCTTCTTCTTAGGTTGTTTCATTATGAAGTAATAACATCAGTATAACTCATATACTGATATGTTATTATAAGTATGAAACAACCCTATTTCACCATCTATTCATCCTACGGAAAACAAAATCACCGCGCGTGTGTACGTACGGAATACCGTCTCCACGCCGTGGTGTAATCTATTTTCCACCGCCACCTTACTTGGATGGGTATAATAGTGTACATAATAACTATATATTATTATTGTAAAGTGATATTGATTCTGAAATAGTATACATACACTTCAATACAATTCCATGATCATGAGAATGATATCATCACTCGTGCGTACGTACGGACAACCGTCTCCACGACGCGATGAGATTCATTCTCCACGTTAACCATTCATGAATTATTATAAAGTATATATAATAAGTAATCATGAAATATATTAAATAATAATAATACTGTATTTATGTGTATATATATGTATTTCATCTACTTAATTCCATTCAACTCAATAAGGAAACGAAAACAGCGTTCATGCGTACGTACGGCCTACCGTCTCCATGAACGGTGTATTTCTTTCCATTTACTAATTTATTATATATATGTATATTCTGAATATATATTATATATAAATCATGTTTTATATTATGGAATTAAGTAATTATTATCTAAGTAATCATATGAATAATTACAAGTCAAAACACGGATGACAAATGAAACAATTTTACCCAAAACGCTCTTTAACATGGAATTTACAAAAGAACGGGTAATATAAAGTCATAATTGAACCATATATGATATCATAACAATGAGTATGATTCTTTAATAATTCAATGACATTATTTATATCATTATACAGGAGGTTCGGATACTTACGAAGCAAATCGGACCTAAGGTAAGGGAAAATATCACAATCTCATTTTTATCCGAGATTGTTTATACTTTGGTATTTATTGGGGTGTATTTTATCATCCACATCTATGTTTCCTCAATATGTAATATTATTTCCATCCACCTACAATTTTTTAAATCCTATTTTACCCTTCGGTGAGTTTTTAGTAAAATATATTAAAGGAATCTTTTGTCGTTTTTCGTACGAGGTACTTTTTGACTTTTCCGACAAAAGTACGAGAAGAATGTTTTTTTTAACTTATACGGCATAAATGGATTTTTAAAACATTATTTCCAAGAATCTTCCTTTACAAGTTTTCAAGTTTAATTTTAATCAACTTCTCTTAGTTTAAAATTGTATGACATGTTAATAAAGGAAAATGTTTTTGAAAGGATATTTTCCTCAAGAATGGAGTTCAAGTGTTTTATCAAAATTATTTTCCATCTAAGATAATATAGGGTTCTGTTTTTGTCCCTATTATTACATTGATTTGATTATGTTTTGATGGAATTATTTTTATGAATTCCTTTATCTTATATGAATTGTTTTATGATGTCATTTTGTTTAAGAATCCCATTTTTATTACATGGGTTATGCAATGATGTATGATTTATGATTTTGTGGAACACATAAGAATGGTATCATTATGAGATGGGTGGGACCTATATCTCCCTCCAATGCATTGGGTAAAGATTTTATATCTCATGAGATAGACATGGTTGGAACGGTAGGTTATACTGGTTCAGTGAAACAGGACTGAAACGAGGAGTGAACTCGGTTTAGAAATGGACTTTGTCCACTAAGATAGTCTTGGCAATGAGTATTGACTAATAAGAAATTATTCTCTATGATTATTTGTGTATGACACAAAGTTTCATGTTTTAAGTTATGATTATTGGGATTTCATTTCACTACTATGATTTATCCCATGTTATGATATTATGATCTCTTTTGCAGGTTAAGATTTCCAAAATGTTATGTTCTTATGAATATGATGTGATTGATTTTTCTTTTGTTTACCCTTACTGAGAATTTGAGCTCACCCTTTTATGTTTTCTTTTCCCGAGGATATAAATAAAGGTTTTAGGTAAGCAAAAAAAAGGGAAGATCTTTATGGGAGATGTTGAATATCTTTCACCATGATTAGAAGATTACGTTCTGAGTTTCCAAATACACTAAACTATTACGGTCCTTATGTGTGTGTTTTTGTTATGTAATAAGTATTCCGCAAAAGTAATGTAATGTACTTGTACGTTAAGCTTCGGGTCTCTACAGTTGGTATCAGAGGAAAGGTTTAGTCAACCTTTGGAAACTAGGATGCGAAAACATTAGTGAGATCCCTAGAGATATTTCTAAGGTATGTCTAGGGATGCCCCTAAGGATAAGTATACGTATAGGATATAGTCCTAGAACTATGGTAACGATCTTAGAATTTAACCTAAGATGTTAGATATTGAAGTTACTCCCCCTTTATTATGATTTTTTCTTCTAACACTATTCTTTTTGGGTTTTAGAAAATGGATGGAAACAAGATGATTCACGATAATGGATGATATTATGGACAATGGAATGATATTATTCATGAGAAACCAAATGAAATGGGATTTGGAAGTCCAACCATCATTATTATGCTGAATCAGCAATCTCATAATATGATCAATAAACTCAAATTTGGTAAGTTTCCTGACTCGGCTAATAAGAGAAAGATGGAGTTTCGTGATGATCATAGAGGAAATAAAGTTCAATTTCCCCTATGTAAATCATGTGGGAAGAGGCATCAAGGAGAATGTTTCAAAGGAACTGAAATATTCTTTGGGTGTGGAAAAGAAGGATATAAAGCCAGTAAGTGCAAAGGAAAAGTTTCAGTTAACACCATGGATGAGGATAATTGTATTACTACGACATCAACAATGGTTAAATGTTTTAAATGTGGAATGTATGGGCATTATGCAAACCAATGCCCTAAGGGAAAGTCTCATGAAGAGAATCAATACGGTCGTATGAGTAGTATTTATGTTGATGATGATGAAGAGACTACAAATTATATGTGAGTTGAAATAATTTTTGAAGCTCAGTCAATGGTTTAAGAAGGTAATGGAATGATTACATTTTTATCAAGTGTGATGTTGTATAAGTAATCTCATGGTACTATGGAATAAAGAGACATCTAAGGATTGTTACACTATTGTCTTTCCTTGAGTTTTGAAAGTGTATGATTAATGGTACCAGTATCCATTAAAGGATATTCATATATTTTTGGAATATAGATGATATGCGCATAATGAAGGGATAAGGAGAAAATTAAATGTTTGATAGTATTCATGAGCTCATGACTGATATAAGGAGAAGGTTATGTAATGGATTGAGTATATAGAATTTCTGGATTTTGGTATGTGGAAAGAGTTAACTTTTAACTGCATTCATGTTTTCACTAAGGTTCAATGGGTATTCATTTTTCAAGAGAATACATGATTAAGGCCTTAGAATGTTTGGAATGTGACCAACAAGACATATCTTATGATATATGGGGATCAACGATGGTATTAAATCTCTGGTAATCATTTTCACTATATTATGAGAGTGGACTGTAGTATTATGGATAAGCCTAAAGATTGGAATGGATTATGTTGGACATAAGTTATTATTGTTTAAGGATAGAAGTTTTTTCGATATTATTGATGGGATGTTATAGTAATATAGTTTTAGAAAAAGGACAACCTGCAGGACGGGCGACAGCCCATCGCGTCGGACAAGGCCGTGGGAATCGAACCCACAACCGAAGTGCGACTGGCCTTTATCGCCTACCACTGGCCTACAGGAAGTCCCTGGTTAGTAGAAATTAGTTTTATTTTATTAAGCAGTATAATATATGAAGTATAAGTTCATTTTTGGAACCATATATGATTAATCTAACCATAAGATGGACTTATAACTTTTGATAACCTTTTGTTTGAAAGAGATGGAATGACCCATCATTATATCACATGATCTGCTAACAAATCATGAATAACAAATTCAACTTCATTTATTTAAGGTATGAAGTAGAAATTGTTCAATTCACGAACAATAGTGAGATTGTACCAAAATCATGCAAGTATTTCTTTTAATTCATCAACTTTAGGGAAATGATCCTGAAAACCAAAAATGTAGTCCTAGTTCCCTTATATCTGATGAATCAGATGGTACCTTAGATCATCACAAATAAATAGCTTTTTGATTTTTGGCTTTTTCATAGCCATGTTCTCTACCACTCTCCATCAGAACTTGATGGTTAGATTTTTCTTCCATATCCATATTTTTCACCTATGTTCTCCTACGTGGAAACCCAGTGATGAGTTAATTTGGGTAACCGTTAAATTTCATATTTTAGTTTTTAAAGCCGTGTTTTGGTATTCCTTTTTACGATGTGGGTTTCTATTAAACAAACTTTTGAGTAGTAAACCATTTATAACCCCGACGAATTTCGAGGGAGAAATTCATTTTAAGGGGGGTAGAATGTAACACCCTGAGATTTTATGAAAAATATTTTTTTAATTTCATTAATGTCTTGTGTTGTGTGCTACACCAAGATTACCTAGTGCCATACGCAACACCGTATTAGCTTGCAGTATACACAACACTATTCTTGGATCGTGTTACACACAATTTTGATAATAGTTATTCTACGCAACATTGAGTATATATATATATATATATTCAAAGTATAAATGAAATATGGTTGGATTCTGTTATACGAAACAACAATGGATTCTTGCACAACACGCAACCCTGACTTGGCTTTCATTACACGCAATCGCGACCTTCCTCGATAGCGTGTGTTGTACGCAATACCGGGTTTTACTAAACAACGATATATTATTAAAATATTATTAAAACTAGTCGTTATGAATAGTAATAACCACCTTTTAAAATTTTAGAAATTTTATCTCTCAAAATGGACCTCATTTTTGGATTCGGAGTATCGAATTTAGCCTAAGGTGAAATTTTGGTACTTTTCGGATAACTTTCATATTCTGATGAATAGTGAAAATTACTAAATTTTAATTAAAAATAACTTTTTTAATCGAAATAATTAATAGTGATAAATTATTAATTTGAGTGGTTTTAAAGTATATTTAGAATATATTTTTACAATTTAATATAATTTTTGTCATTGGATGTAATTATACATTTAAACCAGACATAAACAAGTGTCAATCTTTTGATAGTTATTATCTCTTAAGAACACGCTATTTGTTTTGACGAGGGGAATTAATTTTTAAATTAATTAATGCAACTGATATGTTTTGAATTTGGTAAAATAGACATCATTTTTGAGTTCATAATATCAAATATAGATTAGGCCTAATTTTTGGTATTTTTCTGGAAACTTTCATTTTTTTGATGAATAGTGAAACCACTAAGTGGTAGTTAAAAAAATGAATTTTTCATAAAACTTAATTTTACCGCTTCTGTGAGTGGAATTTAAAAAATACGAGAGACACGGTTGATGTTAGTAAGTAAAATGTGGTTCAATGAGATGAAAATATTTTTTGGTGAATAGTAAGTTTTTACTTTTTTTACCACGATTAAAAGTAAATAGGGTAATTAAGGGTAAAAATGATATTATTATTACCCTAACACATGTCCTAATTCTATTGGATAAGTGTAATTCGACCAAAAACAACCTTAGGAATAAAATATGATCATTTAGGCCCACTTGGATTAGATTAGGACATTTATTATTAATTTATTTAAAGAAGGGTTAAAATAGTTAAAATCAAAGTTTAATAAGTAAATAATTTTTAATATAGGGTTATACATAAGATAAATTAGACTATAAATACTAATTAAAAATATAAAAATATTTCCTACATAATGGTATTTTATTTGTAATTTTTAGACATTAAATAATTTAATTTATTTATGACACAATGATGATGCAGTAATTATCTTATTAATGAAATATTGACATAATTGATGTTATAAATACCCAAATAAATGTAATTTGAGACTTTTTATGAATTCCACTAATTTTATAGGTTAATATGACATTTTATTATTGATTTAATTAACTTTTTTCGAACTAATCATTCTGTTATGATTTTCACAAAAATCAATTACTAAATAGTGTCAAAATTGACATAAAATAGTTTTTAAAAAAAATATTATATTATTAATTGTTATTTTATTCCTAAAAATCTAAGGTTCGGCCAAATGACTTAGATAAGGTTATATATATTAATAATAAACAAATTGGGGTTCGTTTGGCTTGTTATAGTAAGTTTATTAACCTTGTAGTGTAAGAACACAAGAAGACACGGTAAAAGTAAAATTATTTAACTTAATGTTAAATCTAAATGATAAGGTTAAAATAGGAACCTAAACTTGTCTAAATTATATTTGATGAAAGGATTTATACCCATCCCCACCTTAGCTTCTAAATAAATCAATTTGGAGCTATTTAAAACCGAATTTGACTTTATAATAAAATAATAGTTTTAGTTATTCCAAAGGTACCCCTCTCCTCCCTTATAAAAGGGCACCTCCTCCCCCTCTTCCTCACACCACTTTGAGCCTTCAAGCTCAGCCAAACCCTGCCAAATTCTCTTCTCCACTTCCATAGCAACATCATAGAGGTTCTTGTCTTCCTCAAAGACCAATTTTAGTGCCCTAAAAGGAGATCTCAAAGAGGTGTTTCAAAGAAGAGGTAATGTCTGTTACCGATTCTTTCAACTTTATTTCTTATTCCACTTCTTCTTCTTAGGTTGTTTCATTATGAATTAATAACATTAGTACCACTCATATAATGATATGTTATTATAAGTATTAAACAACCCTATTTCACCATCTATCCATCCTACGGAAAACGAAATCACCGCGCGTGTGTACGTACGGAATACTGTCTCTACGCCGTGGTGTAATCTATTTTCCACCACCACCTTACTTGGATGGGTATAATGGTATAAATAATAACTATATATGATTATTGTAAAGTGATATTGATTCTGTAATAGTATACATACACTTCAATATAATTCCACGATCATGAGAATGATATCATCGCTCGTGCGTACGTACGAACTACTGTCTCCACGACGCGATGAGATTCATTCTCCACGTTAACCATTCATGAATGATTATAAAGTATATATAATAAGTAATCATGAAATATATGACATAATAATGATACTGTATTTATGTGTGTATATATGTATGTCATCTACTTAATTCCATTCAACTCAATAAGGAAACGAAAACAGCGTTCATGCGTACGTACGGCCTACCGTCTCCATGAACGGTGTATTTCTTTCCATTTGTTGATTTATTATATATATGTATATTCTAAATATATATTATATATAAATCATGTTTTATATTCTAGAATTAATTAATTATGATATAAGTAATCATATGAATAATTACAAGTCAAAACACGGATGACAAATGAAACAATTTTACCCAAAACGCTCTTTAACGTGGAATTTACAAAAAACAGGTAATATAAAGTCATAAGTGAACCATATATGATATCATAACAATGAGTATGATTCTGTAATAAGTCAATTACATTATTTAAATCATTATACAGGAGTTTCGGACACTTACGAAGCAAATTTGACCTAAGGTAAGGGAAAATATCACAATCTCATTTTTATCCGAGATTGTTTATACTTTGGTATTTATTGGGGTGTATTTTATCATCCACATCTATGTTTCCTCAATATTTAATATTATTTCCATCCACCTACAATTTTTTAAATCCTATTTTACCCTTCGGTGAGTTTTTAGTAAAAGATATTAATGGAATCTTTTGTCGTTTTTCGTATGAGGTACTTTTTGACTTTTCCGACAAAAGTACGAGAAGAATGTTTTTTTTAACTTATACGGCATAAATGGATTTTTAAAACATTATTTCCAAGAAGATTCCTTTACAAGTTTTCAAGTTTAATTTTAATCAACTTCTCTTAGTTTAAAATTGTATGACATGTTAATGAAGGAAAATGTTTTTGAAAGGATATTTTCCTCAAGAATGGAGTTCAAGTGTTTTATCAAAATTATTTTCCATCTAAGATAATATAGGGTTCTGTTTTTGTCCCTATTATTACATTGATTTGATTATGTTTTGATGGAATTATTTTTATGAATTCCTTTATCTTATATGAATTGTTTTATGATGTCATGTTGTTTAAGAATCCCATTTTTATTACATGGGTTATGCAATGATGTATGATTTATGATTTTGTGGCACACATAAGAATGGTATAATTATGAGATGGGTGGGACCTATATCTCCCTCCAATGCATTGGGTAAAGATTTTATATCTCATGAGATAGACATGGCTGGAATGGTAGGTTATACCGGTTCAGTGAAACAGGACTGAAACGAGGAGTGAACTCGGTTCAGAAATGGACTTTGTCCACTAAGATAGTCTTGGAAATGAGTCTTGACTAATAAGAAATGATTCTCTATGATTATGTGTGTATGCCACAAAGTTTCATGTTTTAAGTTATGATTATTGGGATTTCATTTCACTACTATGATTTATCCCATGTTATGATATTATGATCTCTTTTGTAGGTTAAGATTTCCAAAATGTTATGTTCTTATGAATATGATGTGATTGATTTTTCTTTTGTTTACCCTTACTGAGCATTTGATCTCACCCTTTTATGTTTTCTTTTTCCCAGGATATAAAGAAAGGTTTTAGGTAAGAAAAAAAAGGAAGATCTTTATGGGAGATGTTAAAGATCTTTCACCATGATTAGAAGATTACGTTCCGAGTTTCCAAAGACACTAAACTATTACGGTCCTTGTGTGTGTGTTTTTGTTATGTAATAAGTATTCTGAAAAACTAATATAATGTCCTTGTATGTTAAGCTTCGGGTATCTACATTTTCTCTAAGGGTTGAGCTCCTCAGAAATGAGGAGGAGTGGTCCTCTATTTATAGGCAAACTGGTCAACCTGCGCGGTGGCACGCAAGTCACCCCTCAGCATGCAAGTCTCGGCGCGCAGCTCATCACCCCTAGCCTCTGTCGCGCAACTCACTTGCACGATCCAACCAATACTTGCACGACATTCTTTCCTTTGCCATATTTTGAAGTTGTGTTCTTGAAAAACGATAGGCGCGCAAGTTTCCAGTCCTTCTAGGCACTGGCACGCAAGTCTCTTCACGGCGCGCAGGTCACTTGCGCGACCAACCCAACACTTGCGCGGCCCTTATCCATTTGACATTTTTCCATGATCTGATCTTGAAAAACATATGGCACGAAATTTTCCTCTCCATCAAGTACACGGAAATCAAGACTCTTTTCCAAAAACACTTTTCTCCATTTGTCGATTTTCAGGCCCAAAAATTTGGAAAACACTGGGAAACGGCGCGACCTTGTATCTGTTATTTTTGTACCGCCTCCATATCATCCATTCCTTTGTAGAAGTTCTTGAATGAAACATGAATCATTAACCACAGCCCTTTAACTCGACATGCCGCCATGGAATCTCCTTTGTCAACAAATTTTTATGTCATTTGTTTGCTTTGTGAACAAGAACAATCACCTAAAAAAACACTTCTTCTCGGTTATTTGAATCCTTCAGCAACTCTTCTGCTTTCATCACAAACTCCACTATCGTAATATGTATCCTTCAGCTTTAGAATCATCATCTTCTGAGACAATGTGATTTGCATGTCCATCTCATAATTCTAATCTCTTGCACATTGTCTTCTTCTTCAACTGTCATTATCTACTTCATGCAAAACATATGATTCAATTCTTCAAGAAGTTTCTTGCATGGTTCTCATGCAATCATGAGGAATTTCATGGTCTTCATCAAAACCTCATTCTTCTTTAATCATACTCAGATGGATTATACCTCGCATTCTTCATTGTTGTAAAAAATTTGTCACCTTTGACACATGTTCTTTGAACTTATGATCAGTACACCAATCGTCTGAATTTCCATTCCTCCATTTCATTGGAGTACTTCTTGATCTCCTTCATTTTGATCTTCATGGACAACTATTGACAACAAACACAAACTTATACACAAAGTGGTTCCAACAATCTCCCCCTTTGTATTTTGTTGTCAATACCTTATACAACTTCTGAAATGAATTCATCAATGTCAAAATGTGAATCTTCTCTTCAATCACCTTTTCTTTTCAAACTTTCATTTCACGTTCTCTCCCCCTTATTGACAAGAAATACAAGGCTCATGGTAGGGAGGGTATCAATCCATACTTAATAAATGTTTCATTAATCATTTCACACGAAGTCTACTTGAGCAATGCTCGATGTAGAAAACAAGAGGATTTGATATAGACAACAAGGTTGTCCATAATTCACAGATCATGATACCACATGAGATGAGAAAAAATATAAATTTTCTTCAAGGGTTTACCACTTTTATTTTAGGTAGAAGAAAATCAAATGTGATAGGTAATAATCAACCTGAAACTCCTGCACTCACATCAGCAAATAGATCAAAAACATTCAAGTGTTATCGTCAGGATAAGTGACCTTGGGGAACATTCATTCTTCTTATGTCATTGATCAATTCAGTTACTCCCCCTTTGTAGAATGATCTTTGATCTGAGTAACCAAGGGATAGAGATTGAGAAATGGCATACCTTCTCCATTGACATGTTCTTCAAGAAATTCACAGATTAACTGCATTTGAGTCCAGCTGAAGTTGATATTGATTGAAACAGTGATTTTGGAAGCTTCTTCATTTTTCTCCCCCTCAAGGGAAACACTCCTCATCATCTTCATCAAGAGTGATCCTTCACCATCTTAATCGTTGAATATCAATTGAAGAATCTTCCAAGGATGGAAACATCTTTAGCTTAGCTATCAAGAGTTGACAGCATTCACTACTTCTCAGGTTCTCCCCCTGAGAGCATTCTTCACCTTCAATTCCCTGCATTATTAGCACAAATACAATACACAAATGATTAATGGAATAATGTGATTCCTCCTTGCTTCATCAACATGAGCTATATGGTTGAGTTTCTTTTCTCAACCAAGTTCCTCTGTTCACCCTAGTCTTCATGCCTGCACATTTGAACATATGTTCTGACATTTGTTGATGTGGTATGGCTTTCTTCACATTGTCTTCTACTTTGTGTGGGGAATCGTTCTGCTTAACAGCCATCATGAATGATACATTCTTACTCCTTTTAAGGAATGTGTCTTGCTCTGGTATTAAGGTTAGTCAACCTTTTTTAATGTGATAAGATTTCTTGCATCTCTCACACAGAACTTCTTTGACACGTGTGTTTCTCTTGGTTTGCAATCTCTCATGTACTTTGTCTTCATCACGTGAAAGTTTTTCTTTTCCTTTAGCACTAGCCTTGGCCTTTTCATCTTCAAGTTTCCTCATTCTTTTAAAATCTTCTGGACAGATGACCAATATGTCATTCAGAACTATTGTAGCAAGTTTGGATCTTCCACATGGGTTCATCTGAGTTTAATCCCACTTAGTTTTTCTTTTTGATGAATGGCCCTTCAATTTCATGGATCTAAAATACTGGGTCTTCTCAACTTCCCTTCTTGAGATCCTCATGGGGAAATGTGTGTTCGCACTATTCTTATGATTTATTCCCAAGTTACTCGCTTCATACTTAGACGGCATCGGAGGTCTTCTGTTCATATCAGCTCTGGATATCTGTTGACATAGGCATGCACAATTCTTGTGACCACTACCGCTGCATACATCACAGATGTTATCAAGCATTCCAAATTTGTTTGTTGTAAACAGATGCTTCTGGACCTGCAGATGTTGCTTCTTCTTCTCTGGATTTCTTCCCTTTGATACAGGCTTTCTTTGTGCTTTTCTATTAAAGGGATTGTACCAACAATCCAGTGCACAATGCCCAAATCTGTTGCAGCACCAACATTGACCCACAAATATTTTCTTCTTTGTATCTTCTGTATGAGGCTGTTGGGCCATCTTCTTAATCTTTTGTGCTCTATTTGAGGAACCAAATTCCTCCTTTCTCTTCTCATCCACTCTAGCCATGGTGGTAGGTTTCTTCTTCTCACCTTTCATCATCCATACTTGTTTAGAATTTTTCTTCCATCCGGCACTGATTGTGGGAACGCATTTAGAAACCTGAGTACAAGATGGTTTGGATGGTACCTTCACTTCCTCAGTTGCTTGTGATAGATCAATGAGTGAAGTCATGATCTTCTTATCACATGTTGGAGGTCTTTTGAAAATAGAATCTTCCAGTGAGCATTGAGTACCAGCAGCAACTGATTCTTGATGTGGATAATCAAGAGTTGTCATAATCTTCTTGTCACATGTTGGAGGTATTTCAGCTTTAGATTCCTCCAAAAAACATTGAGTACAAGCATCACTCATTTCATTATTTTGTGAAGCCTCAATATGTGTATTATCAATCTTGGTCAACTGGGCTTCCAATTTTTTACTCTCAATATTGAGGATGATCTTCTGATCTTCAATCATGATCATCTTCTCTTCACAAGTCTTCTTCAATCTTTCAACCTCATCTTCATGCATCATAACTTTGTTTTGTAACAATGAGTAAAGTTCCCTTAATTTCATGGAAGTTTATTACAAACACAAACTCTTGACTTCTTTTCTCTTTTTCAGCTCAACTTCAAGTGAATGGATCTTTTATTTTAGAGTCTTATTGACTTCCTATTTTTCTTCAAAGAATTTAACCTGTTTGGTGAGATTCATACTTTCCAGAACTTTTCTTTTCAACCCCTTTTCCATATTGTCAGCTTCCCTTTATAATCGAGTGATCTCAACCAGCATAGATTGGAATAGGCTACAAATAATAGCAACCCTTTCTTTCGGAATATCATGCATATATGTTTTGAGTTTTTCCTAAAAGCTTGAATTAGGGGTGGCATCCTTTCCTCTGGAAGAATTCTGAGCCACCTTCTCGATACTTTCCAAGCCTGATGTTTCTTCATTATTGGAATGGCATGGAGAACAAGTCACAGTATCTTCTTTGGTCATAAGGGACTTCTTCATCAGCTTCTTCTCTTTCTTTTTCCTATTTGTCAAAGTCTTGGTGGATATATATTTCTGCTCTGAATCTTCATCAAAACTACTCGTCGTGGTTGACTTTAGGAAACAAACTCAAATCCTCTTCTCAATAGAATTACTGGAGAATATCCAACATACGTGAACCTTTCGCTCTGATACCATTTGTAGGACCCCAGGACACCCTGAGAGGGGAGGGGTGAATCAGGGTGTCAACTTTTTCTTCTTAAATTTGTGGATCTTGTTCCCACGTTGGTAGGAACTACTTAAACCTATATGATGGATATGATCATCAAGGAAACATTCACATGCAAAGAGATAACACAGCAATTTTACTTGGTTCACCACTAAGGGATCCGTCCAAGGAGCATACACCGACAAGTTTTCGGTCGTACCAAATTCCACTAATCTTCACTAGTTGTGGATTACAATGCTTCGGGCACAGTCACTCTGTCCCAGGCTCACTGCCTTTACAAAGGTTTAGGGATAGCTCACTGCGTCCCTCAGGTCACTCCCGTTGACTCCCCCTGGCTCACTGCCGTTGGTGAAGTCTCGCTCAGTTTATAGACGTGAAGGTCTCTTCAATAGATTTACATTGAAGTCTTTGTCTCCTATTCAACATGAGACTTTTCTTGAATCAGGGTTCAGAGATGATGCTCTTATTAGTTCAAACCTTCTTCTTTAGTGAAATGACTAATACACTAGATCCTCTTTTCTTCGTTTTCCTAAATCACAACCACTGATGTGATTACTCAATAAGTGAAGCTCATCTTACATGGCATTGTCAGAATCAGTTCTCCATGTATGCATGAGATCATGCATTTATCATTTAGATTTCCTCTTTAATATCACTTTGCACCGAAAGTATCAGGAAATCTTTCAGCTCTCGTGCAGCTCCAGAAAGGCGGGCGCGCTCCAACAACATTCAGCGCTCCTTTTCAAGCCTGGCACGCAAGCGGCGCGCAAGTCCCAATACGGCGTGCAATTCTTCGGTGCGCAAGTCCAAACTGGCGCGCAAGTGTCACCAAAGCACCTGCGCGACACTTCCTTCTTGAACTTCAAATCTGCGCGACTCACTTCCTTTCTCGCCCAAATCACCTTGGGCGCGCAGCCATCAACCGGTGCACAACTTCTAAGAGATGGCGCTCAAGTCTCTCCAAACCACTTGAGCGACTCCTACACCTGCGTGACGAGAGCTATGATTTTCTATAAGGGTTGAGCTCCTCAGAAATGAGGAGGGGTGGTCCTCTATTTATAGGCAAACTGGTCAACCTGCACGGCGGCGCGCAAGTCACCCCTCGACACGCAAGTCTCGGCGCGCAGCTCATCACCCCTAGCCTCTATCGCGCAACTCACTTGCGCGACCCAACAAATACTTGCGCGACCTTCTTTACTTTTCCATATTTTGAAGTTGTGTTCTTGAAAAACGATAGGTGCACAAGTTTCTGATCCTTCTAGGCACTGGCATGCAAGTCTCTTTACGGCGCGCAAGTCACTTGCACGACCAACCCAACACTTGTGCGGCCCTTATCCCTTTGCCATTTTTCCATGATCTGATCTTGAAAAACATATGGCGCACAAGTTTCCTCTCCATCAAGTACACGGCGCGCAAGTCTCTTTTCCAAAAACACTTTTCTCCATTTGTCGATTTTCAGGCCCAAAAATTTGGCACACTGGGAAACGGCGCAACCTTGTATCTGCTATTTTTGTACCACCTCCAGATCATCCATTCCTTTGTCGACATTCTTGAATAAAACATGGATCATTAACCACATCCCTTGAACTCGATATGCCACCATGGAATCTCCTTTGTCAACAAATTTGTATGTCGTTTGTTTGCTTTGTGAACAAGAACAATCACCTCAAAAACACTTCTTCTCGGTTATTTGAATCCTTCAGCAACTCTTCTGCTTTCATCACAAACTCCACTATCGTGATATGTATCCTTCAGCTTTAGCATCATCATCTTCTGAGAAAATGTGATGTGCATGTCCATCTCAGAATTCCAATCTCTTGCACACTGTCTTCTTCTTCAACCGTCATTATCTACTTCATGCAAAACATATGATTCAATTATTCAAGAAGTCTCTTGCATGGTTCTCATGAAATCATGAGGAATTGCATGGTCTTCATAAAAACTCCATTCTTATTTAATCATCCTCAGATGGATTATACCTCACATTCTTCATTGTTGTAAACAATGTGTCACCTTTGACACATGTTCTTTGAACTTATGATCAGTACAACAATCGTCTGAATTTCCATTCCTCCATTTCATTGGATTACTTCTTGATCTCCTTCATTTTGATCTTCATTGACAACTATTGACAAAAAATACAACCTTATACACAAAGTGGTTCCAATAGTTGTAAAGTTCATGCCTAGGGCCTCCAAATTGCCCCTGGTGGCGCTTTCCACAGAAGGGTCGCACCCACGAAAGTTACACCCCTCCTAGGGTAAACGGCACGCTCTAGACTCAACGGTCCCCTCGGTTTTCCCATCCAAGCAATAGTTTAGGAGTTATTTCGTTTATTTGGTGTGTCTAGTGTGAATGCACTTAAAATTTAATTCTGGCCACATCGGGGCTTGGAATCACACGCCGTCTGAACGCCCTGTTCTGGAATAACATTAAGAAAATTTCAAAGTCTTACAGGCTCAAAACTCGGGTTCTTACATCATTCTCTCCTTCAAGTTTTTCATCCCCGAAAAACAAAAATACAAAAACAACTCGGGATACTGAGCCCGCATCTGTCTCTCCCATTCCCAGGTGCTCTCCTACACCCTCCCATGCTGCCACAACACACGAACCAAAGGGATGGTCCATCCACGCAGTGTCCGCTCCTGCCGGTCCTCAATTTCCACTGAGTGCTCCACAAAGGTGGCTCCATCTTTGATGTCCAGCTCCCCCCTAGTCGATAACGTGCGTGGGCTCGTGCATGTATTTCCTCAGCTGCGACACGTGGAAGACGTCATGCATCCTCTCCAGCTGTGGGGGTAGAGCAAGACGGTAGGGAACCTAACCTACCCTACACACGATCTCAAAGAGCCCAACGAACCTCGAGGATAGCTTGCCTCCCCAGCCGAACCTTCGTGTACCATGCCGTGGAGAGACTCTCAAAAAGACATGGTCCCCCTGCTCGAACTCCAAAGGTCTGCGACGATGATCTGCGTAAAACTTTTGTCTGCTCTGAGCCATCCTCATCCGCTCACGAATGACCTGCACCTTCTCTGTCGTCACCCGCACCAACTCTAGGCCCATGAGGGAGGTCTCCCCAACCTCCGTCCAGCACAACAGTTACCTATAGGGTCTCCCGTAGAGGGCCTCAAAAGGTGTCATGCCGATAGTAGAGTGGTAACTGTTGTTGTACGTGAACTCCACCAAGGGTAGGTGATCCTACCAGCTTAGGCCAAAGTCTAACACACACTCTCTGAGCATATCCTCCAACACTTGGATAGTGCGCTCGGTCTGCCCATCCGTCTGGGGGTGAAAAGTTGTACTCATCTGCAGCCGAGTCCAAAATTCCTCCTGCAGGTCTCGCCACAATCGCGATGTAAACCGCGCGTCACGGTCAGAGACGATCATCGAGGGTACTCCATGAAGTCGGACGATCTCTCGAACATACAGCTGCCCTAGACTCTCCACCGAACTCTGCTCCCTGATGGAAAGGAAGTGTGTCGACTTTGTGAGTCGGTCCACTACTACCCAAATGGAATCATGGCCCTTCACTGTGAGTGGAAGCCCTGTGATGAAGTCCATAGATATGTCATCCCACTTCCACTCCAGGATATCAAGGGGCTGCAACAACCCTGCTGGAACCTGATGCTCTGCCTTCACCTACTGACAGGTAAGACACTGAGAAACAAACTCAGCTATGCTCCGCTTCATGACAGACCACCAAAACTACCACTGAAGGTCTCTATACATCTTCCCCACACCGGGATGTACGGCCAAGGGAGAAGTGTGTAATTCCCGCATCACCTCCTCCTGCATCTCCACTGGTACTACAGCTCGCCCCGCGAACAGGATCATGTGATTCCCTCCTTCAGAATATACATCGGGTGTATAGCCTGTGGATATCTGATCATACAGTACCTCACTGTCGACATCCCCTGGCTGCGACTCTCTCACACGCTCAAGGAGAGAAGGAGTCAACACCATCGACTGCAGAAAAGTCATACCCTTCTGCTCCACCAAGGTCAGTTGTAGGGGAGCCAACTGCTCTGAAGCTTCCCGCACTAGATGAGCTTGGGACTTCCTGCTAAGGGCAGCTGCTACTACGTTGCCCTTCCCTGGAGTGTAGACTATCTCGAAATCATAGCCCTGTAGAAACTCCAGTCAGCACCTTTACCTCAGATTCAGATCCCTCTGAGTGAAGACGTATTTGAGGCTCTGGTGGTCTGAGTAGACCACAAAACACTCACCTAAAAGGTAGTGTATCCATAACCTCAAGGCAAAGACCACCGCTTCCAGCTCCAAATCATGAGTCATATAATTCTGCTCATGGGGCCTCAACTGCCTCGACCCATATGCAATCACTGCCCGTTGTTTCATCAACACGCACCCGAGCCCTGCTCCTAAAGCGTCGTAGTATACCACGAACTCGACGCCCTCCTCTGGCAGTCTCAACACTGGAGAACTAGTCATCCTCCACCTCAAGTCCTCGAAGGCCTTCTGGCACTGATCAGTCCAGGTGAATGGTCGTCCCTTCCGCGTCAATGCGGTCAAAGGGGTAGCAATCCTGGAGAAGTCTTCCATGAACCTCTTGTAGTACCCTGCCAAGCTAAGGAATCTCCGCACCTCTGACGCATTCTTGGGTGGATCCCAAGCAAGCACTGCCTCTATATTTGCGGGATCTATGGACAAACCCTGTTCCGAAATGACATGCCCCAGAAAGTGAACCTCATGAATCCAGAACCGACACTTCAAGAAATTCCCATACAGCTAGTGCTCCCGGAGTAAGTCTAGTACCATTCTCAAATGCTCTACGTGCTCCTCCTCCGTTGCAGAGTAGATGAGTATGTCTCCAATAAAGACAACCACAAATTGGTCTAAGTACGGCTGGAATATATGGTTCATCAAAGCCATGAAAACAGCGGGGGAATTCGTCACGCCAAAGGGCATCACTAGAAACTCGTAATGACCATAATGACAAAGGAAAGCCAACTTCGGGATGTCAGCCTCACGAACCCGCAACTGGTGGTAGCCGGATCGAAGATCAATCTTGAAGAACCACTTCTCACCTCTCAACTAGTCGAAGAGGTCGTCGATCCTCAGCAAAGGGTACTTGTTCTTTATTGTGGCCTGATTCAGGTGACGATAATCTACACAAAGCTGCATACTCCCATCTGCCTTTTTCACAAACAAAACTGGAGTTGCCCAGGGGGACACAATGGGCCTGATGAATCCATTCTCATGAAGGTCCTCCAACTAAAGTCGTAGATCCCGAAGCTATGTGGGTTCCATCCGATATACTGCACATGATATCATAGCAGTCACCGGCTGCAAGTTAATGCATAACTCCATCTCTCGCCTCGGAGGTAGTCCCTTGACATCCTCAGGAAAGACGTCCATGTAGTCCTCTACAACGGTAGGGATCTAGGTGCCTGTAGTGTCTGCTTCTCCGAGAGCCATACTTGCCAACTGGTGAGAAAAAGGTCAGGGTATCCTGCTCAGAGTACCCGTCTGCTCGGCCACGAGGTCTCGTTCACGAAGGATAGTGAACTTCGTCCCATCAGTGTGCTTGCCTCTGACTCGTCTGTGATGACAGTAGATCTGGGCGTGAACCATAGAAAGCCAATCCATGCCCAGTATTACGTCGTAAGGTTCCATCGTGATGACGAGTAGGTCCCACGTGAAACTCTCTCCTCCGAACGACAGTTCGCACTGTCTGTAGATAAAGGTCACCAATGAGGCACTTCCCGTAGGAACCTCAAGGCTAAGTGCAGGCGTCAGCGCCTCTATTGGAAGCTCCAACTCCCATACCAAAAGCAGTGATATAAAGGAGTGGCCAGCGCCTGTGTCTACTAATACCGAAGCAAGTGTAGAGAAACATAAAGCGTACCTCGAACCATCTCGTGTGCTGGGGGGTCACGAACACCCATAGCCTGAAGCTGCCTGCGGCCCCTACTGCCAGCTCCCTGAGCCTGGTGTGGGCCGCCCGGTGGTGGCAGTGGGAGGACCTAGAAACGTCATCTCGAAAATCCAGGTCATGCCGCTCTGCCTGTGCCGCCTCCCTGAGGACCACCCTATCTTTTCCTGGGAGATCCCTGGTCACGGCGCTGCCTCTACCGTTGTGGTGCGCCCACTTCCTGCCACGGCTGCTCGGTACGCCTGGTCGGGTAGTCTCGTGCTAGGTGACCCCGTCCGTCACAGACATAGCACTGGCTCTCTCCTAACTTCCTTGGTTCTCTACGGCGCCACTACGGTGTACGACCCTGCCCCTGAGTCTGCTCACGGAAGGGTCTCCTCGACTGAGGCTCTGCTCTCTGCCGCCTTCCTGCTACCGAAGACTCTGCTCTGAAGCGGCCACTACTAGGCCCCGTCAGTTGGCGTCCCTCATCCAAGAAGCTCTTCATCACGAGCTCCCGCTCTAGCACCCTGGCATACGTAGAGATGCACAGTGGTACTACACTAGCATGGATCTCCCTGTGAAGACCCTGCTCAAACTTTCGTACCCAGAAGTAACTATCACGGACCATATCCTACGAGTAGCGTGTCAGATCGATAAATCGGGACGAGTACTGTGCCACGGTCATCCCCCCTGCTTCATCTCCAGAAGCTCCTGAATCCGAACGGAGCATAAATAAGAGGGGGAGTACTCCTCCCGGAAGAGCTGCTGGAAGCTATCCCACGTGAGAGACAACTCGTCATGGGTCTGTGTAACCAACCCCCACCAATGCTCGGTCGTCCCGAGGAAAAGGCTGGCAGCTAGGGCTACCATCTGGTCCGCCAGTGTCTATACCAACTTGAAAAGTCGGTCCACGGACTCTAGCCAGTCTTCCGCTGCCTGGGGATCTGGGTCCCCGCGGAACTTCTGCGGCCGCTGACGCTGGAAGTCTCAGAGCGCACTCAGCCTGTGCTCAACCTCGGCCTGTGCTGCCAGTACTAACTGCAGCTCTATAGGTGGAGGGGCTACTACTGAAGCACTAGGTGGAAGTGGATCACGTGAGGGTCCCTGAACTGACGCCTCGTCGCTCGCCAGGTCGTCGTCACGAACTGGAGAGGGTAACCTGGCTGGCTGCTGTCGTGCGGGCATCCTGAAAATTATCAAGGATTACCGTGATCAGATGAGCATATATATATATAATAGTAATCACAAAGGGGGGTTGACTCAACAAGGATAGTCAAAGACCCAATCCTACCGGATGCGTGTTCCAAAGTTCCCTACAACGAATGTCTCAGCGTGCTGAGTCAACAAGCGGGTTATCAAGGTTCTGGTGAATGGATATGTCGGCCGCCCGTACCATCACTGGACTCCCTGGCCTGAGAGCCGCTCTCGAGACACATCGATACTATTGCCCTAAATCCCAACCAATTCCTTTTTAGGGACGTCCGAACAACGCCCCAAGGAACGAACCACCTTTGATACCACTTTGTCACGACCCGAACCTACCGGTCTCAAGCCACAAGGACCCCAAGCCCGCCTCCATAGGCCAGGGACTGGCGACAAGCACCGAAGGCGTAACAATCTCGGGGAGGTCTTTGCCTAAGTACCTACACACACACACACAGCCCACTCGATGCAGAAGTGCAGAGTCAAAAGAAAACCGAAGGACAAACAACTATAACCCAACCACAGTCATGCATCAACTTCTAAATAGAGAAAAGTAAAGTGCTAAAATGTACTGACAAGATACCAAACAGAAAAAGGGAAAAACACGCGCCCAACCTGAAAGGTGCCACAACCCGGCAACAGGAAAAACAAAAGTAAACAGCTGATGAGTCTCACACTTGAAATTCCTACTATGACTACTGAACACAGCCCAAGCTCCTGTGTCTTCTACGCTCCACCATAGTCTCGATCGACATATCCGTCGTCTGCAAGGGAACACCAAGTACGGGCAAAGCCCAAGTAAGGGTGAGTATAAAGATACTCAGTAGGATACCCCGAAAGCTTGAGGGAGCAACAAAGGAGGTACTAAAACGGTGATCAGTAGACAGAATAGAGAACAATGAAAGAGTACAGTAAATAAAGTGTAGCTCAACCCAACAAGATAAAGGAAGTTGGCTCGTCCGACCAAGAAGAGCTAGACACGGAAAGCACGTGGCATACCCCGCGTGTCATCGCCCCTCCTAGAAGGATAGTAACTGAACCCAAGGAGTGGGAATGAAAGTAGGGTGTGTATATATATATGCTCAACAAGAAACCCAAACGAGTGTGTAAGGGGATATCGATCTCCAAGATCAGCCCAGAAAAAGTTGCCAACAGTTCTAAGGATATCCATCTCTGATGCCCAACAGTCCCGCACATCAAAGCTATCTCACTGCTAAATCACGCAACCAAGGATCCTGCTCTGGTAACCATGGAGAAAATTCACTAACTAGCCTCATAGAAAGGGTTGAATCTGAAAGAAGTCGCCGGGTAACCCACCGTCCAGCCCAACTGGAGGGTAAACCCCAAAAGGTCGTCGGGTGACCCACTGTCCAAACCTACTAGAGGGTAAACCCTAAAAGGTCATCAGGTAACTCACTGCCCAGCCCCGCTAGAGGGTAAACCCTAAAGTCAATGGGTAACCCACTGCCCAGCCTCGCTGGAGGGTAAACCCTAAGGTCAGTGGGTAACCCACTGCCCAGCCTCGCTAGAGGGTAAACCCCGATACGTCGGTGGGTAACCCGCTGCCCAGCCCCGCTGAAGGGTAAACCCTGAACTAGTCTGATAACTCCGCACTACCTGAACCATCTCTGGGTCTCGCTAACATCGCGACCGTGCGTTGGGTCGTAGTGCGTCAAAGGAACCTCCGACCAACGCCCTTTTATGTTTCCACATTTAATGAGATCTCGAAAGAGGCTCTACATGCCTAAATAGATTACACCGTTGTAATCCTCGCGGAAAAACACGCAAGATAGACTATTTACTCGCTGGAAACGGACTCTCGACGAAAAAGTTATTCAACCCCGCTTTGTGCCCATACGGCGTCTCGTGGGGCCCACACCTCGGTCCCGAAAGAGGTTGGGCGAACTGCACCATCGTGATGCTCTCGGAAAAACACGCTGAAACGACTACCCATTCGCCCTGAACGAACGTCTGATGAAAAAGTCGCAAAACGCTACTCACAGCTTAAAAAGACGGCTCGTGGGGCCCACACCTCAACTCCGGCTTCAACGCCTGAAACCACCCTGGACAACTTCGTCTCGACGCCAGGGTCACAATGTCACTGACAACGCCTTAAACGGACTTCGGATGTGTTCGCGCCATCTGAAAGAAGAATCCCGGCGAGATATTTAACGAGTGTGTCGCGCCACCGAGCTCCCGTCCCGGGAATTAAAAATCCCCGAGACCATCTCAAAACCACTGTCTCGATCCAAGGATCACGTCGCTAGACGGGACGGGGTGGGTCTGGGCCAGCCCACCCCTTCAGACCGGCGGTCCGCGGCTGGGCCGCCCAGATTGCCCGGTCCACCACGGCCCGCGGTTCGCCGCGCGGGCCGCCCCGCGTCACCCAGACCGACTCAGCCGGTCCGGTGTGTTCTCCACGAGACACGCGAAGCGCGGGTCTCTGTCGGCTGGCCGGGGTCGCGACAACCCCGGTTTTTTGCGCCTCCCGCTGACCGGAGAAGCCGGCCTGCCTGGCCCCCCGTGTCACCCCGCGTATGCCGCCGGCCCGGACCGCCTAAAGCCCGCCGCCGCCGATGGGAGCGTCGCTGCCACCTGGGAACCGCCGCGCCGACCGCCGGACAGCCCTGGAACCGCCGGAAAACCCAAGGTTTGGCCGGAAAACTTCCCGGGGCCACCCCGGGCGCCCCGGGACTCGGATTTTCGATCCGAGAAGAGCGTTAGAAAGCTCAGATCGAGCCCTACGCATCTATGGTTTTTGCTTGACGATTGGACAGCATTTCGACGCAAGAAATTGAGTTCAAAGGTATATGCAGAATTTAAAAACGAGAACGCAAACTCCTACCTTGTTGGGTGCAGCCCGTAGCTTCGTCGACGATCCGTCGGAGCCGCTGCACCTTGGAGAGGTGGGGAGAGGCTCTTGATACTTCTTGAGAGGGATCCTCCAAGTAGAAACAAGAGGGGGAAGGAGGAGGAGGGGTGGGGGAAGTGTTTAAATAGAAAAACACTTAAACGTTCACCGGTAGGCTCCGTACCCGAACTTTCGGCGGGGTCAGGGTTAAGCCGCCTCTAGGGTAAAATCCACGTTCTGAGCGCAACGGCGGTCTTGGAATTTTAATTCGAGCCTCCATTCAAAAGTTGTAAATTTCACGTCCGGGGCCGCCAAATTACGAAAATGCTCCTGGTGGCGTTTTCCACAGAAGGGTTGCGCCCGCAAAAGTTACACCCCTCCTCGGATAAACGGCACGCTCCAGACTCAACGGTGCCCTCGGTTTTCCCATCCGATCAACTGTTTAGGAGTTATTCTGTTTATTTGGCGTGTCCAGTGTGAATGCACTTAAAATTAAATTCTGGTCACACCGAGGCTCGGAATCACACGTCGTTTGAACGCCCTGCTCTGGAATAACATTAAGAAAATTTCAAAGTTTTACAGGCTCAAAACCCGTGTTCTTACAGGCAGAGACAAGAAGACGGAGGGGATGGGGATGCAGAGGCGAGATGCGGTATTCTGACAAAACCATGAGTGATTTGCAAAGGCGGAGGCGAGACGCGATATTCCGACGGAACCATGAGAGATTTGCGGAGGTGGAGGTGGAGGCGAGAGATTTGCAATGTTTCTGGATCCTGATGGGAGACGATCTTCGATGGCTTGTGACGATGTAGGGGCGGGAATTTGTAGGAAACCTAATGACGTTCAATGCAGGATAGGTTTTGGAACGCGGAGATGGCAGCTTTAGGGGAGGGATCGTAGGTCTGCGGTGAGGAGGAAGAAGAATGAGCGAAGGTGCGGAGAAGGGGAGTTAGAGAGGCAGAGGTGGAGAGGGGAGTTAGGAGGAAGATGAGGAATCGATAGGGGAGGAAGATGGAGAATTGGGAGGGGAGGAAAGGGATTGTCGGGGGTGTGGGGGGGATTCAGAAGGGGGTGTGGTGGGGGATTCAGAATGGGGTGTTGGGAGGGTGAGCAGAATTGAAGGAGAGAGAGACCTATGGGGGAATTGTTGTGGACGTGACACGGAGAAGAAAATTTACAATATGTTGCTACAATACACCACTCTAGATTGTCTACCATAACAATACACCTACAATGCATTGAATGCGCGCCATAGTACCTCATTTTTTAACCCATCATTGAAATCTAAAAATCCAGCGATAATTAATTTATAAAAATAATAAATTTGACACTACAAAAATATACATAACATCACATGGATGGACACCGAGAGGATGTTAGCGAAGCGTCTGCCAGCGGTAGGCCTGATCCTGGAGAGGTCGGGTGCGGAAAGGTTGACCACCAATGGTGCTCTGTTTTGGTTCTGAAGAATATGTTCGCGGAGTGGATGTTTACGGGGAGGATGGTCGCCGAAGGTGCTTTGTTGACGAAACCCAGCCTGTTGTCGTTCAAAATCAAGAGATTTCTTAGGCTTTATTGGTTGCGAAAAATCGTCTGAAGAAATCAGGGTGGAGTCTTAGCTTCGTTCATGAACAAACTGTATCCCATTATGGAGTTGGATGACGCGGATTAGAATCAAGGTATTGATTCTTGTACGAATTCGCTTGTCCGTTTTGTTTTTGGTTCTTGCCCTAACTGGTTCATTAGCTTAGGATTGGTTTTTCATTTTCCATTTCAAAGAGTTTTATGATATCTTGGAAGGGCCTTGCGAATGGTCCGGATTGTTCTGACGACAATCCTCTCATTCTCCAGGTCCGGAGGCCAGATCCTGATATTCTTAACTGTACGATTATGTCTCTGCCCCTGCGGTTGAAAGTCCCAAATGTTCATCTGTATCTTTGACCTGAGAGGGTTCTTAGCAAGCTTACCTTTGCCATTGGAAAACCGATTTGTTTAGATGGGATGGTTGCTGCTCAAGATAGGCTTGTCTTTGCAAGAGTCCGTGTCTAGTAAGCGCTGACCATAACCCCCTTCAGTCTAAAAGTTGAAATCACCTTCTGGTTGATGTCGTTTGTTGGGTCATAGATATGGATAGCAGATGTTTTAAGAAACCCAAGCAGGTTTGGATTATTAAGGAGAAAGGTGCAGAAGGTTTTGTTTCCACAGAAGGGGACAAGAAGGTGGATTTTCACTCAAATTCTAAGCCTCCTGAGAATGTAACAGATTCTGATTTTTACATGCCTGGACCTAGAGTTAGTAACACTGTCTAGCTTAGGTCAGAATGGTGCAGATTTGAGGGCTGGCACCTTGGGTTTGGAATGGAATTCCCCTCAGCATTATGACTAGGTGTTCAAAATGAAAGGGATTTGGCACATTCTATAGAGGCAAAGAAGACCTTCCTGCAGATCCATTTGCAAGTTTAGAATGTGATGGTGTTTTTCCACCAAAAGTTTCTCAATTGTTTTGATTGACAAGATATAAGTTACAGAAGATCCAAAGGGATTTGGCACATTCTCAATTGTTTTGATATCTGCGCATTGGAATATTAGAGGCTTTGGTGTCCCCCAATAAACGCTTTAGTTCATGATTTTGTTAAAATGTTTCATTTTGATTTATTTGTTATTGAAAATAACCTCCAGTGTTCTGCTGAGCCTGAAGATGCTGCTGCAATAGCTCATGGATAGTGGCTTGATCATAATTTTGATTTTGTATAATTGGAAGAATTCTTTTATGCTGGAATCATGATAAGGTCATTTGTATGAGTCTTGAAAAAACCTAAACAACTTATGCATTGTCTGGCTGATGTCGCGGATAGAAGAATGCCTATTTTGTGTGTTTAGTTTATCCCAAGAATGATTCTCGGTTAAGGAATCCATTTTGGGATTTGTTTGGTGACTTAAATTGCCCTTTTCACTCTTTCAAGAGGGTCAATGACTGAAGTACAATACCTCTCTTATGATTGCAATTTATTTTATCTTGATTATTGTGAGGAGTTTCTTCGTGCTTATCAATTTTCAGTGATTTAGTTCCGCTGCTCGCTCCTGTACTTTTGAATGCGGATCAAGCCTGTTATAAATGGTTGCATGCTGAGAAGGTTTTATATTCTTAAAGATCAACTGTTGATATTGAAACATGTACGGGCAGTGTAAAATGAAGCAGAATCACTTTCATGTTGTTAATATAAAGGATTCTTCCTTTTCACTACTGCGCATTATTTCTATCCAAACAAAACCACACCCAGAAAGTAAGATCAAAAGAACCCATGGCTGCATTGTTATTCACACTGAAACTGTTAATGAACTAATCCAACCTCCTCAATAGATAATCCACCTGAACTTCCTTAGTCAATGGCATGATCCAGATTCTGTACAAATCTGCAATCCAGCTGGGCTGTATTTTGAACGGCGGGCGAGCCCCATCTTCATCCACATTGTCCTGAAACTCTTGCCCGTAGGTTCGAGCTTTCATCTCCACCCTCCTCATGACCTTCTCTTCCATGTCCGGGTATGTCAGTAGGCCCATCAGCCGGGTCCTGTCCTGCAAAAACCAAGGAACCGTTAAAGATGAATCCTTGGCTTGGGGGTTCTACCCATGATCCAACGGTTCAGATATCTGCCAATGAGGCCAACAAATTGTGTGTTGGCACAATCTTGTTATTTGATTTGGCATTTTCTGGGCTGGTGTGTATGAACAAACAGAAGTGTTGAAAATGGCGTGGGTGAGTGAACAGAATGGATAGTTACTTGTGCTTTAATGGCGTCTTCATAGGCTTTGGGGGTTTCCTGGAATTTTGCCTCTGCTACGAATTTCCCATAATGGATCCTCTTCGAGAGAGCCTGCGACAATCAAACCCGAAGTGCATTTCAAGTGTTATAAACAGTTTTCAAGTACCATCAAAGTGCATTTCAAGTGTTGTCAAATAACCTAAATGGAGAGAGGGGGATGGATGGATTGAGGGAAGGATATAGAAATCAAAAAGGTTATGAACACCATGGTTTTAGCCATTGTCTTGCCACAACTTTTTATCATCTCAAAGAAACTAAATTCAAATTAGAATATGGCTATAGTTTGATTAAATTGGCTGGGCTTTTTACCTGCAAACAAATGGTATCGCAAACAGCTGTTGACCCACAATTGCCATCATCTCCTTCCCTGACCAATTGAGGAAGGAGGTCTCTAAAATACATATTCCACACCTTGTCATTCATATTGACTGTATCAGCAGCTGGATGGAGGACCTGAGCCCACAAGCAAAACAGATTATCACAAGTGCAAGTGATAAGTGATATGATCAGTTTTTATTAAATGTTTTCAAATAGATCCTCAATGGTGAGCATTGGCATAAAAAATGCATGAGAATACATTCTGAAATGAATTACACACAATTAAAAGACTTTGAAATGAAAGATTACCATAACTAAACAAAATCCGTAAAATTATGTGAAATCCATGTATTACAGATATTGGGTGCAAGTTGAGGTTGTGTTTGACAGCAGTTGTTGAAAAGTGCTCACAACATTTTCATGAAAGATAAGTACCTTAATCCAAAAGACTAAATGGAGAAATCCTTATAATGTTCTTGATCAATTGGACATTTTACCTGTGGGTATTGGAGAGGTGGCAACATTGGCTTGGGCAATTCCTTGGGGAAGAAGGGATGCTCATCAGGGCTCTTGTATCTTCCCACCTAAAACAAATTAAAAAGGATTACTTCTAGTTAACCATATGACATGTCATTCTCCCATGGAGGCTTATCATACCTGGGCATGGAGATTTTCTGTTTCTTTAACTATGAACTCAACCAAGGAACCACGGAACCCGTCCATTGAAAAAGCATCCGGGTTATATGTATCCGCATTGTAGCAATATTGAGCTCTCTCGAGAAGGCTGAATATTATGCTATCCTCTTGTCGAATTAACGAATGCCTTGTAGCATCTAAAGTAAAGTTGTTGCTCTCATCCACCCGCCTGTGCAGCAAGGAAGCCTCATTTAAGAGAGAGAGAGAAGTTTTAGGATGAAGTGTGGAGAAAATGAACAATATGTATGCAAGGCTGCATTCGGTTTTGAAAACATGTCATGCTTTCATTTTCCTAATGTGTATTAGAAAATATGTTTTGAAATGTTTCATATTAAAAAAAAATTCATTGTCTGAAGTCAAAAGCTCTTCATAAGAACGCTAGTAGACATATAATAACCACAACTCAAGTTTATTATTTTATATTTATAATGTAGTTGTGCTCACCATTTATTTTTTTGTACATAAACCCCACTATCCATAACATGTCTTAAACTTTCCCGCATAGCCCTACACCCAGCACAATGAATGATTAAGTCATTGATGTGTGATTACGATCTGGTTGGCCGAGTGTGAATTGAACCCTCAACGTCGAGAGACCAAAGTAGAGACTAACCCACTCAGGCACCCCCGCGGAGGGCCTCACCATCTTTTTGTTAACTACTACAAACATTAGTATAATAGTACCCCATACCTCTCTAAAGTCCTCAGTATAAATACATATAACCGTCCATGCAAATGAAATTAGGAACAATAAAGGGACATGCCACTCGTTGACATGGTATAAGAGTGTTTACTTCATTTTTTTTTTTTGGATTTAAACAACTTTTATTGTAAAAAAAATTACTGAATCAGACAATCCTGTATGAACATGCATTGGCTTTAAATCAGATTACAGTAAAATCAGTGAAATCCGAATAATCACATTCCTCCTGCTTAATTTGATCATAGAAACAAAATCTTACGCTGCTTTCTGAAATTTCATGTGTTGTTTGTAACAGCTCAACAGTAAAAATTGGCCGGATTAGTGATAATAAGAAACTACTCCGTGCTAGATTCAGATCGGCTGAAGCCTAATCCGAGTATTGAATATTTTAATAATCGATTTTGACCTCGAGTATTGATCAGGCTAAAAACTAGCCAGGAAACTTTAAAAAAAGTTAATAAAGGAAGACTTTCCATGCCATTAATTAAATCAGAGCGTGTGGAATAAAGAAATCATAAAAAGTGTGTGTACGAGTTAAAGACAATCATAAGCAGAAACATATAATTGAAACAGGAGATCTCGAGTTCGAGTCTCGCCATGGTTTTCTTTGTACTGTAGTCCCTTGCTCGAATATAATTGAAACAGGGGATTAAAAAGCGACGCAGCAATGGATTTAATTAAGCTAGGAGTTACCATAGGCTCTCCTCGGACTAGCTTAACTAGAGTAGAGAAGAAGACGAACGCAATTGAGGACAGAATCAACAAATTCTATACCCGGTAGGAGTTGCAGAAACCTTGACGACGAGTTGAATGAGATCACCGCTCCTCCTCGTGATGTTCGAATTGAACGATCTAACGCCGTCGTCGAATCTATACCGGTAGGGTTCCGAATGCTTGAACCGAGATGACGGAGTTGCTGCGGGAGAGGAGGGTAATCGGAGTAGCGTCGCCTCCATTGCTGTATCTAAGTCGGTGAGCCTGTGTGAGACGGCTTCAATGATAAATTAGAAGGAAGCGGAGGAGGAGGAATAAGAGGGAAACGCAAAAGGCAAGCAGCGGGTTTGGTGGGGAGCACCAGACGGGTTTGGTGGGGGTGCACCAGGAAATAAAAGAAGAGGGAGAAAGGAGGTGTGGAATGGGAGTTGGTGGAGAGTATCTTCTTCCGCACGCTATGCAGCTGGAGTGGACCGCCACCGCGGTTGACCGATTTGCCGTAGGCGGCTCCATCGCAGGAAACCGAACATCCAGCGTGACGAGTGGGGATGAAAAGATGACATAAAGAACGGAAACTTTGGAATTTCGGCTTCAACCCGAAGTTCCCGTCGAACTGGGATTAACAAGTTCCACCGAGACGACGATGTCCGAGTTTAAACGGATCTAGGTCAACAATTTTCCGTTAATGTTATAACCCAATAACATGCATGTGAATGTAAATACTCTTTAAATAAAAACCACTTAAAACAAATGTTGCAATGAAAAATAATTTGTTTACAAAATCCAACACCCTAATAATTAAACATGGCACATGCCCATAATAAATAAATAAACTCCTACAAGCCACTAACTTCTCCTACGTGGATTTATATCTCACTACTGATGAAGAATGAAGTATTACTAATTTCAACATCGCGACCAATTATGTCTACATGATTATCGAAGTGTACATGTAAGGGATGAGTATAAATTCAGTTTGATTTCCTGAATTACTCTAATATTCTACTGCGCATAGGCAACTTCAAATATGCAATGCCAATCAACAAATTATAAACCAAATATTGTTCAAAAAACATTTGATTTATCCAAATACTTTTCTAAAATCAAGGTATCATCACCAATCATCATCAATTCATTTCAAATACACGTTTTTCCAAAAACTTCAAATCAAAACATTTGATTTCAAAAACACCCACAAACTACATTTTCTCCCTAAAAACATTAATTCCTTAAATCCGCTTATTTTCTCATATATTCCAAGAAAACTCCTTTTTCACAAAGACCAATGAAAAAATCCTCGTTTCCCAAATTCAATGGAAACTCACTCGTTCCCCGAAATTCCTCCATGCTAAGGCATACTCGAGCATAATCCAAATATATCAATGCTAGTTAGCTTTCTCAATGTGTGAATCCCCGTCCACACTGCAATGAAGTGTCACCTTTTATCCTCGATTATCATAACTGTTGCTTGCCTTAACACACGCTCTCTAAGACTTATCTTTTACTGCAAATGAAGCTTAGAAGTTTCAAAATAGGTTTCACCAAAAATACATTTCACACACACACACATCATGTCATAAATCCAAACGAATTCATTAAAATCATTTACCAAAACCAAGCTCATTCTAGGATGTTTTCATGTAAATCCATTCACCACAAAAAGAAAAAAATTCATCAAGATAATAATCAATTCAATAATCTAAACATTCATTATTCAAAAAATCAAGGCAATTCCATTCAAAATCTTCATTTTTAATTCAAAACAATAATAGATGGGAAAAACCATAATCTCATAAAACTCATTTTTACCAAAATATTCCATTTTTTGCTAAAAAAAGATTCTACATAATTTTTGAAATTTCAAACAACTATTAATCACAATCAATCAACAAATCACACAAGACTATCCAATGTCATAAGATATATCAAAGCCACTTAGATCTGTCATTCTAGAAATCTTCCAAATCCACACCCTACCTAATATAGCTCCAATGGAATGAATCCTCAAATCACTAACATGATGAATGGTAAACCACAATCCATACTCACAGATCTAAATATCCGACATCTAAATGTTCAAATCCAAATCAAAAGAGAGAATTTTAGATCTAGCTTTTACCCGAGATCCGACATCAAATCGATGATCCACACTCATAATCTGTTGAAGAAATGATGGGAGACCGCCAAAATTTCCCTAGAATGCCTAGAAAATTTCTTAAGAGGGTTGTGAGGAAGAATGAGTCATTTTAAAGGAAAATTAAGTGATAAATGATGAAATCATATAATTTAAACCTAATTTTACAATCATCAGGCATGATCCCTAGGATCATGCAGTCGACCTTGTGTTCCTCACTTCCTTGAAAAATCCAAAAGCATGTCACCATGAATGGTGTCTAGGACTATACAAGGGTCTTTGGAAAACCTACAAGCTTTCCAAACCCAGAATGCACGGTCATCAATGGGTTGGTTCTACTTCGCTCACAACAATCATGTTTTATCCTCTCATTTTCTTACAAGTTGTTTTGATTTGAGTTTGCTTTACAGTTATCTGGAAGAATGACTTTAGAGGAAGCAAAGTCTCTTTTCGATAAGTTTGATGGAAGGAACTTTTGATTTTGAAGAATGCAACTGGGTATCATTTGATAGAAAAACATCTAGATGCTCCTTTGTTTGGAAAATGTCCTGAAACAAAGGACAGAGTGGAATATGAGTAGTTGGACAGGAAGTCTTTAGTCTTGATCAAGATGTATCTTGCTTAGAACGTTTCTTTCAATATTAGAGAGAAGAAAACTATTACAAAGGTTATGGAAGCTTTGGATGAAATGTAAAAGAAGCTAATAACTCTTAAAAAAAATCATGATGCAAGGATTGTTCAACTTGAGGTTATCAGATGGAAGGTCTACAACTGATCTCATGAATGACTTCAATATGACCCGAGGGTAGCTCGAATCAGTGAAGGTAACTCTTAAAGATGATGTTTGGCCTTTTCTTATTCTTTCTTCACTTCTAGAAAGTCGGGATGCCGTGGTGGTAATAATGAACAAATCTAGTGGGAAGGTAGATCTTATGGCTGATGATATTCAAAACTTGATCTTGAACGAAGAGTTAAGGTAGAAGGATGTATACAATTCATCCAAAAGTGATCTAAATGCTACCATATAAGGATGGTCACCTCAATAGAAGGAATATTAGAAGAAGAAATTTTCAAATGATAAGTCTCATAGAAGAAGTTGATGAAAATTGATTGGTCCAGGCCCTACATGTTGGCTTTGTGGGAAGAAGGGACATATCAAGAGAGATTGCAAGAATCAGACAAAGACTTCCACTTTTGGATAAAAACCCAATAAGTATCTAGTTTGATACTAAGTATGATCATTCCATAGGAGTCATGGGTTATTGAATTAGGTGCATCTTTCCATTCAACTAGTGAGCATGAATGCATGGATGATTATGTATCGGGAATCTTGGGCAGAGTACATCTTCCTGATGATGAAGCTCTGGATATATTTGGGAAAGGTGATGTTAACATTTGAATGGAAAATGGAAGTGTCTTAAGACTGAAAGATGATAGACATATTCCAGGTCTCCAGAAGAACCTCGTGAGACACCTTGATGATGCATGTTTCAGAATGATTTTTTTAATGGAGTCTGGAAGTTCAACAAAGGGTCCATGGTGATTGCTCATGGAGTAAAGAATGGAACCTTATACTTGACCAGACTAAAGGATGAAGTTTCAGCGATCAGAAGAACTTCACCAAACACTTTAGAAATGTGGAACTATAAGTTTAGTCACCCCAGCGAAAAGAATCAGAAAGTTATAGTGGAAAAGGGAATACTTAAACTCGATCACACAGACCTTGGAAGATGTCAGGGTTGTATGCCATGAAAACAGAAGAGTGTATCCTTTAACTTGGATGGTAGATTACCAAAGAATCTAAATTTATAACTTGTTCATTACAATGTTGGGTTCCAAACCCTATTTACTTGAATAGAGGGTCGTTGTACCTTGTGACATTCATTGAAGATGATACTTAGAAGGTCTGGGTTTACTTCCTGAAGATTAAATTAGATGTGTTTTAGGAATTTATTTAGTGGAAAGTTTTTTCCAAAAAAGATTGTTAATGAAAGTTGAAGTGTCACCAGACAAACAATGGTGGGGAGTACACCATACACAACTTTAATAACTTTTATCATAGGAAGGGCATAAGACATGAGAAGATTATTCTAGGAACTCTAAAAAATAGAGTAGATGAAAGGACAAATCATACTTTACATGATAAATATCAAAGTATGTGGATTGAATCTAAAATGACTAAGGGAATTTGAGTAGTGACAATAAATACATCATCGTATTTAGTGAATAAAAGTTTGACTTCAACTATGGGACAAGATATACTGGAGAAATTTTGATCCAGAAGGAGACTAGAGGTGAACCATCTCAAAGTTTTGGAAGTATTGAATATATTCATATTGATACTAAAGAAAAAGATAAATTAGAGGTGAAATCTAAGGCATTATTTCTTAAAAGTTATGGTGATGAGAACTTTGGATATTGCTTGCGGGGTGGTGAGAAAAAAGAAATCATTTGAAGTTGAGATGTTATTTTCAATGAAGAGCTTATATGGAAAGATAAAAACTTGGATGAGAATGAAGTTCATGTTAAATCATCTATTATAGTTAAAGTAGATCAGATAGAGGTTACCAGACAAACTCTCTATCTGGAAACTTCAATGGAAACTTCATAGGTTGGCGTATTGGCAGTTAGTCTACTAGACGGAGGATGATCAGACAGATCCTTACCAGATGTAGGATTATTAGATGGTCCTTGATTAGAAACTAAAAGAGGATAATATTAATTGATTATATTTTAATATTCATGTGTTTCAAAGTCCATAAACACCAATTTTAGTGAATTTTATAAATTGAACTTCATTTCTCATCACACGTGCAATTCGTGTTTAAAGTGAAAATTTGGGCCTAATCAATCATCTATTTGTGGGAAAAAAGTTTATTCATTATTTGAATTTGATATTTTGTGATATGATTTTTCAAATTTTTAGAAAATTTTTTCTTTTAGGATCAATGGATGAATCATAAGGGATGATGGACATTTTTGTCCATGGACGCAGAAATTTTTGGACAAAGCATAATGGGCTTTAGTCCCATCAAACAAAAGTAGGGCCCACAATTCAAGCCCAATGAAGATAAAATTTTACTTTTAGAAAGATAAAATTATGGGTATCATTTCATTCAACTGTGTCTAAATCCAATTTTAAAGTTTTCAAGGAGATCAAGGGAGCCCAAGTTGACATTTAATTTTTGGGCTAGATTTGAAGGCCCATAAATTCATCCCACCAATTTCATCATACCTTCCGAATGGATAATCCAATTGGCATGAAATTTTGAAAGATATTAGATTACACCTTGAAAAGGTATTTCTATTATACGATCACCAAATATTCAACCACAATCAATGCCATATTTGAATTCCAAAAGGGGGTGGGGGTGAATATAGTGGAATTTCCTAGTCAGCATTGAAAGACACCAAATTCCTTTTTTATATCACCCTTATTTTGACCCCCCTAATTAATAGGGAAAGAATTGAATTTTGGGGGCTTAACCCTAGGCTCCTAATATGATTATTTAAGGTGGTGGTGGTGAATAAATGGGATGCATGTTTTTCTTTCAATTTTAATGTTATGTTGTCTTTTTTGTAACCGCTTCTTCAATTTCTTTCATGTAAGTTGTTCAAATAAATTTTGTTTCTTAATAAATGTTCTTCTCATTAATATTTTCTATTATTATTCATATCACGTTGATACCTTTTCCGTAGAGATTGAAGCTATACACATAATCTTTTGTGAAATTCTTCACACAATAGTGGAGTGATCATTATTTTTAATGTTTTTTCTTCAATTCCGCCCCCATGAGTCTAATTCCTACTTCCATTGATAAAATAGCATAAATGGAGGGATGAACCTCTTATGGGTTGATCCAAGTAGTAGAAAGGGTATGGATTGGATGTTATTTCATTTTCTTTAATATTTTAATTAGTTCATTATTTTATGATTTCCATTCTTTGAGTTATTTTCTTCTTCATCTTTTCCAACTTTAATAATGACACATTCTGAGTGCTAGTACAATCCAATTCCTTGGAGTGGTCATTTAAGTGACCCTCTATGTGAATGGGTGATTAGCCTTGAAATTGTGTCAGTATTAAATTGGTGAATGATGATGTATAATTACCTCCTTTTGTGGATACATATTGAATTAGTGATCCAAATATTTATAAGAAAACAAATACATACATTTTAACCCTAGAAACAACCTAGGATCGAATCATATTCAACAATACTGCAACATAAACCCGAGATGTAATCAAATGGAAAATCAACATTTGGAATCACCAAACCTAGGGAATTTATTGTATCAACCCATGAATGATTACCCCACATCTGATGACATGTACAATCACTTGGATGATGATTATTTAAAAGATCATTTTCCATCCCTCTTAAGGGAGATTGAAGGCATCAATCTTGAGGAAGTACATGATGTCCAAACCCCTATCCAACCTAATCCCCAACAAATTCTTGAAAAAATGTGTGAATAAATGGAGAAAATGAATTTAGAAGTTTCATCATTGAGATTAGAACTAAAAAGCATTGAAACCATTACATAACCCATGACCACTCAGGTTTTCCCTTCATCAAAATTGATAGTATAATCTTGTTACACACAAACCTCTCATGAACAACTCCAACCTGTTAATATTTCCATGAGTGGGAAGAATAATGAAAAACCTAAAGTAATGGTTCCCAAACTATCAGAGGCTGAAAAATTAGATGGGAATTTTGAAGAACCAACTTTATAATATGAAAAATTGGAGATGTAAAATGAAGTGAATTTGTAAGAAAAAATTGAAAGTCAACCTAAGGAACCAAAGATTTTTGTTGAAGGGTGTCTAAATAATGATGAAATAGATTTTTTGTATTCACATGAGGTAAACTTGTATCCATGGCTTGAATCTATTTTAGATGGATTAAATATTTATTTTCTAGGATCACAACTAAATGGAACCTTGGGAGAAATCACAAACTTATAATACATAACTATTCCTAAAACTCATATATAAATTTTTGTGGTTGGAAATTTGATTCAAAAGGAACCAATTCTATTGAGAAATTTGAAAATGAAACTGAGTTCGATTCTATGTCCCAACCTGTGTCTGGATCTATTATCCAACCTGAGCTCAAACTCAAGGTCCATATATCCTCTCTCAAGTCTTCAATCACATGAGATAATAAAAAACATTATGTCATCACTTCATCCTCTCTTGAATCTAATATAGAGAAAAATCTCCTTGATACAAAATTAAAAAAAAATTGGATGGACCCTTTTTGATATCCATGGGATTAACCCATTCATTGGGAAATATATTATTTTTATTAAATCAATTTCAAAACCTTCCTTCCAATCCCATTAGAGACTCAATCAAAATCAAATTGAAGTGGTGAAAAATGTTTTCCTTAAAATGTTAAAAATTAGTATTAGATAAGTTGAGGTTTCCAATTTGAGCTAACAACATTAAACAAAGCACTTTCTGGGAGGCAACCTGGATTTTACCTATACATTGACCTAGAGCTTGGAATTTCAAAATAAATAGGTACATTTTTTTCCATTCCTTTTTTTGTTAAGGGGACCCCTTGGGGTTTCCAATGTGATATAATGTTTCTTGTGTGTGAGATTTAGCAGTTGCAACATTTTAATTTTTCAAAATGAAACCCATGCATTCTAATGTTCAAACCCATCCATCAATCATCTCCGAGGAGTCTACTTGTGACCTAAATCCAAAGTGCTCAATTTATTTTTGATGGGTCATCAACTTCAAACTAGGTGATTTTATTCCATGATTTCATTTCAAATCACATCTCCCCTCTTTCTTCATAATCCTAATCTTTATCTTATATTCTCTTTCAACACTAAGGGTAGTGCCATTCTATGTTTGAGGGAGTGAAAATCTTGGATTTTGAAAAAATGGTCTTTTATGATAAAAATTCAATTCAATGAAAACAAATCAATTAATTATCCTTGTATGTGTTAATGTACATTGGGAATCATGAAAAATAAATGTAAAATGATTTTTCATGCTTTTATTATGATTTTAATGCATGTTTAAGTTCATGAGCATAGTTTTTTAAAAGTGCAGTTGTTCGATGTGATTTTACAATGTTTAGATTTTCATCCTCTTAATCAAAATGACACAATGCATGTCCATTGGATTTTGGGTGCAAGTTTGATTTTTGGGTTCCTTTCATCATAAACTAGGATTTGGGGCCACTTTTAGTTTAATTTGAGTATCGAACAAAAAAATGAAAATAGACCGTGTATAGTAATGTTTTGTCCAAATGTGTAGTGTCCAACACTTGGGGATCATGAACCTATAGTTGTATTTTTTAGAGTTTGGACTTATATCTCTATTATAGAGCATGAATTTGGAAAAATGTGCGGCATCTAGAACTTGGGGATCGTGACTCCATAGTTTTCTTGCATATAGTTGGTATTTTCATCTCTATTATGGTTAAAAAAACAAAAAGAAAAAAAAAGAAAAAAAAAACAAAAAAACAAAAATAAAAAGAAAAAAATTAGATACTCATCTTAAGGTTTAATGTGATTCCCACCCAGCGCTTCCATTTTCCCCCTTGAATAAGAAAATGGGCCCCATGTCTTTTGTGATGCACAACACCCATGCTTAATTGAAATCAGATAAAATGTGATAATGAATTTGAACAAAGAAATGGGATTGGGCTTGGGATATTCTTGTAAAACTAGCTTATGTTAAATGATTTTGATATGTTTCATGATTTTTTGGAATGCTTTCTTTTGGTGATCATTGTATGTTAATTTTTTTTGAAAAAGGGAATTCAATTTCATATTTCTGAGATACTTTTTTATCAGGACTAGAAAAACTCAAGTTTGGAGGTGTGATTAGCCACTAAAAGTGGATAATATTCATTGATTATATTTTAATATTAATGTGTCTCAAAGTCCATAAACACCAATTTTAGTTCATTTTATAAATTGAACTTCATTTCTCATCACATGTGCAATTCATGTTTTAAGTGAAAATTTGGGCCCAATCAACCATCTTTTTGTGAAAACATTTTATTAATTATTTGAATTTGATATTTTGGGATATGATTGATAGAATTGTTTGGAACATTTTTTATTTTAGTATCAATTGATGGAACATAAGGTATGATGGAATTTTTTTTCCATGGATGAAAAAATTTATAGACAAAGCATAATGGGTCTTAGGCCCATCAAAAAATATGAGGCCCATAATTCAAGCCCAATGAAGCTCAAATTTTAACTTTAGAAATAGAAATTTATGGGAACCATTTAATTAAACTATTACCAGATCTAATTCTGATTTGTTAAGGAGTCCAGGGAGCCCAAGTAGACATTTAATTTGTGGGATAGATTTGAAGGCCCATAAATTTAGCCCACCAATTTTATCATAACTTTCGAATGGATGATCTAATTTGTATGAAATTTTGAAATATATTAGAGGAAACATAGAATAATATATTTATATTATATGAACATAAAATATTAATCCATATTCAATGACATATTTGAATTCCAAAGGGGGAGGGGGGTGAATCTGGGTGAATTTCCCGGTCAACATTGAATGACTCCAATTTCTTTTTTTCTCCCACCCTCTTCTAGACTCCCATAATTAATAGGTAAGTAATTGAATTTTGGATTCTATACCCTAGGATACTAATATTACTATTTAAAGTGTTGGTGTTTAAGGAATGGGATGCATGTTTTTCTTTTAATTATAATGTTACACTGTCTTTTTGTAATCACTTCTTCAGTTTTTTTTCATGTAAGTTGTTAGAATCAATTTTGTTTCTTAATAAATGTTCTTATTCTTAACCTTTTATATTATTCTTCATATAAAATTGATATTATTTCATTATGGAGTAAATCTATTCACATAATATTTTGTGAAATTATTCACACAATGGTGGAGTGATCATTTTTTAATATTTTTCTTCTTTAATTCCGTCCATGAGTCTACATCCTGATTCCATTGATAGAATAACATCAATGGAGGGATAAAACTATTATAGGTTGATCTAAAGGATTATCAAGGGTATTTATTGGATTTTATTTCATGTTATTTAATATTTTAATCATTTCATTATTTTATGATTTCCATTATATGAGTTATTTTCTTCTTCTTCTTCACCAAATTTAATGATGACACATTATGAGTGTTAATATGATCCAATTCCTTGGATTTACCATTTAAGTGATCCTCTAAGTGAATTGGTGATTATCCTTGGAATTGTTTTAGGATTAAATTGGTTAATGTTGTTATGAAATTATCTCATTTTGTGGATATATATTTAATTAGTGATCCAAATCTTTCTAAGAAAATAAATACATCAAATCTAACCCTAGAAATAATCTAGGATCGAATCATCTTCAACAATACTTCAACATAAAACTGAGATGGAATCAAATGAAAAATCAAAATTTGGAATCACCAAACCTATATAATTTCTTCTATTAACCCTTGAATGATTACCCCACATCCGATGACAAGTAAAATCACTTGGATGATGATTTTTTAAAAGATAAATTTCTACCACTCTTAAGGATGATTGAAGGGATCAATATTGGGGAAGTCCACGATGTTAAAACTCATATCCAAACTAATCCCCATCAACATCTTGAAAAATTTTATGAACAAATGTAGAAAATGAATTCAGAAATTTCATCATTGAGATTAGAACTACAAATCATTGAAACCATTAGAGAACTCATGCCCACTAAGGTTTTACCTTCCTCAAAATTGACAGAAGAATATTGTTACACACAAACCTCCCATGAACAACTCCAATTTGTTAATATTTCCATGAGTGGGAAGAATAATGGAAAACCTGAAGTAATGATTCCTAAACCATCAGAGCCTACAAAATTAGATGAGAATTTTGAAGAACCAATATGACACTACTGGAAATGGGGTATTTCCCCACACATCTATACCCACGGTTTTTCAAAACCATGGGGATATCTTTTTTTTATTATCTATTCCCACGATTTTATTAAACCTGTGGGTAACTAAACTCAATTCCATAATTTTATCACGCTCCTACCCTCTCTTCCATCACGTTCCTACACTCTTACATTGCGCTCCTCTACTCTTCCATCATGATCCTCCACTCTTCCATCGTGCTCCTCCTTCTTCCCCAACTCCTGGCCCTCTCCTCCCCTCCCTGACCACTGCCTCCCGGCCATCCGACCTCCACCTCCCGGCCCTTTCCTCCCCTTGCCGACCTCCGCCTCCCAGCCATCCGACCACCGCGTCTCGGCCATCTCCTCCCCTCCCTGGCCTCCGCCTCTACTCCCGACCTTGACCTCCTAGCCTTCGCATCAGCCTCAACATCTTGGCCTCCGCCTCCCTTCCCCCAGCTCCAGTGACGTCCCCCCTCTCGACTCCCTCTCTTCCGGAAACTTCCCCTCTCGACTCCCTCTCCTCCCGGCCTTCGTCTCTGCCTCAACTTCAGGTTTTCAAGGAATGTTATTGTGCTTCAATGAAACTATTTTTTTTTAGTTATATATTTTAGTGCTTTCAAATGGTTTGGAATAATTAGATTTCAATGGTATGTATATAACTCAGAATTATAACAGTGTTTTTGAGTTATTGTTTGTTTGTCACTAAGGGATAATATTCATTCATCCTGAGAGCCTACCTATTTCTCCTTTGTAATAATTTATATATTAATTTTTATGTACCCTTTCTATTATTTATGTATGATATAAATATTGGATGTTCTATTTTTTAGTGTTTGAGGTGATATGTGATACATTTTTTATAATCATTTTTAACTACACAAAATTATTTCTCAACTCCATAGTTTTTTCATTTGAATGCTATGTAATTAACCAGAGACCTGAATGAGTGAAAAATCTAATTAGCCCTTTTTTATCTAAAGTAGGATTTTCATAGCTATGTTCACCATGATGGTTGTCAAAGATGGTTTCTTTGGGCTCCTAGGTAGGCTTATAGGGGATGACTAGTGAGATGGGACTACTAAGATGAGCAGGCCTGTGTAGGCCAACCTAGGGATCCAGTCTCCAGTTTTGGATCATATTACTTTGGTACCTAGTTTTTTATACCATAAATATCATACCATGATAAGTTTTTATATGGTGAAGATTTACATTCAATTCTTATTATGTCCCCTTATACTTTTTTGTGTGGCACGATTTTATGCTATTATTTATTTCTATTCCTCTCTTTAATCTTGGTGTTCCCTATTATATTATTACTTGATTCCATATGGGTGTGTGTGTTTTCAAATGGGTTTAAAGTTATATTTTGGATATTTAATTAAATGAAAATGGAATGCTAAATTTTACAAAAAGTTATTTTTTATCAATTTCATAAAATTCAAGTGGTTAGTGCTTTGGTTATAAAAGAGATTTTACATTTTAAGGTTTCTAAAAAGGAATGAATTTATTACATATGTTATGGATGTGTGTTTATTAATCATCGTATATTTATAAAATGAAAAACCCTATTTTCCTAATTTTACTCCATACTAGAATTAATAAATTATTTTCTTAACATAATTGAATATACACTTGGGTGAGATCCTCCAAGGATGTTTTCACACACCCTATAAAAACACATCTATGTGTGTGTATGTTTCCCTTATTATTTTATGTGGGTTACATATTTTATTTTATATTTCCTATAATTCATTTTGGGTAACTATGGTGTGTTTAGACATAGAGGGAAACCATGGTTTTCTTAGATATGTCTTTAGGGGAATGGATTGGTTTGGGTTTTTTGGTAATTTTGTATGTTTGGAAATGATATACTTACTTTTTAATTTAGTTTCATTTTATTATATTAGTTATCATGTTATTATTTGAATCTTGATGTTTGTTTTTTTATTTATATATAGTTTTTTTAGTAATCGATTCAAGTCATTATTGGTTGTGAATTGTTCAGATCCATTATTTTACTTATGTTATTCTATTTATTTGAAAATTGTATGGATGTCTAATATATGGATAGTTTATAAAATATTTTTAATGATAAAATATATGTTAAATATAATTTTATGGTGTGATGTTTCCCATGGATTTTCCATAAATTCACAAGAACATTTTTTCATCCCTTGGGGATCAGGAATCCCATTAGGCTAAGTTGTGAGTCACATTAGTTGATTAGGATGGTCAACATATAATAGTTTATTACTATTGTGGTTTTCTATGAAACAACATATTGAGGGTGTCAATTAGTATGGTGGGAGACTATACCTATATATTTGATTAAAAAAACATTATAAAAAAACATACTAATATAAACATATGTAAATAATACATTTAATGACACAATGAAATTTTTCAATAATAATCAAAATAATCCATGCAATAAAAAATTAATTTTATCCAATACATTCATCTTTATATTCAACTCGCAGCATGGGTGGTAGCAGTTATATGGGAGGTGGTGGTTTCGGATCATATTATTAGAGGTCAGTCAAAGCTATTTCAAAATTTTAAGTGATTCCCATTGTATAAATGTTTTTTTGTGTGATTCTGAATTGGTTTCTTGTTAGGGGTGGGGTGTTCTTGTTGAAAGCTTAGTTCTTGTTGGGTCAAGGATTTTGGTGTGGTTGGAACTACAATTTTTCCATCCATGAATTTCTTTGGTACAAATCTAATTTGGTGACGATGTTGTGATAGGTACTACTTGGATGTTTGATGGTCAGGAATTTGGATGCCTGCAGCTCTTTGAAGGATGGTTTGAAGCAATAATAGTCCATGTTTGAGGGGGGAGGGGGTGATAGGAGTTGAGTTTGAAAATGTATTGGTGCCCATGGATTTTGATCTTTGGTTAAATTTGTGTAAGGAAACAACAGGTTTATTTATGGCTTGAAAGAAGTTGTTATCCTTTGATACTTAATGCACTGCATCTTTTATTTCTCCATATTGAATCTCTACTAATGGAAAATGGAGGCTACTGCATCTTCCTATTATGGTTCAGAGGTCAAGGTTTTGGTGGCATTTGGATATACGTTAGCATATTTTTTATACATAAACGTTCAAAATTTCTTGAAAAATATACGAAGGTTATGGGATAGGATATTTGGCGCATGTTAAGGTTTTTATACATTTAAGACTGCATAATATTTGGTGCATTCAGGTACTTTTGGAAGGTTCCATGAAATTAAAAAGCAGGAGCATAAAATTTTAAAATATTTGGGCACATTAACACTTCATGCCTTTGATTTTTATGGATTAGAATTGAACTTCTAACACTGATTTTTTTTGGAATTGAGCCTTATTTAAGGAGAGGTTGGCTGGATTTTCATTTCACTGATCTAATCATGGTTTGTTTCTTTTAAAGCATGGCAACTTTCTCTCTTTTAGGAGATTTTATTTGAGGGCCCAAAGATTTGTTGGAAGCTAGTTGGACAATCAGAAATGATTTTTAGGGTTGAAAGTAATTATCATTAGGATCAATAGTATTATACACCATTTTATTCTTACAGACTTGAAAATATACACAAATGGTTGAAACCTTAATCCCCTTGCTGAACCTGGAGTGTTTTTTTGTATTCTTGTTTCAATATTCTAGCACGACTGGTGTGATTTGTTCAGGGGATTAATAGTTGGAAGTGTGGCTTTGGTAGATGGGGTTTAACCGGGCTTTGGTAACTGGAGTTATTTGTTCATGGCTTAATAGTTGGAATTGCGGGCTTTGTTAACTAGGGTTTTTTGTTAACTGGGATTTGGTAATTGGATTTTGTTGTTTTTTTACACCATCCTTTAAACCCAGTCATTATCATGCTGCAATTTTGCAACTCCATGAAAGTGGAATGAGGAAGTAGTAAGCATGGATCTGGTTTTACTAGTGATGATTTTTTTGCAAAGCTTTTTTTTCAAGACATCAACTCTTTTGTGATTTCTTTTCAAGAAACCTTTGTGTTGGGCTAGGCTAGGCTAAGTTTTACAATGAATTTCCTCAATTCTGTTTGTTTTTTTTCTCCCATTTTTGGAATCGTGTCGTGTTTAATCCTTGTATTTTTTCTTCAGCGAATAAAATATCTCTTGTAATTTTTAAAAAACATAACTAGAATATCAGAAGATAAAACTATGAAAACTATGACAAATGGTATTGAGTATCAACCTGGACCCAACACCCATGATTAGTCTTATAAATCATGCAATCAAAAACATCAGGTGATTTCCAATATCTAAATATACGATATAATATTGATAATAACTCAGATGCCTGACTTCCATGGTAGAAAGTGTAGGGTTTTATTATAACTCGATAAGACTCAAAATATGGTGTCCCTAAAATTAAAATTCAATGGGGGTTTTCATTGAGATGTGATTTAATAATCAATTATTGATTATCATATTAATATTTGACAAATTTATAATTTAAGTTAAAGTGTAATAAAAATACTACCGATGCTTGATCCCTACAATGACACTCAACATCATTTTGTATCTACTTTTTCCATCACTGGTGAGTCTATAGTCATGGTACATGTCAAATTGTAAATGGAAATAATGTAAAAAACCAAGTAAACCAAGGGAATAATAATCCAAGAGAACCTAGATGACTCAATATAGCATTCTCTCTCAATAAAACTCATACAAAATACAAAGGGGTGAGCCTTTCCATTCTTCCTAATCCATTCTTCCAGTCTAAACTCAAGTAACCATCCTTGAAATTTAGAAGAATGGTAATATTATAACCCATAACTTATGATGGAGGTATTCCAAACAAATAGATCAAGTATAATCCAGTTAACTCATCATTCAAAATTAAATGAGGGTATTCCATAAGAATCCAAAAATAGTAATCTATGACATTTGATACATAAGACATTACCTAAATACCAAGGGAGATTCCCCTTGTCATTTCACTTCAATTTCCCTCATTTTAATTTCATATGATAACCCTAATCACAGTGTGTGTAAAATTTAGTGTTCGATATTAATCTAATAACATGTATTTGATTTTTCAATTGATTTTAAATTAATTTATTTTACCAAAATGACATTTTCCTTTTTAAGAGTCTAATTTTTGACTTGTTCCACTTTGTATATAGTAGGTGTTTATAGGTAATTATTTTATTAAAAAAATTCATGAAGTGATTTAGTTTATTAAATTCATCTTTTAGAATATTTATACCAATATTTGATACCCATGGTTGTTTTATATAAATTATCTAAATTATTTCCATTCTTGGAAATGAAGTGGTTTTCTTTAAATTTCTTTTCCCTCTTTGAATTAAAATTTTACCCATGAAAAATATTAAATTACATGAATATGGGGATTGTTTAAAATATTTTTGATGATGAGTGAATGTTTTTATATCTCCCTTACTTTTTAAATGAAATAACCAATGTTTAAGGGTGTCTTTTAATGTTAAAAGTTGATTTTTTTATATTACACCTAAGGGAGGACAAATTTTTCTCTCTCCCTTAGTTCAAATATAATGACACATACCACTCTATCATAGACATGAAACCTTTATTGGCCCATTATGGTTTACCTTATTGATTATCCCTTTATAGGATAGAGGTAATAATTTTATCTTTGATACTGAAAGGGTTGAAATTGGTTATAAAAATAATAGCACTTGAAATAAAAATGTGAATTAACTATTAAGTTTTTATGTTCTAATAGTTTTATTTTCTATAGTACATATCCCTTTTTTAATTATGGTTTACATTTTTGATTGGAATATAACATTTTTTTCTTGTTAAATAATGGATAGAAGTTGGATGTATCGTACCAATAGAATTTCAACCGCATTTCAAAATAATTTAGAGAATTTTTTAGATTTTGCATTTGACAATGATTTAGATGGAGGTTTTATATAGTGTCCATGATATACATGTGTTGGAAGACCATGGTTAATCTGGGAAGAATTTATCTACTATATAATGAAATTTGGATTTCAAACAAACTATTATATTTGGTATGACCATGGAGAGACGATTCAATGTTCCACTAGTCATGAAAAAAATGAAAGAAGTGGCATGGAGAATTTGATATTTGATCAGTTTCCATTTGTCTATCATCCTGAGAGAGATAGTATGCTAGTTCAAGAAGACAATGATATCAATAAACATGAGGAAAATACTAAAGATGATGATGAGAGAGTGAAAAATTTATTGGATGATGCCAGAACTCCAGTATATCAGGAATGTACTAAAATGACCATGTTGGATTTTTTAATGTGGTTATATCATGGGAAAACCATCTATGGAATTTTTAATACCTATATTAATTATATTCTTACATTTTTGAAGGACTTTCTTCCTGATGGTGTAGATTTTCCCTCAAATCAATACAAGGCATGGAATTTAATTAAGCAGCTTGGATTTGATACTAATAAAGTCTATGCTTGTCTGAAAGATTGCAATTTATTTTGGGAGGAAACAGCTGACCGTAATGACTGTAAAGAATGTGGTATATCTCGATGGAATAAAAATGTAGATGGAACACCATCTCGTGTGGTATAGAAAGTCATGTGGAATTTTCCATTGATTCCCATACTTCAAAATCTATTCATGTCTATAAAAATCTCAGGCAATATGTGATGGCATGATGTTGAGAGAATTAAAGGTAATGATGAGTTGGTTCATCCTGCAGATGGATTAGTGTGGTAGACATTTGATACACAACATCCTAATTTTATAGATGAGGTGCATAATATCAGGTTGGGTCTATCCTGTGATGGTTTTAATCCGTTTGGCCAGATGCTTACTTCTCACAGCACGTGGCCAATTTTTATTCATGTTTATAATCTTCCTCCACGGATGTGTATGAAAAAACCTTTCACTTTCTTGAGTATACTGATATCTAGACCTTTTGATCCTGGTAATGATATATATGTCTACTTTCAACTTTTAATAAGATAGTTGAAACAACTTTGGTATTTGGGTGTGCAGACATTCGATGTTTCTTCAAAGAATACATTTTAGATGCGTGCTACCCTTCTATGGACCATAAATGATTTCCCTACTTATGCAATGATGTCTGGGTGGAGCATGAAGGGAAAACTATCATGTCCTATTTGTATGAATAATACACGATCAATAAGGCTTAAATATCTTCATAGTTTCAGTTTCATGGGGCATCAATGATTCTTTCCAATGGATCATCAATACAGGACGAATTGTCGGAGGTTTGATAATACCGTTGAGACTTAACAACCACCTAAACATATGTTAGGAAGTTATGTTCTTAATGAAATAAAAGATTTCAGTTTTCCATTAGGTAAAGGTAAGTTGAAATATAAAAATAGAAATAATGTTGACACTGAAACCACTTACAATTGGAAAAAGAGAAGTATTTTTTTTGAATTTCCATATTGGTCTACCAATTTGTTATGTCATTGTTTATACTTAATTCATATTGAGAAAAATATATGTGAAATGTTGCTTGAAATTATTTTTAATATCAAGGGGAAGACCAAAGACGACTTCCGATCTCGTCGGGACTTGTTGGATTGGGGTATTCGACCAAAACTATATCATGTGTGTATCGGTGAAAACAAATGGAAAGTTACTCGTGCTTCTTATGTGATGACACCGTCAGATAAATAACAATTTCTAGCAGTATTAGAGAATATCAAGGTTCTCGATGGCTATTCCAGCAACATATCTAAACGAGTCAATATAAGAGATGTGAAACTAAAATATCTAAAAACTCATGATTATCACATCATTCTTCATGAATTGATTCCAATAGCAATTCAACATTTTCTATCCAATAATGTAAGGGTGAAAATGATTCGGTTGTACCATTTTTTAGAGACCTTTGTGCTAAAAGTTTATCCAAGTCATTCTTGGTAAAAATTCAGTAGGAGGTGCTATTAATTTTATGTGAAATGGAAAATATTTTTCTTCCATCCTTTTTCACTTTCATGTTGCATTTAATGGTTCATATTCCAACTGAAACACTTCTTGGGGGACCCGTTGCTTTTCAGTGGATGTATCCTACTGAAAGAAATATGTGCACAATGAAATCATATCTTCGAAATAAGAATTATCCTGAAGGTTCGATTGTGAGGGGTTATTTGGCTCAAGAATGTATGAATTTTTTTTCAATGTATTTTTCTGATGTCACCACAAGACATAATCGGACAATGAGAAATGAAGATGACCAGTATGGGGAAATTGAGCCCTCGTTTCCATATCTTCCCCAAACAGGAGGAATTGTTGGGTCTTATACATTGGATACATTGAGCCTTGAATAGCGGGAGATGGCACATCGCACAATCTTTTTTAACTATGGTTTGTTCAATGACTATATCAAGTAATTAATTTGGATAATTATATGTTATCTCATATTATGAAATTTCATATATACCTTACACTTTTATTATCATTTTATGTAGGGAAAATAAACAAATTATAAGTAGAGTTCATCGATCTTTGTCTTTGAGAAGGAGAAAGGCTTTGCATAACCTAGATTTTCCTGCTTGGTTAAAATCAAAGGTATTACCATTACTTTAATTAGTTTAAAAAATAGATATGAATTTAATTTTATTATTCATATATATTTCAGGTGTTGAGTTTACTTATTGAATCTGTTTCTCAAGAATTGAGAGCTTTGGCTTTTGGTCCTAATTATTTGGTTTGTGAATGTAAATCTTTAATAATCAATGGGTATAAATTTGTTACAATGGATAGAGCGGTGAAAATGAGAACACAACATGATGGAGTTATGTTAACCGCTAAAACATATTGTTATGCCAGTGCATCAGATAGTCGGCCATGATATGAATATGTGTATTATTATGGACTAGTTGGTAAAATATTATTATTGGATTACTACTATCAAGGTAGAGTCACTATGATGAAATGTAAATGGTTTGATTCAATGTGACTACATTGTACATTTATTGATGACTATGGATTCAGAGTTATTGATATGAGTTGATTCCTACGTACCGATGAACCATACATTTTGGCATAAATGGCTAAATAAGTTTTTTATGTAAAAGATCATATGAGACCCAATTATGGTGTCATTAATGACGTAATCCCCAGATATATTTTTCATGATGCTGGTGATAAAATTGCCACTATTGACTTCCCCATTGGTGTTGGCCAAAATATTGCATTTGATAAACCAAATTGTCCTATTATGAGAGTTGATGTTGAACCTGAAGTAGTGGTCGGTAATATATATAAGCAACCATATATGTTCACTATTCATTCAATTTACATTGACATGAGTTTATTAGGTTATTATTACTATAATTACTTTAATTATGTTTCAGTTTGGAATGAAATGTTTGTTTTTTGTATTTTATGATGGCGTTTCATTAAATCAGATTTATTTTAATGTACAAAACTTGGTTTAAATATTATTTTTAAAAAATGAATAACTTGGTAATGTAATTTTAAAAACTATGTTATTCATTTCATTATAATCATTTGTAAAATTATTAATTAAAATAAGTCAAATTGGTTCCTCTCATGAATTGCTGATAGATGTAAGTTGTATGTATGATTTGTAAAAACTATTTCTAAAAACTTTAAATTTCATTCTTATGTATATTATGAAAAATACTACAAAAGGTCGAAGGAAGCGACTATTTGATCATGATCGACCGGGGCATGAGCATGCGTTGCCTTCGCTTCCATCAGTGAGTATTATAATGGTAATGTTTTTTTCTACATTATATATAATTTCATGTTAATATTCTTTAATTTTTTTAGGGGCATTCAGTTCCACCAAATTTGACTCATAATCTGGTTATCATGGGTATGAGTGGGAATGCTCTTAGACCTAGACGGAGTACCCGTCATACCCATTTCCACACTGACCTACCATCAGCCACCCCTTCCACCACACCTTTCCATCCTCCTCTTGAGTCTTCGGGGATATTTTTATCCATACCTCGATCATCATCTCAGCTACCCTCTTATTCACATTCCATGTCTTTTCCGCCTTCAGGGATGATTCCACTAATGCCTCCATCATCTCATTTTTCCTCTTCTTCCCATACAATGACTACACCACCTCCACAGATGTTTCCACCTTTACTATATCCATATCCGATGATGTATCCCCCATCCTACTACCCATATGTTGCCATGTCTACACTGCCTCCAATTCCTACCATCCAACCAACATCCGATGAGTCTATTCCATTAGCTTTCACTCTAGTGAATGAAGGTCACCCAGAGCATGTACTGGAACAAACACTTCCTATAGAGGCTGCTGAGTCAGGAAAACCCATAGATCCATCACAGTCTATTGAGAAATCTTCAGACGGTTTTTTGATTATAACTATTTCAAATTATATCACTTTATTTTTGTCGTGTTGTATCGTGACTTAATTTTTATTTCCCCCTATTTTTCTTATTCAGTGGGATATTCTTCTAGGAGACGTGGGTGCACTCGGATGAAGGAAGTTTTGAATTTCCATACACAGCTAATGGTGCATTACAATCGAAAAAATTAGATGGTTGGTCCAACTGTAATGCAATGTAGAAGTTTCATGGCCACTTTGGCCAAGTATCACGATATCATTCCAGTGAAACCAATGTCATGGAGACGTATCAGTAAAGAGATTAAGGACAAATCATGGGAGAAAATACGGGTAAGAAAATTTTATAAAGTCATATCTATATTATTGGTGTATTTAAATGAAATAACATGTTCATTATAGATTCAGTTTAACTTTCTTGATGGAGAAGCTGCTAAGACTGCAAGGTTGATGGATGTTGGAGAGTTTTGGATCTCATACAATCATGAGTTGTATATTGGTTGGAAGAGAAGGGTTGGTACTAACTTAGAGTGGGTACCCATATTATTAAACTATCCAAAAAGTCAATATGAAAAAATGATTGCACATTGGAAGACTGCTAAGTTTAAGGTAATATCAATCTTTAATGGTTGACATATAAAATTTAATTCTTATTACTTGTATTGGAATTTTTTAAGGAAGTTTCAGAGAAAAACATAAATAATAAGGATTCAATGACATATTTTCATACATTAGGGCGCACTACAATGCCTGATCATGAAAAGCACCAGGTACTTTAACCAGGTATTGTGATGTTATATAGGATGTTCTACTGAAAATATTATTGAATATACATAAGTTAGATTTGTGAATTTCTCATATATGGTTCTAATATAGATTTTTGCATTTCTCATTTGCAGCAAGCTTCATTAGGCATCGAAGTTCCTATACCTCATGCCAAATTATTTTTCTCTAGTAGAAAGAAAAAGGACGGAAGTGAAATAAATGCATAGACACAAGATAAAATTGTAAGGTTTTTTATTTATATTTTAAATGTTTATACTAAATTCATAATTTAATATGTTTATAATTTCAATAGCATGCCTTGGAGTCCCTCGATGGTAAGGAATATGACAACTTTGGGCTACATGATCATTTAAGTCTGGTATTAGGTGAAGAGCACCTAGGTAGAGTACGATGTCAACCAGGGAAAAACATCATCCCCTCTAGGTATTGGTCGTCATCAGGATCCTCTCAAGCCTCCCAAACCTCTGAGCTGGTAATTTCTCATTTTGAAGGAGCCGAGGCAAAAAAATAGCTTTAGATGAGTGTGAAAGAAGTAAGCTGATGACCAAACATTTCATGAAAGCTATGGAAGTTTTTAGTCAGTCGCTTCCATCAGAGGCTGTTTCTAATTTTCAATCATATATGGCATCAATGTTCCCTTTAAATGATGTTTCATTTGATTACAATGAGGGTTGTAGTGGTGATGAAGGCAATGGCGATAGAGTTGTTGGTGGTGAGGATGTTGCTGATGCTGCTGTTGGTGATGAGGCTGCTGACGATGTTGCTGCTGCTGCTGCTGCTGATGATTATGATGATGATGATTATGGGCATGGACATGGGGATGATGATTTTGGAAATGGGGGGATATTAATCCCCTCCATTTTTGACTTAGTAGGGAGACTTATGTATGTAATTTAAGAACTTGAATTGAATTTTTGTATGGATAAGAATGGTTAATTTATTTTCTTCTAAAAAGTTCTGTATACATTTTCGCATGCATTTACATAAAGCTAACATTGGAATCCTTAGTCATGAATATGGCTTTCTTGAAGGTATGTATCACTAATTTGAATATCTTGGGACCTATTTGACTTTGAAAATTTTCTTTTGGTTTCTATTTTCATGGGCTATGTTTTATTGAACCTTGTATTTTCACACCTATGTTTTATAGAATTGCAGTCAACCCCTTCCCCTGCAATGAAAAATTTTATCATATATGTTAACATGTTGTATATGTGTTTCCATTCAATTTTATTATGTATAATATTGTTTTATTTTATAATTGATCAAAAAGTCGTTATAATTTTCAACTATATGGTTTAAATAATTGTGGGGACTCAAAATATCTTTTCTTGTACTCACATTTTTCTTTTGTATTTTTAGTCAACAATCCATTCATGTTTTCTTCTTTAGGTTTTCATCCACACCGAGCCCAAACTTTTACTGCATGAACAAGTTTTCCCCATTGTGTAATTTTGCGGGTAATGGATTGCAATTTGAAATAAGTTTTATTTTATTTACATAAAATTTTCACAGTTTCCTCTATGGTGTTTTGTTTTCCAGTTTCATACTATATATATTTCAATTCATTCTTATTGAATTTTTTCATCCCTTTCCCATTTTATTGGAATAACCCAATTTCATAGAGGGGTCAAATTCTGTAATCAGTGTTGTAATTAGTGAGCCTATTATGGTCATGGTAGTGAATTTAATGCTCAAGGATGAAATTAATGTCTTTTTGCAGGCTAGAAAAGTGGGGTTTTACCCAAGAATCTAGTCATTTAATTTTTTACTGAAGTTTTTGGCTTCCAAAAATGAAATATAATTCATTAAATATGTTTTTGAGGAATTAACAATGTCTGGACCGTCACCGAATGTTTACACCTACACCATTATGATGAAATTTTATTGTAAGAAGCATCGAGGGCAGTGTGAAATTGATCTTGCATAAGCTTTTGATATTTTAAAAGAATTAAAATATAGTGGAAATACTGATCTTTCTTTTGATATTATTAGGGATTTGAGGTTTATAGGATTTTATGTCAACTGTTACTGTTATAATGCTGTTATCTATGGTCTATGTCTTAGCAGGGTGATGCTTTTATGGTTTTTGAAGAAATGAAAAATTGCGGAATACCCCCGGATTTTTATAGCTACAACATTTTTATTGAATGAATTTGACAAACAATGATCTTGATAAAGGTATGTTCTTAATTGTAGATTATAGTTTGGAGCAGGGGATCATTTTATTTTGATTCAGGTTCTACCAAAATACTAAACTCTCCCCACAAATTTCTGACGCTGGAAACTACAGCTAGCCTCAAGCTCTTTCACACATGTCCCACAAACAAAAAGTACCAAACATCCTCCCCCTTGATTCCCAATTTCTCCATGTTTTCTTCCTTTTTAGCTTCTTAAGTGCACCAAAAACATGCACATTTATCCTCTTGTGGCAATGCTTTTCAGGCACTTTATCCTCCAGTCAAAAAACTAGTGTGTGCCACATAGAGAGTCAAGTTACCCCCATTTTTAATTCATTTTTTATAAATTTTTTACTAGAAATTTTATAGTAGAACCAAACTGGAATCCCCAACACTCTTATAATGGTTAGAATTTACCATGAAGCTGCCTAGCCAGTTCCAAGACATTAGAAAATTAGATTTTATGTATGTTAAATGACATAAATCATGCTGTTAAGGAAGGGTGAGGGGGGATGGGGTGAGGTGTGCAGGGTGAGGGGGAGGGGGGTGTGCAGTGGGAAGGGGTAGTGGGGGGTGTGCATGGTGAGGGGGGGGGGAGGGGCTGTTTCTACTAGTATTTAGGGGGGGGGGGGTGTTGGGGAAGAGGTAAGGGGGGTGTGTAGTGGGGGGGATGGTGCTGGGGAAGAGGGAATGGGTTTATGCAGGGGAGGGGGTGTGTAGGGTGAGGGGGAGGGGGTGTGTAGTGGGAAGGGGGTAGTGGGGGGGTGTGCAATGGGAATGGGGCAGTGGGGGGGGGGTGTGCAATGGGAAGGGGGCAGTGGGGGGTGTTTTTACAAGTATTCAGGGGAGGGGTGGGAGTGTTGTGGAAGAGGGTAGGGGGTGTACCGAGGAGGGGGGTGGTGCTGGGGAAGAGGGTAGGGGTGTGTGTAGGGGAGGGGGTGAGGGGGAGGGGGTTTGCTGTGGGAAGGGGGAAGTGGGGGTGTGCAGGGTGGTGGGGGGGGGGTAGTACTGGGGAAGAGGGAAGGGGGGTGCTGGGGAAGAGGGAAGGGGTGTGTATAGGGGGGGATGGTGCTGGGGAAGAGGGCATGGGGGGTGCGGGGGAAGAGGGTAGGTGTGTGTGCAAGGGGGGGGGGGGCAGTGTGCAGGGGGTGTGGGGGGTGGGGGGGAAGGGGTGTGGGGGTGCAGGGGGAGGGGGGGATGTCCAGGAGTGTGTAGGGGGTAGGGAGGTGGGTAGTCCAGGAGTGTGCAGGGAGGGGGCAGGGTGCAAGGGGAGGGGGGGTTGTCCAGGAGGGGGGGGGGGTCGTTGGGGGGTGTGTGAATATATGCAGGTGAAAGAGCTCAAAAGATAGTTTGACTTCTTGTTTTTGGATTCCTGATGACTTTTCCTTTTTGATCATTTGTTGATTTTGATGACTTGTATTGGTATGCAGGATAGGGATGCATGCTATACAGAGAACCAACAACAAAACATAGAAAATGAAATTGATTTTCTTCCATGACTTGCAACTGGGATTGATGTGAATATAAAATTCAGGAGGTAATGGTTATTTTATACCATTTTTTGCAAGACATTAGTAACCATTTGTTGCGTTTTTAATCAAATTGACTTGGAATACACCATGCTTGCAGTATTGATGATTTCGAGTTTACTTCTGAGTGTTCAATATTCGATCTTCTGTACATTTTTCTATATCATGGTTGGATAGTTGATCCTCAAGTATGCACTTTTTAATCCTGTACCTTTATATTTTTTTAGAAAAAATATTTTATACATTCTCTTAGTTTACAATTTTCCTTTTTCCCTTTTTCTTCTTTACTTTTCATAATATCCATGTTTGCATGTATATGCATGCATGGGGTGTCTAGGGGGGTTTCTAGGGGGTGTATAGGGGGTCCAGTGGGGGGTATCGAGGGGGGTGTCTGGGGGGTGTCCAGTGGGGGGGTCCTGGGGGGGGGGGGTCCAAGGGTGTCGGGGGGGGGGGGGTGTCCAGGGGGGTGTCTAGGGGGGGGGGGTCTAGTGGGGGTGTCCATGGGTGTCGGGGAGTGGGATGTGAAAGGGGGTTTTGCCCAGGGGGGTTCAATGGGGGGTGTCCAGGGGGTGTACAAGTGGGGGTGTCCAGCGGGGGGGGGGGGGAGGGTCTAGTGGGGGTGTCGGGGGGGGGGGGTGAAAGGGGGTTCTGTCCAGAGAGGGGGGAAAAGGGGGTTCTGTCTAGGGGGAGAGTGGGGTGTGTGCAAGGGGGGAGGGGGTGTGCTGGGGGGGGTCTGTCCATGGGGGAAGAGATGGGCTGCAGGGGGTGTCCAGGGGGAGAGTGGGGGTGTGCAAGGGGGGAGGGGGTGTGCTGGGGGGGGGGTCTGTCCAGGGGGAAGGGAGGAGATGCAGGGGGTGTCCAGGGGGAGAGTGGGGGGTGTGCAAGGGGGGAGGGGGTGTGCTGGGGGGGTCTGTCCAGTGGAGAAGGGAGGGGCTGCATGGGGTGTCTAGGGGGTGAGTGGGGGTTTTGGGGGGGGGGGGTGCTGTGGGATCTTTCCAGGGGGAAGGGAGGGGTGGCAGGGGTGTTTAAGGGGAGAGTTTGGGGTATGAAAGTGTGGAGGGGGTGTGGTTTCACAGTAAATGCATTCTAGTTTACAGGAGCAAGGTGAAACCAAGGTGGGGAAACTTCTATTTCTGGGAAAACTATCTATACCCATGGTTTGACAACCGTGGGTATATACACTATTGTAGAACCCTCTATACCCACGGTTTGACAACCATGGGTATATATACTACTGCAGAACCCTCTATACTCACGTTTTGATAACCATGGGTATATGTGCTGCACTGCAGAACCCTATATACCCACATTTTGACAACTGTGGGTATATATGCTACTGTAGAACCCTCTATACCTACAGTTTGTTGAACCGTGGGCATAGATTTATACCCATAGTTTACCAGAACTGTGGGTAAGTTGAAAATTCAGTGGGCTATACCCACGATTTCTGCAAAACCATGGGTATAGGGCAATCCTGATGCCTCGGGAGCCCACGGTTCATCAAACCATGGGTATAGACTATACCCATGGTTTGATAGGCTATACCCACAGTTTCAAACTGTGGGTATAGGGAAATTTTCCAATAGGGTGAGAAATCATAGATGGAAAATGAAGTGAATTTGTTAGGGAAAATTGAAATTCAACCTAAGGAACCAAAGGGAATTGTTGAAGGGTGTCTAAATAATTATGAAATATATTTTCTATATTCACATGAGGGAAACCTGTATCCATGGCTTGAATCTATTTTAGATGGATTGAATAGATATTTTCTAGGACCACCACTAAATCGAACCTTGGGAGAAATTAAAAACTTAGACTCCATAACCATTCCTAAAAATCATCTAGAAAATTTTGTGGTTAAAATTTTGATTCAAAAGAAACCAATTATGTTAATAAATTTTGAAAATGAAACCGAGTTCAATTCTATGTCCTGAATTGTGTCTGAATATGTTAGCTAACCCGAGCTCAAACTCAAGGTCCATATATACTCTCTCAAGTATTCCATCACATGGGATAATCCAAAACATTATGTCATAATTTTATCCTCTCTTGAATCTAATAAATAGAAAATTATCCTTGATGTATTAAGAAAAATTTAAAAAGAAATTGGATGGACCCTTTTTGATATTCATGGGATTAACCCATTCAATTGGACATATATTATTGTTCTTGAATCAATTTCAAAGCCTTCCTACCAATACCATTGGATACTCAATCAAAATCAAATTGAAGTGGTGAAAAATGTTTTCCTTAAAATTTTAAAAGGTGGTATTGGATAAGTTGGGGGGGTTCAAGTAGAGCTAAAAACATTAAACAAAGTGCTTTCTGGGAGGCAACCTGGATTTTACCTGTACATTGACTCAAATCTTGGAATTTCGAAATAAATATGTACATTTTTTAGTTCCCTTTTTTATTAAGGGACCCCCTTGGGATTTCCAATGTGATATAATGTTTCTTGTGTGTGTGATATTTAACAAGTATAATAATTTAATTTTTACAAATGAAATCCATGAATTGTAATGTTCAAACCCATCCATCAATCATCTCTAAGAAGTATACTTGTAACTTAAATGCAAAGTGATCTATTTATTTTTGATGGGTCATCAACCTCAAACCAGGTGATTTTGTTCCATGATTTCATTTCAAATCAATTCTCCCCCTTTCTTTCCAATCCTAATATATCACTTCTCTTATATTTCAACACTAAGGGTAGTGTCATTCTAAGTTAGGGGGAGTGAAAATATTGTATTTTTTTAATAAAATTGGGTTTTTATGATAAAAATTCAATTCAATGAAAAAAATTCAATTCATTATCCTTTCATGTGTTAATGTACATTGGGAATCATGGAAACTGAATGTAAAATAATTTTGAATGCCTTGATTATGATTTTAATGCATGTTTAAATTAATGAGAATAGTTTTTGGAAATTGAATTTGTCTGATGTGATTTTACAATGTTTACATTTTCATACACTTAATCAAAATGCCACATTGCACGTCTATTGTATTTTGGGTGTAAGTTTGAGTTCTTGGGTTCCTTTCATCATATCATAGGTTTTGGGGCCACTTTTAGTTTAATTTGAGTATCCAACAAATAAAAGAAAAAACGACTACATAGAGGAATGTTTTGTCCAAATGAGTGGTGTCCGAAACTTGGGGCTCGTGACTCCATAGTTGTCTTGACCATAGTTTTGACTTATATCTCTATTTTAGAGCATGAAATTAGAAAAATGTGTGGCATTCAACACTTGGGGATCGTGAATCCATAGTTTTCTTTATCGGAGTTGGTCTTTTCACATCTATTATGGTTAAAAAAAAGAAAAAAGAAAAAAATTGGATACTCATCTTAAGGATTAATGTGATTCTTACCTAGCGCTCCCATTTCCCCCCCTTGAATAAGAAAATAGCCCCCATGTCTTTTGTAATGCACAACACATCATCATGCTGAATTGAAATTGGATGAAATGTGATGAGGAATTTGAATAAAGGAATGATCTTGGGATTGGGATATGCTTGTGAAACTAGCTTGTGTGAAATGATTTTGATAGGTTTCATGATTTTTTGTAATGATGTATTTTGGTGATCATTGTCTATTAAAACGTTTTTGAAAAAAGGAATTCAATTTCATATTTTTGAGATACTTTTTTCTCGGGACTAGAAAAACTCAAGTTGGGGGGGGGGGGTGATTATCCAATAAAAGAGTCTAATATTCATCGATTATATTTTAATATTAATTTGTTTCAAAGTCAATAAACACCAATTTTAGTGAATTTTATAAATTGAACTTTATTTCTCATCACATGTGCAATTCATGTTTAAAGTGAAAATTTGTGCCCAATCGATCATCTATTTGTGGGGAAAAAATTATTCATTATTTAAATTTTTTATTTTGGGATATGATTGATGACTTTTCTTGTAACATTTTTTATTTTGGGATTAATGGATGAATCATAATGGATGATGGAAATTTTTGGCCATGGATACAGAAATTTCTGGACAAAGCATAATGGGCCTTAATCCCATAAAAAAAGTGGGGCCCATGATTCAAGCCCAGTAAATCTAAAATTTTAACTATATAAATAGAAAATTATAGGAATAATTTAATTCAAATATGGATATAGCTAATTATAATTTTTTCAAGGAGATCTAGGGAGTCCAAGTTGACATTTAATTTGTGGGATAGATTTGAAGGCCCATAAATCCATCCCACCAATTTCATCATAACTTCCGAATGGATGATATAATTGGAATGAAAATTTTACATATATTAGAGGAAACTTGGATGAATATATTACTATTCTACTACCATCAAATATTCGGTAATCTTTAATTCTATATTTGAACTCCAAACCGGGGGGTGAATTTGGGTGAATTTCTTGGTCAACATTGAAAGATTCCAATTTTTTCTCTCTCACCCTACTCTTGAATCCCCTAATTAATGGGTAATGAATTGAATGTTGGGGGATCAACCCTAGGCTCCTAACATGCCTATTTAAGGTGGTTTTGGTTAAGAAATGGGATGAATTTTTTATTTCAATTGTAATGCTATGCTATCTTTTTGTAATCGCTTCTTCAGTTTCTTTCATGTAATTTGTTCAAATCAATTTTTTTCTTAATAAATGTTAATATTATTATACTTTTATATTATTATTCATATAATTTTGATACTTTTCCCTTAGAGAGTGAATCTATTCACATAATATTTTTTTAAATTCTTCACACAAAAGTGGAGTGATCTTTATTTTAATGTTTTTCTTCTTCAATTCCGCCCCCATGAGTCTACTTCCCTCTTCCATTGATAGAATTTCATCAATGGAAGGATAATAATCTTATGGTTTGATCCAAGGGAGTATAAATGGTATTTATTGGATGTTATTTCATGTTATTTAATATTTTAATCAGTTCATTATTTTATGATTTCCATTCTATGAGTTATTTTCTTCTTCATCTTCGCCAACTTTAACGACGACACATTCTAAGTGCTAGTATGATCCAATTATTGGGAGTGATCATTTAAGTGATCCTATAAGTGAATTGGTTATTAGCCTTGGAATTATATCAGGATTAAATTGGTGAATGATGTTGTGGAATTATCTCATTTTTTGATACATATTGAATTAGTGATCCAAATATTTCTATTAAAACAAATATATCCAATATAACCCTAGAAATAGCCTAAGATAGACTCATTTTCCTTAATTATTTCCATTAAAATATTTATTGTTTTATTATTAGATTCATTCAATTATATTAGTTATATTAGTATTTTTTTTACAGTTAACAACATAGTTTTCCACTTCATAGACAATATTCCATAGAATGTACATATCTATAGTTTTTTTCTTCAATCCCCATGGATTTGATCCCTACCTGTACTAAAAAAACCACTTCTACCTATAGGGTAAACTTGGGCATATCTATGCCTCTACCAGATGAAAGAAGATCAGATATATAACTCCCAAATAGAGAGGTTCCAATAGATGAACCTCAAGTTGTGCTAAGGAGATCTACTCATATCAAAAAAATAGTTTAGAAGTTTGGAGTTGATATGTATTTATTACATCAAATGGATGAAAGGGAAAAAGAATTATAGAATAATAAGATACTCTCAGATACTCGAAACACTAGGATTCAATCATGGAAGAGTAAATGAATTCATTACACCTCAATAATACATAGGATTTAGCTGAACTACTTGAATGAAATAGAGTTCTAGACAAAATGGTTTTTTTTGTTTGAAAGAGGAAGAAAATAGAAGTAAGAGGTAAAAATCAAGTATTATAGTGAAAGAATTTTAGTAAAAGAAATTGATTATTTTTTTTTGAAAATTTCTAACTAGTTTTGAAGCACACAACCATTCAAACAATGCTCAACATTATTTTATCCGATGATCTACACTTAGAGAAGATGAATGTAAAGACAAATTTTCATCATGAGAATTTGGAGGAATAGATTTGCGTGGTTTAAATCAAGGGTTATGAAGTTCATTAGAAGGAGGATTTGGTTTGTAATTTGAAATAGAGTCTTTATGTATTGAATCAAGATCCACAAAAATGTAATTAGAATTTAAAAACTTTCATGCTTGAGGAAAGTTTCAGTCAACGTGATTCCAATAATTTTTGTTATAGGAAGCAATGGGATGATAGAACATGTCTCATACCATTTTTTTCATGTGGATGATATACTGATTACTGGTATAAAGTTCTATCAAATCGAGGAACTAAAGAGGAATATGTCAAGAAGTTTTGAGATGAAAAACACTAGACAAGATAAGAAGATCTCTTGAATGAGAATTGAGAGGGATAAGAAGTAAAACTCTTTGGTTTTATCTCAAAAAAATACATAAGTAAGGTCATCAAATGATTCATTATGGATAGTGGTAAACTTTTCTCAACCCCCTCACTGGAAACTTAAAATTTTCTAAAGAACAGGTACTATAAATGGACATATAAGTTCATGACATAGAGAAGGTTCCCTTTTTTCCTCATTTATTACAAGTTTAATGTGTGAAATGGTTTGTACATGGATGAACATTTCTTTTTCAGTGAGAGTTGTTAGGTTTTTCATGTCAAATCATAGAAGGAAACATTGGGAATATGGGGAATGGATCATTTGATACTTTAAGGGGTTAGAGGATTCAAATTTATGTTTTAGAGATGATGATCAATTGAAAGGTTTTATAAATGAGTTTTTTTGTAGACATGGATTCAAAAAAAGTACTACAAGATTTTCATTTACTTTTGGTGGAATAATTGTTAGATTGATGTATAGATACATCCAATTATTACTTTATCTACTATAAATGTAGAGTGTGTTGCTACTATTTAAGTAGGTAAATAGTTTATATGGCTAATATACTTGTTGAAGGAACTCGAAAAGGGATTAAAAAAAGTAATGTTAGCCTATGATAGCCAAAGATCTACTCATCTTGTTTGAAATCCTGTGTTTCATGAAATAATGAAACACATTGACCTAAAATATCACTTTATATGAAGCATTCTAGAAGATAAAGTGTTATAGATATAAAATTTTGTTGAGAAGAAGAATCCTGTTGATATTTTAAAAAGGTGATAGTCTAAGAAAGTCTGAGGAAACATTGTGCCTTATTCAGAATCAATTGATCAGATGAAGTGGAGGAAAATATATGCACTAAATAGAGGAAGGAATCAAGTGGATGGTTAAATAAATTTGAAATCCTGAAGCAATTTCCAAGTGGGATATTGATGGTTTTTTTCTTTAATTTCATCAAAAAAAGTTTTCCATATGAATTTCATTAGACTCTGATGATCGGATGAAGGTTATAAAACATAGACAACCACTTAGTGGTTTCATGTGGTGAGGTTATATGGTGCATAGAAAAATTTCCATTGAGTAGATTCCATCAGATAGGGATGATCATACATATATCATTAGACAAATTCTATTAGATGGAGTTCTCATAGACGGTGTTCACTGGGGAATGGCTTCTATTTACATGAGTTACTTGTATGGGTACCTACTATTGGTGGTTTAAACTTATGATTTAAAATTTATAGAAGGTTTTCCATGTCAATGGGAGGTTGACCATGAATATTAGAGGTCGATGCAACTTGTTGACTAGTTGAAGACCTTTATAAATAGAGATGGTGACCTAGCTCTACTGTGTGTGATTCTTGAGTGATTATTATACTAAATAACGAGAGTTTATGACTTAACTATATGATACCTTGTAAATAGAGAGGAAGTGATCGATGAGTTTTTTTATTTTATTGCATATCCTATAATTATTTTTTTGTAGTGTTCTCCAGTTTATGTAAGAAATTTTTCCAAACCATGAAAATCTTGTTTGTTCATTTTATTTGTGGTTTGTATGTGAAGTGTGTTTGTGAAGTTTTTGTGGTTATTATATTAGATTTTGTCCTAGTTCCAGTGCACACACACATGTGTGTGTGTGTGGGGGGGGGGGGTTATCAGACAAACCTCTATCCAATAGAATTATGGATCTTTTCACTACAAAGGCTGTGATGATTGGATGGAAATTCGTCTGGTGTATGTTTTGATTTACACGTCTATCCGGTGTAATGGATGGAGTGATTCCCTTATTCCTTAACAAAATCATCCCTACATAGTCCCATAATGATGCTTATAGAGAACTTGATTCATTCTTACACAACCAATTCCTTTATCATTTCTTCCCTCCCAAGTTGCCTCTAATATAATATTCCTTCACAATAGAAATAAAAAGAATAATTAGTATTTATACATTCATTTTGTTCCCAAAAATAAAATAAATAATTTACCTCCACAATTCTAGCCATTTAATCAATATTCACACAATTTAATGAATTTACACTTTAATTACAAAACTAATTAAAACTTAGTGAATTAATAAATACAAGGGAATAAAATGAATTGAATATTACCAAAATGTCATGAATTTATAGACTATTTCAATTCCCCCACACTTAATCCCTGGAATTATAAGCAAGTTAACTTTAAAAATATTATTAATAAAAATTCACATGCAAGACAATGTTAGTTTCTTTTTTAACACCATGATTCTAAATCTCATCTTCCTACTTAATGTTCTTAGTTCCATATTCTTTATTAAGTTAATTAAATTATTTTACACTTCTTACATCCTACCATGATCATTTATAGCTACCTTCCCAGAATTATTTTACTCAAAACTCAAGTGTGAATTTAAAGAAAGGACTTTCTCATTACAAGTTCGTGTTGGGTTAACCATAGGATTAATATATTTCTTCACCTTTACCTAATAATTCAAGTATTCATGCATATCATGAGGGATTTTCAGGGTTTATATGTGGCTTAGAGAATTGGTTGTGCACTAAAATACACATGTATATGATTCCTGTTCATTAAATATATGTATATTATAATGTATTATATATATAATTTAAAAATTATACATGTGTATGATACATGTATATAATCATGAATATGATGCATAAATAGTACATGAATTTGATTCTTATACTCTTGCAGGAAGTATCATGCAATATACATACATGTGATGCATGTATAAGAGAAAATAAAACAAAAAAATGCAAGCTTACTGCATGCACATTTCCCATAATAAAACATACCCTCCCCATGCAGTTTTCATCTAGATTAGAATATTTGTATGATGATTGTTGAATGATTTTAATGCAATCATAAAAAAATAATAAATCATGGGTATTATTTCATATTACCTGATAGAGGTAGATGAATTATTCATTAAATAAGAACACACCATGCTCCTCTAATAAAAGATAAAGAGTTCACTTTGATGTGTGTGTAGAATATCATGTATGTTTGATGCTACTATTATCATCAGTTTAATGAAAAGTAATTGAATATTTCTTATTACTCAACCTCATTTATCTCTCCCAAGAAGGCACTAACACCCCTTAGAGAGCTTTGGGCATCCTCTAATAAATAGTGGGATCCATCAGCTGGTGTATTCCCTCTGAGGCAAAAGCCTTTATTTTTTGTTTTGGTGATAATAATCAAACATTCTTCATAGATAAAGAACAATTTGGAGGCTATTACACACATTATATTGGTACTTTTTTCTACTTATTTTTAGAATAATTTTAGAAATTTTATTTCTTGAAAGATAGATCAACATGTTTTTGGGGGTTATTCCTCTACCAAAGATCATATGATGATCCAATGAAACCTATCATTGGTATCAAAGTGAGTGTCTTCAAGGAATAATTGTGTTTAAATCAATGTTTTTAAAGAATGTTGAATCTATAAAATTTAATACAAATGATAATACCTGTATGTGTGCCTATACATAAAAGTAATCTTTTATTTCCCTTACACAAATTAGTTTACATAATTGTATTCATTAATACCCTTATATAAAGAGGGACACTATAGCAACCCTGCTTTTTCTTACATTACTATTACATAATTTTAAAGATAAACAACATAAATTCATTACACATCCAGGATCCAAAGGTTTAGTGTACTGGGAAATCTAGTACCATACATAACTTTTACAAAACATTTATCTAATTCATTCTTCTCTAGATTCTTATTGGACCTTGAATTAGCCTTAGTACAAGTAGTCACGTGAGGATATACATTAAAAAGGGGTGAGTTAAAATCCTAGTAATAGGATAGATAAGAACATGAAACAATATAAAATGGGGTGATAATAATCATTATCATCATAACATAGACATGATAATTATCATCATAACATAGACATAGTATCATAACCATGATAGGAAGCATTAATAGAAGATTTGGAATGTGGCAATGCATAAAATTGAAACATCATGTCTTAGCGATCAACTACCACAGATAGCTATGAATAAAGATAGAATAATTTTTGGGAATATTTCACTTTAATCATGAGGTTATTCACATTAACCAATTGATTTGAGTGCTAAATAATTCTAGGAACACCCGTCACACCATAACATTTACATTGCACTATATAAATTCGGGCGCACCCGTCACATCATAACATTTATATTATAATGCATGCCACATAAAACATATATCAATCATGAACATAAATAAACCATTTAAAGGAATGGGTTTTATATCATAATCATACATTCATAAACTTTGGGTTCCCAAATGAAAGGGGGAATAACATACTTGATATAAGAATCATCAACCCTGAGTTAGAAGTAAAAGGCGTGTTTTGAAAGAAGAGTTATTTTGGAAAACATTGTGTTTGTCATAAACCCCAGTAGAAAACATGTATATCCTAGAAAAGATAAAAATAATGATGAATAAATTGTTTTTAAGGAATAACCATACTGAAAATGGGGTGAAAGAGGGAAAACCCAAAGAAAGAGAGTTGAGTTTGAGAAATCCCCATACCTTTTGTCCGAAAGGTTCCTTCACATTAATATCCTATATAATCTCATAATATTCATTAATTAAAAATACCATAACCTTTTATACATTAATATTATTCATTATGGTTTTATTATTTTATTTTATAGTCCTTTGGATGAGTTATAGAGTTTAAATTCATTGTTCGATAGTGTTCATTTTCTTAGTTTTCATGATCGGTTCACTTGTATACATGAATGGAAGTTCATGTAAGATGAAAATAAACATACAGAATTGTTATTATATGTTGTTAATTATATTACATAAGTTTAAATTATCTTAATATGTATTTGGTTATATACCATGAGGATGATTCATTAGATAAAAGTTAATGATGATCATTTTAGGTTAATTTTGGCGATTTTTGTTCACAACGAAGTTATTTTTTTTATCATTTAGTATTATGTGTACAAGTTAGTTACAGAACATAAAAGGGGTTAAAAAATAAAATTTAAAATATATTTTCAACCATTTAATGGTTTTATTAATAGTATTTAATTCATTTATTGAAAATAAAAGTTAATCACCCACGATGTTGGTAAATTGACACTTCACGGGTGACGATTTGATTTTCAAGATAACAGAGAGGGAGAGAGGAGTTTAATGTTGGATCTTACATTAACATGATATAATTATAGTATATGTAAGGTAATGGAGTTATCATTACATTTTAAATAAGGTATGTGAGGAGAGAATAATAAAAGAAATTGAAATTGAAAGTAAATTAAAAGAAAAGAGAGAGGATTTACCTCTTGAATTCTCCTCTTGAGATCCTCCTAAAGGCACATAGGCTTGGTCTTTTGATGAGACAAAGAGCTCCTGGATGTGGAGGAGGGACTAGGGAAGATTATTGGGTATAATATGGGAAAGTCTAAAATCTTGAGAGGTCTGAGGAGAAGAGGGTGTGAGGGGTGATATTTATAGTGGAGGAGAGGGGTGTTTTCTTGTTAGTTTATTATTTTTCTCAAGATAAGAAATAATGAGGATTATTGTGACTAAATATAGTAATTAGAACATGTGAGTTTGAACCAATGGTCACTTAAATCATCCATGACTCAACCATGACTCAAAAATTCAGGTTTTTTTTCATTTATCATAAATTATCATATTTTACTATTCAAAAAAGTTTAAGTATTTCAAAAAAATCCCAAAAATTCACCTTAACCATTTTTAAATGTGTAGAATTTAAAAATGAACTTCATTTTAATTTTATAAATCCTATTAATTTAATTTTTAATTAAAATCATCATGTACTTGGAAAATACAAATTTTAAAATTATAACTAATTTTATAATACTTTGAAAAATTACTTAAGGTATCATAAAATTATCTTAAAATCATAAGACATAAAAATATTAATTTATGAATACATTTTTTGAAAAATATTTTATTTTAAATTAATCATAAAATATGTATGACTTATAAAAATACCAACACTTAATTAATAATTTTTAAAATATTTATTTACTTATACTACGATATAATTATATCATATTGTCACTTATAATATGGATACATTTTATTTATACTTTCATTGGTACAATTACTATTAACTTGGATGATTTACTATTCATAAGGGTAAGTTACTATCCACCAAAAATTAAGTTTTTCTTATCAGACTCGGAATATCTTACTGATTACAACTGTGTATGTTAGATTTTTGATATTCAAAACACAAAAGTGGAAAAATTATGTTTAATGAATAGGCTATAAAGGACGCATAGTATTTAGTAGTTCATTTAAGCATGATTTGGCATTGTATTTCCTAATGTGATTTTATATGACATAATTATAAGACAATTTATATTGATAAAACTTTGGTTTTGAAGTGCATTGTGTTGCATTTGTTGTCAATGAGGCATAAAGTTGTCTTGGAATGAATGGATGTCAAGGAGTCAAGATGTGAATGTCAAAGGATGTGATGGTGATGGTGGTGAAGGAGAATGGCCATAGTACTAAGATGCATGTCACTTAGGAGATTCACTAAGTGGTATTGGAAATTGTGGTTGAAACATTCTCCATGTACATCAGACGATTTTTGAGCTGATCATTAAGTTCCAAGAACTTGTATCAACTGGATACAATGTCACAACATTGTTTGAACACCATGCATTGTAGTGACAATGCATGAGGAGTTGAAGCAGCAAGATGATCCATTCACTACTTCTAAGTGGATGAAGTGGTTTAATGAAGTCCATGTACTAACTCTTAGTGCATGTGAATTTGAAGTTGATCCAATTGATCTCTGAGTAGATCAATGAAGCACATTGAAGAATTTAAGTGATTTAGGAGCTCAGTTGAAGATGAAGACCCTTCGTGAATTCCATTACAAAGTGATGAATAAATGTTGAAGAAGAATGGAGGAATTCTAATGAAGAAGAAATAATTGATCAAGTAGCTCGGTTGATGAAGATCCTTGAGAATTCTCTCCTAAGTTGAAAATGAGATGGTGAAGAAGAATTATAAATTGAGGAGTTGTTTTTAATCAAGAAGATTAATGTTTGAATTCTCAAGAAGAAGATGAAGGAAAAGAATGCCTTGAAGGGCAAGTGGCACTTGGCATATTTTACATGGAGGACTTTGATTTTTACAAAGTCTTATTCAAGACTTAGCCAAAAAATATGGCCAGCCCGTGAGCACCTTGTGGGTTCAACCCCAAGGCTCATGTGGGCCTAAGGCGCCACGCCCAAGGGGGAACCCGTGGGGCGAGCTCAGGGCGGCAGGGGCGCACCCGCAGACACCACAGAGGCGCTGGGGCACGCCCGGAGGAGCGCAGTGTGCATAGTGGGCGCCAGTGGCGCGCCCGCAGGAAGCATGGTGGGCGCTAGGAGCGCGCCCGCAGGAGCAAGAGTGGGCGCAGAGCGCGCTCGCAGGGAGAACACGGTGCGGGGCGGCACCGTGGAGGGAGAAGTGCAACTGGGAGTTGAGCGGCAGCGGCATATTGATAAGCCGCGTGAAAACCGCGCCCCGTTTCGATGTGGGACGCAGAATTTTCACCCGGGAACGATCCTGGCCGCACGATCAATCGTGCGCCAGATCTCGGCCGCCCATCTAATCCGCCGCGGCCCAACCAGATCGCGGCCGTCCGATGTATCTCCATCGTCTGATCCGACGGCCGTGGCTTCGTCCTCTTCCTCGAGCCCGAGCCGAAGCCACCCGCGAGCAGCCGCTGAACCAGAGGCCATCCGACCACCCGTTCTCGAGCTCCCGGCCACCGCTGATCGAAGTGAAGCCACCCTCGCGCTCGTCTGACCATAACGAACAGGATCATGCCCAAGAATACACGTGCATGCAACAAATGAGGGAATTCGATGTTGGCCGAGGCAAACAAAGTTGCCGAGGCACCGGGTTGATGTTTTGCATGAGATAAGCCTAAACGAAGGCCGTGCATGCGTTCTAAGTCGCATGCACGTGGAGGAAACCGAAGGAAAAGAAAAGGAAACCCGCGTTGAAACAGAGTATAAAAATCAAGATTTGAAGATTTTAAAGATCCGAAGATTTCGGGTGTTTGAAGTTATTATCACGCGGACGATGCGAGGCAGTCTCTGCCTATAAAAATGAGGCCGAGCCCTCTGTGCCGCTTGCTGATGCGCTGAAGTTTTGAAGACCCGTGAGAAGCCTTTGTTCCTCGCAAAGTTGAAGCCCCGTGCAAGGTATTTGCGCGGCTGTTGTTCTCGGTGCCACCCGAGGCCCGAAAGAGTTCCTTTCGCGCACCCCTTGCGCGAAAGAGGTGAAGGGAAGGAGTCCCCTGCGCGCTATCCCTTTGCGCGGCAGGAAGAACCCGGGGCAGTAGCTCTTGCGCGCCCCGTGGTTGAGGTGCCTTGCACCCAAGGTGCTCTTGCACTCTTGAGGCTTGCACACCCGAGGACTTGTGTGCTGCCTTGTGCACCCAAGTACTTGCGCGATTGAAGAGAGGTTGGCCGCACCCCTTGCGCGACTTCTTTAGTGTTCGGGTGGAATAGTGGAGGAAGGCCGAGCCCTTGCACCCTTTGAGTGCCAAGTGAAGAAGAAGACACTCTATGGGAAGTAGGTGTGCAAAGCAAGAGAACCCGAGGCCATACCTTGTGTGAAGTGAAAGAACACACCCTTTGGGTGTATGTGCAAACAAGAACAAAGAAGGGGCCGTGGGCAGTGTGTGTGCAAAAAGGAGAGAAAGGCCGTAGCCTTGTGCAACCAAAGAAAACCCAAGGCCTAAGTGTATTTGTGTGTGCTAAGTGAAGAGGAAAAGCACACTTGTTCAGGTGTGTGCAAGTAGAGGCCGAGACCACACCTTGTGTGAGTGCCAAATTGAAGAACACACTTTGTGTGTGGATTTGAAGAAGAGGCCGTAGCCCTTGTGGGTGTGCACACTTTGAAGAAGATTAAAAGAACAAGGAAGTGAGTGTGCTTTGCAAGTGAAGTAGGCCAAGCTCAAGTGTTTGCCAAAGTGAAGAAGTTTTGTGTGCAATGAGACAAGGAGGCCGAACCTAGTGTGTGTGCACTAAGTGAAGTGAACACACTTAGAAGAAGGAAGAAAGAGGAGACCCACACTAAAGTATAACACACTTTTAGTGTGTGAACAATTTGAATATAGTGTGTGAAGATTGTGGAGAAGGTGTGTGCTATAATTGATTACACCCTTTGTGGGTCTACTGCACCAAGAAGAGGAAAGGAAGAGTGCATGCATGCATGCATGCACGTGCACACGTGAACAGTGCTAAATCAGTGGTGTGCAACTGAGACTGGACCAGACCGAAGATAAAGATATTATTTTTCTGAGCATTCAGTAATTGGAGAGAAGCCGGGGCATCCTTAGAAGAAGGTGATAAAGCCCGAGCTAGATTGAGAAGATCCTGATCATCACAAGTGATCAGAGGTACAGAGCAAGGCCAGCAGTCTTTATCCCAGACTGCTGAAGATACTTGAAGAACTTAAAGTGAAGAAGAGCTACTCGTGCGACTCGAGGAGCCAGGAGAAGACCCTGTGGGACTCAGGGAGAAGAAGTCTTCAGTGGGATTCTGGAGCAGGCCAGTGGGACTCTGGTAACACTGTGGGACGCAGTATAAAGACCCTCCTGTGGGACTCAGGAGAGATACGGTGGGAAGCTGTATTGACCATTGTAATACTAACAGATTATAATGGGAGAATCCATGCTTGGAGAGCATGGAAAGGATGTAGGCCTTTGGTGCCGAACCTTGTAAATCCTTGTGTCCTGTGCCTTTTCATTACTGCATTATCCGGGAAAGGTTGAGAGATACAAGAAGAGTGGATCGAGGCTTTAACCAGCCATAGAGGTTTAATTGATAAGAATCAATTAGTAAAAAGTTTTAAGGGATCACTGATTCACCCCCTCCCCCTCTCAGTGATTCACACTGATCTGGGCACTTCAATTGGTATCAGAGGGAGGTTACCTCTAAAAGATCCAAGGGAGTCTATATGGAGTGCAGATTTGAGGAAATGAAAGAACAGCCTCAAATGGAGATATCTGCCAAGACTCTGAAAAATAGAAAGAAGAAACAGGCCAAGAAGATGAAGAAAGCCTGTCCTAGCTGTGATGAAGTTGAAATAATGAATGATCTTCAGAGTGCACTCAAATATCTTCAGAAGACAGTTCCCATGGAAGTGGCAAAGTGTATAGCTACAGGCATCCATGATCTTCATGAAGAAAAATCACAGTTAGAAGAAGAAGCCAATGCTATGGAAGATCAGCTGGCAAAAAGGGTTGGCATAACCAACACTCTCAGAAAACTGGTGAATGCCAAGGATGAAACTGTTTCCCTTTGCAATGAAAGATATGAAGATACCTGTGAAGAATTTCAAAGGAGCTCTTCTGAGAAAGAAATATTTTTGATAATTATCAAAGAAGTGTTCCATGCACTGGAGAAGCTGCACAGAGTCTCAATGATTGTCAGAGATGCTCAACTAGAAGACAAAGTCAAAAGGGTGAAGGAGCTTGACAACTCATTGCTTGAAATTAAGCAAGTGCATGAAGACCAGATGAAACAGCTGGAAGAGAAATGGGAAGGAAGGATAAGAACAGTTGAGGATGAGAAGAACTCCCTCAACATGAAGTGTTTAGAATTGGAGGTGATATTGAAAAATCTGCAATCACCTAAAGCTGAATCCTCCCAGTCAGCTGATAGAAGAAATGTTGCTACACAAGTATGCATTGAGAAGGATGATTCTAAAAGAAAGACATCCTCTAATGAAAGGGCAACATCTTCTAAAAAGAAGGTACCATCCATCCCATCTTGTACTTATGTTACTAAATGTGTTTCCACAAAAAATACAGGATGGAAGAATAACATTGATCAAGTATGGATGAAGAAGATGAAGAAAGAGAGCTCTCCTGAAACAGCACAACAAGTCAAGAAAAGTACCCTAAAATCAGAAGAACTCAAGAGGTCAAGATTCGTGGGACAATGCTGGTGTTGTAACAAGTATGGGCATTGTGCAAAGGATTGTTGGTACAATCCACTGAATGCCAAAGCACAGAGGAAGCCCATGCCAAGGGGGAGCAAGCCAGAAGGAAAGAAGCAGCATCCACAGGTCCAGAGACATCTGTTTACTGCTAACAGATTTGGATTTCTTGACAACATCTGGGATGTTTGCAAAAGTGGTCAAAAAGATACATGTCAATCTCCAACTGTATCCAGAGCTCAAAAGAAGAAAAGATCACAGAACCTGGCTCAGAAAGATTCCTTGGGAAGCAAGCAGAAGAAAGTGGAAGATGCTCCCAAGAAGATTATGAGAAATAAAGAGAAGTCCTTGGAGTCTGAGTCCAAGAAGGGTGATGCATCCAGAAGGACCACCAAGAAAACATGCTTCTACTGTGGAAAGAAAGGACACCTCATGGACCTTTGTAAAGAAGCCATGAAATTAAATAGAAGCAGACTGGACTCAAACAGACAATCAATCCAGAAGAAGCAGAAGGGATTGATTGAAAACAAGTTGCCTAAGAGAGGTAGCTTGACAGCATCAAAGGAACCATGTGAAACTTCCAGAACTGAGGCCACACTTCCAAATGACTCTTTAGTCATATGGCCAAATCAGTTGCAACTTGCCAAAGATCTCCAGAGAGCTGAAGATGAAGTTCTGGCAATTGCTAAGGCAAAAAGAAAGAAGAAGGTTTCACATGAAGATGTTTTGAGAACCACACCAGCACAATCATCAATGAAGATCAAATGTGCAAGTGTGAAGAATGGTGAAAATGGGACATCTCGGTTGAGAGAATCTTCTCAAACTTGTTGTTCACATTGATGAACCAAGGAGGTTCCATCTTATTCCCTTATACTATTGGTATTTACATGTGCTGACATTGCAGGGAATTGAAGATGATGATCATTCTCAGCTGGAGGATGGTTTGGACAGAATGGAGTGCACCCCTTGAGGGGGAGCCAATCTGGAGAAGATGGGATTCTGATATTTAATTCCATCTTGAGAAAAGTGAAGGTATTCCAATCATACTTTCATCCCTTGTTTCTTAATTGAGGCTATCTTGTCAATTAAGGGGGAGTATGGATTGAAGACAAATGGATGAAAGGGGGAGCTTTATCATTGCACTGAACTTTCTAATGAGTTTTGTGAAGTATGTGCAGGATTTAGCAATTCGTTGTTATATCTGAAAAATTTTCAAACCCCTGAAGCATGATCTCACATGTATAGTGAATGTTGGACAGCATTGAGTACCTTGGTTACATCACTCTTGTTTTCTACACCGGGTTAGCCCAAGTAGACTTAGAGCTGATTTACTAAAGGTTCTTTGCTAAAGAGAACATGTGACATCGTCCCTCTCCTAGTGTTTTTCAAGAAGATACTTTTCAATGGGAGGAAGATATTTCTGGAAGAGAACCACACCACACCTTTTCATTTGATTGCCAATAAGGGGGAGAAATATTGGCACACATATTGACCCATTCATATGTGCTGAAGTGGTGTATTGACAACAAATACAAAGGGGGAGATTGAAGTGCATTGTGTTGCATTTGTTGTCAATGAGGCATAAAGTTGTCTTGGAATGAATGGATGTCAAGGAGTCAAGATGTGAATGTCAAAGGATGTGATAGTGATGGTGGTGAAGGAGAATGACCATAGTACTAAGATGCATGTCACTTAGGAGATTCACTAAGTGGTATTGGAAATTGTGGTTGAAACATTCTCCATGTACATCAGACGATTGTTGAGATGATCATTAAGTTCCAAGAACTTGTATCAACTGGATACAATGTCACAACATTGTTTGAACACCATGCATTGTAGTGACAATGCATGAGGAGTTGAAGCAGCAAGATGATCCATTCACTACTTCTAAGTGGATGAAGTGGTTTAATGAAGTCCATGTACTAACTCTTAGTGCATGTGAATTTGAAGTTGATCCAATTGATCTCTGAGTAGATCAATGAAGCACATTGAAGAATTTAAGTGATTTAGGAGCTCAGTTGAAGATGAAGACCCTTCGTGAATTCCATTACAAAGTGATGAATAAATGTTGAAGAAGAATGGAGGAATTCTAATGAAGAAGAAATAATTGATCAAGTAGCTCGGTTGATGAAGATCCTTGAGAATTCTCTCCTAAGTTGAAAATGAGATGGTGAAGAAGAATTATAAATTGAGGAGTTGTTTTTAATCAAGAAGATTAATGTTTGAATTCTCAAGAAGAAGATGAAGGAAAAGAATGCCTTGAAGGGCAAGTGGCACTTGGCATATTTTACATGGAGGACTTTGATTTTTACAAAGTCTTATTCAAGACTTAGCCAAAAAATATGGCCAGCCCGTGAGCACCTTGTGGGTTCAACCCCAAGGCTCATGTGGGCCTAAGGCGCCACGCCCAAGGGGGAACCCGTGGGGCGAGCTCAGGGCGGCAGGGGCGCACCCGCAGACACCACAGAGGCGCTGGGGCACGCCCGGAGGAGCGCAGTGTGCATAGTGGGCGCCAGTGGCGCGCCCGCAGGAAGCATGGTGGGCGCTAGGAGCGCGCCCGCAGGAGCAAGAGTGGGCGCAGAGCACGCTCGCAGGGAGAACACGGTGCGGGGCGGCACCGTGGAGGGAGAAGTGCAACTGGGAGTTGAGCGGCAGCGGCATATTGATAAGCCGCGTGAAAACCGCGCCCCGTTTCGATGTGGGACGCGGAATTTTCACCCGGGAACGATCCTGGCCGCACGATCAATCGCGCGCCAGATCTCGGCCGCCCATCTAATCCGCCGCGGCCCAACCAGATCGCGGCCGTCCGATGTATCTCCATCGTCTGATCCGACGGCCGTGGCTTCGTCCTCTTCCTCGAGCCCGAGCCGAAGCCACCCGCGAGCAGCCGCTGAACCAGAGGCCATCCGACCACCCGTTCTCGAGCTCCCGGCCACCGCTGATCGAAGTGAAGCCACCCTCGCGCTCGTCTGACCATAACGAACAGGATCATGCCCAAGAATACACGTGCATGCAACAAATGAGGGAATTCGATGTTGTCCGAGGCAAACGAAGTTGCCGAGGCACCGGGTTGATGTTTTGCATGAGATAAGCCTAAACGAAGGCCGTGCATGCGTTCTAAGTCGCATGCACGTGGAGGAAACCGAAGGAAAAGAAAAGGAAACCCGCGTTGAAACAGAGTATAAAAATCAAGATTTGAAGATTTTAAAGATCCGAAGATTTCGGGTGTTTGAAGTTATTATCACGCGGACGATGCGAGGCAGTCTCTGCCTATAAAAATGAGGCCGAGCCCTCTGTGACGCTTGCTGATGCGCTGAAGTTTTGAAGACCCGTGAGAAGCCTTTGTGCCTCGCGAAGTTGAAGCCCCGCGCAAGGTATTTGCGCGGCTGTTGTTCTCGGTGCCACCCGAGGCCCGAAAGAGTTCCTTTCGCGCACCCCTTGCGCGAAAGAGGTGAAGGGAAGGAGTCCCCTGCGCGCTATCCCTTTGCGCGGCAGGAAGAACCCGGGGCAGTAGCTCTTGCGCGCCCCGTGGTTGAGGTGCCTTGCACCCAAGGTGCTCTTGCACTCTTGAGGCTTGCACACCCGAGGACTTGTGTGCTGCCTTGTGCACCCAAGTACTTGCGCGATTGAAGAGAGGTTGGCCGCACCCCTTGCGCGACTTCTTTAGTGTTCGGGTGGAATAGTGGAGGAAGGCCGAGCCCTTGCACCCTTTGAGTGCCAAGTGAAGAAGAAGACACTCTATGGGCAGTAGGTGTGCAAAGCAAGAGAACCCGAGGCCATACCTTGTGTGAAGTGAAAGAACACACCCTTTGGGTGTATGTGCAAACAAGAACAAAGAAGGGGCCGTGGGCAGTGTGTGTGCAAAAAGGAGAGAAAGGCCGTAGCCTTGTGCAACCAAAGAAAACCCAAGGCCTAAGTGTATTTGTGTGTGCTAAGTGAAGAGGAAAAGCACACTTGTTCAGGTGTGTGCAAGTAGAGGCCGAGACCACACCTTGTGTGAGTGCCAAATTGAAGAACACACTTTGTGTGTGGATTTGAAGAAGAGGCCGTAGCCCTTGTGGGTGTGCACACTTTGAAGAAGATTAAAAGAACAAGGAAGTGAGTGTGCTTTGCAAGTGAAGTAGGCCAAGCTCAAGTGTTTGCCAAAGTGAAGAAGTTTTGTGTGCAATGAGATAAGGAGGCCGAACCTAGTGTGTGTGCACTAAGTGAAGTGAACACACTTAGAAGAAGGAAGAAAGAGGAGACCCACACTAAAGTATAACACACTTTTAGTGTGTGAACAATTTGAATATAGTGTGTGAAGATTGTGGAGAAGGTGTGTGCTATAATTGATTACACCCTTTGTGGGTCTACTGCACCAAGAAGAGGAAAGGAAGAGTGCATGCATGCATGCATGCACGTGCACACGTGAACAATGCTAAATCAGTGGTGTGCAACTGAGACTGGACCAGACCGAAGATAAAGATATTATTTGTCTGAGCATTCAGTAATTGGAGAGAAGCCGGGGCATCCTTAGAAGAAGGTGATAAAGCCCGAGCTAGATTGAGAAGATCCTGATCATCACAAGTGATCAGAGGTACAGAGCAAGGCCAGCAGTCTTTATCCCAGACTGCTGAAGATACTTGAAGAACTTAAAGTGAAGAAGAGCTACTCGTGCGACTCGAGGAGCCAGGAGAAGACCCTGTGGGACTCAGGGAGAAGAAGTCTTCAGTGGGATTCTGGAGCAGGCCAGTGGGACTCTGGTAACACTGTGGGACGCAGTATAAAGACCCTCCTGTGGGACTCAGGAGAGATACGGTGGGAAGCTGTATCGACCATTGTAATACTAACAGATTATAATGGGAGAATCCATGCTTGGAGAGCATGGCAAGGATGTAGGCCTTTGGTGCCGAACCTTGTAAATCCTTGTGTCCTGTGCCTTTTCATTACTGCATTATCCGGGAAAGGTTGAGAGATACAAGAAGAGTGGATCGAGGCTTTAACCAGCCATAGAGGTTTAATTGATAAGAATCAATTAGTAAAAAGTTTTAAGGGATCACTGATTCACCCCCTCCCCCTCTCAGTGATTCACACTGATCTGGGCACTTCAGGTTTGTTACATTATTCCCCCCTTTTGAAATTTCACCCTTGAAATTTCATTTTACAAAAAAAGGTGAGGGTACTTCTCCATCATCACCTCCTATAGTTCCCAAGTTGCTTATTCATACTTATGGTTCCTCTAAAACACTTTGATAAGGTGTGTTGTCTTGTTGCATAGAACCTTATCTCTCTGGTCTAGAATCTTTACTGGCTGCTCCTCATAAGAGAGATCATCTTCCAACTGTACCACCTCTGAGTTCAATACATGTGAGGGATTTGGTATGTACTTCCTCAGAAGTGATACATAAAACAAATCTTGAACATGAGCTATATTTGGTGGAAGTTCAAGCTGATAGGCCATAGCTTTTATGCGATCAAGGATCTCAAAGGGGCCAATGTACCTTGGTATTAGCTTCCCTTTCTTTCGAAATCGTATGACTCTCTTTTATGGTGATATTCTAAGGAACAATTTATCTCAAACATCAAACTCCAAGTTCCTTTGAAGGTTGTCAACATATCTCTTTTACTGACTTTGAGAAACTTTGATATGTTACTATATGGCTTGAACCTTTTCTATCATCTCTTGTACAAGATCAGGTCCAAGTAGCTTTCTTTCTCCAACTTCATCCCAATAGGTTGGGGTTCTACATCACTTTCTATACATAGCTTCATATGGAGCCATATGAATACTCAAGTGGAAGCTATTGTTGTATGAGAACTCAACCAATAGGAGATACTGATCCCATCCTCCTTTTAATTATAATGAGCAGGCTCTTAGCATATCTTTGAGCATCTGAATAGTCCTTTTAGATTAGCCATCAGTTTTGGGGTGACATGCCATGATAAAATACAATTCAGTACTCAAAACATATTGAAGACTCCTTCAGAATTTAGATGTGAACTTAGGATGACGACCAGAGACAATTGAGAGTGGAACCCCATGTAGTCCCACCACTTCCTTCACATATATCTTATCAAGTTGTTAAAGCGAGAGATCTTCCCAAATAGAGATAAAGTGAGCAGTCTTGGTGAGTCGGTGCACAAAAACCCATATCGCATTATTTCCTTTGGATGTTTTTGGGAGATCCATGACAAAGTACATGGTGACATTATCCCATTTCTATATGGGTTTAGACAATGGTTTCATCATCCCTTTGGACTTTTGTCATTATGCTTTAACTTACTGACATATCAAGCACCTTGAGATATATTCAACAATCTTCTTCTTCATGTTATCCCACCAGAAGTGTTCTTAGAGATCACAATACATCTTTGTGCTACGAGTATGGATAGAAAAATTTGAGCTATGTGAATTTTCAAATAGCTCTTTCTTTATCACGGGTGATGAAGGTGCACAGAGCCTTGTTCCAAACCAAATTACACCATCATCATCGATATAAAACTCTTGCATATTCCCTTACTTTACTGCATTCACCTTATTTTGCAACTCCGTATCATCCCTTTGTGCCTCATTAAGCTTCTTTTGGATAGATGGTTAGGCAATAATTTGTGAAAGGTAGGATTTATTACCTACCATTATAATTTCCAAATCCATCCTTTGCATATCCATGAAGATAGGGTCTTTCTAAATCCACAACATGGATAGAGTACCATGTTCTTTTTTTCTTAGAGAATCAACTAACTTGTTCGTCTTTTCAGGATGATAGTGAATAGAACAATCATAGTATTTGATTAGCTCTAACCATATTCTTTGACGCATGTTGAGCTCCTTTTGTGTGAATATATACTTTAGGATCTTGTGATCGGTATATATGTCACACTTCTCACCATAGAGGTAAGGCCGCTAGATTTTCAAGGAAAAAATCACAGCTGTTGGCTCTAGATCATGTGTAGGTTAGTTATGCTCATGGATCTTCAACTGCCGTGAGGCGTAGGCTGTCACATTATCATTTTATATGAGTACCCAACCTAAGCCTTTCTTTGAAGCATCACTGTATATCACAAAACTTTCTCCATTTTTTTTGTAACGTGAGTACATGTAACACCCAAGTAATTTTTTTATAATTTTAAATAAATTAATTTATGAAAAATAATAATTTAAAAAGTAAGTGTTTTAATTAATAATAATACTTATAAATAATTATATTTCAAATTTATAGCTTTAAAATTAATTTTAAATTAATGTTCTAAAAACAAATACTATTTTTACATTATTATTTTGTGTATAAGAATATTTTAATATGAATATATGTATTTGACTATTTTTTTATTAAATATTTTATGAATAATATATATATTTACTATTCAATTTTTTTTGATAAATACTGAATTGTGTTATGAATATATTCACTATTAATATGACACCCCTATATTTTATGGTATGTTTCTTCATAAATAATTTCAATTTATTAGATAGTTTATACGGACACAACACTGAGTCTCTATGAAATAACACTTTTTATAGTTATAACCTAGATGTTAAATTTAATTTTTCCACTTTTGTGATTTGAATTTTGAAAAATGGACATACACGGTTACAATCAGTTAGATATTTAGAGTCTGATAGAAAACTACTGAAGATTTCTCTTTTTGTAATGGGTTCTCGATGCAAATGCCCCATTGTAGAAAAGAGCGTCACAAATATGTTTTTTTGCGATGAACTGTCGCAAAAAGAAACTATTTGTGACGAGACGAGGATCCATCGTAAATAGTTTCCTCATGGTTTTGAAAATACTTTATTGCGACGACCCATCGCAAATACTATTTGCGACAAGGTAGTGGACCCGTCACAAAAAACCTCACCTTTTTTCTGAAACCATTTTTTGCTACGGGCCATCGCAAATACTATTTACGATGGTTCCCATCGTAAAAAGTGCAAAAAAATAAAAAGTAAATTTTCATAAAATAATAATAATAATAATAATAATATACTATTAATATAAATGAAATAATAATATTAATATTAGTAAAATAAAATAAATAAATAAATAAAAAAATAAAAAAATAAAAAAATAAAATTAATATAATAATAATAAAAATAATATTAATAATATAATAATAATATTATTATTAATATTAATGAAATAATAATATTAATATTACTAATATAATAAACCTCAATATTCACAAAAAAATATAAAAAAATAATACAAAGAAAATAATCAAAAATAACAATTAATAAAATAATAAAAATAATTAAAAATTAAATAAATAATAAAAATGTAATATTCACAGCAATATAAGAAACACACTATATAGAAATGTAGATAGTTAATATTACAAAAAAAATTTATATTCAAATGTTTTATCATAAAAAATAGATAGATCACTAAGGGGTGGGGGGGGGGTCCTTTGGATGAGATGGTGGAGGGAACTCCATCCCAAAACCATGGGTCAGACGTCGCATGTACTCCAACTGCTTCTGCTCCTGTTGCTACCGCCATCAATGCATCTCCTCCTGTATCTCCTCCAGCTGCTGGTGCTAGTGTTGTTGTTGTTGTAGGAGTTCTTCCTGCTGCTGCTGCTACCATTGACACATCTTCTCCTACTCCCTACACATACTCTCTATAATCTCACTCTAAGCTCACAACTGCTTCTGATATTATGCAGCAGATGATGATGACTCACCACAAGCTCCTCTCGATGTGGATACCGACATCGCAATGGTTCCATAATAATCCACAATGTCAATCGAGAGCCGATACCAACAACTTGGTCTTTCTTGAAGGCATACTAGGTTACCTGGATCCATGATGTATCATCAAATCGGCAGACACAAGTCAGAGTATCAGTCTCAGCCTGACTCTCAATCTATGTCTGAGACGTCGTGACCTTATATGAATCCTTCAATTGAAATTTAAAATTAAAATTGTTAAAATATTTTTTGCAGTTAAATTTTAAACTCAACAAGAAAATATACTGACCATAATTTGATGATGGTGAGAACCTCTAATCTCTCCAGTGGTTGGATCACTATACATCCTCCTATAAACTTTGTACTTTGTAATATTGAGATGTTAAAACCACCTATATGAATATAAAATAAACCATTTACATTTAAATTTATACAAAGTATTTAAAAAAATTACTTACCTTATGCTCACTATGTGTACTAAATATATGACTATCGGCTCAATGTGTCACCTCCTATCTTCCATGATTTCATAAACCTATCAATGATCTATACTAAAAATGACCACCCAACCAGTATGAACACAATCCATCCCAAACATGAGATGAAATGTAATCAGGTCGGTGGGCATGACAAGACTCATCAAACTCTGTCACTCCTGCTTTCCCCATTGCTTTTCTTCTTAAATTGTTCAAAACCTGACTACAACGCTGATGCATAGTCCCCTAACATGCCTTCCAGATAGCATCACACATGCTCTCATTGATGAGATACCATAAACCCTACAAATAATTTATAATATTAAGTTATTAATTAAATTAATCTCAAAATAAATATTATTTATTTAGATACCATCCAATGATCAAACATGTGGTGCTTCACATCAATGGGAATGTGATCCCATGAGACGCATGCTTCAGAAAAATAATTGTGCAATATAAAAATCCACTATCCGGTAGTTATATGCATAAATATATGAAAAAATAACAAATAATAAAACAATTCATATATAAATAAATTATTGAAAACTAACTAAAACACATAGGTAAACATACCTATGAACGTGTGGATCAAAGCCAAGGCATGGACGTTGCTTGGGGATAGGGTCATGAATCATCAATCGTGCAAGACCAAACCCCCTCTGAGTCCTCCCTAAACTGCCAGTAGTCTAAGGGTGAGATGATCCAACATACTCCTTTTCCAAAGGTAAATTAGCTTCCTACAACAGAAAATACAGATCCTCGTCCATCTGAAACACAAAATGACTTTTGTTAGAAAACAGTTGAAAAAAACTATTATATAAGATATATATTATATATGATTACAACCAACATTTAAGTATATCAATTTTCATCTTCATCTTCATATTCATATCTGACGATGTTAATTTCTTCATATTCCTTCTCAACATCATCAATTTCCATATGGCTTTCAGTTTCATCATCTCTTATCATTTCAAATTCATTTGTAACATCATTAACATCATCATCATCATCGACCCTTAACTATGGGGTGTCATCATCGATATCTATTTCTCTTCATAAAAAAAATGGATTTAGAGTAGTCTCTTGAAAAATTTAAATTTCTTCAACTTCAGCAGAACCACATTCAATTTGAGTAAACTAATTTTCTTAAGATTTAATTTTTATTATGCTCCACCAATCAATCAAATCTCTTGAAGTAGAACAATATTTTGAATAATAAATTTGATGTGTCTGATGAGCCAATAAAAATGGTTCATTTACTGCAAGAAGACTTTTATATTTAATATCAACGATTCCATGGGTCAGATGAACACTAAATCCTCACTCAGTATCCAACCAATGACATTTAAACATCATTATGTAATGTTTTCCCAGATAACCCAGTTCAATAATTTCTTCCAGCATGTTGTAAAAGTAAAATTTAATCTCTCTATGATGTGATCCTCTCAAGAAAATACCACTATTCATTGTTGTTTTTATTCCCTATATACACGTGTATAAAATCGAAAACCATTCACTACATATGCATTATAATATTTAACTGTATTTGATGGTGGGTTACTCAATACACACAATAGATTATCAATTTTATTAGCATGTTGAGATACGTGAAAATTTGTAAAACAATTATCAATATAAAAAATAATAAATTGATTTTATATGTTAAACCAAAAATAATTTATATCATTAGTTTTTAAACCCAGTAGGAAAAGTTTTTTTACCGATGTTATTCAAGAGAAGCTATTGTAATTTTTGGAAGTTTTTTCTTGATATGACTATCATATAACCTATAAATAAAATAATATTACTTTATTGTAACAAAAATTATAGAATAAGTGATAGGAGTACTCACTATACAAATAGTTTCATTTCTTCACAGTTGAGTAGAACATATGTATGAGCTCTGTGATGTTCATCATCTGAAAGACATCATTCATGAACACCACCAAATCTAAGTTTGGGCTGATTGAAAATTGATAATTGATTTCCCATTTAATCATCAATATTTTCCTCATTAAGGCCTATACAATTGTTTTTTGATGGATATTCAGATTGAAAGTAATGGGAGTAGAAAAAAGAAATTTCCTCTTACAAATAAACCTCTACAATTGAACCTTCAACTGATGATTTGTTATGTACTTTTTTCTTCAATTTATTAATGCATATTTTTAATGGGTACATCCATCAGAACTATACCTGACCTCCACATTTTTTTCATACTGAAAATATAATATCAAATGTTCCATTGAGTCAAAAAAAGTTAACAGGAAGATTTTTTCTATTTTATATAAAATTAAAACAACATCTTCTTGTAGTCTTCTTAATGAATCATAGTCACTTGTCACCGCACAAAATGTCTCAGAAAAATATGATATGTCTGTTAGCACATACCAAATCATAGAATTCAACAAACCTCTTAATCTAATCAGCAGAAGTATTTCCATTATAACATGATAGTCATGACTTTTTAATCCAATAATATGACCATTTCTGACACATCTTCCCAAATTTGAAGCATAACCATCTAGAAGTCTCAAATCTGCAATCCATTAACAAAATAATGATCGTTTCTATTTGTAGAGTGTATAAGTTGCTTTTGGATTCATTAACTTATATGATATGACATTTCCAAATAGTTCAAGTTCTGGTCGCCTGCAAATTTGGGCAAGATCTAATTATGCCTTTATATTATCATTGGTCTTACCTAGTGTATCCAAAACTATATGAAATAAAGTATCAAAATAGTTCTTCTAAATATTCTTGACATCTAACTTTCGACGAACCAACAAATCAGACCAATATGGAAGATCCCAAAAGATGCTCTGTTTTATCCAATTGTATTATTTCCCAAAGCCATCAATTTTCTATTGGTTTATTATTTGTCAAAATGTTATGGGAGGTAAAAAAGAGACAATTGATTTTAAATATGTACCTGAGATCATTGTTGGAGGTCCATCTATTTCAATTGTGCCTTTTCTGAAATGATATTTGTTCCTCTGAAAAGGATGACCAGTTTGAAGGAATCTGCAATGACAGTCGAAAAAAATATGTTTTTTTCATTAATGAGTATAAATGCTTTGTTGTCTCTCATATAGTACATACATGATTTTGGACCATGTGTACTCTATCTAGATAATATTACATATGTTGGGAAGTCACTAATTGTCCACATTAATATAGATTTCAGCAATTTTTTTTTCACAACAACATTAAATGTACTGACACCATTACTCCATAATGAATTTAACTTATCAATCAATGATTTCAAATAAACATAAATACAATTTTTTAGATGTCCTAAAATAAATAAATTCAAAAAGATATATGGTTCCTTCATCAACATCCAAGGAGGTAAATTGTATGGAGTTATAAAGACATGCCAACATGAATATTTACTACTATAAAACCAAATGGACATAAACTGTATGTAGAAAGACCCAATCACACATTTCGGGATTCTAAAGTAAAAGACAGATGCACTTGGTTAAATTTTTTCCATGAATTACTATCATAGGGATGATTTAAGGTTTTAACAGTTGGAATATTGGTTTTTTTTCCATGGAATCAATGCTGATGTGTTCTTAGAGATAAAGAAACATTACAATCTGGGTGTAAGTAGGAAATATCTCAATTTTTTTACAAGAATCAATCCAAAATTTCCTTATTGAGCCTCTATATACCTCGATTTTGCACATATGGGGAAACTATGAAATGAATCATTTTCACCACAATATAATATGGAATCATTTGACCATGCATTAATCTTATGATAACTGAGACCTAGATTAAGAACCATCCTCTAGGTCTTATAGAAATTTATAGGCAGTACATTTCCTTTAGGTAACAGTGTTTTTAACAAATATAATATCTGATCAAAACAGCCATTTGACATTCCATTATCTGATTTAATAGCCGTAAATTTAGAAACTACTTCAAATTTTCTTATCTTGCAACTAGGATATAAGGAATCCTCAGCGGACCTCAACAAATCATAAAAATGAGATGGTTCCAACTCATGAGTTAAATTAATATCATCTTGAGTTATAGCTTGTTGAAAATATGGACCTGCTACATCATATACTAAATTTTGAAACTGTACTGGATTCAGAACTAAATTATTAATATCTTTTCTAGAACTTCATTCACTATATTGATACCAAAAAATATATTTTTTTGAAAACCAAAACACAATAAATGACCCCCAACATTTTCAAATGTATCAAACATCCTTAGAGCACATTTTTTACAAGGAAACTTAATTGTCCCTTCTAAAACAAATTCTGGTTTTGATGATGCAAAATGCTAAGAGAGCTTCAACACCCTCAATATATACAGGATTTAAACCAGAACCATTTGGATTATTGTGCTGATTTATCCAAGCACGATCATCTAATAATGATTTTTGTCAAATTCCTTGTTCCATATTTCTCTAAAAAATATAAAATAAATAGTTTTTTTATAATTTGATATAAGAAAAACACTATCCAAAAAAGAGAAGACAATTAAATTTCCTTCTATCAAATTATAATAATTTCTCTTATTTCATACTTATTTATAGTATTATTTAAAATTCTATACTAATATACACTAACTTATAATAATTTATACTAATTACCACTAATTATTATTAATTATAGCTAATTTGTACTAATAATTGTTAATTATCGGAAACATAATTTCCAATGGATTGGCGGGAGCTCTTTTGCCTGACGACTCATCTCCACTATCTCCGACTGAAATCACTATGAAAAATCTACTTAGACATACAAATATTCATCTCTCTATACACAAAAAATGGAGAGTAGTGAGGCCTCTCCATACTGCTTTCCATTCTTGTGCTTATGAAAAAGGATATCCGTACATCTGAGTAGTTTTTTCATAGTGATTTCAGTCAGAGACAGTGGAGACGAGTCATCGGAAAAAAGAGCCTCTTTTTCTTAAGGGATCATCTCCTTGCAACTTTCTCCAACTAAAATCAGTATGAAAAAATTTCTTCAACAAACACATATCCATTTTTTATGCATGAGAATGGAAAGATGGAAGGCCTCACCACGTTGCTCTCTATACTGTGCATACGAAAATGGATATTCGTATGCGAGGATAGATTTTTCATAGTGATTTCAGTGGGAGAAAATTTCAAGGAGATAAGACGTCAGGAAAAAGGGAGCCGCTAATTCATTGTAAATTATAGCAATTTATTACAATTTGTCCCAATTTATTACTAATTATTACTAATTTTTAGAATTTATTACTATTTATTACAAATTATTAGAATTTATTAGAATTTATTATTAATTGTTGCAATTTATTAATAATTGATGAAATTTATTGCTAATTGTTGCAATTTATTACTAATTATTTCAATTTATTATTAATTATTACAATTTATTACTAATTTTTTCAATTTATTACTAATTATTACTAATTATTACTAATTATTAGAATTTATTACTATTTATCACTAATTATTAGAATTTATTACTAATTGTTGTAATTTATTACTAATTGTTGCAATTTATTACTAATTATAGCAATTTATTACTAATTCTTGAAATTTATTACTAATTATTACAATTTATTACTAATTATTGAAATTTATTACTAATTATTGCAATTTATTACTAATTATTCCAATTTATTACTAATTATTAGAATTTATTACTAATTATTACAATTTATTACTAATTATGACAATTTATTACTAATTATTACAATTTATTATCAATTATTACAATTTACTACTAATTATTGCAATTTACTACTAATTATTGCAATTTGCTACTAATTATTGCAATTTATTACTAATTATTGCAATTTATTACTAATTATTGTAATTTATTACTAATTATTTCAATTTATTACCAATTATTACAATTTATTACTAATTATTGTAATTTAGTACCTATTAGGGCAATTTATTACTGATTAGTGCAATTTATTACTAATTACTACAATTTATTACAAAATATTGCATTTTATTACTGATTATTGCAATTTTTTACTAATTATTGCAATTTATTACTAATTATTGAAATTTAATACTCATTATTACAATTTATTTCTAATTATTACAATTTATTACTAATTATTAGAATTTATTACTAATTATTAAAATTTCTTACTATTTATTACTAATTTATTACTAATTATTAGAATTTACTACTAATTATTACAAAATTTATTACTAATTATTACTAATTATTACTAATTATTACAATTTATTACCAATTATTATAATTTATTGCAAATTATTACAATTTATTACTAATTATTACAATTTATTACTAATTATTACAATTTATTACTAATTATTACAATTTATTATTAATTATTTCAATTTGTTATTAATTATTGCAATTTATTACAAATTATTGCAATTTATTATTAATAATTACAATTTATTACTAATTATTACATTTTATTACTAATTATTAGAATTTATTACTAATTATTAGTAATTATTATAAGTTTTCACTAATTATTATATTTTTTAGTAATTATTTTAATTTTTTACTAATTATTAAATTTTTTACTAATTATTACAATTTATTATTAATTATTACAATTTATTAATAATTATTACAATTTATTACTAATTATTACTAATTGTTGTAATTTATTACTAATTATTGCAATTATTACTAATTGGTGCAATTTATTACTAGTTATTAGAATTTATTAGTAATTATTATAATTTATTACTAATTATTATAATTTATTACTAATTATTCGAATTTATTACTAATTATTACAATTTCTTACTAATTATTCAAATTTATTACTAATTATTCGAATGTATTACTAATTGTTGCGATTTATTACTAATTGTTGCAATTTATTACTAATTATTGCAATCTAATACTAATTATTGCAATTTAATACTAATTATTATAATTTAACACAAATTATTACAATTTAATACTAATTATTACTAATTAATATAATAACTATTAATTAATACTAATTAATACTAATCACGCGTAATTATTTGTAAAGATAAACATAATCAACGATAAATAAAACTGGCCAACGAGCCTGTACCAAAGTGGTAAAAGCTCTTGCTTGACATCCAAAAGACCCATGATCGATTCCGAGCACGAACGAAATTCCCGGGGTACTATAGTAGTAATGTAGCGGTGGTGACACTGTAGCGATGGAGGTACTGTAGCGACGACATTGCTGTAGCAGGGACTGCGGCAACCAGGGTATTGTAGCAATACTATTCACTAGAGGGCCCTTTGAGCTAAAAAATTAGCTTTCATGCCCTTGAGCCTTTGAGCTATATAATGGGCATCCCTCTACCTAGTCAAAAGAGGTCTTTTCTTTGCTTTAATAATAAAATGAGGCTTCGACCCCAACCTTTTAAAAAATGATAAATAAAACTATCTAATTCTAATTTAATTTAACTGCAGTTAATTAAAAATAATTATAACCAAAATAAAATAAAATAAATTAAGTAAAATATAAAAGAAATAGATAAATACTTTAAAACTGAAGCTTTCGAAGGATATAAGCTGTGAATAATGCCTCGAATTAAAACTTTAAACTATGAAAGATTTCGAAAGAAATTTTTTCACTAGAGAAAGAGAGGGGAGTAGAGAATTGAGTGGAATGAGGAAAAAAAATGGGTGGAGGTATATATATGTTAGATTAGTTGTGACAGACTTATTTACGATGGTAGTCCCGTCGCAAATAGTACCATTTGCGATGAGACCCGTCGCAAATACCCGCGTGGTTAAAAAGTATTTTGAGATGAGCCCCATCGCAAAAGGCCACCTACTGACATATTATTTGTGACAGACTACTATATCCCGTTACAAATACCATTTCCCGTGTTTTAGTGCGCATGATGCTCAAAATCTTTTGCGACGAGAACCATTTTCCCATCGCAAAAACCTTATTATTTGTGACGGGCTAGTTCTCCCATCGCAAAAAAGCTTTCCGACGGACTATTTGCGACAGGACACTAACCCGTCGCAAATGCCCACTTTTCTCATAGTGGAATTAACTTAATTTTTGGTGAATAATAACTTACCCTTATGAATATTAATGTTACCCTTGTGAATAGTAATGTTATCCTTATAAACAGTAATAGGACTCTTATGAATAATGACCTCACCCAAGATAGTATAAATAAAATTTAGGAACCTTATAAATGAAAGAGAATATTTTAAAAATTAATAATTAAGTGTTGGTATTTTTGTGAGTAATAAGTATTTAATTACAATTTTTTAATTAACAAATTTATTTAAAAGAAAATTAATTTTCATAAAATTTATTCCTAAACCAATATTTTGTTTTCCTATGATTTTAGGGTAATTTTATGAGACCTTTTTAATCTTTCAGAGTGTTATAAAATTAGTTTTAAATTTAAAATCTGTATTTTTCAAGTAAATAATGAGTTTATTTAAAAATTAAATTTTACATATTTAGAAAATTATTTTGATAATATGGAGTCCATTTTTGAATTCTACATGTCCAAAAATGGTTATGGTAATTTTTTGATATTTTTCTAAAATACTTGAATTTTTGGTGAATAGTAAAATACGATAATTTACGATAAATTCTAAATATATGATTTATTGAGTCATGGGTGACGTATGGTTGATTTAAGTACACTTGGAACTCACATGCACTTATTAATATTTTTTTTCACAAAAAACAATAATATTTCTTATCTTAAGAAAAATAATAAAATAATGAATAAGATATTAAAAAATAACCCCTCTCCCCACTATAAAAACCACCCCTCACTCTCTCTTCTCCTCACTTCTCTAAGCCTTGAAGCTTCTCAAATTTCTACCCAAATACTCTTCCCTAGTCTCTTTCCACGTCCAGGAGCTCTTGGTCTTTCCAAAAGACAAAAACCCCTTCCCTTAACGATGTTCTCAAGGAGGATATTTCAAAAGATAAACCCTCTTCCTTTTCTTTTAATTTCATTTTCAATTTACTTTCTTTTCTTATCTTCTCCTCACCTCATCTGTCCAAATGATCCTGATAACTCAAGTATCATCTATATACTGGAATGATATCATATTAATGGAATATCTTTCCTCAAACTACTATATATATATATATATATCTTTTATTTTAAAAACGAAATCATTGCCCGGGAGGTGGCGATTTACAACCTTCATGGACGATGAACTTTCATTCTACAATTTCTTCTTCAAGTCTAGTAATGATAATATTTTTATGGTTAAACTAGACTATAATATATGTATTATAACATATTTAATGTTCTTGAACTAGTATATATACATAATACTAATTAATATGCCAAAACTAGCTCGTAATAATCGAAATACCGCTAAAATAATCTAAATGATCATCATTAATATTTCATCTAATACCTCATCCTCATACCATATGACCAAAAAAAATATATAACCATTTAAACCTATGTATTTTCATCAATAACATGTAATTCTAATTCTGTATAATTATACCCATTTTACATGAACACCATTACTTATAATCAAGTAAACTGATCATGAAAATCAAGTAAACGAACATTACAAAGTGACAAAATTCAATTTTATAACTTATCAAAAGGCCGTAAATGAACTTAATAAAATTATAATAAACCATATGCATGTCTAATAGGTTCTGAATTAAATTATTAATGAGTCTAATTTTATATTCCAAGACCTTAAGGTCAAGTGCAGAACACATTCAGACATAAGGTAAGGGTTTTCTCATCTCACTTTCATTTTTGTGAGATACTCCTCATTCACCAATATTTCTTGTGTATTATGTATGTATAATTACCATTTATGTATAATATCATGAATATATTTATTTTCATGGTATGTATCATTTTATTATTATTAATTTTGTGTCATATAATTCAATTGATTACAAAGTGGTAAAGAATTCTACCCGAACCCCCATTTTTCCTTCAGGTTACTCTTTCTCTACCTTTAATAAAATATAATGCTTTGTTATTTTTGTGTATGTATTATAAACTATGTTTATATGCTCCAAACTGATATATCTATATCATATCATCCTTATTTTATGGGGATATTCATGTTTTAAAATGGTTTCCTTCTCAATTCATCCTAATAAACAAGCCCGATTCAAGGGAACTTCTCGAATCCTTACCCATTCTCAAGTGTGCTATATAATCTATTTTAATACATCATTATTTTTATAAAATCCTAAATTTTATCATGAAAAATTATCTTGGTTCATTTATGGTTTATGAAAATAAACATGCCTTTCCTTTTTAAAATCTCTTCCTTAAACCACACTAAAATGTTTTATTTCTAAAGCTTCTTAAAAACTCTTTTTACATGATTTCACTTTATTGGGACATCATTTATACATAAAATATTATTTCAATGTCCTTAACTTTTATTTTATAGGATATAGATGTTTAAAATATGATTTTATGAAAAATAAAAATATTTTTCCAAACGAACTCTTCTTTCCAAAGTAAAACGGTTTTTCTCGCCTCACTTTTAATTCTATGAGATTTATGACTTGTTCACCACTTATTCCTTTCATGTGGTGTATGTAATGTCCTTTTATAAATCAAATAATTAGTCTTATCATTCTTATGATTTTATATGGAATTAAGAATTAAATTTTTCAAAGTGGTACGTGACACTTTGTAATGTTTAATAATAATTTTCCTCAAGAGTTTATCAATGATTTAATTAGAGTATTTTCATATATAATTATGATTATGATATTTCAAATTATCATGGGACACTTTGATTTAAATATATTTTTTATTATACATATGAGGAATGCATTAGACTTATCAAGTGATGGGTGGAACCCTCTATATCCCCTCAATACATCGGTAGGGTCTCATGAGACAAAACATAAACGGGTTTTGGATGAGGCCTTACCCTAGAATTTTTAGAAGTCTTAGTCGAGGCATCAACAACGGTTTTATGATGTACGACATATGAATTACCTCATTATGATATTAGTAATTGATAAATCATGTGATTATTCAACTAGTATAATATACATGGAAAAGTTTTATGTGATCATTTATATGGATTTATTTACTCATCTTTCATTCCTGCCATATTATGGTTAAGTTTATTTTTTAAAGGCATGTGTTTTCAGTTATTCACCATACCTAATGTTTATGTTTATGATAACTTCCATTTTATTACTTACCCTTTATGAGCATTTGAGCTCACCCCTTTATTATATTTCCTTTCCCTAGGTTACGAAGAAGAAAACTTTGAATAATCTTTCAAGGATGGAGTTTATTTCATATTATATCATGTTTTATTTTCTTTTCCAAATGTATTATGGGTATCATGAATGTAATTTGGTATTCTAAGACTTATAAATTGATTGGTACTTTGGGATTTTATTTCTTGTAATCATTCCAATTTAATAAACTAATGCACTAACTCTGGGATCTTGGGGTCGAGGTGTTATAGTTGGTATCAAAGGAAGTTTAGAAAAAACCTTGGAAAATAGATTTAGAAAACATATATTAAATAATGTAACCCTATGGTAGACTTTGAGTATAAGAATATAAGAAAATATTATAATTTTTGTAAGGTATATATTATGTGGATCTTCCTATGAATACATCCCTGTCTAAATACTACAAGTAGATGTGGTTCTGGAACAAATGTACCTAGGAGTAACAACTCCGACAAGGTGTTCCGGGCATGACTCAGGGTAACCTTATACATGATAAAAGGTCTTATTGTGCACCTGTTTTAACACTCCCAGGGTATATTCTTAGGAAAATCCACATTTAATTTACCCACCATTATGAAGGATTTATGATTCTAAAGTAACCAAAGTATATGGTTTTAGGATTTACGATGCATAAATTTATGTTATGTGCTATACCATGTTTATAGTTATAGAAATTTCATAATTTTATGCGATAATATAGTGTATGACATCGTTTAGAAATGTCTCATAGTAGAATTAATGAGAAATCCCCCAATGAATGTGATGAAAAGAGTAAGAAGGATCATATCTTTCATGGTCTTAAGACAAAATTTTGAAAGGAAATAGTCTCCAAGGTATCCTCATCATATGAGGAAATAATATCATATGTTAACAAGATAAGTAAAGAATCCTACAAGTCCCATGGATTTGAAGGGAAACAAGAGAAGAAAAGGATGGAAGAAAAAAATATGGATAAATGGAAGAAGGGAATGAAGGGTTTTCCAACATGTTATAACTATGGAAAGAATCACCCTGGAAAATGGTTTAAGGGAATGAGATTTTGTTATAAGTGTGGAGAAAAAGGAGACAAAGTTCTTGATTGTAAGGGTAAGAAAAAAGTTTCCAATGTACAATGCTTCAACTATGAGGATATGAGACGCTATGCGAATCAATGTACTAAGTGTCAAATAAATATACCCCAAATTATACTATTAGATAATGATCATGTTATTATACTACCACAGATGAAGAAGAATAATTAATATGACTATTCAGAAATTATGTCATTTGAATATTTTATCAGCAATGTACTGGTTTTAATAATTATGGAATATATTGAGATTATAATGTAATACTTTTTTATAAGGATTTTAGACCATATGTTGAATGGTAACAAGAAAAGATATTCAGTAGAAAGTTAAATTTTTTCAAAAACACATGATTGAGGGAAGAAAACCATTAATATATCTCTAATTTTGAGATAATGATGAAGAAATGATTGATTTGGATAAGTACTGACTACCTTGGAACTGATTATTGACTTGTCAATAAGTGGTCTATGCTATCATCGATGGAGTTTACAAAACTTTTGGATTTAAGGAATATATCCAATAACATGTATCTTACTTAAGGAATATAGAATAATGCATGTTTCCAATAAGGTTTTATGGTAATTCAAGTTATTACCATATTTCAAGAGGATACATGATAAAGTTATTCACAGGTTTGGAATATGAAAATTTAGATATGCTTCATGTTGATTATGGGATAATGATAAGTTCATCTTAGAAATTCAGTGACCTTATTTCTAAAGTGCTAGACCATTATATTTTATAAAAGTTAAACATTTATGAAATAGTTGAATTTGATCTTTAGAAAAGGTTTTAGAAATTATTTTACCCTATGATACAACTTGTGCCATGAAATGAATTTGGAATAGTTAAAGGCACAATCAGAGGATAAGATTGTGTATCAAGTACGTATATTTCCTTACATTATTGAGTAAAATAATTTCTTAACTTTTATGGAAAGGATATTGAAAAAAATGTTATCCTAGTACCTTATTTTCTGATGAATCAAATGGTCCCTTATATCATCGTGGATTTATGGCTTTGTTAACTTCCTCCTGACCGTGTCCTCTATCACTCTCCATCAAAACATGATAGTTATATTATTATTCAATGTCCATATTTTCACTTTGCACTAATGTATCCAATTAGAATGCATAGTTTTGTGGTAACCTATTCATTTTCATTTAACTCATATCAAGAGGATGATTTATTAACACTATTCATGATGTGGGCTTCCCACAAGGGAATTTTCAAGTATCAACCTTTAACTTTCGAAGTTCAATTTCGAATTGTGAGGTTTAAATTTTGTTAGGGGGGATAATGTAACACCCCAGTAGTTTGTTTTATAATTTTAAATACATTAAGTTATAAAAAATAATAATTTAAAAAATAAGTGTTTTAATTAATAATAATACTTATAAATAATTATATTTCAAATTTATAGCTTTCAAATTAATTTTAAATTAATGTTCTAAAAAAAAACTATTTTTATAGTATTATTTTGTATAAAAGAACATTTTAATATGAATATATGTATTTGATTATTTTTTATTAAATATTTTAATAATAATTTATATATTGATTATTAGAATTATTTTTATAAATACTAAATTGTGTTTTGAATATATTCACTATTAATATAACACCCCTTGATTTTATGGTATGTTTCTTCATTAATAATTTCAATTCATTAGATAGATTATATGCACACAACACCGACTCTCTGTGAAACAACACTTTGTTATAGTTATAACCTAGCCGTTAAACTTATTTTTTCCACTTTTGTGATTTGAATTTTGAAAAAACGGATATACACGGTTATGATCAGTTGGATATTTAGAGTCTGATAGAATCAACTTAATTTTTGGTGAATAGTAACTTACCCTTATGAATAGTAATGTTACCCTTGTAAATAGTAATGTTAACCTTATGGATAGGAATATGAACCTTATGAATAATAACCTCACCCATGATAGTATAAATAAAATATATGCACCTTATAAATGAAAGATAATATTTTAAAAATTAATAATTAAGTATTGGTATTTTTGTGAGTAATAAGTATTTAATTACAATTTTTTATTTAATAAATTTATTTTAAAGAAAATTAATTTTTATAAAATTAATTCCTAAACCAATATTTTGTTTTCCTATGATTTTAGGATAATTTTATGAGACCCATTTTAATCTTTTAGTGTGTTATAAAATTAGTTTTAAATTTAAAATATGTATTTTTTAAGTAAATAATGATTTTATTTAAAAATTAAATTTCACATATTTAGAAAATTATTTTGATAAAATGGAGTCCATTTTTGAATTCTACACATCAAAAAATAGTTATAGTTAATTTTTGGGATTTTTCTAAAATACTTGATTTTTTGTTGAATAGTAAAATACGATAATTTACGATAAATGCTAAATACATGATTTATTGAGTCATGGGTGATTTATGGATGATGTAAGAACACTTAGTTCGAAATAAAATGCACTTATTACTATTTTTGGTCATAATAATCAATACTATTTCTTGTATTATTCAAAATAATAAAATAATGAATAAGATATTCAAAAATCACCCCTCTCCTCCACTATAAAAACCACCCCTCAATCCATCTTATCCTCACTTTTCTAAGCCTTGAATCTTCTCAAAGTTCTGCCCAAATACTTTTCCCTAGTCTCTCCCCATTTCCAAGAGCTCTTTTATTTTCCAAAATCCAAAAACCCCTTCCCTTAAGGAGGTTCTCAAGGAGGATATTTCAAGAGGTAAACCCTCTTCATTTTCTTTTAATTTCATTTTCAATTAACTTTATTTTCTTATCTTCTCCTAAACTCATATATAAAAATTATCAAGATAACTATAGTATAATATATATACTTTAATTATATCTTTTTAATGGAATATCTTTCCTCAAACTACTATCTCTCTCTCTCTCTTATTTTAAAAATGAAATCGTCGTCTGGGAGGTGCCGATTTACAACCTTCATGGACAATGAACTTTTTTAATACAATTTATTCATCAAGGATGGTAATGATACCATTTTTATGGTTAAAATAGACTATAATATAAGTATTATAACATATTTAATGTTCTATAACTTATATATATATATATAATACTAATTCATATGGCAAAACTAGTTCATAATAATCAAAATACCGCCAAAATAATCTAAATGATTATCATTAATGTTTCATATAATAACTCATACTCATACCATATAATCAAATTAATTATATGACCATGTAAACTTATCTATTTTAATAAATAATATGTAATTCCAATTCTGGAGAATTATACCCATTTTTCATGAACACCATTACTTATAATCAAGTGAACCGATCATGAAAATCAAGTAAACAAACAGTTTAAAACGACAAAATTCAATCTTATAACTTATAAAAAGGCCATAAATGAACTTAATAAAATTATAATAAACTATATAAATGTATAATAGGTTCTGAATTAAATTATAAATTAGTCTAATGTCATATTCTAGGACCTTAAGGTCATGTTCAAAACACATTTGGACATAAGGTAAGAGTTTTCTCACCTCACTTCCATTTTTGTGAGATACTCCTCATTCACCAATATTTCTTGCATATAGTGTATGTATACTACCCATTTATTTATCATATCATGAATCTATTTATTTTAATGGTATTAATCATTTTATTATTATTAATTTTGGGGCATATAATTCAATTGATTACAAAGTGGTAAGGAATTCTACCCGGACCCCTATTTTTCCTTCGGGTTACTCTTTCTCTACCTTTACTCAAATTTAATTCTTTTTTATTTTTTATATAACTTATTTATTATATTTATATGTTCCAAAATCATATATCTATATCATATCATCCTTCTTTTATGGGTATATTCATGTTTTAAAATGCTTTCCTTCTCAATTCTTCCCGATAAATAAGCTCGATTCAAGAGAACTTCTCGAAATCCTTACACATTATCAAGTGTGATATATAATCTATTTTAAGCCATAATTATTTTTATAAAATCCCAAATTTTATCATGAAAATTTATATTGGTTTATTTTTGGTTTATGAAAACAAACATGACTTTCCATTTTAAAATATCTTCCTTAAACCGTAATAAAATGTTTTATTTATAAAGCTTCTTAAAAACTCTTTTTACATGATTTCACTTTAGTGGGACATCATTTATACCTCAAATATGATTTAAATGTACTTAACTTTTATTTTATGGGATATACATGTTTAAAATCTAATTTTATGACAAATAAAAATGGTTTTCCAAAATAACTCTTCTTTCCAAAGTAAAAGGGTTTTTATCATATCACTTTTAATTCTATGATATTTATGAATTATTTACCACTTATTCCTTGAATATGGAATATTTAATTCCCTTTTATATTTCAAATCACGAGTCTTATTATTCTTATGACATTATATGGAATTAATAATTAAATATTTCAAAGTGGTATGGGACACTTTGGAATGTTTAATGATCATTTTCCTCAAGAGTTTATCAATGATTTAATTAGAGTATTTTTATCTATGATTATGATTTAGATATTTAAAAGTGTTAAGATAAAATCTGATTTAAATACATCTTTTATTAGACATACGAGTAATGCATTGGACTTACCAAGTGATGGGTGGGACCTTCTATAGCGCCTCGATGCATCGGTAGGTCTAATGAGACAAAACCGAATTTGGTTTTGGCTGAGGCCTTACCCTAGTATTTTTAGAAGTCTTAGATGAGGCCTCGACGACAATTTTATAATTTAAAACATATGAATTACCTAATTATGATATTAATAATTGATAAATCATGTGATTATTCAACTAGTATTATATACATGGTAAAGTTTCATATGATCAGTTATATGGATTTATTTACTCAACTTTTATTCCTGCCATATTATTCCCAAGTTTATTTTTTAAAGGCATTTGTTTTTAGTTATTCACCATGCCTAATTTTTATTTTTATGGTAACTTCCATCGTATTAATTACCCTTACTGATCATTTAAGCTCACCCCCTTTATTATATTTTCTTTTCCTAGGTTATAAAGAAGAAAACTTTGAATAATCTTTCAAGGATGTAGTTTATTTCATATTGTATCATGTTTTATTTTTATTTTTCAAATGTATTATGGGTATCATGAATTTAATTTGGTCTTACAAGACTGTTAAACTAATCGGTCCTTCAGGATTTGATTCCTTGTAATCATACCATGTAATAAGCTAATGCACCGACTTCAGGATCCTGGGTTCGGGGTGTTACAGTACAGGTGTAGTGATTAGCCTTATCTTTAGCTCCTTGAAACTTTCCTCACAATCTTCCGTCCATACATACTTTACCCCTTTCCTTGTTAACTTAGTTAATGGGCTTGACAATCGTGATGAATTTCTCACAAAACATCAATAGTACCCTACTAAGACAATAAAACTATGGAATTATGTGACACTAGAGGGTCTAGGAAATTCCTCAATTTCCTTGGTTTTTAAGGGTCTATAGAAATTACCTCACTTGTGATCACATGTCCCAAGAACGTGACTTACTGTATCCAAAAGTCACACTTGCTGAACTTAGCGTACAACTTCTCCTTCCTCAATGTTACCAACACAAGTATTATATATTCTTAATGTTCCTCCTTTTTCTTAGATTAGATGATAATTTCATCAATAAAAACTACCAAAAATTTGTTGAGATAATGTCTAAATACTCTATTCATCAAAATCATAAATATTTAAAGGGAATTAGTAAGCCCGAAGGGAATCACCAAAAACTCATAGTACCCATACCTTATACAGAAGGCAGTATTCTTTATATATTCTGCATTGACCTTAATTGATGATATCTAGAATAGAGATCCACCTTTGAGAAGTACCGAGATCCTCTTAATCTATCAAACAATCTGTAAATCCTCAGAAGAGGATACTTGTTCTTTATGGTGATCTTGTTGAGTTCCTAACAATTAATACATAGCTACATTGATCCATCCTTCTTCTTGAGAAAGAGAGCTGCCACACCCCAAGGTGATTCACTAGGGCATATGAACCCTTTGTCCAAATGATTTTGTAGATGCTTATTTAACTCCTCCAGTTTGATAGGAGCCATCCTATAGGGACACTTTGATATATGAGTAGCTTTGGGTATGAGTTCTATTGATAACTCTACCTCACGATCCAGGGGTAGTCCAGGTGACTCTTCAAAAAATACATCACTGTATTCCCTCATGATGGGAATTTTCCCTAGGTGGATAACTTCATTTGACTCAACCATTTGAGTGAGGTATGGATTTTCATAGGTTATCAACACCCACACCATTGAAGGACATTTTAAAGGAGATTCATGATCTTCCTTGCATTTTTAGAGGAGCATGGGATGGTTTTAAATATAAAAAGATATTTCCTTTTCCAAAAAGTTTATATGTGCTCTATATAAAAGAGACAATCCATCCCTAGTATAGCATCAAATTACACCAAGGGAAGTATCACAAGATTTGCTGGAAGAATATTCTCACATATTCCAAAAGGTGAAGAGTCCAACACTTGAGTTGCAATGATTGCACCACTAGTTGTTTTTAAAAATATATATACTTCAAGGTTTCAGGGATTTGATTAAATAGTTCTAGAAAACTTGTGAGATATAAAAGAATGCATAAAACTAGAATAAAATAATACTTTTTCCATTATTGAGTGAATAGGAAGTGTACCTTGTATGAATTCATTTTCTTTCTCTACTTATGCAGTAGTGATGGGATAATCCTTTCCTTTCTACTTTGGCTTTGGTAGCTAATGATGCTGATTACCCTCAAGAAATTAAGGTTTAGTGCATTGGATTGCATAGTACCCTTTCTCCCTAGAGTTGTAGCATTGGACCATGCATGGTGCTCTCATTTCCTCCACCACATTGTTCGGAATTTTCATGTCTTTTCAAAATTCATGAGATTTGTGGCCTTCTCTCCCACATTTGAAGCATTTCCCCATCTCTTTGAGGAAGTTACCATGATGCCTCTTCTCACATTTTTGACATGTGGGTGGTTGAGTTTTCTTTCCACCTTTTTCATTAGATCCTTTAGCTTGAAGCTCCATCTTTTGTTTCTTATCACCATAGCCATGGGGACATTCTCTAAAATCCATATCCACTTTGAGAGAACATCAAAAAACTTCTTCATAACTCCCAAAGTATCGAATTGAAAGGCCTTTCTAAGGCTTGGTCTTTAACTACTAAATAATCTATCAATTTTTCTATCATTATTGATAACAAAACTCAAAGTGTACCTTTCCAGCCTTGTGAAATTTGTTTCGTAGGCCATGAAAGATTATACTTACTTTTTCTTCATCTCTATGAATTATATCTCCATCTTAGTTCAAAGTGTTCAAGGGAAATACTTATTAAGAAACTTTATCTAAAATTCTTCCCACTGCATCTCTTAAATTTCATCCCTCGACTTGGTGTTCTTAATCCAAGCCCACTATTGATTGACCTCTCCATCTAGATGATAAAAACTAAGATTCACCTTTTTTATCTCAGAGCTGTGAAGGAAAAAAAGATCTTCTCCACTAAGTTTACCCACTGTTCTGCAACTAGTTGATCGGAAGATCCACTAAACGTTTGTGGTCGTTGCCTCATAAAACACTTGATATCCAGTTACTCCCTCTTTGGTGAAGGAGGAAATTCCACATTATTTAGGTTATTGTTCATAACCTGAGATATCTGGTTAATAATCGCCATGAAATTTTGAACTCCACCTTCCAAAGCATTGGGTATGTCATTCAGGAAATCACTGCATTGTCCCTCACATGGGTTTTTGGCCTGGTTTCTCCTGGTTCCCACCATTTTCTAAAATAGGAAAGGTTAGAAAAAAACATAAGTAAAAAATTCATGTATATTTAATTATTTTATTTGTGAAATTAATTATAAAGGCATATCTTGTGGGATACCTATTTTTAGAAATGAATCTTGGGTGCCTACATATACTTCGTCTCATACTAAAGGTTTTCACTAAGGTTCTCTAATCCTAATTCCCAAATTAACTAAACAGTCCTCTGATACCAAATATCATGACCTTACTTTTTCTTACATTAATATTACATAATTTTAAAGATAAAAAACATAAATTAATTACAAATCAAGGATACAAAGGTTTAGTGTATTGGGAAAACTAAGACCATACATAAATTTTACAAAACATTTATTTAATTCTTTCTTCTCTAGCTTCTTATTGGCCCTTGAATTCTCCTTAGTACAAGTGGTAACCTGAGGATATACATCAAAAAGGGGTGAGATAAAATCCCAGTAAGAGGATAGATAAGAACATGAAACAATATAACATAGAGTGAGAATAATAATTATCATCATAACATAGGCATATGATCATAACCATGATAGGAAGCATTAAGAGAAGACTTGGAATGTGGCGATGCATAAAAATGAAACATCATGTCTGAGCGGTCAATTACCACACATAGTTGTGAAAAAAGAAAGCATCATGTTCATGCATATTTCACTTTAATCATGAGGTTATTCATATTACCCAATTCATTAGAGTTCTATATAATTCTGGGCACACCCGTCACATCATAACATTTACATTATGCTATATAATTCCAGGAACACCTGTCACATCATAACATTTACATTATCATGCATGAAACATAGAACATATATCAATCATGAACATAAAAAACCCATGAAAAGGAATGGGTTTCATCTCATAATCATACATTGATAAACTTTGGGTTCCCAAATGAAAGGGGTAATAACATACTTGATATAAGAATCATCAACCTTGAGTTAAAAGTAAAAGGTGTGTTTTGAAAGAAGAGTTCTTTTTGGAAAACATTGTGTTTGTAATAAAATCCAGTAGAAAACATTTATATCCCAGAAAAGATAATATAATGATGAAGAATTTTTTTTTAAGTAATAACCATACTTAAAATGGGTTGAAAGAGGGAAAACCCAAAGAAATAGAGTTGGGTTGGATAAATCCCCTTACATTTTTTCCAAAAGATTACTTCACATTAAAATCATATATAATTACATTATATTCATTAATTAAAAATACCAGAGCCTGTTATACATGAATATGATTCATTATGGTTTTATTATGTTCTTTTATAGGCCTTTGGATGAGTTATAGAGTTTAAATTTATTGTTTGAGAGTGTTTGTTTTCTTAGTTTTCATGACCGATTCACTTGTATATATGAATAGAAGTTCATGTAAGATGTGAATAAACATATAGAATTGTTATTATATGTTGTTAATAATATTACATAATTTTAAATGATCTTAAAAAGGATTTGGTTATATACCATGAGGATGATTCATTAGATACAAGTTAATGATGATCATTTTAGGTTAATTTTGGCATTTTTGATCACAACAAACTTGTTTTTTTTATCATTTAGTATTACATGTATAAGTTATTTATAGAACCTAAAAGAGGTTAAAAAATAAACTTTACAATATGTTTTAAACCATTTAATTGTTTTATTAATATCCTTGAAGGAATTTATGGAAAATGAAAGTTCATCACCCACGATATTGGTAAATTGACACTTCACAGGCGGGGACTTAATTTTTAAGATTAAAGAGAGGGAGAATTTTAGTGTTGGATATTCCATCAACATGATATAATTCTAGTATATGTAATTTACTAGAGTTATCATTCCATTTGGATGAAGGGAGGTGAGGATAGAATAAAAAAATTGTTGGTCAGAGTGGATACTCAAGAGGGGGGGGGGTGTGAATTGAGTTCCAATTAAAATTTCGGTTAAAAACTTTATGATAAAAATCCCCCAATTCAAAACATCCTAGTCAATTAAGGAAGTATAGATATAAATTTTTAATTGCTCAATAAGTTTCTATAATGTTGATTAGTCCTCAGTTGAATGAATGTAATCACTAATTCAACTTTTGAAATAGGTTTACTGAATTAAGCACATATACACACTAACCAAAATTAACTATCAGAGTGAATGTAAAAATAGTTTTATGTCTTTGAAAAATATAATCAGTGAATAAAATAAAATAGAGTATTTGAGGATTAACACAATAATGTAAACAAGAGGTTCAGTCTCATGTCGAGACCTAATCCTCTTCACTTGGTAATCACCTGCCACCAAGTATTTTGTATAAATAAACTTGATACCCAACCTGTATTGGGGTTTACAATAGTTTTTACAAACTGTCCATGTTCTACAACCTCTACCATAGTTCTATGTGGGAAAACAAGCAACCAAGACACAAAAGGATTCTTCCACAGTTATGCGTGGGGAACAAGAGTTGAGAGAGTTTTGAGTGGAGATTTTTAGTATCCCCTAGTTAAAGCATAGGATACAGTGTGTGTGTAAGAAAAACACACTACCCAGGAATGTAAAATAAGGAACATATTAGATCCATAGAAATTAGGATTGAGTTTAGAATGCTCTATGTGTTTGAAGATCAGTTCTGGACATCTTTGAGTTCAGGAAATGAAGGTTTTGTTCTTCTCTTCAAGTTGCCTCCAAAAATAGAGTGTCGCAACTTTCAAGTACTAGATTCTAGGTACTGAGATGTTCAAATTCTTGGTACAAGGGTTCTTTTAACCATAGTAGTACAACCTTGAATATTTTATTCAAAAAGATCTTCGTGAAGCTCTTGGATTTTCAGTATAAGAACTGGAGTGTTCTTCTTCTTGTTCTTCAGTAGTTTCTTTCTCATGAATTTTACTTCTGGACTCCCGAAATTTTTTTTTCTCTATGACTCTATATATCTTTCTTTCTTGGCCTTTTTTCATTTATATTTGAGGTCTAACAAAAGGAGTAAGTACCTCATGTGTAATATTTCTCGTACCTCATACTGTCAATATATGGTCTCATGATATATCTACAAACAATATTAATTAATATTAGATGAATTTAATCAATCAAATATGATCGTTATGATAATATTAAAAAAATTGATAGAGTATAGAATATGTTATCAGTAGATTGGTAACAGTAGCCTGTCAATTGGTAGCATCTTCAATAGCAAGCTTAATCAGCAGTATACTTCCAATAGTAGGCTTATCCAGCGGTAGACTTGTCTAGCGGTAGACTTCACCAACGATAGAATTCACCAATGGTAGACTTGTCCAGTGGTAGACTTCACCAGCGGTAGACTTCTAGTTATAAGTATGAAAGTGGACTTCTAACAGAAACTCTTTGTAACATCAACCTTGTCACAACAGTGACCTATCACATTGACTCATCATTTGTATACTTGGGTAAGTATTCTAATGGTAGGCTTTACTATAGTGACCTTGTACTGGTGACTTCCAATAGTAACTTTATAACTATAGTTCTTATAACAGTAACCTTCATCTGTAAGGTCTTCAATAGCAACCTTTCACTAATGAATTGTATGGTTCAGTTGTAGTTTTGTCAATGGTGACCGTGACAGTGGCCTAAAATAGTGACCTCTTACCAGTAACCTTCAACAATGACCTTTGACTTAGAGAGACTTTTTTTACTGCAAACTGATTTTAGAAAAGTCATAAGATCAAAATAGATCGAAATAGATTGTAAAATAACTAACCCATTATTTAATTAAACATGATTTGGGATTATCAAAATAGGTGAGTCCAACAATCTCCTCCTTTTTGATAATCACCAATTATGCCATTAAAATTTAGAATAATTATAATATTATCAGAGATAATGAAAATCAGAGGTAAGTTAATAAAATAAATAGGTGTTACAAATAAGACTATCACACATGTAGTAGCAGAGATTAATGTGATATGGATATTGAATTACTTGTGTTGTATTTTCCCCCCCTTTGTGATTATCAAAAAGAAATACAATAAGATACAAAAGAGAATATTTGTATTAATGAAAGATTATTACATGATTCAAAGAGAATTATAAAATCCCAATCAAAAGATACAACCACACTCAATCCACATCAGAAATATGTAATGACTCCTTTCCTTTAGAAGAGGAAGAGGGAGGGTCTGCAGGTGGTTGAAGAGACCGAGGCAAAGGGATAACATCATGGATGATAGGAGAAGATGAAACAAAAGCTTCAGTGTCTCTGGAGGGAGTGGCTCTTGGAGGAATCACTGGAGTCATTCTTCTGATGGCTTGAGAAGGAGACATGATAGGAGCAGCACTTGCTGAGGCTGAGGTAGTGGAGGTAGAAGGTAATGCTGGAGGAACAATGATGGGTGTACATTCCACATGGAGAAAGGGTAACATAAGATTCCGGAAGTCCATGATGATACTGCCACCTCTCTCCATGGCTGATATAAAGTCATCCTTATTCACCATAAATTTTTCCAAGGCAAGAGTCAGCTCTCGAAGCTTGCTCACTTGATCCTTAAATGCCTAAGTGACAGGAGGAATCCTCAAGTTCTCCAAAAACAACTTGAAGTGTCCATCCATATGATACTTAGTGTATACCCTTTTGTAATAAAAATCAACTTGTTCATTGATGTACTTCTGATCTTGAGCAGCTTACCTTAAATAATTTCCCACAAGGGTATGAATTTCCCTGGTAATAGAAATGACCTGAGAGTTTGAAGTACTAGCACCAGAGATCTTTTCCACTTCTTCTCTAACAATGGATCTGAAAGCTTCAATGTCAACTGGAGGAGAGGCTGAAGTAGAAGAAGATGAACCTAGACGTTCCAGAGAGAAAGCTACTTTCTCCTTAAAGGATTTAGTCAGGCCGCTGATCAGTTTTGTCACATCATCATCTTGAACATTCACATGGGTTTACATGAACTTCTTAAAGTCCTCAAACATGGTTACCAACTGCTAAAACACACTCTTGATATATCTGAGATCTCTATCCACTTTAAACCATGAATCCATATAGGAGTCCAAACTTATAATTGACTGTTTCAAATTTTCCACAGACTCTGTCAGCTCACTCATTCAACTCTGACACTTCTTTACTTCCTGGATCAGATTAGATTGAATGCTGGATTGAATTTTAGCTAACTCAAATGTTGAAATATCCTGAATTAGAGAAAAAACCTTCTCAAACTCAGAGGAACTATCCTTAGACATTCTCTGAAGGTCGGATTTTAAGGATTCAAGGTCTGCCTTACTGACATAGTCTTGAGGGAAAGAGATTACTGGAGGCACAAAAATGAAGTCTGAAACAGAAGGCACTGAAGGTCTTCTGGTGGAAATTTCATCTTTTGAGTCATTATAATATAGTCCCAACACCAGAAACCTAGGTTCCTCAGTCCATACTTCAATTTCATGCACAAAATATACCGATCCTTTGGTAATATGATTCTCCCCCTCATTTGGAGCTACCTCTTGGACAACTATTTCAGCCTCTTCCAGCCTTGCAACCTCGACAACTGTTGCTGCTTGATCAATTGACTCACCAGTAGAGTGAGCCAATGCTTATATTGAGTCATCCAAAATTTCCATAACAAGGGAAGTAGATACAAACTATTCTTCTTATTCACTCATTGCCCTTTTAGTGACTCCTATAAGAGGACTCAAACTGAGTTCCTCTCCTTCACTATCCTTATCAGCAGTAGTATCATATTCCTCATGGTCAAAATGACCTAACTCAGCCACTTACTCCTCTTCTAAGGTATCTCTAACAATGATATGAGCCTCATAATACTCTTCTTCACTGGTTTCTTCAACCTCATTGTCCCTTAGGACATATTCTCTCCTTAGTAACTCTCTTGGAGGATTGGGCTCTCCAAAAGCTATCATTCCAACTAGAGGACTGGTTGGTATACCAGGATAACTCTTATCATCTATAGGAGTACCCTCTTTCTCAATTTCCATAGCCTCCTCTACTTCTTTATCAGAATATACAGGTTCTACCTCATCAGGCTTCAGACCTGGATCTCTCTTATCCTTTGGCCTATAAGGATTATTTATAGGGTCAAAATTATCATAAATCTTCTCTTCATCATTTACCAATTCTCTTCTCTAGGGATTCAAAATGATCTTCATGAACTTTCAGATTATATTGGAGATACAAAAATTTTTCTTGGATATAATTGTTTCCTCTTTATCTCCAACAGTGCCCTTAACCTTCAACATCACAGAAATCAGTTTGGCATGAAATAGAGAATTTGATTTAGAACTTGTCTTAGTCATGTCTTCCAACTGAGCCATCAGCAACCTACACAGGTTGATATTATGTCCACGCTTTAGTAAATACAATATGAATATGTCCTAATAATTCAACATAGAAAAGTCCCATATCTTGGGACTTATCACATGTTGGATAAACTTGAACAAAAGTCTATCCTCTCCATTAATTTCTGTAGAAAAAATCTTCCTTGAGGTCCCATTTCCTGTCAGCTCTTCCAATGATTTATCATACCCAAAAATCTCACTTTCTGGAAGAATAACTCTAGATTAGTAGTCACATATACCCTCATGAGGTACCCTTAGACATTCATTCCACTCAACAGATGAAAATATTACCTCAGTTCTATTTACTCTTGACACCAGTCGGTTCTCATCATCTGAATTCTCGAATTTCAGATAATTGTAGAATTCTTTGAATAGCCTCGGGTAATACGTCCCATTATTATTTTCAAATCACTCCACCCAACCTTGAGTCTCTAGTTCCTCTAACACTAAGTATTTTCTCAAGAGCAACCAATATTCTCTTAACTCCTTTTTCAGCCACAATTGTTCTCTTTGACAGATGCGAGTGAACAAGCTCTGTTGATATATTACTTCCACCACTGGACTCATCTCGGGGTCTCTTAGGCCTTAGCACATATTCATCATCAGCCGAAGGTTTCTTGACTCTTACCATTGAGGTTTGAAGTGGTTTGAGGGTTTAACAGAAAGTTAGGGTTTAAGGATTTTGAGAACAAAGGTTAGAGAGTGAGGAAGAGAGTGGATAGAAATGTGTTTGTGGTCTAATTTTATAATTTAGGGATTGAAACAAAAAAAATCTAGAAAAATAATACTAATAAAAAAGTTCATATTATAACATAAAATATGAAGTAATGATAAGGTCCAACAGTGAGGTACCCAATAGTGAGGTTCAACAGTGAGGTTCTAATAGTGAGGTGCAACGGTGAGGTTCTAACAGTGAGGTGAAACAGTGAGGTTCTAACAGTGAGGTGAAACGACGAGGTTCTAATAGTGAGGTGAAACAATGAGGTTCTAACAGTGAGGTGCAACGGTGAGGTTCTAACAGTGAGGTGCAATGGTGAGGTTCTAACAGTGTGGTGCAATGATGAGGTTCTAACAGTGAGGTGCAATGGTGAGGTTCTAATAGTGAGGTTCAACGGTGAGGTTCTAATAGTGAGGTGCAACGGTGAGGTTATAACAGTGAGGTGCAACGGTGAGTTTCTCTATACTAAAATTAATCATCCCTAATTCATGTTTGATGTAGTTTAACCTCTCATAATTCAAGGGATTTTTGAATATATTAGCCAATTGATGTTCATTACCAATGAATTCAAGAGTGATATCACCTCTTTGATAATGATCTCTCAAGAAGTGACATCTTACATCAATATGCTTTGTCCTAGCATGAGATACTAGTTTTTTAGAAATGTTAATAGAACTTGTATTGTCACAGTTTATAGAGACATGTTTGAATTGATATCTATAGTCTAGTAAAGTGTGTTTCATCCATAGAATTTGAGAAAAACAACTACCAGAAGCTATATATTCAACTTCGGCAGTAGATAATGCAACAAAATTCTGTTTCTTACTACACCATGATACCATTGACTTGCCTAAAAGGTGACATGTTCCAGATGTGATTTCTCTATCTAAATTGCAACCAAAAAAGTCAGCATCAGAATAACTTATCAGATAAAATGATTGTCTTCTTGGAAAAAATAGTCCTAAGTTGGGAGTATATTTGAGATATTTGAAAATCCTTTTAACAACATTTAAATGAGATTATTTGGGATTATCTTGAAAATGAGCACACATGCATACAATGAACATAATGTCAGGTCTGCTAGCTGTAAGGTAGAGAAGACTCCCTATCATACCTCTATAGTTGGTTTGATCCACTGGTTCTCCAGCTTCATATGCATCCAACTTACAAGTGGTACTCATAGGTGTATTACTACCTTTACTACCATCCAAAGTAAAACGTTTTAATAGATCCTTAACATATTTACTTTAATTTAAAAAAATACCATATTTATTTTGAAAAATCTGAAATCCAAGGAAAAATTTAAGTTCTCCCATTAAACTCATTTCAAATTCATTTTTCATTATTTTTGAAAAAGCAGTACATAAAGTTTTTTTAGAAGATCCAAAAATTATTTCATCTACATAAATTTGTACTATCAAAACATCATTGGAAATTATTCTAATGAAGAGATTAGGATCAGATATTACTTTAGTAAAACTTTTTGAAATATGGAAAGAACTAAGTCTGTCATACCAAGCCCTTGGAACTTGTTTTAGACCATATAAGGCTTTTGACAATTTAAAAACACGATTTAAAAAATGGGGATTTATAAAACCATGGGGTTGTTCAACAAACACATCCTCAACTATATACCAATTTATAAAAGCACTTTTAACATCCATTTGATAATGTTTAAAATTCAGATGAGCTGTATAAGCAAGTAGCATACTAATGGCTTCTAACCTAGATACATGTGCAAAGGTCTTCTCATAGTCTATTCCTTCCTCTTGACTATATCCTTGTGTGACTAAACTAGAATTGTTTCTAACTATATTTCCAAACTCATCATCTCAGTTCCTAAATACCCATTTAGTACCTATTTTCAAAGTGTCCTTAGATCATTAAACTAGTTCCCATACTTTGTTTCTTTCAAATTGATTTAATTCTTCTTGCATAGACATCACCCAAAATTCATCATTAATAGAATCATTAATATTTTTGGGTTCAAGATGTGAAAGAAAAGCTTGATGTTAAACCTAGTTTCTCAGAGAAGCTCTAGTTTGTTTCCTTTTATTTAAATCACCTTATACAGTATATAAAGGACGATTATTGAGAGTTCTAATACCTCTAGAAAGAGTTGAACTAGACTCCTCATGGTTGTCTATTGGTTCAGACTCAACATGTGCAGATTCTGGAAGATTCCCAAAACTGGTTACTTTTACAGGGGGTTCACTATCATTATCATTAAGGTCCAGAATTGACATATCTTCCTCAAGATATTCAAGAGAGGTTTTGGGTTTATGTGGATCAGTCTCATCAAATTTGACATGAACCAACTCTTCCACACATTTGGTTTTCTTATTTGATACTTTATAGGCTTTACTTGAGATTGAGTAACCTAGGAAAATTCCTTCATCACTTTTGGAGGAAAACTTGTCAAGATTGTCCTTAGTGTTAAGAATAAATACTTTGCAGCCAAAGACTCTAAAGTAATTAACCTTAGGCTTCCTATTATTCCAGAGCTCATAAGGGGTCTTCTTAAGAATAGGTCTAATTAAGAATCTATTGATGGTATAACAAGATGCATTTATAGCTTCATCCCAAAAATAAATAGGTAGATTATACTCATTAAACACAATTCGGGAAATCTCTTGAAGTGTCCTATTTCTTCTTTCTATGACTCCATTTTGTTGAGATGTTCTAGGAGTAGAGAAATTGTGACTATAACCATTATGTGAGCAATAAGATTCAAACTCTTGATTTTCAAACTCACGACCATAATCACTTCTCAATGTATTAATTCTAAGTCCACTAAGATTTTCTACAGACTTGGATTATTTGATAAAATAAGAACAAGCTTCACTTTCATGATCTAGAAAGTATACCCAAGTGTACCTAGAAAAATCATCCACAAGAACATAAACATAGTGCTTACCATTTAAACTTGAAACTCTTGATGGTACAAACAAGTCCATGTGAACCAAATCTAGCAGTTGAGAAGTAGAGAATCATTTCTTTGGTTTGAAAGAAAATTTGTGTTGCTTTCCCTTTTGACAAGGATTACACACTTTGTAAAGAGGTACTTCCAATTTAGTTAAGTCTCTAACTAAAACTTTCATAGTCAGTTTCCTAAGTGAGTGCACATTATAGTGTCCTAATATTCTATACCACAACCATGATTCCTTATTAAAATAATTTAAGAAAGAAACATTTTTCTTGGATAAGGAATTTAAATCAACATCATACACATTTTCATTTCTATAGGAAGTGAATACTAAATAATTTTTGGAATTAAAAACATTACATGCATCATTTTCAAACTTGGAATTAAAACCATCATCACAAAAATGAGAGATTATAAGTAAATTTTGCTTTAATCCATCAACAAAAAGTACTTTGGAAATTAATATTGTATTAGAGTTACAAATCTGGCCTAAGATGACGATTTTTCCCTTTGCATTGTCACCAAAAGTTACATCTCCACCATCAACTTTGATTAGGCTCTTGAAGCAATAATAATATCCTATAATATGTCTTGAACATCCACTATCCAAGTACTACAAGTTCTTGAAGGAACTCTTTAGGAAACTTCCCTATAAAATAGATTAGGCATGGGGTAACTTTGGGACTCATATTTTCTTGGGTCCAGAGAGGTTAGCAAGTAAAAATGAGGGGACCCATATTTTCTTTATAGGTTTCCTAACATCAAAATACATATTTGGAGGCATAAATACTTTGTTAGGTCCTTTAGAAAATTTTCTCTCAAAATATGGTCCAGAAATGGAACTAGGAGTGAACTGTCCAGATTTTTGAACAAATTTGGTTTTGCTAAATTTTCTCTATCCTGGTTGATATCCTAAACCAGTTGTATATTTTGGGGCAATATGTTTTCCTAGAAAATGAGTTAAGGTATCTCTACCTATAGTAAAATTCTCAAGATATCTCTTTAATCGTTCATTTGATAATTTAAGTTCAGTGTTTTCTTTTAATACTTGGGAGAATTTATCTTTTTCAATATCTAGATTTGACTTATAATTTGCATTTAAAGCATGTTGTATCTTTAATGATTTATATTTTTCCTTGAGATAATTAAAGGTATCCTCAATCATTTCACAGTATTCAAATAGTTCATCCTTAGTCAAATCTTCATCATTATGTACTCACTCTTATTCTCAGAATAATAGGCATTATGTATAGGAGAATTAAGTGTTACCTCAGATGTTTTTGTCATGAAACACAAGTCGGCATGATTGTTATGTTCACTATCAGAAGCATCAGATCTACTGGAGATGTCTTCTGAATCACTCTAAGTACCTCTCATAGCCTTTTTATAATCATTTCCCTTATCTTCATATTTATTTTTAAATTTCATCTTGGTGAAGTCTTCCTTCGCATGACCTTTTCGTTTGCACTCATAGCAGATTATTTAATTTGAGTTGTCATTATATTTTATGTCTTTCTTCCATTTTCCTTTAATATTATACTTTACCTTATAGTTTGACTTCCTAAAGAATTTCTTCTTTAGATAAAACTTTTTGAACCTTCTATAAATATGAGCCATATCCTCATCACTGTCTGAATCTGACTCTTCACCAGTGGAACTGTCTACAAGAACTTGAACTTTTTCTTTGTATTTGCTCTTTGAGGTTGAAGTATTGAATGCTACTGAATTATTCCTTAGTTCTTCTCCTACTTCTTCATTCACTTTAAGTTATTATTCATACATTATAATCTCTCCAATTAGTTCCTTCACTGGTAGTTTGCCTATGTCACAAGATTCTCGAATAGAAACAGAAGTTTCTCTCCATCTTTTAGGTAGGCATCGAAGCAGTCTCATAATCTGGTCCTTACTATCCACTAGTTTTCCAAGAAGAATCATAGTATTAACTATTTAATTGAACCTAAGATACATTTCAGAAATAAGTTAATCATGCTTCATTTTAAAATTACCATATTTAATAGTATATGTATTTAATCTCATTTATTTAACATTAGTTGTTCCCTCATGAGAAATAGCTAAAGTGTCCCAAATTTCATATACAGTTTTGCAAGAAGATATTCTATTGAATTCCTCATCACCTAGAGAACAGTACAAAGCATTCATTGCTTTACAGTTATTATTATATGTATCTTTAGTCAACTCACACCATGTGTCCCTAGAAGTAGCAGGCAATACATGTTTTTCTTCAATTGTATCCCAGATTTCAAGTTCCATTCTCTCTAGATACATTTTCATTTTTAATATCCACTGAGCATAGTTATTAACATTAAATAAAGGTGGCCTGTTAGTAGCATCACCCTCAACTCTAGTTTCTATAGTTACTTAGAATTTAAATAACTAAAAATTTAAATATGAAAAAAATGTTAAGATATTTAAGATACAACTAAAATCATAGTTGAAAAGAATTTAAACACTTGAAAATAAAATCCTCTGATACCAAATGTTGGTCGAAGTGGATACTCAATAGGGGGGGGGGGTGAATCGAGTTCCAATTAAAATTTCTGTTAAAAAATTTATGATTAAAATCCCCCAATTCAAAATAGCCTAGTCAATTAAGGAAGTAGAGATATAAATGTTTATTTTCTCAATAATTTTCTATAAGGTTGATTAGTACTCAGTTGAATGAATGTAATCACTAAATCAACTTTTGAAATAGGCTTACTGAATTAAGCACATATACACACTAACCAAAACTAACTATCAGAGTGAATGTAAAAACAGTTTTCTATCTTTGAAAATTATAAACAGCGGATAAAATAAAACAGAGTATTTGAGGATTATCACAACAATGTAAACAAGAGGTTAAGTCTCAAGACAAGACCTAATACTCTCCACTTGTTGATCACCCTCCCCCAAGTAGTTTGTATAAATAAACTTGATACACAACCTGTATCGGGCTTTACAACAATTTTTAAAAACTGTCCAGGTTATAAAACCTCTACCACCGTTCTACATGGGAAAACAAGAAACCAAGACACAAAAGGATTCTTCCACAGTTATGCGTGGGAACAAGAGTTGAGAGAGTTTTGAGTGGATATTTTCAGTATCCCATAGTTAAAGCACAGGAGACAGTGTGTGTGTAACAAACACACACTGCTCAAAAATGTAAAATAAGGAACACAGTAGAGCCAGAGAAATTAGGATTGAGTTTAGAATGCTCTATGTGTTTGAAGATCAGCTCTATAATTATTTGAGTTGAGGAAATGAAGGTTTTGTTCTTCTCTGCAAGTTGCCTCCAAAAATAGAGTGTTGCAACTTTCAGTTACTAGATTCCAGGTACTGAGATGCTCAAATTCTTGGTAAAAGGGTTATTTTAACCACATCAATAAAACCTTGAATATGTTCTTCAAAAAGATATTCGTGAAGCTCTTGGATTTTCAGTATAAGCACTAGAGTGTTCTTCTTCCTGTTCTTCAGTAGTTTCTTTCTCATGAATTTTACTTCTTGACTCCCGACATTTTGTTTTTCTCTATGCCCCTATATATCTTTATTCCTTGGCCTTTTTTCTTTTATATTTGAGGTCTGACAAAAAAATAAAGTACATCACGTGTAATCTTTCTCGTACATCGTACTGTCAAGATATGATCTCCTGATATGTCTGCAAACAATATTAATTAATATCAGATGCATTAAATCAATCAATTATGACCATTATGATAATATTAAGAAAAATTGATAAAGTATAGAATATGGTATCAGTAGATTGGTAACAGTAGCCTGTCAATTGGTTGAATCTTCAATAGCAAGCTTAATCAGTAGTAGACTTTCTGCAGTAGGCTTATCCAGCGATAGACTTGTCCAACGGCATACTTCACCAATGGTAGACTTCACCAATGGTAGACTTGTCCAGCGGTAGACTTCACCAACGGTAGACTTCACCAACAGTAGACTTCCAGTAATAAGTATGAAAATGGACTTATAACAGAAACTCTTTGTAACAACAACCTTGTCAAAACAGTGACCTATCACATTGACTCAGCATCTGTATGCTTCGGTAAGTATTCCAACAGTAGGCTTTACAACAGTGACCTTGTACTGGTGACTTACAACAGTAACTTTATTACTATAGTTCTTATAATGGTAACCTTCATCAGTAAGATCTGAAATAGTAACCTTTTCACCAATGAATTTCAAGGTTCAGTTGTAGGTTTGTCAATGGTGACCGTGATAGTGGCCTAAAACAGTGACCTCTTACCAGTAACCTTCAACAGTGACCTTTGACTTAGAGACTTTTTATATTGTAAAATTATTTTAAAAAAGTCATGAGATTAAAATAGATTGAAATAGATTGTCAAATAACTAACCCATTATAGAATTAAACATGATTTGGTATTATCAAAATAGTTGAGTCCAACAAAAATAAATTGAAATTGAAAGAAAATTAAAAGAAAAGAGAGAGGATTTACCTCTTGAATTTTTCTTTTGAGATCATCCTCAAGGCACCTAAACTAGGTCTTTTGATGAGAACAAGGGCTCATGGATGTGGTGGAGGGACTAGGGAAGAGTATTGGGAATAATATAGGCAAGGCTCAAAGCTTGAGAGCTGTGATGTGAAGAAGGTGTGAGGGGTGGTATTTATAGTGGAGGAGAGAGGTGTTTTCTTATTTGTTTATTATTTTGATAAATGAAAAAAATAGTGAGGATTATTGTGACTAAATACAGTAATTAGTGTATGTGAGTTCAAACCAATTGTTACTTACATCATCCATGACTCAAGAATGACTAAAAAATTCAGGTTTTTAGCATTTATCATAAATTATCTTATTTTACTATTCACCAAAAAATTCAAGTATTTCAGAAAAAACACAAAATCAACCTTAACAATTTTTCAATTTTTTGAATTAATAAAAGAACTCAATTTATAAAAATAATTTTCCAAATATGAGTAATTTAATTTTTTACTTAAAATCTTCATTTACTTGGAAAATAAAAATTTTAAAATTATAACTGATTTTATAATACTTTGAAAAATTACTTAAGGTCTCATAAAATTATCTTAAAATCACAAGACATAAAAATATTTATTTATTAATACATTTTGTGAAAATACATTTTCTTTTAAATTAATCATAAAATATTTTTGTCTTATAAAAATACCAACACTTAATTAATAATTTTTAAAATATTATCTACTTATACTTTGATATAATTATATCATATTGTCACTTTTAATATGGATAAATTATATTTATACTATAATTGGTATGATTACTATTCACTTGATTTATTTACTATTCATAAGGGTCATATTACTATTCATAAGGGTGACATTAGTATTCATAAGGGTAAGTTACTATTCAAGAAAAATTTAGTTTTCCCTATCAGTATCTAAATATCTTACTGATCGCAACTGTGTATGTCAGATTATCGATATTCAAAACATAGAAGTGGAAAAATTATGTTTAACAACTAGTCTATAAAGGTTACATAATATTTAGTAGTTCATTTAAGCATGATGTGGCATTATGTTTCCTAATGTGATTTTATATGATGTAATTATAAGAAGGGAATTTCCATTGATAAAACTTTGGGTTGTTACAAACCCATTAAGGTTATCATACATTACCTTTACATAGAAGGGTCTATGTAAAGGTAATAATGGTTTAAAATCATGTAAATGGATTTTCATAAAGGTAATTATATTCTACCTTTATGTAGAATACATCATTTTTCCATTATGTAAAGAAAATATAGGTTTACCTTCACGTATATGGTTCAGTGTGAAGGTATCTACAGATTTCCATTACTCAGGATATGACCATACATAATGTAACAATATATTACCTTTTCATAAATGTAATTGTAGTTTACTATCACAAATAAGGTTCTACATCAGATATTAAAATGATGTGAGTTTTAAGAAAATGTTTCTCCTTAAATAAATACTATGTTTAATAGTTGGATCCACATGAAATACCAAACCATAAAAAAATACAACTCTTTTTTATTAAAATGGATATTTACTAATGTATGGAATCCATTAAATAATCATGTACAAACAATTATATCCAACTTATAAAATAAAGGTCACTTTTAATGTTGTTTCAACAAGTGCGACTAACAATTAATAATTTTTTATGATTAAAATTTATATTATAAAATGTATATTTTACAAGTTTGATATATCTATTATTAACACTTGTTTTAGAAGTATATTTAATATACAAAAAAATGATTTCATATAAAAAATGAATTTTCATAATATTTTACATTTTTTTAAAAGTTAAATTTATAAATTTTAGAATATTAATTTGATAAAATTAATTTTTTTTTGAACTTATCATAAAAATATTAAGTCAATATTAATTTTTGGGGTTTTAAAAAATATTTAATCTTAGGTGAATGTTGAAAAATAACATTTTTACAAATAACACGACTTTTATGACATTATTAGTATATAAGTATGAATTAAAAATTTATGAAACCTTTTTATAAGACCAAATATGTATTTTATAAGTGAATTTATATTTCAAAAAATGTTGGTTTCAATTTTCAAAACCATATTTTACATTTTTGAACTTATGTTATATTTTTCAAAATATTGTTTTTAATACATTATACATTTAGGACTTTAAAATTATTTTTTATCAATTATATAAAATTAATGTAATAAAATTTATTTCAAATTTGGAATCATTATTTAAAAATTATGTAATAAGAACAAATTTATTTAAAGTATAAAAGATAAATTACTTGGGTAAAAAAACTAGTTTCCATAGTAAAAATCAAAAGGGGTAAAAAGGGTTTAACCAAGAGGGAAAAACCATAAGCATGTTTAAAACATGTGTGGTAGAGAGTGGATAAGGCCTTTATTGACCTTATTTATTATAAAATACAATATTTCTCAATTTTTGAGCCACATTACCTAAGAGTTACTTACCATTATTAAATAATTTTGAGTATTTAGAAAAATGATATCCCTTTTCACTTATAAAAGGGGCACTCCCATCATCACTTCCCCTCACACCACAACCTAATTATTTTTTCCCAAACTCCACCCAAAACTATTATGAAAAATCTTATCCACATTTAAGAGGTTATGGAATTCTCAAAATACCATCTCTAAAAGGATTAACCCCCTTTGTAAAGGAGATAATCCAAGAAGTCCGGTGTAAATTTCCAACCACTCCTTTACCATTTCTATCCCTTTATGTGTAATTATTATAACTCAGATTCATTTAAACCGTATTAAAATTATAAAATAGTTATCATTAGTATATTTTTATGTTATTATTATTATGGTATAATCATTAACCACCTTTCACTCTTCCTTTAGGAAAAATGAAAATGTGAATCGTGCGTATGTTCAGATTACCACCTCGACGAAGAAACATGTTCCGTTTACCTTTACTGCCTAACATGGATGGTCCAAAATAGGAATAAAATAAATATGTATGATATATATATATATATATATCATATTTTAGTTATTAAAATGAAAAACCATGTTACTACTTTCTTCCTCCCTTTGAAAAATGAAATCAACATCCATGCGTATGTGCGGACTACCGCCTCCATGGAACAATGAATTCTGTTTTTCACTACCAATCTCATGGATGAGTTTAGTTTATATTTGGTGATTATATATTATATAAATAATTAATATATATAATTAATATTTTTATTTATGTATAACACAAAAATTAATGATAGTTATAAGGTAATCTATTAATATGGTGAATAACCAGAAACTAGTTTATCATTATTTCCATCTTCACAAGACATGACCAAAAATACAATGTAATGAAATTATAACATTATATTTATTTATAAAAACTAAATTCAAGTACCTTTAATTGTTTTTAAATGAATGAATTTTGGATAAGTAAAATAAACACCGCTTTTACGAACTAAGTTCAAAATGGGAAAGTTTATTAACACCCAATGTTGAAAAGAGACTATAAAAATAAAATACATGAATAGAATTATTATTAATGAAGAGTATAAATGGAAATGTATATGAATAATGTTATGAAATAGGTAATTAATATGTTTATATTTATGTTACAGGATGTTAAATCGCTTCTATATAAATCAAGGGTAAATGTAAGGGACTAGGTATCTCAAACTCTTTTCTTTGAGTTATATAATTTCTTATTAAACTTTGTTTTTAAAATAATTTCCATTTTGAATAATGAGATCTATTTTTTTTGTGGAAAAATATTTTTTGATCTAAATACATTTCCATGAAAGTTTTTCTTTTTTTGAAAGAAATTATAATTTTTGAAAAGAGACTCATAACTATGACTTTTACATTGACAAATACAAATTTTTTTTAGGAAATCTCTTTCCATGATTTAGTTTTCATTTTCCTCTATATATTAAAAATGATATACCTCTAATGAAGCTATGATTCATGTTTCACCCTATGTTTTTTTTCTTATGTGATCGTTTTGGGTGATCAAGTTTTCAGTATCAAACTCTTTATTCATGATGTTATTTTATACCATTTGGATGTTTTAAGAAACCCATTTTATTTACATGGGTTATTTATGAAAGTTGAATGATTTCCATTTGGATGTTTTATAAAACTTATTTTTTCCAGGGATTCTTTATAAAAATTGAATTATTTTCATTTGGATGTTTTATGAAACCCATTTTATCTCTATGTGTTCTTTATAACGTGAAAAGTGAATGATTTTTAAGTGGCACATGTAAGTATGGATGAATAATGGGTAGGGTCCTATATATCTATCCAATGCATTGGTTAAGAGTATATATCTCATGAGATAAGTATTTTTGAGTTCATTTTAGTTTCTCATAAGAACAGGAACCGCTTCTATGGCTTATAAAAGTAATGTTTCCCTATGATAATGTTTACACCACATTTAAAGGATGTTATTCATTATGATATTATGATATTATGATTTAAGGTTTATGTTAAATGACTCTAATACATGTTCAAGGTATTATAATACCATGTTGATATTTTTTGGATTTAAGTGCATACACTATGTACTTTTAAGTTTACTTATGTCTTATGATTATTACTCATGATGTTATGATATTTATCTTATGATCATGTTTTCACTTATTCTTATAAACTTATCCTTGATGAAATGCTTATTCATCCCTTACAAAGGGTTTAAGATCAACCCTTTATTAAATTTTTATTCCCTAAGTTTTGAGGATAAGACTTACTAATGAGATGTCTAGAAGATGGTCTAGTATGATGTCTTTAAGTATAAATGGTCACAAGCTTTATAAAATAATCTTATTACATAGGTAATATGCAAAGTCACTAAACCTATTTATTCTTTTTATATTGTTATTTATGAAATGCAGTGTTTAAATCATGTAAAAGATTCAAAATAAATACATTTTTATCTTAGGTATATATAAATATTACCTTTACACAGGTAATCAAAGACCACCTATACACATGAAATGGTTCATATGTGAGGGTAATATAAAAATTAAGAAAAATTATTTTTTTTATTAAAAATTGATTATTATTTATAAAATGTTTACAAATAATAAATTTTAGGAATTATAGAATAAGGTTTTTAGATTTATATTAAATATGAAAGAGTTTATATTTGTTTTATATTTTTTAATAAATAAATAAATAAATATTTTATTAATAAAATTCAATTATGAATTGAATTAGATTATTTATAAATAATTTATAAATAATGGAAAATATAGTCTTGGAATGTTTATAAAATTTATAAAAAGAGTTTTATAAATAATTATAAAATTATTATGGTATATTTATCAATTTTTTTTAAAAACATTTGATATTAAAATTCAAATAATGTTAAAAGTATTAATATTATATCTTTTCATGTCAATATGATTTATAAAATGTTTATAAATCAAATAAAAAAGGTATTTTTATATGAAATCTATATTAACTTTAAATAAAGTGTTTATTTAAAATTTATTATGATAATAAATGAGATTTATAAAAAGTAAATAAATTACACAAATGAGGAAAAAATTTAAGAGAATTTATATTTATAATTATGAATTATTCACAATTAAATTAATTTTATATTGTTTAAATTAATAAAGGTAATTATTGAAGATATGATCATAGGATTGAACAATATTAAGTATACAATATTAAATTATGTAAAATGTTAACATAATATTGAATTGTAAAATTGTTTATAATTCTTTTAAAAATGTCATATATTTAATTAAAATTTCACATTATAATAGTATGAAAGAGTTCATATTATATGTGGGTATAAATTGTTTATATTCAAGATAATGAATTATATATAAAGTTTATCTTATTTATAAAATGTTCTAAGTAAGAATTTATTTATTAATATTTTATTAAATGTTCATCTCATGGTTAAATTTATTAAATGTTCATTTATTTAGATTTATTCATTACTTTATTAATAAGTGTAATTTTTTTATATTTAAAAATTTTGTATTCTTATTTTATGTGGTAAATTGATTCTAGGAGATAAAACCCAACTTTATAATATAGGAATGACTCTGTAAGAATTATTTTTCATCTACCTTGACCTCAGTTTGTATTTGAAGTTATTAGTTTAAATTTAATTATTGGGAATAGTTTGTTGATATGAGATTTTAGAATTATCATGTGTTAGATTATCACTTGAGTAAAGTCTCTACATGAAGAGAGACTTTGGGTCGGACTACCTACCTACTTGGAGGATTATGCCTTGTCTAGAAAGGTGAATGGGGTCAGCTATTTTTCTATTTGGGATTACTTATGTTGAGATTATCAATCTCATATAGTTCTAAACCTTTACATTAAGAGTTCATATACTTTAGGAATATTATGCATTCAAATATGTATGAATGTGTTTGGATTATATTTTTGGAAGAGGAACACAAACTATGGGTTGTGTAAACAGTTACACATTAATGTGGTGTGAACAAATTAATATAGTGGATGGGGAATATAGAACTAAATTTATAGAATCACGCATGAAATAAAGGAATAAAACATGAGAAAATAAATATAACATATAGGATGTAATAGTTATGAAATTAATATGCATATTATGTATGTCACAAAACATCCTATATAGCCTATTTCCTTGATACTTGTGCTAGACTTGACATGGTATAAATGGAATTTCCAATCCCTATAGGTTGGATACTAGCACCTGACATTATACAAGAATCACTGGGGAATGATTTTTCCACAATAATGGAGAAGATAAAATATAAAAGTCAGTATGGCCAACAATACAAAGGGATGAATTACTATAATCAAATAGTTAAAATAGTACTCAAATAGTAAATCATTAAGAGACACAATCTTCTAAGATAAAAATTAAAGATAAAACCATGTAACAAGTGGATCACATCTCCACTGATCACCTCCATCACTCTAGGCCCCAGGGATCAAGAACATCCATCACCTCAAAGTGTAACTTTTCGTTTTCTCAGACTTTATATAAGATAATCTTAAAACACTCAAATGCAAAGATAGGGTATGATCTATAAGTCCTAGTAGGGTATCACCAAGTATTCTTTAATAAATTCCATAAAAATTAAACCAAACATGATTTTAATTTAAATAAAACAAGTCATGGAATTACATTCATATATTTTTAAAAAAACATGATTTCATAATCAAAATATATGAAAGATATATAGAAAAAGATTAAATGAACATTTTATATAAAATAGTTAGCATACATAAAATAGTTATATAAATCAATGGCATGAAATAATCAAATAAATTATATCATAACACCATGTATAAATCTATGTGGTACATTAGTTTTTAATAATAGGATCCTCACACTACTCATAAGTGATCTTAGCTCAAAGTGTGCACACATCCCACATCATAGGTCGTCGAGACTTAACTCCCCATCAGGGAAAAAATCATGCTAAAATATGTTTATGTCAATATTATAATCATTACTCCAGTTCTAGGGGGTCATATCCTAGCATTATTATCCTAATTACCCACTAACTACCTAGGCTCACATGTGATTTAGTCAATCAATCAATAAATTATGGTAAAATCAATCATTTTAGATTAGTTACAAATATAATTTACCACTTTCAATTTTCAACATGCCTTTCTAATTTAAAAACCAAATCATATGTTTTCATCAATTTATGCCTTTTAAAATAATCATTCAATTTAATCCATTTATCTAAGAATAAATTTCCAAATCCAACCATCAATTTTCTCAAATCTGCTCAACAATTTCAATACCATTAAAAATGGGTTTTTTTCATAATATCCATGCCATTTTTAAAATCATCCATCAATCATATCAAATATATATTTTTAAATAATTTAAAAACTCATTTTAAATCAATCAAGAAATTAAAGGTTTTAATTATAGGGAAAGTTCATATGGAACCACCTACCATTATCACGATCAAGAATCACCCACAATGGGAAAACGCCAATAAAGAACAAACAAAAAGGGAACCAATAAGGAAATACTAGATCAAGAACATCAATATAAAAACTAAATTCAATCAAAAAAAAAAATATTATACCTTTCCAAATATGGGTAATAGAGAGGGGGAGAAAACCATAGTGAGGGAACTCACTGGGGATCAAATTCTAAACCGAGACATCTGAAAGGGAAGAAATCACTCACTACCCTAGGAGGAAGCCTAAGGTTCTCGGGAGGAGTGCCTGTAGAATGACTAATGAAATATAGAATGAAACATAATTAAAAATACTGGTTACAAGTCATTTATGTCATAAATAAAGGGTTTATGTTATAAATGCATCAAGTTTCACATACACCAAAAAATGCATTATCTCAGGTTAAAAATCCTGATCAATGAATTTATTATGTAAGTTCATTATTTATAGTTTAAATCAATTTGAACCATAATCAATTTTCACAATTTATAGCTATAAAAAAATTTACATCCTAAATCAAGTATTTATGGCGTAAATTCTTCCCGTATCCAGTGCCCAGAAATAGAAGCCTGCAGAAACACCCAACAACCTCAAACTCACCCCAAACCCAAAAAGGAAACCCTCTAAAACCCTTAATACATATATACTCGAACGCCATTAATTACAAAAAAAATACATCCCTGAAGGTCATTTTCCTAAAAAAATATTTCTATCCTCAAAAATCTCGAAACACCCCCAAATAAAAATGGAAACAAAACAAGAGTCAAGAAGTACTTGAAATAAGTTAAAATTATGTTTTAACCTCCCCACTAAAAAAACTTTCTATACTTATAAATGTTGTTAAGAAGTTTCCATATCAAATAGATGAGGCCCCATCTCTCTTATCAGTGCCCGACACTCCCACATCTCATGTGAATTAGAACCATTCTTCCATAAAACATGAACCACAGTTATCATCTACCCATGAATAACCTTTGTATCTAAACCTAAGAAGGGTTATAAAGATACGTTTTAAGATGTGATACATGAAACATGCTATGGATCAAAGTCAAATTTAGTGGAAGTGACAAATAGTAGAACAATTTCCCCACTTTCTCAACAATCTCAAAAGGACCCACAAAACTTAATGCAATACTTCCCTATTTTCTAAGATTTCGATGACCCAACCATTTCGAGACTATTAAAAACACTTAGTCACCAGCTAAAAACTACAATGGTTGACATTTATGATCCGAATAAGATTTATACTAGCTCTATTCCATCAATATTCTCTGAAGAATAAACTAAATCTTTATAATCATCTCTTGGACTAAACTTGGTCCAACCAAGGAACTTTCACCAATTTCTAAACAACACGATAGAGATTTGCAAGGCTAGAAATACACATCCTCAAAATATCCATCCTTATTGTGGATTGGTAACTATTGTTATAGGAAAACTCAATCAATCCCAAACTATCATTCCATACTCCACAAAAGTCAAGAATGACATCACGTAGCATGTCCTCAAGAATTTTTATATCTCACTCTGTATGGATATCTATATATGGATGATATGCCATGTTAAAATGTACATGGGATCCCATGGCCTCCTAGAGGCCTCTCTAAAAGTGATAAGTAAAATAGGAATACCTATCTGAGACTATATCATATGGAACTCCATTGCCACACCTTGAATTTTTAATTTATTTTTATTTTATTATTTCTTCGCTCCGAGTCCTTATTCCATGATTTGGGTTGGGTCCCAATTTTTTTTTTCATTTAACATTTTTACTGGGGTTTGGACTCGTGTGCGGTCACCGCGCGGTTGGCAGTAGCCGCACAGTTGGCCCAGGTGTTGTGCAATTGCTTTTTATTCTTGTTATTATTATTTTTATTATTGTATTATTATTATTATCATTATTATCATTATATTTTTTATTTTTATATTTATTGAATTTTAATAATAATAATAATATTGTTGTTGTTATTGTTTTTTTTCTAAAAGAAAAATGTTAAAAAAATTATTAAATTTTTTATTATTTTATTAATGGTACAATTATTATTTCATTATTGTGATTGTTTTTTTAATAATTATTGCTATAATTATTATTTTTATTGTTATTAATTTTTTTTATTTTCATTTATTTTTATTTTTTTTATTTTCGGTTTTATTATTATTATTATAATAAAAAAACAAAAAAAAAACAATGTAACCCTAATCAGTCACCCCCCCACTTTACCCCCTATGTAGTGGTGCTGCACTTGACCCCTATTCACCTCACTACCCTCCCTCACCACTCCAAACCTTGCCTAATGCTAGACTCACCCTCGCCCAGTATACCGGCCTCCGGCCTTCCGCGCTCCAGCAGGCCGCCGTGCCTGGGCCCTCAACTCACCTATCAACTTTTCCCCACACCCAGCCTCACCCTTGCTGCCCTCTCCCTCACCTTATTCCAGACCTTTGCACCACTGTCCATAACGCGCCCCAGCCCTCTGGCTTCCGAACTCCGCCCTCCGCACCACTGGTAAGGCCTCCTTCGACCTCCCTCATCTCCGGCCTTCTCCCCGACCACTCGATGTAGCCAGTGCCAACGAGCCATCCAATAACACACCTAGACTCCTGGCCTTCGGCCTTCTATGCTCTGGAAAGGTTCCCCCTCCTTGCGCCGACCTCACCACACCCTCGCTCGCCCTTTTTGTTCTGGCAAGCAGCGCGCTGAACCCCCTTGCTCTGGTTTGTGTTTTTTATTCCATATCTAGTGCCTTATTTGTTTTGGATAAATCCTAATACCGCAAGTTGTGTTTCACACATTCTTCTCATTGTCTAGGGAATGAAATTGGTCTGTTGGGTGCTGTTCGTCTTTCCACGGATGCGTCGTTGTATCCATGCTTGATTTGAGGTAGGAAAATCCTAGTTTTTCCCTTTTTGATTCTTTCCTTTGACCCATCCAATGACCCTAAGGCCTTCATTTTTATTGATTTTTTGATAATCCACCTTTCAAGGGGTGAGGTGGAACCCTTACAAGGCCCATAGGTGTAAGTATTACATGGCTCGTAGGCCTTAGAGGAATTAATTTCCCATAGGATTCAAACATTACATACAACCCAGACTAACTACTTGGAACTGATACTCCCCAGTATCTTCATCGTGAAATCATCTCTCCACCTTCGCATGGCTGTTCGGCTAGGCTATCCTGTGCATGCACAGGCTTGTCCCAATGGTAGGTTCCATACCTTCTCATTCTTGCAATCAGTGTAGCTTCTGCTATGGTGAAAGTTCCTTTCTCATCCTCCTTATAGAGCTTGTTCCTTGTAGGTTGTCTAGTTTGCATCTACACTAAAGGTGGCCCGAAGGCCTTACTGGCCTGAAGGATTGGGTGGCCCAAAGGCCTTAAAGGACTTGGGGACCAAATCGGTGGCCTGAAGGCCCAAACGAGGGAAAATTCTCAGCTACTACAGTGAAAAATAGTGCCTGCTACAGTTTCCGCTACAGTACTGCTATAGTACTACTACAATACCCCTAGAAATTGTGCCTCCGCCTAGATTTGATCCTGGGTCTCCTGGATGCACTTAATAGTTTTAACACATTTCTTTAAGTATTCTTATCCACACCAATGCAAAAGGAGTTTGATTAATTCCCATTATTGTTTTAATAAAATTTTATGTGGATTTCAATTTTGGAAAATGCTTGTTTCAAAAAATGTTTTTTTGTGTTTATGAACCCAAAATATTAGATAAAATGTCTTTAAACTTGTAAGGTGAAATTGGTGGTTTTACAAACCATTAGATTTAATTATGCTATGACGATATCTGCTTATTGGTGAACTTAGTCTAGCGCATATGGTTTGCAGATGTTGAAATTTGAAATTGTGTTCAAAATGACTTGAAAATAGAATTCACATGTGAACTTGGTGAGACCGTGATGTAAGTCTTTGTTTGGTCCTTGTGAACTGTTTTACCAAATGAGTAAATAGTTTATCAAATGGGGTTTAAAATGAGAAACATGGGTAAAAAGAGTTTCATTGTGTGTTAAAATTCTTGGAGGGGGTTTTATGGTCTCATTGGGGTTATTTTGTATTTTTTTTCAAATTCTATGAATGGTTGGGTTTGGTTTTTAAATCATGGAATGAATTTGTGGAAAGGGTTTTCAAATATTCTCTTGGGTGTTTGGTGTACCATTGGATGTTTTTTAAATGAAAATGGAACATGGAAAATGGGTTTCTCTTTAATCCTTGGTGACTTAAATGGTTTTTTTGGTTTTCAAATAAATTTGGTTTTCCTTGGGCGATTTCTAATGAAGACTTTAAATTTATTCTTTAAAGCACATTATTTTTCCATTGAAATGTTTTTTGGTGTGAGTTTGAAAATGATAAAGTCTTGTTTGGTAGTTGTGAAATGATTTGGTGTGCATTTTGGAATTTAAGGGCCTGTTTGGATTTGTAAATACGAAACAATATTTGTGTGATGTTTTGAGTAATGTTATAGTTACGTAGAGGTCAAGGCCCATTTGACACTTTTAGATTTCGTGTAATTCTTGTGTAGATCCTTTGAAAATATGGTGTTCTATTTACTGTGTGCCCATTTAACCATTTTAATATTTAAAAAAAATATCAAATGGTTTTAATGATCTTATGGAATGACGGCCCGACTGGCACCTTTGATGATATGACATATGTATGTATGCATTTTTACTTTTGGGGCACCTCTATAGGGGGATATCCCTTTATGGGTTATCATATAGAGTGTTCATGTTTGGGGTAGGAAAGTGCGGTGATATGAGTCATGCGTGCAAGGAACTTCTACTTACACAGTATTATTATAACCACCATGGGTTCCTAGGTGTCTTTTAGATGATCAAGTGACGTTTGATGATCAACCCTGAGTATACGGGTTGGTACCCCCTAGATTGGTTGTTAGGTCAGGCGAACTTTTCTACTGGATTGGTCAGTTATAGGGAGGCCCATTGGTTATAGAATTAGAAGTTTTACCATACGCTGATAAGTATTTATGAAACTGAATATCTCCAGGTGTCTTATAGGGATGTTTATGATCACCCATGGTTACTCATTTATTTACATTTCTTGTTTAATTTTTATCATACTAGTTTATTTCCAGATTTCCTTGTTACCTGTATTAGTTTAGCCTAGATTTGGTATCTTTTGTTTCAGGTTTTTTTTATAAAATAAAAAAATGGTTTTATTGAAATAGCATGTAGTGTATGTTGGATTTTTGAATGGGAAAATCAGGTTTCTTATTTTAAAATGTGAAAACCCTAATTTTATAATTGTATTTCAAACTTGTATCATTGGATTGTTTTATAAAGTGAGATTCTTGGATTCTCTGGTTTATCTTGAAAACCCTACTGAGCATTTTTAATGCTCACAACTATTTTTATCTTTTCAGTTGTAGGTTTCCTTTTCTCATATTTTTCTTGGATGAGTTTCTCATTATTGGAGAAAGGTCGGCCTTTGGTTGGGAGGTGATCTGGAAGGTCACATGGAGGTATGTTGAGTTGTTTTGTTTATTTCATTCTTGCTTCTAGAGTTCAGTTTTATTATTTTGTTTATTCTTGTTTCTTTATTTATCTTTTATGGGCCAAATCATTCACAACAGCTTTATTTTGATGCTCGACACTGGTTTCCAGCCCGTGGGGATTGGGAACGCCCCTCGGTACATGTTGCAGACTGGTTCAGGGTTAGCCCAAGTTGGTTTGTGATAAGGTTTCCATATCATGGGGATCGAGAACACCCCTTAGGACATGCCACAGACCGGTTTGGGTGACCAGTTTAGGGTCAACCTGGGTTGGTTCATTACAAAATGGTGTCAAAGGAGACCCTTGTTATTTGGGGTGTCCAGTAGATGGAGGTTAGGACTGTTCAGAATTGGGAGGTAGGTATGAGAAGGGTGCCATTAACCCTCACTCGTTCCGAACCTCGAGTCACTAGGGGTAGTCCAGGAATTGATTATTTATCTCATTCTGGCTTGTTTTAGATTGAGGGATGACAACAGAGGCAAGACGATGTTACATTGTGATTGCACATAGAGTAGTGAACCATGCAGAGTTCGAGTACATGGTTTAAGTTCCGCCTAGTTGTTGATGCTTACTTGGGGCATGGACCACTACCATGTCGCTAGGTTATGCATGACTACTAGTCTCTCACTCGGGTAGTTTGATACAATTTGAGTGTCATCTTAGTTTTGGTTGGGGAAAGTTTTATTTGAAAAATGAAAAAGGGTTTTTTTAAATGAGAATGATTTCTTTTAAATGGATTTAAATTCATAAAATGGGTTTTAAAACCAAAAGCTCTTGGTCTGAAAATCTAGTGTTTGTTGTAATTGGTAGAGAAATGGTTTGAGTGAAATCTCGGGTACTCTTTATGAACGTTTGCACATGTGAGGGGATGAATGGGAAGTGCGTGTTGGTGGGTATGGATGAAAGTAGATGAAGACATGTACAATAGTTTATGGGATTACTAGGGTGGGTACTTGGAATTAAAGGATTGACCCTGTTTTTATAAAGTGATTTTAAAAAGGGAAATGATTTTGGAAATTAAATTTGGTTTGAAAAGCGGGTTTGGTATTTGGAAAGTGGCCTTGAAAGAAGACAGTTTTGAAATCTAAAATGAAAAGGGGATTTTGAAAAGGGAATTTTGGGTTGTGTTTGTATTTTTTTGGTTTTTGAGCTGGCTATTTTTAGATGAAGGTGATTTCATTGATGTTGCTTCGGCTTGATATTGGTTTTGGATATGTGTTTTATATGTTGTTTAAAAAATTCCTCCGAGAAAAATCCCCAAGGTTTATGATAAGTCATGCCCAGTTTTTGGTCCTTTCCAGACGTTACATGTCCTTCATGGTGATCGAGGTCCGTTCGAGGAAATAGAGTGTCTTGAAGAGGTCGAGCACATCTTCAGGGTATTGAGAACTCCTAAAGCTGTCAGAGTGCATGCTGTTTTGGGTCTATTTGAAGGTACAACTTTGGATAAATAGGAGTTGTTCACCCCTACATCAATGCAAGTTGGGATAAAGTGGTATGTATTTAAATCTATCTTTGTTCAATGTTTTATACCTGAAGAGGTGAAGATGAAGAAAAGGGAAAATCTCATGTGTATTCAACAAGGCCAACAGATAAGGAAAGCATATATTGACCATTTCAAGGAACTTGTGTCATTTTCTCCAGAAGTAGCATCACAATATTTGATGAATAATTATCTCTTCATCAGGAGTCTTTGTCTAGAGATCAATAAGTGAGTCCTCCATTCTATGGACCATCATTTCGAGAAGCTGGTGGATGAGGCATTCCTAGCTGAGTTGGTCTATGGAGTGAAGATGATTGGAAATACAGCATATCCAGTTGCTCGTAAAGGTTCCCCATCTGGCGAGCAGAGTGTGCCAGATGGGCCTATTTCTAAAGAGTCCTCTGCAGTGGTTCTAACTTCCAGTTCGTCAGTGGCCGATTTGGGCACATGAAGTCGTCATGTCGCATCCCTCCGAAGACATTTCATCGTTGTGGCTATCTAGGTCACTTGGAGAAGTTTTGCAGGAAGCGTTACCTAAAGAAGACACTATTAATAGGGAATTAGAGTGCCAGACTATGAGGTAGGAGATGCTTCAACCATCAGATCCCCAACTATAGGTTTTAGGGTGAAGCTCATGTGTAATCAGGAGTTTCCAGTAGTGTGAAGCCTCAGTTCGGGTTTTGAGTTCCATGTTGGTAGGGGAACATTTAATGTCTTTTCGTTCTTGTTTTCCTACTGTTAAATTTTTGAAGTTGTTGTAAGTTCATTGTTTTATCGTGAAGTTATGATGGACTCATCCTATTATAATCCAAGAAGTCCTGTTTGTGTGGATGTGGTTTTCTAAATCGTGCGTTTTTTAAAAGTGTGTTTGGCCCTTGTATGGGTTGGTCTCAGTTTAACTGTGTTCATTTGGAGATGTAAGTGCATGTGGAAGAATCAATGGTTCTAGATAAGCTCAGGTTCAATTCTTGGTTTAAGTTCTTCTTGGAGGTTTTTCTCTAGTGTTGGGGGGTTTTTGGTCTGGGTTGAGAGTTCCAAGTTTCAGCGGAGGTGTGGTTTCGCTCATGCTATAGAAGTTAGTCTGGATCGGTTGGGAGTTCCCACTGAGACCCCCCTTCCTGGGGTGATATGTTTGGGTGTAAAATTTCCACACTAGTTGAGTTCTTGTGGCGGGGAGAACCCTATCATGTTCTCCCATTCTCTTGTATTGTGATTTCTTTCAGTTTCAATCAGGCATGGATTCATGTTTGGTCTATTGTTCAGTTGGGTGACTTTCTGGGGGTAGAAAGTGTCTGTGGTTGGGAGAATTTTCACACCCCAACTTTTTAATTTATTTTTATTTTATTATTTCTTAGCTCTGGGTCCTCATGCCAAGGTTTGGGTTGGGTACCGGTTTAATTTTTTTGTCATTGAACATTTTTACAGGGGTTCAGATTCGTGCGTGATCACCGCACGGTTAGCGGTAGTTGTGCAGTTAGCCCAGGTGTCATGCAATTTCTCTTTATTCTTGTTATCATTGTTGTTATTATTGTATTATTATTATTATTATTATTTTTATAATTATTATTTTTATTGTTATTAAATTTTGATATTATTATTATTATTATTATTATTGTTTTTTTCTATAAGAAAAATGATTACAATTGTTATTAAAATTATTATTATTGTATTAATTGTACAATTATTATTTCATTATTGTGATCGTTGGTTTTAATAATTATTGTTATAATTATTATTTTTATTGTTATTAATTTTTATTATTACATTTTTCATTATTTTTTTATTTTATTATTTTAAGTTTTATTATAATAATAATAATAATAATAATAATAATAATAATAAAATGAAAAAAAACAAAGTAACACCAATCCTGTCACCCCCCACTTTACCCCCTATACAACGGCGCTGCACCCGACCCCCAACCCCCTCGCTACCGTCCCTCACCACTCCAGCTGTAACATCCCAGGTAAATAAAGAATAAGACATATTTCATTTTTATTAATATTTGTGAATTAAATATTAATTTTACTTTAAAGGAGTTGCTATGTTCGATAGCGTACCCGATACGCAACAATGAGTTTCTTTGAAATCTTACATTACACACTAATAATATAATATTATTATTTTAAATGGAAGTAAACTCCTAGACATTGTATTGGAGGGAATGAACAAAACTAACTACAATATGATTATACATATTTGTTAAATGTATTTACTTTTATCCAATAAAAGTTAGAGGCTTAAAATGTGAATGAATCTAATTTTAAGCATAAGTTACATTAAAAATCCGATTTACCACCTTTTAATGGAGAACCCTCTTTAAATATAGTTTTGGTCATTTTTATATGTTATATTTGACCAAATAAAATTCCTCTTTAGATTTGGGACATCAAAATTTACTTTGTGTAAATTTTTGGAATTTTTCCGATAAAGTTCATTTTTAATGAATAGTAAAAAATATTGTATTTTAATTCAAAACTGCATTTTAATATAATTTATTTATATGGTTAGATTATATTTTTAATTGGTTTTAAAGTGTAATTAGAATATATTTTACTATTTAATCTAATATTGGTCATTGTAATTAATTTCACTTTGAAATTGGACACAAACTAGTGTCAATATTTTGATAGTTATTCTTTCTTAGAAACACGCTATTTGTTTTAACAATGAGAATTAATTTTAAATTAATTATTGAAACTTCTTTGTTTAAAATTTGGTAAAATAGAAATCATTTTTGAATTCAGAATATCAAATATATCTTAGGCTGAATTTTTGGTATTTTTCTGAAAAACTTCAATTTTTGATGAATAGTGAAACCACTTAGTTGTTAAAAAAACTGACTTTTTCATTTAAATGAAAATTTACCACTTCTGTGAATTGAATTTTGAAAATCTGACATACATGGTTGTTATTAGTAAGTAAAATGGGGTTCAATAAGATGAAAATAATTTTTGATGAATAGTAACTTTTGACTTTTATTTACCACGGTTAAAGATAAATAAGTTAATTCAAGGTAAAATGAATATTATAATAATTTAAAATTACCTTAACACTTGTACTAACATTATTGGATGAGCAATAACCGACCATGGGCATCTTTGGGTCGATTTTGGGACCCCATGGAACCACTTCTGAATGATAATGACATTTTATATTAATTAATTTAATGTAAAGACAAAAATGACATAAAAAAATATCTCTTTGTAAATTAATTTTTACATGGTGTTATATGAGTTATCTTTTAGACTATAAATATTCATTGGAAATATAAAAATATTTCATACATCATGGTATTTTTTTTATAATTTTTAAACATCGAATAAATTAAATTATTTATGACACAATAATGATGCAGTGTTTACCTCATTAGTAAATCATTTAAGTAAATAAGATTATAAATATTAAAATAACATCCAAAACCTATCCAGTTCTTATTGGATGATTTTATTTTGACCATGAGTCATCATATCTTTGACTCTAATGATTTTTGGACCTTTAGAAACTGAATATCAATATATAATAAAATAATATTTTCACACTTTCTTAAAGAGCCCCTCCTCCCCCTTATAAACATCCCTCACTTATAAACAATCCCTCACACCTCTAAAGCCTTTTGGATCATCCAACCTCTGCCCAATTAAGCTTCCTACATCCCTATAATTCACTTATAATCCTTAACTTAGACATAAAGCACTTCAACAAACCATTTTGGTTCAAACCAAAGTGAGTTACCCAAATTAAAGGTAACCGTTTCTCTTAAATTATTTTGTTTTATTTTGCTTCTCCAACCACTAAAATCTTTTTATTCCTTTATTTTATAACAACACCAGTATCCTAAATATAATAGAATGTTGTTATGAGAAGGATTATAACTACACTTACACACACCTCCACCTAATGGGTGAAGAACATACTGTTTCTGTGGATGGAAAACTAACGCCTCATGAAACGGTGATTGTTCAATTATCTCCTATCACCTCTCATGGTGGACATTAAGATGGCATTGTATTTATATATGATATATAATATGTTTTATATTTTCTTTATTCTTCTGTATTTTTTCTTTATAGCATACCATTATGGTTTCCATTATGTGTAAACATGATAATTTCATTTGAGGAAGTGCGGACTACCACCCCCTCAAAGTGATATGACTCGTTAATGCCATATCTGGGACTTGTAAAGGATGGATTTAATTATATTATATATGATATTATACTGGAATTATAGTATACCTTTGTATCATTATGTTTTAATTCCAATAAAATAATAAATAGAAATGGAAGTAGCGTTCATGCGTACGTACGACTTACCGTCTCCATGAACGATGTATTTCATTTCATACCTCCAAATGTTATGTACTATTATAAATACAAGTATATACTGGATATATATGATATATATGATATCTAAATCATGAATATCATTCTGGATATAATGAACATTTGACCATGTGAACAACTTGTAACTATATGGTGTTCATTTGTGACTCAAGTACCAAATATCGACAAAACGAACATTATTAACTTGAATGATTACACAATGCTTATAACATGGTAATAAGTGATATAAAAGGATTAATAAACTTGAAAAATGTTCTTGAGCAAGTAGAAATTAACTTTAGTTTATTATTCAAGAGATTAAAGAACGATCGAGTCAAGTCGGACACAAGGTAAGGGACTTCGTCTCAATCTCCTTTCATTGAGTCATATTTAGTTTTATACACGAATTTATTTTATACAGTCTATAAACCCCTTTGAATTTTCATTTCATTCAAAGGGAATCTTTTTATATGAAGCGTTTTACTAAATGAAAAAAAGGAATTTTTTTTACATAAGTGGTGACAATGACCTTTCCACCACCGTGAGTATTATTTGATCTTTGGATTTCTTAACAAGCCAAAATGTTTTTAAAAGGAAAAATAAATACCATATACTCTTTTTTTTACATATTTTGGTATTGAAAATTATTTTGAGAATGGATTTATTATTTTAATATCTTGAAATGATATTTTGTTATTGCAATGTGGAAATGTTATCTTTCCTTTATGCTTATGTTATGTGTTATGATCATGTTATGGTTCTTTGACATTATTTACATATATGGGTGGTTCCGTGATAAACCTAGGGCAGGTGAGCCTGAGATAGCTCTACAATACATTGGGTTATGTGAAAGAGGTAAACGTGAATGTTTCTCCTAAGAGATTCAGGGAATATACTGTGATGGGTATTCCAAAGTAACTCCCTATGTATCTGTGATAGCTACATTGTAAGTATGTTATGGATGCCACAAGTTACCTTTATAATTTATGATTTCTATGTGTTATTCATAAATCTTATGTTTTCATGAGGTAAGTAAAAGAGTTTATGTTTTGTATGTATTTATGAACAAATGTTTTCTTTCTTTGTTTTATAACACTTATTGAGCTTTTTTATGCTCATCCCAAGTTTTGAAATGTTTTCGTAGGACTTAAAGATGAATAGGGTCAAGGATGGGGTCAAGGAAAATTCATGCTGTAAAAAACATGGGACTATACAAGACTCTTTTTTTCAAGAGTTTTTATTTTATGAAAAAATGGAAACTGTGTAGAAGTTTCTACTTTTTAATCTTTTTAGATATAATAGTTATGTCCTAATTCTCTAAAACTCTAAACCTAAAAAGATCCCCAATGTGAATTATTCATTTAATTCAATATTATGTAATGTTTAAGGTCGGGTCCTTATAGTTAGTATCAAAGGTCGGTTTAGACAACTTTAGGAGTTAGGGTATTGTTAAATTAATATCCATAAAGTAATTTATGATAATATTGAAATCATATAGCATTTAAAAATTACCATGTTGCTTCACCTAATATATTTTTGTGTTCAGAATGGTTTTCTGCAGAGGAAATAGGGTATCTATGTTGGGACGACATCAGGAGGAAGACAAACTTCCAAATTAGCAACCTGAGATGGTTGGAATCAGAACTGAATAGTTTGTTGTAGTGATGTCATAGTTGAATCAGGATATAAATGGTGGTGGTATCCATGTACGAGATCAACCAGATCAACTATAGAGGAACTTGTCAGTAGTGGAGCATTTCATGAGGCAACATCCCCCATCATTCAGAGGATTATCTGACCCAGTGCTAGCAGAAGGGTGGATTAAAGCACTGGAAAATATTTTCGATGTCATGGGTTGTTCAGAACATCAAAAGGTTAGTCTCGATGTTTACCGTTTTGAAGGTGGAGCTGATCAGTGGTGGTCGATGGTGAAAATATCAGGGATAGTGAGGAGATTAATGCTCTCGATTGGGATGAATTAAAAGGTATGTTTCTTGAGAAATATTTTCCTAAGGTGGTTCATCTTAGAATGGAAAAACAATTCCTGGAATTGAGGCAGGAGGATGACTCAGTGGCTGCATATGAAGAAAAATTCACTCGACTAACAAGGTATATTCCAAATTTCATATGAGATCTTGATAGCAAAATCAACCATTTTTACTCAGGATTAGAGACAAATTATCGAATGGATTTATCTTCTCGTGAGTTCAAATGTTATGAAAAACTTATTCGTTTTGAAGAGAAGGTGGAAATGGAGTTTTCTGATGATCAGATGTTCTTTGAAAAACAACAGAATAAGAGGTCGAGGTGGCAGGTGAAAGGGAATAACTCTTCAAAAAAGTCTGATGGTAAGAAACTTAAGTTTACATTTTATGAAAATTGTGGTAAAAATCATGATGGGGAATGTTTTTTGAATTCTGGTAAGTGATACCGATGCGGTAAAATGGGATATAAGGCTTGTAATTGTACTGAAAAAGATCATGGTAATGGTAAGACAAAATCTGATTTACAGTCAGTAAAATGTTTTAAGTGTAATGAAATGGGTCATTATGCAAATGAGTGTCCAACAAATAACTAAACTGAAGGAAAGAATCCAGATTATAATCAGAAAGGGGTGGTGAAATCCTTTACAACTACTTCAGCAGATGTTGGGCCATCAAATGAAGTTGTATCAGGCACACTGTTTGTTTGTTCAGATTATGCTAATGTGTTTTTTGATTCAGGGTCTATACACTCTTTCATTTCTGAGAAGTTTTCTAGTAAATTGGAAATTCCATCTCAAGAAATAAATACAGAAATTATGGTAAAAACACCTGGAGGAAGTGTTGAGATAAAAATAAAACATAAGAACATTCCTGTCCTTGTGTGTGGAAAGAATCTACCTGAAAACCTTACTATTTTGCCTCTAGTAGAGTTTGATGTTATTTTGGGTATGGTTTGGATTTCTATTTATCATGCTAAGATTGACTGCAGAGATAAAGAGGTTTCTTTTCAGAATAATTTTCAGTTTGTATACAAGAATGAACCCTTGATTTTGATAACATATCAGGAATCTGAGAAACTAGTAAAAGATGGAAATGAATTTTACCTTGCACATATTGTTTAAAACAAAGGAACTATTCAGATTAATGATGTTTTAGTGGTAAATGAGTACCTTTATGTTTTTCCTGATGAGTTGCCTAGTATTATACTTGATCGGGAAGTTGAATTTACTATTGACTTAGTTCCTGATGCTAATCTAATTTCAAAACCCCCTTATCGAATGACTCAAATTGAACTTTTAGAGTTAAAGAATCAATTGCAGGAGTTATTAGATAAAGGTTTCATTTAACCTAGCACATCACCATTGGGTGCTCCTGTCTTGTTTGTTAAGAGGAAATATGGTTCAATGAGACTTTGCATTGATTATAGATCATTGAATAACATCATTGTTAAGAACACGTATCATTTTCCTCATATCGATGATTTGTTTGATCAGCTCCAGGGAGCTCAGTATTTTTTAAAGATTGATTTGAGGTCGGGGTACCATTAGTTGAAAGTAAAGGAAGCAAACATTCCGAAGACCGCATTTTGTACAAGATATGACCATTATGAATTTGCAGTTATGCATTTTGGTTTAACAAATGCACCTGCTGTATTCATGGATCTTATGAATAGAATTTTATGTAAGTTCTTGGATAAGTCTGTGGTTGTGTTCATTGATGATATTTTGGTTTATTCCAAAAGTAAAGAGGAATATTAAATTCATTTAAGGGTGGTCTTGAAAACCTTAAAAGAAAATAAACTGTATGGGAAATTCATCAAGTGCGAGTTTTGGTTGCAACGAATTTCTTTCCTTGGTCACATTGTTTCAAAAAATGGAATAACGGTTGATCCTGATAAAACAAAAGTTATTGAAGAATGGCCAAGACCCACAAATATAACTGAGATTCATAGTTTTATTGGTTTGGAAGGTTATTACGGGAGGTTTGTTGAAAATTTTGCACAGTTATCTTGTCTAATGACTAAGTTAACTTGAAAAGGTGTTAAGTTCATCTGGACAAAAGAATGTGATGATTGTTTTCAGGAATTGAAAAGAAGATTGGTGAATGATCCAGTTTTGGAACTGCCATCCAGAAATGGTGAGTTTTTTATTTACAGTGATGCTTCATTGAAAGGACTTGGATGTGTCCTTATGAAAAATGATTAGGTAATTGCTTATACTTCATGTCAGTTGAAATCTCATGAGTTAAATTACCCTACACATGATTTGGAATTAGCTGCTATTGTTTTTGCTTTAAAAATTTAGAGGCACCATTTGTATGGAGTAAAATGTGAAATATATACTAATCACAAAAGTTTAAATTATATATTCACTCAAAATGAATTGAACATTGGATAGAGGATATGGATGGAATTAATCAAGGATTATGATTGAACGATCCATTACCATCTAGGAAAAGAAAATAAAGTGGATGATTCTTTGAGTCGAAAAAGTAATGATTCATTAAACATGTTATGTTTGGAACAAGATCCTTTGGTTTTTGATTTGATAAACTTTGGCATATAAGTTGTTAGTGTAGAAAATTCATCTGTTTTTTATCAGGTGTTAGTGAGATCATATCTATCATATAGAATTAAGCAAGCACAGAAGGAAGACAGTGAGTTACAGAAAAAGGCAGAGTTGGTTCAGAGGGATAATTTTCCTGAATTTAACATTGATAATTATTGTGTTTTGAGATTTGGAAAGAGATTATGTGTGCCTTGTGATTCATAGTTGAAGAATGAGTTGTTATGTAAATCTCATAGTTCCCTGTTTTCAGTTCATCCTGGAAGTACTAAGATGTACAGAGATCCTCAAGAGTATTATTAGTGGGATGGAATGAAAATATATATTTTTGATTTTACTGTGAAGTTTTTGACTTGTCAGTAGGTTAAAGTAGAGAGGAAGTTACCGAATGGGATGCTTCAGCCTTTACCGGTGCTAGAGTGGAAATGGGAAAATACATCCATGGACTTCATTGTGGGATTACTGAAGACATCTCGAGGTAATAATGCAATCTGAGTTATTGTTGATTGATTGAATAAGTCTTCTCATTTCCTTTCTATTTGAGATACATTGTCTCTAGATAAAATTTATCAATTGTATGTTAAAGAGATAGTCAGGTTCCATGGAGTTCCCCTATCCATTGTATCTGATCGCGATCCCAGATTTACTTCTAAATTTTGGAAAGGCCTTCATAAGTTGTTGGGTGCTGAATTAAATTTTAGTATAGATTTTCATCCTCAATCAGATAGGCAATCAGAACGAACAATTCAGACATTGGAGGATATGGTATGTGATTACTCGATGAATTATCATGGAAGTTGGGACCAACATATTTCTTTGGTTGAATTTTCATATAATAACAGTTTTCATTCCAGTATACAGATGGATCCATTTGAGGCATTATGTAATGACCCGAATCTGGAGCCCCTTCACTGGTGCCCCGTACCCGGTTCGCCACATGAACTCAAGCGTGTTTTCCCAAAATCTAGAGGCTGCCGACTAGAAGTGAGGGAATTGGTGAGTCGGTGGGGAAACTATGCGTTCATTCGGTAAGGTATACAGTGGAAAAAAACAACAGTCAATAGCGTAAGCAGAAACAACATGCATAACAATAGAAACCAAACGGCAGAAGCAATGAATATATATAGCAATGATGACAATGATGCAGTAGGTACAAGTATCTATAGAAAGAAGAAAACACAACAATGTGCTGGAATACAACTGGAAACAAGTGAAAAATAAAAAAAAAATAAACTCCTCAGCATCACGAGCCCCGGCTCGGTCCCATGCTCTCCAGCTCCAGCGCAATCAAGATCCTGAAGTAGAAGGGCCCTTGCCCTTATCTATACCTGCAGCAACATAGTCTGCTTGGGCCCAAAAGCATGGACCAAACAGGGTGTGAGATACAATCCCAGTAGGCAATCAACCAAATATTTGTGCCTAACATTCAATGAATACAAGGCAAGTAATAGAACAAGAAGCAGTAAACAAGAAATCACCAGCTGCTACAATCCATAGTTCTAACAAATAAAGTACAAAAGTAAGCAGCTAGCAACAAGAAGAAAATAGGTAACCCTCTGGGTAGCTCTCACAGCCTAAACCCTATGGTTCAACCTATAAGTACCAGCAACCCTCTAGGAGGCACACACAGTCTCACCCCTCTGGTTCAGCTCTGAAATTAATAGACTCTCTAGGGTAGCACTCACCGCTAATTCCCCCTATAGTCTCGTATCATGCTAAAGGATCTCTGGGGAAGCACTCAATGTCTATTCCCCCTATGGCCCGTGTCGAGGAACTACAGACTCTCTGAGGAAGTACTCAACATCAATTCCCCCTATGGTCTCGTATCGTAATTAAAAGACACTCTAGAGAAGCACTTCCGTCAATTCTCCCTTTGGTCTACTACTCTAGGTTCTCACATTCCTGAGTGAAACTAAACATGCTCAGCGTGCATGTGCAACATCCAAGTAACCTCAAAAACTACTTGGATATCAACTAAGGCTCAACAGCATAACAATGCAACAGTCCAAAATCCTACAACTAGGCATGGCAACTGGAAAAATGCCAAACAGGAAGAACAAGCATAACAGACATCCAAGGTACATTAAAGCTACCATAATCATAGGAAAAACATCTACTCTATCAATCAATCAAAACAGGCAATACAACAAGGGAAAGCAGGAACACTCAATACCCCGTTCAAGGGTATTGGTGGAATTTCTACAAAATATTCATCAAAATTCGACAGAAATGCAAAAACCACCTACCTCGATCTTAGGAGATCGATATAAGTGAACCACGATGACAGATTTCCCTTGGAACAATGTAGATCTGAGAAAATGCACAAAACTCTCAACCTACGATAACTTGGAAACCCTGAGGAATCAAGAAACAAGACTCAAGCAGAAGGGAGATATCACCGCTACCATTCCAATGCAATCGACCGCGCTCAAATCGGAGAACAGACGAAGAGGCGGGAGCTAGTCAAAGGTCTGACGGTACGGTCGCTCTCGGGTGGAAAAAATCTGGAGAAGAAGATGAAAATGGGGGTTAGGTGCGACCCATGCCTGTTTAGTGAAAAAAAGAAAGTACATGGTGTGTACTTTTAGGGTACACAACATGTACTGGGTCCCTTTTGTACTCTGCTAAAATCGGCCTCCACGTCATCCCTACACACCGTGTGTGTGGCCCGGGCACGGCCAACAAACGGCTTCGAGCCAGAGAAGAGTACACGACATGTACTTAGAAAGTACACGATGTGTACTTTGAAAATTTCCATAGAATTAATTTTTCTTAAAAACTCCAGAAAAAAGGAAAAACATACCTGAACGAAGATCCGGGTTCTTACAAACTTCCCCCCTTAAAGAAATTCGTCCCCGAATTTCCCTAACGGGGAGTAGAAGAGGAATCCCCGAACAGTTCCGGCCACTACGATCGTACATCGGCCTCCCTCTCCCAGGTCTCATCCTATACTCACCTGTGCTGCCATAGAACTCATACCAGAGGAATAGACCGCCCACGGAGAACCTTCATACTGTGATCCAAAATCCGGATAGGATGCTCCTCCAACGATGCATCCGCTTCAAGTTCAACCTCCTCAGGCTGAAAGGCATGAGATGTGTCTGAAAAGTAACGTCGGAGTTGAGAGATGTGGAAGACGTCATGCATGGCCCGATACCTCTGAGGTAGCTGTAACCGATAGGCGACCGACCCCACTCTCTCCAAGACCTCAAATGGACCGACGTACCGCGGTGAACACTTAACCTGTCTCGGAATCCTCTTGTGTCCCAACCTCGGTGCGACACGTAGGAAAACCTGATCTCCAACCTCAAACTCTAGAGGTCTTCTCCGCTGATCAGCATAAGACTTCTATCGAGACAGCGTCGTAGCCATCCGCTTCCGAATCAGCTCTATCTGCTTTGAAGTCTCCTGAACGAGACGAGGTCCCAACAGAGCTGTCTCTACTGCCTCCAACCAGCATAAGGGAGATAAATATGGCCTACCGTACAAAGCCTCGTATGGCGCCATATGAATGGTCACTTGGAAACTGTTGTTGTAGGCGAACTCCACCAGAGGAATATACTTCTCCTAAGAATCTCCAAAATCTAGGATGCAATCTTGGAGCATATCCTCAAGCATCTGGATCATGTACTCAGACTGGGCATTAGTCTGGGGATGGTATGCTATACTCAAAAGTACCAGTGTACCCAAAGCCTTCTGAAGTCCTTGCCAGAACCAAGAGGTAAAGCGCGCATCCCTATCTGAAACAATGGAGTGTGGAACTCCATGAAGACAAATGATCTCTTGGATGTAAAGTCATCCTAGATCATCAACACCGAAGGTATCCTTAATCAGAAAGAAGTGCGCAACCTTCGTAAGCCTGTCGACGACATCCCAAACAACATCGTTCCCTCGAGGAGACCTTGGTAACCCAGTCACGAAGTCCATCGCGACGTCGTTCCACTTCTACTCCGGTATGGGTAATTGCTGTAAAAGGCCTGCTGGTCGCTAATGCTCTACCTTCACCTACTGACAAGTAGAACATATCATGAAGAAACCAGAAACATCCTTCTTCATACCTGGCCACCAGTACTGGCAATGAAGATCCCGATACATCTTGGTGACGCCAGGATGAACTGCCCAAACCGAGGAATGAAAATCCCACATCAGCTCCTCACGTATGTCTGCTGGCACCCATACACATCCCTGGAAACACAAGATTTCATCCTCACCCACTTCCCATCCGGGAAGAGGGTCCTCTCCTGACACACTCTCCCGCAGGGCTAAGCCTTCAGAGTCTAATAGGTTCCTCATCCGTACCCGATCAAGAAGTGTAGAGGTAACAACTTCAAAAGATAGGAAAGTCTGTCCCTGTCTGTCGTGCACCTCCATATGCATCTCAGAGAACAGAGCTATCAGCTGCCACTCATGGCTGGACTTCTGAACTGCCTGAACCTGAGTTCTCCTACTCAACGCATCAGCCACTGCGTTTCCCTTACCCAGCGTATAGGCGAGATCGAAGTAAAAAGACTGTAGATACTCAACCCACCTGTGCTGCCTCAGATTCAGGTCACACTGAGTGAAGATATACTTGAGACTCTTGTGGTCAGTGAAGACCAAAAAGTGCTCTCCCAGAAGATAGTGTATCCAACAACGCAAGACATGAACAACAACTTCCAACTCCAGATCGTGCGTAGGGTAGTTCCTCTCATGTGGCCTCAACTGCCGAGATCCATATGCAACTACTCCATCTCCCTGCATAAGCACAACCCCCATCCTGATACCTGAAGCATCACAGTAAACAGTGTAGTTCTTTCCTGGCTCTGGAAAGACCAGTATCGGTGCCGACGTCAACCTCCCTTTCAGCTCCTGAAAGGCTGACTCACAAGAATCTGACCATAAGAACTTCGCCCCCTTCTTGGTCAGACCTGTCAAAGGTGCGGCTAGACGAGAAAAGTCCTGAATGAAGCGTCTGTAGTATCCAGCCAGCCCTAGGAAGCTCCGTACCTCAAAGACATTCTTCGGCTGCTCCCAATAAACTAAAGATCTCACTTTCTCGGGGTCCACTGATACTCCTGCCTCTGAGATGATGTGACCCAAGTAGTGAATCTGATCCATCTAGAAGTGGCACTTCGAGAGTTTAGCATAAAGCTGATGCTCTCTCAGTGTACTCAAAACGATCTCAAGATGTGATGCATGGTCGTGTTGAGTGAGAGAGTACACCAAGATATCGTCCAAAAAGACCACGATGAAGGAGTCCAAGTAAGTATGGAACACTCAGTTCATCAGTGCCATGAAAACTGTATGCGTGTTCGTGAGACCGAACGACATGACTGTATACTCATATAGACCATACCTGCTCCTGAAGGCTATCAGAGGTATATCTAATGGTTTAATGTGCAACTGATGATAACTGGACCTCAAGTCGATCTTCGAGAACACCCGGGCTCCTCGAATCTGATCAAAGAGGTCATCGATCCTCGGCAAGGGATATCGGTTCTTGACCGTCAACTGGTTCAACTTCTGATAATACACACAAAGCCAAGGGTACCGTCTGCCTTCTTCACAAACAGGACAGGAAAACCCCAAGGAGAAGTACTGGGTCAAATGAAACCCTTAGCCTGTAGCTCCTCCAACTACTTCTTGAGCTCATGCAACTCATGTGTAGCCTTCCTATAGGGAGGAATGGATACCGATGCCGCTCCCGGCATGAGCTCAATAGATAAGTCTGCCTCACGCTCCAGAGGAAAACCTGAAAAGTCCTCTGGAAAGACGTCACTGAAATGATCCACCACTGGAGGAAAGTCCAACCGTGGAGTCCCCTGATCATCCAGATAAAGACTAGCAATCTGGGCGGTCACCCCTCCTAGCCCAAGATGCTCGAGTCCTGCCCGACTCGCCCGAACGTCCCATTCACCTTTATTAATAAAGGACTCGCCCTCTGGTGAAACGAAACTCACTCTGTTGTGATAACAGTCGACGACTTCCTGGAAGGGAATCAACTAGTCCATGCCGAGGATGACATCATAGCCTGTCATCTCTAGGACATTGAGATCCCATGAGAAGCGATGCCCTGCAACCTCGATAGGGCACTCTCTACACTAGCGTACACTAGATGTCCTCATTCCCAAGGGTGTGTCTAGTGTCAACGAGTCGACAGAAGAAAAGATGAAGAGCCCAAGGTCTCCATGACAGCAACAGAGATAAAGCTATGCGTAGCACCAGTATTGAAAAGGTCTGAAGATAAAACTGAGGCTACTAAAATCGTACCTTAGATAGTAGAAGGGTCGGGATCCTGATCCTGATAAGTCTTCTCCACGGTAAAAGACTGTCCTGCACCGTGGCCCTGTGCCCCTAGTTGACCACTTTGAGCTGAACCTCCTTGCTGGTTCTGAGGAACTGGTGGCTGAACACCACAGCCTCGACCTCCACCTTGGCCCGAACGACTGGAAGAACTCCAGTTCCCTGACTGGTGAGAAACTGGTGGGGCTGCTCCTGAATGAGGAGTCATGGAAGAACCCCGGTCACCAGCTACTGGTGAGAAAACCTGACAGAAACGCTGAAGGTGACCCATCTTTCCGCACGATCGACACTCCACGGGGTCCCTTTGGCACTGTGGTCTCATGTGACCTGACCAGCCACACTGGTAGCATATCACCTGGTTTCCTGATGATGCATCTTGCTTCCTCAGATCGCTGCATGTAGGCTCTCTATGACGCTTCTTGCTGTCATCTGGGGGAAAAATGGCTCTGGAAGCAGAACCGCCCTGGCTCGCAGCTCCAGAGTCTCTCAGATTGTGCTTTTCAGTTAGTGCCTGATTGATGATGGAAGTAATGGAAGTCAGCTGGAAGATATTCACCTATGAGAGGATCTCCTGCCTGAGACCATCCTCAAACTTCCTTGCTAGGAACACCCCACTCCCATCCCAGAGGGGTGTGAAGCGCTGCAGCTCGGTGAAATGAGCAAAATAATCCATGACAGAAAGAGTAACCTACTCTAAGCTCATGAAATCTCGAGCTCATTCTTCCCTTAGGGTCTTCGGGTAGAAGTAGTCGTAGAAAACGTGCTGGAAATCCTCCCAAGCCATAGCCTGCTGTTGACCCGCCTGTGAGATCACATCCCACCACCTCTTGGCGGAGTCTCGAAGCATGTAGGTAGCGAGCTTGACCCGCCTCTCTAGAGGCATCTCCAGATGCTCGAAGATAGTTAGAATGGCTTCTAGCCATGACTTTGCAGCCTGAGGTCCTCTTTCCCCCGAGAAAGTAGAAGGATGCTACTGCTGGAAAACCCGCGTCAAGTCTTCCATATATGTGGTAGGAGGCGGCTCTCCCTGTAAGGCCTGCATCATCCTCATGAAACCTTCCCTAAACTGCACATCCGCGCCTGCAACTGGTATAACAGCCAGTGCCAAGGCTGGCCCGACTGGAGGATCGACAGGAAGTCCCTGATCAGCCCTGTCTTGCGTCTGATCACTGCCTGACGACAGACGTATGACCAGAGGAAGTCTAGGAGGCATAGCTCTGAAATATCAAAAGCACACCTTAGATCAGAAAAACAAGTACATGAAACACAAGGGTACAAAACGGGAAAAGGGGAAAGAAAACACACAAGTTTACAAAACACGACTACACGACGTGTATAAAATCTATACGGCATGTACTTGAACTCTACTCCCCTTCCCAAGTCTCTTTACACGGCTAACCCACACGGTTTTCTTAAACTGAGACTACACGGCGTGTTCCCTGTAGACACGACATGTAGTAGACAAGGTGTCAACAACCCGTGCTGTTGGTTACACGGCTGGCTACACGGCTGAGACTACACGACATGTTCCAAACAAACACAACGTGTACTCAAAGACTTTTCCCGACCCGTGTTGTTGGCGACACGACCAAGTACACAGATGACCCCTACACGACGTGTTCCAAACAAACATGACGTGTATAGGCTAAGGTGACACCGTCCCGTGTTGTTCGTGACACGGTCAGGTACCTGGACAGGACTATACGACGTGTTCTGAAGACAACACGACGTGTTGAAGAGAAGGTCATGCTGACCCGTGTTGTTCGTGACACGGCCGGGTGCCTGGAAGGGACTACACGGTGTGTTCCCTTACAACACGGTGTGTGCTACTCGAGCTTCCCCGACCCATGTTGTTAGTGACACAGCCGGGTACATGGCTCATTACTACATGGCATGTACCTAACATACACGACATGTTCCTAAAGTTACTTTCACGACACCGTGTTCTGCTCACACGGTCAGTGACACGGATTGAAAACTACACGGCGTGTATCGAGAAAGTACACGCCATGTATTCTGGGCTTCTATGGGCAGTAGCTCAGAAACTGCTCAGACTCCCAGAAACACTAAAAACAAGGGAAAGAGGTGCCAAATTTCGATTCGTGAGGGCCCATAATCCCCACGAATCAAATCTCGGCATCTCATGTAGTCACATACAAGGTAAAACAACATCTCTCTAACATAACAACAGGGATTCTATCAATAATCTATCACAACAGAATGCATAATCTACACAAAGCCTATCACAACATCATGCAATCTCTAATGAACCCTAGATGGCATGGAAAGAATGCATCGCATGTGATTTATAGAAGTGCCTATATGATGCATGAGATAACATACCCTCATATCATCGGGTTGCGAAAGAAATAGAACCGAAATATCAAAACAATAACTGCACAAGTCATGCGAATCACTCTAGGTGAAAACATATCAGCCATAAAAACTCAAAACCAGAAAACTACAATTAACGAGGTAGTATGGCCTTTCCCTATACAAGGGTTAGCTACTCCTAAGCACAGCTTAATACCAAGTACCGAATCCGTCCTATCCCTGCATAAAGTCTCCAAACAATAAAGCAAGAGAAAAGAACTCCTCTGATACCACTTTGTAACGACCCGAATCTGGAACCCTCCACTGGTGCCCCGTACCCGATTCGCCACATGACCTCAAGCGCATTTCCCCGAACACCAGAGGATGGCGACTAGTAGCGAAGGCCTTGGTGAGTCGGTGGGGAAACTATTCCCTCATTCGGTAAGGTATACAACGGAAAAAACAACAGTCAATAGAAGAAGCAGTAACAACATGCATAACAGCAGAAACCAAATAGCAGAAGCAATGAATATATATAGAAATGATGATAATGATGCAGCAGGTACAAGTATCTATGGAAAGAAGCAAACACAACAACATGCTGGAATACAACTGGAAACAAGTGCAAAAGAAAAACAAAATAAACTCCTCAGCATCGCGAGCCCCAGATCGGTCCCATGCTCTCCAGCTCCAGTGCAATCAAGATCCTGAAGTATAAGGGTGCTTGACCTTATCTATACCTGCAGCAACATAGTCTGATTAGGCCCAAAAGCATGGCCCAAACATGGTGTGAGATAAAATCCCAGTAGGCAATCACCCAAAGATTTGTGCCTAACAGTCAATGAATACAAGGCAATTAATAGAACAAGAAGCAGTAAACAGGAAATCACCAGCATCTACAATCCATAGTTCTAACAAATAAAGTACACAAGTAAGCAGCCAGCAATAAGAATAAAATAGGTAACCCTATGGGTAGATCTCACAGCCTAACCCCTATGGTTCAACCTATAAGTACCAGCAAACCTCTAGTAGGTACACACAGTCTCACCCCTCTGGTTCAGCTCTGAAATTAATACACTCTCTGGGGAAGAACTCACCGTCAATTCCCCCTATAGTCTCGTATTGTGCTAAAGGCTCTCTGGGGAATCAATTAATGTCTATTCCCCCTGTGGACCGCGTTGAGGAACTACAAACTCTCTGAGGAAGCACTCAACATCAATTCCCCCTGTGGTCTCATATCGTAATTAAAAGACACTCTGGAGAAGCCCTTCCATCAATTCTCCCTTTGGTCTACTACTCTAGGTTATCACAGTCCTGAGTGAAACTAAACATGTTCAGCGTTCATGTGAAATGTCCAAGTAACCTCAAAAACTACTTGGATATCAAATAAGGCTCAGTAGCATAACAAGGCAATAGTCCAAAATCCTACAACTAGGCATGGCAACTGGAAAAACGCCAAACAGGCAGAACAAGCATAGCAGATATCCAAGGTACAGTAAAGCTACCATAATCACAGGCAAAACATCTACTCTAGAAATAAAAAAAACAGGCAATACAAGGGAAAAATAGAAACACGCAATACCCCGTTCAAGGGTATTGGTGGAATTTTCACAAAATATTCATCAACTTTATACAGAAAGGCACAAACCACCTACCTCGATCCTAGGAGATCGATATAAGTGAACCACAATGATATATTTACCTTGGAACGAAGTAGATCTGAGAAAATGAACAAATCTCTCAACCTACGATAACTTGGAAACCAGGAGGAATCAAGAAACAAGACTCAAGTAGAAGGGAGAGCTCACCGCTGCGATTCCAACGCAATCGACCGCGCTCGAATCGGAGAATAGACGAAGAGGCGGGAGCTCATCGAAGGTTCGACTGTACGGTCGCTCTCGGGCGAACAAAATCTGGAGAAGAAGATGAAAATGGGGGTTAGGCGCGACCTCGGTCCATTTAGTGAAAAAAAAGAAAGTACACGACGTGTACTTTTAGAGTACACGGCGTGTACTAGGTCCCTTCCGTACTCTGCCAAAATTGGCCTCCACGTCACCCTTAGACACTGTGTGTGTGGCCTGGGCACGGCCAACACACGGATTCGAGCTGGAGAAGAGTACACGGCGTGTACTTAGAAAGTACACGGCATGCACTTTGAAAATTTCTAGAGAATTCATTTTTCTTAAAAACTCCAGAAAAAAGGAAAAAAATACCTGAACGAAGATTCGGGTTCTTACACATTATTTGGAAAGCGTTGTCGAACTCTAGATTTTTGGGATAAAGTAGGTGAAAGGAAGCTGATGGGGCTAGAATTGGTAGTAGAGATGGAAGAGAAAGTTCAGTTGATTCAGAAGCACATGGGAATAGCTCAGAGCAGACAGAAAAGTTATGCAGATAACCGGAGGAAGGATCTTTCTTTTAAGGTAGGTGATCATGTATTTCTCAAAGTTTCTCCATGGAAAAGTGTGATGCGTTTTGGTAAGAAGGGAAAGTTGAGTTAGAGGTTCATTGGACTGTATGAAATTCTAGATAAAGTTGGATCAGTTGCGTACAGAGTGGCTTTACCTCCAAGTTTATCCCAGGTACACAATGTTTTTCATGTTTTGATGTTGAGAAAGTATATTCCAGATCCATATCATGTTTTGAGCCCAGAGGTAGTTCAATCGGAATTGAATCTCTCTTATGAAGAACAACCAGTCCAAATTCTTGACCGTAGAGAGCAAGTGTTGCGGAATAAGGTAATTCAACAGGTAAAGGTTTTGTGGAAAAACCATATGGTTGAAGAGGCAACGTGGGAATCTTAAAATGCTATGAGGGATAAATACCCCCATTTATTCTGATAAGTAAAATTGTGAGGATGCAATTCCCAAAAGGGGGAAGGATGTAACATCCCATATAAATAAAGAATAAGAAATATTTCATATTTATTAATATTTTTGAATTAAATATTAACTTTACTTTAAAGGGGTTGCTATGTTCGATAGCGTACCCGATACGCAACAACGAGTTTCTTTGAAATCTTACGTTGCACACTAATAATATAATATTATTATTTTAAATGGAAGTTAACTCCTTGCCATTGTATTGGAGGGAATGAACAAAACTAACTACAATATGATTATACATGTTTGTTAAATGTATTTACTTTTATCCAATAAACTTTAGAGGCTTAAAATGTGAATGAATCTAATTTTAAGCATAAGTTACATTAAAAAGCCGATTTACCGCCTTTTAATAGAGAACCTCATTTAAATCTAGTTTTGGTCATTTTTATATGTTCTATTTGACCAAATAAAATTATTCTTTATATTTGGGACAACAAAATTTACTATGTGTAAATTTTTTGGATTTTATCCGATAAAGTTCATTTTTTATTGAATAGTGAAAAATATTGTATTTTAATTCAAAACTGTGCTTTAATATAATTTATTTATATGGTTATATTATATTTTTAATTTATTTTAAAGTATAATTAGAATATATTTTTACCATTTAATCCAATTTTGGTCATTGTAATTAATTTCACTTTGAAATTGGACATAAACAAGTGTCAATCTTTTGATAGTTATTGTTTCTTAAAAACACACTTTGTTTTAACAACGGGAATTAATTTTAAATTAATTAATGAAACTTCTATGTTTATAATTTGGAAAAATAGACATAATTATTGAATTCTTAATATCAAATATAGCTTAGGCTGAATTTTTGGTATTTTTTTGAAAAACTTCAATTTTTGATGAATAGTGAAACCACTTAGTAGTAGTAAAAAAAACTGACCTTTTCATTTAAATGAAATTTTACCACTTCTGTGAATTGAATTTCAAAAATAAAACATACATGGTTGTTATTATGAAGTAAAATGTGGTTCAATAAGATGAAAGTAATTTTTGGTGAATAGTAACTTTTGACTTTTGTTTACCGCGGTTAAAGATAAATAGGATAATTTAAGGTAAAAAGAATATTATAATAATTTAAAATTACCATAAAACTTTTTATAAACATATTTTATGAGTAATGTCCGGCCATGGGCATATTTGGGTAGATTTTGGGACCCCATGGAGCCACTTATGAATGATAATGACATTTTAGATTAATTAATTTAATGTAAAGACAAAAATGACATAAACAAATATCTCTTTGTAAATTAATTTTTACATGGTGTTATATGAGTTATATTTTTGACTATAAATATTCATTGGAAAGGTAAAATTATTTCCTACTTGATGGTATTTTTTTTATAATTTTTATACATTTAATAAATTAAATTATTTCTGACACAATAATGATGCAATGTTTACCTCATTAATAAATAATTTAATTAAATAAGATTATAAATATTAAAATAACATCCAAAACCTTTCCAATTATTATTGGATGATTTTATTTCGACCATTAGTCATCTTATATTCGACTCTAATGATTTTTGGACCTTTAGAAAGCAAATATCATTATATAATAAAATAATATTTTCACACTTTCCTAAAGAGCCCCTCCTCCCCCTTATAAAAAGCCTTCACTTATAACCAATTCTTCACACCTCTAATGAATTTTGGATTGTCCAAAATCTGCCAAATTAATCTCCCTACATTCCTCTCCTACACCTAGAAACCTTACCTTAGTCATAAGGCTCTTCAACAAACCATTTTGGTTCAAACCAAAGTGAGTTACCCAAATTAAAGGTAACAGTTTCTCTTAAATTCTTTTATTTTATTTTGCTTCTCCAACCCCTAAACTCTTTTTATTCCTTTATTTTATAAGAACACCTGTATCCTCAATATAATATAATGTTATTATGAGAAGTATTTGAACTACACTTACACACACCTCCATCTAATGGGTGAAGAACATACTGTTTCTGTGGATGAAAAACTAACGCCTTACGAAATGATGATTGTTTGATTATCTCCTACTGCCTCTCATGGTAGAAATTAAGATAGCACTATATTTATATATGATATATATTATGTTTATGTTTTCTTTATGCTTCTATATTTTTCTTTTATAGCATACCTTTATGGTTTCTATTATGTGTAAACACGATAATTTCATTTGAGGAAGTGCGGACTACCACCCCCTCAAAGTGATATGACTCATTAATGCCATATGTGAGATGTATAAAGGATATATTTAATGATATCATATATGATATTATACAGGAATTATAATATACTTACGTATAATTATGTTTTAATTCCATTAAAATAATAAATAGAAATGGAAGTAGCGTTCATGCGTACGTACGACTTACCGTCTCCATGAACGGTGTATTTCATTTCATAGCTCCAAATGTTATGTAATATTATAAATACATGTATATACTGGATATATATGATATATATTACATCTAAATCATGAATATTATTCTTGATATAATGAAATTTTGACCATGTGAACAACTTGTAACTATATGGCGTTCATTTGTGACTCAAGTACCAAATATCGACAAAACGAACATTATTAACTTGAATGATTACATAATGTTTATAACATGGTAATAAGTGATATAAAAGGATTAATAAACTTGAAAAATGTTCTTAAGAAAGTAGAAATTAACTTTAGCTTATTATTCAGGAGATTAAAGAATGATCGATTCAAGTCGGACATGAGGTAAGGGACTTCGTCTCAATCTCATTTCATTGAGATATATTTAGTTTTATACACGAATTTATTTTATACGGTGTATAAACCCCTTTTACTTTTCATTTCATTCAAAGGGAATATTTTTATACAAATCATTTTACTAAATGAAAAAAAGGAATTTTTTTACATAAGCGGTGACAACGACCTTTCCGCCGCCGTGAGTATTATTTGATCTTTGGATTCCTTAACAAGCCGAAATGTTTTTAAAAGGAAAAATAAATACCACATAATATTTTTACGTATTTTGGTATTGAAAATAATTTTGAGAATGGATTTATTATTTCAATATTTTAAATGATATTTTGTTATTGCAATGTGGAAATGTTATCTTTACTTTATTCTTATGTTATGTGTTATGATCATGTTATGGTTCTTGGGAATTATTTACATATATGGGTGGTTGTGTGATAAATACAGGGAGGGTGATCCCGAGATAGCTCTCCAATACATTGGGTAACATGAAGGAGGTATACATGAATGTTTCTCCTAATAAATTTAGGGAATATACTGTGATGGGTATTCCAAAGTAACTCCCTATGTAGCTGTGATAGCTACATTGTAAGTATGTTATGGATGCCACAAGTTACCTTTAAGATTTACGATTTCTATGTGTTATTCATAAATATTATGTTTTCATGAGTTAAGTAAAAGAGTTTATGTATTTATATGTATTTATGAACAAATTTTTTCTTTCTTTGTTTTATAACCCTTACTGAGATTTTTATGATCATATATAGGGTCAATGAAAAGTCATGCTATCTAAAACATGGGACTATACATGACTCTTTTTTTCAAGAGTTTTTTTTATGAAAAAAATAGAAACTGTGTAGAAGTGTCTACTTTGTAATCTTTTGAGATGTAATAGTTATGTCCTAATTCTCTAAAACTCTAAACCTGAAAAGATCCCCAATGTGAATTATTCATTTAATTCAATATTATGTAATGTTTAAGGCTAGGTACTTATACCAGCCCTTGCCTTACGCCGACCTATCCCTCGCCCAACAGCCCAACCTCGGGCCTTCTGCGCTTCAGCAGGCTGCCGCAACCAGGCCCTCACCTCGCCTCTCACCTTTTCCTCGCACTCGGTCTCACCCCTGACTCCCTCTCCCTCACCTCCTTCCATCCCTCCAAACCACTGGACATGCCACACCCCTGCCCTCAGGCTTCCAGCCTCCGCCCTTCGCACCACTGTCAAGGCCTCCTCCAGCCTCCCTTAGCTCCAGTCTTCTACCTGGCCACCCAACCCAGCCAGTGATAACCAACTGTCCAACAATGCACTCGGACTCCCGGCCTCTAGCCTTACACACTTTAGAAAGGCCTCCCCCTCCTCATGTGAGCCTCTTCGCACCCTCTCTCTCCATTTTTGTTCCATCTAGCAGCGCGCCAAACCCCCTTAATTCTATTTGTGTTTCTTTGTAATCCATCTTTAGTTTTTTATTTGTTTTGGATAAATCCTAATACCACAAGTTCTGTTTCGCACATTCTGCTCATTGTATAGGGTGTGCAATAGGTCTATTGGGTGTTTTTCATATTTCCGTGGATGCGTTGTTGTATCCATTCTTGATTTGAGGTAGTTGAATCCTAGTTTGTCCCTTTATGTTGATTTACTTTGACATTTTCATTGTTCTAATTATATATTTTATCTGAGTAACAACTTTATTTTTCTCTTAGATGGCCTGCTATAATGTTTTTTACTGTTATAAGTTGTTAAAATAAAAAATTTAACACATTTATTTAAGTATTCTTATCTAAAACAATGAAAAAAGAGTTTGATTAATGCCCATTATTGTTTTAATAAATTTTTGTATGTAGATTTAAATTTGGATATTATTTCAACAAATTTTTTTATGTGTTTATGAACCCCAAATATAGGATAAAATGTATTTACACTTGTATTGTGAAATTAGGGATTTTACAAACCATTAGTCTTAATTATGCTGTGACAGTATCTGCTTTTTGGTGAACTTGGTCAGGTGCATATGGTTTGCGGATGTTGAAATTTTCAATTGTGTTAAAAATAACTTGAAAATATAATTCACATGTGAACTTGGTGAGACAATGATATAAGAATTTTTTGGTCCTTGTGAATTTTTTTACCAAATGAGTAAATGGTTTATCAAATGGTGTTTAAAATGTGAAACATGGGTTCAAAGTGTTTCAGTGTGTTTGGGTTTGGTTTTAAAAGAAATGGTAATTTTGTGAAAATTATTCTTACTTTCTAAATGACATTGGGTTCTTTGTGTGATTTCTAAAATGGTTTTGTGGTTTTAAAGTAACTAGTTGTTATTCCTAAACAATTTGTGTGTTAAAATGCTTGGAGGGGGTTTTATGGTCTCATTTGGGTTGTTTTGTATTTTTTTTCCAAATGTTGTGGATAGTTGGGTTTCGTTTTTAAATCAAGCAATGACTTTGTGGAAAGGGTTTTCACATATTCTCTTGGGTGTTTGGTGTACCACTGGATGTGTTTTTAAATGAAGATGGCACTTGGAAAATGGTTTTCTCTTTAATCCTTGGCGACTTAAATGTTTTTTTTTGTTTTTAAATAAAGTTGGTTTCCCTTGGGATATTTCTAAGGAATAATTTAAATGTATTCTTTAAAGCGTGGTTGTTTGCCTTTGAAATGTGATTTGGCATGAGTTTGAAAATGATAAAGGCTTGTTTGGTAGTTGTGAAATGATTTGGTGTGTGTTTTGGAATTTAAAGGCCCGTTTGGATTTGTAAATAGGAAACAATGTTTGTGTGATGTTTTGAGTAACGTTATGGTTATGTTGAGGTCAAAGACCATTTGGTACTTTTAGATTTAGTGTAATGTTTGTGTCTATCCTTTGAAATAATGGTGTTCTATTTACTATGTTCCTATTTAACAATTTTAATATTTTTTAAAAAAAATCATCAAATGGTTTTAAGGATCTTATGGATTGAAGGCCTGGTTATCACCTTTTATGATATGACATATGTATATATGTATATGTAATTTTGGGGAACCTCTATAGGGGGATACCCCTTTATGTTTTATCTTATAGAGTGTCCGTGTTTGGGGTAGGCAAGTGCAGTGAGATGAGTCACGCGTGCAAGGACCTCCTAGTTACACAATATTATTATAACCATTGTGGGTTTCTGGGTGTATTTTAGATGATCGAGTGACAATTTCTAATAAACACCAATTAGACTGGTTGGCACCCCCTATATTGGTTGTTAGGCCAGGAGGGCTTTGTCACTGAATTGGTCAATTATAGGGAGGCCAATTGGTTATAGACTTAGGAGCTTCACCATACACCGGCAGGTGGTTCCAAAACCGAGTACATCCAAAGGTCTTCTAGAGATGTTTAGGATCACCCATGATTACTCATTTATTTAAATTTATCGTTTACTTTCTATCATACTAGTTTATTTATAGCTTGCCTTGTTTACCTATATTATTTTAGCCCATCTTTGGTATCTTTTATTTCAGGTTTTTTTTATAAAATGAAAAAATGGTTTTTTTGAAATAGAATGTAGCGTCTGCTGGATTTCTAAATGATAAAATCATGATTCTTATTTTAAAATGTGAAAACCCTAATTCTATAATCTTATTTCAAACTTGTGTCATTGTATTGTTTTGGGATGTGAGATTCTTAGATTATGTGGTTTATCTTGGAAATCCTATTGAGAATTTTTAATGATGATGCATATTTTTATCATTTTAGTAGGAGGTTTCATTTTCTCAGGTTTTTCTTGGCTGAGTTTCTCATTATTGGAGCAAGGTCAGCCTTTGGTTGGGAGGTGACCTGGAAGGTGACGTGGAGGTATGTTGAGTTGTTCTGTTTATTTATTTCCCACTGCTGAGTTCAGTTTTTTTGTTTATTCTTGTTTATTTATTTATCTTTTATGGTTCAAATAATTCCCAATAGATTTATTTTGATTCTCGACACTGGTTTCCAGCCCATGGGGATCGAGAATGCCCCTCAGGACATGTCAGAAACCAGTTCAAGTGACCGGTTCAGGGTCTGCTTGGATTGGTTCGTGACATCCATACAATATGACAATATTATACTTATAGATACATTCCAATTCCTCAACTTTAGTTGTATCTTGAATGGGTATAAAGAGATCCAATTTTTTCAGCCTATAATTCACAACCCATATCACACTCTTCCCTTAAGGGGTACATAGAAACCCAACCACAAATCCCATAGAAATATAACCCCACTTCCAAGTTGGCACTGGAAGCGGATAAACCAAACCTGAAGGTCTATAGTTCTTGAATTTGACTTGTTGGAAGGTATAATAAAAAGTGATAAAGTTGATGATATGTCATATCATACATGGACACCAAAATCATCGTTGAATATCATAGAAAATAATCATGGTACCCAGGTGCACCGACCACTTGGAATGATGGAATTTCCCCCATCACATCCATTCTCACAGGAAGAGGCATGAAAAACTGGTTCCAAAAACATTATATACCCTATTAAGAGAATGAACAACCACCAATGGTCTCCCCACCATAAAGAGAGTCCCTAATGCCACATAATTTATCATCAAGATACTACTCGTGAAGAATCATCTTGAGAAGAGAGGAGGTCAACTACATGCTTTCCAAAACAACCTCAGAATAATTCTCCCGAACTCCCAAATGAAACTGAGCAAATAAATCCATAATATTATACTCTTATGATGATTCTTTAATGACCCAGGATATATGTATCCTACTCAAGTAATAAACAATGACATTCCCCTTACCAGGGGTGTTGGTAATGTCAAAATCAAAATATTTTAGGTACTCTACCCAATGCCTCTATCAGAGATTCAAATATTTTTGAGAGAAGATATAAATCAATATTTTTTGGTTAGAAAAATGGTAAACCTCTCACCAAAAAGGTAATTACACCAACTCTTAAGAGCATGCATCATAGATGCGAGTTCAAGATCATGGGTTAGATAATTCTTTTTGTGCAGACTAAGCTATCTGGAAACATAAGCTACCACGTGATCACCCTGTATAAGGAAACAACCCAAAACCAAACCTAATGCATCACAAAATACCACATAGACCTGGTTGGAATCTAGAAGCATCAACACTAGAAAATAATTAAAAAGATGTTTCATATCAATAAAATAAATATAATATTTCTCATCCCAAATTAATTTCACCCCTTTCTGAGTGAGATTGGTCATTTGATAAGACAAATTTGAGAAATATCTGATGAATCTATAATAATATCCTATAAAACACAAGAATCTTAAAATATTTAAAACATTATGTGATTTATACCATGTCATAACAGTGTTCACCTTCTTTTTATCATCTAAAATAACATGTTTTGAGACCACGTGTCCCAAGAAACTCACTTCCCAAATCCATAAATTAAATTTTGAAATATTCACATAAATTCAATGATTTTTAAAGTTTTTATAACTGCTATCAAATGAAATACGTGTTCCTCCTCAGTTCGAGAGAAAATAACAATTTCATCCAAAAAAACCACCACAAATGAGTCAAGGTACTAATGAAACATCCCAGTAATCAAATCCATAAATATTATAAGAGTATTGGTTAGAAAAAATAGAATAAAAAGCTACTAAAAATAGTCATACCTACTTATGAAGGATATTTTACGACTGTAATATTATTTTATTCTCAAATAGTGATAAAAATATAGAATATAAATCTTTAAAAACCAATTAAACCCTTTTAATTGATCAAATAAATCACCATTACTTGGAAACATATACTTATTCTTCAACATAACTCGATTGAATTTCTGGTAATAAACACATATGCGAATTATCCCATCATATTTCTTTACAAATAGAATATTTTCCACCCAAGGTGATACACCTGGGCATATAAAACCTTTCTCTAGAAGATTATCCAACTGAGTTTCTAACTCTTTCAACTCAGTTGGTTCCATATGGTAAAAAGCAGTTGAAACTGGTTGAGTACCATGTAATAAATCAATATAAATCTCCACCTATCTTACCTATGGAGGTACATAGAAATCAAATAGAAAAACACCAATAAACTCAACGAAAACTAGAGAGATACATTACTAAAATATTCTTACTTCGAGTTAAAAGAAAACACCGATATTACCCGACCCAACTCTGAAAAAGGAGGTCTGAATCTACTCGACCTTGGGTCCCATTCTCCCTAAAAAACATAGCACACCCTATCAGACATAGTAAAGGAGATCTGTTAAAGATATAGTCAATCTAGGAATTATTATTAATTAGCTAATCCATCAAGAAAATGATTTCAATTGGTTTCATATCGAGATCCATAAAACTCCAAGTAAGCTCAATATATGATAAATAGAAAACATAAGAAGGCCACTGAAGACCCTGCTCTCTCTTTGTTTCGAGGGGCGTAATAATATCTATCATATAAGACAAAATCTCAATAAGAAGATTTAGTAAATTCATAACTTGAGTTGATTTAAATGAGTGAGATACACCAATATAAATTAAAAGAATCATTAAAAATGAAGCTATAGTGATGGAACCTACCACAGACAATGGAACCACATCAACTTCGTCTAAAGACTCTTCCATTATGTGAAGAAGCTTAATATCAGGTGTATGTTCCTAGAACCCCTTAGTTATTGAAGCATATGATTTCACTTTAATACTTTTTGGTCTTGAGAAGCCTATTCTACTATGTGAAGCAGGAAATAAATGTCATAACTTCTGTAGGTGGCCTGAGTGACCACTCAAACTGTTAGTATTTAAAATTATTTTTAACACATTAAAAAATATTATTTGTTTTGAAAAATTACAATATCTTCACATTTTATTAAATTCAAAATTGTTTTAATTAATTAATTTTTTGATTATACTTTTTAATAATGGTTATGTAATTATTTTTAAATGTAGTTAATGTTTTAATTATTGTTATCTTCTCAATTCCTTTAATGTTTGTTAATTTTTTTTTCTTTTTTTAAATTTGGGCTATCTTAAGTGATCCACCTAGGCTAGCCATCAACCACACTAAGGGGACCCAATGGGTCAACCCCATTGGAGAGACTGCTTTGGAAACCCACTTGGAGGCAAGGGTGTTGTGTCATGCATAGTGCACTCAAAGCTCAACCGAGCATGTAGATCGTGCATGGGTTGGGATAGGTCACTCACGGGGCCCATGTATAAAGATTTTGTGGATTCACAGAGGGGTGTGGGTTCTGAAACCTGCTGAAATCTTGGAAGCGGCATCCCACCACTTGATTGATATACTGCTCACTCCCCACATGCCTTATTCGATGTGGGACATGATCTGGTTTTTTACTATTCATCCTTTAAAATCATGGATGGCGCTCTACCATCAAATCAGTTCAATTTAAACCATTCGATCACCTTCTTTTTCTTGTAACCATTTTTGAACTCCTGCACATCTCTGTGTTTGATTTTTTTCCTTTCATCTTCTTCCTTTCCCATGCTTCTTTAGCTCGCCCGATCTCTTGGCCCTCCTTTTTTGAATACTTTTAAATTCATCCATATCTCACACTACACACCTATAATTTTCGTGCTTCACTAGTTCGAAGCCTCCTCTAGTTTTTTTAGAGATAGTGGCACCATTAGACTTCAATAGTGGATAATTTTTATCCACCAATAGTTCTCATCATCGATCCTTTTCAACCATAGCGTCTCTTTGCTTTCTGTTTCATCTATGGTATATGGTTCAAACTACTATTTCAAAATGGTATTTCTTCCTTCAACGGAATCACCATTGGATAAATGATGGATATTTTTCAAAGGTTAACCGTTGGATCCCGACGCTAGCATCGTTCTTTATTTTTATACCATTGGAATCCAATGGTAGATCATTTTTTCACTAATGGATTAGACTCGACCAATAGATATTTTCTTTTCCATTAGTTCTTGAATATTGTATCTGCTTCAATTTGGTAGTGTTGTTATCATTTAAATGGTATCAATTTTTTAATGGTAGTTTCTCTATTTTTCTATCATTATATTTCCAATGATATCACCTTCAAGATGCTTCAACAAGGCATGGAACTATCCCTTCTTCTTCTCATTGTCTCTTCCTATTTTTGGTATCACTTATTATCTATTGGAATGTGGCATGGATATATCTTATTCTATTTGTTTTTTCTTGAAACTATTTGTTACTCGAGCATGGAAGCAGCTTCACTAAGTACTCTTATTTCTTCTGCACCTGTTGTACATCTCCAATGGTAGATCATCTACCACCATTGGAATTCCAACAATAGAATGTTTTTTCCTTGTTCTTCTAGAAGTATTTGATTACATAATGATTTTAAGTAATCTATTTTTTGTTTAATTTAATTAATTTATGATTCTAAGTTTAATGTTATATCATTTATAAGGGTTTCAAAAATAATCCACAACTCTATATTTTAAGTGGTAATAAAAATAATCCACTGCTCTCTGTTTTCAGCAGTAGAAAAAAATCAGATACCACTATCTGTTTCAATGGTAGATCATTAATAAACTATTAGTTTAAAAGTTTTATTTTAAAAGTTTTATTCATTATTTTTAATTTTTTAAATTAAAATAAATTACATTGTTAATTTTTTTATTTTTTTATATTTAAATATAATTGTAAGATTGTATAATAAATAACTACAACATTATTTTTTTACACTTATACATGAAGATTGAAACTCATTCAATGCTCTATTTTACTAAAGTTTTTACTATATTAATAATATATAAATTTTATTTTTTATTTCAATTGTTTAATAAATATAATTTTTATACACTTGTTATAATTTTTTATTTTAATTATTACACTTAAAATATTAAATGTTTTATTATTTAATGAAGAAATATGAAGCCCGGTTGTACTATGTTTTTCAACATGGATTTAAAAAATGATGGTAACAATCATATTATTTTTAATGTTATACTATAACAAGTTTCATGAAGATATTGGACACAAAAACACTCCTAGTGGATCATTGTTTTAATAATATGGGAGATATATTCAAGGAATAAATCATATACTAGTGTAGATCATTCTAGAAGATTACTTGTGATACATATTTAAAATTCTTTCTACTATAAATTGTTCATGAACATATGTGACTTTTTTAATCTTACTGTGATCACATAAGTACTTGAACTTCGACATTGTTACATTCAAGTGATCAACGATCATAGAGCTTCAACATCTTTAAAATTTCTGATCTTATGCTATTTTTTTGTAATTTTTGTAATTTTATTAATCTTTATATTTTTTTTATTTCTTTAAGTATAGTGTATTATTTTCCCAATAAAAAAATAATGATTTATTTGGTTATTACACCACCTAAAAGGAAGTCTGGGTTGTGACTCCTAATCAAAAGTAAGGTATACAGATTAGGTTGGTCTCCTATAACAGACTAGGTTAGGCCTTTGGGTTTCTATAAAAGCAAGTGTCTATAAAAAGGTTCTCACACCATTAAAAGTGAGGTTCTTAGTGTGTACCAATATCCTAGAGGAGTATAGGAGTTTGAGGAGTGGACTAGGATATTTATGATTCAAACCACTATAAATCTTGGCATTTTATCTTTTTTATTTCCACTGCACTTTATTTCAAGAACACTACACTCTCTATGGATTTGTATTTTATAAAATCTGATTGTTTTTGTCTTTAAAATTTTAAAATGACTATTCACCCCCTATAGTCATATTTTTCATCAATAATGATCCAAAAATTGGTATCAGATCATATGGACTTCTTTAAAGGATAGTTAACATTTATTATTAGTTATATTTATTATTCTTAACTCTGTGATAACCTAATATCCTAGACTTAATAGTCTAAGTAAAAAAAACAAAATATTTATTTTAATATGGAAGGTGTCATTTCCAATAATGGATGGATTCCAAAAAAACCCCTATTAATTTATGGAAGTTACCCGGGCTACTAGAAAGACATAATGGACGCTTACTTGAAAAAATTGAGTATGGATCACTAGAGTATCATTGATAAGCCATATAATCTACCCAAAGTGGATCCTAAGAAATTAGTAGGTAATAACATGGTAAAATATGTTTTGAATTATAGAGTTAAAAATATTTTGTACTGTTCTATAAGTATAAGTGTATATATCCATGTTTCATCTTTTAAGACACCTCGTGACTTATAGAGGATACTTCAAGTAACTCATTATGGGACTGAAAAGCTCACAAGAACTAAGATAGGAATGCTCCGAGCAGAACACCAAGACTTCAATATGGGAGATGAAGAATCTTTAAACCAAATGTTCCATAGATTTACCAGTATAACTAATGATATGAGTGCTCTTGGAGAAGTTTTGGAAAAAAATTATCAAGTGTAAAGAGTACTGAGAGATCTTACAAAAATATGGAATGAAAATAAGGTGACAATCAATGAGAGTTAGAATTTTAAGGAGTATAATTTATATGAACTAATAGGCTTTCTGATGTAGTATGAGTTAGAACTAAAAAAATATTTATTACAAGGATTATACTAAAAGAAAAGGTATTGAATTTAAATCCAATGTTATTGATACCTCTAATGCCTCTGAATATCAGTTTTAGTAAAGTGACAAAGAGATGGCTCACTTTAGTAAGAAGTTTTTCAAGTTCACAAAAAATAAAGGTGGAAAGAGGCAATTTAAGAGGAAGTACAAAAAAGACTATAAGAAAGGTAATACTAATAAAAATAACGATGTTTCAGAATTAACCTATTATGAGTATATGAAGAAAGGTCACATAAGGATTGACTGCCCTAAATTCAATCATCCAAATAAATATAATGATAAAAGAAGAAAAGAAAAGAAAACTTTGTTTGAAGGTTGGGACTATTCAGAAAGTTCTAAATAAAGTGGTGATTTTGGAAGTGAATAGAAGATAAGGAATCTTTCCCTGATGGGTATTCAATGTGAGGTAAACAATTTAATATTTAATCAGTTAATAACTCCTATAAATTTTGATCATAATGCTTTATTTGGAAATTAAAATGAAATTGTTTCTGATTCTTGTCTTAATTCTAATCCTGAAAAATTCCAAAGTTAAGAAACTGCTTAAAGAAAATAAATAATTAATGAATAATGGAGTTAGAATAATTGAAAAGTATACGAAATAAAAAATTAAGAAAAGGAATTTGATTAAATAAAATGAAAAATTTAAAAGGTAATGTCAGAATCTAAAAATATTTATTTCTTAGAATGATAAATATAAAGAGGAATATAATTCATATTTGTTAAAACTAAAATATGAAAATGAAATGGTCAAAAACTTTTTGGCAGTAAATGATAAATATAAAGTTAGAATAATTAATTTATTTTTGGATGATCTAACTAAATTAGAAAATGAATGTAAGAAATTAAATAAATAAAATAAAAAATTAAGAAAAATATCTTCTGGATCCAATGAACATGTCTTTATAGAATTAGAAACTATTCAAAAAATAATATGGTTTTGAAAAATGAAGGTTTTAATATTAAAGTATATTTATATAATTTTTGTAAAAGTTAAACAAAAGCATAATAAGATGATTTATTTATTGAAAATAAATTCCAATATGAATGGTTTTGGATACAATAATATAACTCCAAGTTTAAAAAAGACTAACATTGTTAAAATATCAAAAGGAATCATTTCAAGTGTAACATATTTTAAATAAATAATGAAAGGTAATTATTCCAATGAGTGTTCACTGATATTTACACAATCTTTTGGGTATAATATAAATTTCATTTATAATGATTTATTTTTTATTATTCCCACTAGTATATGGTTTAAATATATTTGGGTGCCAAAGTTTTCTTCTATTAATCCAGTTGGACCCAAGTTAGAATTGGTACCAAAAAAATATTCTTGATTGTTTAATTTTAAGAAACATTACTTAAAAGTATCAATGAATCATGGTACTTAGATATTGGATTATCTAAGGAAATGACATGTGATATTGCAAAATTTATATAATTTAATTCATGTGATGGCAGCCTTGTCACTTTTAGAGGTAACTCTAAAGGCCAAATTAAAGGTATTGATAAAGTTTTTTTTCTAAAACTATTATTATTTCAACAGTATTATATGTACTTGGTTTATATCATAATATTATAAGTATATCACAATTATGTGATAATGTATTAAATGTTATATTTTAAAATGATTAATGTATTGTTCTGAAAAATAAATTATTATTATTTTTTTCAAATAGAAAAGAAAATGTTTGTACTATTTATTTTTTTGATCTAACCAAACAAAAGGTTAAGTATTTGAATGCTATATAATCAGATGAAATTATATGACATAAAAGTCTTGGGCATGAAAATATCAGATTGTTTTGAAAACTATCAAAGTATGAATGGGTTCTGCAGCTACCCAAGTTACATACAAGTAAGTACTTCATGTGTGATTCTTGTTTAAAAGGTAATCAATAAAAATAAATATTTCAATATATAAATAATGTTAGTACAACTATATATTTAGAATTATTACATTTTGACTTGTTTGGACCTATACAACCTACTAGTTATGGTGGTAAAAAGTATTTTTTTTGTAATTTTAGATGATTACAGTAGATTGTTATGTATTTATTTCTTATCCAATAAAAATGAAACTTTATACAAATTTTGTGATTTCTACAAGATTATTCAAAATTTCAAAAATGCATCAATCATATCTATAAAAAGTGATAGAGGTGATGAATTTATAAACTTAGAATTTGATAATTTTTTTAAATAAAATGAATATAGAATTTATTTCTCTGCCCCTAGGACACCACACCAGAATGGTGTGGTAGAAAGAAAGAACAAATTTATTCAAGAAATGTCTTGATCTATGTTAATATAATTTATTGTACCTAAATACTTTTGGTAATACATTGTAAATACATATTTATATGTTTTAAATATATTTTAAATTAGAAATTTCATAAATAATAAACCTTGTGAAATTTTCAAAGGGTTTAAACCTAATATTGGTTATTTCAGGGTCTTTGGTTGTAAAGTGTTTATCATAAATACAAAATATAATTTAGAAAAATTTAAATCTAAATTAGATGAAGAGATGTTTTAGGATATTTTGATGATAGAAAATCTTATATAGTTTTAAATAAGAAATATTATAGTTATTGAAGAATCTTTGAATTTTAAGTTTAATGAAACTAATTCTAATAAGTATGATTATGAATCTTTCAAAGAAAATAATGAGTTTATAAAATTTAATTTTGGTAAAGATAATGACCAAGAAAATGATAATATATTAGTTTAGGGGAGTATATCTCCTCTAAAAATGATCCAAAGAAATATAAAACTCTTAATGATCACCCTATTGAAAAATTAATTGGTAATGTAGAATATAGAATTCAAACTAGAAAACCAGTTTTATTTTACTGTGCCAATTTTTAATTTATTTATAAATTTGTTCTTGTTAATGTTGAAAACGATTTAATTGATTCAAATTGGATTAATTCTATGATTAATTAATTAAATCAATTTGAAAGGAAAAAAGTGTGAGATTTAGTTTATTTTTAAAGAGATAAACCTATTATAGGAACTAAATGGTTTTTTTATAATAAATTTTATGAAGATAGAAACATAGTTAAAAAATAAAGTGAGACTAGTAGCTCAAGGTTACTCACAGGAAGAGGGAATTGACTTTGAAGACTCTTTTTCTTCTATTTATAGGATGAAAGTAATTATAATAATATTATCATTTTATATTTTTCAAAACATAAAATTATTTGAAATGGATGTAAAAAGTGACTTTTTAAATGGTATTATTTCATAGGAAGTCTATGTGAGAAAAATCCGTGGATTTAACATGATAATTTTCCAAATCATGTTTTTAAACTAAATAAAGTCTTATAAGGTATTAAGAAATATCAAAGATCTTAGTATGAAATACTAACATAGTTTTTATTAAAAAATGATTTTGTTAAAGTTAAGGTTGATCCAACCTTGTTTATAGAAAGAGTTTCAAATGATATAATGTTAATAACAATATATGTTAATGGTATAATATTTGGTTCAACAAATGATTCTATATGTAATAATTTTTATAAACTAATAAAAAGTAAATTTGATAAATATTTTAATGGGATAACTATATAATTTTATTGTTTTACAAATTAATTGAAGGAAAGATGGTATTTTCATAAATAAAGATATATATACTAAATAAATTGTAATAAAGTTTTGAATTGATTCTAGTAAGACTATGAAAACAAAAATGAGTAATAATTCCAAATTAGGCTTAAATGAATCTGGTAAGTTATTTGGTATTAAACAACATAGAGATATGATAGGCAGTCTACTATATCCCATTACATATAGTCCAAACATCATGTTTTTAGTTTTATTGTGTTCTAGGTTTTAGTTAAGCCCAAAATAAATTCATATTAAAGCAGTTAAAAGAGAAATTAGATATATCAAGGGTACTATTTATACTGGAATATTCTATTCTAATGAGAATTGTTTTGATTTACCCTATTACTCTAATTCTAACTTCAGAGGTTATAGATTTGACCAAAAAATAACTACATGTATGTGTCTCTTTTTAGGAAAATTTTTAATTTCAGGGAGCTCTAAGAAACAACTTTTAGTAAAACTATAAACAATTGAGGTTGAATATATTGATGCTACTAGTTGTTATTCACAGAGTATTTGGTTAAAACAAATAGTATATTATTTTAATATCAATTTTTATAAAATTCCTATTTACTGTGATGACTCAAGTTCTATTTAAATTTCTAAAAACCCTCTTCAAAACTGTAGAACTAAACACATAGATGTTAGATTTCATTTTTTAAGGATTATGTATATAAAGTTGATATATGCTGAGAATTTGATCCCACTGATCAATAGTTAGTTGATATTTTCACAAAATCCTTAGATTCTGTTAAATTTTAGAAGATAAAATTTGAACTGGGTATGTTTGAAGCTTATAATCATTGTTAGTATAATCATTTATCTTAAATATATTTTTACATATGTTATGTAATTTAATGTTATTTTCTATATTGCTTAAGTGATAATTGGAAATTACTATTTAAAATACATTATTAAACTATTACTTTGTTTCTTTTAAAGTAATTTATTTTGATTAAAAGTGATTCTCTTTTATTTATTAATTTTCATGTAATTTTTGATAATTTTTTAAAAGGCTTAGATTTTTGTTGAAAATTTAATATTTTTTTATAATTTAAAAAGGGGTAGGTTTTTAGTATTTGGAAGTAGTTTTAATACTTTAAATAATGTTCCATGTTTTGATAAATTGCTCTCTCTTTAAATTTTATTAAATTCAAAATTTTCTTAATTAATTAATATTTTTTGATTACAAGTTTTAATAATGGTTTTGTAATTATTTTAAAATGTTTTCAATGTTTTAATTACTATTATTTTATAAATTATTTTAATATTTACTATTTTTTTTCTTTTTTTTAAAAAAAATTGGTCCATCCTAAGTGATATAACTAGGATATACCTCAACCACACTAAGGGGACCCGATGGGTCAACCCCATGGGATAGCCTGATTTGGAATCCCAATTAGGGGCAATGCTACTGGTTTGTGCATAGTGCACTCAAAGTTCAACTGAGAATGTGTTTAAGGCCCATAGATCACACATGGTTTGGGACAGGTCACTCGCTGGGCCTATGAATAAATCCTAAAATGATTCATATTGGGGTGTTTGCGATGAACCCCACTGACTTCTTAAAAGTGGAATCCCACCGCTAGATTGATATATCGATTTATCCCCACATGCCTTATTCGATGTGGGATGTGATATGTTTTTCACTATTTATCCTTTAAAATCATAGATAGTTCTTTGCCATTGGATCAGTTCAGTTTGAACCATCTGACCTCCTTCATTTTCCTACAACCATTTTTGAACTCCCATGCATCTCTTCGTTCGTTTTTTTCCAGTTGTCTTGTTCCTTGGCTATGCTTCTTCAATCCACCCGATCTCTCTGCCCAACTTTCTTGCAACCTTTGAACTTCATCCAATTATGGAACTGCACACCTCTACTCAATATGATTCATTGGTTCAAAGATACATATAGTGGTTTCAGCAACAGTGGCACCATTATAATTTAATGGGGGATCATTTTTATCCACCAGTAGTTATCATCATCGATCCCTTTCAACCATGGTATTTCCTAGCTTTCGGTTTCATCTCTAGTATATGGTTCAACCCACTATTTCATAATTGAATTTCATCCTTTAACAAAAGAACCGTTGGATCAACGATGGATATTTTTCAATGGTTGACCATTAGATCTTGATGATATCACCGTTCTATTTTTTATACCATTGGAATCCAATGAGCAATCATTTTTCCATTGGTGGATCGAACTCGACTGGTAGATATTTTATTTTCCACCAGTTATTCAATATTGCATCTACTTTATTTTGTAAGTTCTATTATCATTTAAACCATATCATTTTTTTAACGATAGATTATCTATTTTTCTACTATTGGATTTCCAAAGGTATAAACTTCAAGATGCTTTAGTAGGGCATGGTAGTAGCCCTTCTTCTTCTCATGGGATATTTCTATTTTCGATAGCACTTATTATCTGTTGTAAAGTAGCATGGTGACAACTTATTCTTATAATTTTTCTCCTGAAACTATTAATTTCCCAAGAATGGAAACAAATTCACTGGGTACTATTATTTATTCTTCCACCGTTGCATATCTCCAATGGTAGATCATCTCCCACTGTTGGACTTCCAATGATATCATATTTTTTCTTGTTTTTCCAAAAGACTTTATTTTCACAATGATTTGATTTAATATATTTTTGGTTGGATATTATTATTTTATGCTTATAATTTGAATGATATATATTTTCTAGTGGTAGAAAAAATAATCCACCACTCTCTATTTTTAGCAGTAGAAAAAATAAGCCACAACTCTCTGTTTTTAGTGGTAGAAAAAATCAGCCACCACTCTATATTTAAACGGTATATCAATAATATAATTTTAGTTAAAAGTTTGTTTCTAAAATTTTTATTCATTAATTTTTATTATTTTTATTAAAATAAATTCCTTTGCTAAATGTTTTATTATTTTATATTGAAATATAATTTTAAGAGTGTGTAAAAAGTAAATATCGCATTATATTTTTTGGTATACTTACACATATAGGTTGAAACTCACATGAAACTCTATTTTAATAAAGTTTTTACTGTATTAATAACATATAATTTTATTTTATTATTTAAAATATTTTATAAATATAATATGTGTAAATTTTTTATACTTTTTGTTTTATTTGTTACACTTAAAATATTAAATATTTTATTTTTTGATGAAGAAATATAAAGCCAGATTGTACTCTATTTTTCAATGTGCCTTTAACAAATGAAGGTAACAATCATATTATTATTAATTTTATACCCTAACAAGTGTTATGAAGATATTGGACATGGAAATGATGCTAAATGATTTTTTTTAATGATCAGTGATACATCTTCTAGTTATAAAACATATACCAGTGCATATCATTTTAGAAGATTACCTATGATACATCTTTGACATTCTTTCTGATCTAAATTATTCAAAAAATTATATGACTTTTGTACTCTTTTTGTGATCACATAGGGACTTGAACTTCAAAATTGTTCCATTAAAGAGATTAAAGATCATAGAGCTTCAACATCTTCTACATTTTTGATCTTCTAATAATTTCTCTATATTTTTTATTCAAGTAATATTTATCTTTATTTTTTTATTTATTTGAGATAGATTTATGCCTTTTCCAATAAAAATAAATACTTTATTCATATACTTATTCCACTACCTAAAAGGAAGTATAGGTTGTGACACCCGATCAAAATTCAGGTATACAAATTAGGTTGGTCTCCTATAATAGACTAGGTTGTGCCTCTGGGTTTATATAAAAGGTGGTGTCTATAAAAAAGTTATTAAACCTTTAAAAGTGAGGTTATTAGTGGGTACCAATATCCTCAAAAATTATAGGAGGCTTAGGAGTGGACTAGGACCATTGTGATCCAAACCACCATACATCTTGGTGTTATTTATTTTTATTTCTGCTACACTTTATTTCAAGAACACTGCACTCACTAAAAATTTGTATTTTATTAACTCTGATTGTTTTTGTATTTAAATTTTTAAAATTACTATTCAAACCCCATTTATTAATATTTTCCATCACTAATTATACAACAAAAACTATAGATCTTGGGTTCCTTAGTTCAAAACCATCTCAAATGTCTAAACTTTCCACACTTGAAGCAAGTAGAAGGGCTTCTGCTGGGCACTGTAGGTGGTATGGATGATATCTGCTACTGAGAACCACTGTGGGACTCATCATGATTACTATTTAATTTAAAGAAAATTAAATAACTTCCAATAATAGAAAAATAAACTTTTATAAACTCTGAATTATCATCCAGCTCAAGGTCAACCATTAATACTCTATCCAGTACATTAATATAATAAGATAGCTTCATCAAGAACACATGTGATCAAATATCAAGTCAAAGACCCATATCAAAACTTTGAGCCCTCATATTCTCATTAAATACAACATCAGGTGAAAACTTAAAAAGTTTAGGAAAAAAGTTCAGATACTATATCATGATCCTTTCAACTTATCGGACATTGAGGTAATCCATGGATTTCTCCAAGACCATCAACTTTAGAAAAAATGATCATTGAAAATAACTCACTATTAAAAATTTAACCTATACCAATGGTTTGAAACTTTTGGAATAACCCAAAAAACCATTGGGATAGGCTATCCCAATAGTTCTTGGAACCATTGGTATGTGATCTATCAGCATATCACAATACCAATAGTTTATAGTGAACCATTGGTATAGGATGCCTGTAATTACCCTATACTAATGATTAAAAGTGAAATAATGGTATATATATATATATATTAAAACGGTTTTATAACCATGGGAATAATTTTATGTCTAGAAGAATTGAATACCAACAGTTACATGTATATTGTTTGTATAAATTTATACCAACGACTATACAACTATGGATTATTCTATTCATTATAAAAGTATACCAATGGTATAGAAAACCATTTATATAACCTCATTTACCCAATAAGAATAGCAGGCCCTTCCAGTAGCTCTTCCACTCTTCCAGAACCTATAAAAAAAACAAACCACACTTTAAGATACTATCTATACAAGAATGAATACTTGTAAATAATTTCTACTTGAGTTCCCAAATAGAATTATTTTCCATTATAAAAAACATGTTTGGAATTATGTTTAAAAACATAAAATTCAACTAACATGTTGTGATCTCCATCAATTTATATTAGATCTATGTTTTTTGTATTTTTAATACAATTATGCTATTACATTAGTGAATGTTAGTATTAGAACATGTATATCATTGTTAGTTAAAAAACATAATGATTGTTTTATTTTTTAGCATGGTTACTACTTAGATAGTTAACAATCATGATAAAGAGGTTGTGTATTCATATATGTATTCCTACCATATAAATTGTTTAAGTATATATATAGTACTATAGAGGATGATGATGGGATAGGCTCTCAATTCCATGGATCTTCATATCCCTTCCCCTATTCCTTGGGATGGTCCAAGGCCCTTAATTTGTATAACCCTTACCCTTTCCACAGGATGGGATTTTTCCCCAACTCTAGATGTGATTTTGGTTGGGATAAGCTATAATATTTACCTACCCCCCAAACTAGATGGGGAAGGCTAGTATAATTCCTTACCTCTAGCCTAATATCGATACCAATCTTTCCCAGAGTTGGAAAACTCAAGGTAACTTTATCAAAAATTTATGTATAAGCACTAATAATGGATATATTTATCACTTGAAAGAAGTCTTGAGAAGTATATTATTTTCTCAACCCTAAATTAGTGTAGAGGAAGGTTCCATTCTAAACACTTTTCAAAAGTGTAGCATTGCCTTTTTATATCAAATTCTATGGTATCATCTGGGATTTTTTTCTTATCTATTTTCATTTATGTATAAAATTGAGATAACAATTCATAATTGTACAATTTTTTTTCTTCTATTTGTTTGACTAAATTATGTTACTAGAAATAATTTTCTTTTTTTGAATTTGTTTATGTTTTTTTGTTAACTATGATTTGAGTTAAGATCATGGGATATACTCTGGAATATTATTTTATTGAATAATCAAAGTAATCTTTGATTTGTGTGATTTATGGATTTAATTTGACTTTTTTGAACACACTTTGTTTTTATGTTGTATTTATTTTCAATGAGTATTAAATGAATTAAAGGTTGTTACATGATGTGAATATGTTGATAAGTGTTTCTTGGAAGTTGTTCAAGGTCCCCGATATTGTTTAGAAGAATCATGATATTCCCAAACAAGGTATTATGGTGTGTAATGAATGTTGAATATTACTTTAGGTTTAGTGATTTACCTTGTAACTTGAAGGTCATGAAAGTTTCTTCCATCACTTGTTGTGTGGAAAAGGAAAATAAGAACTAAGTTATTCCCTTAGATTCAAGGAGGTCTAGTAACATGATAGAAAATATGATCAGTGATGTGAGGTGATACCATTATTAATATGGAAAAGAATGAGGAAGTTTCTTAGAGGAATCTGTTATGAGTTTTTTAAATAATCTATTAGGATAGATTTGATGAGTGGTGACGATTTAAAGATGCTGTGACTTGGTGGATTGATATAAAGATTTGGATCAACAAGGTTTGTTGAAAAAGAGATTTCTATGGATTAAAGATAATGTTGGATATATTTTCTCCATGAATATGTTGAGAAAGTAATATTTATAATGATTTTTGAACTGGTCTTCAAGTCAAAGGCATTTGTTTTTTATTTAAGGAACACTGTATTATTCATGAGTTCTGGACTTATAAGGAGATTACAGGAGGTAAAGACTTGTTAAATGGGTGTGTGAGTGATGGTAACCGTGATCATCAATTTCATGAAAAGATTTATCTAGATACCTTTGATCTCATGAAACACTATTCTCTATGAATGGCTTGGATGTGTTGAGATGATTTGAGAATGATTTTGAGTTAATTTCGAAGAATTCTGGAATCTGCAATTATAGAAGAAAAATTGAAATTTATGATTTTCATAAAGGTAATCAAATGAACTATGTTAGGATCAACTTGATCATCACATAAAGGAAATACATGAATTCAGTGATCTCTATAAAGGTCATTAGCATGATACGTAAAGGTAATCTAAGAAATCAGTAAATTGTGTAAAGGTACACCTGAGCTGTGTAAAGGTATTTTGGACTTTGTGTAGAGGTAACTCTATATTTTCACATGCGACTCTATGTAAAGGCTACTTTGAAGACTAAGAACTATGTAGAGGTAACTTTTAAGACAATGAATTATTCAAGGGTCATCCATAATAGTGTAAAGGTCACTCATGATCTATGGGTAATTCAGAAGTGTATAAAGGTTATTCTTGATCTACATAAGGGAAACTTATATGTTCATAAAGGTTATTCTTGATACACATAAGAGTAATTTAGAAGTATGTAAAGGTTATTACTTGGAGAATTTATAAGTATTGAGTAATTAATAAGATAGAGTAATAAAAAATATGTTATATCTTTTGTATGAAGAAAATTCTATAAAAAATAAAGGGAAGCCTTCCGAGATTAAATACGGTGATGAAAATACTGTGTATTCATGAATGAAATATCATGATTCTGATATAGTTTAGATTCAAATATATGATGAGAATGGGAATAAATGAGTGAGTTCCTGCATTATGAGATGCATGGAGAATTGTTTAGTCATGTTTTCAACCACAATTATAGGATCTATACCATTTTTGGTTTCTTTTTATATTTAAGGGGGAAAGTAAACTCCCATCTATTAGGTGTTATCTAATTAATTAATCTCAATCTAACACCTATTTTATTCTTATTATGTTATTTATTATCTATTTATGTCTTCTGGCTGAGCATGTTATCTATTCCTCATTGTATTATTTCTTTTTTAAATATATTTTATTCCTAAGAACGCTTCCCTGTTTTCTATTTAGTGTCTTACTTCAGAGTCTACTGCTCAACAAACCATATCTAGATCCATGCTTATTTTTTATTATGGAACTTATTATGAGTTGGGTACCTAGTCATTCAACTTTTTATTTATGGGTAATGTATTGATTATTGGGTAGTACTATAAGAGAAAGGGTGGTTCAGTAGTAGTATAAGAGCAAGGGTGGTTTATCTTAATACACATATAATATGTTTTCAATTTCACCCCCACTACTTCCATGAGGAAACTAATCCCTTCTAGATTATTTTCATTTTTTGAAGTGATGACCATGACAAAATAAATTTGGTGGATTTTAGCTTGTGATGGAATCAATGTTTTCTCTATTTCACTATTTATTCTTGCAAGTAGCACCACTTGATTTTTGAAACTGTTTATACAAATTTGGGTGTTTTGAGAGAGTTTGTCAATTCATATATCCATCCATGTGAAATTTAATTGAGTTTCCTTGATTTTGTCATTGGTTTGTTTTATGGATCTTTCTAATCTATCCTCACTTACTGAGATTTTATCTTGCATACCTTAAAGATGTTCTAAAATCATCATTATTTTATGGTCATTCTCAACATAATTGGGAAGATGTTTCTAATCCCTCCCCAGTTATTCCATGTTTCCTAGTCCCTCCCATGGTTCATACATTGTAATAACCCATTGAGACTCTAATATTTAAATGACTATGATGGAGTAAGGTGCATGGGCTATGCCCACAGGCTTGAACAAGTGTCTAGGCATCAATGAATCATAGCTTGGTAACAATTTCACGCACAAAAAAATTAATTAAAATAGGAGCGTAAAATAAATAAAATTTCAGCATAACCCATTTATACGTCAGAAATCTAAGATGAAGGAAAATAAATTAAACATAAGCAATATGGTATAAAGTTATATAAAAATGAAACACACTAATTAATCTCTCCACTACCCAAATCTCCCTCCCCTACAAAGAAAAGCTCGTATCCTCATCCAGTTCCCTTCTACCCCCTTCACAGAATATAACTACCTTCCATCCGTAGAAAGTGGTAAAAAGACTAAGTGGCTAATACGATAAATAAAATAAAATAAAAACTAAACTACAACATACCTATCTCCTGTGACTATACAAGTCACTTCCCAATATATAATAACCACAATGACCCATGGGTCAAATCATGTTCCTGGAAGTAAGGGGGAAATAGATTAATGTTTTAAAATGATACTATCAAATAGTATATTCTAATTAATTAATAATTTATCTTCCTATTAATGGTATATAATAATTTTGGCTCAAGTTTTAGCTTATTTTGGCTTTGTTCGATATAATTTAGTTTGGGTTATTTTCATTAGATTTAGTTTGTCTTGTTTTTTTATATTCTCTTGGACAATTTCATTGATTTGGGTTATAATCGATTCAGTTTGATTACATTTGGTTCATATTAGTTTGGTTTAGTTTAGTTTATTTTATGTCGGTTGTATTCATATAAGTTTGAATTAATTATATTGGGGACAATTTTATTCATTGTTTATAATATCATATTAGTTCAAGTTAGATTAGTTTGACTTGGTCAAATTTAGTTTTATTAAATTTTTTCTACTTGAATTCCATTTTCTTGATTTTGATCATTTTAGATATATTTTGGTTGACCTGATTTACATTTATAACACTAAGGTTCAGTTATTTTGCGATATTTTTTAAAATATGATTCATTTTATTTTTTATTTGGTTTTATTATATCCATTCTGGGTTTTTATGGTGATAATTTGTTTATTTCAACTCACTTTGAGTTTACTCTTCATAATATTATTTTTTTTGGTTTCTTGTGGTTCATCTTGGTTTTTTATGTTCGATGAAATCCTAATTGAGGTAGGTCAAGAGAGGTATAACTATATTATACTGACTATGCATTATTCTCTTTGGTATAACATGATATGATTTGTCTTAGATCTAGTTAGTTTTAATTTATTTTTTTGGTATAGGATAATTTAATTTATTGTAGATTCATTTATGAATATTTAGTTTTAATCTTTATAGGTTAATACAATTTATATTATTTTGGTTTTTCCTACTTATATTATGTTCTATTTAATTCATTTCAGTTTGAATGAGTTCATGTTGGTTTCATTTAATTTGGTTTGTTTTTATTTGGATCAGGTTAGGTTGATTTGATTTGATTCAATTTTCTACATACTTCATTTCATATCAAACAATTATTATAAGAAATATATATCATTATTTAGTATAAAAACATGGTGTGAAATACAGGCAATTAATGATTCATTAAATTTAAAGGCCAATGCATAAGGGAACCTACCTCAAACTCAATGTGCTCTGCTTATGAAGACAGAAACTTGAATCTTCCATTTACCGCTTGCACACATATGCAATTTCTCAAATATATATGGACACCTAGCCCCTATGTATATATTTTCATGGATAAATATGTACAAAGGTATCCTTACATATATGCTTATACATGTATATACCCTTTTACCTTACACATGTATGTATTTTTCATATATATATATATATAAGCACACCTAGACCCAATATATATTTTTATACCACCATGAGTGAATATATATATGTGGGGGAACTTATATATGTATATTCCTACCTATGCATACATGTACAAGTCTCTTTTGACAATGACAACCTAAAATTTCCACAAAAAATCCCAAAATACTCTAGAAAAACATAAAGAACTCAAAACCAAAAAACCCCTAAATTAAAAAAAGAAAAAAATTAAAACAAAATAAAACATACCTGAAACCCACAGTGAATTTTCCATTTTTCCAAAAAAACTAATTCTTGGATAGGGCCACAAATTTGGATAGAAATTTGTGAGTTTTCATAAAAATATAAATGAATAAAGTTTCTTTACAACCAATATACAATCCAAAAAATAATGATTGGGGAAAATAAAATGGACTGTTTTAGGATAATAGGATGCCTGGACCTATTTAATGGATGTGGAATTGAATAATTCATGAATTGGTCAATATATAATTTCAATTGTAGTGATTGAAAATGAATTGAGCAGTAGAGATGAAACCACAAATATCACATAAGTCGATCCATTATAAAGAAAACACATGCTAAAGAAAACACTACCTCTTCAAGCATTTTATCATCAGGAAAAAATAGGAGTACCCAATAATATAGTGTCCCTAAACTTCAAAAAATTATTAAGAGGATTATGGAACAAATCCCACTAACAAAAAATCTTATAGAAAAAATCGACTTAAAGATACTCAAATAACCAAAAATGATAACATGAGATAGTAGGCTACATAGAATTCAAATGCAGAGTATACTAAGAAATAATTTTTTAAACTTATATTAAGGATAATGTATTTAAAAACTTATAAAGCGTATCAACATTTTATTTCTAAAAAAATTATAAAGGAAACAAACAATATATTAAGAGAAACCAAAAAATCATTCATTTTGGTAAATTGAGTTTTGAATTTGAAATACGTATTTATAAGAGAAAGTACTTGGTTAGATACCCAAATTTGGTTATATTGCTATACATTTTAGTGAGATACAATAGTAGATGGGATAACTAATAGATGAAGGACATGACTATTTATTCATGTACATTTTATTAGATGGGATAAATAATAAATCAATGAAGTATTAAAAAAATGACAATCTACAATTTATTAGCTATAACATCAAGAAAAATAAATGGGTAGGTCCTCCATTTAAATTAATAAATATCAAAAACAACAATTATTTAAAATAATGTTAGTGTATAATAGTCGATAAGAAATTAAATAGGTAGTTTATAATAGTCTAGAGTATTAAATGATAATGTATAATAATAGATAGTATTAAATGACAGTGTATAATAGTAGACATTAAAAAATGATAGTGTATAACTGTAGAAAATATTAAATGAATTTTTTTAACATTAGAAATTAAAAAAATAATAGTGTATAATAATATATAGTATTAAATTATAGTGTATTATAGTAGAAATAAAGTATGCATTAATTGAAAAAAATCAATCCTTCAAGAGAGTAGAGTAGTTATTAAAAATCCATTGGTAGATTTTCTTTTCATTAAAAGAGTCCCTTGATGATGTTGAAAGTGATTCTATTTGAAGTAGGAAGACGTCAATTATTGTGAAATCTATGATGAAACAAAATATCAATGATCATATAAAATAATTAAATGTATATAAATTAATATAAAATAAAAAAACATTTCAAATTAGAAATATTAATAAGGGTTGAAAAATATGGAAATGGTTCAATAGTTACATGGGTTTAATGAGGATCTCATAAAATTTGTAAAATCAATTAAAGTAAAAAACAGGCCATTAAAAACATAAAAGTCATGATTGTGATCTACTTTACCCAATTATTTAAATCATTTAAAATATCATTTCAGACATCTCTTAAAAATCAACCATTTCAAAATATATTGAAATCCATTTAAAAAAACACCTTGATTATCTAAAATTTTTTGAGAAATAAACATTTATGATGAAACCTCCATGGTTTCAAACATCGCCTTTTAATTTAATTCATGACCTAAATGGGGTCAAACCATTATAAAACCTTAAATTTCATTCAAGAAAATTCTTGAAATATTTTTACAACATATGGAATTTCAAGTATCACATTAAATTCCAAGTTATTCCTTTGAGAAATCACTTTGAAAACATAAACATATTTTTAAATTTCAAATATAATTTTTAGAAATCTCATAAACACACTATGTGACAAGTCACACAAAATTAGATTTAGACCAGCCCTTAAAATAGAAAAACCTTTCTCATTAAAATAAATTTAAGATAAATACAATTTTTTACCATAGAAATCCAATAAAATTAATTAAAACTATAATTTAATAATTAAAACATAAGTTTAAAACACCAAGGAATCAACGATTTCAAAATTAAAAGTTAGGTCATGGGAAAATCTATCTCTAATCAATGATACATGATCCGGAATGCATCACCTATGATGATGGATAGAAAAAAAGAAAATAATAAGCTACCATGAATCCTAAACACCAAAGGAACCACAAAAATTGGGTTAACCCTTTAAATTGGGGTTTGACCAAACCATAACAAGTAAGGAGAGACCTGCAAGGAAATTGGGAAAAAGTAATTAGAGACCAAACCTTGGTGATCCAAACATAAACTATAAATATTAAACTATAAAATGATAAGGGTTTGAGCATTAATGGTGAGAACAGAAGCCGATGATGGAATGAAATAATCAAAATGAAGTGGAGTTTCAAGGAAGGGTTTCAAAATTTAGTGGATGAGCGTGAGGGATGATAGAGTAATCAAGGGAGAAGAGGGTTAGCTGGGGAGAGGAGAGGATTCACATTGAGGATGAGTGCAATGGATTATATGGGGAGAAGATTTGTAGGGTAGATGAGGGTTTGCAAGGGAGTGTAGAGTTTGTAGGGGAGGGTCATGCAGGGATGAGCCTGATAGAAATGAGAATCAAGGGATGGTATACCTATGGTTTTCTTAAAACTAGAGGGATAGATTTACCCAGAGCATCTATCCCAATGGTTTTTTTAATCTGTTGGTATATGTTCATGGGTAAAGACCCATTTTATATAAGTGACTCTAAATTACTTCCACTCCTAACCCTCATGCTTATTTTCTATCATAATAAAATACCACCATCTTCTACTAGGACCCTCAAGCGTACAGGTAGTACATTTCACCTTTATAGATTATTTCATTTGCAAGAAATCAAAAAGTAGTTCAATATTTTTCAACCAATCGTCAACATCTTGAGGAACATATGAACCTTGAATATATGGTGGTATCTAATGAATAAACTTTTGATCTTGATCTCTAGATTCATCCCTTCAAATTTTCACTACTAGAGCCTAAATAGGAATAGGTGCAGGTGCCTATCCCAAATATTGGACAACAAGTACCACTATCTCAACAAGATTCGAGTCAACCAGTGGATTCATCTGATATGGTTCACCAAGAACTCACTCAAAACTACCTACTAAATAAAATCAATTTTACCTCATGTCTACTAAGACATACCAAATATATACTGACATCAATTAAAGGTGCATAACCTAACCTAGAGCTCTAATACCACTTTTTCATGAACCAACTTGGATATCCCTATACCCTGATACCTGAACTAACCCTTTCATGGCCTAAAGGGAATTACCAATCCCCATGGATTGGATAATAACCCCTAGAATCATACAAGAATCATGCGGGAATTATTTTTCCACAATAATTCAGAATACAAAAGATACAAGTTAGTATGGTCAATACTCTAAAGGGAGAAAGTATGAGGATAAAATAGGAAAAATAGTACCCAAATAGTACATTATCAAGAGACATAATGTCTTACAATATAAAAATCAAAGATAAAAAAATGTTACAAGTGGATCACATATCCACCAATAACCTCCATTACTCTAGGTCCCAAGGATCAATAACATAGACCAAATATAAGTGGTGTTTTCCTTTTCTCGGACTAAGTATAATATAATGTACAAACTCTCAAAGGAAAAGGTACTGTGTGAGATATAAATCGCAATAGGGTCTCACCAAGTGTTCCATAATTAGTTCTATAACAATTAAAAAAAATATGATTTAAATTTAAATAAAACAAGGTTTGACATGTCATTCACATATTTTCAACAAATCATTCTTTGATAATCAAACGAGATGTCAGATATATCAAAACAGGCTTAAATGAACATTTTATATAAAAAATTTATATAAAATAGTTGGCATGAATAAAAAAATTCTATAAATTAATAACAAAAAATCATCAAATCAAGTATATCATATAAACATGTAACAATATCTTTTGGTATATAATTTTCTTATAATAGGATCCTCACACTACTTATAAGTGATATCGGATCAAAGTGTGCACACATCCCACAACACAGGCCGCTGGGACCTAGCTCCCCATTGGTGAAAAAATAATACCATAGTTTGTTTATATTAGTGTTGTAATCATAAATCCAGTGATAGGGGGTTATATCCTCGCATTTTTGTCCATGTTACGCACTAAATACCTAGGCTTACATGTTCTTAAGTCAACCAATCAATCCATCATGGGAAAATATATCATTTTAGATTAGTTAAAAATACAATTTCCTACATCCAGTTTTCAACATGCTGTTATCATTTCAAAACCAAATCATGGGTTTTAATAAATTCATTACTTTTCAAATTATCCTTCAATTTAATCTATTTATAAAAAAATAAATTTTAAAATCAAGCCATAAATTTTCTCAATTCCACCCAACAATTTTAATTCCATTAAAATTGGAGGTTTTTCATAATCTCCATGATTTTTTAAAAATCATCCACCAATCATCTCAAATACAACTTTTTTAATCATTTAAAAAATCATTTCAAATCAACCATGAATTTAATGGTTTCAATTATAGGTAAAGGTTATAAGAAACCACCTATCTTTATCATGATCAAGAATCACCCACATCAGTAAAGCACCGATAAAGAATGAAGGAAAAGGAGACCAATAAAGAGATCCTAAATCATGAAAATCAAGATAAAACTCCAATTAAATAGACAAACACAATATTATTGCTCTTTCAAATATTGGTAGTAGAGAGGAGGAGAAAACCACAGAGAGGGAACTCATTGGAGATCAGACGCCAAAATGATATGTCTAGAATAGAATAAATCACTTAATGCACATGGGAAGAGGCCTGAGGTTCTCGGGGGGAGCTCCTGAAAAATTAATAATGAAATTAGGTGCGCATAATAATTAAAACTATTTAGAATGAGAAATTTACATCATAAATAAAGTATTTATGGTGTAAATCTATCAAGTTTCACATATGCTGAAAAAGGAATCACCTCGGGTTAAAATTTCCGATCGACAAATTCATGGTGTAAGTTAATTATTTATGGTATAAATGAATTTTATATAAAATCCATTTTCACATTTTGTTTCCAAAATTAAATTTACATCATAAATCAAGGATTTACTTCATAAATTATTTCTGCAGCCAACACCCAGAAATAAAAGCCTATAAAAACATCCAACAACCTCAAACTTACCCTGAACCCAAAAAGGGAACCCTTTAAAACCCTTCACAGAGTTATACCCAATACCCATTAATTAAAAAAAACATATATCCCCAAAATTTAGGTTATTTTAATTTAAAAATTTACTCAATCCTCAAAAATCTCAAACCAGACCCAAATAAAAGGGGAAACAAAACAAGATTCAAGAAGTACCTAGAAAAAGGTGACGAGTTTTTACGGTGTATATTATGTTTGTGAGACTTTTAAAGAAAAAAACTTAAATACGATGTGTGAGATTTATTTTAAGTATCACTTTTCATGACCTCGATTATAAAAACCCAATATATGAATATATTATTTTATATCATTTCTATAAGATAAACATCACAACTCACAAATCATCTCACAATTCCAAGAATAAAAGGTTTAGTGTATTTGAGAAATAATTACATAAGAAACTTATTATATAATATTTTTGAACATTATTACATAATTGAGAAAACTATACCCCCTTCTAGACTTATCATAAGTTATAATCATCTTCATAACCTAGGGAATAGAAACGTAATAAAATGGGTGAGCTCAAATGACCAGTAATAAAAAAAACTTATCAATATGTAATCAAATGGTTAAATCATAAACATATGATAAAACATGTGCCGGGAGAAATTTATTTATTAAAAATAACATGGAATAATAAGAGTTATCCATAAATAATTATATGATTACATGCGATCTTAAATGAACAAACATATACTATGGAAAAATTATACTAAATTATTAGATAATAGACATGATCCATGGGGAAAAAATAATTTTGGCACAAACATAAGCATAGGGAATCATCATATTGTGATTATATCCAATAAGTCTCACCCTTTATGTTGTGGGCATAATTTAAGAAGGCTCACCCTTTAATTTTTGAGCATATCCAAGAAGTCCCATGCTACATTATCTCATGAGATATAAAATATTAACCAACTAATTAGATGGTGATATAGGACCCCACCCATAATCTTATATAAATATGTGTTCCCTAAGATATCAATCATTCAATATAACATGAAAACCTATTGGAATAAAATGGGATGCATATTGTTTCGAAATGGTATCGCATAACATGATATCAAAATTCAATTGGTTGATACCAAATTTCAATCACCTAAAAAGAGTATTTCATCAAAGAACTTATAAGGTGTTTTATAAAACATAAATTCATAGTATTTATATCTTTAAATAGGAAAACATAATACAAAACATGAAAAATATATGTTAGAAAACATTTATCAACATTATCATATAGAGATGAAATTTTGAATCACTTTTAAAAATAATTTTGAAGAAGGTAACATGAAAACCATTATAAAAAACAACTTTAAAAGAAATATAAATAATGGGGCCTTGAAAATTACATAAATTTTTTACATAGGAAATGTGGAGTTTCAGATAGAAATACAAACTTGAAAGAAAAATGGTTTTAATGTTTTGAAAATAACTTTATTGAAACACACATCATAAATATATAGATAAATCATTCATTTGAAAAGTGGTAAAGTGAAATTTGAAAATTAGTAGTAATAAATCATACTTGTATTTTAAAATAAGAATAATAAAACATTAATGGGAAGAGTAAACATGGAAACAGATGAAAAAGATCTCATTTATAAAGAATTAGAATTATTCCTAACAACATCAGATTTTATGATAAAATATGTTCATCAATGTAATTACATAAAAAATTATGAGAAAATTAATTATAATATCATCATAGATAAAAATAAAACCATATTATAATAAACATAGTTAATAAGAAATCATTATGACTCAAGAAAATAAGTCGAGTCAAGGAAAACCCCTACAACTTTGGTATATTTTGAATCAAAATCCATTTAAATAAAGAAAATTATAAGGATATTACAAAACCATAAATTAAATTCATATTTTAAAATAAATTCATTAGGTATAAATAACACCATATTAAACATTTCATGGTACACAATAAAAAATATGTCCCAAGAAATTAAATTTGAGATAAAGAACCCCTTGCCTTAATTCCTGACTTCCACTAAAACATTTGAAAATATTATATAAAAAAATAAATATCTTAATCACCTATTTAGAAAACTTATTCACATATTTAAACTTTTATAAAATTAATTTATAATTATTATCTATATGTATATTAGTTAGTTATTTTCTATTTTCAATATTGGATGCGAGTAATCTTGATTGTTTTGAACTAGTTTTGTAATAACAGTGTTATTATTTATTTTTATCCCATAATTAAACATTACCATATCATACGTGGTACTAAAATTGACGATCTATAGTTATTTATAATGTTATAATTTCATTATATATGATATTTTTGGTTATGATACTTAAATATTAAATCAACGATGAGCATGTTTCGATGATTTTTAACAAATGGGTGTTGGTATCACAATTAATGAGTTTAATATTACCATTCCAGAACCAATGTAAAATCATTATTTACTTATTTATATTAAATATTATTATAAATTTATTTCTTATAGTCATACATGAAATTATTTTATAATATTGTTCCAGTAGGTGGTTAGATTGACCCAAACATGAATGTACCCTAATTAATGGATTAATATGGTTATAAAAGTGGTTTATTTGGGAATAATATCATTATTAAAAAATAATAATGATATTATTTAGATATTTTTAATGTGTTGAATCATATTTTAATATATTATAATAAATAATAAATAATCTGGATGAAAAATGAGATGCGTTACTTCATGTAGGTGGTAGTCTGTACAAACGCACAGATCCCATTTTTGTTTTTTAATAGAAATAGGGAAAGGTAGTTAATTATTTTCACCTTATAATAATAAAATATGGTATAAAAACAATAATAATATCATTATATATAAATTATAAAATTATGTTTTAAAATTATGGAAGAAAATAAAATAAATTTGGGAAATATTAGTACTGAAATTGTGAACTTGAGTTTTCCCTTAGAGGAATCCTTGGAAAAGGAGTGATTAGGATAAATTATTGTGAACATAAGCTAAATTAATTGGATAATTATTATAGGGGAATAAAAAATTTCATATTTTAAAGAGGAAAATAAAACTTATAGTGGCATTGAAGGGGTAGTGAGATGCCCCTTTTATAAGCAATGAGAATGAAATTCTTATAAATATATCATCTTAATATAAAGATAGAACATGTTTCAAATGTCAAGAAGACTAAAAAATGGACAATAATGAAGTGGATGTAAGGTTTGTTCTATTAAAACCTAAAAAACTAAATTAAAAACATGTTTTAATATTTTAGTCCTTGTACCACTTTAGTTAAACCATTTTATCCTTTCAACATTTACCATAGTAACAAGTTTTTACACAAGTAATTCATTTTTTACGAATAAAAATAAAATTATCCTTATTTAATAATATAAAACTTATAACTCAAAATTTCAAAACAATTTTATCTGATTTAATTTTTAAAATTGATAAAAATTAATTTTAAAATTAGAAAGGTATAATGCATTAAAAATAGTTTTAGAGAATAGTTTAACTTAAGTTATAAAATATCAAACATATTTTTGTAAAATAAATTTAATATTTTACATTTTACATTAATATTATAAAATATATTTTTTTATTCTAGAAAATGGTTTCATAAATTTCCAAGTAATACATATATACTAATAATTTCATAAAATTCATGATATATGTAGAAATGCTATTTTTTCATTATTCACCTAAAAATAAATATTTTTAGAAAATTACAAAAATTTATCCTAAGATAATATTTATATTTTAAATTCAAAAATTAAGTTAATTTTTTCAAAATAAAATTCTAAAATTTTATAATTTAACTTTTAAATATAAATATAATGAAAACTATTTTTTTAGGAATATAACCTTTTAAAATTTTAACTATTATTATTATTATTTTTTATCAATTATTAATTAGATTGGTGTTAATATATTATAAAAAATATATATAATATATAATATATTTTTTTCCTTAAATAAAGTGAATATTATATAATTTTAGGAAAAATTTATTTTTAAGAATAAAATGGTTTTATCCTTATTACATGCCTAATAATAACTATTGGATGGATATTATTTTTTTGAAAATATTATAAATAAATTTCATTAAAATAATTCTTGAGTAAAGGGTAATTAAAAATACACAACATAAAAAAATAGTTCTTTAAAAATAATATTACTTTATATTAAATATTCTTCACTAAAAACCAGTAAAATTAATTATTTATATTATAAAAATTTTATTTTACTAATCCCTTGATATCAATACCTTTAATTAAATATTTTAAATACACCATATCATACTTTACTAATAATAATATTAATAATAATACAGAATGCATATATATATATATATATTGTTTTTTATTTCATTATTTATTATTTTTTAATCATATTAAATTTACTATTAACAATACACAACTTTAATATACCAATTGAATACATGTATATCCAATAACCATATTTCCAATGACCATATTTATAATGATAAGATTTTGTTTCTATATACAACCTTACTAAATCCACTCATTTCATTCACACATCTTAATTCATATTTTCTACTTCAATGATTTTCATTTTAGATATCACAATATGCTTTATCTATTCATGATGTTCTTCCTCATTGTAGATTTTATTTAGATATTAGTGATCCTCAAGGGTGAAGATAATCTGAGAGATGTATTAGTGTTAAAGATTTTATTCTTTTCTATTTATTTCCCCCTTTTAATTTTTATGCACTTTTAAAGGATGGAATAATCCATGGTGAGTAATAATCCACAGTTTTTAATACTTAGTTTCATGTGATTTTGTTTTAATGTTTTAAAATAAATAAATAAAGTGTTTTTTTAATCACTATCTTGTATGATTTATTTCCAAATCAATTTCAATAATTTTGAACAAATAGAAAGAGAAAATATTTTATAATTATAAACATAATGTTTATGAAAATAATATACTTCTTAAAAACCTAGGGTGTTTCATTAATCACTCAAATGGGTAAGTCAAGGTCAAAAAAAGTACCCATAGATTATCTTGTTTATAGAAAGTGAGTTATAAGTGAATTTGGATTATCTTGCTGGGTAGGTTGAGCTTAGCATGAGTATCCATTTATTTTACTTCGTTAGATTATTTTTAGTGTTTTCTTTAGCTAATAATAACTTGGGAAAACCTAAGGAATGATACTAAATAAATAAATTTGAGTACATCCTTATGATTTTGATAAAGAGTTATCTATTTAGCTATCCAAGAATCACAATTTTTGTGATTGGGATGATTCCCTACCTAAATAACTGAATGGTGAGAGGAATTATAAAGCAGACTCATTTCTTAGTGAAATATGGAACATGGATCAATAAATTGATATGATGTATGGGATCATAAATTTTAGTGGAAAAAATGCCATTAAAAGTTCTTAATGTAAGGATATAAAACATGACACTCATTTAAATTTTCTATTATAGATAAAGAGAATAATCACCATCAAAGTTAACTTTGAATCAATAAAGGAGAATCTAAATTTAAGCAACTAATAATACTAGTAGCTTAAGAAAATCCCTTAAGTAAAATATATTTTATGTTTTAAATAAATAACTTCCTGAGTAATAAAACTATCGAATATGTTCAATAGGTGAATCCAATATTCTTATATGAAGCACATAATGATTCTATTAAGGTTTCTTTAAGGCTTAGTCTTGTTAAGTAATTTATCATGATGTCTTTTTTTTATGTATATGAATTAAAAAAAAATATTATTCATAATTTTTGAGAATAAATAATCTGTACATTTTATGTGTACATTTTAATGGTGTATAGATTGTATGAGTGGGTGAAATTTTAAACTAGAAAAAGAAAAGTTAAGTTGGAGAGTCCAAAAAAGTTTCTTCAAAGAGACAATTGAGTTTATTTGAACCCTATGGGTATTATTAAGAAGGATTGATGATTATATAAGATTTAAATTCTAGGATATCAGAAGAAGTTTTAAGAAACTCCATGGAATGTCCATGTCAGCTATCAATGTTATAGAAATTGATTCTTTTATTTGGAAGAGTATGTGTTACCAAATGTATATTTTATAAATGTTGTAAATATACAAGAATTCAAAATCAATGGAATAATTAATATAACTTATAGTTTGTATTCAAGTGATGAAGTAAATAGTTTCTATAAAAATTATTTGAATTTAAATATATATGTCAAGATTAGTTGAATAAAAAATAAAGTATGTCTCATGAACTATCCTTGGATAACACCCAAACCAAGCACTCGATCTGGCTTGTGATAAGACATGAGAGGTGTTCCCTATCCTCCTGGGATAGATATAAGAGACTAAGGAATCCAATAGTTAAAATTAGAATGATTTAACCTAATGAATAAATATGAATTAGAGGATTTGCACTAAGAAACCCAGTGTGACCATTCTAGATGTTAGATGGATCTATCAACAAATAAGAAGTTACAATGTACAAACAAAACCAAATAAAGTATAAAAGAAATAAATTCCAAGATTAACGATAAATAAAGGGGAAAAAATAAAAAAATATAATAACTAAAAGATTACAGATACAAAATAAAAATATAAAATCCAAAAATCAAATACAAAAGGGATACCAAATAAGAATATAAGACTAAAATAGACCACACTAGCCACCTACATGTGGAAATAGTACATCTAAACTTACCGACAACAACATTAAAAACTAATAACCTAATGAAAACCATGGGTATAATATAAAAATACAATATCCAAGTAGAATAAGAAAACATATAATAATGATATTTATGAACATAATTTCCCTGTAGGTCACCACCCACTGGTCCATTCATAAACTTTAAAGATAGATCTATATCATTCTAGTTTAAAAATACATATATAAATAAAAATAGGTTTCTTATTTTCTAGGAAAAAATAATGAGTTTCATATTTAAAAATAGTATTATTAAGAATGGTAAATGATTTGAAGAAAACATTATTTCTTTCTATTAACAAGAAAAAGAATCCATGATTTTTATTTAAAAGAATAAAACATTTACACTTCTACTATAGATATTATTCAACATAAATAATTTGAAAGCATCATATCATGGGAACCTCAGGGATACCGGTAAAATATAGTATGAGGATATAAAAAAACTAAACAGTACTATTGATGATAAAAAAACCCCCCAACACCTAATATTTCCCTCAACAACCCAACTAAGAGGAACATACCATAAGCAGATCAAAATCTATCTCAGGGCCACTAGTTAGAGTGTAATTATAAACTAGTTCAAAATGTGCACCCATACTTCCCACAAAGACACCCATGGTTACCCATGTATCTAAAATGAAGGTGATCCTAATAACTATTAAATATTAATATTTAATAAAATATAAAAATAATTCATATGCTCACCTTTGATACCCTTGTAATAAACAACCCAAAATCTAACAAGAGAATATATAAAAATAAGAAATATCCTTCATTGGGAACTTTAAAAAACATAACATCAATGGAATACAATTTTATAAGTCATGGTATGTTTTAAGAGGGTTTTCATTTTTGAGAAACCATTTTCAAAAGTTCCAAACAAGACTTATATCATTCCTTACAAACTAAATTTCACAAAAAACTTACAAAGAAAAAACCCATCATTATTAAATGAATACCTTATTTAAATTTAAATACCAAAAAATTCCTTTAAATTTATTTTAAATTTAAAATATATAACCATAAATTTATAAAAACACTAGGTGTGCATGGGTTTCCAAAATAGGGTTAATATTTTAGAAATAGAGCGAATTACCTTTCACTTTTTTGGGAAAACTAGGGATATTCAACTATCACTTTGTGATATCTATTAAATATACTTAATATTAGTTTTAAACATCCAAATCATGAATTGAAAAAAATAGTTCTATATTTAAAGTGAAATATGAAGGTACTCCCACCTTAAATGTTTTCACCTTAAAAAATGGTGGATTAAATCTACCTAAACCATGGAAAGAGAACTATAGAAGACCAAGTAGAAACCAAATGATAAGGAATACCCAATTAAAAGTGAAGATAAAGATAACCTCAAGTCACCAGACCATGATAGGGTTAGAGGGAAGAGAGGAAAATGGAGAAAAAATAAATAAGAAAAGGTTAGATATGATTACTTTAAAGAATCCACAATAAAACTTGAAGAAGATCCAATATTTCACTATGGGGATAAAGGGAGTGGCATGGAAAGATCCACATGAATATAAAGGGTTTAATTGTAGGAGAAGGGGGACCCCAAGGGGTATTAATTCAATGAAGATATAAAAGTAATTTTATATTTTTAATTAAACTGGGCATTGTGCACGATTTGGCCACACGATTGACCAAACCATGAACCTACCTCTTGGAACCAAGATCACTTTGAATAGTTAGGATTTATAGTTAGATAAACCATGAACTAACTATGAAACCAAGATTTATTAAAAACCACTATTTCATTGCATGGTTAATACTAATAGTGTACCTTAACTGCGCAACATGTAAAGGATCACTTAAAAACACTAAATTTTAAGAAAAAACACCCAATAAGAGAGAGGAACTAAATAGAATAAAAAATAAATAAAATAAAAGATAAAAGAGAGGTTGAGGTGTGATAATTATGCCCACCATAATGGTTTATACCCCTAAAAAGTACCTAAAGGATCGGTTGATCATGATAAGGACTCGATGTTCAAATTTCCTAATAGAGGAACACTTTAAGAAATTAAAACAAAAAAATTAAAGAAAATATACTAGGAGAAAATTGGGTATCCCAAATGTACCCAATCCATCAGACTATGGAATGCTTACACATCAAGAGATCACTATTAACAAAGTAATGGCTCATAATAGGGAAAAACTAACTCCCTCTCACCTGATGGTCCAAAAACAAGGATCACCCCAACCCGAGTGAAAAAAACAAAATAAAACTGTTATACCCACTCCCTATATTTGAGAGTATACACCAAAAAATCCATGATCCAAATATATCCAAATGGATAAAATTATGTTCTGGCTAGGCGGGGACAAATAACCATCCCAAAAACTGAAATCCATAACTCATAAGAGGTAAAAAATGAGAAATACTCATTGTGTTTGTTAATAGATTCCTCTATTGTGGTATCCACACCATATTAAGAACTGTAGATACACCATAAAATTCAAGACTAAGAGTGGTTCATGGATCCTATAAAACCTATGAACTCAAAATATAATATGCATGTCTCAAGATCTATTCTACACCACAACCAAAATTCATAGATAACTACAAGACATTATTCCATTTAAATATATTTCCATTACTATTATCAACTCAAAACATTAAATTTCTTAAATAGAACATGATAAAACTCATATCTAGAAAGTTCCATTAGGAAAAGATAGAAAAAAACTAGGGAAAACCGTAAACAAATGCCACTTTAACACCAAGTTTAATAGATTTAACCCAAGGATCCTCAAAGGGAGTGGATCAGGATGAACCTATTTTATAAGAAACAAATAAACAGAACCTTTTTAGGTGACCCATATGACCATAGATATAACAGGTCTTAGGTGATTTCAAATAAGGCTACTTATGTCTTACCTTTCCATACTAGTGACACACCTAAGAATTATTTCTCAAAGAGTCCAACATGAAGAAACTACGTGGCTGTGCAACAACATGTTAACTTAATTTAGAGATTCTTTGTCTTTTGTTTATTGTTCCACTTTTTTGGGGTGTATCGTGGGATTGTCAGGAACAAATATCCTTTTATGGGGAAATTGGCCTAAATTTTTGGGATATATATTTTATTGAATTAATAGAGTCTGGGTATAAATGTATAAATATATTTAAAAGGTCATTCTTTGGACCAAATTCCCTTATGATTTGGTTTTGATGTTTTCTATAGAAAATTAGGCTGAGCATTGCCCGTTGGACACATTTACATCATGAATGGGTTACATTACATGAATATGTTATAGGGAAGATACCATGAATCTCATGCTAGTCATGAATAGTTTACAAGACATGAAATCATTATACACTATAAAAAAGTTGATTATTTTTTAATTTAATCCAAGGTGATTCATTTTTTGGTGTATTTATAATACATGAGATTTCATTTCATGAAAGTGATTCACAATGTGAATTTCACACATCCAATGGTTTTAAACATGTTATATACCTGAATCTTTTATCATTCGGTTCATATGATTTCCAATCAAACTCTATAGAAATTTTGGGTGATCTCCCTCCTTTGGATTGCTTTATTCGACGTTTGAATCATATGGTGGGTGTACCACATATCCTTGGTATGTGGTATTTATGATTCTTCATTATCTTTAGTCTTGTAAGTGACATTGGTTGAATTTTTGTTTCATATTTGTGATCAATTTTTGCTTTCTGTTGATCATTTTAATTTTCTTGTTGTGCCTTTTCTTTTAAAGGACAATCCATAGTTTTTAAATATCTATTATTAAAGGAAGATAGGTTTCAATTGTTCTTGAGGTAAGTGTATCTATACAAGTGTTTACAATCCAAGAATTGCTATATGTTCTTTTTGATCTCTTTGGGTTGTTTATTAAAATGGATTTTTTTGGTGAAAAAAGTTTTTAAGTAAATTCGATCGTGGTTTTGGAATTTTTTTTAAACAAACTTAGGACATTGGGAACATTGGGTGCATTGAGAAATGGATATTGGTGACCCTAGTGTGTGTGGAACCACTAGGGGTTCCTTTTGTGATATCAATGGACTATGGAAGGAGTCAATATCATTTGGAACCAACCTATTAACTGTTTAGGATTATTTTATTCATAGTATATATTCCCATAGGCTCAGGACCAAATGTTTCACTTTTTCATTTATAAATGGTTTATCACATAATGGTTTATTTTATGGATATTTTCTCACATGTTTAATTTACCTATTTTTCTTTTATACCTAATATATTCCTAGATTTTGTGAATATGGTATTGATTTATAGAAAAAAAGGAAATGTTTACAAATGGTTTTATTTATGAAAATTCTTTATAAAATGGATTTTATTTTAAATCTAGAACTTATGTATTCTAGATATTAAAACTTGTATAGATTCTTTGGTGGAATCTTATTAAGATATATGATCACACTATAATTTTTTATTTGGGTGATTGTATACCTTTTATTGAAGGACTTAGGGTAAGGGAGGACATCATGTATCATGATGGGTTCTCTTTTCATATGTCTTCTTCATAGTGGGATGGTTTAGTGGTGATGTATGGTCACATAGAGACTTATTGGTCTTTTCTTTCATAATTTTCTGGTTTATACTATTTGGATTGGTTTGTATGGATCTTTTTGTATACATTTCTTCTTAATTTTACTTTGTTTTTTGTATTTTTTTGGTTATATTCAAGACTTATTTCCATTATTTTTTTACTTCATCATGTGATAGTAAGATTGGGTGGATGGTTTAGTTTAACTGAGTTGGTTCATTATAATCTAGTATCAGAGGGACTCTCAGCCTAAAGCGTGTTAACACTATCTGTTTTTGTTTATGTGTATTGGGTAGATAGAATTTAGGACTATCAGAATTTGGGTAGTAGGTGTGGGAGGGTTCCTGGCCAACTCAATTTAGTGTTTGAACTTAAATTACCATGGGTGGTTTGAATTTTTTTACAAAGTTTGATACTTGGAGTTTGAGTTCATTTAAATGAACTAGATAGGGAGTTTATATATATGGACATATTCCTTTTTACAGTTTTGAGTTTTTTTAGTAAAGTCAACAATTTATTGAAATTATTATTTTTTATGGAATTGATATTGATACCTGAGGTTAGTCTTATGATTTTGGAATCTGCTCATGATTGATTGGTTTTTGTCTTATGATTTTTAAAAAATGCCTCCAAGAAGATATCTTCCAAATACAAGTGAGGAAGCTATGAGATTGGTTCTGTAGGGAAATCCTTTGGAGGACCCTTCTTTGGTAGATTTTATAATATGAACTATTCTGAATCTGGGTAAAGTACGTGTTGGGAATCTAGGACGAAGAGTGGATCACGACTTAGAATTTACAGAGAAATATCCACCTTCCCTCTAGGATGATAGAGGACTTCTAAAATATGAAAAATTTCTTGATAATATTGAGAGGATCTTTAAATTATGGAAGACTCTTGATTATTTTAAGGTGGGTTTTTCCATGTATATGCTTGAAGGACCAAGAAAGAGATGGTGAGGATTTATTATGTAAGATAAGTTGCACAAGGATCTTATATAGGATCATTTAAATAATATATTTAACTAGTAGTTTTATCCTAAGAAATTAAATGGGGAAAATACCTAATAGTTTTTGACCTTCAAGCAGAGAGAGCATACCGTTCTAGATTATTCCTCCTATTTTTTTGATCTTGTGCACTTGGCACCGAAACTTATCACCAATGATTACCTGAAGGATAAAAGGTTTGAGTTGGGATTGAGGGATGATATTTGGAAAATTTTGATTCTCATGAACCTTCTAACATTTTTAGAGGTAGTTGATAAGTCTAATTTGGTAGAGGATTAAATATCTATAAAAATAGGTTTGATAGGAACTTATGTTGGTATGGTCATTATCTAGAGTATATCTTTTGGCCAGAAAAGAAAGAGCAAAGGTAGCTAGTTTTCTTCCAGACTAGTTGTGGTGGCTTCATTTGGATGGTAGTAGGTTTTTTTTCTATCAGTGTGTGTGGATTAATCCCACTAATCCTAATTGTGTGGATGATCTTATTCCTTTTTATTATTGTGGACAATATGACCATCTAAAATGTTTTTGTGATAGGATGTCCCAAGGCATTAAGGATCTATCCACATTCAGTAAGGGTTCATAGGTTTATATCAATGCTTCCAAGGTTGGTGGGTATTACCTAAAGCTAAGTGAGATGTTTATGTGAATAATATATATTTGGGAGGAGTTGAGACTATACGTCTTTATGCAGTGTAGTAAGCACCAGAGGAATCTGAAGTAGGGCCAACCATAATTAGAGGTATGTTTTTTGTTTTTTCTTAAACGGTGATAGATTTGTTTGATATAGGTGTTACTCATTATTTCATATTTTCAAATATAGTTTATGCGTTAGGATTGTATTTGGAGATTCTTCCATTATTTTTATATCTTTCTATTCCTTTCGGAAAGAGGTCTGAATAAGGTTTTAAGTGCTCAGCATGTCGTGTGATGATATCAGACTATGAGGTGGAGTGAGAATTCTTAGTGCCTGACCTTGACATCTTCAACATGATTATCAACACAGATTATATGATCATTGTTAAGTCCCATATATACTTTTATCACCATTTGGTTCAGTTTTTATCTTCTTATAAGGTCGCTCTTGTTTTTTAGGGTGAGTGAGACTCTAGATTGGGAAGGATGGGGCCTGTTGTTCCTTATGCTTGGGTAATCTCATGATAATTTTCAGAGATGTTTCTTAATATTATTTAACTTTGTTTGGGAAATCATTTACCTATGGTGGTGTGTGCATATCCCTAGGCCTTTTTAAATTATTTTTTATGGTTTACCACTATAGAGAGAGTTTGAGTTTTCTATTGACCTACTTCCTAGCATGATGCCCATTTCTATTCCATATTACCGTATGGTGCCTGTTAAGTTGGTATAACTTAATTTTGGGCTTGTGGATATTGAGGATAAAGGATTTATTCATCTTAACATGTCACCATGGGATTTGGCTATCTCTTTTCTAAGAAGTCATATAGGGGCCTCAGACTTTGTATTAACTATCAAAAGTTAAATCAAGTGACTGTAAAGAACAAATATCCCTTACCCATGATTAACGATATCTTTAATTATCTTAGAGGGATTCATTGGTTTTAAATATTGACCTGCCATCAAGGTACCACTAGTTGAGAGTCTGAGAATAGGATATACCTAAGACAACATTTAAGAATGGATATGGGAATTTCAAGTTTCTAGTTATTCTATTTTGACTAACTAGTGCTCATGTGATGTTTAAAGAATTAATGAATCAGATATTTAATAACTTCTTGGACTCTTTTTATGGTGTTCATGGATGATATTTTTGTTTAATCCAAGTTAGAGGAGGATCAAATTGACTATTTGAATATCATTATTAAAACTTTGAAGGAACATCATTTGTATGGTAATTTTTCCAAGTGTGAGTTTTGGATTTAAGAAGTAAAGTTTTTAAGGAATGTTATATATGAGATGAGTTCCTCAATGGATCCTAAAAAGTTATATGCAGTTATATAATAGGATTATTTTATAAATATGTTTGAGATATAAATATTCTTGGGGTTGTCTAGTTATTACTGGAGGTTTATTGAGAATTCTACAATATTTTATCTTTGATGATAAATTTAAACTATAAGGGTGTAAAGATTTAGTGGAATGAAAAGTGTTATAGATCTTTTGAGGTACTAAAGATAATATTTACTTCAAATATAGTTTTCATTTTTCTAGAACCATTTTCAGGTTATGATGTTTTATATGATGCTTTAAAAATGAGTTTGGGGTGTGTATTGATGTAGGGGAGATAGGTGGTAGCCTATGGATCTTTAAAATTATGAAATCATGAGAAGAACTACCCTACCCACGATCTTGAGTTAGTATCGGTTATGAATGCATTCAAAATTTGGTATCACTACCTCTTTTGGGAACAATTTACAGTATATTATGACCATGAAAGTATATGGTATATTGTCACTTAGAGGGATTTGAACTTTCAAAAGAGATATTAGGTGGAGTATATCTGTAATTTTTATTTTGATATTTATTATACTCCTGGAAAATGGAACATGCTCACCAATGTTCTAAGAATAAAATTACCAATACAAGTAGTTAATGAATTTGTGGAAGAATGGTATTTGATGAGTGTGTTTGCGGAGATGAGTTTTGGAATGGAAGAAGATGGTGGGTGGATATTTATATATTCAGTGAAGGATGAATAATATTTTTATGAGAGTGTTTGTCTTGAGAAAATAACCAACCCTGAATTCTAAAGATTTAGTAAAATCCTTTATGGTGGGGAGACCTCAGGTGAGTGGTCTCGATCTCCCAGTGGAGCTTTTTTTTTCAAAATAGGTTGGTTGTTACATTTTCCTAGAGTTAGTAGTTGATGGATAATGAAAACCATTATTGATGGTCTATACACCTAGGTACTACCAATATGTATCATGATTTGCGATTTTGGTATTGGTATCTTGGAATGATATGGTCAATTATAGATTTTTTATTACGGTTTCTTACTTTTCAGAGAATAAAGGTGGAAAACCAGAGACCTACTGGTTTATTTTAGAACTTACCCATTACATTATATAAATTGGATGAGATTTACATGGATGTTTTCATTATTTTACTATGGATTCCTAGTGGGGAGCATGAAATTTGGGTGGTCATTTATCGACACACGAATTCAGTGCATTTTCTACCTATTAAAGAGACAATGAAGGTGGAACAGATTGGGAACATATATGTCTAAGAAATTGTGAGACTTTATGGGTTTGACTCTATGGTTGTTTCTGATAGGGTTCCAAGGTTTACATCTAGCTTTTGGAAAGGTTTGTAGGAGGTGATAGGTTCCCAGTTAAAAATGAGCACACCATACCATCTATAGACAAATAGAAAAACAAATAGATTTATCTAGGTTCTTGAGGATATTATCAAGGACTATTTTCTTGATTTAGGTGTTTCTTGGAAAAAATATTTTTCTCTAGTCTATTTTTCAAATAAAAATAGTTATTGGGACTCAATCAAAATGGTTCCCTTTGAGGCTTTGTATGGGCAGCCATGTAGATATACCTTGTGCTATACAGAGTTGGGAGAGCAGTCCTTGGTTGGGATGAGTCTTGTTTAGGATATAATAAAGAAGGTGAAGTTGATCTAGAAGAGATTGATCATGATATAGAGTTAACATAAATCTTATACAGACTACCGTCGCTTGCCGCTGGAGTTTTAGGTTAGTGATCAGGTCTTTATTAGAGTTTCAAATCACTTAGGACATCATCATTTGGGTAAGTAGTGTAAGTTGGAATCATGGTTTGTGGGACCATTTGAGATCATTGGAAAACTTTGAAAGGTGGCCTATCGGTTGGAATTAACATCTCATTTGACTTCCATCCACAACATTTTTCATGTTTCCCAGCTGAGGTGGTATTGAACTATTCCTTACCATGTGATTAAAAGGGAGGATATCAATCATGAGCCCAACATCACTATGGATAAGTAACCAGTTCAGATTATAGACCTCTAAGAGAAGTTACTATATGGTAAAATTATTCCTTTGGTTTGTGTACTATGATTGTGTATATGGGATAACCATAAGGAGTGAGAGAGTGAATTATTGATGAGGCGACAATGGCCTTCAATTTTTGCGAGTTTAGGATCTTGAGGAATTTTTGGGGATAGAAATAGTTTATGGTTGGGAGATTGTAACACCCTGTTACCTTCCTTCAGGTATACTTTGTATTTTGTTTATAGTTTTTATTTTTTGGGTGCATTATAGGATTCTTAGTAATAGAGAACTTTTGTTGGGGAAAATTATGTAGAGATTGGGGATATATGTTTTTTTAAATTAATGATTTCTGTGTAAAAATGTGTAAATGGATTTAGAAGGTTATGCTTGGGACCAAAGATACTTATTTTTTGGTATGAAGGTTTTATATAGAAAACTAGGTTGAGTACGACAAGTTAGACACATTCATGTCCTGAATGGGTTACATGATGTGAATATATTGTAGTCCAAATTCGATGAATCTCATACTGGAAAGAAAAGTTTGTAGGCCATGAAACCATTAAACACCATGAAAACATCGATTAGTTTTAATTTAATCCAAAACAATTCCTTTTTTAGTGTATTTTTAATGTGTGAGATTTCATTCCATAAAAGGGATTCATGATTTGAATTACTCACATAAAGTAGTTTTAAATACATTGCATGCCTGTTTTTTTTTTCATTAGGTTCCCATGATTTCCTCTTGAACCCCATGGAAATTTTTGGTGATTTTGGGTTATCTCCCTCTTGGATTTCTCTGTTCAATTTCTGATTCCCATGGTGGTTTCATCACATACCCCTAGTAAGACATATTTATACTTCATCATTACCTTTGGTTGCTGCAATTGTATTGGCTGTGTTTTTATTTCAGATTTGTGATCATTTTATGTTTTATATCAAACCTTTGTAGTTTCTTATTATGCCCTGTATTTTAAAGGTTGATCCATGATTTTTTAATCTCCATTGCTAGAGAAAGATATGATTCCATTGTTCTTGAGGAAGGTGTATCTACGAAAGTATTTATAATTCATGAATTTCTATATGTTCTTGTCGATCCCTTTGTGTTTTTCATTAAAATGGATTTTATTTGATGAAAATGGGTTTTTATTAAATGGGAGTTTGGTTTTGGAAATTTTTTTGAACAAAATTAGCATATTTGGAAGCTTGGATGCATCGGGAAATAGACATAGGTGAACCTTGTGTGTGTGGCACCACTAGGGGTTACTTTTGTGATATCGACATACTATGGAAAGAATCGATATCATTTAAAACCAACTTATTCCCACTTTCAGATTCTTTTATGTATATTACGTATTCTTATAGGTTAGGGCCCAAATGGTGTGCTTTTTCATATATAAATAGTTCATTTCATGATGGTTTATTTTATGGATATTTTATCACATGTTTAGTTTACATATTTTCTTTTATACCTGATATATTCCTAGATTTAGTGAATATTTTATGAATTTATGGAAAATAAAGGAAATGTTTACAAATGGTTTTATTTTTTAAAATTATTTATGAACTATTTTTTTAAAGCTAGAAATTTTTCATTCTTGACATTAAAACTTGTATAGATTATTTTTTAGTATCATACCAAGCTCTATTCTCACACCCTAGTTATTCCTTTAGGCTACTTTAGACCTTTTTTGTAGGACTTAGGGAAAGGGAAGAGCATTATGTATCATTTTATGTTCTCTTAATGTCTGTTTCCTTCATAGTGGGATTGTTTTATGGTAACAGATTATCACATGGATACTTTTTAGTAATTTACTTTCATACTTTTCTAGTTTATCCTCTTTATCTTGGGTTGTAGAGATCTTATTGTATCTCTTTATTCCAAATTCTACTATGGTTTCATGTATTGTTTTGGTTATATTCAAGACTTGTTTCCATTATATTTTTTTACCTCACCATGTGGTGACCATCTTGGGTGGATGGTTTAGTTGACCCCAGTTGGTTCATTATAGGCTACTTGATATCACTACTAGACTATATAGACTTGTTTACTTCCCATTCCCATTACTGAAGCTTCCTACACCACTCCTATGGATGGGTGAAACACTTATTACCTCTTGAATTCCTACTATGTTGGCTTAAATACTTATGTTCTGGCTCACTAAGTCTTTGTAAGTGCTTCGTCTAAGAAGAAAGACCGCTAATAGAAAATACGATCAAAGTTCTCTTTCAAAATATCAGGCCTTCAAGGATTCATCTATGGAAAGGTTGTGAAGGTACATCACCAACTCAACAAATCAAGTGAAATACTACAATACTGATTTATCACCTTGCTAGAGACAATAAATCTCTACCACCTTTGTTATTCTTACCTTCTTTAGGAAGTAATGTTGGATAAAAAATGCCTTGAAGCCTTTATAGAAAAGGTCACTATGTGGATTTTCCTAGATGGTGGACTCCCGTCACTTCCATATTAGGCCCTAAAGCATGAAGGTGGAGAAATTTAGCTTAAGAGACTCAAGAAGATCAAAATGAACAAAGAAACCCTCAATAATCCATAACTATTCCTCCAATTCTTGAGTATTTGGATTCCCAAGGAAATGATAATTATTTAGGCTCAATAATTTTAGGGAAAATTCCTAAGGTTTGGATATAAGATAGAGAACACCACATTCCGTATATAAGGTAGATAAAGGAAATAAATTGGATGAAGCTTGATCAACCAGAAGGTTTAGTTGTGGTGAACTACCCATAAATAAATATTTTAAATCCATAAGGATTTATGGGGGAGAAATCTATAAAAAATAAAGATAAACATAATCAAATAACACCATAAATATAAATTCCAAAAATTCAAACTTAAATTAATTGGTCAAAATCAAAAAACCACTTAAAATAACTCTCAAATCCCATAATATCTCAAACTAAGTATAAAAAAGAGTAAATATTAGAATATAAAAAAGAGAATCAAACTAATACTCATCCACTAAGAATTAACAATATATTAAAATCCCAAAAGTTTCTTAGAAAATCACTTTGAAAACCCATTTCAAAATCATTTTATATATTTTTAAAAATTTCCCTTAAAACCCATTATTAAACTTTACTTAACTCATTCATAAAAAAATTTAAATCAATGATTCTATTCAATTCATGAAACATTTAACAAAATATATTATATTTTAAAAATATCTACCTCTTTAAATGAAACCATATTTATAAAAAACGAAATAAAAATTCAAAAAATTCAAAACACCATAAAAAACTCATCATAAACACTCCAATTCATTTTAATTATTAAAAAAATTATAAAAATCTCTTAATTATTTTGAAAATTAAAATTATTTTCATGAAAACACAATGTTTCTATTTTCAAAATTAGTTTTAAATGAACCAAAATATAATTTATAATATGAAACAAACATCCAAAATCATCCTAAACCAATGAAAAAAAGAAATGAATAAATTTGAAACCACAAGGAGATAAAACATAAAAACTGAAGAGAAATAACCACTGCACATGGTTTTGATGTATGATTTGGTAGACCATGTTCCAACCATGTTAAGCTCATTATAAGAAATCCAACGGGGTCTACACAGTCTATAGATGGTTTGGAAAACCTTGCACAATATCTGTGTGCCCCTTGGATTTCTTCCAAATCTCACTACAATGCTTGGAGCTTATCAAAATAAACCACTGACACTCAATACAAAAAAGAAATGTTGAAGGAAATACCAATAATCTTGAATAAATATGAGATCTGAGCTTGGACATGAGAGAAAAAAAAATCCTAAAATACCTTGGAAACTCAAGAATCATCCTAAAAAAAGTGGTGATCAGGCACTTACTCAAGATAGACCACTTGAATTATGATGATCCTACCTTTAAGCTACCACATATCCCAAATATAAAGGGAAATTATAGAACCTAAGCCCTCAAAAGAGGCTAGAATTGGATACCATTTTCTCATGAACCGACCCTATAACAACCCCATATTTTCATATATATATATATATTACATCTTTTTAGATGAATATTTATTACATTACAAAAACACACACTTGAGGATTGTAAAGGCATAGTGTCTTTGGAAGCTTAGAATTATAAACAACAGGTTTTTAAGAGTTCTACATTGTCTACCACTTAGTTCCTTATAACTAGCACCCTTATTATACATATAAAACATAATACTTATCATCATATCTTAGGTAAAATAAACATAAGAAATGATGATCTGATATGCTCAATAAGGGAAAATAAGGGAAATATATAAACATAACGCGAGCATAAGGGCATTAGAATAAGAGAATAACATATCAAAACCATAACCTACATATCAAAGATCAAAATCTTGAGTTAGAGCATAAAAATTGATATTTCACAAGACATGAATAATAAGGAAATCAAAGAACATGATCCATAAGAGCATAAACATAATAAATAGAATTATTACATACACATAAGAATACAAAATTATTTCCTTAGTAGTAAAGGATATTTTCCAAAACTATCATAGTGGAATGAGTTCACTCCATAAAACATCATAGTTTTCATGGTTTACTCCCAATATTATCATAGTGGACAAATTCCCTTACTGAATGAGGTTCAATCCCCATTCTAATATTGTTTATCTCATGAGATATCAATCTCTACCCAATTCATTTTAGGGAGATATAGGTCCCAATCATCACATAATGAAAATAATACATACATGTTCCACAGGATCTGAAAATATTCATTATATTAGAACCTATGAAAATAAATGGGTTTTATAAGCATTTCTTCATATAATAGCCAATGGAAAAGAAACAGGTTTCATAATCGTTTCATCATTTCAGCAAAGCATAACTCATGGAAAAATAAGAAGGTTTCATAAACATTTTAGCATATTATAACCCATGAAAGATAAATAGGTTTCATAAACATCTTTTCTTCATAAATACAAACCATCCAATGAAATAATGAGAATGGTATCATTGAATCATATCCCCAATAATGTATAAACAACAATAAAGTATGTTATCTTAGATGGAAAATAATTTTGAAAGACCAATTGGAACATTTATTTAGGAAAATAGCCTTTCAAATTTGAAAATAACTTTTTAAAACATAAAACATTTTCAAAATTATTTTATTTGAAAATAACCTAGGAAAATTATAAAGGAATATTTAAAGATTATTTAAAACATTTCTTAAGGAAAATTACATTTTAAATTTTAAAATATTTTTTTAAAACATATATTTTTTTCAAAATACGTTTATTTGAAAATAAAATTGTAAACTTATAAAAGAATATTTAAAACATTATGTGGTAATGATGGTGGGAGATTTTATTCATGTCATAAATGTTAAAACAAATATTCCTTTCACATTTTTGGAAAAATAAAAATGGACCTTGTTTGGAAAATGATATGAATATTACTTTTAATTTTCATAAGAAGACAAAAAAGGGTAAAATTTTCTTTTAAAAATCATTTTATAGTAGTGAAAAATTTATTTAAAATATTTTTTTAAAATATGGATATGAAATGAAAAAGGGTTTTCGACTAAAGAGAGAAATATAGTTGATTTTTCTCAAAAAACATTATCCTGAACTCTTGAGTAAATAAAGATAGCAAAATGAAAGTACAACATGTATTCTCATGAAATAACTATAGGATAAGAAACTTCAAGAGTTTATTGAGATATGGATTACAATATTTCATCATCAAAAGCATGGAAATAAATAATCTTGATAAACAATGGGATTGTATCATAAAATCCTTACCACTTTGGTAACATTAAACCATAAGCCCCATGAAAGAATAAAAATAAATGAAACTCAAAATATAATTATAATAAATAAATTCATTATATTATAGGTCAATGGTTATGTATATACACCTCATAAAATAAGATAAGCGCAAAACATACCACATCCCAACGAAGACAAATTGAGACAAAAATACCTTACCACTTTATAAACCTTAAAATTGGAAGAATAATTAAATAATAACAATAAAGTAAACTTAAAATATCATGAAAATAAGCATATTCATGATATAACATTTCAAAGGGTTAGTATACACACCACATAAAAGAAATGAGTAGTGAGTATGGAATATGTCTTCAAGAAATAAAAGAGAGACTAGAGACCCATTACCTTCAGTCTCGACTCCCTTTATACATAGTTGAACCTCATTTATAATAAATATAGGGTTATTATAAATATATTGTAGAACCATAATTATAAATATCATACCATATATTATTTACTTATGAACTTTACCTATTTATTAACAATTCCTGGTTAAAATCACGTTTTGGGTAATAACTACTTTGTTTCTCATGTATATTTTGATTTGGTATTTTAGATCCTTTTACTTTGATCATGATTACACAATCCAATTTTTTTAACAATTATATAAATACAATATATATTTAGTATATATTTATTTAGATTAATCTATAAAATTCAGAGATATAAAATGAAATACACCGTTCATGGAGACGGTAGACCGTATGTACGCATGAACATTGTTTCTATTTTTTAATGGATGTAAAAAAGAAAGGTGAATAATAATTAATATTTATAAAATAATTATGATTTCATATATATAATATATATTTATTAACTTTAACATTATTACCTTCCATTAAAAGTGTTAGTGAAAAATGAATCACATCACTTCGTGAGGTGGTAGTCCGCCGTACACACGAACAACATTATTGTATCCCCCCAAGAATGGAAAGTAAGAAGGTATATCAAATATTATAATTCTATAAGTATAATATGTTAAAAATATAATATATATTCTTTTAATATATCCCTATTACCATCTAAATAAAGAGAAATGAAAACACATCACATCGGTTTGTGAGACGGTAGTCATCCATACACACGAGCAACATTATTATTTTTCAAAGGGTTGGAAGGTAAGAATGTGGGTGTGATATTATAATTAAATAAGTATAATAATATGATAAATATATTATCTAAACATTAAATATATCATTATATCTATCATTGATATGTGGTGATAGAAAACGAATAACATCAGTTTGCGAGGTGCTAGTCCACTGTACACACGATCAATGGTTTCGTTTCCCATTTGATGAAAGAGGAGATGAATATAGGTTATTAAATTAACATAATAAAATCTCATAATATTTTATATACTTTTGTTATTATATCATAATATTTTAAGAATATTTTAATGAGTTGGAGAAAGAAATAAAATGAAAATAAAAGTTTAAGGACTGTACCTCTACTTCAGAGAACTTATTTAGGATTACACCTAAATCCTTCTTAGGAGGGATTCATAATCAATAAAAGGACTCTAGGAAAAGGTTAGGAAATTAATTAAGATATTATTTAATTTATTGTATAAATCAAATGTTTTTTTAAATGTAAATATGAGAAGATATGGGGTGAACTTTTATAAGTGGGGGAGAGGACACACGTTGAATTTTTGAAAAGAATAAAGTGTATCCACATTTTTTCACATTCCAAAGGGATCTAAAATTGGTCATTATAGAAACTAATATGGTATAAGGTCAAAATATGGAAATAAAATGGGTTTTGGAAAGGTTTCTAGGTCATTATAATCCTTATCTTTTTATTTTAACCCCAGATAAACCCATTTTAACCTTAACAATGATAATTAAATATTACATTTTTTACTATTAATTTTCACCAAAAATTAATTTACACTAATTATATAATATAAATTATGATGATTAGAAATATTAAATCCATTTTTTAAAATTTAATCCATATAATTTTCATTGTTGAATTTGAAATTAAACCTGCAAATACAATGAGAATGCAGGTTTCCAAAGAGAAAATTTTCAAAAGTTAATTTCTTTATATCAAAATTAAATTTGAATCTGATTAAAATGAACTAAATTGTATTAATAAATATATAATTTTACTAATTTTACTTTTAAAACCATGTATAAATAAATTTTTCTTGTAAATTATTTGAATGAAAAGATGGTTTTTAATAAAAACTAGTATTTTTCATTATTCAATGAAAAATTATATTTTTAAAAAATTATAAAAAATTCAATCAAAGAAAATTTTAAAATTAGGATTTTAAAATTTATTTTATTTTTTCAAATAAATTTTATATGAGTATAAAAAATTAATTTTAAAATTAGTGTGAAAAATGTGACAAAATGTTTTTTAGAAAAATACAGTTTTAAAGTTAAAATTGGATTTATTCTCATGCCTAGAAAAAAAATATGAATGTTAAAAATTTAATTGAATATATAATTTATAAATTTCATTAAAATCATTCACAAAAAGTTATTTTTTAATTTATTTATGTAAAACATGTTTGTTCACAGAATAATATTTTTTTTAAAAATATTTCCTTTATTTTCAAACGGTTCTTATTTTTTTTCTAATTAATTGGTCTACAAATAATTAATTTTATATTCATGTGTATACCATATATTTTCATAATTTTTTAATCCTAATCATACCTTCCATTCCAATGGCTATGTGATACCTATAATATTAAATAATAATATTTTAATAGTTTATTGTATTTTGTTAAAACTTAATGTTGTGTGTAATAAAAGTTATCGAAGAAAATAAATTTATTTTAATTTTTGTATAAAATTTTAGGGTGTTAAATATACTGCCCTTAAAATAAATTTCTCCTTCAAAATTATTCACTTTTATAAAAAATGACGATACTTATACCTCATTACATCTTTAGTTGTAAGGACCCGACCCCAGTTTCCCAGAGCCGGTGCCTTATTTTAATACATTGACATATAAACAAGGAATATGAATACCTAAGGATCAAGTAGTTTAGTAGATTTTGGAAACATGATTCATATGTAAGTTCAACATTACATCTTGAAAGGAAAACAACACTTATTTATTCCATTAGAAACATCCATACCTTCTAGATTATGCTTGCAAGTCATTCATAATTTACTTCTTCATATCCTGGGAAAATGAAACATAATAAAGGTGTGAGATCAAACACTCAGTAAGGGTAAGCAATAAAGTGGAAGATATGTAAACATTAGGAAAGTTTAATAACGAAAAACATATGCCTTTAACAAAAACTTGAACACATTATGTAAGGAATAAGAGTTGAGTAAGTAATGCCATAAGAAACCATAATCCTGGGTATTCTACTAGTCAAATAACCAAATGAACCATAAATACTATTAAAGTATGTTTTAACCATAAAAATGGTTTCATAACCAGTAATTAAGGATAAATTGATGAACGGATCTTTGTTGTCCACGAAGGTTATAAATTGGAACCTCACAGAAGTTGATTTCGTTTATAAAATAAAAGAGAGAGAGAGTAAGGATATTGATGATGTTTCTTCTATTCACATGATATAATTATAGTATAAAGATGATACTGGATCTATCATGGTCATTTGGATAGATGAGGTGAGGAGAGGATAACAAAAGAAGATAAATTGAATTGAAACTAAATGAAAAAGAAAGGCGCTTTACCTCTTAAAATAACCTCTTTGAGAACCTCCTTAAGGGAAGGTATTTTGTCTTTTAGAAAGACCAAGATCTTCTTGGATGTAGGGAGTGACTAAGGGAGGGTATTTGGGCAGATCTTTGAGGAGCTTAAGGATTAGATGAGTGAAGTGAAGAGGGAGTGAGGGGGGTTTTTATAGTGGAGGAGAGGAGGGTTTTCATAATTTTTAATCACTAGTTTATTAATTTCACTCAAGACCGGCAATAGTGATGATTCCATAACCAAGAATAGTAATAAATTCATGTGAGTTAAAAACAAGTGGGCTTACATCACTTATTATGTCATAAATAGTGTATTTAACTGATAATTTGTATATATGGTATTTTACCGTATTTCACTATTTATAAAAAATTTGAGTATTTTATAAAAATACCAAAAATTAACCTTAACCATTTTTTGACTTGTAAAATAAAAAATGAAGTACATTTTTCAAAAATAAATTTCTAAATATGATTAACTTAATATTTCATTGAAATCATAATTTTTTCTAAAAAATCATTTTTAAAACATTTATTTACTTATTCCAGAACATAGGTATATCGTACTTCCACATGAATATTATTTATATACTATCATAGGTAAGATTACTATTCATTAGGGTATATCACTATTCATAAGGGTATATTACTATTCATAAGGATAAGTTACTATTCACCAAAAATTATGTTTTTCTTATAAGAATTTAAATAACTTACTAATCACAACCGTGTATGTTAGATTTTCAAAATTCACATCACAGAAGTGACAAACTCATGTTTACTTGGATAAGTTATAATAAAGTGGTGTTTGCAGAGACTTAATGATCCATGCATTCTATAATAAATCTATTTCTAAATTCTTTGGGTGTTACATTTTCCCCTCCTTACAAAAATTACGTCCTCAAAATTTGAAATTGAACTTCAAAAGTTAATGGTTGATACCTGAAAATTTATTTATGAAAACCCACGTCAGAAATAGGGTTTATAAAAAAAATGGTTAAGGGAGATGAGGTGGTCACCCCAAAATTTATTATTTAGAATGAGGTGACATTAGTTGAAAGTAAAAATATGAACATAGAAGAAAAATTTAACTATGAAGTTCTGATGGAACATGATAGTGGACATGTTCAGATGAATGTTGATTACTACAAAACTATAAACGAAAAAAAATTCATCGATATTATAAATGATTATGATAATAGGAAAACAATTTATTTAATACAATTTTCCTTGATTCGAGGAATTATTCTACTCTATATGAGTATAAATATACATTTATACTTACAAACTCATCCTTTTATTGCACTTGAACTATCTATACCTCATCACTTTGCATGGGTTACACCATTTGGTGAAGCAATACATCAACCTCTAAAATCTCATACAATGATCAACTTAATCCATTTCATAAATGGTTAAAAATTCCAAAATCTAATGATTCAACACATTATAATGAATTCCTCTAAATTTCCAAGATGAACTTATCATTAACCCTTAATTAACATGAACCGGCTCTAAATTTCACATTCTATACATGTGAATAACTTCATCATGTATCCTCTTGAAATATGGTAATAAATTGAATTACCGTAAAAACCATATTGGAAACATGCATTCTTCTATATTCTTTAAATAAGCTACATGTTATTGTATATTTTACTTAAATAAAAAAGTGTTGTAAACTTAATCGATGATAGCATAGAACACTTCTCAACAAGTCCATAATCAGTTCCAAGGTAGTCAATACTTATCTGAATCAATAATTTCTTCATCATTATCTCAACATTAGATAAGGGTGGTCTTTCCCTCAAACATGATTTTTTTCTAAAAAGTTTTAACTTTATACTTAATAACTTTTCATTTGTACCATTCATCATATGTCCTCAAATACTTAATGAAATAGTACTGCAGTACAATACTTATATATCTCATAATTCTTACAACCAGTACATTACTAACAAAATATTTAAATGACATGATTCCTGACTAGGTATACTAATCATTCTACTTCATCTGTGGTAGCATCATAACTTGATCATCATCCAAAATCATCATTTGGGGTATATTTATTTGATGATAGGGACATTGATTCACTTAGTGTCCCATCTCTATGCAGTTGAAGCATTATACATTTGAAACCATTTTCTTACCCTTGCAATCATAAACTTCATGTCCCTTTTCACCACACTTTTAGCAAACACCCATTCCCTTCAAACATTTACTAGGGTGATTCTTTCCATAGTTATCACATGTGGGAAAAAACTTCTTTCCCTTATTCCCTTTATCCTCGTATCTCTCTTCCATCCTATTATTCTTTTTCCTCCATTCAAAGACACAAAACTCAGAGAAGTTTTTACATACCTTGTTAACACATGATATTATTTCATCATATGATGAGAATAAATGGGAGACAATATTCATTTGAAAATATGGATTAAGACCATTGGATATATTATCCTTCTTACTCTTCTCATCAGGTGCATTGGTGAAGTTCTCATTCCTTCTGCTAGGAACCATTTTTAATCAATTCCATATTACATATTAGCTCATAAAATTATGAACTCTCTATAACTCTAAACATGGTATAACACATAGCATAAATTTATGCATCATAAATCCTATAACCATATTATTTGGTTACTTTGGGTAAATAAATACTTCATAATAGTGGGTAAATAAAATGTGAATTATCATAAGAATTTTTCTTGGGAGTGTTAATACCAAGAGTGTATCAAGGCTCGTTTTCGTGTAATAGGATACCCTGGGCCAAGCTCGAAACTCCATGTCAGAGCTTTCACTCCTAGGTACATTTGTGCCAGATCCACATCTACCTATTTGTATCCATACATGAATGTATTTGCTATAAATACCCACATAATAGATTCCTTACCAAAATACCAGGATGTTATTGTGTGCTTATCCTCAAAGAATATCTTAGGGATTTATTCTCTAAACTATGTTTTCTAAATCTACTTTCAAAGTTTGCTACTAAAATTCCTTTGATACCAACTGTAAGGTCCCAAACCTAGTTTCTTGGAGCTGGTACCTTATTTTAATACATTTTCATATAAACAAGGAATATGCATCCTGAAGGGACATGTAGTTTAGTAGATTTTAGAAACATGATTCATATATAAGTTCAACATTACATCTTGAAAGGAAAACAACACCAATTTATTCCATTAGATTCATCCATGCCTCCTAGATTATGCTTGCAAGTCAGTCATAATTTACTTATTCATATCTTGGGAAAATGAAACATAAGAAAGGGGTGATATCAAATGCTAATTAAGGGTAAGAAATACAACGGAAGATATGTAAACATTAGGAAAGTTAAATAACGAAAAACATTTTCCTTTAACAAAAACTTGAACACATTATGGGAGGAATAAGAGCTAAGAAAGTAATTAAATAATAAAAAATAATCATGGGTATTCTACTAGTCTAACAACCACATAAACCATCAATAATATTTTCATAATGAGGGAATGAATAATGAAGGACATCATCACCATACCATCAAGGCCTCATGCCAAGACCATAATTAATCATTTTGTCAAGGCCTTGGCCATGACCGTAGTTTGTCTCATGAGACCTACCGATGCACCAAGGGGATATAGTAGGCCCCACCTAACACTTTCTATGTCCAATTAATTCCTCATATTAATGGGGATAAAAATAAATGACATAAACATTCATATCGAAACTAATATATGAAATGTAAATAACTTTCCCCAAACATTAAGCATAAACACTAACCATTCTGAGTAAATTGGTGAATGGTTTTAAGATAGCACATCCACAACCAAAATAATCATAAACCATTCAAATAAATATGGTAGATGATATAATAACAGATAAAACTCAATGAAGTAAAATATTCAACAAAGGACGTTGACATAGATAAAGATACTTTTAAATGAGACCATTGAAAAATCCTTGAGGAAATAATCCTAAAACATTCCAAAGTGTCCCATACCACCTTGAAACACTCAAATAATAATACCTTAGAATATCATGAGAATAATAAGACTCTTGCTATGATATACCAAAGGTAAGTACATACACAACAATAAATAATTAAGTGGTGAAAGAGGCATATATCTCATAAAAGTTAATGTGAGACGAGAAAAATACTTTTTACTTTTGAAAGAAGAGTTCTTTTGAAAAATCATTTATATTTTCCATGAAATCAGATTGTAAACATGAATATCATAGAAAATAAATTTCTAGGACATTGAAATTATATTTTAGGAATTAATTATCTCCCACTGAAGTGAAATCATATAAAAATAGTTCTTGATATTCTTTAGAAATAAATCATTTTAGAGCATTTTAAGGAAAGTATTAAAGAGAATTTTAAAGTGGAAAGACACGTCTGTTCCCTTCAATATAGAGATGATCCAAGATAATTTTTCATGATAATTGTTTTTTATAAAAAAAATGGTGGCTTAAAACATATTTTTGTGTACACTTGAAAATAGGTAATAATTCAAAAAGGTCCCTTGAATCGGTTTTGTATTTCAGAAATAATTTTGAAAGTCCCTTTTAAAATATGTAACTCCCCATAAATAAGGAAGGATTATAGTTGGTAAAAATATATAGAACACTATAAAATAATTTATGATTAGTACATAATAATACATAAGAATTTCATTGAGGTAATTAGACAATAAAAATAACCCGAATAAAAATGGAGTTTCGGGTGGAAAACCCTTAACAGTTTGAAATCAATTGATTCGTATGATCAAAAATTAATAATATTAAAATGATACATTGAATACCTTTAAAATAAATATATTCATGATATGTTACATCAATGGTCATTATACACACACCGTACACATGTATTAGTAGTGAATATGAAAAATATTACAAAAATGGAAGTGAGATGAAGAAACCCTTACCTTAAGTCCGAATGTGTTCCGCTCTTGAACATAAGATCATGGAATATGAAATTAGACTTATTAATAAATTATTTAAGAACCTATTATATATTTATTTAGTTTATAATAATTATTTTTAGTTCATTTATGACCTTATTGATAAGTTATTATATTGATTTTTGTCGTTCTGGAGTGTTCGTTTTCGTTTTTTTCATAATCAGTTCACTTGTTCTTAAGTAATGGAGTTCATGTGGAATGGATGTAAATATCCAGAATTAAAATTACATATTATTTATGAACCTACATAAGTGTTAATGGTAATTTATATCATTTGGTTACATGTAAAGTGGATAAATCATTAGATGAAATATTAATGACATTCACTTAGATTATTTTAGCGGTATTTTGATTATTAAGAACTAGTGTGGTCATACGATTTTATAATATGTATGTATACTAGTTCATGAATATTAATTAGGTTATAATACATATATTAAAGTTGTGTTCAACCATAAAAATGGTTTCATGACCAGTAATGGAGGATAAATTGAATAATGAATCTTCGTCATCCACAAAGGTTATAAATTGGAACCTCATGGATGTTGATTTAGTTTATAAAATAAAAGAGAGAGAGAGTAAGGATATTGATGATGGTTATTCCATTAACATGATATAATTACAGTATATATATTATAATGGATCTATCATGGTCATTTCGATAGATAATGTGAGGAGAGAATAACAAAAGAAGATAAATTGAAATGAAACTAAATGAAAAAGAAAGGTGCTTTACCTCTTGAAATAACCTCTTTGAGAACCTCCTTAAAGGAAGGGATTTTGGTCTTTTGGAAAGACCAAGAGATTATTGGACATGGGGAGTGACTAAGGAAGGGTATTTGGGAAAATATTTGAGGACCTTAAAGGCTTAGAGGAGTGAAGATAAGAGGGAGTGAGGAGGGTTTTTATAGTGTAGAAGAGGAGGGTTTTCATAATTTTTTAATCATTAGTTTATTAATTTCCCTCAAGACCAGAAATAGTGATGATTCCATGACCAAGAATAGTAATAAATGCATGTGAGTTATAAAAAAGTGGTACTCCATCACTTATGATGTCATAAATAGTGTATTTAATTGATAATTTGTATATACGTTATTTTATCGTATTTCACTATTAATAAAAAATTCAAGTATTTTAGAAAAATACCAAAAATTCACCCTAATTTTTTTTGACCTGTAGAATTCAAAAAAAAAGTAAATTTTTAAAAAATATTTTTCTAAATATTATTAATTTAATATTTCATTAAAATCAAAATTTATTCTAAAAAAACATTTTTAAAACATTTATTTACTTATTCCAAAACATATGTATATCTTACTTACACCTGAATATTATTTATATACTATCATAGGTAAGGTTACTATTCATTAGGGTATATCACTATTCATAAGGGTATGTTACTATTCATAAGGCTAGGTTACTATTCACCAAAAATTATGTTTTTCTTATCAGACTCCAAATAACTTACTGATCGTAACCGCGTATGTTATATTTTTAAAATTCACATTACAGTAGTGAAAAAATTATGTTTACTTGGATAATTTATAAAAAAGTGGTGTTTACAGAGACTCAATGATCCATGCATTCTATAATAAATCTATTTGTAAATTCTTGGGGTGTTACATAGGTTCTCACATAGCTTCCTTAAGCTGCTGGTTTTTTCACAAAACGTCGACCAAGTGAGTGGTCATATTTCATAACACTTTCTCTATATGATCCATAATCTCAAATGGTATATCCTCATAATAAATATATTTCTCTAGTAGTATGACCTTTTATCTCATTACATGTGAATGACCAGGTATGTACTTCCTCAAGAGATATATATGGAACACATCGTGAACCTGAGATAGGTTTAGTGGAAGTGCTAAATGATAAGATACTATCCCAATATGATCAAGAATTTAAAAGGGACTCATATACCTAGGGTTTATCTTTCCTTTATTTCATAATAAAAATTTCAGCCTTTGGTTTTCCTTCAATAAATTTCCAATTCATCTCTTACTCCAATAAATGAAGATAAATTTTTTATACCTAAAGCACTAATGGATTACAAGATTCATAATATAATGATAATTCATTAATTATATATCTGGTTGTCATCATAAATAAATGGTTATCATAGGTTATCTAATATGAATAAATCATCAAATAGTGAAGTGATACATTAATATCTAAAACTTCATCCAAAGTTAAAATTAAACCATTCCATAAATGGTTAATCATATGACCCCTAAAAAATTAAAAATTTATAAGGAAGGTCACTAAATTTCCCAAAATAAACTTAACATTAATCATACAAATATCATTAAGTATCTCATAATGGTCACAAACCAAATTTCTATATACCTTGGTCATATATTCTCCTAAAGCATTAAAATAACCAGAATTTCCATAAAACCTTAATGAAATAATACATTCTCCATCATTACTTAAATAAAACTATATATATTTAAATATATTACATAAATCAATTTTTTTTGTAAACTCCATCAATTATAACATATCACACGTTTTAAAAAAATCATTAATAGGTTATGGGTTCATCACTAATATCCTTTATTCACATCAATCATCTCTTTTTCCACACTAAAAACCATTTTCTCAACCTCTGGAACATATTAAGGGTCATATTCCCCGTTTTTAGACAAACTGAGATATGGATTATCTTCCCTTAATCACGTGCTTTCTATAAAATATCACCTTTCAATTAAATAAAATTTCTAGTTCATTAGTATCATTCAATATATTCTTGCAAATCCTTAATGAAAAACTTATATAGAATAGTTGTTATATATTTCATGATCCACATAACATAATTCTTTAATCTCTATACACAAACACTTAAATTATTACACTTCCTTCTTAAATCATTAACTGGGTTTCATCATCTTATTACTTAATACCTATTTACTAAAATATGAAATATGAATCATTTATTAACATTAATCAACCTCAATTTAATCATTATTCTCATGTCTAAGATAAACAATACTATTATAATAGCCCATACATTTCATTTGATGTTCGTTGTCTCTTCATCATCAGTAGTATGACCATTACTTGTACCACATTTCTAATTCTATTCATGAGCTTTCCCCATAGGAAATTTATTTTTATAATAACCATTTTTTCAATATTTATAAAATTCAACCATTTATGTAGCCTTAGGGAAAGCATTATTCCCATCCATTGCATTAATTGATATTTTCCTTTTTCCTCGACAATTACTAATTATGTTCCTTTATTATCTATGAATAAAACATATTATTGTTCCTTTGAGACATTACCTAGAGTGCTACTTACCACACTCTCAATATATAGGATACTAAATTTTCTTTCATTTATAGTCTCCACCACCCGATCTCTCAACAAAATCTATCCCTCTCATCTTTGGTGAGTCCAAGATTTGGTTAAGGTGAATGATGTTAATCATATATTATGATAATTTATTTAGAATAATAACAATATCCTTTACTCTAGTCATCAACCCATTTTGTTTCTCAATAAAACATTTTCTATCACATTAAAAGTTAACCTATTTCTTTTGGTTCCTACCACTGACTAAAAAAAATCAGTGTGAGAAACAATATCCATACTGGAAAACCAAATAATCATGAAAAATAACATATATATCATGAAACCTTATTTTAAATAGATGATACCTTGGGTTTAACCTAGGTTATCCATGGAAATTATTCAAATCATTCATTATGGTTTATAAAGAGTTTGTGTATTTCAAAATCATATCCCCTAGGAGTGTCAGACTAGGTGTACAAAAAGGACTATTTTCATGAACCAGGTGATGATCAAGTCCTTGTTAATATTCCATTTTTAGAGTTATTACCTCTAGGTACCTCTATACTAGAGCTACATCCACTTATAATATCAAGATATGGATGTAATTGGTTGGAAACCACTTGTTCCAACCTTTACCAAAATTCCAAGACATTTTCCTATACTTTGACTCATCCTTTGACTTATCATTAGATATATCCCTAGAAATATCCTTAGAAATATCCCTAGGGATCTCACTAAACTTTTATAATCCTAGTTTCTAAAGGGTAAAAAAACCATACTTTGATACCAATTATAATGACCTTATATTTTCATACATAGATATTACATGTTTTTAGATGAATATTCATTACATTATACAAGAATATTCTTGAGGATCATAAAGGTACAATGCCTTTGGAAACTTGGAAACAATAAAAAATGGTTTATAAGAGTTATACATCATCTCCCACTCAACTACTCATAAGTATAACCCTTCTTAGACATATCACACATAATACCTATCATCATAACCTAAGGAAAAGAAACATAATAAAATGTGAGATCAAATGACTAGTAAGGGTAAAAAAGGTAAATACATAAATATAACCTGAGTATAAGGGTATGAGAATATGAGAATAACATATGAAAACCATAACCTATATATCAAAGATAAAAATCTTAAGTTATGGCATAAATATTGGTAGTTCATAAGATATTAATTATAATGACATCAAATAACACGATCCATGATAGAATAACATTGACATAAGAAATATATTTTTGGAATAAAAAAAGTAGAGAAAATCATTTCATTCTTAGTCAAGGATCTTTTCCAAAAATATCAGTGCAATTGGTTTACTCCCCAGACTATTGTAGAAGTAAAGGTTCACTCCCAAGACTATCATAGTGTACAAAATCTCTTACTTAACTAGGTTCACTCCAAATTCTAGTCCTATATATCTCAAGAGCTATCAATATTTACCCAATGTAATGAAGGGATATATAGATCACACCCATCATATAATGAAAATCATACATATGTGTGCCACAAGATTATAAAACAATCATCATATCAAAACCCATGAAAATAAATGAGTTTCATGAACACTTCATCATAGAAAAACTTATGGAAAAGAAAAAGGTTTCATACTCATTTCATCATTTCATAAAATCACAAACCATGGAAAAGTGGGTTTCATAATAATTTTATCTTGGTATAACACATGGAAGAGAAATAATTTTCATAAAAATCTTTTCATCATAAACATAAACTATCTAGATAAATAATAAGAATGGTATCCTTGGATCATATCCCCATTAAAGAATAAGTAACATCAAAGGATGTCATCTCAGATGGAAAATGATTTTAAAATATCACTTGGAACATTTATTGAGGAAAACATCCTTTCAACTTTGAAAACCAATTTTTAAAATATAAAACATTTTCAAAATCTTTTTCTTTGAAAATAACCTTGGAAACTTATAAAGGAAGCTTTAAAGATTATTTAAAACATTTCTTAAGGAAAATAAGCTTTCCTATTTAATTTATTTTTTAAAACATAATTTTTTTTAAAATATTTTTATTTGAAAATAACTTTTTAAACTTATAAATTAATATTTTAAACATTATGTGGTCATGAAAATAGTAAATTCTATTTTTGAATACATGCTAAAAAAAGATTCCTATCACATTTTCGATAAAATCCAAATGGTCCATGTTTGGAAAATTAAATGAAGATTCATTTTATTTTTTTTATAAAAATTATAACAAGGATAAAAATATATTTAAAAATTAATTAGAGATTAGTTAAACATTTTTTTAAAACATTTTTTTTAAAACAAGGATTTGGAAGAAAATTTTTTTTCGACCGAAGATATAAATAAAGTCGATTTTTATTATAACAATTATTTTGAACTCTTGAGTAGATAAAGAGGGTAAAGGGAAGGGAAAACATATATTCTCATGAAATAACCATATTATAATAAAATTCACGAGTTTCTTGATAGATGGATCGTAATATTTTATCATCGGAATCATGCACATAAATAACCTTGATAAACTATGAGATTGTGACATAAAATCCTCACCACTTTGGTAACATTGAACCATAAGCCCCACAAAAGAATAAAATTAAATGAAACTTAAAATATAATGATAATAAGTAAGTTCATGATATTACATGAAAAATATTCTGTATATACACCTCATAAAATAAGATAGGTGAATAACATAATGTATGTCCCAAAGAAGATCAATAGAGACAAAAATCCCTTACCACTTTGAAAACTTTTGATTCATAATCCCCATTAAAGAATAAAATTAAATTAAACTGAATGTTTCATGAAAATAATTATATTATTTATAAAAAATGTAAAAGTGGAATTATATACTCCATAAAAAAGAAAATAGTGGTGAATATGGCATATGTCTCCCAGAAATAAAAGAGAGACTAGAATTCCTTACCTTTAGTCTCGACTTCCTTAACACATGTTAAAACCTCCAATATAATATATATAGGTATATTATTCATATATTATAGAACCATAATTATATAAATAATACATATATTATTTACTTATGACCTTTTATTACCCATTTATTAACAATACCTTGTTAAAATCACATTTCAGGTAATAACTGCTTCGTTTTTTATGTATGTTTTGATTTTTTATTTTCAATAATTTTAATTTTATAATGGTTAAATAATATAAATAATATTTAAAATTATATAAATATCATATATATTCATTATAAATTAATTTAGAGTAATCCATAAAATCTATAGTTATAAAATGAAACACCGTTCATAGAGATGGTAGGTCGTATGTATGCATGAACATTATTTCCATTTTTTTAATAGATGATAACAAAGAAAGGTATATAATAATTAATTTTTTTAAAATTATTATGATTTAATATATAACACATATATTTATTAACATTATCTATATTACCTTCCATGAAAATAATTAGTGAAAAATGAATCACATCGCTTCACGAGGGAGTAGTCCGCGGTACACACGAGCAATATTATCGTATCCCCCATGGAATAGAAAGTAAGAAGGTGTATTTCATATGATAATTGATTAAGTATAATTATGTTAAAAATATCATATATATTTATTTATTATATCACTATTACCATCCAATGAAAATATAAATAAAAAACACATCACATCGGTTCGTGAGGCGGTAGTTTATCGTACACACGGGCGATGCTAGTGTTTTCTAATGGGTTGGAAGGTCATAATGTAGGTGTGATATTATAATTTCATAAGTATACTAGTATCATAAATATATTATATAAATATAAAATCTATCATTATATCTAGTAGTGAGTGGTGGTGATGGAAAACAAATAGCATTAGTTTGTGAGACAGTTGTCCGCGGTACACACGATGGATGGTTTGTTTCCCATTTGATGGATGAGGAGATGGATATAGGTAATTACATTAAAATAATAACAAATCAGTATATGGGATATACTGGTTCTATTATATAATCTTATTTTAATAATATTTTAATGAGTTAGAGGAATAAATAAAATGAAAACATAAGTTTAAAGACTATACCTCTTCTTCAGAGAACCTATTTAGGTTTACACCCAAAGCCTTCTTAAGAGGGATTAATAATAGAAATAAGGAATCAAGGATGTGGGTATGGAATTAAGTAATATATTATTTAATTTATTGTCTAAAACAAAGTGTTTTGTAAATGTGAAGAGGAGAGGATAGGGGGTGGCCTTTTATAAGTGGGGGAGGGGGCACACATGGAATTTTTGAAAAGAATAAAGTGTAAACACATTTTGCACACAAAAAAGATACAAAATGGGGTCATTATAGAACCTTATAGTTTATAAGGTCTAAATATGGGCATAAAATGGGTTTTGGATAAGGTTTTAGGTTATTTTCCCCCATATCTTTCTAGTTTAATCCCCGATAAACATGTTTTAACCTTAACTGCGATAATTAAATTTTATTTTTTTACTATTCGTTTTGAGAAAAAATTAAATTAAAATTATTAAATAATATATTTATTATGATTCCAAATATTAAATCTATTTTATAAATTTCATTCACATAATTTTAAAAATTTAAATTTAAATTAAACCCACAGATGTGATGAAAAATATTTTTTCTAATGATTTTTTTCAAAAGTTCATTTTTTTATATCAATATTCAATATTAAATTAATTACAATGATCTAAATTGTATTGACAAATATATAATTGAACTAATTTTTATTTTAAAACTAAATAAAAATAAAATTTATCTTTTAAATGCTTTGAATGAAAAGATAGTTTTTAATAAAAACTTGTATTTTTCACTATTCACTAAAAAATATATATTTTCAAAAAATTATAAAAAATTCAATCTAAGATAATTTTAAAATTTGATTTAATAAATAATTTATTTTTTATTAAATAAATTTTCTAAATGTTTAAAAAATTAATTTTAAAATAAATGCACAAAATGTAAAAAAACTATTTGTTAGAAAAATTCAGTTTTAACCGTAAAATTGGATTTATTCTTATCTCATGTATAGAAAAAACAATTAGATGAATTTTAAAAATTTTATTGAATATATAATATATAAATTTAATTAAAATAATTCAAAAAAGTTATATGCTTAATTTATTTAAGTAAACCATGTTTGTGACCAGAAAAATAGTGTTTTCAAAAAAGATTTCCTTTTTTTAAATAGTTCTTATATTCATTTCTATTTAATTAGTCAATAAATAATTCATTTTATATGCATATTTAAACCATATATTTTCATAATTTAGTTAATACTGTTCATACCCACCATTATAATGGGTATGTGATAGTTATCATATTAAATAATAATATTTTAATAGTATGTCATGTTTTGTTAAAACTTGGTATTGCGTGTAACGTAAGATATTGAAGAAATTAAATTTATTTGTTTTTTTTCATAAAATATATGGGTGTTATAATATCAGGCTACCACCAAAACCAAGCACTTGATCTGACTCATGATAAGGCTTAAGAAGAATTCATAATTCTCTTAGGATACAGACAAGTTCTCAGGTCATTGAAGAGAATCAATGTGAATGATTTCACGTGAAGAATAAATATAAAATAGTTGGTTTCTACCCAGAAACCCAGTGCGACTATTCTAAATGTTGGATGGACCCATCAACAAATAAACAGTTAAAAAGTATAAATAAAACCAAATGAAGCATAAAAAAATTAAACACCAAGAATAATGATAAATCAAGGGAAACAAAAATAAATAACACAACCAAAAAAAATTACTTAAAAGATACTAGATAAAGAATGAAAAATAGAAATCCAAAAAGGAAAATTCAAAAAGGATAAAAAAATATTAAGACATGACACATCAACTACCTCCATATGGAAGTGGTATATATCCACATTCCTCCACCATCATTACAAACTAAGAAACTGATTCCAACCACAGGTTAAATATCAAACTGCCACATCCAAGAATAACCAACTAAACTATAATAATGATAGGCATGAGCATAATTTCCTAATATGTCACCACCAACATATCTATACATAAACATTAAATATATAGATATATCATGATAGTTTTAAAATAAATATATAATTAAAAATGGTTATTTTCTTTTCAGGACAAAAAATGATGAGTTTCATCTTTAAAACTACGATTTTTAGGAAAAGAGAATATTAAGTTTTTCTTTAAAATAAGAAAAAATTCAAACGTCAACTATCAAGATCATTAAACATAAATAATTTAAAAACATCACATCATGTGAACCTTGGGGATATTAAGACAATCTAGTATGATTCTATAAAACTATTAAATAAGAAAAAACTAGATAAAAATTATCCAAACCTAATAGTTGATATTTCTATCACTATCCTAACAAAGGGACACATCCCATAAGAAGACCAAAATCTATCTCATAGCCACCAGTTAGAGAATAATTCTAAAGTAGTGCAACATGTGTACCTAAAAATCCAAACTATAAACCCATGGTTACCAATGAATCTAAAATGTAGGCGATCCTAATAACTATTACATAACAATTTGTAATAAAATTAAAAAATAAGTCACACTTAGGAAAATTATAAAATAAGTCACATTCTCACCTCTAATTACCTCATAAGAAACATCCAAAAAATCTATCAAAAACATATATAAAAACAATAAATTTCAATAGGAACTATCAAAAGAATAATATCAATTAAATATACTTTTAGAAACTAGGGTCATATTTTAAGAGGGTTTTCATTTTTGAGAAGATATTTTTGAAAGTGCTAGATGATCCTTATATCATTGCTTACAAACCAAATTCCCCCAAAAAATTATAAAGACTAAACAAACCCATCTTTATGAAATTAATACCTTTATTCAATTTAATTTCCAAAAAATAATTTAAAATTGATTTTCAATTGAAATTATCCAACTAATAATTCTTATAAACACTAGGTGTAAAAGGGATTCCAAAAGTGGGTTATCATTTTCGAAAATAAGGTGAATTAACTTTCTCTTTTATGGAAAACCAATGGGATTAAATTCAAAATTTGTAAAATCTATTAAATATACTTAAAATAATTATTAAACATATAAATCATGAATTTAAACAAATAAGAAATACTATCTGTAGATTTAAAGTGAAATGAAAAGGACCGTCTATCTTGAATATTGTCACCTTCACAAACAAAAACTTAAATCTACCTCAATAAAGTAAAGAGAACCATAAAAAACCAAGAGGAAACCATAATATAAGGAATACTTGAAACATACCATTACATTTTTTTTTCCAGATACTCCTAAACCCTTCTTTAGATCATGCCTTGGATGGGGTTTGACTTAGGGTTGTTTTAGGTGAAATTTGGAAAATTTTGGAGGCTCTTTGGGTTGTGCATAGTTGGTGCATGGTTTTCCCAAACCGTGAACCCTCCTAGTAAAAAACATGAAACCCTGTACAATAGGGGATTTCATATTTGGATCATGGTTTTAAAAACTATTTATAAACCTATTAGTAACCATGCACCCCAGTGTAGGGGTTAATGGTTTAACTACATGGTTTTTATAACTGTGTGACCCTTCATAGCTAATCATGCACATGGGTTTATATTATTCCAAAATTTATTTTAAAATATCCCTAACTCCCAATTAAGATCCTAAAACCCCTCACTTGACTCTATATTAAATTAGAAGGCTGAGAGGGCTCCCTAGAATCAATTTTTTCTCATAAAACCCTCATCATTGATGAATTAAAGTGGCAATGGAAGATCTGATACCTCTCTAGTAAGTTTATATCCACTTTTCAATCTATATCAATCTCTCTTTCTATCCTCCTTAGAGAGTGTTATATCATCATTTTTTATGGATATAAAATATGTTTAAATGGATCTTGATTAAAATTTTGGTTTCTTAATCTCTTACACCTCTATTATTCATTGTAAGATCTAGTTTTGGGTGTTGTGCATTGTGATTTAGGTGATTAAAGGTAGGTGATTATGTTTGATATTTTCTATACAATTAAACCATGATTTTATTTTTTTGATTGAAATATATTTCAATTGATTTATAAAAACCCAATTTGATATGATTTATAATTGGAATTTGAAATGGCATTTATTTTTTGTGGAAAACCCCCAATTCCAATGGAAATTAGAATTTTGGGCGTATTCTGAAATTGATGGAATTGATGAAATGATTTGAGAATTGATTTTTTAAAATGGATTAAATTGAATTGATGCAAACCTATGGGTGGTTTTGTAATTAAAAGGCATGAAATGATGAAAAACACATTCTTTGGTTTTAAAACTGAATGTGCATATTGAAATTGAAAATTAGGTAATAATGGTTTTCCGATTATTGATTGATTGATTGAGAGCATGAGAGCCTGGATATTTAGTAGGTTATTTTGGACAAGAATACTAATATGATGATTACATAGTAATGGATTAACAATGAAAAATCTACCAAAAACATAGTACAGAATATCTTATCCCCAATGGGATGTTGATGATTCCTATTCAGCCTAATCCTAAGGGATGTGTGTACACATATTACTGTGATCACTAATATGATATGTTTGAGGATCCTATAACTAGAAACTTTTGTAGTTCAGGTCAGATGACCAAGATTATTTTTGTGACTATTTTCATTATATATTCCATTTATTATAGAACTTTTTCCTTCATGCCAGCTAATTTATAATTTTTTTTATATAAAATGTTTATTTATTCCATATTTGAAATGTTTTCCATCCATTAAAAAGTACAATGTTTTTTTAAACATGAAAATGAGATATTTTCCATGACTTGTTTTATTTAAATTGAAATAATTATTTGGTTTATTATTATGGAATATGTTATGGAACACTTGGTAAGAACCTAATGGGTTTTATAGCTCACACCCTACCATTTCCTTTAGGAGTTGGTAGATTTTCTTATGCCAGGTATGAGAAAAGGGAATGTACCTCTTGGAGGAGGTGGATGTTCTTAATTTTTTGTGTTTAGAGTAATGTTTCCTTTGGGATATTTGAGTTTTATATTTCTATTTGTTGAGTACTTTGATGATGTAATGATTTGGGTTTTGTTTTACTTGTTTGGTTTTTGGTTCTTTCTTCCTTCTGAGTGTTGAGAATACTGATTTGTATCTTTTATCTTCCACTATTTTATGTTAAATTAATTCTCTATTTTATTTTATATAATTCTAGGTGCTAGTATCCAACTTGTATAAATCAGGATTTCCATTCTATCTATGATAGTTATGTCTCTCATATCAAGGTACTAGGGTATATAGGTTGGTTCATGACAAAGTGGAATCATAGGTGCATGTTAAAAATATTTCCTTGATGTAGTTAGGGATATCTTGTTGATTCTTAGGAGGTATTTATGAGTGAGTTCCTATCCAAATCTCATTGTAACGGTTCTTAAGTCACCATGGGTGTTTTGGGAATGGTATATTGAGAAATAATTGATCAAATTCTCGTATTTTACATACTTTTAATTTAGATAGTTTGGAATAAAAATCTTTATATCTTATCTAATTGGATTAATTTCCCCATTCCTCTTATTTAATTTGTTAATATGAGTAATTTTATGATGTATTCAATGTTTTTTTAATGTTTTATAATATCATGCCTCTGAAAAGATGTGTGAATATTCCCCCGGAGGTAGCTTCTAGTGAACCACAACATACAAATCCTCTCATGGACTAGAATCTCCTTGATATTATAGTGTGTGCTATCTAAAATCTGGGATAGGCACGTACACCTATTACCATTCAAGATCTAGTCATGGAACCTCAGAGGGATGAATCTTAGAATTGTGCTCTGGAGTTCTTTCACCAGAATACACTAGTGTTCCAAGGCTCAAATGATCCTCAAGTGGCTGAGTTTTGGTTGAAAAAGATAAATATTCTGTTTGATTTCTTGGAAATACCTAATTAAATTAAGGATAAATGTGCCACCATCAATATAAAAGGACCTATCAAGAGATGGTGCGTGATAGAGTAATATTTGACTCACCTTTTAAAAAAAATTCTGATGATTTTTGATGTTTTCCACTGTCAATACCCATGGTTTTCAATGTTTTAGTAAAAAATGGGTAATTTGAAACATGGAATGGAATTGGATTTAAAATGAGTAATAATGGTGTTTTAAATTTTGGAATTTGACCATGTGATAACTTTATGAGCGTTTAAATTTATAATTTTTTAGTAACTTTTCCAAAAAAATAGCCACTTGGGGTAGACCCTCAACTAAGAACCAACACGCCACTTAGGTAACCCACAGGGGGTCACCTGGCCATGAAGGACCTTAGGAAGGCTAACACTAATGGGATCCACACATAGGGGGTTAATCCCATTCATGGGTCCCACGATGGTCAAATCTATAGGAAATCATATTATTATGATTCTTTAAGGTGTATGGAAGGTAATTTAGATATATCAAGGAATTTCTATATTTGTCTAGGAGGTTCTCGAAACGCTAAAGTCAATAGAATTCGATAAAAAATTTGATCGACCGTGTAAAATGATCGACAATAAGAATTACCCAAAGTTATAAAGATAATACAAAAAGAAATATAATCAACTGCAAGGACTCAAGCTACCATAAGAATAAAGATTCAATTGACCATGTAGCTCAACCTACTACACATTGATCTGACCTACCAAGTGGGGATCAACTATGTGAAGATAAGTTATATAAAAGAATATGATCAATCATGCCTTGCTTGGATCGACCACAAGACCATCTATAATGACCGCATTCTGAAACTATCTCACAGTTGATCCATTATGTTAAGATGCGTATGGGTAAATATCACACTCCATAAGCTATGTAAATGTACTACAACACTTCCTCATTCTACATAAAGATAATGTAGAATTTTTAAGGCCATGTAAAGGTAATCCAAATAGAATAAGACCTACATAAGGGTATCTATCATACTCTAAATCCAACATAAAGGTCAGATACATGTTTCAAGTTCTATGTAAGGGTACCACTGATATTACACAACCCTTTTCTAGTTCATCACTTTTCTTGGGGGTAATCCACTACACTTCAAGATGAAGCTTGGGGATATTATTCTAGAATTCATTCAATACATCCATGGATCCCACATGGATGATGATTAGTAAAACAAATCCAAAAGAAACATGAAAAATAAAGAAACTAAAACTCAATGATGAAGTCATGGATTTCAATTAGTTATGAAATATATGAGTTTGAAGGAAGTACACGATGGAAAATGGGAACATATTCAATATTTTAAGCCATAAAGACCTTGAATTATTGACTAAGGTGTTGAAAAGAAAAATATGCATGTATATATGAGAAATATGAGGCTCCCTGGAGGGGGGACCTCAAGAAAATTTCCCTAGACCTACTCATGTGATTGAATATAATTTTTATGTTTCTTTTATTTATTTTTTTAGTTTCTTGTTTAGTCTTATAATTATTTATACATAACCATTATTCTATATTAACCTTAAAATGGAGGGATTATTATTGAGTTATTGGGGAAGTAAATACAATAATTTCTTGCGGCTTATGTATTTTAATTTAAATGAATAATACTCTCTCATTCTTTTTAACTGGTTTCAAAATTCAAAATTAGAACTTAAATTCAAATATGGTTGTGTTTAATTTAATTATGTTTATAAATTATTTCCTTGGATAAGGATCCATCATCTACCTCTACTTAGTTCCAACTATATATGGTGGAATAGTCTAGGATGAGTGGTGAAGTTCTAAGAGGTTTCTGACACATGTGGAAAGAGTATTAGTTAATTTTAGATTTTTAAGGAACCATAAGATGTGGTTAGGTGTTTCCTAAGTGAACTAGGATAGATTTTCTATTTCAATTTCACATATACGAATTAGGGTAGACAAAATCAAAGTTATTTGTTAGTTTATTCTCACCATAATCATTCAACCAATGGTGAGAGGTAAAGTGGTAGTAGAACCCATCATTCAGAACTTAGTAAGAAAAAGATAAAAACATTTAGAGAATATGATAACATTACAATTAGAAATCTGACCCTGACCCGATTAACTTCCCCTAATTAGCATTTTTAAAACCGTGTTTCAATTATTTCATTTTTTTCGAAAAAATCTCAAAAAAACTCATTTTATATTACAAATTAAGAACTAAAAACTAATTTTCTGTACACTTATCTTTAATAGAATACCCAAGGTATCCATTATAACTATATTTAGACCTGGGAATAATTTATTTTTCACACTCCATGAAAATATTTCTTTATTTATTCATTCATGTGGGATAAAATCTACCTTACATGAATGATCGAATGATAAAATCCATTCAAAGTATAAAAATTTGAGTTTCCCTAATTGATGATCATAATAGAGTATTATGGGATATGATGATATATTAAATTTAGATTTAATAGATTATTATACTCATTTTAAAGGGTTGTATATGAGATGTGAATAATATATTCATGAGGTAATAAGTAAAGGATTATCACTTGAACTGACCCACCATACCGTATCTCATATAATTTAATACAATCATCGATATACTTAATAAGATATTATTATTATCAATGATTATAATTTTAGGTTAGATAGAAACTTATATTGAGAACCTTCATACATTGATTCCCTGGTTAAACAAGTCATAATTTGAACATAGACAATCTGGGGGTGGTTGTGTATGGTGTTGTTCATGTCATCAGTTGGAGTAAAGACAATATGATATTTTCCTACATTTATGATGAATTAAGTCAAATAGACCTTCATTGAATTAGAATAAGTAAATTCATGACAATTATTATTTATGTCACATATAACATGGTTATATACTAAGATAATGTATATATTATGTGCTAATCTGTTAGATGAATGATATGTGATGTATTCATTGACTTGGTCTGTCTATTTTATAGAATCCAGAACAATGATATGTTCTATACTATATTGACATGTTCCATGTCTAGTGGTAACTCAATGTCACGGGAAAATGGATTATTTAGGTATAAATATGATGTATATAATACATCTTATAGTAGAAATGTTCATATAAAGATATGAGTATGTTTGATAGAGATCATACGAGACACCTTAGTATCTTGAGTAACACTGATGCTTTATTAGAGTCCATTCTTTACTTAAATCTATGAAATATGAATTTAATATTTTTCATCAATACTGATAAGGCCTATAGGTTCACATATTTGGGCCCTTGTTTAAGGATAAAATTTTAAAAAAAGTGTCTGTTCAAAATGAAGAGATATTTATCAAATCATATTCAAAAGAGTTTGGTGGATGGATTCATAAAGAGTTGTGATGTTTTGAACTAAGTCTCAATGGGATTTTAGTGAAATTGGGAGATTGTTGGTTGTGCCCTAAAATATATATGAATATGATGCATAGATATTAAATATATGTATGTGATATATGTATTATATATATAGTTCACATATTATACAGGAATATGATTATGAACATAACACATGAAGAGTAAATTCAATTAATTAACATAGCCATACAGATATTATATAATGTAGTATACATGCATACGTTGAATGTATAAATGCAATGGAAATAAAAAATATAGGCTTAATTCATGTGTATTTACCATATGTAAACAAAAAATCCCCTAAAATGTTTCATTTGGATTAGAATAATTGTATGATGATCATTAAATTATTGTAATACACTAAAAAACAAGGAATAAATCAAGGGTATTATTTGATAATACCTAAGAAAAAGAAAATAAAAGTTCTTTATTCATAAAATATGTGTTATGAACTTCTTATAAAAGATAAAGGTTTGTCTTCAATATATGTGTGGAATATCACATTCATTTGATGCTATTATTATCATTATTTTCATTAAAAATATTTATTCTTCCTAAACCTTGTCTATATCACTTTGAGAAGGAACTAACACCTATTTTAGAGATTTGGGTGTCATCTAATAGAGATTGGGATCTAGTGGCTGGTGTATTTCCTTGGAGATATGAAGCCTTTTTTTGATGCTTTGGTGATTTCTATAAAACATTATATATCAATTAAAAATAAATTAGAGGATACTTTATACATGATATAGGTACTTTGTTCTGATCTATTTTATAATAGTTTTATAAGTTTAATTTCTTGAAGATAGATTAGCCTATTTTTGGGTTATCTTCTAATGAAAATGATCTTATTATGATCTAACAAAACCCATCACAAGGTTGGTTGGTTTTAAATGTTTAAAATATCAGAAGTATAATGACGAGGGATTAAATCTAAAATAAAGTAAATGTTGAAACCTTTTAATCTCAAGAATGGATCCTCACCCACTCTATCTTTTAAAAAAAATGACCTATAAACAAGTATTTTTTGTTGGTAAATCCACACATTATAATTTTTAGAATTAATGATATATTTTTCTATCTTTACTCCTATATAGATTTGTTTTAGTTTGAATTAATATCTTTATTTTTTGTATATAATCATATATTTGAGAGAAATAGAGGCATACTGTAATCTTCATGTAGTGGTGAACTCCTATACAAGATTTTAATGACATTTTTGTCATCCCCTAATCTTCTCGATGTGAATTTATTCTAAAAAAAGTAGAAAAATAGATGCAACATCTCTTATATCCTAGTTCAAATAGATTTTTCAACATTGTGTATAAATCATATTTTACCCTCTAAACTTGATTTCAACCGTGATCATAATACTAATTTTAAAGAAAGGTAGATATGGAATTTTTTTGGCTTGTGATGTGACTACAAATTAATATTATCTATGGATTCTAAAGGATAAAAGTGTTAAATGTCAAGGTAGGATTGAAACTAGAGTTCATTGTAAAAGGAGATTTTAAAATCAAAAGAATGCCTCAATAATTTATAGCACAAGGTCCAACACACGACTTGGTTTTGAATATATTAATTATAAATTTTTAGTTTCTCAAACATGAATTGGTTCAATAAATAAAAATGACAATATAAGAAGATATAAAAATATATTTAGAAGACTTTCAGGTAAGTGATTAAAATTTAAGATAGTATTTTATGACATGAGGTTCCAAAATCAATGGTATTTTCTTGATTTACCATTACATAGAATTTTAAAAAATGATCATTTTAGCATTGATATATGGTGATTAAATGGGTCAAATAAATTCCTTAAAATTTTCATAGGTTCCAAATTTTGAAGGGATTTTAAATTGAGCTCAATATGTTTTAAAATGCTCTAAAACTGAAAACAAAACACACAATTTTTTTTGAAAAATATACAAAAATTTGAAAAAGAAAAAAAATTGAAAATATTAAACAACATAGGTTCCATCCCCCACACTTAAATGATATAGTTTCCTCAATGCATTCTAGAATATTTATCAATGTATACAAATTTCAATGGAATAACAGTAATCAATTAAATGTTAAGAAAATGTATAATATAATGATTTTAATTGATAGATAGGTTGGAGGAGTGTGATATCCCCCATTGGGAATTGAGGTATATTTCAATAGAATTTATTTAGACCATTTCCATTAATAGTAAATGATTCTTACCCTCATTATTTTACAATACGAACAATACCAAAAGGATAAAAATGAGAGACTATAAATGGAACCTTATATCTAGAAAAAAGTTTACCTTACATCATATTAACTCTTGAATTATATAGCAGCACTTGGTCTCTTATATTAAATCCTTTTTTGATGAATTAGGTTTTTATGATACACTATAGTTATCTATTTTTTAAATTTGAAAATTTTTAAAATATTATCTTCTAATTTATTCTAACTCTTTCAGATGTATTTTTCTCACTTTTCCAACTTTACTCAAATCTAGGTTCATCATTCTTACTTTAAATAGGCCTTGTGTTCTAACTCTATGAGTATATTATAACTCTTTCCATAAATTAGTTTCTATGGGATCATTTTTATAGGTGTGTTTAGGATGTATTGTAAGAACATAAGGCATATTCCAACCACCACCTCTAGTATTTTCAGTTGGGTTTGTTTTTTTTCTCTAAAATTACCTTGATCTATCTATTAAAAACTTCATCTAGACCAATTATATGTTGATGTTAGAGTGTGGATGTCTTCTGGTTCACCCCATACTTCCTCATCAATGATTCAAATATCCAACTATAGGAATGAGTCCCTTGACCATTAATGATGGCTCATGGAACTCCAAATAAAAAATTGTTATCCCTGAATAAAATACACATTATTAGCTCATAAGTTTTGGTTTATTTAAATTCCACCTATTTTGAGATATAATAAACTACTAACAGAATGTAAGAGTTACCAAATAACACCGACAAAGTTACCATGAAGTATATTTCCCATAATTCAAAGATCTCACAAAATAATATAGGTATTTATGTAATTTATTTTATTTTATATATGTTACCAGTGAAATGAAATTGATTACAACCTTTTCAAAGTTCATGTGAATCTTTAAGAAAAGTCGTCTAAAATAGTATTAATTCTAAGACTTTCCTAGAAGTAATTTTAAGTCGTAAGTGGCCTCTGTATGCTAGAGTATAACAAAATTCAAGCACATATTATATGTCACTTTTAGTAAAACATCTTCTTATCATTTGATCATTACAAATTTTATAAAGGTATATATTTTTAAAAATTTAAAATACAGCCTTAGATTTGAGTTTAGATTTTTTTGGGGTTCAAATGAGTAGAGAATTTATACGTTACCAAAAACCATATCTGTATACCAGATCACATATCCTTATAACAAGTATAACTAATCCCTAGGAATGAATCTATCCAATGTTTCTTGATCTAAAATTTCTACTTTTGTAGTATTTGGTAGCCTGCATATGTGATTATCCAACTATTTCTTAGATCCGTTCTTATCCTTGATCTCTATATTGAACTCTTGAAGTAGAATAATTTATTTTACTATCCCTATATTAGCATCATATTTCTTCATCAAATACCTTAGATCTACATGATATAAAAAATAACAAATTTAGTTCCCAATAAATATGATATGATTTTTTCTAAAGAAAAAATGATAGCTAAAATTTTTCTTTAGTAGTTTTATAGTGGTTTTGGGAATTATCTAATTTTCTGAAAGAATAGACAATTTCATGATATTTTCCTTTAACCATTTGGGAAGGTACTTCCCCACAACATGGTTGGAAGCATCAAAAAGTAACTCAAATGGGTGTTCTTAGTTTTGGAGTTGCATCACCAGTGGTTTGATAAATCTTTTTTTAATGATTTAAAAGATTAATTATAATAAATGTAAAAATTAAAATAATTTTTATTCAAAAGTAAATTGGAAAATGGAAGATAAAGTTATTAAAATTTTTAATGAATGTAACACCTTGAGTTTTTATAAATTTGTTTTCCGAATAAATTAAAATTATTTTTTTGGCTTGTATTGAATGCTAAAAAAAATTAAGATTATGGTATAAGTAATAATAAGTTTGTCTTACATTACACATAATACCAAGCTACTTCAATAACTTGCATTATAAGAAAGACTGAGTTTTACATAACTACATTATACTATTAATATTATTATTAAAATATTATTATAGTTATCACCTAGCTGTTGGAATGCACGTTATGAATAAGATTAACTAGATAAAGAAAATATGGGTTAAACATGTATATAAAATTAATTACTTAGTTACCAGTTAATTATAAATGAATGTAAGAACTATTTGAAAATCAAGAAATTCTTTTTCTGAAAATTGATTTTTTATGCACAAACATGTATTATTTCAATAAATTAAGCTAATTTTTTTTGTGAATTATTTTAATTAAATGTATAAATTATATATTAAAAAAACTATTTAAAATTCATCTTATGTGTTTTCTAGAGAAGAGATAAGAATAAATCAAATTTTACATATGAAAAGATGTATTTTTTTAAAACGCAGTTTCACTGACTTTTAATGGTGCACTTATTTAAAAAAAATTAGAAACATTTATAAATTATATTTTAAAAAAAACTTTATTTTTTAAATATTAATAAAAAATTATCTTATGATGATTTTTTGGTATTTTTATGAGGAGTTTCATATTTTTATTAATATTGAGCAATGCTGAATTTTAATTGAAAACTGACTTTTCATATAACTAATTTATAATGTTAAATTATATTTTTATTTGTTTGAGAAGTATATTTAGATCAATTATAAATATATTAATCCAATTTATTCGATTTTAATCAATTTCACATTGAAATTTTATATATAAAATTTAAATCTTTTGATCGTTTTCACTTTGAAAACCCTTTGTTTCATCTCGTCTATGGGATTAATTTTAAATTAATTTATTCCAATTATATGAATTGAATTTGGAAAAGTAGATTCCATATTTGGAATCATAATAAATTATAAAGTTTAATAAGGTCAAATTAATTTTTCACCAAAATTATTAGTGAAAATAGTTAAAATTAATTACTGTTATTAATAGAAAAATGAGCTTACCAAGAAATTTAACTTTAAACATAAGAGGAAAAATAACCTAGACACATGTCAAAAACTCATTGGATTGAAATAATTCAAACATATCCACTATTGGTTTAAAAATGTTTCATTATTTTAGGTACCTGAGGTAAGCGATACCTCCCAATAGTGTTTACCAGTTTGGTATTTACAAGAATGCCACTCCCCCTACACTATAAAATGACACTCACTCTCCCCACTTATTTACACCTCTCAAGAATTTTGGCTCATAAAAATCCTACAAAAATCACCTTAAAACTTACCTCCCCTCATCATAGAATACTCAATTTGTAAAAAAATCTAACCAAGGAAGTCCCTTGGTGAAAAATAAAAGGAGTTACCTTAAGAAGAGGAGGTTTGAATGTGTACGAAGGAAATCAATACTTTTGGTAAGAGGATTTCTAGTCTCACTTTTATTTCTATGAGAATTATGAAATATTCACCACTTTTTTCTTTTGTGTGGTTTATATAATTCCCTATGAAATGTTATATCATAAATTTCATTCCTTTATTAATTTTAAAAAGTTTCAATTGATGTTATTATTTCACGAGGCCCATGATTCATAAGTTACTAATGTAGTAAGGGATTTCCATCTCACTTTTTACTTTTGTTATAGAAAAGATATATTCACCACCTATTTATTCTATGTGGTGTATATACTTCACATGAATTTAATTTATAATACTTATAATTAAAATTATTGTTATTCACACATCCATTTGAGGATCTCTCTTTCACGGGGTTACAGTTTCAAAGTTACCAACGCTATAAGATAATTTTGTCTCAATTTTCCTTATTTGAGACACATGTTATGCTATGCACATAGATTATTTAATGAGGTATATATAAGTCCTATTTGATATGTTATATCTTGAAAATTTTTCTTATCATGATATGTTAGGATTTATGTAATGTTATTTTTTATGGGTATTTTTATTCATAGTTACCAAAGTGGTAAGAGGTTATTGTTAAAATCTCACCGTTTATTAAGATTGTTTATAATTATGATTCCATTGATGAAATATTATGATACATATCTCAATAATTTCCATGAATTTTACTCTCCTATTGTTATTCATGATATCTTTAAGTAATGGTACCATTTTACAAAATTTAGTTCTTAATATAATTAAGAAAGTGCTTTTATGAAAATCCAACCTTATTTCTCTCTTTGGTCGAAAATCTATTTTATTCAAAAAACATGTTTTCTATTTTTTTTAAAATTGTTTTTAAATGGTATTTTAATATCATTTTCAAGAAAAATTATTTTTTAATGTTTTTAAAAGTGTTTAAAATGGTTTTTAAAGATTCCTTTATAAGTTTTCAAGGTTGTTTTCAAAGAAAAAGGTGTTTCAAAATGTTTTATGTTTTAAAAAATAATTTTCAAAGCATAAAGGATATTTTTTTTAAGAAATGTTGTTAAATGATCTTTCAAAATCAGTTTCCATATAATATGACATCCTTTTATATAGTCTATTCTTTACTGGGTGTATGATCCAATGACCACATTTTTATTATTTATTTTAATGGTTTATTTTTAAGATGAAAAGTTATTTATGAAACCCATTTCTCTTCCATAGGTTATACCATGATAAAACACTTATGTAACTTACTTCCTTTAACAATTTATTCTATGATTAAATGATTATGAAAACTATATATTTTCCTTAGTTTATGATATAATGAAATGTTTTTGATACCAATTTCATTTCATGGGTTGTGATATGATTAATGTTTATGATATTGTGGAACACATATGCATGGTTTAATTATGTGATGGGTGGGACCTATATATCCCTCCAATTAATTAGGAAAAGATTTATATATTGTGAGATAAAAAATGGGAAACAAGTCGAAGGGCTTGATCCACAATGGGAAATGGGTGCGTCCTAATCCAAATTGGGAAACATGTGTGTCCTGATACACAATGGAAAAAATGTTTGTCCTGATCCATAATGTAAAACAGGTGCATACTGATCCACTATGGGAAATAGGTGAGTCCTGATCCACTATTTTGATGGTCATGGTTGTTAACCTTGAAATATGAAATGTTTTTTTAAATTTATGAATACTCCACACTTTTATGACATGAGATTATTATTCATGATTAGTTTTTTATGGTTTCTATCCCTTATAGACCATGTTTTATAAAATGATTTAGTTTTATTCCATGAATCATGTTTATGATATATGAAAGGTTGGGTATGAACTTCTAAAGTTTTAATTAATTATAAAATACCATTATGCTTATATTATTCTTTCATATGTTCAAATATTTATATCTCTTATGTTTACCCTTACTGAGCATCTGATCTCACCCTTTATTTTGTTTCCTTCCCCAGGTTATGATGAAATTTTTGGGTCTGATATTCCTATAAGGAGTACTAAATGGGATGATCTTTGTGAAAAAAATAATATATTTCACTATGTTAGAATATTATGTTACAAGTTTCTAAATGCACTAAACTATTACTTTCCTCAAGAATGTAATTTTGTAATGTGATGAATATTAATCTATACTGGTTTAACATCCATGTATGTTAAGCCTGGGTTACTATAGTTTATATCAAAGGAAATGTTTAGTTAACCTTTGGAAACTAGGATGATAAAACTTTATTCAGATCCCTAGGGATATTTCTAAATATATTTCTAGGGATTCTTCTAAGGATAAGTTTCAGGATGAGTCAAAGTTTAGTAAAATGTCATGGAATTTTGGTAAAGGATTAGGAGAGTGGTTTCAAACCAATTAAATCCCTATCTGGATACTATAAGTGGATGTGGATTTAGAACAAATGTACATAGGGATAACAACCCCAGAAACACCATACTGAGATGGACTCAATCAGGAATTGGTGTTTGACAATGATCCTTTCTGCACACCTAGTTTGACACTCCTAGGAGATATGATTTAGAAATTCACAAACTATTTATGAACCATCATGAAGAATTTAAATAAATATTGATGAAGAATTTCCTATATTAAATCTAACATGTCATATATTTAAAATAAAATGTCATTAGTTAGACACCATATACATGTTTTTCAGTATTATGTGGTTTTCCACTATGATAAGTGTTTCTCACACTATTATTTTTGGTTTTAGTCCATGGTGTGAACCTAAAGAAACTGGGTTGACATTGGATGTGATGGATAATTTATTGATGAGAATCCAAATGGAATTATAACTAGAGTAAATGATGTTGTGATAATTCCAAATCAGTTATCCAGAACACGATTAACAATGTACAACTTAACCAACTCTTAGACTCACCAAAGAAGAGAAGGATGGGGTTCTAAGAGAGTTTGGGTAATGGAGACAATGGAGGAAAGAAAATTCAGATTCCTATATGTCAATAATGTGGGAAGAATAACTCAATGGAATGTATCAAAAGAATGAGAAGATAACTTATGTGGGGTGATGAAGGTCATAGATTAAGTAATTTTAGAGGAAAAACGAATAGTTTAGTTAATGTAATGGATGAGAATATTGGTATTACTAAGGTATTATCAAAATTTGAATTTTTTATGTGTGTAACATATGATCTTTATGAAAATCAAGGTCTTAGGGGGAAATATCATGAAGTAACTCTATAAGGTTTTACGAGTAATGGTTTTTCTATTGATAATGAAAAGACCACAAATGACATATAAAAGGTATGTGATGCTACAAAAATATTGTTTATAATCATGATTAAATTGAGTTTGATGAATGTTAATACATGATTCATATTTTCTAATTTAAGAAATGGGTATTAAGAAATAAGAAAACGAATCTTAGTTAATTATTTGAGAAGGAAGTGAGATGAATAAAGTATTTATGATTTGGAATTCAAAGATTATGTTATATGAATCATGAAATATATAATTATTTTTAGTATAAGTTTTTTATTAAGGATTTTAAAGGATATGTTTAATGGCTATGGTGACCTAGAAAAGTGATTTAATGTAAATGTGACATTTTTATAAAGGAAAGGTAACCCTTAATATGTTACTAATGTTAATAAAATTGTGTTTATCTTGGATAAAGAGATGTCTTATTTGGATAAAGTTAATTTGATAGTATCAATGATCTCAGAAATGATAAAGGATTTGTTGATAATGTGGTTTATGCTATCATGGATGGAGTTTATAGGATTTTTCTATTTAAGGAATATATCCAATAATATTTGTAATAAGAAAATATGCATGTTTTCAATAAGGATTTATTATAATGCCCTGACCCTAGAAGCCTTGACCCGATGCCTTACTTTATTACATTGGCATATATACAAGATTTGAATCCTAAGGGATAAAAAAATTAAAAGTTTTGGAAAACCATATTACATACATGATACCCATATTACATTGGAGAATAGAAAATAAAACATAATACATAATAAAGACTAATAAACTACATCCTTGAAACTTATTCAAAGGATTCCTATTTGTAACCTAGGTAAAGGAAAAAAAATAACGGTGGGATCAAATGATCAATAAGGGTAAGTAAATATGAATAAATAAATAATTTATGAGAATAATAAAAATGGAAAGGTAAATAACTGATAACTCATGCCATTCAAATAACTATAAAAGGAAATATCAATATCGAAAGGTAAGAAACTGAAAAACATTCCATTAAATAAATAAATTGAGAATAAAATGCATCAGTAGATATGTCAATAAAATATTATCATGGATAAATAATAATTTAATCTAAATGGGGGAAATGATTAATTATTGGATTCCATGTTTCCTAAGTACATGGTAAAATTACCATTAAGGCCTTTTATAAGACAGTTTATAACATGCTGGGTGAAAAACCATCAAAATTGGCCAACTGATTCATCTCATGAGACTACCGATGCATCAAGGGGTTATCTATAACCAGGAAACACCCATGTCATACCTATCCAAATCATCCATCATATATATAATAATTGATTTAACTCATTAACAATCTGCCTTATCAAATATCCATATTGAATAAAAGATACAAATTTATTAATAATTCCCCAGTTAATCACATTAATGTCAAAGTGAAAACTATGTGTAAAATGGTATAAGGTTTAAGCAATAATAATATCCATTTTATGAGAATATGGATATTTAATAAAAATTTAATGTACCATAAAAGGTAATAATAATGTTGACAATAAAAAAATAAATTTAAATTGAAAAGGTAATCATTAGACACATTATTGAGGAAAATAATCTTTAAACATTCTAAAGTGTCCCATTATACTTTGAAACATTTGAATCATAATCCCCATGAAGGAATAAAAATAAATGAAACTTATAATATCATCATAATAAGTATATTCATTATATAAAATTTAAAAGGGAAGTATATACACCATATATAAAGGTGAATTGGTGCATAATAACAAATAAGTTTCAATGGAATGTAAATTGAGATAAAATACCTTACCTTGAGTCCAACTTATCACATGTGTATTTATAATCCTTAATAATAAAATTATATTAATTATATACTTTATTAAATTTTTTTTTCAAGCGTATTATTAATTTTAATTCACTTATTACAATGTTGTATACAACTACTTAATCAATTAAGTTTACGTCAGTTGTTTTTGACCAAATTCAGTTCCTCTGTCAAAAATGACTTTGGTAGGTCAAATATGGTCAACGAGGTCATTATATAGACATATATAGAATAAAAATAATGATATAATTATCATATATATACATAAAGTATACTTTTAATACTTATTATTAAATATGGTTATGAAAAATGAACTAACATTACAATCATGGAGATGGTAGGTCGTACATACACATGAGCAACGTCCTAATTTTTCAGTGATAATTATAAAAAGAAGGAAAATAAAATTATATCTTTCCAAAATGATAATTATATCATAAATAAAATTTTATTTAATAATATATACTTATACATATAATTCTTATGATCTAAAAGGAATCGCATCGTGTCAGGGAGGCGGTGGTCAACACGTCCACGACTGACGTTATCACTTTTTAGTGTGTGTGAAAAGGGTGATAAAGAAAATGATATATTATATTTAAATAAAGTTAATTATGAAATTAATATAATATATATTTTATTTATTTCAAATATTTATAATTAGAACCATGCTTTATATGTTCCATGTATAGTTTGAATGAGTCACATAGCTTTGAGGAGGCGGTAGTCCACACATCCACAATCGATGTTATCGTATTTACACAAAATGTAAAGAATAAGGGTATGTATTATATAAAAAATAAATTATAATTAATAAATTATAAATATTATTTATACCATATATAAATAGATTTTTCATCATAATTCCTAAATATGATAGACGGTAAAGGAAAAAACGAACGACATCATTTTGTGAAGCGGTAGTTCACCATACACATAAAAGGTAAGTTCATTACCCATTAGATGCATGTGTGTATAACTACAGGTAAAAACCTTAGAATAAATAAATCTCAGAATACTTAGGATAATTTTTTTATAATCTTATAATAAGAATATTTTAGTGGGTGTATAATGAAAATAAAATTAAAGAGCTTGAAGAAGGATTCTACCTCTTCATTGGGTAACACCTTTTGGTTTGCACCAAAGGGATTCCTTGGATGGATTTATGTACAAGGAGAGGATTCTAGGATTAGGGTAGGGATGTGTAGAATATATTTTTTCAGAGTTTGGTCATGAAAAAGTGTCTTGAGAGGTGTGAGGAAGTGGGAGAAGAGAGTCTCTTTTTATAGTGGAGGGAAAGGACACACTTGGTATTTTTAGAAATAATTGTGTGTTCTCCAAGTATTACATGTTAAAAAAGTGTTAAACTGGACCATTATGGAACATTAGATTTCTATTGTCCTAAATATGGTGATAAAATAGGTTTTTGATAAGTTTATATGTAATCCCCCCTTAAGATTAATGTTTATCCCCTTGTTAAGCTTAATTTTACCATAATCGATGTAATTAATTTTAATTACATTCATTAATATTTTTGGTAAAAAATAAGTTTAGATTATTATAAATTATAAATTATTATTATTAAAAATGAGGAATAATTATTTTTCAAATTAAAATAACATAATTTATAGAAACTAATTTAAACTTAATCCCACAGAAGGGACGCTAATGTGGGTTTTTAAAGTAAAAATGTTTAAACATTTTCTATGTTTTTATATTCAATTTTAAAGTGAAATTGATTAAAATGAACTAAATTGGATAAATATATGTAAAAATTATCTTATTAATATTTAAAATTAATGAAAAATGTTATTCAAACTTATAAATAAATTAGATGAAAAAAGAAGTTTTGAATTTAAATTCAGTATTTTTCACTATTCATCAAAAAATGAAACTTCAAATAAAAATATTAAAAGTTCACCATAACCTAATTTTTATATCTATATTTCAAAAATTAAGTTTATTTTTATATATAAAATTTATAAAAGTGTTAAAATTTATATTTAATATAAGTTCTCCATTAAAAGGCAATAAAACTGCTTTTATAAAAATAAAGGTTTTTATGTGTAATATTGGATCTATTCTCATCTGATTCCTATAAAATTAATTGGATAAATATAAAAAAAATATTTTATTTAATAAATAACATATAAATTTAATTAATATCATTCACTAATAGTAATTAATTTAACTTATTAAGATAAATCTCTTTTTTCACATAAAAATAGTGTTTTATAAAATCATTCCCTTTATATTCATTTTGTTTCTATATTAATTTATAATTAATTGGTAAACAATTAATTCAACTATATATTTTTATAATTGAATTAATACTATTCATAATCATCGATTTAGTTTCTAGGCTACATCTTATTATATTAAATAAAAATATTTTTAATAATATATTATTGTTTGGTAAAACTAAGTCTTGCATGTTCCACAAGCCACCGAGGAAAGTCAGTATTACATGAAACTCAAGTGAACCTCTGTGTTAAGTATGGATAAAGTTATTTTTTATATTGTGTGTAAAATAATATTAACTTGGTGTTTCATATAAATAAATCTAGGAAAAAATTAAATTTATTCTAAAAGGAAAATATTGTAATGTCTTGGGGTATTTTATTCTCCCCACCTTAAATAAATTGCATCCCCACAATTTAAACTCAATCTAGATAATCAATGGGTTGATATTTGAAAATAAACTAGTGTTGAAAAATCTCTATCGTGGATAAGGTTAATAACACATATTCTTAATAAGAGTACAGGGAAAGTACAATGGCCAGGTAACTAGGTTCCCTACTAAGAGAACATAGGTGGGAAATTGAAACATTATTATAGAAGATAAATATAAATATCAAGTTCTGATGAAGAGTTATAAAGAACATGTTCATATAAAAGTTTATGACCACAAAACCTTAAACCAATGTTATTAAAAGGTCCTTGATATCATAAAAAATGACGATAATAGGATTTTTTTTCGTTTCAAGACCCTTTTCCTATATTAGAGGAATTATTTCACTCTATAAGAATATAATGAAATATAATATCTTGGTATGTTTCTATTTAATAAGCACAATATTATCCTTTGGTTGTGCCTCAAACTATTTCTACTTCATTTCCTAGCACAAGTTTCTTCATATGGTGAAGTAATACATCAAAATCTAAAAACTCATCCAAAGATCAACTTAAACCATTTCATAAATCGGTAAATGTTTCCAAAGATTACGATCCATTAATTTAAAAGGAAGTTTATTGAATGAAATTATCTAATAACATGAAGTGGTTTTTAATCATCATATACCAGACATGTGAATATGGTAATAACTTTAATTACCATAAAACCTTATTTAAAACATGTATTCTTATTGTTACATAAAAGAAAATATAGATTATTAGATATATTCCGTAAATCAAAAAATGATGTAAACTCCATCAATGATTGTATGAACCACTTTTTCAATAAATAATTACTCATTTCCAAGGTAGTCAGCACTTATCTGATTTAAATTATCCAAACCAGTCGTTTCTTTATCTAAGCATCATTATCTTAGCATTAGGAACATATTAAGGGTTATATTTCCCTCAACCATGTGTTTTATAAAAAAATTTACCTTTCACTAAATAAATTTTCTTGGTTCCATTCAATATATGATCTGAAATCCTTAACAAAAATGTACTACAATAAAATCCTCATATATTCCATAATTCTTATAACCAATAGATCATTAATAAAATACTCAAATTACATAATTATCGAATCCAAACATAAGAACATTAATAATTCCTTTTTTGTCTGTGGTAGTATTTTAATCCTATCCATGATCCATTAGACTCTTTTGGGGCATATTCCTTTGATGTATGCGACATTGATTTGTATAGTGTCCCATCTTTTTGTAGTGGAATCATTGAACATTGGAATTTTCTTTCTTTCCATTTCAACCAAAAATTTGGTGGCATTTTTATCCATACTTATAAAAAACTCCCATTCCCTTCAAGAAAGTACTCAGATGTTTCTTTCAACAATTATCACATGTGGGAAAATATTTCCTCCCCTTCTCCCCTTTTTATATATTTTGATCTTCCATTTTCTTCTTTTATTACTTTCCTTTGAATCCATTAGACTTGGATAATTCTTTACCCATATCATTATCACATGACACTGTCCTCATATGATGATAATTCTTGGGATAATATTTACCTTTGAAATATTATCCTTAGACCATAAAAGATATAATTATTCTCACTCTTTGGATCATGTACATTAGTGAGGTTCATGTTACTTATACTAGGTGCCATTTTTAAATAACGACATACACAAAATTAGTTTATATCATTACAAAACATAATTTATAATAAAAAAACTAGTAAAATACTTGGCATAAATTGAAATTTTAATGTTTATCCAATATCATAATCATAAACATGGTTTTTTTGGAGATATATTTACTTTCAAATCCTTAATAATGGTTTTTAAAGAAAATGTGAAATATCCTAAGTGTATCCCTAGTTTGTGTCATACTTGGGGTGCAGTAAGGACCATTTTCATGAACCAAGTTACGTCGAGTTAGGCCAGATGTAACTTTTTTTAGTTTTTACCCCTAGGTAAATCTATGCAAGAACCATGTTCACTTGTAGTATCTAGACATGGATTTATTGCAAGAAAAACACACATAATATCTACCTTACCAAAATTATAGGATGTTATTATATAATTATCCTCAAAGTATACCTTAGGGTTATGTTATCTAATCTAAAATCTTAAAATATAGTTTCCAAGGTCACTGATAAACCTGCTATGATACCAAATGTAACACCTTGACAATTGAAGTCTGGAGCCGGTTCCTTACTTTATTACATTGGAATAAATACAAGATTTGAATTCAAAGGGATCAAATGGCTTAGTATTTTTGGAAAACCATATTACATACATGATACCAATATTACATTGGGGAATAAAAAATGAAACATAATACACAAAAAATACTAATAACTTATATCCTTGAAACTTATTCAAAGGTTTCCTCTCCATAACCTGGGGAAAGGAAACAAAAATAAGGGGGAGATAAAATACCTAGTAAGGGTAAGTAAAATAGAATAAATAATAAATTGATGAGAATAATAAACATGGAAATGTAAATAACTAATAATACATTCCATTCAAATAACTAGATAAGGAAATATTAATCTGGCAAGGAAAGAAATTGAAACACATGACTTTTAATCAATAAAATAAGAATTGAAAGCATCCATAGATATTTCAACGCAAGAATCTCATGGATAAATAATAAATAAATCTAAATTAGGGAAATGATTAATTATTAGAATCCAGGTTTCCTAAGTACATGGAACATTTAATGTTAAGACCTTTCATAAGACGGTGTATAACATGTTGGAAAAAAAACGCAACTAATTTGGCCAACTGATTCGTCTCATAAGACTACCAATTCATTGAAGGTCTATATATAACTGGGACCCAACCGTGTTATACATGTTCAAAGAATTAATCATATATTGAATAATTGATTTAAATCATGAAAAATGTGCATTATCAAATATCTGTTTTGAATAAAAGATATATATTTATTAATAATTCTCTAGTTAATCAAATAACTGTCAAAGTAAACATCGTATATAAAATGGTATACAGTTTAGGAAATAATAATATCTTTTGTAAGAGAATAAAGATATTAAATAAAATTTAATATACCATAAAAGGGTTATAATAAAGTGATTTTTTCAAGAAAAGTTAACAATCACAAAATAAAGTGATATTTCAAAGTTAATCCTTAAACACATTCTTAAGGAAAATAATATTTAAACATTCCAAAGTGTCCCATTCCACTTTGAAACATTTGAATCGTAATCTCCATGAAGGAATAACATTAAATTAAACTTATAATTTCATGAGAATAATTATATTCATGATATAAAATTTCAAAGGGAAGTATATATAACATATATAAAATTGAATTGTTTCATAACAACAAATAAGTCTCAATGGATGTAAATTGAGACGAAACCCCTTACCTTGAGTCTGACTTGTCTTGAGTATCCTTATATTCCTAAATAATAAACTTACTCTATTTATCTAATTTCCTTATAACATTTTTGAATTTTATTATTAATTTTACTTCACTTATTACAATGTTATATACAACTACTTAACATTTAAGTTTACATCGGTTGTTTTTGACCAAATTCAGTTCCTATGTCAAAAATGACTTTGGTAGGTTGGCTATAGCCAAAGAGGTCATTATATAGACATATAAAAAATAAAAATCATGGAATAATTATAATATTTATATATCAATTATAATGTTAATACTAATAATAAAATATAGTTATAAAAAATTGAACAAACATTACAATCATGGAGATATAGGCCGTACATACGCATGAATAATATTCTTATTTTTTGATGATCGATATAGAAAAAGGTAATTAAAATAGTATATTTATAGAATTATAATTATATCATAAATAACATGTAATTTAATCATATATAATTATACATATAATTATTGTGATATAAAAGGAATCACATCGTGTCGGGGAGGCGGTAGTCCACACATCCACGAACGACGTTATTACTTTTTAGTGTGTGTGAAAATGGTAATAAAGAAAATGATATATTATATTTTCCAAAAGGTAATTATGTAATGAATATTATATAGATTTTATTTATTTAAAATATGTTTAATTAAAACCATACTTTATAATTTCCATGTAGAGTGTGAATGAGTCACATCTCTTTGAGGAGGTAGTATTCTGCACTTCCACAAATGATATTATCATATTTACACAAAATGGAAAGCACAAGGGTATGTTTCATATAAAAATTAAAGAAGTATAAATAAATTATAAATATTATATATATAATATATAAATAGTGTATCCATTATAATTACCAACCATGAGAGGTTGTAAAGGAAAAATGAATGACATCGTTTTGTGAGGTGGTAGTTCATTGTACACATAAACGGTAAGTTCGTTACCCATTAGATGAAAGTGTGTGTAAGTGAAAGTAAAACCATTATAATAAAAAATTATTATTATATTGATGATACTGATTTTATTATATAATAATGGAATAATATTATTTTTTGGGATAGAGAATGAAAATAAAAGCAAAGAGCTTGAGGAAGGATGATACCTCTTCTTTGGGAAACTCTTATTAGTTTGCATCAAAGAGATTCCTTGGATGGATTTATACTCAAGTTGAGGATTCTTGGATAATGGTATAGATGTTGAGAATCTATTTGGGCATATTTTTTTTGATAAAAATTTGCTTGAGAGGTGTGAGTATGTGGGGGAGGTTAGTGCCTTTTTATAGTGGAGGGAAAAGACACACTTGGTATTTTTGAAAAGAATTATGTATTTTCCTAGTATTACATATTACCCAAGTGTAAAAATGGATAATTAAAAAAAATTATAGGTGAATTTTATAAAATATGGCCATAAAATAGGTTTTGGATAAGTTTATAGGTCATTTTCCCCTTAAGATTAAGTTTTAGTCCCCTATTAAGCTTAATTTTACCTTAATCGATGTAATTAATTTTAATTACTTTCACTAATATTTTTGGTCAAAAACTAAGTTTAACTTATTAAAAATTAAAAATTATTATTATTCCAAATATTTAATCCATTTTTAAAAATTACAATCATAGAAGTGGCAGAAATTAATTTAAATTTAATCCCACAGACGAGACGACAGTTCGAGGTTTTAAAGTAAGAACATTCAAAAGTATACAATGTTTTTATATTCAATTTCAATGTGAAATTAATTATAATGACCTAAATTAGATAAATATATGTAAAATTATTCTAATTAATATCTAAAACCAATAAAAAAATTTAATTTAACCTTACAAATAATTTAGATGAAAAAGTAGTTTTTACTTAAAATTCAGTGTTTCTCACTATTCATTAAAAAATGAAACATCATAGAAAAATACAAAAAATAAAAAATAACATATTTTTTATGTTTATATTTCAAAATTTAAGTTTATTTTTACATATAAAATTTATAAAAGTTCCAAAATTCATATTTAAAATAGGTTTACCATTAAAAGGCGGTAAAACTTCTTTTATAAAAATATAGGCTTTTATATGTAATATTGGGTTTGTTCTCATATTTTTCCAATAAAATTGATTGGAAGAATATAAAAAATATTCTATTTAATATATAATATATAAATTTAATTAATATAATTCACTAATAGTAATTAATTCAACTTATTAAGATAAATATCATTCTTCACATAAAAATAGTCTTTTATTAAATCATTCCCTTTATAATCATTTGGTTTCTATATTCATTTCTTATGAATAGGTAACCAATGAGTTTAATGATATATTTTTATAATTTAGGTAATCCTATACATAATAATCAATTTAATGTATATGTTATATCTTATTATATTAAATAATATTTTTTAATAATATATTATTGTTTGGTAAAACTCGATCTTGCATGTAACACAAGCCATTGAGGAAAGCCAGTCTTTCATGTAACACAAGATAACCTCAATTTTCGGTATAAATAAAGTTAAAATTTATATTTCATGGAACATAATCTTACCTTTTTGTTTTATATAAAGAAATTTAGGAACAAAAATTAAATTTATTCTAAAAGAAGAATATTTTAAAGTATTGGGGTTTTACATTTATGGTAATTCTGGTTATTACCATGTTTCAAGAGAGTATATGATGAAGGTATTCAAATTTTTGGTATGTGACAAACAATAGATTATTTATGATATATTGGAGATTAAATTTAAGATGATTTTGATAAATTTAGTGACCTTCCTTCTAAATTTTGTATTTTCATCTTTTGGAAGGGTTACAAGGTTAACCAATTATAGAATGATTTAATTTAAACTTCAGATGATGTTTTAGAGATTAAAATATTATATCCCTACATGAGTATTTATGAATATTGTATAACCCATGCTAGAAGTTTTTCTGTGATGTTAACTAAATATAGATAGAATGATCCATCATTATATTTATGGATCTCATGATCTGTTAATGCTTTAGGAATGAAAATCTCTCCATTATTTATTAGAGTAATAGATGAAGTGGAAATTGATCAAGGCACAACCAAAGGGTGATATTGTTCATATGAAATGTAATGAAATCAATTAAGTATATCTTCTTATGAAAAATTATTCAACTTTAGGGAAAAGGGTCTTAAAATAAAATGTTCTCCTATCATCATCATTTTAGATGACATAAAATTCATTTTTCAAGCCTCTTTGGTTTATGTATTTTTTTCTCATTAACTTTATACTGAACATTTTCTCTATCACTCTACATTAGTATTTGGGTGTTAGTTCTCTATTCTATTCCCATGTTTTCACTTTTCACCTATGTTATCATATGTGGAAACATAATTATGATTTACTTTGGGTAAACATTAGGTTTCTGACTTTCCCTTTTTAAAGGAAGTTTTATTATTCATTTTTACGATGTGGGTTTCTATGAAAGGAACTTCAAGTATTAAAACTTTGATAACACAGATAAATTTTGATGGTGAAATGCATTTTAAGTGGGGTAGAATGTAACACCTTGTGTTCTTATGAATTTTTTTCCAAATAAATTAAAATTATTTGATGTATTGAGTTTCATGCTACCACAAGTTAAGATCGAGGTACATGAAACACTACGTTTGGCTTGTGTTACACCCAATACCAAGTTATTTCTATAGTTTTCATTACATGTAATGCTGTGTTTTACTGAACTACAATATACTATTAATAATAATATTAAAATATTATTATAATTATCACTTATATGTTGGAATTTTAGTTATGAATAAGATTAAATAAATTATGAAAATATAGTTTACATGTTTATATAAAATTAATTATTTGGTTACTAATTAATTAGAAATTAACATAAGAACTATTTGAAAATAAGAAAATTTCTTTTCTGAAAAACTATTTTTTATGCACAAACACATATTATCTTAATAAATTAAACAAACCACTTTTGATGAATTATTTTAAATAAAATTTATATATTATATATTAAATAAAATTTTTAAAATTCATCTTATTTTTTTCTAGATAATAGATAAGAATAAATCCAATTTTATGCATTAAAATATATATTTTTCTAAAAGAAAGTTTTATCACCTTTAAATGGTGAACTTATTTTAAAAATAAAATTTGAAACTTTTTTAAATTATATTTAAAAAAACTTTATTTTTGAAATTATAATTTAAAAATTATATTATAATTAATTTTTGGTATTTTTCTGTGAAGTTTTATATTTTGAATAATAGTGAATAATATTGAATTTCAATTGAAAATTGACTTTTCATTTAAATAATTCATAATGTTAAATTATATTTTTATTTTGTTTTAAAGTATATTTAGATTAATTATAAACATATTAATCCAATTTAGGTAATTTTACTCAATTTAACATTAAAATTGGATATGAAAACATTTCAAACATTTGAACCTTTTCACTTTAAAAACCATTTGTTTCATCCCATCTCAGAAATAAATTTTAAATTAATTTATGTGGCTTATGTGAATTAAATTTGGAAAATTAGATTCTATATTTGAAATTAGAATAATTTATAATTTATAATAATGTAAAATTAATTTTTGACCAAAATTATTAGTGAAAAAAGTTCAAATTAATTACTGTGATTAAGAAAAAATGATCTTACCAAGGTACTAACCTTTAAACTTAAGAAACAAAATGACATATAAACATGTAAAAAACTCATTAGATTAAAATATTTCAAACATATACCCTCTTGGTTCAAAAATAGTTCATTATTTTTGGCACATTAGGTAAGAGAGACCTCCCAATAATGTTTATATTTTTGGTATTTACCAGAATTCCACTCCCCCACACTATAAAATGGAACTCACTCTCACAAATTATTCACACCTATCAAGAATTTTGTATTTTACAACCCCTACCTAAATCACATCCAAAATTATATCACCTCATCCTAGAAGCCTCACTTTGGGAAGAAATCTAACCAATGGTGTTTTTTAAGAGCAAAACAAAATGAGTTACTTGAAGAAGAGAAGGTTTGAATGTGCATAAAGGAAGTTAAGAGTTAAGATAATATGATTTCTAGTCTCACATTTATTTTTGTGAGACTTATGACATATTCACCTATTTTTTCTTTTGTGTGGTGTTTATACTACCCTATGAAATGTTACATCATGAATTTCCTTCATTTCATGATATTAAAAAAGTTTAAATTATTTTTATTCTTTCACGGGGCTCATGATTCAAAAGTTACTCAAGTTGTAAGGTATTTCTGTTTAAATTTTTACTTTTCTGATACACGTTCTATATTCAGAAAATATTTCTTATATGTGGTGTGTATACTTCCTAAGAATTTCATTTATTATTATTCCACATAAATTATTTTGGTATTTACACATCCATTCAATGATATATCTTTCATGGGGTTTTGGTTTTAATGTTACCAAAGCAGTAATATAATTTTTTCTAAATTTTCTTTCTTTGAGAAACATATTATGTTATACACATATATTCTTTTATGAGATGTATATACTACCCATTTGACATGTTATATCTTGACTATAATTATTATCATGATATTTTATGCTTTATGTAATGTTATTATTTCATATGGATTTTGATTCAAATTTACCAAAGTGGCAAGAATTTATTAATACATTATCATTGTTTATTAGGATTGTTTATGATTATGATTCCATTGATGAAATGTTTTGATCCATCACACAAGAATTCTCATAATTTTTCTTCTCCTCAGATTATTCATTATATGTTTAAGTAATGTTAGAATTTTACACTATTTTGTACTTAAGATATTTAATAAAGTGTTTTTAAGAAAATACAACCTTATTTCTCTCTTTGGTCAGAATTTGTTTTACTCAAAATCCATGTTTTATAAAAATATTTTCAATTTTTTTAAATGATATTTTAATACCATTTTCAAGTAAAGGGATTTTAAAAATGTTTTATGTTTTACAAAGTGTTTAAAATGGGTTTCAAAGCTTCCTTTATAACGTTTCAAGGTTTTTTTCAAAGAAAAGGGTTTTTAAAGTGTTTTATTTTTTAAAAATATTTTCTCAAAGATTAAATGATATTTTAATCAAGAAATGTTTTTATATTATCTTTAATAATTATTTTCCATCTAATATGACATTATTTTATATAGATTATGATTTACATGGGGAAATATACAAGGAAAAAATAATTATTCTTTCTTTGAATGGTTTATGTTTAAGATGAAAAGTTGTTTATGAAACCCGTTTCTATTCCACAGGTTATACTATGCTTAAATTCTTATGAAAACTGATTCCTTTCATGAGTTATTCTATTATCAAATTATTATGAAACCAATTTCTTTTTCATAGATTCTGATATGATGCAATGTTTATGATACCAATTTCATTTAATGGGTTATGATATGATGAATGTTTTTGATCTTGTGGAACACATATGTATGATTTCATTATGTGATAAGTGGGACTAATATCAACCTCTAATGGATTGAGTAAATTTTGTATATCACCAAATAAAAAAATGGGAAACAAGTTAATGAGCCCGATCCAAAATGGGAAATAGGTTCTTCCTAAACCATAATGGGAAATAGGTGTATCCTGATCCACAATGGTAGAAATGTGTGTCATGATCCATAATGGAAAATAGGTGAATTATGATCCACTATGAGAAATAAGTGTGTCCTGATCCACTATGTTGATAGTCTTAGTAATTAACCTTGAAACATGAAATAGTTTTCTATATTTATGATGGTTCCACAATTTTATGACATGAGTTTATGGTTTATGATTGATTTGTGATGGTTTATCACCTTTATATATCATGTTTTCTAAAATGATAATGTTTTATTACATGAATCTTGTTTATGATCTATGATAGTTTGGGTATGAACTTCAATCATTTTGATTCATTATCACATACCCTTATACTTATCTTATGACTTTATATGTTCATATATTTATATCTCTTATGTTTACCCTTACTAATAATTTGATCTCATCCTTTCTTATGTTTCCTTCCCTAGGTTATGAATAAATTTTAGGTAGGATATTCCTATGAGTACTAAATGGGAAGATCTTTGTGGGAAACATTGAAGATATTTCACAATGTTAGAAGACGGTGTTCCAAGTTTCCAAAGACACTAAACTATTATGGTCCTCAAACATGTACTTTTTTAATGTTATGAATATTTATCTAAAATGATGTAATATCCATGTATTTTAATTCTAGTTTGCTGTAATGATCCTCTTATAAAATCTTGAATATCATATAAAATATCTAACATGTTTTGCATAAATAGGATGTGGAATAGAATTTATCACTTCAATTTTTAACTTATTAACTTCAATTACTTTTTTGTGAAATTATAGGCCCAAGGACTTTCCTCTTTCCACCATGAAATCAAACATTTCAAAATTAATAAAAAAAAATTTATTGAAATTTTTATAACTTTACCTAGATTTTTCAAGAAATGATCAATGGAATCTCCAAAAATAGTAATGTTATACAAAAATACCTCCATACAGTCTTCAATATGATCTGAAAAGATATTTACCATAAAATTTTGAATTTAACTATGGAATTAAATAATTCAAATATAATCCTTTTGTATTCAAATGTTTTGTAGGGACATGTAAAGGTGGTATTCATTCGATACTGGAGTGAAATTGGCACATGAAAGTAACCAGAAAATCTATCGAGAAAATAATAGTGAGTTCTTACTACCAACCTTTATAACATCTAGTAAATAATGGGAATATGGAAATGATTCTTCATAGTAACCTGGTTCATATTCTTATAATCTATACTCAGTCTCCAGCTATTCTAAATTCTAACATATATCAACTCATTATAGTCCTTCCTCATTATGGCTAGTTCAGTTTTTTAAGAGCTACATGAATGGGGATTACCCATTGTGGGTCTGATATTGGGTATATTATCTCTTCTTCTAATAAATTATCTATCTAATTTTTAATACCTTTATCATGGTTGGATTCAACAACTTTTTAGGATTACTAATAGTAATTTAATTTCCCTTAACCATAATTCAATATGAAATTATTTTAGAATTTATTCCTTGAATACTCTTAAACTCTAACTTATTTCTTATAATTTTTTCTTTTAAAATCATAATAATTTTTTTATTATTGTGAGTAAAAAATTCTATAAATGATTACTGTTAATTTTTCTCCTTCCATTATGTATACATACTTAAGATAAATGGGCTGTGGTTTCAATTCCATATTTGGGGTTTATTCTAAAGATAAAATATACCTGGAAATCTTACTTCCAATGTCTGGATTTCTTACACAAAAGATGAAAAATTTGATTCATCACCCTAAAAAAATAATCAAATCCATGAAAGGATCAAGTATTTTACACTTACCCAATATAAAAATATATTTTATATTTTTTTGATTAGTTTCTTTTTCCATTTAAATTTTAATAATTAAGTGTTTTTCCAAGGAAAAAATTTCACGTAATATACCTTGATATTTACTATATTTAGAATCTTCAATGTGGTAAAGTGTAAGAAGGGAATGATACTCTAAAGGGTGATTCATGGAGTCAAAAATGTTTAAGTGGTATTTATTGTCTCTAAAATGCATAGTTAGGGTTTTCCATGCACAATGATGATAATATTGCCTATATTCAAGAAAGGTTTACCAAAAATGATGGGTGTGTGTGATGGGGTTCAATATTTATCCTTGTTAAGCACATATAAGTTTAATGGAAGGAATAAATTCTAAATTCTAACTAGTAAATCCTCCAATACTCCTGCTAAAAATATAGTAAAATGGTTTTCTAGTTATATAATAACTATTATAGGCTCCAATTATTCCATATATAAATTAGTAAAAACTAATCATTGTAAAACATTAATGGAGGAATCAAAATCATATAAAGAATTAAAAAAGGCTAGTGAACCAATAATGAAAGTGATAAAAATTACCATGTATCTTGAAATTTTATGGTAAACTTTGGTGTAATCAATGTTGAGACACTAAATACTAGGTTAAACCTATAATTCCCTTGAAGTATCATATTTTCTGTGAAAACATATTTGAGGATCTTATCATACTTTGAGACTTTGTTAATATAATCTAAAATGGAATATTAATCTAAAATTTATAGAATGTTTTTAGAATTTGTATTTGCAGTTCTTCCTCTTAGATATTCTTGGAATAATCTATCCTTAATGGGAAGGGAAGTGAAATATCTTTATTCTCTCTTTGTTACCAATATAGGGGTGTTTATTAATTCTTTCTTCTTCGCACAACTCTCAATTATTATATTTTCTTTTCTTCATCCATGGGATTGTTTTTAAAAATATTTCCAATTTTTTTTACTTCACTTTATTTAGCTTATATTTGAGGATTCTCAAGTTCAGGTGTATATTATGAGGGAATTTCCTTAACACTTCTTGTGGAAATTATACTAACATTAAATTTTTTATTATGGGCTAGTTGGGATGACCATTTTCATAGTTTTTTGTATAATATTTCCACAAGAATGATGTATTGATTCTTTTTCTCCTTCACTTTATTCCTTAATTACTCAACTTTAGGTTTTTGTTGCTATTTCATAGGGGATTTCATAGTATTTTTAGGTTGTTAATATTGATTATTTTGATGGGGGGGGGGTAGTAATTTGTTTGGTTAATGAGGGATTTTATTGTTATTGTAAGTTTGGTTGGCGCTAAAAAGGTTGATTTTAATAATGGAATGGGTGTTGTTACTGGAATTGGATTTGATAGGATAGTTTGGCCTAGTTATAATGATTTTAAAATCCATATTGGACTTGAGATTTTTATCTCTATATAATATTTTTCTATGGATATTTCCACCACTGGTAAGCTTTTTTAAAAATTTATATACCCTTCACCTTAACATAATGATCATTATACTGGTTAGGTTTTCACACAAACCACATATAGTTATTTTTTCTCACTAGATTACTTCAATTACATTTTTATGACAAGACTATTTAGTTATTCAATTTTTAATTATAATAATAGAGATGATTCAAAAGATCACAACTCATGTAGTCCTATAATACTTTCACCTCTCATGTCAAAATATTGGGAGTTATTGGTTATTTCATAATGATTATATTAACTTTTACTAATAATTTGTCTATTAGAGGTCATCTAGATGTTTTATCTAATAGATTAATATAATCTTAGGCACACCTAGATAAAATAAGACAAGGAAGTAATGTTTTTATTAATTTTTTTGATGAGGTCAACTGGTAAATAATTTCTTATTCCTCTACCTATACTCATACAGAGCCTCTCCATATGCGAGTATGATGGAAGAAATCTCATTTATGATGGATATGTTTCTAGAGGTGGGAAAAAATATTTTAAGGAAGCTTATTTATAGGTCACTGTAATCATGTATTTATCATATTTGTAGGTCATACAATCATTCCTTAGTCACCCCTTTAATTGAAAAGGGGTATTCCCTCAACTTGACTTGTTCTTATACCAATCCTCTAGGATTCAATGTTATATAAACAAGGGTAAACTCCTAAATGTGCTTGTTGGGATATTAACCTAACAAACCTTGAATTAGACTAGTTTTGAATGAAAAATCACATTTTAATTTAGACTTTTTTATTATTATTATGATTGATGGATTGGTGTGCACACAAGTATGTCAATATTTGTTTTAGGTTAGCTTACATAGGGACAAGGTCACAGTGAACACTAGAAGTCTTACTGAAGTTTATCAAGGTAACTTCCTTAAATTCATATTGTATGTTTAGGTTATTTAGATTACTTTGCAACATACTTTCAATTTTTGGGTCAAAGTTAAAATATTTATTATTTGAAGACCAGGTCATTAAATTTTAAAAATTATAATTTTTTATACTACCTCCCCCACAACAAAACCAAGTTTTAACATGAAAATTTATATGGGGTGTGAAAAAGCCTTTATTTTCTTAGGTTAAATATAATATAGTGGAAACCTAAGGTTTCCTCTAGATATGGGTGCATAAAAATTTGATGTCACTTTAGTTGAAGAGGTAATGGTTACTTTGGAATTGTTTTATTGATAGTAAATTATATTAAAGAAAGTGTAGAGAGTGAACTAAAGGTTTGGAAATAAAATGATGATAGGTTTATGGTTCATGGATGGATGATCAATTATATTGCAATCATAATTTCAAATTATTTTACTCTTCTTCTTATTAACTAGATAGTGAGGGGTTACATAATTATTCCACCTCTTATCAAAGTTGGAATGCATATGGTGATAATTGATCTAACTAAGATACCATCTTAGGATATCCTTCTTCTTCATGCATGAAGTGATTTAACAAACTACTCTCATATAACTTAGGTAAGAACCAATCAGGTTATGTGTTTCCCAAGACACATAATAATGTTCTAATACCCATTAAACATGATCTAACAACCACCAAGATCTTTATCACCCAACCTTTTCTATTAATTCATATATAGATTAAGCTAAGTTAAGGGATATCATCATCATCGAATAATGGTAAAAAAAATAAACAAAATTAGATCACACACAATCACATATGATATTAAGGACTACTACTGAACATTGAAAAAAGTAAAAACAAGAGAGAGTTTGATTTATGAAGTTTAGCACTTGATAAATACAATAAATATCATTCCTTTCCCGAATCACCAATTGGATTTAACCCTTTATTCTAATGGTAATGATGGTCAAAGAACTAGTAGAAAAACTAGATTTCATGTTATGTTTTTCACATCGGTTATAATAGGAAATTATGTTGAAACCTTCACACTTAATATTTTCACATCACTTGTTATAATAACCGATGTGAAAAAATAGGTTTCAAAATAAATTTTTATAATAAATGATGTTAAAACCTTTTAAAAAAGTTAAATACACCTGAATTTTGATGGATAAATTTCATTCTTTCAAACCTGAAAACACTCAAAACCAAATTTTACCATCTTGCAAATAGACTTCCTCTACTTCATTAATCTATATTCTATCTTTTATTGAGTTTTATCCTTTGATTTTGTATTTTTTCACTTATATATTTCTCATTTCACTGTCTTTTTCACCATTTGATATCTCAGAGGTTTTCTGTAGATTTTTATATAGTTCCACAATCCTTGTTACTAATTTGTTTTTTAACCATGTTCCCACCCTATTTTATCCCATATGAAGTTTGTTTACTACTATTTTATCACTATTCATCATTGATATACTCTCTATATCTACATTTTTTTGTGATTAATTTTTTATTTTATTTTTTAAGATATATTATTTAGTAATGATATAAATTTTAATCATTTATTTAGTGTTGAACATGATCTCACTCAATTTCATGTAATCTGAAGTTTGTTTATTGATGTTTTATCTCTATTTTTCATAGATATACTATATGCATCTCATTTTTCCCTGATAATTCTTTATTTTTTTTATTTTTTTTAAATAATTGTAATTTATAGGGTATATTCTGTTATTTATTATTTTTTATAAATTTTATATCCATTTATTTTATTATGTTTATTTATTTATCCTAATAAAGTTTATATTTTATATTTTTTTTTGATTAAATGTCTATAAAAAAATGTTTTTTATTATATGTTTATTAGTAAATGGAAAGTTCATTCATTATATTGTATTTATTTATTTATCATATTAATGTTTATTTGTTATTATTTGTTATTTTTATGAATAAATGGTTAATTTTTTGTTTTTTTTGATTATATTTTTATTAACGTCTCCCGAGAGTGTCATTATTTCTATCAGGAAATATCAAAGAAAAAATTTATGTGCTCAGCTATCAACAACTAATTTAAAACATAGTTTAATAGAATATCATGTTCAATCCACTATGAGTGGTGTAAAAACACCTTAAAATGTTTAAGAAAACTTTAAAGATAACAAGAGAATACGTGATTGATTAGTTTGGTTTCTTAGATGATGAGGAGTATACCAATATAATGTAATTCTAGGTTCATTTACTAAGTTGAAAATGTGATGTGATTTAATTTTTATGTTTTTAGAATTTAACCTTAGTAAGACTCATCTCAGAGTACTTTCTCTCTACTTTATGAATGCATTTTCCACTCTCAGATACTTGGTTTAATTCATTAGTGGGTATCTTGAACCTTGTTTGAACATAGTTATCCCTGCTCTTTAATTTTTTATACCTTCAGAGAGAAAACTTGTTGATATATTATAAAATAAAATACCCTCCTTTCATAGAATTGATCATTATGAGAAGGGGGGGGGGGTATCTTTGGGATGAAAATAAATGGAAATAATCAAACAATCATATAGATAAATTACACACAAACTTTCCTAAACTATAATAAATTCCCTTTATTTACATTTATTATTTAAGACCCCAAGCTTCCACGGTACGCTTCTCTTTGAATAATACAGTAGCGTGTGTTGTACGCAACTTCGAGGTCTAACACACACCACAACCAATCAAAGTAGCAGTTATGAATAGTAATACCTACTTTTTGAAATTTTATAAATTTTATCTCACAAAATGGACTTTATTTTTGGATTCGGAATATTGAATTTAGCCTATGGTGAAATTTTGGTACTTTTCGGATAACTTCTATATTTTGATGAATAGTGAAAATTACTAAATTTTAATTAAAAATAGATTTTTTAAACAAAATAATTAATAGTGATAAATTCTTGAATTTGAGTGGTTTTAAAGTATATTTAGAATATATTTTTTAACATTTAATACAATGTTGGTCATTGGACATAATTTCACAATTAAACCGGACATAAACAAGTGCCAATCTTTTGATAGTTATTATTTCTTAAAAACAAGCTTTTTATTTTGACAGCGGGAATTAATTTTAAATTAATTTCTGTCACTTTTGTGTTTTGAATTTTAAAAAATGGATTCCATATTTGGAATTAGGATATCCAAATTGTGTAAATAGGTAACTTTTATTTTTAGACATTTTGAATAATTACTTCGGTAAATATTTTATTTACCATGGTTAAAGGGTAAATCCGGTAAATAAGGGTAAAAAAATAATATTATAATAATAATAAATTACCCTAAAACGTGTACTAACCTTATTAGTGGATAAATGTCCAACCATGGGTATCTTTGGGTCTATTTTGGGACCCCATGGAGCCACTTCTAGGTGATAGGGACACTTTATATAAATTAAGTTAAAGTAAATACAAAAATGACATAAGCATAAATCTTTTTGAAAAACAAATTTTACATAGGGTTATATATGTTATATTTTATACTATAAATATTAATTAGAAATATAAAAATATTTCCTACATTATTTTATTTTATTTATAATTTTTATACATTTAATAATTAAATTTTTTTATGACACAATAATGAAGCAGTATTTTCTTTATTAATGAAAGAATCAAATAATTGATATTATGAATATCAAGATAAATTTAATTGGAAACTTTTTATGAATTAAACTAATTTTCTAGGTTAATATGACATATTAGGACTAGTTATATGAATTTGGTTCGAAGTAATAATGGTGTTATGAATTTATCAAAAACAAAATACCGAATAGTGTCAAAATTGACATAAAAGAGTTTTTTAAAAACATATTATATTATTAATTGATATTCTATTTCTAAAAATCTATGGTTTGTCCAAAGGACTTATATCATGATAGGTGTATCATTAATGAGCCACTTGGGGGTCTCTTGGATTTATATAGTAAGTTTATTAACTATATAATATAAAAATACAAAGTGACATAGTAAATGTCAATCTAATTAACTAAGAGTTAAAACTAAAAGATAAGGTTAATATAATAACCAAAACCTGTCTAAAATCTATTTTTTGAAATTATTTTGACCCATACCACCTTAGAATTTGAATAATCCACTTTTGAGCCATTATAAACCGAATATGATTTCATTATGAAATAATACTTTATGTTTTCCTAAAGAGCCCCTCCCCCCCTTATAAAATGACACCACTTCTAACCAATTCTTCACACCTTCAAAGCCTTTTAGTTCGGACAAAACCTGGGAAAATATACTATCAAGTTCCCTAAATTAAACCTATAGGCCTTAGTTTGATCATAAATCCAACCTAAGGAGCCCTTTTGATCAAATCAAAAGGAAGAACCCGATTAAGAGATAATGTTTTAAACACCCTCTTTCAAGTTCCTCTCTTCTTCAACTTCTTCTTTCTTTGATATTACCATTATAAAATAATAAATCCAGTATATTATATATATTGTGATGTTATTATAAATATGGTAAAAACATATTCAATATTCTATCCATCCTTTGAATGACATTTCACCATACGTGCGTACGTACGGCTTACCGTCTCCACATCGTGGTGTAATTGTTATTCAAAACATTATTATTTGGATGGGTATCATAATGATGTGTAATTCATATAACTAAAAAATATTACATGATAATTATTCTGTATATATGATATACCATCCAATTATATATTATTTTAATATCGAAATAATGATATTGTCGCCCGTGCGTACATACGGACTACCATCTCCACGAACGCGAATAGATTCATTCCCCATCATATCCATTCGAGTCTAATTCTCATTTGATGATTAAAATTAATGTTTAAGAACTTTATAGCATTATAGATATGAATAAGATGCAACCTATCCATAACAAACACGACTTAGGTAACAAAACATATAAAATAAAACGACTAAGTTAACACCCGAAACAACGATAATACTAAGATATTATTAACAAAGCAATGTTAAAAGATCATATATGATATTATATTAATGTATATGATTCTTGAATAATTTAATAACAATTATTTAACCATTATATAGAAGTTTATTCTACCCTCGACTAACTAAAAGTACAAGGTAAGGGTTTATTTCACAATCTCTTCATTATCCGAGGTTGTTTATACATAATTATCTACTGGGACCTCTTTATCATCCACATCCATGTTTCTTAAAAATGTATTTCAAAACATTCTTAATATTTTACAGAATATGGGTTAAAGTCAATTATACCATATTTTTACTTTTTATAAGATGTTTATAAAGGAATCTTTCTGTCGTTTTCCAAACAAGGTCCTTTTTAACATTTTCAACAAAATGAAGGTAAGAATGTATTTTTTAACTTATACAGTGGGTGTAGCTATTTTCTACCATTATAAACTCGTCGAGGCTTCCCTTAAAGGATTATAATAATATTTTCAAAGTAAATGTTTTATTTTATAATTATGTGACTCTTAAATTATTTCAATATAGAAAGAGATATTTCTCTAAAAAGGGTTTTGATTTCATCTATGTCAACATCCTTTGATGGATTTTAAGTTTATTTGGAGTTGATTTATTATGATAAAAACTTCCATATTGTATTTAAGGTTTTGTGATATGTTTGACTGTGGATGTGCTATTTTTATACCATTCATTATTTATGGTTAAATTATTGACATTTCATATGCTAGTTTTAATAAGAATGTTTATGATATGTTTAAACCTTATCATATGAGGAATGTATTGAACTTAGTATGTGATGGGTGGAGCCTGCTATAGCTCCTCGATGCATTGGTAGATCTCATGAGACAACTAGACGTGGAATTGGCCGAGGCACTTTCCCAATTTGATTTATGGTTTTGGCCGAGGCCTTAATCATTTTTAGACATCTTGGCCGAGGCCTTGAAAAAATGTTTCATAATGTCTGGCATTATACATTCCCTCATTATAGAAATAATATTGATGGTTCATGTGGTCATTCGACTAGTAGAATACCCCTGATTATGTTTTATTATGGAATTATTTACTCAGATCATATTCTTGCCATAAAAGTATTCATGTTTATTATTGGTAAAGGCATGTGGTTTAAATTATTTACCATGATTAATATTTATGTCATTTTCCACTGTATTACTTTCCCTTACTGAGCATTTGAGCTCACCCCTTTCTTACATTTCATTTTCCCAGGATATGAAGAAGTTAGTTATGAGTGACCTGCAGGTATAATCTAGGAGTCCTGGATGTTTTTAATGAAATATATTTGTGTTGTATTTCTCTTCAAGCTGTAAAGTTGAACTTATGTATGAATCTTGTTTCCAAGGATACTAAACTAATCAGTCTTTCAAGACTTGATCTTTTGTGATCATGCCAATATTATGTAATAATGCCCCGACTCTAGGTAACTAGGGTTAGGGCGTTACATATTAGTATAGAAAGAACTAGCCCCCTCATGATATTCATGAAGGGATATAATAAATAAAAGAAAAAAAACCCAATTGTAGTAGTATCCTCATACAACACCATTAGGTCATCCTCTTCCTTTTTTTTCTAGTGTTAGTGGTCTAAAAAAATTCCCCTCACTTTTTTCATAATATACTCCTCCATTTATTCCCCCAAGATAATTATCCATCACTTATTCTAAATTTTGAATTCATATATCCTCATTGTATAATTTATCTATTTGAATTATTATATTCCTCCCTCTATCTCTTGTCTAGTAATTCTTGGCTGAGACTTCTGTTTTTGAATTTGATCACTCATCCAAATCCTTCCCTAGATTTTTGGGGGTATTTAAAACTCTTATTTGTTGGGGTGATTATACTATGTCTATTGTTTTTTAAAACTCCCAAGTGTATCCTATGAATCTCATGTATAACCCAAGATCCGTAGGTACTTGAATGTTAAATCAATATAAAACAACAATGTGGGTGTCCCCTTGTGAAAAAACCCATGAAATGTGTTCATGGATTTCTTAGTCATGCATCGTGGTTTTAAAGTCCACGATGTAGTGGATTCTCCATACAATTTAATTAATTCATCCATTTAATAGCCCTCCATGGTGAAGTGGACACACCATGTTGTATTATATTATTAAATTTTTCTTCTTCAAACCGACCATGGTGCATCCCGTTAGAGAATGATGGAGGCCCTAGATTGTCTTATTCTTCATTTTGACCCATGAGTCAATGTGTTTCTCACTATGCCAGAACACCCATTATTCATTATCGGACTACAGGTACCACAAAAAAATAGTGAGATCCATAATAGAATCATTTTTATTCATATATCCTAAAAAGTTATCTAAGTTGCATAACCATAACTGCAGTGTAGGGAGGCTCAAAAAACTAGTGGCGTTCCAAGATCTCCCCTCCAACCATGGTGGATTTTCAGTGTGGCATAGAGGTTGTGTGGTGAAACTCTGTTGGAGGTATTTTTTGAAAAAGATTATGTAAAAGTGTTATCAAAATGAAAAAATTTATGTAAGTATGAATAGTACCTAGGAGTGAATTCCCTACATCAAACACATGGAGTTGTGGCCTTCATTATATATGTTAGCATGTATCCTTAGTGGTCCAAAAAAAATATGGGGACTAGAGGCCCCCCTACACCATCGTGGATCGGCCCATCCAAGTGGATCCTTTCTCCCTCCGTTATGTGGATCCATTCCCCACACATTGAAGCACTTCTATTCCCATGCTCTACTACCTTCTACCGCTAGTGCAAGCCTTCTTCATGGGTCTTCTTGGCCGGTCATCCCTCCATTAGGTTGTATATGTGGCTTATGACCCATAGTTTGAGGGCTAGAATGGGTTAGCCTATTTTTTTCTAACCCTCCTCCTCCTTTACCATTCCAACCAACAATTCATACACAAAAATACTACAAATTCTAAAAAATATAAAACTATGTAAAATATGAATTTAATATTTTTTATTTATTTTTTTATTCAATGTTATAAAAAGTAAAAAATACCCAAAAAATGAGTCTTATTAATTTAAATATGGGTACTAATAAATGAAAAGCAATGAAATTAATGAATTAAAAATTTGAAATTTATACACAGAAAAATAACTCATCTTAACCCTCTACACATAAACCATTCTTGTCCTCAAGTATTCATATCAACTATGAATTTAAATGTACACCCCTATTCTACTAATATTTCGTATTTAAAATCAGGTAAATAGAACAATTATCAATGGGGGAAATAAATTTCAACCATCAAATAAAACATTATTCCAAAAAATCACTTGATACAATGAATTTAAAATTTATAGTTCAAAAATGATAGGAATTCTAATCTCTTCTATTAATGTCTTATAATTCATTATTATTAGCATATGAAGTTGTGATCTACTGCATCTTTTTTTCTTTTCTCATTAATCAAGGTAAAATTTATATGAATATTTCATCATACCTTAATTACATACCTCAAAGATATAAATTTGAAAAAATCTACTTTCTGTACCAAGTAGAGTCAAATATAACTAAAAATCAAGATGACTTCGAAACATAGGATCAAATGATTCTAAAGTTAAAGAGATGGTAGGATATTAATTAATAAAACATTAATCTCAAAAGGATGTTAATATATACCTATAAATCATAATAAAAAAAATAAACCAATGACATTATCCTCTTGAAAATTACATCCCCTAATAACTAAAAATCCTATGTATGTCCATGATCAATGAAAATAATTAATGGGTCACCCATCTAATTTTTTTTATTTTTTTTAATTTTTTGAAATTTTCAGAAATTGATCCAGTAAAAGTATCACATCCAATAACCAACTCCAAATGATGATAATAATTGGTCAAGTAATGTTTATTTTTGATCTCCCAGTAACTCAACCCAAATTTTTTCCTTTTTAGTGGGTTGAATAATAAAAACAATGAATTATTACATGAAACCTCTTCCCAAAATACAATCAGTTATTGAAACATATTCTCTTAAAAAATAATACCCCACTTTCCCATGAAATTAATTTTCCCCCACACTTAAACTTTTAACATCTTGAGAAACATTAAAATAAGAGTAGGAATGTATAATTTGTCTTGAAATGTGTTTTTCTTAACACAGTCCATTCATGGTTTTTATGGGATAAAATGAGGATTAATGTAAAGTAGGTCTCAAGGATAAGTTTCTAAATAAAAAAAATGACTCAATAATTTTTCTAGTAAATCTGTACAATCATTATTTTGACAAGATCAAAATTCAAATCCTAGTAGGTGACATCATCCAAGTTATCTCAAGAAATTTTACTAAGAAATACTAGAAAAATTTGTTCTAGAAACCTCTAAAGAACAATATCATATAACTAAAGTCAATCACTCATGAAATATGTCATAACAACAAACTAATCAACATGAAATTCAAAAAATTAAAGCATATAATATAGAAGGGAATTTTCAAACAATAGGTGGATACAAAGAAAAACATGATTCATTGATGTCAAATTCCTACACTTCACTATAATAATACAATTATCTCTCTTATTTGTTCACTTACTATTAAATTTAAAAATAAAACATTGAATATTGGGGTTATTAACAGATCCTAAGATTCATTGATAAAAAAATAAAAGTAATAATTGAAGTGTGGGATGCATTTGTTTATTACTTAAACTCAAAAAATAGGTTCTAGAAAATATATAGGGGTGTAAAAATACTTAAATTTTAAAGTAAACCCCATTTTTTAATCTTAATATCTTATCATATTTTCTTTCTGCAATATTCCTTGTACTTTAAATCACCATGGTCATGAATATATAAGTAAAATAGTGAAAGTGAAGTCTGTTCTCATAAAAGTTCAAATATCATTAAGGGATTAAATCCTAAAGTTGTTCATAAACTAGAAATGAAATTAAAGAAAAAAAAATTGGGTTTCCTCCTGAAATGTGTTTTATTGTTTTTTAGTTCTACCTTACCTCAAACCATCAAGTGATTAAAGCTAGCAAAAAAGTTACCTAATTCAGATAAAAAAATGGCCAAAGTTGTGCTTCTTTCATGTAGATGGTTCCTATCCTTTTTTCAGAAAAAAATTTACTCATCCTCTATATAACAACTTCTGAATATCTGTGGGCCTAATCTAGTGATTTTTGTCTCTTACTTAATAATCAAAAGGAAGATCATTAGCTTCCCAAACTTATTGACCCTCTTTAAACTCTTCTTGGACAGCCTTATTCCCAATGTTTCTTGAATTTTAAATCAAATTTTTGTCTTTATTATCCACCTTTACAACTTATTCTTTTAGTTTTACAGTAGATAACGAAAATATTCTCACATGGATAGTAGTAGCCTCAACTTTTGATAGGTCATCCACTCTTAACTCATCACTTTTCTTCCATATTTTCCATAAACTGGTTGATGTTGAATTTTACCCATTCTCCCCTAAATATCAAGACTAACTATCCATTTTGAAAATATATAAATGTACTTAATCTTTCAAGGAAGGGTATTTTAAAAATGATTGTGGTATTATCCTCATTCATGTCCAACACCATAAAATATGATGGGAAGTTGAATTTTCCCACCTTGATAATGACATCCTAAAGTATTCTTTAGGGACGTCTCACTATTATATCTGAAAGTAGAATTCTAACATGAGTTGGCTTCATTTCTCTTAAACCCAAGCTATTTAATGTTAAATATGACATAATGTTTACACTTTCACCTAAATCACACAAAGAACCACCAAACATATTAGAACCAATATCAATGGGAATGGAAAAACTACCCAGATCACTTCATTTTTTAATAGACTCCTCAACACTACTGTGGAATAATTTCACATCAATGGGATGGTTACCAATTCCCCCAGATTCCTTTTTGTAATCACTAACTCTTTCATATACTTGACATAAATAGAAATTTTCACAATCACCTCAGTGAATGGAATGTTAGTGTACAATTGTTTTGAACATCTCCTTAAAAAGTTTCCCCTTCTCAATGAATTTTTCTTGCCTTAATTACTCTAGAAATGGTGGTGGTGGTTGACATAGTGGTGGAGCTTCTTAGAAATACTTCTCAAATTCATTTAATTTTTCTTTAATTTCTTTAAATAGTTATTTTTTTCATTGGTTGTTATTAAATCAGTTTTAAGCATGTATTCTAGCTTTTTCAGAAACATTATAGGTTGTTTTTTAAACTCTTTAGGGTGATGGATTCAAGATCACCATGTTCTGGGACTTTTGTATCACCCTATGTAACTCCTCCCGATATTTTCTTTAATTATTGGGAAATGTTTCTAACTTATAATTCCAAATTTGACATAGAATACCATTGATTTATTAAGTCATCTCTCCTTTCATGGATGGATATACCTTGATTATTATAATAGGATATCAAATACTTTATCATAAACTATTTTGTGGTCATAAAACTTTACAAGGTCTCTTTTAAAGAATTTACTTGACTTATGAGTGTTCACCCTTGATGTTGAGACTAAAAACCTTATACCCTTGGTTGAAATCCTTGGCCTTGTGCTTTATTTTTCTATTGTTTTTGTGGACTCCATCCCTATGCATAATTTTTTATATTATAGTAAATGTAATTAATATCTTTGAAATTCATACCTTGGATCTGTTTATTATCCATCATTGCATTGATTTTCATTTAAATTTCATTCATTTTTTTGGAAACATAACTGTTTCCACTATGTTCATTCGATGAAATACCTTTCCTTTTTACACTATCCATTGGAATCTATTACTAGAAATTTAATCCAATAATTAATAATTTTATTATGGTAATTTCTTAATGAGGGAGTTTCATCATCTTTTTCAATAATTGACCTATTACGCCATGAAAATCCTCTATAATTTTTTTTAATTATCAACCATATTGTGATTCCATGATGATGGCATAATCTTATTAAATGTTTAAAACTATCCCATGAAATATATAATGATTATTCAGTAAATTGATCAAGGTTTAGGATGATTACCCACAAGTCCATTAACTTTGATGGTGGAATGAACCTCATAAAGAACTTTGTTACCAAATCCTACCATCTTATAATTGAATGTGGAGGTAGGCTTTGAATACATTATCATACCTTGTCCTTAAATGAGTATCTGAATAGTCATAGTCTCACTACATTTCTTAGGGCATTATTGAATTTAAAATTGTCACATAATTATGAAAATCCCTAAATATAATAATTGGGTTCTTCATGTTTTAATTATATTAATTGTACTAAATGTGTGATCATTTGAATGATCACTAACTTTAAATCAAAATGTTGGACCGTAACCTGAGGTACCAAGATACTAGGATGAACCCTCATATTTAAGGATATTTCATAGTTGTTTAATTCTTGAATCCTCTAGTTTTCTCCTAAAACTTATTTCACTAATCATAGTATAACTTATTGTACTTATCCATCTACCACTCCTTGAACTTCTTATTTAGTATCCCTGGTGTTTTTATCATGGTGTAAGTTTTGTTTTTTCTTCATTATTTCTCTCTCGATCTCAAGATATAAAGGTGGGTATCCTTCCTATTTCTTCCCTCTTGTGGAGTACTCATGAGTAGAGTTTGATCCTAAAACAAAATTACAAGAAGGAAAAGTGTAAAAAGATAAAAAATAAAAAAAACTAGATGGAAAATTCCAAAAACAATTAATCAATATTAACTACTATTCCAAGTAATGGTACCAATTTTTGAAATCCCTTGACAAAATCATTACTTCTACTAGGAAATATCAAAGAAAAATTTATGTAATCAACAATAAAAAACTAATTTAAAACATATTTTAGTGTAATTTTGAGGTTGATCCACCAATAATGGTGTAGAAACATCTAAATTCTTTTAGGAAAACATTAAATAAAATTACAGAATTAGTAAATGAGTAGTTTGGTTTCTTAGATGATGATGAAAATACCAAGCGAATATAATTCTAGTTTCATATATTTAGTTGAAAATGTTATGTGATTTATTTTAGATATTCTTTGGAATTGAACATTATAAATCCTCTTCTCATAATACTTTCTATCCACCCTTTAAATTCTCCATTCCCCTCTCGAATAATTGGTTTAATTCCTAGGCTAGTATTATAAATCTTGTTTAAACATAATTATCTATGAATCTTGATTTTTTTCTAATAAGATAGGGATAACTAGTTAATATATTTTAAAAAAAACATACCCTCCTTCCCCAACACTATTCATTCATGAGAAAGGAGGTATATTTTGTGATGAAAACTTATATAAATACTCAACTCATCATAGAAATAAATCAAACAAAAAATTTCTTTAACTAAGAATAATTCCCCTTATTTACATTGCTTGTTATAGGAAGAGCTACTATCAAATGCTAGTCATGAGTAGATATGAGAAATAAAATAGAAAAAACCTATAGCAGAAGCACCCTCATATAACACTAGCAGGTTATCCTCTTCCTTTCATTCGGTGTTGAAGATCTATAAAAAGTAACCTCCCTTTTCCCATAGTATCCTCCTACATCTTTACCCCCAAATAGAATTATAAATTTATCATTTTAAATTTTGAATTCATATCTCTCCACTATTTCATTTATATCTTTAAATTATTCTCTTCATTCCCCTCTCTCTTGGCCAACAAATTTTGTCTGCAACTTCTGTATTTTCATTTGATCACTCGATCAAATCCTTTCCTTGATTTGTGGAGGTATTTATTACTCTTATTTGTTGAGTTGAGTCTCACAAGCCTATTTTTGTTTAAATTTTTTTAGGGAAGCCTATAAATCCCATGGATAACCTAATATCCTTTGGTGTTTGAATTTTAAAACAATAACACTTTATAGTGTGGGTGTCCCTCTAGTGGAATATCCCATGAAACATGTGCATGGATTTCCTAGTCATCTTTCATGGTTTTACAGTCAATGATATGACATCTTCTCCATCCATTTTCCTTTCTTAAACTGTTAAATCACCCTCTATGTAAGATCCCGTGTTTTGAACCAGATTAAAATTACGAATGTTTCTGATTTTTTTTTCAGTTTATCAACATGTCATTCTTTTTAAACCGAGATCCAGAATTTTATTCAGAGTGTTGTATCACCTAAAGATGGCATTTTTTTCAAACTTTGATAGAAGTTTTGAGGTAAAGGGGAAGTCGCACAGGCGGCGCACAGTTTTTCTAACCATGTGGCCAAACCGCGTGTAGTTGGTCTTGGAGACAGTAGCTTCCGCACGGGCGGTGCACGGTTTTTCTAACCGTGTGGCCAAACCATGTGAGAAGGGTGGAGGAGGTAGTAGATAATTCATGGTTAGCACACAGTTTGTCAAACTATGCAAACTAACCATGCAGGCACTTAAACGAGATCCTTAAATTGTGGATCTCGCTCGTTTTTGCCTTTAGATGGCTAGTTTTTCCTCCTATGTGTCCATAACTCAGGATTAATCTTCCTTGAAGGTAGGAGAACCTCTTCCAAGAATTTTGGAGGTGATCCGAAGTCTTCTCTTGGCGAATATAAGCTGGTTTCGTGAGGTAGGTAGATGTTCTTCTTCGTTCTTGTTCATTTTCTTAGATCTACTTAGATCTATATCTCCTCTTCTTATGGTTTCCTAGACCTATGCTAGTTATGGGTAGATCTGAGTGTGTGGATTCCAAGTGTGATGATTTTTGGTCTTGGACTTTCTAGGAGAAGTGATCTAAGGTGGGTTCTTGAAGAATCAAACCGTTTCTCTTGAGGGTTCTTCATTCGTTGTGGTTTCCGTTAAAACCCGAGGTAGGGTCCCAAATCTTTAACACTTTATTTAAGAATTATAGATTCTTTAAATAAATTGAGAATGTGAATTTCCTTGTTTTTGATATGTCAATGCATGTCACTTTTGATGTTATTAAATAATGCCTCCCACATGAGATAAATGAGGACTTGAACTTGTGTTGAGTTTAAGCATGTTTGGATAACTTGGTTAAAGTGATATGATTAAACAGTTAATTGATTGGAATGGGGAGATTTATTATAAGGATAATTAATTGTATAATTAAATATTAAGTCAAGAGTTGGACTGAGTTTGTGGCCTTTACTGATTATTGGGAATATTGAATATTTGACATGTTCAGGAGATAATTTGGAAACTGGTAATAATTAATGGAGGGATTAATTATCACATGTTAAATGGTAAATGGTTAACTAATTGATGATTTTTTAAAGAGATAAAGTTTGATTAATTAATTGTTGAATTAATTAATTATCTTGCATTAAATTAAGATTGCGAATTGATTGTTTGTTACGATTGTTGGCCAAGTGTACCTTTTTATGCGCGTTATCTTTCCATGCCTTAAGTTGTATTGGATGGAGTTATTTAGAGACTTGATATGTTGTGTGAGATGGTCACTAAATTATATTGAATTTGTTCAGAATGTTTTGAGATGATTATGGTGTGATTTTATGTTGTTAAAGTCCTGGACTAACCATTGTTTGAATGGATGGGTTCATACATGTTAAATAATTAGGATAATTAAGTGCTGAGTTAATTATTTAGTTGGCTTGCTAAGAATAATTAATTGTTAATTAATTATTAATTAATGAGATTTTTAATGGTTAATTATGTGGTGAATTATATAAAGAGCGATTTTTGTTGTTAATTAATTTTTGAATTAATTAAAGGATTAGTTTTGTGGTGTTGGACATGGTATTCTACACCAATAATAAATGTATACGTTTGATTGATGAATGGGTTGTGAGATAGGGACTGATGCTCCAAATACTCACAGGGTGTTATACATGATGTTCTACACCAATGATAGAGGTATATGTAAGATTGATAAATGGGTTGTGAGATAGGGACAAATGCTCCAGATACTCACATGGTTCTAGACATGGTGTTCTACACCCAACTTGCAAGAAAATATGATTTTATGGGTTAGGGACTGATGATCACAATACCCATGGGTTTTGAGACATGGACTGATGCCCTGAATACTCACAAGGGTTCTAGACATGATATTATACACCCATTAATTAACATTGGACTGTGGGTCCAATTGTTCGGGCGTGAATCGTGGTAATGATTAATGAAGGCTGTTGTGACATGATGTTTTGTGAATTGATTATGAGAAAGGGTTTATACTTATTAATGAATTGGGTGAACCACTTTTAGTGGACGGAACCAGGAGCAAATCACAATTTTAGTGGATGAGATTAGACATAATATATAAAGGATTAAATTGAATAACTTATGACGCGTTATCCAAGCCAGAGAACAAGATTGGATTCAGTATTTACTTTGTTTACTTAGATGGTCTTTAAAGACATCTGTGGTGAGTGACTTATACGAGGGATGTCAGGCATAGGCTGAATCTCAAAACTTTCATAATAATATTTGAGTAATTGATAAGTGAAAAATGATTATGTAATGATTGTTGAGTATGCATGAGAAATGAATGGTGCAGGTTTAGACACCAGCTGAGGGCTGTAGCAGGTACTTGATTATATAGTTACTTTGTACTGCTTACTTTATTTTATGCATGCATTCACGTGTTTTGAATTATTTATTAAATGTCTGGACTTGGGGTAGACAATGGTGGTCCTGACCTACTAAGATTTATATCTCACATCCTACTCGGGCCGCCATTTCACGGGGTACCTGAGTAGATTCTATTTGGTTGCAGAACTATGCTATTTGCATTTACTTGGGAGTTAGGAGTAGGGGACCGAGTGGAGGCTCGGGATGCTTGGGGAGATCACCCTTGGGACTGAGTCATTATTTGTTTATTTCTGTATTGGAATGTAAATCATGATGTTTTTTTTCACTGTTTTCTATTTTGTATCATTACCATGTCATGCATGCATCTACTGTATAATTTGGCATTGGACACTTTTATAAAATGAGTATTATTTGTCTTCCGTTATTTTTGATTTATGAGTTACTGCTTCCACTGTTGTTTGTTATCTACACTGATATACCATTGTGCAACTCTGATAAGAGGGTATAGTCTCCCCACTAACTATCCTTAGACCCTCGCTGCTAGTCGGCAGCCTATGGCGTAAGGGGAGACGCACTTGAGGTCATGTGGCGACCGGTCCGACCACTGGTTCAGGGGTGAGCTGGGTCAGGACGTTACAAAGTGGTATCAAAGGTTTTGGTTTCTTTCTTTTCCTTTGTCTTACTGTTTTAGAGTTGATAGATTGGAGACTAGGAATGTGTCAGTGCTTGGGTTAATAGCCATTCTTGGGACTGATCACCTCATGTACGGGAAATGACCAATTTTCCAGGTATGGGAATTGATGTTTGTACTATTAGAGGTTACAATTGATATAATTTCACCTTGAGTAACTGGTGTATTTTCCGCTGTTTATTGATTTTGAGAATTTTGAAAAGGATAATTTTCTTGGATTGATATGGAAATTAAGTTTCATACATGCATTATCTTAGGCACTTAGAGATACACATGTCATGCATATAACATGCCACGTAGTTGCATTAGTAGGATGCCTGCTAATTTGGATTGTGTTCCTTGGGTGCAATGACATGTTTGATTTTCTTTATCATTCCTATTTATATAGCATGTTTCGGTGATAGATTTAAAATTCTTGAATGATTATATTCCATACTACCTCATTTATTAGCATGTTTTGTGGTTGTGACATGATTATGTGTTATAGCATGTTGTTGTGTTACTTCTTATGCTAACATGTTAGAGAAGCTTTGATATGTGAAAGGGGTGTTAAAGATAAAATGTTAAATAAATGTTTATTGTGTTAAATGGGAGAAAAAAATCCAACGATAAGGTGTATGGGCACCTTATCGATTGGTTGGTGGCCACCCATATAATTTGGACCATTAGGTTGATCATGTTAATTTCTGAATTGAAATTGGTATCGATTAATGAGAGCCAATTTTTAATCCATGGAGTGTATTGGCGCTTCATGAATTGGGAAATGATGACTCATTTTAAATTTGATGTATTTATGCCTTGTGAAATTCTTTTAAATGTGAAAGATGTTTAATGTTGATCTGAAATCAAATGTCTAGCTTCCAAAATGCAACTGGGCCCAAGTAGGTCAGTTGGGGAGTGTTTTTATGAGATAACCCATTTGGGTGTTTAAAATTTTAATACCTGTGTGGTTTCTATTGGGTTTCTTTATAGAGAACCAAGGTTAGTTAAAATGGGATCCTTGTAGGTCGTCTTATCTTCTTAAAAGAAATTTATTTTTATAAGTTTCTTGAAAATGACGGGATTTCAACTAATGTAAATGTTTTAAAAAGGGAGTTTTATGAAACTTGCCTGCTTTTCCTTGAGTCATTTTGAAAATGGTACTATGATGTTTTGATTAAATTGTTTAACGATTAAAGATTAAAAGTGATTAAATATAAGAGTCATGGAAATGGAACCTTTTGTGGTGTCCACTGTTTAAAACCCTCATGTAAAGGGTAGTTTGAACTTCTCTTGAGTTTCCTTGGAACAGAAGCGTGATTACTTTCAGCAGGCATTCTTCTCCTTAGAAATGGACTTATGTTCATCTTTTTAGCCTATTGACTTGTTTAAAGTGACCTAGTTTAGTGTTGCAACTTTTTCTTCGTAAGGGGATAACCTGCGGTCGGTAGCGCCCTCAAAACTTAAATGCCTTGCTAACCCTATGACTTTTATCACTCTTTTGGAGTTGTTGGGTGCCGTTTTCCTAGGTAGGACTTCTAGTTTTCAGTGACACCTTGATCAAATGGGTGGTTATGTGTTTCTTGACCTTATTGTGGGCTTGAGCATTGAGTAATGCTCTTTATCAGCTAGTTAGACGTGCCTCAGGCATGGTCGACTGCTTTGTTGATTGTTTGGCCCTTTATTCTTGGTAATGGATGACTGGTTATGGCGTCTGTAAAGACTCTTAAATTTCAAGGAAATTTTTTTATTAATTTATTTGGGATTTTACGAGTACGAAGTTTCTGACGGAACCTGATTCCGAGGCCCGGTGTGCCTGGAATCAATTTCTGAAGTTTAGCTCGGGTACGTTTAGTGAACGAACGAGCGGGATTTTCTATCTTTCGAATCGGTGCTCGGAATCAAATTCTGAGGGCACCGATGAAACCGCAACGACGGTATTTGCTTAAGAGGACCTTTTACGAAGGTGTGTTTGCTCGGGAGGAGTTGTTAAAAATTTAGGATTAAATATGAAGTGAATAAAATTTGTGGAACAAATTTTACATCTAACCTAAGTGATTTTATCCTAAGTATGGGAGTTGGGGTGGGACCCACTAGATCCTAAATCCTCTTGTTAGGATATTTGTGAGGTGGGTCCCACATGAACCCCACCCCTTTAAATTCCTATAACCCTTCTTAAAGTGAGAAACCTCCCCCATTAATTTGTAACTCACCCTCTCTCCCTCTTTATTGCATGCCAACTCTCACATTAAATTAATTGATTAAAGCTATTCAATTAATTTAATTAAGAGTTTGAATTTTGATGTTTTGAATTGCTGCATGGGTAAATAAAATAAGGCAAATCCTTATTTTATTTTGGTTGGCTTTTTTGTGTTAAAAAAGGGGGGAGAGATCTTGAGTATTCTTTTCCCTTGGAAGAACTTCATCATCTCTGGTGAAGAACGTCCCCACTTCAAGGAAGAAGTCTATTTCTCCGAGGAAGAGCAACGACTCGATGACCCGATCTCTTCCGTTCTCTTCTTCCTCCACGACAAAGGAGGAGGCACCGACACAGAAACTTGCCATCGACGTCGCCATACAATATTCTCTCTGCGACAAAGGAAGGGAGACACTACTTCCCCCTCAGACGCTCTCCGTCGACATTTACAGAGCTTCACCCCACGACGCCGTTTCCCATGACAATCATCAATCAACAACTTGTGTCGAGGTAGGGGTTTAGTTCAATTTTATTTAATTAAAATTGCGCTTTGTTTTGTCGTTGAGAATACTCGTTCTTTTGGCCGCTTGTTATCAACATGACGGGAGGAGGTCGGACCGCACTAACACAACCGATTATCCTCCTCTTCTATTGTTGCTTATCATTGAAGCTTGAGACAGCGGCGGCGTGGTGCCGTTGCACTGCGCGGGAACAAAATAGGGGCCGCGGCCGAGGCGGGCCGCGACGATGGTGCGCGGTGTCGTCGCACTGCGTTGGTGAGGCCGAAGGAGGCCGCGGCCAAGAGCGGGCCGCGGTGGAGGGGAGTGGCGCCGACACGTCGTGCCGCGCCAGAGAACCAAGGGACCACGGCCGGGGCGGGCTGTGGAGGAGGGGCGCGGCACCGTCTGTAACACTCCGAGCTTCCACAATACACTTCTCTTTCATTAATGCAATAGCTTGCATTATATGCAAGTTTGAGATTCTAACACACTGCGACCAATCAAAATGGCCATTATGAATAGTAATACCCACTTTTTGAAATTATATATATATTTTATATTTCAAAATGGACTTCATTTTTGGATTCTGAATATCAAAATTATCCTATGTTTAATTTTTGGTATTTTTCTGAGAACTTCCAATTTTTTATGAATAGTGAAAAATACATAAAAACAACTTTTTTAATCAAAATAATTTATAGTGATAAATTATTCTATTGAGTGGTTTTAAAGTATAATTAGAATATATTTTTACCATTTTATCCAATGGTGTTCATTATAATTAATTTCACTTTGAAATTAGACATAAACAATTGTCAATCTTTTGATATATATTGTTTCTTAAAAACACGCTATTTGTTGTGACAATGGGAATTAATTATAAAATTAATTAATGCAACTTATATGTTTGGAATTTTGTAATGTAGACATCATTTTTGAATTCGGAATATCAATTATAGCTTAGGGTGAAATTTTGGCATTGTTCTGAAAAACTTCAATTTTTGATGAATAGTGAAACCACTAAGTGGTAGTTAAAAAAACTGATTTTTCGTTTAAATGAAACATTACCACTTCTGTGATTTGATTTTCAAAAATCCAAAATTCATGGTTGTCATTAGAAAGTAAAATGTGGTTCAATGGGATTAAACTAATTTTTTGGTGAATGGTAACTTTTAAGATTAATTAATCGTGATTAAAGGTAATTAGTGATATTTAAGGTAAAAATGATATTATAAAAATACGAAAATACCTTTAAACTTGTACTACCACTATTGGATGTGTCATGGACGACCAAGAAAATCCATGGGTCAACTTGGGGACCCCATGGAGCCACTTTGGTAGGAAAATGACATAAATAACTTTTATTTAAAGTTAAAATAAAAATGTCACAAACATAAGTTGTTTTACTAAAACAATTTTTAAATGGGGTTATACAAGTCATATTTTTGACTATAAATATTCAATAGAAAGATAAAAAGATTTACTACATCATGATAGTTTTTTTATAATTTTTAGACATTAAATAAATTAAATTATTTATGACACCATGATGATGCAGCGATTACCTCATTAATTAACGATTTAAATAAAATGAAAAGATAATAAAAAATACAAGACTTAAACTTGTCAAAAACCTATTGGATGAGTATATTTAGAACCCTTATCACCTTATCCTAGAATTATATAAGTGTGATACCTTTAAAATCCGAAACTCATTATATAATAAAGTAACATTTCATTACTTTCCAAGAGTGCCCCTCCTCTCCACTTATAAAAGGCCCCCACCACTACCACCTTACTCACACTTTAAAGCCTTTTGGCTCGTCCAACATCTGCCCAAATACTCTCCCAACTTCCCTCCCTTACTCCTAGAAGCCTCACTTTGGGAAGAATTCTTCCCAAGGAAGCCTTTGGCTCAAATCAAAAGAGTTACATGATTTTAAGGTAATGTCTTCTCTTATGTTATTTTGTTTTATTTTGCCTATCCAACCCCCTAAAATCTTTTTATTAATTTATTTTGTAACAAAAACAGTATCATAAATATACTAGGATGTTTTTATAAGAATTATTCGAGCTAAAATTACACACACCTACATCTAATGGTTAAAGAACATACTGTTTCTGTGGATGGATAATTTCTGCCTCACGAAACTATGATTGTTCAAAACTCATATAACACCTCTAATGGTGGCCATTTTGATGAAAATATTTTCATATATGATATATATATTATGTTTATTTTTTTCTTATGCTTCTGTATTTCTCATTTGTGGCATACTTTATGATTTCCATTATGGGTAAACGCGATAATTTCATTTTAGAAAGTGCGGACTACCACCCCCTCAAAGTGATTTGAATCGTTAATGCCATATGTGGGATGTATAAAGGATGAAGTAAATGGTATTATACATTATATTATACTTGAATTATATTATACCTTTATATAATTATAACTCCATTCCATTAAATATGAAATAGAAATGAAAGTAGCGTTCATGCGTACGTACGGCTTACCGTCTCCATGAACGGTACATTTCATTTCTTACCTCTACACGTTATGGAATATTATAAATGAATGTATATACTGGATATATATGAGATATATGATATCAATATCATGAATATAATTCTGGATATAATGGATATATCACCACATGAACAACTTGTAATTATAAGAAATTTATTTTTGACTCAAGTACCAAAGATCGACAAAACGACCGTTATTGACTTAAATAATTACATAATGTTCATAACATGGTAATAAGTGATATAAAAGGAATAATGAACTTGAAAAAGGTTCTTAAGAAGGTATAGATTAACTCTAGTTTATTATTCAGGAGATCAAAGAACGGTCGAGTGAATTCGGACAGGAGGTAAGGGAACTTCTTAACCCAATTCCAATTCTCTGGGTTAATCTCCTACTTTCAAATTATGTCATGATATTATTATGTCCTATCTTGTATTTGTACTTTATTTATGTGTACTTATAGTGAATACACATAATAGATCTACTTTATTTTAAAAAAAAATTATCTTTGTAAGGGTCTTCGTCTCAATCTCCTTTCATTGAGGCATATTTTGTTTTATACACAACTTTCTTTTATACGGTGTATAAACCCCTTTGAATTTTACTTTTATTCAAAAAGGAATCTTTTTTTACAAAGCGTTTTACTAGACAACAAAAGGAATGTTTTTTTCTTACGTATGTGGTGACAACGACTTCTCTGCCGCCGTGACCATTAGTTGTCTTTCGGGTTCCTCTACAAGCCATAACTTTTTAAATGAAAAATAAATACAATGTTTTAACTTTATTTTATTTTGGTATTGAAAATGGTTTTGAAAGTGTTTTTATTATATCAATGTGTTGTATTGATATCTTGTGATTGAAATGTGGAAATGTTATGTTTCCTTTATGCATGTTTTATGTGATATGATTATGTTATGGTTTATGATATGTTTAAACCTATTCATATGAGGATTGAATTGGACTTAATAAGTGATGGGTGGAGCCCTCTATAGCTCCTAGATGCATCGGTAGGTATCATGAGACAAAATAGTGTCTTGGCACGAGACCTTGAAAAAATCTTATTTGTAGTCTTGGCACGAGGCCTTGGCTACGTGGTTATGATAGTCTGGCATTATGCATTCCATCATTATCAAAGTGGTTATTGATATTCCATGTGATTATTTGACCAGTAGAATATCAATGTGAATAAGTAAATGGCATTATCTCATTTTACTTTTGCCATATTATGTTGAAGTTCATGTTTAAAAGGCTTTTGTTTTAGTTATACGTTGCCTTAAATGTTAATGTTTATTTATGAAGCTTCCGCAATATTGTTATCCGTACTGAGTATCTGAGCTCACCCCTTTCAATGTTTTAATATTTTCTAGGATGTGAAGAAGTATTTTATGAATGACCTATAGGGATAGTCAGAAGAGGATATGAGTGTGGACTATGGAGACTTTGTTATCATAGTTTTTATCTTTATGATGTAATGTAACATTTATGAATGTATCTAGTGTTTCCAAGGCTACTAAACTAATCGGTCTTTCGAGACTTGATCTTTTGTGATCATGCCAATGTAACAAAGTAATGCACTGACTCCGGGTAACTGGGGTCGGGGCGTTACAGTTGGTATCAGAGGCAGTTTAGTACTAACCTTGGAAGCTATATTTAGATAAACTCTGATTAGAGCACATAGCCCGAAGATAGACTTTGAGGATTAGTAGAGAAGAACTTCCTAGAATTTTGGTATTATAGAGATTTTGTGAGTTTTCTGAGCAATACATCCATGTCTGGATACGAAAAGGTAGAGGCGGCTCTGGCACAGATGTACCTAGGGGTAAAACCCGAAAACACCGCTTTGAGCTAGACTCGAACGAGAACTGGTGCACGACAACGGGCCTTGCTGCACTCTTGGTTACGACACTCCCGGAGGATATGCTTAGGATAATTCTCGTTTTCTTTACAAACCAATATGAAGGGTTACGAGTATATACTTCCTCAAAGAAAACATTTTTATGATTATGGATTATATCCATAAATAGTTCAATTTATGTTAAGTATTTTAAAAGTATGGAATTATGTATTTTGATTCATAAACTAATCAAGTTTATGCCATTGTTTAGAAATGGCGCCTAGTGGAAGGAATGGAAAACGTATCAATGCACGCACTATGTGTATGGATTTTCCTCCTGCTCAAGATAATAATTGTGGACATGGAGATACAACTGGTGCTGATCAACTTATTACCATACTGGGACAACTCACGCAGGTTATGAATAATAACCTTACTCGTATGGAGCACCCTGATCCGCAATGTGGAGGATCAATGTTAGACCGCTTCATGAGGCAGAAACTGACAACATTTCATGGGGGTACAAATCCATTAGTAGCTGAGCAATGGATAAACTCATTAGAGAAAATATTCAATGCCTTGGGGAGTAGTGAAAGGGAGAATGTTGTCATGGCAGTATACCGCCACACTGGAGATGCCAATCAATGGTGGTTGATGATTCAAAACACAAAGGAAGATGAAGAAGTATCAAGTATGGAATAGAGGTAGTTTAAGGAAATTTTCTTAGAAAAATACTTTCTGCATGACCATCGAGCAGATATGGAAAGACAATTTCTGAGTCTGAGGCAGAAGGAGGATGAGAATGTCGCAAAGTATGAGGTTAACTTTACAAGGTTAGCGAGGCATGTTGTAGATTATATACGTAACCCAAGAAGTAATATTGATCGTTTATTTGATGGGTTAAAACCATTTCTCCCTCGAGAATTAGTCTCACAAACCTTCTCGTCATACGAAGATATTGTCTCGTGTGCTATCAAGACAGAAAAGGAATTCTCTAAATCTTATGACAATAAAGTAAAGCAAGAGAAGAAGAGAATGGTGGAACAAGAGACAGATAAAGGGAAAAGGATAAGAAGGATTTTCTATTATGCGATAATTGTGGGAAGAATCACCCCGGTACTTGCCTAAAAGGAATGTGAGTTTGTTTTAAATGTAGAGAAAAATGTCACCAGGCTCGTGATTGTAAGGGAAAGAAAGAGGCTATCAATGTTGAATGATACAATTGTAGGGAAATGGGGCATTATGCAAATGAATGTCCTAAGCGTCAGGGAAACTTACCTCAGAAAAGGCCAAGGGATGAAGGCCAATCTTATGCTATCACAACAGTTGAAGTGGAATAATTTATGTATTGGTGCTTTTGGACTCAAGGATTATATTTTGGATATAAGAATAATGTGATATATATAAGGATTATACTGCAGTACTTGTTGTTTCAGTAAGGTTTTAATATGATGAAGGTAATCATATTTTTAGTATGTGACCAAAAGAAAAACTTTAATTTGTTTGGAGAATCTGATGTTACAATTGATTTTGGAATTTAGAGACCTTTTAGAGAAAGTCTGGACAGAGGTATTTTGGATAACAATTAAGGTTGGAATGGATTAAGTTGAACCATGGACAGTATTATTAAAGGTTAAAACATTTCTGAAGATTATTTTTGGAATATTATAATACTATAGTTTTAGGAAAAGGACAACCGGCAGGGTGGGGCATAACCCGTCGCGTCAGACAAAGCTACAGGAATCGAACCCACAACCATAGTGCGACAGGCCTTTATTACCTACCACTAGCCTACATGAAGTCCCTGATTATTACAAAATAGTTTTACTAATCTAAATGGTATGTGCTAATATTTGTAACCTTATACAATTAGGATAAATAGAATATTTTTGAGTTCTATTACCTTTTAGTGTGAAAGATGGGTTTGTGGTAAAAATTTATTAAAGAATCAAAGTCTACATGACAAGTATGTGTGTCCCCTTACATTCTTAGTAAATCTCCTAAATAAATTCCTCAACTTTATAAAAGGTAACTTAAAACAAAAACGTTGCCGGTTAACTTTTCCAACTGGGGTTTCAATGACTATTTAAACAATCACAAGTTTGTGATTTTCTTATGGTTAACTTTCTCCTAATCCAATTTTCTACGACTCTCCATCAGACCTTGATGGTTTTTTTTCTTCCATATCCATATTTTCATAGAATCCTAGTATGGGCTATCTCGGGTGACCTTTTTACTTATCTTTCAATATTTTAAAGTTATATTTTTTCCGATGTGGGGTTTCCACAAAGGTATTTCCCATCTTCAACCTTTTATTTTGAAAGAAAAATTTCAAATTGCGAGGATGCAATTTGTTGAAGGAGGAGAGAATGTAACACCCTGAGCTTCCACGATACACTTCTCTTTCAATAATGCAATATCTTTCATTATATGCAAGTTCGAGATTCTAACACACCGCAACCAATCAAAATGGCCATTATGAATAGTAATACCCACTTTTTGAAATTATATATATATTTTATATTTCAAAATGGACTTCATTTTTGGATTCGGAATATCTAAATTATCCTATGTTGAATTTTTGGTATTTTTCTAAGAACTTCCAATTTTTTATGAACAATGAAAAATACTTAAAAACAACTTTTTTAATAAAAATAATTTATAATGATAAATTATAATATTTAGTGGTTTTAAATTATAATTAGAATATATTTTTACCATTTTATCCAATGGTGTTCATTATAATTAATTTCACTTTGAAATTAGACATAAACAATTGTCAATCTTTTGATATATATTGTTTCTTAAAAACACGCTATTTGTTGTGACAATGGGATTTAATTATAAAATTAATTAATGAAAATTATATGTTTGGAATTTTGTAAGATAGGCATCATTTTTGAATTTGGAATATCAATTATAGCTTAGGGTGAAATTTTGTCATTGTTCTGAAAAACTTCAATTTTTGATGAATAGTGAAACCACTAAGTGGTAGTTAAAAAACTGATTTTTCATTTAAATGAAACATTACCACTTCTTTGATTTGATTTTCAAAAATATGACATTCATGGTTTTCATTAGGAAGTAAAATGTGGTTCAATGGGATTAAAATAATTTTTTTGGTGAATAGTTACTTTTAAGTTTAATTAATCATGATTAAAGGTAATTAGTGATATTTAAGGTAAAAATGATATCATAAAAATATGAAAATACATTTACATTTGTCCTACCCCTATTGGATGTGTCATGGAAGACCAAGACAATCCATGGGTCAACTTGGGGAGCCCATGGAGCCAATTTGGTAGGAAAATGACATAAATAACTTTTATTTAAAGTTGAAATAAAAATGTCACAAACATAAGTTGTTTTACTAAAACAATTTTTAAATGGGGTTATACAAGTAATATTTTTGACTATAAATATTAATTATAAAGATAAAATGATTTCCTACATCATTATACTTTTTTTATAATTTTTAGACATTAAATAAATTAAATTATTTATGACACCATGATGATGCAGCGATTACCTCATTAATTAACGATTTAAATAAAATGAAAAGATAATGTAAAATCCAAGGCTTACACTTGTAAAAAACCTATTGTAAGAGTATATTTCGAACCCTTATCACCTTATCCTAGAATTATATAAGTGTGGGACCTTTAAAATCCGAAACTCATTATATAATAAAGTAACATTTCATTACTTTCCAAGAGTGCCCCTCCTCTCCACTTATAAAAGGCCCCCACCACTACCACCTTACTCACACTTTCAAAGCCTTTTGGCTTGGCCAACCTCTCCCAAAATACTCTCCCAACTTCCCTCCCTTACTCCTAGAAGCCTCACTTTGGGCAGAATTCTTCCCAAGGAAGCCTTTGGCTCAAATCAAAAGAGTTACCCGATTTTAAGGTAATGTCTTCTCTTATGTTATTTTGTTTTATTTTGATTATGCAACCCCCTAAACTCTTTTTATTCATTTCTTTTGTAACAACACCAGTATCCTAAATATACTAGGATGTTTTTATAAGAATTATTCGAGCTACACTTTCACACACCTACATCTAATGGTTAAAGAACATACTATTTCTGTGGATGGCGAATTTCTGCCTCACGAAACGATGATTGTTCAACACTCATATAACACCTCTAATGGTGGCCATTTTGATGAAACTATTTTCATATATGATATATATATTATGTTTATGTTTTCCTTATGCTTCTGTATTTTTCATTTGTGGCATAGTTTATGATTTACATTATGGGTAAACGCGATAATTTCATTTTAGGAAGTGCGGACTACCGCCCCCTCATAGTGATTTGAATCGTTAATGTCATATGTGGGATGTATAAAGGATGTATTAAATGGTATTATACCTTATATTATACTGGAATTATATTATACCTTTATATAATTATAACTTCATTCCATTAAATATGAAATATAAATGAAATTAGCGTTCATGCGTACATACGGCTTACCGTCTCCATGAACAGTGCATTTCATTTCTTACCTCTACCGTTATGGAATATTATAAATGAATGTATATACTGGATATATATAAGATATATGATATCAATATCATGAATATAATTCTGGATATGATGTATATATCACCACATGAACAACTTGTAATTATAAGAAGTTTATTTTTGACTCAAGTACCAAAGATCGACAAAATGACCGTTATTAACTTAATAATTACATAATGTTCATAACATGGTAATAAGTGATGTAAATGGAATATTGAACTTGAAAAAGGTTCTTAAGAAGGTAGAGATTAACTCTAGTTTATTATTCAGGAGATCAAAGAATGGTCGAGTGAATTCGTACACGAGGTAAGGGAATTTCTTAACCCAATTTCCATTCTTTGGGTTAATATCCTACTTTCAAATTATGTCATGATATTATTATGTCCTATCTTGTATTTTTACTTTATTTATGTGTACTTATAGTGAATACACATAATAGATCTACTTTATTTAAAAAAAATGATCTTTGTAAGGGTCTTCGTCTCAATCTCCTTTCATTGAGGCATATTTTGTTTTATACACAAATTTCTTTTATACGGTGTATAAACCCCTTTAACTTTGACTTTTATTCAAAAAGGAATCTTTTTTTAAAAAGCGTTTTACTAAAAGACAAAAGGAATGTTTTTGTCTTACGTATGTGGTGACAACGACTTCTCCGCCGCCGTGACCATTATTTGTGTTTCGACTTCCTCTACAAGCTATAACTTTTTTTAATGAAAAATAAATACAAAGTTTTAACTTTCTTTTATTTTGGTATTTAAAATGGTTTTGAAAGTGTTTTTATTATATCAATGTGTTGTATTGATATCTTGTGATTGAAATGTGGAAATGTTATGTTTCCTTTATGCATGTTTTATGTGATATGATTATGTTATGGTTTATGATATGTTTAAACCTATTCATATGAGGAATGCATTGGACTTAATAAGTGACGGGTGGAGCCTGCTATAGCTCCTCGATGCATCGGAAGGTCTAATGAGACAAACTAGTGTCTTGGCACCAGGCTTTGACAAAATATTATTTGTGGTCTTGGCACGAGGCCTTGACTACGTGGTTATGATAGTCTGGATTTATGCATTCTATCATTATAAAAGTGGTTATTGATATTCCATGGGATAATTCGACTAGTAGAATATCCATGTGAGTAAGTAAATTGAATTATTTTATTTAATTTTTTCCATATCATGCTGAAGTTCAAGTTTAAAAAGGCTTTTGTTTTAGTTATACATTGCCTCAAATGTTAATGTTTTTTTATGAAAGCTTCCGCAATATTGTTATCCTTACTGAGCATCTGAGCTCACCCCTTTCAATATTTTAATATTTTCCAGGATGTGAAAAGTATTTTATGAATGACCTGCTGGGATAGTCAGAAGAGGATATGAGTGTGGACTATGTAGACTTTGTTATTATAGTTTTTCACTTTATGATGTAATGTAACATTTATGAATGTATCTAGTGTTTCCAAGGATGCTAAAATAATCGGTCTTTCGAGACTTGATCTTTTGTGATCAAGACAATGTTACGTAAAAATGCACCGACTCTCGGTAACTGGGGTCGGGGCGTTACAACGATTTAAATAAAATGAAAAGATAATGTAAAATATAAGACTTACACTTGTCAAAAACCTATTGGATGAGTAGATTTCAAACCCTTATCACCTTATCCTTGAATTATATAAGTGTGAGACCTTTAAAATCCGAAACTCATTATATAATAAAGTAACATTTCATTACTTTCCAAGAGTGCCCCTTCTCTCCTCTTATAAAAGGCCCCCACCACTACCACCTTATTCACACTTTCAAAGCCTTTTGGCTCGGCCAAACTCAGCCAAAATACTCTCCCAAATTCCCTCCCTTACTCCTAGAAGCCTCACTTTGGGAAGAATTCCTCCCAAGGAAGCCTTTGGCTCAAATCAAGAGTTACCCGATTTTAAGGTAATGTCTTCTCTTATGTAATTTTGATTTATTTTTCTTATCCAACCCTCTAAACTCTTTTTATTCATTTATTTTGTAACAAAACCAGTATCCTCAATATACTAGGATGTTTTTATAAGAATTATTCTAGCTACACTTACACACACCTACATCTAATAGTTAAAGAACATACTGTTTCTGTGGATGGCGAATTTCTGCCTCACGAAACGATGATTGTTCAACACTCATATAACACCTCTAATGGTGGCCATTTTGATGAAACTATTTTCATATATGATATATATATTATGTTTATGTTTTCCCTATGCTTATGTATTTCTAATTTGTGGCATACTTTATGATTTCCATTATGGGTAAACGCGATAATTTCATTTTAGGAAGTGCGGACTACCGCCCGCTCAAAGTGATTTGAATCGTTAATGCCATATGTGGGATGTATACAGGATGGAGTAAATGGTATTATACATTATATTTTACTGGAATTATATTATACCTTCATATAATTATATCTTCATTCCATTAAATATGAAATAGAAATGAAAGTAGCGTTCATGCGTACGTATGGCTTACCGTCTCCATGAACGGTGCATTTCATTTCTTACCTCTAAACATTATGGAATATTATAAATGAATGTATATACTAGATATATATGAGATATATGATATCAATATCATGAATATAATTCTGGATATAATGGATATATCACCACATGAACAACTTGTAATTATAAGAAGTTTATTTTTGACTCAAGTACCAAAGATCGACAAAACAACCGTTATTAATTTAAATAATTAAATAATGTTCATAACATGGTAATAAGTGATATAAAAGGAATAATGAACTTGAAAAAGGTTCTTAAGAAGGTATATATTAACTCTAGTTTATTATTCAGGAGATCAAAGAATGGTCGAGTGAATTTGGACACGCGGTAAGGGAATTTCTTAACCCGATTTGTATTCTCTGGGTTAATCTCTTACTTTCAAATTATGTCATGATATTATTATGTCCTATCTTGTATTTGTACTTTATTTTAGTGTACTTATAGTGAATACACATAATAGATCTACTTTATTTAAAAAAATGATCTTTTTAAGGGTCTTCGTCTCAATCTCCTTTCATTGAGGCATATTTTGTTTTATACACAACTTTCTTTTATACGGTGTATAAACCCCTTTGACTTTGACTTTTATTCAAAAAGGAATCTTTTTTTACGAATAGTTTTACTAAATGACAAAAGGAATGTTTTTGTCTTACGTATGCGGTGACAACGACTTCTCCGCCGCCGTGACCATTATTTGTGTTTCGGATTCCTCTACAAGCCATAACTTTTTAAATAAAAAATAAATACAAAGTTTTAACTTCCTTGGGAATAATTATGCCCAAAGTGAGGATTCTAGGAGTAAGGGATGGAAGTTTGGAGAGTATTTGGGCAGAGGTTGGCCGAGCCAAAAGGATTTCAAAGTGTGAGTAAGGTGGTAGTGGTGGGGGCCTTTTATAAGTGGAGAGGAGGGGCACTCTTGGAAAGTAATGAAATGTAACTTTATTATATAATGAGTTTAGGATTTGAAAGGTCCAAAACTTATATAATTCAAGGATAAGGTGATAAGGGTTATAAATCTACTCATCCAACTGGTTTTTGACAAGTTTAAGCCTTGAATTTTATATTATCTTTTCATTTTATTTAAATCGTTAATTAATGAGGTAATCGCTGCATCATCATGGTGTCATAAATAATTTAATTTATTTAATATCTAAAAATTATAAAAAAAGTATCATGATGTAGGAAATAGTTTTATCTTTCTAATTAACATTTATAGTCAAAAATATGACTTGTATAACCCCATTTAAAAATTGTTTTAGTTAAACAACTTATGTTTGTGACATTTTTATTTTAACTTTAAATAAAAGTTATTTATGTCATTTTCCTACCAAAGTGGCTCCATGGGGTTCCCAAGTTGACCCATGGATTGTTTTGGTCGTCCATGACACATCCAATAGGGGTAGGACAAGTGTAAAGGTATTTTCATATTTTTATAATATCATTTTTACCTTAAATATCACTAATTACCTTTAATCACGATTAATTAAACTTAAAAGTTACTATTCACCAAAAAATTATTTTAATCCAATTGAACCTCATTTTACTTCCTAATGAAAACCATGAATTTCATATTTTTGAAAATAAAATTATAGAAGTGGTAATGTTTCATTTAAACGAAAAATTAGTTTTTTTAACTACCACTTAGTGGTTTCACTATTCATCAAAAATTGAAGTTTTTCATAACAATACCAAAATTTCACCCTAAGCTATAATTGATATTCCGAATTCAAAAATGATGTCTATTTTACAAAATTCCAAAAATATAAGTTGCATTAATTAATTTTATAATTAGTTCCCGCTGTCACAACAAATAACGTGTTTTTAAGAAAAAATATATATCAAAAGATTGACAATTTTTTATGTCTAATTTCAAAGTGAAATTAATTATTGTTGATCTTTGGTACTTGAGTCAAAAATAAACTTATTTTAATTACAAGTTTTTCATGTGGTGATATATCCATTATATCCAGAATTATATTCATGATATTTATATCATATATCACATATATATCCAGTATATACATGCATTTATAATATTCCATAACGTTTAGAGGTAAAAAATGAAATACACCGTTCATGGAGACGGTAAGCCGTACGTACGCAAGAACGCTACTTTCATTTCTATTTCATATTTAATGGAATGAAGTTATAATTATATAAAGGTATAATATAATTCCAGTATAATATAATGTATAATACCATTTACTCCATCCTTTATACATCCCACATATGACATTAACGATTCAAATCACTTTGAGGGGGCGGTAGTGCGCACTTCCTAAAATGAAACTATCGCATTTACCCATAATGGAAATCATAAATTATGCCAAAAATGAGAAATAAAGAAGAATAATGAAAACATAAATATAATATATATATCATATATGAAAATAGTGTCATCAAAATGGCCACTATTATAGGTGTTATATATGTGTTGAACAATCATCGTTTCGTGAGGCAGAAATTCTCCATCCACAGAAACAGTATGATCTTTAACCAATATATTTAGGTGCCTGTAAGTGTAGATCAAATAATTCTTATAACAACATCCTAGTATATTGAGGATACTGGTGTTGTTACAAAATAAATGAATAAAAAGAGTTTAGGGGGTTGGATAAGCAAAATAAAACAAAATAACATAAGAGAAGACATTACCTTAAAATCGGGTAACTCTTTTGATTTGAGCCAAAGTATTACTTGGGAAGAATTCTGCAAAAAGCGAGTCTTCTAGGAGTAAGGTAGGGAAGTTGGGAGAGTATTTGGGTAGAGGTTGGCCAAGCCAAAAGGCTTTGAAAGTTTGAGTAATGTGGTAGTGGTGGGGGCCTTTTATAAGTGGAGAGGAGGGGGACTCTTGGAAAGTAATTAAATGTTACTTTATTATATAATGAGTTTCGGATTTTAAAGGTCCCACACTTATATAATTCGAGTCTAAGGTGATAAGGGTTTGAAATATACTCATCTAATAGGTTTTTGACAAGTTTAAGCTTTGGATTTTACATTATTTTTTCATTTTATTAAAATCGTTAATTAATGAGGTAATCACTGCATCATCATGGTTTCATAAATAATTTAATTTATTTAATGTCTAAAAATTATAAAAAAATATCATGATGTAGGAAATATTTTTATCTTTATAATTAATATTTAGAGTAAAAAATATGACTTGTATAACCCCATTTAAAAATTGTTTTAATAAAACAACTTATGTTTTAAGTTTAATTAATCGTGATTAAAGGTAATTAGTGATATTTAAGGTAAAAATGATATTATAAAAAAATTAAAATACCTTTACACTTGTCCTACCCCTATTGGATGTGTCATGTATGACCAAGACAATCCATGGGTCAACTTGGGGACCCCATGGAGCCACTTTGGTAGGAAAATGACATAAATAACTTTTATTTAAAGTTAAAATAAAAATGTCACAAACATAAGTTGTTTTACTAAAACAATTTTTAAATGGGGTTATACAAGTCATATTTTTGACTATAAATATTCATTAGAAATATAAAAAGATTTAATACATCAGGATACGTTTTTTATAATTTTTAAACATTAAATAAATTAAATTAGTTATGACACCATGATGATGCAGCAATTACCTCATTAATCAACAATTTAAATAAAATGAAAAGATAATGTAAAATCCAAGGCTTACACTTGTAAAAAACCTATTGGATGAGTATATTTCGAACACTTATCACCTTATCCTCTAATTATATAAGTGTGGGACCTTTAAAATCCAAAACACATTATATAATAAAGTAACATTTCATTACTTTCCAAGAGTGCCCCTCGTCTCCACTTATAAAAGGCCCCCACCACTACCACCTTACTCACACTTTCAAAGCCTTTTGGATCGGCAAAAATCTGCCCAAATACTCTCCCAACTTACCTAACTTACTCCTAGAATCCTAAATTTGGGCATAATTCTTCCCAAGGAAGCCTTTGTCTCAAATCAAAAGAGTTACCCGATTTTAAGGTAATGTCTTCTCTTATGTTATTTTGTTTTATTTTTCTTATCCAACCCACTAAACTCTTTTTATTCATTTATTTTGTAACAACACCAGTATACTAAATATACTAGGATGTTTTTATAAGAATTATTCGAGCTACACTTACACACACCTACATATAATGGTTAAAGAACATACTGTTTCTGTGGATGGCGAATTTCTGCCTCACGAAACGATGATTGTTCAACACTCATATAACACCTCTAATGGTGGACATTTTGATGAAAATATTTTCATATATGATATATATATTATGTTTATGTTTTCATTATGCTTCTGTATTTCTCCTTTGTGGCATACTTTATGATTTCCATTATGGGTAAACACGATAATTTCATTTTAGGAAGTGCGGAGTACCGCCCCCTCAAAGTGATTTGAATCGTTAATGCCATATGTGGGATGTATAAAGGATGGAGTAAATGGTATTATACATTATATTATACTGTAATTATATTATACCTTTATATAATTATAACTTCATTCCATTAAATACGAAATAGAAATGAAAGTAGCGTTCATGCGTACGTACGGCTTACCGTCTCCATGAATGGTGCATTTCATTTCTTACCTCTAAACGTTATGAAATATTATAAATGCATGTATATACTGGATATATATGACATATATGATATCAATATCATGAATATAATTCTGGATATAATGGATATATCAGCACATGAACAACTTGTAATTATAAGAAGTTTATTTTTGACTCAAGTACCAATGATCGAAAAAATGACCATTATTAACTTAAATAATTACATAATGTTCATAACATGGTAATAAGTGATATAAAGGGAATAATTAACTTGAAAAAGGTTCTTAAGAAGGTAGATATTAATTCTAGTTTATTATTCAGGTGATCAAATAACGGTCGAGTGAATTCAGACACGAGGTAAGGGAATTTCTTAACCCAATTTCCATTCTTTGGGTTAATCTCCTACTTTCAAATTATGTCATGATATTATTATGTCCTATCTTGTATTTGTACTTTATTTATTTGTAATTGTAGTGAATACACATAATAGATCTACTTTATTTAAAAAAATTATCTTTGTAAGGGTCTTCGTCTCAATCTCCTTTCATTGAGGCATATTTTGTTTTATTCACAAATTTCTTTTATATGGTGTATAAACCCCTTTGAATTTGACTTTTATTAAAAAAGGAATCTTTTTTTACAAAGAGTTTTACTAAACGACAAAAGGAATGTTTTTGTTTTACATATGAGGTGACAACGACTTCTTCGCCACCGTGACCATTATTTGTGTTTCGGCGTCCTCTACAAGCCATACATTTTTTTAATGAAAAATAAATACAAAGTTTTAAGTTTCTTTTATTTTGGCATTGAAAATGGGTTTGAAAGTGTTTTTATTATATCAATGTGTTGTATTGATATCTTGTGATTGAAATGTGGAAATGTTATGTTTCCTTTATGCATGTTTTATGTGATATGATTATGTTATGGTTTATGATTTATTTAAACCTATTCATATGAGGAATGCATTGGACTTAATAAGTGATGGGTAGAGCCTGCTATAGCTCCTCGATGCATCGGTAGGTCTCATGAGACAAACTAGTGTCTTGGCACGAGGCCTTGACAAAATCTTATTTGTGGTCTTGGAACGAGGCCTTGACTACGTGGTTATGATAGTCTGGCATTATGCATTCCATCATTATGGAAGTGGTTATTGATATTGCATGGGATTATTATACTAGTAGAATATCCATGTGAGTAAGTAAATGAAATTATTTAATTTTATTTTTGCCATATCATGATGAAGTTCAAGTTTAAAAAGGCTTTTGTTTTAGTTATACATTTCCTTAAATGTTAATGTTTTTTATGAAAGCTTCCGCAATATTGTTATCCTTACTAAGCATCTGAGCTCACCCCTTTCAATGTTTTAATATTTCGTAGGATGTGAAGAAGTATTTTATGAATGACCTGCGGGGATAGTCAGAAGAGGATATGAGTGTGGACTATGGAGACTTTGTTATTATAGTTTGTCACTTTATGATGTAATGTAACATTTATGAATGTATCTAGTGTTTTCAGGGCTACTAAACTAATCGGTCTTTCGAGACTTGATCTTTTGTGATCATGCCAATGTTACGAAGTAATGCACTGACTCTGGGCAACTGGGGTTGGGGCGTTATAGTTGGTATCATAGGCAGTTTAGTACTAACCTTGGAAGCTAGATTTTGATAAACTCTGATTAGAGAACATAGCCCAAAGATAGACTTTGAGGATTAGTATAGAAGAAATTCCTAGAATTTTGGTATTATAGAGATGTTTCGAGTTTTCCGAGCAATACATCCCAGTCTGGATACGAGCTGGTAGAGGTGGCTCTGGAATATATGTACCTAGGGGTAAAACCCAAAAACACCGCTTTGAGCTAGACTCGAACGGGAACTGGTGCACGACAATGGTCCTTGCTGCACTCTTGCTTACGACACTCCTGGGGGATATGCTTAGGATAATTCTCATGTTCATTACAAACCACTATAAAGTGTTATGAGTATATAATTCCTCAAAGAAAACATTTTTATGATTATGGATTATATCTAGAAATAGTTCAATTTATGTTAACTATTTTATAAGTATGGAATTATGTAATTTGATTCATTAACTAATCTAGTTTATGCCATTGTTTAGAAATGGCTCCTAGTGGAAGGAATGGAAACCGTATCAATACACGCACTCCGTGTAGGGATTTCCCTCATGCTCAAGATAATTATTATGGAGCTGGAGATACAACTGGGGCTGATCAACTTATTACCATACTGGGACAACTCACTCAGGTTATGAATAATAACCTTACTCGTATGGATCGACCTGATCCTCAATGTGGAGGATCAATGTTAGACCTCTTAATGAGGCAACAAACGCCAACATTTAATGAGGGTACAAATCCATTAGTAGATGATCAATGGATAAACTTCTTAGAGAAAATATTCCACACCTTGGGGAGTAGCGAAAGGGAGAAGGTTGTCATGGTAGTCTACTGCCTCACTGGAGATTCCGATCAATGGTGGTCGTTGATTCAAAACACAAAGGAAGATGAAGAAGTATCAAGTATGGAATGGAGGGATTTTAAAGAAATTTTCTTAGAGAAATACTTTCCTCATGACCATCGAGCAGATATGGAAAGGCAATTTATGAGTCTGAGACAAAAGGAGGATGAGAATGTCGCAAAGTATGAGGCCAACTTTACAAGGTTAGCGAGGTATGCTGCAGATTATATATGTAACCCAAGAAGTAAGATTGATCATTTCTTTGATGGGTTAAAACCATTTCTCCGTCGAGCTTTAGTATGACAATCCTTCTCATCGTACGAAGATATTGTCTCGTGTGCTATCAAGATAGAAAAGGAATTCTATTTGTCTTATGACAACAAAGTAAAGCAAGAGAAGAAGAGAATAGTGGAACAAGAGACGGATAAAGGGAAAAAGGAAAAGAAGGATTTTCCATTATGTGATAAATGTGGGAAGAATCACCCCGGTGCTTGCCTAAAAGAAATGGGAGTTTGTTTTAAATGTAGAGAAAAAGGTCACCAGGCTCGTGATTGCAAGGGAAAGAAAGAGGCTATCAATGTTGAATGCTACAATTGTAGGGAAATAGGGAATAATGCAAATGAATGTCCTAAGTTTCAGGGAAACCTACCTCAGAAAAGGCCAAGGGATGAAGTCCAATCTTATGCTATCACTACAGTTGATGTGGAATAATTTATGTATTGGTGATTTTGGACTCAAGGATTATATTTTGGTTATAAGAATAATGTGATATATATAAGGATTGTACTGCAGTACTTTTTGTTTCAGTAAGGTTTTAATATGATGAAGGTAATCATATTTTTAGTATGTGACAAAAAGAGAAACTTTAATTTGTTTGGGGAATCTGATGTTACAATTGATTTTGGAATTTAGAGACCTTTTAGAGAAAGTTTGGACAGAGGTATTTTGGATAACTATTAAGGTTGGAATGGATTAAGTTGAACTTTGGATAGTATTGTTTAAGGTTAAAACATTTCTGAAGATTATTTTTGGAATATTATAATACTGTAGTTTTAGGAAAAGGACAACCTGCAGGGCGAGGCATAACTCGTCGCGTCAAACAAAGCTGCAGGAATCGAACCCACAACCATAGTGCGACGGGCCTTTATTACCTACCACTAGCCTACATGAAGTCCTTGGTTATTACAAAATAGTTTTAATAATCTAAATGGTATGTGTTAATATTTGGAACCTTATACAATTAGTATAAATAGAATATTTTTGAGTTATATTACCTTTTAGAGTGAAAGATGGGTTTGTGGTAAAAATTTATTAAAGAATGAAAGTCTACATGACAAGTATGTATGTTCCCTTACATTCTTAGTAAATCTCCTAAATAAATTCCTCAACTTTATAAACGGTAACTTAAAACAAAAACGTTGCCAGTTTACTTTTCCAACTGGGGATTCAATGACTATTTAAACAATCACAAGTTTGTGATTTTCTTATGCTTAACTTTCTTCTAATCCAGTTTTCTAGGACTCTCCATCAGACCTTGATGGTTTTTTTCTTCCATATCCATATTTTCATAGAATCCTAGTATGGGATATCTCAGTTGACCTTTGTACTTATCTTTCTATCTTTTAAAGTTATATTTTTATTAACCTTATTTCCGATGTGGGTTTTCCATAAAGGTATTTCCTATCTTCAACCTTCTATTTTCAAAGAAAATTTTCAAATTGCGAGGACGCAATTTATTGAAGGAGGGGAGAATGTAACACCCCAAGCTTCCATGATACACTTCTCTTTCATTAATGCAATAGCTTGCATTATACGCAAGTTCGAGATTCTAACACACCGTGACCAATCAAAATGTCCATTATGAATAGTAATACCAACTTTTTGAAATTATATATATTTTATATTTCAAAATGGACTTCATTTTTGGATTTGGAATTTCAAAATTAGCCTTTGTTGAATTTTTGGTATTTTTCTAGAGAACTTCCAATTTTTTATGAATAGTGAAAAATACTTAAAAACAACTTTTTTAATAAAAATAATTTATAGTGATAAATTATACTATTGACTGGTTTTAAAGTATAATTAGAATATATTTTTACCATTTTATCCAATGGTGTTCATTATAATTAATTTCACTTTGAAATTAGACATAAACAATTGTCAATATTTTGATATATATTGTTTCTTAAAAACACGCTATTTGTTGAGACAGCGGGAATTAATTATAAAATTAATTAATGCAACTTATATGTTTGTAATTTTGTAAAATAGAAATCATTTTTGAATTCGGAATATCAATTATAGCTTAGGGTGAAATTTTGGCATTGTTCTGAAAAACTTCAATTTTTGATGAATAGTGAAACCACTAAGTGGTAGTTAAAAAAACTGATTTTTCGTTTAAATGAAACATTACCACTTATGTGATTTGATTTTCAAAAATCCGACATTCATGTTTGTCATTAGGAAGTAAAATGTGGTTCAATGGGATTAAAATATTTTTTTGGTGAATAGTAACTTTTAAGTTTAATTAATCGTGAATAAAGGTAATTAGTGATATTTAAGGTAAAAATGATATTATAAAAATATGAAAATACCTTTACACTTGTCCTACCCCTATTGGATGTGTCAGGGCCGACCAAGAAAATCCATGGGTCAACTTGGGGACCCAATGAAGCCACTTTGGTAGGAAAATGACATAAATAACTTTTATTTAAAGTTAAAATAAAAATGTCACAAACATAAGTTGTTTTACTAAAACAATTTTTAAATGGGGTTATACAAGTCATATTTTTGAATATAAATGTTCATTAGAAAGATAAAACGATTTCCTACATGATGATATTTTTTTATAATTTTTAGACATTAAATAAATTAAAATATTTATGACACCATGATGATGCAGCGATTACCTCATTAATTAACGATTTAAATAAAATGAAAAGATAATGTAAAATCCAAGGCCTAAACTTTTCAAAAACCTATTGGATGAGTATATTTAGAACCCTTATCACCTTATCCTCTAATTATATAAGTGTGAGACTTTTAAAATCCGAAACTTATTATATAATAAAGTAACATTTCATTACTTTCCAAGAGTGCCCCTCCTATCCACTTATAAAAGGCCCCCACCACTACCACCTTACTCACACTTTCTAAGCCTTTTGGCTCGGCCAAAATCTGACCAAATACTCTCCCAACTTCACTCCCTTACTCCTAGAAGCCTCACTTTGGGAAGAATTATTCCCAAGGAAGCCTTTGGCTCAAATCAAAAGAGTTACCCAATTTTAAGGTAATGTCTTCTCTTATGTTATTTTGTTTTATTTTTCTTATCCAACCTCATAAACTCTGTTTATTCATTTATTTTGTGACAAAACCAGTATACTAAATATACTAGGATGTTGTTATAATAATTATTCGAGCTACACTTACACACACCTACATTTAATGGTTAAAGAACGTACTGTTTCTGTGGATGGCAAATTTCTGCCTCACGAAATGATGATTGTTCAACACTCATATAACACCTCTAATGGTGGACATTTTGATGAAACTATTTTCATATATGATATATATATTATGTTTATGTTTTCCTTATGATTCTTTATTTCTCATTTGTGGCATACATTATGATTTCCGTTATGGGTAAACGCGATAATTTCATTTTAGGAAGTGCGGACTACCGCCCCCTCAAAGTGATTTGAATCGTTAATGCCATATGTGGGATGTATAAAGGATGGAGTAAATGGTATTATACATTATATTATTCTAGAATTATATTATACCTTTATATAATTATAACTTCATTCCATTAAATATGAAATAGAAATGAAAGTAGCGTTCATGCGTACGTACGACTTACCGTCTCCATGAACGGTGCATTTTATTTCTTACCTCTAAACATTATGGAATATTATAAATGCATGTATATACTGGATATATATGAGATATATGATATCAATGTCATGAATATAATTCTGGATATTAGGGATATATCACCACATGAACAACTTTTAATTATAAGAAGTTTATTTTTGACTCAAGTACCAAAGATCGACAAAATGACCGTTATTAACTTAAATAATTACATAATGTTCATAACATGGTAATAAGTGATATAAAAGGAATAATGAACTTGAAAAAGGTTCTTAAGAAGTTAGATATTAACTCTAGTTTATTATTCAGGAGATCAAAGAACGGTCGAGTGAATTCGGACACGAGGTAAGGGAACTTCTTAACCCAATTTCTATTCTTTGGGTTAATCTCCTACTTTCAAATTATTTCATGATATTATTATGTCCTATCTTGTATTTATACTTTATTTATGTGTACTTATAGTTAATACACATAATATATCTACTTTATTTAAAAAAAATGATCTTTTTAAGGGTCTTCGTCTCAATCTCCTTTCATTGAGGCATATTTTGTTTTATACACAACTTTCTTTTATACGGTGTATAAACCCCTTTGACTTTGACTTTTATTCAAAAAGGAATCTTTTTTTACAAAGCATTTTACTAAAATACAAAAGGAATGTTTTTGTCTTACGTATGCGGCGACAATGACTTCTCTGCCGCCATGACCATTATTTTTATTTCAGATTCCTCTACAAGCCATATCTTTTTAAATGAAAAATAAATACAAAGTTTTAACTTTATTTTATTTTGGTATTGAAAATGGTTTTGAAAGTGTTTTTATTATATCAATGTGTTGTATTGATATCTTGTGATTGAAATGTGGAAATGTTATGTTTTCTTTATGTATGTTTTATGTGATACGATTATGTTATGGTTTATGATATGTTTAAACCTATTCATATGAGGAATGCATTGGACTTAATAAGTGACGGGTGGAGCCCACTATAGCTCCCCGATGCATCGGTAGGTCTCCTGAGACAAACTAGTTTCTTGGCATGAGGCCTTAACAAAATCTTATTTGTAGTCTTGGCACGAGGCCTTGGCTACGTGGTTATGATAGTCTAGCATTATGAATTCCATAATTATGAAAGTGGTTATTGATATTGCATGTGATTATTTGACCAGTAGAATATCCATATGAAAAAGAAAATGGAATTATCTCATTTTACTTTTGCCATTTTATGTTGAAGTTCATGTTTAAAAGTCTTTTGTTTTAGTTATACATTGCCTTAAATGTTAATGTTTATTTATGAAGCTTCCACAATATTGTTATCCTTACTGAGCATCTGAGCTCACCCCTTTCAATTTTTTAATATTTTCCAGGATATGAAGAAGTATTTTATGAATGACCTGCAGGGATAGTCAGAAGAGGATATGAGTGTGGAATATGGAGACTTTGTTATTTTAGTTTTCACTTTATGATGTAAAGTAACATTTATGAATGTATCTTGTGTTTCCAATGCTACTAAACTAATCGGTCTTTCGAGACTTGATCTTTTGTGATCATGCCAATGTTACGAAGTAATGCACCGACTCGGGGTAACTGGGGTCAGGGCATTACATTTGGTATCAGAGGAAGTTTACTACTAACCTTGGAAGATAGATTTAGATAAACTCTGATTAGAGCACATAGCCCGAAGAAAGACTTTGAGGATTAGTATAGAAGAAATTCCGAGAATTTTGGTATTCTAGATATTTTGTGAGTTTTCCGAGCAATACATCCCTGTATGGATACGAGTAGGTAGAGGCGGCTCTGGCACAAATGTACCTAGGGGTAAAACAAGAAAGCACCGATTTGAGCGACTCGAACGGGAACTAGTGCACGACAACGGGACTTGCTGCACTCTTGGTTACGACACTCCCGGGGGATATGCTTAGGATAATTCTCGTTTTCTTTACAAACCACTATGAAGGGTTATGAGTATATACTTCCTCAAAGAAAACATTTTTATGATTATGGATTATATCCATAAATAGTTCAATTTATGTTAAGTATTTTAAAAGTATGGAATTATGTATTTTGATTCATAAACTAATCAAGTTTATGCCATTGTTTAGAAATGGCGCCTAGTGGAAGGAATGGAAACCGTATCAATGAACGTACTCTGTGTAGGGATTTCCCTCCTGCTCAAGATACTTATTGTGGATCTGGAGATACAACTGGTGCTGATCAACTTATTACCATACTGGGACAACTCAATCATGTTATGAATAACAACCTTACTCGTATGGAGCACCCTGATCCGCAACGTGGAGGATCAATGTTAGACCGCTTCATGAGGCAGAAACAGACAACATTTAATGGGGGTAAAAATCCATTAGTAGCTGAGCAATGGATAAACTCCTTAGAGAAAATATTCCATGCCTTGGGGAGTAGTGAAAGAGAGAAGGTTGTCATGGCAGTCTACCGCCTCACTGGAGATCCCGATCAATGGTGGTCGCTGATTCAAAACACAAAGGAAGATGAAGAAGTATCAAGTATGGAATGGAGGGAGTTTTAGGAAATTTTCTTAGAAGAATACTTTCCGCATGACCATCGAGCAGATATGGAAAGACAATTTCTATGTCTGAGGCAGAAGGAGGTTGAGAATGTCGCAAAGTATGAGGCTAACTTTACAAGGTTAGTGAGGCATGCTGCAGATTATATACGTAACCCAAGAAGTAAGATTGATCATTTCTTTGATGGGTTAAAACCATTTCTCCGTCGAGCATTAGTCTCACAAACCTTCCCGTCATACGAAGATATTGTCTCGTGTGCTATCAAGACAGAAAAGGAATTCTCTAAATCTTATTACAATAAAGTAAAGCAAGAGAAGAAGAGAATGGTGGAACAAGAGACAGATAAAGGGAAAAAGGAAAAGAAGGATTTTCCATTATGCAATAATTTTGGGAAGAATCACCCCGGTACTTGCATAAAAGGAATGGGAGTTTGTTTTAAATGTGGAGAAAAAGGTCACCAGGCTCGTGATTGCAAGGGAAAAAAAGAGGCTATCAATGTTGAATGCTACAATTGTAGGGAAATGGGGCATTATGCAAATGAATGTCCTAAGCGTCAGGGAAACTTATCTCAGAAAAGGTCAAGGGATGAAGGCCAATCTTATGCTATCATTACAGTTGAAGTGGAATAATTTATGTATTGGTGCTTTTGGACTCAAGGATTATATTTTGGTTACAAGAATAATGTGATATATATAAGGATTGTACTGTAGTACTTGTTGTTTCAGTAAGGTTTTAATATGATGAAGGTAATCATATTTTTAGTATGTGACAAAAAGAGAAACTTTAATTTGTTTGGGGATTCTGATGTTACAATTGATTTTGGAATTTAGAGACCTTTTAGAGAATGTCTGGACAGAGGTATTTTGGATAACTATTAAGGTTGGAATGGATTAAGTTGAACTTTGGATAGTATTGTTTAAGGTTAAAACATTTCTGAAGATTATTTTTGGTATATTATAATACTATAGTTTTAGGAAAAGGACAACCTGCAGGGTGGGGCATAACCCGTCACGTGGGACAAAGCTGCAGGAATCGAACCCACAACCATAGTGCGACAGACCTTTATTACCGACCACTAGCCTAAAGGAAGTCCCTGGTTATTACAAAATAGTTTTACTAATCTAAATGATATGTGTTAATATTTGGAACCGTATACAATTAGGATAAATAGAATATTTTTGAGTTCTATTACCATTTAGAGTGAAAGATGGGTTTGTGGTAAAAATTTATTAAAGAATGAAAGTCTACATGACAAGTATGTATGTTCCCTTACGTTCTTATTAAATCTCCTAAATAAATTCCTCAACTTTATAAAAGGTAACTTAAAACAAAAACGTTGCCAGTTAACTTTTCCAACTGGGGATTCAATGACTATTTAACCAATCACAAGTTTGTGATTTTCTTATGGTTAACTTTATCCTAATCCAGTTTTCTACGACTCTCCATCAGACCTTGATGGATTGTTTTTCTTCCATATCCATATTTTCATAGAATCCTAGTATGGGCTATCTCGGGTAACCTTTGTACTTATCTTTCTATCTTTTAAAGTTATATTTTTATTAACCTTATTTCCAATGTGGGTTTTACACAAAGGTATTTCCTATATTCATCCTTTTATCTTCAAAGAAAAATTTCAAATTGCGAGGACGCAATTTATTGAAGGAGGGGAGAATGTAACACCCTGAGCTTCCATGATACACTTCTCTTTCAATAATGCAATAGCTTGCATTATACGCAAGTTCGAGATTCTAACACACCGCGACCAATAAAAATGTCCATTATGAATAGTAATATTCACCTTTTGAAATTATATATATATTTTATATTTCAAAATGGACTTCATTTTTTGATTCGGAATATCGAAGTTAGACTATGTTGAATTTGTGGTATTTTTCTGAGAACTTCCAATTTTTTATGAATAGTGAAAAATACTTAAAACAACTTTTTTAATCAAAATAATTTATAGTGATAAATTATACTACTGAGTGGTTTTAAAGTATAATTAGAATATATTTTTACCATTTTATCCAATGGTGTTCATTATAATTAATTTCACTTTGAAATTAGACATAAACAATTGTCAATCTTTTGATATATATTGTTTCTTAAAAACATGCTATTTGTTGTGACAGTGGGAATTAATTATAAAATTAATTAATGAAACATATAAGTTTTGAATTTTGTAAAATATACATCATTTTTGAATTCGGAATATCAATTATAGCTTAGGGTGAAATTTTGGCATTGTTATGCAAAACTTCAATTTTTGATGAATAGTGAAACCACTAAGTAGTAGTTAAAAAACTAATTTTTCATTTTAAATGAAACATTACCACTTCTGTGATTTTATTTTAAAAAATCCGACATTCATGGTTTTCATTAGGAAGTAAAATGTGGTTCAATGGGATTAAAATAATTTTTTGGTGAATAGTAACTTTTAAGTTTAATTAATCATGATTAAAGTTAATTAGTGATATTTAATGTAAAAATGATATTATAAAAATATGAAAATACCTTTACACTTTTCCTACCCCTATTGTATGTGTCATGGCTGACCACGACAATCCATTGGTCAACTTGGGGACCCCATGGAGCTACTTTAGTAGGAAAATAAAATAAATAACTTTTATTTAAAGTTAAAATAAAAATGTCACAAACATAAGTTGTTTTACTAACACAATTTTTAAATGGGGTTATACAAGTCATAGTTTTGACTTTAAATATTAATTAGAAATCTAAAAATATTTCCTAAATCATGATACTTTTTTTATAATTTTTATACATTAAATAAATTAAATTATTTATGACACCATGATGATGCAGCGATTACCTCATTAATTAACGATTTAAATAAAATGAAAAGATAATGTAAAATACAAGGCTTAAACTTGTCAAAAACCTATTGTATGAGTATATTTCAAACCCTTATCAGCTTAGCCTAGAATTATATAAGTGTGGGACCTTTAAAATCTGAAACTCATTATATAATAAAGTAACATTTCATTACTTTCCAAGAGTGCCCCTCCTCTCCACTTATAAAAGGCCCCCAACACTACCACCTTACTCACACTTTCAAAGCCTTTTGGCTCATCCAACCTCTGCCCAAATACTCTCCCAACATCCCTAACTTACTTTTAGAAGCCTCACTTTGGGCATAATTCTTCCCAAGGACACCTTTGGCTCAAATCAAAAGAGTTACCCGATTTTATGGTAATGTCTTCTCTTATGTTATTTTGTTTTATTTTGCTTATCTAGCCCCCTAAACTCTTTTTATTCACTTCTTTTGTAACAACACCAGTATACTAAATATAATAGGATGTTTTTTAAGAATTATTCGAGCTACACTTACACACACCTACATCTAATGGTTAAAGAACATACTGTTTATGTGGATGGCGAATTTCTGCCTCACGAAATGATGATTCTTCAACACTCATATAACACCTCTAATAGTGGCCATTTTGATGAAACTATTTTCATATATGATATATATATTATGTTTATGTTTTACTTATGCTTATGTATTTCTCATTTGTGGCATAATTTATGATTTCCATTATGGGTAAACGCGATAATTTCATTTTAGGAAGTGCGGACTACCGCCCCCTCAAAGTGATTTGAATCGTTAATGCCATATGTGGGATGTATAAAAGATGGAGTAAATTGTATTTTACATTATATTATACTGGAATTATATTATACCTTTATATAATTATAACTTAATTCCATTAAATATGAAATAGAAATGAAAGTAGCGTTCATGCGTACGTACGGCTTACCGTCTCCATGAACCGTGCATTTCATTTCTTACCTCTAAACGTTATGGAATATTATAAATGAATTTATATACTGGATATATATGAGATATATGATATCAATATCATTAATATAATTCTTGATATAATGGATATATCACCACATGAACAACTTGTAATTATAAGAAATTTATTTTTGACTCAAGTACCAAAGACCGACAAAACGACCGTTATTAACTTAAATAATTACATAATGTTCATAACATGGTAATAAGTGATATAAAGGGAATAATGAACTTGAAAAAGGTTCTTAAGAAGGTAGATATTAACTCTAGTTTATTATTCAGGAGATCAAAGAACGGTCAAGTGAATTCGGACACGAGGTAAGAGAACTTCTTAACCCAATTTCCATTCTTTGGGTTAATCTCCTACTTTCAAATTATGTCATGATATTATTATGTACTATCTTGTATTTGTACTTTATTTAGGTGTACTTATAGTGAATACACATAATTGATCTATTTTATTAAAAAAATGTTCTTTGTAAGGAACTTCGTCTCAATCTCCTTTCATTGAGGCATATTTTATACACAACTTTCCTTTATACTGTGTATAAACCCCTTTGACTTTTATTTTTATTCAAAACGAGTCTTTTTATACGATGTGTTTTTACTAAATGACAAAAGGAATGTTTTTTCTTACGTATGCGGTGACAACGACTTCTCCGCCGTCGTGACTATTATTTGAGTTTCGGCTTCCTAGACATGACATAACATTTTTTTAAATGAAAAATAAATACAAAGTTTTAATTTTATTTTATTATGGTATTGAAAATGGTTTTGAAAATGTTTTTATTATATCAATGTGTTGTATTGATATCTTGTGATTGAAATATGGAAATTTTATGTTTCCTTTATGTATGTTTTATGTGATATGATTATGTTATGGTTTATGATATGTTTAAACCTGTTCATATGAGGAATGCATTGGACTTAACAAGTGACGGGTGGAGCCTGCTAGAGCTCCTCGATGCATCAGTAGGTCTCATGAGACAAACTAGTGTCTTGGCATGAGTCCTTGACAAAATCTTATTTGTAGTCTTGGCATGAGGCCTTGGCTACGTGGTTATGATAGTCTGACATTATGCATTCCATCATTATGAAAGTGGTTATTGATATTTCATGTGATTATTCGACTAGTAGAATATCCATGTGAGTAAGTAAATGACATTATTTCATTTTAATTTTTCCATATTATGCTAAAGTTCAAGTTTAAAAGGCTTTTGTTTTAGTTATACATTGCCTTAAATGTTAATGTTTATTTATGAAATCTTCCGCTATATTGTTATCCTTACTGAGCATCTGAGATCACCCGTTTCAATGTTTTAATTTTTCCAGGATGTGAAGAAGTATATTATGAATGACCTGCAGGAATAATATAAGGGGATATGAAGAGAATATGTGGTAGTTTTATTTTACTTTATGATGTAATGTAAGACTTATGAATGTATCTAGTGTTTCCAAGGCTACTAAACTAATCGGTCTTTGGAGACTTGATCTTTTTTGATCATGCCAATGTTACAGAGTAATGCACCGACTCCAGGTAACTGGGGTCGGGGCATTACAGTGACTGTAATTCCCCGAACCCAGTTACCCAGAGTCGGTGCATTAGTGTGTAACATTGGCATGATCAAAAAAGATCAAGTCTCGAAAGACCAATTAGTTTAGTAGCCTTGGAAACACTAGATACATTCATAAATGTTACATTACATCATAAAGTGAAAAAATACTATAAATAAATCTCCATAGTCCACACTCATATCCTCTTCTAACTATCCCTGTAGGTCATTCATAAAATACTTCTTCACATCCTGGAAAATATTAAAACATTGAAAGGGGTGAGATCAGATGCTCAATAAGGATAACAATATTGCAGATGCTTTCATAAAAAAACATTAACATTTAAGACAATGTATAACTAAAACAAAATCCTTTTTTAACTTGAACTTCAGCATGATATGACAAAAATAAAATTAAATAATTCAATTTACTTACTCACATGGATATTCTACTAGTCGAATAATCCCATGCAATATCAATAACCACTTTCATAATGATGGAATGCATAATGCCAGACTATTATAACCACGTAGTCAAGGCCTCGTTCCAAGACCACAGATAAGATTTTGTCAAGGCCTCGTGCCAAGACACTAGTTTGTCTCAAGAGACCTACCGATGCATCGAGGAGCTGTAGCGGGCTCCACCCGTCACTTATTAAGTCCAATTCATTCCTCATATGAATAGGTTTGAACATATGATAAACCATAACATAATCGTATCACATAAAACATGCATAAAGGAAACATAACATTTCCACATTTCAATCACAAGATATCAATACAACACATTGATATAATAAAAACACTTTCAAAACCATTTTCAATACCAAAATAAAAGAAAGTTAAAACTTTCTTTTTATTTTTCATTAAAAAAAGTTGTGGCTTGTAGAGGAAGCCGAAACACAAATAATGGTCACGGTGGCGGAGAAGTCATTGTCACCGCATACATAAGACAAAAACATTCCTTTTGTTGTTTAGTAAAACGCTTTGTAAAAAAATATTCCCTTTTGAATAAAAGTCAAAGTCAAAGGGGTTTATACACCGTATAAAAGAAATTTGTGTATAAAATAAAATATGCCTCAATGTAAGGAGATTGAGATGAAGACCCTTACAAAGATCATTTTTTTAGATAAAGTATATCTATTCTGTGTATTCACTATAAGTACACATAAATAAATTACAAATACAAGATAGGACATAATAATATCATGACATAATTTGAAAGTAGGAGATTAACCCAAAGAATGGAAATTGGGTTATGAAATTCCCTTACCTCGTGTTCGAATTCACTCGACCGTTATTTGATCTCCTGAATAATAAACTAGAGTTAATATCTACCTCTTTAAGAACCTTTTTCAAGTTCATTATTCAGTTTATATCAATTATTACCATGTTATGAACATTATGTAATTATTTAAGTTAATAACGGTCGTTTTGTCGATCTTTGGTATTTGAGTCAAAAATAAACTTCTTATAATTACAAGTTGTTCATGTGGTGATATATCCATTATATCCAGAATTATATTCATGATATTGATATCATATATATCATATATATCCAGTATATACATTAATTTATAATATTCCATAACGTTTAGAGGTAAGAAATGAAATGCACCGTTCATGGAGACGGTAAGCCGTACGTACACATGAACGCTACTTTCATTTCTATTTCATATTTAATGGAATGAAGTTATAATTATATAAAGGTATAATATAATTCTAGTATAATATAATGTATAATACCATTTACTCCATCCTTTATACATCCCACATATGGCATTAACGATTCAAATCACTTTGAGGGAGCGGTAGTCCGCACTTTCTAAAATGAAATTATCACGTTTCCCCATAATGGAAATCAAAAAGTATGCCACAAATGAGAAATAAAGAAGCATAAGGAAAACATAAACATAATATATATATCATATATGAAAATATTTTCATCAAAAAGGCCACAATTAGAGGTGTTATATGAGTGTTGAACAATCATCGTTTCGTGAGGCAGAAATTCGCCATCCACAGAAACAGTATGTTCTTTAACCATTAGATGTAGGTGTGTGTAAGTGTAGCTCGAATAATTCTTATAAAAACATCCTATTATATTTAGGATACTGGTGTTGTTACAAAAGAAATGAATAAAAAGAGTTTAGTGGGTTGGATAAGCAAAATAAAACAAAATAACATAAGAGAAGACATTACCTTAAAATCGGGTAACTCTTTTGATTTGAGCCAAAGGCTTCCTTGGGAAGAATTCTGCCCAAAGTGAGGCTTCTATGAGTAAGGGAGGGAATTTGGGAGAGTATTTGGGCAGAGTTTGGCTGAGCCAAAAGGCTTTGAATGTTTGAGTAAGGTGGTAGTGGTGGGGGCCTTTTATAAGTGGAGAGGAGGGGCACTATTGGAAAGTAATGAAATGTTACTTTATTAAATAATGAGTTTCGGATTTTAAAGGTCCCAAACTTATATAATTAGAGGATAAGGTGATAATGGTTCGAAATATACTCATCCAATAGGTTTTTGAAAAGTTTATGCCTTGAATTTAAAATTATCTTTTCATTTTATTTAAATCATCAATTAATGAGGTAATCACTGCATCATCATGGGGTCATAAATAATTAAATTTATTTAATGTCTAAAAATTATAAAAAAAGTATCATGATGTCGGAAATATTTTTATATTTCTAATGAATATTTATAGTAAAAAATATGACTTTTATAACCCCATCTAAAAATTGTTTTAGTAAAACAACTTATGTTTGTGACATTTTTATTTTAACTTTAAATAAAACTTATTTATGTCATTTTCCTACCAAAGTGGCTCTATGGGGTCCCAAAGTTGACGCATGGATTTTATTGGTCAGACATGACACATCAAATAGGGGTAGGACAGGAGTAAAGGTATTTTCATATTTTTATAATATCATTTTTACCTTAAATATCACTAATTACCTTTAATCACGATTAATTAAACTTAAAAGTTACTATTCACCAAAAAATTATTTTAATCGCATTGAACCACATTTTGATTCCTAATGACAACCATGAATGTTGGATTTTTGAAAATCAAATCACAGAAGTGGTAATGTTTCATTTTAACGAAAAATCAGTTTTTTTAACTACCACTTAGTGGTTTCACTATTCATCAAAAATTGCAGTTTTTCAGAACAATGCCAAAATTTCACCCTAAGATATAATTGATATTCCGATTTCAAAAATGATGTATATTTTAAAAAATTCCAAACATATAAGTTGCATTAATTAATTTTATAATTAATTCCCGCTTTCACAACATATGACGTGTTTTTAAGAAACAATATATATCAAAAGATTGACAATTGTTTATGTCTAATTTCAAAGTGAAATTAATTATAATGAACCCCATTGGATAAAATGGTAAAAATATATTCTAATTATACTTTAAAACCACTCAATAGTATAATTTATCCCTATAAATTATTTTGATTAAAAAAGTTGTTTCTAAGTACTTTTCACTATTCATAAAAAATTGGAAGTTCTCAGAAAAATACCAAAAATTCAACATAGGATAATTTAGATATTCTGAATTGAAAAATGAAGTCCATTTTGAAATATAAAATATATATATAATTTCAAAAAGTGGGTATTACTATTCATAATGGCCATTTTGATTGGTCACGGTGTGTTAGAATCTCGAACTTGCGTATAATGCAAGCTATTGCATTATTGAATGAGAAGCGTATCATGGAAGCTCGAGGTGTTACATTCTCCCCTCCTTCAATAAATTGTGTCCTCGCAATTTGAAAATTTTCTTTGAAAATAAAAGGTTGAAGGTAGGAAATACCTTTATGGAAAACCCACATCGAAAATAAGGTTAATAAAAATATAACTTTAAAAGATAGAAAGATAAGTACAAAGGTCACCCAAGATAGTCCATAATAGGATTCTATGAAAATATGGATATAGAAGAAAAACAAACCATCAAGGTCTGATGGAGAGTTGTAGAAAACTAGATTAGGAGAAAGTTAACCATAAGAAAATCACAAACTTGTGATTGGTTAAACGGTCATTGAATCCCCAGTTGGAAAAGTTAACCGACAACGTTTTTGTTTTAAGTTACCTTTTATAAAGTTGAGGAATTTATTTAGGAGATTCACTAAGAACGTAAGGGAATATACATACTTGTTATTTAGACTTTCATTCTTTAATAAATTTTTACCACAAACCCATCTTTCACTCAAAAAGGTAATAGAACTCAAAAATATTCTATTTATCCTAATTGTATAAGGTTCCAAATATTAACACATACCATTTAAATTAGTAAAACTATTTTTTAATAACTAGGGACTTCCTGTAGGCTAGTGATAGGTAATAAAGGCTTATCGCACTATGGTTGTGGGTTCGATTCCTGCAACTTTGTCCGACGCGACGGGTTATGCCCCACCCTGCAGGTTGTTCTTTTCCTAAAACTATAGTATTATAATATTCCAAAAATAATCTTCCGAAATGTTTTAACCTTAAAAAATACTATCCAAATTTCAACTTAATTCATTCCAACCGTTCTAGTTATCCAAAATACCTCTGTCCTGAATTTCTCTAAAAGGTCTCTAAATTCTAAAATCAATTGTATCATCACATTCCTCAAACAAAGTAAAGTTCCTCTTATTGTCACATACTAAAATATGATGACCTTCATCATATTAAAACGTTAATGAAAACAACAAGTACTGCAGTACAATCTTTATATATCACATTATTCTTATAACCAAAATATAATCCTTGATTCCAAAAACACAAATATATTAATTATTCTGCTTCAACAGTAGTCACAACATAAGATTGGCCTTGATCCCTTGGCCTTTTCTGAGGTAAGTTTCCCTGACGCTTAGGACATTCATTTGCATAATGCTCCATTTCTCTACAATTGTAGCATTCAACATTGATAGCCTCTTTCTTTCCCTTGCAATCACGCGCCTGGTGACCTTTTTCTCCACATTTATAACAAACTCTCATTCCTTGTAGGCAAGTACCAGGGTGATTCTTCCCACAATTATCACATAATGGGAAATCCTTATTTCCCTTAATCTATTTATCCGTCTCTTGTTCCACCGCTCTCTTCTTCTCTTCCTTTACTTTGTTGTCTTAAGACTTAGAGAATTCCTTTTCTGTCTTGATAGCACACGAGAAAATATATTCGTACGATGAGAAGGATTGTGATACTAAAGCTCGATGGAGAAATCGTTTTAACCCATCAAAGAAACGATCAATCTTACTTCTTGGGATACATATATAATCTGCAGCATACCTCGCTAACCTTGTAAAGTTGGCCTCATACTTTGCGACATAATCATCCTCCTTTTGCCTCAGACTTAGAAATTACCTTTCCATATCTGCTCGATGGTCACGAGGAAAGTATTCTTCAAAGAAAATTTCCTTAAACTCCCTCCATTCCATACTTGATACTTCTTAATCTTCCTTTGTGTTTTGAATTAGCGACCACCACTGATCGACATCTCCAGTGAGCCGGTAAAATGCCATGACAACCTTCTCCCTTTCGCTACTCCCCAAGGCATGGAATATTTTCTCTAAGGAGTTTATCCATTGCTCAGCTACTAATGGATTTGTACCCCCATTAAATGTTGGCGGTTTTAACCTCATGAAGCGGTCTAACATTGATCCTCCACGTTGCGGATCAGGGTGCTCCATACGAGTAAGGTTATTATTCATAACCTGAGTGAGTTGTCCTAGTATGGAAATAAGTTGATCAGCACTAGTTGTATCTCCAGCTCCATAATAATTATCTTGAGCATGAGGTCAATCCCTACACGGAGTGCGTGCATTGATACGGTTTCCATTCCTTCTACTAGGCGCCATTTCTAAACAATGGCATAAACTAGATTAGTTTATGAATCAAAATACATAATTCTATACTTATAAAATACTTAACATAAATTTAACTATTTATGGATATAATCCATAATCATAAAAATGTTTTCTTTGAGGAAGTATATACTCATAACCCTTCATAGTGGTTTGTAAAGAAAACGAGAATTATCCTAAGCATATCCCCCGGGAGTATCGTAACCAAGAGTGCAACAAGGCCCGTTGTCGTGCACCAGTTCCCGTTCGAATCTAGCTCAAAGCGGTGTTTTTGGGTTTTACCCCTAGGTACATCTGTTCCAGAGCCGCCTCTACCTGATCGTATCCAGACAGGGATGTATTGCTCGGAAAACTCACAACATCTCTATAATACCAAAATTCTAGGAAGTTCTTCTATACTAATCCTCAAAGTCTATCTTTGGGATATGTTCTCTAATCAGAGTTTATCTAAATCTAGCTTCCAAGGTTAATATTAAACTGCCTCTGATACCAACTGTAACGCCCCGACCCCAGTTACCCAGAGTCGGTGCATTATTGCGTAACATTGGCATGATCACAAAAGATCATGTCTCAAAAGAACGATTATTTTAGTAGCCTTAGAAACACTAGATACATTCATAAATTTTACATTACATCATAAAGTGAAAAAACTACAATAACAAATTCTCTATAGTCCACATTCATATCCTCTTCTGACTATCCCTACAGGTCATTCATAAAATACTTCTTCACATCCTGGAAAATATTAAAACATTGAAAGGGGTGAGCTCAGATGCTCAGTAAGGATAATAATATTTCAGAAGCTTTCATAAAACACACATTAACATTTAAGGCAATGTATAACTAAAACAAAAGCCTTTTTAAACTTGAACTTCAACATGATATGGAAAAAATAAAATTAAATAATTCCATTTACTTACTCACATGGATATTCTACTAGTCGAATAATCCCATGCAATATCAATTACCACTTTCATAATGATGGAATGCATAATGACAGACTATCATAACCACGTAGTCAAGGCCTCGTGCCAAGACCACAAATAAGATTTTGTCAAGGCCTCATGCCAAGACACTAGTTTGTCTCATGAGACCTACCAATGCATCGAGGAGCTGTAGCGGGCTCCACCCGTTACTTATTAAGTCCAATGAATTCCTCATATGAATAGGTTTAAACATATCATAAACCATAACATAATTGTATCACATAAAACATGCATAAAGGAAACATAACATTTCCACATTTCAATCACAAGATATCAATACAACACATTGATATAATAAAAGCACTTTCAAAACCATTTTCAATACCAAAATAAAATAAAGTTAAAACTTTGTATTTATTTTTCATTAAAAAATGTTTTGACTTGTAGAGGAAGCCGAAACACAAATAATGGTCACAGCGGTGGAGAAGTCATTGTCGCCGCATACGTAAGAAAAAAACAATCCTTTTGTCATTTAGTAAAACACTTTGTGAAAAAAGATTCCTTTTTGAATAAAAGTCAAAGTCAAATGGGTTTATAAACCGTATAAAAGAAATTTGTGTATAAAACAAAATATGCCTCCATGAAAGGAGATTGAGACGAAGACTCTTACAAAGATCATTTTTTTAAATAAAGTAGATCTATTATGTGTATTCACTATAAGTACACATAAATAAAGTACAAATACAAGATAGAACATAATAATATCATGACATAATTTGAAAGTAGGAGATTAACCCAAAGAAGTATTTTATGAATGACCTGCTGAGATAGTTAGAAGAGGATATGAGTGTGGACTATGGAGACTTTTTTATTGTAGTTTTTCACTTTATGATATAATGTAACATTTATGAATGTATCTAGTTTTTTGAAGGCTACTAAACTAATCAGTCTTTCGAGACATGATCTTTTGTGATCATACCAATGTTACGCAATAATGCACTGACTCTGGGTAACAGGGGTCGGGGCGTTACAGTTGCTATCAGAGGAAGTTTATTACTAACCTTGGAAGCTAGATTTAGATAAAATCTGATTAGAGCACATAGCCCGAAGATAGACTTTGAGGATTAGTATAGAAGAACCTCCTAGAATTTTGGTAATATAGAGATTTTGTGAGTTTTCCGAGGAATACATCCCTGTCTGGATACGAGAAGGTAGAGGCGGCTCTAGCACAGATGTACCTAGGGGTAAAACCCAAAAACACCGCTTTGAGCTAGACTCGAACGGGAACTGGTGCACGATAATGGGCCTTGCTGCACTCTTGGTTACGACACTCCCGGGGGATATGCTTAGGATAATTCTCGTTTTCTTTACAAACCACTATGAAGGGTTATGAGTATATATTTCCTCAAAGAAATTTTTATTATTATTATAGATTATATCCATAAATAGTTCAATTTATGTTAAGTATTTTATAAGTATGGAATTATGTATTTTGATTCATAAACTAATCTAGTTTATGCCATTGTTTAGAAATGGCACCTAGTGGAAGGAATGGAGACCATATCAATGCACGCACTCCATGTAGGGATTGCCCTCCTGCTCAAGATAATTATTGGGGAGCTGGAGATACAACTGGTGCTGATCAACTTATTACCATATTGGGAAAACTCACTCAGGTTATAAATAATAACCTTACTCGTATGGAGCACCCTGATCCGCAACGTGGAGGATCAATGTTAGACCGCTTCATGAGGAAACAACCACCAACATTTAATGGGGGTACAAATCCATTAGTAGCTGAGCAATGGATAAACTCTTTAGAAAAAATATTCCATGCCTTGGGGAGTAGCGAAAGGGAGAAGGTTGTCATGGCAGTCTACCGCCTCACTGGAGATACCGATCAATGGTGGTCGCTGATTCAAAACACAAAGGAAGATGAAGAAGTATCAAGTATGGAATGGAGGGAGTTTAAGGAAATTTTCTTAGAAAAATACTTTCCGCATAACCATCGAGCAGATATGGAAAGAAAATTTCTGAGTCTGAGGCAGAAGGAGGATGAGAATGTCGCAAAATATGAGGCTAACTTTACAAGGTTAGCGAGGCATGCTGTAGATTATATACGTAACCCAAGAAGTAAGATCGATCATTTTTTGATAGGTTAAAACCATTTCTCCATCGAGCATTAGTATCACAATCTTTCTCAACGTACAATGATATAGTCTCATGTTCTATCAAGAAAGAAAAGGAATTCTCTAAGACTTATGACAATAAAGTAAAGAAAGAGAAGAAGAGAATGGTGGAACAAGAGACAGATAAAGGGAAAAAGGGAAAGAAGGATTTTCCATTATGTGATAATTGTGGGAAGAATCACCCTGGTACTTGCCTAAAAGGAATGTGAGTTCGTTATAAATGTGGATAAAAAGGTCACCAGGCTCATGATTGCAAGGGAAAGAAAGAAGCTATCAATGTTGAATGCTACAATTGTAGGGAAATGGGGCATTATGCAAATGAATGTCCTAAGCGTCAGGAAAACTTACCTCAGAAAAGGCCAAGGGATCAAGGAAAATCTTATGCTGTTACTACAGTTGAAGTGGAATAATTAATGTATTGGTGCTTTTGGACTCAAGGATTATATTTTTTTTATAAGAATAATGTGATATATATAAGTATTTTACTGCAGTACTTGTTGTTTTCATTATGGTCTTAATATCATGAAGGTAATCATATTTTTAGTATGTGACAATAAGAGAAACTTTACTTTGTTTGGGGAATCTGATAAATTGATTTTGGAATTAAGAGACATTTTAGAGAAAGTCTAGACAGAGGTATTTTGGATAACTATAAAGGTTGGGATGGATTAAGTTGAACTTTTAATAGTATTGTTTAAGGTTAAAACATTTTTGAAGATTATTTTTGGAATATTATAATACTATATTTTTAGGAAAAGGACAACCTGCAGGGTGGGGTATAACCCGTCGCGTCGAACAGAGCTGCAGAAATCGAACCCACAACCATAGTGCGACAAGACTTTATTACCTTCCACTAGCCTATAGGATGTCCCTGGTTATTACAAAATAGTTTTCCTAATCTAAGTGGTATGTGGTAATATTTATAACCTTATACAATTAGGATAAATAGAATATTTTTGAGTTATATTACCATTTAGAGTGAAAGATGGGTTTGTGGTAAAAATTTATTAAAGAATGAAAGTCTACATGAAAAGTATGTATATTCCCTTACGTTCTAAGTAAATATCCTAAATAAATTCCTCAACTTTATAAAAGGTAACTTAAAACAAAAACGTCGCCAGTTAACTTTTCCAACTGGGGATTCAATGACTATTTAACAAATCACATGTTTGTGATTTTCTTATGGTTAACTTTCTCATAATCCAGTTTTCTACGACTCTCCATCAGACCTTGATGGTTTGTTTTTCTTCCACATCCATATTTTCATAGAATCCTAGTATGGTCTATCTCGGGTGACCTTTGTACTTATCTTTCTATCTTTTAAAGTTATATTTTTATTAACCTTATTTCCGATGTGGGCTTTCCAAAAAGGTATTTTCTATTTTCAACCTTTTATTTTCAAAGAAAAATTTCAAATTGCGAGGAGGAAATTTATTGAAGGAGGGGAGAATGTAACACCCCGAGCTTCCATGATACGCTTCTCATTCAATAATGCAATAGCTTGCATTGTACGCAACTTCGAGTTCTAACACACCGCAACTAATCAAAGTAGCCGTTATGAATATTAATACCCACTTTTTGAAATTATATTAATTTTATATTTCAAAATGGACTTCATTTTTGGATTCGGAATATCAATTATAGCTTAGGGTGAAATTTTGGCATTGTTCTGAAAAACTTCAGTTTTTGATGAATAGTGAAACCACTAAGTGGTAGTTAAAAAACTGATTTTTCATTTAAATGAAACATTACCACTTCTGTGATTTGATTTTTAAAAATACAACATACATGGTTGTCATTAGGAAGTAAAATGTGGTTCAATTGGATTAAAATAATTTTTTGGTGAATAGTAACTTTTAAGTTTAATTAATCGCGATTAAAGGTAATTAGTGAAATTTAAGGTAAATATAATGTTATAATAATAGGAAATGACCTTGACACTTGTCCAACCCCTATTGGATGAGTCATGGACGACCAATACAAACCATGGGTCAACTTGGGGACCCCATTGTTCCACTTTGGTAGGAAAATGACATTAAAAACTTTTTATTTAATGTTAAAATAAAAATGTCACAAACAAGAGTTGTTTTACTAAAACAATTTTTAAATGGGGTTATAAAAGTCATATTTTTGACTATAAATATTCATTAGAAATATAAAATGATTTCCTACATCATGATATTTTTTTTATAATTTTTAGACAATAAATAAATTAAATTATTTATGACACCATGATGATGCATCGATTACCTCATTAATTAACGATTTAAATAAAATGAATAGATAATGTAAAATATAAGACTTACACTTTTCAAAAACCTATTGAATGAGTAGATTTAGAACCCTTATCACCTTATCCTCGAATTATTTAAGTTTAGGACCTTTAAAATCCAAAACTCATTATATAATAAAGTAACATTTCATTACTTTCCAAGAGTGCCCCTTCTCTCCTCTTATAAAAGGCCCCCACCACTACCACCTTATTCACACTTTAAAGCCATTTGGCTCAGCCAACCTCTACCACAATACTCTCCCAACTTCCCTGCCTTACTCCTAGAAGCCTCACTTTGGGCAGAATTCTTCCCAAGGAAGCCTTTGGATCAAATAAAAAGAGTTACCCTATTTTAAGGTAATGTCTTCTCTTATGTTATTTTGTTTTATTTTGCTTATCCAACCCCCTAAAATCTATTTATTCATTTATTTTATAACAACACCAATATCCTCAATATACTAGGATGTTGTTATAAGAATTATTCGATCTACACTTACACACACCTACATCTAATGGTTAAAGAACATACTGTTTCTGTGGATGGCGAATTTCTGTCTCACGAAACGATGATTGTTCAACACTCATATAACACCTCTAATGGTGGCCATTTTGATGACATTATTTTCATATATGATATATATATTATGTTTATGTCTTCCTTATGCTTCTGTATTTCTCAGTTGTGGCATACTTTATGATTTCCATTATGGGTAAACGCGATAATTTCATTTTAGGAAGTGCGGACTACCACCCCCTCAAAGTGATTTGAATCGTTAATGCCATATGTGGGATGTATAAAGGATGGAGTAAATGGTATTATACATTATATTATAATGGAATTATGTTATAACTTTATATAATTATAACTTTATTCCATTAAATATGAAATAGAAATGAAAGTAGCGTTCATGCGTACGTACGACTTACCGTCTCCATGAACGGTGCATTTCATTTCTTACCTCTAAACGTTATGGAATATTATAAATGCATGTATATACTGGATATATATGAGATATATGATATCAATATCAAGAATATAATTCTGGATATAATGGATATATCACCACATGATCAACTTGTAATTATAAGAAGTTTATTTTTGACTCAAGTACCAAAGATAGACAAAACGACCGTTATTAACTTAAATAATTACATAATGTTCATAACATGGTAATAAGTGATATAAAAGAAATAATGAACTTGAAAAAGGTTCTTAAGAAGGTAGGGATTAACTCTAGTTTATTATTCAGGAGATCAAAGAACGATCGAGTGAATTCAGACACGAGGTAAGGGAACTTCTTAACCCAATTTCTATTCTCTCGGTTAATCTCCTACTTTCAAATTATGTCATGATATTATTATGTCCTATCTTGTATTTGTACTTTATTTATGTGTAATTATAGTGAATACACATAATATATCTACTTTATTTTAAAAAAAAATATCTTTGTAAGGGTCTTCGTCTCAATCTCCTCTCATTGAGACATATTTTGTTTTATACACAACTTTCTTTTATACGGTGTATAAACCCCTTTGACTTTGACTTTTATTCAAAAAAGAATCTTTTTTTACAAAGAGTTTTACTAAAAGAAAAAAGGAATGTTTTTGTCTTATGTATGCAGCGACAACAACTTCTCCGCCGCCGTGACCATTATTTGTGTTTCGGCTTCCTCTAAAAGCCATAACTTTTTAAATGAAAAATAAATACAAAGTTGTAAGTTTCTTTTATTTTGGTATTGAAAATGGTTTTGAAAGTGTTTTAATTATATCAATGTGTTGTATTGATATCTTATGATTGAAATGTGTAATTGTTATGTTTCCTTTATGCATGTTTTATGTGATACGATTATGATATGGTTTATGATATGTTTAAACCTATTCATATGAGGAATGCATTGGACTTAATAAGTGACGGGTGGAGCCCTCTATAGCTCCTCAATGCATCGGTAGGTCTCATGAGACAAACTAGTGTCTTAGCACGAGGCCTTGACAAAATCTTATTTGTAGTCTTGGCACGAGGCCTTGGCTACGTGGTTATGATAGTCTGGAATTATGCATTCCATCATTATGAAAGTGGTTATTGATATTGCATGTGATTATTCGACCAGTAGAATATCCATGTGAATAAGTAAATGGCATTATCTTGTTTTACTTTTGCCATATTATGTTGAAGTTCATGTTTAGAAGGATTTTTTTAGTTATACATTGTCTTAAATGTTAATGTTTATTTATGAAGCTTCTGCAATATTGTTATCCTTACCGAGCATCTGAGCTCACCCCTTTCAATGTTTTAATATTTTCCAGGATGCGAAGAAGTATTTTATGAATGACTTACAGGGATAGTCAGAAGAGGATATGAGTGTGGACTATGGAGACTTTATTATTGTAGTTTTTCACTTTATGATGTAATGTAACATTTATGAATGTATCTAGTGTTTCCAAGGCTACTAAACTAATCGTTCTTTCGAGACTTGATCTTTTGTGATCATGCCAATGTGACACAATAATGCACTGACTCTGGGTAACTGGGGTCGGGGCGTTACAACATAATATGGCAAAAGTAAAATTAAGTAATGCCATTTACTTACTCACATAGATATTCTACTAGTCGAATAATCACATGAAATATCAATAACCACTTTCATAATGATGGAATGCATAATGCCAGACTATCATAACCACGTAGCCAAGGCCTCGTGCCATGACTACAAATAATATTTTGTCAAGGTCTCGTTCCAAGACACTAGTTTGTCTCATGAGACCTACCTATGCATCGAGGAGCTATAGCGGGCTCCACCCGTCACTTATTAAGTCCAATTCATTCCTCATATGAATAGGTTTAAACATATCATAAACCATAACATAATCGTATCACATAAAACATGCATAAAGGAAACATAAAATTTTCACATTTCAATCACAAGATATCAATACAACACATTGATATAATAAAAACACTTTCAAAACCATTTTCAATACCAAAATTAAAGAGAGTTAAAACTTTGTATTTATTTTTCATTAAAAAAAGCTATTGCTTGTAGAGGAAGCCGAAACTCAAATAATGGTCACGGCAGCGGAGAAGTCATTGTCGCCGCATATGTACGGCAAGAAAAACAATCCCTTTTTGTCATTTAGTAAAAAGCTTCGTATAAAAAGGATTCCTTTTGAATAAACGTGAAAGTCAAAGGGGTCTATACACCGTATAAGAGAAAGTTGTGTATAAAACAGAATATGCCTCAATGAAAGGGGATTGAGATGAAGACCCTTACAAAGATAATTTTTTTTAAATAAAGTAGATCTATTATGTGTATTCACTATAATTACACATAAATAAAGTACAAATACAAGATAGGATATAATAATATCATGACATAATTTGAAAGTAGGAGATTAACCCAAAGAATAGAAATTGGGTTAAGAAGTTCCCTTACCTCGTGTCCGAATTCACTCGACCGTTATTTGATCTCCTGAATAATAAACTAGAGTTAATCTCTACCTTCTTAAAAACCTTTTTCAAGTTCATTATTCCTTTTATATCACTTATTACCATGTTATGAACATTATGTAATTATTTAAGTTAATAACGGTCGTTTTGTCGATCTTTGGTACTTGAGTCAAAAATAAACTTCTTATAATTACAAGTTGTTCATGTGGTGATATATCCATTATATACAGAATTATATTCATGATATTGATATCATATATCTCATATATATCCATTATATACATGCATTTATAATATTCCATAACGTTTAGAGATAAGAAATGAAATGCACCGTTCATTGAGACGGTAAGCCGTACGTACGCATGAACGCTACTTTCATATCTATTTCATATTTAATGGAATGAAGTTATAATTATATAAAGGTATAATATAATTCCAGTATAATATAATGTATAATACCATTTAATCCATCCTTTATACATCCCACATATGGAATTAACGATTCAAATCACTTTGAGGGGGCGGTAGTCCGCACTTCCTAAAATGAAATCATCGCGTTTACCCATAATGGAAATCATAACGTATGCCACAAATGAGAAATAAAAAATCATTAGGAAAACATAGACATAATATATATATATATATCATATATTAAAATAGTTTCATAAAATTTTCCACCATTAGAGGTGTTATATGAGTGTTGAACAATCATCGTTTCGTGAGACAGAAATTCGCCATCCACAGAAATAGTATGTTCTTTAACCATTAGATGTAGGTGTGTGTAATTGTAGCTAGAATAATTCTTATAAAAACATCCTAGTATATTTATGATACTGGTTTTGTTAGAAAAGAAATGAATAAAATGAGTTTAGGGGGTTTTATAAGCAAAATAAAACAAAATAACATAAGAGAAGACATTGCCTTAAAATCGGGTAACTCTTTTGATTTGAGCCAAAGGAGTCCTTGGGAAGCATTCTGACCAAATTGAGGCTTCTAGGAGTAAGGGAGGGAAGTTGGGAGAGTATTTGGGAACAGGTTGGCCGAGCCAAAAGGCTTTGAATGTGTGAGTAAGGTGGTAGTGGTGGGGGCCTTTTATAAGTGGAGAGGAGGGGCACTCTTGGAAAGTAATGAAATGTTACTTTATTATATAATGAGTTTCGGATTTTAAAGGTCCAAAACTTATATAATTTGAGGATAAGGTGATAAGGGTTCTAAATATACTCATCCAATAGGTTTTGGACAAGTGTAAGCCTTGTATTTTACATTATCTTTTCCATTTATTTAAATCTTTAATTAATGCGGTAATCGCGGCATCATCATGGTGTCATAAATAATTTAATTTATTTAATGTCTAAAAATTATAAAAAAATATCATGATGTTGGAAATATTTTTATCTTTCTAATGAATATTTATAGTAAAAAATATGACTTGTATAACCCCATTTAAAAATTGTTTTAGTAAAACAACTTATGTTCGTGACATTTTTATTTTAACTTTAAATAAAAGTTATTTATATAATTTTCCTACCAAAGTGGCTCCATGGGGTCCCCAAGTTGACCCATGGATTTTCCTAGTCGGCCATGACACATCCAATAGGGGTAGGAAGAGTTTAAAGGTATTTTAATATTTTTATAATATCATTTTTACCTTAAATATCACTAATTACCTTAAATCACCATTAATTTAACTTAAAACTTACTATTCACCAAATAATTATTTTAATCCCATTGAACCACATTTTACTTCCTAATTACAACCATGAATGTTGGATTTTTGAAAATCAAATCACAGAAGTTGTAATGTTTCATTTAAACGAAAAGTCAGTTTTTTTAACTACCACTTAGTGGTTTCACTATTCATCAAAAATTGAAGTTTTTCAGAACAATGCCAAAATTTCACCCTAAGATATAATTGATATTCCGAATTCAAAAATCATGTCTATTTTAAAAAATTACAAACATATAAGTTGCATTAATTAATTTTATAATTAATTCCTGCTGTCACAACAAATAGCGTGTTTTTAAGAAACAATATATATCAAAAGATTGACAATTGTTTATGTCTAATTTCAAAGTGAAATTAATTATAATGAACACCATTGGATAAAATGGTAAAAATATATTCTAATTATACTTTAAAACCACTCAATAGTATAATTTATCACTATAAATTATTTTTATTAAAAAAGTTGTTTTTAAGTATTTTTCACTATTCATAAAAAATTGGAAGTTCTCATAAAAATACCAAAAATTCAACATAGGCTAATTTCGATATTACGAATCCAAAAATGAAGTCCATTTTGAAATATAAAATATATATATAATTTCAAAAAGTGGGTATTACTATTCATAATGGCCATTTTGATTGGTCGCGATGTGTTAGAATCTCGAACTTGTGTATAATGCAAGCTATTGCATTATTGAAAGAGAAGTGTATCGTGGAAGCTCAGGGTGTTACATTCTCCCCTCCTTCAATAAATTGCGTCCTCGCAATTTGAAAATTTTCTTTGAAAATAATAGGTTGAAGATAGGAAATACCTTTGTGGAAAACCCACATCAGAAATAAGGTTAATAAAAATATAACTTTAAAAGATAGAAAGATAAGTACAAAGGTCACCCGAGATAGCCCATACTAGGATTCTATAAAAATATGGATGTGGAAGAAAAAAAAACCATCAAGGTCTAATGGAGAGTCGTAGAAAACTGGATTAGGAGAAAGCTAACCATAAGAAAATCACAAACTTGTGATTGGTTAAATAGTCATTGAATCCCCAGTTGGAAAAGTTAACCGACAACGTTTTTGTTTTAAGTTACCTTTTATAAAGTTGAGGAATTTATTTAGGAGATTTGATAAGAATGTAAGGGAATATACATACTTGTCATGTAGACTTTAATTATTTAATAAATTTTTACGACAAACCCATCTTTCACTCCAAATGGTAACAGAACTCAAAAATATTCTATTTATCCTAATTGTATAAGGTTATAAATATTACCACATACCATTTAGATTAGGAAAACTATTTTGTAATACCCCGGGACTTCCTGTAGGCTAGTGGTAGGCAATAAAGGCTTGTTGCACTATGGTTCTGGGTTCGATTCCTGCAGCTTTGTACGACGTGACAGGTTATGCCCCACCCTGCAGGCTGTCCTTTTCCTAAAACTATAGTATTATAATATTCCAAAAAATAATCTTCAGAAATGTTTTAACCTTAAAGAATACTATCCAAAGTTCAACTTAATTCATTCCAAACATTCTAGTTATCCGAAATACCTCTGTCCAAAATTTCTCTAAAAGGTCTCTAAATTCTAAAATCAATTGTAACATCAGATTCCCCAAACAAATTAAAGTTTCTCTTTTTGTCACATACTAAAAATATGATTACCTTCATCATATTAAAACTCTACTGAAACAAAAAGTACTACAGTACAATCCTTATATATATCACATTATTCTTATAACCAAAATATAATCCTTGAGTCCAAAAGCACAAATACATAAATTATTCCACTTCAAATGTAGTGATAGCATAAGATTGGCCTTTATCCCTTGGCCTTTTCTGAGGTAAGTTTCCCTGACGCTTAGGACATTCATTTGCATAATGCCCCATTTCCCTACAATTGTAGCATTCAACATTGATTGCCTCTTTCTTTCCCTTACAATCACGAGCCTGGTGACCTTTTTCTCCACATTTAAAACAAAATCCCATTTCTTTTAGGCAAGCACCAGGGTGATTCTTTCCACATTTATCACATAATGGAAAATGATTATTTCCCCTTTTCCCTTTATCCGTCTCTTGTCCCACCGTTCTCTTCTTCTCTTGATTTACTTTGTTGTCATAAGACATAGAGAATTCCTTTTCTGTCTTGATAGCACACGAGACAATATCTTCGTACGATGAGAAGGATTGTGATACTAAATCTCGATAGAGAAATGGTTTTAACCCATCAAAGAAACGATCAATATCACTTCTTGGGTTACATATATGATCTGCAGCATACCTCGCTAACCTTGTAAAGTTGGCCTCATACTTTGAGACATTCTCATTCTCCTTTTGTCTCAGACTCGGAAATTGCCTTTCCATATCTGCTCGATGGTCATGAGAAAAGTATTTTTCTAAGAAAATTTCCTTAAACTCCCTCCATTCTATACTTGATACTTCTTCATCTTCCTTTGTGTTTTGAATCAGCGACCACCATTGATCGGCATCTCCAGTGAGGCGGTAGACTGCCATGACAACCTTCTCCCTTTTGCTACTCCCCAAGGCATGGAATATTTTTTCTAAGGAGTTTATCCATTGCTCAGCTACTAATGGATTTGTACCCCCATTAAATGTTGGTGGTTGTTTCCTCATGAAGCGGTCTAACATTGATCCTCCACGTTGCGGATCAGGGTGCTCCATACGAGTAAGGTTATTATTCATAACCTGAGTGAGTTATCCCAGTATGGTAATAAGTTGATCAACACCAGTTGTATCTACAGCTCCATAATAATTATCTTGAGCATGAGGGAAATCCCTACATGGAGTGCGTGCATTGATACGGTTTCTATTCCTTCCACTAGGCGCCATTTCTAAACAATGGCATAAACTAGATTAGTTTATGAATCAAAATACATAATTCCATACTTATAAAATACTTAACATAAATTGAACTATTTATGGATATAATCCATAATCATAAAAATGTTTTCTTTGAGAAAGTATATACTCATAACCCTTCATAGTTGTTTGTAAAGAAAACGAGAATTATCCTAAGCATATCCCCCAGGAGTGTCATAACCAAGAGTGCAGCAAGGCCCGTTGTCGTGCACCAGTTCCCATTCGAGTCTAGATCAAAGCGGTGTTTTCGGGTTTTACCCCTAGGTACATCTGTGCCAGATCCGCCTCTACCTGCTCGTATCCAGACATGGATGTATTGCTCGGAAAACTCACAAAATCTCTATAATACCAAAATTCTAGGAAGTTCTTCTGTAATAATCCTCAAAGTCTATCTTTGGGATATGTTCTCTAATCAGAGTTTATCTAAATCTAGCTTCCAAGGTCAGTACTAAACTGGCTCTGATACCAACTGTATCGCCCCGACCCCAATTGCCCAGATTCGGTGCATTACTTCGTAACATTGGCATGATCCCAAAAGATCAAGTCTCGAAAGACCGATTAGTTTAGTAGCCTTGAAAACACTAGATACATTCATAAACGTTACATTACATCATAAAGTGAAAATCTACAATATCAAAGTCTCCATAGTCCAAACTCATATCCTCTTCTGACTATCCCTGCAGGTCATTCATAAAATACTTATTCACATCCTGGAAAATATAAAAACATTTAAAGGGGCGAGCTTAGATGCTCAGTAAGGATAGAAATATTACGGAAGCTTTCATAAATAAACCTTAATATTTAAGGAAATGTATAACTAAAACAAAATACTTTTTAAACTTGAACTTCAGCATGATATGGCAGAAATAAAATTAAATAATGCCATTTACTTACTCACTTGGATATTCTACTAGTCGAATAATCCCATGCAATATCAATAACCACTTTCATAATGACGGAATGCATAATGTCAGACTATCATAACCACATAGTCAAGGCCTCATGCCAAGACCACAAATAAGATTTTGTCAAGGCGTCGTGCCAAGACACTATTTTGTCTCATGAGACCTACTGATGCATCAAGGAGCTGTAGCGGGCTCCACCCTTCACTTCTTAAGTCCAATTCATTCCTCATATGAATAGGTTTAAACATATCATAAACCATAACATAATCGTATCACATAAAACATGTATAAAGGAAACATAACATTTCCACATTTCAATCACAAGATATGAATACAACACATTGATATAATAAAAACACTTTCAAAACCATTTTCAATACCAAAATAAAAGAAAGTTAAAACTTTTTATTTATTTTTCATTTAAAAAGTTATGACTTGTAGAGGAAGCCGAAACACAAATAATGGTCATGGTGGCGGAGAAGTCGTTGTCACCGCATACGTAAGACAAAAACATTCCTTTTGTCGTTTAGTAAAACGCTTTGTAAAAAAAATATTCCTTTTTGAATAAAATTCAAAGTCAAAGGGGTTTATACACCCTATAAAAGAAAGTTGTGTATAAAACAAAATATGCCTCAATGAAAGGAGATTGAGACAAAGACCCTTACAAAGATTATTTTTTTTTCAAATAAAGTAGATCTATTATATGTATTTACTTTAAGTACACATAAATAAAGTACAAATACAAGATAGTACATAATAATATAATGACATAATTTGAAAGTAGGAGATTAACCCATAGAATAGAAATTGGGTTAAGAAGTTCCCTTACCTCGTGTCCGAATTCACTCGACCATTCTTTGATCTCCTGAATAATAAGCTAGAGTTAATCTCTACCTTCTTAAGAACCTTTTTCAAGTTCATTATTCCCTTTATATCACTTATTACCATGTTATGAATATTATGTAATTATTTAAGTTAATAACGGTCGTTTTGTCGATCTTTGGTACTTGAGTCAAAAATAAACTTCTTATAACTACAAGTTGTTCATGTGGTGATATATCCATTATATCCAGAATTATATTCATGATATTGATATCATATATCTCGTATATATCCAGTATATACATGAATTTTTAATATTCCATAAAGTTTAGAGGTAAGAAATGAAATGCACCGTTCATGGAGAGGGTAAGCCGTACGTACGCATGAACGCTACTTTCATTTCTATTTCATATTTAATGGAATGAAGTTATAATTATATAAAGGTATAATATAATTCCATTATAATATAATGTATAATACCATTTACTCCATCCTTTATACATCCCATATATGGCATTAACGATTCAAATCACTTTGAGGGGGTGGTAGTCCGCACTTCCTAAAATGAAATTATTGCGTTTACCCATAATGGAAATCATAAAGTATGCCACAAATGAGAAATAAATAAGCATAAGGAAAACATAAACATAATATACATATCATATATGAAAGTAGTTTCATCAAAATGGCCACCATTAGAGGTGTTATATGAGGGTAAAACAATCATCGTTTCGTGAGGCAGAAATTCGCCATCCACAGAAACAATATGTTCTTTAACCATTAGATGTAGGTCTGTGTAAGTGTAGCTCGAATAATTATTATAACAACCTCCTAGTATATTGAGGATACTGGTGTTGTTACAAAAGAAATGAATAAAAAGAGTTTACGGTGTTGGATAAGAAAAATAAAACAAAATAACATAAGAGAAGACATTACCTTAAAATCGGGTAACTCTTTTGATTTGATCCAAAGGCTTCCTTGGGAAGACTTCTGACCAAAGTGAGGCTTCTAGGAGTAAGGGAGGGAAGTTGGGAGAGTATTTGGGCAGAGGTTGGCCGACCCAAAAGGCTTTGAAAGTGTGAGTAAGGTGGTAGTGGTGGGGGCCTTTTATAAGTGGAGAGGAGGGGCACTCATGGAAAGTAATGAAATGTTACTTTATTATATAATGAGTTTCGGATTTTAAAGCTCCCACACTTATATAATTCAAGGATAAGGTGATAAGGGTTCTAAATATACTCATCCAATAGGTTTTTTACAAGTGTATGCTATGGATTTTACATTATCTTTTCATTTTATTTAAATCGTTAATTAATGAGGTAATCACTGCATCATCATGGTGTCATAAATAATTTAATTTATTTAATGTCTAAAAATTATAAAAAAAGTATCCTGATGTAGGAAATTGTTTTAGATTTATAATGAATATTTATAGTCAAAAATATGACTTGTATAACCCCATTTAAAAATTGTTTTAGTAAAACAACTTATGTTTGGGACATTTTTATTTTAACTTTAAATACAAGTTATTTATGTCATTTTCCTATCAAAGTGGCTCCATGGGGTCCCCAAGTTGACCCATGGATTTTCTTGGTCGGCCATAACACATCCAATAGGGGTAGAACAAGTTTAAAGGTATTTTCATATTTTTATAATATCATTTTTACCTTAAATATCACTAATTACCTTTAATCACGATTAATTAAACTTAAAAGTTACTATTCACCAAAAAATTATTTTAATCCCATTGAACCACATTTTAATTCCTAATGACAACCAAGAATGTTGGATTTTTGAAAATCAAATCACAGAAGTGGTAATGTTTCATTTAAATGAAAAATCAGTTTTTTTAACTACCACTTAGTGGTTTCACTATTCATCAAAAATTGAAGTTTTTCAGAACAATGCCAAAATTTCACCATGAGCTATAATTGATATTCTGAATTCAAAAATGATGTCTATTTTACAAAATTCCAAACATATAAGTTTCATTAATTAATTTTATAATTAATTCCCGCTGTCACAACAAATAGCGTGTTTTTAAGAAACAATATATATCAAAAGATTGACAATTGTTTATGTCTAATTTCAAAGTGAAATTAATTATAATGAACACCATTTGATAAAATGGTAAAAATATATTATAATTATAATTTAAAACCACTCAATATTATAATTTATCACTATAAATTATTTTGATTAAAAAAGTTGTTTTTAAGTATTTTTCACTATTCATAAAAAACTGGAAGTTCTCAGAAAAATACCAAAAATTCAATAGGGGTAGGACAATTGTAAAGGTATTTTCATATTTTTATAATATCATTTTTACCTTAAATATCACTAATTTCTTTTAATCGTGATTAATTAAACATAAAAGTTACTATTCACCAAAAAATTATTTTAATCCCATTGAACCACATTTTACTTCTTAATGACTACCATAAATGTTGGATTTTTGAAAATCAAATCACAGAAGTGGTAATGTTTCATTTAAACGAAAAATCAGTTTTTTTAACTACCACTTAGTGGTTTCACTATTCATAAAAAATTTAAGTTTTTCAGAACAATGCCAAAATTTCACCCTAAGCTATAATTGATATTCCGAATTAAAAAATGATGTCTATTTTACAAAATTCCAAACATATAAGTTTCATTAATTAATTTTATAATTAATTTCCGCTGTCACAACAAATTGCGTGTTTTTAAGAAACAATATATATCAAAAGATTGACAATTGTTTATGTCTAATTTCAAAGTGAAATTAATTATAATGAACACCATTGGATAAAATGGTAAAAATATATTCTAATTATACTTTAAAACCACTCAATAGTATAATTTATCACTATAAATTATTTTGATTAAAAAAGTTGTTTTTAAGTATTTTTAACTATTCATAAAAAATTGGAAGTTCTCAGAAAAATACCAAAAATTCAACATAGGCTAATTTTGATATTCCGAATCCAAAAATGAAGTCCATTTTGAAATATAAAATATATATATAATTTCAAAAAGTGGGTATTACTATTCATAATGGCCATTTTGATTGGTCGCGGTGTGTTAGAATCTCGAACTTGCGTATAATGCAAGCTATTGCATTATTGAAAGAGAAGTGTATCGTGGAAGCTAGGGGTGTTACATTCTCCCCTCCTTCAATAAATTGCATCCTTGCAATTTGAAAATTTTCTTTGAAAATAAAAGGTTGAAGATATGAAATACCTTTGTGGAAAACCCACATCAGAAATAAGGTTAATAAAAATATAACTTTACAAGATAGAAAGATAAGTACAAAGGTCACCCAAGATAGCCCATACTAGGATTCTATGAAAATATGGATATGGAAGAAATACAATCCATCAAGGTCTGATGGAGAGTCGTAGAAAACTGGATTAAGAGAAAGTTAACCATAAGAAAATCACAAACATGTGATTGGTTAAATAGTCATTGAATCCCCAGTTGGAAAAGTTAACCGGAAATGTTTTGGTTTTAAGTTACCTTTTATAAAGTTGATGAATTTATTTAGGAGATTTACTAAGAATGTAAGGGAACATACATACTTGTCATGTAGAATTTCATTCTTTAATAATTTTTTACCACAAACCCATCTTTCACTCTAAAAGGTAATAGAACTCAAAAATATTCTATTTATCCTAATTGTATAAGGTTCCAAATATTAACACATAACATTTAGATTAGTAAAACTATTTTGTAATAACCAGGGACTTCCTGTAGGCTAGTGGTAGGTAATAAAGGCCTGTCACACTATGGTTGTGGGTTCGATTCCTACAGCTTTGTCCGACATGACAGGTTATGCCCCACCCTGCAGGTTATCCTTTTCCTAAAACTATAGTATTATAATATTCCAAAAATAATCTTCAGAAATGTTTTAACCTTAAAAAATACTTTCCAAAGTTCAACTTAATTCATTCCAACCGTTCTAGTTATCCAAAATACCTCTATCCAGAATTTCTCTAAAAGGTCTCTAAATTCAAAATCAATTGTATCATCAGATTCCTCAAACAAACTAAAGTTACTCTTATTGTCACATACTAAAATATGATGACCTTCATCATATTAAAAACTTAATGAAAACAAAAATTAATTCAGTACAATCCTTATATATCACATTATTCTTATAACCAGAATATAATCCTTGATTCCAAAAACACAAATATATTAATTATTCAACTTCATCTGTAGCAACAACATAAGCTTGTCCTTGATCCCTTGGCCTTTTATGAGGTAATTTTCCTTGATGCTTAGGACATGCATTTGCATAATGCCCCATTTACCTACAATTATAGCATTCAACATTGATATCCTCTTTCTTTCCCTTGCAATCACGAGCCTGGTGACCTTTTTATCCACATTTATAACAAACTCCCATTCCTTTTAGGCAAGAACTGGGGTGATTCTTCCCAAATTTATCACATAATGGAAAATCCTTCTTTCCCTTTTTCCCTTTATCTGTCTCTTGTTCCACCATTCTCTTCTTCTCTTGCTTTACTTTGTTGTCATAAGACATAGAGAATTCCTTTTCTGTCTTGATAGCACACGAGACAATATCTTCGTACGATGAGAAGGATTGTGATACTAAAGCTCGACGGAGAAATGGTTTTAACCCATCAAAGAAACAATCAATCTTACTTCTTGGGTTACATATATAATCTGCAGCATACCTCACTAACCTTGTAAAGTTGGCCTCATACTTTGCGACATTCTCATCCTCCTTTTGTCTCAGACTCAGAAATTGCCTTTCCAAATCTGCTTGATGGTCATGAGGAAAGTATTTTTCTAAGAAAATTTCTTTAAACTCCCTCCATTCCATACTTGATACTTCTTCATCATCCTTTGTGTTTTGAATCAGCGACCACCATTGATCAGCATCTCCAGTGAGGCGGTAGACTGCCTTGACAACCTTCTCCCTTTCGCTACTCCCCAAGGCGTGGAATATTTTCTCTAAGGAGTTTATCCATTGCTCAGATACTAATGGATTTATACCCCCATTAAATATTGGCGGTTGTTGCCTCATGAAGTGGTCTATCATTGATCCTCCACGTTGCGGATCAGGGAGCTCCATACGAGTAAGGTTATTATTCATAACCTGAGTGAGTTGTCCCAGTATGGTAATAAGTTGATCAGCACCAGTTGTATCTCCAGCTCCATAATAATTATCTTGAGCATGAGGGAAATCCCTACACGGAGTGCGTGCATTGACACGGTTTCCTTTCCTTCAACTAGGCGCTATTTCTAAACAATGGCATAAACTAGATTAGTTTATGAATCAAAATACATAATTCCATACTTATAAAATACTTAATATAAATTAAAATATTTATGGATATAATACATAATCATAAAAATGTTTTCTTTGAGGAAGTATAAACTCATAACCCTTCATAGTGGTTTGTAAAGAAAACGAGAATTATCCTAAGCATATCCCCCAGGAGTGTCGTAACCAAGAGTGCAGCAAGGCCCGTTGTCATGCACCAGTTCCCATTCGAGTCTAGCTCAAAGCGGTATTTTCGGGTTTTACCCCTAGGTACATCTGTGCCAAAGCCGCCTCTACCTTCTCGTATCCAGACAAGGATGTATTGCTCGGAAAACTCACAACATCTCTATAATACCAAAATTATAGGAAGTTCTTCTATACTAATCCTCAAAGTCTATCTTTGGGATATGTTCTCTAATTAGAGTTTATCTAAATCTAGATTCCAAGGTTAGTACTAAACTGCCTCTGATACCAACTGTAACGCCCCGACCCTAGTTTCCCAGAGTCGGTGCATTACTTCGTAACATTGGCATGATCACAAAAGATCAAGTCTCGAAAGACCGATTAGTTTAGTAGCTTTGGAAACACTAGATACATTCATAAACGTTACATTACATCATAAAGTGAAAATCTACAATAACAAAGTCTCCATAGTCCAAACTCATATCCTCTTCTGACTATCCCTGTAGGTCATTCATAAAATACTTCTTCATATCCTGGAAAATATTAAAACATTGAAAGGGGTGAGCTTAGATGCTCAGTAAGGATAGCAATATTGCAGAAGCTTTCATAAATAAACATTAACATTTAAGGCAATGTATAACTAAAACAAAAGACTTTTTAAACTTGAACTTCAGCATGATATGGCAAAAATAAAATTAAATAATGCCATTTACTTACTCACATGGATATTCTACTAGTCTAATAATCCTATGCAATATGAATAACCACTTTCATAATGATGGAATGCATAATGTCAGACTATCATAACCACGTAGTCAAGGACTCATGCCAAGACCACAAATATGATTTTGTCAAGGCCTCGTGCCAAGACACTAGTTTGTCTCATGATACCTACCGATGCATCAAGGAGCTGTAGCGGGCTCCACCCGTCACTTATTAAGTTCAATGCATTCCTCATATGAATAGGTTTAAACATATCATAAACCATAACATAATCGTATCACATAAAACATGAATAAAGGAAACATAAGATTTCCACATTTTAATCACAAGATATCAATACAACGCATTGATATAATAAAAACACTTTAAAAACCATTTTCAATACCAAAATAAAAGAAAGTTAAAACTTTGTATTTATTTTTCATTAAAAAAAGTTATGGTTTGTAGAGGAAGCCGAAACACAAATAATGGTCACGGCGGTAGAGAAGTCGTTGTCGTCGCATACGTAAGACAAAAACATTCATTTTGTCATTTAGTAAAACTCTTTGTAAAAAAAGATTCCTTTTTTGAATAAAAGTCAAATTCAAAGGGGTTTATACACCGTATAAAAGAAATTTGTGTATAAAACAAAATATGCCTCAATGAAAGGAGATTGAGACGAAGACCCTTACAAAGATAATTTTTTTAAATAAAGTAGATATATTATGTGTATTAACTATAAGTACACATAAATAAAGTACAAATACAAGATAGGACATAATAATATCATGACATAATTTGAAAGTAGGAGATTAACCCAAAGAATGGAAATTGGGTTAAGAAATTCCCTTACCTCGTGCCCGAATTCACTCGACCGTTCTTTGATCTCCTGAATAATAAAATAGAGTTAATATATACCTTATTTAGAAACTTTTTCAAGTTCATTATTCCCTTTATATCACCTATTACCATGTTATGAACATTATGTAATTATTTAAGTTAATAATGGTCATTTTGTTGATCTTTGGTACTTGAGTCAAAAATAAACTTCTTATAATTACAAGTTGTTCATGTGGTGATATATTCATTATATCCAGAATTATATTCATGATATTGATATCATATATCTAATATATATCCAGTATATACATGCATTTATAATATTCCATAACGTATAGAGGTAAGAAATGAAATGCACCGTTCATGGAGACGGTAAGCCGTACGTACGCATGAACGCTACTTTCATTTCTATTTCATATTTAATGGAATGAAGTTATAATTATATAAAGGTATAATATAATTCCAGTATAATATAATGTATAATACCATTTAATCCATCCTTTATACATCCCACATATGACATTAACGATTCAAATCACTTTGAGGGGGCGGTAGTCCACACTTCCTAAAATGAAATTATCGCGTTTACCCATAATGGAAATCATAAAGTATGCCACAAATGAGAAATACAGAAGCATAAAGAAAACAAAAACATAATATATATATATCATATATTCAAATAGTTTCTTCATAATGGCCACCATTAGAGGTGTTATATGAGTGTTGAACAATCATCATTTCGTGAGGCAGAAATTCGCCATCCACAGAAAGAGTATGTTATTTAACCATTATATGTAGGTGTGTGTAAGTTTAGATAGAATAACTCTTATAAAAACATCCTAGTATATTGAGGATACTGGTGTTGTTACAAAAGAAATGAATAAAAAGAGTTTAGGGGGTTGGATAAGCAAAATAAAATAAAATAACATAAGAGAAGACATTACCTTAAAATCAGGTAACTCTTTTGATTTGAGCCAAAGGATTACTTGGGAAGAATTATTCCAAAAGTGAGGATTATAGGAGTAAGGGAGGGAAGTTGGGAGTGTATTTGGGCAGAGGTTGGCCGAGCCAAAAGGCTTTGAAAGTGTGAGTAAGGTGGTAGTGGTGAGGGCCTTTTATAAGTGGAGAGGAGGGGCACTCTTGGAAAGTAAGGAAATGTTACTTTATTATATAATGATTTTAGGATTTTAAAGGTCCCACACTTATATAATTCGAGTATAAGGTGATAAGGGTTCGAAATATACACATCCAATAGGTTTTTGACAAGTGTAAGCCTTGGATTTTACATTATCTATTCATTTTATTTAAATTGTTAATTAATGAGGTAATCGTTGCAACATAATGGTGTCATAAATAATTTAATTTATTTAATGTCTAAAAATTATAAAAAAAGTATAATGATGTAGTAAATCTTTTTATCTTTTTAATGAATATTTATAGTAAAAAATATGACTTGTATAACCCCATTTAAAAATTGTTTTAGTAAAACAACTTATGTTTGTGACAGATCTGTTCAAACACCCATAACTTTTTCTACGGACCTCCGATGGATGCACCTTCAGTTGCATAGCAATCCTTGGATCGATACGATCGTTTCGGTATATTAAAATCAAGGTTTCGGAGAAATTTGGGTATGACCGGGTTGGTTCGAACACGAAATCAACCGGGCCCTCGGAGCGGAAACACTTATAACTTAAGCTCCAGACATCCGATTGATGTGCAATCGACTTTGTTGGATTCATATTAGTGAGAAGGTTATTTTGGCTTACTCTGATCAAGCTTTAGACGCAGCTGGAGTACGGTCGGGTTGGTTTTAGCTTAAAAACCAACCGGGCCCCTGGGACGAAAAAGCCAATAACTCTCAGACCGGGCGTCCGATTGACGCGCCGTCTGTTGCGTTGAGTTCCTTTTGACGAGACTGAACTTTGTAATACATCAACACTAGACTTCATGATAGTTGATGTATCGACCCCTTGGCTCATTGAGAAGACCCTCCTGGAATCGAGCATGCTGTGTGCGGGAACCCTAGAGCTGGTTGCGACGACAACGACGACTGTACTGGGATCCTATGTGGGTTCGGCAGAGAGGACGACTTTACTTGTATCCTCCGTGGGTTCGGCAGGGATGACGACTGTACTTGGATCCTACGTGGGTTTGGTAGTGATGGTTACTGTATTGGGATCCTACATGGGTTCGATAGTGACAACTACTGTTCTTGGATCTTATGTGGGTTTGGCAGAGGAGACGATTCAGAGGCTACATCTAATCATCTCCACCCCTTTTCGGAAGTAGTATACCTGTGTGAGATGAGTCTTTAATTTCAATCATTATCTTCATTATGATTGACTTGCTATCCTATGTGGATTGGGTTGTGCATTCCTGTGTGGATTGGGTTTTACTTTCCTGTGTGGACTGGGTTGAACTTGGGCTCGTGAGTTGGAGTAGAACTGGAATTGATGACTTAGGTATATGTATGAGTATATACCTAAGTAGATTTGTTTGATACTTCGTGATTGTATTTTTCCTTTTTGGTTTATCCTTTGTGGATTCTGGGAGACCTTCGGTGGTCTCGGGGTCCCTACTGAGTATCGTATACTCACCCCTGCACGGGCTATGCCCGCACTACGTTGTGTTGGATGTAGACGACAGAAAATGCTGATCGAGGTGGAGGCTCGTGGAGGTGGACGGTACCTGGAGGTGGATCACTGGACGAGAAGTACCCGGAGCGGACGGCTAGACCCAAGGAGCTGAGAAGACTATCTGTACCCACCCTTCAGGTGGGATTTCCAGAGGATGGCTCAGAGTTGTTGCTTTACTTTTATGCTGCTGTACTTTCTTTTCATTTGTACTTTACTTTCAGTTGGGATTATATTCTGACCCATTTACATTCTAGTTTACTTAGTGTTTACTTCAGCTTGCATACTCTGTAGTTCTTATTTACTTATAAAGGCAATGCTTTCCCTTTTTTATCAGGATTTATGCCTTTGGTGCTAGTCGCCAGCCCCTGACCTATGGAAGGCGGGCTTGGGGTAGTCACGACACGGGCCCCGAGGACGGGTCGTGACAGCGTATTCCAAGAAAAAGGTTATATGAGGCAATATGACTCTGTAATAAGTCTTTTTATACTATAGAGTATGGTCTCGGGTAAACTCCAGGTGGAGTGACTTGAGAATTAAAGAATCAGTTTCATTTCAATACATGGGATGGTTTTCGAAAGACCCAGGTGTTTTGACACACTGATGTTTCTGTTAATCTAGCGCGCTTGGGAGAGGCTGATCTTTTCTTGAGACGTCATGGGAAATCCTAAGGTGGGTATTGCCACTTTGTTCATGATGAATGTGCTGTCAGGTGATTCCGAGATTTTAGAATATATTTGTCTGGTAATGGTTTGACTGATCTTCTTCATGACCTCGGTTTTCTCTTAGTGCCATCTTCTGGACACGAAGAGCATGTCCCCTATCTTGACCTCTTCTTTGAGACACTAAGATAGAATCGGTCTTATGCCACGCTACAGTTTAAATGTTGTTGGGCTTTATGAGTAGTGTTATCTGGGTAGTACGCGGGATGTTTTGATTCTTTTGGAAACTTTATTTTTCGTGTTTGGGCACAGTTGTTTTTAAAATAGATTTGCGATGGCGTGACTTGGAAAATTTACCAGATGTTGTGTAAGGACTTCATTTTACTGGTGGATGGTTTTGAAGTAGTTTTAAAGGCACGCCATCATATAAAGGGCGAAAGTGGCTTTCAGGTCCACGAAATCTTTTGAGGGAATCATGTGAAACCTGTTCTGTTGTTTGATCGAGGTTCAACATTTTATGTTAACAAGGTACTTCTAATGACCTAAGATATAAGATATGTTTCGATGTTTAAGCTTTAGAGTAATCTTTAGATCTAGTTAAAAAAGATTATCCACCAGGTTTGAGAAGGGTAAAGGTGTGTTTGGCATTAGGAATGCAACACGTCACTTCTAACGAGAATAAATGACCATGGTAGGTCAGTTGTTTTAGTAGTGGTTCTCGATGGATTCTTGGGGATGAGAAGTTTTTAATGTTGGTATAATGTAAGATCTCGTGTTTTGAACCAGATTAAAATTACAAATGTTTCTGATTTTCTTTTTCAGTTTATCAACAGGTTGTTCTTTTTAAACTGAGCTCTGGAATTTTATTCTGAGTGTTGGATCACCTAAATATGCCGTTTATTTTGAACTTTGATAGAACTTTTGAGGTAAAGGGGAAGTCGCACGGGCGGCTCACGGTTTGTCTAACTGTGCGGCCAAACTGTGCGTAGCTGGTCTTGGAGACAGTATCTTCCTCACGGGCAGCGCACTATTTGTCTAACTCTGCGGCCAAACCATGTGAGAAGGGTGGCTGAGGTAGTAGCTAATGCACGGTTAGCGCACAGTTTGTCAAGCCGTGCGAATTAACTGTGTGTGCACTTAAACTAGATCCTTAAATTGTGGATCTCACTCGTTTTTGCCTTTAGATGGCTCTTTTTCCCTCCTAAGAAGCCATAACTCGGGATTACTATTCCTTGAAGGTAGTAGAACCTCTCCCAAGCATTTTGGAGGTGATCCGAACGCTTCTCTTGGGAAATCGAAGCTAGTTTCTTGAGGTAGGTAGATGTTCATCTTCGTTCTTGTTTAGTTTCTTAGATCTACTTAGATCTACATATCCTCTTCTTACGGTTTCTAAGATCTACACCCATTATGGGTAGATCTAAGTGTGTGGATGCGATGTATGTTGGGTTTTGGTCTTGGTATTTCTACGAGAAGTGATCTAAGGCGGGTTCTTGAAGAATCAAACCGTTTCTCTTGAGGGTTCTTCGTTCGTTGTGGTTTACATCAAAACCCGAGGTAGTGTCCAAAATCTTTAACATTTTATTTAAGAATTATCGACTCTTTAAATAAATTGAGAATGTGAATTTAATTGTTTTTGATATGCCAGTGCATGGATTTTTTGATGTTATTAAATAATGCCACCCACATGAGTTAAATGAGGACTTGAACTTGTGTTGAGTTTAAGCATGTTTGGCTAACTTGGTTAAAGTGATATGATTAAACATTTAAATGATTGAAATGGGTAGATTGAGTACAAGGATAATTAATTGTAGAATTAATTATCAAGTCATGAGTTGGAATGAGTTTGTGGCCTTTACTGATTATTGGGAATATCGAATATTTGACATGTTCGGGAGATAATTTAGAAACTAGTAATAATTAATGGAGGGATTAATTATTACATGTTAAATGGTAAATGGTTAACTAATTGATGATTGGTTAAAGAGATAAGGTTTGATTAATTAATTGTTTAATTAATTAATTATCTAGCATGAAATTAAGATTGTGAATTGATTGTTTGTTACGATTCTTGGCCAAGGGTACCTTTTTATGCGTGTTATCCTTCCATGCCATATATTGTCTGGGATGGAGTTATTTAGAGATTTGATATGTTTTGTGAGATGGTCACTAAATTATATTGGATTTGTTCAACATATTTTGAGATGATTATGGTGTGTTTGTAGATACTTAAAGTCCTGGATGAACCATTGTTTGAATTGACAGGTTCAAACTTGTTAAAGTATTTGGACAATTAAGTGCTGAGTTAATTATTCAGTTGGATTGCTAAGAATAATTAATTGTTAATTAAGTGTTGACTTATCTGATTATTGATTTGTGTTGTTAATTAATTGTTGAATTAATTAATGGATTGGTTTTGTGGTGTTGTACATGGTATTCTACACCAATGATAAATGTATATGTTTGATTGATGAATGGGTTTTGAGACTGGGACTGATGCTCCAAATACTCACAGGGTGTTAGACATGATGTTCTACACCAATGATAGAGATATATGTAAGATTGATAAATGGGCTGCGAGACAGGGACTGATGCTCCAAATACTCACGGGGTGCTAGACATGGCGTTCTACACCCAGCTTGCAAGAAAATATTCTTTTATTGGTCAGGGAGAAATTCTCTCAATACCCATGGGTTGTGAGACATGGAATGATGCTCCGAATACTCACAAGGGTGCTAGACATGACATTCTACACCCATTAATTAACATTGGACTGTGGGTCCAATTGTTCATGCATGAAACGAGTTAATGGTTAATGAATGCTGTTGTGACATGATGTTTTGTTAATTGATCATGAGAAAGGGTTTATACTTATTAATGAATTGGGTGAACCACTATTAGTGGACGGACCCAGGAGCTAATCACTATTTTAGTGGACGAGATTAGACAGAATATATGAAAGATTAAATTGAATAACTTATGAAGCATTATCCAATCCAAAGCACAAGCTTGGATTCAGTCTTTACTTTATTTACTTAGATGGTCTTTAGAGACATCTATGGTGAGTGACTTATATAGGGGATGTTGGGTGTAAGATGAATCTCAAGACTTTCATAATAATATTTGAGTAATTGATAAATGAAAAATGATTATGTAATGATTGTTGAGTATGCATGAAAAATGAATGGTGCAGGTTCAGACACCAGCTGAGGGCTGAAACAGGTACTTGAGTATATAGTTACTTTGTACTGCTTTATTTTATGCATTCCTTCACATGTTTTAAATTACTTATTAAATGTCTAGATTTGGGGTAGACACTGGTGGTCCTGAACTACTGAGATTTATATCTCACACCCTACTCGGGCCGCCATTTCAATGGGTACCTGAGTAGATTCTATTTAGTTACATGTTTATGTTGTTTGAATTTACTTGGGAGTTAAGAGCAGAGGACCGAGCAGAGTCTCTGGATGCTCGAGGAGATCGACCTTGGGGACGAGTCATTATTTGTTTATTTCTGTATTGGAATGTAAAGCATGATGTTTTTTTTCACTATTTTATATTTTGTATCATTACCATGTCATGCATGCATCTGCTATATAATTTGGAATTGGCCACTTTTACAAAATGAGTATTATTTGTCTTCATCTGTCATTTATGAGTTACTGCTTCCGATATTGTTTGTTATCTACACTGATATACCACTGTGCAACTCTGATAAGAGGGTATAGTCTCCCCACTGACTATCCTTAGACCCTCGCTGCTAGTCGGCAGTCTCTGGCGTAAGGGGAGACACGCTTTAGGTCATGTGGTGACTGGTCTAGCCATCGGTTCAGGGGTGAGCCGGGTCGGGATGTTACATTCTATGATTTAGTGGATAAACTATAGTGCAGTGGATACACAATTGTGTAGTTTCTTCTTCTATTTTTATTATTCAAACTATCCATGATGCTATCAATTATAAAACACCACAAGATCCATGTTTTATTTTTATCCATTTTAAGATACGAAAAATTCTATTATCACTTCCCCATAAAAATAATTCATCATTCTTAGATTATAAGGACCAAAAAAATAGTGAGGTCCATGGTGTAGGATCTAAGAGTATAAAAATGGATAAAAGAGGGGGTAGGGGTGAATTAAATTTTATAAAATAAAAATTTAAAAATTTATTAACCTCTTTAAGTAAAATTATCTCACAAAAAGTTCATCCAAACTTCATATTATAAATTGGATAAATAGTTTTTCCAAACTTTAGAGTTTATAAAATTTTAGAACAAATACAAATTTTATATATAATTTAACAATGGAAAATATAACTTGTAATGAACAAGTAAAATAAGACTTTATAAAGTTTTAACTAAAAAAGACAAAAAATTATAAAAATATTGATCTACTCTTTAACTTTAATAGTTAAGGAAGTATATAACCTAGAATTTAGGTATCCATAGTTTTAACCAAACTATAGTTGTTTTTTCCTTAAGTAATGAAACCCTAGATACTATTATTGGAAGAAATCTATTTCCCTATCCATGAAAAATACTGATCAGAATATCAAACAAAAACTGTGTCTTTTTATACCCATAATCCCTTGATAAAAATAGATCAGATAAACAAGAGATATTAAAAAATAAATATGTTTTAAGGAATTTAAAATCATCACCTGGATTCCTTTGAAAAAAATTCTCTAATGATTAAAAAAGTGAAAGTGTAGTGATGTTATAATTTATTAAACCTTAGAAGATTTTTGTTGCAAAAACCATCAACACATCCTCCTCAAATGCACCTCTATTTTTAGGCAAATTTTCTATGGCCATATTCTGTGGGTATCAAAGTTGGTTACAATGGGCTTAAAACAAATATTGTCTGGAAATCTGAGTATGTTTTTCCGATCCTCCTAAAAGTTTACACTATAATAGTGTAACAAGTTTTAATACAGTGGAATTCATTTTTTCATCAGGAAAAATTATATATCTATGTCTAAAAATTTATACAAAAGTCCATCTAAAAAACATTTCTGCTTCCATCTAGAAAATGTTTGTATGAAATTATTAAAATAACACAATTAATCTATACATTAGTTATATTATGACATAAAAACTTTTATAAATCTTTGTCAAAAAATATATGTAATATTTTTTCCAAACTTTAGAAAAATGTTGTCAGAATACATTAATTTATTCCATTTGATAAATTAATATTCCACTATCTAGAAAACCAGTTTTTTTTGGAAAAAATACTTTAAAACTATGAAAGTATAAAAGTTAGTAAAATATACATCTTAAGTAAATGTATTGTGATATTCAAAAACAGGTTATAAAGTATTGAAAGACATTTTTGACTCAATAATCTCCCCCTTTTTGAAAATCACAAAAAATAACTTTTAAAATAAAAATATTTAAATAAAAAAACTTACTCCCCCTAACTTATATAACATCTCTTTTTGATTCCCCCTATTATTATAGAGTTCATAATTTATTGTATTTTAGAAAATTTACAACTTTCTCTAATTAAAATTTGTAAACCATTCTCATCCTTTTTGATTTTAAAAAATAAGGTTTTTAGAACTAAAAAATTGTACTAGAAATATTAATGAAATAAATTTCTACAAAAAACAAAAAATTTATAAAATATAATAGATTTTAATTCAAAAGTAATTAAAATATATAAAAAATTAATTTGTAAGAATCCATAAAAATTAATTAGAAACAATACACATTCCAAAATATATACATCCATTCAAGATCAGTTTGAGTTATTTCAAAAATAACTTTCCAAGAGTTCAGAGAAAATATATCATCATTTCTTCATAAGATATTTGATGATAATACTCATATTATTAACATCCTACTGATATTTATTTGACTTGAACTAGTATAATTTAAACCTTTCGAAATCATATTTAAGAAACTTGATATTCTTGTTTTAATATTTCAAAATAAATATATCCTCTTCCAAATATTGTAACTTTGAACTTTTAGTGTGATACTATGGAAGGATTACTACTAGATTCTTCAAAGTTTCAACTTATTCTTCTAAATATCCAACTTTAGAACTTTCATCTTGGTCAAATTCTTGAACTAGAAGTATTTTTATCAACTTTTTAATTTCTTCTACCAGATCATCAAAATTCTTTTATAACTTTATAAATTCATCATCTTGATTCATAACCACAAATTTTAAACTATCTGTGGCTCTTGTGTTATTATATACTTATATATGAAAAGTTATTACAACCTTAGAAGATGTTTTAATTGATATGTGAAAATTTTCTATGATATCATCATGAAGTTTCATTTTATTATTAAGTCCATGAAATCATATAATAAATCCTTTTAACATTCTTTGATTAGATTTAACTCTTCCTTTAAAATATATGAATTTAAATTCATTAAAAATAATCAATTCCGCAATTTTTTTTATCAAAATTTAATTTTTTTTAAAAAACTACTTTTCAGGTACATACATGTTACTTGAATTTCCATAAAAACTTCTATAATATCATCCATCATTTGAATAACTTCTTTAAAATAATTGAGTTTCATCTCTATTCTATGAGAAGTGTTGGAAGAGGTGAATTCATGAAATTGGATGAAGTTGTTAAAAGTTTATACTTTGAAGGTCTAGATGTTTTAGATATTTTAGATACTTCTTGATTAATTCCATAATCAGAAATTTATAACCCTCGTTTTCCTCTTCCCCACTAGCATTACCACCTTTACTAGGATCTTCAACATCATTATCATTTCTTTTAACATCAGCAATAACATTATCACCTTCTCTATATGTATTTTAATCTCTAGAAAGTTTTTCAATTTTTACAAAATCTTGTCTTTCCGAAACATTCAAATAAACACTCTTCATTAGCTTTATAGATAATGTTATTAATTGACATCTTGATGAATCATCAATATTTATCCATTACTTCATTTCTTGAATGAAATGACATTTCTTCCTTAACCTCTTTTTTATGGAAATGTTCTGAGATAAATATTTTCAGAAATTTCCTTCTCTTTCTGAGATTCAATGACAACTACTGCATTTGATTTATCCACAGTCAAAGGTGGAATTAAAAATATTGTAGATTTTAATTCTGTAATTTTAGAATGATTCAATTCTATAAAATTTAACATAATCCTTTGATAACAACTTCCAATATTACTTGAATAGTTTTTTATTAATAGAATAAATATGAATCTTTTAATGTCTTTATTTTTCAGATTTCCTCTTATTATTCTATTATTATATCATATTTTGATAAGTTCTTTCTTTCAAATATAAATCCACTACTTTATCAGACCCAAAAATTGGTTTATTGGGTTCTTTATACTATTTATTTTTCATGAAATATGAGAAAGATTCATTAGAAATATACTTAGTTTTCTTTCTCGTCATTTCAGGAGACTTTTCAACTTCCTTTCTTTTATAAAACTTTGTTTTAAGAAGTTCTATCCTTTCTTATGAAGAAACACTTCTTTACTTTTCAGAAAAAATATTTTGAGAAAAATCATATTCCAACCTTGTCTTTGAAATAGTTTCTTCACCAATCAGAGATATCTTATCTCTTACAATAGTTTCAACATTGTTAACTTTCCTAAAAATAATAAAATTTACCAATAACTTGTTGACTAAAATTGGATACAGAAGAAAATTAACTTTCAAAGAACCTTCATTCATAGCTTTAATAATATTCAAAATTTACTTGACCATATTAAATTTCCTCACATTTCATGGGAAATCGAGCCACCTATATATCTTATAATTTCAAATTATCCATATCTCCTTTCTTAAGGAGATTTTTTTTGAATAAAAATAGCTACAATTCAATTTTTGGCACTAATTTGAAATACATTCTCAACTTTCTCCTTAGAAGGAAACAAATAAAATTCATGTTTCTCCTTCTCACAAGTTTCTAACTTTTTAGGAATCTTATATGTAACTAAATTCACTTCACCATCTAATGGAATTAAAATAAGCTCAACTATTTTCTTGATATGAAATTTATACTTATTTTTAAACAACTCAAAAATTATAACCTTCAAATTATCATTTTCCAAAAAATAAATAGTGGAATAGAATTTCCTTATGAACTATGGGTAGTGCAAGTATAACTCTTCTTTTTTGATAGAAAATACTCCCAGACATGAAAAAATAGTTATATTTAGTAAAGAATCATACTTATTAAAACAAACCTTCTTGATCATCATTTCCTTTATATGAATTCATTTAGTAATATCACCGGTTGAAGCCATGAGTTCGGATGAAGAAACATATGAATATTAAAAGAGCATATATATAATAATCAAAGTGGAAAGAGATCATAGAAGGAATAAATTGTGAGGAATAACCAATGGACCCATCCCCATATATATAGCCTCTAGGGAGGGGGCAGTTTGACTTTCTTATATCTAATAGTTGAGATCAAATACCTTATTTTTATCAATAGATAATATAAAATGATAAAGAAATATTTATGAACTCTCATATTATATAAATATATATTTTAGCAGTCAATGTTTTTATATAAAATATATAATTTTGAAAAACTTATAAAATAAGTACTAAGAGCATAAAAATAATACAACAGATAGAAGTATAAAATTAAATATTTATAGATTTACCTTCTGTAGATGAATTTAAAAACCTTACATTGAAATATTATTTATAAATATGAACTTCTTGGATTTTATACAACCTAAATAAAATTTAGAAATAAAATTTTTTAACAATAATTTAATCTATAAAACTTTGTAAAATTATTTCATGGGAAAATTTTTAACAAAAATTTTGTAAGAAAATTTTGTAATGAAAATTTTTGTAATAAAAATTTTATAAAAAAATTTTATATTGAAAATTTATAATGAAAAATTTATAATAAAATTTTTTATAAGTAATATTTTTCAATGAGAAATTTTTAAGGAAAATTCTGTAATGAAAAATTCTGTAACAAAAATTTTATAACAAAATGTTTTTACAAAAAATTTGTAATGAAAATTTTGATTCAATATTTTTCTTGTAAAATTTATTTAACAAAATTTTGTTTGAATTTTTTTTAAGGATTTTATTAACTATTTTTTTTGAAATTTTTTCACCAAAATCTTGAGCAAAATAAAATTTTAAACACATAAAATATGAACTACCAATTTTCATAAAGATTTTATTACTATAAGGATAAGTTTAAAAAAAGTAGATATGGATGGTCATTTGGTATTGAACATTGCTAGATTCTATTTAATGTATTGAAATCTATCAGAAGTAAGGGGTTTTTTAAAAACATCAGCAAGATTTTATTGTGCTTAGATGAATTATAAAATGATATCTCCTATTTATATGCGATCAGCCCGAAAGTTCCAGATCTTTTTTACCGCTCACATCAGTTAGAGATTTTGAATTTGGAGTACATTAAAGCTTTAGGTAATTTGACTTTGGTTTCTTATTTTATAAATTATCATACTTTGGTTGATTCATTTGATATATTTTTTCTTGGTTCTTGCGGTCTATAGGAAGTAGTAATTGTTGGCCTCCTTGACAAATGACATATAACGATCCATTTATATTTGGTTAATGACTTGGTCCTTGACCATTATAGAGAACCTCGATCCTATAATAGATTCCAACAATATATTTTTTGTTGGACCTAGGATTTTCACATGAAATACAATTCTCCTTCTACGGTATTGTGTGTATCTTCCTAGGGCTTCCTTTGCCTTTCCAAAATCCTTCTATTATTCATATTCTTGGAAACTTAGTTGTCCAATATCTATAATCTGATAGATGAACATACTATGTCTTTCATCTGATATATTCTCACATTTGTGTCAAAGTCGATGTTTCCAAGAATTAATTTGAGTTGGTTTGGATTGTCACAGGTGAGGGATTCTGTTACAAAAAAATGGTGGTTTTTGAGTCTTGGACAAATTTATGTTTATCAGGTAAAATCTTGAGAAATAGTGTTTCAACATGTTGGCATAGGAATAAGAAGGATCTTGACTCAGTTTTTCAGTTGATCCAGCCAAAGTATTCTGAAACACCCAATGTTGATCAAATGGGTAACAAAAATACACCCTCTACTGATCCTATCCTAAAAGAGGAAAGACCCTTGAATCCTAACCCGAAGTTTGCAGATATCCTGAAACGTTTTAGATGCAATTAGGATAGGTCAAATTCAATATATAAGGTCATGTATAACCCATGGGGCATTGAGGGGGTATCATATGTTGGCTCTTTTAATCCAAGCATCAATTCACCAAATCCTACATCCTATGAATAATCAGTTTGAAAGGGTGATGGATCTATAAAGATACAAGAGGCAAGAGAGAGGAATCCATTTGGTTGTATAGAGTATAGAAATTATAAGCATGGAATATTGGCTGGGAATATGGGTTGAGTGAATGTTATTAATAGGTTGAGTTTTAGGAGGCCCAACCTGACTATTAGCATTAGAAATTTGTTTGAAGGTATGTAAGTGGAAGCTCCAGTTTAGGATCATTAGACTCAACTCGAGAAACAATCGTCATCCAAATTACACAACTAGTGTACAACCTCACTTAAGGTAAAGGGCTTTGTGATATAGAGTCTGGAGATGAGATCTATAGCTTAGTCTCAGTTGATAGTGTAGAGGGTATGCATGGAAGAGGATTCCACAACCCAAGAATAAAGAAGGGATAAAAGGGATACTAGGATTCGGGGAGTTTCATTTTAATTAAGGGGAAGAAATATATAGGGCTTACATATTACTTTCACTTACCTTGTAATAATCCTCGTTTTGAATCGGATGAAAATATAGAGGAATTTGAATTTTCCCACTTACTAGATAGGTAGTTTTTAAAACCGAGTTTTAGAATGAAATTTTGATAGTTGGAATGATCTATTGTAATGTTTTTGGACTTGTGTGAAGTACCAAGAAGTTTTTTGGATTCCTTGAGGAGTTTCGGGACCACCAGACCCAGAAAATCAACTATTAAAAGGTCTACATTGGGCTCACAGTTTGTTTGAAATCATGTGGCTCCCATTAGGAAACTATGAGAACTCAGTAGGTGGGAAAATTTGAAGTGCATGGGCTGAGTACGAGTTTACTAAACCGTGTGTCTAGACCACACAGTTAGTGGAAAATGGGAAGTACCTAAACACTATTCACCACATAGTTTATGCATAGATTGACTAACCATGTGGGACAAATCGGGTGGGGTGCTCCAGGTGCCCAATAGAGGGTGCATAGTTGACGCACGATTTTCTAAACCATAAAGCCTAAAATGTTTATAGAGACTCTTAAAAAATGTCATAAATGAAATAAAAATGAAAATAAATCATTATAACTGATATACCTATCATCCCCTCTCCCTATGCATCGCACGAGACCCCATCCTCTTCTCCATGGTCACTCGCTCCTCCCATCATCAATCTCCCTTTGCACACCATTGCACTGTGATTTCTTGAGGATTCTTGGTTGGATTATTGTGGCAATCCTCTCACATTTCTCCTCCTCCTCCGTTCAAATATTTTTCATCTCCTTGTTTCCCGGAGTGGTTCGGCTAAAACCCTTGGTCAAGGTTTAATCGATTTTTGGTATTTTCCTTCAATGTTACGTTATGTGAAGGGTATCTCAGGTCGACCTTGTACATGTTTTAGAATCTGATGATGAAGGTGAAGTGGATTGGTTCAATTTTTTTTCCTCCATCGATTTAAGGTGAGATTTACATCCACTATTTGGTTTATCTTATTTTATGTAGGGTATTTAAGTGGTTTGAGTCCCTATATTTATTTATAGCACGTTACATTTGTCCCTGAGGTGGGTTTGAGTCACCGAAGTCAAAGGTGACTCACCGTGTATGCATATTTATATGTAATTTCCCCCATTATATGTATATTCACTCATGGAAGTGAATATACATATATGAGGATATGTGTTATTACATATAATACGAAAAATGCATATGTGTGGGAGTTTTAATGAGTATATACATGTATGAGAATGTATGTAAGAATCCCCTTGCACATATTCAGGGCCATGAAAATATGTTCATAGGGTTTAGGTGTCCTTATATATATGCGAAGGCACATATGCTTGGAGGTGGGAAGGAGCAGCTTTGAGTGGTCGCTGATAAAATTTTCAAGTGTCGAGTGTTTGGATTGGACTACTTCCTATGATAGATCCCTTTCCTCAAACCCTTTAAATTTTAAGAATGATTTAAGTGATTCTTTAAATAAGTTGGAATTATGTTTTCCATTTATAAATTTAAATGTGAACATTTAATGAAAATCTTAAATATGATAAATGATTTGTTTGATAAATTAAGTCATGTTTTTTTAATAAAACCCCTCTAATGGAGGTTCACTATATTCTAACATAAAATTTAGTTATTTGTGTATTTAAATCATGTTTTTTATTAATTATTTGTATGGTTATCTCCTTGATTTTATATTGGTTAGTTAAATGTCATGTTTATGACCTTGCCTTTCAATTTTTCTTAAATAGGGGGTTGGCCCTCCATATTGTAGACGTTTAAGGAACCAAGAACCTTATAAGTACTTGGACCATTTTATTAATGGAATAGATTTTTTAATAAATGGAATTACCCAACTAGTTAAATGCCCATTTTTCAAATACACCCCATAAGTGCCTCCATAAGACTTATCACATGAACCTTTTATGTTTTGTAAATTAAATAATGAATTTTATTAAATGAATTCAGATTTAATTGACCCTAGATAATGACATGTATGAGAGGTATTTGACTCATGTATTAAATTATGATATAATCATTCCTTCTTCCCATGTTATATTAAATGATTTATTATTTTTTTCTTTTGAAGTGTAAAGCCTTATTATGATTGAGCTTGGATTTTAAGTTACATTATAGGTTATTCCTAATGTCATATGTTATGAAAACGATCATTATTACTTATAAATGAATGAAATGGGATATTTAAGTTTCAAGATATGTGAATTACTCATTCCATATATCTATACATGTGATACACCTTATAATGGGATAGTTAATGATGGTAAGGGGTGATGAGCTAGAAGGGTGATCACACTTCCTTATTTTTATGTTGAGGATGATGACTCACACCACTACTACTATATGGGTGATGGGATTGAACACAACATTACATTTTTAGAGTGTTTCATGGAGGCTCACTCGAAATCCCAAGTGTTATACTATGGAATCTCTCACCCTTTTGGGGTGAGGGGATGAACCCTTAAATTTGATCTTATAGGCTTGTAGATTGGATATGGATGTTTGTGAGTTACATCCTAGTCCAATCTAGCACTAGTACTCCAGGGGTATGGAAAATGGGAGTTGAAATGCACTTGGAACATAATGGTGGATGCATTATAAATACATTGTTATGCTCATAGACTAGATATGGATTCCTGCAAGTTACGTCGCAGTCTAATCCAACACTAGTAATCTGATGGTATGGCCAATTCAAGTCAGAATTCACTTGGACCATAACAATGTACACTATATATATATATAGTTAATTGATTAAACCCTTATTATGGCTATGATCCAAAGAAGGTATAGCTATCAGGTGTCCCTTAGGAACTTGGATGGGTTATTGTTGATTTACTCAGTTCTGTTTAATATTTCTCTATACCTGCAAACTGGTTAATTTAGATTGCACTATCTGGGTTAGGATAAACACCATGGGTTCTGGATTATTGAGATTTATATATCACACCCTACTCATCCTGCCATTGCATTGGGGTAGTCAAGTAGACTTTCTTATTCATAGGACTATCAACATTGGTTGATTTCTTATGCTGTATTTCTTGTACCTAAAGAGTTAAGAGAAAAAGACTGAGCTAGAGCTCAAGATTCTTGTGGAGATCACCTTTGGTATTTTTAGTTCTTTTCTTTACATGAGTCATATCTTTTACCATATTGTAAATCATGTTGTATTTTTACCATTTTATCTTTTTTATAATCATATTTCATGCATGCTTTATATAAACTGGAATGGACAACTTTAATTCAGTTGTTATTTCAGTATATTTTAGTTCTATATTTTTTTTATTTTTTGGTTCCTCTATTATTTTTTATTTTGTATCGGATAAACCACTGTGCTACTCTGATCATGATGGTATAGTTTCCCAACTATCACCTTATTAGACCCTCACTGCTATTCGGCAGCCTCTGGCATATAGGGAGATTCGCTTGAGGACATGTGACCCACCTTTCCAGCTATCATACACATGGTCAGTTGGGCCAAGATGTTATAAAGTGGTATCATAGGGGTAATTTTTTTTCCTTTTTATTACTATTCTGAACTGGTAGACAAGAGACTAGGAATGTATCAGTGATTGGTAAATAGCTGTGTCTGGGACTGATCACCCCACCCATGGGGAAATGACCAAGTGGCTAGGGGCTAGGATTGTTGTTTCTACCATTTGTTGTTACAGTTGAATTTTATTTCACCTTGAGTGAATGGTTCCATTTCTAATTCTTAGGTATTTATGAAATTATGGGTTTTATAAATTATTCCCTTAGCTTGTAATGGAAAGGATGATGCATTTCATGCATCATATCAGACACATAGAAAATTCACATTCCATGCGTATGCCATGAAATGTAGTTACATTCATAGGTTTCCTGCTAATTTTCTTGTGTGACATGACTTTATGACATTATTACGTGTTTATATCATGTTATTCTTTGTTAGATATTGGAAACAACATGATATTTCTATTTTACGTATTGATAAATAGTTTCATAGGATATTTATATGGGTTACAATTAAACTGGAAATAGTTTTAAATTATAAGGTGTATGATCACCTTATAATTGGGAAAACGTAACCTGTATACTAGAACCGTCTATTGAGTTTTCTAAATGTGTTTATATAATGTTCTATAAATTTTAAGGATTTTAAATTTAAATGTTAAAATTAAATTGGTTTTGATTAATGGGATCTAGATGAAAATCTATAAAGTGTATGAGAACTTTATAGGTTGGTAGATGGCCACCCATAATAAATGAAATGGGTTTCTATTAAATGGGAGATAGTCTTCGGTCAATAAAGTGCATGAGAGATTTATTGATTGGGGTAGTGGAAACCCATGTAATAAAACCATTATTTGTGATTGACCATGTTATGTTTGAAATAGTTATGAACATGAAATATTTTTATGTTTTAACTCAAGTTAATTGGTTACTTTATAAGATGCGAAACTAGACCAAAGTAGGTCAGTTGGGGCATATTTATTATGTGATAACATTCTAAGGGTGTTAAGAATTTTAATAAATAAGCAACTGATATTTGGTTTTATTTTGATGACCCCAAGTTGGCTTAATGGTACCCTTGTATGCTTACACATCTTTTATATATTAAAGGAACTTATATGATAAGTTTCGTAATTATGAAGGTATATCTAATTAAAGTTAAATGTTTAGAAAAATATGTTTGATATAACATGATTATTTTTCCCTTGGGGAGTTAGCTAAATCAACTACCTTATGTTTTTGTTTTTTAAAATGGCACCTGATGATTTGAATTAAATATTTTAGATATTTAAATATTTAAATGTGATTATATGTGAAGGGATTATAAATGGAACCTATAGTTGTGTCCTTGGATAAAATCCTCATGTAACGTTAGGTTGAGTTTCTATTTGAGTTGCCTTGGAATAGAAGTGTGAGTGTTTTCCGTAGGCATTATTTTACTTTAAGAAATGTCTTAGATGATCAGCTCTTGAGGCTATTGAATTATTTTTTCATTAACTAATTATAGTTTCAATTATTATGCTTCCTTAGGGGGATATCCCATTTTATTTATCACCCTTAGAGTTTAATTACTTGCTAAAACCTATGAGCTTTATGATATTTGGTTTTGTTCGGGTATCATTGTCCCTTGTAGGATGCTTACCTTTTTAATTAAACCCTTTTTTGTATGGGTATACATGGTTTATTCAGCCTTTGTTTTGGGCATGAGCATTGTATAATGCAAGTTTTAGTAGGTTGGATAGGCCTAGGGCATGATTAGTTGCTTTATTAGTAGCTTGAACATTTCTTATCCTTAGTAATGGATGACTTGGTATGTCATCATCTCGGTTAATGGTCATATGGGGAAATATGAAATTGGGATAAATATCTTGTATGGTACACCTAACACTTGGATGTATAGAGTGGACAGACTATGGACAATGTTGAGTATGTGCCGTCTTGCTCGTGATACCCCAGGGTAGTATGCATTGATATACATGGTACTATTGAAATTGCTAAATGATGTAAGAAATCAGTTGATTTTAGCTAAGTTGTTGAGCCTTATACTATTGAGTACAGTCATAGGTCATCTACATAGTATAGTGACATGGAGTTAAAGAATCAAGTTCATACCAATGCTTGGGAGGACTTCCAAGAGATTTGGGTGTTTTGACATGCCAATCAGTTTGGTTTTGGATCTCTTTCCAAATGCTATGATTAATGAGTGTGAATAAGAGGAGTATCACACATACATTTAATGTGAATATTATTTAGTTATCTTATGATAAAATGGATTTATTCTATCCTATTAATTACTAGGACACTCCTATGGTGGGGAGAATCACATCAGTTCTATTAAATACATGTCTTTCCAGGTAGAAAGAACACAGTAAGAAGGAAAATTTTGAAATGGTTAGTTTTACTTGTATTCTTTTGAGGCTCGAAAGTCTAAATCAAGTTAGTAATTTATTGGTTGCATGAATATGTTTTGGTTTCCCAATTTTAACCTTTGATAAATTTCAATGATCTTGGATGAACTTCAATGGTTAAATCCTGAATGACCATGTGATACCTCATGTGGAAAAGGAGTCATAGTTGGTTAATGATGGTGTGTCAATAGGTGAAGCTAAGTTTCTTAAAAGGTGAAAACTATTAGTGGTTAAACCATTTTCCTCATGGTAGTATTTAAAATCCTCTTACTTTATTATAATAAGTGACAAGCATGTCCATTATCTTGAAATTTTTCTTTATATGATAAGAGAGCATCAGTCTTACAACACGCTAAAGATTTAAAAGATATTGAGATTGTTTGGGTGATCCTTCTCAGTGTTTCATGCAGGATACATGGTTTTTATTAAGGTTTTGTAGTCATGAGTGAGCCTTGGGTTCCCATGAGGGAATGAATAAAATGGAATCTTGGGCACTATCCTTCTTCTCCTAACATGACTGCTAGGAGGATTCCACTTTGGGCTTAGTAAAAGTTCTAATATAGATGTTATGGATTTGTACCAACACCTCACTTGTAGTTATGGAGTTGGGACTACTTGGGTTAGTTCCTTGGGATTCAGTTCATTGAATTACATGGTTAACTTGGACTTGTGTTAGGCTCGAAGGTAATGTTTAGAAAAATGGTAATGATTCCAGTGGTTTGGGTCTGTGTTACCCCCTTGTTTATATTGAGGCACAATAGATTAAATGTTCAGGTGATGGTTTGACCAAGGAATGTCATCAAAAGTTAGATTTGAGCTTCAGTGAATGTGTCCATGATAAATTCAAGGTGACTTGGAAGAAGGAATCATGGTTCTATTTTAAGGAACCAACCGTCTATGCCTGGTATTTCAGGATAAGTTGGTCTAAGTGGCTCGGCTTGTTGTTCTTCTAGTTTGATGGGTATGGTTATTAAAGGACTGTTCCTGGAATATCGTCAGATGAAGATGAGTTCGGTTTGTGTCAGACATGGATTTTCATAAAAATATGGATCAACCTGGATATATGAGGTCGATGGGCGATTAAACATTTGGTACGTTCAAACAACACCACAAGCATTGTTAAAATATTTGGAGTACTATTGAAAGGCAATTCTGATGGTTGAAGTTCCATGGAATAGAATTGGCCACTTTCAAAAGTTAAAGCCTAAGGTGGGAAGTACATTTGGCTAAATGTTTAACAAGATGATAATGTGATCATTTATCTAGGTAAATGGTCTTGAGTAAGCAATGTTTCTATGTTTTATTAGAAAATGGGAATTTGATAAGATCTTAATGGATTAAGTGTTTCTTGTATGAAAAAATGCCCAGAGGTGTGTTGGGAATTTGGGAACATAATGTGGCCGTTTGAATGAAGCTTCATACAACTTTTAGGTTGGGTGATTTTTAATTTTTTACAAATGGAATCTCAGAGATGATAATTTCTAAGGTGGGAAGGTTGTAACGACCCGTGTTTTTAACCATAAAAAAAATCCAAAGGAATATGAATTTTCTGATTTACTGGATGGAACGTTTCTAAAACTGAGTTTCATAACGAAATTATGAGAGTTTCAAGGCTTAAATGTGATATTTTTGGTCTAATGTGAAGGCCTAAAAAGTTTTCTAGGGGTATCTAGGAGTTTATAGAGTGTTGGACCTAGAAAATGAAGTTTTAAAGGGTCTTCACTAGGGGAACAATTTGTATGAAACCATGCGGCCCCAAGCTAGAAATTGTGTGGCTTTAGAAGGTGGGAAAATGTGATGCAGATTGGTTATGCATGATCTTTATAAACTATGTTCCTAGAATTCATAGTTAGTGGAAAATGGAAAGTACCTAAACACTATTAACCACACGGTTTGCGCACAGCTAGGCTAACCATGCGAGGAAAACCGTGAAGGCTACTCTAGGTTCCCAGTGGAGGGAACATGGTTGGCACATGATTTTTTAAATCATTTGGCCTAAAATGTGAATGGTGTCTCTTTAAAAAAATTAAATAAATTAAATTAAAATAAAAAATAAAACATTAAAACTAACCTACCTCTCCTCTCCTCACCCTGTACGTCGCATGAGACCCCCTCCTCTCCACCATGGCCACGTGCTCTTCCCTCCTTCGAGATCACTTTGCACACCACTCCACAACAATTTCTTGAGGATTATTAGTTTTCTTGTTGAGGTAAGACTCTATCCTTCCATCTCCTACTCCTCCTCACTTATGGAATTTTCCCTCTCACCATTGATCAATGTGGTTCAGCTGAAACCCTAGTTCAGGGGTTAAATGATTTTTGGAGTTTTCCTTCGATGTTAGGTTATGAAAAGGGTATCTCGGGTAAAAGCTGTACATGTTTGGGAATCTAACACCAAATGTGAAGTATATTAGTTGTATTTGGTTGAAAAACATCAATTTAATGAGATATTTACATCTTATATTTTATTTTCCCTATTTTATTTAGGGTCTTTAAGTTGTTTTGAGTCCCTAGATTTATATATAGTGCATTATGTTCATCCCGGAAGTGGGTTCGAGTTACCAGAGTCAAATGCGGCACACCACACATGCATAGGTAGACATATTTATATGTAATTTCCACTCTATATGTATATTCACCCATGTTAGTGAATATAAATATATAGATATAGGTGTTCTAATGTATAATATAAAAAATGCAGATGTGGGTATGTGTTAAAGGGTATATGAATGTAATAGCATATATGTAAGAATCCCCTTGAACATATTCAGGGTCATGAAAACATGTTCATAGGGTCTAGTTGTCCTTATGTATATTATAAGGTTCCTATTCTCATAGGAAGGAAGGAGAAACTTTGAGTGGTTGCTGATAAAATTGTCAAGGGCCAAATATTCGATACTTCTTGAGGCAGGATCCATATCCTTGGCACCTTTAAATTTTATTAATCCTTCAAGTGATTATTTAAATAAGTCGAATTATATTTTCCCTTGTTAAATTTAACTTCGAACCTTTAATGAAAATCTTAAATATGATAAATGATTTATTTGATAAAAAAGCCATATTTTTGTAATAAAACACCTCCAATGGAGGTGAATTTTCATCTAACGTAAAAAATAATTATTTGTGTATTTAAATAATTCTTGGGATTAATTCTTTGGATGTTTATCTCTTTGGGTTTTCCATGGTTAGTTAAATGTCTTGTTTAGGACCTTTCCTTTCAGTTTTTCTTAAATAGGGGGTTTCCTCTCCATATGGTAGACATTTATTGTACCAAGAACCTTCTAAGTACTTAGATGATTTTATTAATGGAATAGATTGATTAATAAATGAGATTACCCAAGTAGATAAATGCCCATTTTTCAAAGACACCCCTAAGTACCTCTATGTGACTTATCACTTTAACCTTCCATATTTTTTAAATTGAATAATGAATTGCATTAAATAGCTTCAAATGGAATTGACATTGGCCAATGACATGGAAGAGAGGTATTTAACTGATATATTATATTATGATATAATCATTCCTTCTTCCCATGTTATTTTAAATTATTTATTTATTGATTATTATGAAGTGTAAATCCTTATTACGATTGAACTTGGATTTTAAGTTACATGAGAGGTTATACATCATGCCACATGTTATGAAAATGATCATGCTTACTTATACATAAATGAAATGTGATATTTAAGTTTAATGAGAGGTGTATGAATCATTCCATATATCTATACATGCGATACACCTTAAAATGGGATGGTTAATGATGTTAAGTGGTGATGATCCAGAAGGGTGATCACAATTTCTTACATCAATGTTGAGCATGATGAATCACACCTCTGCTACTATATGAGAAATGGGCTATACTGCCACATTCCATTTTAGAGTGTTGCATGGAGGAACACTTGGTATCTTGATTGTTGTAGTATAAAATATCTCACTCTATTGGGATGAGGGAATGTGCCTTTGAATTTGAGCCTATAGGCTCATAGACTAGATATGGATGCCTGCGAGTTATGTCCTGGCCCAATCCAACATTAGTAATCCAGGGGAAAGGCCAATGGGAATCAAGATGAACTTGGAATATAATAGTTGATGAATTATAAATATATTATTACGCTCGTATATTGGATATGTATGCTTATGAGTTTCGTCCAGGTTTAATCCAGCACTAGAACTCCAGGGGTATGGCCATTGCACATCAGTACGCACTTGGCCCATAACGGTGGATTCTTTATATATATAGTATTACCATATATATATATATATATATATATAGTGACTTGATCATGAACCTATTTCTGCTATGTGGTTAAGTAAGTATAGTTGTAATGTGTACCTTTTTAACCTAGACAATTTGTCATTGATTTACTCAGTTCTATTTAATATTTCTCTATACCTGCACACTGTTTAATTTATATTTAACTATTTGGGTTGGACTAGACATCATGGGTGCTGGAATACTAGGATTTAAATATTACAGCCTACTCAGGCAACTATTTCATTAGGGGTACCTGAGTATACTTTCCTGTTCATAGGAATTTGGTGCATGGTTGATTGCTTATGCTGTATTGCTTGTAACTAAGGAGTTAAGAGAAAAAAATAGAGATGGATATCAAGATTCATGAGGATATTGACTTTGGGATTTTTATTTCTTTTCTTTACATGAGTCATATATTGTAGCATATTGTAAACCATGCTGTAGGTTTACTTTTTTTGCTTATGTATCATCATTTTTCATGCATTATTTGTATAAAATGATGTTGGACACTTTAATTTAGTTGTTATTTTAGTTTCCATTGTTATGTATTTTGTTTACTTAATTTTTCCTCTATTTTTTATTATTTTTTATCTGATAAACCGCTGTGATACTCTGATCATGAGGGTATAGTTTCCCTATTATAACCCGCTTAGTTCCTCACTATTAGTCGGTAGCCTCTAGAGTACGGGGAGAGACGCTTGAGGCCATGTGACCCACTAGGCTGGCTACTGTACGAGTGGTCAATCAAGTAGAGAGGTTACATACCTAAACTGATGAAGACTAGGTCACCAAATAAGATAATGTTTGAAGATAGGGATGAAGTTCCCACTACTAGTGACCAGAAAAGAAAAAGAGTTCAAACTTTCAAAATGATAATCAAATATTTGATTGTGGTGTTTAAAAAAAGAAATAACAGTCTGTTGATGATGGGGAAGAATTAAACCAGATACAGGAAGGATTTATGGTAGTGTACGACTCTTCTAGGGCTGCCAACATTGATTTGGTGGTTCCCACTAAGGAGGTTCTTGATGATTCGAAGAAGGTTGTAGGTAAGGAGGCAACAAATAGTATTAAGTCTTGGGATATTATTATACAATATGGGGAATAAATGCTGGAGGAGGACCTTTAGATAAAGATTCATAAGAGGTTACTGATAGTATTTCTGAAACAATGATTCAAGTTGGTAGACATAACGATTAGTGTGTGTGGATAAATAAGAAAGATCTTATTTTGACATGAGGTTTCAATGAAAGAAAGATAACCATTGAAGAGTACCTTCAAACATGGAACATGATGGCCTCCCATTTTGAAGATCTTATCAAGGATGAACTGGGTACGAAAGTCTCTATTATTCAATAGAGTTAATACAGGGATAATACCTATTTTTTGATCAAACTTTTTTTAGTATTTTGTGATTTATTTTGCTGTTGGATGAATTTTTATTGAACTCGGGAGGTTTCCCACATTTTCCATAAAAGTTTTTTTAATAATTTTTTTTTTAATCTTGTGTTATTACAAAAAAATTAGAGTTTTACTAAAACTTAATCCAAAATTAGTATTGGAAAGTGATACAAAATGTTTTTTCTTATAAGACCAATAAATTAAAGCCTCTCTTAGAAAATGAAAATTTCCTGTTGATTTTATCTATCCATTTTACATCTACCAAAGTTTATACATAAAACATTTATATTCAAATTCAATTCCATAAGAATAAAATAACACAATATCTATAGTTCCGTTAAGGTAACAAAAAATAATATGGGATTATTTAGGATTAGATTGATATATTACAAAAATCATACATAAAACATCAAATATATCCAAATAAATATTCATTATAGTAAACTACCAATAAAAAATCTACATATCTTTTGATCAAATTTTTTCCTGGATTCATCAATATCTCAAGTATTTTTGGTTCTGATAAGAATAATTATACATTTAGTGTTTTCATATACAAATTTTTTAAGAATAAATTTTATATAATTATTTTAATATGTAAACGTTCCTTATAGTTTTTATGAAATTTAAAAACCAAGAATGAAAGTAAGTTCACCCATCATACTCATATAAAACTTATATTTCATAATATCTAAAAAGGAATTTATAATATATCTTTATGTTGAACCAAATATAATGTCATCGACATAAATTTGAATAGTGATGGTGTTTTTATAAATTTTAATAATAAAAAGTGTTGGATCCACATCTCCCTTAACAAAATTATTTTTCAAAAAAATTTAAGATCCATTTTTTTCAGGTGCATCTCTCTTTTATTTATTATGTTAAATGTATTTTTTGGGGTTTCCTTTGTCTTTAAGCCTTGAGGGATGAGTCTCTTTCGAAGATGAAGAGACTTTATTTAAGAAAATTATCTAAAGTTTAAGGATGTATGTTTATTTTAATTAATGGAGTCTAGATAAAAAGGTTGAATGGGTTTATGAGTTTTTTCTATGATTTGAAATAATTTGAAGGTGGTTCGGGTCCTTTTTCTATAAACTAGACTGAAAACTGTTTGCAGAGAATTTACACACTGTGTACTTGTTACACACTATATAATTTCCACCAGACACATGTCGTGAACCAATATAGGGTATATAGTGGTTACAAATCATTTAAAATATTCATGTCATGTAAAATTCAAGTGGGCTAAATATTAACCTTAGGAAACATGCTTTTTGGATTAACTCTTAAGTGGGAAATACATGATGTGAAAATAGGTTACATGCTGTGTATTTATTTGGAGGAGTGGTTTTAAGGATAATGTGTGGGTGTAAATTTTATTCTTTATCTATGTATCCTTTTCCATCTCATCCTAGTATGAATTCCAATAAATTTTGAAATACTTTTATCTATTTTTAATTTCCCATTTGTGTGATAGATCTATGGTAAGTCTTTGGCTTCAGTTTTCACCACCTCTTCCTTCATTCTACATTAGGGTGATGAAATCCTTGGAACTATTTTGGTTATGATCTTGACCTGGGTTGATTTAAGTTCTTATAGTGATCTTATATACCTTATTCCCAATTGGAGTTAACCTTTGCAAGTGTTGCGTTAATCGTTGGTTAATGTCAGGGGGTATAAACATAAACCTATGGTCTGTTTAATTGAGAATTATAGGAAATATCGTGATTGTTCTGAAGTGATGTGAACTATAATTAATTTATTCACTTATAAATGGTAAATCATAGATTGGAATATTTATTGGATCCCTTTGGATTCAATGGTTGATACAACCTGGCTTATGGATACCCATTGGGTGAGAAAACATGAAATAGTAAGAACTTGGATAATGGTTTAAAGTGTGTTTAGCATGACATGATACCTTAGGGGGATTTATTTATATATAATCCCAAGGTAATGAATTATTTTATTTTGGACATGATAGTTGATCATTTTATATATAAATGAAATTGAAAATGAAAGACAAATGGTAATTTTTATAATTAACCATTGATGTTTATGATGTGATACTGTGATATCCTTACTAGAATTTTTATGTATTGAGTTATACCCTGACACATGATATAATTATTATATACCGAGTTATGCCATGACACATGATTTAATTCTTATATACCAGGTTATTCCCTAACACATGCTATAATTTTTATATACTAGGTTATGTCCTGACACATGCTATAATGCTTATATACCGGGTTATACCCTAACACATGTTGTAATGATTATATACTAGGCTATTCCCTGACACATTTTGAAATGCTTATAAAGTAGGTTTGGATCAGGTTTTTTTTGATTCTTCCATAGATACATGTTTATGGTTGGCATGGTTGTGTTACATGCCCAGAGACATTCTAACATGGTGTCGAAGAATGTTGAATGATGTATTGTATTAATTGATTAATTAATAATTTTTTTTATCACTTTATTGAATAAAATTATTATAAAAAAGGTTATATTTATACATGGTGGTGTTAACCTAGTGAGTTTTACTCACACCCTACTCGGGCCTCTGTTTGGTACTCGAGCATATTAAATGGATGCAATATTGGATAAGGGAAAGAGACCTTTCTATTGATTGTTTACTTGTAGGATGGGATGAAGTTTGGAGACGGGACCAATATGGGGTTTAGGACCAGGTAATTTTGAGTTGTTAATTGATTCTTCTATTCTTTTATTTCATATTACTTATAGCAAGAAATTTAGTTACATTCCAACCTACCATTACATTATTCCCTTATTTTTTATGGATTTTTCAATTAGATTTCATTATTTAGTTTATCCACTGAATTGTTTTGTTTTTTCTCTTCATATTACATTGATATGTATCTATACTATTTATTGTTGCTATGTTTTAACTCTGAACTAAGGGGTATAGTACCCCCACTATAATTATCACACCCCTGCTGCCAGTCGATAGCCTCTGGAATACAGGAAGGGGGTGCTTGAGGTCTTGCAACCAACTTGTTTTGGCTACATGAGAGAGTGAATTATTGGGGGATGTTACAAAGTGGTATCAGAGCACAAAAGGTTTCTTTTCCATTTCTTTACTATTTGGGAATCATAAAAATGAGTCTAGGATGTGTTGGGACCTGGTAATGAGCTTGTGCATGGGGGTAACTAACATATGTATGATGGAAAATCTGAGTGCCTAGTGATGTGATTTTTGTTCATGAGGTTATCTTATTACAGTTGATCTTATTTCTTCTTGGGAGATTCACATGTTGTGTGAGGTTTTTATTTAATGATGTTAGTGGTTCTTTAGATTTATACTAATGTCCTATTATTATGTGAGATGAGTATGCATTCATCTTGATAGGAATATATGGAAATATATTAACATGCATCATTCATGATAGGGATATATTTATTGCATGTGATATATACTTTTCTACTTGAACTGTGATATAAGATACCTGTTATATCTGAGAAATTAAATAAATGAACTGATATGTCACGCTAAAACACTTATAATCTATGTTTATAGAGACTAGGAGTTAGTGGTTCTCTTTTGTTTTTACTTATTGAGTTTGACCTTGTTATAGTCAGTGTTTTAAGGAGTGTATTTGTCTTATAGAGAAAATTAATCTTCATCATATTCGAGTTGAGAATTAGGAGTGTTGAAATCAGAATGATCCTAACACAACTAAGATAGAGCTTCATATAGTTTCCGAGGATCAGATAGATTCTCTGTTTCTTGAGAGATTCATGAGGGTCATGTGATCTATATAAAAAGATACTTTTCGCACTCTGACTTCCATGTTTGAGATGATGAGAGATTTCCATCTACATCATCCAAATAAATTCACTAGAGAAGGAGGCCCCTAGGAATTTGGGATTGGGATTGATTCAGTCTAGATGATATTTAAGAATATTAGGTCACTGGTTGATAAGAGGGTGAATCTTGATTCATATATGTTTCTTGAACCATCCAAACATTGGTAGGGAATTCTTGAGTACATTAGGTAGCAAGAGGAGTTATCTTGGATGGACTATGAGATTAAGTTTCTAAGCCATTTCTTTTTTGAGATGTTGAGGGATTAGAAGGTTTATGAGTTCATGCACCTAACAAAGGATGAAATTTCAGTTCTAGACAATTGCAGATGCTTCACCTACCTTCAAAAATTTGTACCATATTTAGCTACATTTGAGATATATAGGATGATACATTTTTAATATGATATTCAATATGAGAATTAGGTCACAAGTGATCATTTTACTTATGATTAGTTTCAAGGATGTGATGAATCAGGAACTCATCATAAAAGGGAATTTTAGAGAGGCCCCTTGCAACATCCAGGATGTTTCATCAGAGATAATTATAAACTCTTATTCTAGTGTAAAGAAGTGTCACTATGATAGTTTTCACCAAGGAAACAATGGAAATATAAGTTAGGGAATTAGGAATCCATATTAGGATCAGGTTCTATTATAGTTATATAATTGTGGAAAGATGGGCCATAAGAGGCTTCAGTGTATATACCATACTTTGGAGTGTTGAGATTGTAGCTAGATGGGACACCTATAGAGATTATGTAGGGGAATGTATCATAAGATTTGTGGAAAGGGATCAGGATTGGTACTGGAGTCTAGGAAAAACTCAACCACTCCGTACTAGATAGGTAGATAGAGTTCTACATGAAATTATGGTTGAGGTAGGGGATGTGGTACCCCAGTGTAATAATGGCAGTTCCAGGAAGAGGTAACAATATAGGGGAGTTATACTAGAGCCTAGGGTATAAGGGTCTAGTCATATGGAAGCTATGTAGACTACTATAGCTTTTATGGATGTAATAACTTCTACTATTATAGGTACGATTATTATATCCTCTATACCATCCAACATTTTGTTTAATATAGAGGAATAAAATTCATTTTTATCCACTCTTTTTGTAAAGATTTTGAGCTCATATGTGGAAATATTAAAATGTTTTCTGAAAATTGATACACCATTGGGAGTGCAGTTAGAGAATATAAAATGATGAAAGGTGTGTTCTCTAGATATTAGTGGTTACTATTTCTTTGGGGAACCGTTTGTGCTAGAAACGATAGGATTCAATTTTATTCTTGGTATGGATTGGTCAGTTCAATATGAGGATCATATTGATTTTTACCAGAGGTTAATAATTTTTCTATCTCGATAAGTAGGTTTCTATTATGGCCAGGGTGAGTGGGATCTTTAGTTTGATCATGTAGGACCAATTCATTGTAGATTGGATTATCTCATGGCTTAGATAGCCGGTATTCATCTAGATGATATTTGATTGAAGCATGATTCTTTTCTTTCATTGGAATACCATTTTAAGGGTGTTTTTCCTAATGAGTTCCATGACTTACCACTTGAGTGATATATATAGTTCATAAACTTGTTGGTTCTAGGATCAGAACCAGTTTCTAGCCCAACGTAGAGGAAGACACCAATAGAGCTTTGAGAGTTGAGAGTTTAGTTGGAATATATGGAAAATAAGGGTTTCATATGGCCTAATATGTCTCTATGGGGTTCTCCAATTCTTTTCTCTATTAATACTAATGGGTATTTTCACTTATGTGTGAATTATCATAAATTAAACTATATGATGGGCAATAACTGGTATATCCCTATGCATATTGATGATCTCTTCAATTAATTGAGAGGTGATAAGATCTTCTATAAGATCCTTTTGAGATTATGATACCATCTATTAAGGGTGATACTATTAGACATACCTAAAACTGCATTTAGAAGCATGTATGACTTGTATGAGTTTATAGTGACGCCTTTTGGTTTGACCAATACAGCGAAATTATTCATGGCCTTGATGAATCAGATATTTCATCCTTTTTTGGATCAGTTTGAAGTGGTTTTTTCTGATGATATCTTAGTGTACTACCAATCAGAAGACAATCATGCCCAACATATTTAAATCATATTGAGTACATTTAGTGAGCATTGGATTTATGAAAATCTAACCAAATGTAGTTTTTGGATTGATAAAGTGAACTTATTGGGCCATGTCATATAAGTGGAAGGGATTTAAGTGGACCAAGAGAAATTTGTAGCCATGAAATATTGAGATAATCCAAAGAATATCATAAATATTTATATCTTTCTGGGTTTAGAAGTTTATTATCAGTGCTTTATCCAAGACTTATCCCATATATAAGAACTAATTTCATAGTTGACCAAGAATGGGGTGAATTTTTTTTTTCAGATTCTTGTGAGTGTGATTTTCAAGTGTTGAAAGGTAGGTTGAACTCAGCACCCATCCTCACTTTACCTATACTAGTTAAATCATATACTATATTCTTTGATGCATTCAGATTTAAACTCAGAGAAGTCCTATTGCATTAGGATCAAGTGGTTGGTTATGGATCCAGACAGTTGATACCTGATGAGAGGATTTAACCTACTCAAAATTTGGATATTTTAACGGTGGTACATACCGTGAGATGCTGGAGGAATTATCTTATGGGTGAGAGGTTTGTGGTATATATAAACCATAAGAGTCTCAGGTACATCTTTTATCAGTGGGACCTAAACCTTTTGTAGAGGAGGTGGGTTGAGTATCTACAGTCTTTAAACATAGAGTTGGATTATACAATGGCCAAGGGAAATTTTTTTGATGATTTATTTATCTGGAAGATGTAGATAGAGTCATTGACGAGTCTTGCGACGATTTTTGGATGATGTAAATCTTTGTAGACATGCATCTAGTTGTTCATGAGTTTTAGGGATGAGTATTTATGACTTCAAAATCAATTATACCCATGATTTTAGGCCAGATCAAGACATAGAAGTTTTTTGAACTTGAGGGATTAGTCTTGATTGACAACTTATATAATGGGGAAATACCATCATGATGGTCTCTTGAGAGTGTAAATTCCATTCTTTTCAATGGACGATTATGGGTTCATATGTGATTTTATGAGGATATGATGAGAGAGTTTTATGATTATATATGGGAGGTATATCCTGGTTTAAAAAATATGTATTTCGATCTCTATATATAGTATTGGTGGGTAAGAATAAAGAAATAAGTGACATGTTTTGTGGTGAGATGTTTCATTTGACAGAAGGTGAAAAACAAACATCAGAGGAAAGTTAGGATTTTGCTGCCACTGCACATTCCTAAATGGAAATGGAATGATGTCATTATGGGTTTTGTGATAGGATTACCAAGGAAAAGCCATAATAATGACACATTATGGGTGATCATGGATCGATTGATGAAGGTAACCCACTTTTTCCTATCAGGGATACATTCACTGTTGATGATATGGGTAGTATCTACATGTGCGAAGTAATTTGGATGTATGATGTTTTGAGGAGAAAAGTTTCTAATAGAGATCCTCATTGAACATTGTGGTTTTGGAAGGGTCTTTAGAAGGCTCAAGGATAGAAGGTTATTTTCTGAATAACTTGTCATCCTTAGACTGATGGTCAATCGAAGAATACTAATCATGTTCTGGAAGATATTTTATGAACCAATGTTTTGGATAGGTTTATGAGAGAAACATATGGTACTCATGGAGTTTTCATATAATAAAAACTTCCAGGAATCGATCTTGATGGTAAATTTTGAGGATTTGTATGGAAGTTCAAGCTATTCTCATATTTTTGGTTGAAGGTATGTGAGTCAGCACTTGTTGGGCCTAGTATCATGTAAATGACATTTGAGTAGGTTTAGATGACCAGGAGGTGATTTATAAACACATAGAGTAGGCATAAATTGTATACAGACCATCATAGAAGACCTCTGGAATTTGAGGTTGGTCATCGTGTTTTCCTTCAGGTGTCGACTAGGTTGGAGAAATATTGTATCAGGAAATAGGGAAATCTAGTTCCTAGGTTTTTCTGGATGTTTGAGATAGTAGATATGGCTATTCTAGTTGTGTGCCGATTATCCCTTCCATGAAGTTATAGTTCCATGAGCAATGTTTCTCATGTGTCGTAGATTTAGAGATATTATCATGATCTTTATCTTGTGGTGTGCTTAAAGGAGGTCGAGATTTGTACTGGTGAATTATTTGAGGAGAATTCGATACAGATTATGGACCATAATGAGAAGTATATTTGAGGTATGACTATTCCTTTGGTTTGAGTGTTATGGAAACATGGGAATGTTCATAAGGATACATGGGAGATGGAGTCTGATATTAAATCACAATGGCGATACTTGTTCTCCAAGACCTCACAATGATGCTTGGAGAATCTCGGGTAAAATATTTTATTTGGTGGGGAGGTTGTAAGATCCTGTATTTTTTTCGAGGTACACCCCTCTTTTAATATTTTCATTAAATGCATTTTTTGGGTTTTCCTTTTTCATTAAGCCTTGGGGTTGAGTCTTGTTTGGAGATGAAGGGCCTTTGTTGGGGAAAATAACCTAAAGTTTAGGTATGTATGTTTATTTGAATTAATAGAGTTTGAATAAACATGTTAAATAGGTTTATGTGGGTTTTTCATGTTTTGGAAGGCTTTGGAGTTAGTTCAGGTCTTTTTTTTGTGGAAATTAGATAAAAAAATGTTTGAAGAGAATTTACATGCCATGTCTATATTATATGACATGTAACTGTTTCTAGAGGAATTACCTGAAGCAGTGTAGGGCATGAAGTGGTAACATATCATGTAAACCATTCATGTCGTGTAAAATTCAAGTGAGATAAAAATTAACTCGAGGCGATGAATTTTTCAGCATAACTCTTAATTGGGAAATAAACGATGTGAAAATAGGCTAAACACCATAAATTATTGAACGAATTGGTTTTAAGGATATTGCATGGGTGTAATTTTTATTCTTCTTCCATGAAACATTACTCCTCTTGACCTAGGATGAATTCCAGGTGATTTTTTAAGCCTTTAATCTATTCTGTACATTTCGTTTGGGCGGTCAATCCCTAATAAGTCTTTGGCTTTGGTCTTCCCTTTATCTTCCATCATTATCAATTATAGTGGTGGAATACTTATATTGATTCTAGTTGTGATCTTGACCTTGGTTGATTTAGGATTTCTTGTAATATTCTAGACCTTCTTCCTTGTTGGTGTTAACCTTTGAAAGCACCGTGTTAATCAATTGTTAAAGGTTGGGGTCTAAACCTAACCCTATGGTCTATTTAATTGAAAAGTATATGAAATATTGTGATTGTGATGACATAATTTGAAATTTAATTAATTTATTCATTGATAGATGGTAAACCATGGATTGGAATATAGGTTGGATCCCTTTGGAATCAATGGTTTATGCGACCAAGATTATGGCTACCCATTGGGTGATAAAATCTTGAATAATAAGAACTTGGATAATGTTTTAAAGTGTATTTAACATGACATGAGACCTTAGGGGGATTGATTGATATAGAATCCCAATATAATTGACTATTTTCTTATATAAATGTTTGTTGATCATTTGATATATAAATGAAAGTAAAAATGAAAGAGAAATGTTAATTTTTATAATTAACCATTGAGGATTATGATGTGATATTGTGATATCCTTACCATGTTATTCCCGGACACATGTTGTAATGCTTATATACTGGTTTATGACGAGACACATAATGTAATTCTGATATACCTATTTATGAGCTTGCACATTCTGTAATGCCTTTATAATGAGTTATGCCATGACACATGTTGTAATGATTATATAACGGGTTATTACCTAACTCATGTTGTAATGATTAAATACCAGGTTATGCCTTGACACATGCTAAAATTATTATATAGTGGACTTAGATCAGGTTTGTGTGATTATTCCATAGATATATGGTTATGGTTGTCATGGTTTCATTACATGACTAGAGAAATTCCGACATGGTGCCAAATCTGGTTGATTGATGTATTTTAATAATTTATTAATTAATACACATATTTATTTCTTTATTGCATATAATTTTTATCAGAATATTTATATTTAGACATGGTGGTGTCAACCTACTGAGTTTTAATCACACCCTACCCAGGTCACCGTTTATTACATGAGCAGATTACATGGATGCAAGATTGGAAAAGGGAAAGAAACTTTTCTTTTGATTGTTTTTTACTAGATGGGATGGATTTTGGAGATGAGATCGACATAGGGTTTGGGACCGGGGACATTTGAGTCTTTAATTGAGTATACTAGTTTATTATTCTGTATTACTTCTAGCATGATATTTAGTTACATTCCATCCTATCATTACATTATTCTCTTATTATTTATTGGATTGTTAATTTGATTTTCATTATTTGGTTTATCCACCATATTGGTTTATTCCCACTATACATATCACACCCCAACAGCTAGTTGGTATCCTTTTGCATTTGAAGAGGCGTGCTTGAGGTCCCATAACCAATCCACTTTGGCTAACGATAGAGTTCTAGATCTGGTAACATTACCAAAAATCTAATTAATCTATCATATCGGGATCTAGGGGATTCTTCCAGTCTATAAAGTGCCTTAGTAAGTCTAAATACATTATATAGAGATTTTATATTTTGAAAATCATGGGTTTTTTCTATATAAAATTCCTCCTAGACATATCCATTAATGAAGGCACACTTCACATCCATTTAAAAAGTTTAAAATTTTGAAATGATTCATATGATTGATGCATATAGATAAATTCAATTATAGATACTAGAGCATAATTTTATTCATATTCTATGAATTCTTTTGGATTATTAACCTTTTCAACAAGTCTATATTTATTTCTATCTATGATTACATTTTCATCACATTTATTTCATAAAATTGATTTTACACTAATTACAGGTGAATATTTAGGTCATTTAAAAAAAGTACAGACTTTATTCATTTCAAATTTATTAAGTTCATATTGCATAGATTTTATCCAATATTCATCACCAAAAGCATAATCAGTAATATTAAGTTCAAATTTTGATAAAAATGCACAATGTTCAACTTTATTTCTTAAGGAATTTATAGTTCTAACTAGTTTATCTACATCTCTAATGATATTATCATTAGGATGATTCCTAAGGATTAATTGATTCCTTAGGTTTAAAAAAATCCATTCTTTAACTCAAGGTTCAATCAATTCTTCAGATAGAACTTCTGAAAGATTTTGTTCACTTGTTCTCTCATAATAAGAACTTACTAATATGTTTTGAAAAATAGTTTTCTAAATAAAATTTTAAGATGTGGGTTGATGTTGTTTAAAAAAAGGTTACAATTTCATCAAATTTATTATGCACCATTTCCTCAAAAAAACTTTTATTTTTTTAAAAACTCTATAAGGCTTACTATTTATTGAATATCCTATAAAAATTCCTTCATCATAGTTTAAAGTGAATATATTTAAATTATCTCTAATATTCAGAATGAATATTTTTCATTGAAAAAATTTGAAGTAAGAAAGTTTTGGATTTCTTCCATTCCATAACACATATGGATTTTTATTAATAAAAGGTCTTATTATAAAATGATTTATAGTATAACAGAAAATACTAAATGCTTCATCCCATTTTTTTTAGCAATTGAGTATTCTATCAACATAGTTCTAGTATTTTTTTGAGAAAATATATTTCTTCTTTTAGCTACACCATTTTTTTTGGATTTATAGGTGCTAAAAAGTTGTGTAATATTCCTTTTTTACTACAAAAAGTTTCAAATTCAGAATTTATGAATTATACACCATTATCACTCTAAATAGTTTCCAAAGGTATATTTTCCTTATTTTTAAAATTATATACAAAATTTTTAAAATAGAAAAATTCCTTTGACTTTTTTTTAATAGAAAATAGACCTATGTATATATAGTATAGTCATCAACTAAAACACATACATAGTATTTTACACCAATACTGCTAGTTTGTGTAGGACCAAATAAGTCAATGTGCGCTAACTATAAATCATAAAATGTGTAAACTTCACTAATTGATTTAAAACATGATTTATGTTGCTTTCTAAAATGAAAAGTTTCACAAAATTTAGAAAAATAAACTTACGTTCCCACGGATCTCTAACTACTCCTTTCTTATTGAGTTTGGATAAAGTTATAACATTATAGTGTCTTAACCTTATATTACATAACCAAGATTGATCATCCATTTTACTAAGGCAAGGTAGATATTGGATCCTAAGATCTTATAAGTTTAAGGAGTATACATTTTCAAGCTTGTGAGAAGAAAGTATAAAATTATCTTCTAAACTATGAATAATACATTTATCATTCTTAATGTTTACAATATAAACTTCATCACTTAATAAAATTATGCTAATAATGTTTTGTTTAAGTCCTACTATAAATAAAAAATTAGAAATTTATTATTTTTAAAGAAGAATAATATTACATTTTCCAATAATTTCTCTATGATAATTGTCACCAAAAGTGACTTTTTGGCCTTTCATATTAATAATATTATTGAAGAAATATTTTCTCCCAGTCGTTTTTTGAAATATGAAATGTAAATATACCAAATTTTATTATTTTTTGTACACTTATTATTTTATTGAAATTAAGAATATTAGTATTTTTGAACACACACCATCTTGGGTCCAACATTATTTGAAAATAATATTTTTGTAATCCACATCAATCCAAATTTATTATGTTGATTAGTTGTCAATTTTTTTTAAAAGTATTATTTATAAAAGACTAATTATTTCACTTTATTTAAATAATATTTGTTTTTACAATGTCCTCTAGTTTGACACTTCGTACATAATTGGGTACTTTTTAGAACAAAATAGTTTTTTTTAATATTTGGGTTTTTATTAGTAAAACTCATTCTAGATACATTGCTATGGGGTTTTATTTGTATGTAATTGTTATCAATTTTTTTACCAGTATTAAATTTCTATAATAGATTTTTTTATATTTGAAATTTCAGAATTTAGTTTTACAGATAAAATTTCATCCACAATAGAAGTTGTACAATAATTATGATTTTATAACTCTGTAGAAAAATTAGTTTTCTAAATATTATACTTCTTTAAATATTTGAAATATTATAAATTTTAGTAGTGAGTGTATTAATTATTGAATTTCATTTAGAAAGTTTTTCCTAAATAGAATAAAGTTTTTTAAAAACATTGCAATTTGTTTTCTAAATGTATATAAAATATTGAAACTTACTCAAAATTAGGTAAAGTATTATTTTATTCTAATTAAGTAGATTATTCTTATGAATATATAAAAGTATTTTCAATTTCACTATTATGTTAACTAGTATTCAAAGTAAGTTTAGTTAAGGATTTAGTAGATACCTTATCCATGAAGAAATAATTACTCATTGTAATTTCAGAAAAGAGATTGATATTATTTGGATATTCACTTTAAATATCTAAATAATTATCTAAATAAATGTCACCTCCACTTGAACTCTAAGTGTATGAGGCTTTTAGACTTTTCTTTTTATTATGTATATAAAACCTCTTTGAATTACTCTCATTATTTATATTGTTATTATCTTTTGTATTAAGCTTGGGACAATCTGGTATTATATGACAAGGATTACTGCACTCATAACATATCATTTTGTAAGAATCATTTTTATCACTTTTATCCTTAAATTTTTTCATATACTTATATTTGAAATCATTTATTCCAAAAATCTTATTTATTCTCTTAGGAATATTAGATAACCAATTTTTAGATTGTTTAGAAGAACCACTCTCTGTTTCGACATGAAATTTATTTTAATTTGAATACTTAAAAATATTCTCAATAGGTCTCAAATTCATATAAATAGTTTATGTAGAAGAAAAAGGTACTTCATTTTTCTTTTTTTTCTTTTTCATAGTATCATTTCAATATTAACTCATAATGTATAAGAGTACCACTAAAATAATCTAATCTCAAGTTAGTAATCTACTTTGTATCATAAAGATCCATTATCTTGGATTACCACTCTCCTAGAAAAATATTTATGATATTTTGAAATAAAAAATGATATATAAGATCTTTATCACCCATAGACAATAAAATATTAACAAATTTCATGAATTTATGATGCATATTGAAAGAAGATTCTATAGGAATGAGATCAAATGCTTAATAAAAAGCTCTAATCATTTCTCTTGTAGTTTATATAACTTATTAAGCACCAAAATGAGTAATCTCCAAATTTATCTATATATTATTTGTAGCTTTACTATAATAAATTTTAACATATATATTCCTTTTCATGGAACATAGTAACATATTCCTTACACGAAAATTTATTTTATATTCAAGCTTCTCTTGATTTGTAAAATTTGAAATTTTATTATTATGTATTTTATAATTCCTAAAAAGCTTCAAAAGTGATCTATCCAAGTGTTAATAACAAATTTTTTAATTATATCTCTCAAATACCCATAATTATCCCCATAAAAAACCGATGGCATTCTAGGATTAATATTTTCAGGAGTTATAACATTTAAACCTTCCATCCTTGTAAATGAAAAATATAATCTATATAAAAATACATGTTAGTGTATAAAAATTTCATTAAAAAATTATGAAGAATAGTTTATAACCAATGTTATAAAATTTAGAAACTTTAAAAACTTTCTTAAAATAAAAAAACAAAAACTATCAAGTTAAGTAGTAGAATGACATACAATACCAAATATAGGATCAAATATTATATAAATGGATACAAGAGGGAGGGGGTGAATTATAGTTTGTAATATAAAAATTTTAAAAAAAATTAACCTATTTAAGTAAAATTATCAAAAATTTCATCCAAAATTTAGTTTGTAAATCCGATATATTGTTCATCTAAAATTAAGAGTTTACAAAATTTTAGAATAAGTAAAATTTTTCTATATAATTGTAAAATAAAAATATAAATCATAAAAAAAGTAAAATAAGACTTTATAAAGTTCTAAATGAAAAATTATATAACTTTATAAAAATATTGATAGATGCTCTAACCTTCAGTGTTATGGAAGTATATAACCCATAATTTTGGTATCTATAGTTTTAACCAAACTATAAAGGTCTATTTTCCTTAAGAAAGGAAACCCTAAATAATAATATTTGAAGAAATATATTTACCTAGCCATAGTAACCATCGATCCTAACATTAGACACAAAATCTATCTTTATATCCCCAAAGTCCCATGATCAAACCATATTAGATAAATAAAAATGATTAAAAAATAAAAATATTCTAAGGAATTTACAATCCTCACTCAGATTCCTTAAAAAAAACTCTCTAAAGATATACGAAGAAAGGTAACAAGTTGCTACAACTTAGTAAACTTCATATGAGTTGGGTTTCAGAAGCATGAAAAAATCCTCCTCAAATTAAACTATATTAATAAGATAATTTCTAATGCTTATATTTCATGATTATCAGATTTGATTGCAATGGAAGCAGAATAAAATACATCTTTACAACTCAATATGTTTGTCTAATACTCGTAAGATTATATAGTAACATAGTGCATCAAGTTCTCATACAATGGAATGAATTTGTTTGTGTGAAAAAATTATATATATCTATCTCAAATATTTAAGGAAAAGTCCATCTAGAAAACATGTCTGATTCCATACAGAAGATGTGTTTCTGGAAGTCTTAATCAAAAATCATAAATTTAGGCTTTAGTTATATTCTCACTTGGGGACTTCTATAAATATTTGTCCAGAATATATGTAATATTCTATCCAGACTTTAAAACATGTTCTTTAGAGTACATTAATTTATTATGTCTGATAAATTAATTTTACTCAATCTGAAATAATATTCTGGAAAAACAAACTTAAAGACTATGGAAGTATAAACGTTAGTAAAATAAATTCTTTGAGTATATGTATTATTATTTTAAAAAATGGGTAAGAATATGTTGGAATACATTTATACTAAACACATGATGTAATCATTTTTTCTCTATTGTATCCTCTAAAGGCCCCTATATTGTATAGACATGGTTATGGAACAGAGAGGCCCAAAAAACCAATGACATCCAAATATATCCCCTCAATGAATAGTGGCTTCTTTTATAGAGAAATGGTTCTGAATCATGGCTCAGCTATAGGTAGTTTCCAAAAAATACAACTCCATCGAGGGATCAAAATGAAAATGTCTATGTAAGTATGAATAGTACCCAAAAGTGCACATCCTATATCAAAACCTTGGATTTGTGGCCTCTGATATATATGTTAGTACTTATCCTTATCGGACTGAGAAGTCAGATGGGGATTGGAGGACCCCCTACACCATCTTGGACCTCCCTGTCCCAGTGATGCCTTCCTCCCGCCTCCGTGTCAACTTGTTCCCCAAATTCTAGTTTTCTCCTATGATCATACTATTCTGCCTTTTGAAACTTGTGCAAGACTTCCCCATGGGTATGATTAGCCGACCAGCCATCCTTTTGGATGACTATGTGGACTACGGTCCATATGTTTAGGGATAACATGAGTTTTCCGATTTCTTGGATAACCTTCATCCTCTTTTTCCATTCCAACCTACAATTAATTTGGAAAAATACTAAAAATGATAAAACCAAGTAAAAAATGTATTTATTATATTTTTATTTATTTTTTATTAAATGTAATTAAAAGGAGAATATACTAAAAAACATGTTTTATTAATTTAAACATGTGTATTAATCAATTAGAATTCATGAAATTAATCAATTACAAATTTCAGATTTATCCATTGAAAAATAAATCATTATTTATATATGTGTATATTTAATTTAAATCTTTATGTTTTAAATATTTATATTTATATATTTATATACTTATATGTTTAAATTTTTTAATATATTAATATATTATATTTTAATTTTATGTAATTAATGAATCATAATTGAAAAAATGAAAAAAAACTACTGGTAAAAAAATTGATCGTTGTTTTTTTGGAAATTTTATAAACTAAATATTGAAATTACAGATATGATTTTCTTTCTATTTATTAAGTGTTTGAATATGAAAAAATTAGGGTATAGAGAAATAAAAGACTATCTAATTTCATATATTTTTAATCCGAGTTACACTCATTTGATCTATCATGGTGAAATGGAAATAATTAAAGATATAATCTTAATGAATATGTTCAACATGAGAAAGAGGATCATCTTAAAGAATTAGTGCATGATGTAGGCATTAAAATAATTGAAAAAATAGTAAGTATTGAGTGATTGTATGGGGATTCTGAGAAACCACTATTACCAGGTTTCACTAAATTTATAGTGTTATCAGTAGTGCTAAGATTGATTTACATGATAGAAAAAAATGTTGGAGTGTTAAAAGTTTCACCAAACTACTTAATCTTTTGAAATAGTTACTTCCATATGGAAATGAGATTCTATTTTCCAATCATGATGTGAAAAAATATTATGCTCAGTTGGATTGGGGTATTTAAAAATATACATTTTCCCCAAATACTATTTGTTTTATAGGAAGAAATATGAAAGTTTATTAGAATTTACTATATGTGGGACATCAATATATAAAATAGATTAAAAATCAAACTATGATTGATTCTCAAGAATATGAACCAAACCACCAGGTAAATAAATGTTGTATCTTCTAATAATTATTCATTTAAAGAGTCTATTTACAAATTAAAATAATGGAAAATATATAATATGACATAAATATTACAAAATATCTAATGAAAACCTACATCACCCTACTGACTCACTATAATGGAATATGTTAGATAATTATTTTCCCAATTTTGGGAATGAAGTTAGAAATATCAGAATGGGACTATGAATAGATGGATGAATCCATATCATAGACTTAGTATCCAAACTAATTCATTTCCTATAATGTCGGTAATGTGAAACTTTTATGTATAGATATATATGAATAAAAAATATATTATTAATAACTTGATTATTTCTAGACCAAAACAACCTGAACATGATACTGATATTTATCTATCGTCATTGATTAATTATTTGAGATTTTATAAATTTTGATGCATACAAGAAAGATTATTTTAATTTAAGTATTATGGAAATGTTCATTATAAATGAATTTACCACATATTAAAACTTATTTGGATATAGTGTTAAGAGTTATAAATCTAGTCCAATTTGTGAAGAAGGAATTTTATATCATCAATTTTATAATGGATGAAATAAAGTGTATGTGGTAAATTGGATATTTTTATAGATGGATCAACCTTATCAAAGATTAATAAAGTAATTTTATAGTCTTCAAGAGTATGATTTTCTCTAATACCATTGTTAGATGAATAATATTATGATAAGCTGAAAAAAATTGATATCACATTTGTAATGAAAGAAAGTTACAAATGTTAAAAAAACACAAAGAAGAAACAATCAATCTTATTCGAGATACCTTATTGTATGTTTTTGGAGTTAAAACATAACATTGATATTATAAATGTTGAGAATTTGTAATAGTTTGATTGTAACTTTTTTAAAAATAAAAGGAAAGAAAAAATATAGATTGAATACATGGTTAGACTTAATATCCATCAGAATATGGTTTGAGTTTTCTCCCATTATGAAATGAAAAAACCATATTTACTTCCATCTTGTCACACATTAAGAAAGAGTGCCCGAATGGACCAAATGCCTTCTTTTTTTTATTAGTTTTTGATAACTCTCCTTTCAAGGGATGAGAGGGAACAATTATAAGGCCCGTAGGCACAGAGATTACAAGGATCGTAGTCTTAGGATATTACATGACCTGAAGGTCTTAGAAAATTTAACTAGACTATCTATAAGAAACTGCCCCTCCCCAACATTTTCATCGTGATAGTATCTCTCCACCTTTTCATGGCTGTCTGGATAGGCTTCCCATGCAAGAATAGGATGGTCCCGATGCCATAGCCATACCCTCTCATTCTAGTAATCCATTTGTCTCTACTGTGGTGAGTGCACTTTCTCTAAATCCTCTTCTAGGGATACTATTTTTTTGTAGAGTCTGTTTGGGGAAACTGTAGGTGGCCCGAAGGACTTGAGGTGTCCCGAAGGCCTTAATGGTGGCCTGAAAGCCCTACTAACCCGAAGGCTTGGGTGGCCCAAAAGCCTCAAGGAATCCAAACACAAACCGTTGGCCCGAGATGAATAGTTCCAGCTGCTACAGTACCCTAATAGTGTACAATTCTGCTACAATACCCACACAGTGCCTACTATAATACCTACTACATTACCCCCAAAAATATGCCTATACTTGGTTTTGAACCTGGGTCTCATGGAGTCACTTATGGATACCTCACCAACTAGTCTGAGGATCATGTTCTATTAAGAAAGAGTGAGAAGTTTAATTTTTTGTTAGTTGCTTTATGATATTAAAGTACCCAGTGGGTTTTTATCAAATGTGAAAAATTATGTGTCATGGAAGGATTTAAAGTTAATAGGTATGAAAAATCATGAACTTCATGTATTGATGCATTAATTTATACCTAATGAACTACATGGCATATTGTTGATACTGATTAGAAAGTATATATTTTGTTTATGTTACTTTTTCAATTCTATTTGTAGAAAATTCATAGATCCAAAATTAAAAAGTGTGTTTGAGAGTGAAGTTATCTACATACATTATTAATAAGAAATGTGTTTTCCATGATTGTTTGGTTTATTTTATGATTCATTTGGTGTGAGAGATAAGAATATATAGCCTATTTATTTATGTTTGATGTATTATTTTGAGAGATATATAGAAATTTTGAATTGGTATATTAAAAATTAACATATACAAGATGAGTTTATTTTTTAAAGATATTTATTGAAAGTGGTTATTGAGTTACGTACTAATTATTTATATGAAGTGAAGTACATTGGTATCCTAATATCTTAAAATTTGATATCTCATAGTGAAGGTCAAGGGATCAATGACTCAAAGGTAAAGTTAATTCCTTGTGATGAAGTTATGTAGGAACATTTATACATTTTGAACAATATAGGTGAGGTTAAATAATATAAATCATCACATATTGTTTCATTTAATGTATTATTTAGGAAAAGAAATGAGAAGTGGTTAATGAATCAACATAACAAAAATTGTTTCATGGTTTAAGGATAAATTCAACAACTATTTATCTATATCAGAAAAATTGAAATGTTTAGCAGGAGGACCAAGTGTTAATGTGATGACATGGTATAATTTTGATACCAATGATTACACATTTTATATAAAACTCTAGAATGAAAAGAGGAATGTTCAAAATATTAGTGTAATGGTCTTTGATGAAGAAGTGAAATTTTCTAGTGCCAAGGATAAAAACCTAATTCTTGCACCAAAAACATATTTTGGATTTGTTGAGGATATATGAGAGAATGATTATACTAAATTTCATGTAGTAGTCTTTAAGTGTAGCTAGGATGACAGTAAAAGTGGTGTGAAACATGATGACTATAGATTTAAACTTTTTGATTTGTAAAGATTTAGTTTCAAAGGGGAATCATTTGTGATAGTGAAACCTGAAAACATATATTTTATATTGTTAATCCATAAAATTATCATTGGTATATCATTTTTATTAGTGAAATAGTTTATTTTGGTGATTGGAATATTGATGTTGTTGAGGACATCTAGGATATTTCTTTGTGTATTATACAATTACTAGAGGATAACAAGGAATGTGAGGTCGACGTAGTCCATGCTATATGAAATGATCATGTATAAGGGATATGATAAAACACTCAATTAGTCTCATAATAATTCAGGTAAATATCTATTTTATATTTTTTATGAAACTTATACATATAAAAACTCTATCTCAGATATTCAAATATACATATATTGATCATTATTTTCATTTTTTTATTAAAATTTATATTTATCAGTTTCGTTTAACCATTTATTTTTTAAAAACAGAACATATTGTTTTATGAAATATACCCATTTAAAAAAACTTTTTTAACTTGCAAATTTAAATCTATAGATATCGATCAAATCTACCATTTTTGAATTAATTTTTTTTATTCAATAGTTTAAATTACACATTTTCTGTTGAAGAAGCTTTGATATCATTAATTTTATTTATTAAAACTTACACATGTAATTAATGAAACAATTTTTTTAAATATATATTTAAATTTATAAATTTTTACTATTTTCGTACTTTTCACATTATATTTTGTATTCATCATTTTTAATTATATGTTTTTTGTGGTTAAAGAAGCATGAGGTTAGTATTTTATGGTGATTATTTCTTTATAATTTATAATTTTCATATTTTCATTTTTATTTAAATTTTTTAACTAACATATTATAAATACTTTTATTTCTATTATTAAGAAAATATTTTTTAATTTTAAAAATAATTTAATTTTAATAAAATACATATATATATATAATTTCATTGTATTTAATTATTTAAATTACAGCCACAATGGCATAAGAATACTTTCAATGGTATGTGTATATTATTTATGTTAGTATATATACAATAATTAAATTATTTAATAAATCTATTTTTTGTAAAGATTATTTTGAACAATAATAGTTATCCTCCCATGGTAGAGTCTTCTTCTCAAGAGAAGACAATATTAAGTGTTGGTTGACATGATATTACAAATTTACCAAAAATTTCACTTTATTATGGGGAGAGAAGGTTGAGAATTGAATTTAATGATAATAATGAAAATTAATTATAGAGTTATATGGTTATATAGAGATGTTTTTGGATTAAAATTTTATATCATGATTGTAAGTGTATCGATAAGAGCATAAAAGATTGGTGGTGAGAATCCATTATGTTAAAATTTATCATCTACTTAATATTTTTCCAATTCTTTAAGTATTATATATTTTATGACTAATATTTAGTAAATTCAATTATAGATGTCATTTTAATTTTAATACACTAAATAAAATAAAAATAGGTGGCTATATTTTACATTAGTTAGATATAGATTTTTTAAAACAAAATCAGATTCACATTATATTTTTGGGATATAATTGAATGAAAAATGCATCTAAAATATGTGTTTATAGATTTAGATACCTATTAAGAATTTTTCCCCATCCATAAAGAGGATGTGTTTATGGTATGATAATTATTGATTATAAAATAAAAATTTAAAGTCTTGTTTCAATTATTTGAAAATTTATTCATTTACTCTTATATAACATGCCTCCAAAAGATCTCACAAAGAGATCTAGTCATATAATATATACCCTCATACTTTTTCATGTGGAGGGTATTAGTTATTGTAGGAGAAAATTATTACTAAAAATTTTGATGAATTAAGAGATAAATCTAGTAGTGGCTTATAAGATGTTCATTTTGACCCTATATCTCCCCCACTCTTTATGAAAAATGGAAAACAATGTGGATAAAAAAATTGGTGGTTTCTTATGGATTGATAATGATAAGTATCCAATAAAATTATATTATTATTATTATTATTATTTTTAAATATTAGTGTTTTGTAAACTCATTTCACTTATATAATTTTTTCATATATTATTTCAAGATTCCTGATAAGAGAAATCGATATAGGGGAACTTTATCACTGAGGGAAGGATATACATTCTGGGTACATATTTAAGAAAGAAAAAACACCTGAGTCATGTAAGAGGATATGATATGGGTGTCGATATTATAAAATTTTTATTCTATCCTAGTATGAAATCAAGGGAGATATAATACATTGGAAAAATAACTACCTTGAAGGCTGAGTTGTGAGAGACGAATCAATATATAGAAGATAGATTTAAAACATATGTATAAGATATGTTTGTAGAAATGATGAACTAGAAAAAACCTCCCCTACCTACCCAACATAACCATCCCACCTATCATATTCCTCCACTTCCTCATTCAAACATAACTATGGATTTTGCATTTCATTATAAGGATTTTCATTAACATATTATAGCATACAAAATATTATATATTATAAGGGATTATGTACAATAACGAATTATGCTGTTAGATCATGTAAGAGTAGCGGTGCATGATATTATTGATCCAATTATTTTAGAGTTGTGGCCTACTGAGTAGGTGGCCACAATTGGATAAAGTATGAGACATTTTTTTAAATTTGGTCAGCTAGACTTTATCATCAGTTTACATATGAGGTATGTGTTGTTTCTCCAATTTTTATTTCATTTTAATATTACACTAATTTAATTTTTTCTTAAATTTACTTTATATAAGAGTATCCTAAATCTAAGGATTAAATTTAAAATAAAGAAAAAGTTTCAAGTACCTCCACCTTTTTATGCTTCTCAAATTTCTTTAAGTTTTTAAAAAATATCAATTAATTATTTTATATTGGATATTTATTATGATTTTTCAATAGATTCAAAAATACATGAGAGAGATTATGCATTAAGAATATTTAAAAAATGCATCATGGATGTATTTATTGGTGATGAGATCTCCATACCAATGGTGTAGTTGTTTTCTATGTAAGTAAATTTCAATTTCAATTTCAATTTATTTAATTAAATATAACATATAATGATTTAATTTATTAATTATTTAATTAGGTTTCTACACACTCTTTGCCTATAATATGTGAGAACATCCTTTTAGATATTTATGGATCCCTAGTTTATTTTAGCAGTTGTTTAATACATGAGGAAGAATGTTTGAGTGAAATATATATCCAATAAATTAGAAAATATAGACATGAAGTGTTGGTTACCTCCATTCCATGATGGATAAGAAGGATTATATAATTATAAACTACTATTTATTATAATATAATTCATGAGGATCATTTAATGTTTTATTAAACATTAGAGATTATTCATATTCTGACAACATGAATGACCAACATATTGGTTTTTCTCTTTCACAGGTTAAGTTCATGACAATTTTCAAGAATTTTTGAATCCATAAGTTTTATACTATTTTATAAGTCTTTTAATATAATTTTTTTCATGTTCCATATGATTTATTAACTAATATAAGATACAAAATAAGTCATGGAAAGTGTTAAAAAATAACTTATCGATATGAAACCCAAATTATATTAATTACATGAAAGTACATGTGGAAACATTATACTATACACTAGTAGAAAAAATAGCATTTATATCAGGTTTTACCCTCGGGTTTTTATGCTTTTATGAAATACAAAATTAAAAAAAATCTTATTAACATCATCTTTAATAAAACTAATGTTAAAACCCTAACATTATAATTTTTTTTAATTTTTTTCATAATGTACCTCTAATTTGTAGAATCCTGCCTATATTTTATGTTATGGGAAAAAGATTTCCATACTATATATAACTTTTCAGTCTTTCTCTTTCTTCATTTATGATCTAAATCCTCTTTTATTTGAATCATCATTCAACTGGTTATTCAATAAATGATTTAAACATGGAATTTATCATTATAATCTCATCATTTAGATTTTTTTGATTGTTTTTATCTATTATTATAATTTTTGATGATTTTTTTACTTGAAAAGAAGTCTTCCTCTTTTCGAGTTGAGAATATGAAGCTATCATATGATATTTTTTTATCGAAGGTAAAAATGTCTTCCTAGCCAAACTTAATGTTTCCACATGAGTTATTTTATTTAAATAAAGTGAACATTGATAAATAACTTATACATTTGAAGTACGCCACAACTAGATAGAAAATTATGTTAAAGATTTATGTTTATTTTTCTTGTTTACATTTTCCTTCAATAATTTTCTATTTCAACAGGTTTCCTTCTTCCAGTGTATTAATGTAAATTAAAATATTATGAAAAATTAAATATTTTTACACAAGTTATTATGATAACCGACATGGAAATTATATTTTTTTTACTTTGTTTATCATAATAATCAACATTGAAAGTGATGTTAGTTGATTTTTAAGAATAATTTACTATAATAACCGATGTTAAAATGTGTTTTTCACATTGGTTTATATAAAATGATGTTAAAAAAACCTACAACATCAGTTAAATTTATTCTTTATAAAAACTGATGCTAAAACTCAAAAATAACCAACATTATAACATTTTTCTACTTGTGATATCTATTAAATTTATTATCATACATATATTTTTTGTATTATTTTCAATGCGTTATTTCATAATTATAGTTTCATAATCATAGATGATATAATAAATGTAGATAATTGTTTTTATAATTCATTTTTGATACTATAATGACTAAAACGGTGATTTTTTTTGACAATGTTAGTTCCACCATATATCTTATTATTCAAACATATATGTTATATTATAACTTTTATAAAATATATTGTCTTTGTAGGTTTTTAAATATGTTAACTCTTTTATGATTAATGAATTAAACCACCTTATTTATTTATTTACAACCTATTTTATAGGCTTTATTAATTTATATATGTAGATGTAAAAGTTTCTTTTCTGTGTATATTATGTTAAAAAAATGTTGTATAAAAGTTTTCACTTTGTTTTTATTTGTTTTCTACTGCTATTGCTAGTTTTTTCTTAATATTGCTTCTATGTTGTTGGTTTGTTAATAGGGATGGGGTATTGTATTTTTTTTGATATTTTTTATAAAATAATTAAATTTTAACATCAATTATTATGATAATTGACATTGAAATAGGATTTCAACATCAGTTTCGATGTTGTTTTTTATATATATCACATTGAAATATACTTTTGAGGTTATTTTTTTATAATTTTGATGATAATTTCAATTATAAACAACTTGTAAAGAGTCTTTTGATGATAGTTTCAATTATAAGTTATTTTAAAAGAGTCATTCAACATAAATTATTTAAAAAACCGACATTGAAAATATTTTTTGGGCTTTATTTTTTTCAAACTATTCACACCAGTTATTAATAAAACCAATGTTAAAATAAATATTCAATGTCAGTTTTTCATAATAGATATAGAGAAATTTTTTTAATTTATATAGAAATGATTTCATCTTTTGGTCAATGTTAAATATTAAAAATAATTGACATTAGAAAGTTCTTTTCTGGTAGTGAAGGATAAATATAAGGCATTACATAATTAAAAAAAGTAGAAAATAAAACAAAGAGAAATTCGATGTAGAAATAGAATGAACTCAATATCCCTTTATAAAAACTCCCTTCTCCATCAGACTTACCCACTTATTTAAGTAATATTCAATTTTTAGCTTATTTTCAAATCTTCAGAATCATTAATACTTTGATTTTTTTGGAATTTTTATTACTTTCTTAGAGTTCTTTCTCATTCTAGATATGGGTTTTCCTAAAATTCCATACATTCTATCTTTTTATTGATTAAAATTTCATTCATAATTTAATCTATATTTTAGAATTTTTTTGGTTGAATGAATACTAATCCATCGCTAAAAATTATCAACTTGAAATATAGATGATCCTTATAAACATTTATTTTCCTGAAATATATAAAGGTATCATCCTTAAATAGAAGAATTCATGCTTATAAGGGATTCATCCTTATAGGGGAGACTATGATATGGCTAGATGATCCGTATGGAGTCCAAAATTTCTTAAATTAAATATTTTTACAAAGAAACCTTTATGTTTAGGCATAGACCAAACATATGGGAGATGATTCTTACGGTGGATAGATGATCCTTATATAAATCATACTTATGTGGGAATCTATGCTTACAGCCAGACCATTCATCCTTACATGATCTAAATTCATGATTAAAAAACATGAATTATGTTTATTCACAATTCATTTATCCTTATGGGACACTTTGATGATTCTTGTGAAGTGTTTAAATAATTCCTATGTAGAGGATAATCATCCTTATATAGTCTTATAATGATTCTCATAGTGTGCTGTATTCATTCTTACTCATATATTGCCTTTATCATTTATTCCCCCCCAAGTAAACTATAATATATCATTCTTTAATAATAGAAATAAAAAGAATAATTAATATCTATCCATTCATTTTGTCCCCAAAAATAAAATAAAGAAATTATCCCCACAATTCCCACCATTTAATCAATATTCACAAAATTGGATTAATTTAGCCTTTAATTCAAAAATTACTTAGAACTCAATGAATAAAAAAATATGAGAAATAAAATAAATTGAATATTAATAAAATATTATTAATTTATAGACTATATAACACTCTCATAATAAAATTTATCCATCCATTTCTATTTTATATCAGTTTATCTCTCTTAAGTTCCTTCTTGGATCATTTTGTGCTACCATAATATCCAAACCAAAGAAATAATCTCTCATATAAGTATATCCTTTTCATGATCCATAATTTAGATTTATATATCCACATAAGATGTATCAATATCTAAATAAAATATCTCCAAACTCAAGATAAGATTTAGGTCTTATTGGTACCTCTTAAACTGAGAAACATAGAAAATGTTATAAATCAAAACATAAAATTTTGACAATACCAAATGATAAACCACTTTATATATTTTTTCAATGATTTCAAAATGTCCCACACATCATGGAAAAAATTTCCCTTACTTCCCCTGTACTCTATGTACCATCATGGGAGTCACTTTAAAACACACACAATTTCCCATAGAAAATTTCAAGGGTTTTATTTGGTGATTCACATAAGGATTATGATGACTATGCATGGAAATTACTCATTTTAGAATCAATTTCTTCTAATAAACCATTTCTTACACCAAACCGGGTCCCATAAGATTCCTCTCACATATTCCAGCCTAACATAATGGCGAATGACATGGATGAATAGATAATGATTCAAATGGTTACATAAATATTGAATACTAGTAACTGTTATTATAAAAAAGCTATACTAATAGAAGATAATCCTCCCATCATATCATAAAATTAATCACACAGTCCCAAATTATGTCTTCAAAAACCCAAATAATATGCTTTTTTGCCTATTTTATGAGGTTGATATGTTATGCTAATATGAAATTGTGTTCCCATTGCATTATGGATTACCTTTTAAAATATTTATTTAAATAAAGGGTCTATATCCATGATGATAAAATTTAAAACTCTATATAGTTTAACAACCTCTTTTACAAAAAGATTACCAAGATCATAATATGAAAATATATCTATTATAGGAAATATATGTGCCAATTTGACGAGTCAATCCACTATAAATAAAACACCTCCTTGCTTCCATGGTGATCTCAAAAAACTAATCACAAAATCCATTAATATATCCTACTATTATAATGTTTGAATGGTTAAAGGATACAATAAATTTTACATTCATCGATGATTTTCCCTTTCCTATTGACATTTGAGATAATGAAAAAAACATCTTTCCTCCTTCCCAACCAAGAAAATAACATCTAATATTCTGACACATCTTTTAGATTCAGATATACTACCCAACTTGAATGGTGAATTGTTTTCTAAGTATCACTCCTTTACTCCATGGGAACATACAACTCTCCGCTAAAATAAATAGAAAAACTCAAAGAAACTAACCATTAATTGACAGTATCCCCACTATTTAAGGAATCTAACATCCATATACACTCCTCAACATTTAAGGAATATCACATCCATCCAATGGCCCGAAGGCCTTCAAATTTTTATTATTTTGATAAATCCCCCTTTTAAGGGAAGAAGGGGGGAAACCCAAACAGACTTCACGGACTTAAGAAAAATCACATATGAATGACAAAAAGTGTAAAACTAGAATAAAAATAAGGAACACCCCTCCCAAGAATTTGATCATGAAAAAACTCTCCACCATTGTAGGGATATCCTTCATGAATGTGTCATGTGTCAAAGCACAGGCCTGATCCTATGGCTAACGCCATACCCTCTCAAAAACCAATTCCGTAAAGCACTAAAAAGATGAACTATCAGCTCTGAATCCCCCTCTGGGTCTTGTTACAAGTGGTAAAGCTGGGTTTCACAGACTTCTCACCTTCATGATTGAACCAAGAACAAGTGAAATCCTCAAACTATTAGCAGCACAAACCAAAATTCAGCAGCATCACAAAGCACTCAACGAGTCAGCCTCCACCCCACCGCGCTCTTCTGACTATCAACCACCACTGTAGTCAATGGAGCAACCCAAAGACAATCCAAAGAACGTGATGTCAGTCCATCATCACCTAGGACTGGATGTACCAACACCACACCATGGGTAAATCACTGGTGAAGGGATCTGGGCTGCTTTGAACCCGAAACACCACTCTGGGCATGGATCCACTCAGAACAGTACCACAGACACACCCTCACCGGAGTCCGGAGCATACATACCACAGGGGGAGAAAGCACAAGGAGTAGTAGAAAGACAGCTGCCACACCAAAACAGATCCACAAATTCAATCCCAGATTCAATAGCCGATAACAGAAACCACAATCAACGAACTATCGTATAACACCCGAACCACATATCAACGCACATCACAAAAATCATAAACATCAAGGTAGACCTGCTAGAAGAGACACATGACCACCGGAGGCCAGAAAACCCACTCCCCTCCATGTAATTCTGGGGCCGACGCCAAGCCACAGATCGTCGCCCGCCACAACGTCTTTGCCGCTGACGCCAGATCAAGATCTGACGCTGAAATGCCTTCGCACGCCAGTCTCAATACCTTCACCACATTCCCATTTATTGATATATACATAAGCTCAAAATAAAATATTCGAAGGTATTTCTACCATTTATACTATCACAAGTTAAGATAAACTATTTAGAATATATACTTCAAACTCTTATGATTTTTATACACTATGAATTTCTCACAAAAAGGTAACACCTATGACACTTTAAATCATAGAAAATAATATGTAATTACAATTTGAGAATAATTTAATTCTTTTCATGAAATCATAATTACCTAGATCTATATTCCAAAACTTTACCTTCTTGCATCATATGGTATCCCAACCAAATCCATATGCACTATAATAGAATTCTTACCCAACTCATGATTCAAGGAGAATCATTTGGGTGAAATTAATCCTCTTATTAAACTCCACAAATTCCTTATGACATTTTAAATTCCATACAAAATTCACCTTCTTATATGTCAAGGTTGTCATGGTTAAATCTATCCTTGAAAAGTCTTGAATAAATCTTCAGTAATATCTAGGTTATACCATAAAACTCTATATTGGTTAGAGTGGATTACTCTTGAGAGGGGTAAATTGATTATCCAATTAAAATTTATATTTAAAAACTATTTAAAAAATTTCCATTTAATTAAAATTTTTGAAGTATATAATTTGATATTTTTAGAACATTTCTCAATTGCATGATCAAAGCCCAATTAAAACAAATTTTAAACACACATTAACTTTAAAAAAATCTAAATCTATAACAAATATATATAAAAAATAGATTAATGATAACTATCAAAGTATATTTTTTCTAAATAAATTTTGAAAACTAAAACAAGTTTTTTTAAAACAAAGTAAAAAAAGAATATAATACATAGTGGAAGTTAAAAAATGTGGTTCAATCACAAGACTGGACCCAATCCTCTCCACTTGATAGTCACTTATTAATAATAATGTTTATTAAACAATAAATTTGATACACAAACTAGATTGACTTTAACATAAAACTACACACATACAGTCTAGGATACCCATAACCTATTCCTCAATTATTAATAGGATATAATTTATGAAATAAATGTAAAGAATGTATTAATGTACTCTCCAATATAGTATAAGATATTCTGATCAAATAATAAATAAATAATGTAAGATTAACTCAAAAGTAAATAAAATAGACAAGAAAAAAGATAGAGGAAAAAAGTGTTTTTATAGTTATTTTTTCTATAATAAATCAATTGATGATCAATTATGATCTTATTCTTATTTTGGATTATCTTTAAATATTTCCTTGAAGAAACTTTGAGAATAATACACATGGTTTTTTTATTTTTTCATGAAAAAAGTGTCATTTTTTGTACTGTACAATCCTCTATATTTTCAAAAAGTACACTAAAGAAAAACAAACTAGTCTGTTAGTAATACCAAGTAATCAAACATAGCATGTAAATGAGGAGTTTCTTTGATTTATATCTTTTCAGAAAGTGAAATTATTAATTCTAGGATAATAATAAAATAAGATAAATTTTCATACTAGTGGAAAATCTAAAAAGTATGACTTTGTATTTAATAAAGTAGAGTATCTATTTTAATAATAATCATTTTTAAATACTCATATCTCTTAATTTCATTAAATTAAATTAACCATCCATCATAATAACTAATTTTAATTTAATTCAAGGATTATATAGATGTAGAACATCAATTATTGGAATAAATTTCATCCAGTAGTAGTATGTTAAGACTGGGGGAATCCAAAAAGCACTGATGGTAGTGGATTAATATGGTAGTAGTAGATAAGAAATAGTTGTAGTGGAATAAAATCTTTTCTAGTGGTAACATTCTTCAACTAACAGAATAATACTAAGACTGGTTGTATAAAGTTTTTCTAATAGTTTGAAACTTCAACCAGGGGAAGTAAAATCATTCTGGTGGTAGAAACCTTCTAATAATGATAACACACTTGTTCTGATGGTATCAGATGTATACTGGTGGTAAAAAATCATTACCAATAGAAGAATGTTTTCAACTAGTGATATTACATCTTTTCTGATGATATTATATTTTAACTAACAGTAGAGAAATCCAACTAGAGGTAGTAAAATCCTTCAAATAACAGAATAATTCCATTGATGTTTACAAAATTATTCATGCGGTAGTAGAATTGAATTGGTAGAATTAATATATTACTGATGATAAAATGATATAACTAATAGTATCATGTTATACTTGGATAAATTTTATATAAATGAAAAAATTGTGATGTTTTTATAATTCTACATATATATAGTTAGTAATAAAGGAAACAATATTTGTGAGAATCAAAACAAGGAATTTATGGATTCATCCAACAATCTATCCCTTTTTAGTGATCATTATCATGCTTGAAAATGAAATTCAAAATAGATTATTTTAAGGAAGAATTGAGATGAAAATAATTATTAGAAAATTTCATAGTATTGTAGAGAATAATAAAAACTAATAATTAATATTAATATTTTTTTATAAATAAAAACATACATATTAGAATACATATTAGAGAATACTCATTACACACATTCTCTCACTTTTGGGATTTTCAAAAGGGAAGAAAGAAGATAAAATTTAAAATAACAAAGAGGTATGAAAAAATGTACATATTTTTCATTAATATCAAAGTCAAATAGTTACTCCTAAAATTAAGAAAAATAGGAATACCTCTCAGTTCCTAGTCAGATTATGAATCATCATCACTGTGAATGGTAGTAAGATAAACTGTGGATTTTCTTTTACAAATAGAAATAGGTGAAGGAGTTGGTATAGAAGGAGGTGAAGTATGTCAGAATACAATATAGGCTGAAACTGGCCTCATATGTCTCATAGTATCAATAAAATTAAGACCAAAAGTTCTAACTATAATTGATGTAGTTTGAATAGGTACTGAAATAGGTTAAGATCCTGATACTTTCATTGGAATGGTAGGAAAAGATATCACTCCAGTACCGCATGGTATAGAAATGGCTCCATCAGATCTACAAACTAAGAGAAAACCCTTACACTATGCTCCATCATCATAGTTAAGTCGGTCTTCTCTTCCTTAAAAACTTTTAACAGTGGGGATTTATCTATCAACTGATTCACTAATTCCTTGAAGGTCCTAGTAATAAGAGGAATCTATAGTTTATCATAAAGAAACATAAAATTTCACGAACCAAGTCAGGTATCCATCCGACCCGGCACCTGACATGGTCTACAACAAGGCCTGAGGGGCATTACCAATCCCCTTAGGATGACATAAGTGACCGAGTATCAAATGAATTTTTGGGAATGATTTACCCGATAAACAGAAGACAAGTAATAAATTAAATAAATAAACTTAAACTGATAAGAACAGGTAAATTCTAGAAGCAGAAAATAAAACAAATATGTCCAGCTAAACACGCCTTTAAGGGACCTCATTTTTCACCACTAAACATTGAAACACGGTCAATGAAATATAGATCTAAAACTATAACTTGAAACTATAAAGATAAAGTTTGCGTGAACACCGATATGCTCAGTATGAATGCCAAAATACAATAACACCCTATGACCTTACCTTTAATAAGAAATCCAATCATGCTAGTGTGAAAAGAAGATATAATAAAATAATGTTTTTCATTATTTTAAAATTTAAGTCACAATTTTACAATTTAAGGAAAGAACCTCTGTTCCACTATACTTTCAAAATAGTTTCCAAACACGCATTAACATTCCAAAATAAAAGGCTAATAGTTAAAATTAAAAACATGGATTTTATAAAGAAGGAAACAAGCTTGAAGAAAAAAATGGAAATCATTTCACAAACACCATGTCATAAGCAAGAACCATGGTCAATCCCTATAGGAAACTAGAACAAATGGGATCACAGGTTCCTCATACCTTAGTGAAATGTTGTATAGAAACCATGAAAACCAGAATTCTAGTGCACGATCCACTAGTAGGGGACACACCCTAACCCTAGTGGCCTCCCATCAACATTACAATTGTTCAGTTAGTGTTATAGAATCAACCATACTAGATGAAACAAGTAAAAACACTTTGGTGTAATCTAGAATACTGTTCATAGTCTCCCCACCTTGGTACCCCATGCTTTTCATGTGCTCTATTTCAAGTGGTGGTGAGTTTTCATTAAAGTAACAACAAGAACATATCATTTTAATTATTCAAAAACACATTCATCCTCTCATCACTGATCTCCATCCTTGAGCACATCCCCCACCTTTTTCCATCACACAATAATGCACAAGCCTCTTTACTAGGAACGTATCAAAATTCCCACATTCAACACACACATAATTTTCTAAAACAAGCGGGAATTCCTCAAGAGGGGTTTCTATTTTTCAAAAACCATTATTAAAGTAAAAAATAGGATTAATTACTTATAATGAGTAATTTTCATTTTAGAACACATAATAACCCAACAATTTTATATTTCCAATACTATTTGAAAGTTTAACTAAACAACCAAGGTACTGTATACTTAAAACAAGCTTAAAACCATGCTTACAATGAAGAAATCCTTTCAACGAGGTTAAATCACCCTTTAATCTCATGTTCATTCCAAAACCAATTTTGTAAATCACTTTGGAATTTCTTTGGAAAATCAAACATGTCATCACAATTTTATAATAAAATCGACCGAAAGGCCACACGTCTTTTGAAATACCCGTTTCACATTCAAAACATCTAGGAAATTACATTTTAAGTACCACAACCATTTATATATATATTTATACACACACACACACACACACACACACACACACACACATATATATATATATATCATATGAATTTTATATAAAATTAGGGGACATAATTTTAAAAGAACACCAAGAAAAAATGGAAATTCTAATAAAATATCAAGGAATGGAGAACCTACCTGAGGGTGGAACCAAACCGAACATTCAGACCTTGGAGCTTTCTAACTAAAATATGATACTACCCCACTAATCATCAACACTTTCATATACATATAAGGACACCAAGAACCTATGCACACACCCACATGTCCATGAACATGTGAAAGGGGATCCTTACATATATTCTTATATGCATATACTAGTCTCCACTCACCTTTGTATAAATTTTCATATATACACATGTGCACACCTATCCATATACGTTTTTATTCACTAACATGGATGAATATACATGTAACTAGGAGAACCACACACACACACAGAGATGTATATATATATATACTTACCTATGCACGCACAGGCGAGTCTCCTTAGACCCGATGACTAGAAACCACAAATTAGAGACCACATACTACACATATAATTTAATAAATCAATAAAACAATTTATGAAACAAATCAAAATTAGCACAATAAAAATTTACGAAAAAAACACTCTTTAAATCCAAATTAACACCACAACACTTTACAACCATGATTTATAACACAAAATCAATTTAATAAATCATGGACACAATTATTAAAACATTTCAAGAGAACACCACAAGGGCTTGCATGAATATTACACCAATATTTTCCATGTAAATTTCATTTTAAAATTAATTGCATATCAAATCTCATCAAAACTAATTTTTCACCTTTCAAAACTTAATTCTCACCACTTTCACAATCAAATAATCCATTTGCACAATTAAATAAACCATTTTAATAATTAAATAATCCACTAAGAAAAATTATTAAACAATTTCAAGGAGTATCACATGTATTAAAACCCCAAAACCCACTCAAATATTCTTTTATGATCAAAAGCACATCGACGCCATATCAAAAATAAATTTTAATCCATTGCACAATTTAATAAACTAATTGAAAAAATTATAAAACACTAACAAATTACTCAATATGAATTTTTACTAAAACATATTCCATATCATAAAACATGCTATAAAAATAAATCAAACGCATATTAGCTTCCTAAAAACTATGTTCACACCAAGAAAATTAACTAAAGAACATGTTAAATTAACTAAACAATAAAAATGATTCATCAAATAATATTTATACATAGAACCACCTATCTTTGATATCTAATACCCCAAATGTTGGTGCGAAACTTCAATCAAATTCCAAATGCATCACAAGAAAACCAAATTAGACCCTAATTCAAGAATTCCATCCAAAAGAAGTCAAGATCTAACCCTAAACAAATGGAACTCTTAACCAAAATACTATGATGAGGAAGTAAAGATTACTAGAGGGGGTGCCACCAGAGGAGGATGGTAATCTTGAGGTAACAACCGCTAGAGTAGGAAGGCCGGTTAGAAGTAAGTTGAATGTGAGGGAGGTTTTGAAAAATGGAGTTGTGCCTGGTCGTGCGTGCTAAAGGATAAGGAGGGACAACCAGGGGGTGTTGTAACCAAGGTGGCACCGATAGGGTGGAGGGAGGCTGGTCATAGGAGTCACTGAAAGGAGGCTAACCAAGGGGAGAGGGTGAGACATATCTAGGTTTTAGGGGAGGGGGGTTGTAGTGAGACTCAAGGGGAGGGGTGTAGTGTGTTGGGGAGAAGCAGGGGGGACCAAATAAAAAAACAAAAATAATTATAATAATAATAAGTGAACAAAGTTAATAATAATATTAATAATAACAGTTATAATAATAATAATTATTATAATTGTAATGTTCTTAATAATAATATATTTATAATAATTATTATTAAAACAATTCATTAAATCTAATTATATATATATATATTTCTTACATTACATTATTCTCATTTTAGTATTCATCTCATTTTATTTATTTGTCTTGAACACTGGGAAGGCTGTATGGTGATCTAGGTGAAGATGCGCGGCTTCGACTGTGCCCTGACCGTGCGTTGGACTCTGTCAAGGCCAAAACATTCATTTATAAGTAAAAATATAAAAATTTCAATCGGGCTCAGACCTCACCTCAAAAGAATATTTAGAGTCCATATAAAATAATAGAATAAAAATTATTTGAAAAATCAGGGTGTGACAATTCTCCCCACCATAAATCTTTCCACCCCTAGAAATCAATCCCATGATTATTTAGAGGACATAACCGGTACACCATATTAACTTAAAGAGGTTTATGAGAAGAAATAAATGAGATATAAGCAAGGAAACTATCTACCTAGAGAAAGGACTTAAAAAATAAACCCGAGGGGGCCAAAATGAACTCCCCTCCATGCGTCACCCACCCCCAAAAGTTGAAACTCATGGAGTTGATAATCGAAAGATAGAAACTCTCACAATGTACAATTTCCACATCACAAGACATAATTACTTAAAATTCCCAAAAATGATCATGTAATTTACTAGGAATAAGCAATGAGTTCAAACGATGCTACCAAAAAATTGCTTCACAACACCCTTTGGTGTGCTTCGACCCCAATGTTTCACTCAAGAGTGGGGTTTCGGTTTAGATTGCTCCGAACAAGACTACCTACCGCCCAACCAAAACTAAGAATATAACCGAATTAATGAAATGGGGAAGACCAGGTGGATTCCCCACCACAAGAAACAATTTAATCCCCCAGAATGAACTAGGACACCAACAGGGGGAGGCCTGAATAGAATCCCCACCATAAGGGATAATCTAACATCATTTTAATCTAGAGGAATTATTGTGATACCCATGGTGTGTCTCCCCACCATAAGAACCAACTAGATTAACTGCAGAGTTTTAATGGGGTTTGGTTCATTAAAACTGGTCTAATCGCACCCTCTAAGGTACTAACACTAAGGTTCAAGAAAACTAAACAACCCCGACTTCTTGTAACCAAGGAGGGAGTCCACCTACATAGGTTACAAAATTGATGAACAATGTCCCCATGTTTCTTTCCACCACACATGACCACTTGAAATGAAACAACTACATAAAGTGATTTGAACTGCCTCTATTATTAAAACCGATGATAGAGATTAGACTAGGATCACTCACACTTTTAGGTCTCCTGACTATGCGCCATCTTTAATTTGGGACGTATAGTTAGAGCTATGGTGGTTGAAGAATCTTCTAACTCAAATTCAATCGTTTCAAACCTCAAACATAACTTCTTTTTCTAGTACCAAAAGAAACTACACCACATCCCATATAGAACCACTAGAACACAACACACCCTGGGGCCCACTTACTATAATATCACACTTTATTGAAATAGGGGATTTGAAAATGTACACACACCACCCCATTTTTTTTACTTTGAATGGAAAACATTGGGTGGGAGAACACTTGGAAGAAAACCCCTTTTGAAACATAAAGATTTCAAATTCCCCAAAAATAATCATTCTTCTGTTAAAATAGAAGTTCTAAAAGTACCATGAAATTAACCCTTTCATTTCAAAGGGAACCCACACTGTAGGATGTCACTGAACATGAACCTTGAAACTAATAGAGAAATTATAAGGAGGGGAATATTGAACTGAGTCCCTAACAACTTGGTATTACTATGAGTAGCCATAACAGCCTATCACGACTAGATTTAGAACACATGCAGCATAGCACAAAACCTTTCTTAGATGAAACAAATGGAAGATCCAAAGAACCTTTAATGATAAAAACCAATACCAATAATTGAGACCACTTCCCACATTCCCCATTGAATTTTGCTTCACTGATTATAGGTGGGACCCACATACATAAAGATTCCCTACTTCTAGGTGGGACCCTCATACATTAATATTCCCTACTTCAATGTGAATACATACTTGAGGCTTTTGTGATCCATATATATTTAACACTTCTCCCCAAAGAGGTAATGTTGCCAAATTTTCAAAGAGAAGATTACTACCTACAAATCTAGATCATGTGTTAGATAGTTATACTCATAAACATTTAATTTCCTTGAATCATAGGCAATTACTTTGTAATTTTACATCAACACATATTCTAGGCCCTTCTTTGAAGCATCACCAAATACCATGAAAATTTCACCACTTGTGTGTAGTGTTGGCACGAGTGTAGTGATAGGCCTCCTTTTAAATTCCTTGAATCTCTCTTCACATTCACAATTCTAAGAAAACTTGACTCCATTTTGAGTTATATTGGTAAGAGGGTTTGACAATCGTGAGAAATTTCACACAAATCTGCGAAAATATCCAGCTAACCCAAGGAAGCTATTGATATTCGTCATAGATATTGGCCTAGAACATCTATAAAATGCATTTTTCATGGAGGTATCCATAGATATTTCATTACTTGTGATGATATTATCCAAGAATGATACTTCCTTCAACAAGAACTCACACTTTCTGTACTTCGCATAGAGATTATCCTTTCTTAAGGTCTCTAGTACAATGCTTAGATGCTCCCCATTCTCCTCCTTGGTTTTGAATTATATTAGAATATCTTCTATAAAGACTAGCACAAACATGTTGAGGTAATCTCTATAGACTCTATTCATCAAGTCCATAAATATTTATGGATCATTAATGAGTCAGAAAAAAATTACCATGAATTCATAGTGACCATACCTTGTATGAAAAGTAGTATTGGGGATATCCTCCTTCATCACCATTACTTGGTAATATCCCGACTGTAGATCCAACTTGGAGAAGTATTTTTCTCCTCATATCTGATATAACAAGTCATAAATCCATTGAAAATGATACTTGTTCTTTACCATTATTTATTTGAGCTCACGATACTCGATGTAAAGGCACATTGACCCATCCTTCTTCTTGACGAAGAGGACTGGTTCACCCTGTGGTGAAGCACTTGGGTGTATAAACCATTTATTTAGATTATCCTATTGTTGTTTTTTTATCTCCACAAGATCCACAACATCCATTATATATGGATTATTGGATATTGGCAATGCCCCGGGTATGAGATCAATTAAAAATTCAACATCTCTTATAGGAGGGAGACCAAGAAATTCCATAGGGAAAACATTAGAAAATTCCATCACAATAGGATTGTCTTTGAGGATGGTTCCTTCTTTAGAATCAATCATATGAGAAAAATACATGTGCTCCTAATGAAGTAATATCCTTTCTTGAGATGATGGTTCTAAATAATATTGATACTCCACCTTGCACTTGTACAGAATCGAGGGTTGATTCTCTATATGGAGAGTGGTTTCCCTCTCATGGAAATTTATGTTGGCTCTATATAGGGAAAGCCAATCCATGATATTAATTGCATGAAATTTTACCAGTGGGAGTATGACAAGGTTATAAAAGAAGTTCAATCCACAAATTGTGATAGGGGAGGAGTTATATTCATGGGATGAAATAATTTACCCATTTTTTGTTCTCACTGATATCTCAACTTTGATGATTTGTGGTGGTGTTTGGATTGTTCCACTAAACTTTTGTTATATAAAAGAATGTGTAGAACCAGAATAAAAAATTATATTTTATATCCTTGAATGAATAAATAGAATACCTATCACCACTATTTTGTTGGGATTCACTTCAGTAGTAGTGATGGAAAAAGATCTCCCTTGCTGCCTTAGAGGTTGTTTGTTGCCTCTGAAAGTCCTTGGATTAGGGAAATGGTTCACAAAGTGCCATGGTTTTTTTCAGTTGTAGAAATGAACAATGCATTGAGGGTCGAATGGAGCATTACTTTCCTCCACTACTGTAGCAGATTTTTCCTTATCAACAATTAATGGCTAGGTTCCCTTCTCTTCCACACCTAAAGCATTTCCTCATCCCCCTTCATGAAATTTTCATGGTGCTTCTTTCCATACATTTGGCAAGTGGGGTGCTATAATTTCTTAGCACAGTTGGATTTAGCCATCGAACTGGTAGAATTAAAGTCCCATTTATTCTTATTATCCCTATGATACCCATGATATTCTCCAATCTCTATTTTTGACTTTGAGGGCATATTAGACAATTTCCTCATATCTATCAAAATCACAGATTTCCAGGGCTTTTAGTAGGCCAGGTTTTATCCCACCAAAAAAGTGGTCAACTGTGAATTCGAGGGTAACTAAAAAGCCGGAGGTGTATCATGAAAGACCTATTAAGTTTTTCTCATACAGTTCAATGGATTAATTGTATTTTTTATCGAGGGAATGAAAGTCCCTTTCCATATTAAGTCTGAGGATGTGATAAAATATTTATCGAAAAACATTTTATAGAAATCCTTCCATTCTAAAACCTCAATCTCTTACTCATGCTTTGTATTTTTTATCAATGTACACCATTGATCAGCTTTAAACTTCATATGATAAGAATATAGAAGAACTTTCTCTTGTTTGGAACATTAAAGGAGGGAGAAGATATTCTCAATGGATTTGATCCATTATTTGGTGATTGAGGGATCAGATGATCCATTGAAAGTAGGAGGCCTTTGTATCATGAATCTCTTAATTGTGGATTATTCTTTCTTAAGGGGGTTAGATGTTACTCTTTACCCATGTTTCTATTAACTACTTGATTAAACTGAGAGAGTATCCTGAAAAAGTTTACGATTCCCGCTCCCATTGGATTGGACATCTCATTAGAATAGTCATTACATTTATCTTCGCATCAGTTGTTATCCGAAGTCCTCCTACTACTGGACATTGGATATAATAAAAGGAAAGTTAGGGGTAAGTTTATTAAACACATAAAGGGGAATCCAATGAAAAAAGGTATAACTTATAAATTATATTGATTTCCTTAACTTATGAATTTATAGGCTTCAATCTATGTTATCCATGATCTACTTCCCAACATATATTCTTAGGGGCATTTTTTTATTCCATTAATATTGGTTCATACCAATCTTATGAATTTACCAATGAAAATACTCTGTGAGTGTTGAAAAAAGATTTAATCAAGGCCTATTTTCGTGCACCAATTCCCATTTGAGTCTATCTCAAAGCGGTGTTTTCAGGTTTTCCCCTAGATACGTCTATGCCATAGCCACATCTACTTGTTTGTATCTTGGTATGGATTTATTTTCTTGATAAAACATTTATTCTATACTCACAAAAATTTAGGGATTATTTTATTATACTCAGTCTTATCACTAAGTCTTTCACTGGAGTTTTATAACCCTAATCCAAAAAATAACTAAACCTATCCTCTGATACCAACTAAAAAAACCCTGCTCTTTATTACACACTTAAACATGATTTATTACATAAAATTGTACTTAGTAAAACTTTGAGGATATAGAGGTATAATTTCTGGGGAAATTAGAAACATTACATAACAACTTAAAACCTGAAATACAATATCTTTATTCCATACTTCTTTGATACGACCAACTCATTCCATCATACTTAACACTACATGGGATAATGTGAGGACATATATAAGAAAGGGGTGATCTATAAAGCTCAGTAAGGGAGTAAATAAGGCATAAAATGAAGAATAAAATAAATGTTAGGAAATAGGCATATCAATGAAGCATTAGAGAAACATGAACATAAAGGCATGATATATCATGATTATCATAACATGGAAATGTGGAAACGACATACAACAAGATATTAGCATGATCCAAGGCTCATTGCACATCAATTAGCTAGAGTAAACCCTCATTAAAAAATAATTAGCATGAGTAAGCCCTCACAACACATGGATTAGCATGCATAAACCCTCATTTCACATGGTGTATCATGATAATAATCATTACCCAAAGCATTGGATCACTATTAGGGCACACCCTTCATAAACATTTCATTTCATGGATAAGTGTGCCACATGGATCATATAACATGGAATCATTCAACATAATAAGATATTACACTATTAAGAAACGAGGAATAAATAAAATTAACATTCAATAAGTATATTTACATAAATTTTAATACACTTTATAGATAAATGATTTTGGTATTCACTACACGATGATTTTGGATTGGAAAATCGTGGTGTAATTTTGGCAGCATATTGTCATCATATAGAAATTCATAAGTTAGGTTGATGAGAGATAAATGGGTCTCTCATAATTTATACACGAAATAGACAGCAAGGGTATCATGTAAAATAATATCCTAACATATTAAATGGAATTTATATGCATAATATGGGAGAAATACTTGAATGAAAATAAGAATAGAGAAATCCCTTAAAGAATTTCAGCATGGTAATAGGTGTACACCGAAGGAATTAATAAGAGGGAAAGTGATATATCATAATTCAAAAATAATTAGGGCAGTATGTGGGAGGTGATAAATCATACCACAATACTTTTAATTGAAATTAAAAGGTCAATACAACCTAAATAAACTTGGATATAAATGTGAAAGGAAGGAATCCCTTACTTGAGTGTGTGACTTGAAGAGCTTGAAGAGGGGATTATTGAGAACTTGGGGAGCCTTGGTAGGATTATAGAGATATTATAACATATTATGGAAGTTATAAAAGGAATTTGAGTGAAGATAAGTGGGATCTTGGGTGAGTTTATATAGGAAATGAGAGGCAAATTCTTTAATATTCCACAAACTTAGGTTTTGGAATCTCTATAATTAAATATTCAAAACCAAAAACCTTACCATGGATTTTGCCCATTATTTTTTCCAAAGTGTATTGGAAAACATTATTTTATAAGTAAAGTTTCCTAAAATATTAAAATATAAAGATTTATTATGTGGAGGTGAGTCACATTATTAAATAAATGAATTTAAAATCATAGAATATATTATACATTTTGGAGGATTCACTAAGGAATTATAAACAAAGTAAAAAAAATATAAAATCACATTATATTAATGAGAAAAAATATATTGGGCCAATAATACCCATTATAGTATTTATTACATCATTTTGGGGTCATTATGATGCCATAAAACACATATTTTATTTATACGGTATTTAATTTTTTCCCAAAAAACTTGACAGACTCAGAAAATTATGAAAAATTCATTGTTGGATAATTTTGAAATCTTGATTCCAAAAATAATATTCGTTTAATCTAAATATTTTTTTTAAATATGTTAATTTTTACTTTTAAAATGGAAACCAGTATTTATTGAAAATTCATAGGTTTTAACAGAAATAATTTTCAAACTTTAATAAAAATTACATTTGACTTCAGAAAAATTATATACTTATTTATTATTCAAAAAATTAATTTGATAATTATATTTTATTAAAATATTAAATATTTCAAAAATTCATTAATTATTTTTAAAAATATATTTTCTAGTTTATCATATAAAAATATAACTCTTATCAAACTGATTACCTAATCATTTCTAGATAAGGAACTGATATAATAATTATTTATAATAATTAATTTTATAATATTATTAAAAAAATACCATATTTGAATATAATGTATATATTTTCAAAATTACCATTTTTACCAGAAAATACAATCTATAAAATTCATCACTTTTTATGAAGGACTATTTTTATAAAGGAATTTATAGAATAAGACTTTTATTTATAAAAAGTTATTACAAAATAAGTAACTAATACCTTATTACATAACCCCTTATAACACCCACATAAGACCTAAGGGTAAGGTGTGTGATTGTGATAGACTATTGAGGTGGTTTGGAGAATATAGCTTGGGTGGTAATCTCTATTAACTTGAACTTCCTCTACAAGCAATTCTATTTAAGCTTAATGTGTTGAATCTCATCTTGAGTTTGGTCGAGAATGAAGCCTAGTGATTCAACCTCCTTTCCAAGCTCTGACAAATGAGCTTCATACAATCCGAGTCTACTAGATGAGGCCATCCTCTCTTTTTTCTGTGTCGAAAGGATTATTTTTTCAAATTCATCACTTTTTAAGAAAGATTATTTTCATAAAGGAATTGATGGAATAAGACTTTTATTTACAAAAAAGGGATTACACAATAAGAAAATAATACCTTATTACATGACCCCTTATAACACCTGCTTAAGACCTAAGGGTAAGGTGTGCGATGGTGACAAACTCTTGGGGTGACTCGGATAACATCGCCCGGGTGGTAATCTCTATTAACTTGAACTTCTCCTATAGAGGATTCCATTCAATCTTAACATGCTTATGATTGACTTGGGATTGGTTAATATTGATGCCTAGTGACGCTATTGAGACAAAGGTATTATATTACACAGCGAAGTCTCCTAAAATTTTATTCAAGGATAGATTTAAATAAAATATAAAATAAGAATAAGATCAATCACAAAGGTCGATGATGGTATCATAAAACCTACTGGGTGAGATATTGAGACAAAGGTATTGTATTACAAAATGAGCATTCATATGTGGATATAATTTTTTCAACTTTAAGTTCATTCTCTTTGGTGCCTTGACCCATTGCTAGATAGTACTCTTGGACTTATTCATGCCTGCCTAATGCCATTGAGAAATAATCATTGAGGGTCACACACTAAGTTTTTATGATGGTCTCGGTTAAATTCTATTTGAATTTAATTAATGTAATAAATATTATTTTCAAGATAGTGGAAGAATTTTATTCAAGATAAAATGATATCATAAATTAAATAAATATTTATTCACTGGATTGTGGGTAAAATATACTTATTTATTTTATTGAAAATTTAATTAATATTTGTTTACTAGTTTGTAAATAAAATATTTATTTAAGAGAATAAATTATTTATTTATTTATTTCGGTGTTCAATAAATGGAAGTGGAGTTCGAGTGGACCAAGACTGGTTTAGTAGTAAAATAATTATTTGAAAGATGGTAAATAATTCTTTAACTAGTTGGCATAAGTTAAAATAATTATAACGCTGCTATTAGTTTGTGACATAGAATTTTATTTGTAATTTCGTTTTGTACAGGTTGGAACACCATATATAATGATATGGTATTTTTATTAAAATAATGGGTTTTCTCTAAGGTTATTAATGTATTTAATTACTGCTATACAATTAAATATTGTAACTGAATCCCCATGTTGATAAATAGACTTGTACATCTGTTGTGCCATGTACTGAACTGCATGCTCGGTGAATTGAGAATTGTTGATCTAAACAGTTTCTCTCTCCAATCCTCTTCTTACCCCTCTCAAGAATGAGAGACGTTCTTCAACACCAAAAAACAATCGATCAAGAACGACTGACATGAGACACTCGCTTCACTGTACTAGCACCCAAAGAATATGTGGTGTCGATTAGAGGCCATCAAAGCACATGTGGAAAACCTTTATAGGTATTCTAGTATGGGTCCTCGAAAGTGAAATGAGACAATTTGGAAGGGTCACTCCGGATGATCAACACCATCAATGAAGAAAATAATGAATATCCAAGTATTATTTTCTTTGTGAAATTAATTAAATTAATTATAAACATGATGTTCAAGATCCTCTCTGAAGGTTTAGGGATTCTTCCTTATTTATCTAAATATTTGATTCTATTCCATGAAGACTGGTGTTCATCCTAATATTGATCCTAGAATAATCATTGGTCATTGTAAAAATTAAAGTTAGGCAGTATCCCAACCATGCTTCCACTGCACCTAGAATCTTCAAGTGGTATCATATCCAGGTTACATCATAGTTTGAAATTATTTAAATAATCAGTTGATTGTTTATGGTTTAATAATTTAGTTTTTCAATTCATGTTTAATCATTATTGTAATATGGATTTCATGATCTGTTCTCCCTCTTTTAATTTCTTATATATTTCACAAAAACAAATGATTTTTTGACAAAAATTAAAATAGAGAACTCATCAGGAGGCGCCGACGATTCTGCCCAGGTGACCCGAAAGTACATACTGTGTGTTCGAACTTACACACCATGTTATTCCATACATACCGTGTAATAAGAAATACAGGTCATGTAGTCATGTACAATGCATCGTGAGTAATTCAGCAATTACTCTATCCGTGTGCATTTATTACACGCAGTGCAGTTAATTTTACACCGCATGTTGATCATGACAGATAGGCACACGAATATCAGATTACCCGCTATGTGGCCCACTAGAAAAGACATGTAGTATCTTTGGGTTAGGGGCCAAACCATGTATCCCATACACAACTAATACAACCGGTAACCATGTAATATGGAGACAACACAGCATGTAGCCCACTGTAAACACCGTGTAATCTGAAACTTCTGAAGTATGCCTCACATGCCAAGTCCCTAGGCATGTACTTTGGGAAATATAGTGAAGGTATTACAAACTATATAGTTGGAACTACACGCCATGTACATTACCAAATTACACAAAGTTACAACTTTAATGTTTGTGTAATGTTCAAAACTACTTATCATGTATAAATCGTACTACATGTCGTTACTCAATGTATTTAACTATCATGTATGCAATTTTTCAGAAGAGTAAAATAGTATATGAATATAATACATGTTGGGTAGATTCATATAGGTATTCACCAGCTTACCTCCAAGTTTCATTTATGTAAAATGATTAGAATCTCAAGGAAATTTAGAAAATGACTAAAATAAAAGGATTGATTAATTGAAGATAATAATTAATTGATTAAAGAAAAAATTATCATAATAAGAGAAATTAAATAATTGAATACTAGTTTTATTAAATAAATAAGTTGTTGCATGTATGTGGGTGATCATGAGATATACAAATACTTTTTTATGTGTTTGGTTTCCTTTTAATTTATTTATTAAATTAATTATTATCTTGTTAGCCATCTCTCCTCATTAATATTTAGGGAATTCATTCCCATGGTTTCTTTTATGTAACCCCCCTTTTTACCCCTAACCTAGATGTGAGTTAATGAAAGAATATTTAATGTATAAAACTCCCATTATAGTGGAGATAGTTCAAGCTGGATCCAAGACAAAACCAATCCTCGGAGATACAGAGGTGGATAGGTGGAAAATTATAAACATGAACCCAAAAGTTTCAAGGTGATTTTCCCCTATTTCATGGTTAGTTTATCAAATGATAGATAAAGTAATAATTATAAAATATCATGATCATTCCCTTTTCTTTATTTTATTTCTCTCAGTTTCTTGGTTTATCATTATGGGTGTGTTGTTGTGATCACATAATTAATAAATTAAACAAGCATGCAATATGGAACTAAAATAAACTAGGCTTATGAATAAATATTATCAAGACATGGTTAATCACTTAAGTAAGTTCCACATATTATTAAAAATAATGTGATAATGATAATAATAAATTCACACATATGAGATAAAAATCCGTCAAATAAAATATTAAATCAGACCAAGCCTTCCATTACTTGATTAAGAAAAAAACTCAATAAAACTATGAGTTTTACCAACACTTATTGGGAACCTTAATTTTATATAGGAATCCCTTATGAAAGGTTTTGGGTTGACTTAACCATATTAAATCAAGAGGAGTATCCCTTGATAGACTTGGTGTAATATTGGAGGCAAGAGTTGAGGAAATCCAAAGTCGGGATTTCAGGATTGGGGAGTCCACTGAACAGATCAAGGAGTTGCAAGGCCGTAGTTGGAAAAGACATACCTACCAAACTACCTTTAAATAGAGTGAATAACCCTTGTTGGGGTTATGAGAAGGGGAATATGGATCTTTTAGACTAGAATTTCATGGAAAATGGACATTCTGAGTTCAATGGTGAGTGCCATTAGGACTTGATAAATTAGTGGAAGACTTAATAAAATTAATTTATTATTTCTCATAAAACATAATCAAGAAAGTATTAATGATATTCTCTTTTAATTGAGAATAAAATGAAAAACTCTTCAACCACACTATCTCTATGATCAATTCTGGATAAAGACAACATCCTCACCAGCAGTAACTTCTAGGAATTGTTTAGAAGCCTTTAGGTTATTCTATGCCATGAATAAAAGTATTACATGATGGAGTCTGTATTACCTGATTTGCTTACCCAAGAGTTGAGTGACAAAGAGTTCTTAGTATATGAGAAACGTATGAATGATGTGGTCGACATTTAATGTTTTATTCTATCATAAATGTCTAGTGAGATCATGAATTCTCATGAAAACATGGATTCCTATAGCATTATTGATCACCTCTGTGGTCTTTACCAGGAGAGAGAAAGACAAGATCGGTTCAAGATCTCCAAGGCACTATTTTTGAGTATGCTGAAAGAGGGTTCCCCATCTGGGCCTCATGTATTCAAGCTCATTGGATAAATTGAGCTCTTTAATGTTGTAGGGTTTAAAATCTATGAATAATTGGGTACCAATCTCATTATTGCATCAATCCCTCATATATTCTCTATATTTGTTATTAATTTCAATATTAAAAACATTGAGAAGTATCTATCTGATCTTTTTTATCCTCATTATCCAAGTGGACAAAGATATAAAGCATAAAAAGCCTTCTGTCCTTATGGTGAATAAGAGGAAAGGGAAGGCAAAGAGATTTAAGACCAAAGCTTCTTTACACCCTTCTAAGAAAAGGAAGATCAAAGGGGAGGAAAGGGAACAAGAAGCTGTTTGTTTCTCATGTGGCAAGAAGGGCCACTGGAAGAAGAACTGCACCCAGCCTAAGAAGAAAGGGGAAGCTTCAGGTTCGTTTGTTATTGAATGTAATATATATGTTTCTACAAATTGGGTATTGGATATAGTTTTTTGTGCTCACATATGTATCCAAATACAAGAACCAAGTATATTAATAAAGATTGATCAAGGGGAGGTAGATCTATGAGTAGTCAACGAAGCCAGACTTGCGGTTGTAGATGTCAGGGACTACCAATTCACATTTCTAACTGGGATGATCATGGTATTAAATGTTTTTTATTATGTTCCATCTATTTCTAAAAACATTATTTCTATATCCATATTAGATACAAATGGGTTTTTTTTCATGTTTGAAAGTTGATGTTGCTTCTTTTATACGGATAATTTTTTTCTAGGGAACATTTATACAAAGTTCTTTTCATGTTGGATTACACAAACCATGTAATGGAAATAAATAACAAAGATACTTCACATGACTCATACCACACCCAAATTTGGAATCACCAGATAGGTCATGTAAACGAGAAACGATTTACAAAGTTATATCAAGATGGATATTTATATACTTTTGAATAAAAACCACTTGGTGTATGTCATACATATTTACAAGGAAAAATGACTGAAGCCCCATTTAGTGGGAAAAGTGAAAGTGATAAATATATTCTTGAATTAGTTCATACTGATGTGTGTGGACCTTTTACAATTGAAGAAAGGGGAGGGTAATCACACTTCATAACTTTTACTGATTATTTTAGTATATATGGATATATATACTCAATGAGGCATAAGTCAGATTCTTTTGATAAGTTTAAAAAATACAAGAATGAAGTTGAGAACCAGCTTGGTAAGAATATTAAGAAACTCTACTTAGACCGAGGCAGAGAATATCTTCATCAAGACATAATTGATTACTTACAGGAGTTTTGGATCCTATCCCAACTCTCTCCTCCTTACATGCCCTAGTGGAATAGTGTAAGAGAAAGGAGGAACTGCAACTTGTTGGACATGGTGAGATCAATGATGAGTCATGTGAGTCTTCCCTTATCCTTTTGGGGACATGCGTTACAAACAATGGCACACATACTAAACCAAGTACCAACTAAATCTATAAATGGTATTATATATGAGTTCTAGAGTGGAAAAAAGCCATGTCTTCTAATTCACATGTGTGGGGAAGTGATGTATTTGTTAATTCCTCTTCAGGTAAAAAACTTTCACCCTAAGGCACAAAGTGTACCTTTATAGGATACCCCAAGAAAACAAGGGGATATTACCTATAAAACCCCTCAGAAAAAAAGGTTATAGTGACAAGACACCATATTCCTTGAGAGGGAGAGAAGATCCAAAAGAGATAGTGGGAGCGAGATAGATCTCGATGAAGTTGAATCTTAAGGTACACAAGAGTTGGTACATGAACTCATTCCACAAAGCCCCGTGGAAGAAAGAACTATTCCAGAGACACAAGAATTGTGTAGAAGTACAAGAGAGGTTACAGAACCAGAACGGTATGATTTTATAGTTACTGAGAAAGGCGACTCATTATTAGTTGATAATAATGATCCTCTAACCTAAAAGGAAGTAATAAGTGGCATAAATGTTGCCAGGTAGAAAGAATCCATCAATTCTTAAATAGATTCGATGTACCAAAACCAAGTCTGGATTTTGGTAGATCATCCAGTTGATGTAAATAATATTGGTTATAAATGGATATTCAAGAAGAAATTGGACATGGGAGGACAAATCAGTACCTATAAGGCACGACTAGTTACAAAATGGTTCAAGAAGTTCCAAGGAATTGACTATAACAAAACCTTTTCACCAGTTTCAATGATGCAATACATCAGAATTATATTGTCCATTTTTGCTTACCATGACTAATAGATTTGTCAAATGGATATCAAAACAACCTTACTTAATCAGAACCTTTAGGAATATGTCTACATGACACAACCTGAAGGGTTTATGACTCCAAATGATTCCAATATGGTATGCAAGTTACAGAAATCCATTTATGGATTAAAGTAATAATCAAGGACATTGGAGATTCATTTCGATGAAGCCATAATGAAATTTGGTTTTATCAAGAAAAAATGTGATCCTTGTGTCTACAAACAGTTTAGTGGGAGTGCAGTTGTTTTCCTAATAGAATATTTTGATAACATATTACTTATTGGAAACGAGATACCAATCTTACAGTCTATTAAGGAATATTTGAATCAATGCTTCTTTATGAAGGATTTGGGCGAGGAAAAATATATTCTTGGGATCAAGATATATTGTGATAGATCCAAGAGATTGATGGGATTAAGTCAAAGTACATAAATTGATAAGATACTATATAGATTCAGTATAGAAAAATCCAAGAGGGGATTGTTTCCAGCATCACATGGCATTAATCTTTCCAAGAAAATGTGTCCTCAGACACATGGAGAAAAAACGATAATGGTAAGGACTCCATACAAATCAACAATTGGGTCAGTCATGTATGCCATGCTATGTACAAGGATAGATGTCGCCTAAGCATTGAGTGCAGTAGGTAGATATCAAGATGACCCAGGTGACTACCATTGGATGTCAATCAAGACTATCCTAAAGTATCTGAGGCGTACTAAGGAAATGTTCCTTGTTTATAGAGGATATGAAGAACTAGTCATTAGAGGATATACAGATTCTAGTTTCCAAACTGATGAAGATAAAATGAATTCAAAAACAGGACACATCTTCACATTGAATAGAGGTGTAGTGAGATGGAAGAGCTTAAAGCAGAGTGTGGTTGTAGATTCTATAGCAGAGTCCAAGTATATCACAGCTTATGTGGTAGTTAAAGAAGTAGTTTGAATGTGGAGATTCATATAGGAGCTAGATGTGATACCTAGTAGTAAGGACCCAATCACACTATACTGTGATAATACTGCCATGGTGGATCTTGCAAAAGATTGAAGGTCACATCAGCAGACAAAGAACATACTTCATAAGTATTATCTCTTGAGGGATTTTTCTCAGAGAGGCGAAGTTGTAATGAGTAGTATTTCTACAGAAGACAATGTGGAGGACCCATTGACTAAAGCATTAACTCAGTAGAAACATGATCATCATGTGAGGTCTAACATACTAAAATACGTAGATAGTTGGCTCTAGTCCATATGGGAGTTTGTTATAGTTGATGTCCTAGAACCAACTATTTTTACTTTGATTACATGGATATTTAATATATTTAAATATGAAACATCTTATTAAATATTTCTAATTGTTCTACATGAATATGAAGTAATAATTTCCTAGTATATTTGTTGCATTGATAAGTTCATGGTAGTTTCTCTCTATGATGAGAACCTTGAAATGATATAAAAATATTCTTAAATACTGTTCTATGGTTGGATGACATACAATGATATGAAAAATAGTATACATACCGTTAGGTGTGAGTACTCATAAGAAGATAAGACTTACTCTTATGAAGTTCGTACTTGGTAATCTCCAAGACAAGAGACTATGAGAACAGACCCATCAGTAGGAATTCAACATGTTTTGGTGTCATTGGATATTCCTATCTACGAGCATGTGTAGAATAAAATATTATCATTAATTCCTGTCACGAATCACGCACTTTGATTTACTGATGAAAACCGCCACACCATATGTTGGAAGGAATTTGGGTACAATGGGTGCGTTACTAGTGTAATGTTATTAATGGATAATTAAAGGAAGGATTTGTACCTTCCATTTATGGAAGTTGATATCTAAAACCTTTCATTGAAATAGAACCGTCACACAAAATTCCATGGCCATGGTGTAATGAATAGTTTATTTCAGGTAGTCAAAGAGCGACGTATCAAGCACAAAGTTTGATGACACTATCATGAAACCTTGTTGATGAGATATTGATATAAAGGGATTATATTACATAGTGATCATTTTTATGTGGATGTCATTTTTGAAACATTAAGTTCTTTCTCTGGGGTTCCTTGAATCATTTCTAGACAATACTCTTGGACTATAGGAAAGCCTGCCTAATGCCAACGAGAAATAATCCTAGAGGGTTACACACTAAGTGTTTCTGGTGGTATCAGTTAAATTCTCTTTGAATTTAATTAATGGAATAACTATTATTTTCAAGACAGGGGAATAATTTTATTCATGATAAAATGATTTCATAAATTAAATAAATTTTTATTCACTGTAATGTGGGTAAAATATATTTTTTATTTTGTTTAACATTTAATAATTAATTATTTACTAGTTTATAAATATATTATTTATTTAATAGAATAAAATATGTATTTATATATTTAGGTGTTCAATAAATATAAGTGGAGTTCAAGAATACTAAGACCGGTCTAGTAGTAAAATAATTATTGGTAGGACGATAAATAATCATTTAACTAGTTGTCACAAGTTAAAATAATAATAACGCTGCTATTATCTTGTGATGAAAAATTTTATTTATAATTACGTTTTACGCAATTTGGAACACCATAAATAATGTTGTGGTAATATTATTAAAAGCATGGATTTTATCTAAGGTTATGGATGTATTTAATTTCTATTACACAATTAAATATTGTAACCGAATCCCCACGTTGATAAATAGATATGTACGTTGATTGTGCCATGTACCGAACTGCACACCTGGTGAATTGAGAATTTTTGAGCTAAATGATTTCTCTCTGGAGTCCTCTTTCCACCACTCTCAAGAACTATATATGTTCTTCAAGTCCTAATAACAAGTGATCAAGAACGACCAACCCAAGACACTCGCTTCACTGTGCTAGCACCCAAAGAACAAGTGGTGTCAATCAGAGGCAATCAGAGCACGTGTGGATCACCACTAGATGGATTTTGGTTTGGATCCTTGAAAGAGTAATGAGATAATCTAGAAGGGTAATTATAGAAAATCAATATCATCAACGAAGAAAATACTGAATATCCAGGTACTCTTTTGTTCATGAAGTTAATTAAATTAATTATAAACATGATGTGCAGGATCCCCTCTAAAGGATTAAGGCCTCTTTATTTGTCTAAATATTTGATTATATTCCATGGAGACTAGAGTTCATCATCGTATTGATCCCAAAATAATCATTGATCATGGTAGAAATTAATATTGGGTAACGTCCGAACCACGCTTCTACAGCGTCTGGAACCTTCAATGTGCACTACTAATCATTAAGGTTCTTTTGAAAACCTTTTTGTCACGATCATTATCCTATCCCACTTCTTCGATCATATACCATAATAAAATATCATCTACCCTTATAAATTTAGATACCAAATTAAAATTAAAGTATCTAAGTGTCCATAAAAGCTTAAATATATGATTGATGTTTTCCAACTACTCTTCTGCCTGCTCATATCCAACATCACCTTTGAATGATGGTGGGGTTTTCTTTTGAAATTTTGAGGATCGATCCACCTCATTTATCCTATCATGATTGGAATAACTACCAATATATTAGATATATTGCATAACAAAACTCACTATATATGGATATATAGAATAAATCTCTACTAATCCTTACCCACATTTTTCTAGAACCATTTAAAGAGACATAATTTTATATTAAAAAATATATTTTGATTAAAACTACACAATATCTTATCATTCATCAATATATTAATTTCTCTCCCATATTAAATCTACATGGATTCCTAAATTTCTAGTCCAAACACATTTTAAAATAAAAAATTACAACAACCCAAGAATCTTTTTACAACTTCAATTAAAAATAACTTTTGAAAAACCAAAATCATCGAGTCATTAAAAATCCATTTTCATGCTAGGAAAATATATTTCTTTAAAATAAAGGTAATGTGATTAAATCCTTAATATTATTATCATGATTAATAAACTAATAATTTTTAACCCATTATGTGTCAATAAAACACAAATAATAATCCCACAAGATCTGTACTAACCTCTCTTTCTACATAGACTTTTCAGTAACTTAGAGTTCACAATAAAATGGCCAGATAAATCCTTTTATGGATATGTTCAAAGTTATAAGATTCCTATTATCCATGAATATTATACTTACCGTGTATAAATTAAAAAAATAAAGATTTAATACTATTTGGTAACACCTTGATCTAAGAGCCCAATATTTTCAACCAGAACTGGGATGCTGAATGGCCCTAACCATGCTCCCTGATTTCCATAGGCTATGATGAGAAGAAATGGAAAAAATAAACTATTTGGGGAATTATTTTACCTCAAATTCATAATTCAATAACATTAATGTGAATGTAAAAACTATTTAAAAAACTACTTAAAAAATTCATTATAAAATCATTTATTTACAAAATCCAACTCTAGAGTAATTAAACATGATATATAGTGATAATAAATAATTACAACTGAACTCCAAGCCAAAAAATCATATATTATATCTTATATTTTTATCCATGTCTCAATAATGATGAATAACTATGTTTTACCTAGTCTTATATCATGACCAATATTGTATATATGTCCTCTGAAGTGCTCATATAGGAGGTAAGTAAAAAGTTAGTAGAATTTCCATAATGAATTAAATATTATTATATGCATTAAAAATTTATATTATTTAATACTAATCAACATATGATAAATAATAAATATATTTAAATAAAACATTTAATTTATCCAAATAATTTCCTAAAACCTTGGTATCATTACAAAGCACCATAAATTTATATTAAAATACACATTTTTTTAAAAAACTTTGGATAAAAACTTATTTATTTTAAAAGAAATCAAAAATAAATTTTCCTTCTTGAATCCATAAATTCCATAAATTCAAAAAATCCAATTATTTTTTCCAAAATCACAAGAAAACTTCTTATTTTAAAAAACATAGATGGAAACTCTTTGTTATCCTAAATCCAATGGAGAATTTCTATTTTGTCATAATTCCCTAGTTCTAAGTCATACCATTCATAATTCATATACACAAATGATAACTAGATTTTACAAGGTGTGAATCCCCTTTATCACATCCAAAACACACAAAGTATTTAGGTTTCACCTTTCATCTCCAAATATCTAAATCATTTCTCACCTTAACACATAATATCTAAGTTTTCACTTTAGTTTGGTTGAATAATAGAGGCTTCAAATTAGGTCTCACTAAAAATATATTTTACACAAAAATCTATATAATGTGAGAAATTCAAAAAAAATTCATTTAAAGCATTTTCAAAATCCAACCTCCATCCTAGATGTTTTAATAAAAATCCATTTACTAAAAAAAGAACATTTTTTATTAATATCATTATCAGTTTAATAATACAAACATATATTATTAAAAAAAATCAAGAAATTTTATTGAAAATATACATTTCCAATTCAAATAAACAATATGTGAGAAAACTCTAATTTCAAAAAATCAATGTTTTCCCAAAAATCAATTTTTTGGAATCATGATTCTACACAAATCATGAAATTCTAAAAAATATTCAATCACAATCTAAAATAAAATCACATAAAACTATCCAATATCATAAAAAGAATTGAATCCTTATACCTAGATGTATCATTTCAAAAATATTCCAAATATAAAAACTTATATCATCATAATAAATTTAATCCTTAAATACCAAACATGATGAATGGAAAAACATAATAAATAATCATATATATAAAAATATATAAATATACAACATCTCCATGTATAGATATAAGAGAGATAGAGTAATAGAGAGAGAAAAATCAAAAGAGATAAGTCTAGATCTAGACATTACATCAGATTTGGTGTCAAACTAATGATACAAACTTAGTATCCAATGAGGAAATGATGAGAGGCCCCCAAAAATACCTTAAAATTACTATAGAATCACAAAATATGGTTTCAGTAGAATAATGAGGTGTTTTATAAGAGAATTCAGTGATAAATGAAAAAACTACATGAGTTAAGAATCACTTCATGGTCATCATGTTTGGTCCCCAAGATCAATCATTCAACTCTACATTGCTTACTTACTAAAAGAAATGAAAATTGAACTTTTTCCAAACATAGTATTTGTGACTGTGAAAATCCTACCGTCTTTCCAAACCCAAAATTTGTGATCATAATTCACTTTCTCACCCTAACCCTGACTTATTAAATATGTTTAATTGTTTAATTATTACAAGAATTATTTTTGAGTATCAAATCAGTCAATTTTTTAATTTTAATTTTGGGGTTTTTTAGCATGGGTTCAAAGTTGGAAAATGGTTAGTAGAAACCATGTACAAACCATGAGAGTGCATTTATAGTTTTTAGTATATTCGACTGGATATCCAGTGCATAGTTTTCTAAACCATTTTCCCTACCCATGAAGGGTGTATAAAGGCCTAAAGAGGGTTGCATGGTTGGCACACATTTTGGCTACCCGTGCAACCATACCATAAAATTTGAAAAAAGGAAAAAATATATTTTATTAAAATAATAATTATTCTATTATTATTATTATTAATGTTATTATTATTATTATTATCATTATATTTTCTTATACCCCTCCCTATTCTCACTCATGTGACCCCATGCCCCTCCTTCCATCCAATAACCCTTACACATGACCCCCATAACATGTCCTCCATTATTAGATGATTCTTCTCTTGAATCATGGAATGATCAATTTTGATAAGGTTTTTATATCCTCCATCATCATCTTGTTCCTTTTTTCTTAGTTTCTCTTCCCCCTTGTGGTTCACACAACCTAGAGTAAATTCTAACCCGATTTTGGGTGTCTATTTTGGTTGTTTCTTGATTTATAAGGTTCTCAGGTCCCATTAAAGATAGTTCATTCCATGGACATTGAAGGAAGTGGATTTTCCATTATTTTTGGTGTGTCTTGGACCTCTTTAAGGTGATTTATATCCGCCATTATTGAATTCAAATTGCATGTGTTTACATAGGCAAACAAATATACATATATATCCTCATTGTATTTATTATCTCATGGAGAGGGGAATATGTACAATGATTCAAAGGTTATATATATTTGGAGGTGTGTATGAGTGTAAGTGTAATGTGGTCATCATCAAAGGAAACATGTTTTGAGGAAGGTTCCCTATCTTCGAGCCTTTTATTTGAATTTCTTGATTGAATAAGTGGTTTAAAAGTATATTTTATTATTATGTCGCATGAAAATTCTATAAAACTTGGTTGTTTATTATATAAATGGGTTTCATTGGTTTTAAAATATTTACCTAAGCATCCAATATGGATTATTCATGTTAAAATATGCTTTTAACATTGTTTGTAAATGTAAAGTATTTTTCAATGTTCAATTAGATTTCTAATCATAAAGTGATGAGCCCTACTTGGATCCTTGAATTGTTTTATAGAAATGGAAAAATCCTCTTAAGGTATTCCCCTTTGAAATATAATTTATGTTATAAATATGGGATTTATGATACATGATTATTGAATAGGATTATGTTTGGTTTGGGTGACATGGGAAGGAGCTGCACTTAAGGGGGGGGGGGGGGGTAAGTGCTGAGACAGTGAATGGTGTATTTTTTTTATAAAATTGTGTTATATATATGTATATTCTATATTGGTAAAAACTCAACTCAATTTTAATGAAGCACTTGGAAACCACAGGTACCTAGAAGGGTAGCTAAGGACTAGTACACTGATTGAGTTGTCAGAGCACTAAATCATGCTCCCTAATAGGATTATGGAATAACACTAATTAAAAAAATGATAATTATTTAAGGACTTCTAGAACTTTGGTTTTGAACTCTCTACTGGCTCATGAACAAGAATAGTTTATATGTTTTGATCAATGAGGTATATGGATCTTAGGACCTAGTTGACCTAGCTACGTAGGGATTTCCCGGTGTGATTTATCACTTTTACTACTATTATCTATGTGATCATTTTTTAAATTCTTTTTATTTTTATGTGCCTATACCATGACACCTATTTAAGTATTAATTATCTTTTATAAGTAATATTTTTGAAATGTATTTTAGTCTTTGGAAACTATTTTAAAACAATAATGGGGAGTATTTTTTTGAAAAATGGAAGCTTGTTACTTATTTGTCTTAAAGAGTAGAAAATCCCATTTTTATATATCTTATTTTCAAACTAGAATGATTGGATTTATTTTAAAAGGCAAGGCCTAGGGATTAGTTTATTTGGGAATGCCTATTAAGTTTTAATACTCACGCCTATACCTATTTTTTTAGGTTCTAGTGCTGCTTTTAGCTCAATCTAAATCTCCATGGAGTGACGATGGTTCAGGGGAAAATGGTGAACCACCAAGTCACATGGAGTTATGTCCAACGTTTATTTATATATGTTAGTTTCTTGTTTCTTTTCCACTATATTTATTAGTTTTGTATATTTTTTTATTTATCTATTTTTCATGGAATAAATCATTCCTAATAGAATTATTTTTTATGCCCAACACTAGTTTCTATCCCCATAGGATCAAGAATGCATCTTGGGCCATGTCACAGACCGGTTCAGGAACCTAGTATAGGGTTCACCTTGGTTTGTTCATGAAAAAAAATGATATCATAGTTTTGTCCCTTTATATTTGGGGTTGCCTAGAAGTTTGTAGCTAGGATTTTAGGAATTCATGTGTTCAATCATGGGTAAGTTTTTAACACCCACCTATTTAAAAGGAATCTTTAATTTCCATGGTGGTCTAGGGTGGGTTTTACTCAAAATCTGAGCTCCACTCGTAGGTTTTTTAATGTGCTTTATTATTTTTATTTGATCATTTTTTGTTATTCTTGTGGATTTATGGGTTATTATTAGAGGGATTAATAGTGGTCATGGTTTCTAATAACATTCTAGAAAAGCATGAAAAAACTATGAAACTACCTATGATGACCTTTGATATGCTCCTATGGTTGGTGCACGGCTTGCCAAACCAGGAAGACAAGCCCTGTGTAGTGGTTTTTCCTTTGAGATTTTGGGATTTTTGATTGAGTATTGGGTTGGTATTTTTTGTTATTGGTATTGGTTTGTGTTGAATTTGGGGTCTTTCCCTTGAATTTTAAAATCGTGTTTAGTTTAATAAAATTAGATTTCCATAATGAAAACCTTGAGTAATTTAAAAATTAAATGGATTGTTTTGGAAATGGAAAGTGTTTTAGAAACCATTTTGTAATTTTGAAATGTTTTTAAGAAAGAAAATCATAAATGGTTTTGGATTTTTTTGGTTCTTTGGAAAAATCTTTTGAAATTTTAAATAGAAGTTTCTTGGGAATTTTAAATTTTTGGTTGAACATTTCTTTTATGGAAATGGAAATTTGTTTTTTTGATCCTTGGCATTCCTATGAATTATCACATAAATGGATGTGTGTGTTTGATAAATGAATGATTTTTGGTATATGTGGAGTTGTTCTTGATAAGGAAAGTATGTAAATTTAACATCCTAGGTAATTATAGAATACTAAATTTTCATATGTATTAACATTTATGAATTAGATATTAAGTTTACTTAAAAGTAGATGCTCTGTATGATAGAATACATGACACGCAACAAAAGATTTTTCTAAAATTTTATGTTGCACACAAGACTGAGTTATACTGGAAAATAATACATTATTATTATTATTATTTTAAATGGTAGTTATCTCCTAGACGTTGCATTGGAAAAAATGAACAGAACTAACTATATTATGTTTACACATGTTTTTACTTTCATTTAATAAATTTTAGAGGCTTAAAATGAGAATAAATCTAATTTTAAGCATAAAACACTCTAATATTTTTAAAAGGTAGTCTTACCACCTTTTTACGGTGAAACCTTTTAAATATAGTTTTTTTTCACTTTTATATGCTCTATTTAAAAAAATATACTTCTTTTTTAGAAGAAAGACATCAAAATTTACTTTGGTTGAATTAGGTATTTTTATGATAAAATTTATTATTTAATGAATAGTGATAATATTGCATTTTAATTCAAATTTTTTTTTAACTTATTTATTTAGTCAGTTTATCCTTTTATTTGGTTTTAAATTTTAATTGGATTATGTTTTTATCATTTAATTCAATGTTGATCATTGTAAGTAATTTCACATTGAAATTAGATATAAATTCATGTCAATCTTTTGATGGTTTTTACTTTTATAAAACATGTTCTATCTTTTTGACAACATGGATTAATTATAAATTAATTTATGAAACTTATATGTTTTAAATTATGAAGAATAGATTCCATATTTGGAATTAGTGAGTCCAAATTATGTAAATAGGTCCCTTTTATTTTTGGACATTATGAATAGTAAATTTAGTAATTATTTTTATTTATCATGTATAAAGGGTAAATCAGGTAAATAAGGGTAAAACTTGTTGATTCAATAAGGTTTTCCTTATGAATTTTCCATTTCTTCTTGTTTTGAAAATCAGAAACACCTTTTACTTAAGCAAATCTATGTTTTTTACTTCTATAAGGAAAATTTCCCTCCTTAAGGAATTTTACCCTAACTTAGATTTACTTATACATATCAATATTTTTCTTAAGTGTAAAAATCGGATTCACACCCAAAACCTCGGAATCATATAATTCTACGATATGAAGCATTCTGTTTTAGGATCCGAATTCTGGATGTGAACTGTAATGAAGTTTCACTCTGAATTCAGGATGTGAACTGTAATGAAGTTCCACTCCGAATTCTGGATGTGAACTGTAATGAAGTTCCACTCCGAATTCTGGATGTGAACTGTAATGAAGTTCCACTCCGAATTATGGATGTGAACTGTAATGAAGTTCCACTCCGAATTCTGGATGTGAACTATAATATAGTTCTATTCCGAAATCTGGATACGAACTCTCATATAGTTCCATTATGAATTCTGGATACGAACTCTAACAATATTCGACTCTGAACTTATAAGAGTTTGACTCCTAACTTCTATGAGTTCGACTCCGAACTTTTACTAGTTCGATCCCAAACATTTACTAGTTCGAATCCAAACTTTTATGAGTTCGACTCTTAAATTCTATGAGTTCGACTCCGAAATTTTACTAGATCGACTCTGAACTTTTACTAGATCAACTCCAAACTTTTATGAGTTTGACTTCGAACTGTTATGAGTTCGACTCCAAACATTTACAAGTTCTACTCTGAACTCTGTAAGTTCAGATTCTGAACTCTGATGAAACCAAACTCCGAATTTCCTTTGAAATTCAGACTCTGGATTTCTACAGAATTCAGGTTCCAAATTCCTATAAAACAGAATCTGAATATCCTTTTTATTATAGACTCCAAATTAATTTTTTGTTAGACTCCAAACTTTTATTTTCTTACATTCCGAACTATAGTTTTGCTTATTCTTACACTCGTTTCATTATAAAACAATGTCATGCTTTCAGTTAAACATGGTTTGTTATAAAACAATGTCGTCCATTATGTTTCTAACTAACCGTTGGTTTAGTGACACCTGTACAGGTCCCTCTGAAATTTAAGAAAAATATGACCATTAGAGGAGGTAGCCGAACATTGGAAATTTGCCTATAAATAGGAGCTCATTTGAACGAGCTAGTACACTTGACTGAACATTCAAATTTGTGCATACATGCTGTTGAAGTGATTTCTAGAGAGAGAGGATCTTATCAACTCTCAAGATTCATGCAGAAAGTTTGAACAGCTTGTTTAAACTTTTCCTTGTGCAGACTTGCTTCATGCAACTCCGAATGTTGGTGATTACATTCGAGGGATTCTGGGGATAGGAAGACAGAGGTTCCAACACCTTGAAGTGGAGGGATTCCTTGCTGAGGAAGACAGATGTTCCAACTACCTTGAAGTTGAGGTCTTGTGGGGATAGAAAGATAGAGACTCTGATCTTTGTATCAAAGGCTTACCCTGGTGTGGGTAAGACAGACTTTCTTGAATGTATAAATCAAGGGACCTTTATCCAAGGTTGTTGGATACCCTTCTCTTTGGGTTAAGAGATTTATATCTTGTTACTTGTAGTTTTACTACTAGTTTTTCCACTGGTTTTTTTATTGTAAGGAAAGTATAACCTTCTTATATTTCCTTACACTTGTACTCTGATTCATTTAGATTCTATACACTTTAAGGTAGAATCTCATATTGTAAACTTTGGTTAAGTTTCAATTTCCGGATCCATATTTCCCGAACCTATTTTTCGGAATCACTTTCAAGTTTTAAGCAAGTGCATAGAACTAGAAGTTTGTAAATTCATACTTTGTCCCAATCTTTCATTGGTGTTAGAGGTGTTGTGAATATTCTTAGTTTAACTTTGTTAAACTTATATCTTTCCTTGTATAAGGAAATTAATAAAGTGTACAATTCATCCCCCATCTTGTATATTGAGCATCTACATCATTATTTTGATCCTACAATTGGTATCAGAGGTTGGAAACCTCATACTCTATAACAATCCAACATTTGGTATCAAAGGAGGTCTCTGAAATAATTATATTCACATATAAGTTTTTCTTGCTCAATTTTTAATTGTTCTATATTTTCCTTGCTTAGAAATATTTTCCTCGAATCCGAAATTTTGTTATTAACAAGTTTTTGTGTAGAAATATTTTCTTAAAGATGGAAGTTTTAAATGTTGGTTCCATCGACAACCTAAATCCTACAAGACCACCAATTTTTGATGGAAATGATTATGAGTATTGGAGAGATAGAATGAAGACTTTCGTTATCAATAATGGAGTACATAACTTTTTTATGCTTACTGAAGGTTATCAAATTCCTGATAAAGAAGTTAGTACTTTCACAAATAAATAGAAGCATGATTATCAATTAAACTATAAGGTACGTAATACTCTACTATGTTAAATGACTAGGAACATATATAGCCACATTTCTTCTTGTGAAACAGCTAACTGTATATGGAAGAAACATGAAGTTACACATTTTGGTACATCCAAAGTCTTTGAGACTACAAGAGCTATGTTGAGAGCTGAGTATCATGGTTTTAATTTTCCTTATGGAGAACTTATAATCAAAGTACAAAAAAGATTTATGACCATCATGATCATCTTAAAATCTATGGGAGAGAAAGGTTTGGATGATGAAGATCTTATGGACAAGATTATTGATATTATTCCCAATGAGTGGGCATCAAAGAGAACAACTATTGATGAGAACAGGAAGGTAACTCAAATTTCTCTTGATGAAATATTTGGAACACTTCTTAAACATGAAACAAGGATGAAGAGAGATGCTGAAAACATCAAGAAGAATAATGGGAATGGCACTGTTGCTTTTACTACAACATCAAATCACATGAAAGCTAAGACTTCTGAGAGTGTAACAAGATCCAAGTCAAAGAAGGTTATTATCCAATCTGAATCTAGTGAGAGTGAAATCTCAGAAAATGAGTTAGCTAATCTTGATCGAAGGATGAACAAGATAGCAGGTCAAAGACATTTCCAATCTAGGTATAAGAAGAAGGAAAGGAAAGATAAGAAAGATTCAGAGGTCACATGATATGAATGCAAGAGAAGCAAATACAAACGATCTAATTTCCCTATGCTTAAAAAGAAAGAAAGAAAAGAGAGGCATTATGAAAGGAACATGAAGATGTTTTATAAAGCCAATTCTAAGAAAAGTTTGAAAGCTAATACTACTTGGAGTGCTAGATGTGGAGACTCTTCAGAAAGTGAATCTTCATAATATAATTCATCAGAACAAAAGAATATGGGATTCATTACTAATACTTCTTTTCCACAAACATGTCTTCTGGCTAAGGTATGCTCTTCCAAGGCTTTAACAAACTTATCTCTTGATAAGAATTACTATTCTGAAAATAGTACTTCTAATGAAGATACTTCATCCTCATAAAATGAAGAACCTTAATTTGAATAAGTATCTATATTTTCCATGTTATTTGAAGAAAAATATTATAAAATTCCTAAGAAATTAGACAAGGAAAATACTAGGGAAGAAATTCTTACAAAAGTGATTTTAGATCTTTCTTCAGATCTTAAAGATAAAGAAGAGCTTTTATAAAAACTTTCTAAATACATTGAGAAAGAAAATTCTGATAAGGAAGAACTTTCTAAGGATCTTAAGAATGCTATTTTAAAGATGAAAATTCTTGAAGAAAAAAATCTAACTCTAAGGAAATGATTCCTGAGGATTGGAATTTAGTCATCAGACTGAAATCTGAAATATTTTCTCTTAAGAAGATTCTTGCAAAATTTACCTCTGGGAAGGAAAATTTTGACAAGATTTATTCTCAAATTAAACCTCATGGAAATACTACTGGAGTAGGTTATACTCACCAAAAACCAGCTTTCAAAAACAACTATTTTATTCCTTTTAGAGCCCATTTTTTCACTAAGTGTCAAAGTGGTGGGCATTGGAAGAAAAACTGTTCTTTGAATTTAGTTCAATCTCTTGGGTTTCATAAAGCATATTTCTCTAAACAAATGTGGATACCCAAAATTTTGTTATCTGAAAATCTCGGATCCAAACAAGTTTGGATTCTGAAAGTCTAATTCTTTTCTTATTTTCAGGAATATAAAGGAAGTATAAACAATAATACTTGGTACATGGATAGTAGATGTTCCCGACATATGACTGGTAACAAAAACTATTTCGAAAAGATTATCAAGATGAAAGGAGGAAAAGTAAATTTCGGAGATAATGCTCAGGGAGAAATTGTTGGTATAGGAAATATTGTTCTTCTTGGTAAAACCTTGATTTCAAATGTTTTGTTTGTAAAGGGTCTTAATAACAACATCATTAGTATAAGTCATTTATGTGATGAAGTATACCTTGTGAATTTTAGGAATGATAAGTGCTTAGTACATAATTCCAAGGAAGAGTTTATTCTTTCTGCCCACAGGTAAGAGAATGTTTACACTTTGAACTTAGAAGACCTTAGGATCCAATACTTACCTTTCCTAAGTGAAATGGAAGATCATTCTTGGTTATGGAATAGCAGACTAGGTCACTATAACCTTATGAACTTATGCAAACTTTCTAAGAAAGGTTTAGTTAAGGATCTACCGGAGCTTAGATTTGATTCTTCTAAAGTTTGTGATCCTTTTCAATATGGAAAGCAACATAAATCTAGTTTTAAATAAATTGGTGAAGTCTCAACAACTGATGCATTACAGTTGGTGCACATAGATCTTTTTGGTCCAACACAAACAGGAAGAATTGGAGGAAAATACTATGTGTTTGTTTTAGTTTATGATTACACTAGATTTACATGGGTCTATTTTCTAGCAAATAAGTCTGAAGATTTTTCTTATTTCAAAAGTCTTAGAGCCCAAGTAAAAAATGAGAAAAACCTTCCATTGAAAACTATTCATAGTGATCATGGAGGTGAATTTCAAAATTCTAATTTTGAAACTTTTTGTAGTAGAAAAGGTATTACTCACAACTTTTCAACACCTAGAACTCCTCAAAAAATGGTGTAGTTGAAAGAAGAAATAGAATTCTTCAAGAGATAACTAGAACCATGTTGAGTGAATATTCTATAGCTAAACATCTTTGGGCTGAAGTTGTAAGTACTGTTTGTTATACTATAAATCGAGTTTTGATTAGACATTTTCTTAATAAAACTTCTTATGAGTTATGGAATGGTAGAAAACCTAGACTTTTTTACTTCAATGTTTTTGGTTTCAAGGTATTTATTCTGAATACTAAAGATAACTTACACAAATTCAAACAAAAATCTGATGAAGGAATTTTCTTAGGCTACTCCACAACTTCTATGGCTTATAGATTTTTCAATAAAAACACTTGTACTGTTGTGGAAATAGTACATGTAAAATTTGATTAGACTGATCCTTTTGTTTTTAAACCATCTAAACCTACTTCAATGGATGTGTTTTCAAAAGCTAATTATCAAACTTTGATAGAAGATCCTTCTGATAAGGAAAATGTTCAATAAGATTCTTTAGAAACATTTACCCCAGAAGACTTTCTACCCTATGTTTATGAACATGTTTTACAAAACCCAAATCTGTTGTTTCTTAAGAATCATCCCAGTGATAGTATCATTGGTGATTCAAATCAACCTATAAGGACTAGAAGTTCCTTAAGGAATGAAGTAGATTATCTATCATTCCTTTCCCAATTAGAACTAACAAGCACTGATGAAGCTTTAGGTGATTATGATTGGATAAAAGCCATGCAAGATGAACTAAATGAATTTGAAAGGAATAAAGTCTAGACCTTGGTTGAAAGACCTATGGAAAATTATATTATTGGAGTAAAATGGTTCTTCAGAAATAAGTGTGATGAAAATGGAGTCATTGTTAGAAATTAATCTAGACTTGTTGCTAAAGGCTATAATCAACAAGAAGGAATAGACTATGAAGAAACCTATGCTTCAGTAGATAGACTTGAATCTATTCGTATCTTACTAGCCGTTGCAGCATTCTTCAATTTTAAACTTTTTCAAATGGATGTAAAATGTGTTTTTCTTAACTGTTATGTTCAAGAGGATGTTTTTGTTGAACAATATCTTGGGTTTAAAGATACAAAACATCCTAATCATGTTTTTAGACATACCAAATATTTTTATGGTCTTAAACAAACCCCACAAGCTTGGTATGATAGACTTACAAGGTTTTTTTCTTCAAAATAACTATGTTAAGGGAAATACAGATCCAACCCTTTTTATAAAGAAAGATAATAAAAATGTTTCGATTGTTTAAATTTATGTTTATGACATTATATTTGGTTCAACTCAGAAATCTTTAATTGATTCCTTTTCAGATCTAATGAAATCTGAGTTTGAAATGAGTATGATGGGTGAGTTAACATTTTTCCTTGGTTTTCAAATTTCTCAAAAACCAGAAGGAACCTTAATATCCCAACATAAGTATATTAAAGATCTTAAAAAGTATGACAACACTAAGAGTATAAGTACTCTTATTGGTACCTCAAACACACTTGATCTTGATGAAGTTGGGAAACCAGTAGATCAAACATATTTTAGAGGTATGATAGGAAGTCTACTTTACTTGATGGCTAGTCGACCAGAACTGATGTTTTCTGTATGCTTATGTGCAAGATGTCAATCCAATCCTAAGGAACCTCATTTAAAGGCAGTGAAAAGAATTTTTCGCTACTTAAAGGGAACCATGGATCTAGGATTATTTTATACTTCTGTAAATGATTTTATCTTAAAAAGTTTTTTGGATGCTGGCTTTGTTGGATGTATAATGGATAGAAAAAGTACATCCAGAACTTATCATTTCTTAGGAGATTCATTAGTTTCTTGGTCCTTCAAGAAGCAACATTCTGTAGCACTCTCCACTACTGAAGCTGAATATGTAGCGGCTAGAAGTTGTTGTGCTCAAGTGTTGTGGATGCAACACACACTCACAGATTATGGCTTGAGTTTTTCTATGACTCAAATTTTTTGTGATAACACAAGTGCCATTGCCCTTAGTAAAAACCCTGTGCATCACTCTCGTGTAAAGCACATAGATATTAGGCATCACTTTCTTAAGGATCACACACTTAAAAGAGATATCATTCATCAGTTCATCGGTACGCAAGATCAACTTGCTGACATTTTCACAAAATCTTTACCCTCCGATAGATTTGAATACATTAAATGGAAGTTAGGAATGATAACCGTAAGGTAATCCTTCTTCATTAACTTCTTGGTGAACAATTATCCTTACACTAATAAACTCATTTTCATAGGGGGAGTACATTTGCATGTTATTATAATTAAAATTTTCTTAGTATGTTTTTTTAAAGATTTTCTAATTAAAATTTTCGTAGTCAGTTTTTTTCTTTCAAAATTTTGCAACAAAATTTTTTCGTAATGAGTTTTTTCTTTCAAAATTTTCGAAACTGAAATTTTCATAATGAAATTTTCATACTAAAACTTTCTTAATGAAATTTTCGTACTGAAACTTTCCTAATGATGTTTTTGTAATGATATTTTTGTAATGCAGTTTTCGGAACTGAAACTTGCGAAATGATACATTTCGTAATGAAATTTTTCGTACTCATACTTTTCGTAATGAAATCTTTCGTACTCAATTTTTGTACTGAGAATTTTCATAATAATAATTTTCGTAATGAGAATTTTTGTAATGATAATTTTCGCAATGAAAATTGTCATAATAAGAATTTTCATACTCATATTTTTCATAGTGATCTTTTCATAGCGAGTTTTTCGTAGATAGTTTTTTGTAGTCAAAATTTTCATTCAAGAAGAATATCACCTATTAAGAATAAACTTCCAGGCCTATCCGAAAGGTATGATTTCCTTACTTAAGTCATTGTAATCATATTCTACTTGCTAGTGTTTTCTTATGTGTTTTAAAATTTTTGGATTCTAGTTTTCTTTAATCTGAATGTTTTTCTTAAAACCTCAAAAGATCAGAGTCAAGTTTTCCTTGCGGTTTTTATCTCAACCATCAGATCAAATCTCAATGTATCTAAACCATTCGATCAACCGTGTAAACTGAACGGTCATCTCAATGTCTATATAAAGGGGACCCCTGATGGTCGTCCCACATTGGTTTTTCAAAGCTTTCGTGCCTCGAAGACCTGACTCTCTTCTTAAGGACCGTTTCGATCTTTCTGAAGCCTGTTCCGAATCCTCTAGAACTCTCCATTCCGAATGTCTATTGAAGCTACATCTCAAGATATGTCTACCTCAAAACCAATCTCAAAATGGTTAGTTTATAGGGAGAGGTTAGTACATCCAAGTTTCTACAATTATAATTCTGTTATAACTAAGAATATCAAATTGAATGGTTGGGAGGATGTTTGACTATCGAATCCAGAGAAACATGATCCGGTTTATACAGAGTTTCTCATTGAAAACTATGAGTCTGTTTCCTTCCTTGAGGAAGATGAAAGATATTTATTTTCTTTCAAGTCTTATTGGAAGACTTACAAATTATCTTACACCAAGGCTGCAAGTTTGGTGGGTTTAACGTATGAAGGTGAAGTTGAGTTTTGTTCACATAAGCTTCCGGATGAGCAAGGAAGTTTCAACAAAGTGAAGGAATTGAAATTTCTTGGAATTAAAGATGCAAAGACTACTAAGATTGCTCATCTCACTCCGAATAATCATATTCTATAGCTATGGGTACAAGGTTTTCTTGTACCAAGAAGGGGTGATAAGGATAATCTGAAGAAGAGTGACATTTATGTCCTAGATGTTTTGGTAAATCTATGGAAGATAAATCTAATGAGGCATGTTTTTATTACAGTTAAGAATATCAAAGAAGGGAATCTGAAAGCTCAGATCATAATGTATTCGGCCCTGATTTCTAAACTTATCATCAGATGTCTTGATTCATTCAAAGTTGCTTGCACTTCAATGAAATGAAATTGAAAGGTAGTGCGGGTTAGTGATGATACATTAAAGAGGATGAAAATGGGTTTTTCTGATGAATCCGGATAATTCTACCCTTTAATAGAAGAAGAGGCTGAGACCATTCCGGAAAATGTGGAGAAGGCTGAACCAGCAAACAAAGTTACTAAGAAGAGGATGTTTAAGGAAGTGGTTGCTGAAGAAAAAACCCCCAAATCTAAGGAAACTCAATCTGAACCACCCAAGCTGAAAAAACAAAATGCATACTTAGATGAAGTGGCTGCTAAGTGGAGGGAAGACAATGAGAAGAGGAAAGAAGGGGATCCACAGTTCGGACTGGACCTTGCTGAGGCTAAGGCCTTAAAAGAGATAACTGTTGATGAGTTAGATAAGCAAGAAAAAGAGAAGAAAATGAAAAAAATGTTGTCTAAGGCTGAAATTGTTCAATACCTTTTGAGAGATACTGAAATAGGTTCTGAGAAGATTCTGATTCCAAAAACTTTTCTTACCGAACCATTACCTGAGACCCCTGGGAAGAAATATTCCACTCCAGAAACGTCCAAAGGTAAATAAGTTATTGAAAGAACAGAAGAAGAAGTTGTTGTGAGAGTAGAGGAAGAAGAAGAAGAATAAGAAAGTGATGATCTGGATGACTTGATTAAACAAGTAGAAGATTATCAAGAAAATGATGAATCTGCAAAATTAATCACTCTGGGAAAGGGAGTTGAGAAATAAAGTTAGATAGATGAAGTTGAGGAAGAACAAAAAGATAATGATTTATCTGATTAGGAAGTAAGCTTTGAGAAACATTATCTTGAAGAAGGAATAGAGAAGGAGAAAATTGATGAAGACAAAATTGTTCAACTATCAGAAAGTAAGGAAGAATATCCAGATGATCAACCCATTCCGATAATTGATATAGGTAAGCAAGGTCTCATGGATACACCAATAAAAGATGTCATCAAGAAGAAAGAGGTTGGTGGTTTTTCTAGAAGAAAGCTAGTGTAGGTTGAGGAAGAGAAATCTACAAGCAAGATATCTGATTCGGAGTCATCAGAACATGGTCATGACTTTGTTGTTGAGTCTTTGAAAAAGTTGGTGGACACCATTCCGATATTTCCTACTATTGACTCCAGATTCCAGATGCTGCAACATAGTTTGAATCAGAAGTCAGAATCCTTATTCATGGTGATGGATAAGTGTCTGAAGATTGAGGCTGACCATAGAAATTTCCTCATCAATTATGATGTACACAAGAAATCATGCAGCAAAATCACATTGTGGTCTAAGAAAATTGAAGATTACATGGCTCAGTTTGATAATTTTTAGAATGAGGTAAAAGATGCCTTTGACACCGAGGATAACTAGATTAAGAATCTTCAGGATGAGATGATCATTGAGAAAATTTCTCAGAGTCAAGAAGTTAAGGAACTAAATGATAAGGCCCACTCTCTTGCTCACAATTTTATAAGGGATAGAGATCTCCAGATTGAGCTTGATAAAAGACTTGTAAAGCAAGATGAGTTAGTGAAGATGCAAGAAGAGTCCATAAAGACTCAGGCAAGAAGCTTTGAAATTTCAAGATGAAAGGATAAAAGCTTTGGAGAGGCAAGCTTAGAAGGATCAGAGAGATTTGAAGAAACTAAAAACCTTGTTGAAGAAGCTAATTGTGAAGGAAAAGGAAGAAAAATAAACTCACTCCGATATTTTGTTGTATTTGTCTTTCCTTGTAAAATTTTCTTAACTCTAATGAAATTTTTTCTTGGTCGTATCTTGTGTTGTTATATACTAATGTTTCAGGTTCTCTATTTATTTTCCATTCCCTTAAATTCTTTTTGAAAATCACAAAGGCGGAGAAGGAAAAAGAACAACTTAAAAGAGGAGAAGGAAACATTTAAAATGGAGAAGGAAAAATTTCTAAGTGAAATATCCTTAAAGTAAGTGGGAGTTTCTCATCAAGAAGTTTTTCACTCCCATGATAATGAAGACTCCACTCCAGAAATTCATAATACAATCCTTAGAGTTTCAATGCCTAAGGGGGAGTTAGTTGTATTCACTATCATCCAGGAACAAAGGGAGATAAGTTTTAATTTCAATGTCTAATGAAAATTTTCAAAGTCCTTATATTATTTTTTATAAGGATGTTTGTGCTTTCCAAAAAGGGGGAGATTGTTGAGTCAATAAGGGTATCCTTATGACTTTTCCATTCCATCTTGTTTTGAAAATCACAGACACCTTTTACTTAAGCAAATCTATGTTTTTACTTCTATAAGGAAAATTTCACTCCTTAAGGAATTTTATCCTAACTTAGATTTATATATACATATCAATATTTTTCTTAAGTGTAAAAATCGGATTCATACCAAAAACCTCGGAATCATATAATGCTAATATATGAAGCATTCTGTTTTAGGATCCTAATTCTGGATGTGAACTGTAATGAAGTTCCACTCTGAATTCTGGATGTGAACTGTAATGAAGTTCCACTTCGAATTCTGGATGTGAACTTTAATGAAGTTCCACTCTGAATTCTGGATATGAACTGTAATGAAGTTCCACTCCGAATTCTGGATGTGAACGGTAATGAAGTTCCACTCTAAATTCTGGATGTGAACTGTAATGAAGTTCCACTCTGAATTCTGGATGTGAACTGTAATGAAGTTCCACTCTGAATTCTTGGTGTGAACTGTAATATAGTTCCATTCCAAATTCTGGGTACGAACTCTCATATAGTTCCATTCCGAATTCTAGATACAAACTCTAACAAAGTTCAACTTCAAACTTCTAAGAGTTCGACTCCGAAATTCTATGAGTTCGACTCCGAAATTTTACTAGTTCGACTCTGAACTTTTACTTGTTCAACTCAAAACTTTTATGATTTCCACTCCGAACTTCTATGAGTTCGACTCGGAACTTTTACTAGTTCGACTATGAACTTTTACTAGTTTGACTCCGAACTTTTATGAGTTTGACTCTGAACTATTATGTGTTCGACTCCTAACTTTTACAAGTTCGACTTCGAACTCTGTAAGTTCAGATTATGAACTATGATGAAACCAGACTCCGAATTTCCTTTGAAATTCAGACTCCAGATTTCTACAGAATTCAGGTTCTGAATTCCTATAAAACAGAATCCGAATATCCTTTTTATTATAGACTCCAAATTCCTTTTTTGGTTAGACTCTGAACTTTTATTTTCTTACATTCCGAACTACAGTTTTGCTTATACTTACACTCGTTTTATTATAAAATGATGTTGTGCTTTCAGTTAAACATGTTTTGTTATAAAATGATGTCATCTATTCTATTTATAACTAACTGTTGGTTTAGTGAAACGTGTATAGGTCCCTCCAAAATTTATGGGAAATATGACCGTTGGAGGAGAGAGCCGACCGTTGGAAATTTTCCTATAAATAGGAGCTCATTTGAACGAGCCAGTACACTTGACTGAACTTTGACATCTGTGCATACATGTTGTTGAAGTGATTTCTAGAGAGAGAGACTTTTATCACCTCTCAAGCTTCGTGTAGAAAGTTTGAACAGATTGTTCAAACTTTTCCTTGTGAAGACTTGATTCGTGTGACTCTGAATGTTGGTGATTACAGTCGAGGGATTCCGAGGATAGGAAGACATAGGTTCCAACACCTTGAAGTTGAGGGCTTCCTTGCTGAGGAAGACAGAGGTTCCAACTACCTTTAAGATGAGGCCTTGCGGGGATAACAAGAAAGAGACTCCGATCTTCATATCAAGGGCTTACCCTGGCGTGGGTAAGACAGACTTGCTTGAAAGTATAAATCAAGGGACCTTTATCCAAGGTTTTTGGATAACCTTCTTTTTGGGTTAAAATATTTTTATCTAGTTACTTGTAGTTTTACTACTAGTTTTCCGCTGCTTTTTGTATTGTAAGGAAAGTATAACCTTCTTATATTTTCTTACAATTGTAATCTGATTCATTTAGATTCTATACGCTTTAAGGTAGAATCTCATATTGTAAACTTTGGTTAAGTTTCAATCTCCAAATCCATATTTCCAGAACCTATTTTTCGGAATCACTTTCTTGTTTTAAGCAAGTGCATAGAACTAGAAGTTTTTCACTTCATAATTTGTCCCAATCTATCATTGTTGTCAGAGGTGTTGTGAATTTTCTTAGTTTAACTTTGTTAAACTTAGATCTTTCCTTGTCTAAGGAAATTTTTAGAGTGTACAATTCACCCCCTCTTGTATATTGAGCATCTACATCATTATTTCGATCCTACAAAAATAATATTATAATAATATAAAACTACCATAAAATATGTAATAATATTATTGTATGATCTATGGCCGACCAAGACAACCCATGGGATGAAAATTTGTCCTTTGGAAGCCACTTGAGTGCGATCAAACCAGCATTAATACGGAAGATCACATTAGAACTCTACTGTAAATCATTCTTTGATGAGATGATTTTGAATTATTATCATCTTATCTTCAACATATCTCAATATGTAGTAATATCAATTAAAAAAAAAATTATATTAATTTTATAATTTAATAGTTTCCAAGGTTTCCCCCTCACTCTCTTATAAAAAGGTACCATCTCTTCCCTTATAATCACATTTCCAAAGACTTTTTGTTTGAAAAATATCTTCCAAAACCTCTTCCTAGAATCCCTTCTCACTTTCTTGAAGCCTTAGTTTAGGTATAACACCCTTCTTTGAGGTGTTAAGGTGTTCTTCAAATGTGATGAACCAAAGAAGATTTATCATTTTTAAGAGATTCTATTTTATTACTTCTTACACTTCCTTTAAATATTCTTCTTACAAGATGAAATAATAAATAAAATATCCTCAATATAATAATATTTTATTATGTTAATTTCACCTTTAAATCAACCTCCAATTCCATAATATGGGAAATGAATTAATCATTCGTTCGTATGTGTGAATTTTCACCTCCACGAACCGATTTAGTTCATTTTCCATTACCGTCTATCAAGATTGGTTATAATGATGGAATTAATATTCATATGTGATATTCATGAAATATTTGTCATTTTAAAATAATAATATTTCAATTATTTTCTTACCTTCCATGAACATAAAAATAATGTGTGAACTATCAAATCCTTGAAATGATGTGATGTGTTTTTATTCAACACATCACTTGTATGATATATATAAGTATATATAAATTATTATTATTATGATAAAATTATTATAATCATTATCTAAAGGTAAAATAATAATTAATTTATTTCTATAATGATCAATTAAAATAGAAAACTTTACCCATCCATACGTATGACCTAACGTCTCTATATTATACCATTGTTAATTTTTTATAACCATAATCAGTGGTTCAATTTTAAAAATATTATTAATGTATTAATGTGATGATCATGTGATGAATACTATTATAGAGATGATGTAATTATAACCACATTGAAAATTTACATCCTACCATGTTCGTTTTTGACTCAAGTACCAATTATCTAAAAAACATTCGAAATAAACTAAAATAGTTTACAAATTGTTATAACATGGTAATAAGTGATATAAAGGTATTAATAAACTTTAAAAATGTTCTTAAGAAATTATAAATTAACCTAATTTTATTATTCATAATGTTAAATGATGAACGAGACAAGTTGGACTCAAGTTAAGGGAAATCTTAACTCAATCTCTATTAATTGATTTAAATATCCATGTCAGTAGTCTTTCTTCCAAGAATATGTGTGAATGACCTATGATTGTTTTACAATGAATATCCACTAATATTGGGTGTGTTTATATTTTTCATAAATAATTATTTCATTGATTTATCCTTAATATAATGATACGATCTTTGTAAGGGACTTTATATGAATCTCCTTTCATTGAGGCTTATTTTGATGTTATACACCACCTTATTTTATAAGGTGTAAAATAAACCCCTTTTAATTTTAATTTCATTAACATGACTAAAAAAGGAATCTTGTTTATGAAGTGTTTTACTAAATTAAAAAGGAATATTTTTTTAATGTACACGACGACGACTACTTTTTTCACCACTGTAACCATTATTTTATATTTGGATTCTTCTACAAGCCACATTATTTCGAAAAGACAAAATAAATATAATATTTCATTTATTTATATTTTGTAATTGTAAAGGTTTTTGATAATAGATTGATTATATCAATATATTTAAATGATATATTGTTATTTTAATATGGAAATGTTATTATTTTATTCTTGTTTTATGTGTTATGATTATTTTATGGTTCTTGGAAATTTTTTATGTATGTGGGTGGTTCTATGATAAACCGAGGATGGGTGAGCCTGTGATAGCTCTCTAATGAATTGTGTAATGAGACAAAGGTAAACATTAAGGTTTATCCTAAGAGATTTGGGGAATATATTATGATGGGTATTCCAAACATAACCATGAAGGTTACTCCCTATGTAGTTATGAATGCTACAATATAAGTATAATATTGATGCCACAAGTTACCTTTATGATTTATTATTTCTATGTAGGTTTTATTAATCTAATTATTTCATGAGGTTTTTTTAACAATTTTATGTTTTATGGGTGCAAAGTATGATTTTATGGGTTTATAAGTATTCATATACTAATGTTTTCTTTCGTTATTTCATATCACATACTGAGGTTTATTGTGCTCATCCCAAGTTTTTGAAATATTTTTCACAGGGTATAAAGATTCCTAAGAGAAAGCAATAAGTCATGAATATTTTTATCAAGAGAAAGAAATCATGTTTTATATTAAAAGGGTTTCCTTTGTGAAAAATGGATAGAGAGTTTAAATACCTACTTTGTAATATTTGAGTTGTTATATAATAGTCATGGAATAATTATCTAAAACTCTAGACCTGAAAAGATCCTCAATGTTAATTTTATGTCCTAACTCAAGATTATGTAATGTTTAATGATGGATCCTTATAGTTGGTATCAGAGTATGGTTTATACAACTTTGGATATTATGATGTTTTCTTAAGAGTTAGGGATATCATCATGGGTTTATAATTTTACGGTTATTGTATTTAAAACCCCTTTTGAGGATTTATGAGCTAAAATATTAAGGTGACTAATGGTATTTTTGGAGACATTCACCTTTGAAGAAATTAAGGGTTATTAGTTTTTGGAATTCAAAATGCAAGGTATAAAATAACCTTTGAGGTTTGAAACATGTTTTTGTTATTTTTAAGGAATTTATAATATTTTTTGAATATTATAATAATTTTATTATTTTAGAAAAAGGAAAAACTAAAGGATGGTTGAACACCCATTGAGTCTAACAAGATCACAGGAATTGAACCCATAACTGAAGATAGAAAAGGGTACATCGCCTACCACTGGCCTACGTGATGTCCTTGGTTAGTAAGAATTTTTATTTTTAGTTAATCTAGTTTATGGAATAAGTCAAATTTGATTTTTGGAATTTATGTTTTTTTTGAAATAGATATCCCTGGTATTGGAAAATGATACGGGGATTGAGTTATGCATGATATTTTAGAAAAAATTCACTATTTTGGGAACCCTATATGCCTAAGGAAAAAATAATACTATGGGATTTTATTTGAGGAGTAATGGTTGAATTTTTATTTTAGAAGAATATATGTTTTTATAGAAGACATATGGTGATTCGTGTTTTTTATAGAAGTCATTAACCTATCTTGGAGAAAATGTTATTAGATTAATTTCTTTTTGGTATTAATCATTAAGATTGTCTGTTGTTATTTAGAGATAAATGTTAAAATTTATCTTGGAAGACTATGTTATCAAAGCTTTATAATTTTTGGGTTTCAATGTTAATTTGGATTATTTTGAGGAATTTTATGGAAATTATTTATCAAATGGTCTCTGTTGAACTTTGGATATTACCATTGATTTTTTTAGATTAAAAGTAGTTTTTCTTCATAAAATGGTTTATTCATTTGGGGAAAGTTTCTGATTTTATTCTAACCTTTTTGATTTCCGTTAATATTACAAGACAAGATAAGAAGATTGTAAAATTTTTTTATTATGTGATTCTATAGAAGTTTATTATAGTGATTAAACAATTCATCTTAAATACTCATTGATTTGAAAAAAACTATGGGTTTGTGGTGGAATTCGATTAATGGATGATACATTACTTATCTAGTAAGTATGTTTATTTATGTTCACAGTATAAGAACTAAATGAATTCCTAAAAAGAATCATAAAACAATTTTTTTGTTTATTTTTCCTCCCATGAAATCAAAGACTGTTTAACCTATAAAATATGTATGGGTTTGTGATTGTTATGTTTTTCCTGACAATGTTTTCTATCACTCTCCATCAAAACATGATAGTTAGTTTTTCTTCCATATCCATATTTTTCTACATGGAATACTAGAATGTGTTATCTTAGGTGACCTTAATATATACCTTTATTTATTTTAATGTGGATGTTTTATTAACTCTTTTTCTGATGTGGTATTTCAATAAAGGTATTTTTAAAATTCATACCTTAGTTACTGACCCCAAATTAAAATTTTCAGAATGAAATTTCCAGGGGGAGAATATAATATCCTAGGTAATTATAGAATAAGAATTTTTCGTATATTTTAATATTTCTGAATTATATATTAATTTTACTTAAAAGGGGACACTATATATGATAGCGTATTTGACCCACAACAATATGTTTCTCTGAAATCTTTTATTGCACACAAGACTGTGTTATACCGAAAATAATACACTATTAATATTATTATTTTTAAATGGTAGTTATTGCCTAGCCATTGTATTTATAGGAATTAAAATAAATAACTATATTATGTTTACACCTGTTTATTAAATGTATTTATTTTAGTTTAATAAATTTTAGAGTCTTAAATTGAGAATAAATCAAATTTAAGCAAAAAATAATCTATTTGTTTAAAAGGCAGCCTTTCCCCCTTTTGATGGTGAACCCTTTTAAATATAGTTTTTGTGACTTTTATATATTCTATTTTAAAAAAGAAACACTTTCTTTAGATTCAGGACATCAAAATTGACTTTGGCATAATTTTGGTATTTTTATGATAAAATTTATTTTTTAATGAATAATGAAAAAATACTTCATTTTCATTCAAAACTTCCTTTTTTGTTTTACTTATTATATAGTTAGGTTATCCTTTTATTTAGTTTTAAAGTGTTACTGGACTATGTTTTTATCATTTAATACAATGTTGTTCAATTAAATTAATTTCAAATTGAAATTAGATATAAACACATGTCAATCTTTTGTTGATTTTTACTTTCAAAAAAAGCATTTCTCGTTTTGATACTGTGGATTGATTTTAAATAAATTAATAAGACTTATAGGTTTTAAATTATTAAAAATGGTTTCCATATTTGGAATTAGTGGTTATAAATTATCTAAATAGGTCCCTTCTATTTTTGGGGATTATAAATAGTAACTTTAGTAATTATTTTTATTTACCCCTATTAAAGGGTAAATCAGGTAAATAAAGATAAAAACAATATTATTATAATTTATAACCACCAAAACACGTTTCATAATATTATTTTAGGAGTTATGGCTAACCCAGACAACCCTAGGGACGAATTGTGTTTTTTTGGAAGCCACTTGGGTGTGATCAAACCAGCATTAATGTGTCAGATCCCATTAGAACTCTGTAGTTAAGCATGCTTGGAGGAGATGATTTCAAATTTTCCGAATGTTATATTATAAATATCTTAAGATATATCAATTTTAATTAATAAATTAATTTATATTAATTAAATAATTTATGATTTTCTAAGGGTGCCCATTCCCTCTCCTATAAAAAGGTACTATCTTTTTCCTAATACTCACACTTCCAAATCCTTTATTCTCGGCCATGCTCTACCCAAAGATATTTCTAGAATATCTCCCCACTTTTTTGAGGTTTTATTTTAGTCAGGACACCCTTATTAGAGGTGTTAAGGTGTTCTTCAAAGGTGATCAACTGAAGAAGAGGTATCATTTTTTACGAGTTTCTATTTTATCTCTTCTCCCACTAGCTTTAATTATTGTTATTACTAGATGAAATAATAAATAAAATATCCTCAATATAATTATATGTTATTATGTTAATATAATTTCATAATTCAATATCTAATTCCATCATATGGTAAAGTAATTAATCATTCATTCATACGTGTGAATTATCACTTCCACGAACTGATTTAGTTCGTTTTCCATTATTGTCTATCATGATTAGTTATAATTATGGAATTAATATTCATATGTGATATTAATGAAATATTTATCATTTTAAAATAATAATATTTCAATTATTTTCTTACCTTCCTTGCACATAAAAACAATAATCTCGTTCGTGTGAACTTGTGAACTGTCACCTCTACGAAGCGATGTGAATCATTTTTTTTTCACAACATAATTTTTATGATATATATAAGTATATCTAAATGATTAATATGTTGTTAATAATATTAAGATAATTATATAAATTTAAAATAGTAATTACCTTATTTCCGTAATTATCAATGAAAAATGGAAAACGTTACACATTCATACGTATGACCTACTGTCACCATCAATACAACATTGTTCATTTTTCATAACCATAATTAATGGTTTGATTTGAAAAATATTATTAATGTAAAAAAGTGGTTATTATTTCATTAATAATATTATATATATTTTTTACTTATAATCACATTGACAATTTACATCAAACCATGTTTATTTTCGACTCAAGTACCAAATATCGACAAAACACCATACATAAACTAAAATAATTAACTAATTGTTATAACATGGTAATAAGTGACATATAAGGAATAATAAACATGAAAAAGGGATTAAAGAAATTATAAATTGACCTATGTTTATTGTTTAGTAATATAAAGAACAAATGAGACAAGTCATATTCAAGGTAAGGGAAATCTTAACTCTATTTTCATTCATTAAGTTAAATATCCATGTCATTGGTTTTGTTTTTACATGAATATGTACGAATGAACTATGATTGTTTTACAATGAATATCCAATTATATTGCATGTATTTATATTTTTCACACTTAATTATTTCATTTATTTATCCTTAATCTAATGGTACTATATATGTAAGGGACTTCGTCTCAATATCCTTTCCTTGAGGCATATATTGATGTTATACACCACCTTATTTCGTAAGGTGTAAAATCAACCCCTTTTAATTTTAATTGCATTAAAAGGTTTTCAAAAGGAATATATTTCTATGAAGTGTTTTACTGAATAAAAAAATTAATATCTTTTTAATGTATGTGGCGACATTGATTTTTTCCACCACCGTAACCATTATTTGATATTTGGATTCCTATAAAATCCATAATGTTTTTAAAAGAAAAATAAATACCATATCCCATTTTTTGTATTTTGGTATTGAAAATGGATCTGATAATGGATTTATTATATCCATATATTGAAATGATATCATTTGATTTCAGTGTGGGAATGTTATTTTTTCCTTTATACTTATTTTGTGTGTTATTATTATGTTATGGTTCTTGAGAATTATTTACGTATATGGGTGGTTCTATGATAAAATGAATGTGTGTGAGCCCATGATAGATCTCCAATGCACTACATAACTAGATGGAGTTAAACGTTAAGGTTTATCCTAAGAGATTTAGGGAATATACTGTGATGAGTATCCCAAACATAACCATGAAACTTACTCTTTATGTAGCTGTGAAAGCTAAAATGTAAGTATGATATGGACTCCACAAGGCACCTTTATGATTTATGATTTCTATGAGTGTTTTAGTAATATTATGATTTCATGAGTTACATTAAAGATTTTATGTTTTATGGGTGAAAAGTATGATTTCATGGGTTTATAAGTATTCCTGGACTAATGTTTTATTTCATTATTTTATATCCCTTACTGAGATTTTTGGGCTCATACCATATTTTTGAAATGTTTTTCCCAGGGTATAAGGATGGGTAAGAGAAAGGAAGAATTTATGAAAATTTTTATCAAGAAAAAGAAATCCTATTTTATTTTAAATGGTGTTCCATTATGAAAAATAGATAGAGAGTTTAAGTGTCTACTTTTTAATAGTTGTGTTGTTATGTAATATTTATGGCCTAATAATGTAAAACTATAAACCTGAAAAGGTCCTCAATGTGGATGTATTGACTTAAATCAAGATTATGTAATGTTTAAGGTTGGGTCCTTATAGTAAATATATGTGAGTCGTTATGGAGTACCAAATATAAGTGTTATATTTTTAAGAATTTTTATGTTTTGTAAAAATGGTTTTCAAATTTGGGTATGTAAATGTTTTAAAAAGTGATTAATAAATTATTTAGTGTTTTATTTTTATATTATGAGTCTTACTTAATGGGATTTTTTATATTTTGGAAATGTGGTCAGAATGGTGTTTTGAGTTGGGTTTTGATTTGTGGTTGAAGTGTGGACTTCTGGTTTGTGATAAGTTTTGATTTTGTTTTGTGTTTATTATTCCAGACTATACCCCCACTAAGGTATATAGAATCTTGAGGAGGATAAACAAATGGTTCTTCTATATCATTTTTTTCAATTTATCAATAATCGTTTTGAATTATTATTCTTATTTGATATGAAACCTGGTAGTTCTGAGTTAAATTCTTATTATTAGGAGTTTTTTCATAGGTTATGAGAGTCAAAACACCCACATTTATTTGGACATCCAATACTAGTGGAAGCTAAAGAATAGTTATGAAACATTGAGGAGATCATTGTTTGACTTGAGTCTCTAAAACCACTAAAGCTCATTTTTTCCACCTTAATATTAGAAGGTCTATTATGGGAGTGGTGGAACACTATTCTTCATTACAAGACATAAAAATATACTTGTGGGAATGATTCAAATCCTTGTTCATCCAGAAGTACTTCTCCAATGATGTGATGATAATGAAGGGTTCAAAATTGTCTTATACTGATCAAGATGATTAAAAAAAAGAGTATTCTAAGAAATTCACTGATATGGTTCCTTATCTTCCAAATATCATTGGAGATGAATTATTAAAGGCTCAAATATTTGAAAGGGCCATATAATCATAATTTCCTCAAGAAGTGACTTAATTCTTTGAAAATTATAAAGAAGTGGAGAGGTAATCTAGTCAGAACAAAGGCAGTTTAGATGCATCTTGCCTGTTTAAAAGTGTTATGAAAAGTATGATATCTTCCATCTCATCAAATTCATATGATAGTAAGTTATGTTTTTTTTATCAGTGTGAGAATCCTGAGAATAATAATTCTTTATAATAAAATGCACCAAATATATATCAAACCTATGAATGATCAGGTTATTTGAAATTTTCTTGGGGGGTTCTAAAATTTGACGTAGAGCCAGATCCACTCCCCCTCCTCCTATTCGAAAGCCCTTGAACATGAACCCCCATTACCAAAACCTCTGTGCTCAGCTGATTCTTCTCCAAAATCTTGGTGTAATCATCTCAGACAAGGTTTTACCCTCCATCATAATCTTCTTCCTTTTTTATTGGTTTGTCTTTCCCCCTTGTTGAATTCACAACCAAGGGTAAACCTAAACCCAATTTAGGGTGTTTATTTTTGTTTTTTATTTATTTTTTAGGATTATTAGGTCTCATTAGGTATAGTTTATTCTATGTTCATTGAAGGTAGTGGGTTTACCATCAGTTTTGATGCATCTTGAACCTCATTGTGAGGGTTTGAACCACCATTACTGAAGGTGGCTTGCATGTGTATACATAGGTAAAAACACACATATATATCCTCATTGTACATACTCCATCATGGAGATGGGAATATGTACATTGGGTCAAAGGTTATATATATAATTATATGTTCAAAGGTGTATATAAATGTAAGTGTGAAGTGGTTTTATTTAAAGGAAACATGTTTGGAGTTAAGTTCCCTATGTCATTGCATTTTATTTGGATTAATTGATTTCTTAAGTGTTTTGAAAGTATGTTATTATTATTATGTAGAATGGAAATGATAATAAATTGGTTGTGTATCATATAAATGGGTTTTAAATTATTTTAAAAAATTTACCTTAGCTTTCATGTAATATCCCAGGTAAATAATGAATATGACATTTTCATATTTATTAATATTTATGAATAAAATATTAATATTACTTTAAAGGGAATGCTATGTTCAATGGCGCACCCAATACACAACAATGAGTTTCTTTGAAATCTTACGTTGCACACTAATAATATAATAATATTATTTTAAATGGTAGTTAACGCCTAGCAATTATAATGGCAAGAATGAATAGAACTAACTACCAAATGATTATATATGCTTGTCAAATATTTTTTCATTTATCCAAATAAATGTTAGAGGCTTAAAATGCAAATTAATCCAATTTTAAGCATAACTCTTCTAATATTCTTTAAAAGGTCGACTAACCACCTTTTGATGGAGAACCCCTTTTAAATATACATTTTAAAAGTTTATATGTTATAGTTTACAAAATAAAATCCTTCTTTAGAATCTGCACAACAAAATTTACTTTGTGTAAATTTTTGTTATTTTTCCGATAAAGATCATTTTTAGTGAAAATGTTGTATTTTAATTCAAAAAATCCTTTTAATATAATTTATTTATATGGATAGATTATCTTTTAAATTAAGTTTAAAGTTTAGTTAAAGTATATTTTTACCATTTAATCCAATTTTGGTCATTGGAATTAATTTCACTTTGAAATTGGATATAAACAAGTGTCAATCTTTTGATAAATATTATTTCTTAAAAACACGTTATTTGTTTTGACAGTGGGAATTAATTATAAAAATAATTAATGAAACTTTTATGTTTTGAATTTGGTCAAATGGATATCATTTTTTAATTTGGAATATCAAATATAGCTTAGGGTGAATTTTTGGTATTTTTCTGAAAAACATCAATTTTTGAAGAATAGTGAAACCACTAACTGGTAGTTAAAAAAACTGATTTTTTGTTTAAATGAAATTTTACCACCTCTATGATTTTAATTTAAAAAGTCTGACATAAATGGTTGTAATTAGGATGTAAAATGTGGTTCAATGGGATTAAAATAATTTTTTGGTGAATAGTAACTTTTAAGTTTTATTAATCGTGATTAAAGGCAATTAGTGTAATTTAAGGTAAATATAATGATATAATAATAAGAAATTACCTTAACACTTGTCCTACTCTTTTTGGATAGGTCATGGCTGACCAAGAAAATCCGTGGGTCAACTAGGGGACCCCATGTAGCCACTTGGGTAAGAAAATGACATTAATAACTTTTTATTTAAAGTAAAAATAAAAGTGTCACAAACATGTATTGTTTTACTAAAACAATTTTTACATGGGATTATACAAGTCATATTTTTTACTATAATTATTTATTATAAATCTAAAAAGATTTCATACATCATGATATATTTTTTATACTTTTTAGACATTATATAAATAAATTTATTTATGACACCATGATGATGTAGTGATTACCTCATTAATGAATGATTTAAAAAATGAGAAAATAAGGTAAAGTATAAGACTTAAACTTGTCAAAAACCTATTGGATGGGTGGATTTTGAACCCTTATAAACTTATCCTCAAAATATATAATTGTGAGACCTTTAATATCCAAAAATCATTTTATAATAAAGTAAATTTTAAAGACTTTCCAAGAGTGCCCCTCCTCCCTCTTATAAAAGGCCCCCACCTCTACCCCCTTACCCACACCTCTAAAGCCTTTGGGTAATCCAAACTCTGCTCGTTTTATCTCTACAAATCCCTCTATTCATCCTAGAAGCATTACCTTAGGCAGAAAGATCTTCAAGAAACACTTTTGGTTCAAACCAAAGGGAGTTACCTGATTTAAACGTAATGTCCTCTCTTATGTTCTTTTGTTTTATTTTGCTTCTCCAACCCCCTAAACTCTTTTTATTACTTTATTTTGTAACAAAAACAATATCTTAAATATAATAGGATGTTTTTATGATACAGATTCGAGCTAAAATTACACACACCTCCATCTAATGGTTATAGAACATACTGTTTCCGTGGATGGAGAATTACAGCCTCATGAAACTATGATTGTTCAATTTTCTCCTACCACCTCTCATGGTGGCCATTATGACGGAACTATATTTATTTATGATATATATTATATTTATTTCCTCTCTATTCTTCTGTATTTTACATTTAAAACATACCTTTATGCTTTTCATGTTGTGTAAATGTGATAATTTCATTTGAGGAAGTGTGCACTACCGCCCCCTCAAGTGAAGTGACTCGTTCATGCAATACATGGAATGTATAATGTAACACCCCAGGTAAATAAAGAATATGAAATTTTCATATTTATCCATATTTGTGAATAAAATATTAATATTACTTTAAAGGGGATTCTATGCTCGAGGGCGTACCCAATACGCAACAACGAGTTTCTTGGGAATCTTACGTTGCACTCTAATAATAAAATAATATTATTTTAAATGGTAGTTAAAATGTAGCTGTTTTAATGGTGGTAATTAATAGAAATAACTAAAATATGATTATATATGTTTTTAAATGTTTTTACATTTATCCAATAAAGGATGGAGGCTTAAAATACGGAAAGAATTCAATTTTAGGCGTATATGCCCTAGTTTTTCACTAAAGGTTCACTTATCACCTTTTGATGTTAAACCATCATTAAATATAGTTTTGTTTACTCTTAAACATTATTTTGGACTAAATAAAACTCTTCTTTAGAATCGGGACATCAAATTTTACTTTGTGTAAATTTTTGGTATTTTTCCGATAAAGTTCATTTTTTTAATGAATAATGTAAAATGTTGTTTTTAATTCAAAACCTCTTTTTAATCTAATTTATTTATATGATTAGATTATCTTTTGAATTGGGTTTAAAGTGAAATTAGAATATATTTTTACCATTAAATCCAATAGTGGTCGTTGGAATTAATTTCACTTTGAAATCAGACTTAAACCAGTGTCATCTTTTGATACTTATTGTTTCATAAAAACACGCTATTTGCTCTGACAGCGGGAATTAATTATTAAGTTAATTAATGTGACTTATATGTTTTGAATTTTTTAAAATAGACTTCATTTTTGAATTTGGAATATCAAATATATCTTAGGGTGAATTTTTGGGATTTTTCTGAAAAACATAAATTTTTGATGAATAGTGACACCACTAAGTGGTACTTATAAAAACTGATTTTTCCGTTTAAATGAAATTTTGCCATCTTTGTGTTTTGAATTTTAAAAATCCGACATACATGGTTGTCATTAAGAAGTAAAATGTGGTTCAATAAGATTAAAATAATTTTTTGGTGAATAGTAACTTATTAAGTTTTTAATCGCGATTAGTGGTAATTAGTGTAGTTTAAGGTAAAAATAATGATTTAATAAAAAAAGATGAGCTTGAAACATGTCCTAACCTCATTGGTTGTGTCATGGCCGACCAAGAAAATCCATGGGTCAACTTGGGGACCCCATGGAGACACTTTGGTTGGAAAATGACATAAATAACTTTTTATTTAATGTAAAAGTCAAAATGACACAAACATCATAGGTTTTACGAAAACAATTTTTACATGGGGTTATAATGATCATATTTTTTATTATAAAAAGTCATTGGAAAGCTAAAAAGATTTCCTACATCATAGTAGATTTTTTTATAATTTTTAAACATTAAATAAATTAAATTATTTATGACATAATAATGATCAGCGATGACATCATTATTTGACGATTTAAATAAAATGGAAAGATAATGTAAAATCTATGAACTAAACATGTACAAAACTTATTGGATGGGTGGATTTCGAACCCTTATCACCTTATACACGAATTATATCAATGTGGGACCTTTTAAAACCGAAAAACATTTTCAAATAAAGTAATATTTCTTTACTTTCCAAAAGTGCCCCTCCTCTCCTCTTATAAAAGGCCCCCACCTCTACCTCATTTCACACAATCCTCAAGCCTTTGGCTCGGCCAACCCATGCCCATTTACTCTCTCCACATCCCTCTACTCATCCTAGAGGATTTACTTTGGGAATAATCCTTTCAAAGGAAGCCTTTAGGCTCAAATCAAAAGGAGTTACACTTTTAAAGGTAATTCATTCTCTCATGTTCATTTGTTTTATTTTGCTTCTCCAACCCCATAAACTCTTTTTATTTACTTATTTTGTAACAACAACAGTATATTAAATATAATAGTATGTTTTTATAAGATTTATTCAAGCTACACTCTCACACAACTACATCAAATGGTTAAAGAACATACGGTTTCTGTGGATGGAGAAATTCTGCCTCCCGAAACGATGATTGTTCAATACTCATTTAACACCTTCAAAGGTGGCCATTATGATGTCACTATTTTTATATATGATATATAATATGTTTATGTTTTCCTTAATCTTATGTTTTTTTCATTTTGGGAATACCTTTATGGTTTCCATTATGGGTAAACGCGATATCTTCATTTAAGGAAGTGCGGACTACCGCCCCCTCAAAGTGATTTGATTCGTTAAATACCATATGTGGGACGTATAAAGGATGGAACTATGATATTATATATTATATTATAATGGAATTATAATATAACTTTATATCATTATTATTCCATTCTATAAAATACGAAATAGAAATGAAAGTAGCGTTCATGCGTACGTACGGCTTACCGTCTCCATGAACGGTGCATTTCATTTCTTACCTCTAAATGATTATGTAATGTTATAAATGCATGCATGTACTGGATACATATGACATATATGATATCTAAATCATGAATACAATTCTGGATATAATAAACATTTGGCCACACGAACAACATGTAATTGTAAGAAGTCCACTTTCGACTTAAGAACCAAATATCGGAAAAACAAATATTATTAACTTAAATGATTACATAATGTTTATGACATGGTAATAAGTGATATAAAAGGAATAATGAACTTGAAAAAGGTTCTTAAGGAAGTAGAAATTAACTCAAGTTTATTATTCAGGAGATTAAAGAACGATCGAGTCAAGTCGGACCCGAGGTAAGGGATCCTACTCCTCTCTTTCTTTTTAAGTACACACTTTTATGTCATTCCTTTTAAAGATCATATTTCTTGTTATTGGGATGATATTTTATATTAAACTTACTGTAATTTTTATTTTCATGTGATGAGAGACCCTATTCTATCTCATCAATCCATTTTGGAAGTTTTGAGTGGCGCCGTTAGGCTGCCGAACGTTCGTAAGAAATCTAACCTCTCTCTTTCTTTTTAAGTACTCTCCTTTATGTAACTTCTTTTAAGATCCTCTTTGTAATGTTGGGGGATGTTCTTTTATATTACTTTTGCTGTAAATTTTATTTTAATGTGATGAGATACCCTATTTGATCTCATCAATCCATATTCGGAAGTTTTATGTGGCGCCGTTAGGCTACCGAGTTTTCGTAAGGGATTTTTCATCTCACTTTTATTCCCTTGAGATTTATGCTACATTTGCCACAAATTCCATTGAGTGGTGTATGTAATGCCCATTATTCTACTCTTTGTGTAATATAATTTAGTTTATGAGTATTTACATCAATTATCTATTGTCCTTCTTTCATGGGGTGTATGTTTTGAAAGATACCCAAGTCGGTAAGGGAACCTTTCACCCTCCTCTTTTTTAAAAGACTTCTTTTGTTGGGTCTTTTAATTTACATATTGTTATGTTGGGATATGTTCTAATATATCCTTATTGATGTAAATTTTTTGTCCAAGTGATGAGATACACTTTTTATCTCTCATCAACTCATTTTGATGTGATGTCGTTAGGCTGTCAAGGGAACTTTTTAACCCAATTTCAATTTCTTTGGGTTCAACATGTAGTCATTGAATATGTCATCCATTGAATATGTGTGAATGACCTTTTATTGTTTTACACTTAATATCCACTTATATTGGGTGTATTTATATTTGTCACACATATTTTTGAGATTGATTTGTCCTTAATTTAAGGAGACCTTCTTTATAAGGGATTTCATCACATTTGACATTTCTATTGTGGGTTCATTGTTGTTATGCACCAATTCACTCTTATATGGTGTATATACTGTCCTTTGGAGTATTATATCATGAATACATTTATTCTCATGATATTATAAAGTTCTGACTAAATGTTATTCCTCAATTATTGTATTCAACTGTCTCTAATTTTGGTAAAACCCCTTTAACCAAAATATCATTTTAAATGTTTTAATTATTTGTTCTTATTAATATCCATGTTTTCAAAATTGTTTTAAGGATTTATTTATATGGATATTAATGGTTTATAATTTTAAGCTTCAAGGTGGTATGGGAAACTTTGATTAAAAAATCTCTTTATTAAATGTTTTAAATGGTTTTGGAAATGGTTTCTTTTTGAATTGATTAATTATTTCAATATACTAAAATGTTTTATTGTGATTGAAATGTGGAAATGTTATGTTTCCTTTATGAATGTTTTATGTGATACATTTATGTTATGGTTCTTGGGCATTGTTATGAAAACGGGTGGTTCCGTGATAAACTAAGGGCGGGTGAGCCCGATATAGCTCTCCAATGCATTGGGTAATGCAAAGGAGTGAAACGTTAAGGTTTCTCCGAAGAGATTTAGGGAATATACTATGATGGGTATTCCAAACGTAACCAAGAGGGTTACTACCTACGTAAGAATGTTATGAATGCCTCAAGTTACCTTTATGTCTTATGTTTTCTATGATTTATTCATGATTTGATATGCCTATGTTTTATGGGTAAAGTGTGATTTCATTTTAATTTATATATGAACTCATGTTTCCTTTCCATATTTTTATAACCCTTACTGAGCTTTTTATGCTCATCCCAAGTTTTTGAAATGTTTTTCACAGGTCAAGGGAAAGGTACATGATGTTATGATAGTGTCAAGGATGTGTCAAGAAAGAATCCGTGTTTTATTTTAAATATGTTTCTGTTGATGGGAAGAATGAATATTGTCTTTTATGTAACCACTTTGTTTAAATGTGGAATGTAATGCAGGTTTCATGATCTAATTCTCTAAAACTCTAAACCTGAAAAGATCCTCAATGTGTAATCTTGTAATAACTCAAGATTAAGTAATGTTTAAGGCCGGGGCCTTATAGTTGGTATCAAAGGTCGGTTTAGATAACTTTAGAGGTTAGTGTATTCTTTAAGAATAAGTGACATTACCATAATGGTTAGGATTTCAGAAAGAGTCACAGTTTTAGATAAATTGAATCAGTAAGTATATCTTAGTGTTTATCTTCCTCATTAGTACATGATGGTTATGTTGATATACTCACACTGACCCTTTTGGTTTTAGTAAATGGCTGGATCTAGCAGGCACCAAAGTGACAATGGGTTTGAAGGAAACTATGGTGGTTCTCTGATTAAGATACTGGATGAGATGGGGGGATTCAATGAGGAATCTCATAGTTGTTCTAAATCAACTATCAATGAGTCATGATCAACCACTTAAACCTTGGTGAGTTCTCTAATGCATCATGTACGAGATGGCCAACTTGATGTGGGAATTCAGGTAATAATTATTAAGGTAACCATTAGGGTTTATATGATCCTTAATTTTTAGGTAATTATGGGTTACTCTATGATATGATGGAAAATGAAAGGAATGAGGTAAACTTGAGGTCAAAATATATTATGATTATTCTTGAAGATTTTATCTCATTTTGGGGAATGTTTTAAGAATTATATGGTTTTGGAAAAAGGACAACACGCAAACCGTGTGACAACCCGTCGCGTCGGACAAAGCCGCGGGAATCGAACCCACAACCAAAGTGCGACTGGTATTTATCGCCTACCACTGGACTACGTGAAGTCCCTGGTTAGTTTGACTAATTATTTTTAGTTATATGATTTTATTAATTAAGAGTAAGTTGATTTTGGGTTATTTATGAAAATGATTAACCTATCATGGAGGATATGTGATTAGGTTAATTACTTTTCAATACGAGACATTAAGAGCAACTGATTTTGTTTGAAGATAAATTTTACAATTTAACTTGGAAGACTATGTGACTAAATCCTTCAAATATTTGGGTTTCAACCTTAGTTTGGTTTAATTTGAAGAATTTTAGGGACAAATTGTTTATCGAATGGACCTCGTTGAACTTTGGGTATTGTTGGACAACTTTGGAGATTAAGAAGAGATTTTCTTTCTAATGGGTTATCCTTTTCTGGGTTATCTGATCTTGTACTAATCTTTTGGGTTTTGGTTTTGGTTAAAGTCTAAAGCCCTGGGAAGTATGTAGTTCTATTTTTTTTGGGTTAGGAAATTCTCTAGAAGTTGATTATAGTACTCTTAATGTGAACAAGTCTTCCTAAATACTCGCCTTTTGAAGAAAATATGAGTTTGTGTAAGGAATGTAATAAAAGTTGAGAGTCAACATGATAAGTGACTATGTTTCCTTATGAATAAATTCCTCAATAAAAAGTAACTTAAAACAAAAATGTTGTCTATTAACTTTTCCTACTGGGGAATCGAATACCGTTTAACCCATCACAAGTTTGTGATTTTCCCATGGTTAACTTTCTTCTAAACATGTTTTCTATCACTCTCCATCAGAACATGACCCTTTGTTTTCTCCTCCATGTCCATGTTTTCATACTTGGAATCCTAGTATGGGTTAACTCGGGTGACCTTTGTACTTATCTTTCTTTATTTTAAAGTGATTGTTTTACCGACTCTTCTCCGATGTGGGACTTTCAAGAATGTTTCCAAGACCAATTTTAAAAACTGCAAGGACGCAATTCCCAAAAGGGGGGAAGGATGTAACACCCCAGGTAAATAAAGAATATGAAATTTTCATATTTATCCATATTTTTGAATAAAATATTAATATTACTTTAAAGTGGATGCTATGCTCGATGGCGTACCCAATACGCAACAACGAGTTTCTTGGGAATCTTACGTTGCACTCTAATAATAAAATAATATTATTTTAAATGGTAGTTAACATGTAGCCATTGTAATGGCGGGAATGGATAGAAATAACTAAAATATGATTATATATGTTTTTAAATGTTTTTACATTTATCCAATAAAGGATAGAGGCTTAAAATATGGAAAAAATTCAATTTTAGGCGTATATGCCCTAGTTTTTTCACTAAAGGTTCACTTATCACCTTTTGATGTTGAACCATCATTAAATATAGTTTTGTTCACTCTTAAACATTATTTTGGACTAAATAAAACTCTTCTTTAGAATCGGGACATCAAATTTTACTTTGTGTAAATTTTTGGTATTTTTCCGATAAAGTTCATTTTTTTAATGAATAGTGTAAAATGTTGTTTTTAATTCAAAACCTCTTTTTAATATAATTTATTTATATTATTAGATTATCTTTTGAATTGGTTTTAAAGTGAAATTAGAATATATTTTTACCATTAAATCCAATAGTGGTCGTTGGAATTAATTTCACTTTGAAATCAGACTTAAACCAGTGTCAATCTTTTGATACTTATTGTTTCATAAAAACACACTATTTGCTCTGTCAGCAGGATTTAATTATCAAATTAATTAATGTGACTTATATGTTTTTAATTTTGTAAAATAGACTTCATTTTTGAATTCGGAATATCAAATATAGATTAGGGTGAATTTTTGGGATTTTTCTGAAAAACATCAATTTTTGATGAATAGTGACACCACTAAGTGGTACTTATAAAAACTGATTTTTCCGTTTAAATGAAATTTTGCCATCTTTGTGTTTTGAATTTCAAAAATCCAACATACATGGTTGTCATTAAGAAGTAAAATGTGGTTCAATGAGATTAAAATAATTTTTTGGTGAATAGTAACTTATTAAGTTTTTAATCGCGATTAGTGGTAATTAGTGTAGTTTAAGGTAAAAATAATGCTTTAATAAAATAATATGAGCTTGAAACATGTCCTACCCTCATTGGTTCTGTCATGGCCGACCAAGAAAAGCCATGGGTCAACTTGGGGACCCCTTGGAGACACTTTGGTTGGGAAATGACATAAATAACTTTTTATTTAATGTAAAAGTCAAAATGACACAAACATCATAGGTTTTACGAAAACAATTTTTACATGGGGTTATAATGATCAGATTTTTGATTATAAATAGTAATTAGAAAGATAAAAAGATTTCATACATCATAGTATTTTTTTATAATTTTTAGACATTAAATAAATTAAATTATTTATGACATAATAATGATGCAGCGATGACATCATTATTTGACGATTTAAATAAAATGGAAAGATAATGTAAAATATATAAACTACACATGTCCAAAACTTATTGGATGGGTGTATTTCGAACCCTTATCACCTTATCCACGAATTATATCAATGTGGGACCTTTTAAAACCGAAACACATTTTCAAATAAAGTAATATTTCTTTACTTTCCAAAAGTGCCCCTCCTCTCCTCTTATAAAAGGCCCCCACCTCTACCTCATTTCACACACTCCTCATGCCTTTGGCTCGGCCAACCCCTGCCCATTTACTCTCTCCACATACCTCTCCTCATCCTAGAGGATTCCCTTTGGGTAGAATCCTTTCAAAGGAAGCCTTTAGGCTCAAATCAAAAGGAGTTACACTTTTAAAGGTAATTCATTCTCTCATGTTCATTTGTTTTATTTTGCTTCTCCAACCCCATAAACTCTTTTTATTTACTTATTTTGTAAAAAAAAGTATCTTCAATATACTAGGATGTTGTTATAAGATTTATTCGAACTACACTCTCACACAACTACATCAAACGGTTAAAGAACATACAGTTTCCGTGGATGGCGAAATTCTGCCTCCCGAAACGATGATTGTTCAATACTCATTTAACACCTTCAAAGGTGGCCATTATTATGTCAATATTTTTATATATGATATATAATATGTTTATGTTTTCCTTAATCTTCTGTTTTTTTTCATTTTCGGCATACCTTTATGGTTTCCATTATGGGTAAACGCGATATCTTCATTTAAGGAAGTGCGGACTACCGCCCCCTCAAAGTGATTTGATTCGTTAAATACCATATGTGGGACATATAAAGTATGGAACTATGATATTATATATTATATTATAATGGAATTATAATATAACTTTATATCATTATTATTCCATTCTATAAAATAAGAAATAGAAATGAAAGTAGCGTTCATGCGTACGTACGACTTACCATCTCCATGAACGGTGCATTTCATTTCTTACCTCTAAATGATTATGTAATGTTATAAATGCATGAATGTACTAGATATATATGACATATATGATATCTACATCATGAATACAATTCTGGATATAATAAACATTTGGCCACACGAACAACATGTAATTGTAAGAAGTCCACTTTCGACTTAAGTACCAAATATCGGCAAAACAAATATTATTAACTTAAATGATTACATAATGTTTATGACATGGTAATAAGTGATATAAAAGGAATAATGAACTTGAAAAAGGTTCTTAAGGAAGTATAAATTAACTCAGGTTTATTATTCAGGAGATTAAAGAACGATCGAGTCAAGTCGGACCCGAGATAAGGGATCCTACTCCTCTCTTTCTTTTTAAGTACACACTTTTATGTCATTCCTTTTAAAGCTCATATTTCTTGTTATTGGGATGATCTTTTATATTACACTTACTGTAATTTTTATGTTCATGTGATCATAGACCCAATTCTCTCTCATCAATCCATTTTGGAAGTTTTGAGTGGCGCCGTTAGGCTGCCGAACTTTCGTAAGAAATCTAACCTCTCTCTTTCTTTTTAAGTACTCTCCTTTATGTCACTTCTTTTAAGATCCTCTTTGTAATGTTGGGGGATGTTCTTTTATATTCCTCTTTCCGTAAATTTTATTGTAATGTGATGAGATACCCTATTTGATCTCATCAATCCATATTAGGAAGTTTTATGTGGCGCCGTTAGGCTGCCGAGTTTTCGTAAGGGATTTTTCATCTCACTTTTATTCCCGTGAGATTTATGATACATTTTCCACAAATTCCATTGAGTGGGGTATGTACTGCCCATTATTCTACTCTTTGTGTAATATAATTTTGTTTATGAGTATTTACATCAATTATCTATTGTCCTTCTTTCATGGGGTGTATGTTTTGAAAGATACCCAAGTCGGTAAGGGAACCTTTCACCCTCGTCTTTTTTAAAAGACTTATTTTGTTGGGTCTTTTAATTTACATGTTTTTATGTTGGGATATGTTCTAATATATCCTTATTGATGTAAATTTTATGTCCAAGTGATGAGATACACTTTTTATCTCTCATCAACTCATTTTGATGTGATGTCGTTAGGCTGTCAAGGGAACTTTTTAACCCAATTTTGATTTCTTTGGGTTCAACATGTAGTCATTGAATATGTCATCCATTGAATATGTGTGAATGACCTTTTATTGTTTTACACTTAATATCCACTTATATTGGGTGTATTTATATTTGTCACACATATTTTTGAGATTGATTTGTCCTTAATTTAAGGATACCTTCTTTATAAGGGATTTCATCACATTTGACATTTCTATTGAGGGTTCATTGTTGTTATGCACCAATTCACTCTTATATGGTGTATTTACTGTCCTTTGGAGTATTATATCATAAATACATTTATTCTCATGGTATTATAAAGTTCTGACTAAATGTTATTCCTCAATTATTTTATTCAAGTGTCTCTAATTTTGGTAAAACCCCTTTAACCAAAATATCGTTTTAAATGTTTTAATTATTTGTTCTTATTAATATCCATGTTTTCAAAATTGTTTTAAGGATTTATTTATATGGATATTAATGGTTTAAAATTTTAAGCTTCAAGGTGGTATGGGAAACTTTGATTCAAAAATCTCTTTATTAAATGTTTTAAATGGTTTTGGAAATGGTTTCTTTTTGAATGGATTCATTATTTCAATATACTAAAATTTTATATTGTGATTGAAATGTGGAAATGTTATGTTTCCTTTATGAATGTTTTATGTGATACATTTATGTTATGGTTCTTGGGCATTGTTATGAAAATGGGTGGTTCCGTGATAAACTAAGGGTGGGTTAGCCCGATATAGCTCTCCAATGCATTGGGTAACGCGAAGGAGTGAAACGTTAAGGTTTCTCCGAAGAGATTTAGGGAATATACTGTGATGGGTATTCCAAACGTTACCAAGAGGGTTACTCCCTACGTAAGAATGTTATGAATGCGTCAAGTTACCTTTATGTCTTATGTTTTCTAAGATTTATTCATGATTTGATATGCCTATGTTTTATGGGTAAAGTGTGATTTCATTCTAATGTATATATGAACTCATGTTTCATTTCCATATTTTTATAACCCTTACTGAGATTTTTTATGGTCATCCCAAGTTTTTGAAATGTTTTTCACAGGTCAAGGGAAAGGTACATGATGTGATGATAGTGTCAAGGATGTGTCAAGAAAGAATCCATGTTTTATTTTAAATATGTTTCTGTTGATGGGAAGAATGAATATTGTCTTTTATGTAACCACTTTGTTTAAATGTGGAATGTAATGCAAGTTTCATGATCTAATTCTCTAAAACTCTAAACCTAAAAAGATCCTTAATGTGTAATCTTGTAATAACTCAAGATTAAGTAATGTTTAAGGATGGGGCCTTATATATAAAGAATGAAATTAATGAACTTATGTGACCTATATAACATATATATTATACTGGAATTATAATATATATATATATATATCATTTAGTTTTAATTCCATTAAATATGAAATAGAAATGAAAGTAGTGTTCATGCGTACGTACGACTTACCGTCTCCATGAACGGGGCATTTCATTTCTTACCTCTAAATGTTATGTAATATTATAAATGAAAGTATATATTGGATATATATGATATATATGATATCTACATCATGAATATAATTTTGGATATAATGGATATTTTTCCACATGAACAACTGGTAATTATAAGAAGTTTATTTTTGACTCAAGTACCAATGATCGACAAAACGACCGTTATTAACTTAAATAATTAAATAATGTTCATAACATGTTAATAAGTTATATAAAAGGAATAATGAACTTGAAAAAGGTTCTTAATCAATTAGAAATTAACTCTAGTTTATTATTCAGGAATATAATGAAATGAACAAGACAAGTCGGACTTGAGGTAAGGGATGCAACCTCTCTCTTTCTTTTTAAGTACTCTCTTTTATGTCACTTCTTTTAAGATAAACTTTCTTATGTTGGGGGATGTTCTCCTATATTCTTCTCAATGTAATTTTTAGGTTAATATTATGAGAGACCCTAACTGATATCATCAATCCATTTTTGGAATTTTTAAGTGGCGCCATTAGGCTGCCGAATTTTCATAAGGGGATATCTTAACTCACTTTTAATTCAGTGAGATCTCCATTGTTCACCACTTATTTATTTAATGTGGTGTATTGTTTTGTTCCATATGATATATATTATCATTATTCTATTCATGGTATTCTGTGATTCATATTGTGTTTATTATCTTTTGGTCATACGACTCGATTGATTACAATGAGGTTTGGGGTTTTTATCTCACTTTTTTGTTCCCGTGAGATTCATGTTACATTTTCCACTATTTCCTTTTGTGTGTTGTATTTAATACCCATGATTGTATTCTTTGTTTAATATATTTTTATTTATGTGCATTTACATCTTTATTATAAGACCCTTATTTCATGGGGTGTACATTTCGAAAGTTACCCAAATCAGTAAGGGAACCGTTCAACCTCATATTTTTCAAAGACTTCTTTTTTTGTTACGTATTTTAATTTACATCTTATTATAATGGGATATGTTCTTATATATCCTTATTACTGTAAATTTATGTCCAAGTGATGTGATACCCTTTATCTCTCTCATCAACTCTTTTTCTAAAATTTTATGTGATGCCGTTAGGCTATCGAATTTTTACAAGGGAACTTCTTAACCCAATTTTGATTCTTTGGGTTAAACATATTCTTCTTGATTATGTCACACTATGAAAATGTGAGTATGAAATATGATTGTTTTACACTTAATATCCAATTATATTGGTTTTATTTATATTTGTCACACATAAATTATGTAATTGATTTTCCCTTAATCTAAGGATATCGTCTTTGTACGGGACTTCATATCAATATCCTTTCATTGAGGCATATTTTGTTTTATTTACAACTTTATTTTATACAGTGTATAAACCCCTTTGACTTTTACTTTTATTCAAAAGGAATTTTTTTATTTGAAGCGTTTTACTAAATGACAAAAGGAATGTTTTTTCTAACATATGCGGCGACAACGACTTCTCCACCACCGTGACCATTATTTGAGTTTTAGCTTCCTCTACAAGCCATACCTTTTTTAAATGAAAAATAAATACCATGTTTTACTTTTCTTTTATTTTGGTATTGAAAATGGTCTTTATAATGTTTTTATTATATCTATGTGTTGTATTGATATCTTGTGATTGAAATGTGGAAATGTTATGTTTCCTTTATGCATGTTTTATGTGATACGATTATGTTATGGTTCTTGGGCATTGTTTATGAAGACGGGTGGTTCCATGATAAACTAAGGGAGGGTGAGCCTGATATAGCTCTCTAATGTATTGGGTAATGCGAAGGAGTTAAACTCTAAGGTTTCTCTGAAGAGATTTAGGGAATATACTGTGATGGGTATTCCAAACATAACCATGAGGGTTATTCCCTATGTATGAATGTAATGAATGCCTCAAGTTACCTTTACGTATTATGATTTCTATGAGTTATTAAAAAATATTATGATTTCATGAGGTATGTTAAAGTGCTTATGTTTTATGAGTAAAGTTTTTTTTCAATGATTCTTTTGTATACGTGGACTAATGTTTCCCTTCCATATTTTTATATCCCTTACTAAGCCTTTTGTGCTCATCCCATGTTTTTGAAATGTTTTCCACATGACTTAAAGTGGAATATAGCCAAGGCTGGGATCAAGGAAATGCCATGATGTCTAAAACATGGAACTAGACATGAAACTTTTGTTAAAGAGTTTATATTTTGTGAAAAAATGGAAACTGAGTAGATGTGTCTACCTTGTAATCTTTGAGATGTAATAGTTAAGTCCTACTGCAAATCATTTTTTTTCATTTTATAATAGCCGAATTATGGGTGTATAGTGCCCAACATACAACCCCAAATAAAAACAAAATAAGAAGAAACATTGATCAACATAGATTTATACTTCATAATAACTGTAGTCATCACCACACCCCAAACTGGATCCCTCTTCTCCAGTAGCCGATTCCCACTCTGGGTTTCTCCAAAAGCCCGCACTTTGAACGCGATTCCTAAACTGGTCCAGAGTAGCCATATCTGGAGGAGGCTTATTAATCCCACTGAACTTCTTGACTACAAGAAACACCTATTTATTCTTATTAGAAGCGGACCTGGTCTGCATTGGTCACGGGAGATATGAATAGTCCTTTCGGGGTCTTCTTGTTGAAGTTGCAGCCGATGGTCCTTCACCCGCATCCTCTTTCTGAGTCCCATTTTGAACAATATCACTAAAATAATGACCAACTGGGGTAAAAACTAACTCCTTTACTCCCCTAGAATTATCCTTTCCCTCCTCTGACTGATTAGCATTACTTCCCCACCTTTGGTCTGGAGAAAAATTCTCCCTCAAAGGAAGACGCTCGACCTCCATAGAAATACTCTCCATAACAATGGAATGTGACTCCACCCCTAAAACTCCTATTTGTGTAACTGGAACCTTCTCCAAGCCTTCATAATTCAAGACTTAAATATCCAGAGCAACTGGATCCGAACCTTCCACCAAAGCGTAGCTCCTGACCATATTGGGGCTGCCTTCCATATTCAGAACAACTGGATCCTTCGCCATGCCTTCAACTGGTTGAACCACCAAAAACTCCCTTCCATTCCTAGGCTGTTCAATAAATCTATCTTCAGCCTGCTGATTTTCTAGTACCACCAACTCACCCCCACCCTGCATCCTCCACCTCCATTACTTCAGCCAACATGCCCTCCGACAATTCATTAAACATGTTACTCAAAGCAATAAAAGGTACTGCCAACAGATCCAGGCCTTTATAATTCCTATCACCATTCTTGGCCACCACCTCTTCTATGTTCAAAACCCTTCTGGTCCCAGCCTGTTCTGAACTCACCCCAACCATTGAACTAGAAGAAGCTCCAACATCCTTCAAGGAAGCCTTAATAGTCCCTATTGTTTTACTTTCCACAGCAAAACCAGACACACATGAGACCCTCCCTCTATCAACAGGTCCTGCCAAATTTGGGTCCTTGACCAACTCCACACCTACCCCCAAGGCCTTGATCCTAACCTCATCACCAATGATCATAGGAATACCTTTCCCCTTCCTGAGATCCTCCATCAACCGTGCTGGCTGTCCACTTATGCACATCTCAGCCGAGCGACTGGTATTTATCACCTACCAATGGACTACGTGAAGTCCCTAGTTAATATGACAAATTCTTTTTAGTTAGACGATCTTATGAACCAGGAATAAGTTGATTTTGGGTTATCTGTGAATATGATTAGCCTATCATGGAGGATATGTGATTAGGTTAATTACATTTCAGTATGAGACTTTAAGAGTAACTGATGTTATTTGGAGATAAATGTTAAGATTTATCTCGGAAGACTATGTGATTAAATCCTTCAGAGATTTGGGTTTAATTATTAGTTTGGATTACTTTAAATAATTTTATGGATAGCTATTTATTGAATGGTCTTTGATGAACTTTGTGTTTTTTGTACAAATTTTGGAGATTAAGAGTAGTATTTTTTTTATAAAGGATTATCCATTTTGGGTATTATCTGATCTTGTACTAACAATTTTTGGTTTTGGTTAAGGTTTAAAGACATGGGAAATAAATAGTTCATATTTTGTGGGTTAGGTGATTCTCTAGAAGTTTATTATAGCGCTCTTTATATGAACAAGTCATCCAGAAATACTCATCGTTTGGAGAAAATATTAGTTTGTGTTAGAAATCTAGTAAAAGATGAAAGTCTACATGAAAATTGAGTATGTTTCCTTATGATTTAGTTATTCTCATAAATAAATTCCTCTTTGAAATGTAACTTAAAACAAAAATGTTGTCTGTTAACTTTTCCTACTAGGGAATCACATACCGTTTAACCCATAATAGGTTTGTGATTTTCTTGGGGTTTAATTTTTCCTAATCATGTTTTCTATCACTCTCCATCAGAACATGATCCTTTTTTTCTCCTCCATATCCATTTTTCATGGAATCCTTGTATGAGCTAACTCGAGTGACCTTTGTACTTCTCTTTATTTATTTTAAAGTGATAGTTTTACTGACTCTTGCTCCAATGTGGGACTTTCAATGATGTTTCTGAGCCAAATTTTAAAATTGCGAGGATGAATTCCCAAAAGGGGGAAGGATGTAACATCCCAGGTAAATAAAGAATATGACATTTTCATATTTATTAATATTTTTGAATAAAATATTAATATTACTTTAATGGGAATGCTATGTTCAATGGCGTACCCAATACACAACAATGAGTTTCTTTGAAATCTTAAGTTGCACACTAATAATAGAATAATATTATTTAAAATGGCAGTTAACTCCTAGCCATTGTAATGGAAGGAATGAATAGAACTAACTACCAAATGATTATATATTCTTGTCAAATATTTTTGCATTTATCCAAATAAATGTTAGAGGCTTATAAAGAAAATGAATACAATTTTAAGCATAACTCTTCTAATATTCTTTAAAAGGAAGATTAAATGACTTTTGATGGAGAACCCTTTTTGAATATACTTTTGAAAATTTTATATGTTATATTTGACAAATTAAAATCCTTCTTTAGAATCTTCACATCAAAATTTACTTTGTGTAATTTTTTTTATTTTTCCGATAAAGATCATTTTTAGTGAAAATGTTGTATTTTAATTCAAAACCTCGTTTTAATATAATATATTTATATGGATTAATTATCTTTTAAATTGGGTTTAAAGTGTAGTTAAAATATATTTTTACCATTTAATCCAATGTTGGTCATTGAAAATTAATTTCACTTTTAAATTGGACATAAACAAGTGTCAATCTTGTGATAAATATTATTTCTTAAAAAACGTTATTTGTTTTGATAGCGGGAATAAATTATAAAAAAAATTAATGCAACTTTTATGTTTTGAATTTGGTAAATTGGAAATCATTTTTGAATTTGGAATATCAAATATAGATTAGGGTGAATTTTTGGTATTTCTCTGAAGAACATCAATTTTTGATGAATAGTGAAACCACTAAGTGGTAGTTAAAAAAACTGATTTTTTGTTTAAATGAAATTTTACCACCTCTGTGATTTGAATTTCAAAAATCCAACATTCATGATTGTCATTAGGATGTAAAATGCGGTTCAATGGGATTAAAATAATTTTTTGGTGAATAGTAACTTTTAAGTTTTATTAATCGTGATTAAAGGTAATTAGGGTAATTTAAGGTAAACATAATGATATAATAATATAGAATTACCTTTAAACTTTTCCTACAATAATTGGATAGGTAATGGCGGACCAAGAAAATCCATGGGTCAACTTGGGGATCCCATGGAGCCACTTGGGTAAGAAAATGACATTAATAACTTTTTATTTAAAGTAAAAATAAAGTTATCACAAACATGTATTGTTTTACTAAAACAATTTTTACATGAGGTTATAAAAGTCATATTCTTGACTATAAATATTCATTAGAAAGCTAAAAAGACTTCCTAAATCATGATATATTTTTTATAATCTTTATAAATTAAATAAATAAATTTATTTATGACACCATGATGATGGAGTGATTACCTCATTAATGAACGATTTAAATAAAATGAGAAGATAAGGTAAAATCTAAGACTTACACTTGTCAAAAACCTATTTAATGGGTGTATTTAGAAACCTGATCACCTTATCCTAGAAATATATAATTTTGGGACCTTTAATATCCTAAAATAATTTTATAATAAAGTAACTTTTCAAGACTTTCCAAGAGTTCCCCTCCTCCCACTTATAAAAGGCCCCCACCTCTACCCCCTTACCCACACCTCTCAAGCATTTGGATCGACCAAACTCTGCTTATTTTATCTCTCCACATACCTCAATTCATTCTATAATCCCTACCTTAGGCATAAATCTCTTCAAGAAACCATTTTGGTTCAAACCAAAGGGAGTTACCCGATTTAAAGGTAATGTCCTCTCTTATGTTCTTTTGTTTTATTTTACTTCTCCAACCCCCTAAAATCTTTTTATTCCTTTATTTAGTAAAAACACAATTATATTAAATATAATAGGATGATTTTATGAGAAGTATTAGAGCTAAACTTACACACACCTCCGTCTAATGGTTAAAGAACATACTGTTTCTGTGGATGGAGAATTACTGCCTCACGAAACGATGATTGTTCTATCTTCTCCTACCACCTCTCATGGTGGAAATTATGATGGAACTACATTTATATATGATATATATTATATTTATTTCTGATATTTTCTTTTTTATTTTACATTTAAAACATACCTTTATGCTTTTCATGTTGTGCAAATGCAATAATTTCATTTGAGGATTTGTGGACTACCTCCCCCTCAAGTGATGTGACTCCTTCATGCAAGAAATGGAATGTATAAAGAAAGAAATTAATGAACATATGTGACCTATATAACATATATATTATACTGTAATTATAATATATAATATATATATATCTCATTTAGTTTTAAATCCATTAAATATAAAATAGAAATGAAAGTAGCGTTCATGCGTACGTACGACTTACCGTCTCCATGAACGGTGCATTTCATTTCTTACCCTCTAAATGTTATGTAATATTATAAATTCAAGTATATACTGGATATATATTATATATATGATATCTACATCATGAATATAATTCTGGATATAATGGATATTTTACCACATGAACAACTTGTAATTATAAGAAGTTTATTTTTGACTCGAGTACCAATGATCGACAAAACGACCGTTATTAACATAAATAATTACATAATGATCATAACATGGTAACAAGTGATATTAAAGGAATAATGAACTTGAAAAAGGTTCTTAATCAAGTATAAATTAACTCTAGTTTGTTATTCAGGAATATAAAGAAACAAATAAGACAAGTCGGACTTGAGGTAAGGGATCCAACCTCTTTCTTTCTTTTTAAGTACTCTCTTTTATGTCACTTCTTTTAAGCTCCACATTCTTATGTTGGGGGATGTTCTACTATATTACTCTTACTTTATTTTTTATGTTAATATTATGAGAGGCCCTAATTTATATCTTCAATCCATTTTTGGAATTTCTAAGTGGCGCTGTTAGGCTGCCGAATTTTCATAAGGGGATATCTTACCTCACTTTTAATTCCGTGAGATCTCCATTGTTCACCACTTATTTATTTCATGTGGTATATTGTGTTGTTACATAAGATATATATTATCATGATTCTATTCATGGTATTCTGTGATTCATATTGTGTTTATTATCTTTTGGTCATACGACTCGATTGATTACAATGAGGTATGAGGTTTTTATCTCACTTTTTTGTTCCCATGAGATTCATGCTACATTTTCCACTATTTCATTTTGTGTGGTGTATTTACTGACCATTAGTGTATTCTTTGTGTAATATAATTTAATTTATGTGTATTTACATCTTCATTGTATGACCCTCATTTTATGGGGTGTACATTTCGAAAGTTACCCAAATCGGTAAGGGAACCTTTCACCCTCTTATTTTTAAAAGACTTCTTTTTGTTATGTTTTTTAATTTACATCTTCTATAATGGGATATGTTCTTATATATCCTTATTTCCATAAATTTTATGTCCAAGTGATGATATACCCTTTATCTCTCTCATCAACTCTTTTTCTAAAATTTTATGTGACACCGTTAGGCTATCGAATTTTTGAAAGGGAACTTCTTAACCCAATTTCGATTCTTTGGGTTAAACTTATACTTATTGATTATATCACGCTATGAATATGTGGGGATGACCTCTGAATGTTTTACACTTAAAATCCACTTATATTGGTAGTATTCATATTTTTCACACATAAATTATGTAATTGATTTATCCTTAATCTAAGGATACCGTCTTTGTACGGGACTTCGTCTCAATATCAGTTCATTGAGGCATATTTTATTTTATACACAACATTATTTTATACGGTGTATAAACCCATTTTAATTTTACTTTTATTCAAAAGGAATGTTTTTATATGAATAATTTTACTAAATTACAAAAGGAATGTTTTGTCTTACGTATGCGGCAACAACGACTTCTCTGCCGCTCTGACCATTATTTGAGTTTCAACTTCCTCTACAAGCCATAATTTTTTTAAATGAAAAATAAATACCATATTTCACTTTTATTTTATTTTGGTATTGAAAATGGTTTTTATAATGTTACTATTATATCAATGTGTTGTATTGATATCTTGGGATTGAAATGTGGAAATGTTATGTTTCTTTTATGCATGTTTTATGTGACATGGTTCTTGGGTATTGTTTATGAAGATGGGTGGTTCCTTGATAAACTAAGGGCGGGTGATCCCAGTATATCTCTATAATTCATTGGGTAACACGAAGGAGTTAGATGCTAGGGTTTTTCCGAAGAGATTTAGGGAATATACTGTGATGGGTATTCCAAACGTAACCATGAGGGTTACTCCCAACGTAAGAATGTAATGAGTGCCTCAAGTTACCTTTATGTCCTACGATTTCTATTAGTTATTAATAAATCTTATGATTTCATGAGGTATGTTAAAGTGCTTATGTTTTATGAGAAAAGTGTGTTTTAATTGATTCTTATGTATACATGGACTATTGTTTCCTTTCCATTTTTTTATATCCCTTACTGAGTTTTTTGTGCTCATCCCATGTTTTTGAAATGTTTTCCACAGGACTTAAAGTGGAATACGACCAAGGATGGGATCAAGGAAATGTCATGATGTCTAAAACATGGAACTAGACATGAATATTTTTTTCAAGAGTCTATATTTTGTGAAAAAGTTGAAACTGGGTAGATGTGTCTACCTTGTAATCATTGAGATGTAATAGTTATGTCCTAATTATCTAAAACTCTAAACCTGAAAAGATCCTCAATGATAATTATTCATTTAATTCAAGATTATGTAATGTTTTAAGGCCGGGTCCTTATATTTCCAATAAGGGTTCTTCATGTTACAATATAATTTCCACCTTGTTTTTAAATGTAAAGTATTTTTCATTGTATAATTTGTTTTATAGTATAAAAGTGATGAGTCCTAACCAGAACCTTCAATTATTTTATATAAATAGAAAAAATATATTATGGTATGACCCATGAATTGTGATGTATGTTCCAAATCTACTAGTCATGATACATGCTTAGTTAAGAGGATTTTGTTTGGTTTGGGTGTCTTGGGAAGGGTCTATGGTTAAGGAGGTAGTCAGAGGTGAGAAAGTGAATGGTGTATTTTTTTTATAAATTGTGTAATATTTATGTATATGATATCTTGGTAAAAACTAACCTCCATTTGAATGAAGCACTTGGGAACCCTGGTTACCTAGGTGAGTAGATAAGGACTAGTACACTGGTGGAGTTTTTATGGCACTAACATGGGCACCATGATAGGATTACACTACAACACTAACTAAAAAATTATGATGCTTTGGGGACCTCTAGAGATTTGGGATTGACCTATCTAGATGATCATTCATGATAATATATTATATAGTTTTATCACTGAGGTATGAGGATCCTAGGACTCAGTAGACCTAGAAAATTAAGGATTTCCTATGACAATTTCTCTAATTTTCTCATATTATCCATGGAACTATTTAAAAAAAATGCCTTTTGTTGTTATGTTCCTATATTATTACATGTATTTTAGTATTAATTATATTTTATAAGAATTTGTTTCTAAAATTACTTTTAGGATTTGGAAACTATTTTAAAAATATGATGGAAAGTATTTTTCTTAGAAATTAACGTTTGCTACTGCCTTTATTGTATAAAATTATATATTTATATATCTTATTTTAAAACTAAAATGATTATATTTCATTTAAAAGGTAAGGAATAAGGATTAGTTTATTTTGGAACACCTATAAATCTTTTATATGAATTCTTATACCTCTATATTTGTTTTTATCTTCTAGTGTAGCTTCCAGCATGGTCTTAGTCACCATGGAGTGATGATGGTTCAGTGGATGATTCACTATTACAAAATTGGATTTTAACAATTCTAGGAATGGCCTTTATCAGTGCTATAAAAGAACCAATAACTTGAGTGCTGTTAAAAGCTTAGGAATTTTATCAGTATTGAAAACGTTCTAATAAAGGGTCCATTTATGACTGCTTTTAAAAGCGCTAATAAAGATCTCATTTATCAGTGCTTTAATTTAGCCCCACTAAAGGATTTATTTATCAATGCTTATAAAAGTGATGATAAAGGGACATACTACAGTGTTTTGTAATAGAACACTACAAAACCACTCTAGTGTGTTTTTACAACACACTGTAGCACTAGAATCACATCAGAAACACATATAATATCAATAAAAACACGTTCAATAAAATATTTAAATGAAATGGAATTTACAAAACAAATACCTGAAAAAACACTATATTATAGACATTTAAAAAATTGGTTTATGCAATTACATTAATAAAAATTATTAAATACATTCGAAAACATAAATGTTCCTTTGTATTTTAATCCCGACCGAAGTCATACTATTGCCAAACAAGCCACCCCCTGCTTGAGAAAACGAACACACCTATATATCAAAACCATTCTTATGTTTGTAATAATATAAATGAACTTGGAAAGGAATAATGAAAATGAAATCAATGTTCCATATATATATGTTTTGGTAAAATAGAGAAAGTATATCATAACATTACCTTTACATATTTCCAACGGGTTTTTTTAATTTTAGTTTATTATTCCAAGGGTTGGGTAACATCATCATGTGTAGAAGACACAGTCTGCATGAGTAGTTAAAAATTTATTTTAAATTCTGTTAATGCAGTATAAAACATATAATATTCCAAGGGAAAAATACTATATTAAAATAAAATTACATTCTCATTGAACTCTCTTTATTTTTGTAAATGTTTCAAGATTTTGGTTACACTTTCGAGAATAAAAATACCCTATTTTTGGTCCCCTCTAACATATAATACATTCTATACATTGGGACCAACATGAAATTATTGTGATGTCCCAATTAAAGGGCCATCCTCAATTGAATTTTCATCTTACTCAACATTTGTTTTAGTCACTTGCAGAAAAATCAACCAATTTTTATTTGTTGGATCAGAGACATAAAATACTTGCACTTCTTGTGATTCCATTATGAATCGATCATATTTCCCTCCTTCTACACTGAAATTAATTTTCACAAATCCCATTTCCTGAAATTTTATTCCATTTATATTTTCAACCCATTTTTAATGGAAAAGTGACACCTGAAATACTATATAATCCAATTTTTAAATCTATTCTATAATGAAATATTATGACATATTTGCATACATTGGATTTATATCCTTGGAACCAGATATATGCATCACTTTAGCCACAAGTGTAACAAAACTATTTTGCATCATACTAAAGTCATAATATTATTTTTTATAGAATTCATAACCATTGATCACAAACCCATTTTAAGATAGAACATTTTCATTCGGTCCTATGCCTAGCAATTGAAGTCGTTCAGAAATTAAATTCATATTTTTCAGATAACTCCTTATAAATTTGATTTATGATCCATCCTATAAATTGTTGATTATGTGTATATGATATCCATCATTCATATCTTGATGGATTCAAATATCTAAAAATTTCTTGTGGGATTTAATGTATGGATCAACATCTCTCCTATTATGTAATATGTAAAGATGTGTCTGCTCCTGCTATGTCAAGGTAATTGTAACACTATCTCTTCTAAAAATCCATTTTCCCATAAGGTGTTCACAATGATGAGATTTTGGGAGACCGATGATTTCAATATCTAATAGGTAATTGGTACAGAATTCAATAGTTTCTTCAATAATATATCATTCTTCAATAAAACCTTATATCCGACTTTGATTATGGAAATACCATTTCAAAGAATTCATATACTGTTCAATGGGGTAATTCCATCTGTAATGGATAAGACCACATAGTTAAACCTCCTTGACCAAGTGAACCATCATGTGGACCATTATATCAAAGAATTATAGTGGGAAGAACATTTCTAATTCATATAATATGATTGAAATCTATATATTCATGATGGGAAACTTAACTGGGTCTATAACTTTATAGTATATGGCTTGGAAAAAGAAGCAGAGTTTGGATAATATATGTCATACATTTTTAGGTTGAATGCAATGGAAATCAACATGAATTAATTATTGCATAAAATCATGATAGTAGTGTGATTTTAGTCCTTATAACTTATAATTACTCATTGAAAATACATTTTAGATATTTGATGAATACCCCTATGGAACTTTTACACTCGTAAGGAAAAGGAAAAATTGCAATTATTCATTTCTGGATATACTGTAAGATTTTGGAGGAAGAAAATTACACATTTTACCCTTCAATAGTGCCAACTCTTCCCTTATACCCATTTCAGTCAAGTCCAACCTAGCCTTGATTCCATATTTCATTTTCCCAGGAACATCTTTTAATGTGCCAATAACAATATCAAATACATTTTTTTCTACATGCATGAAATCTAGAAAATGTCTGACATAAAAAAAATTCCCAATATAAAAATTCAGATAAAATTGATCTCTTTTTCTTACATGATTTTTTAAGGTTTTTCGAAAATGGTTTATCGAAAATAGTGTCAATATTTTTTACCTTTTTATACAGTTGATCACCAATTGCTGGAGATGATGTTATACCTTGTTTTATATTCCCATTGAATGTTGTCATCTAGGATTGGTATTTATGTCATAGAGGCAAAACTTCTTGATGTCCTAAAGACACAATATTTTTGGAATGTTTCAAAAAAACTAAGTTTGTGCATTTTTACCAAATGAGACACCCCAAAATGCCATTTATTCTATAGCTTAATAAATTTCCATAAGGAAGGAAGTAATTTATCATTTCATATAATATGGACCTCAATGTGAATTATTTACTTCTATAAGAATCATAAATTATAACACATGCATCCCACTTCAATTTTAGATCTTCGATCAATGTATCCAAATAGACATCAATATCATTACTAGATTACTTTGGTGTAGATATAATAAGAGACAACATAATGTATTTGTGGTTCATGACTAACCATGAAGCCAAGTTATAATTTACCAACATGACAGGCCATATACTATCAGTACTAATCTATAATCCAAAAGGATTTATTCCATCTGTAGCTTATGCAAGCCAAATGTTACTTGGATCATCTCCAAATTCAAGAAACTCATAATAAATTTTCTTGCACCGAGGAGAATATACTGGATGACATAGCTTCCCATATTTAATTCTTATATCTGCATGCCATGTTAATTGTCTCGTGGTTTCCTGACATCTATATAGTCTTATAAACTATGGAATGATAGGAATGTACGATACAGATTTCAATGGGCTTGATTCATTTTTCTAGTATGAATCCGCACCACACTTTGGAAATTTCATGAGTGATTCATGGTCCTTGAGAAACAATATGAAATCATTTGGACAAGAATGTATTTTTTAAATATCATGCCCATTGAACATAAAATTTGTTTAGCATCATAAGTTTGGCTTGATAGTAAATTTTCTTATCTAAGCATATATTTTATAAGACCAAGTAGTTTTGTAAAGTTGGTGTTACTCTATCTATTTCCAACTTCCACATTATATAACTTCAATACAGCTGACAATGTTGTGTATTTAGTACAACCAGTATACATTGTTTTCTTATAAAATCAATTTAACTCCTAAAAAAACTTTGGAAAATCATGAAGATCATATTCAATTTCCATTTTCATTTCTTCCATGCGATCTCTATCATCTTTTCCAAAGTTATTCATATCAAATGATTCATAAACCATAGTATAATCCCAATCGATGACCATAGATAGTTTTTCCCTATGATTATTCCAAAATTTATATCTTTGATCTATTCCAAGAAAAATAAAATGTTCTTCCAACTATTTTGGACTAATTTGTCTTGAATAACAACAATGTAAACATAAAAAGAGGATTTTAGAAGGGTCGTCTGCATGTTCTTTTGTAAACTTGTTGAAATATTTAACTCTATCTTCAAATTAATTTTTCAAGTGATTAGCATGCCTCAATTTTTGGTTTATATCCATACTATTGGGTTTATAAATAGAGATTTGGAATTTCTCAATAAAAGTTAAAATAGAGGATACGTTTTAAATACACAGAAGATAACCTGTATGAAATGTAAGGACAAAGAGATGAGCTGTATAGGAAGGTAAAATACTTGTGATTTTATTTTTGATTGGAGAGGTATTTTTCTAGTTCTACCTTAATTATTTAGAATATATTCACTACTATTAAGTTAAATAAAGAGTTATAAAATAAATTTACCAATTATACTAATGAAGTTTTGGTTATTATTCAAATAATTATTTCCATGTTAATTGTGTCTCTAGTGGATGTCTCAAGTGATATTTTACTAGAATAGAAGTAGGGAACCAATATGAACTCAATGAAAAGAATATTCCTTTAAGAAATAGATTTTCATGGGATGGTTAGAGAATATCCCCAGGCTGAAAGAGGTTTTAGGATGAGGTCCAAAAGATGAAAATTTCATCAAAAGATGAAAATTCTTGTTAAGACATACTATGAAGTTATAAATGATGATTGAATGTAGTGAATATTTCTGAGATTTATTGAGAATGATTTGGCTTCCCAAACCAAACCTCCTAAAATTATTTAAGAATAATACAAAGAGGATGTAAGAGGTGTAATTTTCTTGAACCAATAATGGGTTTAAAGAAAAAAAATGAGAATATCCAAAGTGAAGGAAGTATTAAAAGAGGATAACATGCCATCAGGCTACAAAACAAAGTTGATGCAAAGCCTGATCCTTACCTTCATATAGATGTACACAGAAGATCAGTAGTGGGTGCACACAATAAAAGTGATATTTATCTATCCTCCACCCTAATAAAAAAATGAACAGTATGATTAGATACATGTATCATTGGAAGAATTCCCACGAGTTAAACAACCAGTGGCCCACATGATATGGAAAGATATATTAAAACCTTCATCGAATTTACTGATAGGAGAACACTAATTTCAAGTAGTAAATGAGATGTCCTGTTATATATAAAATTTCATGTGAATTAGTGCAACAAGAGACATCATAACAATAAAAACTAGTTTCATATTTTTCATCAAGATCCAATTGATGAGTTGTTATAAAAAACCAATCATACATCGGTGGTCAATACTAACAAAAGACCATAAATCGTTCCCTAAACAATGGATCACAAAAAAATCGTAAATAACAGATCATAAACAACAGATCATAGTCAAATTTTAGAAGAGGAAATAAAAAATGAAACAAAAAATACACAAAGAAAATCAGAAGGCCGACCTCACTAAGTTTAAGAAAATCAGAGACACTCTTTCAATGTCAGAAAAAATGTTTGGAGGTAGTCGAGTGGTGTGATTCGACCTTCAATTCACCTAGGAGGAGTACCGGAAACAGGTGGCTTCTGTAGAAATCTCTATATCATGATGATTTTGCAAATGGTTAGGTTTTTTAAAATAGATCAGGACACTTTTATCAATACTTACAAATAAGCACTGATAAGTAGACCATTTTTCAGTGCTTATAACATAAGCATTGATAAATAGACTATTTATCAGCATTTTTTAGCATTGATAAAGACCAATATTTATTAGCACTAAAAAAGCGTTGACAAAACCAATATTTATCAGTGTTAAAATTAGAATGCTGATAAATGTTCATTTTATGAGAAATTTATTTAGCGCTGATAAATCCTTATCTTTATCAGCATAGAAAAAGTGCTGATAAAGATTCTTTTATCAGCGCTTATTACTGAAGCACTATTAAAGGATTTATAATTATAAAAAAATTGTAATTCTTTTTAAATACGTAATAAATATATAAAATATCAATATACTAAATATATACCTTTTTAAATATATTTATTATAATTTTATAATTATTTATTTCTAATTATAGAAATATTAAAAAAACATTATTTATATCGTTATATATAGTTATATAATGATATATATATTTAGTAAATACATATAAATATATATAAATATAAATATAGTAAATATATTCATTATTTAAGTAATTTTATGATAAATCTAATAATCATTTAAATATACATAATTATTTATTTATAATTATATAAATAATTTTTTAAAATTTTTATTTATTTATAATTAAAAATATATAATTTTATAAATATACTGATTGTACATTTATAAGTATATTTATTTATAAATATTTTTTTACAAATATATTTTTAACATTATTTATGAATATCTAATTTTTAGTGCATACATATATGTTAAAAATGAGTGAAATTAAATAATTTAAGAATATAGGTACACTTTAACAATATTGAAAAAATGGATAAGTTTTGTGTGTGTTTATATTTTATATAAAAATGCATTAATTATGTAACGCCCCGACCCCAGCCACCCAGAGTCGGTGCATTACTTCGTAACATTGGCATGATCACAAAAGATAAAGTCTCGAAAAACCAATAAGTTTAGTAGCCTTGGAAACACTAGATACATTCATAAGTCTTACATTACATCATAAAGTGAAAAAATAATAACAAATTCTTCACAGTCCACACTCATATCCTCTTATGACTATCCCTGCAGGTCATTCATAAAATACTTCTTCACATCCTGGAAAATATTAAAACATTGAAAGGGGTGAGCTCAGATGCTCAGTAAGGATAACAATATTGCGGAAGCTTTCATAAATAAACATAAAAATTTAAGGCAATGTATAACTAAAACAAAAGCTTTTTAAACTTGAACATCAACATAATATGGCAAAAGTAAAATGAGATAATGCCATTCACTTCTTCACATGGATATTCTACTGGTCTAATAATCACATGAAATATCAATAACCACTTTAATAATGATGGAATGCATAATGCCAGACATTCTGAAACATTTTGTCAAGGCCTCGGCCAAGACGTCTAAAATGATTAAGGCCTTGGACAAAACCATAAATCAAATTGGGAAAGGGCCTCGACCAATTCCACGTCTAGTTGTCTCATGAGACCTACCGATGCATCGAGGAGCTATAGCGGGCTCCACCCGTCACTTATTAAGTCCAATGTATTCCTCATATGAATAGGTTTAAACATATCATAAACCATAACATAATCGTATCACATAAAACATGCATAAAGGAAACATAACTTTTCCACATTTCAATCACAAGATATCAATACAACACATTGATATAATAAAAACACTTTCAAAACCATTTTCAATACCAAAATAAAAGAAAGTTAAAACTTTGTATTTATTTTTCATTAAAAAAAATGATGGCTTGTAGAGGAAGCCGAAACTCAAATAATGGTCACGGCGGCGGAGAAGTCGTTGTCGCCGCATAAGTACGGAAAGAAAAACATTCCCTTTTGTCATTTAGAAAAACGATTCGTATAAAAAGATTCCTTTTGATTAAACGTAAAAGTCAAATGGGTTTATACACCGTATAAAAGAAAGTTGTGTATAAAACCAAATATGCCTCAATGAAAGGGGATTGAGACGATGTCCTTAAAAAGATCATTTTTTAAATAAAGTACATCTATAATGTGTATTAACTATAAGTACACATAAATAATGTAAAAATACAAGATAGGACATAATAATATCATGACATAATTTGAAAGTAGGAGATTAACCCAAAGAATAGAAATTGGGTTAAGAAGTTCCCTTACCTCGTGTCTGACTTGACTCAACCGTTATTTAACCTCATGAATAATAAACTAGAGTTAATATATACCTTATTAAGAACCATTTTTAATTTCATTATCCTTTTTATATCACTTATTACAATTTTATGAACATTATGTAATTATTTATGTTAATAACGGTCGTTTTGTCGATCTTTGGTACTTGAGTCAACAATAAAATTCTTATAATTAAAAGTTGTTTATGTGGTAGAATATCCATTATCTCCAGAATTATATTCATGATTTAGAAGTCATATATATCATATATATCCAGTATATAAATTCATTTATTACGTAACATTTAGAGGTAAGAAATGAAATGCACCGTTCATGGAGACGGTAAGCCGTACGTACGCATGAACACTACTTTCATTTCTATTTCGTATTTAATGGAATGAAATCATAATGATATAAATGTATAATATAATTCCAGTATAATATAGTGTATAATACCATTTACTCCATCCTTTATACATCCCACATATGGCATTAACGATTCAAATCACTTTGAGGGGGCGGTAGTCGGCACTTCCTAAAATGAAATTATCGCGTTTTACCCATAATGGAAATCATAAATTATGCCATAAATTAGAAATACAGAAGAATAATTAAAACATAAACATATTATATATCATATATAAATATAGTGACATCTTAATGGCCACCTTTGAAGGTGTTATATGAGTGTTGAACAATCATCATTTCGTGAGGCAGAAATTCGCCATCCACAGAAACCGTATGTTCTTTAACCATTAGATGTAGGTGTGTGTAAGTGTAGCTCTAATAATTCTTATAAAAACATCCTAGTATATTGAGGATACTGGTGTTGTTACAAAATTAATGAATAAAATGAGTTTAGGGGGTTGGAGAAGAAAAATAAAACAAAACAACATTAGAGAAGACATTACCTCAAAATCGGGTAACTCTTTTTGATTTGAGCCAAAGGCTTCCTTGAGAAGAGTTCTGCCCAAAGTGAGGCTTCTAGGAGTAAGAGGGGGAAGTTGGGAGAGTATTTGGGCAGAGGTTGGCCGAGCCAAATGGCTTGAAAGTGTGAATGAGGTGGTAGTGGTGGGGGCCTTTTATAAGTGGAGAGGAGGGGCACTTTTGGAAAGTAATGAAATTTTATTCTATTATACAATGTTTTTCGGATTTTAAAGGTCACACACTTGTATAATTAGAGGATAAGGTGATAAGGGTTCGAAATCTCCTCATCCAATAGGTTTTGGACATGTGTAGGTCTTATATATTACATTATCTTTCCATTTTATTTAAATCGTTAAATAATGAGGTCATCACTACATCATCATGATGTCATAAATAATTTAATATATAATGTCTAAAAAGTATAAAAAAAATACTATGATTTAGGAAATCGTTTTAGCTTTCTAATTAATATTTATAGTCAAAATTTGGACTTGTGTAACCCCACTTAAAAACTGTTTTAGTAAAATAACTCATGTTTGTGTCAATTTAATTTTAACATTAAATAAATATATATTAATGTCATTTTCCAACTAAAGTGGCTCCATGGGGTCCCCAAGTTGAACCATGGGTTGTCTTGGTCGGACATGACTCATCCAATAGGAGTAGGACAAGTTTCATGCTCATCTCATATTATTAAAACATTATTTGTACCTTAAACTACACTAATTACCTCTAATCGCGATTAAGAACTTAAAAGTTACTATTCACCAAAAATTATTTTAATCTCATTGAACCAAATTTTACTTCTAAATGACAACCATGTATGTCGGATTTTTGAAAATCAAATCACAGAAGTGGTAATATTTCATTTAAATGAAAAATCAGTTATTTAACTACCACTTAGTGGTTTCACTATTCATCAAAAATTGAAGTTTTTCAGAACAAGGCCAAAATTTCACCCTAAGCTATAATTGATATTCCGAATTCAAAAATGATGTCTATTTTAAAAAATTCCAAAAATATAAGTTGCATTAATTAATTTTATAATTAATTCCCACTGTTATGACATATAGCATGTTTTTAAGAAACAATTTATATCAAAAGATTGACAATTGTTTATGTCCAATTTCAATGTTAAATTAATTATAATGACCACCATTGGATAAAATGGTAAAAATATATTCTAATTATACCTTAAAACCACTAAATAGTATAATTTATCACTATAAATTATTTTTATTAAAAAAGTTGTTTTTAAGTATTTTCACTATTCATCAAAAATTGAAGTTTTTCAGAACAAGGCCAAAAGTTCACCCTAAGCTATAATCGATATTCCGAATCCATAAATTAAGTCCATCTTGAAATATAAAATTTCTATAATTTTAAAAAGTGGTTATTACTATTCATAATGGCTACTACGATTAGTCGCAGTGTTTTAGAACTCGAAGTTGCGTACAATACAAGCTATTGCATTATTTAATGAGAAGCGTATTGTGGAAGCTCGGGGTGTTACATTCTCCCCTCCTTCAATAAATTGCGTCCTCGCAATTTGAAATTTTTCTTGGAAAATAAAAGGTTGAAAATAGAAAATACCTTTGAGGAAAACCCACATCGGAAATAAGATTAATAAAATTTAGCCTTAATAAGAGGGAAAGGGAAATGAAAAAGTCACCACCCAATTATGATCTCGATTAGGAGAACATTGGTGGAAATTAGAGACATATAATTAGAGGAAAAACATAAATATTTGTAGGGAGTGATTGAGGTCATCAATCACAATCAACTGTCAAATTGAGGGCCTCAAAGCCTTCAATCTATGTTGATTTAAAATATCATCAGTTCAACAAGATATAAGGTATTAGGATAACACATTTTTTTGTTTTAATATCCCTTTACTAAAGTTTAAGAATTAATTTATTCATTGAATAAGAGATAGGTATATATATATTTATGCTTGACAATTAGAGTTTCAACCTTCAACTCATATTTCACTCAAAAAGATAATAGAACTCAAAAATATTATACTTATCCTAATTGTATAAGGTTACAAATGTTAACACATACCATTTAGATTAGTAATATTATTTTGTAATAACCAGGGCCTTCCTTTAGGCTAGTGGTAGGAAATAATGTCCTGTCGCACCATGATTGTGGGTTCGATTCCTGCAGCTTTTTCTGACGCGACGGGTTATGCCCCACCCTGCAGGTTGTCCTTTTCCTAAAACTATAGTATTATAATATTCCAAAAATAATCTTCATAATTTTTTTTAACCTTAAACAATACTATCCAAAGATCAACTTAATCCACTCCAACCTTTATAGTTATCCAAAATACCTCTGTCCAGACTTTCTCTAAAATGTCTCTTAATTCCAAAATCAATTTATCAGATTCCCCAAACAAATTAAAGTTTCTCTTATTGTCACATACTAAAAATATAATTACCTTCAACATATTAAAACTTTACTGAAATCAACAAGTACTGCAGTACAATCCTTATATATATATCACATTATTCTAAAACCAGAATATAATCCATGAGTCCAAAAGCACCAATACATTAGTTATTCTGCTTCAACTGTAGTAACAACATAAGATTTTCCTTGATCCCTTGGCCTTTTCTGAGGTAAGTTTCCCTGACGCTTAGGACATTCATTTGCATAATGCCCCATTTCCCTACAATTGTAGCATTCAACTTTGACAGCCTCTTTCTTTCCCTTGCAATCACGAGCCTGGTGACCCTTTTCTCCACATTTATAACAAACTCCCATTCCTTTTAGGCACGTACCAGGGTGATTCTTCCCACAATTATCACATAATGGAAAATCCTTCTTTCCCTTTTTCCCTTTATCTGTCTCTTGTTCCACCGTTCTCTTCTTCTCTTTCTTTACTTTGTTGTCATAAGACTTCGAGAATTCCTTTTCTGTCTTGATAGCACACGAGACAATATCTTCGTATGATGAGAAGGATTGTGATACTAAAGATCGACAGAGAAATGGTTTTAACCCATCAAAGAAACGATCAATCTTACTCCTTGGGTTACGTATATAATTGGAAGCATGCCTCACTAACCTTGTAAAGTTAGCCTCATACTTTGCGACATTCTCATCCTCCTTCTTCCTCAGACTCAGAAATTGCCTTTCAATATCTGATCGATTGTCACGAGGAAAATATTTTTCTAAGAAAAGCTCTTTGAACTCCCTCCATTCCATATTCGATACGTCATCATCTTCCTTTGTGTTTTGAATCAGCGACCACCACTGATCGGCATCTCCAGTGAGGCGGTAAACTGCGATGACAACCTTCTCCATTTCACTACTCCCCAAGGCATGGAATATTTTCTCTAAAGAATTTATCCATTGCTCAGCTACTATAGGATTTGTACTCCCATTGAAGGTTGGTGGTTGTTTCCTCATGAAGCGGTCTAACATTGATCCTCCACGTTGCGGATCAGGGTGCTCCATACGAGTAAGGTTATTATTCATAACTTGAGTGAGTTGTCCTAGTATGGTAATAAGTTGATCAGCACCAGTTGTATCTCCAGCTCCACAATAATTATCTTGAGCAGGAGGGCAATCCCTACACGGAGTGCGTGCATTGATACAGTTTACATTCCTTCCACTAGGCGCCATTTCTAAATAATGGCATAAACTATATTAGTTTATAAATCAAAATACATAATTCCATACTTGTAAGATAATTAAAATAAATTGAACTATTTATGGATATAATCCATAAAAATGTTTTCTTTGAGGAAGTATATACTCATAACCCTTCATAGTGGTTTATAAAAAAAATGAGAATTATCCAAAGCATATCCCCCGGGAGTGTCGTAACCAAGAGTGCAGCAAGGCCCGTTGTCGTGCACCAGTTCCCGTTCGAGTCTAGCTCAAAGCGGTGTTTTCGGGTTTTACCCCTAGGTACATCTGTGCTAGAGCCGCCTCTACCTGCTCGTATCCAGACATGGATGTATTGCTCGGAAAACTCACAAAATCTCTACAATAACAAAATTCTAGGAAGTTCTTCTATACTAATCCTCAAAGTCTATCTTTGGGCTATGTTCTCTAATCAGAGTTTATCTAAATCTAGCTTCCAAGGTTAGTACTAAACTGCCTCTAATACCAACTGTAACACCCCGACCCTAGCTACCCAGAGTCGGTGCATTACTTCGTAACATTGGCATGATCACAAAAGATCAAGTCTCAAAAGACTGATTAGTTTAGTAGCCTTGGAAACACTAGATACATTCATAAGTCTTACATTACATCATAAAGTGAAAAAATGATAACAAAGTCTTCATACTCCACACTCATATCCTCTTCTGACTATCCCTGCAGGTCATTCATAAAATACTTCTTCACATCTTGGAAAATATTAAAACATTGAAAGGGGTGAGCTCATATGCTCAGTAAGGATAAAAATATTGCGGAAGCTTTCATAAATAAACATAAAAATTTAAGGCATTGTATAACTAAAACAAAATCCTTTTAAACTTGAACATCAACATAATATGGAAAAAGTAAAATGAGATAATTCCATTCACTTCTTCACATGGATATTCTACTGGTCGAATAATCACATGAAATATCAATAACCACTTTCATAATGATGGAATGCATAATGCCAGACATTCTGAAACATTTTGTCAAGGCCTCGGCCAAGACGTCTAAAATGATTAAGGCCTCGGCCAAAACCATAAATCAAATTGGGAAAGGGCCTCGGCCAATTCCACGTCTATTTGTCTCATGAGACCTACCGATGCATCGAGGAGCTATAGCGGGGTCCACCCGTCACTTATTAAGTCCAATGAATTCCTCATATGAATAGGTTTAAACATATCATAAACCATAACATAATCGTATCACATAAAACATGCATAAATGAAACAAAAAATTTCCACATTTCAATCACAAGATATCAATAAAACACATTGATATAATAAAAACGCTTTCAAAACCATTTTCAATACCAAAATAAAAGAAAGTTAAAACTTTGTATTTATTTTTCATTAAAAAAAATGATGGCTTGTAGAGGAAGACGAAACTCAAATAATGGTCACGGCGGCGGAGAAGTCATTGTCGCCGCATAAGTACGGAAAGAAAAACATTACCTTTTGTCTTTTAGCAAAACACTTCGTATAAAAAGATTCCTTTTGAATAAACGTAAAAGTCAAAGGGGTTTATACACAGTATAAAAGAAAGTTGTGTATAAAACCAAATATGCCTCAATGAAGGGGGATTGAGATGAAGTCCTTAAAAAGATAATTTTTTTAAATAAAGTACATCTATAATGTGTATTAACTATAATTACACATAAATAATGTAAAAATACAAGATAGGACATAATAATATCATGACATAATTTGAAAGTAGGAGATTAACCCAAAGAATAGAAATTGGGTTAAGAAGTTCCCTTACCTCGTGTCTGACTTGACTCAACCGTTCTTTAACCTCCTGAATAATAAAATAGAGTTAATATATACCTTATTCAGAACCATTTTTAATTTCATTATCCTTTTTATATCACTTATTACAATTTTATGATCATTATGTAATTATTTATGTTAATAACGGTCGTTTTGTCGATCTTTGGTACTTGAGTCAACAATAAACTTCTTATAATTAAAAGTTGTTTATGTGGTAGAATATACATTATCTCCAGAATTATATTCATGATTTAGATGTCATATATATCATATATATCCACTATATACATTCATTTATTATGTAACATTTAGAGGTAAGAAATGAAATGCACCGTTCATGGAGACAGTAAGCCGTACGTACGCATGAACGCTACTTTCATTTCTATTTCATATTTAATGGAATGAAATCATAATGATATAAATGTATAATATAATTCCAGTATAATATAGTGTATAATAACATTTACTCCATCCTTTATACATCCAACATATGGCATTAACGATTCAAATCACTTTGAGGGGGCGGTAGTCCGCACTTCCTAAAATGAAATTATCGCATTTTACCCATAATGGAAATCATAAAGTATGCCATAAATGAGAAATACAGAAGAATAAGTAAAACATAAACATATTATATATCATATATAAATATAGTTACATCTTAATGGCCAACTTTGAAGGTGTTATATGAGTGTTGAACAATCATCGTTTCGTGAGGCAGAAATTCGCCATCCACAGAAACCGTTTGTTCTTTAACCATTAGATGTAGGTGTGTGTAAGTGTAGCTCGAATAATTATTATAACAACATCCTAGTATATTTAGGATACTGGTGTTGTTACAAAAGTAATGAATAAAAAGAGTTTAGGGGGTTGTAGAAGAAAAATAAAACAAAACAACATTAGAGAAGACATTACCTCAAAATCGGGTAACTCTTTTTGATTTGATCCAAAGGCTTCCTTGAGAAGAGTTCTGCCCAAAGTGAGGCTTCTAGGAGTAAGAGGGGGAAGTTGGGAGAGTATTTGGGAAGAGTTTGGCCGAGCCAAATGGCTTGAAAGTGTGAATGGGGTGGTAGTGGTGGGGGCCTTTTATAAGTGGAGAGGAGGGGCACTTTTGGAAAGTAATGAAATGTTATTCTATTATACAATGTTTTTCGGATTCTAAAGGTCCCACACTTGTATAATTCGAGGATAAGGTGATAAGGTTTCGAAATATCCTCATCAAATAGGTTTTGGACATGTGTAGGTCTTAGATATTACATTATCTTTCCATTTTATTTAAATCGATAAATAATGAGGTCATCGCTGCATCATCATGATGTCATAAATAATTTAATTTATATAATGTCTAAAAATTATAAAAAAAATACTATGATTTAGGAAATCGTTTTATCTTTCTAATGAATATTTATAGTCAAAATTTGGACTCGTGTAACCCCACTTAAAAACTGTTTTAGTAAAATAACTCATGTTTGTGTCAATTTAATTTTAACATTAAATAAATATATATTAATGTCATTTTCCAACTAAAGTGGCTCCATGGGGTCCCCAAGTTGACCCATGGGTTTTCTTGGTCGGCCATGACTCATCCAATAGGAGTAGGACAAGTTTCATGCTCATCTCATATTATTAAAACATTTTTTGTACCTTAAACTACACTAATTACCTCTAATCGCGATTAAGAACTTAAAAGTTACTATTCACCAAAAATTATTTTAATCTCATTGAACCAAATTTTACTTCTTAATGACAACCATGTATGTCGGATTTTTGAAAATCAAATCACAGAAGTGGTAATATTTCATTTAAACGAAAAATCAGTTATTTAACTGCCACTTAGTGGTTTCACTATTCATCAAAAATTGAAGTTTTTCAGAACAAGGCCAAAATTTCACCCTAAGCTATAATTGATATTCTGAATTCAAAAATGATGTCTATTTTACAAAATTCCAAACATATAAGTTTCATTAATTAATTTTATAATTAATTCCTGCTGTTACGACAAATAGCGTGTTTTTAAGAAACAATTTATATCAAAAGATTGGCAATTGTTTATGTCCAATTTCAATGTTAAATTAATTCTAATGACCACCATTGGATAAAATGGTAAAAATATATTCTAATTATACCTTAAAACCACTAAATAGTATAATTTATCACTATAAATTATTTTGATTAAAAAAGTTGATTTTAAGTATTTTCACTATTCATAAAAAATTAGAAGTTCTCAGAAAAATACCAAAAATTCAACATAGGCTAATTTCGATATTCCAAATCCAAAAATTAAGTCCATTTTGAAATATAAAATTTCTATAATTTTAAAAAGTGGTTATTACTATTCATAACGGCTACTATGATTAGTCGCGGTGTTTTAGAACTCGAAGTTGCGTACAATACAAGCTATTTCATTATTTAATGAGAAGCGTATTGTGGAATCTCGGGGTGTTACAAATTAAATATAGGTGAAATCAATATAACTCACATTTGAAATATATAAAATTTAAAAATCAAACGAAATTTAATTATATGTCGAGTACTATAAAATTAGTCAGTATTTTTAATTCATATTAATTTTTAATGATATACTATTATTCAATATATATATAACAATTTAATGTATAGAGTACAAATATTTTTTAATATAAAAAATCATTTTTATACACATTAATATATATCTATATATTCAATATATACATTTTAATAACATTAATTATCATAATAATAAAATGTTTAATATTTAATAATGTATAATCAATCAATTCATTTTTATTAATAATTTATTTAATAAAATTTGTAATAAACAAATTTTTTATTTTTAATTTATTTAATTATTTCATTTTATCAGCGTCAAAAATGCGTTGAGGAAAAAATATTTATCAACTCTAAGCATAAAGTGCTGAATAAGTGTACCCTTTATCAGAACTAAAACTTAAGAACTGATAAAAGATACCCTTTATCAGTGCTAAAACTAAAGTTTTGATAAAGGATACCCATTATTAGTGCTAAAAAAAGTTAAGATAAAGGATTCCTTTAACAGCACTAAAATAAATGCACTGATAAAAGGAAAACTGTATCAGCGCTTTCTTCAGTGATGATAAATATGAATTTTAACAATGTTTTCTTATAGTGCTGATAAATAACAGCACTGTTAAAGGCCATTTTTTTAGTAGTGATGGTGATCCATGAGGTCTTGTGGATGTTTGTTTAGTGTTTATTTTTACCAATCATTTATTTATTTATTTTTAAATTCCAATATTTTTGTGTTTTATTTATCTATTGTTCCTGGGATAAATCATTCCCAATTGAGTTATTCTAGATTCCCAACACTAGTTTCTAGCCATAGAGGATCAGAAATTCCACTCGGGATATGTTGCAGACCTATTCGAGAGATCAGTTTTGGGTTTATCGGGGTTGGTTTGTTATATGCATGGTCTCCAAGACTATTCAAGTGATCATTTATTCCTATAAAAACCACTCATAAGTTATCTTTGAATCTTGAATTACTATGATACTTGAATCCCAAATAAAACACCTCATTAAATATCAAAAAAGTTAATCTAAATTCACTTTAGAGATAACATCTCTATCGATTTCTAAAAATTGAATATAGAATGTACATAAAACTTCCTTAAATCATCAAGATTACATCTATATTATCAAAAAAAGGAAAAATCACCACACTTACCTAAACCATGATGTTGTACAAATTATTTCCACTTATCAAAAATTAGATGAAAAATATTGTTTTTGTGAATTTTTATATTTTTATTCTTTATTCATTAGTTGTTTTTATTGATCCATTAAAAGGATACGTTATAGTGTTTATTTTTTTCTTCTTAGTTATTAATACTTTTCCTTTAATCTAGCATGTAAGGTCTACACCATAACATTTAATTATTTTACTTCCCTATCAAAATGTGTCCTTGATAATATTTTCCAAAAGTAGTCACTTGGTAAGACTTTGGCATCAAACCTACTAACAAAACCATATTTTAATAGACTCTAAAATTCCACCATTATTGGTTCAGATTTTACCACAACACTTGATATATCTTATTCTTAAACAATATAAAAATTTGAGAGAAAAAATTAGTTATTATTATGATTTAATATATTAAATAAACAAAAATTTTAGTTATTCTATAATTATACACAATTCCTTTATTTTTAGGTGTTTTCATATCTTATTTATCTATATTTATTAACATGAGTCTCTTTACACAACACGTGGAAGGTAATGGAATAATTTATATAATTTTATTGATAAATTTTCATATAGCTACTAGTGATCATTTTTTTTTCATATATCACATCAATGTTTTATTATAAATTAAAATTACCTATGATTTATTTCTCAAGAGTTCCATACCTCACCATTTTTTTAGTGTGAGTATAGTTTTTGTTCTATATATTGTCAATTCTCGTAACTTATTTATTATTTTAAAAAAATAAAAATTTAAAGGTAAATACTTTATATATTTGATGTAAAATTAATTAAAATAGTTAAAAGTTACCTTAAATCTCTACCCTTTATGGTGTGAAACAAAAACATCCCTTGTTTTTTGGTTTATAATGCTTGCATGTATAACTATTGTGTGAGGATTGAGATTATAATCAATATCTCTAAGATATTTTTTCTAAAAATTCATTCATAATTCATTATGACTCCTTATAGTAACCCTTAATATAAAATTCATCCCAGAGTCTTCTTAGACAAATGTATTCTAAAAAAATAGTATTGCCTCAATTGAACTGAAAGATAAAAATAGTAATAAACATTTGACCTCAAAACATTCCCAAATGTATGATTTTTTTATAGGAATAATATTATTCCAACTATAAATGTTTTTTGACACATGGATTCTAGTATAAATACTAATATAATCAACACATATGGATTTTTTGAATAAATAGGCTGTCCATGTTGATTCAATATAACCTACATTTTTTTCTCTCCACTCCATTCTCTGATAACCTTAGCCAACACCATTATGAGATGACACATTTTCTATTCCTCCATATAGAAACCTATATCATGTGAATGATTTTAAAGTTGAAAAAAATCTATAAAAATAGAGAGAACTCAAAACCCATTAATTTAGGATAATTTGGTAGATATGATAAATGAATAAAATGAATGATTAATAAGATATTAATTTTTGAATAGCATTATATCTCATGTAGTTGATGAAAATAAATAGAAATAACCAATTTTTTATTACCTCCAATGGTAATTCTTCATCCAAATAATCTTAATAAAACATTGGAAGGATACTCTTAATCTTCCAATGAAATGATAGTATCACATTAATTAAGGAATAAAGAATAAAAATAAAGATTTTATTATAATATAACAATGTTAAGTATTTTTTAAATGAAGCCCATAACACCTTTTTTAGATCTAAAACATTAAATTTAAGTGGTTTTATGTGTTTCAATATTTCTAATATAATTTGTAAACTCTTGGTTATATACATTACATTTTTTAATGTTAGATTCATTTATTAAAAATGTTTAATAAAAACTTTAATGATCATAATACATTAAATAAATCATATCATAATGTATATAATGCAGTTAATTACTTTTTAGTAGTTAATTAATAAACATGTGATATCCCATATCGTAGTGAAATATTGTCTCCATAATATCCCATAACATGGGTAATGATATAACCCTATTTCTGCCTACTTGATGAATCATTTATGTTATTAACTCTTAAAATATGCCTATTTTAATAAAGACTCATATAATTTACTTAAATTTCATATTTGTTTTGGAAACCATATCAATTTTTTTTGAATAAACTATCATACATTATTTAATTTAATATAAACACTTTATACAAAATTAAGTCCTCATTTATTAGCCTTCATGTGTGACTACATGCAGATTTATAGATTTAAAAATGATAATTAATTGACAATGCCTAAATATAAGTAAAGACAATCTTTAATAAAATAATCTCTATTACTCAATCTATAAAGATATCTGAAATGATATCCATAAAGCACACATATCTTTACTCAAATATTTCCACCTGATGGATCTCTATACATCACGCACATAGTCGTATAATACCTTTTACCAAGGCATAAAGTGAAACGATAAGACATGAAAATATCTATCTCATATAGGATAACTCATAAATTCTCTATTACTTTGAAATATAGAAACCAATCTAGGTGAATACATCACAAGTCATTTATCTAAATAATAGAGCACATCACATTTTACTATACAAGAAATGATCATGAACTTTCTCAATGCAATTTGAATGAAAGTATAAATTTCATAATTTTCATTTCATAGGATAAATATCTTATTATTTAAACAAAAAAAATCAATGTTAACAACATACCCATCCAACCTATAATTAGGTAAGTCTCAAGGTTTATGTAATAAATGTATCAAAATATGAAGGTTCAAATGCATGATACATTGTTTACCTCATATAATGAGGATTTACAAAAACTATAAACCCCTAAGTCTATTAAAGATGATATATATGATATTAAATATAATAAAACCTAGTGGGATAGTGTAGAAAAAAATAATACTTGTTTATCATAAGTAATTTTTTGATCTCCATATGAACCCCTACTTACACTAATCTTAATTTTTTATCAAAACCCAGTTGTTTCCATGAAAAACATTGATCAGAAAAAACTTATAGATTTTCCATTATTTAATTACTATTCCACTATCATGTAATAAAAAATCCCACATGAAAGAATTAAAAATTATGTATTTTCATTAATAATAAAACCACAATATATTTTTTTATATCAAATATTACACCACATTAATAAGATTTGTGATTATAAAAAAGCCTAATACACTTAGATCTAATTATCAATGATTATAATATCTAATTATTTTACATTACCATTGTATTTTTTCTATCTTAGTGGTTTTTTATTAGATATAATAAATTCTACGTTATATCTACACCACAAATAATTACATCACTCCTCTCAATCATTTCTCTCATGAAATAGTATTTTTGTAGCATCTGTTTTATATTTGGGTGATACTAGGTTCCCTTAGATTTCATGATAGTTTCTTTTTTTCACAAAACAAGCCTATTGGGCCTACTATTCTAGGTACCTTGACTAGTTAATTAATGAAATGACTAACAGAAAATGATTCCTTAACAACATATGATACAACAATGTATCATAATTCTATTATAGGGTAAGATACTGATAGATTATTTTAAATATTAGAGTAAACAAATACACCATTAAGGTTGAATTCAAACCAAAATTAATATTTTGAATCATATTTTTCACTTTGGAATTGATAAAACACTATTTTATTGAATATTTTATTGATAATAAATGAAATAATTTCCTCACATTGTGTAAAATATGTTTATTTATAAAATATTAGGGATTTGATCATTCATTTGAAAATTTGATGAAAATTCCAGTTTTACCCTTTATAGTGCACTGTAGTATTTCGAAGATAAATATTTTAATATTTATTATTGGAACTTGAAATTTTTTAACAGTGTTACTAACGTAATTTTATACAACTTTTATTCAGGAGAATAGATCAAAATAATGCATTTGGATGGAGTAATTGGGCCATAGAGGCAAAGGTGGGCTGGACAAGCCAGAATGGAGAAGCTTCTGTATTTAGGACATAAATCCTTCATATTGGGCCTATATTGAGCCCAAATTTAGAGAGGAGATAAAGGAAACATATTCTCACATTGGATCCTTCTGGAAGGCTGGCCAATTCATGCGTTTTGGTGGTCAAATGTGCGTTTCAAGTTGGCATAAAATATTTGGCCGAGATTCCCCATTCACACTTGAAACCACTTTGAACCTAGCCTCCCCACCACTGTATAAATTGGTGTTTTTCTTATTTTTTGGGGTTGGGACGTGAATTAGGAGATTAGAGGTAGAAATGAATTGGTTTCACCCAATGTCTCCAACCATTGTAAGAGGGGTATCTCTTGAAGCAAGGATCCCCTCATCGAAGCCTCCTTCTCTTCTTTATTTTGTAAGGTTTTCATTTGTGTAATAAACTTATTTGATATTATTTTATTCTTCATATTTTCTTCTGTTTTGTTTAAATTTCTTCTTCTATTAATCTTCCTAATTGGGTTGGAATTATTTATTAGAAGCGTTATTGAGTTATACCCATTATAAACCTTTTCACATGCAAAACACTTCTACGATGATTACGCCACCCATGGAAGAGTAGTTCTTTTTAGTAATCGATCGACCTATATCCTTATTCATTAATTTATTTTGAATCAATGAGCTACTGTAATTCACATAATATGATCTATTAATTGATTTTTTAATTTAAATGAAACTAAGCAAAAAATTGAATAGTTAACACAAAACACGTGATGTCGGGAATTGTGTGAACTGTGAGAGTGCAACCTTAATTGGTAATTCAAAACCACACGGGATCAATTTGTAGAGTTCAAATAAAATCCCTAAACTCAATTAATCCTCATTTACAGAGTGGTTATGTGCCTTAATTTACCACTTACATTAATCTAATCTTAGAACATCAATCAAAGCAGGGTGTTGCGATTGCATGTTCCGAAGTTAGCCTAAGGTTAAATTCACATCATCTTCGTGGTAAAGTTAATTCTCGTAGGGTTTGGGATTTAACAAATTAAGGGATAATAATTAACTAAATATTAATTTAAATTATAATTATTAATAAATTATTGAAGAGGTAGAGTTAGATCGATTACGTCTTTTAAAATATTTTCTAAAAAAACATCTTCTTGTTTTGTCTTTTTAATCAAACTTCATTTCAAAATTAAAAACAAAAAAATGAAATCTTCTTCCAGAAAACTTCTTCAAGTTTTATAAACTCCAAACAACCCCCATCATTTCAAGTAGTGTTTTTGTTCTATTTTATTTTTGTAATACCTCTAGAAAGTTGTTTTAAATCTACTTCCTCCTTTGAGAGAAGACCCTGGTCAGCCACTCTGTTGCACCTAAGTACCCCAAAATCACATTAATCATTTGAGGGAACCCACGACAGTGCTCTTTCAAATTGGCGCCGTTTCCAGGGATGCAAGTATTTATTTCAACCAATTAGAGGTATTTATTTTATTTTACATTTTATTCTCTTCCTCTCTTCTTTCTTCCTTCTTTACCCAATCGGATTTTTTTCTTCTTCTTTTATTTTATTATACTTCTTTTTGGACCATAAACTCAAACTTCTAATTTTTATTTTACTATGGTCCACTTTCCTTCCTTTCATCTTTCATTGATTTATTACACAAACTAATCTTGAAGATCTCTTAGATCTTGAACCTGAGATTGAACGCAACCTTAGGGAACAAATCAGACACTCTCAGCCTACGGGAAGTTTCAATATTCAACCAATTAATGAATTCCTCTCTTCTGGAAACATTGAAATTGGAAGCTATTCAAATTAAAAAAATAAATTAGGAAACAATGGATGGAAATAATGGAAATGAACTTAATAGAACCATTCGAGAATTGGTTGCATCGGATATTAACTATCAACCAAATTGTATTGCATACCCAAACCTCGAATCGGACTTTGAATTGAAATCTGGATTAATTCACCTTCTTCTAAAGTTTCATGTATTATATGGAGAGGATCCCAATAAACACCTTAAGGAATTTAATGTAGTTTGATCAAACATAAAACCAAGAAATGTTTCTGAAGATCAAATTAAACTAAGAGCATTCACATTCTCACTTGATGGAGCTGTGAAAGATTGGATGTATTATTTACAACCTGAGGATGTAAATTTTTGGAACGATTTAAAACGTCTTTTCTTGCAGATATTTATTCCACCATCAAGGACCACTTCCATTCATAAGGAGATCTCTGGGATCAAGCAAGCACAAGGGGAGTCAATGTATGTGTACTGGGAGCGATTCAAGAAGTTGTGTGCAAGCTGTCCACATCACCAAATCAGTGAGAAACTCCGCATTCTGTACTTCTATGAAGGGCTCACACATACGAAGATGAGCATGGTGGATGCCGCAGTAGGAGGGGAGTTGGTGTAAAAGACACCAGTAGCTGCACGTGCATTGATCGACAAGATGGCCCAAAAATCCCAACAATTTAGCGATAGAGGTACACCACATGTCAGGGGAGTACATCAGGTAAGTCTTTCTTCTCTTAAAAGTCATTTGATTGATACCAAGTTGGAAGAATTGACCACTATGGTGAGGTAGATTGATTTGGCTCAAAAGACATCCCAACCCCCTCCTTCAAGGCCTTGTGGTATTTGCACTGAGACAAGCCTCCCAACTGATTGTTTCCCACAACTCCAAGAAACAGAAGATTGTGCAACAGTGTTCCCTGGGAGACCATATCATCATCAACAACAACAAACATATCCCCAAAAGAATTTTGATATAACATATAACCAAGGGTGGAAATATCAACCGGACATGAGGTATGGATCTGGAAAACAACAAAGGTCACCCTTTCAACAAAACTTCCAGCAGCCTCCGCCTTACCAGCAGGGTTTCCAACAACCACAAATAAGATTTGAAGCCCAAGCATCAACAAGGCAACAACAATAGAATCCCCCAACAAAGGTAGATTCTAATACTGATGATCTTTTGAAGCAAATTGTTCTTAATCAACAGAATGAGCTAAAGAGTCAAGGTTCAGAGCTCAGGGAGTTGAAGAATCAAATGAGCCATATTGCCACTACCCTCCATGAACTTTTACGTAAGAATTACGGAAATCTACCTTCCCAACCCACTCTAAATCCAAAGGGAAATGTTAGTGCCATCACATTGAGAAGTGGGAAGCAAATGAACAATACATCTGTACCTACCATTCCACCGAGATTCACCTAAACTCCAGAGAAGCAGTATTCCATACCAACTGAGGAGCAATCCAAGGAGAAAGATATAGGTAAGAAAAAGATTGATAATGTTCCTCCCAAACCCCTTCCTTTTCCAAACATGGTTGTTCAAACCAAGAAGATTGCTGAATAAGCAATGCAAAAGGAGGTTTTGGAAACATTCAAGCGTGTTGAGATCAACATCCCTCTACTTGAAGCCATCATACAAATCCCAAGGTATGCCAAATTCTTAAAAGAACTCTGCACCAATCGAAGAGGGCTTAAGGGAAATGAGAGGATCAATATTGGAAGGAATGTGTCAGTACTCATTACACCAACTCTAGAAATGCCGACAAAGTGCAAGGATCCAGGGACAATCACCATCCCATGTACCATAGGGGAGTTGCACTTCTCTAATGCACTTTGTGTTTTAGGTGGTTCCATAAATGTGATGCCTCACTCTGTATTCTTTTCCTTGAAGGTTGGTGAGTTGAAGCCAACAAGAGTAGTGGTGCAGTTGGAAAATAGAGCTACAACATATCCAGCGGGATTCCTTGAGGATTTACTTGTCCGGGTAAGAGACATGATCTTCCTAGCAGATTTCTACGTGCTTAACAAGGAGGATGATCAGGTAAGTTCTCATTCCCCCATTATCTTAGGTAGAACCTTCATTAAAACTGCAAAAACTATCATAAATGTCAATGAGGGTACACTTTCCATGGAACTTGGGGATGAAGTTGTGATATTTAATGTTATGGACTCCATGAAGTACCCCTCTAAGGACCATTCTGCTTTTGTTATCTCCCATTTTGAACCACCAAGTAAAAACTCCATGGATTTTGATTGTCCTATGCTTAGGGAGATTATGAGTATTGGTTCTAGTTTAATGTCTAAGAGAACTTCCACACCGGTTTCTAATGAACAAGGATCTCTAAGATTTTATTTTGAAATGGATTCATATTCTGATCTTGATCATGTGAACTATGATTATGACATGGCAATTGAGTATGCTGATGGATTTGGTGCTTTATTCTCTGATTATGATTATTTCTGTTCTGATATTGATGTTCATTGTGCAGATATGTATGTTACATCAATTTCTCCATCCATACATCACCCCTACATTGGAACTCAATCCATTGCCCCCAAATCTTAAATATGCATACTTGCTGAGTGGTGATAGATTACCTGTTATCATTTCTAACAATCTCTCTTTTGACCATGAAGAAAAACTTTTGAATATATTAAGAGATAACATTAGGGAAATTGGTTGGACATTGGCAGACATATCAGGTATTAGCCCCTCCATTTGCATGAATAGGATTCTCTTGGAGGATGGGGCTAAACCGGTGAGACAACCACAAAGGAGACTCAATCCCACCCTCCTAGAAGTTGTTAAAAAAGAAGTTGAGAAATTGCTCGAGGTAGGTATAATCTTTCCCATTTCAGATTCTTAGTGGGTAAGTCCAATTCAGGTTGTGCCTAAGAAGAGTGGTGTTACTGTTGTTAAAAATGAGAAAGATGAGTTAGTTCCAATGAGGGTGAAAAACAGTTGGCGTTTGTGTATTGATTATAGGAAACTAAATCAGTCCACTCGCAAGGACCATTTCCCCCTCCCATTTATTGATCAAATGATTGATGGACTAGCTGGGAAAACACACTATTGTTTCTTGGATGGATTTTATAGATATTTTCAGGTTCCAATAGCTCCGTAGGATCAGTAAAAGACTACATTCATCTATCCCTTTGGCACATTTTCCTACCAGACGATTCCATTTGGACTTTGCAACGCCCCGGGTACCTTCCAGCAATGCATGGTGAGTATTTTTTTCTGATTTTATTGAGACCTGCATGGAGGTATCTATGGATGATTTTACAGTGTATGGGTCTTCATTTTATGAATGTCTAAATAGTTTGGGAAAGGTATTGAATCATTGTATTGAGAAGAATATGGTCCTGAACTTTGAAAAGTGTCATTTCATGGTAGAGCATGGCATTGTCTTAGGGCATGTAGTGTCAAAACATGGGATAGAGGTTGATAGATCTATGATAGACATTATTTCATCCTTACCCTATCCTTCATGTGTGCGTGATGTTAGATCTTTCCTAGTGCATGCAAAATTTTATCAGAGCTTCATCAAAGATTTTAGTAAGATTGCTCTTCTTATGTCAAGATTACTTCAAAAGGATTCTGATTTTGTGTTTGATGTTTCTTGCAGGAATTCATTTGATGAGATAAAACAATGTCTGACCACTCCACCTATCATATAGCCCCCACGGTGGGAGATTCCTTTTGAGCTTATGTGTGACGCCTCCAACTTCACGGTTGGAGCTGTCTTATCTCAGAGGGTGGAAGGACGTTCACATGTGATTGCCTATGCATCAAGGACATTGGATTCAGCCCAATCAAACTACACTACCACAGAAAAGAAGTTTCTTTCTATCATATTTACTTTAGATAAATTTCGTTCATATTTATTGGGCTCTAAAGTAGTTGTTTTTTCTGACCATGCAGCTTTGAGGTACCTCCTAAAGAAGCCATATGTAAAGCCCATGCTGATTCGATGGATGCTCCTTCTTCAGTAATTTGATATTGAGATAAAGGACAAAAAGGGGTCAGAAAACTTGGTGGAGGACTAAATGAGTAGTCTTACTCACCCACTAGAGGATGACACCTTGGACCAGGTACCACTTCGGGACACTTTCCTCGATGAGCATCTCTATACCATCTCAGGTACGCATCCTTGGTATGCTGATTGAGTTAATTACGTTGTTTCCTCTGAAATCCCAGTGAATTTGAAGAAAAATCAAGTCCAAAAATTAAAAAGTGAGTCTCGGTTTTATGTGTGGTATGATCCTTACCTCTGGCGTATGTGTAGTGACCAAGTTATTAGGAGGTGTATTCCTGATCATGAGTTTGAGTCTGTTTTGAAATTCTGTCATACACTTGCATTTGGTGGACACATTGGACCCCAACGGATAGCTAGAAGACTTTTTGACTCTAGATTATATTGGCCTAGTTTATTCCATGATGCCCATGTGTTTTGTAAGTCATGCTCTCGGTTCCAACACACTGGGAATATTTCTAGGAGACATGAGATGCCCCAACAACCCATACTATTCTGTGAGATTTTTGATGTGTGGGGCATTGATTTTATGGGTCCTTTTCCAAGTTCATATGGTTTCTTGTATATTTTGGTTGCTGTTGATTATGTGATCAAATGGGTGGAGTCCAAGGCCACTAGGACTGATGATTCTCATTTTTTTGTGGATTTTGTGAAGGCACAAATTTTTTGCAGGTTTGGAGTACCAAAGGCCATCATCAGTGAACAAGGGACACACTATTGCAATCAGAATTTTTCTTCTCTCCTTAAAATGTATGTGGTGACACACAAAACATCAACACTATACCACCCCCAAACAAATGGTCAGGCTGAGGTTTCAAATAGTGAGTTGAAACAAATATTGGAGAAACCGTGCAGCCAAATAGGAAGGATTGGAGCAAGTGCTTGGATGATGCATTGTGGGCTTATAGGGCAACATACAGGACACCCATTGGTATGTCCCCATTTCGGATTGTTTTTGGGAAAGCGTTTCATCTCCCCATGGAAGTTGAGCATCAGGATTATTGGGCTATAATGAAATGCCACATGGATTTGGCCAATTTGTAATACAAAGGAAGATGCAAATTCAAGAGCATGAGGAGATTAGATTGTATTCATATGAGAACTCAAGGCTCTATAAGGAAAGATCAAAATCAGATCATGATAGAATGATCCAACAAAAGGAGTTTCATGTTGTAGAGAAAGTTCTTCTCTACAGTTCACGACTGAAGCTGATGCCTGGTAAGTTGCGTTCCAGATGGTTAGGTCCTTATATTGTATCTAATGATTTTCCTTATGGTGCAGTGGAGATCACACAAGAGAACACTAGAAGGAGCTTTACAGTTAATGGGAAACATTTGAAGATATACATTGAGGGACTTCCTACTGATGCATTGGATTTTATCACACTACATGACCCCATCATCACTTGAGCACATCAGGCTGTTACTAACCCTTTCAATTTTATATTATTTGTCATATTTAAAAATTCCGCATTTCATGTGCATATATCATCTCATGGGTTCACATTGAGGACAATGCAATATTTTAAGTGTGGGGGATGGAACCTTTTAGTTTAGTAATTTCAATTGTTTTCCAATTTTAAAAAAAAATTGTGTGTTTTTCAGATTTTGTGTGTTTATTTTTCAATTTTATTTTTGTTTTTGAAATTTTTGAGCTGAAATTATTCTCATAACAATTTTGAAATGCATATCAATGAGTAAAACAATTTATCCCAACAAACTGAGCTTAAATGAATGCTGAAATGAGTATGTTTCAAGTTCAAATATTTAGTAATTTCATGAAAAGCACACTGAATTTTGAATCCCATGCCACATCTCATTGTCTTTATATTTGAAATCACTTTCTTGTGAGGCTTCTGAACCATTATTTTCATATTCTTTATATTCACCTCACTTCTTGAGAGAACCAAACCATGCTTGATTTAACCATAATTTGATTTATTTCTATCAAAACTTGAGGGTTTGAGGTACTTATGTTTAAATGATTGAGGCATTTGTTTGGTATTAAAGTGCCTTTTTCAAATAATCCTTTTTTATAATGGCCTAACATGAAAATTTAATCCTTGTAGACCTTAGAATCCATGCACAACCTGTTAGGTTAGCCGCATTACAAGCCAATTTTCCCTATCCAACCAACTCTTGAAGTGAAATTGCATAATCTAGTTGAGCTGAAGTGTGGGGGAATCTATCTTGTGTTTTTCTACCACATTATGTGATACTTTGGGTGGAAAATTAAATTCTGAAGATATTTATTTGTGGCTGATGAAAATCATTATATTGAAAGCTATGCCTTTTCTGGAGCTTTCATGACAAGTGAAGTTGTGCCTTTTCTGGAGCCTCTAATTGAGGTGGAAAGCTGTGCCTATCTAGACCTTTCAAGCAAATCATGTTTGAGAAGATTGACATTTTTGATGTTGAAATGATGAATGATGTAAAATTTACCTGAATTTTCATGATGATGGAGATAAACTGATACTATGAGGATTGAGGAGAAGACCATATTAATGTGAAAATTAGATTAATGCAATTTTGCTTCAAAAAGAGTCAATCCCTCCTCATTCAGCCTCATAGTTTTTCAAATCTTAATCCTACCAACCAAAAGCCAAAGAACAACCCTAAAAAGTCCTCATGATAAACATATGTCCTTGACTCATATTGGGTAGAGATATAGGAATTTATCAAGCCTATGATGACCCTTGTATGATTTTGGATGGAAAGACATTGTAGAAAAAAATGACATTTGTGTGATAAGAGAAAATTCAAGTGAGGTAAGTGTTTTATGCATGGGAGAATAAATAAATTGGAAATATATTGAATGATATAAATGAATAATTTGAAATAATGTTTTTAATGAGGCATGATATCTTTTGTTTCTTGGTGTGTAATTGTTTTATCTCAAATATATGTGTTTTAAAATTGGTTTTGATTTGATATTGATGTTTACTTAATATGAGATTTTGCTTAGGAGTGAAAAAGGGTAATTGTGGGGGAGTTGATAAAATAATATTTTGTTGAATATTTTATTGATAATAAATGAAATAATTTCCTGAAATTGTGTTAAATATGTTTATTTATAAAATATTTGGGATTTGATCATTCATTTGAAAATTTGGTGAAAATTCCAGTTTTACCCTTTATAGTGCACTGTAGTATTTTGAAAATAAATATTTGTATATTTTTTATTTGAACTTGAAATTTTGTAACAGCGTTCCTTACTTAATTTTATACAACTTTTATTCAGGACAATAGATCAAAATAATGCATTTGGATGGAGTAATTCGTCCATAGAGGCAAAGGTGGGCTGGACACGCCAGAATGGAGAGGATTCTGTATTTCAGCCATAACTTCTTCATATGGGCCTATATTGAGCACATATTTGGATATGAGATAGAAGACCAATATACACACATTTTATCCTACTGAAATTCTGGCCAAGTCACGCGTTTTGGTGGTCAAATGGGCGTTTCAAGTTGGCATAAAATATTTGGCCGAGATTCCCCATTCACACTTGAAACCAATTTGAACCTAGCCTCCCCACCACTCTATAAATTGGTGTTTTTCTCATTTGGTGGGGTTGGGACGTGGATTAGGAGATTTGTGGCAGAGGATAATTGGTTTCACCCAAATTATCCAACCATTGTAAGAGGGGTAGCTCTTGAAGCAAGGATCCCCTCATCGAAGCCTCCTTCTCTTCTTTATTTTGTAATGTTTTCATTTGTGTAATAAACTTCTTTGATCTTATTTTATTCCTAATATTTTATTATGTTTTGTTTAAATTTCTTATTCTCTTAATCTTCCTAATTGTGTTGGAATTCTTGAGTAGAATCATTATTGGGTTATACCCATTATAAACTTTGCACATGAAAAACGCTTCTACGATGATTACGCCACCCATGGAGGAGTAGTTCTTTTTAATAATTGATCGAACTCTATCCTAATTCATTCATTTATTTTGAATCAATGAGCTACTATAATTCAAATATTATGATCTATTAATTTATTTTTTAATTTAAATGTAAATAAGCAATCAATTTAATAGGTAACACAAAACACGCGAGGTCGGGAATTGTGTGAACTATGAGAGCGCAACCTTAACCGGTAATTCAAAACCACACGAGATCAATTTGTAGAGTTAAAATAAAATCCTTAAACTCAATTAATCTTCATTTATAGAGTGATTATGTTCCTTAATTTACCACTTAACATAAGCTAATATTATAAAATCAATCAAAACAGGGTGTTGCGATTTCATGTTCTGAAGTTAGCCTAAGGTTAACTTCACTTCATCTTCATGGTAAAGTTAATTCTCGTAGGGTTTGAGATTTAACAAATTAAGGGATCATAATTAAGTGAATATTAATTTAAATGATAATGATTAATAAATTATTTAATAGGTAGAGTTATATCGATTACGTCTTTTAAAATATTTTCTAAAAAAAACATCTTCCTGTTGTGTCTTTTTAATCAAACTTTATTTCAAAATTAAAAAAATGCAATCTTCTTCCAGCAAAATTCTTCAAGTTTTATAAACTTCAAACAAACCCCATACTTTCAAGTAGTATTTTTGTTCTATTTTATTTTTGGAATACCTCTATAAAGTTTTTTTAAATCTACTTCCTTCTTTGAGAGACGACCATGGTCAGCCACTCTGCTACACCTAAGTACCCCAAAATCACATTAATCATTTGAGGGCACCCATGACAGCGCTCTTTCAGGAATATATAAGTAGTGTAACCCTTTAAAATGATCTATTCCCCAACTAAAAATACTAATAATACATCCCCAGTTCTTCTTAATTTCTTAAGGATATTATTTAACATAACCTGATAAAACTATGTATAATTTTATTGGGATTGAATGGTTATACTTAAAGTATAAAATGTATTGGGTAGATTACATAAAAAAATATACATGGTTAGTCTTATTGTTAAATCATAAATAATTTCACTCATGTGTTTCCTTTAAACCATGATGGAAAGAAACCAAGATTTCATAAGATTCACACCTCATGAAAATGGTAAAAACCATTTCCTATAGTTATTCATACTAAAACTCTAACACTTAATTAATATATGTGTTTTACCTTATAATAAAAATCCTCTTAGATATATATATATATATATATATATCTTAATACCTTGTATACAGATTTTTTTCCTATTCATTTCATTTAGAAACATTTTCCCAATAAATACTCAATCAAATTGAATGATGGGGTATCATTCCAGATTAGTAGTATGAAACCCACGTAAAATAGAATAAAATACAATAATGTTCCCCATAGTTCTAATATATAAGAAAGATTTATATCCAATTATTTTGAAACCAAACTCTTTGATCACTTCATTAAAATATATATTCTAACATTTATATGATTACATAATTAAAAAAATTGACCATTATAACTTACAAACCCTAACATCCCCATTTAATGAAGAAACTAGAATGCAATGTGTTGGTTTTGGTGACCTAGAACCATCTAATATTTTATTTGGATTACTATAATATTTAAGGTATGAAATATTTATAAATATCTTATAACTTGATGTATATTTTTCTATACAATATTAATATGATAATATCCTAGATTACCTTACATATTAAAATATCATAACAGTTCCTGATTATAATGATAAATTTTATGTGCTATGATGATATGATTAAAATAATTTTTTATGGTTAGGATAACATTATATGATGGTACGCATAGTATGTTTGAATTCCATGTTCTAGATACTTATAAAAGGATGAGACATCATCTCATGAATGTTCACACTTAGAAATCTTTAGGATGAGAGATTATAAATGCATACCCTCAAGTAGAAATTCCACATGTTTACACGACATTATATATTGTTAAATTTTAATGTGTGTAACGATATTTATATTTGATAATAATATTAATTTATATCATGAGTCAAACACTTTGATATTTTTCTGAAAATCATGATGAGATAGGGTTACAGTGAAGTAATATACCTTCAGTGCTTCATGAGTGGAATTTCATTAATGAATAAGTCAATATAGAAATTATCCCTTTCTTAAATGAATTTGATATCTCATAATCTTATATTAGAATAGTAACATTAAACTAAATTCATGGATTTTGTGTATTGATGGGATCATTTCAAGAAATCAAAAAAATAATAATCAAGAACATAGGGTGATGATATGTGTATGAAAACATTTTATTTGTGGTATAATGAAAAATAAATCATATAAAACAATTAGAGTTCATATGTGGTTGTTGTAATTATATCATTAAATCATTACTATATGGGTACATTGACATGTTTCTAGACCTAGATCTTGGATTTTGGGAAAGCCCCTCCCCCCAATGCCATTGATGAATAAGCCTAGTGGGTAACACACTTAGTATATCCATTGATACTAATTAAATTATATTTTAATTTAACTATTGGAATAAATATTATTCCCAGGATAGGGAAATAATATTTATTCAAGATCTAAAAATCACAATTATCTAGTCAATAATGTGATATAAATAATTAAATAGATTTTTATTCGCCAGAATATCTAATAGAATAACCATTTATCTATCATTTTATTCACACGGTAATAAATAATATTTATTATTAAATAAATATTTATTTAGTTATTAAAATTTTAAGTAAATATTTATTCATAAGAATATGTATATCATCCTTCCTTTTATTTACATAACTTTTCAATACACTATAAAAACAAAGTATATTTTAAAGTTTAGTCTCTTGGAATAACGGTACATAATACATGGAAACATAAAAAATTATTCTAATCCACCTGAAAGGCTACATAATAAGTTCAAAGTAAGTAAATTTACTACATCTCATAACCTAGGGACATATTTCAATGGAAAGGGTGAGCATTAGGCCCAATAAAGTAAATCAAGTGAAATAATTTACAATTGATCACGAGAATTATTGATAATAACTTGAAGAATATCATAAAGGCGCGACCAAAGGAAAAAGAGACTTATCATATTAAAAAAAATAGGAATCATAAATTGGAAATGTGGCTAAAAAATTTAATTGAGTCATTCATAATCAAATCACTAAGGTTATCACCAAGGTGTCATAAAAATTACCAAGGTTATTCAACAACGTATTTTAAAACATGTCATCTCTAGAGATAATATTATTTACCTAATGAATTATAGTGATATTAGAGAAAAAACTTCATATGAATTAATTAATGTGAGACAAATATATCATAATAAAATAATTCATAAAAAATTAGAGAATAAAATAAATGAGTTCATATAAAAATCATGACCTTTAAACAAAATGCTTAAAGATAAGATCTTTATGTCATTATTAACCCATGAAAATGAAGGAAAGTTTCACGTATGTTAATACCCAAATAAAATATATCATTTTAAAATCAATGTGAATAAACCTAGAAAATAAAGAGTTTTGGGTATTCACAAAATAAAATAAGATAATTTCTTGAGAAAAAAGAGAGAAATATTAAGAAGAAAATATGGCACCATAACGGGTTCGAAACATGGTTTTAGAAAACATAAAAAAAGAGGGAAAAAAGGTATCACATTAATAAAAGAATATTAAAATATTAAAGGTAAAGAATAAAATGTACATAATAATATAGAATGAAAATTTGAAAGAGATACAACATAATAAGGGAACTTAAAAGGAAAATAGAAGTTGAGATTTACCTTACCTTGAAGAGTAACTCATAAAACATGAATATTGGGACCTTAAAGTTTGAGTAAAACATGTGAGGAATCATTGAGAGGTATAAATATTATATATTCGTGGAGGATTAATTATAAGTGAATTTAAATGATGAAATGGGTGAGTATTTATAGAAAAAGAGGAGGATTTGTTTATTAATTTCCTTGGACACCTTGGTAGTGGTAAATGAAAAACCATGGGCTTTCCCATGGTTTTTCCCATTGTATTGGAAAATTGGGACACATATCGTCATATTTTAATCAACAAGAGTTGACCATAATTTTATAATACTTATTTTTTAAAAGAAAATCAATGTTTTCAGAAAATAATAGTTTTAAAGCTAAATTTTCCATTTAAAAATTTGGAAAGTAAATTATATATTTGGAAATTGATTAGAATATATAAAAATAATTGATATTAATAAAATAAAATATATTAAGTCTTCAATTGTGATTAATTAGTAATTATATAATTGTGAAATAATTATGTTGTCATTAAACACACTGAAAAACTCAAACCGTATTTCTGCTATTCATAAAAAATAAAGTATTTTTTAAAATTATCATAAATTCACCCTAACCTAATTTTGAATTTATAATTTCAAAAAAGATAATTGTTTTAACATAATAATTACATAAATATAATAATTTCAACTTTCAAATATAAAATCATTATTTATTAAAAACAATAGTGGATAAAATATGCATTGTGAAATTTATGACACTTGAAAAAATATTATATCATTTATATTTAAATAGAAGTACTTTAACCACACTATTTCATTAAAATAATAATTATTTATAATATATTATTTTATTATAATAGTTATATATTTTCCGAAAAGAACAATTTAAGTCAGAAAAATCAATATATCAAGTTTAAACTCAATTTTATTAAGAAAAAATAATATTAAAACAGAACTGTTGGATTTTTTTTGTTTATACAAATTAATTACACTTTAGGTAACTTTTTCCTCTAGAAATAACCTCTTATGACACCCACATAAGACCTAAGGGTATGGTGTGCAATGGTGATAGATTCTTGGGGTGGCTCAGATAACATCAAATGTCTGGTAATTTTCATTAAATTGAACTTCCCCCATAAGAGATTTAGTTAATGTTTAGAATGATGAAGCTCGGGTTAGGCTTGGTCAGGAGTGAAGACCGTTGATGCTACCTACATCCTATGATCTGAAAAATAGGCTTTTTATGACACGAACCTACTGGTTCAGGACATCGTTTCTCCTTTTTTTTTGCATCAATTAACCATTATCATTTCTATTTATAAAAAAAATTATAATATTAAAATTATTATAAAGATTATTTTTTTACAACAGTCATAGTGACCAATGTTTATATAGAGGTCAAAACCCTATGGTCACATTTGAATTTGTACTCACATCATTATTAAATATATATAGTTTTTTTGAGTATAAAATATGAGACATTTTTGGGAAACAATTATCAATCAAAAAGTTCTGGTCGTTACATTATTCCCCACTTATTAAATTTTTTCCCCAAAATTTTATATCATTCGATCGGTTAAGAAAATGTGTGGGTAATTATTCCTAATTTTCGCCTCTAGTTCCCACATCAGTTCTTTGTATTTTTGGTTCCTCCACAAAACTTTAACGAGCTGGATAGTATTGTTGCATAGAACCTTGTTTCTATAGTCTAAGATCTCCACTGTATGCTCCTCATAAGAGAGGTCATGTTCCATTTGTACCATCTCTTGATTCAGTATAGGTGATCGGTCAAGTATGTACTTTCACAAGGGATATATAAGAAAAAAATCCAGAACTTGATCTAGTTTTGGTGGAAGTGTAAGACGATAATCCACATCTCTAATACGATCAAAGATTTCATAGGGGCCAATGTACATGGTGATGAGCTTTCATTTCTTCCCAAACCACATGAATCTATTCTAAGGGGAAATTCAAAGGAATAATTTTTCACCAACATCAAACACCAAGTCCCTTAGATGGTTGTAACCCTAACTCTTTTGATGACTCTGAGTAGCCTTTATGTGTTGTTGGATGACATGAAACTTTTCTGTCATCTCTTAAAAAAGATTAGGTCCAATAATATTTCTTTGAACAGCTTCTTCTCGACTAGTATGAGTTTTACAACAAATTCCATATAGATCTTCATGGGGTTCTATTTTAATACTTGAATTGAAGTTGTTGTTGTATGATAACTCAACTAATTGGAGATATTGATCCCGTAAACTTTTAAATTCCTTTGAGGAAGTTATCAACATGTTCTCAACTGTTTGAATAGTCCTTTCATATTGGCCATCAATTTGGTGGTGATAGGGCATACTGAAATTCAATTCGGTTCTTAGAGATTGTTGAAGACTTCTCCAGAACTTTGATTTGAACCTAGGATCATGATCAGAAAGGATATAAAGTGAAACTCCATGAAAACCCACAACTTCCTTTATGTAAATCTTGGAATGTTTTTCAAGAGATAAATATTCTATAATAGATATAAAATGGGTAGTCATGGTCAGACAGTCCACTATAAATCATACTTCACGGTTTCCTTTGTATATTTTTGGGTGACTAGTGACAAAGTCTATAGTGATATTTTCCCACATCTATGCTGGTATGAGTAGTGTTTATAATACTTATTTAGGAAGTTTTCATTATGTATTCACTTTTTGAAACACCAAGCACCTTGTATTGCAGTTATTGATATCCATTTTTATGTTATCACAGAAATAATGATCACGAAGTTCCCTATAAATTTTCTTTATTCCAGGATGTATAGAGGAAGTAGATCTATAAGCTTCATTCATCATATGATTATTAATTTCCAAAAAATATGGAACACATATACATGTATGAAATTTCAGTACACCTTCTTGATCAATATTGAACCCAGGGAACTTTCCATTATTCGTAGCCTCTAACTTATTTTGTAACAAAGGATCTTATTTTTTATATTTCTTGATCTTCTCTAGTAATGATGGTTGAGAAATCATTTGGGATAGGGTTGATGGCATTCCTTCCCTTATGATTCCCATGTTCAGTTTTATTGGGTCTTTGATCAAAGGATCTACTTGAATCCTCATCATTTCTAGAACAACAAATTCTTTTATACTTAATGCATAAACACCTTTTTTTCTCTTACATGGTGATAATGAATTTGAAAATCATAGTCTTTATGAAGTTCCAACCATCTCCTCCATCACATGTTAAATTACTTTTTTAGGAAAATATACTTCGAACTTTGATGGTATATGTATATATCACATTTCTCCCCATAAAGATAGTGCCGCCATATATTTAGATAAAAAACAATTGAAGCTTTCTCCAGGTTATGCGTAGGATAATTCTACTCATGAGGATTCAACTATCGAGATTCATAGGTAATCACCTCATCATTTTCAATGGGGACACACCCAACCCCTTTTAGAGATGCATTTATAAAAATAAATAATTCTTCTCTTATAGATGGTAGAGTTAACATGAGTGCAGTAACCAATCTCTTCTTAATCTCTTGGAAACCTTCTTTACATTTTTTTTGTTGAGATAGACTTGACCCATTTTCAAGTAAACATGGTTTGTGGATTAGAAATTCATGAAACGTTTTTCTTAAACCTCTTATAACTTCCCACTAATCCAAGGAAACTCAAACTCTCTGTTACTATTGTAGGATGATGTCATTATACTATAACCTTTGTCTTGGAAGGATCAACTAATATTCCTTCATTGGTCACAATGTTACGCAATAAATCAATTTATTGTAACCAAAATTTACATTTTATGAACGTTCCAAATAGCCTCTCCTTCCTCAATTTTTTCAATATAACCCTTATATGACCCTCATTGTCGTCAAAACATTTGGAATATTTCATAATATCATTAATAAGAACTACCAAAAAGTTATCAAGGTAGTACTTAAAGACTCTATTCCTCAAATCCATAAAAATAGTAGGAGAATTAGTTAAGCCGAAGGGCATAACAACAAACTCATAATGATAATATCTTGATCGTAATGTGGTATTTGGAATATATTATTTCTTCACCCTCAGCTGATGATAACCATATCAAATATCAATATTAGAGAAGAATTGATCCTCGTGAAGCTGGTCAAATAAATCATCAATTCTTGGAATAGGGTATTTGTTATTCACTGTGATCCCATTAAGTTCTCTATAATCAATGGATAGTCGCATAGATCCATCCTTCTTCTTTACAAATTGTTTCCCTCAGAATGTGTGTTCTGGTTAGGAATCATTATTTCCAAATAGTTTCCAATGGATTTGTTTATGGAACTAGAAAAATCCATCAATTCTATATCTAAAGGGAATTTCTTTCCAAAGGAAGGTGTTTGTTAAGGATTTTGACCCATGATCCTTTATAACTCACATTGGTCTAAATGATGGGAGTTCGGGCTCATCACACACTTTTAAGTGGAATTATTTCCTACTCTATAACTCTCTTATAGATTTAAGATATGTTCATAAATCCTTATTAATTTACCAAGCATAACTTAGGTTTCCCTTGAAATTTGCAATAAATTATTAGCATATATGGAAATCAAGATCATCTGTATGTATTTGAGGTTCTTCATCAATAATGATATCTAGATGTATTTGAGGCTCTCTATTAATGGTATCCTCTCATATACTACTTATATATTATTTGTTCATTATTACAAAAATGCTGATTTTTAATAAACATAGTAGGGTACTCTTGAATTTTTCATCATCTAGGGAGATAGAAGTTGTTTTGATGTTGGGATCAAACCCATAAATGAGATTCCTTCATATCCTTATGAAAGGAATCAGAACCTGAATAGTTTGGTGATTATTAATGGGACACATCATACCTTTTAAGGTAGTGTGACTAGGACCCAACCATACAGTTTAACATCATGTGGAAGAGAAATATAGGTGGAAGGTGCCTTGTTAAAGTTTGGTGCAAGACTTATACCAAAGAATCCCAAGGAACCTGGAATGGATATGAGTTTACAAGTTGGATTAGACCCTATTGGGAATGTGTCTAAGAGTGAACAAGGTTGATTTTGGGGTGTTGGGTTTGAACTTCAAGGAGGCTTCCTACGTATCCCGTTTATATGGGAATCAAAGCCCATATAGTTTGGTAAGTCTCACAGGGGGATATGACCCTTTTAGAAGAATATGATGGGGATTCCTCCTAAAGTTTATTTCTTTATAACAAGGTCCATGAATGATTTCTTAACTCATGGAGATTTATGTGGGAATTAATTCGGTGCTTAATCCTAAGGAGGGTGTCAATATTAAGGGAATTAGGGTTGGATTCTTGAGGAGGATGTCCAATGAGATCATGACCTAGTTAAAGGATTCCTATGTATCCCAGTTATGGAGGGAATCATAGTTCTCTTAGTTCATTCCTTAATGTGAATTGTGTGGGTTTTGTGATCATTACAAACCCCTAATACCACATGAGTCACGATTAGTGTGGTAAACAAGAGATTGTTAAACATTAAAAAAACACACACTTTCTCCTCCGATGATGGAAGAGGTCGGGCCTACAACAGAAGATTCCATGACTATGGAGGTTTCCCATGTTCCCTTTACATTGGATGAGGGTACAAGTTCAATAAGGGGTGATGGTGAAGGGTTTAGAGTGGAGTGAGACTACAAAATCCTTCATGAAAGATTTGGGGTTTACATGAAGATAGTTTCTCTAATGGGTCCCATAGTGGGGAGGGAGAATTTTCTTTTGTCAAAAGGAAAAGGAAGTGTAAACCATACCATCCCTACCAGGGACTGGAGGCTCCGGATCTTAAATATGAGAATGGGGGAACATAGTCTAAACCCTTATCCTCCAAAACCAGTAATGATGCAACATTGACTTTGGGGTAAGGGTCTATGTGACCATATATATCCAAATCCAAAGACACCCTAAAGATCTTTACCCTATGGCATGAAAATCGTGGAAAACCTCTGACCATAGATATGAAAATCCAAAATGGAGACATGATGATGTGATTTTCCTAATTTTTTGATAAATTAGAAGGTTTGGGTGGAGGTTTTAACATGGTATCTTTCAGAAAAGGGAGCCAAAGAAGAAGAATCCCTTCAATTAGTGGTCTTTAAATAGGTCCTAAAAGATAGATCACATAGGTGGTAAATGTAGGTATTTCATGTAGGTATGCAACATAGGTATGTCATGTAGGTATGATGTGTAGGTATTCCATGTAGGTATTCTGTATAGGTCCTAGGAGGAACTGAAAAATGCTTAACACAGGAGGGATAAGCTTGTGAAAACTTGACATGACTTGGGAAATAGACTACCGGGACAATAACACTTTGGTGAGGTTTTAACTTAAGCACCCTAACTGTCCCTTAAAGTCTTTGGAATAATACCACAACAATCTTTGCTTATGTTAAGTACCTTGTGTAGGTGACTTCTTCTTATGGAAGGAGTCTCTTCAAAACAAGTCTCTTATATTTTAAACCCTGAAAAAACTTTGATCTTATTTATCCCTTTTAATTCTCTCTTCTATCATGGTTTAGAGAGATACCAGAGAAAATTTGGGGGACCTGGGTGAAGGATCTATGCAATGAGAGCTTCTAGAGTTCTTATGACTTTTACATTTGTTGAAATGGGAAGCCCACGGGTCCTATTTATAAGTAATGAGGGGACCTGATCAAAGGGAAGTTGTCTGTATAGGTCATGGGCATATCTCCTCTGCACAGATCCCTAAAACAAGGGTGTAAAACATATACATCCACATAGGTCCCACGACATAGGTACTTTGTGTAGGTACTCTGATTAGGGGTTACGCCTTTAGGCTGGACTGGAAAGAGTTTCGTTGGACTTCTTGTGCGCAGGTATGCTGCGTAGGCCACTTTCACTAAATTTACTTTATTCCTTTAAATATCCATGAAATTGTAAGATATCCATAGTGTTATTCATAATCTTTTTTCCTTCCCTTATTAAAAAGGTAGGGTCAATAAAATCCCCCCCATAGGACTAGATTTGACTAAAAAGATGGTCTAGTCCTGATGTAAGAATGTGGGGAAACAATTATGGAGAATTAATGCTGGATCATGCAGGTCCTGTACATAGCTTTATCACATAGGGAATAGGAATAGGTCGTTCGGAGAAAGTTGGAATCATAGGGCCACGATGCCTATAAATACCCTCATTCCTTTTCCATTTTCTTCACACACATTTCCAATTTTTTCTCTCATTGTGTAGCTCATTCATCCTGTTCTATTGTGTTTTTTCTTGCAAATGTCATTTGAAAATTTTTCAAGGTATAGAAACTTTAGAAAAATAACTATACATATTTATTTTATCAAAAGAGCTATGAAGGAGGACCTCATTGAAGGACTTACGCTGGGAACTTGTCGAAGGACCTACGCGGGTGACCTCATCGAATGATCTATGCAAGAATTTTCCTTTGAAAAATTCTAGAATTCCTTTTAGTTAAAATTTAAACTTTATTAAGTCAATATTCCAGCTTAATTATATGAATTTGGTGATTCTCATGTAAGAAATGGCTCACTTGATGAATTCAAATGTGGAAGCTAAAATTCTATGAACTGAAATGATGAAAGCCATTTGACCAGACTATTATGACTTTGTTGAGAGTACCCTTCCTAAGTTAGTGAAGGTCTTGATTCTATACCTATGAAAATATACATGATGAAACTATCTCCCTTTATATGGGTATGGTATTCTGTAATACGCCTACATTCGATCATATAATAATTTTTTTCCCAAAGTCTTGGTTTGTGAAACACCTCAACTATCATTGTATGAATATTATTGTGAGGGGTGTCCATATTCATGAGGGAACAATCCCTATTGGATGAATCCTACACCATAGTGGTTGTAATCTTGAAATGAAAGATTATTTTGTAGAGACAATGCCTCACTGCTATGATCCAACATTTCATGCATCAAAAAAAGATCAATCCAATGGCTAGAAAGAATACTGGGATCTTCGTTCTAGATGCGGAGTCAGGCCTAAATGGATGCGATAATTTTGGCTACACCAGACTTGTGTTGAGTTCAAAAAAGAGTTGCATGGTGTAAAATTTTATAAAGCTTTATGGGTATAAAATACTTATGTTTACAAAAATGATATCATTATTGAATTATTGAGGCAATGGAGTCTGCAAAAAAATTCTTTCCATTTCATGCACGGTGAGTTCATCATTAGTTTGGGGGATGTCTACCAAATATCTGAGGATCCCATTCTTAGAGATATTTATGATGAATTCATTCCAACAACAACAACATGGGAAAATTCTGAGGGGACACCACCATTGGCTCATGAATTATTCAAAATATAAAATAATTTTCAGAAATAAAAGAAAGATCCTAATCCTAGGGATGATGTTAATGCAAGAGTGAAGATGAAAGCTTTTTTAGAACCAGTGGAAGAGAAGGGTCCAAATTGGGGATGTACTATCATTTCCCATCTATAGATAATCGGGGTGCTTAAGGCATGTTTTGAACCACATTAGAGAGGGATTATTACAAGAATTGGAGATACAAGGTTAAGCCTAATATTGATGCAAAGGTATGCTTAGACAGATTCCTTTCTATGTGGATAAGAATTTATTTTCTCCCAATCCATGATTCCGGTGGCGGTGTAAGGCCAAGAACGTTTGTTATTGTAACCAAGTTGTTATAGGGGAAAGATATTAAATTGGATACCCCCGTATTATTAAGAATATATCATTTACAATTTCATTTATATAATGGGAAGGCTCCATTTAGATTAGTAAGACCATTCTAGCTGTTTTAGGGATGGATTGCAACACATTTGTTTTCGTACTCAGTGTAGAATTATGATAGAGTCCTTAATGGTCATTTTACCCCATTTGTATAGAAGGTTTCTGAGATTTAACCTCTAAATATGAAGCTTTATGAGGTGCTTAGGACACTTAATGCATCAGGAGAATTCATCTTCTTGTTTTTGGAAACCCACGAAATGGAACATTTTTTGATGATGGTAAGGAAAATAATTACATGTTAAGGTCGTACATGATAGAATTCAGGGATAGTGTACAATCAACTAGGATTGATGGTGAACTAATATGTGAGGCTTAGGTACCTTATAGGGTTTCTCTCTAGTTTAAATGTCTTCAACAATCTAGAACCTTTCCTCTCACATATATTGTGAATGTGAAGAACCCAATGGTATCCTGAATATTATAGATTCTGATGGATTTAGAGACATCCAAAATGTTGATTACACTCCCTCTATCAGATGAATCAATTATATTATAGGCTGGATATGCTATAACTTGGGATTTTTCATACCCTCAGGGGGATTTAACGAAAGGCATACATTGGGTAGAGGCCAAAAAAACTGTCTTTCGTAGAAATCTTGGGAAAAATATAAAACCAAAGATGATGAAGATGCTTCAAAGGCTTCAGAACCTTCAACACTTTCTCACAGAAAATTCACCAAGAAGACCAAGTCTAGAGAGAAAACACCTCCAGCACCAAGCCAATCTAATCTCCATCATCAAAAAGAGGTTTCCATATCATATGTTGATTCTTATAAAGAGGAATAGATTATTGGAGAGTCCTTCCAATACAAGGGCTTTGAGTTTTCCCTGCAGCCAACCACATCAAATCCAAACTATGTGCGGCCTTTAGCAATCGAATATTGGGAAGGCATGACCCATGATCTCAAGAATGCATGGTCATTTCTACAATCAGGCCTTCAAATAATATATTTGGTTGATATTATAAGAACACCTTATTTTTATCTAGATTGTAATTTGTATGAGATATTGGAGTACATAAAGAAGTTAGAGATTTTTATATATGTTACAAACAACCGGGTCCCAACCTCAAAATGAGTATCCGACTTGCTTGATCAAGGAATACGTGAAGGGGTAATTGTTCACCCTAAGGAGGAAAGAGACATTTATGTTAATAATAAAAATGTATTTCCATTTTCTTTTGTTTTAGTTCTTCTATGTCACTCACTATCACTAATATTGATGTGATTTCAATTTTCATCTTGAAATTAGAGATGGAGTATCACCTAGAAAGGCACCCGAGTCACCAAATAATGGGACTTTGGTCACCCCTATTGGTCCACTAGATGAAACCCTTGGGTCTACAAAAAATTCTCCAGGAGCGAGAACCTTGATGGAGGTAATGGTGATGGAAAATAATCATCCATTACCTCATGTTTATGCTTCCAAGAAAATTATTACAATTTCTCTATTATCTTATGAAAAGAAACACAATAGAGCATTGAAGTTGGTCTGAAAAGTATGCCAAAGTGACTATTTGCACTGTCATCCAGTATTGTGACCTGCATGACATACTTTTATTACTAGGATGAATATTTTAGGATATACATTAATTTATTCTCTTAAGGGATATGATACTGGTCCCTCATGTACCGAGAAGAAAACCTCATGAGAAGTACATATTCATGATTATGAATTTGTTACTTTAATAGATGGAGTGTCGTGGGATGTGGCTGCATCTGCACCTATTTCTATAGAGAGAGAGTTGGGTTATGGTAATTTTAGATGAATTTCTTTTGGATATCACATGATGTTTCTAACGTTATATTCTCTATAATATATTAGAACCATTTCTTATGTTCTTTGATTCTAAGACAATCAATACTGATACACTTGTTGATTCAGAATGAAGGAGTAAGGATCCTGGGTAGTCTAAGGTAGGTGTTGGTGCTGATCCTGATTCATTAAGGCTTGATGATATTGCACTAGTTGAAAGGATGATGGAATAGAATTTCATTGGATCCAATTTCTACATCGATCAACATTTGTTGGATACCATAAATAGTGAGGGTGATATGATATACAAATCCATATAAACTAAAATGATGGATGCTCCTAATCTAGAAATTGATATTCCAGGTTCCATCATGAAGTTTGGGGACTTCAATGAGGATCTGAAAGAACATAAGTTTTAATTATTGAATTTACAACACATAAATTTTCTTTTATTTTATATTACAAAATAATGCTAAATTTATGAAGGATTTTCTATCGACACTGTTGTAATGTTCCTTCAAGAATAGATAATCCCACTCCATCTTACTTCTGTTGATGTCGGAGAAGTACTGACAACGAATCTTGCATTGGGAGATACTTCAAAGCCTCTGGATATGGAGAGTGGGCGAGCTCAGTAGAATTCCCCTCCCTAAGAAGTACTTTCTCAAACTACTAAAGCTGACAATACTAGGGATGAATATACTCAAGAATCCAACTTATTATTGTGTAAATGTCATTGAATTTCTTAATCATGCTTTGTTATTTCTACACTTTTGGGATCTAAAAATAATTTTAATCCACCATTTAGGGATATTGACTCCCACTTTAAGGTTAGAAGGTGACGCCTTTGCATTGGATAAATCAATAATAAAATATGTAACATCTTCTGCTTCAAAATTAGGAGATCCAGGCACCTCTCTGAGTGATCCAATTTTGAAATATGTTCTACCTCATGTAATAGATTCTTATTTTGACTGAGCGTTGTCGGCTAGTCTCTATATAGTGTGTAATAAGACATGGAGAACCATTTGAATGATAATATTTTATAATCCTTTGGTTGAGATTCCCTCACATTTGTTCCAACTTATAGAACAGTTTAGAATTATGGGATTTAGTGGATTTGATTATCACCCAATTTATAAAGCAGTGAAAGAGACCATTCACCGGTAGTAGCAAGAACACAAACTGCAACAAGTTCTTTTAAATGAAAAACTGCTCACCAATTTTGAGGGATTTTGAGCTGTAGTATCCAAGGTATAAGCCATCCATAGAAAAAATTTAAAGGAATTCAATTACAAAATTAACGAGACAATGAAGGCAATGATGCATCTTCAGCAAAAAATGGATGTTATTGAAAATATGATTGAGAAATTGAACCAATCATTGGGAGAATCCTAATTGGAAGAGATAACTATCATTTTAACTTCCAAAGATGCACTTCTTCAAACCGAGGAGGCTGATGCTGCTAAAAGACTAAGAATTAGCAAGTGATTGATAGGGCTTGGGAGGCTGTTAAACAAATGAAGGGTCATGCTGAAAGATTCTTGTAATATATGATAGATACTCCATTCAATAGATGTTCCTCTTATTTTTCTATATAAATGAAAATAAAATTTATCCAATCATATATATGTATTCATTCCAAATTTATTTCTGTATCGTAATATCAAAGATTATTTTCATAACATTTTATCTTTACATAAGATAATCATTATTACAATCACATGGATATAGGTGCCTTAATTTTTACTTAATCCAAGAGGCTTAGTAAGAAAAGTTTGAATGTTTCTATGGTCATATAAACAACCCTAAAAAATTTATGTCTTTTGAATTTTTATTTCTCGTTATTTCCAAAATCATACAGAGTGTTGGTCTAGCGAGTTGAGACTCGAGTTTTGTCTAAAGTTCCCTTTTTGGGTTTTTTTGTGAGTACGATTTCTCTTTTTGTCGGTAGTTTAAATTCTTTCATTGAAGAATAATAAATCTAGTGTTTTAGGTTTAAAAGTTTTGACCAAGAATTTTGAGATTATAAACCCAAACAATGATGGATGGCTAGAAAATTACCATTATTCCTCAGATACTTACAAGGGGAATGTTTTTTCATTATTTTTATGGTAAAAAAATATAAAAATTTATGTATGATAATAGAGGAGGTCTCCTATGAGAATGAAGTCACTTCCATTTGAAAAACACATTATGGGGGCTGTATTATACAGGGGCAACTAGGGAATGTGTTGCATAACCAAATAGTGGAATACTTATGGTGATAGAACCGTAATGTGGGAAATTTATGCTATTCCAACTAGGGAAACATACTACATAGTTAGGTAAAGGAGTTCTTATAAATTATGACATTATACTACTAATAAAAAAGGGGTTTAAGATTTGGATGTCTCAAGACCACAATGGATGGATTTTACAAGGAAAAATGTTTGAGAATAAAGAGGTTCATCTATGCCAATATAGGACATGAATGAGATGCCACTCTTGCATGAATTTTATGTGTGAAGGAAGGTACAATTTTTAGACAAGGGCTTTTTGATATTTTTCTTTTCTCTTTAAAGTCCTGCAGCAAGGTCTTTATGTTGTGCAGTTTCATGTCATGCAACAATGACATTATGATATATAGTTTCAAGTCATGCATCTATGACATTACACTGTAAGGTTTCATATCTTATATCAATGAAATATAGAGATTTTTGATAATATTATATGTAGTTTAAATTCATGTAGTAAATACATTATTTTGTGATGTTTAAAGTCATTGAACAAGGACATTATGGGGATTTGATTTATGGTCTTTTTCTTTGACTGAAGATTTGATGGATTTAAAATTCTTTGTAATTTTTATAGAAATGTGCTACCATATTCACATATTTAAAGGGATAATTGTAAGTAGTGATTTTGGTAATTTCTAATTTGAAGAGTGATATTGGAAAATGTGCTAAATGGCATTAGAGGTCGCCTCTTACAAGAATGATGTTACTGCCATTTTAAAAACATGTTATGGGGTTAGTATTATTCAGGTACAATTAAGGCATATGTTACATAGCCAAACATTGGCATTATATGTCTAATAGGCCCATTATTTAGTTGAATAATGCAAGGCCAGCCGAGAGCACATACTGCATAGTCACGTAAAGGAGCTCTCAGGAATTCTAACATTTTATTTCTAAAAGCTGATGAAAATATATGGAGATTTAGATATTCCAAAAAAACATATTTTGGTTTTATGGAGAAAAGTACTTGAATATAGAAGGGGTATTTCCAATCATGATTTCCAAAGAATCAAATAAATAGGCTCTCTATGAAGGCTTGAACCAAATTTAGAGAGTATGATGTCTATAGTTTTAGGTCATACGACTAAGACCATAATATTATGGAAACAATGGAGGATTATGTGGTTGAATGGCCCAACTTAAGTCCAATATAATTTGAACATATGGATATGAAAAATTTAAACCACTGTCTTGGAGACTTTCAGGTCTGGATAAAGGATATGAGACAAATGCACAAATGAAGACCACTTTAAATTGAGGGGATCTTGCATACCATCATTAAAGCTTAAAGGGAAAGAAGAAGCTTCTCTTAAGAATTAAGATTCTGCTATTTGAAAAACCTATTATGTGGGATTTATTATGAATGAAAAACTAGGGAATGTGCTACATAGTCAAATAGTAGCAATCCTAGTCTAACAAGACCATTTTTTAGGAAAGTTTTATGCAAGCCCAATTGGGGAATACACTGCATAGTCAAGAAAAAGAGATCTTAGGTATTAGACATTCTATCACAAGAAACTGAAGAAATATTATGAAGATATGAATGTATTTCAATATTAGGAGTATGATGTGAAAAAGCGGCATTGTCCAATATATAAAGGAAGTGTCTAGACCATTGTTTTCCATGAATTTAGAATCCCTTACATAGATCTGACTCATATGTATAAAATGGGACATCTCTTGTTTCCATTATGGGTTCTCTGAGGAGAGGGACCAAAATAAAAGATCATGAATAGAATTTGATCATATTAAGGAGAGGGGGAATTTTCATTTATCTCATGTATGGAACTTGGATCTAAGGACTAGTTTCCACTACAAATCTTAATGTAATGAAAATCAATCCATACATTGTTTTCTGGGTAATATGCAGTTTAAATTCAAGCAATAAGAAAATTATGCTATGAAAATTTTAGTTATACAGTAATGATATTGGGTTCCTTGATATGAAGATAAATTGAATATTATGTCTGGAATAGGGTATAGGACCCCAGTGTCACAATGTATCTTACTGGGGAAAGAATCAAGCCACACATAGTTCTTAAATAAAGTTTAACCAACCCTAATTGAATTCACAAGTGGGGGATAATGGGGGTTTCTTAAATATGAGTTCATACATAAGATGAGAAATCTTATTGATCTCCTCATGTAAATATAAATCATACAAAGGATAAAAGAGTCATCAATTGCATGATATTGTGTATGGGTCCAAGATTGAATGTTTGGATGTCACTACGTATCTCATATAGATGAGAATCAAGCCATACATTGTTCTTGAAAGGGTTTCCCATGCAGGTCTGATCCATACACAGGGAGTGAGGAATTTTTATTAATTGTGGCTAGAATCGAGATACGAGATCCAAGTGTCACCATATATCACAATAGAATGAGAATCAAGCCACACTTAGTTCTTTATACTTCCATGCTGTTTAACATCATGCGTTAAGTATGAAGGTCAACTGACATGAAATGGATACATATCTCATGAAAAGGAGAATATCATGCAATTTATAATCATGAAATGAGAACATATATTGTGTATTTTAAGTCCTTACAGCCATGACCATTGATAACCCCCAATAGGAATTAATATATCATACTTATGTAGAGAAGTTTTTTTACCCAATTTCTAAGCCCATGTGAGCTATACTCAATGTGAGAAACAAGGAGTGATAAAAATTTCTTCCGCAACATAAGGGTAAAACACATGAATAATAGGGGTATGATGATTAAATGGTGGCTGATATAGGGTATAAGACCCGAGTGTCACTACGTATCTTGTTGGAGAAAGAATCAAGCCACACATAGTTCTTGAAATTAGTCCCCATATCCATCAGGTTTTGATGTGAGGAAGAGGGATTTTTATAATTTTTAGACTAATGGTTGGGCCCAAACCAAGAATTATAGGGATCACCAAATATCTTATTTTAATTACAATTAATCCAAAAGTCCTAGAATATATCCCTATGCATATATAACTCATGCATGGGGAAAAGGAATGAGGTTTTCTCTTCCAAAATTACGGCTGGGACCGGGTTTGGAGATTCGATCATCACTACGTATTTTTCTAAATAAATAATCAAGCCACATTTTGTTATCGAAGATACTCCCTATATATTTTTTATACATACAAGGGTGAAGGTAATGTTTCAACATTGCGGATGGACCCAATATAGAAGATCTGGGTTTCACTACATATCTTACAGGGGTAAGAATCAGTCCACACATAGTTCGTAAAATGTTCCATGTAGTCAAGCGTCATGTGGTATGGAAGAAGATGAACTTATGTGAAAATATATAAATATTGCGGCTAGGACAGGGTTAAAATCCAAGTGTAACTACGTATCTTATTGGGGCAAGAATCAATCCACACATAGTTCTTAAAACATTTCCTTTGCAGGTTTGATTCATACAAAAAAGAAATTAAGTGGATTTTTTAGTTATGGATTGACCTAATATTGGAGATCTAAGAATCATTATATATCTCATTGGAATGAGAATAAAGATACACATAGTTCTTGGAAATATTTATCCCCACACCAACTGAGTTTTATGTGAGAGACAAGGGCTTTTCATACATTCTAGAAGAATAGTTAAGCTCAAGACATATGATGGTATTAGAATCAAACAATTTATTCTGGAATATTACTTTGTATACGCTTAGTTCATATATAGTAAATTGGGAAATGAATTTCTTTTTGGTTATGGATGGGCCCAATATCGGAGATTTGGGCATCAATATGAATCTCATTGGAATGAGAGTCAAGCCACACATAATTCTTAAAGAACCATCTGGTATAATATCTTATGATGATGATTTAATTAACCTAACATAAAGAAACATTGAGGTCGGACCCAGGAATAATCCCCATGAGTCACTACATATATTTTTTGGGGAAAGAATAAAGGCACACATAGTTCTTAAAAGGGGTCCCTATAAAGATCTGATTTAAGAATAGAGAGAAATGGGGCCCAAGTATCACTAAGGAGTGGTAATGATGTGAGTAATTATTGCGCATGGAAGCTATTCATATTTTAACATACCAAAAGGAATTCAAATTTGTGGTATCTTGGGGAATATCTTAATGTTAAATGAAAGAGACATTAATCATATAGTTTAAGGTTGTACATCGAGGAAAAATGTTGTGATGCAGTTTAACATAATGCGAAAAGGATGAATACACTACATAGTTTAATATCATGAAGCATGGAAATGTATGGTGTTATGTTGTTTAACATCATAAGGCTAAGACAATGGTTTTTATGTAGTTTAAATTCTTTCAACTAGGAAATTATATATGGGATTACACAAAGTATTTCTTCAAGAACCATGCATTGGTTGGAGTTGCAATGAGTTCTCTATCCATTGAAATTAAGGAATAATCTCCATTAGAGTGGACCTTATGTATGGAGTAAGGTCCTTCCCATTTTGGATGAAATTTGGGGGCTTCTTTCCTGGTATCATTAGATTCTTAAGGATTAATACCAATTATCCTTGAAGAAATTAAATGAGGTGAACTTTCTTTTAAAAGCTCATTCTATTCTGTTCCGATGGACTTCTAGGTGATGAAAGGTATGAAATCTATTTTTGTTTAATCAATCTAGCTCATCTAGTCTCTTCTAAGAATACTCATCTCTAGAAAACTGGTTAGAGATGGAAACTTAGAGTGAAGGAAATTGAACTTCAATGGGTGTGACTGCTTCTGTTCCGTATACCAATGACTATGGAGTTGCTCATGTGAGAGTACAGGTAGTAGTACTAAAATTGCACAAGGCATGAAAGAGCTTATCATGCCAATAATTTTTTTTACCTCTATCCACTTTATTCTGGATTATATTTGATAGAGTCTCATTGAAAGCCTTTATCTTCCCATTTTCCACTGCATGATAGTAGGATGAATGGTTGGATTTGATATTGTGCTCCTGATATAGCTTCCATACCTCAAAAAATACAAATTGTTGCCATTTTCCATCAATATGGTATGAGGGACACAAAATATAGTGATGATATTAGCTTTGATAATGTTAAAAATGATTTTGGCCTGGACTTATTTAATAGGTATTTCCTCAGCCCATTTCGAGATGAAATCGATAAATGTAAGAATGTACTTGAACTGCTTAGCCGTAGTTGGAGGATAAGGTCCCACTATATCCATTCCCCATATAGCAAATGGACAAGATTATTTATATTTATATAGAAACTCTGGGGATTGATGAATGGAGTTGGAATGAACCTGGTATGGATGGTACTTATTAGTGAAATCTATGCAATCCTACATCATTAAAGGAAAGAAGTATCCAAGACTTTGGATTTGATTAGAATGCCTATACCCAGACTGGTGGGCACCCCAAGATCTTGCATGTACTTCTTTCATGATAGTTGTATCATCTTCTCCATCAATACATCTAAGGATAATTCCATCAAATCCTCATTTTTAGAGAATCTTATGGTGATTTGGTCCATCATAAAGAGTGAAATTAATTACTCATTTTCAGATATTCTCTCTCTCAACTCTATATGGTGGAAGTACCCCATTTTGTAGATATTCCACAATGGGTGACATCTATTCCATGGTATGACCTTATTTTTCATAAATGGGTCTGATTTCATTGATTTCCTCTATTTTGATTTGAAATAAAGGAAAAACAACATAGTAATGAGAAATGATAATGATAGTCTAATTCCAAATTGAATCTTCTAGGGCTTTAGCTGCATTCTCTAATGTATCAGCTTTGGAATTTTATGATCGCAGGACATAAGACAATGTTGGCTCTAATGAAAATTCATCCATTAACCCTCAGACATAATACCACAAGTGAATTATCTATTATTTTATGATAGAGTAATCCCCATTGATCTATTTTATGACCAATTCCAAATCACCTTTCACTTGTAGGTGATTTAGTCATACATAGAGTTCTAATTATAGGTCTACAATGAGACCTGGATACTCTGACTCAATTTTGGAACCACCTTGTTAAAATAGAAAGGAATATGGAAATACTAACATCCCTAGAGAGATAAGCACAATCACTAATCCAATTTTGTTGAGATCATGGTCTTACATTCTCTTCCCCATTGTACTTATGGAAGCACCATCAAAGTACATTTATCATATTCGAGTACTGTCTTGAATAGAAAATATTTATTCATCAGGAAGTTACGTATTTAATGAATTCTCTTCTGAATATGGGTGTTCATCAAGGAAGTATGCTAAGTCTTGTCCTTTTACTTCTTTCTGAGGCACAATATGAATAACAAACATTGCATAATAACTTCCCTCTATTCCAAACTTCCTGTAAGAATACAGAAAATGAGGATAAATTTCAGTGGGGTTTTTCGAGATACTAAGTGGACCTTGTGATTCTGTAGATTTTGTTTCAATTTATAAACCGAAAATATTAATTCTTGGCATCTTTTATCAATATTTGAATATAGAGGCTCAAATTAGAGCATGGTTTGACTGAGATAGTAAAGGTTATTTTCATTTTCGTCATTGTTATTTTGTGCAAGTAAGGTTCTTAGTGATCCCTCCAAGTCTGTCACATAAATAATGAAAGGATTTACTTCAACATGTGGCATCAATACTGGTGGAATCCAGATGTATTTATTGGGGGCATCAAATGCTTCTTGGAATTCATTGGTCCATTTATATGGGACACCTTTTTTCATTAATTTGGTGCTGGGAAAACACTTTCTGACTAGATTGGATATGAAGCACCGGATGTAGGATAAGTTTCCTTGAAGTCCTCCCAACACTTTTAAGTGTTTAGGAGGTGACATTGCACGAATATCTTTAGTCTTCTTGGGATCTACTTCAATACTGTGATGGCGTATAAAAAACAAAGAAATTTTTCTATGGTTACCTCGAAATAACATTTAAAGGGGTTCATCTTCAGATTATGAAGTCAAAGCTTGCTAAATATTTTCTCCAAGTTAGTTAGGTGATCATAACATTTTATAGATTTAACCACTATATCATCAACACAGAATTCATTGAATTTCCCTAAGAAGGATTTGAATATGTGGAGTATTTCATATTGATATGTCCTACCAGCATTATTCAATCCAAAGGGCATTACCTGAGAGAAAAATATTCCTCGAGGGGATATGAAGGCTATAGATTCCCCATTTTCTAGGGCCATTCTGATTTTGTTATACCCAGAGTATTCATCCATGAAGAAGAGAGCTTCATAGCCAGTTTTTGCTTCAATCAAGAGTTATGTGATTGGAACTGGGAAGTCATCTTTGGGATAATGATGGCTGAGATATTTGAAATCAATGAAGACTCTAATTTTCCAATTCTTATTTTTTATCGAGACAATATTAGATATCCAATTTGGATATTTCATCTCTCATATGAATTTATATTTGATAATCTTTTCGACTTCCAGCTCAATTTCAGAGGCATGGGTCTGGTGTTTTCTTCTTACTGCTTGTTTGTATCCCTGATGATCTTCTGGTAAGCCCAAATGATGGGTGGCCACATTGGGGTCAAGACCTGGCGTCTCTATGCAATTACAAGAAAAAACATCCTGATGTTTCTTTAAAAAGAATGTATACATCTCTTTCTCTTCTTGAGTCATGGATGCACTAATTAGGGTGGGGAGTGGATCTTCCTTTGTACCCATATTTATTTCTCGGAGTTCATCCACTATGGTGGAGAAACCTTCCTCAAATACTGGAGGTGTGTATCTGAGGTCTTAATCTTATTCCTCTTCTTTATGTGTTTATTCTTATACCTATACATTAAAGGTAGGCGATGAGGGAATACTTTTATATCTAGGGGAGGAGTCGGCATTTGGACATCCTTGAGAGGAGGAAACCATCTCTGAATCAACTAATGATAAAGGGTCTTTTTGATGTTCTGAAGGGAAGATGAGGAGATGGGAATCAACACGCCTATCTTTTTCCATGAGGGTGACAACTTCTTCTATCTTGGCTGATGAAGCAGACACTATTTGAATCTTTGTGGATGGAATGAAGACATATATGTTTATGTTTTCATCATTATTGGGTGAATCAATGATCTATACTGTATTATTAGTCTCGGTTTCCACAACTGAAATTATGGAATCCACTAAACGAGTGCTTAGATTTAGGCAAACCCTTTAAATTTAATTAATGGGTAACACATAATATACACTGAGATGATTGAATGGGTTAACTAGGATATTTTCCAGACCATTCATAGCATTGATTCTAATAACATCATTTTCCATGGACTATTTTTCCTTTGTGTGATAGAACTCCACATCAATGTATTTAAATTCACAAGTTTTGAATAGGGACTTGTCACCGTGAAATGTCCCAATTTGACCATTGAAATTATATTTGAGACATTAATAGTATGATTAAGGAATAGACACATGATGATGTAGCCAAGGTATCCCCCACAGAATGTTGAAAGGTGTTTATTTCCAGAAAACCATGAACTCTAAATCATATATGAGATCCCCAAACTGAGTTATGAGCACAATCTCGCTGATAGTTTCTTGCTCATTCTTGTCAAAATCTTGTGACATCAATGTGGATGGAGACAAATGGGATTTGGTAAGGCCCAATAATTGAAGTGTTTGGATGGGAATGAGGTTGAACCCTGATCCATTATCAGTGAAATCTCATTGGATGTTAATATCATTAATCATGCCAGATATGTACAAGGGCCTTAAGGGTCCATGTACTCCAAAATACTTATCCTGGTCCACGAAATATACGACTTCATGGAATTATATTGGTTAATTATCTATATGGTAAACCTCTATAGTAGAAAACTTGATTTCAAACTCTTGAGGGCTTGACAATGCCTCAATAAGTGCTTCCTAGAGATCCTTTGATAGATTCAGAGCATCTATGATTAATAGATTGGTCGGTAATTGGGCCAATTTCTTCAACACATCATATTTATGGTCTAGAGGTTTGCACTTCCGCACATGGAGATTATATTTTGTAGATGCCTCGGGAGATGATGTCCCAGACTTGGAGGACCATCCTTTTAAGTGGGAGCTGGAAGTACTTCTTCTCTTGGTGGATTAAGCCAGACATGACTTCCCACCCACTAATGTGATGGAAAAGTATCCTCTAACCAGTCTTCCAAAGTGATTATGTCATGGGAGACTCTATCATGCATGGGATGGTTTCCTTGTTCATAATAAGCCTGTTGGAGGTCTCTCCCATGAGTTTCTACTGCATAAACAGTTTGAGAGTGGGTGTAATTGAACTAGTGGCTTCTAGTAGACCCACTTCTTCCCCTATATCCTCATCCTTGATGATCTCTTCCCGCAGTTACCCAATTAAGGTTGGGTAACTTGGGTTCATAATCAGAATCATTATTTACATAGTGATTCATTAAGTGAATATCATTAACAGAACCGAAAATAAAATCATAATTTGATGAAGATTCTTCCTGAAAAGTTGATTATTAATTTGATGTTTGGTGGGGTGGTTCCCATGCTTTTGAGATAGGAATCATGAAATATACCATGTTCAAGGATAAATTTGGTCTTGACATGAGCTCATCTTCTTCTGAATTCTCTTTATCCTTATGACCATGCCGCTTCTTTGATGATTAGCCTTTGGGGGACTGATCTTTTGATGAAGATGGATCTACTAAAGTGGAAGTGGAAGGAGGCACAATCGGTTATTTCAACTGTGTTTTTAGAATGAAATGATTTCAATTGATCGTCTTCCTGACCATCTAGTCATCAAAATTATAGGATTTCTTTCTTTTGACTTCCTGCCACTCACCTTCCTCCTCTAGTTCGGTAGTAGTAACACATGATTCCTGGTCTAATGAACTTTTCAGTTTCATTTGTCCAGATTCTACCATATTATTTTTGAGATCATTGAAAACAAAACAATCTTGGATATGGTGACCAAACATTTGATAGACGGGTTAGTAGTTTGGGAGAAACTCATCTACTTCTTTATTCGAATTCATGGGCTTTGGTGACTAGGCTAAATTGTTTTCCAAGGCTGAAATGAAGTATACAATAACTTGTTCATTCCAAAAAGATTTGTCTTTATTTTTAAACTCCTCAAACTATCTCTTATGTTGATCCTTTTTATCATCTTGACGAGGTGTCCATTATTGATGATGCTCAAGAGGTGGAGTGCTATAATATTATGAGGTATATTAAGTTGGAGAGGGTACATGGGCCTGTTTAAGTGTAACTGCAACAACTTATTATTTTACTGCTCTTTTTTCTAGAGCTGATGGGATTAATCAGGATTTGGATATAGTATCTGTTATATAATTTTCCACTTGTTGAGAGATCGAGGCAAAATCCTGAAACCCTCCTGTGAATTTCATAGGGATTAATGGTGTGTGTAACTCATCACTGATATCTTCAACAAAAATGGGAAACAATTATTCTTGAGGGAGTGGTATATTGAAAGAGTATGTCAATACTTTCAATAAATCAATTAAATCTGAAAATCTTTCATTCTACCTTTTCTCAAATTTTGTGAGATAAAATACTTTCATCTTCTACAGCGGCAAGCTGAATTGGAAAATGAATTTATAACAGGGATCTTCCCATATAGTAATTTATTGAGACTGCAAACTTGTATACCAGATGAAGGCTTTCCCTTTTAGTGATTTCACAAAACATCAGAGCTTCACTGCCTCTTATTATTCAGGTGTACCCATCATGGGATCACAATGATAGATGAAATGCATGAAGTGCTTCTCCCGATGTTCTGATCCATTGACGAATGGAAATGTGTGATTCCCAAAGTTTGGTGGAGGAGGAGTTGAATATACCCATTTGGAATAACCATATTTTCTGGTTGAATCAGTGCATGGAATTCTTTTATAGCTTTCAATCGATTTTTTAACGACTAAATTGTATTCATACGCATTCATGATACATCTAGATGAGACGGGACATGAACAGGTGCATCAGCTGGAGCCTGAACAGGTACATCTACCGGTAAGACCATTGGTGGTGGCACCGCTGGAATATATCATGGGTAACCCATATAGATAGGCCTGTAAGGGTGTTTTTATAATGGAGGTAAATATTGATCTGCCTCAGTTGTTGTAACAAACTCTCTTGATTGGTGTGAGCCAACTGGAAGTGCTAATTGGGGATCTATTTACAGAGCATATCTGGTAGGAAGACTGCCTCGGAGTAACTCTATGTTGAGTTTTCTTAACTCGTTCATTTATTTTTTCCTTCTATAAATTTCATTCTTCTAACCAAAGGTATTTACCTTCTCCAGGGGGAAGGTGAGACATGGTCTGACCTTTACCTTTCTCCCAGTTAGGTTCCTTATGAACATATGGAAGTGGGTTATTTTGGGGGATTCCTTAACTAAGAAAGCCTCTAATTTTTGGAATGCACACCTCCTTCATTTTCTTTGGTATGGATGTATCAAGAATAGTAACTTACTCCTCTGATTACCATAAAATAGACTCATACTCTGGAGAATCTACAGTGATGACATTAATGGAATTCATCAACACATATTGCATTGATGACATTCTATCAGAATCTCTATGAGATCTCCTTCTTCTGCGCCCTCTATGATACCTAGTCCTCCTATTTTCTGATTCCCCAAGAATTTCTTAGTGAATAGTAACCTGAAGGGAATTCTATAATAATTTAGTTGTGCGTTAATTTTGTTACTTCTTCCCTAATCGAGAGAAAACAAACTTCCACTGATCAAGGGATTGTTAATGTGAAAAATCCCATAGCCCTGTGGGCAACGAATGTTCCTATTCTTCTTTCTAAACCCTTTGGCCTTTCTTTTTTTGGCTCTGAGGGTTGGGTTAAAAAAGCACTTAGCCCAATGGGATAGGGTGGATCTGGAACTTCTATGGATGATATTATCACAATCAATCTTCTAATCTTATGAATTCTACTCTGAACATTGGTTGAGTGTATTATCTGACACTCACTTAAATCGCCAACTTCAGAAGACCGTTGTTCTATTTGAGACATTTGTGCAATATTATGGATGGAATACTCTAAGTGGGAAGCCTTATCAATGTTCTCAGATGCTTTATTTAAATGTATCTCAATATATTTCTCTCTTTGGTCACGACTTTGGTAAAATCCAATTGAGGCCTATTCTTACAAAACATCTCTTCAGTCATGAACATAATTTGTTTTTTGTGACCATCCTAGGGAAATAAAATTGCATGATACCACTTTTGGCAGGCTTTTCTAACTTTGGAGAATAGTGAAATGAAATGATCAGTGTGCACCCCATCCTATAATATAAACTCTAGATGTGGTTTCTACGTTCAATTATCACAAACTATTTATTGTAACGAGGAATTCATGTTTAAGGGGATCCTGTTGCTTCTTGGTCTTTGTATGTCAGAGAAACTTGGAGATATGCCAAGTAAATTTGGCACTGAAATTTTTATATTACCATGATATGACTTTGATATTCATCATATAGAAATAATTTGGCTCTCCTATGATGGATATTCTTCCATATGTTTATGCAAATATAATGAATACAATATTCTACCACATCTCTAGAATGTTGTATTGAGAGGTGTCCAAAGGCTAGAACATGAATGGTATTTCACCTTGAGACGGTTGTTTCCTCATGTTCAACATTTCCTCCTCATCTTTTTCCAGAGGTTTCTCAACCTGGTCCGACTAGAGTGGATGATTCTTAATTTTTTTACCACAAGAAATTTGATCAGTTTGTGTTTCCTCTACTATATTTTAAGGAAAATCACCTAAGGGAGGTTTAGAGAATGAAAATCAACTTAGGATATCTTTTGGTTAGGAAGTTATTTCACTTTCCAGTAATAAGGCATCGGAAATGACTGGACTTATGTTTGATAGTGCCTTATAATAAGAGGGATTTCTCATCACTACATTGTCTTTTGGAGAATTATATTGAAAATGAGAAACATTATTGTAGAGATAACTTTTGCAGTGAATGAAATCATGGAGAGGACCACCATGGTGGATTATAGTAAGGGTTAAACCATCTTACTCCATGGTCTTCTGGCCACACATATGGTTTCTGTAGATCTCACATGGAGAAAAGTTATTGAGATTGACCAAATTTCCATTAAGTAATACTTCATGATGAAGTGTTCGATGAGGCACTTCATAACTATTGCTACTAATCCCATAATTTGGTAATGGGAGGGTAGGATCTTGAGCTAAAACAGATAAATGTCTGAGGGATTCAAGATCCCGAACATTAAGAAGAGCCTAATCATAGATTGAATCTTAAATTTTTCAACTGTGTTTGATGATACTATTTCTTAGATTCATTCTTACAAGTAGTAGGTTCCACTTGATGGGAGAAGTGGTTATGATGGGAAAGTGTATGTGCTTGCATTGGATTGGCCATCAGAATTGGATGATTCTCTCCAATTGGAATAGGTGTATATACCTAGTCTCATTGTCTGTATAATATGGGGGAGTGTGCCCTATAAACCTCCCTAACTAGAGTAGAGGAGTGTATATTTTTGAGATAGCATGATGATGAGCCATCCTAGATACATGGACAAAATTATGTGTTCATCCCTCTAGTACTGCTGAAGTTTCTGTTATGATATTCTAGAAAGATTCCAAAATATGGGTTGGAATTTCTATGTTCCCTTTCAACATTTAGGAATTCATTGACTAGAATGGTAATATACATCCATTCCATATCCATGTAAGGTCTATATACTGACTCCAGTCCTCCCTTTCATATCAGTGGATACTGATAGTACTTGTGTGTATGTCCATATATTTGAGTTTACCCCAGGTTTGTCGTCAGCGCTTTCCAACTTAATTCCCCATGTTCTGCGTAATGAGACCATTGGTAGGAATGATGGATGCTGGTAGGTGCATGTTCCTACTAGCTATTTTCTACCAAGCATGGTCGGCTGGCTTTTTTGAGAACCACTAGATGAGACTGCTAGCAGACTTCGTGGGTGCAGGCAGGTGTATGTTCCATCTTGAAAATTTCCACTACATTTGGTTTGAGGGATTATTTGAATGTAGAAAAACGATTCTACTAGTTGGATGAAGGATTATAAACAGGTTTATGTGTCTTCTAAAGGTACTGTACTGGATTTGAATAGTGGGATTGGTTGGGAACTGCCAGACGAGTTTTCTGGCCAATGGAATAAAGGCTGATGGGTGTATGTGCGTGCTCACTATTTTCCACCAAACTGGGTTAGTGGAATTTTGTGGAGGGGGAAATGGTTGAAACCTATTACCTATTAAATTGTTGTTGTCCTTAGTAGTTCATCTTGCATGCCCAGGTTTGAGGTACCGATGATGATAGCTAAAGATAAAACCCTCATCATGTAAAGGGTTTGTGGTTGCGCGATGTTGGAAGTGTTGATTGTTGTTAGGATCCCTAGGGATGGACCCCTGTGTCTTCAAGATGAGGATATAGGTGGAATCTTGGTTAAAATCACTAAAATATTGCAGGGATTGGTGATTTCATTCCGAGGATAAGCTTATGAAATGATTGAAGATGGTGGTCAAAACCATCTTCTTTTGGATCACCAGTCATTGTTTACAAGATGACCATGGCTTATTCTTTGTTTGGAGGGCCTTCCAGGTAGTCTCCAAGTTTAGGATAGTATCATGTTAATAGTTCTCTTAGACTAGTGCATTTGAGACCCAGTGTTGAAGACACTAAGTTAGTGGTGGTGTCCTTTGAGTGGATGAGGATCCAGCTTGAGAAGCAGCTGGGGCATTGGTTGGTGAGAATCATAAGGAAGCTGTTTGGAATGAAGGGAGTTATTGGAAGGAAGTGCCTGTATATATAACAAATTAAAACAATGAACTCTGGAAAAGTAGAATATTTTTAGATGAACACATGAGTGATTGATTACCTTTTCGGCCAGGTTTTATTGAAAGGGGTCTGACAGATGGGTAACATCATTAACTTGGTTAAGGATTCACATCGAGTTCACCATTTTTTTTGTTTCACTTGGAATGTGTGTTCTGGTTAGGAATCACTGTTTCCAAATGGTTTCGAATAGAATTGTTTATGGAACAGGAAACACCCAATGGTTTTTTATCCAAAGGGACCTGCTTTCCAAAGGTATGTTTTTGTAAAGGATTTTGACCCATGATGCTTTAGAACTCACATTGGTCTAGCGGATGGGAGGTTGGGCCCATATCACCCTTTTTAGGGGAATTATTTCCTACTATAGGAAGATCTTATATATTTAAGATATTTTCATGAATCTTTATTAATTTACCAAGTTTATGGTAGGTTTCCAAGAAAATTTCAATCAATTATTACCATATATGGAAATAATATTTGAATTTATGTACTCAAGGATATTCATCAATGGAGATATGCGTATGTATTTGAGGATCTCCATTAATGGTATCCTCTAATATACTACATAAAGATTATTTGGTTATTATTAGTCGTTCATTATTACATCAATGATGGTTTTTAAGACACTCAATGTGGAACTCTAGAATTTTCATCATCTAGGGAGAAAAATGTTTTTCTGATGTTTGGATCAAACCCATATATGAGATTCCAATGTATTCATGTGAAAGGAATTAGAACCCACATAGTTTGGTTCCACTTAATGGGACACATCATACCTTTTATGTTTGTGGGACAAGGACCCAACCTTATAGTTTAACTTAATGTGGAAAAGACATATATGTGGAATGTGCTTAGTTAAAGTTTGTTGGGGGATTTATACCGAAGAATCCCAAGGAACCGAGAAAGGATGTGAGTTTCCAGGTTGGATTAGACCCTACTAGAAATGTGGCCTCAAGGGAACATGGTTGATTTAGGGGTATTGGGTTTGAACTTTATGGAGTCTTTCTACATATCCCATTTAGATGGAAATCAAAGCCCACAAAGTTCGGTAAGTCTCACAAGGGAATATTCTCATTTGAGAGAACTAGGATGGGGATTAATCCTAAAGAGGATTCCTTTAAAACAAAGTCTATGAAAGATGTCTTAACTCATGGAGATTTAAGGGGGGATTAATTCAGGTCTTACTCCTAAAGAGGATTTCCAAATTAATGGAATTAGGGTTGGATTACTGAGGAGTATGTCCAATTAGCTCGAGCCCTAGGTATTGGATTCCGAAAATACAAATTTTGGTGGGAATCAGAGTTCTCATAGTTCATTCCTTTAGGTAAATTATGCATGTTTTGTGATCATTACAAACCTCTAAGATGATGTGAGTCATGCTCGGTGTGGGAAATAAGAGAATGTGAAAGATTCAAAAGACCACACATTCTCCTTATCTAATGGAAGAGGCGGAGCCTATGGAGGAAGATTCCATGGATACGATGCTTTCCCTTGTTCTTTTTACATTGGATGAGGATCTTAGGTAAAGAAGGGGTGAAGCTAAAGGGTGTATAGAGGAGGGATAATGAAACCTCCTTATTAAAAGATTAAGTTCTTACACCAAGATGGCTTCCCCAATGGGTCCCATAGTGGGAAGGGAGATTTTTAATTTTTCAAAAGGAAAAGAAGGTGTGACCCATACCATCCCTACTAGGGACTATAGGCTTCAGATATTAGAGATGATAAGGGGGGAACATGGTTCAAACCCTAATCCTCCAAAACCAAAATTTTCACAAAATTGTCTCTAGGGTAAGGGTCCATGTTAACAGAGATATCCAAATCCATGGGAACCCTAAAGATCCTTACCCTATGACAGGACAAGCATGGAAAACCTCTAACTATAGATATACAAATCCAAATGGGAGACACACTAATGTGATTTTCTCAGAGGTTTGTTAAATCATGAGGTCTTGGTGGAGGTTTTAACTTAGTCACTTTCAGACAAGGGATCCAAAAAAGAAGATGCCCTTCCATGAGTGGTTTTAAAAGAGGGCCAAAAATATAGCATGTGTAGGTGGTCTGTAGAGGTATTCTACATAGTTATTCCATATAGGTATGCCATATAGGTATTCCACATAGTTATTCCATATAGGTCTTAGGAGGAACTAAAAAATGATTAACACATGAAGGATATGACTGTGAAATCTTAACATGCCTTGAGAAATGGACTACTGAGGCAACAAAACTTGGGTGAGATTTTAACATAATCTCCCTAGGTGTCCCTTGATATCCTTGGAAGAATCCTATTCTGGTATATTATTAAGGAAAGATCCCTGTGTAGGTGACTTCTTCTTTTGGAAGGAGGGTCTTCAAATAAGTATCTTGTATTTTAGACCCTAAAGGGACCTTGATATTGTTTATCCCTTTTAATTTTCTCTTATCTCATGTTTTATAGAGCTACTTGAGAAAAATTTGGGGACCTGTGTAAAGGATAAATTCAATGAGAACATCAAGAGTTCTTCCACCTTTTTTAGTTGTTGAAATGGGAAGCCCATGGGTCCTATTTATAGGCAAAGATGGGACCTAGTCGAAGGGAGGTTGTCTGCATAGGTCATGGGCGTAGCTCCTCCACATAGATCCCCCACATAGGGGTGTAAAACATATACAACCACATAGGTCCCCCAATGTAGGTTCTCTACATAGGTCCTCAGCGTTGGGGTTGTGCCTTTAAGCTGTACTGTCAGGAGTTTCACTGGACTTCTTATGTGAAGGTATGTTGTGTAGGTCCCTTTAACCAGATTTATTTTATTCCTTTAAATTTCTTTTACACTTTAAGATATCCAAAGGGCTCTTCATAATATTTTTATCATTCCATTATTAAAAAAGGGAGTGTTGAAAAAAATAGAATACATACTTTCCAAGGAGACACACTTGGATAGATAAACCCCTTATCTAAAACGATCTTGGATTTTCTTCATTAATTACTCAAGATCGACATTTTCCATTCTATATGGGGTCTTTGAAATTTTCTTGGAACCATACATGAGCTCAATAGAGAAATATACATCTCTTTATAGGGTAGTTCCATGTAACTCCTTAATAAATACAACGATGTATTACTGAATGATGGGTACATTTTCTATCCATATACGTTCGTTTACTTCTTCATCTTCACTGATAATTTCCGTAAATAAGGATATGAGAGTTGATTCTAGAAAAAAATCGGGTCAAGATATATCTCCTTTGAAAACAACTATAGGATTTCCATTAAAGACTACTCATAGTTCCTTGCTTCTGTAGTTTATCGTAGTATTATACTTTGAGAGCCAGTCCATCACCAGTATAATGTCAAATTCCAGCATGGGAATGACTATTATATTTGCGATGAGATTATGGTCACCAAAGTAAATACTATATTTTCTATACAATGTTGATTGTTGGATAATCTATCAAGGTGTCTTTACTAATAGTTATACTTATATAAATTTTAGGATTGGTTCTTTATTCTTTGAAAACATGGAGGAATAAAATTAATGTGTAGAAACATAATAAAAAAAGTACTTGGTAGCTTTGAGAGAAACACAATAGTACCTACCACCACATAATTTAGAGCTTCAACTTAAACATTCATGATAAAAAAAGATCATCCTTGATCCCTTGGCCTATGCTAAGGTTTATGGTGATTCCCCTCCACTATCTTTGGATTTGGAAAGTGATTGGGAAATTGCCAATGTTTTCCACACATAAATCATTAAACTTCTGGATGGGCCTTCACCATCTCCCCTTTTTCATTAGTGTTGAGAAGTTAAGGATTTACCTCACTATGAAAATTACAACCAAAATGACAATCTTTTCCACAATTGTAACATTTCATTATCCTAATAAACTAGTTTTCCAAATTACTCTTCCCATATTTTTTACATGTGGTATGTTGCAATTGGTTTCCTCCTCTTCTATGATCAAAGATTATCCACAAGTTTGACTCCAAATATCCTTTCTTTTAATTCATTCTATGGGAACACTACGTCTCTCTGAACTCCAGTTTAACTTTCGTATCACTCATCATGATGTACTCATAGTTTTCATAGTCTCCTTTGACTAGATTCTTCCATATACAAGGTCGTAGTCCACCAAAAAATCTATCAACCTTCCCATTACGATTCACGAAAAATCTATAGGTGTAATAGGAAAGTATTGGGAAGTTTATCACATATCTTCCAACAAATTCATCTTCCTTATTCCTTAGCTCTAGTAATTCCTTATCCATTTTTATTCTCATTGAATGGGGATTTTTTTTTGAAAAAGGTTCCCCTAAAATCATCCCACTATATTATTACAATCTCTACTCTGGGATTTATTTTTTAACCAGTTTCCACCACTAATCAGGTTCTCCCTCTAATTGGTACACAACCAATGTGACTTTCTCCTATTATGAACAATGGATTATGGAAAAAATATTTTCTATAGAACTTATCCACTGTTCAGTAATCAATGGGTCGATAGATCCATTGAAAGAAAGTGTTAATTAATGCATAAAGTAATCAATGGAAAATTTCTTCCTTGAAGGTGAATCTGGTCTCTCGGATTGATTCAAGTTATTGCTCATAACTCAAGTCAATTGATTAATCATTCTCATGAATTTTTCCATTCCTTCTTCCATTATAATTCCTTTAGTTCCTAGTCCATTGCACTCAGTAATTATGCAATTTCTCCTATTTGACGACATTTTATAAATTAAGAAAACCATAGTGAGAATCTTGTTTCATTTAATAATATTATAATTTTAATAGAATTTCATTACTTAAAAAATTATTATTAAATATTTTATTCGTTAACAACAATTAAATTTTCTATAAATACTTATAATGGTTCATACAATTTTTTTTATTAACCAAAAATATCACCTGAGAGCATAAAAATAGGTGCCTATTAAGACCCATTTTCATATTCTAGGTTATGATGATTCATGTACGATACACATTTCCATAGTTGTTATCCCTAGGTAAATTTGTTATAGAACTGCGCACACTGGTTTGTATCTAGACATGGATTTATTTTCTTTGAAACCACTTACTTAATACTTCACCAAAATACCAAGATGTTTTCATATATTTGAAATTTTATATAAGGTTCTTCCTAAAGTTTTAAAATAAAAATTTCCAAAAAAATAAACCTTTATTTTATACCAACTATAGAATCCCACCTTTTATTTAGATAAACTTTTATTACATTGTACAAATAGAGGATCTTTTTAGGTTTATTTTGTTTGTAAAAAGGCATATAGTACATGAAAACAAAAAAAAAATTGTAATACACTCAAAAGGATTCATAATAGGTTAATACTAATTACATTTACATAACCTCATAACTCGGGAACATACATCAATGGAAAGAGTGATCATAAGGCCCAGTAAGAGAAATTAAGGGAAACAATTTACAAGTGATCCTGATAATTATCAATAATAACTGGAAGAATATCATAAATACATGAGAAAAGGAAAAAGAGAAATATAATAGTGAAAATAACATGAACCATAACACAAAATTTTTCTTTAATATTTAATTTATTTATTCATAAGTATATCACCAAGGTTTATCACCGAGGTGTCATAAAAATTACCAAGGTTATTCACCAAGGTATTGTAAAACATGTCTTATACAGAGATTGAATTATTTACCCAATGAATTTTAGTTCTATTTGGTAACACCCTTAATATGTATTAATTAATTTTATCCACATATATCATAATAAAACATTTCATAAATAACCCATGGAGAATAAAAGAAATGAGTTTCATATCAAAATCATAGAATTTAAAAAAAATGCAGAAAGACCAGATCAATATGTCATTATTAACCCAAAAAAAGAATGAGAGTTTACTATATGTTAATACCATAATAAAATAAATAATTTTTAAATATATGTGTATTAATTGATAAAATAAATAGGTTTGGGTATTCACAAAATGAAATAAGATAATATCTTGAGAAAAGGGGGAGAAATTTTGAGATAAAAATCTAGTAGCATAATGGGTACGAAACATGGTTTTAGAAAGAATTATAAAGAGAATGGAAAGAGTTTTCCAATTCATAAAATAATCATAATAAAGTAAATAAATAAAATAAAATTTACATAATAACATAACATATAAATTTGAAATACATACCCCATAAAAAGTGAACTTGAAATGAAAAGAGAAGTTAAGATTGACATTACCTTGAAAAGTAACTTCTAAAACTAAAATATTGAGAACTTGGGGTTGAAGAAACCTTGGGAGGACTCATTGAGAGTAAAAACTATCAGAAAATTATAGAGGATGTATTAGAAGTGAAAGAAAATGAAGAAGTGGGTTGGAATTTTTAGCAAAAGAGAAGCATTTGTTTATTAATTTTCTTGGAAACTTATATAGTGGTAAATGAAAAACCATGGGCTTTACCAGGGTATTGGAAACTTGGGACCCCTATTAGGATATTTTAATCCTAAATATTCTACCATTATATTATATTACTTATTTTCGAAAAGAAAATTAATGTTTTTACAAAATAACATTTTTAAAGATAAAGTATCCATTTTAAAATTTGGAAAGTAAATTATATATTTGGAATTTGATTAAAATATATTAAAATAATTTATATTAATATAATTAAATATATTAAGTCTTTTATTGTGGTTAATTAGTTATAAAATTACTATGACCTAATTATGATGTCATTAAATATACTGAAAAACTTAAACATTATTTTCACTATTCATGAAAAAATAATGTATTTTAGAAAATTCTAATAAATTCACCATAACCTAATTTTGAAATTCTTATTTCATAAAAAGAAATATTTTTATCATAATAATTATCTAAATATGATAATTCTAACTTTTTAATATAAAAATCCTTATTTATTAAAAATAATAGAAGACAAAAAATGTATAGTGAAATTAAATATTGAAATTTCTAACATTTGAAATAAAATAAAAATATTTTATCATTTATATTTAAATAAGAGATTTTTTAACCATAATATTTAATTAAAATTAGAATTATTAATAATATATTTTTTTATTAAAATATTTATATCTTTTCTAAAAAGCACAATTTATGTCCAAAAAATTCATTTATCAAATTCAAACATAATTTTATTAAGTAAAACTATTCTTAAAACAAAATTGATGGAACCAAACATTTATTTATACAATGTAATTAAACTTTGTGTAACTAGGGCCTAGAAAAATAACCCCTTATAAAACCTACATATGACCTAAGAGTAAGTTGTGTGATTGTGATAGATTCTTGGGGCGACTTGAATAACATCGCCCGAGTGGTAATTTCCAATAACTTAATATTCTATAGTTGGGTATTTAGTTCCACATCAACATATTGATGCTCGACTTGGGCTTGGTCAAGTGTGAAGACCAATGGTTCCATCTACTTGCCAAGGTCTGAAAAATGGGCTTTGTATGACATAGATCTACTGGTTGAGGCCATCGTTTCTCCATCCTACATCAATTAACCATTATCATTTCTATTTATAACACAAATTATAATGTTAAAATTATTATTAAGAGTATTGTTTACAATAGTTATATTGACCAATGGTCAAATAATGATTGAAACCCAATCATCACATTTCAATTTATACTCAAATAATTATTAAAGAAATATATTTTTTTTTGAGTATAAAATTACACACATTTATATGAAATATATATAAATCAAAAAGTTGAAGTCATTTCACCATGAATATAATAATTATTTATTTATCAAATGAAGAGTATTTATTTATTATTTAGGCTCAGTAAATTCTTAGTAAGGTGGATAGTCTATGTTAACATCCCAAGAATAGAAATTATATAATCTTAAATACTATTAAAACAAATAAGAAATTTTTTATTTTATTTTATAAAATGATATTTTTTTGTGAAAGTAGGCATGTGACATTATATAATAATAATAATACTAATAATATTACTATTTTCATGAGGAATATATGAGGTTTATTATTTTATTAAGGGACATTGTGAAAATATAAATATTAAACATTAGATCTATATATTACCATATTATATCATTTTAGAAGGATTCTATTTTTGATCATATTATTGTAAAAATGCTACAAATTGAAAAAGGGTTTTGAAGGATCAATATATTCAATGAAGAAATAATCTCAAGACTAAGGTTATGCTTATTTTTAGTTAATTTATAAATTTTATTTGAAAGATACTCTCAACTTGTATTAGAGATTATTTATCAAATTTTCTAGTACATTCATTACAAATGTTTTTTCTTTAGCACATTCTTATGGAATATTTGTTGAATAAAAAAAATTGAAGTTGGAAATGGGAAAAACACCACTTATAATGTTCCCATAAACCTCACAATTAAAGTTTATGGGACTGATATTTTTCAAAATTTTGGTTTGTATTTTTATAATAACACAATATCCAACATAATAACACTCAGATTCCATAATGAATCACATAAAATTTAATTTAAATATAATGATGATTAATTAAACTATACCATATTCATTCAAGTGATCCTGATGTAATATGATAATTACTTTTCTATCGTGGTGAAAATAATCTAAGAGTGGATCCCTCTAGATCATCTATAGATACTCGATGAAGCTTCTGGTACATTGATCTAAAATTTATATATATTCTATAATGAAATATTTAAGCACTTTATAATTCTTGTATGATTATAAAAAACATAAGATTAATTCATTAAGGGAAATTAAAAAAATATTTTTATTATCTATATTATATCACTTTATAACTTGAGATAGAGGGTAGGATGATATGTAATTCATGAAAGGGACCACCCTTATTTGTACTAACCCATGGATTTTTGGTCATTATTTTTTGATGAGAGTTGAAATTTTAATATAGAGTAGGATTATTCTAGTGAATTAGGGTTTATATTTGAATCCAAGAGTTTATACATCTTAGAATTTTGTTTTTAAATATTGAGAAAGTCCCAAATGGTGTTTTGGGAACTCAAGTGGATGTTAGAGATGGGTCAGACTGGATGACATCTCAAATTTTTGCTACTGTAACAGTTTTCACTACGACACAGGAAGGTCGAACTATGTAGGAGGTTGGTCGAGTGGTTGTCATATTTTATTAGTGGGTATATGTTATAAAAGGAATAGGGTGTAAGTAAATATTATAATACTGTCCAATGGCTCTTTTAAGGCAATTATTTTGGTGGGTGGTTATTCAGTGAACCCTGGTCATTTTGTGGGAGTGTCCGCTGAAAGGGAGGTTCGCACAGTGAATAAGGACTGAGTTAATTTTTTGAGTAGGGGTAACATGTAAAGTTCATTTATAATTATTATCTATATGCATATTAGTTATTTATTATCTATTTTCAATATCATGTGTGAATAATCCTGATATTTTGGGACTAGTTCTATAATTTGTAGTGTTGTTGTTAATTATTCTTAAAACTTTCACCATTTAATGATAATAAAATTTACTAAAATTGATTTTTAGGATATTTTATATACTTATAGTTTCATTCTATGAGATTTTTAGTTGCAGTTCATATTGTTGAAAATGACCGAAAACATATTTCATGGAAATTTAACAAATGAATGGTGGTATCTTAATCAACGTGTTAAATGTTTATATAACAAAATTAGAAACAAACAAATTATTATTATTAATATCCAATAATATTTTCCAATTCCATACATGATATAAGTTTATATAATTTTTCATACAAGTGGTTAAACTGACCAAACAAGAGCATGGTACAATCTATGTGTGAATATAACTATAAAAGAGATTCTTTTATTATAATATCATTATAAAAAAAGAATAATGAAATTATTTAGATTTTATTAATGTTATTAATCAGAATTTGTAAGAGTTATAAGTATAATTAAAATGAAAAATAAATTTTCACTTACAAATAAACCTCTTTTCCACTTCTCCAAATCTTTTTTTTTCATTTTCTAAAATAAACCTCTTTTTGGGTGAGTGGGAACCTTACAAACACCAATACAAGATTAAAACACCTCCATCTTAAATAGCATTACACAACATAAAAATTATGAAAATCCATATTCAAAATTGAAAATTCAAATTCAAAACATGCAAAACAAAACACGGGAAAAACAAGCCACCCGAGGAACCCAAAGTGAGAGACGCCATGTCACCATCACTGTCATAATCACCTCTCCGACCTTATCAACTCGTCACTGTCACCGCCTTCCCATTGACCCATAACCAGAACCTTCATTATATCACATCTCGTAACCACAACTGTCAACGTCACCGCTGAATCGTCGTCCCGTCGAATAGCCTCAATGATGCGACCATGACACCAGCCCCCAGCCACAGAACTGCCGACGTACTCCATTTGAAATCCACCGAATCCCTCAAACACTGTGAGACAAACTCCCAAAACAGAACGTTCCACATAACAGAGCCATCAAAGAAGCTTTATCGAGGAAGAACATGACAAGACTCCATCCTATCATCGCTTCACCTTCTCCGCTGTCATCCTCGGCGCAACACAAACTCTGCTGATGCTGTCACCACATCACCAATCAATCCATCGTCGAACCAGCAAAAGGGGAGAAAAACCAAAGAAAACCCCCAACAGGAAACACCCAAAACCACCTAGAGAAGGGAAGAAGGAACATATTTTGACTATTATCGAAACTAGAAAAAAAAAACTTAAAAAGAAATGCAGCAACCAAATAACGCAACACTGAGGGGATGAAACCCTAAAAAGTAGCTAGGGGATGAAACCCTTGGTGGTAGTCCACATACATGGATGAACAACATTTTCAGTTATTTTGATTGAATAAGTGAGGAATAGATTATGGTTATACCATAACTATAGTGAAATTTATGTTTATTATTTATAATTATTTCATTATATAATTATGATTATAATGTTTTAAAGTAGGGTGGATGAGAAGGATCAAGAAATAAAGTTAATGTGTAAGAAAAAATTACCTTGAGAATTCAAATAATCTCTTAAAGTATATTTCAGAAAAGGAGTTAGGGAACATTCTAGGGTCTAGGTGTAGAAAAACGTGTATAGATTCTCTAGAAAAATTAACTAGGGTATATTTTCATGGGAATCTCTAACTATTAGTGTGGCTTGAAAAGGGTGGAAGTGAGATCCTTTTATAAATGAAAAAGAGGGATAACTATATGGAAAACAATGTTAGTTAAGTTCTAGGAATATTATTTCATGAGATTTAATTAGGAAAATAATAGAAAGACATATAGGTATGAATTTACATCCTAATAAAGGTATTATATATAGTGTAAAAATGATTTAGTAAAATTTGATCCACATTAGTTTACCCTTTTTAACGCCTGATAATCTTGATTAAAATGTCCCCATGTTAATTATTTTATAACTAAAAATATAATTTGACCCTTATTAAAAATATTTTTTATGATAAATAAAAATTTGGAATCCATTTAATCTAATTTAATTTCTAAATAAGAAAAAATTATCTTTTAAATTAAAATATAAGATGTGTTGAAATATTGCTTTACTAAAAAAAGTTGTTTCAATATTTACCAGTCCTTAATCACGTTTAGCATTGATTAGAGATTGATTGATCATTTATTCATTTTTACACATGTTTCAGCATAATATTAGAGTCTTTATTTAAAATAGACCCATTTAATAAAAAAAACCTAATCTTTTAAGAAGTATCATTCTTTGAAAACATAATTGTTTTATTATGGTAACTAATATTTACACTTGAAAATTAATTTTATGCCTAAAAATAATATTAAAATTTATATTTAAAATATGAAAATAACTTTATCAAATATTTTACAGTGGTTAAAAATTTTATTTTTAATTCTAGTGCATAAAAATAATTTTTAGAAAAAGTCAGTCTTTAAGTTTAAAATTTATGTGTTGTATAAATTTATCAATGTTATTGACTTTAATGATTTAAATTTGTTCATTATGACACAAATATAATTTTTGTGGCTTAAAAATCAATCTATAACTGAATATTTATATTAAAATCCCTAATTAAAATAATAGAATAATTTTTTTTAAATTATAATAAAATGTTATTTATGTTCTAAAATGTCGACCATTGGTTTTGTAAGTTCAAAATGATATTTTAAACTACATATTTTTACTCATTAAATAAATATTTGATTAATTAAATTATTTTAAAAATATTTAGGTCTTGATCATATATTGATAAAGATATAAAATATAAAATTTTCAAAATTAATTTAATTTTCAGTATTCACTTAGAATTCAATCATTTCAAAATTTTCAAAAAAATAATCTTAGGATAATTTTGATACCGTAAATTAAAAAAAGAAATTCATTTTAAAAAATTCAAATTCTAAATTCTATAAGTTTAGATTTTATATTAAAATAAAACATATAGGGGAAAAATACTATTATTGAAAAATGACCTTTTGTAACTATAGGTGTCCTTAATCGCATTTTGAATGAATTTATAATTTATTAATTTTTTTATTTACTTGAGGTTTCATAATTCCTAAATTTCCTTTATAAAATTCCACTAATATTCCATGAATTATTTTAATTTGTTTTTTTGTGTGAAGTAAGCTATAAAATATGATATTTATTTAAGTAAAATAGATATTGAAATCTCGGGTCACTACATTCCACCTTGAGTAAATTGCATCCAAATAATTTTAATTATTACCTGCTTAAATATTCATGGGCTTACATGAATACGATTTAATTTACAGTGATATTTCATCCCTACTATCTTTATTTCAACCAGTTAATGCCTCTATTATATGATAGTAGGAATGTGACTAATATTATGCCTTTCTCAAATATTTTTTGCTAAATACCCCAATATAATGGGGTTAATTTTTCATAGGATTTTTATTATCATCCTTTTATTAATAGGATATTGTGGGTGTAATTTTAGCGGCGATTTTCTTATCTTAAAAATTATCACTATCAAGGGAGCCAATATATTCCCAATATCATATCAAATTTGAATAGAAGAAGGATAACTAGTTTTTTAGGAAGCATATATCTATTAGATATGAGTTACATACTTGGGATAGAAAAACATACCACTATAATATTTTATTAATAATTAAAAATATAGTCATTGGGGTGGATATTTTATGTTCATAGAAAATATACAAGGTATAATAGAGTAGTTTAAAGAAGACACAATTTCATCACTTGCTGTTCTTAAGCGACATATTGGTTTCCTTCTGTCCACATCAAATTAAATACTTAATTAAGTACCTATGGTTGAATCTTATTTACCATATTACCTTATAATTAGAAGTTATGAATGCATATAATTCTTATTAGTACTTGTATTAGGGAATTTTCATGTGTAATTCCCAATTTTCCAACATTATTACATTAAACTATTAGTGGTACCTCAGGTTGAACTTATTTTCCTTTCACATATGTGTACTGAAATCTTAAATTTTACCTATAAAATAGTTTATGTATGACCTCATTTTCTATATATAAAACAAATCAAGGTACCTTTAATAAATTTTCCCATGTTCTCCTTACCATATTTTTAACATGTAGGAATTTGAATATTCTTTCTTTCATCATTTTCATCACACAAGCTTCCATTAGACTCCAGTTTTCACTTCATTAATGTATTTGGGGATTCAAATATGTTTATATTTTTAGTCATGATTCTCGATATCTAGTTTGGAATAATCATAAGATTTATTATTCCCAATCATATACCATTATGTTGGTCATTAGAAAAATCTATACATTGTATATGGAATCCCTTATTATCTTGGTTCCTTCATGCTTCAACCATAACTAAAACCAAAAGTTTTTAACACAAGTGATTAATAATAAACATAATAATAGAATTATCATAAATATTATAATGAAAACTCTTACTTAAATGTCTTACTCTTGAAAACCATCAGATTAGATTTCAATTCAACCTAAAACAATTTGGTTTAAATATAGGATTCTTTTGGTTGGGTTATCTCATACTTCATATCCTAATTCCTAACAAAAAAATATCTTTTTTAACATCTTATAAATAGAATAAGATTAACAAAACCATATTCCCCAAGAGTTTTAAACTATGTGTGTTGTTATTCTACTTTTCTATGTACAAAGTGATGCTTAAGTTAATATCTAACACACCCTTTTCAGGGTTATTACCCTTTGGTACATCTATGCTTGATCCTACATCCAGTTATAGTATCTAGATATTTATGTTATTTCTAGGGAAACCATACATTCAATAATTTACCAAAACATTAAGATTTTTTCCTATACTTATGTCACAGACTTTCTAAAGTTATCTTATCCTAATACCTAAAATATTCAATATTACCACAACTGACCTATTTCATTATATATAAATTTGAAATTATTGTCAATATTTACTTATCAACCCTTAAATTATACTCAAATAATATCCTCATATTAAAAGTTATATAAACCCTTCTATGATACTATCTTAAGTGACTTAAGATAAACATAACTAAAATTATACATTAATTTGATATCTTCAATATATCTCACAAATAGTCCCACAACCCAAGGATTTAAAGGTTTTGTGTCATTGATATTAGCTTTATAAACATATTATTTTACAATCCTTTTGAACATTTATTCATAAACACACATCTATAGAATTTTTTATAGAAATTTTACATGATATAATCATATTCAAAACCTGAGGATTGGAAATATAAGAAAGGGCTCAACTCAGTTGCTCAATAATGATAAGACATATCATAATATATCATATCATAAACCAAAATGATATTGTGAGTATGAGGATAAATATCATATTAAAATATCATAATACCTAAGATAATAACCACAATACATGTTAAAGAAACATAAGATCATAAAAATATTACTATGGAAGCCTAAAAGGTATGGAATGGATTAAAATACATATATATAATCATAAAATATTTGAGAATGACATAGAAGTGTGAAATGCTAAAAAAATAATGTGTAATCATGAAGACGTGGAATTTAATGGAAATTAAATGCATCTTGAAAAATGGTATAACTTGATAAACAAAATTTAAATCTGTCAAAATGTTAAGAATATGAAAAAATCTGTGAGAAAACTCAGTATTCACACATATATGTTAACAATGTCATTATATCTATGCCTAAAGTGTGAGTAAACCCATTATACCCATGCTTGTGTGAAAAAAATCATTATGTCAACAACAGACTATATCATGAGATATAAAAATAAACTAATTAATTAGAGGGTGATATAGGACCCCACCCTCCACCATCTATATATATATATATGAAATTTATAATCATTCATCGTTATATCATAATGAACCTATGGATAAAAAACGTGTTACATAAAATTTTCAAAAGAACCACATAACATGAACAGAAAAAATCATAAGATATGAAAATATCATTTCAAAAAGGAAGAAAATAATAATAAATTATAGAGAGTGATTAGAACCTTAATTCATTTGAGATAAACCCTGGGGGGAAAATAAAAGTATAAATAAAAAAGTTTCCACAAAACCTTTTAAGCATTGTTATAAAAGATGAAGAAAAAATTACTTTCAAATTATTTTTTCAAAAGGAAAGAAAAAACATTTGAAATCTTTATTACAAAAATTTATAATAAAAATATCCTTGAAAATAAAAAAATTAATCTAATAAATTTATAGGGTAAATAATGAAATAAAATCCTTTATAAATATTTTTTGTATGTTTGTGTAAAAAATAACATCAATAAAACATTAAAAGAATTTAATTTCATAAAATGTGTAAATGAAAACTTAAGGAATATAGAATACATTAAATACTTGTATTTACTTAATTAAAAAACATTTTATAAGGAAAATATGACGAAACTAACCTTGATACCCTCTTAGAATGGTACCCATCCCAAATTTCTACACACCCAAAGGGAATTACAAATCCCCCCAGGATAGAGACTATAAATTGCACATTAAAAAAGAATTAGAGGGAACAATTTTTCTTAACCTAAAGCAACAACATGAAATGAATATAAATATAAAAAATAGAAATAGTGGAAAAAAACACCACCATAGATAGGGATATGGTAATCACATCCTTTTATCACGGCTAACCAGAAAGCACTGATAAAATACCCCCCTTTATTAGTGATAGCTAAAATTGATGATAAAGGTAACATTTATCAGTGATAAAAAAGTTATAATAATAGTGTATCCTTTATCAACACTTTGTTTAGTTCCAATAAAGGTTAGATTTATCAGCGCTATTCTTAGTGCTTATAAAAGTTTTTTTTAAAAATATTATTAATATACCTAAAATTATTATATTTACATTCATAAATAATTTTTATTTATATACATTAATTAAAAAACTCATTTTTATAACTAATATAAATTTGATATATTAGTATATATTTTTTATTAATTAAAATATATATATATATATATGTAATGCTTAAAAAAGTATTTATAATATTATAAATAAATACATATATATTTAATTAATTTCAAAATTATAATAATTTAATTAAATAATAAATATATTTATTATATATATGCTGATATATTTATAATTATATACAATTACTTTTTAAATTCAATTATTTATAATTATAATTAATAATAAATATATATATATATATATATATATATATTTAAATAAATATATATCTCCAATGAATTTGGTTAATAAAAAAATATATATCATGAGATAATGATGATATTCATAGACATGATTGGTGTTTTTATGTTCATATATTGATGTCTGAGTATAATTGATGCTATATGATCATAAGTTTTTTTTTTGCGGACATGATTCTGGGTTGCTATGTTCCAAATCTTAAGATTACCTATATTATGATGACATATGCATATGTTATGTATTCATGACTCATTAATGTTCATTAATATATTGATACCCTTATAAATTAATGATTTCTATATATGTGATGACTCATTTTTTATGATCTATACTTTACTAGGTATTATTCATTCAAGTTATACCCATGAACTTATTATGTTCTCACAAATAATTATAAAATTAAAATAAATATATTTAAATAATAAATATAATTATTATATTTATAATTATACATTTTAGGCACCTAGGTGTACAAAAATGAAGGTGAAAAATGGAACACACGCACAACCCATAAGGGTAGATCATAGCCCCCCTTAAGGTATAACCCATCGATACAATGATTGAGAGGCCCCATTATTCATGGCCTATGATAGCCCATGAATTATTTACAATTATGTACCAACACAAACACATCATAAATATTGCACCCTATGGTCCCTATTTTAACCTACATCACTCACCAGCAACAAGACTCCCCTGTAACCAGTGTTAAAAAAGAGATAATAAAAACAATCTTTATCATCGCAAAAAAAATGATAATGAGTAGTTTTATCAGTGCTTTCTATATTGGTGCTGATAAAACTACTATTTATCAATTATTTTTTGAAACCACTAATAAAAGAATTATTCATTATTAAAAAAAGAACCCTAACCGATTTTCCATCTCCTCACACCTTTATGATTTCACAGAATCGTAGTGCTGCTGCTACCACTCTCCCTGATGTTGCTCCGGGCCATTTCACCCTGCCTTCACCTTCGTCATCACTGTCACCATTTCCATTGCTCCATATCATCACCATTTCTTCCAGCTTCCGTCGCACCCTAACATTCTACCATCAATCCCTACCAACGTTGCTCCATATTTCCATTTCTCCCGACCCTCACCGCTCTTCATCAATGAATAATAACCACTATAATGTATGAGATTATTTATTCCCCTCTTTAATAACTTAATCAATCTATGTCTTTACTCCCTCCAAAATTTATGAATTTAATTTAGACAAGATTCACCCCCTTAGTTTTATACCCACACCATACTTGTGTACCAATAGTGAATAGGTTGATTTAATATTAATTTACATTTCCTATATTGGAAGACTTTCATTTTGATTGGGGTTTGAACATAGGTTCATTAAGGATTTTTTGGAATAGGAGTCACACACATACGTGATGTGTGTAAAGTGATGATAATTATATATTTTAATTTATCATTAGTGTTGATGTGTATTTTCTAGCCATATATTCCATTACATGGATTTAGTTTTTTCTTTTTTAATGATTATATTTTCTCAAAATTATATTTAGACATAAATATAACCATGTTATAGTGGATTCTTTTAATTGTGTTTTTTTGTGAAATTACTTTTTCAAGATGTTTTAAATAATCATCTTTCCAACATAATGATTCAATTTATTAGGAGTTTATTTTTATTGTATAGATGTTTATATTTTTAACTGTTTGTTGTTTAAATATTATAAAGGCCCAAGAGTTATTAATTCAATTAGTTTTTAATATTTAAAATTAACTGATTATATATAGTCATGTTGTAAATGGATTTAAAAGGTGTAAGGTTTATTTTTTTTAAATTTGAAAGAGTATATGGAATTTGTAGAGATTATTTTAAAATGGTGATAATTTATTTATTTATTTTTCATAAGAAAATTTAAATATTTTTTTATTCTATTTTATAAAAACTAACTTTGAATATATTCATTTTTACTGTGTCAATGTTTTTGAATTGATATTAAATGCATTATATGTATTTTTATGATTATATTTGTATTGGGGGATGCCTGATACATTTATATTTAGTTATTATTTATTATAAGTATAAATTAATTGTGATTGGTGTTTTTTTACTATTCTTTGTTTGGTTATTAGAATATCATAATAATTGACAAACCCAATTCCAATTTAAATGTTATTCAAAAAGAATATAACATAGGTTAAATAGTTAGCTATAATGGTGACATATTTGGTTAAATGATTATGATACACTTTCTAATTATTGTGATCATTTATTATTATGTACATATATCAATATATTTATTTTTTTTATTCATGAGGATGTATTTTGTTAATAGTGTTTGGTAAAAAATGTATTGCATATTTTCTTTTTTTCAATATTACCTTTTTAAGACTTGTGTTTGTGTAAAGTCCGTATTTTCATATTTTAAAGTATAATATCCCATGTTATTATATGTTAATATTTAATTATTTATATAAATATATAATTATTCTATTTTAAATTTAATATGAAATTTCATCCTCCCTTTTTTTCACATTTAATTTTGATCTAACCACTTTATGAGCTTTTTATATGTCCTACCTTTCTAAGCATTTGATATCCCTCTTTCTTTTGTTTCCAATTTCCATAAGAAATCATATACAAGATTATTTTTATTAAGAATAATTATCTAGAGATATATTTGGGAGATATTATTTTTTTACACATGATTTACACTTTTGGGTTTAGTAAGGGATGGATCCTGGAGGAACCAATATAAAATGTTGTGAGATGGACAATGATGTGAGTTTTATAATAGGAAACCAATTGGTAAGAGTGTTGGAGTGAAAAATATATTAATAATAATTTCTCAACATTATCAAGAAATGAATAATAATATGAACTATTTCAAACTCTCAAACATTATAAGGATAAAAGAACTCACCATGTATTCATTCGTGTGATAATTCCCTCTAACTTTTTGGGTTCCCTTAACCAATTAGTTTTCAAGAAATGGATAACCATTTTGAATTTTTAAGGTGAAGTAGATATATGGTGGTTAATGATTATGAATACGAGGAAAAATTAAGAAGTTTATTGTATGAAATGAGAGGTATTTAAGGAAATATTATTCCCCAAACCCAAAATACTCACAAAAAAATAGAGAGATATTTTTAAAAAATAAGTTTTAATCCATTGGTACCTATAAATTAAACCTCATGAGACTCACAAGGTACACCTAGAGTTTTTTTGTTAACCCTATAATGAAGATTGATCATTTCCTAAATTGACTAAAATAGAATAATTTTATACTTTTATACATTCATAAATTTTAATTTTTTATATTTTAATTTTATACTTTTACAAAATTTTAAAACTATATAATTATATAATGAATTTATAATTATATAAAAATATGTGCATTCATTACTTTGATTGATAATTTTTTATTTATGAAACAAAAATTGAGTGCTGAAAATAAGGAATAAGAAGAAAAACCAATGTATCCCTACCTTAATAAAAGGATGGAGTATGATTTACTTGAAAAAATAGTATGTATTTTCAATGTACCATAATACATTTATGTGACATGAAATAACAACATAAATATGATCCTCAATTTCTATGAAGATTTATGAATCCAAATGAAAATCCACTTCCATCTCACTTCATGTGCTATGGAAGGAGGCTCGTGTAAATAAAGATGGTATTATAATTGATGAAAACACACCAAAAGCCTGGGAAACATGTGTAAGTATGACATAATAAAAACTTGTTTCATTTTAAATCAATATTACATAACACTAATTACTTATTTTTTATATTTTATATTAAAATTAGACATAGTAATCATAAACACCTGTACCTGATGAATACCTACTATCTATGGACTTGAAGCATCTAGAATAGTATGGCTGCTTTAGTGGTGTGGTTTTTGGGGTTGACACCCCAAATATATTTTGTGAAAAAAATAATAGGTGGACAATGATAAAGAAATGGCAGATATGAAATCAATATTATGTTCCCTTGAAGAAAAATTTCATTTCCAGAATGAGTTTCTAGAAAATGTTACGGGGGGGGGGGGGGGGGTAAGAAAATAGAAGAAACAACTCATGAAGTACCATTTCATGAAGATCCCATCCCACACCCACTATCTTTGTGGCAAGCCATTGTAATAAAATAGCTATCTTATATGAGTTAATAAAAATTATAATAATTTTTTTTTGTGAAATTTGAATGAGACAGAAACCGATAACTTTTCCTTACTAATATTCTTAAGGGTAGAAATGAATTTGATTTATATCTATCAACACCTACCCACTTTCTTGTTGTGAGAGATACCTTGTTAATTATCCATGAATATTATCTACAAAACAGACCACTTCCAACAGGTCTTTTGAGAGTGGGGATTACTATAGCTCATCATCCAATCACTGAGATACTATTCCACTTGAAAATGTAGATATTCTTATGGTCAACCAGGCTATTGGAACAATTTTAGCATAACCATCAGATCTTGTAAAAAAATATATCAATAATGAGGTATTCATTTCAAATTTATTTTTCAGGGTAAAACTTTAACATTTAATAAAAAAGGCGTGAACTGATGAATGTTATTACATATAAAAAATTGAATAAAGTGAAATAAAAGGTCGAATTAAAACTGTCAAAAGGATTAGATAACTGATCAAAAGGATATTTTTAAATCACCTTTACTCCCCCAATTCAATAATCTAATTTACCAACATTGAAGGTTCAAGTGGATACAATGTTATAAAATGGTAGTAATAAAATAGTTGATTTTGAAGAAAAAATGTACAGAGTGGCACTTATAGACTAAATTTCTCTTGAGAATGTAAATTAAATCCTCAAGTATGAATGTCTAGGAGTATTAATTGTAAATGTATACATGAGGTGTGTTTTCATGATTTTTTTCCAATATATGATATACTAAGTCAATTATGACTAAATACATTTCATATTTTTTTATGTGTATATATGATTAATAATTGAAATGATTACCCCATGATCTTAATTTTGGACTCGTTAGTCCTCAAAAGACTTATAGAAATTAAAAATAAATTGAATAAAATATAGATAAAATAGAGTAAAAAATGGAAAAATTATTTAAAATAGAACATACGAATGACAAACTCTTCTTAATACAAACAATTTAGGGGTAAAAATATAAAACTTCATCATATCAAAAAAATTTTCATTTATTTCATTACAGATTCCTTTTTTTGTTTTTAGGAAATATTGGATACTCATTTCGATTAATTTGGAGTCTTTAAAGATTCATTTTCTAGATTCATTGCATGTATACCCAAAAAATTGACCATTCATGAAGGCGTTTGTCAAATTTTAGCACACAATATACAAAATTTTAGAACTAAACTTTAATTTATACATTTTATATTATGTTTTAATGAAAATTATATTATGGAAGGGTGGTTTTTAAATATCATAAAATTCATGAAATGATGACAGACCATGCACATAAAGAGTCTAAAAAGTTCTACAAGTGGTCAAATATCAGAGTATATATATGTTTTTTAACTATAAAAACCCATATAAAAATAATTTAATTAATTTTATCATTGTTTTTGTAGTGTCCAAAACAAAAAAATTGAAAATATTGTGGTTATTTCGTTTGTAAATATATGGGAGAGATTATATTCCATCAACAAACTAGCATCCCCAAAGAGGTATTTTCAAAGACAATTACTATTTCATTTAAAATATTTATTAATAATTTGTGTATATATTTTTATTGTAATACTATGACTATTGAAAATAGTAATATTCACAAGATGATATATATTTTCTTATAATTGAATGGGAAATATTTCAGATGGGAGAATGTACACAAATAGCATGAAGATGCGACTTCCATAGAAGTAATGTATTTTTTAATATATTTTTTTAGTATTACTCACTTAAGAATTTAGTTTATTATAAAGTTGGATTCCTTTTCTCGAGTTGGGGTTGTTTTCTCGAAGCTGGTTATGCTTATGAGAGATTAGACTTCGAGGCTGCAACTAAGATTTCAATGAGAAGGTAAAATTGTTTTTTAATATACTATGTTTTTCCTCATAATATTTCCAATTTTCTAATACATTAACATAATATAAATTAAATGTTTAACTACTCATGCAAACAATGTATTCAACGCATGATGATGTTATAAATCTTATGGAAGAATAGACTATAATATAGGAAACCCTTTGGGAAGATGTAAAGGTAATGTTATGATATACATTATAAAATTTAATGAAAACTTATATAATGAAATATTGATTTAATTTTCATTATTTCTTATAGATTTGGTTTATTTTAGAACATTTTTATCCATGTTTCATTCCATGTTTTACCAAAACTTCCATAGACTTCTTCTCCCTCAAAACCTTTTCACCCATGCAGTCACTACTATAAATTTGGCCAATACCGATGGACCTATACCAATAGTTTTTACAAAAACATTGGTATACGAATCAAATAGAGACCCTATAACAATTTTTCCCCCAAAACATTGGTATAGATTCCATTAAAATACCATATAACAAATGTTTTGAAAAAACCATTAGTATAGATTCCATAAAAAGACCCTATACAATTGGTTTGTCCAAAATTGTTGGTATAGTTTTTATAATAATACCCTATACTAATGGTTTTTGAAAAACCATTAGTATAGGTCCCAAAACTCCAAATAAATATACCAATGGTTTCTAAAATTTGGGAGTGGTATTCATATTTTCATGTATTCTTTTATCAAATAACATTGAATAAATAAAAAATTTATTTTTTCTTTGTAATTTTCATAGATATATTTTTCATATTTTGTTCAAAAAAGTTATTGTACATTAGTGGTTACATTATTGAGGTATAAGGTGGAGGTTATGTGATCAAATCCTTCCAATATTTTTTATTTTACAATACCTGTACTAATGGTTTCTTTAAACCATTGGTATAGGTCTATACTAACATAAAATAGGCCAAACGACCTCTAAAATGTTAGTATATCCTATACCAATGGTTTGTGGGGCTATACCAATGGTTCCAAACTATTGGTATATGATTTATTTTCATTAGTGAGTTTTTTGATTTATCACTTTCCTTCAAGTTCCCTTCATTTCCTTTGAAGGAAAATCAATGATTATCCCTCTACTCAATCACATAGGTAATCTTTATTTTTTCACAGTAAAATAATTCTCCCTATAATTAATGTATTGTTTAATATTTATGTTTAATTAATTTATTTTTTGTATTACTTATATAAGAATTGTTTTCTTATACAGGTGGATTATTTAGCTTGATTTGGGGTGAAGCTTCTTAGGCTTGTTAGATACAATAACTAAGATAATGAAAATAAGGAAATTATTTCAGAATGTATAAAACCATCATGATGATTTGTGTTCCTACTATTTATTTAATTAATTTTATCACAATTTTATTTAAGTTTAGTTCCTTATCATTTTTATCTAATACTTATTTATTTTTTTTCATAAATATTTTGGGAAGTCATATTTTTCTTTCAACTATTTACAACAATCCCAAAAAGAGATAAAAATTTACTTTATTCCAATGTTACCAAGCTTTCCATTGGATTTATTTATTGAACTACAACACTGCATACTGATTCGATGTTCTTAGACTGAATTTTTTTTAGCTAGAAACATCAACTCAATATGTAGTGTTAGAAATTAGAAAAATAATGACAATGGAATACATCTTAACATTAATAGTTTTGATTATTTTGAGACTTTAGGATGTGTAGGAATCAACCGCACCTCAATCCCACACATGGTTTGACAGATGAGACTCCAATTGATTCTTTTTTATTTATAATTGACATTAATTTTAGTAAAACATACAACTAACATAATAAAAAATGACCAAACACATTAATCTTGTTCAAATACTTTAGTAAAACAATACATAAGTCATTTTTGATTTGTAGGAATCAGCCGCACCTCAATCCGATACACGATGTTACCAGTATGACTTAATGTGTCCATCATCAGTTTAAAATTTATATTTTAATTCAAAAGGTGCCAATAACTAAAAACTTACAAAAATTTACATATTTTGTCACGATTGTTTAGGAAAATGATTCATAAGTCATGTTTGACGTGTCTGAATTAGTCTCATGTCAAATTGACTCACAATGTGATCGGTATGACTAAAAGTGTGTGTTTACATTTCAAAATGAAATTTTTGTAAAAATGAAAAGTGACATACATGAAATGAGGAAACACATTCAGATTGTTTTGATACTTTAATAAAATTATCCATAATTCATTTGAGACATGTTGGAAGTAGCTTCACTTTAATCCGATATACGGTGTGACCGATATGACTCCAAGTGTGACTTTTAATTTAAAATTGACATTTATTTTAGTAAAAAAGATAATTGACATACTCAAAACTGAGAAAAAAAATTCATATTGTTTCTATAATTTAGTAAATTATCTTTAAGTCATTTTAATGTGTAGTAATTAACCGCCCCTCAATATGATACGCAATGTGCCGAGTATGAATCAAAGTGTCCATTATTAGTTTAAAATTTATATTTTAGTTTAAAAAGTGTTACTCAATAAAAACCAAGAAAACACACCCATATTCTCTTTATAATTTAAAAAAATTATTAATAATTCATTTGTGACATTTAATAATTTTTTTCACATCAAACCGACACACGATGTGACTCGTATGACTCAAAATGTGTGTTTTCAGTTTAAAATGAAATTTTATTAAAAAAGATAAGTGACATACTTAAAACCAATAAAACACATTAATACTATTTTGACACTTTAAGAAAATAATATATATGTCATTTTTTACATTTAATAATCACTTGTAACTTAATCTGATACATAGTGTGATCAATATGAATCAAAGTTCATGTTTTTTATTTAAAGTTGACATTTATTTTAGTAAAAATGAAAACTGACATATTTAAAAACAGTAAAATGAATTTATATTTTTTTATACATGAGTAAAAAAATAAGTAATTTTTGATGTTTAGGAATCAGTTTCACCACAATCTGATACACAATGTGCCCGGTATGACTCAAAGTATCAGTTATCCATTTAAAATCGACATTTTATTTTAAAAAGTGCCACTCAATGAAAACTGAGAAAACATGCTTGAATTGTCTTAATAATTTAGAAAAATTATTAATAAGTCATTTTTTATGTGTAAGAATCCGTTTTAGATAAATCCAAGGCATAATGTGACCATTATGATTAAAATTGTATGTTTATAATTTAAAATAACATTTTATTAAAAAAATACAAGTGACGTACTCAAAACCAAGAAAAAAACATTCACATTATTTTCATACATTATGAAAATGATCCATATTTCATTTGAGACATGTAGTAATAATCCAAACCTCAATCTAACACATGATGTGACTAGTATGACTCAAACTGTGTCTTTTTATTTAAAATTAACATTGATTTTAGTAAATAAGAAAAATAACATACTCAAAACCAAGAAAACACATTCATATTGTTTTTGATACTTTAAGAACACTATCCATAATTTATTTCTGATGTGTAGGAATCCAATTCACCTCAATCCAACAAATGATGCGCCAGATATGACTCAAAGTTTCCTTTATAATTTGAAAATTGACATTTTATTTTAAAAGGTGTTACTCATTGAGCACCAAGAAAACACACTTGAATTGTCTTGGTAATTTAGGAAAATTATTAATTAGTCATTTTTTATCTGTAAGAATTGGTCACATGTTAAACAAACAAATTATGTGAATAGTATAATTCAAAGTGCATGTTTCTAGTTTAAAATTTAATTTTAGTAAAAAAGACAAGTGATGTACTCAAAAATGAGAAAGGACATTAATATTATTTTTATACTTTAGGAAAACTATTGATTAGTTATTTGAGACATTTAGGTATAATCCTCACCTCAATCTAATGCATGGTGTGAATGATCAAAGTGTGTATTTATTTAAAATTGACATTAATTTGAGTAAAAAACACAACTCACATACTAAAAACTGAACAAAAACATTCAGATTGTTTTAATACTTTTGGAATGTGATCCCTAAGACATTTATGTTGTTTTGGAATCATCCACACCTCAATACGAGCCACTATGTGCCCAGTATGACTTAGAGTGTCCGTTATCAGTTTAAAATTGACATTTTATTTCAAAAAGTGTTACTCTTTGAAAGATAATAAAACATGCTTGGATTATCTTGATAATTTAAGAAAATTATTTATAAGTCATTTTTAATGTTTAGGAATTTGTCCCACATCAAACCTACACACGATTTGACTGGTATGACTCAAAGTGTGTGTTTCCAATTTCAAATGACATTTCAATAAAAATCACGAGTTACATACTTAAATCTGAGAAAATGAATTTAGATTATTTTGACTCTTTATTAAAATGATCGATAATTCATTTTGGGTGTATATAAATTAGACAAACCTCAATCCGATGCACATTGTGAAAGGTATAATTCCAAGTGTGTATATATATTTAAAATTGACATTAATTTTCATAAAAAGAACAAGTGGCATATTCAAAACTAAGAAAAAACATTAATATTGGTTTGATACATCCGTAAAATGATTCATAAGTCATTTCTAACATGTAGCAATAAACCCCACCAGAACTTGGTAGATGGTGTGATCTGTATAACTTTAAGTGTGTTTTTTTTTAAAATTGACATTATTTTTTGTAAAAATAACAAGTGTCGTATTGAAAACCAATAAAATTCATTCAAGTTGTTCTAATACCTTAGTAAAATTATTTATAAGTCATTTTTTACTTTTAAAAATCATCCAAACCTCAGTATGATGCACGAGGTAGCGGGTATAACTCCAAGCGTGTCTTTTTATTCAAAATAGACATTAATTTTGATAAAAATAACAAGTGACGTACTAAAAACTAGGAAAATGTATTCATATTTTTTGTGATAACATAGGAAAATGATCCATATGTCATTTTAGATATGTTGGAATCAACCACACCATAATATGATGCACGGTGTTATCGTTATGACTCCAAGTGTGTCTTCTTATTTAAAATTGACATTAACTTCAGTAAAAAGAAAAACCAACACACTAGAAAATAATAATACACATTTATATTGTTTTGATACTTTAATAAAATGATCCATGAGTCATTTTTGATGTTTAGAAATCAACCACACCTCAATCCAATGCACCGTGTGATTGGTATGACTCAAAGTGTCTGTTATCAGTTTAAAATTGATTTTTTAGTTCAAAACACGTGTCACTCACTAAAAACCAATGAAAACACTCTTTTTGTATTGATAATTTAATAAATTGATTAATAATTCATTTGTGACAAGTAATATGTAGTATCATGTTAAAATGATACACAATGTGATCGACACGACTCAAAGTGTGTGTTTCCAGTTTGAAATGACATTTTAGTAAAAAATAAAAGTGATAGATTTAAAACTGAGCAAACACATCAGGATTATTTTGATACATTCGGACAATGATCCATAAGTAATTTTTGATAGATTAGAATTATCCGCACCTCAATTTGATGCATAGTATAACTGATATAACTTTAAGTGTGTCATTATATAAAATTGACATTAACATTAGTAAAAAGAACAAGTGGCCTACTAAAAAAATGATACACCACATTTGGATTGTTTTGATACTTTAGAAAAATATTTCACAACTCATTTGTGATGTATAGGAATCAACCAAACCTCAATATGACTCACGATGTAAAATTCATAACTCCATGTGTGTCTTAGTTAAAAAAATTTACATTTTATTATTGTATTATTTCATATTAATGTTTAATTTATTTCATTATAGTATTACTGACATAATATTTTTTTCTTAGATAGGTGGATTATTTTTCTTAGGTTGAGGTGATTTGTTTTACAACTAATACCATGGGTGGAATTGTTTAAGAGGGGATCATGGGTTCAAAAGATGATGAAACATTAATGATTTTAAATGTTTGTGGATAGTAATTATAAATGTAATAATAAAAAAACTTTGTTTGAAATGTATATAGTAGTTGTTTTTTTATTTGTGATATAAAATTTATTTCAATTAAATTATATATTTTTCATATTGGCTACAAGTGGGTGTTGTTATAAAAACAGTAAACTATAAAAGGTTTTTCATTTATCAGTTCTATTGAAAGAACTGATAGAGCAGACCACCTTTAATAGTGTTGATGATAACAACACTTTTTAGCACTGTTAAAAGCCTTTTTTCAAATTGTTAAAGGGAATATTTATAGTAGTGAATGATTATTTTCCATAACTGAAATAATACTACAAAAATGATAAAAGTAAAAATATAACATATTATCACAAATTACAAGTACAATCATTAAAGTACTACTTAATAGAAATCAAAAACTCCATGTGATTATGGAAGGATTCTCCAACCATCACGAAAATAGATACATAGAAATTGTTGATAGAAAATCACACCACCTCATTGTGGTGACTTTCCTTTCCCTACATGGAAAGACATAAAAAGGTCTGAACACCATCAAAGGGGTGCACAAGGTGTGAGATAACAAGATCAATAGTGTCCCACCTAGATTTTCCATAAAAATTCTCTGTAAAAAATACGAAGATGATTAATTTTAAAGAAAAAAATGCATGATAAACAGTTCACATTTTTTATATCAGAAGCATGGATAAATGATTAATTTTCCATTTTCCACATTCCCTAAAAAAATAGGTATAAAATATTCAAATAATTTCATATACATATATCATGTAAGATATATCGACTTAAAAAAAATTATTTATCACATATTGTATCAAATCAATGGAATTACAACAAAAATAGTACAAGACAAAAGAAACCGAACGACCAAAGCATATGTATCATCACACCAATGAACAAACTAGTTCAGGATATCTAGGACACTCATACCCCAAAAATAGAAAAATAATGCATGTTTAAAGAACCTAGAAATATAAACACCCTAGAAATAAAACCTCCCAATATTTTCAATAATGTCTATAAAAAACAGACCTAAAGAGAAGGATAACACCCCACAACTAAACCCCTGAAAATATCAAGGGATGAGGCCTATTACTAATCCTTCCACCTATGTACCCAAGGATTCACATATTCTACATTTTCAAAACCAATTCATCAACACCATGATTTAGAAACCATTTCACAAATCTATTTTATAATACATTGGAAACACCTTTTCTCTTACCAATATAATAAAAAACCCATATTTTATCAAAAATACATTCAAAAACCACTCAAATACATCAAAAAATAATTCAATTTCATTTATAAAACAATTTTTAAAAATATATAAATTCATTTCATCCAACATAGTCTAGAGATAGAATATCCTACCTCAAACTAAGGTAGCACGTGCCCATAATAAGATCCCCTAATAAAGAAACCCTAATGATGAAAATAAAGGATCTAGAATGAATCTAATCATCTTATAATTGATTCAATTTCGATAAATTTTAGATAAAGTGGAATAAAAAACCCATAAATCAAGAAACCCACATACTACACCATAACCGACACAAGGTTTTTCCTCTCGAGAAATATTGCAAGAAAAATATTAAAATAATCAAGAAGAATCATAATCACAAATAAAAATATCTAGTAACACAGTGTAATAGAGTTAGCACAATAAAAATAAATAAGTATAAGGTATTACTCACCCATAGAAATGAGATGCAACAACAACAATAATAAATCACACAAAAAATGCTTTGGAAGGGTTGGAGGTCTCCAAAATTGCCCCTAAGTGCCTCTTGATCGATGGAAAGGGATCATGTTGATGAATGAAATAAGAAATCATCCATAAAATAGTATAAAAGGACAATCATCAATACATAAACTACGTGTAATCCCATTACACCTTATGTAATCCATGAAGCTCAGATATGCTAAAAAACCCACCACCTTTTTATAAAAACCCTTCTTTCACCATTACATGTCGTAAACCAAACACATGACATGTATTCCTTTCACATTGTTTACAAGAATCATGAAATATCCCCTCTAACAATTACATGGTATGTAATACCATTACACGACATGTATTTCTCCTACATACCATAAAAAATCTAGTTTCTTGTAGAAAAATCCAAACCCACCTTCAAAATTTTTTAAACATGGGGAGAACCTAACAATGGTTTTATCTTTTTTATACATAGACCCTATTAATTCAAAAAAACATACATCCCGAAACATTAGGTTATTTTACCCAAACAATTATCTCCATCTCAAGAGTACCAAAACATACCAAAATAAAGAGGAAGATGAATAAAGATGAGGGAATTACCTAAAAGTGGGTAATAGGATGTTACAAACTTCCTACTATAATACTTTCCATACCTGGGAAGCCATGTGGAAGAATTATTTCTAGAAAAGAAGTGAGAAAACTGATCCCTCATCACTGAATTTCACTCTCATTTCTCAAGAGAATATGAAATGTTCTTCCACAACACTCAGAACAACTAATCAACTTCCCCAATAAGACTTTCACTTGAGAGTCAATAACCTCTACTCGTTGTTGCACAATAGAAATATTTGGATCTAACTCAATATTCTCCCAACTCAGAACATGTGAAAGATCATGATATTGTTTTCTAAGATGTTATATGTGTAAAAAATCATGAATTACTATCAATTAAACTAGAAATTCCTACTAATAAGCAACATTCACAAGCTGATCACCAACTTCAAATGATCCAATATATCTTGGAGCTGACTTTTCCAATTTTACAAGATAAAAGTGAAACAATTGAGGATAAACTTTCAAGAAAACTCATTCACTAATGGAAAACTCTAAAGGATGATTCCATTTATTTAAATAATATTTCGGTCAACTCGGATCTATAATAAGATGTTGATGTATATCTTGAATCCCTGTAGACGTCTCCTGATCCAAACCTGGTCCCATGAATGAAGCTTCCCCCAACTCTATCCAATAATGTGGCGACCTATACAAATGACCATAAAGAGCCCCGAAAAGAGATTTTTTGATTGTGTAATGATAACTATTGTTATAATAAAGATCAACTATCCCTATATGGATATACTAAGATCTAGAAAAATTTAATACATAGGCATAGATCATATCCTCCAACATCTAAATAGCACACTCAATCTGACCGTTTTTCTATGGATTGTAAGGTAAAATTCACCTAACATGAGTCCCCATCACCTCTTAGAGACTTCTACAAAAAATATAATTAAATGTAGTTCCTTATCTGATATGATGGTATAGGGGACCCCAAGTAACCTCACAGTCTGTTATACAAATATATTGCACAAATCATTAACTTTTTTCAGGGTCATTGATTAGAAAAAAGTAAGATGGATTTTTCAACCAATAAATCACCACACAGATATTATTCATCCCTTAGGGGAGTCTATGGTAATAAAAAAAATTCAATGGAAAACTCTTCCTATTTAAAAACTGGCACTGTAATAGGTTGAGGAAAGCTGAAAGGTTTCATTTACTCTACCTTTATCTGTTGGAAGGTGTAACACCTGAACATATAATTAGCAATGTCATGCTTTATACCTGACAACCTGAATCTCCAACCCAAATCATAATATATCTTCATCTTTACCATATGAACATCCATTAAATAAATATTAAAATAAAAAAAATGAGCTCCTCAATAATGTTGGGATAAAAAACAAACCCCCAAAATAGATTATACCATGGAAAGAGAGAGGACAACTAGAAATGGTACCCCCACTATATAATTTTTCTCTAATTCCTATAAAATCATCATATTTCTACTAAATATATATAATAGACTCATGTAGAGATGATGATAACCAAACATTGGTCAGAACCAATCCTAAAACATCCTCCTGAGCATCCAGGGGAAAATGAGAAAAAAACCCATAAGGTTCAACTCCTCCTTCGATCCCAAGATAACTTGAGATTGTACTTTCCTTATAAGTGTATTTATAATGAAATTATCCTTCTCCAAGGTGTAGGTGATGTTGAAGTCAAACATATGTAGGTATTCGACCCATTGTCTCTATTTGATATTTAGGTCCTTTTTAGAATAGATGTAGCTCAAAATCTTGTGTTTAGAAGAGATTGTGAACCTCTCCCCCAAAATATAATTCCACCAACATTTAAGTACATTCATAAATATGTAAAGGTCTAAATCAGGAGTGTGATAATTCTTATCTTGTGGTTAATGATGAAGAGAGACTTATGCTACCACACCATCATCCTGCATAATCAAATAACCCAAACCAATGCCAAAATAATCATGAAAAACCATATACCCTTTACCAGGATCAGATAATATCAAAATAGAATTTAATGTCAGATGTTTTATAAGATCATCAAAATAAGACTAACAATTTGTATCCCATATTTATTTCACCCCTTTCTTAGTATGAAAAGTCAAAGGTGATTTAAACTTTGGGAAATATTTGATGAATCATCGATAATATGAAGCAAGAATAATGAATATATGAATGTCAAAAAAAATTCATGGATCTTATGAAGACAAAACAACATTTTCCTTCTCTGGATCAACTGTTAATCCATTCCTTGAAATAAAATTTCCTAAGAAATTCACCTATTAGATCCAGAAATTTTATTTCGTAACCTCTCTATAAAAATGGCGACTCCTTAGGATTTCCAAAAGAAAACCAAAATAGTGATTTTTCTCACGTTCAAATCTAGAATAAACCCTAATATAATCTATAAAAACTACCAAAAAAGTGTAAAGATACTAATGAAATATCAAATTAATCAAATCCATAAAAACTATAATAGCATTATTAAGTCCAAAACACATTACAAGATATTTTAAATGGCCATACCTGCACATTAAATTTATCTTTGATATATCCAAACCTCGAACTCTAAGATGATGATAACCCTAGTGAATATCGATCTTTGAAAACCAATTTTCCCCCTTTAGCTAATCAAACAAATTATCCACTCAATGTAAAGGACACATATTCTTAACTATTACCTAGTTCAACTTCTAATAGTCTACAATGAATTTGAGTGAACCATCTTCCTTCTTGGAAAAGATAACTGGGGCTACCCAATAAGAAACACTATGGAAAACAAAACCTTTCACCATTATATCATTCAATTGAATCTTGATCTCCTTAATCTCTACTGGTTCCATATGATAGGAAGATATCAAAATAAGATGCATACCTAGAACAAAGTCAATTCTAAAAACCAATTACCTATCTAAATCAAGACTAGATAAATTGACCATAAAAAATCAGGAAAACCCCAAACAATAATGGAAAGATCAAAAAAATAGGAAACATTATTGATATAAACTACTAAAGATAACAATAAACACTTAAACTATCATTAGGAGGGTCCTACACTACTAGAACATAGATACTACTCTCTATAAAGCACCCATGAGATCCCTGAGGCTGTAAGAAATGAGACACAATGATGATAAAATCAACCTCAGCATGATGGGAAACAATTTAATGCACCCTGATGATGATATTAAACAAATATAGATCGAGAATGAGGAAATACCAGACAAACATTGAATCAACTATCAATAGTATACAATGAGGAAACTGAAACCCATAATCTTTCCACTTCCTTAGAATAGTATGTAACTCCCAAATAAAAGGTCATGAGCTAATTGTAAGTTTAATTTTATCAATAAAATGGAATGATATAAATGAGTGGGGATAAATATTACCAAATCACCAAGAAATAGGTAATAAATATGGAACGTCTCACTGTCACTATACCGAAATATATCTCTAATATAAAATAATATAAGTCATGAATGTGCTTCACTAATGAGGGATATGGATGGAGCCCAATAGTATTTGAAGTATCTAACTGCACCACAATATCCTTTAAAGTCTATGATCCATGACCATAACAAGGATTATATATAGCATGAAAAAATGGTGATGATGACCAAAACATCAAAAAATGTTGCACATATTTTTAGGAAAATGAAAATAATGTCAGGCGTGCCCAGACATGCCACACTAAATGTAATTCAAGAGAACATTACCAATTGTAACTGAAGGTAAATATGAGGCCCACCACTAAGACCCCACAAATCCTATTATGGTATTTCCACTTCCCCTTTTCCCCTTACACACCACTAAAACTACCACTTGGTAGAAAAGAATGGGAAGAATAACCAACCTTTTATACCATATTCATCTTAGCTATCATAGATTTTTCTTCCATCTCCAAATAGGGTGAAAGATTTAACATAAAAATCTATGATATGATATCTAGTCGTAAACCCTATAGGTATATATGAGAATTTATCTAGTCATTATTTTCCACCCATTGTGAAAAAAAAACTATCTCCATTAATCGATTGGTGTACAATAACACTAAACACAATCCCTACTCTAAAGAGAGAAACTATAGAGATTTATAAATCACCAGTGTATCTAAAAAAACTACTGGAAGAAGAGAGACTTGAAACCCTTCCAGTCCCAACCGACATGCCTATCTATCTGTACCGTGGAATCCCACTATATTTTTTTGGTCCCTCAAGTATGAATGCTACACACTTCTCCATGATACTCTCATGTATATCCATAAAGTCATATATATGATCGATATTGTCAAGATAGTTCTCCATTGCATGAGGTTTATTGATAACCTTGAAAGATGATGGATTCTCATTCAAGAACTCCTATGATTGATCTCTATCTACTACTACTTCTAGATCTACATCAATGAATGTTTGATGGACTTGTCGAACATTCTCATCAATAAAATTAATTATTCACATGATATCCTTGATAATATTTTGATCTATAAGAGGATTACCATGAGGATAATCTACTGCACCCTCCTAAGGAACCCACAAGACACATCTCAAAGGAATTCTTCTACACACCAGAATAGAATAAATGACCAGACAATAGAATAATGTTAGTTAAAACTAGAAAAATACAAGTAAAACTATGATTATCATCAAGTACTCAAAAAAATAGACTCATATCCCAACATCCCTTTGGAACTTGTGCCTTTTAACAATAAGATCTAGCCTAGAAGTCACTATAACCTACATCTGATGTCTTGAAAATCCTATCTCTAGTATACCAAACATCCCAAGATATGAAATCATGAAGAAAGAGCACATCTGATACCAAACCATGATAAAATTGACTCGAATAACCTCTTAAACATGTACTCAAATCAAATTACAACATATCATAAGGGAATTCCCAATCCCCATAGGCTATTGAATAGTACCTAGGAATCAATAAACAACTAGAGGGAAAAATTTCTACCAACCTAAAGCAACAACATGACAAATATATACATGTAATAGAGAGAAAAAAATGATTTAAAATAATATATGCCATAACTGAAAGAGTATTGAGGAAAAAAGTAAAATATGAATAAAAATAAATATCCCAAAATATAAGTCCAATCACCTAAAGAATAATAAACAAAAAACCAATAAATTCACATGATGGCTTGGGAAATATCCCACCATCTCACCACCAAATACCTATAAAAACTGATAGAAAACTTCACCACCACACCACAACATCTTTCCTTTCCTTGTATTGGAAGACATACAAAGGGTTACACACCATATAAGGGGTGGAAAAGGTGTGATCTAACATGCCCAATAGGATCCCACAGAGCTACCCCATAATAAGTGTGTACAAAATAATCTATATTTATCAACTTAAACAAAACAAGGTGTGACAAACAGTTCACCGTTTCAAATAAAAATCATAGAAAAATGTTTACTTTTCCCTTTCTTCACATTTCCTTGTAAAAAATGTATAAAATTTTCAATTCATTTCATATAAGTATTTTAAAGAAGATATATTAAACAAAAATAAATTATGTATCACATATCGATGGTTGTGAAACAAAAAATATAAAAGAGAAAAGAATTTGAATAGCCAAAGAACATGTAACATCCTATCAAGGATCCCACTATCTCATGATAGCCAAGGTAATCATTCCATAAATGTAGAAAAATAATGTGTGAATAAATACCCTAGATATATTAATCAAATCTACAAAGTATAATAACACCCTAGATTATTAACCTCCAAATATTTTCTATCAAATCCCTAGAACAACATGCCTATGGATCAGGAGAACACCCCATAAAGTAAACCTCCCAATAATGTCTATAAAGTCTCTATAATAAAAGGACTAGGGAGGAGGAGAGCACACCATGAGTAACCCCCAAAAATATTAGTGGATGAGTCCTTTTACTGCACCTTCAACCAACATACCCAAGGATTCCCATGTGATATGTTTTCCAAACCAATTCATTAAAACCTTGATTTGAAAATAAATTCATAAATTCACTTCAATATTCATTAAAAATACATTTTTTTCCAAAACATGGTAAAAGACATATTTTTTCGATATAAACATTCCAAACACACAAAAATACATCAATCAAACATTAAATTTCATTTATAAAACAATTTTTAAATTAGATAAATGATGTTCATCCAAAACAGGCTAAAGATTGAACCACCTACCTCAAACGTAGGCCGCACACACCTACAACAGGATCCACCAATAAGGAAGAACCAAAAGACAATAATGGAGGCCATAAAATCAATCTAAACATCTCAAAATATATTCAATTTAGTTAAAGGGTTGGATAAGAGGAAGAAACAACCCATACCTTAAGAAACATGCACCCCGCACTACAACGAATAAAAGGGTTAGCCTCTAAAGGAATATCACACGATGGATCTAGTAAGAATCAAGAATAATCATCATCATAGATAAATATATCTAGTAATGAAATGATATGGAACTGCCACAATTAAAGGAAATAAAGGATTAGAAGTGATTACTCACCTGGTGAAGCTCCCCACAACCACAAAAATGATCAAACAACAAATGAAATGTTTTGGAAGGGTCAGAGGTCTCCAAAATTTCCCCTTGGGGCCTCTTGGTTAAGGTAAATGAATTATATGCCTAAATGAAATAATAAATATATTTTCTGGCACCAAAAAATCAAAATTTTTGAAACTTACCTAGCATGTAATCCCATTACATGTTTTGTAATTCTTGAATCTCAAGTATGTCGAAAAACCCATCTTCTTTTTATTTAAAATCAATATTTTACCAAAACACATCATGAAATAAATACACAGTGTGTATTTCTTTCACGCTATGTACTATAATAAAATAGTCTCCCATATAGAAATTAAAAAGTGCATAATACCATTACACGACATTTATTTATCTTACAGACTATGAAAAGTCCAGTTTCTAGTTGAAAACTCCAAAACCACCTTTGGAATTCTCTAAAATCCAGGAGAACCCTACAAAACATTTAACATGTTTATAAATAGACTCTATTAATTCAAATAAACAAACTATAGCTTCTAAGTGTAGTGGATCAATTTGATAGGTTGTTCCCAACTTTTACTTTTTTCATGATCGATGATCAATTTTAGATTTACATGATGATGAACACCATGATAAATGAAATTAAATCAAAGAAAAAAGACAAGGGATAAAACATTTTAACTCAACTTGTTATCATCACATATTATTTATAATTAATTTAATCAATTAAAGAATTACCTTTCATGGATTATTTATTATTTTACGGATTTGAAAGAAGATATACATTATACCATCATTATGTTGTAGGAATCAAGAAAAGACTCCCTCTAGCGGTGATCCGTACATATTTCAAAAAACTCTGAACTTCATCATATGAATCTCTCAGTGCTATCACAATAGATCCTATCACTTGCGTCACTATCCTTTTACCACCATGAGAATCACTTCCCAAGAGTTCTCTTTGATCTCTTTTGACTCAAGAGTGGGAGGTTCGGGATGATCACACTCCATTCTTGGGGGCATTCTTAGAGAAGAGAGATCTATAGGTCTTGAAAGGGTTCTCTGAATTCTTTGTGCACAAGAAAACAAATGAATTATCTATCTTTTACAATAATATTATTGGGTATATATATCACTAGGGTTTAGAAATAAATATTTTCACAAGTTTCCTTTAATATTTATTGAATATCTGTTGAACCCCATTTAAATAATAATAATGTCATTATTTATTGACATGTACTTTACTTTTGAATTAAATTAAATATTATTTAATAAAATAATATTCATTATATTATATTTCTCACCAGACCATTAAAAATGGTACTCAATTCCTTCACAATATCTATCTTTCCATGAATAGTTACTACTTATTTCATAAATAAATATAACTTTATTATTCTCCAGTAAATAAATAAATACTATATTAACTACATAGGAATTAAATATTTATTAGATATTATACTCACATAATATTCTTTTAAATAAATGGTGATTGAATATATTCAATCAATAAAACATGAATAATTTTTAAATCACATGGGGGAAAATATTTTTTCAATGAGTTAAATAATAAATAAATAATAAATTATTTAACTAAGATTCTGAATACAATTAGTATGAGACCCTCTAGGACCCTTTTTCAGTGGCATTAGGAGAAGCTTCTTAAAGTACAAGGTTAGCATATAACAACACACTAAGTCACCCATAGATAAATAATTTAATTCTGAAATGAAATAATACCTCATATGAATTATCACTTTGCAATAGAATCCATTTTTTATGATATATCTAATCAAGAAGGTTGAATGCTGGTGCCATAAACCTATGTGTTCAATGTCTATTTATATGACTTTTGGGAAATCAAACTTACTTATTGAACACCATGGAAATGGATTTGTTTAGGCTATATCATTTCCATCAAAGGTCCTGAGATATTAACTTACATTAAATAACTGAAGGAAAGAATCATTTATTATATTATTAATTAATGTAATTATACTCTTGAGGCATGCAACATATCCTACCTCACGACAAAGATATGTCATCATAGTTTTTATCAATACATCAACGTACGTGACTCATAATACTCATGAATAATAGTCTTAAATTTTAAGGATAAATATAGACATCAACATATAGGAACATCCAATGACACATATAAATGTGGATTTCATATTTGTGGGTTTCATTCTCATACTATCATACACCGGATATTACCAAGGGTGTACACCATGGGAAGGTGCCTCAAAGTCATATGAGTCTCCACCCCTAGTAGACTATATAATTTGTATCCCTCAAATGATATGATATGGATATATAACAAATATTTAGGAATAGGTTTGTAGAATTTTTGGGTTTTCATCATATCGGGGAACTACTATGACCTTTTAGTGTGACCCCTACTCTTAGTAAATTATCACATACTATGTTACACATAAGAAAAATCATGATGTGATAAGGAGTTTATTAACATTAAAAACTATGAATACATGTTATCATATAAAGTAAACAAAAGTTGGTTCTAGGGAACCAACTCTAATAGAATTCCAATTTAACTAGAGAAACCAAATAATAACCTTTAGTCCACTAGGTCTCACATGATACTCATACTTCTTTTAAGATATGCCTTTATTCAAGAGGTTTTTCACATTGTCCTCCATGGGTGATCTTCTTACTTTTACTTTACCCCTTTGAAAAATATCTATTAAGACTTTAAATTTACTGAGTATATGATTTATCCATTGGTGTAACCTTAGATATTTTGTAAGAGACACCACTATAGTATTATGACAATACAATGTGATAGGGTATTTAGTACTAGGTTACTCCCCAAGATCCTAGACAAAGTTTTGTATCCAAAGGGATTCCATGTCTAGATAATATGCCTCTATATACTCAGACTCCACTATAGAATTAGCGACAACTAGCTACATTGAACTCTTTCTGCTCACAAGTCCTCCGTTGAGATAGAAAACATATCCTGACTACGACTTTAGATCATTCTGGCCTATTTCAAAATAGCTTCTGTATAACCCTGATGACCTTATTTTCTCCTCCGCCATACACTAGGGACATATCCTTAGTTCTTCTGAGATAATTAAGGATAGCCATAATAGAAGACCAATGCTGTTCTCTTAGATCTATTTTCCTACCACAATCAATGCATATGAAACATCATATATAGTACATAAAATGAAATAAATGATATATCTTATCACTGAGGCATATGTTATATTAATCATTTTCTCTTTCTCTTATTGTGTTAGAGGACATATATTAACAGGAATACTTGTACCATAAAATAATGGAACTAATCCATTCTTAGATTGTTCCATTATAAATAGCTTTCATATATGGTAAATATATGTTCTTTGATTTAGTCTAAGAAACCTCTTGGATATATCACAAATGATCTTGATCCCTAGAATATAGATCGCTTCACCCAAGTCTTTCATAGAGAAACACTTGTTTAACCAATCCTTAATAGACTGTAAGACTGGTATGTTGTTTCAAAAAAGTAATATGTCATAAACATATAATACTAGGATAACGACCACATTTCCAATAAAACTCTTGTAAACAAATGGATCAAATTATTTCTTAATGAAACCAAATTATTTTATAGCTTTATCGAATTGAAAGTTTCATGACTTGGATTCTTGCTTCAATCCATTAATGGATCTATACAACTTATAGATATTTTTGAAATAACTTAGGTCACAAACACTTCTAGTTTTTTAATATAGACATCTTATTCATGGTTCTCATTAAGTAATGTAGTTTTGACATTAATCTTACAAATTTCATATTCATGGTTTGTTTCTATAGAATGTAGAATTATGATAGACTTAAACATGAAAACTCATGAAAAGGTTTCATTGTATTCAATTTTTTGATGATATTTAAACCCTTTAGCGACAAGACATACTTTATTGGTATTTAATTTACCTTCCATGGCCAATTTTATCTTCAATACCCATTATCACAATACATTCGTTTTATCAACTGGAACATTTACCATAACCCAAACTTGGTTCTAATACATGGAATCCATTTCAACATTCATTCCCTCTTTCTATCTGGTATCTTCTAAAATCCCTAATGTCTTTTTGTTGGATAGAGGTTTATCATTGTTAACCAATAATGATTCAATATCTTTGGTGACTATAAAATCATACCTCTATAGTTCTCTTACGTCACTTGTTCTTCTATTCAGTACTTTTGTTTCAAAATATACTTTTTCTATGGGGACCTGTGGATTCTAATACTCTATCAACTTATGTGTATCTTAAGCATAAACTTCATCATAGTTTACCTTAATCCCACTATCCTTTTTTAGTATGTTAACCCTCTCAAGAAATATGACTTGTCTGGAAGTAGTCACTTTCTTCTTTGATGGGTTTTATAGGTAATATCCCCTTTTTTCCTTTGGATACCCTATAAAGATAGACTTTATGACCAGATTTATAGTTTTTTTCCAAACATGGCCTTAACAAATTAATCAAATCCCCATACACATGTATGTAAAAAATTGGTTTCTTTCCACTCCATAAATCTAAAGGAATTCTATTTTCCACTATAGTTAGTACTTGTTTTAATGTGCATTCTATAGTTTATAATTTATATCCCCAAAAGTATAATGGAATATCTGCATGAATCATCATCGACCTTACCATGTCTAACAAGGTATTATTACTCACTATTCAACTTTGGTGTATAAAGTGGAGTGAGTTGAGATATAATAACACACTTGCAAAAAGTTGACAAACTATTGGTAAATATATTCACCACCACAATCTAATCAAATATTATTTATCTTATTTCCAAATTTATTCTCTACTTCATTATTGAATTCCTTGAATTTATTAAAGGACTAAGACTTATAGCACATCAAGTATACATAACCATATCTACTCAAGTCATCAATAAATATTGTAAATAATGAATACCCACCTCTAGATTCTACTGGAAATGGTCCAAACATATCAATGTGCACCAATACTAGAAACTCTGGGGCCCTTTTAACCTATCCAAAAAATAATGGTTTAGTCATTTTTTCTTATAAAAAATTATGACTTCTTTCAATTGGTTATAGTTTAAAAGAGTCTAAATAACTATCGTGATAGTGATTTGTCAAATTCTTCTCATTTATATGACCAAAATGGTGTTTCCATAGATGAGAGGTATATGAGTTATGAGGATTTGATTCATTATCAATTTACAAAACTTGGTTTTTATAATTTAATACACAATGACTATTATTTAAATTTTCCATACCATAACATATGTATTATTTATAAAAGAAACAACTTTTATTCCCAATCATGAAAAAAACCTATATAAATCTAGACATGATACATAAATTATGTTATTGGTAACATTTGGTACATAATAATAGTCTTTTGAAACAAAAATCATTCTCATTGTAAATAAATGGTAGTAGTAAACAATGGCTAGAGCAACCAACCTCATACCATTTATATCTCTGAAATCCACCCATCCTCTATAGATCTATAGGAATCTATTTGGTTTCAATATTTCGATACATATATGAGCACCATAAGATGTATCTAATACCCAATGTTTAGATATTAAAATATTACACTCGATAACAAACACACCAATAGCTTCCCCTTACATATTGATGTAGTTCTTCTTCTAGTGGCCTTCTTTTTTACATGAAAAATGTACATCCTCCATTTCCTTGAACTACCTCTGGATCTTCCACTTTTCGGGAAGGATAGTGCTCAGGATATTTAGACCTTTTTTGAGTCTTGGGACCCTTTAACTTGTTCTTATGTTTTTTATTCACCATATAGATTGAAGATTTTTCATGCCCCATGTCCTTATCCACTTGAAAAATCATAGTAATAAGTTCAAAGAGACTCTTCTCATTATTTATAATATTATAATTAAAAATAAAAATGTAGAAGGCCTTGGTTAGTGATTAAAGTATGAGATATATTCACAAATCCTCTTGAATTTAATCCCTAATATGTATAAGCATTAAATTTATCCAATAATATTGACTACATGAGGCCTAGTGGGAGAAGACTCTCATAACTTAGTTTTAAATGAAGTATTGAATATCTCACATCTCTCTTATGTCTCCTTCTTTGGATCGATATCTTGAAGGTGAGACATAATGTTATACACATCAATGTACTCATGTTTCTTCAAAATATAATTATTCATTTATGATAACATGAGACACTAAAAATTTGTGGAATCATTCAAATGTTTCTCATAGAGAGTTAATACTTCATCACTAGCCTCATTTTCATGCAAATCGGGAATAGGTTCTTCTAGCACACATATTTTCCTTTCATGATGTAGGATAACATGTAAGTGCCTTTTCCACTCTTGGAAAAATGTTTGCATGTGAAGGTTTTCCTTCTCATGTATGTATCATAATTATATGTTTGAATTCATTTTTATTTCTGTTTCTACAATAAGATGAACATAGATTTAGTAATTTATCTTATAAAAGTTAGAAAAAAAATATTATTTTTATTAATCTCCCAGTATTTTTTCAAAACCAAATATTCCTCACCATTTGATTTAGAATATCATGTTTCTAGGAAATTTTAGTGGTAAGGATCCATATTCCCATTCTAATTACCCCACATTTTGTTGGTCAAGAAACTTGAATGGTTTTAGGTTGGCATTCCAAAATAAAACTTCATTAATTCACCATTCCATGATCTGTTGAGTGGACTCCCCAATCCTAAAATCCTTAAATTATATTTTCTCAACCCTTGGCTCTTAGTTAAACTAAGTCCTATTTTTCAGTCATCCCTCAATGTGAACTAATTTAAGTCTGCCTAAAACATCATGTTAAAATTTCTCGATAATTTAAAGCACCCCAAATTTTGTTGGTCAAGCCCTTTGAACTATGGTTTGATTTTAACTGAAGTTGTGGATGGATATACCGAATAAATATATATAATTGAGGTATTTTATATTTTATTCATAAATTTCCAATTATTATCTTTTCACATTCTTTTTAATATCAACCAGATTTACATAAGTGATTAACCATGTCTTAGATAATATTTATGGATATTCCAATTTATATTAATTATATATTGAATTATTGTTAATTTAATTAATTCACGTGATCATGAAAATACATACATAATTAAATAATAATAAAACTTGATAGAAATAAAAAAATAAAGAGTTACGATCCTGAGATTTTACTAATGGTTAGTTTATTTAGTGGATGATAATCTAACCGTCGAACCAAGGGGAAAACATCTTGAACCAATTAAGGTTCATGTTATATCTTTCCACTTGTTTACCTATATCTCTCTCTTGGATTGCCTTCATCACGACTCTAAACTTGAACTACCTTCACTAGCTTGGGAGGTCTATCAATTACATTTTATTTTACTCACACACATGTGAGGGGAGAAGGGTTTACATAAAATAAACCATGAGCCCCATAGCACCTCACATAATGAGATGAGAGATATCATGCATACCAAAAAATTAACTTAATAATAAATTAAATGAATCCAATCACATATAATGGTCTAGTATACGCTCATTATCATCCACATGCATGCAATAAGATTCATATATACTAAAACTAGAATTCAAATCTTAATCTCTCTTTTTTTAAGATAAATCATGATCAAATCAACTAATTATCATCTTCAATTAATCAATTATTTTATCTTAATTCTCAAATAAATTTCCTTGGGATTATCATCCATAATAATTTTATGAAAATTAAATAAAATTATTGAAAACGAACTATGTACATAAATTTACTTTGGAGGAAACACGGTGAATTATTGTCCGAATCTTCTGAACATGTATTATACTCATATATTGTTTACTATTGTGAAATTTGGTATACATGACTTGCCACATACTTTCATGATGTGTAATATTAATTTAATGATTACAATAATTACATGATTTTTCTGTTATGTGTAATGCTTCAATGAATATAGAGTAATAACTCTAATATGACTCACACATGATATCTAGACGTGAACATTCTGTAGAAATTAATTAAACAATATATATATATATATATATATATATATATTAAAAACCATCACATTATGCGTAATATAAACTTAATGATAATATGAAAACATGTATTAATAAGGTTTACATAGTATAATACATTAATTTTAATTCTATATAATTGGGTATAAGTACATGGCATGTAGTGAGCTATACCTCTATAACAAGTGAGCTACACAATGTATACATCTATCACCATATATCAAAGGTACACAATTAGGGACTCATCATGTAAATCTTTCCTCAATAAAATTGGATTACAAATAGTATACAAGAGATACATGGTGTGTGGTCTCTGAGTAACATGGTAACCGTTCAGGTAGGACATGTGTGAAAATACATGGCCTGTATGTTATTTAAAGGACTACACGCTGTGTATGTTGGATAAAAAATGTGTACTCTAATTTACTTTGTGCTAGGATATCTCTAATCAACATGGTGTGTAAAATTAAATGCACCACATGTATCAAATGCACATGGTTTGAATTAATTCTGAAATAATTTTTGGTTTTTTGAACACAAGTACATGGCGTGTACCTCCACGTGGACAAAGTGTACTCTTGTATTATTTGGATAGAATCCTAGGAACCTTTATATGATATATTTTATTTTATTTTTTCCATAAAATTAATCAATTTGATTAGATCTATGAGAAAATTATTAGGATGAATAAGATATCAAATTCGATTTAAAGAATGATTAAAATCGAATTAAAAAGTAAATGCCAAATGCATAAATCAAGAAAAAATATTTTAAATAATTAAAAATAATTATATAAACACTATGATACCAATTTTAGGTTATGGTAACAGAAGAAGCATGTGATGGGTCATTATTAACTTTTATTTTTTAGGATCAATTATCAAATAGATATTTACACAATGATGAATGTTGTGATCAACATAATTTAATCAAAGAAAATCAACAAGGGATAGAATTACAGAACCAAGAATAGGATCTTAACATATTATTTAAAATTAATTAATCAATTAAACAATTACTTTTCATTAATGAATTATTAATTTATGGATATGAAAACAAATATACATTTTACCAGTATATAATTGTGGTAATCAATAGAAAATTTCCTCTAGCAGTGATCCAAAAATGTTCCAAAAATATTTGAAAGTCGTCAAACGAATATGCGAGTACTATCATGGAAGGTCCTATAACATTAATCATTCACCTTTGATCATTACGATAATAATGTGAAAATATTTTAATTTAATCTCTCTTGACATGAGGGTGGGAGGTTGAGGATGATCACTCTTCGTTGTTTAGAGTGTTCTTGGAGAATTGAGCTCTCTTGGTCAGAGAGGATTCCTTGAATTTGTTGGGGACAACAAAACAACTGAATTGTATCTATTTAAAAATAATATAATTGGGTTTATATATCACTAGGGTTTATAAATAAATATTTGAACAAGTGACCTTTAATATTTATTTAATCCCTGAGGAACCCCATGTCAATAATAATAATAATAATAATAATAATATTTCTCGACATGCACTAAACATGCAAATAAAATAAAAAAATATTTAATCAAATAATATTCAACATATATTAATTCTCTATTGACTATTAAACTCATTTCACCATTCATCCACAATATTTATCGAGCCTTAAAAAATTAATATTTATTTAATAAATAAATATCACTTAATTATTTTCCAATAAATAAAAAAATATTATATTCACCAAATAAAAAATAAATATTTATAAATATTCCACTCTTATAATATTCTGTCAAATAACTAATGACAGAATAAATCTGATCAAGAAAACATGAATAATTATTAAACCACATACGAGAATAATATTTATTCAACTAGTTAAAAAATCAAAAAATAAAAATATTATTTAATTAGAATTTTGGATAAATTTAATGTGTGTCCCTATAAGACTCTTTCTTAGTGAAATTAGGTGAAACATCCTAATGTATAAGGTTAGTGTCTAGAATCACGCCATAGAACCCATACCGAAATAAGTTAATTTCAAAGTGACATAATACATCATACAAATTCTCATTGTGTAATATAATCTTTTTATCAAGATATCTCAAATCAAGAAGGTTGTATGTTGGTGCCATCATCCTATGTTCTCAATGTCTATTTTATTTGGGTTTCTGAAAATCAAAATTTCCTATTGATCACCATGACAATGGATCTATATAGGCTACATCATTTTCAACAAAGGGCCTGAGATATAAAATTCCATTAAAGAACATAATGGAAAAATTATTTCTCACATTATTTATTAAGAAATATAACTCATGACACAAAAAACATATACTTCCTCTGTGAAAACGTATGGAATCACTTTATTCATCAATACAATAAAGTATAATATGTATAACAATCATTAATAATAATCTTAATGTTTAAGGATAAATACACATTTCCTTAGATTGGAACATCCAATGAAACATATAAATGTGCATTTCCTACTGGCGGGTCTCATTCATATAATATTATACACTAGATATTACCAAGGGCGTACACCGTGAGAAGGTGACTCAAAGTCCTATGAGTCTCCACCCCTGATATCTTGTATCATTTTTGTCCCTAAAATGACATCATATGGCTATAGAACATATATTTAAAAATAGTTTCAAAGAACTTATGGGTTCTCATTGTAGTCGAGAAATGTTATGACCTTTTAGTGCGAAAAATAATATTAGGACATGATCACATATCATGTTATGTAAAAATAACAATCATAATGTGATAAAAAGTTTATTAATATTCTAAACTATGATTATAGATTATCATAAAGTACATAGAAGATAGCTATAGGGCACCAAATCTAACACATAAATACCCATATCTGAGTTCATTTTCCCAAAAAAAAAATTTCTCTATCCTCAGGATTCTCATGATAGAACCAAATAAAGTGGGAAACGAATAAAGGGAAAGAAAAAACTTGAAAACAGGTAATAGGATGTTGCAGAAAAGATGGACATGTAAGATAAGAATCATTAGTAAGAATATGTGTTATTCTTACCAACATTAGAATGTTTTTTAGAAAATAATTTATCAGAGGAGTAGTTTTTGATGATGATAATTAATTTCTCTAGGAAAAAGATGAAAATATATATAAAATAATGAAAAGTTTGAATTAAAGAAAAATTGAAGATGATAAGTAATAAATACTATGATCTAATGAATCAAAAATTGAGTCAACGAAACCCATAAAACTTTTGTTATTTTTGAGTCAAACCCCATTAGAGAAATAAATTGAAATAGAAAAATTAAAGTCATGAAATATAAGGGAATAATAACAAAAAAATATTAGAGTGAAATTATATAAACCATTATATATAAAACATTGTTTATAATAAAAAATATTTCTCAAGAGGTGAACATTTGAGACAAGAAACCCTTACCTTAAACTCTCACTTAGTTGATTGCATTATAACACCATTCAAAAAAATAAATTACTGTATAAATTAATTATTCATAACCTTATTCATGTCCATAAAATTGTATAAACTTCACTTATATTTGTTCTCTACATGTATATTATATTTATTATTAGTTTTGAATATCGGGTGTGAGTAATCTTGATCGTTTTGGACTAGTTTCATAATTATTCGTGTTGTTAATCATTATTCTCACCAATTTAATTATTAAAAGACAATAAATGGTATACAAATTTATATTTTATTATTTTTTATATCGCTATAGTTTTATTTTATGGTTTTTTTATTTACGGTTCAAATAGATGAAAATTGCGAACTACATTTTTCAGTGATTTTTAAAAAATGAATAGTAGTATATTAATTAATGATTTAAATGTATATATTAACAAAATATAAATCAGAAAAAATTATTTAATTATCAATAACAAATATTATTTTTCTAAATCCATACATGATATAAATTTTTATCATTTTTAGGTAGATCGTTAAATCGATACAACAAGTGTATGATAAAAACTACGCCAGAGTATGACTATAGAAGAAATAATTTAAAAAAAATATCAATATAAAAAAAGTATAAAAACATTATTTATATGTTATTAAGGTATTTAATTTTAATTTTTAATATTTATAAAAATAATGATAATTAAAAACAAATTTTCACTAATAAATAATCATCATTTTCTCTTGGTACATTTTTTAGGCAGTTAGATTTACAATGATTGTTTATTGATATATTACTTATACAATGATTAATTTATATTTCCAGAATACAAATAATTTCCTAAGTAACATATATATCCAATTAAACCATTTTTATAACCATACTAGAAAAGTGGTGATGAAAAAAAACATGTCATTCCCAGAAGTGATAGTCTGTACACACGCATGAGGAATGTTTTTGGGAATAAATGAATTAGGGAACTTTATTGAGGATAGGGGCTGAAGAAATAGTATATGGGCTCTATAATAATTAAATTGGATATATTTTCACAGTAATTTTGAACTAGGTATGTAGATTGAAAAGGGTGTAAGTGAGCACCTTTTATAATTGAAAAAGGGAATCATCTTGGAAAAAGAATGTTAAGTATGGGGTAAAAATAAAATTTCTTGATATCTGTAGAAATTTAGTGGGTAAATTTTATTGAGACCTTTATGTATGAATTTATAACCTAAAAAAGGTTTTCTATAAGGTCCAAGTTTCAAATTGATTTAGTAAAATTTGATCCACATTAGATTACCCATTTTAATACTTATTAATCTTGATTAAAATTTAACCATGGTTATTATTTTATCACTAAAAATATATGATGAAACTTATTAAAAAATTAAAAATTTATGAATCCTAATTTTTAGTCCATTTAATCTAATCAAATTTCAAATTATTAGAATATTAGCATTTAAGTTAAAACATATAATGTGTTGAATTTTTTTAAGAAAAATTTTGTTTTAATAATTAAATATTCTTAATCATATTTAAAATTTATTAACAATTAAATTATTTTTAATTAACTTATATATGTTTAAATATCATAATATAGTCCTAATTTAAAATATATCCATTTAATTCTTTTAAAAAACATAATATTTAGAAAAGTATCATTCTTTAAAAAATAAACTTTTTTTTCATAGTAATTAATATTTACCTTAGTAACTTAATTTTATGCCTATAAATAATATTAAATTTTTTAAATATAATATAAAAATTATTTTATCCAAAATATATCTCAAGTTTATAAAATTTTGTTTTAATATTTCTTCATAAAGTCTATTTTTAGAAAATGTTGATTTTTTAGTTTAAAATTTATGTGTAGTAAAAATTTATCAATGTAATTAAATTTAATGATATAAATTAGTTTTTCAAAAAACTATAATATTTATTTGTCTTCCAATGTAATAAAAAACAATATATTACCCTTAAAACATTTAATTAGAAGATAGGATTGAAAATTATTTTTAAATTAGAATAAAATGTTTATTATGTTCTATAATATCAAACATATGTTTTTAAGTTAAAAATGTTATTTTTAAATACATTTTTTACTAATGAAATAATAATTTAATCAATTTTAAGGTTTTATAATCTTATAGGTTTTTATCATATATTGATAATGGCATAAAATTTACAATTTTGGTAAAAACTGTAATTTTCACAATTCATCTAGAAATCAATTATTTTAGAAAAATTATTAAAAATCATCTTATTATAATTTTGATATTATTAAAAAAAAATAAAATTCATTTTAAAAATATTAAAATTCTAAAATTGATAAATTTATTTTTTTTATGAAAACACAATCTGTATGGAATTTTTTTTTGAAAAATGACCATTTAGAATATTAGGTGTTCTTAATCTATCTTTGTATAAATTTATATTAATTACAATATTTTTATATACTATAAATTTTATTATTCCAATTTTTTAATTATATTCATATAATATGTCACGACTAAATTTATTTTGGAGTTTCCTTTGAAGAAAACTATTAAACACAAAATTTATTAATTAAAAACACATTGTGAACTCTCAGGGTCATTATATTGTTTTCCAATTGAATAAATTTCATACTAAAAATTTTAATTATTAGTCACTTAAATATTTATAGGCTTATATGGCTCAATATTTAATCTCCAATGAGGTTTTATCCTTGATATATTATGTTCAACTAGTGATCTCATGAATTCCCTTATAATAGGAATATAACTAATACAGAGTTTTTCTCAAAACTTTTATGCAAAAAAACCCAATATAATGGGTGAAACTTTTAATAGGGAGTATATCATAATCCTTGTATTAATAGGTGATCATAGGTAGGATTTTAGATGTGATTTTTCTATCTTGTAAATTACCATTGTCAATATATCCAATCTATGACTAATATCACCTAAAATTTAATTAAAAGAAGGATAATATGATTTATTAAAAGTACATATCTATTAGGGGGAGTTATATAATTGGGATGAAATAAGAATAAAAATATATAATTTTTTATTAATAATTCAACATCTATTATTCAGGGTGGTGATTTTAGGTTTATATCCAACATAATAGGTACACTAAAGTGGGTTGAACAAAACACAATTACAACACTAATTGTTCTTAAGAGGATGATTAGGGCCCTTTACTCTATATCAAATTCAAAACATTATTCAGTAGTTATGGTTCCATAGGACTTTCCTTGTTCTTTGCTACTTATAATATCTAAATGGATATTATTGTATTTATTATTTGGATTAAGGAATTGTCTTAAATAATTCCCAAGTTCCCATAATTTAAGACATTGAACTTTTAGTGGCACCACAGGTTGAAATATTTTTATTTTCATCAAGTCCATTGAGCTCTTCCCTTTTACTTGGTAAATTTTTTCTCTACACGATAATTTTCCACACATAAAACATATCATAATTCATGTATGATATTTTCCTTATTGCTCCTTTCTATATTTTTTACATGTAGAAATTTGAACATTCATTCATTCATTGTCTCCATCACTCAAAATTCCATGATGCTGCAACTTTATCTAGTTTAGTGAATTTTGGGATTCAACCATTTTCACATTGTTAATAATAATTCTTGGCATATGGTTTGGAAATAATTATAATATTTATTACCCGCAATCTTATCCCATTTGGTTTCTCATTGATACAATCATTGTATTGTCCATGGAATCCATGTTAACTTGGTTTTATTGGGATTGAACAAGTTCTAAAACCAGGAGAGGTTAATGTGAGTGATGAATAATTAAGATTATAATAGGATTAACATATATGGTAACATGAAAATTCAAAATCAAAATTTATTACTCTTGAAAACCATCATATTATCTCTCAATTAAACATAAATAACTCTCAGATCACTATATATTTCTCTAGGTTGGGTTATCTCATACATTTTACCCCAATATCTTAAAAAAAATCCTTCATAATGGCTTATAATGAGAATTTGATTAAAAAAATTGTATTTAGTTGTAGTTTCAAACCAGGTGCGTGGTTAGGCCTCTTTATAATTCACAAAGGGATAGTTGATTTAATACACGACACACCCTTATTTAGTGTTATTACCCTTAGGTAGATTTCTACCAGAGCCAACAGACACTTATAATATTGATACAATGATATGATTACTAGGAAAACCACACAACCTCTACATTACCAATGATTATGGATGTTATCATTATAATAACCAGGGTTTTGAGCTTGTAAGACTTTGAAAATTTCTTGATGTTATTCTAGAGAAGGGTGTTTAGATGTCCTGTGATTCCGAGCCCCGGTGCGGCCAGAATTAAATTTTAAGTGCGTTCACACTGGAAACACCAAATACACACGATAGCTCCTAAACGGTTTCTCAGATGGGAAAACCGAGGGCACCATTGAGTCCAGAACGTGCCATTTACCCTAGGAGGGGTGTATCTTTCAGGGGCGCATCCCTTCTGTGGAAAACGCCACTAGGGGCATTTTCATAATTTGGTGGCCCCGGGAGTGTACTTAGTAACTTATGAATAGAGGTTCAGATTAAAATTTAGATACCTCCTTTGTTCTAAAAATGTATATTTTACCCTAGGGGTGGCTTAACCATAACCCCGCTATATGTACGGGTACATGGCCTACGGGCGGGGGGTTGAAGTGTTTTCTATTTAAACACACCTCCCCCACCCTCTTCTTCCCCTTGTTCTTACCCTTGGTGCAAGTTCTTCCCACCAAGGGAGAACCTCCTTCAAGCTTCCCTCTCCCTCTCCAAGATTGGTGGTAGCTCCGGAAAATCGTTGGTGAAGCGTCGGGCTACGCCCAATGAGGTAGGCTCGTGCATTGCCAATTTTAATTCCCGAAACCCATTCAAATGCAATTTTTTGCGTCAAAATGTTGCCCGATCGTCGAGCAAAGCCCATAGTTGTGTAGGTATCGATTTTATCTTCCTAACGAACCTTTCATATAAAATTTTCAAGTCCCAAGGTGTCTTGGGTGGCCCCGGGAAGTTTTCGGTCCATTTTCTTCTTTTTCTGGGAATTCCAGGGGTGGTCCGGCGGTCGATACGGCGGTCCGGCGACGGCTCCTAGCGGCGGTGGCAACTCCCAGCAGTGGAGGAAGTTTCCAGGATATCGGTGCGACGACAGGATCTTCAGCATAGAGGCGGGCTCCTCAGCGATGGCGGCTTCGCCCGACATGGCGGGCTCCAGGTAGCGGTGGCTTCGCGTAGTGCAGCAAGCTCCAGTCGGCGGTCCTCGGGCGGAGGTCGTCGACCAGGTGGACCGGGGGTCGCGGCGCGTGACCCCACATGGAATACAGAGACCCGCCTAAGGTAGATCTCCGCATGGACCAGTGACCGACCATGAGGGCCGGTCGGCGTGGTGGACCGTGGGTTCGCGGCTGGCCCATCTCGCTGGGCCGCGGGCCGGCCGGTGAGGGTCCGCCCAGGTCGGGTGGACCGGCCAAACTAGGCTGGTCCAGCCCAAGGGGGTTCGTCCCCTAAGTTCAGACACCCGTAACTTCCACTACGGGTGTCTATTTTGAATTCCGTTTATGGAAGTAAAACCCTCAGCTCGAGACGAAGCTTTTGAGATGGTCTCAGGAAATTTTAATATCCGATACAGGGGCTCGGTGGGGCTTCACGCTCGTTATGTTCTACAAAGGGATCCTTCCTTCAGATGGCACGAACATATACAAAGTCTGTTTAAGGCACTGTCAGTGGCGTTGTGACCATTTCATCGAGACGAAGTGGTCTAGGGTGGTTTTAGGTGTTGAAGTCAGAGTTGAGGCATGGGCCCCACGTGCCGTCTTTTAAGCTGTGAGCAGCATTTTGCGACTTTTTTATCAGACGTCCATTCGGGGCGAATGAGTAGTCATTTTGGAATGTATTTCCAAGAGCATCGCAATGACGCAGTTCTCCCGACCTCTTTCAGGATTGAGGTGTGGGCCCCACAAGACGCTGTATCTTCATAAAGCGGTGTGGAATAACTTTTTTGTCAGGAGTCCGTTTCCAGTGACTAATTAGTCTACCTCGCGTGTTTTTTTGCGAGGGTTACAACAGTGTAATTTGTTTGGGAATGTAGAGCCCCTTTCAATATCTCATTAAATGTGGAAACATGAAAGGGCATTGGTCAAAGGTTCCTATGACGCACTCCGACCCAATGCACGGTCGTGATGTTAGTGACACCCAGTGATGGCACGAGCAGCACATAGTTATGGGACCGGTTCAGGGTTTACCCTCCAGCGGGGCCGGGCAGTGGGTTACCCACCGGCATATCAGGGTTTACCCTCTAGCGAAGCTAGGCAGTGGGTTAACCGTTGATTTTAGGGTTTACCCTCCAGCAGGGTTTGGCAGTGGGTCACCCAATGATCATTTTAGGGTTTAGCCTCTGGCAGGGCTGGGGAATGGGTCACCCGACGACCTTTTGGGTTTTACCCTCCAGTTGGGCTGGGCAGTGGGTAACCTGATGATTCCTTTTAGACTCAGCCCTTCCGATTGGTCTAGCCAGTGGTTTTTCTCCAAGATTACTAGAGCAAGACATTTGGTGGTACGAATTAGCAATGAGGTGGATTTGTTGTGCAGGACTGTTGGTCATCAGTGATGGATATCCTTATAATTGTTGGCGACTTTTCCTGGGCTGAGCTTGGGGATAGAGATACCCTTACACAGTCGATTGGGTTTCTTGTTGAGCACACACATATATATATACAACCTACTTTTGTTCCCACTCCTGGGGTTTAGTTACTCTCCTTCTAGGAGGGGTGAAGACACGCGGGGTATGGCACATGATTTTCGTGTCTAGTTCCTCTTGGTTGGATGAGTCTACTCCCTTTCTTCTGTTGGGTTGAGCTGCATTTTATTTACTGTACTCTTTCACTATTTTTAGTTCTATCTACAACTCATCATTTTGGTATCTCCTTTGCTGCTCCATCAAGATTTTGGGGCATCTTACTGACTATCCTTATACTCACCCCTGCTTGGGCTTTTCCGGCACTTGGTGTGCCCTTGTAGACGACAGATAGGTCGATCGAGACTACGGAGGAGCGTAGAGGACACAGGAGCTTGGGATGCATTCAATAGACGTAGTAGGACTTTGAGGTGTGAGACACCAGCTGTTTATGTTTTTTTACCTATTTCTGGGTTGTGGAACATTTCAGGATGTGCATGTGTTTAGTCCATTTATCTATTCAGTATCTGTCAGTACTTTTCAACACTTTACTTTTTCCTATTTAGAGGTTGATGCATGAATGTGTTCGGGTTATAGTTGCTTGTCCTTTGGGTTTTTTATACTCTGCACCATTGCATTTAGTGGGCTGTGTGGGTGTGTATAGGTACTTAGGAAAAGGTCTCCCTAGATATTGTTATGCCTTTGGCTCTTGTCACGTGCACTTGGCCTATGGAGGCGTGCCTGGGGTAGTTGCGTCTTGAGACCGGTAGGGTCGGGTCGTGAAAAAATGGTATCAGAGGTGGTTCACTTCTTGGGGAATTGTTTGAACGTCCCTAAAAAGGATTTGGTTGGGATTTAGGGCAATAGTTTCAAAATGTCTCGAGGGAATCTCTCTAGATAGGGAGTCCAGTGATGGTACGGGTGGCTGACGTATCCATTCACCAGGACCCTGATAACCCGCTTGTCAACTAGACATGCTGAGACACTTGTTGCAGGGAACATTGGAACATGCATCCAGTAGGATTGAGTCTTTGAATGTCCTTTTTGAGTCATATCCCGTTTGTTATTACTAATATATATATATATATATATGATCATCAAATCGTGGTAATCCTTGATAATTTTTAGGATGCCCCCACGACAGCAGCCAGCTAGGTTACCCACCCCAGTTCATGACGACGATCTGGCGAGTGACGAGGCGTCAGTTTAGGGACCCTCACGTGATCCCCTTTTACCTAGTTCTTCAGTAGTGGCCCCTCCACCTAGTGAGTGGCGGTTAGTACTGGTAGCACTGGCCAAGGTTGAGCGCAGGCTGAGTGCGCTCGGAGACTTTCAGCGTCAGCGACCACATAAGTTCTATGGAGACCCGGATCCCCAGGCAGCGGAAGACTGGCTAGAGTCTATGGACTGACTTTTCAGGATGGTACAGACACCAGAAGACCAGATGGTGGCCCTATATACCAGCCTTTTCCTCGGGATGGTCGGGTGTTGGTGGGGGTTGGTTACGCAGACCCACGTCGAGTCGTCTCTCATGTGGGATAGCTTCCAAAAACTATTACAGGAGGAGTACAGCCCCTATTTCTTACACTCTATTCAGATTCAAGAGATTTTGGAGCTGAAGCAGGGGGGAATGACCATGGCGCAGTACTCGGACCGATTTACCAATCTGACACGCTACTCGTAGGACATGATCCGCGACAGTTACTTTCAGGCACAGAAGTTTGATCAGGGTCTTCGTAGGGAGATCTGGGATAGTGTAGTGCCCCCATGCATCCCTAGTTATTATATGGTGCTAGAGTGGGAGCTCGTGATGGAGTAATTTTTGGCTGAGGGACGCCAGCTGACAGGGCCTAACAGTGGTCGCTTCAGAGGAGAGTCCTCAGTGACAGGTAGGTGGCAGAGAGCAGAGCCTCGGTTGAGGAGGCCCTTCCATGAATAGACATAGGACTAGGGTCTTACATCGTAGTGGCGCCATGGAGCACCGAGGCAGGCAAGGGAGAGCCAGTTCTATGCTTGTGACAGGAGGGACTACCTAGCATGGGACTGCCCAGCTAGGCATTCCAAGCATCCATGGCAGGCAGAGGGCGCACCGCAGCGGCAGAGGCAGTGCCGTGACAAGGGATCCCCCAGGCGAGGACATGGTGGTCCTCTGAGAGGTGGCACAGGCAGAGCAGTAGGACCTGGTGGTCCGAGACGACGTTTTGAGGTCCTTCCACTGCCACCATCGGGTGGCCCACGCCAAGATTAGGGATCTTGCGGTAGGGGCCGAGGGCATCTTCAGGCTATGGGTGTTCATGAACCCCCAACACATGAGATGGTTCGAGGTACTCTTTGTGTTTACTCTACGCTTGCTTCGGTATTAGTTGACACATGCGCCAGCCACTCCTTTGTATTGCTGTTGTGGGTACGGGAGTTGGAAATTCTGATCCCGCGTTACTCTTTGGCATCAGTTTGGTTTCTTATGAGAAGTGTCTCATTAGTGACCTTTATCTGCCGATAGTGCGAATTGTCGTACGAAGGAGGGAGTTTCATGTGGGACCTGCTCGTCATCATGATGGAACCTTACGACGTCATCTTGGTCATTGATTGGCTTTCTATGGTTCACGTCCTGATCGAATGACATCACAGACAAGTCAGAGGTGTGTTTTCTGATGGGCCGAGGATCACCATCCTTGGTGAATGAGACCTCATGGAAGAGTATATGGGTACTCTGGGCAGGAGACCCCGACTCTTTTTACACCAGTTGGCGAACATGGATCTCGGAGCAGCAGACGCTACATGCACCTGGATCCCAACCCACTAGTATAAAAATGGCCTTTAACGTTAGTTTTTTTTATTTTGGACATTGGTTTTTAACCGACGTTGAAGTCACCGACGTAAAAAATATGACTTTTTACGTCGATTTTTGTAAACTGACGCCAAAAATGAATTACATTTGATTTTTGGCATTGTTTTTTTAAAACACCGATGAAAAAAGAAACTAATTTTTATCATTTTTGGCATCAGTTTTCATAAAAACCGATGCCAAAAATTTAAAAAAATAGTTTTGGCATTGGTTTTTTAAAAATAACGATGTCATAAATGAAAAAAAAATATTTGTGGCGTCGGTTTTTAACGAAACCGACGCCAGAAAGTAAAATTTTTGTTCTATGTTTTAGATCATTTCCAAATATTTGATTTGACTGGTTGTGGAACTAAAACAGAGTTAGGGATCAAAATTTATCTCCATCATAAGTTGAACCTATCAATGTTTCGATTGATACAACCCGTTTCAAAGAAAAAATGATAAACATAAATTAAAATCATATACAGAAAATGAAATAAAATAAGCATAATACTTCAAACATATTTCAATGGTTTTAGGGGATTCCATAGGAATGATATGCTAGTTATCATCATATAACTTATATTTAGAAATGAAAATTAATCATCATTATAAGAAATCTAATCGAGTTGTTTAGAAATGAAAGATAATAATAATAAAGAAAACAAATGAATAGAATATGTACCGTGTTCAAATTAATTATTCAAGTCGCATTGAAAACTTGATTTAATCAAAGATGATGAAAATAATGAATGGAGGTGAAACTGGATATATATATAGTAAATGAAAATATTTTCAATTGCGTTGTATGAAAATGTAGGCGGGATTTTAAAAATATAAACGCGCATTGTGAAATAAATTGAAATTCTGATCCCACGTTACTCTTTGGCATCAGTTTGGTTTCAAACCGACAAAAAAGCGGATTTACATTGGTCTTTTGGTGTTGGTTTTTTAGAAAAATGATTCCAAAAATTCTAATCGATATCCTTTTTGGGTCGGTTTTTAAATAAACCGACGCTAAAAAGTTAAAAAAATAAATTTTGCCTCTGTTTTTTCAAAACCGACGCAAAAAAGTTAAAAAATAATATTTCTGGCGCTGGTTTTTTAACAAACGAACAAAATTTATTTTAAAAAATCTTTTTGCGTCGGTTTTTTTAAAAACTGACACCAAAAACAAAAAATAATTTTTTTGGCGTCGGTTTTAAAAAAACCGACGCGAAAAACTAAAAAATATTTTTGGCATCGGTTTTTATGAAAACAGACGCTAAATAATTAAAAACGTACAATGTTTTAGATATTTCCTTTATCTTTGATTTGACTGGTCATGGAGCTAGAACGGAGTTACGGATTAAAAGTTATGGCCTTTTAAAGTTGAACTTCTTTAAGAATTATCTTAGATAAGATCAACTTCCGACATCCATAACTTTTAATTCTTAACTCCATTTTTTCTCCACAACCAGTCAAATCAGAGATTAGTGAATTATCTAAAACATTGTGATTTTTTTGCATTTTATGGTGTCGGTTTTCATTAAAACTGACACCAAAATATATATTTTTTAGTTTTTTGCGACGGTTTTTTAATAACCGATGACAAATTTTTATTCTTCTATTTGGTGTCGGTTTTTAAAAAATACTACGCCAAAAAAACACCCAAAAATTATTTACATCAGTTTATAAGAAACCGACATCAAACTGGCGACGTTAAAATCATTTTTCTACTAGTGATCGTTGTAGATGACTACATGGATGTCTTTCCTGAGGATGTTCTGGGACTACCTCCGAGGAGAGAGATGAAGTTCTACATTGACTTGTATCCGAGGACTGCCCTGATATCATGTGTGGCTTATCGGATGGCACCCACAGAGCTCTGGGATCTACGAATTCAGCTGGATGACCTTCATGAGAAGGGATTCATCAGGCCCAGTGCGTCCACCAGGGCAGCTTCAGTTTTGTTTGTGAAAAAGGCATATGGGAGTCTGCGGCTTTCTGTAGATTATCTTCACTTGAATTTGGCCACGATAAATAACAAGTACCCTTTGTTGAGGATCGATGATCTCATCGACTAGTTGAGAGGTGCGATGTGGTTCTCCAAGATTGATCTTTGGTCCAGGTACCACTAGTTTCGGGTTCGTGAGGATGACATCCCGAAGTTGGATTTTCGTTGTCGATATATGTATTACGAGTTTAGGGTGATGCCCTTTGGCGTGATGAATGAACACACCATTTTCATGGATTTGATTAACCAGGTCTTCCAGCCATACTTGGACCGGTTTTTGGTTGTCTTTATTGAAGACATACTCATCTACTCTATGATAGAAGTGGAGCACTCAGAGCATTTGAGGATGGTCCTAGACTTAGTCTTAGAGCACCAGCTATATGGGAAACTCTCGAAGTTTCAGTTCTGGATTCATGAGGTTCACTTTCTGGGGAATGTCATTATGGAGCAGGTATTGGCCATAGAACCCACAAAGATAGAGGCAGTGCTTTCTTGGGAGCAACCCAACAATGCGTCATAGGTGTGGAGATTCCTTTGTTTGGAAGGGTACTATAGGAGGTTTGTGGAAGATTTCTCCATGATCGCTACCCCTTTGACCGCATTGATGCGGAAGGGATGACCGTTCACCAGGACTGAACAGTTCTAGAAGGCCTTCGAGGAGTTGATACAGAGGCTGACTCGTGCTCCAGTTTTGAGGATTCTAGAGGACGACATTGAGTTTGTAGTGTACTGCAACGCTTCAGGGGCTTGGCTCGGGTGCGTGTTGTTGCAGCAGTAGGAAGTGATTGCATATGGGTCGAGGCAGTTGAGGCCCCATGAGAAAAATTATGCGAATCACGATTTAGTTTTGGCAACGGTGGTCTTCGCCTTGAGGTTATGGACACACTACCTCCTGGGTGAGTATTTTGTGGTCTAATTAGACCACCAGAGCCTGAAGTACATCTTCACTCAGCGGTATTTGAATCTGAGGCAGAGGCAATTGCTGGAGTTTTTGCAGGACTATGATTTTGAAATAGTCTACACTATAAGGAAGGGAAACGTAGTAGCCGATGCCCATAGTAGGAAGTCTCAGGCTCGTCTTGTGCGGGAACATTTAGAGCAGTTGGCTTCCCTTCAATTGAAAATGGTGGAATAATAGGATTCAGCCTTTTTGCAGTCGATGATGTTGACTCCTCGCTCCTTGATCGTGTGAGAGAGTTGCATCTGGGGGATGTCGACAACGAGGTACTGCATGATCAGATATCCACGGGCGACGCACCCAATGGTTATTCTGAAGGAGGGAATCCTGAGATCCTGTTATAGGGGCGAGCTGTAGTACTAGTAGATATGTGGGAGGAGGTGATGTGGGATTTCCACACTTCTCCCTTGGATCTACATCCCGGTGTGGGGAAGACTTATAGAGACCTTCAGCGGTAGTTTTGGTGGTCTGGAATGAAGCGGAGCGTAGATGATTTCGTTTATCAGTGTCTTCCTTGTCAGCAGGTGAAGGCAGAGCATCAGGTTCCGACAGGGTTGTTGCAGCCCGTTGATATCCCGTAGTGGAAGAGGGATGACATATCTATGGACTTCTTCACAGGGGTTCCACACACAACGAAGGGCCATGATTCCATTTCAGTGATAGTGGACCGACTCACGAAGTCGGTACACTACCTTTCCATCAGGGAGCAGAGCTCGGTGGAGAGCCTTGGGCACCTATATGTTCAGAAGATCGTCTGCCTTCATGGAGTACCCTCGATGATCATCTCCGACCGCGAGGCGCAGTTTACGTCGTGATTGTGGTGAGGCCTTCAAGAGGCATTCAGGACTCAGTTGTGGATGAGTACAGATTTTGACCCCCAGACGGACGGGAAGACAGAGCGCACTTTCCAGGTGTTGGAGGATATGCTCAGGTTGTGCGTGTTAGATTTTGGCATGAGTTGGGAGGATCACCTGCCCTTAGTGGAGTTCACGTAAAACAATAGTTACCACTCTACTATCAGCATGGCACCTTTTGAGTCCCCCTATGGGAGACCCTGAAGGTCACCGTTGTACTGGATAGAGGTTGGGGAGACCTCCCTCATGGCCCCAGAGTTGGTGATGGTGGTGATAGAGAATATAACAACCCATACTTTACATACATTGTTACTACTTCAGAATTAAAGCATACTTATTACAACATATAACAAAACCATGAAAGGACCATATAGGTATAGTGTCTTTAGAAACTGGGAAACATAAACAATTGGTTCATAAATCATCTACACTATCTCCCTTTTATTTTATCATAGCTAGAGCCCCTTTTGGAATATCTTACATAATACCCTTATTCCTGACCTGGGGAAAAGAAAACATAAAAAATGGTGATATCAAATTCCAAATAAGGGTAAACAAAAGAAATATTAATCACATCATATTCTCAAGAACATATCATTTTGTAAATCTTAACCTGCAAAAGAGATCATAATTTCATAACATGGGATAAATCATAGTGGTGAAATGTAATCCCAATAATCATAACATAAAACATTAAACTTTGTGTCATACACACATAATCATAGAGATTCATTTCATAGTAGTCAAGACTCATTGCCAAGACTATCATAGCGGACAAAGTCCATTTATGAACCGAGTTCACTCCTCGTTTCAGTCCTGTATCACTGAATCATATTAAACTATCGTTCCAGCCATATCTATATCATGAGATATAAATCTTTACCCAATGCATTGGAGGGAGATATATGTCCTAACCATCTCATAATGAAAAAATTCTTATGCATGCCACAAAATCATAAATCATAGCATAACCCATCTAATAAAAATGGGATTCTTAAACATCATGCAATCATAACATAATCCATATATGATAAAAGGTCATCATAAAAATAATTCCATCATAACATAATCAAATCAATTTAATAATAGGGATATAAACAGAACCCTATATTATCTTATATCGAAAATAATTTTGATAAAACAGTTGAACTTCATTCTTGAGGAAAATATACTTTCTACTTCAAAAACATTTTTTCCATTCTTAACATGTCATAAAATTTTAAAGTAAAAGAAGTTAATTAAAAATAAACTTGATAACTTTTAAAGTATGCTTCATTGAAATAACGTTTTAAAAATCCATTCATGTCGTATAAGTTAAAGAAAAACAATTTTCTCGTACTTTGGCCGGAAAAGTCAAAAAAGTACGTCGTACTAAAAAACGACAAAAGATTCCTTTCATATCTTTTATTAAAAACTCACCTAAGGGTAAAATTGGATTTAAACAATTATAGGAGGATAAAAATAATATTATATATTGAGGAAACATGGATGTGGATGATAAATATCCCCCTGTAAATTATGAAGTATAAACAATCTCGGATAAAAATGAGATTGCGAGATTTTCCCTTACCTTAGGTTCGATTTGCTTCGTACGTGTCCGAACCTCCTGTATAATAATTTAAATAATGTTATTGACTTATTCCAGAATCTTAATCATTGTTATTATATCATATATGGTCATATTCTTAGCTTCGTATAGTAATAGTTCATTGCTACTTGTTATTCGGGTGTTTATTTCTTTTTGTTATTATGTGTGTTTTGTCGAATAAATTCATATTATTTTTTTACATTATAGATACCTCATTTACAGAGTGGGATTAGTGTAATATATATCATATTTATTCATTCAATTCATTTATATAATCATTATGCAATGGAGATCATGTAGAACGAGTCACATCACATCGTGGAGATGGTAGGTCATACGTACACACGAGCGATGATATCATTCCCATGATCGTGGAATTGTATTGAAGTGTATATATACTATTTAAGAATAAATATAACTTTACAATAATCATATATATTTATTATTTACACAATTATAACCATCCAAGTAATGTGGTGGTGGAAAACAGATTACACCACGACGTGGAGACGGTATTCCATACGTATGCACGTGCGGTGATTTCATTTTCCGTAGGATGGATAGAAAGTGAAATAGGGTTGTTTGTTATTTATAATAACATATAATTATAAGAGTTATAATGATTTTATTACTTCATAATGAAACAACTAAATAAGATGATGTGGAAGAAGAAATAAAGTTGAAAGAATCGGTAACATACATTACCTCTTCTTTGAAGCGCCTCTTCTTAACCTCCTCTTAGGGCACTAAATATGATCTTTGAAGAAGACCAGGACCTCTAGGATGTTTCTAGGAAATTGGAGAAGAGAAATTGGCAGGGTTTGGATGAGATTGAAGGCTTAAAGTGGTGTGAGGAGGAGAGGGAGGAGGTACCCTTTTATAAGGGAGGAGAGGGGCATTTTAAAAAAAAAAAATTAAAAAATTATTTTATTATAAAGTCATGTTCGGTTTTTAATAGATAAAAATTGATTTATTTCAAAGATAAGGTGGGTACGGGTCTAAATCCTTTCAATAAATAGATTTTGGACAAGTTTAGGTTTCTATTTTAACTCTATCATTTAGATTTAACTTTAAGTTAAATAACTTTACTTTTACTCCGTCTTCTTGTTTTCTTACACTATATGGTTAATAAACTTACTATAAAAAGCCAAAAAAACCCCTAGTGGTTAATTATTAATATATATAACCTTATCTAAATCATTTTTCCGAACCTTAGATTTTTAGGAATAAAATAACAATTAATAATATAATATTTTTTAAAAAAACCTATTTTATGTCAATTTTGACAATATTTGGGAATTAATTTTTTTGAAAATCATAAAATGATGATTAGTTCGAAAACAATTAACTAAATCACTAATAATATGTCATAGTAACCTATATAATTATTTTAATTCTTAAAAAGTATCAAATTACATTTATTTGGGTATTTATAATATCAATTATGTTAATATTCCCTTAATAAGGTAATTTCTGCATCATCATTGTGTCATAAATAAATTAAATTATTTAATGTCTAAAAATTATAAATAAAATACCATTATGTAGGAAATATTTTTATCTTTCTAATGAATATTTATAGTCTAATTTATCTTATGTATAACCCTATATTACAAATGTTTTAGTTTTTAAACATTGATTTTAACTATTTTAACTATTCTTTAAATAAAATTATATTAAATGTCCTAATCTAATCCAAGTGGACCTAAATGGTCATAGTTTATTCCTAAGGTTGTTTTTGGTAAAATTAAACTTATCCAATAGAATTAGGACATGTGTTAGGGTAATAATAATATCATTTCTACCCTTAATTACCCAAATTAATTTTAACAGTGGTAAATAAAAGTAAAAAGTTACTATTAACCAAAAATTATTTTTATCTTATTGAACCACATTTTACTACTTTATATTAACTGTGACTCTAAGATTTTTGAAATTCAACTCATAGAAGCGGTAAAATTATGTTTTATGTAAATTTTCAAATTCTCCTAGGAGGTGGGTGAAAGACGGTGAAAAGTTCAATAAACATTTTATATATCTAAAATTATTATAAAATGACTCCAATGAATTAATTTGAACTTATATAGGTATTATGTATCAATTTTTACCTAAAATAAATTTAAATAAAATAAATAATTATTTAAATAAAAATTCGGGTTTTAAATAGAAACCCAATGTTTTCACTATTCATCAAAAATTGAAAGTTTTCAGAAAAATACCAAAAATTCACCCTAGGCTAATTTCGATATTATGAATCCAAAAATGAAGTCCATTTTGAAGGATAAAATTTATAAAATTTCAAAAAGTGGGTATGACTATTCATAACGGCTAGTTTTAATAATATTTTAATAGCATATCGTTGTTTAGTGAAACTCGGTATTGCATACAACGCAAGCTATCGAGGAAGGTCGCGATTGCGTATAAAGAAAGCCAAGATAGTGTTGTGTGTAGTGAAATATTCCTTTGATGATAACATAAAAACAAAATATTTCTCATAAAAATCTTGGGTGTTACATTCTATCCCCCTTAAAATGAATTTCGCCCTCGAAATTCGTCATTTTGTAATAAACAGATGAGGATATCTCTCCCTCATCATATCCTCAAGCTCCCATGTAGCTTATTCTAATTGGTGGTTCCTCTATAAAACATTCACCAAGAGAGTGGTCTTGTTCCATAGGACTTTTTCACTACGATCCAGAATCTCTATCGGCTGTTCTTCATAAGAGAGATCTTGCTCTAGCGGTACAACTTCTGAGCTGAGTACATGTGAAGGATTAGGTATGTACTTTCTCAAAAGAGATACATGGAACACATCGTGAACTTGAGATATATTAGGTGGAAGCGCCAATCGGTAAGCTACCTTCCCAACACGATCTATTATTTTGAAAGGACCGATATACCTAGGGCTCAACTTTCCCTTCTTTCCAAATCTCATTACTCTCTTCCAAGGATATATTCGTAAGAATACTTTATCACCCACTTCAAACTGTAGGTCTTTTCTTCGGTTTTCTTCATAACTTCTTTGTCGACTCAGAGTTGCTCTTATGTGTTTTTGAATAAATCTGATGTTTTCTTCCATCTCATCAACAAGATCAGGTCCTGATAGCTTTCTTTCCCCAACGTCATCCCAGCAAGTTTGAGTCCTGAATTTATTTCCATAGAGAGCTTCATAAGGATCTATCTGAACACTGGAGTGAAAGCTACTATTATATGAAAATTACACCAAATGTAGGTGTTGATCCCAACCACCTTTGAAATCCATAGAGCAAGCTCTTAACATATCTTCTAGAGTTTGAATTGTCCTCTCAGACTGACCATCTGTCTGAGGATGATAAGCAGTGCTGAGACTCCACTCTGTATCCAGAGTATGCTGAAGACTTCGCCAAAACTTTGAGGTAAACCTCGGATCCCGATCAGGTATATTGGAAAGTGGTAATCCATGCAATCTTACCACTTCCTTCACATATATCCTGGAAATCTGTTCAAGAGAGAAGTCCTCTCTAATAGAAATGTAGTGTGCTGACATTTTAAGACGATCAACTATGAACCAGATAGCATTATTGCCTTTGGATGTTTTAGGAAGTCCGGTGACAAAGTCCATAGTGATGTTTTCCCATTTCCATTCGGGTAGGGGTAATGGTTGTAACATACCCTTATACTTCTGTCTATGAGCTTTAACTTACTGACAAACCAAACATCGAGAGACATATTCAGCAACATCTATTTTCATGCCATCCCACCAGAATTACTCTTTTAGGTCCCTATACATCTTCATGCTTCCATGATGAATAGAGAATGAAGAACTATGGGCCTCATTCAGCAGCTCCATTAATTCTGTGATGGGAGGAACACAAACCTGATTCCTGAACCTTATTATCCCATCACAATCAAGGATGAATTCGGGAACATTTCTCACCTTCTTTTGTAACTCTACATCTTCTTTCTGTGCCTCTTTAATCATCGCATGTATATATGTTTGAACATTCATTTGAGAAAGATAGGATTTTTCCCCTTCCATTATAATTCCATGATCCATACTTTGTAAATCCATCAATATTGGATTTTTATGATCCTCATCATGGATAATATAGCATGGTCTTGTCGACTTAGTGCACCTGCCATCTTGTTTGCTTTCCCAGGGTGATAATGAATTGAGAAGTCATAATACTTAATCAGCTCCAACCATCTTCTTTGGCGCATATTCAGCTCCTTTTTTGTGAAAATATACTTTAAAATTTTATGATTAGTATAAATATCACACCTTTCACCATAAAGATAATGCCTCCATATTTTTAATGCAAAGATTACCGCAGCTAACTCCAAATCATGAGTTGGGTAATTCTGCTCATGGATTTTCAACTGTTGTGAGGAATAAGCTATCACCATATCATTTTTCATGAGAACACACCCCGATACCTTCTTGGATGCATAACTGTAGATCACCAATCTTTCTCCACTACAAGGTAGTGTGAGTATAGGTGCACTAGATAACCTTCTTTTTAACTCCTTGAAATTCTCTTCACACTCTTCTGTCCAAACGAACTTAACTCCTTTTTTAGTCAACCTACTGAGTGGATTAGATAATCATGAAAAATATTTCACAAAACATTGATAATATCCAGCCAAACCAAGAAAACTTCAGATCTCAGTTACTGTTGTTGGTCTCGACCATCTTCCGATAACCTCTATTTTTGCTAGATCCACAGATATCCCCTATTTTGAGATTATGTGACCCAAAAATGAAACTTTTTGAAGCAAAAATTTACACTTGGTAAATTTTGAATAAATCTTATCCTTTCTCAGGGTATTCAATAAAATTCTCAATTGAACTTAATGTTCTTCCTTTATCTTTGAATAGACAAGAATATATTCTATAAATACTATGTAAAACTGATCAAGATAGTCTCTAAAGACTCTATTCATTGGATCCATGAAGATAGAAAGGGAATTAGTAAGACCAAATGGCATCACTATAAATTCAAAGTGTTCATACCTTGTATGGAAAGCCATCTTTGGTATATCCGCCCTTTTCACCCTTTATTGATGGTACCCGGACCAAAGATCAATCTTGGAAAATTATTGAGCTCCGTGTAGTTGGTCAAATAAGTCATCAATGCATCAGAGAGGATATTTGTTCTTGATAGTGATCTTGTTAATTTTTCAATAATCAATGCAGAGTCTTATTGATCCATCTTTCTTCTTAACAAACAGAACATGTGCTCCCCAAGGTTACGCACTAGGGCGTATGAATCCCTTATTAAGATTCACTTGGAGTTTCTTCTTTAATTTCTGCAACTTAATTGGGGCCATTCTATAAGGTGTCTTTGAAATAGGTAAATCACCCAGTACTAGTTCTATTGAAAACTCAACTTTATGATTTGGTGGAAGACCAAGAAATTCCTCCGGAAAGACATCATAAAACTCCCGTAAAATCGGAATATTCTTAATCGTGAGTTTCTCTCCAACCATTTGTGATAAATAACCTTCATATAGTGGAATCAATACCCATAAGATAGAAGATATTTCCACTGGAAGGTTATGTTCATCCTTGCATCGATAGATGATTATAGATTGATCTAGAATATGAAATGTGACTTACCTTATTTGAAAATAAATATGATCTCCATATAAAGAAAGCCAATCCATGCCAAGAATCACATCAAATTCCACTATAGGAAGGATCACAATATATTCAGGAAGCACTTTCCCACAAACTTCAACCGGAGAAGAATTGTAAAGTTTTGATGCCACTATTGTGCCATTAGGGTTGTCACATCTAACTCAACATATAATTGTTGAGGTAATACGAGGATAACCTTAGAAAATTCTTCATAAATAAAAGAGTGGGTGGATCTAGAATCAAATAAAACATTTTCTACTTTAGAGTGAATGGTATGTGTACCTTTCACCACTTCGTTATCATACTCCACATCGCTGATAGAAATTGCATGTGACTTTCCTTTGTATTTGGCCTTAAGAGTTTGTTGACGTCGATAATCATAAAAAAACCTTGGAATAGGGCATTTATTGGCATAATGCCCCATTTCCTTGCACTTGTAACATTGAAGTGTAGGAGGTGTAGTATGTGTAGCCTTTACATTGTTCACATCACTAGACATCTTCTTGCCATTATTGCAGCATTCAAATGCCCAATGACCTTCCTTTCCACATTTGAAACATTTACTTGTCCCTTTAAGACAACTCCCTACATGTTTCTTTCCACACTTTGAGCATAAGGGAAAACTCATCGTCTTTTCAGTGTGTTCTTTATATTTTCCTTTGAATTCCATTTTCCTCTTCTTATCAAACCCATATGACTGATGGGTTTCTCCAATATCCATCTCAACCTTGAGAGCACATCGAATTACTTCCTCGTAGCTATTCAAGTCCCTTATGGATAACGCCCTTCGAAAATTTGGTTTTAAGCCACTAATGAATTGATCAACCTTACTCTCAGGTTGGATAATAATCCCAAAAGCGTACCTTGAAGGCCTTGTAAAATTTTCTTTGTACATACCAACATATTCATCATCCTTTTCCTTCAGTTCAAGAAACTCCTTATCTATATTTGTTCGAAGAATATGAGGAAAGTACTTATTGAAAAATAAGTTCTTGAACTCGTCCCATTCCATGGAATCAATTTCATCTCTTGGCCTCGTATTATTGATAAGATTTCACCATTGATTAGCTTTACCCTCCAAACGATATACTGCAAAGTTGAATTTATCATGTTCAGAACATTGAAGAACTAAAAATAACTTTTCAGTAGTACTGATCCATTGTTCAGCAACTAATGGATCAGTAGACCCACTGAATGAGGGTGGATGCTGCCCCATGAAGGATTCAACAGAATGTTTCTCCTTCCTATGCTCGTTTAGAAGTCCTAAATGATTCATATATTGAGAATGTTGTGTGATCATGGCTACAAGATTTTTCATTCCATCTCCCATAAATTTTGGTTGCTCAGGGGTGAAATCATTGCATTGCCCATCGCATTCAGCATTAACACGGTTCCATCGGGTTCCATCCATTGACTAAAACCAATAAGAATAGTGTGAGAAACACAAATCATAATAGGAAAACCACATAATCAAGAATAAAATTTTACACTAAGGTCTTATCATAGGTTATTCATGGCCATTTCTAAAACACTAATATTGTGTTCTATGCATAGATATATCCTTAGGGTTCTTACTAAGGCTTTCACATCCTAGTTTCCAAAGGTTGACAATACCTTTCCTATGATACCAACTATAACGACCCATACTTTAAATACATTGTTATTACATCAGAATTGAAGCATACTTATTACAACATATGAAAAAACCATGAAAGGACTATATAGGTATAGTGTCTTTAGAAACTGGGAAACATAAACAACTGGTTCATAAATCATCTACACTGTCTCCCTTTTATTTTATCATACCTAGAGTCCCTTTTGGCATATCTTAATTAATACACTTCCTCCTGACCTGGGGAAATGAAAACATACAAAAGGGTGAGATCAAATGCTCAGTAAGGGTAAACAAAAGAAATATCAATCACATCATATTCATAAGAAAATATCTTTTTGGAAACCTTAACCTGCAAAATAGATCATAATTTCATAATAAGGGATAAATCATAGTAGTGAAATGTAATTCCAATAATAATAGAAAAAAATAGGAATCTTTGTGGAATACACACATAATCATAGAGAATCATTTCTTAGTAGTCAATACTCATTGCCAAGACTATCATAGCGGACAAAGTCCATTTCTAAACCGAGTTCACTCCTCGTTTCAGTCCTGTATCACTGAACCAGATTAACCTGCCATTCCAACCATGTCTATCTCATGAGATATAAATCTTTACCCAATGTATTGGAGGGAGATATAGGTCCCACTAATCTCATAATGAAACCATTATTATGTGTGCCGCAAAATCATAAATCATAGCATAACCCATGTAATGAAAATGGGATTCTTAAACATCATGCCATCATAACATAATCCATATATGAAAAAAGGACATCATAAAAATAATTCCATCATAAAGTAATCAAATCAATGTAAAAATAGGGATAGAAACAGAACCCTATCTTATCTTATATGGAAAATAATAATGATAAAACACTTGAACATCATTCTTGAGGAAAATATCCTTTCTACTTCAATTTTTTTTCCTTTCTTAACATGTCATAAAATTTTAAACTAAAAGAAGTTAATTAAAAATAAAATTGAAAACTTGTAAAGTAATCTTCATGGAAATAATTTTTTAAAAATCCATTCATGCCATATAAGTTAAAGAAAAACATTCTTCTCGTACTTTGGCCAGAGAAGTCAAAAACGTACCTCATACTAAAAAATGACAAATGATTCCTTTCATATATTTTAATAAAAACTCACCGAAGGGTAAAATTGGATTTAAAAAATTGTAGGAGGATAGAAATAATATTAAATAGTGAGGAAACATGGATGTGGATGATAAATATCCCCCAGTAAATTCTAAAGTATAAACAATCTCGGATAAAAATGAGATTGTGAGATTTTCCATTACCTTAGGTCTGATTTGCTTCGTACGTGTCGAAACCTCCTGTATAATGATTTAAATAAAGTTATTGACTTATTCCAGAATTTTAATCATTGTTATGATATCATATATGATCATATTCTTAGCTTCATATTAGTAATATTTCATTACTACTTGTTATTCGAGTGTTTATTACTTTTTGTTCTTATGTGTGTTTTGTCGAATAAATTCTTATTCTTAATTTTAGTTTATATATACCTCATTTACAAGAATTTATTAGGGTAATATATATAATATTTATTCATTCAATTCATTTATATAATCATTATGCAATGAAGATCATGTAGAACGAGTCGCATCACATCGTGGAGACGGTAGGTTGTACGTACGCACGAGCGATGATATCGTTACCATGATCGTGGAATTGTATTGAAGTGTATGAATACTATTTCAGAATCAATACCAATTTACAATAATAATATATAGTTATTTTTTACACCATTATAACCATCCAAGTATGGTGGTGGGGGAAAATAGATTACACCACGGCGTGGAGACGATATTCCGTACATACGCACGTGCGATGATTTCATTTTCCATAGGATGGATAGAAGGTGAAATAGGGTTCTTTAATATTTATAATAACATATCATTATATGATTGATACTGATGTTTTTAATTCATACTAAAACAACTAAATAATAGGAAGTAGAAGAAGAAATAAAGTTGAAAGAATCGGTAATGGACACTACCTCTTCTTTGAAGCGCCTCTTCTTAACCTCCTCTTAGGGAACTAAAAATGGTATTTTAAGAAGACCGGAAACTCTAAGATGTTTCTAGGGAAGTGGAGAAGAGAAATTGTCAGGGGTTGGCATAGATTTAAGGCTTAAAGTGGTTTGAGGAGGAGATAGAGGAGGTACTCTTTTATAAGGGAGGAGAGGGGCATTTTAGGATAAATTTAAAATATGTTTTTATTATAAAGTCATATTCGCTTTTTAATAGCTCCAAATTGATTTATTTCGAATCTGAGGTGGGTATGGGTCGAAATACTCTCAACCAATAGATTTTAGACAAGTTTAGGTTACTATTGTAACCTTATCATTTAGATTTAACTTTAAGTTAAATAATTTTACTTTTACCATGTCTTCTTGTTTTCTAACACTATATGGTTAATAAATTTACTATAAAAATCCAAACGAACCCCAAGTGGTTCATTATTAATATTTATAACCTTATCTAAGTCATTTTATAGATCCTTAGATTTTTATGAATAAAATAACAATTAATAATATAATATTTGTTTTAAAAACTATTTTATGTCAATTTTGACACTATTTGGTAATTGATTTTTGTGAAAATCATAACAACATTTTTAGTTCAAAAAAAGTTAAATAAATCAATACTAATATGTCATATTAACCTATAAAATTAGTTTAATTCTTAAAAAGTCTCAAATTACATTTATTTGGGTATTTATAATATCAATTAGGTTAATATTTCCTTAATAAGGTAATTACTGCATCATCATTCTGTCATAAATAAATTAAATTATTTAAAGTCTAAAAATTATAAATAAAATACCATTATGTATGAAATCTTTTTTTATTTCTAATTAATATTTATAGTGGAATTTATCTTATGTATATCCCTATATTAAAAATGTTTTAGTTATTAAACTTTGATTTTAACTATTTTAACTATTCGTTAAATAAAATAATATTAAATGTCCTAATCTAATACAAGTGGACCTAAATGGTCATAGATTATTCCTAAGGTTTTTTGTGGTCTAACTGAACTTATCCAATATAATTAGGACATGTGTTAGGGTAATAATAATATCATTTTTACCCTTAATTACCCTAATTACTTTTAACCATGGTAATTAAAAGTAAAAAGTTACTGTTCACCAAAACTTTTTTTAATCTTATTGATCCACATTTTACTCCTTGATATTAACTATGCCTCTCAGATTTTCGAAATTCTACTCACAGAAGCGGTAAAATCAAGTTTTATGTAAATTTTCAAATTTTTCTAGGAGGTTGGTAAAAGACGGTGAAAAGTTCAATAAAATTTTTATATAACTAAAATTTTTATAAAAGGACTCCAATGAATTACCTTGAACTTATATAGGTATTATGTATCAATTTTTACCTAAAACAAATTGAAATAAAATAAATAATTATTTAAATAAAAAGTCGGTTTTTAAATAGTAACCCAGTGTTTTCACTATTCATCAAAAATTGAAAGTTTTCATAAAAATACCAAAAATTAACCCTAGGCTATTTTCGAAATTACGAATGCAAAAATGATATCCATTTTTAAAGATAAAATTTATAAAATTTCAAAAAGTTGGTATTACTATTCATAACGGCTAGTTTTAATAATATTTTAATAGCGTATCATTGTTTAGAAAAACTCAGTTTTGCATACAACGCAAGCTATCGAGGAAGGTCGCGATTTTGTTTAAAGAAATCCAAGCTAGTGTTGTGAGTAGTGAAATATTCCTTTGATGATAACATAAAAAAAAATATTTCTCATAAAAATCTCAGGTGTTACAGAGAAGGTGCAGGTCATTCGTGAGCGGATGAGGACGACTCAGAGCAGACAGAAGTCCTACGCAGATTGTCGCCATAGGCCTTTGGAGTTCGAGCATGGGGACCATGACTTTTTCAGAGTCTCTCCACGGCATGGGACACAGAGGTTCGACTGGGGAGGCAAGCTGACCCTCAAGGTTCATCAAACCCTTTGAGATCGTGCACATGGTCGGCGAAGTGGCCTAGCGTCTTGCTCTACCCCCACACCTGTAGAGGGTGCATGACGTCTTCCACGTGTCGCAGCTGAGGAAATACATGCACGACCCCAAACATGTTATCAACTAGGGAGATCTGGACATCGAGGATGGAGGCACCATTGGGGAGCACCCGGTGGCGATTGAGGACTGGTAGGAGTGGACACTACGTGGACAGACCATTCCTTTGGTTCGTGTACTTTGGAAACACGGCAGAGTGTTGGAGAGCACCTGGGAACAGGAGATCCAGATGCAGGCTCAGTATCATGAGTTGTTTTTGTAGATTTGTTTTTCAGGGATGAAAAAATTGAATGAGTGAATGATGTAAGAAACCGAGTTTTGAGCCTGAAATAATTTGAAATTTTCTTGATGTTATTCTAGAGTAGGGTGTTCAGATGGCGTGTGATTCCGAGCCCCAGTGCAGCTAGAATTAAATTTGAAGTGTGTTCACACTGCACATGCCAAATAAACATGATAACTCTTAAACGGTTGCTCGGATGGGAAAACCGAGGGCACCGTTGATTTTGGAATGTACTTTTTACCTTAGGAGGGGCGTAACTTTCACAGGCACGACCCTTCTATGGAAAATGCCACCAGGGGAATTTTTATAATTTGGTTTCCCGGGTGTGTACTTTGTAACTATGAATGGAGGCTCGGAATAAAACTCTGAGACCGTGCAACACCCCAAGCTTCTACCGTATGTTTCTCTTTGAATAATGTAATAGCGTGTGTTGTACACAACATCGAGTTCTAACACACACCACAACCAATCAAACTAGACATTATGAATAGTAATACCTACTTTTTGAAATTATATATATTTTATATTTCAAAATGGACTTCATTTTTGGATTCGGAATATCAAAATTATCCTAGGTTGAATTTTTGGTATTTTTCTAAGAACTTCCAATTTTTATGAATAGTGAAAAATACTTAAAAACAACTTTTTTAATAAAAATAATTTATAGAGATAAATTATATTATTGAGTGGTTTTAAAGTATAATTAGAATATATTTTTACCATTTTATCCAATGGTGTTCATTTTAATTAATTTCACTTTGAAATTGGACATAAACAATTGTCAATCTTTTGATATATATTATTTCTTAAAAACACGCTATTTGTTGTGACAGTGGGAATTAATTATAAAATTAATTAATGCAACTTATATGTTTGGAATTTTTTAAAATAGACATCATTTTTGAATTTGGAATATCAATTATAGCTTAGGGTGAAATTTTGGCATTGTTCAGAAAAACTTCAATTTTTTATGAATAGTGAAACCACTAAGTGGTAGTTAAAAAACTGAATTTTTCATAAAACATAATTTTACCTCTTCTGTGAATGGAATTTCGAAAATTCGAGAGACACGGTTAATATCAATTATTAAAATGTGGTTCAATGAGATGAAAATAATTTTTGGTGAATAGTAACTTTTTACTTTTATTTACCACGGTTAAAAGTAAATAGGGTAATTAAGGGTAAAATGATATTAATATTACCATAACAATGTCCTAGTTATATTGGAAAAGTTTATCTCGAACAAAAACAACCTTAGGAATAAAATATTATCATTTAGGTCCACCTGGATTAGATTAGGGCATTTATTATTATTTAATTCAAAGAAGAGTTGAAAGAGTTAAAATCAAAGTTTATTTACTAAAACATTATTAATATAGGGTTATACATAAGATAAATTCGATTGTAAATATTCATTATAAATATAAAACGATTTCATACATAATGATATTTAATTTATAAATTTTAGACATTAAATAATTTAATTTATTTATGACACAATGATGATGCAGTAATTACTATAATAGTGAAAAATTAAAATATTTGATATTATAAATATTCAAATAAATATAATTTGAGACTTTTTATGAATTAAAATAATTTTATAGGTTAATATGACATGTTTGGATTGATTTAATTAACTTTTTTTTGAAGTAATCATTCTGTTATGTTTTTTAAAAAATCAATTATTGAATAGTGTCAAAATTGACATAAAAGAGTTTTTAAAACAAATATTATATTATTAATTGATATTAAATTCCTAAAAATCTAAGGTTCGGCCAAAATACTTATATCATGATAGGTGTATTATTAATGGACCACTTGGGGGGTCACTTGAATTCATATAGTATGTTTATTAACCATATAATAAAAAAATACAAAGAAACATTGTAAAAGGGAAACTAAGTAACTAAGATTTAATACTTAAAGATAAGGTTAATATAGTAACCCAAAACTATCTAAATTCTATTGGTTGAGTGGTTTTCGACTCATCCCCACCTTAACCTTTAAATAATATACTTTGGAGCCACTATAATCCGAATATTAATTTATTATAAAATAATATTTCTAGCTTTTCCAAAGGTGCCCCTCACCTCTCTTATAAAAGGGCACCCCCCTTCTCATTAATTCACACCTTCAAAGCCTTTTGGTTAGGCCAAAATCTGCCCAAATACTCTCTCAACTTTTCTCAATTCATCCTATAAGCATATCTTTAGTCATAAAGCCGACCTAAAGAGCCTTTTTGATCAAATCAAAAGGAAGAACCCGAAGAAGAGGTAATGTTTTCACCACCCTTTTTCAAGTTCCTTTCTTCTTCCACTTCCTATTTCTTTGTTATTCCCATTCTAAAATAATGAATCCAGTATCTCCTATATACTGTAATATTATTATAAATTTGGCACAACCATATTCAGAATTATATCCATCCTTTTAATGACATGTCACCATACGTGCGTACGTACGGCTTACCGTCTCCACGTCGTGGTGTAATTGTTATTCAATATATTTTTATTTGGATGGGTATAATAATTATGTGTAATTAATGTAAATAATAAATATAACATGATAATTATTCTTTATATAAGATATACCATCCAATTATATATTATTTTAATATCAAAAGAATGATATTGTCACTCGTGCGTACGTACGAACTACCGTCTCCATGAACGCGATGAGATTCATTCTCCCTCGTATCCATTCAAGTCTAATTCTCATTTGATGATTAATAATAGTATCTAAGGAGTTGATATCATTCTGGATATGATTAAGATATACAACATATCCATGACAAACACGGCTTACGTAACAAAACATATAAAAGAAAATGAGTAAGTTAACACCCGAAACAATGATAATACTAAGATATTATTAACAAAGAAATGTTAAAAGATCATATATGATATCATATTAATATATATTATTCTTGTATAATTTAATAACCATTATTTTACCATTATACAGGATTTTAACCTACCCCAACCATGGAAAATTACAAGGTAAGGGTTATTTCACAATCTCTTCATTATCCGAAGTTGTTTATATGTAATAATCTACTGTGATCTCTTTATCATCCCCATCCATGTTTCTTAAAAATGTATTTCAAAACATTTTTACTATTTACAATAATATGGGTTAAAGTAATTTATACCATTATTTGACTTTTTATAAGAGGTTTCTAAAGGAATGTTTCCGTCATTTTCCAAACAAGGTGCTTTTTAACCTTTTCGACAGAATTAAAGAATGTTTTTTTAACATATACGGCGGGTGAGACTATATTCCGTCATTATAAAATTGTCGAAGATTCCCTTACAATATTATAAGAATATTTTCAATGAAAATGTTTTATTTTATAAATATATGACTCTTAAATTATTTCAAAATAGAAAGAGATATTTCTCTAAAAAGATTTTTGATTTCATCAATGTCAACATCCTTTAATGGATTTTACGCTTATTTGAAGTTGATTTATTATGATACAAAACTTCTATATTGTATTTAAGGTTTTGTGATATGTTTGACTGTGGATGTGTTATTTTTATACCATCCATGGTTTATGGATGAAGTATTCACATTTCGTATGTTAGTTTTAATACGAATGTTTATGTTATGTTTGAACCTTTTCATATGGGAATGCATTGGAGTTAATATGGGACGGGTGGAGCCCGATATAGCTTCTAGATGAATCGGTAGGTCTCATGAGACAAAATAGTGTCTTGGAACAAGGCCTTGAAAAAATCTTATTTGTAGTCTTGGCACGAGGCCATGGCTATGTGGTTATGATAGTCTGACATTATGTATTCCATCATTATGAAAGTGGTTATTGATATTGCATATGATTATTCGATTAGTAGAATATCCATGTGAATAAGTAAATGGATTTATTTCATTTTATTTTTTCCATACGATGTTGAAGTTCAAGTTTAAAAGGATTTTTTTAGTTATACATTGCCTTAAATGTTTATTCTTATTTATGAAAGTTTACGCTATATTGTTATCCTTACTAGGCATTTGAGCTCACCCCTTTTCTATGTTTTATTTTTCCCAGGAAGTGAAGAAGTAAATTATGAATGACCTATAGGGATAGTATGATGGGATAAGAGTGTAGACTATGAAAAATATGTTTTTGTAGTTTTCATCTTTATGATGTAATGTAAACTTCATGAATGTATCTTGTGTTTCCAAGGATACTAAACTAATCGGTCTTTCGAGACTTGATCTTTCTTTTGATCATGCCAATGTTATGTAATAATGCACCGACTCTGGGTAGCTGGGGTCGGGGCATTACAGTTGGTATCAGAGGATGTTTAGTACAAACCTTGGAAGATAGATTTATATAAACTCTGATATGAGCACATAGACCTAAGATTGACTTTGAGGATTAGTATAGAAGAACTTCCTAGAATTTTGGTATTGTAGAGATTTTGGGAGTTTTCCGAGAAATACATCCATGTCTGGATACGAGCAGGTAGATTCGGCTTTGGCACAGATGTACCTAGGGGTAATACCCGAAAACACCGCATTGAGCTAGACTCGAACGGGAACTAGTGCACGACAACTGGCCTTGCTGCACTCTAGGTTACGACACTCCCGGGGGATATGCTTAGGGTAACTCTCATTTTATTTACAATTAATTATGAAGGTTTTATGAGTATATACTTCCTCAAAGAAAACATTTTTATGATTATGGATTATATACATAAATAGTTCAATTTATGTTAAGTGTTTTATAAGTATGGAATTATGTATTTTGATTCATAAACTGATCTAGTTTATGCCATTGTTTAGAAATGGTTCCTAGTGGAAGAAATGGAAACCGTATCAATGAAAAAACTCCATGTAGGGATTGCCCTCCTGCTCAAGATAATTATAGTGGAGCTAGTGATGCAACTGGTGCCGATCAGCTAATCACCATACTGGGACAACTCACTCAGGTTATGAATAATAACCTTACCCATATGGAGCACCCTGATCCACAGCGTGGTGGATCAATTTTATATCTCTTTATGAGGAAAAAAACACCAACGTTCAATGGGAGTAAAAATCCCTTAGTAGCTAAGCAATGGATAAATTCCCTAGAGAAAATATTTCAGGCTTTGGGGAGTAGTGAAAGGGAAAAAGTTATCATGGCAGTTTACTGCCTCACTGGAGATACTGATCAATGGTGGTCATTGATTCAAAACATGAAGGAAGATGATGAAGTATCAAATATGGAATGGAGGGAGTTCAAAGATCTATTTTTAGAAAAATACTTTCCTCGTGACCATCGAGCAGATACGGAAAGTCAATTTTTGAGTCTGAGACAAAAGGAGGATGAGAATGTCGCAAAGTATGAGGCTAACTTTATAAGGTTAGCAAGGTATGCTGGAGATTATATAAGTGACCCATGAAGTAATATTGATCGTTTCTTTGATGGGTTAAAACCATTTCACTGTTGAGCATTAGTCTCACAATACTTCTCGTCGTACGAAGACATTGTCTCATGTGCTATCAAGACAGAAAATTAATTCTCTAAGTCTTATGACTTTAAAGAAAGGCAAGAGAAGAAGAGATCTTCTGATCAATCTGGGAATGGAAATAAGGATAATAAGGGAAAGGTTGAATATCCATCATGTGGTAAATGTGGGAAGAAACACCCCGGTACTTGCTTGAAGGGAATGAGAGTCTATTACATGTGCGGTGAAACAGGCCACCAAGCTTGTGATTGGAAAGGGAAGAAGGAAGCTACCAATGTTCAATGCTACAATTGCAGGGAGATGGGACATTATGAAAATGAATGTCCTAAGCGTCAGGGGAACTTACCTCAGAAAAGGCCAAGGGATCAAGGCCATGCTTATGCTATCACTACTGCTGAGGTAGAAGCTCCAAAAATCGTGGTGGCAGGTAGTTTAATGGTTTCCTCAAGTTTAGAAAATGCATTATTTGATTCTGGATCATCACATTGTTTCATATCTTCCCAGTTTGCTACGAAAATTAGATATTTACAATTTGATTTAACAAGGGAGTTGTCAGTTAAAACTCCTAAGGGAAGTATCATTTCAACAATGTTTTGTGAATCAGTCCCCATTAGAGCACATAAATTTTTTTTATCTGCTGATATCATCATCATAGCTATGATTGAGTTATATATAATCCTCGGTATGGATTGGCTTTCGGATTATGATGTGAAGATTTATTGTAAGAAAAAGGAGGTTACGATTTTTGATGATGATAATAAGGAACACCTTATCTTTAGAGCAGAATCGTCACCACCTAATTCCTATCTAGATCCACCCCCAGTAGCTCAACTAAATTCAATTATTGGGGAGGAAGAGGATTAAATTACAGTTGGTGAGTAAAGTAATGTTCAAATAGAGGATGTACATGTTTTGAAAGAATATGTAGATGTTTTTCCAGAAGATTTACCTGGACATCCTCCAGAGTGAGAAGTTGAGTTTTCCATTGATTTAATTCCTAGATCAAGGACTATATCGAAGACCCCTTATAGAATGGCCACTGTAGAATTAGTTGAACTAAAGAAACAACTAGAGGAATTGTGTAATAAGGGATTTATTCTCCCTAGTGTTTCTCCATGGGGAACCCCTCTTCTTTTTGTTAAAAAGACAGATGGATCGATGAGGTTATGTATCGACTACAGGGAGATCAATGCTATTACAATAAAGAACAAGTATCCCCTACCACACATTGATGATTTATTTGAGCAACTGCAAGGAGCTCAATACTTTTCAAAGATTGACCTTCGATCTGGATACCATTAGTTGTGTGTGAAGAAGGAAGACATTTCGAAGACAATATTTTGAACAAGGTACGGGCATTATGAGTTTGCTGTAATGCCTTTTGGATTGACTAATGCACCCTCTGTATTCATGGATCTTATGAATAGAGTTTTCAAGGAATATCTCGATGAATTTGTGGTGGTATTTATTGATGATATCTTAGTATACTCCAAAATCTACAAAGATCATGAAAATCACTTGCGCATTATCCTGAAGACTCTGAGAAGACATGAATTATATGGGAAGTTTAGCAAGTGTGATTTTTGGCTTCAAGAGATTTTTTTTCATGGACATATTGTCTCTAAAGATGGAATCTCTATTGATCCTTCTACGACCAAGGCAATCCAAGAATGGCCAGCACCGACGAGTATAACGGAGGTACGTAGTTTTATTGGTTTAGCAGGTTATTATCGACGTTTCGTCCAGAATTTTGCCCGGTTGGCTAACCCATTAACAAAGCTCACACGTAAAGGGGTTAAATTTGTTTGTACAAAAGAGTGTTAAGAATGTTTCGAAGAATTGAATAGAAGATTAGTCAATGATCCTATATTGAATCTACCATCGGGGAATGATGGGTTCGTTATTTAGAGTGATGCATCGAAGAAATGACTTGGTTGTGTCCTTGTGATGAATGATAGGGTTATTGCCTATGCATCAGGACAGCGGAAAATTCATGAACAAAACTATCCTACTCATGATCTCGAGTTAGAAGCTATGATATTTTCTTTGAAGATATGGAGGCACTACCTCTATGGTGAAAATTGTGATATTTATACTGATCATAAGAGTTTGAAGTATATTTTCTCACAAAAAGAACTCAACATGAGGCAAAGGAGATGGCTTGAATTACTCAAGGATTATGATTGTACGATACACTACCACCCGGGGAAAGCAAACAAGGTGGAAGATGCTTTGAGCAGAAAAGATCATGGAGTTTTGAACAATATGAGAATTGAAAAAGATCCAATTTTTATGGATATAGTGAAGATAGACATGGGAATAACCAGGGAAGGTGAAACATAAATGCGCTTTTAGATGGTTGCCAAACCATCTTTACTATAAAGGGTTAAGAGTTCTCAGACCGATGATGAAGAATTTAAAAAAAATATTAAAGCTGTGAATGATGGGAGATTGAGAGACTTTGTGTAGGAAGATGGAACTTTGAAATTTGGAAAGAGAATTTGTGTTCCCGATATACCTGATCTAAAACGGGAATTGCTGGATGATGCTCATAGTTCCAACTTCTCTATACACCCTGGGAGCACCAAAATGTATAGAGATTTAAAGGAACATTTTTTGTGGGACAACATGAAGAAGGAGATTGCTGATTTTGTGTCAAGATGAATGATTTTTCAACAAGTGAAAGCTGGAAGGCAACAGCCTGGAGGAGTCATGCAACCACTTCCCATACCGGAGTGGAAATGGGACAATATTATGATGGACTTTGTCATGGGGCTACCAAAGACTCCTAGAAGGAACGATGCAATATGGGTCATTGTTGATCGTCTTACCAAGTCAGCACATTTTCTTGCTATAAGGGACGATTTACTACTTGAACGACTAGCAAGACTATATATTAATGAAGTTGTGAGACTTCATGGAGTACCCATATCAATTGTTTCTGATCGTGATCCTCGTTTTACTTCAAGATTCTGGATAAGTCTTCTGAAAGGCTTGGATACTGAACTTCATTTGAGCACTGCCTACCACCCTCAAACAGATGGACAATCAGAATGAACTATTCAAACCTTAGAAGACATGTTGAGATCCTGCTCACTTGACTTTCAGGGAATGTGGGATCAATATTTACCTATGGTAGAATTTTCCTATAACAATAGCTTCCATTCGAGTATTCATATGGCACCATATGAAGCGTTATACGGAAAGTGATGTCGTACACCAACCTGTTGGGATGATGTTAGTGAAAGAAAACATTTAGGCCCAAAACTAGTGGAGGAAACGATAGAAAAGGTGAAGGTAATCCAAAACCATATCAATGTAGCTCAAAGTAGGCAGAAGAGCTATGCTGATAATCAAAGGAAGGATTTGGAATTTCAAGCCAGTGATCATGTTTTCCTGATGGTATCTCCATGGAAGCGAGTCATACGTTTTGGTAAGAAAGGTAAATTGAGTACAAGGTACATTGGACCTTTCAAAATTCTAGAACAAATTGGGGATGTAGCTTACCGATTGGAAATGCCGCCAAGTCTCTCCAAAGTTCACGATGTGTTCCACGTATCTCTATGGAGGAAATACTTCCCTGAACCAATGCATGTACTCACCTATGAGGAATTAGAACTGGAACCCGATCTGTCTTATTGCGAAGAGCCCGTCAGGATTCTTGATATGAGAGAACATGTATTGAGAAACCGGACGACGCGTCTGGTAAAAGTTTTGTGGAGAAACCATAGGATGGAAGAGGCAACGTGGGAACCCGAGGAACATATGATGAAGAACCACCCGAGTCTTTTCATGCGGTAGTATTCTAGAAATTTCGAGGACGAAATTATTTGAAGGAGGGGAGAATGTAACACCCCAAGCTTCTACGGTATGTTTCCCTTTGAATAATGTAATAGCGTGTATTGTACGTAACATCGAGTTCTAACACACACCACAACCGATCAAACTAGCCGTTATGAATAGTAATACCTAAATTTTGAAATTATATATATTTTATATTTCAAAATGGACTTAATTTTTGGATTCGGAATATCAAAATTATCCTAAGTTGAATTTTTGGTATTTTTCTGAGAACTTCCAATTTTTATGAATAGTGAAAAATACTTAAAAACAAATTTTTTAATAAAAATAATTAATAGTGATAAATTATATTATTGAGTGGTTTTAAAGTATAATTTCAATATATTTTTACCACTTTATCCAATGGTGTTCATTATAATTAATTTCACTTTGAAATTGGACATAAACAATTTTCAATCTTTTGATATATATTGTTTCTTAAAAACACGCTATTTGTTGTGACAGTGGGAATTAATTATAAAATTAATTAATGAAACATATATGTTTGGAATTTTGTAAAATATACATCATTTTCGAATTTGGAATATCAATTATATCTTAGGGTGAAATTTTGGCATTGTTCAGAAAAACTTCAATTTTTGATGAATAGTGAAACCACTAGGTGGTAGTTAAAAAACTGAATTTTTCATAAAACTTAATTTTACCGCTTCTATAAATGGAATTTCGAAAATCCAAGACACACGGTTAATATCAAGTAGTAAAATGCGGTTCAATGAGATGAAAATAATTTTTGGTGAATAGTAACTTTTTACTTTTATTTACCACGGTTAAAAGTAAATAGGGTAATAAAGGGTAAAAATAATATTAAAATTACCCTAACACATGTCCTAATTATATTGGAAAAGTTTATATCGACCAAAAACAACATTAGGAATAAAATATTATCATTTAGGTTCACTTGGATTAGATTAGGACATTTATTATTATTTAATTAAAAGAAGAGTTAAAAGAGTTAAAATCAATGTTTATTTACAAAAACATTTTTAATATAGGGTTATACATAAGATAAATTTGATTGTAAATATTCATTAGAAAGATAAAACTATTTACTACATAATTATATTTTATTTATAATTTTTAGACATTAAATAAGTTAATTTCTATATGACACAATGATGATGCAGTAATAACTATAATAGTGATAAATTAAAATATTTGATATTATAAATATCCAAATAAATATAATTTGAGACTTTTTATGAATTACACTAATTTTATAGGTTAATATGAAATGTTAGTATTTCTTTAATTAACGTTTTTTGAAGTAATCATTCTGTCATGATTTTTAAAAAAATCAATTATTGAATAGTGTCAAAATTGACATAAAAGAGTTTTTAAAACAAATATTATATTATTAATTGATATTAAATTACTAAAAAAATACGGTTTGTCCAAGAGACTTATATCATGATAGGTTTATCATTAATGGACCACTTGGGGGTCTCTTGGATGTATATAGTAAGTTTATTAACCATATAATATAAAAATACAAAGAGACATTGTAAAAGTGAAACTAAGTAACTAAGAGTTAATACTTAAAGATAAGGTTAATATAGTAACCTAAACCTGTATAAATTCTATTGGTTGAGTGGTTTTCGACCCATCCCCAACTTAAAATTTAAATTATACACTTTGTATTCATTATAAACCGAATATGAATTTATTATAAAATAATATTTCTAGCTTTTCCAAAGGTGCCCCTCACCCCTCTTATAAAAGGGAACTCCCCATTCTCATTAATTCACACCTTCATAGCCTTTTGGTTCGGCCAAACTCTACCCAAATACTCTCTCATATTTCCTCACTTTATCCTATAGTCCTTCCTTTAGTCAGAAAGCCAACCTAAGGAGCCCTTTTGATCAAATCAAAAGTAAGATCCTGAAGAAGAGGTAATGTTTTCACCACCCTTTTTCAAGTTCCTTTCTTCTTCCACTTCTTCTTTCTTTGTTATTCCCCTTCTAAAATAATGAATCCAGTATCTCCTATATACTTTAATATTGTTATAAATAAGGCACAACCATATTCATTATTATATCCATCCTTTGAATGAAATGTCACCATACGTGCGTACGTACGGCTTACCGTCTCCACGTCGTGGTCTAATTGTTATTCAATATATTATTATTTGTATGGGTATAATAATGATGTGTAATTAATGTAAATAATAAATATAACATGATAATGATTCTGTATATATGATATAACATCCAATTATATATTATTTTAATATCAAAATAATGATATTGTCGCTCGTGCGTACGTACGGACTACCGTCTCCACGAACGCGATGAGATTCATTCTCCATCATATCCATTGAAGTCTAATTCTCATTTGATGATTAATAATAGTATCTAAGGACTTGATATCATTCTATATATGATTAAGATACAACCTATCCATGACAAACACGACTTACATAACAAAACATATAAAAGAAAACGAGTAAGTTAACACCCGAAACAACGATAATACTAAGATATTATTAACAAAGCAATGTTAAAAGATCATATATGATATCATATTAATATATATGATTCTTTTATAATTTAATAACAATTATTTTACAATTATACAGGAGGTTAACCTACCCCAACCAAGGAAAAGTACAACGTAAGGGTTATTTCACAATCTCTTCATTATCCGAGGTTGTTTATACGTAATAATATACTGGGATCTCTTTATCATCCACATCCATGTTTCTTAAAAATGTATTTCAAAACATTTTTACTATTTACAAGAATATGGGTAAAAGTCATTTATACCCTTGTTTGACTTTTTATAAGAGCTTTATAAAGGAATCTTTCTGTCGTTTTCGAAACAAGGTGATTTTTAACCTTTTTGACAGAATTAAGGTAAGAATGTTTTTTTAACTTATACAGTGGGTGCGGCTATTTTACGTCATTATAAAAACGTCGAAGATTACCATATAATCTTATAATAATATTTTCAAAGAAAATGTTTTATTTAATTAATATATGACTTTTAAATGATTTCAAAATAGAAATAGATATTTCTCTAAAAAGATTTCTGATTTCATCTATGTCAACATCCTTTAATGGATTTTACGCTTATTTGAAGTTGATTTATTATGATAAAAAACTTTTACATTGTATTGAAGGTTTTGTGATATGTTTGAATATGGATGTGTTATTTTTATACCATTCCTGGTTTATGGATGAAGTATTTACATTTCGTATGCTAGTTTTAATACGAATGTCTACGTTATGTTTGAACCTTTTCATATGGGAATGTATTGGACTTAATATGTGACAGGTGGAGCCCGCTATAGCTCCTCAATGCATCGGTAGGTCTCATGAGACAAAATAGTGTCTTGGAACAAGGCCTTGACAAAATCTTATTCGTAGTCTTGGAACGAGGCCTTGGCTATCTGGTTATGATAGTCTGGCATTATGCATTCCATCATTATGAAAGTGGTTATTGATATTGCATGTGATTATTTGACTAGTAGAATATCCATGTGAATAAGTAAATGGAATTATTTAATTCTATTTTTTCCATACTATGTTTAAGTTCAAGTTTAAAAGGATTTGAATTTAGTTATACATTGCTTAAATGTTTATTCTTATTTATGAAAGTTTACGCTATATTGTTATCCTTATTGGGCATTTGAGCTCACCCCTTTTCTATGTTTTATTTTTCCCAGGAAGTGAAGAAGTAAATTATGAATGACCTGCATGGATAGTATGGGGGGATAAGAGTGTAGACTATGGAGAATATGTTGTTGTAGTTTTCATCTTTATGATGTAATGTAAATTTCATGAATGTATCTAGTGTTTCCAAGGCTACTAAACTAATAAGTCTTTCAAGACTTGATCTTTCTTATGATCATGCCAATGTTATGTAATAATGCACCGACTCTGGGTAACTAGGGTCGGGGTGTTATAGACCACCTTTGCACTCAAAATGTGGATTTTACCCTATGGGCGGCTTAACTCTGACCCCGCTGAATATTCGGGTACGGGGCCTACGGGTGAGGGGTTTAAGTGTTTTCAATTTAAACACACCACCCCCACCCTCTTCTCCCACTTGTTCTTCCCCTTGGTTCAAGTTATTTCCAACATGGGAGAACCTCCTTCAAGATTCCCTCTCCCTCTTCAAGGTGGGTGGCGGCTCCGTTGGATCGTTGGTGAAGCATCAGGCTATGCCCAGCGAGGTAGGCTCATGCATTTTCAATTTTAATTTTCGCAACCCTTCAAATGCAATTATTTGCATCGAAATGATGTAAAATCATCAAGAAAATCCCATAGTTGCGTAGGGATTGATTTAATCTTCCCAAAAATCCCTTCTGATTGAATATTTGATTACCGGGGTGTCCAGGGTGGACATAGGAAGTTTACCGGCCGTTTTTTTCTTTTTCCGGTGATTCTAGGGGTAGTCTGGCTGTCAGCGCAGCGGTCCGGCGGCGGCTCCTAGAGGCGGCGGTGGTGGATTCTGGTATGGCGGTAGGGCAGCAAGATCCTCAGTGCAGTGGTGGGATCCTGAGCGGTGGTGGATTTGCGCGGTACGACGGGCTCCAGGCGGCGGCAGCTTCGTGCGACGCGACGGGCTCCAGGTGGCGGTCCCTGGGCGGAGATCGTCAGCCGGGGGGACCAGGATCACGACCCGCGACCCCATGAGGAAGAAAAAGACCCGCCCAAGGTAGGTATCCACGCGAACCAGTGACCAGCCACGAGGGGCGGTCAGCACGGTGGACCGGGTCCGCGACCAGGCCGCGGGCTGGCCGGACCGGGCCGGTCCTGCCCAAGGGGGCTCGTCCCCGGACTTCGGACACCCGTAACTTCCACTACGGGAGTCCGTTTTTCATACCGTCTACGAAAATGAAATCTTTGGATCGAGATGAAGCTTTTTATATGGTCTTGGAAAAGTTTAATTCTCGAGACAGGGGCTTGGTGGCGCGTCACGCTCGTTAAGTACAACGCCAGGATTCTTCCTTCGGATGGCACGAAAACATCCGGAGTCCATTTAAGGGACCGTTAGTGGCGTTGTGACCTTGGCGTAGAGAATAAGTGGTATAGTGTGGTTTTAGGCATTGAATTCGAGTTTAGGTGTGGGACCCATGGGTTGTCTTTTAAGCTGTGAGCAGCGTTTTGCGACTTTTTCATCAAACATCCGTTCGGGGTGAATGAGTAGTCATTTTGGTGTGTTTTTACAAGGGAATCATGATGGCGCAGTTCTCCTGACCTCTTTCCGGACCTATGTATAGGCCCCACAAGATTCCTTATGGGCATAAAGTAATGTTGAGTAACTTTTTCATCGGGAGTCTGTTTCTAGTGAGTAAGTATTCTATCTCACATGTTTTTCCACGAGGATTACAGTAGTGTAATATATTTGGGCATGCGGAGCCCCTTTAAATATCTCATTAAATGTGGAAACATTAAAGGGCATTGGACGGAGGTTCCTTCGCTACACTCTAAACCAATGCACGGTCACGATGTTAGCGACACCCAATGATGACGCAGGCAATGCAGAGTTATCAGACTAGTTTTGGGTTTACCCTCCAGCGGGGCTATGTAGTGGGTTACCCACTAGAATATCAGGGTTTACCCTCTAGTGAGGTTGGGAAGTGGCTTACCCATTGAATTTAGGGTTTACCCTCCAGCAGGGCTGGGTAGTGGGTCACCCGATGACCTTTTTAGGGTTTACCCTGAAGTAGGGTTGGACAGTGGGTCACCCGACGACCTTTTGGGGTTTACCCTCCAGTTTGGATGGGCATTTGGTTACCCGATGATTCCTTTCAGACTCATCCCTTTAGATGAGGCTAGCAGGTGATTTTTCTCCATGATTACTGGAGCAGAACCTTTGGTGGTATGCCTTAGCAATGAGGCAATTTTGACGTGCGAGACTGTTGGGCATCAGTGATGGATATCCTTAGAACTGTTGGCACCTTTTCTTGGGCTGAGCTTGAAGATAGAGATCCCCTTACGCACTCATTCGAGTTTCTTGTTGAGAATATATATGTATACACCCTACTTTTCCTCCCACTCATAGGGTTCAGTTACTCTCCTTCTAGGAGGGGTGAAGACACTCGAGGTATGCCACGTTCTTTCCCTATCTAGTTACTCTTGGTTGGTCGAGTCTGGTCCTTTTATTCTATTGGATTGAGCTGCATTATATTTATTGTACTCTTTCATTGTTCCTTGTTCTGTCTACTGGTCACCATTTTGGTATCTCTTTTGTTGCTCCCTCGAGCTTTTGGGGAAGCCTATTGAGTATCCTTATACTCACCCCTGCTTAAAAATTGCCCGCACTTGGTGTACCCTTGCAGACAACGGACAGGTCGATCGAGACTACAGAGGAGCGTAGAGGACACAGGATCTGGGGCTTCATTCAGTGAATGTAGTAGGACTTTCAGGTGTGAGACACCAGCTGTTTAATTTTTTTACCTGTTTTTGGGTTGTGTCACCTTTTGGGTTGGGAACGTGTTTTTCCCATTTTCCTGTTCAGTATATGTCAGTACTTTTTAGCACTTTACTTTTTCCTATTTAGAGGTTGATGTATGACTGTGGTTGGGTTATAGTTGCTTGTCCTTTGGTTTTCTTTTACTCTGAACCTCTGCATTGAGTGGGCTATGTGGGTGTGTACAGGTACTTAGATAAATGCCTCCCTAGAGATTGTTACGCCTTCAATGCTTGTTGCCTACCCCTGGCCAATAGAGGCGGGCCTAGGGTAGTTGCGGCTCAAGACCGATCGGTTCGGGTCATGAAAATCATATACTTACACTTATCGCTTAATCTTTATAAATTTTTCTTATCCTAATACAAAAAATATTCAATATTTCTTCAACTTACCAAAAGGTTTATATATACCTTTGAAATTATAGTCAATTATGACTTATCAACTGTTAAATTATCCCCAACTAACATCTTAATCTCAAAAGTTATCTGAATCCTCTTTGATTCCAACTGAATTGGACCAAGCTAAGTATAACATAAAAAATACAATAATTTCATGATTTAAATAAAATATCTTGAAAAAAATTTCACAACTCAAGGATATAGAGGTTTATTTTCTTAGATATTATCTATATTAATATATTATCTTACAATAATTTTGAACATTTCACCATAATCCGGATCCTATAGTACATTTTCTCAATATCTCACACAATTTAATCAACTTCAAAACTTTATTACTAGAAATATAAAAAATGGGTGAGCTTAGATTCTCAATAAGACAAAAACATATTACAATGTATCAGATCATAAACATGATTTATAACATGTGAATGAAGATAAATATATTACTAAAAAAAACCTATGACCGTATATCCTAATTATAAAACATTTTATAAAAACATATGATCATAAAAGTTATGAAATGGCTCAAAATACATATTGATAATCACAAAACATGTGAGCATGACATAAAAGATTAGAATATGTTAAAAATAAGTAATAATCATGAAACTATGGGATTTCATGGAAATAAAATTTATCTTAATTTTTTTCATAACTTGATAAAAAATGTATAATTTCTTCAAAACCATAATCTTAACAAAACCTTGATGAGAAAGCACATTATTTCCATTCTTCTGTGAACGAAGTCATTATGTTTACACCTGAAAATGTTAGTAAACCCATTACGACGATGCCTATGTGAAAAAAAATATTATTTCCATACCTGAATATATCAATATACTTAAACTCAAACCAATTAATTTGAGGTTTATATATGAAACACCCATCATCATCCACACACGTGAGTGCCACTTAAAATTATTCATCATCATATTTTAAAGAACCCATGAGAAAATAATGGGTTTCTTAAAATTTTTAGAAAGGACACATAACATGAACTTAAGAAATCATATGATATAAAGATATAATTTTCCAATAGTAAACATATCATAATAAAATATAGCAGCTGATCAAAACATTTTTTCATGTGAGACATACCTAGAGGAAGAAATATAAGTGATTATATACAAATTTTCGCAAAACCCTTTAACCTTTTTTACAAACATTTAAGTGAAAATCACTTTAAGAAAACATTTTTGGTATTTAAAGAGATTTTTTTGAAAACATGTTATAAAGAGTTAAAAAAATATCGTCTAAAAGAAACAAAAAATAATCTATTTAATTCAAAGTGGTAAATAAGGAAAGAACATACTTTTTTAATCTTTTTAGAACATTAAAAAAAACATAATAGAATAAATATTTAAATACTTTTATTTTTAAAAAGTTGTAAATAAAAAATTTAATAATATAAAATATAATACATAAATGTATTTCTTTGAAGGAAACAATTTTAATAAAAAAACATGGACATATAATATAAGATTCATTGTTAAGAATTAGAGTGGTTCAGAACAATGTTATAATTTTATTTTAGAATTTTTATTTATCAAAGATATGGTTATTTATGATGAGAAGTATATTAAATATAGAAAAATAGGAAATATATTATATAATATAGAAATATATGTATCAAATACAACATGAAAATTATAAATATGATATACTATGAACCAATAAATTTTAAATTGTGTTGATGAAACCCTTAAAAACTTTGTTTTCATTTCTTAAAAACACCATGAGATAAATAAATTGAGATAGAACATTTAATATCATGAAATATAGTATAATCATCTTAAAATATATTTATGTGTAATTATATTCACCATTATTAATAAAACCTGTTTTATAATAAGGAATACGTCTGAAGAGGTGAAATATTCACCTAGGAAACCTTGACCTTGAATTCTCACTTATTTGATCAAAATTTAAACTCCCTTATAAAAAAAATAATTATCTAAATAAAATATTCTAGAACCTTATTTATATATATAACATTTTATAATATTCATTTATAATTATTCACCATATGTATATTAGTTAGTTATTATCTATTTTCAATATCATGTGTGAGTAATCTTGATCATTTTGGACTATCCTCACAATAAGAGGTGTTTTTCTCCATTATCTTACAAAATTTAATCATTAGATGATAAAAAAGGTAATAGAATTTATATTGTGGGATATTTTATAAAGTCCAATTTTCATTGTGGGAGATTTTTATTTATGGTTCTTATAGATGAAATTGGAGACAAATATGTTTCGATATTTTTTAACAAATGAATGGAGGTATATTAACTAATGAGTTAAATGTATATATTTTTAAAAACATAAACATATAATGTAATTATTTATTTATTAATATGTAATATTTTGTTTCTAATTATATTATTTATAAAAATTTATAGCATTTTTCATATAGGAGGTTAAACCAACCCAATAAGAGTATGCTACAATCATTGTGTAAAGATATCTATAGAAGAGATATTTTTATTATAATATCACAATCAAAAAAATAGAATGAAATAATTTAGTTTTAATTAATTTGATGAATAATAATTGGAAAAATTTATAAGAATAAGGTAAAGGAAATAAACTTTTCACTTTTAAATAATCCACTTTTCCTCTTTGTATATTCATTTTAGGCGGTTACTTTTACAATGATATTCTATTTAGTACATTACTTATAGAAAAAAAATTTATATTTAAATAATATAAATCATGACATAAAAAAAAAATTTATTCATTAAAAAATTGGTGATAAAAATGAAATATTTCATTCATGGAAGCAATAGTATGCATTTACACATGAGCAATGTTTTTAATTTTTTTCGATTGAATGGGAGGGTAATAGATTTTGATTATACCATAAATATAATAAAATTTTACAATAATATTCATACTGATTTAATTATATACATTTTTTTATAATGGTTTGGAAGATGTTTTAGGAGAAATATTAATAAAGGAAGTTAAAGGGTATGTAATAATTACACTAAGAATTAAAATAATCTCTTGAAGTATCATTAGTGAATGAAGGACTTGGGGGAAATTTGTTGGGGATAAGGGATTCATAAACTGTATAGGGTATCAATAAGAATTAAATAGGCTATATTTTATAAGGAAATTAAAACTAGGGTTTTTTCTTGAAAAGGGTGGAAGTGTGCTCCTTTTATAGGTGAAAAGAGGGACATATATTTGAAAAAAATGTTTAGTGAGGGGTAAGAATAATATTTCATGAGATTTTGCAGAGTTAGATTAGGAAATGTTAGTGAAACATAGAGGTATGAATTTTGAACCTAACAAAGGTATTATAGAATGACTAAGTGTCGAATTTAATTAGGAAAATTCAAGCAACATTAGATTTCCTATTTTAACAGTTATTAATTTTGATTAAAATTTATCCATGGAAATTATTTTTTCACTAAAAATATAATATGAACTTTATTATGAAATTTAAAATTTATGAATAAATTTTTTGACTCCATTTAATCTAATTAAATTTTTAAATATAAAAAATTATCTTTTAAATTAAAACATTTAATGTGTGGAAAAACCATCTTTGTAGAAAAATGTTGTTTTATTCATTAAGTGTTATTAATAAAGTTTAAAATTTATTGGAAATAAAAATAGTGCTAATTAATTAATATATATGTTTAAACATCATATTAGATACTTAATTTACAATATATCCATTTAAAATTTTTAAAAACACAATATTTTGAAAATAATCTTTCTCTAAAAATAACTATTTTATCATGGTAACTAACATATATGTTAGTAAATTAATTTTATGCCTAAAAATAATATTAACATTTAGATCTGAAATATCAAAAGTATTTTATAAAATAAAATTTCTAAATTTCAGAAATGTTAATTTTTATACGGGTGCATAAAATCCATTTTTAGAAAAACTGTGTTTTTAATTTTAAAATTTATGTCTAAGAGGTGGTCTATGTTTCAACATGTTACTACCAACAACCCCAGGTGGTCTACACTAAGGCCAGAAATCTGGAGGATAGAGGTGGGGACAATAATAAGTGGTCGAGACATATGACCTAAGGGATCCAAGAATGATTTCAGGTATATCTATATCTTTTATACTTTATCTAAAGTACTGATAGACACAAGTTATAGTAATTACTTTCTCACCACTTATCTTTTTTGAGACACAGAGATTCTGTTTGAACTGTTTAATCGACCCTTACACTTGGAAAAACCTATTGGAGAAGACTCAAATATCACACATCTATATCGACAATGTGGTATAAACCCTGGAGGTGAGAGTTTCGGTTGGAACCTCTTGGTGACAGTGTTGAGGACTTATGTTGTCATTCTAGGTATGGATTGTTTATCCATAGACCATGACCAAATTAACTATTTTAGGGGATGGATGTAGTGTGTCTACCAAAATGGAATAAGGTTTTCCATTTTCAGTGAAAAGGAAACCTAGACAGCACAAGATAGACTCATGAATAGTAGGGTGCGGTAAATTATACATAAGTTGTCTAGACTAACCCTTGGTGTAGTGGATGTTATATTTTTCCAGTTCCTAGAAGTAGTGGTGGAGTACGTGGAAATATTTTATGAAGATGTTCCCGAGTTAAATTCCTATAAAAAATAGACATCTTCATTGATTTACAACCTGGGAAAACACCCATATCTTCACCATCATTATCATATGGCTCTCGTAGAGCTTTACGAGCTGAGGGTGAAGTTGGTTGACTTATAGAAAATGGTCTTTTTGAGACCCAGTGTTTCACCCTAGGCAGCCCTGGTTTTGTTTTCGAAAATGGAATATGAGAGCTTGAGGTTGTATGTGGAATACCGACTCTTGATCCAGGTGAATGTGAAGAAAATGTATCCACTACTAAGAGTATATGAATTATTTAATCAGTTGAGATGGGCATGATGGTTCTCGAAGCTTGACCTTTGATCAGGCTATCACTGTCTATGAGTATGAGATGGTGATATAACAAATACAACTTTCAAATGTAATTATTTTCACTATGGGTACTTGGTGATTCTTTTATAGCCTTACTTAGATCGGTTCATGGTAGTCTTCATGGGTGATATCCTTGTGTACTCAGTGTCTAAGGAAGATCACGTGAGAAACCTAAGGACTATTCTGGACATACTCTAGGTGAACCATCTTTATGGTAAAATATAGAATTTCTAGTTATGGATTCGGTGGTCCACCTTATCAAACATATAATCTCAGCGGATGGAGTGGTTGTGGACCCAACCATGGTTGACGCAGTGTTATCATGGGAGCCACATAGGAGCATGATAGAGGTGCAAAGCTTCCTTTGACTAGAAGTCTGTTATAGAAGATTAAAAACTTATTTCTCTAGGGTATTGGAACCGATTAAATATTTGGACCAAGAAGGGGAAGCCTTTCGTGTGGATTTAGATGTACCAACAAACTTTTTTTTTGTTGAGGCAGAGTTTGATGAGTGATCTGACCTAGAGATTACTGGAGGAGGGTGTCGAGTACATAGTGTTCTGCGATGCATCAAGGACCATTCTTGGATATGTCCTAATATAGAGGAAAGTTATGATTTCCTATGGGTTGATCTAGTTGATACCACTTGATCATAACTACGTGACCGACAATCTGGAGTTAGCGACCGTAGTCTCTACTTTGAAGATGTGGCTACACTACCTGATGGGCGAGCATTTTATCATCTACTATCATCACAAGAGTATCGAGAATATATTATTTTAGAAGGAAATTAACTTAAGATAGAGGTGATGTCTAGATTTACTCTAGGAATATGACTTTGAGATTGTTTATACTCATGCAATGCGGAATGTGGTGGTAGATTCTCTCAGAAGGATATCTAGTTTTCAGTTTTAAATGAGGCATCATAACAGTTGGACTTGTTATATTTATCATTAGTGGATGGAAATGGATAATATTACCTCCATTAAATGGCTGTTACCACTCCAATCTTACAACAATTCAAGGAGACATAACTTAAGGATACCGACTGCAAGACCCTATGTGCTCTGATGTCCACATCTCATGCTCCTGATGAATATTTGAATGGTGGGGAGCACATCATCCTTTTCAGAGGATATACAGTAGTACCAATGGAGTTTTAGGAGGAGGTTATGAGGGAGTTTCATACATACCATTTTGTGGTACATCCAAGCATGGAGAAAATTTTCAACGACCTCTGAAGTCACTTTTTGTGGCTAGGAATGACGAAAGGAGTGGTCTAGTTTGTTTCTCGGTGCTTTGCTTGCCAATAAGTGAAGGCTGAGCACTAGGTTCTAGCAGGTTTAGCTCAACCCCAGGATATTCTAGAATAGAAGTGTAATTGGATATCAATGGACTTTATTAATGTTTTACCACATATTTTTAGGGGACAAGATTTCATATGGGAGATCATTGACCGACTCACCAAGTCGTCCCATTTCCTAGTTATCCGAGAGTAGAGTCTATTAGAGAACATATGATGCATTTACTTTTGAGTATAATTTATTTTGGTTTTTCAGGGATGTGAAGCCCAAATGTTGAGAGATTTTAATGTCAAATTTTTTCTAGTTATTATTTTTATAAATTATACTAATTGATTTTGAGACTAGGTGCTAATACAATATTCATTCTCGAAGCCCAGTGTGCCCAAAACAATTACTTGAAAAAAATGCAAATTTTAATATCACACATGTGTAGTTTTACTAAAAAAGTAGAATAACTTATAAATGGTTTCCTAAATCATAAATAATATTGAACTGTTTTTTTCAGAGAAGTGTAATTACTCTAGAAAAGGCCTAACATCAGCCAACACGAGTCAACTATGAAGAGTAGGTTTGGGAATTTTTAACGAATAAAATTAATTGAATATTTATTTAATTTTACTGTTTCATTTATACAGTGACACTTATTCTTTTAAGTGAGACTTTATATTGGGATCTAGGGTTAGTATCATAACACTATAAATTCTTTAGAGGATATCGAGAGAACCCAGAAGAAACCTATCAAGAGAACGATGACAGAATCATTGATCATTGATCGACAAATGACATTCTTGATGGATATCACCAAAAATGGAAACACAAAGACCAATATTCATCAGAAAGTGATCAAAATAAAATTTGGGATGAATTAATTGGATCTTCTTTACCCGTTATTAGATTCAACAATAAACACAGACTAACCAATGAACAAGTTTATCCTTGATTCGATTATTCTTGACGGTTGAGTTTTAATTGCCGGAATTATGGGGCTGATTATTATTTTTAACTTGATTATTGATCATTATTACAAGAAAAAATCGATCTGGGATTGGAAAACAGTTATGGTTTGTTCCTCTTGTTTGTTCCATGTGAAATTCTATCCCCCATTTTCTACACCTGTTCTTCATTCTTCATGGGTTTATCAACCAATGATCATTGCACCTTTGTTTCATAGTGAAATGATCCAAAATTGAAGATACAACACCAAAACGACCTAATGGAGGTGAGATGGTGAGAAAACCGAAGAATTGAAGGGATTAGGGAGATATTGTTCTTTGGCGGTTATCATCAGATGAAATTAATGTTGTTTTCTAAGCCGATTGATGTACCGAAACACCTCAATTCAGTGTTGTAATGATGAAATGAACTAGGATATAGAGTTTCAAGGTGAATAGATATTTGGAATGAGACTCAGATCATTGAACAAGGTGCGAGGAAGAAAAAAATGAGATTCTAGATAATCCCGATGAACATGGAATGTAACTTATGATTATATAGTGTGTGGCTACCCTGAGTGGCAGATTAGGTTTTGAGAGATAGAAAAATGTCATAAGGCATGTGACCCTATCACATAGAATATAGGCCCTTCCTAGAGACTCTGTGTGCATCCTGGGAGATACACATCCACATGATTCATACATGGAATGTAACCCACCACACGACTTGTCCTGGACCAAGTGAATGGACTACCCTGTGTATTGGAACACAACAATAGATACACAGGTTGACACTGTGTACTAAATCCCGGTCAAAGTACATGGGTGGACCCTAGATAGAAGGACACATCGTGTGACCCTTTTACATGCTGTGTACCAGTATTTTACATGACACTATTTGGAATTTCATTGGATGTTGTACATGGGAAGTACCATGGGTTAAGGGACATGGTGTGTTACCCTAATACACACCATGTATCCCTTTCATTCTCTTTTCCTTTGTATATTTCATAATTTTTTTAGGGTTCTTTCCCTTATCTATTCACTGAAGGTTTGTACAAATCATTACCTACTCATACGACTATGATCCCTTCATCGGGAAATCATGGATAGAGTTATTGGAATCTCTGATCATATGCTGAGAGTAGGACCCTCTATTCATTCTTCATGCCATAGGTAGAGTCCTTGTTATTGATGTGACCAAATTCATAGTGTGTCGATCCTCTACTTATAAAGCTAATCTAGATAGAGTTGTTGGTATCACCCCATGTCTTTGTCTATGATCCTCATATATTTTATCGTATTCTATTCAGATCTCTCAGCATATCTCTATCAGGACGGTTGCTGACAAACATTACTTCTCGGACGGACAAAATCAGTGCTATCAGAATCGGGATTTTGTTCTCCCTGATGAGTGCTTTGTGGAATCTTTGAACTGAATTTCTAATGCTGGCATGAAGTAGTTGTGACTTACCTCTATAATACTTGTCTTGGTTTGAGTATATCTAGATATTTTTTATATGTGATGTAGACATATACTATGTAGAGATTACTATACTTATCTTTTTTGCATTTAATTGTGGTTTTGAGGTATCCTACCAAGTGTTTTTATACTCACCCTACAGGGGCTTTTCCCACATGTGTCATGTCTCATGCAGATAACCGAACATTTTATGAATTCCTAGGAAGACCAGGACCAAAAAATTCCTTGTGGGATCAGGAAGGATGAGGTGTTATTACTACTACATATAGTAGTCCCAATACCTCTTCATACTGGTTGGACTTGTGGTTGAAATTTATTTTGATGGGCTTGTATTCTGGCCATATTTAGTTTACTGCACTTTACTTTCCTATCATACTGTTGTTTGGATATTTTGGTATGCATGAATTTGGTTCTTAGTGGTTTTTTTACATCTCATTATTTTTTGGGCTTGGATATGTGTACATGCATATAGGAACATAGGCAATTCCTCCCATGTTAGTGATATGCCTACTCGATGCATGTCACCATCCCCTGCCCTATTGGAGGTAGGCTTGGGGAGTCGCATAATGGGCCCAATTGGGATGGTTCATGAACGTATTAACTATGTTATGAAAATTTAGGCTTTATATAAATATAAAATTAATTCATTGGTTACCAATTAATGAGAAACAAAAATAAGAACCAATTAGATATAAAAATAAATATTATTTTTAGGCTCTCAAAGGAGTTTGCTCTTAATAAAAATAATTAATTAAAATTATTGAGTGATTATATTGAAATATATATTTATATATTTAATCAAAAATTTTTTAAATTCATATATTAGGTTTGATAGGCATAAGATAAGAACAAACCCCATTTCACCCATAAAACCTACATTTTTATAAAGGCAATTTTACCGCTATTTATTGGAGAACATTTTTTATATCTTCATTTTGACACATTAATTTATTTAATATGTCAAATTAAATTTCATATTTTATATATAAACATAAAAATAAGGTTATGGGGAATTTTTTTATTTTTCTGAAACATAATATTTTTTTAATGAATAGTTAAAAATTCTGAATTTTAGTTCAATACTTCTTTTTCATATAATTTATTTATATGGTCAATTTATACATTTACATTATTTTAATGTTTAATTATATCATATTTTTATTAATTTATACAATTTATTTCATTGGAATCAATTTCACTTTTAAATTGATTATAAAAACAATGTAAATGTTCGAACACATTTACTTTAAAAGGATGCATTATTGTCCCACCTATGAGATTAAATTTAATTCAAGTTCTACCACTTATATGATTATAATTTAAAAAAGTGGATTCCATATTTCGAATTAGTTTGATTTATAATTTCTAATAATAACGATTTTTTTGACCAAAATGATTAGAGAATGTGATTAAAATTAATTAAAATTATTATTGTTAAATTAAGATTAATAAGGGACTAAACCTTTACCTTAACACAAAAAAATGACTTATAAATTTGTCCAGGAGCTATTGGATGGACATATATCAACCATATACTCTATTTTATATAATCTTTTCTTTCATTGGATCCTTTTTCAACATGAAAAACGTTGTAGTAATTCATTTTTCAAAATATTACAAGAGTGACACAACTCCTTTACTATAAAGGCCACCACTTCTCTCCATTGGTGACACCTCTCAAACCAATTATTTTTAGCTAAAATTGTCCCAAATATATCACCAATATCCCTATTCTCTAATTGAAAGCCTCCCTTTGAGAATAAATCTTTCCAATTAATACCTTTGGTATAAATCAAATGTATTTACCCAATTTTAAAGGTAACGTTCTCCAACAATTTATTTGAATTCATTTACTCCTCCAACCATTAAATTATTTTTAAATCATGATTATATGATTAAAATATTATTCTAAATATACTTTTTTTAATATTAAGGTTTTGTCCTACACTCACACACACTTCCATCAAATGGAAAACAAGCATACTATTTAAGTGTTTGACGAACTGCCACCTCACAAAACAATGATTGTTCATTTTCTCTATTACCACCTATCATGGGGGACATTGTGATGGAAAATATTTTTATATACATATATATATGATATTTATTATTCTATTATAATTATTTAAATCATTTTTAAAACATACCTTTAATACTTTTCATTGTTCATTAATATGATAACATCGTTTGAGGAAGTGTGGATTACCTCCCCCTCAAAGGGTTGTGATTCATTCAAAATATACCTGTAAAGTATTAAATATGATTTTAATAAAAATATATGAAATATATTACATAAATAGGGTAATTTAATTATAATATAAATTTATATACCTATCATTTACTTTTCATTTTTTAAAATATGATAGTGAAATAAAGGTAGTGTTTATTTGTACGTACGAACTACAGTCTCTATGAATAGTGAATTTAATTTCATATCTTAAAAAAATATATATTATTATAAATACTTATATACTGGATAAATATGATATTAAAATCATGTATTAAATCTTTTAGATGATGAAACCATGATATATATAATAAGAACAACAAATTACAAGTTAAATTATACTCATCAAACCAGGCAATTAACACCAAAAATAGTTAAAACAATGAAATATTATTAACAATTGAGTTAGAAGATATTATAAAAGGATAATATATGATATAATAAGTATTAATGGGGTTATATAATAAGTTATTAACATGTTTAATATTTTTATATAGGAGGTTAAAAGACGTATACCCAAAACGAAACACAAGCTAAGGGATATCATATAATTTTGCATTCCATCGAGACTTATTTGTTGTTTTGTACCAGGATTATTTTATATGGTGTATATACTTCCATTTTATAGGATATATCATGAATATCATTACTGTCTTAAATAAATTTCTTTTAATTTTATTCCTTCATGAGGCTTATGATTTAAGATTTTTCAATGTGGTATGTAATACTTGGGAATATTTAAAGACTATATACCTCAAGAATACTTTTGCTGATCATTATTTTCCATTTGAGGAAATTATATGAATATTTTTCAATAAAACCATTCATTTTTATCTCCTATGGTAATTAATGACATTTTTTAAGCATTATTACTATTTTTTACTCTATGGTACCAACGATGTTTTAGATTTTTTTTAAGAAAACCCAACTTCATTTCTCTCTTCAGTCAGAGAACTTGTTTTCTTCTAAAAACCATGTTTTATTAAACTATTTTAGAAAATGTTTTTAAAATGATTTTGTAAAGAAATTATTTCCATTTTTTGTATTTTAGGAATGTTTTCAATGGAATCTTATTGTCTCTTTTTAAACAAGTAATTTTTCTATCCTTTTACCGTGAAAAAGGAATGATATTTTTACCTTTTATGAAATGTACAGATTTACCCACCATTATTACTTTGAAGCTTTATTTTCTTGTTTAAAACATTAATTTTTAAGGAAAATGTTTTAAATATTTATTTTCCAAAAAAAGGTTTTCGGAACAAAAGGATATTTTCATCAATAATTTTTTTAAAAGATCTTTGAAAAATATTTCCATTATTCAGAAACAATGACCCTTTATTTTAATCAACTTGTCATATGTTTTATTGATACTATCCTTAATATTTAAATGTATGTTCTATCATTTATTTGGATAAGGATAGTATTAAAATTCACTTCCTTGACTTCATTTTTCGTCAACATGAAATATTTAATTTCATATGATCATTGAGAAATTAAATTCCCCTAATTATTCATATCATTTCTCATGAATATTAATATTTTCTAAAACATATACCATTTTACATATGGTGTTTACTTTGAAATTTATTTTATTAAAAATATAATTATTTAAAATTTAATATTTCTTATTCAATTTGACTATTTGATAAGAAATTTTATTTATTTTTATTTTTTAATATGAGGAATGATTTGGACTGGAATTAATGGTTGAGGCCCTGAATTTATATATCCCTTCTATGCATCGATAGGTTCTCACAAGACAAATAATTTGTGAAAATTGATTTGGATTCTAGACTTAATTTAAAATATCCTCTGAAAGGACTTGATGGAATATTTTTTCATGTGCTTGAGCATGACATCCAATAATTAATCATTTCCCTCATTTATACATAGTTATTACTATACATGATAATTTTTATCGATATATATATGGATGCATTTAATTCTTAGTTTATTGATCAATGGAATGTGTTTTAGGTTCACATCTTTTCATATTTACTTAAAACTATATAGTTTGTTGAATTTTGTTTCTTTTCATTTATTATCTTATGAAATTATTTATCATTTTGGTTTATTGATTATATGGTATATGTGTTCCGCAATTTACCTTTCCATATTAATTTATTCTTAGTATTCCATTATTGATTCCACTATTCTTTACTGAAACCTTATTAAGAATTTTATCTCACCCTTATTTTATTTCATCTCCCTAGTAATCCAAGAAGTCTAATAATAAATCTTTGCAAGTATATGATATATGGAATAAAGTTTTTATCCTAAAATGGATAAGGAGAAGAAAAATAATAATATTGTAATTAGTGTATTCTTATGTAATAAAGGACTTATGTATACATCTGTTTTAACAAAACTACTAAACTCTTTAGTTCTTTGGGGCTTGATTCCTTGTAAGCATGCCAATGTATTTGATAGAGGACACCAGATCTGAGCTTTTGGGGTCGGGTTTCTACAGTTGGTATCAAAGGAAGTTTTCTAGAATCATTGGGAATTAGATTTAGAAAAACTTAGGTTTTATAACATAACCCTAAGGTAGAATTTGAGGATAATTATAGAAGAACATCCTAGAATTTTTTTATGGTCGGGATTATTTGGATATTCCTAGTAGTAAATCCTTGCCTAGATTCTACAAGTGGTTGTGGTTCAAGAAAAGATATACATAGGAGTAATAGCTCCGAAAAGGTGTTCTGAGCCCGACTTATGGTAATCTGGTACATGGAAATGGGCCTTTCTGCCCACCTGTTTGACACACCGATGAGATATTATAAGGATAATCCATGTTTTCTTTACAAACTATTATGGATAATTTTAATTGAAAATGACAAAGAATGATCAATATTAAACCTAAGGTGTTAAGATTTTAAGATAAGGTCTCATGGTTTCAAAACATTAGAAATGATATTATGGATAAACATTAGACTAAGGAAGTATCTATGTGAAAATTTGTGGATGAAGTATTTATGTACTATGTTTGTATTGAAAAACATTACTAAAATTATATTTACTGATTAACATAATTTCAAGGATGTCCATCATTGTGATTTTGAAAATTTTATTAATATTGTTTTAGAAAAGGAAAACCTATAAGCTGGGTGACAACCAATCAAATCCAGAAAGCTTGTGAGACATGAAACCATGATCGAAAGAAGATAAGAGTTTCACACCAACCACTATACTACACAATTTCCTATTTAAAATGTCACTTTTTTAGTTCAACAATTTAAAAAATAAATATTAATGATAAAACTAGAGTGTTGTTTTTAGGTTTATAGATTAATTTCATAAAAATATTAATTATTTAAAATAGTTAGACTTTCGATTCTTTTATGGGACTTAAGATCATTTAGAGACATGTTTTAATGCTTCATACATCAATTGTTTTTTGCATAAATTAGAAAACTAATTGAAGAACAACCAAAGGATGAAATTGTGTTTATAGAAATATATAAAGTAAGTAATTTTTCTTATATCCTTAAGAAGTAAAATAATTTCCCAACATTAGGAAAATGACTTATAAATAAAATGTTTTCCTAATACCTTAATTTTTTTTTGGAATTGATAGCATTATAAATCATCACAGATTTATGGTTTTGAGTACCTTAGCTTTATATTGATCTTTCAATTGTGTGTGTTTGATGAGATCATTCACTCCCTATAAATATTTACACCTTTTCTAAAAGTCTATATTTTCACATACCACTAATGTTATCCTACTTAGTGACCTAGTTACGTGGTGGTCCATGTGACCTTTATACTTTTCTAGATGATGTTTTACTAACCCTTCTCACGATGTTGGATTTCAATGTAGAAAATATCAAACAATCTGTTACCAATATCACGTTTAAATTGCATGGATGAAATTTAATTAAGGTTGGGGGAATTTAACATCCCAAAATTTTAAAGTACAAATTTGAATTAAAAAATGCTTAAGACACACAACACCAAGTGTAAACAAAGAATATATTAACCCGGTACATTACAATATTAAATAAATATTATATATTCTATATCTTATAATGTACTAAATAATAAGACATATTTCATAAAATTCAAGATATACCTTCCTTTATATATTGAGATATAGGCAATATAAACCTTCCTCAATAGCTTTCATTACACTCAAGAATGAGTTTCACCAAATAACAAAGTATTATTAAAATATTATAATTTATAAGAATTTGATATATCCTAGCCTTTAAATTAGAGGTTAAGAATTTTATTAACTAAATATAGAAAATTTATGGTTTATATTAATATAAAATGAATTCATTTTTTACCAATTAATGAGAAACATACATAAGAACCAATTAGAAATAAAAAGAAATATTATTATTTTTATGCTCCAAAAAGAGTTTTATCTAAATAAAAAAAATTAATTAAAATTAGTGAATGATTTAAATGAAGTATATATGATATATATTAAATAACATATTTTTTATATTCATACATTAGGTTTTATATGCATAAGATAATAACAAATCTAACTTCACACATTAAAACCTATATTTTTATAATGTCAATTTTACCACCAGTTAATAGAGAACACATTTTAAATTATAATTTTAAAACATTAATTAATTTAATATGTCAAAATAAAATTCATATTTGGAATATAAAAATAAATAATAGTTTAGGGTGAATTTGTGATATTTTTCAGAAACATATCATTTTTAATGAATAGTAAATAATACAGAATTTTAGTTTAAAACAGATTTTTTTTTTCTAATTTATTTATAATGTTAAGTTATAATTTTAATTGGTTTTAAAGTATAAATATATTATATTTTTATAAATTAATAAAATTTTTGTAATTGGAATCAATATTTCTCTGAAATTCTTTATAAAAACAAATAAAACATTCAGACATTTTTACTTTAGAAACCCACATTGTCATCCCACCTACATGATTAAATTTAAATTAATTTCTTCTAATTTTTTGATTATAATTAGAAAAAATGGATTAATTATTTTGAATTGAAATAATTTATAACTTTTAATAAGACCATATTTTTTTACTAAAAATATTATTGAAAGTGGTTAAAATTAATTACGACGTTTATGTTTAAATTAAGATTAATAATGGACTAAACCTTAACCTTAAGGCAAAAAACGACCTATAAAATTTTATAAGATCTATTTTATGGAAATATATATCCCCTATAATCTATTTTTTTAATTTGGTATGTCATTTTATCAAATTTTAACATGAAAAATATGGTAGGAATTCCTTTTTCAAAATATTACAAGTGTGTCACTCCTCCACTATAAAAGGACACAACTTCTCCCCATTCCTAAAACATATAAAGCCACTTAGACTAAAACAATATGTACCAAAACAACTTCAAACCATACCTACATTATACCATGAATTCTACCATTGGTCATAAATCCTTCTAAGGATTCCCTTTGATATAAACCAAATGGAGTTACCAGATTTTTAAGGGAACAATTTCCAACGATCTCTTTTATTTCATTTACTCATATACCTATTAAATTATTTTTAAATAATGATGATATGATAAAAATTATCCTAAATATCCTTTTATGTTTTTATGGGTTCTACTTAAGATTAAAAACACATCTATCTAATGGATAACAAACACACTATTTACATGTACAACGAACTACCTTCTCAAGAAACAATGGTTGTTCATTTTCCTATTACTACCTCTCGTGGTGTTCATTATGATAGAAACCATATTTATAAATGATTTATATTATATTTAATATTTATTTATATTATTTTATAATTTTATCACACATAAATTTAATACTTTCCATTTCTTGTAAATATGATAACATCGATTAAGGATGTGTGGACTACCGCCCCTTAATGCAATGTCATTCGTTCAAACTATACATGGAATTTATGAAGGATGATTTTAATGAAAATATATGAAATATATTAAATAAATAGGTTACTATTATTATAATATACATTTATATACATAAAATATAATTTTCATTATTTTAAAACATGTCAATAAAATGAATGTAGCGTTCATGTGTACGTACAGACTACAGTCTCCATAAACGGTGGATTTAATTTCTAATCTCCAAACATTATATATTATTATTGATACATATATACTAGATATATATAATATAAAAATCATGTTTTACATTCTGGAGATGATTAAACCCTGATATATCTAATAATAACAACAAATATCAAGTTAAAACATACCCGAAAAACTAGGCAATTAATACATGAAATAGTTAAACCAATTAAAGGTTATTAACAAATGAGTAATAAGTTATTATAAAAGGATAATATATGATATAATAAGTATTAATATTGTTTTTTAAGTAGTTATTAACATTTTTAAAATAATTATATATGTTGTTAAAGTATGTTTACACGAAAGGTACCACAAGGTAAGGGATATCGTCTCATTTTACATCCCATTGAGACTGATTTGTTGTTATGTACCTAGTTGTTTTATATGGTGTATATACCGGACTTTTTCATGACATATCATGAATATTTTTACTATCACACTAATATAAATTTTATTTAATTTCATTTCTTCATGAGGGTTATGATCTAAAATTCTTCAAAGCGGTATGGGACACATTGGAATGTTGAAAGATTATTTTCATCAAGAATAATTTTACTGATCATTCATTTCAATTCGAGGAAATTATATGAACATTATTCAACAAACCCTTTAATTTTCCTATACTCTGGTAATTCATCACCATTTTATATATTAGTATAATTGGTTCACTCTTTGATACTCAAGGTGTTTTAGAAAATGTTTTTAAAAAAACCCGACTATATTTCTCTATTTAACCAGGGAACCCAATTTTTATAAAAACACCATATTTTATTATTATTTTTAAAATGTTTTGGTAATGAATTTGTACAGTTTATTCTATTTTACCAATTTTTTAAATTTAATCTTATTACCTCTTTAAAAACAAGGTATTTTTATAAGCTTTTACCATTAAAAATTAATGTTCTTTTTATATTTTACTACATGTATAGATTTACTCTCCATATTTGCATCAAAGATTCATTTTCATTTTTAAAAGGTTAATTTTTAAAGAAAATGTATTTTAAATTTATTTTTAAAGAAAATATATCTCAAATGGGTTTTTAAAACCGAACTATATTTTTCTCAAGAACGTTTTTAAAATATCTTTTTATAATATTTCCATTCATCAATGACAAAAACCCTTTATTTTACTCTACTTGGGGTATGTTGTATTGATACGATCCTTAATATTTCTCTAGATGGTTTATGATTTATTTTGGTAAGTATTGTATTCAAATTAACTTCCTTAACATCCTTTTTATTCCCCTTGAAATATTATATTTCATATGATCATTGAGTATTAAATTTTCCCAAAATATATATATCCTTTATCAGGGATCTTACTATTTCCTAAACCGTATACCATTTTACATATGGTGTTTACTTTGATAGTTTTTTGATTAACCAGTTAGTTATTGATAAATAAAAATTTCTTATTCAATATGGTTATTTTATAAGGAATAATATTTATTTTGATTATTCAATTTGATGAATGGTTTGGTATGGAAGTGATGTGTGGGCCATGGACTTTATATATCTCTTTGATGCATAGACAGGTTCTCATCAAACAAATAATTTAGGAAAATTTATTCGGCTTTTACCCTTAATTTATAATGGTATAGATTTTAATCTTCCTAATGCATGACATCAAATAATTGAGGATTTCCTTTATTTAGACTTAATTATTATTATCCATGAGATTATGCATCGACATATTTATAGATGCATTTAATTATCAATTTATTGTTTAATGGAATGTGTTTTAGTTTCTCACATAACCATATTTACTTTGCCTTGTCTAGTTATTTTAATGGAATTTTTTTTTCATTTATTATACATCCATATTATTTATCATTTCAGTTTATTAATTATATGGAATGTTTGTACATTCATTTACATTTATATATTATTTTATTCTAAATGATTCCTTATTCCTTTCATTATGCTTTACTTATACTTATTGAGAATTTTAGGTCACTGTTATTTTTTTCCACTCCCCAGAAATCTATAAAGTGTATTATTCATGATTTGTAAGGATAGTATAGATGGAATAATGTTTTTATCTTAAAAAGGAAAATAATAAGAAAACATTATATTCAAATTAGTGTATTATTTTGTAATAAAAGACCCATGTATGTATCTAGTTTAACAATACTAATAAACTCTTTGATCCTTTGGGGATTGATTACTTGTAATCCTACTAATGAATTTGATTACAGAAATAGAATTTGGGATTTTGAGTTCAGGTCAGTACACATTTTATAGAAACAATTTTATATACTCGAATTATAATCACTAGATCATTCAATGGACTTAATTATTGTTTATCTATATGATAAATGGAATAAAGTCCGGTTTGTTGTATCAGAACCAATTTCATTCCAAGGATCATAAATTTTTTTAATCTAATATACAATACATAAGAATAACTGTTGATCAGAGAAAAAGTTAGTATGATGGATTATATTTAATAATAAAAGTTTATATTCATTATACATTAGAACTATATCTATTTTCGGTATAAAATAATGTTTTCTAAAACAACATACTAAAACACTTGGGAAATAAAATGTTAGTAAACATTGTTTTTAAATACTTTTTGTGATTTTAAAAAATACAGAAAGGAAAAGAAAAAAGTTATAATTTATACTCAACGATCTCATCATTTTTGGAATGAACAAAAACTAACACTTAAATATGAAAACTAATAACTTTGAAAAAATTGAATCCATTTATTCTTTTATAAAAATCAGATATATACTTTATTTCTTAACTTCCCATATTTTATAACTTGTTATGATCTAATGGAAATTATTAATTCTTTAGATTCTTCACTTTATAATAAAACCCCACTAATGAAATAATTTTTAAAAATAACCCCAAAAACTTATTAAATACATCTTTTCTTTTTATATTAGCCCCCTTAAACATGTCTACTTATAACATCTCTTCAAAAATTTCTCCACTTTTTAGATTTTTAAAAAGAATCAAAAAAATATTTTAGCTAAAATTTTAGAAAGATATATCACAAAAATAAATTTTGTGGGAAATAGATTATCATCCAAGATATAAAAAACAACATATATCCCAAAAAATTGAAATACATTCAAATATAAATTATTTGGTTGAAAAAGTCATTAATATTCAATCATTCATTCAAATTTTTTCAAAATTAACATTAAGAGTTCAAATGAAAAAAAATCATTCTTTCTTTATCATATTTTTTCTGATTGCCTTAATTTTATTGAATTAATCATGATCCATCTAAGATTTTTATACAAAAGACTAAATATTCCTAATAAGATCTTCCTAACTTATTTCTTACTAACTTTTCACTTCATCCTTTCAACAAACCATGTGAACTCTATTATTATCTTCCTCAAATGAAATAAATCATCATCACAAGTTCCGAGTATGCTATTTTTTTACTCCAATTCATGTAATTTTAATTTCAAAACATAGACTTCCTCATTATGATCTTCCTTCATATCTCATATCTCTTCTACAAACTTACCTCAGTTTAAAACGTATGTTGATAAATTTTCAAATGATTCAGACATTTCCATAGAATGTTTATTTACTGATATTTTTTTTTCATTATGACCATTGAGATCATTTTAATTCTTTAACACTTAACCATCTAATTGTAAGATATTCTCTATACCTTGTTCTTTTATTTGAAATATTTCAAGTCTGTGTCAATTTTTACTATTGATTATGTCAAAAAATTCAAAGAATCAAATTTTTTATTTAATATTTTTTGATTTAGTTTACACCAAGCCTCAATATTTAGATGATATAGAATCAAATCACTTAATGTTTTTAAGGATTTTAGGATATAATCAAATCTTTTTTGATCAATTTTGTCACATATTATAATGATCCTGATATTTCCCTTAGAGAATGTGTTTTGGAAGATTCATCATTTATATTCCTTTTTTCTTTTCTATATTCTTCTTTTTGAGAAATTTTTTCTTTTTTTGATAATTTAATAATATATAAATCCTCATCACATTCAACCTTTTCTTCTATTGTTTTGGTATTTTTGATCTTATTCCTCATCTTTTGAATAATATTTGTCTTCCACTTTGGATAATGATTCTACTTCTTCTGATTCATTCAAATCTAGATCTTTATATAATTGGGAAGGTAATGGTGATGAAGATGACGGTTACTCTAGTTTTTTCTTTTCCATTGTAACTTTATCTATCTCTATTTATTTATTAGCAACAAATTTATCTTCATCATAATCTTTTTCTCCAAATTTTTCTACTTATTCATCCTATTATTCTAGTTATTTCTCTAACTACTATGCAGTTCTTAGTACACCGATACTAACCTTTTTAGGTGTCAATTGTTTCTTCTCAACATCCTTCTAATAATTTACTGGAACTGCTGGTTAAAATTAGTACCTCAAGGGGGGGGGGGATGAATTCATCACCCAATAAAAATTTATATAAAAATAAGTTTATGTAAAATCCAAAAATGTAATTAAAAATGACATAATTAATCTAAACAACAGATCATTATAAGTTTTGATATTTAAAATGATTTCTCAAAGATTGATTAAGTCTCAGTTAAAACAATATATGAACATTTATTTATCTTTTGAAATAAATTTATTTAATAAAAACCTTATATAAACACTAATTAGTAAAAACTATAAAAGTATTGGTTTTTTTATAGTAAAAAAATTTGTTTAAGGATTAGAAATGAAAAAAAACACACAACAAAATTAAAACAAAGAGTTAAATATCAAGTTGATACCTAATCCTCTCAACTTTTAAATCACATAATTCCAAGTATATTATATAAAATAATATTGTTCAAGAACTTGGATCAAGTCTATAGAACAACTGACAAGATATTGAGGCATCACATGGACATATTCCCCAATAACTATGGGAAATAAAACAAACACAATCCATATAAGATTCTCTTACACAACACCATGGGTAAATAAATGTAAATAGAGCTAATAAAATACCATTTAAATCACATTTATAGTAAATTAGGTAGTGTTTGTTTAAAGAAAAAGTAAACCACCATCTTCTCTAAATGTAAAGGCAACAAATAGAAAGAGAAAGTGTGAAGATAAAGAAAAGATTTTTTTTCTCAGTCCAATGTGATCTAAATATTGAGAATCCTCAGATGTATCTTGGATATAATCTCAAGAAATTTCTCATAGAAACTTAGTAAAATAGAGCATCATAATATCTATTGTTCTATCTATAACTAAGATTCTATATGTTCTGTAATTCCACTCTTTCACAGTCAGCTGTAGGCAAGATTCCCCATTTCATGTTATTAGTAACTGGGACACTTGATTAGTTTTTTGTACTCGACCAACATTTATGAATATATTATCTCTTTTATATCTCTCACATGGGGTTGAATTCTTTTAATATATAGTAGTGTAGAATAGAGATAGATTTCACGGAAAAAACATCTCATAATCCTGTATCCTCATACTTAGTTTTGACATCCTCTTTATTATTCCCGGCAGTAGTTCATGAATAACCATTAAAATAATCTGTAGCATTAAATTTGATAATAGAGTAATTAGATACATTTAATTTAAAAGTACTAAAATAGTGAAAATGACTCTTTTTGGGGTGATACATCTCTGGAGATGAATTAATTTTAGCGGTGGGTCATCCTCAACCATGAATCCTTTTTGGTGATATGTCATTTCCATACTTATCCAATTTTTTTGGCATAAGGTAAATTCTAACAATAGATCATTTGGAGGTGAATTAATTTTGAATGTGAGTCATCCTTTATGGTGACTCCCTTATAGAACTAGGTTTTTTCCATAATTATGTAAATTTCATAGTAGTATGTAAATTATGATGATAAATCATATGGCAGTGACTTAATTATAGAGGTAATTCATCCTAAATTAAGACACCTTTCTGGTGGTATGTCTTTTCATTACATATCCAAATTTTCACCCTGATGGCGACTTGTCTCAGACGGAGGGTCATTACTAGCGAAGACTCAACTTAAATTGTGATTTATTTATGAACTTATCCAAATATTCACCAAAATGACTTATAGTATAAAATTATATAATAAATCCTAAAAATCATTAATAACTTAATAAACATGATTTTGTGATAAAAAAAACAATAGTTCCAACAATATCCCCTTTTCTTATGACCAGAGATCATGGAATTTTATAAATCATGTATAGAATAAGGATTGGTTTAAAAAAGACTAGCTTAACACATTAAAAGGTTATAGGCTTTAAAAAATAATATAATATAATTATAATTGTATTTAAAATAACATAACCATAAAATTAAATACCCATAATTAATAAGTATGAAATCAAAGTAATAAATTTAAATTCAAATGGTATCAATGTTTTTAAGTAGAAAATGTATCAGAGGTAGTTAGTAAAGGTGGTATCAAAGAGATAAATTATATATATACGGTATCAATGGATTGATATGTATCAAAGAATAATGTTGATATTAAAAGGAAAACATCATTTTAAAAATATTAATGAAATCCCATATTCATTATAAATTATATATTTATTCTCCCCCTTTTGGGATTATCAAAAAGAGAAAATAAAAAAAGTAAATGGAATGATAAAAAATATAAAGAATAAGAGAATTTACATTGAAGAAGTAATTTACATAAATCCAAAAATAAAATAAAAAATTCATAAAAAAATCCTTATCAGATAAATAAAGTGTAATCACAATGCTTTATAGTCCAGGTAGTTGGAACAATATGTGACTTACCCTTTTCCTTATCAGAGGTAGAGGGAACATCAGTATAACATGTGGAAACTATTGTGAAAAATTTAGGGACAATAGGTAGATAAAGAGTATCTATGATAATAATAATCTTAATATTCTATAAATCTTCTATGGGGGTTAGGATAAAATGATGAGATTGAGAAGGTAAAGGTGCATCGGGATCTTGGGTAACACATTTTCTGAAAAACTATAGATCAGAAGATAGAAGAGTGATATGCGTAGATATTGGAATGAAATAATGATCCAATACTATGTTGCCATATACATAAAGAAATGGATTCATTATATTGATGAATCCCTGGATGAAATTTCCTCCTATTTCCATGGCACTGAAAAAGACCCTTCTCTCCTCTATAAATAATTAGATCACTATAGTCATCACTTTTCCCTGATTGACCTGATATTTGATGTCTTGAGTTATATGGGGAATCTTATGGTTCTCAACAAGGAACATCAAGTGTGATTTAAGATCATGCTTAGTATAAATTCTTAAGAAATAATTCTTGGATTCCATTGTAAATGTTTCCCTATTAGATCCGACCTCATTAAGGAATTCCCTGACTATCTTATAAACATGGTAACTGCAATGCATAATATTCCTCAAGATATCTTGAGGGATATTTTTAACATCACTTGAGGTAGAACGAAGCTCTTATATATCCAATGATCTGATCAAATCAACATGAAGAGAAGGGGGAGTAACCAAAGAATAATCCATGGAAGATATTTTATCCACCCTCTATAATAAAGCACCCATAGAATCTAAAAAATAATTTCTCATATCACCCACTAAAGACCTTAAGGTCTCCATCTCATTTTCTAAACTCTATTTTTCAATCTCCACTTCTAGAATATGATGAATCATCTTGGGATGGATGTGGTGTATCAAAAGATCAAACAAATATCTTGAATCTTTTTCACTAAGAACAGTAAAACATAGTGCTTTATTTCTCATCAAAATACCAAATTTAGAGAGAATACTCTCTCTAAAAGACTCTATGTCAGTCTTGGTAAATGAATCTATAGGTACAGTAGAAATGAAAGGTGAAGGAAAGGGTATAAACTATCTCTCAATGGAAAAATATTATTCATGCTCAGAACTACCTGGAATATCTAAAGAAAATTTTTATAGTACTCCGGAAGCATGTATCTATTCTACCATTAATCCCTTAAGATTCAACTACATTAAAAATTAAATATCACATCCACCACGATTTTTTGGGATTATATAATCACCTGAGTCAGTGTATTCTAAATCATGGTAAACATAACTAGGATATGTTTCCCTTTCCTCAAAGTATTTGACATCCACCCTAGATAAAAATAGAATCGAAGTCTCAACAACTATAGGCTCATCAACTATAGGCTCAACTACTACAGGTCCAACAACTATAGGCTCAATATACATATTATAATAAAATATATTAACATCAGATGTATGCCAAGTATACTCACCCTCAACATGCTTGTCAGGATCTCTATTAACAAGGTCAACATGGTGACTAACAAGACTTGGAGATTCCTCCCCCTCAACATATGATTATTTCTCAATACTCACAGCTCTATAAATATCTTTAACTAGCTTGGTATTTCTTTATATCTATAAGAAACTAAAAAACCTAGAGAAGAAAGCAATACCTAAGGAAAATCATGATCATCAGGCCTAACATGATCTGAACCATCATCATTGTGATATACATTTCCATTTACATATTACTCATTTTATCCTTCACCTTCTTCATCATATTCTTCATCATCACCATTTATATTTTTATTTTCATTTGATTCAGAAAATTTAGAATCTATATTATATTTTTCCTACCCAGAAAATTTTGTTTCTTCTTATTAACTTCTTTTTTTAAATGAGTCTCTCTGATAATGAAATTTCTAGGTGGATTTTTAACTTTTTAGAATATATAGATCACTACCCTATTCAACTAAAAAAACATTCTCCTCATCTCATGATGTAGTAGACTCCTCCTCCTCTTCATATTCCTCATTATTAGACTCTATAACTTCTTCTAGATCCGTGATAGGATCCAACATTTTTTCATCCTTATAGGGTGATCCAAAAGATTGAAATACTGCTAAATCCTATCAGAATAATCGAATAATTTCCTTAACCCACGAGTTGAAAATTATTGTCATTATCTTAAAAATAACTCTTATAATAAAAAATCATATACATTTCACCTCAATTTCTTTTTCCCCATCAACCAGTCCTTTAGCCTTTAGCATGGGAGAAATGAAGATGGGATAAATAAGGTAGTTTGATTTGGAAGATGTCTTGCACATATCCCTCACATGAATCTTCAAATATATACACAAATTAATGTTTTCTCTTATATTCATAACACAAAAAAATATATACACTTGTTTCCTCATTGTGATAAAATCACCTTTCCTAGGGTACAACAAATGTTGAATGAACTTAAACTGAAAATGATATTCACCCTCAAGATCAGTTGCAACTACTCTTCTTACAATTCAATATCCTATCATCTTTTCCAAATCATATTAATAGATGGATTTATCACCATCACATAGAATTAATCCTTGATAGTCAATTAATACATCATTGTGAGATAGTTTTAAAAATTTAGACTGTTGGATTGAAGATAAAACTACTTTGTATCCATTTATTCCACTTCTAACCCAGCCTTCATATTACTCAAAACTAAACCCAACATACTAATAGAACTGGTTCAATAAACCAAGATATAAAGGACTATCATAATTATAGAACCACTCTACCCATACCTAGTCTTTCATTACTCTTAGCATCAAAGACTTGTTTGAAAACAACCAATCATTATGAAATTTCTTTATAGGCACTACTATTTGATTCATGAGATACAAGTTCACTATACTAACTCTCTTTTATGCTTATTTTATGGATGAAACATTTTCGGAGAAGGCACAGTTTTCTACTTCACACTGACCATTACAATTAGCTCATAAGTTTCATATGAGGTTGAGGGAAGGTGAATGTTTAGGAGAGAAAGAGTCATGGTGAAGTTCAAAAGGCAATGGGACATGAGAGAATGTGCATTAAAATTAAACAAGTGTATAATTTATATCATCTAATAATTTTAAAATATTAATAACGTTTTAATTGAAAATAAATTAAATATTTGACCCATAAATTAAAATTAGCAACAATGACTCAAAAACAACAGAGATATATTTCCAGAAGTGGTTTGTTCGAATGATGGATAAAACTCCAATGGGGGGTAAACTATAATAGAGGGTTAATTCCAATGCTGGATAAAATTAAATGGTGGGAAAACTCAAATGGTCTGTAGAATCCAATGGTTGATAATCTACAATGGTGGGTAAACTCCAATGGTTGGTAAACTACAATGGTGGGTAAACTCCAACAGTGGGTAAACTCCAATGGGGTGTAAACACCAATGGTGGGTAACCTTCAATGGGGGTAAATTCCAATAGTTGGTAAACTCCAATGGTGGTTCCTTGAAAATTATGTTTAACCAAAATTTATCATGACAAATTTTTGTTTGATGTAGTTTATTCTCTTAGAATTCAATGGATTAGTAAATATATCATCAAGATTATGTTCAATACTAATGTATTCATAAGGTATATCACTCTTTTAAAAAATATCTCTCTTGAAGTGATATCTTACATCAATGGATTTTTTTTCTAGAGTGAGATAACATGTGATTATAAATATTTATACCACTAGTGTTGTCACAATTTATAGGGACATGTAAAAATTGATATCCATAATCTAGAAAATTTTATTTTATCCAATAAATACGAGCACAAGAACTACTTAAAACTATGTATTCAACTTCAGTATTAGACAATGTGACATTTTTTCTCTCTTACAACACCGAGAAAGAAGATACTTTCCAAAAATGCGACCTTTTCCCTAAGTAATTTTTCTATCTAACATGTAACAACCAAAATTAGCTTCTGAATAATGAAATAGGTCAAATTGTTGTCATATATGGTTAAAAAAAATCCTAAATTGGTTTCATACTTGAGGTATTTAATTTTTCTACGGTAATTAAGTGTGTCTCTTTTGGGTATTCATGAAAATGAGAACACATACACACACTAAACATAATTTAAGGTCAGATATCACTTAAACTAAGAATAATTCCAATCATACCTCTATAACTGGTTTGATACACAAATTTTCTAGCTTCAAGAGGACTGTAATTACACGTGGTACTCATAAAATTGTCACTACTACTAGTTATATCTAAACCAAAACAATTTAAAAGGTGTTTATTATATTCAATTTGATTTAAAATAATTCCTTATTTATTTTGAAAAATCTAAAAACCAATAAATAATTTCAATTCACCAATTAAACTCATTTAAATTTTTTTTCATATTTTTTTTAAATGGTAGTACATAAATAATTTTTATATTATCCAAAGATATTATCATATTCATATATTGGAAAAACTAAATCATATTTTGAAATTATTTTTAAAAAAATAGTAAGATCAACTATAAAGTTTGAAAATCCTTTTGAAATAAAAAAGATCTAATCCTATCATACCAAGCTCTCAGAAAATTTTTTAAACCATATTAATATTTTTTTAACTAAAATACATCATTTTGAAAATGATATCTTTAAAATCAAGGTGGTTGCTCAAAAAAAAATCCTCAACTATATACCCATTTATAAATGCACCATAAAAATCCATTTGATATGGTTTGAAATTCATATGTTCTATATAGGATAACAATGTTATGATGGATTCAATTATAGTTATAGGTGAAAATGTTAACTCATATTCTACACCTTCTTCTTGGATATACCCCTGTGCAACTATTCTATACTTATTCATCAATATTATGGCATATTCGTCAACCATGTTCCCAAATACCCATTTACTACCTATATTTAAGGTTTATTTAAATCTATCAACATGTTCCAGAACATTACTTCTTTTGAATTGATTATGCTATTATTTCATATCCATTACCTTGAATTCATCATTAATTGAATCATTGATGTTTTGAGGTTCATGTTGTGGCAATAATTATTGATGTTCAACCTGATTTCTAAGAGAAGAACTAGTTTGTGTACATATTTTTAATTATCCAACTACATCATCTAACATATGGAATTTATGATTCATAATAGCTCTAGAAAAAGGAGGGAAAGTCACCTCCTAGTTTTCTTTAGATTCTTGTTTATGTTCTAGAAGTTCCTTAGAACTAGATTATTTTTCTACTTTTTTGTAGTCGTTTTAGTAGGTTTGTCATTTATGTTAAAAGTAGATAAATTATCCTTAATGTTTTCTAAAGGGGTTTTTGTTTCACATGGATCTATCTCATAAAAGTTAACATGGATTGACTCTTCCAAGGTCTTAGTTCTTTTGTTAAAAAATCTATATGATTTACTCAAAGTTTATTTATGAAGGAAAACTCCATATCTTTCAGATGAAAAATTTTCCATCTTATCCTTACTGTTAATAATACATACTTTGAAACAAAAAAAAATGAATTAATTATCCGTAGACATTCTATTATTTTGAAGTTCATAAGGGATTTTCTTTAAGATTGGTCTAATTAAAACTCTATTAATTATATAACAATAATAATTCATAACCTCTTCCCCAATGTTGACAGGTAAGTCATACTCATTAAGAATTTTACTCTCTATCTCTTGAAGTGTTATATTTCTTCTTTCCACATATCCATTATTCTGGGAGGGTCCTAGAAGAAAATAAGTTATGGTTATAGCCACCTTGTGAGTAAAAGTATTCAAAGTATTTATTTTAAAACTCACGACCGTGGTCACTTCTTAAGGTCTTAATTCTGAGCCCAGTTGGGTTTTCTATAGATATTGCATAATTGGTAAAATAAGAGAAAGATTTACTTTTGTGAGCTGAAAATAATACCTAAGTATACCTAGAAAATTCATCTACAAGTACATAAACATAATGGTTTCCATTTAAACTAGAAACTCAAGATGGTCAAAACAAGTCTATGTGGACCAAATCAAGATGTTGATAATCTGAAACTTCTTTCTTTGACTTATAAGATATTTTGTACTATTTTCAATTTTTGATAGGGGTTACAAAGATTAAAATTTAGGAATTCATGTTTTGGGAGATCCCTAAGAAACCCTTTACTAGTAAGAGTTATAATTGAGTGAATATTATAATGGCTTGGTCTCATATTCCAAATCCAAGATTCTTTATGAAAGGCACTTAGGAAATAAAAATTTTATAAAATTAATGAATCATGATAAAAATCATATACATTTTTAGTTCTCAAAGTAGTAAATATCGAATCATTTTTATAATAAAATAAACAACAAGATTTTTTTTCAAATTTTACTTAAAAACCATTGACACATGGATATGAGTTTCTAATAAGATTATATTTTAAACCATCTAAAAAAAGGTAATTTTTAAATTAAGACTAAGTTAAAGTCACATATTTGGGAAAGTCTAAATTTTTTCCATTAATATTGTCACCAAAGGTGACATATCCACCACCAACCTTTATCACGTTCTTGAAGATGGAGTAATATCATGTCATATGTTTGGAATAGCCACTATCCAAGTATAATATATTTATATAGGATAATTTCATAAAGATTCCCCATAAAATAGTATTTATAAAAATAATTATTTAGGTATAGAAAATTCATTTCGTCAAGATATGTTAGTGATTAAGCCTTTAGGAACCCATATTTTATCAATGGGATTAAATTAAGTAGATTATAAAATATTTGAAATAAAATCTTTATTTGGTCTAGTTGAATAATAATTAGTAGTAGAATTTTTAGAAAGGATTTGGGAACAAAATTTGTCTTAAAAATTCTTCTCTACCTATGTTAGTAAGTGAGAATAGTAATATGTTTTGGAGAAATTTTATTTATAGAATATTTGAGATAGAGTTTCTCTTCCATTTGTGAGTCTCTCTAATCCTCTATTTAATTTAAAATTTGAAAATTTCAGTTATATATCATCTTTCAGAAATTTATCATTCTTTTCTATTTCTACAGTAAGATCATATTTTATATTATAAAATAAAGAATGATATTTATTCAGAATTGTTTTTCTTTGAGATCATTAAATGATTCTTTAAACAAATTTCAATATTCAATATTTTTTTATTTTGACATATAATCACTAGTTTTTTCATTTTCAGAATGATCAAAATTATTTATTGAAGATATAGTAGGTTACTAGATATTTTTTCATGTGGCACATATTTACTATATCAGGCTTATTTTAGTGATTTGAGTCTGAGTCACTAGATCTATCCTCAAAGGAACTCCATGTGGATTTTATAGTTTTCTTATACTTTCTATCCATATCATGATATTAATTTTTTTTACTTTAACATGTGGCAGTCAACCTTACCATGTCCTTTTCTCTTACACTCATAATAATTAATTTCATTTGAATTATTTTACATTTTATAGTATTTCTTCCACTTCCTTGTATTATCATACCTTCCCCTGTAGCTGAGTTTTCAAAATATTTTCTTTTTTTTTTGTAAAATCTCTTAAACCTTATAGATATATAGGTGGTTTAGTCCTCACTTTCATCCAATAATTCCTAACCAATAGAGATTTTATCTTGTACTTTTTCCTTTTTATTCAATTTTTATGTAGAAATATTAAAGGATACAGAATTCAACTTTGGTTATTTATCATCTTCTAGATTAACCATAAGCTCTTCCTCATACATCATCAACTTCCCAATCAGTTCCGTAATATGTAGATTAATAATGTCATAAGATTATTTTATTCAAACTGAGGTATCTCACAATCTTTTTATAATAAATATGAGTAGTTGGATAATTTGAACTTCTTCTGACACTGGAATCCCCAAGGAGATAATTTTATTCACTATCTCATTAAACTAGAGATACATATCAGAAATAATCTCACCAGGTTTCATCTTTAATGTATCATATTTAATTTTATAAGTATTCAATATCATTTATTTAATATTAGTAGTTCCTATTTGAGAAATAGATAATGTATCAAAAATTAAAAAACAAGTTTTTCAAGAAGATATACTATTAAATTATTCATCTTTAAAAGCATAATAAGAAGAATTTTTTTATTTGAAGTTAATTTTATAAGTAATTTTAGTAGTATCATCCCATGTGACAATAACGGTTGCTGGTAATTCATATTTATCCTCTATTGTAGTCCATATTTTAAAACCCATGATTTTAATGTGAATTTTCATTTTTATTTTACATTTATTATTGTTAAGTTCATTAAAGAAAGGTGGACTATATTTAGTGAAATCATATTTCCTATTATCCACTAAAAAACTTAATTTAGAACTGACAGGAAATTTGTATCATTAAAAAAACTAAAAATTACAGTTGAAAGTATTTTGAAACCTCTAATACCAAATTTGGGTCAGAGTTAGTATCTCAAGAGGGGGTGGGGTTCATTGAGTACCAATATAAAAATTTCTATCAAAAAAAGTTTAAAATTTCCCAATTTTATTAAAAAAACCAAGTTAATCAAAATATAAGATCAATATAAATTTTATTATTTTAAATGATTTCTCAAAGAGTGATTAAGTATCAATTAAAACAATATATGAAAATTTGTAACAGCCCTGGAAAAGTGTGACTTAAAAGGATAAATGTTACTACCCATGTCAACAAGGTTCACTTTTCGATTCATGAGCCTACTTGATTAGAACTCTACAGTTAAGCATGTGTGGCCTGGAGTAGTAATCAGGATGGGTGACCTTCTGGGATGTTTCCCAAGGTGTGTGTGAGTGATGACAAAACAAACTGAAAGAACATGGTTTGTCTTGTGGGGATATTCATTAGTCTAATATGTAACCCTAGTGAGTAATAACTTATGGTCTGTTGGGAAGGAAACCATGGTATTACAGGAGACCCATGGGGTCAGATGACAAGGTTCATAGCCCGGGGAGGAGGGTCATGAAAAATAGGTTATGGTGTTGGGGCCCATCCGAGCATAACCTCCAACGAGAGGTTATGACGTGGGTTCCACAATGAGGGCGTCACTGTTAAAATTATATATATTTGCAATGGGATATTTGTGATGGGATCCCGTCGCAAATAAGTTTTTACGATGGGGTCCCGTTGCAAATATCCCGTCGTGAAAAACGGCATCGCAAAAAATATTATTTGCAATAGGCCCGTCGCAAATAATATTTTTTGAGATGGGCTACTTACCCATCACAAAAAAGTCTCATATTATATAATTTAAATATATAAACTTTTTGCAGCGGTCCCATCACAAAAATTATTTGCAACGGGCCCGTAATCCCGTCACAAATACTTTTTAAGAAAAAATATTTAGACTATTTTTGACAGGCCTGTCACAAATACTTTTTGCGACGGGTCCATAATCTCAAAGAAAATAATTTTTTTAATAATTTTTTTAAACAATTTGCGATAGACCCGTCACAAATACTTTTTGCGTCGGGTCCTTAATCCCATCGTAAATACTTTTAAAAAAAATTATTTAGACTATTTGCGAGGGGGACCCATCACAACCGATCCCGTCACAAATAATAAATAAATTTTTAAAAAATAAATTTAATAAAATTATTATTATTGAAAAATTAATTTTAATATTATTAAAACAATTAAAATAGAAATATATTAAAATTCTCAATATTCACAAAATAATATTAAAAAAATACTAAAATATTATTATTATTATTAGTAAAATAAATAAACATTAAAAAATATAATACTTAAAAAATATATTTAATAAAATTATGATTAATGAAATAATAATATTAATATTATTAAAATAATAAAAAAAAATTATAAAAATTCTCAATATTCCCAAAAAAATCATAAAATATTACAAATTAAATTATCTAATATTGGAACCAATATAAAAGACATAAAATGTAAATAGTTCGTATTATAAAAAATGTTAAATTCAAATGTTTTTAACATAAAAAAATCACTGAGGGGGGTTGTCTTCTAGAGGAGGTGGATGAGCTGAAGGAGATGGTGGATGAAACTCCATCCCCAAACTACGAGTCAGATGGCGTATGTACTCCATATGCTCCTAATGTTGTTTCTGTGATTGACGCATCTCCTCTTCATGCTACTGCTTCTGTTGCTACTGATACTAACACATCTCTTCTTGTTGCTTATGAAAACTCTCTATAATGTCATTCCGAGCTCATAACTGCTCCTGATACTATGAGGCACAAGATGATACCTCTTCATGAACTCCTCCGGAACTGGATGTCGACATCGCAGTAGTACCATAATAAGTACCAAGAGTCACATGAGAGCTGATACCAACAACTCTGCCCTTATCAAATCCATACTGAGTCGCCTACATCCATGCCGCCTCGTTGAAAGGGTGTGCCCTGGTCTGATCAGTCGCCTCATCCTAACCCTCAGTCGGTATCTGAGAGGTTGTAGCCTCATATGACTCCTTCAATTCCAATTTGAAATTAAAAATTTTAAAATATTATATACAGTTAATTGTCAAAATGGAAAAATAATACTAACCACAATCCGAAACTGGCAACCACCTCTAATCTCTCAAGTGGCTGGGTCACTATACATCCTCTGATAAATGTTGAACTCTATAATATCAGGATGCTCGACTGCCTACAGAAATATGAAATAAAATGTTTATATTTAATGTTATAATTTTTTTTTAAAAAATATATTTACCAGATGCTCTCTATGCGTACTGAATGTACGACTACCAGCATGAAGCGTCTCCTCCTGTCTCCCCCGGTTCTGCCGACCCAATGAAGACCTCCTCTGAAATCCACCACCCAACCAGTGTGCACATTATCCATCCCAAAACTGAGATAAAATGTACTCTAGTTAGTGGTATTTACATGACTCATCAAATAGTGTCGCTTCTACCTTTTTAATGGCCGTCTTTCTCAAATTGTGCAAAAACCGACGCCAACGCTCACGTAAAGCCACGTCCCATGCTTCATGGATAGCGTCACGCATGCTATCCTCGATGGGATACCATAAACCCTACAAATAATTTATAATATCAAGTTATTAATAAAATAAATATTATTTATTTACGTACCATCCACTGATTGTACATGGTGAGCTACACATCTACGAGAATCTGTTCCCCTATAATCCATGACTAAGAAAAATAATTGCACAAGATAGAGCTCCCCTGTCCAACAGCTACATAAGATAAACTACAAAAAAAGAAGAAATAATCAAACAATTAGTGTATATATATATATAAATTAATAAAAAAGCTAACTAAAATATATAGGTTATCATACCTCTTTGTGCATGAATAGAAGCTAGCACGTGGACGTCGCTCTAGGATAGGGTCAGGAATCATCAGTCGCGCAAGAACGCGCCCCCTCCGTGTACCTCCTGAACCACCAATAGGCTCAGGGTCTGATGGTCCTACATCCCCCTCATCCAAAGGTAGATCAGACTCCTACAACTCGCAAAATAGATCAGGATCCATCTGAAACACAAAATTATTTTTGTTAGCAGATAGTTGAATATAACTATCATATATATATATATATATTACTTATGATCATAACCAACATTTAATTGTGTCATTGTTGACCTTTATCATATCTTCATATCTGATGATGTAAATGTCTTCATATTCCTCCTCGGCATCATCAATATCCATATGAGTTTTACATTCACCATCCATTCTCATTTCAAATTAATTTGTAACATCATTAACATCTTCATCACCATCGACCCTTAATTGTGGGGTGTCATCATCGATATTCACATTTCTTTGTGAAAAATATGGATTTTGAATAGTCTCTTGAAAAATTTTAATTCCTTCCACTTCAGAAGAACCAAATTCAGTTTAAGTAAATTGATTTTCCGGAGATTTCATTTTTATTATGCTCCACCTATCACTCAGGTCTATTAAAGTAGCACAATACATTGTGTAATAAATTTGATGTGCCTGTTGAGCCAGTAAAAAATACTTCATTTACTATAAGAAGACTTTTATATTTAATATCGATGATTCCATGAGTCAGATGAACATGCAAGCCTCTCTTAGTATCTAACCAGCAACATTTAAACATCGTTATGTAATTCTGTCCAAGATAACATAGCTCAACAATTTTATCCATAATGCTATAAAAGTCCACTTGATTTTCTCTATAATGCGATACTCTAAAAAAAAATCAACTGTTCATTGTTTTTTTATTCCCCATATGCACGTGTATGAAATCGAAAACCATTCACCACATTTGTATTATAATATTTAACAATTTTGGATGGTGGGTTGCTCAATATACACAGTCGCTTATCAATTTTATCAGCATGTCGAGACACCTAATTTTTTTTAAAATAATTATCAATATAATAAATAGTAAACTGAATTGATATTAAACCATCAATAATTTATATTACCATTTTTTGAAACCATTGAGAATTTTTTTCGTCTGAGTTATTCAAGTGCAACTGCTGTAATTTTTGGAATTTGTTTATTGATATGATTATCATATAACCTACAAATAAAATAAGTTTACATACTATAACAAAAATTATAAAATAATTGATAGAAGCACTCACAGTATAAATTCTATAATTTCTTCACAGTTGAGCAGAACATATGTATGAGCTCTATGATGTTCATCGTCTGAAAGCCATTGTTCTTGAACTCCACCGAAGCCAGGATTTCCCTGATTAAAAACTGATAATTGATTGTCCATTTAATTATTAACATTTCCCTAGTTCTGTACCATGCAGTTTTGTTTTGAGGGATATTCATATTCAAAATAGTGAGACCAGAAAAAAGAAATTTCCTCTTGAAAATAAGCTTCTGCAATTGAGCCTTCAACTGATGCTTTGTTACATAATTTTTTCTTCAATTTCCGCATGCATCTCTCGAATGGGTACATCCATCAAAACTGTACTGGACCTCCACATTTAGCTTCATGTGGAAAATGTAATATTAGATGATCCATTGAGTCAATGAAAGTAGGTGGAATAGTTTTTCCAGTTTGCATATAATTACATCAACATCTTCTTCGAGTTTTCTTAGCACATCGTAGTCTGTTGTCTCTACAAAAATGTCTCAAAAAAATATGATATGTCTTTTATCGAATCCCAAATCAAAGAATTCAACAAACCTTGAATATAATTGGCATAATTCTTTCCATTATAACATGAAAATCATGACTTTTTAATCCGGTAATATGACCATTCTTAACACATCTTCCCAAATTGGAACCATATCCATCCGGAAGTCTCAAATCTGCAATCCACTGAAAAAATAATAATCCAATCTCTTTGGATATTGTATAATCTGATTTTGGCTTCATTAACCACTATGATCTGACATTTTCAAATAGTTCAAGTTCTGGTCACCTGTAAATTTGGACAAGATCTAATCGTGCTTTTATAGTATCTTTGTTCTTACCTGTTGTATCCAAAACTGTATGAAATAAATAATCAAAACCGTTATTCTCAATATGCATGAAATCCAACATGTGGTAGACCAGCAAATCAAACCAATATGGGATATCCCAAAAAATGCTTCATTTTATCCAATTATGTTCTTTCCCAAAACCATCAATTTTCTATTGGTTTATTGTTGGCCCAAATGTGATGGGAGGTAATGAAAATACAACAGATTTTAACTCTGTATCTGATATCATTTTTGGAGGTTCTCCCCTGTCAATTGTGCCTTTTTTGAAATGAGATTTGTTCCTTCGAAAAGGATGATCGGTTGGAAGAAATCTGTAATGACAGTCAAAATAAAAAGGTTTTTTACATTGAAGAGAATAAAATCTTTTTTGTCTTTCATACAGTAAGGATATGATTTCAGACCATATGTACTCTAGCCAGATAACATGCCATAAGCTAGAAAGTCACTAATCATCCACATCAATGCAGCTTCTAATATGAAATTTTGTTTTGTAGCAACATCATATGTACTAACACCATTAATCCATAATGCATTTAACTCATCAATCAATGGTTTCAAATAGACATCCATATTCTTTTTCAGATGTCTTGGGATTAATAAAGTCAAAAAGATATAGGGCTCCTTCATCAACATTCATGGAGGTAGATTTTACGGAGTTATAAAGACAGTCCAACATGAATACTGACTACCATAAGAACCAAATGGATAGAAACCATCAATAGAAAGACCCAATCACACGTTTCGGGCTTCTAAAGAAAAAGATGGATGCATACGATCAAAATGTTTCCATGAATCACCATCAGATGGATGATTCAAGATTTTACCAGTTGAAATATTGGTTTTGTGACACGATATCATTGACGTTGTGTTATGAGACATAAGTAAACATTGGAGTATGGCTGTAAGGGGGAAATATCCCAATTGTTTTACAAGAATCGATCCAGACTTCCCTGGTTGAGCTTATTTATAACTCGATTGTCCACATGTGGGACAATTATCCAACAACTCATTTTCACCAGAATATAAGATGCAATCATTTTCACATGCATGAATATTCCGATAACTAAGGCCCAGATTACGAACCAGACTATTATAATTTTTTAAAAATTATTAAAAATTATTACTAATTATAACAATTTATTAGTAATTATTACAATTTATTACTAATTAATACAATTTTTTACTAATTAATACAATTTATTACTAATTAATAGAATTTATTACTAATTAATACAATTTATTACTAATTAATACAATTTATTACTAATCATTACAATTTATTTCAATTTATTACTATTTATTACAAATTATCACAATTTATTACTAATTATTACAATTTAATAATAATTATTACAATTTAATACATATTATTACAATTTATTACTAATTATTACAATTTATTGCTAATTATTACAATTTTTTACTAATTATTCTAATTTATTACTAATTAATACAATTTATTACTAATTAATACAATTTATTACTAATTATTACAATTTAATACTAATTATTACAATTTATTACTAATTATTACAATTTATTACTAATTATTACAAATTATTTCTAATTATTACAATTTATTACTAATTATTACAATTTATTACTAATTCGTACATATTATTACTAATTATTACAATTTATTACTAATTATTACAATTTATTACTAATTAATACAATCTATTACTAATTAATACAATTTATTACTAATTAATACAATTTATTACTAATTAATACAATTTATTACTAATTAATACAATTAATTACTAATTAATAAAACTTATTACTAATTATTACAATTTATTACTATTTATTATAATTTATTACTAATTATTACAATTAATTACTAATTATTACAATTTATTACTAATTATAACAATTTATTACGTATTATTACCATTTATTACTAATTATTACTATTTATTACTAATTATTACAATTTATTACTAATTATTACAATTTATTACTAATTAATACAATTTATTACTAGTTATTACTAATTATTACAATTTATTAATAATTATTACAATTTATTACTAATTATTAAAATTTATTACTAATTATTACAATTTATTATTAATTATTACAATTTATTACTAATTATTAAAATTTATTACTAATTATTACATTTTATTTCTAATTATTACAATTTAATACTAATTATTACAATTTATTACAAATTATTACTAATTACTACAATTTATTACTAATTATTACAATTTATTAATAATTATTACAATTTATTACTAATTCTTACAATTTATAACAAATTATTACAAATTATTACAAATTATTACAATTTTTTACTAATTAATACAATTTATTACTAATTATTATAATTTATTACTAATTATTACAATTTATTACTAATTATTTTAATTTATTAATAATTATTACAATTTATTACTAATTTTTACAATTTATTACTAATTATTATAATTTATTACTAAATATTATAATTTATTACTATTTACTACTCATTATTACTATTTATTACTATTTATTATTAATTACTAATAGTTATTACTATTTAAAAATAATTATTAATATTTATTACTAATTAATAGTATTTATTATTATTTATTACGAATTATTATTAATTACTACAAATTAATTATATACATTACTAATTATCGTTAATAATTACTAATTACTACTAATTATTAAAAATTAATACTAAAAATTTCAATTTATTAACACAAATAAATAGTCATGACAAAACAATTTAAATTTAATTTAATTACAACTACTCAACAATAATAAAAAGTAACATAAAAAATTGAAATAAATAATAAATTAAATAAAACATAAATACCTTTAAACTTGATTCACTACTGGTGTAGATGGCTTTACAACTTTTTCTTGTCCAAAAAAATTATATGAGAAAAATTTTCCCTCTGAAATCAGAGTTCAGAGAGAAACAAGATCTAGGAATTGAGTGGAATGAGAACAAACGGATGGGGGTATATATAGGTTAGATTATTTGCGACAAGACTATTCACGACGGGTAACCTGTCGCGAATACCTATGCCCGCATTAATTACTGTCGGCGGTTAAAAAGTTATTTGTGATGGGTCTAGTCGCAAGTAGTCCCTGTAGACACACCTTTTGCGACGGGAGGACATTCTGTCGCTAAAAGCTATTATCCGCCGTCAGGTATTTGCGACGGGGGGATCCCCCAGTCGCAAATACCATTCGCGCGGTTTTGCGCGCTACCCACACCAAACCTTTTGCGACAGGGCACGAAATCCCATCGCAAATAATCAGTTATTTGCGACGGGTTATTACCCCTGTCGCAAATTACCAGTTGGACGGAATTTTTGCAACAAGATATATTCCCTCCACAAAAAGCCCGTCGCAAAAAGTCCTTTTTCCCGTAGTGCGTAGTGATTTAAAGGGGTGCATAATGTAACAGCCTTGGAAAAGTGAGACTTAAAAGGTTAAATGTTACTACACATGTCAACAAGGTGAACCGTTCTTTTCAGGAGCCTACTTGATTAGAACTCTACAGTTAAGCACGCTTGGCCTGGAGTAGTAATCAGGATGGGTGACCTTCTTGGATGTTTCCTAGGGTGTGTGTGAGTGAGGAGAAAACACACAGAAAGAACATGTGTTGGCATGTGGGGACAATCATTAGTCTGATAAGCGACCCAAGTGAGTAATGGCCTATGGTGTGCTGGGAAGGCAACTAAGGTATTACAAGAGACCCATGGGGTCAGATGACAAGGTTCATAGCCCGAAGAGGAGGTCATGACAAATAGGTTATGGTGGTGTGGCCCACCCGAGCATAACCTCCTGTGGGAGGTTATGACGTGGGGACCACACAACACTTACCCCCCAAATTAATGGGGAGGGAGAGGAAACCTCTCAACCCCCTCAATAAATTTTACGTGTCGACGTAAAATTAATTGTTTCCAATTTAATTTTATGTGTCCATATAAAATTGATTACTGTCAAATTATTTTTATGTGTCAACGTGAAATTAAATGCTTCCAATTAATTTTATGTGTCAACATAAAATTAATTGTTGTCAAATTAATTTTAAGTGTCAGCATAAAATTAAATCCTATCTTTTGTTTTGATGCAGGCTATGTGGGGGAAGCCTCTTGGAATCCTCCCAATAATTAAGCCAACACACCTCTTAAATTGCACCAACGCTATTTAATTCGCTTAACCCCATTTTTAAATTAAGTAACTGCATCGTTGGAATTTAGGAATGTACCTTATAAATGAACCATCATAAATTCCATGATGGTTACATACCTCTCCCCCTCTCCTATATATATAGAACTTGGGAGGGGGTTTTGGGATGGCTTCAACAAGTGACGAAACACTGGCAATGTGACGGGACGCCCAACACTTGGAGGATTACGCCTTCTCCAACGAAGAACAAAAAATTCCGACCTTCTTCAACTTCTTCCTCAAACACCTACCGACGTGGAGCGTCGTCAATGAGCCGTCGCAACACGGGCTTGGATGTTTTTGGAGGACGTGACAAAAGACGATCTTCTACGTCTTCTTCCGCGACTCCGTCAACACACGACGTCCGCCTTTTTTCCCTAATGTCAACCAACTATGAACAAGGTAGGGGGTGTATTGCTTGATATTATTATATCCTCTTCTTATCTTTTTCATCGGATAAAAAGATATTTTGAGGACGTGTTATTGATCATCTTCTTTTCTTGATAATCCAAATGATACCTCCCTAAACATGGAGGGAGAGGGCCAACCTAACCTGACCCGACACCCTCCATCGGTTTTCTTCCTTTTGGTGACGTTATACGGCAAGGCGATGAGGCGACGACAATGAAGGCGGCAACGACGACGGCTGCGCTACCCGCGGCCTCCGCGAATTGCGCCGCCCCAGTGGCCCACCGGTGCTCCTGGCTGAACACCACCGACCGGGCGGTGCCCGACCCGCCTACCCGCGGCCTCTGGAAGCCTTGCCCGACGTGTGCCCCGGACAAACCTGCGGCCTTCCCCGCGACCTACACGGCCCCGCCGGCGCCATGCCCAGCACCGTTGCGCGCTGACCGCACCCCTGCGCGCTGCGCCGCCTGCTGCCCGGTGCCCCCGCGCGCTGCCCAGTTCCCCGTGCGCTACCTGCGCATCCCCGCGGCCTACCTGGCCCCGCTGGAGCCCTGCTCAACGTCCTGCGCGCTGCCCGCACGCCCCCACTACTTTCCCGGCCACTGTCGTATTTTGTTGGTTTATCCATGTTTTATTTTGTGAGACCTTGAGGGTCTCAGGGTCCGTACTGAGTATCATTATTCTCACCTCTGCACGGGCTATGCCCGCACCTCGTTGTGTTGGTTGTAGACGATGGACAACACTGACTGAGGCTGAGGGTAACAGTACTGGATGACACCCAGAGTTGGACCACATGGTGTGACAGAACACGGAGGAGACAGACGGACGAGGAGCGTCGTAGAGGCTATCTGTACCTACCCTTCAGGTACGATTCCCCAGAGTACATCCTGACATATGTTTTACTTTTCTTCAGTTTTACTTGTACTTTATTGTTGGGATTGTATTCTTGGACCCTTTTAATTTTTAACACTCCTTTGTATACAGTTCTGCTTATTGTTTTACTTCCAGCTCGTACTCTATTCTGTGTGTTTTCAGATTATAAAGGCAATGCCTTCCTAGTTTTAGGGATTTACGCCTTTGGTGCTAGTCGCCAGCACATGGCCTATGGAAGGTGGGCTTTAGGTAGTCACGAAACTGGCCCCGAGGAATTGGTCGTGACAAATTTGTATCAGAGGAGTCGGTTTTAGCATAGAACTTAGAACTTTGATCTTTCTTTTATGTGAAGCAATAGTGTTAAGGGAACCCAGTGTGGTTTTTAGTTCAGGGAGTCCAGTGTTGGTGTGATGGTTGGCGTATCCATACACCAGGACCCTAACTACTGATCTCTGAATTAGTGCACAAAAAAACTGATTGCGTGTGTGTTTTCAAAAGTTTTATTTAAGTTAGGTCAACCAGGTCAGCTCACCAGGTGTAACTGTTGACTGTGTCGCATCTGTTTAGGATGCCTCCAAGTAGACAGCCAATTAGAGTTCTGAGAGAATACATGATGATGGCCCTCTAAGCAACAAGGCTCCAGTGCACGACACTCTTACAATATTGGCACCTTCGGGTGTTGTACCAGTAGCACCACCACCTGTTGGGCAGCAGATTCCACCAGCCACACTGGCAGACGGTGCACGATAATTGAGCGCGTTTCACGAGTTCCAGCGGTAGAGGCCTATGAGATTACGAGGTGAGAAAGATTCCCATGCATTAGAGGACATGCTGGAGGTGATTGCTAGAGTTCTTAGCCTAGTTGAGACACCCTTAGAGAAGATAGTGATCTTAGCTACTAGTGTTTTCCAATGAGTGACCATGAGGTTAGTCCGCATAGTGATGAGGCTTCGGTATGTGGACCATTTCCCGAGATTGTACCTTCAGGTAGTGTGTCAGCTATATCACTTCCTGTTGGTCAGTAGTTGCAACCGACAGTACTAGTATATGACACATGTAGGCTTAGTTCCTTACACATGTTTCAGCATCAGATACCCCTCAGGTTCCGAGGTGATCCCAACTCAGAGGCGGCTGAGGACTGGCCTGAGGAGGTGGTTGGCAGTTCTCTAGAGCTTGTACAGCTTCATCAAGACGACCTGTCGGTAGCTGAATATTCATCAAGGCATACCGATATTTCCCGTTACCTGATGAATATGATATGATAAATGATTTGGGGCTCGGACTATAGAGCGTGGTGTGTTTTAGGACATATGAGCCATCACCTTTTCTCTAGATGCTATAAAGAACCTTTGCGGTTGAATGTTCTTTGGTTGAGCGGATACAACCAGTGAATGTTAGTAGTGGGAAAACATGAAACTGGCTCCGGTCTCAGAGAAATGAGCTTGTAAAATGTTTCGAGAAGAGGAAGTGTTAAGGACAGATGAATATGCAGGGTAGAAGATGTGGAAGAAGAGCAGCATGAGGTGGTGTACTTTTCGACATATCACCACCACCTGCCTTTGTAGTCCCCACCAGGCTCAGGGAGCTAGAGGTAAGGAGAAGTGGGTAGCTACATACGGTCATGGAGTGTGACCCAACGGCTCTAGGAAGGATTCAAGGTACAGTATTTGTCAACTACTAGCTGCCGTATCAATAGACATAGGTACCAATAATTCCTTCCTTCCCTAAATATTGTCCCAGACCAAGAGTTTCCAGTTAAACTGTTGACTTGACCCTCACGTATGGAGATACCTTTTGGAGGAGACTCGATAATCACACTTATGCTGATGGTGTGATTTGACCCTTGAGGTGAGAGTTTTAGTTGGAACCACTTGTTGGTAGCGTCGAGGCCTTACGACGTTAGTTTGGGTATAGACTGGGCAACCACAATTCATAAACAGATTGATTGTATTTGGAAAAAAGGTTGGGGTTTATCTACAACATTGGGATGATGGTTTTCTTAGTTGGTGAAAAAAGAAACCCAGGAAGCCCAGGTTAAACTCATGAATATGAGGGTTCATCCAATCACTCTTGAGTCAGCCAGCCTTACCCTCATGGCAGCGGGAGTTTTGTGTTTTCAGTCCCAAACAGGAGTGATAGGACATGGGGACATATTTTAAAAAGATGTTTCCAAGATTACCCGACCCCCCTAAAGGGGGAGGGACATCTTCTTTGGCTGGATACTATCGGAGGTTCGTACCATAATTATCCAGAGTTGCAGCACCACTATCAGCCTTGACGAAGAAGGGGAAACCCTTCGTGTGGTTAGAGAGATACCAAAAAAACTTTCAAGATTTGAGGTAGAGGCTGACTAGTGCCCCCATCTTGAGGCTTCTAGAGGAAGGCATAGGGTACATTGTTTACTGTGATGCATCAGTGACCAAACTCATATGTGTCCTGATGCAGGAGTGAGTAGTGATCACATATGGTTCTTGGCAGATGAGACAACACGAGCAGAACTATGCTACCCATGACCTAGAGTGGGCAGCAGCGGTCTTCACCATGAAGATGTGGCGACACTATCAGATGGGTGAACGTTTTACCATGTACTCTGATGACAAGAGTCTCAGGTATATCTTCTCTCAGAAGGACCTAATCCTGAAACAACGACGATGGATTGAGTTCTTCCAGGACTATTTCTTTTAGATAGTCTATACTCTTGGGAAGGGGAAGGTTTTTTCAGATGCACTCACCTGGAGGTCTAGTATACAACTTCTAGGAGAGGTGACAGAGCAGATACTGCTTTATAGTTATCCTTTGTGAATAGAGATGGAGAAGCATTCCTGTAGTCTCTTACGGTCACTCCCCCACTTCTTCAGCAAGTCAGGGAGGCACAACATGGGGACGATGACTACGAGACATGACGTGCTCAGATATCCATAGGGCAGGCACCTGATGGATTTTATAAAGGTGGAGAGAATGTCATTATCTTTAGAGAACGTACCTTGGTACCAGTAGCACTTCAAGAGGAAGTGTTGAGGGATTTCCACACATCCCCTCTAGATGTACATCCAGGTGTGGAAAAGATGTACCAGGACCTTTGATGATAGCACTGGTGGCCATATATTAAGAAGTAAGAACTAGAGTTTGTCTCACAATGCCTCACTTGTCAGCAACTGAAGTCAGAGCATCAGGTACCAGCAGGCTTAGTTCATCCTTTAGAGGTCCCAAAGTGGAAGAGGGATGAGATATCCAAGGACTTCATGACAGGTCTTCCTCATACATCCAGGGGACATGACTCTATTTGGGTGATCATCGACCGACTCACCAAGTCGGCCCACTTCCTACTGACCAGAGATGGTACGAGCTCCAATGGGGAAGGTTCATGTCATCCAAGAGTGGATGAAGACTGTACAGAGCAGAAAAAATTTGTATGCGGACAGGAGACGGAGACCTCTGGAGTTTGAGGATGGTGACCACATCTTTTTACGGGTCTCACCTAGAGGAGGTCTACAAAGATTTGGACAAGGAGGCAAGTTATCTCTGAGATTCATCAGACCTTTTCAAGTACTCAACAGAGTTGGTGAGGTGGCATACCACTTAGCTCTTCCACCTCAGTTGCACTGGGTGAAAGACGTCTTCCACGTATCGCAGTTGAAGAGAAACATGCACGACCCTTCCCACATCATCGTCCGTGGCGAGTTGGACCTTGAAGATGGGGAAACTTTTATGGAGGTTCAAGTAGAGATTGAGGATCGATAGGATTAGGTCCTTCGTGGACGGTTGATACCTCTGGTGTGCGTTTGTTGGCAGCACGGGAACCTCCAAGAGAGCACATGGGGAGCAAGAGGCTCAGATGCGTGCTCAGTACCCCCACTTGTTCCCTTAGCTGTGAGTTGTGGCTTACGGGGATGTAGATCCCTGAAGTGGGGAGAATGTAAAGACTCGGAATTTCCATGTATTTTTTTTAATTAAATGGGAGTTTTACGAGTCCAAAAAAACTTCACGGCGCGCGATTCCAAGGCCCAGAGTGCCCAGAATGATCTGTCGAAGTTTTTGTTAAGCAAAAGTTAACGCAAGTAAGCAGTTTTCCTGAAAAAGTTGAATAAATCTTATATGGTAAATCAGATCAGAAATCTGAGGGCACAATTGCACTCAGTATGATAGGTTTACCCTTGGTGTGCCTTAATATTCATCTATGCGTGCCTCTTGTGAGGAAACCCAAAAATGGAATAATCATAAATGAACTAATTAAATAAATTAGTTTAATTTTCCAATGCTTATAACTCACAAACAGTAACTAAAATTAAAAATCCGAGACCACCGATGAACTCATGAGTGTATTATTTCTTTAAGAAGATACTAACTTTGGCCTGAGCGGGCCACCGGAGAATATTAGTTTTTGGCCGCAAATAAAATAATTAAATGACAATTATTTTATTGTAAAATTCATAACTTCTAAACAGTAACTCGGATTGAAAATCCGAGAATACCGTTGGGTTTGTTGGCGTGTGTTTCACCTAGGCAGAGCATAACCTTGACCAGTGTGAGTCTAGGGATACTGATAATTATTTTCCAAATTTTTTTTCGGGTACATTTAGTAAACGCGCGAGCGACATTTTGTAGCATTTGAACCTTTTATTGGAATTGAAATCTGAGGGCACCGTTGAACTAGCAGTGCCGGTATTCGCTTAAGGAGATATTCACCTCAACGACAGTTGGTCAAGAGTAAAAGTTAGATTTTGGATTTTTATAAAAAAAATTAATAAAATAATGTGAGCTAATACTTTATTTTATTTTTATCCATCATGTGGAGTGTCTATTGGTTAGAACCTCCACTTGGGATTTGGGGGTGGGACCGCCACACCCTAAACTCCAATGAGAGGTTATGGTGGTGGGGCCCACCCGAGCATAGCCTCGTGTGAGAGGTAATGACGTGATGACCACATGACACTTAACACCCCCAATTAATGGGGAGGGAGAGGAAACTTCTCAACCCCCTAAATTAATTTTATGTGTTGATGTAAAATTAATTTCTCCCAATTTAATTTTATGCGTCGACATAAAATTAACTACTGTCAAAATAATTTTATGTGTCAACGTGAAATTAAATGATTCCAATTAATTTTATCTATTAACATAAAATTAATTGCTGTAAAATTAATTTTATGTGTCAACATAAAATTAAATTCTATCTTTTGTTTTGATGCAGGCTATGTGGTGGAAGCCTCTTAGAATCCTCCAAATAATTAATCCAACACACCTCTTAAATTGCGCCAAAACTGTTTAATTTTCCTGACCCCCCTTTTTAAATTAAGTAACTACATCGTTAGAGTTTACAAAGGTTTCTAATAAATGAACCATCATAAATCCCATGATGGTTACATACCTCTCCCCCTCTCCTATATATAGAGATATTGGGAGGAGGTTTTGGGATGGCTTCACCATGCGACGAAATGCGGGAAAAGTGACACGACACCCAAAACTTGGAGGATTATGCCTTCTCCAACGAAGAACGAAGAACACCGACCTTATTCTACTTCTTCCTTGGACACCTACCGACTTGGAGCATCGTCAACGAGCCGACGTAACTCGGGTTTAGAAGTGGTTGGTGGGTGTGATGAATGACGATCCTCGACGTCTTCTTCCGCGACTCCGTCAACGAACGATATCCGCCGTTTTGCACCAAAACCATCCTACTACGAGAAAGGTAGGGGTTTTACTGATTGATATTATTACACCCTCTTCTCATCTTCTTCATCAGATAAAAAGATATTGTTGGGGACGTGTTATTGATCATCTACATTTCTTGATGAGCTAAATGAAACCTCCCTAAACGCGGAGGGTGCGGGCCAACCTAACATGGTCCGACACCATCCGTTAGTTTTCTTCTTTATGGTGACGTTCTATGGAAAGGCAATGAGGCGACGACGACGAAGGGGGAAATGATGACGGTCGCGCTACCCGCGGCCTCTATGAATCGCGCCGCCCCGGCAACACACTGGTGCTCCCGACCGAACACCGCCAGCCGAGCGGTGCCCGACCCGCCTACCCGCGGCCTCCGGACGCCCTGCCCGGCGCGTACCCTTGCCGAAAACACGACCTTCCCCACGGCCTGACTGGCCCCACCAGTGCTCTGCCCGGCGCCCCAACGTGCTTCTTCGTACACTGCCCGGCACTCGTGGCTGCTGCCCGGTGCCCCCGCGCGCTACCAGCCCACCCACCTCCGTGCGCTGCCCGCGCATCCCTGCAGCCTGCCCAGCCCCACTGGCGCCCTGCCAATGTCCCGCGTGCTGCCTGCACCCCCGCGTGCTACCCCGCCTGCTCCCTGGTGCCCGCGTGTGCTGCCCGCGCGCCCCGGTAGCTTGCCTGGTCACTGTCGCGCCCTGCCTGACGCCCCATGGCCTGCCCGGCACCCCCACGGGCTGCCCGAGACCCGCGCCTCCTACCGCTAAACTCCCAGGATGAGTCACCCAAGCTGTGCCCCTCGCGACACTAGCTGAACTAGCCCTGACCTTCGCGCCGAGTCACCTGCGTGGTGACCTTCGGGCCAAACCGCCCTCACAGTCCACTGGGCTGGGCCCATCGGACCAGGCCAAAACATAGCGGGCTGACCCGCCCAACGGACCGGGTCAGAACCAGTGAGTCTAACTGGATCGACCCAGACCAAGTGGGCCCAGACTGGATTGGGCCGAGTCAGTCCGACCAGGTCGGATAGGACCCAGTCCCATTACTGACCCATTACCTTCTTGGGCCATATCTTTGGCACCAGACACCCGTTTGAAAAACCGTAAATGGCTTAGATATTCTTGGAACGAAGCTATAACTTTGAGAATACCCAACTAGAGTTTGGGATATATTTTTTGAGTTATGTTCAGGTTGGATTGCACACAAATCCAACTGGGCCCCCAGGATTAAAAGTCTAATAACTAACATACCGTGCGTCCGATTGACGCGCCGTCTGTTGCATTGAATCCCCTATGAAGTGGAGGTCCTTTGAGATACTTCTTTGTGGAACTTTTTGATAGTTTGAGTATTCCCTAGTAGCTCATGGAGTGGATCCTTCCAGTGACGAGTACACATAGTAAGAAGACCTAGTAGCTGGCATACCTGGCGATTGCTTGACAGATTCAACTCGGAGTGATTCGACTAGCCCAGTGGGGAGCGCCTAGTAGTTGGAGGCAGACCCATGGCGAAGGAGTGCTTGGAAGTTAGCAGTAGACCTGCGGTACTCGATAGGAGGAGTACCTCTATAGGCTATTAGGGGGAGCTCCTAGTAGTTGGCCGCAAAACCATAGTGGAGGGGCTCATGGTAGTTGGCAGCAGACCTATGGTACTCGATAGGAGGAGTACCTCAGCAGTCCAAGGTTAGTGAGAAGCGCCTCAGTGTCACGACAGACCCACTCTACTCGATAGAGGAGGAGTTCTCCAATAGTTGTGGTTTCGATAATAAAAATCCGGGTTGAGATGAGTCAATGACTTTTGTGTTTTCCTCATGATTGTGATGGATTACTTGATAACTTTGGTATATGTAAAAGCATATACCTAAGTGGGTTAATCTATTGATTTCATACTTTGTGGTTTAACCTTGTTTGATTTTTTGATACCTTGAGGGTCTTAGGATCCATATTGAGTATCATTATACTCACCCCTACACGGGCTATGCCCTCCCCTCGTTGTGTTGGTTGAAGACGACATACATCGCTGACTGAGGCCGAGAGTAGCAGTATTGGGTGACACCTGGAGGTAGACCACAAGGCATGACAGTACATAGAGGAGACAGACAGATGAGGAGTTCCATGGAGGCTATTTGTACCTACCCTTCAGGTATGATTTCCCAGAGTATGCCCTGATAGCTGTTCTACTTTTCTTTAGTTGTACATTTTTTTTCATTTGTACTTGTACTTTACAGTTGGGCTTGTATTTCCGGCCCCTTTTAGTTTTCAACACTCCTTTGTATATAGTTTTGCTTATTTTTTTACTTCTATATCGTACTCTATTGTGTGTGTTTTTAGTTTATAAAGGTAATGCCTTCCTAGTTTTAGGGATTTACACCTTTGGTGCTAGTCGCCGGCCCCTGGCTTATGGAAGGCGGGCTTGGGGTAGTCACGACACGGGCCGTGGGGAATGATTCGTGACAAAATTAATTTAACTTTTTAAAAATTTTTACTTAATCGAAACCTTATATAAACAGAAATTAATAATTCCTAACAAATTAGTGGGTTTCTAATAGTTCAAAAGAAATTATTTTTAAATAATAGAAAAGAAATAAATATAAATGGAATTAAAAAAGGTGTTTAGTCTCACGATGAGGCCAAAGCATCTCCACTCAAAAATCTGTTTTTTCCAAGTAAATTTTATAAAATAATCACAATCCACTACATGCATCAGGTATATAAGATAGGTAACCAGATATCCAAGCCTCATAGGGACATCTCAATATTAACCGTGGGAAATAAAACAAAAATAGGCCACACAAGGACCTCTTCCACCAAACTATAAGTAAACAAATGTAATGTGATTTATGAGGATATCATGTATCTTCTAGTTATAGAATAAAAGAAAGTGTGTGTCTAATAAATTGTGTAAACCACACACTACTTGAAATGTAAAGGCAATGAAAATAAACATAAAGAGTAAAAATAAATAAAGGATGATGTTTCTCGGTATAATGTGATCTGAATCTTGAGACTTATTGGATGTAACTTGGATAGAAACTCGATTCATTTATTAGAAAAAATAAGTAAAACCGAGTATTATAAGATTTATTTTTCTATCTATAAATAAATGTATGGATGTTCTATAAGTTACACTCTTTCATAGTTAGTTGTAGGAAAGACACACCATGTAAATTTCTTAGTATATAGCACAATTGATAACCAGTTTGTACTCAGCCAACATGCATGTATATATTCTCTCTTATATATCTATCTAATTAGGGTGACTTATTTGAATATGTAGTGACATAGAATAGAGATACATTTCAAGAAACAATCATCTATGTATCCTTCATCCAATTACTTAGCTCTGACATCCACTTTTAATTTTCCCTATAATAGTTTAAGAATAATAATTAAAATAATCATCAGTATTAAATTCCATAACATAACCATTATAAAAATATAATTTAAATTCATGGAATAGAGAAGATGACTCTTCTGGTGGTGATACATCTCTGGAGGTGACTTAATTATGGTGGTGAGTGATCCTCAATGGTGACTCCTTTAGGGATTTAGGTATTTTCCATACATAGCCAAATTTCTGGCGATATAGAAAGTCTAATGGAAGACCATATAGAGGTGAATTAATTTTAGTGGTGAGTTATCCTCAATGGTTACTCTTTTTTGATGGTATATCATTTACATACTTAGACAAATTTTTATGAGGTAGGTAATGTCTATCAGTAGATCATCTTGAGTTGATTTAATTATGGTGGTGAATCATTCCAAATAGTGAATTATTTCTGGAGGTAGGTATTTTTCACACATTTCAAAATTTTCATCATGACGGTGACTTGTATCTAAGGGCGAGTCATTCCTGGCAGTGTCTTAGCTTCAATGGTGTATCATTTCTATACTTGTCTATATTTTCATCAAAATTACTTATAGTATAAATTGATAACATAAAACATTAAACTCATTAGTAACATAATAAACATGATTTTGTGATCATTAAAATTATTGTTCCAATAAGGAATTAATATATAACTTATTCAACTATTTCATTTCCTTTTCCCTTATCAGAAAAAATTAGAAAAACATTAGGAATAATTTTTTTTGTTCAAACTATAGTCTACCATGAGGACGTGACTGATTGGAATGATCTAGTTGTTCAATTGAAAATGGAGAAAATGATATAATTAGATTCTCTAATTCTCTTTCTACATTATTTATTAAAATATCAACAATTTTTTCCTCTAATAACATCTTCTTAGGTTTCCTTCTTTTGTCATCCATCTTCATCTCATTTTCAGTTTTAATTATTAAGGTTAATGATTTTGTCTTTTGAACCCCAAATTTTGAATACTTGGGTTTCTTCTTAGCCTTATGTTCCATGAGTTTTTTATGCGCATTATCTATCATTTTCATCAATTTATTTTACTTCATGGGAGGTATGGTATAATATTTTCTCTTTTATTTTACATCATACTTTTCTTTTGTAGGCCCTCAAAAAAATATTTTTCTCACCAGTTTTTTAAAAAACTTTTCATCTTAGAGTCAAACATTAAATTCATATGAGAAATTTTATATTATCTAATTATGGAAATATTTTTTTATCATTGGATAATTATAATTCATTATTTTAGAAACATTAATTCAATTTATTAAAATCTTGTTAATGAAAAAGAAAATATTAAAATATTTGAATTCATTGAGGCCTTATTAATTGATTCAACCATAATGAAAACAAACTTTATCAAGTTTATTTTATTCAAGTACTTAAAATAATCCAAAAAATGTATTTTTGATACTTTTAGGTAATCTCTATCACCATTTACCAATATAATATTTCCCTACATCCACAATGACCCTTGAATTTTCTGTTAGATGTGATACTTTCATTAATTTATCATAAGAATGAAATACGGATTCCTCTACCTGTGATTTCAAAAAAATTCCATGATTATCAAGTAATTTATTATATAAGTGATAAGATTCACCCAGGTAAATAATACCCAATAATTATATAACTTATTGGAACAAAATCATATACTTATTAGAAAATATAGTAAAAAACACTTCTCCTTTATCAACATAAAATAAATACACAAAAATGATAAAATTATACTAAAATTTTTGGGTAATGTAAGTATAAATACTTATCTGGATTTTCAACTGAAAACATTCTCCAAACCTTGAAATGAAATGATATTTTTATGAATTGAATTTTACTTTTCATACCAGATTTTCTTGACTAGTATTTCTCAAAAAAATTCCTTATGTTCAAAATCTTTTTTTATCCATCATACTAAGAATTCTTCTAGTAAATATGATGAATTATAAACCATTAGAGTGATTAATTAAAGGGGTGGTGAGAATTGGTGAAAAAATATCTAAAATATGATGTGGGACACAACGTGTCCCACACTTATATAGGAAAAAGAATCTACAGTTGACATTATACAAAACTTTCAATGACTCATATTGAAAATTCATTTTGATATGATAGTTGATATTGAAAATAATGTTTTAAATATAAATTTTAACTCTTAATGTATTTTAAGAATAAATTCTATAGGATTATATAATAATCTGATTATAATAACATTAATGTCCAAAAACAAAAAAATTATAAATACTAAAATTATATATACAAAAAAAATTAAACTAAAGTGATAAATAAGTTAGAATAATAAAAGAAGAATCCATTTTGATTAGAAAAGTATCATATGTATAAGTAACCCATTCTTATTGGTTTTTTCAGTTAAAATTGGTTATGATAGTGTTTATAACCAATTCATTTTATAAAACATTTTAATAAGAAATTTTGTGTATGGAAATTTTTTAGTTTAGACATAATTTTTTGAAGAAAATGGTTATCTAGAAATTTTCATAAATAAATTCAAGTCAGATAATGTTTTTATAATTAATTTTTTTTTGAAATAATAAAAAATATTTAAAAAACAAGTCTTTAAAAAAACAAATTGTTTTATTAAAATAATATTTTTTGAGAACTAAAAGTTTTTGGAAAAATATAACATATGTTCTTCCCCATTGGAAAGGCGTTAATTTATTTAAGGAGATTCTAAAATAGGAAGTTGATATGAATAATCACTTGATATTGATCATTACTTGATTTTGTTTTATATATTCAAATCTATCATAACTAAGAGGATTAATGAAAATATCATCAAGTTATTCTTTTGTTCCGATGAATCGTAAAATTATATACCCTTACTTAGTAAACATAGCTAAAGATATAAGGTTACAATGTCCTAGCCTTTTATACCATACCCATGACTGATCTTCCATTTCACCAAGACAATGTACATCTTTCCTACAAAGTTATTCTATGTATAAAGTGTCAATTTTCAAATTCTAATTGGTATAAAGAATGAACTCTTATTTTGAACCATGAATAGTTTATTTTTCATCCCTGAAATTCGCATGATAACACTCATCACATAATTGACATACGTTCATAAGGTTTTTCTTATTTCCTAAAAAAATTAAATTTTTTAAATCAAATCTTTTCAATGAATAATAATGTTACCTATAATAATGATTTCTTCTTGATCATTATCTCTGAAAGATACTTTTACAAATTTCATCTTTATAATATTCTTAAAAAAATATTTATTACTAGTCACATGTCTAGTGAAACCACTATCCATGTACCAAATGTTTTTATTGTTGGTAATTTCATTATTTTCCTTTAATCAAAGAAACTAATATTTCATAACTCAAACCTTATTGGGTAAGATATTATCGAAAAAATAATATTTTAGGTAACCAAATTTTTCCAATATTACTACATTGAGAAAATTTCATTTCTTTTGAAATGTAATCTTAATGAATACCTAAAGATTTAAATTTATTAAGAGAAAATTTATTTTGTCAAGGTCCAACACTTTGAATTGTTTTCCAAAATAGTGCACTTTTTATAACAAAATAGTTATTACAAAAAGTAGGTTTACTATTAATAAAACCCATTCTAGTATTATCAATATGAGGTCTAATTTATTTTTACATTTTATCAATGTTTTTGTTACCAATGGTAAATTTCTATTAAATATTATTCAAACTATAAATCTTTGATTTTAGTTTGACAAATATATTTTTTTTTCATCATTAGAAGTAGTATTAGAAATTTGTTTTACCAAATATTTTTGTATAATATTTTTATTAGAAATAGAATTTTCAAGATATTTAAAAACCCATCTTTTACAAAACCAGTTTTATCAATATCTTTAGAGAGATCAGATATATATTTAGTAAAAGTAAAATTTATTGATTCACCATTTAGAAGTTTTTCCTTGGATTTATCAATTTTTTAACACCTTAAAATTTTCATTTTAAATAAGTTTAGAAAACTCAGATATGTATTTATAACGAGTTAAGGTATAATCATTATCAATTAAAGAAGATTCTTCATCCGAAGATATCAAAATTTTTTCATCATTAATATCAGAATAATTTTAACTAGAAGTAATATTGTTGAGGAATTAAGAAGTTTTTACCATTTAAATGAGACATTTAGTAAGCATAGGTATTTCAGAAAATAATTCATTGTTCCTTTATCTGGAGATAATATTGTTCAATGAATTATCTAATGAACTATCTTCTACACTTGCACTGAAATTGTTAGAAGCTTTTAAAATTTTCTTTCTTTATACATATTGTAATTCATGGAATATCTATATGAATTTATACCTTCCTTATATTTCCTTTTGAGTGTATAAAGATATAGTCTGATGTATCATACCTTCTTAAATTCATAACATATAACATTAGAATATTATTTTTTGTCACCTTTATCCTTATGAATTTTAATATACCTGGACTGAAAATCATTCTTTCTTAATATTTTATCCATTATTCTAGATATATTATCTGATTAATTTCCATTAATTTATGAAGAAGTATAATTTGATTCAATAATCACTATCATCTTCTTTGAATATTTCAAAAAATTTCTGTAGATTGAGATTTTGTAGGGACATTTGGTGATGTTTCAAAATCTATATGATGATTTTTATTTTTCATATTTTCATAATATATTTTAAATCTAACTTCTTATTGTATGATATTACTTATAAAATCAAATAATATTAGATTTGTAATCTTCCTTGTATTATCCAAGGACATTCATTTGAATTCCCTTTTATTAGGAATTATCTCTGAAATATATTAAACCAATATTCCAAATGTAAGATCCATTTCTATATGGGAATGTAAACTATTGACAATAGTAAAAAATATTTGATGCATTTTTTATATCGATTATATAGGTAATAAATATACCCCCTTAGAGGATTTTCAACATAGGCAGTGTCACAAGCATAAAGCGGGCATGTAGTGACACAACCATGATGTTGGTGGGTTGTGATTTAGGCATGCTATAGGTAGGATAATTCATAAATGATGCTACACTGGGACTATGAGCCATGTTTAGGGACCACTTCATCTTGGGACTAAATGCTATGTAAAGGGCCTCCCTCTACCCATATATAAACAAGTCTACAGTTTCATAATAAAAAGAGGCTTCAGGATACTATTTCTTTTTCTAAAAAAAAGTTGCAATGTGAGTAAATTATAACCTTTTCCACATGCTATTAGCTACTTCACGTGAATAAATTTAGACATATATATTCTTTATCCTGGAACATAGTAGAGTATTCCTTACTCTTTAGTTTAGTTGATAATATTTCTTTTACTGATGTTTAAAGGCAATAAATTCCTTGTATGGTATTTTATAGTCACCAAGAATCATAAAAAAGTTATAAGTACCAGTATTGATAAAATAATATTTCAATTTTCCTTTCTAGTACTCATAATCATTACCATTAAAGATATATGATTGACTAAAATTAATATTTTCTAATGTACTAACATTAATACTTACCGTCGTAAAACTCTAGAAACTCTTTTCTACAAACACACACACATTAGTGTTTAATAATTTATAAATAATAAGTTTATACAAGAATAAAATATAAATAACATGTAGTTGATAATGAAAGAAAAAACTAAGCATGTAATGTAGTGGAACCTACTTTGATACCAATTACTGGATTGTAAGGGTTTACAATTATTTTAATGGGAGGGGGGGGGTTAATTATAGTTAGAAAATTTAAGCTAAATCAAAAAAACCAAAAAATATTATTTAATAATGACAAGACTCATAATTTTAAATGATCAGAGTAATTAAATTTGAACTAGATAATTTCTAATTCTATCCGATTATGTTTATCATAATCACAGTTACACTTGTAAAATAGTTTGTTTTGAAATATAAATATTAAAATAAATTTCTAATACACATGAAAAATAGAAGATAAATGTTGTAAAAACAATAATTATAATGATTATAATTGTAAAAATTACTTACAATATTGTAAAATATTTTACTCTTTAATCTTAAGAGTTAGAGTAGTAAAAAATACAGACTATAGATATCTAGAGTTTAATTTCCTACTATATAAGGCTTATCTTTTATTGTTAGAAAATCCCTTTATCTAATAGATTGGTACATCTATATCTTCTAATCCCTTTTAAGGCCTTGATATGATGATCAGTGTTATATTTTTCTCTATCAAGGAAGAAATACCTCAATATGATGATCAATATCTATATTACTAATCCTAGAATCTCCTGATCCAATGGGTCTAATTTACCATCCTCCTATCCCCGGAGTCCCTCGATTAATACCATGATTGAAAAATGAATAAAAAATAAAATAGTTGTTAAGGAATTAAAATACTCATAAGTATTACTTATAACATCAACTCTCTAAATAATTATAAAGATTAGGATTAAGGTGTTCACATATAAAAATATTTAGACAAGTTGAGTTATGAATGTATCAGATCCTAACTCTTCGAACAACCTTCTATTTATAAGTTATTCTCTAAAATTAATATTTATAAGTTAGTTAACATATCCTCAGACAATTTCACTTTGATGAAAAATAATGATATGGATATTTATCATGAAATCATAGCATTTCATTGTTTGACATCATTTAGTTTTAGACCATTAAAATTCTATTTTGAATTCCGTCTGATGGGAAAAAAATATGTATACCACGATTATAAAATATTGATAATCTGATGGAATTAATTATTGTTTCTCAATCTGATAAGTGGGATAAATGTTAGTCCAATCTATTAGTACAAATTTCATTATGATGATCATGAATTTTTTCTGTCTAAAAGAAAAAAAATATGTTTAACCACTATTCATAAAAATGATAGTTTAATAGATCACACTGAAAAAATGTTTATATTCAATATAGATTTGAACTATTTCTATGTTTATTTTAAAATAATGTTTTCTTCAAAATAATACTAACACCCATGGGGAATAAAAATTTATTAAACATAGTTTTATGAAAGTGTTTTTGATTCTTAAAATTAAGGAAAAAAGTAGAAAGTAATACTTTCATCTAAAAATTTTATTTCCATAATTTTATTAATAAGTGATATTTGGTGTAAATTTAGATGTGATTTTTCTATATTGGTAATTATATTGATCAATAGTATTAATTTGTGACTAATATCACATTAAAGTTTAATAAAATAAGGATAGTTGGATTTGTAATAAGCATATATCTATTAGAGAGGAGTTATATACATATGATATAATGATTATACCCCTATAATTGTTTATTAATAATTATTATCTATTCATCAGGGTGAATATTTTTTGTTCTTGTCATCCATATTAGGAATAATAGAGTGGGTTTAACAAGTCAAAATTTTGATACTCATAGTTCTTAAGTGGATGATAAGTTTCCTTCATTCCACATCAATTTTAGAACATAATTCCGTAGTTGTTATATATATTATTTACATTATTCCCATGGCCATAGAAGTTATAGATGGATATAATTATTGTTAGTCCTTATATTAGGGAATCTTCTTGGATAATTCCCAAGTTACCTACATTTATAACATTGAAATGTTAGTGGTTTCTCAAGGTGATCTCATTTTCTTTTAAAAATTTCTATCGAGTTATTTAATTTTCCTCAGAAACGAGTTTCTCGATTCCCTATTTTTCTATAAATAAACCATCTCTAAGTTACTTTAAAACATTTTCCTCATGACTTATTCCCATATTTTTTACATGTAAAAAATTCAAAATTTGTTCCTTCATCGTATTCATCACTTAAACATCCTTAAGACACCACCTTTATCTTCTTTGGTGTATTTGGGGATTTAACTATGTTTACATTATTAATCATAATTAATGATCGATATTTTTCTATAATAATAATATTTCTTACTCTCTAGCTTATCCTATAAGGTTTATTATTGGTATAATCACTAAATTTTCCATGGAATCCATTATTAACTTGGTTCTTATGGGGTTCAATCATTACTAAAATGAAAAGTGGTTAACATGAATGGTGATTAATTAAAATCACAATTGGATTATCATAAATGATTTCATAAAAACTCAGAAACAAATGTCTTACTCTTGAAATAAATGAGATTAAATTTAAATTAAACATAAACAACTATTTATTAGACAAAGAATTATTTAGGTTGGTTTTTATCATATTTATTATCAAATTTCATTAACATAACAAATCCTTCATAATGGATTGTAAAGAGAATGTGATTATCCAATGAATATCCCCTAGAAGTTTCAACATAGTTGTTTAGTTATTCCTCTTTGATATGCACCAGATGATGTTTGAATTAAATCCCAATATTCTTTTTTCATGTTTACTACCCCTAGGTATATCTACGTTAGAGCTTACATCTACTTATTATATCCGTATAGGTAATCTATTACCAAGATAACCAAGAAATATCTACTTTACTAAACCTTTATGATGTTATCCTGTACATTTACTTATCCCTTAAACTTCGTAATTCTATTTTATCCTAATATTAAAAAAATTAAATATTACCTCAACGAACCTAGTGTGTTATATATACATTTGAATTTATAATGAATCTTAACATATGAACCCTTAAATCATCCTCAAATAACATCTTAATATCCAATGTTATCTAAAACCTACTATAATATCAACTGAAGTGATTAAATATATAAAAAATTAAATAATATATTAATTTTATGGTCTTAATAATATATCTTACAAATAGTCTCACAACCTATGGACTGAAAGGTTTAGTGTCTTGAATATTAGCTACATAAACATTTAATTTTAGAATACTTAATAGAATTTATCCATAATCACAATCCTCTAAAAAATGTCAACATATATCATATGATATATCCATTTCTATAAATCTATGATTTTAAACATAATAAAGGTGTGAGCATAGATTCTCAGAATGAAAAAAACATATCATAATGTCTCAAGTGATAAACATAAAGGATAACATGAGGAAGAGGAAAAATATCTTATTAAAAGAATATCAGACCATATATGATAATCATAAAACATTATAGAGTAATATAATATCATAATAACGTTTATAAGGAAGAATAAAAATTATGGAATGGCTCAAAATACATCTCAATAATTATAAAACATGTGATCATGACATAAAAGTGCAGAATATTTTAAAAAATACAGAATCCAAAAAATATAGAATTTCACAAAAAATGAAATGCATATAAAAATTAGGAATAATTTAATCAAATCATTTAAATTCATCTCAAACAAAATATTAGGAAAACCATTGTGAAAAAACTTATTATTTACATACCTATGTGAAAAAAATCATTATGTTCCTGACTTAAAATATGAGAAAACCAATTATTCTGAGGCTTGGGTAAAAAAAATCATTATATCCATCCATAAATATATAATTATATATTAAATTAAACTGATACATTTTAGGGTGTTATAGGACCACTATTGTAACTATCCATACATAAGTTTTCCACTTAAAATCAATCATCATCATATATTAAAAAACCCATGGAAAAAAGAATGGGTTTCCTCGAATTTCCAAAAACACCACAGAACATGAAATTAAAAAATCACATGAAATTAAAATATAATTTTCTAAAAGGATAAATATCACAATAACATATAGAGGGTGATAAAATCATTACTTTATAAGAGATTAAACTTTGAAGAATAATAGAAGTGAAAATAAAAAAGTTTTCACAAAACCATTTAAACATTCTTCAAAAATATGAAGTAAAAATTACTTTCAAAAAAACTTATGAGAAGGGAAGATAAATATTTTGAAATTATTATTATAATTAGTTAAAAATAAAATATCCTTGAAAATAAAAAAATCAAGATAACAAATCCAGAGTGGAAGATAATGAAATAAAATTCCTTATTAATATTTTCAGGCCTTTTGAAAAATACCACATTAGAGAAACAATTGAAATTATTCCATATCATGAAATTTTTAAATGAAAAATTTAGTAATTTAAAATAAAATAAATAATTTAGTTTCTTTAATTAAATAACTATTGATTGTAAAAACATTGAATTAGAAGATAATATTCATTTGTAATAATGGGGTTTAATATTACCAACATTATACTTTTATTTTGAAAAAGTGTTATCAAAGAAGTGGTTCATAATGAAGAGAAGTAATTTTCTAGAAAAAAAGATAAAATATAATATTAAATTTGGATATATTTGGGTTATGTAAAATGTGAAAATTATAAGTAATAAAGAATATGAATCAATGTATCAGAATTTGAATTTATAAAACCACTACAACTTTTATAAATTTTTATTCAAAACCCCATGATAGTAATAAAATAGAATAGATAATTGAATATCATGAAATATATTATAATCATGATAAAAAATATTAACTGGTTGATATATATATCCATTAAAGTAAACATGGTGTATAATAAGGAATTTTTATAAAGAGATAAAAATTTGAGATAAAAAACCCTTAACTAGAATTCAAAATTTGTTATCACAAATATAAGGCTCTATATTATGAAAATTACTATAGTAATCACATATTTAGGAACCTAATTAATATCCATAATATTTTATAATCATAATTTATAATTATTCTCTATATTTATATCAATTATTTATTATCTATCTTCAATATCGGGTGTGCGTAATATTGACCATTTTGGACTAGTTTCATATTTAGTGGTGTTGTTGTTCTTTTTTAACATAAATTTAATCATTTAAATATCACTATGGGTAATATAATTCTTGTTTTAAGTCTTTTTTATAAATTTAATGTTCTATTATTTGATATTTAAAGTTAGTGTTCTTGTATATAAAATTGGTGACACAAATGTTTTTACAATTTTTAATAAATGGATGGTGGTATCTTAAATAATGAGTTAAATTTTCTTACTTACAAAAAGTAGACATAAAAAATCACTTATTTATTAATATTCAATATTATGATTCTAATTACATACATGATAGAAATTTATATCATATTCAGGAAAGTGGTTAAAATACCCTAATAAGAGTATTCTATAATATATGTGTGCGTGTGGCTATATAAGAGATCATTTTGTTATAATATCCTAATAAAATAAGTATAATAATATAATTTATTTTTTTATTAAGGTTATTAATCCTAATTTTTAGTATTTATAAGAATATGTAAAATGAAAATGAATTTTTCACTTATTAATAAACCACTTTTCTTCTTGTTATATTCATTTCTGGCAGTTAGTTTTACTATATTATTTTATGTATAATATTACTTATGAAAGGAGAATTTTTATTAAATTAAAATAAATCATCTAATAAATTAAATATCTATTCATGAAACACATTTATAGAACCATCCTTGAAGGTTATTGATAAAATGAAATGTGTAGTTCATGAAGGCTGTAGTCCGCACATGCGCATGAGGAGAATTTTCCTTTTTTTTTCAATTGAATGCAAGGGTAATAGATGATGGATATTCCATAAATATAATAAAATTTATGTATATTATTTATAATTATTTAATCATATAGATATGGTTATAATGGTTTTTAGGATGGTGGATGAGAATGACAATTAAAGTGAAAGGGTATGTAATACATACGTTGAGAATTTAGATATTCTATTGAAGTATAATTTGGGAATGATAGACTTGGGGATATTTTTTGAGATTAGGGAATTTAAAACTTTTATGTGGGATCTAGAAGGAGTAAATTGGGAATATTTTGATGATAATTTCTAATTAGAGGAATGTCTTGAAAAGGGTGGAAGTGAGCTCATTAATAAGTGAAAAAGAGGGACAAATCATTGGAATAATATGTTTCGTAAGGGGTAAGAATTGAATTGAATGAGAGTTAGGTGATTTAGAAGATTTAGGTGAGGAAATTATAGTGAGACTTATAGTTATTATTTTTAATAATAAAATTTTATTATATAAGGTATAACTGTTAAGTTGATTTTTGTAAAATTCGAGCCACATTAGATTACCCATTTTAACACGAATTAATCTTGATTTAAATTTAACCATGGTAATCATTTTATCACATAAAATATAAGATAAACCTTCCTAAAAAATTTATATGTGATTAATTCAAATTTAAACTCCATTTAATCTAATTAAATAACTAAATACATGAAAATCAACTTTAAATTAAAATATATAATGTGTTGAATAACCATTTTTATAGAAAAATATTTTTTAATAATTAATTTTTAATTATCAAATTTTAAATTTATTACCAATTAAATGACTTTTAATTAATTTTTATATATTTTTTTCATGATATTAAAGTCTTCATTTAAAATAGTTTAATTTTATTTTAAAAAATACATAATATTTAGGAAATTATATTTAATTTAAAATAATTATTTTATAATAGAAACTAATATTTACCTTGGTAACATAATTTTATGTATAAAAATATATTATCATTTTGATATTAAATATGAACATAATTTTATATCAAAAAATTATAAAATTACATAAAAGTTAATTTTAACATCAGCGCATAAAAATATTTTTTAGAAAAAGTGTTTTTTTATGTTTAAAATTTACTTATAGTTTAAATTTATAAATTTCATTGACTTTAATTATATAAATTAATTTTTTATAAAACAAATATAATTTATGTGGATTTGAATAAAAATATAAAACTGAGTATTACCATAAAATTTTTTAATTTAAAAAATGACTAAAAATTGTTTTTAAATGTGAATAAAATGTTACTAATGATATAAAATGTCAAACACATATTTTTAATGTTCAAATTGATATTTTAAAATAAGTATTTTTACTCATTAATTAAATATTTGATCAATTAAAAGGATTTATAATCTTATAGGTCATGATAAAATCTTATTAAATTCCTAAAATCTATATTTTTTGTAAAAATTATATCATTAATTCTTCACCTAGAAATCAATTATTTCAAAAAAAAAATAAAAAATTGCATTATGATACTTTTTATAGTATATATTGAAAAATAATTTTTTTTTTTATAAATTGATAATATAAAATTGATATATCTAGATTTATATAGAAATTCAATTTATATGAAAAACCCAATTTTATTAAAAAATACCTTTTTAGATCATTAAATGTTCTTAATCCTATTTTGTGTGAATTTTAAATTGATTATGTTAAATATATTTACTATTGGTTTTATTATTACTAAATTTTATTAATTATATTCAACTAATATGTTTCAGATCATTTTAGTTTGGTGTTATGTGTGAAAGAATCTATTGAATATAAAATTTATTTAAAGAAAATAAGTAGTGAAATATTAGGTTGTTACATTCTCTCCCCCTTAAACAAATTTTATAGTTTCAATTTTAATTATTAATCACTTAAACATTTATTGTCTTCCATGAATCAAGAATTATATTCTAATGAGGTTTCATCCTTACTTTCTTAAGTTCGACTAGTGAACTCATCTATTAATTTATAATTGTAATGTTAATAATGTTGAGTTTTTATCTAACCTTTTGATAAATATACCCCAATATAATGGGGGTAAATTTTCATAGGGATCTTATTTTAGTCATTGTATTAATAGGTGATCATGGGTGGAATTATAGATATGATTTTACTATCTTTGAAATTTTAATTTTCAAGAGACATTATTTTCATAATATCACATCAAATTTGAATAAAATGATAAGGATATTAAAAGGGATCATGTATCTATTAGAGAAAAGTTATTTACTTGGGATAAAGTAATCACATGAATGATTTTTCTTATTAATAAATTGATATCTAGAAAATATGGTGCTGATTTTATACTCTTAGAAAGTATACTAGGTATAATGGAGTGGGTTTAACATGACCCAATTTCTACACTAAAATTTCATATATGTATGATCGATGTGATTCACTACACCTAAATTTTTGAACTTTCTCCAGTTTTCATGGTTTGATAAGGTTTATCTTGTTCCCTTAGATGTAGAAGTTTTTGATGCATATAATTCTCGTTTTAAGACATTGAACTATCAATATTATTATGAGGTGAACTATTTTTTCCATTTAACCATGTGTACTAATATATTTACTTTTACTCAGAGACTAGTTTCACTATACCCTCATTTTCCACATATAAAACATATACCAGTTCTTTAAGACATTTTCATTGGTCCTCCTTACCACATTTTAGACATGTGGTATATTGAACATTTGTTCCATCATCATATTCATCACCCAAAATTCCATGAGACTCCACCAATATCATATTAAATGTATTTTGGGGTTAAATTATGCTATCTTTGCTAATAAAAGTTCTTAATATATAATTTGGAATAATAATAACATTTATTACTCCCACTTCTATCCCCTTAGGTTTCTCATTGGTAAAATATCTACATTGTCGATGAAAAAAATTGTTAACTTGGTTCCTTAAAGCTTAAACCATTATAAAATACAAATAGGTTAATGAGAGTGATGAATAATTAATATCATAAAAGGATTATCATATACAATCTCATGAAAACAAAAATTCAAAATTTCTTACTCTTGAAAACCATTAATTTTATTTTCAATTCAACTTAGATAACTGTTGTTCAATCTAGGTTTATTTAGGTTGGGTTATCTCATAAATCATATCGTAATTCATTAATATAATAAATACTTTATATTGTGTTGTAATGTTAATGTGGTTAACTAAAGAACATTCCCTGAGAGTTTCAAGCCAGGTGCATAGTTAGGACTTTTTGTCTTACTCCTGGTGAAGATTGATTTAATAACCAACACACATTTTTAAGTTTATTACCCCTAGAAATATCTATTATATATCATGAATCCACATATAGTCTGAAGACATGGCTGTTATTTCTAGGATAACCACATAATATCTAATTTACCAAACCATTAAGATGTTATCCTTTAATTAGGATTATACCTCATACTTTCTAAATATTTCTTATCATAACACTAAAACAATTAAACAATATATCTACTATGATAAAGTGTTATATATACCTTTGAAGATATATCCAATCTTAACTTAGAAACTATTTTAATTTACCTCAACTAACATTATATTATATAAAGTTATATAAAAATTAAAATGATACCAAATGAAAAAATGTAATCTAAACATAACTAACATAATATATTAATCTCCTTTTTTGTACGACACATCTCACAAATAGTCACTCAACCCATGGATTGAATGGTTTAATGTCTTGAATATTAGATATATATTTTTTATAATATTTATAAAAATTTCATTATTATCATACTCCTGTTGATCATTTTAATATATCTCACATGATATAAAAATATTAATATCCTAGATATTGGAAACATAAATGGGTGATATTAGATGCTCAGTAATGGAAAATATATCATAATATATCAGATCAATAACATGAAGGAGAATACAAGGAAGAGGATAAATATGTTATTAAAAGATCATATGAATATAAATTATAATAAAAACATGGTAGAGGAAAATAATATCATTAAAAGATCATTAAGAAAGGATAAAATTTATGACATGGCTCAGAATACATCTTAATAATCATAAAACATGTGAGCATGACTTAAAACTAAGGAATACTTTAAATAAAATGTGTTATCATGAAAAAATACAATTACATGGAAAACAAATTAATGCTTAAAATGAATAAAAACATGAAAAGAATCTTTTAAATTTGAAAAACTATATTTTTTGGAATTTTGTTTGAGAAAACTCATTTTTTCAACTCCTTTGTGAAAAACACATTATGTCTATGCCTGAAAATGTGAGCAGACCCATTACGCCCAAACCTATGTGAAAAAACTCATTATTTACTAAATTGAATATATAATGTGATATAAACTTTAAAAAATGCATTTTATGGTGATATATTACCCCACTCATCATAATCCATATATATTTCTGCAATTTAAAATCAATCATAACCATATATTAAAAATCCCATGGAAAAAACGCGTTTATTAAACTTTTGAAAAACAACACAAAAGATGATATTAATAAATCGTAGAATATCAAAATATAATTTTATAAACGTAATAATATCATAATAATATGTAGAGGGTGGCTAAAACATTACTTCATGAGAGATAAACCTTATGACAATAATAGGAGTGAAAATAAAAAAGTTTTCACAAAACCTTTTAAACATTGTTTAAAAAAACATGATGTAAAAATTAAATTCTAATTTATTTTTGGGAAGTTAATGTAATTTATTTGAAAACCATACTATAAATATTTCTAAATAAAGTATCCCTTAAATGAAACAAAAATGAAGCTAATAAATCTACAGAGGTAAATAATGAAAGAAAACCATTTATTATGCTTTTAAGCCCATTTAAAAAAACCACATCAGAGAAAATTGAAAGTGTTTATATTCATAAAAGGAGAAATGGAAAAATTTAAGAATATATAATATAATAAATACATTTATTTCATTAAATAAAATACTCATGATTGGAAAAACATGGACACAAGAGATAAGATTCATTGGCAAGAATGAGATTTATTCTTACTAACATTATGCAATTATCTTAAAAAAGGTTTTATCAAATAAATGGTTATTGATGATGAGAAGTAATTTTAATATAAAAAAAATAAATACCATATAAAATATATAAATTTTTTAATTAAGTAAAACTTTAAGATTATAATTAATACACACTATGATTCACTGAATCCGAAATTGAGCTAATGGAACTCGTACAGATTTTGTAATTTTTGAGTCAAAACCACATGAGAGAAAGAAATTGAAATAGAAAATAAAATATCATGAAAATTAATATAATCATGATAAAAATATTAACATGGGATTAGTTATACTGGTCTAAATACGTGATATATTACAAGAAATATTCCAGAAGAGGTGAGAAGTGGAGCCAAATAACCCTTAATTTGATTTCTCTCTTAGTTGATTTCAATCTATCCAAATTTAAAAAAAATTCTTAATCACCTATTTAATTACCTCATTCATATAAATAATATTTTATAAACATTATTTATAATTATTCTTTTTTTTAAATAAGTTAGTTATTATCTATTTTCAATATCACGTTTGAGTAATCTTGATCATTTTGGACTTGTTTCATATTTAGTGGTGTTTTTATTCATTATACTCCAAAATTTTTCCTTTTATAGATCATAAAAGGTAATATATTATATTTTATATGATATTATATCAATTTAGATACATTATATGATATTTTTTTGTTATGGTTCTTATATATTAATTTACTGAAAAAAATATTTTGGTGTTTTATAAAAAATAATAGTGGTATATTAATTAACTAGTTAAATGTTTATAACACCGAACCAAAAACAAATAAAATAATTATTTAATTTTTTAGTATCTAAGATTATGTTTTTAGTTTTGTACTTGATTTAAATTTATAGCATTTATATGTAGGTGGATAAATTGACCTGATAAGAGTATGCTACAATCTATGTGAGTATGGGTATGAAAGATATACCTTTTTTATAATATCATTAAAAAAATTTATAATGAAATGATTTAGATGTTATTAAGGTTATTAATAATAATTATCAAAATTTATTAGTAAATTTAAAATTAAAAAGTGGTTTTCACGTACAAATAAAATGCTTTTCCTCTTGGTATATTCATTTTAGGCATTTTTTTATAATTATCATTTATTGACAATATCACTTATAGAAAGACTAATTTTTTATAATATAAATCATTAAATAAATAAAAAAAATATTCACCAAACCCATTTATAGAACTATCCTTTATAGGCGGTGAAAAAAATGGAATGTTTTGTCAATGGAGGCAGTGGTCCTCACTCATGCATGAGAAACATTATATTTTTTACTTTTCAATTGAATGATAGAGAAATAGAAAATAGTTATAACATTAATATAAAAAAAATTAAATTATAGTTTTTATACTAATTACATTATATACTTATGTTTAAAATGGTTTGGATGAGGGTGGATGATAATGAGAAATAAAAGAATTTAAAGGGTAAGTAAAACTTATGCTGAAAATTTAGATATTTTATTACAATATCCTTTGGGAATGAATGACTTGGTGAACATTATTGAGGTTGAGGGATTATATACATGTATAGGGACACCATAAGATGTAAATTTTAGGGATTTTAATTTGAATCTTGAACTAAGGGAGTGGCTTGAAATTGGTGGAAGGGAGCTCCTTTTATATGTGAAAAAGATGGAAAAATCATTAGAAATGAGTGTTAAGCAAGGCCTAAGACTAAAATTGCATTAGAGTTAGGTGATTTTAGTGGGGAAATGTTGGTGGTACATATATGAATGAAATTTCATCACAACAATAGAATTGTATAAGGTATATGCATCAGATTTATTTAGTAAAATATGATCCATGCTATATTATCCATTTTAACACTTACTAATCATGAATAAAATTTAACCGTGACAATTATTTTATCAATAAAAATAAAATATGCAACTTATTACAAAATTTATAGGACTTGAATCCAAATATCAAATCCATTTAATCTAATTGTATTTATAAATAAAATAAATTTAACTATTAAATTAAAACTTATAATGTGTTAACAACTATTTATATATATTTTTTATTTTATTCATTAAGAATTATTAATAATATTTAACATTTATTATCAATTAAATGAGTGCTAATTAATTTTTATATATCATTAAAAATAATATTAGAGTCTTAATTTAAAATATATCCATTATTTTAAAATGAAATATATAGAAAAGTATCATTCCTTAAAAATAACCGTTTTATCATTGTAACTAATATTTAAGTTAGTTACATAATTTTAAGCATAAAAATAATATTAACATTTTTATCTAAAATATGGAAATAAATTTATAAAATAAAATTGAAAAATTTCATAATTGTTATTTTTTATATTGGCATAGAGAAATCATTTTTAGAAAAATTGTGTTTTTGAATTTGATTTTATGTGTAGTATAAATTTATCAATTCTATTGACATTCATGATATAAATTATTTTTTTATAAAACAAATTATATTTTTTTGGATTATAATGCAACCCAAAAATTGAATATTACCATTAATATTTTTATTTTAAAAAAATAACTAAAAATAGTCTTTAAATTATAATAACCTAATACATATCTTTTAAAATCTCAAAAATTGGTTTTATAAGTATAAAATGATATGTTAAAATACATAGTTTTATTCATTAAATAAATACTTAATAAATTTATAGGTTTTATAAACATTGATGTCTTTCTCATATATTGATAAATTGCTAAAATTTATTATTTTGGTATAAACTATAATTTGTACTATTCACATTGAAATCAATTATTTAAAAATAAAAATATAAAATAATCCTAGGATAATTTTGATATGATAAATTAAAGAATGAAATTAATTTTACAAAATTAAAATCATAAAATTTATAAATTTAACTTTTAGATGAAAGTGTCAAAAATAAGGAAAATATGTTTTTATTTAAAAATTTTATTTTTAGAACTTTAGGTTGTATTAATCCTATTTTTTTTCGAATTTATAGTTCACTATAATGTTTTTATTTACTTAAGGTTTGATTATACCTAATTTTTTTGAATAATTTTCGTATAATATATCATATCTCATTTTGTTTTAGTGGTTCATGTGAAGAAAGTTATCAAACACAATAGTTATTTAAGGAGAATAAAAAATGAAATCTTAGGTTATTACAGGATTAGTTATAGGGGTAAGGGATGAAGGTTTTCCTTAGTGGAAGAGATAGGATTCCTTTGGGTCTCCTATTCTTGGGTTAAGTTCTCTTTAGAACTTTTGTGTATTGGGATCATTCGATGATTCCCCCCTGAATGGCCCAAAAGCCTTCATTATTATTGATTGTTGATAACATCGTTTCAAGGGATGAGGGGGAAGCCTTACAAGGCTCTTAGGATCACAGATTACGAGGCCCATGGGCTTATGAGATTACATGACCCGAAGGTCTTAGGGAATCAACTAGACTATCTACAAAGAACTGCCCCTCCCCAGCATCTGTGTCATGATAGTAGCTCTCCACCTTTGCATGACCATCTGGATAGGTTTCCCATGCAAGAACAGGCTGGTCCCGATGGCATATCCATACCCTATCATTATAACATAGGAATATGATCATAATCATGAGAGGAAGCATTAAGAGAAAACTTGGAATGTGGCAATGAATAAAAATAAAACATCATTTCTTAGTGGTAAACTACCACACATAGTTGTGAAAAAATATATAATCATGTTCACAAATGTCTCAATTTACTCACCAGGTTATTTACATTACCTAATTAATGTGAGCACTACATAATTCTTGACACACCTATCACATCATAACATTTACACTGCGCTATATAATTTTAGCTGCACCCATCACATCATAACATTTCAATTATCATGAATGCCACATAGAACATATATCAATCTTGAGCACAATATATCCCATGGAAATGAATGGGTTAAATTTCATAAATCATAAAATTTGGGTTCCCAAAATAAAGTGGGAGTAACATACTTGATCATCAATCTTTAGTGAAGAAAATCTCATGAAGTAAAAGGTGTGTTTTCTTTTAAAATAATAATTCTTTTGGAAACATTTTTTTTGTCATAAAATATGTTTGAAAACATTCATATCCTAGAAAGGGAAATTAAATTATTATTAAATTATATTTAAGCAATATACATATTGAAAATGTGGTGAAAGAGTGTAAACCCAAAGAAAGGGTGTTGGGTTTGATAATTCCTCTTACCTGGTATCCGAACGCTTTCTTCACTTTAATGTCCTGTATAATGACATTAGAATCATTAATTAACAATTCCATAACCTTTTATAAATAAATATGGTTCATTATGGATTCATTAATTTCATTATGGTTTCATTATGTTTTTTATGGGCCTTTTGATGAGTTATAGAGTTTGAATTCATTGTTTGAGAGTGTTCTTTTTCTTGGTTTCCATTAATGGTTCACTTATCCAAAATAATGGAACTTCATGTAGAACATGGACAAAAATATAGAATTTATATTACATGTTATTAATGATATTAAAGGATTTTAAATTAATTTATAATTAAGTTGGTTTTATACCACGAGGATAAACTATTAGATAAAATTTAATGATGATCATTTTAGGTTTATTTAGGAGGTTTTTGGATCACAACGAACATGTTTTGTTTTTTCAATTTATATTATATATAAATTATGTTTAAAAAATAAAGGAGGTCCCAAAATAAGTATTAAAATCTCTTTTCAACCATTTAATTGGTTTAATAACATATTTTAAGGTATTGAAGGAAAATGAAGGTGCATCGCCCACGATGATGGTAAATTGACACATAACGGGAAATGATTTCATTTTTGAAAATAAGAGAGATAAAGAGATGATTTTAATGAATAATATTCCATTAATATGATATAGTTATAGTATATAAATCATACTAGAGTCATCCTAACATTTTTCTATGAGAATTTGAGGAAAAGGGAAGAAAATAAATGAAATTTTAAAGGAAATTGAATGAAAAGAGAGAGAGGAATTACCTCTTGAATTTCCTTCTTCATATCCTTTTCAAGGAACCCAGGATTGGAATTTTTATGAGACAAAGAGCTCATAGATGAGGGGGAGAGGATAGGGATTTTTTTTGGGAATAATTTGGGAAAGCCTTGAAACTTGGGAGGTGTGAGGAAATAAGGTTGTGAGGGGAGGTATATATAGTGGAGGGGAGAGGGTTTTTCTCAATATTTAATTCATTAGTTTATTAATTTCCATCAAGACATGAAATAGTGATGATTCTATAAAAGTATTTAGTAAAAAGGGATTGTGAGTTCTAACCAGTTTCCTTTTATATCATCCATGATTCAAGCATTATGCATAAATTCATTTATTTATCATATTTTGTAAATTATAGAATTTCCCTATTCACATATAATTAAAGTATTTTAGAAAAATCTCAAAAACTCACCCTAAAATTTTTTCCATGTGTATAATTAAAATATGAACTCCATTGTACGATGATATGTTTCTAAAGAGGAGTAATTTAATTTTTAATTAAAATCATTATTTACTTGAAAAATTCAAATATTAAAATTAAAACTACTTTTCTAACACATTGAAAAATTTAATAGGGTCTCATAAAATTATCATGTAATCATAAGAAATAAAAATACTAGTTTATGAATATATTTTATGAAAATAATTTTTTTATATTATTATATTAATCATTAAATATTCATGACTCACAAAAATACCAACCCTATAATATATTTATATCATATTTTAACTTATAGGATGTATAAATTTTATTTATACTGTCACTGGTAAGGTTACTATTCACTTGGATGATTTACAATTCATAAGGTTAACATTATTATTCATAAGAGTAGGTTACTATTCACAAAAAATATTTTTTTCATATTGGACTCCAAACATCTTACTGATCGGAATAATGTATGTCATATTTTTGAAATTCATGTCACAGAAGTGGAAAAATTATGTTTAATGGTCATATATAATTCAGTAATTCATTTAAAAAAGTTGTGGAATTGTGTTTCCTAATTTGATTTTATGTGATTATACTATATGAAATAATTATAAGAAATGAATTCCATTGATAAAAATTTTGGTTGTTACATTCTTCCCCCCATTGAAATTCTGCCCTCAAAATTTCATTTTACATAAATAGGTGAGGGTACTTACCTTTCATCACCTCCTACGGTTCCCAAGATTATTATTCATAAATATAATTCCAATATAACACTTGGAAAACATGGATTGTCTTGTGGTGTATGACCTTATCTATCCATTCTAGAAACATTAATGGTTTCTCCTCATAAGAGAGATCATCTTCCTGCTATACCACCTCTGAGTTTAGTGCATGATAGGGATATGATATGTACATTCTCAAGAGTGATATGTGGATGAAATAATGAACTTGAGAAAAATTCTATGTAAGTAAAGGATGATATTCTATGGATCATATGCGATCAAGGATCTAAAAGGGGCGAATATACCAAGGGCTTAACATCCATTTCTTTCCAAACCACATGACTCTCCTCTATAGTGACAATCAAATGAAGAATTTAACTCCAACGTCGAATTCCATGTCCCTTCAACGGTTGTCAAAAAAGATATTTTTCTGACTCTGAGAATATTTGATATGTTGATGGATGGTTTGAACCTTCTTTTTCATCTCTTTCGCAAGATTAGGTCTAAATATATTTGTTTCTCCAACTTCATCCCAATAATTTGGAGTTTTACATCGCTTTCCATACAGATCTTAATATAGATCCATCTGAGTACTCGAGGGAAAGCTATTATTGTATGAGAACTCAACCAATGGGATATGCTGATCCCATCAACCATTGAATTATAATGAGAAAGATCTTAGCATATCTTTGAGATCAGAATATTCCTTTCAGATTGGCCATCAGTTTGGGGTGATAGGTTGTGATTTAATTCAATTCAATACTCAAGTCATGTTGAACAGTCCTCCATAATTTGGATGTGAACCTAGGATCACGATCAAAGACAATTGAGAGTGGAACCCCATATAGTCTCACCACTTACTTCACATATATCTTTGAAATTTTGTTCATGTGAGCGATATTTCGGAATAGAGATAAATTGGGCGTTCTTGGTGTGTCGGTCCACCAGAACCCATATCACATTATTTCCTTTTGATGTCTTCTGGAGACCCATGACAATGTCTATAGTGACATTATACCATTTTCACATTGGTATAGGAATTTGTTTCATCATACCTTTGGACTTCTTTCACTCTGATTTAACTTGATTACATATCAGGAAAATTGATATATACATAGAAATATCCTTCTTCATTTTGTCCCACCAGAAGTGTTATCAAAGATCACGATACATCTTGGTGATACCAGGATGGATAAAGAAAGGTGAGCTATGTGAATTGACCAATAGCTCATTTATTCAAGGTGATGAAGGTACACAAATCCTTGTTCCTATCCTAATTACACCATCATCATCGATACATAACTCTTATAGCTTCTCTTCCCTTACAACATTCACCTTCTTTTGTAAATCTATATCATCCCTTCATGCCTGCTTAACCTTCACCTGGATAGAAGGCTTATAAATAACTTGGAAAAGGTAGGTTATATTTCCAGCTATTATGATTTCCAAATCCATCCTTTTCATATCCATGAAGATAGATTCTTTATCAACATGAAACATGGAAAGAGAAACATTTTATTTTCTTTTAAGATCATTAGATAACTTGTTAGCCTTTAATGGATGATAGTGAATAGAGAAATCATAGTCATTGATTTGTTCTAACCATATCCTTTGATGCGTGTTGAGATAATTTTGTGTGAATGTATACTTTAGGCTCTTGTTATCGGTATATATATCACACTTCTCAACATAGAGGTATTCCCGCCAGATTTTCAAGGAATAAATCGTGGATTCTAGATTCAGATCATGTGTCGGGTAGTTCTTCTCATGGATCTTCAACTGCCATGAGGCATAGGCTATCAAATTTTCATTTTTCATGAGTACAGAATAAAAACCATTTTTTAAAGAATAACTATATATAACAGAACATTCTCCACTCTTTGGTAATGTGTGTATAGGTGTAGTGATCGACCTTCTCATTTGATCCTTGAATATTTCCTCACATTCTTCTATCCAAACAGACTTCACCCCTTTCCTTGTTAACTTAGTTAATGGTCTTGACAATCGTGAGAGTTTTCTCAAAAAACATTGGTGGTAACCAGCTAATCCAGGAAAACTATGGATTTCTGTGACACTATACCGTCTGGGCCATTCCTCAATCTCATTTTTAAGGGTATATAGAAATTACCTTACTTGTGATCACATGACCCAAGAACATGACTTACTGCATTGAAAAGTCACACTATCTAAATTTGGTGTAAAACTTCTCCTTCTTTAATGTCTCCAATATGGGCCTTTGATGTTCTTCATGTTCCTATGTTATATTGGAGTAGATGATAATATCATCTATAAATACTACCAAATTTTTTTTTGAGGTAATGTATAATGACTCTATTCCTAAAATCCATAAATATTTTAGGGGATTTATAATTATGAAGGGCATTAGCAAATACGCATAAATCATATAACTTATACAGAAGGAAGTCTTCTGAATATATTTCTTCTTCACCTTAAAAATAATGATATCCAGAATGAATATCTGCCTTTGAGAAGTATTGATCTTCCCACAACTGATCAAACAAGTCATCAATCCTTCAGAGATGATACTTGTTCTATATGGTGATCTTGTTGAGTTCTGGATAATCAATACACGACCACATTGATCCATCCTTCTGAGAGAAGATGGAGGAGAAAGAGAGGAAACCGCCATCGCCACGTCTCGCAGTTTTGTCTGACCTAACTCACCCACGCAGTATCAATCTCCATTCTTTTGAGGCATCTTGACTCGCAAAACAGATTAGCCTGGCTTCAGAGGAGAAGAAGAAGGACCATGATGCTCCGAACAATCTAGCCTCCTTCAAGAGTTTCTCTGGGGGATCCTTCATACCTCTTGCAAATCGCGATCCGCATCGAATAATAAGGAAAGGGTCAACAACACATGTATCAGCCTCTGAGGATGCAATAGAAATGTGGATTGATCTGTGCAAGCATTCTTTTATCAGTCGCATCTCTGTAATGGAAGGTATGAAACCCTAGAGAACATCTGATCTTATCTCTCGGTTGGATGATATTTGGGGATTCAACGAATTCAAATGCGTGTCCCTCGGTCGAGGTCTTTTTCACATCCTGTTCCCTTCTTTTGAGCTCAAAGGGCGAGCTTGGAGCATCGATTCCATCAATCTCAGGCCAGGTACGCTTAGACTTTAAGAATGGAAATTGAGGTTCAATTTGCATGATTTTAAGGATACCTGTGCGCAAATATGGATAAAAATACATGGTCTTAACTGTGTTTTATGGCATGCTGAGATTTTATTCGATATTGTATCTGCCATTGGGATTCCGATTAGAATGGATCGAGTAACAGAATTAGTAAGTTATGGCCACTTTGCTCGGGTCCTTGTAGAGGTGGATCTCAGTACTACTTTAATAGATAAGGTGATTTTATCTACTCAACATGATGATATTTGTCTTCTAATTGAATATGAAAACACTCCTGCTTTTTGCGTTCCATGTCAAGTAATTGGGCATGAAGAATCTGCTTGTAGAAGAAATATTGTCTGTGACAACTGACAACATAAAGGGCATGACCTATAGCACTGTAGTAAGCTACCTAAACAGGGTACAATACAAAGCACAAAGCAGAATTTGAAAGCTACTGTCATTGATATTGACCTTCTAAAGGAGTCTGATGAAAACAAGGTTAAGTCTGCTGAAAAATCTCAATGGTCTCTTGATGAAGAACCTAATTTCAAAAAGGGATGTTTTGAGGAACCCATCAAGAACAGCTCTTCTACACAAAAACATAAGAGAGTTCTTTTATCCTAGGCAGATTTGCGGGATGATATTCACCTATCCGTTAATGATATTTTTGTTGTGGCAGATAATGGAGCCTCATTCAATGATATTTTGACAAGGGGTCTCAAGGATGAGGATGATAATGAATCAATTGATAGCCTTGATTCTCTGGAAACTGTTTCCCAAGAAGATGCAGACTCCTGCCTAATTCAAGAACAGATTTTGATCAATGACAAAAGTAGAAGAGGCAAGGAAAAGATGGATCTTCCTGTCACAAGGAAAACTAAATATAAGAAGGAGATGAATGATGGTAACTATAATTTGGAAAAGGAAAATACAAAGGTACAACCCCATGACTCAAATGTCAAATACACCGTTCTGTTTAAAGAAGATAGAGAATCATCTTTTTCTACAGCTCCCAACAACACTAATGTGGAGGTCTCCCCTCTGGAAGATAATCCTAGAGCCCATGTTAAACTCAACTCACATCCTGGTCTTCCAACCAAGGTTTGTGCTGGCAATACATCACTGCTGCATGATAAAGACCGTAGGAATACAATCATTTCTGTTCCAGCCTATTCTCCACTTATAGAGGCTAATGCATAGGATGCTATGTTTACACATAGCTTGTGCCATAAACCCACTCTAACTGGGCATCATGAACAGACCAGTCCATTGAAGGAAGTTGTCCAAGCCCCCTCTCCGGAAATGCATGCAGACTCTTCCAAATTGAAGGGAATAACAAATGACCAAGTGGCAGGATCTCCACATCCTCCACCAAGTTGTGGCGCCCCTCTATTGAAAATACATAAAGTTAAGAAAAAGGTGATTACCTGTAATTTGTTTGACTTACTTGCATCTGTTAGTAGTGATGAAGACAGGAAATCAATGGAAGATCGGGATGGAGTTAATCATGTGAACATTGATGTACCTTCTGAGTTCCCGGATGATGGTGGAGGTCCTTGGATCCAGGAAAAGGCTGGGAGGAGAGGGAGGAATCCACGTGGCGGGGGTGCTCAGACATCTCATCACAGTATGAACACTCGCTCGTGAGTGCGCTGATTTTATTTTTATGCACTTGCATTGTTGTGTTTTCTCCTTTGTCTTCACTTTTATGACTTTATTTTTAATACTAGGGGCCTGTGCACCTCAACCATTTTAAAAAAAACATTGATCCATCCTTCTTCTTCACAATGATCATTGGTGCACCCCAAGGTGATTCACTAGGTTGGAGAAGCTTCTTTAACTCCTCCAATTCGATAGGGTCCATCCTATAGAAACACTTTGTGATAGAAGTAGCTCTAGGTATGCATTCTATTGAGAACTATACCTCACGATTGTGAGGAATTACACACAACGTTTCTAGAAATATATCACTGTATTCCCTCACGATGTGTATTTCCACTAGGTGGATAACTTCCTGTGACTCACCCATTTGAGCGAGGTATGCTTCTTCTTAGGGAACCAAAAACCACACTATTGACGGATTTTATAAAGTATATTCATGATATTCCATTAATTTTTATAGGATAATGGGATGGTTTAGAATATGAAAAGATATTTCTTTTTTCTAATAGTTTGTATTTTTTTACATAATTAGAGCCAATCTATTACCATTATGGTGTCGAATTCCACCAAGGGAAGTATCACGAAATTCACTGGAAGAAAATTCCTACACATGCCAACTAAAGAAGAGTTAAACACTTGGATTGTAATGATTACACCACTTCATGTTTTTATAAATATTTGTACTTAAAGGTTTTTAGGATTTTATTCTACTGTTCTAGAAAACTTTCTTGATATAAAGGAATGCGTATAACTAGAATCAAATAAGAATATTTCTATTATTGAGTGAATAGTAAGTGTACCTTGTACAAATTAATTTTGTTTCTCAAATTTCATTGTGGTGATGGAATAATCCTTCCTTGGTTCCTTTGGATCTACTGGGTTTTAATGCTAATTACCCTCGAGGGCTCGAGGTCTAGTGCACTGTCTTGCATAGTGGTCTTGCTCCATACAGTTGTAGCATTAGACCATGGGTTGTGCTCTCCTTTCCTCCACCACATTCTCATACCCTCTAATGTATTTTCAACACTCTTTATCTTAGTGTCCTTCTCTCCCACACTAGAATAATTTCACCATCCCTTTGAGGTAGTTTCTATGACTCTTCATCACACTTTTTTTACATGTGGGTGGCTGATTTTTCTTTCCACCTTTCTCATTAAATCCTCCACCATGAAAATCCATCTTTCATTTCATATCACCATATCCACGTGACCCTTATCCAAACACCATTTCTAGTTTGAGATCAAATCCATCAAATTGTTCATAACTCCCAATTTCTCAAATTTCAAGAGCCTTTTGAAGGTTTGGTTTTAATCCCCTAATTAATCTATCAAATTTTCTATCATTGTTGATAACAAAACCTGTATCATACCTTTAAAGCCTTAAGAAATTTTCTTCATATATAGTGATTGATTCTTATTACTTTTTCTTGAGATCTATGAATTATATCTCCATCTTTGTAGAAATATTTCATGGGAAATACTTCTTAGGAAACATTATCTTAAAGTCTCCCCACTCTCTCTCTTCAATTCTGTCCCTCGGCTTGGTGTTCTCAATCAACACACACCATTGGTAAGCCTCTATATCTAGATGATAAACGGCTAGTGTCACCTTCTAAATCTCAAAAAAATGATGCATAGAAATGATCTTCTCCATGGAGTTGACCCACTATTCTGCAACTAGAGGATCAGAAGACCCATTAAATTTCAATGGTCATTTCCACATAAAACACTCGACAACCAGTTTCTCCCTCTTAGGTAAAGAGGGGCATTACAAATTATTCAGGTTATTATTCATAACCTAAGACAAATGAGAAAGAATCTCTATGATGTTTTAACTCAACATCCGAAAGCATTAGGGATATTTTTTGATCAATCACTACATTGTCCCTCGCATAGGTTGTTGGTTTGGTTTCTCCTAGTTCCTACCATTTCCTAAAATAAAAATGTTTAGAAGAAAGCATAAGTCAAAAGGTCATAAATAAATAATTTATTTCTTCTTGAAATTAACACTAAAAGAATATATTTTGGGATACCTATTTTTAGGGAAGCTTCTAGTGTTCTTACATATACTTAGTCTCATATTATGGTTTTCAATAAGATTCTCAAATCCTAATTCCCAAATTAACTAAACCATGCCTCTGATACCCACTATAGTGACCCTAATTTTCTTAAATACTTTTAAATCATTTTAATGGAAAACAATATTACACAACAAAGATAAAATGGTTCAGTTTATTTGGAAAACTAAGACCATACATAAAATTTACAACATAAAACAAAAAAATTACTTTAATTTCTTCTTCTCTAGATTCTTTTTGTCCCTTCACTTCTCTTTAGTGAAAGTAGTCACATGAGAATATACATAAAAAAAGGGGTGAACTAAAATCCCAGTAAGAGGATAGATACAAACATGAATCAATATAACATAGGGTAAGAATAATAATTATCATCATAACATAGGCATACGATCATAATCATGAGAGGAGGCATTAGGAGAAGAGTTGGAATGTGGAAATGCATAAAAATGAAACATCATGTCTTAGTAGTCAACTACCACACCGAGTTGTAAAAAAATATAGAATAATATTAAAACATATATCACTTTACTCATGAATTTTTTCACATTAACAAATTCATTGGATCACTATATAATTCTGGGTGCACACATCACATCATAAAAATTAAAATGTTCTATATAATTCCTCATGCAACCATCACATCATAACATTTACATTATCGTGCATGCCACATAGAAAATATATCAATAATGGACATAGGATTACCCATGTAAAGGATTGGGGATCATTTATAAATCCTAAACGTTATGTTTCCAAAATAAATATGGGATAACATACTTGATCATCAATCATTAGTGAAGACAGTCCCGATAAGTAAAAGGAGTGTTTTCTTTTAAAAGAAGAGTTATTTTGGAAAAATATATGTTTTTTAGAAGCTAAATTAGAAAACATTTATATTCCAGAAAAGGAAATATAATGATGAAAAAATTATATTTAAGAAATATCCATACTAAAATTGGGGGTGAAAGAGTGAAAACCCAAAGAAAGAGAGTTGGGTTTCAAAATTCCCCTTACCTTATATCTGAACACTTTATTCACATTAATGTCTTATATAATGACATTAGATTCATTAATTATAAATTATAGAACCTTTTACACATGAATAGGTTTCATTTCAGTTTCATTAAGTTCTTTTATTTTCCTTTTTATTAGTTATTGATTTTAAATTCTATGTTTTGGAGTGTGTTTTTCTTGGTTTTCAGGAATGGTTCACTTGTGCACATAAATGGAAGTCCATGTAGAACATGGATAAACATCAAGAATTGATAGTACATGTTATAAATGATATTATAAAAGAATAAATTATATTATAATGAATTTATTTATATACCATGTGGATTAATCCTTAGATAAAATATAATGATGATCATTTTAGGTTAATTTGGGTGGTTTTTGGATCATAACGAACATGGTTTGTTTTATCATTTAGTATTATGTTTAAAAGATGACTATAAAACACAAAATGGGTTAATAAATAAGTAATAAAACACGTTTTAAACTATTTAATGGTTTTATTTAAATCTTTTAAGGTGTTTATGTAAAATAAAGGTGCATAACCCACAATGATGGTAAATTGATACATCACAGACCACGATTTCATTTTTGAAAATAAAAAAAAGATAGGGAGGATTTTAATGAATAATATTACATTAAATTGATATAATAGAATTATATCAATCATAATGTATTTATCACAAAATTTGGATAAGAGATGTTTGGGATAATAGAAGAAAAGAAAAGAAATTTGAAAGAAATTTGAACGAAAAGATGGAGATAAATTATCTCCTGAATTATCCTCTTGAGATCCGCCTCAAGGAACCTTGGATTGGACTTTGGATCAGACCAAGAGCTCTTGGACGTTAGGGAGGATATAGGGTAGAGGTTTGGGAAGAATTTGGACACGTCTTCAAGCTTTGTTGGTGTGAGAAAATGAGTTTGTGAGGAGTGGTATTTATAGTGGAGGGGAGATAGGTTTCCTTAATATTTAATTAATTAGTTATTAATTTACTGAAAGATAAGAAATAGTGATTATTACATGAATAAATATAGTAAATAAGGCATATAATTTTGACCCAATGTCTATTTACATCATCCATGACTCATGTATGATATAGAAATTCATTTATTTGGCATACTTTTTAAATTATCAAATTCCACTATTCACAAAAAATTAAAGTATTTCAGAAAAAAATCAATATTTAACACTAACCATTTTTCAATGTGTATAATTAAAAAATGAACTCCATTTTATGAAAATAACTTTCTAATATCAGTAATTTAATTTTAAATTAAAAAACAATTAACTTGAAAATTACAAATTTTAAAATTAAAACTGCTTTCCGAACACCATTAAAAATTAATTAAGGTCTCATAAAATTATCATGTAATCACAAGACACTAAAATACTTTTTTATGAATACATTTTATGAAAATAAATTTTGTTTTAAATCATTATATTAATAATTAAATTTTCATGACTTACTAAAATACCAAAACTATAATATGATTATATCATATTATGACTTATCAGATGGATAAATTTTATTTATATGATCATTGATAAGGTTACAATTCACATAAACGATTTACTATTCATAAGGGTTATATTACAATTCATAATGGTAACAGTAATATTACTAAGGGTATTGTACTATTCACCAGAAATTAATTTTGTCATATCAGAATCCAAACATCTTACTGATCGCAACCATGTATGTCATATTTTTGAAATTAAAATTACACAAGTGGGAAAATTTTGTTTAAAGGTCACATATAATTTATTTTTTCATTTAATAATTATGTGGAATTGTGTTTCATAATGTGATGTTATGTGATTATACTATATGACATAATTACAATAAGGAAATTCCATTAATAAAACTTTGGGTCATTACAGAGGGTGTATATGAGTTAAATAGAGTCCTTAGGTGTTCTTGGAATGTGATACATGACATGGGTATCCTAAGATGGGTTTCATTGGATTGGTATGGTAGGAATGATAGGATTTAGTATGGAGGAAAGTGTGATATGACCATTTAGATCATGCAGGGTGGGTGACACCCTTATGAGAATGGTTTGAGGTTTGTAAAGTGTTATGATTGGGAGGATCCTTATAGGGATAGATTCATATGCCAGAGAGGTGGTTCCTTTTGATGAAGGGTTGAGAATTCACCCATAGGAGATGTGAGACGATAGTTGAGTGTGGGAATTGGGTTTTGGATAGGGACTTGGAACATGCTTACCAAGACGTTTGGAGAAAGATGGTTTGGGAAAGTCACTAGGTAGTGGGACAGAGAGTTTTGAGGGGTTCTGATTAGGATGGATCCCCAAGAGACTATAGTATATGAGGTCACTAAAAAGTTACTTCCTTGAGTTTGTATTAGTGAGTAGTGACCTTGAAGGGTCTAGAGGACATAGTGGACACCATGATGGGTGAGATGAGATGTATTTGAGATGAGGGGATATGTTTGAGTGAAAAGTGTGCTATGGTGAGCTATGTGATTTGTTGAAGACCCTTTTTGTTTCTTCTTTCATGAGATTATGCCAATGATAGGTCTCAGAATCATATGTGGGGTATGGATATTGAAGCATAGTATCACTATTGTTGTGATATAGTTAGTAAAATCTACATCAGTTATATGGTATCTTAGTGTATATTAAGTTTGGGTCGACCATCAACTTGGGACCTTTGAAATATCTATTGGTGATACATAAATATTAGACCCTATCGTGAGTGATATTGTATCGAATAGACTTCCATGAGTGATATGGGGTCCTGGATGTGATGTGATGACAAGATCCGTGGATTGGATTCCATGAGTGATATAGTGTTTCAGATATGATTTGATGTAGGATTGGAAGAAATGAATTTCATGAGTGAGATGAGGAACAAATATGATAAATAATTATATGTATGGACCCTACTATGAGTGAGACAATATATATTGACCATTGTATATAGTGGCACCTTGAGTAAGAAGGTGAGTCTAGATCTTGGACATGTAACCCTACCCTCCTCCACTAGGTATCAGTCAGGGCTTCGACAATTCCATACCTTTTTTATTCTAGTACAAGATGGGTAATGGGGATAATGACATGATGCAATGATTGGTTTTTGGCATAACCCTAAAGTAGGTATGATATGGTTTTATAATGGATTGGTTAGAACACAATGACTTAATGCAGAATGATTTATGGTGTCTTGGTTTGCACACAATGTCCAACATGATTGTGTGACATGTTTAATTTCATCATATATAAACATATATGATGTTTTATAGTTTGGGAACTTGGGGAGATCCTATTGAGGTGCATTTTTCACACCCTTCATGGGAGATCTTGTGCATATGTAGATCTCATGACTACTTTTCGGTTCAACACAAGGCTTATAGTGGGTCTGGCTGATGTAGCATATGATGAGGCCCATGGATGGAATTAGGTCTTGTTGTGTATTTTGTTTCTTATTTATATTTTTTATATTATATTATATTAGTGGGAGATCATTTTATATTTTGTATGAGCATTGGTTGGAATGATTTTATTCATTCTCATGATACATTTATTCTGGAATTGTTTTTATGTAAAATTGTGTACTTTGTTGTCTCTAATTGATATTACATGGTTATTTATATTATGTATTTAGATATAATTAGATGGAATAGTCTCTCCATTGTCTTAATTAGACCCTTGTTAGAAGTTGGAATCCTATAGCATACAACGAGGAAATCTTGAGGCCATGTAGAACACTATTTGAAATGGGAATTCTAGGATTAGCAATTTTAAACTAGAATATGATATTTTGTTTTATTTTATAATTTTTGGATATGGTATATAAGTATTCTAGGATCATGTCAAAGATGGTAATAGACCTCATATTGGTGATTCATTAACTACTTTCCAGTGGGACGTCCTGCATACCAGGGAGATGAGATTGATATTCTTAATCTGTGATGTTATAGATGATATGGTTATTAAATATGATGGGTTTACTAGAGATGTTATTTGTAGTAGTGTCTCTTGGGGTTTTAGTAATATGTCCTTTTTTATGCATCATATTTGAAACATTAGACACACATGAAATACACCTAATTCTGTTTGATTAGTTTTTTAATGGGGGTTAAGTTATTTAATGTGTCAACAAATACTTATATATTGTTTTTATATATAAACTATTGGTGCCATTATAATTAACTAAATGAATTATGTTTTCTTATAATAACAGGTCATGTGAATCTTATAGGGGTGGTTTTCAAGTAATGTAAATTTAGTCCAATCATTTAGTAATGCAATGGGACCCTTGGTGGGTCAGTGTAGGCATTTGATTCTTGAGGATTAATATGAGTATGATAACTGGTTTCCATGGGAATGAGAATACACTTAGGGGTTATGGAGAATGGCCTGAATGATATGAATTGGGATACGATGTCGATTATGGAATGTGATCTCAATATTGAGGTTGTGTTTAGAGGGAATAATTGATTGTATTCCTAACAATGCGATTCTTGGGATTTAATTTCATGTTTCATTGTCATAGCATGGGTAGAAGTTTGTGGTTTAGAATGAATCCCATGTGGTGGGTGATCTTTAATTTAGCATGGACATGAGTGATACATCTTGAGCTGTATGATGAGTTTGACATGTAGTGGGATCATAATCAGTGAGTTAGGTATGTGATCTTAGGAATGATGGGATGTGACTCTAAAGATCATTATTGAAGTGTGATATTGAGTTTTATGGGAGTGTGTACGCATTATTTTTGGGTGATATTGAGTAATATCATGGGATATAACTCATGATACGGTACTCAGTGGATCACTATACCTTTGGATAAGTAGTGTGAAAATTTGATTTGATTATTGATATTTTTTTGGTGTGCATGGGTAGTTGTTTATTTGATACTTGTGGTGTTTTGTTATGTTGTAAATTATTAAAATGGTCCATGTGTGGCTATGTTAATAATTTTTAAGGTTTTTAATGAGGCTGAGTAGGAAGGAAGTGGTAGTTTATAAGTAAGAGGCATGCAAGCATAATGACATGGGGTTTCAGTCCCTGATAGTTTTCTTTTTCTGAGAGTCGGGTTGATGTGTCTTATCTGGGTTAGTGCTTGATGAGTAATGTAAGGTGAGACACATGGTATGGATCACACCATTGGTTTTTATAGGATTTCATTTCTAGTGAGCAGTAGTGGGTGGTTAGTGGTTTTTTATAGTTCTTGGTTATGAGTTATATAGTCACTTCCATTAATTATGTGAATAAATGGATAGAGCATGATACATTTTTATTAGTGTTTGGGTTCGATTAGAAATTATTATGATACTATTATGGTGGGGATAGTTGTGTTGGTCACTGCTAAATTAACATCAGATTAAAATGGGTGTAGAGGTGATGAGTCCAGTCGGTGTAACACCAGGATGCTAGTGTGTGGTAAGATTTGATGTAATTTGGTTCCTTGGAAAACAGTAGACAATATATTCATATGTAGAATTAATTTTATTTAGTGCAATAGAATTGGGATTAGATAGGATTTAGTTAGATCCATTAATGGGGTGGATTTGATGTGTTCCAGTGATTGGGGTGAGGGTGTTCTAGTTAGAGAAGATGGTAGGTGATTTGACTATGCAATCATGATGGGAGTCAGGTTCAGACTTTGATTTTGGGTGTTATATGATCTTGGGGTGTCTCCAGGAGTTTATTAATTATTATTGATCGTTTTGATGATGACTTGGAAGTTGAATATGATCATTTTTAAGGAAATAATATCCTAATATGACCAACCAATGTTATTTAGTATAATTTGATGTCGTGTGGTGAAAATTACATTAGGATAATTATTTTAAACATAATTGGTGGGTCAATGGACTGCTAGAAGAGTGTTTTTGGTATGCTATTCCTATATTGGGGATCATCTTGAAATATAATTGGCTTTCATGAGTGGAGTATTATGGTATAGAGAAAAATAATCCTTAGGATAAATCCATCAAGGAAACCTCATTGTATTAGGAGATACAAGTGTAGTGATATCCATCATGTTGTTAGTGTTAATAATTAGTGGGTGGCTTGGATTATAATAAATAGTGTGATTAGGTGTTGGAGTTGCGTAAAAGAAGAATGTTTAGTGTTAAAAATAAGTACATGGATTGTAAATGATGAATTTAATACTAAGATAGATCAAGGTTGTGTCCATAGAACTAATGGATGCTTCTTGAGGATGAGAATCCCCATGGCAAGGAGTTTATATTAACCTGTAGATTTATGGGTCTTTATTTTGAGAGGAAACCTGGATTTTTTATTTGAAGCCGGGGAAATTCCCTGAATTAGAGTTTGAATTTTGAATATGAGATATGGAACATCCATAAATTATTTTTTTGGATGCAGGACTAGGCTCAATTAGTGTATCTAGTGTTCAGGTTGATATCAAAGAAGGTCTGAGTTGGATATATGGTAAAATTTCAGTTTCCACAGTAATTTACACCATTACCTAGAAAGGTCACACTATGAAGGATATATTATATGGATTTGGATCCTCTGCCTAGTGAGTTTTTGTTGTAATAGGAACTGGGTTTCATTCCTTGAAAGGCTATATGCGCTTGAGAAGGAATTTTTCTTGTAGGTGTTCATACTGTAAACCTTGGTCACACCATGAGAATTTTAAGTGAGTGGGTGGTTAAAACCATTACCCTATTTATTCTCACCATGAATGGGCCATGGTTTTGTTTTCTTATAAAGGTAAAAATCATTTTTTATGGTTGGACCCCTTGTGATTTGAGAGGCAAAGGAATCAAGCAGAGGCCATTCTATCAAACTATTTGTCTCATTCTCTTCCACATTGAACCACATTGAGGGGGATGTATTTTAGTGCATTTCGATAAATATTGATGAATATTTTTTATTGAATTTTCCATTTTCCATTATATCATAATAATGTCATTGGATTTTAGGATAGGTTTTAAGTTTCAATTCCACTATATCATGGAGTAATAAACTAAGGATGATGGTGATTTCATGTGAGGTGTCTAGAGGAGGACTTGTAAGGTTGGTCACACACCGATGTTGGTGGTTTTGATTTTACTGGGATTCCCAATGATTTTTTTTGATTATTCCCTAGTTTAAATTAAATAATTAATTAAGTTTTTTTAATTATCTATGTTTTTTTGTTATATAAGAGCTCAGGTTGAAGTATGATCAAGGGTGAGGCATGGACATGCTTGGTTGGGGGTCTGTAGTGTTTGTCATGGGTGGTAACTCCTATATGAAGGTATAATGTACCTTTAATTCTAGATAATATGACTATATATACATGATTTCCTTATACATGAATGTTTCATGGGTTTAGGTGTAGGTTAAAGATTCTAAGGGCTCCATGGGTAGATAGGATATGATGACATTGGGTTTCCTATGCTCGGGTTAAGTTCTCTTTAGAATATGTGTGAATTGGGTTCACCCAAAAAGTATGTGGCCAATGTGAAAGGGAGACATTTGAGTTAACAAGAGGCCTTGGGTTGTCTCATAATGTGACAGGTTATGTGGGTCACCTAGGATGTGGTTTCGAGGGTTGGTTGGGTAGGTGTGGGAGTCTTGGGCCAAGCGGGAAGGGGGTGATGACCATTCATCAAATTTCTAGTAAGCGACACCCAACTAAGGGTGGTTTGAGAATAAAAAAATTTTATTAGTGGGAAAATACTTATAGGAGAAGACATATATTATGAAGAGGTGGCCTTATTTTAAGAAAATTTGAGAGGTATCCCCTAGGATCCATAAGATGAGATCTAAATGTGGGACGTGAGTTTGGGTTAGGGACTTGGCATGGGGTTACCAGTGGTTTGGAGTGATATAGATTGGGACGATCCCTATGTTGTGGTACAAAGAGTATTGAGGGGTTTAAATAAGGTTGGTATGATTCTTGAGATCTAGGTTAATGGGAGACTATGAGAAATGGGGCTATCGATGGGTGACATACATGAGTTATTATCAACGATCAGTGATAGTGACAGGCCTAGAGGACCCAATGGATACATTGATGGGTGAGATTCGGCACATTTTAGATAAGGCTCTAGGTATGAGTGACTGGAACATTCTAGTGATGCGGTGAGATATGAAATTGGTTATGGGAAATATGTTCTAGTTCTTTCATGTGCTTATTCTTGTGATAGGTGACATACTATAGTTTGGTGTAAGGATCCTAAGGTATATCCTTTCTATGAGTGAGATAAAACTAGTATTTTATCCATGAGTGATATTGGATTTTAGTGTACATGAATTCTAGTTTTACCATGAGTGAGATGATGCAGCTTGATACATTTGGTATCATTGTAAATGAGACATGATGGTTAGGCCCAACCATGAGAGAGAGGTATGGTCATACAACCACAAGCGAGATGGTGTCCAAGGTTTGACATGACCAGATTAGTGGATGAAATTCCATGAGTGAGATGAATTTAATTATATTTAGGGACAAAATATTTTATAATGATACCACCATGGGTGAAATGAGGTTTATATATAATGTGAGATTACAGGGATGAACCTTACTATGGGTGAGATGGTAGAGGCTGAGCATTGAATGTGGGAACACATTGAGTGAGAAGGTGAGTATGGATATTGGATACAAGACTCTAACCTACCACTTTGGGTAGCATCCATGATTTGGATTACTCCCTACTCTGAGTCTCAAGGTTAGGGTTCTATTACATGGACGATGACATGAGGTGATTACTAGATTCTATCATGACACCAAATAAGGTATGATCAGGTACCATGATGGCCTAGTTATTACATGGTGATCTGATTCATTTGCATCCATGGTGTCTTTGTTAACACAAGATGTCCATAATTCATGTGTGGAAAGTTTACATTCCTCATGTATACATGTATACGATGATGTATATTAGAGGAACTTAGTGATACCTTACTGATATGTGTTTCTCACACCTCAAACAGGATCCTTGGTACACATACAGGTCTTATGTTTTTTATTTTATTCGACATACGATGTGTAGTGGGATAGGTTGTGGAAGCTCCATTATAATTTGAAGACTGAGTTTGTTTTGAGGCCCAAGGATGAAATTAGGTCTAATTTTATATTTTTTTCTTTTTTTATTTGGGATATGGGATCTTTCCCAAGGGAAATCAGTGTTTGTTTTATAAGATCAAGGGTCTATATAACTGTACTTCTCCACATAATACATTTATTATAGTATTATGCCTATTTGATATTTTTTACTCAAACTGTAACATCCTGACCTCAATCATTCAATGAATAGTGACTAGACTGATTTAACATTTGACCTAAAGATTTACATTCCACACCAGAGGCCGCTGACTAGTGACTGAGGTCTAAGACAGTTTCATGGGGAGAATATACTCTCTATATAAAAGTTTATAGTAATGGACAAATAACCAAGTATCATACATCATAAATAAACAAGAAGTGTAAGAAAGAAATATAAATAGGGTGATAAAAATGGATGGTTGTAAAGGCCAAAATAACCATTCCATACACACAAATAATCACCCACTGAGATGATTAGATATATATGCCTGAATGACATGAAAACTAAAAAATTTATTTATCATAGATATGAGACAAATAATTTCTCAATACCTTTATATCATCCAAGATGTTCTTCTGAACCATGCTTAACATAATCTTATGCCTTGACCCAACCTGAGCCTATAATTTCCTTATGAAAGATTATTGGGTACCCAAATACCCTGGCCAACTAAGCTTGGTGTGAGTATAAAACAATGTAGGTGTAACGCCTCAACCCCAGAAGCCCATAGTCGGTGCATTATTATGTGTCATTGGCATGATCACAAAAGATCAAGTCTCGAAAGACCGATTAGTTTTGTAGCCTTGGAAGTACTAGATACATTCATAAGTATTACATTATATCATAAAAGTGAAAACTACAAGAACATTTTTTCCATATACAACACTGAGATCCCATAGAATATCCCTGCAGTTCAATCATAATACAATTTTTTGCATCTTGGAAAAAATAAAACGTAGAAAGGGGTGAGCTTAGATTCTCAGTAATGATAAAACTATAGTGGAAACTCTAATAAATAAGCATAAAAATATAAGAGAATGTATAAGACTAAAACAAAAGCCTTTTAAACTTGAACTTTAGTATAATATGGAAAAGATAAAATCAAAATAATCCCATTTACTTACTCACATGGATATTCTACTAGTCGAATAATCACATGCAATATCAATAGCCACTTTCATAATGATGGAATGCATAATTCTAGACTTCATAACCACATAGTCAAGGCCTAGTGCCAATAATACAAATAAATGTTTTTCAAGGCCTTGTGCAAGACACTAGTTTGTCTCATGAGGCTAACCGATGCATCGAGGAGTTATAGCGGGCTCCACCAGTCACTTACTAAGTCCAATGCATTCATCATATGAAAAGGTTTAAACATAATATAAACATTCGTATTATAACTAGAATACAAAATTTCAATACATTATCCATAAACCATTAATGGCATAAAAATAACACATCCACATTCAAACATATCAAAAAACCTTCAATACAATATGGACATTTTGTATCATAATAAATCAATTTCAAAAAAGTTTTAAATCCATCAAATGATGCTGATATAGATGAAAATGATGTGTAATAATCTTTGAGAGAAATATCCCTTTTTCATAAAACATTTTAAAGTCACACAATTTATAGAGGAATACATTTAAAGATATTTTTGAATTAAGGTGTCCCATACCACATTGAAACATTTTAAAGGAATTAACATTTTAAAAACATTCATGTCCATATAAATAAATTTTTAAAACCATTTTGAAAACATGGACATTAATGATAATCATTTAGAAGAATAAATATTTAAACCATTTAAAATGATGATCTAGTTAAAGTGTCCCTTAAAATATTCCTTTCGAAAATATTTTTATGAAATATGGACGTGGATGATAAAGAGGTCCCAGTAGATACTCACGTAAAAACAACATCGGATAATGAAGAGATTGTAGAATTAACCCTTACTTCATTGTAATCAATCGAGTCATATGAAAAATAGTCAATAACCAACAAATGAATCATAGAATATCATTAATATAAATAGAATCGTGATAATATATATCAAATGGCAGTACAAAATACACCACATGTAATAAATAAGTGGTGAACAATGGAAATCTCACCGAATTAAAAGTGAGTTAGGAAACCGCTTACCTTTTACTTTTCCTTGGTCAAGGGCAGGGTAAACTCCTGTATAATAGTGAAATAATTTTTATTAAATTATAAAAGAATCATATACATTAATATTATATCATATATGATCTTTTACATTGCTTTGTTAATAATATTTTAGTATTATCATAATTTCTGGTGTTAACTGATTCATTTTCTTTTATATGATTTGTTATGTATGCAATGTTTGTTATGGATAGGATGTATCTTATTCATATTCATAATGATATTAAGTCTTTAAAAATTATTTTTAATCATCTAATGAAAATTATTCTTGAATGGTATGATGGGTAATGAATCTCATCACGTTCGTGGAGAAAGTATTCCATACGTACGCACGAGCGACAATATCATTCTTTTGATATTAAAATAATATATATCTGGATGATATATCATATATACAGAATCATTATCATGTTATATTTATTATTTAAATAAATTACACATCATTATTATACTTATCCAAATAATAATGTATTGAATAACAATTACACCACGACGTGGAGACGGTAAGCCGTACGTACGCATGTATGGTGCAATGTCATTCAAAGGATGGATAGGATAATGAATATGGTTGTACCATATTTATAATAACATCTTAGTATATAGAAGTTACTGGAGTTATTATTTTAGACTGTAAATAACAAAGAAAGAGGAAGTGGAAGAAGAAAAGAACATGAAAGAGGTGATGAAATATTTACCTCTTCTTCGGGTTCTTCCTTTGGATTTGATCAAAAGGGATCCTGAAATTGGAATTATGACTAAAGGAAGGCCTCTATGATGAAGATAGACCAAATTAGAGGGTATTTGGGTAGGTATTGGCTGATCCAAATGGCTTTTAATGTATGAATTAGAGAGAAGTAGGAGAGCCCTTTTATAAGAGGGGTGAGGGGCACCTAAGGAAAAGCTAGAAATATTATTATATAATAAAATAATTTTCAGTTTCTAATGGAAAAAATGTATTTCTTAAATTATAATGTGGGTATTGTTCTAAAACACACAACCATTAGGTTTTAGATACGTATGGGTCACTATATTAACCTTATATTTTAGATTTAACTCTTAGTTAAATAGTTTGACTTTTACCATGTCTCTTTGTATTTTTATATTATATGGTTAATAAACATAACATAAACTTCCTAGAGAACCCAAATTGGTTCATTAGTGACACATATAATATTATTTACGGGCTTTGTCCATAAGATAGAATTTTAGGAATATTATATCAACCAATAATATAGTATTTATTTTAAAAACTCAATTATGTCAATTTCGACATTATTTAATAATTTATTTTTTAAAAGTAAAAACAACATTATTAATTTGAAATAAAATTAATTAAATCAACCTTAATATGTCATATTAACATATAAATTTTTTTTATGTCATAAAAACTTGGAAATTATATTTATTTGAATATTTATAATACAATTTATTTGATTCTTTCATTAATAAGGTAATTACTTCATCATCATTGTGTCATAAATAAATTTAAATATTTAATGTATAAAAAATATAAATAAAATACAATTATGTAGGAAATTTTTGTAGATTAATAATTAATATTTATATTCAAATAGATCAACTATATAACCTCATATAAAAATTTATTCACTAAAAGATATTTGTTTTTATCATCTTTGTCATTACTTTAAATTATTTAATATAAAGTGTCATTATTACTCCCATGTGGATCCATGGGGTCCCAAATTAGACCCAAGGATGACCATGGTCGGATATTTATCAGCCAATAGGATTATGACACAGGTTAGGGTAACTTAATATTATTATAATATTATATTTTACCCTTATTTATTATATTTACCTTTAAATCCTAGTAAATAAAATATTTACTGAAGTAAATATTTAAAATGTATAAAAATAAAAGTTACTTATTTAAAAAATTTGGACATACTGATTACAAATATGGAATCCATTTTTCCAAATTCAAAACACAGATGTGGCAGAAATTAACTTAAAATTAATTCTCACGGTTAAAACAAAAAACATGTTTTTACGAAATAATAACTATTAAAAGATTGACACTTGTTTATGTCCAGTTTAAATGTGATATTACATCCAATGAACAAAATTGGATTAAATGATAAAAATATAATCTAATTATACTTTTAAACCACCCATAATTATAATTTAACACTATAAATTATTTTGAAAAAAAAGTTGTTTTTAAATAAAATTTAGTATTTCTCACTATTCATCCAAATAGGAAAGTTATTAGAAAAATTCAAAAAATTTATCCAAAGTAAATTTTTATGTCCCAATTATAAAGAAGAATTTAATTTCATTAAATTAAATATATAAAAGTTTCAAATATTGGTTTTAAAAAAGGGTCTCTATTAAAAGGTGGTAAAATTTCATTTTTTGAAAAATACTTATTTTATCTTAAAAATGAATTTGTTCTTATATTATTACTAAGAAACACAAAATATGGATTCTAAAAGTTTATAGATTATATAAAATAAAAAATTCAGTTAATATGATTCATAACCGCTTTTTGAACGACCAATTTAGTAAATCATGTTACGCTCGAACTCTGTGTTGCATGTAGCGCAAGTTTTTGAATTACTTTGAAGAAATAATGTACTATGAAATTTTGGGGTGTTGCATTCTCCCCTCATTCAATAAATTTCATCCTAACAATTTGAAATTGATTTTTTGAAAATAAAAGGTTGAAAATTGAAAATAAATTTGTGGAAAACCCACATTGGAAATAGGGTTAATAAAATTTAGACTTAATAATATGAAAGATAAATGAAAAGGTGGCCACCAAGTTATGATATCGAATTGGAGAACATTGGAATAATTTACAAACATATAATTGGAGGAAGAATGTAAATATTTATAGGGAGTGATTGTGGTCATCAATCACAAACAAGTGTACACTTGAGGGCCTCAAAGCCAATGATATATGATGATTTAAAATATCATCAGTTCAACAAAACATACGGTATTAGGATAACACAATTTTGGTTCTAATACACCTTCCCTAAAGTTTAAGAATTAATTTCTTCATAGAATATGATATATATATATATATATATATATATATTTGACAAGTAGAGTTTCACCCTTTATCTAATTTCTACCACAAACACATCTTTCACCCCAAAAGATAATAGAACTCAAAAATATTATATTTACCCTAATTGTATATGGTTCCAAATACTAGAACATACCATTGAAATGAAGAAAAATATTTTGTAATAACCAGGGACATCCTGTAGGCTAGTAGTAGGTAAAGAAGGCTTGTCGCACTATGGTTGTGGGTTCGATTCCTGCCGCTTTCTCTGATGCGATGAGTTATTTCCCGCCCTGTAGTTTGTCCATTTCCTAAAACTATAGTATTATAATATATTCCAAAATTAATCATAAGAAATGTTTTAACCATAAACAACACTATCAAAAGTTCAACTTAATCCATTCCAACCTTTATAGTTATCCATAATACCCTTGTCCAGACTCTCTCTAAAAGGTCTCTAAATTCTAAAATCAATTGTAACATCAGATTCTTCAATCAAAGTAATGTGTCTCTTATTGTCACATACTGAAAATATAATTACCTTCATCATATTAAAACCTTAATGAAAACAACAAGTACTGTAGTACAATCATTATATATATCACATTATTCTTATAACCAGAATATAATTCTTGAATCCAAAAACACAACACACTAATTATTCCACTTCAACTATAATAATAGAATAAGTTTGATCTTGATCCCTTGGTATTTTATGAGGTAAGTTTACTTGGTGCTTAGGACATGCATTTTCATAATGCCCCATTTATCTAAAATTGTAGCATTCAACATTTAAAGACCCATTCTTTCCCTTGCAATCATGAGCCTGGTGACCTTTTTTTCCACATTTTCACTAGAATCCCATTCCCTCTTGCATTTACCAAGGTGATTATTTCCACAATTTTCACATATGGGAAAATCCCTCTTTCCCTTATTCTTTTTATCCATATTTCTTTCTACCATCCTTTTCTTTTCTAGCTTCCCTTCAAATCCATAGGACTCAGAGAATTCTTTACTTATCTTATCAACACATGATACTATTTATTTATATGATGATAATATGTGGGAGACTATTTCTTTTCTAAAAGTTGGCTTAATATCATGAGAGATATTATTTTTATTAATATTTTGATCATGCGTAATGCTGGAATTTCTTATTCCTTCAACTAGGCACCATTTCTAAACAATGGGAAGCACTAGGTTAGTTTATAAATCTAAATTCATAATTACAACCTTGTAAAATACCTAACATAAATTGAAATGAATATGCATATAATCTATAATCATAATTTTTTTTCTTTGAGGAATTATTTTTTCCTAAATCCTTCATAATGGATTGTAATGAAAATGAGAATTATCTTGAGCATATACCCCAGGAGTGTCGTAACCAAGAGTGCATCAAGGCCTGTTGTCATGCACCAATTCCCATTCGAGTCTAGATCAAAGCGGTGTTTTTGGGTTTTACCCCTAGGTACATCTGTGCCAGATCTGCCTTTACCTGCTCATATCTAGATAGGGATATATTGCATGGAAACCTCACAAAATCTATACATTACCAAAATTCAAAGAATTTCTTCAATACTAATCCTGAAATTCTATCTTAGGGTAATGTGCTCTAATTAGAGTTTTTATAAATCTAGTTTCCAAGGTATTTATTAAACTTATTTTGATACCAATTGTAACGCTCTAAACCCAGAATCATAGAGTCGGTGCATTTTTACGTATCATTGGTATGATCACAAAAGATAAAGTCTAGAAAGACCGATTAGTTTAGTATCCTTGGAAGTAATAGATACATTCTTAAGGTTTATATTACACCATAAAATGGAAAACTACAACAAAATTGTTTCCATAGACAACACTGAGATCCCATAGACTATCCCTACAGGTTAGTCATAATATAATTTTTCACATTCTAGGAAAAATACAACATAGAAAGGGGTGAGCTCAGATGTTCTGCAAGGATAAAAATATAGCAGAAACTTTCATAAGTAAACATAAAAATTTATGGAAATGTATACGACTAAAACAAAATCCTTTAACCCTAAACTTCAGCATAATATGGAAAAGATAAAATAAAATTAATTCCATTTACTTACTCACATGGATATTCTAATAGTCTAATAATCACATGAAATATCAATAGCTACTCTCATAATAATGGAATTGAAAATGTCAGACTTCATAACCACATATTCAAGGCCTTGTACCAGGACTAAAAATAATATTTTTTCAAGGCCTTATGCCAAGAAACTAGTTGAAATCATGAGACCTACCGATTCATTGAGGAGCTATAGCGGGATGCACCCATCACTTACTAAGTCCAATGCATTCCTCATATGTAAAGGTTTAAACAAAATATAAACATTTGTATTAAAACTAGCATACGAAAAGTCAATACTTTATCTATAAACAATGAATGGTATAAAAATAACACATCCACATTAAAACATATCAAAAAACCTTCAATACAATATGTAAGTTTTGTATCATAATAAATCAACTTCAAATAAGTTTAAAATCCATAAAAGGATGTTGATATAAAAGAAAATGATTTGTAAAACTATTTGAGAGAAATATCCATTTTTTATAAAAACATTTAAAAGTCACACAATTTATAAATGAAGACATTTAAATACATTTTTGAATCAAATTATCCCATACCACTTTGAAACTTTTGAAAGGAAATAACATTTTAAAAGAATTCATGTCCATATAAATAAATCCTTAAAACCCATTTAAAAACATGGACATGAATGTGAATGATTTAGAAGAAAAAATATTTAAACAATTTAATATGATGATCTAGTTAAAGAGTCCCTTAAAATATTCCTTTTGAAAATATTTTCATGAAATATGGATGTGGATGATAAAGAGGTCCCAGCAGATACTCACATAAAAACAACCTCGGATAATGAAGAGATTGTAGAATTAACCCTTACCTCGTTGTAATCAATCGATTCGTATGAACAATAGTCAATAACCAAGAAATGAATCACAGAATATCATGAATATAAATAGAATCATGATAATATATATCAAATGATAGTACACAATACACCACATGTAATAAATAAGTGGTGAACAATGGAAATCTCGCGGAATTAAAAGTGAAATAAGAAACCCCTTACATTGTACTTTTCCTTGGTAGAGGGTAGGTTAAACTATTTTATAATGGTGAAATAATTGTTTTTAAATTATGAAATAATCACATAGATTAATATGATATCATATATGATCTTTTAACTTTTCTTTGTTAATAGTATTTTAGTATTATCTTCATTTTGGGTGTTAACTGATTCATTTTCCTTTATATGATTTGTTTTTTATTTAATGTTTGTTATGGATAGGATGTATCTTATTAATATTAAAAATTATGTTAAGTCTTTAAAAATTATTTTTAATCATCTAATGAAAATTAGTCTTGAATGGAAATGATGGGGAATGAATCTCATTGTGTTCGTGGAGACGGTAATCCGTACGTGCACACGAGCGACAATATCATTCTTTTGATTTTAAAATAATATATAATTGGATAATATATCATATATATAGAAGCTTTATCATGTTATATTTATTATTTACAACAATTACACATCATTATTATACCTATCCAAAAAATAATCTATTGAATAACAATTACACCACGACGTGGAGACAGTAAGCCGTACGTACGCACGTATGGTGACATGTCATTCAAAGGATGGATAGAATAATGAATATGGTTTTACCATATTTATAATAACATAAAAGTATATTGAAGATACTGGAGTTATTATTTTATATTGTAAACCAAAAATAAAGAGGAAGTGGAAGAAGAAAAGAATTTGAAAGAGGTGATGAAATATTTAACTTTTTTTCAGGTTCTTCATTTGGATTTGATAAAAAGGGCACCTTAGGTTGGCTTTATGACTAAAGTAATGCCTCTAGGATTAAGGAAGGATAGTTTAGAGGGTATTTGGGTAGTGTTTGGCCAAGACAAATGGCTTTGAAGGTGTGAATTATAGAGAAGAGGGAGTGCCCTTTTATAAGAGGTGTGAGGGGCACCTTAGGAAAAGTTAGAAATATTATTTTATAATAAAATCATTTTTAGTTTCAAATTGCTCAGAAAATAAATTATTTAAAGGATAAGGTGGGGATGGGTAGACAACCACTCAACCAATAGGTTTTAGACATGTTTGTGTCACAATATTAACATTATATTTTAGATATAACTCTTAGTTAAATAGTTTTACTTTTACCATGTCTCTTTGTATTTTTATATTATATGGTTAATAAACCTTCCATAAACATCCAAGCGAACCCCAATAGGTTCATTAATGACACATATAATATTATTATGGCCCTTTTTCTAAACCTTAGACTTTGAAGAATATTATATTAACCAATAATATAGTATTTGTTTTTAAAACTCTATTATGTCAATTTAGACATTATTTAATAATTTATTTTCATAAAGTCAAAACAACATTATTACTTCAAAGAAAAATCTAAAAATAAACTTTAATATTTCATATTTACCTATAAAATTATTTTATTTCATAAAAACTTTGAAATTATTTTTATTTTAATATTTATTATACAATTTATTTGATTCTTTCATTAATAAGGTAATTACTACATCATCATTGTGTCATAATTAAATTTAATTATTTAATGTTTAAAAATTATAAAGAAAATACCATTATGTAGGAAATAGTTTTATACTTCTAATGAATATTTATAGTCTAATAGATCAATTATATAACATCATATGAAAATTGATTCACTAAAAGATATTTTTTTATGTCATTTTTGTCTTTATTTTAAATTAATTAATATAAAGTGTCATTTTTACTCCCATGTGGGTCCATGGGGTCCCAAATTCGACCCAAGGATGCCCCTGGTCGGATATGTATCATAGAATAGGATTAGGACACATGTTAGGGTAATTTAATATTATTATAATATTATATTTTACCCTTATTTACTATATATAGCTTTTAATCATGGTAAATAAAATATTTACTGAAGTAAATATTTAAAATGCATGAAAATAAAAGTTACCTATTTAAAAAATTTGGACCTAATAATTCCAAATATAGAATCTATTTTTTCAAATTAAAAACATATAAGTGGAAGAAATTAATTTAAAACTTATTTCCTCTACAAAAAAAAGCGTGTTTTTACGAAATAATAACTATCAAAATATTACCACTTGTTTATGTCTAGTTTAAATGTGAAATTACATAAACTGAAAAAAATTAGATTAAATGGAAAAAATATAATCTAATTATACTTTAAAACCACTCAAAATTTTAATTGACACTATAAATTATCTCGATTAAAAAAGTTGTTTTTAATTAAAATTTAGAATTTTTCACTGTTCCTCAAAATATGAAAGTTATCAGAAAAATTATAAAAATTTATCCAAATTAATTTTTTATGTCCCTATTAAAAATAAGAATTTAATTTCCTTAAATTAAATATATTAAAGTGTCAAATATTGGTTTTAAAAAAGGGTACACCATTAAAAGGCGGTAAAATTGCATTTTTTGAAAAATACTTATTTTATCTAAAAAAATGAATTTGTTCTTATATTATGTCTAAGAAACACAGAATATGGATTCTAAGTTTTTTTATATTATATAAAATTCAAAATTCAGTTAATACTATTAATAACCTACTTTTGAACAGCTAGTTTAGTAAGTCGTGTTACGCTCAAACTCCGTGTTGCGTGTAGCACAAGTTATTGAATTACTTTAAAGAAATAATATACTATGAAATTTTGGGGTGTTACTATAGGGAACCTACATCATGGAACCATAGTAAATAGAATATGTTTCAGTATTTGGATGTGAATAGATTAGCTAAAAAAATAAAAGTACTATTAAATCTCACTTGGTCGGTCCACTCACCAAACCTATCCCAGTCCACCTAAGGCTTATCCCCATAGGTCTGTGAATTGGTTAACAAACCCCATTATATCCATACTCAACTCTTAAGGGTTATGAAGGCCACAAAGTGTCTCAAAGGTCAATGCCTTTCCCATCAGTACGTGAGGTGTCAAGTGAGTTTACAAGGACCATCATGACCTAGCCCCTTTGATCTAATCCTCTAAGGGATTCCGTCTAATTCACCCCTTTTAAATTTATTTTAAAAACTATATATAAATTAAATTAACCATTTAGCACAAAATTATATCATATAAAGTGGTTATCCAACACATAACCTGACACATAATAAAAATAAATAAGATATATGGATAGCATGGTGGGCCACTTACCATTATTATATTCATTCCAAATATTTCTAAAGGCTGACAGGTTCACCAAGGCCTGACCAGACTCGTCGATGTCAAACCCAAGACCATGTTAGTGGTCAATATTATAACTCAATTCAACAAAATTAATTAATTAATTTATTCATTTTAAACTAATAATATTTTATGAAAACCAACTGGATCATTACTTCACAGTGAAAAAGAATCCAAAAGACCACAGTAGGTCTAAAGAAGACACCTAACACCATTGCCAAGAAAATAACTAAGTGTTAGAACCATTTATACAATTTAAAATTTTAATTTTAATTAAGGACCATATTAAAATTCATTGCATGATTTACCTCTAGAGAAATAATGAGAAACAATACTCAGATGTCATCTTGGGATCCCCTCTTCCAAGTTAGAATGAAAGGCCCTTTAGAATCAAGTGATTCCACTATGATTTATTGGAAGAACCATTAAAAATATATTGGAAGAAATAAATTAATAAAAGTGTATGTTAAGTGAAATGGAGGCTAATAGACGAAGATAAATACCTTAAATTTATGTTAAAATACCCTTAGAACTCCTCCCTTTAATGGAATTAAGTAGGATACAAAGAGGGGTGTGACCCTTGGTCATGTAAGAGAGAAAAAGGTGGAGAAAGGATGAAACATAATAAAAAATAAAGGGGTATAAATGTAATTTACCAATATTTAAGGTCCATTTGCTAGTTAATGGCATCAACAGAGGAACCCTGACCACTCCTATCCCCACTGGCAAGCCGATTAGCTAGTATCAGCCAACCTGTGGCAGGTTTAGTTTTCATTACAGCATCCCGACCACCCTGGGATGCCTCCAAGTATAAAATAAACCCCCCTAAACGATTTGAACCTCATTATTCATCCAAAATTCCCTCTTTAAAGGGTCCCAATATTCAAAATTTTGTTTTGAATCCTTTTTCAAAATTTGTCTTATCCACAAAATAAAAATTTCATTTTTTTGTACTTCAAAATATTCATATGGAGATTAGGAATTAGAGACTCCACACTAAAACCCCACTCATTACCAATAAGCCAGGTGGTCGTACAACCTTATATATTGACCTACCTATGTTATAAATTCCCACTTAAATGGCTATGTTCTATTACCGAGCACCAAAATATCATCTGAAGTATGCACTCCAACATTAGGTGCCCAAACCATTAGAACTAGAGATAACACTCTTGAAAATTATTAAGACAATTGGATGAAACATATCCAAACTCATCGATATTAAATCAAAATCTTATCTTCACAAAAATATTTATTGGGATCATGTTGGACACCACCAAAGGACCTTGATAAAGAGTATAACATTGATCTAAGTTTCTTTTCAATATTGGAATTACCTATCGAAACATGACCCTGATATTATAATAATTCCCCCAATGAATTTTCTGAATCCCAAAAATGAATTGGAGTGAAAACACCAACCCTATGATGGTTCAATTTTATGCTCCCGATTTAGACCCGAATAGAAAATTACTCCTGTCCAAGCACATCAAAAAAACACTACCCTTTCCTAAAAAATACCCACCTAATGCATGAAACATAACCAGCATGTACAAAATAAAATACTCAAAATGATGTTACTAGTTTTTTTTCTTGTTTAACTCATCCAATAATACATGATAATGGTGGTTAGACCTCATCTAGATGACCCACCTTGATGATTCTAAACAACTCCTACCAACATGATCTAAATTACCCTACCATGATTACCTTAAGCCTAAAGGCATCCCATAACCATCAAGTTGCTAACACCAATGTCCAAATCCAACACCCTATGTTATCTACATGAATGAATCATCTATTTAATGAACCCACATCATGATTTCTATGGAAACCAATGCATTATTTATCCAACACAACTAAATCAATACAATCCATTTTGATCATGACTCCCACACTCATATTCTAGAAAATATAATTTCAAAATTCACTAATATCTAAATTCCCTCAAACCATTCACCACTGTGTTCTATATGGATAAAACAACTCAAACATGGGTGTCTCACCCTCATGGCTAACATGAAACTATACACCATGAGAGTGTCATTTTTCCCCAATTGATCATAACAAAAACACCGTAGACCACTCCATGTCCATCCTTGAATTAAATCAATGGATACAGAAAACTCATTTGTTCCTGAGTTCGAACAAAAAGATAAAAACTACCTCCTACTAACTACACAACGAAAGAGCCATATCACATGATCTCAACTCATAGAAATGACACCATAAAAAATTCCATCATTCCCCCACCCACGTGATGCTCATCCTCATCCACAATATTTTGGATCCCATGATACTAGGCCGACCTGAAATACGATATTACCCATCGACCATTTTCCATATCATTTACATCACTACATTAAAATTAAATTGATTACACACATGAAAAACATTTTCCACCTTAATCTAACTTTAACTCAATGACACGTGTTCTTGTACCATATGATCCCAAAAACCAACTCACAATCCCATGAGTTTCACACCATGAACTACGATGATGTTCCATAACCACTGAATATGCTCCAGAGAATGTCAATTTCTCATGATGGACACACACATTGTCTCCAACCACCACCGTTCCTATCAGAAGAATCCACTTTCACTCTCACCACAGTACAATGGAACATCTTAAGTCAATAAGGCCAGGAACCCGAATAAGCCTACCCATTGAAGCCAATATTGACACCAAAACGTTCAAGGTGCTTCCTATCAAGTAAAATAAGTCTTTTATATGCCTATACTACAAACCCCTAAGTATCTCCAATGAATTAGAGTTCATATGAGTATAAAACCATGATCACCACCTCTAAATGAACCCTAATTCAAAGATAACCCCTCATACCGATTTTCCTCAACTAATACAATTCACGGACTCAGCATGGTTCCTAGCCAAAACTAATGTTCTCTATGTATTCCACACACCACTACTAGTCTAGTATCACATTAGGGTCACTAGGTCTCACCACTTAACCCATAGGTCAATCCCATTCTACATATTAACATATCACATAATGTCATACACTATCCCAAATCAGAAACCAATGACATCAAGCATGCCCGGACACCCACTACATGGTCTCACATATAGGTTATTACTAGTACATAAATAAACCTTGGTCAACACCAACGACCCTAACTCATGCTCACAACATCCCATGTTCCAAAACCCCCTCTTGGGCCTCACATACGATATCCATCGCATGCCAAACCCACCACCCATTTCTAGAGTACTTATTCCTGTAACATCTGCTCACATGACTTCCCCTGGTGAATCATAACTTTACCAGTCAAGAAATATATATGAAATGATATTTTCCTAGACGTACCATCATGAGAAATAATATCTAGATATTTTTTTCAAGTATAATTACATTCCAAACTATATGGTAAAAAATATATAATTTGTCACTAATATTTTAAGTAACCAAATCAAAATTTTTGACCATGATTCCAAATACCATACATGGTTTATTTATAATGAATCACATAACTATGTTGAAATACTAGGGTCATCACATGACCGTTTCACTAAGGAACTACATTTTCATAGTCAATATCCATCACACTATAGAACCACATAACCTACCTTTAGAAAGCAATACAAATAAAATTGATCTTGACTAAGTAGAACTACACCAAGTACTTATATAGGAAAACACCGTATGAGTATTTGTTGATACTTTGAACAATCAAGAATTAGTATTTGGTGAAATTTCACACCAAAATGCCTATATTTCATGTTAATACAATGTTATTGATATGATTAATGAGATTCTAATTTCCTCTATAGACCAAAAGGTAAATAAAATCACCAAAATATTGATAGTAGTCAAAGAGATAGAAAAAAATAATATACCAATAACATCAAACATACATGTGAGTCACTCTAGATGAAATAATAAACAAACATAGCATCAAAAAACAACAATCCCTTAACACTGGTAACCTTGACTTGCTACCAGAATAGGTGTTCTCGACACATGAGATTTATATCCTTAATAGGATATCATATATTATTAAATTTGTAGTCATCCAAATCCAAAATCCATAAGATGAAAATATAACAAGCCTTTGATTGAAATTTTTAACCCCCAGTCTGAATAAATTTATGAATCGATAACTGACTTGTTCATCACATCACCCATGGAGTGCTTCCACACATGTCAGTGGATTCAGACATGAGATAGATGTTTAAGATGTTACTATGGGGTGATTTTAACTCCAATATTAGAGTAAAAAATAATAGATAAATAACCAAGTACCATACATATAAAATAAACTTAAAGTGGAAATAGAAAAATATAGACAAAGTGATAAAAATGAAATGCATTAGAGGCCTAAAAACTATGGAATAAAAAAAAACTAACCCCCACTTGGATAGTTACCTATAAAAACTAGAATAAAAGGAAAAAAACATGGATCTACCACCACTCTAACCCATACCAAATCCCAATATCTTGATATCATCCGAGTTATCCCACTTGACCATAATAAACATAATCCCATGACTCATACCTACTTATTACTATAATTAACATGTGAATGTTTCTTGGGTACCCAAGTTCCACGGCTTCCCAAGTAGGGTGTGAGTAAAACAATAGTAGGGCACCACCAAGGTGGTCCTATACTAACCAACATTTGAAGTGATATTTGTATGGGACATGATCTGTTAAAAAATTAAAATTATCTTAGATAAATAAATAAATAAACCAATATAAATAATTGTTACATGATTTGATTAACCATACATACTTTAACCAGTGTAAGGGTGTCTCTATGAACATATTAATAACCATGGTCCTTGAGTAACATGTAGGATCCAAATCCATGGTTTCCACAACAATATCCCCATGACTTTGGGGACCCCTTCCCATAAAAATCCATATATTCATAATCCAAATACATTGTTACACAAAGATGAATACATCCCCAAGCCATGGAAGACATAACCATATCCAACAACTCTTGGGACCCAACCTATGATAGTATGTGTTCTTAGCAATAAATCATTGAAACCATAACCACATCATCATGGACCTAAGGATAATCCAATGGTAGTTTCTACATTAGAATCCAAATCATGGAAACCATAACCATACCCTAATGAATCAGTGACTCATCCCATGATAGTCTAAAAATTTGATCTCCAAATCCATGGTAGCTCTAGTATCAAGATTAAAATCCCTGGTATCTCTAATAATTTATCTCTAAGTCCATGAGGAATCCCATATGTAGTCCATCTCTAAACCATGGTATCCCCAAAATGTGCTCAAAATCAATGGTATCTTCAATCTATTTCACAAATTACACGAGGGATATTTCTTTAACCTACCATATGAAAAAGAAAACACAAGGGATGGCCAAAATCTCCTTCCCATAGATGTAATCTCTACTTTATTAGCATCACAGATTGGTTTTGTTTCTAGGTGATATATAAAACCATCTCTACATATGACCATAAATACCTAATAAATTTCTTAATGTCAACAAGAAAACATCAACGGTCCCCTCCAAGTCACAGTATTGAAGAAGAACCCTCACATGGGTCCTTCATCTCATCTGGTTATCTGGTAAACACTTTACTTTAAGGATGTTGTATTCCATGACATCATCAACAAGAAATAATGGTCTCATAGAATAATGAGGTACGAAATTATATAATTAGTCAAAAGTATTGGATATATCCAATCTCAATCATTTGAATCTCATTAGGTCATTCTGCTCACAAAAACATATCGTAGTCCACTTGAGGTATGTCTACCAAGGTCTATTCATTGTTTAACAAGACGCGTTAGGTCCTACCTCACATCTAAAGAGGTCTATAGGTAACCAAGTGTCTCAAAGGTCTATTACTCAACTATAAGTGGCTGAGGTGGCATTTTGGTACAATAGTATTGTCACGGACTAAGCATTTTGGTATAGTCATCTATGGGATTCAATCTAATTAATCCATTTTAATTTAATTTTAAACATTAAATTAAATTAAATTTACCATTTAACCCAAAAATTCATCAATTAAAGCATAACTCCCACACACTATATTCCACATAAATGAAATTACTAGTTTACAAACCTCAAACTCAAGAAAAAAATATTAATAAATTAATTATAAAATTTATAATTAATTAAATAATTCACTTTTAAATTAAAATATTTGTTTAAAAGTATTAGGCTGGAACATCCTGATGGGACCAGAGTTAAAACCCCCTGAGAGGTTTGCAATGAACCCCCAAAAATATTCCTAGGAAAATCCTTAAGAACCATAACCATTTATATAATTAAATAAATTTTATTTTACTGATTAAGAATATAAAAATCCATGGTGTGACATACCTATGGTGAAACAATGAGCCTGGGAACTTGAATGTCATTTTAGGAGGCCGTTTTCTAAGGAAAAGTAAAACACCCATGAAAATTGGGTGATTCCACTATGCTCTGATGGAATACCCAAGGAGAACCTAGGTCAAGAAGAAATAAATTAATATAAGACTAAGAGAATAAAATAGATGAAAATGGAGGTGGAAAATTAACTTAAATAAGTGTTAAAATCCCTTTAGAACCCCTCACTTGAAGGGATTTGAAGAGGAGATGAAAAGGGATGAGATCCTTGTCTACACTAGAGAATAAAAGGATGAGAATGGGGGATACCCAGTCAAAAACCTTAGGGGGTAGAAATAGAATTCCCCTCTTTTAAAGGACCATCGTCTAGGAATTTTTAGGCGTCAAGATAGTTGGTGGAAGATATAATTGATTCCTGGACACTGCCAGCCCCACATATTAGTTGGTGGTGACTAAAATTTTCACTATAGCATCCTAGAAACCCCATGATGCCTCAAAATATAGCCTAAATCTTCTAGAAACCAATTAATTCTCATTACACATACAAAATACCCCCTTTAAATGGTTAAAAATATTTAAATTCACATTCTAAACCCTTATTCAAAATTTCGACAATTCACCAAATGAAAAATAATATTTCCTCTGAATTACAAATGACCATATGACCAAGAGGTATTACAAAGATGTTTTTGATGAATAAAATTTATTTATTTTTGGTTTTATATCTTACTTTTATTCTAGATAATAGTCTCCCATTTTATGGATTAATCCCTAAATACTATTTAGGACACTTTGGCCCATGATGAGACACATTTGAGGCCACATGGTACACCTTATTAGATGAGAATTTTATGTCAAGGAAAAACATTATTATGGATAGGTATAATGTTTTTATATAGAGATTTAATTTTTTTAATTTATACCTTGAAGAAACTTAACTAATAAATTTTATTCATTATGTTTCTAATGATCTAGTGAAATAGTCATTATTCTAATTTTAGATATCATATATTGGAATTTATTTATTTACATGTAATCATTTATAATTGAACATTCACCATAAAAAATACATGGGGACCACTTCATCCTAAAACCCAACTAATTTAAATTGGTGGAAATTTTGGATGAATTTTTTTTGCAAACTTATTAACACTTATCTCAAAATGAGTAAGACTAAATCATAAATTAAGTGCAGTATCTGAAAATATGTCATGAATTATAAAGAGTTAATGATAATTCATAACAATGATGGACTTTACATAAACACTCACCATGTAATATATTATCTATATACTGATATCTCATAAAAAATATACATAATTTGTGTCACCATCCTTCCATGTTTTATTTACACTTTCTTTGACCGTATTAAAAGAACCTATATTCCTCTACCATGGATATAGATTTAATGAAGACACTACCGTTAAATTTAAAAGGACATGAATATTTTTATTTGTATACTTATAAGTAAAAATTACAATCTTGATCTATTTATTAATGTAATACTATGAAAGATGCACCTGGATAAAGATACCTTACCACAAATATAAATTGTTTCGGTTTTTTAATATTGAAACAAAATTCCTGATTAATGAAATACATTAAAAATGTTATCATGTATGGAGATCAATACACATGCTCAAAAATAGAACAATGAATTACCCCTTAAATTAGCGGTATTACTAATCATAGAAATGTACTTATATTCACCAATATTAAGAGATTATTAAGTGATAATTTCTTGAGAATAAGTCTCAATGATTATAAAATTCCATCACTTGATAGAAAAATATCATTTATTACCCATAGGGATGATGTATTTAGACTATAGTTCATTATTTTATATTTTTGTTGTAGTATCATAACTTTTCATTATTCTTGGTCACTAATATAATCATTTGATATGATATATAACGAAAGTAAAATACCACATATAAAATATTAATTATTAAAAAAACTCTCATGGTAATATAAATAAATGTATAAATAAAATATAATACATGACATGAAAATTGATCAGAAAAAGGTTGATTTTGGTCTTGGGAAAACACTCTAATAACACTCCCACTTACAGTTGATCTAAATACTAATTTCTCTTATTCCACTATATCTCACATGATAATTGGGATTTTACTATGATATAGCTTAATTATTGGGGTTTTCACATTATCCTTTTTGGTCACTCTTCTATTTGTGACTTCACCAAATTGACTAGAACCCATAGAGATGAAATTTCTTAAGAATATGCTTTACTCTCTAGTGTGATATAGGATACATGAAAAGAAACACTACTGTATTATAATCAAAATAAAAAATAATATGGTATTAACTACTACGCACCATTCTAGGATTTCAGATAGAGCTATGTATACATATTTTATCTTTAGCTATATATATGAAGAAACTATACACTCATATTCTATTGTAGAATCAGTGAGAACAGTTTTCTTTAAGATTTATTAGATCACTGCATTAATATTTAAATACAATAAATAGCCTCCCTGTGATTTCATATCATCATGATTTGTTTGGAAAATAGAATCATTGTATCCCATCATCATTATATTCTTATTTCCCTTAAGTACTTTAGGATAGTATTGACTATTTCCTTGTGTATCTCTCTTAGGTTTTCTTTATATCTGATCAGAATAATCAATAAATATTAAACTAAAAAAATATTACATAAACTAAAATACATATTAGATCCCACTTCTAAAGAATAGGTAATTATACTCATTTTAATTATCTCTTCCTATGACCATGGATACATTTTCATAGAAAGATAAATTCCACGTGAGATGGAAAACAATACCCTCTTAGATTATTTTATATTTTATGTTTTGACTACCATATTAATGTATGTAATTTTATCTAGTCCAATTATACTCTAAGATATGACTTGGTAGATTTTTATCTCTATAATTTATGCTATTTCACCTATGTTTTTCATGGAGAATCATTTGTTTAACCAAGTCTTAAATAATTGTATTACTTGAACTTTGTTTCCTATTAATAATATGTCAACAATATATAATAATAGAAAAATTTTGACACTCTCACTAAAATTTTTTTAGACACCTTTATTATTGAATAATAATTTTTGATAACCAGAATATCATACCTACAGGATTTAGGTTGTACAGAAGGCATTGGTTGGGTGTCCAATTTTGGGGATTTATTGATTTCAATAGATAAATTTGAATAACATGATGAATTTGACCACAAAATCTCATATGTAGGATCTTTAACATTTAATTTATAGTTAATTTAATGTAAGAATGATCTTAAATGTGAAAATCCAATTGTTCATTTTCCATTTCTACTCATGCGGAATTATCGCTGAAACGGAGATTTCAAAATAATATTCCTATTGGTGTTTCCAAATGTGCTTTATAAGTCATCAAATATTTTTCTTAAATCATTGGTTGCTATAATGGTAGATAAAAGTCCATGACAACCATTTTTTATTGAAGTAAGATATTCAATTATTCTTCCTAAGATCTTGATAAAAAATGGTAGAGGAAGAATCTTTATAGAGTTTGAGATAATTCTAGAAAGGCTTTCATTGTGAACATTCAGGCTCACACATCTATGGATGATATAACATGGATATTATACATAGGGTTAAAATAAATGAAAAGTTTACAGTGATACTTTATCAATTTATTTATTCTTAGTAATCCAAATTTTTAAAAATAAAAGTAATAACAATAATAATAATTCCATGGCATGTATTCATTTAAATATGAATTCATAAATAAGTAAATCAATATTTATTTAAATAATATTAAATAATGTTTACCATTTATATCAGGCCATTAACTCAACCTATTAATCCTCTATTAAATTTATCGAACCCTAAAAAACAAAATGTTTAATCAAATAAATTTTACCCATTCAATAAATATATAAATATTATACTAAAATCTTGAGTGAATATTTATTTTAATACCTACATAAATAAAACAATATTTATATTAAATTTTTCATTAAACTAGAGATTTAATAAATATTTATTTATTATAGTGTAAATAACTAATAAAGAAATTAATCTAGATCACATATTCTGGACTCTAATATCTCATTAATGAATTTATATGATGAAAAATACTTGAATAACAACTTTTATAAAAATCAGGAATAATATTTATTCATAACATTAAATTAAATAAAATTTAGTGATATTCTCTATAAACTTTGTTTATGATCCTATAAAACTCTTTCTCAGTGAAAATGAGTAAACTTACAAAAATTCCAAGATTAATATCAAATAATATGATAAGGAACTCTTAGGGAAATGAGTTAATATCACAATACCGAAAAAACCTTATAACCACGGTAATGTATTATAATCCATTTGTATGTCAATAAATCATAAAATAATATTCATACCTGTATTATCACTATATATTCTTGAGTTTTATTTCTTGTATTTTTGAAATAAACTCATCTATAAAATATTATGGCCATGGATTTAACCAAATAGTTCAATCTCTATCAAATGGATAAAAATTCCATCTTATATTAACTTAGAAGAGAATTTTTTTAAATGACTTGTTTAGTTAATACACAATCACCCTATATGATTGATTTACATTTCATTGAAAATATAAAATGAAATATTATATTAAGTACTATGTATATGGATTTAATCAGATACTTACATTTCTATAAAATTGCCAAAGATATATTCTTCCATTAACATGTAAGGGAAAAATTCTTTCTTGATTTATTCAATTAATTATAGATTGCTTCTAATACACCCAATGTATACTAACTCATTAAAATAAAATGTCATCATGGTTTTCATCGATACATAAATGTATCTAATTCAATATATATTCACCAATCATTTAAAGAAAAATGACCAATACACACATCCATAGTTTGGGATATCCAATAACACATAAAACTTGTGAAACCATTATTGGATGGTATTTCCTCATGTCCTCCCTACATAGAGGTCACTAGAAGAGAACATAAAAATAACTAGTCTCAATGTCTGGTGAGACTCCAACACCAAATAATAGAATATATTTTATGTCCCACAATATATATGTGAACCTGACCATAGTTTATTTATTGAAGAATTTTTTTATTATATATATAGGTTCCCACTATTTTAGGTAATTTATATAACCTATTAATGGGTAAAATATTTTGAAGTCATTATAACAATAATATTATGTATAAAAAAAATAATAATTTTATAAGATATTTATTAATACCGAGGTAAACAAAAGTATGAGGTCAGTTGGTTCTAAAAATCCAAGATGAAATTTCAAAACAAAAATATGTTAGATATGACATGATAAATACTATTCTACAAGGTTTTGGCTATAGTAGTTAATCCTTCACCATTCATCTATGGCTACTCTACTTAATGCGACTTCACTTTTTTGGGAAAAACCCTATATGAGATGATATCCTCAAGTAATTACCTTTTGTACTCATTAATTAATTTAATTATTTAATAGTATATATGTTATAATATCATTACAATATATTTTGTTATTTCACTATCCTTTCATGATAAAATTCAAATAATTAGAATAAATTATTTCTTAAATAATATCTTAAGCTCTATTAGAAGCTGAAATGTGCTCAGTCTATATAGATATGACCACCACTAGATTCAAATGATTCTATTTTCTATTTCATTAGCATATTTGACATACTATATTAAATTTATTTTAATGAAAACAAGTTATTTATCCACATAAAAACTAGAATTCCCATTTTTGTAATTACATGGAACTCATCCTTCATACATTTTAATATACTATAGGAAAGAACAAGTAACTATATCATACATTTCTCTTGGTACTGTTATACATTTCCACACAATAATTTATAGATAACCAATATAAAATATCTATATATGTCATGTAATATAAGATAGATTTGATCACTTAAGATTATGGAATTATATTCATCATAACAATCTCCCCCAATTTCTTAATACACTCTCATGGAGAACTTTTTATGCCCGGTTACATATAAAAGAATTATCTCTTGAAATTTTTATCTTTTAATTTTCAATACCATTTAAATTTATTTACTATGAATTGATATAAAAAACCCCAAAGATAAACCTTATTTGGAATTTTTTCCTTATAACATGAATTGCTACTTTAGGTAATTCTTAGAGAAATGTCTTTTTAACTTAGTATTAATTAATTATAAAACTAAATATCTATTTCCATATATTAAAACATATTTAACTTCTAAAACTATGGTTACCCCACTAACTCCTTTTAGAAACTTGGATAACTATAAGTCTAAATAAAACCAAGCTCTCTGAATAATTCATTAAATAGAGTATTCTGTGATCTTGAATATTTATTAAACTAATAAATGTATCTCTGCAACTTGCATATCTTATTTGAATATTCTAGTGTCATAAAATATTTTGTTCATTCCATATATACATCTTACCCAAGGTTTCACTTGATTAAAGAGATCTTATAATCCATTTTCCAAATTTTATAATCATAGTATGTATCTATGACAAGAAGATTTCTTATAGAAGTTAACATGGTGATTTGTGAAAAGGATTTCGTCATATAAGTTTCCTAGAAGTCACTTAAAAAATTAATTAACAAATCATTCCTTATAGTCACCAAATTTACCACCCATTTCTAGTTTATTCTCAAATGACTCGCCAGATAAATTACATAAACTATGGAAATAAACCAAAAATACAAAACTGGATTTTGGAACATGCAATACATTTTTGAGTTCATATAAACTTTTCAATTTTACCCTATCACTATTTATTCATTCCTTATAGGATTAAATATTATTATAGAATAATATATCACTTAATATAGTGAATAAAAATCAACTTCTCATTGGTTTGGAATATTTTTACACAAAATCTGTTTCTAGAAGAACTCTTCCCCTTATATCTTATGGAATTTAATATTATTGTGTGAAATAATGTGCTTATAGATCCTTGAATTATATATTGTTTTTAATTATCCTAATATCTCAATAGATAAGTGATTGAATATTATAAAAATATAGTCATTAACGTGACTAATCCCTTTATATCTTAGAGACAGTTATATACTTAGTATCTTACAATAAATAACTATGACTCACTTTTTTTCTTGACAAAGGATTGTTTTAAAAAATAGTCCTTAATAGACAGATCTTATAAAAACATATTAATCTATGAAATAATAGATATCTTTTATATTATAAATTATATTATTTCCATTAGTAAATATATTTTTCATATGGAAAATTGTTTGTGCCATTATTTTTTAAACATGTTTAAAAAGAATAATGGAAAACCTTTAATGCTTATTATACTAATCGCCAATTCTCAATTTACTAACAACATCACTTTGATGTGTATAAGTTAATGTTTGTTTATGAATATCTACTTTATACTTCATAATGATCGATAAATTCTGAGTTATGATATAATTCATCACACCCACCAGAATCTACTCTTTTTATTTTACTAAATATTTTCTTTATATCATATTACTTTACTAAAATCCCTTAAATAAATGTTATGAAGAATATAAATCTTTATCTAAATTATCCTTAGAATAGTTCACCCGTATCTTGAAAAAATTATTGTATAAGATTTACGGAAATAAAACCTTTAATCTCTAGAGTTTTCTTTTCCTTATAACATTATATGTAATGATGTCAAAATACATAAGAGTATTATCTAAAAAGAGTAAAAACAACCATCTAGGTATATCCTTATTGTTTAATTTTAGTTTTAATTGATAAATAATTATCTTTCCATAAAATATTTGTGTCTTATATTTTATATTAGTCATTAATTAATGGTATTAAACATATATGATTCAAGTATTATTAAACAATTAATTGAGTGTGGTATACCATAACAACATTTATTTAAAACCAGAAATAATGTCTCATTGTGTATAAAACTCCACTATGAGAGAAATATTTTAGAAACACTCAATAAAATATAATAGTTCTATAAGAAACAATACAATTTACAATTTTAATGTAATGATATTCTTCATTTAATGTTTGAGTAATGTCCCATCAAGAAGTTGAATATTTCTTTTACCGATTATAATATTTATATTTTCCTTGGTTCTAGTATTTGGATACCAATATCTAAATCACATACATCATTTAATACCCAATAATATAATTAGAAAAATTACATTAATTCATGAATACAACTGAATTATAATTTTTATCATGATTTTTCTTCAATTAATTTCATTTAACCTTTTAGTGATTTTCCTGAAACATGTGAGATAAATTACATCATGCTAATTATTATCCATATGAATATATTTTTCATTGATAGATATTGATAAATCACTATAACTATAAAATTTTCAATGTATTTTCAACCTTATCCCTTAATTTATTAAACATTATTGGTGATGAACATTGTTCTCACCAATCTATATCAACATGGAAAACCATAATCGAATGATTCATGGGTGGTTTATCCATATTATTCATTTTATAGTTGATAAAAGATATAGATATTATAGGATGTGAGGAAAATAACATGACATTAATTTATAATATCGTATCTATATGGAAAAATAACTTCATTAACTAATATATATAATTCAACACCTTGACTAGATAATCAATAACTAAGAACCCATCTTCTACTCTACAATTATATAATGAAATGACTATCTAATTTATATTTTTCCTTTTATTTCTTCCTTTTAAACTTCCTTGATATAATTAATTTTCACACCTAAAAATTATTTTTCCTTGTTATTATTATTATTTATTTTTCATTTTCTGTCAGTTTCTGGAGTTTTGGGTTAGAAAATTCAGTTTTTGGAAGTTTTCCCCCTATCACATGGTTAGTGTTCATGGTTTAGGGGAAACCACACAGCTTCCATTACATAGAGACCTTTTTAGTTTATTTTATTTTTACATGGTTTGGTTTTCATGGGTAGTGAATAGTTTAGTTTAAGCCATGTGGATCTTACGATAAACCACGTAAGCTCTTGGTTTATAAGGGTATTAGCACACAATTAGCACATAGTTAGAGGAAACCATGTGATAATAGTGAAAATGGTTATGAAATTTTACAGATCCATATTACATTATTGGTGTAAGGTTTATAAAACTATATGGTCAAATAATGTAAGGAACTAGATGATTCTAGTAGAGAGAAAATGTTCGGTTCATGGTTTACAAAACTGCACGACCAAATTGCATGACTTGCCCATGTTTTTATTGAAATAAACAATTTCCCTTATGAAATAAGATTCCCTTTAGGTTCTTTCCTCCTCCAATTCACATGATTACCAAATGGGGATCTCCATTATTTTTTCCCTTCTTATCCTTAATATTTTTTTTACCCATTTTAGTTATTGGGGATTTGTTTAATTAAAATTTTCCTCTACATATATTTCTTCCCCCTCTCATCTTTTTATTTTTTTTCTCTTTATCATTGGTGATGTCTCTTTTCGTACATATCCTGAATGGTAATTTTTTCCCAATACCATTTCCTATCCATGGTAATGTTGTATAAATCCTATTTTGGGTTACATCCCCCCGTATTAGAAATATTAGACAGTTGAACTTCATTTTGAGGTAGGTTTCCCAAGGTATTGACCATTAATTGGTGAAACATTTTTTTCTTGTCTTTTTAAACTATTTTTTGGTTATAGTATGGTAATATTAATTTTTTTTAGATTTTATAGAGATAAATTTCTGTTTATACTTGGTTTTAATGAAGTATAAATAGGGATACCTTTTAGATGCCTTGTTTTTATTGGGGTTATTAAACTAGGCCAATCAAATGATTGATAAAACAATTGTATGGTCTTTGATAAAGATTTTTATATTTTAATAGATATTTTGATTTTAAAATATGTTTTTATTTTTTTAATTTTTAAATGTTATTGGTTCTTTAAAATAGGGTTTATAGTTTTATTTTCTAAATAATTCTTGAAAATCCTTGTACGTTCTTTGGAAAAGTATTTTTTTAAAAAAATTCTCCTTGAAATGTGCCCCTAGTTTAGTTTATTTTATAATTAATTATAAAGTTATTAGTATAGGATATTCTTATTTTATTTATTATTTTGAACTTATAGGGATATACATAAGATGGGTTAATAGGGGTGAAGCTTATGTTTAACTTATGTTTCATGTAACTATATGTATTTATTTTCATATCAAAATTTGATACTATTTATTTACTTACCATCTATTTAAATTCATAATTTTAACCAAGATTATCTAGTATAATTTCTATGATCAATTCATACACTATCATAAAATTATTATATAGATAGTGCCCCATTTTATAGAATTTGATTTTATTTAGGAGTTATCCCTCAATTAGGCCAGATTAGGTATGATCAAACATTAGGAATGTTAGATTATATCACGCATTACCATTTGATGGATCTTGTTTTTTATGTTCTAAACATTACCCTCATAACTTATCTATTCACCCGATCTTTGTTACTTGATTAGTAATGTTTTTTACTTTTTTTATTACTGTGATAACAAACCAGATATTTTTTATATTACACTTTATTTATTGCTTTTGATATTATTATAATAATAATTATTATTATTACTATAACTTATTTTTTTTTGTATTATACTATTTTTTTTGAAATAGATACTTAATTTATGTTTTTAAAGTGGTTTTGTAACCTTAATTTTATATCTTTAAAATATTGTGTCTTCAATATTGTTTAACCTCTAGGTATGAAGGGGAATTGTTTTAATGGAAGAAGGGAAAAAACTATTATTTTTTTAAAGCTAAATGACAAAAACTTACTTCTATAATATGTAATTAAAACATGAGAGAATTGTATCATTCACTTAAAGGTAATACATAGGAAATGGATTCTATTTGGAAAACCTAAGGGATTTCATAACCATGCCTATGTTTATTATTTGTGTTTTAGATTCTAAGTTCTTTTTTGATCACATTGGAGAGATGTTAGTATTGTGGTTGTAGAGTGACCCATTGGGTCACTTGGATATCTGGTTGGTTTTTTAGTTTTATTTTTGTTTTATGTTTTGTTGTATATATACTGAGAAATATACCCCTAATTTTAATCCATATCATGGTTTTAGTTCTACGTATCATTTTATTTTGAGCTGTCTACCTGAGTTATCTTATTAATTTTTCTTCATTTTGTTCTTCTATATATAAATTTCTATTTTTTATATGGAGTGTATGTCTAATGTTTGTATGGGTCATCCCCAAATTATGATATAATTATGATTCTCCTTAAATCATGTTTAATGGGTGGAATTATTCCTCTGTGGTATCCTATGATGCCCTATCACTAGTCTCCATCCCAAAATGATCGATATCACACCATGGGTATGTTGCACATCGGCCTAGGTTCCATATTCAGGGGCCAATGTAGGATAATTTTTCAAAAAATGTTATTAGTGAATAGGTTCTTAAGAGAGCATAGGTTTCAACCCATATATTTTTTTTTATTTTCTTTGTAAAGGATGATTGGATATAGGTTTTCTAGAAATCGTGGTGTGGTTATGAAGAAGTGTTTTTCCAAAACTTTCAACAATATTCCACAAGTTTCCAGGGTAATTTAGTTTTTGAGTCTTGGGTTTTTTGTGGATTTCATTTATTCTAAGATTGTTTCATATATTTTTCATGGTGTTGTAGATTTGATTCAATAAATTGAGTGGTTTGAATGCATTTTCTTTTAAGGGATGATTATGGGAGTAAACTGGTGGTACTCAGTGAACTCACGGGCTTGGAAGGTAATGTGGTGCACAAGTACATGGTTTGATATAACTATCAGTGTTAGTTGTGTATTTGGAACAAGGTTACCAAGGCATATGGCTATGTGAAACGGAGACACTAGTCCCACTATAGACTTTTTATTAGTCTTCCATTAATTCTAACTAGTTTTTTATTATGAAAAGTTTATGTTTTCATGGGTAAAATTCATTTTGAATTTCATAAAACAAGACTTAAAATTGTAAATTTTAAAAACAATTTTGTCTATATTTAGTTTAAACAAGTTATTTTTCATTCGATTTACAAGAAAACTATTTTAAATAAAATTTTTTAATACAGTGACCTGTAATTTTCGAAGGTAGTGGGTATTATTATAAGGGGGGTTTAAAGTAATTTTTAGTGGGTTATGGATTTTAAATTATCAAAGATAGGTTTTTTAGAAAAATTAATGGTTATTATGAATATAATAAAATATTTTTGTGTAAGGGTATTCAGTAAACAATGAATGTTAATTGAGATTTTTTTAAAATAGTATTAATGGGATTCATTTTATGATTTTAGAATTGGTTTATTGAAATACTTTTCATGTTTTAGAATTTATTATGTCGATATTATAATATTAAAATTGATTTTATATAGTATTATTTTTAAGGGTACACCCCCACTAAGATTCAACGCATTCCCAAGGTGAAGCTATGAGCGGTTTACTGCTAGTGTACCCCTAATTTGTTTAACCTAGATACTTATTTCAAAAATTCTGATAAGGAAAAGGTATAGTTGTTCGAATATGAGAAGTTATAAAATAAAAATAAGAGATATTATACTACCTCATTGGATTCTTCCTTGGGCAGGCCTCCAAAAGTTTCATTAATATGGCAAGAAAGATCACAAGAAGACTTCATATAGGAGATCCCCACAGACCTACTATTATTGTCAATTTTAATCCATTTTAAATGGTTTTTAAAGGGAGTTTATTGATAAGGGAGTGAATTTAGATATAATATATCAAAGTATTACCATGTTAAATGTTTTTGGATAATTTCTAATCTATACCCTATAATAGATAATCTTCATTTTATATCCTTTCTGTTTTCTACCATATAGTGTTCTTGGAATTTAATTTTAAGAAATTTTTACCATATGGTGAAGTGTGTTTATTATATAAATTATAATTTTTGTGTGGGTGTATTTATAGATTTTTTGGATAGTTATTATTATCCCAAGCACAATTTAGTTTGTTCATACGAACTCTTTACATTTGGTACTTTTTCATTCATTTAGTTCTCAAAAGGATACATGTTTTATAAAATTTATATTATTGTGGGGATAACACCATAGTGATTTTATATATAATACCTTAATGATCTAGTTTTGTGTCTTTATAAATCAATATTTTGATGAAAGAGTTCTAGATTATTAGTTTTTGGTCTTTGAGGTTATTTGAGAGATGAATGGAATTTGAGTTATTAAAATTTTCAATTTCATCTTGTTTCCTTGGATTTGTATCATTGGGAGTTTTTTCCTTGTTTTGGAGAATAAAGTCGAATAAATAGTTTATCATTTTCTTCTATATTTATAAATTTAATCTAATTAATCTTTTTTGGGGGTAGAAATCCTTTGGGTGGGGATTATTATGACACATGGCCTTTATTTTCCTTATTTTTTTTGTCCTTGTATTTGATTTTAGGGAGTTTTAGGTAGAAATTTCATTTTTTGGATATTTTTCCATCCATTATTTGATGAGTGTATAAGGCTGAAAAGAAACCATGAATATACCATTATAAATGGGCCTTTTTAGTTCATTTTATTCTTTCACAGTTTAGTTTTAAAAGATAGAACTTTATTTATTAAAAGGTATATTGATTTAGTAAATATCATGAAATATATTAGTGTGTAAGGGCATTGTTATAAAATTTTTCATGGTTAGAGGAAAATATGAAATAAGAATGAAAAATGGTTCCCAAATTTTATAGATCCATTCACCATGTGGCCAAACATTGCGATGTGAAAGATAAATCTAGTATATGGTTCACATTTGACAAAACCATTTGTCTAAATCATGTGGGGAAACAAGATTTAACTTTTTTAACAATACCCAATCATCCATTAAAAAATAAGACCCTATTTGGGGTCATCCTTCATCTTATTCATGTGATACCCTAAGAGTGAGATCAATGATTTTTCTCCTACTCATCCTTTGGACATTAGACTCTCTCCATGTGATTTCTTAGTTCTTTATTTGAGGTAAAGTCCCTTATTCCTATATTTTTTCCTCCTCTCTTTTTCAACATGTTTTTATATTCCAACTTGGGGGTTTATCTCTTTTGTTGAACCTTAAGGGTATATTTTGACCTAATTCCTTGTGTTTCTTCAAGATTATGGTGTGTATATAATCTTTCATGTCATATTCGTCCCATTTTTAATATACTAGCCCATTCAACTTCAGTTTAGGTAGGTTTACCTGTTTATCGACCTTTAATTTGATAATTATTTTTTATTGTGTTTCCAAATTATTTTATTGGGTTTATTAGGGTCTTATTAAATGTGACATTGTATTTTCTAGTGAGAATAGTGGGTTTCCACTTGGTTTTCATGAATTTAAAAGTAGTTTCCCTTTTTAAATACTACGTTTTGATTAGTCCTAATAAACTGACTAGACTAACTGTTTGGTAAAGTTTTTACATAGATTTTAATAAAGAGTTTTTATATTTTAAGAGTTTCTTTGATTTTGGATGGTTATTGCTAAATGTTTTAATTAATTTTTGATGTATGATTGGTTCTTAAAAAAGGGATGTGTAGTATGTTTTTTAAATAATGTCATCATGTCCTGATTAGATCATTGTAAAAGACTTTATTTTAAGAAAAACAATTCTTGGAACATTTTCAAAGATTTTTTTTATTTCCAAATGAATGAGAATGTCCCCGAAAAATGAATCAATTATTATATTGATGATTTTTAATGTAAGGGTTCATTCTTAATAGGGGTGACAAGGGTTGAAACTTATGTGAAGATTTTATTTCATGAAAATAAATGTTTTTATTTTAATATAGTTATAGTATAATATTGCTTTAATCACCATCATTTTACATAAACCATGGGAACTAATAGTATGTAGTGGAATTTGTGATAAAACATGCTGCTCTAGCTTTGGATTATGCTCTAGCTAGTGTCCCTTAGTATGGACTTTACTCTGCTTTGAGAGTTTTACCTTTGTTAGGATAAGGAGGGTATGACGGAGAATTACGTCTACTTATTTCATCAGGTGTGACCATATTATGAATCATATTTATTATTTTCTAGAGTTTCCCATAAACTCTTAGGTATTCCCATGATATTTAGTAATTTATTAATTATGTTGGTCACTTTTATTTTATTACCATGATAGTAGAATATATATTGTTTCCCATTTCTCATTATATATTATTGATGATATTATTATTATCTTCAGTTTTATATCTACTCATTATTACAAATTTAGTATTATTTTAAAAAAGTACTTAGAATAGGTTTTGAAATTTTTTTGTAACCTTTATGTTAATTCTTTTAATGATCATCTCTTTAAAATGGTGTAACCACTATGTCTTTAGGGGAAGTTTTTTTAATGGAAGAAGGGAAATATACTATTATTTGTTTAAAACTAAAATTGAAAATACTATGTTTTTAAATTATTATTAAAAATAGAATGAAATAAAAAATTCACTTAAAATTAATAAATATAATCAGGTTTCTCTTTAGAAAATATATTGAGTTTCATACTCACACAATTATTTATCATTTTAGTCATTGTTTCTAGGTTCATATTTGTTAGCCTTGATGTGATGTTGGTATTATGGTTGGATAGTAACCCATGGAGTTACCTGGATATCTGGTTGGTTTTTGAGTTTTATTTCATGTTTATGTGTAGTTGTATCTATATAGGCCAAGATAACATTTGTTGTACTTCAAATCCTGCCTATAGTTTTATGTATAATTTTATTTTGAGTTGGATATTAGAGTTATTTTCTTTATTATGATTTTCCTAGTTTTTTTTCATTATAATTTTTTTTTGATTTAGAATGTATTTTCAACTTCTAGATAAGTCATCCGAGAGTTCCAATAGAATTACTCTAATATATAAATTTTTAATAAATAGGAGAAATAATTTAATTGAATTATCTTATAATTACCTTCCAATAGTTTCCAACCCAAGGTGATCATGATCACACCTTTGGTATGTTGTGAGTAAGCTCGAGTGCCTTGTTTAGGGGTTGTTCATAGTTGGTTCATGAAAAAATATTATATAATACTTGGTTCTAAAGAGATCATAGGTTTCAAAGTGACCTTTATTATTAAGATTGTAAAGGTAGATTGGATATATAACCAGTAGAATTTTTGTTAGAGATGAAGAAATGTTTTACAAATACATTCAGTGTTAATCCTTGTATTTCAATGGGATTTTTTTAATGTCTTTGGATTTGGTTCGATTTAATTTATTCTTAGTTTGTTTTTTATTTGGATGATGGTGTTTTCAATTTTATTAAATAAAATGAAAATTCTAAAGGTTTTATGTTTTGGCGAATGATAATGGGAGTGAATCGGTGGTAAGTAGTGAGATCGAAGGGCCTAGAAATCCATCTACAACCTAATTACAATGATATATATATATATATGTCTATTATTGTTAATTTTTCATTTGGAACATGACCCTTCAATCCATGTGTCCATGTGACATAGAGACCCTAGTCCCTCTTTTAACTTTGTGTTCGAATTCATATTATTTTGACTTGTTTTTTATTATGACATATTAATGTTTTTTAGAAAAAAAATGTTTCAAACTTCAAAAAACATGATTTAAAATTTTAAATTTCATAAATCAGTTTTCTTGGTTAAATTTAATGATAAAATTGGTGTTTTTATTTCCAAGGAAATGGTTTTAAAAATAATGGTTTTATATAGTTACATCTGATTTTAAAAGCTGGAAGGTGTAACTATAAGGGGTTTTAAAGTATTTTTAAGTGAGGAATAAATTCTAAATGATAAAATATTGGTATTGAAGAAAAATTAAGAATTATTTTGAATAAAATAAAATGGTTTTTATGTATGGATGTTCAAGATACATTTTATGTTATTTTGTAAATGTTTTTCAATTTAGTATTAACAACATTCCTTTAATGTTTTGAGAATTGACTTACTCAAATCCTTTGTATGTTTTGGTATTTAGTCTGATGACATGTTGATATTGAAATATATTTCATTATGTTGCATATTATTATTTTATTAGAGTATTCCCCATGATGATTCAATGGATTCCCATAGAGAAGATATAGTAGGTTTACTAATGGGGGACCCCATATTGGATAAACCTAGAGACCTCCTTCTGGAATTCTGGTACGGAAAATGGGTATCAGTCTGATTGAAAAGTAGATAGGAAGAAACGTCAAGATGCCTTGCAGTTTTTCATAAGCATCATATTAGGGCCAAATTCATGAGTTCCACTAATGTGGAAGACATGGCCATAAATAGCCTCTGTGTTAGAGTTTTCCTGAGGCATATGCCAATAGTGTCTGTTAAGTCCATCTTTAATGATTTTTCTAGGGTGATACTTGAAAAGATACTTTATATTGATCTACTCCATAGGAGGAGTACTTAATTAAATTTGTAGGGCCTATTTTTAATCCAACCAATGATTAAGGTATTATTAATTCACTTCATTATAGTTTTTATCAGTGTTATTAGCACATGTTTTTAGGGAATATTAGTTCTTATAGGGATGTGTGTTTCTTATGAAAAACTGAATTGGAATGGGGGTATTTGGATATTGTTTGCACCACTAGTAGTATTGAATGATACACAGATTTTTTTGGGGACCTAATCTTAAAATTCATTATTTTTCCATTAGATCAGTTCTTGGAAGTATTGGTGTGTATGAATAATTCTAATACAATGTGCAGAACACTATGGTTATTTGTTATTGACCACATTGGTGATAGAGTTTTAAGTAAGATATAGATCTATGTTTTGGTAAAATTGTGTTATATTGTTAGTTTGTGGTCTACGATGTTCCTTAGAAGATGAATGGTGTTCTATTAATAAAAATAGACCATTTTGAATAGTAATGTGGGTATGTCTTTAAGGATGTTATGGTGTTCCTTGGTTTTCAGAACTAGGATGTGTAAGTAGTTAAACATTATCAATTATATTGATCAATTAGATATAATAGATCTTCCCAAGAGAAGAAAACATTATGGTGGTAAGTATTATAACACTCAAATATTTTTTTTCAATATTAATTTTTTTTTGTTCTTATATTTTATTTTCATGATTTTTGGGTTCAAATTTGGAAAATTTTCCCTTAGTTGGATGGTTAATTCACATAGTTAAGGGGAAAACATGAACCAAACTTTATAAATGACTATTTTTAATTCATTTTCTTATTTAATGGTTTATTAATCATAGATACCACATGGATGAGTCCAAACCATGTGTATTCTAGGAGAATTTTTGTGAGGTCCTGGTGTATATGTGATTAATCCATGAATTTCACATTATTAGAGGAATACATGTGATATGATTGAAAATGGTTCTATACTTTGGTTGATAAACATTACACTATACAAAAATGGTTTCCTAAACTATAAGGACAAACTATTAAAGGTTTTATATTATTCTAACAAATAATTCACAGTTGGCCCATAGTTTATCAAAACACATGGTTCACGAAAATTATATATATATTTTATTTAAAACTCTTTTATACCAAAATGAATTACACCCCCTTTCAGGAATTTCTGCTCCCATTCATGTAACTACATAATGGGGTGATCCATTCCTTTTCTCCTCATTGTATTTGGGATTTTGGTCTCCCCCAATGCGAGTTCATGGATATTTCTTCAAGGTAATGTCCTTTTATTCTCTATTTATTCATCCTCTATTATTTCTCATTCATTTTCACTTTATCATAGGTGGTGTGACTCTTTCAATAAACCATAAGGGTTGATTTTTACTTAATAGATTTTTTATATTAATGGTTAGGGTATGAAAAGTTTATTTTGAGTTATATCTATCCATTATTGGTTGTATCATACCGTTCACTTTTGACATGAGGTAGGTTTTCCAATGTATTATCCTTCACTTTAAGAAACAGTTATCGGTTGTGTTTATACTTTTTTTGTGATTTTATTGTATTATTAAATATGAATACATATTTTATTATTTTATAATATATTTTGGGTTTGTAATGTTATTTCTAATTGTTTTATTTAATTTTTTATGCGTTCTTGGTTCTTTAAAATTGGGTTAAAACTCTCTTTCTAAATAATGTTTTCAATCACAGGCTGATAGATTGGAATATATTTAAAAAAAATGATACTTGGACCATTCCCATAGTTTAATTTTTTCAAAATAAATGTGAATGAGCATAGTATATGACATTATTATATATTTAATAATTTTAATGTAATGATTAGTTCTTTAGAGGGTTATTCATGGGTTAATATTATATGTGACTTATATATAATGTAATGAGATGTATTTATTTTCATATCAATGTTTGATACTATTTCTTAGACCACCACCATTTTACATGCATCATAGGAACCCATAGTAGCTAGTTGAATTCAGGAGAACACATGCTACAATAGATTAGGATCACACTATTACTAGTGTCACTTAGTATAGACTTTACTCTAGTTTGATAGTTTCTCATTGGTTTTCCACGTAGTGCATAATCGAGCATTAGGGTTGTTAGATTGCATTTGTCACACCCATATAGTGGATCCTTTTTTGAATGTTCTATAATATCCCATCATCTCATGGGTATTCCTCTAATCATTGATACTTGATTAATTATGTGTGTTACTTTTCTTTTGTTAATGTGATAATAGAAAATATATCATGTAATGTTTCCTTTTATTTATTACAAAATTTATTATTATTATTATTATTTCATCTTCTCCTTATTTCCATTATAATATTTTTTTAAATAGACACTGAATTAATTTTTTGAAAATGGTTTTGGAACATACATGCAATATATTTAAAAAATGAACTCTTTGAAATGATTTCACTACTATGCCATAAAGGGAATTGTATTAAAGGAATAGGGGAAATATACTGATATTTATTTTAAAATTAATGAGAAAAACAAATGTTTATAAGCGGTAATTAAAACTATTAAGAAATATATGATTCAATTAAATATAATACATGGGAGTGGTATCTCTTTGGAAAACCTATTGTGTTTTATACTCATGCATATATTTATCATTTCAGTTTCAGGTTCAACATTCAAATTTGATACCCTTAAATAGATGCTGGAATTTTGGGTGGAGAGTAACCCATGAGGTAACCCAGAGATCTGTTTGGTTGTTTAGTTTTTTTGTCAATTTTAGGTATATTTTTATATGAATTATTCAAGATTTTCTTCCTTTTACCTCAATCATGGATTTTAGTTTTATGTATCATTTTATTTTTAGGTGATAGTCCATGTTAATCTTTTTTTATTCTTTATTTAGTTCTTATTATATTTAAATTTCTATTTTTTGACTTGGAATAGAATTTCAACATCTAGGTGGATCATTTATAAATTCCAATAGAATTATACTACCCTCTAAATCATGTTTACTAGGTGAAATCATTTATATGAGACATCTTTTAATGCCTTAGCACTAGTTTCTTTCATGGGGTGATCGAGAATGTGGGTTGGATTTGTCAGGGGACTGTTTAAGTTCCTCATTTAGGGAGAACCTACTTTAATTCATACTAAAATTATATCAACTTATAGGTTCTTAAGAGATTATTAGTTTTTGATTTCCATTTTTTATTTGGGACATAAAGGTTGATAGGAGATCATACTTTTTGAAATTGGGGTGTGAAATAAGTGTTTGGCCAACAAATTTTGTATTGATCCTCGAGTGTCTATGGGAAGTTGGGTATTGAGTCTTGTTTTTTGTTTCAATTTAATCTATTCTTAGATTATTGAAAATTTTGTTAATGTTTTTTTCTATTTCCATAATTAAAATGAACGGTTTTACTATTTTGTGTTATGGGTATGGAAATGGGAATGAATTGGAGGTTTTTAGCATGCTCACAGTGACTAGAAAGATGTCTAGATTGTGTACAGAGTTTAATACAACTCTCATGGTTAGTTGTGTGATTGGAGATTGTTCTTCCAAGTAATGTTTCCAAGAAAAATTTACAACCTAGCCCCTGTTTGTAATTTCTATTAGATTTAAATTGATTCAAACTTATTTTTGATTGATATATGTGTATGATGATAAAGTAAAACTAGTTTTTAAATTTAAAAAAACATTATTTAAAATGTTAAGTTTCATAAATGATTGTTCTTGAGTAAATATAAATACGAATTTTTTTTGATATCAAATGAAATGGTTCTAAAAATAATGGATTTAAAAAGCAAACTCCAATATTAAAATATGACATGTGTTATTATAAGGGTTTATTTAAAATATTTTTTTAATGGGGAAGGGATTTTGGAGGATCTAATATAAGGTATGAAAATAAAATTTAGGGTTATTTTAAATAAAATAAAATATTTTTAAGTATGAAATTTTTTGAAATAGTGAATGTTATTTTATAAATATTTTCAAATTAATATTAATGGGTTTCCTTTGGTTTTTTTGAGAATTTTCTTACTATAAACCTTTTTATACTTTGGTATTTTGTGTAATGAGATTCTTATTTTGAAATTTATTTAATTTTTTTTGAATTAATATTATATTTGAGTATATACCCATGAATATTCAATGAATTCTTAAGGGGAAGTAAAAGGTAGTTCATCACCAGGGGACCATTCATTTGATAAACCTCTAGACTTCCTTCTAAAATTTTTATAAGTAAAATTGGGATGTTGTTTGGGTATAATAAGATAAACAATAACATCTAGTGGGTTTCTTGGATCTCATTGGATTCTTCTTGGGTTAGACTCCAAAGTCCCATTAATATAGAAAGAGTGGTAATAAAGAAGACTTATTATTAGATTTCCCCTAAGACTTTTCATTATTTATGAAGTTAATAATGATATACTCTATAGGAGGACCCCCCAAATCAATTTTCTAGGCATGTTTCTAATTCATAAAATATTTGAGGTATAATTCTTTACCAAAATTTTATCGTCCCTAACTTATAGTTTTCTTGGACTCATCTTATTTATGTGTTTTTCTTTTTCCATGAACGCAGACCCCTGCTACCATAAATTATGACATACACTCTCCTGTATGGGGATATGTTAGGCCAACTCCCTTCCAACGTGCAATGGAAGTCACTGGCCTAGACCATGAACATTTATGATAGTGTTCTTGGCCTCTAATTTTTGGAATTATTAGATCTTATAGTGAAGTGTGTTTCTTAAAGAAATTTTAAATTTTACATGGGTCATTTGAGATATTGTTAACATAGTTTGTGGTAACCCGAGAATTGTGGAGTTTATTTTGTCCAACTCCCCAAATTTGTTTCCCATTTTTTATTTTATTGAAAAAGGTACATCCTTGATGAATTATAATATTGTGGGGATACCACTATATTTATTTTTTCATGAGCCACTTAATTGACATTTTTATTGATTAACAGAATGTACTAAATCTTTTTAAGGGGAGAAAACATTATGGTGGGGAGTATTGTCACACCCCAACCCCTATTTTCCTTATTATTTATTTATTTGTTTGTTTTTTAGTTTTAGGTTTTTTGAGTCAATTTTTTTATTTTCTTGGTTGTTTTTCCACAATCGCATGGTTAGTGCCCATGGTTTTGGTAAAACCATGTGGCTAATTTCACATAGGACCATGTTTAGTTTTTTTTTCATTCATGGTTTTTTCTTTAATGGTAATTTATGATTGAGTATAAGCCATTCAGATAATTATAGATTCCATTAGAGATCATGGGGTATAATGTAATTGGAACCCAACTTGAACATGGTTATAATAGACCATGATTCTAGTGTGGAAATGGGTTTACAATTTGATAGATCCATTTCACATGGTTGGAACATGATTTACCAATCTGCACAACCAAACCATGTGAGGGTTTAGATTAGTCTAATAGAGGGTGTATGGATGATGCAAGATTTACCAAATCATGTTAATAAACCATGAAATCTGACTAGAATTTGTTTATCAAATCCCTTATTTTTATTTATAAAATTAATCATTTATTTAGTTCACTCATCCTCCAATTCATGTGACACTATAGGGGAGGGGGCTCTATTATTTTTCTCCCCATTCTCCATGGTATGTTTCCTCTCCCCGTGTGAGCTATTAGAGATTTCTTAAAGTTAAAGTATTTAATTCCCCTATTTTTTACTCCTATATTATTTCTACTTATTTTTATATTATTCCATGTTATCATCTAAATTTGGTAAAATCTTAATGGTGTTTTTCAATGTTATCCCTTGTATTTATTATCGGTCAGGGTGTGTAGATCCTATTTTAGGTCACATCCCTCATGTATTTCAGGTATCCAACCTTTCACATTCAGCATGAGGTTTGTTTCCCTATGTATAGAATTTTAATTTGAGAATCATGGATCACTTGTGTTTCAAATTATTATTTTTTGGAATATTATGTCAGTATTAAATGTGAATTCGGATTTTATTGAGATAAAAGTGGGATCCAATTGGTTTTGATAATGTGAAAAGCGGTTTCACATCTTAAATGATTAGTTTTTAATGTTTTTATAAAATTAGACACAAAAAATCATCGATAAAATGCTTAAATGGAATTTAATATAGAGTTTTTATATTTTTAGTTATCTTTTATGATTAAAACATGATTTTAAAATGTTTTATTTTGTTTCTGAGGTGTGACTGGTTCTCTAAAAAGGATTTATATCTTGTTTTATAATTAACGTTTTCAAGTCCTGGTTATCCCTTTGTAAAAAATATTATTATTTTTGAAATGGATCATGGAAGTTTATGCTAGTTTATCTTGTTTATCTTGTTGGAAAATGGTTCCAAATGTCCCTAATAAAGGAAATTCTTATTATATTTATGATTTTGAAAGTAAACATCCATTATTTTAAGGGACTCCTAAGGGTGATTCTTATGCGTGACTTATGTTTCATATAAAAACATGTATTTATTTTCATATAATTGCTTGATACTATTTCATGGATCAACCAAATATAATTTACATCATTTTAACTAGGGTTAACTAGTGTAATTTTTTGGAACACATAATATGCTAACCTAGGATCATTATCTAGCAGGTGACCCTTAGTATTGAGTTTGTTCTTCTTTGTAAGTTCCCCCTCAGTTAGTCTAGGTAGGGAATGACCATACATTAGGGTTATTAGGTGACATCTGGAGGTCTTATATGATGGATCCTATTTAATATGATATAAACAATACCCTTTACTCCTAGTTATTCTCATAATCTCTTGTACTGGATTAATTATGTTGGTTAATTTTCTTGTATTTTTATGATATAAGATCAAATACTATTTCCTAATTCCATTGTTTTATTTTTGTTACTATCATCATCATAATCACGATCACTATTATCATAGTCATCATCATCATTTTTATTAATTTTACATGTTATTTATATTTATATTTTACTATTTTGACTTAAAATTAATTCCTAATTAATTTTTTGAAAATGGTTTATGTCATTTATGTTATATATTTCTAACTATACATATATGAAATGTATTAAACACTATTTATTTAGGGATTTTTTTAGAAGGTAAAGTAAAAAATAAATTTATTTGATTTAAAACAAAATAAGAAAAATTTATATTTATAAAATATAATTAAATATATCATGAAATAGATCATTCACTTAAAGGTAATACTTGGGATGTGGTTTTTCTTTTTCACTCTTACAGAGTTTTATACTCATTCATATCTTTATAAATTTAATTTTAGGTGTCATGTTTAATTTTTTTCACATTGTAAGGATGGTAATATTTTAGTTGGAGAGTGAATCATGGGGTGAACTGGAGATATGATTGGTTGTTTAGTTTTATTTTGGGTTTATTTTTAGTTTTACTTATATCTATCAAGGCATATTTTTTCATACCTCATATCCTTGTTTTAGTTTGATGAGGTGTTTTATTTTGATTTATATGGATGGATTATTTTATTTTTTGTTCTTAATTTGGTTATCCATATTTGTAAATCTCTATTGTTTTGATTTGGTTTAGATGTCCATTTTTTGGATTGGTCGTGTTAGAATTCTAGTAGAATTATGCTTCTCTATAAATCTTTTTAATTGGGTGAGATAATTCCCATGAGTTATCTTTTAATTGTATGGAACTAGTATCCTTGCCTAGGTGATCGGGAATGTGCTTTGATATGTCATTAGATGACTCTGGTACTTGGTTTAGGGGCCTTCCTGGGTTGGTTTGTGACATTTATCTTGGTGTATGCATCTATATCCCTACAGAGTATATTCATCTCTTTGGACACAATTGAGAACATTATGAAACACAAATTTGAGGCCTTATATATCTGCCTTTTATAGTATTCTATATTACTCTTCACATTCTTCCTAAGGCGGTTATTTTGGAATTGGAGATTTTAGTATGTAAAATAAATTTTCATAAAGCAGTGCAATGTGAAAGTGCATGTTCTACTATTGTATGTTTTTTCTAGGGAATACATTTTATTTATCTAAAAATTATTTCAGTTATTCCATTATTTTCTTAATATTTCCTAATGTTTAATAAAATTATATTTTAATAATTTATCTTGATTACCCTTTATGACTTAACTAATTAAAATATAAATTATTTTCCCACTATTTTATGAAATCCTAGAATCCCTCAAAATTGGATATAAAATATCTAATCACTAAGATATTTTAGTAGAAATAATTGATATTCCCCTTAAAATAACCAAGATAGAATCCATTTCAAATTATTCCAAGGTATTTTGGTTGGATTTAGTTGATTATTGCATTAAATTCAATCTTCTTAATCAGTCGAGTGGAATCACTAATAAAAAAATCCTAAAAATCCTAAACTCATATTTCCTTAACTCTTTCGATCAAGATACACTATGTCTTCTGCGAAAACTACTATTGATGTTAACATTGTTAAATCAACAAAATAATTTAATTATAATTTCATAATAATTTAATGTATCATGAATGGGGACAAAATAATAATTTAAACTATGGTTTCTTTTTAACTCAAGTTATATAAGGAATTTTTTGACTTAATATTTCTATTGAATTATGTTTTACCTTATGAATAAATATTATTTATTTTAATCATCACATTCTTTTTTATTTTTTATGGATATTAAATAATTAATTATCCCTAAATGGAAAAATAATTTACACATAATGACATTATTTTATTTCATCTTAGGATTATTATTTATTATTTTATGTGATTATTTGAAAATAAATAAACCACCCATAACATAAATAAATAAATAACCATACATAGATAGAAAAAAATATATAATTGATATGATCATGATTTTTTATCTATTGATTCGTTTACTAAGAAGTGATAAACCAACCTTAACACTATAGGGAATTTATCCATGAGCCTATGCTGGGACCATCTTACAACATTTCAAAATTCTCATGTGTATCTCCACGGTTGTATACACCTTGTATTAGGTCTTCAACAATCTCCTTTTACTAAGAACTCTACCCTTTATAAATCTTTTCACACATGAATGTGAGGGGAATTAAGTGTTTATGGTTAAATAAAACAATCCATGGATATATAGGTCCATAAAAAAGTGGGAGGGATGATACATAGATCATTATATTAAAATTTATAAAAATATTATTTAAAACCCTTGATTCAAATAAAATTAAATAAATAAATCCATCTCATACATAGGTCGCTGAAGCCCATGATTAATCACAACATGAAATGATTAGGCATTTAGAATCTTCAACATTCATTTCAATTTGTTCTAATAAAGATAAAATTATTTAAATTTAAAAATTAATCAATAAATATATTAAACTTTGATCTCAATATTCTTTAAAAACACTCATCAGACATAATACTAACCCCATCTTGTATTATTTTAAATAAATTAAACAAATTAAATAAATTTAAAAAATAAATAAATTAAATTTAAAATTTTATTTTAATTAATTATTCATTGTGTACATTGGACTTCATGTCCCAGGTACCTTTTACATTAGATTAACTCCATTTATAGAATTTAGTACTTATATGACATGTATCATCACTCGACATAACATGTGAAACATATTGTATATGATCGTTATCACTTAATGTGTACTTAAATTGTATGTATTCCAATATGAAATGTTGTGATATACCCATTCTATATATTCATGGATAGATCCATGTATCATTAAAACATATATGATCACATGCAACTCCATAAACATATATGGTGTGAACCAATGACAATGAGATGAAGTACACCAAATGTACAAAAATAGTTACACATTGTGCAGTTTTAGAATTTATGAAACATAAATTATTAATCATGTATACCTATATGAAACTGTATAAGTCACTATCTTTATACCTGGTGTGGAATGAGACCCATCACATGAGATGTAAAACCTACTACTACTAATGTAAATGTATTTTTTTTATTTCATAAAAAACAAAATTTGGATTAATGGGAACCTTAAACATACTAATAGAATATAGGAAAATGTCTTATATCCAAAAAACTACTAATAATAGAAATTTCAAATAGAAATTTTCAAAATAAAATCACTTCCCAATAGATCGGGCCACAAAACACCTTTTTTCGTTATGTGGGAACCATACATGTTAACAAAACCAATGAACACCCAAATTAAAAAAATTAAATGTAAATTTTGGGAAGATGGTTGACGCCTCAATCCCAACACCACTATTTCCAGAGAAGATATGCCTTGATCACTTCGCCTAGTAATCACCCTAATCAATTTCTCATCAATAACATGGATCCCATAAAAACTTTTGATACTGAATTCTATTAAGAATCCATGAATTATCAATGATTTCCATCATCAATGAATCCCAAAACACCACACAAAACAAAACCACCCAGTAGTAATTTTTTTTCACCTTCTATGAAAATGGATTTGACCCACTACTAGAATATTCAAATAGATAATCACTGATAAAAATGAAGATGGAATAAAGCTCCTTAAAATTTCAATGAACCAGAACTAAACAAAATTATAGAGATCCCATATAACCAAACACTAAATAACCATTGTCTCCTTAGACCACAAAAAATTTAAACACTGATGAAAATGAAAAAATATATTCCATTTATTTCATGGATTTCCTTAATTATTTCACATATTGTGCCACATGAGATAAAAAATGAATTTATGTGTTCCTTCTATGGGTTTACAAGTGTTACACCATATGTACAATCTAGTTAAACATTTTGTATACCAATTTAAGATGTGTCACTTAGTTGATAGTTAATACATGTCATATATTGATTTTGTGTATCATATACATGACTTTTAATTATTTACAAGAGGTAAAGACTATATGGGGCTATAAAATGTTTATACTAGTAACATTCCATGTATTCCTTATTAAAATGTGTTCCATAATGATTTTCAACACATGATATATAATGATGCTACATACCGAGTCACATGGATATCCTCTATTTACGAACCTCTCAACTTGTGTGAGTTGACCATGGGTACACAATGTGTAATTTACCATTAAAAAGAATGAATCCATGTTATAAGAACGATGAACTTGGCATCTATAGATGATAACTTAAAGAACTCTTCATTCTTTTTTGACATGTTATAGGAAATAATAACTTGAATAAATGTGCTATCTCAACTATTCGATTACTAATGAGATATTTAAAATAATATCTAGGAAAAGACTCATGAAATTTATTAAATAAATTACAAATAATTATAAATTTAAATGTAACCACACTGATACCACTCATAAGATCTGAGGTGAAATAGAAGCATTGAGCAAGTCACCAATTACAGTTTTATCAGTTTTAATGAATAAATATAACTAACTTGTTTAACAAAACATTAGAATGTTCTATATAGGATATTTAAAATTAAATTATTAATTATTTTAATGAAATAATTACCTTAAACACTATTACCATCTTAGTGAATTCCCATTACCTCTCATGTCAGATTGTTGTAATGATGTATATTCCAAGAAAGGATTCCTCTAGGTGTATCTAGAAGTGTTCCAAGAATCTATAAATGGCGTCACTGAATATCTAATTCTTATCATGGTAGAGAAAATTTATTCATTCCATTCATTTTTTATCATAACAATGGATTTTGTTGTTTAATTTAAATTCTTCATAGGAATCATGGTATAGAATCTCTATAGGGATTGAGATTATTATAGATAGGTTTTCAGTTCACACAACAATATCAAAACAATGAAAATGACCTAACTGTGATTTTATAACTATTGTTTTAACAACTGATAATTACACCCTAACCATTTATCAATTTATTTATTCTAAGTAAAACCCTTGTCAAATAATAATAATAATAATAATAATAATGATAATAATGATAATATTAATAATTCCATGACACATATTCATTAAAATAATATTTCTTAAATAAAAAAAATAATATTTACCTAAATGATATAAAATAAAATATATCATTCCCCTTGAGTCATTACCTCAAACCATTAATCCTCTATTGAATTTATTAGACATGTAATTAAACAATATTCAATCAAATAAATAATACCCAATCAATCAATAAATTAAAACTATATTCACTAAATTCATAAAAGAATAATTATTGTAATTTTCATGTTACAAAATAAATATTTAAATCAAAATATTCACTAAACTAGATAATTAAACAATATTTATTTATTATATTGTTAAAAATTTAAAAAGATATAAAATTATGGACTAATGTTATATGCTTTAATAACTTGTGATTGAATTTATTTGATAAAAAAATACACGAATCATTATTATTTCATAACCCAAATATAATATTTATTCTAAATATTAAATTCAATAGAATTTAATGAGATTCTAGATACACTAAGTATGTGACCTTCTATTAATTTTTCTCAATGAAATTAAGTGAACTTAACTAAATTACAAGATCATTGTCACATAACATTTTAAGGTACCAATATTGAAAGAAGGTAATATTTAAAGAATGAAAACCTTCTTATAAATGTTTTTATATAATATAACCCCTTTATCTATCAATATGTTATCAATCATGATTTATACTTATGTCATTATTATATATTTTTTTTTTCATCTCTATTTTAATTTATGACATGAAATCTTTTATAAAATAAAATTCCCATTGAGTCAACTAAATAGTTTCATTTTTATAAACGGTATAAGGATATTTTTTCTTTAATTAAAATGGAATGTAAAAAAAAATAATTTCTCAACTTATTTTATTACTTTTATATGACTTATGACTATCCCAATGTATGATACCTACCCATGAGAAAATTTCATAACAGTTTTCTCCCATACATTAAAGTATATGATTCATGATATACATTACTTATAATCAAGATTCTAAGGAAAAATACACAGATATATAGTTTTAGGTATCAAAGGAAACATTAAACATATGGAATTCTTATTGGCAAGACTATCTTCATAAACTCCCTTCTTATAGATCACCAAGTGAAAACTTCATGAGAATACATCTCAATGTCTTATGATCCACCAATACTTGATAGTCAAACATTATCTCTAACCCATTAGGAATATGTTTTATAGAATATAGAACATATATTAATGAATATTGTCATTTTATCTCTAGTTTATCATTATAGATTGTAACTACTATAACCTATTGTTGAGACAAATATTATAAGGATATTATCAAATTAATGATTCGTAGATGAATAATCATAAAGTGATATGTTATTTATTAACATAGTGGTAATAGAAAGTATAATGTTTTTTGGTTGTTGGTAAGAAACTCTGAAATCCATCCTTATTTATAATATATAGGGGCCCACGTGTCTATATTTAATTATTAAATTTAATTCCTATTACTAGAGATTACTTCATCTACATGTGGGAATTTGATTTTAAATAGTGTTTTCATTATGAAGATATGATTCAATATGGGAGATGATGTACATCCAAACAAAGTGGAAAAAGGCTATACTAATAGACCTAAACCAACAGCTTCAAAAACCATTTTTATAGGTCCTTATATAACAACATTTTGTAATAAAAATTGGTATATTCTAATTTACTAAATTATGTACCAATGGGTTCATAAAACCATTTTTATAGACCATGAATATAAAAATAGTTATACATAACTATTGGTATAGTGTACAGATTTTAACAATATACCAATAGTTAAAAAAATATCTGTTATGCATTCTCTATACTAATTTCCTTAAAAAATTATTGGTATAGAGTTCCCCAAAATTCCACTATGGAAACATCCTCATTTATAAAATTGTCCCACATTGTTCTCAACTAGTGGTTCCATATTCTTCTCTGGGCATGAATACCCATCCTCTGTTTCTATTTCGTTCGATTGTTCTTCAACATCAAATTAGAGTGTTTAAAATTGGTAATATATTCTACCAAGAATCATTTTCCTTTCTTATCTATGTATAAAACATTGACATATGAAATTTAGTTTTCTTCCTCATCCACACTAATCTCTCACTCGTTATGTTTTTCATTGGATTATTTTTGAATATCAAATTGGTAAGTTCCAAATACTTTCACTTGTCTATCAACCATAATGTTTGTTTATTTTCTAGGTATGAAATAATAACAATGATTTTTTAGTTAGATTATTGATTCATTAAAAAAAGGTTAGTTTTAGTTATATTTTATATTGAATTGCACAATAAATCTAGTTACATGTGATGTTTTTTTAATTCAGTTACTCTCTAATTCTACATAAATATAATTTGAACCTATTATTTTGTGTAATATATATATGTGGTAACTAAAAATTATTTATTATAGTATTTTTTTTGTCTTGTGAAAATATTACATGGTTATTATATTATTAATTTTGATATTTTATTTTAAAAATTGAAAAAATTCATTTCATGTCTCCAAAAATACCATACAGTCAACTCTATGTGTTTCATTATAGATAACAAGAATATGCTTCCTTATAGAAAAATTTTATTTTAATGGATCACTTACTATATATGAAAACAACCACTCACACTAAATGAAGGTAAAAAATTATGACATTGTGTTATGAATATTTTTTCAAATTCGCTTATAGATTATTTATTCGTCACTATTAATCATGAATTTTACAAGAACTAGAGAAATGGAAATCTTTTAAAATCCTTCCTTGATTCCTTTATTGAAGGTTCTTTAGAATCACTAATATTAAACCAATCTACATATATTATGTTATGTGAAAGTAATTTACAAAAATAAAATTTCAAAATCATATTATTTAATATATTTATTTCATATTATTCATAATATATAATTTAGAAAAGGTTCGGTTCTCTTATAAGAAGGATTTTCACTGTAAAAACATTCCAAGAAACCCAATTCAAATGATACCCCCTTAGATGTATTTTATTAATTTCATTCAAGTTGTCATTACTTCGTTCACATGATCAAAATTTTATCTTAAAAACACATTGTTCTAACATTCTCATTACTTCCCACACCATTCATCATGCACCCTTTTAATTTAGTTTTTACACTATTTTATAAATTTCATTTATTTTATCTCCTCTATCACATCATCACTCATCATTCCATTCACTTAAAGAGAAAACTGAATAAGAGAAAAAGAAAAAAAATTAAACACAATTTTTTGTGGCACTGTGTCTGGTTTTTAATCATTGATATAATGGAATTAAATATCATGTTTTTACATTTATAGTATTTTTGTATATATATAGTATTATATATTTTATATTATGATTCTCAAATAGACTAGTTTTTCAGTTATGGTTTCATATAAAGTGAACAATTCTCATTTCCTTGAATATATTTTAGATTTAGGTTCAATATTATTTAATCTATTTTATGACATGAAATATAATTTTTTTTAATATAATGGATAAAAGTTGGATGAATGAAATAAATAAGATATCAAGAGATTTTCAAAAAAAGTTGTAGAACTTTTTAGATTTTTATATTATAATTATTAAGAGTGTGTTCATATACACTAACCATGTTATAACTATGTTGGAATAACTTGGTTAATTCATGAATATGTTAGCTAAAATATTACCAAATATGGGTTTCAAAAAAACTACTATGTCTGGTTTCACAATAGGGACAAAATAAAATCTCAAAATGTTCATGACATGAATGAGTGGAATGGATTGGGGAATTTATTAGATTACTAGAATATGTTTATTCATCCTCATGGGAAATAAAGGATGATGACCCAAGAATACTTCTCTGTGAGCACACATGATGCATGTAATGAAAATAATGATGCTGAAAGGGTGAAAAAATTGAATGATACTCTCATGACTCCAATATATCACCAATGCGGTAATATTAAAAAGTTGGATTTTTAATCCAGCTATTTTATAAGAAAACGATGTATGAAAATTATAATACTTCAATCGATTGGGTTCATTCCTTTTTGAAGGAATTACTTCTATATTATGTAGATATTACCTCAAACCATTATATAGAATGGATGTTAGTTGAAAAACATGGATTTTCTAAAAAATAAAATTTATGTTTTCCTGAAATATTACAGATTATTCTAGGAGGAAACTATTGATATAATTAATTATATAAAATTTGGAACATCTTGGTTGACTCTAAATGTTTATGGGGCACTATCTATAGTACTAAAAAAATTAATGTATCACTTTCTATTGATTTCTTTACTCCACAATGTTTTTAGGTATGTTGAAATATTAGTAAATATTTAGTGGAACAATATTAAGATAAAGGAAGATTATGATGAGTTTACAAACCATATAGATTTATTTTCATGAAAGAAATTTGATGTTCAAAATCTTAATTTTGCAGTAAATGTGTGTAATTTGAGGTTGGGTCTATCATGTGATGGTTTTAATCCATTTGGTAAGATGCTCACATCCCATATAAAATTTCCAATTTTCAGACACATTTATAACCTTCCTCCATGGATATTTATGAAAAAACCTTTCACTTTCATGAATGTACTCATAATTGTAATTTTTTATCCTTTAAATGATATATATTTATAAATTAAAACATTAATAAAATCTTTGAAACATATTTTAAATGTGGGTGTGTCCACATACGATGAATTTTAAAAATATATATTTCAGATATGTTCCACACTTATGTTAATGATAAATTAATTTTATTCATATGTAATGATTTCCGGATGGACCATGAAGGGACACCCATCATTTTCTATTTATATGAAGAATAAATTATCCATAAAACATAAATATCATCATAGTTTTAGTTTTATTGGAAATATATAATTAATTCCATTTAATCATCCATATAGGAATAATCTCTAATGGTTTGAAAATAAAATTAAGATCAAAAATCCATTTCATCATATTTCTAGAACTAATATGCTTGATTTATTGATATATGTCAATTTTTTATTTAGTAATGGTCAAATGAAATCTAGAAAGAAGAAAAATTTCTCCACAGAAACCAATAACAATTAGAAGAACAAATATATATTCTTTGAGTTCCCTTATAGGTAAAACATTTGTTATATAATTTCTTAGACCTAATGGACATTGAAAAAAATATGTGTTAAATGTTTCTTTCAATTCCTCAAAATTTCAAGGGAATGATAAAATATGATTTATGATCTCTTATGGACTTGGTGGATTGAGGTATTATATTATAATTTCATCTTGTGTGTAAAAGTAAAAATAAATGGAATGTCCGTTGTTCTTATTTTATGGTGAAAAATATTTTAAAAAATTAATTTATTGAAGTAATAGTGACTGTTAATGTTCATCAAGGATATTTAGGAAGCATATCAAAATGAGTCAATAGAATAGATTTGAAGCTGGAATCTTTGATGACTCATGATTATCATATTCTTCTATATGAGTTGATTCCAATAGTAATAAATCATTTATTATCTAATAATTTAAGGTTGAAAATTATATAATTATTTCATTTTTATAAGGATAAATGTTTTAATAATTTTTTCAAGTCTTTCATGAATTTTTTTTAGAAGAGGCACTATTAATTTTTTGAGAGATAGAGAAAATATTTCCTCCGTCATTTTTCACATGGAGGGTGCATCTAACTATCTGTCTTCTAACTGAAATAATTCTTGGAGGGCCTCTTTCTTTTTTTAGATGTATCCAACTAATAGAAATATGTACACATTAAATTTTTATGTTCAGAATAGGGATCATTTTTAGGGATATATTTTGAAAGGTTATATGTCTTAGGATTGTATGGATTTTTTTTCAATGTATTTTTCTAATATGACAAAAATATTAAAGAAACCAATGGAAAATAAAGAAGAGTAGTTTGATAAAATTGAACATAGTTTTCCTTCAGTTCCCTTAATAGTGGAAATTAATAGATCATATAGATTTGCCACATTAATCCTTGAATAATGAGATATTGAACACCATATAGTTTTGTTTAAATATTATTTATTGATTGACAATATAATGTAAATAAGTTGAAAACGTATATTTAATCTCATCTTATGTAATTGTAAATATATATTAAACTATATCTATTATTTTTTGGAATGGAACATAAGAAAATTATAAATATAAACCATTTTTCATTATCTTTGATAAATTTAGATACTTTATTTAGAAAAACATTTTAGTCTTGTTTGAAATGGAAGGTATAAGTATTACACTAATAAATTAGTAAAATTAATATTTTGTTAATTTTCATATTCATTTCCTTTTCAAGTATTGTGTTTTGTTGTTTAATCTATAACTAAAGAAATAATCACTTTTTCTTTAGGTCCTAATTCTACAGACTTTGAATGAAAATCAATTGTGTAAAATTGGTAAAAAATTATTATCACTGAAGGAGAAATTAACATGGGAACATAACCTGATGGGTTAATGGTAACTTCCAAAAGAGATTTTTATTCCAGGGCATCGGATATTGGAACTCAATTTTAAAATGTATCATAATATGGAGTCATTGAAAAATACTAATTCTGGGTTATTAATCTCATGGGAGAGTCACTCTAATGAAATGAATGTTTTTTGATTCAATGATGAGGCATGGAACATTTATTGATGATTGTGGATTTAGAGTTATTGAAATGAATAAAACTCTTACAAATTATGATCCATATATATTAGCATTAATGGAGAAAAATGGTTTCTATATGAAAGGGAATCCATGGCCTTAATTTGGTGTCATTTTTGAAGTATTCTAAATATATATTTTTGATTATGGCGATGTTGAAATTGATACCATTTCTACTCCTATTGGACCTGATAATTTTTTTTCCTTATAATTACACAAATAGTTCAATTTTCAGAGTTGATTGTGAACTTGAAGTTGTGGGGGTAAATATATAGAATCATACATATTTTTATTTATTTATTTTGGTTTAGCTCAACTTGGGTTGTTCAATTTGGGTAATATTAAAATTGTTTTACTTTTTATTACAAATATCTTGTATTCAACTTGACGTTAATACTCATTTTCAATATAAATTGGTTGTAGTTTTCTTTGAGCTGTATTTTCTAATATTAATTGAATAGTATTAGATCCTACCAAAATAAAAAAATTGAAATAATTAAATTAGAAAACAAAATATGAATTTAATTGAAACGTATTAAAATAATTTAAATGAAAATCAAAACCAATGAAAATAATGACATAACCAAGATATTGGCAAACTAAACCAACCCAAAATATGACCCAAATGACCTAATAGAAATTTTTTCAAAAAACCTAATCAATTAACAAAAATATACCAAATGACCTAACAAAAATTGAATAGGATCGAATTGAAAATATAATAAGACTATATCATACACATTCTAAACATTTTAGTTTGAATGTTTTTATTTTTCTATGAGAAAGATTTTATGTTTTGATATTCTTCTCACTAAATATAAAAGAATTTTGTTATAGAACTATGTGTAATTTTTTTTACAAATTGGTATTCATTAATCAAGGTATTTCCCATATCCTTTCTTGTTTGGATTAAAAAAAAGTTATGTATTTATAATTAATTCCATATTTTTTTCTAAATGAATGACATGAAAAATATTAAAGAGATATGAAGGAAATAGATGGAAAAATTATTACTGAATGAGAGAGATGAATTTCACACCTATATTTAACATTGTGAGTATTTTATTTCAATTATACATATCAATAACATATAATTTCATATATTTATTTTTTATGTTTTAATTATGATTCAACTCATATGAGATAGTTATTTTTCAACAAGGCTAGTAGTAAAAATGCTCAACCGGATTATAAAGGGGGGGGGGTAATAGAACTCTATTTACCACTCAATATACTTGATCACACCCTATACCTTCATTTAACATTCCATCTAGCACACATTTTTTATCCCACAGTGTCATTAGTGGCACTTAAGATATTTTGGTCATCTATGACTTCTCCCCTATTTGTGTGGATCCTAATTTCCATTTTTTACCTTATCCAATGATTTCTCCTATCCCCATAAACATTATAAATTCCCAAAGACTAATATGCAATATAATTTTCTATCTACTTCCTTATCTCATAGCATGAACATATAGGGTCCCTCAACTTCTACTCCAACACATTCTAAGCCTCCAGAGCAGGCATTGGGTCTCACTCCTTTTTACAGGTTGATGAACCTTAATAGTCTTGGGATCTAGTGTCACCCATTGACCATACTACCACATGTATATCTATATAACACTAGTACATTATTATGACCACAATTTATTTTCATTATAATTTGTATTAGTATAATATTTGTTTTTTACTTCCCACAGGATCATCCACTAGGAATCATGGGCATACATGCATGTGTGTGGTGATGAACCACCACACACAACTGTCTGTTGAGTACAATGAGGTCTATCATATTATTGAAAAAATAGGGTGAGAATGTATGAGTTTTATGGATACGGTTCAAAAAATCACTGACATCATTCCCCTTAACCTACACTCATAGATACAACTTCTAAATACAATAAATGATAATTATTGGTCGAAAATATGGGTATGAAAATTCTTCGGGTTCAATGTTATATTATTATTATATTTATATGAATTAATATTTTTGATCCATATTTGTTAAACTTTTTCTGATGGTGTGGCTATGACGATAGCCTGACTCATGGAATTATGTGACCTATGTAGAGAATACAAGTATGAGTTTTATAGTGGATGATATACTATAGCTGGTTCAGATTTATAGTTCAAACCTACCCAGAATAATTGTCTAGTAACAAATTATCAGGAAACAATTTCTTATTGAAAGAGTACCAAGTTTAATAGATTAATCAAATTTGAGGTTTTTGAATGAAAATTTCTATGATATTCATCAATAATTAGTTATTTATAATTGAATTTTTTTAGGAAGTGTCCAAAAGAAATAAAAAAAAAACTATTTTACAGAAGAACTTCACACTTTGGGGTAGACAATGATGTCAGAACATGATAGAGAGCAGGTATGAAACTCATTTAAAATTGTTCTATTTAAATAAAGTATAAAAATAAAATTTAATGAATTAAAAATTATATAGATTCATTACATTTTTTTTAAAATATATATTTTGAATAATTAGATAGTTTGGGATGTGTTAAAGGTATATTTATTATATGGAACTGTAAAATTAGTTTTAACATAGAACATATTCTTTTGGAATCATATATAACCTCTTAATCATGTGTGAATGTTAAATGTGTTATTTTGGATACAATGGGAAAAGAGAATAGTGTTCCTATTATGAGGTAATTGGAAAATAGTTGGTGGGAATGGTTATATTAGATTTTAATGATACCAAACATATCTAAAATTTTTAGAAAATTAAAACCAATTAGAAATATAATTTCTTAGAATAATATAAAAATAATTATGATCATATATATAACACACCTTCTATCCATTTTTCATAAAATTTTATGATTGATCATGATCATTAAAAATTAACCAATATATTTTTCCTTTGTAAGGTAATCCACCAACATGGAAATATTGAAATAAAATTACAAGTATCACATTGTTCAAGCATTATCTTTTTTATAATCTCTATTTGGGCTGAAAAAATGTTTAAATAGTCCTTTAGGAACTCAAGTCTTTTTTAAAATAGTACAGAGAATTTATTCATTTTCAATAATACAATTAAATTACTTTTTTGTGAAACACTACTCTTATCCTTCTTGGGTGTGTTATGCTTAATAAAATACTTTTTACATATCCTAAATAATCCATACATTCACTTATTCCCATATTAATTTTTTTGGTCTTACCTTTTATATTTTTTGGCATATTCTTGGATGAACATGAATACTATGAATCTTTAAAAAAATTGCACTAATTTTAGTTTATACAAAAATTTATCTACGAATAAAAAAATATTTGAGGAAAATTGATTTTTATATTTTTTATATATACATTGAAATAATTTATCCATTATTACATTTGCTTTATGATTTAATTTATATCTATATGTTTATATATGATTAAAATAAGCTTGTACTATGTGCTAAATATTTTACGTATCAATAAGTATACAAAAAATATATTTATTATTTTAATTAAGAGATTTCTAGATTTGATTGTTTCAATGATATAGAACTAATTTTAACAATATATTGAAATTTTGATTTTTAATAGTGGATAAATAAATATATAAATCTTTTTATATAATGAGATATTATATAGTACTCAAAGTTCATAAAAAATCACAATAATGAAAATTAGGAGTTATTTTTAAAAATTCATGATAGATTGTACATCATGCACACAAGTTATTCCACCCAAAAAATAATGTACATCATGGAAATTACCTTTTACATGTCAAGGTAACACTTGATAATTTTAAAAAATAATTATATATAATTAATGATCACTTAAGACAAAAACAAAAATATTACAAAAAAAATATATAACACATCAATATGATTTAGTGTTATTAATTCAACAATTCACCCCATTATCACATTTAAGCACTATCCGATCAATTTAACCCTTTTAATCACATGGAATTATAATTTAATACTCCATAATAAAATTTTCACATAATAAATTCAATAAAATAAAACATTTTAAAACATTTTATTCAACACAAGGACTGTATTAAAACTTAGATGTTATTTTATTTTATAACATAATTAATTTCCTACAATATTCGAAGATAAACATAAATAAATTTCACATGTATTATCATTATTAATCTATAGAAAATAATGTTATAAAATCAAATTTGAATTATTATCTAATGTCATATCATATAATAAAAAATCAACTAAATTCAATTATCAGATTAACCATAATAAATAAGAGTAGGTAATTATAAGCTCCAATATGATTACAAGCACTTACCTCAAGGTTTGTTATCATTACTCACAATGATTAAATGCCTAATTTCCACTCTAATTACAATTTTTTAATAATTCACTAGGAACTAAAATAAAAACTATAAGTAAAACAAAAAATAAACTAAACCTATTTTTCTTTTACCTAAACAATAATAAAAACATTATAAACACTATATAAACATAAAAAATAAATTATTAAACATCCTAGAATATAAAATTTTAATTTTACATACTATCATGATAACTGATCATTAATATTAATTAACCAAATAAAAATATATTCAATTCATTCATGTGTATTAAAAAAAACAACAATATCTACTATAAGCATTCATCAATATCCATCAATGAAAAATTTACTTTTATTTTCCATGTTTTAACCCCTTTCAATTAAATCCTAAAAACATAGAAAATACCAAATAAGAACACATCTACCATTCATTTCACCTTTCCATTTCACCCTATTATATATCTATTTAATTTTGATTAGTTTTTTGAATAAATACATTCCATTTCCATTATTCTGTAATTAAATTGAACATATATTCCTAAAAATAATATATACAAAAATGAAACCTTAAAGTCCAATTTATGTTAATTTATTAAATAATATTTTTAATCACATTATAAATTATCCTTATTTATTATATAAAATTTATTTTTTTAACTAAATAATATATTAATAGCACAGTTTAATAAATCATTGTTGAAAATAATATTGTATTATTGAGTTTATCCATTTGATTTTAGTTATGAACTTCATTATTAATTACATATTTGGAATTATGATATTTGAAATTCAATGTAATTATAGAAGGAGGTTTTTAATATTGATGGAATTGTTGCTTGAGATTTTTTTGTTCTAGCATAAAGAAGAAATATGGAATCATGGTAAATGAATAGACACATCAGTAGACTATAAGTTTTTCATTATTAATTTCAAAATTTAATATCTATTTTATAACTAAATAGTTTATTTATATTTGTAAGAGTGTTCTTTGGAGGCCCTTGATGAGAAGGAAGATAATTTTTTTGGCCAAATGATCATTCACGTCAAGTTTTGGTATATGAACACCATGGTAGAGTACATTTTCAAATAGGTAAGATTTTAGTCCCCACAATATATTGACACATTTCAAGTGCCATTTATTGTAGAAACTGGTTGGAAACCGCACATTCATGGGTATTACTGGTTCAAACCAAGGAATAAGAGGCCAAAATATAGTCATACCAGAGTATAAATGGAGTAAAAGAAGCCAAAGATGATTTTATGAAATTTGTGGAATTCTTATGTCCATCACTTCCACTATCCAACAAAAAATATTGGCAATGGAGATGATGATGATGATGTCAATGGTGATGGTGAGGATGATGATGAGGATGAAATCAAGGATGATGGTGAGGATGACAACGAGTATGATGGTGAGGATAAAGGTGATGATAGTGAAGGTAATGCTGATGAGGGAGAGATTGGTTAGTTACATTTTTTTGATATATATGAAAATTGATTTTTGATGATTATTTTTAATGAATATATGTGTTGTTTTGAATGTGTGTTATCACTGGTTTGTTCAATTAATTAGTTTTTGTGTTTTCATTGGTTATATATTGTTTGGTGATTTTTGATGTAAATATTTGTTGGTATTTGACCAAGGTGGGGTGTTTTTTTTACTTCTGCTGGTTGTTTTGATAGGGTGGGAGTGCTCTTGTGTGCAGTTTTGTGGGTGTTATATACAAATGGTTTAAAACCAATTTTATTGAGATATATCAATAATTTAAAAAATGGTATAGAGATATACCAAATTTTCTTATAGAACCATTAGAGAAGATATATAACAACGATTCTATCAATATCATTGGTAACACGAAATTTCAATAGACTTAAACCAACAGTTTACTTAAAACCATTGGTATAAGCCCATTCCAAAAACTTGTTAACCAATGATTTATAGAACCATTAGTATAGGATATAACAATGGTTCTACCTCTAATAAAAATAATTTTGAAACATTGTTATAGAGCAGGATTCTTGTAGTGAAACAGATAAAATATACATTGTAGTTCGAGGATGGTGAAACTAGAGCTAGTCAATAGCCCTAGGAGTTCCCCCATGGTCATGTTTGGTTTACCATATTTTCAATAGGTGAAATGGTATTATATTTCTCTAGATTATGATATTTAATTATTTATCTCTCATGGTTAATTATTATGTAAAAGAATGGATGGAATAAATTACAAGAGATAGTTAATATAAATGAAAATATGAAAATGGATTATTTATGGATAAATGTTTTCAACTTATACGTGGTAAATTTTCTGAAATAAATCATATAGTTTAATTAAATAAAGTTTTAAATATAATTGTATTAAATTATCTTAATAAATATAATAAATAAAAATAAATCAAACAAATATTAATTCATTAATGTGTTCCATCTCCCAAATTAGAACAAAATAATATTTTACTGTGAATGTCAGCCATAGTTCAGGGTGCCTCAACCAATTGAAGAATTATAATAAAAATAGTTGGTTAAACTAACTTGAACATTCATAAAATTAGTATCTAAAACTATATTTGTGTAATTTTTAATATCATAGTTTCAGGTAAGTCCAATATTTTTTTAGGAAGTGGGAATCCCCTAAACAAATTATACACCAATGAGTTAATATAGCTGTTTCTCCAAAATCTTACCTTAAATCTCTCAAAGTAGTGAAATATCCATATTTTGGAATATAAAAAGAGATTTAATGATATATTACCACATAAATATTCATGTTATATAATATTTCAAATACAATAGTGAGTGATATTAGGATTTTTGTAAAAAAGTTTGATACTTTAAAGAATAATAAGTCATTAAAGTCAAAACTCTTAGATAAAAGTACTAATCTACTAAATTTATTCATCATAGAAAAAATATACAGAAAAAATACCTATTGTACTATGATCCATCATAGAAAAATAGAATGACCCAACATGAAATAATTCATAGGAGTCGTAAAAGTGATTTTACATGGTACTATACTAAGAAAGAATGTTATATGTTTTTGAGTCTAAACGTCATATCGACCCCAATCAGGATGTAGGTACAGAAAACAAAGATTCCTATATGATACATAGAGATTATGAATTAGTTATCCAACTAATAATGTTATCATTTATTTCTAAATAATTAAAACTAATTCATTGGGACAAGGATACATATAAATTGTTTTCATATCTCCAAGAATTACATGAAGAGAGATAAATGTAGGAGTGGTATGAGACCTCGAACACACTTTTAATTAATAGGCTTGGGATGGAAACCATGATAGTCCTCATATAATAGAAGTTATTGGGTACATTGAGTATATAGATACCTCAGGATTCTAGATAAATTAATAACTATCCATAAATCTCATACTACCATCTTTATTACCCAACTTACCAAATTTCATTATTAAGTATCATGTTAATAATATAAATACATTTCTACCAGATCATTTTCACATTGTCTTCTTTGATGTTACGCACATTAATAAACCAGTTCCCTAGTTCTTATAGAAAATAAAAAAATGAATATATAAGTCTAGGATGCCATTAAAAAGACCAAAGAAATAAGTGAAACACTCTTTCAAGATGAAAAATATATTAAGGGAGTTAAACAATAAGGAGGTTGTTTTTTTTCATGTAAAAAGAAGGCCCACTAGAAGAAAATTATAATTACTAGAATGAAATCCTCAAATTTTATTATATGTTTGGAATTTAATGTTTTTTTCCTAAAATTTATGTATTGGATACAACATATGGCTTACACATATGTATTCAATTATAGGAACTAAGTAGATTTGTGGGGGAAAAGATAATTGAAATCTATGAGTTTCTATTGGGGAAAGACTAGAAGAATTGATAGTATGTGAATATCATCTAAATTAATTAATTAGATTGGTTCTTATTCTAGAAGATTTTTATTATATACCATTTTTTACTAGAAACATTATCTATATGTCATGTTTTGAAATAAAGAGTTTTTATTTAATATTTTGAAGTATGAAAATTTTAATTTATATTGAAGAATTATAAATAATTGTTTGTAAATAATTTCAATTGAAAAAATTGTGTTGAAATAAATAAAAAATCTAGAAAAAAGACTTATATCATATCAGTCTGTGGAACGTTCTGTGTATTCATTTAAAGGAAAAGTTTAAAAATAAATCAAATAAAGGATGGTATTTAAAGTATTTTGAGTTAAAAAAGTTATATATATATCACACATATTGATAATGCAAAATAACCAAAATAAATTTGGGTTTCTACGACCATCCCTTGAGGAAGAAACAAGTCATAGTATGCATAGTAAATCTTTCCTTTTTTAGGATATAAGTTGGGTATTAACACCAAAGTTTATCATAACCCATATATGGAAGGAAGTTTCCTTTATAAATGAAATATTAATATCACATTGTATAATATTATTCATTCCCAACCCTAATACCTGAATAATATATATAATTGCATATCATTTCATAGAAATACATGCCATAAATGGAACGAAACTCATGATTCTATCATATTAAATATACCTTAAACTAGTTATAATGGAACTTCCTCAATCATCAATTATCTTGTGTCCAAAGATATGACTTCCCAAAACAATTTCTAGTTTTTATGGATAATGTAATTTTTTTTATATAAATAAGGGGTGAGAACATAAATATACCCAATATACTCCTCCCAAGACTATTATGTGTACATGTGAATTAATAATAATAATTAAATGATCTATAAAAGAAATAAAAAAATCGATGAATATCTATATAATAATCCCAATTTCCAAACCACATCACATTACCCAACACAATTCACCATAAAACCACTCTTATAACCATATCAACTACCAAACTATATCTACGAACCAACTCCTGCTAAATACCAATGAAACCACTAATGAATGTATTTTTTTTTGTAATCACCTTTACTATATTAATTTTTTTATGCTCATTGTTTTATTTCATAACAAAATTAATTTTCAAAACAATTTTAGTTTTATATCATTATTTAATTTTTAATTTTTTTATTTTATTCTATTTGTTAACTAAATTTTATACTTATTTTTCAAGCCCAAAAATTATAACATATAACTGTTGAAATTTATATAATTTTATATGGATATAATGATATAATAAATCATTAAATATATTTTTTACACTAAAATAAAAATTTACCATTCCATTTTATTTACATAATTTTCTATGTAATTTCAAAATGATTGTTATGATATTCTATTACCATGGTTAATTACTCAATTTTTTTTAAAATGTTAAATAACATGTTTTATAAAAAAACAAATTTTTAGTTATTTATTATTTTTATTTAAAAATGTAATTCCTTATACGTATAGTGTCTTATTATCACAAAATGGAAATTTTGATAATTTAGTTTTTATGAAAGCTAAATAGACATTGATATAACATTATATTCATTGTTTATAACATTTATCAAACCAAATTTGTTTTCTTAAGTATGTATTTAAAATATCAATTTCTATTAATAAAAAGAGGAGATTTATAAAATATATTTATTTTTAATGAATAATTAATTAATTATGAAACATATAATAATTATGTAATAATAAAAAATGTAACCTCTCAAAAAAAAAAATAGTCTTCATTGAGATAATTCTTTCTTGTATTATATGAATTTATTTTAAAGTAAAATCTCTAATATTGAGGATTTTAAATTGATAAAGTGTGTATAATTTTTGGAATCATCACATTGAAATTATCTTATTTCGAATTTTGTAGTTTTATTTTGAAAAATTATTTTATTAATTGTTAAAAATACAATTTTTACTAATATAATATTATTTAGGAAATTATCATGACACAAATAGGGAAGAACAATTTATAAAATTTTTTAATGACATAAATTTATTTAATGAACAATATAAGTCATTTAAAAATATCAATTTGAACTTATAAACCAATATTTGAAAATTTTAAGCCTATGTTTTATTTTATTCTAATAATAACTATTTATGATTCTTTACCTTAAATTTAGTGTTTCCAATATTCCACTTGTGTTTTGATTGGTTTTACTCTAAAAAAACTCACTTATTCAATAACTAATTAATTTCATAACAATCAATAATCTTAATTATCTTTGTCCTAAATTGAAAAAATTCTTTATTCTAAAATACACTTTTCCATGGTTATATAAACATAATCTTTCACCCATTTATCCTCCCTTAAAATTTTTAACTACCAAATATATAAAAAAATTACTCTATACATTCCCCTAGCCATACATCTATGCCCCAGATTTAAATTAAAATCCTTCTTCTTAAACCTTAAAAACAATCCATAGGAGGTGTTTCAATAGACTAGGAATGGTTTATAAGTTTTTATCTCTAATATTATATGAGATTATTTTTACCTAAAGATATTTTAAACCATTTACTCTTCACTAAAATGGTTATATATTAATTTTATTAATTTAATTTTTATCCATTACTGATAGGGTACCACCAATTCTCTTTCATCAAACTCTTTTTTATAATTTATTACTTTTTTGAAATAATGGCCTCTTTATTATCTATTTGATTTCTTATTTGAGATTCCTTTATTATAAACACCATTAATAACCATTTTAATATTTTTTCATTATTATATATTAATTTTATTATCAATTTTTACCTATTTATGGTGATATATTGACAATACCCCATTATAAAACCATTTTTAAAGGTTGTTACTATATCAAAATATGCATTTCAAAATATTTTTCATTTCAATTCAATTATAATTTTGAACATTTAAATAAAATAACTAATATTTGAAAAAACCATAAAATAATTTTATAACTATAACCAATTTTTTTATAGGTCTCAAATTTTTATTTACTTTCTTTTCTTCTAAACTATATTGAAAAATATCGCTCCGACTGGTGGTTTTATGCCACCTAAGTGAATGGAGATTTTTGTTTTTTGACTTATGACTTATATGGATACTATTAAAAAATTATTTCATGATTAAATATAAGATTATTAGTAAAATAATAAAAATTTCACGATTATTTAATGATAATATAGCCTTGATAATATTGATATTAAATGTAAAACAATTAATGTGATTTTTTTTTTCAAACATGCTTATGAAGAAACAATAATTTATTTAAAAATATTTTATTAAATATATTGAAACATTAAAATTATATACTTATATAATTAAATTAATTATATACCTTGTCACTTTTATAGATTACGGAACCCTGGTAAGGATATCATTTACCAACACCATTACATCGAATAAGATTTTGAATTACAAATCAACCAACTTCAAAATAGAGAATGTAAGATTTATTTTAATAAATGAATAATACATGGTAATAACATAGTTAAATGGAATGAAAATAATTTTTTAAAAATTAAAATGGTTTTCAATAAAGTAATTAAGTAATGAAAACTAATTATATATGTTTTTTTGTGTTTGTACGAAGCATATCAGAGCTCTATGTATGGGTTTCATTCAAAATATATATTCTTTTAAGTGTTTTTTGCATTAAATATAATAAATTTTATAGAATATTTACACGGTATTTAATGTATAAAATACTTTTATACATTAAATAAAAATTATTTTATTATTTCCATTCAACCCTAATGGATTTTTAGTTCTTAGAATATGTTTCTTAGAAGGGTCCCTTTTCACTCATTCACATTAATGGTGATATATTTTATGTCACTCTATATATATCTCTTATCCCATTTAATTCATTATAATATGGTTATTTTATTCACATTATGATTTATTACCCTTCACTTTATAGGCATTTTTATAAATTTATGGTCACATTTCCATTTCTCCCTTAAGTCCAACCCTATGATATTTATATAGGTACCTTTCAAATTTTCATAACAGGTCATCGATGTTTCTTATTAAAATAAAATTTTAATATAATCTGTATCACTATTTAAAAATGCATTTTAAAGAGGATTATTTGTCTATTTATATTGAAATCCCACTAAATGTTATGAAAACTATATTCATGATTTCTCTTACATTTTCCTCCCTATTATTATAAAGATTTTTTTTAAATATATTATTTATGTTATATGTTTTAATAATTAGTAATTTTTTTAAAATCACATTATTAAATTTATTTCCTTCCATAAAAATTTGGTTTTTCTTATCTAATTCAATTTTTTGTAAAATATATGAAATGATTTTATTAAAAATTACATAATTTCTCATATTCCTCTAAATCATTCTTCATTTATTTCATGTATAATTTATCTTACACCAATTTTACCATTACTTATATAGTATTTCTATTGATTTTTTTTGGTAAATATATACTTTGGAAAAATAATAGTATGATTTATTATGTTCTTATGTCTGTGTGGTATAGTGGAAAAAAATTATCTACAAGATAAATTATCAACCACTACATTTTCTCACCTTATCAGAAACTATGCATAAACATAACCATTCTTGTTGTGACTTTCCTTTGTAAATTCCCTTACTTACTTATCATATTGGAAGGGTTTTTACCAATATACCAATACATTTTACTAACTAGTGAAATTATTAACAAGGATTTATACCCTTTATTTAGTGTAGTGTGAATACCCTATATTTAATTATCGTGATTAAAGGTTATTTACTTAGATAGATTCACTATTTATTTGAATTACTATTTTGATTCCTTGGGTTAATCATGAAATGAATTTGAATAATTTATAATTTTTTTATATTCATGTAGTTCACATATATATGGATATATAATTATGAAAATGGTTGTGCCCAGAGTTATATATACCTTTAATACACTGGGAAATAGACTATATAATATGTGATCATGCTATGATATCTTGGCATTGAGACTTGGACTATATTTATGATGCCTTTTATAGTGAGCCTTGGGATATGTTCCGGATGTATTGACGATGAGACTTGACCTATGTTTATGATGACATTGCTTATGTTTATTCCATATTCATATATTTACCATGATTCTATGATATTTTATACATTATTCCATGTTTCCATGTGATGGATTATGATTGATTTTTTATGATTACATGCTATGATTTAATGATGCTTGTCACATATCACCCTATGTTAATTCTATCTTTACACCATTACCAAGATTTATTCCTCACCCTTATTTCATGTATGTCCCTAGGTTATCTAATACAGTGATAAGAGTAATGCCACACAAGTAGGACCATACCAACTTTTGGATGTGAGTCCAAATGGGTCAACCAGTTCCTGTACCTTTTTAGATTCATGGAGGACACACTATTGATCATGGGCACCTCATATAACTGGTATGTATCTCTTCCTCGCCAATCAAATTCCAGTGATTTGTGTAAGTTATCCTCAACAAAAACATATGATGATTCATATAAAAACTGTTCAAATAAAAATTCACATACTATATAAAATAATACCACGAATTTTATCTTAATATGAGTCTTTTATTAGTATATTTCTTAACACAAACAACTAATCTTTAAGTGATTTGTGATATATTATAAATATATGACTATTTAAATGTTATTTTTATAAACATCCCACTAAATTAGAAGGTATGAATTATAGTATCCACATTATAAAAAATATTTATACATGATTCAAATAATTAAAATGGATTTATTAATTCATAATAAACAATTACTTAATTTTCAGTAAAGTTATTTAATGCTTTAAAAATATTTTTTTTTTCAAAAATTATTTTTATTTAATTTTTTGAAAATATATTATAATTAATTTATACATTTTTTTATAAATATCAGTTTAAAAAAATAAAATTACTTAAATTGACCATTATATATTATATTAGGTGAATTTTTTAAGATTTATCTAAAAAAGATTTATTTTTTAGTGAATAGTGAAAAAATACGGATTTTTGTAAGACTTTAATTTTTTTCATTAAATCCAATAATTTAAAAGTCTCATTATATTATGGATTTTATTTTAAAGTAACACATGATTCATATTATTTAAAATAATATAAATATTACTATATTAGTCAAAATTATATTTTATTTTGTTATAAGTTCATTTTTTTCCAAAAAAAATCATTTTTCTAAAAACCATTCTTCATTGCGTTTAAGAAATGTATATAAACATTTATTAATTCCCATAATATAAATTTAATTTTCAAATATTGATTCTATATTTTAAATTATGAGGTTCATATTTGGTAAATAGTTCACTTTTTTCATTATGAATAGTAACCATATTTAATATTTTTCGCCTCTATAAAGGGCAAATTAGGAAATTAAGGTTAAAAATATTGTGATAAGGATTTAAAAATATATCAAAAACATAAATTTATTTAATTAAAGGTGATATTGTTTACTATATCAATCCATAATTATAATATATGTCTACATGGTTCCACTTGACCTGACTAATATATATATTATATTTAAATAATTTAAGCAATTCAAATTGTGTCCTTTCCGTATCTTATAAAAGGAAACCTCATATTCCCATTTATTCACAATGATTGAGCACAATAATTGGAGTAATATCTCCCCTAATAACTTTCTATATTAATTATCCTCTTTTATATCTTATTTTCTTCACTTAATACCATCCTATAATGGCATAAGGTGTAATAAAAAGGAGGTCTCTTAATGAATATTGAATTGCCTTACTAAAATCATTAAACATTTATTACTTATTTGAAATAAAGTAATTATATTGTATCCATATTAACATAACTAATATATTTTCATTATTATAATTATATTTTATTGTGATTATGGTAAAACCATTTCCCATCTCCATTCAATCAAAATGTAAATAAAATTAACGCTTGTGTGTACGTGTAGACTTCCAACTCCACATAATGATATGATTCATTTTCTGTAACCATATTTTCTTGTTGTATAATTTGATGAATTTAATATATATATATGTTATTAAGGGGATAATTATTATTATGATATTATAATATATTACTTACCATCTTACCATTCCACTTGTTAAAAAATGACAATGACACTCGTGTGTACGTGTGGACTACCACCTCTACAAGGCAACATGATACATTTTTCATGTTTTCATTTAATTGATTATTAAAAATATATATCTAATGTATAAAAGATATAACTATGTCATTATTAAAATTCTTGAGATTATGGAACTATGATCCCTTTGACGATGACCAACTTATCAATGTCGTTATACGATTATGAACCGAATTTTCTCAAAACATCCATCTTGAACTTAACTGATTTAATAAATATAAAAATATTGGAAATAAATGAAATAATATGGATAATAATATGTTAATATACCTAAATATTATTATTATTTAAGTATTAAATTAATATAATTTTATTATATTAGTGACAAAGTACGTGTGTGGTGAGTCAGACTTGGTGTAAGGGGTTTTCTTAACTTCATTTATTTTCATAGTGTTATATTACTTATTAATTTTATATGTTAATAAAAGATTAAGTGTTTAATTTCCTTCAATTATTTTATGTTTTATATAATTTATTTATTTATATGGAAATTTTTTATACATAATTAATTCATTGGTTAATTTTCTATTTAATGTTACAATCACTATAAAGGTTTCTCATCTCACTTTTTGTTTCTAAGAGAAATATGTCATATTCACTTCTTTTTTCTTTTATATGGTGTTTATACTAAAAATTTTATATTATATATCATGAATCTATTTGTATTCATGTTATTTAATGTTTCATTTTGAATATATTTATCTTAAGTGGGTTATCATTCAAAAGTTACCAAAGTAATTACAATTTATTTCATAATCTGATCTTTATTTGTGATTGTTTATGCTTAAGATTCCAATGGGAGAACAAAAAGATATTTTTATATAAAATAACACATATTTTATTCCCCTCTTATTATTTCTATAAATTACAACTTTTTCTTTCATTTTCCACTCTATGAGTACAAAAATGATTAAAAGAATGTTTTTAAAGGAAATAAAAATTGTTTTCGATTCAGTCATAAATATTTTAATTCATTGTATATAGTCTCATTAAATTTTTTTCATGAATGTTTTTAATATTATTAAATTACTTATTAAAATAAAATTTACCCATTATTTACTTTTATTTGGTTTAAAGGAATCTTATTTTCTTTTTTTGTATGAGTCACTTTTAATTGAAAGTGTCAAAACAATCATTGTTTTAAAACATACTAATCAAATATATTTTTACTCTATCAAGACTATTATTTTCCTTTATGGTTATTTTAAAAGTTTTCATGGTAGTTGTTAATGAATGTTTTTCCTAATATTCAAGATTTTTTAGTTTTTAAATAATTATTTTCATGATGAAAATAATATTTTTTTTAATAAATGCTCTGATGACCGTTAAAATGACATTAATAGTTGTCCAAATAATTTACTAAATATTATTATTAATTGGGGATATAATATAATGAAATCTATAATATTTCATTGGATATCTTATGATCATTTGGACAGAGAATGGTATTGGTATTCCATATTCTAGTTCTTTAAATACATATTGTTATTGATTATTAAATCATGATGACTTAGTTGTATTGGTCATTTATATAATTAATGCATTGGACTTATTATGTGAAAGGTGTGAAATAAAATTACATATCCCATTGATCTATGGGCAGGTATCATGAGAAAAAATGGGTTGGGTATTTGGCATATTCCTTATCCACTTATATAAGATGTCTTAGCATGCGGCCCTATAGGTATCTTTATGATATCTTAGAAAAATCAATCGACGACAAGTTTAAATGTCTAGAATTATGAATTCCATCCTTATGAAATCAGTTATTGATGCTGATGTGTTTATTAGAATAGTTATTATATACATATATAAGTTTCAATCTCATGTTATTATTTATATGACATTATTTGATCATCATTAATTCCTACCATACTATTAATTTCTTATATATTCTATGATAGTTTCCAATGTATGTTTTACATTATAGAGCATTTGAGGTAAAAATTTTATTTTATTTTTGCCCCATGATTTTTGGAAGTGTATTATGATTGATATGAATATATATTTTAAGAGAATAATTATTTTCTCATGGAAAATACTATAATTTTTTTTATAGTTTCAAATATAATTTCAGATTCACTAATGTATTTTGTTTCCAATGACCACTAAAGTGTTCAATCCATTGGAATGTGACCTTCTATAACATATGAAAATTTAGTAAGATAACCACTGTATTTGAGTTTCTAGAGATGGGATGTTATAATCTCTATCAATGTAAGTTTACAAGGACTCTTGGGAATTAGATTTAAGAAAACATATATTAGAGAACATAACACTATTATTGATTCCTGGGATAAGTTTAAGTATATGCCAATATCATGAATCTTGGTTATAGTATTGATTGCACGATTTTACTTGAAAATTAATCCTTATATAGAAAATGTAATGTAGATGCAGTTTTGGAATAGATACACCTTGGGGTAACACATATAAAAGGGTTATATTTGGTATTAACTCAATCATTATATATGAATAATGAGTGGGACTAAGACTATACACCTAGATAATCATTCCTGATGGATATTATTGCGTTAATTAATTTTATTTTATTAACCATTATGACTATGAATATGATAGAACCTATGAGAACCTATGATATTCTATAATGATATGGGATAAAATAAATGTTTCATGGGGTTATATGCCTAATATTAGTAAGAAGTTTAAAGGACTAAATACCTATTTTAGGTTTTATGTGATAGTAGTTTAATATGATTAATTTATTTTTAGTGACATTTATAGATTATAACCATTTTAATTTTTATGTGATTTAGTGAAAAGTTATTTAATGATGAATTTTTTTTTTGAAAATTATGTTGAAAAAAATTCTTAACATTATGGTTAATATGATCATTTATATTGAGTTAACTAAATAAAATTAGGATAAAAGGGTTATTACATTTGGGGATTTTTTTTATCATATAGGTAACCATTGGATTGAAAATTCATTTTGTGATTAGGTGATTAATGTTATTCGTGATGAAGTACATTATATTGGAAACATTATGATTATGGTAAAATAAATATAATTTTAAATGATGGGATTTAATTTGATGCATAATTATTGAGTTATCTTGTAGAAGAATATAGTGTTCTTATAGTGATTCTGGTGATTTTGGGAAATGATCTTTGTATTCTATAAAATTTATTATTATGATATATAAATTTTGGTATGTGACTTTACAAGATATTAATACTATTTAGAGTAAAATATTAAGTTGATATTATGATAAAATAAATCTAATTATTGGGTTTTAATATGTTTTTAAAATATTTTGAATATTTTTATGTCTATTTGAACTTTAGGCATTGTTATTTAAATATAAGATATTAATTTATTAATTCTCCATATGATGTTTTATTGATATTGGATATTATCTCATATTATGAGAAGAAGTTTTGTATTGGTTAATGGAAGGAAACATGAGGAATTTCTCTTCAATTGTTTTGGATCTTATGGTCAATTAAAAGTATATTTTATTGATTTGGGCATGAAAATATCATCTTGAATATTCATTTTTTGGAGTAAGAGATGTGATAAAAGTGAAAATTTATTGAAGTCCATCCAAAGGATTATATTTTTATTGTGAAATGGAAATAAATAAAGTCTGAGTATTTTATTGTGTTCTATTTATTGATAGTAAAATAATACCACAAGCCATGGAATAGGTTGTTGAAATAAAAATGGAACCAGTTTACTATAATTTCTAATGAATGTATGGTCCTCTTTATCCCTTAATGATTTATGGTTTTGTAGTCATTCACTTTCCTATGATCAGGTTCTCTATAACTAGATAATATTTTGAGAATGATATTTTTCTCCTCAATGTCCATAGTTTCAATTCCTGCAAATTTTATCCTTATATGGGAACCTAATTTTTTTAAAGGTTGGAGACGAAGCCTCATCTTTTATTAAGTCAAATAAGAAACCTATTTAAACTGGGTATAGGGAGACCTATTACATAGCCTGAAGGCCCAGTGGGCATTTAGCCCATTACATGGCCCGTATGCCCAAAATTTTGGCCCAAGGCCCATTCTTTGAATAATACTGCTACAGTACCCACGCTGCTAAAGTATCACATAGTACCCACTGCTGCTACAGTACCCTGTCGCTGCAAATTATTTGTTATATCGGTTAAGCTTTATATTCCCCCCTAACACTTTTCAAAGGACGTTTTATTATCCCTTTTTACTAGGTGTAGTTCCAATAAAGTTATTTCCAAAAAATTGAACAATTAATTACTTAGATAATAATTGAGGGGACACAATATATTTAAGTAGGGTGAATGTAGAGCCCTGAGAATATAGTTTAAAATATTAAAATTTTTGATATCTTTCTTAACAAGGAAATCATTAAGTGAATTGTGGCATACTATAAAAATATTATTATTTAAATGGGATTGTTATAACCTAACTATTATGTTATCAGGAATGTATAGTACTAACCACATTATGAAAAATATTTCTAATGTTTTTAAAGATAGATAATTTATTTTTTAATTCTTCATAATTAAGTAATTATTTTCTATACATTGATTTTATGCTTCAAAAAACATTTTATCCAAAAATGGGGTTTGTTAAATTTTTCATGGATATTATGATTAATTTATAAACCTTTTATAAATAGATTTTGAAAATAAAAATATAAATTTTGAAATCATCATGCCAATATTATCTTAGGGTTATATTTTTATTTTTTTATGATTATTTATTTTTCATCAAATAATAAAAAATCATGATTTTTGTTAAACTGCCATTTATTTTCTTTAAATAAATTAATATAAAATTAAAATTATGTATTATATTTGGTTTAATATTAAAAAATTTTCATTCAATAAAAAATAGTTTAAATAAATCCATATGAATCAATATTGTATTTTATTTTGGTATAAGTTCGTTTTTAGTCTAAAAAATCACATTTTTCTAAAAAAATAATTTTATCATGTTCTATGCATTTATATTAAAATTGATCAATGAATCTTCTTGAAATTTAATATTGAGAAATTTATTAAATATTTTATATCAAGATGTTAAAATGTTTCAAATATGTCCTTTTTATTTTTGTTCATTATGAATAGTAGCATTGGTAAATATTTTTCACCATTGTAAAGGGTAAATCAAGAAATTATTGCAAAAAATAATGAGATAAGGCTTTAAAAATATACCAAAAATACGAGTTTATTTATTTATTGTGTTTAATTAAACCATAAAAATCACAACTTAGAATATATATCCATTTGGTTCTACTTTAAATGATTAGGATATATTTTATATTTAATTATTTTTTGTAGTTGGAAGTGTGTCTATTCCCTCATGTATAAAAGGGAACCTCATATTATCCTTTATTAAAAAATATTGAATAGGCTATATTAGAAATTATCTACCCTAATAACTTCCAATATTCCTTTTAAACTTCCTATAGATTATTTTCTTCTCTTAAGAATGTTCAATGATTTCATGAGGTCAAATCCAAAATAGGTATCTCAATGTATTTCTAATCATCTTACTTGAATCCTTAAAAGTTTACTTTTAATTATATTTATTATTAATATATTTTATCCATATTAACGTTATTAATAAAATATTTTAAATATATTGAGATTTTATTATGATAATCGACAACTATTTTCCACATCTTTTCCATACAAAGGTAAATGAAAGTATTTCTCATTTGTAGATATTGCCTACCACCTCCACATATATTTTTACATCACCATATTTCATGGTTTTTTTATTATGATGAGTTTAATGAAAATATATTATATTCATGAAATATTAATGATTCTGGAAATATAATATATTAATTAACTTCTTACACTTCTACCCATTAAAAAAATATAGCATCATTTGTGTTTATGTTTTGACTATCACCTTTACAAGGCCATGTGATTTATTTTTCATGTATTCCTTTCATGGAGAATTATAAATTTTTATTTAATGTTTAAAAATGATAATTATTCCATGAATAAAATTCTTTATATGATGGAAATTTTCCTCCTTTAACCATGGTCAACCTAATTAAGTAGTTTTGTGATTACGAATTGAGCATCCTCAAAACATCCGACATAAACTTAAGCGATTTAATAAATATATAAGGTATGGTAATAAATGAAATAAAAGTGATAATAATGCATTAATACAAGAAAATGTTCTTAATAAATTATATAATTAAGAAAAGTTTATTATAGTGGAGATAATGTATGTACGTGTTGAGTCAGATTCAAGGTAAGGGGCTTCTCAAGTCAACTTGTTTTCACTGGGTTATATTACATACATCATTTTATAAGTTATAAAAATATTATTTACATAATAATATATTCTTATTTTATGAAATATATAATAATAGTTTATAATGATTTACATCAGTTATACATAATAAATTAATTTAATAATCCTCAAGTAAATGTTTTAATCTTTGTAAAGGTTTCTCATCTCACTTTTGTTTCTGTGAGACAAATTCCATATTCACACACTACTTCTTATTTTTATTGTTTATAATACCAATTTTATATTTCATATCATGAATCTCATTTTATTCACGGTATTTAAAGTTTTATTTAATGTTATTTATTTAAAAGGCGTTACGATTCAAAAGTTCCAAAATTGGAAGGAGTTTTATTCACAATATCATAAGTTTTTTCTTTTTTTATGTTTTTGTTTTATTTGGGTTAATTATATAATATTTTTATACTAAACACCATAAATTTTGTCCCCCTATTTTTATTTCTAGAAATTAAAAGTTTTAATTTCATTTTAATCTCTCAATGTACTCTAATTTTTGAAATATTTATTATGGAAAATGAACTTTTTTTTTCTATTTAGTTGGGAGTATTTTTCTAGTAGGTCCATATTTTATTTAAAGAGTTGTCAATAATATTTCTACAATTATGAATTGATTAATTAAAAAAATTACCAATGTTTTACAGTCTATAAATATGTTTAAAAGAATCATTTTTTTCATTTTTGAATGAGGAACTTTTTACCAAAGTTTTAAATAGAATACTTGTTTTAAAACATATCGTAAAAATGAATTTTACAACCATCATTAATATTATTTTTCTTAAATATTAATTTATATGTTTCCATTTATATTTTTCAAAAATATTTTTTTTGAAAAAATGTTAGTTTTTTAATTTAAATTTTTTATTTCAAAATTAAAATGTTATTTTCCTAAATTAATGTTTTTTGTGACCCTTTAAAATGATTTTAATATATGTTAACATGATTTGATGATTCATATGATTTATTTTATATATAATCTAATACCATTTAATATATTTCTCTGGATGAATTATGATTAATTTTATTGGGAAAATTATTACCATTATGTATGCTAATTCATCCAATACTGGTAGTTATTGACTATTAAGTACTGTTTATTATGTTATATTTATTATTAATATGATAATTGAATTTTAATTATGAATTTTTAGGGGAGTCTGAAAATTATATATCCCCTTGATGCATCAGCAGGTCTCACGAGATACAAAAAGTTATATATTTAGAATATTCCTTAAAACATTATGTGCGAGATCTTGGATCAAATCCGTGACGGTATGTTTATGATATCTTGGAAAAAGGCCTTGATTCTATGTTTAAGTTTTTCAACATTATGAATTGTATAATTATGAAATCAGTTATTGGTTTCCTTATACTTATTAGAATGGTTATTTTAACATCACAAGGAAAAATAAAATAATCCCTTTTCATATTTAATAATATTTATGAATTAGATATTAGTTATAAATTAAAATGGAATCCATGTCCAATAAAATTCCTGAAATAGAACAATGAGTTTCTAGGAAAGCTTCCATTGTATGCAAGATTGAGTCATACCATAAATAATATATTTTTAATATTATGATATTACGTGGTAGTTATCTCTTTTCCATTATATCAGTGATAATGAATATGAGTAACTAAATTATCTTTAAATAGGTTTATTTATGTTTTATACATTCATAAAATCAATTTTATAGGCTTAAAATAATAATAAATGTAAATTTTAGCAGAAAGATTTATATATTTTTAAAATGTAGTTTTAGGACCATAAAATGGTGAGCCCATTTAAAATACAATTTTTGAATATTTTATAAATTTTATATGAAAAAATAAACATTATTTTTGAGTTAAAAATATTAAAATTTACTTTTGTTTATTTTTTTTGTTTTTTATGAAAACTTTCATATTTTGCTGAATAGAATAATAATATAGAATTTTAGTTCAAAACTTCTTTTTTGTCCATTTTTTTATATAGTTAAATTATCATTTTAATTAGTTTTAATGTATAATTAGATCATTTTTATATCATTTAAACCTATTTTTTTCAATGAAATAAATTTCACATTCAATTTAGATATAAGAACTTATCAAACTTGTGCAGATTTTTACTTTAAAACCCAACTTTGTCGTCACATCCGCATGATTAAATTTTAATGAATTTCTGACACTTCCATGATTGGAATTTTTTAAAATGGATTCTATATTGTTACTAATAATAATTTATAATTTATAAAATGTTCCACATTTTTTTTGACCAAAAATATTAGTGAAATTAATTAAAATTGGTTACAATTATAAATAGGAAAATAAGCTTACCGAGACACTAAACCTTTAAATTAATAGAAAACATGTCCTAGAAGATTATCCAAAATACATTTTATGTTAATATTTAGATCCTATACTACTATTTATTTATTTTTGACCTTTATTGGATCCAATTTACATGGGGGAAATGTGGGTGGAATTCCCTTTTAAAAAATTTACAGGAATGCCACTCCTCCTCTACTATAAAAAAGAACTCAACCTTACCATTTCTTCACAAATTTAAACCCCATTTGTCTCATAAAATACCTACCAAATAATCTTACGGAAAAAATAAATTAAATATAGATGCCTCACCTTGGGAATAAATCCCACCAATAAGTCCTTTGGGGAAACCAATAAATAGTTACCCGAAGAAGAGTAAACTTTCGTCAAAATGCAGTTACATTGTTTCTTTCTCCAATCCATTCATTTATTATTATTTTATTATTATATAATAAAATAAGTATCATCAATATATTGAGATGTTTTTATTTTTAGGTTTTGACCTAATCCTCCCCATACTTCCATCAAATAATAAATGAAATTACCATTCGTGTACATCAAATTACCGCCTCACGAAAAGCTGTCTTTTTTTTTTACTTCACCACCTCTAATTATTGGAAATTATGATGAAAAAAATATATTTATATTATATATATATATGTTATTTTTTATTTATTCAATATTCTATAAAATATACACACACAAACACACACCATCATTCTCCCCATTTTTTTTAAATATGATAACATTGTTTGTGGATGTGTTGACTACCGCCTCCTCAAAGCATTGTGATACATTAAAATATTACCCATAATTTATTAAAGATGGGTTTAATTAAAAAATATGAAATTAATAACATCCATATAATAATAATTACATATTTACCCTTCTTTAAATATTATATATCATTTTATTTAACACCACATCACACACTGAATAATTGATAATGTCGCTCATGGACAAGTGGACTGCTGCCCCCTCGATGTGATGTTATTTATTTTACGTCACATGAATTATATATATAAGTATATATGATTAAAAAAATTCAATTAATATGAAATTATAATTCTGTAAGGATAAATGTTACTTATCTTCTTTCCATAATGATCATTAAAAAATGGGAATGTTGCTCAAGTGTATGTAAGGACCACCGTCTACCTAACTGTAACGTTGGTTCATTTTTCATAACCATATTTTATGGTTGGGTTTAAAAGTAGAATTTATGTAAAATATGATAATTATGTCAATATTATTATTTTGTAGATGTTTATATAATGACCCCTTTGACCATATTTCACATAACCAAGTCATTTTTGACACATAAAATGAATATGAACAAAACACTCAACTTAAACATAATTTTTTAATTAGTTGGTTAAAATATTTTAATAATTTAAGTAAAAGTATTAATAAACTTGATAATGCCTCTAGTATTATTAAAAAATTAATATAAGTTTATTATTATGGAACATAAATGTACACATGACAAGTCAGACTCAAGGTAAGGGATTTCAAATCAATCTCCTTTCATTGAGGCATTTTTTGATGAAATACACCTTCATTATACTATAAGTTGTATATATAGAACCTTTGAAATCCTATATCAATATTTTATCTGTTAAAATTATATTTAATGTTTGTTTAGATGTTAATTATTTATGGTTATTATTATTTAAATTTTCAAAGTGGTATGGGACACTTTGAATGTTTAATGATTTAAGTTCAAAAAAATTTGTCAATGAAAATATTCTTGAACATATTATACATATTTATTTATATGTATATAAAAGGGTTATAAATTAAATATTATATCTATTTTTAATCCCATTAAATTATATTCCTAAATAAATGTTTTTACATGTTTTATAAGGAACATTTTAACAAACGACAAAAGGAATATTATCTTCATAATGTACATGATGAAATTTAATTTTCCAATGTTGTTGCCGTTATTTTATTTTTAGACTCCTATGAATAATTTACATTTTTCTTAAATAAAATTCCTTTATTTTTTTTTCATTTTGTATTTAAAATTGTTTCTAAAAAGAATGGTATATTTTCTATTGGAAATGAGATTTTTCATAAAAATGTTATTTTAATATCTAAATGTGATTTTCATATGAGTTTAAATGAGTTTTTAAAATGACAAATTTTTTATTTCATGTTGTGGTTCTTTGACATTATAAATTATGGGTGCACCTAGATAGCAGTGAGTGAGACCATTATAGATTAAACAATGGGTGCACCCATACATCACTCAAATTCATTGGTTAATGATTATATTATCCGAAGAATTATTTTTGGATGTTGGATGAATGGTTATTCCAATCTATAAGGGTTAAATTTGATGATGTACCAAGGTTCATACGTGAATTTTCCATGTTTTCTAATGTGTTTTCATGGAAACCATTTTTTAAGGGGTAAAATAAATGATATTATTTAATTAATAATATTTTCATTTTTGGGTCAAATGTTTTGTTTTCAAGAAATGGGTTTTCATGAGTTTTATTATTTATAAATGGAATAACGGTCTCATTATTCTTATATCCCTTTCGTAGATTTTATTCTCATCCCACTTTTTTATTATTTTTCACAGGATTTGAGGATGAGTAATGGATTAGAATAAATTATTTTTAAATACAAGAAGAGTTTTTATAAAAGAAATTGTACATTAATTTCAAAAAGTTATAGATTATGGAAAAAATGGATACTGTTCAAAAGTGTACACTTTATATTGTATGGTTTTGTTATGTATGATTTATTGCCTCATTCTCTAAAAATCTAAACCTGAAAAGATCCTCAATGTGAGAGAAATTATAATTATTTACATAACTAAAGATTTTGTTTTACTTAAGGTTGATACTTATAGATGGTATCAAAGGTCTGTTTAGATAGCATTAGAGTATATAGTAATGTTAATAAATTTTCCTTGAATGATTTCACCTTATATTGATGATAAAATGTTATAGTATTTTATGATTACCATGTTTCATCTTCTAAAATATTTTTTCTTAGAATGGGTTTCTAAATAGGAAACAAGGAATATGTAGTGGGAATTAACTGAGGGAAAGATATCCTTATAAATCAGAATCCTAAGATGATTATAATTAGAACCGTGTAGTTTTTTGTAGTGATGGGTCAGTTGAAAGAGGCTATAAATGGTGATGGTGTCCATGAATTAATGTTACCAGATCTACCATAGTGAAACATGAGAATAGTAGATAATTTTATGACACAACATCTCCTATCATTCAAAGAACTATCTAACCCTCTTCTAATTGAAGGATAGATTAAATCCTTATAAAATAAGTTTGATATAATTTTTTTCGAACAACCATAAGGTAACTCTTTATTTTTTTTAAGTAAAGATGATTAGTGGTGGTGAATGGTTGAGAATATTTTAAAAGGATAAAATATTTATTCCCTAGAATGATATTAATTTTAGAATATTCTCATAAGGCTATTCAACTTAGTATAGAAAAAAACATTATTTGACAAGTTTGTATTTGTGTTTAGAGATGATATTTTAGTGTTATCAAAAATATATAAGGAACATGAATGTAACTTAAGGATTATTTTTTAATCCTTTAAAAAATTACATTGTATGGAATGTTAAGTAAGAGTAAATTTTTGTTGAAAAAAATTTCATTCTTTTGATATATTATTTCCAAAGATGGAATAACTATTGACCCAGCTAATAAAAAGTTGTTGAAGAGTGGAAAAGACCTACCAATGTTGATGAGATTCATAGCTTTCTTGGATTATAATGTTATTACCGAATTTTTTTCAAAAACATTACTTAGTTATCTATCCCACTAACTAAGTTAAACTAAAAGTGAGTTAAAATTATTTGGATAGTAGAATGTGATTTTTGATATTAGGAACTCAAAAGAAGATGGATGAATGCTCTTATTTTGGCCTTGCCCTCTAGAAATGGATAATCCATTATCTAATTTGATGCATCATTGAAATGAATTGGGTATGACCTAATATATAATGATCAGGTAATTGCTTATACTACACATCAGTTGAAACCACTTGAGTTCAGTTATCCTACAAACGATTTGGAATTAGCTATTGTTGTATTTTCATTAAAAATTCAGTGTCAGAATTTATATAGAGTAAATTGTGAAATATATAATGATCAAAGAATATTAATGTATATATTGAATAATAAATAATTTAACATGATAAAAATTAAGTACTATAACTAAGGTCAAAAAATCCCTCCTCTATTAGGCAATAAAGACCCATTAATATGTCAAATTTCCCTTGCAAATCCCTTGCCACTATTATTAAAATATGGCTTTCTCTACACTTGCATAAGTGGATCTTAGAGGAACAACATGGATTTATCTGGGATACGTCAACCCAAATGGATATTGTCTTGGCCTAACTAATGGGAAGTGATATTGATATGAAGATGTTCGGGTCAAATATTGAAATTATATTTTACATAGACAAGGCATACAAGGGAATGATGTTGGGATTTATTAATAAAGTTATGATGTTCATCAATTTCTCTAAGTAAGTGATTGACCTATTTTTCTGGTGTATATTCTCTCCTTGGGTTTCAATCACATTCATATTAAAAAGATTCCTATTTTTTTAGTCAGTATGAGGACTTAACCAAGGGGATCCATTATCCCCTAGTATCTTCATCAAGGTACGTGACTCTTTTCAAGAAGTATCTGAATAAATACATGCATGAGAGCTTAATGAATCCTTATCAATGATGTAGAACATTTCTAGGATTTCACACCTATTCTTTATAGTTGATTTTAACCTCTTAACTAATGGAAACAATCAATCCATACATGAGCTTAACCATATCCTTGAAACTTACAGCAAATGGAGTTGTCATGTTATAAGTAGGGATAATTTTTTTTTGTTTTTATACATCCAAGAACTACTCAAAAAATAGGTGGAATATGATTGAAGAGAAGTTTAGAATCCATAGAAGGAACATTCCAATTGACTATCTTGGGGCTCTGCTCTCTACTGGTAATACCCAGATTCACAATTCTGAAGGCATGGTGGATAAAATTTCATCCCGTTTTCTCAACTGGAAAAATCACCTTCCATCTTTTGGAGGCTATATCGCCCTTGTAAAATGTGTTCTTACTTTGATACATATACATGTTATATTATTAATAAATTCCATTAATACCATGATTTAGAATATTGAAACTATACCTTCATCATTTATTTGGGATGCACAAGGTGAGGGAAGGTATCACTGGGCTTTAGGGGGAAAACTGGCTAGGGAAGTGGAGGACGAGGGTATTAAGCATAAAAGTTTCCATGAAACCATGAAAATTTTATGGGGTAATCTAGAATGGGAATTCTTATAGGAATAATAATTGTGGGAAATATTAATTCATTAAAAAAATAGTTTGGGTTCTAATGGCTCAGGAGGGAGAGGATTGATATCTTGGGATTCGATCAGACGAAAAATTCATACTCTTCACAAACCCTCTAGATGGATTACGGGTGATATCAAGGTTTTTTATAGTGATAATTAGGTGGAGAGAAATTTTGGTTTCCTCATATCTCTAAGGAATCACATTTCACTCTAATAGTCTAGAAAGTTTCTGGTCCTCATTAATGTTGTTTCTAACCGAAATTAGATCAAGATCTTCAAAGGTATTTTATTCAACTCTAACCTGACTAGGATTATTTTCACAGGTTCTTCCTTGGGTTTATTCTCAATGAATGCATATCTATAGATTCCACAAACATTATCCAACCATAATACATGGGGGTCATCTCTCTAGAGTTATGAAATTCCATCCAAGCTCAACTATCTTATTGGGAATTTATACAAATAATATCTTCCAACTGAAGATGGGGTGTCACACAAGTGGATTTATATTGTATGTAAGTTAAAATACTGTCATAACTCATAGGAAGGATATGATTTTTATTTTTTATTTACCATATATTGGGACTCTGTAATCTAGAATTGTTTTTTCATTTTCAATGGTGGTGAGTTTCTAAATCTTAATGGAGAGGACTTCCTTTTTACATGGTTTCATGGAATAATGGGAAATGTCCAAAAATCGAAATCTAGAGCCTATTTTGTTTTGTAGTTGGATGCTAGAACATTTGAAAAGCCTATAATAAGGTGTAACATGAGGGTTCTACAATATCATGTATGTTTATGGAGGTCTAGGCAAGGCCTATGGTGGTTGAGCTTAGCCTCATATTTAAACATTTGAAACACTCTCCTTCCATCAGATCCATCATATTGAACGGAAGGACACTCCAAAGGAAAAAATTGTATGGTAACTAAGTGAGATGGATTCCCACTTCACGGGGTCTGAAACTCAATTTTGATGGATCATGTAGAAATATAGTTATTTTTACTGGTGGGTGTGTGGTGGGGGGGGGGGGGGGGTGTTCATGACTGAAAAGGTTCTTTCATGATGGACTTTAGTGGTTTTTAGTGGATATAGAGAATATCTCACATCTGAATATTCAACCATGTTCATGCATCCTGAGATTATCCACTATCACAATATACCTATGGAATGGGTGAAGGCAAACTGTATTACTTAATATATGGATATATGCAATGAAATCATCATCCCATGGGAGATCACCTATTTTGTTTTCAAATGAAAAATATTTCTCTATAGTCACATATAGATTTCACATACATGGAGGGAGGGAAACAATGTGGCTAACATATTCTCCTCTTAGACAACCCCTAATATCTCTTGTTTTATTTTTTACTTCCCTTGGATATAATCCCCCTGAGTGTTTGATCCCTTTGAAGGGTGCTTCATTTTGTATCCATTATTTCAACCCCCTTTTACCTTTTGGGCTCTACCTTTCTATTAATAAAACAGTCTTAAATTTGGATGGATTAATCCAAGTAGCGCAATGATATATAGTGACCATTGAGACTATTACTAGTGGGATGGAATTCAAATAGATATTTTTGAATTTATTGTTATGTTTTTGAATTGTTATCAATTTATTGAAAAGTGATAGTTAATAAAGGAGATTATTTATCCTTTTCTAGTGGAAAGTGGAAATGGGAAAATATATCAATGTATTTCATGGAAGTATTTCCAAAATAATTCTCAAGGTAATAATTTGATTTGGGTTATTGTTGATAAAATAAAAAAATCATTACATTTTCTCCCCTTTCACGATATAATGTCTTTAGAGTAGCTTTGTAGACTATATCTAAAAGATATTATTAGGTTACATTGAGTGAATCCTCCCACTATATCAGACTATGATCCTAGGTCAATATATATATTTTGTAATGGAATATACAAGTAATTTGGAATTCAACAAAATTTCAGTACATCTTTTCATCCTTAATCAGATGGACAATCTGAATAGATAATTCATAACATAAGAAGATATGCTTCGTTCATGATCAATGAATTATCATGGAAATTGGGATCGACATATTTCTTTTGGTGAGTTTTCTTATAATAATTATTTTCATTACCAATATATAGATGACACCTTTTGAGAAATTAAATAGAAAATGTTGTCGAACAATAGATTTTTGGGATGATTTTGGAGAAAGGAAGTTGATTGGAGTAGAGTTGGTAGAGGAAACAAAAGAGAAATTTTAGGAGATACGGTGCCACATGAGGAAAAATTGGAATATGTATAATCGTTATATAGATAACTGGAGAAAAGATCATTCTTTTGAGGTAGATGATCATATCTACTGAAAATTTTCCCTATAGAAAATTGTGATGCATTTTAGTTAGAAGAGGAAGTTGAGTCCATGGTTTATTGGATCCCTTGAAATACATGATAAATTTGGATAAGTTTCCTACTATGTGGCCTTACATCTATGTTTATCCTATGTACACAACTTATTTCATGTTTCAATGTTAAGGAATTTTGTACCATATTAATCTCACGATTTGATCCCTGATGTAGTTAAGCTGGAAGAGAGTCTTACTCATAAATAACTATTACTTTATGTTACTAAATATAGTGAGAATGTGTTTTGGAATTAGGTGATTCATCAATTTAAGGTTTTATGGAAAATCCAAATGGATTAAGAGGAAACATGGGAATTTAAAAATACTGCACGGGAAATGTCTACCAAATATTTTGATAAGTGAATAAAATTACAAGGATGAAATTTCCAAAATAGGGAAAGGAGGTAACATCCCATGTAATGACAGAACACATATTTTCCATATTTTTTTTAATATTTAAGAATTTGATATTAATTTTACCATAAATGGGATTCTATGTTTTATATCATACTTAACACACAACAATGAATTTCTTTAAAATATTTTGTTGCATGTAAGACTAAGTTATAAGAAAAATAATATATTTTAAATATTAATATTTTATGTATAAGTTATAACCTAGGTGTAACACCGCATGCTTCCATGGTACATTTCCCTTTGAATAATGAAATAGCTTGCATTGTACCCAATTTCGAGATTTTAACACACCGCTGCCAATCAAACTAGCCTTTAGAAATAGTAATACCACTTTTTTAAATTTTAAAAAACTTATTTTTCAAAATGGACTTCATTTTTGAATTCAGAATATCGAAATTAGCAAAGGGTCAATTTTTTTTATTTTTCATAAAACTTGCAATTTTTTATGAATATTGAAAAACATTGTATTATTGGTTAAAACCAACTTTTTATATAAATAATTATTTATTTTATTTAAATTTGTTTTAGGTCAAAATAGATACCTAATACCTATATAAGTTCAATTTAATTCATTAGAGTAATTTTATAATAAGTTTAAATGTATAAAAATTTTATTGAACTTTTTACCGTCTTTTACCCACCTCCTCGGAGCATTTAAAAATTTTCATAAAACATTGTTTTACTTATTCTCTGATTTGAATTACAATAATTCAGGAGACACGGATAATTTTAGTAAGTAAAATTTGGGTTAATAAGATGAAAATAATTTTGGTGAATAGTAAGTTTTTACTTTTATTTACCACGGTTAAAAGTAAATAAAGCAATTAAGGGTAAAAAAGATATCATAATTACCCTAACACATATCCTAATTATATTGGATTAGTATAATTAAACCAAAAAAACCTTTGGAATAAAATATGACCCCAATTGGTCCACTTGGATTATATTAGGACATTTATTATTATTTTATTTAAAGAAGAGTTAAAAGAGTTAAATAGAAAGTTTAATAACTAAACCATTTTTAATATAGGGTTACGCACAATATAAATTAGACTATAAATATTTATTAGAAGTATAAAATAATTTCATATATAATCGTATTTATTTATGATTTTTAGACATTAAATAATTTAATTTATTTCTGACACAATGATGATGCATTAATTATCTAATTAATGGAGTATTAAAATAATTTATATTAAAAATATCCAAAGAAATTTAATTTGAGACTTTTGATATATTCCACTAATTTTTATGTTAATATTACATTTTATTGTTGGTTAATTTAATTTTATTCAAAGCGATAAAGTTTCTATGTCTTTCAAAAAAAATGAAATAATAAATAGTTTTAAAATTGACATAATAGAGTTTTTAAAAAAATACTACTTTATTAATTGATATAATATTACTAAAAATATAAGGTTTTGCCAAAGAACTTATATAAGGATATATATATATATATTTATAATTAACCACTTGGGGTTCTCTTGGCTCGTTATTGTATGTTTATTAATCATATAATTTAAAAAAAGAGACACGGTAAATGTCAAACTGTTTAACTAAGAGTTAAATATAAAAGATAAGGTTAATATGGTGACCAAAACTTTTCTAAAACATATTGATAGATAATATGTCGACCCATATATACCTTATCCTTGAAATAAATCATTTTGGAGCCATTAAAAACCGAAAATGATTTTATTATAAAATAATATTTCAAGCTTTTCATAAAGTGACCCTCAACTCTCTTATAAAAGGGTACTTCCACTTATCAAAATTTCACACCTCCAAATCCATTTGTTGTAACACCCCGGGCTTCCACGATACGCTTCTCATTCAATAATGCAATAGCTTGCATTGTACGCAACTTCGAGTTCTAAAACACTACGACTAATCAAAGTATCTGTTATGAATAGAAATAACCACTTTTTAAAATTATATAAATTTTATATTTCAAAATGGACTTCATTTTTGTATTCGTAATATCGAAATTATCCAAATTTGAATTTTTTGTAATTTTCTGAGAACTTCTAATTTTTTTATGAATAGTGAAAAATACTTAAAAACAACTTTTTTATAAAATAATTTATTTTGATAAATTATACTATTTAGTGTTTTTAAATTATAATTAGAATATATTTTTACCATTTTATCCAATGGTGGTCATTAGAATTAATTTAACATTGAAATTGGACATAAACAATTGCCAATCTTTTGATATAAATTGTTTCTTAAAAACACGCTATTTGTTGTAACAGCGAGAATTAATTATAAAATTAATTAATGCAACTTATATGTTTGGAATTTTTTAAAATAGACATCATTTTTGAATTCGGAATATCAATTATATCTTAGGGTGATATTTTGGCCTTATTCTGAAAAACTTCAATTTTTGATGAATAGTGAAACCACTAAGTGGTTGTTAAAAACTGATTTTTCGTTAAAATGAAATATTACCACTTCTGTGATTTGATTTTCAAAAATCCGACATACATGGTTGTCATTAAGAAGTAAAATGTGGTTCAATGAAATTAAAATAATTTTTTGGTGAATAGTAACTTTTAAGTTCTTAATCACGATTAGAGGTAATTAGTGTAGTTTAAGGTACAAATAATGTTTTAATAATATGAGATGAGCATGAAACTTGTCCTACTCCTATTGGATGAGTCATGGCCGACCAAGACAACCCATGGGTCAACTTGGGGAACCCATGGAGCCACTTTAGTTGGAAAATGACATTAATATATAATTATTTAATGTTAAAATTAAATTGACACAAACATGAGTTGTTTTACTAAAATAGTTTTTAAGTGGGGTTACACAAGTCCAAATTTTGACTATAAATATTCATTAGAAATCTAAAAAGATTTTATACATCATAGTATTTTTTTTATAATTTTTATACATTAAATAAATTAAATTATTTATGACATCATTATGATGCAGTGATGACCTCATTATTTAACGATTTAAATAAAATGAGAAGATAATGCAAAATCCAAGGCTTACACTTGTCCAAAGCCTATTGGATGAGGATATTTCGAACCCTTATCACCTTAGCCACGAATTATATAAGTGTGGGACCTTTAGAATCCTAAAATCATTGTATAATAATGTAACATTTCAATCTTTCCAAAAGAGCCCCTCCTCTCCACTTATAAAAGGCCCCCACCTCTCCCACCTCATTTACACTTTCAAGCCATTTGGCTCGGACAACCTCTGCCCAAATACTCTCCCAACTTCCCCCTCTTACTCCTAGAAGCCTCAATTTGGGCATAACTCTTTCCAAGGAAGCCTTTGGCTCAAATCAAAAAAGAGTTACCCGATTTTGAGGTAATGTCTTCTCTAATGTTGTTTTGTTTTATTTTTCTTCTCAAACCCCCTAAACTCTTTTTATTCATTTATTTTGTAACAATACCAGTATCCTCAATATACTAGGATGTTGTTATACGAAGGATTCGAGCTACACTTACACACACCTACATCTAATGGTTAAAGAACATACGGTTTCTGTGGATGGTGAATGTTTGCCTCACGAAACGATGATTGTTCAACACTCATATAACACCTTCAAAGGTGGCCATTAAGATGTCACTATTTTTATATTATGATATATAATATGTTTATGTTTTACTTATGCTTCTGTATTTCTCATTTATGGCATACTTTATGATTTCCATTATGGGTAAAACGCGATAATTTCATTTTAGGAAGTGCGGACTACCGCCCCCTCAAAGTGATTTGAATCCTTAATGCCATATGTGGGATGTATAATGGATGGAGTAAATGGTATTATACACTATATTATACTGGAATTATATTATACATTTATATCATTATGATTTCGTTCCATTAAATATGAAATTGAAATGAAAGTAGCGTTCATGCGTACGTACGGCTTACCGTCTCCATGAACGGTGCATTTCATTTCTTACCTCTAAATGTTACGTAATATTATAAATGAATGTATATAATGGATATATATGATATATATGACATCTAAATCATGAATATAATTCTGGAGATAATGGATATTCTACCACATAAACAACTTGTAATTACAAGAATTTTATTATTGACTCAAGTACCAAAGATCGACAAAACGACCGTTATTAACTTAAATAATTACATAATGTTCATAACATCGTAATAAGTGATATAAAAAGGATAATGAAATTGAAAATGGTTCTTAATAAGGTATATATTAACTCTAGTTTATTATTCAGGAGGTTAAAGAACGGTTGAGTCAAGTCAGACACGAGGTAAGGGAACTTCTTACCTCAATTTCCATTCTTTGGGTTAATCTCCTACTTTCAAATTATGTCATGATGTTATTATGTCCTATTTTGTATTTTTACTTTCGTTATGTGTACCTATAGTGAATACACATAATAGATCTATTTTATTTTAAAAATAATCTTTTTAAGGACTTCGTCTCAATCTCCTTTCATTGAGGCATATTTGGTTTTATACACAACTTTCTTTTATACGGTGTATAAACCCCTTTGACTTTTAAGTTTATTCAAAAGGAATCTTTTTATACGAAGCGTTATACTAAACGACAAAAAGGGAATGTTTTTCTTCCCGTACATATGCGGCGACAATGACTTCTCCGCCGCCATGACCATTATTTGAGTTTCGGCTTCCTCTACAAGATGTCACTTTTTTTAATGAAAAATAAATACAATGTTTTAACTTTATTTTATTTTGGTATTGAAAATGGTATTGAAAGAAATTTTTTATATCAATGTGTTGTATTTAAATCTTGTGATTGAAATCTGGAAATGTTATGTTTCATTTATGCATGTTTCATGTGATACGATTATGTTATGGTTTATGATATGTTTAAACCTATTCATATGAGGAATGCATTGGACTTAATAAGTGACGGGTGGAGCCCGCTATAGCTCCTCGATGCATCGGCAGGTCTCATGAGACAAACTAGTGTCTTCGCACGAGGCCTTGACAAAATCTTATTTGTGGTCTTGGCACGAGGCCATGACTACGTGGTTATGATAGTCTGGCATTATGCATTCCATCATTATGAAAGTGGTTAATGATATTTCATGTGATTATTCGACCAGTAGAATATTCATGTGAAGAAGTAAATGGAATTATCTCATTTTACTTTTTCCGTATTATGTTGATGTTCAAGTTTAAAATGCTTTTGTTTTAGTTATACATTGCCTTAAATGTTTATGTTTATTTATGATGGCTTCCGCAATATTGTTATCCTTACTGAGCATCTGAGCTCACCCCTTTCAATGTTTTAATATTTTCCAGGATGTGAAGAAGTATTTTATGAATGACCTGCAGGGATTGTCAGAAGAGGATATGAGAGTGGACTATGGAGACTTTGTTATTGTAGTTTTTCACTTTATGATGTAATGTAACATTTACGAATGTATCTAGTGTTTCCAAGGCTACTAAACTAATCGGTCTTTCGAGACTTGATCTTTTGTGATCATGCCAATGTTACGAAGTAATGCACCGACTCTGGGTAGCTGGGGTCGGGGCGTTACAGTTGGTATCAGAGGAAGTTTAGTACAAACCTTGGAAGCTAGATTTAGACAAACTCTGATTAGAGCACGTAGACCTAAGATGAACTTTGAGGATTAGTATAGAAGAACTTCTTAAAAATTTTGGTATTGTAGAGATTTTGTGAGTTTTCCGAGCAATACATCCCTGTCTAGATACGAGCAGGTAGAGGCGGCTCTGGCACAGATGTTCCTAGGGGTAAAACCCGAAAACACCGCTTTGAGCTAGACTCGAACGGGAACTGGTGCACGACAACGGGCCTTACTGCACTCTTGGTTACGACACTCCCGGGGGATATGCTTAGGATAACTCTCATTTTCTTTACAAATCATTATGAAGGGTTTATGAGTATATACTTCCTCAAAGAAAACATTTTTATGATTATGGATTATATCCATAAATAGTTCAATTTATGTTAAGTGTTTTATAAGTATGGGATTATGTATTTTGATTCATAAACTGATCTAGTTTATGCCATTGTTTAGAAGTGGCGCCTAGTGGAAGAAATGGAAACTGTATCAATGCACGCACTCCATGTAGGGATTTCCCTCCTACTCAAGATAATTATTGTGGATCTGAAGATACAACTGGTACTGATCAACTTATTACCGTACAGGGACAACTCACTCAGGTTATGAATAATAACCTTACTCGTATGGAGCACCCTGATCCGCAACATGGAGGATCAATGCTAGACCGTTTCATGAGGAAACAACCACCAACCTTCAATGGGAGTACAAATCCTATAGTAGCTGAGCAATGGATAAATTCCTTGGAGAAAATATTCCATGCCTTGGGGGGTAGTGAAAGGGAGAAAGTTGTCATGGCAGTTTACCGCCTCACTGGAGATGCCGATCAATGGTGGTCACTAATTCAAAACACAAAGGAAGATGATGAATTAACAAACATGGAATGGAAGGAGTTCAAAGAGCTGTTCTTAGAAAAATACTTTCCTCGAGACCATAGAGAAGATATGGAAAGACAATTTTTGAGTCTGAGACAAAAGGAGGATGAGAATGTCGCAAAGTTTGAGGCCAACTTTACAAGGTTAGCGAGGTATGCTGCGGATTATATACGTAACCCAAGAGGTAAGATTGATCGTTTCTTTGATGGGTTAAAACCATTTCTCTGTCGAGCTTTAGTATCACAATCCTTCTCATCATAGGAAGATATTGTCTCGTGTGCTATCAAGACAGAAAAGGAATTCTCTAAGTCTTATGACAACAAAGTAAAGCAAGAGAAGAAGAGAACGGTGGAACAAGAGACAGATAAAGAGAAAAAGGGAAAGAAGGATTTTCCATTATGAGATAATTGTGGGAAGAATCACCCTGGTACTTGCCTAAAAGGAATGGGAGTTTGTTATAAATGTGAATAAAAGGGTCACCAGGCTCGTGATTGCAAGGGAAAGAAAGAGGCTATCAAAGTTGAATGCTATAATTGTAGAGAAATGGGTCATTATGCAAATGAATGTCCTAAGCGTCAAGGAAACTTACCTCAGAAAAGGCCAAGGGATCAAGGCCAATCTTATGCTGTGACTACAGTTAAAGCGGAATAATTAATGTATTGGTGCTTTTGGACTCAAGGATTATATTCTGGTTATAAGAATAATGTGATATATATAAAGATTGTACTACAGTAATTTTTGATTTCAGTAAGGTTTTAATATGATTAAGGTAATCATATTTTTAGTATGTGACAAAAAGAGAAACTTTTCTTTGTTTGGGGAATCTGATGTTACAATTGATTTTGGAATTTAGATACCTTTTAGAGAAAGTCTGGACGGAGGTATTTTGGATAACTATTAAGGTTGGAATGGATTAAGACGAACCATGGATAGTATTGTTTAAGGTTAAAGCATTTCTAAAGATTGTTTTTGGAATATTATAATACTATAGTTTTAGGAAAAGGACAACCTGCAGGGTGGGGCATAACCCGTCGCGTCGGACAAAGCTGCAGGAATCGAACCCACAACCATAGTGCGACATGCCTTTATTTCCTACCACTAGCCTACAGGAAGTCCCTGGTTATTACAAAATAGTTTTACTAATCTAAATGGTATGTGTTAATATTTAGAACCTTATACAATTAGGATAAGTATAATATTTTTGAGTTCTATAATCTTTGTGAGTGAAAGATGAGTTGAAGGTTGAAACTCTAATTGTCAAGCATAAATATATATATACCTATCTCTTATTCAATGAATAAATTAATTCGTAAACTTTAGTAAAGGGATATTAAAACAAAAAATGTGTTATCCTAATACCTTATGTCTTGTTGAACTGATGATATTTTAAATCAACATAGATTGAAGGCTTTGAGGCCCTCAATTTGACAGTTGATTGTGATTGATGACCTCAATCACTCCCTACAAATATTTACATTTTTCCTCCAATTATATGTCTTTAATTGCCACCAATGTTCTCCTAATCGAGATCATAATTGGGTGGTGACTTTTTCATTTCCCTTTCCCTCTTATTAAGGCTAAATTTTATTAATCTAATTTCCGATGTGGGTTTTCCACAAAGGTATTGTCTCTTTTCAACCTTTTATTTTCAAAGAAAAATTTCAAATTGCGAGGACGCAATTTATTGAAGGAGGGGAGAATGGAACACCCCGAGCTTCCACGATACGCTTCTCATTCAATAATGCAATAACTTGCATTGTACGCAACTTCGAGTTCTAAAACACTACGACTAATCAAAGTAGCCGTTATGAATAGTAATAACCACTTTTTAAAATTATAGAAATTTTATATTTCAAAATGGAATTCATTTTTGTATTCGTAATATCAAAATTATCAAAAGTTGAATTTTTTGTAATTTTCTGAGAACTTCTAATTTTTTTATGAATAGTGAAAAATACTTAAAAACAACTTTTTAATCAAAATAATTTATTGTGATAAATTATACTATTTAGTGTTTTTAAAGTATAATTAGAATATATTTTTACCATTTTATCCAATGGTGGTCATTATAATTAATTTAACATTGAAATTGGACATAAACAATTGCCAATCTTTTGATATAAATTGTTTCTTAAAAACACGCTATTTGTTGTAACAGCGGGAATTAATTATAAAATTAATTAATGAAACATATATGTTTGGAATTTTGTAAAATAGACATCATTTTTGAATTCGGAATATCAATTATAGCTTAGGGTGAAATTTTGGCCTTATTCTGAAAAACTTCAATTTTTGATGAATAGTGAAACCACTAAGTGGTTGTTAAAAACTGATTTTCCGTTAAAATGAAATATTACCACTTCTGTGATTTGATTTTCCAAAATACGACATACATGTTTGTCATTAAGAAGTAAAATGTGGTTCAATGAGATTAAAATAATTTTTTGGTGAATAGTAACTTTTAAGTTCTTAATCGTGATTAGAGGTAATTAGTGTAGTTTAAGGTACAAATAATGTTTTAATAATATGATATGAGCATGAAACTAGTCCTACTCCTATTGGATGACTCATGGACGACCAAGACAACCCATGGGTCAACTTGGGGAACCCATGGAGCCACTTTAGTTGGAAAATGACATTAATATATATTTATTTAATGTTAAAATTAAATTGACACAAACATGAGTTGTTTTACTAAAACAGTTTTTATGTGGGGTTACACAAGCCCAAATTTTGACTATAAATATTCATTAGAAAGATAAAAAGATTTTCTACATCATAGTATTTTTTTATAATTTTTAGTCATTAAATAAATTAAATTATTTATGACATCATTATGATGCAGCGATGACCTCATTATTTAACGATTTAAATAAAATGAGAAGATAATGCAAAATCCAAGGCTTACACTTGTCCAAATCCTATTGGATGAGGATATTTAGAACCCTTATCACCATATACACGAATTATATAAGTTTTGGACCTTTAGAATCCGAAAATCATTGTATAATAATGTAACATTTCAATCTTTCCAAAAGAGCCCCTCCTCTCCACTTATAAAAGGCCCCCACATCTCCCACCTCATTTACACTTTCAAGCCATTTGGATCGGCCAACCTCTGCCCAAATACTCTCCCAACTTCCCCCTATTACTCAAAGAAGCCTCAATTTGGGCAGAACTCTTCCCAAGGAAGCCTTTGGCTCAAATCAAAAAAGAGTTACCCGATTTTGAGGTAATGTCTTCTCTAATGTTGTTTTGTTTTATTTTTCTTCTCAAACCCCCTAAAATCTTTTTACTCATTTCTTTTGTAACAACAACAGTATCCTAAATATACTAGGATTTTGTTATAAGAAGTATTCGAGCTACACTTACACACACCTACATCTAATGGTTAAAGAACATATGGTTTCTGTGGATGGTGAATTTTTGCCTCACGAAACGATGATTGTTCAACACTCATATAACATCTTCAAAGGTGGCCATTAAGATGTCAATATTTTTATATATGATATATAATATGTTTATGTTTTACTTATGCTTCTGTATTTCTCATTTATGGCATTCTTTATGATTTCCATTATGGGTAAAACACGATAATTTCATTTTAGGAAGTGCGGACTACCGCCCCCTCAAAGTGATTTGAATCGTTAATGCCATATGTGGGATGTATAAAGGATGGAGTAAATGGTATTATACACTATATTATACTGGAATTATATTATACATTTATATCATTATGATTTCGTTCCATTAAATATGAAATTGAAATGAAAGTAGCGTTCATGCGTACGTACAACTTACCTTCTCCATGAATGGTGCATTTCATTTCTTACCTCTAAATGTTACGTAATATTATAAATGAATGTATATACTGGATATATATGATATATATGACATCTAAATCATGAATATAATTCTGGAGATAATGGATATTCTACCACATAAACAACTTGTAATTATAAGAAGTTTATTGTTGACTCAAGTACCAAAGATCGACAAAACGACCGTTATTAACTTAAATAATTACATAATGTTCATAACATTGTAATAAGTGATATAAAAAGGATAATGAAATTGAAAATGGTTCTTAATAAGGTATATATTAACTCTAGTTTATTATTCAGGAGGTTAAAGAACGGTTGAGTCAAGTCAGACACGAGGTAAGGGAACTTCTTAACCCAATTTCCATTCTTTGGGTTAATCTCCTACTTTCAAATTATGTCATGATGTTATTATGTCCTATTTTTTATTTTTACTTTCTTTATGTGTACCTACAGTGAATACACATAATAGATCTATTTTATTTTAAAAATGATCTTTTTAAGGACTTCGTCTCAATCTCCTTTCATTGAGGCATATTTGGTTTTATACACAACTTTCTTTTATGCAGTGTATAAACCCCTTTGAATTTTAAGTTTATTCAAAAGGAATCTTTTTATATGAAGCGTTTTACTAAACGAAAAAAAGGGAATGTTTTTCTTTCCATACATATGCAGTGACAATGACTTCTCCACCGCCATGAATATTATTTGAGTTTCGGCTTCCTCTACAAGCCATCACTTTTTTTAATGAAAAATAAATACAATGTTTTAACTTTATTTTATTTTGGTATTGAAAATGGTATTGAAAGCATTTTTTATATCAATGTGTTTTATTGAAATCTTGTGATTGAAATGTGGAAATGTTATGTTTCATTTATGCATGTTTCATGTGATACGATTATGTTATGGTTTATGATATGTTTAAACCTATTCATATGAGGAATGCATTGGACTTAATAAGTGATGGGTGGAGCCCGCTATAGCTCCTCGATGCATCGACAGGTCTCATGAGACAAACTAGTGTCTTGGCACGAGGCCTTGAAAAAATCTTATTTTTGGTCTTGGGACGAGGCCTTGACTACGTGGTTATGATAGTCTGGCATTATGCATTCCATCATTATGAAAGTGGTTAATGATATTTCATGTGATTATTCGACCAGTAGAATATCCATGTGAAGAAGAAAATGGCATTATCTCATTTTACATTTGCCATATTATATTGATGTTCAAGTTTAAAAGGCTTTTGTTTTAGTTATACATTGCCTTAAATATTTATGTTTATTTATGAAGGCTTCCGCAATATTGTTATCCTTACTGAGCATCTGAGCTCACCCCTTTCAATGTTTTAATATTTTCCAGGATGTGAAGAAGTATTTTATGAATGACCTGCAGGGATTGTCAGAAGAGGATATGAGAGTGGAATATGGAGAATTTTTATTGTATTTTTTCACTTTATGATGTAATGTAACGTTTACGAATGTATCTAGTGTTTCCAAGGCTACTAAACTAATCGGTCTTTCGAGACTTGATCTTTTGTGATCATGCCAATGTTACGAAGTTATGCACCGACTCTGGGCAGCTGGGGTCGGGGCGTTACATTTGTAACGGCCAAAACCAAAGAAACATTCCATAAAACTTTCATCCCTTCATCATAGAGGCCTTATATTGGCCCGAAAGCAAAACAAATGAGCCCTTTTGATCAAATCAAAAGGAAGAACCCGAAGAAGAGGTAAATATTTCATCACCTCTTTCAAGTTCTTTTCTTCTTCCACTTCCTATTTTTTTGTGGTTTCTATTATAAAACAATACATCCAGTATATTATATATAACGTGATGTTATTATAAAAATGGAACAATGATATTCATTATTCTATCCGTTGTATGAAAGAAAAATTCACCATACGTGCGTATGTATGACTTACCTTCTCCACGTCGTGGTGTAGTTTGTTATTCAAACACTTCATTATTTTGATGGGTATAATACTGAGTATAACTGATGTAAATAATAAATATAACATGTTAATTATTATTTATATATGATATACCATCCGATTACATATGATTTCACAATCAATATAATGATATTGTCACTCGTGCGTACGTTCGGATTAACATATCCACAAACACAATGAGATTCATTCACCATCATTATCATTCAAGAATATTTTTCATTTTATGATTAAATATAATTTTTATGAACATAATATAATTATTTATATGAATTTAATACTTGCTATCCATAACAAACATAGGTTAAATAACAAATCTTATAAAGGAAAATGAATCAGTTAACACTCAAAACGATGGTACTACTGAAATATTATTAATAAAGAAATATTAAAGGATCACATATGATATAAAATTTATGTATACAATTATTATATAATTTAATAACAATTTTTAACTATTATACATGATGTTAACATACCATCTACTAAGTAAAAGTACAAGGTAAGGGTTAATTTCACAATCTCTTTATTATCTGTGGTTATTTTCACGTAAGTATCTACTGAGACATCTTTATCATCCACATCCTTGTTTTCTAAAAAATGTATTTCAAAACATTTTTACCATTTACTATACTATGGGTTAAAGTCATTTATACCCTTATTTTACCTTATATGTTTGTAAAGGAATCTTTTCATCGTTTTCCAAACAAGGTACTTTATGACCTTTTCGACAAAATTAAGGTAAGAATGTTTTTTTAACTTATATGATAGGTGCGACTATTTTCCGCCATTATAACATCATCGAAGCTGACCTTACAATATTATAGAAATATTTTGAAAATAAATGTTTTATTTTATAATTACGAGACTCTTAAATGATTTCAAAATAGAAAGAGATATTTCTCTTAAATAGTTTTTATTTCATCTTTGTCAACTTCCTTTGATAAATTTTACACTTTTTTGAAGATGATTTATTATGATAAAAAATATTCCATATTGTATTTAAGGTATTGTGATATGTTTGATTGTAGATGAGTTATTTTTATACCATTCATGGTTTATGATTAAAGTATTGAAATTTTTTATGGTAGTTTTAATATTAACGATTATGTTATGTTTCAATAATTTCATATGAGGAATGTATTGGACATAGTATGTGACGGGTGGCGCCCACTATAACTCCTCGATGAATCGATAGGTCTCAGGAGAAAATTAGACATAGAATTAGAATAGGCCTTTCCCAATTTTATATATGGTTTTGGCTGAGGCCTAAATCTTTTTTAGACGGCATGGTCAAGACCATGACAAGATGTTTCAAAATGTCCGACATTATAAATTCCCTCATTATGAAAATAATAATGATGGATCAAGTGGTTATTCGACTAGTATAATACCCATGACTATGTTTTATTATGGAATTATTTAATTTTCTCATATTCCTTCCATAAAGTGTTCATGTTTATTATTTATAAAGGAATGTGTTTTTAATTACTAATCGCAACTAATGTTTATGTTATCTTCCACTATATTGCTTACCCTTAATAAGCGTTTGAGCTCACCCCTTTATAATGTTTAATTTTCCCAGGATTTGAAGAAGTTAGTTATGAGCGACTTGTAGGCATAATCTAGGAGACTTTTATTTTTCTAATGGAACAAATTAGTGTTGTATTTCTTTTCATGTTGTAATGTTGAATTTAGGTATGTATCTTGTTTCCAATAATACTAAATTGATAGGTCTTTAGGGACATGATTTGTTGTATCATGCCAATGTAATGAAATAAATCACCGAATCTGGGTAATTGGGGTCAGGTCATTATAGTTGGTATCAAAGAAAGTTTAGTACAATCCTTGGAAACTAGATTTAGAAAATCTCTGATTAGATCACATTACCCTACGATAGAATTTGAGGATTTGTATAGAAGAACATCCTAAAATTTTGGTACTGTAGAGATTTTGTGAGTTTTACAAGCAATACATCCATGTTTAGATATTAGCAGGTTGAGGCGGCAATGGAACAGATGTATTTAGGGGTGGAACTGCAAAACACTGCTTTGAGCTAGACTCGAACGGGAACTGGTGCATGACAATGGGCCTTACTACACTCTTGGTTATGAAACTCCCATGGGATATGATTAAGATAATTCTCATTTTATTTACAAACAATTAGGAAGATATATGAGTACCTCCTCAATGAATACATTTTTATGATTATGGATTATATCCATAAACTGTTCAATTTATGTTAAGTGTTTGAAAAGTTCAGAATTATGTATTATGGTTCATAAAATAATCAACTGTATGCCATTGTTTAAAAATGAAACCTATTGGAAGGAATGGAAACCATATTAACACACGTTATCCATGTAAGGATTTCCCTCCTACTCAAGATAATTATAGCGGAGCTGGTGATGCAACTGGTGATGATTAGCTTATCACCATACTAGGACAACTCACATAGTTTATGAATAATAATCATAACCATATGCAACAATATGATCCACAACACGAAGGATCAATGTTAGACCGCTTCATGAGGAAACAACCACCAAAATTCAATGGGTCTACAAATCCATTTATAACAGAACATTGGATAAGTTCCTTAGAGAAAATATTGCATTCTTTGGGAAGTAGCGAAAGGGAAAACGTTGTCATGGCAGTTTATCACCTCACCGAAGATACAGATCAATGGTGGTCATTAATTAAAAACAAAAAAGTGGATGAAGAAGTTTCAAGTATGGAATAAATGGAGTTTAATGATATTTTCATAAAAAAATACTTTCCTTGCGACCATCGTGTGGGTATGGAAAGACAATTTCTGAGTCTGAGAAAAAAGGATGATGAGAACATCTCAAAGAATGAAGCTAACTTTACAAGGATAGCAAGGCATACTGCAGATTATATGTGTAGCCCAAGAAGTAAGATTGATCGTTTCTTTGATGAGTTAAAACCATTTCTCCATCAAGAATTAGTCTCGAAATCTTTTTCATTATAAAAAGATATTGTCTCATATGCTATCAAGAGTGAAAATAAATTAACTATGTCTTACAACTTTAAATAATATAAAGAGAAGAAGAGAACCGCTAAACAATCAGGGAAAGGAAATAAGGAAATATGGAAGAAGGGAAGAGTTGAACTTCCACCCTGTGATAATTGTGGAAGGAAGCACCATAGTGCCTATCTCATAGGAAATAGAGTATGCTACAAATGTGGACTAAAAGGCCATCTTGATAGTGATTATGAGGGGAAGAAAGAAGATACCAATGTTCAATTCTACAATTGCATGGAGTTGGGACGTTACAAAAATGAATGTCATAAGCGTCATGGAATCTTACCTCAGAAAAGCCTAAGGGATCAAGGCCAAGCTTATTTAATCACTATTGCAGAGGTTGAAGCTATTAAATACGTACTGGTAGGTAATTTAATATTTTCTTCATGTTTAACCAACTCTTTATTTGATTCTGGATCATCACATTGCTTCATATCTTCCCAGTTTTCAAGGAAAATTAGATATTTCCATTTTGATTTAACAAGAGAGTTGTCAGTAAAAACTATTAAGGGAAGTATCATTGCAACAATATTTTGTGAATCAGTCCCCATTGAGGCATATAGAAGATATTTATCTGCTAATCTAATCGTCATACCCATGATTTAATTTGATATAATCGTCAGTATGTATTGGCTTTTGGACCATGATGTGAAAATTTATTGTAAGAATAAAGAGGTTACAATTCCCGGTGATGATAAGGAGTACCTTATCTTTAGAGCATAAATGTCACCATATAAATCTTATCTAGATCCTCCCCCAGTAGCTCTACTAAATTCAATTATTGGGGGGGGGAAGATAATGATATAACTATGGTTGAGGAAAATAATTTTTGAATAAAGGACGTATTTATAGTGAAAGAATATAATGACGTGTTTCCAGAGGATTTACTTGGACATCATCTTGAACCAGAAATTGAGTTTTCTATTGATTTAATTCCTGGTTCAAGGCCCATATCGAAGAACCCTTATAGAATGGACACTATGGAATTAGTGTAACTGAAGAAAAAACTAGTGGAACTGAGTAATAAGGGATTTATTCTCCCTCGTGTTTCCCCATGGAGAGCCCGTATCCTTTTTGTTAAAAGAAAGATGGATCTATGAGGTTGTGCATTGACTACAGGGAGATCAATGCTATAAAAATAAAGAAAAGGTATCCACTACCTCACATTAATGAATTATTTGACCAACTTCAGAGAGCTCAATATTTTTCTAATATTGACCTTTGATATGGAAATCATCAGTTGTGTGTGAAGAAGGAAGACTTTCGAAAAACAACATTTCAAACTAGGTACGGGCATTACGAGTTTAAAATAATGCCATTTGAATTGACTAATGCACCCTTTGTCTTGAGGGATCTAATGAATAGAGTTTTCAAGGCATATCTTGATGACTTTGTGTTGGTATTTAATGATGATATCTTGATATACTCCAAAAGTTATGAAGATCATGAAAATAACTTGCGCATTATTCTAAATTCTCTTAGAAGAAATGAATTATATAAGAAGTTTAGCAAGTGTGAATTTTGGCTTCCGGAGATTTCTTTTCTTGGCCAAATTTTCTCTAAGGATGGAATCCTTGTTGATCCTTTAAAGACCAAGGCAATCCAAGAATGGCTAGCACTGATAAGTATAATTGAGGTATACAGGTTTATTGGTTTAGTAGGTTGTTATCAACTTTTTCGTCAAGAATTTTTCCCAGTGGTCTAGCCCCTTAAAAAAGATCAAAATTAAAGGGGTTGATTTTGTTTGTACAAAATAGTGTGAATAATGTTTTGAATAACAGAAGAGAGGACTAGTCAACACTCATTTCTGGACTCTACCATCAGGGAACGATGGGTTTTTTATTTATAGTAATGATTCAAAGAAAGGAATTGGTTTTGTCATTATGAGAAATGATAGATATATTTCCTATACATCACGAAAGATGAAAATTCATGGTAAATACTATCCCACTCATGAGCTCGGTTTAGCAATTGTAATCTTCACTCTGAAAATATGGAGACAATATCTCTACATTGAAAGATATGATATTTATACTGAATACAATATTTTGAAGTATATTTTATCACAAAAATAACTAATCATGAGGCAAATTAGATGGCTTGAACTACTCAAGGATTATGATTGCTCAATACACTACCATGCGGAGAAAGAAAATAAGGTGGAAAGTGCTTTGAGCAGAAATGATCATGGAGTTTTGAACAAGATGAGAGTTTAAAGGGATCCTATTTTCATAGATATCTAGTAAATATGGATATGGGAATAACCATGGAAGTTAAAACATAAATAAATTTTCAAATGGTTTCCAAAACATATTTACTAGAAATGATAAAAAACATTCAGACTGATGAAGAGGGGTTTCAAAAGAATATTAAATCTATAAATGATGGGATATTGAGTGATTTCTTATATGAAGATGGAATTTTGAAATTTGGGATGAGACTTTGTGTTTCCAATATACCTGATCTTTAAAGGGAATTTTTGGATGATGCTCATAGCTCAAATTTCTTTATACACCCCAGGAGCACCAAGATGTATAGAGATTTAAAGGAACATTTTTGGAAATACAACATTAAAAGGTATATTTATGATTTTGTGTCAATATTTTTGGTTTTCCAACAAGTTAAAGCTGAAAGAAACCATCCTAGAAGATTTATAAAATCTCTTCCCATACTGGATTGAAAATGGGATGATTTTATGAAGGACTTTTTCATGGGGATACCAAAGACTCCTTGAAGGAATGATGCAATATGGGCCATTTTTTATTGTCTTACCAAGTCAACACATTTTCTTTCTATAATAGAAGAGTTTCCACTTAAACATTTAGCAAAATTGTATATTATATATTTTTTAAGACTTCATGGAGTAACCCTATCGATTGATTCTGATCGTGATCCCGATTATACATCAAGATTCTGGAAAAGTCTTGAGAAAGACCTTGATACGGAACTTCGTTTAAGGACTTCATACCACCCTCAAATTTATGGGAAATCAAAACATACTATTCAAAACATAGAATACATGTTGATATCTTTCCCGCTTGACTTTCAAGGAATGTAGGATCAATATTTACCTCTGGTAGAATTTTACTATAACAATAGCTTCCACTATAGTATTCATATGGAACTATATGATGCATTATATGGAAAGAGATGTCGCACACCAACTTGTTTGGATGATGTTGGTGAAATAAATCATGTAGGCCTAGAACTTGTTGATGAAACGATGGAAAAAGTGAAGGTTATCCAAACCCACATCAACACAGCTCAAAGTAAGCAGAAGAGCTATGCCGATAACTGAAGGATGGATTTCAAATTTCAGGTAGGAGATCATGTTTTCTTGATGGTATCTCTATGGAATGAAGTTATATGATTCAGTTAGAAGGGTAAATTAATTCCCACATACCTCAGACCTTTCAAAATTCTAGAATGAATTGGGGTTGTAGCTTACCATTTGTCAATGCAACCATGTATCCCCAAAGTTCACTATGTGTTCCACGTATCACTGTTGAGAAAATACATGTCTGACCCAATGCATGTACTCACCTATGAGGAAATTGAACTGGAACCTGATCTGTCTTATTGTGAATGTAACGTCCTAGTTCTGGGTACCACTCAATGGGTTCCCCGAACCTGGTTTGCCACGTGACCTCAAGCGCATTTTCCCAAACGCCAGAGGCTTCCGACTAGCAGCAAGGGCCTAGGTCTGATAGTGGGGAAACTATGCCCTCATTTGTCAAAGTATAGCGCAACGGAATAAAAAATAAAACATACAACAAACATCGGAAGCAGTAAACCATACACAAATGAAATAAACAATAGCAGTGGATATAACCAACAATAGATAAATAATGATGCTATATGTCTCAAGTTATAAGAAAACATCCAGAACATGTTATACATCAATATAGTACACCCAAAAGCAGAGTACAACAAAACAAAGAAAAACAGATGGTGGCGGCATCACGAGCCTAGGCTCGGTCCCATGAAGTCCTACTCCTTAGCATCAATCATGTACCTGTATAGGGACTCATGCCCCTATCTATACCTACAACAACGTAATCTGTTTCGGCCGAAATGTGTGACCCAAACAGGGTGTGAGAAATATATCTCAGTAGGCACCCACTAAAGGCCCGTTCCCAACTGTGTGTAAACATGCAACAAGTGTGAAGAAATAAAATGCAATAAAGTAAGTAGTACTCAAAAGTATCTAATTACTAGTTATATTGACATTTTATTATTCATTTAATACATTAAATATTCGAAATCACCACAGTGAATTTATAAGTAAACATTCCACGTCCGCAGACAAGAAAAAACATACCCTCAAGTAAGAAGAAGAAAACCCGTAGGTAATTGCCCTCAGGAGTAACAAATTTTTTCCCTCAGGAGTAGGTAGTGTCGCCCTCAGGCACAAAGTCTATTGTCGTCAGGCACGGAAGAAGTTGCCCTTAGGCCGAAATAACTACATCCCTCGGGCTAAAAAGTATAGTGCCCACAAGCTAATCACAACAACGCCCTCAGTCTAAATAGGTAACCGGGCCATGACCAACATGTAAATAAGTAGTAAACAAGCAATTCCTCTCAATGAAATTCTACAATTACTACTTTAAAGGCATACCCTCAGGTATCCTAGCTAAACGGCTAAACAGTGGAACACACCCCAGGGGTGGTCCCAGATCCAAGCAATGATCCCAACCAGCATTTTAATATCATAATTAAATACCTAATCAATTATAGGTGTTTACTACAGCAATGAACTCAGCCTCACGACACCCAAACATGGTTTCGTGGCACAAAAACGCAAAAAATGCATAGTAGTTGGAAAACTATGCACCAAGACACCTACCTTATACGCCAATGAGCGTTATGCACGATCGTCTGTTCCATAATCGCCCAAGAATGACGTAGATCTGACGAAGAAGACAAACTTTTAAAACCCTAATAACTCCTGTTTGGAGAAGAATTGGTATGAAGCAACCAAGGAGGTGTAACCCCTTACCCGTGCGGTTTCAACGGGATCGTCCGAGGTGGAAACCGATTCCAGATGAACACCTGGCGGATCTTCAAAGGTTTGACCTCTTCATTTGGCTCCAAAACGGCTCAAATGACTCCTCTGCCAAATGAGGAGGCTACTGTCTATTTTAAGATGAAAAAACAAAGCACACAACATGTACTTCCAAGTACACGGCATGTACTACTTTCATTTAACTATTCCTCTGGAGGCACTTCCACACTGTTCATCTGTCGACATGAGTACACGACATGTACTCCTAAGTACACGGCATGTATTGCCGCCTAGCTGGAGGCTACTCCACCGCCTTACTGTTTTGGCCTGCCGACTGACTACATGGTGTGTAAAGGACCACTACACGGCGTGTAGTTAGTTCTTACACCCTTTTTAGCCGACATGGATACACACCCTGTGTACTCATCCCAAAACTGCAAAAAGTACACAGCGTGTGGAAAACATTACACGGCATGTAGTTCCAAAATTTAGGAATTTTCCCCATTTTCTATATTTTATTAAAACACTTAAGGAAAAGAGAAAAGAAGAAGCCTGTACCTCAAATAGAAGAACCGGTTCCTTACAAACTTCTCCCCTTATAGCAATTCATCCCCAGATTTCCCTTCCAATGGTGGAGAAGATATAGCGGTGAACAATTCTGGTCACTGAGCATGTACGTCGGTCTCCCGCTCCGAGGTCTCATCCTGCACTCGACCATGCTGCCATAGCACCCGTACGAGAGAAATTGACCGACCTTGGAGAACCTTCATGCTCCTGTTAACGATATGGATCAGATGCTCCTCAAAGTATGTATCTACATCTAGATCAACCTCCTCAGGCTGAAGGACATGAGATGGGTCTAAATGATAGCGATGAAACTGAGATATGTGGAAGACATTGTGCATGGCTTGGTACCGATGTGGTAACCGCAACCAATAAGAAACTAGCCTGAATCTCTCCAGAATCTCAAATGGCCCCACATACTGTGGTGAAAGTTTACCCTGTCTCCTGATCCACTTGTGTCCCAGCCTCGGTGAAACACCCATGAAAACCTGATCCCCGACCACGAAATCCAAAGGCTATCTGCGGTGACCAAAATAAGATTTCTGACGAGACGATGCAGTAGCCATCCACTTCTGAATCGACTAGACTTTCTTAGATGACTCCTGCATGAGCTGTGGCCCCAAAAAAGCTGCCTCACCTGCCTCTATCCAGCACAAAGGTGAATGGAATGTCCTACCATATTGATCCTCGTATGGTGCCATCTAAATAGTCACATGAAAGCTATTGTTATTGGAAAACTCGACTAAGGGTATATACTTCTCCCAAGAGCCTCCAAAGTCTAGGAAGCATGCACACAACATGTCCTCTAGCACCGGTATCGTACGTTCTGACTGGCCATCGGTATGAGGGTGGTATTCTGTGCTTAGAAGCACCTGTGCAACGAGTGCCCTCTGAAAACTCTGCCAGAAACGAGACATAAAGTGGGTGTCCCTATCAGAAACGATAGAATGAGGGACCCCATGAAGACGTACGATCTCTCGGATATACAGCCTTCCGAGATCGTCAACACCAAAGGTCTCCTTGATTGGAAAAAAGTGAGCTACCTTCGTGAGTCTGTCCACAACAACCCAGAAGACGTCATTGCCATGAGGTGACCTCGGCAATCGAGTCATGAAATCCATCGTGAAATTATCTCATTTCCACTCCGGAATGGGTTACTGTTGTAACAGCCCAGCTGGTCTCTGATGCTCCGCCTTCACCTCCTGACAGGTGGAACACCTCGTAACAAAACCAGCTACATCTCTCTTCATACCTGACCACCAGTACTGACATCTGAAGTCGCGGTACATCTTGGTATCCCTGGGATGAACTGCCCAAGATGAAGCATGAAACTATCGCATTAGCTCCTCGCATATATCCCCTGGAACCCATACGCGTCCATAGAAACACAAAACTTCATCATCTCCTATCATCCAACCAGGAGGAGGGTCCTCACTTGCCACCGACTCCCGTAGATCTAGGTCTTCTGGATCTGATAGCTTCCTCACCCTCACTCTGTCCAGGAGGGTAGAATTCACAGCTAAAGAATAATGTTAAGTCTACCCCTGACTGTCGTGCACCTCTAGATGCATCTCAGAGAACAAGGTCATGATCTTCCACTCATCGCTGGCCTCCTGCACTGCTTGTATCTGAGTCTTCCTACTCAGTGCATCAGCTACTGCATTACCTTTAACAGTTGTATAGGTATGCTCATAATCGAAGGACTATAGGTACTCGACCCACCTTCTCTACCTCAAATTCAATTCTCGCTGAGTAAATATATACTTGAAGCTTTTTTGGTCGGTAGAAAACACAAAATGCTCCCCCAATAGATAATGTCTCCAACAGCGCAACGCATTTACACCTGAAGCTAACTCGAGATCATGCATTGGGTAATTCCTCTCATGTGGCCTCAACTGCTGAGACCCATATGCCACAACTCGATCGCCCTGCATCAACACTGCTCCCAGCCCAATACTTGATGCATCATAGTAAACATTAAATCGCTTCCCCTACTCTGGGAGTATCAGGATCGGTGTTGATGTCAACCATCACTTTAGGTCCTAAAAATCTGCCTCACAAGCTTCTAACCAAATGAACTTCACTCCCTTCTTAGTCAGACCTGTCAATGTTACTGCTAAGCAGGAGAAGTCCTATATGAAACGTCTGTAGTAACCAGCCTACCCTAAGAAACTCAGTATTTCGAACATGTTCTTAGGCTTCTCCCAGGAAACTACTACTCTCACCTTCTCTGGGTCTACTGAATCTCCTGCCTCAGAGATTATATGACCCAAGAAGTGAATCTGGTCCATCCAAAAGTGGAACTTTGAGAGCTTAGCATATATACGATGCTCCCTTAGTTTACTCATTACGATATCGAGATGGGTGGCATGGTCATGTCGAGTGTGAGTGTACGCCAAGATGTCTTCCACAAATACTACCACAAAAGAATCAAGATACAGATGGAACACACGATTCATCAGATCCATGAAAACTACTGCTGCGTTCATGAGTCCGAACGACATAACCGTATAATCATATAGACCATACCTACTCCTGAAAGCTGTGAGAGGTATACCAGATGGTCTTACGCGCAGTTGATGATATCCTGATCTCAAGTCAATCTTCTAGAACACTCGTGCCCCACGAAGCTGGTAAAAAATATCATCAATCCTCGGTAAGGGATATCAGTTCTTAAACATCAACTGGTTCATCTTTCGATAGTACACAAAAGTCTGAGGGTACCGTCCACCTTCTTCGCAAAAAGGACCGGCGAACCCCAAGGAGAAGTACTCTGCCAGATAAATCCCTTTTCCTACAACTCCTCCAACTGCCTCTTGAGCTCCTCAAAATCAGGTGTATCCATCCTATATAGAGGAATGGATACCGGTGTTGCTCCTAGGACAAGCTCAATGGAGAAATCCACCTCTCGCTTTAGAGGTAGACCTGAAAAGTCATCCAGGAAGACATCCCAAAAACAATCAAAAACAGGAGGGAAATCCACCTGACAAGTCCCCTGGTCATCCAGATATAAACTCACAATTTGGGCCATGACTCCACGTCACCCATGATTCTATGGTCCAGCTCAACTCGCCTGAACATCCCACTCATCCTTGTATAGAAACTCTCCGCCCTCTGGTGACGTGAAATGCACCCAGCGATGAAAGCAGTCTACAAAGGCAAGAAAGGGAACCAACTAGTCCATCCTGAGAATGACGTCATAGCTCATCATGTCTAAGACATAAAGGTCCCGAAGAAATTGAAACCCACCAAGCTCAAGGGGGAACTACTTACACTAACGCACACTAGCCGTCCTAGTCCCCAACGGAGTGTCTAGCGTCCTTATATCAAAAGAAGTAGAAACACAGAGCCCAAGGCTCTCCAGAACGGGCACAAATATAAAACTATGTGTAGCACCCATATCGAAAAGTATGGAAGATAAGACAGAATCTACTAGAATAGTACCTCTGACTGTAGAAGGTCCGGGATCCTGCTCATGCTGGGTCTGTTGCACCGCATATGTCTGCCCAGCGTTGTGGCCCTGCGACACAGCCTAGCTACCCTGAGCTGTCCCGCCCTGCTGCCTCTGAGATCCTGGTGTCTCGCTACCATAGCCAAAACCACCATATCTACCTTCACACCCTGACGTATTCCAGTTCGCCGACTGGTAGGAAGCCACTGGTCCTTCTCCCGCACACAGAGTGTTCACAGAACCCCTCTCACTAGCCACTGGTAGAAACACCCTTCAGAAGCACTACAGATGACCCATCTTTCCGCAAGCTCGGCACTCCACTGGGTCTCGTGGACACCATGGCCTCTTGTGCCCCTCTCTACAACACTGGTAGCACATAACCTGGCCACCTGAAACATTCTTCTGACTTGTACTGCCTTTTTGAGAGAAGTCCTCCTGTCTCTTCCTCTTGCCACCAGAAAAGGTAACAGTAACTGGTTCTGAACCGCCCTGGCCCACACCACTATATTCTCAAAGGTTCCTCTATGTGATCAATGCCTGGTTTACAATAATGTGTACAATTAGAAACCTGAAGAAATTCACCTGCGCTCAGATGTCATACTGAAGACCATCCTCAAAACGTCTGGCTCTCAACGTCTCATCACCCACCAGCATGGGTGCAAAGTGCTGAAGCTCTGTAAAATGAGCAGAATAGTCCATCACTGACATAGTGCCCTGCTGTAGATTCATGAACTCTCAAGATCTGTCTTCTCTTAGTGTCTTCGGGAAGAAAAAGTCATAAAAGACTACCTGAAAGTCTTCCCACTCAATGTCCATGTGATGCTCTGACTGGGTGGTAACATCCTACCACCTCTTGGATGAATCACACATCATATAAGTAGCGAGCATGACCCTCTTCCCTAGAGGCATCTCAAGATGCTCAAAAATAGCCTGTATGGATCCCATCCAGGATTCCGTAGCCTGTGGTCCTCCATCCCCTGAGAACGTAGGCGGATGTTGCTGCTGGAAGATATGTGTCAGCTCAGCCATAGATGTGACAGCCTGCGGTGCTCCTCGAAAGGTCTGCAAGAACTGCAATAAGCCTTCACAGAACTGTGCCTCTGCGCCTGTGTCCGGTATAACAGCTGGTGCCGTATCTGGCTCTGCTAGAGGATCAACTGGTTGCCTATGGCCCACCATCTCCGGATTATTATTGTTGCTGCTCTCCTGGCAAACAACGCGTGGTTGTCGAGGTGGCATGACACTACAAGGTCAAAAACACGCCGTAGAATAAGATTATCAAAGACCGAAGATGAAGATACCCAGAAGGAAACCGGAGGAACAATGAATTCAAAATTTTCAAAACAAGACTACATGACGTGTATACCGACTACATGATGTGTACTTGACTTCCCTCCCCCTGCCTGGGTCCATCAGCATGGCTAAGCGACACAGCTCCCGTTTGAACAAGAACTACACGACGTGTATTTCATATGCACAGCGTGTATGGTGTTATTTCCAACTTCTCGTGTCATCTGTGACATGTTAGACTACACGGCTTGACACTACACGGCGTGTTACACCCGCACACGGTGTGTCAACAACCCCATTTCCTAGCCACATGGATAAGTCCACACGGTCTGTCCTCAAACAAGTCTACACGGCGTATCACAAAGGTACAGAGAGTGTTCAAGGAGAGGTGACACTGACCCGTGTTGTTAGTTACACAGCTGAGTCCCCACGTCACACTACATGGCGTGTACATTATTGACACAACGTGTTCTGTGAAGGAGTTCACCGACCTGTTTTGTTAGTTACACGGCCGGTCTCCGAGTCAACACTACACGGCTTGTACATTTTGTACACGGTGTGTTTTACCCAAGCCTTTCCCTACCCCGTGTCGCCTACCACACGGTTTGTGACACATGAAGAGACTACATGACGTGTACTAAGGTTACATGGCGTGTACTCAAAAAGTTCATTTTTTTCTTCCCATACAGAAGGACATACACAGCATGTGTAAAAATACTACACGGTGTGTATACTGGGTTTCCAAACAGTATGCCTCAGAAACTTCCCCGGAAACCAGAAAATACCGAAAACCAACACCTAAGTGTCAAATTTTGACCCATGAGGGCCCATACTGCCCAGGAATCAATGTTTGACATCTTATCTGTGTTATAACTAAAAAACATTCAATGATCCACCAAAATCTGGTCAATGGGGGACCATATGCCCCAAAAAACAAAGTTTGGCATCCATTCTATAAACAGGCTTACACAAGAAAATACCCTATCACAAAGAAGGTATTTATCAGAGCAACTATCACAACAACATTATTTTCTCACACATCAACTATCATCACAACATGAAATTTCTAATGCACCTACATGGCATTGAAACTATGAATGACATGAAATATCTAGCATGTGCCTATATGATGCATGAGACGACATACCATCATCTCCTCGGGTTACAACTAAATAGAACCCACAAATAAATTATAACAACACAATCTCAAGTGCGTCACCCAATGGTGAAAACATATCAACTGTAAAATTTACAAAATCAGAAAAATTGCAAAATACGAGTTAGACTGGCTTTTCCCTGTACACGGGTTACCTACACCCGGGCACAACTTATTACCAACTACCATTCATCCTATCCCTGACTAAGGCTCCAAATACTATGTCATTGAAAATAATTCATTTGATACAACTTTGTAACGTCCCGATTCTGGGTGCCACTCAATGGGTGCCCCGAACCCGATTCGCCACATGACCTCAAGTGTATTTCCCCAAATGATAGAGGCTGTCGACTAGCAGCGAGGGATCAGGTCTGATAGTGGGGAAACTATGCCCTCATTGGTCAAAGTGTAGTGCAGCGGAATACGAAATAAAACATACAACAAACAACGGAAGTAGTAAACCATACACAACTGAAATAAACAACAGTAGTGGATATAACCAAAAGTAGATAAATAATGATGCTACATGTCTCAGGTTCTATGAAAACATCCAGAACATGTTATACATCAATACAGTACACCCAAAATCAGAGTACAACAAAACAAAGAAAAATAGCTGGCAGCGGCATCGCGAGCCTAGGCTCGGTCCCATTCTCTCCTACTCCTCAACAGAAATAATGTACTTGTATAGGGGCTCTTGACACTATCTACACCTACAGCAACGTAATATGTTTGGGCCGAAAAGCGTGACCCAAACAGGGTGTGAGAAATATATCTCAGTAGGCACCCACCAATGGCCCATGTATAACTATGTGTAAACATGCAGTAAGTGTGAAGTAATAAAATGAAATAAAGTAATAAGTAATCAAAAGTAAATAATTACCAGTTATATTTCCATTTTATTATTTATTTAATCCATTAAATATTCAAAATCACCACAGTGCATTTCTTGGTAAACAGTCCACATCCACAGACAAGAAAAACCTTACCCTCAGGTAAGCAGAACCCAACCCACATGTAATTTCCCTAAGGGATAACAGAATTTTTCCCTCCGTCGTAGGTAGTGTCGCCCTGAGGCACAAAGTCTATTGCCCTCAGGCATGGAAGAATTTTCCCTCAGGACAAAATAACTACAACCCTCGGGCTAAAAAGTACAGTGCACACAGGCTAATCACAACAATGCCCTCAGGCTAAATAGGTAACTGGGCCATGCCCTACATGTAAATATGCAGTAAAAAACAAATTCCTCTCAATGAAATTCTACAATTACTACTTTAAATGCATACCCTCGGGTATCCTGGCCAATCGGCTAAACAGTGGAACACACCCCTGGGGTGGTCCCAGATCTAAGCAACGATCCCAACCAGCATTTTAACATCATAATTAAATACGTAATCAATTCTAGGTGTTTAATATAGCAGCAAACTCAGCCTCACAAAACCCCTATATGGGTTTGTGGCACAAAAATACACAAAACGCACAGCAGTTAGAAAACTAAACACCAAGCCACATTCCTTATACACCAACGAGCATTATACACGATCATCGGTTCCTGAAACGCCCAAGAACGACATAGATCTCACGAAGAAGAAAAAATGTTCAAACAAAAATAACTCATGTTAGGAGAAGAAGTGTTAATAAGAAGCCAAGGAGGTGGGAGCCCTTACTCGTGCGGTTCCAACGGGGTCATCCGAGGTGGAAACCGATTCCAGACGAACACCTGGCGGATCATCAAAGGTTCGACCTCCTCCTTTGGCTCCAAAACGGCTCAAATGCCTCCTCTTCCAAATGAGAAGGCTACTGCCTGTTCTAAGCTGAAAAAACAAAGTACAAGGCATGTACTTCCATGTACACGGCGTGTACTCCTTTTATTTAACAATTCCTCTGGCGGCGCCACCACATTGTTCATTCGTCGACATGAGTACATGACATGTACTCTGAAGTACAGGACGTGTACTTCCGCCTAACTGGCGGCTACTCCACCGCCTTACTGTTTTGGCCTTCCAACTGACTACACGGCGTGTAAAGAACCACTACACGGCGTGTAGTTGGTTCCTACACCCTTTTTCGCTGACATGGATACACACCCTATGTACTAATCCCAACACGTAAAAAAGTACACGGCATGTGGAAAAAGTACACGGCGTGTAGTTCCAAAATTTAGGATTTTTCCCCATTTCCATATTTTATTAAAACACATAAGGAAAAGAGAAAAGAAGAAGCCCGTACCTCAAAGAGAAGAATCGGGTTCTTATAGTGAAGATCCTGTCAAGATTCATGATACCATAGAACATGTGTTGTGAAACCAGACGACTCATCTGGTAAAAGTTCTATGGAGAAACCATAAGATGGAAGAGGCAACATGGGAACCAGAGGAACTTATGATAAAGAACCACCCAAATATTTTTGTGGAGTAGTATTCTAGAAATTTCAAGGATGAAATTCTTTGAATGAGGGAAGAATGTAACACCCCAAGTATCCATGGTACGTTTCCCTTTGAATAATGCAATAGCTTGCATTGTAGGCAACTTCGAGATTCTAACAAACCACGACCAATCAAACTAGCCATTATGAATAGTAACACCTACTTTTTGAAAATTTATTAATTTTATTTTTCAAAATGGGCTTCATTTTTGAATTTGGAATTTCGAAATTTTCTTAGGGTGGATATTTTGTATTTTTCTGAAAACTTTAAATTTTTGATTAATAGTGAAAAACACTGCGTTATTGGTTAAAGCCGACATTTTATTTAAATAAGTATTTATTTTATTTAAATTTATTTTAGGTCAAAATAGATATATAATACCTATATAATCTCAATGTAATTCATTGGAATCGTTTTATAATAAGTTTAGATATATAAAAATTTTATTGAACTTTTTACAGTCTTTTATCCACCTCTTAAGAACATTTGAAAATTTTCATAAAACTTAATTCAACCACTTCAGTGATTTGAGTTTCAAAAATATTAGATACACGGTTAATATCAATAATTAATATTTGGTTCATTAAGATGAAAATAATTTTTGGTGAATAGTAACTTTTGACTTATTTACCACGGTTAAAAGTAAATATGGTAATTAAGGGTAAAAATGATATCATAATTACCCTAACACGTGTCTTAATTCTATTGTATAAGTATAATTCGATTAAAAACTGACATAGGAATAAAATATGACTCCCTTTGGTCCACTTGGATTAGATTAGGACATTTATTATTATTTTATTTAATTAAGAGTTAAAAGAGTTAAATTCAATGTTTAATAACTAAACCATTTTTAATATAGGGTTAAAAAAAATATAAATTAGAATACAAATATTAATTATAAAGATAAAATGATTTTAAAAATAATGGTATTTTATTTATAATTTCATGACATTATATAATTTAATTTATTTATGACACATTGGTGATGCAGTAATTAGATTATTAATGAAATATAAAAATAATTGATTTTATAAATATCCAAATAAATTTAAATTGAGATTTACGATGAATTAAAATAATTTAATATTACATTTTAAGGTTGGTTAAATTAATTTTATTTGAAGTGATAAAGTTTTTATATCTTTCAAAAAATCAAATACTAAATAGTGTCAAAATAGACATAATTGAGTTTTTAAAACAAATACTTTATTATTAATTGATATAATATTCTTAAAAATATAGGTTTCAGAAAAACGACTTATATAAAGTTATATATATTAATAATTAACCACATGGGGTTCTTTTGGATTTTTATATTATGTTTATTAACCATATAATTTAAAAATACAAATAGACATGGTAAATGACAAACTATTTAACTAAGAGTTAAATCCAAAATATAAGGTTAATATTGTGACATAAACCGATATAAAACCTATTGGATGAGAGGTTTTTTACCCATACCAACATTATCCTCTAAATAAATCATTTTGGACCCATTAGAAACCGAAAATGATTTTATTATAAAATAATATTGCATGCTTTTCTTAAAGTGACTCTCACATCTTTTATAAAAGGTCAAATACCCTTCTCTGAATTTCACACCTCCAAAGCCATTTGGATCAGCCAAAACCTACCCAAAAATCCTCCCAACATTCCTACCTTCATCCTAGAGGCCTTAGTTTGGTCAAAAATCCAACCTATGGGGCCCTTTTGATCAAATCAAAAGGAAGAACCCGAAGAAGAGGTAAATATTTCATCACCTCTTTCAAGTTCCTTTCTTCTTCCACTTCATCTTTCTTTGTGGTTTCCATTAAAAAATAATAACTCCATTATATTCTAAATAATATGATGTTATTATAAAAATGGTACAATAATATTCATTATCCTATCCATCTTATGAATGACAAGGTCACCATACGCGCGTACGTACGGCTTACCATCTCCACGTCCTGGTGTAGTTTGTTATTCAAACACTTCACATTTTGGATGTGTATAATAATGAGTATAACTGATGTAAATAATAAATATAAAATTTTAATTAATATGTATATATTATATAACATCTAATTACATATGATTTTACCATCAATATAATGATATTGTTGCTCATGCGTACGTTCTAATTATCGTCTCTATGAACGCAATGAGATCCATTCCCCATCGTAATAATTTGAGAATAATTATTATTTTATGATTAAAAACAATGTATATGAACATAATATCATTCTTTATATGAATCAAATACATATTAAACATAAACAACATGGATTACATAATGAATCATATAAAGTAAAATGAATCAGTTAACACCTGAAACGATGATACTACAGAAATATTATTAATAAAGCAATATTAGAGGATAATATATGATATCATATTTATGTATGTAGTTTTTTGTATAATTTAATAAAAATGTTTTAACTATTATACCAGAGGTTAACATACCATCGACTAAATAAAAGTACAATGTAAGGGCTAATTTTACAATCTCTTTATTATTCGAGGTTGTTTTTAGGTAAGTATCTACTATGACCTCTTTATCACCCACATCCGTGTTTTCTTAAAAATTTATTTCAAAAAAATTTGATATTTACTAGATTATGGGTTAAATAAACCTATATCTTTATTTGACTTTATATGTATTGAAAGTAATATTTATGTCGTTTTCCAAACAAGGTACTTTATGACCTTTTTGAAAAACTAAGGTAAGAATGTCTTTTTAACTTATAGGTAGGTGCGGCTATTTTCCTCCGTTATAACATCATCAAAGATTACCTAACATGATTATTAGAATATTTTCAAAATAAAAATTTTCTTTTATAATTATGTGACTCTTAAATGATTTAAAAATATAAATATATATTTACCTCAAATTGTTTTGATTTCATCTTTGTCAACATCCTTTGATAAATTTTAAACTTGTTTGATGTTGATTTATTTTGATACAAATATTCCATATTGTGTTTAAGGTTTTGTGATATGTTTAACTGTGGATGATTTATTTTTATACCATTAATGGTTTATGGTTAAAGTATTAACATTTCATATTCTATTTTTAATATGAATGTTTTTCTTATGTTTCAATCTTTTCATATGAGGAATGTATAAGACATAGTATGTTATGGGTGGAGCCCGATATAGCTCCTTGATGCATTGGTAGGTCTCATGAGACAATTAGACGTGGAGTTGGCCGAGGTCTTTCCCAAATTGATATATGGTTTTGGCCGAGGCCTAAATCCTTTTTAGATGTCGTTTCCGAGGACTTGACAAGATTTTTCAGAATTTCTAGCTTCATACATTCCCTCATTATGAAAATAATAATGATTGTTCATGTGGTTATTTGGAAATTAGAATACCCATGACTATGTTTTATTTTGGAAATATTTACTCACCTCATATTCATTCCATAATGTGTTCATGATAATTATTTATAAAGGCATGTATTTTTAATTATTCATCATGACTAATTTTTATGTTATCCATCGTTGTAGTGATTACCCTTACTGAGCATTTGAGTTCACAGCTTTCTTATGTTTCATTTTATAAGGATATTAAGAATTTAATAATGAGTGACTTGCAAGCATAATCTAGGAGACATGGATGTATATAATAGAACAAATTAGTGTTGTATTTCTTTTCAAGTTGTAATGTTGAACTTATGTATGTATCTTGTTTCTGATAATACTAAATTGATCAGTCCTTTGGGACATGATTTCTAGTATCATGCCAATGTTATGTAATAAAGCACTGACTCTGGGTAACTAGGGTCAGGGCGTTACACCTAGAGTTTTATTAAGGGGAACGAATTCAGAATTATTATATTATGTATACATTGGTTTATTAAATATTTTTACATTCACCCAATAAATTTTATGGTCTTAAAATAAGAACAAATGCAATTTTAAGCATAAAAGGATCTATATTTTTAAAATATAGTTTTACCTATTTTTAATGGAGAAACCATTTTAAATATGATTTTAGAAATTTTATAATTTTTATATGAAAATATAAATTTATTTTTTGAAATTCATTTATCAAAATTTAATTTTGGTGAATTTTTGATATTTTGTTAAGAACATTCATATTTTGAGGAATAATGAATAATACTAAATTTTAGTTCAAAACCACATTTTCATCGAATTTATTTATATGGAAAAATATTTTATTAATTAGTTTTAAAGTTAAATTAAATAAATTTTATATCATTTAAAACAATTTAGGTCATTGTAATCAACTTCACAATGAATTTAGATATAAAAACTTAGTTAACTTTTGAACATTTTTACTTTAATAATCTGCTTTGTCACCCCATCTGAAGGATTAAATTTAAATTAATTTTTTCCATATATGTGATTTAAATTTGGAAAAATGGATTCCATTTTTTTTAATTATTATAATTTATAATATATAATAATGCAAACTTAGTTTTTGACATAAAATATTAGTGCATGTAAATAAAATTAACTACAATGATTAATAGGATAATTAACTTAATAATAGATTAAACCTTAAACATTAAAGCCAAAATGTATTAATAGCATTAAAAAATCCATTTTATGTTCATATTTAGAACCTATCCTCCATTTTATCTAATTTTTACTATTATTTGCACCACTTTACCTAGGAAAAACCTTGGTGGAATTCCACTTTCTAAAATTTACAAGAATACAACTCCTCCTCCTCTATAAAAAATCACCCACCCTTATTATTTATTCATACATAACAATCCCATTTTTATCATCCAAAACATTCTGAAATAATATCCCAACATCAAGAAATTCACTATTGAGGACTCAACTTCGGATAAAATCTATCTAAGAAGTCCTTTGCTGCAAACTAAAATAGAGTTACTTGAAAAAGAGGTAACATTCATCAACATGCATTTTTAACTTTCTTTCATTCTACACTCCCATAATTTCAATTTATTATATGATTATATAATAAAAATGGTTTCCTAAATATACTAATATTTTGTTATGTTATGTTTTTGACCTACACATACACACAATTACATCAAATGGGTAACATATTTACAATTCTTGTACAAAAAACTATCACCTCACATAACGATGTAATTCGTTCTTCTTTACCACCTCTCATTTTTGGGAAATATGATAAAGAATTTTTCTAAATGATATATATATGATATTTATGATGTATTATTACTTCTATAATTGATATATACAAATACGTTAACGCTTCCCATTTCGTGTACATATGATAACATTGTTAGTGGACTCGTGAACGACAATCTCTTCAAGGCGATGTGATACATTCACACACTACATGGAAGTTATTGAAAAAGTGATTAATTAAAAATATGTGACATGCATAACATCGATATGATATTAATTACCTAACCACCATTTTGTAAATAAAATATATCAATTTATTTAACAGTTGTTCACGCAATGAAAAAGGGATAACGTCATTCATGGACGTGTGGACTACCACCTATTAAACGTGATGTGATTCATTTTAAATAACAATAATTATATATATAAGCATATATTATTAAATAAAATGGTATTTATGATATAATTATATTTATATAAAGGTAAAATTTAGTTACCTTTTTTCATAATGATCATTTCAAAATGGGAACATTACACATGCATACTTACAACCTACCGTATCCATGATTGTAACGTTGGTTAATTTTTAATAATTATAATTAATGATTGGTTTTAAAAGTATAATTTATGTATAAATATTATAATTATTTAATTATTATTATTATGGGGATGTTCATATAATTACCTCTTTGACTATAGTTGACCAACCAGTGTTGTTTTTGATACATAAACTAAATACAATCAAAACACTCGACATAAACACATTTGTTTAATTAATTGTTTTAAAAGTTTTAATACGTGAAATAAAAGTAATGATAACAATAAAAATGTTCTAATGAAATTAAATAATTGAAATAATTTTTTTTATTCAAAAGATAGAGTCACATGTGACAAATTGTACTCAAGGTAAGGGATTTCGTCTCAATGTCATTTCATTGAGGCATTTCTTGATGATAGGCACATTTATTATTTTTTAAGGTTTAAATATAGAACCTAGGACATTTTAAAACAATATTAAATCTATTGTCATGTTATTTAATGATTTTTAAATGTTAATATTTCTTGGGGTTTAGGACATAAATGTTCCAAATTGTGTGGGACACTTTTAATGTTTACATATTTAATTTCAAAATAATTTTTCCAGGTAAATATACTTAATATTATTTTACATATTTTTTTAAATGGATATAAAAGGGTCATAATGGACACATTTTGTATATTTATAATCCCATTCAATTATTTTCTTGAAGGAATTTTTTTACATGTTTTATATAGATAATTTTGAAAAACAACAAAAGCAATGTTTTGTTCTTAACATACATGGTGACAATGACTTTTCCACCGTTGTGCCCATTTTTTTATTTTTTGCTTCATTTACAATATTTCATGTTTTCTTAAATTTAATTCCTTTTTTTAATTTTTTTTGGCTATTTTGGTTTGGAAAATAATTTCTAAAAATAAAGGTGTATTTTGTATTTAAAATGGAATTTTGAATGAAATTGGGGTTTTAACAACTAAAAGGGATTTTCATATGAGTTTAATTTTTTTTAAAATGGTGAAGTGATTTATTTCATGTTGTGGTTATTAGAAACAATAAATGATAGGTGTTCCCAGATAGCACTAGGTGATCCCTTTATATATTAAATTATGTGTTCTTCTAGATAGTGCTTCAATTATTTAGGTAATTATTATATTATCTAGGGAATTATACTGAATGTTATCCATATGATATTGTTCATATTTAAGGGTTCTGTGAGGGTCCAATTCGATTATTTTCCAAGGTACCAATATGAATTTTCAATGTTTTATAACGAATTTTCATTGAAATAATTTCTAATAAATGGGTAAAAAAGGATATTTACTAAAAAATGATACTTCTCTTCATAGAAAAAATGTTATTTTATCAAGAAATGGGTTTTAATGTTTTTTAATTTTCTTTAATAGACTAATAGTTTCCTTATTTTTTACATCCATTACTATTATTTTTATAATAACCCAACATTTTTAATGTTTTTCCTATTACTTAAGGATGAGTAAGGGATTAGAAGAATTCATATTGAAATTTGGGATGGATTTTTATAAGAGGCCATTAATTAATTTATAAAATTTTTAGATTAGGGAAAAAATGGATACTATTCATAAGTGTCCACATTGTTTTTTATGATTTTGTTATGTATGAGTTATGGCCTAATTCTCTAAAACCCTAAAACTGAAAAGACTAACATATTGCCTCAGGAAAGATCCACATTCTCCCGGTCCTCCCACTACACTTGCAGCCTCGCTCGCTTGATGCTTGTAATTTCTAGGGTTTCTCCCTGAAACTGTTATCCAGCATCATCGCTCGCAAGCATCTTTTTCTCTTTGTTTTCTTCATCTTGTTGTCATTTCATCCCTTTCTGGATTCCTCTTCTTTGTATTCGGTTCGGAATTAGTGCCTTTGTCCCCTGCCCTCTCTATATCGCTTATTCAGTGCTTACGATTTCCTCTGTTTCTCTCTGAAACCCATCTCCAGCGGCGCCACCGTCGCTTGTAAGGTTGCCCGCAGTGGTAGACTGTCGTTCTCCTTGGTTCTATCTTCTTCAGTTCATTCTTTTAGGGTTTCAGCCCCAATTTCCCCTTTCTCGTTTCTTGGTGGTTCTTTCAACAGATATGATTCAACACCTTTTTTCTGGTTTCCCTTAGGGTTTCAATTATCTTCTTTCTCATCTCATGGGGGTTTAATTTCGTCATTGCCCCTTCTCTACTTCTCCTCCCTACTCTGGCTTCTGGGTCCGTTGCTCCCTTCTAGGTCGGTCGGGTACGATGGATACCAATGTGGCTTTGGGATGTGTTCGGGGTGCGATAAGTGTTTCTGGGTGGCATGATTAAATGTTCCTTTAGATTTCTCCAATGAATATGGCTGTGGAAATCTTTCTCATTGTGGATGGTGACTTTCAATTGTGTATTCGGCAATGATAATGGGGAATGTTTTTGTTCAACGATTTTTGTCTAGTTTTTCTTCCTGAATGTTATCAGTGAAGCTGTTTGTATCTCTGGTTGTTTGTATTGTTCGTTGCTGATTATGATGGCTACCATACGTGTTGTTCATGATGGTGGCATGATTTCCTGACAGCTAGCGATGCGATGATGTTGTTGTTCAGAGGTTTTCTAGCTGTGGGGGTGGACATAGATGAAGTGGACGTCGATGCGTATAGTCCAATAGTGAGGAAGGGGAAGATGATGAAACTTTATGGTGGAAGGCAATGACGTGACCTTCTAACGCGGTTTGAGGCCGCTGCCTGATGGATGATGAATTATGGATCACGGTGGGTATGCGACTCGAGGTTAGTGGCTCGAGGATGATGATGGCAGTTGATTTAAATTTTTTCATTTCAATTCTGAAGTTTGAATATGGAATGTACTGGTTTTCAAATTCTTGATGATGTGGATCCCCTGTATGGTTCCCACTACAAAAAATTGGATTTTTATAAATTTCAAAAAAAAAGGGTTTGTGGCTAAAACTGAAAAGATCTTTAATGTTGAAGAATGTAATATTTTTATTGTAACTCAAGATTAAGTTATGTTTATGAAATGGGGATCATAGTTATGATATACATGTATAATTTTTAAGATCATGTTATTATTTATAAGAAATTTTTAGATCATAAATTTTCATTCTATATTAATCAAACCTTATTATATGATAATTTCTGTTGTTCGTATTCTATTGCTAATCATTATAGATCACCCTTTTATTTTGTTTCTATTTCATTGGATTCCAGGAACTTCACTATGATTTATATTGAATGATATTATCAATGAAATAATAATGTTCCCAAAGAAAATACTATGCTGTATTTTATGTTTCCAAATGAAACGTGAGATATTAGAATGTATCTAGATTTCACAGAATACCAAAATATTAAATCCTTCATGATTCGATCTATTTTATATTATTATAATGTAGTATGATATTCACCACCTATAGTTCTAATGAGGTTGGGAGTTACATGAAACACCATAAAAGTGGTACTTATATGACTAAGAGCTTCAATACTTCCATAATCTGGACATATACACTTGTACACCGAGTTTTGAAACATGGTCTCAAGATAATTCTTGCCTCTTTATAGTATTCTATATCCATGATACTCCATTAGTTTATATCCACCATTATATAGTCACTATATATAGAAAAATGAAACAAAACATGAAAGTAGATTTTACAAATTCCTAAAAAACTCCCACTGTAGAATACATTCAAGGATTCAACTTACATGGAAGGTTAGGCATATTATGATTATGTAAACTTCTGAAGAATTTTTTTACATCTATTCCACATTTTGATCACCTAAGTACCACCATGGCATTATATTGTATAAATCATTATCAGACTAAGTCCTTGGTAAATATATCATTCATAATCTTATTTTCTTGGATGTTCAGCATGTTTTTCACCATATCTTCAGGTATTTTCTAGATAAAATTTTACTACCACTCAATGGGATTTTCACATGAGTGAAATACTAAATTTTTACCCAAAAAATTTATTCAATGACTTTTAAAGAAAAAATCCCAAGTCTCTGACTCATTCAAAGCTCTGTAAACAAACACTTATTCAAAATCAATTCCTTAATTTCCTAACTGGTATCCACATACTCTACTTCTTTTTAGGATATTTTTAAAACATGATACAACCTAGATATTTATATTATGGTTTTACTTATAAAGGTAATTGTAAATCTTATGATACTCTTATATGCATTTATATACCCACCAAAGGATACAACAAAATTTCCATACAATGGGTTACCTTTTCCAAAAAACAAGGATTTATATTTTTAAGCTATTAGATATCAAGAAATCCACTCCATAGATTCCTATTTATAATTTCTACAATTCTCCATAAATTGAATAACAACTCCGACTACATGTGAAATGTTCAACCATGTACCAACCAATACATGAATCATTTTTCAAACCGATAATTAAAATGAATGTTTTACCATGTACTGAGAATAATATTCCCATTTTAATGATTTATATTTGGATAACATTATGTATCTGATCAATAGGGTAGACATTGGTTTTCATATTAAGTATCTAACCAATGGGGTAGACATTCATTTTTAGAAAAAACCAATGATTCCTTCCACTTGTATTTTATTTCATATATGTAAAATATTGTTGACTTACTTAAAATAATTAATTTATAACCTTCTTGATAAATCAAAATTCACCCACTGAATCCATTTCATGTTCAGACCTACTAGGATCTTATTATCCATATATAAGATAATCATAATGAACCACTATCCTTTCATACAATCTTTAATAAATAACGGTAAGAGATTCTCTATAAAACTCATTGTCATACATGAAAGATACTTCGAATTCAATTTATTTGGATATTTTCTGAAACCATAAAGCCTTCACTTCATCTTGAAAACCACGCACTCCTTCCATTTTTCCATGAAGCCCTTCATCTAATTTTTATATATTTCCTCCTCATAATATTCATATATAAACATTATATTCTATTCTAGATGCAAGATCATAGAGGAAACTTGACTAAAAACCTTATGGGTGGTTATATATTTGATAGCTGGTGGAAAACAATTCAGATAAATATACTCATTCATTCTTTTGAAACCATTATAAATCCAATACAGCCTTGTACCACCTTCTATAATCTGCTTATTCCTTAAAATGGGAATCTCATTTTTTCTGTATTTATTTCTTCCCATATAAAACCCACTTTAATTATCATGTTTTTATTGAATGAAAAAAATCCATTTAATCTTTGAAATCTAAATCGCAATTTTTTAAATCACCGAGACATTCCACTTTTTCCTAGATCATAGCTCTCCAACATACACAAGAAAAAATTAATTTAAATCATTATTGATCCTTTGAACAGGTCATATGATCATGTTATACCTATATATATATACATTTGGTTACTATCTTTTTAAAACCATTGATTCTATAATTTCATATCCCAGAGTTTTGTATTAGGATTTAGTAGTTTCTGGGATTTCCAGTAGAATTTCCTTTCTTGAATATTCTTAAAAACATTTTATGCCTTATAAACATTTGAAACATCTAATCTTATAGAACTTCCATTTAGATCAACTTTAATGTGGTTAGTTTTTTCTTTGTTCAAAATTGTATATTCCACCATATTTTGATATTTCGGTAAGATATTATAATTAAAGACAACATTTCAATTTCTAATTTTCTTTTGATTATAATCCTCCAAAAGTAAAAAAGACATAAATTTTTTCCATACATAATAAATAAATATGATTTTAATGTGGATTCATGTTATTCATAATCTCTAAAATAATAAATTATAAAGATATATTTCCAAAAAAACATGTGGTTAACCTCTATTGGTTTTCCGATCACAACTCTCCCTGAATATCATACTAAAATAGATCAAATGAACTATAATTCATAAGATAAAATTCATAATTTACATCTTTTACCAAAAATTACTTTGGTATTCGAAAATGTAGTCTTATTATATGATATTTCATAGTCAACATATAATTATCCACTCTTATACACCATTATATTTTGGTGTTTTAGAAATATTTTTCCATAAAGTTGTTCCTTTTTTTCTAGAAAAACTTATAGAATTGCCTACTATCATATTCTCTATTATTAATGGACCTTAAGCAGTAAACCTTATTTCTGGACTATTTTTCAACCATGAATTCTTTTAAAAAACACTCAGAACATATTATATTTTTCTTAAAAAAAGTGTACCCATACATTCCTTGTGTAATCATTTATGAATTTAAGGAATTATAATGAATCACAATGAGAACAAACAAGCATATGCACCAAAGTATTTGTATGCTTAAGATCTAACTATTGTGACTTTTATTTCCTTTATTTTATGATAAAGAAAACCTTTATATAAATTCTAATTATAAAACTCCCAAAATATCTTAAATATTTTTCTTTGAGATTTAATATAGTATTATCCATAATGATTCACATGTTCTTATCAATTTTTTTCATAGGACGACAACATAATAACAATATATTTTTAGAAGTTTCCCTTTTATAAATTACTACTCCACCTGATCTTCTGGTTATATACAATGTGTTAGCTTTAACACCACTTTTACAAACCATAAAACCTCGATTAATCTTCTATACTCTATCTATAAATATTATTCCAATACCTAATTAATCTACGTATCCAATAGAAATTAAATTATTATGTAAACATAGTATGTAACAAAATCCCTATAACTCTAAAAAGATTTTTTTGACTTTAAAATTCATGTCTACCATCCCCATGATCTAGACAACTTCATCATCATCTAGATATCCCTTGTTGAAAATAATATACACATCATTACCCATGAATCCTCACTCAATCACAAAATAGAATGAACCCCTGAAATCTAAGATCTATGACTCTAACAGAATATTATCACTCAAAAGTAAAATTCAATCAGCTTTAGACATGGAATTTATCAAATATTAACATATGGAACCTCTACTACCAAAATCAACCTTTTAATCCCTATATTCTTTTTCTTAGGATCCCATTATTCATAAAATGATAACATATGGGTTTATAACTAGTATAATTAACTATACTTATATCCCTTAACCTATCTTTTTATTTCTAATAAAATTTCCATTAAATGAAACATCATTTACCTTTAAAATTGATAATGGTTTGGTTTGGTACATGAAATTCATTCTATATGATCTACTCCTATATAATGATACCCAAACAACATCAAACAGTAGGTCAATATTCTCAAAAGAACTTTTTGTTACAATCACCATCATATACCATGATTCTAAGAGCGATGATATTAGTAAAAAAACCCATAGATATTCTATGAATGTCATTATAACTGATTTGTGCTGACATTAAATTAGGTAAAAGTCATTGGATTAAATAGTCATAGGATTTCCATTAGATATTACCATACTAAATAACCTTAGAATCATGAATAAAAAATGAATAATAAATAAAAAATTATAATTGAAAAATAAAAAATAATAAATGATATTTATTTTTAAAAATTTTAAAACCACACCTAAAAAGAGTTTTTTTTTGCATTTTTTTTGTAAAATAAATAGAAGTAACCAATAATAAACATTAACAACCATTTCTAAAGACTTTCTTGAAATTATTTATGATTTTTTTAAAAATTTTTTTGAAATAACTCATGTCACTATATTAGATAATTATTTTGAAGATCTATAAAGAGTTTTTTAAAGAGGTTTAAACTACTGCTAAATACAAACTAAACCTCCTCTAAGTAATGTTTTTATCATAATGAACTTTATTGAATTCATGTTTTATTGTACCCACATATGTTTATTTTATTTCTACAATAATTTTATTAATATTAATATTTTTATATCATAATTTAAATCATGATTTGAGAATTTTTATTAAATTTTTAAGAGAGTGTTATACATGTTTTCATAGCTAAAAAATTATATCATATAACTATTCAATGTAATATCAATTTATGGGAAGAGTATGATAAAATAATTTTTTAAACATAATTTTTTCCCTAACATAATATTTCATCATGAAGTTTTAATTGTTATAATAATTTATTTAATTAATAAATGATTATTAGGACGTTCTATACACATATATTATTCCATTAAATATTTCTTTTTAAAATATTAAATAATGTGCTTTAAAAAAATAAAACTATAAATTAATTATGATTATTATTAGAAAATTTAATTATTAGATTTAATAGTGTCTTATTCTAAAAATATGGTATAGTAAATTTGATAATTTAGTTTTTACAAATTTAAAATAGTCATTTACATAAAACTGTAGTCATAATGTATAAATTTCTCACACCAAATCTATTTTTTAATGTTTAGTTTTAAAATCCTAATTCATTTAAATTAAAATATGATTTTTATGAAATATATTTTCTTTATTTAGTAAATAATAAATAATCAGTTAAATAAAAAATTAAGTATTAAAAAAAATAAAAATGTTATCAGTCCTAATAAAATAAATTGTATTTATTTGAGATAAAATAGTTTTTAAAATAAATATTTCGTTTCATTTAATAAGTAATTTTATAAAAAATATATTTTGAATTTTAAAAATGAAATTTTTATTCTTAATTAACACATAAAAAATATCCGATGATGATTTTTTTGGATTTTTATGAAGAAATTAAAATTTTGGGGAATAGTAAAAAATGTAGTTATTATAAATACCAAATTATTTATGACATTAAAATTATATTAATATGATGGTAAAAGTTATAAATAATTTTTTCTGAATTAATATGTATTTAAGAAGTGAATTTTTTTATCATTAATAATTGGAATTTTTAAATGGACATTTGAAATTTTCTAGCCGAAGATATATTTTATTATAACACAAAAACGATTTGGATTATTTACCGTTAATTAAGTTTCTCCATGATTAAATGGGTGTTAATTTAAAATAACCATTAATTGTAATCATATACCAATAAAATTAATAAGAATCAGTACTATTAATTTTCTTTGGCCTAAATGATAATATAATAAATATTTTATTCTAAAAGACCCTCCCATTATCTTTATAAACATCACTCCTTCAACACATTATATTTAGTTCCAAAATTACTTACTTTCCCAAGGATATTCAAATATTACTATATACACTACATAATAAATGTCTTTAATCCCTTGGTGTGACAAAAATTGGCTCCTCTAAAGCCTTTCAACTTAATACAAAGGAGGTATCTCAAATAGTATTTTATGGTTTCCAGGTCACGTTCTAATTTCTTATTTAATTTTATTTTCCCAAAAAATATTTTAATAATTTTATTATTCTATTTAGATTAATAAATTATCAAATTATTAATATATTTTTTATCCATTTACACTTAGGGGCCACCCATTCTAGGTAATTATTCTAAATTTCAAAACCCATTACTTTGTTAAAATAATAGTTTCTTAAATCTATTTACTGATTTCCCATTTATGATTCGTTATTATAAAAATTATCAAAAATATTTTTCGTTTAAGTATATTATTTTATATTCATGTTATTTTAATTATTTGAATTTTATACTGTTGATATATTACTAAATATCTCTCATCAAACCTTTTTCATAAGTAGTTACCACATTGACACAAATATACCAAAAAATATGACATTTTATTTCAATTATTATTTTACCCATTTCAATATCCAACGCATTATTTTGAAGAAGACTTAAATGAATAGTTTATTTATAATTTAATTTTTGTATATATAAATTATTTATTGGTTTCCCTAATTTTATACGCTTTTAAAAAACATCACTTGTTAATGGTCGTTTTACACTATCTTTGTGAACATTAAGGTTTTGTTTTCACTTATTCAATTTATGGATATTAATAAAAATTAATATCATGATTGAATATAACATTAATAATCAAATAATAACAATTTCATGATTTTAAATTTTAATATACCAAAGATAATAATGGTATTAAAAATAAAATATTTAAATCTATTTTTGCAATTTATAAAAAATCTTACAAAGAAACCCTGATGAATTTAGATGTTCATTATTGAATATAGTAAACATTTTTAAGTTACCAATAGATTAAGAGTAATTCATTTATTCTCAATAATTTGTGAATTAGGATAAATATTTTGAATATGGTAAAGTCAATATGTGATAATAGAGAACCAGTATATGGAAGAGACAGAGGAATAATAAAATCTAATGAAAGAATGGAAAAGTCGTAACATTAGTAAAGAGAATAAATAAGCTATTATTGGTTCATATTCTGTTAAGGATATTCATTCATATGTTTTCAAGGAAGATGTATTTTATGTTAATTATTTTAGAGTTTTTTATATATATATAGGGATGTAACATTATTATGAAGATCTTAGATCATAGATTTTAATACTATTAATGAAAAATGGTGATTGATGATGAACGAATTGTATAATATAATATAATTATGTGTTTGAGGAGATGATGACGAGGATTTGGTTGTGACTGGAGATAATGAAGTTATCTTGAGAGTTAATCCTTGTGTTATTAAGAATAAAGGGTTCTATAATATATATAAATATCAATTAGATTATGATGTTTATGGATATATGAGTAGTATAATGACACACCCACCATAAGGTGCTACAAAAAGAAATTAATTCCCTATGGTTAAATTGTAGTAAATTAGAGACCAAACATAGTCTCTAAAGAGGGGTTTGAATATTAGTGTTTTCAAAATTATTATAATAATTTGGGAATGGTCATTTTATTTCAATTTATAAATCTAAAGATAATTTCAAGAAAAATAATGTTTATTGATTCATTTGAAGAAATTTGTAATTAGTTGGGGGGGTTGGATAACTAATTTCTATGATATACTAGTATTAAATTGGTTAACCATTTTTTTTCGAAATTTGATCAATGAGAGAACTAATAATCTCTTTATATATCCTTATGGGGTAGTAAGGAGTGCATGTTTTTTAAATTATTAGTGATCAATAGAAATAGATACTCTTTCATATGAGTTTGATTGATAAGAAATGGGATCTCCCAAACTAATGAAAGAAACACCAAATTGATTGAATGAACTTTGGAGAAAAACTCAAAGATCAACTTCCTTCCAGAATTGTATCCACAATCACTAGATACATAACTATAGACCCCTACAAATTCCATTATTTATAGGGAGAATCAAATGGTGGGAGAATAGAATTTTTCACCCAAAGTAGTAAGAATTGTGTGAATATAAATCAAATGCTATAAATTTCAATTAAATATATAAAAATTTTAAATCAAGATCAAATAATAGTAGAATAAGTTATGGATTATCAGACTCAATTATAAGAAAAATTTTCTCTTATCATCACCACAATCACCATGATAATTTTATACTAGGTTACAACCATGAAATAAGGAATATACCATATATAAATTTAAAATAAAATACTATCCAAATCTCACTTTCCTCTACATTGAAGTGCAAAAAATCTAAACATCAATAACATCAACATACATAGACAGGTGAATAGGATGTATAAAATTAGGTTTCCACAAAGAATAATTGTTTTATCATTTTTTAAAATCTACCGCATTATCATAATTTTGTTTCCTTCTTCTATGTAGAATTTAATGCTCACAGTTAAATGATATGGATTCATTTTAAAGGATGATTGTATTGAGGTGGATTCCAAACTCCAAAAACAATATAAAATGTGTCACACCATGAATGGGGTATAGGTTATAGAATAATTATTAATGATTTTATTATCTTCAAATCATTTTATCCACAATTCCATGAATATTGTTTTTTTAGTGAGATATTATGTAAAATTAATGTGTGTTTGAACTAAGAATCCATAATATTGTGACTCCATCATCAACAATGTGAGGATTTGGTTACATAAATCTTTAATGAAATCAATCCATGTATAAATCATTACGTAAGACATTGAGGGTCCTATATATGATAATATATTTCTTTTAGAAATTTATAAATCCTTATATATCACTTGTGTCTACGGATAAAACTTTATGTATCACTCTTATTCCAAAAATATGTTTTCTATTATAGAGGAATAGTAAAATTTGCTAAGTATTTCCAATCCTAGGGTAGCATCATACAAATTTGAGAAAAGCTTATTTATCAGCATAATGATATTATGTGTGGATCATGTGACTCTAGGGATAAAATAATATTTCTAAAAAATGAAACAACATCATACATATCACCTTAATAATCCAACACATTTCCCAATAATGTTATGCATCCCAATCCTTTTTCATTTTTTTTAATTCCACATAAAAAATCCTCTAGAAGTTAACCCATTTAATTTTGATTTATTTGAATTTCATTTGAAAGTTAATTATGAATATTCTTATTATATTCATCATCCATATTATTCAATATCCAAAATATTCATCACAACTAAGGATTGAACTCATTATATTCTATAAATATACCCTTCTAAAATATTCATATTCTAGAACATGGGGCATCATAAGGTTATCTTACAATGAACAAATTATTTCAATAAGATAATCCTTAAATAAATTTCAAATGATTTATTAGTATCTATAAATTAATTTGATACCATACATTAAATAAATTAATTATATAAAAAATTCAACCATTAAAAGTAATATTCAAAAAATCAAATGAAATGATTCTTTAATGATAAAACAACAGAAACATAATAAATTATTGAATCCAATGGAATAAAATTAAACTAATTTCAAAAAACGATTTTGAATTTATTCCTAATTTAAATTCCCCCTTAATGTTACTATGTGAAAAAATGTATCATTAATAGGGAGGGTTGAATTAGTGATATTCTTTTTGTGATTTCATCTATTTAATTTACCTTTTTGATTGGTTAAAATTGTGATCCAATCGTTCTTTGATGTATCAAAATTTCTTGTATGAAACCAAATAAAGATGAAATAGAGAACATGAGGATTTTTATAAGGTTTGGTACCAATGTGGGAACCAACTATTTATTGTGTTCAGGTTCTTCCAAGATTTATATTTTCACGTATAAATAAGAGTGAGTACAATGATGAGAATCAAATGAAAGGATTGAACACTTATGAATAAAGCGGAGGGTTATCTTAGGAAAAGACAATTCCATTACATAGATAATTTTTTATACTAGTTACTAATAGTGTAGTTATCTCTTTAAAAAACATTTCAATCTTCCAAAATGTTAATTATATTTTCTTGACTAACTCATTATAATCCCTTTCCAAAATCCAATGAATAGGCCTTCAAATAATTTGTTCTTTTGGTAAAGCACCATATTGGACTTATTGTTTAAGAACAATCATATATATATATATATATATATATCTTCTTTAAAATTAGTATCAAAAGTTTATATCCCTTATTATTGTAATGATATAAACATATCATAAGGGAGAACATGTTCCTACTTCTCACTTCTCTATGATCTTTGACAAAAAAATAACAATATTAGCCTTCTATACTTCTCAAAAAATTCTAAAATATGAAAATATCATAGATTTTCCTCTTATTCACTCCATGATGGGTTTCTCTGTCCAAACAATAGTTAAATTATCTCATCAATAATCATGATATTATTTTTCAACAAAAATAGCTTGTTTTTTCTCAATAATAATGTTATTATAATTTTTATGCTATATTTAATTATTATACAAAAAGATCAATATATTTTATACATTTAAATATGAAAAAACATATCAAATTTCAACTATATATTATATAATTTCATAACTAGTTAACAATGTTCTCATATTTATTTCTCCCATTTTAACTCAATTAATCATAATCAATATCTTCTAAGAGACATGTAACACCATGGTATTTGGAATCAGTTATGGAACCACATTATGTTTTTTAATTTTAGATATGAGGTCATATAGTGGTTTGGATAAGTGGAGTAGCTTATTGGTGATTATCGGAAGACACTATATTTTCTGATTTGGATGGTAGAATACATAAAGTTCTGTAGGTGACACAGAACAACACATCCTACCCACCATTGGAAGGCCTATAAGTGCATGCCTTCTACCTACACCTACAAGCTAATCAGTGATGCCTAGTGGGTTTCTAGTGAATGTTTGTGCATGCTGGATAGTATGATACTAGAAGTTAATTGAGCTAAAAATTGTGATTTATATACAATAATTTGACCCATAAAACCCTAAATTGACCTCTCTCAGTTAAGGATTTCCTTGGTAATGATTCTATCTTTCTCCATAATCCTGATACTGAATCATTTGTTTTTTTTGGAAGATTGGTTCTACATTGGGTGTTTTCAGGTAAGTGGGATCCTTTCCAACCATCTTTAATCTATTCTTCTCAATGTTCTTGATTCTTATTAAATCTGCATCACTTGTATGGAAAATTAGATATGAATTGGTTTTCTTATGATCTAGATTCTCTATAATTCTATCTCATCCACTATTATAATGTCTCGTAATTTCTGTATATTTTTTTAAAAATTTTGTGGAATTATTTTGAGACCACATGCTTTGACGACACATTATTCCAAGGCTCGATGATCCCAAAAAGTAATTTTGAACTTTTTTAAGTTTGTTTAACTAAACGTGAAAGTGAGATTCTCTAACATTTAAACTGTTGATCAGATCAAAAATCCTAGGGCACCGTTGAACTCGGAACACCACGATTCACCTTAAAAGGACCTAACTTTGACCAGAAATGGTTGGACAAAAATGTTAATTTTTAGACTTTTTGGAAAAAAATAAAATAACATAAAAATATATTTTATTTTGTTTTTTGAAACTATTAAGTGGCGGGAGGAGGCACTGCGGTGGGTTGATGAGGTGAATTAAATTAAGCTCTTTAATGGATCGTTTTTGTGTGCAGCGTAACGACACAATTAATGAAACGTAAAAGATATTTTGTTTCATAAAGGAAACATCATAACGACGTGATGTTACAACGTAATATAAATGTTGTGACATGTTTTCTTTTAATGGGTTAAATTCTTGGAGAGTTAAGAATCAAAGGGATTAATTTAATCTGATGAAATGATGGTGAGAACTCTCTCTATATGCAAACTATGAACACTGATAGATCGTTAATGACTCTGATACATCTTGAATAACAGGACTGGTGATTGATGAACACCTTTTACTTCTTGAATTTTTGTGGACGAACTACTTCAACATCAAAATCCATCAAGGTAGGGGTTTGTTTTATTTTATGTTTTCACCGTTATTATTCTAAAGTGACGAACATGGATCAACCCATGAACAGGTTTATCTGTGGATTTTTAGTTCGTGTATGTGGGTGTTCCTCTTGGGTTTTCTATAGTGGAATTAAATTAATGTTGATAGAACAATGATCACAAGCCTCCCCTATTTTTAAAAATCTTACACATAGGGATTAGGCTGGTATGAACTAGGCCCACATCCCTCCTCTTTGTGCCCTCTTGGTGGATGAACATTAAAAAAGGTGAACATGAAAATTATTGGCCTCCACAGGGAAGGTGACACCCCACGAAGGCCGGAGGCGTAGTCGGTGCGAAGATTGGACCACCAGTGCAGACCCAGTGGACCGTGGAAATACCCACCAGCGCATCAGAGGTGGTGGTAGTGACTAGCTTAGGCTGAAAAGAATCAGGAGGAGCCACTAGATAGAGGCAGGTGGAAGGGGCCACCTGGCCGCATCAACACACTGTGGATGTGGCATTGTGCTGCTTCCCATGCCTCAATTGTTATGGTTTCTTGACCACTGTAGAGAAGGTGGCTCCGTGGATGACTCGTGGGGTGAGAAAAAGTCGGACACGGATTCAAGATGCATCCTGGAAAGGTGGTGCCAGTTTGCTTATGGAAAACTAGGCAGGGCAGGACCAGACCCTCTCCAGCGGGCCGGACTCGCAGCCCAATGGACTAGACATAGACCCAACCTTCCCCTTTTTTTTAAAAAACACCAATATCTTTCAAACCGAGCATCCAATTGATGAGCCGTTTGCAGAATTGGAACCCTCGTGAAGAGGCTGATATTTTGGAATACATTATGGAGGTTTTTATGTAAGTTTAATAAATCAAATAGTTTGGGATCATTTCATTCAAGATTAAGAGTTCTACATCTGGAAACCCTATGGTTGGCTGAGGCCTAAAGACTACTGACAGGAGTCCCACTAGAGATCAGCTAATATCGACCAGTGGGAAGTGGATTTTGTGTGACCAAGTAGGACCCCTATGGGGAGTGGCTTCTGTGTGACCTAGCAGACCCATGGTACTCAACAGGTGCAGTACCTTAGTATGGACAAGGTAGGAAGCGACTTCTGTGTGACCCTGTATGCACACATTGGGGAGTGGTTTTTTTGTGTCATAGCATTCACATGGTACCCATCCAGGATGAGTACCACATTAGTCCAAGGTTAGTGGGATGAATCTTCTATGTGAACTGGCGGACCCACTATACTCATTGAGGAGGAGTTCTCCTGTATCCCGTGGTGTTTGATGTTGTGATTAATGGTCATAAATTCCTAATATAAATTATATATGGTGTTAAAATTCTTGTATTGTTAGCAGGCATCATTATTAAGTTTCTTGGTTTGCTCTGTGTATTTATGTTTGGTCATTCCTTTGTGTTTTGGGGTCCCCACTAAGTACACTATTACTCACCCCTAAACGGGATTCAACCGCATGTGTTGTGTCTAGTTTATATGACTACCACCACGATGGAGGAATTGGTGGCCCACAATCCGGTGGTTCCCAGTGAGACCAGGAAGGTGGGTCATAATTATATAGATTTCAGCAACTACCCGACATTTACCCATGGTGTGGAGTTTCCAGTGGATAGCCTTGAGCGTTTCCTTATACTTTCATGTATTTAGTTTATCTTTTGTTGGGTATGTATTCTCTACCATATGACCTACAATTTGTAATTTCACTCAGTGGTTGTTTAGTGGCATGCATATTTACTTTTACAGCTTTAGGATGTTGTTTTTTGTTCATGCGTACATGTTCTCAGGAAAATGCCTCTCACTTGTAGGTTAATGCCTTCGGTGCTATTCTACAACCCCTAGACTTCAAGAGTGGAGCTTGGGATATGTCACAACATGGGCCCTGGGGGATAGGTCATGAAAAAGTAGTATCAGAGGTGGTTGGTTCTACATCGAAGACCGAGGGTTTGTTGTTTTGTTTTTGGGGAAACAGTGTTGAATTTTTTGAGTTTGAATTTAATATTCGAGGAGTCCAGTGTTGGTCCGGCGGCCGAGTATCCATACTCCAGGACCCTAAATTTTGATTTTCTGCTCTATAGAAGAAAACACAGTTTACATAAGTGTCCTCTTGTGATATTCCTAAATAAGAGTCTTCTCATAAGGTATAATATTCTAACCATGGTACATATTGATCTATTTTTGGATGCCTCCATGCAGGGAGCCATCTAGGATTCTGATACGTGATCGTGTGGTTAGCTCACCTAGCGATGAGGCATTGGTTCAGGAATCAGGGCTAGATATGGCCCCGCTGGGTGGTGCACTGGTGGTTCCAACACTCGTTGATCAGTAGTTACTATCGAAATTACTGTTAGATGACGTATGATGACTCGATGCCTTGACCAAGTTTTAGAGACATAGACCTCCCATGATTAGAGGAGAGACAGATCCTCAGGTCGTTGAGGACTGGATGAAGGCAGTGACATGGGTCTTCCTCTTATTGAGGAAACCTCTTAACCAGATGGTGATCTGGGTCCTGAGCCTTCTCCAAGGCTCGACAGGGAGATAATGGATCTTGACCATATAGATGAAAGATGAGGTGACCCTCACCTAGATAGATATCGAGTGACTTTTCCTGGATGAGTTTTTCCCATGACATTATGCTATGTCCGCATACAAGAGCTGCATCATCTACATCATGGAATCATGTCAGTGGCTGAGTAATTTTTGAGGTTTAGAAACCTCTCTCACTACTCCATAGACATGGTGCGAGACCCTTTCATCAGGGCTTGGACCTTTAACAAGGGACTCAAATGGGAGATAAGGGAATCCATGGTGTCTCTCAGCATACACACATAGGCTAGAGTGTTGGAGAGAGCCATTCGGGTAGAGAACTTCCTATCAGATAGGGAACCGACAACCGAAGCCCCCAGTATACACCAAGTGGAAAATTCTTTAGTGGTGAGAATTAAGCAGCAAATGAGGGGACCGAAGTGGGTCATGTATTTCAGGGGTAAAACCTATGACTCGTGGTAAGTAGTTAGGGGCTTCTAGAACTGAGGAAGTCAGCAAAAAACAAGGATGTGATTATCATGTGGTAGAAAGGGACACATGGATCGTGACTACCCGACCCGCTGTACAGACAATCAATAGAGAGTAGAGGGACAGACACGATAGAGGTAAAGGATCGGCTAAAGAGGTCCATAGGGCAAAAAACGTGGAAAGGGAGCATGCCCAATGGCAGGCGGTGAATGAAGGTTTGAGGTGCTACCACCACCACCCTCAGGTGGTCCACCACAGGCTAAGGGAGCTGGTGGATAGGGGTGAGGCCAGCTTCAAGCGATGGAGACCTATAACCACTGTGCTCCAGATATGATTAGAGGTATGATCTGTGTCTTATCCCCGTAGCCATAGTTTATATAGAAATAGGTTCCAGTCACTCTTTCCTTGCCACGGACCTCGTTCGATGCTTAGAGATTTTAGTGGAGTTTTTGGCTCGATCCTTATGATTAGAGACTCCTACGAGAGGGGAATTGAATATTACACACTGATGACAGCTTTGTGAGATTACTCTAGGAGGTGAGATCTTCTACTGGGATCTCTTAGTAGTGGCGTTGATGTCTACGACATCATCTTGGGTATGGACTGGTTATCTACTGTAACGTCCCAGTTCTGGGTGCCGCCCAAAGGTTCCCCAATCCCGGTTGGTCACATAACCTCAAGCTCATTTCCCCTAATTCCAAAGGCTAATGACTAGTTTCTAGGGCCAAGGTAATATATTGGGGGAATTATTCCTTAATTAGTAGAGTATACATAGTGGAATAACCAATAATAAAGAAAAGAAGAAGCAGTAATACCATACAACAACGTAAACAATGAAAGACTGATAGTAATATAACAACTAGAGAATATATAAATGATGTATGCCACATATGTCTAGGAAAGCAGCCAAGCATGTCACAATGATGGAAATACAATACTAAACCCAAATTATAGAAAAATAATAAACTCCAATAGTATCGCAAGCCTCAGCTTGGTCCCATGCTCTCCTGCTCCAAAAACAATCATGTACCCGATGAAGAATGGCGTTTTCCCATATCTATACCTACTACCATATACTCTATTTGGGTCCCAAAGCATTACCCAAATAGGGTGTGAGATTAATCCTAGTAGGAAACCACCAAATGATCTATTCATAACTTTTAGTGAATATATATACCAGGTAATTTGCATAAACGAAGTAATAAACATGAAATTACTCAAAAGTAAACAATCTTATAATTTTCAATTAAATTCATTTACATTTATTAATTATTAAAAACCTTGAATAATGAATTATAGAATCTAGCCAAAGATCCATCTTCCTCTTTATAATAGTGACAATAGATGTCTTAGAAGACCATCTAAACAACCAAGTAAAACCAATTCCTAGTTTGTGCTTTGGCTTGGCTGACTCGTCACACACAAGAATCAAACTTTCATAAAAACCCTCTGAAAAAGCTCTCATGGTCTAACAAAATTTTTTAATATTGCACTATGTAATGATAACAACATCCTTGTCATCTCTCACAGTTAATTCCTATGGTCTATAGAGCATCAATAATTTATACACGGCCTCTGGGTAGCTCTCACGGTCAATGCCCCCTAGGTCAACATAGTATCAATAATTTAAACATGACCTCTGGGTATCTCTCACAGTAAATACCCCCTAGGTCAGCATAGTGTAAATAATCATAAAAAACTATCAGTTATCTCTCATGGTCAATAACCCTTGGGTTGAAATCTACAACAAGGATCTCATAGTCCTATGTAAATAAACATGGAAACCCCCACAATTTTACTGGTCCCAGGCTCTCACGGTCCATTGGAAGACCCGCATGCTTATCATAACAAGTAGACACATGTAATCTATAACTACTGCATGGCTACCATCCAAAATCATAAGATATGAAATTTTTATAATCAATCATACTCTGTCCTAAACAAATCAAGTCATAACAAAAAGTTATGCCTTATAGGAAACCTAGGCCAAATGACCATAAACTTTCAAACATGGGAACACACCCATGGGGTGTCTCATAATAAGGTATAAATCTTATGCATAATAAATCGCCCTTTCTCAAACAAAAAAACCTTATCAGGTATTTAACAGGGTCAAATTTCAAAATACGCAATACCCTAAACATGGGTATTCAACACTTTAATCATATATAATCAACACACAATCAAGGAAAGGCACAAACCACCTACCTTGATGTTGTACTATAAAAAATCTTGAATGGAGGCCCTTGAATCAGCCTAGAATGACATAGATCTATAAAAAGGGTTAAACAAAATCAATGCTCGAAAACTCACGAGAGAGGAGGAATCTGGATGAAAGGGTCTAGGGAAGGAGAGAACTAACTAGTGGAAATCCGACGCACCTAGTGGCCTCTAAATCGGAGCTCAGATGGATAACAGGGTGGACCATGGAGTTCTTCGTCAATTCATCGCTATCCCATATGAAATGAGGGCAGAAGTAGTGATTTCTAGAGATGAGAAGCAACCTCGCTCTAACTCATCAATTAAAAATAAAAAGTACATGGCATGTTCATTTAAAGTACACTTCATGTACTATCCTCAACTGATCCCCACTTTAGGTGGTCTTCCAAGTAACCTACACATCCATGTGCTCGGTTGTTACATAGCCTGTACATGACTACACTGAGAAACCGGTTACAAAACGTGTACTAAAAATTACATGGTGTGTACTTATGAAATTTCCCATTTTTTTCCTCAAAACAACCCAAAATAAATCTCCATACCTAAAATGAAGATCCGAGTTCATAAAAACTTCCGCCCTTAATGTATTTCTTCCCTGAATTTCCCTTATAAGGGTGGAAAAGATGAAACATCAATCAAATCTAACCACTATGATCGAATGCCAATGTCCTTCCTCTAAGTCTCATCCTTTACTCACCCATGTTTCCATCGCACCAATAAAAGAGGAACAAACTGGCCATAGAGAAACTTCATTCTGTGATCCACAATCCGAATAGGGTGCTCCTCAAAGGATGTATCCACCTCTAATTCAACCGACCTTGGATGAAATAAATGAGATGAGTCTAAAAAGTAATGTCATAGCTCTAAAACATGAAATACTTCATGCATAGCTCGATACCTCTAAGGTTACTGCAACCGATAGGAAACCACCCCGACTCTCTCTAAAACCTTAAATGGTCTGACATATCTCGGTGATAGCTCCCCTTGACAAATAATTCTCTTGTGTGCCAACCTCAATGTGACAAGTAAGAAAACAGGATCCCTGAACTCAAACCACATGGGTCGTCTCTGTCGATGAGCATAAAATTTCAACTAAGACTATGTAGTAGCCATCCTCTTCCAAATCAACTACACCTACTCCATGGTCACCTAGAAAAGACGAGGCCTCATCACAGTTTCCAATCTAGCCTCCAGCCAACATAGGGTAGATCAACATAGACTACCATACAAAGCCTCTTATGGTTCCATCTGAATCATCACCCAAAAACTATTATTGTAGGAAAACACCAATAGATGTATGTGTCTCTCTCAAGAGACCCAAAAATCCAGGACGCATGCTCAATTCATGTCGTCCAAAACATGAATTGTGCGCTTGAGTTAGCCATTTATTTGGGGATGGTAATCTTTACTGAGAAGTACCTGTGTACCCAAATCCCTCTATAGTCCCTGCCAGACATGAGAAGTAAACAAGGTGACCTTGTTTGAAAGGATAGAGTGTGGAAGCTAATGTTATTTAATATTTTCATAACTTTTTATATAATCCCTTTACTGATTTTATATGAAATGTGCATAATTTTTGTAAAATATTAATGATTAAAAATTAAATATAATTTTAGAACACTATTTGAATTCATCCAAATTAAAGTCTATTTAATTTTTTAATAATATCTCTAACCCTAATTATTAAAATTTCATGATTTTTAATTTTTATCGTTCCTTACTCAAATTAATACACTTAATTATAAGGGACCATTAGACAAATCTTCCATTAGAAGGGCCATATTGTCCACACAAAAGGCCAAAAGAATCTTAGAAGAAACTAGAGCAGCCCTGAAGATTGAATTGGAAGGATCAATCAGGAAGTCCAAATTCCTTAATTCTACTCTAACGTTCGGGGGAAAATGCATAGAGTCAAGGATAAAAATTTCAGGGCCCAACTTGAAAAACAACGGGGCAAAATAAAGCTTTGAATTCCAGTCCACCATTCTGTACAGAAATTAAAATCCAGACACTATTAATAACATTTCTCATGATCTATTTATAAAATCAAGATATCATTTTGAAGTGTGAAATAGTAGATATAGGTGGATGACTTTTTTGAATAAATAATTCAGATTTAAAGGCATCTTCTTATTCAAAAAATCCATTCCAATTTCGGGCATTGAAAAAGCATGGATAGAAATGGAGAGTTTAACTTTGTTTAATCAAAAAGACATAATGTTGGACCCATAAGTCCAAATGCCTCCACATTTTGAGATTTATTAGCCAACATTATTATCTGAAAGTTTAAAGAAAAAGATATCTCTAGATTCAGCTGTCTTGATGTCCAAATTGTTAATCCGAGTGGAGGGGTAGTTTTGGAATGAAAACAGCCCACTACCTTGGGATATAAATACATCCCCTCTTATCCTTTAAAAAGGGTTTGTATTGCTGAAGAGAGGAGAACACATTGGAATGACCAAATATTTTAAAAATTATTGGCAGGACCTCCCATAATTATGTTTTCACTTGAGAGACCTTTCCTCCTCTCTTTGTTTTAATTTACTTTTGCAGTTTTTTTTCGTTTGTAATTTCACAAATGTTTATCTACATAATTATATTTTAATGAAAGTTTCTTCTTAAATATCTATTATTCTAATCCAACTTTTTTAGTTTAATATTAATGTTATTATTATTTTTAAATATAGTTAAATCCCCTTCCCTTATTTCTCTTTCCCATTGAATCTAAAGTTTGTTTTTAATTATCATAATCGTTCGTGTGAGTGTGTTCGATGAAAAACTCATTTCTTATCCATTTATTTTTCATCACTTATTAGTTCATCACTATAAACACATAATACCAGATTAATAAAAATCTTAATGTATGAGAAAATCTACCACTGAGGTGAGTATCTAATTAGATATGTTAAGCGATTGAGAGCTTTATCTCGATGAGTATTCTTTAATTTAACATTGTTTATGTTAGACTTAACATGTCATGGATTAATGAAATATTTTGTTTAACCTATTGATTCCATGGATTATTAGAACCATAAATACGCTACCATAATCAAGTAATTATTGATATTATAATCCTAGTTAATTTAAGGCTTGTATTTAAGCCTTAACACTTAGGAATTCCAATCATCGTTTTCTTGTGAAGTGGGTGTTAATTTAAATGTAATGTAAGAAAATCTCAAGGACATCAAAAGCATAAATCCATAATAATGAACTCAATCCAATCTTTATAGAATTTTCAAATCAATCAACAACCATTAATTACTTCATTTAAGATCTGCAAGAAAACCCCACAGTCAAAATACAATCAATTGAAAGCAACCGACTATTGAAAAGTATCAACGCTAAGGATTCAACCCGAGTGCAGCTATACACCTTAGAAGAGCACCAGAACCTTGACCGCTCGATAATAGGAAATTTCCCATGATTTCAAATGGAATTGTTTCATGGGATTTTGCATTAATTATTCATTTGTTTCTGGTTATTGTAAAAATACCAAAAAAACTAAATTCAAAAATAATAATAATAAAAAACACATAGAAAAACCCACCTTCTCTTAAAAATAAAAAATAGAAAAAACACAAAGAAAAACATATCTTTCCCATTCTTCTAAAATCTCTCTGAAATACCCATAGCCTCCCAAAGAATCCCTTGGATTTGATTGACCCTGAAATTGAGTGAACACTTCTCCATTATAGGAGGAACATTAGGGACAATCAAATCACTCAAGAACCAGTCACTGTCCAACCATTTGAAATAGATATAGCTAATCATAGGGAACAAACTCTTAAAGAACACATTTCTCCTGATAAGAATTACCATCCTCTTGGTATTCAATATCCAAATAGAGAGGCTGAATTAGAACTCAAATCAGGTTTGATTCATCTTCTACCTCATTTCCACAGGCTAGCCGGTGAGGATCCACATATACACCTTAAGGAGTTCCAAGTGGTGTGCTCTACCATTAATCCTCAAGGGACTTCTAAGGAAAAAATTAAACATCACGCATTACGATTTTCCTTAGCTGACTCTGCCAAGTCCTAGATTTACTACCTCTCTTCTAGTTCCATGAACACATGGAATGACATGAAGAAACTCATCTTAGATAAATTCATTCCTACTTCTTGAACTAATTCCATCCGAAAGTAAATAAGTGGTACCCATCAATTCCCAAATGAATCACTCCATGAATATTGGGAGAGGTTGTAAAATCTTTTTACAACCTACCCACACCACCAAATCCCTGACCAAATCATGATCCAATACTTCTTTGAGGGGTTATTGGCTCTGGAGATAACTCTCATTGATGTCGCAAGTGGTAGTACTTTTGTTTATAAAACTCATGTTTTTTCAAGAGATCTCATAAGCAACATGTTTGAAAAAACATGACAATTGCATACTCAAGAACATGCTCAAGTAAAACAATCTCAAGATAATCATTTTATAGAGCTGAACAAGATGAAAGAGTGGATGAGTGGACTTACAGGTCTTGTGTGACAACTAGATGTGTCTATCAAATCCCCAACCTCATCTTCTCTATAATCACTATTCTCTGGACCTATTGAGAATTTTGGAACCTATATCTCCTCATCTCATCCAACTGACACATGTCCAGAACTTAAAGAGGATCAATTTGATTCATCTAGACCAATGGAGCTCAATGCAGCCTATGCTAAGCATAAAACCAACCCTCAAATATTAGGTCAATTCATTAGAACCTCTAACCAACCTCGTTTTGAGCTCTTCTCTTCTACATATAATCCTAACTTGAGATATGGGAATCCAATTCTTCATCCCCCTAAATACCCTCCTCAAAATCCAAACCAATTCCAATATGGTCAAGGTGTTGGTAAATTTACACAACCGTTCCATTTTGTTCCTCAGCCTCAAAGGATCATTTTGCCTCTTCCTCCTCTTAGATTCCACTATCCTAGGGAGCCTTCCCAATTCCCAAACCGATATAATCACTTTCCCAAGAACAAAAATCAAGGTAATACCAATTTGGGACAATGTTTTTCTTCCAAGAAACCATGGGAATGTGCAATGGAAGATCTTACCTCATTCACCCGTTCCAGCCTAAAAAACATTGAAACTCAAATTGGTCAACTTCCATCCCACCTGAGATAGCAACAAAAATAAAATTCTTTACAACTCCCATATCAACCATTACCCAAACCCAAGGATAATGTATGTACAATTTCACTTAGACCGGGGAAGAAAATTGTTATTTCTCAAGATAAGTCCTCCAACCCCCTTTAAATGTTGACCTAGAAAATGAAATGAAAAAGAAACTTCAAAAGGAATCTGAAACCATTCCCTCACCTCATTCCCTTCCACTTCAGAACTCAATCCCATTTTCTCAATCCATTTCTAAGCCAAATTAGTTCTTTGAACATGATCCTGAAATGCTTGACATGTTTAGATGTGTTTAAGTCAATATACACCTCTTAGATTCCATAAAGAAATTCCTTTGTATGCCATGTTTCTTAAGGAATTGTGCACTCATAAGAGACAACTTATGATCATTGAAAATGTTTTAACACAACAGTTCATACCAATGAAGTGAAAATATCCAGGTACATTTACAGTTCCATGCTAAATAGTAAGTTTCAACTTTGATGATTCACTCATAGACCTAGGAGCCTCAATAAATGTCTTGCCCAAATCCATATTCTACATCCTTGGTCTAGGTCTCTTACATCCAATAGGTGTGCTCATTCAATTGGCCGATCAAATCATTGTTTTTCCTGAGGGAATAATCAAGGATATCCTTGTTCATGTTAATGATCTTATCTTCCCAGCTGATTTATATGTCCTTGAAATGGAAGGTGAGACAACTTCTTTCCAATCTCCTATGAGTCTAGGAAGAACATTCCTTATGACATGTAAAACCATAATTGATTTCCATGCTAGCATATTAAGCATGGAATTTGGTGAGAAATTGGTTAAGTTAAATATTTTTCAATCCATGTAATACCCATCATAGAATAAATATATATTTTTTATCCATGCTTATGAAAGTCTCTCTGAGAGTGTGTGGAATCCCAATCCATAATATTCTTCATGTTCTATAGATATATGTGTTTGTGAATATTCCATCCCCATTTACCAAGTCGTAAATGGAGAATATTATATTTACATTACAAATGAAAACTCCATTAATCTATAGGATCTTGAAAAATATTTTGAATCCAAACTCACCTCTGAAATCCACTGCTCCAACTTGGACGGAAATGGGGAAAATAAACAATCATGGTCAATTTTTTATTCAAATATGACTATCCAACATTCATCATTTCTTAACCATGATTAAAAAGTTCTGTTATATTTGGGGTGAACCCTGAACCAGTGTGTTTATATTTTCCCAATGGTAGTGATGTTGGTGATATTTGTTCCACAATTAATAAAGATATTGTTGGTGATGTTGAAATTGACCATTAATTTTAGAAAAAAAATTGATATAAAATATAATAAAAAATTTATTTAGTCTTCGGACTCCACTGATCCTCATTACTTTAAATTGCTAAGTGATGAAATAAATGAGTCAAAAACAATTTGGATTTCATATTCTGGTTTCGTGTTATCTAAACCTTACAAAAATGAACCTTCTGAATTGAGACATATTTTGGAATCTCCAAGCATATAAAACCATCACTTCATGGATAAAATCAATCCTCATGTTGAAGACAAAAGGGAGGATGTCCATATTATCTATCCACCCCCATTGAATTGTAAGAACACAATCAAGGAAGGGGATAAAATATCCAATGAGAAAGCAGGAATTTGAAAGGAGAAGTTTTTCTAGAAGCATACTAGAGTTGAGAAAATACAGCAGCCACCATCGAACTATGGGTAGTCCATTGAAACTTTCTAGCTATAGACAAAATAAATGCAGTGCTTCTTAGGAGGCAACCTTTGTTTTCTTTTACTTTAATAAAATTTTAATTTCTGTTTCATTATTCATTAAATGAAAAAAAAATTGTTTTTGGTTCTATTTTAGGTAATAGACATCGTTTAAAGCATCACCATGAGAGGAAACACATCCTAGGAACCACATCAAATTGTATCAGATCCACAACATCTACACTATACCCACTACTAGATAGAGATGGAATCCCACAAAATCTAAAACAGGGGCTGCTTTCACTTTAACTCTATCTATATATCTTCCTCTCTCCCCCTCTTTCTTCTTCTCCCCTATCTTTATTTTTTTCCACTTTATTTATCAAACCCTTTTTCTTTTATCTTTATCTTTTGTGTGTGTGTGTTATTATAATAAATTTGAGAAACCTAAAAAAACTAAAGAGAGAAAAAAATCATTTAAAAAAGATTGAAAAATCTTGAGTCATACTTACTCACCTTCCAATTTTCAAATTTTGTCCAACTATTTTGGGGAGCCAAAAGACATGGTTTCATCTCAAAACATATTGTGGTTTCATTATAAAATTGGATAAATAATATTCTGTCAGAACCAATAAATTTTGAATGCTCAATTTTTTGATTTGGAAAATGATTTTCCCGACCCATAAGGAATAACATTATCTTTCATGAAAAGGCCACATATGCCCATCTTTTCAAAATGTGTGTTTTCACCCCCATTTGTGAGTCTTGAGTTTGTGGACCTCCGTGCTGAATTTCAATCTTTAGTGTGCATAAATATGATTGAGGCATTTTCTGAACCTCATTAGAACCACAATAGCCAAATATCCTCTCATTACTCTTATATTAATCCTCTTTTTGAAAGCCCCTTAAAGCCTATGAAAACCTTTTCTTTTATTTACACATTACAATCCCAATACCTTATCTCACCCAATATCAACATGCATTTTCATTGATTTTTTTTGAAATTTATGTGTGGAGGGAATGGATTTCATTTTGGGTACCCTATTATTGATTATCAACAAGTTATCATATGCTGGAGGGAAAGCATCTCTTTTAGTATAGTGGAGAGGTTGTTATTTAGTGAGTTTTTTAGAATGGAATTTAATTTAATTTTTTTAATTTTTTAAATGTTATTGAAAAGTGATAAAAAAATCAAAGAATAAATTAAAAAAAACAAAAAAACAAAAAAAATAAAAAAAATAAAAAAAAAGAACAAAAAAATTTATTGTGCCTTGGGTGGGTCAAAAATCATTCTTCCTATACCTTTGATCTTGTTATTAATATTACAATTAATATTGTGAGGAGATCAAACATGGGTTGGGAGATGAGTGTGAGATCTATTTCAAGTTAATTATTCGAAAAATAGAAAAAATGAACACTTATGTCATTGGGAGAAGTTTCATGGTTTGTAAATATTTCATCTTCTCATCCACTTCATATTTCCTTCAACTTTTGTGTCTTATTTCACATTTTCATTACCTCATAAATATGTGTTTCGATTTTCTTTAATGTCTCATTTCAGAAAATGTACATTTCTTTTTCCATGTTGGCATTTTACCCCCCCCCCCCTTTGATCTACTGGATAACGTCTTCCTACTAACCCATTGCCACAAAAAACCACCATAAAAGAAAAATTGATTTTTGATCACTTTTGGATAGGGAGTGGAAGCTGAGAGCTCCTACAGCCTCTAATATTTTCACTTTTGGTTGGTGAATGAGTGAAGCTCCAAAAATTAATTTTATCTTCTTGAGAAGAGTAAGTTTTTTATTCCACAATTTTCCATTTCTAAATTTTATCAAGAGAAAAGATTTTCTTTTGGAATGAAGTTTTTTTAAAATTTTTGGGTGGAATTAAATATGCATGACTGAAATTGTCTAAACATCCCCTGATTGGGGATTTTTTTAATATTTGTTAGTGTGTGAAAATTATTTTGTCATGGTTTTAAATTTATTGTACATGAGGACATACATAAGACTATGTGTGTGTGGGGGGGGGGGGGGGTTAATGTTATTTATATTTTCATAATTTCTTATATAGTCCTTTTACTGATTTTTTATGAAATGGGCATAATTTGTGTGAAATATTAATGTTTAAATATTTAATATAATTTTATATCACTATTTGAATTCATCCAGATTCAAGTCTGCTTAATGTTTTAATAATATCTCTGACACTAATTATCCAAATTGTATTATTTATATTTTGTATGGCTTATTTCTGAAATTCAAATATTTCATTACAAAGGACCATTGGACAAGTCTTCCATTGGAAGAGCCATATGTTCCACACAAGAAGTCAAACATAATCTATGAAGAAACTGGACCAGCCATGAAGATTGAATTTTTTGGCACAATCAGGATGTTAAAATTCTTTTATTCTCCTCCAACGATTGGGTTAAAATGCAAGGAGTCATGGATAAAAATTTCATGGCCCAAATCGAAATACAAGGGCCCCAAATGAATCTTTGATGTCCAACCCACTATTCTGTTCGGAAATTAAAATCCTAACACCATTAATGATATCTCTCGTGATCTATTAATGAAATCAAGGTGATATTTTGCAGTGAGAATGAGGAGATAAAGGCTGCCGACTTTGTGGGAGAAATAATTTGTATTTGAAGTCATCTTCCTATTAAAAAATTTATTCACATTTCGGCCATTGAAAAAGCATGGATTGAAATGGACAGTTTAACATTGTTTAATAAAAAAACCATAACATTGGATCCATAGGTCCAATTGCCTCCAAATTTTGATAGTAGTTAGAAAACAATATTATCTAAACTTTTTAAGAAGGATATATCTCAAAATATAGGTTCCTGGATGTCTAAATATTTGAGCCAAGTGGAGGGGTAGTTTTAGAATGCAAACAGTCCACCACCTTGGGCTATAAATACATCCCCTCCTCTTATTTCAAAAGGGTTGGCATTTAAAAATAGATTAGCAAACATTAGTTTGAAGAAATATTTTACAAAGTCTTGGGAAGACCTAACATACTCATGTTTTCATTTTAATGACCTTTTCTCCTCTCTTTGTTTTCATTTACTTTTGTTGTTTTTTAATTTTTAATTTCACAAGTGTTTGTCTTTGTAGATCTGTTTTAAAGATATTTTCTTCTTAAATATTCCTTTTTCTCATTCAGCTTATGTAGTTTAATTTTAATTTTCTTAAAATAGTTTAAATATGGTTGAATCCCCTTCTATTCTTTCACTATCTCATTCAATCTAAAGATCATTTGTAATTATCGTCATCGTTTGTGTGTGTGTGTTCGATGAAAAACCCTTTACTTATCCCTTTATTTTTCTTAACTCATTAGTTCATCACCATAGAAATATATTACCAAATTAATAACCATCTTAATGGCTGAGTAAATGTACCATTGTGGTGAGTCATTATTTAGATATGTTAAGCGATTCAGATTTATTGGTCGATAATTATTCTTTAACTTAACATTGTGTATATTGGACTTTATATGTCATGGATTAATGAAATATTTTGTTTAACATATGGATTCCATTGATTATTAGAACTATAAATACACTACCATAATCAACTAATGATTGAGATTAAAATCCTATTTAATTTAAGACTTGTATTAAATCCATAACACTTAGGAATTCCAATAAACGTTATCTTGTAAAGTGGGTATTAATTTAAATGCAATATAAAGAAAATCTCAAGGATATCACAAGCCTAAATATATAATAATGAACTCACCCCAATATTTTTCTAGTTTTTAAATCAAACACCAACCATTAAACAATTTATTTATGCTCTGTAAGCAAACCCCCCAGTCAATAGACAATCAATTGAAAACAACAGTCTATTAAAAAGTATCATCACCGAGGATTTCACCTGAGTGCTTCCATACACATTAGCAGAGCACCAAAACCTTGACCAGTCGATAGGCGAAAATTGGCAGCGCTTTCAGAACCCATTTTGTCGTATAATCTCTCAAATGTACTATGACAACCCTGCTTTTTATTACAACTTAAACATGCTTTATTACATAAAACTTCACTTGATACAACAAAGAAGATCGAGAGGTTTAGTGTCTTTGGGGCTTAGGATCATTACATAAAAACATTAAACTTGAAATACAACATCCTTATTGAAAACTTCCTTTACATGACCACTACATTCCTTCGTACTTAGCATTGCATGGGATAACCTGAGGACATGCATAAGAAAAGGGTGAGCTATAAAGCCTAGTAAGGGAGTACACAATGAATAACATGAGGAGTACAATACATGTTAGGCAATAGGAATATCAATAGAGCATAAGAGAGACATGAACATAAAGCCATGATAAAGCATGATAATCATAACATGGAAATGTGGCAACAACACTTAACATTGAATTAGCATGAGCCAAGGCTCATTGCACATGGAGCATGAGTAAACCCTCATTGCACTTGAAGCACGAGTAAACCCTAGTTGCACTTGAATTAGCATGAGTCATCACTCATTGCACATGACGTATCATGATACTATACTTTACCCAATGCATTGGAGCGCTATCAGAGCGCACCCTTCTTAAACATTTCCTTTCATGCATAAGTGTGCCACATGGATCATAAAACATGGATTCATAAAACATAATCATTTATTCCACGATAAAGGAATGTGGAATTCATACATGAAACTTTACAATCAATAAGTAAATGTGCATAAAGGAGAATACCCTTGATGGAGAAATAGGCATGGTATTCACTACACAATGATATTGGCTTAGAAAATCAGTGTGATTTCGGCAGCGTAACGGCGTGACATAAGAATTCATAAAAAATGCTGATGAGAGAGAAAGGGGTTCCTCATCATATTTACATGTAATGGACAGTAAGAAGGTCATATAGATACATGTCCCAACAATTGAAAAGGAATTTATATTCATGATACAAAAGTATTGCTTGAATATAAAAGAAAAAAAAAGGTTCCTTTCGGAATTTCGGCATAGTAACGGGTGTACATGGGAGGCATTTAATGAGAGAGAAAGGGGTCTCCCATAATTCAAACAATAAGAGGGCAGTATGGGAGAGGTGCGAAACCATACCCCAATATTCATAAATGAAATTAAAAGGGCAATACAACTTAATGAAAATTGAAAAAAATGAGAAAGGAAGAAAAAACCCTTACTTGGAAGTGTGCTTCCAAAGGCTAGAGAGAGGCTTGTGAGAGGCTTCTTGGGAGCTTGGGGTACCTTGAGAGGATTCTAGAGAGAGTAGGGCAGAGGTTGGACGAACTTCAAGGGCTTTGGGTGAGGAGGAAGTGGGATCTTGGGTGGGTTTATATAGGAAAGGTGAGAGAATTCTTTATTATTTAGGTTTGGGACCCCTTATATTAAAATAATCCAAACCAAAAACCATCCCATGGTATTTGCCAATGGTTTCTGGAAAAGGAAAGAGGGAAAAAATATTTTACAAGGCCAAGGTCCGAACTTAATAAAAAATTAGGGTTGCTTATGTGGAGGTGAGTCACACTCCCATGGAAATTAATTTAAAAAGGCAAAGTGTTGAATAAGTCTTGAAGGCTCCATTAATGCTTTGAAAAGTGAGTCAAACAAACCCAAAACCACATTATTTTAATGATAAAACACATATTGGCCGAACATAAGGATTATGGTATTTTATTACATCACCATTGGGTCATTATGATGTCATAAAACACATTATATATTTAAATGGTATTTAATTTTTACCCAAAAATTTGACTGTCTCAGAAAATTATGAAAAATTCACCGTTGGATAATTTCGACGTCCTGATTCCAAAAATAATATTTATTTTATCTAAATAATTTTCTAAATATGTGAATTTTCACTTTTAAAATAAAAACCGACATTTATAAAAAATTCACAGGTTTTGACAGGAATGGCCTTCAAACCTTAATAAAAAAATTTAATTGCATTCATAAAATTATAAGATCATTTATATTTAATAAAAATAAATTTAATATTAATAATAATATTTTACTAAAATATTATTTAATTCAAAAATCCTTTAATTCAATAAAATATAATTCTTAATTAAATAATAACTAAAAACACCATTTGTACTTTAAAAACTAATTACAATGTATCAAAAATTATATTCATTATTATATACAAAAAAATAATGTACATGAACATGGTGCTACTTATTTGTTACATAACCCCTTAAAATAGCCGCATAAGACCCAAGTGTAAGGTGTGTGATGGTGACAGACTCTTGGGGTTGCTCGGATAACATCGCTCGAGTGGTAATCTCTATCAACTTCCATTTTTCCCGTAGACGATCACGTTCGAGCTTGACTTGATGAAGCTCAGCTTGGGCTTGGTCAAGGGAAAAGCCCAAAGACGCCACATCCTTTCCGAGCTTCGACAAATGGGCTTCGTAAGGGGAAATTCTACTGGATGAGGCCATCGCTTCCTTTGTCTGGGTAGAAATGGTTTCGTTAAAGCCTTATATTTATACTACTCAGATGATCACTGTTCAACGGCTATAAAAGTAACGGTCACAAATCATAACATAAAACTAAAGAAAAGTTGATATCTTATAAAAACATTTTTCATAAAGAAACATTTAACTGGATCAAGAGGGATTTTCCATTAATGAAATTTTGGGTCGTTACAACATTCCCCCCTAAGAAATTTCGCCCTCGAAATTTTTCCTTTTCCCACACTAAAACAAATGTGGGTAACTTAGCTTCATCATATCCTCCGACTCCCAAGTTGCTTCTTCAAAATTGTGGTTTCTCCACAACACCTTGACGAGGGGCATTGTCTTATTTCGTAGAACTTTTTCTCTACGATCTAAGATCTTCACTGGTTGCTCCTCATAAGAAAGATCTTCTTCTAATTGTACCACCTCGGAAGAGAGTACATGTGAAGGGTCTGGTATGTACTTCCTTAAGAGGGATACATGGAAGACATCATGCACCTTGGCCATAGTAGGTGGAAGTGCCAGTCGATAGGCCACAGCCCCAACACGATCAAGAATCTCGAAGGGGCCGATGTACCTTGGACTTAACTTCCCTTTCTTTCCAAACCTCATGACCTTCTTCCACGGAGATATGCGTAAAAACACCATGTCTCCGACTTTAAACTCAAGGTCTCGTCGACGATTATCTGCATAACTCTTCTGTCGACTTTGTGCTGCCTTGATATGCTGCTGAATGGTTTTCACCTTCTCCACCATTTCTTCGACCATTTATGGTCCAAGCAGCTTACGTTCACCAACCTCATCCCCACATGCTGGTGTTCTACACCTTTTCCCATACAGGGCTTCATATGGTGCCATTTGGATGCTCGAGTGGAAACTATTATTATAAGAGAACTCAACTAGAGGAAAATGTTGATCCCATCCTCCTTTATAGTCCATTAAGCACGCTCTCAACATATCCTCAAGTGTTTGGATAGTCCGCTCGGATTGGCCATCAGTTTGAGGATGATAGGCCGTACTGAAGTTCAGTTCAGTATTCAGAGCATGTTGAAGACTCTTCCAAAACTTAGAGGTAAATCTTGGATCTCGGTCAGACACAATAGATAGTGGTACTCCATGCAACCGTACCACTTCCCTGATATATATCCGTGCCAGTTGATCCAAAGATAAATCCTCTTGAATAGCAATGAAGTGTGCAGTCTTTGTAAGACGATCCACAATAACCCAGATTGCATTGTTGCTTTTGGATGTCCTTGGAAGTCCAGTGACGAAGTCCATGGTGATGTTCTCCCATTTCCATTCTGGTATGGGCAATGGTTGCATCATCCCTTTAGACTTCTGCCTCTCTGCCTTCACTTTCTGACACACCAGGCACTTTGATGTATATTCGGCGATCTCCTTCTTCATATTATCCCACCAAAAGTTTTCTCGGAGATCTCGATACATCTTTGTGCTCCCTGGGTGAATAGAGAAATTTGAACTATGTGCTTCATCCAAAAGTTCCTTCTTCAGCTCCGAACTTGATGGGACACATAGTCTTTTCCCAAACCGCACAATTCCTTCTTCATTAACATTAAACTCTGAGGATTTTCCCTTTTTGATAGCTTCCACTTTTTCTTGGATTCTCGCATCATCCTTTTGAGCATCCTTTAACCTTTCCAAAAGAGATGGTTGAGCAATCATTTGTGAAAGGATTGGTGATGTTACCTTCTTTATGATTCCCACGTCCATCTTCATCAAGTCTAAGAAGATTGGATCCTTCTCAATTCTCATCATTGATAGAATTGCTGGATCCTTTCTACTTAGGGCATCCGCCACCTTGTTCGCCTTCCCAGGGTGGTAATGTATTGAACAGTCATAATCCTTTATGAGCTCTATCCATCTTCTCTGGCGCATATTAAGCTCTTTCTGTGTGAATATATATTTAAGACTCTTGTGGTCAGTATATATCTCACATTTCTCTCCATAGAGATAATGCCACCAGATTTTCAAGGCAAAGATCACCGCCGCCAACTCCAGATCATGCGTTGGATAGTTTCGCTCATGGATTTTCAACTGTCTTGAGGCATAGGATATCACTTTATCATTCTGCATCAGCACACATCCTAAGCCCTTCTTCGAAGCATCACTGAATACCACAAAAAGCTCCCCACTTGTGGGTAAAGTGAGCACAGGTGCAGTGATAAGCCTCCTTTTCAACTCCTTGAAGCTTTCTTCGCATTCATCACTCCAAGAAAACTTTACTCCCTTTCGAGTTAGCTTGGTAAGAGGGTTGGACAATCGTGATAAGTTTCTCACAAATCGTCGATAATATCCAGCTAACCCCAAGAAGCTACGGATATCAGTTACCGATGTTGGCCTCGACCATCCCTCAATTGCATCTGTTTTGGAGGGGTCCATAGATATCCCATTGCTTGTGATGATATGGACCAAGAATGAGACCTCCTTCAACCAGAACTCACACTTGCTGTACTTGGCATAGAGCTTCTCCTGGCGCAAAGTCTCCAGTACAGTTCTTAAATGCTCCTCATGGTCCTCCTTGGTTTTGGAGTATATTAGAATATCATCTAAAAAAACTACCACAAATTTATCTAGGTAATCTCTAAAGACTCTATTCATCAAGTCCATGAATATTTCTGGAGCATTGGTGAGTCCAAAAGGAATTACTATGAATTCATAGTGCCCGTACCTTGTACGAAAAGCAGTCTTGGGGATATCTTCCTTCTTCACCCTTACTTGATAATATCCCGACCGCAAGTCGACCTTGGAGAAGTATTGTGCTCCACGCAGCTGATCAAACAAGTCATCGATTCTTGGGAGAGGATACTTGTTCTTTATCGTGATTTTGTTAAGTTCACGATAATAGATGCAAAGCCGCATTGACTCATCCTTCTTCTTGACGAAGAGGACTGGTGCACCCCATGGTGATGCACTTGGGCGTATAAACCCTTTATCCAGACTCTCCTGTAGTTGTTTCTTCAGTTCTTCAAGCTCAACCACAGCCATTCTATATGGAGTCTTGGATATTGGTAGCGCCCCACATATAAGTTCAATTGAGAACTCAACATCTCTTCTTGGAGGAAGACCAGGAAGTTCCTCGGGAAATACTTCAGCGAATTCCCTCACAATAGGCATTTCTTCAAGGGTGGTTTCTTCCTTGGACTCAATCATCTGATCCAGATATGCGTGCTCATAAGGCAGTAATATCCATGCTTGAGATGATGGAGCTAAAGGAGATTCATCTTCCTCCTGACACTTGTAAAGAATCAGGGGTTGATTCTCCATATGGAGTGTGATTTCCCTCTCCCGACAATTTATGTTGGATCTATATAAGGAAAGCCAATCCATGCCAAGAATTGCATCAAATTCCACCAAAGGGAGTATGACGAGGTTCGCCGGGAAATTTAATCCACAGATTATAACAGGGGAGGACTTATACTCATGGGATGCAATGATTGCCCCACTTGCCGTACTCACCGACATCTTTACTTCCATGATTTGTGGTGGTGCAGGGATTGTTCTACTAAACTTTTGAGATATAAAAGAACACGTAGAACCTGAATCAAAAAGTACGTTCGCTATTCTTGAATGAATAACTAGCGTACCTGTCACCACTTCTTTGTCGGGGTTCACTTCGGTAGAAGTGATGGCAAAAGCTCTTCCTTGCTGTCTTGGAGGTTGTTGATTACCTCTGATAACCCTTGGATTAGGGCACTGATTCGCAAAAATGACCCGGTTCTTTGCATTTTAAGCATTGAACAACGCGTTGAGGTTCGAACGGAGCGTTCCTCCCCTCCGTCGTAGCCGCGGGTCCTTCTTGCTGACAGTTAACAGCTAGGTGCCCTTCTCTTCCACACTTAAAGCATTTTCTTGTCCCCCTAAGGCAATTTCCAGGGTGCTTTTTTCCACACTTTTGGAAAGTGGGGTGCTGGAATTTCTTAGCGCCGTTGGATTTATCCATCGGACCACCAGCATTGAAGTCCACCTTCCGCTTCTTGTCCCCATGATACCCCTGTGATTCTCCGATCTCCATTTCAACCTTGAGGGCACATCGGACAATTTCCTCATAGCTGTCGAAGTCACGGATCGCTAATGCTTTCCGCAAGCTAGGCTTCAGCCCACCAAAGAAGTGGTCAACCTTGCATTCGGGGTAACGACAAAGCCGGAAGCGTATCGTGCAAGCCTTGTGAAGTTTGCCTCGTACGCTCCCACAGATTCCTCATCTTTCTGCTTGAGGGAAAGGAAGTCCCTTTCCATCTTAAGACGGAGGGTGCGCGGAAAATATTTATCGAAAAACATCTTCCGGAATTCCTTCCATTCCAAAGCCTCGATCTCCTCCTCAGGCTTCGTATTTTTGATCAACGTCCACCATTGATCATCTTCACCCTCCATACGATAAGCTTCCAGGAGAACCTTCTCTTTTTCAGAGCATTGGAGGATGGAGAATATCTTTTCAATGGAGTTGATCCATTGTTCAGCAATCGTGGGATCGGATGATCCACTAAAAGTAGGAGGCCATTGTCTCATGATGCTTTCAATAAAGACTTGTTCTTTCTTAGGGGGGGTTGAACGTTCCTCTTGACCAGTGTTTCTATTCAAAACATTAGTTAGCTGAGAGAGAAGCATGACAAAGTTCGCGATTCCCGCTCCCATTGGATTGGGCATCTCATAAGTACAATCATCACACTGATCTTCAGAACAGTTGTTAGCCCGAGTTCTCCTATTACCGGCCATTGGCTGGAATAAAAGGAAAGTTAGGGGTAACACATAAAGGGTAATCCAAAGACAAAAGTTGATGACTTATAAATAAACTTTAATCTCTTTAACTCATGAGTCTATAGGATTCAATCCAGGATTTTCATGATCTTCGTTCTAACATATATTCTTAGGGGAATTTTTCCCTTAATAAGGGTTCATACTAAGATTGTGAATTTATCAAAACATATCCCCCAGGAGTGTCGTAACCAAGAGTACAGCAAGGCCCGTTGTCGTGCACCAGTTCCCGTTCGAGTCTAGCTCAAAGCGGTGTTTTCGGGGTTTACCCCTAGGATACATCTGTGCCAGAGCCGCCTCTACCTGCTCGTATCCAGACAAGGATGTATTTGTTTGATAACCCACTTACTTAGTATTTACCAAAACATAGGGATGTTTTTATTATGCTTAGTCTTGTATCTAAGGCTTTACTAGGGTTTCCTAATCCCAAAAATAACTAAACCTATCCTCTGATACCAACTATGACAACCCAGCTTTTTATTACAACTTAAACATGCTTTATTACATAAAACTTCACTTGATACAACAAAGAAGATCGAGAGGTTTAGTGTCTTTGGGGCTTAGGATCATTACATAAAAACTTTAAACTTGAAATACAACATCCTTATAGAAAACTTCCTTTACATGACCACTAAATTCCTTCGTACTTAGCATTGCATGGGATAACCTGAGGACATGCATAAGAAAAGGGTGAGCTATAAAGCCCAGTAAGGGAGTACACAATGAATAACATGAGGAGTACAATACATGTTAGTCAATAGGCATATCAATAGAGCATAAGAGATACATGAACATAAAGGCATGATAAAGCATGATAATCATAACATGGAAATGTGGCAACAACACTTAACATTGAATTAGCATGAGCCAAGGCTCATTGCACATGGAGCATGAGTAAACCCTCATTGCACTTGAAGCACGAGTAAACCCTCATTTCACTTGAATTAGCATGAGTCAACACTCATTGCACATGACGTATCATGATACTATACTTTACCCAATGCATTGGAGCGCTATCAGGGCGCACCCTTCTTAAACATTTCCTTTCATGCATAAGTGTGCCACATGGATCATAAAACATGGATTCATAAAACATAATCATTTATTCCACGATAAAGGAATGTGGAATTCATACATGAAACTTTACAATCAATAAGTAAATGTGCATAAAGGTGAATACCCTTGATGGAGAAATGGGCATGGTATTCACTACACAATGATATTGGCTTAGAAAATCGGTGTGATTTCGGCAGTGTAACGGCGTGACATAAGAATTCATAAAAAGGCTGATGAGAGAGAAAGGGGTTCCTCATCATATTTACATGTAATGGACAGTAAGAAGGTCATATAGATACATGTCCCAACAATTGAAAAGGAATTAGATTCATGATACAAAAGTATTGCTTGAATATAAAAGAGAAAAAAAAGGTTCCTTTCGGAATTTCGGCATAGTAACGGGTGTACATGGGAGGAATTTAATGAGAGAGAAAGGGGTCTCCCATCATTCAAACAATAAGAGGGCAGTATGGGAGATGTGCGAAACCATACCCCAACATTCATAAATGAAATTAAAAGTGAAATACAACTTAAAGAAAATTGACAAAAATGAGAAAGGAAGAAAAAACCCTTACTTGGAAGTGTGCTTCCAAAGGATAGAGAGAGGCTTGTGAGAGGCTTCTTGGGAGCTTGGGGCACCTTGAGAGGATTCTAGAGAGAGTAGGGCAGAGGTTGGACGAACTTCAAGGGCTTTGGGTGAGGAGAAAGTGGGATCTTGGGTGGGTTTATATAGGAAAGGTGAGAGAATTCTTTATTATTTAGGTTTGGGACCCCTTATATTAAAATAATCCAAACCACAAACCATCCCATGGTATTTGCCCATGGTTTCTGGAAAAGGAAAGAGGAAAACAATATTTTACAAGACCAAGGTCCGAACTTATTAAAAAATTAGGGTTGCTTATGTGGAGGTGAGTCACACTCCCATGGAAATTAATTTAAAAAGGCAAAGTGTTGAATAAGTCTTGAGGGATCCATTAAGGCTTTGAAAAGTGAGTCAAACAAACCCAAAACCTCATTATTTTAATGATAAAACACATATTGGCCAAACATAAGGATTATGGTATTTTATTACATCACCATTGGGTCATTATGATGTCATAAAACACATTATATATTTAAATGGTATTTAATTTTTACCCAAAAATTTGACTATCTCAGAAAATTATGAAAAATTCACCGTTGGATAATTTCGACGTCCTGATTCAAAAAATAATATTTATTTTATCTAAATAATTTTCTAAATATGTGAATTTTCACTTTTAAAATAAAAACCGACATTTATAAAAAATTCACGGGTTTTGACAGAAATGGCCTTCAAACCTTAATAAAAAAAATTTAATTGCATTCATAAAATTATAAGATAATTTATATTTAATAAAAATAAATTTAATATTAATAATAATATTTTACTAAAATATTATTTAATTCAAAAATCCTTTAATTAAATAAAATATAATTCTTAATTAAATAATAACTAAAAACACCATTTGTACTTTAAAAACTAATTACAATGTATCAAAAATTATATTCATTATTATATACAAAAAAATAATGTACATGAACATGGTGCTACTTATTTGTTACATAACCCCTTAAAATAGCCGCATAAGACCTAAGTGTAAGGTGTGTGATGGTGACAGACTCTTGGGGTTGCTCGGATAACATCGCTCGAGTGGTAATCTCTATCAACTTCCATTTTTCCCGTAGACGATCACGTTCGAGCTGGACTTGATGAAGCTCAGCTTGGGCTTGGTCAAGGGCAAATCCCAAAGACGCCACCTCCTTTCCGAGCTCCGACAAATGGGCTTCGTAAGGGGCAATTCTACTGGATGAGGCCATCACTTCCTTTGTCTGGGTAGAAATGGTTTCGTTAAAGCCTTATATTTATACTACTCAGATGATCACTGTTCAACGACTATAAAAGTAACGGTCACAAATCTTAACATAAAACTAAAGATAAGTTGATATCTTATAAAAACATTTTTCATAAAGAAACATTTAACTGGATCAAGAGGTATTTTCCATTAATGAAATTTTGGGTCGTTACATGTACAACCTTCGAATCTCATCAAATCTGATGGTTTCTTTAATTAGCATGAAATGTGCAACCTTCATGAGTCTGTTGATAAAAACCCCAAACACATCATTCTCTCAAAAAGACCTTGGTAAATCGGTCACAAAATCCATCGCAACATCATTCCATTTCTACGCCGGAATGGGTAACTACGGTAAAATCTCTACTCATTGTTGATGCTATGCCTTCACCAGATGACAGGTGGAACATCTCATAACAAAACCAGCTACATCCCTCTTCGTATCTAGCCACCAATACTGATGATGTAAATATCGATACATCTTGGTGACACCAGGATGAACTATCCCAACTTAGGAATGAAAATCTCACAAAATCTCTTCACGTATGTCTGCTGACACCCATACACACCAAGAGAATGGAATAACTCATCCTCTTATATGGTCCACCAAGGAGTAGGGTCCTCTCTTGACACACTCTCCCATAGAAGTAGGATTTAAGAATCTGATATTTTCCTCATTCACACTCGATCTAAAATAGTAGAGGTAACCACTATAGAAGAAAGATACATCTGGCACTACTTGTCATGAACCTCTAAATGCATCTTAGTGAATAGATTCATAAGATACCACTCACTACTGGACTCCTAAACTGCCTTTATCTGAGTCATCCTACTCAATGCATCTGCCACTGCGTTTCCTTTCCTAGGCAGGTAAGAAAGCTCAATGTCAAAAGACATAAGGTACTCAACCAACCTTCATTGTCTCAAATTCAGATCACGCTGAGTAAAGATATACTCGAGATTTTTTTGGTCATTGTATACCATAAAATTCTCTCCCAAAATATAGTTTCTCCAACTTCATAAAGCATGAAAAACTCTAGATAACTTGAGATCGGGCTTCAGGTAGTTCCTCTCATGTGGCCTAAACTACTAAGGACCATACATAACGACTCCTTCCCCTTGAATAAGCACTACTCTCAGCCCGAAACCCGATGAACCACAGTAAATAGTGTAACTCATTCCTAGGTAAGGTAAAATCATTTTAGGTGCAGAATTCAATCTCCCACTCATCTCCTAAAAGGATGAATCACAAGAAACTGTCGAAAAGTACTTTGCACGCTTCTTAGTCAGACCCATCAGTGGTTTCTCTATGCATGAAATGTCTGAAATAATGTTTTGGTAGTAACCAGCCAACCCCAGGAAGCTCTTTATCTCAAAGAAGTTCTTTGGGTACTCCAAGGAAACTACTGCTCTCACATTCTCTAGGTCTACTGATACCCTTGTCTCTGAGATAATATAACCTAAGAAGTGAATGAGGTCCATCCAAAAGTGAAATTTTGAGATCATAATATATAATTTATTCTCTCTCAGTTTACTCAAAACGATATCAAGAGGGGTGGCATGGTCGTGTCGAGTGTGAGAGTACACCAATATATTAACCAAAAAGTCTAAAAAATGAATCCATGTAAGGATGGAAGACTCGATTTATCAGTTCGATGAAAATGTCTGGCACGTTTATAAGAACAAATGGAATAATCAAATACTCATATAGACCATACCTACTCCGAATGGCTGTAAGAGGTATATCAGATGGTATAACATGCAACTGATGATAACTGGATCTCAAGTCAATCTTTGAGAACACCTGGGCTCCTCGAAGCTGATCAAATAGATCATAAATCCTTCGCAAGGGATATCGGTTCTTGATCATCAACTGGTTTAGCTTTCAAAAATCCACGAAATGTCTAAGGGTACCGTCCTCCTTTTTCACAAATAGGACACAGGATCCCCGAGGATTAGTACTAGGTCAGATGAAACCCTTTTTCTGCAACTCCATTACTTTTTTCTTGAGCTCCTACTACTCTAGTGTAGCCATCCTATAAAGAGTAATGGACACCGATGATACTCTTGTCATAATCTCAATAGATAAATCTACCACTCACTTAAGAGGTAAACTTGAAAATTCTTCTCTAAAAACATCTCTCAAATGATCTACTACTAGAGGAAAGTCCATATGTGAAGTCTCCTAGTCATATAAATATAAAATTGAGTTATGGGATATAATTACTCCCAACCCATGATGCTCGAGTCTAGCTCTACTTTCCTGGACATCCCATTCTCCATTGTGTAGAAAAGACCTTCTCTATAGTGATGTGAAACTCTCGTTGCGGTGATAGAAGTCCAAAAATGCTTAAAAGGAGACCAACCAGTCCCTTCCGAGAATGACATTGAAGCCTATCAACTATATGACATAGAGGTCTCATAAGAAGTGACTCCCACTAACCTCATGAGGGAACACCTTTCAATAATGTACACTAGCCGTCCTAATCCCCAACAGAGTGTCAAGCATAATAACATCCTCAGAAGTAATGATATATAGCCCAAGGCTATCCACAATGGTAATAAATATGAAACTATGGGAAGCACCTATATCAAAAAGAGTAGAATCTTAAACTAAAGAAAATAGAATCATACCTCTAACCATAGAGGGTCTGGGATCCTACTCTTACTGGGTCTTCTCCACTTCAAAAGTATGACTTGTACCGTTGACCTGTGACCCTGCTTGATTACCCTAAGCTCATCCACCATGATATCACTAAATTTTTTTCATCTGGCTACCACGACCACGACCAACTTCTTGGCCTGAATGGCTTGATGAAATCTAGTTCCCTAACTGAAGAGAAACTAATGGTTATTCTCCTGAACATGGGTTCATAACATATCATCTCCCACTATCTACTGGTGAAAAGAACTGAAAAAATGCTCTAAATGACCTATATTTCCACAATATTAGCAATCAACTGCGTCTCTAGAGCACTGAGGTCTCATGTTCCCACTCTTCCCACACTATTAGAACCTCACCTAGATACATTTAGGTACATCTCTGCTATTGGAATCTCCACCTGAAGGCTCCCTATGGCACTTCCTGCTATCAAACGAAGGAGTAATAGTCCTGGATGTTGAACCGCCCTGGCTCGCAGATCCCAACCACCTCAGATTGCACTCATTAATTATTGATTGATTCACTATAGCCGTCATAGATGTAAGCTTGTATAAATGAACCTACGACCAGAAGTCATACCTAAGACATTCCTCAAAACGCCTAGCCAAATATAACTCATCACCTCCTAGAACAGGTACGATGCACTGAAACTCTATATAATGAGAAGATTACTCCATCAATAAAAGAGATCCATGCTCTAAATACATGATCTATCAGGCTCGATCGGCCCTCAATGTTTTAGGATATAGGTAGTCATATAAGGTATTCTAAAACTCTTCACAATCCATATCCCGAAGACATCCCTCCTGTGAGATAACATCCCACCATCTCTTAGAGGAATCACATAACAAGTATGTTGTGAGAATAAAACTCCTCTCGAGAGGCATCTCATGATGCTCTAAGAAAGAAATCATGGCCTCAAACCATGACTCTATCTCTTGTTGTCCTTGGTCCCCTGAGAAAGTGGGAGGATGCTTCTTATGGAAGACCCACACCAACTCTACCATAGTCGGGGTAGGAGGTGGTTCTCCCTGGAAAGTCTGCATCATCCTCATAAATCCTTCACAGAACTGTGCATCCATACCTGTGTCTGATATAACAGCTAGTTCCAATTTGATCATAATGGGAGGATCTACTGGTAGTCCATGATCTTCTAAACCTGGTGACTGATAGTTTCCCTTTATCTGGCGTACAACCGGTGGATGACTTGGTGGCATGAATCTTCATGGTAAAGTGTACACCTCATTAAAAGGTAATCAGGGAATGAAACTTAGAAGTGAAAGAGTGGAATAGAATATGTAAAGAATTCACATTTTTCAAAATAGTGTTACACGACGTGTATTACTACCACACAACGTGTTCACTTTTGGCCTTAACATGGGTGTTTGCCTATGGAAATCCTGGTAATGTAACACAGTTACAGATGGCTTGTTCCTCCTAACACATGTCATGTACTTGAGTTTTCCTTCCTTCCCATGTCCTTCTACATGGCTAGAACTACACGTGTGTTCACCCTACACATCGCGTGTACCACTTACGTCCCATCCAACTGTGTCATTAGTCACATGGTCAGATACATGGTTGAATCTACGTCATGTGAATAAATGAGACATGAAATGTAAGATATATGTTTTATTTACCTGTGTCATTAGTCACACAGACAGATACACGGTTCTTTATAACACGACGTTTACTCCCGATACACGGCATGTTCTACCAATGATTTTCCAACCTTGTGTCTCTACTCATAGTGTCAGTCACATAATCAAGTACTACATCGTGTGTTCTCCTAGTACACAACATGTACCTATGAAAAGTCAGTTCTTCCAAAACATAATAACACTTGGAAAGTTTTGGTGACACCACACTATGTAATTTCTATGTTTATGGATAGTAAGCCTCAAAAAATTCTATGGAACCATTAAAAACATAAAATTTGCTCAGAGGAATGACAAATTCTAACATGTGAGATCCCATAATCCTGAAAATCAATGTCTGGAATCCTTATTCAAATCATAACATGAAAAAATTAATTTAAAGTTCAAACATAATGCACCAAATTTAGATCCAAGAGGGCCCATAACACCTAAGGGGAAATAGTTTGGCATCCATCCAAATGAAAAATTATATATACCAATACCCTATCAAAATAGTATGTATTCTATCATTTCATCTATCACAATAGCAAGCATATCTAGAACAACATCCATCATAATAACACCCATTTAGTAATACATCCAAATTTTCATGACAAGAATTCATGGAATATGATCTCTAGAAAGTTTCAATATGATGAATGTGATGTAATACCCTCATCCCATCAGGTTGAAATAGAAATAGAACCCCAATGACATTAATAATAATAGCACAAAATAACTGCGTTACCCGACAGTGAAATCAAATAAACTGTAACAATTGCTAAACCAGAATAATTGAAATATTCATGTTAACATGCCTTTTCCCTATACACAGGTTAGATACTCCTAGTTACAAAATATTAACAACTACCCATTCCTTCCTATCCCTGCCTATAGGCTCCATATAGTAAGACAAATTAGAAAAGAAACACCTCCAATACCACTTTGTAACATCCCGGTTGCAGGTGCCACCCAATGGTTCCCCAAACTCAGTTGTTCACATAACCTCAAGCACATTTCCCCAAATGCCCGAGGTTTTCAACTAGAAGTGAAGGACATGTTAAGACATTGGGGAAAATATTCCCTCCTTGGGAGAGTATTCATAGATAAATAACCAATAATAAACAAAAGCTGAAGTAGTAATACCATGCAACAAAGTAAACAGTGCAAGAATGATAGTAATATAATAGCTCGAGCATATATAAATTATGCATGTCATATATGTATAGGAAAGCAGCCAAACAAGTCATAATGATTGAAATACAATACTAAAACTAAAGTATATAAATTGAGTAAACTCCAACAACATTTCAAGTCTCAGCTTGGTCCCATGCTCTACAGCTCCAACAACAATCAAATATTTGATGAAGTAGTGTGTTTTCCCTTATCTATACATGCAACCATATAATCAATTTGGGTCCAAAATAATGACCCAAACAAGGTGTGAGACGAATCCTAGTAGGAAACGACCAAAAAATATGTTCCTAACTATCAATGAATATATATATAGCGGGTAATATGCAGAGAAGATGTAATAAATAACAAATTACTCAAAAGTGAACAATCCTACATTTTTCAATTACATTCATATAATGTTATTAATTATTTAAACCATTGAATAATGAATTCTAAGAGCTATGTGATGTTATGTATCCATCTATATAATAGTGACAATAGGCATATTTGAAGACCATCTAAACAACCAAGTATAACTAAGTCCAAGCTTGTGCTTTGGCTTGGCAGACTCATCACACACAAAAATCAGACATTCATAACAACCCTTTGGGAAATCTCTTATGGTATAACCCCTTTGGTATAACATAAAATTAAGTAATGATAATGACCTCCTCGATAGCTCTCACGGTTAGTACCACTGGTCTACATAACATCAATAATTTATACACGACCTATGTGTGGCTCTCATGGTCAACACCCCATGGGTCAATATAGTATTAATAATTTATACACGACCTTTGGGTAGCTCTCACGGTCAATACCCCCTTGGGTCAACAAAGTATAAAAAGTCATAAATGAACTTCAAGTATCTCTCATATTCAATACCCCTTGGGTCAAAATCTACACCAAGTGTCTCACAGTCCTGTGTAAATACACATGAAAAACCCCAAAATTTTCCTAGTCCAAGGCTATCCATGTCCATTAAGAGATCAGCGCACATATCATTACAAGGTAGAACATGTAATATATAACTAATACATGGGGAACATTCTCCATCATAACACATGAAATTATTATAATCAATCAAACTTCAAACTAAACATATAAATGCATGGAAACAAGGTACACTTCATAGGAATCCTAGGACAAACGACCATAAACAGTCAAATAGGGAAACAGATGCATGGGGTATCCCATTACAAGGTATAAAACATATGCATAATAAATCAACCTTTCTCAAACAAAAAAACCCCAAAGGGTATTTAACAGGTTCAAATTCCAAAATACGCAATACCTTAAACCTGGGTATTCAGCACTTTAAGCATATATAATCCAAATAAAATCAAAGAAAGGCACAAAACACCTACCATTATGTAGTACGATGAACAGTCTTAAGTGTTGGCCCCTGAATCGTCCTAGAACAACATAGATATACGAAAAGGGTAAAAACTATCAACCTTAGATAAATCATGAGAGAGGAGGAATTAAGAAGATAGGCTACTGGGAAAGAGTGAAATCACTGGTGGGAACCCAACTCATGCAGCAACATCCCTATCGGAGCTCGGATAGAGAAACTGGAGGATCTCGATGTTCTTTGGTCCTTTATCACTCTCCTGTATGAACTAAGGGGAGAAGAAGTGATTTCTAGAGATGATACACGACCATGTTCTAACACATGAATTAAAAAAGAAAAATTACATGGTGTGTTCATTTAATGTACACTCTGTGTAGTAGCTTCAATAGTCCCCCACTTTATACGGTCATCCAGCTCACCTATATGCCCATGTACTTAGCTGTTAAATAGCCAGTACATGGCTACACACAGTAACCAGGTACATGGTGCGTACTAAAAATTACATGGCATGTACTTATGAAATTTATTATTTCTCCATTTTTCCTAAAAAACAACCCAAAATAATGATCCATGCCTGAAATAAAGATCCAGGTTCTTACATATATATTCTATGCTCAGATCAACTGAATTATTTGAAAAGTGCACTGTGTCCGCGAGGATGAGACCATGTTTTCCTTCAGCGGAAAGAAGATAACTTTTTCAACAAATGATGGAAATTCTCAAAAGAGGGTGTAGATGATCACTCACCAGTTGGATGGACTCACCCTCAGTTTGGTGGACAAGAGGATTACAAGCTTTCCTGTAGTGGTAGACGAGTATGATGATGTCTACCCTAAGGATGTTCTGAGACTACCTCCTCATAGAGAGGTATACTTCTGTATTGATCTATACCTAGGTACATCATCGATACCATCACCAAAATATCATATGTATCCCACGTAGCTTCAGGAATTGGTGGTACAACTTGTGGAATTATAGGATAAGGGATTTGTGAGACCCAATGTTTCACCATGGGTAGCCCAAGTGTTGTTTTCCAAGAAGCAAGACGGGAGCATGATGCTATGCGTGGACATCATGTGCCTAAACCAGGTGACTGTGAATAACATGTATACACTTCCAAGGATTGATGAAAACTTATATCAGATTAATGGAGTAATGTGGTTCTTAAAGATCAACCTCAGATCAGGCTATCATCAGTATAAGGTACATGATGAAGAAGTACTGAAGATAGTCTTCAGATGCTACTATGGACACTAAAAGTTCTTGCTGATGCTCGTTGGCATGACCAATGCTCTAGCAGTGTTCATAGGAATCATGAATAGGAACTTATTACCTTAAATCTATCGTTTCCTAGTGGTCTTCATTTATAACATCTTGGTGTACTCAACGTCGGAGTAAGAGAACGATACACACCTATGGAAAGTCCTGAATACAATATGAGAGCACCAGATTTATGGTAAGCTCTCAAAGTTCTAGTTCTGGATCTAGGAGGTCCACTTTTTAGGACACGTCATCTCAGAGTATGGAGTTGCAATGTATCTGGAGAGGATAGAGGTAGTACTTTCTTGGTAACCACCTAAGAGCGTGTCTAAGGTGAAGAGTTTCTTGGGGTTGTCTAGATACTACTGGAGGCTCGTGCCCAAATTTTCTAGTGTATCATCACCTTTATAATCCCTTACATGAAATGGACAAACCTTAATGTGTATGATGAAGTAACAGAAGATGTTATTGGAGATGAGGTAGAGACTGATGAGTTCCCCCATATTGATACAACCAGAAGAGGGAGTTGGTTATGTAGTCTTCTATAATGCATCCGGAACTAGATTGTGTTTTTCTTAATGCAGGAGGGAGCAATGATTGCCTATTGATCATAGTAGTTGAGGAAGCATGATCTGAACTATGTGACCCATGACCTGGAGTAAACAGTTGTGTTATTTTCTTTGAAGATGTGGAAGAACTACTTTATGGGTGAATGGTTTACTGAATAATCCAACCACAAGTGCCTCAAGTCTATCTTCTCAAAGAAAGACCTAAACTTGAGACAATGAAGATTGCTGGATTTTCTCCAGGATTGTGACTTTGATATAGTCTATACTTCTGGGAAGGGGAATGTGGTGGCAGACGCGCTCAAGAGAAGGTCTGGATTACAGCTGCCGAGTGAGGAAACGAAGTAGCTAGCAACGATGAAGATATCCTTTGTAGATTCTGATGTAAGAACTTACCTTCAGTCAATGACTATCACTCCCACACTCTTATACTGAGTTAGGGTGTGACATCTTAGGGACGTTGATTGTGTGGCCTGACATGCATAGTTTTCTTCAAGACAAGATCCTGATAGATTTTTGATAGGTGGAAAGAACATCATAATTTTCAGAGAATGCACCGTATTACTAGTGACATTATAGTAGGAGGTGTTGAGGGAGTTCTATACATCCCCCTTGGTAGCACATTTTTCAGTGGTGAAGATGTACCAGGACCTTCGATGTCAGTATTTGAGGCCATGGATGAAGAGAGCCTTGGAAGAGTTTGTTTCATAATACCTTACTTGTCAGTAAGTGAAGGTCGATCATTAGGTCCCAGCAGGCTTGGAACAACCAATTGAGGTAACAAAGTTGAAATGGGATGTTATCTTGACAGACTTCATGATAGGGTTATTGTGTATGTTCATGGGCCACAATTCTATCTGTGTGATCATTGAATGACTCACCAAGTAGTCTTACTTCCTACCCATCTGAGAGTAGGGCTCTGTAGAGGGCTTGAGATGCCTCTACATCTAGGATATAGTGCGGCTACATGGGGTGTGATGCACACTTTATATCCCAATTGTGGAAGGGATTGCATGACTTGTTTGAGACTCATATGCACTTGAGCACAACTTTGCACCCCCAAATAGATGGTCGGACAGAGAGGACCATACAAACCTTGGAGTACATTCTTCATCCTTGTGTCTTTGATTTTGCTAGAAATGGGGAAGATCGCCTACCACTTGTGGTGTTTTCATACAAAAATAGCTATCACTCCACCATTGGCATGGCACCATTTGAGGTCTTGTATGGGTGGCCATGCAGATCCCCTCTATGCTGGACAGACCCAGGGGAATTCGCACTCATGGGTCCAGAGATGGTACAAGCTACCACCGAGAAGGTTAAGATTATCCAAGAGTAGATGAGGACTACATAAAGCAGGAAGAAATAATATGATGACAGTATAATGATACCCTTAGAGTTCGAGTAGGGAGATCGTGTTTTCCATCAGGTCTCACCCTGATGGGGATTGATGAGATTTAATTAGGACAAAAAGTTATCTTTGAGGTTCATCAGATCTTTTAAGATACATATAAAAGTTTTTGAGGTGGTGTACCACCAAGCTCTTCCCCCACAGATGCACCGGGTGGATGATATTTTCTACGTGTCACAACTGAGGAGGTACGTCGATTATCCATCGCACGTCATCGACTAGGGCGAGCTGGAAAATGATGATGGGGAGATGTTTTCAAAATTCCCAGTGGAGATAGAGGATTTACAGGAGTGGGTCCTTCATTGATGGTCAATTCCTCTAGTGCGCATTTGGTGGTAGCATGAGAATCTCCATGAGAGCGCATGGGAGCGGGAGGCTCAGATTCGTGTTCAGTACCCCCTTTTGTTTGACTAGCCCTTATTTTAGATTTTAGGGATTTAAAGCCCTAAGGTGGGGATAATGTATTATCCCGGAAATTCCATATATATTTTTTAAATTTTATGGAATTATTTTGAGACCACACGCTTTTACAGCATGTGATCTTGAGGCCTAGAGATCCTAGGTTGGAATTTTGAAATGTTTTTAAGTTGGTTTAACTAAATGAAAAAGCGGGGTTTTCTAACTTTTATACCAATTCATAGCTCCAAATTTTAAGGGAATCGTTGAACTCAGAATGCCGTGATTTGAATAGAAAGTACATAACTTCGACCATCAAGGGGAGAACGTAAAAGTTTATCTTCAGAATTTTTTTTAAAATAAAATAACATAAAATGATATTTTGTTTTGTTTTTCAAAACCGTTATGTGGTGGAAAATGGCGTTGCGGTGCAGAGACAAGGGGAATTAAATGAATCACTTCAATTGATATTTTTTTGTGTAGTGTAATGATGCATTAAATGAAACGTAATAGATACGTTGTTTCATAAACAAAACAATGTAATGATGTGATGTCGCAAAGTAACAGACGAACAACGACATGTTTTCTTTTAATAAGTTAATGCATTAGAGAGTTGAGAATCGAATGGTGGAATTTACTTTGATGAAATAAAGACTTGAAATCTCACAAATGTTGAACGAAGAATGCCGGTGGATTGTTAATGACTCCGACACATCTCAAATAACGAGACCAATGAGTGGAGAACACCTTTGAATTCTCGAATCTTTGTGGGAGGACCACTTTAACGTCGAACTACTTCGAGGTAGGGGTTTTGTTGTTTTAATTTTCCCCATTCATATTCTAATGTGATGAATGTAGATCAGCCCACTAATATGTTGATCCACAGATTGTTCTTTCATGCAGGAGGGTGTTCTTCTTGGGGTTTATATAGTGTAATTAAATTATTATTGTTAGAAATGTGAGCCCATGCCTCCTCTATTTTTAAACATTTAATGTAGAGGATGCGAGTTGACATGAACAAGGACTGAAACCCCTCATCCTTGTACACTCTTGGTGGAGAAGAATTTGATATGGAGATAAGAAAAATTCAAGGCCTATGTAGGGAAGGCGTCACCCCACAGAGGTTGGAAGTTCAGTCAATACGAAGAACAAATCACCAGTGGGGACTCGGTGGCCCATGGAAAGACCCGTCGACATGCCATGATGGTGGCTGTGGGTAGGTGGGGGTGCCTCAAAATGGTACAATGGAGGGGGTTGTCATGGACAGATTGTGCCACAAAGAATTAGGAGTAGTCGCCAGCTAGACCAGTGGCTGGCGGTGGGTGGATGTGGCCACCTGCCCACATCAATGAACTACGAATGTGGCACCATGCCATGTCCCATGTGGAAAATTCCACAGTCGCTAGATTTCGATGGTGATGAAGGCCCTGCGGACAACCCATGGGGCGAGGGGTAGCGATATTTGAATTCCAGCATTGTCTTGGCCAGGCAGAACCGATTTGCCTATGGCAGACCTGGCAAGGAGTTGGCTGGACCAGCTCTAGCGGTCCAGACTTGCCTCAGACGGTAAGAACCACCACAGTGGGATAGGCCCACCCCATCAGGACATACCCATAGGCCAACGGACCGGACTGGGCCAGACCTAGACCAGGCTCGACCCATGTAGGGTCCGGGTTAGGTTTGACAGGACCCTGACACAACTGACCCCTTTTTGAAAAAAGGCCAATATCTATCATACTGGGCATCTGATGGATGAGCTATTTGTAAAATTGGAATCATCGTGATGAGGAGTATATTTTGGCATACCAAATGGAGTTTTATATGGAAATTTAATAAAAAATGGTTTGGGGAGTAGGTCTCTAGAGATAAATTGTTCTACCTGCAGAAAACCCTAGGGTTTTTTGAGACTTAATGACTGTTGGCAAGTGCCCCTGTGTGAATTGGATACTATGGCCCAGGGGGAAGTTGCTTCTGTGTGACCCGGAAGGCCTATGATGGGGAGTGTCTTCTGTGTGACCTTGAAGACCCACAATACTCTACATGAGGACTACCTCAGTATGGCCAAGGTGGGAAGCAACTTTTGTGTGACCCGAGATTACCACGATGGGGAGAAGCTTCTGTGTGACCCAACATACCCACAGTACATATTAGAGAAGATTACCAAAATAGTTTAAGGTCAGTGGGAAGTGACTTATGGGTGACCCTAAATTCCCATTGTACTAATTGAGGAGAAGTTCTCCAGTAACCCACGGTGTTCGAGGATGTGACTAACGATCTTACTTTCCTAATCTAAATTATACATGATGTGAGTTGTCTTGTGTCATGATCATGATTTGCTGTCATGTTTCACGGTTTTCTTTGTGGATTTATTTATGGTATTTACTTTTTTTGTGGGGGTCCCTACTGAGTATATTGTTACCCAACCCTATATGGGCTTCGCCTTCACGTGTTGTGTCTAGTGGAGATGACCACCGCCTTGACGGAGGACTTGGTGGCCTATGACCCAGAGGTGCTGAGTGACACCAGGTTGGTGGGGTGTACTCCTACAGCTTCCATTAACTACCCTACACATACCCATCAGATGGGGTTCCCAGCAGATGACTTTCATCATTTTCCTTGTACTTTCCAATTTTTAGTTTATCTTTTGTTGGGTTTGTATTGTGGCCCATTTGATCAATAATTTGTACATTTACTTAGTGGGGTTTTAGTGGTATTCCTATTTACTTTTCAATATTTGGGATGTAGTTATGCATGTGTGTGTATAAGTACTCATGAAAATTCCTCCCACTTGTGGGTTGGTGCCTTCGGTGCTAGTTTCCAACGCCTAGGCTCCGAGATGCGTTCTTGGGGTATGTCACGACATGGGCCCCAGGGGACTGGTCATAACATCTCTCATCATTATCAAATAAGGATGAATTATTTCCATCATTCTTTGAGGTATTAATATCTATCATATGGTATATCCCTTGGATATAATACATGTATTGCAATTATTTCATTTGGATTGATGTATGAAATTGAATATTGAAATTATATTTGAGATTCCTTGTCAATGGAGAGTGTTTCAAAAGTGTTTCTTTAAAAATAAGATTTATGAACATGATGTTTTTGATAAAATCCCTCAAATATGAATTGAATATGAAATTAGTCATTAAATCATGGAAATATCATGACATTTCTAGAGAATTGTTTTTATTAAAATGTTCGAATGTATTTGAAATGACTTCCTTGGAATATTTTTTATAAAACATGAGTTTATTTTATTGAATAAAATATTGATGTAATAGAATGTTAGGGATACCTATAGATTTTCACACCCCCTGTGTCATGATTTCCCTTTTGTGCTTACGGATATAATACATGTGTGTTTACTAGATATGATTAGTTTCTCACTTGAACATAAAATGGATATTGAGGCTTTAAACCGTTTTTTTATTAATTTTACAATTCCTCATGGATATTTTTTATTTCATATTTTTTCCTTATGGAATATAAATTTTTTTTTGGAAAGGAAACCGGCGGATGCTTTTATATATAAATTTAATTCTTTTGAAATGTTTTAGAATTATTTTTTATTCAAAAAAATAATTTATTCATGTGGATAGACATTGTATATATTTTGGGTGGTATCCTTCCATGATTTCATGCTCACACCCTACTTTTTTCCATTAAGAACCCACGTACATGGTCTTATAGGATATTGTAAAAGATAACTTAATTATATAGAAAATTGATCTCCTAGATCATGTTGCCTTTTCGGTGGGTTTGGATGGTCATGATATATTGTCACAAGGATATGGATCAGTTGGTTTCATCATGTTTCATAATTTTTTACTTTCATTTGATCATTTAGTATTTATTATCCATTAGTTAGATTTTACGTTATTTTATAGTTGTTTTAACATACAATTCATTATGTATATATTTTATGATAGTTAGATTATTTTCAACTTATAATAAGTTTTTTGGAGGGTGAAATTAATCCCATGTTTCATCGAATAACACCCTGGTGCTCGTTGCCAGCCTATTGTTATTTGGTACACTATTTCATTGGGACTTTTGGCAGACTGATTCTAGTGACATTATGGGTTGACATAAGTTTATCCTTTTTAAATTGGTATGATATAGATTATCTTAAAACTCAATCTCATATTTGTGTCTCACTCTATTATTCTCATTGGATGTTGATAGAATGAAGATAAGACTGTTGTAAATAGAGAGGTAGTGTGGGACTATTCCTTGTCAGCTCACTTATATGATGAATATCAAGTTAACATGGGTATTATGGGGGTTTTCCACATCCATATTTATAATTTCGGGCTATTATATTGTTATTCATTAAATTTAGTTTATGATAAAGAAATAGAATTGTGTTATAAATGGTTTTTAACCTCATATTGTATAGATTATGTATGAGACAACAATAAAAATCTAGAATAATATTGAAGAAGATGTAGAGAAATCCCCACTTGTAAATTCTATTATAAACACTATTTTAGTGTAAACTATTGTATGAATGATCTTATCTATGGTAAAAGTCAGTAATGTTGACTCATAATAGTAGGTGGACCATAATTCAGAATTTACTAAGAATATTCCACTGACATTTCATGGTGCCAAGGGTGAACAATAGGAAAAATAATGGATCAACAGAATTAAGATGATATAAAACATTGAAAAACCCCAAAAGACTCCAAAATTAGGTTCTCCACTTATATTTTTAATGGGTAAAGAATAAAGTGGTGGTAATCCATTTTGAAAGCCATGTTGCATGAAGATATAACCTAAAATTCCTTTGGGAAATCCTATAATAAATAGTTCTATCTCAAGACACCGATAGTGTTGAAGGAATAAAAATTCATTACTTTTGAGCTGGGATATTGTTCTCTTAGGGAGAATGATACTTAGTTTACTATGTTTTCGAACCTATCTATGTATGTTGTTCCCTATGAAGATATCCAAGAATGATGATTTTATATGGTTTTGACACATGATATATAGTCTATGTTGATTATTATGCGCACACCCACCTTCGAAGATGTTTTTGAGATGGAATATATAGTTGAAGAAGAAATATATAGGAGAAAAGGACTCATAGGATAATTAGTGACAACATGAGATATCTAGAGTTGTTGATCTAGTCAGAAAAAAAAAATTCGGATGGCTATTATTGAGGTGGTGGTAGGGGTGTCTATCAAACATCAGGGAAGATTCAGGTGGTATGTTACCAGTGTGGCAAAAAGGGACACCTCAAAAATGATTGTAAGTTATCCCCCAGGTTGTGTCATATATGTGTAAAATTTGGTTATCATTATTATTTATAGGATAGGTAATCCCAATACAATAGAGTTGGATCCACCTTCCCTAAAATAAATCATTTTAGACCTGACATTGAAAAAGTGGTGTGATTGCATCCTTATGCCAGGGGTGATTCTTAGGTGGTGAGGAAATGGTAGGATGAGGCTGGATATCTATATGTAGTGAAGTGTGCACTAGAGGAGTTTGAATCAAGTCTTTTCACCTTGATAGGTATAATATTTAATGCATACTCTATGGTCATGTATTTTTTCAAAATTGGTGTAGCTCATTCTATTATCATACCAAAGATGATACATATGTTGGGATTGTATTTAATGTTTATTAATTTCATGATGAATGTTTCTATTCATTTTGAACGGAATTCAGAGTAGGTACTTCAATGTACCAACTATCAGGTGATGATGGCTGATCAAGAATCCTCTATAGATTTTCTAGTTCTTGATCTTGATATATTTGATATTATAATTGGCATGGATTAGATGATTAGCTATAAAACCCAAATAGATTTATATCAACAACAATTATAGTTTATTTATTCATATGGAGTGATTAATGTCCTCTAGGTTGATCAGGATCTAATATTTGGGAGATCAGGTCCTATTTCTCCTAGTTCTAATATGTTTTCTTGTCAGTTTTTGTATTTATTTTTTCATAATGTTGATCCATGTCATAGTGGTCCTCTCCTATCGATATAGAGTGAATATGATAACGTTTTTCTAGAATATATATCTAGGTTACAACCATATAGTGATGTTGAGTTATGTATATATTTTATTCTGGGGATGAATCCCATTTCATTACCTTCATACTAATTGGAACCCACTAAATTGAAATTATCAAAGGTTCATCTTGGGGATCCATAGGATAATGTATTTATTCATCCAAACATTTAAAATTATAAATCACTACTTATCTTTTAAAATAAGGTCGATTGATGTCACTAAAGTTTTGTGGATTAGAAAATGATCAGCCATGTGACAGTGAAGAACAAATATATCATTCCTAGAACTGATGATCTTTTTGATAAACTAAAAGGACCCCAATGGTTATCAAAAATTGATGTAATATTAAAGAACTATAAAATATGGGTCTAATAGGATGATATTTCATATGTTGATGTTTAGAAGTAGGTATGATAATTTTGAGTATCTGGTCATTCTATTTGTCCTTATTAATACTCCTTCATTGATTATTGATTTATTGAATGAAATCTTGTATTGATTCATGGACTCTATCATGTTTTTTTAGGGTTGATATTCTTGTTTATTCTATATTAGAATAGGATTATGATTAGAATATTAATATCATCCTTGAAATCTTGAGAGAGAATCGTATTTATGGAAACCTATCAAAACGATAAGGATTCAAGAAGTGAAATTAATAGTCCAAGTTATATTTTAGAAGGGTGAATTTGTGGATCCTAGAAAAGATTCAGATACTGATGTATTAGGAACAACACATTAATTTTCTTGATATTAAATTTTTTTGGGATAATATGGTCATTAAAGGATCTTTGTACATGAATATTCCATGATTGAATGCACTATAATAGAGATGACTCATTTTGGAATAAAGATTATTTGGATAAATCAACAAGAGATATGTTTTGAGGAGTTGAATGTGAGACTATGATTCAGATATAGTATTGAATATTACTAATCTGGGTTTTGGTCATGATGTATAATTATATGACTCAAGAATGGGGTTGGGTTTTGATATAATGAAATATGGGCATGTAGTAGCATATGGATATTTTCAATTATGACCTCATGATAAAAAATATCACATTCATGTTCTTGAGATGGTAATAGTGATGCATATGCATAGGACTTGGAGTTAGTACATCTTTAGGGAGAAGTTTAGAGTATTTTAAAATCATAATAGTATGAATTAAAACTTCCGTTAGAGGAACATGAATTTGAGACAAAAACACTAGGTGGAATACCTTCATACCATTGATTTTTATATTTCTTACACCCCTAAAAAACAAAACATTCTCATTGATTATTTAAGTATTTAATTACCAAATTATCCAGTAAGGATTCTGTGGAATAGTAATGCTTCATGAGATACACCTGGATAAAGGTAAAATTAAAGGATACGTATTACTAGCATCTGTTTAGGATGGTACATTCATAGACGATTAGATTCAACCTGTACAGGCTGCGAATGTGGTGTGTTAGTGTTTATGGAGGAATCCTTATGGTGGGGTGACCTCATGTGAGTGATCCCAGTCTCCTAATAGTGTTTTTATTTTCATAGGTAGGATGATTGTTTTTAATGACTTGAGGCTAGAGTTGATAGATACTGGGCACCAATCGAGTTGTTCTATACATCGTAGTCCTACCAATATGTACCATGATTTGATTTATCTTTACTTATCAATGAGAATGAGATTATCAATTACATATTTTGTGTCTTGGTGCCTCTCATGTTAGATAATGAATGTGAAACATCATAGGCCTTCTAGTTTTCAATAACCTTTATACATTCTAGTATGAAAGTCGGATGAGATAGTCATGGACTTAGAGATTGGGATACCTCGGACTAGTGGTGGTTAAGATGTGATATGGGTGTTTATTGATAAACTCATGAAATTTTTGAATTTCCTACATTGAAAGGAATTGATGAATTTTGTTAACCATGGGATGTTATATGTGAAAGAAATTTTTAGACATCAGGGAATTCCATTAAATATTATCTCAAATATAGACTCTTTATTTACATCATAATTAATGATTATAATATCAATATCAATGAGTTCTTAGTTGAAGTTAAGAAAAAAATATCACCCCCATAAAAAATTCCCAAACTTAGTGAGCCATCGATATTTATGAAGGTATACTCTGGGAATGTGTACTTTATTTTAGTGCATCATAAGAGAAAAATCTTCCCTTGGTAGAATTTTACTATAAAAATAGTTACTAGGGTTCAATCAAAATGGATGTAATTGACTTGTTGTATAAGATTCCTTTTTGACCACCTCTTTGTTTGGAATAGGTTGGATAATAGTTGTTGTTTGGATTGAAAATTGTTTATGAAGATGGAGAATATCACACAACTAATTAGGAAGAGGATGGAGGCTTCTTGGAGTCACCATAAATCATATGTCGATCATCAAAATTCTATATTATATTTTGAGGTAGGTGATCAGGTTTTCCTAAATGCTCCAACTTGGTGGGGATATAGACATTTGGGGAATCACGGTAAGTTAACACCTCGATATTTTGGCCCATTTGAGGTTGTATAAAAATTCATGAAGGTGGATTGTTGATTAAAATTAACTTGTTTTTTTAACTTCTATCCAAAAAATTATTCCATATATCCCAACTAAAGATGTTTCAGGTGGATCCATTGCATGTAATTGAGTTGGAGGATGTTGAGCTTGAACCTGGCATCTCAAAGCTTGAAATACCTATTAATACAGTGCTCCAATTTGATACAGTGCCACATTAAAAGATGATCCCATTCATTTGAGTATAATGGTAGTCCTATCAGTAAAACCATGAGACATGGGAGCACAAGGATTTCATGATGTAGTAATGGACTTTTATTTTATTAATTTCATGACCTTTAGCCTTTTTGGTGAAATATATATTTTTACAGTGGAGATAAATATCACACCCTAGTATTTAGAATTATAAATGGGCCCTTTTTTATATTTTGGCTTCATTGTCATTGGATGTCAATAAATGTGGCTTGGATAATTGTTGTTAGTAGGAGGGCACCAACAAGATAATGAGGTACTTTAGTTAATTTGTACCCGATGGAGGAATACGTGCAGGTATATAGGTTTTAGTAGTTTAACTATGGGATTCCACCATCCATCCATTCAAAGACCTATAAGTGTATTCTTTCGATCATCACTGACTCCCTAGCTGGTTAAATGAATGTTGGTGAATGATTTTTTCCTGGACCCATTAGTCAGCTAGTGGGGCTCATCGGCTGTCCAGTGATGCCATTGGGAATACTGGATAATACTGAATTAATATTTAATTTATTCTAAAATTATTTATCTACATACACTAATCTAACCCTTATGATCCCACTTCAATTTATAACATTGTAGGATCTCTTTGATGACTATTTTTTAACTCTCCCTTATCCTATTGGTGAATATCCATGCCCGTTGGAAGTGTGATTATTTGTTTGGTGTAATACGATAAGTGAGATACTTTCCAAATTGTTTTATTATATAATTTTCCATGTGTTTAATTACAAATTAGACTATATCATTGGATTTGTTACAAAAAAAATATAATTGACTTTTTTCTTTGATCTAGGTTCCATAGGATCCAATATGTTCCTCTCTTATCACAGGTTAAGAAGGAAACGTTGTATTTATAATTTTTGAGGTATGTGTCTAAATACTATGGTATATACCTTAAATATATTATAATTATTTTAATTATTTCCTTTGTATTGATTTATGAAATTTAATATTGAATTTTTATATGAAATTTGGTTTTAATAGAGGCTGTTTCAAAAGGTGTTTCTTTGAAAACCAGATTTATGCACATTATGTAATTGATAAAATTCCTCAAATACGAATCTTAAATGAAATTGGGTTTTCAATTATTACAAACCAAAATTATATGGTATATATCTTCTTAAATAAATTCAGTTTTTTCCATAGCTATTATTACACACAACACCCAGTTTAATTGAACCGAGACACAGTATTAAATATTATTATGAGAATTGGAATAATAACATGAATGTGATCAATAGTAATATATACATTAGAAGAGTAACCTCACCTATGAACATATAAACAAAATTTAGGTATCTTGGAAATAAAAATATGATATGTTCAGATCATGGTATAAGTAAATAAATGTTATAAAGATGATAAATTAAGTGTTGAAAATTTTGTGAAAAGTGAATTTTTATTTATACTTTTATAATTAAATAATGATTAAAATGAAAATATATTTATATTAAATAATTAATATTTTTCTTATTACAATTATATGATAAATTTATGAGACCGTAATTAATTTTTCACAGGGTCGTAAAATCATTTATAATATTAAAATCAGTATTTTTCGAATACATGAACTTTTTAATTATAAAAATAAATTTATCATATTTATAAAATTATTTTCATAAAATGAAGTCCATTTTTTAAATCCAAAAATATAAAAAATGTTTTTGTGATATGTTGGTATTTTTCTAAAATAGTTAATTTTTAGTGAATAGTGATATACAATTTTTTAATGTGTTTTGCAATATTAGTAAATAAATGAAATATTGAGTCATAGATGATGCATGGATGAGGTCAGAGCTCATTATTTTTAAATCAAATGAAATATTTAATATAATTTATCACATGAATCGAAACTACTGATTGTATTGAGAAAAAATTATAAAAAACGAATAAAATAATCAAAAACACCCCATCCTCTCCCAAAAGATACCACCCTACACTACCCATTATACTCATAACTTATAAGCCTAAATCTTGTATAAATTTTGCAGAATTCCCTTCCCAATAATCTTCCACACATCCAAGACCTTTTGGTCTTACCAAAATACCAATTCCATTAGCCTTAAGGAGGTTTTGAAGGAGACGATATTCAAGAGATAAAATATTCTTTCATTCTTTTTTAAATTCATTATTTATTCTACATTATCCTCAACAACCCAATAAAAAGCGACATGATAACTTAAGTGTCATATATATTCTGGAATTATATTGTCTTAATGGAGTATTCATCATCAAATCTATTCTATTCTCCTTTGATTCTAAAAATGAAAACATCATCTGAGATGTGACAAATCCCCACCTTAATGGATGTCGATTTGTCATATTCCATTACCACATTCAATTATGGTAATAAAACCATTATTATGGTTAAATAAGATTTTAATATACATATTATAATTTAAATCATGTTATTTAACCAACTTATAAGAAAATATGAAATAAAATGCTACAAGTTCGATTTGGTTGTAAAAACTTCCAAAATAAATTAGAACATTTTCATCATGGTTTTGTAAAATGATTTATCATCATATAATGTAACCAAATGATATCTTTGACCATTTAAATTTTTTTAAAGTTAATTAATTCTATATAATTTCACTTAAGGTGGTTTTCATTCATTTTACGGGTACTCCAAACATTATACTTAAGCGATCCAACAAAAAAACAAGGAAACATACAGTGGTAGAACAATGAAATTAAACATTATAACACATCAGAATGGTCATTAATGAACTAAATAAAATTATATTAAATAAATAATTTGATTAATATATTATAAATTAAGTAATTAAAGAATCTGATTTGATTATCCACGACATTAAATACATGTGGAGAATGCCTTCGGACAAAAGGTAAGGTTTTCTCATATCACTTTTACTTGTTTGAAATATATTCTTTATCAACCCTTATTACGTGTGTATGGTGCACATAATTACAGTTGCTATATAATATCATGAATTATTTTATCTTCATAGTAATTAATTTCTTATTATATGATAAATAATTTTTTGGGGAATATGGTTCGATTGATTACAATGCCATAAGGGATTTCATAACTCAATATTTATTATTTGGGTTAAACTTATATTTCATTGATTATATCATGATAAGGTTATTTGAAAAATTACTATTTATTATATTATTTTTTATATTAATTTTAATGTGCATTCATTATTAGAATGCAAAATGTAATAATTTTATTAATGGTATGATCCTTGTAAGGGTATTTTCCCTAATTTTCAGTTCATTGAGACTTACTTGCTATTGATCACTAAATCTTTTTAATAAAATGTATCAACTAACCCATTGGGAAAATATTTCATTTGAAATATATTTCTCTTAAATATCAAAATTATTTATATAATTTATATGAGTATTTAATTAACCATATACCATTTTTACATACAATGTTTACTTTGAATATTATTTGATTAACTAGAGAAATATTAATAAATTTGTATCCTGTACTGAATAAAAATATTTTGATAAGGAATATTATTCAGGAATTAAATATATGTACAATGAATGATTTTTACTTATGGTGATGGGTGGTTCTCAAAATTATATATCCCCTAGACAAATGATTTGCCTCATAAGGAAAAACAGTTTGTGACAACTCCTTCAAGTTTGTTTCCTATCAGAATCAAATAGGTTTCTACCAATAGACATAAAACCGTCTTATAAATGTTCTCAATTATAGAGGTTAATGTTCCATATACCTAATGTATAATAGTTAATAATTACCTCTATTTAGTATTAAATTAATACAATCCATGATAATTTCACTGTGAAAAAATATATGGATGGAAAATATTCTATAGTTATTGATTCAATAGAATGTGTGTTAAGCAATTTAACTTTCCATATTTATTATATGTATTTTATTATGCTTAAATTATTATTGATTCATGTTTATATGGTTTTTAACACATACTAAAAATTTAAGATCACCCCTTTATTTGTCTTCCTTCCCCATGTTTTGAAGATGAAATCTTTGAATAAGTGTCAAGGAAGCAATTTAGTTTACTTTTCTATGTTCAATGTTTAATTAACAATTTAATAAGGGAACTATGAATGTATCTAGATCTTGAATAATACTCAACTGATTGATCCATGTTTGTGTGATCTCTTGCATCTGTTTAATTTTAATAAGATAATCACAAACTCTAGTCAACTGGGGTCGGGGTTGTTATGTCATGCTTGCAAGAATTGTGGCATCAATATATATATTTTTATAAATATGTGGTTATGGGTTTTTAATGGATTTTCCTTCAGAAATTTTATATGAAACATAATATTTTTTATTGAATTTAATAATGGGTAATTATTCCTTGGGATATAATTAGGGTATAGTAGAAATATAGACATATGAAAGCCCAAATGGAGTTAGTTACCACTGGAGGAGGTTCTTAAGATTCCATGGTTTGAAGTGGGTATCCTTATTTGTGGAATGATATTACCATAACTCTGGATTTAATTATTCCAAATAGTGTTTTAGGTTTTTCTTAGTTGTGTACACCCCCAAGAAATGATTTTTTGTTTATTATCATGGATAAAATATGTTTATGTTTACTCAGTGTGATTATTTTACCACTTGAACTTGAAAAAATATTTAGGTTTGAAAGCTATTTTATTTATCTTCTTATTTCTCATCGATATTTCTTAAGTCATATTTATTTTCATTTGGAATGAGTCATGTTTTTTAAAAATTAATCATAGTATGATTTTATTTAGAAAATTATTTATTTTGAATTTTTGTAGAAATATATTTTAAAAAAGAACTAATGGAAAAATATGGATATAAATTGTTTAGATTCTTGGTGTTATCCAACTGAATTTTAGTGATCACACTATAATTTTTTCCTTTGTATGTTTGTATACATGAAATTGCATTTATATTATCATACTTAACTCATCTTACAAAAACGTATTGTAGAAAATTACTCCATCATACTTGTAGTAATTATCATGATTCTATGCAAACTAAATCAATAATCATCATTTGTAAATGTTGCTATCATGAATATATAAATATGGTAATTCCAAGAAGTAATGTCAATTTCCATTCATTGGTATTTTTTTCATAGAAAAAACTATTCAATATATATTACATTATATTTCATATAGATTTATTCAAAAAGAAACCAATTCCCCTCTTCATCATAATCCAACTGGGCTCTTCAATACCCCTGATGTTTTTTATTTAAACTCCTTTATAAACTCAATATTTTATTTTATCCACCCATATTAAAAATAAATGAAGAGGTGGAAGTGTACTAGAAAATATCAGTCATCTATTTATTTTCCCATGAATTAGAAAAATTATATTCTCAAATTAATTTATTGAGAATAGGGTGGAATCATATCTCACTTAAGAATGAGTCAAAAATACACCAACTCTAAGTCTATGTGATCTATTCAAAATGTAGAAAACATGATTGAATAACATTGGTAACTTTTATGTCTATATATATGAACAAAAAATTATAATAATCTTGAATTCTCAATTAAAGACCTTTTTAAATAGACTTATAGGGAGATTTAAGGCCTTCACTCCTATCAAAAAAATTTATAAAAAATTTTCAAGAGCATGAATATTCCCCCCCACCTTAAAGTTATTTATCAGTTCAATCATCTCCCCCTTAATAACCAGAATTGATATAGTAATACCATGGATGATAAATTTTATTATCAATCAATAACATCATCTTTTCTTATGTGATATCCAAAAACTCTAGTGAATTATTTTTTGTTATCATATCTTATAGTATTCACACCCTAAATAGTTGTAAATCATTATTTCTTCATCAAAAAAATTATTCTTCAAAATGAACTAAAATAATACTTTGATACATAGTGAGATTTCACAAGGAGACATCATGATAATGAATTAAATTCTTAATGATGATAATACTTGTAACTATACATCAATTACAACACCCATAAAAATTTCCCTTACTCTATCACCATCAATTATATATATATAGGTATAAATAAAATAGATACATGAATAAGGTTAAACAATTGTTTCTCCCTAATAAGATAGTAAAGGTTGACAGTTGTCTCTCTACCATGATTATAATTTATTTCATGATTTAATATTTAAATATATATTCATACATCCTTTTCTGAATTTACAATCATGATTCTACATAGTCATGATGTACATATTCCACAATTTAATTGTTTCCTTATCTGGTAACTTATGAATTTAAATATCCATAAAGTAAAATCCATCATTATTTGTGTTGTTATTCTTCTTCAACAACTAAACTTAATCAGAAATCATCATTATAAAATTCTTTAAGTTACATACATGAGTATCTCTCCTCCCACACAACATCTCATGAGATCCATGGTTATCATTTTTTATAACCATACATGATTTTTATCTTCCTTATGTGGGATCTTTTATCTTCCTTTAGAACCATTACTTATTTTGTGATTTATTTGTATTTACTTTTTTCATAAGAACTTATTTGACAGGAATGGTCAGGAGTCTTTTCTATTATTTAATATTTCTCAAATTTATCAATCTAGAGGGTTTTTAGTGTGTTTTCCATGGAATATTTAGAAAAGAGGCATTTATGATCACATATTCAAAAAATATTTTAGGATAATTAATTATTTTTTGGGTAGATCTATTAATTTATTTTTATCTATAAACTTATGTATCCTAATACTGTTTCTTATTCTAACAGAGCTACTTCTTCTATTTATAGAGTTTCTTCAAATTGATTTATGCCAATTCTGAGGAAGTGACATATTATACCAAAAGATATAAGATTTATGAACAAATTTTCAACAACACCATCAATAACATGTGAATTTATATCCTTTATAAGGTTGAATAATTGTATTGGTGAAACAATTATATCTATATGGGCCCATTATATTTTTTTTTTCAATTTTCATTGGTAATTTTCTATTATCAACTCATCTCTATGTCCCCTTGATATATAGGTGATGTTTTCATGATCCTCTACACCCCCATACACTTCCATTTTTGGTTTTAGAAACCATAATTATAGATGTAAAAAATTTAGTTTCAATCTATTTAGAATTAAATATTAGTACTTTTTTTGGATTGAATTCCATAAGTTTTTGATGATTTGAATTGGATATATAAAATATTCTTCATAATTTATAATCATTATATTAAAGGTATGTTTAGTCTTAGTAAACCGGTTCTATTTATCATTCAAATTTTTTATAGTAAAAATAGTTTTTCATTGTGATGTTTTAAAATTTTATCCATTTCTTTTATTTTAACTTTAAAATTCATGACATTTTCAATTAAACTATTCTACTTATCATCTTTAAATTCTATATTTTTTTGAAATATATTGTTTCATTTTTTCTTTTGGATGTTTTGTTCAAGACATTATATAATATTAGATTTTTTTAATTATAGAAATTTTCATCCTTCACATCACTGATATATGAGAATTTATTTATTTTACATTATCCATGAAGATCATGGTTTTTTAGTAGTGCCTCACTCTTAAAATGTACTACATTGATAATAATAATAATTTTCTTCTTCTATGTACATAAAATTATTTTTAAACATTATTGAATAATTATTTATCTTAATGTAACCAGTTTTAGTTTTACTAAATTTCATTTTAAATAAGTTTCTATATTCCACATCAATCATCATTTCATCATATTTATTTTTTTGGAAATAAATTTAAAAAGTCAAATTCATCCACAATTAAATAACATTAAAGGAGGAATACAATTGAATTTAACATTTCCTCTTATAATATTTGTTAAAATAAGAGAAGTTATTATTTCATTCTCATTATTCAATTATTTATTATCTTCTGAATATGTTATTGATTTAGTATTCTTTTCTTTGATCTTGTGAGATTTTATAGTTATAAATTTTATCTTTTCCTTGAATATTTTACTAAACACATAAACATTCCTCATATCGTAATTGAGGAATGTGTTGTGTATCTCATAAATTGATAAGTATTAATTTTATACCAGGCTAGATAAATTCTAATTAAATGAGTTTGGGAAATTTCACATTTGTTTTATTTAATATGGATGAATCCTTTAAAGTGTCCACTAATCCCTTGATGTGACTAGCTATCTCATTTACTCTTGTAAAATAGCCATCTATCATCTAAATATAATCCATTCTAATATCATCAAATTTTTATATTTCGGCATATAATTTTTATTATTTAACAATTAAATTACATTTATACACATTTTTAAGATTATCACAAATTTTTTTGTATCTCTTGAGTCCCATAACAGTTGTGAACACTTTTTCAGACAAGGATGATAGAACAAAATTTATGGATTTATCAAATACTTCTATATTTTTATAATAAAGAACAATTGGGTGAGAATATATTCTATGTAATGAAAAAACTAAGTATTACTACATCATTCACTTATATGACTCATGATAGAAGATACGGGGGCATATAATTTGTATATCTATGAAATTAAATAACTTAAAATAAAGAAATACCTATATTGTTGACTTAAATAATTTTATAAATATTTAAGTTCATCCAAGGATGGATATTTCTTAGGAAACATGGTTTTTGATACCATTTTAAGTGCTTATGTATATAAATGTCTCCCTGAGAGGTGGGAAGGTGGGTGGGGGTGTTGTGGGAGGGGTTAGGGTGTGAATCAGTGATAACAATTTACTGATATATTCTTCTAAACCAACATCTATTATTATTATGAATCTCAATTCAGTCATTCTTTGAAGTATCAACCTTTCCTATATACAACAAAACAAATATGAAAAAGAGCATACAATGATTTTTACATGGTTTCGTCCGAATGTTTTAAATGACTCATTTTTCTATATGGATATCTTCAATGGAACATATTTTCACTAGTAAAAATAAGCACATATAATAAAAAATATCCCATAAAAATCTCGAACATCAGTGGTATATGGATATCTATTGAAAATTATTTACCTTATTTAGTGGGTTCTTTATATTGGATCGCAATAGTGTATGATATATCCAAAAATACCTATCCGTTTTTTATCTATCGATGGGTTATTTTTACCGGCTCCGACTGGTTATTCAGACACTTCTTAGGAACTCCAATGAACAAGCCTTTGATTTATTCTGTCATTTGGTACAAAATAACGTCAACCATATTTTTCACGAACCAGCCCGGGTCGACCCTGAACCGGTCACCCGAGCCGGTCCGCGGCAAGTCCCGAGGGGCGTTCTCGATCCCCCCGGGATGGCAACAAGTGTCGGGCATCAAAATTTAAGCAGATGGGAACGATTTGAGCCCAAACAAAAGTAAATAGAACTGAACAAATAAGCACTAACAACGGAAAGGAAATAAAAGCCACACGACCACGTACCTCCATGTGACCTCTCAGGTCACCACCCAACTAGAGAGCAACCTCGCTCCAACACTGAGCGACTCAAAACAGAAGACCTGCGACTGAAATGGTAAAACAAAATAGGCGTGAGCACAAAAGTACTCAGTAGGTGAGCCCCACAACAAATCCCAATGCACCGCCAGTAAATAAAGAATCTACATAATCCAGGTTTGAACTATAATGTATAAAAAGTAAGTTTTCACAATGCTTTACTTGAAAATCAAACACGAGACATTTCCCTTATTCCTTTTCGAAAGTTAGTTCCATTCCATTAGTTTTAAACTCATTCTGATAAGCAAGGTGTTACATTTTCAAATCTAACCCAAAGAGAATAAAGCATTTTCATTTGAAAACCATTTTTTTCCAAAGTCTAACAGTATAGGCTGTGAAATATGACTGAAGGCAAACAAGCAGGGAAAACAAGTGCAAGTAAAGGTAAGCAGGCAAGGAAAACCAAGTGCAAGCAAAAGTAAACTAGAAGTTATCAGCAATAACCATGGGCGATCCTGAACATCCCTAGAAAACCCCTGGACGTACTTGGGTTCAGACTACCTGCCGGCATGGTACTCCATAGTCAATAACCAACTGGCCGCCCTAACAGCCAACCAGTGGCACATCCCTCCTGGCCTGTCTGTAACTCCAGGGGGTACTAACCCGTCTAATCAGGGTTAGCAAGCAACCGTCACTCGATAATCTACAAGACGCCCAAGAACCCGTGGTAGTTTAGTAACACTATGTAAGTGGGAGACCCTCGCACGCGTGACTCATCTCACCGCACTTGCCAACCCCTTACACGGACATCACTACACGACAACCCTCGAAGGGAAGTCCCCCTGTAGAAATTCCCTCACAAGTACGCATATATATATATAATCACTTCACATTTGATAAAGTGCCAACCGGGCCATCATGTCACATACATTTTGATCATTTAAGACTAAAGTGTTTTTAAAGAGGGATGACACACGCCATTTCATTGAAAACCAGAAACGCACTTAGAAATTTATTTAAGAAACTCAGATCAGCATCTTAAACCTGGAACACATTTGTTTCACAAGTAGAGTCACTTTCCAATCACCAAACGCACCCCACTTTTATTAAGAGCCAAACGGGCCTTTAATCATTTTTTTGAAGGAACACCATTTCCCAAATGAAATCCAAACTTTTGTTCGCGTAACAAAGGAAAACAGCTTTCACCAACCAAGAGCCAGACATAAAGTTTCCAAAACATGTTCAAAGGTCACACGACGTTTTCTCTAATCAAGGTTCTAAGAAAACACCATTTTTCCATAAACAATACATCTACAAATTTACACATGCCAAAAACATTTCAAAACACAATTTAACATGACTTTCATTATTCAGGAAGGAACATTTAGCAATACTACTATGGAAGCACAAAACTAAATCCAAGAAGAACACTTTTAATGAAACGCTAGAATTAAAAACGGCTTTTATCATCAGCAGATCACCACACTATAAAAACTACTAAATTTTCCTTTAAATTTACTGAAATTCAATAAAAGGCAAGGAATAAATAAATTCTTAATTTAAAGGTGAGTGCAATGGGAGACCTACCTCAAAATCCAAGCGCGACGGTAAAAAGATCTTGGAACCAAGGCGCGATGACCCGACGTGTGTCCGAAGCCACGTGATAAAATCCAACACTCTCGAAACTGAGGCGCGGAGACGGCAGAACCTCGGAAACAAGGCGCAGCGATGGCGTTTTCTCGGAAATGCCCTGCGCGGGTCCTAAAACAATAGACCGTTAAACAGTCTCAACGATATTAATAACAGAATAATATTAATAATAATAACAATGTGAAAATAATCTTCGAAAAATTTAAACCGGGACCAAGAAAGAAGAAAAAATTATGGACGTCCGCGGTCGGGGTGTGACAATTCTCCCCACCACAGACACTTTCTGCCCCCAGAAAGTCACCAGGCCAAAAGTCGGTCAAAAAAATTATGTCCATGCCCCAACGGAACTAAAGGAACTAAAGAGAACTGAGAATCTCGGGGATGACCTTACTCTGCACAGGTCACACCCGACCGATTCAAGAGAAAACGGGGGTCCGAGATTGAGGGGAGAACACGAAGGTGTTCTCCCCACCACAAGAGCTCAACTTGTGCAGAAAAGTTGACCATCTAAAAGGAAGACCCTAGAAAAGGGGGTCGACGCGGGAACTCCCAACCAATTCAAACCAACTCCTATAGCACGATTAAAACAACACTTCCGTCAAGACATTAAATCCTCGACCAGAGTCAACAACCTTCAACACCGGTGAAAACCCATAGAAAAACATTTAACCGACATCAAATTGGAGACATGATCCACCGAAGTCCACAAAACATAACCACATCGACAACATAACTAAAACGAAGTCAACCCACACGAGAGTCAAACACACTTTTAAGGACACACGATTTAGAATGTTACATTCACACGACAAGTCCACTTAGATTTATCACAGAACAAGTCCATTGTCACTTTTTAGAAAAACAACACATTTACATAAACCAAGCTACTTGGATTATAATAGAACAAGTCCATGATAACCCCATGGTAAAACAATGAACATACAACAACGTCAAAACTTAACAGCAGAAAAACAAGCACTAAAAGATCTTGATTGTTCCACTACTAACACGGAACACAAAACATGGACCAAGGCTTCACACCCCTTAGGACTCCTGACTGTGCGCGAGCTTCACCCCGAGACTTGTGGCTGGGGCTCTGATGGCTGAAGCATCTTCTGCCTCACAGTCAGGTACTGACATTCTCCAATCACAGCTTCCTCTTCAAGCGACGCTTCTCTCAAAACTTCTCCAGATGACCCAGACAACCATAGCGATGACACGTCTTCGGGGGGGTTGCGACAAGACGGCTTAAAATGCCCGAAACGACCACACTGAAAGCATACCATCGAACGATCTGATGAACTGGAAACTGGGACCAAAGGGGATAACTCCTTAGGAACAGGTATCTCCGGCGTTTTTTTCCTCACCAGAGGGGGAACTCTTACGAACAACAACAGAGGACGCTGAAGTATTAACCACCCGCACACCGGAAAGCAACTCATCCAAGAAAGCTTTCTCCACCAGCTTCTCGAAACAAAGGTCTTCAGAAGGGAGGACTCGCTCCTTGATCTCGGGACGAAGACCCCCAGTGAAAAGAGAGACCTTCATGAGCTCATGTGACGCTACATCTGGAGAAAAGGAAATCAGTTCCTTGAAATGGTCAACATATGCCTTCACCGTCCGTTGGTCTTGTTGAATATGCACAAGCTCTCTCTTTTTCTCCAGCTTCACTTCCTCAGGTACAAACCATTGGATGAAAACGATTCTGAAGACATCCCACGTCATTTCACCTTGCGTTGACGGTGGGGTAACCATCTTCCATTGGTCCCAAGCTGGACCCTCAAACAACTCCATAATTGCACGAACCTTAACATTATCGGGAGTCCCCAACATTCTAAAGACACGTTCCACTTCCTCGAGCCATTTTACTGCCTCTAACGGACCCTGATCACCATGGAGAGTAGGCAAAGTCTAAGGAGGACCAAAAACTGGCCATGACCTATCAGAATCCTTAGGGACCTTTCATGGCGGCATTTCCTGAGCGACATATAACACACAAAGCCAAAACCCACATCAAATCGAAGCAACATCAATAAAAGCGCCTTCATCAAAACAGTCAGCACAAGGACCAAACAAATACAACACAACTCAAAACAAAATCTCCTCTTTAAAATTCCCTTTTCATTTTTGATTTCGAAACCACCCTTTCTCAAGATCACTTTCCAAAAACCAATCCACTTTCAAACCAAAACTTTCCAAAACCGTTTCCCCTTTAAAACCAGTTTAGAAAACAAATTCAAGCGTTAAATTTCAAACACACCCAGGTACTCCCATGACCCGTTGCACATGTCTTTATCCACATTCCATTCATACGTGCATCAACACACGCTTTCCAGGCATTCTCACACATGTGCAAACGTTCATAAAGAGGACCTGTGGTTTCACCCCAAACCATTCTGAACCAACTCCAAGCAAACAACAGATTTTTCAAATCAAGAGATTTCAGTTTTAAAACCCATTTTATACATTTAATGTCCTTTTAAAGAAACCAATCCAATCTTTCAAAAACCATTTCCATTTCCAACAACGCACTCACACAAACCAAAACGAAAGCAGCAACCAAAATTGCATCAATCACTGAAATGAGGGACTAGTAGTCACGCTCAACCTAGCGACATGGTAGTGGGCTATGTCCCAAGTCATCGTCGACCACTAGGAGGAATCCAAACCGTGTACTCAGACTCCACATGGGTCACTACTCCAGGTGAAGTCACAAAGTAACGTCGGCTTGCCTCCGTTGTCATCTCTCAATCCAAGACAAACCAGAAAAGACAAGGACACAATTCCCGAACTACCCCTGGTAACTCGAGGATCGGTGCGAGAAAGAGTTCGCGACGCTCTTCCCATACCTACCCCTCGAGTTCCGACAGTCCTAATCTCCTTCTACCGAACAACCCAAATAACAAGAACCCGCTCTGATACCATTTTGTCACGAACCAGCCCGGGTCGACCCTGAACCGGTCACCCCGGTCACCCGAGCCGGTCCGCGGCATGTCCCGAGGGGCGTTCCCGATCCCCCCGGGATGGCAACAAGTGTCGGGCATCAAAATTTAAGCAGATGGGAACGATTTGAGCCCAAACAAAAGTAAATAGAAATGAACAAATAAGCACTAACAACGGAAAGGAAATAAAAGCCACACGACCACGTACCTCCATGTGACCTCTCAGGTCACCACCCAACTAGAGAGCAACCTCGCTCCAACACTAAGCGACTCAAAACAGAAGACCTGCGACTGAAATGGTAAAAAAAATAGGCGTGAGCACAAAAGTACTCAGTAGGTGAGCCCCACAACAAATCCCAATGCACCGCCAGTAAATAAAGAATCTACATAATCCAGGTTTGAACTATAATGTATAAAAAGTAAGTTTTCACAATGCTTTACTTGAAAATCAAACACGAGACATTTCCCTTATTCCTTTTCAAAAGTTAGTTCCATTCCATTAGTTTTAAACTCATTCTGATAAGCAAGGTGTTACATTTTCAAATCTAACCCAAAGAGAATAAAGCATTTTCATTTGAAAACCATTTTTTTCCAAAGTCTAACAGTATAGGCTGTGAAATATGACTGAAGGCAAACAAGCAGGAAAAACAAGTGCAAGTAAAGGTAAGCAGGCAAGGAAAACCAAGTGCAAGCAAAAGTAAACTAGAAGTTATCAGCAATAACCATGGGCGATCCTGAACATCCCTAGAAAACCCCTGGACGTACTCGGGTTCAGACTACCTGCCGGCATGGTACTCCATAGTCAATAACCAACTGGCCGCCCTAATAGCCAACCAGTGGCACATCCCTCCTGGCCTGTCTGTAACTCCAGGGGGTACTAACCTGTCTAATCAGGGTTAGCAAGCAACCGTCACTCGATAATCTACAAGACTCCCAGGAACCCGTGGTAGTTTAGTAACACTGTGTAAGTGGGAGACCCTCGCACGCGTGACTCATCTCACCGCACTTGCCAACCCCTTACACGGACATCACTACACGACAACCCTCGAAGGGAAGTCCCCCTGTAGAAATGCCCTCACAAGTACGCATATATATATATAATCACTTCACATTTGATAAAGTCCCAACCGGGCCGTCATGTCACATACATTTTGATCATTTAAGACTAAAGCATTTTTAAAGAGGGATGACACATGCCATTTCATTGAAAACCAGAAACGCACTTAGAAATTTATTTAAGAAACTCAGATCAGCATCTTAAACCTGGAACACATTTGTTTCACAAGTAGAGTCACTTTCCAATCACCAAACGCACCCCACTTTTATCAAGAGCCAAACGGGCCTTTAATCATTTTTTTGAAGGAACACCATTTCCCAAATGAAATCCAAACTTTTGTTCGCGTAACAAAGGAAAACAGCTTTCACCAACCAAGAGCCACACATAATGTTTTCAAAACAAGTTCAAAGGTCACACGACGTTTTCTCTAATCAAGGTTCTAAGAAAACACCATTTTTCCATAAACAATACATCTACAAATTTACACATGCCAAAAACATTTCAAAACACAATTTAACATGACTTTCATTATTCAGGAAGGAACATTTAGCAATACTACCATGGAAGCACAATACTAAATCCAAGAAGAACACTTTTAATGAAACGCTAGAATTAAAAACGGCTTTTATCATCAGCAGATCACCACACTATAAAAACTACTAAATTTTCCTTTAAATTTACTGAAATTCAATAAAAGGCAAGGAATAAATAAATTCTTAATTTAAAGGTGAGTGCAATGGGAGACCTACCTCAAAATCCAAGCGCGACGGTAAAAAGATCTTGGAACCAAGGCGCGATGACCCGACGTGTGTCCGAAGCCACGTGATAAAATCCAACACTCTCGAAACTGAGGCGCGGAGACGGCAGAACCTCGGAAACAAGGCGCAGCGATGGCATTTTCTCAGAAACGCCCTGCGCGGGTCCTAAAACAATAGACCGTTAAACGGTCTCAACGATATTAATAACAGAATAATATTAATAATAATAACAATGTGAAAATAATCTTCGAAAAATTTAAACCGGGACCAAGAAAGAAGAAAAAATTACGGACGTCCGCGGTCGGGGTGTGACAATATTCCTAAGAAAATCCTCATGTTCACATCTTCTTAAAAATCATTATAACTATTCATTCTAAATTATTCTTCTAAATATATAATTATATCATAGATAATGAGTCATTCTCACTTCTCACTTTTTCATAAGACTCGATACAATAACAATAATTTTGAACTTCTTTAATTATCAATCATTTTCTATAATATACATATATTATTGAGCCTAATTTTATTCATTCCTCATTAGAATAATATATTGTTTATCTGGAATACAATTGTATTCCCTCTTTCATATTTTTAATATATTTTTTGTGTATAAATATTAGATTGTTCCTCGGTTTCAAGATTCTTTTTTTTCTTCTTCTTCTATATTTAATAACTGCAAAATTAATATTGATATTATTTCCGTATTCAAATTTATAAATTCCTCAATGAATTATGATATCATATTATGTTATATTTAAACTATTCAATAGATTTATATAGCTTATTATAATCTATTAAACTCATTTAATCCTTAAATATCTTTTATGAGACTCTAGGATATTATTCTTTATAGATTCCATGAAATCTAAGGAAAATAATGTAATATTCAGGAATTCAGGAAAAAAACATTCATAGTGTGAAATTTTTTATGTGAAATTAGACATACACTATAAAATTATTTTAATCATGAATTGGAAAATGGAATTATACTAAATTAAATACTATGATAGAACATATAAAACTAACTTATTCAAGTACACATTTTTTTGAGAACATAATTTTTTTTATTATGGTATGACTTCATCTCATTTAAATCACTTATCTTGAATCAAAATATATTTTTTAAATAATTTGGTTGTCAAATAATTGAAATAATATCTTCTTGCATCATCAATTTTATCATCTAAAAAACATCATGCATAACTTCCAAATCCTCAATCTTTGGAAATTGGCTAACCCTTACACACCATTAAAGAAGTCTTATGAACATTAATCATACTCATATATTGACAAGTAATTACTCTAACATTTTTATTAATTTTCTATATGAATCATAAATTTTTATTGGACCCTTATAACATATCCATATGACTCTTACACATTAGTAAAGTTACTTTTATGTCTATTAATAATTTTTTGAATAGATAAAATCAACTATAGAAATAACCCTTATGGACTCAAAATTACACTTTCAATATAAAAAGTGTTCTTGAATGGATCTTAAGAAATTCTATAACAGAATTTATAAAATACTATGAAATTTATGACTCAAGCATTATTCACATTAAATATATAATTTATATAATCCTTTAATTAGGAGTATTACTTTCTCCATTTTCCTTAAGGCATTTCTAATCACCCCAAAAAACCATCCAAATGATAATCATAAACTGATACATGAACGCATTGTCGTGACATGTAAAATTGATTATATTTTTAAGGTTGATTTATAGTCTAGGGAAGACCCTAGATTGTCTCTCAAGGAGCGGTGATTAGTTTAGAGTATGCATTTTTAATAAAAATTACTAAAAATAGGGGTGATTTTGAAATGATTTTAATAAAGTAGCCTGATTTAAAGAGCTTAATAGTTGATAGATAAAGGTTCTGATTTAATAATTTTGAGAGAAAAAGATGATTTCATGTTCACTACACATCTTATATAGTTCATTATTCTGAAAATTTCACATGGTTTTGTTTAATTTTTGGTTGAGGGTTATCAGGATCTTGACTCACGTTTTACCCATTAAAATGATGCACCAAGAAGAAACCCTAGTCCCAAAAATCATGCTGTCAAGGTTTTGTCATTAATCATAGAAATAGTTATACCAAATAATTCTGAAATATCATATATGTGTGAGAGTTAAAGGAAGCTTGTGTTTCCCAATCAGAACAACCCAATATTCCCACTTGAAATCTCAAATCAACTAGTTGTTGAAATAAAATGTGTTTCACTTAATTATATCAATATAAATGAAATAAGTGGAGTAGAATGCCAAGATATTAAATAAGTGAAATATTTATCATAGAAGTTACACAAAACTAGTAGACGAAAAGGTGGTGGAACTCCCTCCCAAGTGTTTGTAGCTCCATCGAAATGATCATCCACCATTTAGCTCTCCATCGGGAGGAGGAAGCTCGGGTGGAACTTCACTTCATCTTTGAACCCCTTATGAGGAGCGGGACCTCAAGAACATTTTTAAGGATGATAGTATTATTTTGGGTCTCAAAAATAAAAGATTTTTTCCTCATGTCCGAACATACATTTGGGGAGACCGAGGTCCTATTTTATAGGAAAATGGGAAGGGGGTTTTGAGTAAACATATTTATTAAAACCACTTTTCACATGGGTTTAGACCTCCAAACAACCTTATCATGCTTTGGAGAAAATAAAAAAGTTGTACCCACGCCTCTTGGATATCTCCATCGAATGTTTTACTGTATTTGGACACCTACATCTCAAGATATGGACATATCACAACATACCACTTTTGACTTTGTGCAGATTCAGTGTGCTGGACAGATCAGGTCGGTTGGACCACCAGATGGATGAATGAGGCTTGGAGTTTTTAGGATGAGTTGTATCCCAATGAATTTTTAACCAGCCCACATAATTTCATCCCATTTATATGCACTGTGCAGTAGTAGTATTTGGTTTAGTAAACTCTTATTCTTGGATGCTGTGCAGCATGCGCCATTTTTTTGAACGTTGTCATGGGCCATCCAAATCACCTCCACCTTAAATGGAATTATAAAAAAACTGTATAATTTATATTTTTAATATTAATAAACACAAAATAATTGAATATAACTTGAAGTGAAATGTTTTAATATTTTTATAATTTTCAATACAAAACTAATTTAGTATAGTGATGTAAGGCTGAAAATGAAATAGTGAATCACAGTGCGATCAGACCCCCACACCTAAAACTTTTCACTCATGGGAAAAGTCATATTTTCAAAAATTTTGCATGTAGATATTTTTAACTTCTTGAATATTTATAATTCAATAAAAATTTGATTCTTTATAGAAAGGTGATCGAAGAAAAAATCACACAGAGGTGTTATTCTCAGGTTTCATAGAAAAATGCATCTCAAAAATTGTATCAAAATAAAATTCCCAGATATTCATTATAAAAATCACATAAAATATTTTAAAAGTTAATCATGTCACTAATTCATCACGTGTGTGTGTGAAAACCATTTCATGCTATTCTTTCTACTTTTTATCGAGTAAATATAGGTTTTTTTAATAATTTTCTACTTACAAGATCATCTCCACCAAACCTTCCCCACATCCTTTGTAATCAAACATCAAAACCCACTCACTTAGGAATTCCCAAATGAAAAACCATATGCTACCAACCTAGATATCCCCATATGTTGTACATTTCATCACTCCCCTAATTTATTATTTCTTTTCAAAAGTTTCACTTAGAACAAATCTCACACTCTTCTCCCAACCATTGTTTGATCTCATCAGGCCACTTCTTGTAATAGTTATAATAAGATTAAAAGTTGGGGAAGTGTGTTTTTTTACCTACCCAATATACAACCCTTTTATTGTTTTTTAAGGATGTACAATAGTCAGATGCCAGGTAAACATGCATAGTTGAATATGGTACAGTAATAAAATAGACCAGATATAGAACAAACATATTGAAAAATTAATATGGAATGTAGATATAAATAAGCCTAAATTATATTTACCTTCCATTAAGTAAGAAATTTTCACACTACATGGTTGGGTGCACAGATGTGTGGAGAGATTAAGTGTAAAAAATTTCACTTAAACTATTCACAAAAGGGTGCCATTGTTATCCAAGTTTTTGAAATGATACTAACATTTATATCATCAACACAGAACTAGATTTCAAAACAAAGTCACACCATAGTATTGAATTATTTCTAAAATGCACATTTCATTAGTTTTTTTAATATTAAAACAACATTAAATACAAACATTCTACAATAATTTTCAATAAATTCCATGATTAAACATGCATCATTTTCCATGATAAAGTGGGAATAAAAAAATAGTACACTGTCACAAAGGTGTGGGGGAGGGAAGGGGGAAAGTAACGATACAATTCATCAAGCTAAAAAGAGAAAAATAAGAAAGACGATAAACATTACTAACAATATCACGAATATACCCATACCACCCACATCTAGTGTGCGCAGTTTTTTCACTGTAATAAAATAGAATGTGGTAAGGGAGGATAAAACCTGATGGGTTTCATTCATAGACCGAATATTGAACTTGGATTTCCTCCATCATGGACTCTGGAATGGCTTCGTGAAAGTGATTCAACTACTGCCCATTGATAGTGAAGGTTTTCTTGGTTTCTTCATTTTGAACATGAACAACACAAAATAGAGATACATTAGTAACAATGTATGATCCAAAACAACATGAAAAAATCATACTTGGATGCAACATTAGCCTTTCATTTTAAAGGGGGACCTTCTTCCCAATGTTGAACTAATGATGAAGGATTAGATGGTTGTGGGAATCCTTTGTTCACTTTTTACAAATCTGGGAGTTATCATTTGAAACTTTTCTCATTTCTTCCAACTACTAAATTTGTAGCTTCCTTTTCGCACCATCACCCGAAAAATTAGAATTACATTGTTTGATGGCCTAGTTGGCCCGATGCCTAATCTTATCAGGGAGGTCAAGACTCTTTCTAAGCACTAGCCGATGTGGTGACAAGCCAATGGGTGTTTTGAAAGCAGTATAGTAATACCATAAGGAATCAAATAGTCTAAGACTCCTATATTTTCTATTAGGTTAAAATATTTTTTCAAGAATCTATTTTACATCTCTATTTGACACCTAGGTTGGACCATTGGTTTGGGGCATATAAGCAGTAGACACTCAATGACCGACCCCATACCGACACAAAATTGATTGTAGTGTTTGGTTGCAGAAATGAGAACCCAAGGTAGTAATGATGAACCTGGGTAAGCCAAACCTACAGATGATTTGGGACCTTTAAAATTATACAACTTTCTTAGAATCATCAGTCCTTGTATTCTATGCCTCTACCCATTTTGAAACATAATCAACTTCTAGAAGAATGTACATGTTTACAAACGAATTGGGAAATGGCGCCATAAAGTCAATACCCTAGATATCAAAAATTTAATGAATGGGAAATGGTTACTATGGAATTTCATTTATTTAGATACATTAACCATTCATTGAAAATGAGGACATGATTGAAAAAAATCATGGGCATCCCAAAAAATGTGTTGGCCAAAAGAGACCAGAATTAAGGAATTTGTGAGAAGACAGTTGGGGACCAAAGTGGAACCCAAAAGCAAGGGTTTGGAGGAATTAATGGAAAGATTGAAAATCTATATTTGGAATAAAATTCCTATGTAAATTATCACTACATGTGCGCTAGAGGTAGGGGTCATCCCAAATTCACCAACGAGACTCTTATTTTAGACGAATGACTTGTTTTTTTTTTGAAATCTATAGGAATGCAAGATGCTACCAAATAATTTACAATTTCATCATACCAAGGAATAACATCTTTGACTTAGTAGAATTTCTCATCGGGAAACATATCATTTATAGGAATACATGGGGATGATTCAATGTGTGGGGATGGGTGAATGCAACTGATATGGTTAGCCACCATATTCTCTACTCCGTTTTCACCTCCAATTTCTATATTGAATTCATGGTGGAGGAGGATCCAGCAAATGAGACATGATTTTTCTTCTGATTTCATAAAGAGATATCGAAGGGCTGCATAGTCGGAGAACACAATGACTTTGGACCCTAAAAGATACAACCTGAATTTATCCCATGAAAATACAATGGAAAAAAATTATTTTTTAGTTTTGGTGTAGTTTTTATGGGCATGGTGCAGTGTACAAGAGGTATTGGCAATGACATGTGGAGCTTGATCGACCTTTTATAATAAGACATCCCCAACTGCATAGTTAGAGGTGTCACAGATGATCTCAAATGGTAAATCTCGCCGTGGTGGTTGGATTTCTAGGGGTAATGTGAGACTCCATTTTAACTTATTAAAATCTTCCTCCCATTCATTATCAAAAATAATTTTTTTTTCTTTTTGGAGTAATTGGGGGAGGGGGTGAAATTTTACTAAAGTCACAAATGAAATGATGGTATAATCTTGCATGACCTAGGAAAGACCACACATCCCAAAATTTTTAAAAAAATGGTAATGAAGAAATTACACCCACTTTTGATTTATCTACTTGATACCATCCCTAGAAATGACATTTCCCAAAACTATACCTTATCGCACCATGAAATAGAATTTTTTATAATTTAATTCAAGATTATTTTCAATACAACAATGTAGTACTAAACCAAGACTACTCAAAAATTCATCAAAAGAGGATCCATTAATAGTGAAGTCACCCATGAATACTTCCACGAAATTCTCCAGGTAATATGAAATGATACTAACCATGCATCATTGGAATGTACCCAGAGCATTGAGTAGACCAAATGGTATCCTCCTATATGCAAATGTACTAAAGTGGAAATAAACGGTTGTCTTTTCCTTAACCTTATTGAAATAGAGAAATGAATGTATCCATAATACACATCAAGAAAACAGTAATGGTAAATCCCTGCTATCTTTTCAAGCATTTGGTTAATTAATGAAAATGGAAATGGTCCCTCCTAGTGTATTTATTTAGTCAGGGATAATCAATCCAAACACACCAACTATTCTGTAAATGAGTTGGAACCAACTTATTATTTTCATTTTTAATTAATGTATGGCTGGTTTTTAGAAACTACATGAATAGGACTAACCCATTGGCTATTAGAGATGGGGTAAATGATTCCAGAAACCAATAATTTTGTTTCCTCATTCTTCAAAATTTCTAAGAGGTTTGGTTTTAGTCGACGTTGTTCCTGCCTCATTGGTTTAGCCTCATCATTCAACAAAATATGATGTGTACAAACTGATGGGATAATAACATAAACTTCCATAAGTGTCCATACCAATGCATGTTTATACTCCCTAAAAAGTTTAAGTAGTCTCAATTAATGCTCAGGAGGGAGTGCACTAGTAATGATGACTGTAAAATTGTTTCCATTCTCATGATAAGAATATTTTAATTCTTGTGTCAGTTGTTTTAGTTCCAATTCAGGGGGATTTTGGATTTATGGGACTATTTGTATAAGTTTGAGTTCACTAAAATCATATAACTTCTCAATGGTATCATCCTCGTATTAGTAGTTAGCTTTTACAAGCTTAGAAGTATCATCAATGGTTAGTGGATACTCAGTGCTCAAGAAATCATCAAATAATAAACATTCATGACACTTTTTAGACCAATACTACAAAAATCAATACATGATTCATTACCAAGAAATTCAATCAATGATGAAAACTCATAAAGGGGATTGGGGGAAATAAAATATGCTCTTTCAGGGGAAGGGATGACATAAAATAAATTAATAGAGAGAGAGGAATGTTATTCTAAGGGGTGATTCATGGCATCAAGGATATTGAAGTGGACATTGTCTCCTAAAAACTCCATAGATAGTGTACCATTAAAGAAATTAACTATGGTTTTGTGGGTTTCAAGAAGGTTCTCCCCAATATAATCGGGTCATGTCCATTCAACCACTCATCTTCCATTTTAAGAACAAATAAATCAGTAGGAAAAATTAAAATTTTCATCCTCACAAGAACATCTTCTAACACACCAGAAGTGTGTGCTGCACTCTAATTTTCTAGATAAATGAAAATTCCAGTGGGCTTAAGTTCACTGATATACCATGAAGAGTAAATGGAGTGATGCATCACATTAATAGTGGTTCCCAAATCAAGAAAAATATTAGAAAAATAATATTACCATATAATGCATGGAATTGAGAATGTTACCGGATCATTGAACATAGTGAGATGTGATGAATCTATAATTTTTAATATGTTCCTCCCCAATCTCACATTTTCATCTCCACTAAGTTTCCATCGGTGTGTACACATATACTTTATAAACTGGGTGTATCGTGAAATTTTCTTCAAAATATCAATCAAGGGGATGTTGTCCTGCAATTTTTTTGAAAAGTTACAATATTTCCTTATCAAGTTCTATTTACTTGTGTTTTATTTATTGGGAGGCCCTCTGAGGAAATGGAAGAAGAATAGTTAGGCTAGGTGACTCATTAATAGAAATAGACTTCTCTTTGGAAGGGATTCTCTCAAGACAAGGTTCTAACTCATTTGAAGCATTTCTAGTGGTTGAGATGTTGGTTTCCTTAGTAGGGGATGAATCTACTAGTGGGGTTATTTGTCATTTAAGTTGAGTTCCACTCCTTGAGAGGACCAGTTTGGGATATGACTAACACTGAGAGGGGGGGGGGGGTGAATTAGTGCTGGGAAATTGTTAAACCAATTTATTCTTTTTTATCCTTGTACATCTTGACCTGTCAGGATCTTGATTATCTTATTCTATTTTCCCTATCACATTCAATAATATAAAATAAGTAAAAATATTCACACGATATTTTAACAAGGTTCACCACTCAATAAGGGAAGCTACGTCCTTATCGTGTATTAAAATGACCAGTTCATGGATTCTATACTATATGTAGTAACTATTAAAGTGGTTAACTAGGAAAAAATTCCTTTAGTCCGTGTGTCTCCCTACACTTGGATGAGGGAAGGAAATAATTGCATCCTAGTGCTTCTCACAATAATAAAAGAGGAAACGAAATAGTTCTCTTTCAACTTGAAAAAGTAGGATATACCCTTACACTTGCTGGTTCTTTATACTGTCAGTGTAGACAGTCTCTTGCATTCTTTAGCTAGTTATTTATACTGTCTTTGAAGACTATCTTCACTCTGTTAAAAGAGTTTGCAACACCAAAATAATCATCCACCTATCGAGACCCATTGGATGCTACAGTGCTAATTGTTTATTCCACAAAATTCTTATTCTCCTTGTTACTTACTTATTATAATGTAAGTAAACAAGCTGTTCTTTCCCTCCTCCAAACCTATAAGATGCACACTCTTCTTTTTCTTCTTCTTATTCAATACAAAACCAGGTGCACTGAAACCTTATATTCTTCACAGTTTATCATTCAATGCAAAACCAACTACCCTTAGATCAATTCTCTTATTCTGTATAGAATCACATTCTCCCCTTTGTGATTGATAGATCAATGAAGTCCAGATCATCTTATCATCATCATAGTTGAACAGAAGCTAGTAAGAACTTCTATAATAACTCAGATCTTGTGGGACAATCCCTACATGCATGCCACCCTTCCTGCGCTCCCCCCTCCTTGCGCACCACTCTGCTTCTATGCCCCCCCAACTTGTCCGCCTTCTTACTTGCATGCTACTAACTAATTTCATGCCAAAATTGTGAACAAATCACAACTTACGTGCCACCATGGTCTTATACACAGCACACATCTTGAAAAAAACTCCCCTATTACGCACCAATAACAACATGCACGCCAATTATGCTTATAACCCACTCTACTTACATTCCAACCTAATTGAACACCTTATTAATAACTCCCAACTTGTGTGACACTCCAACATGCTCACTACTTTATTCCACATGTGTGATCAGAGATAAAATTTTCTATTAAGTTTTATGCCTTAAAATATGAGGTGGGTATCTGTTAATTTATGGGAATTTTGGTGGATTGCACACCACATACACATGCACATCATTCCTACTCGTGCGTCACTCCATCACTTGCGCGACACTCCCTCACTTTCTTTCTACTACATCACATGCACGCCACAATATTTCAATTGAAATATTTTGAAGGGATGATATGTAAATATGACTTGCATGCAACATACATTTGCACACCACTTATACTTTCACGCCAAACTTGTGCCTTAATATTTAACATGCACACAACTTCCTTTCCTTTTTCATATTTTGATGTGTTGATCTTAAAATATGGGTTGCACGCAATAAACACTGGCGCTCCACTTATACTTGTGCGCCCATCTTTAACTTGCGTGCCACTTTATTTCCATTATCATATTTTGATGTGATGGTCTAGAAATATGACTTGTGCATAGTATACACTTTTATGCCACTTATACCTATGTGCCCCAATTGTGTGCCAGATATACATATGTGCCCAAATTGTGTGCCAGATATACCTATGTGCCCCACTTGTGTGCCACATATAATTGTGTTCCACTTTCTTTGCTTTTCCAAAAAAACTTATTTACTCCCCCAATCCTACATAAGGATGGCATCACAGGTTTTCCAAACTTATGATATCTGTGAAATCAAAATCAGAAAAGCATATTCAACGTTTTGTCCATTCTCTTTGGAATATGAATTAATTATAATTTACATTTTCATCATCTCTTTAAATCCTCAATTCCTTTTGGAGTATTAATTCCAAAGAACTCTAATAATATCTCTTCATCCAAAAGTGGAGGCTTGAGGCTTCTTCAATAACCATTAAGGTTGTAGACAATGTTTCACCTTTGATACATGTTTATATAAATTTAAGAACATTGTAACATATGTTTGATTTTAAGACAATGTGTAATGTATGACCATCTTAGAATTCCAACCCCTTCCACACTCTCTCTTCTTCTTCAACCATCATTCTCTACATAAAATAATCATTATTATTCAATCATCAGAAGATAGATGATACTTCACCATTCTTATCCAATCATCCTCAAATTGATGATAATTCTATATTCTTTATGGTTATAAACAACGTATCACCTTTGACACATATTCTTTGAACCTAGGATTAGTTCAAAAATCGTCTGAATTGTATTATCTATTAACTATGTAGTCCTTCTTCATCTATTTTTTTCATTTTGACTAGTATTGAAAAGTGTTGAAAACAAATAGAATATTCATACACTAAGTGGTCCAAAAAAATTACCATTGTATTTTGTTTTCAATACCTTATAGTTTCCTCAAATGAAAATGTCAATGTCAAAATGAGAATCGTTTCTCTCCCCTTTACTTCTTTATATCCCCTTTATTTATTTTTTAAATATTTAATTTTAAAACTTTCATTTCAATATCTATACTCCTTATTGACAATAAATACAAAGTTCATGAAAAAAGGTATAAATTCATACTTAAGACATTTTATATCAATCATTTCATTCTAGGTCCACTTGAGCTTTGATCGGTGTAGAAAACAAGAGGATTTTATTTAGACAACCATGTTGTCCATTAGCCAGTAATATTCTACCTTATGAGATGAGAACTCATTTACTATCTTCAAGAGTTTTCCACTTTCATTCTAGGTTAAGGATGATAGATGTGATACGAATATTTCTAGGAATAACCAACCTAAAAATCATGATCTCACTTAAACAGATGGATCAAAAACATTCAAGTGAAATGGGAAGGATAAGTGGCCTTGGGGCACTTTTATTATTCTTATGTCACTGATTGACTTATTTACAACCCCTTTGTAAACATATCTTTATTTTGAGTTACCAAGGATGAGAGATTAAGAAACGGCATACCTTTTACAATGAATTTCTATTGAAGAAATTTCTAGACTAATTGAATGTGATATTGACTGAAGTTGATAATAATTGAAATAATAATTCTAGAAGCTTCTTTATATGTCTCCCCCTCAAAAGAACACTCCTCACCATCTTCAACAATGGTGACCCCTCATCATATTAATATTTGAATATAAGTTGATGAATCTTCCACAGATGACAGCTTCTTCATCTTTGCTATCAAGATTTAATAGCAATCACTGCTTCTCAGGTTCTCCCACTGAGAGTTTTCTTCACCTTCAATTCCCTATATTATCATAACAAATACAATACACAAGGATTTAAGAGAATAAGTTGGATCCTCCTTGATTCATCAATGTGAACAACAATGTTGAGTTGTATTTGTCAAAAAAGATGCTCTATTTTCTCTAATCTTCACAGTTTCACATTTGATCTTCAATTATGATTCTTTCTGTGTGTGGATATTATCTCTTCCAAATATTTCAAAGCACTATAATCTCCTAATGAAACATTAAAATTATTGAGGTATTCTTATTGTGATAGAATAAGTGAAATTAAATTTCTAAAAGTATGACCATCCTTGTTCCACCTCACACACACATTTTTTTTTCATGTGGAATCCTTTTTTTAACTTTTCACACAAATCATAGATTGTACATCTTACATTTTTCTCACCCTTTCCAAATACTATAGATAGATAACCAATAAATCAGTAGGAACTATGGAATCATTTTTTTAATTTCCACATGGATTCTTTAGAGTGTCACCCCGGTTGATTTTTATTTTGGATGCACTACCTATAAACTTCTTGGATTTAGAATCCAAGAACTTCTCAGTTTTCCTCCCTGTAATCTTCTAGGGAGCATTTTATTTTGCAACATAAATCTGATTACATCCTAAGAAATATTATTCATTATTCATTTGCTTCTATGGTCTTATATTCTTATTATCTTTGAATACATTCATAGATAAGCATGAACCATTCTTTTGACCACTCCCATTGCATACATCACAAATGTTATCTAGTATTCCAAATATATTTTTAGTATACAAGTTCTTATAGATATGTGAATGTTTCTTCTTAATTTCTCTCTTTATCCCCCATGATATGGGATTTATCTGGTCTTTTAAATTTAAGGGATTATACCAACAACCTATTACTCAATGCCCAAACATATTGCAGCACCGGAATTGAACCAAAAATATCGATTTTATGACATCTTACATATTAGATTTCAGAGCCTTCTTCTTGATGTGTTGTGCTCTATCTGGGGAACTATATTCCATATTATTCTTTCTATCCAACCTATCCATGGGGGTAGGAATACCATCACCATTACTCATCCATGCTTGTTTATAGTTTTTCATCTAATTTATACTTTTTGTAGAAACTGTATTAGAAACATTTTTACAAGTTACAATGGATGGTACCATCACTTTATCAGCTTATTGTGATAGATAAATGATTGATTCCATGATCTTATTGTCACATGTAGGAGTTGTTTTGATTGTATAATCCTCCAATGATCATTTTGTACTAGAAGTAACTATTTCCTTCTTTTGTGGAGACTCAATATGTGTCTTCTCATGATTGGTAAACTGAGGTTCAAACTCTAGACATCTCATATTGAGGATGAATTTTTTTTCTTCAATCATAGTCATCTTATATTCACAAGACTTATTCAATAATTCAACATCCTCTTAATGCATCTTTACTTTTTTTTCTAACAAAGAGTCAAGTTTCTTGATCTTCTTGGAATTTTATTTCAAATATAACTTTTTAACATCAATGATCCTTTTCAGCTCATCTCCAAGCACATGGATCTTATCTTTTAGAGTCATATTGACTCCCTATTTATCCTCAACATCTTTGATCCATCTTGAGGAACTTATTTCAGATTCCCTCTTTGTTTCTTCAAACACACCAACCTATCTGGAGGGCTTTAGACATTCAAAAAATTTTCTTGCAAGCCCTTCTCTAAAACAAAATTTTCTTCCTCCAGCTGGGTGACATATTCTTGAATACATTGAAATACCCCAAAAAAGGGATTTAATTTATTTAGGGATATCATTAAGAATAGATATTAATATGTCAACTGATAATTTTTGAGAGGTTATAGATTGATCAACACTGTTTGTGCTAGAATTTTCAACTTGAAAATAGTTTTCCACTGTACTAACACATATCTATTGATCACTAAATGTGGGAAGGTAGTCCATATTCTTAGTGAAAACATGATCCACCATATCATTACTATCCATGTCTGATATGATCTCATTATCAGCAAGGCATGGAGATACTGATACTTCATCCTCATTAGATAACATGAACTTCTTCTTCAGCTTTATCTTATACTTATTTTTCCTATTCATCATAGTTTTGGTAGATATAGATTTCTGCTCAGAGATAACTAACTCTTCATCAAAACTACACTTCATTGTTGAATCAGGAAAGAATATCAAGTCTTCAAAATAGAATATCTTCAATATAGATAATCCAACATAGGTGAACCTTCCCTCAGATACCAATTGACATGAACAGTTTGAGATATGCCTAACATTGAGGGGGGGGGAATCAGTGTTGGGGTATTTTTAAACCAATTTTTATTTTTATTCCTATACTTCTTGAAATGTTATGATCTTTATTTTATTATTCTACTTTACCTGTCACAAGCAATAATATGAAAGTAGTAAAAATATGCACAAAATATTTTTACAAGGTTCACCGCTCAATAAGAGTAGCTACGTATTTATTGTGTATTCTAATGACCAGTTCACAGATTCCCACTATAATGTTGTAACTATTACAATGGTAAACTAGGAAATTAATCCACTAGTCAGTGTGGCTCCCTAGAATTGGAGGACGGCAGGAAATAATCATTTCCCAGTTTTCTTCTTACACTCAAAGAGGGAAGGAAATAATCCTCTTCCATCTTGCAACGCGTCCGATATACCATTACACTCACTGGTTCTTTATACTACCCATGTAGGAATTCTCATGAAACCACTACCTGGTTCTTTATACTGCCTCTGAATAAATTCTTCCAACTATTATAATAGTTTTCCACACCAAAAGAATCTTCCACCTGTTGAGACCTGTTTGATGTTACAGTGATACTTTTTTCTTCCACAACCTTCTTCTTCTCCTTGTTACTTACATAGCAGCATGTAAGTAACCAAGATCTTCTTTCCCTATGATAAGCCTTTAAGATGCAAATTCTTATTCTTTATCTTATTCAATGAAAAACCAGCTTCACTAAAACATGCTCTTATTCACACTATATCATTCAGTGAAAAACCAATTGCACTGAGATCACTTCTCTTCTTCTTGCTAGAATAAAAAAAATCACATTTGTGATAATTAGATAAATAAATCCTATATCAGCTTAGAATCATCAATATTGACCATATTATAGTAATAAATTATAGGATAGTTCATAGCTTTCACAATATTCCCTACTTGCATGCTAACCTACTTGCATGCTACCCTACTTACACACCTCCTTTCTAGCACACCACTTTTCTTGCGCACCTCCATGCTTATGCTCCTTCCGAGTTTCACGCCACTAACTACATTAGTTCCACAATTGTGAACATCTCACATCATGAATGCCACCTTGAGCTTATACACATCACAATTCTTGAACATAACTCCCTACTTTTTCTCCTCTTACAACATGAGCACCACTTCTTCTTGCTCACCACTCTACTTGCACGACACCATACTTTCTATCCTTATTAATAACTCACTACTTTCATGACACTTTAGCTTGCATTAAATTTTCTAACACTTGCGCAATCGATCTAAAATCTTCTCTAAAGTGTTGAACCTTAAAAAATGATGAGGGTAGCCATCTATTTATTGGCATTTTGGGGGCTTGCGTGCCATATACACTTGCACACCATTAATACTTGTGATTTTCTTCATCACTTGTGCATATCTCCCTCACTTTAACGCCGCTACATCACTTGTGCACCACATTCTTTCTTTTGTCATATTTTGATGGGATGATACTGAAATTTTACATGCGTAAAACATACACTTGTGCGCCGCTTATACATTCTTTCCACACTTGCGTGCCAATATTTAACTGGTGTGCCACATTATATCCTTTGTCATATTTTGAGGTGTTGATCTCAAAACATGACTTGCGCACAAAATATACATTCACACCACTTATACTTGGGAACCACTTTTTGATTTGTGCACCCATCGTTAACTTTCATTCTACTTTATTTCATTTTTTATATTTTGATTTGATGATCTGAAGATATGAATTGCGTGCAACGTACACTTGTGTTCCACTTATACTTTCACACAACATTGGCACGCCACATATACTTGCACACCACTCTCTATCCTTTTCCAAAAAAACACTTCTTTAATCCCCCTATCCTTCATAAGGCTTACATCACAAGTTATCCAATATTATTATATTTGGGAAATACAAATCAGCAAAGCATTATAACAGTATTTGAAATTCCCTTTGGAATTTGATTTAATTACAATGTTCTTCTACATCCTCACTTAAAATTCAGAATTCCTTTTGGAGTGTTAATTCTAAAGAATTACAATCAAATCACTTCATAAAAAAGTGGAGGCTTGAGGATTCTTCAAACACCTTAAATATTGTATACAATGTATCACCTTTGATACATATATTTTGAACTTTAAGAACATTGAAACATACGTTTGATTTCAATACATTATGTAATTTATGAACATATTAGAATGCCATTCCCTTCCTCACTGTCTCTTCTTCTGTAACCATAATTCTCATCTTAAAATAAACATTCTTCTTCATTAATCTTTAGATAGATGATACTCCACCATTCTTCTCTATTCATCCTCAAATGGATGATACTTCTCCATTATTATTTGTTATAAAAAATGTTTCACCTTTATCACAAGTTCTTTGAACATAGGATTAGTTAAAAAATCATTTGAATTTTATTATCAATGAATTATGGATTCCTTCGTCATCACTTTCTTCATTTTGACCAGTATTGATAACTGTTGACAACCAATACATTATTCATACACAAAGTGCTCCCAAACATCCTAAGGGTGATGGTACTGACATTTCCCTTATCTCTTGGTTTAACTACTGGCTAAGAAGGTATTTTACCCAACCCATGGCTTTGGATTTTCCCAATCGAGTTTAAAAGTTATCCAAATTGGGTTTTTAGGTCTTGTATGGATGTTTGGGTGGTTTTTTGGAATTGGAGATTGTTGGAAACCATTTGTTCAATCATATCTTCTAGGCTAGGCTCGGGTTTTGGTGGGGTTTGTTGGAAATGACTTTTTTGTGTTTTAGGATTTCTGGGTGGTGGTTTGTGACTACTCTAACCCTGTTGGTTCCATTGTTGTTGAGGTTTTATTGAATACCTTCTTTCCTATAAGATTTCTTTTCTTTCCACATAGGGATGGATGGATTGTAAGGTTCTTGCTGAAAGGATTGGTTATTGGGGAGTCCTGTAAATACTTCCTCACAACTCTCAGAAGTTCCACTCAATTGAATACATTGGTCAGAGTAGTGGGTATCAGAAGAGAATATACCAAAATGGATGGGAGAAGGAGATTGAGATTTCCTTTTGGAAAGAGCATGTTTTTTAATAAGGGTACCTACCTTGTCAAAAATCATGTCCAACTTCTTCTAAAGTTAAGTACTTTTCACCTCATGGAGACCTCAAATGGGTACACTAGACCTTGTTCAAAATTTCTAAGTGTTCTCTACCATGTTATCAATTAGGGTTTTGGCAGAAATTGGGGTCTTATCAACTAGCACACAACTTGAAGCTGCATCAATCATGTTTCTATCAATAGGAATTAAACCTTCATAAAATATTGAATTAAAATTTTATCACTTATTTGGTGATGTTGGAAACTTGAACATAACCTTTTAAATAGTTCCTAATATTCATGTAATTTTTTCCATTGTAACTTCCTTATACCACAAATTTTATTCCTTATAGTTTCAGTTTGATTGGTTGGGAAATATTTTTCAGGAAAAAGGTGTTTCATGTCCACCCAACCTTTACATTTAAATTAACATAGTAAATCCTATATTTTTCTTTTCTATTGAATGAAAATGGGTATGATATGATCTTTACATGTTCTTCAACCAAATTATAATGTTTTAAAGTAGACCACACAATATGAAATTATTTTAAGGGTTTATGCAGATCTTCTATAAGAAGTCTATGAAATCTTGGAAATAAGTGAATCAGACCAGATTTCAGTTCAAAAATTGGGTGCCTCACCTTGTATTTGAATACATGTGGGTTGGATATCAAAATCAAGAGAGGTTAGTTATTTTATTGTTTGATTGTTTTAATCCATTTTATACACATTACTTTCATGTTATAATTTGATTCTCGAAGAATAAGGGTTTAGAAAAGTTTCTATTTTTGGTGTTTCCTCCTTCAAAGAGTTGTCTTGTAAATCTCGGTGTCACAGATGTTGGATGCTCTATAGAACGGGTTCGAAAGGTGGTAAGTCTCCCAGAGTATAAAGAATCATGCATAGAACCTACACAATAAATAAATCAGAACAAAAATTATATGAAAAGGTAGAGGATAAAACACATAAATATTCAAAATATTACAAAAAATATTATAAAAAACAAGCACTAAAACAAAAGTTCTCCCCGACAATGATGCTAAAATTTTCACACGTTGTCTTAAAAAATAAAAATAATTTGGTTTTTAAGGTTGATTTATAGTCTATGTAAGATCCTAGGCCATCTTTAAAGGATATTTTATAGGTTTATAGTATGTGTTTTTAATAAAATGTACTAAAAATGGGGGTGATTTGAAAAAACATTTAAGAATATAAAATGATTCCATGGGCTTAGTAATTGATAGATAAAGGCATTGATTTAATAATTATGAGACAAAGAGATAATTTAAAGCTCATTACACATGTTGGATAGTTTATTGTTCCGAAAAGTTCACATGGTTTTGTTTAATTATTAGTTTGAGGGTTGTCAAGATCTTGACTCTCCTTTTACCCATCAAAATGATGCAAAACAATGCAACCATTGAAACAATAATCATGTTGTCAAGTTTTTTTTCATAAATCATAGAAAAAGGGATACCAAATAATATTTAAATCTCATATATGTGTGGGAGATAAAGGAAGCTTCTGTTGTCCATCGTTTAGCTTGCCATCAGGTGGAGGAAGAAGGTAGGGTAGAACTTCACCTTCATCGATGACCCCCCTAAGAGGAAAGGAGACTCTAGAACATCTTGGATGATGAGAGGACTTCTATGCATATCCAAAATACCAAATCTTTTCCTCATGGCCTAACTTTCAAATGGGGATCCCATAGTTCCATTTAATATGTATAATGGGAAGGTGTTTTTTAGCACACAGATTTACTAAAACCACCATGAATTTCAACCTCCAGATAGCCTTATCACAATTTTGAGAAAATAAAAAATTTTCATACCCACCACCTGGCTATATCAACTGAAAGTTAGGCCGCATTTGGACACCTACATCTTGAGATATGGATAGATCACTGCACACCACATTTGACTTCGTGCAGATTCTGTGTGCTGGACCGATTAGGTCGGTTGGGCCTCCAAATGGATGAATGAGGCTTGAATTTCTTAAGATGAAATGTATCCCAATAAATTTTTGACTAGGACACAAAATTTCATTCCATTTTGGATGTATGGTGCAGTATAAGTGTTTGGTTTAGTAAACTGGTATTCTAGGATCTTGTGCAGCATAGCCCATTTTTTTGAACTTCTTCATGGGCCCTCCAATTCACCTCCACCTTCAATGAAATTATCCAAAGAAGTAATATTTAACTTTTTAATAGTAAAAAAAAATAATTTAATCAAAATTATGTTAAATGTTTTATTATTTTTATAATTTTCAATAAAAAACTAGATTAGCACAGTGGTATAAGGTTGAAAATGAAACAGTGAATAACAGTGCGATCAATACATCATTATTAATGCTCAGTTATTTATGGATTGATTCTTTATGATTTTTTCTTTTATTCTTATATAATAACTCAATTATAGCTTCTTCATGCTTACAAATATAGTGTCCAGCTTCGACTCAATCTTCACTAGCAGTGAGTTTAGCATTCTTCATTGAAACTTTAAAAAAATATAATAGATAAATCTTCCTTTATCCCGGAAATACATTTCATGATTCCATACACACCGACTATATAATTGTCATTTGTAAATTATTTTTTCTTTAATTTATCTATATGATAATTCAAAAAATAACCTCAATTTCATTGGAATTTTTATTTTCATCCAGCACTCAATATTCAATAAATCTTGACTTCATTTATCATAGATATAATTATTAAAAACATAAATTATTCATTGATTCATCATAATACAATTAGGATCTTCACCCTACACAGCAATCTTGGAGTAATGGATATTTTAACACCAATAATATTACCAAATCTAAATTCAAAACACAATCCATTGGGAGTACCTTTTCTAAAAATTATGGCACTTAAGATTATAATTCCTAAAATAGATTATAAATTTCATTTTATATCTGACATATATTTAATTAATTTCCACTTCCTCATCCTCACAGACACATTCAAACATACCTCATTGTAATAATTTTTCTCATTTCCTAGGTATGAATTTCATTCAAGGGTTCTCCCATTACAAACATGTTTAAGGGTAACCATAGGATTGATGATTTTCTAGATCCTCACCCAATTAATAAATTAATTTTGTTTATCCATATGGATTTTTAGTGATTTTATGTGGATAAGGGTAGGTAAGGTTTTATGTTTAAAAATAATTCAAGGCTACATGAGGAGGTTTTACTCTTTAAATCACTATGAAATATTAAAAAAGTGTGACACTCAATATTTATTTTCAGTAAATCCATTTTAAAATGATTCATCTAATACTAATTCCATTTCATAATAGAGGTTCACAAATTTGTGTTACGAAAATGATTTATTCTTCCTCTAATATATAGTTTCTTATGTTTCTTTTATAATTTTTTTTTAAAATTGAGAGAAAGAGGGTGACAATGTTCAAAAAATTATATGAACAATACTATCTAAATAAACGTTGGTATACCCAAAACATCTTCGTAAAATAAAATTTTCCACCAAAGAATCGAGGACCCCCCCACCCTACACACATGTTTTTGATAAAATCAGGTATATCACTCAATAGTAGGGTAAAATAGGATACTTATCATGTAATGTAGCAACATAGTAGGACATTTAGGGATTATTTGGGGATAAATAGTGTTAAATGTGAAGATATTACAAGATAAAATTTTATTTTCAAAAGGGTATTTTTTTTAAAAATAATTATAAATAATTTCTTATAAAAGTTACTTAATGATTAAATGTTTTGACATGAGTCCATAGGAAATTATGGTTGATCAATCATGGACTTATTTTCTTAGTTAAAGAGGGTTTTAGAAAGAAGATTGACAAAATGGTTTAGATGATAGAAAGATAAGGGATTTAAATATCGGTCTTTATTTTATGGTATATAATTAAAAGAATAAGTACATATTTAATCAATTTAATAAATAATTCATATGAAAATATTCCAATCATAGTATTATTTTATGTAGATTTTCCAAGATTAAAATTTGTTTCTCACAATTGTAACAGGTTCCAAACTTATAAAGGGATGAAATTTTAACTAACAATTTTACACAAACATATTAAAAGAATCTGAAACAAATAAAAAAGAAATTGAAAACATTTATTTAATTTATTAAAACTAAAAAATGTTTTTATTCCCCAAAATTTGAATATTGCAATTTATTGAATGTATCCTAAAAGAAATCTTATTTTTAGTTATTTTAAAATAAGTAAAAAAATAAACATAGTTAGTGAAGGGTAATAGATGGGGGTTTTATTTACATAAGGATTGGTGGAGTGTGATTTTCTACACTATTTCTGATGGAAGATTTATAAAATACTTCTTTAAATGGTGTATATTAATAGTGAATCGGTTCCTCCTTCCATTTATTACTTATAAAACAAAAAATGGGTATAATTATTTATATTAAATGGTCATCCCAATATGGAAAAATGTTTATATGTCATTAATTTCTATTTTGAGTAATAGATTAACACTTGGTCATTAGGATGGAACACTCTGTTGAATCAACTCCTAATGTGCCACTCTTGTTCTATCATTGTGAATTCGAGAATTTGAAAAAAAAATTCTTCTTATTTCCTCTAGATATTGAATATGAAGTCTTATATCATTTTACACCTTTCCCAAATCCATATTTATCTCCTTGACTATTTAATAGGATTTTTCTTCTAGTTAAATAGGTAAATGATAAATTTTCCTATAAATAAATTGGTAATCCTGCAAGTGTCCTTTAAACATTGTATCAAATATTTACCATTTTTCTTGACAGAAGTTTCTAACATACATTAATCTCTTTACTAAGATCTTTAGTATATCTATTAGATTAGGGATGATAGTGTGTTGATGTATTTATAGTGAAATAATTAATTTATCATTTAATAATCCATTATTATCATACCAAATTAGGTTCTTTGGTCAATGATTATTTTACTTGTGACATTAAATGTAAAAAATAAAATAATACTAAAAAATGTAAAAATATTAGTGGAATCAATAGTTTTGGTAGATATTTCTTAATTCCATTTTATTACATAATCTATAGTTAACAAGATGTTATATATTGGTTTTGATTATTTATTAATTATAATATACCTATACTTTCATGCTTAGATAATACAATCACTTAACAATGTATGATTTAAATTTCTCTAAAAAAGAAAAATTGTTAAAAACTAATTTTCAGTTATAGTATTATACTTTTGGGTTCCTTGTAGTGTTTATGAAGATTGTTTAATGTCATAGTGTTTTCTAATAATATTATAGGATAACAGTAATCCAAAAATAAGGTTTAAAGGATCACATAGTAGCTTAAATGGGTAGAACCATGTAGGTGGATATATAATAGGTGGTCTGGAATGTTTATATTTTATGTCATAATTTATTTTCAATGATCATAAAAAATAAAGTGACTCCCATAAAAAAGTAATATTCAGAGTGTAAAAGTAATCCAACTAAAATAATTAATGAATCTTCTATAAAAACCTACATGTCTTGAAAATTGTCTAACATGTTTCACACAATTTGGGTAAGGCATAAAATAGATAACACAAAATTTAGACTTATCAACCAAAATACCATTTTATGAAATTACATATCGAAGAACGACTACTCTCTAAAAAATAATATGACACTTTTAAAAATCCAAAACAATATTATTTAAAGTATAATTTTAGAACACTATCTATATTTTTGGAATAGTTATTAAAAGATTTTCTAAATATAGTAAAATCATTCATAAATACTTCCAGTCTGTTATAAATATAATAAGATAAAATTATTAAAATTTAATGTTGAAAAAATAATATAATTACAAGCTAATTTTGAATTTTCTCAGTCCTTAGGTGTAATGGAAACATAAAAATATCATGAAAATCCATCTAAATATCACTAATGGAATTTAATGTCATCCTTTATAGTATTTAGTCAGAATTTGTATTAAAAAATGGCCTTTTATTTTTAATTGATTCTGTTTTTATTATCAATTTAATCTCTCCAATTAATTCTAAATATCATAAAAAATAACTAATTTTGTTTATTATTCACAATTTTTAGTGTATATTTTTTAGAAATGAATGAAATTGTTTGAACCATTATGATTTAAAAATTTGGTAAATGAATTTTTATTTTAATATTTTTAAATTTTCAAACCACTGATATTATTGTTAGGTTATGTATCTTATAAGGTTTCCTAACTAGTTTTTCATCATTTTTAAAAAAAAATAGTGCAAGATTTTATTTTTAAAATGGGACTTGGGATATCTCTAAAATTATAGCATACTGCCCTATCATTTTCTCTAAAAACATCATTCACCTAAATTTCATTATTAGATGTCAAGATTATAACTATAATCAATAGACATTTTTTTCTACCATTAAAATCCAATACATTAAATCTATAGGTAAATGTTTTAATTGTAGATTTTGGGGGATATACTAAAGAAGAAAGATTATTTAGTTGATCTATCTTAATGGATTAAAATTACCATAGAATATATGAAGTATTAGACTATACATCATTAAATTAACAATCACACCCATCAATGAAATCAAAAGATAAATTTCATTATTATGATTATAAAGAATTTTCAATTCTATCTGAAGTGTTTATAATATAATTCTTAGATCCAAATTTTTTACCCAAATGGAAAATAAATCGTACAATCTAGTTTCTCCACATGAATTAGATTTATCAAAATTTCAAAATTACAAACATTGGTGTTATCCATAAAATAATTTCATCGAATACTAAATATCACCAAAATACATTATTAATTCCCCTTCAGGAAAAATTATGATTTTATTTACTATTTATAGGAAGAGAATTACCCGAATTACTAATGAATTATATGGATTCCTATACTATTACATTTTTTGAAAATATAAATCATTTGGGAAGACAAAAAAGTTTCACTCAAACATAAACAACCTCTGAAAATCTATCCGAGGATGCACTGGGTCTATTTTCTAGTTGGATATCCAATATTATTGTTTTGAGTACTCTAATTTTCAAAAAATAATATAAATAATGTGGAATAAAATTAATATAAAATCCTATATCACATAAGTAATATGTAAAATTCAAGGATCTAATTGTATAATGAATGGAAAATATCTCTAGATATTGGTTCTTATTAAAAAATAGTTGTGTGATAAAGGCTATAATATTTCTCCCTTAATTCACTAAAACATTTCCTTGAAGTGTTATTTTTTCGGTGAATAGTTCCTTGAAAAACATATCCTATATTGGAATCTTTTTGGGGGATTCAATAAAAGGTATTTTGATTTTAAAATTTAGGAAAGTTTTTAGAGTTTATTTGTTGATTTCCTTCTCATAAATATTATTTGAATAAACAATTATTTATGGAATTGGTATTAGAAGGTTTTATTTTTACGAATTATATTTTAATGGTGTTTATAATATATTATTTATATTATTCGGTATAAATTACTCTTTATTGTATTCTTTATCCTTGATTTTATTTCCATGTTTATTTTTTAAACTCATTTTTATTCTTTTTAGAACTCCATTTTTGCACTTTTCCAATGTTGGGGTAGTTATTATTGAAATTAAATTTGGGAATAGGGAAAATCTATTTCAATATAATTTTTTTACCAAAATAAAATTTTCATTGAGATATGTTATGAGTTGAGAGAGTGATTTTACAATATGTTTTTATAACTTTTTCCCTGAGGATTCTTATGAGATCGTTCAATTATTCTATGATCATATGAAACCATTCCATAAAATTTTTTTATTTATTCTATAAATGTGTTTGTTAAATGATTATGGGATATTTAAAAAAAATTTAAAAACGTGGTGGTTAAATTTTATTTTCTTTAATGTTTTTTGAAATGTTGTTAGAACTGAAGTGGTTAATTTTATTATTATAATACATGTGATTTGGTTGGAGATTGATGATTTCCAAAACCATATTAAACATATAAATTGTCTCTTTATCCTAGTTAGGGGTATTGAAATTTCATTTCATGATAATTATATTCATAATTTAAATTTTACTATTATTTTTCATGTTAGATAATATAATTATTATTTTTTAAAATACCACAATCCATAACTGACATGAGTTAATAACTTTATTTTGTTAAGAGCCACACACCTAACTATACTGGTTAATTAATAATGTTTATAATCTATTAATAGTGATTACATTGATCTTACCTCATGAAGTCATATTTTTTAAATACATCATATACCAATCTATTGTGAATTGTATGTTATTTTCTCAATCAACCCATAGGATTTAACTAGTATATTTTCAATAAAATATCCTCAAAATGTTTCATCCAATATATTTTCATCACTATCCAGTAGATCTTAACAGTTGGAAACTAATAAATGGTGTTCCTTAATTTCTTGGGGATTAAATCATTAATGTAGATTCTTAAATCATTCTTGGTAATCATAATTTTTATCTCATGTGGATTGTATTATGGAGTATATCACTTTCTTTATAGTAGTGTTCCTTGAGTTTTTAAAGAATATATGGAAATACATCCATTAATGATTTTACATATTTTTTTACTTATCCAATATGTAAGATATAAATATTTCATTTGGTCATTACTTATAAAAAATTTAAAAGGGTCTCTATTTGACATGGTCTCCATCTACTCCCGTAAGATGACTTATATCACACACTAAGGTGAATTATTTAATCTGATTGTTGGGATCATTTATTGAATGTCCATAAAAATTTAGAAAAATATAAATTAATCCAATATTCAATTCAAAATAAACATTTGTTTAGATGACCATTTAATGGGTTTGACTAATGAAATGGGGTTCACATAGATTGTTAACGGGTGGGTATGTATTTTTATACCTATTTTTAAATTCATGGTGTTTAATATAAGGTTTTATTTCATATTTTATTATAATTTTTTCATAATATGACTATAGATTTAGCTTTTTAATTTTATTTATAAGGGTTCCCTCAATCTATTAATAAAGATAGAATGTATTGTTAATGTTAAAATGAGTCAGGAAAATTATGGTTTTGATATTTGTTTACACCACCCTAGAAATGGGGATATGATTTTTAAGATACCCATTTTATGGATTTATGAAATACAATTAATTACGTAAGGTTAAATTGTAGTATAAATGATTCCAAATGAAGTTTCCAAAAGGGGTGTAAAATTCAACTTGTAACAATTTGTAACATGAAAATAGAGTTTGATTTTAAATAATTTGATAAAACTATGTAAAATAACAAGAAAAAAATTATTGATTAAAGTGATTAAAGTCTTTGGTTTAGGGGTTTGATCACCAATTTTTATACTATCATGGTCTTGAATTTATTAACACTTATGCTAAAATTTAATTAATGAGATTATTCAAAATCACATTCCCTATCATCGAGGGTTCGTAATGAGTTTATTTTTTAAATAAGAAGTGATAAAATATAATAGCTCGTTTTTTAAAATAGGTGATAAGGATAAAATATACGCTATCCCTAAATTACCCATGAAAAATCCACATGGGTGAAGGTGTTATTGAGGAACATATACTGATCCACTGACCTCTAGACTCATATCTATAATCACAAGATGAATAAAAAAACCCTACTAATTACATTATATATGAGTAGAATCAAGTTGAGGGAGGAATAGTTTATCATCACAATATGTAAATAGTATTTTAAATAAAAACAAAACACAATCACATTGTATTAAAAATATCAACACTGGAAAGTGAGATCAAATAATGGCCGCAAAATTTTATTTATAATTAGAATCAATCATAAGAAAAAGGTTATTCCCTATATTTCCCCACTCACCATGATAGTATTATCCATAAATGTGTAGGGTTACAACCATGAAATAAAATTGGTATAACATAAATATTGAAAAAAAATAGAATCTCCAAAACATTCTATCATTTATAATAGAGGGAATAATAATTTAAATTTTAGTGGTATCAACAAACATTGACATGTTCATTTGGGTGTATTAACCATTTGTTTGGGATGGGAAATAGTATGTTTACACATATCAAAAAAAAATTACATTATTTTAAATCTCCCTCATGATCATAAGATTGTTTCCTTCTTCTTTATGGATTTTAATCTACACAGTGAAATGATACAAGAGTATTTTAATGATTAAAAGTATCTTATTGGATAAACACTACAATAATTCTCTAATATTTTTCATTCCATGAAAGTGATATTGGTAACATAATGGATCGTAATTATCTTCCTATCTTTAGATAATTTCATCCCCTATAGAATGAATATATTTTTTTAACTTTATCTTCTGTAAGCTACATCATATGTGTTTATCCTAAGAATCCATCATAGAATAAACACAATTTTAATAATGTGATTCTCTGTTATATGATGCATGGAAATTGTTTTTATAAGTATAAATCATTTTTCATATCCTGAGAATATTATTTTTTATAATAATTTTCAATTGAAAAATTAGAAAGGAATATGTGTCTCGTGTATCCATGGAAAAAATTTTACATATCACTTTACTTCCAAAAAATATAAGTATTATCAAGAAAAAAATGATGATATATTATGTATTCATTGGATGAGAAAAAATCTTAAATATGGGGTTAACATATTATGTATCATCTAAAGGATTTTATGTTTTAATAATGTGACTCTTGGGATTGAGGAATATTTGTAATTTATGATTTGAATATCATAAATATAACTTTCATGATATTACACATTACTAAAAAATGTGACCATATACCTTAGGGGAGCACCCAATTTGGGAGATCCCTCCACTCATCCCTCACTAGGAAAAATTAACCTATATCCTTCTTACACTAGAGAGAAGGTCCCACCTCATCAATAATATAATAGTTTCATTCACCTAGAACCTTAGAGAGGAACTATTCTGGGGTGAATTATGCCCACAACCCTAGGGGAATCTCCTCACTAGGAAATCCCTCATCTAGAACCTCATCATGGTGAGACCTCCATTGGTTACTCCATATAGAGAGACTTATTCTTGGACCTCACTTGAGAAATACCTACGCTCAATCATCACAAGAGTGATCCTTGTGCTAGACCATCACTATGGAAATTACTTAACTCATTCATTACTAATTTAAATCACCTTTATTAGCTTTAACTATGGTGAATCATAACACCATTCCCTCATTAGGGAGAATCACCTCACTTTCCCTCACGTAGTTAAAGCCTTCACATATCCCTCACATGAGATAAACCTATTATAGGACCAATACTCAGATAAAAAAATTAACTACAGGAAAAGGATGAATAAAAGAAATATTTATCATGTGTATATATATATTTTATGACCAAATCACTATAAAGTCATTATGTTGTGATAACTACATGATTGGGGAATAAATAATATATCTTGTCGTGACTCTAGATCCACCTACAACAATAGAGATTATATCTTCATCTTATCTCTTTTATAAAGGTCGGTGTAGTCACCATTGAAAAAATCAGATGCTTGAGGATAAATATACACCAGTGCCTATGTTAGTATATAACCTTTCAAAATTTTTACCCACATCATTGAGATGATGAGAACCATAAAATAAAAGGAGACAGTGGGAACCACCCCATTAAATGGAATGTTTACCAGATTAGGAATCTCTATTAAGTTCAATCAATGTGCTCCACTTGATTGACCCCTTTTCGAATGAGGATAAAGAAAATACATGAACAAAAACCCCATTTCTATAATCTGGTATGATTCTGTAGAGGTCAAGGAGGTAATGAGAGATGATGATAAATTAGCCCTTGGAATTTTTTTTCTGAGTCTATATACATTGTTTAAACATAAATAAAATCACTCTAATAATCCAAACAAAAACATCAATCTATCCCCGACTGAGGCAACCGGAGCATAATATACCTAAATATTACATCATTTTTATGAATATTCATTAAATATTATAACAATACAAACCTAATAACCATATATAGTTAGTGTATTTAGAGACTACCTACATAAAAATATTAATTTATAAAGTAACCTCAGTATCTCCCAAAAATGTCATGAAAAAAGATCTCTTCTTATCCATTCCCTACCTAAAACCATTCATTATAACTAAAAAAATGTAAATAGTAAAGAGTGAGTTTTTTTAATTAATTAGGGTAAGATTTATAGATATCAATTAATGGTACTCTATAAGAATAAGATAAGAATAAAGGTATAAATCATGATGATAATTTACAAATTTAATAGAAATTATTTTACAGATAATAAACATGATTCATGACATTAAAATTTATCATTTAAATACATGAACAACAATATTGAGGAATCATCATAAATAAATCATATACCAATATATTATATATTCATAATTTGATAATATCATAAGAATTTGTGGTAAAATCATAACTATAATACTAATTATCTATGAGACATCATACATTCATCATGGGTTTATTGAAATAGTATAATTCCAACATTCTCTTAGAAGTAACTTTTATCTAGTTAACTCCATCATCACTTAAGTGTTTATAAACTCTATCATCTCTTTGGAGTTTGTTAAATTCATCATCTATTTGCAGTTTTTTTACTCCTTCATTTATTAGGACCATCTTATCTCCATCATTTTTTAAAAATTCAGTATAGGTCTTCTTAATCCTTTTCCCACCCATACCATAATCATAATCCATTCATATATATTTTGCGATATAATAATAAATATCTCATATAATTATAGCATAACCCATGGAGAATAAATGGGTTTCATATAAATATAATTATCATAATAATAATGTATCCATAGAAAGAATAAGTATGGGATCATGGGAGCCTATTACTAGTAAATAATAAGTTACATGAAGGGATGTTATTATAGAATAAAAATGACTTTAAAATACCACCATTATATTTTTTGAGGAAAATAACCATTTCATTTTAAAATCACATATTTAAAATATAAAACATTAAAAATATTTTATGGAAAATATTTTCTCTGAAATAAATTTTTTAATAAAGTTAAGTAATATTAAAATTATTTAGTATTCATGATGGTGTGAAACTACATATATGGCATAATCATTTAAAACAACAGTCATATTCACACCTTCTGTAAAAAAACCTTCCTTAGAAAATGATAAGAATATTATTTTCAATCCTTTTCATGAAAAGTAAATCATATAAAAAAAGACTATATTAAATCATTTGAGCATACTAAAAAAATTATTTATAATGTTTTAGAGATATTAGATATGGAGGAGAAAGATTCTCGACCACACGAGGAGAAATAAGGTTGAATTTTATTAAAAACATTTTCAAAACCATTTTGAGTAACAAAGAGTGGAAATAGTAATAAAATATTAAAATTATATAAATTTAAATAGGTAAATAAAATAAAATATATTTATTATATAATTATTATATAATTTATCTCAATTCAAATTCAAGCATATGTAATCTAGAATAAAATGAAAATGAAACATAAATCATTTACCTCAAGTCTCATCATACATTATATTTAATAAAAGTAATTTATATTAAATATAAAATTATAATAATTATATATCATCACCATAATCATATATATGATACCATATACAAATTACTTATAACATATTATCACACTTTTATTAATAATTCTTTACTAAAATCACTGTTTCTGGTGATAATTGCTTCAATTTTCATGCATGTTTCAATTTTATAATTCAAATAATTATACTTAGAAAATAATTAAATTATCTTTATATCATAACCACATTCATACGTATACATTAGTATGATTCCATTTTTCAATTTATGGAATGAATGAAAATTAAATTATGATTGAACATTATAAAACTATAATAATATAATAAATAAAACATATATTCATAAAATCTATCATTACAACCATCAAAGTGAAGTGGTGATGAAAACTGAATGACACTATTTTGTAGAGGTGGTAGTCCACAAAAACACATGAATAATGTTTTCTTTTCCCGAATTATGTAAATGAGGAGTATAATGATTTTTAAATCACTAGAATAAAACTTTATTATATTTAATACATTTAATTAATTATTTTATAATGGATACCATAGATTTATAAGAGGTAAAATAATAAATAAAATTGAAAAAACATGGTTAAGAGTTATACCTCTTCATTGAGAAACATCCTTTAGATTACATATTAAGCCTTGAATGCAGGGTATTTATGAAATAAACGAATATTTATGATTTGGTGAAGGAATATTGGATGGTATAAGGGTAGAAATTGGATGATATATAAAGCTCAAACTCTATTATTAAAGGGAAAGAGCATGCACCCTTTTATAATAGAGGAGATGTACACCCTTGGAAATACCCAACGAAATAAATTAATATAAATTAATTTTAAAGTTAAAGTGAAAAAAATATTATATATCGAATACATTATTAGTATTATATTGAAATATTTTATTTTAATAAAATTTAGACAATTTTATGTGATGTTTAAACACTTATATCTTAGTTTTAACCCCCGTTAACCCTTTATCCCATTATATCAACATCAAATATTGTTACTCTTCAAGGATTATATATTTTACTATAAATGAGAAAGTGAGAAATTAATGGAAAATGGATATTATCCTCATCCATAACCAATTTATGTATACAAATATTATTTTTTTCATTTTAATATATTCAATAAAATTATTTTACATAAGATATTTTTTTAATTCAGTTTTTGGACTATTCACATATTTAGACTTAGAAATATACTCATAGAAATTTAATTCAAATAAAAACATTTTAACCATCTATAATATGTAATATTTATCTAAAGCATTCAAAAAACCTAATAATTTATCCAAATTGTTTTACTTTTATATTTTTACAATAATTTATTTTATTTTTCTATTACTTGAACAAGTATTGGGTCTGCATTGTGTAAAAATTTAATATAATTTTTACATAATTAAAAATTAAAAAATAAATTAACATGATAAAATAAATTCATTCATATTTAAAATATTAATTTATTACTAAACATAACCACTTTTCATCCCTATGAAAAAATATAAGAGATATTAAAATCATAGAGTGACATTTTGTATGGATTTTTTTAATGAAAATAGTAATATGTTCATTATCAAAATAAATTGGAAATAAATTTAAAAAATATTACAGATAAGTTTCTTAATGTCGAATGGAAAATATTAAATTAAATATGGGATTTTTTTGGATATTTTATGACTTATTTCTTAGTTTTAAAAATATTTCACCTCTATTATCCTAACTGAGGTGAAAAATATTTACCATAGTTATAATTGAAAAGGAAAAAAATACAAAAGTCCTATCTATAAAATATTGACTACGTGTTTCAAAAAAATGAATCTATTTTGCATGATTAAATTTTTATAATTAGTAGAAATCCATTTTAAAACTATCACACAATACACAACGGAAGCCTTTTTTAGAGAAATGTGTTTTAAGTATATAACTGGATTTATTCTCATCCTATGCCGACATAAGAAAATTATATAAATCTACAATAAATTAAATGAATATATAGTCTATAAATTTCATTAAAATTATTCATTAATAGTTATTAATTTAATTAATTAATATAAAATCATATTACATGCATGAAATTTTTTTTCAAAAAGAACACATCTTTGTTTACATTCAAATTTAGTAATCAAATGATAACCAATGAATTCGTTCTAAAAATGGGGAAAAAATTCAATAATTTATGCATGTCTATTCATACCCACTAATCCATTAGATAGGTTGTAACTATAAAATAACAATATTTTCATACTTAAATATTATATCTTTTTAGATAAATATTCAATTCATTACATTTCGATCCTTGCTAGAACCATAATGGTTTAGAATATTTTGATACTAGATATAAAATGTTCATATTTAATGAAACATATTTAACATTTAATATAAATATCTTCCTACATAATACCCTTAATAGTAATGCTCTAATTAAAACGTTCTTCATAACCTGGGGAAAGGAATCATTTAAAAGGGAATGCTCAGATGCCTAGTAATGGTAAGCATGGAAGATATAAACTGATGATCATATGATTGAATAAGATAGTAATAAAGGTATAAGATCATGACTATAACATAAAAATTTCATACTCAATGTAACAAAGATCATAAAATTGATTTATTACATAAATATTTGTAATTTCACAAGACAAGAATCATAATAATGAGAAATCATTATAACTTAATAATCAACATTATTTTCATGTCATAAATGTGTGTTCCACTATCATGTATTGAAACCATTTATTATTCCCTGGTTAAAAATTAAGACCATATGTTTAGGAACTATGACCTATTTCTCATATTGGATCAAGAACATCAACTAGATTCCTATAATAGATCAAGAACATTAACTCTTTTACCAAAATGAATCAAGAACTTCATCATGTTTCCCAAAATGAATGAAAAAATTTAACTTGTTTTCAATAATAGATCAATCACTTAGACTTTTTCCTATCTCTATATTATGATATATAATACTTTACCCAATATATTTGTGGGATATATAGGTTCCTGCCATAGAATAATGAAAATCATACATATTTGTGCCATAATATCATAAAACATCCACCATATCATCATATTACTAATAATGTAAGGAAAATGGATTCCATATATTGTAAAACCAAATAAAATCACAAGAAAATGGGGTTTATAAACAAATAATAATCATAATAATAAACTATGAAAATAAATAACAATGATGGTATCATTGGATTACATCCCCATTAAAATATAAGCAACACTAAATGTTGTTATTGTTGATGAATATAAATACAATTAAAATACCATTAAATAAATTCATCAGGAAAATACCCTTTTCATTTGAATATAACTTTGAAAAAGATAAAATTATCCAAAATATTAGGTAAAAAATGTTACTTGAAAATTTTCATGGATAATTTTAAATTAATCATCAATGTATTGATCATTAATGATGGGGTTAATTATTTTCATCGCATGAGCCAAATGGAAGCATTCCATTCATATTTCTGAAAAAAAGTACGTCATTCATAAAACTATAAGAGGAATACTTATATTTTTTTCTAACAAAATAAACCACGTGAAATAATTTATTTAAAACAAATTATAATCTTAAATTCATTATAGGAAAAATTTTTAATAATGTATATGGAAGAAATAGGTTTTTCGACCTAAGAGATAAATAATGTTAATTATATATAAAATAAATATTATGATCTGTTAAATAATCATTGTGTGGAAACTGAAAGAAAAATATATATTATTAATTAATAAAAATATGAGAATAAAATTAAAGTTATTCATCATTTAATGATCATGTAATTTTCTTAGTGGAAATTCAATTATAAACAATCTGGATTAAAATATGATTAAAATATAAATCCCTTAGCTAAATTATCACAATCCTATTGAATGTATAAAACTCTTAAGAAAAAATATTTATTAATTATGCTTGTTTTAAATATTCTTATAATATATATAATACCATTTATTATTTATTCATAACATATTTTCACCCTTTAATTAATAATTTTTATTTAAATCATTGTGACAATTCCATCTTTTTACAAGTATGTTTTGGTTCAAAAGTCCTGATCATCTTAATTTGATCTTGTTTAAATCATTAATATAATATTTATCATGTTATTAATGTAATATAAATACATTATATAAATATTTTTAATCATTTTTAATAATTAAAGTGATAAAAAATGAAGTACATTGTTTATAGGGACGGTTGGCCATACGTTTTCATAAACAATGTTTTCATATTTCAACAAATAGAATAGATGAATGTTAAATAATAATTAACCAGTATATAATCATAATTATATCATATATATCATATAAATTTATTAAATCAATTGTTATTTCCATTCAAGTATAATGGTAATGAAAAAATCACATCGATTCGTGGAAGGGGTAGTCCAAACATACGCATGAGTGACATTATCTTTTTCCAACCACTTAGAAGGTAATAAGGTAGATTGGATATTATGATTAAATTTTTATAATTATTTTTTTAATGTAATAAATATAATTTTAACACATCATAATAACCATCCATGAAATATGGTGATGGATAATGAATTGTACCACCACGTGCAGAAGTTAAGCCGTAAGTATGCACGAGTGATACTTTCACATCCTATTTGATGGGAAAGTGGTTGGATAATGGTTAATTAATAATCATAATAAAATATTAGTATATTATTGATACATAGGATTTTATTTTATGATAAATAAAAAGGGTTTATATGAGGTAAAGAATAAATTAAATGAAGGTGATAAATTAAGGTGAGTACCTCTTCTTTGAAAAACCCCTTTTGATCTATTATTCAGGATCTCAAGGTTGTTATATTAGGAAGAAAAAAACCTCTAGAATGTGTATAATCAAATTTCATAAGTCAATTATCTATTAAATTTTTAATCTTGGATGCCCAAGGTTGTGTAAATAATAAAGGGAGTGGGTACCCTTTTGAAATTCATGTGAGGGGAACTTTTGGAATTTATTAAAATATTAAATTATAATAAAGTCATTATCTAGCCCCAATGCCTAAAAAATTAAAGCTATTAGAATATAATATAATATAGTATTTTAATACCATTATAAATTTAATGTTGGAAATGTTTTAGTGTCATTTTCAACATTATATTTCTTTGTAACCACTCGGTTAACAAATTTTAACCATGACCGCGGTAACACGTTTTCACCCTTAAAGTGAAATAATTTTTATATAAAATGTAAAAATATTATTATAGATTGAAAATGTGTGATGTTTTTTACTATATCATATCCTCCTTTTCGACTATAAATATTTTTATGATTTTTTTATAATTTAATACCATATTAATTTCGTAAAAAATTATTAATGTGCATTTTGACACTATTCATTTAATTTGATTTAAATGAAATAAACAAATGGTTTGAATTAGAATAAATTCCTTAAAAAATAGTTTAAATTTTAATATTTAAATTTTTTTAATAAATTTAATTAGTCAAATTATATAACATTTAGTATTTTTAATATCATTTATTTTATTTTTCCATTAATTGAATAAATAATGTTTTGGTGTTGTGTAAGAATTTAAGGTAATTATTTAATGCCAAAAATTTATATATAAATTACCATCATAAGAATAAGTTTAATATGATTAAAATATTCATTTAATTTGTGTATATCATATATTCTTCCATATATTGACACATAATATATATTTAAAATTACGAGAGTGACATTTTTTTAGCTTTTTTAGATTTAAATAATATACTAGACATTTTCATGGAAACGTATCCATTAAACAAATAAAATTAGAGACTAAGGTGATAATGGGTAAATTAAATTAATCCAATATGAATATGTATGAATAATTATATCTATATCACTTAGTGTTATCATAGATTAACTCGATTTATGCCCTATTATGGTGATACATTTTACCACAGTAACTATTTATATTGAAAAAAATAAAAGGGAAATATTTACCGTTTTTAAAACTCATTATTTTAAATTTTTAATACATTTTATTAAATTCAATAACTATAAGTGTAAAAAATTAATTTAAAATTATGTTCACAAAATGTGATGAAAATTTCATTTTTTTAAAACACAATTTTTAAGCATAATACTCGATTTATTCATATCCCATTACTAGAAAATTACTAAATGAATGTTAAGTTTTTTTATTGAATATGAAATATATAAATTTGATGAAAATTATTAACAAATATTATTTAAACTTATCTCTTAATATAAATAAACGCTGCACACATTAAAAAGAATTCTGATAAAAAATCACTTTTATTTTTAGATATCTTTTATGTTGAATTATAAACTTGTGATAACCGATAAATTAATTTTATAAATTCATGGGCCATATATTTTTCAAAACATATTTAGTATTATTAAAACATTATTATCCAATTACTAGGTGATAACTGTCCCAAAATAATATTATAAAAGTATATCACAAATAATTGAAACTCAGCGTTGAATGAAATTGATGTTATTGGGGAAATCAATATCTTTAAAGGGGAATATTTTTCAAACATATGTGGTTGTTACATTATAAAACCAATAAAATAAAACATTCCCTCATATTTCAGCACTTTGATATAGAAAATTATGTATACATCTCTTTCATTACATCCTCATGTTACCAATTACCAACTTAATTATTTTGGTTTCTCCAGAGAACTTTAACTATGGTAGTAGTATTTTCCCACCTCACATTGTATCTAAAATCAAAGATTTATAATGGGTTTTCATGATAAGAAAGATCGTTATCTAGTGGTATGAACTTTAATATTACTACATGTTGATGATCATGGTTGTACTTCCTCAGGAGATATACATAGATCAAATCAAGAACATGAGAGAGGTTTAGTGGAAGTGCTAAGAGATAAGCTCTGGTCCCTACCCAATAAGTAATCTAGTATGGGAAATTTTACATAGGCATAAAAATTCCTTTATTAATTAAACTCATCATCTTCTTCCATTAATTTTGTTAGAAAAAACTTTTCACCAACTTGAAATTCCCAAAAATGTTGATGACTTTCATCACAACTTTTCTATCGACTCTAATATGTGTGGACGTGATGATGAATATTTATAACATTATATTCCCATTCTCTATTTATATTAGGTCGCAATATATTTATTTCTCTAACTTTATCTCAGTGTGTTGGAGTTCTACACTTGTTACCATAGATGGATTCATAATGTGACATCCAAATGCTTGATTGAAATATATTATTGTAAGAATATTCGAATAGAGGAAGGTGTTGATCCCAAACACATTTTAAGACCATATAAAAAGATATAAATATATCCTTTATTTTTAAAATGATTATATTAGAATGAATTTTTTTTGAGGATGATACACCATACTAACACTCATTTCTATATCAGGAGATTACTGAAGAATTTATCAAAAATTTGTGGTAATCCATAGATCCTGGCCATATATGATTGAAACTAGTATTCTATAAAATATCAGCACTTAATCTAAATTAAGGTAAGTATATTAAGATAGAAATATTATATGATGATAATAAAGTGTTCTGATTTTATAATATTATCTAATATAGCTCATATAACATTATAAACTTTAGATATTTTTGGTAGTCGGATGACAAAATGTTGAGTGATGGTGTCCCATTTATATTATAGTTTGGGTAATGGGTGTAACATCAACATAGAAATTTTATTCTCAGCATTATGTTTTTACATATCAAGCACTATTATACATATTCTATATTATCTCCTTTTATTTTATTCCACTAAAAATACTCTTTTAGGTCTGTATCCATCTTTTTACTTATAGGATGTATAGAGAATGATGAAGTATGAGCCTCATATAAAATATAATTTTTCAAATTAGGTATTAATAAGAAACATACATTATTCCTAAATCTTATCATTACCCCACCATCAAGGATGAACTTATGAACATTTTTCATCTTCTTTGGTAGTTTTAGATGTTCATTTTCACCTCATTAGTCCAAACTTCATTAGATAGGTGATCATTTATTTGAGAAAGATAATATTTCTCCCCATCCTTCAGGATTTATAGATCCATCCTTTAATTTTTTTTGAAATATTAGTTCTTTTTTATCCTCATCGTAGATAGGATAGAATTATCCTTTCAACTCAAATTAGATTCCTCCTTTTTTACCATCTTAGTATGGTAATGTATTGAGAAATCATAGTATTTAATTAGATCCAACCATATTCTGTGTACACATTCTCCTATTTCTGAGTGAATATATAATTTTACAAATAGTGATTAGTATATGTGTCACACCTTTCTTTATAAATATAATTCCTCTATATATTAAATTAATTTTTTTCTAGAAATATACATGTCATGAGTTGTGTATTTCATCTCATGATATTTCAATTAGAATGAGGCATATGATCTCACCATATCAATTTTCAATAAAATGCATCCACGTTACTATGTTGATGCAATACAATAGTCCAAAAACCATTCACCACTAGAGAGTAGTTTAAGAATAAGTTTACTAACCAAATTTAATTTTACCTATTTGAACTTTTTCTTATATTCTGCCATCCATATGAACCAATCCTCTTTCTGAGTCAATATAGTCAGTGGATTAGATAATTGTGAGAAATATCTCACTAAAAATCCATAATTTCAATCTAATCTAAGAAAACGATTTATTTTTGTTACCATATTTAGTCTAATAAATTTATATATAAATTCTATATTTTATGTATCTACTAATATAACATCACTTGAGAATATATGACCTAAGACTGAACCTTCCAAATAAAATTACACTCGGTAACTTTTTCATAAATCTTCTGCTTCCTCAGTGGAATCATGAGAATCCTTAGGTGATCTTCATGATATTCCTTTCTATTTTAATAAAAAATAATATAATCTATCTTCTCTAAATTATTCCACAAAATGATATTGGTGATATCTAAAGAATCTGCTTATTAAATCCATTATGATAACATGGTCATTAGTTTGAAAAAAATTCATTAGTATAAACTCATAGTGTCTACACACTATACCAAAGGCCATCTTGTGTAAACACTCTTTCTTTACACTTAATTTATGATATCCATAATGATGTTAAATCATTAAAATTCGTTTATCCCTCTCATAGTTGATAAAATAAGTCAAAAATTTAAGGTATAGTATACTTTTTCTTGATAGTTATATTGTTTCGTTCTTGATAATCAATTCACTGTCTCATTTACCAATATTTATTCATAATAAACAGAACATGTGCACCCCATGGTGACACAATAGGGCATATGAATAACTTATCAATAATCCATTGGAGTTTCTTCTTCAATTTCTGAAACTCAATTGGGACCATTCTACAAGGAGTAGTTTATATAATAATAACACCAGGTATGTTTTCTATTAAAAAATTTCACAATTTTGAATTATACTAGGTAATTCTTTAGGATATACATCAAAAAATTCTAGCATAATAGGTTCATCCTTAATTTTGATTTTCCCCTAACCATATAAGATATATAACTTTCATGGATATAAATTAATACCCACAAGATGGAAATAATATCCATTGTAATTTCACATTCATCATTGCATTGATAAAAGATTATAGGTTCATTTAGAATGAAAAATGAAACTTACCTTCATCAAAAAATTGATATGGGATATATATAAAGAAATACCATAGATTCCAATAATAACATAAAAGTCATTTAAATGGAGAATAAATATATTTTCAAGAATCAATTTCCCAGATAATTCAATCAGAGAGTAACACTAGATATGATATGTGATTATAATTCTATTATGGTTTTCATAGGTTTCACAAAAACTAATTATTTTTGAGATATTATGATACCATTATCAAATTACTTTGATATAAAATATTGGGTATATCTAGAATAATATAAGACATTATCTATTCTAGAGTGGATGATTGTTTCACCTTTCACCAATCCATTCTTACATAACTATTTCTTAGGAATATTTGTGTTGTTCTGATAGTCAATTTTAGTGATTGAGTTTTGTGTAATCATTATAGTCATTTACACTATTAATTAAGGGTTTCCAATGGGTTTGTTTATGGAACCAGAAACACCTAATAGTTCTATATCCATGAGGTAGCTTCTTTCCAAAGGAAGGTTCTTATTGGGACATTTGAACAATGTTGCTTAAGAACATACATTGGATGAGTCGGTGGGAGGTTAGTCTCATCACACCCTTTTGGTGGGAATTATTTCCAACTTTAGTACTCTATTATTGATTTAATATATGTTCACGAATCCTTTATTAATTCCCATGTATGATAAGTGTGACCTTTGAATTAACATTCAATTATTAGTGTGTATAGATCTTAGAATCATCTATATGTATATGAAGATATTCACCAATGGATATATATGTATTTATACATAGATATCCACTGATTTTATCCTCTTATGTACTAATTATAGATTCATTGTTCATTATAATGATGACGGAAATTTTCTAGCCACACAGTGAGGAACTCTGGAGTGTATCATCTTGTAGGGAGAATGGATTTTTTTTTATGTTGGGATAGAACCCATGTTATGGGGTTCCTATGTATCCTCAGGAATGGAATTAGAACCCATGTAGTTTGGTGCCTCTTAATAGGAAACTTCATACCTTTCAAGGCCATTTGATATGAACCAAACCATGTAGTTTAGGATCATGCAACAAAGATATATAGGTGGAAGGTTCTTGGTCAATGTTTGGGGTGGGATAGAAACCAAAGGATCCTCAAGAACCTATAAGGGATATGAATTTCATAGTTAAATTAGACCCTACAAGGAATGTGGCCCAAATAGAACATGGTTGATATGGGGTGATGGATATAAACCATATGAAGGGTTCCTATGTATCATATTTTTAAAGAAATGAAATCTCATATAGTTTTTTGGAAAAGATTCATGCCTACAGAGGTACTCTAAAAATTTTATTCATAAGGTAGTGTGACCCTTTTAGAGGATGAAGATGGGTATTAATCATAAGAAGGATTCCCTAATTCATGAATTTGGATCCATGAAAAGTGTCTTAACTTATGGAAATTTGGGGGTCTTGTTCAGGGATTACTAATGAGGAGGATGCCTGGATTCTTTGATATTTGGTCGAGAAATACCCCAAACGAGGATTATCTAGGTGAATGAGTATGGATTAGTTTGGGGAATACTCTTGAAGATGATTCCCATGGGTAGGTAATGATTGTGGTATACACTAAAATGGGACTCTTGTTTATGAGTTAGAACATAAACATGGAATGTTTCCCAGGGATAGGTTCGGAAGTGCTTATTCTTGAATAAGATGTCCATCAGGTGTTTTGTGATACGATTGGTTCTTACTCTTGAAATGGATTCCCAAGGATGACTATGATTGGGGATTACTTTTGAATATTATTCCCTTAGATGAGGTGATGGATATTACACCATGCATAAGGCCCATTCAGGTTTTGGATAATGTGGATTTTGTGACTACCCTTAACATTTAAACCCATGTGAGTCATGCTCTATAAGAGAAACAAGAGGAAAAGAAGATCTAGGGAATCACACAATTCAATTTCCCCGAATGATGTATATATGGCCTTGAGGATCTATTCTAATGGAGACACTCTGATGAAAGGTGATATAAATATTTGGTAAAATATATTTTTCCAAAACATGCATCATATGGTATAGAGTTTGTGATCCTGACTATCCTCTAATCCTACAAATGTGATGATAAATCATTCATGAATGTGAGAAGCAAGAGGAGGCTTAATATCCAAAAAACCACACACTTATCATCCTCCCCTGATGGAAGATAATGGGCCTATGGGAGAAGAAAATGAGACTTCTAAGTTCAATTCTCCTCTCCTATTGTATTCATGATCTTAAGGTCTGAATACCATAGAGACACAAACCTCAGGGAGTGAGGAGGAGAAAGAGTGAAACCTTACAAAAGAAAGTTGAAGGGATTAATCCAAGGTAGATTCACTAAAATTTGCCCCGTATTGGGAGAGAAGGATGACATTCCATATCAAAAGGAAATGCATGTCTGATACCCACCATCACCACCTCAAACTAGAGGATCTGGGTCATAGAAATTTTTAGGAATGACATGGTCCCAGCCATAGTACCCAAGTCTGAGAACTCCCCAACACTGTCCTAATGGTCAGGATCCTTGTGACCCTAAGAATATCAAACCCACATGCACCCCAAGTACCTTGATCATCTGGTAGAAAAAATGTGGGAGACCTATGACTGTAGTAATGCAAATCCAAATGGGAGAAATTCTGGTGCATCACTCTTTATGGTTTTCTGATTCCATAGGCTTTGATGGAGGGTTCCCAAATTTGTCCCACCTAACGGTTAGGTTCCTCACGGTGCATGTGTATTTTCATTCCCATAGTCACAAGGACCCTGACCATGGAAATAGTGTTGGTGAGTTATCTAACTTGGGTACTAGGGATAGGACCACATCCGTCCCTAGTCTCCTATAAGACCTAGATCCCTATTTTCTAGGCATGGAGGGTGAGGATCATGCTAGAATTTCCATTTTATATGGAATGAAATCCTCATATCCTATTATGAGACCAATTTTAGGGAATCCTCCTTGTATTAAGCCCTTACCCTTTCTTGTGGGATGTTCCAACTTTTTTCCTACTTACTATTGAAGGGTTGTGTCTATATAGGTTGTCATACAAGACTATCCTAGATATAACAATGTAGGGAATAGGCATGTCCAAGTCCCACTTCTCATATAGGACAATCCTCTTCCAGCAGCGGAGTAGGAAAAGTGTTTAGTTTTCTTGATAATTTGCTTCCTCTAGTTTCTCACATACAATCATGGATCATCATGACATATGTGGTTTTAGGGGACTATATTGATCACAACATCTATGCACGTTTTTGAAAAATATATTCACTGAAGTCTTTCCCTCACATTCCTTCAGAGTGTCTCCATAATAGGGGTTCCTAAAATGAATGTGTCCAACCTCAAGGAAAAGTGAATTTTGTGATTCCATGAATCGTTTGAATCCTATTTTTTCTCACATAAAACATGATTCACATGGTATAAAAGGTTAATCATGGTCCTAACATCCACATGATCCCAAATCTAAATAGGCATCCTATTTGGATTAAGCCCTATCAAATCATCCAGGGGAACCCCCTTCAGGATTAATCTACTATCATACTCATACATGGGAATTCATTTTAGTAGAAATACCCAATCGTATAACCAAACACACTATGGGAATCATCCTCCACAATAATCTCCACCCGATCCTATCCACAGGAAACACTACATGTGTATGTCCCAACTCATCAATATTACTCCCATTTCAATATAAGAACCAAGAATAACCTACCAAGGGAAATATTACTTTGGAGTTTTCCCCATACCAAACCATACTCATTTCCCAAGGGAATCCGACTCATGAGTAATTCCCAAAAAAAATTCATCCAATCCAAGAATCCTCTTCTAGTGTAATCCCTAAACCAAACCACCCAAATCTCCATGTTTTAGGCCACTTCTCATGGATCTAATTTCATTCATCAGGGAATCCTACTTAGGTGTAATCCCAAACTAAATCATCTGAAATAGTCGTACCCCCTATGAGAAAAATCTTCATAGGAACTCCATTGGTATGGATCCTCACCAATGAACTACTTAGGATTTTATTCTCATACAAATGTGATGTGTAAGAAGCTTATCTTATGTTAAAAACCAACACCCAAAATTGACCATTTTTTCTATGGGACACATTCCCAATACTATATAATTCAACAAGGAAATTCACACATTTCTAGGTTCTTTGGGATACTATGGAATTAGTACAACACAAAACATTTACCAAGAACCTTTTTCATATACGCCCTTTCTATATGACGCTAAACCGTATGGTTTGATCCTTTTTGCATGACCCTAAAAGGTATTTTATTCTCTATAAAGAGGCATCAAAATATGTGGGTTCTGATTCCTTTTACAATGATATATTTGAATCCCATCACAAGTGTTTGATCCCAACATCAAAAAAATCATATATCCTTGGATGATGATACATTCCAAATCACCCCATTTTTTGGCTAGAAAACCTTAAGCATCATAATAATGATCAAAGAGTCTCTAATCAATACATAATAGGATAACATCAATGAATATCCTCAGATAGATTAAGACATATCCATTAGCGAGGAACCTCAGATGCATAGAAATGATTCTATGATGCATACACTATAATAATTTATTGTTTATTCAATAGTGAACAATTTCATACTTGTAAGTTAATGACGAATTCATGAAAATATCCTAAATCAATATAATTGTATCCTAGTATGCATGAATTCCACCCAAAGGGGTGTGATGAGCTTAAAATCCCATCCTCTCAACCAATGTGAGTTCTTAAGCACCATGGGTCAAACATCCCATAAAAGAACCTACCTTTGGAAAGTAGGTCCCTCATGGATATAGAACTGTTGGGTATTTCTATTTCCAGGAACAAAATTGTTTGAAATTATTCATAAATAGTGGTCCCAATGTGAATGATTCCATAAAAACCAATAAATTCAATTGACTATCAAGAGAACATGAATCTCTAGGTCAAATAAAAAATATTGAACCTGACATGAATCCTTAACCAAGATTATTGTATCACTTGCCTGGTAGTCCCCTTGCACACTCTTAATGAAAGGAGGCTAGACAAAATAATCTTTCATTCAAGTGTACGTTCAAATGTGTTGTTTATTTGATGGGAATTCTTGTTTATTGTTATATATTTAGGAACTCTCCCTCAGAACTCCCTTTGAGAAAATGGTTTCTTTAAAGATTCTGTGAACGCATGCCCTGACTACTGTGTACACAGGGTGTTCATAGAAGCAAAGGATATCATCACTAACCCAACGTATTCAATGTTGGGTCTCCAATAAACTGGTTTGAGAGTGTCATCATTACATTACCCTTAAAACATTAGAGGATTATCGACATTCTCTTTAGGTTTCTAAGATTCATCAATCATCCAACCAGTGATGACCAATGGTATAAAAGTGAATGGCTATGACTATTGTCTTAAACTATTTTGGGAGCATATCCCTAGAACATAACAACCAATACCTCTCACATCTTAGTGATTTGAATCAAGAGGCCACAAATGGTCTCGTCCAGAATACATGGGAGTCATTTAAAATGGCTCCTTCCATGAATCTCTGATGTTAACACCACATGGTAGTGAGCCCTAAACATGATGAGGGTGTCATACTTATCCAAATGATCATGATCATTCAGACCCAGGTAGGAAATATAGACAACCATCAGTTATGAGAAATTCCTAGGGAGTAGTGCCACAGCCCTATCCCCTCTGTTGAATACCACTAACCAAAGTGGTGGCCAACTATGAGTGGGCACATACACCCATCCTCTCTAATTCATCCAACTAGAATACCCGCCTAGCTACATCCAATGAAGCCCTCCATTAAAATTCAGTGGAACACCACCAAAAAGAACATTGTACAAACTACACCCACCATGGCTATGAGAACACTTATATATAAGAACCAAAAGAAACCCTCCAACCATGTGTGGATTAAATATGCAAGTAGGTGTACACACCATTCTAAATTCATCAATACTACAAGCAGTTTCATCTAGAAACATCCAGAGAAGTCAGTCTGAGTGTCCCGATGATGAATTGGGGGAAGACCAACTATATGCCCACACACATGAGTACAGTCAGTATCCAATGTTAGGAATGGGAGGATAGGAGTAGGCATATACCGCTTCTTCAGATATGGAATGGGCCTATATCCCTGTTATAATCATTAAAGTTTTAAGAATATCATAAAAATGGTTGAAAGGGAAGATGGAAATACTTATGCATATCATACATAACTTTCAAGAAGTCCTTACAATGACAACATTAGTTATGGAGGGATGGAAACAAAACTCCATCCACTCCACTAGGGAGGATCTTCGGTATGTCAGACTGAAGAAGACACACACATATGCTTCCATCTAGGAGGGTTGGGTGGAAAACTCTCTACAATACATGAAAAAATGGCTCATGAACATACACCCGGTCCAATATAAGAAAATAATAACATTTATATTTCCACTCTAGGGTAGTTACATACCCCTTCCAAAATTTCATAATCCTGTCAAATTATTTTTGTAGCAACACAAGAGTATGGTAAACAATATTTTGGGCCTAAAAATAAATTCCCCATGAAAGTGACCCTAGCCATTCATAAGAAGGAATCCAAGAAGAATCCTCACCAAAGAAAAATAGAAAACCATGAGATGAACTGAAATCCTTCCCTACATAATTTTGGAGTTCTTAAAGCCCTAATATTCTTATCTGTGGTAGATCAAGATCGTACTTTCCCGTTACCAAATTATAGGAGCATTAGTAGTAATTTTGAAGGTACTTCTCAGACACATAACTATGAAGGATTACTTAATGGCTATAATTAAATTCTACTTGATATTACTCAACTTGATGAGTTTCATGGATGACCTCTTCATGGCTATAATATCAACAAGTAATATGGTTCACCCATTTATTATACACCATGGTGGTCCTCCCTTTGATGGTGCTCGTTGCAAAATTTCTCTCCACAATATTATTTCACGATGTCAAAAAATCATCCAATTGTTATGTTTGTGATAAGAAAAAGATCTTATCATGAGGAAGTTGAGATAAAAAGACCACTCATGTATGATTCCTTATCATTTATTGTTGATATCATTTACCAACAGGAATACAACCCTAGGCGAATTTCATTCTTTGAACTACACTTGGGCCATATACATTCTAGTGTTACTAAGTAAGTCTCTACCGATATTGTTTCTTATGATATGCCATTATGAAATTTTATAATCTCATAATATAAGGTAGAGAAACAACCAAAAATACAAATATGACATGATAAATATGAGGAATAAGTAGGATAAAGACTACATACCACCCATGTTCTAGCATTTAGCCACCCCTTAGAAAAACATTACATATGAATTTTTAGAAGATTCTGTGCAAAAAATATTCCGCAATATATGAAAAAATATTCTTCTCTTGAGGAAAAAAGTATTATGCAATGATGCATATAAAAATCTTGTCAAGGTAATAGATGTGAAGAAATTCTAGATTGAATTTGTGTCTCTCATAGCTTTATGGCATATAAAGAAACAGCAAGGATCCCTTGAACACATATACCTCAGAGCAATAAAAATATTGTGACACCTAGACATATATTCCCCATATGGTGTTCATTTCAAATTATGTGGTAGATATAGAGAATTATATTTTAGAAAACACCTTAACCATCAAATCTCACTAAAAGCGGTATCGTGAAATGTCATAGATTGAAGTTGTATTTAGTAAATAGATCTTGTCTGTGATAAGTGATATGAAAAAAACAGGTCATGACATATTACTGCTAGTGTTGGGTCAGAATAGAGCATTTTGGTGAGTGATTTTTACACCAATAATCTGAAAATATTAATCAAGCCTTCCATTTGGGATAATTTTTCGATAAAGTTGAAAAATATAGGAAATATGGAAATGATATTCATAAATTAGTGATCCCAGTGAGTATGGAATTATGCACTAGCCCAATGTTTAGAAAAAACTCAGAAAAATAAATAGGGAGGTCACAGAAGTAGTATCCTTGAAGGATTAGAAGCCACCCCAACCTTCATTGCTTACTTATTTTTTTAACAAAACCTTCAAGGTCAGCAAACAAAGATCAAAGACTTGTAAAAGTGGAATGTAAACAACCCCAACCCTCAAGGATATGATCTTTTCCCCCAAAAATCCGCATCCTTAGTGGATATTAGACTTCTCTTGATTAGGGTAAATGCATCATAATGGGTCCTCCCAGTTCTTCCCATCACATGATCTGGAAACCTCATTAGGTAAACACATGACTGAACTATCTGTAGATTACCTTAGTATTACCATCCTCTTAATATCTCCATGGTAACTATCGATGGAATGGACAATTTATCACGGAGGGTGTTGAAGAAGGAAGTCTCAAAAAGATAATGATAGAATGAATACCATGAATTACACATCAGTAAATGTCATTAATACTACCCGTAGAGACCCAATTGAATGTGAGGTAAATTCAAAGAGGAAGTTGATGGAAGAAGTTACGCTTCATGATGTGGTCCACATCGAAAAAATTGAAGGAGTTGAGAATACACAGAACCAAAATATTTCCCTAAATATGAGAATTACACCAAATTATCCAGAATTAACTCCTAAAAAATAATCCCAGAGGGGAAAGGATAATGGTCAGATTATGCCTCACCTACCTCCCAGAGAGTATAAGGCCCTTTCTCTAGGGGAAATATTTTTCTAATAGTGGGAGGTGATGAAATAATTAATGACTCTTAATGTGGTAATACACTAAGGATTATTTCATAATGAATATAATTTAAAAATGAATCATCAACTCACACCCTAATCAAAATACCTTATTATAGTGGGTTCATCACAACAATTGAAGTGCATCTGAAACACATATTCAATGTGTGATACCAACCAAAAATATAATTGTATCCCATAATAATAGATCAGAAATTTTCTCAATTGGGTTTGCAACCAAGATAGGGCCAGGTGAATCCTTTTTGGCTGACCCATAGAAGATACCAATGGTACCATCACCCTTGGATCTCCTAGATAGTATGCCTACTCAATCCCTGATCCATCTATCCATTCCTCAAGGGACCATGAATGCTCTTGTGTCACTCATGGCCTGAGTAGAAACCATGTAGGAATAGTTAGAACCTATAAAACTAGAAATGAAGCATTACCATGAATGGGAATATCTGAATCCTCCCCCGAAAAACTTTAGGAATCCCAAAATTCTAATTTCTAAAAGATTAGGAGACTCGAAACATCATTTGATGCATTTTTTCTCTCACTCTGATCGCATGATAGGGATCCTTGAACAATAGGAGTCAGTGAATCATAAATTCTTTAAGAAATCACTAAATGTTGATCCTTTTTATGATCACAAGTTTGTAGGCTCGTTAAATTATAGGAGTGGATGACATTTTCTAGAATTTTTTCTTATCATTTAGCTCAACACAATAGAATATAATAGTAATTGATATCTAAAGCTACAAATAACATGATAATGAATGGGTATTCAATTTATACTTAGTGAATAGTATTGAAATAATATTTAAATATATCAATACCACAAGAAGAATCATTTCCCATCATCATAATGAATATTCAAAATAGGTTTCACATGTCACTAATCCCTGTGAAATATACAGTTGGGTTTCATGACCTCAATACAATTTTTCAATAATTAGAGGGATCCATTTTAGAGACTAAGGAAATGTATTAAGAAATTTAATCAACTTTGGGAAGGAGAATAGTCAAAGAAAAGGATTCCACTATCCCACTTAATCGCACCCATATACCCACTCGTTCTTTAAATAATGTTCTATATCATGAAGATCCACCTCTTAAGAATAAAAATAGACCAACCTTTCAGAATGATCAAAGACATCAGTGGAAAAAATAGTTTTAGTAGATGAAAAAATAGGTATATTCATATTTATAAGACCATGTCCCTAATTAATTTTTTTCAAAATTGGAAAACATTGTGATCATGTTCCCAATGCCACTGAATCCCAATAATGACGGTGATAATGATCTAACAAATTAATGAACATTCTATAATGTATTATTGGACAAAACAAAAGAGTGTTTTTTTAAATACATCCAACAAAATAGGGTGCACTATGGATAAGTGATGCTAAAAAATTCATCTTCTCATGTTGAATGTGTCTCTACTACCAATCTAGAGGAATAAAATAAATGGAATGTGTTTAAAAATAAGGGTACATTGAATTTTATCAGTTGGATCTTTAGAGTAATGATTAATATAACACATTATATCCTATGATAATATTGGAAGTCGTCGGATATTCCTCCGGAAGGTTCCGCTACTACACAACCAACATCCTTAAAAGCTCAGTCTTATGAAATCTAGTTCTCCAAAAAGTTACATGGCCAGATGGGTAATATGAAAACACATGAATATTACCTCATTACAAGGCCACATTTATCCTTGATATTATAGGAATTAATTATCATGGTCCCAAAATCACATGCACCAACCTGCCAAACAGTATAGTAAGGGTCCACCCACCAGACCGAATCTCCATCAAACGAGTAGTTGATCATGAGTTCCATTAATTTTATTTATTAAATGGATCCCTTATAAAATGATGATAATGATTATGAACATGACTGGTCTACATTTGATTAGAGGTATGGGGGAAGAGGTCATCATATTTGAGGATACAAGGGATGATACAGTTGTTCCAATTGTCACAACTTTTACCATGCTCTTTCTTGAAATGTCTATATAGCCAAAATTCATGGGGGAGCTCTTCAAAAAGATCAACAGAAACAAGGATGTTAACCCAAAAATTATAGGGAATTCTCCAACAAGATAATCCTAGAAGATAAATAATTGGATTCACCACCTATTAATCAACCTTGATATATAGGAAGACCAAGCTGATCTAATCCAGTATGAGAGAAAGAACCTTCACCTCTAATCCCAAGAGAAGGTTTGTTTATCGTAGTAACATCATCTCCCAAAAAAAACATACAAAACAAAATCCCTATTATAGGAAGCACAAACCATTGGAACAAAAATATGATGTTTTTATGAAATTTCACTCAGTGCCTATTAGGTTGTTAATCCTGGATTCCCTGAGTCATTTGAAAGACCTATAGGAATAACTCATTAAGTCCTTGTCAATACCACAAGAATTTTATGTCGAGGTTGTTGCTACTAAATAATATCATGTAGATAATTATCCTATAGAATTCTATATGGTCATACATTTCATAGTCCAGGATATGGAGGCCCTCAAACATAGTCACATCATAACCTTGTATATATCTATAAGGATAATTGATATTGATATCGATTGATCCTTCATTTACAATGAATCAAGAGTCAACCTCATCCCAAATCTGAACACTTCATCAATTGGGATTCAATAAATCTCAATTTCCCCCTCTAACCTAATGTTACAGGTTTATGAAAATAATTAGTAATATACAATTGGTAAAATAAAACTTAGAACATAGTTCAGTGATCTCATTTTTTACACAGAATTCATTATTTTTAGGTAGGATACAACCTTCAATGTTCTGTTGGGAACACCTTGGCTATATCAACATGCGAATATCCCTCCTTAATACCAAAAATGCTTAAAATATTGTATCAATGGTCAAAATGGTACATTTCATGGTGATAAATCCCCATTGAAATCCTATGATTCATAGTACTTTGATACATGATTCTACCTTAATGAAAGGAAATAGTCTATATATGCTATTGTTTCATGGATTAATGCCCCAAATGGTCTAGAGACAATTCCATTAAATACTTTTATTTTTCTCATTGTAAAGTGCATGCTCCCCATTAAAAAAATAAATGAGGTGGGTCCAAATGATAGAATGCATCCAATAACTTCTTTGATTTCAATTGTGATAACTATGCCAGATGGGATTTGAGAAGTGCTAAATCTCTAATAAATAATGAAATTATGAATGAAAAATGTCTTCATTCAATCCCTTGAGATCAAAAAAACAATGTTTTCTAGCTATACTAGATTTACTTATCATGTAAATGGGTTAAAATTAGGAGACTCATTTTCAGTCCCATGTTTCCTCTTCATAGCGCCAATAATGGATCATACCAGCAAGATAACCGAAAAGGATTTCTTTATCATTCAAATGTCTTAAGGTAAAACCATCTCCTACCTTTGAGAAACATTCATCATCACATACATTATAGGAAGAGTTGAAAGAGGAAATAATGATGATGAGGAAGGAGAGGAAGATATCATGTATTCCCCTCTAGAATTTTTAGAAGGTGTTCCCACCACTATCGACGAGATCAAGGAGATAAATCTGGGTACATAAGAAGATCCAAGAACCACTTTGATTAGTACAACTAGGAATCTAGAAGAACAAGAGGTGTATAATTTCTTCATGAATAAAAATCAGGATGTGTTCACCTATAATTACTGAATGATATAAGGCCTTGACCATGATGTTGCCACATATTACTTGGATTTTCCCAAAGATGATTAAGGATTCAAGCGGGTGGCTAGAAGGACACACCAGACTGATGCATCCAAAATTAAGGATGATGAAAATAATATCATCAAATAAAACATAATGTAAGAGGTAAAATATATTAAATTTAGAGTTAACATCATCTTGTAAAAAATGAATAATGGGAAATGTGAATTTTTATCAAATTCTGAGACCTCAAATAGAGATGTCTGAAAGAAGACTACCTAGTTCCAATCAGAGAACTCATAATTAATGAAATGGATAGTTATCAAGTACACTCTTTCATGGATGGATATTAATTGTATAAAAAATAAGGATGTCCCCATAAGATGAATAAGTCACCACCTTTAGGGATCACTATATATTATTCTGCAATTAGGTACTTCTGTTTGGAATGAAGCACATAAGTCACATATACCATCTTTCCATACATCACATATTCTAACCATTCTTGATTATGTTTGTCGAATGTTATGTTGATGATCTAGTAGTCAATTATTAAAAACATTATGACCATACATATGACCTAGAGACTATCTTTATGAAGCTACACAAACATATTTTGAAGAAAAACCACTTAAAATATGATTTTAGTGTAACCTTGAGGAATGTTTTCATCTTTGTGGTATGAAATCTCAGCATAGAAGTTGAACTTGAGAAAAAAAATTCTATCATTACCTTTTCAACACCATTTAACCTTAAGGATTTGAAAGGACTTCAAAGACACTTTCAAAATTTACAATGCTTCATATCCATCCATGTAGGAATGTTTTTCCCTTTACAGGCTAATGGAGTAGGGGTTACATATCAACGTACCAGTGAAATCCATTAATAATTTGAAAACCTTACAAAATACCTTTCTGGTCCCACCTATACTAATGCCCCTATTGAGGGAAAGCCACTCATCCTATATATGATATCCCTGAAGCAGTCACCAGGATTATTTCTTGTAAAAAATAATGACACTAATAATGAAAATAACCTTTATCATCTCAGTCAATCCATGATCGATGATAATACTAATTATTCAGTTTTCAAGAACAATTGTCTGGAATTAACCATTGTTTTCAACAAATTGAGGCACTACCTACAACACCACGATGTCCAATTGGTCTCTCACAATAATCCACTCATGTATATCATCATCCTTCCTATATTGATAGGCCTTCTTGCAAACTAAGAGGACATACTTATGAAGTTTGACACATAGTCCATTCTTCAGAATGAAGTTAAAGATTTGGCCTGTCAAAATTTCCTTGCAGAATACTCGTCTGTGGAAACAACATCTTTAAATACTGTACTGTTGGGTGAAAATATATTTTTTTATTCAAGAAGGCCCCCAAATGTGGGAAATTTATTTTGATGGAGCCTTGAGGAGACCGTTGTGTAAAATAATGGAAGACCCTAAACTCAATAAAAATGGGTTAGGGATCATGATCATTTCCCCAGTGAAGGTATTTTTACCTTACATATTCCTACTATTAGAATAAAGGTAGAATATGAGTCCCTCATTGGAAGTCTGGAATTGGAACTCCATATACTGACGGACCATCTGATATTGAATAATGATTTATTGTTGGTAATTTAACTGATCAATGAGAATTATGCCCCCTTCTTGACAATGTCTGAGGGTTGTTGGTATAATACCTATCTGATACGACCGTAATTCATATCTTGTTATCAAAAAATTCCCTAGCATATTTATTGAAAAATTTATCTAAAACGCTGGTGGATCCAAACCAAGATGAAAAATTAATCAACATTACCCACCACTAAATAGTTTCACCATTTTTTCCAATCATAATGGAGGAGGTCAATGAAGTAATCCCTATCCCTGATTCGTATTGTCTCACTATAGGATGGACGATGTCTCTCATAGAATACCTCAAAAATGGTGTAGTACCATCAATCAGAGTTGATGTGGATTAAAGATGGATATGGGCAGTCGATTTCACTCTTTATGTTGGAGAAAATATACATAAATATTTCTATAAATGAGACTTTGATAGAGTCCTTCTCAGATCTATTGAAGTAGAGGAGACTACGACTATTGTGGAAGATGTACATGTGGGAGCTTTTTATGACCACCAGTCAGGGTATATTATTTATGATCATGTTCAAATACATGGATACTTATATTCCTTGATGATGCAATATTGCTCAAAATTCTATAAGAGATATCATTCTCTGCATGTGCATGTAAACATCATCCATAAACCCCTAAAGTATCTATATAATGCCAAATAATTCTGTCCATTATCCATATGGGTAATAGATGTTTTATGGAAATAACCTCCAGCAATGACCCAATTTTTAAAATACATATTAACTGCAACCAAATTCAACTCAAAATGGTTTGAGACAATAACCGTCAAAGAAGTTGGGACTAAAAGCATTGTTGGCTTTGTGAAATCCAGCATCATTACAATATTTACTTTCCCTGATACAATACTGATTGACAATGAAATAATTTATATTCTTATAAGGTAGAAAAGATATATCAAGAGTAAAAATATCAAATACAACCATTTATCCTACTATCAAGAAATTACTAATTGAAATATATATGCCTTTAATAAGACCATAGAAAACATACTATAGAAGATGGAGGATAAATATTGAAAATTATTTTCCTAACAAATTCTTTCATTCCTTATGGGATTATCAGTCTATGGATCATAGAGTAATACGGCTAACCCCATACTTACTGGTATACGAAACAAAATAAATCATGTAAATTAAGGTTCAATTTTTATCTCTCCATACTTTTATATGCAATCAACAATCCAATGATGATAAATTGTAGAAATGAATAGATGAATTGGAATGATTAGATGAAAAATTATTGAATACCTTAAAAAATATATAGGTATATCAAAATAGTATTAGTTGTTCTTTTAACATGAAGGTCCTTTACTACTCCTTTCTCTAATGAGAATATATATTGGTCCTCATAACACTAGTGATATCTAGAAACAAGCCTCTAAAGCATGAACCACGGCTTGAGATACCTTACTCTATACACAAGGTCTACTCTAATGAAGAGCATTCCTTAATATCAATTGATGGAGACATTATTATGAACAAAAAAATTGAAAGTCTCAGAAATGAATATTTCATGTGACCACACAAAGAGCCTCCAAGCATTAAGATGTTAAAATTCATATTTGTTCATTGTCTCGTGATGAAAAAGTTTCAAGGAATATGGTCCGAGCCATATGACCTAAAATTGTAAGACACCATTCATTCTCATCGTATGATATTAAAATACACGGTAAACATCCCTCTAACTCAATTTTATGTAACCCCCTAAATAATATGATTTCAGAAACTCCTCATGATCCCATAATTCTAGGCCTCTACCTCAGGTATAAGTACCAACAACATCACTATAATCCCTCAATGTGTTAGGATGCCCTCTTGTCAAGACATGAGGAAGAAAGGGAAGAAATATCCCTTACATAATACCCAGTCATATCATCACCACCCCACATTTTCATTTGTTTATCAATTTTGGGCCTATGTATTAACACTATAACATATTCATCGCATGAAAATAAACTGCACAATCCTATCAAAAAATATGTGTTTATTGATTCTCATTCTAGTGAGATATGGAGTGATTCCCAGACCGTCCATGATGAGTCAAGCCAGGAACTTAGAAAAGGAAACTCACACCCTTTTCTTCATGTACAAATCTGATCTATACAAAGAACATTTTTAGGATGCATGGATTGATTCCCATTAGAATATGATGTGTAATGATGCCTAAATCTCATGTTTTAGGCCCAACCATCATTTTGGAAAATAATAAATCCCATTTCATCATGTCAAAGCCTAATTAATGTAGGGAACAATTGTCATTAAAAATGTGTGGCTGGATTATCACTATTGTATGGTACTTAATGATGCATAGATCCTATATCTTGGTCGAATCACAACATTACTTTCACATTAGGTGACCCATATCCTTATATCAAGATTTTAGACTATATGACCTTCATCCTTACCACATGATGTTAAAAAAAATGGGATTCTATGAAATAGTTTGTCCTGAATCCTAAATTAACAAGATATGTAGTGATGCTCAAGACCTATCCAATGTTCTGGCCAAAATACCCCATTTCACATTAGGAAGCTAATGTCATTTCTGCGTGAAATTAATCTACATAGTACTTCATTGACTATGTGTTTCTTGATTCCCATTATCATAAAATACGTAGTGATTCCCATATTTCCATCATTAATATTTGCCAAAAAATCTCCATTCATTCATGTTTTTTCATCTTCTTCCTCACCTCATGATGTTAAACTACATGGGTTTTAAATAACCAAGTATGTATTGATTCTCATCCTAATGAGATATTTATCAATGACTAAATCATATTTCATGGCCTAGAAACCGTATAATCTAAATGCCCCTATCCATAACATGGGTTTCCTTTGTTCTAGGGAAAAAACCATTATCGCTCTTTTTTTTCACACTGAGAATAGATCACGATGGTTTAGGAATTTTTGTAGAAGGATAATTTGTGTAATAAGGGACTATCAATTCAGATTTGGGTTACCATGGTCTTGGATGAAATTCCTTAAAAGGCACACCAGATTTCCTAATCATATGATAATATAATGCACTATTACTTACAGAATTATGTGTGGATTTATTTTCGTTTAAATGTGATGCATAATGACATTCAAATATCTAATCCTAGGAAAATCAACAAAAAAATAAAAGAAATTACCCAATCTACCATGTAAGAGTCAGATCTAAATGAGAGGATCCAATATGGGTTCTCACCCTATGCATGAACCCATATTAGAAAAAACCCCCATTTCCTCCACACCTGAATTCAATAAGTGTGTGGGATATTTAAGTTAGAAATATGTATGGATTCATTATCATTATAACGAGGTACATTGTGAATCTTAGCACTCATGTCCTCGTCCCAACAACAATGTAAAGAAGAGTAATTCCTCTCCCATGTACAAACAATGATATATATAAGAACTCTTTATTTGCGTCCCCTCATTAGAGGGTCCACTGAGGAAAAAAAGATGCCCCTTCTACATATGACTCAAATGTATGCAAGGGACTCTAACATTCATGGAAAATATTAGTCCAAATTATTAATTTGCATTCAAATATATCCGTTCCACATGTCATACACCTAATATTGGGCACTTTTGGATCTTTATAATAGTTTTCCAACTCACTGTGATAAACATTTTTATCCCCAAGGGCTACTTTTCCCGACTATTCTGTAATATTCCCTAGATAAATTTTGAAAATGTATCCCATGAAATGAATTTGGTAGCCATAGGATGCCACTATTTACTATGTTATAATATGCCTCAGTTATATTTTCATATAACAACTCACAAAATGGGTTTGTCAAATAGCGATTACATTAACCTTGGGAGAAGCCTCTTATGTCCCTTTAAGAATTGATGACACTATGTTGGAACTTGTGATTCAAATTCAGTATATGGTCATACCTTGCATACTTTTCCCATATCCTTTCTCCCAATTTAAAATCCTCAATACCATGGTTTACAATTTCCTCCCTCACAATCGATGTATGCAGGGAAGATCATTGTCTATTAGGCCACATATCACCAATCTTTACAATAATTCTATTGTCCTAAAAATACGACCTTAAACTATAGGAACCATATTTCACTTATTTGAATTAGACTTTTGTAAATAAACCTTTACCCAAATTATTGGGTAAATTTAACTTGAAATGATCCTCCCTTATTCAGGTACATCCGTCCACAGACCAAACTCTATGCTTGAAGACATATGAATCTTTATAAACCTCCCTTCATCCATCAACAATATAATGTAATAATTACTGATAACTTATTGTTCGAACTATTTTGTAACACATTGCAGATGGATTTGCATAATGTTTCCCACAAAATATGTTTGTCAGCCAAAGGGGATACTATTGACCATGCTGAAATACACCCCAGTTTTCTTTCAATAATGTATCCAACACAATTTTTTATTCAATTAGTAATAAATTATTCCTCATGGGATACCTCCTCTATCTCCATATGAAAGTTTCCAACACCATGTTCTAGATCCAGAAACAATGGATTACAGATTAAGACATTCCCTTCATCATACCTCAATATGATGATACATTCATGGATTGATTATCCTGAATGGTAGAATCATTAACCTTTAAGTCAATTATAATTACCTCAAATTATATCCCCCATAATTCCTTTGGTGTATGTCTTTAAACAACATAGAATAACTTCCGGACATTATGCCATTAAATAGCACATCATAATGTCTTTTTTGTACAAATTTAAACAATAGAGGATAATGTATTTGTTTTACGACTTTAAACAACATAGCATAATGTTCTTATTGTATGAATTTATACAACATAGCATAATGTTCTTACTATATGAATATAAACAGAACAACACAATGTCCTAGTCATACGAAATTAAACAACATAATCACTTCGTTGCTGTAAGACATCAAACAACATAGTTAATGTTTTGGTACCATGATATTAAACTGCATGATTATTCTATCCCTATAAGATATGGGACTTACCTCATAGAACTAGTTATCTATCAAAATATACCTTCCTCTAATCATGATAAATTAATGTAGGAGAAATTTCCCATTCCAGGCGGGTGCCAATACTGATACTCTTATCTTTATCATACATTTCCCCTTGAAAACCCAACCATAAAGGACTTGACAAATCCAAATCATTATATACACCCTTCATCCATTAGTAATAGAATGTTATATTTCCTAATAACCTATTTAATTGACTATGAAATAACATGACACATATGGATTTGCATAAATTATACCTTGGAACGAGTCTGTCACCCAATAGATGACTCTATACACTATAGATTAACACTACCTAGTTGAGTTTTCAAAAATCATCCCACAAAAATGGTCTTGTGAAGTAGTGGTAACTTCGTCCTCTGAAAAGACGAACCATAATTTTGAATATCACATTTTAAACTCATAATCCATACAACCACAAATCAATATTCCCCATCGGGTATATGAAAAATGTTAGAGAATTATCAAACCATAATGCCTATTTTGGACATTAATTAAAAAAATTAAAAATCGTTTGACCTATAATATAATTATCATTAGTTTGATGTCCATGAATTTAAAAACCCCATAAAAAAGTGACAATACTCAACAGGTTGAAAACTTATATAGGGAACTCTGGAAAAAATTTGATTCTCATCCCACTAAACATACAATCAATATGGTTTATGATAAGAATATATCTATGAAAAGAGAAATGAACAAAAACATATTTGATTGAAAACACAAAAAATGCAGTCTTTGAAAAATCCAATTCTTTCTTACTAAGTCTTCCCTATATTGGACTTCAGTAAAAAATTAGGGTGGTGACACAAAAGATCCAATGTTGGTAGGTTTCTCAATATAACCCAAGTAATAGTCAAACTATGCTCTCTAGGACCAATGGATTATGCCAATGTTATAGAATCGTCCCATCCCTATCACAATGGTTACAACTAGGGGAAAAAACAAAATTTTCTTCTAAAATTAGTTTCAATGTTATTTTATGATCTTAGGAGGAGAATACAAATGATAATATATATGATTTGAAGAAAAATTATTTTCATATCCGAAATAAGAAAATCAATGGAGCTTCTACAAAATATAGTCTCTCCTTCCTTCCTTCAAAAAGTAAATCAACATAACTTTTTATTTTTTTAATATCCTCTTGATCCCCCTAAAAAACATGTAGAAGTTCATCTAACTGAACAACTATGATCTTATTATCCTGGTAAATTTCCTCTTTTGCAGTCGCAATAGATGTCAACCCTTGAATTTGGGATCCGTTTATGGAATGATGATGCTTTTTGTGTTTTCTATGAGCGGAACACAATTCTGGTTGATGGTGATATATTTCAGTTTTATTATTGTTAATCAGTTTTGTAAATTATTAATGTTTCTTAGAATGCCTCACCGCCTCCTAAGAAAACTTATCTCAAAGTCCATCAGTATTTAAAAGAAGATTCACCTCTATCAAGTTGTATTGAAGAATATGTTATTGATTCCATTAACAGTCAATCTCATTCACAACAACATGAATTAGCCTATAATCAAAGCCACAATTTTCTATAATACCGAATAAGAATTTAAGTATACCGAACTGTGAAGGTAGCTCTTCAAATGTAATTTCTTATATTATTTTCCAAATGTCCCACTAAGCCGTGGGACATGTGAAGTGAAGTTAAATATGTGTCTCAATGCATGAATCAATTCCATTATCATATATAAAAATTTCATCTAAGATTAAAGCACTCCATGATTCACCATTCCATACTCCCACTGATATAGGAGTAGCTTCCCCTTCCGATATTAACATAATTGGAATGGAATTGCTTCCCTCAGACCTAGCCATATAAGTCGATGTTACTGGACAATGAATAAGAATATTTGTTATCCACAAAAGAATGATATATGGAGGAAATGGTGGATGATTAATGTAGTGGGTAACACTCACCCAATAATGAGTCAGTGGCTTGGTTGGATTCTTCCCTAGAATTCTTGGGATCAACAGTTTGATTCAAAACCACATGGATATGAAAAATCTCTTGTGTCAACTTAGAACTTCCCAAAGGAGGATGAAGAAGAATCCTTGTTTCACGATCCACTTTAGATAGTCCCCCTTCAATGGTGAAACTAGAAGGTACTTCAATGTCTTGTTCATGCCCCATCACTATGAATTTATCTATCTATAAAGCTACACATTTATACTAGTCATGATCCGAGAATCAGAGATACAATTAGTTGTGCAAAAAAATGTCTCAAAACCATTGAATTCCAAATTATGATTTTCAAATTATTCTAATGTAGTAGTAAGATTAATACGTTCCAAAATTTCATTAATGTTCAGTCCAAGATTTCCCATGGAATCTATTGATTTCACAAGACATGTGATAATATCACCCATGTGAGCACCTATAATATTTAACATGGGACCCAGTACAATAACTAATTCTAAAGACATGAGTCCCATAAAAAATTCCCCAGTGACAACCACATGTTCAACATCAGTCATCAAGGGGTCCTCTGGTGCATGATAAAAACCTAAATATCTAAAGGAAAAAATTCATAAGTTATCAAATTATGCATTATAATATATCATTGATTTTACCATAATCCTCTGGTTTATCTAATGTAAAAGGATCATTGATAGGAGAAGATAATGTATCATCAACCCTGCACACTCCTTCTACTGAGGGAGATGAACTGCTAGAAGGAATATATTTATGGATCAAAAATTCATCCTTAGTTATTGGAGGCTCATTTAAAATCCCCTTGATAATAGAGTGTAAAAGAGACATTTCATCCACATATGGAGTTAAACATTTTTTTGAGAAAAATTTAATGATTAATAGTGCCAAGGAGACTTACCATATGTAATGAGGTGAATAGCTAATGATTGTATCCTATGATGTTCAGTCTTTTTTAACAATGGAAGGCTTGCGTTGAACTACTCAATGATAGGTTTTATTGGTGGTAGAGGATGTTATCCCTCCATCTTATCATCCATTGTATGTTGACCCAAATATAGGTCTCATGGTTCATGGGGTGTTTCATCGGTTCTTCACAGGTTTCCCTGTGGTCCATATTTCAACGATGAAATATCATTTGATTTTCCCTTGGCCTCCTACAACCAAGACGAAATTTCCCATAAGAAATGGTTTTTTTGAAATTAATGAAAGTAATACTAGAGGAAGTGACATGAAAATTAGAACTCACATCCTCTATAGTTCCATAGTCCATCCATTCTGTGGAAGACATGTGGTCAATACCTTTAATGGTACCCCATTATTCCATGTCCCCCCAAAATCTAATGGAAGGGATCTGATTTCCAGTTATATAAATAAGAATATCTAATTCCCAGATATAAATCCTCAACTTATTGGGATCAAATTTGAAGAAAATATTGAGAGGGGCATGAGCATCTCATTTCCATGGAATTTAGAACCCAGTGTGATGAAGTTCCCATATGGTTTCAGCATTAGAGGCCATGTCCAACCAGAATTAGACTACATATGGTCATACAAATTTTATGGATATCCCAACTTTCCATGAAGACAATTAAATATCCCTGGATTTAATTAACTTTTTAACCGCCTCCATCATAAAATATGGGGGGGGGGGGAATGAAACCCGAATCTCTTCCTAACAGTGACTGCTAGACCATCTAGGCTTTGCCTCAACTAGACTATCCATGTTGATTTTAGCTGGTGCGTTGAATCATTCACAAGAACATTTGGGTATACTTGTGTCCCCATATTCCATACCCTCTAAAGGGGACTCAACGTCATCAATGAGGTATGAGACACATTCTATATTAGGATGAGGCTTTCTACCCTACTTTCCCGGCATGGGATCTTTTCTAACATCGGATCAAGGGATTTATTCTACTAAACCCCCCTAAGGATGTGATGCAATCTAGGCCGCGATATACTAAAAGTTCAATCTAGTGTATGTATTATCTAGAGAAGGGGTAATTACTAATTGATTATGCTCTATCCCTATATGTATCTATAAGTAACATGCTAACATTGGATGATTTTCTGACACGACACAAATCGAAGGAGGTATGATTATTTGTTTCAGCCACTTTTATTTTCATTAAAACCTATATGGATCATATGTACTGCATATAAATTCATGATCAATGTGGGTTTCTAGCACACCATCCCAAAAAATTATCAATTATGTCCTCAAGTATCACCAACATTTCCATCATTAGTATGACTCCCAGTAGGTGGGTCAACATTGGTGAAGAAGTTTAAATCCTTGAGCAGTTTCTACCTCATCAATGTTTCACGGGGAATCAGGGATAGTGGATTTTTATTGGACATGACCTAGACATATGGTCGAACCTGGAACCCCCAAATAATGACCCCTCTTAACACAACATAGGATCTAAAGTGGGTATAGAACCATCTCCACAGTACCAGGAATGGTCTTATAATTCTAAACGAGTCCTTCCCCACATGAATATACAACAGGCATTGGTAAATTTTCTCCAAGAAGGGGATTTTCAACCCCAAATTCTTCTTCTTGAGAATTTTATAAACATTGAAAAATGATCCTATCCTCACATCACTATTGGTATCATAGATAGGAAATAGGTAAAATCTTATCCACTTGGATTAAAACCTAGTTATAAGTATCTTTAAAAGTACACTGGAATTGGATTTATACCTCTACTTGTTATACTATCCCTTTTCTAAAGTCATGAAGAACATTCCAGGAGTGCTCATGTACACCATCATATGACACCCTTCAAGTTTTTTACAAATGGGATCTTGCTCTATAGGATCTAGGAATATACCCATCCACACTTCAGGAAGGGTATCCCCCTTTAGGTGGGGCTCTTCTTTTTTAATATCATGATCCATTTTAAGAAACTAATGTGCCAAAGGTGGGGTACTTTCGTTTTTATCCCACATTTCCCTTAGAGGAATGATATGATCATACATATCTCTAACGATAAGATCCCCAGAGATCTTATGGATGTCCCACATGCTGATACCAACATCACCATGCATTAGTTGAAAAGTGTTCATCTACGGAGTCCATCAGCTTAACAGTTAATGGATGAATTAAACATTCTTGTATCCATTTGTTTTCCCTATGAAAAATATCTCATAAACATGGACATCTTGAAACATCATCATGAATTATACACAAGTATGGTAAACCTAGTACACCCATATCCACACAGGAAAAATGCCCCCTCTCAGATGGAAATCCTAGGATTCCTTCCAACCCTTCAACGAGTCTATTAGAGAGTCAGAGAAGACATACTAATAATATTGAGACTTTAATAAAAGTGTGTGTGGACTCAAATCTAGATCACAGTTATTGTGCTTCATTAGACATGTTATGGATGATGTCCCAAAATTAGTATATGCACTCATACTTGAAACATTGGAAGTATTGATATATTTGTAATCATGAAACTGGGAAAAGGAGTGAAACTATTTTAATATAATATGAGGAAATAATTTAGAAGGTAGTGTATATAAATTTGGTGATAATTACTCTTAGATAAGTCACAGTGATACTTTATCCGATGTCCAACAAAATCAGGTACTGTATTGTCACGAGCATTGAAGTCATCATCCCCTATAGCTTTCATGATATCTTTAATGATATTTCTATCATTTCCATAAAAAAACTAATATAATGAGGGTTCATTGAATGAAAAAATAAGCCACATGTTTTCAGGTTATAAAAGTCTATATTTCCAAAAGGTCTTGAAAGATGGAAATTTGGAAAAGGCAAGGACTCAGGCAGAGTAACTGCATAAGTGACCCCACGCAGGTCCCCCATTGAAGGGAAAATGCAAGGGAAGCCCACATAAATGGATGTATCACATATGAAGGTGCATACATTTTTAGTACAAATGATTATTTTAGAAAAAGGGCTTCATATGAGGGTATTCAAGGAACATTAACCCAACATGACCTGAAATACATAGGTGTGAAAACAAACCATTGCAATTGGAGCCCAATTTATATATGATGAAGACCCTCTATGTAAACCGTGTAAATTATCCACCTATATGGGTGAACTGGGCGGAAGGCCTTGGTGGATGACCTTTGTGGATGTACTCCATGATCTATCCACCCTTTCGTCCCTTTACCTCAGGATCATACCATTATCTTTCAATTGGATGAAATCCTGTGGGGGTGATTTTCTTGGTTATCCATTTTTTCACATGGAAGAAAATGTTTCAAAGGGATATATCGTAAAAGGGAGAGAAGAAGATAAATTAAGGATACCAAGGATCAAAAAACTACCAAAAGTAGTTCAGGTAGGTACCCCCAAGTAGCGTCGACCCACATGGTACCAGTTCATCACCCTACGCAACTGACCTACACATGAGCCACCATGAAACACCTGTGTGGCATACCTGACCGAAAGAACCCCTTCTCTCTGGGTCCCATATATTCTTATAAATAGAACCTTTGGGTCTTCATTTTCAAAGATGAAACTTCCCGAATAACTTCAGATTCTCTTATTTCCCTAGTCATTCTCCTAGACCCTTCATCATCTTCTAGGTACTCCCCCAAAACCTGAAGAAGAGTGAATTGAAGGGGGTATAGTAGAACAAATACCTCTCAATTTTTAGAACACATTACACCTATGTGAAGATCCCCATCACCCATGGGTAATGAACACTATCACGAGGTTCCCTTAACTAATTGAATAACCAGGTGAGGTACTTCTGTGAACACCTGTGGAGACCCATAAGTGATTGATCAAAGACTCCCCCATGTGTTTTTACCCTGGTGTCCCATTAGCCAAGGAACCTTCACATCACCCAAGTGTACCTACATGGGCTTCCCCAGGGTCACCTAGGAGAATCTACATGGGCATCTATTGGTTCACCCAAATCGACCTGCACGAGTCCCTCATGGCTCACCCAAACCTTTAACCAATGTAATCCCCTAAGAAATACCTCTTTTAAGCCACCCATGTTAGGGACACTCCTTCTATGGATCCCTTTATTGAAAGGGAATAAGTTGAAACATCCACTAAAGCCTATAGTCTCCAAAAACCATGATGTGGGGTACACCATCATGTCTCCCATTGGGATTTTTCATTCTTATTGTTAGTGGAATCCCGCATTTATCTAACTTTATGGTTATGGTCACCATGGTGTTTGTGTATTTTAATTCTGATGGTCATAAGGACCCTAAACCTAGAGATAGTGTTGAGGAGTTCCTTGTACTAGGTACTATGGCTAGGACCATGTCCTTCCCTAGTCATCTCAATGAAACATAACATCTCTTTGTAGGTGGGGAGGGTAAGGATCACACTTGAATTTTTTTGATACAGAAATAAATCTTATTCTCCTGATATGGGACAAATTTTTGGGAATCCCCCTAGAGTAATGGTGTCACCCAAAATCACCCAAGTTATAAGGTTAAAGCGGTCGCTTGCAGTGTAGCTCGGGTTGTCGAATCCTCAGAGACCTAAGAAGAACCTTTAGACACTCAATAAAAAAGGATAGATTTTTGGCTATGCAGTGGTCAACTAGGGTTGATTTTATATGGTTTTAAAAGAGAACTAAAAGTTCTATGTGAATTCAAATTATGAGAAAATGATTTGATCCTAGGTTATTGCTCGGGGTGGATTGGATGAATTATTTTTTTCTTTTACAATTTCAATTTCATTATCTTGAGAAGGATTCATACAATGAAATCAAACAAACCTCATCACTTACTAATTAAAAACCTTAAAAAACACATTATAATAAAATATACAATTTTAGGATCATTTTCATGAGAATTCCATGGTATAGGATCTACTTAGCACATAAAAGTGGGGTGAATAAATTCAATAAGGAAGAGGAAGAGAGAAAATCATTGAATGAAAGAAACTCAAATAAAAGAATTAAAAACATTTAAATAGTGATAAATAACATCCAATCCAGACCCTTTCTACACCCTTGGATCAACTCATAAAAGATTTATCCCTCCATTGATGATATTTTGTCAACGGAAGTAGTAAATAGTCTTATGAGGGTGGAATTAATGAAGTAAAAACGACAAAATAACGAACACTCCACCATTTTGTGAACAAAATCACAAGGTTTGGTGTGAAAAAGTTCACACCATGAGGAAATAGTATCAAGGTGATATTAATAAGAACATAATAATAGAATAAGAAGAACATTTATTTAAAACTAAGTCTATTCTAATAACTTACATGAGAAGAAAGAACATTACAAACACAAATTGGCATAATACCATTACAATGAAAACAAAGCTCCAAGATCCTCAAATCCTCAACCACTACTACCTTAAATAGGAATTTTGGATGTATTTTTCTGATCCCCCATCATCCCATGTTCCTTTAATTAATTGTTTTGGGGAAAGGTGGGTGGAAAATTAATGAAGAAGTGACTTTTCAACTGTTACTTTGAAGTGGGAGCCAGCTTGAATCCACCGAACAGAAGTGCCAAAATAATCTTCTATAAAGCCATATTGGAGTGGGACATATAAGGATTAAATAAATCCCAATATGTCTCATAATAGTCTTTAAAATTTCAGCCCAAAATACCTTATGTTTTGTGAGATATGATTTAAATTGTGGGATGTTTTTCTTGGCCGCAAAATCTGGCCCAGAATTGCATCTTCAAATTGGGAAGCCTCAATATCCATTAAAATTATTGAATTAGCTTGGGAAACTGTTTAATGAAATTTTTCCCATGATGTCTTATATCTCCAGGTAAATTTTTAGACTCTTTGGACAAGAATCATGGCCGCTACAGTACGTTTATTGGGTTGTTATCCAGCTCACTTCGCCCAGAATGTGGTTGGTTCAAAGCCCACTTTGGTGGTCTTCCAACTAGAATCTCCAAGTGCTACAAAAGAATGAATTGTTCCGTATATCATGGGAGAAATTAAAATAAAATATGAAAATAAAATCAAAATTATTTCTTGTTTTATGAGATGTTCAAGAATGTACCATGTAATAGTGCATTTTAGGAGAGAATTGCAATCATGATGTGAAATGATGTTCAAAGTGTAAAATGCACTAATAATGGTGTATATGATTAATAAAGAACATTAATATTATATTATAAAATATGAATATTTGCCTATTTTAGGGGCCAATCACACCGCCAAACTTGAGTTTTGCTTCTCCCGAGTAAAATATATCTCACAAACATGAAATTCGAATGACCTTTTCCAAAAGCATTTTTATACATATTGCTCACCCAAAGACCTTGTACGAAAAAATTGTGAAACCCTTTAAAAATCGTTTAAAACAAGCTATGTCCATAGGCATATACCATTCCCAAGCCCATTCCTTTTTTCAAATTCATCGCCATATTTGATAAAAATTCAATTAAGCATGATGAAGTGTTGTGCATCACAATAGACAAGAGGGTTCATTTTCATTCGAGGGAGAATATATGGAAGCTCTATGAGAAAATAAATTATAATATTAAAATGAGTACTTTTATTTTATTTTATTTTATTTTTGATTGTTTTTTTTCAATTTTTCCATGGTAACTGAAATTGAACTCAATCGAGTAGACCCATGTAGCAAGACTTTTCAAATGACTCCTAGGCTCAAATACCATAGGGAACCATGTGAAGCTCACATAATCGGGCATCATCTTGAGTTAAATCAATTTAAAAAATTCTAATTACCAAAAATAGAAATAAAATGCCCAACTCTGGGCCAGAAAACTATGGAGTCATGATCCCCAAGTGCTGAAAGACACACATTAGGTCAATTCATTGTTGTACGGGAAATGAATTTTTTTTTGAATACTCATGTTAAAATTAAAATTATCACCAACCCTATCACATTTATTTTGGACCCCAAGAATTAAAACTAAAACCCCACAATCTAAAGGGCATGCATTATGTTTTTTTAAATAAATGGATGAATATATAAAAGTGAAAAATCACATCGCACAACCATGCTTTCCAAAATATAAGCACATGAACTTAAACATGCATTAAAAACATAATCAATGAATTCAAAATTATTTGATATCCAATTTCAGTGTTTGCAATGTGTGTTATCATGTACAAGGTTTTGGAAAATATTCCTTCCACACATTTTTTTTCACACAACATCAAAATTTTTATTTCATCTCCCCCCAACATAGAATAACACTATCCCCAGTGTTTAACGAAAATAAAATATAGAAGGGGGTAGGAGTGGATTTCAAAGAGGAAATTGAAAATGAGAAACATGGAACAAATTCACCTGGTTTTTTGAAGTTTAAGTTCATGATGCTCCCAATTACTCATTTGATCTCTTGGGGGATCTTGACACCTCCTTGATTGAACATGTATAACCCCAAATAGTCCCTAAACCATACAAAGAAGAACAAACCAGACAAAACAAACAACACAATGATTTATTTAATTCCAAGTATCATCATTTTTATGGTTTCCCCTATTTTTTTGTTTTTATAAATCAAACTAATGATACATTGTCTTCTTTTAAATTTCTAGGTAAGGTATTACTTAGGGTTCACACTGCAAGGCACTGATGAATATGGTTCTCCCCTTTCACAGCCATCCATACACATAAAAGAAGAACATATCAATAGTCTAAATTTTGTTTGTTCTACAAAAAACATAAATAAAATAAAATAAACTGATGATACATTGTCTTCTTTTAAATTTTTTGTTAAGGTATTACTCAGGGACCACACCACATGACACGGATGAATACGGTGCTCCTGTTTCATACCCATCCATACTCATAAAAGAAGAACATTTCAATAGTCTGATGTACTAATTTCATAAAACAAAACATGAAAACCACAGGTTGCCTCCCATGTAGCACTTTTGTTTAACTTCGCTAGCTCAACATGAACCCCCCAACTTATCCAATTCCAACTTTCAACATTTTAAGGACCCCATATTTCTCCACTTATACTTTATTGAGATTGATTCTTTGTTTATAATTTTTATCATGTACAAACCTATGTTCTACAATGAGTGGGAAAATCCAAGGAATATCAGAAATGGTTGATCTATATTCCTTTGTAGTCTTTCCTAACAAATCAATGACCATTCCAACTTTTTTGGACTCATGAGAAGAATGAATTCCAATTTAAAGCTCATGATTATAACCTATGAATGGATACTTGGTTGGGAAAGGAAGGATAATAATTTTGATATTCGGCTGCATAAGACATTCAATCACAGGTTGAGATTTTGAATCCAACTCAGTTTCATTTTCCAAATTTCTCAACAAAATTGGTTCCTTTAGAATAGAAGATTCAACCACCAAATTAGAGAGATTAGTGGTAGGAATGGGTATGGACTCAATGTTTTTAATTTATCTCAATGGTTCTGGGATTGGTGCATTTGAAAATCGTCAAAAGAGTTATACTTAGGAGACTCAATCCGCGATGTCAAATTTCCCTCTTGTGAATACATGAAATCAATTTCTTCCTGATTTAAAGACCCTTAAACAATTTCATGATTCACTTCCCCTACCCCCCATCCAAAGATCAGTTCTTCAATAAATTCATGGGAGGTTTGTGGGAAACTAGACACTCCACATAAGGTTTGGGAAGGTACGATTGGTGTAGGGATGAGTTCCTCACAAGTATGAATGCGTTGTTGTTCTATTCTCAAAGATGATACCTCAGAACTCATTATATCAATTTGATTACACAATAGTTCAATCAGTGTTTAAGGAATAGAATTTTTATGTGGTTGATCATCATGGACTTCCCCAAGATTCGTCTCTTCAACCATCCTTGAGAGGGCTGTAAATTTGTCCTTTAAATATTCACCATCCCAATGATTTAACATGTCACAAGGTGTGTGGTAATTAATCAAGGGTTGATCAAAGAAATTTTCTAATTTAGGGGATTCCAAATATTTATTTTCCATTTGATTCAAGCAAGTGTTTGTGACATGGTAAATTGAAAGATACTCCATTGTAGAAGACAAAATGTTGGATAATAGATTCTTAGGACACAAACAAACATAAAGGGGTGAAGAAAAGAGATATGTGGGTGAGAATAGATATTGTGGGGTGAGAAAAGGATGATAGTGTCTAAGGTATATTAGTTGGGTCCGCGGAAACGGTACCAAAATTTGGTTTCACCTAATTTACCCATGTTCTACGGTTATAGCGGTCTCTGGCAGTGTAGCTTGGGTTGTCGAATCCACAGAGACCTAAGAAGAACCTTTAGACACTCAATAAAAAGAGATTGATTCTTCTATATGAAGTGGCAAACTAGGGTTGATTTGAGATGGTTTTAAAAGAGAAAAAAAAGTTATATATGAATTTAAATTATGTGAAAATGAGTTCATCCTAGGTTATTGCTCGGGGTGGATTGGATGGATTATTTTTTTCTTTTACAATTTCAATTTCATTATCTTGAGATGGATTCATAAAATGAAATCTAACCAACCTCATAAATTACAGATTGAGAACCTTAAAAAACACATACTAATAATATATACACTTCCAGGATCATTTTCATGAGCACTCCAAGGTATAGGATTTACATAGCACATAAAAGTGGGGTGAATAAATTCAATAAGGAAGAGGAAGAGAGAAAATCATTGAATAAAAGAAACTCAAATAAAAGAAATTAATAACCATTAACGAGTGATAAATAACATCCAATCCAGCCCCTTGATACACCATTGGATCAGCTCACAAAATATTTAGCCCTCCATTGATGAAATTTTGTCAACAGAAGCAGGAAATAGACTTATGAGGGTGGAATTGAAGAAGTAAAAACAAAAAAATAATGAACACTCCACCGTTATGTGAACAAAATTACAAGTTTTCATGTGAAAAAGTTCACACCTTGAGGAAACAGAATCAACGTGATATTAATAAGAATAGAATAAGATAATAAGAATAAATTTTATTGAAAACTAAGGTGATTCGAACAACTTACATGAGAAGGAAGAACATTACAAAGAAAAATTGGCATAATAAAATTACAATGAAAACAAAGCTCCAAGATCCTCATATCCCTAACCAATACTTCCATAAATAGTCATTTTGGAAGTCTTTGTCCAAGCCCCCATAATCCCATGTGCCATTAATTAATTGTTTTGGGTAAAGGTGGGTGGAAAATTAATGGAGATGTGACTTTTCAACTCTTTCCTTGAAGTGGGATCCATATTGCATCCACCGAACAGAAGAGACGGAATAACCTTCTAGAAGGACGAATTGGAGTGGGCTATAGAATAATTAAATGAATAACCGGATGTATCCTAATATTCTGTAAATGTTCAGCCCAAAATATCTTATGGTTTGCGAGATATGAGTTAAATGGTGGGCTATTTTTCTGGGCCAAAAAATCTGGCCCAGATTTGCATCTTCATCTCGGGATGCCTGGAACTCCATTAAAACGTTTGAATTAGCTTTGGAACCTATTTAATGAAATGTTCCCCACGATGTATTAAATATCCAGGAATATTTTTAGGCTCTTTGGGCTTGAATCATGGCTGCTATAGTACGTTTATTGGGCTGCTATCTAGCTCCCTTCACCCAGAATGTGGTTGGTTAAAACCCACTTTGGTGGTCTTCCAACATGAATCTCCATGTGATAAAAAAGAATGAATTGTTCCTTACATCATGGGAGATAGGAAAAAACATATTAAAACAAAATCAAGACCATTTGGTGTTTTATGATATGTTCAATAATGTACCATGTAATAGTGCATTTTAGGAGAGAATTGCAATCATGATGTGAAATGATGTTCAAAGTGTAAAATGCACTAATAATGGTGTATATGATTAATAAATAAAATGAATATTATATTATAAAAAACTTATTTTAGCCTATTTTAGGGGTTAATAGCACCCCCAAACATGAGTTTTTCTAGTCCCGAGAAAAATATATCTCACAAAATGAAATTCGAATGACCATTTCCAAAAAATTTTAATACATATTCCCACACAAAGACCCCATAAAAAAAATTATGAAACCCATTCAAAATAACTTAAAACATGCTAAATCCATATGATTATCCCAATCCCAAGCCCATTCCTTTGTTGAAATTCATCGCCATATTTCATAAAAATTCAATTAAGCATAATGAAGTGTTGTGTGTCACAATAGACAAGGGGGTTCATTTTCATTTGAGGGAGAAAATATGGAAGCTCTAGGAGAAATAAAATTTCAATATTAATATGAGTACTAATTTTTTATTTTGTTTTATTTTGTTTTTTTTATTTGAATTTTTTCCATGGTAATTGAAATTGAACTCAATTGAGTCAACCCATGTTGCAAGACTTTGCCGATGACTCCCGGGCTCAAAGACCTTACAGAACCAAGTGAAGCTCACATACTCGGTCATCATCTCAAGTTAACTCAATCAAAAAAAAATTCTAATTACCACAAATAGGGATAAAATGACTAAATCTGGGCCAAACAACTATGGAGTCATGATCCCCAAGTGCCAAAAGCCACACATTAGGTCAATTCATTACTCTACGCACAATTGATTTTTTTGAAATCTCATTTTAAAATTAAAATGATCACTAACCCCATGACATTTATTATGGACCCCAATAATTCAAACTAAAACCCCAAAATCTAAAGGATTTGCATTGCGTTTTTTTTCAATAAATGGATGAAAATATAAACAGTGAAAAATCACATCGGAAAACCGCACTATCCCAAATCTATGCACATGAACATAAACATGCATTAAAATCAGAATCAAGGCATTACAAATTATTTGATATCTAATTTCATAGTTTGCAATGTGTGTTATCATGTTCAAGGTTTATGAATATTTTCCTTCCACAAATTTGTTTTGAACACATGATCAAATTTTTTTTTCATCTCCCCCAACATAGAATAACATTGTGCCTAGTGTTTAACGAAAAGAAAAGTTAGAAGGGGGGGGGGGGGGGGTAGGAGAGGATTTCAAATAGGAAATTGAAAATGAAAAACATGGAACAAATTCACCTGGTTTTTGAAGTTGAAGTTCATGATGCTATAGATTACTCCTTTGATATGTTGGGGGATGTAGGAACCTCCTTGATTGAACATGTATCACCCAAAATAGTCCCTGAACCATACAAAGAAGAAAAAAATAGACAAAACAAACAACTCCACGATTTATTTAATTCCAAGTATCATCATTTTTATGGTTTTCCCTATTTTTTTGTTTTTTTAAATTGAACTAATGATACATTGTCTTATTTTAAATTTCTGGGAAAGGTATTACTCAGGGATCACACTGTGTGACACAGATGAATACGGTGCTCCCCTTTCAAACCCATCCATACTCATAAAAGTAGAATAAGTCAATAGCCTAATTTTTTCTAACCTACAACAACATAAATAAAATAAAATAAACTGATGATTCATTGTATTCTTTTAAATTTATGGGTTAGGTATTACTCAGAGATCACACCGCGTGACATGGATGAATACGATGCTCCCATTTCATTCTCATCCATACTCATAAATGAAGAATATGTCAACAGTCTGAAGTACTAATTAAATAATATAAAACATGGAAACCACAGGTTTCCCCCCATGCATCGCTTTTTTTTAACGTCGCTAGCTCGACATGAACCCCCCAACTTATCCAATTCCAACTTTCAACATTTTAAGGACCCTATATTTCCTCCACTTCTACTTTATAAGGATTGATTATTTATTTAGAATTAGTATCATGTACAAACCTATGTTCTACATTGAGTGGGAAAATCCAATGAATATCAGAAATGGTTGATCTAGATTCCTCTGTAGTCTTTCCTAAGAAATCAATTATCATTGCAACTTTTTTGGTTTCAAGAGAAGAATGAATTCCAATTGAAATCACCTAATTATACCGTATAGAAGGATACTTGGGTGGGAAAGGAAGGATAATAATTTTGATATTGGGTTGCATAGGAAATTCAAACACAGGTTGAGATTTTGAATCCAACTAAGTTTCATTTTCCAAATTTCTCAACAAAATTGTTTCCTTTAGAATATAAGATTCAACCAACAAATTGGAGAGATTAGTGTCAGGAATGCATATGGACTCAATGTTTTTAGTTTCTCTCAATGGTTCAGGGATTGGTGTGTTTGAAAAATCATCAATAGAGTTATAATTAGGAGACTCTATCCACGATGTCAAATTTTCTTCTTGTGAATACATGAAATTGAATTCTTCCTGATTTAATGACCCTTCCATGATTTCTTGGTTCACTTCCCCTACACCCAATCAAAAGGTCGGTTCTTCAATAAATTCATGAAAGGTTTGTGGGAAGCTAGACACTCCACATAAGGTTTTGGATGGTACAATTGGTGTATGGATGAGGTCCTCAAAAAGTATGAATGCGTTGTATTTCTAAGATCAAATATGATAACTCAGAACTCATTATATCCATTTGATTACACAATATTTCAATCAGTGTTTGAAGAATATAATTTTTAGGTTTTTATCATCATGTACTTCCCCAAGATTCATCTCTTCAACTATCCTTAAGAGGGCTAGAGATTTATCCGTTAAATATTCATCATCCCAATGATTGTACATGTCATAAGGTGTGTGGAAATTAATCAAGGGTTGATGAAAGAAATTTCTTAATTTAAGGGATTCCCAATATTTATTTTCCATTTGATTCCAGCCTGCGTTTGTGACATGGTTATTTGAAAGATACTCCATTGGAGAAGATAGAATGTTGTATTCTACATTCTCAGGACACAGACAAAAAGAAAGGGGTAAAGACAAGAGATTTGGGGGTGAGAATAGAGAACTTGGGGTGAGAAAAGGATTATAGTGTCTAAGGTAACTTACTTCGGTCCCCAAAAATGGTGCCAAAATATGGTTTTTCCCAAATTTACCCATGTTCTAAGGTTAAAGCGGTCCCTTGCAGTGTAGCTTGGTTTGTCGAATCCTCAGAGACCTATGAAGAACATTTAGACACTCAATAAAAAGAGATAGATTTTTTGCTATGAAGTGGCCAACTAGGTTGGATTTTAGATGGTTTTAAAAGATCTCTAAAAGTTCTATTTGAATTAAAATTATAATAAAATGAGTTGATCCTAGGTTATTGCTCGTGGTGGATTGGATGGATTATTGTTTTCTTTTACAATTTCAATTTCATTATCTTGAGAATGATTCATACAATGAAATCAAAAAAACCTCATCACTTACTTATTAAGCACGTTAAAAAACACATGATAATAATCTATACCCTTGTAGGATCATTTTCATGAGCACTCCAAGGTATAGGATATACTTATCACATAAAAGTATGGTGAATACTTTCAATAATGAAGTGGAAGATAGAAAATCATTGAATGGAAGAAACTCAAATAAAAGAAATTAATAACCTTTAAAGAGTGATAAATAACATCGAATATATCCCCTTGCTACACCCTTGGATAAAATCATAAAATATTTATCCCTCCACTGATGAAACTTTGTCAATGGAAGCGGGAAATAGACTTATGAGGGTGGAATTGATGATGTAAAAACAAAAAAAATAACGAACACTCCACCGTTGTGTGAACAAAATCACAAGGTTTGGTGTGAAAAAGTTCACACCTTTAGGAAACAGTATCAAGGTGATATTAATAAGAACCAATTAATAGAAGAAGAAGAACTTTTATTGAAAACTATGGTCATTCGGAAAAACTACATGAGAAAGAAGAACATTACGAAGACAAATTGACATAATAACATTACAATGAAGAAAAACTCCAAGATCCTCAAATACTCAACCATTAATTACTTAAATATGCATTTTTAAAGTATTTGGAAGATCCCTCATCATCCCATTTGCCTTTAATTAATTTTTTTGGGGAAAGGTTGGTGGACAATTAATGGAGATGTGACTTTTCAACTCTTGCCTTGAAGTGGGAGCCATCTTGCATCCACCGAATAGAAGTGCCGAAATAACATTTTAGAAGGCCGAATTGGAGTGGTAAATAGTATACTTAAATGAGTACCAGGAGGTATAATAATATTATATAATATTTTTCCCCAATAAAACCTATGTTTTTCGAGATATGAGTTAATTGGTGGGCTATTTTTCAGGGCTACAAAATCAGTCCCAGAATTGCATCTTCAACTTAGGTCGCCTGGAACTCCATTAAAACGTTTCAATTAGCTTGGGAAACCATTTAATGAAATGTTCCCAATTATGTCTTATATCTGCATGTAATGTTTTAGACTTTTTGGGCTTGAATCATGGCCGGTACTGTATGATTATTGGGTTTCTATCCATCTCACTTCGCCCAGAATGTGGTTGGTTCAAAGCCCACTTTGGTGGTCTTCCAACTTGAATTTCCAAGTGCTAAAAAATAATGAATTGTTCCTTATATCATGAGAGATATTAAAATAAAATATAAAATTAAAATGAAGACCATTTTTGGTTTTATGAGATGATTAAGAATGTACCACGTAATAGTGAATTTTAGGAGAGAATTGCAATCATGTTGTGATATGATGTTCAAAGTGTAAAATGAACTAATAATGGTGTATATGATTATTAAATGAAATGAATATTATATTATAAACAATAAATATTATCCTCTTTTAGGGGCTAACGAAGTAAGCACACATCCTTTTTAGGGAGGTTTCACTCTTACTCATCCTTACTCCTCAAGGAATGTGTCTATATGGGTAGTCTTACCAGACAATCCATATTACAATGGTAGAGGGTATGTGTACGTCCAAGTCCATTTTTTCTATCATAGGACCATCCTCTTCCACCAGTGGAGGAGAAGTGTTTTTTACATATCATCCACTTACACTTCATTATCACATTTAAGCATGACTTAGCATGAATTTTTTTGTATTAGTTTATATTCATGATCACAATATACACTCCATCAGATGATTTTTTTTGGAAAAATTTGTTTGCCTGAATCATTCTTTAAAATTACATTAAGGTTTCTCCATAAAAATGGGTCCTTATGGCTATTTTTACAACCTATGGGAAAAATCATATTGTGTGATTCCATGGATATTATTTTTCCTCTTGTTTCCCACACTAAGCGTGACTCACGTGGGCTTAGAGGTTAACGATGGTCATAAAATCCACATGATCCCTAACATAAATTGGCCTCATACTTAGTATAATACCAAACACATAATGTAAGGGAATCCTATTCAAGAGTAAGACCCAATCATACTCATCTATGGGAATTTTATTCAGAATAAATCTCTTACTGTTTCACCAAACACACCATGGGATTCCTCCTTGAGGGTAAGCCCCAACTAAACATATCCATGGGAAATGATGCATATGTAATTATGGACTCATCAACATGCCTCCCATTTTGGTTTAGGCCCTAATCATAACCGACCCATGGGAATTCTCCTCCAGAGTAAGCCCCAAACTAAACCATACTCATTCATCAAACGAATCCTCCTCAAGAGTATATCCCAACAAAACATCAAATAATCTAGGCATACTTCTCTGTAGTAATCCCCAAACCAAACCCCAAATCATCCATGAGTCAAGACAATTCTCTTTGATAAAAATCTATTCATCAGGGTGTCTTATTTAAGAGTAAGACCCAAAATAATCCTCTCAAAGGGTCATACTCTCTTGCAATACAAATATTTATAGGAACTCTATAGGCATTTATATTCACCACCAAACAACTTGGGAAATGATTCCTATCCAAATGGGATATGTAGGAAGCCTACATGAGGTTAAAACCCAACACCCCAAATTAACCCTCTTCTATCTTGATCACATTCCCTATAAGGTCTAATTCAAAATGGAAAGTAAAATGCCTTCTAGGTTCTCTAGGCTACGTCGGGATAATCCTTAAACCAAAAATTGAACATGCAACTTTTTCCTAAACACCCTTGTTGAATGACGCTAAACTATATGGTTTGGCCCTTTTAAAATCTCTTAACACGTATGATGTTCCCTATTCTATGGAACCAAACTAAGTGGTCTCTAATTCCTTTCACAATGATACATTGGAATCCCATCACACGGGTTCAATTCCAAAATCAAATCATCTCCCATATTCCTGGATGAAGATTCACTCAAGAGAACCCCACTGTGTTGATATGAAACCAACATTGATGTAATAATGACCAAGAAATTTATTATTAGTAAATAAGAGGATACCATCAATGGAGAACCTCATATAAAAATAAATATTTCCATTACTGAAGAACACACAATACAAAAGAATGATTCTAATATCTATACATTCTAATATTTGATATTTAATTCAAGGGTGACCCATATCATACTTAGTAATTAAGAAGGGATTTTTTACAAATGGTGTGATGAGTATAACCTCCCATCCGATCAATCGGTGTTAGTTCTTAAGAACCATTTTTCAAACATTCTAATGACTGTATTCCATTTTAAATCATGTCCATTGTGTATATAGAACCATTGGGTGTTTTTTGTTCCCTGAACAAACTCGCTAGGAATCATTCAGAATTAATAGACTCGATGTGAATAATTGTACAAAATTCAATCCTTGCAATTGACCATTGGTGATACATTAATCACTATGGGAAAACAACGAATTTTCAAAATTATTATTGCATGAGGTTTGAATTTTTTTCTTGGTCTTATGTGGTTGTTGTTTTTGTACATAAAAATCCTTTAAATTCTTATACTGGTTGGAATAATACCCTTATTTGTTATAATTAAATCATGGGAGTGTGGGTTGTAAATTATTCAGAATCATATTTTCTTCAATTTCATTTACCATCATATTCATCCCATTTCATCATTAATAAACATTATGACCCACCTTTCAGAATTTAAAGAACAACCTAATTATATTTAAGAAATTCACTTGATGTTTCATCCGACATTTCAAGCATGTAGATGGTTGTAATTTCCTTCCACCATGTTATTTAATTATTTTTTATGGTACTTGATCTTCATTTTCTTATAAAAACCTTGGTAATGGTGGGAATATATAATTTCCATTTATAGTTTGAGTGCATATCAAATGATTTCATCATAGATAATTAAATATATTATTGACTTTTGGAGACTTGGTTTAATCCAATATATAATTGGTCAATTTTAATTTCATGGATTATAATTACTTCAGGGAATACCTTGAAACTATTGTAAAATATTACTAATAGATACCATTGGATTCATCAACATTTTTTTTATCTCAAGGTATTCATTCTCAATCATTGTACATAGAATATGATGAAAGTAATTAGTTAACAATATCTTATAAAACTCATCCCATTCAATGGATTCAATTTATTCCTCCTCCCAAAAATTATTAATGATATTACACCATTGATCTACCTCACCTTCAAGATGATAAAATGTTAGGAAAATAAATTTATATTTAGAGTATAAAAGAAAAAAATATTTTCTCAATAGCGCTGACCTATCACTCAGCCACCAGTAGATCATTGGATCCACTGAAATAAGTTGGATTTTTCCTCATGAAAGATTCAACTATATACTATTATGTAGTTTTATCATTTGGAAATCCAACATGGTTCATAGACTATGAATGTTTCCTGAGCATAGTAAAAATATTTTTCATTACATCTCCCATAACAATTGGTTTCTTAGGAGGAAAATCATTGAATTACCAATCACATTCTATATTAACATGATTCCTTTGGGTTCCATCCATTGACTAAAATCTAAAATCATAGTGTGAGAAACAATAATCATAGTGGAAAACCAAAAAATCTTGAAAAATTATTTATATAATTTCTTAAACATGAAACATTATTTTAGGAAATCTTATGTTTAACCAAATTAATTCATGATTGTTACCAAATAATTAGGATTTTATCATATACTTATACCTCAATGTAGTGTTTTTTTAAATAAATTATTAACCAAATCTACGAATATCGACTATACCACAATATGATACCATGTATACCAACCCATGATTTTCATACATAAATATTACTTATTTTTAGATGAATATTCAATTAATATCATTTTGATCCATGCCAGAACATTAAAGGTTTTGTGTTTTGGAGACTAGATATACAGTCACAATATTTCGCGAAATATCTTCAATAAACCCCTTGAAGATCTTCCCAAATAGAACTCTTCATAGGTATTCCGTACTTAAAACTTTATTCATTACATGGTGAAAAGAAACATAAGAAAGGCATAACTTAGATTTTCAGTAAGAGTTAGAATGAGAGATATTAACTCGTGATCATATGTAAGAATAAGATAATTATTAGGGTATAAGATCATAAACATAACTTAAAATGTTCATTTACAATATGAAAAATTTCATAAACATGAGTTATGGAATAAAAACTTATCATTTGAAAATAAAAGATTCATATGAATTATAAACCCTCCTATCTCTATCAGGATCCATATCAAGTGTCAAAAGTGTGTGGAACTATAATGTATATAAACCATTCCATATGTTAATGTTAATTACGAAGACCATCTTATCATGAATCACTATTTGTTTCCTATACTTGATCAAGCACATCAAATTTCTTCCCATAATAGATCAAGAACATTTACTTGTTTCCCCAAATAGATCAATAACTTCGAAATGTTTCCCATAATAGATCACACACTTTGACATGATTCTTATAACGGATCAATAAGTTCAATATATTTCTCATAACTATCACTTGATATATTATACTTTACCCAATGAAATGGAGGAAAATATAGGTCCCACACATAATATTTGGAAAAACCTTCATTTGTGTTACAAAAAATCATAAAACATCCATCATATCATCATAACATAACCCATGAAAATAAAATAGGTTCCATATTTCAATAAATAATTACATAAATCATGAAAATCAGATTCACAAACATCTCATTATCATAAAAATAAAAAATACTACGAAATAATAGTGACATAATCATTGTATCACATCCCTAGTAAAACATAAGGAACAGTAATGGATTTTTTTGTTGGGGAATAAAAATACTATTAAAATATCATTAAAAAAATTTCTATGGGAAGTACTCTTTTAGTTCAAAAATATATTTTTAAAGGGAAAAATATCTAAAATATTGTGGAATTTTTTCCTTGGAAAATGTTCTTTTATGGATGTAATGGATCTTGAAATTATTGATTGGTCATGATGGTGTGTAATGCCCCGACCCCAGTTACCTAGAGTCGGTGCATTATTACATAACATTGGCATGATCACAAAAGATCATGTCTCGAAAGACTGATTATTTTGGTAGCCTTGTAAAGACTAGATATATTCATAAGATTTACATTACATCATAATGTGAAAAAAATAACTACAATACATCTTGTCTTCATATCCCCTCATACATTCCCCACAGGTTATTCAAAAATACTTCTTCACATCCTGGGAAAAATTAAAACATTGAGAGGGGTGAGCTCAGATGCTAAGTATGGATAATAATATAGCAGAAACTTTCATAAATAAACATAACATTTAAGGAAATGTATAACTAAAACAAAATCCTTTTAAATTCGAAATTCAACATATTATGGAAAAGATAAAATGAAATAATTATATTTACTCATTCACAAGTATATTCTACTAGTCGAATAATCACATTCAATATCAATAACCACTTTCATAATGATGGAATGTATAATGCCAGACTATCATAACCACGTAGCCAAGGGATCATTCCAAGACTACTAATAAGATTTTGTCAAAGCCTCATTTCAAGACACTAGTTTGTCTCATGAGACCTTCCGATGCATCGAGGAGCTATAGTGGGCTCCACCCATCACATATTAAGTCCAATTCATTCCTCATATGAACAGGTTTAAACATAACATAATCATTATTATTAAAACTATCATATGAAATGTCAATTCTTTCTCCATAATCCATGAATGGTATAAAAATAACATATCCACAGTCAAACATATCACAAAACCTTCAATACAATATGGAAGTATTGTATCATAATAAATCAACTTCAAATAAGCTTAAAATCCATCAAAGGATGTTTACATAGATGAAATCAAAACAATTTGAGAGAAATACCTCTTTTTTGAAATCATTTAAAAGTCACACATTTATAAAGGAAGTAATTTAAAGGAGATTTTTGAATAAAAATGTCCCATAACACTTTGAATCTTTTGAAAAGAAATATCATTTCAAAAAATTAATGTCCATATAAATAAATCCTTAAAATCCTTTTGAAAACATGGAAAATAATTAAAAATATTTAGAAATATAAATCTTTAAAACATTTAAAATTATTATCTTGATAAAGAATTCCTTTCACAAATTCATAAAATATTCATTTTGAAATCATTTAAAGGTCACATAATTATAAAATAAATCATTTATTTTCAAAATATTATTATAAGCTTGTAATGGAAGCTTCGAAGATTTTAAAATGGTGGAAAATAGCTGCACCCCCCGTATATGTTAAAAAAAGACATTCTTACCTTAATTTTGTCGAAAAGGTAAAAAAGGACCTTGTTTCGAAAACGACGTAAAGATTCCTTTATAAACATATTGTAAATTGTCAAACTAGGGTATAAATGACATTAACCCATATTCTATAAAATAGTAAGAATGTTACGAAAAACATTTTTAGGAATCATGGATGTGGATGATAAAGATGTCCCAATAGATAAATACGTATAAACAACCTTGGATAACGAAGAGATTGTGAAATAAACCCTTACCTTGTACTATTCCTTGGTTAGGGGTAGGTTAACCTCCGGTATAATGGTGAAATAATTGTTATTAAATTATAATAGAATCATATATATTAATATGATATCATATATGATCTTTTAACATTGCTTTGTTAATAATATCTTAGTATTATCGTCGTTTCAGGTGTTAACTTACTCTTTTTCTTTTATATATTTTGTTACTTAAGCCATGTTTTTTATTGATAGGTTGTATATTATTCATATCAATAATGATATAATGTTCTTAAAAATTTATTTTAATCATCAAATGAGAATTATACTTGAATGGATACGATGGGGAATGAATCTCATCCTGTTCGTGGAGACGGTAGTCCGTACATACCCACAAGCGACAATATCATTATTTTTATATTATAATAATATATAATTGGATGGTATATCATATATACAGAATTATTATCATGTTATATATATTATTTAAATGAATTACACATCATTATTATACCCATCAATATAATAGTGTATTGAATAACAATTACACCACGTCGTGGAGACGGTAAGCCGTACGTACACACTTATAGTGACATGTCATTCAAAGGATGGATAGAATACAGAATATGGTTTTAAAATATTTATAATAACATCATAGTATATAGAATATACTATAGTTATTGTTTTAGAATAGAAATAACAACGAAAGAAGAAGTGGAAGAAGAAAGGAACTTGAAAGAGTGTGGTGAAAACATTACATCTTCTTCGGGTCCTTCCTTTTGAGTTGAACAAAAGGGCTCCATAGGTTGGCTTTCTAATCAAACTAAGGAATCTAGGTTTAAGTTAGGGAAGTTGAGAGAATATTTTTTCAGGGGCTGGTCGAACCAAAATGCGTTGAGGGATTGAAAAATTGGTTAGAAGTGGTGTCCTTTTATAAGAGGGAGGAGGGGCTCTTTAGGAAAAACTTAAAGTATTAATTTATAATAAATTCATATTGTGTTTATAAAGGATCAAAAGGGGATTATTCAAAGTATAAGTTGGGTATGGGTCTAAATCCGTTCAACCAATAGATTTTAGATAGGATTTGGTTATTATATTAAATTTATCTTTTAGTTTTAACTCTTAGTTAATTAGTCTGACATTTACCATGTCACTTTTTATTTCTATATTATATAGTTAATAAACCTACTATATACATCCAAGAGACCCAAAAGTGGTCTATTAATGATACACCTATCATGATATAAGTCTGTTGTCCAAATATTAGATTTTTAGGAATATAATATCAATTAATAATATAATATTTTTATTAAAAACACATTTATGTCAATTTTGACACTATTCAATAATTGATTTTTGTTAATGTTTTAACATCTTTATTAATTATAACCAAATTCATTTAAGAACTACTAAAATATCATATTAACCAATAAATTTTTTTTTATGTCATCAATATTTTCAAATTATATTTATTTTAACATTTATAATTCCAATTATTTGATTCTTTAATTAATAAGGAAAATACTCCATCATTATTGTGTCATAAATATATTTAATTATTAAATGTCTAAAAATTATAAATAAAATACCATGATGTATGAAATAATTTTATCTTTCTAATTAATATTTAGTTTCGAAAATATATCTTATATAAACCTATGTAAAAATTGTTTATCTAAAAGATATATGCTTATTTAATTTTTGTATTTACTCTATCTTAATTAATATAATGTGTAATTATCACATACAAGTGGCTCCATGGGGTCCCAAAATCGACTCAAAGATTCCCATGGTCAGATATGTATCAACCAACAGGGCTATGACACATTTTAGGATAATTTAGTATTATTATAATATTATTTTTTACCCTTATTTACTAGATTTTCCATTTAAACATGATAAATAAGATATTTTCTGAAATAATTATTAAAAATCTATAAAAATAAAAGTTACCTATTTAAACAGTTTGTAACTCCCAATTCTAAATATTTAATACATTTTTATAAATTCAAAACACATAAGTGGTAGAAATTAATTTAAAATTAATCCCCGTTGTCGAAACCAAAAGAGTATTTTTAACAAATAATAACTATCAAAAGATTGACACTTTCTTATGTCCAGTTTAAATATGAAATATTGTCCAATGACCAAAATTGGATTAAATGGTAAAATTATAATCTAATTATACTTTAGAGTCACTCAAATTCATAATCTATCACTATTAATTATTTCGATTAAAAAAGGTGTTTTTAATTAAAATTTCGTAATTTTTACTATTAATCAAAATATGAAAGTTATCAGAAAAGTACAGAAATTTCAACCTAAGATAATTTCGATATTCCGAATTAAAAAATGTAGTCTATTTTACCAAATTAAAAACATAAAAGTTTCATTTATTAGTTTAAAATTAATTCCCGCTATTACAACCAAAAGGTGTATTTCTAAGAAATAATAACTGTCAAAAGTTTGACACTTGTTTATGCACAATTTCAATGAGAAATTACTTACAATGACCATCATTGGAATAAATGGAAATGATATAATCTATTTATACTTGAAAACCATTAAAATTTATAATTTAACCATATAAATTATTTTTATTGAGAAAGTTGTTTTCAGTTAAAATATAGTTTTTTTCACCATTCCCCCAAATATGAAAGTCAGCAGAAAAACACCAAAACATTATTAAAACTAAATTCTTATGTCCCGACTCTAAATAAGAAGTTAATTTTGTCAAATTTAATATATAAAAGTTTCAAATATTGGATTTAAAAAAGGCTTCTCTATTAAAAGGCGGTAAAATTGCATTTTATGAAAAAGACTTCTTTTATCTGAAAAAATGAATTTGTTCTTAAATTATGTCTTAGAAACTCATAATATAGATTCTAATATTATAAGGATAATATTAAATTTAAAATTTAGTTAATACTATTCATAGCCGCTTTTGAACGGCTAGTTTGGTAAGTCAGGGTGTGCTTGAACTCAGTGTTGCGTACAACACACACTATTGTATTATTGAAAGAGAAGCGTACCGTGGAAGCTTGGGATGTTACATTGTCCAATCCTTCAATAAATTTCATCCTTGCAATTTGAAATGTTTCTTTCAAAATAAAAGGTTGAAAATAGAAAATACCTTTTTGGAAAACCCACATCAGAAATTAGGTTAAAAAAAATTTAGACTTAATAAGAGGAAATAGGAAATGGAAGGGTCACCAAAAAATTATGATCTCGATTAAAAGTAAATTGGTGGAAATTAGAGACATATAATTGGAGAAAAAATTTAAATATTTATAGTTAGTGATTGAGGTCATCAATCACAAAAAAGGATAAAATTGAGGGCCTTAAATTAATCAATCTATGATGATTTAAAATACCATAAGTTCAACAAGACATATGTTATCAGGATAACACTTTTTTTTTGTTTTAATATCCCTTCACTAAATTATAAGAATTAATTTCTTCAATAAATAAGAGAAGAATAAAAATATATATTTGACAAGTATAGTCCCATCCTTTAACTAATTTCTACCACAAACCAATCATTCACTCTAAAAGATAATAGAACTTAAAAATAATAATCTATTTATCCTATTCGTATGGGGTTTAAAAAATTAATTTATAATTCATCTACTGAAATTTTCTTTAAAAAAAGACTACATTATTCAATCGAGGACACCATGTGGGCCAGTGGTTTGTGATACACCCTTGTTTCCCTTCAGTTGCAGGTTTAAGTCTCGTGGCCTTGCCGGATGCGACGGGTTGCCGCCCAACCTCCAGGTTTTCCTTTTTATTGAAATCCCAAAATAATCTCAAACTAGACTTATCCAAAATTCTTCTGTCCAAACTCACAGTCCAAAATTTATAAGGAAGGTAAACACAATGATGATCCTTTTTACCTCGTAATAGCATGTGAATACCTTCATAATGTATTATTTTAAAACACTTAAACATCCTAAATTACAATAAAACCTTATAGATTACATTCATGCTCCCTCATTCCATATAAAATACTGGATATACTTCATCCTTAAGAAAATGTTTTAAACTCCAAAAATAATGGAATATAAAAATATTTAATTAGTTTCAATGTTGTCAAGAATATCCAATATAATTTAACAAATCAACCAGATCTTATTCCAAAATCAGTACCTCAATATTAGGACCATATTATGGTTTATCTTTCCTCCAACCATGTAATTTCCAAAAAGTCTAACTTGTTGTAGATTCACTTTTCTTAGTACCATAAAATCTCAAATCCTCAATGAAATAGTACTGGAGTATAATCCTTATTAATTTTCAGTGCATCATTGATACAACACTTCAATGAAATAATTCCAAAATAACAACATAATAACCCTAGTCATTCCTCATCATCTGTGGTAGTACCATAACTTGATTATTATCCAATAGCATCATTTGCGGCACAGTTTGATGACTGGGACATTGGTTCTCGTAGTGTCCAAACTCTTTGCAGATGAATCATTGTACATTTGAAACCTTTTTCTTACCCTTGCAGTCACATACATAGTGTCCTTTTTCTCTACACTTATAACAAACTCCCATTCCTTTCAGGTAAGTTCCAGGGTGTTTCTTCCCACAGTTATCACATATTGGAAAATTCTTCTTTCCCTCTTCCATTTATCCATATTTCTCTCTTCCATCCTTTTCTTCTCTTGCTTCCCTTCAAAGCCATAAGACTCGGTGATTTCTTTACTTATCTTATTAACACATGATACTATTTCTTCATATGTTAAGAATACATGGGAGACTACTTCCCTTCTAAATGTTGGCCTAATACCATGAATGATATGATCCTTCTTACTCTTTGGATCATACGTATTGCTGTAGTTCACATTCCTTCTACTGGGCTCCATTTCTATACAATAGCATAAACTATGTCAGTTTATGCATTGAAATGAATAATTACAAACTTGTAAAATACCTAACATAAATGGAACAGTTTATTGATATAATCTATATTCATAAAAATGTTTTCGTTGAGTAACTATATACTCATAAGCCCTTCATAATGGTTTTTAAAGAAAATTAGAGTTATCCTAAGCATATCTCCCGAGAGTGTCGTAACCAAGAGTGCTGCAAGTCCCGTTGTCATGCACCAGTTCTCGTTCGAGTATTGATCAAAGCGGTGTTTTAGGGTTTTACCCCTAGGTACATCTCTCCCAGAGCCGCCTCTACTTTCTCGTATCCAGACAGGGATGTATTTCTCGAAAAACTCATAAAATATTTACAAGTTCTTCTATACTATTTCTCAAATTCCATCATTGTTCTATGTGCTCAAATTAGAGTTTATCTAAATCTATCTTCCAAGGTTTGTACAAAACATTCTCTGATACCAACTATAATGCCCCGACCCCAGTTACCCCGAGTCAGTGCATTATTACATAACATTGGAATGATAAAAAAAGATCAAGTCTTGAAAGACCGATTAGTTTAGTGGCCTTGTAAAGACTAGATATATTCATAAGTCTTACATTACATCATAAAGTGAAAAAAATAACTACAACACGTCTTGTCTTCGTATCCCCTCATACATTCCCTACACGTCAATCGTAAAGTACTTCTTCACATCCTCGAAAAAATTAAAACATTGAAAGGGGTGAGCTCATATTCTCAGTAAGGATATCAATATAGTTGAAACTTTCATAAATAAACATAAAATTTAAGGCAATGTATAAATAAAACAAAAGCCTTTTAAATTTGAACTTCAGCATAATATGGAAAAGATAAAATAAAATAATTCCATTTAATTATTCACATGGATATTCTACTAGTCTAACAATCACATTAAATATCAATAACCACTATCATAATGATTGAATGCATAATCCATACTATCATAACCACGTATCCAAGGCCTTGTGCCAAGACTACAAATAAGATTTTGTCTAGGCCTCGTGCCAAGACACTAGTTTGTCTCATGAGACCTACCGATGCATAAAGGAGCTATAGTGGGCTCCACTCTTCACTTATTAAGTCCAATGCATTCCTCATATAAATATGTTTAAACATAACATAAACATTATAATTCAAACTAGCATACGAAATGTCAATACTTTCTCTATAAACCATGAATGGTATAGAAATAACACTTCCAAAGTCAAACATATAACAAAACCTTCAATACAATATGGATGTTTTGTATCATAATAAATCAACTTCAAATAAGAATAAAATCCATCCAATAATGTTGACATTGATGAAATCAAAACTATTTGAGAGAAATATCTCTTTTTTTAAATCATTTAAAAGTCACACATTTATAAAGGAAGAAATTTAAAAGAGATTTTTGAATCAAAGTTTCCCATAAAACTTTGAAACTTTTGAAAAGAAATATCATTTCAAAACATTCATTTCCATATAAATAAATCCTTAAAATCATTTTGAAAACATGGACATTAATTAAAAATAGTTAGAAAGATAAATCTTTAAAATATTTAAAATTCTGATCTTGATAAAGAGTAAATTTCTTAAATTCTTTAAATATACATTTTGAAATATTTTAAAGGTAACATAATTATAAAATAAAACCTTTATTTTCAAAATATTCTTATAATCTTGTAAGTGATGCTTCGAATATTTTACAACGGTGGAAAATAGCCGCACCCGCTGTATAAGTTAAAAAAATACATTCTTACCTTAATTTTGTCGAAAAGGTTAAAAAGGACCTTGTTTGAAAAAAGACGGAAAAATTCCTTTATAAACATCATATAAAAAGTAAAAAAAGGGTAAAAATGACTTTTACCCATATTCAGTAAAATAGTAATAATTTTTGGAAATTTGTTTTTAAGAAACATAGATGTAGATGATAAAGAGGTCCCAATAGATAATTACGTATAAACAACCTTAGATATTGAAGAGATTGTGAAATAAACCCTTAGATTGAACTTTTCCTTGGTTGGGGGTAGGTTAACATCATGTATAATGGTGAAATAATTGTTATTAAATTATACAAGAATCATATACATTAATATGATATCATATATGATCTTTTATCAATGCTTTGTTAAAAATATCATTGTATTATCGTTGCTTTGGGTGTTAACTTACTCATTTTATTTTATATTTTTTGTTACATAAGCCATGTTTGTTAAGGATATGTTGTATAATATTCATATCCAAAATGATATCAAGTTCTAAAAAATTATTTTTAATCATCAAATGAGAATTATACTTGAATTGATATGATGGCGAATGAATCTCATCACATTCGTGTAGACGGTAGTCCGTACGTACGCACAAGCGACAATATCATTCTTTTGATATTATAAAAACATATAATTGGATGGTATATCATATATAAGAATCATTATCATGTTATATTTATTATTTACATGAATTACACATCATTATTATACTCATCCCAAAAATAGTGTATTGAATACCAATTACACCACGTCGTGGAGACGACAAGTCATACATACACACGTATGGTGACATGTCATTCAAAGGAAGGATAGAAGAATCAATATGGTTGTAACATATTTATAATAACATCACAGTATATAAATGATACTGGATTTATTGTTTTATAATTGAAATAACAATGAAAGAGGAAGTGGAGGAAGAAAGCAACTTGAAAGAGGGTGGTGAAAACATTACCTCTTCTTCGGGTCCTTCCTTTTGATTTGATCAAAAGGGATCTTTAGGTTGTATTTAAGATAAAAATAAGGCCCCTAGGTTGAAGTGATGGAAGTTGAGAGAATATTTGGGCAGGGGTTGGCTGAACCAAAAGGCTTTGAAGGTGTGAAGAGTTGGTTAGAATTGGTGTCCTTTTATAAGGGGGAGAAGGGGTCCTTTAGAAAAAACGTAATGTATTAAATTATAATAAATTTATATTGGGTTTATAATGGATCCAAAGTGTATTATTAAAAGTATAAGGTGGGTATGGGTCTAAAGACTTTCAACCAATAGATTTGAGACAGGTTTGGGTCATTATATTAACCTTATCTTTTAGTTTTTAACTCTTAGTTAAATAGTTTGACATTTACCATGTCACTTTTTATTTTTATATTCTATAGTTAATAAACATACTATATACATCCAAGAGACCCCAAAGTGGTCCATTACTGATACATCTATCATGATATAAGTCCTTTGGCCGAATATTAGATTTTTTCGAATATAATATCAATTAATAATGTAATATTTTTTTTAAAAACTCATTTATGTCAATTTTGACACTATTCAATAATTGATTTTTGTTAAATTCATAAAAACATTATTAATTGTAACCAAATTCATTTAATAAATCCTAACATGTCATATTATCCAATAAAATTCTTGGATGTCATCAAAACTTTCAAATTATATTTATTTTATCATTTATAATACCTATTATTTAATTCTTTAATTAATAAGGAAAATACTGCATCATTATTGTGTCATATATATATATATTTAATTATTCAATGTCTAAAAATTATAAATAAAATACCATGATGTAGGAAATCGTTTTATCATTCTAATTAATATTTATAGTTGAATAGATAACATATATAACCCTATGTAAAAATTGTTTTTCTAAAAGATATATGCTAATGCCATTTTTTTATTTACTTTTACTTAATTAATATAAACTTTCTTTATCACTTACAAGTGGCTCCATGGGGTCAAAAAATCTACCCAAATATTCCCATGGTCGGACAAGTATCAACCAATAGGGTTAGGACATGTTTTAGGGTAATTTATTATTATTATAGTATTATTTTTTACCCTTATTTACCAGATTTACCCTTTAACCATGGTAAAGAAAATATTTACTGAAATAATTATTCAAAATGTCTAAAAATAAAAGTTACCTATTTAAAAAATTTGGATGTCCTTATTCTAAATATGGAATCCATTTTTCTAAATACAAAACACATAAGTGGCAGAAATTAATTTAAAATTAATTCCCGTTGTCGAAATAAAAAGCTTGTTTTTAACAAATAATAACTATCAATGCTGTGGAGGAGGATTTTCAGGTTTTGATCAAGGAGAGAAACAATGAAATGGGAAGATCTACTAAAAAGGTAAATAAGATAAAGGAACCTATCCTTTGTCCCGAGGAGGACAAGGAAGAGGAATTTATGTATGTTGACATACCACAGGAAGAGGCTAATATGATGGGAAGTGCTGTAAGAGTGTAGGTCAACAATGAGAAGGCTAAGTGGATTGAAAAACAGAATTTGATCCTGATGAGAGGCTTCAATGATCGAAAAATAATCAAATAAGAATATATCCGAACATGGGACAAAATGGCGGACCGTTTTGAAGGCGTTATTGGGGAAGATCCTGATGCTAAGGTTTGGTTAATGAATTGGAATCATTATAGGGAGGAAAGAACTAATAGGCTAAGACTATGTTTTGTTAACTTTTCATTTTCTTTTGAGGCTTCACCTCCGGACTGATTGGGTTTGACTTTCACAATGCCTTTAAAGTGGTTTGGTGGGATTTTTGGGCTATTTGCGGTCAGGGTTCTAATGGCGTCAGGAGATGGTCATCATCATTCTGGTTTTCTTCGACGTCCTCGGGGGTGGATCCTGGGGGTCCATTCCATCATATGAAGGATGGGTGAATTCCTCGAGAATTTTCCAACTAGAGGATTTGTGTTAGTGTCGATGGTCGCGCCGGGGGATGCTCAAGGTAATCCTAGGTGGATTTGGCTATCTTCTCTGATGTTCTTGTGCCATGGGTTGTGGTTTCTTGAGCATGGTTAGTGTTTTTTGGTGTTTGTATGTTTTGGAAAATGTGGTTATTTTGGATTCATGTAGCGGGGTACTGGGAACCCATAAACCGGCTTTTGAAAATGAGGGAAAAAATTGATTAGCAGAATTAAAATTTAGTAATTTTCACTATTAATCAAAATATGAAACTTATCAGAAAGGTACCAAAATTTTACCCTAAGATAATATAGATATTCTAAATCCAAAAATGAACTATATTATACGAAATTCAAAACATAAAAGTTTCATTTATTAATTTAAAATTAATTCCGGCTATTAAAACCAAAAGGCGTATTTTTAAGAAATAATAACTATCAAAAGTTTGACACTTTTTTATGTCCAATTTCAAAGAGAAATTACTTACAATGACCATAATTGGACTAAATGGTAAAAATATAATCTATTTATACTACAAAACCATTAAAATGTATAATTTAACCATATAAATTATTTTTATTAAAAAAATTTGTTTTCAGTTAAAATATAATAATTTTCACTATTCACCCAAATATGATAGTCATCAGAAAAACACAAAAAATTTATTGAAACTAAATTATTATATCCTGATTCTAAATAAGAAGTTCATTTTGTCAAATTTAATATGTAAATGTTTCAAATATTAGATTTAAAAAGGCATCGCCATTAAAAGGCGGTAAATTTTCATTTCTTGAAAAATACTTCATTTATTTGAAAAAATGAATTTGTTATTAAATTATGTCTTAGAAACTCATAATACAGATTCTAAAATTATAAGTATAATATAAAATTTAAAATCCAATTATTAATATTCATAACTACTTTTGAACAGCTACTTTGGTAAGTCATGGTGCGCTTGAACTCCGTGTTGCGTACAACACATGCAATTGTATTATTAAAAGAGAATAATACAGTGGAATCTTGAGGTGTTACATGGTGGGAAATTATTTTCATGATATATAAGTTAAATAAACTTCCCTTTAAATTTTTTTCAAAAATTTCTTCATTCAGAAAATGAAATAAGATTCCTTCAGAATTTTTTTATAAAAATAAATCAAGGGAAATAATTTCTTTAAATGTTTTTAGGATAATATTAAAATAATTATTGGTAACTTTTTTAGAAAATACGGATATGAGAGAAAAATTATTTTAGACTGAAAATAGAAATTGAATCATCTTTCCTTAAAAGCACTATTTTCAGCTCTTAAATAATTAAAGTGTGAACATTTTAAGGAAAAAATATTATGTAATGAAATAAAAATATTTGTATGACTTTATATGTATTTATCAGATATGTATCATATGATTTCCTCAATAGAAATTCATCTTTAAATAATCCTAATTAATATACAATTAAAACATAAATCCCTCACCTCAAGTCACTCCTTTACTCCATCACATTCAAACATCTTGTATAATAAATATGTATATATTATGAATGTATAAAATTAATATATTAATATCAATAATATTATTTATCATTATTTTAGAACATCTTATCACCCATTTATTTATATTTTTTTAAATATCACTTTTTTGGGTGATAACTCCTATGTTTTCCATGCATGTTTCAGTTCAAAAATCTCAGTCCTTATACTTTGATCATGGTTATATAATTTAGAGACTTTTAATTATGATATAAATTAATATATATTCATAATATATATACATAATAGTTTATAAAAATTAGAGATAGAAAAATAAATTACACCGTTCATGGAGACGGTAGGCCGTACGTACGCAAGAACACTATTTTCATTTTTTGACAGATGGAAATATAAAAGAAAATAATAATTACCATTACTAGGATCATTATTATATAATATATATCATATAAATTAAATTAATTTTTCTTTCATACCATCCTTGTAAAATGTAAATGGAAACGAATCGACATTGCTTTGTACATGTGGTAGTCCACATGTACATAAGAGTGATGATATATTTTTCCATCTATTTGTAAGTTAAGAAAGTTGATATGATATTATAATTACTTGTTTATAATTATTTCATAAATTTCAGATATAAAATTTAATCCAATCATAAATACAATCCTTGAAATACGGTGATTGAAAATGAATTGAATTGCTAGGTGGAGATGATAAACCATATGTACGCACGAGAAATACATTCACTTCCCATTTGGTGAGAAATACAATGGATAAAGTTAATTACCTTTTTATAATAACATTTTAATAAATTTATAATAATTAAGTTATTGTTTTATAATAAATACCATGGATTTAGAGGAGGTAAAAAATAAGTAAAAAGAAAGTGATCAGTTAAGCTAATTACCTCATATCTAAAAGAACTTCTTTATATCTCCACTTAAGCATCCTAGGGTTTTATTTTGGGATGAGAAGAACATCTAGAATATATATAAGAAAATTTATGTGTTTTTTCACCGTATGGTTAATCTATAATGTTCAACATGTTGTAATTAATCGAGGTATGAGGTTCTCATATATAATTGAGGTGAGGGGCACTATTAGAATTTTATAAAAAATTAAATTAGAAAAAAGTAATTATCTTTACCAAATGACTCTAAAAAGACAGGTAATTAAATATAAGATTTGATAATGTTTAACTTCAATCATAAAATTAAATTGGGAAATGTTTGGGTGTAATTTTAAAACTTATATTTTTGGTTAACAACTTGGTTAACTAGTTTTATTCTTAGCTGAGGTAACGTCTTTTTCACCATTAAAGTGTTATATTTTATATATAAGGTTAAAATTGGATTATAAATAGAACAATTATAACATTTTAGACCATATATTATCCTCCTTTTCCTATTTAATTTTTTTAGGTTTTTTAATCAATTTTAAAAAATATAATTTTTGATAAAATATTATTAATGTATATTTTGACAGTAATCATTTAATTTAAATTAATACATACATAAAAATCTTTAATTAAATTATAATAATAAAAAAACAACACTAATATGGCATTCTAAAATATTAAATTTTTGTAATGCATTAAATTCATCAAACTATATAACTTTTATTTAAATATTATTTATTTTATTTATATCTTACTTGAATAAAAACTATTTTGGAGTTGTGTAACCATTTAAGGTAAATATTTAATAAATAAAAATTATAAATAAATTTAAATAATAATAATATGTTTCTTATTCTCAAAATATAAAATTTATCTATTAAAAACATACTTTTTTCTCTTGTTAGACCCATAATAGATATTTATGACTAAGAGAAATACATTTTCATTATTTCTATGATTTAAATAATATAGTAATCATTTTTATGAAAAAACTTCAATTAATGAAATAAAATTTGATCCCATAGTGTTATGGTATGATTTAAATTAATAAAATAAGGATTAATTTGATTAATTATAGCCTTATCACTAAGTTTTAACCTATAGTAACCTGGTTTACCCTTTATCGAGGTGATAAATTCTACCATATTTACTAATCATATTAATAAAAAATGAAAGGATATTATTTTTCCAATTTTGAACCACCAAATTATAAACTTGGAAAGCTTCTTATAAAATTCAATAACCATATGTGGAATAAATTAATTTTATAATTAGTTAACAAAATAGGACAAAAATTAATTTTTACAAAAAGATAGTTTTAAACATAATAATTTGATTATTATTATCCATGCATAGAAAAATGTTAAATGAATATTAAATTATTTTATTGAATATATAATATATGAATTAAATTAAAATAGTTCACTGATAGATTTTAATTTAATTTATTTATAGAAAAATATTTTATGCACATTAAAAACCATTTTTAAAAAAACATCACTTTAATTTTTGAATAATTTGTATTTTTGATTCTAATCATTTGATAACAGAAAAATTCATTTCAAAAATTATTTATAGCATAAAGTTTCCATAAAATGTCGGCTCCCCTTATATACTGCTGAATGTATCTATATTTCTTAGCAATTTGATCAATTAGATCATAACTATGGCGTTCTACACTTCCTGCTATAGAGGGATTTATAATGATCCAAATGAAAGATTAAGTGAGAGTTATTATTTTAAGAAAACTCTACCAAAGGAAGGTGTCGATCCTAAGAAAATTTTAAATACATATAACAACTCTCAACATGTCATTAAGTGCTTGCATGGTCGTCTAATATTGATGATATGTTTGAGAATGTTATGCAATACTACGACTCAAATATATATCAAGAGTCTGATAAAGACTTATTCAGAACATCAAGGTAAACCTTATATCTTGATAAGATTTAATTGGTGCTCTATATAATCTTATCACTTTACATATATACACCCCGACACATCAATCAAGAGATAAATCTTATATATTGGTAGTGAAATTGGATAATTTAATTAGGTTATCAACTATTACTCAAAGAAAAATATTATATTTTTACATTTTGTGGATTCCAATATTGAAATCCATGATGATGTATTAAAATTTCCATTTAGGTGGGGGTAATGGTTATAACATCCCCATTTACTTTTGTCTCTTTAATTTAACTTACTAATATACCAATAATCTTCATACATACTCAGTGATATCCCTTTCATGTTTTCCCACTGGAAATATTATTTCATATATATAAGTATCTTCATAATTCTAGGATTAATAGAGAATGATGGAAAATGAGCATCATTTAACAAATGAATCATCAATTATATTATTTATAGGACTCATTCACTATTCTTAAACTATATCATTTCTTTAAAATAATTATTTAAGTTAAGGACATTATTCACTTTCATCAGTAGTTCAATATCTACTTTCTATGACTCATTAATCCTCACATGTTTGTATGGATGAAATTTAATATAAGAAAAATAAGATCTACCCCATTTAATTAAAATTAAAATTTCTTTATTTTGTAAATCCATAAGTATTGGATCACTATAAATCCTTATTCGGTGCAAACTAGCATTTTCCTTTCAACTCATAGGATCTTCCACATTGTTTTCCTTCATGTGGTTGCAATGTATTGAGAAGAAATAATATTTAACAAGTAATATTTAACTCTTCTTGTGTGACTATATACTTTATTATTTTATGATTAATATATATTTCACACCTTTTAGAATAAATATAATCCATCCATATCTTTAGTATATAAAATACTAATTCCATCTCTAAATATTGAATTAGGAAATTTTTCTCTTATATTTTCAATTTCAAAGAAATATATTATATCACTATTTCATTCATCATAAGGACACATCACATTATATTCATTAATTCATCACCATAGATCACAAACCCTCATCCACTATAGGGTTGTGTGAGAATAGGTGAACTAACCAACCATCTATTTATCTTCTTGATATTTTATTCACATTCATGTGTCCACAAGAACTAAAATACATTTTGAGTCTACTTAGTAAGTGGATTTGATATTCATAAAAAATATCTCACAAATAAATAGTAATATCATTCAAACCCTAAATAACCAATTATACTTATTACCATGGTTGGAATAGTTAATTTCTCAGCTAATTTCATATTTGATGGATCAAATGATATACCTTCACATAAGATTAAATAACCCAAGAATGAAACTTTATGAAGACAAAGTTAAAATTTTGTAAATTTATCATACAACTTATCTTTCCTTAGTGTATTCATAACAATGATCAAATTATCTTTATGTTTTACATTAGTCTTAGAATTTATAAGAATATCATCAGTTAAGACAACAAAAAATTGATCATGGAAATACATAAAGACCCCATTATTAAAGTCTATGAATAGAGTTGGGATACTACCATTCCCAAATAGAGTCACATTAAATTCATAATGACCATGCCTTATATATAAGACTATATTTTGGACCTCAATTGATGACATCAATAATATTGTTTAATCATGGAAATATATTTACCTCCATGTATTTTATCAATTAAGTCATCAATATGGGTTAAATTATACTTGTTCCTCACAGTGATCCTGTTATGTTCTGGATAATCAACACCAGATCACATTGAACCATTTTGTTTATTAAAAAATAGTTCCCCCATGGAGACAGACTAGTGCGTATGAATACTTTTTCAATATAATATTAGAGTTTCATCTTCAATTCCTGAAACTCAATAAGGGTCATTCAATATGGAGTCCTTGAAAAAGGTGGAGCACTATGTTTGAATTCATCTAAAAAATACCCATTGTGATTAATGGGAATACCAGGAAATTAGTTAATATATATGTTATAATATTAATGAAAAATAGGCATGCCATAAATTTTTAGTTTCTCCCCAACAATTTGAGATAAATATCCCTCATGAATAGGTAGTAATACCAACAAAACGGAAGTAAATTACATTGAAATTTCTTATTCATCCTCACACTAAAAGATGATTATAGCCAATTTCAAATTATTAAAAGAAAATTTACATCATCAAAAATTGATATAGGATCTATATAAAGATTTAAAATCAATTCCATAATTGCCAAAAATTTATGGTTAGGTATAATAAAAAAGATTTTAAGGGAGAGTATTTCCAGGAAATTATATTCGGGAGGAGATATATACTTGTGATGGAATAATCATACCATTATGTGTATTTACTTCAGAGACAACATTTAATCATAGATTTGGAAAAATTATATTCATAAAAAATTCTCTAGATATAAAGTAGTGTATATAACTAGAATAAAAAAATACATTTTTATTTCAAGAATGGATTGTATCTGTACCTTTTAACACTTCATTTTCATAACCCACTTCTACTATTGTGATCACATGATATTTATATATTTATATTTTATTTAGTGTTATAATATGATCATTATCATCATTAACCCCTATATTCATCCACTGGTTAGAATAATTCCATACACCATATAATTATAACATTGGTTTGTGGGTGGAATATTTAATTTAGATTTCTCACCATACCTGTCATTGATTAGATTCTTAAAATCACATTGACTTTATTTTTCATGATGAAATTCTTTTCCATAGTAAATAAAATTTACTAGAACCCATAGTAATGTTTTCCCTATTCTTCATTCAACACTCCTAGAAAGTATAAGGATTAATTTTATTTCATAAATGGGTTTTATTGTTATAATTTCCTTGAAATTACATCAATGTCTTCTTATTCACAAAACCAAGAGAACAACAAGGATCCCTTACCTCCCATTTTATCATGAAATAATATCAATCAATGTCATTATAATAAAAAATGTATCTTATATCCAATTCCTTTTGGAGATGTAGTCTCAAGTCACTAAAGAGACAATAAAATTTTATTTGGGGTTGATAATAAAATCTAAACTGTATATTGAAAGTCTTGTGAAATTTATCTCATATGTACCGATAGATTCACAATCCTTATAATTTACTTCCAAGAATTCCTAATTTATTAAATTTTATAGGGTTTAAGGAATATAAATATAGAAAATAACGTTTTAAAATATTCCCATGTCATAGAATTAGTTTTATCCTCTTACCCTGTATTATTAATAACAGTCAACGATTGATCTAATTCACCTTCCAAAGAATTAATAAACAAGATAATGTTTTTGTACATTGAAGACTAGAGATAAGAAAACATATTTTCAATGGTAAAAACAATTTATTAAATTACTATTGGATTAGTAGATCCACTAAATAATGGTGGATTATACCTTATAAAAAACTAAACAATATATTGTTTCCTATACTTCTCATCTGTAAACACAACATGATTCGTAACTTGATAAAGTTATGTTATCATCCTAACAATATTTTTTCATTCCATCGTACATAATATTCAGTTTATAAAGAGTAAAATCATTTCATTTCTATCATATTTATCTTGAACCTGAATCCTCCTAGTTCTATTCATTAATATAAACCATAATCAGAGTAAGAGAAAAAATAATCATAGTGATAAATCATATAATCCTGAAAAATCATTAATAGTATGTCTAAATGAGGACATATTATTTTAAATATATGAAACCTTACTCTTTTACTAGGATAAACATGGTCATTATATATTCAAATCCTTTATAATGGCTTACAAAAAATTATTAATTAACTAATGCATATCCCCTAGGAGTGTCTATCTAGATATGCAGTTTCAGACCTAATCATCTTACAATGGGGAAGATCTAGTTAATACAAAATATTCTACATTAAGATTTTTCACCCTTAGGTAAAAATATTTCATAGACACATCCACTTTCTAGTATCTAGATATGGATGTATCTTCTGGTAAAACCACACAATCTCTACATTATAAATATTTATGATGTTATCATATTCATGTATTTATCCCCATGTTTTCAATAATTTTCTGCAATACAAATCTATAAAAATAACTAAACCATACTCTGATAAAAAATGAGGTAACCTCAGTGTAACATACATTTATATTACTTTATTTTACATGAATATTTAATACACATCATAACAGCATATACCCTAGAACCATGAAAGTGTTGTTCCATTGGATACTAGATATAGATACTACATATTTGATGAATGATCATAAATAACTCCCATTTTTTCCTCACATAGTACTTTATTCCAGACATATAATACTTAAAACCTTCCATCCTATCCTAGGGAATTAAAACATAATAGAGTGTGACTTCATATATCTCGTAAGGGTAAATTTGATAGATATTAATCATTATTAATAAGAAAGAGTAAGATTAGAATAAGGGTATAAGACAATGATCATATCTTTAGAAGTTTATACCCAATATTTCATATATCCTAAACATGACTAATTAAAAAAATTATCATTTCAAACTATATGAATCGTATGAGTGAGGTAGTTTCATAAATCAATCATAAACCATGATTTAATATCATAAGAATATGAACATGTCAATTTCTTTTTGAGGATCAATCAGAAATATAATCATAATAATATCTTGGGAATCATAACTTCATATTAGAATTACCTAAAGAGGAAAATTAAAACTTCTTATTAGAAGTAACATATATCTAGTTAACTTAAATATCCCTATATAGTTTATTAACTCTAATTACACTTTGTATATTCCTTACCCCATCTTTTCTATGGAGTTTTGTAACTCTATCATCTCTTAAGAGTTTCATAAATATATCAACATTATAAAAATAAACCATGTAGATAAATAACAAAGATCTTATCATTGGATTATATACCTATTAAGTCATAAGTATCATCAAAGGATGATACCATAAATGAAAAATTCCTTATAATATCACTGGATATTTTTTGAGGAAAATAAATGTTTCCTTTTAAAATCACTAATTAAAATTATAAAAATTTACAAAAAAAATATGGAAAAAATTTTCATTAAAAAAAATATAGAGTCATGTAAATTAAGCATTAAATTATTGATTAGTCATGATGATGGTAAATTCAGTCTGTGATTTAATAGTTTAAAATAACAATTATGTTCACCCATCCAGTAAATAATATTTCATTCAAAAAATGAAAAGATGATTATTTTTAAATTGTTGTATAAAAAGTTAAAAATGGGAAAAATTTCTCAAAAAATAATTTAATAAGATTAAATATGTTCTTTAAAAATGTTTTAGAAAACTTGGATATGGAGGAGAATGATTCCTGGTCACAAGGTGGAGGAATAAAGTCATCTTTTCTTATGAAAATTTACTAAACCATTTTGATTACCAATGACAGAAACATGGTACTAAGAAATAAAAATTATAGAAATATCTAGAGGTTAATAAAACAATATGGGTTTATCAGATAAGGGTAATATAATTTCTATTAATATAATGTAAAGAATAATCAATCCTGATTAAAATGATATTGAAACATAAATCCCTTACCTCCTGTATCATCTTTCCTTGTATGTGTTAAAACCACCTGTATAATAAATTTATATTTATTATAAATCTATTAAATAATAATACAATTATATATAATACCATAAATTATTTACTTATAATATTCAATCATATATTTAATTACATTTTTTTTTAATCACAGTTCCTACTGATAATTGATTCATTTTTCATGCATGTTTCGGTTAGGAAGTCCTGATAATTGTACTTTGATAATGGTTAATTAATCTATATAAATTTAATAATTTCAATATTATCATTTTAAATCATTATATGAACTTTTATAACTATTCATATAATGTGTTGATAAAAAATTTATTACATCATTTCACAGAGATGGAAGTCTTTATGTTTGTATAAGTGATGTTTATGTTTTCTGATGGATGAAATGGAAGAAAAGTAAAAAATAACAAAGAATTCAATAAACCTAATAATTTCATAGATATCATATATATCTAGTAAATACAATATTATAGCCATCATAGTTAAGTAGTGATAAAAAAGAAAACCAAACACATCGTGGAGGTAGTAGTCCATAAGTATAGACAAATGATCTTTTTCCCCATAAGATGGAAAGAAGGGGGGATAATGGTTGTTACATTCTAATAATAAATGTGTTTTATATTTTTTATACTAAAGTAATTATTTTATATTGTATACCTAATATTTAGAGAAGATAGAATAAAAAATAAAATTGATAGTACATGGTTAAGAGTAACACCAATTTGTTGAACATACACATTAAGGCATGTTTTAGAATGATAAATAAAATTTAAAGTACAAGGTTTGTTGTTATAACTTTTCACTGAGAAAACACATTTAAATTACACCTTAATCATTAAAAGGATGGTATTTTAAATATTAAATAAGCTCTATGATTTGGGTAAGTAATATTGGATGGTATTGTGGTATGTATTTTCTAATATATAAGGATTAAAAATTTTCTATAAAGGTGAAGAGGAGGTTCCCTTTTAAGTTATGGTAGGAGAACCATTGAAACATAAAGTATTAAAATATTTTAAATTTTTTGTAGTTTTCATGTTTAAAATTTATATATTTTAAATATATGATGATGATGAGTCAATATTATTTAATATTATAAAACTAAAATATGTTTATGTGATTTTTAACCTTTATCTCTTAGTGTTAACCCTGTTAACCCTTTTGAAAATCACCTCTATATCATAGTTTATTACGTTTTTGGGTAATGAAAGTTAATATAACAGGAAAGTGAATGATAAGTGGAGGAGGGTTTATATTTTAGACCATATCCTTTTCAATTGGAAAAATAAGGTTTTTATGAATTTTAATGCATTTAATAATATATAATTTTTTATAATATTCAATTACATCCATTTTCTAGACTATTCAAATAGTTTGATTGTAATTACCACATTATTGATAATTAATTTGAAAAAAATAAATTTTAAAAAATCAATAATATGTTATATTTATCTAAAAAATTCGTATAATTGAAGAAATCAACTAAATTATATTACTTTCCGTACTTTTAAAATCATTTATTGGATTGTTTTAATACATAAACAAGTATTTTGTCTTTGGTTAATAAGAATTAAAGGTAACTATGAAATCCCTAAAAATTAAAAATAAATTTCCATGATAAAAATATAATTCATGTTTTAGATAAAAATTTGTAATATTTTTATCCAAATGAATAGAATATTATAGATATTAAAACAATGAGTCACACTTTGTATTTAGGGTCTACTTTAAATAATATAATGGAAATTATTAATAGAAATTGGAAAGAAATTACGAAAACAAAAAATAAAATTTTCATAAGGTAGAAATAAAACTATCCAATGAAATAAAGGTAAGTGTTTTTGATATTTTTGGTCCTTGTCTATTATTTTGAACCCTATTTTACCCTTTTTGCCTTTACCATTATGACAAATATGGACATGGTAAGTATTAGTACTGAAAAAAATAAAAGGGGGATATTTAATAAATTTTAGTCTTATACTTAATAATATTTAATTCATATTTAAATAATAAATTCCTTAAGTGGCATTAATCCATTTTAAGATAATTTCACAAAATGCAATGAATTGTTTTTTCAAAAAATTGATATTTATGAATAAAATTGTGTGCATATGTTTATAATTACCAGTAAAAAACATTAGATTAATGTTAATTTTCTTCAATAAATATAAAATAGATACAATTAATTAAAATAAATCTATAATAGTGGTTATTTTAATTTATTTAGATAAAAACGCATTGCACACAAACAAAACATTTCTCATTAAGACATATTTTTTCTTATATTAGAATTATTTTATCAGTTAAAAACTAATGAATTATTTATATACATGTGTAAATTATAATTTATCAAAATATAGATATTCATATTCATACCATCCAATCCAATGGCTATGTTATAACTATTACATTAAATAATTATAATTCTATAGTATATCACGATTCGTTTAATCTTGGTGTTTCTTATAATGTAAAATATCAATGAAATTTATTTTATTAAAAGAGAAACATATCGTAAAACATAATGGTGTTTCATTTAATAATATTTTTATCTCTAAAATTCCAAAATATTAGTGGATCAACTTTTAGATGTGTAGTTTTCTAGCCAATGTCAAACTACAGGTATGATGATTTACCTCAACTAAAAAAATATAATCAATACCCCATTATTTGGATCAAGGTAGAGTGTCACTGATATATTCAATAGATTATTTAAAAATGTAGTTCAAGTATAGGCCTTTAGATAGGAATCCCACACCCTTATTATATAAATAATACATATTGAAGTAGGTAACCATAATTCTAGCTAAGATCTTTATTCAAGATTCTCCTAACCTCTCCACAAAGCATAGAGAATCCATCATTGAGGATCTTTTGATTTTACAGAATTGCATGGATGAAGTCTCTAAATTCAAAGCATATTTTGAAAATATTCACCCCACCAAAAGTCACATAACAATTTTATTTATAGAGAAAGATCAATAAGTTTCCATACAGGGGAATATCAGAAAACTATACATCTCTATAAAACTAAATTACATTGATATTCATTGATCACTGATGAATAATGGTTCCAAGATAAAAAAATACTAGTTTTTATCCTCCATCGCCTAGTTTATAGTGAAGTGGACCTAACTCACTTTAACCTAACCATTAATTGGTATAACAAGTGTGCGGAGAAGCTTCACAAGAGGATCAAACAGAAATTATAGTTTAATAATCCAATATTCGACTCTAAATTCATGGTAGTTCATGAGGGCATACATTTATGGTTATTATGAGGTTGTTTTTGGAATTGTAGTCAAGAAATAATACCTTTATCATATCAATAGTTCCTCAAATATCCCATTTATAAGTAGTAAAATATGTTTTATTATGATAAAACCCCATTTGAATCTTGTGGTACTTAATATATTGATATAGGGAACTACAAAAGGGAGGTGAAACTAAGAATGATAGCGAATTATGTCTAATTAGATGCCCCTAATGTTTCGTCGGTTATACCCTCTAGCTTATTTTTAAAAATCAATATATATTACAAGTTTTCTATAATGACCAGTACATCAATAAATAAAATACCCTATTAAATAAAACAATTTCATATTAAGTAATGTAGTTAGAGGAACCACAATCAGTACATTGGATAATATTGACCATTATGAAATTTAGTTTTTCATATTAAAAAAAACTAATATTATTAAAAAAAAATTAATATATCCATTGTACAGTGACAATTTTTATTAGTATAAATTAAAAGATATGATACCATACAATTAACATAGATAAAAGATTCAATGACCTAAAAATGTGGATCATACCATATAAATTCAATTTATCAAATCTTCTAAAGGATATGGAATTACTGCAACTTTCACTTGACTAATCCCAAACCAAGACCCATGAACTATGTCTCAAAAATAACCCTTTGTGGGATAATTTCAATATTATCTAAATGATAACACAAACAATGTTTTCAAAACCACACAAAGAAAGAAACAATATAACACTCTTTACACATATGGTTTATGATGGTATAATAAGGGTTTATGTATCTAGACCCTAGTAATACGAATTTATATATTTTTTTTAATATAAAATTAGTATACATATCCTTTCTGATAATTATATTATAAATGATTCTATAATGAGTAAGAAAAAATAGGATTTTGATATGAGGGAATGAAAAATTTTATTGTTGGGGAAATATATTCTCTCAATTGACACACACATTTGACAATATCAAGAACAGTTGAAATTCATTTTTTAATTAAATATTATTATTAAATAATATTTATTTAAATTAAAACTATATTATAATATAATGAAGTCAAATGTAATATTATAAGGGATAAAATGTTGAGTTAACAATGAATTATATTCTAAACTACAAAATATAAGATTTGGTAAGTTATTTTTATAAAAAAAATTTTCGAAACAACCAAATCCAAATGATCCAATTTTTTTCCAAATTTTATGATACAATTTATTTTTAGGTAAAAAATAAATATTTTATTAAAATACAGTCGGAATTATGACATGAAAATAGAAAACAAATGATGTAATATATTATATAAGAAAGATACACAACAAAAATCATTTTCTACTTTAAGAAAATGTTTTTTAGGATATGGAATATATTTTATAATCCTTTAATAAATCCTAAAAAACTTATACTATATTTTAATACTTTGAAATAAATCCTTTAGAAACACGACTCACTTTGAGATATCAAATGGTATTATTTGATTATGTTTTCATCAAAGAGTTTTAAAATATTTAAAATATATCATAACATTTAAATACATTTAAAAATACCATAGTATGGTTTGTATTTTAATTATTTTATCATTTTAACTCTGAAACCTATGTTTAGAAATTAAGAACTAATTCTCCTATATTTCTAAAAATACCCATAAATCCTCACATTAATCTTTACTGAAAACCCATTTATCATTAATTCCATCTCCCTTCCCCACTATAAATCCTTCCCAATGTGTTCCCAATATTCTAAGAATCTCCTATAAATCTTTTATAATCACCCTCTTAAGGTAAGTTTTCCTATATTCCATTTTCTTTCAAGTAATTTCTTTTTAACAATCCTAATGATTTCTAAATATTTTTACTATATTGAGTTTTTTTTTAAAAAAAATCATATATATGAGTACCACACAATTATATAACACCTTTGACCCTCATTAATCAACTTTTTGAACCTTTATGTTCCTAAATTATGTTACAAATATTATATCCTGATTTTCCTGAAGATACTTTTATATTTGGAATAACCATCCCCAATACCACTCAATTGTCTTTACATATATGGATTTAACCTTCATTTATGGGGAGCTTCCATGTTTATGACCCACAATCACTAATTATGGGATTAAAAGTGGTGAAATTTTTTATTATGGTGTATGATATATGTTCCCCACAAATAAATATACATGATATGAATATGACGGGTGAAACAAAAATTTTGTAGCCATATGATGTATTTTGTAATGTTTTTATCTCAAGATATACCATGTATGGTGCATGGGAGGTTATCCTAGTAGCACTATGTTATGATTTCTATGAGGTTAGACTTCATATATACTTATGATGGCTTGTTTTATGTTTTCACAGCATTTTTTATGCTTCATTCATATTATAAACTTATACCATGATTCAATGTTCATGATTATGATAAGCACATTTATATTTTATCTTTACATTCCTCTGGACTTGTATATACTTATTCAACTTATTATATTCTTTGAATATTCCATTACTAGGTTTTATATCTCACCTATTTATTATGTACATCCCTAGGTTAGCATATTCATTCTTTAAAGATCAATGGATTTGAAGGGTGAGTTGTGGAGTTATATAAAAAATATCATTGTATCTTTATTTCATGTTACTATTGTACGTAACTAATTACCCAAATACAATAGTATCCTCAATCTTTTTATATTTTAATATATGTATCTTTTTGTAATAAATCACGAATTAATGTGAATTAAAGATATTATTTATCATAGTGGTATTAGAGGGAATTATTGGCTGTTTTGGGAATTAGGATTAGAAAACATTATTGAAAGCATTAAGGATAAGATTAAACATCATAAAAAATCCCAAAATTGTGGTAAAGTATAGATTAAGTTGAATCCATGAACCAAAACCATTATCTTCATATTATATATAGATAAAGATTTGGAATAGTTCTTTATAGGGGTAGTAACCTTGAAAATGGGGCATTGGGCATTGAATCGATCGTCACCATGTTCATGATAAAAAAGAATTATTTTGGACATTGTTTTAAACACATAAGGAATCTTCTATGGAAAATTCACATGTAATTTAATGAACATTATTAATGGAAAAAATTTCCATAAAATTTAATTTTGTGAAATTGATGATGGATTACCTATAATTAAACTTAGATAATTATAGGTTAATAAATTTATGTAATTTATATATTTTCTACGAGGCCCCAGCCTTAATACATCACATAATCTTGATATAAATTAATAATTTGAAATTTATTAATATATAGAATCTTTTCAGGTTTAGAGTTTTAAATAATTAAGCCATTATTAATATATATCATACCACAATCATACAAGGAGATAATATCAAAACATTGCCCATTTTTTCCACCAAAGGAATCACATTTAATCATAAAACATGAATTATTTTCTGAATAAAAATATTTTTTGACTTATTTATTTCTCATACTCATCATTATACCCTTAGAAAACTTTTTAAAAATGTGAAATAAGAATAAAAACACAGTATGGGATAAAATAAGAAAATAAAATGTTGTTCCTTGAATATTTATAATCCCATGCATTCATAAAAATCAGGATAAATTCATAGAAATCCTAAATAATAAAGGTAACTTGTGGAATTCATATCATAATTATAATGTAGCTTTAACAACTATATAGGGAGTAACCTTTATGGTTACATTTTTAATACCTATCATATTATATTCCCCAAATCTCATAGGAGAGACCTCAACATTTACCTCATTCACATTACCTAATGCATTAGAGAGATATCACGACATCACCAACCCTTGGTTTATCATAGAACCATACATATACATAATCATTTCCCAAGAACCATAACATAATCATAAGACATGAACAATAATAAAGGAATAATAACATTTCCACATTGCAATCATAAGACATTGTTACAAGATATTGATATAATAAATCCATCCTCTAAACCATATTAAATACCAAAATACCAAAATAGGATTATAGATTTTAATTTTCAATTTAAAAACATTAAGTCTTGTAGAGGAATGCAAATACCAAATAATGGTCACATCGGTGGAAAGGTCATTGCCCCCACTTACATAAAAACAATACTTTATGTCATTTAGTAAAATGATTCATAGAAAATATTCCCTTTTTTTAAAAACCATTTAATTAAATTAAAATTCAGGGTGTATGTTATACACTGTATAAAATAAGTTTTTGTTTATTATCAAAACATGTATCAATGAAATGAGATTGATACGTAGTTCATTACCTCAAATCCGACTTATCTCATTCATTATTTATATTCTTGAATAATAAACATAGGTTAATTTCTACTTTATTCAGAACCATTTTAATGTTTATTATTCATTAAATATTACTTATTACCATGTTATAACAATTATTAAATTATATGATATCATATTAGACATTTTGTCGATGTTTGGTACATGAGTTAAAAATAAACTTGTTATGATTACAAATTGCCTATGAGGTGAAAAGTCCATTATCTCAAAAATTATATTAGTTAATTAAATATCATATATATCTAATATATATTTATATATAATATTCAATAACATTTGGAGATAATAAATGAAATGCACCGTTCTTGGATATGGTAGGTCGTAAAAACGCATGAACGCTACATTAATTTCTTTATCATATTAAAAGAATGAGAACTAAATGATAATTTGGTATATAATAATTTCAGTTTAATATCTATGTTATGTATGTTACAATAGTTCATTAACACCATCCTTTATGCATTCCATGTATGGAATGAACGAGTCAAATAACATTGAGGGGGAAGTTGTCCACACTTCCTCAAATGAAGTTATTGTGTTCACACTTTATGTAAACAACAAAAGTATGCTGTAAATAAAATTTAAATAAGAATAGAGAAAATATAAGAATAATATATATCATATATTAATATAGTTCCATCATAATTACCAACATTATAGGTGGTAAAAGAAAATTGAACAATCATCCTTTCATGAGGCATTAGTTCACAATACACAGAAACAACATGTTCTATATTTATTAGATGGAGGTGTGCGTAAGTGTTGATGAAAAAATAGCATAAAAATCCTAGCATATTTTTGGTTCTTTTTTAAAAAAAATAATGGAATAAAAATAGTATAGTGTTGGATAAGGGAAATAAATGTAAGGAGCATGGCAGAATACGTTACCTCTAAATTTGGTAACTACTTTTTATTTGAGAAAATATGGTTTATTGAATTTCATTATTCCCAAGGTAAGGATCATAAAATGAAGTTAGGGATTTTGTAGTATTATTTGATCAGAACGTGGATTATCCATTGTTCTTGAGAGGTGTTAGTAAGTGGGTAGAGGTGGTGGCCTTTTATAAGAGGGAGGAGGGGAACTTTATGAAATTCCTGAAATATTATTTTGTTATAAATTTAATTTTGAATTATAAAATATAAAAATAAGTATATTTAGTGTATAAGATTAGTATGGGTATAAATCCTCTAAATCAATAGGTTTTAGGAATGTTTAGGTCAAAAATATAACTTTACCTTTTGGCTTTAACCCATAGTTAAATAAATTACCTCTTACAATGTCTTCTTGTATTTTTACACTATATGGTTACTATAGATACTATAAAATGCCAAAAGAACCTCAAGTGGATAATTAATGACCTTTAAAACATTACATACTTCATTTAGAAGAATATTATATTTTATCGACTATAATATCATTTAATATAATAGTATTTGTGGTTTAAAAAAATCATTTATGTCAATTTTGACACACTTTAGTAATTGAATTCTTTTAAAGTAATAAATAAATTATTTATTTGATAACCTCAAATTAAATAAAATATAGCACGTCATATTCAAAAAAAAAATTCTTATATGGAATCAAAAGCTTCAAATTAATTAATTTTTAATATTTATAATATCATTTATTTTAATCATTCATTAATTAGGTAATAACTAAATCGTCATTCTGTCCTAAATAAATTTATTTATTAATTGTATATAAATTATAAATAAAATACCAAGATTCCGAAAATATTTTTATATTTTTAATCATTATTTATAGTCAAATATATCAATTACATATCCATATATTGAAATGGTTCTTCTAAAACGATATATCTTTATGTTATGTTTCTCTTTACTTTAAATTAATTATTATAACACGTCATTATCACACCCTAGTGACTCCCAAATGACAAAATATTGGAATAAGGATTGTTTGGGTCTCCAATGACTCATAAAGTATGATTATGACATATTTTAGGGTTGTTATTTATTATTAAAATAATATTGTTACCCATATTTACCGAATTTACACTTTAATTGTGTTTAGTAAAAATAATTACTGAATATATGACTCATAATGTCCAAAAAATAAGGATACCTATTTACATAAATTAGAAATTATGGATCCAATTTTGCAATCCATTTTACCAAATTAAAAAAACTTAATTTTCATTAATTAATTTAAAATTAATTGTAGTTTTTGAAACCATATAACATGTTTTTATGAAGTAAAAAAATATAAAAAAATTGACATGTGTTTCTATCCAATTTAAATGTGAAATTACATCCAATGTCCAAAATTAGTTTAAATGAAAAAAACATAATCCAATTACACTTTAAAACTAATTAAAAGGATAACATAAATATAGAAACATATTATATGAAAGGCAGTTTTGAATTAAAATGCAGTATTTTTCATTATGCATTAAAATACGAATTTCATCGGAAAAGGAATAAAATTTCAACAATGGTAAATTTTTATGTCCCACATTCAAATAATAAAATTATTTTGTAAAATATAACATATGAAAGTTACAAAACCATTTCTAATAATGGTTTACCATGAAAGGGTTTTAAAATAACCTTTTCAAAATATTGGAGTATTTTATGCTTAAAATTTGATCGATTCTCTTTTCAGGACTCTAAACCTTTTTGGATGAATGTAGATAACATCTAAAAAACATGTCTAATAATATTTTAGTTATTTATATTCACCCTAAATAATACAATGTCTAGGACTTAACTACCATTTAAAGTAATAATTATCTTAGTGTATTATTTTCAGTATCACTCATAGATGTGTGCAACGTAATACATCAGAGAAACTTGTTGTCACATGTCAATTACGCTATCAAGAAAAAGTGTCCCCTTAATGTTAAAGTAATATCTAACTCATTAATATTAATGAAAAAGTATTCTTCCATAAATATTTAGGAATTTACATTATCCTATCAATGTTCATGTCCTCCCTTTTATATTTTTACGAGGTTTAAAATTTTCCTCTCCGATTTTCCTTGTATTCTAGTTGATGTGTAGAAATATAATGAATCGGGTCAATAACCTATGTGGGAGACAATGTGGTGACATCCCTTTTCAGATGCAAAACATGATGGGAAGAAGGTATCAAAAATTTATCGATAATACTTTCTTAGTTAACTCATGTTTTTAATATAATCTTTACTCAAGGAGAATAGCCACACCCCCTAATAAATAACAAGTTTCAATTGATATCTTCACGTTACAATGACCTCTAAATATCTAGGGATCTTTTGATACCTTAATCACAAAAAAATGAATCAATTCCATTAAAAATATGATCCATATCATTCAATTACTTATGCAAGATAACGTCATGTTGGATCTTTATTTTATGGAGGGAGTATCTAATAAATGTAAGATGATGATAAAAATACAATTATTGAAGAGGAGATTGAAGAGATTGTGTGGAAGGAATTATACAATTTCTTTAGATAAATATTTTCCTAACATTATCTGACTAAAAATAGAGAGTAAGTTCACTAGGCTCAAGAAAAAATGGATGAATCCATCAGGGTTATGAGGTGAACTTCATATGATTTTCCTGATACATCTCCAAATTATCAAATGACCCTAAAAGTAAATTTGACCATTTCATTAGTGGTATAAAACCGAATATATGAAAGGGTTGGTTGATTAATGACTTTAAAAAACATATTTAAATTTTATTATGTTTCCTCTATGTTTAAATGGATATTGGTTAGTCTCATAGTTTACATGGTTCAAGAGATAGAAAGAAGGGAATGGATTTAAATTTTGGTGGTGTGATGGAGAAATATCATTGTGTAATAAAGTCTAAAACCACACGTATAAAATATATGGGAATAAGAATCCTGAAAATTTATTAATGGGGATAAAGAAATTCATTAGGAATGGGAGGGAAGGGAACCTAACTAGGAAGAAATGATGATTGAAATCCATCAATGTGATTGAATAAAATAATTCTCCAGTCAAACCTCAGCCTGTTGTCCAATGTTTAAACTACACAGAACAAATAAAATTTACAAATTAATATACAAAACTATGGGTTAGAGATGATATCCAATGAAAACAAACTCCTATTATTTTATAAAATATTTGAGAATATTCCCTCACAAATATTTAGTAGGTTCTCAATAATGATGTGGTGATATGTATATTATTTATTCATTACTTAATAGTGAAAATAATATTTGATTCTAGTTATTTTAGTTCTTTCAGATTATATATGTTTAGTGTAAATATTCAAACATAATATCAAAACACGGAATTTCATCTATATATAAAAATGGAAAATGAGGGAATTCTGGAGTCCCAACAACATAACACTTCCCCTATAAACATTTGTTAGTTAATGTGTAAATTTATTCCATTATGAGTATGGATTTTATTTCCCTATATTAATAAATAATAAATTTTATAGAGTAGGAAATCAGCCCAATATTTAAAACATCCCTTAGATTATATAAATGTTCAAGGAGGAGGATAAATCTCCATTTCTATTATCATATCATGCTTGGATATTAATTCCTTATAAATAATCATTTCTAGATCAAATTATTGAGACAAAGGAAGAGATTGTCGTTGATGACATTACCATTATAATGGAATATGATTATGTGTTTCTTGAAGAATTGACTGTTCTTCCTCCAAGCCTTATGTTTGAGTTCTTAATTGACCTTACACCCACATCTCTGTCAATATTCAAGACACTATATTAAATAGCCACTTCTGAACTTGAGGAGCTGAAGAAGAAACTATAAGAGAATCTAGATAAAGGGTTTTTATGCTAATGTGATTAACCATGTGGTGTATCGATCCTTTTCATAATGATTAATGATGGTTTAATGGGTCTCTACATTAATTATTATGATGATATTAAGAACATGAAGATGAAGAACAAGTATCATGTTCCATGGATTTATGACCTGTTTGATTAGTTATATGGATTCTAATACTTTTCTATGAAGTAGATTTGACCTATATGTTATCGTGTAATGGTGTAGAAGGAGGATATCCCCAAGGATGATTTTTGTACATGTTACGGGCAATACGATTTCAATATGATTCCATTTGGCCTCATTAATTGTCCAGATTTATTCACAAAATTAATGAATAGAGTATTTAGGGATTAACATGGAAAATTTATTTTAATATTTATTGATGATATTTTTATCTACTATAAAAGTAAGGTGGAATAAGATGAACCATTTAACATTTTACAAAATACATAATGAAAGTATTTTTTGGTGAAATATAATAAATACACATTTTGGATAGATAAGGTAACATTTATGGGGAATAGTATACCTAGAAGAGGGATATATATGGATTTTCTTAAAATATAATTAATTAAAGGATGAATTAGAAAAACATCTATGATGGAGATCCATAGTTTACCTAGGTTAGTTGTGTACTATAATTAATTTTCTAAAAACTTTTAATGTTTTTCAATCCCACTAACGAAGATAACTCGAGAGGGGGTGAGGTTTTTTTTTGGAGTGATGAATGTGGATGGATATTTAAAGAGTTAAATAAAATGATAATCACTATAAATGTTTTCACATTAACCAATTGTGGGGAATGATTTTTGATCAACAACAATGTATCAAAAATAGTCTTGGGTTTGTACTCATGTAAGATGAAAAAGTTCTCACCTATACCCCCAATAATTAATGGCCCAAATGTTAGACAACCCAAGAAAGATTTGAAATTGGATGTAGTGATAATATCATTAATGATTTAGTAGAACTATATGTACATGGAAAAGAGTGACCTATAAAATGATCATAACATCCTCATGTATATATTCACACAAATAGAGATCAATAAGAAATAATGTATGTGGTTTGAGCTAATCAAGGATTATTATTATTCAATCCATTACCATCTTGGGATAGTAAAAAATGGAATATACTTATAGTAAAAAAGATTATTAAAACCTATCCATGATTAGTATTGAAAGTGATCGAATCTTCTTGTATATGAAAATAATGGACATGGGAATAATAAATGAATATATATCATTAATTTCATAAATAAACGCTCATCCATCCATTCCTGAGAGGATATGGGATGCGTAAAAAGATGATATGGTGCCACAAAAAATAGAAGCTAATATTTCAATTTTAACACCCCAGGTTTTTTTAAAATAAATATAAAATCATGAAACTTTGTTTTAAGTAGGTATTTCTAACTAGCCTTTAAAACATAAATTTTCCACTTCTATGTTTTGAAATTCAAGAAATTGCCATCTGCAATTGTGTTTAGTATGTTATTTGGAGTCTATTGGAAAAACTTTTTTTTACTGAATAGTAACATACACTTATGAATAGTAATATGATTAGTAATATGACCTTAATGAATAGTAAATTTTATTATTATTTTATTTTCTTAAGGAAATAAGATAATAACATCTTGGTTATTTTTTTCTTTGTGATAAAGAAGTAGGTGTAAAATTCGAACTGTTTATTTTTTAATTAAGTATGATTTTATTTAATATATAAATTAATAATATTTAGAAAATTATTTTTCAAAAATGGACTACATTTATGAATTCTACAGGTCAAAAAATGGCTACCGAAATTTTTTGGGATTTTTTTGAAATTAAAGAATTTGTGATGAATAGTAAAATATGATAAAATAAGATAAATGCTAAATACATGATTTACTGCATCATAAGTGATTCAAGGATGATGTAATCCCACTTGGTTCGAACTCACATTCCATTATTACTATTTTCGGTGACATTAATTAATATTATTCAATGTTTTGAGCAAAAATATTATAATAATGATTAAAATAATGAAAAATACCCCCTCTCGTCCACTATAAATACCACCCTCACTTCCATCTTCCTCCCACACCTCTCAAGCCTTGAAAATTATCTAATTTATGCCAAATCCTATCCACAATATTCTTCCCCACGTCCTAGAGCTTCTGGTCTCACTAAAAGACCAAAACCAAAGCCCTTGTGGAGGATCTCAAGGAGAAGAGATCAAGAGGTAAACATCCTCTTTTATTTTCTTTCGTTAATTTCATTTTATGTTATGATATTCCATTAAATTTGGCTTATTATGGGATATTTTATTAAATATCCTCCCTTAATTCCCATATTATGCATTAACGATGAGATATCCTCTTCCTCTCATCAGTGTTTTTTTATGAAATTTTAAGAGACACTATTAGGCTGCCGAATTTTCGTGAAAAATTTATCAAGATTTATTTTATTTTAAGATTCCTTTATTTTATTCTTTTCTCCTCACCTCCTCTTAACCAAGAGACATTAAAGATCCAGAATATTGTATATTTTATATTCCCTCATGTACATGGAATACTCATCATCATTATTTTTCTCCTCCCCCACTTATTCAAGGAATTAAAATATCATCCGTGATGTGTCGAATTACTGACATCGTGGATGATGTGATTTCAATTTTCATTAATTCTTTGAAGTCTGGAATTCAAACCATTTTTATGATTGAACCAGGTCATAATATATTTATTATGTCTCATTAATGGTTCGGGAAATCTTTTGTAATGGTTCTAAATTATAAGACAAAATGAGGTTGTTGTTATCAAAGAACCACTAAAAGATCTAAACGAACATCATTAATGTTTAAACTTATGAATCATCCTCATATAAAACATCAAAATTATAAATGGTATAATTTATGGTACTATAAATATGTAAATACCATTTCATTCCAATTCTAGAGTTTCACTTCCAATCGACAAGAACATCCATCATGAACCAATCATGGGAGTCATGTAAGGAACTCACCCAAAATAGTGCAAGAACAAAATACTAACCATTACAGGGTGAAATGAGGATATTAAATGATCATATAAGATGTTATAAACATGAAAATATTTCTTTCATATATTAATAACACTCTCTTAACCATTATACACAAGGTTTAAACAAGTTTAATGTAAGACAAGACCGAGGTAAGGGAATTCTTAACCCAATTCTCATTCTTTGGGTTAACCTTCTACTTCATTTTTATGTGGTATTTAAACTGTTTGTGGGATCGTTTTTGTTTATATTATGTTGAATTATGTTGAATTATAGTGTATATACATATTACACACACTCTATTAAGTATCACTTCAAGTATATGATGTTTATAAGGGACTTTTCTTTTAAAATCTTCTTTTAAAATTCAGTTTTAGAAAATTCAAAAGCAATGTCTTTATGCTATTATTAATGTTGTATGATTATGTTTTGGTTCTTGGGAATTTTTTATGATAAATTATGGAACGTATATTTTCCTCCATTGCATTTGGTATATGTATGCTGGAGGTCGGCCGTATGGTTACTCTAAGTGTAATTGCGATGATTACACAAATTGTAAGGTAGCCGTGAGGGTTACAAATTATAAGGTAGTCGTGAAGGATACAATATTATGTAAGTAATTAACCAAGATAAATTTATGATTCTACTTATTTTCTTGTGTATTTTTGGAGATATCATGTTTCACAAGGTAAGTATATATATATATATATATATCAGTGATAGGTAATTCTTTTGGAAATGACTTCATATGTTACATGTATTCATGGACTAATGTATTATTTCCTTCTTTTCATATCCCTTACTGAGTTTTTATGACCATACCATGTTTTTAAATGATTTTCATAGGTTAATGGATGTGTAAGTAAATAAAAGAATCCATGTTAAATGTTAAAGAATTTTCAAGGAATTATGTTTATGTTTTAATGTTTTCAATTTTGAAAAAAATGGAAACTGTTTTTATGGTATCCACTCTGTGACAATGTGTAATGTTATGAATGTATTATTTCACAATTATCTAAAGATATAAACTTTAAAATATCCTAGATGTAAAAAGGAAGTGTTTTATTGACTAAATTAAATATTATGTATGTAATAAGTATGGGTCCTTATAGTTGGTATCAAAGGATGGTTTAGATAACATTAGGGGTTAGGGTGATGTTAATAGAATACCATAAATTATTTTCACTCTATGTTTAATATGAAATGTTTTATCATTTAAAGATTACCATTTTGCTTCATCTAAGACATTTTTGGTCAGAATTGTTGTCTGTAGAAGGAACAGGGATGCTGAAGAGCTGATACACCGACAGAATGACATCCTTCCGGAACTACAACCCGGAATGGTATGGATTGGAACTGAGCAGTTTGTGACAGTAATGGCTCAGATAATGTAGGCAATAAATGGTGGTGGCATCCATTCAATAGAACCAATATATGTACCACAACAGAACATGACAGTAGTGGAAAATTTTATGAGACAACATCCTCCTGCATTTAGTGTATATTCTGACCCAGTAGAAGCTGAAGGATGGATCAATGCCCTTGAAAAGATATTCTATGTTATGGGATGTTTAGATAATCAAAAGGAAAGTCTTTCCATTTATCATTTTGAATGGGAAGCTGATCAATGGTGTTCAATGGTAAGGAATATCAAGGGTAGAGAGGATTTTTATGCCTTAGAGTGGGATGAATTTAAAAGTCTTTTCCTTGAAAAATATTTTCCTAAGGTGATGCGACTTAGAATGGAGATGAAATAATTCTAATTGAAATAGAAGGAAGAAGACTTTTTGACTGTTTATGAAGCTAAATTCACTCGACTGGCGAGGTATGCTTAAAATATTATTATGGATTTTGATAGAAAAATCACCTACTTTTCCTCTGGATTGAAGCTATGTTATTGAAGGGAATTGGCCTCCCATGAATTCAAAAGTTATGAGAATATTGTCTGATGTGCTGAGAGGGTAGAGATGGATTTTTCTGATGATCACATGAATTTTCAAAAAAAAAAAGAGAAGAAGAGGTTCAGTTTGTAAGCAATGGGTAAGAATCAACCAAAGAAATATTATGGTAAGAAAATCCAATTTCCAACTTTATAAAAAGTGTAGCAAGAAACACCCTGGGGAATGTCTTAGAAAAACTAGGAAGTGTTTTAAATGAGGTAAGTTTGGACATATGGCCCGAGATTACAATGAAAATGATCCAAAGACTAATCCTGAAAAGCAGACTGTAAAGTGTTTTAAATGCGCTGAGATGGTTAATTATGAAAATTCCTACCCATAGAGAGATCTGAAGGATGCAAAGAAGCCAAACTACAAGCAGAAAGGTGTAGTGAGATCCTTTGCGACTATGTCAGCAAATGTTGGGCCATCCAACAAGGTTGTATCAGGTACTTTGTTTTGTCACTCAGATTTTGCTAAAGTTTTGTTTGATACAAGGTCTACACATTCCTTCATCTCTAAGAAATTTTCTAGTAATTAGAAAATATCACTTCAACATATCTTACCAAAACATTTTGTTAGAACAACAGGGGGAAATGTTATATCAAAGATGAATTATTAGAATCTTCCTATTGTGGTCTGTGGAAAGACTTTACCTGAAAACTTGTTATTTTACCCTTAGTCGAGTTTGATGTTATTCTGGGGATGGACTAGATTTCTGATTATCATGCTAGGATTGAGTGTAAGGCTAATGAAGTTTTTTTAGAAAGATTGTATGTATATATACAAGAAAGAACCAATACAATTGATAATATATCAGGAAGCTGAGAAACTATTGAAATATGGAAATGAATATTATCTTTCTCAAATTGTTGAAAATAAGGGAACTATTTAGATTAAGGATGTTCCAATGGTAAATTAATATATTTATGTTTTTCCTGATGAGATACTTGGTGTCATACCTGATCTGGAATTCGAGTTCAAAATTGACTTACTTCCTAATGATAAGACAATTTCAAAACCCCCTTATCGAATGGCTACAATAGAATTTCATGATTTGAAAAATCATTTGCAGGATTTTATTGACAAAAGCTTCATTCGTCCGAGCACTTCACCATGGGGATCCCCTGTTTTGTTTGATAAAAAAGATGGTTCTATGAGACTTTTCATTGATTATAGAGCTTTGAATAAAATCACTATTAAAAACATGTATCATGTGCCTCATATTGATGACTTGTTTGATCATATCTAGGGAGATTAGTACTTTTCTAATATTGAATTGAGATCTGGATACCATCAGCTGAAGGTGAAGAAGGATGACATCCAAAATACAGCCTTTCATACTAGATATGGGCATTATGAATTTTTTCTTATACCATTTGGATTATCTAATGCACCTGCTGTATTCATGAATCTTATGAATAGAGTATTTAATGAGTTCTTGGATAAGTTTGTGGTTTTATTTATTGATGACATTATGGTTTTTTCTAAAATTAATGAGGAGCATGAAAACCATCTAAGGGTTGTTTTACAAACATTAAAAGAAAAGAACCTTTATGGAAAATTCAGTAACTGTGGTTTTTGGTTACAACAGATTTCTTTTCTTGGGAGCATTATAAATAAGGATGGAATAACAGTTGATCCTACCAAAACAGATGAAGTTGATGAATGGACAAGACCCACAAATGTTACAGAGATTCGTAGTTTTCTTGGATTAGCGGGTTAATACCAACGGTTTGTTATGAACATTGCACATTTATCTAGCCCGATAACTAAGTTAACATGGAAAGGGGATAAATTTTTTTGCGCAGAAGAATGAGATATTTGTTTTTAAAAACTGAAGAAGATATTGGTGAATCCTCCAGTTTTGGCCTTGCCTTCCCGAAATGGTGAATTCGTTATCTACAGTGATGCTTCTTTGAAGGGGCCTGGTTGTGTTTTGATGTAGAATGAAGAGGTAATTTCTTATGCTTCAGGACAACTACAACCTCATGAGTTAAATTATCCCACCAATGATTTGGAATTAGCAACTGTGGTTTTTTGCTTTGAAACTTTGGAGGCATCGTCTATACAGATCCAAATTCCAAATATATTCTGACCATAAAAGTATAATGTATATATTGACTCAGAAGGAATTAAACATGAGGCAGAAAAAATGGCTATAATTGATAAAGGAATATGATTTCACGATCAATTACCATCCTGGAAAAACAAAAAATGTGGCGGATGCCTTGAGTTGGAAAAATCAAGCATCATTAAACATGTTACATTTGGAACATGATCCCATGATTAATGATTTGATGAATTTTGGCTTAGAAGTTGTTGGTGTTTGGAATACGTCTATTTTGATTTAAGTTTCAATGCAGTCTTCGTTGTAAGACATAATTAAGCTAGCACAGAAGGAAGACTGTGAGGTACAGAAAAAGGTATAATTGGTTAAAATGGGTACATTTCCAGAATTTATCCTTGATAAAGATTGTGTTTTAAGATTTTGAAAATGGTTGTGTGTTCCTAGTGATTCTCAGTTGAAGAATTATTTGTTGTGCGAAGCTCATAGTTCTCCATTTTCTGTTCATCCTAGAAGTACGAAGATGTATAGAGACCTTTGAGGGTATTATTGGTGGGATGGAATGAAAAGAGATATTGCTGATTTTACCATGAAATGATAGACAAGTCAGCAGGTTAAAGCAGAGTGGTGATTACTGAAGGGGATGCTTCCACCTTTGCCAGTGCCAGAGTGGAAATGGTAGAATGTATCCAAGGACATTGGGGTGGTACTACCAAGGACTTCTTGAGGTAATAATGTCATTTGGGTTATTGTAGGTCGACTAACAAAGTCTGCATATTTTATTTCTATTTGATATACAATGACATTGGATCATCTTTCTCGATTGTACCTTAAGGAGATTGTTAGGTTACAGGGAGTTCCCCTTTCCATTATTTTTGACTGAGATCCCAGGTTCAATTTTAACTTTTGGAAGGGACTTCAGAAGTCATTGGGAACAGAGTTAAATTTCAGTACTGTTTTTCATCCTCAACCAGATAGGCAGTCAGAACGAACGATTCTTACTTTGGAAGATATGATTCGATCTTGTTCAATAAAGTACCAAGGAAGTTGGGATCAACATATTTCTTTAGTTGTGTTTTCATATAATAACTGTTTTCATTCCGGTATTCAGATGACACCTTTTGAGGCCTTGTATGGGATACAATGTCAGACTTCAGCGTTTTGGGATGAAGTCGATGAAAGAAAGTTGATTGGGGCCATAATTAGTAGAAGAAGTGGCTGAGAAAGTGAGGATGATCTAGAAGCACCTGAGGACAGGTCAGAGCTGGCAGAAAAGTTATTTAAATAATAGAAGGAAAGACTTCTCTTTCGAGGTAGGTGACCATGTTTTCCTTAAAATATCTCCTTGGAAAAGTGTGATACATTTCAGTAAAAAAGGGAAGCTAAGTCCACGATTCATCGGTCCTTTTGAAATTTTAGATAAATTTAGAACAGTGCCATACCGTGTAGCTTTGACTCCAAGTTTGTTTTAGGTACACAATTTTTTTCAGGTTTCAATGTTGAGAAAGTATGTGCCAGATTCATCACATGTCTTGAGCCCAGAAGTAGTTCAGCTTGAAGAGAACCTTTCTCATGAAGAGAAACTAGTTCATATTCTTGATTGAATGGAATAGGTATTGCAAAATAAGATAATCCAATAGGTAGAGGTTTTTTTGAGAAACCAAATGGTAGAAGAAGCAACATGGGAGTCTGAAAATGCTATGGGGGGAAAGTTCCCTCACTTGTTTAATAAGTAAATAAAATTTCGAGGACAAAATTTCAAGAAGGTGGGGATAATGTAACACCCCAAGTTTTACAAAAAAATAGAAATGCATGGAACATTGTTTTAGGTAGGTATTTTTAACTAGCCTTTAAAACATACTTTTTTCCACTTTTATGTTTGGAATTTCATGGAACTGTCATCTAAAATTGTGTTCCGTATGTTATTAAGAGTCTATTCGAACCAACTTGTTTTTTTGATGAATAGTAACATTCCCTTATGAATAGTAATATGACCCAAATTAATAGTAAATTTTATTATTCTTTTATTTTCCTAAGGCTAGGAGATAATAACTTATTGGTTAGTTTTTTTCATTGTGATAATGAAGTAGTTGTTAAATTAGAACTGTTTATTTTTGAATTAAATATGATTTTATTTAAAAAATAAATTGATAATATTTAGAAAATTATTTTTAAAAAATGGACTTCATTTTTTAATTCTACACGTTAAAAAATGTCTACGGTAATTTTTTGGGATTTTTTTGAAATTCAAGAATTCTTGATGAATAGTAAAATACGATAAAATAGGATAAATGATAAATACTTGATTTACTGCATAATATTTGATGAAAGGATGATGTAAAACCACTTGGTTTGAACTCACATTCCATTATTACTATTTTGGGTCACATGAATTAATATTATTCATAGTCTCGAAAAAAATATTATAAAAATGATTAAAATAATGAAAAATACCCCCTCTCCTCCACTATAAATACCACCATCACTCCCATCTGCCTCCCACACCTCTCAAGAGTTGACCATCATCTAATTTCTACCAAATGATTTCCCCAATATTCTTCCCCATGGCCTAGTGCTTCTGGTCTCACCAAAAGACCAAAACCAAAGCCCATAAGGAGGATCTCAAGGAGAAGAGATCAAGAGGTAAACATCTTATTTTAATTTTCATTCTTTTCTTTCATTTTATTTTATTATCTTCCATTCCCTTTGGCTTATGATGGAATATTTCATTAAATATCCTCCTAACCGGCCATATTATATATGAATTATGAGATATCCCCATACTCTCATAAAAATATTTTTAAGAAGTTTTAAGAGACGCCATTAGGCTGCCAAATTTTTGTGGGAAATTTATTAAGTTCTCTTTTATTTTATTATTCCTTTCTTTTCTTATTTTTTCTTCACCTCCTCTTAAAAAAGAGGCATGAAATATCCAGAATCATTTATATTCTTGGATAAACTCATGTACATGTAAAATTCATTGTCATTAATTTTTTCCTCCCCCACTTATTCAAGGAATTAAAATATTTTCCGTGATGTGTCGAAGTACCGACAATGTGTTCGATGTGATTTCAATTTTCATTAATTACTTAAAGTACAGTCATAAAACCATTTTTATGATTGAACCAGGATATAATATATGTATTCTGTCTCATCCATGGTTCTGGAATTATTTTTTACTCATGGTTATAAATTATAAGACAAAACGAGGTTGTTGTTATCGAAGAACCACTAAAAGATCTAAACGAACATCATTAATGTTTAAACTTATGAATTATCCTCACATAAAACATCAAAATGATAAATTGAATAATTTATGATACTGGAAATTTTTAAATGCAATTTCATTCCAATTCTGGAGTTTCACATCCAATCGACAAGAACATTCATCATGAACCAATCGTGGAAATCATGCCAAGAACTCACCCAAAACAGTGCAAGATCAAAATACTAACAATTAAGGGGTGAAATGTGGTTATTAATGGTCATATAAGATGTTATAAACATCAAAATATTCCTTTAATATATTAATAACACTCTTTTAACCATTATACATGAGTTTTAAACATGTTTTAACTAAGACAAGACCGATGTAAGGGAATTCTTAACCCAGCTCTCATTCTTTGGGTTAACCTTCTACCTCATTTTTATGTGGTATTTAAATTTTTTGTTGGATGTTTTTTGTGTATATTATGTTGAATTATGTTTAATTATAGTTTATGTACATATTACATCCACTCTATTAAGTCTCACTTCAGGTATATGGGGGTTATATGGGACTTTTCTTTTAAAATCCTCTTTTAAAATTCTGTTTTACAAAATTCAAAAGAAATGTTTTTATGCTATTATTAATGTTGTATTATTATGTTCTAGTTCTTGGGCATTGTTTATGATGAATTGTGGGACCTATATTTCTCTCATATACATTGGTATGTTTATGTTCGAGGTCGTCCATATGGTTACTCCAAGTGTAACTACGACGGTTACACAAATTGACAGTTAGCGGTGAGGGTTACAAATTATAAGGTAGCCGTGAGGGTTACAATATTATGTAAGTAATGCCCCAAGATACCTTTATGGTTCTACTTATGTTATTATGTATTTGTGGAGATATCTTGTTTCACAAGATAATTATATATATATATATACAGGTGATAAGTAAGTCTTTTGGAAATGATTTCATACGTTACAAGTATTCATGGACTAATGTATTCTTTCCTTCTTTTCATATCCCTTAATGAGTTTTTATGATCATCCAATTTTTTTTATGATTTTCACAGGTTAATGGATGTGTAAGTCAAAGAAATAATCCATGCTAATTGTTGAATAATTCTCAAGGAATCATATTTATGTTTTAATGTTTTCATTTTTGAAAAAAATGGAAACTTTTTTTATGGTATCCCCTCTGTAAAAATGTGTAATGTTATGAATGTATTATGTCCAAATTATCTAAAGATAAAATCTTGAAAAGATCCTCAATGTAAAAAGGAAGTGTTTTCTTGAATAAATTCAGGATTATGTATGTAATAAGGAAAGGTCCTTATATCCATGTTAATATTTTCTATGCATACATTTATAAGGTTTGGAATACAGATATGGGTCCCAATAAAACCATAAATAAATAGAGAACTTCTTTATGATTCACATAGTTCATCAATCAATATTTATTATTGAAGCATTAATATATATAGATATTCTAATAGAATCTTTTAGTTGGATAACATGAAGAGGTATATTGAAGAATTTTCCTCTTAATGATTGGTTTTATATTATGTAAATGCTAAATGCGAGATATCATAGGGTATTATGAAACCATTTCCGATAGTATTATGGAAATGGGAAAAAATCCCCATTTTTTTTAAAAGTCTCCCCAATACATCTAAATAAAATAACGATATCTATGTTATAGTCAATAAATTTACCATGTTAGTAAATTTCTTTACAATTAAGGAATATTTCTCTCTCGACCAAATCACTAAGATATACGTAATGGAATTGGTATGATAGGTTGGAGTTCCACTCTCCCTTATATAAGATCGATATATGATGTTTATATTGAGTTTTTCAGAAGTCTTCAATGATTATTTGATACAAGGATGGTCTTTAATAATTATCATCACCTTTATAATGATGGTATGTAACAAAGAACCTATCAAACTCTAAAGGATATTCTAATATCCTATTCAATGGATTTTCCAGGATGTTGGGACAAACACCTAACCTTAGTGTAGTATTCATATAATAAAATTTTCCATTTTATAATTCAAAAGTAAACTTTTAAGGCTCAATATAAAATGAGGTGATAGAATCCAACCTGTTGGGATGATTTTAGAAATAAAATGATTATGGAACCCAATCTCTTCTAAAGCATTATAGAAAATCTTGAAACCATTCAATGTAATATGAAATCCAAAAAATTCCAAAAGAAACTATTTGTAGAAAATAATTAATGAGACCTCATATTTGAGGTTATAGATAATTTATTACTTGATATATCTCCATGGAAGAAAGTCATGTGGTTTGGGAAGAAGGTATAGGTTAATCATAGACACATAACCCCCTTTAAGATCTTTGATCACATCAAGGTGTTTTCTATAATACTAGAACTCCCACCTTACTATCTGAAGTACATGATATGTTCCTTGTATCCCATTTGAGGAAGTAAAAATTAGACCCCCCACATATGAAATATCTAGTGGTGGAACATTTTAAAAATGTTCTTTCAAGTGATGAGATGTTGGTGAGGGTCTTAGTTTAAAGAGAAATATATATATGAAAAAAGGTAACTCACCTAGAAAAAGTGTGATGGTAGAACTATAGATTAGATGGGGATATATAGGACTCAAAATAGGAAATGAAATAGAAGTTCCACCATCTATATTAGTGAGTTGTATGAAATTTTCTGGGTAAAAGTTTTAAACAGAGACAAATGTAATTAAATAAACATTAATAAATGAAATTCCCTTTTAAATGAATATATTTTTTATCATGTAATATAGTTATAGGAATCACATTGAATACTTTTTATATGTTAGACCATTAAAAAATATAGGTTTCTATATTTACTAGACCATTAAAAATAATAACCGTTGTTAATATAGTCATTATAAATGTGCCTTTATGATTAGTATATATTAAGAGTAATGGTAAAATACCATTGACAAAGACAAAATAAGTGATTACATCAACAAGTAGGATCATACGTGATGAAGCCCATTTATCAAACCATATGAGGGATATGACATCATTATATATTAATATCAACAAAGACTAAGTTGATGTCTAATAACTAAATCTCCATTCAAACCATTTATAGGATAATTTCAGGCTTATCGAAAGCATGAACCAAATAATCTTTACTGAAACACCCTAAGAAAGAACCACCATCACAAAATTACCCTTATGGTGCACACTGGTGTAACAAGGGGTTATGTATCTAGACCATACTAATATGTTTTTTATATTTTATTTTTATGAAAATAAAATTATATTTTTCTTTCTTTATGAGTAATTTATAAATCATTATATAATTAATTTAAATATGGATTTTGAAATGAGGAAATCAAAATTTTATTTTTGGGAAATATATAGACATAATTATGTCATGAATTTGAAAATTTCATGATTTTTTGAATAAATTTATTATTATGAAAATATTCATAGTAAATAATATTTATTTAAATAAAAATTTTAATATAATTTAATAAATACCATTGAAATTTTTATAAGAATCTAATGGTTGTCAGTTTCATAAAAATGGGTATTTTTATATAAATAAGGTTTCTTATTTTAAAGTTAAAATTCTCAAAATTCTTAAATTATTTTTATAAATTATATATTTTTTTAAATTACCATGTTGAAATTAGCTAGTGGTTTTTTTAATTGTGTGAGAAATTCAATTTTTGGGTAAAAATTAATTACTATATAAATATACGGTTTTATTATGAAAACATAATAGATTAAATGTGTTCTAATAAATGTTATAATGAGTGTCACAAAGAAAATATTTTCCCCTTTAAAAGAATGTTTTTCCAAGGATTTTATTAATTTCTTAATCATATAACGAATCCTCCAAGAAAATATTATATTTTATGGTTTTTAAAATCAATTCTTTATAAACATGACTCGATTCTAAATAACCAATGGTATTATTTTAATATTTTTGGTTATTTTACAAAGTAAATATTATAAAAAACTAATTTCTTATGGCATCGATGGAAAAATTACATGGGAAGGTTTTTCAATTTGATTATTTAATAACACACATTCAAAAACATATGTTTAGAAATTAAAATTGATTTTCCCTCTCTTTTTCTATTAATACCCAAAAATAATCCTACTCCTATTCACCCAAAACCCATTGATAATTAATTTTTTCACCCTTCACTTCTCTTAACCCCCTTAAGGTTTTTCCAAGCTCTTATTAAGATCTTATCAATTGTTTAAAAGATCCATCTCTTGGTAAGATATCTGCTTCCCTTCATTTCTTTTTCTAATACATTCATTGTACGATAGACTATTATTTCAACCTTTTCATGTTGTGACGTGTTTTTTCACATACAAAATAGTATAATAATTATTCCATGTAATTATATAACTAATTTCACTCTCATTAATCCCTTCTATGAGTTTTTATGTACCCCCATTATACAATCAAAATTATCTGATGATTTCCCATGCAAGACATTTTTATTTTGAATACCCATCCCCATTTCTATTATAAGGTATTCACAGAGAATTCACTTTTATTCATTGAATAGGGTATGTAATTTATATATGACACAATACATATTCACGATATTATAAGTGATTAAAAAAATTCTTATGTTGTATGAATTAAGAGGTGCTCAAATGTAGGTACATGATGTGAATTTGATAGGAGAGACCAGTATTATTTATCCCTCTAATGCATAGAGTAGTTTTTTATATCATAAGATACCTTATATAGTTTTTGAGATGTCATCCTAAGCACAATATTTTATGATTTCTCTATTTTTATAAATGAATTATTTTTATGAGGTCATTTTAATATTGTTTCCACATTTCTTATTCTGCTTAGATGTTTAAATTTTATACCATTCTCCGATGTTCATGATTCTGGTACCCAACATTATATGTCATAATTAAATTCCTATTTAAACACATACACTAATTTACCTTATTTTATTACTTTACTATTCCCTTAATTGGGTTTATAGTGCACCCATTTATTTTTTAAGTCCCCAATATATATCATGAGTTTGTAGAAGATCAAGGTATTTTAAGGGTGTGTTGTGGAGTTTTAAAATTATGTCATTATATATATATTTAATGTTTTTTATTTTATGTACTGAATTACCCAAATAAAATAGGCCTATATATATTTATGTATTGTATTATGTGTATTTTTATGTAATAAATAATGAATTAAGGTCTATTAAATATATGGACAATTATATTTTCCATTAATGAAATCTTAGAAACCACCCCCGATTTCGATAATCACTAGATTATATGATTTCATTATAGAGGAGAAAGTACTCTGATCATATAACCCCACCATATTTATGATATCAGTTTCATCAGTCAAATATTTGCATATAGTGTAGCAGTGTGATCACATTGGATAGAATCGAACTCTTAATAAAAGCGACCCTCCATCATCGACAAGACCTAAATATTTCTATGCCTCATTAATTTTAGGACATAGAGATATATAATCATTATTTATAGAGACTGTAAGTATCCAAAAATCATCAATTAAAAGTCATTATATCATCACATATGCATCCCTAGATGATAATAGGGATGTGAGAGAAGTTATCCAGAATTCCCTAGATAATGATGCTAACACATTAGAATTCAAAGAATTAAATGACACTTCCTATTGATATATAATAAATTAAAATGTCAACATTAATTAAAATATATATATATATAATTTTTTGTTAATCCCCCACTTCTATTGAAATTGAGGCTGAGGATGAAGTGAAAGAAGACCTTAGAGACCCACTTCAGTATTTGGGGAAGGTCTCTCTATAACTATAGAAGAATTCAAACTATTGAATCTAGGTTCAGAGGAATGATAAAAAATATGTTAATTAGTGTCACTATATATGTTGAAGAGAAAGAGACATAAATATCCCTCCTCAAGCAATATAAGGAAGAATTTATCATGATTTATATAAGAATCACCAAACATGATCTTGATGTTTCTACCCAATATTTTGGTTTTCTAGAAGATAAATATTGTTTAAAGTAGGTATTTAGAAGACCACCAATGACTCATGATACTCATGTAGAAGATTAAATTGGAAATACCATCAAAGGGAACTATATTATGGATGTTAAATGACAGAAATATATTGTAAATATAATCTAATAGAGAAACATAAATGGGAAATTCTAATTCTATATTGATTTGAGGGATCTCTACTAATACTTCCAAAATGATGACTTCTCAGTCCCAATCATAGAGTTTATGATCGATGAAACCATGTGTTTTCAATCCCCATATTTAATGGATTAATAAAATAGCTATAATAATATATGGATATCCATTGATGATGAGGATATTACCAATTTCAAGGAACCTAAAGTGGTATATTTATATAAGGTGATAACATTTGATGAAAAATAATTTTGTTCTATGTATCAATGTGACAGGTACCCTATATTCCATCCCCATATAAAAAAATATATACGAGTCTTATGTAGATGATCTACTCGTAATGTATTGATAGTTTTGTGATTATATAGATGATATTGAAATATTTTTAAATAGACTATAGAAATAAAGCCAAAGAATAAACCCATTCAATTGTTCATTCTGAGTAATAATTGAAAACCTTATTAGCTTCATGGTACTCCATAATTGAATCAATAATGACCCAAGAAGACCAAGGAAATAATTTATATGCATCTACAAAATAAACTCATTGTGTTAAAAAAAATATGTGGTCATTTATCCTATATCAAACATTTCCTCACCAACAGTTTTGATAAATTTATTTGTTTCCAAAATGTAATGATGAAGGTAGTCACTTATCAATTATATTAAAATTGTTATGAAATCATATAGAATCACATGTTTTGTCTCTAGTGCATAACAGTGATGATTCCATTGATGGAAGGGAATCATATCAACCTTTATGTGGAAAACCTAGATAAATTTCTTATAACTCTCCATACTTAGAAAAATAACATATGAAAGGGGAATAATATTTATTTCATAACAGAACAATATTGGATACTGACACTCAATAGGCTACCATTGAAAAAAATTACCGTGCATTAATCTTTACAAATCAAAATCCAAGACCCAAGATGTAACATCACTAGATCCACATTGTATCCTATATCAATCCACAAAAATAAAGACATTTTTACCCATTTGTAATTGGAAATATTACATGGTGGGTATTCAACCCAAAATATAATCCATGAAAAGGATGTTTAAGAGAAATAATTAGACGATTTTTTCATAAAACACCCTATACAAGAGATTTCATGTTGAATTCTGAGCTCCTTGGTGAAGGAGTTTTCAATATTTTTGATTATCATCAAATATGAGAGATATATTTTGGTGGTTTCTAGACAAGAACGATATGAAGATTGATTGAAAATAAAAAACTATATATTCAATACAGTAATTGGAATCATCTCCCCCATAGTGGTAATTTTACCATATTCATTCAAATTAACATGGTGATTCACCAAAAATGAAGCATAATACTAATATATTATTACATGGTTTTACTAAATTGATAGATACAAGTGATCCACTTTGTGATCATCTGTTATTCAGAGTTAGTGATCAAATTTATTAGAGGTGAATAAGCCATTATAAATTAGGAATTAATTTTCTTTATTTAATATGAATTTGTTTTGATGGTATAATTATACCCCAACCCCACACTTTATCATATCCAATTTTCACATAACACCCAAGTTAATTCCTTTGAAAATTACATCATATTGTAACACCCACAATTTTAAGAATGTAACCCTTATTTTATGTATTTTTAGTATGTAAAGTGTTTGGGTAATGTCTGAGAGGGTTTGATAGACGTTTATAATAAATTTAGGGCCTTTCTGGAGGTTCATAATTTGGGAAAGGTTATGAGAAATTGTGAAACTCCAATAAGAAACTATGAAAAGTGAAAAATGGGCTTCTAGGTAGGGGCACAGTTTGGCCAAACCATGAAACCACCTAAAAGTAACTGTGATTTTGGGGATTGAGGAGTTTTTATAGTTACTACACATTTTTCTTAACCTTGTGAACAACAGTGAACTATTACAAGTTAGATCATAAAAAAGTTGTTCTAACACGATTTAGAACCAAACCCACAGGTTTTTCATATATTTCATACCTAACTCTAGTTTTCTTCCTACAAAAGGCTATGGAGACATTTCTCTTTGATTTGGGAGTGATAGCATGGAAAATATTGGCGTGTAGAAGGTTATATTTCTTGGTAAGTATATGTTAATAGAGGTTTTTCATAGATCTACTATTATTTACTCTCTAGAATTAATATATTTGATTCGTTAGGTATTGATATATGATATTGGATGATAATCATGATGAGATTTGGCTATTATAATGTTAGGAAATGAGATATAAGGTTTATTTTTGGATATTCAACCCAATCTTGTTGAATAATTATTACCATTTTTCATTTTCTACATAATATCCATATTAGGTGTATTCACTGTTGACTCATATTATAATACTTTGAAGAATTAGTTTCAACTTGATTGAATTTCATAAAATTTATTGTAAATTTATTATGAAAATCATGATAAAAATATTCTCTAGTAATGGTTTGTAGATTTTTGAATATGTCGAATTATTGTTCATAGTTCTATATTTAATGATTTTAAAGTTTTTATTTAAAAATTTAATGTTTGGTTTTATATATTGAAAAATGATTTGTGGAAAGGTTTTTATAAAACTTTTTCTTTATTAAAATGGTTTGGAAAAATTATTTTGGCATGGGTTTTTGTATAATTTGTTAGAATGTGTTCTTTTTCATTTATGTGACCTGATGGAAGGGGAATGCGTCATTCAGGTGGTGGTATATGGTTACCTTGTGATGTCTTGGTAGATTTATGAGAGACCTATCATGAATATTGATCTATCACTTGGGATGCATGTGAAGATATGGGGATATATTGAATAAAATGGTTTATTCCAAGTAAATTTATGAAATGTTTTGAAAGTGTTGTTTGGTTGTTTTCCATTGAAACTATTTAGTTATAAAAATGGATACTCATGCTATAAAGAGTTTTAAATTATGTTATATAAATTTATATATATAATTGTTCTAACATGTTCCTCCCTAGTGGAGTGAGTAGGGAAATAATTTGGGAAAAACTGAGTTTAATTACTCACCCCATGATTTATTACATTTAATATTTTGTATATATAGTTTATCATGAAACACGTAAGGAAAAATTATCGCATTTCTTTAGTGATTCATCAAGAAACACTGGTCTAGATTGTGGAGTTGATGTATGGAGCATGTTGCGAGTTATGAAGTTACGTCTTTGGAGTCTTTGGGATTTGTGGTATAGTCTTCCAATTTGGTACTCTAATATTGGTTATTGTGCTGTTTTTTTATTTACATTAAGTTTAATTACATTGTTATCATGCATCATATAGTTTATTTTGGTTTGGTACACTTGGTTGTGGTAGTTTTATTTTTAACAGGAAAATGATCCCTCAACTGTATTGAAACCCTTTCCATTTATTTCTAGCCTTTTGAATCTGGGAGAAGTTGCCTAAGGCCTTGTAAAATTTCCACTCAACTAAATCCAATGAAGAGGTGTGGGATGTTACAAGTGTTATCATCTGGTTTGATCCTTGAATTAAAATTGATATCAGTCTTGTTTGGTCCCAATATTTTTGAAAAAATTGTATTTGTTGTCAGTCTTGGAGTTAAAATTCATTTAGGTTTGTCTTTAAGTTTGGATCGTAGAAAGGGGCAGGTTATCAGGATTTTAAATGTAGAGAAATTTTTTTTATATATAATATTTTTATTATTAACATTATGTTACTAAGGATTTTGGTGGAAATATTTTTTATAGACAAATATACGAATTATAATCTCATTTTCATGGGTTTATCTATTGATAAGATCATGAAATTAATTATAAAAATGAATTCCTAGTAGAATGTATATTTCATTATGAGTAATTATTAATGATGTTGTAAAAAATTGAATATTTTGTTAAATGTTTTGGAATTGTTTTCAAATGTCATATTTCAAAAAGGAATGACATTGGTATTTTTAAAATTGGTTTATTTTCAAAAGCATGGTGAAATTTTCATAAATGGATTGAAAATAGAAAGTGTGGAATCTTGCAAAGAATTTCTATGATATGTGTGATATGGTAAAATTTAATGTTGTTAATACTTATGTATCTAGAGAGTCATACTTATGGTGTTTTTTATGTTGATAGAAAATGGAACCATGTATGCATTGTAGAAACCAACTGGAAGAGTATGTTGAGAATGTGGTTGCACCTGAGCCACAGGTGAACCAATAGTTGGTTCAGAGTATAATAACTGAGTTTTAGGCTATTTATAGAGGTAAAAAAGGGATTAACCATGGAAAGTGGATCACTCCATTCTGTTAAAAAATAAAAATCTACAAATATTATGGAGTAATTTGGAACCTGGGAAGGTAGAGGTGTGGGTGAATAGGATAAATTTAATCTTTGATTTCATTGAAACACTTGTCAAGATAAAATTAAATTCTGAAATGTATATGCTGGAAGATCATTCACACCATTTTTGGGGTTTAGATATTTATTCAAAATTAGAAAAATTAATTTCACAGGAGGATTTGGATGATTTTTTCAAGAAATATTTATATCCTCATACGTTCAGGATTAAAATAATGACAGACATTTTCCATTTGAATTTGGAGAACCTCTTATAGATAGAGTATGAAGCTAAATATATAAATTTAGTCAAATTTTCTTTCTAATTTATTCCATGTGGATCCTTGAAGGAATATATCTTTGAATTTGGAATGATATAGGTAATCTGCTCGACAGTTTTTGGGCTTTTTAAAATAGATTATAAGAAGATGATCAATAGAGAGAATATGGTATAAATAGACATCCCAAGAGCTATATTTTGATGGAACATGTTGATACCTAAAATAATTATAGGAAACTCTAATGATGGGAACATGGGGAATAGTGAAACTAACTTCCAAGGTAGTTTAATTACCCAGAATCCAAAGACTGGCTCAATGAATCTTCCTTGAAAATGGAATATATAAAGCTGGATCATTTCAATGTGTTTATTTGGATCAAATTAAGAAATAGTGTTCCACAACACCTATTTCATGCCACAATTATAATCAGATGGGTCATATTCAATTATTTTGTTGTAGTGCTCTATGGTATGGTTTTTGGTACAGTTTATAAGTGTCATAAATGTGGTATGATTTGATGAGTTAAGGAAAATAACATAATCATTTTCATTAGAACAAAGATAACCATAGTGATTCATGGAATACCTGTACCCCAATGAAATTGAAATACGAACATAAAAATAACGAACAACATGCAACAACATTTGTAAGGATCTGTTTAGGTGATTATGGATGATCAACATAGAACATTGATAGTGACATGTATGATTCTTTTGAATTAAAAATTTATTCAATATTTTTTTGATATAGTTTCATCCCATTCATTTCTTGATTCATTTGTTGTTGATATTCTTGGTTTACATTTTTAGTTGATTTCTTCTTTTTTTAAGAATCTAATTACTTTTTCCAAAGAAAATGTTGAACCGTTCTATCTAGAGCATGTTATATAACTATAGATGGAGCAGAAATGATATGGTATTTCTCTGTTCTTGAGTTTTATTTCAATTAAATAATTCTTTGTATGGATTTGTTAGAAATTTTCAAGGCTCACATCAATTGTTACATGTGAAAGGTTAGTTTTAAAATTGATGATGGTTCCATGAATCGATTTAATAGAGAAAAAATGTAAGGGTTGGTGAAACATGATTGTCGGAAGCATCAGTTGGAAATATCTCAATCTAGTAAGAAGTGTTGAATTTGGCATCAATGGGAGAAATTGCGAATAGAATTTTTCCATTAGTTGTTGATCAATTTACAAGTATTTTTCCTGGGAATGTATCAGGGTTTCCACAGACAAGAGAAGTGGGGTTTAGGATTCATCTTCTTCATGGTGCCAATAACATTTTTCTCATACCTTAACAGGTTTCAAAAAAATAATTATTGGAATTGAAAGTGTAGTTAGAAGCGCTAGAAGGTAATAGGTTCATTTGGACATGAATGTCTCAGTGGGCATCACCCGTCTTGTATTTAAAAAAGGTGGATGGAACACTTTGGATTTGTATAGATTATCATAATATTAACCATGTTATGATCAACAATCGGTATACACTTCCACGAGTGGATGATATATTTGATCAATTAAGGGGAGATTAGTGGTGCTCTAAAATTATCTTATGATCAAGATATCACCAATTGTGAGTTTTAAAATATTATAATGAAAAGAATAAATTATTTAGAAGTTAAGACGATTTTTCATATGTGGTAATGCCTTCCAGTCTTATGAAATCACCAAAAAATTTTGTGGCATTGATGAATAAGATATTTCATAGATATATGGATTATTTTTTAGTGGTGTTTGTGGATAACATATTGGTGTATTAAAGTAAAAGGGTGAGCATGGGAAATTGTCCTTGAATGTTTTGTGAATATTTAAACATTATAGTCTCTATTCCAAATTATCAAAGTGTTATTTTTTGACACGAGAGGTATATTTCTTTGACCATGTAATCTTTAAAAGAGGTGTTTCTATGGATCCAAGAAATATAGTGGTTTGTATCTCTTGTAAATCTATAAATAATGTATTTTACATACACATTTTTGGAACTAGAGGGTTATTAAATTTTTTTGGTCATTACTTTTAATGACCGGCTTCACCTATGCCAGTTATGGAATGTAAATTTTTTCATATTTTATGGAATTATGATTCCGAAAATTATTTCCAAGATCTACAGCTTTACATCACATCAACACCAATATTGATAGATACAGATTGAAGAAATTGGTGGTCTGGGGCGTGTTATCATGAAAGGAGATCAATTATTTGGTTTAGATCACAATAGTACTTTTTTCATGATAAGAATTACCCAACACACAATTTGGAGTTAGATATGGTAGTCTACGCTTTGAATACCTATTGTCATTACTTATTTGGTGATAAATTTATTGTATTTAATTATCATAATATCTTGAAACATATTTTATCATAAAGGGACTTGAATATGAGACAAAGAAGATGGATTAAGTATCTCAAAATGTTTGAATTTGACTTTATGCATACATCATGTAAAAGAAAATTTAATATAAGATTCATTAAGAATAAAATCATATAATTAGTTGAAAAAATTGGATTTCAATCAATGTTATTTCATATCAATAATAGATGACATGCACATGGATTGTGAAGATCAATATATTGTTCCAGTTTTATTTCTAGTATCTTTTATTCACGATTTTGTTAATATTTTAATGAGTCACATATATCTGATTCAGAATGTGTTGCTATGAGGTCGAAACTCATTGGTTTAGAGACCCTTGAAGTATGAAATATGGATGGGGTTTAGTATTGTTATTTGTCTCCAAATCATATGGTCATACCTATGGCTTGATAGGAAAAATTTCTTTATGCGTACAATTATCAAGATGAGCTATTCAGCCAGGAATATATAAGATGTATAAGGTGTTTAAAGGATAGTTTTGGTTGGTCAGTATCAAAATTAAGGTGGATGAGTTGTTTCGATATTCTCAACCTATAATAATTTTAAGGAATACTATCAATAAATAGTGGGTATTTTATAGTCTTTACCTATTCTTGTTAGGAAATTAGAGTAGATAGCCATGGATTTTGTAATTGGTCTCCCAAGACCAGATCAAGAAACATGATACCATATGGGTAATAGTGGATCAGTTCACAAAGTTTTCCAATCTCATCCTTATTCAAAAAAAATATGCTGGAGGACATGAAAAAAATATTTATTCTAGAAGTGGAAAAGAGGCATGGTGTATCAGTTTTGATAGTATCAGATAGAGATATGAGTCTTACATCTCATTTCTGGATATATTTATATCAATACCTTGGGACTCAGTTAACCATGAGTATGATGTATCGTATAAATATGCCGGGACAATCCGAATGGGAGATCAAAAAATGTTGAAAAATGTGATTAGGGAGTGTGTAATAATTTTTTTTTCTAATTGGAGGAGAAAATACTATTAGTGGAGTAATCATATTACAACAGTTATGAGGACTCGATACATTTGGCTCCTTTTGATGCATTGTAAGGTAATCCTTATCATTTTCTTATTTGATGGGTGGAAATATGTGGGAAATCACTGTTTGGGATATGTCTTGTCCAATAGACAATGAAGAATATTTCACTGGACTTGAGAATAATGTAGATAGCTTAGAATCTTCGAAATTCATATGTAGATCATCATCGACAGATGTTGTCATTCGAGGTGAGGGATCATGTGTTCTTGATAATCTCTCATGGTATTGGGAATCATCATTTTGGGATGAATGTCAAGTAATATCTTTGATACATAGCCACATTTGAGATACTTTAATGGGTTGTTTAGATTGAATATCAATTGTATTTTCCCCCATAGTTAAATGTAGAGCATAATGCGTTTAATGTATCTCATTTAAAAAAATATTTTCCTAATCTGGACCATGTGATTAAAAGGGATTGCATTGGCCAAGAGCCGGATACTTTATTGATATATATGTCAGTAAAAATTGTGGATAGGTAGGAGATAGTATTTCATGGAAAAACATTGGTATAGTGAAGATTTTATGGAAACATTGTCATATTCATAAAGAAAGATGAAACAAGGGAAGGAAATAGTTAAGAAATCGATAGAACATTGTAGGGAAACACTGGTTTTATACTTTATGGTGTTGTAAAGGCCAATGGTTTGGATAATTTATCACTCCATGTTTTAATTACGTAACCATTAATTTATTTATTTTATGTATTTAAAGTGATTAGGTGATGTATGGTAAGGTTCAGATGACTTTTAGTGGGTTTTTGTTGATTTTCCGGAGGTACATAGTTTGTGAATGGTTAGTAGAAACCACAAAACTCCCACAAGAAACTATGAAAATTAAAATAATGGATTCTAAGTTGGGATATTGTTTATCTAAACTATGTGGCCACCTAAGAGTAACCATGATTTTAGGGATATAGAAATTTACTCAGTTACTGTATGGTCAGCCAAACCGTGTGACTAACTAATAATTTATTAAAGTTAGATCCTAATAAAAAACATATAACTACATTTGGACCCAAATACATTTTTTCACTTTTTCAACCCTATCAAAGTTTATCTTCCTTCTAATGGATGTGTAGGAATTCCCCTTTGATGTGGGAGAAATCCATTGGAAAATCTTGGTGTGCTGAAGACCATATTTCTTGGTAAGACTTATTTATTTGTGGTTTCTCAATGATATACGCCTTTTCTATCTCTTGGAATCATATATCTGATCCATTCAGGATATATACATGAAAGTGGATGCAAATCATGATGATATTTGGCTGATTTGATTATATGGAATGAGATCTAAGGTAGGTTTTTAAAAATATGACATGGTTTTATAGAAAAATTAGTGACATTCTTTATTTTTTCCATAACATTTGTGATAGGTGGATTCACACTCAATACATATTATTATTAATTGAAGGATTTATTTCAAATTTATCAACTTTAATAAAATTTATTGTAAAAGTGTTGTGAAAATCATGTTAGAAATCTTCTTTAGTGATTGTTTATGGATTTGTGAAAATTTGGAATTTCTGTGCAAAGTGATTTCTTGAATGATATTAAATTGATGAATTTAAATTTGGTTATTTAGTCAAAAAATGGAAAATTATTTTGTAAAATGGGTTTCAATAAAAAAAATTGATATGTAAATATTTGGGAATGATGTTTCTAGCATGGGTTTTGAACAGTTGATTGGTGTGTGTTCATTTTCATTGACGTGACCCTGCAAAAGGGGCATGAGCCATTATGAACTGATATATATTTACCCTGTGACAACTTGGTAGATAGAAAAGAGACCAATTATGAATAAAAAACTATCATATGGTCATGCATGTGTAGATATGGGGATATATGGAATGAAATTTGATTTGAAAAAAGTAATTTGTGAAGTGGCTTGAAAGGAGATTTTGGTTTTTTTCCGTGGAAATTATTTTGTTATGAAATGGAATGACTTTTTATAAATGGTTATAAATTTTTTTATATAATTATTTATATAAATGTGATAGAATTTTCTATCCTAATGTTTTTGGGTAAGGAAGTAATTTGTGGAAAACCTACCATGTTTCATTACTCATCTTCTTTTTTCCTTTTTTTTGATTTTGTAGATACTATTTATCGAGACACCGGTAAGGAAAAAATATCTCATTTATTTAGTGATGAATCATAAAAATTTGGGATGTATTGTGTGGAGTTGGATCCCAGAACATTTGGGAGCTATAATGATATGTCTTTAGAGACATTGATATTTGTGGTTTAGTATTCTTATTTGGTACATTGGAATTATTTATGGTGTAGTTTGGTTTTTTTCTTTTGTTGTTACATTGAGTGGTATTTCATTATTATCATATATCATAAAATTATTTTCTAGTTTTTTACACTTGGTTGTGGTTATTTTATTTTCACGTGGTGAATCATCCCTCAATTGTAATGAAGTCCATGTAATTTATTTCCACCATGTGGGATCTTGGGGATGTTTCCTAATTCCAAGTAGCAGTTACCCCTCAACTCAAGTCAATGAGGAGAGGTAATATGTTACACATAACCCTAAAAATTATATTTCATAATGAAATAATCATCTAAATCATATATTATATAGTGATATACCCATTTATTAGCAATGGAATGAAATAAATTAACGAGATTATCACCAACCTAGAGTAGGATGGTATGATATATTCACAAAAAATACCACTATCAGATATATTTCCCTCATATTGAACAACCTCTAAAGTGGATTTTTTACATTAGATTAACATAAGATTTAATAGGTCTAAATAGTATAAGATAACTCCAGACTTAAAGAAGACCTATACTCTCATAAATTACTCTACAAATGAGGCTTTGATGGAGAACTCATCAAATTAATTAAAGGAGGGGAAAATAGCACAATTATATAGTAATTTCATGTAAGAAAATAATTCTCTCATATATTTTGAGATATGATCTCCCTTAAAATCAAACATATTGGTTATTTTTTGTTTCTATTTATTATTTACTTGATATAAATCACTAGGAAATTTCATTCCATCTAGATATATTTGGATTTCATCCATCTTCCTATGATGCTATTGTACACAACCAAATACTCTTGGAATTTTCTATACGAGGAATAAATTTTGTTGGGATATATCCACAATCTACAACTAGTTAGTTCATGTAAAACCTTATTACCACTGTCTTCTTATCTAAGTGGGATAAGGCTATATCAGATAATGATATCAGAAGAATTTCCATCATCAGTTTCATGAATTTGAACAGAATTACTAGACTTTCTTTCCCTCACACAATAATGAAATACAATGGAACCCATTTTTTCATCATATTTGAAATTATTATATGAGAAATAAAATATTTATTCCAATAACTCATCCCACAACCATGTAGGGGTTAATCTATAAAGAGTTGTTTTTAATAATACTTTTCTATTTTACTCTTCAAGATGATGAATAGGGATGACACAAATTATCATGAAAACTTCTATATGCTTTGACGGAATATCAGACTAAAACCTATAAAAATCTAATGGATAACCCATAGTCACTTGTATGTAGTGAAAATGTTTTTCTACTAATCATGTTTTATTTACTTTATTTTCATGTGGTTATCTGAAACCAAATGTCTGAAGATGAAAAGTCTCAGAAGATAACGGATGAGTTGGAGTGACATTATGTGAAAACGTTTCACACAATATGAAACCTATAAGTTTATTAAAATTGGGTTTCATATCTTTTAATTTCTTAAATTAGAAATGGTTTTGTCTTTGAAAACTCCAATTATAATAGGAATTAACACACCAATGAAAGGGATTCTAATCAAACTGACCACATGGGAAAGGTTTATTGAGAAGTACTTTCCATAATTTCACATTGGGTTCTTAATTTAATGAGGAATAATATTAAAATATATAGAACTAGATTCCTTTTTACAATGATGTATAACTAAATGAGAAAATCCTCATCATATGACATAAAAATAAATGATATGTCCTCTCTATATTATGCTAATATGAATGGTAAAAGTTCACATATTTCACAAACTCTCATGAGATTCTAGTAATCTTCCAATAGCCTCTTATTTCTCATATCATGAATGAATCACATGAGCGTAAAGATTTTGGTTGATTTCCTTAGTTAGCATGATAAATTCATATCTTTATCAATAATATGGATTCAATTCTTATCCAAATAACTAAATTGTATAACATTGTGTCCACCCTATATAGATTTAAACTGATTAGAGTGGTCCACTTCATATGGAATCATTCCCCCTAAATTAGATATTGAACCACATTGGGAATGTTTTTAATTTAAAATTAATTATTTCAATTATCCACATCCAAATCAAGCGCCTCTCTATAAGAAAAAGACTAATTTTCAAAGGGTTCAATCAGAAGAACTGTGTGTGTGTTGATTCTTGGTAATATAGGTCATGTAAAGATGAAAAGATCTCTTATCCCAAGCCTGACCATAAATATTTTTCACCTTTAACATGTTTCTCCTCACATAAGATCCATATATATTTTAGTGTTCTCAATGCATGTTTCTTCCACACCTGTTTGTTCCCACTAATGAAAAAATCTACCCACATAATATTCTTCCTCACTGAAAGATGATAAACTAATAGCCAATATCCACTACACATTACCCTAAATAGTAGAATTTTCCCAATCACTAGATGTTAAACTACATGGAATAAACTCCTCTACAAATGAAATTTAATACATTTTTTGTTTATTTATTTATGATACTCTTTCCTTTTACATAAGAGATCAATTCATATAAGAATTCATTATGTATCCATCTACCCAGACTATGATAAATTGAAATTATCATAATAATTTTTTTTATAAATTATAGTTAACACAATATATGTTTTGGTGACCAGATCTCCTACATTGGTCCCAAATATATGACCAATTCCAATTAATCCCTCCACTTTATCTTCGTACAAGTGCCCCTTTTAATTAATGTTCAGTTCCCTCTTTTTTCTTGTTAGTAAGATAAGGTGATCTCATTTACCAAATATCAGAACAACTATTTGTTGTTTGAATACCATGATTGGGATATGTAGTGATGCCTATATTTCCTATCCTAGGCCCAACTATAGATTCTACTCACAAGGATTCTTCCCCATTAGTGAAAACCAGGTTAATCTGCACTAGTTTTTATCCCTTTGACTCTATCTAAGGCACACCTTTCACTCTTATCCTTCTATATACAATTTATATCTTTATATAGATAACCATATTCTAAGAAATACACTTGACTTTATTCTAATTATTAAATGATATATAGTGATGCATAAATGTCTTATCTCATCCTTGACCACAAATCCTAACAAAACCCTCTATTTTATCTCAATGATTATATCTCTTCACTCACATTGGGTTTTAATCCATAGACCCAGTTCTAGGGAAAATCCCATATCATGGACGACCTTAAAAAACCATACAATACTTAGAAAAACACATTTATTAAAATATCTATCTATAACACACATGTCCAATCTACGAAGGGGTACCTTCAATATATGGAACATTATGCATGAACCCATTCTATGATAAAATTTTCCCTGGTTTGTTTTGGGGTTTGGGTCTCTTTATGTGAATCGGACTCCTTAACTGATTTTCATTAGGATGGGATAAAATAATTGTTTGATAAGAATCACTATAACCTACGTGACACAATATTCCAACTCACATGATGATAAAATAAAAGGTATATAGTTTACCCAATAATACTTCAAAATAATTAGAAATGACTACTCTATATAGAAATGTTATCCCTATATAAGATATAGATCATTATAAGAGTTCTCCCGACATGAAATTTTTTAATCATCAGTTTGAGGCAATTTAAAAATTAAAATTCATATAATAGAACCATCTATATCATAATTCTTATATTATGGGAAACATAGTGATTCCTAAAATTCCTATTTATGATTTAGCCACAAATTCCACTATATTTGAATACCTCTCAAGCATGGTCTTCCAATTAAAATCGAGTCTTGTTGCATTATAATACACACTAAGATGAATAATCTATTACATCACGAGAACTAGTTTTGGCTTGGATTTGGATGTTACATTATATGTATTGACACATATTTCTCCTACCCTAGTCATATATGGGATTTCACACTACTTTCAATTCTCTAAAATTCTATTTACACATGTTCAAGTTCTATATAATAATTCTCAATGTATTATATGTCTATGTATTTTTTTTAGTTAGAAGACAATTCCCCTACCCATATTAATTATTTCCAAATGAGGTTAAAATACATGAAATAAATAGCCACAATATGCTTCCTTCCAAAATTTTCTAGTATGATATCTTTATATGGATTGATATCCTTATATGAGAGTCGTATAAATCTAATAAGTGTTGGCGTGTTTACTAATTCTCAATATATAAAAAATAATCCATACAAAGTATAGCTATGATTATCCTGAATTATATTCCTACATGATATGTAGGGTAACCTATATTTCTAATTATGGGTCCAACCATGAATCAAGATCAAATACCTACTTCAACATTATTCTTGGTTCCTCTTAATTTGTGTCATCTTTCCTATCAATGTTTCTTTTATTGGTATGATTCCAACTCATTCTATCCACAAGATAAAATAAAAGAAGACCTCATATGTATGGTTCTATATCAATAAAACTTTGAATATGTCAAATTGTTAATAAAAATATAGATACTTGTAATATGATCATAAACTAGATAATATACTAGTCCAAGATACGTGACTATAAACTACGTAGTACTGTGTCCTTATCACATGTGATAAACAACATGATTCATACTATATCTTACAAGTCCCTATAGTGATGAGAGAATATTACCCTATATTGAATAATCTTGTTGCACATACACCCTAAACACGAAACACCTATATAAGTATATGGTACTCTATCTATGATTCCATAGTGAACAAATAAAAATGAACATATCCTATGAAAGAACTACATTTTTGTGGTATCCTTTGAATAATGTTATTTATCATTAATTATATGCTACTAACATTTCTTCATCCATAAAATCCATCTTTATATAATGAAACTATGGTTATTTTCAGATTTATCTATACAAGTGTCATAGTTCATCTAAGATATAACCCCATTGATTCCCCAAGATCATATTTCTATAATCTTATGGGGAATTTTTAAATTCCATTATTACATGATTTTATTCTATATGATAATGTCCTAGTTTCATGATGTTAAACTACATAGTATAAGTCACTATCTCATGATGTTAAACAACACAATAACTTAATCCTTTTCATATGATGTTAAACTACATGATATATTTTCCAAGACACTTGAAATTAAATGGATTAGTGAAATTTTTTCATCTAAACTCTCTTTTACATACAAGAGACCTAGATCCATGTAAATATGAATAATATATGAGACCATTTACTAGGTATAAATTCCCATTTTACAATAAAATTTATAATATATGGGACCCCTCATTCATATTTTGATATTCATTATAATGTTTCCATGGATACAACCGTGAGTTTCATTCAATTTCTAATCCCATCTTATGATATTTACACTAAGCCCTAAATCATTATCCATACTCAATTCTTCACCATCCCTAGATATCCTTATCATGGTCAATTTGAGATTCAGATTTTTTGAACATCTTTAGGATTTTTCCTTTAAAATTTCATACTTAAATCCTTCTATTATTGAATCTCCATAAACTATTCATAGATAATGGTAATGGTTGTACCCTTTTCTAAGGTATTCCACTACCTGGTAGTTATCATTAGTGGTTTCATATTTGTCCCATCCAACCATATGCATATTTTTTAAGGAGAATTTACTCTAATATCTATATGTATCAAACAAAATCCCAATGGAAACTATAATTCAAATATTGGTTAGTTTTCATCCTGGTTATACTTTTCCCATATTGAATTCCAATTTCAAATAATTTTGGTGTTGATTTACATATTTACAATTTCATTTTCAAATGTATTGGGTGGATCTTTATCATGGATCCTTATATGGGTTTTCATATCACACCTCTACTTGCATTCTAGGAACTATGAACTTAAAATATGTTCACAACCCCATGATTGTCTACAGTAACATTGGGCTCTTAGTTCATGATGGGTTTTACCTTTATTTGGTACATTGTCTATCTAAATTTTTTTTGAAGGTATTATTTCATAAAATTTCAAAAATATATATTTTAAAGTTATAAAAACTTATATTCTCTCAAAATTTGGTCAAATTTTTTTGAAAATAAATTGTTGAAACATTTGGTCAAAGTTTTATGAACATAATTTCCAGTGATATATAGTCAATTCAAAGTGACCATAAAATTATCCCCCAATTATCCATAATTAATGATAGTAGATGAAAAATACATGATACTTTTCAAGTCCAAAAAAATTAATATTGTTTCCCAAGAAGTAGTATAGTTTAAATCTTCTATGTTATCCTATTTCATGGATTCAAAAAGAATTTGAGTGAAAATAGAAGAAAAATACATAAATCCAACCCCCCCAAAAGATGCAAGAAAATTTCAAGATATTCTTCCTGGATCCACTAGTCCTATAAAACATAATATAAATTTCATGTTATGGATATTCAAACTAGATATATGTTCACTACATTGTGGTGCAATTTTTTCAGTAACTAAACCCTTATTGAGTATCCCCTCCTTCATATAATCCTACAATATTTCTCAAGTGTTTAAATACCAAAAATCTTTTCATGTCTATCGATAATTAGACTATCCAACTCTATGTGATCCCCCATTGTAATAATAATCATTAATTCCACCATATTGAACCTCTTCATGTAGATGAATCCTCAACCCACGGAAAATGTCTTATAATCTATAAACACCTATAAAACATTCCAATTGAATTGATAAATGAAATGTGTTTAGTGATTATCCATTACATACCTATCCAATATCATCATACTATAATATAGAAACCCCTATTTATGATTTATGTATCCTATAATCTTATTAATAAATTGAATTTTATTACCCTATATGTTACACATTCAGGAATTATACTCATTTTAATTGCTTGAACATTAAATTCAATTCGTGAATCATGTGTGGTCCTAGTAAAATTACGATAAAATTCAAGAAATAACGGTTTTAGCACTGTGATCTGAAAATTCATCCACCTATTCATAAGAAATATTATATTAGAATAAGGAATAGATTCATATAATGTTTTTGTTTTCCAATTCTACATTTTTTATCTCACCCCTTGGTCATAGCTATATGAAAATATATTGTAATGACATTTGGTGAAAGATACCTGATCCAAAATATATATCATTTGGAAAAGAATAATGTCACATAACTATATGCATCTATCCCTAAGGTTGTATACATCAGTTAAACTAGGATATACATTAACATCATATATTATTACCCTGTGTTTTTATATTTAATACTTCACAGTTTGGTTAATGATTCCAGACAATAAATACTAACTATATTAGTATTACTTGTATGAAGTTAAATTTATAAATGCAAGAGGCAAAGAAATCATCCGGTCAAAAAATCATTAAGGGAGGTGTAGAAAAAATTCAATCCTTTGTTATATATGAATGAAACATACCTGAACTGAAAAAAATTGAGTATGTCCAAATGAATAAGAAGATATAAAACTTTTCAGGATAAAAATCTGTAAAGGTTAGCCTTAGAAAAAACTAATTTCCTACCCACTAATGATCCCCACATGAGGCTTGGAAAAAGTTCGTCCAAATAAAAATTTCAAATAATTTTTTGTGGGATACACTATATGATCCTAGTGAATGTATAATCATGATTTAATGGTATCTTTATTTGAATTATTTATAGATATTTCCATTGTTCTTGACATATTAGTTTATATATTCATGTGAAGATGACAAGAATTATATTATTGGGTTCTTGATCAATTATCATAATTTGAAACTCCATTGAAAACTCATTCTTCTTGATTAAATTATTTCTAATTCAACCATATTTTATATCTAAATGTATTATGTCTATCATATATTTGTGGTATTTTTCTATACCCATTAGTGAGCAAGCACATTAGTGGGAAGCCTTTTTCACATCTGAATGGACTGAATCTAGTGTATGATGATGGTGTTTATACCTATAACCATTGGTAATTACAAAACAAATAAAAAAGCATCATTTATAAGAAAATTTACTAACTATAGTGTATTGGGATGGTGTTATACGTATAATATTTCATGAGAACACACTTATTAAAAAATATTAATTTTGACCAAGAAATTTGGTATAGTGATTAACCTAATTTAATTGAAATTAACTATTAATATGTATTTAGTCACATTATTATTTCTCCCTTAGTATTTCAATTATTATCATGAATTGATGACTGGGATGAAGAAAATGTAAATCAATTGAAAAAATAGAAAATCATATCATTCCTCAAATAGACAAAAAATGATATGGATCTTACACATATATAAGTTTATATTTTTGGAAAATGGAATCTTAATGAAATACCTTTATAAAGTCTAAGAGTTAATTACTTTATTCATGGGATTTTTCTATATTATGTTAATGTTTGGACTACTCTTTATCTCCGACCCCCTTTGCATGATAAATATTTTTGATCTCAATAAAAATAATATTTTGATTGGCACTAGCCTTTTCATCTAGTCTTTGGTTCTATTCTATCCCCTCCCAATTAAAATATATCTCTCTTTAGAGTCGATACACCATAATGGATTCTTTTTCTACAATATTCTACTATTAAGCTACTTCCCCTATATAATAGGATACTTATTTGTGAATTTCATATCGGAGGTTAGTGAATTGTGTTGATAATTTTTCCATTAAGAGGAGTTGATAGGAAGACGCCTATTTATAGGATCTCTAACATATCAATTTTACGAAATAGTGAACTATATGATAATAAAATATTATATTTACCGACTTTGTTAACTTGGGATGAAGTTTGTGTAGTTTTGAAGTCAGAACCACAAGTGGAGTCTCTAATATTAGCCTCAATTTGTCATCCCATACATACTATTGAAAAACATGAGATGAATAAGGAGACCCATGTAAGGATGAATATTTCTATTATAATAATTTATTTATATTGGGACCAGTTCTATTAAAGAGGTCACTTATGTGTTACCATTTGATCTTGTGAGTAGTGATACATTTTTTGTCTTTGTGTGTTCTGGTGGCTGAAGTATAGTCATCAAAATCAATTTAAATAGATCCATTCCTTGGGATAATTCCAATAAAGAGATTAAAAAAACAAAACTACATAATAAATTAAAATAATAAATTATGTGTAACCACTCAAAAATTTTAGACAAGTTTTTTTATAAAAAAATATTTTATTAAATAAATTAATTTATAATAAAAACCAAAATAATAATTTTTTATGCAGATATCATTACAATAATAATATTTTTAATTATGTGGTTAAATTAATTTTATTATTTGATAATAAAAATACTAAACTTATTATTTATAGTTTTCAAATCTATTTTAAATTAAAAAGTGAAATTGATCGACTTGGTTTAAAAAATAGTTTTTTTAATTTAATCAAATGGTTATTTAACAATAGTCAATTTTTTTCTTCAGTAAAACACATTTCATTATTGTTGAATTATTGAGATGAAATAATATTAAATTATACGAATTAAAATTTCACACTAATTTCTAAAACATATTTTGTGTGAAGTAAAATTATAATTAGAATTCCACACATAAAAAAATTTAAAACTAGGATTAAAAAATAAGAATAATTAAAGATGATTTAATTTATAAAAATGTATAAATCATAATAATTTTTTCTATAAAATATATTTATGAAATTTTAAAATAATAAATAATTAAAATTGTTTTGAAATGCATGAATTTATTTACACGAACTATTGATATTTTAAAAGAATATATAAATAATATAAACTTATAATTCAATTTACAAATCCAATTGATTACATAAATTGATTATATATATATGAATTATGTTTAATAAAATAATTGATAATAATAGTAATCCATTAAATAATAAATGAATAATAATAAAAAAAAGGAAAATCAGGTTTATGTTTTTTTGGTCTGTGAGGTAGACCCGACATAGGGTTCGTCGGCAAAGAGATCGTGTAGCTAGTTGTGTCGTGTTCTGATGCACCACCAGGAGGAGCTATCATTGAGTTTAAGACTGATGAAAAGGGTTTCAATCACTACCATGGTGGTCGGTGCTGGAAGCCAAGTGTGGGTGGAGATTTCGTCGTGTTTTAGAGGCTCGACCAGAGAAGGACTGATCTATGTCGTTGGGTATCAGTCTGCGATTAGGGATTTTGGTTACTAAAGATTATAATCTATACATATTTGTGGTCAACATGGTGGATCAAGGTGGGATTAGTGATTCAATTTCAATTTTCTTCAACCTACTGATGTAGGTATTTTTTGGCAAATCGATTAATTTCTTCTCATTTAATTATTTCTCATCTGTTTATGGTTTACTTAATAATATTATTTTGGTTGTTTTGTCAATTATTGGTTTTTTTATTTTGGTATTTCAATTTCGTGTGATTATGATATATATATGTTTTTTTATTTTGAAATTATTATCATAATGTGACTAAACCTTATTGAATATTTTTTTTTCGTATGAATCTAATCTCAAATAGTGTTTGATTCAGTTTTTATCACTGTTTTTTCACAAATCTTATTAGATACAATTGTTATGGTGTGTATATAAGTACGTGTTGTATGCATAGAAGAATTGAATTCCTTCTGTTAGAAGGAGAACCACCCAAGCCCAATTCATTTTTCTTTACTTACTACAGGTTCGAAGTACTTTATGAAGGCTGAAACCTTTGTACCTCATCCTGCAGAAGTATTATTTTTACATAATTGTTTTTCACATAAGGGTGCTATTTTATTTTCATTTCTAAAACTAGTAATAGATTAATTGTTTTTTTGTTTAAAGAATTTTTTTTTCATTTTTGGGGATTTTTAATTTTGAAATTATTATTGAAAATTTCAGTTTATATGTATATACATACAAGGAATTATTGCTTCATAATTATGGTTTTAGGATCATTTATTCAATAATTATAGTTTCATGTTTATTTGAGGGATGAAATTAATTTTGTATTGATTAATTTTAATGAAATATGGTAGATATATATATATCATATAATTATGATCAAATTATGCTTCCCTTTTCCCACTACAATTCAAGTATGATAGATCAATATTATGAAGCAGAGTGATTATTTTTGAAAATAATTACACAATATGGATTTAATTATGTTAGGGGTCACTTTTCTTAATTAAATATTTATGAGGGAGTATATACATTTTTATCATTATATTTCAGAACTGTTATTTTTATTTACATAAGAATGATTTACTTATATTAATATCAAGTCTATTTTTTTCAAAGGATAATTTAGTACATAATATATTATATGTGGGAATTGAAAATACCATGATTTATACAAATATGAATCTCCAAATTAGACCTTTAATTTATGGTTTATATATACATGTAATTATTGATATATATATATAGTTTAGTATCAATTTATCATACTCGTAATCAATATTACTTTTATAGATGTAATTTATGTGTGCATTTATCATACATGTATATAATATATATATTTACAATAAGTGCCAAATTTCAAGATTGACCATGAAATAATATCTACATGCTTTAAGATATTTCAGGAAAATGAGAATAAGTATTAATTTTTGATTTTATATCCATTCTTAAATTAATTATTTTTGATTAAACAAATTTTATTAGAAATGAAGAATATCATAAATTCATTGTGTCACATGCACGACATATGTAAATCAGAATTCTGGTCATACATTGATGATTCCTCATGACACATCATGAATTAATTTATAAATATATATATATATATATATATATTCGTAGGAATTTAAAAAAAATTACATTTAACATAACATAATTCAGATGGATATTAATGGGATCATGAATGTAATTTTAATTAAATGTATGATAAATAATCTTCCATGTAAATATGAAAAGTTAAGTGTAGGGGATTTGGTTATTCCAAGTCTTAAAAGATTATTTCCATGAAAGATTATATTTTTACAAATAACTACGTGTGCATTTAATACTTTTTTATGTTTAAAAAACTCTAATGGAAAGCCTATATATTTTTCAGGCATAGTGAAAGGTTTTTATATACTATTCACACTTGAACATTGAAAAGTTGGTAGGGAATTGGAAGTGAACCAATCCTACTTCATGTGGGTGGGCCCATGAAAACCTTCAATGTTTTCAAGTGACCTCACGTGTTTTGCTTTTTAGAGCCTTCTTAATGTTTTACAAGGAATCACTGGATTAGTCTAAAAGAATTTTCAAAGTACAGTTATTTTAAATGAATTATTATATTTTGTAAATATATATTTCAAATGTGTTTAATTTTTGTTCAATTGTATTATCAATGGAATATTTTTAAGGTATTCATGAATGGTTATAAAACCCTTTACTGAGCATATTAAATTTTCACACATTGTTTTTAATTATTTTCTATAGTTTCAGTAGAGTTTCTAGGGGTGTCCGCTTCAATAATGGAGTAGTGGGCATGATGTATTTTCTTTTATAATTTTTAATTTCAAATTCAAGAATCTAATTATCCAGAACCTATTCCTGTAAAATCTCATGGTATATGAATTAATTTTGTTTATTATATTAGTTTATTTTTTAAACAAATACAGAATATTTACATGGGTTGAGTTCATTAGAATGGGCATGGGTCTTTATAGTTGGTATCATAGAAACAGTCTAGTTAACTTTGGAAATTATTTTATTTCATCTAAGCCGTAGGGTCGAGAAGTTTAGCGGATCAAGTGTTTCTTAATTCTAAATATAGAAATTCAGAATTCTTGTTAGTGTGATAAAATGAATTGTGAGGAAGAAATTATTTTGAGGGTGGAATAATGTAAGAACCCAAAAATTCTAAAGAAAGGTTTATAATAAAAATCTTTTATTAAATTGATTAATTTATAATTAAAAGAAACTACTACTATCTTCAAGCTAATTCTCTATAATATAATGATAATTAAAATTTGGTTTTCTAATTAATTGGAATATAAGACTATTATAATAATACACTTATTAATTATAGTTTCAAATCTATTCTAAATTACAAAAAAATATTGTTATTCTTGGTAAAAAATAATAGTTTATTTATTGATTCAAATAGTTATTTAAGAATATTTAAAATTTGTTTCAGTTAAATTCATATAATTATTTCTTAAATTGTTTATTTTGAATAATATTTAATTATAAGAATTATAATTTCACCTTAATTAATAATTTTTTTGGTAAGTAACATTATAATTATAATTTTACACTTATAAAACGTTTTAAAACATGGAAAAAAATGAAAATAAATAATGTTAATTTCATTTACAAAAATTTATTACTTGTTATTATTTTGACCATTAAAATTTATATATGAAATCTAGAATTTATAAATTATCATTTTTTTGGAAAAGCATGAATTTATTTATCTAAACTATAGATATTGTAAAATAAATTAATTATAATAAAAAATTATAATTAAATTTAAAAATAAAATTGAATATATATATATATATATGAATTATGTTTAATTAAATATTTTATAATAATAGTAAACCAATAAATTTTGAAATGAATAATAATAATAATAAATGGAAAATCAGTTTTAATGGTTTTCAATCAGTGATGTATACTGCACATAGGGTTTTTAGGTGATGGGATCGAACAGAATGGAGTGACACGCTATGCCACACCACCATGAGAAGCCGATGTTTATGTTGAGACGGATACATGAGGTTTTTAGCACTTCTTCGATGGTCGATGTAGGAGGAAATATTTGGGTGGAGATCTCATCATGTTTCTGAGGCTCAATCGGAGAAGGACCAAGAAATGTCATCCTGTTTCAGTCTGTGTTTTGGGATTTGAGTCGCTGAAGATTATGATCTATGTATATTTTAGTTCAGTACAGTGGATCGAGGTAGGATTATCATTTTTATTTCGATTTTATTCATCCAACTGTGGTATGTATTTGTATGTTTTTTTCGTATCCAATTTTTTCCTCTCATTTCTTTATCACTTTACTATTTAGGGGTTACGTAATAATCTTATCGTGGTCCTTTTGTTGATTTTTCATTTTCTTTTTATTTTGGTCGGTCAATTCGGTCTGATTATGATATATATATTTTTGTTTATTTTTATATTGTTATTAGAAATTGACTGATCCTTTTGGAATATTCATTTTTTTCTATAAATCAAATCTAAAATAGGGTTCCATTCATTTTTTTTCACTATTTGTTGCCCCAATTATTCTCAGATATGCTTTTTTGGTGTGTATATAAGTAAGAGTTTGTATATATAGAAGAACGTAATTCCTTCTATTAGAAGGAGCACTTACCAAGCCTAGATCATTTATCTTAACTCACCATTGTTTTGAATTCCTTCATGAAGTAAGAAACCTTCTGGCCTAGTCTAGGAGAATTATTATGTTTACTTGATATTTTTCTTCAACTAAGGTTGATTTTTTTTCAATTATCAAATTTGTAAGAGATTAATTATTTGTTTTCTTTAAAGAGAATTTTATTACTAGTAAATTTATTTTTTATTATTAAAATATTATTTCATATTATAGTTTATATATATAAGTGTATGGAATCCTAGCTTCATATTTATTTCCCCCCCACACATATATATATATTAGAATTTCAAGAACATTTCATAAAGTATTATAGTTTCATGTTTTTGTGAGGTATAAAATTTATTATATCTTTTAAGGAAATATTTAACATAAATATATCAAATACTTAAGAACAAAATACTCTTCCCCTTCTCCACTACAATTCAAGTAGAGAAGATCAATATTATGAAGCAGAGTGATTATTTTGGGAAATTATTAAAAAAATGGTATTAATTATGTAAGGGGTCACATTGTTTAATTTATTACTTATAAGGGAGTATATATATTTTTATCAATGTATGTGAGAACTATTATTTTTATTTTCTTAATCATGATTTAATTACCTTCGGGCCACGTTTATTGTTTTCGTGGTGAATTTATTAATTAATCTATTATATATGTGTATTTCAAATACTATGTTTTATTAAAATATGAATCTCTAAATTAAATCTTTAATTTATCATTTATATATACATGAAATGCTCAATATATATATACACACTTTAGTATAATTTTTTCATAATTGTTTGAATTTTTACTTTTATGGATTTAATTTATTTGTGTATTTATTGTGTATATATATATATATATTATATTTACACTAAATGATAAATGACAAGATTGTAGACGAAATAATATATTCATGTATCATGATATTTCAAGCTTATGAGAATACAGTTTAATTTACTACTTTATTACTATTATTAAATTTATTATCTAGGATTAACCATATATTATTAGAAATTAAGAATATCAAAAAATTTCCTTGTCATATGCATGTCCTATGTAAATCATGATTATGGTCATAAATCATTGATTCCTCATGACACTACACACATTAATTTATTCAAACATATAGATATATATATTCATAATAATTTAATAAAATTAACATTTAACATAACATAATTCAATTGGATATCAATCGGATAATGAATATATTTTTAAGTAAATGGATGATAATAAATGTTCCATGTAAATATGAAAATTCCACTATTAGCGATATGATTTTTCCACATATAAAAAGTAAATTTCTTTGAAGGATTTTATTTTTAAAAATAAGTGCATGTTAATTTAATACATGTTTATGTTTAAAAAAATCATTAGTGGAAAATTTACATATTTGTTTTGATAGATGAATAATTTTTTTAAAATATTAGCACTTTAATATTAAAAATATGCTGGGGAATTGGGAGTGATCCTATATTACATCAAGTGGGTAGGCCTAAAACAACCTTCATCATTTTCAAGTGGCTAAATGCATTTTATTTTTATGAGCTTGCTTAAGGTTTTCAAATGAATAACCATTTTAGTTTAAAAGTGTCTTCAAATTTCAGTTATTTTCAAATAAATATAGTATTTTAAAAGATATTTTACAAAGGTGTTTCTAATATTATTTTTCAAATATATTATCAGATGTATATTTTTTAAGGTACTAATCAAATGTTCTAAAACCCATCACTATGCATATTTAATGATCAATGATAGTTTTTTATTATTTTCTACAGATTTATTAGAGTTTATAGGGTCATACATTTCGATTAAATAGTGGTGTGTGTAGATTCTTTTCTTTTATTTGGTTTTTTGGTTTAAATTCATGTATCTAATTCTCAAGAACGTAGACAGGTAAAAGTTCCTAGTGTGAAATAAATGTTTTGTATTGTTTCAGTTTAATTTTTTAAAAATATAAATCACTTATAATGGATGAGTACTTTAGTTTGGAATTTGGTATATACATTAAGGATACTTCAATCACTCACCTACTTTTGGACCCCATTCTTCCCTAACAGTTTTCATCATGGGTGAGAGGATATTACGTGTGTACTCCATAAAGGGAGTTACACCATTTATAGTGGTAAGGGTCAAGACTATCAATAATGGTTAAAAATTAAATATATCAAGACTATTTCAATCTCCAAAAATACTTTGATGAGTCTGGGGATTTTGAACTTCCCATGTAGTGACACTCTGGTAATACAGATCCACTATTTCATATTTTCTGTTGGGTGATAGCTTCACCTAAATGGGAGGTATGACCCTATTCTCTTATTGGTGGGGTATTCTATCTATGATATCTAAGGTTAGTGATATGTGATATGGGAGATCAAATCAAAACACCACATAGGTAAAAAGTAAATATAAAAGAATCATACATCCTTCTAATTTACTTTTTGTGTCTCTATATTCATCCAGGAGGAAGTGGCATCCATATATGAGAAAATATAATCTATTTTTACTATTTCCTGAAAGACTAGGAGGAGCCATATTACAAGAAAGGTGTTTATTAAGTGTTTCATAATGAACAAACCATGTATGGTTTTCATAATAAATTACACCTATCATGGGGTGTCTAAAATGTAGTTTATTTCCCCATAGTGGTGTAGTATTAATATTAACGATTTTTTTCTCTAAAGAGTTGTGTTTTAATCTAGTTTTCATGAATTAAAATTTAAATAAAAGAAAAGGATGGGAAAGACTAGAAAGGAATGGAAGTTTTATTTTTTAAATTCATATGAGAGAAGATTTATTGGATTTAAGTTGGGGTTTTATGTTTTTTAATTCTATATTGGTCTTCAATAAAAATGAGCCTTTGGTTTTTATGAAAATGATTAAAAAAAATTGTAACAATCATTTATATTTTAATCAAATTTGATTAAGATTTATCAGTGTGTGAAATTTAAAATGTAAATTATTTAAATTTGTAAGTAAATACCAATTCATGTACTGATATTCCCGAAATATTCAAAATAGTCCACCATTCAACCACATGTTTATAATCACTAAAATACTATTGAAATTAATTTTAGATTTAATCAAAATGTACTATCCAAAGCAATATAGAGGTATATTAAAACCCTTAATCAAATAAATTATGAACATCAGAATTAAATAAAACAAAACAGTATTTAATTTAATTTCAAAATATTTTCAAATTAAAAACCATTTAATAAATAAGTAAATATTATATATTTTGATTAAAATTAAAACACAGGCATCACAATGAGGTCCCTTTCCCTTCAGCTGACCAGTAGAATATATGCCCATCGATTGAAAGTTGGATCGTTGAATCTATTGTATAAGAAGACATAATAATAGAGGTAAAACATGGGAAAAAATGGAAGGAAGCTATAATGGGGGGAGAAAGTGGGACTACCTTTCCTTTTCTCAATACATATCTTCTTCTCCAGTACTGCTTCTAAGGCTCCAATTGTAGGTTCCTTCTCAAAAATCATGTCTCATTTTATACTATAAGATTTCCTCACCACCTTTCTACCCAGGATGACTATCCTTATATATGTAGTTAAGAAAATTCCCCAACCTTCCATTTTACTCCATATTATCTTGCTTCTCGGGATCATTAAATTTTAAAAATATAATATCTCTCTCTCCCTATATTTGTGGAAGTTTTATTTCAAAAGGAAACCCCTATATGAATCAGTTGTTCAAAATTTAATCCATATGAAGATGGTGTCTTCCAAGTGGATAGTGTGGATAGTGTAAGTGGTGTGAGACATTTCATGGTGCATGATTGGGAACGTAGAAGGGCCTTCCGGCATGCGAGAGTGGGGAAGGGAGCATGGAGGCATGTTAGTTGTAAAGGAAAATGGTTCATTAAACTAGTATAAATAGAGAAGTAACATGGAAGTTGCTCAAGTGCTCCCATAATGCCTTCATACTTTAAAATGAAAAAATTTAGATTGAAATTAGCATCATGGGGTTCAGATGAGGTTTTTTATGAGATCCATGAAGGAAGTGGAGCTCAAGAATGAGCTCATTGTGTGGAAATGGTGTTTATCAGTGTTTATAGGGGCAATCAGCAACGTCGAGTGGTGGATCCATGATGTAGATGGAGGATAATATTGTTTTAGAGGACGAGGTGAGTGAAAATAATGTAGGATGACATCATTTATCTAAAAATATATTATAGCTGAAGATAGTGCATCCCATGTCATTTTTGTATAAGGTTATCATTAATGTTTATAATAAATTTCACAACTCCATCAGGCCAGTGATGTTAAGATAGATCTAGAGGACTCCATCCCACACTTCACACCACCCAGTTCCAGCATGATTCTCCTCCAGCTACCACATGGGATTGACCAACACATTCACGTGCACACATAAAGGCTTTGAACCAACTATAAAGCCTGAAGATTTCATCCATGTGAGCCACAACATAGGCATGATCCCTTGTGAAACCTTACTTCTTGTAAGGCCATAACTATGTATTTTCAGGGATAGATGAGCTCAGTTGAAACTAGATAAATGTGTTGTGGGGATTTTAAGTTGATGGCTAGCCAGTGGGCTTATTTTTAACTATCATTTCTTAGAAAAAACATTATTTAATTACACAAAACATAAAATATCGAAAACTATTCTTAAAAAATCATTCATAAGATAAATCATCACACTTGTATTTAAATTAATTTTGATTCAACATTTAAAAATTACAACTTTTGAATGAAACACTGAAACATATAGTATTATTCATTAAAAAATCATTGTCACTAAAAATTGATTAGAATTTTCATGAAAAATTAGTATGTTACATATATAATTCACTAGCAGTGGAATGTGGAACAACTTCTATTGGTGATCTATCTACTATAGATATGTTGTTCTAGTGGTATGAGTTAGAGATTAACCACATAATCCTATTTTAGTGTCCTTTGAACTCATAATACACTATTCGAGGGGGAACTACAATCAATTAATCTTAATGATAAAATACACAATAAGGGGGAGATAAATAAAGGTAACCCAATAAACTACCACATTTAATTGGGAAGGATATGCCTGGATAATCTCTTAATCATATAATGGAATTTTAACTTTAATGGTTAAGGGAATCGTCTAACCTCTAGATGGGTTAATATTATAGTTAGGAAAATGGAGTGATACCCTCCCTATTATGACATCTACATGATCAACTATTCATGATCTAACTATCCCTTATCGTCACTATACTTGTCCACTCAAGGCCATCCTATGGATCACCCATGAAAATGTTCTTTAGAGACTCATCCAACATCATGACCACTCCCACTCTTGGTAAATAGATTTTAAGATGTTGCATTAGAGAGAGTTCTAGGTTTTAACATGTTGTGTTCTAGAATATTGAATTTATATATTTTGGACAGATTTATTGATCCCACATTTTTCCCATATCCTATTTGAATCCCCATTGAAGGGTTCTCTGGTCTTATATATCATTAAACCACATATATGATAGAAATATTTCTTGAGGTAGACCAGGTTAGCATCCCACTTTGGGACATGCTTTCCCACCACTATGAGGAGAGTTTTGAAGTTAAGGTATACATGGGACTTCACATTTCCAATTTTAGTAATATTGTTTCCATCTAATAGAATTCCCCACAATCCCTATTGACTAGTATTGGAAGGTCCACATTTCTAGCACTAAACATCCTTGGGATACACATCCTTTGAGGAGTCATCAACTAGATTCTTAATTTAATTCAAGGAAGACTCGAGATCTTTAGACATTTGCTTATATTCATGTTTCTAAACATTATCTTAGACCTCATCCTATCATCACTGGATATACCACCTCATTATATTCTTAAAAGGATCTTTATCAACCATTGTTATTGGATCCACTTAGCGATCTGCATGGTTTGACAATTTTGGAATGTCATCTTTCATGTACAGTTTATGAGCCGTCCTAGTTTCCCACATCCCATTGTATATATATGAATTAATAATAATTCTAGGTACACTACACTATAGTATCCCTGAATGATATAAATATGTTTAAGAGTGGGTTTAATTAGGGAATATCCTATAAATATGAATCCACATGAGTCATCAAGATCGCGACACACATAGTTTCTTGAGGCATTATCATCCATAGCTATCATGCTACCATGAAGATAGTCTATTGTCTATAAACCACCAGACGAACCCATATATTTTACTGGATTCATTGAAATTTATATATGAATCAGTATATCATACATGACCCAAAAATAATATCATAGTTAATCCTATCAACCAATACACTATCTCTTGTAACCATCACATGTGACTGTAGATTGTATAATACCATTAAATTATCAAAAATGATTCCATTAAGTGGTTTACCATATATAAATATTTCAAAAACCTAACAAATAATGTGAATATTAGAACCAACCTCACAATTAGTGATATTATCATATTTCCAAGGATATACAAAATAAATGGATTGAATTTTTATATTAGGATTTAAACATCACCAAAAAAGATGAAATCATTAAAAGGGTCATCATACTACCCCATAGTATATATAATAGAGTAAAAATAATAAAAAAAGGTATTTACCCTTCTAAATAAATAATAATTACTTGTGAATAAATAATAATATTAGAAAAACCAAGGCCGTGGACATCCCTGATATGAACTTGGAATCTATAAAAACATACTTTTACTAATATTATTATAGAACTCATGCACTAAAATCTGAAATAAATATTAAAACATGGCCATAAATATAACAATATTAATCATAGTGTCATTTACTTGGATGATCAAATACCTCCACACCTCATATTGTCCTTAATCTTGGTCTATTTAGTATGTTCTAGTGAATCCTTTCTTTTTTGAAGTGAAAAATTTCAACAGGCACATGAATTTATTCACATTTCAATGATATACTAGGAATATCTTCATCCATCAATCAAATTTATCATCAATTTGGGAATAGTGTTCCATCACTATGTTATTTTTTTCCAGTATTAGAAACTCTGGGGAATGGTATGATGTTATATGGAGGTCACCCAATATATATTTTGTGGGAACAAAATCCACATACATTGGCCAAGTGATGGGTTATTATAAGATTTTATAGACATAACATAGGTTGATTCCAACGTATTTATGAATTATGTGCAATGTTTTTGTATGTGTACATTAATGGATTAATAACTTTAGAATAAAATCATTGGTATTGTAATATTATATATGGTAATTCAGGACGAATTCATAAATTACGGTATTTTTTTTAAAGTAATTAAAAAAGTTTTCTTACAACAATAGGTCCCAATATATATAGGAATAAAGCCTCTTTTAGAGCATATGTCCCACAATTCATTCCAAATATGAGCTTAGTTGATGGATAAATGATTAAATATGGAGGAGAAGTAGAGTATCTCCAGTTACTCTATGTATTTACTATTATACAAGCCATCCATATATTTTTTTAGTATCTATGATGGATAAAAACTTTAGAAATATACACACCTCTGAGTATATGTTTTTAATGGCCATATTTATAAAATCTAAAAACTATTAGTTTGGAAGGTGGACATCTATGTGAGAGATTTTGACATTGGTTAATATTTTATTCCCATTCAATGTCATTAAATCTGATGTTAGTTATTCTTATTGGTTTTTCTTTGTATCCTTTTCTAGAATAATTTAATGAGATCCTTTTAGCTTGCATACCCTTTCTTGGAATTTGAAATCATGTAATTGATCTATGAAATTTCATTTCAATCTAAAATATTTTTTGAATATATATTCATAATGAACCCATAAAGGAGTCAATAGTTTATCAGTATGACTAATTTAAAATATAGAATTTTACCCTTGGAAAATGAAAGCTGAACATGAAAAAAATATAGTAGAATTTTGAAAATTTTATATTATTCACTCAAAAATCATCACTTAGGTGGATTTCCAGATGTGGCATTGATCAAGTCACTTCTTCTAGGTCCCTTCAAAAAGGTCAATAAATATAATAGTGCAATGGTAAGGCTGTAACTCATGTTATAGAAGGTGTTCCTAAGTGTATGTGGAATGATTATTTATATAGGCACTTATGCCTTCACATAGCTTTAACTATGCCTTTCACTCAGACTCAAAAAACACATTTTTCACCTAAAAAATCAGTGTGACCATTTTTTCTTCACCCTGGTTCATTTTCACACTAGAGAAACAAATACTTCATTATTTTATCATCTTTGTTTTGGTAGGATGATATTATGGGGGAAATTATTTTATTTTACTTTTATCTGGAAAAGGTCCAAGGATGATATGTCTAATGTTCCTTAGGAAGAATCCAACCATTTCACCCAAGTCTATAGGGGTTCACCTAAGTCATTTATCTAATGTCCTTAAACATGTCCTAGAAATGAAATACTGTAGTCGACCTATATAAACCAGCATCTATGCCCAATTTTCTTGTACCAAGGTATCAATTTCATTAAATAAGTAAATTCTTTTGGAGAACACTTGTTGATGATATTCCCACATTCTGGAAGATAAAGATATGCATAAATCTCCCCTCACCTAGGTCTTTAGAACCTTCTTCAGTTATCCCATTATGAATTAAACATAAGGGAATTAACCAAAAAAGAAGGGTAATTGAGTCAAACTATAAAAAAACTGTTTTGAAATATAACTTCACCCATAGAATTCTTTAATTATATATATGGATCCACCACATAAAATATATATGGTCAAAATGTTTCTAACATCTGAGGGTGGCACTACACTAGGTATAAAAACAACCACATCCCTGAGAGAAGCTAATAAATATGGAGAACCCTCTACTTCACCCTCACTTGTGTGACCGATACACTCCACCCTCATTATGGAGATCCCTTTAGTAATCCCTCACTACAGAGATCCAATTTTTCAACTCTCATTAGGGGGAGATCTCCAATCATTCTTCTCTAGGGAGAGACCTTAGATTAGTCATCACAAGGGACATACCCCTATTCAACTTTATCTATGGAGATATGCACAATCAATTCTCACTAGGTAAATCCATCCTCTAAGCCCTTTCCAGGTCATGTCTTCTACTCAAACTACATAATAGAGATCCCTTCTATCATCCCTTACTATGTGGAAGAACATTTTCTATCCCTGCCTATGGATACATACATTTCGTATCAATTATTAGGATGATGAAACTCACTTATACTTCGCTAGTGTGAATTATTATCAAGGGAATACCCTAATAAGAACAAATTTATTCTTCTACCACACAAGGGTAAAATATCCAATATTATTCTAATAGTAGGGAATCCCATTACCTATGTCTCAAACCTAGAAATCTAAATATAAAGGACCCCAAAAAACCACTAATTTTATAATAAATGGGCATGTAATATAATTATTACTCATTCAATCATATATTCCCTTGATTAAATATCTCTCATAATAAATATTCTATAATTTTAATGTCCCCAAGTGTAGTAATGTTAATGTAATCCCTTTATTACATTGGTTCCTATCGATAAGATATAAGTGAAAATTTCCTTACCACATGCATCTAGACTTATCTGAAGAAGGGCTAAGCTAGATCAGCCCATGAACATGTGCATAACATAGTTCACACCATTATCATTGAGGTAGTGTGATTTATCATAATGAATAATCCCTACTCATGTTCCCATTTTTCATTTAATCACCAGGATATACTGATTATATAAGGACTTCTAGGCCATCGTATCACCACTGTAACCCTATATATATTACTAATGAGGCCATTTTACCCATGATTCCATTAATACATCAATACAATAATAAATTAAAAGGATTATGATAGAATTTAGAGGCACATATTCAAGTCAAATCACATCTCTTGTCCTCTTAATTCTTAATCGGTCATTTGAGCCACCTGTATAGTGAAAACTCTAACACAACATTTCATTACTTTACTAAAGTTATCAACATAGTTATAAATTTTGTCCAACCATGTATAAGGCCCAATCAATCCTCTATTTTCTCCCATTTCATGACAAAAATGTCTTTATCTCCAGATATAAATCTATTTAATAATGTCATAGTCAGTTGACAGAAAATTACATGGAAACATCCAAGAAAAATGTTTTAAAAATTCCTAAAAAAATACTCAACACATGATATTAAATATCATGGTACTTCCCTATAAAAAAAGATAAAATGTGAAATTGAAATTATATGGGATTTGATTATTAATTTAGAAATTTATATAGGATTCCTCTATGAGGTTGACAAAAACATCCTAATTATCTATATCCTTTCTAACTTGGATATATTCTCCCTGAGGTTGGATTCCTTAGTTTATTTGGAAATTTTTACTTCGATACCTAAGTTCACCTTCACTAGGGCCATATTCTATAGAAAACCACCATCATGGGGCTATATTCCCCATAAATTCACCTTTAACGTTCCTCTCCTAGATATATTCCTTATGATATTGAATTTCCTTTAAATTGTTCCACATTCCATGGGAATTTATCCTTATTAGGATATTTCCATTTCCGGTTAACCGAATAATGAAACTCTTAAAGATGGACCACACTAACCATCATTAGAAACCTTTTACCTATATGTCTATTCCAGAATAATTCAACCTTCTGGGAATTGGTTATAAAAAGATGAACATAAAATGTATGAAATTTCCTTTTACTTGGAATAAAAACATGTGGGTTATAATTCCATTTATAGTAATATATAGTAATATTTTATGGGCCTGATCCTAAAACCATATACACCCACCACCTCCATTAATGGTGAAAAGAGATAGAGAACCTAGCTATGTGAATTTAAAATAATATAATAATCAATCTAAAATGTGAAATATAGAGAATATTTAAAATCTATATATATATTGGTGTTCATATCAACATATGATTTTGATCAAATCACTGACATTATTGTAATCAGTCCCATATTATAATTTTTTATTGATTCAAGAGTATATCATAAATTTGTAATTGAGTCCCTAAATAAGAAATAATTCTCTATAAATGGTGTAATGAGATCGAGATCCCATCATCTTGACTAAAAACCACTCAAAGGTTTCATGAATAAATTCCCAGTGAATGTCTACCTTTTGAAAATTGTCCAACAACAAATCAAAATATCCATGGCTAACACATATGGGTGTTTCCAATGGAAACAAAATATTTTTCCAACAAAAACCTCAACACACATACATTATGTCAATTTTGAGTCATTACTAAAATTCTCTCCAAACGAAGGATGTCACATTAAATTTACTAGTGAAACATTAGAATGAATGCTGGTCAATAGGATGTGATGTTGGAATCATCGCAGCCTTTCGGGAGAAATTATTTTTTATATTGGGGTTGTATTATATATTTATGATATCTTTACGAATCCATCCCAAATAATAATGTTTAACATGTTAACACTATTCTAATTATTTGACTAAAATAATGTGTGGATCTAAAGTAAAATATATATTGTAGGTTCTCCATATTTCAATTATTATTATTTATTACACTTATAGTATAAATATTTACGGCTAGTTTGTATGGTGTTCTTACTATGCCTTGAGGTATTGGGTGTTTTCAGTGTTGGGATCAAGGAATTGAGAAGGCCATCCCACATATTATAATAAAGGGAATAAGAACTAACGTAGTTCATTGATACTAAACATGACATGTTATATCTTTTATAGTAATGTGGGAGGGACTAATTCCATGAAGCTTAATGTCATGTGGAATGGGAATATATAAGAGAGTTGACTAGTGTTTTTGTTGGTGTCTTACTTATGGATAAAAACCCTTTTTGGTTGAACTCCAATGGAATATAAACCAATGAAGATGGGTTCTCATGGAATATATCCAAAGTTAATGAAAATTCATTATGATGGAAATATATCTTGAAGGGGAAGGATTTAGTTTACTTTATGAGAAATATATCCCCATTATGTTGGTTACAAAGGGAATGTAACCCTAGTGAAGGTGAATATGAATATTAGATGTAATATGTCCTAATGAGTGGGCACACATAAGATTATAAAGAATATGACCCCATGGAGAAGAATATAAACAGTTTAGATATTGTCTTTGAAACTTAGGTAGGATTAAAAATTATCCTACTAAAATAGGAATCGATTCTTATATAGTTTTAGTTATGCAATTTATTGCTATGTGATAAGACTATACCTTGTAGTTTAACTTAATTTAGTAATTACTCTAATAGAAAATTTTATATCATGTCACAAGGATGTTTTCATGAAGTTTTACATCATGTGAGTTGGATGTTTTTTTACGTATTAAGTTGTGAGATCAAGACGTATGTGTCATGAATGTTTTGAAGATAGAGGAATGAGTGGGGTTTACACATGATTATCTTGAGTTCCTAATTTATTTTTTTACTTGGGGGATGTTAAGAAGAGTTCAGTTGAGGATTACACGTAATAGGAGGCCCAGGGTGCTGCTTGGATGTTGGGAGAGCATGAACAGAGCTTACACATGAATATTTCATTTCCAGATGCATCAAATTATTGTTGAATGATGGTTACATAGAAGGATGAATGTAATAATGGGGAATATAGAATCAAGAGAAAAAAATTGAGTCTTAGGAATGAGATACCTTGAAATGTATGTATATGGGTCATGGATGTATCGTGGTGATGAAATTTTCAATGGGATCATGGATAGGGATTATACCTTGTGAGGAATCCCATTACCTCATAGATAATTGAGTGGAATAGGGAATCCACTATGATCAAAAGTTGACTTGGCTTTATCTTAGGTATGTAATGTTGTGCAGTGTGAAATAGGGAATATTTCAAAAGTGTCCTCCCAATAAGATCCCACATTATCATGTAAGTACATGATAAAGACTAACCTTGTGGAAATATCATATAAGGGGGATTTTTTAGGAAAATTTTTATTTCAAGGGAATATATTATCAAATGGGTTCATACCTGTGTGTATTCCCTGATCAAGTAAATCGAGTGGTTTTGGAGGTGGCCTTGATACGTAGGTACCAAAGAAGTGGGCCATGATCAAGGGATATTCTACAATGGAATTAGGGTTAGAATGGTACCATAGTGTGGGATATTAATAAATTGGCGTACCAAAGTGTAGGGATGAAGGGAGACTCCACTCATACGAGGGATAGGGGAGGTACATCACCCTAGTTAAGTAAATGAAATTTACTCCACCTTAGAGAAGTATATGAAAGGTTATTTTATCAATAAACGGTCAATTAAAGGGACCACCTTAGTGGCCGTCTATAAGTAGGATTTTTCTAGTGAGGTATGAGTATAGGGATCTCACCTATTAGTTCTAGGTAGAGAGATTTACCCAATTAGGGATGAGTGGTGGGAATTCCCTATTTATGGTTTTAAAGAGGTCCCAACCTAGTGTGGGATGAGATGAGGGAACACCCTAGTGAGGTCTAAGTGAATGCCTCTCCCATGTGAGGGTCATTAAATGGGATAAAACTAGTGATGATCTTCCTTGAAGGTTGTGGCGGTGTTTAACGCTAGAATGACACTTCCCTTGGGATAAAGAAACACATTTCTCATTTATGTTTATTTAGGTGGGTTCATTGCCTCATTACAAGAATAATAGGGGAGATTTAGTATTTTTTAGTGTTATTCAAACAAATGAATCAATTATCCTATTTTTTTTAGTTCCCCTAGGTCGTAATCATCATAGGTTATCTATTGTTTTTTCTAGAGACCATGGCTAAGGGAGCTTCAAGTTTCTCATTTAAATCTAGATTGTGGGAATCGCATGGCTAAGTAGGACCCCAATGAATCTATCTATAAGGGTAGATTGACACCTTGACATAAAGTAATAAATTACATTGGTTTATTTTTAAATGTCCACTAGGGAACGATAGATTGGGTGAATGCTCATAGCCCTAAGTGAAATGACATGGTTGCACCCCTATGGATCTGGGAGAAATTGTGGGCTTCCTTTAAAGGGGGTTTTCATCGAAATCCTTGATACATTATCCCACAAAAGCATCACTAATAGAAACCAAATAACAAAGAAGGGAGAACCCAATGTTTTACTATTTCATAGACACAACTAAACGTAGATGAAATATTTATAGTGGAAAGATCTGATGATATTTTTTCACGGAATATATTTATCATCTAAGAAAGAAAGATGAGAATAATATAAGTGAATTAAATATTTTAACACCTGGAGATTTTAAATTATATATTACCTTGAAAACAAATTTGTTCAATAGATTTCTTCATATACAATATCAAACCAAAATGGACAATGAAACATTATATAACCATTTCAAAGTAAGTGTTAAATTGGAGGGTATAAATATAAGTAATAACATTATGAAATATATATATATATATATACCACTTTTAATACTAATGCCCTGATGAAATTTATCCAGAATAACAAAACAAATAATAAGACAATTTTATGCTGAAATGTATTTTTTTAAATTGTATTTTTTTCACTTCATTTTAAGAATCAAAATAAATTATGTACAATAACCCTGCATTTATTACATACATAAACATAATTTATTACATAAACTATTCACTTGATACAACATGGATGATGGAGAGGTCTAGTGTCTTTTGGGCTTAGGATCATTACATAACAACTTAAAACATGAAATAAAACATCTTTATTGAAAACATCATTTACATGACCACTACATTCCCTCGTACTTAGAATTGCATTGGATAACCTGAGGACATGCATAAGAAAAGGGGTGAGCTATAAATCCCGGTAAGGGAATAAACATGGAATACATGAGGAGTAAAATAAATTTTAGACAATAGGCATACGAATATAGGACAAGAGAAACATGAACATAAAGGCATGATAAAGCATAATAATCATAACATGGAAATGTGGCAACAACACTTAACATTGAATTAGCATGAGCTAAGTCTCATTGCGCATGGAGCATGTGTAAATCTGCATTGCACATGAAGCACGAGTAAACCCTAGTTGCACTTTAATTATAATGATTCAACACTCATTGCACATGACGTATCATGATACTATACTCTACCCAATGAATAGGAGCGATATAAGGGCACACCCTTCTTAAAAATTTCATTTCATGCATAAGTGTTCCACATGGATCATAAAACATGGATTCATAAAACATAATCATTTATTCCATGATAAAGGAATGTGGAATTCATACATGAAAAATTATATTAAATAAGTAAATGTGCATAAAGGTGAATACCATTGATGGAGAAATGGGCATGGTATTAACTACAAAATGGCATTGGCTTAGAAAATCACTGCGATTTCGGCAGCGTAACGACCTGACATAAGAATTCAAAAAAATGGTTGATGAAAGAGAAAGGGGTTCCTCATCATATATATGTGTAATGGACAGTAAGAAGGTTATATAGATACATGTCCCAACAATTGTAATGGAATTTATATTCATGATACACAAGTATTTCTTGAATATAAATGTGGAGAGGGAAGTTCCTTTCGGAATTTCGGCATAGTAACGAGTGTACATAGGAGGAATTTAATGAGAGAGAAAGGAGTATAACATAATTAAAACATAAAGAGGGCAGTTTGAGGGAGGTGAGAAACCATACCCCAACATTCCTAATTGAAATTAAAAGGGCAAAACAACTTAAAGAAAATCAGACAAAAATGAGAAAGGAAGAGAAAAACTGTTACTTGGATGTGTGCTTCCAAAGGCTAGAGAGAGGCTTTAGAGAGGATTTTTTTGGAGCTAGGGGCACCTTGGGAGGATTCATGAGAGAGTAGGGCATAGGTTGGACGAACTACAATGTATTTTAGTGAGGAGGAAGTGGGAGCTTGGGTGGGTTTAAATAGGAATGTTGATGGAATTGTTTATTTTTTAGGTTTGGGACCCCTTATACTAAACTAGTTCAAACCACAAACCAACCCATGGTTTTTGCTCATGGTTTTTGGAAAAGGGAAGAGGAAAACAATATTTTATAAGGCCAAAGTCCGAACATCTTAAAATAATGGGGTTGCTTATATGGAGGTGAGTCACACTACCATGGAAGACAATTTAAAAAGACAAGATATCTAATAAGTCTTGAGGGGTCCATTAATTCTTTTAAAAGTAAGTCAAACAAACCAAAAATCACATTATTTTTATGGTAAAACCTATATTGGCCGAAAATAAAGCTTATAGTATTTTAGTACATCACTATTGGGTCATTATGATGTCATAAAACACATTATATATTTAAATGATATTAAAATTTTACCCAAAAATTTGACTGTCTCAGAAAAGTAAGAAAAATTCACCGTGGGATAATATTGAGATCCTGATTCCAGAAATATCATTTATTTTGTCTAAATAATTTTCTAAATATGTTAATTTTTACTTTTAAAATAAAACTGGCATTTATCGAAAATTCACAGGTTTTGACAGAAATGGCTTTCAAACCTTAATAAAAACAGTAATTGCATTCATAAAATTATATGATAATTTATATATAATAAAATTAATTTAATAATAATAATATTTTATTAAAATAATATTTAATTCAAGAATACCTTAATTTAATAAAATATATTTCTTTATTAAATAATAACTAAAACATTATTTGTACTTTAAAACTATTTACAATGTATCAATAACGACAAGAAGGTATATTCATTATTATATAAAAAATATTAATATACATGAACATATTACTGGAGATTTTTTTTCATAACCCCTTAAAATAGCCTCATAAGACCTAAGGGTAAGGTGTGAGATGGTGATAGACTATTAGGGTGGCTCATATAACATCCCTCAAGTGGTAATATCTATCAACTTCCACTTATCCCATAGACGGTCTCATTCGAGCTTTACATGATGAAGCTCAGCTCGGGCTTGGTCAAGAGCGAAGCCCAAACACGCCACCTCTTTTCCAAGCTCCGACAAATGGGCTTCATATGGAACAATTCTACTAGATGAGGCCATCACTTCTTTTGTCTGAGTAGATTGGATTTGTTAAAGCCCTGTATTTATACTAATCATGTGATCATTGTTCAACGGCTATAAAAGTAACAGTCACAATTCTAAACATAAAACCAAAGAAGTTGACATTTTATATTAAAGTTTTACATAAAGAGACACTTAATTAGATCAAGATGGATTTCCTTTAATGATACTTTGGGTCAATAAATTATGGATAAAGCATATTATTTATCTGAGTTATATATTAACACCAATTTGATTTATAATGGATATTAAATAATAATTAGAATTTTTAATATGTTTAATTTTTTTATGAAAACATTTTTCATTATGTTTTTATGTATTTATTTAAATATTAAATTCTAAATTTTTATAAATTTAATTTTAAAAAAATTAAATTAATTATTGTATTTTGCATATCAATATTATATTAAGATTATTTTTTGAAACTTTTCTAAAATATTTGATTTTCAGGTGAATAGTAAAAAATATTATATTTAAAAAAAATATAAATTTAATGATTTTATCATTATATAAGCATGAAAAATTTGATTACAAAAAATTTAATTCATTAAATGTGTATTTAGTAAGTTAAAATAAATTTTTTTAATATTCTAAGCAGAATTTTGGAAACCTATGATTATGATTTTAAGAAAATAAGTAACAATTAACAATATAATTTCTGGATTTTTTAATTAAATATAAATTCTTAAAAAGCATATTTTAATTGTTTTTTATGAAAAATTATTGTTATTTTTTATAATAAAACAAATTATGTGATAAAAATTTTAAAAATTGATAAATTTTTCTTTAACTAATTTTTTATCAGATAATTCATTTTAAAAAACACGTTTTTATGTTTATATGTTAGAATTAAAAATAAATTGTACCATCACTAAAATTTTATTTTATAAAATATAATTCATACATGGAATAATTTAGTAGACACTGTTAAATTATATCCATTTTCCTTTTAGTCATAGAAAATAAATTACTTATGATAATATTTGTTACCACGGTAATGTTTAATGTAAATAGTTTAATTGATGAAAAATGACAAAATTCCATAAAAATTTTCCTTTAGATTTGTGTGGATTATTTGTGTTCTGACCTTTCATATATTACTGAAAATTTTTGGAGGATTTTTTTCGAAATATTGGTTTTCTTCTAAGGGAAGGAAAGTTTATTTTTAAAAATTACACCCCTTTATCTTTTTAATGGAGTCATTGAATATCTCTTAAAAGACTCAAATGCAATTCCAAAATACCCATTAATTTTCCAAATTTACTTAAAAAATAATCCTATAATAAATTTTTTCACTTGGCCTAAGAGTTATTCTCTAAATCCGTCGAAAACAATAATTCTTCCTAAATAAGATTCAACTTCTTCATTTAAAGTAATTCCATGTTATCCTTTCTTTATGTTTAACATATTATTATAAATCTTGATAAATATTTTATATAACTACAATAAATTTATTTTGGAAATAATAAAGTCTTTGGAAGGGTAATATAACCATTATAGAAGAGATATTTATTATCAATTTACTCAGTACAGAACACTCCTATTTGGTTCTGTTTTACCACCAACACAAAAAATATTATATTGACTATATAATAAATGATTAGTAAATCTTAAATAATGGTAATATTATATATTAATTATTAATTTATTATTTTATAATAATTATGGAATTGAGATAATATAACACTATCAATCAACAATCATACTTAATTAATTCTTACATGTTCTTGTTTTGGTCTTTCTAACCAACTACTTGAGAAATGATAAGAATATTTGTCATTGAAGGTTATGAAAACAAAATTTATTGTAATATGTGATATTAATAGATAATTATTTCGGTTATACTTCTATAATAAAAATAATAATATTTTACAGAATATTAATATATACCCTTTTAGGATAAAAGTCATTGAAAACAAAAACCCTTTTTGATGTCATTTTTAAGAAGCATACATCAAAGTAACATGATATAAAATCAAAAAATATAAAACATTTGTAAAATTATATTTTTATTATAAAAATACTTTTTCTATTATTAAATCATGAAAATTGAGCGAAAAATAGAATTGTTATGCCATAAGAGATAAAAGAACTATAAAACCCACTAACTACATAACATTTATAATATATTAAAATAAGAAATGACTATGAATTTAATGGATGAAAAATATTAATATTAAAGTTAGTAAATATAAATTAGAGAATTAAATATATATTTATTGTGTCTTATTATATACTTAGGGATTATGATTTTTACTGAGGAATCTAGAAACAAAGGTAAGGGTTTTGGGTTTACTCGACATAATTTCATTGGCTCAAGAACTGTATTCTTTATTGATTCTCATTTAGGATTTATTTATTACACTATTTATATATCTTAAAATATATTTCCCATTTTAGTTTATGGAAATCATTGACTTATCCATATACCGATAACTCTATAAGTTGTTAGTGGACTAATTCATTTATAGACAGTTCATCTATTTTTTGATTGGTGAAATTATTTGATCAAATTTATATCCACTAATCATTGCAGTTTTAATTAAATGGATATATATATAATAATAAATTCTATTTAATGATTACAAAAAATTATTTACATAACTATATTCCCATTATTCTATACCGTGTTAGTTTTTATGATGGTTACATTGAATTTTTTTCCATTTATTGATTGAGGAAATATTTAGAGTCTAAATTATTTTCATTTCAATATAGATATTTACTTATTAAAAATTATTATTGTTTATTTATTTCATATCTTATTCCTTATATCATATAATTAATTAATTGGAGTTAATTATTGATTATTGGTAAACACAATATCCCATAGAGGCTTTGACATATCTCATGAGACAAAATATTGAAGTTATTTGGTGTATGACTGACCATTTATTTAGATGGTGTTTGATGTGATCTTCAAAACTAGTAGATGTCATGGAAAAAGGCCCCGATTGTATTCATTGACTTGGAATGTGACCTTCATTCATTAGACGTTATGTATTCCATCACCTGGAAATCAGTTATTATTTTCCATGTGTTTATTTATATTATTTTACATAGATTTGTTTCAGTATATTATGATATGTTATCTGGAATTATTTGATTATTATTTATTTCTTTTTATATGAATCATGACTTATTTGTTCTATGATGGATTATGGAATAAATTTCCCCTTAAAAATCATTCTAGATCACCCTTTTTATTTTTATATATCCCTTGGCTATAAAGAGAAATGTTTCACATGATATATCTAGAAGAATTGAATTTAGGGAGAATTTGTAGAATATGATAAATAGTAATGATGAATTAAGTACAATATAATGTAATAAATTAATTTACATTAGTTGAGAACTATATAGGATTCATTAGTTATTAATGTTTCCTAACTCCTTAATACTCTATACCAAAAAGGTTGTGGAAATACATGTAATGAAATATTTTCTACAAGTCATTTACTTATATAATAGTATCTTCCAAGGCATCACAGTTGGTATTAGATTAACGCGTAATTAAATTTTAAGATTCAGATTGTATTAGTGGACGATAATTAAAGATTCATAAATATAATAAAGGGTTAATAATTTATGTATGATTATAATATAAAGGGATTGATAACTCTATAGTTATGTCCAATGTTTGAAGTTATTGTCATATTTAATAATTTATGTTATATAGGGATTATGATATCATAATATTATAATAATACCAATGGATGAGTCTATATTTTGTAAAAAAATATTAAATTTTATCATGGTTTGGAGTCTGGTCTCCTAGAAATTACATCTCTGTCTGGATTCTAGAAAGTGAATATGGTTGGTGTACACATGAAACTAGGGGTAATCAACCGAAAAATGATCGTTGAGTATCAACTTGATTTTAACTCAGTATAGGAGGTGGGATGCTAATAATAGATAGCATGATAGACACACCCATGTGATATGATTTGTTTAATCAATATTTACTTAATGAAACATTATGATGTATGTAATATCCCAATCCAAACCACCAAGTTTGATCTCGAAGGCCACACAAACTCGTGTGCACCTCGCTGTATGCAAGAGGATACCAAGTAGTAGTGAGAGGCTAATCCCATTAGTTGGAAGACTATACCTCATGTATTATGTCATAAGATAAGTTCTAAATAGCAAATAATATAATACAATACCTGACTTAATACGTATAAAATAAAAAGGAATACATGTCATCTAAATAAATATCTCCTAAGGTGGAAAACCTATTCAGTTTAATAAGAATCTATTAACAAATTAATAAAAAGCTCTATAGTGGCCCTTCAGAGTTTATCATAGTCTTCCACCTACTCTGTGCACCTTTACTCACCCGTCCACCATAGGTCCCTTTCCCTATGAAAGATCTCTATGGAGACCTATAAGAGCATCAAAAATTTCATAGTAGGGTGTTGGTATAAAACTTACTGGGACACTACCAATGCATCCTAAACTAGTTGTTCTCATGTATAAAATTATTATTCCATGAATATAAAAAATTTGTAATAATATAACAACATATAATCTGTAACTGTGTGATCAGGCACTGACCAAGCCTCACAAACACCCAACTATATCTTCTTCAAATCTGTGACAAAATACGGTCATAATGGAAGTCATAAATAGTCAATGTCTAGTTAGAAGACAAAGATTAATAGGTTAGAACACATAAAGACATAATTTACCATCTCCCACTAATCAATAGTATATTCCATAGGACTCTATGTCAGACCTCATTAAGGCATCGTACCATATTTTAAGGAACAATCGAACATACCCTAGGACTATAGGTCAGACCACTCTAATAAATAATTCACTATTGTTATCTCTATTTGTCATATCACAATGAATTTCATGCAACACTGTCACCTATTAGGTCTCAAAATGTGAAATAATTAATCCCCCAGGTCATGCCACACTAGGTCATCATGTCCCATCATCTATCTTAGTGTTGTAATCAAATTAGATGTGTTGTCTCAAAATGATACACATCTATAGATATTGATCCATGAAAGAGCCACCTATCACTTAGTTTCCTTGGAGAAAACAAATAACACAACATATATATGAAATATCTTAAGTAAACATTGAAATAATATCAAGACACACATATATATTGTTAGAAGGATATCATGCTTCACCATTATCGTTGTCGGAATTCAAGAACATTTCTTCACCAAAAGGGAAATCATACCACGATGGTCCACTATAACATGTACCAAGAAAAAAAATCCAATGAGAAAATGATTCACAACTAGATATGGTATAATAATAAACAAAACATGACATCATGAGACAAATAATAACACTATGTAATCATGGGTATCAACATCAAACATGGATTTTATCAATTCTAATATGTCTCATGAAATTATATCATAATTGTTTTCATAGTCTACACACACCCGCATATGCGATCACATGTCAAGAAAAAGATCAATTATTCCAACATAAATCATTACATTGCAACATGTGAAAATATGATCTGAAAAGACAAGTAACTTCCTACCTCAAGGTCATCGATGTAAATGAAAAGTCTGTCAAAGGTGTTGTCACCCAAAATGCGTTCACACACTAACAAAAAATACAATATATCATAAAATACATTTAATAGCATACCCATCTATTTTTTATAGAATAAATATAATATTACATATGATAATAATTTCCCCCTACTAGATAATTTCCAAATAAAAATAAAAATAATATTAATTTTATTAATATTATTTATGTGAAATTCATAAATGTAAATATATTTGTGAAATTGATACTTGTGATATAGTTGAAATAATGGTTAATTAAAGTAATTATAATGAAATTTTTACTTATTTTATATGAAGAATAAAATATTATTAATAAATTATTAGGTTTTATTTTATTTTATATTTATAAATGTTAATGATTAAATTTAAGGGAGATATTTAATAAAAATAAAATTTATTATAATGTTTTAATTGGGAAAAATAATATTTGTGTGTATATATATGGGTCACATATACATGCATATCTATACATGTGTGGGTGTATATAAGGATGTGTGTATATTTATATAACATGTATACACATATAAAATAATTTTCATGTATTTATTAAAAAAGATGGATTTAAGGTGTTGAAATGGGTAATTAGAAGAAATAACACGGATTTTTAAAGGGGTGGAACATGGATTTTAGAGGATAGATAAATAAATAAATCCAAATAATGAATGAAGTAATAAATGATATAAATATAATGGAACAAAATATTATAAGAAAAATATATAATAATCTGAGCAATGGGAAATGGAGATGCTACATAAAGCAAGTGGTGAGGAGGCATGTATAATGAGATGAGGGAAATAATAAATGAGGTGTTGTAGAAAATATTTTATAAAATATCCTCTTTATAGGATGAATTCCTCCTACCCATTCACACATGTCTCCCTCATGTCACTCATCCTCTCTCCATCTCTTAGTTTTAAATTATCTAAATTTATTTTAATTTTATTTTTAGTGTTTTAAGAGGATAATTTATAATAAATTATCAAGGGATAGTTTATAATAAATTATAAAAATAAATTTATTCTTTAGGGGGAAAATAGAATAAAATTATTACATAAATTACCCTTATGTGTGATTTAACAAAACACTCGATGCACACAAATGCTATATCATAACTTCGGTAAAACCTGTATTCTGAATTTAATGACATTCTCTTATTTCCCATATGATACACCATTTGGGGGATATACCATTATTTAATTAAAATATGTGAGGATGTTTAATATATTTAATATTTTAATTATATTAATATAGTGGATCTACATGCCCAAAAATCTGGCACTAAGATAGATCATAACTCTAAAACATCGCATATAATATTCCAAGATGTTAATAGGGATTCTACTATCTTGTAAATCCATTATATGAAAAATATTCTTTTAATAGTGATTTTTATTTTACATTTTCATTTTCATATAAAAACATAGATTAATAAAAATACAAATTTGTTTTTAATAACATTTAAAAATTGGGGATATTAAATTTTAATTAGAATATATAATGAATTAGGTTAGAGAACATAATAAAAAATGATTGTGGATAACTTAGATTAATACATATATATTTATAAGTTAAGGTATATATAAATGGATACATTCTTATTTAGAAAAATGGTTTTTAAAATTCTGAAAAATATATATCATTAATTTTTAGGTTTAGAATATTATAGGAATGTTCATGATAATGATTGGATATTTATTTTTTGAAGTAGGTTAGTAAGTACAATATAAATTTTTTTAAAGATAAAAAAACTGATTTGATAGTATTAAAGGTTGAAATTATGGTTTTATAGTAGAATAAATTAGGATCAAATTCTCATATTACGATGATCATTTACTCTGTTTGGTTATTATCACACCCATTTTAGTTTTAGTATTTGGTTGGAATTAGGATCATGAGAATAAATGTGTAAATTTTTTATCTCCATAATCACCAATTTCATATCATCCATCTAAAGAAAATTATTCTTCATATATTTCTATGTATTATGAAAACAATGGCATATGATTATTAAGAGGTAAAATATAAGTTTCCTAATATTACTTAAGATAGTAAGGTTGGTGTCTTAGTAGAAATTTTATCATGGTGATATCCATAGATATATAATTAACAAGTGATAATTGAAATTTTGAGGATAAAATATATTTATTTTGGGATAATATAACACCCAAATATTCAAAATTATAATTTCCTTTAAAACCTAATGTGTTCAATAGATTTATTCACATAAAACACGAAACTAATGCGAACCATGAAACATTATATAATTATTGTAAAATATAATATTAATTGGTTTATATAAATAGTGATAAAAAAATTTTAAATATAAATATATTTGTAATGCCCCGACCCCAGTTACCCAGAGTCATTGGTTTATTTGATACCATTTTCATGATCAAGGAATCATGTCCTGAAAGACTGATCAGTTTATTATCATTGGATACACAATTCATACATAAGTTCAACATTACAACTTGACAAGAAATAAAAAACTAATTAGTTCAATTAGAAACATCCAAGTCTCCTAGATTATGCATGAATGTCACTCATAAATAACATCTTCATATCCTTGGAAATTGAAACATAAGAAAGTGATGAGCCTAAATGCTCCGTAAGGGTAAGAAATACAATAGAAGATAACATAAATATTAGGCATGATGAATAATTAAAAACACATGCCTTTATAAATTATAAAATTGAACGCTTTATGACATGAATATGAACTGAGTAAAAAAGGACATAATAAAACATAGTCATGGTTATTATACTAGTCTAATAACCTAATAAACCATCATTATCATTTTCATAATGAGGAAATATATAATTCCAGACATTCTGAAACATCTTATCAAGGCGTCGGCCAAGACATATAAAAATGATTTAGGAATCGACCAAAACAATATATTAAATTGGGAAAGGACTTGGCTAATTCCATGTCTTATTATCTCCGGAGAACTAATGAATCATCTAGGATCTATAGTGTGCTCCACCCATCACATACTAAGTCTAATACATGCCCCATATGAAAAGATTGAAACATAACATAAACATTCGTATTAAAAATAGCATATCAAATGTCAATACATTAACCATAAACCATGAATGGTATAAAAATAACTCATCCAAATTCAAACATATCACAAAACCATAAATATAATAAGGAATATTTTTATCATAATAAATCAACCTCAAACAAGTGTAAAATTTATCAAAGGATGTTGAAAAAGATGAAATCAAAACTATTTGAGAGAAATATCTCGTTCTAATTTGAAATCATTTAAGAGTCACATAATTATAAAAGAGAAAAATTATTTTGAAATTATTATTATAAGCTTTTAAGGGAAGCTTTGATGATTTTATCACGGTAGAAAATATAAGCACCCACCGTATAAGTCAAAAAAACAATCATACCTTAATTTAATCGAAAAGTTCATACGGTACCTTGTTTGGAAAAGGACAGAAAGATTATTTAAAAAAGATATAAGGTCAAATAAGGGTATAAATTACTTTAAACCATTTCCTATTAAATATTAATTTTTTTGAAATACATTTTTAGGAAAACACAGATGTGGATGATAAAGAGGTCCTGGTAGATACTTACATAAAAACAACCTCGAATAATAAAGAGATTGTAAAATTAACCCTCACATTGTAGTTTTCCTTAGTCGATGGTATGTTATCCTCCTGTATAATAGTTAAAACATTTTTATTAAATTATAAAATAACTATATACATAAATCTGATATCATATATGATCCTCTAAAATGGTTTGTCAATAATATTTCAGTAGTATCATCATTTCGAGTGTTTACCGATTCATTTTACTTTATATGATTGGTAATGTGAGCCAGGTTTGTTATGGATAGGATGTACTTGATTTATATAAAGAATTATATTGTGTTAATAAAAAAATTTTATCATAAAATGAAAATTATTCTTGAATGATTACGATGGGTAATGAATATCATTGCGTTCGTGGAGACGATTTCCCAAACGTACACACAAGCGACAATATCATTATATTGATGATGAAATCTTATGTAATAGGATGGTATATCGTATATAAAAAATCATTATCATGTTTTATTTATTATTTATATTTGTATTACTCATTGTTATACACATCCAAATAATGATGTGATTGAATAACAAACTACACCACGACGCAGAGACGGTAAGCCGTACATACTCACGTATGATGACTTTGTCAATCATATGATGGAAGGAAAAAATGAATAAGGTTGTACCATTTTTATAATAACATTACCGTATATAGAAGATACTGTAGATATTATTATATAATGGAAACCATAAAGAAAGATCACATGGAAGAGGAAAAGAAGTTGAATGAGGTGATGATGTATTTACCTCTTCTTCGGGTTCTTCCTTCCGATTAGATCAAAAGGGCTCCTTAGGGTATATTTATGACCAAAAGAAGGCCTCTAGGATGAAGGGAAGATAGTTGGGAGGATATTTGGTTAGGTTATCGCTGAACCAAATGGCTTTGGAGGTGTGAAATTAAGATAAGGGTAAGTACACTTTTATAAGGCAGGTGAGGGTCACTTTAGGAAAAGCTTGAAATATTATATTATAATAAAATAATTTTCGGATTATAAGGGCTCCAAAATGATTTATTTAGAATATAATGTGGGTATGGGTCAAAATAATCTCACTAATATCTTTTATAAAGGTTAAGGTCACCATATTGACCTTTTCTTTTAGATTTAACTCTTAGTTAAATAGTTTGACATTTACCATGTCTCTTTGTAATTTTATATTATAAGGTAGATAAACTGACTATAACAAGCCAAGCGAACCCAAAGTGGTTATGTTTTTATATATATACCCTTATATACATCATTTGTCCAAACCATAGATTTTAAAAAAATATTATATCAATTAATAATATATTATTTGTTTCAAAAACAAAATTATGTCAATTTTGACACTATTTAGTATTTTATTTTTTTAAAAGCCATAAAAACATTATCACTTCGAATAAAATTTATTTAACTAACCCTAACAGGTCATATTAACCTACAAAAATTAGTTTAGTTCTTTATAAGTCTCAATTTAAATTCATTTTTATATTTATAATATCAATTATTTTAAGATTTCATTAATAAGGTAATTACTGCATCATCATTGTGTCATAAATAAATTAAATTGTTTAATGTCAAATAATTATAATTAAAATACCATTATGTATGAAATAATTTTATCTTTAAAATGAATATTTATAGTCGAATTTATATTGTGTGTAAACCTATATTAAAAATGGTTTAGTTATTAAACATTGAATTTAACTAATTTAAGTCTTCTTTAAATAAAATGATAATAAATGTCCTAATCTAACAAAAATAGACCAAAGTGGCTCATATTTTATTCATAAGGTTTTTTTGGTCAAATTTTACTAATATAATAGGATTAGGATATGTTTTAGGGTAATTATGATATCAGGTTTACCCTTAATTACCATATTTACTTTAAACCGTGGTAAATAAAAGTCAAAAACTATTATTCACTAAAAAATATTTTCATCCTATTAAACCACATTTCACTTAATTATATTAACCATGTCTCTTAGAATTTTGAAATCTGACTCATAGAAGTGGTAAAATTATGTTTTATGCAGATTTAAAAATGCTCCTACTAGGTGGGTAAAAGACGGGAAAAGGTTCAATAAGAAAATATATATCTAAGATTATTATAAGATGACTCCATTTAATTAAATAAAAATTATATAGGTATTATGTATCTATTTTTACCTTAAATAATTTTAAATAAAATAAATAATTATTTAAATTAAATGTCAGTTTTAACCAATAACGTAGTGTTTTCCACTATTCATAAAAAATTGAAAGTTTTCTGAAAAATACAAAAATTCACCCTAAGATAATTTAGATATTCCGAATTCAATAATTAAGTCCATTTTGAAAAATAAAAATTAAAAAACTCCAAAAAGTTGGTATCACTATTCATAACTGCTATTTTGATTGGCCGATGTGTGTTAGAATCTCGAAGTTTCATACAATGCAATCTATTGCATTATTCAAAGTGAAACGTACTGTAGAAGTTGGGGGAGTTACATTCATCCCTCCTTTAAATAATTTCATCCACAAAATTTATAGAATAATACTGCACAAAAAGATTTGGCTGGGTCATCATCATAAGTTCCACTGGTTCCAACATTGCCTCTTCCATCTTATGGTTTCTCCATAGAACTTTTACTAGACAAGTCGTCTGGTTTCTCAAAAACATTTCTATGGTATCAATAATCTTGACAGGCTCTTCACAATAAGAGATTTTAGGACCAAATTAAATTTCCTCATAGGTGAGTATATGTGGTGTGTCAGGTACATATTTTCTCAATAGTGATACATGAAACTCTGTGTGAACATTGGAAAGACTTGGTGGCACTGCCAAACAGTAAGCTACACCCCCAATTCGTTCTAAAATTTAGAAAGGTCTGATGCACCTGAGACTTATTTTACCCTTCATACCAAAACGTATAACTCCCTCCCATAGAGATACCTTCAAGAAAACATGATCTCTTACCTGAAATTCCAAATCCTTCTTTTAGTTATCGGCATAGCTCTTCTACCTACTTTGAGCTTCTATGATGTGGGTTTGAATAACCATCACCATTTCAATCGTTTCATCAATAAGTTCTGAGCCTACGAGTTTTCTTTAACCAACATCATGCCAAAAAATTGGTGTACTACATCTCCTTCAATTTAATGGTTCATATGGTGCCATCTGAATACGTTAATGGAAGCTATTTTTATAGGAAAAGTTTTCCGGAGGTAAATTTTTATCACACAAACCTTGAATGTCAAGTGAGAATCATCTCAACATGTCTTCTATACTTTGAATAGTCTGTTATGATTGCCCATCAGTTTGATGGTGGTAGGAAGTGCTTAAACTAGGTACATTATCCATGGATTTCTGAATACTTTTCCATAATCTTGATGTAAAATGGGGATCACGATCCAAAACAAATGATAGGGGTAATCCATGAATTCTTACAATGTCATTAATATACAGTATTGCTAAAAGTTCAAGTGGTAAATCTTCTATTATAGAAAGAAAATGTGCTAGCTTTGTAAGATGATAAAAAATAAAACATATTGCTTCATTCCTTCTAGGAGTATTTGGTAGCCCCATGAAAAAGTCCATCATAATACCATCCCATTTCCACTTAGGTTTTGGAAGAGGTTTCATGACTCCTCTATGATATTGTCTTCCATCTTTTAGTTGTTGGAAAACCATACATCTTGATATAAAATCAGCAATATCCCTTTTTGTGTTGTCCCACAAAAAATGTTCCTTCATATCTATTTACATCATGGTGCTCCTAGGGTTTATAGAGAAATTCGAGCTATGAGTATCATCCAAAAATTCCCTTTTTAGATTAGGTATATCAGGAACACAATGTCACTTCCCAAATTTCAAAATTCCATCTTCATATATGAAGTCACTCAATCTTCCATCATTTGCAGCTTTAATCTTCATTTGAAACTCCTCATCCTCAGTCTGAGAATTTTTTATTCATTATATTAAAGATGGTTTTGAATCCATTTAAAAATTGTTGTTGTTTCTCCTTCCATGGTTATTCCCATATCCATCTTTACAAGATCCATGAATATAGGATCCCTTTTAACTCTCATCTTCTTTAAAACTCCATGATCTTTTCTGCTAAAAGCATCTTCCACATTATTTTCCTTCCCTCGGTGGTAGTGTATCATTAAATCATAATCCTTGAGTAGTTAAATCCATATCCTTTGCAACATGTTTATTTATTTTTTTCAAAATTTACTTCAAACTATTGTGATCATTATAAATATCACATTTTTCACCATAGAGATTGTGTCTCCATATCTTCATAGAGAATATTATAGCTGATAACTTAAGATCATGAGTGGGATTGTTTTGCTCATGAAATTTTAGCTGTCATGATACAAAGGCAATAAATCTATAATTTTTCATAAGTACACAACCATGTTATTTATTTAAAGCATCACTATAAATAACAAACTCATTTTCCCCTGATGGTACAGTCAAGATAAGAGTGTAAACTAATATTCTATTCAGTTATTCAAAAAACTATTCACACTCTTTTGTCCAAAAATTTAAACCCATTTACGTGTGAGCTTGGTTAATGGGATAGATAAAATGGGAAATATTCTGGACGAAACATTGATAATAACCTGCTAAACCAATAAAACTGCGTACCTTAGTTATACTTGTTGGTGCTGGCCATTCCTGGATTACCTTGGTCTCTGAAGGATCAATAGAGATTCCATCTATAGAGACAGTATGGCCAAGAAAAGAAATATCCTAAATCTAGAATTCACCCTTTCTAAACTTATCATATAATTCATTTATTCTAAGAGTATTTTGAATAATGCACAAGTTATTTTCATTATCTTCATAGATTTTTGAGTATACCAAGATATCATTAATAAAAAACACTATAAAGTCATAATGATATTCATTGAAAACTCTATTCATTAGATCCATGATGAAAGAGGGTGCATTAGTCACCCCAAAAGGCATTATTGTAAACTCATAATGCCCATACCAAGTTCAAAATGTTCTTTCGGGAATTCCTTCCTTCTTCACAGAAAAATGATGATATCCAGATCGAAGTTCAATCTTTGGAAAATATTGAGCATGATGAAGTTGGTCGAATAAATCATCCACGCGAGGTAGGGGATACTTGTTCATTATTTTTACAGCATTGTTCTCTCTGTATTCAATGCACAACCTCATAGATTCATCATTATTTATAACAAAACAGAAAAGGGCTCCCCCTAGAGAAACACTAGGCTGAATAAATCCCTTATTACTCAATTACTCTAGTCATTTCTTTAGTTCCACTAATTTTACAGTGGAAATTATATAAGGGGTCTTTGATATGGGCCTTGAATGAGGAATTAAATAAATGGAAAACTCAATTTCTCATTCTAGAGGATGTCCAGGTAAATCCTATAGAAACACATCAACAAATTATTTCCCTATATGTACATCCTCAATTCAAACATTATTTTCCTCACCCATAGTTATTTCATTCTCATCCTCCCCAATGATTGAATTTAGTAGAGCTACTAGTGGTGGATCTAGATAAGAATCAGATGGGGACGTTTCTCCTCTAAAGATAAGTTACTTCTTATCATCATCGAGAATTGTAACATCCATCTTCTTGCAATAAATTTTCACATCATGGTATGAAAGCCAATCCATACCAAGGATTATATCAAATTCAATCATGGGTATGATGATTAGATTAGTATATAAATATCATTTATATGCCGTAATGGGGACTGATTCACAAAACATTATTGTAATGATACTTTCCTTAAGAGTTTTGACTGATAACTCTCTTATTAAATAAAATTAGAAATATCTAATTTTATTTGCAAACTGGGAAGATATGAAACAATGCGATGATCTAGAATCAAATAAATCATTGTATAAACTTGAGGAAACTATTATATTAACTACCACTATGTCTTTTAGAGCTCCAACCTCAGAAGTAGTGATCAAATTAGCTTTTCCTTGACCCCTTGGCCTTTTCTTAGGTAAGATTACCTGACTCTTAAGACATTCATTTTTTATATTGTCCCATCTCCCTAAAATTTTATCATTGATCTTCCCCTTTCAATCACTATCAAGATGGACTTTATATCCAAATTTGTAGCATAATCATTTTTTAGACAGGCACTAGTGTCCTTCCTTCCACAATTATCATAGGGTGGAAATTCAACTCTTCCCTTCTTCCCTGTTTCCTTATTTCTTTTCCTAGAGTGCTTAGAATATCTATTCTTCTCTTGATTTTCTTTAAAGTCGTAAGACATAGAGAATTCATTTTTTATCTTGATAGCACATGAGACAATATCTTCATATGACGAGAAGGATTGTGAGACTAATTCTCGATGGAGAAATGGTTTTATCAAATCAAAGAAATGATCAATCTTACTTGTTGGGTTACGTATATAATCTGCAATATTCCTTGCTAACCTTGTAACGTTAGTTTCATACTTTGCGAAATTCTCATCCTCCTTTTGTCTCAGACTCAGAAATTGCCTTTCCATATTTGCTTTATGGCCACGAGGAAAGTATTTTTCTATGAAAATATTTTTAAACACCCTCCATTACATACTTGAAACTTCTTCATCCATTTTTTTGTTTTGAATTAATGACCAACATTGATCTGCATATCTAGTGAGGTGATAAATTGCGATGAAAACTTTTTCCCTTATGCTACTTCCCAATGCACGAGATATTTTCTCTAAGGAACTTAACCATTTTTCATATATAAATGGATTTGTATACCCATTGAATGTTGGTGTTTTTTTCCTCATGAAGTGGTCTAACATTGATCCTCTGCATTGTGGATCAGGCGGCTCTATACAGGTAAGGTCATTATTCATAACTTCTGTGAGTTGTCCTAACATACTGATAAGCTGATCTGCACTAGTTGCATCACTAGCTCCACTACAATTGTCTTGAGCAGACGGGAAATCCCTACATAGATTACATGCATTGATATGGTTTCTATTAATTCCACTACACACCATTTCTAAACAATGGCATACAGTAGATTAGTTTATGAACCACAAAACAGAATTTCGTACATGTAAAACAGTTAACATAAATTGAACAGTTTATGGATATAATCCATAATCATAATTTTTTTTTAGGATTTATATACTAAAAAATCCTTAATAATGGTTTGTAAGGAAAATGATAATTGTCCTATGTATATCCCCCGGGAGTGTCATAACCAAGAGTGCAGCAAGGCCCATTGTCGTGCACCAGTTCCAGTTTAAGTCTAGCTCAAAGCGGCGTTTTCAGGTATCACCCCTAGGTACTTCTGTGTGAGATCCTCCTCTACCTACTCGTATCCAGACATGGATGTATTTATTGGAGAACACACAAAATATCTAGAGTACCAAAATTCTAGGAAGTTCTTTTATACAAATCCTCAAAGTCTTTCTTAGGCTAATTTTCCCTAATTAGAGATTTCTAAATCTAGTTTCCATGTTTGTACTAAACTTCGAATGATACAACTGTAACTCTCTCACCCCAGTTACCCAGAGTCACTGCATTATTACATATCATTGGAATTCTACAAGGAATCTGGTCTCTAAATACCGATCAGGTTAGTATTATGGGAAAGAAGATACATAAATAAGTTCAACATTACAACATCAAAAGAAATAAAACACTAATTAATTCCATTTGAAACATCCAAGGCTCTTAGATTATACCCGAAAGTCACTCATAACTATCTTCTTCATATCCTGGGAAAATTAAACATAATAAAGGGGTGAGCTCAAATACTTAGTAAGGATAATGAATAAAGTGGAAGATAACATAAACATTAGAAATGATGAATAACTAAAAACACATGCTTTTATAAATATTAAACATGAAAACTTTATGGAAGGAATATGAGATGGGTAAATAATTCCATAATAAAAAATAGTCTTGGGTATTCTACTAGTCGAATAAGCACATGAATCATTATTATTATTTTTATAATGTGGCAATGTATAATGTCGGACATTTAGAAATATCTTTTCAAGGCCTCATTCAAGATTTCTAGAAATGATTTAGGGCTTGGAAAAAACCATATATCAAATTGGGAAAGGCCTTGGACAATTCCACATATAATTGTCTCATAAGACCTACCGATGCATCGTGGAGCTATAACAATATCCATTTGTCACATACTAAGTCCAATACATTTCTCATATTAAAATATTGAAACATAACATAAACATTTTTATAAAAAATAGCATAATAAATGTAAAAACATTAACCATAAACCATGAATGGTATAAAAATAACTCATCCATAGTCAAACATATAAGAAAAATATAAACACAATATGTAATATTTGTATCATAATAAATCAACTTCAAACAAGTGTAAAATTTATCAAAGGATCTTGAAAAAGATGAAATCAAAACTATTTGAGGGAAATATATCATTATATTTTGAAATCATTTAAGAGTCATATAATTATAAAAGAAAACATTTATTTTGAAGGTATTTTTATAAGGTTGTAAGGGAAGCTTTGACAATGTTATAATAGTGGAAAATAGCCACACCCTCTGTATATGTTAAAAAATAAATTTAACCTTAATTTTGTTGAAACGATTGTAAAGTACCATGTTTGGAAAACGACAGAAAGAATCCTTTAAAAACATATAATGTCAAATAAGGGTACAAATGAATTTAACCAATAGTCTAGTAAATAGTAAAAATGTTCAGAAATATATTATTAATAAAACACAGATGTGGATGATAAAGAGGTCCCATTAGATACTTACGTAAAAAAATATCTTGGATAATAAAGACAGTGTGAATTTAACCCTTAACTTGTACTTTTCATTAGTCAATGTCATGTTAACAACCTATATAATATTTAAATCACTGTTATTAAATTATACAATAACTACATACATAAATATGATATCATATATGATCCTCTAATATTGCTTTGTTAATAATATTTCAATAGTATCATCGTTTCAGGTGTTAACTCATTCATTTTCCTTTATAAGATTAGTTGAGTAATGCAGGTTTGTTATGTATAGGATATGTTTGATTCATATACAGAATTATTTCATTTTCAAAAAAATTATTTTTAATTATAAAATTAAAATTATTATTGAATGATTACGATGGGGAATGAATCTCATTGCATACGTGGATACGGTAATCTGAACGTACGCACGAGCGACAATATCATTATATTAATGGTGAAATCATATGTCATTTGATGTTATATAAAATATACAGAATAATTAACATGTTATATTTATTATTTACCTCAGTTATACTCATTATTATACCTATCGAAATAAATAATTGTTTGAATAACAAACTACACCACGACGTGTAGACGGTAAGCCGTACATACGCATGTATGTTGACATTGTCATTCATATGACAGATAGAATAAAGAATATTGTTTTACCATTTTTATAAAAACATCACATTATATATAAGATTTTGGAGTTATAATTTTAGAATGGAAACCAAAAAAAAATAAGAAGTGGATGATGAAAAGAACATGAAAGAGGTGATGAAATATTTTTCTCTTCTTCTGGTTCTTCCTTTTGATTTGATCAAAAGGGCTCCTTAGGTTGAATTTCATACCAATGGAATGCCTCTAAGATGAAGGTAGGTATGTTTGGAGGATATTTAAGAAGGTTTTGGCAGATCATAATGGCTTTGGAGGTGTAAAATTAATATAAGGCAATTACCATTTTTTAAGAGAGGTGAGAGTCACTTTAGGAAAATCATGAAATATTATTTTATAATAAACTTATTTTCGGTTTATAATGGCTCAAAACTGATTTATTTCGTGGATAAGGTGTGTATAGGTCAAAAAATTCCCAACCAATAGGTTTTAGACAGGTTTAGGTCACCATATTAACCTTACATTTTAGATTATACTCTTAGTTAAATAGTTTGACATTTACCATGTCTCTTTGTATTTTTATATTATATGGATAATAAACATACAATAACAAGACAAGAGAAACCCAAATGGTTAATTATTAATTTATATAACCTTATCTAAGTATTTTCATTGAACCTTATATTTTTTCTAATATTATATCAATAAATAATATAGTATATGTTTTCAAAACTCAATTATGTCAATTTTGACAATATTTAGTATTTGATTTTTTTGAAAGCCATTAAAACTTTATAACATAGATTAAAATTTATCTAAAAAACAATAATACGTAATATTAGCCGTTAAAATTAGTTAAATTTATCATAAATTACAATTTACATTTATTTTGATATTTATAATATCAATTTTATAAATATTTCATTGATTAGGTAATTACTACATCATCATTGTGTCATAAATAAATTAAATTATTTAATGTATAAAAATTATAAATAAAATAACAATATGTTGAAATATTTTTATATTTATAATTAATATTTATAGTTGAATTTATAGTTTGTGTACCCCTATATTAAAAATGGTTTAGTTATTAAACGTTGAATTTATCTCTTTAACTCTTCTTTAAATAAGATAATAACAAATGTCATAATCTAATCCAAGTGGAACAGAGTGGGTCATATTTTATTCCTATGGTTCTTTTTGGTCTAATTATATATATCCAATAGAATTAGGACATCTGATAGGGTAATTGTGATATCATTTTTACCCTTAATTACCCTATTTACTTTTAACTGTGGTAAATAAAAGTCGAATGTTACTATTCACCAAAATTATTTTCATCTTATTGAACCAAATTTTACATACTGATATAAACCATGTCTCTAGGATTTTTGAAATTCAACTCATAGAAGTGGTAAAATTATGTTTTATGTTAATATTCAGATGGTCCTAGGAAGTGGGTAAAATATGGTAAAAAGTTCAATAAATTATATATATATATATATAAAATTATTATAAAATGACTACAATGAAATAATTTGAACTTATATAGGTATTATGTATCTATTTTGACCAAAAATAATTTTTAATAAAATAAATAATTTTTTAAATAAGAAATCGGTTTTATCCAATAACGTAGTGTTTTCACAATTCATCAAAAATTGAATGTTTTTAGAAAAATACAAAAAATTTACCCTAAGCTAATTTTGATATTACAAATTCAAAAATGAAGTCCATTTTTAAAAATAGAATTTATAAAATTTCAAAGATTGTGAATTACAATTCATAATTCCTAGTTTGATTGGTCGATGTGTTTTAGAATCTCGAAGTTGCGTACAATTCTAGCAATTGCATTATTGAAAGAGATATGTACCGTGGAAGCTTGGGGTGTTACAATAAGGATAATAGAATTAATGTTTAATATTCATGCATTGATAATATTCAATTACAATAGATAAATAACTAATATGATCATTTTATCCTAAAAATTCACCTTTTCTAAAGTTGGATGTTTATATTTTTTATTTTCAAAAGTTAAAATTATTATGGATAAAATTTATCATTTATATGAATATTATATCAAAACCAATTTTATTAATAATTGATAAGATATTAGAATAATTATATTTAGTAATTTAAAAATGTATTTTTCCTATGAAAATAATAATCACTATATTTTGATGTTTTTATTTAAATATTAAATTCCCAAATCATTGAATTTTATTTTTAAAAAATCAAATTAATTTTTGGATTCAATATAACAATATTATATTAAGGTGAATTTTTGATAGTTTTATGAAATAGATTATTTTTATGTGAATAGTGATAAATAATGTTTTTATCTAAACTATAAATTTTATGACATTATAATTATACAAGAAAAACATGAAATTTATAAAACATTTTAGTGGAGTAAATAATTATTTAATACGTTATAATACACATTTTTAAAATAATATTTATAATTTAGTAACCTATTATTACCATTTTAAGAAAATAAAAAATAATTCATAATAAAAAAATATATTTTTTTATTTTTAATTACATTTTATATTATTAAAATTAGAATTTATATTGACTTTTAAGACACATAAATTTTATTTTATTTTATAATAAACCAAATTATGTCATGAAATTATAAAACATTGATAATTTTATCTCACACATAAATTTTATGTTTAAAAATCACATTTTATATAAATATTAGTTTTATGTGTTTTGTACACTATAATTAAAATTAATCATTTTCACATAAATAAATTTTATTTTATAAATTTAGTTTCATATTTTGAATAATTAGTTATAAATTAAGTAATTAATACGATTTTATTTTTAATCCAATAAAATGAGTTACTTATGAAAAAAATAGTTAATGCGGAAAAGGTAAATTAAGGTAAATAAGTAAAATTTAGAGGAACATGCCAAAAGTAACTTAAAACTTATCAATTATTTGTGTGGTTGAGAGCTGGATCTAAATATCCTTCTTTCATGTTAAATTTTTGTGGATTCCTTTAAAATCTTGGTAGGCTTCTAAGTGAAGGATGGTTTATATATAAAAATGTCACCAATTTCACTTATTAAAGGACTTATTCACCAAAACATCCAAGACTCATATTGAATTATAAAAAATCTCATTAAATTTAAAAAAAAATCAAAAAACTATCCTCTAAATCAATCCTTCCTCTAGTACCACTATTATTCCCCAAATCCTTGATAAATAATAAGACTTCCAAGAGAATATTTAGTCTCTTTTTCGTAAGAAATTAATTATACTCCTCATTTTAATTTAGAGTATTTGTATAAATATTTATAAATCTTATTTAAAAATATTTTAAAAATATTTTAAATTCATTAATATTTCTAAAATATAATATTACTATTATATAATTTCCCCTTATTATTCATTCAGTCATTACAACACACTCCAATTTAAGTCAATTTTACCACTTACAGAAACTATGTTATAATGATTTTGTCATGAATTATTAATATATATTAATTACTATTTATTACTATATAATAAATTTAATTTTTCATTTCATCATAATTATATAATGATGATACAATAAAAATTCATTCCATAACCACACTTATATAATAAAATCTCACATATTCTTGATTTTCTCTATTTAACCACCTACATGAACGATTTTATGAATTTTTTTTCATAGATAGTTATGGAAACTAGATTTGTAGTATGATAATATTTTAATATATAAAATTTGTTTTTTATTTTTATATAATGTTTATATTAATATTTAACAATATATAATGAAATAATTGTTTGTTTGAAAAACCTTATATAAAACAATATCATTTAAGATGTCATCTTTAAGAAAAAACCTTAATATTCTATGGGATGAACATGTAAATTCATAACTGATAATGGATCGTAAATTTATAGTAACTCAACTACTTTTTGAATTATGAAATAAAAAATGGAGTGACAACCGAAATGATTATATGAAATAGACAGTGGAATGGTAAAAACTCAAACTTTTTAATTAAAATTAAATAAAAATAATTAATTATTAGTTAATAAATGAATTTAAAATGATAATATAAATGGTATTTAATATGAATGGGGTTATGAAATTTTTTTTAATGATTTTTATTTTTTTTCCAGTGTGTTAGGTTTTGTTTGATGAAGTAGGAAACAAAGATGAGGTGTTTTGCATATCAATTTTTCTTCATTGGTATTTGATCGGTATTCAAACCTTATTTTATTTGTAGATATTTATTTTTAATGGAAATATATTTTATCATAATTTTAATGCAATTTATGTTATTTAAAAATCCATTTCAAATTATATATTGTATGGTTCTATGATTGAATAGATTCCAAACCGGTAAGGCTTTTATGGTTGACCTGGTTTCATTTCTTTGGGTTAGAAACTATCTTCTTTGGTGATAGTAAATTAGGCTTATTTAATTCTACTATTTCTCTGTTGTAAATTATATTTAAAATTTTTATTTGGGGAAATTATTGACTTAAACTTATAACCATTACTATATTCTGTATTTTTTGATGGATTCTTAAAAAAATTAATTTATTGATTGAAAAAATCATTGACCTAACTGTATATATAATACATTATATGGTGTTAGTTTGAGGTATTAATATATAGTGAGATATTATATTCATTAATTGTGGAAATTTATTTACATAACAATATACCCATTACAACATATATTTTTATCATGAGGGATGCATACATAGAAATGCATTCCATTTGTTGAATCGAAAAAATACTAAAAATCCATATACAATTCATTTAAATATGAATATTTATTTATTATTTTGTCATGATGGTTTTGTATTTTATAGTTTACTAATTACATTATATGGTCAATTAATTGGACTTAATTATCAATTGTTTGGTAACAAAATATCCCCTTGAATTGAGAGATCTAATGAGGAAATATAGGATGGATATTTAGAGTATGCTTGCAGAATGATTTAGATGTCGTAGATGTGGTATTAACAACATAACGATTTATTGAAACAGGAAGTTAATGGTATTTAATGTCTTTTAATAAGACTTTGAGAACTACAAAATTATTAATTCCATAATTGTGATGTCAATTATTTATTACCTTTTGTTTATTTACGTAGTTAATGAAGGATTTATGTCCATATCTTATGATCAATTATGTGGAATTATTAGATTATCATTTATTTCTTATCAAATTATTGAAAAATACTATGTTATATAATAACTTCTGTTATAAGTTTTTTATTAATGAAGTTTTTAATGAATCTAATTTCCCAATATATTACATTAAATATTGTATGTATTTTTTGGAGTTAGGAACTAAGATAGTGTGAGATTCTAAGGGTTGGTTGGGTTGTAATTAATTTTTGAAACATATTATTTATATCAAATATCACGCATGAATAATTTTACTAAAATAGATTAATAAATATTAAATGGAAGTATCATATCACAAATCTTATCCTTCTATTTTATTTAGAGCAAGGGTTTTACCTTAGGAGTGACATAAACGTTGTCAGTATTGGATGTTTGGTTAATGGTTTTCACCGATAGAAATTATAAAATAAATAAATTTAATTACATATTTTATTAATGACATAATAACCTAATTATATATCTATTTAAATAAATATATGAAAAATTATTAGATATTTTTCCATTACCTAGAGATTTGACATAGAGCATTGAAGATAGGTCATTGGCAAACAATGATGATAGATTGAAGACCATTTACGCCAACAACATTCAAAAATCTCACCAATGATAATGAAATAGTTCTTTTATTCATCAGTTATCGATCCATATCTTGGTAGGAAACTATTTTATATTTATTTTTATCCATTTTTTACAAAAAACATAAATCAATCAATTAATGGATTTATTTACAAATCAATCATATTGCGTATATGAGTTTATTTATTGGGAATTTGGGATGAATTGAATATTAGTTTGGGATCTTGATACATTGTTCTAACGAGAAATGATCACAGCCTACCTGAACACACCCAAGGTTCATTCCACATTTTTTATTTTTTTCTCCCATAGTTTCTCATTCATTCATCATTGGTGTTTTTTTGACAACTAGTTTGAAAAAATGATGAGAAATCAATCTATACACACTTATTTCATGGAGTAATAGATTGAAACCATATATCATAGTTTGGTATGATGATGAGATCAATATATAATGATGGATGATTCATCAAGGATATATTTAACGATACCCATTCTTTATATCATAAGCATGAGATGATAGTTCAGCTTAACTGATGGTTTCTGAGAAGACTGAGGCATTATATCTGGTGAGTAGGTAGCATCGAGGATCAGTTAGACCAATTCCACAAACTCCGAGTGAGTTCTGCAATAAATTTGGTGATGATGGTTATAAAAGAGTATGTGAAGGAATACTATGAATCTAAAAAATCCCAGGTTACATGGAGTGTAATATATAATTACACTATGTGAGGGACCCCCGTGCAGTGGTAGGGTTTCCACGAGATGAAAAATATCACACACCATGTGACAGTTATCATAGAGTGTGTGAAACTTACCTAGTGAGTCTACATGCACCCATAGAGGTACACAGTCATGGAAAAGAGTACACAGGCTCTGACCCATTGGGTAATCAGGAATGAACATGTCAAAGAGTAGGCAAGAACATACACACCATGTACTTGTCCACAGACTTGGGAATGTTTTATGATACCTGGGTTGAACCCTATGCCTAAGGGAAACTCCATGTTTTTCAAGTTCACTGTATTTAATTCTTTTTGAAAGGATGGGAGCACTTTTCACCTTTAAATTGAACATGTTTTATTTGTGTAAATTCATGTGATCATTTCTTAGAGGGTTTATTATGGAGTAACATTATTTGTAATCAAACAATGATTCAATATAAGGAACATCAACATTGGATAGAGTTGTTGGAAATATTCCATGAGGCATGGAGTGATATCTTATATGATCATCATTTGTTTATTTGGGGTTATTGGTATCTTCATGACATACTCTATATAGGCTTTGACCCCCTACTTACCAGGTTATTCCCGATTGGTTTGTTTGTATTCCGCATGGGATTCGGTGTGATATCCATCCATGAATCGGTCTCTTTATACTTCTAGTGAGTAATTACTATGGTGAAACCCAATGAGAATGACATATCATATGGACAATATCAGTGCTATCAGAATCATGAAGTGTGTTCCCCCAGATGAGTGATATAAGCCACCTTCGAGTCAGAATCCTAGGATTAAAATATAGTTTTGATCTTACATGAAACATTGTGTCTACTATGAGTAGATCAAAATGTTATTATAATATATTCCACTGACATATACTTGTGATTATCTGACAATTATTATTGATACTATATGCTTAGTTATTACTAAGTGTCCTACTGGGTATTGTTATAATCACCTCGAAATAATATTTTCCCATAGGTTTCATGTCTTATATAGATGATCAACGTTCTGATAGAGTCTTAGAGGTACAAAGACAAGGAAGAGATTAATTAACTGAATAGAACATGTCATGTCTCTATTTTTACCATGAAAACAATAATCTTAGATTTTTTAGGTTACACCTGTTCTTAGTTTATTCATGGTGGCATTTTATTTTCCCCTTATTATTTCCAGTAATAGTTTAGTGTACTCTAATGATGGGATTTTATATGTATGCACACATAGTTATCATTTGTTGTATAGTTCAACATTTTATGGGAGTAGATATTTGTTCACGTGTATAGGTACATTATGATAAGTCATCTCATGCGTGTGATATACCTACTCAGTGCTGGTCATTAGCCCCTAGTTTGTTAGAGGTGGGATTGTGGTAGTTGCAACACATGCCATGTTGGGCCGAGTCATGATGTAGTGTTATTAGAGGAGTCTTTTCCACCTTAGGATCAGTGTTTGTGATATTGTATTAGGTTTTATGGAAATAGTGTTAACAATGTTTAGCTTGGATCTCAGACTGGGGAATACAGTATTTGTGTGGTGGACAATGTATCAATTCACTAGGACTCTAACAATATTCTTATTGACTCAGTACATGTAGGCACTTGTTTTAGGGAACACATTTGTACATTCATAAAATGGAAATTAGTTTTGGTTTCTATGTCCTTGTTGAGAAAGCACTCAAAACACACTCATTGTACATTGTACACCTTTTCTATTTTAGGATGCCTCAATGAAATTTTAATGCTAGGATTCAGCATCAGGATCACTACGATAATCTCCTCGTTGACAAGTCTCCAATATACGTACTTGTTCAAGAGGTGTCACCTCTAGGTGTTGCTCCATTCTTACTTCTTCCGGTTTAGTAGTAAATGAAATCAACATTACTAGAAGATGAGGGGTAGTTCTATATTGAATTAGTACCTGGTTCACAACCAATGTCTCTTCTATCTTATTGTATGGAACTATCTGAAATGAAATTGTTTAAGACTCAATTTGATGATTGTTTAGAGAATGGTATTATACTCTTCAGTGTGTTACCTTGTGAAGAACCTATTGTCGTTGCTAATAAAGCTGATGGATCACTTCACCTATGCGTTGATTACCAAAATCTCAATTGATTTACGATAAGGAAAATGTATGCATTTTCACATATGGATGATCTATTTTACCATTTAAAAGGGGAGAATTCATTTTAAATTTTTTTTTCATAAATATAGTAATCACATGTTCAAAATAAAATAATATTAAATTAAAAAAAACTTCTATTTAGAGAAGGAATGGAAATTATGATTACCATTCCATGCCTTTTTTTCTAATCCTTTATCCCACAGTCATTATGAATTTTTTGAATAGGATCTCCCATTAGTATCTCAATACTTTTGTTGTGGTATTTGTGGATGATATCCATGTTTACTCCAAGTACAAGGAGGATCATGTGTGTCAACTAAGATATGTTTTAGAATTTTTGAGAAATCATAGAATATATTCCAGGATATCCAAATAAGATTTCTGGATTCGTGAAGTGAATTTTTGGGACACGTGGTTTTAGAACATGCTACCATATTTTATCATGAATATGTGAAAACTGTTATGAAATGGGAGTAACCATTTAATGTCTTCAATATTGGAATCTAATTGGGTTTGTTTTTGTATTTTAAATAGTTTTTAAAGGATTTTTCAATGTTGAATTATATGATGAATATACTGACATTGAAGGGAGTAATGTTTGTTTCTGATGAAAAATATTTATGTGATTTTGTTAATCTGATGAATCTTTTTACTACTATGATAGTGTGGACTCTTCCAAAATTTTGGAAGGCTTATTTTTTTTTGACCGATAAATTTCATTTTGGGGTTGTGTTGTTATGAATGGTTATCCCATCATCGCATATAGATCTCAGATGATTTGGATAGGGAAAAATAATTACATGACCCACGAATTTGTGCTCAAATATGTGATGCATACACATAAAATATTAAGTCACTTATTTTTTAGAGAAATGCAATCCATGTTCTCTAACCCTAAAATATTGAGTTACATATTCTCTAAAATATATTTGAATATTCAATATAATCATTGGATGAAGTACATGTAGTCATTTGAATTTGATATTTCCTACACCCTAGGGAAATGGAATGTCATTACATATTATTTGAGAAAGAAACTTTTTACCCATGTTGTGAAATAATAATTATAATATTGTAACTCAATGGATATTTGGTATAGTTTCATAAAGGTGTTCTAGAAAGAAGGACAGATGTTGTTTTGGGCAGTGTTTAGTTGACATCCTCTATTCACAAGATGACTATTTAAGAACACCCACATGATGATGAATTTTATAGAATCAGGAACTCTCTATATGGTGGGGAGACTGTTGCTAAGGGGTGGTTCTCCAAAAAGGAAATCATATGTTTTTAGAATTAGTACAATGTACATTTATTCATGAGTAATGATTTGATGGGGGGTTATATAATTCATTGTGGAAAGTGAACTTTGGAACTACAAATATGTCCTATAATATACTACATAGATTCTAGTGTCTAGATATGAGATGAGGAATTTTTTCTATCTCTGATTTTTATGTGTGCCAAAAGGTAAAGGCTGAGAATAAGAGACCTTCAGGTTTCCCATCAACCTTTAGTGCTGACTTGAATATGTGATGAGATCTCTATATAAATTATGGTTGGGTTTCCATATATAATGAATAACAATAAGAATGCAATATTGGTTGTTATATACCAGATAACCAAGTCATAAAACTAATTACCCATTCATGAAACAACCAAATATTATCATCTAGGATATATCTATGTAATTTATATTGTTCTTTTTTACAGAGTTCAATATTCAATAGTCTCTGATAGATATATATGTTTCAATAATCTTTCTCGGAGATTACTTTAAGAGGAAATTATATCTCAAGTTAATTTGATCACAACCTACCATCCATGGGTGGATAGAAAAATAAAGAGGGATATACATATTCTGGCGGATATTATTTGAGTTTATATTCTTGATTCTTATGGAAAATGGGATGAATATTTGGGAGTGTTTGATTTTTCTTATAATAATATTTACTAGTCCACAATCATAACATATCCTTTTAAGAGGGATATACATATTCTTGATTCTTGTTGACATGGATACATAATATGTTCCATGTATCATAGTTACAGAAGTATATTTATGATCCATATAATGTTTTAAGCTGGAGTGATCTTGGCGTTGAACTCAATTTATCTAGGACTGGGCATCTATTTAAGATAATTGGTTCTAAACCCAAGTTAATTTATGGGAGGAGTATACCTTTGGTATCTATACTATGATATCATGGTTCAGATACTCCTGAGATTTTGGATATGCATTAGTGAGAGACGAGTGGACTCATTTTTTTTACCCAAGGAATTTTTGATATGATTTCTAGGGAAAAACGTTTATATGGTTAGGAGGTTGCACCATCATGTTTCTATTATTAGGTAATTCTTAACCAAAATTTATTTCCATGCTTTTTTATGGTTTATCTCAAATTTTTTCACGAGTAATGTTTATAATTTTCTGGCTTGTTCATAGTTGGAACATGGTGTTACAATAGTATGCACCCACCTACTAGAATCTCAAAAGACCCAAATAGATGGGGTTATCATGGATGATGAATGGTTTGGAAAACCATGAATCCATCTAGTAGAAACTATGTACCAAATCATAGGGGTGCATGACTAGGGCGCACAGTTTGACAAACCATGGGACCACTATAAGAAATCATGACCATGTTAAATATTATTCCATGTAAATGTTTTAAAACTATTGATTCCCTTATATGTTCTCCTTTACAACCATGAATCTCAATTTCTCCATGTCATAGGTTGAGAGGGCTCTCAAGGATACATTTTTTCACCTCCAAACCCTCTCTAAGGTGGATCGATGCTTGGAAAATGTTGTTCGATTCCCCTATTATAAGTGAACTTCTCTCATTCATTATCTCCAGCTCTCTTCTTATTTACACATTATGGTATGTTTTTATCTTCTTTTAGGTGATGGAAATAAAATACTTTGTTTTGGATATTGAATATGGGTTTCATTCCATTATCCCTATTTCTGGTCTTCTTCATTTGTTTTTTCTCATTATAAGCATATTGATACGTGATCTCTATGATAATATTGGTGGTTCAATATAATAATGAATAGTTAATTTAACCATGAATTTTTTTTTTTTCTAATTTCACTAAATTAAATTGTAAAAAACAAATTCAATGTGAATTGGGAATGTGAAATATATTTTTCATGATATTTTGGGAAAACCCGCAATTTATATAAAATTGTAAAGTCGGTGTTTAATTTGAAATTAGTGGAATTTGTGAAATTAATTTTAATGAAATTCAATTTAAATGATTTTATAATAAAATATGATGTGTTTTATCAAGAAAATGGAATCAATATATAAAAACCAGTGTTTGGGTTTTAATGATAAATTGGCATATTTAAATGGAAATAGGGTGATTGGATTTTAAAAAGTTTTAAAATAATATACCCATTATTGATTTATTATTAAGAACATGTAAGAATAGGTTTTTAGTGAGTTATTTGGGATAAACATGATAGGATTGGAATTCCCTAGAAATGTATTGATGCTTTTAAAATATAAAAAACAAGTTTTGGTAGATCTTATCCCAATTGGGATGTCTATGAGTCGTCTCCGGATATAATTAAATGCTTGGGGATATCATAACATGGAAATATTATACCAATTGGAATATGTCCATGTTTCTTGACTGTTTATTATTGTGATATATGTCCATTCTAATGTTTTTAAAAATAATTTACACATGCATTGTGTTTGATATGAACTATTTTATATAAAATTTTTATTAAGACGCTATTTTAAATTTTTCCATCAATTGAGTTTAACAGAATGTTTGGTTTTGAATATGTAACTATACTTCGGTTACTTTTTTAATTGAAATTATAAGCATGTAATGGTTTATTCTTATTGAAAACATTTTATTGAATTCATGGTGAGACCCTACTAGGATTTTAGCTCACATCCTAACTTTTTCTTCATGTATTTGTATATTTACTTCTTATATGTTCTATAAATGGGATATCATCATATATAATTGGTGATTATTGATTGATTAATCTTGGAGTTCAAGGATCATTGATATTTGGTTTGTTTTTCTTAAATTTCTTTTAATTTAGTGATATTCTGTTTGGGAATTGGTTGATAAATGTTTGAATAATTGTATAGTCTCTTTTGGGTGTATCCTTTGAGGACACTAATATGTATATTTTACTTCCACTTTTTATGTGTAAAAACCGTCCCCAATTTATTCTGTATGATTACTGGTGCTATTCAAAAACCTATATGAATTGAGAACGCCCTTCGAACTATGTTAGTTCTGGATCGGGTATCATAGTTCCGGGTTATCTAGGTTGGCAGTGATACTACAAGTATCACATCAATGTGTGTTGTAGAGATTTGGAAATGGTGGAAAACTATATTTGAGACTCGTTGTCCCTTTACAAATACAATGTAGAGTTGGTGATGTGGATTACCACTTATCTATACTCCCATAGTATGGCTGGGTACATGGAATCATACATGTGTCGTGGCAGAGAAGGTATTTTCATGAAAATTTTCATGTTATTGACTATAATGAGTTAGAAATTATGGATGGATATAGTTTTGAAGACTACCCATTAGATATTGAGGATCAGTTAGATAAGATCCTTCATGGGTGACTGATTACTATAGTTCATTTTTTAGTAGCATGATAATATTCGAGAGAGTACCTAGGAGGGGGAGACCCATTTGTGAGATTAGTAACCACTTCTATTTGCATACACTTTTGTTTGGATTTTTAGGACTTAAATCCCCATGATGGGGAGAATATAAAATCTATGATATTTTCATATATTAATTAGAATATTTTCTTAATTTTTTTGGAGATAACCAATAATATGACATAATGTTCTACGGCCTAGTGAGCATAAAAATAATTTCAGAGATATATTAATTATATTAAATATGTAACGCCTCAACCCTAGATGCTCGTACTAGATGACTTAATTTATTACATTCACACGAATACAAGTAACTAAAATCCCGAAGGACTAACCAGTTTAGCAATTCTGGAACACTAGATTACATATAAGAAATAAATTTGGAATTGGGAAGAAAGAAATTAAATAAAATACTCAGTATCCTTGAAACTCATTCAATGAATTCATCTCCATACCCTGAGGAAGGAAACAAATTAAGGGTGTTATCAAAATTCTCAATAAGGGTAAATTTTAGATAATTTTATAATAAATTAATATTGATTAAACAATATGGTAATAATAAAATATAATTGAAAATTTCATATTAATACTCACATGAACTTAAAACCCGAACATGCATATTCTAACTAATAAATTAATCACATGGAATGATAATAATGAAAGAGTTAATATTGTTTGATGTATAATATATCAAAAACTATCCAAAAGATAGTTTCTGTAATGATATATCCTTTTGATAGTTTATGTTTGAGGGTATAAACCCATCTAATTTAGGTTAAGATCTAACCTACTGAAATTTTAGAACTGGTTGGAAACAATCATGGATGGTTTGTCCCCAAATTATTTCATCCCTTTAGAGTTGTAATCCATAAATATTATTACATTACGTAGTACCCAATCTGTATATGGTATGTCTAAATATTTCTTCACATATTGAATAATCATTTTGAATCATAAAAAATGCTCTCTATCAAATATATGTATAGGGAAAAGGATACATATTTATAAATATTTCTCTAATAAATCATATAACTTTTATATTAAGGACAATACATAAAAATGGAATAAAAATTGAAAATATTCATATCCAGGAAAAATAATTTGGACAATTATCGGAAATTATTTTTCACTGATTGGTGGAATGTTAATAACTCAAAAGGTAGTTTATGACTTCGAAAAATGATTCAAGGAAGTGAATATTAATACTGTCATTGTTAAAGATAATCATATTCCATCATGAGAGAAAATAAGGGAGGTATTAATATAAAATATCCCTAGTTTAGGATATGTAATAAGAAGGGTTTTTGAATTTTATGAATTGAAAAACCATTAAAATATCATTAAATACATTATTGAGTAAAATAATCTTTAAACCTTTCAATTTGTCATATACATATTTAAAAACATTGAATAATATTCCCCATGAAGTAATAACATTAAATTAAACTTATAATATCATGAAAAGTAGTATATACATAATAAAACCTATCAATGGAGTAGTATATACACCTTATTAAATATGATAGCTATATTACCTAACTAAACGTCTCGAAGAAAGGAAATCGTGACAATAATTCCACTACCACATTGGTAATAATGAAACCATAAAACCAATAAAACATTGATATTAATTTTTACATGTAAATAGTCATAAATATAATGATAAGAAACATGAAATACATTCATTTTTATTATATAAACCACACAACAAAAATAAGTTTGTGAATACATCAAATATCTCACAAAAATAAGAGCGAGATAAGAATAACAATTTCCATACACTTCTATTTGGTGGAAATATATTTAACATTATTTATAATGGTAATAATAATGTTATTAAATTATAACAATACCATAATAATATTTATAATAACATATATGATATTCTTATAATATATTATTACCTCTTTATTAATAATCTTTCATTATTATCACTGTTTCAGAAATAAATTGCCTAGTTGGTCGAGTGTGTTTTGACATATTATTTTTATTACTACTATATATATAAATATTTGACAAATTAAATTATTTAAACCATAATTTAAATATAATTTTTATTCTATATATATTTATTTGTAGTAATTCATAAATTTTGGAGATTGGAAATGAAATACACCCTTCATGGAGATGGAAGGTCATACATACACATGAACACTGTTTCCATTTTCTTTCTATATTAAATGAAACAAAAAATGATATAAATGATTATTATAATTCTAGTATAGTATTAATTTTTTATTTATCACATATTTTAGTTGAAATCATCCTTAATATATTCATTTTAAATCATGTTCAATTCACATCCTATTTAGTAGTAGGTATTTATCACGCCAAAAAACGATTTTATCATATTCTCGAAAAATAAAAATCAGCAATGTATGTGTTTCATAAAAAATAAATAAGCCTACTTAATTTATAAATTATATATATAATCTATGATTCCATCAATATTCCTAACCTTGAATGGTGGAAATTGAAGAATGAACAACATCAGTTCGTGAGGCAGTTGTCTGCCAGACACATGAATGATGATTATGTATCCCATTTTCTGGATGTGTGTTAAATTTTATGTCTTACACAAAACAGAAAAAATTGAGTATATTTATGACACTTATGATATTATATAATCATGATATAAAAATAATTTAAGGTGTGGATATTTAAATAAAATAAATGTTCTCATTGAATAATGTTATCTTTTTTGAGTTAACTCATTTTGGTTTATACTAGAGGTCTTCTAGGGATTTATTTCCTTGAAAAATAAGGATTTTAGGATGAGGGAAGTTATTTTGGGGTATTATTTTGGCCGAGGTTTTATGAGTAAAATGAATTGAGAGGTGTGATGAAGAAAGGGGGTTGAGTGCCTTTTTATAGTGTAGGAGGAGTGACATTCTAGTAAATATAAAAATGAAAACAATCTTTGGAGGACTCCCTTATAAAATGTCCCTCCAATAATGACATAAATTCTATAAACATTATTGTATTGTATAAATATGGTATTAAAATTTGTTTTAGAAAAGTTTCTAGGTCATTTTTTCCACATTAAAGTAAATTTTATCTAATAAGTAAACTCATTTTCACCTAAATATCTGTAATTAATTTTATGTTATTTCACTAAAATTTTTGGTAAAAAAATAATTTCACCTTAATATAATTACAAAATTATTTAGACTACAAATTTGGACTTAATTTTTAGAAATTAAAATCTTATAAGTGACATAAATTAATATAAATGTAATCCCATATATGGGATGAGAAAGCATGTCTTTAGTTTGAAAACATCCAAAAGATTACTAAGTTTTTCTATCCGAAATCAATATGAGAAATAAAAAAAAAATTAAAAATATAGATTTATATTTTATATATCATGAATTTAAAACTAATTTAAAATATAATATATTTTTTATAATTATTTAAATAAAAGGCGGTTTTAAACTAAAATGTTTTATTTTTCACTATTCATCAAAAAATGAAACTTCAATGAAAAATTCCCAGAATTCACACTAATATATTTTTAAAATTATTAATTAAAAAATAAAAATTGTTTCGAAAAAGTAATATTTTAATATGGCCAAAATTTGGTTTTAAAATAACTGTTCCATTAAAAGGTACCAAAACATTCTTTAGAAAAATACATCTTTTTATACTAGAAACTAGATTTTTTTTGTATCAGGTGTCTATAAAATCAAATGAATGAATTTTATAAAAAATTATTGGATATGTAATAAAAAAATACAAGTGAATTTATGGAGAGGTTATATTTCTTTATATGATTGTCATTGTGTAAAAAGCATGCTATCAAGAGAATTAAGTTTACTCTAAAAGAAAAATACTATAATGTATTGGGGTGTTATAATATTTAATGAATGAAAAATTTTACTAAAATAGAGGAGTGACTATTAATATATTGAATTAATCATAAATATGAGTCCACCAATTAATTTAAATTATGGGTTTTACCTTATGCATGACATAAATATTGTCGGCATCAGATGTCTGGTTAAAAGTCATTGCAGGCATAATAGTAAAATAAATATATTTATTTATTTACATTATTTGGTGACACAGAGAACTAATTATTTCTCTATTTAATCATGATTATGAATAATTATCAGTGTTGGCCACAAAATGATATGAATTGAAAAAGATTGTTATAGATAGAGCCTTGAGAAATGACGATGATAGAATAAGGATTGTCTATGCCCATGAAATTCCATGATCTCAAAAAAGACAATTAAAAAAAATTATTATTCATTAATGATAGATCCTTTTTGATGAAGGAGTTTTTTAGATTTATCACCATTATAGTATTACCATGACGAATTTAAATTAAAAAATAGATTGATTTATAGAATAATCATATTGTGGTTATAGTTTTATTTGCGATGAATATTGGTGGAATTACTTATTTATTTTATATCATCATTAATTATTATTATAGAAGTAGATTGTGAATAACCTAAACATGGATAAGGTATGTTCCTATTTTTATGTTTCATGGTTTTATCCCACCAATCATCATGCATTCATCACCAGCATTGCGTTTGACCAGTGGTCCAATGAATACTTGAGAAATCAACCATTGCACATCCATTTCATAGTGTAATGTATTTTTACTATAGATCTAGGTTCAGTTCGATGTGGTGATTAATTAATGATGAAGGATGAAAAATCAAGGATATATTTGGGGATACTTTTTCTTAAAATCCTTGATCTGTGATGAATGTGATTCTCGATAAATGGTTTCTGAGAAGATCAAGGAATGATATATAGTGAGAAGGTAATGTTGAGGCTTGGTTGGACTAGTGAGGTGATCTCTAGGTGAGATTATTTGTAGAACCAGAGATGATATTGGCACTTGAGGAGGAAGTGGAAGAATACAAGATTATTGAAAACCTTGGTTTCATGGCATGTAATCCATAATTACATTCTAGGTTGGACCCCATGTGCAACACCAAGGTTTCTATGAGAGTAAAAATATCACACACCATATGATGGTCGTCACACAGAGTGTGACCCTTACCTGGTGGAACAACGTGTACCAATGGTGGTAAAAAACGTGGCCAGGAGTATATAGTCAGGGAAATTCCCTATAATATGAAATGAACATGGTCATGAGTGCATTAAAAAGGACACACCATGTACTCGGAATGGTATATGAGGATGGGATGTAATATATAGGTAGAACATGGGGCCAAAGATAGACACCATCTACCCCAAGGGAATGAATTTTACTTCTTCAAGAATGTCTTGGATCCCATATATACTTCTCATTGTACATGTTTTTTGTGGTATGTTTTCTTGATTCTTTCCATAAGGTGTTATTATGAAGTCAAATATTATGTAATTGGATGGTGATCCCCTTTGAGGAACTTTAGTCTTGGATAAGGGTATTTGAATCCTTCCATGATTCCATGAGTATGATCCTCTCTCATCATAATTTCTAAATCCAGGGTTCATGGTATCATCAGGATCGAAACTATGAAGGTGTTGGTACCCTATATTGCGGGTTAATCTAGATAGGGTTATAGGTATAACCCATGGCCCTAGGTGTGATCTCCCTCTATGTGTCAATCTCCTCATACTTTTAGTGGGTACTTCTTATGGTGAGACCTGAGGAGCATGAAATCTAGGATGGATGCTACCCATTATACCATAATCATAGTGTGTGTTCTCTAGGATGAGTGATATATGGAACCATCAAGTAGTAATCATAGGATGGAGATATATTTGTGATCATACATGAGATTGTGTGACTCGTATGAGTATCACATGATGTTCTTTTTTATATTATATTGACATATAATTTTTATGAAATGATTATTATTCTAGATTCTATATGCTTAGTTATTTTTTATTTCCTATTGGGTATTATTATACTCACCCTTGCATGGGGTTTTCCTATATTTGTTGTGTCTTAGATAGATGACCACCCTTTTTTGTGTTCTTGAGGGGTTAGGACCAAGAGGATCATAGTGATTCAAACAGAGTGAGGTGTGTTCCTATGGTTACATTGACCACAATGCACTTTTACTTTTTCGTGGTAGACTTGTTCTTAGTTTATTTTTGGTGGTCGTGTATTTTACCCTTTTTCTTTCTTGTACTATGTTATCATATTCTGATGGTGGTATTTTAGATGTATTCAATCATGATTATCAGTTGTTTTATATTTCATCATTGTATGAGCTTATAGATGTGTGTTTGTGTGTGTGTGTGTACAAGTACAATAGGATAAGGCCTCCCATATGTGTGTTATGACCACTCGACTATGGTCACAATCCCTATGCATATTCTATAGAGGTTAACAGTAGTCGCGACCTAGCCCTGTTGAGATGTGTCATGAGATTGTTTTATCTCTCCCTTATTATGTTTTCATTTCCTGATATTTTAATAAAATTATGACATATTATATTTATATAGGAATATAATTGGAGGATAATTTATTAGAAATTTCTAAGACTATGTACGGATTAATTAGTTTCTTTTGTAGTATAAAAATATCTATTAGATGAGAAATACATGGGCTTTATTAGTTAATGATGTATGAAAAATATCTCAATGTTTAAACCTAAAAGGACATGTGGATGTTTGTAATGAATTATTTTCTATAAATAAAGTAATTATAGGTTATTTACATCTAGGAAATCTCATTTATAAACTCTACTACGTTTAACCATGTATGTTGAGGTGGTAAGGTTCAATTGTTGTTCTATAGAAGGCTCACTACTAGTTTATGAAGAAGACAATTTGGAGGCTCCATAATATCCACATTTTGTTCAATTGAAAAATTTGAATGTACCTAACATGATTGTAACTATATAAAATTTCATACTGGTAGTTGAATGATTTTTTAATGAAGAATATCGTATCAATTTGACGTTATGACATTTAATAGTAGAGAAGGTGATAATTTTCATTAGTGAGGTTTAGTGTTTTACTATAAACTGGAGGGTTATAGTTTCAATAATTAGTTGGGAGATAGTAAATCTATCGATATATATCCTTAGGTTTATAGAATGATATATCCTACATGTGTATTCACTTTATGATATTAGTTAAGCACTAGTGTCTCAACCTCAACCAGATCATAACAAGGACATAGTAAGACACATCGACAGTAAAACTTTTCAGAATATAATTTTTAATTTTTTCTTTACTTTTTATCATTAAGGTACTATAAATGTGTTTATTAATACATATGAGACCCATTAATCTAAACAAGTTTATAGTTTCAGATTAACCAATGGAAAAATTAATTTGGTAAAAAATGACAATGCCGATTCAATCCCCTATTAGTGTGTCTACATTATCTTATTGAGAATCTTTATTAGTATTTGAGATAGGTTCCAACTCTAATTTTATCTATTTTGTTTTTAGTTTATTATCATTCACTTATATGTTTTTCTTATTCGAATAAGCTTGTGAGACTGCGGAGATAGATAATATGGATATTGTCCCTATTAAGGTAAATATAGAAACTATTTCTTCAAAAACATTAAAAAAATAGATAATAAAGAATCTAATAATATGAGAATGATTTCACTTTCGAGAAATTGAAAACAATTTTCACTAATATCTATAGTAAATAAAAGTGATAATTTATATACCGTATTAGTTAAGTAATACCTCTTGAAGAATCCAGATCAAGTAATGAAAAGTATCTTCTCATTGAATCACTTGGTGAATTATAATCTTAAATAATGGAATATTTGAAAAAAATTCTCTTTCTTTTTCACTATTATATTTTAGGTTATCATTGGTCTATATTTTGAGAAAAATAAATTGGATTTGGAAGATGATTTAATGGGAAATTCATTTATAGAAATGTTTACAAATTGGAAAAAACTGAGCAAACATTATATAGGTTAATAAAAATAATCATTATTTTATAAGGATAAAATATACTTAGCTAAAAAATATTAAGAAATAACATTTATAATAAATCCATTACATGTAATTTTTTTAATAGTGGATTCATGCATTATAAACGTACTATAAAGCTATAATTTATGATTTGAATTCTCCAAGGATATCCTGGAAGAATTAATAATGAGACATGAAAATACTATTCAATAATGAATTAATATGCATTCAGGTAAAATTGGGCTAATAAAGTGGTAATTAAAATACAATGTGAGATTATTTATGGATATGGAAAATACCCTTAACATGATGTGTTGTTAATATGAAGTCAGATTGAGAAATATATCGGTGAAAAAATCTAAATCATCATAAGACTTATAGAAAATAACTTCTACCATAACATTTTAGATAACAGTCTTGATTTCCAAAATACTCATTATAGTTGTTGGAAGTGCTTGAAATATTCTATAATACAACCTCATAGAAAAAGATATCTCTTTACCCTAAAAACATTACATGAAGCAATGATATTTAGTGGCTATTGAAGGTTACAAAAATGAAATATGGAAGACATTTATTGCATACTAATAATAATTAACCCATCATTAAATAAAATTTTCATGTAATAAAAATTTATAGAGACTTTTCCCCAAAAAGAGCTCAAAATAATGGGTTTTTAGCTCAAACACCTCACAGAGATAAAGTTTCAAAGATCATTTTACAAGGGACGAAAATGATATTTATTGTTCTCTATTAGTGGTATAAAATTTTTTGACACAATAAAATTTAAGTTCTTTGGAATATTATGTTAATAATTAGAATAAAAAAGGCATATATTGAGGAAAAATAGCCCTGATGTAAATTGAAATCGTGAAAAGTTGTTGTTTTGTAAATAAAAGAAGATTAATATATATTTATCATATATATTATTATGCATAGATAATTCTGTGTATTTTACAATAAAGATGGTTATAATGATTAATGAAACTATTTTAAAAAATAAATCATATACCAAAAAATATTTATGATGGAAGACCACACGTTATTATATAAAAACAATGAAATAATGATAGTTTTCCATAACGTGAATACATGATTAGAATGTTGAAAAAATGCATCAGATAAGTTTGATAAAATTCTTCAGTCTAGAGAAGTATAAAATTCAACTATAGAAGAAAATTATACATAATATAGAATTAAAATTTATACATGGATATCAATGAAAATGAATTAAATTTGGAACAAAAAAAGAGAACAAATCAAAGAAATAAAAGCAGGGTCTTGTTTGGTCGAAGACATATATGATGATGATTCAAAATTTCATGAGAGGATTACAATAGAGAGTAATATAAATAATCTTGAGAAGATATGTGGAAAATTCAAGAAGGATAGTAATTTTTTTATGAAATGAATGATTTTTTGATCATCTAGTTCGAGATATAAAAAATTACTAGTAATGAAAAAAGAATAAAAATTCACATAATCAAAAATTTTAGGAGTGAAATTAGAATATATATCATGAATTTATTTCTGTCTGGAAAATCGATGGAGTAATATTGAATGGTTTTCATGGATTTCATTCTGAAAAGGGTTTTTAGGGATGTGATACAACTCTAAAACTTGTCTCTGTCACTATAAAGTATCAGGGAAACAAACTAATTCCCATATATATTATGTTTATTTTTTATATAATTTTTTAGTGATGATGTATAAAAGGGGAGAACTAGATAAGTACTGTGAAATTGATACAAAACAAAGATATAATCTTGTAGTGATCTAATAAATTTTCATTTATTTTAATATGAGTTTATTAAGAAAAATATTGAAATTGATGTATATATATTTTTTAAAATGTAGATCAGATATAATGAATAGATATTGGAGTCATCCATAGAGGGGATTTTAAATAAAAATCATAAAAAATCATCACTTTATGTGAACCTAAATATCAATAATGTTTTTAATAGGTCATTGTTGAGGTATTATTTAATGGATTTTTCCACCTATGTAAAGATTAAAAAAATATTGAAGTTATTTTGGAGAAGTTTTACGGTTCAATGGCATGGAAAATATATATTTTTTAAAAATCTCAAATTAAAAAATATAATAAATCTTCCTTTTTGTAATTTTTTTTATGTTTTTGAGATTATTTCATATTTCAACATGACAATTTACAAAAATATATTTTCGTACGATTTTTTTTTGAGTTGGTATAATGATGCTGATATGTTTTATGGAAAAAATTTACTTCTATGTTAATCGCCCTTAGATTATTAACTGATCAATGCTCACATATATTGAGAGTTTATTAATTAGATGATAATTTCATAAATAATAGTAATTCCATAATTCTATAAATAATATCAGGTTTTAATTTTAGTAAGTTTGAGAAATAAAAAAATGTGATTATTAAGTTTAAAATTAAATGAATTTTGAATGTGTATTGAAACCAACCCTGATGGTTGTATATTGAATAACACAATGTATTATGAGTATTACCTTTGTTTTCATTAATATATCAATGATGAAGAAAGTTAAATTAGGTAATTTCAATATATTTTACTAGATAACCCATATGTGTTATAAATAGAAAAAGCTAATGAGATAATATATTTATGGAGTACCTCATACATATGTGATGTGATTTAAGAAACCATTAATGGTTGAGATGAATTTGAGAATATCCATTAGTATATTGGCATTGATGATGGAGTCTTTTTAATTTTTGGAGGATTTTTTATGAATATTTATGTAAGTAACAATAATATGATTATTGTAGAGTTTAAATTAGTTTTAATCAACAAAAAATTATAATAGTTGATAAAATAAGTGTCTACTACACTATCAAGATGAGTTTGAGTAAATTTTGATGTGGATATGGATATAAATGAAGAGATTTAATATTTATTGAGTTTTAATTATTATTTTTATTAATCATAACTGATACATTGAGATATGAGAATATTCCTAATATTAAAATGTTTTATAAGATATATTTAATAGAGAAAAATGATACAGGTGATGACTTTATTGTGGAATTGAAGCACTATTAGTTGACTGCATTATGTTGAAGATAATGAAGGACCTAAATTATTTGATTATTATTTGAATCACTATTATGTGTTTAATTGTTTTGATGTTTGAAGATGATATTTTTTAATACAATTGAGGATTTACAAAAATATACAAAATAAAGTACTTATATGATTATTTGGATTTTGGAATATTATAAAGAGATTCATTAATGTCTGATGAGTTCCAAAGCTTGTTTAAAGAATTTTGAAATGGATAAAAGGTGTTGGAGTTGTTATTATATTTCATTTTAATTTATTTTATGTGGTTGAAGATGTATTATGGTGAATTAAAATGTATAGTTTTAAAATTATGAATCCTTGTTTTCTATGAATCATGAGACCAACTAAGGAGTTGTCTATGAATAAAATATAAGAATCCCTATGTATGGAAGAATAGATGTTGAAGATAAAATTGTTATATTAAATTTTTTCAGTTAGTTCCAAAAACTAACTCATATTAACCATAAAATAATTATATCCCTACATGAATAACTACCAAATTTTCAAACATATTTCATATTAAATTATAAAGATACAATATTTGGTAATATTAACATTAGAAGTTTTTCTACTATGTAAGAGTATTCTAGATGTTATGGAATAATAACTTTGACAATTTTATGTTGACATAAGTGTAATCTTGATGCAATGTAGGATTAAATCCATAAGACTTATAACTATGAGAGATTTATCTCAAGAAATTATTGACATACCAATTTAAATAAGTGAGTTTGAGAATTAATGTAAATGATTCCATTATATTAATTATATATTAAGAATAAAAATGATTCATAGAGATTTTTATTCAAGCTGAGATGACTTTGTACTATAAACTGTTAGATTACACTATAATGAGTGATGTGGTATTGTGTTGGATTTTATATTAACTTGGATTATGAACTATGGGATGAAATAATTACACATCGATATTCTATGACAATATAGTGTGACTCTATATTGTGACTATCAATTTAATATTGTCACAACAATAGTTTTCTATACAAAAAATAATCATTTGAATACTCGTGACGATATAGGAAAATCATCAAATTTTATGGTGTTTCAAATATATTTACAAACCCATATCATTGGAATAATTCATTTATAATATTTGAAGGAAAGTTAATTTTTATTTTTATGGAATATTTAACTAATTTTTTTTCAATATTGGAATAGACCGTTGATCAAAATAGCATAATAATATCAAATAATTGAGATTCGGATTCCATGATATTCATAAGATTTTCCAAATTCAACATTATAGAAAAATAATATTCTCAGGGTATTTTTGAGATTATTAAAAGTAATAAAATTAGTTATGGAAAAACAAAAGGGTGAAAATATTCTACTACTTCCTATTATATTATTATTAAAGGAAATAAAAGAATAGTGTTTAGAGAAAAATACACATTATTCATTCACGTTAAATGTGTTTATAAATAGAAAAAACATACATTGGGAAGTTTTATTGATATTCGACCACTAAAAATATTCATCATCATAGAAAGAATGGTTTAATAATGAAATATGTCAATGTATAAACTCAACTAATACTAATCCTGAAATTAGATGTGGTATAGTTCAATTATACATCTATATAAGGACTACTCCTGGTTGTGGAAGAATAAAACATATAGGTACCTACCAATCCATGTCTTATTCATTATGAATATAAAGGATAACCAGATGTGAATGGAACCCTAGGAAATTACATTTTAGTAGATTATTTTTTCCACATTACAACATGTATTTATCTACCAATACATTTATAATTGTTCTTGGTAATTATACCATAACCAAAAATTAAAAATAAATTATTATCATAAAAATTATTAAGTCATCATATAAATTACCATCTATAAGAATTTATAAATTTTTTTTATCCGTATCAAATCATATAAGACATATTAAAATATAATGAGATATTTTTTGGAAGAAAATCTTGTTATTTAATGTTGTGACATAGTCAAGTAGAGAAGAAGATATTGTTGTTTAGTTAGCTTTGGAATTTTATGATAAAGTATATGGATATCGTATCAACAACCAGTTAAAGGACTATAAGAATTCTTATAGACAAACTCATCGGTAAAGGACGATACATTCATATTGTGTATTCAATTTATGATATTAATGAATCAACTATGTATTATGCTTGGACTAAAAACAACATGGATATAGTCACACACATCAACGGACAATATTATGATGAATGTCATTTGATTTTGTCTCATTTTTTATGTTTTTTGTATTTGTTTATAGATATATAAAATATAAATTTATCATATTATCAGAAAATGATTAACTTAAATAATTAAAAAATATTTCATTGAAATCCTGAAGAAATTGATTCACCCCCTCTTACTGTCGTTACATAATTATAGTATGACTCATTATTAGACTCTTATTCTTATAGAATTTCATGAAAACAATAAATTAATACTTCTAGAACTTATTTATTCATTTTAAAATGACCATAAACTAATATATTTGTATTGATGCATATTTAAAATTGTGAAGCAAACATACCTAAAATAATCAATACAAGAAAGATAAATATCTTAAATGAAAAATTAATGATATGAAAGGAGATAAAAGGAATCATAATTAAAAAAAATAATGGAAAATATCATTTGGAAAGTAAATAATTAAAATAATATATTTTTTTAAGATATTATAGGACATTCAAGAATTTTGGGACTAGGGGTAAGGGTTTCTTTCCAAATCTCCTTTCATTTCTATAATTGTTCAGCCATTTTTAAAAAAATATTATATAGATAATTTTTATGTTCCTTGATATATAACATACTATTTTACTTTAAAATACAATTAATGGATGGTTTTTTCTCTCTTATTGGTTTAAAGATCATACCTTGTCATTTGTAAGGGCTACTTTATGAATTTTCTCATTCTTGAAGGTATGATCTTTATCTCTCTCAATGTCTATCTCAACCTATTTCGCTCATTATAATATTCATCTTTATGGTCCTTATTATTTATCTTTCAATTTATTGGGATAATCACTTCTTTATGGATACCTTCATATTATTCCCTTATATAGAACCATGTGATATTTAAAAAGGATTCTTTAAATTTTTTAATATCATAGAGCTTATAAAATTATTAATTTGTTTATTTTTTGGGGTACAGGTGACAAGATAGGGATGTATAAAGAGATATTTTTTTTAATTCAAATATTTTATTTGGAATAGGGTAGTTCAAATGTCTGGATTGTGATTCTATCACAGTCATTTTTTAGAAATGGCTGGACATACCTTACTTATGACATGAGATATTCCCAAAGCTGTAAATAGTTCCTCCACATTGGAATTATTTTAGAATTTATAAATTGACTAAACCCATAATAACTAAATATACAACCAATTATTATAGGATAATATATATTCAATGATAATCCTATAACGATGATGTTTTTCAATAAAATAATTTATTTATAAATACAGGAAAAATTATTGAGAATTACTAAGACTATATTGAAATTTAAAAAATACAATGGTGACTGATTTTGATGTTAAATAAATTCAATTTTTTTTAGAATATTTAAAAAAAATGGTTATTTAATTATAAAGGAATTAAATAATGAAATAAATAACAAGAGTTGTTTGAATCATATCTATGTGAATTTAATGGTTGTAGTAATCACTCTCAGTCCTCAATTATTCCATTTTCTCATGGTCTAATGATTTTACAGGTTAAGGGGATAGGTGATCCGAAACTATTTCTAAATATATTGAGCAACTGACCCAATATCCATGGAGAGAGTTATCTACTTTTCAATTAAATAATAATATAACTTCTTAATTTTTAACATAATAGTCATGTATGGATGATGCAAATAAGAGAATAAAGAAATACAACATTTAGTAAACACTGAAATGAATTGAATTAAATAAATTATACACCATAATATAATAAATAATTCCTAATTTTAATCTCTAGAGACCCACACTTTATGTACATGGACATTACATTACATTTGTGGAATACTTAATATATATTAAAAACAAACACCCAAGGACCGTAATAGTTTAGTGTCTTTGGAAACTCATAAAATAATCTTATAATCATGGTGAAAGATCTTCAACATCTCCCATAAAGATCTTCCCCTTTGGTTTTATTATCTAAAACATTTCTTTATATCACGGGGAAAATAAAAAACATAAAAAGGGTGATCTAAAATTCTCAGTAAGGGAAAACATGGAGAACATAAAACAACCCCTCAAAAATTGAATGTAGCAACGTAAACATAAAACATAAAAATAATTGGTAATGACATAAATCATCATAGTATATAAAGAATAAATCATAAAGTAAAATTAATCATGATAAAATAGAATGGGAATAAAAAAATTAATTTTGTAAACCATTAAGCACATGTTATGATTTCCATAGTAGCCAAGGCATTGCTGCGAAGACCATCATAGTGGACAAAGTCCATTACTGAACCAGGTTTACTTGCCATTCCAGCCCAGTACTACTGAACCATATTCACTCTCCATTCCAGTCATGTCTATCTTATGAGATATAAATCTTTACACAATGCATTGTGGGGAGATATAGGTCCCACCTCTCTCACAATGAAATCATTATTACTTGTGCCACAACATAAATTATTCATCATAACCCAAAGAATAAATTGGGTTTCTTAAAAATCATCCAATAATAATGTAAACCATATAAAAATGGATATAATTTCATCAGACGAATAATCAAACAAAGTAAATAATAGTAACATTATACTTGAAACAAAATCATACTAAATAATTTCATCTTATATGGAAAATAGTTTTGACAAAAAACTTTAAATGAATTCTTGAGGAAAATATCATTTCTTCTTCAAAATAATTTTCTTTTCACAAAATGCCATTCAATTTTAAAATAAAAGGATTTTTTTGAAAATAATCTGGAAATATTGTAGAGAAATATTCATGAAAGTTAGGCATTATTAAAACGTAAAAATATGTTCATGCCGTAGAAGTTAAAAAAAACATTCCCCTCGTACTTTTGCTGGAAAAGACAAAAAGTTCCTCATATGGTAAACAAAAGGATGATTTATTACATAACACCATGTAAAATTCAAATTTGGGTAAAAATGACTTTAAAAATACATGTAATAATGTTAAACACTTTATGAAAAATATTTTTATAGAAATGGATGAAAAATTTAACCCCAGTAAATACTTACGTATAAGCAATCTCGGATAAAAATGAGATTTGAAAAATTATCCCTTACCATAGGTCAAATTTCATCTATACGGGTCAAAAACTCATGTATAGTGGATTTATACATATTATTAACTTGTAACAGAACCATAATAATATTTATGATTTCATATATGATTCACTTATGACTTTATATTACATGTTCTTTTATCAATTCCATGTTAAGGCAGCGTTTTGGGTAAACTCATTTCATTAATCGAATGTGTTTGGACTTTTTGTTCTTGATATTATTACTTATATAATGATTTACATAATTCTATAATGTTATAAATGATTTATATATAATATATATTCAGCATATAAATATATATGATAGATCGATAAATGGAAATGAAATACACTGTTCATGGAGATTGTAGGTCGTACGTACGCATGAACACTGTTTTTGTTTCCCTATTAAATTTAATGGAATTAAGTAAATGAAAAATATATGTAAATAAATCCAGTATCATTATAATTTCATATATTTCATGATTATTTACTATATATACTTTATAATCACTCTTGAATGGTTAACATGGAGAATGAATCTCATCGCATTCGTGGAGACAGTAGTCCGTACATATGCACGAGAAACAATATCATTCATTTGATATTAAAATAATATATAATTGGATGGTATATCATATATAAAGAATAATAATAATGTTATATTTATTATTTACATCTTTTATACTCATTATTATATCCATCCAAATGATGAAATGTTTGAATAACAAACTACACCACGACGTGGAGACGGTAAGCCGTACGTACACACATGTTGTGACTTTTTCATTAATAGGATTAATAAAATAACTAATATGGTTGTATAATTTTTATAATAACATAAAAATATATATAATACACTAGAGTTATTATTTTATAATGGAAACAACAAAGAAGGAGGAATTGGTAGAAGAAAGGAACTTGAAATAGGTGGTGAGATATTTACAACTTCTTCAGGTTCTTCCTTTTGATTTGATCAAAAGGGATCCCTAGGACGGCTTTCTGACTAAATTTTGGCCTTTGGGATGAAGGGGGGGCTGTTGAGAGGGTATTTGGGCAGGGGTTGGTAGAGACAAATGGATTTGGAGGTGTTCATTAGAGAGAATGGGGAGTTTTCTTTTATAAGAGGTATGATGGGAACCTTAGGAAAAACATAATATGTTATCTTATAATAAATTAATATTGGGTTTATAATGGCTCCAAAGTGACTTATTTCTAGGATAGTGTGGGGATGAGTTGAAATAATTTCAACTAATTGGTTTTAGACATGTTTATGTTACAATTTTAACCTTATTATTTAGATTTAACTCTAGGTTAAATAATTTAACTTTTACCGTGTCTTCTTGTATTCTTACACTATATAGTTAATAAACATACTATAAACTACAAATATAACCCCAATTGGTTATTTAATGTCATATATATTATTATATAAGTATTTTTGAAGATCCTTAGATTCTTATGACCATTATATCAATTAATAATATAATATTTGTTTTAAACAATCTTTTATGTCAATTTTAACACTCTTAGGTATTTTGTTTATTCTAAATTCATAACAGAATTATTACTTTGAAAACAATTTATCTAACCAACCATAATATGTTATATTAACCTATAAAATTAGTTTAATTCATAAAAAGTATCAAATTACATTTATTTGGGTATTTATAATATCAATTATTTTAATATTTCATAAATAAAGTAATTACTACATCATCATTGTGTAATAAATAAATTATATTTTTTAATATTTAAAATTCATAAATAAAATTCCATTATGTAGGAAATATTTTTGGATCTCCAATGAATATTTATTTCCAAATTTATCTTATGAATAACCCTATATTAAAAATGTTTTAGTTATTAAACATTGATTTTAACTATTTTAACTATTATTTAAATAAAATTATAATAAATGTCCAAATATAATCCAAGTGGACCTAAAGGGTAACATTTTATTCCTAAGGGTGTTTTTTGTCGAATTACACTTATCCAATAGAATTAGGTAATGTTTTAAGATAATAATAATATCAATTTTACCCTTATTTACCCTATTTACTTTTAACCATGGTAAATAAAAGTAAACAATTATTATTCACCAAAATTTATTTTCTTATCATTGAACCACATTTTACTTACTGATATCAACTGTGTCTCTTAGAATTTTTAAATTTAACTCACTGAAACGGTAAAATTATGTTTTATGTAAATTTGCAAATGCTTCTAGAAGGTTGGTGAAAGACGGTAAAAAGTTCAATAAAATTTATATATATATAAAATTATTATAAAATGAATATAATGAATTAAATTGAACTTATATAGGTTTTATGTATCTATTTTTACATAAAATAAATTAAAAAAAATAAATAATTTTTTAAATAAAAATTCGGTTTTAACCAATAACTCATTGTTTTTACCATTCATCAAAAATTGAAAGTTTTCAGAAAAATACCAAAAATTCTCTCCAAGATAATTTCGATATTCCGAATCCAAAAATGAAGTCCATTTTGATAGATAAAATTTATAAAATTTTAAAAAGTTGGTATTACTATTCATAATGTCTAATTTATAAAATATTTTAATAACATATCGTTGTTTAGTGAAACCTGGTATTACGTATTACACACACTATCGAAGAAGGTGGTGATTGCATGTAATGGAAGCCAAGTCAGGGCTGTGTGTAGTTAAAGCTCCCTTTGGTGTTGTATTTAACATTTTAAAAACTTATTTCATATATATATTAAACAAAATCTATACTTAACGTTGCGTAGAATAATTTCCACAAAACGAACTCGAAATTGTGTGTAACACGAGCCAAGAAAAGTGTCACGTATATTTCATGCTAATACGGTGTTGCGTATAGTACAAGATAATCATATTTTAGTGTAAAATAAAAGACATCAAAGAAATTAAAAAGAACATATCTCATAAAATCTAGGAGTGTTACAGAATCACCTATAACAAAGATCTACCCTAACATTCTGCCCATGGGTGGGGGTGGGAAAATTATAATTCTGTTCTAACCATCTTGTAGTAGTAGTCGAGCCAGAAATAGTATAACAGGTCCCCAATTGGTAAAATTTAATTTTCTCGTAGTGGTATACCATCATTTAAATGTCTCAATATTCATGTTATATATTGCATTTGAGTATAACATATCTCACCAAGGTATACCACGATCAGTTGAATGGGGGAGGCGTGAGTCGAAAAATAAAAATAAAAAAGTATGAAACATTGAGCCAAAATATATCCCTATTTTTTATACATGTTTAACCCTTATGAAAACCGATCTAGTCTTGGATCCTGCTTAATGAAATATTTGTATTCATTTATGATATATTATGTAAAAATTTCATCCACTATATAAAAAGTATATAAAAATTGAGGCCCACAAAATGATGTGAAATCCAAATTGACGATTCCTTTCTATATTTTACTTTTTTGCCTACTATCTCCATGAATATTTTTGATATTTCTTAGGGTCTAAAAACAATCCATCCAATTATGGTTATACATCATAAAAAAAATTTAATTTAAAAATTTGAAACATATAATATTTTATAAAAAAATGTAATAGAGTGCAATCAAGAGGATGCACACTTCCTCCTTTAGCCACCTATCTAGTGTTGTGCCTGAGGATTCAGCTCTCACCTCTGAGAGGGAGTAGGATTCTTCCAAAGGTATGTATGGGGATTATTTTTGGGTGTAACTCTTTTTGGTTTCTGAATTTGTTCTGTAAATGTGTTTCAATAATAACAAAATTAAATTTTTAGTCAAATAAATTTAACAATTTCACCCAAATAATAATTAAAAAAACATTTATTTCCCATTAAATGAAAATATAAATTTATTATTAATAAACAACAACGTAATAATTAATGATATTTATTAATTTTAAATTTTATATTTGTGGATAAAATAATATTCATAAAAAATAACCTTTATGTATCTTACAATATTCATGGGAAATACCATTACACATCACCCCATGATCATTTAAAGGAAACTTATTTAATAAAAAATTTCTTTGAAATGACTATTACATATCACCCCATTATGAAATAAATATCGATAATATATCACACTTTCTCATATAAATGACCCTTACACATCACCCCAATTTTGGATGTTAAAGATTAAATATCATCATGGGGATACATTAAAGTAAATCCTAAATAAATAAAAGTAAAACATTGTATATTTATGTGTAATTTCCCCATATGAAAGATTAATTTCTCCATATTAGAGAGAAATTTCCCCATATGAAAATTTTTCTTATCAGGAAATATGATTAAAACCTGTATACTTAATCATAAATCCTTGATGTTCAAAATAAATCCCGTTATTGTGGAAGTGAACACCTTCATTTATTGCATGAATCATTTTTTAAAATTGATAATGGTATTTCAAATTGAAATACTTATTTTTGATTGAATTATATTTTATGATGATCATGGTAATATTAATCAAAATTACATTGATTTAGATCTTTGTTTCATGAAATCAATTTTCTGGGGATGGTGATTTTCATTTTTTATCACATCCTTAGTTAAACCAAAATAAATATGTTAGAACATGTTTTAAAAAGGTATGTTCCTAACTGATTTAATAAAAAATTCAATTAAAATATAATTTTAAATTTTGGGCTCCCCTATATTTAGTTTGATCTTATTTATTTCAATAAAACCATTGATAATAGGTGATATATTTTTAAGGGTTTATGAGTAGTCCTTGATTTTTACCGTGGAATCAAGAAATTACCATTTGGGATCCATGTAGGGTTTCTCTTCTCTCCTATTGGGTTCCCTCATGGTAGTTATTCTTAGAATGTTTTTAGAAACAATTTTCATTGATTTTATTTCCCTTGAGTAATGGTTTTAATATTGTATACTATGATCTAGTTTAATTATTTATTCTATGTGTTTTCTTTCTCTTTCAAATATCTTTCACAAAAAAAATTTATTGCTCTTGTTGAGTTTTGGTATTTTAAATTAATCAATTTTATTATGTATAAGTGTTGGATTATCATTATTTACTTTTTAACCGGTGAAATGATTGGATCGACAAAATGAAGATAATATATTGTAAAATTATTTATTTTTAAGTAAATTTATAATTCACATGAAATTATGATTAGGTTCTTGGTATTCATTTATGGTATTTTATTAATTTCACTGTAGGCTTTTATATAGAGTTTAAGGTTTCAATATCCTATGTAGTTATATTATGAAATTAAATGATGGTGTGATGAAAATGACATTGAAAATGTGATTAATTATTTTCAATGGAATATCTCAGACTTAGTTAATATAATAGACAAATTCCTTGAGTGTCATCATTTAGTGATTTGTACTAATACAAGTATTTAATATAATAAGTTTAATTAATTACTAAAAATAATCATCTTAAATTTATTTAATTAAGATAGTAATAAAGTTGATGAGATTTGGAAATAATATTTCTGTCTAACTATGTTTGGAGCTTATTTTAATTAATAATATATTTATTTAGTTGGTTTAGTATTACTTTATCCTCACATAATTACTACTAGAATTTTTTTGTCCATATTTATGTATACTTCAAAATAGATCATCTCAAATTATATAAATGAAAATATGTTATGACAGGTTGATATAGTTATGGTGGATTATTGTTTATATTTTTTTCGTAAAATCTCATTGTGGTTGATGGTGGGATTTTATAAATGGCATGGAATGGAGTTGGGGAAAATATAGGGATAGATGTATCATGTTTAGAGATGGGTTTGGTTTTTTATTCTCATTTCTTATTGTGATTTCTTATTCCATTTTAGTAAATCCTTCATTGACGTAGGTATATATGTTTCTTAAAAACCAAAAATTATAAAATGGAAATGATGCGGGGAATTAATAAAAAGTGGTTGGTTTTAAAATAAATATTGATTAAAATAAAATTGATATGGAAACTAGAATTATAATATTTAATTAAAAATATAAAATGTAGTTGATTTATGTAAATATTAATCTAGAATTGATTATGTATGTTTTTTATTAATTAAAAAAGGTATGATATTTTTATTTTTTTTATTATGGCCTTAAAAATTCTTATCTTCCTAGATCATATTTATGGTAGATGGACTTTCATAGAAGGTACCAGTCTTAAATTGAGTCTTAGGTAGGGTAGTATCCTTTAAAATAGTTGTGTTCTATAATATTCATTAGGTTATGTTATATATTATAAACTACCACTCAAGTCATATAACACGATAAATTCAGGTATTTTTCCTTAGGTTCTAGATGTTTTATTATATCTAGTCTATCCCAGACATGAATGATTCACTACTCCCTCTAATTCTGTATCTCCCTTCCAGATATAGAGTAATATGTTGTAATTTATATGTTATACTGGATTAAATATATATGATTTGTATTCATACTGGATTTAATGACTCAAGTATTATGACATACATGTATATGAAGGGTTTTGGTGTCTTGAATTTATTATTTATACAAATATATAGGTGACAATGGATTAAATTTATTTCATGTATATTTATTCATATGTTTTAATGGATTATGATATAGTGTGTATTTATAGGGGATATAATGAATATAGATCTTTTTAAATGATTAAATTGTTTTGTTTATATGGATGTTTCTTTGATGTTATTTCCTTACTTTCCAGTATGAGTTATGGAGGGGATGGTAGTATTAAGAAGTAAGACCTTGGGGTTTAAGGTAATCATTATTATGAGAAATTTGAAGATATGGTCATTTTTTTATAAATACTCTTTTAATGTTAGTTACCATCTTCTTTTAATTATTATGTGATAGATCCATTGTGAGGATAAAAATATGGTTGAAAAAATATAATAATTGGGTTTAATTCAGTTTTTATTCGATGTGGATTTAGTATAATTGTACCGACCCAAAATTTTATTATTAGAATTTCCATTATTTCAATTATCTCAGATAGTATAAATTTTATTATTATTGAAAATTATGTATGATACAATAGTCATAATAATACTTTAATAATGGGAAATATTTAAATGGGATCATAAATTAAAAAATAACATAATTACAATTGGATAATTTGGATCGACTTGATTGACTAGAATAACTGAACTCATAAACAAAGTTGAAGACATAAAACTTAATGTTAATAATAAAATATCAAACTAAAATATGGAAGTATATATACCCTTGGGGGAAAATTCAAATGATTGATGACTAGAATAAGGGGTATTTATAATAAGTAGTAAACCCTTATGACTGTTTGAAATATGATAGTTATAATAGTAACCAAAATGATGGAATAGTAATGCAAAGGTTACAAATAGTAATGTAGACATTTTATTTGTAACCTCACAAATTAATATATACATAAAACTTTGGAATATTTTAAATGAAAATATGCTATATTTAAATAAATTAATAAGTTAATAAATGTTTCAAAATTGATAAATTACGTGCTAAAATATTTGTAAAACATAGAATTTTATTTAAATTTTTTAAATTTATATAATAATTATATTCTTATAAAATCGATTCCTAAATTAATATAATTTTAAATAATAGGTATAATATAATAATATAATATATTATTTAATTTTTTATTGTATAAAAATAATTTAGAATACAAAAACTAGTATTCTATGAATAAGTGATGAATTTAATTAGAAAATAACATTACCAAATTTATATTTTTTTCATAAAATTGAGTAATTTTTTAAAATATAAACACCAAAAAATAGTGGTGGTTACTTTTTTGGGATATTTCAAAAATATATCATTATTTTCTTGAATAGTGAAATAGTATAATTTATTTTATATAAAATATATGTAAATTCCAAGGTCATGAATGATGTATGGATTGTGTAATAACTCATTGTTTAGAAATGATTTGAAAAAAATTTCTGTATTTATTCATAGGAGTCAACAATATTTATAGTCATGAAACAAAATAACAAAAGAAATATAAAATAAAAAAACACCCCTCTTCTCCCAAAAAAATACTACCCCTCACCTCCCCTTCTCATAACACCTAATAAGCCTTTATGAATTTATAAATTATTACCAATTACTTTTTCATTAATCTTACGCATTTCTAGGAGCTTCGGGTCTCAATAAAATAGAAAACATAACTGCCTTATGGAGGTTTCCAAGGTGACGATATTCATGATGAAAAATCTAGCAAATTTCTATTATATATTATTTATTTATTCTACCTCATATTTTCCTCCACTACCAAAAGATAAATTATAAGTAACATATTATATATATAATGGTAATTTATTGTGTCAATGGAATATCCAACATCAAGTCTATTCACTTCTCCTTTTATTCTAAAAATGAAACATCGACCATGAGGTATCGATTCGCTGTCTTCATGGGTGACGAGTTTTCATTTTCCATTACCTCCTTCATGGAAAGTACGAAAACATTGTTATTGTTAAATCTTATAAAAATATATATATTATATGTTTTCACATAATTTGGAACAATTATGTTTACTTAATGTTAAATAATAATAGAAAACAAGTTCAATACAATTGAAAAACATCCAAAAACAAACTAAATGTTTATCATTAACATTTAATCTAATGAATCACCCTCCTATCTGAAAAAATAATATATGGGAATATTTAAAATTATTTAAGTATATTAATAAAATTTTCGTCACATTTTTTATTTTTTTCCATTTGATAATAACTCCTATTTTTAAACTCAAGGGAATCGATAAAAAAATCATGAAATAAACACTCCTGAAAAAATAGAATTAAACATTAAAACTCATTGAAATTATCATAAATGAACTTAATGAAATTATAGTAAATAAAAAACATATATAAGTAGTTTTTAATTAATTAATTAATGGATATAATTTTATTATCCAGGATATTAAGTTCATGTGAATAAAATATTCGTACATAAGGTAGGGGATCTTTCCGAAGCTCCATTTTTTCCATTGGGTTACGTTTTCTATCCCTATTTTCACCATTGTTTTCTTTATTTTTCTTATATATTTATTATAAATTCTGTGTGTGTGTTTATAACTTAAATATCTTGATATATTAATTATTTTTTATGTGTAAACCCATGTTTTAAATGGTTTTCTTATAAATTTCTCTTTATAGGAAGCCCAATTAAATAGAACTTCCTGATTTATTTCCCTTCCTCAATTACACTATAAAATATTTTAAGGAAAAAATATTTTTCTAAAATCACAAATTTTATAATAAAAAACTATCTTATTTCATTTTTGGTTTTATAAAAAAAATAATTCATTTTTCTACATTAAAAACCCTTTAATATTTTCATTAAACCACACTAAATTTTCTCATTTCTAAATTGTTTTAAACACTATTTGTACATGTTTTCACTTCAGTTGGAAAAATTATCATTACAAATGATTGTTTTTCCTCATGAATGTCCAAGTATTATTTTAATACATTATTTCATGAATACTTATATGATACAGCCATTGGTTATGCCTTATGATATGATTACGATATCCATTTCCTTCTATGGGTGAACCTTATGATTTTTCATCATGTTTTGATTATTTATGTGGAAAACATAGGAATAAACATATTATGATGGGTAAACCTAGATATCACTCTAACTCATTGCGTAATTTTTATTCTCACAAGACATCATGTGTGGGATTATGAAGTAAACAAATTTAATTATGGGGATTTTTCTACCATATGATATAGTATTGTTAGTTAGCCTCAAATCATGTTAATTTAATGATATATATTTCGCCCACATTCCCATGTTTCAATAATTATACAATTAAATGTTCAATATTTTATGATTCCACATGTTTAACCATGATCTATACCCTTTTATGTTATCATATTATTCCTTCTAACCCATGACCCATGCTTCTTTTCCATGAATATTCCCTTACTAAGCTATTTAGCTCATCCATTATATCTATGTATTCCCCATGTTATCTTATGTAGATATATAATCTGAAAGAAAGTTTGGAGATTATTGGAGATATTTGATAAATTATATTTTATTCATGTTTCATGTTTTCAAATATTTACCTAATCTTCCAAATATACTTGTCTTCACAATCCTTGGTTTGTATTTAATTGTTAATTATTATTAAAATCATACAATACGATGTATAAAAGATGATGGTTTCAATAGATAGTATCATTACATGGTCTAGTTATTTTTGGGGATTAGTACTAGAAATTGTTTTGATAACCTTATGTATAATTTTATCACCATGGATAACATAGATTTAAACATAGGGAATCAAAAGTTATAATATATATTCCATCTAAAAATTATACTTTTATATTCAAAGTTACATTTTTATATACTTATTGGCTCTGTATTGAATCCAACCTGATTGTATTTAATTTATTATTCTATGTTATTGGTGAGAAATAAAAGAAACAATGCCAACAATCAATTTGATAGATAATGTGACAATTTCACTAATGAGATGCCAAATATGATTGGAATGTGAGACCATAAATTCTTGACAGTACAAGATCTAGTGGCTCATGTTGTGAACAATAAAAATAATAGAGTGAAAAAACGTCATAATCCTAAGAAATATAATGTTTTAATTGAATTATTTATTTAAAAATGGACCCCTATACCTGATGTATCTTCTAATCCCCCCATCACAAAATAATAGATTAACCATCGAGAATATATTCTATCTGCATCAATTCTCTGAAGAAGAGAAATTTTTTCTAACAATTTATCATTTTTATGGGGAAGTTGAATAGTGGTGGGAACTAACCAATAACACAATTTATAATCGAGAAACTAATTCCATCTAATGAGAAGTATTTAAAAAAATAATTTTCAGTAAATATATCTCTAAACTCTATATAGTATGATAGAGGGGGAGTTCCTTAGACTGAAGCACAAGAAATACAAGTCTATCAAAGAGTATGAAGAAAACATCACAGAAAATGAATAATATGTCTTATGATTTATCATTAAAATTTAATGAAATGTGGATCACTTACATACTAGAATAAATAAAGTCTATGAAAATCCAAGACAATTTAGAAATTGAAGGTTATGTAAAGATTGTACAATATTCCATTATGCTTGAATTGGAGATTAGAGGAACTTAAAGGACTTGTGGGCAAAAAAATAGAAATAAGAAAATTGAGTTTAATATGGGAGGATAAATAAATAAATACCCTTAAGGAAAGAAATCCCAACATCTCACATGTTAAAAGAATAAGAATAAGTATCTTGGGAACTGACTAGGGAGAACCATGAGATGATTCCAATGTGGAATAGAGAGTCATCAGAATAATTTTTTTCAAAGGGATTTAAATAGGGCCACTAATGTTGAAGAAGAGAAGAAGGTGCATACCAACACTCATCTCGTAGTGCAGTGTAAACTACAAGGAACATGAGAAATATGTGAGAAAAATCTCTTAGACAATGTTTTTTTGAAGGCAATCAAGATAAAAAAACTACAAGGCGATAGGGAATGGCGTATGATATCACAACTGGTGAGGTGGATCCTGATAATATTGTGAAGAAAGGTACAATAGTTATTTATTCAAGAATATGGAAAATAATTTTTTATTTAATCTCTAGAAATTATTTCATATATTTTAATTTTAGTAGAGCTATAAAAATCAACCAAAAAATATGGAGGGTGAGTTATCTGTAAGAATATAAAATTAGGAAATTATTTCCTCTAATGTATATAATGACTCCACGATCAATGTTTGGGTTCTGAACCGCATAATAAATATCATCCAAATTCCTATTGTAGAGTTTGATGCTATATTGGGAATGGATTGGTTATCATTATATAAAGGTAAAATAAATATTCTAAAATGGGAGACCACTCATCACATCACGAATCGACCTCCAATTCATTAAATTTTTATGAATGATGGTGAATATTCTTTAGAATTATCATCTCAATTGTGAATATTATTTCCTTATAAGCAATAATACCTATATCAAATTACTAAGAGAAAGTATTGGAGGATACTCAAAGTCTTTCACATTGTGAGGGACTATATTGATGTGTTCCTTGAATATTTTTCCATTAATCCTCCTAAAAAAGTAATTGGGTTCTAAATTGTTTTTATAATTGGATCCCTTCCCACATAAAATACATGTTTTATAATAGACACCATTCAGTTGGAGGAACTAAAGAAGAAATTACTAGAGAATCTGGAAAATGGTTTTATACTCCAAAGTGCATCAGCATGGGGTACAATAGTCATATTCTTCAAGAACATGAAAGTATCAATGATCCTCCTTTTTAATTATTTTGATCGTAAAAAATCTTGATAAAGAACAAATATAACCTACTAATATATATATATATATGAATTGTTTGATCAGATACATGAGGACATGTATTTCTCAAAGGTGGACCTCCATTAACGATTTTACTAATTATAGTAAATGAAGTATTATATAACCAATACTTATATTCTAATGGAGGTATTCAAACTATGATTTCACAGTTATTCCTTTCAGACTCAGAAATTCTATAACAATATTTGGGGATTTAGTGGATAGAATCTTTAGATATTACCTTAACAATTTTCTAAGAATTTTTTGATGATATTCTGATATATGAGAAGATAAAGGAGAAGCATCTGGAGCATTTTAATACCATGATAATGAACCTAAAGACGGGGAAATAATTTGGGAAGTATAGTAAATGTATATTCTCTAAGGAACACATATCATTATTATGGGACATTATCACCAGCAAATAAATATCGGTTGAAGATTCTAAAAAAAGACAATTGAGGAGTGCCCAAAACTAGATTCTATAACAAAGATCTTTAGTTTACATAGTCTAGTTGGGTATTGCCAATGATTTTTGAAGAAATTATCAATATTTTAAATTCCATTAAACAAGAGGACTCGAAAATGGGTAATGTATTTTTGAACTAGTGAATGGGAATACTGCTTCAAAGAGTTGAAATGATGATTATCACTACACCAGTACTAAAACCTCAGAAAAATGGGGAACTGTTTATGGTATACAATGATGTTTCAAAAATGAATTAGGCTATGTATTTGTGAAAAATTTTAAATTTACAGCCTATGAATTAATGAAATTGAATGTTCACATGGAATATTATCCCACACATGATCTGGAGTTATAAAGTTTTATCATCACATTGAAAACTAGAATCATCATCTCTATGGGGATAAGTGTTATAAATATGCTTATCATAAGAGCCTCAAATATATATTCACACATAAGAATCCAAATATGTTTTAGTGAGGATGGTTAGAGATCATCTTGGAATATGAATGATCAATCCACCACAATCCTGGTGAAATAATGAAAGTGACATATGCTCTATGTACAAAGGATCCTATAATATTATCAATGATGATAATTGAGAAATATATAATCTTCATATACATGTATATGATGAATATGGGAGTCACAATGTAAGGTAGGTCATCTTTATATTCAAAAATGATTCCTTAACCATCCATTATGGTGAAAATAAAGGATGCTCATAAAATTGACGAGGAAATTCAGAAAAAGGATGAAGCTATAAGAAAGGGTAAATCCTAAAAGTTTGAAATTGATGAGGAATGAGTCATAACATTTCTATCATGAATATGTATACCATTAAATCAAGATATAAATAAATATATTATGAATGTCACAGACTACTCATCATTCACTATTCACCAAGGGAGAAAAAATATTCATCAAGTTATCTGAGGGCACTATTGGTGGGAAAAAATGAAGAATCATATTATTAAATATAAACCAAAGAACCTAGTATATCAGCAAGTGAAGGATAAAATACAAAAGTATGAGATTATTATGAAACCGTTACCCATACCAACATGGAAGTGGAAAAAATCTTCATTGACTTTTTCACAGGACTTCCAAAGACATCAAGAAGAAATAATTCTATATGGGTTACTGGGTATTAACATATAATGACAACTATTTTTTTTAAATTTGTGAGGATTTGTCACTCGAAAATATTACGAGGATATAAATCAAAGAAGTGGTGAGGATTTATAGAGTACCATTATCGATTATATTTAATCATGATCATAGATTCGTCTCCAAGATCTAGAAAAGTCTCCAAGATGTTATAAACACTGAGATGAACTTCTGTATGACTTGACATCCTCAAACTGATGGCCAATATAAGAAAACTCTATTGAAATTAGAATAAATACTGATAGAAAGTTTTATGGACTACAAATATGGATGGGTTCAAAAAATTCCACTGGTCAAATTCTCATACATTAATTGATTCCACTCATGCATTCTATGTGAATACCTTTATGGGAAAAGATGTATATCGCCTACACGCAAAGATGACGATGGTGAGTATAAGCTCATAGGAAATAAATTAGGTGATAAACTGGTATAAATGGTGAAAACCATTCAGTAGCACATAAAGGTAGTAAAAACTCAATAGAAGTGACACCCATATAATCGTCAATGGGACGTTGTGTTTGAGTTATGAGACATGGTACTTCTTTTATTATCATTATGGAAGAGGGCCATGAGATTTGGGAATAAAGGAAAACTATGTCCTTGGTACGTCATCCCATTTGATAATCTTGATTGTGTTATAGCTATGGCCAATAAACTAACACTTCCACCAACCATGTCTCAAGTACATGATTTTTTTTCATGTATCCCTTTTGAGGAAGTACATACTAGACCCCCACCCTTGTAAAAAATTTAGTGGTGATATAGATAGGAAATGATACATCTTATGAAGATAAGCTGATAAAGATCTTGGACTGTAGAGATAAAGTTCCATGAAACTAGAATTCTCACCAAGTCAAGGTACTGTGGTCGAACCATAAGCATGATATGAAACATAAAAACTATAGGGAAAGTGTAGGAGGAATACCCTAACAATTTTTCACATTAGTATGTGAAACAAAATTATGAGGGGAAAATTAATAAGGGATGAAGAATGTAACAACCCAATATTTTAAAAATAGAAATTCCCTTATAATAATTTTTTTATATATTTTATAGAACATAGAGAAACTACAAAATATAAATCTCATAAATAGAAAATGATACATTTTTCAACAAAAAATTAATAATAATTCTAAATATTATCATGGGATAGTAAATAAAAAATAAGACAATACGAATAAGATATTTCAAATATGCTTGATCCACTAAAATAATCACACTCATGAATAAATATGATGAAATAAAAAAATTTAATAATAAAATATCAATTCAAAATATGAATTTATATATAACCCTGGGAGAAAATTGAATTTACTGATGAAAGGAATAATATGTTTATTATGAATGTAGTAAGCCCTTATAACCATTAGAAATCTGACAATTATAATAGTAAGATGAACATTTGAATAGTAATGTGACCGTGAGGAACATTATTCTTTCCATTATAATTGAAACATAATCTATGAAGATATAAATAAAATTTAGGTATCTTATAATAAAAAATATGATATATTTATCTCATAGAATTAGTAAATAATTTTTTTAAAAATGATTAATTAAGTGCTGGTATTTTTATGAAATGTAAATGTTTATTTAAAAATATATAATTAATATAATAAATTAAATTAAAATTTATTTTCATAAATTAGATTTATAAATTTAGTTTTTTTGTCTTATAATTATAAGAGACTATAATGAGACCATAATTAATTTTCCAAACTTTCATAAAATCAGTAATAAAAATAAAGCCCATATTTTTTGAATGAGTGATGATTTGGATTTAAAAGTTAATTTTTAAAATTTATAAAAACATTTTAATAATATGTATTCCATTTCTAAATCTATAAATTAAAAAAAAATTGGAGGAATTTATGGGATTGTTTCTAAAATAGTTAAAATATTGGTGAATAGTGAAATAATATAATTTATAGTATTCAACAAATATATGAGTTATTGAGTCATGGATGACGTATTGATGAGGTAAGAACCCATATGTTTAGACTCCACTGAACCATTTAATTTATTTAGTCATAGTAGTCAACCTAATTGATTCTCTTGAACCAAAAGAATAAACAATTGAATAAAATAATCAAAAAACACCCCTCTCCTCCAATTATAAATATCATCCCTCCCCACCCATTCTCCCCACACCTATTAAGCCTTTAATATTGAAAGAATTATAACTAATTACATTACCAAGACTCTTAACCACATCCAGTAGCGTATTTCATAAAAAATAACCAATCATTAGTTCCTTAAGGAGGTTCTCATTGTGACAATATTCAAGAGTTAAAATCCTCAACCTTTCCATTTTAAATTATGTCTTTCTTTCACCACAAAATTTCATCCTGTCTAAATTTTTTCATAATAACTATAGAATTATATATATACAGTAATTTTATTTTATTGATGGAAAATCCATCCTCAAATACCTTATCCTTTTTAATTCTAAAAATGAAACATCATTTCTGAGGGGTTGATTCATCACCTTCATGGATGACGAGTTTTCATTTTTTATTACCATTATCAAGTCTTTTCATAAAACCACTATTATTTTTAAACCATATATAAATATTTATATTAAATATTTTTTCATGTTCTGTAACTAGTATATATGAATAACATTAAATAATGTAACAATACAAGTTCATGATAATCAAAAATTCAGAAAAATAAACAAAATTTTTATCACTAAAATTTTATCAAATGGATAATCATTATATTTTAAAAAAATGATATACGGGACCATTTAAAGTTATATAAGTATATTAATATCACTTAATTCCACTTTTATTCTTTTCTTATTTTACATGAACTTATATTATTAAACTAAAGGGAATCATTAATAAAATCATGAAAAAATTCTAACATAATAATGATATTAAAAATTATAACTCAACAAAAATGGAATAAAAGGATATTAATAAATTTATGAAAATTAATATTAATTTAGAATAGGATTATAATTTTTTTTAATGGATCTAATCTGATTATCCAGTACTTTAATTTAATTTCAATAACACATTCGTACATAAGATAAGGTATCTCTCTGAACATCCATTTTTTCATTTTGGTAACACATTATCTCTTGTTAAAAAAATTAATTTCAATATTTTTATAATATAATTATTAAAACTCTATGTAATAGTTTCCATAATATATATTTGTACTAATTCATTTTAATTTTATGGGAAAATAATTTTTTTCAAAAATCTCCCATTTCAATTCTAATCGAAAAGGAATCCTGATTAAAGGGAACATCCTCATTTCTTACACCTTATCAAGTAAACTACATATTCTATTTTAAAGATTTTTTTTTTCTAAAATATATGAATTTATCATGAAAAAATAATATTATTTAATTTCTGGTATTATAAAAAAAATTATACATTTTACCTATAAGGCCCCAGCCTTAAACCTTACTTAATCTTGAGTTATTACAAGATTAAACATTGAGGATCTTTTCAGGTTTAGAGTTTTAGAGAATTAGATCATGAAACATGCATTACATTCCACATTTAAACAAAGTGGTTACATAAAAGACAGTATTCATTCTTCCCATCAACAGAAACATATTTAAAATAAAACATGGATTCTTTATTGACACATCCTTGACACTATCATCACATCATGTACCCTTCCCTTGACCTGTGAAAAAAATTTCAAAAACTTGGGATGAGCATAAAAAGCTCAGTAAGGGATATATAGATATGGAAAGGAAACATGAGTACATGTATACATAATAATGGAATCATACTTTACCCATAAAACATAGGCATATCAAATCATGAATAAATCATAGAAATCATAAGACATAAAGGTAACTTGAGGCATTCATAACATTATTACGTAGGGAGTAACCCTCTTGGTTAGGTTTGGAATACCCATCACAGTATATTCCCTAAATCTCTTCGGAGAAACCTTAACGTTTCACTCCTTCGCGTTACCCAATGCATTGTAGAGCTATATCGGGCTCACCCACCCTTAGTTTATCACGGAACCACCCGTTCTTCATAACAATGCCCAAGAACCATAACATAATCGTATCACATAAATATGAATAAAGGAAACATAGAATTTCCACATTTCAATCACAATATAACATTTTAGGATATTGAAATAATGAATCCATTCAAAAAGAAACCATTTCCAAAACCATTTAAAACATTTAATAAATAGATTTTTGAATCAAAGTGTCCCATACCACCTTGAAGATTTTAACATTTTATACCATTAATATCCATATAAATAAATCCTAAAAACCATTTTGAAAACATGGATATTAATAAGAACAAATAATTAAAACATTTAAAACGATATTTTGGTTAAAGGGGTTTTACCAAAAATAGAGACACCTGAATACAATAATAGAATAATAACATTTAGTCAGAACTTTATAATATTATGAGAATAAAAGGATTCATGATATAATACTCCAAAGGACAGTATATACACCATATAAAAGTGAATTGGTGCATAACAACAATGAACCCTCAATAGAAATGTCAAATGTGATGAAAACCCTTATAAAGAAGGTATCCTTAAATTAAGGACAAATAAATCTCAAAAATATGTGTGACAAATATATATACACCCAATATAAGTGGATATTAAGTGTAAAACAATAAAAGGTCATTCACACATATTCAATGGATGACATATTCAATGACTACAAGTTGAACCCAAAGAAATCGAAATTGGGTTAAAAAGTTCCCTTGACAGCCTAACGGCATCACATCAAAATGAGTTGATGAGAGATAAAAAGTGTATCTCATCACTTGGACATAAAATTTACATCAATAAGGATGTATGAGAACATATCCCAACATAAAAATATGTAAATTAAAAGACCCAATAAAAGAAGTCTTTTAAAAAAGAGGAGGGTGAAAGGTTCCCTTACCGACTTGGGTATCTTTCAAAACATACACCCCATGAAAGAAAGACAATAGGTCATTTATGTAAATACTCATAAAAGAAATTATATTACACAAAGAGTAGAATAATGGTCAGTACATACACCACTCAATGGAATTTGTGGCAAATGTAGCATAAATCTCACGGGAATAAAAGTGAGATGAAAAATCCCTTACGAAAATTCGGCAGAATAACGGCGCCACTCAAAACTTCAAAAATGGATTGATGAGAGAGAATAGGGTCTCTCATCACATGAACATAAAAGTTTCAGTAAGTTTAATATAAAATATCATCCCAATAACAAGAAAGATGAGCTTTAAAAGTAATGACATAAAAGAGTGTACTTAAAAAGAAAGAGAGGAGTAAGATCCCTTACCTCGGGTCCGACTTGACTCGATCGTTCTTTAATTTCCTGAATAATAAACTTGAGTTAATTTATAATTCCTTAATAACCTTTTTCAAGTTCATTATTACTTTTATACCACTTATTACCATGTCATAAACATTATGTAATCATTTAAGTTAATAATATTTGTTTTGCCGATATTTGGTTCTTAAGTCGAAAGTGGACTTCTTACAATTACATGTTGTTCGTGTGGCCAAATGTTTATTATATCCAGAATTTTATTCATTATGTAGATATCATATATGTAATATATATCCAGTACATGCAGGAATTTATAACATTACATAATCATTTAGAGGTAAGAAATGAAATGCACCGTTCATGGAGACGGTAAGCCGTACGTATGCATGAACGCTACTTTCATTTCTATTTCGTATTTTATAGAATGGAATAATAATGATATAAAGGTATATTATAATTCCAGTATAATATAATATATAATATCATATTTCCATCCTTTATACATCCCACATATGGTGTTTAACGAATCAAATCACTTTGAGGGGGCGGTAGTCCGCACTTCCTTAAATGAAGATATCGCGTATACCCATAATGGAAGCCATAAAGATAAGACAAAAATGAAAAATACAGAAGCATAAATAAAACATAAACATATTATATATCATATATAAAAATATTGACATCATAATGGCTACCTTTGAAGGTGTTAAATGAGTATTGAACAATCATCGTTTCGGGAGGCAGAATTTCACCATCCACGGAAACTATATGTTCTTTAACCATTTGATGTAGTTGTGTGAGAGTGTAGCTCGAATAAATCTTATAAAAACATCCTAGTATATTGAAGATACTGGTGTTGTTACAAAAGAAATAAATAAAAAGAGTTTAGGGGGTTGGAGAAGCAAAATAAAACAAATGAACATGAGAGAATGAATTACCTTTAAAAATGTAACTCCTTTTGATTTGAGCCTAAAGGCTTCCTTTGAAAGGATTCTGCCCAAAGGGAATCCTCTAGGATGAGGAGAGAGATGTGGAGAGAGTAAATGGGCAGGGTTTGGCCGAGCCAATGGCTTGAGGAGTGTGTTAAATGAGGTAGAGTTGGGGGCCTTTTATAAGAGGAGAGGAGGGGTACTTTTGGAAAGTAAAGAAATATTACTTTATTTGAAAATGTTTTCCGGTTTCAAAAGGTCCAAAATTGATATAATTCGTGTATAAGGTGACGAGGCTTCGAAATCCACGCATCCAATAAGTTTTGGACATGTTTAATTCATAGATTTTACATTATCTTTCCATTTTATTTAAATCGTCAAATAATGATGTCATCGCTGCATCATTATTATGTCATAAATAATTTAATTTATTTAATGTCTAAAAATTATAAAAAAAATACTATGATGTAGAAAATCTTTTTATCTTTCCAATGAATATTTATAATCAAAATGATTACTTGTATAACCCCAATAAAAAATTGTTTTAGTAAAACATATCATGTTTGTGTCAATTTTACTTTTACATTAAATAAAATGTTATTTATGTCATTTCCCAACCAAAGTGGATCCATGGGGTCCCCAAGTTGACCCATGGCTTGTCTTGGTCGGCCGTGATACAACCAATGAGGGTACGACATGTGTCAACCTCATCTCATTTTATTAAAGCATTATTTTTACCTTAAACTACACTAATTACCACTAATCGCGATTAAAAACTTAATAAGTTACTATTCACCAAAAAATTATTTTAATCTCATTTAACCACATTTTACTTCTTAATGACAACCATGTATGTCGGATTTTTGAAAATCAATACACAATGATGGAAAAATTTCATTTAAACGGAAAATCAGTTTTTATAAGTACCACTTAGTGGTTTCACTTTTCATAAAAAATTGATGTTTTTCAGAAAAATCCCAAAAATTCACCCTAAGCTATATTTGATATTATGAATTCAAAAATGAAGTCCGTTTTAAAAAATTCAAAACATATAAGTCACATTAATTAATTTAATAATTAATTCCCGCTGTCATGACAAATAGCGTGTTTTATAAAACAATAAGTATCAAAAGATTGACACTAGTTTAAGTCTGATTTCAAAGTGAAATTGATTCCAACGACCACTATTGGATTTAATGGTAAAAATATTTTCTAATTTCACTTTAAAACCAATTCAAAATATAATCTAATCATATAAATAAATTAGATTAAAAAGTGGGTTTGAATTAAAATACAACATTTTACACTATTCATTAAAAAAATGAACTTTATCGGAAAGATACCAAACATTTACACAAAGTAACTTTTGATGTCCCGATTCTTAATAAGAGTTTTATTTGGTCCAAAAGAATGTTTAAGAGTGAACAAAACTATATTTAATGACGGTTCTCCATCAAAAGGTGATAAGTGAACCTTTAGTGAAAACTAGGGCATATACGCCTAAAATTGAATTCTTTCCGTATTTTAAGCCTTTATCTTTTATTGTATAAATGTAAAAATATTTAAGAACATATATAATCATATTTTAGTTATTTCTATCCATTACTGCCAATACAACGGCTACATGTTAACTACCATTTAAAATAATATTATTTTATTATTAGAGTGCAACGTAAGATTCCCAAAAACTCGTTGTTGCGTGTTGGGTACGCCATCGAGCATAGCGTCCCCTTTAAATTCATTTAAATATTTTATTCACAAATATGGATAAATATGAAATGTCATATTCTTTATTTACCGGGGGTGTTACATCCTTCCCCCCTTTTGGGAATTGCGTCCTCGCAATTTTAAAATTGCACTTGGAAACATCCTTTAAAGTCCCACATCGGAACAAAAGTCGGTAAAACAAACACTTTAAAATGAAGAAAGATAAGTACAAAGGTCACCCAAGTTAACCCATACTAGGATTCCAAGTATGAAAATATGGACATGGAGGAGAAAACATAGGTTCATGTTCTCATGGAGAGTGATAGAAAACATGTTTAGGAGAAAGTTAACCATGAGAAAATCACAAATTTGTGATGGGTTAAACGGTATTCGATTCCCCAGTAGGAAAAGTTAATAGACAACATTTTTGTTTTAAGTTACTTTTTATTGAGGAATTTATTCATAAGGAAGCATAATCACTTATCATGTTGACTTTCAACTTTTACTAGATTCCTTAGTCAAACTCATATTTTTTCCAAAAGACGAGTATTTAGGGAGACTTGTTCGCATTAAGAGTACTTTAATCAACTTCTAGAGAATCACCTAATCCCCAAAAGAGAACTATATAAATCCCATATATTTAGGCTTTAACCAAAACCAAATCCAAAACCAAAAAGGTTAGTACAAGATCAGATAATCCAGAAAAGGATAACCCCTTATAAAAAGAAAAATCTATTCTTAATCTCCAAAATTTCTCCAACAAAACCCAAAGTTCAACAAGGACCATCCGATAAACAATTTTTCCATAAAATTCTTGAAAGTAAACCAATATAAGATTGAAACCCAAATATTTTAAGGATTTAGTCACATAGTCTTCCAAGTTAAATCTTAACATTTATCTCCAAACAACATCAGTTGCTCCTAAAGTCTCACATTGAAAAGTAATTATCCTAATCACATATCCTCCAAAATCAACTTACTCTTAATTCATAAAATCATATAACTAAAAAGAATCAGTCAAACTAACCAGGGACTTCACGTAGTCCATTGGTAGGCGATAAATACCAGTCGCACTTTGGTTGTGGGTTCGATTCCTGCAACATTGTCCGACGCGACGGGTTGTCACACGGTCTGTGTGTTTTCCTTTTTCCAAAACTATATAATTCTCAAATCATTACCCAAAAAGGGATAAAATCATCAAAAATAACCATAACATAATTTAACCTCAATTTTATCTCATGCCTTTCACTTCAATCATAACATATGGTAACCCATAATTACCTCAAAAGTAAGGATCATATAAACCCAAATGGTTCTTTATAACTATGTCCACAAAAGAAAAGATAACTATTACTTGAATAAAATTTTCCTATATTAAACATCAGGGTTACACATAATATAAAAAGTCTTCTAATGTAACCCCATCATCAAAAGAGACTTAATACTCTTAAGAATTTCACCCTAACTCTTGAAGCCCTTATATGTTGACATCTTAGTCATTCAACATTCTTCATGATCCATTATCCATTCCTTTCCAACTTATTCCGAAATACCTCTTTCCTACAAACAAAATCATGAATCATATCCTAAGATTCCAAAATAAGAAAACAATAGTCATGAAATAGTACATACCTTTGATTGGTCATTGTCAGTTTCTTCATCCTCAATCGGAATGGCATTATGTATTGGTAAATGAATATTGGTACGCTCTTGGTGACCCCATTCACGAAACTTCTTCATAGGACATGTGTTTTCATAATGACCATGCACACCACATTTAAAACATTCAATTGATCCCTTAGAAAGAACATCTTTCCCTTTCCTCGAGTCAACTGGATGCTTCCTTTTTCCATGGCAGGTTCTTGCTTTATGACCTTCATTTCCACATCTATAGCATATTTCTATCCCTTTGAAACATTTTCCTAGGTGTTTCTTTCCACATCTTTGACACATAGGATTTTGAACACACTTAACTTTATGATTATTACTTGTACTTCCATACGGATTTGTTTCTTGCATATATGATGCCTTAGAGAAATCTCCAAGGTTTAGGTGGTCAATCATGACTCCAGATAGTTGGTTGAGGATAATCAAAAGAGTTCTCATTGCAGCTCCCATATCATTCAGTTGCTTGCTCAAAAAATTGTCACAGTTTCCTTCACATCCACTGTTACTTTGGTGCCTGCTAGATCCAGCCATTTACTAAAACCAAAAAGGTCAGTGTGAGTATATCAACAAAAACATCATGTACTAATGAGTAATATAAACAATAAGATATAATTACTCATTCACTTTATCTAAAACTAAGACTCTTTCTGAAATCCTAACCATTATGGTAATGTCACTTATGCTTAAAGAATACCCTAACCTCTAAAGTTATCTAAACCGACCTTTGATACCAACTATAAGGCCCCAGCCTTAAACCTTACATAATCTTGAGTTATTACAAGATTACACAATGAGGATCTCTTCAGGTTTAGAGTTTTAGAGAATTAGATCATGAAACTTGCATTACATTCCACATTTAAACAAAGTGGTTACATAAAAGACAGTATTCATTCTTCCCATCAACAGAAACATATTTAAAATAAAACATGGATTCTTTCTTGACACATCCTTGACACTATCATCACATCATGTACCCTTCCCTTGACCTGTGAAAAACATTTCAAAAACTTGGGATTAGCATAAAAAGCTCAGTAAGGGATATATAGATATGGAAAGGAAACATGAGTACATGTATACATAAGAATGGAATCATACTTTACCCATAAAACATAGGCATATCAAATCACGAATAAATCATAGAAATCATAAGACATAAAGGTAACTTGAGGAATTCATAACATTATTACGTAGGGAGTAACCCTCTTGGTTACATTTGGAATACCCATCACAGTATATTCCCTAAATCTCTTCGGAGAAACCTTAACGTTTCACTCCTTCGCGTTACCCAATGCATTGGAGAGCTATATCAGGCTCACCCACCCTTAGTTTATCACGGAACCACCCGTTCTTCATAACAATGCCCAAGAACCATAACATAATCGTATCACATAAACATTAATAAAGGAAACATATAATTTCCACATTTCAATCACAATATAACATTTTAGGATATTGAAATAATGAATCCATTAAAAAAGAAACCATTTCCAAAACCATTTAATACATTTAATAAATAGATTTTTGAATCAAAGTGTCCCATACCACCTTGAAGCTTTTAACATTTTATACCATTAATATCCATATAAATAAATCCTAAAAACCATTTTGAAAACATGGATATTAATAAGAACAAATAATTAAAACATTTAAAACGATATTTTGGTTAAAGGGGTTTTACCAAAATTTGAGACACTTGAATACAATAATCGAGGAATAACATTTAGTCAGAACTTTATAATATCATGAGAATAAAAGGATTCATGATATAATACTCCAGAGGACAGTATATACACCATATAAAAGTGAATTGGTGCATAACAACAATGAACCCTCAATAGAAATGTCAAATGTGATGAAAACCCTTATAAAGAAGGTATCCTTAAATTAAGGACAAATAAATCTCAAAAATATGTGTGAAAAATATATATACACCCAATATAAGTGGATATTAAGTGTAAAACAATAAAATGTCATTCACACATATTCAATGGATGACATATTAAATGACTACAAGTTGAACCCAAAGAAATCGAAATTGGGTTAAAAAGTTCCCTTGACAGCCTAACGACATCACATCAAAATGAGTTGATGAGAGATAAAAAGTGTATATCATCACTTGGACATAAAATTTACATAAATAAGGATGTATGAGAACATATCCCAACATAAAAATATGTAAATTAAAAGACCCAATAAAAGAAGTCTTTTAAAAAAGAGGAGGGTGAAAGGTTCCCTTACCGACTTGGGTATCTTTCAAAACATACACCCCATGAAAGAAAGACAATAGGTCATTGATGTAAATACTCATAAACGAAAGTATATTACACAAAGAGTAGAATAATGGTCAGTACATACACCACTCAATGGAATTTGTGGAAAATGTAGCATAAATCTCACGTGAATAAAAGTGAGATGAAAAATCCCTTACGAAAATTCGGCAGCCTAACGGCGCTACTCAAAACATCCAAAATGGATTGATGAGAGAGAATAGGGTCTCTCATCACATGAACATAAAAGTTAAAGTAAGTGTAATATAAAATATCATCCCAATGACAAGAAATATGAGCTTTAAATGTAATGAAATAAAAGAGTGTACTTAAAAAGAAAGAGAGGAGTAGGATCCCTTACCTCGGGTCCGACATGACTCGATCGTTCTTTAATCTCCTGAATAATAAACTTGAGTTAATTTATAATTCCTTAATAACATTTTTCAAGTTAATTATTACTTTTATACCACTTATTACCATGTCATAAACATTATGTAACCATTTAAGTTAATAATATTTGTTTTGCCGATATTTGGTTCTTAAGTCGAAAGTGGACTTCTTACAATTACATGTTGTTCATGTGGCCAAATGTTTATTATATCCAGAATTGTATTAATTATGTAGATATCATATATGTCATATATATCCAGTACATTCATGCATTTATAACATTACATAATCATTTAGAGGTAAGAAATGAAATGCACCGTTCATGGAGACGGTAAGCCGTACGTACGCATAAACGCTACTTTCATTTCTATTTCGTATTTTATAGAATAGAATAATAATGATATAAAGGTATATTATAATTCCAGTATAATATAATATATAATATCATATTTCCATCCTTTATACATCCCACATATGGTGTTTAACGAATCAAATCACTTTGAGGGGGCGGTAGTCCGCGCTTCCTTAAATGAAGATATCACGTATACCCATAATGGAAGCCATAAAGGTAAGACAAAAATGAAAAATACAGAAGCATAAATAAAACATAAACATATTATATATCATATATAAAAAAAGTGACATCATAATGGCTACCTTTGAATGTGTTAAATGAGTATTGAACAATCATCGTTTCGGGAGGCAGAATTTCACCATCAACGGAAACCGTATGTTCTTTAACCATTTGATGTAGTTGTGTGAGAGTGTAGCTCGAATAAATATTATAACAACATCCTAGTATATTGAAGATACTGGTGTTGTTACAAAAGAAATAAAAAAAAGATTTTAGGGGGTTGGAGAAGCAAAATAAAACAAATGATTATGAGAGAATGAATTACCTTTAAAAGTGTAACTCCTTTTGATTTGAGCCTAAAGGCTTCCTTTGAAAGGATTCTTCCCAAAGGGAATCCTCTAGGATGAGGAGAGGGATGTGGAGAGTGTAAATGGGCAGGGGTTGGCCGAGACAATGGCTTGAGGAGTGTGTTAAATGAGGTAGAGGTGGGGGCCTTTTATAAGAGGAGAGGAGGGGTACTTTTGGAAAGTAATGAAATATTACTTTATTTGAAAAAAATTTTCTGTTTCAAAGGTCCCAAATTGATAAAATTCGTGTATAATGTGGTAAGGCTTCTAAATACACTCATCCAGTAAGTTTTGGACATGTTTAGTTCATAGATTTTACATTATCTTTCCATTTTATTTAAATCGTCAAATAATGATGTCATCGCTGCATCATTATTATGTCATAAATAATTTAATTTATCTAATGTCTAAAAATTATAAAAAAAATACTATGATGTAGGAAATCTTTTTAGATTTCTAATGAATATTTATAATCAATATGATGACTTGTATAACCCCACATAAAAATTGTTTTAGTAAAACATATCATGTTTGTGTCAATTTTACTTTTACATTAAATAAAATGTTATTTATGTCATTTCCCAACCAAAGTGGATCCATGGGGTCCCCAAGTTGACCCATGGCTTGTCTTGGTCGGCCATGATACAACCAATGAGGGTAAGACATGTGTCAAGCTCATCTCATTTTATTAAAGCATTATTTTTACCTTAAACTACACTAATGACCACTAATCGCGATTAAAAACTTAATAAGTTACTATTCACCAAAAAAATTATTTTAATCTCATTGAACCACATTTTACTTCTTAATGACAACCATTTATGTCGGATTTTTGAAAATCAAAACACAATGATGGCAAAATTTCATTTAAACAGAAAATCATTTTTTATAAGTACGACTTAGTGGTTTCACTATTAATCAAAAATTGATGTTTTTCAGAAAAATCCCAAAAATTCACCCTAAGCTATATTTGATATTCTAAATTCAAAAATGAATCCCGTTTAACAAAATTCAAAACATATAAGTCACATTAATTAATTTAATAATTAATTCCCGCTGTCATGACAAATAGCGTGTTATATAAAACAATAAGTATCAAAAGATTGACACTAGTTTAAGTCTGATTTCAAAGTGAAATTGATTCCAACGACCAATATTGGATTTAATGGTAAAAATATTTTATAATTTCACTTTAAAACCAATTCAAAATATAATCTAATCATATAAATAAATTATATTAAAAAGTGGTTTTGAATTAAAATATAACATTTTACACTATTCATTAAAAAAATGAACTTTATCGGAAAGATACCAAACATTTACACAAAGTAAATTTTGATGTCCCGATTCATAATAAGAGTTTTATTTGGTCCAAAAGAATGTTTAAGAGTGAACAAAACTATATTTAATGACGGTTCTCCATCAAAAGGTGATAAGTGAACCTTTAGTGAAAACTAGGGCATATACGCCTAAAATAGAATTCTTTCCGTATTTTAAGCCTTTATCTTTTATTGTATAAATGTAAAAATATTTAAGAACATATATAATCATATTTTAGTTATTTCTATCCATTTCCGCCAATACAACGGCTACATGTTAACTACCATTTAAAATAATATTATTTTATTATTAGAGTGCAACGTAAGATTCCCAAGAAACTCGTTGTTGCGTGTTGGGTACGCCATCGAGCATAGCGTCCCCTTTAAAGTCATTTAAATATTTTATTCACAAATATGGATAAATATTAAATGTCATATTCTTTATTTACCTGGGGTGTTACATTACCTCTTTAAGGACACTTTCATATTTCCCATAAACCATACAAAAGTGTCTCATTTCTGATGTTTCATAAACATTATTTGTGATATTTCAAATTATTTGGATATAGTATACCATTATTGTAACATCCCAAGTAATTAATTAATAATAGATATTTTTATCTATTTCTATTAATGAATTAGATAGTGTTTTAGAGGCTTAAAATTAGAATAAATCCAATCTTAAGCATGGAATACACTAATATTTTTAAAAGATTGTTTTACTGCCTTTTGATCGCAAACCATCCTTTAAATATATTTTTTGAAAATTTTATAAGGTATATTTGTCAAAATAAACTTATTCATTATGATTGGGACATCAAAATTTACTTTCTGATATTTTTTGGCATTTTTCCGATAATGTTCTTTTTTTAATGAATAGTGAAAATGTTGTATGTTTATTCAAAACCTATTTTTAATCTATTTTATTTATATTAGTGGATTATATTTTTAATTGGTTTTAAAGCTCAATTATAATATATTTTTACCATTTAATCCAATAGTGGTCATTGGAATTAATTTCACTTTGAAATTGGACTTAAACTAGTGTTAATCTTTTGATACTTATTATTTAATAAAAACACGCTATTTGCTCTGACAGTGGGAATTAATTATTAAATTAATTAGTGAAACTTATATGTTTTGAATTTTGTAAAATAGACATCATTTTTTAATTTGGAATATCAAATATATCTTAGGGTGAAGTTTTGGTTTTTTTCTGGAAAACATCAATTTTTGATGAATTGTGAAACCACTAAGTGGTATTTATAAAAACTGATTTTTCGTTTAAATGAAATTTTACCACCTATGTGGTTTGAATTTAAAAAATGTGACATACATGGTTGTCACTAAGAATTAAAATATGGTTCAATGGGATTAAAATAATTTTTTTGGTGAATAGTAACTTTTAAGTTTTTAATCGCGATTAGATGTAATTAGTGTAATTTTAGGTAAGAATAATGTTTTAATAATATGAGATGAGTTTGACACATGTCCTAACCGTATTTGGATGTGTTATGGACGACCAATAAAATCCATTGGTCAACTTGGGGACCCCATGGAGCCAATTTGGTAGGAAAATGACATTAATATCTTTTTATTTAATGTTAAAATAAAAATGACACAAACATGTGTTGTTTTACTAAAACAATTTTTACATGGTGTTATACAAGTCATATTTTTTACTATAAATATAAATTGGAAATATAAAGATATTTCCTACATCATAATATTTTTTTATAATTTTTAGACATTAAATAAATTAAATTATTTACGACACCATGATGATGAAGCGATTACCTCATTATTTAACGATTTAAATAAAATCAGAAGATAATGTAAAATCTATGACTTACACATGTAAAAAACCTATTGGATGGGTGTATTTCGAACCATTATCACCTTATCCTAGAATTATATCAATGTTGTACCTTTTAAATCCGAAACGCATTTTGAAATAAAGTAACATTTCTTTACTTTCCAAGAGTGCCCCTCCTCTCCTTTTATAAAAGCCCCCACCTCTACCTCCTTACCCACACTTCCAACACCTTTGACTCGGCCATCCCCTGCCCATTTTGTCTCGCCACATCCCTCTTTAACTCCTAGAAGCATCACTTTGGTCAGAAGTCTTCACAAGGAAGCCTTTGAGCTCAAATCAAAAAGAGTTACCCGATTTAAAGGTAGTGTCTTCTCTTGTGTTCTTATGTTTTATTTTCCTTCTCCAACCCCATAAACTCTTTTTATTCATTTATTTTGTAACAAAACCAACATATTCCATATACTAGGATGTTGTTATAAGAAGGATTCGAGCTACACTTACACACACCTACATCTAATGGTTAAAGAACATACGGTTTCCGTGGATGGCGAATTTCTGCCTCAGGAAACGATGATTGTTCAACACTCATATATCACCTTCAAAGGTGGCCATTATGAAGTCACTATATTTATATATTATATATTATATGTTTATGTTTTAATTAAGCGTCTTTATTTTTCATTTATGTCATATCTTTATGGTTACCATTACGAGTAAACGCGATATCTTCATTTTAGGAAGTGTGGACTACTGCCCCCTCAAAGTGATTTGATTCGTTAGTACCATGTGTGGTATGTATAAACGATATATTTAATGATATTATATATGATAACATACTGGAATTAAAATACTATTACGTATCATTATGTTTTAATTCCATAATATACAAAATAGAAATGAAAGTAGCGTTCATGCGTACGTACGGCTTACCGTCCTCATGAACGGTGCATTCCATTTATTACCTCTAAACGTTGTGTAATATTATAAATTCATGTATATACTAGATATATATGATATATATGATATAAAAATAATGAGTATAACTCTGGATATAATGAGTACATAAACAACTTGTAATTATAAAGAGCATATTTTGACTCAAGTACCAATGATCGTTAAAAAACCATTATTAACAAAAATAACTACATAGTGTTCATGACATGGTAATAAGTGATATAAAAGAAATAATGAACTTGAAAAAGGTTCTTAAGCAAGTAGAAATTAACTAAAGTTCATTATTCAGTAGATTAAAGAACGATCAATTCAAGTTGGATACGAGGTATGGGACTTCGTCTCAATCTCCTTTCATTGAGGCATATTTTGTTTTATACACAACCTTCTTTTATATAGTGTATAAACCCCTTTGACTTTTAAGTTTATCCAAAAGGAATATTTTTTATATGAAACGTTTTACTAAATGACAAAAGTAAATGTTTTGTCGTACGTATGCAGCGACAATGACTTCTCCGCCACCGTGACCATTATTTGAGTTTCGGCTTCCTTTACAAGCCATACTTTTTTAATGAAAAATAAATACCATGTTTTACATTTCTTTTATTTTGGTATTTGAAAATGATTTTCATAATGTTTATATATCAATGTGTTGTATTGATATCTTGTTATTGAAAGGTGGAAATGTTATTTTTCCTTTATGCATGTTTTATGTTATAGGATTATGTTGTGGTTCTTGGGAATTATTATGAAGACGGGTGGTTCCGTGATAAACTAAGGGCGGGTGAGCCCGATATAGCTCTCCAATGCATTGGGTAACGCGAATGAGTGAAACGTTAAGGTTTATCCAAATAGAATTAGGGAATATACTGTGATGGGTATTCCAAACGTAACCAAGAGGGTTACTCCCTACGTAAGAATGTTATGAATGCGTCAAGTTACCTTTATTTCTTATGATTTCTATGATTTATTCATGATTTGATGAGGTATCTTAAAGTGCCTATGTTTTATGGGGAAAGTATGATTTCATTCTTATTTATATATGAACTCATGTTTCCTTAGCATATTTTTATAACCCTTACTGAGCTTTTTATACTCATCCCATGTTTTTGAAATGTTTTTCACAGGTCAAGGGAAAGGTACATGATATGATGATAGTGTCACGAAGGTGTCAAGAAAGAATCCATGTTTTATTTTAAATATGTTTCTGTTAAGGGGAAAAATGAATACTATCTTTTATGTAACCACTTTGCTTTAATGTGGAATGTAAAACATGTTTTATGATCTAATTCTCTAAAACACTAAACCTGAATAGATCCTCAATGTGAATTATTCATTTAATTCAATATTAAGTAAGGTTTAAGGCCGGGGCCTTATAGTTGGTATCCGAGGTCGGTTTAGATAAATTTTGGAGTAAGAATTTTATTATATGATTATCCAAAAATATTTTTTTATGGTCAAATTGAAATGATATAGCATTTGAAGATTACTATGTTGCTTCATCTAAGACATGTTTGTTCAGAATGGTTTTCCGTAGTGGAAATATGGAAGCAGTGCTAGGAATGAATACAGAAGGAAATAACCTTCCGAATCAGCATCCTGAGATGGTCAAAATTGGAACTGAATAGTTTGTTGCAGTAATGGCGCAGTTGACTGAAGCGATAAATGGTGGTTGTATCCATGAACGAGATCAGCCAGATCAACCGCAGAGGAACATGTCAGTGGTGGAACATTTCATGAGGCAACATCCCCCATCATTCAGAGGATCATCTGACCCTGTGCTAGCTAAAGGGTGGATTAAATCACTATAGAAGATTTTCGATGTCATGGGGTTTTTAGACAATCAAAAGGTTAGTATTTCTATTTACCGTTTGGATGGTGAAGTTAATCAGTAGTGGTCGATGGTTAGAAATATCAGGGACACTGATGGGATTGATACTCTTGACTGGGATGAATTAAAAGGTATGTTTCTTGAGAAGTATTTTCCTAAGGCTGTTCGACTTAGTATGGAAAAGTAATTCTTGGAATTGAGGAAAGATAAAGACTCAGTGGCTGCCTCTGAAGAAAGGTTCACTCGATTGGCAAGGTATGCTCCAAATTTTATCTGAGACCATGATAGTAAAATCAATTGTTTTTACTCAGGATTAAAGCCAAAATATCGAAGGGCTTTAGCTTCTTGCAAGTTAAAAAGTTATGAAAAGCTTGTTTGATGTGCTGAGAAGGTGGAAATGGAGTTTGCCGATGATCAAGTGTTCTATAACAACCAGCAGAAGAAGAGACCGAGGTGGCAGGAGAAAGGGAAGAATTCTTCAAAAAGGTCTGATGGTAAGAAAACTAAGTTTACAGTTTGTGATAAATGTGGGAAAATGCATGCTGGTGAATGTCTTCTGAATTCTGAAAACTGCTACCGATGTGGTTAGATGGGACATAAGGCATGTGATTGCACTGAAAAAGTTCAGGGTGATGGTAAGAACAAATTTGATTTACAGTTAGTGAAATGTTTTAAGTGCAATTAGATGGGTCACTATGAAAATGAGTGTCCGACAAAAAGCTTGAGTGATGGGAAGCAGTTAGATTACAAGCAGAAAGGGGTGGTGAAATCCTTTGCAACTACTTCAGCAGATGTCGGGCCATCAAATGAAGTTGTATCAGGTAATTTTTTTGTTTTTTCAGATTATTCCAGTGTATTGTTTGATTCAGGGTCTACACGTTCTTTCATCTATGAAACCTTTTCTAGTAAAATGGGAATACCATCCCAAGAAATGACTCCTGAACTTGTGGTAAAAACACCTGGGGGAAATGTTGAGGCAAAAAGAATTTATAAGAATCTTCCTATCCTTATACATGGAAAGAACCTACTTGCGAACCTTATTGTATTACCTTTAGTAGTGTTTGATTTTATCCTGGGTATAGATTGGCTCTCTATTTACCATGCTATGATTAATTATAGAGCTAAAGAAGTATCATTTCAGAAAGTCTTTCAGTTTGTGTACAATAATGAACCCTTACTGTTGATAACATATCAAGAGGCTGAGAAACTTGTAAAAGATGGAAATGAATGTTACCTTGCACAAATTGTTGAAAAAAATGGAACTGTTCAGATTAATGATGTGCCAGTGGTAAATGAGTATCCTGATGTTTTTCCTGATGAGTTTCTTGGAATAATACTAGATCGGGATTTTGAGTTTACTGTTAACTTAGTCCATGATTCTAAGACAATTTCAAAACCTCGTTATCGAATGGATCAAATTGAAGTTTAGAGTTGAAGGAGCAATTGCATGATTTATTAGAGAAAGGTTCCATTCGACCTAGCACATCAACATGGGGTGCTGCTGTTTTATTTTTCAAAAAGAAAGATGGTTCTATGAGACTTTGCATTGATTATAGAGCCTTGAATAACATCACTATTAAGAACAAATATCCTTTGCCTCAAATCGATGATTTGTTTGATCAGCTCTAGGCAGCTCAGTATTTTTCAAAGATTGACCTGAGATCGGGGTACCATCAGCTAAAGGTAAAGGAAGCAGATGTTCTGAAGAATGCATTTCGTAAAAGATATGGCCATTATGAATTTGTAGTAATGCCTTTTGGGATAACCAATTCACCTGATGTATTCATGGACTTAATGAATAGAATTTTCTTTGAGTTCTTGGATAAGTTTGTGGTTGTTTTCATTGATGATATTTTGGTGTTTTCTAAAAGTAAAGAATAGCATGAAAGACATTTAAGGGTTATTTTTCAAACCTTGAAAGAAAATAAATTTTATGGGAAATTTAGAAAGTATGAGTTTTGGTTGCAAGAAATTTCTTTCCTTGGTTATATTGTTTCTAAAGATGGGATAACTATAGATCCTGTAGAAACAAATGTTGTTGAAGAATGGCCAAGACCCACAAACGTAACTGAGATTCATAGATTCCTTGGTTTGGTAGGCTATTACCGAAGGATTGTTAGAAATTTTTCATGGTTATCTAGTCCAATGACGATGCTAACTCAAAACGGTGTTATGTTTATCCGGAAAACAGAATGTGATGATTATTTTCAGGAACTGAAAAGAAGATTGGTGAATTCTCCAGTTCTGGCAATACCTTCTAGGAATGGTGAGTTTATTATATACAGTGATGCTTCATTGAAAGGACATGGTTGCGTCCTAATGCAAAATGATTAGGTAATTGTTTATTCTTCACGACAGTTGAAAACTCATGAGGTAAATTACCCTACACATGATTTGGAATTAGCTTCTTTTGTTTTCGTTTTAAAAATTTGGAGGCATCATTTGTATGGTGTAATGTGTGAAATATATACTGATCACAAAATTTTAAAGTATATATTCACTCAGAAAGAATTGAACATGAGACAGAGAAGATGGCTGGAATTAATCAAGGTTTATGATTGTACAATTCATTACCATCCCGGAAAAGCAAAAAAAGTGGCTCATGCTTTGAGTCGGAAAAGTAATGCTTCATAAACCATGCTACGTTTGGAACGAGATCCTTTGGTTATTGATTTGATGAACTTTGACATAGAAGTTGTTGGTGTAGGAAGTTCTTCTATTTTGTTTCAGGTATCAGTGATATCATCTCTATCATATAGAATCAAGCAAGCACAGAAGCAAGACAGTGAGTTGCAGAAAAAGGTAGAGCTAGTTCAGAACGGTTAGTTTCCTGAATTCAACATTGATAATGATTGTGTTTTGAGATTTGGGAAGAGATTTTGTCTGCCTTTTGATTCACAGTTGAATAGAGAGTTGTTATGTGAAGCTCTTAGTTCTCCGTTTTCAGTTCATCCTGGCAATACTAAGATATATAGAGATCTTCGGAAGTATTACTGGTGGGACAGAATGAAAAGAGATATTGCTGATTTTACTGTGAAGTGTTTGACTTGTCAACTTGTTATAGTAGAGCGGCAGTTTCCGAAAGGGATGCTTCAGCCTTTACCAATGCCAGAGTGGAAATCGGAGAATATATCCCTGTACTTTTTTGTGGGATTACCGAAGACATCTCGAGGTAATAATGCAATCTGGGTTATTGTTGTTCGCTTGACCAAATCTGCTCATTTCCTTTCGATACGAGATACTTTTTTTCAAGATCAACTTTCCCATTTGTATCTTAAAGAGAAAGTCAGTTTACATGGAGTTCCTCTCTCCATTGTATTTGACCGTGATCCTAGGTTCACTTCTACCTTTGGGAAAGGCCTTCAGAAGTCGTTAGGTACAGAATTAAATTTTAGTACAACTTTTCATCCTCAATCAGATGGGCAGTCAGAACAAACGATCTAGAAATTAAAGGATATGATACGCGCTTGTTCGATGGATTATCATGGAAGTTGGGAACAACATCTTTCTTTGGTTGAATTTTCTTATAATGACAGTTTTCATTTCAGTATACAGATGACACCATTTCAGGCATTATATGGGAAGCGGTGTCGAACTCCGGGTTTCTGGGATGAAGTGGGTGAAATGAAGTTGATGGGACCAGAATTGGTAGAAGAGTTGGCAGAAAAAGTTTAGCTAATTCAGAAACACATGAGAACATCTCAGAGCAGGCAGAAGAGTTATGCGGACAATAGGAGGAAAGATCTCTCTTTTGAGGTATGTGATTATGTTTTTCTCAAAGTCTAACCATGGAAAAGTGTGATGCGATTTGGTAAGCATGTAATGTTGAGTCCAAGTTTCATTGGACCATATGAAATTCTGGAGATAGTTGGATCAGTTTCTTACTGAGTGGATTTACCTCCGAGTATATCTCAGAAACACAGTGTTTTTCATGTTTCAATGTTAAGGAAGTACATGCCAGATCCATCACATGTTTTGAGTCCAGAGGTATTTCAGCTGGAAGAGAACCTATCTTATGAGGAACAACTGGTCTAGATTCTTGACCAGATGGAGCAAGTGTTACAGAATATGGTGGTTCATTAGGTAAAGGTTTTATAGAAAAACCACATGATTGAAGAGGCAACATGGGAATCTCAAAATGAAATGAAGGATAAATACCCCCACTTATTCGATATGTAAATGAATTGCGGGGATGAAATTCCCTAAAGGAGGGAAGGATGTAACATCCCAAGTAAGTAATGAATAATATATATTTTTATCTATGTCTATTAATGAATTAGATAGTATTTTATAGTCTTAAAATGAGAATAAATCCAATCTTAAGCATGGAATACACTAATATTTTTAAAAGATTGTTTTACTGCCTTTTGATGGAAAACCATCATTTAAATTTATCTTTTGACAATTTTATAAGCCCAATTTTCAAAATAAATGTATTATTTATGATTGGGACATCAAAATTTACTTTGTGTGAATTTTTGGTATTTTCCCGATAAAGTTCTTTTTTTAATGAATAGTGAAAAATGTTGTATTTTAATTCAAAACCTCTTTTTAATATAATTTATTTATATGATGAGATTATATTTTGAATTGGTTTTAAAATTCAATTAGAATATATTTTCACCAATTAATCCAATAGCGGTCTTTGGAATTAATTTTACTTTGAAATTTGACATAAACTAGTGTCAAACTTTTAATACTTATTATTTCATAAAAACACGCTATTTGCTCTGACAGTGGGAATTAATTATTAAATTAATTGATGAAACATATATGTTTTGAATTTCGTAAAATAGACATAATTTTTGAATTCGGAATATCAAATATAGCTTAGGGTGAAGTTTTGGTTTTATTTCTAGAAAACATCAATTTTTGATGAATAGTGAAACCACTAAGTGGTACTTATAAAAACAGATTTTTCGTTTAAATGAAATTTTACCACCTCTGTGGTTTGAATTTCAAAAATCTGACATACATGGTTGTCATTAAGAAATAAAATGTGGTGCAATGCGATTAAATTAATTTTTTGGTGAATAGTAACTTTTAAGTTTTTAATCCTGATTATATGTAATTAGTGTAATTTCGGGTAAGAATAATGTTTTAATAATATGAGATGAGCTTGAAACATGTCCTAACCTTATTGGATGTGTCATGTCCGACAAATAAAATTAATGGGTCAACTTGGGGACCCCATGGAGACTCTTTGGTAGGAAAGTGACATTAATATCTTTTTATTTAATGTCAAAATAAAAATGACACAAACATGAGTTGTTTTACTAAAACAATTTGTACATGGGGTTATACAAGTCATATTTTTGACTATAAATAGTCATTGGAAATATAAAACTATTTCCTACATCATAATTTTTTTAATGATTTTTAGACATTAAATATATTAAATTATTTATGACACCATGATGATGCAGCGATTACATCATTATTTAACGATTTAAATAAAATGAGAAGATAATGTAAAATATGTGACCTAAACATGTCCAAAACCTATTGGATGTGTGGATTTAGAACCCTAATCACCTTATCCTCGAATTATTTCAATTTTGGACCTTTTAAATCTGAAACTCATTTTAAAATAAAGTAACATTTCTTTGCTTTCCAAGAGTGCCCCTCCTCTCCTCTTATAAAAGGCCCCCACCTCTACCTCTTTACCAACACTTCCAAATCCTTTGTCTCGGCCAACCCCTGACCATTTTGACTCTCCAAATCCCTATATAACTTCTAGAAGCATCACATTGGGCAGAATTCTTCCCATGAAAACCTTTGAGCTCAAATCAAAAAGAGTTACCTGATTTAAAGGTAGTGTCTTCTCTTGTATTCTTTTGTTTTATTTTTCTTCTCTAACCCCCTAAACTCTTATTATTCATTTCTTTTGTAACAACAATAGTATCTTCCATATAATAGGATGTTTTCATAAGAAGGTTTCGATCTACACTTCAACACACCTACATCTAATGGCTAAAGAACACATTGTTTCCGTGGATGGCGAATTTCTGTCTCACGAAACGATGATTGTTCAACACTCATATATCACCTTCTAAGGTGTCCATTAAGATGTCACTATATTTAAATAATATATATAATATGTTTATGTTTTACTTAATTTTCTGTATTTTTCATTTATGGAATATCTTTATGGTTACCATTATGAGTAAACGCGATATTTTCATTTTAGGAAGTGCAGACTACCGCCCCCTCAAAGTGATTTGATTCGTTAATACCACATGTGGTACGTATAAATGATGTATTTAATGATATTATATATGATACCATACTGGAATTAAAATACTATTATGTATCATTATGTTTTAATTCCATAAAATATGAAATAGAAATGAAAGTAGCATTTATGTGTACGTACGGCTTACCGTCTCAATGAACGATGCATTTCATTTCTTACCTCTAAACGTTGTGTAATATTATAAATTCATGTATATACTGGATATATATGATATATATGATATATTCATCATGAGTATAACTCTGGATATAATGGGTACATGAACAACTTGGAAATATAAAGAGCATATTTTGACTCAAGTACCAATGATCTTTAAAACGACCATTATTAACTAAAATAACTACATAGTGTTCATGACATGGTAATAAGTGATATAAAAGGAATAATGAACTTGAAAAAGGTGCATAAACAAGTAGAAATCAAATCAAGTTTTTTATTCAAGAGATTAAAGAACGATCAAGTCAAGTCGGATACGAGGTATGGGACTTCTCTCAATCTCCTTTCATTGAGGCATATTTTGTTTTATACACAACCTTCTTTTATACAGTGTATAAACTCCTTTATCTTTTATGTTTATCCAAAAATAATCACTTTTATACGAAGCGTTTTACAAAACGAAAAAGGGAATGTTTTGTCGTACGTATATGGCGACAACAACCTCTCTGCCACCGTGACCATTATTTGAGTTTCGGCTTCCTCTACAAGCCATACTTTTTTTGAAGAAAAATAAATACCACGTTTTACATTTCTTTTATTTTGGTATTTGAAAATGGTTTTCGTAATGCTTTTATATCAATGTGTTGTACTGATATCATGTGATTGAAAGGTGGAAATGTTATGTTTCCTTTATTCATGTTTTATGTGATATGAATATGTTGTGGTTCTGGGGCATTATTATGAAGACGGGTGGTTCCATGATAAACTAAGGGCGGGTGAGCCCGATATAGATCTCCAATGCATTGGGTATCACAAAGGAGTGAAATTTTAAGGTTTCTACGAAGAGTTTTAGGGAATATACTGTGATGGGTATTCCAAACGTAACCAATAGGGTTACTCCCGACGTAAGAATGTTATGAATGCCTCAAGTTACCTTTATGTCTAATGATTTATTCATGATTTGATGAGGTATGTTAATGTTCCTATGTTTTATGGGTAAATTATGATTTCATTCTTATGAATATATGAACTCATGTTTCCTTTCCATATTTTTATAACCCTTACAGATCTTTTTTATGCTCATCCCACGTTTTTGAAATGTTTTTCATAGGTCAAGGGAAAGGTACATGATATGATGATAGTGTCAAGGAAGTGTCAAGAAAGAATCCTTGTTTTATTTTAAATATGTTTCCGTTGATGGGAAAAATGAATACTGTCTTTTATGTAACCACTTTGCTTAAATGTGTAATGTAATACATGTTTTATGATCTAATTCTATAAAACTCTAAACCTGAAAAGATCCTCAATTTGATTTATTCATTTAATTCAATATTAAGTAAGGTTTAAGGCCAGGGCCTTATAATTATATATGATTATTTTTAGTTATTAATGTCCAATTATGATTTTAATACATTCCTTTATAGATATAAATATGATACACCCTTAGGATATGTAGGACCCCAAAACACCTTGAGAGGGGAGGGGTGAATCAGGGTGTCAACCTATCATTTTTAAAGTGATAGATATTTTCCCCACACTGGTAAGAACATTGTAATCCTATATGATGGAATCATATAGTAATCAATCATTTACATGTAGAGAGATAACATAGTTTTTAAACTTGGTTCAACACTAAGTGTTAATCCAATGAGAATTCACTGACAATGTGTTAGTCGTACCTAAATCCACCAATCTTCGCTAGTTATAGAATACAGAATATCAGAAATAATTATTATATGCTAAGAATAATTCCTTTACAAGATTTTATGGAATTCACACTACCTCCATTAGAGAACATTCTTTGACACCCCCAAGCCCACTGCATTGGGTAAATTATTACTTAGTTTAACGACTTGACAGTGACTTTAGTATATTGAAATTAGTGTCTTGGTCCGTGATTATGACAAGACTCTTCTTGTATTATAGACCTGAATTAAATAACTTGAAATCACTCATAAAAAACTAGAAAGTAAAAATTTTATAGTCATGTCACTCAATTTCATGTGCACAACACATGTTTTATTCAAAGAGAAATAGTCAAAAACAAGTTACAATAAACGGAAAGAGGGAAATTTTCTAGAAAACTTAATAAAAGAAGGAAGAAACTCAGGTGGGAGTTCATTCCTCTAGGTAATCTCATGAGAAAATCCCATGTTGGAAAGTCCATCAGCGATCATATTCGCCTCCCGATAGGTATGGGTGGCAATGAAATTGAGGTCTGTGAGCGCAGCTAGGCAGTCCATCCATCTGGGAGTGAGAGACCATGCAAGATGTACATCACCCTTCCATATATTCTTCCATTTGAAGAGCTTTATATAAGAGATGGTATGAATAGTATCAATCATTTCTACCTCTAGCGCAGAAGCATTTCCACAGCTTCCAAAGAAACATCCAAGGATCCGATATTGATGGTCTCTAAAAATTCCACCGCATCCAGCAAGTACATGATTTCCTTTTGAGGCTCACGTTTACCTTAATCCATCCAGGAGGGGGTGCCTGCCAGAAAACATCAATAGTATAGCGTGGCTTTGGGAAAATTCCTTTGACACCAATTCGGCGAATAGTTTCAAAATCTATGACATAATTGTCACAGCGTGCACAACACATGTATTTGCGTGATACTTTTATATATTATGTTCAAGATCACATCCACATAAGAATTATCATTCTAGAAACCAGACTATGATTAAACATGTTATTTATATACAAAATAAACACTCTACACACAAAACATACTTGGAAAAAATAATCTACAGACAACACTTTTGCATGATAGAGACAATAGATCTTCATTGGAAAAGTTACTTTGAATCAAGGGAGTTACTATCTATTTATAGACAAGGAATGACCAGTGTAGAAGTTACTGGAACTCCTTCCTCTATTCAAAAAACATTGATTTTGATATTGTATTTGGTACATAAGTGTCTTACCTACCTTCCATGACATATAGTGTAACATCCCAAGTAAATGAAGATTAATATATTTTTATACTTATTAATATGTTTGAATTAAATATTAATTTTACTTTAAAAGGGTTTCTATGTTCGATAGCGTACCCGATAGGCAACAACAGGTTTCTTTGGAATCTTACCTTGCACACTAATAATATAATAGTATTATTTTAAATGTCAGTGTACTCCCAGACATTGTAGTAGTGAGAATGAATGAAATTAACTACAATATGATTATACATGTTTATTAGTTTTATTTACATTTATCCAATAAATGTTAGAGGCTTAAAATCTGAATGAATCTAATTTTAAGCATACTTTGCATTAAAAGGCTGATTTATCGCCTTTTAATAGAGAACCCATTTTATATCAAGTTTTGGTCACTTTAATAAATTCTATATGACCAAATAAAATCTTTATTTATAATGGGGACATCGAATTTTACTTTGGGTAATTTTTTGGTATTTTTCTAATATAGTTCATTTTTTAATTATTAGTGGAAAATACTGTATTTTAATACAAAAGTTCCTTTTAATATAATTTATTTATATGGTTATACTATCTTTCTAGTTTTTTATAAGTGAAATTGAAATATATTTTTACTATTTAATCCAATTTTGGTCATTGGAATTAATTTAAATTTGAAATTTGACATAAACAAGTATCAATCTTTTGATAGTTATTGTTTCTTAAAAACACTCTATTTGTTTTAACAACGAGAATTGATTTTTAAATTAATTAATGAAACTTCTATGTTTTGAATTAGGCAAAATAGACATCAATTTTCAATTCAGAATAGCAAATAATACTTAGGCTGAATTTTTGGTATTTTTCTGAAAAACTTAAATTTTTGATAAATAGTGACACTACTTAGTGGTAGTTAAAAAACCAACTTTTTCATTTAAATGAAATTTTACCACTTTTATGAATTGAATTTCTAAAATCCGTCATACATGGTTTTTATCAAAAAGTAATATGTGGTTCATCAAAATGAAAATAATTTTTGGTGAATCTTTTGACTTTTATTTACCGCGGTTAAAGGTAAATAATGTAGTTCAAGGTAAAAGGAATATTATAATAATTGAAAATTACCTTAACACTTGTCCTAACCTTATTGGATGAGTAGTGGCCGACCATGGGCATCCTTGGGTCTATTTTGGGACCCATTTGAGCCACATGGGAGTGATAATGACAATTTAGACTAATTAATTTAATATAAAGGAAAAATAGACATAAACAAAAATCTTTTAGTAATTAATTTTTATATAGTGTTATATAAGGAATATTTTTTACTATAAATATTCATTAGAAAGATAAAAATATTTCATACATCATGGTATTTTTTTATAATTTTTTGAAAGGAAATAAATTAAAATATTTTTGACCTAATAATGTTGCAGTGTTTATATCATTAATAAATGATTTAAAAAAATTATATTATAATGCTTAAAATATTATCCAAAACATGTCCAATTATGATTGGATGATTTTATTTCTACCATTACTCATCTTACATTCTACTATAAAGATTGATGGACCACTAGAATCCTTATATCATAATATTATAAAAAAAATAATTTGACACTTTCTCAAAGAGCCCCTCCTCTCCCTTATAAAAGGAGGCCGCTTCTAACCAATTCTTCACACATCTCAAGTCATTTGGCTCGTCCAAACTCTACCCAATTAAGCTCCCAACATCTATATCATCCCCATAGAAGCATTACTTTAGGAATAAGGCACTTCAAGACTTCTTTTTGGTTTAAACCAAAGGAAGTTATCCAAATTAAAGGTAACAGTTTCTCTTAAATTATTTTCATTTATTTTACTACTCCAACCCCTAAATAATTTTTTATTCCTTTATTTTGTAACAACACCAGTATCCTCAATATATTTAGGATGTTGTTATCAGATGTATTCGAACTACGCTTACACAAACCTCCATCTAATGGGTGAAGAATATAATGTTTTTCTAGATGGAAAACTAATGGCTCATGAAACGATGATTGTTCAATTACCCCTTTCCGCCTCTCATGGCGGCCATTATGATGGAACTGTATTTATATATGATATATATTATGTTTATTTTTTCTTTATGCTTCTGTATTTTCCATTTATAGCATGCCTTTATGGTTTCCATAGTGGTTAAATACAATAATCTCATTTGAGGAAGTGCGGACTACCACCCCCTCAAAGTGATGTGATTCGTTAATGCCATATGTGGGATGTATAATGGATGGAGTTAACGATATTATATATGATGTTATACTGGAATTATAATATACCTTTGTATCATTATGTTTTATTTCCATTAAAATAAGAAATAGAAATGAAAGTAGCCTTCATGTGTACGTAAGACTTACCTTCTCCATTAACAGTGCATTTCATTTATTACATCCAAATGTTATGTAACTATTATAAATACATGTGTATACAAGATATATATAATATATATGTTATCTAAATCATGAATACCATTTTGTCTATAATGGACTATTGACCACATAGACAACATGTAAATATAAGGTGTTCATTTTTAACTCAAGTGACAAATATCGACAAAACGAACGTTATTAACTTAAATGGTCACATAATGTTTATAACATGGTAAAAAGTGATATAAAAGGAATAATAAACTTGAAAAAGGTTCTTAATCAAGTAGAAATTAACTTTAGTTTATTATTCAGTAGATTAAAGAACGATCGAGTGAAGTCGGACACGAGGTAAGGGACTTCGTCTCAATCTCCTTTCATTGAGATATATTTTCTTTTATTCACAACTTTTTTTTGTACGATGTATAACCCCTTTGACTTTGACTTTTATTCAAAAGGAATCATTTTCTACTAAGCATTTTACTAAACTACAAAATGAATGTTCTTTTTAACGTACGTGGTGACAATAACCTTTCTGGCACCGCAAGTATTATTTGATCTTTGGCTTCCTCAACAAGCCGTAATGTATTTAAAAGAAAATAAATTCCATAGACACTTTTATGTATTTTTGGTATTGAAAATGGTTTTGAAAATCTATTTGTTATGTCCATATATTTATGTGATATATTGTGATTGAAATGTGGAAAAGTTTTCATTCCTTTATATTTGATGTATGTGTTATGATTTTATAATGGTATTTGGACATTTGAGGGGTGGTTAAGTGATAAACCAAATGACGAGTGGTACCGTGATTACCAGGATGGGTGGTTACGTTATAACCTCCAATGCATTGGGTATGGAAGTCGGCCGTAGGACTATTCCATTTAGTGATATGTGTGGAAGTCGGCCGTATGGTTATTCCATTTAAATATTATTATGTACCAAGTTACCTTTTGATGTTATGTGTTATTTATATGGGTTTTATGGTAATATTTTGGTTAGAAAAATGGTAAGTAATGATATTTTTTACAGTGAAGAGTATTTACTACTTCATAAAGGTGAAAAGTATTACTTATGTTAACGTATTCATGGTTTACTTATTGTTTTGAAAAACTAACAGTTTTCCTTCTTTGTGTATCCCTTACTGAGCTTTTTATGCTCGTCCCATATTTTTGAAATGTTTTCATAGGAAATAATGATGAATAGGGTAAAGGATGGGATCAAGTAGAAGTCATGCTATATTAAACATGGAACTAGAAATGACTCTTTTTTTTTCAAGAGTTCATGTTTTGTAAAAAAGGGAACTATGTATAAGTGTCTACTCTGTAATATTTTGAAATGTAATATTTATGGACTAACTCTACAAAACTCTAACCCTTAAAAGATCCTAAATGTGAATTATTCATTTAATTCAAGATTATGTATGGTTTTAAGGCCAGGTCCTTATAGTTGGTATCATAGGTCGGTTTAAATAACTTTAGGAGTTAGGGTATTGTTAAATTAATATCCATAAAGTAATTTATGTTAATATTGATATCATATAGAATTTATATATTACCATGTTGATTTGCCTAAAATATTTCTATATTCAAAATGGTTTTCCCCAGAGGAAATAGGGCAGCTATGTTGGGATGACAACAGGAGGAAGAAAAGATTCCAAATCAGCAACCTCAAATGGTCAGAATCGTAACTGAACAGTTTGTTGCAATGATGGCACAGTTGACTCAGGGTATAAATTGTGGTGGTATTCATGCATGAGATCAGACAGATCAACTGCAGAGGAACATGTCAGTAGTAGAGCATTTCATGAGGCAACATCCCCCATCATTCTGAGGGTCATCTGACCATGTTCTAGTAGAAGGGTGGATTAAAGCACTAGAGAAGATTTTTAATTTCATGGGTTGTTCAGAACATAAAAAGGTTAGTCTTGTTGTTTATCGTTTTGAAGGTGAAGCTGATCAGTGGTGGTCGATGGTGAAAACATATTAGGGATAGTGAAGAGATTGATGTTCTCAATTGGGATGAATTCAAAGGTATGTTTCTTGAGAAATTTTTTCCTAAGGTGGTTCATCTTAGGATGAAAAAACAATTCCTGGAATTGAGGTAAGAGGATGAATCAGTTGCTGCTTAGGAAGAAAAGATCAATCGATTGGCAAGGAATGCACTAAATTTTTTCTGAGATCTTTATAGTAAGATAAATCGATTTTACTCAGGACTGAAGCCACGATATCGAATAGAGTTAGCCTCTCGTGAGTTCAAAAGTTAGGAGAAACTTATTCGATGTGCACAGAAGGTGGAAATGGAGTTTGCCGATGATCATGTGCTCTTTGACAAACAATAGAATAAGAGTTCCACTTGGTAGGAAAATACGAAGAATTCATTAAAGAAGCATGGAGGTAAGAAAACTAAATATCCATCTTGTTAGAAGTTTGGTAAAAAGCATCCTGGATAATGTTTATCAAAGTCAGGAAACTGCTTATGATGTGGTAAGTCTGATCATATTTCTCGTAACTATAAAGAAGATGATCAAGAAGGGAATGAAAATCCATTAGTAAGATGTTTTAAGTGTAATGAAATAGGTTATTATGAAAATGAGTTTCCAAAGAAGAACTCAACTGTGGGAATGCATCCGGACTACAAGCAGAAAGGGGTGGGAAAATCCTTTGAAACTACTTCAGTAGATGCTGTGCCATCAAATGAAGTTGTATCAGGTACACTGTCTATTTGTTCAGATTATTCTAATGTGTTGTTTGATTCCGGGTCTACACACTATTTAATATCTAAAAATATTTTTAATAATTAGGAATTTCATCTCAAGATATGAATATGGAACTTATGGTAAAAACACCTACAGGAAATGTTGAGACAAAAAAGAAAAAATAAGAACATTCATATCCTTGTGTGCAGAAATAATCTACCAGAAAACCGTATTTTTTTTACCTCTAGTAGAGTTTGATGTTATTTTGGGCATGTATTGGCTTTTTGTTTATCATGCTAAGATTGACTATAGAGATAAAGAGGTTTCATTTCAGAAAGATTTACAGTTTGTGTACAAGAATGATCCCTTGATTTTGATAACATATCAGGAAGTTGAGAAACTAGTAAATGAAGGAAATGGATGTTACCTTGATCAAATTGTTTAAAATAAAGAATGTGTTTAGATTACTTATGTACCAGTGGTAAATGAGTACCTTGATGTTTTTCTTGATGAGTTTCCTAGTATTATACCTGATCGGGAAGTTGAATTTACCGTTGACTTAGTTATTGATTATAAGTCAATTTCAAAACCCCTTTATTGAATGGATCAAATTGAAATTTTAGAGTTAAAGAATCAATTTTAGGAGTTATTAGATAAAGGTTTCATTCGACCTAGTACATCACCATGGGGTGCTCTTGTTTTGTTTGTTAAAAAGAAAGATGGTTCAATTAGACTTTGCATTGATTATAGAGAATTGAATAACATCACTATTAAGAATAAGTATATTTCGCCTCATATCGATGATTTGTTTGATCAGCTACAGGGAGCTCAGTATTTTTCAAATATTGACTTGAGGTAGGGGTACCATCAGTTGAAAGTAAAGGAATCAGACATTCTGTAGACCACATTTCGTACTAGATATGGCCATTATGAATTTCTAGTTATTCCTTTTGGCTTAACCAATGCACCTGATGTATTCATGGATCTTATGAATAGAATTTTCCGTGAGTTCTTGGATAAGTTTTTGGTTGTCTTCATTGATGATATTTTGGTTTATTATAAAAGTAAATAGTATCATGAAATTCACTTAAGGGTTGTCTTGCAAACCTTAAAAGAAAAGAAATTATTTGGGAAATTCAGTAAGTGTGAGTTTTGGTTAAAAAAAATTTCTTTCCTTTGTCCCATTGTTTTAATAAAATAGAATAACTGTTGATCCTCCTAAAATGAAAGTTGTTGAAGAATTTCCAAGAACCACAAATATAACCGAGATTCGTAGTTTTCTTGTTTTGGAAGGTTATTATTAGAGGTTTGTTGAAAATTTTTCATGCATATCTAGTCCAATGACTAAGTTAAATCGAAAAGGTGTTAAGTTCATCTGGACAAATCAATGTGATGATTGTTTTAAGGAATAGAATATAAGATTGGTGAATGCTCCATTTTTGGCACTGCCTTCCGGAAATGGTGAGTTTGTTATCTACAGTGATGCTTATTTGAAAGGACATGGTTGTTTCCTATTGAAAAATTATCAGGTAATTGCTTATGCTTCACATCAGTTGAAACCACATGAGGTAAATTACCGTACACATGATTTTGAATTAGCTGCTATTGTTTTTGCTTTAAATATTTGGAGGCATCATTTGTATGGAGTGAAGTGTGAAATATATACTGATCACAAAAGTTTAAAGTATATATTCACTCTGAAATAATTGAACATGAGAAAAAGGATATGGTTGGAATTATTCAAGGATTATGATTTCACGATCCTTTACCATCTGAGAAAAGAAAACAAAGTGGCTGATACTTTGAGTCGAAAAAGTAATACTTCTTTAACCATGTTACGGTTGGAAAGAGATCCTTTGGTTTTTGATTTGATGAACATTGGAATAGAATTTGTTGTTGCAGGAAATTCTTTAGTTTTGTTTCAGTTGTCAGTGAAATCATGTCTATCGGATAGAATTAAGAAAGCGCATAAAGAAGAGAGTTAGTTGCAGAAAAAGGTAGAGTTGCTTCAGAAGGGAATGTTGACTGATTTTAACTTTGATAATGATTGTGTTTTGAGGTTTGGGACGATATTATGTGTGCCTTATGACTAACAGTTGAGAAATGAGTTGTTATGCGAAGCTCAAAGTTCCCCGTTTTTAGTTCATCCTGGTAGTACTTAGATTTACAGATATCTCCGTGAGTATTACTGGTGGGATGGAATGAAAATAAATATTGCTAATTTTACTATGAAGTGTTTGACTTGGCAGCAGGTTAAAGCAGAGCAGCAGTTACCGAAAGGGATGCTTCTGCCTTTACCGGTGCCAGAGTGGAAATGTGAAAATTTATCCATGGACTTTGTTGTGGGATTACCAAAGACATCTCGAGGTAATAATGCAATCGGGGTTATTGTTGATCGATTGACTAAATCTTATCATTTCTTTCTTATTAGAGATAATTTGTCTCTAGATCAACTTTCTCAGTTGTATGTTAAAGAGATAGTCAGATTGCATGGAGTTACCCTATCCATTGTATCTGTTCATGATCCCAGGTTTACTTCTAAATTTTTGAATGGCCTTCAGAAGTCATTGGGTACTGAATTAAATTTTAATACAACTTTTCATCCTCAATCATATGGGTAGTCAGAACAAACAATTCAGTCCTTGGAGGATATTCTACGGGCTTGCTCGATGGATTATCATAGAAGTTGGGACCAACACCTTTCTTTGGTTGAATTTTCATATAATAACAGTTTTCATTCTAGTATACAGATGGCTCCATTTGAGGCATTATATGGAAATCATTGTCGAACTCTATCTTTTTGGGATGAAGTAGGTGAAAGGAAGATGATGGGACCATAATTGGTAGAAGAGATGGAAGAGAAAGTTTGGTTGATTCAGAAGCACATGAGAATAGCTCAAAGCAGACAAAAAATTTTATGCCGATAACCGGTGGAAGGATCTTTCTTTTAAGGTAGGTGATCATGTCTTTCTAAATGTTTCTCCATGGAAAAGTGTGATGCGTTTTGGTAAGAAGGGAAATTTGAGTCCGAGGTTCATTGGACCTTAGGAAATTCTAGAGAAAGTGGGATCAGTTGCGTGTAGAGTGTCTTTACCTCCATGTTTATCCCAGGTACACAATGTTTTTCATGTTTTGATGTTGAAAAAGAAAATGCCAGATTCATCTAATGTTTTGAGCCCAAAGGTAGTTCAGTTGGAATAGAATATCTCTTATGAAGAACAACCAGTCCAAATTCATGACCGTAGAGAGCAAGTGTTGTGAATAAGGTATTTCACTGGGAAATGGTTTTGTGGAATACCCAAATGTTTGAAGAGGCAACGTGGGAATCTGAAAATTCTATGAGGGATAAATACCCCCACTTATTTTGATTAGTGAATAAAAATTATGAGGATGCAATTTCCAAAAGGGGGAAGGATGTAAAATCCCAAGTAAATGAAGAATAAGATATTTTTATACTTATTAATATTTTTGAATTAAATATTAATTTTACTTTAAAAGGGTTGCTATGTTTGATAGCGTACTCGATACACAACAACGAGTTTCATTGGAATCTTACGTTGCACACTAACAATATAATATTATTATTTTTAGTGGTAGTTAACTCCAACCCATTTTTGAGGCGGGAATGAATTACAGTATGATTATACATGTTTGTTAGATGTATTTACTTTCATCCAATACAAGTTAGAGGCTTAAAATGTGAATGAATCTAATTTTAAGCATAATTTACATTAAAAGGCCGATTTATCACCTTTTAATATAGAACCCTTTGTAAATATATTTTTGGTCACTTAAATACATTCTATATGACCAAATAAAATCCTTCTATAGAATGGGGACATCAAATTTCACTTTGGGTAATTTTTTGGTATTTTTCTGATAAAGTTCATTTTTTAATGAATAGTGAAAAATACTATATTTTAATTCAAAAGTACCTTTAAATCTAATTTATCTATATGGTTAGACTATCTTTTTAGTCGTTTTTAAAGTGAAATTGAAATATATTTTTACTATTTAATCCAATGTTGGTCATTGGAATTAATTACACTTTGAAATTTGATATAAACAAGTATCAATATTTTGATAGTTATCATTTCTTAAAAAGACGTTATTTGTTTTAACAACGGGAATTAATTTTTAAATTAATTAAATCCACTTATATGTTTTGATTTTGGAAATATAGACATCAATTGTGAATTTGAAATATCAAATAATTCTTAGGCTGAATTTTTGGTATTTTTCTGAAAAACATCAATTTTTGTTGAATAGTGACACCACATAGTGGTAGTTAAAAAACAAAAACTTTCATTTAATTCAAATTTTACCACTAATGTGAATTGAATTTCAAAAATCCTACATACATGGTTATTATCAAGAAGTAAAATGTGGTTCATTAAGATGAAAATAATTTTTGGTGAATAGTAACTTTTGACTTTTATTTACTGTGGTTAAAGGTAAATAAGTTAATTCAAGGTAAAAAGAATATTATATTAATTCTAAATTACCTGAAAACTTTTCATATCTTTTTTTGATGAGTGGTGTACGACCATGGACATCCTTGGGTCGATTTTGGGACCCCTTTGAGCCACTTGGGAGTGATAATGAAAATATAGACTAATTAATTTAATGGAAAGGAAAAATAGACATAAACAAAAATATTTTAGTAATTATTTTTTAAATGGTGTTATATAAGGAATATTTTTGACTATAAATATTAATTTGGAATATAAATATATTTCTTACATCATTATTATTTTTATAATTTTTAGACAACAAATAAATTAAATTATTATTACATAATAAGGATGCAGTGTTTACCGCATTAATAAATGATTTTAAAAAATAATATTATAATGATTAAAATATTATCCAAAAACATGTCAAATTCATATTTGATGAATTTATTTCAACCATGACTCATCGTCTCTTATTCTATAATGATTTTTGGACCATTAGAAACTGAATATCATTATATTATAAAATAATATTTTCACACGTTCCTAAAGAGCCCCACCTCTCCCTTATAAAAGGAGACCACTTATAACCAATTAATCACACCTATCAAGCCATTTGGATCATCCAAAACCTTCCCAATTAAGCTCCTAAAATACCTCTCATCCTCCTAGAAGCCTTACTTTTGGAAGAAGGCACTTCAAAAAGTTTTTTTGGTTTAAACCAAAGGAAGTTACCCAAATTAAAGATAATAGTTTCTCTTAAATTGTTTTCTTTTATTTTACTTATCCAACCCGTAAAATCCTTTTTATTACTTTATTTTGTAGCAACACTAGTATCCTCAATATACTATGATGTTTTTATCAGAAGGATTCGAACTACACTTACACACACCTGCATAAAATGGGTGAAGAACATAATGTTTCTGTGGATGGGAAACTAACACCTCATGAAACGTTGATTGTTCAATTACCTCTTACCGCTTCACAAGGTGGTCATTATGATGGAACTATATTTATATATGATATATATTATGTTTATGTTTTCTTTGTGCTTATTTATTTTCTATTTATAGCATGCCTTTATGGTTTTCATAGTGGGTAAATATGATAATATGATTTGAGGAAGTGCGGACTACCGCCCCCTCAAAGTGATGTGATTCGTTAATTCCTTATGTGGTATGTATAAAGGATGGAGTTAATTATATTATATATGATATTATACTGGAATTATAATATACCTATGTTTCATTATGTTTTATTTCCATTAAAACAAGAAATATAAATTAAAGTAGCGTTCATGTGTACGTACGACTTACCGTCTACATGAATGGTGCATTTCATTTATTACCTCCAAATGTTATGTAACTATTATAAATACATGTGTATACTAGATATATACGATATATATGAGATCTAAATCATGAATAATATTCTGGATATAATGTACTATTGACCACATGGGCAACTTGTAAATATGAGGTGTTCATTTTTAACTCAAGTGCCAAATACCGACAAAACAAACGTTATTAACTTAAATGGTTACATAATGTTTATAACATGGTAATAAGTGATATAAAAGGAATAATAAACTTTAAAAAGGTTCTTAAAAAAAGTAGAAATTTACTTTAATTTATTATTCAGGAGATTAAATAAAGATCGAGTCAAGTCGGACACGAGGTAAGGGACATCACCTCAATCTCCATTCATTGAGGCATATTTTCTTTTATACACAACTTTCTTTTATACGGTGTATAAACCCCTTTGACTTTTACTTTTATTCCAAAAGAATCCTTTTCTACGAATCATTTTACTAAATGAAAAATATAATGTTCTTTTAACATACATGTTGACAATGACCTTTCCACCACCGCAAGTATTATTTGATCTTTGCCTTCCTCCAAAAGTCGTACTATTCTTAAAAGAAAATAAATACCATATACTCATTTATGTATTTTTGGTACTGAAAATGGTTTTGAAAATGGATTTGTTATTTCAATATATTTAAGTGATATATTGTGATTGAAATGTGGAAATGTTTTCTTTCCTTTATATGAGATGTATGTGTTATGATTTTATAATGGTACATGGTCATTTTACAGGTGGTTAGTGATAAACCAAATGACAGGAGGTGCTGTGAATACTAGGAAGAGTGGTTACGTTATAACCTACAATGCATTGGGTATGGAAGTCGGTCGTATGGCTATTTAATTTAGTGATATGTGTGGAAGTAGATCGTATGGTTATTCCATTTAAGTATAATTATGTCCCAAGTTACCTTTATATGTTATGTGTTCTTTATATGGGTTTTATGGTAATATTTTGCTTAAAAAAATGGTATGTAATGATCTTTTATTCAGTAAAAAGTATTTACTACTTCAAAAATGTGAAAAGTAATACTTAAGGTAAAGTATTCATGGTTTACTTATTCTTTTGAAAAACTAACCGTTTTCCTTATTTGTGTATCCCTTAATGAGCATTTTATGCTCATCCCAAGTTTTTGAAATATTTTTTCACAGGACATAATGTGGAATAGGGTAACGGTTGGTATCAAAGAGGAGACATGCTGTCCTAAACATGGAACTAGACATGACTGTATTTTTTTTCAAGAGTTCATGTTTTGTAAAAAAAAATGGGAACTGTGTAGAAGTGTCTACCCTGTAATATTTTGAAATGTAATATTTATGGCCTAACTCCCTAAAACTCTAATCCTGAAAAGATCCTCAATGTTAATTATTCATTTAATTCAAGATTATGTATGGGATTAAGGTTGAGTCCTTATATAAAGATTCCATGTGTAACATGAAATCATCTTATGTAGAGTTTCACATTTTTCACGCAGCTCATGCCTTTTCCGTATTTTGATATGACTATCTCTAAACTCCACTTGTGAAAGTTTTTTGACTCACCTCCAACCTTGCAAAAATGACACATTTTGTGAAACAAATTTGTTTATCGACCAAAATTTGGAATAAAGTTTTTTGAAAATTATAAGAAACAGCCCAAACATCAAAAATGAACTCAACATCATTATAAAAACACTTGGCTAGACAAATCCTTGATCAACCAAATGTGTATTGACAAAAAAACTATTATTCATTTCAAACTCTAATCTTTAATAATAGGTTTTTAGAAAATATTACCCATTGTAATTATTTTAAATCTAAATGAAAAATTAAATAAATCACTAGGATCAAATAAAAACCAAACATGTGAAAAAAACTCATCCAAAACTCTTATTATACATGTAAAAGATTGGTGTTGAAAAGTAGATGAGAAACATGAATTAGGTACTCATTTTTTGGAATGATAAAATATGCCCATGATAATCTCTAAGAAAAAAAGAACGATTTTCTCACAACACCTATATCTCATCATGTAACAAGATATTTACTTGGTTTTTCAAAATCATGCAACAAAAAATCCTATAAAACATTGAATTTATCAATTCTCACCCTTTTTAAATAAACCCAAAAAACCTATATTTGAAAATTTAATTATCATAATGAACAACCCCTAGATCTTATTTCCCCTATAAACCTATATAATTTCCATAGATATATTCAAATAGTTAACATAAACGGAGATAATGTAGCATTAGTAACATATTCATACTCTAGGAGGTGGTTGAACATAGAGTTTCAATCAATGTTTATCAAATATATGTTATTCTAATGGATTATTCAGAATACCAACCACTTGGTCATCAATGCCAACACTCCCCATTTTAATCAGACATTGTTCAAATTTATCATTATTAAAGTGATATCTGATCTCAATTTTTTTGGTATGATAGTGAATAACTATACTATTCATAATATTGACCGTTCTTTGGTTGTCATAATGAATAACCAATGGTTTTTTCACCTCATCACCAATATCATTATGATATTTCTTCATCCACAATAGTTGAATCCATTCATTGTTAACAAGGATATATTATACTTTTTCCATGATGAGATAAGTGAATTCTTCTTTCTTTGTTAACCATCCAACACGTTTATTTCCAATTAAGAATGATCCACCACTTTTGAACTACCTATCCACAACATCTTTGAACCATTAAACATCATAAAATTCCTATAATTCATGATCTCCTCATGTTGTAGAGTATAATCCAAAAATGATTGTACCGTGAATCTATCTTCTAATTTTTTTATTGCTTAAATAAGACATTAATTCAGATTACATAGAAAGAAGTCTGGTAAGCATGTTGCGAAGTTAACATATAGAAATTTTCCATTCAAGTATAATAACCTTCAAATGATTCTCCTTAAAATATTGGATCCACATAAGTCTCATCCTCATGCATTCTATGTTTTTTACTAATAGTAATCAGAGTCGATATTTGTTTGGATTCATGCATGTTGAATTTATTGAGAATCTATCTTGTATATTTTTTTATGAAATGAAGGAGTAATAATTATATAGAATCACCAATATCACCAAGAAGTATTTGAGTTCACCAATTAAAGAATTTTAAAATTCTAATTTCATGTGATTATAAAATTATTCCACTGATCCCGACATTCTTCTTCTAACACTATTCCATTCACAAACAAAAGAACCATAAATTGATCATTCATAGAATTTATAACAAAGATATTATGGTTTGAACCTACTATTTTAAATACGAACTTCTTTAGATAATCTTGCATTCGATAATATCCTTTTCGTGGTACATTCATCATACTATATAGTTCCTTATTTTATATAGAAACATTCATTTCATCATTTATAGTTAGAAAAACCAATGGTTATTCAATGATGACTTCTTCTTCAATAAAACCACTAATATTAGATATTTTTACGTCTATCTGATAAAATTTGTACCCTATTTGAATATCTATGGAAAAAAGTGCCTGATCGACTCAAGTCTATCCATTAGAAAAAATGTTTCTTTGATATCAATGCCTTCAATATTTACATATCTTTCACACACCATGAATTCTATTTTTATGATAACATTTCCATGCTCATCGATTTTTTTTAAAGATCCACATTGTTCCAATCAAATTGTGATTCTAAAGTCTCTTAATAAAATCACATGTCTAGTTATTATCAATTTGATCCAGTTCGTCACAGATGGCCTTAACCAATGATTCATCCTTCTCTAATTGTTCAAATGATGTTGGTTCCACAGTTGGTTGGATGGAAAAATGTGCTTCATTCATCATTATCATTGTTTGTGTATGTTAATTCCAATCCCCAATGATAATGTATTTATCAATTTATCTTATGAGGTTCTGATGAGATTTCAACAGTAATGATTTTCCACTTTTTATTCTTCTTGCGAATCATCATCATTTTGTGAGCCCTGGTCATTTGTTATGCATTCCACTACATTTTATTTTGAATACGTAGGCTGTAAAATTAATTATTCGTCATATATCATATTAGAATATGAGCTCCGTGAGGTATTTATGGATTTATCTTCAATGTTATTGATATCAATTCTATCCAAAATTATTCCAAGATAATTATTTTAACATTTTTAGTCTTTACTCTTCTTTGAATATACATGGAATATTCTATTATCTATATCATCAACATACATGAATTTATTAACTTCTTTGTTTAAGACGAATCATTAACATCCAAAAATAGGAAAATATTCCCGGAAGGGATTCCTTCTACATCATAACTCATATGGTGTATTGGGTTCGCCCATAAAAATACTTTTTTGACATATAGTGTACACCTCTACTTGAACAAAATATTTATAATAATGATGATAAATAAAACTATCAATCTCTATTGTTATATCCATATTCTTCACCTATCAATTTCTATATTGAAAAAAAAAATTATGGGGTTCTCAATACATTCACCTCATTCTTTATTCTATGTTTTTCGACATAATTTTCAAATTCAATGGGTCTGTATTCTCCTCCATTATGAGATCATTAAATCTTGATTTTCTACATAATTTCATCATAAAAATTTACAAAATAACTTTTAATGGAACCAAGAACCTTTTATTTCCTCTGTATAATCATCACACTGGTCATTTAACTGTAATCATCAATAAAGAGAAAGATGTACCTTTTTCAAGATTATCCAACCAAATTTATTAGACCACACACATCTATGTGGATAACAAGAAGAAAAATCATTTTCCTTTTATTCTTTGGATGATATGAACTCCCGACCACTTTCCTCTCATTCAAGAATCACATGACTTTTCCCAATATTGATTTAGAATGGGAATGTTGATCACCATTTGAACCTTAGACACGTATTATGGTCTCTATTGATTAACATGACACAACATCAGATGCCACAGGTTGTTTTCTTCTTCTAAAGTTGAGTAAAATGTTTTACATTTACTATTAAAATGGTATAAATTTCCTTCATTCATACATCATTTTAGGATATAGTTACCCACCATTACATTGATAGAGCACCCTTTTTTATTTAAAGTCATAATCAGTCTCGAGTTACAGAGTTGACTCACACTCATGTGATTTTGATGAAAAACATCTACATAGAGAAATTTTGTATTCCATAGCATGAAATTTTCTATTTTAGTAGTACCACTTCCTTTTATCTTTAAATAACCATCATTACGAAATTTCATTTTACCATCAACAATTTTCATAACATTATTCAAAAAAAATTCATTTCTTATCGAGTGGGATGAGCATCCACTTTGAAGAATCTAGGTGCTATGGATCATTATATCTTTGAGATATATTTGTATAACATTGGATTTCTCTATACTCTTCTTTTTTATACATGGAACTTTATCTATTGGAGTATAAATATTTACATTACAATTTGTTTTCAACATGCATGGGTTAATCATACTCATATTATTTATATATAGGAAGAAACATATTCAAAAGAGAAAATCCTCATAGTTTGTGGTTATTGACATTTTTAGGAGTTCTATAGGTATTATTCCCACTTTTCCTCTTCATTCAATGAATAGATTATTGTCCATATCTTTACTAGTGAAAAAACATCCATAGATACTTTTTCTTATATATGATGAATTATATGGCCTCATTATCCTTTGTTTACTTCTTGATGCATTCCCATCCAGATAATTCCTTTCCTCTTCATAGTAATACATGGTTTGTCTCAAAAATCCACAGAATTGAAATTTCATAGGAGGGAATGTCTTCCCACTTTTATTTATCATCATATAACCTTATTTTGTTAATTAATTTTAGCAACTAATTTCTCTAGAATATTGAGGATTATTTTCATCTCTGTTTTATGTTTAGTTCAAGGATTTATTTATTGGAATGATAAGGACAGTTATGATGTGTGAAACCTTTTTATTCCCTTTATTTTTGATAATTTATTTTCTATATTTTTACGGTTCTACATCACAAAAAATTCTACTTTTCCCATACATGTGGATATAGGATGACTCAAGGCCTTCTTTACTATTTCATAACCACATTTATCTCTTTCTAAAATCTCTACATCTAAAAATATTCCAAAATATAATATCTTATTTGTTTCCTATGATTTTTACTCAGTTTCTAATTTATTCCTTAGAGTAATAATTTATTCCTCATGTCCATGAACTATATTAACCTTCTCCTCCTATCTGGATAAAAGTTCATCGATGAATTTTTCTAGCTACTCAATCCAGAGATTAAATTCCATAACTTCTTCTGAGATTTCAAGAGTTGTTAAATATTCATATTAGCGTACTTTTAGTTAATATCTTTCTTCTTCAAGTAGATCAACAAACTATAATGAATCATCCAGAATGAATCATACCTTTATATTTTAAATTAATTTAATGTTAAGATTATCAAGAGCACCATCAAGTTCCACATTAAGATTAACAACAACAATTAACTGATTATCATTATCTTTTGAATTTTATAACTTTTGATCATTATCTATAATTAATTCTTGGGTTTTAGATTTAATCTCTTTTCCTTCATCCATAAAAATATTATTATCATATTGTTATTCATTATATATTTAACTCCTTCTCTGTAATTTATTTCATAATTTGAGGTCTCTCTTTTGATGTAACCTTTTTTGTCTTCTTCATGGCTTAATTCTTCACTTTTAACATCAAACGATTTCCTTGATCACAGGGAGGAAATGTATCATACTCTATGACACAAAAAATAATCAAATATAATATTTCATTCAAATATACTTTTTCTTCTCTTGAAATTATTGTTGAAAAGAGAAATATGTTTTTCATACTCATTATATATTTCATTACATACTCTGAAAATCTTATGTTTTCTCATGTCATTGAATTACATTTCCTTTGTTAATTTAATTGATGATTCATTGGTTTGACTCTCATTTCATATTCCAAGAGGATACACAATATACCATGAAAAGAAATCGTAGAAAAATATAATTCATTAAGGGTTGACACTTTTGGATTGTTCAAGGGTGGAAGCCTTCTTTGGATTTTTTTTCATAATTTATATATATTTAATTTATCCACCAAGATATAAAATCACTCCAAAAACTTCACTAATTTAGTAAAAACAAACTATATTTTCAACTGGATTCATTTTTAGATCATCAATCATGTTATGAAAAACAAGGAGTTTGGCGTCAGTCCCATTGTTATACCCATAATATATATTTTTTAGTTTCCCCCATATGGTATTAGATGAAGTGAATATTATCAAAATTAAATAAATTTGATAATAGAGTTATAAAAATTGGTAATTTTGTGATTTGGAATCTACATCATGCATTTTTCTATCTATTTCAGTCATATATAGTCCTATCAAGTCTCTATTTGGAATCCCTTGAGTAGTGAAAAAGGGATCTTCCATCCCAAGAGATATCAAATGATATCTTATCATATTCTTCCAAATATGTCTTTTTCATTCCCAAAATAAGTGTAATCCCCTATAATTTACTCATTTCTCTATAAAAAATAGAGGAAAAATTTATCTCCACTTACATGGGATCTTTGATACAATGTATAGGACCACAAAAAACAATGAGAGTGGAGGGGTTAATGAGGGTTTAAAATACTTATTTTAAAGTTATAGATCTTGTTCCCATAATAATGTGAACTTTTTTGTCCTATATGATTGATTCATATTGTAATAAAACATTAAAATTTATAGAGACAACACAAAATTATAACATGTTTCACTACTAAGGGATATTCCCAGGAGAATACACTAGCAGTGTGTCGATCATTCCAAAATAAACTAATAATTACTAGTTTTCTAATAGTTAATTTCATATATTCACTCTATTTAGGAACACTATCTTTAAAATATATTTTTTGGAAATCATACGACAACCCTATGAAAACTTCTGTTGACTCCCCCTAGCTCATTGCATTTTGTGAAATCATACTTAGTTTAATTACTTGAAGTCTGCTTTAGTATATTGGAATAATATTCGTTGTACATGATTATCAAAAGATTATTCTTAGACTATAGACCCGAATTTATGTACTCGAAAGAATATATCAAAAAGGCCAGGTAATAAAAAAGTTTAGTCGTGGATGTCAGTCTTATACATGGAAAACCTGTATGTTTACATTACTATTGGATATTTTACAAAAGATCATTTTATCTGAATGTTTTTTTTCCTGTGACTAAACTATGAGTTTCTCTTGGTCTTGATTGACATAAGTAACCCTTTATGTACAATAATTACTATAGATATAAGGAACACTCTAAACAACGAGTTTCTATTGGAGGGTAGTGAGACCATATGTTTATTGGAAAAGTTACTTTGAATCTAGGGGGTGGCCACCTATTTATAAACACAGACTAACCAACACCCATGTTCCTTACGTTCCTTTTACCATCCATTATGCCCTAATTTTGATTTGATATTTGGGGTATATAATACTTTAATTTCTTCCACAGTGTGGAACATCCTTGTTTATTGCAAAAAAAAATTTCACACAGTTGCAAATTTTAAGCACAATTCACGCCTTTGCTGTTTTGTTATGTGATGACCTCATAAGTACACATGAAGACACCATTTTGATAAAAAACCATCCTTTCACACAAATTATTTTTCCTATAGAAACTATCTTCATCCTCCAAATTTTGGACCCAAAATTTGGAAAACATTGGGAAATAATTTGAACTTCAACACGGAATCCCTATGCATCATAAAAGTACATTCCTTGAAGCCTCCTTGGTAAAACTGGTGTGGATTGACAATAAACAGAAACTACACTGTTTAAAACAACCGAATGTGATATGACTTGGTTCCAATAGTTTATGACTTATCACATGATTATGATACCCATTTCATTCCATGCATGGGTAACCCTAATTTCTATTCATTATGTTTCGATTCTTTATATAGAAAACATATGCATGAAAAAATTATGATTAGTGTGCCTAGATTACCCTCCAATGAAATGGGTAGTATTTAGTCACAAGAGACGTCATGTATGTGATTAGGGGGTAAAACCCATCCACTATGGGACTTTTTCTACCATGTGATATATTATCCTCAACCGATGTTTATTCTATGTTTTATGTTTCTTCTACATTCATATATTTTCATGATCATATAAATCCATGTTATATATGTTATAATTACACATGTTTATCCATTATCCATAGCCTTTTATATCATGATATTATTCCTTAAAATCCATTTTTCATGTTTGATTCCCATACTTATTACCTTTATAGGATTTTTAGCTCACCACCTGTGCCAATGTATCGTTCAAGTCATTCTATGATGATATAAGATCTCAAAGAATGTTTCGAGTTCATTATAAAGGATAAATAAATTATGTTTTTTATCATTTTATTTTTTCAAATTACATACCTAATCTTCTAAATACACTAGAATTTATGATCTTTGGTCGGTATTTGAAGGTTAATTATGCTAAATATCAAGTAATATTATGTGTAAAAGGTTGGGTATCTAAAATTATTCTTCCAAAATTACATGAGAGGTTTTAGATAAGATCTTACTAGGTATAATATTATTCCCATCATAACATATATATATAACTTTTTATTGTGGTCCCCTGGTGGGAGTGGCTGATTTAGTTTGGACTTATTATCTTTTATAGTTTGTTCAATTGTTTCTAGTGATCATGTTTTCTCTAATATGAATTTAAATTGGTATTTTACCTTATTACTATTTTATATCCTGAAATTATATGTATTTTACTATAATTTATTTGATTGGTGGATTCACTATCCATTCTTGGGAATTTTGAAGTGTATGCCTTCCATATGTGCATGTTCTATAGCCTCAGGGTTAGTCACAAACTCAATTCATAATAGAGGTAGGATTTGGGGTTCACTCATATATTCACTACTGTAATAGAAGGGGTACTAGATGGGGTTGGGTAATGAAGATGTGGTATATGAGCATTTGGTTGTTATATTGGATTGATTATTGGTATATGAACTAAAAATGATAGTATGGGTTGGAAGGAAAAAAATATAAGTTTAACATAGTACATGATGAGATTAAAGGGGACATGCTACAGAATAATTTATTATGGAACCCTATGATCTAATGTATAGACCTTAAGCATTTTGAATTTTCTAAGGTAAATGACAATTATTTCTCAATATAGACCTATGTAAAGGTCATGAATCATGATTATTTTCTCTTACGATTAAATTCAATATAAGATCAGAATTGTAGAGAATATAAATTATTTAACCATAAGGACTATATATTTTTGTTTTAGGAAGTCCAAAATATATATTTTTTTATTTTTTTTGTATAGATCTTAGTTGATGTCCTCATTATTCCCTTGATGATGACTTCCATCAAGATACAATAGTATACCATCATAATTCTAAGGATGGTAACGATGACGATTTGAGGTAGAAACTTTATCTATTACAACATTAGGTCCTACAAATGTATGGTGGATAATTTTATGATTATGATATAAATTAATGGTTAGAGGAGGTAAAAATAGATTTCATATTGATCCATGATAGGAAGGAACACTATATTACATTATAAATCAATATGTTACAAGTAAATTATCATATATGGTGGGTTTTATTTTTTGGGGATCATGATAATTTAGAATATTCATGGGAGAAGTTCAATAATCAATTTCAGAATATATTCCTTTATTATACTACAAATCTTTCACATTATCTAAGGATTGTTTCTCTTCAACAGGGGACATAAAATGTGAAAACGTTTTTTATTATGTTCAATGAATCACTCTATTTTTATTTAAAACACATATAAGATGAAAAATACTATAATGATTCATTTTGAGGAGGTGTTGTGACTAGAGATTAATGACATGTCACACCATTAAAAATTACAATGATAATTACAGTGTTTGTGATGGAATTGTTCAATAAGAATATGATAACTCATACCACATCAAAATATGAAGGTAGTATTTTGGACTTATGACTAAGTAAAGTTGTGAGTATTGGTTTATAATGGCCTCTCATTCTAATGTTTCATATATAAGATTGATGAATTTATCATTATTATTCTTATTCACTAAATTTTGTAGTTATTGAAACTCTACTATGATATAAAACATTTTTTTATTCCCCTATGGATCTCATGGACATCAAATACTCGAGTTCCCAACCTTCTTTAATAGTCATCATAGAGTTTGTGTCATTCTTTATGTTTAGTTGTTCTATAGGAATTGGCCAACATTGAGTGAAAAAATAATAGATAGGATATTCTAATGATTCCCTCAACCTCTTGGAAACATGGTAATGTTTGACCATGGTGGTGGTAAACATCATGTTTAGTGAGGTTGTGGAGAAGTATATGATCAGATGTATGGAATAGAGTTTCCAAATCTAGGTGATCCATCTATAATGCGTGGTTCCAACAATCTATTTTTAACCACATTTTATTTTCTATATGATTGATGAGATCAATAATCATTTAGTTCAACCAAGTTATTCTAGGATATATGAAATTACGTGGAGGGGCTTCTGGTTTTCTAGGCATTAACTGCACTACTTAGAGGTCCTGATTGATTTTATGATTTATATAGAAATTGAAATATGATTCTATTTAAATATCAATATATTGGATATTTATTATGTTTGTGTATAAATCCATATGATTTAATACTTAGTATAGAATAATTGTATTCAGTGAAAGATATCAATAATTACATTAGGTGGAAATTTATATTCTCTAATTCTTATTGTATGTTACTCATGCTCATTAGTGTTAGAAACCATCAATTTGTTGAGATATATATTGAACCTATATCATATATGTTTTTTTGTTTTAAAGTTGTTCAGCCTATGGTGTTTCAGATGGTTGTTGTAAATTATCGTCTTTCTTTGCTAAATATGTTGCAACACTACCCCTAGACCCAAAGGATATCTTAATTAAAGAAAGGTGGTCTCCCTATATCTCCTCATTCTTTCATAATTAGTCTCTTATTTAACTAAAAATAAACCATTTGTACATGATGATGAGTTTTAAAACCTCTATAAAAAGAGGTATTGTAGTAACCACGAATTTAGTTAATTGAATTTTAAGATTTCTCAATGTGTGATCCTCCTTAATTAACTATTTTAAAGAGTCTATATTGACCACAATGTCCTCTCATTCAACCCTCAGTTAATTTTATTTACCACTTACTTAAATATAAGTTTTAATCATGGATTTAGACTCATGATATTTTGTAACACCTAAATGTGTAATGTATCGACTTTAATGAGGTATATAAAATTTAATGTTTTGTTTACTATTTATTTGAAGTGACCTAGGGAACCCGTCTATGCACCCCCACTGTAGGTCTCAGGTAGCTATTTAAATAATTTAAATAACTCCATGATTTTAATGAAAAAAAATGCTATATCACACTTTAGCGCAGTGTCCTGGATTAAATTAATTAACCAAGGATTGAAAATAAATAAGAAAAGATCTAAAGAAAACCTAAAATAATGTATGATTGGATAAAAGAAAATATAAAATTAAAATTGAAAGGGTGTTACGAAATAAATAATTAAAATGGGATATTACCATTTTTATTATGTTTATATTCTTTCTTTTTTCCATTATTTTTTATTCTATTTTTCTCATTTTCTTTTCCCTTATTCTTTTATTTTATTTTCCCGTTATTATTTTCCTTTTCTTTTTATTTATTTTCTTTTTTTATTATCTCTTCCTCTCATCTCTCTCTCACAATTCCCCCCTCTCCGGAGGTGACACACCACCTTCTCCCCCCATGGAAAGATCTCCACACATCCGTTATTTATCTATATTATCTGTCTTTAGGTGTATTGTAAACCGTAAGGTAAGGATAACCTCATGATTTTGTAATAATAGAGTTTCGTTGAGTATCATTCGTGCAGTCCACCACATAAACATTTTAACCAATTCGGGGGGTTTTTCTAAAATCACATTTTTTCATCAATTTTAGGTAAAATTAAATCTTAATATAGATTATATATTCATCAGTGACCACAAGGTAGGTGTTATACTCTCTTTCCATCTATTTCTTTAAGAATTATAAAAACACATGGTTGTGTCTTTCATTGATGCCTACCGACATTGTTCAATCTCACCCAATCTTTTCAATTTAATTATTTTTCCAAATTATTGAATCCTTATTTATCATTAATTAATTTATTTAAATTTATGTAACATTGTCTGACACCCCCTTGGGTGTGGCTTCGTGCTTGGTATAAATTTCGTTAGCTTAGGCATTTAATTTATTTAGCATCATGTGTTGCGCATCCCATTTTTGTTGTGTTTAAATTAAATAATTATTTTAGAATAATTATGAACATTTAATTATTGTATTTTTTTAGTTATTTATGCTGAATTATTTATTTATTGAAAATTTTCATTTATCTTATTCTGCTGATACAATATCTTGCCTTGTTATGTTTTATGTTGAAATATTAAATTAATACCATCTGTTGCATGGGTGTATCTGCTTAGATTTCAAGATTAAATTACATATGAATTATAAGTCATATCTTATATAGTGAAAGTTTAATTAAATTTCGGTTGGGTGGAGAAGGTGGGTCCCATATTAAGGGACATTCTTGGATCCTTCATTTCTGACCGGTTACCACTACACATCGGGGGAGGGGGGTGTCTTAGGCTATTCCAGGTTGGGAATTCCCCAAGATTTCTAAGTACTTATGAGTGATAATGGTTCAAAAAGGGTCCATTGAGGATGGATCCTTTGGAAATGAGGCTATGATAGCCTCTGATTATACTCAACCCATTTTTGTGAGATTGAGATGGAATCATGGTAAAGCCATGCCTCAAGCGATGCATTATCTTTAGGAAGATTCCCCTGGATGGGCTCGGTGGTATTAGATAATTAGAAGGATGTATTATAGTGATACCTTAAGGATGGGAATTGAATCCATATCTAAACATGATAATTAATATAGATGCACTGATTGTTTAGGCTAATTTCACTTTAAATAAGTTGAGAATTGTGATATTTTTTTGGTATGTTGGAACACACCTGGTTGGAAAACTATTTACACCCCAAGTAAAAGCAGAAGGTGGGGGTATGCACATTCCTTGTTTTAAATTGTTTTTCTAGGTTTATATATAATCATATGGGCATCCTTCTTTTTACAGTTACTATATTCAAACATATGTTTAGGTTAAAGAGGGAGATTAAGGATGGGTGTCATTAGGAACCCAGGCCGAGTAATTTTAATTTATTGCACTTCATTATTTATCTGATATTTTTATTTAATGATAGAATGCAATTTATTACTGAAAAAAATGTACAGGTATAGAAATCGTGGATGTCGGCCTACTGAGATTTTATCTTACACCATGCGTGGGCCTCGTTGACATCCTAGTAGATTATATTCTTTCAGATATTCACAAAGGGAAGCGAGATGATTCCAATTATTGGTTATTCTTTCTAAATAAGATGGAGACTCAGGTAGAGGAACAAGAATTTCTCATGATGTAGTTGTTTCGCTTTGTGTTTTTTAGATGATAGTATGCTTGGGTTTTATTTTCATTACATTCCATTTAGATAGACATCATAGCTTGACATTGCTTTGTGATCTTCCACATTTGATTCTTATTCTTATGGATTGTTCATATTTCATCTACTAAAATTTATTCATTATATGATACCTCTATTTGTTATTAATGTCTTGTTTACTTACATTGTGATAATAAGTATTAACTATGAGGGCATAGTCCCCCCTACATACATGAAAAAAGACCTCACTACTAGTCGATAGCCTCTGGCATTCGTGAAGATGTGCATGATGTTATGTGGCTAATTGGGCTTGGGGAACCCTTTAGGTGGATCCTGAGATTGGGATGATATAATGAATTATGAGAGGTAGTTTTACTTTTTTCATACAATTTGATTTATACCGGATACAATGATACATGGATTTAAAATTTACATTTTTCTTGGATGTAGCAAACCCATGTAAAGGGGAAACCCAAAGTATTGGTTTTGGATTGCAGTTATTGTTTGTGCCAGTTATTGTTTATATGATTTCACCATTGTTCAACTCACTTGTTTTATATTATTATTAATATTGGTATTATTTATATAATGGGTTTTTACCATTGCATCCCAATTATACGATGGTACTACATTACATGCATAATATTGGGCACCATAGTATTAAAATGACTTGAATATTTCCACACCATATCTACTTTCAGCGTGCATTTTATTATTGTCATGTGAGTGAGTGATGTTGTGCCTAGAGGTAAATGATTTGGAAATGATGGGTTGTTAAAGATAAATTTGTGATAGTCTGTATATGTTAACCTAACTTAACATGGAAAAGGACATTATACCTTCTTTAGTAATCCTTCTTAGTTTTCTTTTCAATATCAAACCTAGATTTTTGAAGTGGGTTATCTATTATATATTTCTCAGAAGAAGTCTATGTACCAAACCTCTTATTTCTTGTTACATGTTTTACTCATCTTCTTTACCCTTTTATCTAAATGTTTTTGTTTGGATGTTTTGGACCAATGCCACTTTGACATCATCATTCTCTTCCTTAAGAGAGTGGAAATGAGAATATTCCAGAGATGGTGGCTCTTGAACCACCAATGGTACCTCTTGTACTGCCTCATGTGGTACTACATACTGCTGATACTCTGAGGGACCCTAAAGCTTTGTTTAGGGATAGTCTCCTCATGTTTATACGTCAGTTCAGAATATCCCAAGACCTTCCCCATCTATGGTAGACCTCACATGGGGCATTCTATAGTATCACCCTCCCAGCTTCTCGTGGAGTGGAGGACCTCATGCTACCAGGTCATGGATGGAACAAATGAGGTCTATCTTCTACAACCTCAAGATAAATCTAGAGGGAAGGGTCAAACTTGTAGTTTACATGATTTGTGACTCCTCCGAGCACTGTTGGGATGTTGTTTTAGAGGCTCAGGAGAACAGTGACATGGTTTGGGCCAACTTCTAAGCAGCATTCTACAATCACTTTTTCCTATAGAATCTGAGAGATAACCACGTAAAGAGATTCGTACATCTTATGATGTACACTATAACTGTGTTAGAGTATTCTGCTCCTTTTATAGAGTTTCAGTGTTTACCCCATCTATGACTGGAGATGCTTAGACTACTATGAGATGTCTATAAGACTCTAATTTTGGAGTGAAATGTCAGAGAAGCTAAACCGGTGAGCCATATAAGTTCAATTTCGAGAGAAGGTGATGGCTCTTCTGGCAGCAAGAAACGCCATTTTGAATGTTTAGATGGGGAAAATTGAACAAAAAAACACATTTTGATAGCTTTGTCACATTTCATCAGTGTGGTAGAGATGATCACAAGAAGCCATAATGCACGAGAGACCTGATGGAGTGAAGAGCTTGCGGAAGGATGGGTCACCTTCAGTGTTTATTCTATTATTTATCTTAAAAATCCAGTGTTATAGGATCCTAACCTTCACCTTCATTAGGTATAGGATCCATGAATCCACATAATAATGGAACTTCTCTTACCACTAGATGACCAGGATGAGGTAATGGTGGAGGTCGTGGTTGAGGAAATCTTGTTCTAGATTTTTAGCATCAGCAGATTGGACCTGCTCAGGCCAACCAGGAAGCATCTCAGGGCTGTGGTTCATAGCTCATGTTTGTAGTACAATTCGCTCCAGATGAGCAGACTGTAGGACCATCTATAGTTATCGGTACTATTCTAGTATCCTCTAATTTAGTTTCTTCTCTTTTCGATACTGGTGCATCACAGTCCTATTTATATATTGTTGTTGTTTAAAGTCTTGGTTTCCTAATTTAGAACCCTTACAATGTCATGTCTCTCGACACTCCCTTAGGAGTCAGTGTAGAAGGCATACACTAGTTATAAGTGTTCACATTGATATAAAGGTGGGGGTTCCATTTCATTTAGAATATATATATCCTCTATATGTCTTGAATTTAAGTCATTATCCGTATGAATATGCCTACTATTTTTCATGATGAAGTGGATTTATATCATTTTCGGTGTCATTTACACCCATTGAGGGTGACACATATCAACAAAAAATATAATGGGATATGCAGGCAGATTGAGTTGTACTTAAATATACTGGACTGGGCAGATTGAAAACTCGGATTGTTGGTTTCTTCAAGAGTGATCAAGGAATGCAGCTAGTGGAATTTCTTCTAGTTTTGTTTCATTTCAGGGATGTCTTCCCTAATGATTTCTCTTTTTTACCTCCAATGAGGTATGTGGAGTTCAATATCAAGCTCGTGCTAGGTGAGGCACTAGTGTCTATTCCTCATTATTGGATGGAACCAACATAGCTACAGGAACTCAAAAATCATCTAGAAGACCTCGAGGCTAAGGGTTTCATCAGACCTATCAAATCACCATGGGGTTCAAATATTCTTTTTTTCATAAAGGAATACGGTACCCTAGGGTTATGTGTGGATTATTGTTGACTCAACTAGATCACATAAAAGAATCGATATACATTTCCGTGTATAAATTATTTCTCTGACCAGCTCTGGGGAGTAGTTTTTTTCTCAAAGATTCATATGAGGTCGGGATATCACCAGGTGCATGTTAGACCATCTGGCATACCACATACAACATTCCAAAGTAGTTACTACTTGTATGAGTATCTTTTTATTCCATTCATAATCACGAATGCACCAACAGTCTTCATGGCTCTAATAAAATGGGCTTTTCACCCGTATCATGATTCCTTTTTGGAAGTCATTCCAGATGACATAATGGTGTATTTTCTTTCTATACATGACCATTCAACCCTTCTTGAGATTATTTTGTGTACACAGAGAGAGAACTAGATATACACTGAGTATAGGTAATTACACTTCTGGAATGATAATGTTTACTTCATTTTTTATATTATATCTAAATCTGGAGTATTAGTTGACGCAGAAATGGTGAGCATCGTAGTTCCATGGGAGCATCCCTTGAATGCTTTCAACATCTGTAGTTTATTGGGGCCTGCTGGCTTTTACATGCATTTCATCCAGGATTTATCCTTATTAAGAGTTCCTATCAGGGCCCTGGCTATGAATGGTGTACTGTTCATCTTGTCATTATTTTTTGAATAATCTTTTTAGGAGTTGAAAGCAAGGCTAACCTCAACTCTGATCTCGATTCTACCTAAGTTAGGTAAAAACTAAACAATTTACTGTGATACTTCAGGAATAAGACTATACGATGATTTAATATAGGGTGACCGTGTCATGGATTATGGATCCTGCCAACTGAGACCTCACGAGTGGAACTATCCTACACATGACCTTGAGTTGGAAGCTATTGTTAATGCTCTACATTTTTGGAGAAACTATTTATTGGGTGAATGATTTCTTTTTTAAACTAATCATAAAATATTGAAAAATATCTCCACTCAATGAGACATAAATTTAAGGCAGTGCAGATGGGTTGAATACTTGAAGTCGTTCAACTATGAGATTTCTTATACTCATGGTATGGGTAATGCGGTGGCAGATGCTTTAAGCTTCTAGACACAAACATAATTCATTCAGGTCACTAACAATGAGTGTAAATTGATGGCTTTTTTTCTAAGATGCATCTGGTGGTTCAAGAAAAATGTGGGAAATTAGTTCTAGTAGCTCTTAAAGTGATGTAATCTCCTCTAGAATATGTTCACATATGAAATTTTACTGATCCTGGGGGGATCATTTTGAGGGAATGCTTTACAGGAGAGAATGAACCTATTTATTGGGTTGTTTATGGAAGTGAAACTCTCCTTTAAAATGGCCATGCATGGTTTTCTTTGTGTATAGATGAAAAGATGATGAATGAACCTCACACCACCATTTGAAAAGATCATCATAGGCTGGACAAGATGTATAAAGACATGTGTAAATAATAATAGTGGCTTGGTATGAAAAAGAAGAAATTGGGGTTCATTAGTCAGTTCTCCACCTGTCAACAGGTCAAGGCAGAGTTCCATCATCCTGCTAGACTACAACAGCCTAGATACATTCATTAATTGAAATATAATGACATCACTATGGATTTTTTTATAGGATTTCCATGATCCTTGAGGCATCGATGCAGTATGGGGGATTTTCATTAGGTTGACCAAGGTTGCACACTTCTAACCTATCTAAGAGAACATAACAATTGATATTTTGGGAAGGATGTACATCTAAGAGATTGTTAAACTTCATTGAATATCTCATTCTGTTGTCTTGGACAGAGATTCTTTCCATACATCACAATTCTGGAAAGGGTTTAAGAAGGCGCTTGGTTAACAAGTACTCTTGAGTACTGCGTATCACCCTCAGGCCGATGGGCAGTTCAAGATAACTATAAGAGTGATAGAGGATATTTTATGGGTCTATTTCCTTGATTTTTTTGGGTTCATGTGATAATAATATCCCTCTATTTGATTTTACCAATAATAAAAGATTCAAGGCGACAATTAAAATGGATTCAATGAGGCCCTCTATGATGGCTCAAAGCAGGTTAGGCAGCTTTGTTGTGTTCTAATCTAATTCAAGAGACTTCTGAGACATTTCAACTGATTCAGAATCTTATGATTAATGCTCAGTCAAGACATATATCTCCTACCGATCATCGTCGTAGACCTCTGGAGTTTGAGGTGGGACATCACATCTTTCTACATGTTTCTCTGAGGCTGCATCACATGATGATCAGGAGACATGGAAATTTATCACTAAGATACATTAGGATTTTTGAGATAGTAGAGAGTGTTGGGCCGGTAGCCTATCAGTTGCTATAAACTCAATGGTACCATTCCATGTACTACATTTTCCATGTATCTCATCTCCGACACTACCATCCAAATCTGTCGCTTTCTTTTGACCTTGATGACATCGAGCTTGAGGAAGATTCATCCATTGAAGACCATCTGATCCATATCTTTGAACATATCACGAAAGTCCTCTGAGACAGGTAAATCCCTCTGATCTGGGTGTTATGACCCCAAAAACGCATTGAGGATGAGACCCGAGAGTGAGAGACGGATGTACATGCATAGTGTCTGAAGCTTTTCTCTAACGACATTCCACTACCATTGGAAGGGAAAATTAGGGATGAGTTATCTTAAGGAGTGGTAGTTGTAATGTCTTAGCATTAATGAGGTACACACAATTTATATTATTTTCCTAATTCATTTAGGCAACCCAGGGTGTGCATCTACGCACCCCACTGCGGATCGCGAGAGACTATTTAAATAATTTAAATAACTATAGAGTATATATGAAAAATTATATATCACACTTTACCATGGTGTTCATGATTAAAAAATTTAATTATAGATTGAAAATAAAAAATAATATATTTAAAGGAAATTTATAAGAAAGAAACAAGGGATAAATGGAAATTTAGAAAAAAAATCAAAAGGGGGTTACAGAAAAAAATTAAAAAAAATTAAATTGGGAGATTACTATTTTTTTATTTTTACATACATTTATTTTCCATCATTTTTATTCCATTTTACATTTAATTTTCATTTCACTTTTACTTTTATTTTATTTTTCTCTTTTATTATTTTCTTTTTCCTTGTTTTATTTCTTTTTTTATCCTCTCTTCATCTCCTCCCTCACTCATGACACACCTCCCCCTTTCACTAGGTGGCACACCACCTTCTACCCCCTTCATAATATCATCGCACCTCCATTCATCATCCATTTTAATTGCCATCAGGTGCACTGTAAACATTAAGTTAAGGCTGACCTCAAACTCTTGGAATCGTAGAGTTTTGTTGAGTATACTTTACGCAGTCCGTCGCGTAATGATTTTACCCTATATTGGGGTTCATCTAAAATCATCAATATTCTACCATTTAAGGATAAAAAAAATCCTACCATGGATCATAGATTCATTTCTGACTAAAAGATAGGGGTACTAATCAATTGCCCTTCATTTCATTGCGAATTATATAAATGTATGGTTGTTTCGTTCGTCAGTGCCTACTGAATTTGTTCAATTTCATCCAATATTTTCAATTTAAATACTTATCTTAATTTCTGCAGCCTTATTTACCATAAATTAATTTTTTAAATTTTTGTAACATGGTCGGACACAAATTGTGTGTGCCAAAAAGTTAGGTATAAATTATGATATTTCGTACATTTGATTTATATAACTGTATATGTTTCACAACACATATTTGTTGTGTTTAAATTAAATAATTATTTTATAATAATTATGAACCTTGAATTGATGGATTTTTATAGTAATTTGTGGTGAATTATTTATCTATTAAAAAGTGTATTTATCTGCTTGTGCATATACAGTATCTTGCCCCATTACGTTTTTATGCTGCAATATTAAATTAATACTTCTTGTTGCATGGGTGTATTTGCTTAATTTCAAGATTTAATTACATATTCATGGTATGTCATATATTCTACTTTAAAATTTTAATTAAATTTACGAAAGGGAGGGAATGTGGGTCCCATATTAAGAGACACACTTAGATCCTCCATTCTTGACTGGTTACCACTACGTGTCAGGGGGCAGTGTTTTAGGCTCTTCTAGACCAAGAGTTCCATAGTCATTCTAAATAATTATGTCTGATACTAGTTCCAAAATGTCCCCTCGGGGATGGATCCATTGGCATTGTATCTATTCCAGCATTAGATGATTCTCAAACCCTTTTTTTGAGATCGGGAAAGACTCTTGGTAAAGCCATGTATCGAGCGATACTTGGTCTTTCATAATATTTCCTTGGATAGGCTCAGTGGTATTTGATAATATGAAGGATGTACTATAGTGATACCTTCGGTATGGGAACAAAATCCAATTCTCAACATGAAAATTAATAATGATGCAATGAAGGTTTATGTTAATGTAACAACCCAATATTCCATGGTATACTTATCTTTGAATAATACAATAGTCTGTGTTGTACGCAACTTCGATTTCTTACACACCACAACCAATCAAACTAGCCATTATGAATAGTAATACCAACTTTTTGAAATTTAGTAAATTTTATCATTAAAAATGGACTGCATTTTTGGATTTGGAATATCGAAATTATCTTAGGGTGAATTTTTGGTGTTTTTTTGAAAACAAATAATTTTTGATGAATAGTGAAAACACTGAGATATAGTTTAAAACAAAATTTTTATTTAAATAATTTTTTATTTTTTTATATTTTTTTTAGATCAATATATATACAAAATACCTATATATATTCAATGTAATTCATTAGAGTCATATTATAATAATTTTAGATATATAAAAATTAAATTGAACTTTTTACCGTCTTTTACCCACCTCCTATGTGCATTTGCAAATTTATATAAAACATAATTTTACCACTTCATTGAGTTTAATTTCCAAAATAAGAGAGAAACGATTGATATAAGTAGGTAAAATGTTGTTCAGTAAGGCTAAAATAAATTTTGGTGAATAGTAACTTTTTCCTTTTATTTACCACGATTAAAAGTAAATAGGGTAATTAAAGGTAAAAATGATATTATTATTACCATAAAACGTGTCCTAATTATATTTGATAAGTTTAATTAGACAAAAAATAACCTTAGGAATAAAATATGAACCTCTTTGGTCCACTTGGATTAGATTAGTACATTTATTATAATTTAATTGAAAGAAAAGTTAAAAAAAGGTAAAATCAACGTTTAATAACTAAATCAATTTTAATATAGGGTTACAGATAAGATAAATTCGACTATAAATATTCATTAGAAATATATAAAGATTTATTACATAAGGGTATTTTATTTATATTTTTTAGACCTAATATAATTTAATTTGTTTATGACACAATGATGATGCAATAATTAACTAATTAATAAAATATTAAAATAATTTATATTATAAATATCCAAATAAATATAATTTGAGACTTTTTATGAATTTAACTATTTTTTTAGGTTAATAAGACATATTAGGGTTGTTTAGATGATTTAGTTTTGAAGTAATAATGCAGTAATAAATTTTGCAAAAACAAAATACCATATAGTGTCGAAATTGACATAAAAGAGTTTTTAAAAAAAATATTTTATTATGACTTGATATTCTATTCCTAAAAATCTAATGTTTGACCAAAATACTTATATAATGATAGGTGTATCATTAATGAACCAATTGGGGTTTTCATAGAAGTATATACTACGATTATGAACCATATAATATAAAAATATAACGATACATGATAAATGTCAAACTATTTAACTAAGAGTTAAATCTAAAAGATAAGGTTACTATAGTGACACAAACATATCTAAAACATATTGGTTGAGTGGTTGTAGACCCATAAACACCTTATTATTTAAATACTATATTTTGGAGCCATTATAAAACGAAAATTAGTTTATTATAAAATAAAATTTCTAGCTTTTCCAAAGGTTCCCCTCACCCCTCTTATGAAAGGGAACTCCCCCTTCTCTCCAATTCACACATTAAAAGCCATTTGGCTCGGCCAAACCCTGACCAAATACCCTCTCAACTGTCCTAAATTCATCATATAGTCCTTAATTTAGTCATAAATCCAATCTAAGGAGGCCTTTTGATCAAATCAAAAGGAATAACCGGAAGTAGAGGTCAATATTTCATCACATCTTTCAAGATCCTTTCTTCTTACACTTCCTCTTTCTTTGTTGTTTCCATTATAAAATAATAAATCTAGTATTCTCAATATAATTTGATGTTATTATAAATATGGTACAACCATATTCATTATTCTATCCATCCTTTGAATGACATGTCATTACGTGTGCATACATACGACATACCATCTCCACGTCGTGGGGTAATTGTTATTCAATACATTATTATTTGGATGGGTATAATAATGGTGTGTAATTGATGTAAATAATAAATATAACATGATAATAATTATTTATATATGATATACCATCCAATTATATATTATTTTAATATCAAAGCAATGGTATTGTCACTCGTGCGTACATACCGTCTCCGCGAACGTGATAAGATTCATTCCTCGTCATATCCATTCAAGACTATTTTTCATTAGATGATAAAAAAAATGTTTAAAGACATGATATAATTCTAGATACAAATAATATAAATCCCATCCATAAAAAATATGACTCACATAACAAAAAAAATAATGGAAAACGAATCCATTAACACCCGGGACGATGATAATACTAAGAAATTATTAACAAAGAAATATTAAAAGAATATATATGATATTATATTAATGTATAGGATTCTTGTATAATTTAATAACAATTATTTCACCATTATAAAATAGGTTAACCTACCCTCCATCAAGTAAAATTACAATGTAAGGGTTAATCCTACAATCTCTTTATTATCCGAGGTTGTTTTTACGTAAGTATATACTGGGAACTCTTGACCATCAACATCCATGTTTCATAGAAAATGTATTTCAAAACATTTTTTAATGAACAATGGGGGGAATTAATATATACCATTATTTGATCTTATATTTTTTGAAATGACGCATTATGTTGTCTTCCAATCTAGGTACTTTATGAAATTTTCGACAAAAATACGGTAAGAATTTTTTTAACTTATACGACATGTGTGGCTATTTTTCACCGTTATAACGTCATCAAAGCTTCCCTTAGAAGCATATAAGAGGACATTTAAAATAAACTTTTTCTTTACAATTTTGTGACTCTTAAATGATTTCGAAATAGAAATAGATATTTACCTAAAAAAGGTTTTGATTTTATCTATGTCAACATCCTTTGATGGATTTTATGTTTTTTTGTAGTTGAGTTATTATGATACAAAACATCCATATTGTATTGATGGTTTTGTGATATGTTTGACTGTTGATGTTCAATTTTTATACCATTCATGGTTTATGGTTAATGTATTGACATTTCATATGCTAGTTTTAATATGAATGTGTATGTTATATTTCAAACTTTTTATATGAGGAATGTATTGGACTTATTAACTGATGGGTGGAGCCTGCTATAGCTCCTCGATGCATCGGTAGGTCTCATGAGACAACTAGATGTGGAATTGTCTGAGGTCTTTCCCATTTTGATATATGGTTTTGGTATATGCCTCAATGATTTTTAGACATCTTGCCTGAGGCCATGACAAAACATTTCAGAATGTACGACATCATACATTCCCTTGTTATGAAAATAATATTTATGGTTCATGTGGTTATTCGACTAGTAGAATACTCATGATTATGTTTTGTTATGGAATTATTTACTAATATCATATTCCTTCAATAAAAGTATTCATGTTTATTATTGGTAAAGTCATGTGGTTTCAATTATTCACCATGCTTAATATTTATGTTATCTTCCGCTGTGTTGCTTAACCTTACTAAGCATTTGAGCTCACCCCTTTCTTATGTTTCATTTTCCCAGGATATGAAGAAGTTATTTTTGAGTGAATTGCAGGTATAATATTTTACGATTGGATGTTTCTAATTGAATAATTTTGTGTTTTATTTCTTTTTATGTTGTAAAGATGAACTTATGTATGAATCCTGTTTCCAATAAAACTAAACTGATCAGTCTTTCGAGACATGATTTCCCTATGATCATGCCAATGTTATGTAATAATGCACAGACTTTAGGTAACTAGGGCTAGGGCATTATAGTTGGTATCCGAGGAAGGTTAGTAAAAACATTGGAAACTAGATTTAGATAAACTCCAATTAGATAACATATCCCTAAGATAGACTTTCAGGTTTAGTATTGATGAACTTCCTAGAATTTTTTTATTATATAGATTTTGTTAGTTTTCCAAGAAATACATCACTGTCTGGATATGAGCAAGTAGAGGCGGCTTTGGTAGAGATATAGGTAGGGGTAAAACCTAAAAACACCACCTTGAGCAGGAATCGAATTGGAACTGGTGCACGACATTATGCCTTGCTGCACTCTTAGTTAAGACACACAAAGGGGATATTCCTAGGATAATTCTCATTTTCATTAAAAACCATTATGAATGGTTTATGAGTGTATACTTCCTCAAAGATAACATTTCTATGATTATGGATTATATCCATAAATTGTTCAATTTATGTTAAGTGTTTAACATGTTTGGAGTTATGTATTGCAATTCATAAACTTATATAGTGTATGCCATTATTCAGAAATGGTGCCTAGTAGAAGGAATGGAAACTGTATCAATGAATGCACTGAATGTATAGATTTCCATCCTGCTCAAAATAATTATAGTGGAGCTGGTGATCCAACTAGTGTTGATCATCTTATCACCATACTAGGACAACTCACACATGTTATGAATAATAACCTTACCTATATGGAGCACCCAGATCCACAACGTGCAGGATTAATGTTATACCGCTTCATGAGGAAACATCCACCAAAATTCAATGGGGGTAAAAATTCATTAGTAGCTGAGAAATGGATAAATTACTTAGATAAAATATTCCATGACTTGGGGAGTAGAGAAAGGGAAAAGGTTGTCATTGAAGTTTACCGCATCACTGGAGATGCTGATCAATGGTGGTCATTGATTAAAAAAAATGAAAATGATGAAGTATCAAATTTTTAGTGGATGGTGTTTGATGAAATTTTCGTAGAAAAATAAATTCCTCATGACCATCGAGCAGATATGGAATGACAATTTCTGAGTCTGAGGCAAAGGGAGGATGAGAATGTCCCAAAGTATGAAGCTAACTTTACATAGTTAGTGAGGAATGTTGCAAATTTTATATGTAACCCAAGAAGTATGATTAGAAATTTCTTTGATGGGTTAAAACAATCTCTCCATCGAGCATTAGTATCACTATCCTTCTCACCATACGAAGATATTGTCTCTTGTGATATCAAGACGGAAAATGAATTCTCTATGTTTTATGACTTTAAAGAAAAGAAAGAGAATAAGAGATCTTCTGAAAACACAAGGAATGGAAATAATGAAACAAGAATTAAGGGAAGAGTTGAATTTACACCCTGTGATAATTGTGGATGGAAGCACCCCAGTGCCTGTCAATAAAGAAAAGGAGTATGTTACAAATGTAGACAGAATGGCCATATTACAGGTGATTGTAAGGGAAAGAAAGATGCAACCAATGTTCAATGCTACAATTGCAGGGAGATGGTACATTATTCCAATGAATGTCCTAAGAATCAGGGAAACTTATCTTAGAAAAGGACAAGGTATCAAGGCCAAGCTTATGCGATCACTACTGCTGAGCTTGAAGCCCCGAAAGATGTAGTTATAAGTAATTTAATGGTTTCCTCAAGTTTTCCCAATGATTTATTTGATTCTGGATCATCGAATTGTTTCATATCTTCCCAGTTTGACATGAAAATTAGATATTTCTGATTTTATTTGACAAGGGAGTTGTCAGTCAAAAATCCTAAGTGAATTATCATTTCTACAATGTTTTGTGAATCAGTTCCTATTAGGACATATAAATGTTCATTATCAGATGATCTCATCATCATATCCATGATTTAATTTGATATAACCCTAGGAATGGATTGGTATTCAGACCATGATGCAAAAATTTATTTTAAGGAGAAGGAGGTTACTATTTTTGATGACGATGATAAAGAACACCTTATCTTTATATTAGAATCGTCACCACCTAATTCTTATCTAGATCCACCCCCAGTACCCCAACTAAATTAAATAATTGTGGAGGAAGAGAATGAAATAACTATGGGTGAGGAAAAGAATGTTCAAATAGATGATTTACCAATTGTGCAAGAGTATGTAGATGTATTTTCAGAGGATTTTCTTAGACATCCTCCAAAATGATAAATTGAGTTTTCCATTGATTTAATTCCTGGTTCATGGCCCATATCAAAGTCCTCTTATAGAATGGCCACTGTGGAATTAGTGGAACTAAAGAAACAACTAGAGAAATTGAGTAATAATGGATTTATTTTCACTAGTTTTTCTAAATGGGTAGCCCCTATCCTTTTTGTAAAGAAGAAAGAGGTATTTATGAGGTTGTTTATTGAATACATGTAGATAAATGCTATAACAATAAAGAACAAGTATCCCCTACCTCGCATTGATGATTTATTTGACCAACTTCATGGAGCGTAATACTTTTCAAAGATTGACCTTCGATCTGGATGTAATGAATTGTGTGTGAAGAAGGAAGATATTCCGAAAATAGCATTTCGAACTAGGTACAGGCATTACGAGTTTACAGTAATGCCTTTTGGATTGACTAATTCTCCCTATATCTTCATGGATATAATGAATTGAGTTTTCAAGGAATATCTTGATGACTTTTTAGTGGTATTTATTGATGATATATTGGTATAATAAAAAAGCTATGAATATCATGAAAATCACTTGTGCATTATCCTGAAGACTCTTTGAAGACATGAATTATATGGAATATTTAGAAAATGTGAGTTTTAGCTTCATGAGATTTCTTTTTTTTGGATATATTTTCTATAAGGATGGAATATCTGTCAATCCTTCTAAGATCAAGGAAATCCATGAATGGCCAGAACTGATGAGTATAACTAAGGTACACAGTTTTATTTTTTTTGCAGGTTATTATTGACGTATTGTCCAGAATTTTTCCCAGTTGGCTAGCCCATTAAAAAAGCTCAAACGAAAAGGGGTTAAATTTGATTGAAAAAAAGACTGTGAAGAATGTATTGAATAATTAAAGAGAAGATTATTCAATGCTCCTATCATGAATCTACCATCGGGGAATGATGGGTTTTTTATTTATAGCGATGCTTCAAAGAATGGAATTTTTTGTGTCCTTACGCAGACTGATAGGGTTATTGCCTATGCATCATGATAGTTAAAAATTCATGAGCAAAACTATCCTATTATTGATATTGAGTTAGGAGCTGTAATATTTTCTTTGAATATTTGAAGACACTATCTCTACGGTGAAAAATGTGAAATATATACCGATAACAAGAGTTTGAAGTATATTTTTCCATAGAAAGAACTCAATATGAGGCAAAGGAGATGGCTTGAACTACTCATGTAATATGATTGCACGATACACTACCACCCGGAGAAGGCAAATAAGGTGGCAGATGCTTTGAGTAGAAAAGATCATGTATTTTTGAACAAGATGATAATTGAAAGGGATCCTATATACATGGATCTAGTAAATATAGATATTGGAATAACCATGGAAGGTGAAACATCAATGATTTTTCAAAACGTTTCCAAAACATATGTACTATAAAGGATAAAATGTTCTCATACTGATGATGAGGAGTTCCAAAAAAAAAGATTAATGTTGTGAATAATAGAAGATTGAGTGACTTTGTATGTGAAGATGGAATTTTGAAATTTGGGAAGAGACTATGTGTTCCCGATACACCTGATCTAAAAAGAGAATTGTTGGATGATGGTCATAAATCCAATTTCTCAGTACACCATGGGAGCACCAAAATTTATAGAGTAGAAGTAACTTTTTTGGTGGGACAAAGTGAAGAGGGAGATTGCTGATTTTTTTTCAAGATGTATGGTATGCCAACAAGTGATAGATGGAAGGCAACAACCTAGAGGTGTCTTGCAACCTCTTCCCACACCTGAGTGGAAATGTGATAATATTACGATGGAATTTTTCTTTGGAATACCAAAAAATCCATGAAGGAACGATGCAATATGGTTCACTGTTGATTGTCTAACCATGTTATCACATTATCATGCTATAATAGAATATTTACCATTTCAGCATCTAGCAAGACTATATATTAATGAAGTTGTGAGACTTCATGGAGTACCCCTATCGATTATTTCTGATCGTGATCGCTGTTTTACATCAAGATTATGGAAAAGTATTCAGAAATCCATGGATATTGAACTTCATTTGAGCATTGCCTACCACCCTCAAACCGATGGACAATCAAAATAGACTATTAAGACCTTTGAAGACATGTTTAGATCTTGCTCAGATGACATTCAAGGTATGTGGGATCAGTATTTTCCGTTGGTAGAATTTTCTTATAACAATAGCTTCCATTCAAGTATTCAAATGGAACCATATGAAGCATTATATGGAAAGAGATGTCGCACACCAACTTGTTGGGATGATGTTGGTGAATGAAAACTCATATGCCCAGAAGTTGTGGAGGAAACGATGTAAAAAGTGAAGGTAATCCATAACCAAATCAAAGCAGATGAATGTAGGTAGAAGTTCTATGCCGATAAACGATGGAAGGATTTGGAATTTTATGTAGGAGATCATGTTTTCTTGAAGGTATCTCCATGGAAGGGTGTTATACGTTTGGGTTAGAAGGGTAAATTGAGTCCTAGGTACATCAGACCTTTCGAAATTCTAGAAGGAATTGGGGATATAACTTACCATTTAGCAAAGCTATCAAGTCTCTCTAAAGTTCACGATGTATTCCATGTATCACTGTTGAGAAAATGCATGCCTGACCCAAGCCATGTACTCACCTATGAGGAATTAGAACTGGAACCTAATCTATCTTATTGTGAAGAGCTAGTCAAGGTTCCTGATACAAGAGAACATATGTTGAGAAACTGGATGACTTTTCCGGATAATGTTCTATGGAGAAACCATAAGATGGAAGAGGAAAGATGGGATCCCAAGAAAGTTATGATAAAGAACTACCTGAGTCTTTTTACGTAGTAATATTCTAGAAATTTCGAGGATGAAATTATTTGAAGGAGGGGAGAATGTAACACCCCAAGATTCCACAGTACGCTTCTCTTTGAATAATACAATAGTGTGTGTTATATGAATCTTCGAGTTCTAACACACCAAAACCATTAAAACTAGACGTTATGAATAGTAATAGACACTTTTTGTAATTTTATAATTTTTATCTTTCAAAATAGACTTTATTTTTGGATTCAGAATATTGAAATTATCTTAGGTTGAACTTTTGGTGTTTTTTTGAAAACTTTCAATTTCTGATGAATAGAGATAAACACATAGTTATTGTTTAAATTTTTTTTATTTAAATTTATTTTAGGTGAAAATATATACATAATACATATATATGTTCAATGTAATTCACTAGAGTTAGTTTAAATTAATTTCAGATATATAAAAATTTTATAGAAGTTTTTACCATCTTTTACCCACCTCCTAGGAGCATTTGAAAATTTACATAAAACATAATTTTTTCACTTATGTGAGTTGAATTTTAAAAATCCGAGAAAATGAGTTGATATTATTAAGTAAAATGTGGTTCAATAAGATTCAAATAATTTTTGGTGAATAGTAACTTTTTACTTTTATTTACCACGGTTAAAAGTAAATAGGGTAATTAAAGGTAAAAATGATATTATTATTACACTAACACATGTCCTAATTCAATTGGATAAGTATAATTCGATCCAAAAAACCTTATGAATAAAATATGAACCTCTTTGGTCCACTTGAATTAGATTAGGACATTTATTATTATTTAATTCAAAGAAAAATTAAAAGAGTTAAAATCAATGTTTATTAACTAAAACATTTTTAACACAGGGTTAGACAGATGATAAAATCGACTATAAATATTAGTTATAAATATAAATATATTTCCTACATAATGGTATTTTATTTATATTTTTTAGACCATATATAATTTAATTTATTTATGACACAATGATTATGCAGTAATTACCTAATTAAAGAAATATTAAAATATTTTATATCATAAATATCCATATAAATATAATTTGAGACCTTTTTTGAATTGAACTAATTTTTAGGTTATTATGATATATTAGGGATGTTTAGATGAATTTTCTTGAAGTAATAATTCTGTTATATATTTAGCAAAAACAAAAAACAAAATAGTGTCAACATTGACATAAAATTGTTTTTAAAACAAATATTATATTATTAATTGATATTATATTTCTAAATATCTAAATTTCGGCCAAAAGACTTTTATAATGATTGGTGTATCATTAATTAACTACTTGGGGTTATCTTGGAAGTATATTGTATGTTTATTAACCACATTATATAAAAATATCAAGAGACATGGTAAATGTCAAACTATTTAACTAAGAGTTAAATCTAGAAGATACGATTAATATAGTGACCCAAAACTGTCTAAAACCTATTGGTTGAGTGGTTTTAGACCAATACTCACCTTAGTATTTTAATTATCCATTTTGGATACATTATAAATCAAAATTGATTTTATTATAAAATAATATTTCTTACTTTTCCTAAGGTGACCTTCACCCCTCTTATTAAAGGGAACTCCCCCTTCTCTATAATTCACACCTAAAAAACATTTGGCTCAGCCAAAACCTACCCAAATACACTCTAAACTCTCCCCCATTTATCTTAGAGGCCTTCATTTAGTAAAAAAGCCAAGCTAAGGATCCCTTTTGATCAAATAAAAATGAAGAACCCGATGAAGAGGTAAATATTTCATCACCTCCTTCAAGTTACATTCTTCTTCCACTTCCTCAATATTTGTTGTTTCCATTCAAAAATAATAACTCTATTATGTTATATATACTATAATGTTTTTATAAATAGGGTACAACCATATTCATTATTCTATCCATCCTTTGAATGACATGTCACCATAAGTACGTACGTATTGCTTACTGTCTCCACGTCGTGGTGTAATAGTTATTCAATACATTATTATTTGGATGGGTATAATAATGATATGTAATTGATGTAAATAATAAATATAACATGATAATTATTTTTTATATATGTTATCACATCAATTTAAATATTATTTTAATATCAAAATAATGATATTTTCGCTCATGCTTACGTAAGGATTATAGTCTCCACAAACGCGATGAGATTTATTCCACATCGTATGCATTCAAGACTAATTTTAATTTGATTATTAAAAATTATGTTTAATGACTTGATATCATTCTGGATATGAATACGATACATCCCATCTATAAAAAATATGACTAACATAACAAATAATATAAAGGAAAATGAATCCATTAACACCCAAAACAATGATAATACTAAGATATTATTGACAATGTAATGTTAAAAGATCAAATATGATATCATATTAATGTTTATGAATTTTTTATAATTTAATAACTATTATTTCACCATTATAGAGGAGGTTAACCTACCCTTTACCAAGGAAAATTACAAGGTAAGGGTTAATTCTACAATCTCTTTATTATCCGAGGTTGTTTTTGCGTAATTATCTAATGGGACATCGTTGTCACCAACATCCATGTTTCGTAAAAAATGTAAATCAAAAATTTTTTTTACTAGAAAATGTGGTAAAGTAATTTATAACCTTATTTGACCTTATATGTTTTGAAAGCAGTCTTTCTTTCATTTTCTAAACAAGGTACTTTATGACATTTTTGAAAAATTAAAGGTAAGAATGTTTTTTTAACATATACGACGGGTGAGAATATTTTCTTCCATTATAACATCGTCGAAACATCCCTTAAAATCTTATTAGAATATTTTCAAAATAAATGTTTTCTTTATAATTTTTTATCTCTTAAATGATTTCAAAATAGAAAGAGATATTTCCATAAAAAAGGCATGTATTTCATCTGTGTCAGCATCCATCGATAGATTTTAAGTTCATTTGAAGTTGATTTGTTATGATAGAAAACTTCTATAATGTATTGGAGGTTTTCTGATATGTTTGACTATGGATGTGATATTTTTATATCATTTAGTGTTTATGGTTAAATTATTGACATTTCCTATGCTAGTTTTAATATGAATGTTTTGCTTATATTTCAACCTTTTCATAATAGGAATGTATTGGACTTAGTAAGTAATGTGTGGAGCCCGCTATAGCTCCTAGATGCATCAGTAGGTCTCATGAGACAACTAGAAGTGGAATTGGAAGGGGAATTTCCCATTTTGATATATGGTTTTGGTCGAGGCCTTAATAATTTTTAGACGTCTTGGCCGAGGCCTTGACAAAATATTTCAGAATGTCTGACATTATAAATTCCCCCATCCTGAAAATCATATTAATGGTTTATATAGTCATTCAACTAGAAGAATACCTAGAATTATGTTGTATTATGGAATTATTTACTCATCTCAAATTGGTTCTATAAAAGTATTCATTTGTATTATTGGTAAAGGCATCTGGTTTCAATTATTCACTATGCTTAATATTTATGTTATCTTCCACTATATTTCTTACCCTTACTGAGCATTTGAGATCACCCCTTTCTTATGTTTCATTTTCTCAGGATATAAATAAGTTAGTTATGAGTGAATTTCTGGCATAATATAGGAGTCTTGAATGTTTATAATGGAATGAATTTGTGTTGTATTTCATTTCAAGTTGTAATGTTGAACTTATGTATGATTATTTTTTCCAATAATACTAAACTGATTGGTCTTTCGCGACATGATTTCTTTGGGATCATGCCAATGTAATGTAATAGTGCACTGACTTTGGGTAACTAGGGTTGGGGTGCTACATCCAATGCATCATTTAATTTATTGATAATTGTGATATTTTTATGCAATGTTGGAACAGAATTAGTTGACACGTGATTTAGACCCCATGTTAATGAAAAAATCTTGGGGGTATTCCTCTTCCTTTTTTACCTTGAATTTATAGGATTATATATATACATATGGGAATCATTCTTGTTACAGGTACTACTTTTAGACTTCCATCATTGGCTGAAGCAGGTGATTAGGGATGGGTGTGGTTGGGAACCAGGGATGTGTTATTTTATTTTATTGCGCTTAATTAATTATCTACCTTTATTATATAAGGAAACATTTCATTTTATTACCGCATGAAATGGAAAGGATTAGAAATTGTGGGTGCCAACCTACTGGGACTTTATCTCACACCATGCTCGAGCGTCGTTGACACCCGAGTAGATTATATGATTACAGGTATTGACAAAGGGAAGTGTGATACTTATGATGCCTGATGGTTCTTGCTACTTGGGATGGAGAGTAGGGAAAAGGACTAATCCTTTATCGTGATTCATTTGATTAACTTTTTGTATTATATTTTTAGTTTATAGTATGCTTGGGTTTCTGTTTTTCTTTCTTTTAGTTTTTACAGACATCATTACAAGACATTGTTTTGTGAGCTTCTACACTTGATTCTCTTTCAGGTGTATTATTATGGTTTATTATGTTGTAGTTTATTCATTATATTAATCTGCTATTTATTATTATATTTTTTATTTATGTTGTGATAATACCTATTAGCTATGAGAGCATAGTCTCACCCATAGACACGAAATAGTCCCTCGCTGCTAGTCGGCAGCCTCTGGTGTTCGAGGAGATGTGATTGAGGTTATGTGTGTAACCCTACTCGTGTCATCGTTTAGGTGGCACTAGGGATGGAGATACTATTAAAGGAGACACTTTATAGTTAATAATATATTAGTTGTTTCCCCCTTATGTATGTTTTTCCTAGTCTAAATTTTTGTTGTTTTAGGGGCCTTTATAGGGGTGCATGTTTAAGGAACATGATTTGGAAACCATTCAATAGAAACTAAGAACACTGTAAAGTGGGAATGAGGGGAGCACATTTTCAATGTCGGATTATGGAAGCCATGAATGTTTTTGGGGATTTATCATAATTGAATATGTACAGTTTTCTCAAGGTTCAGAAAACCATGCGGGACATCTATGTGGCTTATCAAGTTTAGTGTATTTTTGTCCATTCCTCTTATTGTTAATTGATTATTCCACCAAAAACATACCTCATTCAATCCTATGACCAAAACACATCCCAATGGATTTTGAAACCTCCTTCAGGCATATCTAAGTGGATTCATAGTGGTTCTTCTTCTAGCTTAATAGGAAATTGATCCTCTTACGTCATTCCATTGGTTTCTCACATTTTCTCCAACACCAACGACCCTAGTTTTCATGATTGTAATATTTTATTGTTTATGTTTAGTATAAATTATTGATTTATAATTGAAATTTTTTTGAGGAATAGTATTAGTTCTATCTAGTGGATTTCATAGAAGGTGACATAGTTCCAACAACTGATGTTGGTATTTCCATTTCATTTGATTTTAGGTAAGATATTCAATGAGTCAGGGGTTTGATAAATTCATATTTTACCTTGATAATTGAGGTGTGGATTATATTTTTTGGATGTTTTAATTATTTCCATCACTTTTTTATTTGTCACATAGTGAATGATTAGAAATATGTATATGATTTTTTTGATGAAAATCAGTTTTTTATGTATTCTATATGTTGGATAAATTTCATAGAATTGGTTTTAATGAGAAAATATCTTATTCATATGGTTTTAAGACATATTTTTTTAATTACAGTTACCTTTTATTATGAAATTTGTTTCTATTTCCATTAAAGGGTGTTAGGTTTTTATATAGTTAAATAGAGTCCCCTTGGTTTGTTAGATTATGAATGATGATGATTTTGATGTTATTTGTAATTGTTTTTGGATTAAAAATTACATTTATAGATGTACATCAAATGTAGTGACCCAAACTGGGAAATCTGAGATCTTGTATCATGAATCCATTTCATTATTATAATATAAAAATTAATCGCTCCACAAAGGGTAGAACAATTTAGTAGACTTGGTAAACCAAATTCATACATGAGTCTTGTTTTTCAAATGAATACCTAAATTACAACATATTTTTTTTCTCATTGAGGATAAAAAATTCATTCCATTTAATATATCCATTCATAACATTATTAGTATAATTCAAGGATTCATGGGGATTGAAAACATAAAAATTGTGAGATAAATTTTAAGTAGGTGTAAAGTATAATGGAATAAATAATTAATCCAAAAGAATAATCAAAATGGAAAGGTAAATAAATGAAAACGCATCCCTTGTAATAAATAAACTGAGAAGGAAGTGCATAAACAATATATGAAGTTATAAATTTAAACCCATTTCATTCAAATAACTTAATTATGAATAAATAATATTAAAAGGTAAGAAACAAGAAAAATATTCCATTTAATAAATAAATGAGAATGAAATGCATACAGAGATATGTTCACAAAAAATATCATGGGAAAATATTTACATAATCAAAATGAAATAAATTATTAATAATTTGACTTCATGTATGATCACATTAAAACCTCTACTGTCAAGATCTATCCTCTAGACTGTATGAAACTATACTTATAAACATATTAAATTTTCATAACTAGTTTTTCTCATGTAAACCTATTAACTCATTGAGGAGATATATAATGTTTTGGCCCCACCAATCAATACAAATCCCAAGTATTCCTTATATAGAATACTCTATTTTATTAATAAACAATATGCATTATGAAATATCCACATGGAATTAAGAATATTGATTTATAAATATTTCCCATTTTATTTAAATAACTATCAGATAAAATACCATATATAAAAATGATATAATGATTATAAAATAAACATATCCATGATAAATGATATTAATAATTAGGATAAATTAAATGTCTAATGATCATAAGAAATTAAATATTTCAACGAGACTAACAAATGAATCAAGTAAGTGAATGTGAATACTATACTTGGAAAAATAAATCATAAACCATCTAGAGGATTAATAAAAATGGTATAAATACCAGAAATCCGAAGTGGAGTATAAATAATTTTTTTGTAGTAATAATAATGATATAATTTTTTTAAAAAAAATTCTTGAAGAAAATATACTTTTTTAACCATTTAAAAAACCTTTTATTTGAAAATCAGTTTTTTTTTTAAAATATTTAAAAATTATTCATTTAAATTTGGAAAGGAATTTTATATGAATTGATTGTGGGTAAATCCATACATGTCGTACGAGGTAAAAAAACATTTTTTTTGTGCTAAATAGGTTAGAGAAATTCCTTTTTCTGAAAGTGAGAAGAATATTTCTTTGAAAACATTGGTAAATGATAAAAATGGCAAAAGTGTCTTTAACAAATATTTCAATAAAAGTGAAAATCGTTTTTAATACATTTTTTAAATGGGTTTTTTATAGAATAGGTTCTTTCACTAAGGAGAGAAACAAATTCATGTTTTACTGAAAACATTTTGAAAAATATTTTAAGTGCCAAAGAGTGGAAAAATGGTACTCTTCCATAATAAAGGTCAATAAAAACTAGAAGAGAATAAAAATTAATGGATTTGTTAGGAAATGATATAATTATTTACTCCTATATAAATCCATGTGTAAAAAATCTTCAAAAAAAATTATAGTGTGATGTAACCCTTGAAAAGTCTATAACATTGATGTGAGAATCAATCAATGATTAACTTATGTGTCTCTAAGTTTAATTAGTGTAAAATAACGGGAATGGAAGAAATGTATAGTAAAATATGATTCTACACATAATACTAGAATATTAATGACAATGAATAATTAATATGACCTAATGAAAAGAAATTAGGTTATGAAATTCTTTTCCATGTGGTAATTTATTACTCAAATCAACTTAGAAGAAATATTTCAAATTGAATATAAAAATACCATGAATAATGAATAAATCTTGATATTACATGTAAAATTGGATATATGCACACCATATATATGTAATTATGTGAAAACCAATAAATAATTTCACAAGTAATGGAAATACCTTTGAAAGTTCATTAAAAACATTTTTGAGGAAATTAATCTTTATACATTTCAAAGTGGCCCACACCACTTTGAAATTTTTTAATCATAATCCTCAGGAAAGAATTACAGTAACTCAATATTACAATACCATTATAAAAATGAATGTTTTGAAACAAAATGTCAAAGTTAATAATTTAAACCATATAAAATTGAATTGGTGCTTAATACCAAATAAGTCTCAATGGAATGTAAATTGAGATGAAGTCCCTTACTTTATGTTTCCTTTTTGGTAAAAGTTATTAATTTTTTTGAATAATTGTATAAAAAATTCAACTAACTTATAAAATAATTATATTAAAATTTATTATATCATATAATTTTTTCTTATAATATCTTATTTCCCATTGTTTAAAAATCAATCATTATTTTGACTATTTCAGGTGTTAATTTCCATGTCATTCAAGTATGTTTTGACTTATCAACTATTGTTATTATTATATAGATAATGTTTTCATAATCTATAGAATATAACTAATTATTTAATTATAACATATATAAAGTACATATATATTTATAATAACCAATAAATCTTGGAGATATTAAATGAAATGCACAGTTCATGGAAACTGTAGGTTGTACGTACACATGAAAAAAACATTAATTTCATTGTTGTACTAAAATATAGAAAAATAAAAGATATATATATATATAATTATATTATAATATTTATGTAATATATGTTTTATAATTTTATTAAAACCATTATTTATACATTTCATGTATACTGTGAACTGATCACATCACTTTGAGGGGGAGGTAGTACACACATCCAGAAATGATGCTATTGTATTTACACAAAATAGAAAACATAAAGGTGTGTGTTTTAAAATAATTATAGAAGCATAAATGTATAATATATATTATATATATCATATATAAATACTTTTTCATCATAATTCATATCCATGAGAGGGGGTAAAAGAAAAACGAACAATCATCGTTTCGTGAGGCGGTATTTCCCCATACACATAAATGGAATGTTGAATACCCATTAGATGGATTTGCGTATAAGTTAAAATATAATCCTTAACATAAAAACATATAATTATATTGAGGGTACTTATTTTATTTTTGAATCATGGAATAAAGTTAATTGAGGTGGTGGAGATTGAAAATAAAACGAATGATCTTGATGAAGGATGTTACCCCTAATTAAGGTAACACATTTTGGTTTTCCCCAAAGGGACTCATTGGATGGATTTATTCCTAGGATGATATATATAGGATTAGGGGATGGATATTTTTGATATAGTTGGGAGGATCATGTTCAATACAATTTTTTTAGAGGTGTGAGTAATTTGGTGGTGTGAGTGACTTTTTATAGTATAGGGGATGTCAATCTTGGAAAATGAATTCCACCCACATTTTTACTATTTCATGTGCATCCAATAATTGTAATAAATAAATAAAATGAAGGTTAGGTTATAAATAATTCCATTAAATTGATTTTCAAAACTTTTATAGGTCATTTTGGCCCTTAAGCTTAATGTTTATTCAATTCTTTAGCTAATTTTCCCCTTAATCATTCTAATTTATTTTTAATCAATATCAGTAATATTTTTTGTAAACAAATTATTTTACCTTATTATAAATTATATAATATAATCAATCCAAATATGGAATCCATTATTAAAAATTATAATCCCAAAATAGGAAGAAATTAATTTCAATGTAATCTCATATATAGGAAGAGAAAAGCGTTTTTGAAGTAAAACTGTTTACATGTTGCTATATTTTTATATTAAATGTAAATTTAAAATTGATTAAAATGAATTAATATGGATAAATAAGGGTAAAATTTATCTAATTAATATTTAAAACGAATCAAAAACACAATTTATCCTTACAAATAAATCATAAGAAAGAAGAGTTTGGAATTAAAATTAAGTATTTTTTACTACTCATCAAAAAATGAATCTTTATAGAAAACTACTAAAATATAATATCAAGATAATTTTTATGTTGATAATTCATATATGAAGTTTATTTTTACATATAATATTTATAAACGTTCAAAAAATTAGAATTAAAATAGTTTTTCCATTAAAACATGTTGAATATGCCTTTATAAAAATATATATTTGTATGCCTAATATTGGGTTTGTTCTTATATTATTACAACAGAATGTATTATATGAATGTAAAAAATATTCCCTTTAATATATTACATTAATATCATGATATAATTTTCTTTGACATATATTTTTTGATAAAATATATTTGTTTGAATAAAAATAGTTTTTCACAAGTACATTCCTTTTATATTCATTTGGTTATTACATTCATTTATAACTTAATTATAACAAATGAATTCATTTTATATATCTGCAAAAAAAAATTATATTTTTGTTAATATGATTCATATATTCTAATTTAAAGTATTTTTATATCTTATTATATTAAATAATAATGTTTTTTAATATATTTTTGTTCGTTAAAACTATGTCTTTCTTGTAATGCAAGTCATCAATGAAATGTGTTGTTTCATGTGATATAAGCTAACTCAGTATCACATGCATTTCAAGATATATCATAGATTGAAAATAGTATATATATTGGAAAGAATCAGGATATTATATTCCCTAATTCTATTAGTGTTGTGTGTCATACACAATATCTAATATAGTATTATTACATAATAATTTAAGGATGTTACATTCTCCCCATATTAAATAAATTTCATCCTCGTAATTTAAACTCAATACTGGTAATAGATTATTTTGAATTTCATATGATTAAATCACACTTCATAAGGATTATTTGTAAAAAAAACTAGAAAAGGAAGAATTTGATGTATAAAGGTCACACATACTAACATATAACTATGTATCTATGTAGGAGAAAATTAGTGGGAAGTAGAGATACATACATATAATAAAATCCTAAATATTTATAGGGCATGATCGAGGACATTAATCAAAGAAAAGTGAAATATAAATAGAATGTTGAGGGCCACAAAGACATATATATATATATATGATTACTAGAAGATCATAGTTTCAATAAAAAATCATATTAGAATAAAAAATATTTTGATTATTTTTACAATTTCAAGTAATTCTTATAAAGAAAATTTAAAAAAGGAAATATCCCTACATTACATAATTTTGTAAACAAAATTTTCATCCTTTTATTTTTTCTTATCAATTTTCAATTCATCCATTAGTTCATATAATATATTCCAAAAAATTATCTATGGTTTGTGATACATTAAGATAAACATTTAATGGATTAAAAGGCCCATAAAAGAGTTTTAATTCTTAAAAATTTTCTCCAACTATTCTCCAATGTAATATTGGGAATAAGTTTATCTCTATACCTAAAAATTTGTACTACAAGTATACCGTTTTTATTTATTCATCAAAATTTACAACTAGAAAAAATTAATTATTAACAAGGTCATTTCATAGGTCAGTGGTTGGCATTAAATTTTAACTATACTTCTATCATGGGTTCATGACTCACTGCCTTTTCATAAATTATGGGCTATAACCTGACATACATATTGTCCTTTTCTAAAACAATATTAATTTAATTTCCTAAATAAATAGAATAGACATAATTGTAATTTGGTTAATAAATAAATAGTTTTTTAAAAAAGGATTTCAATATATTCCCAATACATAAATACTTTATCCACTTATTTCCACATAGATCCTTCCCTAGTCTATAGTATATACTATAGAGGATTGAATTTCCTAAAACCAAAAACCATATATTGAGTTTCATTTATCATACTAAATAAACATATAATAATTTATAATATGTCTTAATTATAAATCAATTTTTCAATCTAAAACACATTAGGTTTAACCTAGGTTCTTCAATATCATAATATGTGATAATGGTATGTAAAAAAAAGAATAATCCTATGATTATCCAATATGTGTATAAAACCTGGTGTGTTTTAAGGATAATTTTTATGTACTAAGTTACATAGATTGAGGCCTGACACAACATGTAGGAATCGTTACACCTAGGTACATCTATTCAATAACCATGTTTACTAATAGTATCCCGATAGAGATAAATTTATAAAAATACCCACAAAATATTTATTTTACCAAAATTAAAGGATTTATTTCTATTCATAACCTCAAATAATACCATAGGTCTATGTTATCTCATCAATTGTTTCCTAAAATGACTTCCAATTATTGCTAATAATATTTCTTTGATACTTATATTGAGACCCGACCCTATAAATGGAATTTATGGTGTCCTAATTCCATTAAAATATCATATGATACAAGTAAAATACATCAAAAAAGACTGAACATTTAAGTAGTTACAATAAACTAGATAAATAAACGATTATTTTTTTACATATCAATAAAATAATTACAAAAATAATTTTTCTTTCATTGTGGATAACAACATTTTTTCACCTAGAGTATCCTTTTATAACATTATTAATACCCTTCTGAGATTCCTATAGAATGGAAACCTTCTAAGGGTGAGATCAAATTCAAATTAAGGGTAAACTTAAAAAAGAATAAATCACAAATCAATGAGAATAATCAATATGTCAAAGTAAATAAATGTGAACATGTTGCATGTAATCAATAAACTGAGAAGGAATCACATAAAAAATATAGGATATTAGTATATGGAAACACATGCTATTCAAGTTACTAGATAAGAAAAAATCAATGTGTTATGGTAATAAAGTGAAAACACATGCTACTTAATCAATAAACTAATAATGAAATTAATCCAGAGATATTTTTTCACAAAGTATCTTTTATAAATAAAAATTGAATAAAAATTAATGAAATGATTAATTATTTGATGTCACATATTGGGCACATGAAAATCTATAGTATAATGATCTATCTTAAAGACAATTTAAAGATACAAGTAAAAACTTGTTTAAATTACACAATATATTTTTATAATGAGAACTTGTAAATTCATATAGAAGATATATAACTATTGGTCCCCACCCATCAATACCTATCCAAGTAATTCCTTATATAGAATAATTGAATTAATTAAAAACATATTCTTTTTCATCTATCTTTATTGAACCAAGAAAAACATTTATCCAAACATTCTATAATAAGAAAATGACATTCAAAGTAAACACCATAGATTAAAATGATATATGGTTTAGTAAATAACCATATATATGATAAATGATATGAATAACATTGAGAAATGCAATGTTTAATGATAATATAAAATTGGATATTTCATTGGAAAAAACAAAGGAATCAAGGATGTGAATGTGAATACTACCCTTTACCAAATCTATTATAAACCATGATGAGGAATAATATGGATGGAATCAATACAATATAACCCACATAGAGTAGAAATAAATTTTCATTGTTTTTTATAAATAAGAATACTATAAAAATATATAATATAAACATTCTTGAGGAAAATATAATTTTGTTTTGAAAAACCGTTTAAAAAAATTCATTGAAAATCCATTTAAAAAAAATATTATTTTAAAATAAACATTTAAATGTGCAATGGAAACATTGATGAAATGATGGTGGGTGAATATTTACATGTTGTACCAGGTAAAAAGAACATTTTTATCATGATAAATAGGATAGAAAAATGCCTTGTTAGAAAAGCGATAAGAACATTAATTTGAAACAAATTATAAAAGAAAAAAGAGTAAAAATTCCTTTAGTAAATCACTTTTCAATGGTTAAAAACGTGTTCAATTTTTTTTATAAAACCTTATTTTTTGAAGAAAACATGTTATTTGGATAACGAGTGAAATGATGTTATGTTTTTTTAAAACATATTCTGAAAAAAAAATTGTACCGAAGTGTGAAAAATTGTACTATTACACAAAAAGGACATGAATAAAAAAGGAGAATAAAATGAAATGGTTTAGTATAAATTGATCATATAATTTCCTCTCATATAAATTCATGGGTAAAAAATACCTAAAAAATGAGATGGTGATATAATACCTAGAAAATACCATAACATTGATGTGAGAATCAATCAATGAATTTATTACGCATGTCAAATTTAAATCCATGTAAAATAAGTGGAAATACCAAAGTATATAGTAAAACGATATTGAAAATATAATATTATAATATTAACAAAAAATTATGATTTAATGTAACACAATGGAAATAATTAATTTATTAAATTCTTTCCCATTTGTTATCTTTTTTACTCAAATCCTATTTGAAGAAAAAGTTCAATATGAAGTTCTAAATACCATTAAGAAGGAATTAATAATGATATTAAATGTAAAATTGATTGTTTTTACACTATACATACTAAATTACATGGACAATAATAAATTATTTCACAAAAAATAGAAATAACATTGTAAGATCATTAAATACATTCTTAAGATAAATAATATTTTAACATTCCAAAGTGCCCCACTGGTGGGGTTTTAAAACCATCATGAACCAGTTTCGTTTTATTTAATAATATGTTTATATATTTGTTATAGAACATGAAATAAGTTAAAATACACATTTTATAATTTGGTTTTACCACAAAAATGTTTTTATTACCAACCTTGATGGTGTCAATGAAAAATGAATATTCATTGTCCATGATGGTGGTGAATCGACACATTATGAACAATGCTTTCGTTTTTAGAAGACAATGTGAAGGGAAGATATTTTATGATGTAAATTAAATTAAATTAAAAAATTATGTTGTATATATATATTTTACTAGAGATATAATGTAACTTGGGATACTAGAGTAAAGGATTAGGCATATGGAAGAAAGAATTTTAAAGAGAAATGTGGAGAATTTTACCTCTTGAATATTATCTCCTTGAGAACCTCTTTAAGGGATATGGTTTTGGTATATTTTTATACCCTAAGTATCTATATTCAAGGAAAAATATTATTAATGTAAATGGTTATAATTTAGAATAGATTCATGGTTTATAAGGTGTGAGGATAATGGGTGATGAGGGGTGGTATTTATATCATGGGGAGAGGGGCGTTTTTTACTATTTTATTCCTTATTATTATTATTTTGGATAAATACTATCAATTCTATTAATATTCATCCCTAAATAAATTAAATAATTAATACTATTTCTACATGATGGTACTTATGTCCTCCATACATCATCCATGACATTGAAATTCATGTATTTGTCAAATATTATAAATGACTATAATTCATTATCCACAAAAAATTCAACTATTTTAGAAAAATTAGAAATATTTAAAATAACCATATTTTGAATTTTATATTTTCAAAATTAGCTCCATTTTATAAAAATAATTTCCAATTATATAGAATTTTTTTTTAATTAAAATAATATTTCATTCGAAAATACCGATCTAAATGTTACAACCGCTATTATGAACGTAGAATTTTTTCAGGTCTCATAAAATTGTATTAGAACTATAATAAATGAAAATATTACTCTATAAATCTATTTTATGAACATTTTTTTTAAATTAGTATATTATTTATAAAATTTTAAATAAACATTTACGTTTCACAAAATTTTTAAAACATAAATTTTCATTTTTTTAAAAACATGTACTTATTCCATGATATAAATATATCCTATTTTTTTATAAGACACCACAATTTTATTTATCCCTACATTTATTTGATTACTATAATAATTTCTCTATTAATATTCAAAATGGTCACAATAGTATAATGATAGTCTGGTTAGTATTCCAATTATCATATTTTTAATAGTCATGTGTGTGTACTTCTTCCTTTAAATTCTTATTATTCCATTCTTGAGTCACATCAATTTTCATCCTAGGTTATAAAGAATTTAATATTGTAAATTAATATTTTATTAGTAACATTTTTTAGTGTTTGTATAAATTTTTTTTGAGTTAAATTATTCCAATAGACCGAGCATATCCATGGTTTACTATTCTTATCTTATTTTCTATTTTTTTCCCTACTATAAAATTTTTCATTTTTATTGGTTTATTTTATAACTAATGTATGATTAGATATTTATATGTATAATATTTTTTAATTTATCTGGGTTATGGTTGAGATTTATACTATATGACATAATTATAGGAAGGTAAATTCCATTGATAAAATTATGGGTGGTTAAATTCTCCCCCCATTATGAAATGTTTCCATTGAAATCTCATATTACATACTAAGGTAAAAAATGGTGTGGTTATTTCACCTTTATATGTTCCTCTAGTTCCCATGTTTCCCCTTCATTCATATGTTACATACATAGTACATAGACCTATTATGATTTCATTTTTTTTAAAACTATATCTCTATGGTCCAAGAACTTCACTGGATTCTCCTCTTAAGGGAGATAATTTTCCAGCTATACCACCACTAAATTTAGTACATGTGATGTTTATGGTATTTAAATTCTCAATAGGGAAAAATTGAATACATCATACACTTGGGAAATTATTTTTTGAAGTGTTATTTTATAGGGTACAACTCTGACATGACCAATAATATCGAAGGGGTTGATGTACCTAGGGATTAAAATTATTTTATTCCAAAACATCATGACCCTATTACGTTGAGATGTGTGGAGGAATATCAAATCTACATCCTCAAACTCTATGCCCCTTCTATGTCTGTCTTCATAATTATTCTATCAACTTTTGGCTGCCTTGATGATCTAATGAATGGGTTTCATCTTAAATACCAGTTATTTGACCATTTTATGTTTCTAAAGATTATGTTCAATAACTTCATCCCAGTAAACTTGTGTTATGAATATTTACCATAAGAATATTCATATGGATCCATTTTTATGATTTATGGGAAACTACTGTTATAAGACAAGTTGAATCTATGTTGATTTTGGTCCCATCCTCCTTTGAATTCTATATAGCATGCTCTGAACATGTCTACCAGTGTCTGAATAGTATGTTTATATTGGTCTCCATTTTGATTTGAAAATAGATACTTATGTTCATATTAGTGTTTAGATCATGTTAGATACCGTAATTGAACATGGTAGAGGATATTTGATCAAAATCAAATATAATCAATAATGGTAATCTATGCAACCTCAACACTCCCAAATGAATATTTTTTCAAGTTGGTTTAGTGAGAAGTCCTCTTAAATCACAATAATATTATCCATCTTGGTAAGATGATACAAAATGAACAATATTGAATTATTTTCTATAGGTGTATTTTTAAGCCTAGTGAGAAATTCCATTGTTTTTTCCAATTTCCATGTTGTTATAGGTAATAGTTTCATCACCCCATTATAATTTTTTATTTTCAACCATACCTTTCTCATATACTAAGAAAATTTCTATATATAAAATGATATCCTTTTTCTAATTTTCCCAACAATTTTTCCCTCAGATACCTTGATACATCTTTGTGCTCCTTTGGTGGATATAAAATGTTGAGCTATATGCATCACTCAACATCTATTTTTTTTATATCTGGATTGGATGGTACACATCATCATGAGAAAAATATTATAGTCCTTCTACATCATATTTGAACTCTAAGGATTTCACATTTATTATACCATCAACCATTTACAGAATTTCCACATCATTTATTCTAGTATACATTTTTTTCTATATATGGAAATATTGATCAATGATTCATGAAAGGAATGATTATATAACTTAATTTAAGATTAAAATGTCGATCCATTTCATGTCCAAAAATATTAGAACCTTCTCAACTCTCATCATTGATAAAGATACATGATCCTTTCTAATTGGAGAATATTATAAAATATTTACCATACGTGGATGGTAGTGTATTTAGATTTCCTAATCCTTTATGAGCTATAATAATCTTCAATGGTACATATTGAACTCTTTATATGTTAATTTTTATTTGAGGATTTTATGTTCATTATATGTCTTACACTTCTCCGCATAGAGATAATTCACCTATATTTTTAACAAAAATACACAATGACCAATAATTGGTCATGCTTGGGATAGATGTTATCATAAACATTCAACTTATTTTACATATAGGCAATCATTTTTTTATTTATCATCAATATATAACCTACGACCTTCTCTGAATCAACTCTATATACCAAGAATATTTCCCCACTTGTTGGCAGTATATGTACTGGTGTAATGATGACCCTATTTTTCATCTATTTTATGAAGTATTATTATTCAATATTTCATATAAACTTTAATCCCTTTTAATTTATCTGGGTTAATGGGTCTGAAAATCATGATAAGTTTCTCAAAAATAATTGTTGATACCTTGTCAAACCAAATAAACTAAAGATCTCTATTACAGATGTTTTCCTAGGGTAATCTTTGATTTCCTTCATTTTATGCAGATCCCCTTTGGTAGTATAATATTCCCCAAGAATGAAAATTCATTAATCAAGAACTCTCATTTACTATAATTTTCATATAGTTTCTACATTACAAAAGTCTTTTGAATAATGCTCAAATCCTCCTTGTGTGACTCCATTCTCTTTGAGTATATCAAAATATCATCGATAAAAATGACCAAAACATTGTCAAGGTAGTCACTAAATAATATATTCATTAATTCAATGAATAATGTTGAAGCATTAGTGAGTCTGAATGGTATCACTATGAACTCATAGTTTCCATACCTCATTTGAGCAATAATCTTTTGAATATATTCCTTCCTCACATTTAATTTTTGACATCCCGACCAAATTTACACCTTAAATAAATACATGTCCCTACATAGTTAATCAAAAAATTAATCTGAATTTTGTATGGGATACATGTCCTCTATTATAATTTTTTGTGATCATTATAATCTTTGCAGATGAGAATTGATCTATCCTTCTTATTGTAGAAGGGGACTAGCTCAACCCATGGTGAATCACATGGTCTTATAAAACCCTTGTTGTGATTCTCTTATAACTACTTCTCATTTTCCCCCACTCAATAGTTAACATTATTTAAAGTGTCTTTGATATAGTCAGAGATAAATAAATATTTATTTATTTATAAATCAGCCTCTCAGAAAAAAGTTTCAAAAGTAAATTCATTTGGTAACACATGATATCCCCATGAGGCATCGTTATTTCCGAGCATGTCTATGAAAAAACAAATATTTATAAAAACACAAATGTGATACTAAATTAATTAAAATTTAGTAATTTATAAGATCTTGATTGATCAACAGGTACATAGAAATTAGTTTGTTAGAATTTCAAAATATAAATATTATTAAATTGAGGAAAATTGTGAGAGAAGATTGATTCGACTGGATTTCGAGAAAATGAATGTTGAAGGAAAAATAGATTGATTGATTGGTATTGTGATCAGATTTGGAATGTGTGACTGGGTTTCATAATATCCTGTTTTAGGTGATATTTTATTTTTATAATATAGATTCATTAATTCATGATCGATGTTAGAGTCTAGACGATGTAGATCCAATGATCATGGTATCCTTTCCTCAACACGACAAGTCCATATTTCTCTTGGTCCAATACTTTAGTGGGTTGACTAATCATGGATGTCTTGATACCATGTTTAAAACTAATTTCCCCTAATTTTGACATTGGTCATTCATTTTTATGGTCTTTTAGTTTCACAATTTTAATGATCCAATTTGATTTAATTATCAATGGTCATGATAAAAAAATAAATGATTTGGATTTTTATTGATGAAATCTCAAAAAAAAAGAATAACAAAATTAAATAAAGCCAAAAATCCTTCGCCCTTTAGTAATATCACCCTAGCCAAGAAGGTGTTACCCTATCACCATAAATATTAGTGGTTTATAGGTTAAGTGAAAATATAATGAAAACATAAGGAATTGATAATGAACTTGGATAGAGTGTAGCAACTTAGCTCCATGATTTTGACTCCAGCTGAATCTCAATTCCCTAGAGTTTCAAGAAATCCGTATATTTATAGGATTCAAATAGAATCATCCAGGACCATTACATGACATGTAATAGGTTTTCACATCATGTAATGGTGATCTGATGTTATCTCCATGATATTCGAATCTGTGTGAATTTCACACGAACCTCATTCTATTATTTTGACCATTGACTCCTTTAATGATTTGTAACTGGGGCTCATGATCTATAATAGGTTGAGGACATGAAATTTCATGAATTATCTTCAAGATATATGGAATACTATGAAATGAAACTATAGGTCATGTAATGATGATTCACAATGTGAAATTAAATTATATGCCCCCAAATCTAAAATTTATGTGGTTTCTCAGTTTTTGTCTCTTTAAGTCCTCCGTTATGATTTAATAAAATTCAATGTCATGCCACTTTTCTTTTCTTGTTGGGTGAATTTTTTTCCCTCCAATATCCACCTATTTTTATCCTTTTCTCACAAATTCATTATTTCCTACCATAGCATATAAAAAAATCAAAACATTCCAAAATAGGAATGATTATTCAATTATTTAATAAATCAAAACATTATAACACTCCAAAATGTATGCTTGAAAAAAAACTATCAACACATCACCATAGTCCCACACAATGGGAATTTCCTTGAGATTGATCCTCTCCTTTATCATAATCATTTATGTGAGATATTATTGTTCATATAAAAATAAAATCCCCTGTTGAGATAATGGATTAGAAATAGATTCATCTTCCTTTTAACACTTTTACATAATTGGAGGATTCTTAATGATGTGAAGAGTAATATACCTTTCACAATAGTTGATATTATCTTTATATAAATATAGACAGTCCATATTATATATAGAATAAAACTCTACTAAACTAAGTAAGTCATGAATTTATGGGAGGTTCATTCCACAAACATTAATCGTGGAGGATTTATATACATTGGATGAAAAAATTTCCAAATTTTATATTCTCATAGAAACTCAACGTTTATATTTTGATGTGGTGTTTGAATAGTTCTATGATACTTGAATGATATGAATGAATTTGTAGAACTAGAATCAAAATGTACAATTTAATGTCTTGAATGAAAAATCAATATACCTATCAACACAACATTGTTTGGGTCCATATCAGTAGTAGAGAGAGCATATTGCCTTCCATAATGCCTTAGAGATTACTATCACATATTGAACCTGACAAAACGTGGTGTAGGGAATGGGCTCGCAATGTTATTACAATATTTTCAGTTAATTAATTGAAAAAAATATATTCTTATTATATAATTTCTTCTAAAATTGTTCATTGGTTGGTTTCTTCCTTTCACTTCGACATTTAATAGATTAGTGCCCCAATATTCCATTCTTGAATCACCCTCTATTTCCTCATAAGTAGTTTCCGGAATGATTCTTTCCACACTTTTGAAATGTTGGATGTTGTGTTTTCCTTTATTCATTATTTTTTCTATTGTCCCACCTAAATAAAATTCCATATTTAGTTTCTTGTCTCCAGTCCCACATGATCATTGAGAATCACCAATATCCATCTCATATTTTAAGCCACATTGAACAATCTCTTCATAAATCTCAACGTCATGAATAACTACGGCTTTTATTAGACTTTGTGTAAAAAGACAAAAGAATCAATATAACTTAATTTTATTAAAAATGATAAAGTTATATGCATACCATGAAAGACATGTAAATTTTTCATCATATGATGTGATAGACTCATCATCCCTTGTCTTTAGACTGGGAAACCCCCTCCCCATTTTAATATATAGAGTTTAGGGAAAATATTTATTTAAAATATTTATTGAAAATATTTATTGAATGCATCACATGACACAGAACCCATTTACCCTTTAGAATTTGTGTTCATTATCCATGTCCACCACTAATCATCTACCGCATCAAAATAATGTACTTCTAGAATGAATTTCTCTTATTTCATGAATTAGAGGACAAATAATAACTTCTTAATAGAGTTAATCCATTATTCCATGATGATGGGATAAAAAGATACTCTAAAGATATAAGACCTATATAAAAAAATGTATTTGACCTCAAGATGATATTCCATAGGATAATGAATTCATTCCCCGTGGTTCAAGTTATTGTCCATAACGTGACCGAGTTTTGGTAGTACTTTCATGAAGTCTTGAGCCCTCGTTCCCATTAGATTTGACATTTCATTAGGGAAAATATTACATTTCCTATCATAGTGATTGTTCTAATGGGTTATAAAATTTACAGACATTAACTATGAAAAAAATTACAATTATGGGGCTTGAATACATAGCTAATATTCACATAAAAGTGAAACATTGATCATATAAGGATAAACATTTAAATAAAAAGTATATCGTGATGTTTGATTCATTAAGTTTCAACATAAGATATCCATTATGAGAGAATTATTCCTTGGGTTATTACAAATTCCTTCTAGTCATAATCCCCCAAAAAAACTAGACCATTCCTAAATACCAACAATATAAACCCCTATCATTTTACACATATTATTACATGATTTTAAGCATAACTATCCTATAGATACAAACCAATGATGTTAGAGTCTACAATATTTTTAAGAGTGGGTACATAATTAGATACCCTGAAAATGAAATAAAACATCATTTATTTATCTCCATAATGTGATATTAACACCCTTTTATTTCCAATAACTATATAGGATATCCTGGGGAATATATATACAAAATGGATGAGCTAAAAAGACTAGTAAGAGAATAAACATTGGAATAGAGAAAACAAATGAGTTAGACAACATTGAATGATAACATAAAAGGAATAGAACATTAATAATTATATTTAATAACATAAAATATGAAATGGAAAAATATTATAATGGTATTATTGGAATATGGAAATAATATTTTACAAGCCATATACATGAGTTGAGGATAACTACCCAAACTATATCACATGGTGAAAAAAGTCCCAAAATAGATAAGGTTTACTACTTAATCCCAAACATTATGTAACATGATACAAACAATTACCCAATTCCTTGGATCTATATATTTGAACACCCATCTCAACATGTTCGTGCATATGTTTTCATCATGAAGAATCAAACATAAGGGGTAAGCATAAAGGGTACGACTGGAAAGAAATGGAGTTTACAATCCTTTCATAAGGTTGTTCAAAATGAATATCATAATGTTTTCCATGAAATAATGAATTTAAATCATACTTGGTAATTCATAAGAGAAATTATTAATATGTATTGATAAATAATTTCCAAATTAAGTTAAAAATTGTAAAATTTGTGTTTAAGAAACTTTTGAAATGAGACACTTTCACGTAGTTTAAGGAAAACATTATTTAGTATTTAAAATTAAAAAAATTAATTATTGTTTATATAAAATATAAAATGAGATAATAAAATTATTCATGGTAAAATGATTGATATTATAAAAATAAATTCTCCTCGAATCATTTCACTAACTGTACTTCAAACTTGGTGAGAAATGGTTAATTTCCCTTTAATAACGCTTGCTTATCAGAAGGAATTGAGAAGGGAATCTTATGAAACATGTATCATTCCATAGAATATGGTTAAATTGATCTTGATACATATGTTTTGAAAAAATAAACTAATTTTATGAGAATTATATAATAATAATTAAATATATAGTTTTAAATAGGAAAAATAAAAACTCGATGGAAAAAAAGATAGGATTTGAGAGATCCCTTACATTATTATTGGATGTCTTCTTCACATGCACTTAATGTCTTGTAAAATAAAATCATTTCAATTAATTATTTAATTAATATCCTATTATACATATTTTTTATTATTTTATTTTGTTCATTTATGGTGATTTTTTTGAGTTGTAGAGTTTAATTTCACTTTTCTAAGAGCAATTGTTTCATGAATTTATGATTAGTTTTACTGAGTTTGATTATGGGATTTCTTTTCAAATAGAAGAAAAACTATTGAGGTGGAATTAAGTAGTGTTAATATACTTTCATAATTTAAAATGGTCCCATATATCATTTCATTATATTTGATAATGATTTATTAGATACAGTGTTAATGAAAAATGTTAAGTTTATTTTTGCAGTTTTTACATCCATAATGAACTAGTACCATTTTATTTAATATAAATATTATATATTTGTTTAAAATAGAAATTAAGTTATAATACATATACTATATTTCATATTAAATATAAAAATGGTTTAATGAAAATCACATATAATGGTAATGAAAAATGAAAATTTGTCATCCATGAATGCGGTGAATCAACACATTGTAGATGAAGTTTCATTTTTTGGAATAAAAAACGAAGAGAATATATTTGATGATAGAAATTACACTAACATAATAAAATTATACTATATATATGATACTTTAGTTATCATGTGACTTTTGATAATAGAGTAAAGGATCACGTAGAAGAGAGAAATAATTTAGATAAGAAAGGTGGATGATTTTACTACTTGAATATTATCTCCTTGAGAACCTCCTTAAGACACTTTATTTTGTTCTTTTGTTAATACCAGAATCTACAATATATGGTGAAGAGTCATTGTAATAGTATTTGGACTAATTTATCCAATCTTAATATATTATACGTTGGGAGGAGAAGGGGTGATGATGGGTTGTATTTATAGTGAGAGGAGAGGGGGGGGGTTATTATTTTATTCACTTTTTTAATATTTTTGCACAATAATATCAATAGTGGTGATACTTATCACTACATAAATTCCATAAAAAAGAGTTTTTGAGATTAGTTTTCTTACACGAGACAAACATAAACAATTACTTAAAATATCATCTATTATTCAAATCCCATAAATTTATATATTTCACTTTTCACCCCAAATTATAATGTATTAGAAACATCCAAAAAATTCAGCCCAATCATTTATTGAGATATAGTTTAAAATAATAGACCATTATTTAATATAATTTTATATTAATTAGAAACATAATTTTTAATTATAATAATAATTTATTTAGAAAATACCAATTTTTATATTATAAATGATTTTATGATACATTAAAAAATTAATTGAGGTATGGTAAAATTATATTATAATTATAATAAAGCCAAATATTAATTTATGAATTTATTTAATGAACATAAAATTTCATTTAAATCGTTAGATTTATTATAAAATTGTAAATAAGCATTTATTTTTCACAAAAATGACACCACTTAATTTATCATTTTTAAAACATTTAATTATGCATTCCATGATATAAATATATCATATTTTTCATTTATAAGACATGTAAATTCAATTTATACTTTCCTATTTGACTTTATTATTCTAATTGATAGATTAATATTCCTAAAGATCAAATTACTATTCTAAAGGTCATGTTACTATTATAATGGTTATATTTCGAACGGTCATAATGGTTTACTACTTTCTATAAATACCTCTTATTGCATTCATCAGTCACATCTGTTTTCTCCCCAGGTTATATATAATTTCATCTTTTAAATGAATATATTATTATTAACGTTATGTTTTATTTATAAATCATTATTCATGAGTGCGGTCATTTTATTAGTTCAAGGAGATCCAAATTATCGTATTGTTATTAACTTCTTTTCTATTAAATTTTCATCTGTATTATTTTAAATATTTATTAATTTTGTTTTGAATAATTTATCATTATTAATTTATGAGAATAAAATTTTTTGGTTTCTCTATTGGATGTTTGAGCTTCATACTATGTGACATAATTATAAGAATTGAAATTCCATTTATAAAATTCTACATCATTACATAATAGTTATCCCCACTAGAGGTCCTTATAGCCTATAAACTTCTATAAAATTTATTTGATCATTAAAAAATCCTCAAAATATTTGAAAACATTCTATCTTCTTTGCCTATAATCATTCCCATATCCTCTAGGATGAGGAACATTTTATTTTTGACCTATAACACCACCACACTTTACTTATAGTTATTCTGATTATTGGTGCTACAATTGCTGAAATTATAAAGGTGAATACTATGTTTGATGGTGTGGTTATTTTTCAATAACACTAAACATTAGTCCACATTATGCTATCTAATAAGATTGAAAAATAAATTATCAGTTTATTATTCCTCAAAATATATAAAAAATTAGATTACCCCTATCACCCACAGATCATTCACCCTATTTTGAGAATCATGAATACAAGATCCTATGTAAGTGACCCATATAAATTGATATTAATGATCCCTTTATTCATAATCTATTTCAAAATATAATATGAAATCATCCATCATGTATCTCCCCATAAATATTTGAAGTTTTTTCATAGTGACCACTACCTTTTTGATCACTTAAGAATATGCCTTTAGAGGAAAGATATTGAGTTTCTATTGGAACTGAGGTTTTCAACCACTCTCAAATTGTTGAGCTCACCACTCTTCAATAAACAAGAATTTGGGGAATATCTCATAAATCTCATAAAATCCCCCATATATATTGACATTTAAAATTACACAAGGAATATATTATATCATGTAATGAAACACTATCCAATTGGATTTGGGGAAAAATACTCTAGGAATATATCTTTAAACTGACTCCTCTTTAGAAATGACATGTTATGAACAAATAGATACATGGTCCACCAATAAAGCTCTAATTCAAGCAATAAGCTAACTTATAATGGAATAATATATTCCTTAAACAGCTAAAAAAGAACAATATTTTTACATAGATTACTTATTTGAAAATTAAATTTCATTTAATTGCATTTCCTGATTTGTTTTGGGGGTTTCCCAAGCTTTTTTGAGGAAAGGGTGAGTTTTCATGATTTGGGCCAAACAGTGAGCTCATTTCCATATTTAAAAACTAATTTTATATATCTTATAACTATTTCATTTTTTTTTATCATTTTTCACCTATTATAATTTATAAATGTCGACCCCTAACCTATTAACACCACCATTTCAATTTGGACCCTTTAGATATTCATAATAATGGTGGACTGTGGTTTTTATTTAAGGAATTAGGCCAGACGGAAATCCCAATTCTAGTTTTTTTAAAAAATCTATTTATTTAATATCTTATTCAATTTTAACTATTTGTTTTGGTGATTCTGCCTTTATCCTAAGACCAATAACCCTAGTCTCACCCCCATTCCCTTCTCCCCTATTTGTAACTTATTTTCTTTGCAGATTTAGTTGAATATTCATAAGCTTCGTCAATTTGAGTAAATTTATAAAGGTAATGTTTTTCCTTCATAAGTCCTTCATTTCTCATTTTTCCCCCACTAAAATTCTTATATGATATACACATACTTCTTCGAACCCCCCCCCCTTGAATGTTTGGATGGTTTAAAATTCAAATACTGTTGTATTTGGGGTGATTTTTTCAAGATCCCTCAATAAGGGGGTCTCCTTCAATATTCTTTCAATTTATTATGGGTTCATTCAATGTGATTAGTTTTTCTTCTATTATCCTTGATTTTACTAATTTCCAGAAAGTATTGTTTCAATATTAGATTTGATCTTGTGTTTTGTGGTCTGAAATGCAGGTTTTAGGTATGTTTTAACTTTCTTGAGGTGCGGCGGTGGTTCATTTGAGTTTTCGCACAAGGGATTCAAGGGTTTTCATTACATTGGTAGTTGATTACATGTTTATTAAATAATTGTATTTTAACATTCTGTATTTATCATATATTTTGGTTTATCTCATTTTATTATATCTACAGAAATTAGTTGTAGAGGTGTTTGTATTGAAAGTGAAATTTAAATGCCAATTTTATGTGAAATTGGGGGTTTTCATAGAAATGTTATATAAATTTATTTGGGTATTCCATATAACCAATTGGATTATTTTATTGAATTTTATTTGGTCTTTAAATTATGTTTTGAGTGTTTATCTCTCTTGTTTTCTACTATGAAATTTTATTTTGGTGACTTTTGAAAAGTGATGGATTTTTAGGCGCCATTTTGGTGCTAAATTGGTAGTTTTACATGGATATTTGATGTTATGCCTAATTGGGTTGTTTTATAAAATATATAATAAGGTTATATAAATTTTTGGTGCAGTGTGAATTCTGTTTCGGTAAATTTGAGTGAGTACATAGTGTGAAATCTAGAATTTTCAAGGAGTTTAGGGTGAAAAATAATGCGGGTTTTTGAGACATTGTTTTATAGAAAATCATAGTGTTTTGTTGTGTGTTTTATGTGGTATAAAGTTTTTGTAGATTCTATACTATTTGAATGTGACCATTATTGGTGTTTTATATTAAAATTGATTTATTTAGCTTGCTGATTTTTTTAGCAGTACGGTGGAATCCTGGGTACCGAGTTGGGGCAGATGTGTACTAGTACAGCTAGTGGAATAGATGGGTTTTGTCCCTATTTCACATAGAATTTGTATAAAGACAAATCAAAATATACAATCTGGATGATGATTGGGGACCATTTGGTTTTGGGTATGTTCTCTACCAGTGGCTCATGCACAAAAACTGATTTTACTATGTTTACTTTACACTAAGGTATGAGGTAAATGGGGCGTGAGACTATCTAGTTCCTAGGGGTGTTCCCAATTTTTTTTTCTCATTGGATTTGTGGTATTTTCCCTCGTATTGGGTTATGTTTTAATGTATATTAATTTACATATCATTATTATTTGAATGCGTTAACATTCTGAAATTTTTAGCTTTAAAACGGTTTTCAATTTAAATTTCCATTTCTTGGAATGTTACACTGCTTTTCTTTGCATATCAAAACCGATTGCCTTTCCACTGTGTATTTTATGAACATTGTAAAAATTGGGTGGTATTCTACTGTTATTAGGTTCACACCTTATATACACCCCTTGGGGTAGGTAGAAATTATCTTTCTTGACTCGGGTAAAGGGAGTGCTTTGGATGATGGCAGTTTAGGGTGTTAGTTCCCTTCCTTGATGGGGGGTTGTGGTGATGGCTTGTGGGTGATGACCGAAAGACGTTTGGAGTACTTGGGGATATTTTTCTGTTGTTTAATTTTGTATTTGATTCCTTGGTGTTTCATTTTAACTTACGTATTACAGTCTGGATTTTTGTATAAACCTTATTAGTTAATAATTTTTCAGATTCATTTTATCAAATGTTTTTGATGTTTTATGTATATATCTTCAAGTAAATCATTCCCAAACTAAGATAACTGATACCTGGGAACTTTTTCCAGATCATGGGGATAGGTAACACCCTTAGGGACTTGCCAAAGGCTAGGTTTGGTGCTGGTATTGGTGGTGACCAGATTCGGTTTGTGACAAAATGGTATCAGTGTAGGATCATGTTTTTGGGTTATATTATTATTTTGGGATGAGATAGGATATATATGAGCTAGGACTGTCGGGGCTTGGGGTTTCAGTCATGAATAGTTTTCCTAGATAGAACCTCTTGTGGAAGTCCATGAGTCACCAGGGTACGTTGGAACTGTCTGAATGACTTTACTTCCCGCTGAGACGTGTGGGTTGCAGACCAAAGGTGAACATCAGGTGGGGTGGATTGGTTGTTTCTTTTACAACAAATATGTGTTTATATAATTTATAATTTATTTAGTTGATTAAAATTTTTATAATTTTTTTATTTACTATTGATTTTTGATTGTTTCATTTTGTAGCAACATGCCTCCCCAGAAAGCTCCCACATGCCCATGGGAAGAAGCTGGAGAATGTTCTCCCACACCGATCTATCAGAGGATAGTCGAGGATTTGGTCCGGGGCGTCCAAGATCTGGGAAAAAAATGGATCCTGCACCTATTTCTACTAGGGAAGAAGAGACATGTCCAAGAAAAGATAAAGCGCATGAGTTTCTGTAGAACAAGCCTTCTACCTTTCGAGTCAGCTTATAACCCTAGGGAGGAGAGGAGTGGATCGAGATGATTGAACATATGATTGAGTTATAGAAATCATCTGTGGAGCTCATGGTGAATTTTTCCTCCTTTATGTTGGAGGTTCATACCCATTAGTGGTGCGAGTCAGTGCACCAGGCTGAGAAGAATGAGCATATGAAGTGAGGAGATTTAAGGTCCGTCTTCAATGAATAGTACTTCCCGGGGGTCTTGGCATATGCTAGTTCTAGAGAGTTCATGGACCTTGTTCAGGGGATTATTTATGTGATGTAGTACCCCAACCGTTTCACTGAGTTGGTTCGGTATGCCCCTGAAATTGTCTAGAATGAACGATTGAAGGCCCATAGGTTCGAGAAAGGCTTACGAGTAGAGATATACTTTCATTTTTTATTTTTAAAGCTGAGGAACTATGACGAAGTTGTTGACTGGGAATTTATGGTGGAGATTGACTGTAATGGCAAGGATGGTTTTTCTGGGATAGTGTCAGCAGTGGTCAGTGGCATCTCTTCAGAGAGGAAGAGGAAGAGGGAGGATTAGGTGAATAAGGGAGGTGCCATTTGAGGCCACGCCTCCAGGCTGTCTTTGTCTAACACTTCGGATAAGAGATCAGTCATCTCTATCCAATGTGGGAATCTGAGGCACTTCTAACCAGCATGTCTGCTTCCTATGAAGCCTGATTACCAGTGTGGAGTTTTGGGGAATTTGCAGTGCTTCTGCGGGGTGGAACGTCCACTTCTGAGTGGGGCAGGGTCAGTGGATCCAAGAGGATTTCTAGCACAGTCTGAACCATCAAGGGATGGGGGATCTCAATTTGGTGGCCATGGTGGTAGGTCTAGGTCATCTTCTTGGTAGAGCCAGTTCAGGGCACAACCAAGGACTAGCGGTTGTCCTTGGGCAGAGACCAGACATCTCCATGCAGTGGATAAGGCACCAATAGGATCAAAGGTGGGACAATCAATAGTTTGAGTTACCGTTCTTATCGAATCTACCATAACTACTGCTATTTTTGATATTTGTGCCATTATATCATTTATTTCTATCTTTTTTGTGGACATTATGAATTTTCCAATTGAGTTGATGTCTTTTGCAATGAATTTGGTGACACTTCTTGGAAAGAAGAAGGAGAGGGGCCTTAGGTGCCCCTTTAGTGTGCATTCCATGTCAGTGGCTGAGATGGAGTGGTACCTCCTGGTTTTAGATATGGAACTATTTTACATAATAGTTGGCATTGACAAGATAGTAAACCTCTAGGAACACATTTATTGCCACAAGCGGCGAGGGAGTTTCACAGCTCTTGATGGGAGTGGTCATGTTTTTTTGGGAAATGGGATCCTCGACCGAGTCCTACATGACCTCCACTCTCAGAGTTGGGAAATATTACCTTCCTATTGTCATTTCTCATGCTTTAGGATGATGGTATTTCCACAGATGGTGCACTTCCTCGTGTAGTGAATTATTTTTTGGAGGTATTCTTAGATGATTTCTCATATTTTCCCGTGGACCAGGATGTGGAGTTTTCGGTTGATCTGGAAATGGGAACACTATTGATATCTCATCCCTCTTATTTCATTTCCCCCACCAAGCTGTGGAAATTGGATATACAACTAGACTACTTAAAATCCAAAGGATTCATTCTCATGAGCTTCTCTCCTTGGGCCTCTCTTGTGTTGTTCGCAAAAAAGGCTGAGTGATCCCTACGGTTGTGCATTGACTATCGAAAGCTGAATAATGTAACAATTAAGAACAAATATTCTTTGCCTAGAATATATGGTTTGTTCGATCAGTTTAAGGTAGAAATGTATTTCTCAAAAATAGTCTTGCGTAGAAGATATCATTAGCTTAGGGTGAAGGAGTCAGATGTCCCAAATACAGCCTTCCGAAGCAGGTACAACCACTTTGAGTATTTGGCCATGCCCTTCGGATTGACCAATGATCCAGTGGTCTTTATGGAACTCATAAAAAGGGTGTTCCAATAACATCTCAATTCCTTCCTTAAGGTGTTCGTTGATTACATTCTAGTATAATCTAGCTCTGATTAGGAACACAAACATTACATGAGGATCATCTTGGCCACTTTGCGGGATCACCGCCTCTATGAAAAGATGTCAAAGATTACTTTTTGGATTTGGGAAGCGAGATTTCTGGGCCATGTGTTCTATGGGCAGGGGGTTTGAATGGACCCTGAGAATATTAGCGCGGTTATGTCAAGAATGCACCTATAAAATGTGTTTGAGATTATAAGTTCACTTGGCATGGCTGGTTATTAAAGGCGATTCATTCAGGATTTCTCTTGGCTTGCTTCACCTATGACTGCACTCACCCGAAAAGGGGTAAAGTTTGTATGAGGCCCATAATTTTAGGCATAATTCAAGGAGATAAATAGTTGGTTCAATACATCCCTTGTCTGGATTTCTCCTGAGTCTGGAACGGGGCGTGTGGTCTATTGTGATGCTTTAGGTAAATGTCATGGAAGCGTGTTTAAGCAGGATGATCACAGGGTGGCATATGGCTCTCGCCAACTCTGACCACAAGAAATTGAATACCTGACCCATGATATGGATTTGGAAGAAATGATGCATGCTTTGAAGAAATGGGGCCATGAACACATTGGGGTGAAGTTTGTGGTCTACTCTAATCACAAAAGATTGGCCTATATCTTCTCGTAGAAGGAACTCAACTGGAGGTAGCGTCATTGGATTGAGTACATGCAGGGGATGGAATTTGACATTGTCTATACCCCATGAAACAATAATGTGGTGGCTGACGCTTTGAGTAGAAGAGTTCCATTGCAGGCTTTGGGGGAGTCCATTGATTTGTGGACTTTGATGGGGATCTTTTCTCAGATACATGTGGAGAATAAGGAGCACAATGGAGGTGTGTTCTTGGAAAGAGTCCAGTTGACTCCTTCTCTCTTGGAGTTGATCCAGTGGGAACAGCCCATTGATGAGATTTGTCAGTGGTCAAAGCCATTTCTTCATGGTAGGGAGACGTCCTTTGATTTGTTGTCATCTTCCAAGGGAATCTTGTGCTTCAAGGTCCATTTAGTAGTTCTGTTATCTCTATAGAAGGTGGTGATGGAAGATAACCATCAGTCCTAGTGGGTTGTCCATTCGGATGCCACTAGGATGTATTATGATGTTTGTTGGTAGTTCAGGTGGCCTAGTATGAGACGAGAAATATCAGACATTGTTTCGAGATACTTCACATGCCCTCATGTGAAATAAGGGCATCAAAGGCCCTCCGATTTTCCCCATCCATTACCCATTCCAACATGGAAGTGGGATGATGTCTCAATAGACTTCATTGTTGCCTTATCTCATACACCTCTGGGTAAGAATTCCATTTTGGGTGGTGATTGATCGTCTGACAAAATTAGCCCAATTAATTTTGATCAGAGATACAACTACTGTGGATGAGTTAGACCGTTTGTATTTTTAGAATGTGGTGAGACTCCATGGAGTTCCATTAGAAGGTGTCTCATATATAGACACATGTTTTACTTCTATGTTTAGGGAAGTACTTCATAATTCCTTTGGGTCATTGATTACGATGGGCATAGAATACTATCCTCTGACGGTTGGTCTGAGAGAGTGAGAAAATCAGATTTTGGAGGACACGATCCGTGCATCTGTCCTGGACATTGGAGGTTATTGAGATACCCATTTGAGCTGGTTTTTTCTTTATAATAATAGTTACCAATCCTCGATTTGAATGGCTCCTTTTGAGGCTCTATATGGTCGGCCTTGTCATTCCCACCCATGATTGGCTGAGGTAGGTGAGACCTCACTGCTGGGGATGAGTCTAGTGCAAGAGATGTCTGAGAAGGTCAAGTTGATTAGGAAAAATTCATTTGCAGCACAGAGTCTCCATAAATCATATGCTGACCAGAGGAATCAAGACCTAGAGTTTTCTATGGGTGACAGGGCATTCTTGATAGTGGGCCCTCATCTGAGCCATCGTCGATTGGGAAAGTAAAGGAAGCTGACGTTGTGGTATGTCGGGCCCCATGAGATCACTAAGTTTATTCGAAAGGTGTCATACAGGTTGGATTTACCTTCTTAGTTGACATTCATCCCTGATGTCTTCCATGTCTCCCAGTTGAAGAAATACTACCCGGATTTGTCCCATGTGCTGAGTTGGGAAGAACTGGAGATAGAGCATGACTAGATTATTGTTGAGCGGTCGGTGAAAATAGTGGACTCCAAAGAGAAGGTTCTTTGAGAGAAGTCCATTCCATTGGTCAATGTTCTTTGGAACCTTGAGAATGATACACATGAGACATGGGAGTGGATGTCATGGGTTGAAGAAGATACCTGTTCTTATTTTCCAATCAAGCATCGGGTTGACTTTTTTGGGAGAAAAGTCATTCATGGTGGAGATAATTGTCACATCAATGACTTTTTTGAAATGTAAATTTCATTGAATTTTCATTCACGATTTTTTGGGGGGTTTCCCATGATTTTTTTGGAGGAATGGGTGAGTTTTCATGATTTGGGCCAAACCGTGAGCCCATTTCCAGATTTAAAACCAAATTTTGTTTCTTTTATAACTATTTAATTTTTAAAAAAATTTCATCCATTCCAATTATTAAAGGTCCTCCCCTAACCTATTAATACCTCCATTTCAATTTATACACATTATGAATTCATAATAATGGTGGATTTTTTTTTATTTAAGGAATTGTCCCAGCTCCAATTTCTAGTTTAAAACAAATTGTTTATTTAATATATTCTTCCATTTTAAATATTTTTCATTGATTCCACCCCTAACCTGAGCCCACTAAACCGAGGATCTCCCCCATTCTTTTCTCACCCAATTTGGATCTCATTTGATTCATGAATTTAGTCGAATCTTTTTAAAATATATCAATTCGAGAAAATTTATAAATGTATTCTGTTTCCATCATAAATCCATCATTTCTCAGTCTTTTTTAACCATTAAAATTCATAAATGATTTACTTATCAATGTTCAATCCTACCATGAATGTCCCGATGGATTAAAATTCATCTACTGGTGTATTTGTGGTTTTTTCTTCAAGATCCCTGAAGTCAGTGGGTCTCCTTCAATCTTTTTTCAATTTTCTTAGGGTATCATTCAATGTGCTTTGGGATAATTCAATTATCCTTGAGGTTATAAAAGTCCAGAAGGTATTATTATGAAATTAGGGTTTGATCTTGTGTTTCATTATATGAAATTCTGGTTTTAGGTCTATTTCACCTTTCTTGAGGGGCAGCGGTGGTGCGTTTGAGATTTCTCACAAAGGATTCAAGAGTTTTCATTACTTTGGTAGGTGATTCCATGTTTATGCAACTTTTATGTAATAGAATGCATTATTTATCATATTTTCAGGTTTATATCATTTTATTATTTCTGAAAAAATTAATTTATAGGTGTTTGTATTGCAAATGAATTGTAAATGCCAATTTTATGTGATATTTGGGTTTTTTCATATAAATGCTTTATAAGTTTATTTTGGGATGACCTTTAACTAATTTTTTGATTTTATTGAAATTTATTAGGGATTTAAATTATGATTTGTATTTTTATATCCCATGTTCAGTGCAGTGAAATCTGATTTTTGTAACGTTTGATAAGTGAAGAATTTTTGGGCACCATTTTGGTGCTAAATAGGTTGTTTTACATGGATATTTGATGTTATGACTAATGGGGTTGTTTTATAACACATGGAATAGGTTTATAGAAATTTTTTGGGAACTGTGAATTATGTTTTGGTAAATGTGAGAGTTCACATAGTGTGAAAAGTGGGGTTTTCAAGGAGTTTGGGTGCAAAATAATTCTAGTTTTTGAGAAATTATTTTATGGAAAATCAATGTTTTTTGTTGGGTGTTATAAGTTTTATAAAGTGTATGTAGCTAATGTACTATTTGAATGGGACCATTAGATTTGTTTTATACTAAAATTTATTTATGTATCATGGAGAAATTCTTTTAACACAATGGTGGAATCCCGAGTACCTAGGTGGGGCAGATGTGTACTTGAACGGCAAGTGGATTGGATGGGTTTCGTCCCTGTTTGACTTAGCATTTGAATAATGAAAAATATAACTAAACTATATGTATTATGATTTAGGACCACTAGTTTATGTGAAGTATCCATACTAGTTGCTCGTGCATGTGAATGGATTTTTCTATGGTTACTTTACACTGACGTACGATGTATGTGGGGCCTAGGACAATCTAGTGCCTAGGGGTGTTGTCGATTTTGTTTCTAATTGTACTTGTGGTATTTTACCTTGTATTTGGGAGTGTTTTGAAGTATATTATAATAGATAACAAGAAGATTTAAAATTTTTAAAATTATGAATGTTTTAGATTGAAAATTGTTTCAATTAAATTTGCATTTCTTAGAATTTAACACCGCTTTTCTTTTCAAATCAAAACTGCTTGTTTTTTCACCTTGTATTACATGAACTTCGGAATAATAGGGTAGTATCTTATTGGGATCGGGCTCACACCATACATACACCCCTTGGGTTTAAGTAGACTTTATCATTCTTGAATCAAGTAAAGGGATGGATTTGGGTGATGGCAGTTCAGGGTGTTTGTTCCCATCCTTGGTGCGGAGTTGTGGAGATAGCTTGTGGGTGATGTCTCCATGTCATGTGGAGTCCATGGGGCTGTTTTGATTCTGTTTATTTTTGTATTAGGTCCTTTTTTACTTAATTTTAACTTATTTATTCAGTTCTAGATTTTTGTATAAACCTTCTTTGGTTTGAATTTTTCAGATTCAGTTTATCAAATTTGTTTGATGTTTTATGTATACATATTCAGGTAAATCATTCCCAAACCAAGATAAATGATACCTGAGCACTTATTCCTGCTCACAGGGATAGGGAACACCCTTTGGACCTTGCCACATGTTGCCTTTTGTTCAGTTATTAGTGAAGACCAGATTCAGTTCATGAAAAAAATCTATCTCAACTTCCTCAAGACACTTCGTTTTTTTAATTATTATAAATAGGCACCACATAAATTTGCATGTTATTTCACCAAAACAATTATAGAATAACTATCCACACATCTACTAACCCTAATACCACTATTATATTAAAAATATATGGTTTCTCTTGCACCAAATGTTTTTATACCATTTGATACCAACTTATAAAATTTAAAATTAATAAAAAACAAAAAACATATCCCAAAAAATATGTGTTTTTCCGAAAAAACATAAAATAAATTACATGAACCGACTCAATTTATCACACACAATAATAATGAACTAATAATTTATGATAATTGGTCTCTAAAATATTTTGAAAAATTATTTACAGTACTCTATATCCTTAGTAATGATCGATATGACAAAAAAAAATTCATAGAATCAATGGGGGACCCTACATCCATATACGGTTTTATAGTATATTTCACAAATTAGGTTCAACTTGAATTGAAACCCTACCAAACAATGAACTCCAAAAAGGTTTATATGCTAAATTCTATCTTATAATATCATCTCTAGAATATCATATCATGAACCAAACTTTCTTAGTCTCCTCTTGAGATGAAAATGAGATCGTGAGTAACCCATGAATCTAACATCCAACAGGCCAGGAGGTGGAGATTAACACAAAGGGTATATCATAGAATAAAAAATAGGTATTACCTTTATATGTATGGATAATTAACATCAGGGGAATAATATTAACCACAAATAAGCGAAATATCCTACAGAAATAAAATATTTAAATAAGTTATAGCTGACTAAATCCACCAAAAACCCCAATAGATGACCATTAGGAGGAAACTAAGAAGTGAATATGGATACTCCCTTCTAAGTCACTACATGCCTAAGAAAATGACACTCAATAATATACAAAATATGATATTGGATTTATAATCAATAACATATAATAATTTGGTGGGAATATAAGTATACATTGTATATTACTCCTCTGTCTATACCTATGTGGTGTGAATTTTTATAACCAAGCCTCAATGAATAGAATATATCATTATAATTGACATAACTTAATAATAATGAATTATAAGCACACTATTAAAAAATATTTCATCTACCCATTCATTTATATCTGTTCCAAAATTACATAAATATATCATTAATTTTTCCCCACCTATAATAATTGTAGATCCAACCAGAAAAACTTCTTACTATAGTAAAAATTATTAGGAAACTTGAATAATAACAACATGTAAATACAACATAGATAATAACAAAATCTATGTTTACTTTTGGAATTCAACGTACATTTTCCTAAATAATCGTCGGGTGTACCACATCCTACACAATAGATTATCATAAGGGAATACAAAAACCCTTCAAAAAGCCTACCAAGTAAGGTTTTCAATTTCCCACAATATAATAATCATATTTTATATTCAAATTCAACCTGAATAAACATATAATGCAAGAGTAATCTCATAAATATCAAAAATTCCAATAAAATATAACAACCAATATAATTTCCAAATACCTCCACTCAATCTCATAATCCACAAAACATCCATATATTCCTAGGAAATTAATCTATCAATCCAAAACTAAACCCCATAAGTCAATATTTTTTGACAACATCTTATTCAAAAACCCATTCTCTATAAAAACAAATACAATAAAAATGGAAAACGTTTTTCAAGAAACATAAAAATAAATTATGTTTACATTGATGATAAATAAATTTCATATATATAATTAAATGAATTTATAATCCATATTTATAAATTCATAAATTTTTATTTCTTTATTTAACTTATTATTACCATTTACTTTGAACATCTCATCATTGTATAACATTATTTTATCATTCCCCATCTAATCTCATTTTAATTGTTATATTTATTTAATTACCAATTGAACAATTTTATAATAAATTATAACATCTTCTTTATTATATCAATTTAATCAAAACATAATGATGTGATGTTAAAATCCCTTTCTTCAATGAAGCATTAACAACACAACTTATTGAAAAAATGAAAACAAAAGAAAAAAACTAAATATTACTTATTAATTCCTTTATAACCTATATAATATCACTTATCTACCTTTAACATAAACAAAATTCATCAATAACCACACTCATTCCAAAACCATAACCACTTTTGTGAATGTAGAACATAAAAAATAAGATAAAGAGTCGTAAAAAATCCCCTAGGATCATGAGGAAGCAAGGAAAAAATGTAATTTCATAAGATCACCAAAAGAATGAAAAAATGAGATAAAATAAGGGCATTATGGAATTTAATTTTTGTGAAAAATTAATGCAATTTAACTAATAAAGAGGGGATGAATGAATATTTTGTTGATATAATATGGACTAGACAATAATTCTATAAAAGGTGAAACATAATATAATTTAGATTAGTCAACCAAGATCAAGGAAATATTAAATTCAATTAAACCAAATATTCATTTATTATTGTTCATTTCCATATTAATAAAAACACTCTACTTATACCATGGAATAAATCATATTATAAACAATATTTTCATTAAATATCCCAACCAAAATCATGAACCACTCTAACATCGTTTCCATGATCCTTACTAGCTTCCCAAAACACTAAAAATAACGCCATGAAATTATCCCAGATGCCATAACCATTTACATAAAACTTACATGACATAACCAAAAAATAATATTCCCAAGAACATGCTATAATTGTTCACAATAACAAAAATAGGAATTTATACCATTTTCATTTATGAAATAGATCCCACTAAACAAAACCTAGAATCATGGTCCATAAAATTGGGTCCCCCAAAAAATATATAGAAACCATATCATAAAATTCTTTAAAATAAGATGGAATTAACATCAAATAAATATATAAGAAAAATAACTATTCCACCATCAATATAGACAAACCAAATCCAATAATTTTAACTACCACATCACAACATGTACAAGACCACATTTTGGTCTCATTAAAAATCCACAACCATGAATTTTATCACTCAATTAACCTCCATAATGTGTTACTAATTTTTTAAGAACACAAAAATCCTGAAATAATGGTATATTAAACAATTGGATTCAACATTTGAGCCTATAGAATCAAAAAGAGAACCCCTCAGTATATCCTCCAACGTTTTGATTATCCACTTCTTTTGACCATCAGTTTTTGTATTGAATTTGGTGCTATGTCACTCTAGGGTACTAAATGTACACTATAATATCCTTTATACTCATGATATAAACTGGTCATCAAGGTTAGATATTATCATCCTTGGAAGACCATGAATATTCACCACCTCTATGACACAAATATTTATCCATCAATCAACCAATATCAATTTATTATTCATTTAGAATAGAGATAACATTTTTTCTACATCCATGATCACCTATGTGAAATGAAATTTTGTTATGGTATAAGTAATCATTGTGATAGGATCCATAAAAATTTACTCCCACATTAATTAGGGAATTATTAAAGGATGCAACAATCTTTTTGAAAAATAGAATACGGATATCAGCAATTGGTACACAAAACAGGGAGAAACAAACTCATTTACCACTATCTTATGTCCATGACAACAAAATTACCTATTAAATGAATGATATAACTTCGAAACCATTTGAAACACTATTAAAAATGAATTATGAAACACATATAATTCAATTTCCTATATACTACAAGGAACAAGTAACTTCCTATGAAATATCACATAATGCTCCAAATCTTAGTACCATCCATCGAAAGAATCACCATACACACTAAGGTCTCTTTACACTTAAATATCATTATCTATAGGATGAATCTCCTATACATACCACACACTGGATAAATCCACTACAATATTTGAAATTCATGGTCTAATATCATTATTCACATTACAGAGATACTGATAAGAAAAAAATTCATTATTTTACACTCCTCACTAGCCTAATGAGAATCCTCACCATAGGATTTATGAATTAGAAGATAATCCCCCATGATACCAATTTTAGAATTATATGTGATATCCAATATTTATGCTTTGTTGGATGGATATAAAAATCATATTTTTAGAGAAATTTATTGAAATGTTCAATAAATAACTCAAATTCCATTAATAAAATATATATCTCATGTTTTTATGATCTGTATAAACCATAAATTATTCTATCAAAATTAATAGATCCAAATAATAAGCATAAAAACTATAGGTAAAATCTCTATATCATGGGTAAATGAATTATGGTCATGGGAATATAACTTTCTATACCAATAAGTAATATAATTTATTTATTATAGTAATAAAAAGTATAAAAAATTAACGAGACGCACAAAAATATGCATTAAAGAATACCTTATTTGTGAAATTGAATAATTGAATCACTCATAATCTTTTACATTAATTTTTGAAACAAACAATACACTCCTATATCTATAAAAAATTATTCATATTCATAATAAAAAAAGGTTGAAAACATGAGAAAAACAAGGTACAATTCTCCAATAATAACTATGTATGATTAAGAAAATCCTTAATTTATAAAGATTATTTGGTTTAGTTTATGGAACAGATGTCTCAATATTCAGTTGTTACACCACTAAACCTTTATCTAAAATAACATGAACCATAAAATAAACCTCAAATTCCTTGAATAAAAGGTTAATCAAATTTATATATATGTTATATTCACTAGGAAACTAAAACATAATCATTAAATTGTTTACACGATCTAATATTTCCTTTGAGTAAAATGAAATATCATCAATAAAGATAACCAAAAATCATTATTATATGGTTTGAACAACCAATTTATATTTCCCATGATTTGAAACAGTTCATATTCAACATTATATGATTTAATTATAAACATAAACTGCTCATATCAATACCAAAAGTGTATCATAAAAATATATTTATCCATAAACCACATGTAGTGATATCTATATTTGGAATCAATATTAGAAATAAAAATCACCAATTTTGATAAAAAAAATCTATCCTAAAAATTTGATATATTTGTTTCACCACTAAGTAGTTAAAATACTAGTAATATATCAATAATATTTACATTTGAGACATTTTAGTTTTAGATAACATCATATAGTCACCTAAAATAAACTATAAATAAAAAACATTAATATAATAACTCATCTTTTTTAAATCCTCATCTCTTGATGTTGTGCTAGCGTAATATGATAATATTATAGTTTAATAGATTAGATATCATACTATTAATTAACTAAATATTTAATCTATTACCTAAAATGTAAACTCAAAACCTAACATGTAAAAATTTAAATAGACATGATTTAAGAAAAAGGGACCTATGCTCAATATCATACAAGACACAAAACACCGAGATTAAATGAACCATTAAAAAATATTATTTTAATTATGATCATTATAACTAATCTATAAAATTGGAGGGGATGAAAAGTATTAAATACAATATGAACTATATATATATATAAATTTACTACTCAATTTTAATATTTTTTTAAATTTTTAGTAAATAATCAGTAATTTTTAATAATGCATTTTTATTCTTGAAATAAAAGTTTTCTTTAAAAATTAATTTTAATTATTTTTTCTAAGAAAATACTATAATTAATTTATATAGATATTAATAAAATAATTTGATAGAATTTATTTTATTTTTTAAATAATCATATCAATATTAACTTATAATTAATATTCAATATTTTTTGAAAAATATTGATTTTTCTATGAATAGTCATAAATATTGATTTCTATAAAACATTAATTTTTCTTCAATAAATTATATAATTTAGAAGTACCATTATTATTTTAATATGTTTTAAAGTTAAAAAATTATTATTTAGTCATATTTATTTCAATTAACTAATTTTTAATCATCTTTATATTTGATTTTAATATAATTGTATTTTTTTGTTTAAAATGGGGTTTTTATTAAAAATGTTTTAAAGTGCATAAGGTTTATCCATTTTAGTTAAATAAAAATAATAATTAGGATTCATTTAAATTTAATTAATATATTTTATAAAAATAAATAATAATTTAAATTCATGAAATGATTATTACAAGACATACGTTGGTATAAAAAATATTATTCTTGGAAAATTCATTTCATGAAAAACCACTTTTTCGTTACATCTGCAGGTTTTATTTTAAATTAAATTATGGATCATATGTGAATTTAATTTTTTAAAATGTATTCCATATTTTTATAATAATAAATTTTATTATAAAATATTTTCAAATTAATTGTTTATTATAATTTATAGTGAAAACAGTATGAATCGTTTATCGTAATTAAGGTGAAAATGGGGTTACTAGGTGTTAAAATAAAATAATAGGGATAAAAATTACATAAAAACTTATATAAAATCTATTTTATGGCCCTATTTAGATATTATATAATATAATTCTCAATAAGGTACCATTTTGTGCCTTTTTTATGAAAAAAGTTTTCTCTTTTAAAATATTACAAATATGACAGTCACATAGCATATAAAAGAACACCCACTCTTCTCCACTATTTACTCCTTAAAAGCCCTTTGGATTAGAAAATAACTACTCAAAAACCTTCCAAACCCCCCTAAGCATGACCTAGGTAGCATATTTTTTTCATTAGTTAATCTTATGAAGTATTTTTGTGCTTATATAAGTAGGCTATTAGAAGAAGATGTATTGTTCTTAACTGAGAGTTTTTATTTTATTTATTCTTCCACCTCTTTAGAATAAAATTCATTTATGTTGATTTAATAAAAAATTAATTCACATATAATTATTTATTATTATGTTATTATAACATCCAAAATCCATATCTTAAATAATAAAATGGGAAACAAAACCATCATTCTTGTGTATGATATATTACTACATCTTAAACTGATGAAATTTATTTTTCATCATTGTCTCTCATGAGTTATTATAAAGATTGATTTAAATTATATATATATATTATATTTTAAACATAATTATAAAATGGTAATTATTATATCCTATTTAACATCTGAATTTTTATTTCATAGGGGATACAATAATGTTGCTCGTGTATACAACAGACTACCGCTACATGAAGGAATATGATTTATTATCACTAACACATTAAATCAAAGTCAATAAAAACAAATTTATTGAATATATAAGATATATTTTAAATATTTATGATATTAATTATATAAAAATAACTATTATGAAATAATATATCATTTTCTTCTATACCTTTCCATTCACTAAGAGATTATAATTTTGTCCATACATATGTGTGGACTACTGCCTCCACATTGCGATGTGATTAATTATTATTACAAATTCTTATAAATGAAATATATAACTATATTTAATGAAATAATATGGAATTTATTATATTTTGGTCATTTTTTTCCTATAAAATAATACTTTCCTACTTTTCATAATTATTATTGAAAAATGGAAATGTTACTCATGCACATGTATGATCTACTATCGCCATGATTTAAATGTAGATCATTTTCCCTAAAAATATTTAATGAATGTTTTTAAAAGAATAATTTAGTTTTGAATATGATAAATATGTATTTATTATTACTCTTTAGATTATGGAAAACATAACTTATTATCAATGATCAACATACCGAAGTTATTTTTGAAATATGAACCGATCATCCTAAAAACACTCGACATAGACTTAACTGATTCAGTATTTTAATATGTAATTAAAATAAAAAAAATAAATGATTTAATTATAATTTAATAAACTGGGAAAATTTTATATAGAAATAAAATTATTTATATATATATATATTATATAGTATTTAAAGAACATGCATGGAATGTTTGGAATACAGGTAAGATTTTTTCATATAAAATTTATTTTTGTGAGACATTTTATATATTCAACACTTATTTATATAATATTGTATTTATACAACATATTTTACATGTTATACAATCATTACATTATATTTCATGGTATTTTGTGTTTAAATTTTCATCATTTCATCCAATGGGATTTGACTTTAATGTTACCATCTCTTAAATGGTTTTATATCTCAATTTATCATCATTGTATTATTTTACTTATTTATTGTCTTTAATATTGTATTAATATCAGTGAAATATCCTCTAATTATATTATTTTGTAATTAAACTTGTTTTTTTGTGGATTCACATTGGTTGAAATAAATTTATCTATTTTTTACGCTCAATTCAATGATTTGATATTTGTAAGGGTTATTCGTCTAAAATTCAAGTTCCTTTGGAATTACGATTAATGATATGAACTTATCTTCTTTGATGAGGTGTATATACTACATAATTGACATGTTATACAATGAATATAATTATTTTCAAGATATTTCATATTTCATTTATAGATATTCTATTACAGTGATTATGATTCAAATGTTTTTAAGTGGAAAAGGCTTTATGTTACAATCTTTGTCCTTTTTGTTATTTTTTATGTTTTTGGTTCTTTTAGATGAAATAATAAGATATAATATTATTAAAAAACAAATAATTTATAATATTCTTATTATTAATTTTATTTACATTATAAATTTTAATTTCCTCATTTATAGATTAATGAAACATCAACAACCTTATTTGAAAGAGATACAGATGTTGTATCTTCTTTTAGATCATGAATCTTTCTCTTCTTTATCAATGTTTTCTAAAATTTATTAAAAAATGTTCTTTTATAAAAATAATATTTTTCTTAAAATTATTTTACATGGTATTTTAACTTCTTTTAATTTTTTAAAAAAAAATAAATTTATCAACATTTTCCAAATGGGACACTTTTGAATCCCTTTACAAAATATTTGAAACGAATGATTATTTTAAGTATTACGTCATGAATTGGATTTAACACCATTATGTACATTATTTGAATTAATGTTAAATAACATGTTTCAAACAATTTTTTTCAAAAGAAAATACCTTCACAATATTATTTGTATTTTTAGTTTTTAAATTTGATTTTCAATGTGATAAGGGTAGTTTCATATGTATTTATTTTAATGATATTTCAATGGTGTTTCCATTCATAAAAATCAATAATGCTTGAAGTCACATGTGATCCACTGGGGAAATTTTTTAATAATAATATCTACATTCCTTCTCTAAGGGATTATGAGTATTTTAAATATATTTTCAAGGAACCAGCTTCATCCAAATTATTAATAACATTTCAAAAATATTATAATGGAATGATTTTGTTTCTATGAGTTAATCATGTTATGAACAAAATAATGAATTGTTTTCATGAGTTTTATGATGAGATTCATGTTCTAGGTGATTGATATATTTTATTGTTCTTGTACATTATTTAGGAATGTATAAGGTACATTATATAACATAAGTGATCCAAATATATCTTATATGATGGGTGCACCCAGATATCAACGGGTATTCATGATATTGCTTATATGAAGGGTTTTCCAAGATAATAGATGGTGAGTTTTATATAACATATATGATGGGTTCACCCATATAGTAATCCAATGCATTGGGTAAAGTTCCTTGTATTTAGAGGCAAGAAGGGGATGTTACCATAGGATTTCTCATACAGATATAACTGGAATCATGTTATTTCTAAAATGGGATTGAAATTGGTGATGAAGATAATGTTCTAATGATACTAGTATTTTTTTCATTGCTGTTTTTATTCTTTTTAATGATTAATTTGAACAAGATTGACATTACATGGCTAGTGATTATTGATTGTAATGACCCTTTACTTTGTGAAATCTTTATTCCATGATACATGTTTAATGTCACGAGTTTGATTGATATGATTTATATTATATTATTACGATGTACATTGATTATGAAATCATACCATTATTCTCATGTTACTCTCTTTGATGAAATATTGTTTTCAATTATTATGTTTTCCATTATTGGACAATTGAGATCAACCTGATTCTATTTACTTTTCTAAAGGTTATAATGAATGATGTTAAATTAATTATGAACATAAGGGTTTTATATGGATAATGATGACGACTAAATTTGAGATAATAAATTTTCAGTTAATGGTAGGAAAAATCACATGAAGACATGGCTATTCATTATGTTAGTGTTTGTTCTAATTATTTAAAACACTAATCTTAAATGTTAATTGGCAATATAATTGATCTAGTATTTCCTTACGATGTTCAGTGTTTTGGATGATGATAATTGGGTAATATATATTAGTATTAGGGCTTGAAATGTAAGGTTAATGATTTTATAACCAAATCGAAATGTATGAGTTTAGTGGTGTAATAGTTCATATTAGAGTAGGGTTTATATAAATTTATAGATTATAATGTTTTCATATGAATTCAGATTAATATTTATGTACACCATCGTAGATATAGACGATTAAGGATGATAATATTTTCAATTTCTTATACACTACTTTTATTTTTCATGTGATGAGATCTTAAAGTGATTAATTAAATTTTAAAAGATATTTTATTAGGTTTTTGTGTATGTAATGCTTTGGTTTTACATGAATTATGCCTTTACATTTTTTGGAAATAAGTTTTAAGGAATTTATATCCATTATGATTTATCATATATTTGATGATGAGGTAATTAGGTGTTATTATAGTTTGGGAACATATTTTTTATCATATAGATAAACATGTTATTAAAAATCCATTTGGTTAATACAATGTTGTTTTAGAACAAGATTGTAGTATTTTAGTTTCTATAAGTTGAAGGGTATGATATAAAAATTGATGTGAAAGAAATAATTTATTTCTATGTTAATGTATAAATACATGATGAATATATTATTATTATTTTATGGTTATCTAATCCTTGATATTATAATTTTATTGCTTCAAGCATGATAAATTCACACAGAAAACTCATTGTTTAGAGAAAAACATGAGATTATGATGGAAATTGATTAACGGAAGAAAATAAACATCTAAAGTAAGTATATTTTATTAAAATTTTATTCTAGTTTAAATTAATTAATTATCACCTAAAAAGTGACTTAAAAATTAAAATTTTATGCTATTACATTTATTTTTGATGAAATCATGGTCTTTTTAACAACTATTTGGTTTATGGTTTTATTAGTATTGAAATTATCATAACCATTAATATTTTTGTGAAATATGATCTATATAAATTTCCAAAATTATTTGGGAATTAATACAGTCTTTATGTCCATATATTCACACCCACTAATTTTTTCCTTCTTGGATACATATTAATATTTTTTCTAGAAGACTGTCGTACATCCCTTTACCTCTTATCTAGAGGATGATTTATTTACCTTTTTTACATCATGGGTTTCTAAGAAATGTATTTTAAAATAAAATCATTGCATAATAGGAAAATTTTAAAATTATTAGGATTATATTTATTAAATGGGGCATAATTTAATACACTAATAATTTTTTAAAAATTGATTATATGCTAGATAGCAAACACGACACACAACAACTAGCTTATATGAGCCATAAAAAATATTATTTTAAACATAAGGATTAATAAAATTCCATAAAACTAGAGGGAATGAATAATATTAACTAATTTATGATATATATATATATGTATATATAATTTTATATTATATATATATATATTGATAAATTATTAATAAAAGATCAATCAATTTTTTAGTAAAGTAATTTTATTCTTCAAAAACATGTTTTGTTCACAAATTATTTTTATATATTTTCATGAGAAAATATTATAAATTATATATATAGATTTAAAAAACTTATTTTTACATGTGAAATTAATTTTTGAAGTCATATTATAAAAATTAACATTGAGTGAATGTTGCAGATATTTAAAAACATATTGATTTTTCAGTGACTAGTGAAAAATACTAATTTTTGTAAAACAATTATTTCTTTTCAATAATTTAATTTATTTAAAAGTATAATTTTATTATTATTATGATTTATATTATAAATTTATTTGATATTTTTATAGAATCCAATTACATAATTTATAATCATCATGATATTATATTTTAGTATATGTTTGTTTTTTGGTATAAAAAGGGGGTTTTCTAAAAACTATTTTAAATTGAATAATGTTTCTAGTTTTTTTTATTAAAAAAACCTTAATTTTGAATTATATAAATGAAAATTATATATTCTATATTAATAAATTTAATTTTTAATTCATATAATAATAATTTCCATTCATTTAGTTTTCATAAACCCCTCTTATTCCCTAAAACAAATTTCTTGAAATCCTACTTTTCCACAATTATTTGGGTTTTATTTTAATTTGAATTCTTACAATTATGTAAATAGAAGTTGGTAAAATGGATAAAATATTTTCAACAGTGATAATTTATATTATATAATTTATTTAACTTTATTATTTTATCACAATGAATATTGAAAACAGTAAAAATATTTTACTATGGATAAGGTGAAAATGGCTTTACTGGGGGTTAAAATAAAATGATAATAAATAAAATGACTTAAAAGTTTGTTTAAATTACAAAGGATGTAAATATTTATAAATTATATAATACATGGATCCATGACGGTACATTTTTAGCCTTTTGGAATGTAGGAAAAACAAGGTATTCACTTTTTCACTTTGAAAATTACAAGTGTGCCACTCGCCTTAGCTATAAAGGCCACAAAATAACCTCTCCACTTATAAGATTAATAAACATTATCATTACCAAAACCAACTAAAATACCTTCAATAAATCATTAAAATTTTCCCAATTTACTTTATTTTGTCAAAATTACATCTTATGATTGATTTTGCTGCTTTTTTAAGGAGGTTGTTCGAAGAAGTTGTTTTGTTCTTAAATGAGCATTTTTATTTTATATTTTCTTCAAAATCCATAGAATATTATTAACTTTTTATGATATAATAAAACCATTATTTACCATATAATTTGAATTTATTGTGTTAATGGAATAACCTAAATCTAACTCCACTTATATCAAATTGCAAGTGAATCCATCATTCATTTGTACGATGGACTAGCTTCTTGTAAACTTGAGTAATTTGTTTTTCATAATTACCTCTCACGTTTTGTTATAATTATGGATTCAAAATATATATTTTATATTTGAAAAATATTTGTAATTTTTTAATTATGATATTACATATATATTATTAATTTCCATTCTATACGGGATACTACAATGTCACATGTGTGTACAGTGGAATACCACATCACAAAGTGATTGATTGTTTTTCACTAACACATTACATGGACGGTTATAAAGAGAAAATTAATTAATATATTATATTTATATGAAATAATTATGATATTAGTGGTATATTTATCATTATTAATTGATAATATATCATTTTCTGTTTACATTTCTATTCCTTGAGAAATGATATCGTCGTTCATATGTATGTGTGGACTACATCCTCCACAAAGTTATGTGATTTATTTTTAATCACCACAACATGTGGATGATATATATAAGTATATTTTGTAAAATATTGTGGTATTTATTTTATTATGGTAAATCTGTAATAAAAATATAATACTTACCTTCTTTCCATAATGATCATTGTTAAATGGAAATATTACTATTTCATACGTATGACCTACCATCTGTATGACTATAACATAGATAATTTATTGTATCCCTATTATTGGATGTTATTATAAGTATAATTTATGTATAAATGTTTCATAATTATTATTTTGGATATGATGTAAGAATGAACCCGTTGAAAACATTCAACACACCGATTCCTTTTTGGAAATACGAACCATGTGTCCCCAAAACACCTGATGTGGAAACAACTAGTTAAGTATTTAAATATTAAAACAAAATATATCAAATAAATGTCTTAATTATAAATTATAAATCCTTTAAATGTTTCTCAATAAATCAAATAATTTGTATATGATTATTGTATTGGATTTGAAGTATATACAAGGAAAGTCTAGACATAAGTTAAGGGTTTCCTGTCTTTCATTTATTTCTTGGATACATATTCTATATTGAATACTTATTTTTATTTTTATTTTGTATATAATTACCATTTTTTAAGTTATATCATGAGTCCTTAATGTTTTACTATAAATCTAACTTTAATTTGAATTATTTCAATGAAGGGGATATGACATTAATGTTACCAAGTAGTAAAGGATTTCATAACTCAATTTATTTTTACTGGGTTATGTTACATACTCATTATCATTTCTAGGATTTTGTGTGAAATTATCTTTAATTAGACTATTTTGTATTTAAACATTTTTTGTGTGGATTCTCATTGTTTACATAAAATATCCTCATTTATTAACACTCTAAATTCTATGATATGATATTTATAAGGGTTATCCATCCAAAGTTCCACTTATTTAAGAAATAAATTTGTTAATATAAACTTATATTCTTTTATACTGTGTATATACTACCCCTTTAATGTGTTATATAATGAATATATTCATGTTCATGATTTTTAATGTTTCACTTGATGTTATTCTATTGTGGGTCTTATGATTAAAAAGATAACAAAACGGAAAAGGATTTATGTTACAATCCCTTTACATTTAGTGATAATTAATATTCAAGGTTATAGTATAGGAAATCACATGATATTATTTTATTGAACCACATATATTTCATTCTCGTTTGGTTATGAATTTTATTTATGTGTTTAATTCCAATTTTCTCCCTTATTAATTAAATAAAAATAATGAATGTCATTTGTAAGTGAGACTGATCTTATATCTTTTTTTAGAAAAAGATTATTTCTCTTATATATACATGTTTTCTAAATTATTTCCAAAATTTTATTTTCTCGAAATATATATTTTCTAAATATATTTTACAGAATCTTTGACCTTGTATTAATTTTTTTTTAAAATATTACCATTTTCATAATTGGTCACTTTTTAATCCCTTTACAAATCCATTAAAGGAAGTTTTATTATGACATTTACAAAATGAAAAAATTTCCCCCTCTTCATGTATATTATTTTCGTTACAATTTTCTTTATATGATTAAAATACTATTTTTTCAAATAAACACATTTTCACTCTATTTTGTGAAAATTTTAAAATTTTAAATTATTTCCAAAGTGAAAAGGGTTTTTCCTCAATATTAGTTTTAATTATATTTGAATGATTTTTCCACTCCAGAACATAAAAAAACCTTGATGTTAACTATAATACACTTGTGTTAATTTAAAATTATATCATATTCATTATTTCTCTGGATGAATTCTTATTTTATCCAAGTGATTTTCATGAAACTCATTTCTTTACTATGAGTTAATCATGATTGAAATTGATTATTAAAGAAATAGTTTATTTTTAATGGGATAATAATGTTGTTAAGAGATAAAAGTATTTTTTTTATGTTTTATGATGTGATAAAACATCTATGTACTTTATTCATGTTATAGTTCTTGAAAATTATTTACAAACGGTTGACCTCCATTGTAGCTCATGGGTGACTCTGATATAACTTATACGATTGGTGTGTCCAGATAATTCTCTAATTCATTGTTTGATGTTCCTTATGTTTAGAGTAAATAAAGTGAGAGTTATAGGAGAGTTTATTCTATAGAATTAACTGGGCTATATTTATTTCAAGAAAGGGTTTTGAATGGTTTATAAAGACAATGTTACAATGATACCAACATATTTTATTTATGATTTCTATGGTTTTCAATGATTCCATTGATAAATATTAACACCGAATGTTTCATTATTGTTTTTTCTCGTGACTTTTTCTTTAATTAATTACTTATTACATTCATCAATTTTAATAATCTTGGTTTTATGGGTATATGTTCTTTTCTGTTATGCTCATGAACTCTTATTATGTTATCATATACTTATTATAATCTCATTATCACTGATGAAATTCAAATATTAATGCTTATGTTTACCCTTACTAATCATTTAAATGAAATATATCTAGAACAATTTCATATAGATTCTAAGGAAGAATTGTTATTAAATAAGAAAATGTGAGTTTAGTGGGAGGAACAATAACATAAATACATGGGTATTATTTATGTAATATTTTTTCATAATTATATAAAACTCTAAACCCAAAAACGTCTTTGGGTATGCATGTGATTCAATATTTCGTTTTTATATTGTATATTTTTTTAAGGAAACATTGTGTAACCTTTATTGATATCAAAGTCATAAATAAAATTATATAATTTTTGCACTACATCATGGGTGTTTGTTTGGAGATGTTATAAAATCATTGACATAAACAATCAAAACTCATGTAAACAACTCCTTATTCATATAAGATGCATAAAATATCAAACTCACAAACTGATATTTAGTATTCAATGAATCAATCCATATCAAACTTAAATAAACTATTTATCTAAACAACAACTCAAAATCATCATCCAAACTAGAGAAAATATCCTTGCATAATTAAAAATAAATTTAAAAATTTATAGAGTATAAAAAATAAATTATATAGATAAAATAATGCAGCTCATACATAGTATTAATATGTTTCTAGGGAACAAACTTTCCCTATAACCTTCTTATAACTACAAAGGTAATTTTTCCAGTTCGACCTCCCATAGTTTCTTCAAAACCATGATTCCTTCTAAAATTGAATACTTATATTTAAATATCTCATATTAGAAACACAATACTAAAAAATATAGTAAGGATCTAATTATCTTCATAAATTCTCCACTATTTCAACATTTTCCATCACCTCTAAAAAGGAACCATGAAACACGATCACTAACATTTTCGGGAACATAGACCACAATTATCGTAATAAATTTTGATTCCTTAACTTCCCATTAGTCATAAAATTGAAATTAATCACATAATATCTATAAAAGATTCACTAAAATTGTGAACATAATAACTGTTGTAATGTTTTACTAATATCTCAAACTATCTCTTAAGCCTATGATTCCTCAACAATAATTATATCCTAAAAACTGTTAAAACATATTCCATCCGATCAGAGACAAATCATGTTCTCCCATTAATAAGTTCCACCAATAACACACAAAAACCTCCAACACACTCATTTCCAGGGTAACATGATGCTCATATCCCATTATTAGTAGTTAAAAAGTGATCTCAACCTCCTCCAACCAATTCACAGTGTTTTGACAAATGAAAAACCCAACATAATTCAACCAAATATTCTTTAAAACTAAAGAAATAATGTTCTTGAATCCTTTTCAACCAATGATTGTACTCTAAATTGTACAACCTCAGGTGAATATATCACCTCCTTATTTTTATGAAAATTATGGAATCAAATAACTTGTATAGGTAAAAAAAATTATTCAACCACATCCCAAGGATACAAAAACAGGGAATGTCTAACCACACTACCATATCATAGACCATTATATGGAATATATTAATATGCACAACATATACCAAATCATAATTTATTAAAACTATAAAATTCAAGTATTGAATCCAACCTAAAATGCCATAAAATCAATATAATGTTTTCTAAGTTTTGATCTATGGGTTAAACATCCCTTTCATAGCTTAATAGGGTATATTCTAGGGTAAACATGTTTATCTATTCTACTTGACAAACATCGTTTAATAAATAAATATTCCTTGGAACCTGGGAAATAATAACCAATAAAAACTATAAATAATATCATAAAAACACTCACATTAATACCATTATATAATTACCCACCCTACCGAGGACTCCACCTAAGATGACAGTGGATTAGATTGTGACCCCCTAAGATTTCTTTTAATTGGCCTTGGGTAAGGGACTAGCAACAATGGTATATCCTCACATATATATGGAATGAAATTATATTTTTAAATGAAAAATCCATTTGGAAAAAATTAATATAATAAAATCCATACTATAGTAGACAAAAAATATATATCAATTCATTTAATGAAATACAATTCCCATCTATAAATGAAAAAAAAACTAATGACTCTATCATCTCCACAATACCATAGGTAGAGTGTAACCAACTCCACAAATATGATTCTTATGTACAAATATAATGTTTCCCACACATTCAACAATTATATGAAGATAAATGTTATATAAAAATAATCTATAAGTAAATATATAAACAAAGGGTGAGAATATAAATACATTCAATATTTTTTCTTTCTTGACCTCTCATGTGTCTATGTGAATAATGTATATTAATGTGTCTATATAGGAAATAAATAAATAAAGGAATTAATCAACTTCCATATCCTAAAATTAAACCATCTAACCACTTTCGTTCCTCACTACATAATCATCCCACATTCCAAACCACATCACACTCCCAGTTAAATTTCACCGCACAATTACCTTTATGTAAATTAAACAACCAAGAAATATAAAAAAACAAAAAGGTGTATACCCATATAAACCTACATTGTAATAACCAATTATAGTTATCCTCATATAGGAAACATACTATAATATAAAAATTTCTTAGTTGAAATCCAACCAATCGAAACTTTCTCAAATATCTCTATCAATAATAAGTTATCCACTAGTTGGGAAGTCACTATAATATCAATATTATCGATGAGCTATTTTCCACTAAGAGACTCACTAACATATGTCCATTCATTAGTTATTTCACTTTACACCAACATGGTATCTTCCCAAAATAACCCATATTTACTATGAAACTATCCATCCTTAGGGACTCAGAAAATAAAACTGGGTGTAAACCCTTAGGGATTCTCCCCTCCTCATCTTGATTCATAATTAATGCACATCACATATCCACTATGAATAGTGATAACACAAGAACCACAATTACCTCCATCCACATACTTATCATCTTCACCATAAACATAAATATCATTATTGTGAATCCAAAACTACCACCACATTACTAGTCAAATATTCTACTTCCCTATGATATATAAAAAAATGAATCATACACACTACATCATTTTTCCCCATCCCAGAACATCGCGCACATAGAGTCCATAGGGAATATAATCACAAACAATAAGTATATCAAACTAACAAAATTTTTACCAATACGTGATTTTAAAAAGTAACTCATTATATAACTTATATTCCTTATATCTTGATCGTACAAGATATACTGACATTTTAAAAAACTAACAGATCACCTAAGGTCAAATTCAAAAAAGTCTTTTTTTTTCTCCATATATTTTAACATACATACCTCCTTCTATTTAATAATAAGGTTTATCTTGGGGTATAAATTAAATTTTATAGCACCACCATCAAAACATCCCACTCTCAAAACACATCCTATTCACTTAACTTCATGACTTTAACTAAATATGGTATAACATTATGCCTAGGTTTTGTAACCCGTGTAAAATTTACCTCAACTGATGAAACATTCTAAGAAAATTTCATACACGTTATGGAATATGGAATTTACCCTTCATAAGTTTCAAAAACCCCATTTAAATCACATTTACTTCATACTTATCCATCACTATCACTTCAACATATTTTCACACTTTGTGTAATGATCCTTGTTTTTAAATGACAAGACCAATTCAAAAAGTCATAACTCTATACCACTATCCTCTATTAATATATTCAAAATATTTCATTATTCTTTCTTCGATGTTAAATATATACATTGAATGCATTTTAAATAAAATCTATATCCAAGTAACAATATCAATTTTCACCATAAATATTTCTGAAAATATATTACATGGGAATTATAACAATAATCATCACCAAATCCTCAATTTCACTTATCTTGATAATTTACACTCCTTTATAGACTTAGAAATATAACTATAATGATATAATACATTTTTATTATTTAATAAATAAAAAAATAAAATTATAATATTAATTATAAATTTTATTCCAATCAATATTTATAATCTAATTCCCCCATCAAATAATTTTAATAACCATCCACCAATTTTTATTTTATATCAATTTATATTTTCATCAATAATAATTATCTGACGAATTATTTGTTCATGTCTTCCTTTAATCATTTTTCATCCTTAATATGCTTTCGTATTTCTCAATTAAAATTCTACAAATAAGGAATCTTATCGATATCAATTCCTAGGTTATGTTTCCTTATTAAAATTTTCATTTACAATTGTATCATAAAACCATATTCATAGAAAATAATCATCTAAATTATTATTATTTCAATTATATAATAACCTATTATTTCTTATTCCAATTTACTAAAAACCCACCACTATCAATTTCATTGGATTTTCTAATAATCCTAGAAAATAAAAATCATTGAAGATTTATAAGAATAATTAAAATATGAGAATTGAGTCACCTAACTTTATTTAAATTAGAATTAAAATCCTTAATCCACACTTTTTCAACACTCAATGTACATCAAAACCCAATACCCATTCATCTCTATATTGATCTATGATTCTGTAAAAATTCATAGAATATCTCCCTCGAATGAATATGGAGAATATAAACAATAAGATAATAATATCAGTAGTGCTAAAAATGAGTTTCCAATTATTTCTTATAAATACCCCTTTGATTCCATATATAACCCCTCTTATTGTCTTATGTTGACTTTTACATTTAACTAATTCCATTTACATGACCTTTTAAATTCACTAACATGAATTATTGTTAACTTGAAATAAATAAAGCCTTTTACAAAAATATTGTAATGACCTAAATTTTATGAAATTGAATTTATTCCTTATAATAGTAATTTCATATAGTATAAATCCTATTAAAATTACTTATAGGCTAGAACAAAAAATTTATAAATAAAAAACTAATGATATATGAAGTGTTTCTAGAAGATGAGAAACCTATAATGATAAAATAGTAACATGAAAATATGAATAATAATATGAAACTTATAAATTGTAGACCATACAAATGAATAGTAAACTCACAAATAATATATAAATAAAATATATAAACATTGTAAATGAAATAATCATTTAATTATATCACAACATATATATATAAATGTTTTTAATTTTTTTAATTAAATATTGGTATTTAGTAAGTCATAATTATTTAACTAAAAGTTTATGATTAAATAAATAATTTAAAAATATTTCCATAAAATTAATTAAAAAAATTATATTTTTATGCCTTTTTATTTTAAGAAAATTTTATGAGAACTTAAGTAATTTTTCAATGTGTTATTAATTACCTATAAATTTAAAATCAGTAATCTCTTTGTAAATGATTTTTTTAGTTATGAATTAAACTAATCATATTTAGAAAATTATTATCATTAAATTTAGTGTATTATTCAATTATACATGTTAAAAAAGTTTTCGGTGAATATTTGTTATTTTTCTATAATAATTGGATTTTTGGAGAATAGTAAAATACGATAATTTACGATAAAGGATAAATACTTAATGTATGGAGTCATAGATGATTTATCGCTGATGTATGCCCAAGATATTCATATTTATTACATTAATTTAGTATATTTTTTGATAATTATCAAAATATTCATAGTTTGAAGACAAAATAATAAACTAATGATTATAGTAATAAGATAACACACCTATCCTCCAATATAAATACCACCTCTCACCACGTCTTCTCCTAAAACCATCCAAAAATTGGGCATTGAAAACAATATACCAAATAATCTTCCCAAGAACCTCCCACACATCCAAGAGGTCTTCGTCTCATTAAAATATCAAAACACTATCGTTAAGGAGGTTTTTCAAGGAGGGGAGATTTAAGATGTAAAATCCTCTTCCTTTTCCTTGTAATTTATAGTTCATTTATTATTATATCCTCAAAACCTATATCCAAATTGCCATTATAACTATAGTATATTTTATATACTATAATTATATCATGTTAATGTAAAATTCATCATAAAAATATTCTTACTCTCTCTTTTATTCAAAAAAATAAAATCATCGCATTTGATGTGTCGATTTACCGACATCATGGGTGATACACTTCTATTTTTATTTAACACGTAATAGAATTTATATAAGACAATTATAATGGTTTCAAATTAATTTAAAACTTAAAAAACCCCCTCTTTATAATTTTTATCTAACAAATATAAATAATACTAGCTGATAACAGAAAATGAGTTTGTCATGATTGAAAAACCACCAAAATTGGCCTAAATTGATCATCCTTAAATTTTATCTAATGATTCTTCATAAAATAATATTACCAATTTCCTTATAATATCATATAATCTTGTTAATATCTTCAATAAAATTTAATAAAAATTCTGTATATTTATTCTCATTTTACACGAACTACCATTCATATATATAAGTGAATCCATCATGAAAACTAAGAAAATAGACGCTCCCATATAATGAAAGTAATATCTATAACTCATCTAAAAGACCATAAATGAACATAATAATATCATAATGAATAAAATTAATTTATAAATGATTATTTATGTTGTTACATAATTGATCTAATGTGATTATACATGATGTTAATGTGAAAAAGTCATTTAGATAGAAGGTAAGAGAAATTCTCTAACCCAAATAAATTTCCATGGGATTTTCTCCTCTTTCACTTCATTTTCAGTATGAATGTTTCTTCAATGATACATAAATATAAATTTTTCCTACCCTTTTCTTTTCTGGGATATAAACGTTTTCTACGTGATTTTATGATAAAAAAATGTATTCCAAAAAACCCTTCTTTCCAAAAAAATACACCATTTTCTTCTCTTGGGATGATTTATTATTCACTCAAGAGAAATTCTTCTTATATGAAGTATATAATTACCTATTTGTTTTGGGAACCCCAAATTTATTAATTAATTTACTCTATATGAAATGAAACCCATTTATTTCAATGGGTTTTTTTTATGTCCAATATTGATATACTTTCTATGTGGCTTGCAAGATAATGTAAATATTATGATGTGATGAGTGCACATAGAATTATATAAAACAAAAAAATGTTATGATATGATTAATTCTCATAGAATTATATAACACTTTAATTTTTTGGGTAATGTGATGAATCTCATGAGACAAATTCAAATATTCTTGAACACGTTGCTTGCTTTGTTCAAAACTATGTGATGTAGTTGACCACTAAGAACTGATGTTTCACTTAATGAATTTCCACATTCCATACCATTATATAATGCTTCATGTCAAGATTATGATGATGGCCCTATGATTATGTTATGATGATGATTATTATTATATCCCTTGTTATATTTTTTTCATGTACTTATCTATACTCTTACAAGGATTTTATATCACACCCCTCTTTGATGTATATCCTCACCTGATTACTTGTAATAAAGAGAATTCAAGGGGAAATAAGAATCTAGATAAAAAGTAATTAAATAATTTTTTTTATTATCTAATGCTTCTGTATGGTCAAAACAAATTTAAGAGACTAACCCTTTGAATCTCGGTTTGGTTTACTAATATGTTGTTATCTTTAAAATAATGCAATAGTCATATAGGAAAAATCAGGGTTACTATAGCTAGAATCAGATCATTGTATAGTTTGTTTGAAAATAATGATTATATAACCCTAGTGAAAATCCCTCGTATGAGACTATTTATAATTAAACATCAAAGATGCTTTGTTTTAGAAAATTAAAAATAGAGGTATCCGAAAAGATATTCCTCTAAAGTCTATTTGACAAAGGAATAAATTATTTATTCGTGATTTGGGGAATTTTGTTTTGTTCTAACCTTTTTTATTTTAAAAAATGGTGGGCAATTGGATAATATAGTCCCAAAATATCTTTGAGGGACAAAACAACAATTTCTTGAATGACATTCCCAATACAAAAACAAATACCAATGTTTAGTGGATCTTCTGTCCCATTAGTCCCCGAACAATGGGTCAAATAAATGGAAAAGACCTTTCTAGTACATCACATTTTAGAGATGGATATGGTGAATCTTGTTGTTTATTTTATTTCTAAATTGGCCTAAAAATTGATGGAATTAATTTAGAACACCAAGATGAAGAAATAAATTTATTAAATGAAGTGTGAATATTATAAGATAATGTTTCTTAACAATTATTTTCTATGAAATCTGTATAAATATGGAGAGAGAATTTATAGTGTTGAAGAAAAAGGAATGTGGATCTATCACAGCCTGTGACGGAAATGTTACAAGGCTTTCAAGATATGCTTTATATTTTTTTATAAATAATGAAAGAAAAAATTGATAGATACATTAGGGGTTTAGAACCAAACCATTGAAATCGTATTAGAATTATAGACATTGGGAGTTACGAATATGTTGTTCGATGGGAACTCAATGTGAAGATATAGTTTGTATAATGGTCTTATAGATATGGAAATATGAAATGAAATATTGATTCTCAAGATAGAGGATCTAACGTAAAATTTGGAAGGAAAACTCCACCACCAGCATTCCAAAAAATTTGGAAGAAGGGCCGTGAGAACTTCCTTAAAGGGATGGGTAAATGCTTCATGTGTGGGAGAGAGGGATACTGAGTTCATAAGTGTCAAAAATAAATAGGGAGTCAGGAGAATGTGGTGGAGTAAAGGATAGAACCACCCAAGGATTAGTGCTTCATTTCTAAGGAGAAAGGGGACTATGTAAACCAGTGCACTAAACCTTGAGTCCTCGAGGGTAATCATCTTAATCAACAACCAAAGCCAAAGGAGTAATGAAAGGATTAATCTATCTATATTTCCTAAGGGAATCAAGAAAATTATGTTTTAAAAAGTAAAATTGTTATTCACTGATTAATAAAAAATCCTTATTTGATTCTAGTTTTACATATTCTTTTATATCTTGCATGTCTGATAAAATTATTGAATATAATCCCAAAAATATTTATGTAGGGATATATTTAAAATCACCAAGTGGTCCAATCATTTCAAACCATGCGTTGGAACTTTCCTCTGTTGTAATATGTGGGAAAACTCTTACAAAAAATCTTGTGATACTTACCATGGTGTAATTTGATTCTATAAAAGGGAATAGATTGGTTATCCTAAAATAGAGCACATATAAACTGTCAAGAAAATGAAATATCTTTTCATATTCTAAGACATACCATGATCCTCTTCAAATAATTGGAATATCATGAACATTCTTTTGAAAATCAATCAATGGTGTGGGTTTTGATTACATGTGAAAAAGTAGACCTCTCTCAAATGGTTTTGTCAATGAATGTTATCAACCATGTTAAATTCCCAGTGTGATTGAATATAGTTATGTACATCCTAAAGAGATACCTATAATTACATAGACTGTGAGGTATATTTATCAATATAACCCATACCTAGAGGTACTCAAATCTCAAATTGTCCCTAAAGGATGTATCTTATATGACATGAGGAGTTAAAGAAGTAGTTGCAAGAGAATATGGAAAAATGGTTCTCACACATTGATGAGTCACCTTTGCGTGCACCGGTACTCTTTGTTTTGAAGAGGGATGTGTCAATGTGGATGTGTATCGATTATCAAGAACCCAAAAAACACCATAAAGAAAAATTTTCATTATCTATGTATTGATGTATTGTTTAATAAACTATGATGGGTTCAGTACTTCTCAAATGTGGATATCTATTACAGATATCATCATATAAAGGTGAAGAAGGAATATATTGAGAAGGATGACCTATATAAAAGGTATGGGGACTATTAGTTTCTATTAATTCCCTTATTACTTACTAATTCCCCTAAAATCTTCAAGGATTTGATGAATATAATTTTAGGATAATATATTGAAATTTTTTTGCAGTGTTTATCAACGATATTCTAATATACTAAAAGTGTAAGGAGGATAATGATGTAAATCTATAGATTTTTTTGGTGACATTGAGTAATGTAAAATTGTAATAAAATTTCATAAAGTGTGACTTTTGGATGTATCAAGTCACATTCATAAGACATGTGATCACATATGTGGGAATTTCTCTTATAAGTACCCCACATTAAAAATTATATAGTCTAGATATTTCAACTGGATTTTCACTTATTTTCATTCCCAAAGATATTCATATTTAGTGTTTTCTAATGTCAGGACATAACTCATACATATCAACCCATAAGCATAGAAAGTAGGTACCAATACAAATATATTCATTTCTTCCAAAACATAATTTTTTTAACACGAAAAAATATGCTTTGTTTTAAAAGTATTCATAACATTTAACTTGAATTCCTTAATTCAAGTAAACATTTTTATAACTTAATATTTTTTTTAAAAATGGGATGAGAATAAAAATATTAGAATGGGATAGAAAAATAAGTAAAGAAACCATTAGTCCTTGAATACTTATAAACATATGAAATTATTTTCACAAATAAATACTTCTCACCCATATATAATTAATTTTTGAAACAAGATAGTTTGATAAATCATTAAATAAAATATATATAAATATAATGGTATTGTGTGGAATTACATACTTATATTGTAACCCTCATGGATACCTTATGAATTATATCTATTCTGACTACCTTTCAATATGACCATCATGGATACCTTTTAGTGTAACCATCACAATTACACTTGGAGTAACCATATGGATGAAAGAAAACTTACACATAAACAATGAATTGAAGGGAGATATAGGCCATACTCTTCATCATAATCAATTCACAAGAACTAGAACATAATCATAAAACCTGATTGATTTCATAAAAACATTACATTTTAATTTCATTAAATAGAATTTTTAAAGGGATTCCTAATCGAAATGCCTTTTCAAAAATAATATAATTGAAGTGAGAATTTGTAAAATGAAAGGATTATTTAAACATAATATTAATACACATTATAAAGAATAATATTTTAATCCTTTATTTGATAAATAAAAATTGTGATTCAAAATCAATATTGTAGAAGGTTAACCCAAAGAATGTAAATTGGGTTAATAATTCCATTACCTCATTTTATTATTATATAAATCATACTTAAACCAAATATATAAAAGTTAAATGGGTGTTATTAATATTTTAAAGAAGAATAATGATTATTATAACACCTTATATGGTCATTTTATAACATTGTTCGACCCATTTATTAATAATATTTTATTGTTTTCATTGTTTCAGGAGTGTTCTTTTCATGATTTACATAGGCAGTTCATAAAGAATTTTCTTATAGAATGGAATGGAAATTCAAAAGTTGAATGAAATAGTCTAATTATGTTATATAATATTAAATTACTCTATAAATAATTTTGGTCATATAGTACAAGGATGAATCCTTAGATAAATCATTTGTGATATTCGTTTAGGTCATTTTGGTGGTTCTTCAAAAATCATGAACTTCTTCAATTATATACTATTAAAATTATGCGAATAAGTTAATGATAGAACATAAGAGAGGTTATATCATTAAATTTAAAATATTTTTCAACCATGAAAATTGTTTAAAACCATATGTTAAGGAAGTAATGAAAATTAAATAAACATCATCTAAGATGTCGGAAAATCGACACATCACATGCGATAATTTTATTTTTAGAATAAGAGGAAGAGGAGAGGAGGAATTATAAGTACTCAACATTAAACACTACATAATCTTGAGTTAATTAATGAATTAAAAATAAGGATATTTTTAGGTTTATAATTTTATAGAATTAGGCCATAAAAATTACATAATAGACCTTGTCATTACATGCAGATAGTGACACTCAGTATCCACGTTTTAAACAAAATTAAACTCTTTAAACCAAACATGATTTATTTTTTCTTGATAAAAATATTATTGAATTTTTCCATTATCATACCCATCCTTATAAAATGTGGAATTTTTTTAAAAAACATGGGATGAGCATAAAGAGATCAGTAAGAAATATAAAATAGGGAATAAAACATTAGTCCATTAATATTTATAACCCATAACCACATTTTCACAAAAATCATACTTTTCATCAATAAAATATAAACTACTTACCATACATAATGTAATCATAAGATTCATACCAAAATTCATATATATCATAAATCATAAAGTTAACTTTTGGAATCACTATCATACTTATAGAGTAGCTTTCATAGCTATATAGAGAGTAACCTTCATGGGTACATTTGGAATACCCATTACAGTATATTCCCAAAATCTATTATGAGAAATCTTAATGATTACCTCTGTAATGTAACCCAATGAATTAAATTGACATCAAGAGCTCAACTACCCTCATTTATCACAAAACATCTCTTATACATAGGCAATTCCAATGAACCATAACATAATCATAAAACATAAACCAATAATAATGGTAAAATAACATTTCCACTTTGAATTAAATTTCATCTTTACAAGCCACACACTCATAAATAAAAACAATTTTTCATAATATAAAATGATAAAACTGTAAATTAAACATAAATATATAATAGAATCATAGAATCAATAATTTCCATTCATGACATATATATAAAATCATTCTATGTTATTAAAATAATCAATCCAATTTTAAAACACATTTAAAACAATTTAAAAGAACTTTTTTGAATCAATGTGTCCCATAACACTTTGAAACGTTTGAAAATAATTTACACATAAATCCATTCATGTAATTATAAATAATTCCAAAAAATAATTTTTAAAACATGGACATGAAAGATATGGGATTATAAGGTTAAATATTTAAATAATTTAAAACGGTGTTTTAGTTAATGAGTCACTTCACACTTGAGAAAATACCTGAATAAAAACAATTGATGAAAAAATACAAAAACTTATAATATATTGAGAATAAGAAGATTGATGATATAATTTTTTAAAGGGAATTATATACACCATATTAATTTTAATTTGTGTATAACAATAAATAATTCTCAATGGAATTTATATTGAGATGAAATCCCTTACTAGGGTCGTATCCTTAGATTAAGGATAAATTTAGGAAATAATTATTTGTGAAAAATATAAATACACGAAATATAAATGGATATTTATTTTAAACCAATAAGTGGTCATTCACACATTTTCTTGGAAACACAAAACCAATGAAATGTGTATTTATCTCAATGAAATTATATTAAGTTTAGACTTTCCTTACCTTGAGTCTAACTCATCATATACAATGGTTATCTTCCTAAATAATAAATATAGTTTCATTTATACACTATTGAGATTATTTTAAAAGTTTATTATTAAATTTATAGAACTTATTACCATGTTATAATAATCACATAATTATTTATTTTTATATCGATCGTTTTGGCAATATTCGGTACTTGAGTCGAAAATGAAATTATTTTGATGTAAATTGTCACGACCCGTCCTCGGGGCCCGTGTCGTGACTACCCCAAGCCCGCCTTCCATAGGCCAGGGGCTGGCGACTAGCACCAAGGCGTAAATCCCAACAAAAAGGGAAGACATTGCCTTTGAAAAGTAAACAAGCACCACAGAGTAAGCAAGCGGAAAAGTAAACACTAAGTAAAAACTGTACAGGCTGTGCTGAAAGTAAAAGGGGCCGGAAATACAAGCCCAACTGTAAAGTACAACTGAAAGGAAAAACAGCAACTAAAAGGAAAAACTGCAGCGTCGATCCGTCCTCTGGTAGTCCCACCTGAAGGGTGGGTACAGATAGCTCCAATGCTCCTCGGGTCCCGCCGTCCGCTCCGAGCACGTCTCGCCCAGTGGTCCACCTCCAGGTACTGACTCGTCGTGTAGTCCACCTCCGGGTACTGACTCGTCGTGTAGTCCACCTCCGGGTACCGTCCAGTCCTCAAACACTCGGTCTCCATCAGCACTGCCTGTCGTCTGCAACCAACACCACGAAGTGCGGGCATAGCCCGTGCAGGGGTGAGTATAAGCTACTCAGTAGGGACCCCGAGACCCCCGAAGGTCTCCTGAAATCCACAAAGGATAAGCCACGAAGGAGAGATACAATCACGAAGTAACATCTGACACGCCTTAGGTATATGCCCATACATATACCTAAGTCATCAATTCCCCGATCGGCTCCAACGTCCGAGCCCTAGCACAACCCAGTCCACACAGGAAAGAAAAACGCATACCCACGCAGGATAGAACAACACAATCCACAAAGGAGAGTAAACAGTAAATCCACACAGGATAACTCAACACAATCCACAAAGGAGAGGAAAACATAATCCACACAGGAAAACTCAATAGATAACACTCATAGGTATATGCCCATACATATATCGAAATTATCAGATAACCCATCTCAATCAAGAGGAAACACAAGGATCATTGACTCAGCTCAAACCGGGATTTTCATTATCAAAAACATAATTGCTGAAGAACCCCATCTCTGAAGTGTACAGTGGTCTTGTCACGACTCCGAGGTACTTCTCACTAACCTAAGACTGCTGAGGTACTCCTCCTGTCGAGTACCACGGGTCTGCTGCCAACTACCGGGCGCTCCGTCCGCTGAGAGTTTGCTGCCAAATACCGGGCGCTCACCCAAATAGCCTACAGAGGTACTCCTCCAGTCGAGTACCGCAAGTCTGCTTCCAACTACCAGGCGCTCCGTCCGCCGTGGGTCTGCCGCCAAATACCGGGCGCTCCGTCCACTGGGCTAGTCGACTCACTCCAAGTCGAGTCGGTCGAGCAGTCTTCAGGTCTCAGCCGGCTACACGGTCTCCGTACTCCGTACGCTCGTCTCCAGTATCGCGGATCTGCCGCTACAACCAAGCGCACCACCTCTATCGAGGAAAACAGAAGATTCAGCTCACACAGATATACTTCTTCGGATAACGATAAAGATGATCCATGATCAATATAAGTCGTCGGACCCACAAAGGATCGATAGGTAACTAATCTCTGTAGTGACCCACACAGGATCGGACCCACACAGGATCGGGCCCATGCAGGACCTGAAGCCCTGATCCACGAAGGATCGCTGAGTGCAGTAGTCGTCGCAGTCCGCTGAGGATCTCTGCATAGTGGTCGCCGCAGTCCACTGAGGATCTCTGCACGGTCATCGTCAGAGTCCACGGAGGATCTCTGCACAGTCATCGTCGCAGTCCACTGAGGATCTCTGCACGGTCGTCGCTGTCGAAGTAGCAGTCGCAGCCATCACTAGGGTTCCCGCACACAACGAGCTCGTTCGGGAGGGTCCGCTCCACGAGCCGAGAGGCTGATACATCAACGGTCACGAAGTCCGAATTTGATGTATCCAAAAGTTCTGTATCGTCAACAGGAACTCAACATCGCAGACGGCGCGTCAATCGGACACCCGGTCTGAGAGATATTGGCATTTTCGTCCCAGGGGCCCGGTTGGTTTTTAAGGCAAAACCAACCCGACCGCACTCCACCTGCGTCCGAACCTCGGGCGGAGTATGCCAAAAGATCTGTCTCACTTAGAGGAATTCAACAAAGCTGACGGCACGTCAATCGGACGTCCGTAGCTCAAGATATGAGCGTTTCCGCTCCGAGGGCCCGGTTGGTTTCGTGTACGAACCAACCCGGCCGAACCCCAAGTATTCCGAAACTTTGAGTGAGATAAACCAAAACGACCGTCTCGATCCAAGGATCGCGTTTCCGCTGACGGCGGGTCGTTTGGAGGCCCGTAGCTCGAGATACGGCCATTTGAACGAAGTCCGTCCGAAGACGGGGGGGGTCCGGGCCCGGGCCGACCCGGCCCGACCCCCCCTGGTTGGCCCGAACCGGGTCGGGTCCGACTCGGTTGGCCCGGCCTGGCCCGGCCAGGGCCGGTCCGGCTCGGCTCGGCCGAGCGGCCGACGCGGGGGAAAGCCGTCGCCCCGCGTGACACCCCCGCGGCACCCGCGGGGTGTCGACCAGACACCCGCGGGGTGCCGCGTGACAACCCCGCGACACCCGCGGCACCCGCGGGGTGTCGCGCTGGACACCCGCGGCACCCGTGGGGTGTCGCGCTGGACACCCGCGGGGTGCCGCCGCCTCCGGCCGCCGGCGCCGCCGCGCCGGCGACCCGCGCCACCACCGGCTTCCGCGGGCCGCCGGAGTCGCTCCGGTGACCCTTTTTCCTTCCCGTCGGCGTCGTTGTTCCTCCCGGGTTCCGTTCTTTACTGCGGGATCATCAAACACCCGTTGCGGCACGTTCCGTCGTCGCCCGCCAAATCCGCAAAACACGAAGAACGGTGGAGGGTTTCCGGGCCGTGTTCGTTTGACCCGCACCCTCCGCGTTAGATAAAAACAACGGGAGAAAATGTTCAACACATGAACCGACAAATTTAATAAAATAAAATTGTTCATTTGAAACCGGCTCTTATGTTTTTAAAAAACGTTCACGAGAATATAAAGAGGGGTATTCCAAAATTATAAAATCCCTACTTCGTCGATCGTCGCGCGCGGGCGTCCTTCGCGGAAAGGATCGTCGCGGAAGAGAGGGATCGTCGCGTCGTCGCGGGGAGGCGTCGCGTCGTCGCGGAATCCGGCGTTGAGTCGGGGAGCTCAACGAACCAAGAACAATAGATTTAAATTATTAATATTTAAATCTGTGTTTCGTTAAAAACCAAAAGAAAGGAACTTTTGAGAGGAAATCTGAAATCACTCACCTCAAACGGTCAGTGATCGGAGATCGGAGCGTGGAAGAACGTCACGGACGGAAACGTCGTCGATTTCCGGGTTCGGCGTTTTTCGCGTTCTTCGCGTTCTTCATGTTCTTTGCGAGGGAGAAGAAGAACAAGAATCCTCTCAAACCTTCTCCAAAGATTTGGGTTGGTCTTATTTTATTAATATGCCAACACACGAAACAGGTTAAGAAACGATTGAATTAATTCGTTGAATTAATTCAATGAAAGAAACAGGCCATTTAATTCACGAAAGAAACATCCCATTCAATTCACGAGAGAAACAGCCCTATTAAATGGTCTGTTAAGAATTTAGAAAACGCGTTGGTTGACTTTCATTAAGACGGGTTTTCACGGGTGCGTTTCTTAGCGGAAAGAAACGGTGGAGCTCGTGCGGGCCCCACCTCACAAATATCCTACCAAGGGGGTAGGATATTTCCGGATAGCATCCTATCCAGTTCAACTCAGTTCAAGCCGCCTTTAAGTGGCTTCAAGTGGCTTCCAAGTGGCTTAAGTGAAATAAAATAAAGTTGTCGCAAAATTATTTTATTTCTTAACTTTAAGCCCGAAAATTAAAAACCACACCCGAGAAAACGCAACTCCGGAAGAGGCGTTTTTAAGGGAATACCGGCGCTGCGATTTCATCGGTGCCCTCAGAATTCGATTCCGGGCACCGGTTCAAAAGATAGAAAAACCCGCTCGTCCGTTCACTGAACGTACCCGAGCCAAACTTCGGAAAATGATTCCGGGCACACTGGGCCTCAGAATCAGGCGCCGTCAGAAACTGCGTTCTTGTAAAATTCCAAAGAAAATTAAGAAAAAAAAAATTTCCTTGAAATTTACGGGTCTTTACATTACTCCCACCAAAGGGCTTTACGTCCCCGTAAAGCTTCAACACAAACTAGGGATACAAAGGCAGTACTGAGCATGCATCTGAGCCTTCCGCTCCATGTGCTCACCTGGACCTTCTCTATCGTGGCCCAGACCACCTCTGGTCCCACTAGAGCTGCTATGATTTCTTCCTTGCCGATAAGAGAAATATGGTCTCATCCCCTGGATGAACCACGTTCTTCGCCTAATACGGTCAATCCCAAAATGGATGATAATCCATACCAAGGATGACGTCGTAAGGCCTCGACGCTACTACCAAGAGATCCAACCGTTACTCTCACCTCCAAGGGTTGAGTCACACTGTCGGCATCAGTGTGTGGTAACTGGGTCTCCTCCAGTAGATGTCTCACAAGTGAGGGTCAAGTCAACAGTCAAAACTGGAACCTCTTAGTAACAACACAAGAGAGGACATGGAAGTAAATGGCACAAGAAAAGGTGTCTTTTATTACTGCAGCTCAAGTACAACGACACAAAACATCTACAAACATACATCAACAAAACTAGAAGCAACATGAACAAAAGTCTCCAGGTCTGGAGCTAGTCCCGCTCCTGTCCATCTGATCCCGGAGCCCCATGATCGTAGGCCTCAACTGCCTGAAGATGAGCTCTCCCATGTCCTCATGTCCCCTGCGGTCGGGGTGGACCGCCTGGTGGTGGCGGCGACAGAGCCTTAAAGCGTCGCCCACCACCTGCTGCTCGGCCAGCTCCTCTGCCTCGTCCGCCTCCTCCCTGCGGACCGCCACGGTCGAACCTCTGCCTCTGCCTGGGAGGTTCTTTAATTAACTGCTGTTCATCAGCATGGCGGGTCGGACAGTCACGAGCCATGTGACCAATCCCGCCACAGGAGTAACAATGCCCACTCTCGGCACGCCTGGCTTTGACTCCACCCCGGCTCCCCCGCACAACTGATCCTGAGTCGTGCAGTCGGCCACTGGTAGGTCTGGTCTACCTGGAACCCTGAGTCATCCATCAGCTACCTGCTGCAGATGACTCCTCTATCTGCCTCCCTGCGGCAGGTCTCGCTGTGGACTCAGCCAGGAAGCTCTCGATCAGAAGGGCTCTCTCTAGCACTCCTGCCTGGGTCAGGATGTTAAGAGAGATCAGCGATGCCCTGATCTCATGTCTCAATCCCTGCTCGAAGGTCCGGGCCCGAAAGAAGGGGTCTCGTACCATGTCTGTCGAGTACCGAGAAATGTCGGTGAACCTCGCCGCGTACTGAGCGACCGTCAAGCTGCCCTGCCGCAGGTGAAGAAGCTCCTGGATGCGCACCGCACGGAGGGTGGCCGGGACGAACTCTGAGCGGAAGAGGCTCTCGAATTCCGTCCAGATGAGGGTGGCCTCATCGTGTACCTGGAGCATCAGGCTCCACCATCGTCCGGATGCTGCGTGCAGTAGGCTCGCCGCGAGGATCACCATGAGGTCTGCGGGTGTCCTCACTAGCCTGAAAACTCGGACGACCGCCTCCAGCCAGTCCTCGGCTGCCTGGGGGTCCGACTCCCCACGGAACCTGGGTGGTCGCTGGCGCTGGAACTCGTGCAGAGCTCCGAGGCGTTGTGCATCGTCAGCTGCCAGTGCTGGAAGCATCGGGGGCTCGGTGGGTAAAGGTACCGCCGGTGCCTCTGCTGTCAACGGGCCTTGTACCGAGGCCTCGTCGCTCGACGGGCTGTCGTCGCGCTCTACTCTAGGAACCCTAACTGGCTGTTGTCGTCGTGCCATCCTGAAAAGGAAACAAGTATGCCACGGTCAGAACAATATACCTGGTGAGCTGACACAAGTAATCACAAAGAAAACTTGGAACACACAAGCAATCAATATTTTCGTGCATTAAGTCGGGAATCAGAAGTCAGGGTCCTGGTGTATGGATACGTCGGCTGCCGCACCAACACTGGACTCCCTGGACTGATAACCACACTCAATACGCTAAACACTATTGCTTCACATAGAAGGAAGATCAGAGTCTGCGGTAGAACCGACCGCCTCTGATACCAATTTGTCACGACCCGTCCTCGGGGCCCGTGTCGTGACTACCCCAAGCCCGCCTTCCACAGGCCAGGGGATGGCGACTAGCACCAAGGCGTAAATCCCAACAAAAAGGGAAGACATTTCCTTTGAAAAGTAAACAAACACCATAGAGTAAGCAAGCGGAAATGTAAACACTAAGTAAAAACTGTACAAGCTGTGCTGAAAGTAAAAGGGGCCGGAAATACAAGCCCAACTGTAAAGTACAACTGAAAGGAAAAACATCAACTGAAAGGAAAAACTGCAGCGTCGAGCCATCCTCTGGAAGTCCCACCTGAAGGGTGGGTACAGATAGCTCCAATGCTCCTCGGGTCCCGCCGTCCGCTCCGAGCACGTCTCGCCCAGTGGTCCACCTCCAGGTACTGACTCGTCGTGTAGTCCACCTCCGGGTACTGACTCGTCGTGTAGTCCACCTCCGGGTACCGTCCAGTCCTCAAACACTCGGTCTCCATCAGCACTGCCTGTCGTCTGCAACCAACACCACGAAGTGCGGGCATAGCCCGTGCAGGGGTGAGTATAAGCTACTCAGTAGGGACCCCGAGACCCCCGAAGGTCTCCCGAAATCCACAAAGGATAAGACACGAAGGAGAGATACAATCACGAAGTAACATCTGACACGACCTAGGTATATGCCCATACATATACCTAAGTCATCAATTCCCCGATCGGCTCCAACGTCCGAGCCCTAGCACAACTCAGTCCACACAGGAAAGCAAAACGCATACCCACGCAGGATAGAACAACACAATCCACAAAGGAGAGTAAACAGTAAATCCACACAGGATAACTCAACACAATCCACAAAGGAGAGGAAAACGTAATCCACACAGGAAAACTCAACAGATAACTCTCATAGGTATATGCCCATACATATATCGAAATTATCAGATAACCCATCTCAATCAAGAGGAAACACAAGGATCATTGACTCAGCTCAAACCATGATTTTCATTATCAAAAACATAATTGCTGAAGAGCCCCATATCTGAAGTGTACAGTGGTCTTGTCATGACTCCGAGGTACTTCTCACTAACCTAAGACTGCTGAGGTACTCCTCCTGTCGAGTACCGCGGGTCTGCTGCCAACTACCGGGCGCTCCGTCCGCTGAGGGTCTGCTGCCAAATACCGGGCGCTCACCCAAATAGCCTACAGAGGTACTCCTCCAGTCGAGTACCGCGGGTCTGCTACCAACTACCAGGCGCTCCTTCCGCCGTGGGTCTGCCGCCAAATACCGGGCGCTCCGTCCACTGGGCTAGTCGACTCACTCCAAGTCGAGTTGGTCGAGCAGTCTTCAGGTCTCAACCGGCTACACGGTCTCCGTACTCCGTACGCTCGTCTCCAGTATCGCGGATCTGCCGCTACAACCAAGCGCACCACCTCTATCGAGGAAAACAGAAGATTCAGCTCACACAGGTATACTTCTTCGGATGACGATAAAGATGATCCATGATCCATATAAGTCGTCGGACCCACGAAGGATCGATAGGTAACTAATCTCTGCAGTGACCCACACAGGATCGAACCCACACAGGATCGGGCCCACGCAGGACCTGAAGCCCTGATCCACGTAGGATCGCTGAGTGCAGTAGTCGTCGCAGTCCGCTAAGGATCTCTGCACAGTTGTCGCCGCAGTCCACTGAGGATCTCTGCACGGTCGTCGTCGGAGTCCACAGAAGATCTCTGCACAGTCGTCGTCGCAGTCCACTGAGGATCTCTGCACGGTCGTCGCTGTCGAAGTAGCAGTCGCAGCCAGCACTAGGGTTCCCGCACACAGCGAGCTCGTTCGGGAGGGTCCGCTCCACGAGCCGAGAGGCTGATACATCAACTGTCACGAAGTCCGAAGTTGATGTATCCAAAAGTTCCGTATCGTCAACAGGAACTCAACGTCGCAGACGGCGCGTCAATCGGACGCCCGGTCTGAGAGATATTGGCATTTTCGTCCCAGGGGCCCGGTTGGTTTTTAAGGCAAAACCAACCCGACCGCACTCCACCTGCGTCCGAACCTCGGGCGGAGTATGCCAAAAGATCCGTCTCACTTAGAGGAATTCAACAATGCTGACGGCACGTCAATCGGACGTCCGTAGCTCAAGATATGAGTGTTTCCGCTCCGAGGGCCCGGTTGGTTTCGTGTACGAACCAACCCGGCCGAACCCCAAGAATTCCGAAACTTTGAGTGCGATAAACCAAAATGACCGTCTCGATCCAAGGATCGTGTTTCCGCTGACGGCGGGTCGTTTGGAGGCCCGTAGCTCGAGATACGGCCATTTGAACGAAGTCCGTCTGAAGACGGGGGGGGGGGGGGTCTGGGCCCGGGCCGACCCGGCCCGACCCCCCCTGGTTGGCCCGAACCGGGTCGGGTCCGACTCGGTTGGCCCGGCCCGGCCCGGCCAGGGCCGGTCCGGCTCGGCTCGGCCGAGCGGCCGAGCGGCCGATGCGGGGAAAAGCCACCGCCCCGCGTGACACCCCCGCGGCACCCGCGGGGTGTCGGCCAGACACCCGCGGGGTGCCGCGTGACAACCCCGCGGCACCCGTGGGGTGTCGCGCTGGACACCCGCGGGGTGTCGCGCTGGACACCCGCGGGGTGCCGCGTGACAACCCCGCGACACCCACGGGGTGTCGCGCTGGACACCCGCGGGGTGTCGCGCTGGACACCCGCGGGGTGCCGCGGGGTGTCGCGCTGGACACCCGCGGGGTGCCGCGTGACAACCCCGCGACACCCGCGGGGTGCCGCGGGGTGTCGCGCTGGACACCCGCGGGGTGCCGCGTGACAACCCCGCGACACCCGCGGGGTGTCGCGCTGGACACCCGCGGGGTGCCGCCGCCTCCGGCCGCCGGCGCCACCACCGGCTTCCGCGGGCCGCCGGAGTCGCTCCGGTGACCCGTTTTCCTTCCCGTCTGCGCCGTTGTTCCTCCCGGGTTCCGTTCTTTACTGCGGGATCATCAAACACCCGTTGCGGCACGTTCCGTCGTCGCCCGCCAAATCCGCAAAACACGAAGAACGGCGGAGGGTTGCCGGGCCGTGTTCGTTTGACCCACACCCTCTGCGTTAGATAAAAACAACGGGAGAAAATGTTCAACACATGAACCGACATATTTAATAAAATAAAATTGTTCATTTGAAACCGGCTCTTATGTTTTTAAAAAACGTTCATGGGAATATAAAGAGGGGTATTCCAAAATTATAAAATCCCTACTTCGTCGATCGTCGCGCGCGGGCGTCCTTCGCGGAAAGGATCGTCGCGGAAGAGAGGGATCGTCGCGTCGTCGCGGGGAGGCGTCGCGTCGTCGCGGAATCCGGCGTTGAGTCGGCGAGCTCAACGAACCAAGAACAACAGATTTAAATTATTAATATTTAAATCTATGTTTCGTTAAAAACCAAAAGAAAGGAACTTTTGAGAGGAAATCCGAAATCACTCACCTCAAACGGTCAGTGATCGGAGATCGGAGCGTGGAAGAACGTCACGGACGGAAGCGTCGTTGATTTCCGGGTTCGGCGTTCTTCGCGTTCTTCACGTTCTTCGTGTTCTTTGTGAGGGAGAAGAAGAACAATAATCCTCTCAAACCTTCTCCAAAGATTTGGGTTGGTCTTATTTTATTAATATGCCAACACACGAAACAGGTTAAGAAACGATTGAATTAATTCGTTGAATTAATTCAACAAAAGAAACAGGCCATTTAATTCACGAAAGAAACATCCCATTCAATTCACGAGAGAAACAGCCCAATTAAATGGTCTGTTAAGAATTTAGAAAACGTGTCGGTTGACTTTCATTAAGACGGGTTTTCACGGGTGCGTTTCTTAGCGGAAAGAAACGGCGGACCTCGTGCGGGCCCCACCTCACAAATATCCTACCAAGGGGGTAGGATATTTCCGGATAGCATCCTATCCAGTTCAACTCAGTTCAAGCCGCCTTTAAGTGGCTTCAAGTGGCTTCCAAGTGGCTTAAGTGAAATAAAATAAAGTTGTCGCAAAATTATTTTATTTCTTAACTTTAAGCCCGAAAATTAAAAACCACACCCGAGCAAACGCAACTCCGGAAGAGGCGTTTCTAAGCGAATACCGGCGCTGCGATTTCATCGGTGCCCTCAGAATTTGATTCCGGGCACCGGTTCAAAAGTTAGAAAAACCCGCTCGTCCGTTCACTGAACGTACCCGAGCCAAACTTCGGAAAATGATTCTGGGCACACCGGGCCTCGGAATCAAGCGCCGTCAGAAACTGCGTTCTTTTAAAATTCCAAAGAAAATTAAGAAAAAAAAATTTCCTTGAAATTTACGGGTCTTTACATTACTCCCACCACAGGGCTTTACGTCCCCGTAAAGCTTCAACACAAACTAGGGATACAAAGGCAGTACTGAGCATGCATCTGAGCCTTCCGCTCCATGTGCTCACCTGGACCTTCTCTATCGTGGCCCGGACCACCTCTGGTCCCACTAGAGCTGCTATGATTTCTTCCTTGCCGATAAGAGAAATCTGGTCTCATCCCCTGGATGAACCACGTTCTTCGCCTAATACAGTCAATCCCAACATGGATGATAATCCATACCAAGGATGACGTCGTAAGGCCTCGATGCTACTACCAAGATATCCAACCGTTACTCTCGCCTCCAAGGGTTGAGTCACACTGTCGGCATCAGTGTGTGGTAACTGGGTCTCCTCCAGTATATGTCTCACAAGTGAGGGTCAAGTCAACAGTAAAAACTGGAACCTCTTAGTAACAACACAAGAGAGGACAGGGAAGTAAATGGCACAAGAAAAGGTGTCTTTTATTACTGCAGCAAAAGTACAAAGACACAAAGCATCTACAAACATACATCAACAAAACTAGAAGCAACATGAACAAAAGTCTCCAGGTCTGGAGCTAGTCCCGCTCCTGTCCATCTGCTCCCGGAGCCCCATGATCGTAGGCCTCAACTGCCTGAAGATGAGCTCTCCCATGTCCTCATGTCCCCTGCGGTCGGGGTGGACCGCCTGGTGGTGGCGGCGGCAGAGCCTCAAAGCGTCGCCCACCACCTGCTGCTCGGTCAGCTCCTCTGCCTCGTCCGCCTCCTCCCTGCGGACCGCCACGGTCGAACCTCTGCCTCTGCCTGCGAGGTTCTTCACTTAACTGCTGATCATTAGCATGGCGGGTCGGACAGTCACGAGCCATGTGACCAATCCCGCCACAGGAGTAACACTGCCCACTCTCGGCACACCTAGCTCTGACTCCACCCCGGCTCCCCCGCACAACTGAGCCTGAGTCGTGCAGTCGGCCACTGGTAGGTCTGGTCTACCTGGAACCCTGAGTCATCCGTCGGCTACCTGCTGCCGATGACTCCGCTATCTGCCGCCCTGCGGCAGGTCTCGCTGTGGACTCAGCCAGGAAGCTCTCGATCAGAAGGGCTCTCTCTAGCACTCCTGCCTGGGTCGGGATGTTAAGAGAGATCAGCGATGCCCTGATCTCATGTCTCAATCCCTGCTCGAAGGTCCGGGCCCGAAAGAAGGTGTCTCGTACCATGTCTGTCGAGTACCGAGAAATGGTGGTGAACCTCGCCGCGTACTAAGCGACCGTCAAGCTGCCCTGCCGCAGCTGAAGAAGCTCCTGGATGCGCACCGCACGGAGGGTGGCCGGGACGAACTCTGAGCGGAAGAGGCTCTCGAATTCCGTCCAGATGAGGGTGGCCTAATCGTGTACCTGGAGCATCAGGCTCCACCATCGTTCGGCTGCTGCGTGCAGTAGGCTCGCCGCGAGGATCACCATGAGGTCTGCGGGTGTCCTCACTAGCCTGAAAACTCAGACGACCGCCTCCAGCCAGTCCTCGGCTGCCTGGGGGTCCGACTCCCCACGGAACCTGGGTGGTCGCTAGCGCTGGAACTCGTGCAGAGCTCCGAGGCGTCGGGCATCGTCAGCTGCCAGTGCTGGAAGCATCAGGGGCTCGGTGGGTAAAGGTACCGCCGGTGCCTCTACTGTCAACGGGCCCTGTACCGAGGCCTCGTCGCTCGGCGGGCTGTCGTCGCGCTCTACTCTAGGAACCCTAGCTGGCTGCTGTCGTCGTGCCATCCTGAAAAGGAAACAAGTATGCCACGGTCAGAACAGTATACCTGGTGAGCTGACACAAGTAATCACAAAGAAAACTTGGAACACACAAGCAATCAATGTTTTCGTGCATTAAGTCGGGAATCAGAAGTCAGGGTCCTGGTGTATGGATACGTCGGCCGCCGCACCAACACTGGACTCCCTGGACTGATAACCACACTCAATACGCTAAACACTATTGCTTCACATAGAAGGAAGATCAGAGTCTGCGGTAGAACCGACCGCCTTTGATACCAATTTGTCACGACCCGTCCTCGGGGCCCGTGTCGTGACTACCCCAAGCCCGCCTTCCATAGGCCAGGGGCTGGCGACTAGCACCAAGGCGTAAATCCCAACAAAAAGGGAAGACATTGCCTTTGAAAAGTAAACAAGCACCACAGAGTAAGCAAGCGGAAAAGTAATCACTAAGTAAAAACTGTACAAGCTGTGCTGAAAGTAAAAGGGGCCGGAAATACAAGCCCAACTGCAAAGTACAACTGAAAGGAAAAACAACAACTGAAAGGAAAAACTGCAGCGTCGAGCCGTCCTCTGGAAGTCCCACCTGAAGGGTGGGTACAGATAGCTCCAATGCTCCTCGGGTCCCGCCGTCCGCTCCGAGAACGTCTTGCCCAGTGGTCCACCTCCATGTACTGACTCGTCGTGTAGTCCACCTCCGGGTACTGACTCGTCGTGTAGTCCACCTCCGGGTACCGTCCAGTCCTCGAACACTCGGTCTCCATCAGCACTGCCTGTCGTCTGCAACCAACACCACGAAGTGCGGGCATAACCCGTGCAGGGGTGAGTATACGCTACTTAGTAGGGACCCCGAGACCCCCGAAGGTCTCCCGAAATCCACAAAGGATAAGCCACGAAAGAGAGATACAATCACGAAGTAACATATGACACTGCTTAGGTATATGCCCATACATATACCTAAGTCATCAATTCCTCGATCGGCTCCAACGTCCGAGCCCTAGCACAACCCAGTCCACACAGGAAAGCAAAACGCATACCCACGCAGGATAGAACAACACAATCCACAAAGGAGAGTAAACAGTAAATCCACACAGGATAACTCAACACAATCCACAAAGGAGAGGAAAACGTAATCCACACAGGAAAACTCAACAGATAACTCTCATAGGTATATGCCCATACATATATCGAAATTATCAGATAACCCATCTCAATCAAGAGGAAACACAAGGATCATTGACTCAGCTCAAACCAGGATTTTCATTATCAAAAACATAATTGCTGAAGAGCCCCATCTCTGAAGTGTACAGTGGTCTTGTCACGACTCCGAGGTACTTCTCACTAACCTAAGACTGCTGAGGTACTCCTCCTGTCGAGTACCGCGGGTCTGCTGCCAACTACCGGGCGCTCCGTCCGCTGAGGGTCTGCTGCCAAATACCGGGCGCTCACCCAAATAGCCTACAGAGGTACTCCTCCAGTCGAGTACCGCGGGTCTGCTGCCAACTACCAGGCGCTCCGTCCGCCGTGGGTCTGCCGCCAAATATCGGGCGCTCCGTCCACTGGGCTAGTCGACTCACTCCAAGTCGAGTCGGTCGAGCAGTCTTCAGGTCTCACCCGGCTACACGGTCTCTGTACTCCGTACGCTCGTCTCCAGTATCGCGGATCTGCCGCTACAACCAAGCGCACCACCTCTATCGAGGAAAACAGAAGATTCATCTCACACAGGTATACTTCTTCGGATGACGATAAGGATGATCCATGATCCATATAAGTCGTCGGACCCACGAAGGATCGATAGGTAACTAATCTCTGCAGTGACCCACACAGGATCAGACCCACACAGAATCGGGGCCACGCAGGACCTGAAGCCCTGATCCACATAGGATCGCTGAGTGCAGTAGTCGTCGCAGTCCGCTGAGGATCTCTGCACAGTCGTCGCCGCAGTCCACTGAGAATCTCGGCACGGTCGTCGTCGGAGTCCACGGAGGATCTCTGCACAGTCATCGTCGCAGTCCACTGAGGATCTCTGCACGGTCGTCGCTGTCGAAGTAGCAGTCGCAGCCAGCACTAGGGTTCCCGCACACAGCGAGCTCGTTCGGGAGGGTCCGCTCCACGAGCCGAGAGGCTGATACATCAACTGTCACGAAGTCCGAAGTTGATGTATCCAAAAGTTCCGTATCGTCAACAGGAACTCAACGTCGCAGACGGCGCGTCAATCGGACGCCCGGACTGAGAGATATTGGCATTTTCGTCCCAGGGGCCCGGTTGGTTTTTAAGGCAAAACCAACCCGACCGCACTCCACCTGCATCCGAACCTCGGGCGGAGTATGCCAAAAGATCCGTCTCACTTAGAGGAATTCAACAAAGCTGACGGCACGTCAATCAGACGTCCGTAGCTCAAGATATGAGCGTTTCTGCTCCGAGGGCCCGGTTGGTTTCGTGTACGAACCAACCCGGCCGAACCCCAAGTATTCCGAAACTTTGAGTGCGATAAACCAAAACGACCGTCTCGATCCAAGGATCGTGTTTCCCGTGACGGCGGGTCGTTTGGAGGCCCGTAGCTCGAGATACGGCCATTTGAACGAAGTCCGTCTGAAGACGGGGGGGGGGGGTCTGGGCCCGGGCCGACCCGGCTCGACCCCCCCTGGTTGGCCCGAACCGGGTCGGGTCCGACTCGGTTGGCCCGGCCCGGCTCGGCCAGGGCCGGTCCGGCTCGGCTCGGCCGAGCGGCCGAGCGGCCGACGTGGGGGAAAGCCGCCGCCCCGCGTGACACCCCCGCGGCACCCGCGGGGTGCCGCGTGACAACCCCGCGGCACCCATGGGGTGTCGCGCTGAACACCCATGGGGTGTCACGCTGGACACCCGCGGCACCCACGGGGTGTTGCGCTGGACACCCGCGGGGTGCCGCGTGACAACCCCGCGACACCCGCGGGGTGTCGCGCTGGACACCCGCGGCACCCGCGGGGTGTCGCGCTGGACACCCGCGGCACCCGTGGGGTGTCGCGCTGGACACCCGCGGGGTGCCGCCGCCTCCGGCCGCCGGCGACCCATGCCACCACCGGCTTCCGCGGGCCGCCAGAGTCGCTCCGGTGACCCGTTTTCCTTCCCGTCTGCGCCGTTGTTCCTCCCGGGTTCCGTTCTTTACTGCGGGATCATCAAACACCCGTTGCGACACGTTCCGTCGTCGCCCGCAAAATCCGCAAAACACGAAGAACGGCGGAGGGTTGCCGGGCCATGTTCGTTTGACCCACACCCTCCACGTTAGATAAAAAAACGGGAGAAAATGTTCAACACATGAACCGACAAATTTAATAAAATAAAATTGTTCATTTGAAACCGGCTCTTAAGTTTTTAAAGAACGTTCACGGGAATATAAAGAGGGGTATTCCAAAATTATAAAATCCCTACTTCGTCGATCGTCGCGCGCGGGCGTCCTTCGCGGAAAGGATCATCGCAGAAGAGAGGGATCGTCGCGTCGTCGCGGGGAGGCGTCGCGTCATCGCGGAATCCGGCGTTGAGTCGGCGAGCTCAACGAACCAAGAACAACAGATTTAAATTATTAATATTTAAATCTGTGTTTCATTAAAAACCAAAAGGAAAGAACTTTTGAGAGGAAATCCGAAATCACTCACCTCAAACGGTCAGTGATCAGAGATCGGAGCGTGGAAGAACGTCACGGACGGAAGCGTCGTCGATTTCCGGGTTCGGCGTTCTTCGCGTTCTTCGCGTTCTTCGTGTTCTTTGCGAGGGAGAAGAAGAACAAGAATCCTCTCAAACCTTCTCCAAAGATTTGGGTTGGTCTTATTTTATTAATATGCCAACACACGAAACAGGTTAAGAAACGATTGAATTAATTCGTTGAATTAATTCAACGAAAGAAACAGGCCATTTAATTCACGAAAGAAACATCCCATTCAATTCACGAGAGAAACAGCCCAATTAAATGGTCTGTTAAGAATTTAGAAAACGCGTCGGTTGACTTTCATTAAGACGGGTTTTCACGGGTGCGTTTCTTAGCGGAAAGAAACGGCGGAGCTCGTGCGGGCCCCACCTCACAAATATCCTACCAAGGGGGTAGGATATTTCCGGATAGCATCCTATCCAGTTCAACTCAGTTCAAGCCGCCTTTAAGTGGCTTCAAGTGGCTTCCAAGTGGCTTAAGTGAAATAAAATAAAGTTGTCGCAAAATTATTTTATTTCTTAACATTGAGCCCGAAAATTAAAAACCACACCCGAGCAAACGCAAATCCAGAAGAGGCGTTTCTAAGCGAATACCGGCACTGCGATTTCATCGGTGCGCTCAGAATTCGATTCCGGGCACCAGTTCAAAAGTTAGAAAAACCCGCTCGTCCGTTCACTGAACGTACCCGAGCCAAACTTCGGAAAATGATTCCGGGCATACCGGGCCTCGGAATCAGGCGCCGTCAGAAACTGCGTTCTTGTAAAATTTCAAAGAAAATTAAGAAAAAAAAATTTCCTTGAAATTTACGGGTCTTTAAATAAATTGTCCATGGGGTCAAAATTAAATAATCTCTAGAATATTATTCATGATTTAAATATCATATATATCCAGCATATAAATATATATTATAATAAACCATAACATTTTGTGATATGAAAAGAAATGAACTATTTAAGGGGATGGTAGGTCATACGTACAAATGAACGCTAATTTCATTTCTTTTTTAAATTAATGGAATGAAAAATAAAAGATACATAGGTATATTATAATTAAGGTATAATATATATGTTATATATGTTACATAATATAATTAATTCCATCATTTATATGTTTCATTTATGGATTGAACAAGTCATATCACTTTTAGGAGGTGGTAGTCCACACCTCCTCAAATGAAATTAACATATTTAAAAAATATGGAATACATAAGTCCATGTTATAATAATAAATTAAGAATGATAGGTAAAATATAAACAATATATATCATATATAAATACATTTCCTTTATAATTTCCACTATCAGAGGTTGTAGGAGGAAATTGAACAATCATCTTTTCGTGAGGCAGAAGTTCATCATACATAGAAACAATATATTTATTATCTATTAAATAGCGGTGTGTGTAATTTTTGTTGAAAAAATTAAAATAAAAACAAAATAGAATATTTAGGATACCAGTTTTGTTATGAAATCATTAATTAATAAGATAATAGGTTGTGGAGAAGGAAAACAATGAAATGGAGCTTGGGAGAAGAGGTTACCTCTACATCAGGTATCTCATTTTTATTCGAGCCAAATGGATTCTTTGAGTTGCCTTATTCCCAAGGTAAGGATTCTAGGAAGAAGTTATGAATGTTTTGAACATATTGTAATAGAATTTGGATGATCTAATGGACTTGATATGTGTGAGAATGTGGGTAGAGATAGTGGCCATTTATAAGATGGATGAGGGCCACGTTTGGAATGTCTGGAAATATTACTTTATTATAAAATGATTTAGAATTATAATATCTCAAAAGTGTTAAATTTAAAGATTAAGATTAATATCAGTTGAAATACTTTCAAAAAATAGCTTTTAGATATGTTTAGGTCACAAATGTAACCATATCATTGAGCTTCAACACTCAGTTAAATAAATTAACTCCTTCCATGCCTTCTTCTATTTTTACACTATATGGTAAATTTAGATACTATAAGATGCTAATAGAACATTAGAGGGATCATTAATAAAAATTGTAACATTATCTTTTTCATTTGGCTGAATCATATTTTTTAGGACTATTATATCATTTAATAAAATAGTGTTTTTTTAAAACACATTTATGTCACTTTTGACACTATTTAGTAATTGATTAATATTAAAGTTACAAAAATGTTATTATTTAAAAAAAAATTACATTAAATCAAATATAAAATTTCATAATAATCCATAAATTTTTTTAATGAAATAAAAATTTTCAAAATAACATTTATTTTAATATTTATATTATCATTTATGTTAATATTTCATTAAGAAGTTAATCACTACATCATCATTATGTCATAAATAAATTTATTTATATAAAGTATAAAAATTATAAATAAAATATCAAGATGTAATTAATAAAATAATATTTATAATCAATATTTATAGTTAAAGATATAATTTATATAACCCCATATTAAAATTGTTTTAGTAATGAGAAACATTTAAGTTATATTTATCTTTAATTTAAATTAATTATTATAACCTGTCATTAACACACCCATGTGGCTCTATGGTGTCTTAATGTCGACCTAATGATGATAATGGGTGGAACTATATCATCTAAAGTATTGGAACGTGTGTTAGGGTAGTTTTATTTTATTATAATAATATTTTTTACTCTTATTGACCTAATTTTCCCTTTAACAATGGTAAATGAAAATAATTGCTGATGTTACTGTTAATAATGTCAAAATATTAAAAGGGACCTATTTAATGTGAAATTATTTCCAATGAACATCATTTTATTAAATGATAAAAAATTAATTATATTAAACTTTAAAACATATTAAAAATATAGTCTTAACTATATAAATAAATTAGATGAATGGACAGTTTAGAATTAAAATGTAGTATTTTCACTATTCATTGAAATATTGATTTTACCTAAAAATTCCAAAATGTGATCTTTTTTAAATTTTAATGTTTCTGATTTAAATAATATGTTAATATTTTTAAATAAAACTTATAAAATTTTAAAAAACTAGACTAAAAATGGGTTCTCTATCAAAAGGTTGTAATACTATATTTTTTTTAAATACACTTCTTTTATCCAAAAAATTGATTTTGTTTGTATATCATATCCAGAAAACATATAAGATAGATTTAAAAAACTACATTAAATATTTAACACATATTTTTTATTAAATAAAAATTCATAAATAGTGATATGATTTTTTTAACTTAATTATTCTCTTTTAAATAGGTTTCAGATAATCACATTCTTTTTTTTTCAATTTGTTTTTATTTTAATTTATAATAAATTTGGTAACCAAAGAATCATTATTTAAACTTTTGTAAGCAATATTATCATAATTAATTTGATACATTTAATTCCATCTATTTTTTTAAGTAGGTTATAATGGTAACATTTAAATAAAAATAATTAATTGTTCGTTTATGATGGATATAGCATATCATGTAAGCTATGTAAGATAGTGTTTATTTATTAAAAATAGGTATGTTAAATCCTCCCCCATTTAATAAAATTCAATCCTTGAAATATTAATTTGGGGTCGGTAACTTGGGTATGGCATTTCAAAATAAATTTATTGCAAACCCACATCCGAAAAAGGGATAATAAAACACCAACTTTAATAGATAGAAAGTGAAGTAGAATTGTCACCCAAAAGAACACATACTACGGTTCCATATTGCAAAACATGTATATGGAATACAAAATAAGTGTAAGGACATTATGGGTGTGATAGAAAACATAACCAGGACAAAGATAATATTAAAAAACCACAAACCCGTAACGGGTTTTATGGTCTTTGATTTCCTAGTAGATGAATTAAACAGAATCCTTTTTCAATATCCATTTTCATAAAGTTGAGGAATTTAATTATGAGTTTGAATAAAAACAAAAATAAATATACTTACTTGTAAATTAGAGTATCATCCTTTAATAAATTTCTACAACAAACTCATCTTTTCCCCAAATGATGTGTCTTTAAAAAGACTTGGACACACATAAAGCACTAGAATCATCTTCTATAGAATAACATAATAAATAAAAGACGAACCATATATTTCCCCTATTATTATAAATTAACCAAAATAAAAATGGTCAATTCAAGATTAGATAATCTCCCAAAATGAATAATCATTTATAAGGAGAAGTACTACTTTTAATCTGCAAAATAAAATAGTAATACCCATGTTATACATAGACCATGCAACATACAAATGTCTTTAATATTACTCAACATAATCCAAACTAAGATTAAAACAAAAAATTATGAAGGATTTGATCACATAGTCTTCAAAAAAAAATTGAAACATTTATCACCAAGTAATATCAAATACTCCTAAAGTCTCATCATAAAAAGTAATTAACCTAATCACATATTCACCATTATAGGTGAATCATTTCCATAAATAACTGAAATATTCATTAGTCCATTATTAAATCAATTATTCTCCAAAAATAAATCAATATTTATTCCACAAATAAAATCCCATAATATTCTATTTACTAGAATCAAATAAAGTTCCCAAAATAGTGAATGTATTCCAAAACTATTTTTATCACTTAATCCAAAAATCATTTTCCAATACCATGATTATCTATTTTATAAAATATAAGTCTCCAAAATAAAATTAATCTTAATCCATATAATCATTTATCTAATAATAATAAGTCATACTAAGTACAGAATTCATGTAGGCCAGTAGTAGGTGATACACCTTTATCACCCTTCGGTTTGGGGTTCGATTCCTGCAGCTTTGTCCAAAGTGATGGGTTCTCACATCATCTGCATGCTTTCATTTTTCAAAAACTATATACTTTTATAACATTCTAATAACTGAGATAAAGTCCTCAGAAATAAATATATCATATTTTAACCTCATAGTTTATCCCATACATTTTATTTTGCATCCCAAAAACTAACAACCCAGAATTTCATCAGTGGTGAATTTCTCAAGTAATACCCTTAGTCACCTTAATATTTTAGAAAATAAATCATTAAAAGGGGTTTCTAAGAAATTTAAATTATGATCTACCATAAAATTATAAACCCTTGACGATATCCAAAACCCTTAATAAAACATATTAATCTCCATATTTGTCTAAACCATCCTCTGATTCCAACTATAAGGCCCTACCCTTAAACATTAGATAATCTTGAGTGAAGTCATGAATTCACATTGAGGATCTTTTCAGGATTAGATTTTAAGATAATTAGGCCATAACAATAACATAACAGACCCAAACATTACATTCATACATTTACACTCAGAATCCAATTTTTACACCAATAGAAACCATTTAAACAAAAAATTATTTATTTTTCATGATAAAAATATTCTTCACATTTTTTTCTCTAATCCATCCTTATACCCTATGGAAAACATTTAAAAAACTTGTTATGAGCATAAAAATCTTAGTATGGAACATAAAATAAGTAATAAAACAATTAGTCCATGAATATTTAAAACCGATAATTTTATTTCAAAAAATCATACTTTTCACCCATAAAACATAAGATACATCGCTTAAATAATTTAAACATAAGATTCATCTAAAACATCATATAAATAATAAAACATAAAGGTAACTTGTGGAATCTATATCTTTCCTACATTGGAGCTTTCATATCTACATATGGATTAACCTTCATGGTTACGTTTGGAATACCCACAACTGTATATTCCTCAAATATATTTTGAGAAACCTTAACATTTACCAAGATCACATTACCTAGTTCATTAGAGAGCTATCATGGGCTCATCCATCCCCAGTTTATCACAGAACAACTCATATACATAATAAAATTCCCACTATAAAATCTGATTTCATCTTTACAATCTGCACACTCATAAATGGAAAAAATATTTTAAAATAATGTGGTAAATTTTTAAATTAAACATCAATACATAATAGTGACCTAAAATTGAGAAATTGTATTTATTACATATAAATATAAAAACATTCAATGTTATTGAAATAATCAATCCAATTAAAAAACATTTTAAAAGAAGAATTTTGAATCAAAGTGTCCCATAAAAATTTGAAACATTTGAATTGAATTTAAAATTAAAAACATCCATGTATATCTAAATATGTCATTAAAATCATTTTGAAAACATTGATATTAAATAGAAGGATTTGTAAGATTAAATCTTTAAAACATTTAAAACGATTTTTTAGTTACAGTGTCCCTTACCACTTGAGAAAAATTTTAATAAAAATAATAAAATAATATCATTAAAAGAATATAATATCATGAGAATAATGTAATTCATGATATAATATGTAAAAGTTATGTATATATACCATATAAAATTGAATTACTGTATAACAACAAATAACTTTCAATAGAATGTAAATTATCACGAAATATGTTACAAAGATCATATATTTAGATTAACGATAAATCCATGACACAATTATGTGTGAAAAATATAAATAATCCCAATATAAATTGATACTTAGTGTAAAAAATCATAGGTCATTCACGCATATTCATTGAAAAACAAAACCAATGACCTGTATATTTAACTCAATGAAGTGACATTGAGTTAAGATTTCTCTTACATTGAGTCCGACTCATCACATACAATTATTATGTTCTTGAATAATAAACTTATTTTTTTTATAATTTCTTGAGAATTTTTTTCATTTTTATTATTTTTTTTATATCACTTATTACCATGTTATAAAAATTATTTAATTATTTAAGGTCGTATCGATCATTTTTTCTATATTCGGTACTTGTGTAAAAAATGAACATGTTTTGTTGTAAATTGTACATGTTGTAAGAATTTCATTATCTTCATAATATTATTCATGATTTAAATATCATAAATATCCATTATATATATAATTTAAATTAATCCATACCATTTGGATTGAATTAATTAATTTCCCCATTCATGGAGACGGTAGGTCGTACGTTTGCATGGATGTTACATTCATTTATTTTTCATATCAATAAAATGAAAAAATAAATTATACGTATGTATATTATTATTATATTATAATATATATGCTATATATGTAACATATGTTCATTAACTCCTTACATTATACATTCCATGTATGGAATTAATGAGTTATATCACTTTGAGGGGGTAGTAGTCCACACTTCCTCAAATGAAATTATCGTATTTAAACATTATGGAATGAATAAAGCTATATTATAATAAAAATTACAGAAAAAATAGACAATATAAATAATTTTTTTATAATATATAAATACAGTTCCAAAAAAATTTCCACAATGAGATGTTTTAAGAGAAAATTGAACAATCATCTTTTCGTGAGGCAATAGTTCGCCGTACACTGAAATTGTATGTCTTATATCTATTAGATAGATGTGTTTGTAAGTGTAGGAAGAAACATTAGAATAAAAAAAAGGATATTTATGATACTAGTGTTCTTATGTAATCATATAATAATAAGAGCATTGGGAGTTGAGATGGAAAATAAAGGAATGTACCTTGAGAGACGATGTTACCTCTAAATTGGGTATCTTCTTATGATTTGATCCAAAAAGAATTTTTGTGTTTTTTATTTATATGGTAAGGCTTATAAGAAGAATGGAGGGATGTTGGGAGATTATTTGATCATAATTTTTATGATCCAAGGGTCCTTAGATGTTTGATTAAGTGGGTATAGGTGGTAGTCTTTTATAAGAGGGAGGTGTGGCACATCAGAAAAGTCTTGAAATATTATTTTATTAATTATTTTTGAATAATAATATTCTTAAAGTGATATATGTCGAGGATAATATGTGTATGGGTCAAAGTAATCTCATAAAATAGGTTATAGACATGTTTAGGTTAAAAATTTATCCTTATCGTCTGTATTTAAACCTTAGTTAAATAAATTAACTCTAACCACATCTTCTTGTATGTTTACACAATACAGTCAATATAGTTACTATAAAATGCCATTATAATAAAATTTCGATCATTACTGACATTTTTAGAATTATGTATGTCATTTTAATTAATATTATAATTTTATTAATATTATATCATTTAATAAAATAGTATTTGTTTTAGAAACTCATTTATGTCAATTTAGACACTATTTAGTAATTTATATTTTTATAGCTATGAAGAAATTATCAATTCTAAAATACAACCTTATATGAAAGATAAAATGTCATAATCATCCTTGAAATTCTTGTATAGAATCAAAATTTTCAAATTACATATATTTTAATATTTATAATATCATTTATTTTAACATTTCATTAATAGGGTATTCACTCCATCATCATTGTGTCAAAAATACATTTCTTTATATAATGTATAAAAATTGTAAATCAAATACCATGATTTAAGGAATCTATTTATATTAATAATTAATATTTATATTCAAATATTTATGTCATATAAACCCATATGATTTTTTTAGTAAAAATACACATTTTTATCTTATATTTATCTTCAATTTAAATTAATTATTAGAACATGTCATTGTCACACCCATGTGGCTCCATAAGTTCCTAAAATATACCCAGTGATGATAATGGTCTCCCATATCTCATGAAATAGGATTAGGTAATGTGTTAGTGTCATTTTATAATATTACAATAGTATTTTTTACCATTATTACATTAATTACCTTTTAACCACGGTAAATAAAAATAATTACTGAAGTTAATGTTCATAATGTTCAAAAATAAAAAAGGCCAATTTATAGTAATTTTTAATTATGATTAAAAATATGGAATCCATTTTTACAAATTCAAAATATAAAATTAGCAAAAACTAATTTAAAATTAATTCCCATTGTCAAAATGAGAAAACATGATTTTTAAAAGTAAAAACCATCAATAGATTGACATGTATTTATATCAAATCTCATTGTGAAATTACTTCCAATTAAATTAATAGGATTAAATTATAAAAAATTAATTCAATAATAGATTAAAAAAATAAAATATAATCTATATTTATAACAAAATTACATGAAAATGCAATTTTGGAATTTAAATGAAGTATTTTCCACTAATCAATAAAATACGAATTTTATCAAAAAAATACCAAAATTTTTGCCAATGAAAATTTTGATGTTCATATTTCAAATAAGAAGATTATTGTTTCAAAAAGAACTTATAAAATTTTTACAAACTAGATTTTATAAGGATTCTCCATCAAATGGGGGTGAAACTCTATTTTTTAGGAAAATACATCTTTTATCTGAAAAATTGAATTTATTCTTATGTCATATCAAGAAAAACACATAAGATATATTTAAAAAATTAAAATGAATATATAAAATATATTTTTCATTAAATAAAAATCATTAATTAATTACTTGATTTTATAGAAACTATTATTATCTTTTAAATAGGTTTTCATAAAAACATATCATTTATATTCAATGGGCTTCCATTTCCATTTCTAATAAATTTGGTAACCAATAAATCATTATTTAAACATGTGTAAACCATATTTTTATATTAAGTTGATATTATTCCTTCCCACCATTCCAATGGATTATTTATAATAGTAACATTTGAATAATAATATTTAGTTGTTCGTTTAATAACTTTGTAGCGTATAATATATGTTATTGAATAGAGTTTTTCTTTTTTAAATGTAGGGATGTTATAAGAATGATGAATAATTTTTCTATAAAAATGATAAAAATGTAATATATATATATATATAATACTAGTTCTTTAATTCCTCTTGTATTAGGGGAGGTGAAAAGAGTATACTAAATGAAAATAATGTAAAAGAATACATAAGAAAATGAATGAAGACTTTTACCTCTTGGAATCATCTTCTTGAGATCCTATATTTGGCCTTTGTTTTTGTCCATTTTTTATGATATAAGGTCTTGGATGTGGGGAAGATCTTTGGGAAGTGTTAGATCGATAGTACGATAGATATGATACTGAATTTAGTATCAAAATATGATGCATATTCTCAATATACAAGGGGGTGGGGTGAATTGTAATCATTAAAATTCCTTAAGGAAATTTTACAGAAACAAAATTCACAACACCTCTAAATTATAATAACTTGCTTGATTCATGAAATGTGATTCTGGAAATGAATCTTTAATAAAAGTTTACAACAACTAAGATTCTACGTTAATGTGTATAGAATCCTATATAATCAGAGTACAAGTTTAAAGAAGTATAAGATAGTTATACTTTCCATAACAACCAAAAAATCCAACGGATAACAAAACTAAAACACTACAAGTAACAAGTAGAAACTCTTTTAACACAAAGATAAGGGTATCCATCAACCTTGGATAAAGGTCCCTTGATTTATACTTCCAAAAATGTCTGTATTACCCAAACCTAGGTAAGCCCTCAATCCGAAGATCGATATCTATATTGTTATCCTTGAAATCCCTTGATTTGTAAGGAAATCAGCACCTCTGACTTCACACCCTGATGCCTTTTATTTCAATGAAATCTCACATCCTCAAAAAGAAAATCTGCATGATGTAATGTTTGAACAGGTCATTCAAAATTTCTTGCACGATGCCTAAGAGTTTATAAAATCCCCCCTCTCTAGAAATTACTTCAACAGCTTGTAAGAAATTTTTTTAAAATTTTAAAAGTACTAAGATCATTCAATTGACCACATATTTATAGTCATAACACCAAGGGTCATCTCCATCCTCCATCGGTCATATTTTTCCTTGAATTTAGGAGGGACCTATAAACATGTCTCTCAGACAACGGTTAGTTAGTAACTGAATGGACAACATAGTTTTTTAACCAAAACATGTGTAACCAAAAATATGGTTTCATAACATAATCAAATATTCAGACTGTAAGCAAATAGAGGTTCAAAATATAACCCAAAAAACATTCAGTGTCTATAATACAAGGATATTCAGACTCTATTTTCTATGAAATTAGGAACCTAAACACTATATAATTTCGAAGTCTGAATTTCAAGGAAATTCGGAGTATGGTTTCTCAGGAATTCAAAACCTGAACATAAAATGTTCGGAGTCGGTGTTAATTAGAATTCGGAGTCAAAACTTTCAATGTCCAGAGTCTGTATTTAGAGAACTAGGAGTCGTAACTCAAAACATGAATATAGAATACTCTATATATATGTATTATATGATTCTAAGGTTTTTAGACATGAAATCAAATTTTACATTTAGACAGAATAATGACCAATGAAAAACTTGGTATGGATAAATTTATTTGGGAAATAAAAAATTTCCTTATGAAAGTAAATCATAGAGTAAAATGAAATTTTTATTAAGATAAGGTGTTTGTGATATTCAAAAAAATAATGAATGGTAATTTCATAAGGAAACCTTATTGACTACACTATATCCCCCAAACATGAAGGAATGAAAAATTCATAAGGAAACCCTTATTTACTTAACAATGTCCCCATTTTTGGAAGGCACAAACATCCTTACAAAAAAGAAAAAAAAGTCTTAGACAATATTTTTATAGAATTTGAAAATAAAACATATCTCCCTTATCATATGGGAAAAGATGAATATGACTAACTCCCCCTTAGGATTTAGAACACCAAGGATCATATTCTAGATTTCTGGAATGATAATTTTAATTATATTGAGTACAAAAATCTCTACAATGAAAACTACCCCTTAGATAAACTCCCCCTTAGGGATATTTCTTCTTTTCATATTATACTTTTTTTCCTTTCTCCCCCTTTGTTATTTTCAAGATGAATTTGATGGAATGGAAAAGGAAATTATGGTACCTGAAAAATATAGCGCAAAAACATCCAAAAAACGAGCAACCAAAATTGTATTAAGATAAGAAGAATTTGTACAAGGAAAGAATAAAATAAAAGATCAGATTGGATCTATTTTCCTTACTTCTCCACGGGTATCAATTTTCTCACTATGGTTTTCAGCTTTCAATGTTCCTTGTGGTATTTCTCTACTTGCTTTAGGAGTTGATCATGATCCTCTGCTTTCTTCTCTAATTCTTTGATCCTTTCTTCCTAAGCATTCAGAGCTTATGCCTGATCCATCATCAGCATATCTTTCTTGACTAGCTTCTTTTCAATCTTGATATGAATATCCCTTTCCCTCTTCCGACATTGGTAAATAGAATACAACTTTCCATTCAAATCCTTTACCTCTAGAATCCATGTATTTTGTTCAAGAGTTAGCTTTCCCTCAATGCTAGTCTTGAGATCCTTGATTTTTTAACTTCATTATTAAAAGCTTCCTTAACTTAATGTTGAAAATAATCAAGCTCTATCAAATCATAAAATATTTTCATTAACCAGCTGATCACTTTCTTAATGTATTTTCTTTGGGCATCATCATTAAAGAGGAAGTTCTTGAAATCCGCCTCAAGATTTACACAGTTGTCCATCACCATGGAAACTGAATCCGATTTTTGATTCATTCTGTGTTGGAGCATCTGACATCTCGAGTCAATTCTTGGAATTATCATAATCGTGTCAGCCAACTTCTTCAATAATTGAATGACGAAATCATGTCTTAGGGATGATGATCTCGAATCTGAGACATTTCATGTAGAGGGATCATTCTGTTGCTCAACAAGATTCTATTTCGATGATCCACCGACATCTATCTTCTTCACCACCGATTTACTTGGTATATCAGCAATCAATTGTTTCCCGTTATCAATTATCAGAACAACATCCTCATCTGGAGACTCTTGTTCACTATTAGACAGCTGAGCAATTATATCTTATTCTATCTTCTCCCTCTCAGCTCCAGCCTCAACATCGTTAGGGTGAATGAAATGGTGATTATAACATTATTCCTTAGAGGTCTTATTCACTTCATCTTCAGATTTTTCATCTAACACATGAGTACCAAGATTTAAAAATCCATCTTGAGAGGTACGGATTAAAAATTTCTTGGATGCACGATCCTTCTCATGAAAGTCATCCACTTTCTTTATCACATCTTCTGTGTCCCCACTGCTTTCAGGTTCTTGTAGTTCTTCCACAACTTTCTTTTCTTTAACAATCTTTTATTTTACTTTTTCCGGAGTGAGAAATTTATTCCTCGGAGTCACAGGTAAGGGTTCTACCATGAAGGATTTCGGTACAGGGATATTCTCAGATGCTTTTTTATTATCCCTTAGAAGGGATTGAACAATTTCATCCTATGACATCTTATTCTTTTGTTTCTTTTCAATAGCTTGCTTCTCAAGCTCATCAACTATCTTTTCATTTAAATCCTTTACTTATGTAGGATCCAAGCGAAAATGTGGCTATCCTTCCTTCTAATTTTTATTGTCTTCCATCCACATGGCTACAACCTCATCTGGATAGGATTTTTGTTTCATGGGCTATAGAGGTGCGGACCAGGCTTCCATAACTATTGGTGTTTTTTATTATTTTTCTACTTCTTTAAACATTCTCTTCTTTCCTATCATTTTAGATGGTTCAGGAACATCCTGTTCCTATGGAATAGCTTTAGCATCTTCCTTTGTTAAATCATTGAATTCTCTTGATTCCTTAAAAAATCCAGCTTTCATCCTTTTCAAGTTATTATCACTAATCAGTATGACCTTGCAATTCCTCAGCTTTGAATTACAAGGGATTTTGAAAGACTCCATACATCAAACAATAAACATGGAAAGAATAGCTGGATACAGTATAATTTGATGCTTCAAATATCCATTCTTGATATTCTCTTTCGTAACCAGAATATTCTTGACCGAATTTATTTTCCTTAATTTTACCAGAAAATATATGATGTACATGTCACTCTTCTTTAAGGTAACCTTATCACCTTTTCTCAGAATGATGAAACCATGAACCCATAATTCAAGGATCTAATTATTTGTTGACATAAGAGAAATCTCCAGATTCTTGACATATCAATGTCCAAGACACTCCATAGGTATTACCTTGATAAAAATTACTTGAACAACCATAAACATATTTGAACAGAACTCAACTTCCCCTTCAAATAAAACTACAATCAAACTAGCTGACTTTGTATATGAAAGTGCATTATTCATAACATTGATTGTAAAAGAAATATTCTCTTGGCCTTCTTCCTCGAAAAAACAGACTGATTCATAAAAATCTATCAGCAGATTCGGATACACTAAGTCTTGAGAACCTTTAATTGATATGAAAACAATCTCCCATCCATTCAGCTTAATATTCTTTGAAATAATTGAATCGTACTTGGTGAAGAAATTAGGATGCACCAGCCTTTCTCTCTATACCTGCCATTCCACAATTGGCTTGACAGTAGGCATATTTTTCTTAGATGATTCTTCTTGTAGACATTCAGTATTGAGAAAATTATGAGATGTTCAGAACAAGCTTTTGAAAGAGGGAAGAGATTCGATACTCAAAGGCTTGAGATCGATGTGGGGAAACAGTTTGGTGGTCCTTTATATAGGTGTTTGAAGAAATGATTCATCTTCAAAACTCAATCCAATGGCTGAAAATTCTTCTAAAAATATCTAATGGTTGATATGATAGCCATAAGGAAAACATAATAGAATATAATCTTTTGAGGTTTTAAGAAAAACATTCGGATTTAAGGAATATATAATCTGAAAAATTTTAAAAACACAAAAGAAAATACCAGCAACTAAAATATGATTACAAAAACGTATGAAATGAAACATACCTTCTATATTACTAGGAAAATTATTTGTAATAAGTAATATTCTTCTTGAAGAAAAAAATTACTATGAAAAAATAGTATGAAATTTTTTTTATTACGAATGTTTCAAGTATAAAAATCTTCATTACGAAAATTCAAGTTTGAACATCTTTATTACGAAAATTTATAGTATGAAAATATTTATTACAAATTTTTTTGATAGAATCATTATGATAAATCTTTGAAAGACTCATTACGATAAATCTTTAAAAGACTCATTATGATAAATTTTCATTACGAAAATTTTTAACTAATAAGAAAATGCACTCCCCCTATGGAAGGGAGTTTATTACTTTAAAGAGATTAATTTCAACAAAAAAATTAACAAGGAATTTTAACATATAATTATAATTTATAACTATTGTTTGATGTATTCAAATCTATCAATGTGTAAGGATTTTGTAAAAATATCAGCAAGTTGATCTTGTGTTATGATAAATTGAAGAATGATATCTTATATTTTTGTGTGTTCCCTAAGAAAGTGATGCCTAATATCTATTTGTTTTTCAGGAGAGTGATGTGCAAGGTTTTTACTTAGGATGATGGTACTCGTATCATCACACCAAATTTGTGTTTTGGTAATACTCATACCATATTCTGTGAGTGTGTGTTGCATCTACAACACTTGATCACAACAACTTCTAGTTGCTGCATATTCAGCTTCAGCAGTAGAAAGTGCTACTGAGTGTTGCTTCGTGCATTACCAAGATACTAATGAATCTCGTAAGAAATTAAAAGTTCTGGATGTAATCTTTCTATCCATTCTACATCCACAAAAGTCAACATCTGAAAAAAAATTTAGAACGAAATCATTTCCCAAAGTATAAAAGATTCCAAGATCCATGGTTCCCTTTAAGTAGTGAAAAATTATTTTCACTACCTTTAAATGAGATTACATAAGATTGGATTGAAATATTTCACATAAGAATATGGAAAAACATAATGTTTGGATGACTAGATGTTAAGTAATGTAAAAATCTTATCATACCTCTAAAAGATGTTTGATCTACTAATTTCCCTGCTTCATCAAGATCAAGAATGTTTGAGGTACCAACGGGAGTACTTATACTCTTAGTGTTGTCAAATCCATAATTTTTAAGATGATATTTATTATAATTATGTTGGGATATATAAATTTATTTTGGTTTTTGATAATTTTGAAAACCAAGGAAAATTGTTAACTCACCCATCCTAGTCATTTCAAACTCATATTTCATTAGATCTGAAAATGAATCAGTTTAATATTGCGGAGTTGATCAAAATATAATGTCATCAACAAAAATATAAATGATAAAAACCTTTTTCTTATCTTTATTTATAAAAAGGGTTGGATCTTCATTTCCCTTAACTTAATTATTTTGAAGGAATAATCATGTATGTCTATCACACCAGGTTCAAGAGGCTTTCTTAAGTCTAGACAATGCTTTGGTATGTTTAAAAACATGATCAAGATGTTTTGTATCTTCAAAACCAAAAGGTTGTTCCAAAAAACATTCTCTTGTACAAAACCATTAAGTAATGCAAATTTCACATTAATTTGAAAAAGTCTGAAATTAAATAATTCTGCAAAGGCGAGTAAGATATGGATAGATTAAAATCTAGATACTATAGAATTGGTTTCTTCATAGTCTATCTCCTCATGTCGATTATAGCCTTTAGCAACCAATCTAGATTTATTTGTTACAATGATTCCATTTTCATCACACTTATTTCTAAAGACCCATTTTACACCAATAACATAAGTTTCCTTAGGTCTTTCAACCATGGTCCAGACATTATTCCATTCGAATTCATTTAGTTCATCTTGTATAGCTTTTTTCCAATCATCATCACCTAAAGCTTCATCAGTTCTTTTTGGTTCTAATTGTGATAGAAATGCTAGATGTTATACTTAATTTCCTAAGGTACTTCTAGTCCTTATAGGTTGATTCACATCAATAATGATACTATCACTGTTATGATTCTTTAGAAACAACTGGTTTGGGTTTTTTAAGACCTGTTCATAAACATTGGGTAAGAAATATTATAGGGTAAATGCTTCAGAAACATTTTCTTGGGCATTTTCCATATCATATGGATCTTCTAACAATGGTGGATAATCAGTTTTTTAAAAAAATATCTAAAGATTTAGGTTGGGGTTGTTTAAACACAAAGGTATTAGTTTCATCAAATTTCACATGTACTGTCTCTTCAATAGTACAAGTGTTTTTATTAGAAACTCTATAATCCTTATAAGTTGTGGAGTAACCAAAGAAAATTCCTTCATCAGATTTTGGTGGTAATTTATATAGATTATCTTTAGTATTCAGAATGAATACCTTGAAACCAAAAACCTTGAAGTTGGATAGTCTAGGTTTTATACCATTCCATAACTCATAAGGAGTTTTATTAAGAAAAGTTCTAATCAAAACATGATTTATAGTATAATAAGAAGTACTTATAGCTTCAGCTCAAAAAATTTTGGCTACAGAATACACACTCAACATGGTTATTGTTATGTATTGAAGAATTCTATTTCTTCTCTCAACAACACCATTTTGTTGAGGTGTTCTTAGTTCTGAGAAGTTATGAGTAATGCCTTTTCTACTACAAAATGTTTCAAAATCAGAATTTTGAAATTCTCCTCCATGATCACTATGAATAGTTATCAAAGGAAGGTTTTTCTCATTTTTTACTTGGGCTCTAAAACGTTTGAAGAAAGAAAAAGGTTCATATTTCTTTGTTAGAAATTATACCCATGTAAATCTAGTGTAATTATCAACCAAGAAAAATACATAATATTTTCATCAAATGCTTCCAGTTTGTGTTGGACCGAAATGATCCATATACACCAACTATAATGCATCAGTGGTTGAGACATCATCGACGAATTTAAAAATTTATTTATTTTTTCTTTCCATATTGAAGTGGAACACAAACTTTTGATGAATCATATCTACGCATCAGTAGATCCTTAACTAATCTCCTATTAGAGAGTTTACATAGGTTTATAAGGTTAAAGTGTCCTAACCTTCTATGCCACAACCAAGAATGATCTTCCATTGCACTAAGGAAAGGTAATTTAGGGCTTATGGTCTTCTATGTTTAGTGTGTATACATTCTCTTGCCTATGGGAAGAAAGAATAAACTCTTCCTTTGAATTGTATACCAAGAACTTATTATTCCTAATAATCACAAGGTAACCATCATCACCTAATTAGATTATGCTAATGAGGTGGTTCTTAATAACTTTAACAAATATATCATTTGAAATCAATGTTTTTCTAAGAAGAGGGATGTTATATATACCAATAATTTATCCCTTTGCATTATCTCTGAATGTTACATTCCCTTCATTCATCTTTACAATATTTTCAAAGTAGTTTTTTTACGTGACATATGATAGGAAAATCAAAAATCCATGTATGAAGTATTGCTATTGGTACCTTCTTTATTCTCCTGAAAATAATAAAGTTTGACATTCAGAATCTAAAGTTCCTTGGATCTGGGATTGTTAGACAATAAAATTTTGGGTATCCATAATTTTTTAGAGAAATAAGCTTTATGAAAACCAAGATATTGAACACTATTCAAGGAAATATTTTTTTCAAATTCCCACCACATTTATATTTAGTACAAAAAGGGGCTCTAGATGGAATAAAATAGTTGTTTTTTAAATCAGGTTTTCTGTGAGTATAACCTTCCCCAGTAGTATTTCCTTGAGGTTTGATTTGGTTATACATCTTGTCAAAATTTCCTTTACCAGAGGTAAAGTTTGAAAGAAGTTTCTTATGGGAATAGCTTTCAAATTTTAGTCTTATTACTAAATTCTTATCCTCAAGAATTATTTCATTAGAGTTAGATTTCTCCTCAAAAAAAAATTATTATTAAGATATAATTATTAAGATCTTTAGAACGTACTTCATTTTTAGAATTTACATCCTTATGGTTTTTAGACAGTTTTAATAAAATCTCATCCTTATCTTTAAGATCTATTCAGAGGTCTTAAATCTCTTTTGTATGAACTTCTTCTCTAGTATTTACCTTGTCCAATTTCTATGAAAGTTTACAATTTTTTTTCCAGCATCTTTGAAAATATAGATAATTTTTCATATGATGGTATTTCTTCTTTATCTGAAGATAAAGTATCTTCATTAGAAGTAATATCTCTAGAATAGTAATTCTTATCAAGAGTTAAATTTGTTAAAGCCTCTGCAGAGTGTACCTTGGCCATAAAACATATATTTGGGAAAGAAGTTGTAGCCATGAATCTAATTTTTTTCTATTCTGATGATTCGTATGGAGAAGATTCTCTTCCGGAAGAGTCTCTACAGTTAGCACTCCATGTATCGTTTTCTTTAAGTCTTTTATTATTCTTTCAGCGATAGAACATATTCTTGTTTCTTTCTGAATTACTTTCCTTCATTTCCTTCATTTTCAACAGTGAGAAATCAGGTCTGATATGACCTGTTATTCTGCCTTCATAACAAGTAACATACCCATATTTCTTCTCTTTGTAGTCCTTTTTATTGAATTTATTATGATAGTTCTTTTGAGATATTATCATATTCATTCTTAGAGCAAGATTGGAGAATTCATTCTCAAACATTTCGGTATCACTAGATTCTTACTGAATAGTATCTTTCATTGACGTTGATCTAGAACTGTTTCTGGAGCCTTGGATTTCATATGTTTAGATGTAGTTGTAAAATAAAATCATGCTGAAGAAGAGTTCAAAACAATTCATATAAAGAAATCTATGTAACTTTATTGTTCTCATAAATTACTGTCCTCTTGGACTCCCACTAAATTGGCATGATGTCTATGATTTTATCTACATGAGTTTCATCATCCAAAACTTTTTCTCCCATAGACTGTAATATATTCACGATAGTCATAATCTTTTTATGAACTTTTCTTATAGGTTCTCCATAAGGAAATTTAAAGGCATGGAATTTGGCTCTCAACATAGCTCTTCTTGTCTCTTTAACTTTAGAAGTACCAAAATGTGTAACATCGAGTTTCTTCTAGATAATGTTTGTAGCATCACATGAAGATATTTGATTATATATTTTCCTTGTCATAGAACATAGCAATTTATTTCTGACTCTGAAATTTTCTTGATATTCTGATTTCTCCTGAATAGTAAAAGTTCTCAATTCCTTATGAGGAATTTAATAGTCTTCCGTCAGCATTAGGTAGTTATCAACTCGAGTGTAAATAACGACAGACTTCATCCTATCTCTCCAGTACTCGTAATCATTTCCATTAAAAATAGAAGGTCTAGTAGGATTTAGATTGTCAATAAAACCAACATTTTAACCTGCCATCTTATGGAAAATCTTGGCATAAAAACTTGTTAGTAATAATAGTTTTTATACAAGAAAAATATTCCTCAGCAAAAAAATAGAACAAGGGTATCTCTCAGACAAAATGAATCCGAACTTGTGAATCCAAACATTATAGATCCGAACTTGTGAATCCTAAAGAGATGATTCCGAAAATAAGAAAAAGGATGAATCCTAAAAAAATAAAGAAGAAGATTTATCTTTTGAATCTAATCCTTATATTAATTCAGATTGAACGTAAACTCTGAATCAAATTATTAGATTGGTTCAGGGTATAAGGTAACTTCCTCAAATACCAATTGCTGGATTGATAGTACGATAGATATTATACTGATTTTAGTATCAAACTATGATGCAGATACTCAATATACAAGAGGGGGGTTAATTGTAAACTTTAAAAATCCTTAAGGAAATTTTTCATAAACAAAAATAAAAATACATCTTAATTCAAATAACTTGATTGATTCCAAAAAAGTGATTCCGGAAATGAAACTTTAACAAAAGTTTACAATAACTATTATTATAACATAAAACATATAGAGTACTATATAATCAGAGTAAAAGTTTAACGATGTATAAGATAGTTATACTTTTCTTAACAACCAAAAATAAAGTGAAAAAAACTAAAACTCTACAAGTAACAAGTAGAAACTCTTTTAACCCAAAGAGAATGGTACACAACAACCCTGGATAAAGGTCCCTTGATTTATATTTTCAAGAAATTCTATCTTACCCAAACCCAGGTAAGCCCTCAATACGAAGATCAGTATCTATCTCGCTATCCCCACAAGCCCTCGATTTGTACGGAAATCAGCACCTCTTACTTCACACCCCGAAGTCACTAATTTCAAGGAAATCACACCTCTACACAACGAAAATATGCATGATGAAAATATTTAACAAGCCGTTCAAACTTTTTGCACGAAGCTTGAGAGTGTATAAGAGCCTCACTCTTTAGAAATCACTTCAACATCATGTAAGAGATGTTTTCAAAAGTTGAAATGTACTAAGGTCTTTCAAATGAGATTCTATTTATAGGAACACCACCAACAGATGGCTCCCTCCTCCAATAGTCATATTTTTTCATAAATTTAGGAGGGACCTATACATGTGTCAATCATATAACGGTAAGTTAGTAACAGAATGCACAATATCATTTTATAACCAAAACATGTGTAATAAAAAGTCTGGGTACATAACCTAAATCAAATATTCGGAATGTAAGCAAATAAATGTTCAGAGTCTAACCAAAAACACATTCAGTGTCTATAATACAAGGATATTCAGATTCTTTTTTCTAAGAAATTCAGAACCTGGACTCTCTATAATTATAGAGTCTGGATTTCAAGGAAATTCAGAATCTGGATTCTCAGGAATTCGGAACCTGAACATACAATGTTTAGAGTCAGTGTTCATGAAAATTCAGAGTTAGAACATTCAAAGTTCGAAGTCAGAATTCATTTGAATTCGGAGTCCAAACTTTCAAACTTCAGAGTCAGAATTTATTATAATTCAGAGTCAGAACTCAGAAGAGTTCAGAGTCTGAATTTAAGGAACTTAGAGTCAGAACATAGAACCTAAAAAATAATACACAATATCTAAGAATTATATGATTACATGTATTTTAGACATGAAACCGAATTTTACATTTAGACAAAATAATGATCAATGAAAAACATTGTAATGATAAATTTCCCTGGGGAAGGAAAATTTTCATTATGAATGTAAATCATAGGGAAAATGAATTTTTTTTAAAATAAGTTGTTTGTGATTTTCAAAATATTAATGAATGGAAAAATCATAAGGAACCTTATTGACTTAAGAATCTCCCCCAAACATGAAGGAATGAAAAAGTCCCAAGGAAAAAAATATTGACTCAATAGGAAGGGTATTGTGTAAAAATGTAAGCAAACCTCAATGATTGATAGATTTGAGAGATAGAGGGGGATGACTGTGGTATTTATAGTGGAGGAGAGAAGGGGTTTTCCAAAATTTTAATCATATGTATAATATTTTTTCACAACACCATAAATATTCCTGATTCTTGTGACCCAAAATAGTAATGTGAGAATGTGAGTTCTAGCTAGGGTTTTTATATCAACCATGACGCTAGGAATAGTGTATTTGACATATAATGAATATATATGGTCAATTACCATATTACACTATTAATAAAAAATTCAATTATTTATAAAAAATCCCATAAAACTACCATAACCATTTTTCAACATATAAAATTCAAAAATGAACTCAATTTTATCAAAATAATTTTCTAAATATGAGAAAATTAATTTTAACAGAAAATCATAATTAATTTAAAAGAAGACAATTTTTAAAACTATAAATTATTTTATAAAACCTAGAAGAACTAATCATGGTCTACTATATTTTTAGAAATACATTCATTAGAGAGTTTACTATTCATTTGTTCATAAACAATTTTATAAGGAAAACATTTATATTAATAAGGGTATGTTTCTTTTCACCAAAAAATATGTTTTTCCTATCAGATTCCAATGAACGATCTAATCGCAATAGTGTATGCTCGTTTATCAAAATTCAAATCCTAGAGGTGAAATAGTTATATTTAATAGTTAGTTTACAACTATCTCTTTAACAAATGATTCATTATGTAGGGACTCAATGTCTCATACATTTATTTTTTTAAACGTAGGTTGTTAAATTCTCCACACCTTCTAGAAATTGTGTCCTTACATAATTTTATTTAATTATTAAAACATTGAGGGTACCATTCCCTCATAGAATTTTCAGAATCCCATGTTGCTTCATTAACCATGTAGTTACTCCATGAAACATTTACCCAGTGGATTAAATTATTCTTCAATACAAGTTCTCTTTGGTCAAGAATCTGAACATGTTTCTCTTCATAGGATTGTTTCTCTTCAAGCTGAACATCATCTAGGCACAAAACATTAGATTAATCAAGAACATACTTCTTGAACATCTGAACATGTAAAAAATTGTTTACTTGGGATAAACACTGAGGAAAACCTACTCGTTAGGAAAACATTCCAACTTTATTCTAGATTTCATAAGGTACAACGAACCGTGTACTCATATTTCCTTTCATACCAAAACACATAACACTTTTACATGGTGAGATTCTAAGAAAAATATGATCACCTACCTCAATATAAGAGTATATCATATTTTTATATACATAATTTTTTTTCCTAGTCTAAACAATAATCATGTGTTGTTGGATCATATTAACTTTATCATCCACTTCCACTTCTAATTTTAGTCTTATCAACTTTCTTTCCACAATATCATCCCAAAAAACTGGAGTCAAACACCACTTCCCATATAATTCCCCGAAAGGTTCCATCTTTATACTAGAATAAAAACTGTTATTATAATATAATTAAACTAAAGAAATGTGATGATCACAACTTCCGTGGAAGTCCATTGAACAAGCTCTAAGCATATCCTTCTAAGTATGAATCATCTATTCTAAATACCCTTCTGATTGAAGATAATAAGATTTAGTGAAATTTAATTCTATATTGAATGACTTTTAAAGGAATTTAAAAAAGTTATAAGTGAACCTGAGATCACGGTTAGATACAATGGAAAGAGGAACTCCATGTAACCTGACAATCTATTTGAGGTATAGTTGAGAAAGTTGATCCAAAGAAATAATATAATGAATATAAAGGAAACGACCATATTTAGTCAGTCGATCAACAGTAACCCAGATTGCATAGTAACCTCAAGAAGTCTTTGTCAATCCCAAAATCATGTACATAGATATATTTTCCCATTTCTACTATGGTACTGTTAAATACTAAAGCATCCCCTTTAGTATCTTCCACTCTACTTATACCTGTTGACATGTCAAATATTTCACAGTAAAATCTTCCATATCTCTTTTCATTCCATCCGACCTGTAATACTACCGAATGTATTTGACCATATTTGTATTGTCTAGATAAACTAAATATAATGATCTATGATATTATCAAAACAATTAATTCTTTAACTGAGAATCACATGGCGTATATAATCTATTTCCTAAAATTTTAACTCAATTTTTATCAATGTTGAATTATGGAAACTCACATATTTTAAACAATTATACCTTTTTTTATAACTTCCCATATTCCATCTATGATTTCTTATTTCATTCTGAAAAATATGATTGCACTAAAGCCTGAAAAAAATCATAATAATTTCCTCTACCAACAACTTCCATTCCACAATTCAATAAATCAAAACTGAAAGGGTCTTGTCCTAGTCAGAATATACATAACGATGTATGATGTTTTTGACTCAAGGAATATGTCACTTTGTTATTATTTACAAGATAGTAATTTGTTATGAAATCATAATATTTTATCAATTCAATCTATATTATATACCTTGTGTTTAATTTATTTTGAGTGAGTATATACACCATAATTTTTTAGTTAGTATTTATTTCACATTTTTCTCCATAAAAATGATACCGAAAATATATTCAAGAAAAACCCAAACATGTTCAGTACAAATCACGTGTGGGATGATATATGTCACGAGGTTTAATTTTTTTTGAAGCTTAAGAAATTACCAGATCATTCTGTATTTGAACAAAACATGTACCTTTAGTATAGCATCACTGTAGATGAGAAACTCTATATTTCTCGAAGGAAGGGGCAGAACTAGAGCATTCACGAATCATCTTTTAAATTCATGAAAACAATCATCAAATCATTTTTTCTAGGTTAATTTACCTCTTTTTCGGGTTAACAGTGTTAGTGGACTATATAATCGTGTAATATTTTGAAAAAAAAATCAGTAATAGCCTGCCAAACCAAGAAAAATATGAATCCCGGTTATATTTTTTTGTCTTCTCCATTTTTCAAAAACATTCATTTTAGTTTGATGAATGATTATTAAATATTTAGAAAAAATGTTTCCAAGGGAATAATTTTTTGGTAACCAATATTCATAGTTTCTGAATTTTCTGTACCGTTTTTTTTCATTAATGGTTTTCGAAACAACCCTTATATGTTTTTCATGCTCCTCTTTACTACTAGAATATACTAGAATGTCATCAATAAAAAAACCAATAACATATCCAAGAACACATAAAATACTCAATTCATATGATCCATTAAACTAGAAATTGAATTAGTTAACCCAAATTTCATAACCAAAAACATTTATAATGAACATATCTAGTTTGAATAGATGTTTTTGTATTGTCATCTTAATTCTCCCTTAGTTGATGGTACCCAAGTCTCAAGTCAATTTGGAAAAAATACTAAACTACATGGATCTATTCAAAAAATTCATCGATGTGATGAAAAGGATATATATTCTTAAAATTAATCTTATTCAATACTCTATAATCAATGAAATGTCTTAAGGAACCATCGTTCTTTATAATGAACAAAATTGGGGCTCCTTATGGTGAAATGTTATGATGAATGAATCCTTTATCATGTAACTATTGCTATAGATTTTTCAACTCAATATATTCCATTAGATCCATTATATTAGGGGGTTTGAAATTGTCCTAGAATTAGGAAATAAGTCAATCACTCGTTAGGATATCAATTCACCTAATTTATTGAGGACAATTTCAAATCCCCCATATCTAATGGCTCTACTTCTAGGAAAATATAATATAATTTATTTAGAAACTCATTTATTTCAGTTATGATTATAAGATAAATTTAAAACATTACAATGAATATATAAAATATATATTTAATTAAATAAAAATCTATAAAGAGTGATTTGAATTTATAGACTGAATTATTCTCTTTTAAATTGGTTTTTAAAAAAACATAACCTTTATATTCAATTGGTTTTTATTTCCATTTCTAATAATTTTGTTAACCAATAAATCATTATTTAAACTTGCATAAACCCAATTTTCATGATTAAGTTTATGTTATTCCATCCCAACATTCCATTGGTTTGGTTATAATATTAACATTTAAATAATAATATTTACTTGTTCATTAAATCTCAATGTGGTATAACAAGTATGTTATTGAACAAAGTTTTTCTTTCTTAAAGGAAGGTATGTTACTATAATTATAATGAATTTTTTAAATAAAAAACGATAACAATGTAGAATATATATATATAATACTAGTGCTTTAATTCCTTATGTATAGGGGGAGGTGAATAGAGTATAAGAAAAGAAAATAATTGAAAAGAAAACAAAATAAAATGAAAGAGGACTTTTACCTATTGGTCTCTTCTCGTTGAGACCCTCCTTTTGGCCTTTGGTTTTATCCATTTTTTGTGGATATAAGGTCTTGGAAGTGGGAAAGATCCTTGGGAAGGGTATTGGGTTTCATTTAGTCAATCCTCAAGGACTTATAGGTTGGAGAGAAAGAGGGGGTTGACATTTGTATTTACAGTGGAGGAGATGAGGGGTTTTCTAATATTTTAATCATAAGTTTACTATTTTTTCTCAACGTTAGGAATATTCATTATTCATGTGACCCAAAATAGTAAAGTCAGAATGTGAGTTCAAACCATGGGTTCTTACGTCAACAATGATTCTAGAACTAGTATATTTGACATATAATGTATATATATATGGTAAAGTACCATATTTCATTATTAATATAAAATTAAAGTATTTATAAAGAATCCCAAAGAATCATTATAACCATTTTTCAAAATGAAGAATTCATAAATGAACTCAATTTTATCAATATAATTTTTCTAAATATGAGATAATTAATTTTTATATAAAATCATAATTTATTTCAAAAATAACTATTTCAAAACTATAACTGATTTTATAAAACCTTGAAAAATTGATAATGGTCTAATATATTAATATAAATACATTCATTGGTAGGTTTACTATTCATTTGGTCATAAAACTATTCATAAGGGAAACATGACTATTAATAAGGGTAGGTTAATATTCACAAAAATAATATTTTCCTATTAGGCTCCAAAAAACAATTTGATCACAACCGTGTATGCTAGTTTTTTAATATTCAAATCATAGAGGTGAAAAAATTAAATTTAATGGCTAGTTAACAATAATCTCCTTAAAAACAATTTCATTATATAGAGACTCGGTGCTTCAAACAATTAATTTTTTTAAACCCTGGGTTGTTACATTCTCCTCACATTCTAGAAATTTTGTACTTAAAATTTTATTTACTTTTTTAAAATGTGATGGTACCATTCCCTCATAGCATTTTCAGATTCCCATGTTGATTCTTTAACCATGTAGTTTCTCCACAAAACATTTACCTAGTATATTAGCTTATTTTTCAATACTTATTCTCTTTGATCATGAATATGAAATTGTTTCTATTTATGAGAAAGTATCTCTTCCAGATAAACTGAATCTAGGCTCAAACCCATATATAAATCATGAACATACTTCTTTAACATCAAACCATGAAAAAAATTGTGTACTTTGGATAAACATGAAGGTAAATCTACTCAGTTGGCAATATTTCCAACTTTATTTTGGATTTCATAAGTTCCACTAATTTGTGTACTCATATTTCATTTCCTACCAAAACACATTACACTTTTTGATGGTGAGATTATAAGAAAAATAGGATCACCTACCTCTATAGAAATGTAAATCCTCCTGTTATCTGCATAATTTTTTTGCCTAGTCTAAACAGTACTCATAGTTTGCTGGATCATCTTCCCAATAGCATCCCCTTCCTCTTCTAATTTTGGTCTCATCAACCTCCTTTCCCCAATATCATCCCAAAAAGTTGGATTTCAACACGACTTCCTATATAATTCCTCAGAAAGTCCCATTTGTATACTAGAATAAATACTATTATTATAAGAAAATTCAACTAATGAAATTGGAGGATCACAATTTCCCTGGTAATCCATTGAACAACCTTAAAGCATATCTTCTGTAGTCTGAATCGTCCATTCTAACTACACATCTGATTGAAGATGAAAAGATTTAGTGAAATTTAATTCTATTTCAAATAACTTATAAATTCCTTTAAAAAAGTTATAAGTGATCCTAGGAGCACGGTAAGATAAAATTGAAAGAGGTACTCCATGAAACCTGACATCCTATTTGAGGTACAGTTGAGAAAGATGATCCACATGCATAGTACCATGACTAGGAAGGAAATGAGTAGATTTAGTTAGTCGATAAACAATAACCCAGATTTCATTGTCACATCAAGAAATCTTTGTCAATCCCACAGTGATGTACATAAATATTTTTTCCCATTTCTACTATGGAACTGTTATATACTAAAGCACCCCCTTCGGTAACTACCACCATATATTTACCTGTTGATTTGTTAAACATTTCACGGAAAAATCTACAATATCTCTTTTCATTCAATTTGACTAGTAATACTACTGAAGGTCGTTGTACATCATTGTGCTGCCAGGAAAAACTAAAAATGGAGATCTATGAGCTTTTCATAAGAACTAATTCTCCATCTGAGAGTCACAAGGCACATATAATCTCTTTCCAAATTTTATAACACAATATTTATCATTGTTGGATTATAGAAACATACCTATTTTAAACAATTATACATTTTTCTATAACAATCTATATTCCTTCTATGCATTCATAATTCTTTTTGAAAAAGATGAATACACTAAAACCTGAAACAAAAAAGGGTAATTTCCTCCACAAACAACATCCAAGCCAAAATTCATTAAATCAATACTAAAAGGGTATTTTTCTTGTCAGAACATACCTAATAATTCATGATGTTTTCGACTCAAGGTATCTGTCACTTTGTCATCTTTTCCAGAATGGTAATTAATCATGAAATCATAATCTTTTATTAATTAAATAAATCTTCTTTACCACGTGTTTAATTTCTTATGAGTGAATATATATATAATTTTTTTGGGTAGTTGTATTTTACATTTGCTTCATAAATTTGGTGCACCCAATATTTTCCTAAAAGAAATCATATGTTAATTCAAAATCATGTGTGGGATGATTTAATTCATGAGGTTTATGTTTTCATGAATCATAATAAATTTCCTGTCATTCTGCATCCGAACACAACCATGTACCTTTAATGAAGAATCACTTTATATGAAAAACTATCCATTTCTCGATGGTAGGGTCAGAACTAGGTAATTCAGCAATATTATTTTAAATTCCTGAAAACAATCATCACATTATCTTTCCAGGTGAATTTATCTCCTTTTCGAATTAACTTAGTCAGTGGACTAGATTATCGTGCAATGTTTACAACAAACATTCAGTAATAGATTGTATAACCAAGAAAAATATGAATCTTGGTTATATTTTTTGGTCTTATCCATTCTTTAGAAACATTAATTCTGGTAGAATGAACTGTTATTACATATTTAAAATAATGATACCATAGGAATAATTTTTTGGCCTCCAATATTCATAGTTGCTGAATTTTTCGTACAGAGTATATTATTTAAAGGCTTTCAAAACACCCCTTATTTGTTTTTGATACTCCTCTTTAATTCCTGAATATACTAGAATGTCGTTAATTAAAACAACCAAAAAGATATCCAATAACTCATGAAATATTCTATTAATATGATCTATTAATACAACAGGTGAATTAGTTAACCCAAATTGGATAACAACATATTCATAATGAAGATATCTAGTTTGAAGAGATATTTTTTGAATGTCATCTTCTTTCACCACTATTTTAAGGTACCCAAATCACTTGTCAATTTGGGAAAAATACTAAGCACTCTGGAGCTATTCAAAAAAATCATCAATGTGATGAAAATGATATATATTCTTAATATAATTGTTATTCAATCCTTTATAATAAATGAAAAGTCTCAAGGAACCATCATTCATTATAATGAAAAAAATATGGGCTCACTATAGTGATGTGTTAGTATGAATGTATCCTTGATCAAGAATCTCTTGCAATAGATTTTTCAATTCAATATGTTCAATTAGAGCCATTAGATAAGGGTGATTTGAAATTCTCCTTGCATTAAAGCCATTAGATAATGGGGTTAAACGAAATTAAACATGAGGTAAAGAGGATTTGAAATTTTCCTTGAATTAGATACGTTAGATGAGGGGGCTTTAAAATTTTCCTCACTACATTAGGTGCAGCGAGATCCTATTGAGTTATAGAATTAGTTCCAAATGCTAGGAATATTTCAAAACCCCCTTATCTAATAGATCATTGTACATCTACAGAGTCAAAATTGACATAAATGAGTTTCTATATAAATTAGATTAAATTGTCTAATAATTAGAGCCATTAGATAAGGGGGTTTTGAAATTTTCATCACTACATTAGGTGTAGTGAGATCCTAATGAGTGATTGGCATAGTTTCTAAGGCTAGGAAATTTTCAAATCCCCATTATATGATGTCTCTAATGAATCATATTGAATTGAAAACCTATTTGTGAAAATGATGGTTGTTCTTTTGCATATATGCCACCTCCATTAATTAGCTACATCAGCTGATCCCTTACTATCACAGACAACTCAGTTCAAATTCCCACCATTCCCAGTTGTGAATTTGAAATGATATCATCCTCTCATCTCCTTCCAACATTAGTTTCCCAATTTCTTCGGCAGAAAACCATTCCTAATAGACATATCATAGATGAAGAAACATGGTAATATTTAAATGTTATACCATTTATATATATAAATAATTTATTAATATTTAATATTATTATATTTACATCATACTAACATTAAAAGTAATATAAATCATTCTCTAACATCTACTATAAGGACCAAGCCTTTAAAATAACTTAATCTATCAATTTCAACTTGATTTCACTTATTTACATTCCCAAATAACTTTTAGTTTATATTTTTATAATGTTAGTGAATAACTCATACATATTGACCCACAAGCATATAATGTGGGTAATAATAAAACTATATCCATTTCTTCCAAAAAATTAAATTTATAACCCAAAACAACAACATTATTTCTTTAAAAAATTATCATAACATTTTACATGGATTATTACATTCACATAAACATCCATATAACCTATAAAAAACTTTTAAAACATGGGATAAGAATAAAAATCATAGTAAGGAATACAAAATGAATGAAAGAAACCATTAGTCCATGAATACTTATGAAACATATGAAATATTTTTCACAGACATACTTCCGACCCATATATAATTACCTTTTGATGATTGATATTTCCATAAATCATAAAAAATATATATAAGTATAATGGTATTTTGTGGAATTACATATATTTTAACCCCAATGGTTACCTTAAAAATTGTAACCCTCACGGCTACGTTATAATGTAACCCTCACACCTACATTATGGTGTAACCATCACAGTTATACTTAGAGTAACTATACATCCATACTACAACTTACACATACTCAATGCATTGAAGGGGGATATTGGTCCAAATATTCATCATAAAAAATTCAAAAAAACTATAAAAAAAATCCTAAAACCCAAATAATTGCAAAAAAACATTTCTTTGGAATTTTGTAAAATTAAATTTTAAAATAGGGTTTTTGAAGGAAAGACCCATACAAAAAACATAAAATTGAAGTGAGATTTAATATAATGAAAGGATTGTGTAAACATACTATAAATAAACATTATAATATATAATATATCAAACAATAATTACATAAATATACATATCATGTCAAAATCAATACAGTATATGGTTAACCCAATGAATGAAAATTGTGTTGAGAATTCCCTTACCTCAGGATTATCTTACTTCAAATTGGTTTAAACCTATTGTATAATTGTTAAAATGTGTTACTAAAATTTTATAGAAGTATAATCCATTTTATAACACCTTATATGATCATATTATAATAGAATTTGATCTATTTTTAATAATAATTTGATATTATCGTTATTTCGGGTGCGTACTTTACATGATTTACATAGTCGGTTCATAAATGATGTTTTTGTCGAATGGAAGGGAAAATATAGAATTTGAATGAAATGGTGTTAATATTTGAACATAATATTAAATGATTCCATACATTATTCTGGTTATATTTTATGATGTTGAATAATTAGATATATCATTAGTGATATTTGTTTAGATCATTTTGGCGGTTCATCGATAATCACAAACTTCTTTCATTATATAACATTAATATTATGCATGTAATTTTTTTATAGAACATAAGAGATTATTTAATAAGATTTAAAATACTTTTCAACCATTAAATTGGTTTTTCAACATGATTTTATGGAAATAAATGAAATTGAAGACACGTCATCCATTATATTAGTAAATCAATACATCACGGACAATGTTTTTATTTTTAAAATAAGAGGAAGTGGAGAGGAAGAATGTCGATGAATTTTTCCATAAAAATGATAAAAATCCATAATATATATATAATTTTATATATTTAATTCTTATTGGATAAGGGTATGTGAGGAGAAAATAAGAAATGAAAATAATTGAAAATTAAACACAAGAATGTGAAATTGGATTTTTACCTCTTGATCTCTACTACTTGAGATCCTCCTTAAGGACCTTAATTTTGTAATTTTGGTGAGAATTAAATGACTTGGATGTGGGAAAAAAACCAGGTAATGGTATTGGGCAGAATTTAGAAAATTATCAATGCTTTATAGGTGTGAGTGGAAGAGGGTGGAGGTTGGTATTTATAGTGGAGGAGAGGAGGTGTTTCCCATTATTTTAATCATTAGTTTAATATTTTTTCACAAGACTATGAATAGTTTTGATTCAAGTGACCAAAAATAGTAAATTCAGTATGTGATCTTAAACCAAGTGTTCATACATTCTCCATCGTTCTAGGAATTTTGTATTTAACATATAATGTATATATACGAAAAATTATTGTATTTCACTATTCATAAAAAATTTGAGTATTTCTAGATAATCACAAAAATTAACCTTAACCATTTATCAACAAGAATAACTTAAAAATGAACACTATTTTATCAAAATAAATTTTCAAATATGTGGGAATTAAGTTTTTTTCAAAATCATAATTTATTCCAAAAAATATCAATTTTAAAACTATAACTGATTTAATAACCCCTTGAATATTTAATTATGGTCTCATAAATTATTAAAAATAAATTAATTTGTGAGGTTACTAATCATTTGGTCATATTAATATTCTTATGGGTACCATTACTATTTATAATGGTAGGATAATATTCACCTAAAATTATGTTTGTCTTATTAGACTCTAAAAAACATACTGATCCCAAACATATATGTCCATTTTAAAAGATTCAAATCAGAGAAGTAGTAAAATTATATAAAATGGTTAGTTTAAAAATATCTTCATAAAATAATGATTCATTATTTATAGACTCAGTATTTCAGAAATTTCAATTTATTTTAAAATTTTTGGGTTCGTACATCTGTGGATCACCCAAAAAAGGCGATTGAGGAATTTCACAAGCCCTCTATTGTCATGAAAATCTGTAGTTTAATTGAATTATCTAGTTAATACTGAAATTTTATACAATAATTCTTAGAATTCTCAATAATTCTAACTATGTTAATAAGGAAAGGTGTAAATTATGTCGGAACTGAAGAATGTAGCGGAAAATTCAAGGATCTAAAGAAGAGGCTGATCAGTACACCTATACTCACATTACCAAAATGTGGTGAATTATTTTTGATATTAAATGATGCTTAAAATAAACTATTGGGTTGTTTAATCATGAAAAATGATAAAGTGATATCATATACATCACGATAGTTGGAGATACATGGGAATGATTACCATACGCATGATCTGGAGTTTTCACCATTTATTTTTTCATTGAAAATCTAGCTTCACTACCTCTTTGAAAAGAAGTGTGACATATATATTGATCACAAGAGACAATGTATATATTCAAAAAAATGAGAATAATAATAATCCAAGGATATGGTTGGATATCATCATGTACTATGATTTCTTTATGCACTATCATCCCAGAAAAGTTGACAAAGTAGCTTACGCTCTTACCAGAAAATAAAATGCTACTTTATCCATATTGTGGACTAAGAAAGACTCTATCTCCATAGATATGAAGATGACAGATTTATAAATTATAATGGTAAGGAAAAAGTCATATCTTTCCCAATGTATGTTCCAAACATCTATCTAAGAGAATATTAAGGTGACATAATTTGATGATCTAGGGTTACGAAAGAAGGTTAATACATTGAAGGAATGGTTGATGAAATAGTTCAATATGGATGTTGATGGTTTTATTTGGATCAGAATGAGGATTTTGTTTCTTCATCACCTAGGATAAGGATGGAGCTATTGAATAATTCATATAGATCAACTTTATCTATGTATCTTGAGAGTACCATGATGTACCATGATCTTGGAAAACACAACTAGTGGGATAACATGATGAATGAGATTGTGGAGTATATCTCAATGTTCTTTATATATCAGTATGTTAAAGCTAATTGATATAACTACAATGGGATGATGATAACCATGCCAATACCCATGTGGAAATGGGAAAATTTCACCATGGACTTCATCACCAGTCTCTCCAATAAATCAAAAGGTAATAATTTTATATAGGTTGTGGTGGACCGACTCACACAGAATTCCCACCTAATCACTATTTGGGATGATAACTCACTTGTACAACTTGAAACAAAATATGTCATGAATGTTGTGATACTACATGGGGTTCGTCTATCAATTATCTCTAATCGTGATCTCAGTTTCACATCTAAATTATAAAGGAGTCTTCAACATACTTTGAGTACTGAATTAAATTTCAGAAGAACCAATCACCCACAAACTGATAGAGAATATGAAATGACTATTTAGTCACTCAAAATCATTCTAATAGTCTACTCATTAAAATGTAATGGTGGTTGGAATAAATATATCCCATTGGTTGATTTCTTATACAATAATAGATTTAACCTGAGTATTATGATATCTCCAAATGAATCTCTGTATGAAAAGAAATTTCATACTCAAACCCTTTACGATGAGGATGGAAGAGGGAATCTACCTAAACATGGAATTTTTCAAGAGAGGATAGAAATTGTTAAATCCATCCAGAAACATATACATTCTACCCAATGTCAAAAAAAGAGCTATCTTGCTATATATGAGACTTGGAGATCGACATTTGCGATAAATTCTTCTTTTGAATATCACCGTGCAAGAGATTCATGTAGTTTGTTACAAATGGGAAGCTAAACCCATGGAAAATTAACCCTTTTGGGATACTTGATCGCATAGGATCCATTTCTATTCATCTTTAACATCGACTAAATATGGATTTATTTCATGATGTCTTCACATATCATCCATAAGGAAGTACATACAAGATCCCTCATATTTTCTAAACTAGATGTGGTACAGTTAGAAAATGATCTCTCAGATGAGTACCCAAAAGTATTGATTCGATATTAGAGAGATAAGATTCTATAAAAAAGACAACCCCCAATTTAAAAGTGTTGTGGAGGAACCATATGTATGAAGAAGAAACTTGGGAACCTTAGGAGGTAGTGAAGGAGAAGTACCTTTACATGTTAATGTAAAAAAAATCATGGGAGAAAATTTTTAATAGATGAAGAATGTAACAACTAAAACATTTTAAAATGGAGTTTATCCTTTATTATAGTAATTTAATACAGTATAAATCACATAAAATCACTTATCGACAATAATAAAATCATTATGAATGATGAGTTAATGAAATATTAAGTATTTATAAAAGCATACAAACCAATATTGATGAAATAGTAATGTGAATTTAGAAATACTAATATGACCCTTATGAATAGTAATCCTGCCAAACGAATAGTTACCTCATCCATTAAACTAAAAATAAAATTTATGCCTATTATAAATAAAAGTATGTTATAATTATTTTATAGTCTAACTAAAGATATGTTTTAAAATTTATTAATTATGTCATGGTATTTTTAAATTTATAAATAATTATCAACAATCTTATGATTAATTTAATAATTAAAAATAAATTGTTTTCCCATAAAATTCATTCATAAATTCATATATTTCTATCTCACGATTTTAAGATAATTTTAGGTTACCTTATGTAATGTTTTAAATTTTTATAAAACCATTTATATTTTTAAATCATATATTTTCCATGTATATGATGATTTCAATTAAAAATTAAATTAATCATATTTATATAATTATTTTCAAAAAAATGGAGTTCATTTTTTAATTCTAAAGGTCAAAAAATCATTAGGGTAATTCTTTGGGATTTTTCAAAAATACTTTATTTTTTTGTGAATAGTAAAATATGATAATTTAAAATAAAATCCATATACGTGAATTATGAAGTCATATACAATATAGGGACGATATAAGATGAAAATATCTTACTATAATTCATTTTATTAAGATATTTATTGAAATTCTAAAACTATTAATCTTCTTGAGCCAAAATAATATATTAATTAATAAAATAATGAGATAACACCCCTCCCCACTATAAATACCACTCATCACCACCACTTCTAATCACTCATTAAAATCTTTGATAATTTTAAAAATTCCTACAAATACTATTACCTATACCCTCCCCCGCATCTTGAACTTATTTGTCTAATTAATATAAAAACACATTTTCCATAAAGAGGTTCTTAAGATGGAGAGATTTAAGTGGTAAATTCAACTTCCTTTTCCTTTTAAGTTCATTTAATTTCATTAAATTTTTTTGTATCTTCTATACTCCTCTATCCAAATGTTCATTATAAATCCAGTATATTTTATATATTGTAATTATATCATGTTATTATAAGATACATTATCATACTCCTCCAAAATTCATTTAATATAAAAATGAAATTGGGCTCGTGACGTGTCGATTTACCAACATCGTGGGAGATGCACTTTAATTTTACATTAACTCCTTCAAGGATTTTAATAAAACAATTATAATGGTTGAAAAATATTTTAAAATTTATTCTAAAACGCAATTTATTTTTTAAATCTAATTTATACACATACTACTAAATGATAAAACCATACGATTTCATTGTGATTGAGAAAACCACCAAAACTAACCAAAAATTATCATCATTAACTTTTATCTTATGAATCATCCTCATTATATATTAAATAAATTTATAAGATAATTTAATCATTTATATGATCATTAAGTATATATAATAATAATTATGGTCATTTATTCTCATTTTACATGAACATTCATTTAGGTATACAAGTGAACCAATCCTGAAGTCTTTGAAAGAGAGCACTCTGGAATGATGAAATTAAACTCAATAACTCATCTGAAAGTCCATAAATGAACATAATAAAACCATATTGAAAAAATCATGTATAAAAGTTTCTTATTTGTAATTAATGAATCTACTTGATTATATAGGATATTAATGAGATGAAATCATTTATACACATGGTAAGGGGAATTCTCGAACCCAACACCATTTATTTGGGTTTTTATCCACTTTATCTTCATATTTAGTATGACAATTCATCAAATGTTCCTTAAATATCACATATTTATCATCCCCATTTATTTTATGAGATATACATGTTTTCTACTTGAGCTTATGATAAACAAAATGTTTTCCCAAATGAACTACTATTTATAAAAATAAACCTTTTACTTCTCTTAAGATTAGTTATTCTTCAGTTAAGAATGATTATTCTTATAAAAATTATATTATTCCATCCATATTTTGGGAACCAAAAATTTATTCATGAATGTTTGACTTAAAAAATGAAACCTATTTATTCCCATGGGTTATTTTATGTCTAATATTGATATTCATTCTATGTGGAATGCATGATAATGTAAATATTATGATGTTATGAGTTTGAACAGAATAATATAACACATGTAACTATTGTGATGTGATGGGTGCACCCGTAATTACATAGTTCCCCATTGAATTGGGTAATGTGATGAATCTCATGAGATACTGTGTAATAAGGGTGAATATGATGCTAGATTTGCTCACAACAACTGTGGCAGTTGACAACTAAGACATGTTGTTTCCTTTTAATGCATTTCCATATTCAATGCCTCCATCTAATTCTTCATCTCTTGATTATGATGTTGACCCTATGCTTTTGTTGTTATTATGATGATTATTCTCACCCATGTTATATTGTTTCTTATTCTCATCTATCCTCATATAGTGTTTTTAGCTGACCCCTTTCGTGGATGTATATCCTCATGCGACAACACGTAACAAAGATAATTCATGGTACAATAACAAACTATAGAGGAGTGAATTAAATAACGGTTAAATTTTATTATTTATTGTTTATTTATGGTCCTAATTTTTCGAAGACAATAAAATTTTAAATCTTTGATTTGTAACAACAATATGTTGTTAGCATTAAAATTATGTAATTTTCATGTATAAAAATGTAGAGTTTCTTAAATATATTAAATCAACCACCATTAAATAAAATCATGAATGCCCATATTATTCATTTTTTAAACAATCCTTGAATATATGAATTATCTCATTAAAAGAATAATAATTAAAATCTATTATAATATGAAATCTATGAGAAAATAAAAAATGTATAAAATTACTAAAATTACAATCGAGGGTATGTATTAAGTTATAAATAAAATAGATAACTCAAAATATGATTTTAATATTTAAAAATAATTTAATTTTATTTATCTTGGCATAAAATACTTGAAATTTCACAAACATTAAAAATTCATGTTTTTGGGTCTCTCTATTACTCTTTCATTTTAAAACATTTATAATAAAAAATATTCAACAATAATCATAAATACAGAAAACAACCACTTTAATAATTTCATTCCAATGTTTTTATTATAAAAACAATCCAAAAACAATTACAAAAATGAACAACTATAGATAATTAAGGATACTTCACACGTATCTATGTCTCAATTTCCCAAGTGTTTTCCTCTACACCAATATGCCTGTTGAAAAATAACATAATGGGAATTTATTTCCCATGTATAGAATTATCTTTGAAATCCATAATTTTTATTCTATATACTTATTGGTAGAAGAAAATCATAGGATAAAACCCCCCAAGGATATATTGAATCATTTTTTGGATGATTGTGTTGCTCGAAAAAGAGGATTCCTATTATCTATTGTGAAGTTACAACGGTATTTTTGACAACCCATGTTTAAAAAGAACCATGAAAATGGAATGGAAGATTTGGACTGTGTACAAAGAGAAAAATGAAATAGTGAAGTTGTTTTCAAATGTCTTACCTATTAGTGGGGTCTAAAATTTAGTGTTTTTTTAGCATCATGAAAAGTGTATTTCCATAAAGATCTAATGCAAATATTGAAAAGACATTATTTTCGTGATGATGTGAATTATGAAGAGTGTTACACATTGGATTAAAGGATTATGATGGTGAGATCTATGAGTACAACAAGCATCATGAATAACAATGGTAAAGAAAATTATGAGTGGCGCATCACATCATTACGAAGTATTGATAGAAGGATATAAGATTACAAAGAGAATTGTGAGTGGATAATTATAGAGACAAAAATGATTTGACGAAATTTTCTATGATCATGATGATAATCAAAAACCAAAAATTCTATAGATCATTGTAAGTGGAGCATCATGGCATCATAAATTTTTTAGGAAACAGGACTTGATTACGAAGAGCATTGAAAACTAGAAATGTCTGTGGAGCATTGTAAAAAATGGAGCATTGTTGAAGAATATGGGAGTTCCAAAAAAGTATATTGAAATGGCCCATACAGTTTTGGAATTGGTGGACTGCCTATAAATAGGCCTCTACTACCTTATGAAAAGTAGCAAGACCTAACAAAGATCTTAATGCTCTTGAATGCACAAGGTGGTTCATGTCGGTGGTTCACAAAGGTAGTCTTGGTGAGAAACTTCTTGAAGGCTATTAAATCCAAAAACATGTTTTGAGAATCACAACAGTGATGGAATTTATGAATGCTATCAAAATAAGACCAAAATTTGGGTGCTTCACAAAGAGTAGTTGCTTCACAAAGCCATGTTATTCTTTATAAAATAAGTTTTCATCATGAAACGGAAGGAGATTCACTAAGTCTAGTTTTAGAGTTACTAAATAAAGGGCTTGGTATAGGCACTGTTCTTTGAGAAAGTGTTTTAAAAGGGAGTGGCCAATATGTTTGGGTAATGTGGTATTCATTGCTGAATGAAAGTGGAAAATCTACATAGAATATACATAAATAGGAGGATACATTCATTAGTGTTAATGAAGTTACATATAAGTCCATAAACTATGTTTGAATCCATTCCAAGAGTATGGAGAGAATGAAGGGGAAGAAAATGATCCTTTCCATCAACAGCTATCCATAGGAAGAGATATATGGAGTGACCCTTGGGAATGCAGTGATAAAACACAAAACATTGTAAAGGCCCTGAGCCTGGGTATGGAAGTGATATAGAATTAACTTTATAATTAATAATGTGCTTTAGTGTTTTTGGTACATGGACACATCACCATTGCATTCTCCTTGGATGTAGCATAGTGACAGTGAACCCAGTGAAAATCTGTGTGCCTGTGTGTTTTCCATTATTCATTACATATAACTCATAATCATTAGATATATACTTAATGAGTAAGATAAACATAACAATTAAGTAAAAACTATGTTACCATTTTAATAAAGAGGTCAACATCCAGTGGGGTATGAATTATTTTTAAAATGAATATCCACACCATGATTCACCCCCCCTCAGGGTATATAAGACTCTATTTGTACCTAACACTTAGAAAAGATAATATTATACATGATATCCTCATCACTCAAATAGAAAAAATATTACCATGATAGTATTTCTTATTCTATGATAAATATTACATGTTATAAAACCTTTCCAATTTTGAGGTTTAAATAATTATAATATACATCTCCAACATTCACCAACACCTCAAGGAGAAAAATAAATCTCATTGAGAAGATACTTCCCTCAACAAAAAATCCCTCTCTATGATGAGGAAGAAATCACTAAAACACATGATCATATATTGGAAACTCTAGTCTTTGTTTCCTAAAATTCTATTTGGATTTATTAGTACATTGAGTAGTCCTCATGTGATTTTTAATAGCTAGTACATGCACCATCATATACATGAAAATATATGGAACAACCATAGCAGCCTCACAAATATCAACCTAACATATTAGAAAACAATATGTCCACTATTAAAAATCCTCATAAGGTGTCATAAAAATGGAGGAATTATAACTATAATAATAATAAAATTACACCACTGATAAATAATCATTTTATGGTCCTTAAAGATCCAGATTAAGTTATCTCAACATGTCCTATAATGTATTGATCATCCACTCAAATTGACCATCATTTTTTGGGTGGAATTCAGTAAAAATTCAACTCTAGAAATGAAAGCCACACTAAAACCCCCTTTATATTTTTGATGTAAATGGATAATTATAATCCCATATTTTCATACACAGAACACTATGAATGTTTTCTACCTCCATCATATAAATACTTGTAAAAATATCCATTTATTCCAATTTTATAATATATTATAAATTATTTTAATTCATCAATCCATCAATAATAACCAATATGTTATCCAATATTTTAATGTTATAAGGAGAAAATATAACAAAATCCATATAAATTTCCTCCCACATCCACTAAAGAATCTCTAAATTATTTGAAAATATTTTCAAAACATTACGTTCCAATTTCACATATAAGAATATAAGGCATCAATAAACAAACACAGCTATAACCATATTCATTCCATGACTCCAAAACACATCTTCAAATCATGATACTTCTCTATTAAACATAGATGCACTTTGAAAGATGAAATATTTAACTCATGAAAAACAAATTATCACAAACTCTAAGGAATGAAGAACATTTTATGGAATAAAACATGATGTTCCTCTTCCCTAGACTAATCATCAAAAGCATCACTATTCAGAATACTACCTCTCTAAACATATTCCATATAGCCTAAAAAAGTAGGATCATCTACTTGCTTTACTACTGAAGAATCAAACTAAATATAATAAATAGGTTCTTCATTATCCTAATCATTCTAACCAAGTTAATGTGAAATAGAAAACTCTACCATTTTAAAATACAATCATACCAACTAAAAATACTTTCTATAATATTTTGTTTACTCATATAATTAACCTCCACACTATGTTTTCTAGGAGTATACATGATATCAGTTTCATATTCTTAGATAAATTAAATGAAACTTATTTACTATAAATTAAAATCATTATGAGAAAATTTGTAGCTCTAGTAACTATGATGGGTATAAAACATTAATAATTCCCATAGAGAATAATGCCTCCAAATATAAACTAAATTCACCATAAATACATGATCCAAATCATTAGTAGAATCATTTACTTTATAGTGGCATAATATCCACATCTAATAATAATCAATTTCTATTTCTATCATCAAAACTAATCCATAACCCTAATGATCATTATCAGAGTATATTTCACAAGAAAAAAAATTCTTTATTAAATTAAATAACTACAGAACCTATAAACATCTCCTTCATAAAATTACAAATAAACTGAAAACTATTGTTTTCATGAAAAATCATTTACATTGTTGGTAAAATTTACAAATAGAGCCAAAACCTGGACAAACATTGTATGAACCTTTGATAATAACTAGACACACCTATGAAACTCCTTAAATTACTGACATGATTTATAGGATTCTAGGAAAAAATACCTAAATCTTCACTAGGCCTACAACTTCACCACCATCAAAATTAACATGACCCAAAAAAACACATCACGTATTTGGAATAAGAACAGATAAATATTCCCATAAAAATGATTATCCATGAATAATTATAATTCCATTTTGAGATGACATGTATCATACTCATTCTATAAACCAAAATATCATTAATAAAGAAAACCAAAATGAAAATTTAATAATATTGAATAACTGTATTCATTATCCCCATGAAGATAAATGTTTCATTCATATATCCAAAAAATATTACTAGAAACTCAAAGATCAAATTCCTATAATGAATGTTAATCTTAGTAATATCTTTTTATTTAACTATCATTTGAGGATATTGAAATCATAAATTTATCAGAGAAAATAATAATTTCACTTTTAACTAATAAATAAAATCAATCATAAGATGAGGATATATAATATTTACCATGTCCCAATTGAACGATCCTAAATATATATAAAATCTCATATTCCCGTCCTCATTTTTTACAAACAATGCTATAGTGATCCATGGGGATACACTATGTTGAATAAAACCTTTTTCCACCATATAATCAATCTAAAATATCTGCAACCAAAATAATAATAGGATCACTATGATAATAATCCATGTGAATAAGAAAGAAACCCTAATATAGCTCAATTTGATTAAAATATACCACCTAAAAAGTAAAATTCCACCCTCTCATAAAAAAATTATCTACATAATCTCTCACAACATAAGGGAACTTATCCATATACATATCAGTTGAATAATGAATCAATCCCTCTAACTAACATTTAATTTCCCTATAAATCAACCTATCTCTTATTAAAATGGAAATCCACTTATCCAACAAATAACTCATGATCACTGTTAAAACTAGAAATATCACCCTCTACAAATATCAATTCTAACAATCGTGAACAAACTATGATTTATAAATTGTAAGGAAAACATCATTTGATTTAATACATATTAAGATTTGGTTAGAGTAGAATAAATACTTTTTAACCAAAAACTCAAAACTATACAAAATATCTAAAATTGAAGAACATACTATAGAGTCTTCTAAACTTGTATCTCATCAAAAATCATAAACATACACCTTTATATCTACTCTAAGAGACATCATAATATGAATTTATCAAGAGAGATTGCATCCTCATGAAAACATTTTCCCAAATTTCAACCAATATAATTAACTATATAGAAGAACTAAAAAATAAGATAAAATTAGATCTTGGTCCTCAAAGATAACTGAAAATGATGATATCTTAATATCTCATTAGTTATAAAATATGATTAATATCACATATATTACATACAATTAACATGACTAGAAGAACAACCCAACAATATAAAATAAATATTTTCTACCCCTCAAAAATAAGATTCACTATTATGAATTTTTTCCCAAATAACTCTATAAAATAATTCCATAATCTTTGATAGATCATGATCTCTTAATCATAGTTTCTAACACAAACATACTATACCTCATAAAAAAACTCACTACTAAAGGAGCATATAGATCATATACTGTTTAGTTCCATTGAAAAGTGATCCCAACCTTCTACAACAAATTCGTAGTCTCTTTATTGGTGATACATATGAAATTTTTTAAAACATCAGATTCTAGAACTCATTAAATGTTTTTTACAAACACTTTTAACCTTTAAGTGTATTCTTCGATACATATTCTCATGTATTTACTAAACCTACTCTTTTGAACCACATACCAGAATCACACAAGGGAAATAAATATACATTAATAAAACCACCTTAACCTTAGGATATACATATATGGATTGATAATCCACACTATAACACCATTTATCCACAAATAAACTATCAATTAAAACAACACATAAATAATAACGTTGAACTAACACTATGAGCAAAAATTTATCAATGTCTTCCCTAATTCTTTATAGTCAACATAATATTCACCAGTATTGATCTATAGGTTACAAAGTCATTTCATAGATTATATGGGCCCATTTTGTGTTATGATGGGTTGTCTAGTCTACTTTACATACCTGGTGCATGTAATACTATTAATTTTACACAAATGAAGTCCTCACATGTTCTCTATCAACTCAATCTAAAAAACCCTCACTAATAATATTATATTATTAAACAGCCTCATTAGGAGTAAACCTAATTAAAGAAAATGTTAATGGGTGGCCCCATAATCCTACCTTCCAAAGGGAACAAATTTGGGAATAAAAGAAAGTGTATATCATTACACTTATATGAAAGTAATTACACATTATAAATGAAATCATTATATCACCATGAATCATATAATGAATTCTTAACCACAGTGTAGAATAAATATATCTTAGTGAATATCATATCCTAGAAATACAATCCATAAATGAATAACACAAATAAATACAAGGATGAATGGTATCATATAAGGAGATAGATGTTTAAATGATGTTCATAGAGATTCTAGTAGAGATTTTAGATCATTGAGAGATGTTGTTTCTCAATATCATCATCAACTCGGTTTATTATCTATTGAGGGATGGTTTCTTGAAGAAATATTCCTATGAATATGAGTCAAAAATAAGGTCATAGTATCATTAGATATTTTAAACCTTGTTTTTTCATGATATTTAGATGTTTGATTTTATACTAATTTTATTGAGAGGATACTTTAATAGAATTTTAATTGAGATTTTTCAATTTTATCCTGTATTATGTCTTGTTAATTGAATTTTTAAAATTTAGGTGTTATATCAATTGGAGTGTTTATATTTTATAGTTATTGTATTTCTTTACATGTTAGTTTTGATACTTTGGAATGAATATTTCATAATAGCTATTTAATATAGTTGGAAAAATTCTTGAAATGTTACTTTGTGACTTTTGGTTTTTTGATGCATCAAAACATGGATGATGGAAAGGAGGTAGAGTTATTTCTATGATTTAAATTAGATAAGGGGGGTTGTCATGTGGGAAATAGTGTTATGGCATAAAGGGTTGGACAAAAGAGATATTATTTCTACAGTCTAGTGTGTCGTGTTATTAATGGTTCATTCATAATTCGCTTCTTATATAATAGTGTGGGATGTGTCATGAGAGCATAGTTTCACTATATCTCGAGTTGGAATCACTATTGTTAGGGTTGTTCTGCATCTTAGTTTAATTTTAGATTATATATGTCAAATTTATTTATTTTTAATGTTATAAATTCTAATAAATTTTATTATTATTTTGTTCTAAAGGATTTAATAATATGTTATTCCTATAAATGTTTTCAGTGAAGTATATTTTATTTTTAATGTTTTAATCCAAATTTATTCCTACTATACTTATAATATTCCTATTACCCTTATGTGACATTGGATTCACCCATGTGTGTGATTTGTAATATTTTTTCCATCTTTATGTAAAGCACTTAAACACCCTAACATATGTTTTATATTTGTTCCTTACAATTATCTGAGTTCTCTTATATCATTACAGATGTCTGGTAATTTTGTTTTCTGATTTACATATGTTTTTGTATTTCCCTTAATCAGTTTATGAAATTTTTATCTACCCTTATGAAGTTCATGTACTAAATTAACACATGTTATGTAATTTTCATGTTACCTATGTGAAACCCATTAAATTATAAGTCTACTCTTATATGAGATAAATTTTTCCATGTTTACCTTTGAATAACATATATATTACCTATATATATCCTAAAAAAATTTCAATTTTTCTTATTATGAAAGATATAGAATTACACTGTTTTCTTATTAATGCTTCCAGTCCCCTACTTCTTTAGAATAACAGTGGTATCAAATCCCATATTTTTAGAAACTCGATGAAACACCAATATAGTATATTTTATACCTACCTTATGTATATTGGTATAGTGAAAAATCATTGAATTAAACACACTTATAATGTATCAGCTATAAGATATACCTCACAATTACTAGGAGACATATCAAACATTTTTAAGATAGATCGACTACATGTTTTGAGGGATTAACCTTACGATATGTTATATTGATTAAATGGTTATAAATATGAATAAAAAACACACTCAAATATATAAACCACATGTCATGGACCATATGATGATTGGTTCAACTGTTAAACTCATGGTTGGTTCAACTTTTTTTTTTTCATTTTTCGAACTTTTTCGAAATTTATATAGATTTGAATAATTATTATTTATTTGATAAAATTATTAACTAAATTATTTTTGTATCTATTTTGGATTATTTACATAATTCATAAATTCATATAATTTATATAAAAAATAAATATTTTTATTTAAATTTTAATCCATTAATATGATATCAAAATATATTCTATTTTATGAAGGATTTTGATATTTGAATTGACAATAAGTTTATTAAAATTATATTTATAATTTATTAGTTTGAAAAAAAAATATTATATAGGGACAATGTAAATGCAATTTGGCAGTGATAATATCTTGGAAATATTTATGGAGAATAATGAGTTACAAATTATTTTTTTTACACATTTATTATAATTTCTGAATTATCAAATTACTATCAGATTTTTATAATTTTTTTAATTATTTTAAGAAGTTTATAAACACTCATATATTATAAAAATAAATTTGATGTTTTTAATGAGTTCAATATAGGGATTAGGGAGAAAATAAATTATTATTTTAATATAAAAAATATTTAAATAGGTAAAATCATGTTTTGAAATTTATAAATATTTATATCAATTGAATGAGTGTGATGAGTTTAATAAACTCACAGATTAATAGAAAAAAAGTTTTATCTATATGACCATTTCTGATTAGTTTATAAATAGAGATAGATTCATGATATGTCAAAAACCATAATAAATCTATTATATATTATACACAATTTTTGCAGTCCTCTGTGACTACTATTTTATTGATTCAATTACAAATAAGAATAAACAATTTATTTATTAATGTACAAGTGGAATGAATTATCTATGATATGTCAAATTCCATATATTCTACTATATTATTATCATTATTGTTTTATGGATTTCAGGGTGTTATGTTTTCTTCCATCCATTTGAAATTACAATAATTTATTTATTTATTTCCTAATTAAAACAATGTTTTTTATTGATATTATACCCAAATAATGAAGGAAATTATGTTGTGACTCCTAGAATTTTCCAGATAGATTAGGATAGGAATCCTTTACAATGTCAGGTAATGGTAGCGACTCTTGTTACTGTATAGGGAAGGGTTTGTAAACTGGTTATCAAATATTTATAAGTGATGTTTCCTAGATTTTACTAATATTATAACTAACTAAAGAAGATTAAAGTTTATATTAGGATCTTGGTGATTCAAACTATTATAAAAATATTATCATAATATTTTATATCTACTAAATTATATTCTAAACAACACATTTCTCTATTATTTCATGAAATAATATAATATGATTGTTTATTTATTTTAAATCTTTAATGGACTTTCCACTACATCTAGTTCATTATTTCCATTAATATGGACCAATAATTGGTATCAAAGGGAAGTAATTATTGATATTGATTTTAGTTGTTTTTATTTAAACTAATCAAAACATACTCGAACCAATAGTCATTGTAATGGGATCCTTAATGATTTATAGTATTAATAAAAATGATTGATGGTTACTTAAAGGCCCATATAATTCAATGGAATTGATTACGGGTATTGACATCAGGGAATAAAATCACAGATAAAGAATTTAAGTGTAGATCATCTGATAAAAATGGAGAAACCATATACATTACCTGAAGCTAATACAAAAAGAATTGTAGGTAATGACATCACAAAGAATGTTTTAAACAATAATGTAATGATTATTTTATACTATAATATATATAGAATCATGTAATATCATGTTTTAGCTTAAATAATATCCTATTAATTTTTATAATTCTTCATGTTACACACAGTGTTACAGTTAATCAAAAAATAACCCTGATGGGAATGATTAAATAAGAATACAATGATTTAAAATTGATATAAGATGAGTTAGTAAATAGGATGTTTCATTGGATTCCTAGAATTAAAAATGGAATGAGTTATCTTGGTGAAACACTTTAAAATACAATTATTGGTGGAAGGGTACTAATATCATTTTCAAAATGATGTTTTCTAGAGAATGTAGTGGTTGATGAAAGAATGAATTTTATATAGAATAATTTAGATAAACAAATTAGTTATATGATGTAGTATTAAAATGAATTGAGAAATATTACTAATAAAAAGTCTAAAATTAATAAAGTTATTTTGTAATGAATCCATTTACTATTATAAATCCTAGTTCTAGGATTGTGATAAATATATGTCATAATTCAGCATGAAGGATTATAGGTTTTTGAAAAATTAAGGAAAGAGGCAATGCAATATGATGAAAAAAATGATTACAATAATGTTAATACTATAAATAATAATAATATTTCGAAAATAATATGTTATATGTGTTTGATGAAAGGGAATATTAGGACTAGTTTTACCAGACTCAAAAACTCAATGAAAGAATATGAAAGAAGATGATATGAAAATAAAGAATTTTTGTAGGATGGTATTTTAAAGATAGTTGAGATTCAAGATGTAAAATAGGCAGTGAATAGGAGACATGAAACCTCAATTTAATGGAAACACATTATGAGGTACATTCATCATTTTTATCAAAATTGATTAATCCTAATATTACGGATTAAAATGAATTTTTTTTAAATAAAAATGAAAATTAATCTGATCTTACTAATGATTTTTTGTTTTTTCATTATATGTTTTATATACTTTGTAAAGATAATATGGAATTATGTAATGATATTATAATGACTATTGAGAAACATACTGATTAATAATGTTTAAAAAGTAAAAAAATTTCAAATAAAATGATGAACTTAAAAAGTAATGTGACAAAATAAATAAAATTTTCTTAAAATGAGGGATATAAAATGATATTTGATTCTCATATATTGATAATAGAAGAAAAAATGAATAAATTAAATATTTTTTTGTAGTAAATGATAAAGACAATAAAATAATGTGAAATTTAATGTTTAAGGACTTGAATAATTTTTATAATGTTTATAAGAAACTTAATAATGAAAATGAAAAATTATGAAATAAAAAAATTGCTTCTATTGAAAAAGTATATTCTTATTTTGAGTCTACTAAAAATGGGAAAAAATATTTGAAAACAGAAGTTTCTAATCTTATAGAAACACTATCTATTTGTTTCATGGAAAAGATAAATTAGATAATATATTTTCAATTATATAACTAAACTATAACAATAATGGTTTTTTTATATATCATGTCAATATGAATGAAAATGATTACCTTCTAAAAATATCAAAAGGGGGTATTTTGAGTTTAATATGATTTAAATGTAGAATAAAATGTCATTATGACAAGGAATTCCTTTTAAGATTTTCATAATCATTAGTCCATGTGAAAAAAGTATATTTTATTTTTTTCTAAATATACCAAAAATAGATTACTAAATCTATTTGGTGGAAAAACTGATCTTTTAATAATATAATAATATCTAAATTACAATCAATACAAAAATATTATATTTTATTTATTCATTTTATAAAATATACCCTATATGTATGAATGTTTTATTAAATCTAAGAAATTGGTGTTCTTAACACAAGAACTATAATATTATAAAAAATTTAAATATTTATTAATGTGATTGATGACATGTTACATTAGGAAATATTTTTAACATGTAGATTAATGGTGTCAATGATGTTGTAATTTCTAAAAATATTATTATATGAAATGTAATATTTTTTGATTTTTTAAAACATTATTTAATAAGTATACCACATATCAATGGTGATTGATGATATATAAATTTAGATATTGATAAATGTATAGTCGTGATTGATAAACTATTTTATATTCTATAAATAAAAAAACAGTCTTTACACTTTTGATTTTTCTAATCCAACCAAGAAAAAAGTTATGTTTTTGAATAATATAGAGGAAGAATATATTTTGGTGAATATTATAAATGGAAATGAAAACATTATATTGTTTTAAAAAATTAAAAAACAAGAATATTTTCTACAATTTCTAATGTTAAATAAATTAATGAATTTTTCATGTGATTCATGGTTAAAGGGTAATTATCATAAAGAAATGATTAAACTAGTGAATGATGTTAATTCTTCTAGATGTCTTGAATTGATAAATCTTGAATTATTTTGTACGATACAACCTATAGATTCTTTGGAAGGAATTGTGTATTTATAATAGTTTATTAATATATTAGATTAATCTAGATTTATTTTTTAACCAATAAAATTGAAAATTCAAAAAAAAATTTGATTTCATAAAAACTATTCAAAGTCTCAAAAATCTATCTATCTCCGTTATTTAAAGAGAAAATTATTGGAAATTTTTTAACTAATATTTTCATAAATTTAGGAAAACAATGGATGTAATTATTTTTTTTATACTTAAAGGACACAACAAAAAATTGGTGTGGTTGAAATAAAGAATATGTTAATATAAGGAATGGGTTGAAAACATATATGGAGTTTAATGTTCCTAAATATTCTTTTCTTTAGGCTGTTAATAAAGCATTCATTATTGGAATGGTGATAATATTATATTATTTTTAAATAATACCTCTTACGAATTTTTTAATTGTTTTAATCCTAAAATTGGATATAATAGGGTGTTTATGTATAATTTTTTTTCAAAATAAAAAAGTTAATTTGGAGCATTTTGGCTCTAAATTCGATGATTAAATAATTTTATGTTATTATAATTATATTAAGGAGTATATTACTTTCAAAAAGAGAAAATAACTTGTTTAAGAGTAATTTCATGTTAAATTTAAAAAAAATTATAATATCATGAAAAATTGAGATTTAGATGACGATGATGAAGAATTTAAAGAATTTTACTTTTGTGAATATAATTAATTACAAATTGATAATTTATTTGTTTATGGGTAGAAAATATATTCTAATATGTATGATAGAGAGTTTAAAATTCATATATATTATCTAAGTGAATATTTAATTGGAAATGAAAAATTCGGAAAAGAAGTAGGATATCCATTATCATTACTGTCCTAATTCAGCATTTATTACTGATTTTATTAATGTTTATATTGATAATTATATTAATAATTCAAACTAGATTAATACTAAGAATGAATAATTAAATCAATATTGATAAATTAAACTACGTAATTTTTTTAAATTACCAAAAAATACACAAATTGGCAGAACTAATTGTTTTTTCTTAATAAATATGATGAATATGAATACAAGTTAAAAATATAGGGATAGATTTTTCTCATAGTTATTCTGAGGAAGATAAAATTGATTTTTATGATTAATTTTCCGATTTTCCAAGGATAAAAGATATTATAATTTAATTTGCAGTTTACATTTATAAAAATATCAAATTAATTCAATTTAATGTAAAGAGTGCATTTTTAAAAAGAATAATTTCCATAGGGGTGATGGAAAAATAACCCCAAAAATTAAAAATGAAATTTTTCAAAAACATTTTTTAAACATAATAATTCATAATATATTCTTAATTCATCTCTTAGATCTTAGTATGAGGAACTAACTAGATTTTTAATGAAAAATATTATTTTAAAATTATTAGTTGATACAACATTGTTTAAAGATAAATATTCAATATTTGTCTTCATTTCACAGAAATATTTTGAGGAAATAATATTTGGTTTTACAGAATATTTATTGTTTAATTAATTTTATAAATCAATTAAATTTTATTTTGATATGAGTTTAATGGGATAATTGAAAAATTTTATAATCATAGAAATTAAGCAAATAAAATATGTTTTTTTTAAATAAAATTAATTATTCAAAGGAAAATGTTACAGTGTTTTTCTATGATTCTATAAATCTTATGAAAATACTTATGAGTAATAATCAAAAATTGTATTTGGATAATATTGGAGTCTTTTCTAAGGTTAATAGATACTTAATGGGAAGTGTAAGTATCCATTATTAAAATCGTATAAAATCTTTAGTTTTAGTCAATAATTTACTTTCTTTCGCATTGGGAATATTTTCATGTTTAGATATTTATAGACTTAATACATGATACATACATAATAAACCACATTAATATAATAAATATATATATATATATCAGTAACCATTTTTTCCAAAATAGAAAACATTTAAAAATAAGACATGATTTCTTTTAATAATCTTTAAAATATTAAAAACGAATTGATCCTTTGTCATACAGATCCTAATAAATTTTTAAAAAACAATTAAAAACATGTGATGAGGAAAAATAGTTTAGTAAGGGACATAAAAAAATTGTTAGTCTAGTGAAAGCATGAAAACCCATTAAAATTGTCTTTCTTAAACAATAATAAGTATTCATATAAAAATCAAGTATTCACCTTGGGATTTCATTACCATATCACTCTTACATTCACACATATAAATTGAATAACCTTATAATCAAATTTCATCTATGGAGTACCCAATGCATTTGAGGGTTATAATAGGGATCACTCATCATATCTTCATTTATTATTATGCTCAACCCATCATATCTTGAACTATAACAGGTCTCACCACAGACATAAATAAAATACAATGGGATAAAACCATAATAAACAATATCTAAGGGATATATCATGAATAAAACCCTTTATAGCGCATTTAAACCCTAAGAAAAACACATTTAGATATCCAAATATCATTTTGACAAAAATAATAACTTATAAATATAAAATCAGCAAACATAATAAAGACAAAAAAATTCTTAAAAAACAACTATTAAAACATATAAATTAAACATTATAGTAATAAATTGTAATTAAAATTGGATAAAATACTCATTCTTTATAAAAAAAGAACAATGTTTTTGAATTTAATAAAATAGTCATTTAAAATTATTTTAAAAATGTAATGTCCCTTAGACAAAACATGAAAATCATACCTTTAACAAATACATGAGGGAAATTAAAACATTAATAACCATATAGATAAATTTAATTTTTATTTGAAAAATAGTAGAGAAAATGAAAATATTTAGAATAATAATTCATTAAATCATTTAAAACAATGTTTTAGTTAAATAGCCCCTTACCTCATGTTCTAATTCCTTCAAAAGAGTTAAAAAAATCTTGTTTAATTAGTTTAAGGTTGTTATTAATTTATTAAGGAACTAAAATTTTATTAATAATACTTTACAAGATATTCATATAACATTTAAAACCAATTTGTTAACCATATTTTTTTATATCTATTGTTTTGGGGGAATTCTCTTCATGCTTTCTAAGATCAGTTTATTATGAACTTCCATGAGAAATAGTAATAATACTACAAAAGTGAGAACATATATATAATAAGGTAATTTTAAACTATTACATGATAATTAAAACATCCCATGATTGACGTAAATGGAAACATAAATTCATCATCCACAGAGATGATGAATTAACAAACCACAGATGGTGAATTAATTATTGAAGAATAAAAAGAGAATATTATAGATTTTATGATTAATATAGCATCAAAATATCAAAATTAAAGTATATATATGACATTGGTGTTTTCATGAATCATTGGTATGAGGTCAGGATAAGTTAGAAGTGAAAAATAATTTTATAGAGAAGAATAATTATTCTTATATGTTGAATTTGTTTCGTTAGAACCCTATTAAAGATACCGAAAGTGGTATTTTTGTGTAAACATGAGAACTAGAATGTATACAGGTATGAGGAGGAGGGAGTTTTTTAAAATATACTCGAGAAAAAAGGCTCGTGGTGATGAATATTTATAATGAAATAATCATACTTTTATAAACGAGGTGAGTGGAAATATATGAATTTAAACAAATAATTAAAATATAGTAACTCTATTAAAGGGTTGAAAACATATAGATGTTCCTAGAAAAAAATGGGGATACATTTTAGATCAAATATGAACCCATTTCAAAATGTTAAGTATTTTTTTATTTTAAATAATTTAAGTAATTATTATATTTATGATTTTTTTTTAAAATTCAATCCTTTTCATAATTAGAACTATAAAAAATTAAAAACAAAGTTTAAAATTAGAATATTTTATTTATATTGTCGTAAAAAAATTATATTCATATAATTTATTCATCAATTAGATTGAAAATATGAAATTATATTTATTTTTTCATATTTTATTACATTAATTTGATTTATTCATTAATTAAATAATCACTGCATCGTAATTGTTCAATATATTATGGTATTTATTAATTACCAAAAATTTAAAAATAAAAGTTCATGGATAAGATAAATTTAGTACATTTCAATACGAAATATATTTTCAAAAAAACTATCTTGGAAACCCATTTATTAAAAATTCTATACTAATTAAAAACTATAATTTGAAAAGATGACTTTGTTTTGAAATAAAATATTAAAAATGCCTTAAAGTAATTCAAGTGGATCCAAAATGACCCAAAATAGAATAATAAGATATTGTGATTGTAAAATTATTATATAAAAATATATATAAAAAATTTGTGTTATTTAATAATTCTTATTATTTTAATTATAAGCATTTTATTTATTTTTCTTATTCATACACTAGCATTGCATTAAAATTTGATAGAAATTAATGATAATTATTTCTTATATAAAAATCAAAATCAAATAATATCATAAAAAAATAAATTTGGTTAAAAATAAAATTCAATATTTTTTTCATTTTTAATATTAACTCATATACATATCAAGACAACATCTTAAATTTGTTATTTTTTTATTCCTTTCACCAGCATTGCACTTGATTTTGATTAATGTTTATATTGTATAACTATAAAATTCCGAATTAAAATCTAAAAACATAATTAATAAATAATAATTAATAAAATATTAATTCAGATAATTTTTTTATCACTCTATTTTTATTTATATGGAACCAGTTTTGAATTTTTCAACGCTGCGTAGGCACTAAATTGGCACTGACAATGAATTTTATACTTATCATGAAAAATAATATAATATTTATGTTAAAAATTATTTATGTACAATATCAACCTTATAAAATAATAATTTAGTTATCAAATATTTTTTACAAAGATTATATCATAATTATGTCTTCATAACGTCACAAAAAATAACGTATTTTATATGAAGACTGTATTTTTTTAATATTCTCCTAAAATTAGACATTAACCAAAAAATTTAAAAAGTTAATACTAAGATAATTTCATCCTACTGAACTCAAAAATGAAATTATTTTTCTATATTAAATTTCAATAAATGGATGAATTAAATTTTTAAATAAATAGTAATATAAATATTTATTTATTTTAAGAATTACCTATCATAATGAATATAAGTATTTTATTTAGGCATGCTTGTAAATATGATCCTGTAAATACATAGGTTGTAACAATATACTGCCATTTTGAAATGGATACCTCATAATTTTATTCATTTATCATACAAATGGGGTAACATTTCCCTCATAAATTTTTTGGATTCTCATGTTATTTTATCAACCCTGTGGTTTCTCTAAAAAAACATATCATGAGGAATTAACTTATCATAAAATATATACTCTCTGGGATCAAGAAAATTATTTTTATAAGGATCATATTTTATGCCATTTTTAGAAACAATGGGACCAAAAAAATGTAAAACCAAAATTCATACTTGATGGATTTCCTATACAATTTCTATTCGTTTATATTTTGAAAATCATCCTATAGATATTTCTCATGTTCTTATTTACAATTTGAATATTCCAAAATTTCATCAATAAATAAACCAAAAAATTATCCATGAAATCATGGAATATTATATTCATAAGATCCATGAATACATAAGGTGAATTAGTTAGACCAATTTGTATATCTTTAAATTCAGAATTCCCAAATATAGTACAAAACGTATCCTCCAGAATGTATAATCCCTTTAGTTTCAATAGATGGTACCCCAAAATCAATTCAACATTTAATAATACATTGATCCCTAAAGTTGATAAAAATCCATCGATATGAGGAAAATGATACATGTTCTTAATAGTGATGTTATTCAAGGCTCAGTTATCGATGAAAAATGTTCATGTCATATACAAAAATGAAAAATATTTTTGAATATCATAAAAGAAAAATTTACAAGGATTTTAAAAAAGGAAAGTCCCTCAAATAACATATGAAAAATATCCATTTTCAAAAAAATGAGATAAATTGAAAAATTAATAACCATATTGATATATTTAAAAAACCATTTTGAAATCATAGACACAAAATATAAATATTTAGGTAAATAAATATTTAAAAACATTTGAAGCAATGTTTATGTTAAAGAGTACCTTACCTCTGGTTCGACATACATGAAAAGTGTTCAAAAAATAAAATATGATGTTTTGTAGAGTGTTATTAATTTACTAAAGACCTAGAATCTTGTCTAAAATATTTTACAAGATCATCCTATAAAATTTTCCACTCTTTTGATAAAAATATTTTTTTATTTTTGTTATTTTGGATGCGTTCTTTTCATAGTTTCCAAGGTCATATTATTATAGAATTCCTTGTAAAATTGAAATAATAATCCATAAGTACAAATATATATACATTTATGTCATCATAAAATATTAAAAGAGAAGTAAAACATCCAATTTTTATAGTAAAGGGAAATGAAAACTCATCATCCACAATGGCGGTGAATTGATACACCATAGATGATGATTACTTTATTTGAGATTAAAAAGAGAATATAAGATATTTTATGATGAATTTATCATCAAAACAAAAAAATTCCAGTATATATATGATACTAGTAATTTCATAAAATATTGTATAGGAAGTAATGATAATGTATAAGTGTAATAAATTTAAATGAGAAGATGAATAAATCTTACCTCTTGATATTTTATTCTTAAGAACCTCTTTATGACTCACGGAAGAGGTCGTTTTGTGAGAACATTATAAATATAATGTAGAAAGAGACAAGGAGGAGGTAACTTGTATAATATAGTCCAGAAATAAGCTTCTTGGTGTAAATATTTGTGAAGGAGACACCTTCTATAATTGAGGTGTGGGGTAACTTTGGAATTACCTAAATTATTAAAATAGAATAAATCTTCTATAGGGTTTAAAAATTAATAAAATCCTAAAACAGGGATTAAATTTTATACAAAATACTATCACATATTTCCTTATTAATGATTTTTTTTGAATTTTTAAAAATGTAAATAAATATTATATTCATGAAAATTATCTTTTATCAATTTAAAAGATATTCATAGGTATAACTATAAACACATAAAAACAATGTTCCAAAATAAAATATACATTTTAACTTTCATAGAGAGATAATATTAATCTAATTGAATTAACAAATTATACTGAACCTATAAATTTATATTTATTTAATTATTTTTAATATCATTAATTTTATTTATTCATAAACTTGTAATTATTACTTCATAATTATTCATGCCATTAACATATTTATTTATTCCCTAAATATTAAAAATAAAATTGCATGATGATTATTAATTTCATAGCTTTCCACTTACTATTTATGTTAAATAAAAATTTTGGAAAACCATACATTAAAAATATTATATTAATTAAATACTATAATTTGAAAACGTGGAATTCTTTTGAAATAAAATATTATAAATTCCATAATGTGAATCATTTGGGTCCAAAAATAATATAAATTTAATCAAAAATAAATACTGGATAATAATTTTTTATTTAAATTTTTTGAGAAAACATTTTGGTCATGTAATATTTCTTATAATTTTTATTAAAAACACATTATTTAGTTTTCTTATGTTTTCACGAGTACTGTATCAGTGTTTCATAGTTAGTATTGTCAATTATTTCATATATAAAATTAGAAAAATACAATCATTTAAATAATATAATTAGGCCAAAAAACAAAATAAAAAATCCATTCATTATATATTTTCACACATATATATATAAATATAATTTTAATTTGTTATTTTTTCATTTCATTCCTTACGTAAGCATTTCACAGAATTTGAATAAGTCTTATGTTATATTACAACAAAATTTGAATTTAATAGTTAAAAAAATAAATAATACATAATATCTAATTTTTTTAGCTAATTATTTTTGCAATCAATTATTGGTTATAAGGAACCAAATTTGACTTTCTCATCACAGTGCAGGCATTGTGCCGACAATGAATTTTTTTTTACTTATCATGAAACAAATATATTTATCATGTTATAAATTATTTGTAAAAAATAACACTCTTCTAAAATCATAACTTACATATTAAATAAATATAATAAATTTCAATTCCTAATTTTTTCTTCATGATTTCAAAAAATGTAGTATTTTATAAATATAGTATATTTTTAACTATTCAAAAATAATAATTTTTTTTTGAAAATTATCAAAAATTAATAATAATAAATCTTCATCATGATGAATTAAAAAATGAAAAAATATATTCCAAATTAAAATTCTTTAATCGAAAAAAGTAATATTTTAAATTAATAGATATAAAAATGATTATTAATTTTTTGAATTACTTGACATAATGAATATAACAATTTAATTCAAGAATAATAATAAATATGATTCTCTAAATACCTAGTTTGTTACAGAAAACATAATATATATGACGACATCTATATGATAAATAATGTATTATGTTTGTTTATGTACTATATTTCAGTAAAATTATAAACAATGTATTCTTAATGATATTAAACTAGTTATTAGATATATTAAAATAAATATTAAGGATGGTTAATTTTATTCAAATCATAATTTTATTGATTTATTATCCTATTCTGACCCTGATTTTGTAGGTTGTTATGTTGACTAGAAATGTACAACTGGTATGTGTCATTTTCTCAGTAAGAATTTAATTTCATTAAGTTATAGAAAAAATTATATATTTCATTATCCATATATGAGGATGATTATTTTTTATTCTAGTTTTTATTCTCCATTTATTTTTAATAATGTATTTTATGTTATTTGAATATTATATTTGGTAAATTTGCAATATTTTTATGTAATTTTTTGTGCCATTTATAGTTCAAAAAATCCATTTCAACACTCTAAATTAAAACATATTGATTTTAGTTTTTATTTTTTGATGAATCATATGATTGAAAGAGATATTAATTTTGAGTTTTTTGAACTAGAAAATTAATTTCTAAAATATTTTCTAAATTCGTATATTTTTCATGGTTTAAGAAAAATCAAATTTTAACTTTCAAGGATAGAACTTTTCTCTGAAAATAATATTTTTTAATTTAGGGGGATTTACTTTTCTAAAGTTATTCCTTCATAAAATACTTTTATAAAATTTTCATGAAAGGGGATAAATTTTGATAAAATTTATTTTGTTTTTTAATTTCCAAAATGGTGTAATTATTATAACGGATGTGGTTGTTGGTCAAAATTTGTAGTATATATATGTGATTTTATTTCTTTGGATATGATACATGCCTCCCAATAATTATATTATTCTTATTTTCAATAAAATATTGTTTAATTATATATTCATACTCTTAATAATATTATTTAATTATAGTATTCTTTAGAATTTATCCATCATTTATTATTATTATTATTTATTTTACATTTCCCTTATATGAAATATGAAGTACCCATATATGGGCATTGTAATCTTAATTTTATCATTACATCAAGCTCATGTCAACCCTTATATAAGTATTATAATTTTTAATATGACAATACATGGTGTATTTTGTACCCTTTAGCATGTCTTGGTAATAATGTTTTACCTTTATATATATTTTTTACTATTATCCAATGCATGTAATTCCCTTCCACCGCCACGCAATGCATGTTTATAATTTACCCATGATATTATTTTTGAATGTTACCCTTATAAAACCAGTTGTATTTTATGGTTACCCTTACATGATCTATATAAGATCAAGGATACAATTATGTTGTGTTAATATTACCCTTACAAAAGAAATGGATTTTTAGATTTTTCAAGATACATATTTCCCATATTTTTCAATTAGTGGTAGTACTCTACTACTTGTGAAGGACAATATTGGTTGTAGATCCAATTTTTTGTGGTAATATAATGAAGTGACAAAACTATCTACTTTATACCTAAATTGTGTATATTTGTTTTATAATATTCTATTGAATTGATAGAACTGAGAATGTATTGACCAAAATATATACATCGTGGTCAATGTGAGATGGATCACCCACACATTATGATGGTTCAACTACAAATTTTAATGGTTTGACAATATGATCCAATATATCTTCTACACCATATGGAATATGAACCGAAAATAAACATAAATATATCGACCACATATAATATAAATCATGGTATGTGGATCAATAGTAAATACCAGTTCACTCGATCACTTTTTTACTTTTTAACTTTTCTGAGAATTATAGATATTTCTTTGGTAATTTTCTGTTTAGATAAAATGATAAACTAATATTATTTTAAAATTATTTTTGATGATTAATTTACATTCTAAATTCATATAAATTATATAATTTTTTTGAAGATTTAAAATTATAGGCAATAAAATTTCTTAAAAATATATTATATTTTAAAATAAAATATTATATTTTTATTAATAGGATGTTTATTCAAATTATTTTAATCAACCTAATACTTTTTAAAATAAATATATAATATAGAGACTATTTTTAATATTTCTTCTAGAGAAAATACCTTGGAAATATTTTTTTGGTTAATGAGTTACGTAATCTTATTCTTGTACACTATTTTTGTAATTATAAATTATAGAATTACTACAAGAATTACAAAATGGAAAATATTATTATAATAATTTAAAAAACACACATTTATTATTAAAGGATTTTTGAAAGTTTTTAATGTGTTTAATGACAGATTCATAGTGTAAATGTTTTAGTCATTAAATATACATGATGTTTAAATTAGTAATGGCATGTTTCCATATTTTTAAATATTATTAACTATTGAATGGAGGTGATGAGTTTAGAAAACTGCTACGAAATGAGAATAAAGAGGGATCTTGATGACCATTTTTATTACTCTATATATTGAGACTAAGGTATGCAGTGAGACACACATGTCTACTTTTATAATAAAATATACTCAAGTGTGGTTATTTGACATGAATAATGTTTTCATAATGTCATCATAAAGAAAAATTGATATTCATTTTTTTACGATTATGTTATAAATGTTCAATAAGTTACGTCAAATTAAACATCTTATGCGATCTGTTAATTTTAATTATTTTTTTAGTTTTCACATTTTTATATTTTATTTCATATTATTTTAATTCTATGCATTATTTAATGATGTTTACAATCAATAAAAATATGGGTATTGGTTATTATACCATTCAAAATGAAGGACCTTGGGTTCTGAACCTTAAATAAATGTTTTGATTTATTAGGTTGTGATTCATATAAAAAGACATGAATTGGTTTTTCATCTTTGTTACTGTAATAATAAGGGTTTTAAATATGTTATCATGCCTTTAAAAGTTAATTTTATTAGTGGGTATAAACTCCTCACCGAGTAGAGAAGATTTAATGGTATATTTGAATATTGGTGATAAAAACTACTATAAAAAACACTTTACATATTATATTTTCACTGTATTATATTCAGAAATGTGTATTTTTTTATTCATTAAATAATAAAATCTGACTGTTTTTTTAAAGTTTTAATAGGATATTCACCCCCTTTATTATATTATTTACATCTATGCATGCCAATAATGGTTTTATTTTGAGGAGTGTTTTTTCAGGCATGATGATTCTCATTATCTTATGAGAGCTTCAAAATATTCTGTGTATGGATTTTGTTGTTTTAGGATACCATTATGTATGATTATCTCATAGAGAATTTCGCTTCTCTCATAATGTTAAGGGTCTTATTGATTTTATCAAACTTTTCTATGCAGTTTCCATCATGATGTGGTTATAGATATTGTGGTGTGAATCCAACATTCACAAATTTTATAGTAATATTTTATTGGTTTTCCTTAGATAATGGTTCTCCTATTTCAAAATATGTTGGTTAGGGGTTATGATGTATTTTATAAATAATCCTGAATCATGAAATAATGACATTTTTCACATTTTATCCTTCCTTGGTTGAGTAGGTCCATGGTGGTTTTGACTATGAGATTTGGGGGAATGATTTGGGAGATCAAAAAATGATTTATTGGGTGTTAATAAATTATCCCCATCACAAAATGATCATGAAATGTCACAATAATATTATTATGTTTCAATTTTAGCATAAATTCACATGCTTATACAATTTTTTTGGCCTCTATGGTTTTTACTCAAAAACACATGAAATAAGAGGTTCATCTTTAAATATCATTGAGTTTATTTTTATTGTCTTCAACCCTCAAAATCATGATATTAATAGCATTGTGTTCTGAGTGGAGTTTGACATATTTTCTTTTGGGTTCACCCCATATGTTCTTCTTATAGAGGATCCCAAAAATATTTGTATTCTATTTTTTAGGCCTTGGGATTATTTATGGATTAAGGTTATTATGATATAGGTTATTGGATTTTTCAATGCATGATCTTATCATATGATAATCTACCCCTCATTTTTCTTTTTCATCAATTGTTGGATATCTAGTTGAGTTAGGGGATTCAATATTTCTATTCTAATTATTGGAATATATGGTATTGTAATGTATTTTATATTGAGTGGATGGTTATGATTAACCATGTAATTATAATGACCATACTAATGAAATTTAAGGTAATGACGTGTTAGATCAAATAAGATTTCTGTTATATCTTGATATTAGTATATTTTAATAATTCTAGTCTAATGTTCCAACTATGTAAACCATGAATTCTTCTATTATAGAGAACAATTTTTTTCATAAAAGGTTTATTATATAAATATGATAATGGGTTGGTTTTGTGAATTCTACTTTTCAAGTGATGTTATTTTAATAGGTGTTTTCGAATTATATTTATGGTTTTTTAATGGAAAATGTTTAAGTGATTTTTATTGAAAATGGGTATTTTATTCTAGTATGTCATGTTTAAATTTATATGATTTGTGCACTGTTGCTGGTGTATTGAAGCTATAATTGAGGTGTTTATGTGGTGAGGATGTAAAAATTGAAATTGAAGTGGTGGTGTTGCATTATTATGGTGACTTCCTTTATGTGATTGATGTTTAAAACTGAATGGGTGTAATGGTTAGTAGTTTGGGATTGTGTTATGAATATTAGATTTTTATTTCTTAATTGTTTTTTGGGGTGATTGGATGGATTTTGTGGGTTTTTTATATAAATATATAGAATTATTTAATATGTTTGGAAATAATGAAAAGGATGACAGAAAACTTGATGGAATTTAATGTGTAGTGTGATGTATATAAACCACTAATGTTTGAAATGAACAGGTTGTGTATGTGATATACATGAGTGGTGGACAATGAATGGGTTAACATTATATCCTGATATATTATTAGTCTATTCATTTTAATGTGGTTGATTAAATGATAAATCTATACAAGGATAATGATATGGTTGAATAGGTTATCATGGATTAAGTTATGACTGTTTTTGGTAAAAATGTTTTGATGTTTTTTTATATAGATCACAGTTGTTTCTAGTGAATTGTGGTAATTACATGATGATGGTTAGAGTTTTTAATAATTTTTTCATGGTATAAACCATTAGTTTTTCTAGTGTTTGGGTATGAAGTAAATATATATATATATATATATATATATTATTTTCTATGAAATCTAACACACCCCACTCAAGTCAGATATCATTACTATTACAATATTGTTTTGGGTTAGAGGTGATTTCCCTAATGTCCAGTTTGGTGAGGGAACAAATGGATAACTACTCCGTCTTCTACAACCACTCTCCCAATAATGGTTTTAGTAGTAATGGATTGATTTTATGATTCGTGATATATTATGGATTTAGAATATAATCTAAATGAGTTTATAATTATGGGATAATGATATGATAAAGCATGTAATACACGGTAGGAGTCATCTATGGTAGAAATAATTAACATTATTGATGCCTTTAATGTTCAGGATACCATATTTAGATGATAATGTTAGGTATGGTTATGGAGAAAATGTGTTTTTTAGTTGTGAGGTGGTAATTTGTATTGTGGATTTGGATATGAAATGTGATATGTGGTTGTAATACGGGTAATGATGTGTGAAGGTATGAATATAGAAGGTACTATATCACTACGACGTTTTCTATTGGGGGGTGAGAGTAAACAATTAGTAAGGAAGTAGTTTTAGGGTATGGTATTTGTATTTTCATTTAATTTTATGTAATTTTATAGGGATGTAATATTGGGTTTGTGGGAATTAGCAAGATTGGGTGTTATTTTACCAAGATTATATATATGTTGATTTTTTCCAGCCATTTACTGTAGCATTTGCATTCTTATTGTACATTTGAATGGTAGGTTATAAAGATGATCCTTCTAAGTATACATGTATTCTAACCCCATATATAAATCAATTTCTATGTTTTCCATGGGGGTTCAGTGATAGTGATGGACATTACTACCTTCGTGCTTGAAGCTTCTACCAGAGTATCTATAGTACCAGTTTCTTTTTTTATTCCATTTTTTAGAATAATTTCTCTTTGTAGTTTATATTCATTATATTATATTGGGTTTCAATATATATTACTAATCCAATTGGTGGATTTCTTTACAATGTACTGAGATTAAAAGGTCAATACCTCCCATTTGTGTGTTTTATAACCTTGGTAATAGATTCTAACCCATGAAATATTAGATGTTGGCTTCGGGTATCACACATATCTTAAATGCTGACTGAGGAAGTGTTCCCAATGGGAGTGGGCCATGACCCATCCACACCTCTATCAATTCACTAATGTTTTTAATCTAGGGTTATATAAATAATTAATGTGAAACCACCATTTTTAACACATATAATTGTTTATAAATATCATAAGAATATTACTAAAAAACCTTTTTAAAATATATACTTTCCTAGTGCCAAGGTGAAATAACTCCTACAAAATTCTTGTAGACAAGTGTAGCTCTCTTCAAAAACTCCCAAAAAACATTAGATTGTTGAGTGACACCATAAAAAATATTCATTATAAAAAATAACACACTTACACTTCATCAATAACTCGTATTTAAAATTACGCACATTTTCTAAAATATAAAATAACCCCCCTTATAAAATGGTACAACCTATTTCAAAAGTCATAATTCCACTTCTCTCACCTCCTTAACTCTTTTACACAATTTTTCATTACAAAATTATCAATATTTAATATGAGGACTTCGTGTATATTTTATCATTATTCATAATCAATTAATAACATCAATTTTAACCTATATATAATTCTTTAAAAAATTAACAGAAAAATTGGGACCATAATCAACACTAAAGAATCAATTTCAGATATCATGGTATTTTTGGCTTGAAATTTTATTCTAAAAATATTTATAATGATATAATCCACCTTTGGTCCATCATAAATAATTAATAATATAATTCAATTACTATAGAATTATTTGTCTTATCCATTTTTATATTTCATTTTTTCTATTCACTAATTTATAAAATAAATAAATAATATTTATTTTATATCATTATAATTATCCATCTAAAATATTTATCCTACAAGAAATATTTTATTTTGATCATTCATAATTTTTCACAACTATCCTACTTCTATATATATATTCAAATTAAATTAATATGGAATGATATTCCCATCCACATCCTTGTTATATCTCATCTATTTACCAATTTATAATTATATTATACAATAGAAAATTATTTTAAAATATAATTCACCAGGAATATTTATCACACCAATTCCATGTCTAGTTAACATTTTCATTCCCAATTTATTAAAAACTAAAAACTTTATATTTTATGGAATCATCTACTCAAAATATAAAATGAAGACAATGTTAGTTCTATAATAATAATTTAAATATGAGAGTTTAGATAGATACCATGATTACTAGATCAATAAAAATAATCAATTATACATTAGTCAATATGAATCATTCACTAAAATCCATTATCCATTCTCCTTTATCATGATTAGTCATGCTCTAAAAATTCCAATAATTTAATTTCCTATAATATATGAAAGAATATAGATATAATAGTAGAATAACATTGGTGTGGAAAATATATTCCCATTCATTTCTTATAATTATCAAATTAATTCAATACATTACTACATATAATTTCATTAAATGACTTTTTAATTTAATTCCACCCATTAAATTTTCCTTTTAATATATATGAGATAAATTATTAAAACAGGAAATATCAGGTCACGCATCCACTATAAATTCCATTTCACCTCCACAAAATAACATCTTAAAAACCAATTTTATTTATATTATAAAAAGATCATAAAAAATATGAATTAATTAAAAAAATAAATAATAATTAAATTCCACCATCACCCAATATTAGTAGAAAAACGATAACACCTTATAAAATTTCCAAATTACAAATCAAGTGTAAACATATATTTATAAATCCAATGGTGCACTAAAAATATAATTTTGAGACTTGTAAAATAAAAAATTTAGCATTTTTAAATGAAAATAAATAAAAAAGTTTGACCACCATATTTCATATTTATTGGTATGTAAAATATTTTTAATGGGTAATGATCTATAAAATATATTTAATTGATTTATAATATTTTATATGGTCTATTTGAGTATAGAATCAAGGGAAGGGTACCGATACTTTATTAATTTCACTTCTGATTTTGGGTAGAAATGTTTGGAAATAATTATTGAGGTATAAGTTAGATTCCATTAACCTGTTTTGGGAATATAAAAAATGATGTTGTTAGAGCCAAAATATTGCACAAAAGGAAGGAGCAACAAAGAAGCCTCGCACGCTACCTCGCGAAGCACCGACGCGAAGCACCCCCGAGCGTCACGGTCCCGCGAAGCACTGGAGGCAGTACCTCTCCACAAACGAATTTGACATTCACTGTCCCACCTCGAAGCACCGGAGGCGGTACCTCTTCGCGAACGAATATGACGTTCATGGTCCCGCTATGAAGCATGAGAGGCGGTACCTCTTCGCGAATGAATTTGACATTCGCAATCCCGCCGCGAAGCTCTGGAGGTGGTACCTCTCCATGAACGGCATGGCATTCGTGAGCATGCCGCGAAGCACCGGAGGCGGTGCGGGAGTTCTACTTCACGGCTCCCCTTGCCTATAAATACTGGCTTCCCCCCTGAGCCCAGTGGATGGACAGTCCGACCTTTCAGCTTCACCTCTCCCGAATTGCGAAGCACCCTTTTCCCCGAGAATCATGACCTCTGCGAGGTAATTCTACTTCACGTGACGCCCTCTCAATGTCTCTTTTTGAGCCCCTCTTCCGAGAGGGATTCCATTCGCAAAGCTCAAGGGAGTTCGCGAAGGAGGGGGATTCCCTAGGGAACCCGGGAAGCCGCGGAGCATCTATTCATCGCGAAACTCCAATCATGTACTAGTTATCTCCATCCTAAGGCAGGATTGCTACATATCGCGAAGCACACTGCCTAGCGGCACCTTGCTTTGTGAGGAACCTCTGCTTCACGAGGAAGTGCTCCGCGAACACTATTCCACTTCGCGAAGCACCCACCATCCACACCTCTGCCCCATTCTAAGGCCAAGGCACTCCACTTTACGAAGAACACTCCTCTGCTTAGAAATTCATCTTCCCGTGCGACCCTCCATGTTTTCACGATGTGATTTCAAAGTCCCATGGACAACACCACTCATAGCGTTGCTTCGCCTAATGCTTCTTCACATAGGCACGCTAACGGCTATTGCTTCTTCTCATAGCCACGCTAATGTGGACCCCTCGATGGTTCGCTCTACAGCCCCCCTTAACCATGGACTTACTGGTACCTTCTCTCCCCCAAGGAGCAATGGGTACCAGTTATGTAAGTCCTAGGGGTGCAGAGTAAACACACCTCTTCTGAGCTGTAGGACGTTAAACTACCAAGAACCTTGTCCTCAACACATGACGTTAAACTATGATCTAGCCCCGTGCTTCGCACGAAGGGTCCCCCAACTCGGAAATTTTTTACGCCACCCGTCTCCACAGAGACGAGGTCACCCCCTCCACAAGGGATGGTTTCCTCTTTCTCAGAGTAGATTATGTCCATGGTAGAAGGGAAACCACCTTGGTATAAGCACGTAGCCCCTCTTGCGGAATGTTTCACCCCTGCATCTCTATACTTCCCCACTACCTAGGTCGGTGGAGGGCGTAATAGGGAACGAGGAACCTCCCATCATTGGTCCCAAATCCCTCTTTCGCTACGCTCTACCGCACTTTGGGCCTCCATCCTAGAGTAAGTCCCAGCACCATGGGCCGCGTAACACGTAAGACACTCTTGGCTTCTCACGGACACACCCATCATGGTGTGATCGTCAGGTCTCTACTATCTCTTGTTTCTCACACCGATCACGACTCACGTGGGCTTAGAGTAAGCATTGGCCATGAAAACACCTCGTCCAGCATGACGTTAAACTGTATGCCCTCGTCCAGTATGATGTTAAACTGCACGCCCAAACGAACTATGAGGACTTTGATCCATGTCAAGGCATGGTACGTAGGAAGCCTCTACGAGGTTCAAGCCCACCACCCAGTCGTTCCGACCTCATTCACGTCGGTTCACCATTGTCCTGCATGACGTTAAACTGTATTCCATCATTTGAACTACGGGGGCTTTGATCGATGTCAAGGAATGGTACATACGAAGCCTCTACGAGGTTCAAGACAACCCATCATTTATTCATGTCGAGTTCTGCCTTCGTCCAGCATGAAGCTAAACTGCATTCCAGTCCGATGGAAAGTCGTTGTGACCAACCCGAACTACAAGGCCTTTGATCCATTTTAAGGCATGGTACGTAGGAAGCCTCACTGAGGTTCAATCCCATCTCCATTTGGACCAAGATCCCTCCTTCCTCACATCGGTTCGCTGACACCCACCCTTCGAACTACGTGGTCTTTGATCCATGTCATGTCATGGTATGTAGGAAGCCTTCCTGATGTTCAAGCCAATCTCTCATTGGACCAAGGTCCACATTCACGTCGGTTCGCTGACGAATTCCATCATTTGAACTACGAGGTCTTTGATCCATGTCAAGGCATGGTACATAGGAATCCTCCACGATGTTCAATCCCACCCATCATTTATTCACGTCGAGTTCATCCACGTCCCGCATGATGTTAGACTGCATTCCAGCCCGACGGCAAGCCGTTGTGACCAACCCAAACTACGAGGACTTTGATCCATGTCAAGGAATGGTACGTAAGAAGCCCCACGAGGTTCAAGACCCTATCCCATCAGACCAAGGTCCCCTATTCATGTTGGTTTTCCGACACCCACCAAAAGTGGACCCCCGGGTTCACCTTCACGTCGGTTCACCGAAGAAGCCCCCTTTGAACTACGTGGTCTTTGATCCATGTTAAGGCATTGTACATAGGAAACCTCCACGAGGTCCATTCCCACCATCACTAGGACCCCCTATTCATCCTCGTTCACGTCGGCCTTCCGGATCCCAACATGAACAACGTGGTCTTTGATCCATGTCACAACGTGGTACGTAGGAAGCCTTCCAGAGGTTCAAGCCCACCACCCATTGGCCATCCCAACCCTATTCCCTTCAGGCCACCAGCACCTGGGTAGCCAAGTGCGTAATCCCCACACCATCTGGACGAAGGGCCACACTCACGTCGGTTCACTGACGATGCCCATCGGGCCAAGGTCCACCTTCACGTCGGCCCGCCGACACCATCCTGAACTACGCGGACATTGATTTCCTGCCACAGGGATACGTAGGAGGTCTCTTCGAGGCTCAAGCCCAACTTCATTGTCACCCCTGCGATGGTCTCATTTCATTCCCCCTCCATTTCATTCAACTCTCCATCACCCATCCTGATTCTCACCCGGACTTCTATGTCCCGGAAATATCATACCATTCCACTCCTCTTCGCAGCCGCCCATTGGCTGGTCTCGGTATCGGCAACCCTTCAAGGGAAATCCCTCAATCTGATCCATTCCAGCTAATGCTCTGATCGGGCTGATTCATCCCTCGCTGGACGTTAAACCTGTGGCATACCCTATGCTAAACACAGGAAGCTGAGGAAACTCTCAGTTATATTTATGTGACATATAATTCCCTGTGCTCGATGTGGGATGCCTCAGGCTTCCACGCCCTCATGAAGTCACATGAATAGTGACAAAAGACAGACACACCAGTTCCCCAGCATCCAGACATGCTAGTGATGCCTCGACGTGACTACTCTCCCGACTGGAGGTTGCTGCCCTGACCGGACCCTTTGGAATGTCCTGACAGAAGCAGTGTGTTTAACCAGCGTCCATGAAAACATGGCACTAGGAAGAGTTTCACGAACAACGTATTAAATCTATGAAAGAGACCCGGACTAGGAGATGATTTTTGAGGAGGAATCCATGGAAGGAAGAACCGACATCCCATCATCCCATTTCGATCAAGGAGCAGACGTCTTTGAATTAGAAGCGAATGCCGCCCACCTTTGGAAAACGAGAATGCGGGGAAACAATGCAGTGCTTCCTCCTCCGTAGATGGACGGATGCGTGCGCCCCGACGAAAGCGTCGGAAACAGAAAGGGTGAACCTGACGTGAAATTATTCTCCTCTGTGTGTATATTAGTAGCGTTTGAGACACCAGTAGATTGACGTGTCAACAGCTCCAAACATCTGGCACCATGTCCCGCCATGAAAATGGAGGGCCTGGCGTGAAACTCACAGGAAGTTGGGGCAGTAGAACGTGGGGCATTCTGTTTTGCAACGTGTTGGAATGGATTCTTCTTACAGACGTGGAGAATGGAAGGACGTTGGGGCACTGGTTGTCAATCCTTTTCCATGTAGTGCTGATGAGTTGATCTCTCCATTTCCCAGGAACCAGGTTGCTGCCATGGAGACACGATCACCGCCCGCTCACCTACGGAGGGGTAGGGAAAATACAGGCATAGCCACCCCACATGGCTTTTATACCTCCATGACGGCCTCTACATCTGTGAATACAGGGCGCCCACGTCCCCTCTCCCCATCAGAGATCATCCAGCGAAGGGTGATCAACAACCTTGTACGCTGGTACGAGGAAGAAGGGGTCATCCCATCTCGGGATATGGCCCACCTGGACCTGGAGGCATCCAGGCCCCACCGTCAACGCCACCCTAATAGGCCGCACAGGGAGCCCATACTCCCCTCCCCAACATTCAATAATTTCGGGAGCCTGTCCCTGGAACGCCTTGACGAATCCTCGCCTTATGCTGATGAGACGGGTGACGTCCGACTCAGCCCGCTTAGGGTCATGACCCAAGGGCTCTAGGAAAGGGCTCCCATTCGGCCGCGTCAACGCCACCGTCTGACTCCGCAGGGAGAGCAGGTAGGCTATGCCCCTGAACCACCTACACCAGCTCATCTGACCTGACGTCAGCGCCAGGATCGGGCTGAGGACGCTCACCAAGATACGTCGACGTCAACAACTAATGTGGCCCAAGACACCACTGACGCAGATCATGATGTTCATGCACACACTAAGTAGGAGAACTCCTTCACCCGACCGAGATCAAGGCCTCAACTACCCCACGGGCAGACTGGTTTGACTCTCGGGGTCGCAGGCACGGTCGATGATTGCCGTGAACCAATTCGTGGTAACGTCACTCCATACAGAGGTCCTCTCCATACCACAATTCCACGGAGCATGGGCTTTCCCCGCTCCGAAGCTCGTCATAGAGGTATGCATCATGATACCCCCATCCAAAAGGAAGGCCCGCCCTGCAGCGGTGACGCTCGGCACGGAAACCTCTCCTGTGACCACTATACAGGGTATGGAGTCCATATTCCTGCCCCCGACCGTCGATCTGATGGAACTGTCCATCCGGTCCTTCTCCAACGTGGGGGTTCCTCCCTACGTCCTCTCTGCAACGAGCGAAGGACCTCCTCGCCCCAATAACTTGAGGAGTGAAGGTCAGCCTCACTCCGACCACATCGACCACAGAGGTCCTCCCCATGATCCTGCTGATTCCATTAGAGGCTCCACCCACATGGGTGCTGTCCATGGAAGTCCTCCCCATGTACCCTTCGACATTTACCCTGGTGCCCATCACACCCCGGCCACCTCGAGCGGGACCCTCTCCTCCATGGTGCCAGCACCGCCCCAAGACTACATATTGGGAATCAAACCTGTCCCGAGGAGCCACCTCGGGGTAGAAGAGCGGGTCGTCGCCGCCACAAGGAGAGTCCTGGGAAGGTCCGGGTTGAGATCAGACCTACCCGTTTCTCGGATTCTGAAGCGGAATGCAACTCAGATATGGAACCATCTCCCCGCTCCTCCGCATCAAAGACTGGGGCAGGAACCAGGCGCGTCAGCCTCCTTCTACCAAAATGTGAGGTCCACTGAATTTCAACCTCTCTCCATAGGTACATCCAGGAGGAAGAAGTCGTGGAAATTCCGCATGTCACGACCATGAAATCACCACTGTTGTCACCAGAAGCACACTCTACCTCTACCAGAGATTACAAGGATATTTTCTAGGGAACAACGACGACAGAGCAACGACGTAACCCATCATCGGTGACCGCGACTCCTACGCCTGAGGTTGTGGCTATCTGCCCATTGTATCATGATATCATGGTCAGTTCACCTCACTCTTCAGAGGATGGGCCGGAATTCGGCGGCCATTCAGCTCGTTCTCCGTATTCTCCGCCGCCATGTTTACTGTCCCAGCGGTCCGCCTCGGTGCCGCTACTGGTCCCTCAGCCACCCCAGGTTGACGAGTGGGGAAATACAGGGCCATACCCCGAGTCCGAACCTAGGAGCTTCTGGAGCATTCTTGTAGTGGATCACTTCCCGGAGAAGTTCTGGCTGACGGCGACACCGAACTTTCACGCACCATAGTCCCTTACCCCAGAATAAGTGGGGTGCTTTTTCCGAACCCTATGGGAGACACACTTACACCTTCGTTACGTGTGAGTGATGTACCCCAGAAGTCGAGAGCACCTTGAATAAATCGGCGAGCAACGCCGCCTAATCGATTTGGCCACACTCCCTATGGCCCAGCACCCTGAGTCACCAGGCCGTTAGAGCACCCTTCAATGAAAATGTGTTCATAGTTTCAAAGTACTCCGCAGAGTCATCAGGGAAGCTACCCCCATGTGCAAGTCCGTGGTTGTGGACACTATGCCACTCTCCTCTTCGACCCTATCCTACGGTAGCCCGTTTCGTTATGCGACATTGAGGACATGCCCTCGAGAGGGGTCACAGTCCACATGGTTAACGTAGTGGACAAGGAGGACGAGCTTGAATTTCTTGATGGAGACATACCCCACGAGGGCGTACCGCCACTTCTGGACCCATCAAGGAGGGTTACCCGTCAGTAGAGGAACCTTCTAGGCCTCCCTGTACCCAATGAGTCACTGGTACTCAGTCGAAATATCTGTAAGGGTAAGGAGAATGTTGGAACTGTCAAGCACTCCGAACCGTCCGCCTCTATAAAGAAGACAGATGAAGATCCCGAGAAGGCCACGTTACACCAGAAGCTTACTGAGCAGAAGAGGCTGGTTGACGACCTCTTGGCCGAGTGCGCTGCAGAGCAGCGACCTGACTATGGTAATCCCAATCCGGGGCAGCAGGGGCAGGGACAATTTCCCCCCGGTGAGGTGCCCCTGGACAAACCTGATCATGCTACTTCCGCTGATAGGGAAGAAGCCGGAACTTACAGAAAGTGGGAGAGATACATCTCGCATAACCCTCCTGAATGATGGAGCAATATGAAGAATCCAGTCCGGGTTCCCCCAGTTTCCCCACAGGTTGTTCCGCCAGTCGCTCCACGAGCCTCCGAAGCCATCTACCGTGTTCAAGAACCTAGAAACTCACTTGTGATTAGGGATAGCCATCAAGATAGGGACCCCCACCCGGATGATCTTATAACGGCACTCATAGACTGCCTCAAAGCGTTGGAAACGCGGCAGGTGGCAGTCCCACCAAATGGAAAGCCTTATCCTGTGTTGGTGGATGATATGCCCTCACCCCTAGGTTTTGGGAACACCACTTTCTCACCCTTCAACAGGATAGGGGACCCGCTACAGCACTTGGCCCAATTTTCCTCCAGGTGTGGCCCCATGTTGGGGTCTCCGGCCTAGCAAGAAGCCGCCAAGGTCCGATGTTTTGTGCAAACATTGGAAGGTCCCGCATTCGTTTGGTACAGCCAGCTCCCTATCAGATCAATGACCGGTTGGGAGGATCTCCGCCGACAGTTCCTATATTATTTCAGCTCCACCACGTGGAAGACCAGCATTGCAGACCTCTTCAAGTGCAAGCAAAGGCCTGATGAGCGAGTCGTAGATTTCATCGCCCGGTGGAAGGGACTTACGTACTCCCTCGATATGCAATTGAATCAGGAGAAAGTACTAAAGATGTGTGTGGGGAACATTAAAACGGAGCTGGTACCTTCCCTGATTACCTAGAACTACCCTGAAGGATTCCGAGATTTCTCAGATAAGGCTTAGCGCCTTGAGGAGGCTCTATAGCAGGCTATCTAGGCGCGTTCGTTGCCCCCTATGATCCCATCTAGGAGGATTTCCAGAGATGAAACCGCCACAGTGGACCAAATAGAATCCCCTAGGAAACTTGAATTACTCCTAAAAACACCACCCCCGCAACCCCACAGAGGTCCACCACCTCAAGCGCAGACTCCTGCCCCGCAACGACCGCTTCAGAATTGACAGGTTCCCCTGCGTAATGTGCCACCTCCACCTAGGCGAGATAATCAGGCACTGCCTCCTCGGCAGGCCCCTCTGGCCCCTCGTCAAGGCCAGGCCCCTAGGGCCCCCTATTTGGAAAGAAGGCAACAGACATATTCGTTCAACGAAAATGAGGTCCCTGGCTACTTCCGAAGTTCTCTTGAGCAAGGGATTGTGTGCCTGTCCGAGTCCAGAAGGCCGACAGAGGCGAATCTCACCGATCACCCCAACTACTATCCTTATCATTGGATTTTGGGGCACACCCTAAAGTAATGATATGTGTTTAAATACTGGATTCAAGGCCAGTTCATCAATAATATAGTCAGGTTGGGCCCAGAACCAACACAAGTGGAGGGTGTCTTTGTAGGGTCAGAGATCGGTAGCGAAAGCAAAGGATGGTGGAAGTAGGTTCCAAACCGCAGGTCCCAGTGATACGATGACTGGATGGCTCGAAAAACTGTCGTCTGTGCCCATGGTATCATCTGGGCGCGCCTGAAGCAGCTGGAACCTTCAAAAGAGGCAGCCCGTACCTCTGCATCGCCATCACAGTCGACCTCTTCTCAAAAGGGCAAGCATCGATGATGCAATAAGAAACAACTCGCTCCGCCGGTGCCATCGTCATCCTACACTCTCAGTGACTTTATGCCCCCTAAAATGGGGATTCATCCCAGAATCTACCCAGTGGTGGATGACTCATCGAGCGACATCCAGGGGTATGCTTCGGTTAACACCGTGGAGCTGGTAAAGCCCTATAAGACTCCCGACGAAGGGGAACACCAGGAGAGCCTCCCCAATGACCCCCAACCGACGTCAACGTTAGCAGAACCACAACCATGTCGATCGTCGATGCACTTTTGCGGGAACCTTCAGCCAAGCCATGCACGCTACTGAGACCAGATAGCAGGCTCAGCGCAGAGCTCGGCACGTGCAACCACATCTGACACCCTCAGCTCTACCTCCACCGCCGTTTGTGCTACTAGATCAGAGAGAGTTGCCCCATTCATATCATAGCCAGTCTTGCACGAGTACAGGCCAGTCTCCGCTATCTGATCCTAGTCTGGAAACTACTCTCTAGGCTTCAACTAGTAGGCAGCAGGATGTACCCAGCACTAGCTAACCCTCGGTTCATCCAACAAGACCCGCTATGCCTCCAACTGCCGAACGACCTCCTGTAATCTGAGGTTCATGCTTGGCACGAATGTATGATGTTCTAAAACACCTATCCGAGATTCCGTAAAGGCTTTCTATCCTTCAGTCCCTTCACCAATAATCTGAAATGCGCGAGGCACTTACCGAGGCCCTAAGAAGCCCCCTACAGTCTATAACGGAGGTAGAAGCTGCAGAAGCCTTCCATGTCGAGGCATTTGAGAACGCTGAATGTGAGGTGGTTATCTCGTTATCTGGTAAAGATGAGGACCCTCCTATACAGGGGAATATTGGCCCGCTGTACATCACTGGCCACTTCAATGGTGTGGAATTCCGTCGTTGCCTCGTTGACACGGGTTCCAGAATCAACCTAATTCTGACTCAGAAATTGCGAATGCTGGGTCTATTTGAAAATGATTTAACTCCCTCTGACTTCAGAATCTAGGGGTATGACAGGACCGAGCAAACCCCAGTCAGAAATATTTGCCTGAAGACTCTGTTCGGTGGCTTAATTGCCAGCACCGAGTTCAAGGTCGTCTCTTAGGACACCGCCTACAACACGTTGATGGTTAGGCCATGGCTCCATCTTCACGTAGTATTCCTTTAGTCATATCACCAGGGCTTCAAATACTCCCACAATGTCCGAGTAGGTGTGCTCTAAGGAGATGCGTCTCCATTCCCCTCTTGTAAGGCCCGCTATCTAGATGCTGATTATTACAAGAGTAAGGATAAGAAAATCCTAGTAAGTGAGGATGAACCCGCCCCGATCACAAGTGATCCCTGGGAAAGCATGGATGAAACCTACATCCTCCTGATCCACCAATTGGAGGCCATGACCCCCGACATGGGGCAGTGTTTTGTTGTTTCGAGTATACAAGGAAGGCATATTCCCATGTCCAAGCAACGGCGGAAAATCACCTCGTACTCCTACACCAACCTGGCTCAGGTCATCCCAGAGCCTCCTACCCCTATGTGGTACCGAAATGACATGCTTATGACAACGGCGTTATGCCATACGTGTCTCTTCCACTAGAATGGAATCAACCAACTCCGGCCGACACGTCACCACTATTTTGATGTCATGAAATGTGGCCCCTTAGGCTGATGGCCAGATGGGATAGGGTTGACTGCCTTCATTGCTATGGTCTCAATGGCGAGTGAGCCTCCATATATGATGAACAATGTTGCCCAAGCCGACACTAGCTACCCCTCTGGTTTTGATAGCCCAGAAGTATCTCCCATCGCGGGAAATCCCCCCACAGGTGGAGAGGAAGACCTTGAGGAGCCCCCCCCCCCCGCCTTTGAGGAAGGCATCTCTACCACGGTTGATGAACTGGTACATGTGAACTTTGGTAGAAAGGCAGATCTAAAACCCACATTGATCAGTGCATCCATGTCCCCCGAGGAGTGGAAGCAGTACATAGACTTTCTCAAACAACATCGTGATGTGTCTGCCTGGAGTTACGGTGAGATACCAGGACTAGATCCTCAAGTAGTTGTTCACCGTCTAGGCCTCCCGGCAAACCATCGTGGGTTTAAGAAGCCTCCAAGGAAGATTCACCCTTATCATAGTGATATGGTTGAGTCCAATGTTGACAAGCTTATCAAAGCCAAATTCATTAAGGAAGTCCAGTACCCCAAGTGGCTTTCCAACATTGTTCCATTCAGGAAGAAGAATGGGCATATTAGAGGCTACATCGACTTTCGCGACCTTAATTGCCACTTCCCAAAGGACGACTTCCCCCTCCCTGTGACTGAGTTATTGATTGATGCCACGACCGGGTTCCAAGCTCTCTCTTTCATGGATGGGTATTCCGGGTACAACCAGATCTGGATGGCCCCCAAGGACGAGGATTCCACTGCCTTCAAGGCTCCCCAAGGTACCTTTTGCTACCAGGTTATGCATTTCGGCTTGAAAAATGCAGGTTCCACTTATCATAGGGCCATGCATCGCATATTCATGCCAATTCTCAGGACACTGGTGGAATGCTACGTAGATGACCTAGTGGTCAAATCATGTCAGTGCCATGACTATCTCAAAGACCTTGAGAAAATTATCGGTTTCCTCTGTTCCCGTCACCTGAAGATGAACCCATTGAAGTGTACCTTCTGGGTCACCTCTGGGAAATTTCTTGGCTTTGTTGTTAGATAACGAGGCATTGAGATCGACCCCGAGAAGATCAATGCCATCAGTAAAATTCCTCCCTCGAGAAATATTCGGAAACGTCGAGGTCTCCAAGGCCACTTGGCCTATATACGCCAATTCATCGCGAATCTGGCTGGAAAGTGTAAGCCCTTATCCCAGCTCATGAAGAAAGGCACCGCTTACGAATGGGATGAGGAGTTCCGGACCACCTTTGAGGAAATCAAGCAGTATCGTCTCCAACCGTCGGTTTTGATGAAACCCATCTCCGGAAAGCCGTTGTTCCTTTACGTGGCCACCTTGGAACGATCCCTCGGTGCACTGCTCGCCCAGAAGAATAAAAAGGGTACTGAGAACAGTCTCTATTATCTCAGAAGCATGCTTCTCGATACGGAGGTCAGATACTCCCCTGTCGAAAAGAGCTTCCTTGCGCTCGCCTTTGCTGTACAGAAGTTATGACATTACTTGCAGCACCATGAGGTACTATTTGTCTCTCGGGTAGACCCACTGAAGTACATCCTGAACTTCCCCATGTTGACTGGCCGACTAGCGCATTGGCCAGTGATTCTCCAGCAGTTTGATATCAGGTTCTTACCTCAGAAGGCCATTAAGGGACAGTTGTTGGCATACTTTTTAGCTGCCCATCCAACCACCGCAGATCAATCCCTGGACCTGGATTTTCCTGATGAGGTGATCCTCTCAGTCGATCATGTCGTCCCATGTTGGCAAATGCACTTCGACGGTGCCTCCCGAGCCCCACCGGTAGGAGGCTCAACGATCCTAAGCTCACCAGAGTGGGCCTGGGTATCATCTTCATTACCCCGGCACAAGATGTCCTGCCATGCTCGTTCCTGTTGTCAGAAGGCTGTACCAACAATGAGGCAGAGTACCAGGCTCTCATCGCCGTCCTCGAGTTGGCCCTTGAGATCGACGTGCCCCATCTACATGTGAAAGAAGATTTCAAGCTGGTAATCAGACAGGTCAATGGCGACTATGTCGTCAGGAAGCCAGAGCTTGTACCGCTGTTGGAGTAAACCCTTCGCCTAATGGCCCAGTTCTCTTCTCGACCAGAGATTACCCATGTCCCTCGGTCACAGAACGGTCGAGCTGACGCTTTGGCCGCCTTAGCTGCGTTGCTCGAGGAACCCGAGAAAGATGATTTGATCATACATGTGGCACACCAGAGAGTCATTGAAACCGTCACCCAAGAAGAAAATGATGGCCTACGGGTAAGTCATCTCACCGTCGGGCCCTCTACATCAAGGGTCCCGGGTTCGTCAAACATAGTGGTTGAAGCCACTCCCGACTGGAGGGTGCCTTTTGTCGAGTATCTCCAAAATGGTCACCTCCCAGACGACCGGGCAGACATGAGTGAACCCGACGCTGCACGCTACAATTTACCCTCCAGAGCGACCCTAGTCTTGAACATATCCTTCATAAGCGGAGCATCGATGGAATTCTCCTCCGTTGCATTCAAGGTGTAGAGATTCCTCACGTTATGAAAGAGGTTCACGACCGTTATTGTGGCGCTCATCAATCTGGGCCGAAACTGTCCCCTCAAATCCGGAGGTTGGGGTACTTCTGGCCCTCTACGATCCATGATTGTATCAGGTATGTCAAGAGATGCCATGCATGCCAAGTTCACGCCAACTTTCTGCATCGGCCGTCAAAGCCCCTCCACCCCACCAAGTACTCCTGGCCATTTGCGGTATGGGGACTTGATGTAGTGGGACCATATCCACCGGCAACAGCTCGCCAGTGTAGGTTCATCCTGACTGCTACAGATTTCGTTTCCAAGTGGGCAGAGGCAGTTCCACTCAGAGAGGTCAAAGCCCATTCCATCGTCGACTTTGTGTGCTCCAATATTATCCACCGGTTCGGAGTCCCTCATGCTGTTCTCAACGATAACGGCACCAACTTTTGAGTGGTTGAGCTGATGAAATTGTACGCCAAGTATGACATCCGTTCGAACCATACCTCCCACTATCACGCATATGAAAACAGACATATCGAGGCGTTCAACAAAACCCTCTCTAACATTCTGCAGAAGATGGTTGGTCAGAACAAGAATAGTTGGCCGGACAAGCTCCCCAACGCCCTCTGGGCTTATCAGATGACAACTCGCAACTCTACACAGGTGACCCCATATTCCTTGGTATATAGGGATGAGGCTGTCTTACCCATTGAGATCCAGCTGCCATCGTTGCGCACGATAGTCTATAACCAGCAGGCACCAGATGATGTGGACAAAATCCATCTAGCTGAATTAGAAGCACTAGAAGAGAACTGGCTTCATTCCCTGCACAATCTGGAAAGGCATCAGAATAAGATACTGAGGGCCTTTAACAAGAAGGTTCACCTCCGTTATTTTCTACAGGGTGACCTAGTTCTAGCCCTTCGAGCGCCAATGATCCCCGGTAGGAAACCGCCCAAGTTAGAACCCAAATGGGAAGGGCATTATATCATCCATAAGGTTGACCCCAACGGGGCGTACTCCTTGGTGACCACAGATGGTGAGCGCATAACTCCTCCCACCAATGCCAGGTTCCTCAAGCAGTACTTCGCCTGATCCTAGATGGTCCAACACGACCATAAACTGTACGGTCCAACACGACCTTAAACTGTACGGTCCAACACGACCTTAAACTGTACAGTCCAACACGACCTTAAACCGTACGGTCCAACACAACCTTAAACTGTACGGTCCAACATGACCTTAAACTCTATGGTCCAAGACGAGCTTAAACTGTACGGTCCAACATGACCTCAAACTGTATGGTACAACACAACCTTAAACTGTACGGTCTGACACGACCCTAAACTGTATGGTCCAACACTAAATTAAACAGTAAATCGCCATCCTGCAGGATGATAAACCACAAAATGGTCCAAGATCTATGACCTTAAACTAAGATCTACCCTTGTCCTTACTGTATGACGTTAAACTACAATCCAGTCAGGCCTTCCTGACGGAGGCTCAGCCTCAGGTCCCTTGGCCTCCTCGGGCCCCCGACCCCCATCCTTACTGTAAGACGTTAAACTGCAAGCCAGTCAGGCCTTCCTGACCGAGGCTCATCCTCGGGCCCCTTGGCCTCCTCGGGCCCCCGGCCCCCGTCCTTACTGTAAGATGTTAAACTGCAAGCCAGACAGGCCTTCCTGATCGAGGCTCAGCCTCAGGCCCCTTGGCCTCCTCGGGCCCCGTCCCCCGTCCTTACTGTAAGACGTTAAACTGCAAGCCAGTAAGGCCTTCCTGATCGAGGCTCAGCCTCAGGACCCTTGGCCTCGTCGGGCCCCCGACCCCCGTCCTTACTGCGAGACGTTAAACTGCAAGCCAGTCAGGCTTTCCTGACCCATGCGCAGCCTCGGGCCCCTTGGCCTTCGTTGACTCAGACTCTCTTATGGGATTGTACGGTGTGGTGTTGTATTACATCCTCATTCACATCGGGTTACCCACCGTACCGTACATATACCCAGTTAAGACACATTTCTCATCCAGGACAACGTTAAACTGCGCTCCAAGAACTACGTGTGGCTTGATTCCCATCTAAATTGGATACGTAGGAATGCTCGGACACCTTGTCTTGAGCCCATCCGAAAGATCTTCTCTTCCACTATCCCCCCTGGGAATAGTTTCATTGGAGGGTCCTTGAAAAACGAGAAGTAGGCTTTCTTATCCCCTATCATACAACCCCACTCATACAATGATTGTAAGTGTTGTACCATGTGCCCACTCCCGTTCTTCTATCCTCCCACGTCCTCACTGCATGACGTTAAACTGCATGGCCTTCATGAACTACGTATGGATTGATTCCCATCATAATGGGATACGTAAGAACGCCCATCCATTTCGTCCATTGGCCCAGCCCAAAATCCAAAATCATCCCCTCGGGTCAAGACATATTGCAGGGTGCACACTTTTTCCCCAACTCACATCGAGCAAACCTCGACCCGGCTACACGTCCCCCTAGATACGTTTTCCTCTTTCGTGGAAGGATATAGTTATGCTTCACCCACTCCTTGACTGGGATTCCATCATTTTTCACTCCCGGAAGGAACCCCAAGAACGGCCTGGATACTACACCCAAGGGCTCTCCTACCGATACGGGCCAACTCCCCTGAGGGTTTCTGAGCAACAAGCCGATACATGTCCCGCGTCCCAAATTTGGTCTACGGTCAATGCTCATTTGTTGCTCCCATATTAGGTCACCATCAGGACACTGTGTTTCGAACATGGTTGACAGTGTCTAGGATCTTCGGGTCCACCCAGAGATGTCCTAAACATCGAGTGCAGTGATTTGTTCTACCCCATCCCGAAGTGACAAACTCCGCTCTGTGTGGTGCTAGCGGTCGGGCCCACGGTCCCGATTCTCTTATAAGGAATGTACAACATGGTGTAGGATTATTTCCCCTTTCACATTAGGTTACTTTCCATGCCGTACATACCCCTAGATTATATGCAGTTATCTCTTTCCCCATCCTCATGTAAGACATGAAACTGCAAACCAGTCAGGCCTTCCTGACCGATGTCTGACCTTAGGCCCCTTGGCCTTCTCATGCCCCTTCTCCCATCCTCATACTCGGGGTGTACAGTGTGGTGTGGGACTATGTCATCATTTACATCGGGATCATGTACCATGCCATACACCTTCCCTCACGAGGCCCAGCCTCAGGCCCCTTGGCCTCCTCGGGTCCCCTGCCCTCATCCTCACTGCAAGACGTTAAACTGCAAGCAGGTCAGGCCTTCCTGACCAATGCCTAACCATCAAGCCCCTTGGACTTTTCGGGCCCTGGACCATGTCCTCTCTTATATGAGTGTAGGGTGTGTTGTGATATTATTTCCTCAATCACGTCGGTTTATTCGCCGTACCTTACTCCTCCCTTGTTTGGGGGTATATTACTCCCCTCCTCATCTCATAGGATGTTAAACTACATCTATAAAACTACGTATGGATTGATTCCCATCCTCATGGGATACGTTGGATCACCTGAATGTCTAGGATTCCGGTCCAGCCCCATCTCTCGAGAATCTTCATCCCACATTGGACCCTTGGTCTACCCTTCCTCCATGAGATGATTATATGGTGTGGTGTGGGATTATGTCCTCATTCACGTTGGACATGTAATCACCACACCATATACCTCTCCCTCCTGAGCTGTTTCATCGACCCATTTTAGTAGTTCTCCAATGTGTTTAAGGGTACTCCGGTTTATTACCTATAATGCTAGACTTTACTCAGACACGTCCGCACCCGCTTTCCAGGCTTTGTGTATCCCTTCATCAGGGCTTCCATAATCTTTCACACCCATAGGGACCCCCAAGAATGTCCTGAATACTATGCCCAAGGGATCTCCTACCTTCACGGGCCAATGCCCTCGATAATTTCAGACAACAAATCGATAAAATCACATGTTGCGAATATGGTCAGCGGTCAATGCTCGTTTGTTGTTCCCACCTCAGGCTAATGCGATATGGAGACTGTTATTTCTGCCACTGTTAATAGTTTTACTCTATCCCCACTCCAACCCTATTAAGCCAAAAATTTCGGTTACATGATTCACATCCTTCTCCATTCTCATCATGTCCATGTAGAGTCTCGGAACTCTTGGTACTATTCCTCTGTGCATGTCTGCGCGTTGGGGGAACAAGCCATGTCAAAGGTGTCCTTCAGGGCTCTCTTCCCACTCCCCTTTGATGGACGCCCAAGTATTGCGATAAGGATTCCCCCCTTGTTTTCCACACCGAGTTTAACTCACGTGGGCTTAGGCATCGGGTTGACGTCTGCGCTTACTCGGGAAGTTGTCGCCTTTCACAGTCCAAGCTCTAAGACCATAAACTAAGATCTCCTCAGAACTACGTTCAGCTTGATTCCCATCCACATGGGATACATAGGACTGCCCGAACACCTTGTCTTCGGGTCCAGCCCATTTAGGGAGCTAGTCTCTCCCCCCTTATTTTCACCTTTTACCTATATATAGGCCCCTCGGCCTGAGGTTCCTCTCTCAGGACTGTGTATGATGTGATGAGGGATCATGTCCCCATCCACGTCGATTTTGTCGCACGACACCATACACATTCCCCGCCTAGCATCGCTTCTCCTACGTATGCGCTGCATGACGTTAAAATGCATGCTTGGTCCTATCCCATGACCCTAAACTGTGACATTATCATCCTGTCCGCATGACGAAAAACGACACTGCATTGTGATGACCTCTTTGTCGAGGAAATCACGTTGGGTATTGGTCAGGTTCCATGCCATTTGTCAATTCCTATCATGGATTGATTCTTCTGGCGACACCACGACCTACTACCCTAGGCCTATCACTCCACAAAAAAAACCACTTACCTTAAAGGACAAACAAGATTTATCAAATTCCGCTTCATTTAGTGCAAGGGCCATGCCCACACTCCCCTTTTTCCCTGGCACTGGTACCTTATCGTGCCACATTGCATAACTATGTATGGATTGATTCTCATCCTCATGAGATACGTAGGAGCACCCGGGTACTTCCCCGTGGGCCCAGCCTAACCTTCGTGTTCGGTCCCCCAACTCGAGCATTTCCCCGAGAACACATGGTTAGTAGGGCTTAGGTCCTCATTCACGTCAGGTTTTGTAACCACCATGCCATGTGTCCCTTTCTCCCCTTACCCACTCATGGTCCAAGCTCTAAGACCTTAAACTAAGATGTTTTCAAGAACTACGTACGGCTTGATTCTCATCCTCATGAGATATGTAGGAGTGCCCGTGCACTTCCCCGTGGACCCAGCCTAACTTTCACTTTCGGTCCCATGACTCAAAACCTCTCCCAAGGGGGTCATGCGGTGTGATATGGGATTATTTCCTCATTCACATCGGGTTCTTCACCGCACCGTACACACCGCCTATTCCCATTCAAGCCAGGTGTTTGAGTTACTCCACCATGTGCCTCTTATGTTTCCTCCCGCCCTTTGGATTGAATTCTATGACCCTAAACTAAGATATCCCTATGGAAAAGGACTCTTCTCCCTCTATCTAATACGTATCGTTGTCGTATTAAGATGTGTTTTGACAAAGAGCCCGAAGTGTGTGATTTTCATGGGGACATTCCCCTCGTCCCAAGACCAAGCTTCATGAGCTCACTATTTGGATCGTCATCCTCTTCCACATCCAAAAGGACCCATAGAAGACATGGATACTAGGATTAAGGGCTCTCCATGGATGCTGGACTTATGGGCCCTCCAATCAATTCGGGCCAACGTCCCTAAGGATCTTTGACAACATTTGCGACATGGTCCCGTGTTTCGATCATGGTCAATGATCCACCCTCATTTGTTTGTCCCATTCTAGGATAACGTGATATGGACGCTGTGATACTACCACGGTTAACAGTAATCCTCTATTGTCACGCCACCGTCATTGTGATCCAAATATTGAGCGTCATGATTCACACATTTCTACTTCCTCATGTTCATGTGGAATTCCAACACATTGGGATCTATCTCTTCGCGCATCTAAGTGCGCCACATGGGCATGTTAGTATCATGGGGCATGTATTCACCAAGCTTCTCTCCACCCTAACCTCCCCTTTTCTATGTCGGGAAAGTCCCACCACTACTTGTTTCCCAAACCGAGAATGACTCACGTGGGCTTAGTAGTTTTGGCAGGAAGTGTACCAACACGACCAGACTTCACATCATCATGCATGACGTTAAACTACGCTTCCAGAACTACGTATGGCCTGATTCCCATCCTCATGGGATACGTAGAGACACCCTGGTATTATTCCTAGGGTCCATCCCATAGAAATCATCAATCCCATCCTTCCCCTTTCTGCCCCCCCTGGTTGGACCCCTCGGTAGAGAGGCCCTGTCCCAAAGAAAGAAGGATACATGACCAAACCAACGCAACCATATGGCGTACTCCCACCACTGTTGTGTAACTACCTAAGTGTCAGATTCTGTTCGGACAAACCATTACTCCATATTCCACGCTTTGTGTGCCCCTTATTCGGACCCTCGTCCCCTTTCATGTCTGAAGAGACCCCCTAACGGCCTGGTCTCATGCCGCATCGGCTCACCTACCATCCTGGGCCAACGTTCGGGAAGACTGGTCATGTTTGGAAGGACCTCATAAATGTATGGATGTTCGACCTATGGTCCGCCAACTATCCTGGGTCAACGTCCCGAATGATTGACCGACAACATTTGTGACATAGTCCCGTGTTTCGAACACGGTCAATGGTCGACCCTCATTTTTGTCCCCATTCTAGGCTAATGTAGTAAGGATACCACTTCTCCTCCATGGTTAACGACTTTCCTTTATTGTCACCCCATCCCCACAGTGCTCCGATCCTTGGCCATCGTAATTCACGCTTCATGTTTCCATCTGTTCGGACCGATTTCAGTGCCCCTGGTGTTGCACCGTTCGTGCATGAATGCACGCTGAAGAAATGGTAATTCAGCTGTTTTGAGAAGTTCCTTCTCCGGCCAAGCCTCTCCTATCTTTCGGAAATCCAGACTGGTAATCCAAATCCTGGATGCCCAGAGCATGGTCTCCACTCTTATTTTAGGTGGGATGTGAAGGCCACTATCTCCTGTTTCTCACATCAGGATTGACCCAGGCGAGCTTGGGTAATTATCACCGAATGTCCTGCAAACATTGTAGTGATGAAACGAATAGTTTTATACAGTGGAAATCGTGCATTCTATGGCATTCAAAACAAAGGAAGAAATTGAAGTGCGAAAATACCAATAAAAGGTTTTTATTTTATTACAGTACCCGGTGGGTCGACCCCCACCATGGACGGGTTGACATCATCAAAATAGCATTGCGGCTCCGCCACCCTTCGGCTTGTGGAATCCAAGACTTTCTAATGCTGACTCAGCTCCCTCTCCTCCTCAGTAGTGGCAGGGTGCAGTTCGTGAGCCTTGGCTCTGGCCCTCTCTACCTCAGCCTGAATGGCAGTCATCTTTCCAGAAGCCTGCCTCATATGCTCGTCTGCCTCTGCCAGCTGGGCCCTCAACTGTGAGATCAGCTCAGATTGTGCCCTAAGAGAGGCTGAGTGCTCATCTGCCCGGGTCTGCAGTTGTTGGACCTCACTTTCAGCCTCCTGGAGCTTCTTGATGTTTGTCGCCTTACTCCGCTGCCATCCCACACTGAGCCCGCGATCATGCTCCCGGATCTTCTCAGCCATAAGATCTCAGATGAGCACGTGAAGACATTGGGCATCCACTCCCCCAGTGCACAGTTCGCGCAGCCTCCAGTGAAGTCTGTCCATTTCGTCAAGCCATAGCGCTTGGGGGGTGTCCTTGTGGAAGCGGGTGATCATCTTCCACGATCGGTGGCGGACTATGTTGCTGTCTTCCTCATCGGAGGCCGTTTCGTCCCAGTCTGCGCAATTGGTAGGCTCGTACGCCGGATACGCCCGCAGAAAATTCTCAGCAGGATCCGCATTTGGCGTCGAATCTGGAACGACATCTGGCGTCGAATCTGGCATGACATCTGCTGCCGAAGCAGGTGCGACAGGACTTGGACCAGCCGGTCGATCCTCTTCATCTGAGACGACTTCAATGACCTCAGGCACAACCCTGTTGGTGGTCCCGCCAGTGATGATGTGTGCTACAGCTCGGGGAGATGGGGGGACAATCGCCACCATCACCGGTATGCCCCATGGAGGGATGCCACCAGACATCCCGACTAGCCTTTCCGCAATAGCCCACGCCAGTCGGAGAACTGTACGACAGAGAGAGACATAAACATTAGTTGGCATAGTCTACATATGACGAAAAGGAAACCGGTAGAGGAAACATACAGTGTTCGACCTCCTAGTGCTGCTCTTGAGCCGATACTGATGGGTCGCTGAGGCGAGGCCCTCCGTATGTTGTGGAAAATCTAGAGATTCCGGAGGATCCACCTCAGGTGCTATGGTCCCACCAGACGCAGAACTGGACACAGCTATAGGTGCGGGTTCTAAAGGTCCTGCATCATCACCCACCGAGGGGAAGAACGAGGCATGCATAAAAGTCCCTCCTACATGGATCAAACATCGGTGAGAATTGCATAATGGCCCAAGAGAGGACCATAAGGAAAGAAGTTCAGAATGCTACCTCGAGAGCCTCCGCGAAATCATCGGAATCTGAGCCGTGATCTTCGACCTCTCCCTCCTCCAACGGGATCCCTCCTCCAGCATCATCCTCCCGAGAGGAGACCTCTGATTCTTCACGTAGGGGGAAATGCTCCATCATATCGGTGGCTGAAAACTGTGGGGGGGACCGTTCGATCCAGTAGTACCCTCACCCGGTCTGTCATTAGGTGAGGGACACCACTGGAATGAACGTAGTCCTCCAGCTCATCCAATTATTGCTCTGCCTCCTCCAGGGACGCTATGAAACCAGCCCGGATTGGGCATATTCTTGGTAACTCCATCCCGAGGCGATTCAAGTGCGCCCATATCTCAGGTGGACTGAGGAATTGCCGGGTGACATCCCAAATGTCCCAGGCCTACGGGAAGATGGCATCCTCTGCCATGTCGATATGATGCAGCCGCTTCCCTGGAGCATGAGTGGATATCCTACGAAATCCCCTCGATGGCCGCCCCTCCGGATGACCCTGCTCTTCTTGAATCACCGGATCCGCCGCTGCTACCACACCTTCAGCCGGTGTGGGTCTCGCCGCCACCGTAGCCCCTCCACTGCGAGAGGCCCTAGATGCCCTCTGACCCCAACCTCAGGATAGAGGAGCCCCACCGTCACCAACCCGAACAGTTGGCTGCTTCTGCATCTCCCCTGGGTGAGAAGCCTCCCAAATAATGGCATACTCCCTCACCAATCCAAAAGCGGCGGTGGATGGAGGCAATGAAATTCACATATTCCCATCTTCCAGTGTGAGAATGAGCCACAGCTGCCTCATCACACACAGGTGATCCTCGTGACGCACCTCCCAATAGACCTACGGGGTCAGCCGCTAGAGGCACCAGAACTGCCTCGCAAACTGATGCGGGGTGTACAGTTCACAGAGTGGCTCACGATCCCCTCGTGCCACCAAAACTCTGCCTCGAAAGGCCAGAAGGTAATCCCGGTGCTCTTCTGTTCCCCGCCCGTCGTCAGTGAGTATACCCATCGGCAATGGGAATGGGTTTAAATTAAAATCATCCTCCCTCCACACCTGGTTCAACACCTTCGGCACGGTTAGTTTGAACAGGAAGCACCCGGCAGAATTCAGGATAGTGGGGTGGAAGTTTGATCCCGGCGGTGAGATAGGGTTTGGATACTCATATATCCCCTTGATGTGCGCCGTAATACACCCATACAAGAGGTGGAAGGGGCCGCACATCCTTGGTGGCTTCTTTCCCTCGCTAATATTCCGCAGCATTCTGTACAGCTTGGCGAGAATTGGGATCCCCAGATTGACCCGCTACCCCATGGCCAGCATGGACGCCATGATAAACGAGCTGGGCCGCACCCCCATGCTGGTATCCCTCACCGGTAGGATCCAACCGCAGATGAGAGCCGCAATGAACTCTGCCAGCCTGACTATCGGCTGTTGTTCAGTGCTCACACTGAAGCCCCAAGTCTTCCATTGGCTGTCTTCCAAGACCCACCAATGAAAGTGCTACTTACCCTGTTGGGATACCCTAAGACAAGTTCATGGCCTTGGAGGGAACTCTCGATTTTATGGAAAATTCAGGAAGCACTTTAACAACTTCTTAAAGTGGACATCCCTCACTACCTCCTTGACCTCTCCAGGGACTAGTGCCATTAGCACTGACACTAATCGCGACATTTGCTCTATATCCTCCCATGCGCTCATGACGGGGATGAACTCATCATACATGGCCCCCATGATTGGAACCCCCGAAATCTGGAGGACATCCCACAGGCTGATGCCCACCTCCTCGTGGTGCAGGTGAAAGGTATTGGTCCAAGACGACCATGTGCTCAGAAATTCTAGAATCAATTGTTTTGGTTGGTAAATGTGGAATTGGGAGACCCATGCGGCCTCATATAAACCCACTCTTCTATGCTCGACACCACACTCCTTGAACGAGGAACCTACCCAGTAGGTCCCGGCCCACTCATCAATAATGTTGCTTCCCTGGCGCAGGTCCCACTCATCAGACCACCCTTTCTTCAAATCCTGAAAAGCCGACTTCAGCAAGGTACGATAGAGATTGGGGATGTCTCCGATTGCAGTGGCTTCCCGTCAATATTGTTCAAATGGTTGTAGAGACAGTTGGCGGTGACAGGTGTGATGTCCTCCCATGCATGACCATCGGCTGCCCTGAACCATTGGTGCTGACATGGCATGATCCTAAACCAGCAAGCTAGTTTGTCCCTACTCACCTCAAGGATAAAGACGTCATCCCTCAACCCGAAGCCGTACAATGGAAGCTTCATGCACTGCAGATAATTCTTCTAACCCTCTGATAGTAGCTCTGTCAAAGAAATGTGGTCGGAGTGGATTCGGACCATCTCCCCAAGGCCCAGACTGTGGGCCATTTCATCCCTCTGGGCGGCGTCGACAATCACCCCCAATACAACTTCTCGATGGGCCATTTTGGTTCCGAAACTCAGAAAAGAATTTTTTCAGAATGGATCGCGAAGCTGGATCACAAAGCCAGCTCGTGAAGGTCGGTTGCGAGAACAATCCACGGAGTCTGACCTAGGCTGGCAAACAAGTGTTTGCTTTCCGCTGGCGTGGAGTCGGAGACCCGCGGCTCTCCGCGAAGATCGATTCGCGGAGAGCAGGCGCGTCGTACGTAGAGCTTCGCGAAATCGAGAGGAAAAAAAGACAATAAAATCGCATGAAGACAAAAGAGGTCAACCCCTTATTTATAGGCAGCGACCCTGGAGCATCACGGCGCGCCTCACCCGCACGGAGCATCACAGCGCGTCCGGATCCGTGGCCCCAGTTAGCACCGTGGGCCCCCTTCGTGAAGTCACATCGCGGACCACGGACAATTTTGGGGATTTTCCCTCAGACTTCGACCCTTCAGCCCTCCGCAGCTCCATGTTTGAGGGGGGGGGGGCATTTGTTGGCACAAAAATATTACACTAAAGGAAGGAGAAACAACGAAGCCCCACACACTGCCTCGCAAAACACCGACGCGAAGCACCCCCGAGCATCGCGGTCCCGCGAAGCACCGGAGGCAGTACCTCTCCACAAACGAATTTGATGTTCGCTGTCCCGCCACGAAGCACCGGAGGTGGTACTTCTCCATGAACAAATATTACATTTGCGGTACCGATGCGAAGCACCGTAGGCGGTACCTCTCCGTGAACGAATTTTACGTTCGCATTCCCGCCGCGATGCTCTGGAGGCGGTACCTCTCCGCGAATGGCCCGACGTTTGCGAGCGCGCCGCGAAGTACCAGAGGTGGCGTGGGAGTTCTGCTTCGCGGCGCCCCTTGCGTATAAATATTGGGTTCCCCCCTGAGCCCAGGGGGCGTGCAATTCGACCTTACGGCTTCTCCTCTCCCGAATTGCGAAGCACCCTTTGCCCCGGGAATCATGAGCTCCACGAGGTAATTCTACTTTGCGTGACGCCTTTTCTTTGTCTCGTTTTGATCCCCTCTTATGAGTGGGATTCCCTTTGTGAAGTTCAAGGGAATTTGCGAAGGAGGGGGATTCCAGAGGGAACCCGAGCCGCCGCGGAGCGTTTATGCTTCGCGAAACACCCATCCTGTACTAGTGATCTCTATGCTAAGGTAGGATCGCTACATATCACAAAGTACACTGCCTCATGTCACCTTGCATCACGAGGTAGTGCTCTACGAACACTATTCCACTTTGCGAAGCACCCCCCATCCACACCTCTGCCCCATGCTGAGGCCAAGGAACTCCACTTCGCGAAGCACACTCCTCTTCTTGGAAATTCCTCTTCCCGTGCAAACCTCTAGGTTTGAACGATGTGATTTCAAAGTCCCACGAACAACACCACTCATAGCATTGCTTCTCCTAATGCTTCTTCTCATAGGCATTCTAATGGCTATGGCTTCTTCGCATAGCCACGCTAACGTGGACCCCTTGATGGTTCGCTCTATGACCCCCCTTAATCACGGCCTTATTGGTACCTTCCCTCCCCCAAGGAGAAATGGGTACCAGTTATGTAAGTACTAGGGGTGTGGAGTAAACCCACCTCGTCCGAGCTACAAGATGTTAAACTAGCAAGAACCTCGTCCTCAACACATGACGTTAAACTATGATCTGGCCCCGTACTTCGCATGAAGGGTCCCCCCCAGCTCAGACATTTTTTACGCCACCCGTCTCCACAGATACGTAGTCACCCCCTCCACAAGGGATGACATCCTTCTTCTTGGAGTAGCGTATGTTCATGGGATAAGGGCAACCAACATGGTATAATCCCCTAGCCCCTATTACAGAAGGTTTCACCCCTGCATCTCCGTACTTCTCCACAACCAAGGTCGGTAGAGGGCATAATAGGGAACAAGGCACTTCCCATAATTGGTCCCAAACCCCTCTTTCGCTGCACTATGCCACACTTTGGGCCTCCATCCTGGAGGAAGTCGCAACACAATGGGCCACCTAACGCGTCATCCCATATTCGCTTCTCACGGAGGCACCCTTCATGGTGTGATCGTCAGGTATCGGCTATCTCTTGTTTTTCAAACCGAGCACGACTCACGTGGGCTTAGAGTAAGCATTGGCCATGACAAAACCTCATCCAGCATGACGTTAAACTATATGCCCTCGTCCAGCATGACGTTAAACTGCACGCCCAACTGAACTACGAATATTTTGATCCATGTCAAGGCGTGGTACCTAGGAAGCCTCTACGAGGTTCAATCCCACCACCCGGTCATTCCGACCTCATTCACGTCGGTTCACCATAGTCCCACATGACGTTAAACTCTATTCCATCATTTGAACTATGAGGTCTTTGATCCATGTCAAGGCATCGTACATAAGAAGCCTCCACGAGGTTCAATCCCACCTATCATTTATTCACATCGAGTTCTGCCTTCGTCCAGCATGACGCTAAACTTCATTCCAGTCCGATGGCAAGTCGTTGTGACCATCCCAAACTACATGGTCTTTGATCCATGTCAAGGCATGGTATGTAGGAAGCCTCCCTGAGGATCAAGCCCATCTCCCTTGGGACCAAGGTCCCTCCTTCCTCACGTCGGTTTGCTGACACCCCCCCCCCTTCAAACTACGAGGTCATTGATCCATGTCAAGGCATGGTACGTAGGAAGCCTTCCTGAGGTTCAAGCCCATATCTCATTGGACCAAGGTCCACTTTCAAGTCGGTTCGCTGCGACTTCCATCATTTGAACTACGAGGTCTTTGATCCATGTCAAGGCATGGTACATAGAAATCCTCCACGAGGTTCAAGCCCACCCATCATTTATTCATGTCAAGTTCATCCTTGTCCTGTATGACGTTAAACTCCATTCCAGTCCGACGGTAAGCCGTTGTGACCAACCTGAACTACAAGGACTTTGATCCATGTCAAGGCATGGTACGCAGGAAGCCTCACGAGGTTCAATCCCCTCTCCCATCCGACCAAGGTCCCTTATTCAGGTCGGTTCACCGACACCCACCACAAGTGGATCCACGGGTTCACCTTCACGTCGGTTCGCCGATGAAGCCCCTTTGAACTATGTGGTCTTTGATCCATGTTAAGGAATTGTACGTAAGAAGCCACCACGAGGTCCAAGCCCACCATCGCTAGGACCCCCTGGTCCTCCTCATTCACGCCGGCCTTCCGGCGTCAAACTTTAATGCTGTGGTGTTTGATCCATGTCAAGGCGTGGTACGTAGGAAGCCTCCCAGAGGTTCAAGACCACCACATGTTGGTCATCCCTACCTTATTCCTGTTAGGCCTCCAGCACCTGGGCAGCCAAGTGCGTAAGCCCCACACCATCTGGACCAAGGTCCACATTCACGTCGGTTCACTGACAATGCCCATCGGGCCAAGGTCCACCTTCATGTCGGCTCGCCGGCACTATCCCAAACTACGCAGACTTTGATTCCCTGCCACGAGGATACGTAGGAGGTCTCTTCGAGGCTCCAGCCTAACTTCAATGTCGCCCTTGCGATGGTCCCATTTCATTCCACCTCCATTTCATTCAACTCTCCATCACACATCCTAATTCTCACCCAGACTGTCATGTCCCGGCTAGATCATAACATTCCGCTCCTCTTCCCAGCCACCCATGGGCTGGTCTCGGTATTGGCACCCCTTCAAGGGAAATCCCTCAATCCGATCAATTCCAGCTAATGCTCTGATCGGGCTGATCCGTCCCCCACTGGGCATTAAACCTGCGGTATACCCTATGCTAAACACAGGAAGATGAGGAAAACCTCCGATATATGTATGTGACATATAATTCCCCGCGCTCGATTTGAGATTCCTCGGGCTTCCACGCCCTCGAGAAGTCCCATGACAAGTGAAAAAAGACAGACACACCAGTTCTCCAGTATCCAGACACGCTACTGATGCCTCGACGTGACTACTCCCCCGACTGCAAGTTGCTGCCCAGACCGGACCCTTTGGAATTTCCTAACAGAAGAAATGTGATTAACCAGCGTCCATGGAAACATGGCACTGGGAAGAGTTTCACGAACAACGTTTTAAATCTATGAGGGATACCCGGACTAGGTGACGAGTTCCGAGGAGGAATCCACGGAAGGAAGAAGCGACATCCCATCATCCCGTTTTGATCAAGGAGCATACGTCCTTGAATAAGGAGCGAATGCCGCCCACCTTTGGAAAGCGGGAATGCGGGGCAACAATGCAATGCGTCCTCCTCCGCAGACGGATGGATGCGCGCGCCCCGACCAAAGCGTCGAAAACAGATGTATTGAATAATTTTAAAATAAAAATTAGGAAACATCATTTAAAATGAGGTAGAGTATATTTTAAGCAATGTTTTATAAATCGTTTAATGGAGAGTGGGATAATAACTCTACTCACTCATCCTTTTACTCATTAGTGGAATTATGATAGTATAAGGTGGAATAAAACCTTTCTTGCCATGGAGAGATAGATGATGTGTAATTAAAATATTCCATTACTCTTTTGTATATATTTTAACACCTCAAACAAAATGAATTTATATTATCCTAATTAGTGCACTATGGGACCTTAGTCATTTATCTCGACATGACAGATTCCTTTAACTAATGATAATAACCTAAAAGACACTAAGGGGAGGGAATTCCCACTATAAAAAATCATCAATAATCAATAAATAACTAAATATCAACAAAAATAATAATAATAATGCATATAAATAAAAAATTATACAACAAAAGTAAATTATTTCATATAAGCACACATCACAACTTATCACCCACTGAGATGACCACGTATACAATAAATCAAATAAGGTAAATCATATTAGTTATAAACCTAAAGCCCTATATTTATCCCACCCCCAATGAGATATTTATCCCCTCCAGAAAATCCCATCGGATAAAAAATTCATGGACCAGTAAAACTGATATAATGTCTATAAATTCAGTAGAGTTACCATGGAAGGTATGATAAATATATCCCAGTAGGGTCTCATAGAGTGTCCAAAATATATTACATCATATAATTGTACACACGAGGACAATAAATAATATAATTCAACATATAAAAATACCTTTTAGGTCATTATGTTCTAAATAGCACCTTGACACCAAACCATACCACATATAGCAAGTGGTGGATATCTTTATGCAAGACACATCAACAATATAGAGCAAACATATCAAACAACAAACTTATCCTTATATAAAATAGACCTAGGGTGTCACATATCTCCTCAAAAAACATGTCATGGTACCAATTAAAGGGATACATTTGAAACTTGAATATTTGAATAACACACAACTAGGGGTCAAATAAAATTCTAGAACTATAGAATAACACACAACCATGGGGAAACATCCCACCCTAGAACCAACATTAAAATCACCCAGGGTACTGTATCCAATCAATGATAAATCATATAGTACACACAAAGGGGCTACATCCCACCGTGGATCTGATATTTATAACACATTTATGGTGTCACATCCCAGATTGGGACAATTATATAAGACAAACCAACAATATTACATCTCACCTTCGATTTTTCATATAACACACACCTAGAGGTGAATATCCTATACTTGAACTATTATATACCACACAATTAAGGGGAAACATACCATACATGATCCATCACAGAACACATAAAACGTTGAAAAAATACAACCCTGGGATCATGACATATCAGACAACTAGGGGTCCACATGCCACCTAAGATTCAGCATATTGAATGTAGATAATAAGGTATCAATACCCATCATAGAAGCTCATTATATCATCATTAGGGTCTCGGTCATTCGATATTTATCCCCACCTCTTTCATCTTACATACTTTTCCAACAAGACAGATAGGCTAATCACCTCAATAATTTCTTTTTTATAGAATAATAAAAGTTTGATCCTCTCCTCATTCTTATCTCACCTATAATGTCAATTACTATGATCATTCTTATCCATATCAGTTATTTCTCACTGGATCTAAACCATTCCCTACACCATCACAATGTTATCTTACCTCATAGACCATTCAAAACATAGACTCAAGATGATAATCCAAGCACTTTTTTAATTATTCATGATGTCTTATTCTCACTAAAGATGGACCTTCCGGAGCTATCTCTAACTAAGGACCATGGAAACCCTATTAAAAGGCATAAAATTTTTACAAAGACCCTTGAATTGATCTTATATAACATATCCCATGGGTGGTCTCTCAAGAACAATACCTAGGAGAAAACCACCACATCACAACTTATCATGAATTAGAGGAATTATCCAAATAATTGAATTTTATATGCCCAAAATGCACCCTCAATAGGGTGATACTATCAATGAGTGATATATATGGTTATCTCACCCATCATAGCACGTCCAATTCCTCTTCTACTAATATAAATATACATAGGAATGCAAAATAGTCTATCTACATCCCATCCAAAGCCTGAGACCTTATCCTAGACCTCTCATACCCTAAACTAATAGCCTCTCCCTTGAGTGACACACTTATTGAGAAATATAAAAATAAATCAATGTGAAATCACTCACTTATTCCAATTCATGTATGATAAATCACATCTTATACCCTAATATAACATCCTCTACTTGTTAATCCTTTTAACTTGATAATTCATCTTATATATGAGTGCAAAATCTTAAAAAAATATTTTTTATTTTCATAGGGGCCACCTACATCAAAAATTGGGTTCCCCCATGTCTTGATTGATGAATTATTGACAAAGAACATCTATTCCTCTTCAAATATTGTTATCATGAACTAGCATGAAAAAATCATTGTATTTGGCAATGATGATGAACCATATAATCCCCAAGGTCATTCCCAATCAACAAGGGCGTAAACAATCATTATAAAATGAAATATGAGCTTGTGGCTATGGTTCACCCCAAAAAATGAAAATAAATATCCTGTAGATATTCCTCAGAAAATCCAAAACGACATTTCCATAAGTCCTATGTTGACTATAAGAGAAATAAAAAGAATTAGAATTTTAATAAAAAATCCAAGTGCATCCATCATGAATAATATCTATCATAAATAAATAAATCTGAAAATAAATTGATCTAATGATACAATAATGGCTAGGTGGTATAATACATGTATAAATGGAAACAAAATAAAAAGAAACATACCCCCAAAAAAATCTATATGTGGCTCCATAAGTCATCAACCATCCTCAAACCATATATGATATATGAGTGACTAGAGATGAACCAGAACCTAAAACTAAATTCATTATGTTAACGTAAGAATAAATCATAGTTGTAATGTTAAATAAACAAAAACCATATAAATTACCTATATATATAATATTAATTTTATGATATTTTAAAAATATATGTTTCAAAATACAGGTTTTACAAAAAAATTCAAAATTACATAATCATACGTTGAACACTTTCCATCAAAATATTTAATTTTTTAAATCATTTGGGTTTAAAATTTTTAATTATGTGGTTTTATAAAATTTAACATATAAAGGTATCCAAATAAATTATCAATACATTTCTAAATCCCATGTTTACTTTAAAATAAAATGAAACAAAATTGTCGAGGAGTTATTTAAAAAAGAATAAGATCCACATTATTAGTATAAGTACATCATTAAATAGATAACCAATCATCATGGAAATAAATAAATATAAAAAAATAACATTTAATCAAATTACAGTGGTTATTAAAAATATAGTATCCCATGTGAATCGTCTTGAATATTCTGTTACATGATCCATTAAAATGGAACATCTAATCCAATCTCATAGAACCAACACTTGGTCTTTCCTTAAATGGCCTAAATGAGGAGAAATTTCTATAGTAGGTTGTGATTAATACTTTTATCAACTAGGATGATCATGATCTTAAGCTAGTGAAGTATGTGTTTCTAGAATTTATATCATATACTCTTGGTTTCCCATGATGTATTAAATTTTGGTTCTTCAATAGAAATATCAGATAATAATATGAAATTAAATACACGATTATGCCTTCAAATAATATTCAAAATAAAATCAATCCATAGAAACTCTTCATAGTAAAAACCCCACACCCATAATAACAAAAGTGAAATGATGGTGTCCTATAAGAGGGAAACTTCATCCATTTTCAAAATAAAAAAGTGGAATACTTTTTGAGTTTTTTTGTATTAAAATAATCGTTGGTAAAGTTCTAACTAGACCATATATGTTTTATTTATAAAAAATGATATAGAGACCTTTTTTAAAATTTCAATAAAATCATTTTAGATTTAAGAAAATGTTTGTAAATAAATTATTATACCCAAAAAATTTAAAATATCAAATGATATTTACAGAGCACATTCCATCATTTTATAAAAAACATGATGTGTTCAATTTATTGAATCCTATTTGATGAATAGTTATAAATTAAAAAAATATATGTATATAAATAAAAATAAATTGAATCCTAACATTCCAATAAAATAATCCTAAAAAACACATAATATCATCATTCAATGACAGTATCATGACATTAATAACATGTTTATTCTTGGTTCTATAATTCAAAGGATAATTGAAAGTAGAAACTAAATTTCAAAAAGATAAGTAATATTTTTTCATTATTATTAGTTCTAAAACACCAATATTTGAAAAGAATGATACATAGAGTCCCAACCTGAACAGTGAATAAATATATAATAAGAATTAATATAAGGGATTCCTAATGTCACTAGGTCTATAACAAGTAAATAAATAATGAAATAAATAGGAGAGGAAGATATGAGAGGGATATAGGGGGTTTCCTTAAAAACAAGTCCTTGAAACTTGATGGAACCCACTGAAATCATCAAGTTCAAAATAAGGATCTCTGGTGGAGCGTTGTTTAGGATGTCTGAACTGGGAAGGATTTGAAATTGAGGTTTGAGGTATAATATAATTGAGGGGTTGAGTTATAAATTCTTACTTTTAAAAACATTGGGAAACCTCATGGGTTTCTAAATTGTTCTCTAATCATGTGGGTATCAGTTGACTAACAAAGAATATCCCATGGTATACCGAAATGTTTTAGGAATCCGTGCTCATACTACATTGGGATCACTGGACTCACAAGACTTATTACATGGTTTTAATATATGATTTAGGAAACCATCATCCAACCATTTTAAATGACAACATTAAAGGCTATAAGAAAAAAACATGGTTTCCACATGGATTGTATAAATAAATATTCCAAACCATGACCATTCACAAAAAAACTAGAAATAATTTTTTTTACATAGAATCAACCCTAATGATCTATGATAAAATAATAAAGTAAAAATAGATATAATAAGAATGAAACTTAAGGTCAGGGTGTGAATATTCTCCCCAACCAAAAAAATTTCTACCCCTAAAAATTAATTGATCCTTAGTAATATTAAAATTTTCCAAGGGATATAATAGAGGAGAGGGAAACCTCTAACTAAAAATCTAAATTATAACTAAAATATTCATTTTCATCCATAAAAATAAATATATAATCCACTAATCACAAAATACCAATCCAACAATATGATTATGAGATGGATATGCTCAATGGGCCTCCATACTGTTGACGAATTTAGTATCATGATGGATTAATGAAAAACTAGTAATTCCCTAGGTCCACAATAAGACTTGATCCATGATATCCAATACAGGGGACCTCAATCTATATTTTTAATCAAGGTTCATCGATATTATCCAACATATATTTCTTGAATATTTTGAGTAAAATGATAAATTATAATGAAAATGTTTAATGCATGGAATGTACCCAAACAAGTAGTCTTGAGTCTCCTTCTGAAGTTATTCTAACCAGGAAAAAAAGGGAGATAATAATAATCATATTAATTCCCTTTAAATATAGAATAGGATCTAACCATTTTTCTAGATAATAAGAAAAAGTAAAGATCTAACTACACGACTAGGAAACCGATCATAGTGATCCAAAATAAAATCAGTCATACAACAGTAAAGGCATACACCTTATTGGTTATACATTATTCCCATTTTTCCAATGAACACTCATAGGGTGTGTCCCATTCCCAATGAACAAATGACTACCTCATAGTTACTATAGACACAAATTATTTTATTAGGCCCACAATAAAACAAATCATTAGAAAAATCCAAAACCAGTAGACCAAAATTTATTGTCACACGGAATGTAAAAAATCTAAAAATAATAATTGAATGTAAAAAAAATTATAATCATTTCTCTAGAATGATTCCCTTATATTCCAAATTAAAATGTGACACAATAAATGATTTTCTTTCGAAACACATCCACAACCTCAAAAAACTTTAGTTTTTATCTCTAAAAGTAAAAGGTATATATACTTTAATACATAATTCCAATGTTCATGTTAAAAAAATAAATGGGATAAATAAATATATTTAAAATCAAAGGCTTTTTTTATTGCACCACATGGTGTATAAGTAGGACTGTCAATATGAGAAACTACAGTTGAGTCAAATTGGGAATGAATGTGAAGGATCTCATAATACACTTCATCTAAACTACTCCTTTGGACTACAAGGGTAGACATTATTCAAATAAGAAAAGAAATAAATGATCAATAAAAATATCTATCATTTCCAATAACATGTATTAAAACATCAATCCCAAATCAAATTTCCAATTTAGTGTAATAAATCACATGCATGAAAAAAATAAAAATAATTTATAGAATCTCAATCACAAAAACCAATTTGTTCAATTCATTTTAACACCAATCACATTAGTTTAAAATCATATTTTATATTTTATAAGATAATTTCAATATTACACATTTACTTTTTGAAATAAAAAATCAAAATTAATTTGAAACATAAACACACCGCTTATTTGTCAAAATTATTTATAAACACAATTTATAAATTTCAAAATCTTCCACACAATATAAAAAACACATATATATTTCTTAAAACCACCCATTTAAACTCAATGGAGTTAATGTATCCTTAAAATTTAATTTTTTTAGTATTAAAACCAACATTAAAAAATTAAAATTAAACATCCATTAATTAAAATAACATTAATTCATCTATAAAATACTTTTTAAATAATATTAAATAACTCCCCAAAATAGACAAAACGTATCTAGGTCAAACTCAATCCAATACCAAATTTATATTGGGTTATTGTAAGTTGAAATCTTTTCCACACAGTATGGTTTACTATGTTGAAACCTAAAAACACCATTGGAAGGTTATCATAATCAATCCCATGTGCTCTATATAGTTTTCTAGGCTATTTGGGAAAATTTCATGCCTCACATTTTCCATTCCTTTTTACTCTCGAAATATAGGAAAAATATAGATCCCCTATAATATTAAATACATCATCAATAACCACTATTATAAAACTAAAAAATCCTATAATAAACAATTAAGGACAAAAATGCATTGCTCATACCCCAACCTAAAATTTTAGCTCAATGTTTTGATTGAGAAAATGCCAGAAAAACTCTTAACGATCCAACCTCTTGAGATATAACAATCCAAATTCTATCTACCAAACCCACTAAAATACAAATGAGTGGATGGAGAACCTAGTAAATATATATATCCATGGCTCTAATACTTTTTTTCATGAACCATAATTGGAAACCTCTTGGATCGGGAAACTAATTATCCCACGACATACCCAGGAACATTTCTAATCACACTAAAATAGAGATAAGTACAATAGAATCTAATACGAGATCATTGGAATGGTTTCAACCAATAAAATAAATTAAAAAATGAGTGAAACTTACCATGAAATTCTAGTATGAACTTTGCATCAATCAGACATCCAAAATGCTTAAAATAATAAGAAATGAAAATTAGTAACACAATCGAAGAATGAATAGAATGAATTACATCTAACTACAAAAATTAAGGTAGTAAATAAACATATCCAATGATACAAGAATGTTCTTATTGTACTCATGAACTATAAAAATAAAAAATTATACCAAATCAAACATGTAAACCAACCTATGTGAGACTCTTCATGTCACTAACCAACCACAACCCAACATTCCTCCTTATAGGATTGGAAATGGACCTAGACATGAAATTGAATTTTTTAAGTGAGAATGATCATAAATATATAAAATAATAATAAATACATCAAAACCAAATACATTAATATAAAATATATTTATAACTTCATCCTATTTTACTAAAACGGTTAAAAAGGATTTTTCGTCGTAGATCAAATATCCATAATAGCATGTTTCTCTTTATATATTAGAATAGTTTCTTTTTTTTTATTTTTAGGGGTATAAAAATATTATGGAAATTATTTTATAAATATTTTACATAGAAGGGGTTTGAAATTAATTTTTAAAACATTTAAAAATCAGCCATTTTCCTTTAAATAATAGAAAATAGAACTAAAGAGAAATTTAAATATGAAAAGGAGAAGAAATAGTATTAAGTAGGTAATTTAAAAAAATATAGTCATCAAAGTAATAATAAAATATAAATAATATAGTTTAGTTAAATTTTTTTTATCATAAAAAATCTATTATTTCATGAGAATAATTGAAAAGTTACTAAAAATGGTCTATTCAATCGGTGTTCCTAATGAAATCTATCATTCATAAAGCATGGTATTTCTCTAAGTAGCCTAACTTAGGGTAAATTTCCAATGAAGACTGTTATCTATACTAAGGGTTGCTAACCAAGGGTGATCCTAATAATTTGAAATATGTGTTCTCAAATATTTCACTCGGTACTCTTAGTTTTTTATGATGTGTAAAATGGGGGTGATCTAATAATAATAATAGATAATAATACGAAAATAATTGCACAATGAAGTTCTAAAATAAAATTCATTTTCCAAACTCACCCCAAGAACCATTCAAAAAAACCCTAACTCACAGTAAAATTATTAAAATTACGGTTATCTATACTAAGAATGCTTTATCTATTTTGAATCCAACAAAAAATGGGTATATTTTCCATGGTAATGTTTTATAATAAAATCCTATATTTAAATGCACCAAAGTAGACTCACAAGTTTCCTTATGAATCCATGCTACAAAAAAAATTTAAATTGAAAAAAATGTCTTTATATATTTAGTAAAAACAATTCTAAATAAATTTAAATATTAAAATCTAATTAAAATTTACAAATTCATTTACAAAGTCTATTTATATATTTTATGAGAAACTTGGTGTGCATGGTTGAGTAGAAAAAATCAGAAACATTCTTATAAATTAACAATTTTTTTATATTGAAATTAAGATCAAGAGGAAAATGAACTTTCATTAAAATAACCCATATAAATAAATGGATAAAATTAAACGCATAAGGAATCATGATTCTAATATTAAAAATTCTAATTAAAGTGGGAAGCTACATTAATCCAACAGAAAAGCGATTTCTATAGAATTAGTGGGGGGAAATCCACTAGGATGAGGTATGAAAAATCATTATGGACATACAATAATCACTGAAAAATAATTTTTACATTAATAATTGATCCATGACCTACCCTCGGTCAACGAGACCTCATTTGTTTTCATTTAAATAAAATAAACAAGAAGTAAAGAGTAATTTAAATATGAATAGGATAAGAAATTATAGTACATAGTTAATTTGAAAAATATATATAGTAATTAATGTAATAATAAAATATAAATATTACTATTTAATTAATATTTATTGATCATAGAAATTCTATGAGTTCATGCAAATAATTTAAAAGTTACATAAAATGGTCTATACAATCGTTGTTCCAGATGAAATCTAACATCCATAATGCTCAGCATTTCTCTAATTAGACTAACTTTGGGAGAAATCTCAATGAAGATTGTGATCTATACAAAGGGTAGATAATTAGAGAGTGATCCTAATCATTTGAAATATGTGTTTTCAAATTTTTCACTCAGTACTCTTAGTTTTTTATGATGTGTAAAATTGGGGTGATCCAATAATAATATTAGATTATAATATGAAAATAATTGCACAATTAAGTTCTAAAATAACATTCATTATCCAACCTCACCCCAATAACAATTCAAAAATCTCTAACTAACAATAAAATTATTATAAATATGGTTTTCTATACTATGGATGATTTATCCATTTTTAATCCAACCATAAATGGTATATGTTCCTTGGTAAATGTTTATAAAAAATCCTCTTCTTCAATGCACCAACATAGTCTCATAAGTTTCCTTATGAATACAAGCAACCAATACAATTTTTAAAATAAAATTATAACATTATATATTTTCTAATATATTTAGTAATATCATTTTGAAATAAATATAAATATTAAAAACTAATTAAATTCTACAAATACATTTACCAAGTCTATTTAGACATTTTGTGAGAAACTCAGTGTGCATGGTTTAGTAAAAAAAATTAGAAACATACTTATAAATTAACACATTATTAATATTGAAATTAAGTTCCAGTAATCTATGAACTTTATTTCAAATAGCACATATAAATAAATGGATAAAATTAAACACATAAAAAATTAAGATTCTAATATTTGAAATTCGAATTAAAGTGGGAAGCTACATTAATCCAATAGAAAAGTGATGTTTATAGAAAGCGTGTGGACAACCCAATATGGGGAGGTATTAAAAATCATTATGGACATAAAATAATCACTAAAATTTTCTTTACAATGATAATTGATCCATGACCTATCCTTGTTCATCGATACCTCACTTAGGAATGAACAAGAGGGAAGAAAGAGGAAAAAATGAGAGGAGGGAGATATAGAAGGGTTCCCTTAATAACCAACCCTTGAATCTTTATTAAACCCTTGGAAAAATAGTAATGTGGAGATAATAAAGGGATATGTTAACTAATTGGTATAATAAATGATGGTTTGGGGAGTTAAAAATGTTGTGTGGTAGAATCGAGAATTACTTCTATTTTAAACATGTACAAACCACATGGGTTTTTCATACTTCTTAAGAAAACATCTTCCACACATTTCAAATTGATTTATTAATATATATATATATAATATTTATTATTTACACAATGTTATTACTAATAGAATGATCTAACAAGTCCACCTACATAAAACACAAAAACTATAAAACAATCATGATGAGGTAACCTAAATCTTTAGGGAAACTTAATAGAATAAAAAATAGTTAAAAGAAAACAACATTGATGGCCAAGCTGTGCACTCATACCCACTATTGATCCCAACTCTCCAGTCACTAAATATAAAATAATCAATTCTAACAACTTGTAATTAATTATTCAATTTATTTATATGATATTAAACGACTAATGATCCCAATGTTGCACAGTGGTCCCAAATTCAAGAGAAATGGGACTATTTCCACTCCACACATGAACCTGGACCTTGGCCCAAAAAATCACCATTTAATTTACCTGAGACAAAAACTAACTCCACATTATTTTTTTAAAACACCTAAATAATTTTATTTGGAAACATATTGAAATCAAAAAATTTAATAACGATATTAATTTGTCTTCTTAGGATGTTATCTTGGAATGCTTTGAAAAAACAGCATCAACTCTACCTGATTCTACTACGTTTTGGTTAAATAGGTTTCAAACCTACTATAATGAAACCAAGATAAATGGACAATTAAGGGGGATAAATAGAGGAAAAAATATGAATATTATACCTGAAATACTCTACGGATTCATCCAAAAAATAACTCCTCATTAAGGGGTATTGAGAGGTTGATGAAGGAGGGGGAGAGTTGGAAAAAATTCCCCACACTCAATGACATATCCCTATAAAATAAAATGTAAAATTACATAGATATTTCATTTATACCACTAAATTAAGAACACTAGATAGAGGGTTGATCAAAAAATGAACAATTTTTTTTCAATTTAATTACCTATTCTTGACACTCTCCACAACTTAACCACTTTGGAAACATTTTTATGGACCCCATTAACTAAAAACAAACACAACATTACTTAAAAACTAATAGTTTTAACCCATTGGTATTGACATGGAATTACTATTTTATGTATAAAAAAGTTCTCATAGATATTTCTACTCAGTGAGTCCCTTACCCTATAGGGTATATTAATCATCATCCTATAACAAAACCTCACCACTATCCACATCCCAATGATACCCTAGGGGTCATTCAATGATGAAAATTATCTATGAAAAAAACCAAACGTAAAATGTAAGGGTTCCTAGACACCTTAGTTCCGAATCATCATAATGACTTAATTCCCTATACGATAGTTTGATAACCAGACATAATGTTTGTTCCATTACAAAATAATACACAACAAGCAACATATTCCCCTAATTGCCATCGGTCAGGATGCAACTACATCCCTCTCACTACGGATCCACTCTAGTAATTTCCTGATTCTTTTGCAAGCCTATCATCATGGAGTTTAACTTACCCACTTTGACATAATGATCCACATATATAACATATCTTATAAAGATACACAATGAACCTACATTGGAATTCAACCAAATAAATAAATAGGTATTGATCCTATAAACACAATAAAAAAATTCCCACTTGATACATTAATAATATAATAACAGTTATACAGATCTATATATTCAAAATGTCGATATCTATAGAATTAAATTTTTTTACTCTAAATTTCACAAGTATTAATAATAAATTATTTTACAATATCCCAACCATTAATGTTTTCATCATTGATAAGCCTTGGTGGTCCCTAATCCAATATTACCAACCCCCTCAGTCATTAGTAAAATAATAAACCACTTTTTCTATAAACAAATTCCAAATGAAATTATGATGATTCATTTCATCCATAATGGAAATATCATCTCATACATTTCATACTTAAATATCACATAATATTTGATGAATACCCAAGATATGACATTATGATCCAGATAAGAATCATATACTTCTAATGTATTTGGAAACATGGATACATTAAAAACATGTTCATAAGAGATATAGATTATCTCACAGTATGTTTTTCATAAATAGTACCCATATTATACATATCATACCTAAGTCATTTCTTCATAATCTTGGGAAATGAATCATAAAAAATGGTGATTTATCATTCTCAATTAAGATTATAAAAGTAGATATCAATGATAACAGAAACATAACATGATCATATGGGTATGATAATAAGATAATAAAATTTTATAGAAATAATATGTATATCATAGATCATATATTTATGTTGTGTAATAAATCATGGTAGTTCATAACACATGAATCTTAAAGGAATTTAAGAACACGAGCCATGAAAGCATAACATTGACATTTGAAAAGAGTTATTATAATAAAAATAATAATGTAAAATCATTTCCTTAGTCAAGGATACATTAAAATACTATTATAGTGGTATGGGTTCACTCCCCATTCTATCATATCCTTATTTACGGTTCACAACCAACACTATCAAAGTGGAAAAAAAAAACTTTACTCTTTTGGGTTCACAACCCATACTAGTCATTATTATCTCATGAGATATATAATATTACCCAACTCATTTTAAGTCAATATATTTCTAGGACCTCTACTAATATAATCAAAATCATGAACATATATTCAAGAATATCATAAAACATTCATCTTATCATAACAAGTGTAAATGAAATAGTTTTCATAAATATTTCATCATTTCATCATCGCATAACCCATAGAAAAGTAATTGTTTTAATAAAAATATTTGAATAATAATCATAAACCATATAGATAAATAATAATGATGATATCATAAGATAATATCCTATTATATCATAAGAAAAATAAAAATATTTCATCTTAGATGAAAACTAATTTAAAATATCCCTGAAATATTTCTTGGGTAAAATAATCATGTTATATTAAAATGTAATATTAAAATCTAAAAAATTATTAAATATTATGGAAAATATTTTCATTCAAAATAACCATGGAAAAAGTTATTTAAATATTTCTGTAATTTATTTGTAATTATTGTGGTAAATCACCTTAATGTCAATTACAATAGATTAAATATTCCAGTCATAGTTTTGATAAAAAGTCAAAAGTATATCCTTTAGAAAATGAAAGGAATATAAAATTTAAACCATTTCATTAAAAAATAAATATGTAAAATTAATATAAAATATCATAGAGTAAAAATGAATATGTTATTGGAAAAAATTTATAAATCATAGATATGGAATAAAAATGATTTTCGACCAAAAAGAGAGATAAATTTTATTTTTCATAGAAATTTTTAATTCAGTGTATTCTGTATATAAAATGAAGAAAAAAAGGCTAAAAGAAATATTAAGAAATAAATATGGGTGAATTGAATTTTTTTAATTCATGAGATATATTTCATAAATGTTTATCATCATAAACTAGGTCATAAACAAACTCGATAAACAATGAGGTTGCAACATAAATACCAAAACATGGTTTTGAATTTCTTTGAAAACTCCATAACCTCCTACATAATAAATTTAAATTTATTTTTTATTATGTTATAAAATAATTTACTAATATATAATATCATATATGATCCACTTATAAAATTTATACAACCACATGTCAATAATACATAATTGAGATCATCGTTTTCAGTTGTTCCCTGTTTCAGTTTTACTGAGAATATCAATTCGATAGTTTCAGTACATATAATATGACCATGGTTCCATTATACCCATGATTTTATTAATGATTTAAATATCATATATATTATATATATATATATATATATATATATATTCATCAAAAAAATATAGAGATAGAAAAATGAATTACACTCTTCAATGAGATAGTAAGTCGTATATATGATCGAATTTTTTTTCACGATTTGGATGATGGAAGGAATGATTTGAAAATAATTATTAACATTTAAAAAATATTTTATATATCATATAATTCATATATATTCAATAACTTTTAATTCATAACTATACATGTGAATCATAAATGAAAAATGAATCATGTAGCTTTGTGGTGGGGGCAGTCTCTACGTATACATGAGCAACATTATCGTTTACCAATAGATTGGAATGTAAAATAGTTAATATGATATTATAATTATATAATAACAACTATATATTAAATATGACATATATATAAATAGTTAATCTATCATAATTACCATCCATGGATGCCTATGATGAAAAATGAATTGTATCTCTATGTGAGGATGAAACCCAAAAATTTGCACAAGATATACATTAACATTCCATTTCATCAAATATAGGGTTTATATTGGTTGTTTCACAACCATAATTTCATTTAAATATGTTTTAGATACATCAATTATCATTTTATGATTATCATAATATATTTATATGATGTATAAGAATAATGATGTTGAAAGAGGTCAAGTAAGATGATTACTTGTACTTCATTTGACCTCCATTAGATCTTTTTTAGGGTCCCTTAGAATGGTTTTATAAGAATAATAGGATGTATAAAATTTATATAGGGATGTTTTGAATATATTTTGTTGTTTTTTGATTTTTATATAATTCAAAAAATTGTGTATAAAGTGGAAATTATGGATATCCGTTTACAAGTGGTGAAGAGGACACACCTAGAATCTATTAAAATGTTAAAATATAATAAATCAATTCTCAATAAAAATGCATCCAATGGGAATTATATTCCTTATTTGTGTATAATAAGTAAAAAATATTACTATAAAATAGAATTTAAACATGTTAAAGTGGCATACTCACCCTTATCATTTTTTAACTCTCGTTAAACTCGTTTTAACCTTAACCACAATGACAATTTTTTATTATTTTTAATATTGAGTATGGTAAAGAAAATAGTTCCCTAATTACCAATGTGATTAATGATTATTCAAAATAATTAATAAATTTCAATAAATTAATTTCTTAAAAGTGGTATAAGTTACATTTATAATTAACTAACAACATGCGATGAAAACCCATTTTCATGAAAAAAAATGTGTTCTTATATAAACAATATTTTTATACTAAAATATAAATAAAATTAGTTTAAATTCCCATTATTTTACTAATAATAATATAATGTATCAAATTTAACTTATATAACTATTTAAAAAATGTAACTTCTTAATTTTATAGATAAAAAGATAGTTATCATTTTAAAGTATTATATTCCATTATTCATTGAAAAATTAATCTTTTATTATTATTCTAAAAAATTAAATATATTATTACTATGATATTTTAATTCAAAATAAATATGTTAATTTATAAAATGATATTTAAAAAATTTAAAGAAAATTATTCTTGTTTCTCTCAAAAATAAAAATAAAAATCATCTTTGAAGAAAAATTTTTTATTGATGCATATAGAAAATTTAGAAAACATATACTTTTTTATCTAAAAAATATATTCATATTATTAAATTGTGGTAATTTATGTTAATTACACAATTTTAATGGCTATGTTATAAAGGAAAACTATATTACAATTTATTTAGACTCTAGGTTGCATGTATCATATGTTATCAAAGAAATTAAATTTATTTTAATAAAAAGTGTCACAAAATATCAGGACATTATATTATAACAACATTAAATTGAATTTAATCCTAGATATTTTATCACTAAATTAGAAAAATAAATTTTATTTGTATTCTTCATCACATCCCCATGTTCCCATGATGGTTCTTCGAATTCTTGATTTCTCTTGAGAACATTAACCAGCTCGGTAGACTTATTCCCTAGTACATCATTTTTATGATCTAATATTTATACTAGATACTTATCATAAGAAACATTTTCTCCATAGGTTTGACCTATGAGTTTAAAACATTTAAATTATCATTTATGTGCTTTCTGAAGAGAGATACACATAATAGATCACAAGAGGTTTGGTTGAAATGAGAAGTGAAAAGCTATTACTCTAACTCAATCCATAAAATAGATGGGGCCATTAAACATTGGTTTAAAAATTCCCTTTATCTAGATTATCATTAAATTATCCTAGGAATCATCCCATAAGAATACTGACTCGCTAAAGAAAATTCTAGATTTCATTAATGAATAAAAATATACAATTTATTTTAACTCCGAATTAGCTTAATTTGTTACTAGATGGATCTAAAATTATATTCCATAAAAAAGATAACATAGGACCAAATAGATTTAATTCTCAACATATGTCCTAGAACATTTTATTTATATACATACTATTATATATGGGTTGAAAAGGATCCATCATAATTCTTGAGCAAAAGATATTGTTGTTGGAAAACACAACTAGAGAATTTTGTTGATCCTAATACCTTTTGAAATCAATGTAAAAAAGACATCATCATATCATAAAATGTCAAATTTGTTCTATTATATAAACTATCTACCTGAGGATTATATGTAGTACTAAAATAAAGCTCTAAATCAATATATTTTTGATGACTTCATCTCAAAATATAGGTGAACCTCAAACCTTGATCATATATATTATAAGTATGACTCCATGAAAACATACCACTTAGTTAATTTATATTAAAGAAATAAGATCAACATAGAAGTATGACCTGAGAAATATGAACTGTGTTGACTTCGTAAGCTGATAATCTAAATCCCAAATAACATTATGGACCATAGATATTTTACAGAGTCTGATGAAAAAATCCATGGAGATATTTTACCATTTTTATTTTGGTATAGGTAATGGTTATAACATCAACTTAAACTCTTAACTCTTATTATTTATATAGTGGTATGGACCTCTCAGGTCTATTCCTCTACTGAAATCTAGTGTCTATGCTATTTTGGGATGTCATGGTGGCTTATCCTCAACACTTTTCTAAATATCTATTTCTATGAATAGAGTTTCCAATTTTTTGAACAGTGCCATCAGTGTTGGTGAGTCATTATAAAAAGATTGAAATTGATTTCATTGAGTCATTTTTTGAAGAGTTCCATTGGTGTTTCTGAGACAGATGTGAATAGTGTTATTGGTGAGATGGTTGTGAACAATGTCTTTGATGCGAGAGATGTGAAAAAATTCATTGGGGATTTATTTTGTTAATTGTGCCATCAATGTTGGTGATCCATTTTTTGAACTCTACCATCGGTGTTGATGATTCATTTTTCAAAAAGTGCAATCAGTGTTGGTGAGTCATTTTTTGAACAGTTCCATCTGTGTTTGTTAGTCATTTTATGAACAGTAACATTATTGTCAGTGTGTCATTTTGTGAGAAGTGCCATCAGTTTCGGTGTGTCATTTTGTGAAAAGTGAAATTGGTGTCGATGATTCATTTTTTGAACCGTGTCGTTAGCATCGGTGAGATAAGTGTGAACAGTGTTTTCAGAATCGGTAGGTGTACAATGTTTCCAGCTTCCTATCGTTTATCCACTTTGACATTTTCTTTGATGTAAAACAAATTCAAGGCCTTTTAAGGTATTTTTGGATGATTCAAAACCCATAAATCCTATATTAATTTTCCTAAGGCTCTATATTCTTTTACTTGGTCACACTATGTAGTTTAATGTGATCCTCTTTTAATAGAAAATACAGTTTATCATAAACTGCTGCTTTGTAAAATCTTCTAAAGGGATGGGATATCTTCCTCCCTTGTTCTACCTTATTATTCACTGATTAGATATTCTCTACCATTTCCTTATTCTCATGTGATTGGGGTGATAGAACATTAATCTGTGGATCGTTTCCCCTTGAAGTTTATCCCTTCTACATGTGCACCCCCTATTTTTGTGCAAGCAGCAAGTGTCGATCTATCATCGATAAAAGGTTTGATATACCTCCATTCTTGTGTTTCATTTGATCCTTATTCCACTATTTCCTCAATTACATGTTATGTAATCTGATATTTAGGCATCTAATGGAGTTTTTTTGGGTTTCGGTTGGTAAGTATGTGCCACGACATCCTCATGTGGATACAGTAGTCACGGGGGAGGTGATCGTAATCCGTTGTGGGGATCGTTCTCGTACAAAGAACTTCATGATCCTTTTGAGGTAGGGGATTAATTTCATACATATTATTTTATGTGTAATCATATATTTATCATGATTTATCATGTAACACCCTAAGATTTAAAAGTACATTATTTCTTCAAAATAATTCAATAACTTGCGCTACTTTCAACACTGAGTTCGGGCACACAACAACTTAAAATACTAACTATTCAAAAGTATTTTTAAATAGTATTATATGCATTTTGAATTTTATATATGTTCCATATATTTTTTAACATAAATATTATGTGTTTCTTAAAAATAATAGAAGAATAAATTCATTTTTTCTAGATAAAGAATGTATTTTTCATAGAATGAAATTTTACCGCCTTTTAATGGAGAACCAAATTTAAATGAAATATATTACAATTTTTAATATTTAATTTGACAAAATAAACATTTTATTTAGAATCAGGACATAAAATTTTATTTCCGATTAATATTTGGTGTTTTTCTGATAACTTTCATATTTGGTTATATAGTGAAAAACAATATATTTTAATTGAAAACAAATGTTATAATCAAAATAGTTTATAGTGTTAAATTATACATTTTAATGGCTTGGAATTATAATTATATTATATTATTATCATTTAATACAGATTAGGTTTTTATAAGTAACTTGACATTTAAATATGACACAAACACATGTCAATCTTTTGTTAGTTTTTACTTATTAAAAACTCGATTTTTGGGTTTGACAACGGGAATTAATTTTAAATTAACAAATGAAACTTAAATGTTTTGAATTTTGTAAAATATAATTAATTTTTTAATTCATAATGTCAAAATTAGCTTAGGGTTTTGTTTTGGTATTTTTCGGAAAACATTACATTTTTTATCAATAGTGAAAAACACTAGATTATTATTTAAAACCGACTTTCTATTTAAATTATTAATTATTTTATTTATATCTATTTAAACTAAAAAAATATACATAATAAAAATATAAGTTCAACTTAATTCATTGTAGTCATTTTATAATAAAATTAGACGTTTAAAATTTTATTGACCTTTTTAACATTTTTTACCCCCCCTCTAGGAGCATTTTCAAATTTGCATAATCCTTAATTTTACCATTTTTATGAATTAAATTTCAAAAATCCTAGAGAAATTGTTGAAATCAATATGTAAAATGTGAATCAATAAGAAGAAAATAATTTTTTTTGAACAGTAACTTTGTACTTTTATTTACCACGGTTAAATGTAAATAGGGTAATTAAAGGTAAAAATGATATTATAATTACCCTAACACATATCCAAATTCCATTGGATAAGTTTAATATGACCAAAAACAACCCTAGGTATAAAATATGATCTTTTAGGTCCACTTGTATTAGATTAGGACAATTATTATAATTTAATTTAAATAAGATTTAAAAGTTTTAAACTCATGTTTTCATAACTAAAACATTTTAAATATTTGCTTATACACAGGATAAATTAGACTATAAATATTCAATAAAATTTTAAAAATATTTCCTACATAATGATATTTTATTTATAATTTTGATTGATTAATTAATTAAATTTATTTATGACACAATGATGATGCAGTAATTACCATTTTATGAAATATTAAAATAACTCATATTATAAATATCCAAATAAATATAATATGAAACTTTTGGTGAATAAAACTAATTTTATAGATTAATATGAAATTTTAGGGTTGAAAAGATATATTTTTCAAATTGTTAAGGTTGTTATGACTTTCACAAAAACAAAATAACAAATATAATAAAAATTGAAATAAATGAGCTTTTAAAACAAATACTATATTATTGGTTGATATTATATTACTAAATATCAAAGGTTCGGCCAAAGGGCTAAAATAATAATATATATGTCATTAATGAGCCACTTCTGGTTCTATCGGACTTTTAGAGTATGTTTATTAACCATATAGTGTAACAATACAAGAAGACATGGTAAAAGTTAAACTATTTAACTAAGAGTTAAATTTAAAAGATAAGGTTAAAATATTAACCTATACTTGTCTAAAACCTATTGGATGAGAGGATATAGACCCATAACCACATAAGGATCTAAATAAATAATTTTGGAGAAATTAGAAAACGAAAATTATTTTATTATAAAATAATATTTCAAGCTTTCCTTAAACTGATCCTCACCTATCTTATAATAGGGCATATAACCTTCTCTTAATATCACACCTCCAAACCCTTTTGGTTCAAATAAAACATGGACAAATATCCTTCCATCATCCATCACATAAACTAAGTGTTCATACAATGATCACAAGTCCATGCTAAGGATCCTTTTTGATTAACTCAATAGGAAACACCTGAAGTAGATGTAATAATTTCACCATCCTTTTTCATGTTCTTTTATTATTCCACTTACTATTTTTTTGTTGTTTCTATACCAACATAACAAATCCAGTACCTTCTACATACTATGATGTTATTATAAATATGGTACAACCATATTCGTTATTCTATCCATCCTATAAATGACCAAGTCATCATATGTGCGTACGTACGGATTACCATCTCTACGCCATGGTTTAGTTTGTTATTCAAACAATTCATTATTTGGATGGGTATAGAAATGAGTATAACTGATGTAAATAAAAAATATAACATGTTAATGTTTCATTATATATTATATAACATCCAATTACATATTATTTCACCATCAATATAATGATATTGTCACTCGTGCATACGTACGGATTACCGTCTCTATGAACGCGATGAGATTCATTCCCCATCATAACCATTCAAGAATAATTTTCATTTTATGAATAAAAATAATAATTTTTAACAGAATAGTATTCTTTATATTGATTAAAATCATCTTATTCATAAAAAACATGTCTTACGTAACAAATCATATAATGGAAAAAAAATCATTTAACACCCGAAACAATGATACTACTAAAATATTATTAACAAAGCAATATTAAAAGATAATATATGATATCATATTATGTATATGATTCTTGTGTAATTTAATATAAATGATTTGTCTATTATACATGAGGTTAACTTACCCTCAACCATGGAAAATTACAAGGTTAGGGTTAATTTTACTATCTATTTATAATCTGAGGTTCTTTTTATGTAAGTATATACTGGGATATCTTTATCATCCACATAGTTGTTTTCATAAATATGTATTTCAAATTTTATTTACGATTTTCTAGAATATGGGTTAAATTAATTTATTCCCTTATTATAACATAGATGTTTATAAAGGAATCTTTCCCTCATTTTACAAACACAGTACCTTATGCCCTTTTTGACAAAATTAATGTAAGAATGTTTTTTAACTTATACGGAAGGTGTGGCAATTTTTCTGCCATTATAACATCATCAAATATTCCCTTACAATATAATAATAATATTTCAAAAATAAATGTTTTCTTTTCTAATTATGCGACTCTTAAAAGATTTCAAAATATAAAGAGATATTTCTCTCAAATAGTTTTGATTTCATCTGTGTCAACATCCATTGATAAATTTTACCATTGTTTGAAGTTGATTTATTATGATACAAATATTCCATATTGTATTTATGGTTTTGTGATATGTTTGACTGTGGATGTGTTATTATTATACCATTCATGGTTTATTGTAAAATTATTGTCATTTAGTATACTTGTTTTAATAAGAATGATTATGTTATGTTTCAACTGTTTCATATGAGGAATGTATTAAACATAGTATGTAACGGGTGGGGCCCGCTATAGATCCTCGGTGCATCGGTAGGTCTCTGGAGACAATGAGATGTGGAATTGTATGAGGCCCTTCCCAATTTAATATATGGTTTTGGCCATGGCCTAAATCATATTTTGATGTCTTAGCTAAGGCCTTGAAAAGAATTTTCAGAATGTCCAACAATATACATTCCCTCATTATGAAAATAATAATTATAGTTCGTGTAGCTATTCATATAGTAGAATTACAATGACAATGTTTTATTATGGAATTATTTACTCAACTCATATTCCTTCCACAAAGTGTTCTTGATTATTATTTGTAAAGGCATGTGTTTTTAATTATTCACCATGCCTAATGTTTATTTTCTCTTATGTGGTATTTTTTACACTTACTGTGTGTTTGAGCTCACCCATTTCTTGTGTTTCATTTTCTCTAGGATATCAAGAAGTGTTTTATGATTGATAAGCAGGGTTAAGCTAGGTAATTAATGGCTTTATTAAAGGATCATTTATATTGTGTTTTATTTACTAATGTGTAATGTAATGTTCATATATATAATCTCTTATCAACGACTGCTAAACTGATTAGTCTTTAGGGACGTGATTCCCTGTATTCCTGAAAATTTAATAAAATGATTCCCTGACTCTGGGTAACTGGGGTCGTGGCATTATAGTTGGTATCATAGGAAGTTTAGCAACAACCTTGGAAATAGATTAACATATACTTTGATTTTAGAACATTACCCTAAGATAGGATTTTAGGATTATTATATATGAACATCCACAAATTTCAGTAATGTAGAGATTTTGTGTATTTTCCATGAAATACATCCATGTCTGGATACAAGTAGGTTGAGGTGGCTCTGGCACACATGTAACTAGGATTGAATACTCCAACAAAGAGTTTCAGGCTTGACTCGGGTATCCTGGTACATGAAAATGGGACTTGTTGTTCTCTTCATTACGACACTCCTGGGGGATATACATAGGATAATTAACATGTTCATTACAAGCCATTATAAAGTATTTAGGAGTAAATACTAATCAGAGAAAATATTTTATGAATATATATTATATGTATAATCTTTTCAATTTACATTATGTATTTTACAAGTGTGGAATTATCTATTGTGATTTATAAACTAACCTATTGTATTCCATAGTTTAGAAATGGTTCCTAGTATAAGGAATGAGAACTCAAGCAATACACATGATCTAAATATTAAAAATGATCATATATTTAATGGTATTAAGCAAAAATTAAAACAGAAATAGTATCCCATGTATTCTCATCATATGAAGAAATAGAATCATTTGTTTATAATATAAGTAAAGAATTATTAGAAACTTATGGCTTTTATGGGAATCAAGTGAAGAAAAGTTTGGAAGAGAAAACTATGGATAAAGGGGATAGGGGAAAGAAGAATTTTCCCAAATGTGAAAATTGTGGAAAGAAACACCTTGGTAAATGCTTGAAGGGAATAGGATTTTGTTATATGTGTGGAGAAAAAGGATACCAAGTACATGATTTCAAGGGAAAACAAGGTTTAAAATGTACAATGCTTCATCTAAATGGAGTGGGGACTATACGTGAATCAATGTCCAAACCATCTGCGTATACCCCAAATGATTCTATTTGATAATAATCATGTTATGATACTACTGAATATTAAGAGGAATGATTTGTGTTTTTATTTTTTTATTAATGTATTGTGTCATTTGAGTATTTCATTAATGATGTACATGTTATAATAATGATATAGTATATAAAGATTGTACTGTTGTAAGGTCACAGCTCCAGAAGCCATCTAGAGGCACCCCGTACCCAGTTGGTCACATGGCCTCTAGCACATTTCCCCAAATGCCAGAGGCTGCCGACTAGCAGCGAGGGCCTTGGGTGTGATAGTGGGGAAACTATGCCCTCATTGGAATAGTGAAAACCCGAAGTTAAACCAAAACAATATTTGAAGCAATAAACATCAATACAGGGGTAAATAATGGAAGACTAATATTGTAAAACAATAGAGGACATATATAAATGATGCATGATATATAAGTACAAGAAATTATTCTAACAAGTCACAATGCTTGAATAAAATAGTGCTAAACCAAATTGTAAAATAAAGCAGATAAACTCCTTAGCATCGCAAGCCATATCTTGGTCCCATTCCCTCCTGCTTCATAGCAAGTGAAGTACCTAGAGTATAAGGGAGCTTTCCCTTGTCTATACCTACAACAATATAATCTATTTGGACCCAAAATCTTTGCCCAAAAAGGGTGTGAGACTAAATCCCAGTAGGCAAACACCATGAGATCTATTCCTTATAGTCAGTGAATATATCGTAGGTAAAAGTAAAAAAAAAAACAGTTAGTAGGAATGTACTCAATAGTAAACAATCCACAGTTTCAAACATTTAAGTCACAATAAGAAAGAAACTAACAAAGCAAGTATAAACAACAGGTAATCCTCTGGGTAGTTCTCACAGCCTAACCCCTATGGTTAAACCAACAAGTACTAGTAACCCTATGGGAGGCACACACAGTCTCACCCCTCTGGTTCAGCTAAGGTATAGACTCTCTCAGGAAGCACTCATCTTCAATTCCCCCTATAGTCTCGTATCATACTAAAGGCACTCTGGGGAAGTACTCAGCATATATTACCCTTATATCCTACATCGAGGAACTATAGAAACTCTAAAAAAGCACTAAACGCCAATTCCCCATGTGGTCTCGCATCGTAACATTATAAAGTCATTATGGAGAAGCTCGTACGTCCATTCTCTTTGTGGTCTGCGACACTAGGTTCTAACGGCCCAATGTAAGTCAAACATGTATAGAATGCGTATCTCCCCAAGTAAAACTCAAGAACTACATGGCTAGAATTCTAAGGAATATCAGCATAATAGAAAAAAATTCACACTATCCTACAAATGGGCATGCCAAATGGCAATAGCCTAATAAGAAAAAACAATACCAAATGGTCATAAACAAAAAAACATGCATGTGAAATACATCCAAAGAACAGAAAAATTACCCTATTCACAAACAATAACCTCTACTCATGAATACATGCAAAGCAGTCAAACAATAGGTCTAGATGTTAAAAACCCAATACCCTGTTCAATGGTATTGGTGGAATGCACACAAAATAGTTAAAGACATTGAAAGGAAAGGCAAAAAACACCTACCTCGGGGTTCATAGATCAATATACTTTAACCAAGAAGGTTGGATCTCTTTAGAAAATTGTAGATCTAAGAAAATGTGAAAAACATTCAACCCATGATAACTTGGAAAGAATAATAATTGAAAAACGATGCTCTAGAAGAAGAGAGAGCTTACCGTTGCAATTCCAATGCAATCAACAGTTCTCGAATTGGATGAAGAATAGAGGATTGGGGTATCATCAAAGATATGCAGATGCTCTGTGATCTTGGACGAACAAAAACTAGAAGGAGTGGTTTCTGTCTGTCAGACGTGTCCCTGCTGCGCTTAATGAAGAAATGAAAGTACATGGCATGAACTTTTGGAGTACACAGCATGTACTATTCTTTTCTGTACTCCAATTTAAGTGGCCTCCAGTCACTCCCACATGGTCTTGTATTTGGATACAACACGGCAAGCGCACAACCTACTGTGGCATCAGAGTACACATCATGTACTCATTAATTACAAGACATGTACGTAGAAAATCTCCAGAAATTTCTTTTTTCCTCAACAACGACCGGAAAGGAAACACATACCTGAAAAGAAGGTCCGGGTTATTACAAACTTCTACCCTTAAAGAAATTCATTCCCGAATTTCCCTAGCCCGTCATAGATGAAGAATCCTCGAACAATTACGGCCATTGTGCTCATACATCGGCCTCCCTCTCCCAAGCCTTGTCCTGCACCTGCCCATACTGCCACATCACTCGTACTAGAGGAAAAGACTGGCCACAAAGAACCTTTGTAAAATGATCCACAACATTGATAGGATGCTCCTCAAAATATTCATCCTCCTCCATCTCGACTTCCTCAAGTTGGAAAGCATGAGATGGGTCAGAAAAAATGTCGGAGTTGAGAAACGTGGAAGATGTCATGCATATCCCGGTACCTCTGAGGTAACTGCAATAGATAGGCAACCGGCCCAACTCTCTTGAACACCTCAAATGGCCCAACATACCTCGGTGAAAGCTTACCGTGTCTCCTAATCCTCTTATGTCCCAACCTCAATGTGACATGCTAGAAAACCTGATCCCTGACCTCGATCTCCATAGGTCATCTCTGTGGATTAGCATAAGACATATGTCGAGATTGTGCCGTAGCCATCCTCTTCGAATCAACTCTATCTTCTCTGTGGTCTCCTGAACAATATGAGGTCCCAAAGATGCTTCCTCTCCAACCTCCAGCCAACATAATGGTGATCGGAATGGACTACCATAAAAAGCCTCACAAGGTGCCATATAAATAGTTTCTTGAAAGTTATTATTGTAGGAAAACTCCACCAGGGGTATATACATCTCCCAAGAACTTCCAAAGTCTATAATGAATTCTTGGAGCATGTCCTCAGGTACCTAAATCATACGATCGAACTAGCCATCAGTCTAGGGTGGTACGTTGTACTCAAAAGTACCTGTATACCCGAAGCCTTATGAATCCCCTGTCAGACCCGAGAAGTAAAATGTGAATACCTATTAGAAACAATGGAGTGTGGAACTCTATATAGGCATACAATCTCAGGGATATATAGTCATCCCATCTCATCAACATTTAATGTCTACTAGATTGGAATGAAGTGAGAAACCTTCTTAATCCTATCAATGACAACCCATACAACATTATTCCCTAGAGGAGACCTTGGAAACCCTACCAAGAAGTCCATCGCTACGTCGTTCCACTTCAACTCATGAATGAGTAACTTCTGTAAAAGGCATGTTGGTCGCTAATGCTTCGTCGTCACCTACTTACCAGTAGAACACCTCATGACGAAACCAAAAACATCTCTCTTCATACTTGGCCACCAATACTAGCGGTGAAGATCACGATACATCTTGGTGATGCCAAGATGAACTACCCAAATAGAGGAATGAAAATCTGGAATCAGATCATTGCGTATACCTGATGGAACCCATACACATCACTGGAAACACAAGATTTCATCCTCTCCTACTGTCCATCAAGGATGAGGGTCCTCTTCTAACGAAGTCTCTTATGGGACTAGGCCTTTTGAGTCTGATAGCTGTCTAATCCACACCTAATCATGAAGGGTATTGGTAACAGCTACAAAAGATAGAAAATTATGCCCCTGTATATCGTGCACCTCCAAATGCATCTCATAGAATAGTTCCATAAGCTTCCACTCACTACTGGCCTCCTAAACTACCTGTATCTGAGTCCTCTTGCTCAACGCATCACCCACAACATTGCCATTTCCAGGTGTGTAGGAAAGCTCTAAATCAAATGACTATTGGTACTCAAAACACCTCCACTTTCTCAAATTCAAATCATGTTGAGTGAAAATGTACATGAATATACTTTGGTCGGTCAAAAACACAAAATAATCTCCCAAGAGATAATGTCTCCAATAATTTAAGGAATGAATAATAGCTGCCAACTCTAGATCGTGTGTCGGGTAGTTCCTCTCATGTGGCATTAACTGGAGAGACCCGTATGCAATGACTCAATATCTATTCATAAGAACAACTCCTAGCCTGATACCTAAATCATAACAATAAACAGTATAGCTCTTTCCTAGATCTGGAAAGTCTAGTATCAGTACTGTAGTCAAACCCATTTTAGCTCTTGAATGGATGACTCACAAGAATCTAACCATAAGAACTTCACATCATTCTTCGTCAGACCCGTCCGCGGTGCTGCTAATCATGAAAAGTATTGTACGAATTGTCTGTAGTATCCAGCCAGCCCTATAAAACTCTACACTTCAAAGACATTGTTCGGCTGCTCCCAAGAAACTACAGCTCTCAATTTCTCTTGGTATACTGATACTCATGTCTCTGAAATATCGTGACCCAAGAAGTGAACCTGGTCCATCCAAAATTGACATTTTTAGAGCTTAGAATATAGCTGATTCTCTATCAGTGTACTCAAAACGATCTCAAGATGGTTAGCGAGGTCGTGCCGAGTGTGAGAGTAAACCAAGATATCATCCACGAAGACCAGCACGATGGAATCCATGTATGGATGGAACACTCTTTTCATCAATTCCATGATAATTGTAGGTGCATTCGTGAGACCGAACGACATAACCGTATACTCATACAGACCATACCAGCTCTGGAAGTCTGTAAGAGGTATATCGGACGGTCTAAGATGAAAATGATGATAACCATACCACATGTAAATCTTCGAGAACACCCGAGCTCCTCAAAGCTGATCTAATAGATCATCAATCCTCGACAATAGATATCATTTCTTGATTGTCAACTAGTTCATCTTCCGATAATCCAAACAATGTCTAATGGTTCCGCCTGCCTTCTTCTCAAAGATGACAGGCGAACCCCAAGTAGAAGTACTGGTTCGAATGAAACACCTTGCCTACAACTCCACCAACTTCTTCTTGAGCTTATGTAACATAGGTGTAGCCATTATATAAGGAGGAATAGACACTGATGCCACTCCTGACATGATCTCAATAGAATAGTCTACCTCACGCCTTGGAGTCCAACCTGAAAAGTTCTATGGAATGAAATCCCCGAAACGATCCACCACTAGAGGAAAGTCTAACTGTAAATTCCCTTGGTCATCCAGATATATACTAGAAATCTGGGCTGTAACTCCTCCTAGCCCATTATGCTCGGGTCCTGCTCTGCTCGCATGGACATCCCACTCACCCTATGAAGAAAAGATCCACCCTCTGGTAATATAGAACTCACCCTATGATGATAACAGTCAATGACTGCATAAAAGGGAACTAAACAGTCTATACCAAGAATTATATCATAGCCTTTCATCTCTAGGAAATAGAGGTCCCATAGAAAGTGACACCCAACAACCTCTAGAGAGCACTCCTTTCACTGATGTACACTAGTCGTCCTAGTCCCCAACGGGGTGTCTAGTGTCAAGATGCCAATAGAGGAAAAGATGTAGTGACCGAGTCTCTCCTAAAAAACAACAGATATAAAACTATGGGAAGCCCCTGTATCAAAAAGAGGAAAAGATAAAACTGAGGCTACTAAGATCATACCTCGAACTGTAGAGGGTCTGGGATCCTGCTCCTGTTGGGTCTGCTCCACTAAAAAAGTCTGACCTGTACCACAACCCTATGCCCATACTTGACAACTCTGTGTTGATCTGCCCTGTTTTCGCTAATAGACTGGCGACTGACCACCACAGCCTCGACCTCCACCTCGACCTGAACGGCCGAAAGAACTCCAGTTCCCAGACTGGTGAGAAATTGATGGCACTTCTCCTCAGCATAGAGTCATGGATAAACCCCTTTCACTAGCTGCTGGTGAGAAGATATGACAGAAGCACTGAAGGTTATACATCTTGACACAATATCGGCACTCCACCATGTCTCTCTGGCACAATGACCTAGTATTCCCATCCCTTCCACACTGGTAGCATACCAACTGGATACATGAAGATGTGTCTCACCTCCTCGGATCACCGTGTGAAGACTCCCTACGATGCTTCTAATTGTCAGTAGGAGAAGTAATAACTCTGTAAGTGGAACCTCCCTAGATCTCAGCTCTGGAGTCTCTTAGATTACGCTCTGCAATCAGCGTCTGGTTTATGATGGAAGTGATGGAAGTAAACATAATGATATTCACCTGTGAGCGGATCTCCCTTCTGAGACCATCCTCAAACTTCCTTCCCAAGAACAATGCATATCATCCCAAGAGGGGTGTGAAATGATGAATCTCAGTGAAACGAGGGGAATAATCCATAACCGAAAGAGTACCCTACTCTAGACTCATGAAATCCTGGGCTCGATCGGCCCTCAAGGTCTCCAGATAGACGTAGTTATAGAAGACACACTGAAACTCCTCGCACGCCATAACCAATTGATGACCCACCTATGATATCATGTCCCACCACCTCATGGCATAGTCTTGTAACGTGTAGGTAGTGACATTGACCCACCTTTCTGGAGGCGTCTCCAGATGCTCAAAGATAGTTAGCATAGATTTTAGCCAAGACTCTGCAGTCTGAGGTCCTCCTTCCCCTGAGAAGGTGGGTGGATTCTACTGATGGAAAACTTGGGTCAAGTATTCCATAAATGATGTATGAGGCAGTGATCTCTATATGATATGCATCATCCTCAGAAAGCCTTCCCTAAAATACACATTAGTTCCTATAACTAGTTTCACTATTGGTGCTAAGGCTGGAACAACAGGAGGATCTGCATGAAGTCCCTGATCAACCATATATGGCATCTGATCACTACCCTGCAACTGGCGAACAACCAGAGGACGTCTCCGTGGTATGACTCTACACGGTCAAACACACACCATAGATACAATATTATCACAGAATGAAAACTGAAAGGACAATAAAGGAACAAAAGAATAAAATCCTTCATTTTTCTATGAAACATGACTACACAACGTGTTCTTTTCCTACACAGCGTGTTCCCTTAAGTCATTCACATGGGCGTGTACTTTTGCTTTAATAGGTCGTGTAACACCCCAAACACTGGGCATGTAATCCAAACCCACGGAATTTATGTGAATCTTCTTCCCTTCCCTAGTCCTTCTACACGGTTAAGCCACACGACATTCTTAGGACAAGACTACACAGCGTGTTCAAGGTGGAAACGACATGTACTAGACAAGCTTCACCGACCCGTGTTGTTAGTGACATGACATGTGTACAGTGGTTAAACTACACTGTGTGTTCCAGACGGATGTGGCGTGTACTAAAAAGTGCCAACCGACCCATGTTGTTAAATACATGGCCAACTACACAGTTGACACTACACGGTGTGTTCCAAACAAACACAGCGTGTACATGAAAATATAACACCGACCCGTGTTGTTCATGACACGGCCGGGTACTTGGGTCTGACTACATGAGATGCTAAACTGTTACACGGTGTGTTCCCTGAACACAATCCCCATCCCGTGTCTCTGCCCACATGGCCTATTACACGGTTAGAGACCACACGACGTGTATATAAAGTACATGGCATGTACTTAAGAAAAACTATTTCTTCCTAAACATAAGAACACATGACGTGTAGTGAAAACTAAACGGCTTGTATTCTAGGTTTTTTTGACATTAAGCCTCAGAAACTACTCTGGATCCTATATAAACACAGAAACGCACATTGAATGTTCCAAATTCTGATCATTAAGGGACTATACTCACCAAAAATCAATGTTTGGAATCTTTTACAAGTTATAACAAGGCCAAAAAGCAATGATCCACCAAATTCCGGTCCATGGGGGCCCATAACACCTCAAGAACAAAAGTTTGGAATTCCTCAATACAAAACATTACAGACAATGATCTAACAAGAAAAAGAGATTCTATCATGACATTTATCACAATAGCATGCATATTCTACACAACATCTATCACAACAACATGAAATTGCTAATGCATCCTAGATGGAATGTAAAGAATGCATGGCATGTGATTTCTAACAAGTCCATATATGATTCATGAGATGGAATACCCTCATATCATTGGGTTGCGATTGAAATTGAACCTCAAAAACAATAACTGTAATAGTAAAAATCATGTGAATCACCCAATGGTGAAATCAAATCAACTGTAAAATTTTAAACCAGTAAAATTGCAATAATGATGTAGTTTGGCTTTTCCCTGTACATGAGTTAGCTACTCTTGGGAATAGCTTGTTACCAAGTACCTATTCAGTTCTATCCCTGGATATAGGCTCCAAACAGTAATTCAAGAGAAACTAAATCCCTCTGATACCACATTGTAATGTCCCGGTTCCGGAATACATCTAGAGGCGCCTCATACCAAGTTGGTCCCATGGCCTCAAGTGAATTTCCCCAAATGCCAGAGGTTTCCGACTAGCAGTGAGGGCCTTGGGTGTGATAGTGGGGAAACTATTCCCTCATTCGCAGTGTACACAGCGGAAGATAAACAAAAGTAATCGTGGAAGAAATAAACATCCATACAAGAGTAAACAGTGGAAGACTAAAAGTTTAAACAAATAGAGAACATATATTAATAATGCATGATACAAATGTCCAGTAATGTATCCAAACAAGTCACAATTCCGGAATGCAACAGTGCTAGACCAAATTGTGAAAGAAAGAAGATAAACTCCTCAGCATCGCAAGCCATATCTTGGTCACATTCTCTCCAGCTCATTAGCAAGTCAAGTACCTGAAGTTGAAGGGAACATGCCCTTGTCTATACCTGGAACAATATAATATGTTTTGTCCAAAAATCATGGCCCAAACAGGGTGTGAGACAAAATCCCAGTAGGAAACCACCATGAGATCTATGCCTAATAGTCAGAGAATATATGGAAGATAAAATTACAGAAAAAATAGTATGCATGAAAGTAATCAATAGTAAACAATCCTCAGTTTCAAACATCTAAGTCACAACAGGTAAGAAACTAAACAAGCAAGTAGAAAATATAGGTAACCCTCTTGGTATTTCTCACAACCTAACACCACTGGTTGTACCAACATGTACTAGAAACACTCTGGGAGGAACACATAGTCACACCCCTCTAGTTAAGATAAAGTATTGAATCTCTGGGGAAGCACTCACCATCAATTCCCCCTATAGTCTGATATCGTACTAAAGGTGCACTGGGGAAGCATTCAACGTCTATTCCCCCTATGGCCTGTATTGAAGAACTACAAACACTCCGTGGAAGAACATAACATCCATTCCTATTGTGGTCTCGCATTGTGAAATTATAAAGACACTCTGGAGAAGCCCATACATCCAATCTACCTGTTTTCTACTATACTAGGTTCTCAAGACCCTATGTAAGTCAAACATGTATAGCGTGCGTATCGCCCATGTAAACATCAAGAAATACATGGGTAGGATTTTAAGGCATATCAGCATAATATAACAACAATCACACTATCATACAACTAGGCATTGAAACTAGCAACAGCCTAATTGGAAAAAGTAGAACAAACGGTCTTAAACAGGAAAAACATGAATGGGAAATACATCCAAAGCATAGAAAAATTACCCTATTCACAAACAATAAACTATTCTGAGGCATACAAGAAATGTAGTCAAACAATAGGGATAAACCGTAAACACACAATACCTCGTTCAAGGGTATTGATGGAATTCGAACAAAATACTAAAATATATTCAATAGAAAGGCCCAAACCACCTACCATGGGGTTTGGAGATCAATATATTTGAACCAAGAATCTTGAATCACATTGGAAAACTATATATCTAAGAAAAAATCCAAAATGTTCAACCCAAAATAACCTGGAAATTAAGAGGAATTGATAAACGATGCTCTATAAGAAGAGAGAGCTTACCACTGCGATTCCAACGTAATCAATGGTGCTCGAATTGGAGGGTAGATGGAGGATAGGGGTTCATCGAAGATCCATGGAAGCTCGGTGCTCTTGGACGAACAAAACCTAGAAGGAGTGGTTTCAGTCCATCAGGCGTGACACCAGTGCGTTTAATAAAAAAAATAAAGTACATGGTGTGTACTCACCGTTTTCGTACTCTACTTTAAGTGGCCTCCAGTCACTCCCACACAGCCGTGTATGCGGCTACAACACAGCTAGCGCACGACCTCCTACAGCATCTGAGTACACTACATGTACTCATAAAGTAAAAGCTGTGTACTTAGAAAGTTTCTATAAATTCCTCTTTTCTCAAAAAATGACTAGAAAAGAAAAACATACCTAAAAAAAGGTTCGGGTTCTTACAACGGCAGTACACTTTTATTTACTAGTTGAGATTGTGTGGAACCAAGAAAAGCGACTCAATCGCTAGTTAAATTTTTTTAGAAAATATATGGATGAGAGAAAGATAGACCTTAATATGGTTTGGATACTGGGGTAGTAATTTTTGATTAAGATATTATTGATTTGGATAAATCATATTGGATATTCTAGACTACCTTGAAACTGATAAATAATAATTATATTATATCATTTATGGAGTTTACAACAGTTTTGGATATAAGAAGTATATCCAGTATTCTATAAGGAATAAGAGAGAATGAATGTAATCAATAATGTATTATGGTAATTTAGGGCATTAGAATGTTTTAAAAGAATACATGATGAATTTATTCACATGTTATTACATGGAAAAAATAATTTTCATTGTGTTTACCTTTCTTATAAATTTTGGATTGTGAATATGGACAGAAGTATTTTTGATAAGTCTAAAGGTTGGAATCGATTAAGTTTGACATTGGATACTATTATTAAGGATAAATCATTTCTTGAGATTATTTTTAGATTTTCATAAAAAGGACAATCTGGAGGTCGGGCGATAATCCATCGCATCTGACAAGGCCGGGAGACTTAAACCTTTAACCGAAGAGCGATAAGGGTGCATCACATACCAATAGCCTACGTGAAGTCCTAGTTTGTATAATGTAGTTTTTTAAATGGTCTGACAGATGATTTATAAATTTTATTATTTAGAACCCTATATAATTATGATAAACAAAATATTTTTGTTTCCAATTGTCATTTGGAGTGAAATATGAGTTTGTGTTAGGAATTAGTTGAAGGATGAAACTATACTTTTCAAGTATATATATATATATCTCCTCTTATTCTACGAATAAATTAATTCATAATCTTTTGGGAAGGGAATATAAAACCAATTTTTTACCCTATTACTATATGTTTTGGTGAGCCGATGATATTTTAAATCATCCTAGATTGTTGATTTTGAGGCCCATAATTTTACACTTGTTAGTGATAGATGACATCGATAACTCCATATATATATTTATGTTTTTCCACAAATTATGAGTCTCTAATTTCCACCAATGTTCTCCTAATCATGACAATAATATTGTAGTGACTTTTTCATTTCTCCTTCCCCCTTATTATGACTATATTTTTTTAACCCAATTTTTGATGTGGGTTTTTGACAAATGTATTTTTCTATTTTTAACCATTTGTTTTTGAAGAAAAATTTCAAATTACGAGGACTCAATTTATTGAATGATGGGATAATATACCAGCCCAAGATTTCATAGTACGTTATTTCTTCAATGCAATTCTATAACTTGCGCTACACACAACACCGAGTTCGAGCGCACCACGACTTAACAAAATCGCTTTTAAAAAGTGGTTTTGAATAGTATTATCGGAATTTTTTTTTATTTATTCTATATATATTTTAACACATATATTTTGTGTTTCTTATACATATATGAGAACAAATTCAATTTTTTTAGATAACAAAAGTTTTTTTCATAAAATAAATTTTTACCACCATTTAATGGAAAACCCTTTTGAAATCCAATATTTGACCCTTTTATATATTAAATTTGACAAAATAAACTTCTTCATTGTAATCATGACATAAAAATTTATTTTTGATAAATTTTTTGTTTTTTTCTGATAACTTTTATATTTGGGTGAACAATGAAAAATACAAATTTTAATTGAAAATAACATTTTTAACCAAAAGAATATATCGTGTTGAACTATAAATTTTAAGAATTTTGAAGTATAATTAGATTAAATTTTTATCAATTAATATATTATAGGTTATTATAAGTAATTTTACATCTAAATTTGACATAAACACATGTCAATCTTTTGATTGTTTTTACCTTTTCAAAACCCTCTTTTCTGTTTTGACAATGGGAATTAATTTTAAATTCATAAATGAAACTTATATGTTCTTAATTTTGATAAATAGACTTAATTTTTTAATTTATAATATCAAAATTAGCTTAGGGTGATGGTTTGTATTTTTTATGAAAGCATACAATTTTTGATGAATAGTAAAAAACAGAGTGTTATTAATTAAAACCAACATTTTATTTAAATAATAATTTATTTTATTTACATTTATTTTTTGTCAATATAGATATATAAAATTTATATATGTTAAATGTAATATATTGGAGTCATTTTATAATAAAATTAGATGTAGAAAATTTTATTGAACTTTTTAACATCTTTTTATCCACCTTCTAGGAGTATTTGCAAATTTGCGAAAACCGTAATTTTACGTCTTATGTTAGTTGAATTTAAAAAATCTGATCAACATGGTTGACATAATTAAGAAAAATTTGATTCAATAAAATGAAAATAATTTTTGGGGAATATTAACTTTTGACTTTTATTTACCACGATAAAAAATTAAATAGGGTAATTAAAGGAAAAAATGAAATTATAATTACCCTAAAAGATGTCCTAAATATATTTTAAATGTTTAATTCGACCAAAAACAACCTTAAGAATAATATATTATTCATTAGGGTTAGATTTATTAAATTAGGACATTTATAATTATTTAACTTATAGAAAAGTTAAAAGTGTTAATCTCAAGTTTTCATAACTAAAGTTTTTTTAATTTAGGGTTATATATAAGATAAATTTGACTATAAATATTATTTAAAAAGGTAAAAAAAATTCCTACATAATAGTATTTTACTTATAATTTTTAGATATTAAATAATTAAATCTATTTATGATACAATGAGGAAGCATTAATTACCTTCATAATGAAATATTAAAATAATTGATATTATAAATATCCAAATAAATATAATATGAGACTTTTGGTGAATTACACTAATTGTATTGGTTAATATGAAATTTTAGTGTTGATTATATAATTTTTTTTTAAATTTATAAGGTTGTTATGGCTTTCACAACAACAAAATACCAAATAGTGTCAAAATTGACATAAATTAGTTTTTAAAACAAATACTAAATTATTGGTTGATATAATATTTTTTAAAATATATTTTTTGTTCAAAGAGATCAAATTATATTATATATGTCATTAATGAGCCGCTTTAGGTTCACTTGGAAGTTTAGAGTAAGTTTATTGATCATATAGTTTAAGAATACAAGAAGACACTGTAAAAGTTAAACTATTTAACTAAGAGTAAAATCTAAAATATAAGGTTCAAATGGTACCCTAAAATTGTTTAAAACCTATTGGCTGAGAGTACGTCAACCCATAACCACTTAATTCAAGAAATAATTCATTTTTATATATTAAAAACATAATATTATTTTATTATAAAAAAATATTTCAAGATTTTCCTAAAGTGACCCTCACCTCTCTTATAAAAGATCACTTCACCTTCTCTTAATTTCACCCATACATACTTTTTTTCTCAGACAAACCCTACCCAAATATCCTCCCAGATTCCCTTAATTCAACCTATAGGTCTTACTTTGATCATAATGCCAACCTAATAATCCCATTTGATCTACTCAAAAGGAAACACCCGAAGTTGAGGTAATAATTTCACCACCCTCTTTCATGTTCAGTTCTTCTTACCCATCCTATTTCATTGTTGTTTCCATACCAAAATAATAAATATAGTACATTATACATACTATGATGTTATTATAAATATGTTAAAACCATATTCATTATTCTATCTATCATATAAATGACAAAGTCACCATAAGTGCGTATATATGGATTACTGTCTCCACATCGTGTTGTAGTTTGTTATTCAAACACTTCATTTTTTAGATGGGAATAATAATGATTATAACTGATGTAAGTAAAAAAATAAATTTTAATGATTATATATATATATGATATACCATCCAATTACATATTATTTCACCATCAATATAATGATATTGTCGTTCATGCGTACGCATGGATTATAGTCTCCCCGAACACGATGAGATTCATTCCCCATCGTAATCATTCAAAAATAATTTTTATTTTATGATTAAAAATAATGTTTATGAACATAATATCATTCTGTGTATGAATCATTTAAATCCTATTAATAACAAATATTGTTCACGTAACCAATCATATAAAGTAAAATGGATCAGTTAACACCTGAAATGATGATAGTACAAAAATATTATTAACAAAGAAATATTAGAAGATCATATATGATATCATATTTATGTATTTGGTTTCGGTATAATTTAATATAAAATATCTAACTATTATACATAAGTTTAACGTACCCTCGACCAAGAAAATGTACAAGGTAAGAGTTAATTTCACAATCTCTTTATTATCAGAGGTTATTTTTACGTAAGTATCTTCTGGGAACTCTTTATCATCCACATATGTGTTTTCTTAAAAATTCATTTCAAATTTTTTTACTATTTACTAGACTATGGGTTAAATTCATTTAAACCCTTATTTGACCTTATATGTTTTGAAATGAATCTTTTCGTCATTTTTCAAACAAGGTGCTTTATTACCTTTTCGATAAAATTAAGGTTAGAATGTTTTTTTACCTTATACAGCGAGTGAAGCTATTTTTTGCCATTATAACTTCATCAATGCTTCCCTTACAAGCATATAAGAATATTTTAAGAATAAATTTTTTCTTTTATATTTATGTGACTATTAAATGATTTCAAAATTGAAAGAGATATTTCTCTCAAATAGTTTGGATATCATCTATGTAAACATCATTTGATAAATTTTACACCTGTATAAAATTGATTTATTATCATAAAAATATTCCATATTATATTTATTGTTTTGTGATATGTTTGACTATGGGTTTTAATACCATTCATGGTTTATGGTTAATGTGTTGACATTTTATGTTCTTGTTTTAATATGAATGCTTATGTTATGTTTCTACCTATTCGTATGAGGAATGTATCATACTTAGTATGTGGTGGGTGGAGCCCACTATAGCTCCTCGGTGCAACTGTAGGTCTTATGAGAAAATAAGATATGTAATTGGCTAAGGCCTTTCCCAATTTGATATATAGTTTTGTCCAAGTCCTAAATCATTTTTAGTCTTCTTGACTGAGGAAATGACAAGATGTTTCAGAATTAATGACCTTATACAAACCCTCATTATGAAAATAACAATGATGGTTCATCTGGTTATTCTACATGTTGAATTACCTTGAATATTTTTTATTATGTAATGATTTACTCAACTCAAATTATTTTCATAAAGCTTTCATGTTTTTTATTTGTGAAGGCTTGTGTTTTTAATAATTCACCATGCCTAATGTTTATGTTATCATTAGCAGTATTGCTTACCATTATTGAGCATTTGAGCTCACCCATTTTTGATGTTTCATTTTCCTAGGATATGAAGAAGTATTTTATGATTGATAGGAAGGGTTAATCTAGGGGATTAATGGAACTATTAAAATATCATTTATGTTGTGATTTATTTATTATGTGTAATGAAACGTTTGTGTATGTAATCTATTTTCCAACACTGATAAACTGATCGGTCATTCAGGACTTGATTCCTTGTAATCATGAAAATTTAATAAAATAATGCACTGACTCTAGGTAACTGGGTTCAGGGTATTATATATCCACTCAACCAAAATGGAATTGCTGTAATAAATATTTTAACAAGATAAATCAATTGGAATCGATCATATGTTATCACATATTATTTTTATACATAGTATGATATCAATGCTTTCCTTGTTTAGCATGTTGTTCTTGATGAAAATTGGTAGTGAACATAAACTGAGATTAAATATAATTATTTTTCGAAGAAAAAGTGACAGGTAAATGAATCTTGTTGATGTTGATGGAAATTAATGGTAAAAAATTTGATGCAGTAAGAATGTTTAATAGACTTGTGATAGCTATGATAGAATATTTTATGTTTCCCATAGTTGGATCCTACAAATAATAAATTGGTCATTTCCAAATGGATTACTGAACCTACTAATTTATATAAATAATATTCTTGGTATGGTTCTGAGTTACCTTTTTTTTGTATAGTCGAGCTCCTTGTGATTTGGATCCAATATTTCTCGTTATATATGAAGGATAAATGCATTATTGAAGGGCCAATAGCCCAGTAGATATGATGGTTTTTACTTATTGTATTGTGATGTGAGCATTTATGGTTGTTCTGATATGTGGGGACAAGGAAGCCCATTGTTTGTGGTAGTAGTTGACGCCTGAAGTCGTGAGATGCCTCAGTATATGCATGTGGGTGTTGGGGAGGACACTAGAGACGATGAAATAGGTTTGTTGTGAATGATTGGATTCTTGATGAATCATGATGGTTTTTATCTACTTTCCTTTCTCCACTGCTCAAGGTAGATGGTCTTTCCTACCCTCCACCCAAAAAAGGGTGAATACGCGTAGGGTATTCCATGTTCTTTATGTGTCTATCTTCTCAAAGGAGGATAGCCCTATGCTCTATGTATAAGTGAAAAAAAATCGACGAGTAGTTCACATATTCACCGTGTTGAACCCCTTACGTGTGGTAGGGCAGAATTTTTTTGTATAATACATGGGAATATGTGAAATTTATAATGTTGTTAGTTAATTGTTGAATAAACGATGTTAACCCATGGGGTTGGAGGTTGTTGGGAAGGAATGCTGAGGTAAAATATCTGAGAATCTCTAGAGTTGGTTTGGTTATGCCTAGAGGGAATGAAACGTTGGTGTGATTCCATTGAAATATAATGTGGATTTTTTTGGTTAATTAAATTTTAAATAATTAATTAATATAAATTGAAACTTATAAAAAGGAAAGAAAGTAATATAATAATTCTATTTAAATGGTTGTGTGCTTATATGATACCTAGTCATAACATTGGTAACAGGGAGTCTAAGAGACTTTAGTTATAGATTAGTCTAAGACTAGATTATTCTGATAGTGTGGTTGTGAGGTATAGTATATTCTATACTTTTTGGGAATCTATATGCTACTCCACCCCGTTAGATAGGGTAAATGACACACCAAGGTTTCTGAGCCCTATGGTTGTTTCCCCCATATTCTGGAGGGAGGATGGATAGCTAACTACCTCCTTTGGCCCTATAGACTTCTATTGGTAGTTAATTGTGTTGGTAGGAACAATGGATTGTTTTCCCCATATATGTGTTTAGAGGGATGTAATGGCTTGTGGTTATTCACACACATATATTCTGTATATAGTTTACTATGGACTACTTTTGGTGTAACTTGTATAGGCTATGATGGATTGAGAATCCTTACTCATTGTATGGGATGTAACAGCTTGAGGTTAAATTATCAATATATGATACACGTTATGAGAGCTTTGGTGGATCCTAGCAACCTCCGGGTTACTTTGGTTATGTGTACGTAGTGTTTTTGTTTCATTAGGCGCATGTGGTGGTGCTTCGCACATGTGTTTGTGGGAAATCCTTTTTGGAGAAAGATTCTTTGGACATGCGACGTCGGGAAAAAGTGGAAAATCATTGGGGAATTGGTATCAGGGTATCCTTGATATTCTTTATTATATTATATGCTCATGAATGTGATACTTTATGAGAGTATCCACGATGAGGTTGGGAACATAGTATTCCTATTTACGTGAGGAGTTAGTTTCCCTTGTTGTTCACTATGCTTTAGTATGCTTTCATTACTTTTTCATGAGAGGGACCGTGGAGGATCCTAATGAGTATACTATTATACTCACCCTACATATATATATATATTTTAGGTCACTTTTTGTAGGTTGGAGATGAGGCTGGTTACTACTAGCTTGGGGTTGCAAGAGCTGTTTTAAATTTGTGGCCGCTGCTATTTTTACTTTCCTTTGTTACATTTAGTTTCACTTTCAGTTGTATTACTTCATTCGTGATATTACATATGTGTACTTGGGATTTATTTTATATTTCAGTATGATTTTAAGTTAATTGGTGTATTTATTATCACTCTTTCACATTTATTCTCATAAAGGGTAATGTCTCCCATTTGTGTGTTTACTATACCCTCAGTGCTAGTCACCAACCCAGGGCCCACTAGAGGAGGGACTTGGGGGTCACTATCTCCCTTTTCTAATTTTTTGCCTATGAGGTGTACACCTTTTGGAGATGGGTCCATGTCAGAGTGGTATCAGTGGTCAGGTTGAGGGATATGATAGAGTTTGGTGTTAGGAACATGTTATGTTTCATGGGTTGGAAGGGAAATGATGTCAGTAATGTTTTGAATGTGATATAAACACGGGACACTGGCAGATACATAGGCATCTAGGGCCCCTTGTTATCTAATGCATGAAACGTAAGTTTATAGTGGCTACTAAATGAGGTGATACTATTCACAGGGTAGAGACATTGGAATGGATCATGCATCATTCAACATGGTGCCTGTGTTTGAATGGGTATACCATGGGATAGGTAAACCTAAAATGAATAAAACAAAACAATTAATTAATTAATGTTTTTTACTCCATAATTTAGGTTTAGGAGCTCTATATTTTTGTTATATTATAAGTATGGCTTCTGTTCGGCGTCCTCATCAGGTATTGCGCAGAAGTTGTCTAGCTGGTTGTGCCAACAGATTGCCGCAGAGTAGTGGTTTATAAAGATAAAACATGGAGCAGGACACTCCAAGAGTTTCATCACTAGAGTCTACAGAATTATGGGGGATTCATCTCAAATGAAATCATAGAACACTTATTGAAGGAGGTTTAGTTAGGCTTCAGTTACATCCATTCTCAAAAAGGGCATTGGGTGTCTATTTTTGTGATGATGAATCATGGGGCAGCGAGGCTGTGGTGGTTCATATTCCTTGGGGATCATGAGGAGTAACCGATCTTGGGTGAGGAGTTTTGAGATAAGTTCTTATTCGATTTTCATTATTTGACTATGAAGGTGTTCACTCACCAAGAGTGTCTTACCCTTCGAAAAAGGATCTCTAGTGTGTGAGAGTTTGGAATTCGTTTTAGGAATCTTTTACGATATTATTTGTACTTGTTTTCAGATGAGGAGGCAAGGGTGAGGTATTTAGAGGAGGATTTGCATCCAGAGATCCAAGGCCAGGTCACCCTATTTATGATGAAGACATATCTTGAGGTGCTGGTGAGGGTAGATTTCATTAAGAGGACATTGTCCAGAATTGGATTGTCACGAGAGGGGAGTCGTCATGATTCCTCATGAAGCCAAGCTATGGGCTAGGGTTCCCAGTTTTTAGGATAGAGGGTTTTTTATTCAGTCAAGGGCAGGTACCAATCCTTAAAATATCATTTCTCCAGGGATGGGAGATCTCAAGACTATGCCAATGGGATCAAGTTCTTGTTTTTCTTGTGTAGGATGTGTTCATCAGTAGCAAGGGTTCCCGATCATTTAGATCTGTCATTTTGCAACTGGTGTACCCCTCCAGGTTCCTCTATTAAGTCAGTTCCATCCGAGGTAGCAGTAGAAGGTTGCACCATATTTGGATTAGTATATAGAAGATGGGGTAGGTATAGGACAACCCCATGGAATTCCCCATCCTCAGAGAGAAGAGAAAAACCCTGATGGTGGTCGTCATGAGGTTCAGAGAGTCCATGGAGGACTTCGTGGTCTGCTTAATGCTTTAGTGTAGCCAGTCAGGTGAGCCAGCCATCGTTCGAGGTACCCTTTGCTTGTTTTCCACGTGGTTGTATGCCATGTTTGATTCAGGAGAAACATACTCATTCATATCACATTCCCTAGTCTATGATTTGGGAATTGAGGTCTAGAGGCTTCCAATTCCTTTGGAATTAACTATTCCTATTGTAGGTCAAGTTGACATGTTTGAAGTATGTAGTGAATCTGAGTTAGTACTGGGGAAGCACCACTCTTGGGGAGATTTTCTAGGTTACAGATATAACCATATGATTTAATCGTTGGTATGGATTGGTTTTATTTGGTGCAGGCTATCATAGATTTCATCTGAAGGAAGGTGGTGCTCTTGGATGATGATGAAGATCCAGCGGTGTTTGTTGGTGAGTGAGACCCTCGAATAGGGCAGAGGGGTATTCTATCTGTGTCATCTTTGATGGATAATAGGATTATATGTTATTATAAGGATCATCATTTGGTATTTCCCCTGGTTATATAAGAGTACCCGGATGCCTTTCAAGAAGAGGGTGTATCATGAAACCCTTGACGAGAGATAGAGTTTGGGATCAAGGTATAGAAATAAATGTCTCCTATCACAATGTATAAATAATGGATAAACCCTTCTGTGTTTTGGGAGAGACTTATACTACTTGATTGTCTTTTGTAGTGAGGTTTTGTTCGGCCTAGTGTGTCATCGTGGGGTGCACCAGTTTTATTCGTGAAGAAGGATGACGGAAGTTTGCGGTTGTATATCGATAATGACCGCTTAAAAAAGTGACCATGAAAAATTTCTATAATATTCCATGAATTAATGATTTATTTGATAAGCCAAAGGGTGAAATTTGGTTCCCAATGTTCGACATGCGGTCAGGATATCATCATATGTGTATGAAGGATGAAGATATTCTGATTAATGATTTTTTTTGTCGTCATGTGAATCATGAGTTCATCCTAATTTCGATCGGTGTAAATAATGACCTAGATGTGATTATGGGGTTGATAAATTCCATGTTTTCTGAGATCCTAGATAAGTTCATGCTGGTTTTAATTGAAGTCATCCTTGTGTATTCCAGGCCCGAGAAGAAGAATTCAGAGCATCTTTATGCCATTTTGTGGGTTTTTCATTAATAGAAACTGTTTGGGATGTAGTCGAAGTGTGAGTTTCAGGCTTGAGATAATCATTTAATGGGGAATGTGGAATCTTAGAAGGGATTAGTTGTGGATATATCGAATATAGAAGTGGTTTTTTGTTGGGAATCCCCCAAGAATGTGGCATAGGTGTGTAGTTTCTTAGGTTTTGTAGGATACTATAGGAATTTCGAAGATGATTTCTCTCAGGTTCCAAATCCTCTAACAAATTTGACTATAAAGGGTCAGGAATTTGTGTGGACTGATTGGTGTTAGGCATCTTTTGAGTATCCAACGGAGAAGGTGGTATGTGCTCCTGTTATTTCTCTTCCAGTAGAGGGAATTCAATTTTATTTTTTCTACAATGCATCACATATTGGGTTAGTATTTATTCTGATTCAGTAGAGACGATTTGTTTCTTATGGGTCTTAGGAGTTGCATCCCCATGAATGTAAATATACCACCCATGTTGTTGAGTTTGTAGGTTTGGTGTTTTCTCTTATGTTGTGATGAAATTAACTCCTTAGTGAGAACTTTTTGGTTTTCACCGATCATATAATCATGAGGTATGTTTTCTCCCAGTGTGACTTGAACTTAGGGAATCGTCGGTGGATGGAGTATATATAAGAATATGACATTGAAATCTCATATACCATTATAAAGTTGAATTTTTTAGTTTATGCGCTGAGCAGAAAGTCATCTAGTGATGTGGTATGTGAATCTGGTGATTCCTAAATAGTGATAAAAGAACATTCTGCATTACATAATGATATAGGAGAAGTTGGGAGTAGAGGTTTTCTTTTTCAGATGACTGTGAAATCGCCTTAGGTATAGTGGGTAGAAGAATCCTAGTTGGGGATCTAGAGTTGGAGTTCTAGAATGAAGGAGTTGTTTATAGAGAGGCCCCTGATGGTTGGGATAACGAAGAAAAAAATAGGAGTGTTGAATTATGGAAGGATTTTTATTCCTCTGGTGATGTATGAAATAGTTCTCTAAGAGTTCAATATTTTTTCTTTGGCAGTACATCATGTGGGGATAATGATATACAGAGCTTTGAAGAGTCGGTTTTGGTGGCCTGGGCTGAAGCGTTTAGTTTTGGAGTTTGTGTTTCATTGTTTGGTCTTCCAGAAGGTGACGTCCGAGAATCATGTCCCCGGTGGATTGCTCTATCCATTAGATATTCCTCATTGGAAGTGGTAGGAAATATCAGTGGTCACTTTTAATAGTTTACCTCAAGATCAGGGAATGCATTATGTTATTTGGGTGTATTTGTTCATTTAACAAAACCATCCCACTTTATAACAATCACGGAGTCGATCTTAGTGGATGTTTTTTTGAGGTGGTATATGGAGGATGTGGTGAGTCTCCACGGAGTCCTGAGGATGATAATTTCTGATTGATATTCTTGTTTTACATCTAGGGTGTGGAGGGGTCTCCAACATGATTTTGGTTCTTAGCTATTCCTTATCACTTCCTTTCATCCATATAAGGATGTTCAGACATATGAGAACATCCAAACTCTTAATGAAATGTTTCACTCTTGTGTCATGGAATTTAGAGGTTCATGGATGAGAAGCTTACCCAAGGTGGAGTTTGATTAAAAAAATATAGCTTTCACTCCACCATCAGTATGACGTCATTTCAATCCTTGTATGACTGACCTTGTCATTCTCTGTTATGCTAGACTGGGGTCGGACAGTAAGAAATTCACAGACCCGAAGTATTGCCGAATATGACATAGATTGTTCATGTGATTTGTGAGAGGATGAAGGCAGAGAAAGATCATCAAAAATCATATGCCAATTAAAGGAGGATTCTATTAGAGTTTTATGTTAGGGATAACATGGTTCTGAAGGTGACTCCCTATTGGGGGCAGTGAAGATTTGGTCGTGGGAGTATGATTTATCCCCTGTTTATTGGTCCTTTAGAGGCATTGGATCATATTGGATCCATGGATTATCAAGCAATACTTCCCTCACAGATGATCTATATACATGATGTTTTACATGAGTTACAGCTCCATCATTATCTTTATGATGAATCTCACATCATCAATTGGGGAGAGAAAGATGTTGATGATGATGATGTGTCCTTCAAGGAGCAGCCTGTGGAGATCCAAGACCGCAAAGTGAAGGTGTTTCCTGGGCATTCTATCCCATTGGTTCGTGTCTTGTGGAGACACGGTGGCGTGGTTGAGAGTACCTGGGAATTTGAGTCACATATAAATGCTCAGTTCCAAGATTTTTTTTTGTTTATTAACACCTTTCATGTAATAATGTTCACTTTGTGGTTGTAGACATTATGTGTCTATGAGATGGATTTCTTTTGATGATTCTTGTGGGTTTCTCTCTTTTGAGAGGTATCTCAATGGGTGGTTTTTTGAACCCATTTTATATTTCCTTTTAGGTTGGTTCAGAATTCTCAAGGATGATCATGTTTTGATAGGTATATAATGTAATGGCCCGAACCTCTTCGTTCAATTCCCTTGCAGAAATATAGTGTTTAAGGTGTTCTACGAGGTCAAGGTGACTTATCCCCAACAGTTTTATGAATATCTTGTTCTGTGAACAATGTTTCCTGTTTTGTGAATAGTGTCATCGGTGTTAGTGAGTCATTCTTTGAATAGTGAAATCAGTGTCTGTGATTCTTTCTATGAATAGTACCATGGGTTTTGGTGACACAGATGTGAATAGTTTCATCAGTGAGAATATGTGAATGATGTCATCAGTGAGAGAGATGTGAATAGTGTCATTGGTGAGACAGATGTAAACTATGTCATCATTGAGACAGATGTGAATAGTGTCATTAGTGAGTAATTTTTTGAATAGATCCATCGCTGTCGGTGAGCCATTTTGTGAACAGTTCCATCGGTGTCAGCAAGCCATTTTGTGAATAGTGCCATCAGTGTCAGTGAGTCATTTTGTGAACAATTTTATCTATTTTGGTGAGTATTTTTTGAATAGTGACATCGGTGTCGATGAGTCATTTTGTGATCAATTCCATCAGTTTCAGTGATTCATTTAGTGAACAGTGCCATCTGTGTTGATGATTAATTTTTGTAAACAGTGCCATCGTTGTTGGTGAGTTATTTTGTGAGTAGTGTTGTCGGCATCTGTGAGAAAACTGTGGATAGTTTTTCCAGAATCAGTAGATGTGCAGTGTTACTAGCTTCTAACAGTTTCGCCTCTTTGACAATTTAATTGGCATAAAACACATTAAAGGCCTTGGTTTAATATATTTATGGATGATTAAAATCCCATAACTCCTATATTAATTTTCATACCGCTTGGGATTCCTTTACTAGGTAAAACCACTTGGTATAATGTGATCGGATTTTAATGGAAAATCTAGCATATATTAAACTATTTCTCCATAATATATTTTAATGGGATGAGATATATTCCCCCTTTTTTCTACCTTCTTTTCCCTGGTTTAAGAAGCTCTAACCTTAAATTCTTCCCATAGGGGTTTTGTGATCGAACCGTAATCCATGGTTCGTTCCCACATGAAGTTTCTTCCTGCTATATGTGCGCCCCCTATTTTGTTGTAATCATCAAGTGTTGTTCCATCATCAATAAAAGTTATGATATACATTCATTATTTTGTTGTATTATATCCTTATTCCCTTTTTTATCCTTTACATGTTATGGCATGTGATCTCCATGCTTTTAATAGAGTTTTGTTGGGTGTCGGTCGGTGTGGTTATTCCGCGACATCTTGGGGTGGATGTAGTTATCAAGGGGGGGGGGGGTGATCAAAATGCGTTGTTTGGATCTTTCTCGTATAATTAATGTCATGAACCTTTTGAGTTAGGGGATTCATTTATTATCTATTATTTTACCAGAAATCGTAGAGTAAGAATGTTTTAGCCACTAGATCATAATGGTATTGACATAATAAATATTTGAACTGGGAAAATCAATTGGCATTGATTTTATGTCGTCGCCTCTTGTTTTTCTATATAGTGTGATATCAATACATTCCTTGATTAACAAGTCATTATTTAAGAAAATTGGTAATGAACATAAACTGGGATTAATTGTATTTGTTTTCAAATATAAAGAGGCATGTAAATGAATCTAGTTGTTGTTGCTGGAATTTAATGATAATCAAATTGATGTTGTAATCATTTTTAAATTACGTGTGATATCTATGATATCATGCTATTTAGGTTTTATATATTTGGAACATACAAACAATAATTCAGTTAATTATAGATGGATTGAAGAACCGATTTTTTGACAAAAAGATAATTCCTTGTGGGGTTCATAGTTACCCTATTGCTTAAAAGCTCGAGTGCTTCGGACACATGAGTTCTCATTATATATGATGGTCAGATTCCTTGTTTAAGGGAAAGAGGCTAGTTGAAATGATGTTTTTTTCCTGCTTCTTGTGTTGTGATGTTATCATGGATGTATATTGTGATATTCGGGGGCAGGGAGGCCCATTGGTTGTGGCAGCATTTGACCCCTAGAATGGCGAGATGCATCGGTTTATGCTTGTTATTGTGGAGGAGGACACCAAAGATGATGAAATATTTTGTATTTAAATGATTTAATGCTTGATGAATCATCATGGTTTTTTGCTGCTTTACTTTCCCCACTGTAGAAGATAACTAGTCTTTTTTACCCTCATTCCAAAAAGGGATAAATACGCATGAGGTATTCTACATGTTTTTAGTGTTTATCTTCTTGTGAGAGGACAGGTTTATGCTCATCCTGTACGTGTAAAGGAATCGACAGGTAGTTCACCTAATCACCATGTTTATCCCCTTTTATTTGGAAGCTTATAATGTTTCTATATATTGCATGGTAGAATGTCAAAGTAATAATTCTGTTAATAAATGATTGAATAAATGATGTTAACACATGGGGTTGGATCTTGCTGGGATGAAATGATGAGGTATATTTTTGAGAAGTTGTGGAATTGGTTTGGATATGACTAGAGGGAATGATACTTTGGTGTGATGATAATGAAATATAATGTCGAACTGTTAATGGTTAATTATTGATTAAATATTTATTTAACGTAATGTGAAACTAATTAAAATTAAAAAAATGTAATATAATAAATATCATTAAATGGTTGTGTTCTTATAGGATACTGAGTCTTGGTTGTACCAGAAAAGAGTTCGAGAGACGTTAGCTGCTGTAAATTCTAAGACTAGGTTATGCTCATAGTGTTTTTGTGAGCTATAATATATTCTATAATTTTTGTGTTTTTATACTCTACTCTACCCCATTGGTTTGGTAAATTGACACCCTAGGGATTCTGATACCTAGGGGGGTACCCAACATTCTCATGGGAGGATGGATAGATGAGTACCACCTTTGGCCCCAGTATCTTCCCTTTGAAGTTACTTGTGATTGTAGGCACAATGAATAGTTTTCCCTATACATTTGTGTAGAGGAATTTAATGGATTTTCGTTTTTTAGATCCATATATTATGGATATATTTTCCTATGGAAAAGTGTAACGTGAATAGGCTATGATGGATTGAGGATCCTTACTTGTTGTATGGTCTGTAATGGCTTCACGTATAATTCCTGACATATGATACACATTATGATAGCTCTGGAGGCTCCCAGAAACTACCTGGATACTTTGGTTACACAGACATAGTTTCTTTTTTTCATGAGGTTTATATCCTGTTTCTTCACCTAGGAGTCTGGGGCGAAACCTTTTTGGAGAGAGATTCTTAGTATTTGTGAAGTTGGGGAAAAGTGTAAAATTAGTGGGTAAGTGGTAGCAAGGTACCCTTGATATTATTTATTATTTTATATATTCTTTTATGCGATACATTGTGAGAGTAGCCATATTGAGGATGAGAACAAATTATACATGTTTAGGTGCTGATTTATTTTCACTTGATGTTCAATGTTCTTTATGATGATTTCCTTACTTTTTCACGTGAGTCTCTGGGGAGGATCCTACAGAGTATGTTGTCATTCTCTCCCTACTTATATATAAACTGTTGTCAGGTCACTTGGAGCAGGATGGAGATCATGCTGGTTACGAATAGCTTGTGGATGGAAGAGCAACTTCGGCTTCATGGGCCGCTGTTGTTTTTACTTTCCTTTGGTACCTGCAATTTTCCCTTTTAGTTACAGTAGTTCATTACTGACATTACATATGTGTACTGGGGATTTATTTTACATTTTAGTCTAAGTTGGTGTTTGTTGGTGACTATCTTATCCCTATTTTAAATGTGTTATCTTATAGGTTAGTGACTTCCATTTGTGAATTTGATATACCCTCAGTGCTAGTCTCCCATCTGAGGCCTACTCGAGGAGGGACTCAGGGGGGGGGGTGTCAATATATATCTTATCACATTGATGAACCAGGAGGGGTACACCTTCTTGGAAGGGGGTAGAGATACTTTAATTATTAAAACACAAATAAATTAAATTCATATATTTAAATATATATCTTTATGTTGTCATTCTAGAAATACACTTATATATATATATACAACTTCATTATTCTACGAGGAAAAAGAAAATGATGAACAACTCAAATAATAAAATAGAACCTTCTTCAAATTTAGTATTGAAGGGAAAAAACAAAATTCCGTAACCTTGTTATTCCATCAAATTCATGGTTGATCTTACGAATATTTATCCCATTATTTTTAAATTCTACATATTCCTTTTTCAATTCTTTATTATTTATCTTTGTAGATGGTTGAGTACTCATTTGAGATATATAATATTTCCTAATTCATTCATGATTTCAAGATCCATCCATTGAAAACCCATAACTATTGGATCTTTTGTGATCCTCATTATAGACAATATAATATAGTCGTTTTGTCTAAAAGGATTGAAAAAATTATTAACTTTCCTATAGTGGTAATGTATTAAGAATTTTCACAGTTTATTCTACTCCAACCATCTTCTCTAGAAAATGTTTCACTCATTATGAGTGAAAATATATTATTTAAAATTTTATAATTTTAATATATATCACACCTTATTTATAAAATAAAATTACTCCAAACATTTACAGAAAAATTTACCATATAGAACGCCAAATCATGATTTGGGTAATTTTTATCAAGAACATTCAATTTTCAGGAGGCATACACGGCCATTGTATAATTATACAAGAGGACGAATCCTAGTACCTTCATTGATGCATCACTATAAATGACAAAATATTCTCTGCAATAGGGTAGTGAAAGTGAAGATGTGTGGAAAAAACATTTCTTTAGTTCCATGAAATATACCTCACATTCATCAGTTCTGAGGAACTTGTCTCCCATATGAGTTAGCTTTGGTAGTGGATTGGATAACTATGTGAAATATTCTACATAACATTGAAAATATCCATCCAAACCAATAAAAATAAGGATCATAGTATCCTTTGTTGTTATGAACCAACATTTAATAAATTTTTTCATTAATGGATTTGTAGATATGACCTTGTTTAAGATCATATGACCCTAAAATGAAATTTTTTAGAGCTAAAATGAATACAAGGTAAATTTTTCATACAACGTACCCTTCCATAGGGTATTAATTTTAATCTTCATGTGATGTCTATTCTCTACTATTCTAATTCAATATATAATAATATTGCCTAAAATTACGACCATGAACCAATAATGGAAATATCTAAAGACATTATTCAATAAATCCCTGAATATAGTAGGGGCATTAGTAATAACCAATGGAATAACTAATTTTTTTTCATGTCCATACAATTTAGAAATGTTGTCTTGGGTATATCCTCCTTTTGGTCCCTCAATTGATAATTTCCAAAATTAATGTCAACATTTGAAAATTAATGATCTTTGTAAAAAAATTTAGAAAAGAAATTTATATTGGGTATTTGATAATTATTATAGATATTTATCTTTTTATGTTCTTAATAATAAATTTAGCGTTACAATGATCTATAGTTCTTCATAAAAAAATGAATTGGTGAACCCCAAATTGATTCAACAGGATGAATGAATCCCAATTTCATATTTTCTTAGATTTCCTTCTTTAAACTATGAAGCCTATTCAGATCAAATATTTTGAGAGTATTTAAAATATGTGCAGTTCTAGGTTATAGTTCTACTGAAAACATAACATGATGATTCAGTGGATGACTTGGATACTCTTCTATAAAGATATAAAAAACTCATTTATTATAAAAATATATTTGATATTGAGTTTCTCCCCAACCATTATAGATAAAAATCAATTTTGAATTGGATTCCAGACTTATATAATCGATGTGATTAAATATAAAGTCCATATTTTTTCACACTAATAGAATATCATATTTTGGTTCAAAATATCAAATGTAACTTCCATTCCTCATAAATTTATGTGGTATTTATGTAAAAAATCAAATCAACGACTATAATAACATCAAATTAAACAATAGGGAGAACAAAATTATTTATAGGAAGAACATTGCCAACAACATCAATTGGATGAAAATCATAGACTTGGGATGTGATCATTGTACCATTTTAGTATTTCTCTATTATGCCAACATATATTTATTGAGACGGTATTTTTACCCTTAAAAAATCCAACAGATATAATAGTGTTGGTAGATCCAATATCGAATAAGATATTAACAGTTATAGTGTTGATTCTATTTGTGCTTTTCAACATATCAAGATCATAGCCCTTATCCAAAATAGTGATCATCAAAGATTTCCATTCTTCATTAATATTAAGTGGTTTCTAATATCAATCATCATAAAAAACCATTCAATTTATGAACATTGTAACATAATTACCATAATCTATGCATTTGAAAAACTAGAGTATGTATGGTTCATTATGTTTCTTGTTTTTCCATTAGTAGATAACATATTATTCCCATCAAATTTATATTTTATTTTTTGAAGAAATTTCATTACACATATAAAAATGTTTCCAATAACCATAAAAAAATTTCATACATGTTTACTTACAGACCATCATAATGAAGGATATATCAATTTATTATATCCAAGGGGTTTATAATTTCACTAAAAAAATTTCCATTGATTTAAAAATCACGGAATCAATGTGTAACATCTATTTACATCTCCCCCTTGGTGATATAGTATCCATGTGATTCTAAAATACCACAATGTACACATTTTTACAAGATCAAATTATAAGAGGCTCAATGCCATCCATTCGCATTAACTAGGGAAATATCTATCCTTTTCTCTTTTATCTAGATAGAAGTTTCATAAAGTAAAGATAAATCATGTATAAAAAGAGTTTTTTTAGCATTATAGTGTCCACCTACCACAAAAATGGTGTTACCCCCACTCTATATGCTATAAATATTCCCAACGAAGAGATTCCATTTATTGACCAAGGACTTACCAAAATTTGAGCTCCAATCCAAATAAAAAACAACAAAAATAATTATGTATAACAATTTATAATTAATTGTTCAATTTTATACAATATTTTATTACAAAAACAAATTAAGGAACATAATAGTATCAAAACCATTAGAAAAGTGGTGTAGTCCCCTCCCAAAATGCACCAGTACCATAGACATATAAAATCTCTCATTAAATTATTGGGATTAATAAAACTTAGTCAAAATTTTGATGGATTTGATTAATTCATTTTCACAAGAATTTTTATATCTTCGAAATAATAAGTGGAATATTATCGTATTGATTTATTAATTATCCAATGGAATTGACATTAATAATTTTCCCGAAGACACCATGATCAATAGATTATGAATATAGAAAAGAATAAATGTATGTAGAGGAATATGATACCCTAAATGTTACTTTTAATAGCAAATGAATAAAATTTTATCAAGGGTGGTTGAATAAAGGAGGAAATATTGGAATATTAATTTGAAATAACCCACTAATGATGCCACTTTCATCTAAAAAATATGGGTATTAGACTAGAAATCATTACTCAGACCTTAATTTTTCTAAAAAAATATAAAATGTACATGTCATTAAATGGACCAAGGTGTCATGGAATTCCACCCACATTTATAAACCCAAGTAATTGTTTTCCCTTATATCATGGTGTGATCCACCTCTATTGACCATAAGAAATGATCCTATAAAATAAAACCCCATAACATGACTAATTATTCCATAGAATGTTAGAAAATTATGTGGTTAAAAAAATTATTCATGTTCAAGTCATCATGATGTGGAATATACCTTCACATCATAGCCTTGTTCTTCTAAATCATAAATATTTCCCTAAATAGAACACCTCATCGAAAACCCCATTACATGTGTCCCTAGTTTTTAGATCTTAAAAATCCACCACCATGTACAATAAAAAATGAAAAATTTAAGGGTTCCTAGAAATTATAATTTGGAATCATCCCCATGGATTTATTAACATAAATAATTATTTTTCTTTTTAAAAACCCACACAAAAAAACACCATGATTCCCAGAAACCCCTTGTAAAAGTGTGACCACTACCCTCACACCAAGGTTCCCATCTATGTATTTTATGATTCAAAAATTTCCCCCTAATAATAAAATATATCATACCCCCCATGATGTTATGATCAACATACAGTGAAATTTATCTACAAATTCACTTAAATCCTAAATCAACATTCCTCAACTACTCAAAACTCCTCTAAAAACTAAAAACACATCAATAATATTTTAACAGTTATTTTAAAACCATGAAATCAAAATTTCAATCCCAATTCATGAATAGACCCCTGATTCTTGAATAGAAATTTAAATTTTATATAAATTTCAAAACCCTTAATAATGTGTGTTTTTATTGATATTCCTTGAAAACATTATCATATACACTGAACCAAGTTTCAACGAATGTGATATTTTAGATTCAATAAAATCTATAAAATTGAAAAAAAAACATAAACTATTTTTTATGTGTGTTATGAGATGTTAATTTTAATTCAATACAGTACCAAATAAAAAACTCACATAATAATTTAATATTTTGTCATTATAATATAACCTATGAAAATAAATAATGTAACATATGTAACCCATTATTTATATTGTAATTATTGGATTGAAATTCAAAATTTCTAGAAAAAAAGTATACTTACAGTGGAAGTTGTGGGTGTAAGATTAAATTTGACGCTGATAAAAATGAAAATGAATAATATATTCTGTGGAAAAAACAAAAAATGATTTGGTGTTAGAATAAAATGTTCCATAATAATAATTGTGATAACCATATAATTTTAGGGTCATTAATATTCATAGAGAGTTAAATGATTATCTAATAAAAAAGGATAACTAGAAAATTGGGATTTTAGGCTTTCTGGGCATTCCGATGCTAGGGTGATCAGTAGAGTATGGTCTGGTTGACCATGTGGCTGAATTAAAAGACTCATAAAAGAAATATCCACAACATGAGGGAATTTTGTTATGGTGCGGGTGTGGGTTTTTTTAAGAGTGGATAGATGGGTCTCCGTATCTAGGGAGGAAACATCATTGTTTATCCTTGAGTAGAATGTTATGATATTTCCAAAGGAATGCACCAAGGTATTGTGTGTGGGGAAATAAACACGTTTCAAACCCAAGGATTCACTTTATAGGCCCTCAAAATGGAAGATTAATCTGGATTTCCCCATGGTGGGTTTTCCCATGGATACTTTTCAATAATATGGATAAAAATAAGAATTGGTGCTTTCCATTTCCATTATGGGTATTGTGGCAAAACGGTATCTACATCCACTGGGACTTGAATCATGGTAATTATATCCACACAACAAGGGAATCCACACACAAATTTTATATAGGAATAAAATAGTAATTTACTATCTTGACCCCATTTATTATAAGGGTAAAAGTATCATTGGGAGTCCCATTTTTTTGGTTATATCTCTTTTTCTTCATAACTTATTCAATCCATCATAGTGGGGAATGGTTCTTCATTGGTTTTAATGGTGGTATACAGAATGTTTTTTTCTTTCCATTATTTTGGTTGATCTCCTATTATTTTTATGCAATTTGGATAGGGTTTCAATGATTATTTTATTGGGGTATGGTGGAATTAGTTGAGATTGATAGGGATTTTCTGTTACATGGGTAGAGGAAATCCCTTGAGGTACAAATCACACCATTCAATGTGTTTTTAGCGTGTTAAATGTGTATGGTTATTTTTAGGTGATTATTTATATTAAATTATTTTTGAATAATTAATTTTAAATTATACACATTAATTATTTATGTAATGTTTCCTGAGATTGGTGCTTAGAATACTAGATGATATGGAATCATGCATGATAGATCCTGACGAAGGGTTAAAACTAAAATTGAGGTAGGTGGACTCTATGATATTATTTCATTTGTTTCTATGTATTATCATGTATACCTCTATACTATATCAAGTTTTGGTACATGGATAGGGACCAAGTAGGACCTCAGATGAGATGAAGGAGTGAAATTTTCCACCAAAGATGAGACCAATTCCTACATAGCACATTAGGTAATTTAGATCAATCAAATACATTATCTATAATGGTTAGGGTGTTAGTTGAGATGACGATAAACATTTTGTTGGTAAAAGAGTATGAAAAATTATATTTGTAGTTATTGTTTGACTCGCAGAGCTGGTGGGTTAAAATAAGAGGATTGGGGATGACTATTAACATGTGAGATGATCGTACATCATATGAGAGACTATTAATTCACTCTTGAGGTTGGAGGAGAGCCCAAATGTAATTTTGAGTGAGATGAGCGATCTGGGACTTTGTGTATGTGATAGAGAAGGAATTTCTCTTGGCGATGGGAAAAGCGATCTCCCTTAGTAGATGTTAGATGAGATCCTACTACTGGTACTGATAATTGATGAAGTACATGGAATTTAGATTCCATGGGGAATTTAGCTTCCATGGGGAATTTGAATTCCATGGGGAATTTAGATTCCAAGGGGTATTTTGATGAGGAATTGGACCCTTATTGTTGAGGCTAGTGTTGGGAAGAGCCAATGTTCTACAAGGTCAACATGGGGTGTAGAATGTATGTCGGTGATGATGTTTGGAGACGAAGGGCGTGGTATCACGTGACTACCACCCCTGAGATGAAATGTGACTTTTGTGATAGATTTCATGCCATGTCTTTTATTAATTACATGTTATTACTATTGTAATTATGATAGTCCATAGATTCTTGTGTCGATGGTGTGGATCCCTAGACCTAGAGCCTCTACGAGAGAGATGACCCTAGACTGAATACCATGAGAGGGATGTAGTCTTCTTTTTATAAAAATTATGTGGAAATAGTTAGTAATATATTATGTATTGAGACTAGTTTGAACTCACTATGAGTTAGAAGGATTTTTCATGGACATTTCCTTGATTGAGAATGTAGTGGTTAGGAATAAGATGCGATGAAGGGGTCTATCATTAAAGAGAAGCTTGTGGTTTGAATGACTTGAGTGAGAAGAGTTCGGTATTGTGATGTGATGTGAGATTAGACTTTGGTACTAACCTAAGTGATAAGGAAATTTATGATACCAATTCAGAGCAAGATTGTAGGAACCTACTTTGAGTGATAAGGAATAGATCAATCCTTATAAACTAAAACATTCTAGAGATATGATTTGGTGAATGTTCTTGGTGAAAAACCACACTCCATTGAAGTAACTATCATGACTTAGAAAACACACATACCTTAGTTTTTTAATATGATTCGTATTATGTGTAAATATGTAAATAAATTATGGTATGTCGCTGAATTAAGAATGGTTATTAATTGTGTTGTTGATGTTAGAACATAGTGGACTAAGGACTATATATATCTTTTTAAGAATCACAATGTCACGATTATCACATAAAGAGTCAATAATTATTTTTATTTATGTAATTTTTTACTCATGTATATACACAAATATGAAGATTTATATTGAGGATTCATGGTGAGACAATATTGAGTAATATTGTCACACTATTGATGGAAACCCCAATGCACATGTAGACCTTATATCCACATTCAGATTAGGGAATAGGACATGTAGTGGATCTAGTTGGTGAAACTCAAGGGTATATAGGGAATGAGATAATATTGTGGCTAATGACTATTAGTAAGGCCCCATCTATATTTTCTTAATTTTTATTTATTTGTTTTTTCTTTTTGGCCTAGTGGGTGACCAGTTATGATATATGATAATGTGCTTCAACACTTCATTTTGATATAACACGATTCTTGTTTCTTTTTATTTTCATTGTATTATAGTTTTTTGTGTATGTTTCTATGTTTTTGTAATGAATTAAATTTAAGTAAATATTTTCCCCATCTATGATTTGGGTCCTCAACAGTAGAAGGTATTCTTTGGATTTTGAAGTGGTGAGGCTGAGGACATTTAGTGCACAGGTCTGTGACACTATAAAGTGTTCTGTGGACTTGGGTGTCATAATAGTGAATATTAATATTAAAAATGGAGGTTATATAAATAGATACATATGGTTTTCTTAAAACTGATTTGGGTGACACATTATTATTTTAGGTTAATTAACCTATTACATAAAAATAAGTGATATATGTAAAAGAATATACTAATTGGAATGAGTTCATGAATTTTGAAATGGATTTCTTCTACCAAAATCATGTTCGAAATTTGATAGAACCAAAAAATGATGTCATACTTATTGGTATTAAATGGGTATTATAGAAGAAGATAGATATCCATAGTTAAATAAAGAAACATAAATCAAAAATAGTAGAGAATGGGTTCATATGTTGTCAAGGATTTAGTTATGATGAAACAATTTTACAAACCAAAATGTTCTAATATATTATAATTCTACATTCTATAGTAGATTCTATTGATTCTAATAATTTTAAAATAGATTTCAAAATATGTTTATTTAATAAAAAATAGATGAATGTGTTTATAGGAAATAAAAAAATGTTTTTTGATATCTAAGAATTACAGTAACGTATAAAATTTGTAAATAATGATTATACATTAAATAAAACATCAGGATCATGAAATATTTATTTTTTTGAGTCTATATTTGAATTTTTTTCCCAACAGAAATGAGTGTGATATATGTATCTATGGTAATTTTAGTGACTGAGCTTTAATTTTCCATGTATTATATGTGGTTGAAATATTTGTAATGGGACATGAAAATTAAGTCAATATTTTATTTAAGACATGATTAAATTAATTATTCACCATGGATAACCTAGGAGAATCAATATTTATTATAGTAATCAAGATCTATTGAGAGAAATCATAATGGCTACATATACTAAGTAAACGTAGATACACTAAAAATGCACTAAAAAATTGTAAAAATTGAAAAATTAATTTGAGGATTATTCGAAATGTTGCATATAAGTAATAATTATAATAAAATGTGACCATAAAAAAAGAATATATAAGTAAATTGAGTACTATTTCCTTTGTTTATGTAATAGGATCTATCATATACATCATGATATCTACTAGGACTGATTTTGCTTACACCTTGAACATGGTGAGAAGATACCAATCAAACCATAAAGAGTTTTACTCTCTAAAAGTCAAGACAATACTAATATATATAAGGAATATGTATTAAATATTGTTTTTTATTTAAGTGATAAGGATCTACTATTGAATAAACACATTAATTCTAGTTTCTATGAATATTTTAATGATCTGAAATCATAGTCAGATGATATATTTTCCCTGAATGGTGGTATAATGAGCTAAATAAGTGTGTAGTAACAATTTTTTCAATTTTAAAATTGTATCCTTGTATATATTGTCTTATGATACAAAGCTTTTGGTAGTACGAATAGGCTAATTTATCCAATAACATGATATTCCACATATAAGTGTCGAGAGAATTAATGTTTATTATGGTAATACTATAGTAGTTGAACTTTCAAATAATACAATGTCACATAAGTTTAAATTTCATTAAATTTATATGTTTTATTTATTAATGGATATTACTCATTGAGATAATGTGACAATTCATAGACTATCCATAAAGGATAACACAACATACCCAATAACTAAATTCGTATCTCAAAAATTCATATCCTAAAAAGCATTAAATTTATTTCAGTTATATATCTATTAGGATATTTATATTAATAAAAGAAAATATGAAATATATTTTATAGATATTATAATTAATGTATATTTTTATGGGTTTTTAATGGAAAATATCAAAACTACTGGTGCAAAGTGTTTGGAAATAACCCTTAGGTATTTTTTTGTGGAGTCTATTAAAATTAGTAGACATAAATACTAAAAAATAAATTTAACAATTATAGTTTGTAATATATAATTTTATAAAATATATATGAAGCTTAAATGTTTTTTTAGTTAGTTTTGGATAATAAACTATAACCAAATTCTGGACATATGGGTACATCAATGTTTCACCAATGTTTCAGAAAAATGATTTGAGTTGTGATGGTGGATAAAAACATATGTAATACATATAAATTTCTCAATTAGAATATTTGATACTTTATTAATGGAATTATAATTTCTCATATATGAATGAATAATGGAGATATAGAGAAAAATATTCCATAATGAAGATCATGGTTTGTTTTTAATCATTCTATAATTCTTGATAAAACAATATATATAAGGTTAAACAGTTGCGGTTTCGGGAGTTTCATTAATATAATTAATTTTTAATGGCCCTGAAATTTTTAGGGATCATTATAATTCATATTTTTTTTAATTATTACATTCCATGGGGAATTTAATAATAGACGTGGATATAATTGTGTTTTGAATCAATTTGGTGATATTCATGTAGTTGTGAGGTGTTTTCGTTAGGGAATTTTTCTGACTATGTAACAATGAAAATCCTAAATAATGGTTTCATGAACACTATTTCATGGTCTATTCCAAATTTGATTTTTAAAGGTATAAACTTCTTTATTTTCCAGCGATAAAACATTTTCCCTTCATTTTTTTCAAATTAAATGAATTGATTAATGAATCCAATTATAATTTATGTTTGTGTCATCATTGATTAGTCTTGTGATGAATAATTTGAAAATATTAATAATTAATCAAAAGAAGTAAAATTTGATAGATTAATGGGTAGATATTGAATCCATATTTAAAGGGATAAATGGGTGTTGTTTCAAATTATTAACTAAAATTTTATAAGGATTTAATCAAGGTAAATACTAATAATTTATCTTGAATTTGAGAAACATGTATTGGATATGAAGAGAAATAAATATAATACATGATAAAAGGGAGTTACAAATTTTAGAAATACTTGTTTTAAAATAATATTTTTTAAAATATGGAATTAATTAGACTATAATTGATAGACATAGCTGGTGGAGGAATAATATATCATCCATATTTATGAACATGGAGTGTATTACTAAAATATTTAAGGAATAATATTTTATTTTTCTTTTTTTGATCGAAATTATTAATAATTAGAGAGAAGATACCAAACATTTCTTATGATAGTGGTAATAATTCATTTTTCATGTGGTTTTGAATCAAGAAGGATTTCGAGTTCAGTATCTACATTTTACAAGATGTATTATTTAGAGAATTTTGGTACACCATGAAATCACCATGTATGATCTATTTACATGGACCACTGTGGATGAACCATTTAAATTTTTCTGGTGGTGTTTATTCATATTATATTCATATATATTATGTAAGGTAGTTGGTTTTCAATTGAATATGAAATAAGGTAATTGTATGTAGTTAATTTTAATTTGAATACCCCAATTCACCCACTATAGATACATCACTCTATTATGGGACTAGGAAGTGGTATACCTGTGTATGTTTTAGATTTAGAGTCTTTAATTTCATTACATTTTGTAGAAATTATTGTGAATCACAAATAAATTATAATCCATGATGGATAAAAAATTAACTATTAATCAATTAGATGATATATTACTTTGGAACATTTAGTATGGGTCTATAAACATATTTCGTTCATAAAATTTACATAAACATGGATATTTGAGAAGCTAATAAAAAGGATCAAAAGGAATTATATGTTAGCAATAATGTAATAAATTATATAATGATAGTTTTACACAAATCATTTTTATCAAATCTGATTTCATGTAACCCTTAGATACTATTTTGTAAAGATATTAAATACCTATTAAATAGGATCAAATGTATGAATATATAAATATAATGTTATTTTTAGTAATTAAAAAGAAATAATGTTGCACCAAAATGAATCTATTGATTAAACAATTCAACATTTTAACAGATTTATATAAGACATGGTTGCACATGGTGAAACTCTTTGAATGTGAAACAATTTATGGTGATCATGAAAAAATTTCCACTTTAATTAAATCCTCAGATAATTATCATGGTGGAAAAAGATCCAAATACCATCTATTTGGAAAACCATATTTTATACATATTTCCAAAGTGATTGTGACAAATGGAAATAATCATATAGAAAAGGAAATAATTTTATAATTGGAACATAGGAAATGAATATGGTCATTATCAAGGATGCTCTATATTAAAAACAAGTTGATGAAGTGATAAATTTAGTTTATAAAATTTTATATTGGGGAATAAAAAATACAAAGGGAAACTCCTACTAATTTCTATAATATATATTTTTGTCACCATTCTACTAATACTCCTAAGAGGTTCTGAGATGATAAATAAGATGACCCATCAAAGAAAATATATCTAATATTTGAGAAGGGAATTTAAAAAAGTTAATTTATAATTTCATTTAGAAAAAAAAATATATTCACAATATAGTAACAGTTTGGAGGATTAATAAAAGAATATTTTATTGGATAAAATTACTTAAATGAAGAATTCATAATTTTATTTAATTGAAAACCCAAAATACAAGAAATAAATATAAAGAAAAAAGACAAATTTGATTGTCCATTATCCTCAAGGTTGAATTAGAGGCTACAATTGATGAAATAGACATTTGGATGCATAGAATTAGTAATTCTAATTCAACGGTACATGTCTCTAATATCAATATGTCTCACCAAAAAGTAATTAAATATAATTTTGTGGAGTATATTTGAATTCATAACTCTGAAAAACAATAAAACATATAGGAGGTTTTTGAGGTTAAGAATAGAGTTGAAAAAATGATTGAATTATAGACATTAAATCAAATAAAAAATTAAAGCAATAAGAAGATTAGATATATCAAAGGATAAGCTATTGAGATAACATGTTGAATGTAAGATAAAAAAATATCCATGACTCTCATAATGGCATCACAAAGGCATATCACATGGCCTGTCAGAAATAAAAAGGAGATTCATATAGATCCTATAAACAAGAAATATGATTTCTTATAAAAAAAATTATGATAAAGAAAAATTAGGTTTTTTGATTGATCATGAATAAATTTATTTCATATTTATACACATCCACAAGATCCCATTCCTATGAGTATGATTAATTTGAGAGAATCCCAAAAGAAAATCATAATGATATTAAAAAAACATACAATAATTTCCCTCAAATTATATGCTATTTTTAAATAAATATGCTACAATCGAAAAATAAGTTTTCCATAGAAAAAATTTATATGTAGATTTAAATATGCTCATTTTTTATGAATACTATTTTTTTTATATATATAAAAAAATACATATACTTATCATAAAATATTTAAATGAAATGTAATAGATATTTAAAAAGGAGTAATTCAACAATTTAAGGAGTCATAAAGTAATAAATAAACCTAGAATCAGTTTATAAGATTATAATATTAGATGAATACATGATTTATAGAGGATTAAAATGCTTATGGACCACTAACATTTATGAAGAAACAATCTAGGAACAATAAGAATCACTTTAGGAGGGAAGTAGTGGAACAAACTTAATTAAAAGTAATGGATTATGATAGAGTGTGGATTCGTGAAAACCAATGTGCATCAAATATTATAAGAAATGAGAAAATTTTATGAGAATTATATACTATAAATAATGTTCCATAATTATAGAAAATGAATATGTAATTTAGATCATTAGCTCTAAAAATCCAAAATAGCTCGAAAAGATATTAAAAATATTCATGTCCTAGTGGTTACAGGTATTTAAAAAATTATCTATCTGTAAGTAAATCATGTAATAAAAGAAATGATATAATTTTTATCAAGTATATTTAGACTATTTAATGAAATTATAGAACAATTGTGATATAATACAAGAATAAAAAGTTGACTATAAATCTTATAAGTAGGTAAAATGTCATTTTCCTTATATTTATAAATGGTGAAAAAAAATTGTTCCCTAAAAGTCATGAATACATAATCCAAGAAAACATAGATGATTTTTTTAATATATGATGGTGGATGTAAAATTATAAATCTTACACATGATTATTGTTATATGTTCAATGTTTTTTTTATAAAATAGAGATATAAAATTATTCAAAAATATATAACTATTTGGGAAAAAGAAAATATTTTTCAATAATGATGTAATAAAATTATATTAAAAATACATGAAAAGTATGGTAGATTATAGACAAACATAATCTAATATTATTTCAGATAGAATCTTGAACGATGAAAATGATAATGTTTTTTCAAAACTAATGAATTTATTAAGTGGTTAGAAAATGGATAAAAAATCATTAGTAGAATTGAATATCTTGAAAAAAATGATATGAAATAAATCTCTACAACAAACACCACTCTTATATATTGTAGGTTATAATGGTTTTCAAGAGGTTTCTAAGAATTATAATTATATAGTCTATGAATTTACATATTAGTTAAATTGAGATAAATAATATTTTTTTGTAGCCTCCCAAATTGATGTGGATACTCTCAAATTAAAGAAATTTATGTGGATGTGTCATTTTATCAAGTGGATATATTGGAAATTATTAGATATTAAATGGAAATATCATTAAAAATTTAGTTCAAGTTTTTACATGTGTATATATAAAATCAATATTTCACAATGGTGTCTTTGAAAAAAAAATTGTATATTGAATATATAGATTGACTGGTTGTTCTTGATGTTATGAAAAATAATACCACATGATGTAAAAATTGGGATGTTAATTGAACAAATATATTGGTATTGTACTACTGAAAAATATTTTAAAAATATTGGATTCTAATGTGGATGAGTTGATTATAATATCTATTACAAGAACGATAATGATCAATGGGTGATGGTTCTAATTTCTATAGATGATATAACCCTTATGGGATCAAATTATTTTTAATGACATGAGTTTTTAAATTTAATGAGGTTCTTATTTTAAATATATATGATTTCTGAATTGATATTTCTATTTGTCTATAGGTGATATAATAAAGTCATGTGAATTTTATATCATAATATAACTACTCTAATATGGATTTGAAATAATTTGAAAAAAGGATAAAATTGAATTTATAAAAACTTTTTCAAAATAGATAACGATATCAAAATATGATGATGAATGTGTGTTTGATATTTCAACGTATATGTAAATTCACAAAATATTATTGTACATGACTTCAATAATACCATTAATTGTGTTACTTCTTGTCAATAAATAATTTATCTATGGTTTCCTATAGAAATATGGATGACTGCAGTTAAAAAATAAATCACTATATCAATAGGGCAAGAGGGTTTGGGTTGTTTTATAGAGGAACATAGTAACATGTGTTATTGAGATATAAGCATTTAAATTTTATTTTATTTAAAAATTATAGAATCTTTAATTATTATTAGTTTTTTCTATATTAAAATATGTATTTTATGGATTATTGAGAATAATGATATTTTATCAATGAGTAATACAATAGTGGAATATATATCCGCTAAATAATCTGGCACAAAAATTCTATAGATGGAATAAAAACATTAAGATATTAGATTTTGAGGCACATTATTCTACTTCAATTAAATTATACAATGAGAGTGTTATAAATCTTATAAATAATATATTTCACTATTCATGGATAAATCACATGATGATAAAATATAACTTTATTATACATAATATTTTATAAGGGATTATAATATGAGAGTATGTGTCTAACCAAAATAAATGTAAGGATTTTTGATGAATTAATTCTCAATATAAAATTCAAATAATCAAATTTTGGATTCTGAATATAGAGCATATATATCCAACTGGTTAGTTTTAAGAAGGGACATTAACTCCTAAAAATTTAATTTCTGTTTCATGCGTTTTTTAAACAAGATATATCAAAATCTAAAAATATCCGTTAGTGTTACTATTATCAATATGTGGTTCATGAAAATTTTTATTTTCTATCATGATTTGTTAAAATCAGTTATTTGTTTTTCATAGTAACCATGAATAAGTAAAATTTTATTGTATGCATTATGGTGTTGAAAGGGATGATTTCTTATAGGGAAGAAGTTTAATATTAGAGGGTGTTTTAACAGAAATTAGTAATGGGGGTGTTGTTTTTATTATGTTGCGTTTTAATGGGGATAATAAGATTAAAATAAGGATTATATAAGAGAAATATGATTTAAAAAATAAGGCGATATTATGGAGTTTATGAGATGAGTTAAGAAGTTTCAAATCATAATGTTAGAGAAAGTTTTTTATTTATAAATTATTCTTTTGAATAATTTTTCCCATAATGATTGGTTTAGTGTGAAAAAGCCTTGATTCCTTGAATACACAATATAAAATATTCATGTGATTTTTAATATTATTATTTAAACATGTTTGTTGTGTTATTAAGAAACATAATGTAAGAAATTGTTAAAAAAATACGTGATGTTTTTAGCCAATTTTTATTAATAAAAGAAGATGTAAATACTATAAAATAAATTTATTATCAGTGATAATTTATTTTATAAATTTATATTTAATTGTTAGAAGGTTTTATGAACTATTGGATAATGTTTTGTTAAGATACAAAAACCACACAATAGCCATGTTCATTATTTTATAATTTTCACCATGTTTTAAAAAAATGTTTAGAGTGGAAGTGGTAGGTTTAATAAATTTTTATCCCACACATATTTCTCCATCCTGATTTTTTTGACATTAACTTATACCTATAATAATCGAAAAATGAGAATATGGAATGAAAAAAACAACACGAGGAGATCTTCGTTTGAGATTGATAATTTTAAAATTAAAAAAATATGGGATAAAGAAGGGAAAATAGGAATGATAATGTATTTTTACTGTAAAATGGGGGTTTTTTATGGAACTATAAAATTTTCAAATTGTATTCTTATAGGAAATTATTAAATTTAGCAAGATTCCATGATGATGTAAAAAGTTTTAATGTTTATCACCATTTTTTATAATAAAAAGATGAATTTTTATAGATTATATGCATTTTATCTATAATTTTGAGAATTAAAAAGAACTTCATAGTTTAATGGGCACCACATCATATTCATTTACATATAAAATTTTAAAAAGATATAAACAAATATATTTTTAAGAGATAAAATATTTTCTTACAATGATTTCTAGATTCAATGAATTAATTAAGAAAACATAACCAATTTTATTTTTATAGTGTCAAGGATTAGTCAATTAAGAAATATTTTTTATATTTTAATATAGAATCAAATGGAAGAAGATATGGAACTTCAGTGTGAGGAGATCGATTTAAAATTTAATTTCCTAATTGAATGGTTTTTTAGAATATTAATAAATATAATTGTATTACTTAATCATGGAAAAGATAGATAGTTTATCATAAATTATAACAACATGTGTTAATCATAGAAAAACAGAATTATATATATAGAAAAGATAAAGAAATATTTTTAATGTGATTTAAAAAAAGATGTTATTTGGATATCATTGATACTCCTTGAAAAAAGGGAAAGATGAGATGTTAAAAATTGATGAAGACAAACCATGTTGACACACAATAGGAGTTTAATATTTAATATTTTATTTGTGTGACAAAAACTTATACCCTTAAATGAAAATAAATTATAATTGAGTTATAGAGTAATTGGTTTACATCTTTTGATTGATTTAGAACTATGAAAAATAATGAATATACTCTACACATTGAACATGAAATGTGACTTAGTGGTATTCGGATGACTGGGAATTTTCCATGTGTATTATCCTATGACATATACTAATTTGATTAAACTAAAGTAAAAAATTTATAGAGTCTTTATACTTAATTGTTTATATATTAAAACTGTACGTGATATATTTTACTAATAACAAAAAATTAATGTAATGGGGTAGTTTTAATATTTGCATTATAAACCACCCTTTATTCTGAATTTCATAACATTACAAGATAATGATTTTGTATTAGAGTTTAATGTTATGTTATAAAGCTTTTTCGATTTTTAAGAGTTATGAAAATTATTGCGAATCAAAAGAGAATTTTTACAATTAATGAGAAAACATCGAATTGTAGAATAATTAAATAAATCACTACTTATATTCAAAATGTATGAATTTGTAATGAAATATTATTCTTGTAATTAATGTAAACATGTAATGTGGAGCTCTCATGAAATTGGTTTATAAATAATAGGATACAACACCAAATTAATAAATTCATTAAGGGGAGATCTATCCAATTAAATCTACAAAAATATGATGTTAGTTAGATCCACCAACACTATCTGGGAAAATATATTGAATACATATGATGGTGGATAAAAATTAAAATATAATAAATGTCATTATCTATATAATATGTCAAGATAATTTAGGTTTAAACTGATCAATCCTATTATTTATTTGATATAGTGAATGTTAATGAGTAATGCGTTGACAGAATTTGAAAAACTCATAAATATGAATTTTTTTAAAAGAATATCTTGATATGAATTCTAACTCACTTCAATATAAAAATCATAGTGACATTGAAAAATATTATAAATAAATTATCATTACATAGTATATATTTCACACTTGTTTTTTAAGAGATGATAACTAAAAAAGTGATCATATATTGAAGAATGAATCTAGATAAGTGGAATTCATGGTATATAAAATATCACTATTGAGTATTATCATGAGTAAAGATATGTTAAATGAGGTGACTCATTATTTTCATCAAATATAAAAATATTAAATAGAAAATTCAAATGGAATATCACAATCAGTTAATTTCAATATGGAAATGTTTAGAACATTATTTCTAAGGGTCCCATGAAGTTTCTTAATGATGAAAAAATGATCCACCAATGAATAAATTTTAAAGATATATTAAAGTAATAAAAAACGGAAGAATAATATTTTTAGAATGAAAAAAAAATTATAAGAGGGAAATACCTCATAGAAATCAATAATTAAAAAGATTACGTATTACCAAGACCTCAATTAATACTCCATTAGAGATTTAATTGAAAACCCATAAAGTTAGGAAAAAATATATGGAGAAGAAGATGATGTCGAGGGTGTTTCAAACCTTAAGGTGTAATAAGAGTCTCCAAATGAAAAATTGATATGTTATGGAATGAAATAAAACCAATATTTCAATAGGTGGCCTTAATCTCTTTATATATCATTAATTTGTAGAGAAATAATATTTAAAGGCTGATGTCAAATGGTTAATCCTAAAAATTAAGATAATCTATAAAATTGTTTTTTTTGAAAACTATGAATTAAATATTAGTATTTATTTATTTATGGGTTGATAAAATACATTAAATAGATGGTCATATGTATCTTTGTGCTCGAGGTAAATGTTATCAAGATGCGATGAAAGAAAGAGATCAAGAAATATTCATAACTTCTTGAATTAAATTTGGAATTAATATAACATGTGTTGTTGAAACAATAATGTAAATGTATTTATATCTTATAAATAACCTTGTATATTTCCTAAAAAAATTCATAGAAATGGTTTAAATACCCCAATAACAATATCCCAACGTTGGTGCCTTACATCTTTAAATTGTTTTAATAAAAAATAAGGTCACATCCCAAAGGACTGAATAGTTTATAAGAACTGGAAAACAAGATACAAACATAAGGATTATATTATAACATTAAATGAGATATAATAATGAAACTCCATTGGAAACATCCATAAACACTAAGATTATCCATGCATGTCATTCATTATATACATTTTCACAACCTTGGAAAAAATATAACAATCGAAATGGGTGAGCTTAGATGCATAGTAATGGTAAACAATATAGTGGAAGCTCTAAAAAGCATAAAAAGTAAGGCATGGTGAAAGAATAAAAAAACCCATTATAACAGAATCATGAGAATAATATGGCGTGATTAAAATATGAATAAATAATTCCATATACATAATCACATGAGAATGAAACATAACCTGGAATATTCTACTAGTCGAATAATCACATGGATTATCAATTACTGGTATCATAATGACATAATGCATAATCCATACAACAAAAACATACCATCATGGTTGAGGACAATTATTATACATAAATTTGTAAGACCTCAACCAAAACATAGACTTGTATGTCTCATTAGATTTACTGATGAATCAAGGGATTATTGTAGGGCCAACCCATATCATACTTAGTATAATAAATTCCTCATATGTCAGATAAAAAAATTAAAAATATATCCTTAAATAAATGTGTCACATACAACTTTTAAATATTTTAATCATAAAATATTATTGTAAAACTCTACTTAAACCATTAATAAATTCTTTTGAGAAATACCATTTTATATTAGAAAGAATAGTTCATTTGTAAAATGATTATCATTTCCCATAAAATCATATTTTCAAATTGAATATCATAAAAAATAAAAGGTAAGAAAAAAAGAAATTATTCTTGATGTATAAATTATTTCCAACTAAAATGAAAACATGTAAAAACTGTTTAAGATACTTTAGAGATGAAACATTTTATTAGGGTTTAAGGAAATTATTAATGTGCATTTAAATTCGATAAGGGAGAATATTTTATAGAAAACCAGAAATGAACCATGATGGTTTTTCATGATAAAAATTTTAGTGGTAGAAAAATAATATAGGCCTAAAAAATATTATGTAGTTTAATTTAAAATTGGAAATAAATTATGAAATTATCTTTTATTAGGCCTTCTTACAAAAAGGAATTTGAAATAGGAACCTTTATGAAACATTTATTTCCTCATTAAAGAAAGATATAATGATATAGATATATGATATTAGAAATTTTAAATAAATATTCCAAGATTTATATAATAATAAAGAATAATTACATTGGGGTAAAGTGATAGAAAGCGTAACCCGAAAGAATAATGGAGAATCAGGTAGAATCACTTACAAGATTGTAATCAGTTGAATCGTAAGACCCATAAAATTAATAATCTTAAAATGTGACCTAAAATAAAAAGTAGATAACTATATTAATGATATTATACATTAATGGGTTGTATAAATTCACCACGCACAAGAAATTGTTGTGAAAAAGGAAAATCTCACAGAAATAGAGGGGAAAAGAGAAAACCATTATCATATGTATGAATGTGTTCTTCACATGATTCTAATGTCCTAGATAATAAAATTATATTAATTAATTAATTAATTAGGAACCTTTTATTCATTTTTTCTAGTAAATGAAATTAAGTTCATTTATTTCCATTTTGAGGAGTTATAAAATACAATTTTATCGTTAGAGAGTGTTCATGTCATTGGTTTTCATGATCAGTATACTTTTGTACACATTTAAAAGCTCATATAACATGGAAAAAGTTATCTGAAATTAAATTATATTTTATAAATGATATTATAGTATATTAATTTGTCTTATAATTAAATTGGTAATTTGGTATGGGGATGAAACATTAGATAAGATACTAGTGATAATCGTTCTTATTATTTTGTAGGTTTTCGATCATCACAAACAAGTTTTGTTTCATTAATTATCATTGTGTATATATTATAGTTATATAACATTAAAGATGTTATATTACACATGTTATGTTATATTTTAACCATTATAATGGTTTTAGGTCTATCCTTGAATGTGGAATTGAAAAATGAAAACACGTTTTCCATGATGGCGGTAAATCAGTACCTCACATATGATGTCTTAATCATTAAAATAAATTGAAAAAGAGAAGGTACATGACAGTGTATTTTAAATTTACTTAATAAAATTCTAGTATATATATGTTAATTAAGTTATCATGAATGTTTTTAGTGAGGAGGTTAGGGATGGATAATATAATATGAGAACAATTAAATAAATTGAATAGGGAAGATTAAGAGATTTACCTCTTGAATTCTTCTCCTTAAGAACCTCCTTCAAGAATATTCAAATCATCATTTGGGTGAGACTATAAATAATAAAATTTTTGAGAATGGTTTGGGATAGTTACTGGGTAGAAATAGTATATTCATCAAGGATTTAGTGGTGTGAGTATAAGAGATGGAGAGGGGTAGGTATTTATGGTGGAGGATAGGGGTTTTATTGAATATTCGATTCACTTGTATATTACTTTTTCTAAATACTATGAATAGTTTGATAATTTTAACTAAATATATATATAATGAAGTATATTTCAATATTATGGTCTTACATCATTAATAGATCATCAATTACTAAATAATTTACATATTTATTAAATACAGTAAATTACTGTATTTCACTATTAAAAAAATGAAACTACTTTAGAACAAAAAAAAATTCACCTTAAACATTTTTAGATTGGTAGAATTCAAAACCCCATACTATTTTACGCAAATACATTTCAAAATATGAGAATTTTAAATTTTATATAATATTGACATTTATTAAAAAATACCGATTTTTACATTACAACATACTTTAAAACACTTGAAAAAAATTAATTATGGTATCATACAATTGCCTTAAATTTAAAAAATATATAATAATTTATGAATATATTATATTAAAATATTTATTATTTTAAATATTTATTTTATTTATAAAATGATTAAAGAAATTATGTTCCAAAAAAATACAAATATTTATTTTATCATTTTTAAAACATTAATTTACTTATTCCATTATATAAATATACTATGTTTTCATTAATAAGATACTATAATTTAATTTAAAATTTTGGAGGTTTAGTTACTATTAAAAACATAAATATATAATTAATATAACTAAAATCATAGTTCTATAAAATCAGGATTTTTTACTAGGCACTAGAAAATAAATATTTTCAGTAAATTAAAAAAAATCCCCCTAAGATAATTTTGACATCAAAATTTTGAAAATGAAGTTCATTTTGTTAATTAAATTTATTGAATTGTGATAATTTTATTTTAAAACAAGTGTACCACTGAAATACGGTAAAACAACGTTTATAAAAATATAACCTTATATTGCATAAAATAGGATTCATTTTTATCTCATGTCTATAAAACCATTTGAATCAATGTAAAAATTTTTTATAAATATTTAGTATATAAATTTCATATTCTGGTTAACAATATTCATTCCAACCAATTTAAATTTTACTTTATAATATTTGTTTAAAAATAATGATATTTAATTCTATATCACTATTTTTTAAGCTTCGTGTTGTGTAAAATGTATTCTGATGTTGAGATTATATCTAAAAATACACATAACATAAAATATCTTGGTGTTACATTCTCCACTCCATCAATAGTTTTCTCTCACAATTTGAAATTTTGAATAAAAAATTAAAGGGTGATACATAAAAATTATTTTGTGAGAAACCCACACTGGAAAAGGTTTTATTAAATATCATCATGATAAGTTGGAAAGGTAAATACAAAGGTCACCACAAATATTGGATTTCGGGTAGGAAATAATTAGTGGAAACTAATAACATGGAAATGAATGAAAAATTTAACTATCAAGTTCTGATGGAGAGTTATAGTAAACATGGTCATTAGAAATTTAACAATCACAAAGCCGTAAATTTTTGATCGGTTATAAGACCTTCTATTTACAGAATAAAAAGTTAACAGATAATATTTTTGTTCAATAATATTTTTCCCAGATATGAGGGATTATTTTAATATTCATATAAAAACCATTGAAAATAAACATACATGATGACATTCAGTTTCATAAGTATAATATATTTCTTTGGTTGTTATTCAGTCTATTTTAACTTCATCCCTTATAATTGGAAATTTATATTAAAGATAAAATTTTCACTCCTTAAGAACATTTAACTAATCATATGATTTTTAATTCATTCCTTTATCATTTTTATATTTAATGATACTAATAATATTAGCACATGTTATCAACAAAAAATATCCATAGTTTTACAGGAACCATTACACATGCAATTAATATTATGACTCATTTAAAACATCCTTTCCCAAATTTTGAAACAAAAAAATTATAAGGAAGGAAACCAAAAGTTTATAATCAATATAACATAATATTTCTCAAATAATGTCTCTCTTAATCACACAAACCAAAGAAATCAATACCTTGATCACTTTTGAACCTTAATGAAAACATATGTGCTTTTAAATCTGTAAGGAAGAAGTACTATAGTTCAATCCTTATATATATCATGATTTAATGTTATTGAATTCCAAAAAAAAATTATTCCTCTTCGACTATAATAAAAGAACAAGGTTGACCTTTGTCAATTTTTTTATGAGCAATATTTCCTTGATTCTGGGGAAAATTAATTGCATCGTGCCCCATCTCATTATAGTTGAACCCCTGGACATTTAAATACGAATTGATTTTCTTTAATTCATGAGCCCATTGATCTTTATATCTACACATGTAATAAACTCCCATTATCATAAGAAATGTATTAGAGTGTTTATTCCTATAATTATCACATGTTGGAAAATCATTAATTCCGTTTTCACTATATTCGTATCGTTCTCAACGGTTGTATTATTATCTTTCATTACATTAATTTCTTAAGAAATAGATCATTCATTCTCTATATTATTATAACATGATATTATTTCCTCACATGATGAGAATATTATTGAAACTACATCCCTATGAAAGGATATCTTAAACCCATTGAAGAAATGATAATTCTCGCTCTTTGGATAATGTGAATTGATATTGTTCTCATTATGTCCACTAGGCTCCATTTATAAACAATGTAATACACTTTATTAGATAATAAAATTATCAAAAATAATTTATATTACCATATAGTGTTAAATACTTAAAAAAAATTGAAAAAAAATTATACATATCCAATCTCATAATGATACAAATGGTTTCACTGGGGAAGAATTTACTATTAAATCATTCATAATATTTTGTAAATAATATGTGATATATCTAAAGAATATCTTAGAGAAGTGTCAAACTAGGAGTATAGTAAGTCATGTTGTAAAGTACTAGGGTACACCCAGTCAGTCTAGACACATCTTGTTAGTGTTTTTACCACAAGGTTCATCTGTTCTATATCCGTATCTACTGTTAGTATACAGAACTAGATTTATTTATTTTAAGTCCCACATAATCTATACATTAAAAAAATTATATAATGTTCTTATAGAGTTATCCTAAATTTCTATATTGGGGAATCTGTCCCCTATACTATGTTTTATAAATCAATTTTTCAATGTTTCTGCTACACTTCGTCTGATAAAAACTATATAGTCCCTGACCCTAGTATCCCAGATATGATGCCTTACATCATTGTTTTTTAAAAAAAATTAGGTGATTCCACTTTATTAAAAGGGAGAAACAAAAAGAAATTTGCGGATTGGGATCAAACAATTAAATCTTCCATTCTTCAAGATTATAAAAATAGATTCATTAATCAAAACAATGATTATAATAATAATCATAATCATAGTCATATTTTACTTCTAACAAACTGAAACGATTACCTTAAACCTTTCTCACTATTAATATAGATATAGCTCTCATAGTAGTCTTCATGTGTGAGTAGTCCTTACTTGGCCTTTTCCTCTTCAAAGGTTTGGATGAGAATCATTTAGTGTCACCCACATTTCCCATTTCTATAGGATCATGATATGTGACTTTTTTGGTGATTCTTTATTCTCTAGGTCTGTCCAATTTCCCCCAATTATTTTTAAACTCCATATGTTTTTAATTTTTACAATTATCTGGTAAACAACATTATCATGATATGTCATCAAAACAATATAATAGCTCAGCGTCCTGCTTTCTTCTAGTGTTCCTTTTGGATGGATGTTATTAGTGACTTACTTTATTACATTGGTATAATAAAAAATCAAGTCACATCCTGAAGGAATAAATATTCCAGTAGCATTAGAAAACTAAATACAAAAATAAATATTAATTTACAATATTAAATGATAAGAAAAATATAAAACCCCTTGGAAGAAACCATAAATCAACGATTTTACCTACATTTTATTTATAATATACATTTTTTAATCTTAGAAGAAAATATAACAGAAGAAATTGGTGAGAACCGATTCTCATTAAGGGTAAGAAAATTCACGGATGCAATAAAAAATGAAAATAAGAAATAATGAATAATGAATGAATAAAATGATGTTTCATTAGAGTATAATCTTGATCAAAATATTATAAGAATAAAACAATAATAAAAAATTCCATATAAATAGTCAAATGAGAATAAAAGGTAACCATTGATATTATATTAGAAAAATAATCACATGGATCAACAACTACTAAAATCATAATTTGGGAATTCATAATTCTTGAAATCATAAAAATACAATCATGTCCTCAGACCATAATTTTATATAAATATGTTAGGCCTCTACTATAACCTATTCTAGTATTCCTCATGAGACCTACCTATGAATCGAGGGGTTATAGAAGGCCCACCCATTACTTACTAAAAATGAATTCATTATATGTCAAATAATTGATTTAAAAATACATTTTAAAATAAAATTGTCTCATAATACTTTTAAATATTTTAATAATATACAATGATGAAAATACTCTACCAAAATCATTGATAAATTCTTGAGTCAAATAACCTTTTACTTATAAAATAAGATTTCTTTTGGAAAATAATTTATATTTTCAATATATCGTATTGTAAGAGAAAATATAATAGAAAATAAAAGGGATGTGAAATGAAATTGTTTTGTAGGAATTAATGATGTCCAATTAAAATTAAAACATGTAAAAACAGTGTTTATTAAACATTAGAGATGAAACATTTTTGTGTGGTTTACAGAAAAAATTAAAGACCATTTAAATCAGAAAATAATAATATTTTATATAAATTGAGAAAAGAACCAATATATTTTTTCTAAATAAAATTATTTATTCTAAAAAATAACGAGGGATTGAAAGATATTATAGAGTGCACTTGAAAACATGAAAGAAAATTGGAAATTTCCATTAACCTGGTTTTCTTATTGTAATGAATTGAAATGGTAAACATTATAAAAAATGTAATTCCCCATAAAATAAATCTGAAATGATATTTATTAATTGTTTTTTAACATATAAAAATTATTCAAAAGAATTAAATAAAAATAAAAATTAATTAATATGGGCCAAAGAGAGAGAAAACATAACCTTAAATAAAAATGGTTGTTCGGGGAGAATCCCTTACCACTTAGCAATCAATCAAATATTTTTTCCCATAAAATTAACAATCATAAAATGATGCATTAATGAAAATCAATATAAATAGATTCCTGATATTATATATTAAATTTAATTTTAAATACCCCATAAATAAAATATAATGATGAATAAGAAATATTTCACTGAAATAAAGGTGAGAAGATAAAATTGTTAACATTTGTCTGAATGCATTATGCACTTGATATTAATGTCCTTGATAATAAAAATGAATAAATTAATTAACTAATTATTAATATTTTATACATGTATATTATTTATTATAAATTTATTAAGTTCATTTAGGATCATTTCAATAGGTGATAAAAATCAAATTTATCATTCATGAGCGTTTGTTTCCTTGGTTTTCTAGGTCTGATTACTTTTATATGCATATGTAAGATAATATAAAATAAAGATATTATTATATAATTTAAATTATAAGTTATTAATTATCTTGATTAATAATAAATGATTATATCATTTATTTGGTTATTATGGGCGAGGATGAATCATTTGAGAAGATGCCATTGACAATTGTTTAGTTTATTTGAGCAGTTTTTATATCCTCAAAAACTAGTTATGTTTCATTAATTAATATTGTTTATATATATATAGGTTATATAAAATTAAAAATGTTTTATTACACATATTAAGGCCTTATTTAACGCAAAAAATGGTTTTATAGTCATCCTTGAAGGTGGAATTGAAAAATGAAAACACATCAACCACAAAGGAGGAAAAGTGTTACCTCATAGACAATGTTTTCATCAATACAATAAAAGAAAAAGGAGAATAGAATTGATGGTGGAATTTCATTGTCATTATATAATTATATTATATATAATTTATGTGTGTTTTCACGCATGTTTAGGGAGAGGAGGTGAGGTGAGGATAATAAAAAAGGATTAAAATAAAGGAAAATGAAAGGGAAGGATTATGGGTTTTACCTCTTGAATTATTCCCCTTTAGAACCTCCTTATATAATATTGAAATTTAATTTTGGGTGATACCAAAAATAAAAAATGATGTTGAAAGGCTTTGGATTAATATTGAGAATAATGTGGACAATATTCAGGGATTTTGTGGTGTGTGGAGAAGATATGGCGAGGGATGGTATTTATAGTGCATGAGAGGGGTTTTTTTTGAATATTTTATTCTTTTGTTTATTATTTTTACTAAAGGATTAATATAGATTAATAATTATCACTAAATATATATAAATAATTATTTAATGTTCGATAATATGGGCATACATTATCTATACATTATTTTTGAATCAATAATTTATGTATTTTTTAAATATGGTAAATTACTATATTTTAGTATTTACAAAAAATCATCGACTTGAGAAAAATTCTAAAAAATAATGCTAAATATTTATTGAATTTTATATTTAATGAATAAAATCCATTTTATGAAAATAATTTACAATATATGTGATGTTTAATTTTTAAATAAAATCAACATTTATTCAAAAATCAACTATTTTAAAATTATAACTTATTTTATAACACTTTAAATAATTAAATAATGTGTATTAAAATTATATTATAATAATAAGACAACAACATATTTAGTTATGATTTTTTTTAAAATAACTTTTTTTTAATATTTATTTTAATTTTAAAATTATTAATAAACATTTATGTTTCACAAAAATAAGAATACATAATTTATCATTTTTTAAAACAATTATTTACTTATTATATGATATAAATATTAAATTTTTTCATTATAAAAGATACCCAATTTTTATTTATACCAACATAGTTTTAGTTACTATTAAACTCATAAATATAATATTAATATAATAAAAATGACCGTTTTAGAAAAATAGGGATTTTTCACTTTTCACTAGAGAATAAATATTTTCTAAAAAATAGAAAAGTATCCCCCTGAGATAATTTTTGCATTCCAATTTAAAAAATTATATTTATTTTTTCTATAAAATTTATATAAGTTTTAAATAATAATTTTAAAATAAGTGATCTATTAAAAGGTGATAAAACGGCCTTTAGAGTATTACATCATTTTAATGTGTAGAAATAAATTCATTATTATCATAAGCCTATAAAATTATATGGATGAATGTAAAAACATTTCATTAAATATAAAATATATTAATTTCAAAATTTGGTAAAAAATAATCATTCCCACCAATTTAAAATCTTGGTTAAAAAGTTGTTTTAAAATAATGATATTTACTTTTATATCATTGTATGTCTAGGCTTGGTGTTGTGTGAAACCTATGTTAGAGATGAAATTAAATTTAGAAAGATAGTTATCATAAAATATTGGTGTGTCAAAAAAATATTTCATTTTTATTGTTGAAAATTGAAGTCTATCATTGTTAATGATAATCCACAAACACCCACTAATGAGAAGAAAAATTATCTGGGACAGAATAACAAGAGTATAAATTTTAAAATGAAGACACATAATATCACACCGTAAATTGTTTTTAATTCTCAAAATTATATAGGGAATACATAAAAATATTTATACATAGAAAAGTGAAACTTTATGGAAGAATATCAATAGTCATAATTGAGTATAATTTAATAATCTTAGAATATTTTCAATGAATGTTTTTTAGTGTGTAGGGTAGGTATATAAATTAAGGTATTTACTATCAAATATGTCAACTAAAATACAAATGGAGACTAAAAGTAGAGTTATGAAAAAGATCAAAAAGTATTAAGAATTCAAAAAATCCTAAATAGAGTTATAACATTGCAAGGTGTGGTGAATCCATCACATAGAAAATAGTAAGATAAATACAAACTATCAAAAAATGTAATGAAATTTTTTAAATCATTCATAAAAGGGCTAAAAGTTTAAAATGGTGAATATTTATATAATTCATTTGTTGGAGTTGGATTGGTTATACTTGTAGGAAAAGATACTTATCATGTGCTAAGAAATATGGATCTTGATAAGGGAATTGAATTTTATAATTAATGTATCATAAGGATTTGTAATGATTAAGTTAGGAAGCTTATTGGATGGTAAAAAACCAAGTATGGTATAAATGTACTAAGTAAAATAAGCTTATTTGTAATTTAAGGTCTTTTTTGAAATATTATAAGTATTTATCAATTATGAGATTCAGTATATTATATAATATTTTACAAGAAAATTTATAAAATCAGAGGAAAAATTATTCAACTGTGATGAATGGAATTTTTTTTGGAATTTACTCTGAATTATAAGATAAAAATAATTTTTTTATTCTCTCAAAGGTGGATTAAATTAAATTATTGCATAAAAATATATGACACATGAGATAAAAATCGATCGATTATATTGTGAAAAATGAAGGGGTACATGAAATACATATGATTACTTGTGATCATACACATATACAATATTATTAATAAAAATATAATGGAATACAAATTCTCTAAAAACAATCCAAAATAATATTTGAAAGACAAGATGTCACCATTATGGAAAATGGTATAATTTTTCAACAATAAAGTGAATTAATTCCAAGAAAAATATGTGTTGAGTTAATCATCATAGGGGGAACATAAGTTAATAATGTTCCTTTAGATAAAATTTTAGATGATGAAGATTATTTAAAAATTTATTTTACATAACGTAATTCAAGAAGATGGTTTGAAATTGATGAATAGAATCACTTATAATAAGGATAATTTGGTAAAAATGGGAAGAATAATTTTTATGATGTAATAAAAACCATTATATAATATATTGGATATCATATTTTATAATACTAGTCTAGAAGATATTTTAAAAAAATTTATTAATGAGGATCCTGGAAATATTCAGAGAAATTAAGCATCTGAGATCATTTCATGGATGTAATATAAAAAAATTTATAACCATTTTGGTTATATTGACAAGGTTAAATTAAGTTAGAATTATGATTCAAAATATAACAATGAAAAGGGAAAAAATTATACAACCAAATAGATGGAATTATTATGGATAATACATTTCCCCCAATGGAATGATTAGAAATAATAATATTGTTCATTGGTATGGTAGTTCGATACAAGTTCTATGTTTTCATAATCGATGTAAATTAAGAAATTCTCTATAGATTCTTTGATTAATAAGTATATATAAAATAACCATGTCATTAATAAAAATAATTTTTATTTAAGGAAGGAACATTATAGACTGGATCAAGAACTATGAGCTTAGTATTATAGAATTTATTGATATGTAAGAAAAAATTGATTCCAAATTAGAGGTGATTATATAATAATAATCTCAATAAGGTGGGTAATAAATGGAAAATTGGGATAATTTTTATAGAAAAAATTATATTCAAAGTATTTAATCGGTGTTAATGAATGGTGTGTTTAAATTTCTAAGGGAGTGAGTTCAAGATGTATATGATCAGTGAGATATAATTATCATTTGAATTTAGGTGTTATAAGAAAATAATAAAAGATAAATATCTAAATAAAAATATAATAAAAAGGGTTAAAAGGATTATTAATTGAAGATATGAAGGTATTTACAATATTAGTTTATATCAAACAATTTTTTCAAATGAAGAATATCAAAAACTTATTCACATTATAATGTATATCTATATCACTGATAGCTTATTCGAAATAATAAATTAAATACATAATACTATATTTGTTACATGCAATGTGGTGAGGTATTAATAGTCTCCTATGGAAATCTATTTTTATATTGTGAAAATGGTACATTGGTATATCAACAAAATAATTTATATAGAGATATGATATAGTGAACTACCAAAACATGAGTTTTTAGGAAACATATATGCTGATTGAGCTACTTTGGTAGATGATAGATGTTTGATTAGGTAAATATTTTTTATCTTAGATACTATGTATCTCTTTGGATAACAAGAAATATGATTTCATACAACAAAGAAATTTTTTGATGAATATATATCATCTACTCATGGTTTTACACAACATATATATATATATGACCAAATATAATAATGTTAATAGAGTTTAGGTGCATTAAAACATTGAAATTAAAGGTGATAAATTTAGTGTTATAAATATTTCACAAATCCAGTCAATCATTTTAGGATAAAAAATATTGTGCTAATATATGACATTATTTTGGATAAATTTGAGCAAGGAATTATTTGAAATTATTATGTTCATACTCAAGAAAAAAAATATTATGATAATGAAATTCTTTAAATAATTTGTTTTGAAGCATTGGTTATATATTTGTTTTAAAATATCTCCAATTAATTTATTCATTTAGAGAAATGGTTATGCACACACCAAAAAGTGATTGTTGTTGCATGATTTTATTTTAATAAGTGGTATCAGTATTTGAAAGCTTCACAATGTGTCAAATTTATCTATATGTAGTAAATATAAATTTAATATTTATATAATTATTTAATTGATCTTGTTACTAACTCCAATTTAAAAAACAAATGTATTATCATTGGGTTCATTGATAGAGGATGAAAAGTTCTCAAGTCTTACAAGGGATAAATTCCAAACCATAAAGCGTTCTTATGATATTAAACTGTGGAGAGTTTTTTCTCCCATGTTAGTTTTAAATGGGGAGAGTACTCTTCTAAGAAGTATTAGGGGTCGGTAAAATGAATTATTAATTTGGGGGGTTAATATAAAATTTAATTTTCCCCGGTTATGAGTAAAATATGGAAATATTTTTTTAATCAACATCTGTAGTGTAGTGTCATTGTATTAGCTTAAATAATTAGTCAATTGATAATGTTGTTCTTCAAATACTATTTTTTAAATACTAACGCAAGTGATATTATAATATGTTATTATTGAATCATTTTATATAGTATTGATAATGTACTTATTATTAAAGCAATCAATTTTTCAAGAAGTGTAGTGTTGTTTAAAAAAATGAGTTGGGTATAGTTAGGAAAAAACGTCGTAATATATTATTGGGTTGTTTTTATTCACAATAGTTGATATAAATCCACTAAAATAATAATTTTATTAGTGATAATTTAGCTTACAGTGTCTAATGAAATTGGAATTAATTATAAAGTGCTTTTGGTTAAAAGATGAAAAACATGTGCTTCCTCAGTGTATTTTGTCATATTTTTAACCGTCATCAGTGATTAAATTTTTGTGGAAGGGAAAAAGGAACAAGAAAGAAAACCAAACAGAGCCTAAGGAGGCCTAAAATGGTGTAGTCCGAGGGAATCACTTCATATTATGGAAAACCCCGCAGGTTTAAAGAAATTAATGTTAAGAGAGTCAGTAACATCAAGGTTTTTTATAGCTTGAGAGGCTAAATGATCTGAAACATTATTATGTTCACTATAGGTATGAGGAACCATAATATCATTGAAAAGGAGAGCTCTAATTTTTTTATGATATATTATATAGACCACAGTGTTATCTCTTTACCTTGAAGAGAGTGGTCGATGATCATTGAATCAATCTACACATGGGATAAACTGATATTCTTCTGGTCTCTTAGCATAATCCCAGTCCGCAATGCTTTGGTATCATATTGAATGCTAGTACCATTTATATAGTGGGCCTTAATTTCCTTAACCATATTCCCCCTCTTTTCCCGCATGACTCCCCCTGGGAAATTCAATCCTTATAAGAATCGTTCATGCATATCTTGATACCAACCTTTGGGGGAAACCATCGCACCCACAGGCCCTGAAATCTGGAGTAATGTTGGAAAGCCATAGGAGAGCAGACACGATGCTTCCTAAGAGACGGTGCTTCCTCCCAGTTTCTAAAAAGAGGCACTAGTTCCGCCAGTAATCATGGAGTGCTTGCGATAATGGAACTCCCAGAAGAAGCAATAACCTCATATCTTGCTTTGTTCATAGCTTGCCAAAGATACCAACATATGGAATTGAGGATGACATCCCAATCCATTCTTTCCATGACCATTATATCTTTCCCTTGAAACCATCTATCAAAAAAAGGGTTCCTCACTGTAAACCTAAGAAGAGTAAGATGTGAACTCATTGATGAATCTATATACCTCTTAATCCCAGACTCCTTCAAAGAAGATATGATTGACATCCTCCTCTCACCTACTACTAAAACATTGAAAACAAGAAAAAATGCTTATACTCTATTTCATGATGATGTCTTTTGAAGGAATGGAATGGTTTATAATCCACCAGATGCAGAAGAAGTATTTAAAAGGAATTTTGTTGCACCACACCACTTTTCTCTATCTATCTCCTTGAGTCTGGGAAAAATCAATCCTTCGATAATCCATGGAACTGATGTTTTCCATGGCTGATGGATTAAAGAGGCATATGTCCAGCTCTGAGTTGATAAGAATCCCATTAAAATCCTCTATTTTATTCTCATCAAATTCCATCAATATAATTTCGGGATATTGTCTTGCTTTCTTGAAAGAAATTATGGGCATAGGACAACCTGGATACCCAATCACTTCGCCAACCCATTGATCAAACCAGAATTTGATGTTACCCTTTCCTACGATCCATTAAGAGTGATTGTTAACCATCAGGATTAAAGAGATAACTAATATCCATATAGTAGAACCCAACATCGTCTAGTTTCCCGCAATTCCTCCACTATTGTATGATATGGTCATTCCCCACAAATAGTGCCCCTCGATCAATTCCCACACCAATTTAGCATGCATGCATTAGATAGTGTATTTTAATATCCTCACATTAATACCTCCCTCGTGTATTGGCCTGGCCATTCTTCCCCACGTAACCAAATATCTTTTTCCCTCCGAAGAAGCATCCCACATGCAACCAGTCATGATATTATCAATAGTTATAAGACATTGTAACATTGGTGGAATATGTTTCATGCACATTAATTGCTAATAAGACATTGTAAACCAAAGAAATATGGCCCCAAAGGATAGAAGATAATTCTTCTTGTTGAGAACATGTCTTGTGATCCAGCTCACCATAGGATCAAATTCCCATATTCTCATCCTACCTGGAGAGATAGGAGTTCCCAAATATTCCAGAGGAAATTGGCCTCACTACATGCCCATCCTATTGCTAGGATGCACAACACTCCTAGTTGTGAATTTGTTAAAAATATAGAACATTATTTTTCATTTTTACCTCATGGACACTCTAGGGACATTATTCAACAATAATTATGGTGATTTCATTCATGGATCTCCTTCGTTAATTTATGAAGATAATGGAATCATAAGAAAACATGAGATGCGAAACTGGCGACATGCACAGTTTTCTTCGAAAGGGAAGGATGTATCCATTGTGAATCCCTCTATTTATCATTCAACTTAAATAATATATAATTAAAACAATAATACTTGTAGATAAAGGATATACTTGTATAATTCCTCTAATATCCTTGAACAACCATTAAGATATACGAATTAATGAAACAGTGAGCTAGTGGAACTAAAGCATATGTAGAATAAATCACTTTCCCATGTACAGAAACCCATATGTATTATCACCCTATTAATAAAACCCCATTCAACCCTGTCATATTCTTCAATCATATCTAGTGTAATAATGATAGTAGACTTGTGACTCTTGGTGTTGGTATCCCTAATAATCTCCTATGAAAGAGGCATCACGCCTTCGATCGATCGGCCTTTCACGAACCCATATTGTTCAAGGGAGACACAATGGTGTAACAAATTAGACAACATCTTGTTGAAAATACCTACCAAAATAATATAAGGGAAATTTCATAGGCTTGTAGGCTGATAGTGATCTTGGGAAGATGGATCATTTATCTTTGGGAGCAGAAATAGGGAGGTAGCACATGCCACCCGGGGAAAGCCGCCTCCCCAAAAAAAATCTATAATCACCATAATGATGTCCCCTTTAATAATTTCACATGAACCCCTATAGAAAGATCTTGTTATATTATCTTGTCCTAGAGCACTATCAGGAATAATATTCATCGTAAAACCATATATTTCATCATTTTTTATGAGATGAACAAGGGATTCATTACTTTGAGTAGACACAACATTCAATGGTTCTCCGAAAAATGACTTACTTTCTATTGGACAACCTTCTAGCATTGATAAATTAGGACCAGCCAACAGGTTTCTGAAAAATGAATGTCCCATCCCTCTAACCACATCTTTGTCATTTGAGAAGTATCCTTCTTCCTAATATATATATTTCATGATGAGACACCTATTCTCTTTAATTCATTATTTAAAAGAGATTTTTTTTTTCAGTTCCCTCTTTTAGAAACATGATCTTGGTGGCCTCCCTAGACTTTCGCTCCAGGGAAAGAATCTGATTAGCCAGTTCATTCTTCATATACAAGAGAATAGGGAAAACTGACTCATCCAATGTCTTATCAAATTTGGTATCCAACCACTCCACTTCCTACATCAAGTTCTCTAAAACCTGATCTTGTGGAGGTATATTCCTCAACCACTAGTGTGGCCTCTATATCAACCACCTCATCTTGTTATTCAGGGCCACCCAAGTTTGACCACAAATTCATTCCTCCCACAAATCAATTTCATCTCCTTATACCCCGAATCCTCTCACCACTGGATACAAAACATGAAACTATCATAGTTGGAATGCACTAGGATAGAGATAGAAGCAACAGAGACTGATGTAACACTCTTCGCAATAGGTGTTTTACCTACTTGTTGGGAAACATGAAGATTGCATGAATTTTGGAAAGGAAGCAATCCAAATCGCTTCAAATTCGTCTTCTCCCCTATTGATTGTTGCACTAGGTGAACATGCCACCAGAGTATCCCGTGTCCATTAAACCTTTTACAGCCATAAAATAAACAAATTACAAACTAGCCTTCGCTGGAAAAGTACCACACCTTTATTCTCCTCTAGATATACTGCAACACAAAATTTTCCACCTATAATCAATGGAAAATCCCCTGAATTGAAGCTTGAAATATCATGCCAAATCATCTCCCTCCTTTTGGAACCACAACTTCCACATATGAAGGAAATAAAGGGAATTCTAACGTAACTTGTGATTTTTATGGTGATGAAATTCTCCCCAACCTGGACCAAGTCCACTGAAATAAACTTCTTACAAAATAACCAAATATGAATGTTAATAGGATATGTATGCATGAAATTATTCATTTTAATCCTATGAGAGAATTCCTTGATTTTTTAAGGTTATTGTTTATGTTTGATGATTTCTACCAAATTAACCTTATTGTTTTTTGATTCCAAAGAAACATAAACAATTTTAACCTATTTTTCTATGAAATAGGCTTTCCATATCATCATTTGTATCATTGGAATGAGAGATTCATAGAATTGGCCCCAGGTGAGAGTGTTTCTGTGAACTGGGAATCAGAACACTCCTGAGACTATTGAAGCTTAGAACGTGATCTTGTGTATATCAACAAACTTATGTCTGAAGGACCTGGGAATTTATTAAGTGAATTAACAATGAGCTTAGATGAGCTCCCCCTCCCTACTCTCAGCAGTATCTAAAACGATAACCCATTCTCCCCTATGAGTCTGATCACATATGGAACCAAGAAGGAAAACATGGGGATAATAATATCTTCCTTAATCTAATCATTCTCGAACTCTGTAAGAGAAAAAGTATTCTTGATAGCACTCTCCTAAAAAAAATCCCATCAATATAGCTATAAGGTAGCCTTAAGTATTTGACGGTTAGAGGTGTAATACCCATTAAGGTTGGTGTAGACCTGAGGAACACCTCTAAATGACCCCCATTCGACAGCCACTAGGAGGGCATGTAAAAAACACCAAAACATGAAATGAAAACTGGATTAAATACTTGATTACCTGAAAGAACGAATTCCTTTTTTGAAGGGATCTCCTTCACCTTGGGAGAAATATGGGAGGCCTTTGGGACCAATGAATCGAAAACTAAACTAACTTTATCACTGGGGAATTACAAATCCTTCATTAGGACATTGACTGGACTCGGCCTCGTAGGAGGAGAATAAAGAAATTGAGTTGGAGCTACTTGATCAACCAGGGTCCTTGGTTCCTAGTGCCACATTCAACAATTATGTAAGGAATGTACTTGATAAAGGTAGACTGATCAATACTAGGGAAGAAAAGAATGGTTTTGGTTATATCAATGGATTAAATAAAAATGGTTATTTTTTTATAGCTTCTTAATTTTTTTATTTCTATATTTTATAAAGAGAAGGGGCTATGAATAAAAACATCAATCTTACTTAAACAATAAAAAAATTTCTATTATAGACTTTATTATAAAAATATGTAAATAACTATATTTTGTGAACATAAAATATTTTCCTATAATGGTTTTTAAATTCAACACATTTAGTGACTAAAAATGTTATAGATTATGTTAAAAAAACATTTATCAAATAAATGATATATGAGTTTTAGGCTTTATAATCAAAAAAACATGAATTTTTTTAATATTAGTAAAAAAATGATATATAATTTTAAGGAATAAATGGAATATTTTTTCATCCATTAATGTGATGAGTGAATATTTAGATCAATGATAGTATTGATAATTTATCAATAAGTAGAGAAAAATGAATTTTATGTGTATATGTAGAATAAAAATAAAAATAAATAGATATATATGAGTTTTTAATGAGATTTTTTGAAAAACAAGGAAGATATTTGGAAATTATCAATTCCCCTCGCTAAAGGAGGAAGAGGAGATCATCAATATTGATGAAAATTGAACATATTATTTAACTAATTGAGATTAATTCTTTTGTTTTTGGATCATGTGATCAAAATGTAGTCTATTTATTGCTAATTAGTTATTTTTGCGTGAAATATTAGTGAGTTCATATTATATTTGTTTTTTAACCCTAGTTTTTAGGTGTCATGGATCATCACTATCATTATGATACGATTTTTTAGACATTGATTTTCTACTTTTATTATTTCATAATGTGTATGAGATCAAATTTTATTTCCATCTCAATGGATGGTGGATTTCAATAATATATGGGAGAACATGAATTTATTGATTTGTATTCAATTGTTGGGGTTTCCTCACACATTTTATAATCCATCAATCCTTAAAAGTATAAATGACTAGATTAGTTCATTTCTTACATATTATTTAGAATAATATATGTTTGAGATAATATATATTTCCTCACATACATTTCAATATTGATCTCTCCCATACCTTCCCAAAAATATATGAATTATGGTTGATAGTGAGTGGAGTTTCTAGAAATTCAATATATCACAAAACAAATTGTAATATCCTTCTATTTTATTCCATTATTGATATTATATTCTTTGATTCATTTCTGGGTTGAGTCTAGATTTAAATTTTTGAGTTATTGTTTAAAAATTAATGTTGTTGGGATTGGAAAAAAGGTGTTATGAGTTAGCTCACAGTCAGGGGAAGTAGCGGGGATTTACCTAGTATACCATGTGACATGTTTTGGTGTTCATGTGTAAGGAGAACTGGATACACACAGTTTGGGAAATCATGTGACAAAATTTCTAGATATTTTATCTATTTGGAAAATGGTCACCACATGGTTTGAAAATAGATTGGAAAACCATGCAACATGAACCTTTATGATAGTGATGGTTGTATAATTTTTGTACAGTTTTGAAAACTATCCATCTAAACCATGCAACATTCCTGGGGAATTAAAAATGTGAAATGACTCTTTTTACCCTATCATATTTTAAACCCATTTTGGGATTTCTCCACCTTCCTCGACCTAGGTGCATTTAATGGTCCTCCATGCTCCTCATCCTTTCCTTACCATCCATAAACTGATCTCTCTAAATGTTCCATGGTATATTACCTTCAGTTTTTGGTTGATTTACTCATCGTTTTCCACCCTCTAAAGATGTCATGGCTCTTCTTTGGTGGGGTTTTGATTTGAATGAACCCTAAGTGTTAGTGTTGATGTGTGGGTTTTTTATTAGATGTTAGGGTGTAACGATTATCAATTGAGATAAATTAGTCCTTCTCTTAAAGCTTTGTTTCATCCACACACCATTGGGATAGGTTTTCACATAACGTTCCTTTTCACAACATTCTATTAAATTCATGAGTTTTCTTATATAACTTAATGTGCTACCTATTCATTATTTATCTTAGCATGAATTTATTTGGTGTTTTCATGGTGGTTAATTTGGTGTGAAATGTTTTTTCATGGGGTTATTTATCTATTTGTGTATTTACATGAAACCTTGGTGTTTGTGAAAATGCTAACTAATATTTGTGTTGTGAATTTGATCACTTCTGGTGTTATTTATCATTTATTATGTATTTTAGCTTGGGTGAAATTGTAAATTATGTATGACGTGTTGTTTGGAAACCACTTTATAGTATATTGATTTGAGGTAAAACATATTGGAAAGAATTTACAAGATTTTAAATAATTATTAGTGACATTGTAATTTTGTGAAATGTTGTGTTGGATTAAGGGAATGTTTTATTTCATGAAAATGGACATTGGTTGATTTCATGGACACCTTAGGCGTGTCATTGTATGTTATAAATTCCATGGGTGCATGGGGTTAACACATGGATGGCCATTCAAATGATGATGACAGTTAAGAGTGATCCCCATTTTCTCTAAATTTTTCATTGGTTTCTAAATGGTGTGTCGGTTCTCCTTGTGAATTTAAATGTGGCTTCTAATGTGTTCCTTAATTATTGGCCTATTTGAAATTTTGAGATAAGTTTTGGGGAATGATTGGAATGAAGGTATTTTTGTATTTTTTCATATTGTTTAATGTTTCACTCTTGTTTGAAAATTATTTTGTAAATTTTTTTATATAGGAAATCTTAATGATCTATTTGTTGTTTTTTGATGTTTTAGTGAGGTTTTTTTAATGTGATGTGATGTGATGTCCCCATTGGTATTTTATAATTTTTGGGAATAATTTTTGAAACTCAAATGGTTTAATGGACCAGTTGGAACTTAGGAATGGCATGTTGTGAGATTGTAATCTCTATGGTGGATTCCCCAAAGAGAGGGGTATCAAATAAGTAGTGCTAGTGTTTTGGGAAGGCAGTGGTGGTGGAGGCAGGTAAGGTGACTCACATGTTCAAGTACATCCTCCTTTCATTGGGTATTGTTATCATGGGATTCGGTAAGCCATATATATGGCTTAATGATGGTTACTTATTGACCTTGATTAGACAGGTTATAACCACTATGACATGATATGCCTTAGTGTGATGATCCAATGGACTATATTTTCATAGTGGCCAATTTGTTATTGAATTTGGAGTTGCACCATATACATGCAGGTGAGTGTGATCTATATACATCCATTGGTTTCTCTAGGAATGTTCATGAAATTCTCTTGAATCACTATGTATATGTTTTGTTTATTTCTGGTCTATATTTTAAATTATCTTTTTTTATCATAATAGCTTATTTTATTTCTTTTACTCTCTGTACATCTCGCTATATGGTTATCCCTTTGGGAATTTTATTTGTATTTTGGTTTTGACACGGTTAGTGGAATGTGATAACATTTTTTAAAATGAAATCATCATGTGTTGTTTTAATATGGAATTTTTGGAAATCTGTGTCTTGTTGGTTACTTATTGATAATGATTAAAAATAATTTTTTTTTATTTTCAAACTACTTTTAATGGCAGTTTTGGGAATAGAAATAAATGGAATATGTGTTGACTTCTAACTATGTTTTTTATCTCCCAACCTACGTGTTCCACTCAATTATAGTAGACAATAGCTATTTTCATGTGCTTGTTTCTGGATTGGTTGATCTTGTAGTAGGTTTGTCTTGTGGTTGGTGGTGACCAAGAGGACATGTAGGGGTAAATTTTTTTGGTTCCTTTTTAGTGTTGTATTCATATTCTATTTTTCTCAAACCACTGTATCCATATTTGTTTGTATATTTAATAATATTATGTTATTATTAGTTATTCTACATGTTTAGTTTATTTATTTAATCCTGGTCTTATTTGGGATAAATAATTCTTATTGCATTATTTTTATGCATGACACTTGTTTCAAACCCAAGGGGATTAGGAATGCCTGTCGGGCCATGACTTAGACTGGTTCGGATGTTGGGTTTGATGGAATCCCAACTTAGTTCATCAAATATTTGTATCAAAGAATGATATTATTTTTTGGGGTGTCTTTTAATATGAGATTAGTATTTTTTGGACACATAAACTACTTACACAATGTACTTAATGAACACTTTCTCACATTGATCCTTTAGTTTCTTAGATTAGTTCAGGATTTGAGTCTTTTGTCTTTGATTTGGAGTGAAGAATGACAATGCAGGTGATCTAGTGTCTTGTTGTGGTCTCACATGGAGTAGTGACCAATGGGGAGTCCATGTGCACTGTTTAAGGTCCACATATCTTTTAATTATTACATGGGTAATGGACCAGTGACCATGTCTTTGAGTTAAGAATGGAAACTAGAACATCATTCCTATGGTTTGGTGTGAGATGTGCTATATTTGGGTTTTTTCTAGTGTAAATGATATTTTAGAATGAATCATTTTATGAAATAGAAATTATTTCATTCAATTGGATTCATATTAAAATGTTAAATGTGTTTTAAAATTATAATGTGATTTGGAATTTTGAAAAGTTTGGGAAAATATAGAGGAAAATTGAATTGAGGAGTAGGGGAATACTTGGGATTGAAAAGGGAATGGTTTGTCTAACCCTTGGTATTAAATATAGATGTTCAAATTTGTGTGGGTATGCATGATAAGTTCATGTTTTCATGTTTAAATGGAATATGTGGAAATTGGTGAACAAATATGGTATGGTTCATTGGATTCAATGGGTTAGTATTTGATATTAATGTGTTTTATTGGTTTTTCGGGGATGGTTTTTGAAATGGAAAATGGTTTCATAATTTCTTTCATTAAAATGCATCATTGAATTTGGAAGGGTTCTTTAAATAAGGCTATTTTGAAATTCTTATATTAGTGGTTGTTTTTCAAAAGATGATTTTTGTTTTGATTTTATGTGTTCAGCTTTTGAGCCTGTTGTTTTTTCTGCATATTTTCTTCTTGGTTGAGTTTCTCATTGATGTTGATTTTGGTTTTGTGTTTTTATTTTGGTTGGAATATTCCAAAAATAACGGTCCCCAAATATTCGAGTGTGGGTTTTTTAGTTCTTATTTGTTGTTGAAAATATATCACGGTGATCAAGGTCTATTAGATTTTGTTGAATGGCATGAGGAAGAGGAGAGTTTCTTCAGATTGTTGGGAAATCCCCAAGATATGAGAGTGCATGTTTTTCAGGTATTATTTGATTGTCTAGTTTTGGATTAGTGAAATATTTTTTCTCCATAATACATTATATTAGATGATGTGGGAAGTTTTTAAGTCCATTTTTTTATGGCTCATACCTATTTTGCTGAAGATGATGAAATTGGAAGAGTTGAAGAGTATTCAGCCCGGACATTGGGCAGTGAAGGCCAATTTTGACCACTTCAGCGATCTAGTATCATTGTATTTGAAGATAAAATTGTAGAATAAGTTTAAGGATTATCTTCTCATTATTTTCCTTTTTCTATATCTCAAATAGAGACTTGTGTCCTCTAAGGATATTCGGTTCGATAATTTTGTGGATAAATTGTTCCTAACTAAGTTTATTTTTGGAGCACAAGTTAGAAATCTAGTCCTCTTGTTTCCTGTAGATGTTCCTTAACTAGAAAAGTGTTCATGATTTAGGAACTTGTCTTTTAGTAGTATCCTTCATTGGTTTTATCCTCTCATTCATTAGACTTCTCAATCATATTCTTTTAGTGTTGCTGGTTTGAGTACTTGAAGTCATCTAGTCCTGATTCCTTGAGGGCATGTCCTTGTTGTGGCTGTTTGGGTAATTTGGTGATGTTTTTATGAATATTTTCCTTAATAAAAATTATTTATTGGAGTATGTTAGTGTATTACTATAAAAAATTGGATTGTTCAGTCATTATTGATCTAGAAACAGGCATCAGAGCGAAGCTTGAGTACTTTCCAAATATCACTAAGTGTGTAGAGATCCTTTTCCCAATTTTTATATCAAATGTTGGAGTAGATACGGTTTATGATTCTGATTATAATTGGCACCTTATTGTGAGTTTATTTTATTTATGTAAGAATATCAGTGATTCTCTTTTATTATAATCTCATGCACATGAGTTGAATATGAATCTTCAGATGTCTAGCCTTCTCCTGATTCTGGTTTGTTTTATAGTTGGGATTTCTTTGTCAGATGTACGAGACCACGGGGTTCCCACTATTTTTGTGATTTTTTTGTGTGAAAGGTTGTTGGTTGTTATTGGGAGTTCCATCATTTACGTGATGGCCACCCTGAGGTGATGTTTTTGTGGTTTTAATGTTGAATGTGTTACTCATATTCATATAGTAAAGAGAACCCTCTTGTGTCATCCCATTAATTTTTCTATTGTGGTTTCTCTTGAATCAGTCATGTGTGACTTTGAAATTGAATGGTAACCACAATTGTTGTGCTCTTGTTCATCTTATTTCATAATTTTTGAGCGATTTTAATTTATTTTTCAGCTGGGTGACTTCTTGGGGTAGAAAGTGATTTTCGTGGGGAGAATTGTCACACCCCGACCTTGGAAAATCATTTTATTTTATTACTTTATTTATATTGGATCCTTTAGTGGAGGTTTGGGCAGAGTACTGGTTTTAATTATTTTAATTTTTTGAAAAATTGACGTTTTGGGCTTGGTACTAAGGGCAACATGACTAGTACATGGTCAGGGAAAACCATGAAGCTTCACTTGGCTAACCATGTGGCTTGTTTTTTTCTAGGTAATTTTTTTTGTTTGTGGTCTATTTCCTCATCTTCTTTCCCTCGTATCTTGATTTCTTTGTTTATCCTTGATGGGGAGTCATCTTGGATGAATTTTAAGCGTTATGTTTGATGTGTGGGTAGATTTTATTCGATATTGGGGTGTAAATATTATCTCTTGATATTGATTATTCATTTTCCAATGTTTCGTTGCATTCACACACTATGGATGTTTGTGTTTCCATCCACATATTCCTAGCACATTCCATTTGATGATTGTTTTTTCATAAATAATTTTTAATTTCTTCCCTTGATTGATATATGTTTGAATTAATTTTTTTTGGTGTTTTCATGGTGGTGAATTTTCTGGGATATGGGGTTTTAAGGGGTTATTTATCAATGCTTTTATATTCATGCAAAAAATGAAATTTTTAACATTCGAATGGAGTTTATAACATGAATTTATAACATTTTTTATTATTTTGACTTGTTTATTTTTATATAGCTTTGGTGAAATTATTAATTTGTCATGATTTTTTTTGAATCCTATTTATGGTATAATTATTTCTGGAAAATGTTTTTGAATGAATCTCTGAGATTTTAAATTCATATTTTTGATGTTGTAATTGTGTAACATACTGTTTTAGTTTAAGGTAAATTCATGTTTCTTGAAAATGGTATTTGAATGATTTCATGGACACTTTATGTGTCTCATTGTATTTTTTCACATCCATTGGTCCATATGAAGGAGACATGGATGGGGATTCAGATGACGATGACACTTAAGAGTGATACCCTTTTTATTAAAATGTTTTCATGGTTTATAAAGGTTTTTCTAGTTATTCTATTGAATTTAAAAGTGAATTAAATTTTTTTAATTAAATCATGGACTATTTTGATTTCTGTTAAAAAAAATTGGTGAAATATTTTAATAAATTCAAATTCATACTTTTCATATTTTTCCATGTTTAACTCTTATCAACAAATGTTATTGAAAATGTTTTTGTATTAGAAATGTTAAAGTCCCTTTTTGGTCATTGTGATGTTTTGGAAGGGTTGGTTTCGATGTGATGTGATGTTGAGGCCCGGTTGGTGATTTTATTATTTGGGAAAAAACTTTGAAAATAAAATTATGTGAATGCCTAGTCAGAACTTCTCGATGGATTATTATGAGATGAGAACCTCTATAGAGGATACTCTATAATGAGGTGCATCACATAGGTGGAGTCATTATTTGGGATAGGAATGTGTGGTGGTAGAGGGAAAGGTTTGTAATGAATACATTTACACCCTCATTTCATTGTGTATTATTATCATGGATTATATGGGTTTCTTCTAGTGGGTCGAGTGATTGTTACTTATTGACTCCAATTAAATGGATTGGAAAGCAACTGACTTGATAGGTCTTGGTGAGACACTCCACCATATTGGCTAGTTAAAATTGTCTAATTGCCTATTGACTTTAGAGCTAAACCATATACAGACAGGTGATTCTGATCTGGGTACATCTAGTGGTTGCTCTGGGGTGTTCAAGAAATGCCCATGAATCAATATTTATATGTTTTATTTGTTTCAATTGTATGTTTTTTGTAATATTTTCATGATGTGACTACTTGTTTGGTTTCCATCACATTCTACACAACCCCCATTTTGGTTATCTACTGTGGATTTTTATTTGGGTTTTGTTTTTGATAGCGAATTTTTGGAATATGTGTTTGGTTTATTAAGTGTTGATAATTATTTTAAATCCTATTTTATAGTTTTATTTTTAAAAGGGTGTTTATGGTCTATTTTTGGAATGCATATTCATAGAATCCATAGTTATTTCTTGCTGAGCAGTTTGAGGTCAAACCATACTTGAGCCACTTAGCATCGGTAGACCCTAGTTGTTTTGAATATGAAAGTTTCTGGTTATGTTTTTTCTTGCAGAAGTCTGGTCTTGTGGATGGTGGTTACAAATATTTCACATGGAGATCATGTTATTTTGGTTTTGTATCATTGTTGTATTTAATTTTTGTTTTTTGTTTTCAAGATGTTTTGTTTATATTTGTTTATATTTATTTTTATTCTGTTATTGTTATTTATTATTTGATTTTATTTTATTTATTTAATACTAGTTTTAACTGGGATTAATCATCCCAATTTGATTATTTTTATGTCTGGAAAAACATTCAAACTCATGTGGATCGAGAATGCCCTTCCTGCCATATCTCAAACTATGACATATGTATTGTTGGATGACATTCCCACATCATTTGAGACATATTAAATATGATAAGTTGGTTTATTTTTTTCCTCTAATGGCCAACAAGGTCACAAGACCTCTATATTTCAACAGCTTATACGATGAGGCCTTTATCGTTAGATTATGGAAAAGGAAACAAATCCTCAAAACCATAGCTTATATGATTGTGATATTGACTGATTTCCAATTACTATACCTATAGTTGATGAATGTTCTTTGAATAATAACCATCATTCCATTCCTTTCAATATGGTCTCTCCAAATTAATAATCCATTAGAGAGATTCCTTTGTACATGGATCATGTCCATTCATTAACCAAGAACTAGTTTCCATCCATCATTGAAAAAACAAATACTGAATTGTGTTACAGTTTGATAAATCCATGTAAAATACATGACCAATTACTTTTTATTATAATCTTGAAACCCCATATATTGATTTTATAAAGGAATTAGAATATTTAAAGATAAATATGATGAATTTTTTATATCAATGAATAATTATATTTCCCTATTTTATTTAGATGGATAAAAAATTATCATCTAAGTGGACTTACTACCCATTGAGAATGTGAATTCATATCCATAATATGATAAAGTAGGTGGAGATGTTTGGGATGAATGGTTGGTTTCAATATCCCCAATGTCTATAATGACACCTTTTAGATATCATCATTGATAAAGTAATGTGGTAGAATTATGGTGATCAAGTCTCCCACATTAGGAATCCTATGAATAGGAGTCAGAATCAATGGATTATAAAACAAATATCAACCAGGATTTCATTATCAAATAGATATTCACTGATTTTTTTGAAACATCTCTTACATGATCCATAAATTTTGAGTTTGAATTTGGAGAAGATATTTAATTTTCTCAATCTAATTTTGATGTTTTCACATTTAATCTTTTAACATATAACATGGTATCTTCATAATTATGTCTCTGTACTTAGATCATTACCACCATATGTGTGTCCTCATTATTAAAATAGTAAAATGTATTTAGAGGGCCATTCTATTCATGAAAATGTAAAATAACTGTTCTTTTATGAATTTTGGTATACTGAAACATCACCATGATTATTCTCACAGGATACATCGTAGTCTTGGTGAACAATGTAAAACATTACTTATGGATTCATTATTTATTTCAGTAATATTCAGAGAGAAAGTGATATTTATTTTAATTAATGGTGAAATAATATCTTTATTTGGGGTTATATTTTATTTTTATTTCATTCGTCACCCCATAGATGGATACCATATATTTTTGGATTAAAAATATTGTTTTATTTCTGTCAATACTATGATTTTCCTCTAACCCATATCCAAAAGTTGATACCTATAAAAAGATAATCTACCTTCCATTTCAGTTTTAATTTTGAAATATGACTCACCCATATTAGTTATTCCCCTTGAGTTACTTCCATAAAGATCCATTATTTATTTTTATATTTTAAATCCATTTTATAACTCATGATAGTTAACAATTTATTTTAATATAATCTGTTAATAAATTTTTTCCAGATGGTAAGTTTATCATTTTGAAACTCATCATTATCCTCATTTTTACACGAAACCCATATCTATTAGGGATATGAATAATCTTACCATAACATTGAGTCTACTCTGATGTTAAAATTGGTTTCGTTTCTAAAATAATTTATGAAATTATATCATATTATGTCTCAAAAATTATTATAATATATTGGGGTTTAAAATTAGTATGTTAAATAATTATATAATTGGATCCTTAAGTAATATATTCCTTATTAAGAAATATTTTAGTTTGAATCAATTTAAATTTTGCATTGGTATGATATTAAAATTAATATCAAATTGTTTTATTAATATATCCATCAATTAAGAAATTTTTATATTTATGTTAATGTGTTATTGAAATATTAACAACCACAAAACATTTCCTTCCATATTTTTTTTGGATAGAAAAATTTTGACAGTTCTGTGTCTTTATATCAAATTATGTTTGGATAAAAAAACCTTATATAGAATTTATTTATGTAGAAAATTTATGTGTATGTATATTTATCATTACCCTTTAGGTGAACAGAGGCGGTTGTAACTTGACAACTGAGAGTTCATTTTATATGGTGACATGTTTTTATTAATTCATTGATTCACTTATTTTAAAAATAAATAAAAATAAAAATAGAGGGGTTTTATGTTGTTTATAATCTATATTATTAAAATTATTTTGTTATTTATGATTAAACTAATAAAATTGCATGAATTATTCATATAGAAAATAATAAGTTCTATGATTTTCAATATATCTAAATAATAAGTGGAGGTTTTAAGTATTTAATTTTTTTAGAAAAAATACATTAATTAAATATTTTTAAATATTAATAGAAATGTATTTTATTCCCTAGTCACTCTTTTATGTCAACTAATTTAGTCTCTAAACTACATGTTCTTATAAGGTTACAAGTGAAACTCAATACCAATTATTAATTTCATTAATCAATAATTTATAATTTCCATTTAATTAATCACTCACCACCATCCTTATGATTATAGTTATCATATATATTGTTATTTGGATATAATTCCTAATTCAGTACTACTAACCCCCAAGAAAACTAAACTTGGGATCATTAAATATATAAATAAAAGAGTATACCAGCAAACTAGTTCACCAATTAACTATAATTCTCAATATAATTACATACACTAGTCCCTATTTGATATGGAGGAACATGGGGTGCATAAATTTAAACACAAATGGAATATAGTAAAAATGATGTTCAGTAGGTGGAATCAAATTCCAAGGGAATATTAAATTCCTCCATTTTAAATAATATAATTAACTTCCAAAAATAATTAAACCATATTGATAGTTGTAAATAACATTTTTGATATAAATATTGACCCCATAGATTGTCTTCTTCCACAGTAGTTATTATTTATCTCTTATCCTTAGATTTCCATCCCTATATATCACCTATGATCTATATTCCCTATCAAAGGAGAAGATATTATACAATAGGGATGTGACATAGCCCATAAATTCAAAGAATGGTTTCACAATAAGTTTGTGGTCGAGGATCTTTAGTAAGGGTTCGACGATAGAGGGTAGATATTTTTATCTGTATAAATATTTTAATTCCAATTCCATAAAAAATACTTCATTCATATAAACATTATTTCAGCATGTAGCGTAGTCAATAAAGAAATTGGTTTCCCATAAAAATATCTCCCTAGATATGAAAAAAGTCCAAAATTAACATTATGATATTAGATTATCATTCTTAAACATATTGAAAAATAGATACCATAGATTAAGATTTATTCTAAAATTTTTTCAACCATTTCTTCCATGTAATTTAATTCTTCATAAAATTATAAATCTCTCCTCAATAATATAGTACTGAAATCCTTTTCAACATATTTTATTTTACACTATTTTATTCATTAGTTTATTTCATCTACCTCAACATCATCATTGGAGTCATCTAGAAAAAATGAAAAGAATTATTATTCGTATACATACATTCCACATTGAAAATTTATTATAATATATAGTGTAAGGGTACCCATCCCATGATCTTCCTTGACTCCAATATTGGTTCAGTGGATACATACAATAAGATTTTGACAATTGTCCCTTGATCATGTTATTTTAAATTAGTGGATTATGATATAAAAGGTTTTATGAAACTAATTTGATGAAATTAAAAATAGTTTTTCCCTTCAAAAAAAATATTTTTGATTATATTTTTTCATTTTGGTCAATTGTTTTTAATTTGAACATTTTATCATGACATAACATTACTTAAATAATCATAAATAATTTATGTCTTGGGATTCTACTTGTGTGACCCAGTTATTCTATTAGAAAAATCCATGAATAAACCATTTTTTAAAAAATAAAAGTGTTTAAAATCATACATCCACCATGATTCTTCTTAAATATCTCATAACCAAGTTACTCATTTTGAAAAACATCCACTTTATATCAATCATGAACTAGGTACTCCTTCACATATAACTTTTGTTCCTAGTATAGTATAATTTAAAATCTCATGTACCACTTTTGGAAGATAGTTCTAGTAAAGTTATTTTCATTATTTATAATAATATATAGGTATAGATTATTGTTTTTTGAGATGGATAATTGATTCTATAATAATTTAGAGTATATTATTACTACATAATCTGATTAAAAATGTGATAAAAAGTAAATTTTATTATATTTATTCCATTATTTTATGAATTCCTAATAACCACCTCCAACGGATATAGAATTTCATGTTCATGGATATTATAGTGCATGGAAGTCATATACCCCTTTTAATATCTCAATCATGGTCTTGGTTAATGACTCGAATGTATTTTTATTTGAGTGGATTTTCTAACTACTAGTTTGTAGCTCCATGATCTATTGACTCGACCCCATAATCCTAAAACTATTAATTGGGTTTTCAAAACCAATCATCTAAATAACATAAATTTTATTAAGGATTTATTCAATTTAGGTAAAAAAGGTTAGGTTGACCCAAAAAAATCATAATAACTACCTGATACAATTAGGTGTCCCAAAAAGAGTTAGAAAAACACTTAATTTTATGGTTTCATTATCATCATTAAATAGAATCCATAGTTAGAATAAATATATAGGTGGTATATTTTTTTATTAGGTAAAAATTTTGTTATTTAATACTTTCAAATACCTTATTAATATTAATTTTATTTTACTTTAGTGGTAAAAATTGTTGTGGAAAAAAATTTATCCAAAATTCATTTATTGTAAATACATCATTGAATATAAATATATTTATAAATATGATCACAGTATTGAATCCATAAAATAAACCATGAATAAGATAGAAATAAAATAAATAAATAAATCATTTGATCAAGAACATATAAAATTGTTTATTTATTAAGAAGATAATAAATCAACTTACGACCCTAAGAGAAAACTCCTTGTGTTAGTATGAGGATGAATTGAAACATTTGGCATGTCCCCTAATGTATCACTTGTATTTGTTTCTCCTTGGTCCCATTTTGAGTCTTCAAACACCCTTCCCAGACTCAATCTATTAAATATTTATATTGGAAAACCATGTAACCTCATGAGTTCCTCCCTATATGACTGAGGCTCCCAATTTTTTGTGGGAGTGTAAAATAATACCATGGTGAGACTATACACCTTATACGAGAGTCCATAATATATATATATATATATATATATATATATTAATAAATCATTAAAAAATATAGTAATAAGGAAGTTTAAATAGAATAATCCTACTACAAAAAATACTAAAAAGGGAATACTTGAATAATAAAATTCTAATATGAAAATATATATATATATATGTAAAAAATTGAAAGAGACAACCTAAAAAATAAATTAGAGATACTATATCATAGCCTCATATCCAACACGAGCATCTTGAACACTAATATTCAAACTGAATCCTCTTCCAAGATAGTACCTACAAAAAACTGAAAGTTTTCATAGTACCCATGATAAATTGAGCCTTGAGAAATGTATGAGTATAGAACTCAACATATAACTACCAATATAGTCTCGTACTATATTATAAAGATAGTGATTTGTGCTTGTGGCATTATCCAGAAAAGTAAAAAATTTAAGGAAAAAATAAACAACCTATAATACCTTATTTGTCCTAATGTAAGAATTTCATGATAACCAGGCCAAACAACAACCTAAATTCCCATGGGTGGCTGTACATAAATTGGGAAAATCCCAATAACCATCTTTATTCGGTAGGTTTGTGAATAAGATCATTCATATTAGGATAAAGAAAATGTCAAATTATATTTGAGAATGAGAATCACCATAGTGGATCCTATATCTAATCAATTGGGATCTTATTTTTACACTCCATAAGGATAAATAGCAACCCCTGGGGTGTCCCCATGAATACCTCATTCTCGAGTCCTCTGAAAAAATACCATGGTAGTACCGGGGCATTCTCAATGACATGTAGTCATATGATTCTTAGTATGGGGAAGGCCCTAGGTATTCATATACATAAAGGCATGGTTGATCCCATTCAGACCTAGTAATTAAAATGGAGTACCATACCTGGATCCCATGATCATTTTCTAGAACATCCAATATTTCATGTCTCCTAAATTGAACCAAATCTTTTGTGTCAACATAATCCTAGGGGCAATCCTAGGAATCAATCCATGGGATATAACAGTCACTTTTTAAATGCCTAATATCCATTATTTGATATTTATTCCCACCCAAAATCTCATAAAACCATTCAAATATTAGGATACAAAACATTTAAAATCAATTAATGATATCTTTGTTCAAATTATATCACTCTAAGATTTTTAGCTATCGGAAAATATCAATGGAACCCATAAAATCCTAAGAATTCATATATATATATATATGTCATCTCATATCTCTAATTCTGTATCCTGAGTACCACATCTAGTTACAAAATCATGCATCACCCATATCAATGGATTCCATATGATCTAAGAATCCAGACCAATATTACATGGGACTGGCCCCATCCATTATTAGAAAATCAAAATAGTGATAGTCTATTCAACTAATTCCCACATATCCTAGGAAATCAAATACCAAAACCATATAGAAAATAATGTATGACTATGTCTTGTCAAATTCTCATGACCGTCAGATTTTCTATAGCCACTCAAGATGACATGTTCGATATGAGTTCTAGGTAACATCATTTATTTTTTGGCCATAATAGGTTAACTCATATTTTTTTACTATTTTTAATCAAAATTTTCTTATTCAATTTTTTAAAAAGACACCTTGTGAAACCATGAAATAATGGAACCTAATAATACAGTGTTTCAAAGTATCTAGATGCAATGTTCAAACTCTCAATACTAAATATTTACTAGAAAATTGTTATTAGAATTCAAATAATGTTATTATTTTAGTATATTATGATAAACATTTAGAGTATATAGTTCATAACAAAATAACTCTAAAAGTATATGAATTTTCCTTTTAAAATTTTATGAAATACAATTAATGGAAGGAAATATAATTTGGAACCGGTTGAGTAACCCTTAAAAACATATTCATTAGTGAACATGAAAATTTAATAATGGTTTAATAAACTGATGGGGAGATTATTTCTCCAGAAAAAACATTAAATTTATATAGACATATTCTAATTTGAAATGTATTTGGTGGTATAATTATTGGTGTAAAAACCATGAATTCATAGGAATTTTTTTTACTAAGATTTTATTTTATATTTTGTGCTTCAAAAAAATTAACGAAGCATTTTATAACTCAAAATACATTATCGAAATGCGTATGTAATTAGATAAATTTTAGATGAATAAATTTTTAACACCACTTAAACCATTTAAGGATAAAAATATTATTAAAACCAAATGTATCATTAGAAACAATTTAGATGAGCCTGGTATAATAATTATAAACAAGGGTACGTTAGTGTCTCAAGATTACAATTGGAAGGAAATAATTTTTTATGATTATTTTCCCTAGTTCCTCAATTAGAATCAATATGAATAATTTTATAATATGAATTTAATTGTGCAATTACACATGTTTTAATGGATTCCAAAAGCATATTTTTCAATGGAAATATTTCATAAAAGTTTATGTAAAGAATCCTGTCAGGTTTGTGAATTAATATAAATATAAACCCATTTTGAAACTATCAAAGTATCTTTGATGTATATGAACAGTGTTATATATCATGGTATGAGAGGTTGTAATTATTTCTTTTAAATAATATTTTTAAAAAGAGAAAATTTAATCCAACATTATTTATCAATAGTTCTGGAAAATAAATTTTCATAGTCCAAATATATATTGATAATATAATGTTTGGTTATTTAAGTTATATACATTGAAAAAAAATTTAGTGTAATTATCTTCAGAATTTGACATTATCCTTTTGATGGAACATCATTTTTATTGTGGTTAAAAAATAGGTCATTAAAAAGATTGTTTTACTCTAAATCCATAAAAATATAATAATTAATTGGTTAAAAAGTTTAGTATTGATAATTTGAAAAGATCAATTACACAAATGATCATTTATTAAAATATATAATTTGATGTTGCTATAAAATATATTAATAATAAGGTGTTTAGATCTCCAACTTATAACTTTAATTATGTGATGTGACCTGAACCATATTTATTTGGTTTTTATGTGTATGTACTAAATTTAAATATAATCCTAAATGAATTCATTTAATGATAGTTAAAAGATTAGTTTAGTGTGTTAAATGACATGTTAATTTTTGAATAATTTATATTTCACATAATTCATTTGAGTTTACTAGTTTTTTAAATTTTGATATTTGTGGTTGAAAAACAGATATAATAAGTACAACAAGAATAAGAAACTTTTTTTGTAAATTTTATTAATCATAGTTCTAAGAAAAAAATTTGTTCGCGTTATCAATATTATAAAGTGGGTATGTTTATCCTATTTAATTTTTTTCACAATATTAATTAATTAATGAAACACTTTTTGATCAAGGTTTAAATTTTGAGAATATATAAATTTATTATGATAATACTTATTTAATATGTATTTATAAAAAACCTTTTCATAATTAAAATGATAAAAACATTGATTTCATGTATCACTTTCAGATATATACATTTCAATAAAAATATTATTTTAAAATGTATTTCAACAGAAGAGCTATATGAAATATATTTTTACTAAACCCATGGATTTATATTTTTTTGATTAAATAATATTTAAACATAGAATGATGGAATTTTAATCACACCAAATATTTTTAGTTGGAGATTTATTTGGTTTTTATGATAATTAATAAAATATGTTCCATTTATCCAATATTCATATTTCATCTATTTTATTTATAGGATCATTAGAATTTGATTATCTAGTTGGGTACAATTAATAAATTGAAAATTAATAAATCATTGATTGAAAATATTGAAATTATATCATGTTTCTTTATGTTTACTAAAATATCTTTTAAATGAAGTTATTCTATTATACACAAGTAGTTTCAATATCTACTCAGAGTATTTAAAATGTATAAATTCTGGGGAATCCGAGTTATGTGTTTAATGAATCATAAAGGTACATTTTCTTTCAAGAAATTAATATATATTTTAGGGAGAGAATATTTGACATTAAAATGTTTTTATATTAAATGATTTATATGTTAAATAATTTTGATATATTTAAAAAGGCGACATAATTCTTGTATTTTATATTTGTTTTGTAATTATAAAAAATGTTGGAGAATCTTAATTGGCTCCTTAGTCAACATTATTTATTAATTTTTTATAATTAAATACCATTAATTTATGTTTAATAAAAATAAATAATAATATGGGTTAGAGTTTTATATTCTATTATAATATTATTAGTTTCAGAGTGAAATGGAAAATTAATTGAAGTGACTAAGTGAAGTGGACTTTTGACGTGACATTGTTAAGTGACCTTATGAGGTGGCCTTATGATGTGAACTTGTAAAGTTACATTATCAAGTGTATGAGATTTAATTTTAGAACTACTAGAAATTTATATGTGATTGCACATTTTTTATTTGGTGGATGGGAAAATATTTAAACCATAAATTAGAATATAAATATAATATTTGGAACACAGAAATTCATTTTTTCTATATGGGTTTAAGTCCCCAATGGTTTTTGGGTGTTTAGAATAGTTTTTGAAACATGGGGAGGTAAATAATAAATTTCAAGGGAAAAAGACAAGGGTGAATTGTTCTTGTATGGTTATTTTTAATCATGCAGCACAAAAATGTGGCCTATTTTTTTTAGGAGCATAATTTTTTCAAAACAATGTATACCTCTATGGTAAACTATGTGTCCTAGTTTTGGGGATTTTATGATTTTCTTGGTTTGGTGTAACTGTGTACTGGGAGGCATATGATCATGCATGGTTGTTTGTAGAAACTTATAGAGGGGATCACATGGGCTATTCATGGTTTATGAAACTAGGTGCTCATCTAATAACCTTAGTGTGACTTGCCAAAATATACATCCAAACCATTCAGATCGTTAATGGATAATAATTTATTATTTTGATATTCCAACACATTTCTTTCATTCTCATCATTTCATTTTCATTCTTCCCATGCAAAGATTCTACTGGACCCATATTTGGGATCTCATTTATGTAACCATCGATATACCTCATCTAGTGTAATAATGGAGTGTTGTTGGTTGTGTTAGAGGAATAAATATTGGTATTTTTAATACTCATTTTGGTTTAATTTATAATTTACCTAATAATATCGTTTGATATATCCATATAAGAAAGTTCGCAATATCTTTTGTGTGTTTTTATATTTCTTCAATTTCTGTCCAAACAAAACTAACAAGGATCGGTATTGGATGAGTGATGTTTCCTTGGTATAAGTTTGGTTGTCTCATTATTTTTCCTTAATTTGTAGAATAATTATGAAATGTTCCATTGTTACTTATGCAAGATTTTCAATCTATCACTTATTAAATAACAAAGAAAAAATTTTAATGTAGAAGCCCAAATTCATATTACCATTATCATTAATAATTGAACCATTATAGGATTTATAAATTTACTCAAACCACCCATTGTAAATTTCACTCATATTCCTTGTACATGATGTTTTTATTGGATTTAGATCCACCTTTTTTGTAAATTGAATTCCCCGTTCATATAATGACATGTAACGTGTAATTAAATGACCAATGAAGTGTGTAGATGTATTCCCCATTACCTAAGATAAGTATTTATATTATTCTAGAACGAAATTTGTAGATAAAATGGACAATTCTAATAGAATAAAATGATAATGGTAAGGATATATTCTTGGTCTATATCATTTAATTAATGAAATTGCTGACATTTCTCACATGATAAATTGATAGTGTCTAGGACCTTCACATAAACGACTAAAATTTATTATAAATTTAATCATCCCAATTATATAATAAAATTCTGGTATGATATATTTTTGGACATGGACATTCATTTTTCATTTAGTTAAATTGAATTGAAAAAACACGATGAGACATATCTTGGCATGAATATATATATATCTCATGGCGCATGGTATATTATTAAATCTGTATAAATATTTTATATTATTTTCTGTGATACTCAGTCAGGGAATCCATTGTTTAATTAGTATACTCTAGCATGGTGTCCCAATTGAATTTTGTTACATAGGAATGAGTTTTATTAATTAAATGTAATACACATGAATTATAACCCTCATATATATCCTATTATATTTGAATATGGTGTCCCATTAATGTGATTCTTGGGAATGGAATCAAATTTTTGTGATTTACTAGCATGGTATACCATTAGTGTGATTCATAGTAATGGATTTCCTCAAGCATTATGTCCCTGGGTATGGAGTTACTTATATTAGGATTCAAGGGAATAAACTCAATTTTTCAATTGTTATATTTAGGAATGGATCCCTCTTTAATTAATGTAATTAAGCATGGAGTTCCTACTTATTTATGATTCATTTGAATGAATTAACCAATTGATTTTTTTTTCAAGGATCACATTCCTTGAAATTCATTGTGGCGTATCTCACTATCCATGGACAACTGAGTAATGCCTCTAGTCCAGTATAGTAGTAGAATATATATATAAGGATATAAAAGTCAATATTTATATAATATATATATATATACATATATATAAATCTGTATACTTGGTGTGACTTGACAATTTTTTTCTTAGGCTGAATCATGTATTGTTGGTCGGATGTCCTTTGGGGAACGCGATCCCGACATTTTAATTTTATTTATTTACCAAATTATTTATATAAATGCATGATGCTGTATTTTATACTCCATGGTTAGATATCATTTGACATCATTGGTGGTGGCCTATTGAGTATATATCACACCTTGTCTTAGTATCCATTACAATAGGATACCTAAAAAATCCTCTTACTTATAGGATCAGGTTCTAGATTCAGCTTTCTCAGCACATTCAATTTTTTTATTTTTAGATAGGTAGAGGGGATCCTAAGAACATAAGATTGAGTTGGAGGTGTGGATGTTCATGGAGATAAAATTTGAGTATTTTTTTATATATTTTGTTTTTGTATTTTTCTTATCACCATTTTATTCTTATTTCATGTAAGTTATAGATTTATATAAAAATGAATGGTTTTGTTTTTGGAATAGGCCATTGTTTCAATTATTATTTTCTTTTGCTACCATATTATTTATACCTCTTCCACTTGTCATTGATCTATATTTTATTTTATACTTTAGTGAAACTCTGATTATGTGGTTTGAGTCTCCTCACAATTCCATCATTGGACCCTCAGTAATAGATGCATCCTCTTGCATGTGAGGATCTTCTCTTGAGGCCATGTGAAATATTAGGCTGAGACCCTATCTCACTGGATCACATGTCTGGATGTTACAATGTTTTATGATTTGTTTATTTTATTTTTTAATACTATTTTTTGATGGTAGATAGGGGACTAGGAATGTTTCGGTTCTTGGTAAATAGAAATTTCTAGGAGTGATTACCCCATGAATAGTGAAATTACCGAAAGCACAAGGATGGGATAGTTATTCATTCAATTCATGAGTATTTTTTTATTATGATTTCACCTTAAGGGGTTTCTATACATTTGGATACTTAATGATTTATTATATAATGGTATTTTACCCTCATTATCGTATGAAAATGAAGCATTCATGCATGCATCAATGTAGGTATATAGAGATTCACATTCCATGCATATTCCATTCCATTTTGTTTGTATTGCATGATTTCCTTATACGTGTTGGTTATCGATTATTGGATTTGTTATCATGATTTTCAGTATACATTTAGTAGGTGATTATTTATCATGTTATCCTATATAATATGATTTTCTGGATCACCTATTTACATAATTTTATTCACTTCTATATTATGGAATTTCTATTAATAATTATGATAGAATAATTTTCATTAAAGTGTATAAATCACCATAAATAATGTTTTCCATGTATCTTGATGGTTTCAACATAACTAAAAAATAACTACATGGTTAATCCAAGAAAAATTAGTCATGTGATAATAAAGAATACAGATAGGATTAAATGGGTTTAAATAAGAGTTTATAAGGTGTTTAGGTCATTATAAATTATAAAGTGTTACTTTATTAATCACACCATTAAACATGAACTTTCTGTAACAGTAAATAATGATAAAAACATGATTCACCTTAATGAATTCCAATTTCAATTTATAAATGCATATAAATTTTTAAATTGTGAATAGTATTAAATATAACTGAATAAAAGGATATGGTAAATCACAATCATTATATGGAATTATTTCCATTATAAAGGTTGTTATCTGTATAATCTAGGGATGACAAACTGTATGAATAAATTTATAAATACACAAATAGTCAGAAGTATGATAGATGGGAAATGTTCATTATGAGATAATATCACTGAGGGTGTTTATTTTAAATCATGTAAAATAATTTAATAGACACTAGCTGGCTTCCTTGTTCTCTTATTCTTTATTGATTAACCCCTTGGGGGTATACTCATACTGTTGGATTAGTAATTAAAAGTGTCATCACCCACTTATATAGTCTTTCTTATTAATATATATTGCCATCTTACCAATCATGTCCCCTCTTAAAATAAAATATAATTTATTTAGTTATGAGCTATATTTATTTGAGTATTTAGTAAATTAAAATTCTAATTATTAAATAAATGGTGTTTTCCTATACATATTGGTATTGAAATTTTATTTTAATAATCCCAGTTTTGAGAACCATACGAATAAATAAAAGGATAAAACGAAATTATGGGGAAAATTGACTAAATTATTGATCATTGTTACCTAATTAATTAAATATTGAATGAAATTTTGATGGAATTTACCATTTTTTTCTTGTGTAATTAGCTAAATAAAGTACCAAGTATAACGGTATTTAATATATAGTACATAGAATTTGTTAAATTAAGACTCTCAAAAAGATTAAAAATAAACATGATCAAATTCAAATGGTATGAATGAAACCTTGTATTGGCATTCATAGCTTGGACCGTCTTACTTGGAATCTCTTGTAAGGTAATGAATAATTGTTTCATTGATAGTTTCATTGGAGTGGGAATGTGAGCATTGTCATAGGATTATTCTTTTCTTGATTGTATATAAATGATAAGTGGTAGAGAATAGTGACATATCTTATATGTCCAAGCTACATGTTTGATAATTTATTCTTGTATACGGTGTTATATATGTAATGTTAGTGCCCATGGGAATTGATGCTTTGGTAATTCTAATGAATTTTTTCAGACATGAGGTTTCGTTTGGCTATTGTTTGTCCCTATTAGGACACATAGTTTCTAAAATGACACTAGAGATAGATGGGTGGTAATTTGGTAATTTTATCTTTTATGATAATGATAGAATAATATAATTATTATGTTAATTGAGTTATACATGCATATGGAATGGTTAAAAACACGGTATTTCATGTGACGGTTCATCTTTTTAGTGATAGATGGCATAGAATTCCATTAGTTAGATTAGTTTTCATATGGGATATTAAGTCTATATGCCCCATATTTTATATATTCCATCAGATACTAGGATGTATAGGTCCAATAGACTTATATAAAGTATTAAATAATGTTCCTTGAGGTTAAGGGAATCCTGGGGTAGTATGTGTTGATACATGTGGTACCCATCAATTTAATGAAATTGTAAATCTAAGTTGATGGGTTTAGTGGAAGTTGGTAAGCCTTGAGATATTACGAATTGATATTGGCTCCTTTATAAGATATATAGAACTTGTTATTCGAACAATATGAGACATTCTAATACATGGGATAATGTAGTAAAAAGGACCAGGTGTTATGAAATTTCGGTCATATTTCATTCATATTTCAATCCTATTACTAGTGCCATGCATGAGCATAGATCAGATAATAGTCATTAATATTTCTAATGATACTATGTTCTTGATAATTTTTAGGTGGAAAGAATTATCTCTTTTCAATTTGATCATGGAAAAGGTTTATTGGCCACATCCCAAACCATGGTTAGTGGTCGATGGAGTGTCATCACATTGATGTGTTAATTTATTTTTAAAATGATGACTAAGAAAATCTTAAGGTGGGGGGGATCATATCAAACCCATTTTCGCATATTATTCCATGTATATAGAGTTATACTATAATAGGTCATTTGGAAAATGTTAGAATAGATTCTAGAGTTACGTGAGGTCGCTGAGTTCTAGTTTATATTCCGTGAATTTATATTTTAGTTGGCCCACAATTGTGATTTTGATCCATTCTTGAATCTATATTCAAACTCATGGTTCAGGAGTGACATGAGAATGTAATTATTAAATAGAACCTAGAATTTTTCAAGGAAACACAATAATAAAATGGTTGTCTATGAATAAAAACATTATTAAATCTTTAGTTGATAATGGACTGAATTAAAAGATTTTAAAACCATCATAGGATTCCAAAATAGTGAGGGAATTTGGGTTAGTTAATGATGATGTGTTTGTAGGTGAAAAGATATTCTTCAAAAGTATTATCCTAGAAAATGTTGAATATTCTTCATACATATTTTGGATATGGTTAGTTTTAAACCATTAAAATTCCATAAATTTAGACATGATCGGACTTTCTCGTGCCTAAATGGTAATAATTTATAACCACTTTATGTACCCTTGGTTCAGATATGATAATTTTGATTTTCATGGTATCATACTGGTTATATAAAGAGAGAGTTGGTTATAGAATAAGATATATAATGAATTAAACAACATGTTGTCTTTATTAACATAATCTTATTCGTGTTTCTTTTGAGTATCATGAGTAATCAGATAGGTGCGATTTATCCTTAGGGATTTTAGGATTCTCATGCTGGAATTCCTAGGATATTCTAATGGATGCAATTCGGTTCATTGTATAAATAAATCTGTAATATTACATTAAAAATTGTTATGTATATGAACCTCCTAAATTATTATAGGTTTATAAAATAAAATAATTTTGAAAAAAGTTAGGAAAATAAATTAACACTTTGGAAAAAATGAAACCACAAACCCCATAAAAGTGGATATTTAAAACCCCTTAAATGTATGGAAAATAATCATAAAATATATATATTAATGGTTATTATATTAACCACATAAAAAATAATTCTTGAACATGGAATATATATTAATGAAAAAAAATTGATATGACAAAAAACCCTACATTGGGTCTCATTCATCATGCTTATTTTATATCATATAGAATAATATACTTATTTTTATTATATATTTATTATATAACCATTTTCCGGTTTATTATTAATTTTATTTCTTTTTCTAACATCCCATATACAATCACTTAATTTAATAAGGTTACGTTCGATGTTTAGGCCATATTCAGCTTGTATGTCAAAATTAACTTTGGAAGGATTCCAATGGCCCCAGATCTCATTATATAAATATCTAAAAATATTAAATATTAAAAAATTATATTTATACAAAAATTATAATTTCATAACCAATCCTGAATGATTTTTATGAAAAATAAATGAACATTATGATCATGAAGAGGGTAGGTCATATGTATGGTTGAGTAACATTTCTATTTTTCTATGATCATTATGGAAAGAAGTAATTTAATATTTTATCTTTAAATAAGTTATTTATTTCATAAATACCCTTATAGATAATTATAGATACATATATATACGTATATAATTCTTTTTATATAAAATGTATCACATAAAATCGAGGAGGTCGTAGTCCAAACATCGACCGATGATGCTATCACGTTTTTAATTTGTGATATGGTTAGAAGAAGAAAATATAATATATTCCTAGAAATATAATTATGTCCTTAATATAAAAATAATTTAATTTAAATCATATATATTAATTATATTTACCCTTATTACCTTCCATATGACACATTAGTGAAAAACGCTTCACATCGCTTCGTGAGGCGGTAGTCTTCCATTCACACGGGCGATGTTATCATATATCTTACAGAATAATATATAAAAAAATTTAATATGATATAATGAGTCCAGATGTATTATTGTGATATAAATATCATAAATATCATATATAATATTAATATCATTATGCTCAACCATGATAGGGGGTAACATAAAAAACAAGATTGTTCTACATGGTGGTAATCTGCTGTACACAAGAATAATAATTTTGTAACCCATTTGATGTACATTTGTCTGGGTTTAGGTATTAAAAATATAAAAAATATATTATTATATTAAATATAACAATATTAATATATTTTTCTGGTATTAGAATAAATGAAGGTGGTGGGGAAGGAAATTATAAAATTATTTTAGAATAACATTATCTCTTCATTGGGTATCCTTCATAGGATTAAACATAGAATATAAATGTATTTATTTATTACCAAACATATTTTTCTAGTATGAGGGGATATATTTTGGGAGGTGAATTTTTTAGTTGTTTGTTGAGCCAAAAAGGATTGAGAGGTGAGAATAAGTTGGGACAGTGAGTGACTTTTTATAGTTGAAGAGGAATGATATTATTGTATACACTCAAATGCATATTATATTTAGAGGTCTCCATTATATAATGGTCCCAAAAAATTGGGGGAAAATTTAATTGAGGAATTATTAGGTCATGATAAACATCCAATACCAAAAATAAATATTTTTTTAATAATTTTGAACTTATCTCTAATGTTTCTCCCTATTTATATTTTTTCATTAATGTAACTATGTTTATAACATTTTTAATTCATCCATTAAGTATAAATTAATGTGATAATTATTATAAAATTCAGACCCACTGATTTTAAATTTTAAAACCAAATTATAAAATATAATTAAGTTGTTTTTTAGAAATTAGATTTAACTGAAGTGGATGTAAGATGAAAAAAAAACTTTAACCCTAACTATTCCAACAATATTTTTAATAGTTAAGGGCCCATATGTTGATTGTAAAATATAGATTGGTAAAATAATTGATAATATTTTATATTTATTAAAATTTAAAAAAACATCCACTAATATATAAGTTTATGTAATTTTAAATCATTTAATAATATATAAATTTTTATCAAATAACATTAATGTCAATTTTATGATTATTCAATTATTTTGAAATTCAAAATATATAATGAAAAAAATTGAATTAAAATTGAATAAGATAAAATTTATTAATTTTAACTTATTCAGCTAATAAAATAATGTAACACAATAATTATTCAGTTTCCCTTACTTATAATTTTTTTGTATCATTTATTTTATTTAATTATTAACAAAATAATTCTTTTTTTGGCATTTCAAAAGAATTTAATTTTATTATTTCATATCTAAAAAATAAAAATAAATTAATATGAATAAAATAAATTTTCTATTTTCTAAAATAATATTTATAATAAAACAAATTTTTATACTTCACCTCAATGATATATTGAAAATATATGTACGAAAGGTACATATTTTTCCTTAAATAATTATACGAGGAATCATCATGGAATAGTTCCCCAAATATAAAAAAATCCTAGAATAAAGTTACAAGGATCGAAATGTTTATATAAAAGGGGTTTCAAACATTTTTTGTGTAATTGTTTCACCTTATATTCCTTTATTAACAACTTTGTAAGCATGTTTTTACCTTAATTCCTATAATTATTTTTAATTTCTTCATTAATAAATTTGGTCCAAAATTATGTTGGTGTCATTATAGATTAAAATTAATTATGATTCCAACTATCAAATCCATTATTCTAAAATTAATCAATATAATTTGAAGAAATTAATTTATTTTTGATCCCCAATACAAGTTGAAAAAAATTGTTTTTTAAGTGAAAATGTTCCGACGTTTGAATTGTTTCTATATGAAATCTTGATTTAAAATTGATTCAAGCGACCTAAATTGGATTAAATGATATCTTTTTCATCTATTTTTACTTAAAAATAATTTAGAAATATAATTTAACATTATAATTCACTTATATGAGAAGTCATATTTCGATTAAAAGTCAATATTTTTCACCTTTCAACAAAAAAATGAATCATCCCAAAAAACAACAAAAATACACCCTATTCTAATTTTGAAGTTACACATTAAAAATATAATATTATTTATTATTAATATAATTTATATAGGTGTAAAATTGTAAAACCATAATACATTACAATATTTTCCTTTTAGAAAAAATTTTATTTTGTTGTTAGCTTGCATTATACACAACACAATGTTGGCTTTTGTTACACCAAATCTTGAGTTCCTTCGATAGCATATAAGATACAGAAGACCAATCATAGAATTTTATATAACATCCCGAGACATTAGGATAGTTATTATAAATTTTATTCAATAATTTTTTTTATATTCACCCAATATATTTGATAGGATTATGATAAGAACAAGAACAATTTTACGAATAAAAAGTCATATTTTTCAATGGCAGTTTTAACACCATTAAATAAAAAAACTAATTTAAAAATAAAATATTACACTAATAAATTTTTTTTAAAAAAATTATTTTTTTTTCAATGAGGAACATCAAAGTTATATTAGGATTGAGTTTTGGTATTTTTCTGAGAAATTTAATATTTTTATGAATGTTGAAAAATATTGTTTTTTAATTGAAAACTGATTTTTCAACTAAATAAATTATAGTATAAAATCATTTTTTTAATTTATTTTAAAGTTTAATTAGTTTATTTTTATAGTAGTTAATGAAATTTAATACCTGGAATCAATTTCATATTAATTTTCTATATAAAAACCTAGTCATCCTTTTTACATTTTCACATTAAAGACCTGCTTTCCGTCAAATCTGTTAGATTGATTTTAAATTAGATCCATCCAATTAATATATTTGATTTTTTAATAAAATTTATTAAATATTTGGAATTAGAATAATACATAATAAAAAATAACAAAAACTTAATTGTTTTACATATGTGATTAGTGGGAGATGTTAAAATTAATTACAGTGGTTAAGGTAAAAATGAGTTTACATATCAAATAATCTTAGAATATAAGTGGTAAAATTAACCCTAAACATGTAAAAACCCACTTTATGGAAATATTTTTACTTTAAAACATAATTTATTTAATTATTTCTATTATGAAAGCCTATCGGTATGTAAAAATCTTAAGAGAACACAATTAATTCTTTAAAATGCCATGTGAGTCCTTTTCCGTCACTAGAAAATAAAAATCACCCAACCTACAACATCACATATCCAAGAAATTTGTATCATTAAAACCCTATAAAAATGAACTCCCAACGTGATTACCCACATACTAGAACCCTCAGTTTTATTTCATAAATAAACCCTTGAATTTATTTGGTATAAAAAATGAGTTGCCCGAAAAGAGGTAATAGTCTTCTATGAGAACATTTTTTTTATTAATTTCACTACCCCATAAATTATTATTATATCATTATTATATGTCCTTTTTATCATAAATATAATAATATGTTTTTATGAAAAGGATAATACCAACACTTAAATTATATAATTATAAGATAAAAAAATATCATTAAATGTTCTTTCTTTAAATATGACAAGAAAAAGGAAATATTGTTCATGAGTATGTACTACCTACCATATCCATGAATTATATACTCACTTTCCCATCACTAAATATTTTGGATTTATAACCATAAATATATACTGAATATATATGATATAATTATTATATTAGTTGCATAGTTAAATTTATATTAATTTAATATATCAATTTATTTGTTACCCCTTTACACATTGAAAAAGTGATAACATCGTTCGTTGATGTGTGGACTACTGCCTTCTCAAAACAATGTGATTCATTTTTTTAAAAAATAATTATATATATGAGTATATATTTTTAAATAATATGGTATTTAAATCATAATTATTATTCTCTAATGAGAAATGTTAAATTCATTCTTTCTATAATGATTATTGAAAAATGGAAATGTTACTCTTGTATACGTACCACCTACGATCTCCATGACCGTAACATAAAATCTTTTTCATTACCATATCCATGGATTGGTATTAAAATTTTAATATATGTATAAATAAGATAATAAATTCATGGGTATTATTCTACATATTTTTAAATGGTGACCCCTTTGACCATAGTATAACTACAAAAGTCGTTTTTGATATATAATCCAAATATAGCCAAGACATCTTACAAAAACAAAATTGAATAAGTAATTGTATATTAATTGTTAATATATAAAATAAAAATAAAAAAACTTTAAAATGGTTCTTTAAAAATTATATAACTTACAGAAGTTCATTATTGAGAAAGATAAAGACACATGTGACAAGTCATACTAAAGGTACAGGATTTTGATCTCACTTTTTACGCCGGTGAGATAAATGTTATATTCACCTCTTAAATAATTTTTCAGGTGTATATACATAAACGTAAGTTATATTATTTCATGAATCATTTTTTATTCTTGTTATTTAAGGTTTTACTTTGAATTATCCCATCCAAGGTGTTTTTACACGAAAATTACCAACCAGTAAAAGTTATCTTTGGTATCTAAATTTCTTTTCTGATTGTAAATAATCAATTGAAACAATTGATTACTTATAATAATTTTATGATAATTTACTGTTATCTTAAATATTCATATTCTTGTGTAGTGGATATAATTATTGTCTAAACTGTATAACATTTTTAAATACAGACTTTAATTTTAATGTTATTTGATTAATTTGGTAAATGTTGATCAATCCATATCTTTTACTCAATATAGATATATTATTAGGAAAATTTTTTATGAATTAAATGGATTATTAAATGTTAGGGGAATTCATTAGAATGTTATGAAATGTTTTGCGGATCATTCAATGAAATCTCTATGGGTTGGGACCGGTTAATTCAATCCCCATGATGCACATGTAGTATCATTGGAGGAAATTAGTTTGTGGAAACCACTTAACATTTGTTCCCAATAAGATTAAATTGTCAGGATCATAGATCTTGACACAAATTAGATGTGTTTCCATCAATAGATATAAACTATCTTTATTGTAGAGCTTTAATGTAACTATCCTTGGGATAGATCTTGATAGTGAATATATACAACCTTATTCTTTCTGTCATTATTATTATTCCATATAATTATTTTATTATATAGAATATTCATGGATAAGTTTTCGGTTCATGTGATTATGTATATTGAATTATTCCATCATCCATTATTCATTCCATATTAATTATTCATTATTTATTAATGATATATTGAACCATAATTTACCCTTACAGATAATTTTAACTCACCCATATTATTTTTCATTTCCCCATGGAATGAAGTAAAATTATTTGAATGAGTTTTAAGGGTGGTTATAATTTTATTTCATTGAATATTTTGTTTTTTTATTCCCAATTTAAAGTTTGATCCATGTATATAAAATGTCTTTCCAAAACTACTAAACCGATTGATCCTTCTTGATTCAATTCCTTGTAAGCAATCCAATTTTAAAAAGTAAGGCCCCTAATTTGGTATTCTAGGGTTGGAGCATTATAGAATGTATCTAATAAGTTTAGTATAGACCATGGAAATTATATTTAAGAAAATTTATAATAGGGAACATAACCATATACTAGACATTGAGAATATGTATATAAGAATAGGAAATAAGAAACCGTGTTTATTATTATGTGATTAGTTATATATAAATGTATTAATTTATGGTTATTATTTCACTATTCTTGAGATTATACATTATCTTCCATAATGATATCACATAATATAGCATGTCTCATTTTTTATAAAGGTAACCCAGTAGAAGGAATGGAAACCTCACTAATTAATTTGATACAAAGAGCAATAAGGATAATATTTTTTGACATAATCCAATCATTCAAAAGGAATTAGTCTGACAATAATTCTCATATTATGAGGAGATAGTATCATGTGATAAATAGATAGATAAATAATTTTCTTTGTATTATGAATGTTAAGGGAAGGAGGAGGAAAAAGTCATGCCTAGGAATAACATGGATAAAGAAGAAAATATAATGACTTATTTTTCCACATGTAATAATTGTGGAATAAATAAACATAGTAACTGCAAAAAAGGAATGGAAGTTTTTTACAGGTGTGAAAGGAAAGTAAATAGTAATTGTGATTTAAAGGTTATAAAAAAGTATTAAAATGTATATTAAGACAACTTTAATGAGATAATACACTATGTAAATGAATGTATATAGTAAAAAAAGAATTTACCACAAAATAGGATAATAGATCATGGCCAATAATCTTATACAAATATATATGAAATGATTTATAAGAATTATTTTGTGATTATCCACTAAATGATTATTTTATTCACTATTAATATATGTAATTTATATGTGCTACATTATTCCTAAAAAGGATTTTATTTCCATTTCCCAACCACATTGTGCTATTTTGTTGAAAGATGTTTCATTTATGTTGACATAAAGATATCAAAAATAATTATCAACACCAATTTCATGTCGTATATCCCAACAATAATTTAATCTCTTAATTTTAATCTTTTATTTGAAGACATGTGTGATATTATTGACTTCGGAGTAGGATCAATTATAGGACAATATTGTGATAAAACACCATATGTCGTTGATTCTGAAAATAAATACTTAAATTAAGGGAAAATCAACTACACCACTATTGAAAAATAGAGACTTTTATTTTCTTTTATTTAGAGAACTTATGGTCTTATCTCATAGTATCCCCCATTATTGTCTTTAAACCATCATCCAACTCTAAAATAACTTTTCCAAAAAAACATGCCCAAATAATATTGATCATGTGGTTCCTTCTTATTCATGCGTTTTATATAACCATTAAGGATAAAAAGTTTTTGGAAAAGTTTTCTTATCACCATTCTATGTAGGAAATAAAAATATAACTCAAATCCCCTTTATATGAGTGATTCATTTCCCAATGAGTAACTATATTCTTGTGATTGATTTCCATCAGTATGTTGACATAGAAAACCATTTGGTTATGCGTGGAATTACAAAATTCCATGATACTAAAGCTAAGATAAAAATTCTTTATGATTTCAAACCCTATGAGTTTTATGAACTATATCGCTTCAGGTCCTTTCCTGATCAATTAATTTGGAGATGTGTTCCTATGTTCGAACAAGATTCCATTCTAAAATTTTGTCTTGGAGAGGCATATAGAGGTTCTTTTTTCCTAAATAAAACTACTGAAATGGTGGTCTAATGTTTTTTATATGGTCTTAACCTCAATAAGTATTCCTAAAAATTCTTCCAAGGGTTTCCTCATTGTAAAAAATTAGGATCAAAAAAAAAATGAATCAAATTCCCTTTAACGACATTATAGTCATCAGTATATTTCATTATTGGGGAATTGATTTCATGCTACCTTTACCACACACTATGAGATATCTCTACATCCTATTATTTATTTATTATGTCTCAAAATTGGTTACATTAGTTACCACAGAGTCTAATGATTATCATGTTGTGATATGATTCCTGAATGAGAACATATTTTCTAGATTTAGAATTATTAGGTCTATAATTAGTGATCTTGGAACCCATTTCTACAATTGTCCCTTATCATAACTCATGTATAGGTATGAGATTTCAACCAAAGATTCCACTACCTACTATCCTCAAACTTATGGTGGAGATTACTAATAAAATAGGGAAATTAATAATTTTTTTGAAAAAATATCTAATCCCTCTAAGAAATATTTCTCTCAAAAATGATTGGGTGACCTTTGGTTATATCGTACTATATTCAAAATCATCATAGTAATGTCACCATATTGGTGGTTTATGAATAAAAAATCCATTTACCTATTTAAATTTAACATAAATCATTTTCAAAAATCATAAAATGAACAATAAAATTTATTTGTAAAAAAAGTGGAAGTTATATATTAATGAAACTGTGTAACATAGCATGGAGGCCTAGGAAAATTCTAGTATAAATAAAGATAGAGTTGTTGGTAGGAGTAAGACACTCAATATGATGGGTAATTGAGTTCCCAACAAAATTTCTGTTAAAAACATATTTAAAAAATCTCAAATTTAATATCTAAACCACCTAGTTAACCAAAGATGATGTTTTATATGTGATTTAAATGTTCAATTAATATCTCAAAATATTGACTAAGTCTTATTTACACAATGTTGAAAGAGTGATATAACATTTTATTGTAATTTACTAAATTCAAAATTATTATAAACATTAACAGATATTAACTATAAAAGAATCATATAGTTTTCTAAAATATGATTAAAAACATAAATAAGTAAATTTGGAATACATGAGGGAAAAAAGACAAGAGGTTCAGTATGAAGTATAGACCAAATCCTCTCCACATGGTTATCTCCTTACACCAAGAATTTTATTTTAATAAACTTGATCCACACTTTGGATTGGGATTAAAAATAGCACGTAAGGATGTTAGGGTTCACAAGACCTCTACCAAAGTTATCGGTGGGAAAAAATACAACCAGGCCACATAGGGATCTCTCCCAAAATTATATATGGGAGAAAATGGTGTATAAAGATTAATGTGTGAGGATATATGCTATCCCCCAACTTATCTTAGGAGACAATGTGTGTTTATGACACAGATACACACACTGTTCAAAGAATAATAAAAATTTACACAACAAAGAATAAATAAAGAGAAAGGTTTTATAATTCTCAATGATATATACTTGATTCTTATAAAATTATTTTATATAGAATATGAGAAGATTGAGTACACTTATATAAATAGGCACACAAATAAAGAGTGTCTTGGATGGCCTATGTGATGATTTCTACAAAGGTGAGAATCTCCTCAAAAATCTTCTTCACATGGATATGTTTATGTAAGTATGGTCACACATTGGTTCACAGTAAGTTATTTCTTACTCACTTCTATCAGGATGTGTATATTCTATGTTTCTTACTACATGGTCTCATGTGTGTATTGATATACTAACACACAACCCTATTTATTTTGGGGTTTTTTTAATTGGTCCACAAGGTGCACAATATCCATCATGTATAGCTACCTCATTCCCCATACATCCAACTAAAAAGGTCATTAACATTGTCTTCTAAATATCATTAATAAAATCAATATTACTAAATAACTCAAATATGACCATTAGTGATAATTTTGTATTTAAATGGGATAGGAAGAAATGAAAATGTCTGGAAAGGATCCATAGGATGGGTGACAGAGGAGCAGTGACTTGTTCTTTATCATTGATTGGTGTCTTCAAAATGGTGTCTTATACTATGTGAGAATTTTGGAATTCTAGAATCGTGTATTAAGAAAGGTGTCTTAGGCATTTCAAAAAACTGGAATTCTATAATGGTTTCTTAAGAATGGTGTCTTAGAAATTGTGATAATTCTAGAATTCTGGAATGGTATCTTAAGAACAATTTCATAGACATTGTGAAAATGTAGAATTCTGGAATAGTGTCTTAAGAATGATGCCATAGACAATGTGAAAATCTGGAATTATAGAGTGGTCGATCAATGCAATAATGATTATTCCATATCAATTGTGTCTGGTCCTTTGTGAAAATGAAGAACTGGTAGGTCACTACAATGGTGAAAAATACTTTAATGATTTTCAGATTGTATGGTGATTGTGAGTCCACTAACAAATGAATCTGAGTTCACCTTAATGGTGACTCATTATTTATCAAATATCTAAATCATATCTTGTGAATTAAATCTCAAAATAATTGATTATGATTATACATAAAAATATTGAGACACGATGAAACAAGATTTATCATGAATTGTGATCATTAAAACTAGAGGATTCCAATAATCTCTCCCTTTTTGATGATCACAAATTACGACATCTACAAGACATACATAATGATCATAGTAAAGGATTAGTATTTTTTTAACATATCAAACATATTATGATTAATCAAGAAAAAAAATATAAATTAAATATGACATATATTGAATTATAACAAGGAAATCCATTATATTATCGGAGCATATATATGAAATATCACAGCTAATACTCAAATTTTAGTATCAGATCATAGTTTATTAGTTGAAGAGATTCATATAGTAGAGAATATGAATACCATAATGATTTTTAGGTGAGTTAAATGCCTTTACTGGGTTCTACCCTATTGGGATTATCAAAAATAAAATTGGTAAATAAAAATAAAAAATCAGCACAAAAGGTCATCAATATGTGAATAAAAGAGTGATAATATTTCATTAAATACATCAATATTGTACAATCACAAAAAGTACATCATATCCCTATCATAAATCTTCCAATAACAATGGCTCGATGCCCAACACCTCATTTCCCGTGTGAGAGAAATCATTTATATAATCAATAGGTTCATAATTGGTAGTTGTTGGAGGGTCCGAGTGGATAGAGAGAGAAGGTAGTTGCACTTTTTAAAGAATAGAAGGACCAATTCATAGTATGGAAGAAGACCAATATAAATTGTACTTAGAATTTAATAGTGTGGTCTGGAATAGAGAATGACCGTGGGTCATGATAACATGTGTAAAGGAAGTAAGGTAGAAGGAATCAAGCTAGGTCTCAAAAGGGAAGCTGTTGGAGAATTTTTTTTGTGTCATGATGGTGTGAGTAAGGATTCAATAGATTGATGAAGTCATTGATGACCACACCACCATATTCTATTAATTTTTAAATGTCATACGTTTTCTATGTGAACTATTAAAGTGTAGTAGTAGTTTCCTTTAACTACATGACTTTCTCCTTGAAATCAAGAGTGACTATAGGTAGCCTCAAATTCACCACTAAATACTAGAAATGATTGGTTAGCTAGTTCTTGTTATGGATCTTCTTAAAATAAGAATCCAAATTCTTTGAAATTTCTTCTTTAGCATTACGAGAATATTTTATGTTAGATATGACCATTCAATTCAAAATCTCATTGTTCTTTAGAATCATACCAAGGCATTCCTAATCAGAACCTCCAATGAAAGGTTGATGCTCTTCTCTAATCAAACATCTGATCATTTCACTGTATGAAGAATAAGTTGTCTTTTTAGTAGCTGATTAAGATAGAGTCGATGAGGTGAAGGCATTTATCTTTTTAAAAAGTATCTCTGAAGACCCTTTATATTCATTTTTCATTAGATTGATAGCACACACAGGCCCAAAAATTTCATTTCTAATTTTGTTTTTTTCATGATAAATTCTTCAACCACTGAAGTCAAATTAGGTTGAATATGATATAAAACCTTTCCTAAGAAATTGTTAGCATCAACCTCCCTTATAATAGCATTCAGAGCTAGAGAAGTAGTGGCTTTCAAGTCCTTCCTCATGTCCTCAACCAATAATTTTAAGGACTACAATTCACCATTAAACTATTTATTTTCAATACTAAACTCTTGTATCTCATGAATCATATAGGGTTGAGTTTTCCATATTAACATATGTAGATGGACTCCATTATCCCTTTCACTATGGTTTGTAACAAGATCACGTTGTAACATCAAATGATTTCCAATACATGATAAAAATAGTTCTTCAAATGTTTTTATATCATCATGATGCACATAGTTCGGGGTTTTTTAAAAAATATTGGGAACATGTATTGTATGTGGAAAAGAAGCAAATTATTTAAATGTGATGGGTTTCAGATGAAAAAATATTGAATGTTCAATTTTCTTAAAAAAGGAACTCTGAGATACATGAACATCAAAATATAAATGAAACATGAACCAGGAATCTCATTAACTTTGATCAATAAGAGTTTTAACATCAATCTGTTCCTAACTATTGGGTTTCTCCCCCACAACTGATGATTCCATTTGAGAGTTAAGAGACTCTATATTTTGAATCCTTTCTATAACATCTAGAAAATCTTGATGGAATTTATTCTCAAGTACATTTCCTTTTAGTTGCTCAGCCTGTTCAACACACTTTTCAATAGTTATAGAGACTTCATATTTATTAGATTCATTGTATTTAACAATATTAAATTCTCTTTCTATAGTTTATCCTAACTAATTCCCATTATCAACATTTTCATCCACATAAGCCTCTTCCTCATTAGAAACTTCAACCTTATCTGATATCTCTTCATTTTCTTTTACCAATCCTTTGGCTAGCAGCTTTGTAGATATGAATTGTGAATATAATAAAAGGTGGATTTTCAGTAGGTTTTGGTCATATCACACATATGAAGGACATGAAATTTTCAAAAGTTTTTATTATGAAAATTTTTCTATAGATGCATCCAGAAGACATTTTGATACTTCATGGAAGAAAAATAACCATTCCTTAGAAAGATAAGGTTTTGAATGAACCTAAATAGAAATCTGGTTCCTCCAACCAGCTTAGCAGCAATAGTTCTTCCATTCATTCTATAAGGACCCGACCATAAACATTACATAATATTGAATTAAATGAATAATTCACATTGAGGATATTTTTAGTATTAGAGTTTTAAATAATTAGGAAATAACTATTACATATCAAAATAATTACAAAGTAGACACCTCTACACAGTTTCCATTTTTTTAATAAAATAAAAACTCTTGAAAAAAAGAGACATTTCTTGTTCCATGTTTTAGACCGCATGACATTTCCTTGATCCTATCATGGTACATATTCATCTTTATGTCATGTGATAATAATTCAAAACTAGGGATGAGCATAAAAAGCTCTGTAAGGGTTATAAAACAGAGGATGATTTTTTTTTTATAAATACATACAAAACATAAACTCTCTTACTTACCTCATGAAGTCATAATATTTATGAAAGACACATAGTAATCATATATCATAAAGGTAACTTGTGGATTCCATAACATACATAAAATGTAGCTATCACAACTATATAGAGAGTTATTTTGAAATAACCATCACTGTATACTCCCTAAATCTATTTGGAGAAACAATCACATTTACATCTGTCATGTTACCCAATGAATTGGAGAGCTATCTCGGGCTCACCTGCCCTAGGTTTATCATAAAACCACCCATATACATATATAATCCCCATGAAACATAACATGATCAAAACACATAACATACGAATAAAGGAGATATAAAATTTACACATTGCAATAAAAAACTATCATTTTAAGATATGAAAAAAATAAATCCATTATCAAAATAATTTTCAATAACAAAATATGTAAAAAGAGTATATGGTATTTATTTTTCCTTTTAAAAATAGTACAGCTTGTTAATGAACCCTGAGATCAAATAATACTCGCGGCGGCGAATAGGTCGTTGTCACTGCTTACGTTAAAAACATTCCTTTTTTTCATTTAGTAAAACGCTTCATATAAAAATATTCCACTTGAATTAAATGAAAATTCAAAAGTGTTTATACAACGTATAAATTAAAATCATGTATTAAAACAAAATATTCCTCAATGAAAGGAGATTGAGACGAAGTCCCTTACCTCATGTCTGAATTGACTCGGTACTTCTTTAATCTTATGAATATTAAAATAAAGTTAATTTCTACTTTCTTAAGAACCTTTTTAATGTTTGTTGTTCCTTTTATATCACTTATTATCATGTTATATATATTATGTAAACATTTAAGTTAATAACATTAATTTTATCGATATTTGTTACTTGAGTCAAAAATTAACACCTTATATATACAAGTTTCCCATGTTGTCAATAGTCAATTATATCCAGAATTATATTAATGATTATATATCTTCTATATCATATATATCTAGTATATACATTTATTTATAATATTACATAACATTTGTATGTAAGAAATGAAATGCACCGTTCATGGAGACGGTAAGCCGTATGTACACATGAATGCTACTTTCATTTATATTTCTTATTTTAAGGGAATTAAAAATAATGATACATTGGTATATTATAATTAATGTATAATATCATATATAATATCATTAACTCTAACCTTTATACATCCCACATAATGCATTAAAGAGTCATATCACATTGAGGGGGCGGTAGTCCGTACTTCCTCAAATGAGATTATCATATTTACCCACTATGGAAACCAAAAAGGCGTGCTAATAAATGGAAAATACAGAATCATAAAGAAAAAATAAACAAAATATATATCATATATAAATATAGTGCCATTATAATGGCCACTTTTAGAGGAAGTATGAGGTAATTTAACAATAATCGTTTCATGGGGCATTAGTTTTCCATCCACAGAAAAAATATGTTTTTCACCCATTAGATAGAGGTGTGTGTAAGTGTAGATAGAATACATATCATAAAAAAATCATAGTATATTTAAGAAATGGATGTTGTTACAAAATAACAGAATAAAAATAGATTAGGGGATGGAGAAGTAAAATAAATGAAAACAATTTCAGAGAAACTGTTACCTTTAATTATGGTAACTTTCGTTGGTTTGAACCAAATGACTTCTTGAAGTGACTTATGACTAAGGTAATGTAAAGACCCGTAAAATTCAAGGAAAATTTTTTCTTAATTTTCTTTAGAATTTTACAAGAGCGCGGTTTCAGACGGCACCTGATTCCGAGGCCCGGAGTGCCCGGAATTAATTTCCGAAGTTTGGGCTCGGGTACGTTCAGTGAACGAACGAGCGGGAATTCCTAACTTTTGATCCGGTGCTCGGAATTGAAATCCGAGGGCACCGATGAACTCGCAGCGCCGATATTCGCTTAAAGAGACCTTTTCGGGAGTTGCGTTTGTTGCGGGTTGAAAGTTAGTTTTAGGGGTTTTTAGTTTGAGTTAAATAAAGTTGTGTAGAACAATTTTATTTAACTTATTAAAAACCTACCAAAGGAGGTTGGAAGTGGGACCCACACCCACTTAACCTCCCTTGGGAGGATTAAGTGTGGTGGGGCCCACACGAACCCCCTTTTCTTTTCAATTTCTCTCAACATACTTAACCCCCCTCTTTAATGACTTAAGTTACTTAATTTAATTTTGGGGAGTTAAACTCTTTTGAATTTCAAACATTTGAAATTCTTTTGAGTTGTGTGTTAATAAAATAAGATGCAATCTTATTTGTTTAAGGGTTGTCGTTTGTTCCCTTGAGAGCTTTTTGAGAGCTCCTCCTCCATCTTCTTCTTCTTGACGAAGAACGTTCATCTTGACGAAGAACGCTCAAACTCCGACGAAGAACGACGCCTCTCTTCTTCGTCCTCGGTGTCAACAAGAGGGAACGCCGCATCCTCCTCGGGCCTTCTTCGTCGGCAAACGAAGATCCGCCAACAACGTGTCGCATCGGACGTAATTCTTCGTCAACGGATTTGACGAACGGCGACCGCGACGCCCGACTTCCGCGACGCCGTCTTCCGCGGAACGTAGAAGATTCTTGAATCTCAACCAGAGGTAGGGGATGTTATTTATTGATTATTTTATTCCATTCTTGAATCATGGATTTTAGCATGACTAAACGTGAGGCTTTTGGATTTTCTTTAGTTATGTTATTTTTTTAACGTGAGGGGGATCAGACCGCATGAACACGGCCGAACCCCCCCTCCTTAGTTCTCGTTTTATTCATGCGGGTGGAAGCAAGAGGCGTGGTGCCGTCGCACCACGCGGATGAACATGCTTATAATTTTCCGCAACACCGTCGCGCTTCGCCGAGGAGAGATTTCAAGAACGCGACGCCGTCGCGCCGCGTTGGGAGGATTCATGGCACGGCGAAAGGGGCGCGGTGCCGTCGCACCGCGCCGGACGACGAACACCGCGGCCGGTTCCGGGCCGCGGTGAGACGAGGAGACCGCGGCCGATTCCGGGCCGCGGCGGAAGGAAAGACCGGCGGCCGGGCCGCCGGCGTCGGAAGTCGAGGGCGGGACCGGAAATTCCGGTCCCGTTGGTAAAAACCGGCCGGCCAGCGGGCCGGCCGGATGTCATAAAAACCGGGGGATTAAACCCCCGGCCGGACCTTCAAGACCCCCCCTCTTAATGAGGGGGGCGGTTCATTTAAGGAGGGGGGGGGGCAAAGCCCCCCCGGTTTTATTCAGCCGGCCCCCGCGGGGGCCGTTTCTTTTACAAGGCACGGCTTAAAGCCGTGCCGTTTTGACAGAAACGCGGGGCTTAGCCCCGCGTGCCTCCCGCATGCGCCGCGGCACCCCGCCGCCAGCGCCGCCTTCCAGCAAGCGGGAGCTTGCTCCCCGCAAGCCGACCGCCAGCGCGGCCCGCCACGCCGCCGCCAGCGCGGCCCGCCGCCGCCGCCACGCGGCCCGCCGCCGCCACGCGGCCCGCCGCCGCCACGCGGCCCGCCGCCGCCACGCGGCCCGCCGCCGCGCGCCGCCGCCCGCCGCCGCCGTCCGCCGCCGCCGGCCGCCGCGCCGTCCAGAGGGGGGGGGTCGGGCCGGGTCGGCCCGGACCCGGACCCCCCGTTTCGGACCAGTTTCGGTTCTTGGCTCATAACTTGAGCCTCGGACCTCCGAATGACGAACCGTCTGCGACAACGCGATCCTTGGATCGAGACGGTCGTTTCGGTATATCGCACTCAAGGTTTCGGGTTACTTTGAGTTCGGCCGGGTTGGTTCGTTCACGAAACCAACCGGGCCTTCGGAGCGGAAACGCTCATATCTTGAGCTACGGACGTCCGATTGACGTGCCGTCAGTCGCGTAGTGTTCCTCTTAGTGAGACGGATCTTTTGGCATACTCCGCCCGAGGTTTGGACGCAGGTGGAGTACGGTCGGGTTGGTTTTGCCTTAAAAACCAACCGGGCCCCGGAGACGAAAATGCCAATAACTCTCAGACCGGGCGTCCGATCGACGCGCCGTCTGTTACGTTGAGTTCCTTTTGGCGATACGGAACTTTTGGATACATCAACTTCGGTCTTCGTGACAGTTGATGTATCAGCCTCTCGGCTCGTGGAGCGGATCCTCCGTACGAGCTTGCTGTGTGCGGGAACCCTAGTGCTGGCTGCGACTGTTCTACTGCTACGACTGCTACTGTGACTGCGACGACGACAGTACAGAGATCCTGTGTGGATTTGACGACGACAGTACAGAGATCCTGTGTGGATTGGACGACGACAGTACAGAGATCCTGTGTGGATTTGACGACGACAGTACAGAGATCCTGTGTGGATTGGACGACGACAGTACAGAGATCCTGTGTGGATTCGACGACGACGACTACAGCACTCAGCGATCCTACGTGGATCAGTGCTACATGTTCTGTGTGAGCCCGATCCTGTGTGGGTCCTTGCGCTCAGCGGTTCTGTGTGAGCCAGCGCCTACAGGTTCTGTGTGAGCCCGATCCTGTGTGGGTCTTTGCGGGGGTTAGTTACCTATCGATCCTTTGTGGGTCCGACGACTTAGATGGATCAGTGATCATCTTTATCGTCCTTGAAGAAGTATACCTGTGTGAGCTGAATCCTGTTGTTTTCCTGTGTGGATTGTGTTGTGCAATCCTGTGTGGATTATATTTAGCTTTCCTATGTGGAATACGTATACTTTCCTGCGTGGACTGAGTTGTACTTGGGCTCGGAGGTTGGAGTGTATTTTAATTGATAACTTAGGTATATGTATGGGCATATACCTAAGCTGTGTCAGTTGTTACTTCGTGTTTGTACTTTTCTTTGTGGTTTATCCTTTGTGGATTTGAGAGACCTTCAGGGGTCTCGGGGTCCCTACTGAGTAGCTTATACTCACCCCTGCACGGGCTTCGCCCGCACTACGTTGTGTTGGTTGCAGACGACGGACAGCGTTGACTTAGCTGAGGCTTGTAGAGCGGGACGGTACCCGGAGGTGGACCACTGGGCGGGACGTGCACGGAGCGGACGGCGGGACCCGTGGAGCAGAGGAGCTATCTGTACCCACCCTTCAGGTGGGATTTCCAGTAGACAACTCGGAGTAGCGGCTTTACTTTTCAGTTGCTGTTTTTCCCTTTTTGAGTTGTACTTTACTTTCAGTTTGGGTTTGTATTCTGGCCCATTTACTTTTCCGCACTTTCAGTCGTACTCTGTTTGTTTAGTGTTTACTTTCCGCTTGTTTACTCTGTGGTGTGTGTTTACTTTTCAAAGGCAATGCCTTCCCTTTTTACCGGGAATTACGCCTTGGTGCTAGTCGCCAGCCCCTGGCCTATGGAAGGCGGGCTTGGGGTAGTCACGGCACGGACCCCGAGGGCGGGTCGTGACAAATTGGTATCAGAGGAGTTCGGTTCTACAGCGAACTCTGATCTTTTCTATGTGAAGCAATAATGTTTAGCGTATTGAGTGTGGTTATCAGTCCAGGGAGTCCAGTGTTGGTGCGGCGGCCGACGTATCCGTACACCAGGACCCTGACTTCTGATTTCCGACTTAATGCACAAAAACATTGATTGCGTGTGTGTTTCAAGTTTTCTTTGTGATTACTTGTGTTAGCTCACCGGGTATACTGATCTGCTTTATGAAAGTCTCAAGTTTTCCTTGTGATTACTTGTGCCAGCTCACCAGGTATACTGTTCTAACCGTGGCGCACCTGTTTCCTTTTCAGGATGGCCCCACGACGGCAGCCAGCTAGGGTTCCGAGAGTCGAGCGAGACGACAGCCCACCAAGCGACGAGGCTTCGGTGCAGGGCCCTTTGTCAGCAGTGGCACCGGCGGTAGCTTTACCCGCCGATCCCCCGATGCTTCCAGCAGCAGCCGCTGACGATGCACGTCGCCTCAGCGCACTGCATGAGTTTCAGCGCCAGCGACCGCCCAGGTTTCGCGGGGAGACGGATCCCCAGGCAGCAGAGGACTGGCTGGAGGCAGTGGTTCGAGTGTTTAGGCTAGTGAGGACACCAGCAGACCTCATGGTGATCCTCGCTGCGAGCCTACTACACGCAGCAGCAGGACGATGGTGGAGCTTGATGCTCCAGGTGCACGATGAGGCATCTCTTCTTTGGACGGACTTTGAGAGCATCTTCCGCTCGGAGTTCGTCCCAGCCACCCTTCGTGCGGTGCGTATCCAGGAGCTTCTACAGCTGCGGCAGGGCAACATGACGGTCGCTCAGTACTCGGCGAGATTTACCGATCTCTCGCGCTACTCGACCGACATGGTACGGGACCCATTCTTCAGGGCCCGGACCTTCGAGCAGGGTTTGAGACACGAGATCAGGGCATCGCTGATCTCCCTCAGCATACCGACTCAGACAGGAGTACTGGAGCGGGCTCTTCTGATCGAGAGCTTCCTTGCTGAGTCTACACCAGCACAGAGACCCACCGCAGGGCGGCACATGGCAGAGTCATCTGCAGCTGGCAGTCGACGAATGACTCAGGGGTCCAGACAGACCAGACCTCAGGGCACTGGCTCAGCAGTGCAGGGCACACAACGCGGAGCGAGTCTTTCGAGTGGAAGACAGTGCTATGCATGCGGCGGGCGAGGCCACATGGCTCGTGACTGCCCGACCCGCCATGCGGAGGAGCAGCAGACGGTTGAGGAACCACCTAGGCAGAGGCAGAGGTTCGACCGTAGCGGTCTGCAGGAAGGAGGCGGACGAGGCAGAGGAGCAGGCCGAGCAGCAGGTGGTGGACGACGCTTTGAGGCTCTACCACCACCACCACCAGGAGGTCCACCCCGACCGCAGGGGAGAGCTCAGCTTCAGGCAGCCGAGGCCTTCGATCATGGAGCTCTGGGAGCTGATGGACAGGAGCAGAACTAGTGGATACATCCTTTGTACTTCTGGTTCCTTGTTGCTTTTGTGTAGCGTCTTGTATTACGAGCTGCAATAATAAAAGACGCATACCTTGTGATGTTTTCGTTCCTGTCCTCTTTTGTGATGTTACTAAGAGGTTCCAGTTTTGGCTGTTGACTTGACCCTCACTTGTGAGACATCTACTGGAGGAGACCCAGTTACCACACACTGATGCCGACAGTGTGACTCAACCCTTGGAGGCGAGAGTAACGGTTGAATCTCTTAGTAGTAGCGTCGAGGCCTTACGACGTCATCCTTAGTATGGATTAGTATCATCCATGTTAGGATTGACTGTTTTAGGCAAAGAATGTGGTTCATCCAGGGGATGAGACCAGATTTCTCTTGTCGGCAAAGAAGAAATCTTGCAGCACTTGTGGGACATGGGATGGTCCAGGCCACGACAGAGAAGGTCCATGTCATCCAGGAGCGGGTCCTACATGGACGATCGATTCCTCTTGTGCGCAACAGATGGCGGCACGGGAATCTCCAGGAGAGCACATGGGAGCGGGAGGCTCAGATGCGTGCTCAGTATCCTCTTTTTGTTTCCCTAGTTTTTGATGTAGCTTTACGGGGACGTAAAGCCCTGAGGTGGGAGTAATGTAAAGACCCGTAAAATTCAAGGAAAATTTTTTCTTAATTTTCTTTAGAATTTTACAAGAGCGCGGTTTCAGACGGCACCTGATTCCGAGGCCCGGAGTGCCCGGAATTAATTTCCGAAGTTTGGGCTCGGGTACGTTCAGTGAACGAACGAGCGGGAATTCCTAACTTTTGATCCGGTGCTCGGAATTGAAATCCGAGGGCACCGATGAACTCGCAGCGCCGATATTCGCTTAAAGAGAGCTTTTCGGGAGTTGCGTTTGTTGCGGGTTGAAAGTTAGTTTTAGGGGTTTTTAGTTTGAGTTAAATAAAGTTGTGTAGAACAATTTTATTTAACTTATTAAAAACCTACCAAAGGAGGTTGGAAGTGGGACCCACACCCACTTAACCTCCCTTGGGAGGATTAAGTGTGGTGGGGCCCACACGAACCCCCTTTTCTTTTCAATTTCTCTCAACATACTTAACCCCCCTCTTTAATGACTTAAGTTACTTAATTTAATTTTGGGGAGTTAAACTCTTTTGAATTTCAAACATTTGAAATTCTTTTGAGTTGTGTGTTAATAAAATAAGATGCAATCTTATTTGTTTAAGGGTTGTCGTTTGTTCCCTTGAGAGCTTTTTGAGAGCTCCTCCTCCATCTTCTTCTTCTTGACGAAGAACGTTCATCTTGACGAAGAACGCTCAAACTCCGACGAAGAACGACGCCTCTCTTCTTCGTCCTCGGTGTCAACAAGAGGGAACGCCGCATCCTCCTCGGGCCTTCTTCGTCGGCAAACGAAGATCCGCCAACAACGTGTCGCATCGGACGTAATTCTTCGTCAACGGATTTGACGAACGACGACCGCGACGCCCGACTTCCGCGACGCCGTCTTCCGCGGAACGTAGAAGATTCTTGAATCTCAACCAGAGGTAGGGGATGTTATTTATTGATTATTTTATTCCATTCTTGAATCATGGATTTTAGCATGACTAAACGTGAGGCTTTTGGATTTTCTTTAGTTATGTTATTTTTTTAACGTGAGGGGGATCGGACCGCATGAACACGGCCGAACCCCCCCTCCTTAGTTCTCGTTTTATTCATGCGGGTGGAAGCAAGAGGCGTGGTGCCGTCGCACCACGCGGATGAACATGCTTATAATTTTCCGCAACACCGTCGCGCTTCGCCGAGGAGAGATTTCAAGAACGCGACGCCGTCGCGCCGCGTTGGGAGGATTCATGGCACGGCGAAAGGGGCGCGGTGCCGTCGCACCGCGCCGGACGACGAACACCGCGGCCGGTTCCGGGCCGCGGTGAGACGAGGAGACCGCGGCCGATTCCGGGCCGCGGCGGAAGGAAAGACCGGCGGCCGGGCCGCCGGCGTCGGAAGTCGAGGGCGGGACCGGAAATTCCGGTCCCGTTGGTAAAAACCGGCCGGCCAGCGGGCCGGCCGGATGTCATAAAAACCGGGGGATTAAACCCCCGGCCGGACCTTCAAGACCCCCCCTCTTAATGAGGGGGGCGGTTCATTTAAGGAGGGGGGGGGGCAAAGCCCCCACGGTTTTATTCAGCCGGGCCCCGCGGGGGCCGTTTCATTTACAAGGCACGGCTTAAAGCCGTGCCGTTTTGACAGAAACACGGGGCTTAGCCCCGCGTGCCTCCCGCATGCGCCGCGGCACCCCGCCGCCAGCGCCGCCTTCCAGCAAGCGGGAGCTTGCTCCCCGCAAGCCGACCGCCAGCGCGGCCCGCCACGCCGCCGCCGGCGCGGCCCGCCGCCGCCGCCCCGCGGCCCGCCGCCGCCACGCGGCCCGCCGCCGCGCGCCGCCGCCCGCCGCCGCCGTCCGCCGCCGCCGGCCGCCGCGCCGTCCAGAGGGGGGGGGGGGGGGGGGGTCGGGCCGGGTCGGCCCGGACCCGGACCCCCCGTTTCGGACCAGTTTCGGTTCTTGGCTCATAACTTGAGCCTCGGACCTCCGAATGACGAACCGTCTGCGGCAACGCGATCCTTGGATCGAGACGGTCGTTTCGGTATATCGCACTCAAGGTTTCGGGTTACTTTGAGTTCGGCCGGGTTGGTTCGTTCACGAAACCAACCGGGCCTTCGGAGCGGAAACGCTCATATCTTGAGCTACGGACGTCCGATTGACGTGCCGTCAGTCGCGTAGTGTTCCTCTTAGTGAGACGGATCTTTTGGCATACTCCGCCCGAGGTTTGGACGCAGGTGGAGTACGGTCGGGTTGGTTTTGCCTTAAAAACCAACCGGGCCCCGGAGACGAAAATGCCAATAACTCTCAGACCGGGCGTCCGATCGACGCGCCGTCTGTTACGTTGAGTTCCTTTTGGCGATACGGAACTTTTGGATACATCAACTTCGGTCTTCGTGACAGTTGATGTATCAGCCTCTCGGCTCGTGGAGCGGATCCTCCGTACGAGCTTGCTGTGTGCGGGAACCCTAGTGCTGGCTGCGACTGTTCTACTGCTACGACTGCTACTGTGACTGCGACGACGACAGTACAGAGATCCTGTGTGGATTTGACGACGACAGTACAGAGATCCTGTGTGGATTGGACGACGACAGTACAGAGATCCTGTGTGGATATGACGACGACAGTACAGAGATCCTGTGTGGATTGGACGACGACAGTACAGAGATCCTGTGTGGATTCGACGACGACGACTACAGCACTCAGCGATCCTACGTGGATCAGTGCTACAGGTTCTGTGTGAGCCCGATCCTGTGTGGGTCCTTGCGCTCAGCGGTTCTGTGTGAGCCAGCGCCTACAGGTTCTGTGTGAGCCCGATCCTGTGTGGGTCTTTGCGGGGGTTAGTTACCTATCGATCCTTCGTGGGTCCGACGACTTAGATGGATCAGTGATCATCTTTATCGTCCTTGAAGAAGTATACCTGTGTGAGCTGAATCCTGTTGTTTTCCTGTGTGGATTGTGTTGTGCAATCCTGTGTGGATTATATTTAGCTTTCCTATGTGGAATACGTATACTTTCCTGCGTGGACTGAGTTGTACTTGGGCTCGGAGGTTGGAGTGTATTTTAATTGATAACTTAGGTATATGTATGGGCATATACCTAAGCTGTGTCAGTTGTTACTTCGTGTTTGTACTTTTCTTTGTGGTTTATCCTTTGTGGATTTGAGAGACCTTCAGGGGTCTCGGGGTCCCTACTGAGTAGCTTATACTCACCCCTGCACGGGCTTCGCCCGCACTACGTTGTGTTGGTTGCAGACGACGGACAGCGTTGACTTAGCTGAGGCTTGTAGAGCGGGACGGTACCCGGAGGTGGACCACTGGGCGGGACGTGCACGGAGCGGACGGTGGGACCCGTGGAGCAGAGGAGCTATCTGTACCCACCCTTCAGGTGGGATTTCCAGTAGACAGCTCGGAGTAGCGGCTTTACTTTTCAGTTGCTGTTTTTCCCTTTTTGAGTTGTACTTTACTTTCAGTTTGGGTTTGTATTCTGGCCCATTTACTTTTCCGCACTTTCAGTCGTACTCTGTTTGTTTAGTGTTTACTTTCCGCTTGTTTACTCTGTGGTGTGTGTTTACTTTTCAAAGGCAATGCCTTCCCTTTTTACCGGGAATTACGCCTTGGTGCTAGTCGCCAGCCCCTGGCCTATGGAAGGCGGGCTTGGGGTAGTCACGGCACGGACCCCGAGGGCGGGTCGTGACAGGTAAGGCTTCTAGTTGGAGGAGAGGGTTGTAGAGAGCTTAATTTGGCATAGGTTGTATGAGAAAAAAGTCTTGATAGGTTTGTGGAGTTGGTTAGAATTGGACTCCTTTTATAAGGGAGAGGAGGGGCTCTTTAGAAAAGTGTTAAAACATTATTTTATTATATAATGATATTCAGTTTCAAAACGTCCTAAATTAATTAAATTATAAGATTAGATGACTAATATTCTATATAAAATTATCCAATCATAATAGGACATGTTTTGGATATTATTTTAATCATTATAATCTTATTTACATAAATTATTTATTAATGCGGTACACAGTTCATCAGTATTGTGTCATAATTAATTTAATTTATTCGATGTTCAAAAATTATAAAAAAATAACATGATGTAGAATATATTTCAATATTTCCAATGAATATTTATAGTCTAAAAAATAACATATATAAAACTACAAAAATTAAATTACAAAGAGATATTTGTTTATGTCATCTTTGTCTATACTTTAAATTAATTAATCAAAATTTTCATTATCCATCCCAAGTGGCTCAATGGAGTCGTAAAATGGACCCAATGATGTAGATGGTAGTAACTGACTCAACCAATAAGGTTTGTAAAAAAATTTAGGTAAATTTGAAATATTATAATATTCTTTTTATCTGGAATTACCTTCTTTACCTTTAACTGCGGTAAATAAAAGTCAAATGTTACTATTCATAAAAAATTATTTTCATCTTATTGAACCACATGTTACTAACTAATAACAAAAATGTATATCGATGTTTTGAAATTAAATTCACACAAGTGGTAAAATTTCATTTAAATGGAAAATTCAGTTTTTTTAACTACTATTAAGTTGTTTCACTATTCATAAAAAATTGATGTTTTTCAGAAAAATACCAAAATTTCAGCCTAAGCTATATTTATTCAAAATTAAAAAATAATGTATTTGTTACCAAATTATAAACATAAAAATTTAATTAATTAATTTAAAATTAATTTTTGATGTTAAATCAAATAGCATGTTTTTAAGATACAATAACTTCCATAACGTTGACACTTCTTTTTGTCCACATTCAAAGTGAAATTAATTTCAATGACAAAAATTGGATTAAATGGTAAAAATATATTATAATTAAACATTAAAAACAATTAAAAATATAATCTATCCATATAACTAAATTAGATTAAAATTCTGTTTTGAATTAAAATACAGTATTTTCCATTATTCATTAAAAAAAGATTTTTATCGGAAAAATTACAAAAAACATACACCAAGTATGTTTTGATGCACCCATTCTAATGAAGGAATTTATTTGGTCATATAGAGTGTATTAAAGTGATGAAGTCTAGGTTTAAAGAGGGTTCACCATTAAAAGGTTGTAAATCGACCTATTAATGTAAATTATGCTTTAAATTAGATTCATTCAAATTTTAAGCCTCTAACTTTTTATTGGATGAATTTAAATACAATTTAAAAATAATGTATAATAACGTTTTGGTTAGTTTTGTTCATTCCATCCAATACAACAAAGAGGAGTTAACTAACATTTAAAATAATAATTTTATATTATTAGTGTGCAATGTAAGATTTCAATGAAACGTGTTGTTGCATATCGGGTACACTATCAAATAGAGAAACTCTTTTAAAGTAAAATTAATATTTAATTCACAAATATTAATAAATATGAAATATGTATTATTCTTTATTTACCAAGAATGTTACATCTCTCCCCAATTTTGGGAATTTCATCCCCGCTATTTTACTTATCAAAATATGTGGGGGTATTGATCCCTCATAGAATTTTCAGATTCCCATGTTTCCTCTTAAACAATATGGGTTTTCCACAAAACCTTTACCTGGTGAATTACATTTTTCCACAAAAATGTCCCTCTATGGTCAAGAATCTCGACTGGTTGTTCTTCATAAGAGTTATTCTCTTCCAACTGAACTACCTCTGGGCTCAATACATGAGATGGATCTAGCATATACTTTCTCAACATCGAAACATGAAAAACATTTTGTACCTGAGATAAACATGGAGATGAAGCCACTCTGTAAACAACCGATCCAACATTATCCTGCATTTCATAAGGTCCAATTAACATCGGACTCAACTTTCCTTTATTACCAAAATGAATCACATATTTCCATGGAAAAACATTGAGAAAGACATGATTACCTACCTCAAAAGAAATATCCTTCCTCCAGTTATTTTCATAACTTTTCTGACTGCTCTGAGCTGTTCTCATGTGCTTCTGAATCAACTGAACATTCTCTGATATCTCTTCTACCAATTCTTGTCACCTCACCTTACTTTCACCTAATTCATCCAAAAAAGATAGAGTTTGACAATTCTTTCCATATAAATCCTCAAATGAAGCCATCGGTATACTAGAATGAAAAAAGTTATTATATGAAAATTCAACCAAAGAATGATGTTGGTCCCATCATCCCTTATAATCCATCGAGCAAGAACGTAACATATCCTCCAATATCAGAATTTTTCGTTTAAACTTCTCATATTATTGAGGATGAAAAGTTGTTATAAAATTTAATTTAGTACCCAACGACTTCAATAGGACTTTCCAAAAGTTAGAAGTAAACCTGGGATCACGATCAGATAAAATGGAGAGGGGAAATACATGAAATCTAACTATCTCTTTATCATACTATCGAGAAAGTTAATCTAGAGACAATATATCCCGAACAGGATGTAAATGAGTAGATTTAGTCAATCGATCAACAATAACCCAGATTGCATTATTACCTCGAGATGTCTTTTTTAATCCCACAATGAAGTCCATTGATACATTTTCACATTTCCACTTGGGCACCAGTAAAGGATGAAGCATACCTTTCATTAACTACCGCTCTGATTTAACCTTCTAACAAGTCAAACACTTTATAGTAAAATCAGAAATATATTTTTTCATTCCATCCCACTAGTAATACTCCGTAAGATCTCAGTACATCTCAGTACTACTAGGATGAAATGAAAATGGAGAACAATGAGCTTCATATAACAACCCATTCTTCAGCTATGAATCACAAGGTACAAAAAAAATCTTTCCAAATTTAAAACACAATAATTATCAATGTTTGTTTAGGCATCTTACCCTTCTGAACTAGCTCTACCTTTTTATACAATTCACTGTCTTCTTTTTACCCTTTCCTTATTCTGTCTGATAGAGATGATCTAACTGACACCTAAAACAAAACAGAATTATTTCATACATGAACAACTTCTATTCCAATGTTTATCAAATAAAAAAACCAATGGATCTTGTTCCAGATATATCATGGCTAATGAGACATTACATTTTTGTCTCAAATCCTTAGGCACTTTATTTTTTTCCTGGGTGGTAATGGATTGTGCAATCATAATCCAGGATTAATTCTAACCATGTCTTCTGTCTCATGTTCAATTATTTTTGAGTGAATATTTACTTTGAACATTTTTGATCAGTATATAATTCACTTTTTAATCCATACAAATGATTCCTCCAAATTTTTAAAGCAAAAACAACAATATCTAATTTTAAATCATGTGTAGGGTAATTTAACTCATGTGGTTTCAACTAACGTAATGCATAAATAATTACTTGATCATTCTTCATTAGGACACAACCAATCCTTTCAATAAAGCATCACTGTAGTTAACAAACAAACCATTTCTAGATGGTAATGCCAAAACTAGAGCATTCACGAATATCCTATTCAATTCCAGAAAATGATCATCACATTCTTTTGTCCAGATGAACTTAATACCTTTTCGAGTTTACATAGTAATTGTACTAGATAACCATGCAATATTTTCAACAAAACTCCAGTAATAACCTACCAAACCAATAAAACTAAGATTCTCAATTATATATGTGGGCCTTGTCCATTCGTCAACAACTATAGATTTATTAGGATCAAAAGTTATGCCATTTTGTGAGACAATGTGACTAAGGAAATAAATTTTTTGTATCCAAAACCCACACTTGCTGTATTTCCCAAACAGTTTATTTTATCTTAAGGTTTGAAACACAACCCTTAAATTAATTTCATTTTCCTCATTAATTTTGTAATATACCAAAATATCATCAATGAACACAACCACAATCTTATCCATGAACTCATGTAAAATTCTATTTATAAGATCCATGAATACAACAGGTGCATTGGTTAAACCAAAAGGAATACCTACAAATTCATGATGGTAATATCTAGTACGAAATGAAGTCTTTAGAATGTCTCCTTACTTTACTTTTTACTGATCATACCCTGATCTCAAGTCAATCTTTGATAAATATTGAGCTCCCTCGATCTGATCAAAAAAATCATCGATATTAGGAAAATGATACTTATTCTTAACATTGATGTTATTAAATGCTATATAATCAATGAAAAGTCCCCTGGAACCATATTTCTTTTTAACAAACAATACAGGATAACCCCATGGTGATGTGCTAGGTCGAATGAAACCTTTATCTAATAACTCCTCTAATTGTTTCTTTAACTCTAAAAGTTCAATCTGGTCTATTGGATAAGGGGGTTTTGAAATTGGCTTAGCATCAGGAAATAAGTCAACATTAAATTCAAATTCTTGGTCTGGTATAATATCAGGCAACTCATCATGAAAAACATTAAGGTACACATTTCCCACTTGAACATCATTAATCTGAACAATTCCATTATTTTCAACAATATATGCAAGGTAACATTCATTTAAATATTTTACTAGTTTCTCACCTTCCTGATATGTTAGAAAAATAAAGGGTTCATTTTTGTATATAAACTCAAAATAATGATAAATATAAACCAATTTAGCTATGTAGTCAATCTTAGAATGATAAATAGAATTCCAATCCATACCCAAAATAACATCAAACTCTACTAGAAGTAAAACAATAAGGTTTGCAGGTAGATTCTTTCAGCAAACAAGGATAGGAATGTTTTATATGTTTACTTTTTGTCTCAACATTTCCTCAATGTGTTTTTACTGTAAGTTCTATATTCATATCTTGAGATGGAATTCCGAATTTACTAGAAAACATCTCAAAAATGATAGAGTGTGTAGACCCTGAATCAAACAACAGATTGGTATAATCTGAAAAAATAATCATTTTAACTGATATAACTTCATTTGATGGCCCAACATCAACTGAAGTAGTTGCAAAAGATTTCCCCACCCATTTCTGCTTGTAGTTTGGCTACTTTCCTTCAGTTTAGTTCTTTGTTGGACAGTCATTTTCATAATGACCCATTTCATTGCACTTAAAATATTTTACTGACTGTAAATCAGATTTTGTCTTACCATTACCATGAAATTTTTCAGTGCAATTACGAGCCTTATATCCCTTTTTATCACATCGGTATCACTAACCATAATTCAAAATAAATTCCCTAGAATTCATTTTACACAATTTTTACAAACTGTAAACTTATGTTTTTTACCATCAGACTTTTTTGATGAGTTCATCCCTTTCGCCTACCACCTCCACCTCTTATTCTGTTGTTTTTCAAAGAATACATGATCATCTACAAATTCCATTCCCACCTTCTCCGCATAATGAACACTTTTTTCGTAATTTTTGAACTCACGAGAAGCTAAATCCCTTAGATACTTTGTCTTTAATCCTGATAAAAAATGGTTTATTTTAATATCACGATATCATATGAAATTTGTGGCATACCTTGCCTGTCGAGTGAATTTTTCTTCATAAGTAGTTGTTGGGTCATCCTCCTACGTCAATTCTTGGAATTGTTTTTCCATCCTAAGATGAACCACCTTAGGAAAAGTTTCTCAAGAAACATACTTTTGAATTCATCCCAATCGAGAGCATCAATCTCCTCACTATCCCTCTTATTTTTCACCATCGACCACCACTAATCAGCTTCACCTTAAATATGTTAAATAGCGAGACTATCATTTTGATGTTCTGAAAAACCCCTGACATCAATATTATTCTCCAGTTATTTAATCTACAATTCATCTAGTACATGGGTAGATTATCCTCTGAATGATGGGGTATGTTGCCTCATGAAATGATCCACCACTCACATGTTACTCTATGGTTGATCTGGATAATCTCATTCATGGATACCACGACTATTTATGACCTCAGTCAACTGTTCCATCACTGTGAAAAACTGTTCAGTTTCGATTCCGACCAACTCAGGTTTCTGATTTGGAAGGTATTCTTCCTCCTGATGTCGTCCCAACATAGCTGCCCTATTTTCTCTATGGAAAAACATTCAAAATAAAGAATTATCTTAGGCAAAGAAACATGGTAATCTAGAAATGATATATCATTTGAAAATTATCAAAAATTAATTTATGGACATTTATTTAACAATACCCTAACTGCTAATGTTATCTAAACCGACCTCTGATACCAAACTATAAGGACTCTCCCTTAAAAATTACATAATATTGAATTAAATGAATTATTCACAATGATTATATTTTCATGTTTATAGTTTTAAAGATTTAAGACATAACTATTACATCTCAAAACAATTACAAAGTAGAAACTTCTACAGAGTTTCCATTTTTTATAAAATAAAAACACATGAAAAAGAGTCATGTCTAGTTCCATGTTTTAGACAGCATGACTTTTCTTTGATCCCATCCTTGTCCCTATTCATCATTAAGCCCTATGATAACATTTCAAAACTAGGGATGAGCATAAAAAACTCATTATGGGTTATAAAACAATGGATGGAAACATTTTTTATGAATACTTAAAAAACATGAACTCTCTTACTTACCTCAATGAATCATAAGATTTATGAAAGAAAAAATCAAATCATATATCATAATGGTAACTTGTGGAATCTATAACATATTTACAATGTTGCTATCACAACTACACCGGGAGTTACTTTGGAATACCCATCACAGTATATTCCCTAAATCTCTTAGGAGAAAAATTCACATTTACCTCCATCATATTAACCAATGTATTTGTGAGCTATATCAGGCTCACTCGCCCTAGTTTTATCATGGAACCACCCGTATACATAAGTAATTCCCAATAACCATAACATGATCATAATACATAACATAAGAATAAATGAAATATAAAATTTCGACATTGCAATAACCAAATATCATTTCAAGATATTGAAATAATAAATCCATTCCCAAAATAATTTTCATCACCAAAATACGTAAAAAGATAATATGGTATTTATTTTTCCTTTTAAAAACAATAAGAGTTCTTAAGGAATCCCATGATCAAATAATACTCATGTCAGTGGAAAGGTTGTTGTCACTTCTTACGTTAAAATAACATTCCTTTTTTTGTTTAGTAAAATTCTTCGTATAAAAAGATTCTTGTTGAATGCAATGAAAAGGAAAAGGTTTTTTTAAAACATATAAAATAAAATCTTGTATTAAAACAAAATATTCCTCAATGAAAGGAGATTTAGACGAAGTCCATTAACTCGTGTCCGACTTGACCTGATCGTTCATTATTATCCTGAATAATAAATTAAAGGTAAAATATACTTGATTAAGAACATTTTTCATGTTTATTGTTCCTTTTATGTCACTTATTACCATGTTATAAAAATTATTTAATCATTTATGTTAATAACGTCCATTTTATCGATATTTGGTACTTGAGTAAAAAATGAACAACTTTTATTTACAAGTCGTCCATGTGGTCAATAATCCATTATAACCAGAATGATATTCATGACTTTGATATCATATATATCATATATATCCAGTATATACATGTATTTATAATAGTACATAACATTTGGAGGTAAGAAATGAAATCCATCGTTCATGGAGACGGTAAGCAGTACTTACGCATGAACGCTAATTTCATTTATATTTCTTATTTTAATGGAATTAAAACATAATGATACATAGGTATATTGTAATAATAGTATAATATCATATATAATATCATAAAATATATCCTTTATAAATCCCATATAATTCATTAATGAGTCACATCACTTTTAGGGGGCGTTAGTCTGCAGTTCTTCAAATGAGATTATCTTATTTACCCACAATGGAAACCATAAATGCTTGCTAATAAATGGAAAATACAAAATCATAAATACAAAATAAAAATAATATATATCATATATAAATATAGTTTCATCATAATGTCCACCATGAGATGAGGTAGGAGGTATTTGAACAATCATCATTTCGTGAGGCGTTAGTTTTCCATCCACAGAAACATTATGTTTTTCACCCATTAGATTGAGGTGTGTGTAATTGTAGTTATAATAATTATCATAAAAACATAATAGTATATTTAGGATACATGTGTTGTTAAAAAAAAGTAATAAAAAGAGGTTAGGGGTTGGAGATGTAAAATAAAAGGAAACAATTTAAGAGAAACTGTTACCTTTACTTTGGGTAACTCCCTTTGTTTTGAACAAAATGAGTCTTGAAATGCCTTATGCATAAGGTAAGGCTTCGAGGAGGAGGATAGGGATGTAGGTAGATTAATTTGGTAGAGGTTGGAAGAGCCAAATGGATTTAGAGGTGTGTAGAATTGGATAGAATTGGTCTCCTTTTATAAGGGAGAGGAGAGGCTATTTAAAAAAGTGTGAAAACAATATTTTATTAAATAATTATATTTCAGTTAAAAAAGTCCAAAAATATTTAGATTCGAAGATAAGATAACTCATATTCTAAATAAAATCGTCCAATCAGAATTGGACGTGTTTTGGATAATATTTTAATCATTATAATCTTATTTATATAAATGATTTATTAATGAGGTAAACACTGCATCTTTATTATGTCATAAATAATTTAATTTATTGGATGTCTAAAAATTATAGAAAAATACAATGATGTTTGAAATATTTTTAGCGTTCCAATGAATATTTATAGTTGAAAAAATAACCTATATAACACCATGTAAATATAAAATTACAAATAGATATTTGTTTATGTCATTTTTTTCATTACTTTAAATTAATTAATATAAATTGTCATTATCACTTCCAAGTTGATCAAAGGCATCCCAAAATAGACTAAATAATTCCCATGGTCATATAAGACTCATCCAGTAAGGTTTGGACAAGTGTTAAGGTAATTTTAAATTATTAAAATATTCTTTTTACCTTGAATTACCATATTTATCTTTAACCGCGGTAAATAAAAGCCAAAAGTGACTATTCACTGAAAATTATTTTCATCTTATTGAACCACAATTTACAAACTAATTACAACCATGTATGTTGGATTTTTTTAATTCAATTCACAAAAGTGTTAAAATTTCATTTAAATGAGAAATTCATTTTTTAACCACTACTAAGTGGTTTCACTATTCATCAAAAATTGAAGTTTTTCAAAAAAATACAAACAATTAAGACTAAGTTATATTTGATATTCCAAATTCAATTTTTTTTATTTTACAATATTCTAAACATATATGTGGAATTAATTAATTTAAAATTAATTTCCGCTGTTAAAACAAATAGTGTGTTTTTAAGAAATAATAACTTTCAAAAGATTGACACTTCTTTATGTCCACATTCAAAGGAAAATTAATTCCAATGACCAAAATTGAATTAAATTGTAAAAATATATTCTAATTAAAATTTAAAACAAATTAAAAAGATAATTTAACCATATAAAAAAATTATATTAAAACGCTATTTTGTATTATAGTGTGGTATTTTTCACTATTCAATAAAATATGAGCTTTCTCAGAAAAATTCCAAATATTTACACAATGTATATTTTGATGTCCCCATTATGAAGAAGGATTTTATTTGGTCATATAGATTGTATTAAAGTAACCAAAATTGGATTTATCAAGGGTTCACCATTAAAAGGTGATAAATCGGCCTTTTAATGTAAATTTTGCTTAAAATTAGATTCATTCACATTTTAAGCCTCTAACATTTTATTGGATAAATGTAAATACATTTAACAATCTGGTATAATAGTATTTTAGTTAGTTTTGTTCATTCTTTCCATTACAACGGCTAGGAGTTAACTACTTTTTTAAATAATAATATTATATTATTAATGTGCAACATAAGATTTTAAAGAAACCCGTTGTTGTGTATCAGGTACGCTATCGAACATAGAAACCCCTTTAATGTAAAATTAATATTTAATTCAAAAATATTGATAAATATGAAATATGTCGTATTCTTTATTTACCTCGGATGTTACACATTCCATTTCTTATTTAATCACCCAACCACTCTTCTGGGCCGAATATATCATTTAGATGTGGATGTCCTCATTGATGATCATCAAATATACCTTCGTGAGGTACATTTAAACAAGAATTCCATAACATCAAAGAAAAGAAAAATTTTAGTTCATTTACCAAACTTCGGAATATGAAGTCATCATTGAAATTAAAATAAATTTCAATATATTGATAAAACACTAAAACATGTTTCAAGTATAAAGGTCTCATATCATCGGTAAACCAGTCTACCCAACCCTAATATTCCAATTCCCTAAGAAAAATCTACATACTCAAAAGAATCCAATTTTCACAAAAATCTTTTTCAAGAATGATTAATTTATCAACAAGTCCAAGCATCGGAGGTGCCTCAGGCTCTTTGATCAGAACCATTTTCAATCTCTTCATCAACCAGTGTTTCTTTTGGTTCAATGAAGATGTTTGGTTCATTCTCACCATTCCAAACATGAAGAGTAGGTTCAATGAAGATTGAAGGGTTATAGTGAGAAAGGTTGGGTTTGGATATTTAGAGAGGAATAGTGATGTGAGAAGTTATATGGAGTGACCGATTTTTATCATTTAATGATTCTAATGTTATAAATTGAAAATGATGTATTAAATAAATTCAAATCAAATAAGTAAAAAAACTATGTAAGAAAAATTAATATTTATAATATGGTGAGTCCTTACAGCATGCTATCAATGCTGTCATCACAACGGTGCCACATCAAATGGTGAGACATCAACAAGTGAGTCAAAGATCGACGAGACAAAAACTGGTGATACATCACAAAGTTACCCATAATTGATAACACATAATTCATGTTTGATGTAGCTTATTCTTTTAGAATTTATAATCTTAGTGAAAATATCACCAGGGATATGTTCCATGCCAATGGATTCTAATGTAATATCACCTTTTTGATAATAATCTCTCAAAAAGTTATTTCCTACAAAAATATGTTTTTTCCTTGAGTGAGAAACTATATTTTTAGGGATGTTAACAACAATTGTGTTATCAATGTTGATAGGGATATGTCTAAATTTAGATCCATACTCTAGAAAGTGAGTTTTATCGACAAAATATAAGCACAAATCTTAGTAGCAACTGTGTATTCCTCTTCAGTAGTAGATAATGAATCGAAATTTTTCTTTTTTACATTAGCATGACACTAGTGACTTTACCAAAAAGTGACATGTTTGAGAGTTTAATTTTCTATCTACTATACAACTTCAAAAATCAGAATCAATATTTCTAACTAAGTCAATTGATTTACATCAAGGATAGAATAGTCCTATGTTGGTAGTATGTATGAGGTATTTTAAAATTATTTTAAAACCAAGAGGATGAAAATATTTAAGATTTTCTTAAAAACAATTACATATACATAAAATAATCATAATATCAAGTCAGAAAGCAATTCAACAAAGAAAAATTCCAATCATCCATTTGTAATTGGTTTGATCTATATACTTTCCATGTATATCACGATCAAACTTACAGGTGGTACTCATTGGAGTATCACTACCTTTTTAAATATCAACACCAAAACATTCTAAAATATCATTACTGTATTTAGCTTTATTTAAGATAATACCTTCGTTATTTTAAAAATTATTAAATCCAAGAAAGAATTTAAGACCACCCATTAATCTCCTTCCACACACACTTTGCATCATTTTTGAAAAATCAACACATAAATATTTTTTTAAAGATCAAAAAATAATATCATTAGCCTATATTTTATCTTCAAAATCATCTTAAGAAATTATTTTTAAAAAAATATTAGGATCTTCTTTTCATTTTGTAAAACCGTTCAAAATAAGAAATGTGATGATCCTATCATACTAGGATCTTGGAGCTATTATAACCATACAATGAATATGTTATTTTAAAGACATGATTTGGAAAATGAGGGTCTTCAATTTTAGGGTGTTGTTCAACAAAAACATTTTCAACTACATACCCATTTAGCAATTCACTATTGACATCCATTTGATATAACCGGAAATTAAAATATGATACATAGGAAAACAAAATTTTAATGGATTCATGTTTGGATATAGGTAAAAAGGTTTATTCATTTTCAATTATTTTTTCTTGACTATATCCTTTTGCAACCATTCTATACTTTTTTTATTACTATGGTTATAGGATCATCCACATTATTTATAAACACCCATTTTGTGCCTATGGTCAAGATGACTTTGGATTTATATAGTAGAATCAAAACAATAGTTCTTCCAAACTAATTTAATTCTTATTGTATAGACATTACCTAGAATTCATCATTGATTTCATCATTCATGTTATTAGGTTCATGTTGTGAAATGAATCTATGGAACTCTACATGATTTCATAGATAATATCTAAACTTAGTCTATTTATCTAATTCTACGACAAAAACATCTAATAGATGATTTTATGCGTTTAAGAAGATATAGAATAGAATGGATTAGTTATTTCAGTTTCATCTATAGGATCAGGTTCACTATGATTAGAGTCTGGAAATTTTTTAGAATAAGAGGATTTAACATATTTCTTAATATCAAGATCAGGAGATTGGGAATTAATGTCCATATTAGATAAATGGTCCCCAAATTATTCTTAGGTGGTTTTATATTAATGTGTATGTGTTTCATAAAATTTAACTTGTACAGATTCATCTACTCATTAGGTTCTTTTTATTAAAAACTCTTTAGGATTTTTTATTAATTGAATAACCTAAAATTATTTTTTCTTCACTTTTGGATTAATATTTTTAAATATTATCCTCACTGATCAGAATTTAAAGATTTCAACCAAATACATTGAAGTAGGTAACTTTGGGTTTTCTATTATTCCAAAACTCAGGGGGTTTTCTTAAGGATAGTTTTAATTAATATTATATTAATAATATAAAATTTTGTATTCACAACTTCTGCCCACAAAATAAACAGTTGAATAAAACTCATTAATAATAGTCTAGGATATTTCATGAAGGTCTCTATTCATCCTTTCTAGAACTCCATTCTACTAGGTTGTCCTAGGAGCATAGAAGTTATGACTATATCTATTTTCTGAGAAAAAAATTCAAATGCTTTATTATCAAAGTCACGGAAATGGTCAGTCCTTATGGTTGTTTTCCTAAGACCACTTTTGTTTTCAATTGATCTATTATTCTTGATAAAATGATAACAGGATTCACTTCTCTATGATAAAAAGTTCTATATATACCTAGAGAGTTCATATACAAGAGTATAGACAAAGTGATTCCAATTAAGACTTCAAACTCTTGATGGTCCAAATAAATACATGTGAACCATCTTGAGAGGGTGAGAAGTTGAAAAATCTTACTTTTTTTGGGATGATATTTTTTGATTTTTTCCTTTTTTTAAAGGACTTTATACTTTCTCAATAGAAAATTGAATCTTTGGTAGGTCCTTGACAAAACCTTTTCTAGTGATCTTTCTGAGTGATTGAATATTATAGTGTCTTAGTATCATATTCCAAATCCAATATTATCTATGAAAGATACCTATAAAAGATACATTTAGGTAAACTAAAGAATCAAAATTAATAGCATCAACATTTTCATTTTCTAAGGCAGTAAGAACTATATAATTGTTATAATTAAAACAATTCCAAGAATCATATTCAAATTTGACATTAAAACCATCATCACATAACTTAGTGATACTAAGAAGACTGTATTTTATACCATAAACAAAACGTATGTTGCAAATTAAAATTGAATTGGTGTTACCAGTCTGGATGAGGCCAATAATTTTACATCTTTCATTGTCACAAAAGGTTACATGGACATCATCAATATTGATAAGGATCTTGAATCATGAATAGTATCTTATAATATGTCATGAAGATCCACTATCCATGTGCAAGAATATCTCATTAGAGTTATTCAAGTCGAATTCCATAAAAAATAATTTAACTAAGAAAATGATTTGGTTCCTAGATTTTCTTAAGTCCAATAATATTAGTGATAATGGCTTTGGGATGCCAAATTTTTTTAATGGGTTTCCTATATGACTCTTATAAGGATTTGGAAAAATAAATATTATTTGGTCTAGAAATACTAGTATTATCAAAAGATATTCTATTGTTGGAACTAGCAGAAAATTTAGCAACCATAGGCACAAAAACTAATTTTCCAAATTTTGGTGCAAAATTTATCTGTCCAGGTTGGTATCCAATACAAATAGTATATTATAGTGTAAAATGTTTTACCAAGAATTTGTGTGAGATGATTCTTTCCATTTCTAAACTTTTATATGTCCTTTTTCAATTTCTCATTAGATAGTTTGAGTTCATTTTTTTCTTTAAGCAATTGAGAATTCTTTAATTTCTCTATAGTAAGCTCAGATTTAATAGTATAGGTAATAATATTTTGTTTCATTAATACATCACATTTATCATTTAACCCATTTAATGTATCCTTAATAATTCTATAATATTTAAACATTTCTTCATTAGCCATATTCTTATAATCAGATTAATCTCTAGAATAGTAAGAATCATGTATATGATATTCTAGAGTTACCTCAGATGTGTTTTTCTTAAATCACATATTTTCTTTATTAATCATTTCATCATCTAAGGATTATGACTCACCCAAGATATCTTTAGAAATACATCATGTTTCCTTAATTTACTTTTCTTATCATCTTCATTATCCTCGTATTTCTTTTTGTATTTTAATTTTGTAAAATTCACCTTTACACGTCCTTTCCTCTTTCACTCATAATAAACTATATCATTATTATTTTCTCTTCTTTTACACTCTTTTTTCTAGTTTCCATTATTTTCACACATTCATTTGTAGCTATGATTTCTGAAAAAAAAAAATTCTCCCTATAGAAATTTTTGATCCTTTTGGCTACCTAAGCCATTTTATCATCACAAGGAGATGATGATTCTTCATTTCTTGAACTATCAAAATGAGATTGTTCCTTTTCCATTATTTATGCTTATAAGTTGTAGTTTTTAAATACACATACATTATCTTTAGTTCATCAAACTCATCTTTATTGACATTCAATTTTCCCTTACACATCACCATCTTACATATTATCTTCTTTACTGGAATATTACTAATAACACATGGTTCTCTAGTTGACATTGAGGTTCCCCTGCATCGGTCTAGTAGACATATGATAATTTGCATGATTCGTTCCATAGTATTAACATCCATTAACAGATAGTTCCTAGTATTTATAATTTCCTTAAACCTAAGATAAATTTATAAGATAGGTTCATCCAGATTCATCATGATTTTATCATATTTAATATTTTATGTTTTATGTCTCATTTCCCTAAAATTACTGGATCCTTCATGTGTAACAACTAAGGTATCCCAAATTTCAAAAGCTATTTTATATGAAGAAATCATATTGATTTTTATCTTCTAAATAACAATATAATACAATTATATAAATAAAATTATTATTATAAGAAGACTTTTTGGGAAATGCCAATTATTTTTAAAAGAAACATGAATATTATATTAATCTAAAATGGAAGACCAAATTTCAAAACCCATACTTACTAAATACTTCTTTATAAAAATTTTCAACTTGGCCTCAATAGTTACATTGAAAATTGGATTTCTATTAGTAGTATCACCTTCTAATATATTATCCATAACAAATAATAAGGAATAGTTTTCAAAAATATAAAAATATAGAAGTATCATAAATTTATAGATCAATAAAACAAAACTAAACTCACAGTTGAAAACATATATAAAAACAGTAAAAACCTTAAAAATAAAAGATTAACAACAACCACTGATACCTAATGTTTGTAGAAGTAGGACCCACAATATGGGGGTTGAATTGATTTCCTATCAAAATTACTATTAATACATTATTTCAAAAAAATTCCAAAATTAAAATCTAAACAACCATGGTAACCAGAGTATCAAATTTATAACAGTTTTGAATGTTCAATTAATTTCTCAGAAGATTGACTAATTCTCAGTTACACCAAGTTGAACGATTGATATAAGTTTTTTATATAATTTACCAAATCAAAAATAGTTAGAAACACTAACTAATATTGACTATCAAATCAACATTTACTTCTCTAAAATATGTTTGAAAATTTAAAGAACTAAATTTGAATGAAACAGTGAATAAAAGAATTTATGTATATTCTAAAAAAGATACATAATCCCCTCTACTTGGGGATCAACTTCCACTAAGTAGTTTGTATTAATAAACTTGATACAAACCCTAGATCAGGGTTTATAAGAGCGCACAAGCCTGTCCAGGTCAAAAATACCTCTAACATAGTTATTCATGGTAAAAAATCAAAAATGACTATAGAGGGACCTCTCCAAAAATTATATGTTTGATAAAAATGATAGTGTAATATGAATGAGTGAGGATATGTTTTATACACTAGCTTAAATAAGGATATAATGTGTGTCTATGATATAGATACATACACAGCTTGAAGAGTAATAACAATGTACCCAATAGAGCAGAAATAATGAGAACACATTTACTAGGCTCTATGTAGTGTAATTTTTTCTTATGGACTTTTATATGTAATATATGAAAATCCAGAGTCAACTTCTAGAAACAGACACCAAAAGGATATTGTTGTGGATGCTCTGTGTGATGGTTTCAAGTGAGGTGAGAAAATCCTCGAAAATCATTTTCACATGGATATGTTTCTGTAAGGATGTTCACACATCAGTTCACATCACATTCTTCCTTGTTCACTACTAGAAGGATGATTATATTTTGTGTATTTAAATGACTGGTATCATGTGTTTATTGATCTACACCACCACCACCTTATTTATTTTAGGGTGTTTTTTTGGCCGATAGGGATCCTGATCCCCATCACATGCATGTACCTCATACCTCATAGATTTTACTAACAAGGTGATTAATTTTGTCTGTGAAATATAATTAATAAAATAAATGTCATTAAATAACTGAAATATGACAATTTTTAATTATTTTGAATTAAATAGTAATGAATGAAATGAAAAATCCTGAAATGAAGTCACAAGATCAGGGACATGAGAGAGGTGACCTGTCCTTTGTTTCTAAATGGTGTATTCAGAATGGTTTATTATACTTTGAGATGATTGTTTAATTATTGAATGGTGTCTTAAAAATAGTGAAGTAGAATTTGTAAAAATATGGGATTCTTGTACGGTATATTATGAATGGTGGCATAAAATTTTTCTGAATACTGGAATTTTGGAATGATGTCTTAATAATTGTATCTTATACTTTGAAAAAATCTTGAAATCTAGAATTGTGACTTAATAAGGTTTTTATAGGCCATTCAAAAATCTAGAATTATATAATGGTGGATCAAAATATTGGTTATTGGTACATATTAAAAGTGTCTGATCCTTTGTAGGAATTCAGAACAGGGCAGTCACATCAATGGTGACTCATAATTTATCGATTTTCAGACCAAAAGGTGACTCTGAGTCCTCTGACTGGTGACTGTGAGTTATCCTTAATAGTGATTAATACATAGTCAAATAATTTACACATGTATTGTGAAGTAAAACATAATATAATATATTATCATTACACATTCAGATAATGATACATTATGAAACAAGATTAATCATGATTTTTTAGCATTAAAACTATAGGATTCCAACATGTTCAAGTCTATAAATCATATAATCTCAGATACAATCACATTGAACAAGGAAAATTAGGAATCCTTTGTAGTTCAAAACATCATTTACACCCATTAATTTAAAGGTATTTATGGTTAGTTTTTTTAGTGCTTCATGTATACCCTCTTGGTGTAGTAGAGATTCAGGATCCCACTAGTGGTCATATTTTCAATGTTAGCGGTCATAGGTTAATAACTTTTATTTAATCATTCAATAAACAAGAATCATATGAGGTGTTAAATGAGCCAATATATGAACTTGAAAAAATATGATAGACTTTGGGTCTATGTCAAGCTATTAACATTAAAAAAATTCATTTTCATGGGGAAACTTGGCATTTACATATACATTTATTCAAGGTTTTGAGTTTGAAAAAAAATATTTCATTATACATTCCTTTTTTATTTGTTTCTTTAGTCAAGATAACATCTTCATGTCACTTTAGATATTAATTTGGTTTTCTTGTGATAAGTATGATTTTTTAGGTCGATTTTTTTTCAAGGAAATCACATAAATCAATAAAGAAACGACCATTTTACCATCCACTACGCGGATGTCACGACCCATCCTCAGGGCCCGTGCCCTGAATACCCCAAGCCCGCCTTCCATAGGCTAGGGGTTGGAGACTAGAACCAAGGTGTAAATCCGGATAAAAAAGGAAGGCATTGCCTTTGTAAAGTAAACAAACACCACAGAGCAAGAAAGAAGAATAAGCAAACACTAAGTAAAAACTGAGTACAACAGTATGTACGGAAAAGTAAGTGCGCCAGAATACAAATCCAAACTGAAAGTATAGTACAACTCGAAAGGGAAAACAACAACTGAAAAGTAAAGCCGCAATGTCGAGACATCCACTAGAATTCCCACCTGAAGGATGAGTACTACTAGCCTCAACAACTCCTCGGGTCCAACCGTCCACTCCGAGTACGTCCCGCCTAGTGGTCCACCTCCAGGTACCGTCCTGCTCTGCAAGCCTCCACCACGATCAGCACTGTCCGTCGTCTGCAACCAACACAATGTAGTGCGGTCATAGCCCGTGTAGGGGTGAGTATAAGCTACTCATTAGGGACCCCGAGACCCCCGATGGACTCCCAGAATCCACAAAGGACAATCCATAAAGGAAAGATACAATCACGAAGTAACATACGACACTGCTTAGGTATATTCCCATACATATACCTAAGTCACCAAATCTTGTTCGGCTCCAAAATCCAAGCCCAAGTACAACCCAGTCCACACAAGAAAGAAAAACGTAAATCCAAATAGGATAGCACAACACAATCCACATAGGCAAGCAAAACAGGATTCAGCTCACACAGGTATACTACTTTGTAAGACGATAAAGATGATCAGATGTAGCCACTGATTCATCTAAGCCGTCGGACCCAAAAAGGATCGGTAGGTACTAACCCCCGCAATGAACCACACATGATCGATCATGAAGTTGAAACCATAGCTATTTGTAATCTCATTTTCTATCAAGTATAGTGGGTATGCCGCTACAACCAAGCGCTTCCCTCTAACCTTGGACTGCGGTAGTACTCCACCTATCGAGTACTGTGGGCCTGATGCTACAACCAAACACTTCCCACCATGGGTCTGCCGCTATAACCAAGCGCTCCCCCACTTAGACTCTAGAGGTACTCCTTCTGTTGACTACCACAGGTCTGCCGCTACAACCAAGTGCTCCTCTGACGCGGGTTTGCTGCAACAACCAAGCGCTCCCCCGTGATGCTACAATCGAGCACTCCTCCATCGTAGGTCTGCCGCTATAACCAAGCACTCATCCGTCATGGGTCTGCCGCTACAGCCAAGAGCTCCCCGTCATATCCTCCAGAGGTACTCCTTCTGTTGAGTACCGCGGGTCTGCCGCTACAACCAAGCGCTCCTCCATCGTCGGTCTACTGCTACAACCATGCTCTTCCCACTGGGTTATCCGTAACACACCGAGTTGTTCGATCAGCAGTCGTTAAGTCTCAACCGGCTCTAGGGTTTCTCCACACAGCATGCTCATTCCGGGAGGGCCCACTCCATGATCCCAGAGTTTGATTCATCAACTGACATTTAGTCCGGAGTTGATGTATCCCAAAAGGTACCGTAGTGGTCACTACCGATCCCACGGAGGATTCTCGTACTGTCTTCATTGTCGTCGCAGACGCAGCCACCTCTAGGGTCCCGCACACAACAAGCTCGTTCGAGAGGGTCTGCTCCACGAGATGAGAGGCTGATACATCAACTGACACATAGTCTAGTGTTGATGTATCCAAAAGTTCTGTATCGTCAACAGGAACTCAACGTCGTAGACGACGCGTCAATCGGACGCCCGGTCTGAGAGTTATTGGCTTTTTCGTTCCAGGGGCCCGGTTGGTTTTTAGGGAAAACCAACCCGACCATACTACACCTGCATCCAACCTGCGGGAGGAGTAACCCAAAAGATCCTTCTCACTTAGAGGAATCTAAAAAAGTCGACGACACGTCATTCAGACGTCCGAAGCTCGAGTTATAAGTGTTTCCGCTTTGAGGTCCCTGTTGGTTTCGTGTACAAACCAACCCAACCGAACCCAAAGTTCTCCGAAACCATGTGTGTAATATACTAAAACGACTGTATTGATCCAAGGATCGCATCTCTAGTGATGGTGCGTCGATCGGAGGCTCGTAGCCGAAGATATGGGCAAAAGATCGAAAAGGGGTCTGAAAACGGGGGGTCTGGGCCCAGACCGACCCAGCCCAACCCCCCCTGGGTCGGCCCGAACCGGCTCGACCCGACCCGGGTATGGGTCCGACCCTGCGGGGCGTGACCGAGCCCGGTCGGCGCGGCATGGCCCGGTCTGGGCGGCTTGCCCCGGCATGGGCGGCCCGCCCCGACCTGGGCGGCTCGGCGCTGGCCATGCGGCTGTGCCGAAGGAGCTGCGGACCCCGCGCGGGGGCCGCTCCATGTCACCAGACACTGTGCAAGGCCGCGTCCCTTCCTCGTGGTCCCACGCGGCCGTGGGACCAGCGCTCGCCGCCGCGTCTTCAGCCGCGACAGGTCTTCCCTGTGGCGCGCCGACAGGAACTTCCGCGGACCACCGGACGCGCTCTGGTGGTCCGTTTTTCCTGCGGTTTGCACCTACGGCTCTCCCGGGATACGAACATTGCTGCGAAGGCCTCCAATTGCCATTCTGATCCTATTTCGTAAACGTCGTTAATCCACGCATCAACGAAAATCTGCAGAGGGTTGTCGGGCCGTGTTTTTTTGGCCCGCACCCTCTGTGTTAGGTGATAACAATTGGGAATAATAATCAACACATAAAAACATAACAAGGAACAATTTTAAAAAATTAAAATTGAACCTAGTTCCCAAAAAAACTCCCGTAAATAAAAATTCTCGTCCTTCATATAAAAACAATCGCGGATCAACTTGATGATGAGTTGATCCAGGTTCTTTGTTTTAGAAGGAAACAACCATGGGAATAAATATTATTCTCAAATAAAACCCCTACCTTGCCATAGTTGTCGAACATGTGTTCTTCGCGGGATTTACCGTTGCGGAAGAAGAGGATCGTCGCGTCGCGGAAGGGGGCGTCGCGTCGTCGCGGTACACGATGTCGCGTCGATGATTTCCGAGGGTTAAAGAAAACACACAAATTTAATTTCACGAATTAAATTAATGTTGAGGATAAAATCCACAAAGAAAATAGAAAACCGTAATCTCCTACCTCAAGCAGTTGATCGAAGATTGTCATGGGGAAGGATTGTCGCAGAAGAACATCGCGGGAAGAGAATCGTCGGCGTCGCGGTACACGGTGTCGCATCGTCAATCTGTTAGGGTTCGGCATTCTTCGTCGCCTTTCGTCAAAGGCCGGCGTTCTTCGTCGGCGATGATGCATTATTCGTGTTCTTCGCATTCTTTGCATTTTTCACGTTCTTTGCGTTCTTCACAAAGGAGGATGAAGATAGAGTTTCTCCAAATCCTCTCAACAAGAAACCCGTCAACAAAAAGGGTATTGGTCTTATTTTATTATCATGACAACGATTATAAATTCAATGTTATGAAATGAACCATTAATTTGATGAATTAATGGTAACAACTTCACTGCCCAATTAATTGGGGCGTTTCATTACCAGAAAAACGCACGTTAGACTTTCAATTAAGAGGGGTTTTCACGAGTGTGTTACTTAGAGGGAAGTAACGGTGGGGATCGTGCGGGCCCCACCCCACAAATATCCTACCAATAGGGTAGGATATTTTGGGTTCCACCCTATCCGCTTAACTTAGCTTAAGTGGATTTAAGTGGCTTTAAGTCAAATAAAATAAAGTTGTCGCACCACTTTATTTTATTTTCTTAACTTAACCCCAAAAACTAAAAACCACACCCGAGCAAACGCAACTCTAGAAAAGGTGTTTCTAAGCAAATACCGGCACTGCGATCCCATCTTTGCCCTCAGAATTTGATTCCAAGAACCAGATCAAAAGTTAGAAAAACCCACTCGTTCATTCACTGAACGTACCCAAGCCAAACTTCGGAAAATGATTCCGGGAACACCGGGCCTCAGAATCAGGTGCCGTCAGAAACTACGTTCTTGTAAAATTCCAAATAAAATTAAGAAAAAGAAATATTCTTGAATTTTACGGGTCTTTACATCACTCCCACCTCAGGGCTTTACATCCCTATAAAGATACATCATAAACTAGGGAAACAATAGTGGGTACTGAGCACGCATATGAACCTCCCGCTTCCAAGTGCTCTCCTGGAGGTTCCCGTGCTGCCATCTGATGCGCACTAGAGGAATCGACCGTACACGTAGGACCCACTCCTGTTGATCCTCAATCTCCACCGGGACCTCCGCAAAAGTCACCCCATCGTCAACTTCTAGCTCCCCATGGTCAATGATATGCGACAGATCGTGCACGTATCCTCTCAGCTGAGATACGTGGAAGATGTCGTGCACCCAGTGCAACTGAGGTGGTAGAGCCAGGTGATAGGCCACCACACCAATCCTGATGAGGACCTGGAATGGTCTGATTAAGCATGGAGACAACTTGCCGCATCGGCCAAATCTCCGTAATCCACGTCGAGCTGAGACACGCAAGAAGACGTGGTCTCCATCCTCGAACTCTAGTGGTTTTCATCTCCTGTCAGCACAAGACTTTTGGGAGCTCTGAGCTATTTTCATCCGCTCTTGGATGACTTGTACCTTTCTGGTCCTACACGAGCTTCTGAGATTTCTTCTTTGCCGAGAAGAGAAATCCTGTCTCATCCCCTGGATGAACCACATTCTTCTCCTAATACAGTCAATCCCGTCATGGATGAAACTAACCCATACCAAGGATGACGTCGTAAGGCCTCAACGCTACTACCAAGAGATCCAACTATTACTCTCACCTCCAAGGGTTGAGTCACACTGTCGGCATCAGTGTGTGGTCACTAGGTCTCCTCTAGTAGGTATCTCAAAGTGAGGGTCATGTCAACGGTTTTTTTAAACTGAAACCTCTTAGTAACAACATAAAGAGAGGACATGAAGGTAAATGCCAAAAGAAAAGTGTAGGCCTATCCATCTGCTCTCGGAGCTCCATGATTGTAGGCCTCAGCCGCCTGAAGCTGAGCTCTCCCATGTCCGCCAGATCCCTGCGGTCGGGGTGGAACTCCTCGTGGTGGTCGTGGCAACACCTTGAATCATCGTCCACCTCCAGCTGCATGGCTAGCTCCCCTGCCCTGGTCTCCTTCTCCATGCGGTCCTCCTCGATCGAACCTCTGCCTCTGCCTGGGAGGTCCTTCGTTCATCTGCTAGTCATCCGTATGGTGGGTCAGACAGTCATGAACCATGTGACCAACCCCGCCGCATGAGTAACATTGTCTGCTCATGGTAAGTCGTTTTCCACCCCGGGTGCCTCGCACAAAGGATCCTGTGTCACACGGTCGACCACCTGTAGGTCTAGTCCTCTTGGACCCCTGCGTCATCTGTCTACTGCCCGCTGTGGAAGACTCTGCCACATGTCGGCTAGTGGCGGGTGCTGCTGCTAGAGACTGCTCAGCAAAGAAACTCTCCACTAAGAGGGCTCGCTCCAACACCCCTATCAGTGTCAGAATGCTGTGAGAAACAACTGAATCTCTAATCTCTCGCTTGAGCCCCTGCTTGAAGGTTCGGGCCCTAAAGAATGGGTCTCGTACCATGTCCGTGGAATAGCGCGAGAGATCGTTAAACCTCGCCGCGTACTGGGTTACTATCATGCTGCCCTGCCGTAGCTGTAGAAGCTCCTGGATGCGCACCGCATGGAGGGTGGATAGGAAGAACTCTGAGCGAAAGAGGATATCAAAGTCTGTCCAGAGGAGAGATGTCTCGTCATGCACCTGGGGTATCGAGCTCCACCATCTGCCTGCTGTCGCATGTAGTAGGCTCGCTGCGAGGATCACCATGAGGTCTGCTGGTGTCCTCACTATCCTGAAAATCCGTACCACTGCCTCCAGCCAGTCCTCGGCTGCCTGGGGATCCGTCTCCCCGTGGAACCTGGGCAGTCACTAGTGCAGAAACCCGTGAAGTTCACTAAGGTGATGTGCATCGTCAGCGGATGGGGCTGGTAGCATCGGTGGCTCGGTGGTTAGAGGTACTGCCGGTGCCTCTGCTGTAAAAGGGCCCAGCACCGAGGCCTCGTCACTCGGTGGGCTGTCGTCACACTCATCTCTCGGAACCCTAGCTGGCTGCCATCGTGGGGCCATCCTAAAAGGTAAACAGGTGCACCACGGTCAGAACAGTATACCTGGTGAGTTAACACAAGGTAATCGCAAAGAAAACTTGAAACACACATGCAATCAATGCATTCATGCATTATGTCAGAAATCAGAAGTCAGGGTCCTGGTGTAGTGATACGTCAGCCGTCGACACTGGACTCCCTGCAATGATAACCACACCCGATACGCATAACACTATAACTTCACATAGATGAAAAATAAGATTCGGCAGTAGAACCGAACTCCTCGGATACAAATTTGTCACGACCCGTCCTCGGGTCCCGTGCCGTGACTACCCCAAGCCCGCCTTCCATAGGCCAGGGGCTGGAGACTAGCACCAATGTGTAAATCCCGATAAAAAGGGAAGGCATTGCCTTTGTAAAGTAAATAAACACCACAGAGCCAGCGAGCAGAAGAAGCAAAAACTATGTAAAAACTGAGTTCAATAGTAAGTACAGAAAAGTAAGTGGGCCAGAATACAAACCCAAACAGAAAGTATAGTACAACTCGAAAGGGAAGACAACAACTAAAAAGTAAAGCCTCAAAGTCGATCTGTCCACTGTAAGTCCCACCTGAAGGATGAGTACTTATAGCCTCCACAACTCCTCAGGTCGAACCGTCCACTCCGAGTATGTCCCGCCCAGTGGTCCACCTCCAGGTACCGTCTTGCTCTGCAAGCCTCTACCATGATCAGCGCTGTCCGTCGTCTGCAACCAACACAACGTAGTGCAGGAATAACCCGTGCAGGGGTGAGTATAAGCTACTCAGTAGGGACCCTGAGACCCCTGAAGGTCTCCAAGAATCCACAAAGGATATTCCACAAAGGAAAGATACAATCACGAAATAACATCTGACATTACTTAGGTACATGCCCATACATATACCTAAGTCAACAATTCTCGTTCGGCTCCAACATCCAATCCCAAGTACAACCCAGTCCACACAGGAAAGCAAAATGTAAATACACACAGGATAGCACAACACAATCCACATAGGAATGAAAAACATGATTCATCTCACACAGGTATACTACTTCGTAAGACGATAGAGATGATCAGATGTAGCCAATGATTCATCTAAGTCGTCGGACCCACAAAGGATCGGTAGGTACTAACCCCCGCAATGACCCACACAGGATCGATCATGAAGTTGAAACCATAGCTATTTGGAATCTCCTTCTCTATCAAGTAAAGTGGGTATGCTGCTACAAACAAGTGTTTCCCTCTAACCTTGGACTGTTGTAGTACTCCACCTATCGAGTACTATGGGCCTGCTGCTATAACCAAGTGCTTCCCACCATGGGTCTGCCGCTACAACCATGCGCTCCCCCTCTTAGCCTCTAGAGGTACTCCATCTTTTGAGTACCACGGGTCTGCCACTACAACCAAGCACTCCTCTGCCGTGGGTCTGCTGCTACAAACAAGCGCTCCACCGTGCTGCTATAACCGAGCTCTTCTCTTTCATAGGTGTGCTGCTATAACCAAGCGCTCCTCCATCATGGGTCTGCCTCTACAACCAAGCGTTCCCCCTCATAGCCTCCATAGGTACTCCTTCTGTTGAGTACCGCAGGTCTGCCGCTACAACGATGCACTCCTCTTCCATGGGTCTGCTGGTACAACCAAGCGCTTCCCATTGGGCTATCCGTAACACACTGATTCGTTTGATCAGCAGTTGTTAAATCTCAACCGACTCTATGGTTTCTACACACAGCATGCTCGTTCCGGGAGGAAAAATCAATGAGCCAAGAGGTCGATGCATCAACTGACATGTAGTCCGGAGTTGATGTATCCCAAAAGGTACCGTAGTGGTCACTACTGATCCCACGGAGGATTCTCGTACTATCTTCATTGTCGTCGCAGATGCAGCCAGCTCTAGGGTTCTCGCACACAGCAAGCTCGTTTGGGAGGGTCCGCTCCACGAGACGAGAGGCTGATACATCAACAGACACATAGTCCAGAGTTTATGTATCCAAAATTTCCATATCGTCAACCGGAACTCGATGTCGTAGACGGTGCGTCAATCGGACGCCTGGTCTGAGAGTTATTGGCTTTTTCGTTCTAGGGGCCTGGTTGGTTTTTAAGGAAAAACCAACCCGACCATACTCCACCTGCATCCAAACCTCAGGAGAAGTAACCCAAAAGATCCGTCTCACTTAGAGGTATCCAAAAAAGTTTACGGAACATCATTCGGACGTCCAGAGCTCGAGTTATAAGCGTTTCCGCTCCGAGGGGCCGGTTGGTTTCATGTACGAACCAACCCAACTGAACCAAATGTTCTTCGAAACCACAAGTGTAATATACCGAAACGACCGTCTCAATCCAAGGATCGCATCGCCGTTGACGGTGAGTCGATCAGAGGCTCGTAGTCCATGATATGAGAAAACGACCGAAAAGGGGTCTGAAAACAGGGGGTCTAGGCCCGGACCGACCCGTCCCAACCCCCCCTGGGTCAGCTCGAACCGGGAGGACCCGACCCGGGTCCGGGTCCGACCCAGTTGGGAGTGACCCGGGCCGATCCGGGCGGCCCCGCCCGGCCTGGGCGGCTCGGTGCTGGCTGAGCGGTCGCGCCAAAGGAGTCGCGGCCCCCGCGCGGGGGCCGATCCGTGTCACCGAACGCGGCGCAAGGCCGTGTCCCTTCCCGGTGGTCCCGCGCGGCTGCGGGACCGGTGCTCGCGGCCGCGGCTTTAGCCGTGGCGGGACTTCTCTGCGGCGCGCCGGGCGCCGCCGCTTCCTGGCGGCCGGCAGCCGCCTTTGGCCGCCGGCGCCGCCGTGCCGGCGTGGCGCGTTGGTGGGAACTTCCGCGGACCACCGGACGTGCTCTGGTGGTCCGTTTTGCCTGCGGTTTGCGCCTACGGCTCTCCTGGGATCCGAACTTTGCTGCGAAGGCCTCCAATCGTCATTCCGATCCCATTTCGTAAACTCCGCTAATCCACGCATCAACGAAAAACGCAAGAGGGTTGTCAGGCCGTGTTTGTTTGGCCCTCACCCTCCGCGTTAGGTGATAACAATTGGGAATAATAATCAACACATGAAAACATAACAAGGCACGATTTTAATAAATTAAAATTGAACCTAGTTCCCAAAAAAACTCCCGTAAATAAAAATTTCCATCCGGCATATAAAAACAATCACATATCAACTTGATGATGAGTTGATCCGGGTTCTTTTTTTAGAAGGAAACAACCCTGGGAATAAATATTATTTTCAAATAAAACCCCTACCTCGTTGTAGTTGTCGAACGTGTGTTCTTCACAGGATTGACCGTCATGGAAGAAGAGAATCGTCACGTCGCGGAAGGGGGCGTCGCGTCATCACGGTACACAGCGTCGCGTCGACGATCTCTGAGGGTTAAAGAAAACACACGGATTCAATTTCACAAATTAAATCCATGTTGAGGATAAAACCCACAAATAAAATAGAGAACCGTAATCTCCTACCTCAAGCAGTTGATCGAAGATTGTTGTGGGGAAGGATTGTCGCAGAAGAACGTCGCAGGAGGAGAATCGTCGGCGTCGTGGTACACAGAGTCGCGTCGTCAATCTCTGAGGGTTCGGCGTTCTTTGTCGTCTTTCGTCAAAGGCTGGCGTTCTTCGTCGGTGACGATGCATTCTTCGGGTTCTTCATGTTCTTCGCGTTCTTCGCGAAGGAGGATGAAGATAGAGCTTCTCCAAATACTCTCAATAAGAAACCCATCAACCAAAACGGTGTTGGTCTTATTTTTTTCTCATTCCAATGATTAGAAATTCAATGTTCAGAAACGAACCATTAATTTGATGAATTAATGGTAACGACTTAATATCCCAATTAATTGGGGCGTTTCCTAACCAGAAAAATGCACGGTTGAAATTTATTTAAGAGGGGTTTTCGCGGGTGCGTTACTTAGAGGGAAGTAACGGTGGGGCTCGTGCGGGCCCCTCCCCACAAATATCCTACCAAGAGGGTAGGATATTTTGGGTTCCACCCTATCCTCTTAACTTAGATTAAGTGGATTTATGTGTCTTTAAGTCAAATAAAATAAAGTTGTCACACCACTTTATTTTATTTTCTTAACTTAACCCCAAAAACTAAAAACCACACATGAGGAAACGCAACTCCGGAAATGGTGTTTCTAAGAAAATACTGGCACTGTGATCCCATCGGTGCCCTAAGAATTTGTTTCCGAGAACCGGTTCAAATGTTATTAAAACCCGCTCGTTCGTTCACTGAACATACCCAATAAAAAAATCGGAAAATGATTCCGGGCACACCGGGCCTCGGAATCCGATGCTAGTAGAAACCGCGTTCTTGTAAAATTTCAAAGAAAATTAAAAAACAATTTCCTTGAATTTTACGGGTCTTTACAGCGGAGTCCATGAGTTACATGGGGATCAAAGGATCAATTTTATATTGCACGACGTTCATAAATATACCACCCAATGATATTTTTGCATAACTCATTTTTAAATTTTATTTTTCGAACTCATCTCATATACATCTACCCCATTATAAATTTTCTTTTCATTAAGAAATTGGGACAATGTTTTTTTATGTTTGGCGGGAGATGATATAAAATATTTTTTTTGCATAGAAAAATAAAATAAATAAAAGGATTAGAAATGAAAAAAAGTGTACCGTTATAGAAGGACAAATTTCTTTCACCTATAAAATTATAAGACACATTTCAATCATTAAAACTTAATATCATATAATTTTTTATTCCTTAATTCTTATTTTAATCCATGTATAATATTAGGGCATGGATTTTTGAAGGTGTGGCTCTATAATGTGACTTTTGAATATTTATATTTTTATGCATTTAAAAAAATCACATTTCTCATCCTTTAGATTATGGGATATTAATTTGAGTAATTATAGTCCCATAATAAGTAGCATAGGTTTGATGATAATTTTAATTTAACATGAGTGTTCAAAAAATTATCATCTATAAAAATGTAAATAAAAGAGACTCGAAAAATTAATAATAATACAGTTTCTCAGAGATAAATGGATTGTCTTATTGTGTGGCATTAACACTTAGGGAATGGGAATCCATAGTTATCTAGTCCAGATATGGGAATTCTATCTCTAATGTTTTGGAAATTTTATTTTTCTATCGATTGAGTTATCTCGAGATGATGCCCAAGTATTTGATATTCACATGGTTCCATAGGGTCTTTGAACTTGGGAGTCATCCTAAAATTCTCACTACATAGGTTGAATTGATTGAATACAATTTCAATTACCATGGAAAATTTGAAAGAAAAAAAGAAAATTCAAAAGAATAATAATTTTTATATTAAGATATAATTCCACCATGATCTTATAAATTTTTCACCATGAATACATATTAACCCCCATGTATATTATGATTCACAACACATAATTATGTTTAATTGAAATTGGTTAAAATTGGGCAAAGAATTTGAAAAATGTAACTTCCATGGTCTTGGTATATTATTGTGAAACTATATTGTGTTAAAATATTTTGATGGGTGTCATAAGTGGTTGTTATGAGGGATTTTGGTGAGCATTGCATTTTGTTTCAAAAAGAGAATTCAAATTTCATATTTTTGAGATATATTTTTCTTCCTACTATAAAAACTCAAGTTGGGGGGTGTGATTAGCCACATAAAGAGGATAATAATCATATTTAATATATATATATATTTCATGTTCTACATTATTTATATTCACTATTTGCAGTGTATTTTACAAATTGAACATTACCTCAAGTTATGATTATAATTCATTCTTAAAAAAAACTATTACGTGGTACATTTTTGAACACCTTCTAAAAACCACAACGGTCTTGATTTTAATTTTATATTTCATTTTCAGTTTTCTCTTTATATTGGTAAAAATTCATACTCGTGGGGCACTTAAAGATCCTCACTAGAATAATACCATTTTGTACAGTCTACTAAATATGTTTTTCAAAAAGGGAATTCGACAAACATCGAACAATATCACTATAGAGTCCAATATACAACCCTGATTAAGATAAAATTTGAACTATAAAAAGAATAAATTATGTGGAACATTTCATTAAATATTTTTGTGTGGTATTTGTGATTTTTTAACTTACTTCTAGGAGGCCCATGTTCCAAATGAAATTCATGGCCATATTTGGCCTAGAAAAATAGCCCAGCATTTTTATCATATCTTACAAAAAAACATCAAAATGGGCTCAAATTTAACCACATGTTAGGATATATCCATGAAATTAATTTATTACTAAATGACTCACTCCAATTTATCCATTTAGACTAAAATTTCAATGTCTCTTTTTAGTAGATTCAAATGGATTCCATTTCGTGTCAAGGGAGGAAAATTACAAATTACATAAACATTCTACCACCCTAGGCCTACTATACATTAGTGGGATTAGTTTAAATTTTTTTAATTAATCCCAAGTCTTCAAAAATTCATATTTATGGATGTGGTAATGAAGGATTTAGGGATTCATTGTGTTTGTTTCATTGTAATTTTATGCTGCCTCTTTGTCTTTGTAATCAAATTTCATTATCATGTATGTTGATCAATTCACCTTAGTTTCCTAATAAAAGAAATTTTTATACTCTTTTTATATTATTATTAATATCTAGTTGACACTTTTATTCATTGTGTGAACATATCCACACCAAAACTTGTAAAATTATCCTCACAGTGGTGGATTGGTAATTACTTCATTGTTTATTACTTCTTCAATTTGGATATAATGAGTCTAATTCCCACTTCCATTAAAATCATATCATCAATGGATGAATAACCATTTTATTGTTTGATCCGAGGGGGTTTAAATATTTTTTATAGAATGTTACTTCATATTCTTTTAATGTTTAGTAACTTATTTTAATTGACAATTTCATTTGAATATATTTATTCTTCTTCATCCTTATAGAATTTTAAGGCAACACAATTCAAGTGATAATAATAACCTTTACCTTGGAGTGATCATAAAAATGTTCTTCCAACTATATTGGTTATTATAATTATAATTTTTTTTATTACAACAATAAATGAGGATGTTTTTTTAATCTTTAAATGAATAACTCTTGGGAATAAGAAATTAAAATCGTTAAAACTTAATTTCATCAAATACATTAATTGTAATGACTTATGACCAAACCATTCTCATAAATGAAACTCACGTAAGTAAATATTTGTTAATTTAAACAATGTATAATAAAACTCAAGTTTAACATATCAAATCCAAATATCCCTCTAAGAATGTTTGTGTCTTTAGGACTATTCTTAGGTCATTGAGGATTTAACAACCCAAGATACACTATAAGTGACTTCGTAACCCTAAAAACATGGCTAAATTTGCGCAATACCAGTTTTTATCAATAAATGTTTTCATTGGATCATTTTAACAATGATTATTTGATTATATTAATTATTAATTATATAATTATTGTTCTATATCACTACTTAATTATGGATTTGAAAGTGTATGTTAAATGATATCAATGACCAAGGAAAACAATTTTGTGACAAGTTGAAATTCATTGAAAACACATGGCTGAGTGAAATAAAACCCTTAATCTTTTCATAAATTTTAGGTAACAATAGTTTCCAAAGAAATTATTAATATTGATAATTTTAATATGATATTACTGACCACCTGTGAATTGATTAATGATCTATTAGAGAAGTGTTTATTCTATCATTTATAGAGACTACAAAATATTAAATTAATGGAATATATCCAATAACATATAAATATAATAATTTATGGAGAAGAATACATTTATTCGATAAGTATTTTTTAAAATGAACTTATTACCATGTTCAAAGAGAATACATGATAAAGGTGTTCACATGTTATTTATGTGATTATTAAACAGCTTCTTCATGTCGTTGAATATTAATGCGTAGATCATTTTGTAAATTTAATGACCTTACTTCTAAATTGATATATCATAATAGTTTATAATAGTTAACCACTTATGAAATGGTTAATGTTGATCTTTATTTGAGGTTTTATAGGTTAGTTAATTTTTTCACCATTAACTAAACTAATTTATGTGATGATGTGTAGATAGTTTGAGGCACAACCAAAGAAAAAAATTATGTTTATGAAATAGAATGTTATCAAGTAAGTAAATTTGCTTGAATTATTAGATAGTATAATTAATAATAATATTTATGAAAATCATCTCAAAAGAAAAATATTAGACAATTAAATTCATATTTGATTCATCAACTAGTCCTTTAGATCTTCAAATATTGACGGAGTTGCCTCAACATTCTATTGATCTTTCACTTGTTTTTGATCAATGGCCTCAAAAAGTCCTTATTATTCTTTTTTATTTTCCTCTAAATCAAAATTTACACTTCTCAATGATGTAAACATTTGTAAAAAAATATTTATATGTTTCCTTTTGCTACATTTTTTCTTATGATTCACTCTCTTATTAAGATGATATTTTATTAAAACATTTATAATATGGTTTTTTCTATAACATCATTTACAAGTATTGAACCATAGATTTCTAAGATTACATATGAAATGCATGTAATATTTTTTTAAAAGGTTGAGATAATGTAAAATTACAATATATTACAATATATTCATTTTTAATAAAATTAATTTTATTTCTAGCTTTCTTTATACCAAATACTATGTTGGTATTTGTTACATACAATACTAAATTCCATCGATATCATATAAGACACACAAGACCAAGATTAGAAGCGTATATAACATACTGAAAATTTAGAATTTTTTTATATATAATAGTCAACAAAATATATTTTATAATCATCCATATGATTTTATTGGTGTATGATAAGAATAAATCAATTTTTATGCATAAAAATATTTATTTATTCAAAGGCAGTTTTTCGGCCTGTTAATGACATGGCTATTTTTAAACAACCTTCAGACACATTTAAAAAATTTATAAGAATAAATAAACTTTATTTTTTAAAGTGAAATTGATAAATTATATAAGGATTATTTTTTTGGTATTTTTCTGAGAACATTCATATTTTGAGGAATAGTGAAAAATAGTGAATTTTTATTAAAAAAATACTTTTCATTTAAATAATTTATATGGTTCAATTATATTATTAATTTTTTTAATGTTCTATTAGATTAATTTAATATAATTTAATAAAATTTATGTCATTTTAATCATTTTCATATTGAATATAGGTATTAAAACATAGTGGTCTTTTGGATATCATCACTTTAAGAACCCTCTTTCCACCATGTCTTTGAGATTATTTTTAATTAAATTTATCCACTAATGTGATTCCAATATAAAAAAATGTGATTCCATATTTTTAATAATAAAAATTGATAATTTTTAATAAGGCCAACTTAATTTTCTAGCAAAGTGATTAGAGAAATATGTTAAAATTATTTATAGAGTGTAATGTAAAACCCAGTTTAATTAAAGAGTAGTCATAGAATATGATGTGAAACAATGACCCTAAAAATTTCCAACACCCATTTAATGGACATATATTGATCATAAAACTTAAGTTACCAAATATTTTGTGTTATAAAATTATTTTTGTTGGTAATAACATGGGGAGAACAAAATTAGTTTCAAAAAAGCACTATGTGAGTGCTTTTACCTCACTATAAAAGGGCACTCACACCCTATATCTTCTTCAAAAATATCAAGAAATATGAATAATTAAAAACATTCCAAATTAATCATAAAATATACCTCACCTCATCATATTTTCCTCACTTCTAGAATAAATCAAACCATGGAAGGTATTTGGTATAATCCAAAAGGGCTTACTTGAATAAGATGCAACATTCTTCAACGAGCACTTTTGTCTTATTTCATTCACAACCACATAAATTATTTTTATATCATAATTATATAATAAAATCAGTATAATAAATATTATCAGTTTTTATACAAGTTTTATGACCTAAAATATCACACACATCCGTCAAATGGGATACACTATCATCATTTGTGTGCACAACTAATTATCGCCTTATGAATAGATGTCATTCATTATTCCATTTCCACATTTAATGGTTGTTAATAATGATGTAATTATAATATATATATATGATATATATTATATATAAAATTTATTTAATCTTTTTTAATTTTAATATAACACATACATTCCTTATTTCTTTTTTTGAGAATATGATTACATCATTTCTAGACATGTTGAGGTCACCTCCTTAAAGAAATGTGAGTCATTAACACATTACATGTAATGTATTAAGGATTATTTTAATTAACATATGTGATAAATATTTCATTAATATGATTATATAATTAATATATAATTTTTATTCTTTTAATATAACAAGAAAATGGAAATAGAGTTATTTTGTACGTACGACCTACCGTCTTAAATAACATTGTATTCCATTTCCTATCACCAAATATTTTGTATTTATATAAATAAAAATATAAAGAATATATATGATATATAAGAAATAATAATTATATTCATGAAATAACTAAAATTATGGTATTATAAGATATTATTTTCATTATTACCCCTTCACACACTGAAAAAGTGATAACATCATTCATGGACGTCTAGATTGTCACCTCATTGAAGCGATGCGATCCCTTTTACATAAATTTAAATAGATATAAAAGTAATAATTAATAAAAAATATTTCATTTAATACATAAATAAACTATGTAAATATAAATGATAATTTAATTTTTTCTATAATGATCATCAAAAATCATAAATGATTACCATGAATACGTACGACCTATCGTCTCTATAATTTGTAACATTAATTATTTATTCCTAAACATATTAATTGATTGGTTTTAAAAGTATAATTTAATTATAAAAGGATACTTGTGTCATGATTATATTTATAAATATGTTTAAATAAGGACACCTTAGACCAGATTTGACCTACAAAAGTCATTTTTGAAACATAAACTGATTTCTATCAAGACATAAGACGTAAAATAAATTGAATAAATTAATATATATAATTTTTAATATATGAAATAAAAGTAATAATAAACATGAAAAAGTTTATGAAACATGTAAATAATTAACATATGTTTATTATTTAGGATTATAAGACACATGTGACCAGTTATACTCAATATAAGGGAATTTCATCTCACTTTTTACATCTGTGAAAAAAATATCATATTCACCACTTACTTATTTTGTGTCATGTATATATTTCCCATTTTTATATATTATATCATGAATCCTTTTATATTCATGGTATTTATTATTTTACTTTGAATTATCCAAACTAAGGGGTTTTAGCCTGAAAATTTCAATGTGGTAAAATTTAACCTTACAATTTCACTTTGTTTGTGATTATTAATATTATCTTAAAACAATCACTTCTTTATGATAATTTTTATTTTACATTAAATTTATCTTAAATATCCACAATCTATTATAGTTAATGTTATTATTTTATAATCTATATTCCATTTTTACAAATAGTGTTTACTTTATAAGTTATTTTATTAATTGGGTGAATGTTGATTAATATTTAACATTTACTCATTTCAGATATTTGATAAGGAACGTAATTTATGAATAAATTTATTATTACATAAGTAATAAAATATTTGGACTAATATTAAATCGGTTGGGGGCCTATTAATGAATTCCTTATGTGTTGGTGGCTAGTTAATGCTGGCCCCATGTTGGATCAGTAGTCTAATAGGATGAAATTTATTGACGAAAACCCCTTCACAAATGATTACAAGAAGTTATAAAATTTCATGAGGATAGATCTTGACCTAGAGCATAAAAATATCTACCAAAAGACATAAACAATATTGATGATATATCTAGACAAAAACTATATTGATGAGATATATTAATAATGATTATGTCCAACATTATGCATTATTTCATCATCATTATTCCATGTTATTATTTGATTAGTTATAATATCCATGGAAAAGTATTAATCTTATGATATTAATTATAGGGAATTATTTGATCATATTTTAATCCTTGCATTTTTATTTTTATTTATTAATTCATGATATAGTCTTATGTACTTTACCCTTACCGTTCATTTCATCTCATCATTATATTGTTTCATTTACTCATGCTATGAAGAAGAATTTTTTGAATGAGTTTCAATGATGATGAGTACATTATTTTCTTTTGTATTATGTTTCTATATTCCTAATGTAAAATGGTTTCCAAATATTTAATATTATTTTCCAATACTTCTAAACAAATCTGTCCTTAATGATTTCATTATGTTTTATAATTCCAATGTAATAATATAAGGAACATGTTCCAGGCTTCATGTGTAGGGTTGTTACCCGAAATTTATTTTATAAACAATTGGTCCATTAAAAAGTGAAAACTGCCATGGAATTTTTTTTGCATTTTATGTGTAAAATTAGATTTATTCTTATATATTTTCTATAAAACACAATTTTTAATGATAAAATTTATATTGAATATATTACATATAGAATTAATTAATCTAATCCAGAAATCTTGATTATTATATTTTTGTTATAAAATACACTTGTTATTATTTTATTTTTTTATAAAAATATTATTTTTATTTTGAATGGGGTTTAATTTAATAATTTAATTAATTGGTTTCCAAATAATTATTTATTTTATCATTATAAACCATATTTTCTGAATTAATTTAATCATATTCATAAATTAAATTCTAATGTATATGTTATATTGGTAATATATATCATTGGTTATTTAAGATTTGTGATTTGTGTTGAATACAATATCAAACAAAACTATCTCTTGGCTATGTGCACCACATGTTAAACTGTGTGTTTCATGTAATGAATGATAAAAACAACATTCCATGTCCCTTATGATATCAATTATTACTTTATTATTTTATAATCTCATCGTATTAAATCTCCCCCTTTAATAAATCATGTCCCCAAAACAGAAACATTATCTCAGTAAATGATGGACACTTGAAAATAATTTGGTTGTAAACACACCTTGAATAAAGGGAAAATAAAATTACACTTTCATTAGAAATAAAGGTAATAAAAATTTTCATGTGGAATAACACATAAGTAGATTTAAAAAAAGGATAAAATTTGTGGGAATTGAGGAAAATCATAAATAATTATAGGGATTGATTAAGGTAATTGATAAAAAACAAGTGAATGATAAATTAAATGTTAATGGACTCAAAATAAATAAATGTTTGATGATAAAAAACACCATTGGCTCATTATAATTGAAGGTACTATGATAACATTTTTTTAATATTCCTTTCCTAGAGATAAGGAATTTTCGTACCATATAGACTAAGAGTACAAGGAAATAAACATACATAATGAGTATAAATTCATCCCTTAGATAATTTTCCAAAAAAATTCCCCAAATTATGTGTATTCAAAATGAATTTTCATTCAGGAAGAACTGCAATAATCTTTCAATGACCACATTACAAAAATAGGTATAATAAGTTATTCCCATTTTCTTTAGAAATTAACCCGAACCATAATCATTATAACATGTTAACATAATTCCAAAAATGAATACATGACCATAAATTAGTCACCAAATTTAAATAGTAATAACCAAAGTAAAAAAATATAAATATTTATCCTTAAAATTCATCAATCATTTCCTGACTATGTTAGAAACTCATATAATATAAGTATTTTATGATATATTATTTAATGATAAATATATTGTTATACATAAAATAAAATATCATGTGTTTATAAAATGAAAATAATTTTTACCTATATAAAAAAGTAATATGAATCGGGACATCTGTATTATAGTGGCACTCAATAAAAACCTTATCTTTATTTCGTCATCAGTTCATGTTTTACCACATTTCAAACTACGATTGGTTATCTCCAAAAATACATCTTTTCATTTTATAAAACTAAAAAATAATTAATCCCTTAATTACATATCATGTAGATCCTTAAGGGTAAAAATACCCCAACCCCAACAAAGATGTCTCCAAAAATGAAATTAATCACTTCAGGACTATATCACTTAAATGATAATGTGTATTTATGATATTAAAATTTTAGAGATTCTTATTCTAATAGACCTATGATGGTATCAAAAACACTTAAAATAACCTCATAGGAAAACATCCTAATATCCAAAGTAAACTAAATTAAATTTGATACAAACAATAGAAACCTAGACCCAAACTCTAAGATGTGTTGTTAAAATTATGAACTTTAAATTTCCGACATTAATGACAATAATTGTGACCCAATTATTTATCCAAAACAAATATCATAAAACGATAAATTGTATCAAATACAACCATGAGTACATTTTTTGATTAGTATTTTATTCAATCATGAAACAATTCTACAAAATCAAGTTTCATTTATTTAAATGAGAGTTTATCCCTCATAACATGGCTTTTATTATTTATATTTCGATCATAACCACCATACTTGTGAAATCCTTTGTAGACATAAAGTGTTTGATCACATTCTTTATAAACCTTGTTAAATCCTTATTATTAAATCAATAAGGGTGAAATTATGCATTGAAAATTGATTTTTAATAATTATAATAATAGTGCATAATGGTATGATGAAATAATAGATGTGCTTGAGGAAATAATAAAGAAACTATAACCCTCAATAACTAAATCATAAATCATGAAAATTTGGAAAAGGTTAAAATCAATAATCATGATCCATATTGTACCCCCAGTTTCGGGTACATAACCCCTTTATCACATTTCTATTCAATTTAGTGTGTATAAAATAGGGAGTTTCCATAAAATAGAGTGTTTCTTTAATAGAGAGAGTTTCCAATAATTTGGATGTTTCCATAATATTGGTAGTTTATATAAATTTGGATATTTCCATAATGTTAGTAGTTTATATAAATTTTGATTTTTCCATAATGTTGTTAGTTTTCATAAATTTGGATATTTCCATAACGTTGGTTGTTTCCATATATTTTGATATCTCCATAATGCTGGTTCTTTCCATAAATTAGGGTGTTTCCATAATGTTGGGAGTTTCTGTAAAGCGTGATGTTTCCATAAAAAATAAGTTTCCATAAAAAGGCTGATGTTGAAGTATGGGAGAGTTTGGGCGTTTTATAAGGAATGTTAGGACAATAAGTAAGGTCGCATGATCCATAGACGGTTTGTAAAAACTGTGTGGTCAAATCTTGGACAGAGGTCAAATCTAGATCCTATTTTCTATGAGTATGCTTGTTTTTACTCTATTTATTTCGTACTGTCTTTAAAAAGCCCCTAGTTTGAGATTACTCTCACTATAAGGCTTTAGGACCCTTCCCAAAAGAGTTGAAGCCATTCTAGAGCCTTCCTGTGGTGATTTTGAGTCCGATTCCTGAGGTATGTCAGCATTCTTTATAGATTTGTCATGATTTCTTATATCTCGTGAGATCTACTTCCCTAATCTCCTTTATTTCTCATATTTGAACCTATAGTGGGTGGATCTACATTTTTTAGGCCAAATATTTCAATTTTGAGTCCTTATCATTCTTCGATAAGATCTCTTATGGCTCTCTTAGAAAATCGACCCGCTTTCTTGTACATTCTTCGTCTGTTGTTAATGTTTCATTAAGAACATTGAGGTAGGAGGCTTCACTCTCACATACACTTGATAGAATTGATTGTATTAGATTAAAATTGATTTATTTATTTTTTAAGTTAATGGAAAATATTCATTTTTGATGATTTATTGTTTTCTTGAAATTGCATTATCTTGGTGAATAGTTGTAAAAAAGTGGTTTTAATTTAAAATGATGATTTTAAATAATGGACTTTCTGGAATTTCTAAATGGTTTAGTAAAAATTGGTTTTCAGTAGAAGTGGTTTTCAATTTAAATGGGGTTTTATTAAAAACATTTTGAGTTGAAATGGTTTTGACAGAAATAGTTTTCAATATAATGGTGTTTTTATTGAAAGGTTTATTTTTGATTGATCATTGGGCATACATGTTGTGTTTTCATATTTCATATATGGGGAATGGTTGAAATATGACCTTGTGCTCGGTGAAAAAGGTTTAATGGAACATGGGAATTATATATGTGGGGCTTGGTTAAAAAATGACCTTGTTCTCGGTGCCAAAGGACAGATGGGACATTGGAAAAAATTACCTTGTGACGACTAGGTAGGTCGACCAGAAACTGCTCATGAGAATGGAAATGTCATAACCAAGCATGCATGGTTGGTAGCATGTGTTGGGAAATGGTTTTTAATGACAAAAATAAATGTCTATGAAATGGTTTTTAAGCTGGTTTGCTTATTTTTTGGGAAAAATAACTTGCATGAATATTGGTTTCAGTTTCTCTTGGAATGCCTTTAGTTATGAATGGTTCTGGAGACTTGTTTATATTTAGTTATAAACTGCTTTTGAGAAAATGTTTTATATAAAATGTTATTATATAAATGTTTCTAACTCTTCTATCCTAGTGGCATGAGTAGGGAAGTCATTGGGGGAAAACCTACTGACTTTTATACTCACCCATGCTTTGGCACATTGGCACTTTTGTAGAAGTCGTATTCCGAGACACAAGTAAAGGTAAGGCATCTCATTTCTAGTGGATCATGTTGATGCTTGGGTGATGTACTAGTTCATAGAGCATGGATCCTGGTGTAGAGCCATGGAGTGTGTCTTGAGGTCTTTTGAGTGTCTTGAGTTGTTTTTCTGCTACTGTGCAATTTGATGTGTTTGAATAAAATGATGTTTCTTACATGTCTTTCAATTTTTTATGCATTATATAGTACATGTTTGGTTATGTTTGGTTGGTTCATTAGGTTATCCCTTAAAGGGTAAATAATTTTCCACATGTATTTGAAACCCTTCAGCATTTATTTCTAGCCTTTGGCATCTTGGGGATGTCACTTAAGGCCTAGTAATGACTCATTTTTCCCTCAAGCCCATGATTATTGGTGGGTCATTACAATCTATGTGACATAAATCTTTTAATTGAGAATCATTATAAACCTATAGCATGTATAAAAAACAAGTATATAACTTGGGACATCATTTTCACTTCAGTATTTTCACCACTCCTACAAATGAAATAACCATATGGAATACATCCATACCCAATGCATTATTGGGATATCACGAACCCACCCATCCTTGTTTAATCCAAAAAACACCCATCATTATGTTATAACATAACCACCCATCAACTGTACAACTAAAAATACAATATAATAGAAAATAAAATCCTTGATTTCATCATAATATCATAGGAAAAACCATTTTCCTTGCCGTAACATGATTAACGTATGGAAAATAAATGGGTTCTATAATAATCCCTTCGCAACATAGTTAACCCATGGATATAATCAGGTATTTTATTAATCTCTTTGAGAAAATAATAACACACCTAGAAAATAATAAATGTGGTATCAATAAAAATACATATTGTGGAGGATAATTGACAAAATTAGTTTTCAATATCAATGAATGGAATCACCATTAAAATATAATTAAAAATTCTGGAAGAAAATTTACTTTTCAATTTTTAAATCACGTTTTAAAACATAAAAAGTTTTGAAAATAATTTCAATTTAATATAACCCTAAAATATTACAAATGAATATTTTAAAAAAAATTTAAAAATATATTTTTTAATATGTCATTTATTCATTGAAAAAAAAATTTAAATTCTATTTAATCCATTTTTTTCAAATATGGTTTTGTAAGAAAATATATTTTCACATGGTTAGTGAAATAATGTCAGATTGTCTTACGAACACATTCTCAAACATTGTATGTACCATGTATTAGAGAAAAAGGTACAATTAATTAAAAATTTATTGAATATACATTGATAAGATATTTCATGATAATTATACGACTTCAAAATTGGATACCTAATCATACATTATCCCAAGAAAAATGAGAATATTAGAAAAGACACTTATCACTTTGGTAATATTGAATCACTATCCACAAGAGGGGATTATTTTATAAGGAACACAAAATACCATTTTAATAAATCAATTCATGAAAGAACAAGTCAATGGGGGATGTATATACACCTAATAAAATAATATAGGTGCATAACATGAAATAATTCTCAAAGAAGTAAAATTTGGAAAAAAATCCATCACCTCTTCGAAAACATTGAAATAGTGGAATGAAAAAAAGAACAAACATAAAATTAATATGTAAAAAACATAAATTTATGCATTATAATCATTAAGTAAAATCTGGTTAAATATATACACAACATAAAAACAAATTATTTGGTGAATATTGCATATATCTCACAAGAATACATGTGAGAGGAGAAACAAAAACTGTTAACATCAGTATGATTGATCATTGTTTTTCATTATTTCCATAAAAAATAAAATAATGAAAATTATATTCTTTCTTGATAATATTTTTTATGTTTATTATTTATTTTATTTCACTTATTTACAATTTATATACAATTACATAATTTATTATGTTTAAATTAGATGTTTTGACCATCTTTGGATTCAGTGTTAAAATTGACTTTAATAGGTTTTTTTGATCAAAGAGATCATTATATATTTATATAATAAAAAATATATAATTATCATATTTATAAATAAAATATACTTTTATAACTAATCATCAAATATGGTTATGAAAAATATACCTACCCTATATTTATAGAGATGGTACGCAATACATATGCATGAGTGACATTTCAATTTTTCAAGTATCATTATAGAAAAAATGTTAGTAAAATTTATCATTATATAATTATAATAATATATAAAATTATATTTAATTGTATATAATATTTTATAATATTCATTCTATGTAAAAGGAACCATATCACTTCGAGGAGGTGGTTGTCCACATGTCCATGGATGATGTTATGACTTTGTAAGTTTGTGAAATGATAAGATGAAAATGGTATATTATATTTTCATAAATACAATTATTCCATTTGTATCATAATTATCTCATTTATATCATAGATATTAATTATAGTTACCCATATTATCTTCTACATGACATGCTAGTGAAAAAAAATTCAAATCTCTTCATAGGGCGGTAGTCCATCATAAACACGAGTGATGTTATCATAACCATTAAATATGGAATATAAAATATTTCTATATGAAATAATGAATATATAAGAATTAGCATTTTATAAATATCATAAATATCATTTATATTCATTATTTTAATATTTATTCCCAACTATGAGATATGGTAATGGAAAAACACACGTCATCATATCATAAGGTGGTTGTCCACTATACACACAAATAATGATTTTGTAATCCATTTTATGGAAATGTTTGTTGTTGAATGTATTAATGATCAATAAAATTCATATTATTATATTAAGGTTAATTATTTTTATTATATAACAATGGTATAGAAATAAATTATTTAGGTGGATAAGGGTAATTATTTTTATTGGTGGGAATTACTAGGTCAAGTGAGTTTTTTGTTATAGTTGGGGAGAAATTTTATTATTATAAGTACTAAAAATTATTTACAATTGTAAGGGATCCCAAAAATCAAATAACTCAAAAAATTGAATAATAATTTAAGGTATGTTTTATTGTTTCAAGAAAAACCACCACCACATAATTGAAACACAATTTTTAAACATTGTTTCCTTAATTCCTATGTTTTAATATTATTTTAATTTTATTTTTCCACAAAGGAAAATTGTTTCCTAACATATTTAATTCATACATTAATAATAAATTAAAGTTATTATTATTATAAAATTTTTTACCATTAATTTTATATATTATAAATTTTTATTTGTTTATTAGAAATCAATTTTAACAGAAGAGCAGAGGATGCGAAAAAACACTATTATAACAATAACAATGCAAATAATGTTTTTACTATTTTAAGACAAATATGTTCACTATAAATGATAAATTGGTCCATTAATGGAAGAGTTTTTATATTTATTAATATTTAAAATTTAATTGAAATAAGATAATATTTTTAGCAATTTTGAATTATTTAATAAAATGTCATTTATTGTAAAATAACATTAATGGTAATTTTGAAATTATTTATTTAATTTAAATTTTAATAATATCAACAAGGTGTTATAACTAAATATATAAATTTAACAACTATATATCATGATATATGAATGTACTTAATAGTGGAAAAACTAATTCATGTTATTGCTATCACTTTCAATGTGTTTAGTATACTTTATTTTTTTAATTATTTACTAAAAAATTAATTTGTAGGCATTTCATAAGAATTTAATGAATTATATAATATATATAAAAGTATGTAAAAATATTTTGATATTAATAACTCATATATATTCAAAAATAACATTTATAACAAAAAATTGTTGTTTTTCTTATTCCCAAAGCATTATGTCTAATCAAAATAAGAAAGGCCCATTTTTTAACTTTTTATTCTCTTAACATATTATATAGATAAATTTCATTTAAAAATTTATAAAAAATCATAATGTTTTATTATAAAAACATTAGGGTAGAAATCCATCCAAAATATGGGTTTTGTAAAACTTTTGGGTCATTTGGTCAACTTATATTCTTAGTTTAACAACTATGTAAACTTGTTTTACCTTAATAATTGCAATTAATTTTATATTTTTTCATTAATCATGTTGGAAATATATTAATATGGAAAAAATTTACATTATAAATAATAAGGATGTGAAATATGTAAAACTTTTTTTCAAATTAAATTCACATAAGCGGAATAAATTAATATAAAGTTAATCCCACAGATCTGATGGAATAATTGGTTTTTAAAGTGAAAATGTTGAAAAGTTTGATATGTTTTTATATCAACTTTTAGTTAGAAATTGATTCAATGGGAACAAATAGGGTTAATGGATGCATAATTAAACTATTATGACTTACAAACAAATTCAAAAAATATTTTAACTTTATAATTTATTTTTATCAATAGTTAATTTTGAATTAATTTTTTTTCCACTTTTCATTACAAAATGAAACTTCTTATAAAAACACAAAAAATCACTATATTATAATATAAAGTTTACACATTCAAAAAATGAGTTTTATTTCATAAAATGTTCTTAATGGAAGTGTGAAAAATTAGTTTTAAAACTGGTACACCATCACAAGACAACAAAATTGCCTTTAGAAATATAATTTTTTTATGTATAATATTATATTTATTTTTATATCATGAATAGAAAACACATAGGATGAATTATATACATAATATTGAATGCATTACATTTAATTTTTATTAATATAATCCAATAATAGTTTTTTATTTTTTTTATTATTATAAAAAGAACCTATGATCATTTAAAAGGTTTTTCAGAAAAAAATACATTTTTTTTCAAAAAGGGGGCTTCTATCATTTATAATTAATTTGACACCAAGTAATTAATTAAATATATCCATGTAAAACAGTTTTTCTAAATTTTATTAATCATTATTATACCCTAAAATTTAATGTCGAGGTTATAACAGTAATTTAAATCAGGGGTCCTTTAAGTTTTCTATTGTGTGTTGAATATGAAATTGAACATAAAAATAACAAGGTTTTATGCACCACTATAAAAAATGAGTGTTGTTGTAATGGAAGTTAAACATCATACTTCATTTCCATTTTGATATGAAATACAATTATTCTTTATTAAAACTATATGGTGTTACACTTTTAGTCGGGGTGAGATGATATGTTTCGAGTGTGATAATCAAATGGTGCTAGATCAGGTACACACCTACATTCATGTTTTGACATAATAACTTATGTTAATGTTTTGGTAGGTGGTATGAACAGAATATGGTAACCAATTAAATTTATAATGCAAAAAAACACCAAATATGTTGGGATAAAGGCTTTGTATTACTGTTTTATATGTATTACATGATAAATCTAACTATTTTCAAATACAGTCAGCCTGTACTAACATAAAATTATTTCTCATTTTTTAGTTTCTTGTGGTTGATGAGAAACAAAATGACACACACTTTTGGGATTCGAAAAGTGGAGTGAAAATATTTTCCATGTATTTTCATAGAAAATATAACATGATAAGGATAAATATGACCAGTTGGAAGTAAACCATTTGATTAAGTTTTAAAACATGTAGAAGTGTATCATTAGAAATTAAAGGACTTGTTAAAGTATGAGATTAAAATTATGGTTAGAACCAAGAATCCAAATTGGAAAAATCATGATGGAAACAATGGTGAAGAGAACCATAAGAAAAATGGAGGAAGATATGGGGTTGTGATTCTTTCTCAGGTTAAACAATCTCAGTTATGCACCAAATCAATATTTCAGTTATGTTTTCATGTTTTCGATTAGGCCTTTTGTGTTTATGTGTAGTATTCTTAAGGTGATTCTTGGAGGTTCATTTGTAATTTTATAATTTATGAATACCATTTTAATAAGGTTTCATCATGCGACTAGTTAATGGGTTGTTTTAGTGTTCTCATAAGGATTATCATGGATTAGAATGTCTATGGTGGGAAAATATAAGATCATAAGATTTGGACCCATTGGAATTTTGCAATGGATTTTGAATGTTTCATTTTATCGAGGGTAAGATAATTTAACAATGATTTCAAATGTAAATAGACTTTTTTGAAAATTTAAAAGCATTATTTTAAATGTGTTCATATACCAAAGAGGTGTCTTTTATATTCATATGAGTTTTTGGATTATCGATCCTCATAAACACGGTCTTTCAAGAAGTAGAAAAAGTTGTACAGTTGGAGCATAATTAGTTTTTACCCTTCTTCACAACCATAAATCTAGTTTTTTATTGGGTAATAGTTTCTTTAAACCATGAGGCCCTCCAGGAAAAACCATTTGTCATAGCCTAGGTGCGTTGGGGGGTTTCATCATTTTTTCTAACCATGCTGGAGGCAATTCTTGTCTGTCCGAGGTCACCTACAAATAATAATAGATGAGAGAACATAAAAAGTGAATTGTTTGACAAAACATGCTCCCCATCCCCCACACTATGTGAAAATTAGTTAATAGAATTACATAGATGAAATATTTTTAAACAATCCATGTGACCAAAAAATGTGGTTCCTTGATTTTCATGAAATTATAGGTTTTTCCTTCCAACATATTTCTTCCCTTATCCCTTTTTCTCCCTTATTCCTCCCACACACAATAGTTGCTCGACCAATCTTTGTGCATTAAACTAGAAGTCCATGGATTTCCCATATCCGATGATGTAATCTTGAATCATATAAAACATTGGAATCATATATGTAATTATAAGACTCATCATCCTTTCTTTCTAATTTTACCTCTCCCCATTGAATGCTACATCTGTGCGAGTTAATTATTTCTATTTTAGGGCGTTTTTCTATTTCATTGATACATATTGAACCAGATGTAATCAAGGATGAATATTGGATTTGGGAAGAATATTTCATATAAGGATGTTGGTCTCATAATTTTACCTTAATATCATTAATGTCTATGAAATGAGATGTTGCACGACAAGCCGAGCTTTCAACACATTGATTGTAAAATAAAAATTTGATAGAGTAAATTATTATGTATAAATTCATATTTTCATAGGGATTTTAAATTGAAATTTTAAATGACATATAACATGACTTGAACCAACCCCTTGATAGCGTCACCCATATTCCTTGAACATTATGAATAGATTGGGAATTGAATCTAACTTTTGTGGTGCGTTGACTTTCCATCTCCCAGAATGAGATGAAAAATGTAATTAAATGAATTATAAATAGTTTATGTGTATTACCCTTCATCTAATAGTTCTATTTATATTATAATACAACAATACATGAATATAAAATGGACATCTTAAAAAAGGTTATAATATTATTGTTATGGACCTACTCTGTTTTCATATCATTTAATCAATGAAATACCTGAAATGTACGACAAGATTAAGATGTAGTAGTGTGGACCTTCCCATGAACCCATATTTTTATTATAAAAGTGATGGCCCAAAATTTATAATCAAAATGTGGTATAGAATTCTAATTAACATTCATTGTTCTTATAATAAAATTTAATTTAATGAATTTTATGGGATGTATCTTGGCATGGATATATATATATCATGGACCATGTTGTATTATAATATGAGAATATGGAATAATGGTCCATATTTAAATGTGTTACTCAGAAATGTTTTCCCATTTGATATATGATACCCAATATTGGATACCTTTACATAAATATGATACATAGGAATTTCATACCTCATATATATATTTATAGTGTGATGCATGGGCATGGATTCCTCTAATTAAATTTTATATATGGGCATGGATTCACTTATATTTATACTATGATATAATGGAAGGGTTCCCTATTAATATGATACTATGTAATAGAATCCAATTAGTGTGACTCATGCTCATGTAATCCCATTAGTGTGATATAAGAGCATGAAATCCCTTGGGAATGGAATCCTCGGGTTTGGAGTCCCATATAGTATGATTAATGGGCATGAAATCCATTTATGAATTGTGATATTTGGTCATAGACTCTTTTTTGATTAATGATATTCGATCATGGAGTTACCTAAAATTTATGATACATTGGCATGACATCTCTTATTGACTTTTATTTTCAACCACGATGTCCCTTGACATTCTCGAAAACTCATCCCATTATCTATAAATACATTAGTTAAGGGTTGAGTACAAGATGGTAATAATATATATATATATGGATTTAAATTTCACTAAATATATAAAGAATATATATATATATATATATTCTCACATGTTCTGAGATATTTTGGCTTAGGATAATCATTCCATTATCAGGATAGTTCCTATTTAGGTACCCAAGGGCAACATGTTTAATTTTATTTACTTACTTATTTATTAATATACATGCACACTATTTTATTTAAAACTCCCATGATGAATATAATTCTATTCCATTGGTGGTGTCCAATTGAGTATATCTCACACCTTGTTTGGGATTCCATTACAGCAGGGCAACCAAATAGTCCTCTTAGTTGTAGTACATGGTTCTCGATTCAAATAGCATTCCAATTTAAATTTAATGATGTTATGAATGTATATTGGATTTTAGAAGAATATGACTTAACTATATATTGGGATTATCATAGAGAAAACCATGGTGGGTTTTTATTTATTTTTATTACTTTTTTTCTTCTTATTTTTTGTATATTGTTGTATCATATGTAAATTCACGGTTTTGTGCTTGGAATTGATCGCTTTGTCAGTTTTTTTTACTTCCCCTATCTTTTTTTATAATACATAAATTTTTTATTGGTCATTTATTTATTTTATACATTTATTCTAATCTAATAATATTGGTATAGTGTCCCCATATACCATTTTTGGACAATCACTCATAGTCGGAAAACATTGACATAAATTTTGTTGCACATAAGGCCATGTGACCCACTACCACATGGCACAATTTAAATGGATATCATGTCAGGATGTTATATTAAGTTACCTCGTAAAGTGACATTTTAATGTGACTTGTTTATTGAAATTTCAATGATATAGTGTCAAGTGACCTTGAGATGTCAATTTGTGAAGTGAACATGAATGCAAAATTTTAAAAAGCATGGAAGTGGAAGAATAAAGGAAAAAAGGTGACCAAGTGAACTAAAAAAAGTGATTTCTTAAATAAAAATATAGTTACCACATGAAGAAAAATGAAAGTAACACATGATGAAAATAAAGTGACTATATGAAGAAAAAAAAGTGACCAGGTAAAGAAAAATGATGTTACTAAAAGAAAAAAATGTAGTGGCCAAAAAGTGCTAAACCTAAATTATAAATTTTATATTTGGAAAAGTGTTGATCATACCTTATTTCATATGGCCACTTAATTATTTTTTTAGATTTTAGTTGAAAATGGTTTCTTTTATATCGGTATTATAATATTTTTAATTATAAGTTTTATGTGTCACTTGATAATAAAGATATAATTATTTCTTAACTACTTAATAATTATTAAAATTATAATGAATTATATTTGGATGTTTTATAATCACTACTAATTTATTATCATATGGGTTGTAGTCTCATGCTAGTTTTTTGGCAGAATTTGAGTTTTAAATTTGATATGAATGGAATTTGAGTAGTTTATCTAACATTATTTATAGTGGTTTTCCACTGGACTTAATGTTTAATTTTATTGTTTTTTGGTACTATAATAATTATTCTAATGTGTTAAGACAGTATAACATGTCTTTTTTATTATATATTATCAAAGTGACCCATATTAGTATGTTTTTCATGTGTCCTCAATAAAGAAATATGTTTTTTCAAATAATAATATGAAACCATCTTCATGATTCTATATGACTCCCTACATGGAAGAGGATTCATCCCATGGTCGGTTACAAATATCGTCAGAATATATAAGGCCCTCGTCAATAGCAGCATCTATGTCAATCATACATGGAGAGAGGGAAACAAGGTTGTTGACCACCTAGATTCGATGGTATAACATGGGTATAATTCCACTTGTCTCTCTATCATTACATTCCTTAAACCATAATGGGTCAATTTGATTTTATGGGATTCCCTCAATCTTCACTACTTTAGGCCTCTATAGGGAGAATCATACTTTGGACATTTGTTTCACTTATCTTCCTCTTTCTACCCTGTACTTGTCCTCGAATAAAATTTAATGATGATGATGAATAGAATAAATATTTATAGTTATTTTTAATGATCTAGATAAATATAATTGGGGTTGAAGATATTATTAAACTCAACATGTTCCATATAATTTAGTGATCAACTTCTACCCTCAACCGAATTTTATGATTATGATCCATTATTACAAGATTTAAACTTTCTACATGTACACTCATATAATAAATTTTATAAATAGTAATTTGGTTTTAATAATATATATTCTCTTAATTTCCATTAATTTATCCATTTTTTACTTCCTGTAAAAATGTAGTATAGTGTGGTGGTATTTCCAAATAAATTCAGGAATAAGGTTTTCCTATAACCAAAAAATGATTGGGATTCGGTTGTGTTATTGTTGGATTAATATAATGGTTTTTGGTTTTTTACACCACTTAAAAAGGTAGATTCTTGGTTGTTTCTCTAGGTGTTTAAAATATAAAGTAACTGGGTTAATCCACCAATTGTTCAAAAGAACATTTTCTTGGGTTATGCCTCTTGTGTTTAAAAAGGTAGTTGTAAAAGATTTGTGATATACTATTAGAATCAATAGCTTAAATTATATTAAATTGTGTCAATCATAGTTAAGGATTGGGATGTAGAGTATAGTTGTATTTCATTGATATAAACTACTATAAAAATCCCTTTGTTCATTTCTCTTTATAATTCAGATGTATTAATATATCATGAAAGAGTGCTACATTTTTTTTGAAGCTCAATACAACCAAATTATATTATTAATATGTTCTAATTATGTTTATATGATTTGGTATCACATTAGTTTCCCTAGTAATAATATATTTTCCTAAAACCTATAGTTCTAAATCTAGTGATTAAAACAGAATCTTTAAAAATATGTCTTTCATACTGATAAATGTGACTCAATTTTAGATATCAAAAGCATAAAATATAAAACATAAATAATAGAATACAAATTTACCCAATAACCCATTAGTTATATAGTTTTAGATTGTTAGTATAATCTATTTCGTTATAATATGAATTTATTCAAGTGATTTTTTTCCTATTATTAAAAACTTTTATTATCTCATGAAAAATCTTCAAAATCTCCAATTAAATGAATAATGCAAGAATCCATTATTTAAATAAATAATTTTGAATCTTTATTCAAAACATTGGAATGTAAAAAAAATTATAACAATGAACTTAAATTATTAGTATGTGTAAACAAAATGATTGATAATTAAATGAATTTAGTGTTAGTCAACTATTGTTTTTAAAACATACCCCACTTTCTATACATTTTCATTATCGAATAATCCTATTATACATTTATAATATTTTTAATTTATGTATGTTTATTCTGATTTATCTATACTGATTCATTCCTCAATTAATTCTAAAAAATCTATATGTTTTTTGGAAATTTTATTATATCAGATAAATATCCTTTATGAGGAAATTAACTCTATAAATATTTATCTATGTCTATAAATTAGATATATCAATCAGTTATGTAAAGAAAATTCCCTTGAAAATCATCTATATCAAATAATATACTATGTTGAATATATCTCATCTATGAATCACCTATGTAAGGAAATGGATATATCAACGAAATGGATACGGGAATCGTCTATGTAGAGTATTAAGATTTAGAATATGGAAATGTAAAAAATTTGGATAAAATTTACTAAATGGATATGTGATTAATTTAAATACTTAAAGACCACTAATGTATTTTGGATACATGAGTGAAAAAGATACAATAATAATCGAAGGATGTAAAGATCAGCTACATATTTTTGGCTATATGAGTAAATTGACTGCGTAAAGAACAGATATATGTAATAATTTGGAAATGTGAATTCAAATTTATGGATTTGAACTACATAGTGATCAATAATCAGATACATAGTTCTAAAACATATATATTTATTATCATTGCTGTGCACTACGATTGATTTAATTCATTCATGCATTAATTAAATATTATATTACCTATTTATAGTAAAATTTATTATAAAAATTTGGAATCCTGAAGAGATAACAATAGTGTAAAATGAATTTAGTATTTATAATTTTTTATGATATATTTTCATGAATAGATCATCTTGAGTTTAAATATCTAAATTAGTTCCACGTGATCTTAGATAAAAAATATAAAGATAATTTTTAAACAGTTTATTTCAATAAAAGGAGAATAAATTTAGAATATAATAAGACATAACAATATATAAGAGTTTTCTTTCTTCACACACACTCTCTTGATGCTATTTTTTATACACTATTATATATGAAAAAGAAAAATAAGACTCAATATCAATATCTATACTTGAAATTTCAATATTTTTTTCTATAAGACTATTCATGATTTTTTTATATTAGATCATAGTGAAATATTCTATAATTTATTTTGTATCTTTAAACTTTTACATTATTTATAATAGTTCATTTTTATCTCTCAATATTTCAAGATTCAGCTTATTGAACTAAGATAATAGGGTTCTTTGTAAGAGAAACTAGAAGAATGATATTTTTAAAACATTTTAGGATCCTATTAAATGATTTTGGTATCTTTAAAATTGATAGCTACATTCAGTGAGTTGACAAGTATCTGAAAAAATGACTTGAAGTCCCCATTGAATGGAATATTTCAAATGAAAATCCCTAAGCTCCATAAATTGAGAATTGCTGGAGTGGAATCAGTATTTTTGTTCCCCAAACAACTATAAATATTATATCTTATATCATTTCATTTTGTATTTATTTGTACTACATTATTATGTTAATGAACTGTAAAAAATTATCATAATATAAGGAGGGACGTTTTCTAAACTATGAAAACATTATGAACTCAATTCACTTACTCTCATGTCTCAGTGTTTTTTTACCTGAACAAAAAATGTTATCGTAGGGTGTGGATTTGGATTTATCATGTTAAAAATGTTGAAGTCTTAAGATCATATTAAAAATAGAATCTATGATTGAAAATTGAGAAGGCTTTTCTATGGTAATATATCCACAATTTAATGGAGAAAACCATGGTTTATAGAAGGCACTTTTGAAAATTTATTTAAAGAACCTTTGTATAATGGTCTATTTCAAAGAAATAAAACCTAGGTAAATTGAAAATATTGAAAATAAAACATGGAATTCAAAGACATAATCCATGTAACTCCATGACCCTAGTTACCAAGAGTCAATGAATTATTATATAACGTTGGCATGATCACAATAGATCATGTCCCAAAATACCAATCAGTTTAATTGGATTGAATTACTAGATACATTTATAAGTTTTACATTTCATATTGAAATGTATAAGAAATTTTTTTTCATTTTAACAAACTTATATATCTTATCCTATCCATGTAGGTCAGTCCTAAAATACTTATTCACATCCTAGTAAAAATAAAACTTAAGAAAGGGGTGAGCTCAGATGCACCGTAAGGATTACAATATTGCACATAATATCATAAATATGCATACAAAATTTAAGTAAATGTATAATACTAAAAATTAATAAATTTAAAATTAAAATTATCCATATTATGTCAAATATAAATCAAATAATTATTTTTACTAATTCACATGGATATTCTATTAGTCGAATAATCACATGTAATATCCATAGAAAATTTCATAATGATGGAATGCATATTACTGGAAATCATAACCACATATTAATGGTCTCATTCCAAGAAAAAAAATATTTTAAACACATTATTGTAAGACACTAGATTATCTCATAAGACCAACAGATGCATCGAGAGGCTGTAGCGGGCCCCATGCATCACGTACTACATCCAATTCATTTTTTATAAGAAAAATGAAAACATAACATAAAAATTCATATTAATATATCATACGAAATGTTAATAATTTAGAATTAAAACGTGAATGTAATAAAAATATCACATCAACATTAAAACATATCATAATACTATTAATAAAATATGGAATATTGTATTATAATAAATCATCTTCTATTCAACATAAAATCCAACAATAGATGTTTACATAGATGAAATCAATACAATAAACTATTTGAGGTAAATACCTCTTCCTACTTTGAAATCATTTAAATGTTTCATAGTTATTTAAGAAAATATTTATTTTGAAAATATTCATGTAATGTTGTAATGGAAGCTTCGATGTTGTCATACTAGAGGAAAATATCTGCACCCACCATATATGGTAAAAAACATTCTTTCCTTATTTTTTAAAAATGTTCATAAAGTATCTTGTTTGGAAAATGATGAAAATATCCTTTTAAAAACATTTTATAAAAATTAGAACAAGGGTATAAATTATTTTATCCTTTAATCTAATAAATAGTAAACAATTTGAAATACATTTTTAAAAAACCCGGATGTGGATGATAAAGAAGCCCATTAAAAACATAGGTATAAACAACCTTGGATAACAAATATATTGTAGAATTATCCCATACCATGAAATTTTTCGTAGTCATTGATACGTTTACCTATTTTATAATGGACAAGGAATTTTTATTAAATTATACAAGAACAACATGAAAAATTATGATATCATATATGATCCCCTAATTTTTCATTGTTAATAATATTTCATTATTATCATTGTTTCGGGTGTTAACTGATTCATTTTCATTATATGATTTGTTACGTAATTAATGTTTGTTATGGATAATATGTATTTGATTATTATACATAATGATAATAATTTTGTCTAAATTATTTTTCAATCATCAACTGAAAATTATTCTTGAATGGTTATGATGGGGAATGAAATTTTATCCCATCACGATGACGGTAAGTCGGACGTACGCATGAGCGACAATATCATTCTATTGTAGATGAAATATTATGTAATTGGGTGAAATATTATATTTAAATAATCATTAAAATTTTATATTCTTTATTTACATCCATTATACTCATTGTTATATCTATCCAAATAATTATGTGTTTAATAACAAACTACACTGCGACGTGGAGACGGTAATTTGTGCGTACACACGTATGGTGAATTTTCCATTCATAGGATGGATAGAATAATGAATATGGCTATAAATTATTTATAATACCATGTCATTATATATAAGGTTCTGGAGTTTTTATTTTAGTATGGAAACAATAAAGAATGAGGAAGTGGAAGATGAAAAGAACTTTGAAAGAGGTGATAAAATAATTATCTCTTCTTCGGGTACATCCTTTTTTATTTGAACTAAAGGTTTTCTTAAGATGGATTTGAGATCAAATTAAGGCCTCTAGGATGAATTGAGGGTATTTGGGAGGATATTTGAGAAGGGGGTGGATGATCCAATTGGCATTGGAGATGTGAATTTAGGATAAGGGGAGGTACCCTATTTTAAGAGAGGTGAGTGGCACTTTAGGAAAAGTTAGAAATATTAATTTATTATAAAATTATTTTCAGTTTCAAAAAGATCCAAATGTATATATTTCTAGTATATGGTTGGTATGGGTCCAAATCCTTTCATCTAATAGGATTTAGACATGTTTAGGTCACCATATTAACCTTATCTTTTAGATTTAATCCTTAGTTAAATAGTTTAAATTTGACCATATATTTTTGTATTTTTATACCACATTGTTAATAGAGTTACTATAAAATTATATGTAGGACTCACGTGGTTAATTAATGAAATATGTAACATTACAGAAGCCATTATTATGAACCTTACATTTTTAGTACTATTATATAATTAACAAAATATTATTTGTTTTAAAAATTCAATTATGTCAATTTTGACACTATTTAGTACTTGGTTATTTTACTCATCAAAACATGATTACATCGAATGAAAATACATTGAATTAACCCTAACATTTAATATTCACCTGGAAAATTCATGGGTGGAATCAAATGTTTAAATTTACATTTATTTTATCATTTATAATATAAATTATTTTAATCTTTCATTAATAAGGTACTTAATGCATCATCATTGTGTCATAAATAAACTTAATTATTTAATATGTAAAAATTATAAATAAAATACTAAGATGTAGAAAATAATTTTATATTTATAATTAATATTTATTATCTAATTTATCTAATGTATAATCATATATTAAAAATGGTTTAGTTGTTAAAAATAGAATTTAACACTTTTAACTCATCTTTTTATAAAACATAACAAATGTCATAATCTAAAACGTGTTGATAAAAAAGGATCATATATTTTTTCCAATGTTTTATTTAGGTCGAGATAAACTTATACAATAGAATTCATACATGTTTTGGGGGTAATGTATTATTATAATAATATTATTTTTACCATTAATTACACACTTTACATTTAATCGTGGTTATTAAAATTCAAAAGTTACCATTAAACAAAAATTATTTTAATATTATTGAACAAAATTTTACTTACTAATGAAACCCGTGTCTGATGTATTTTTGAAATTCAATTCACAGAAGCTGTAAAATTACATTTTATGAAAATTTATAAATATGGCTAGAAGATGCCTAAAAGACGTTAAAAAGGTTCTATGAAATTTTATATATCTAATATTATTATAAAATGACTGAAATGAATTAAATTTGATTAATGTAGGTATTATTTATCTATTTTGACATTAAAATAAATTTAAATTTAAGAAAATAATTATTAAAATAAAACGTCTATTTTTAACAGTAACGCAGTGGTTTTCACTGTTCATAAAAAATTTGAATGTTTTTAGAAAATACTGAAAATTCACCCTAAGCAAATTTTGATATTCTGAATCCAAAAATAAAGTCCAATTTGAAAATTAAAATATATAATATTTGAAAATTAAAATATATAAAATTTGAAAATGTGGATATTACTATTTGTAACTACTTATTAAACGACTAGTTTGATTGGTTGTGGTGTGCTAGAACTCAAAGTTGTGTACAATGAAATTTATTGTATTAATCAAGGAGAAGTGTATCGTGGAATTTTGGGGTGTTACATTCATCCCTATTTCAAATAATTCAGTCCTTGAAATTTTTAGAATAATACTACATAAAAAGATTCAGATGGTTCTTAATCATATATTCCTCAGGTTCCCACATTGCCTCTCCCATTTTATAGTTTCTCTAAAGAACCATTTCTAGGAGAGTCGTCCAGTTTCTCAAAACTTTTTATATGGTATCAAGAATATTGATAGGATCTTCACAATAGGAAAAAAGCAGTCTCTAGTTCTATTTCATAGTAGGTGAGTACATGCGTTGGGTCAGGCATATATTTTCTCAACATTGATACATGGGACACATCATCAACTTTGGAGATACTTGGCAGTATTGCCAAACAGTAATCTACAACTCCAATTCATTCTATAATTTTGAAATCTTTGATGTACTTGGGACTTAATTTACCCTTCTTTACCCAATATTATAACACCCTTCCATGGAGATACCTTCAAGAAAACATGATATCTTAATTGTAATTAAAAATACTTCTTTTGGTTATAGGTATAGACTTTTTGACTACTTTGAGTAGCTTTTATGTGGGTTTCGATAATCTTCACCTTTTCCATTTTTTTCCTCAACATGTTTGGGTCCTATGAGTTTTCATTAAAAAACATCATCCCAAATCGGTGTTGTGCGACATCTCTTTCCATATAACGCCTCATATGGTTACATCACAAAAACTTGAATAGAAGATGTTATTATAGGAAAATTATACCAGATGTAAATACGGATCATACATACCTGGAAAGTCATGTGATAAAGATCATAGTATGTATTCTAAGGTTTAAATAGTCTGTTCTGATTTTCCATCAATTTGAGGGTGGTATGAAGTCCTCATAAATAGAATAGTATCTAGGGATTTCTGATGACTTTTCTAGAATCATGTTGTAAAATGGTGATCATGATTAGAAACAGTAGATAGGGGTACACCATGATGTCTTATAACTTCATTAATATATAGTATTGCTAATGGTTCACATAGTAAATCTTTTCTTATATCAAGAAAATGTGCAGAATTGGTACGACAATTGAAAATGACACATATTGCATCATTCCATCTAGGAGTATTTGGTAAAATCATGAAGAACCCATTGTAATATCATCTCATTTTCACATAGTTATGAGAATAGGTTTCATCAATTCTCTAGGATGTTGTATTCTAGTTTTCACCCTTTGAAAACCCATACATCTTGACACATAAGCATCAATCACCCTCTTCATTTTGTCCCACAAATAATTTTCCAACAAATCAATATAAATTTTAGTGCTATTAGGGTGTATAGAGAAATTAAATCTATGATCATTCTCAAAAAATTACCTTTTTAGATTAGGTATATCAGGAACACAAATCCTCTTCCAAAATTTCAAAATTCAATCTTCATATACGAAGTCAATCAATCTCCCATCATTCACAACATTAATTTTCATGTAAAACTCTCCATCATTAGTCTAATAACTTTTTGTCCTTTCTATTAATGATGGTTTGGAAACCATTTGAAGTAGTATGGATGTTTCACCATTCATGACTATTCCCATATCAATCTTTACTAGATCCCTGAATATAATATCCTTTTCAACTCTCATCTTGTTCAGAACTCCATGATCATTTCTTCTTAAAACATCTTCCATTGTATTTTCCATCCCTGGGTGGTAGTCTATTGTGAAATAATAATCATTGATTAGTTCAAGCCTTCACCTTCACCTCATGTTGAGTTCATTCTGTGAGAAAATATACCTTAAACTCTTGTGAGCAGTATATTTGTCACATTTTTCACTATTAAGATAATGTCTTAATATCTGCAGAGAAATGGTTACAGCTAATCTATCAAGATATTGAGTAGGATAGTTTTGTCCTTGATTTTTTAGATGCTGTGATGAATAGGAAATAACTCTATCATTCTACATAAGGACACAATTGAGTCCTTTATTTAAGAATCACTATAAATAACAATCCCATCATTCCCTGATGGTAGAGTCAAGATAGGATCATTGACTAATCTTCACTTCAATTCTTCAAAACATTAATCACAATTTCTTGTACAAACAAATTTAACACATTTATGTGGTATCTTGGTTAATGGGTTAGACAATTAGAAAAAATTATTAACGAAACATCGATAGTTACCTGATAAACCAAAAAATTGCGTACCTTTGTTATACTCATCGCTGATGGGAATTATTGGATTTCCCTTTTCATTGAAGGATCAACAAATATTCCATCCATAGAGAAAATATGGACAAGAAAAAAATCTGCTAAATCTTGTATTCCATCTTTCTAAACTTCCAATATAATTCATTTCTTTGAAGAGTTTTCAGAGTAGTGACAAGTGATTTTCATGATCTTAATTATCATAGAGTATACTAAGATATCATCAATAAATACCACTCCAAATTCAACATGATACTCCATAGATACTCTATTCATTAGATCCGTGAAAACAAAGTGTCCATTAATTAGTCCAAAAGGCATTTCTATAAAATTAAAATTCTCATTCCTTGTTTGAAATGTTATGTTTTTAATTTCATACTTTTTCAAGTGCAACTGATGATATCCAACTTGGAGGTGAATCATTGAAAATATTGAGTTCCATGAATTTGATCCAATAAATCATCAATAGGATGTAGGGGACACTTGTTCTTTATTGTTATATAAATGATCTCCCTGTAGTCAATACACAACCTCATAGATACATATTTGTTCTTAATAAAAATAATATGGGATCCCCATGCGGAAACACTAATGAAAATAAATCCTTCATAACTCATTTTTTCTAGTTTTATCTTTGGTTCCAATAATTCCATTGTGTCCATTATATAAGGGGTCTTCGTTATGGGCCTTGAACTAGTAATTATGTCAATGGAAAACTCAATTTCTCATTATAGAGGATATCCATGTAAATGATATGAACCCACATCAACATATTCTTCCATTATAAGTACATAATCTATTTGAAAATTCCATTCCTCACCCATAGTTATTGCACTACCTTCCTCCAAAATTATTAAATTTGTTAGAGCTATAGATGGTGGATCTAGATGAGAATCATATTGGGATGTTTCTTGTAATGACCCAAAGTTTCATAAATAGTAATTCCACTTGATCTAGTTAAATGTCCCTTTTGTAAAATGTTTATATAAAATGTCAACTTTTTTGGTGTTATGTTAAGATTTGTGACCGTTACTTTTATAGCCAATGAATAGTGATCACATGATTGGTATAAATATAAGGCTTTAACAAACCTAATTTACTCAGACAAAAGAAGCAATGGCCTCATCCAGTAGAATTGATCCATACGAAGACCATTTTTTGGAGCTCAGAAAAGAGGTGGCATCTTTGGGTTTTGCTCTTGACCTAGCCCAAGCTGAGCTTCACCATGTCAAGCTCGAACAAGACCGTCTGCGGGAAAAGTGGAATTTGATAGAGATTATCACTCGAGCGATGTTATCTGATCCACCCCAAGAGTCTGTCACCATCGCACACCTTACCCTTAGGTCTTATGCGGCTGTTTTAAGGGGTTATGTAACAAATTGCAAGTACTATGTTCATGTACATTATTTTTTGTATATAATAATGAATTTACTTTCTTGTCATTATTGATACCTTGTTAATAGTTTTTAATATGCAAATAATATTTCTATTTATTATTTAATTAAGAATCATATTTTATTAAATTAAGGGATTTTTGAATTAAATAATATTTTAATAAATTATTATTATTATTTTTATTATTAAATTAATTTTATTTTATAAAATGGATCATATAATTTTATGAATGCAATTGTAATTTTTATTAAGTTTTGAAAGCTATTTTTTTCAAAACATGTGAATTTTCGATAAATGTCGGTTTTTAAATTAAGAGAAAACATTAACATATTTATAAAAAATTTTAGATAAAATAAATGTTATTTATGGAATCAGGATGTTGACATTATCTAACGATGAATTTTTCATAATTTTTTTAGACAGTAAAATTTTTGTGTAAAAATTAAATACCGTTTAAATATATAATTTGTTTTATGATGTCATAATGACCCAATAGTGATGTAATAAAATACTATAATCATTTTTTTAGTCCAATATATGTTTTACCGTTAATATTATGTGATTTTGGGTTTGTTTGACTAATTTTACAAAGCATTAATGGACCCCTCAAGACTTATTAAACATCTTGTCTTTTTAAATTATTTTCCATTGGAGTGTAACTCACCTCCACATAAGAAAACCCATTATTTAAAGAAGTTTGGAATTTGGCCTTATAAAATATTTTTTTCCTCTTACCTTTTCCAAAAACTGTGGGCGAAAACCATGGGATGGATTGTGGTTTGGATTAATTTAATATAAGGGGTCCCAAACCTAAATAATAAATAATTACCTCACCTTTACTATATAAACCCACCCAAGATCATACTTCATTCTCACTAAAATCCTTTGTAGTTCATTTAACCTCTACCCTACTCTCTCTAGAATCCTCCAATGGTGCCCCAATCTCTCAAGAAGCCTCTCTCAAGCCTATCTCAAGCCTTTGGCACCACACTTCCAAGTAAGGGTTTTTTTCTTCCCTTCTCATTTTTGTCCAATTTTATTTAAGTTGTTTTTCCCTTTTAATTTCAATTATGAATGTTGGGGTATTGTACTTCACATCCCTCATAATTACCTCTTTATGTTTTAATTATGGAAGATCCCTTTTTCACTCATTATATGCCTCCCATGTACACCAGTTACTATGCCAAAATTCCGAAAGAAACTTCTCTCTCCACTTTTACATTCAATAAATACTTTGGTATCATGAATTAAAATTCCATTACAATTGTTGGGACATGTATCTATATGAACTAAATACTGTCCATTACATGTAAATATGATGAGTAACCCCCTTTTCTCTCATCATCCATTTTTATGAATTCTTATGTCACGCCATTACGTTGCCCAAATCGCACCGATTTTCTAAGCCATTGTCATTGTGTAGTGAATTCCTTGCCCATTTCTCCATCAAGGGTATTCACCTTTATGAACATTTACTTATTTATTTAAATGTTTCATGTATTAATTCCACATTCCTTTAACGTGGAATAAATGATTATGTTTTATGAATCCATGTTTTATGATCCATGTGGCACACTTATGCATGAAATGAAATGTTTATGAATGGTGCACCCCTATTGCACTACAATGAATTGTGTAAAGTATAGTATCATGATACGTCATGTGAAATGGGTGTTCACTCATGATAATTAAAGTTCAATGAGGGTTTACTCATGCTTCATGTGCAATGAGGATTTACTCATGCTCCATGTGCAATGAGCCATTGGCTCATGCTAATTCCATGTTAAGTATTGTTGTCACATTTCTATGTTTTGATTGTCATGATTTATGATGCCTTTATGTTCATGTTTAACTTGTGCCCTATTGATATGCCTAATGTCTAACATGTATTTTACTCCTCATGTTATTCAATGTGTGTTCCCTTACTGGGCTTTATAGCTCACCCCTTTTCTTATGCAAGTCCTGAGATTATCCCATGCAATGCTAAGTACGAGGTAATGTAGTGGTCATGTAAAGGAAGTTTTCAATAAAGATGTTTTATTTCATGTATTAAGTTTTTATGTAATGATCCTAATCCCCAAAGACACTAAAAATCTATATCTTCCCATTGTATCAAGTGAAATTTAATGTAATAAATCATGTTTATGTTTATAATAAAAGTAGGGTTGTCATATTTCTTCTCTTAAGATAAGGGATTCCTTATCATCATAAAAAAAATTATAACATTTTTCTTTTTATAATAAAATTTCTCATCATGGTCCGAAAGGCTATCCATACCGAAGATTATATCAAATTAAATATTGGGTATGACAATAAGATCAGAAAATAAAGCACATTTATATTCAATATTGGTATGGGATTAACAAAACATTGTTGCAAAGATACATCCCTTATATGTTTTTACGGACAACAACCTCGTTAAGTAAATTTTGAAATACATAATTTTCATGGAAAACATTGAAATTATAAAAGAATATGTTGATCTAGAATCATATTTATAATTGGATAATTTTTAAGAAATGAATAATGTACCGGCCACCATGTAATTATAAAAATTAACCTCAGTAGTTGTGATAGAAAAATCTGGTCCATGCTCCCTTATCCTTTTATGAGGTAATATACCTTGAAACTTGGGAAATTCATTTACATAATTCCCCATTTCTTTACAATTTTTTCATTGAACATCGATATCATATTTCTTCCCCAACAATCACAAGCTTAGTGGCCTTTTTCTCCACACTTATAACAATCTCACATCCCCTTTAGGAATGTACCAAGGTGTTTCTTCCCACAATTAATATAGTATGGAAATTCAACAGGCTTATTCTTCCCCTTATTTCCTTTTAAAGAGTGTTCAACATATCTCATGTTATCTTTCTTCATATTAAAGTCATATGATGTATATGATTACTTTTTTGTCTTAATAGCACATGAGACTATATCTTCATATGATGAAATTATTTGTGAGACTAATTATAGTAAGGTAAATGGTTTTAACCCATAAAATAATTGATCAGTCTTACTTCTTGGGTTATGTATTTAATCTTCGGCATGCCTTACTAACCATGTAACATTAGCCTCATACTTTGCGACGTTATCATCTTCCTTTTTCATTAGACTCAAAAAATCCTTTTACATATCTACTCAATGTTCACGAGGAAAGTATTTTAATAATAAAAAATATATTTTGACACCCACCAATCCATATTTGATAATTCTTCATCCTCATTTTTATTTTGAATTAATAACCACCACAGATCTGCATCTCCTATGTGGTGAAAAACTGCCAAGACAACCTTTTCTCTTTCGCTAATCCCAAAAGCATGACATATTTTCTCTATGTAACTTATCCATTTCTTAGATAAAAATGTATTTGTAGTCCCATTGAATGTTGGTGATTTCTTCCTCATGAAGCAGTCTCGCATTGATTCTCTGCATTGTGGATCATGGTGCTCTATGTGGGTAATGTTATTATTCAAAATTTGTGTGAGCTGTCTCAGTATGGTTAATAGTTGTTCATCACATGTTTCATCACCATCTCAGTTAGAATTATCTTGAATAAGGGGGAAATGTATACATTGGTTACGTGTATTGATATAGTTACCATTATTTCTACTAGGAACCATTTCTAAACAATGTCATACACTATATTAATTTATCAATCACAATGCATATTCAAAACATGTATAATACATAACATAAATAAAAAGTTCTACGCATTTAATCCATAGTAATAAAAATTTCTTCTTTGGGATAGATTTTACTCAAAAATCAATCATAATTTTTTGAAATAAAATGTGAATTATTCAAATCATATCCAATGGGTGTGTCAAATTAGGTGCGTAGTAATGCTCGTTGTCATATACTAGGATACCTTGGGTCAAGCCCAAAACTCTTTGTGAGAGGTATTACTCATAGGTACATATTTTCCCAAACCATGTCCACTTGTATTGTCTAGACAAGGATGTATTCTTGGAACACCCACATGATATCTACATTACGAATTTTTTATTTTCTTCTATAATAATCATCAATGTCTAACTTAGGGTAATGTTCTCCAATCATAGTTTTTATAAATCTAGTTTCCAATGTTTGTACTAACCTTTTTCTAATACCAAATATTACACCCCAACCTCAGTTACCTAGATTCAATGCATTATTACATAAAATTTTCATGATCAAATGAGAACATTCCCCGAAAGACCAGTCTAATTAATATATTTGGCAGTACTAGATACATTCATAAGTTTCAAATTACTTTATGAAATAAAAAATCAACAATGTGTATCGATTGAAAACACTCATTTCCATTATCCTATCCCTAGTGGTTAAACATAACATACTTCTATGCATACAGGGAAAAATAAAACATAAGAATGGGGGGAGCTCAAATGCCCTGTAAGGATATCAATATAGCATAAACTATCATATATAATCATAAACATTTATGGAATGTATGTGAATAAGACACAAGAATATTCAACATAAATTTCAGCATAATATGTAAAATATAAATCAAATAATTGAATTTACTTATTCACATGGATATTCTACTATTCTAATAATCACAAGTAATATAAATAGTTAATTTTATAGTGATGAAATGCATAATGTAATACATCATGACCACATTGTCATGGCCTTGTGCCAAAAATACAAATAATTTTTTTTCAAGGCCTTGTGCCAAAACACTGGTTTGTCTCATGAGACCCACCAATGCATCAGGGGGCTATAGAGGGCCTCACTCGTCAAATACTACATCCAATGCATTACACATATGAAATGGTTGAAACATAACACAATCATTCATAGTAAACTAACATACGAAATATTAATAATTTATCCATATACCATGAATGACATAAAAATAGAACATCCACATAAAAAAATATCATAAAATATCAATAAAATATTTAATATTTTATCATAATAAATCAATTTTAATTAATGATAAAATCCAACATTATATGTTGACATAGATGAAATAGATAAAAACTGTTTGACTGAAAAATCACTTTCTACATTGGAATCATTTAAAAGTCACATAATTATAGAAGAAATCATTTATTTTGAAAATATTCATATAAGCATACAAGGGAAGTTTCAAAGTTTTTATAATGGAAGAAAATATCCCCACCCACCATATAAGTTAAAAATGTATTCTTTTCTTAATTTGTCGAAGAGCTCATAAAGTACCTTATTTAGAAAACGACAGAAATATTCCTTGTAAGACATTTTAAAAAAAATAAAACAACGGTATAAATTACATTTTCTTATATTATAGGGAATAGTAAAAACATATGAAATGAATTTTTAATAAACATGGAGGCTGATGATATAGAATTCTTGGTAGATACTTATGTATAAACAACCTCATAAAATAAAGAGATTGTAAAATTAACCCTTACCTAGTAGTTTTACCTAGTAAAACATACATTAAAAACATGTATAATGTTTAAATAATTGCTTTAAAATTATGCAATAACCAAATACATAAATATAATATTATATATGATTCTCTAATATTGAATTGTTAATAATATTTCAGTATTATCATTATTTTGGGTGTGAACTGATTCATTTTCCTTTAAATGTTTTGTTACATAAGTCATGTTTATTATGTATAGGATATATTTTATTCATAAATTGAATGATACTAATTTCCGAAACATTATTTTTTAATCATCAAATGAAACTTTTTTGAATGGTTATCATGGGGAATACAATCTCATCGCATCATGGATACGGTAAGCCATACGTATGGACGAGCGACAATATCATTCTATTGATGGTGAAATCATATGTAATTAGATTTTATATTATATATAAAGAATAATTAACATGTTATATTTATTATCTAAATCAATTATACACATATTTATACTAATCCTAATAATATAGTCTTTAATAACAAACTACACCACGACGTGGAGACAGTAAGCCATGCGTACGCACATATGGGGACTTTGTTATTCATAGGATAGATATAATAATGAATATGGTTGTACCATATTTATCATAAAATCTTACGATATATAAGTTACATAAGTTATTATTTAATTATGGAACCATCAAAGAAAGAGGAAGTGGAAGATAAAAAGTACTTTGAAATAGGTGATAAAATAATTACCCCTTCTTCGGGTGCATTCTTTTGATTTGAACAGAAGGGCTCCATAATTTTTCTGGATAATTAAATTAAGCCCTCTAGTATGAAGTGAAGGTATTTTGGAGGATATATTTTTTAGGGATTTTCTAATCCAAATGGATTTTGATGTGTGAATTTAATAGAAGGGTAAGTACCTTTTTATAAGATAGGTGGGGGAAATTTAGGAAAAACCTGAAATATTTATTTATCATAAAATTATTTTCAGTTTATAATAGAAAAAAATAGATTTATTTGAAGGTTAAGGTGGGTATGGGATGAAATAATATCGTATAATAGGTTTTATACATGTTTAGGTAAGCATATTAAGCTTATCTTTTTGATTTAATCCTTAGTTAAATAGTTTAATTTTTACCACGTCTTCTTCTATTGTTATACTATATGGTTAATATTGATACAATAAAATGCCAAGAAGACCTCAAGTGGTTCATTAAATAAATATGAAACATTATATATTTCATTTTGAGGAAACCTTATATTTTTAGAACTATTATATAATTTAATAAAATTGTATTTATTTTAAAAATTCATATGTGTCAATTTTGACACAATTTAGTATTTGGTAATTGTTAAAGTCATAAAAACATTATTACTTAAAAAATACATTTAATCAACCATAACATGTCATATTTACCTATAAAATTCGTAAATGTCATAAAAAATACAAATTTGCAATTATTTTAATATTTATGTTATAAATTATTTTAATCATTCATTAATAAGGTATGTAATGTATAATAATCGTGTCATAAATAAATTTTATTATTTAATGTCTAAAAATTAAAAATAAAATACTATGATTAATGAAAAAAATTTATCTTTCTAATGAATATTTATATTTCAATTTACCTTATTTATTCCTCTATATTAGGAAAGGTTTATTTATTAAAATATAATTTTAACACTATTAACTCTTCAATAAATAAAATATAATAAAAGCCCTGATCTAGTCCATGTGGCTAAAAAAGGATCAGATTTTTATCTTAAGGTTTATTTTGGTCTAAATACACTTTTCCAGTATAATTAGAACATGTTTTAGGGTAATTTTATGTTATTATTATATTTTATTGACTATTAATTACCCTATTTAATTTTAACCTGGGTTAATAAAATTGAAAAGTTACTATTCACCAAAAATTATTTTCATCCTATTGAACCACATTTTACTTATGGATGAAAACAATGTCTATTTAATTTTTTAAATTCAATTCACATAAGTGGGAAAATTATGTTTTATGCAAAATTTCAAATGTGCCTAGACGATGGGTAAAAGATGTTAAAAAGGCTCAGTAAAATATTATATATCAAATATTATTATAAAATGGAACTTATTTAAATTAAATTAATATATTTATTATCAATATATTTTACAATAAAATAAATTTTAATTTTAAAACATAATTATTTAAAAAAAAGTAGGTTTTAAACAATAATGCATAGTTTTTAACTTTTAATTAAATATTGAATGTGTTCAGAAAAATACTAAAAATTCATCATAAGAAAAATTTGATACTACGAATCCAAAATATAATGTCCATTTTGAGAAATAAAATTAATAAAATTCTAAAACTGGGTATTACTATTCATAACTTTTTTTAAAATGGGTTGTTTTATTATTTATGGTGTGGTAGAACTCAAAGTTGTGTATATCAAAAGTTATTGTATTAATCAAAGAGAAGAGTACTGTGGAAGATTGGGGATTTACAATACAACTATTATTTAAAATTCAAAGGTATGAAGTCATTCATATGTGGACCAGTTCCTAGTGATTAAACTATGTTTCACAATGTTCCACAACTTACGAAATATGTACTATTATTTAGGTGGATTATATTTGAACTAGAAATGTGAGGTTTTTTTGATATAATAAATAAAAAATTATGTTTAATTCATTTAGAATTATATAGGTAGATAGGGTTACTCAGTATAATAAAGGACTCAATGTGTATGTAAATAATAATGTTTCATTAAGAACATCTATTCCTAAACCAGATGAAGCTATGAAAATCCATAAAGTAATACCATATAAGTTGAGTGAAAACATGGATATCATTAAAGAATATATAAATCTCAAATATTTCAAAGAAAAAAATGTTATAGGTACAATTATAATGTATAAAACATAAATTTATGATGAGAATAGTGTGTATAAGCTTTTTAAAAAGGGAATTGTTTCCTTGAATTTTTTTACTTTTAATGATGATAAAATTATACGAGTATAAAAATTTATGAATCCTCTTGAAATAAAGATTCCTTAAGAAATTCCAATACCAATTATGATATTTCTTAGTTCTATGTATAGTTTGAAAATATTTTAAATAAAAATATAGGGTTCAATTTTTTTTCTATTAAGTGTGATAAGAATTCATGATACTCTAAAGAGGATAGATTCTATGAGTGTGTGAAACCCAGGCACATCAAGCTAGAGTGTACTCTACTTAAATATAATAAAAAGTCTGAGTAAAATTATATCAAGAAGGTTGTTCGTAATAATAAATCAATGAAATACATGAATTCAAAATGGATTTCTTCTAAATATTCTAGTGATGATACATATTCATGTTTAAAAGCTGACATATCAAATCAAAAGGATAATATGTTCATTATAGAACACTCTGATGAGGTACACTGATTCTTTTCCACTGAGCATCAGCTTGATTCTGAAGAAAAAATATAATTATTTTTTGAATTAAATAAATAATATTACATCATTGAAAAAATATGATATACCTAAAAAGAATGATGATTCACTTATAAATTCATAAAATGTTGTTGTTAATGAAAAAGTTTCATAAATGAACCAATTTGATATTGGAATGTCAAACAATTAAATTCCAATTCATCTTATATTGATCATGGGAATAATATTAAATTAAATAAAATGATTTTCAATACCTTAAACATGCTATAGAAGTTTTCACAAAATATAAATATTAGTTAAATCTAATTATTAGAAATAATAAATTCCAAAAAGCATTTTTTTAATTGGAATCCAGAGTGATAACCCAATTCTTTATAAAAATTATTTTATGCCCATATTCACTAATATAAACTCCTCAAGTGTTATTTATATTCACTATAGATAATCATAAAACTATGATAATAGTAATAACCTTATAAATCCTCAATTTTGTGGACCCTAGCTTGAATTTTTCAAGGTTTTTGTTCAATTTTTTGTGCTGAAATATCTGGATAACACAAGTGGACTTGGGATCCAAAATCATTTGATTCTCACATTATAGGACCCATATAACATGTTAACCACAACAATTTATTATTTTATATCTAGAGGTAAAATCACCCAACATCATCAATGATAATAGTATGTAGAAAAAATATTTGTAATACTTATGATTGAATATTTCATTAATTTTCAATCCTTATCATAAATTGATGGAGTAATTATCACATATGGTGAAAATATTAATGGAAAAATTATGGGAGTGGGATCATTTGTAAATATATGTCCATTAATCATATATAATGATTTATATGTGGAAGGATTGAATCATAATATGATATGTTTGTATAGGCATTATGATGATGGATACTTTTATTTAAATTCTAAATAATGTGTGTCACGTTTTAAAAAATAAACATCTTAAATTCAATGCACCTAGAAAAAATATTTTATATACACTATATCATAATTTATTTTTCTCTAAAAAATTAAATATTTAAATGGTATTAGATATGGCATAGAGGACTTGTTCATTGTAATGTCTATTATTTGAATAAATTAAATAAAAATAATTTATTTTCCAAAGTAGAAAAACATAAATTAAACAAATATAAACTATTTGATGCATGTCAAATGGGAAATAAACACATGAAATATTTTAAATCAATTAAAAATATTTCTTCGTATAAAACTACAGTACATATACACATAGATTATTTTGGTAATATAGAATGGAAATCCCATGAGTATAATATATAGGATATGTGTTTCCTGAGGATTTGTATATATTTAATTTGTTTTTTATCTGTTAATAAATAATCTTGTTTTTTTATTATATGTTTGTGTAAATTATTTTAAAAAAATAGAAAAATTTCAAAATTGTTTATTTGAGAAGTGACTGTATATGATAATTTATAGATAATGAATTTGATTCATATTGTTTAAAATAAAAAAGAAAACTTTTTCACCCAAAAAACATTATGATAATGGTGTTTTTGAAATAACGAAGAAGTCCCCATAAGAAATTTCCAGGATTAATAAATGATAATATATCGTGGCTACTAATTTTTTGGGATGAATGTTTAAATACCAAATTATATTTCATACAATGTATTTTGGTTATGAAAATTATAATAATAACACCCTATGAGCTATGGAATATTATAAAGCTGAACGTTGGATCCTTGAAAGTGTTTGGATATAATTTTTTCATTCTAAAAACAAATAGTAATCCTAAAAAATTTGATCCATAGGGATATGATGGAATCATTCTTGGATATTTTACTACTTCTAATGCTTATAGGGTTTTCAAAAAATGGTCAATGATTTTTAAAGAATGAACTTGTTTTTTTAATGCGATATGTTTTATCATAAAATGAACCATATTGATGAGGTATGTAATTATACTATAATTATTATAATTGAAACTATTTTTTTAGTAGAAATGATTACTTGGAAGTTGGTTTTTGTGAACCAAATCCTGAATGTATGGATACTAGTGAACCTGAATGTGGGCTTCCCAGACAACCATTATCTTTGGAAAACCATCACTTTCAAATGGTTATAGAAATCTTATATGACTAGTTAGGAAAATAATTGGTATAGAAAATGTTGTGGAGTTTTATATGTTTCAATATCAACTATCACATGGAACAATAATGGAAGCCTTAGCCGATGAGTGTTAGGATTTAGTTATGAAAGAATAATTAAACTAGTTTAAGAGGAACAAGGTATGAAAATTAGTTAATAAACCATTTTACTATATTTCTACTGAAAAAATATTAGTTTTTAGAAATAAAAAATATTATAATTATGTGATATCTAGGAATAAAACTAATGTAGTTACTAATTTTTATAACCAAAAGGATAGTATATAGTATGAACTAACCATTACACAAGTATATAGACAAGAATCCCTTAGTACTTTTTTACTTATTCATAAAACATGATTTTAAAATTATATAAATGGATGTGGAATATTTTTTTAAAACATCTTTTCTTATGGAGGAATTTTATTTTTAACAACCTCATGGTTTTGAAAATACCCATATTCCAATACATGTAATCAAACTTATAAAATCACTTTATGACCATAAAAGTGCATCTAGGTATTGGTATAAACATTTTTGATCTGTTCTTTTATCAGATATATTTTTTGTTAGAGTACAATATCCTACTATTTTAATGAAACATTCATCTTTATTTTTTTATTTAGTTCATAGATATGTTGATTTTATTGATTTTTTTTCCATGAATAAAATTGTGTGTAATTATTTTTGAAAATTCATGATTTTTTTAATTAATATGTTGGGTGAGTTAAACTTCATTTTGGGTTCTCAAATTTATTAAACAATACAAGAATTTTATGACAAAAATTAATAAAAACATAACATACATAAGGTATTTAGTATTGAAAATATTAATGTACATAAAAATATTATGTGTTATAAAGAAAATCATTATTTTGATGAAGTTAGGAAACTAGCAGAAATTAATCTATACAATGGAATAATATAGAATCTAGAATATTAGAATGTTAATTGGAAAAAACTGAGTTTATAATATTAAAATGTTCTACATTATAATTTAATCCCAATAATTAACATTTCAATATTTCTAAAAAAATATTAAGGTATTGAAAAGGAACAATTTCTCTTTCAATAATATTTTCAAAATTTTATATATTTAATTATAATTTTTATTTTTATGAAAAATTTTGTGGTCATAGACTAGACTAGAAGAGTACCTTAGAAAAAAAAAGTCACTTTCTAGGGAAATCAATAACATCCTAATTTAGGAAAAACTGACACTCTATTTGACTATCTACTACTAAATAAAAAAACATTGTTGTAGGTATTTTTGAGAAAGTTTTTCTGTAGATGAAACACACCTTTATTTATTTTGGAATAAATTTTAATCATTTATCAATTATATGTGATAACACTAATACTATCAACCATTCTAATAAGATATTAAACCATTAGTGAATAAAGAATATCAACTTGATGGATCATTTCATGAAAAATCACACTAAAAAAAGACATATCTCTATTGAATTCATCTCTATAGAAAATAAATTATTAGTTATATTTATCAATCCCTATGGATGTGAATTTTATTGATTTTATTATGTGGAATTATGGTTATTTTAGTATAAATGATTTTAATTTATTATATTTCTTTTAGTTATAAATTTATTTTAATTTTATCATTAATTGTTAATTTCTTTACTTTTTATTTCATAATGGAAATTTCATGAATTTATTTGACATTTAAATTTATTGGTGATTTAATTGTTTTTAAAAAATAAATTAAATATCTTTTTAAATGAAAAATACTTGGGGTTTTTAGTTCCTTATTTTTATATTAGATCATCTTGTATTGCTAAAATGACTATGTATCACATCTAACAATTAGGGATGTGACCTAAATCCAAAATCAATCTTCTACTCTAATTTATTTCCTACATTACTTTACCTCTTAAATCTAAATTAAGACTCATCGATTCTCTAAACCTATAACTGATGCTTTCATAGTGGGTAAATAAAAATGATCATATGATAGTGCTTCTATTTATTCTAGGAGAGAAAAGGATGTATATAAACCACACCATGGTCTTATTAGAAAATCTATGGATATGTATTGGATAAAGTGTATATTAGTGTTTTGAAGTAGTTTTTTCTATTCAAAGGGTGGGAGATTGAATTTGATTCAAATAAATTAGGGTTTATATTTGATGAGATGTTTATTGATTTTATATGAAATACTATGTTTCAGTTTATAAAAATAGAGGATATCCTTTCATATAATGTAAATTTGAAAGCAATATTGGTATCTTCTGTAGAAATGACATACGTATTTTAGTATCCCTACGAGGGTGAGTATAACTTTAGTTACAATTTTTAGTCCTAATTTCAGTAGTACGTACTGATTTTTTGAGATTTCCTTTTAGTTCTTTTATTTTTAGTTAAATTAAATGATAGATTTGGAACAGGAATTGAATTTGCAGGGTATGTTTTTTCAGATTGGTATTCCATTTTTTTAATGGTTGGGGCTGAATCATTAAGATATTATTCAGAGAGAAGACCTCTTTAGTGTGGGTAAAGGGTTACCCATTACATAGGATAAAGGTTCAAGTCCAAGTGGCCTAAATACAAGGCTTCAAAGCCCATTTTTTTGCCCAAATATCCCCTTGGTGAATAGTACTGATACACTACCTACGCTGCTACACTGCCTGCAACAGTATGAACACCACTACTGTGCCTCCACCGCTACAGTGCCACCTCTTCTACAGTTCCGCCGCTACTACAGTAATGCTACAATGCTCGGCTATAGTATTGCTACAGAACCCCTGAATTTTGTCTCTACCCAGATATGAACTTGGGTCTTTTGGATGCAAAGTATGAGCATGTACCACATGGTTATGGGTTTTCTGTCTTGAGGAAAGAATAGTTCCATGACCTATAACTCATATATGATCGGATCAAAAATATAATGTTTATAATAAATAAATACCTGATTTATTTCAGGCAATACTATTACCAAATAAATGAAAATTTTTACTAATACACTTATGAAAGGTTTACCTTTCTAATTATGAAGAAGAATATGTGGTTTTGAATGAAGGATAAGAAGTAATGTTACATTATATTCATACTCTTTTAAAAATTTAATTAAAAATTTTGGTTAAAACTAGGATGGATCCAAAATCTCTCTAATTCATATTAGATTGGAATTTGGGGCTCCAGTGGTCATAACACCTCTAGAACCAACCATGGAAGAGGCATCCACTACCTCACTACCTAGTGATATTGAACTCGATGAGACAATGATTATCATGGAACCTAAAGAGTTTGTAGATAACAAAACATAGCCTATAGTTCCATAAATCTATCCAGTTATAAAAGAATATGCTAATAAAAAAATCTAGAACCATTATTTCAGCAATAAATATTCATCTAATAGTGTCACATCTTGATAGTTCCACTGTAGTTAATGATAAAGTCATGAGGATTATTGAGACTATGTTGGTTGTAGCTACTACTGAGCTTAGAAATAAACCACAATTTGATTACATAGGGGTTGATCCACCCATGGTTCACTTTCAAATGATAGATACATATCATGGGTATTATTTATGGTTTATTCTACCATTCACTCACATATACCACTACATATTACATCGCCACCATATGTGCATGAAGGTGATCCATTTATATGAACTATATATGAACGTTCTGATGTGGGTAAGGACATAGAATTATTTTCCTCTACATTTATTATATAATTCATTAATCTCAAATGAGATTATGATGAGTTGAAGAATGATATGTTTTCATCAAAAAATTAAATAATATATATAAATGAGAAATAATTTTCTAAAAGTGATTTAAGGAAGCATAATTGGATTATGGATGCCCAAAAAACATTGATTTATAAACTTATTCTAATGAAACTTGTTTTATATAGTGTCAGCTCTACGAAAATTTAGGCAATGAGAGCTCAAGTGAGTGAGCATAGAAGTGTTTATTCTAGAAAATCATTAATCAATGACCATGCATTTATTTTAGAATCTCAAGGTTGTATAGGTTATAATATTCATATAGTTCAGTAATATCATTATATGAATTATATCTATGATATCCAATGTTTTATGTTTGTGATTAATGTTAAAATATATACACTAAAAAGTGTATTTTTCAGTCAGTTTTAGTCCATTAAAAGGATTTAGAAAACTAATATATCATAGTCTACACCTTCTATAGTAACAAATCAAAAGGATCATTTGGATTTGATGTTTTGGATCTTAATTTAGTATCATATCTGATCTAATAATTTTAGTATTTCATTTTCACACCTTTTTATATCCATGAGTTTAATATCGATCTATTAGCTGTGTTTTAGGTGTGTAGAGAACTAGTTTGATGTCTTGACCATGGGAATAACATGTATTTGAATTAAATTGTTGTCCATCTTTAGAAAATTATTGGTTGTCTAATGGAAGAGACCTTAAGAGTAACTAAGAAAGATTGGGAAATGGTTTTATCTTCAATTAGTCCAATAAATAACCATAAGATAATTAAATGTATGATGGTCATGATGTGTGAAGGGATACAAATCCTTCATAAAGTGTCCTAAGAAGAAGGTACGAGTTCATTAGAGCCTATGTAAGCCTTTTATATGCCCGGTACATCTAATGGAATATATATTATTATGTACAGTCCTTTTAGTTTAGTTCTTTTAGAGCAAGATTATACAGGATTTCCTTTTCTAATTGATACTCATGCTCTAGTGCTTTAAGCTTCATCTAGTTCTTTAAATGAGTTTTGATAGATCCAGATAAAACATTTACTAATTATGACCAATTTTATTTTTGTTGAAGGTATGATGATTGGTTTTCATGTGTTTTATGATTGAATTTATAAGAAGTTTATTTCAGTTCCTTATACACCTATATCCATTTCTCCTCACAAGATCTCTACTCGGGTAATTGAATATTTAAAAGGGAATCTAATCAATGGTTTAGTAACAGTTTCCTAGATGCAAAGATATAACTATACATGCATTCATTATTTATGCATGTTAGATATCATAATGATAATAGGCATGTGTGATGATGGAATACTTTTTATAAGGGATATACGATCCCTTTTTGTCGTACCAGAAGACAATTATACAAACACTAAATATAGAGTGGATAATATTTTTTGACCTAACTGGGATTGATTAGATAGAACATTCTAACAATATTTATATAATTTATATAGTGTCTATTGAGAGGTAAAATTATTATTTAGATCATGTGAACAGTCAAAATTTTTTAAGGGTTGCTTTTTATGATTTCAACATATATTTTGGTAATACTGAGATGGAGTTGATTACACCTTATCAGAGACCATGAGAGAGATCAAATTTTGGAAAAAAGGATGGTTCTTCTATGGATATTGGAAGATTATTTCTACCTCAAAGGGTTGGATCCCCATTTTACCTATTTATCCTTTATAACAATAAAAAAACCACAGATTCCTCTTTATGAGTTTGAGCTAATCCAAAAATCAGGTTCAGATAAAAATTTCAATTTATTGTTATTTTCTATTCATAATTTTATAACAATGATCATCATCAATGAAATTATTCATCATCTCCTTATTTTCTTTCAAAGTTATTGATTCCATTTTACCTATTTTATATTTATTGTGTTTCAAAGTGATTGTTTTCGTTTAATGCCTTTTATATTTATTTCAATTCATAGCTATTTTTTCATTTAATGTATTTTATAATATTTTTTATTTTTAAAAATCTGTATTCATTTAATGTTTTTTATCACTGTGAATGTTTTTCTTTGAATAATTATCTATTAATTAAATCCTATGATAATTATAATTCATAAATAGCACTATACTTCAATAGTTTACCATTCAATGTGTTATATTAAAAGTGTTTTCCCTCTATTTAACCTTATTTTGTAATGAAAAAAGTCAGAGAAGTAAACTTGGTTGGAGCAGTCTAATAAAGCACTAATGGAAAGGGAAAGAACAGATAAATTTAATTCATCAGTATATTTATTATATTATTTGTCGTTAAACCCCTTCAATACATTAAAATGTTCATGTTTATTGTTTATTGTATTTCTTTGACCATCAAAAGGGGTCGGTTTCTGTACTACTAATTTTGGTTCAATATCTCTAATTTTCATTATTTTTTATGATCTAAAAGACATATCATTTGTTTCTAAACTTTTTAAATATAAATATGATCTTTATGTTTTATCTCTATTTCAGTCATTATACTATTAATATTTAAAATTAATATGATTTTTATAAAATAAAACAATATATGAAGAATCGATTATTTAACAATATTGGATACGTGGATATTTGGCTATATCGAAAAAATCGAATTCATAAATAATCTATGCCAATTAAACTCCACCATGATGTGAGAAAATCACAGAATCAGCCATATAGAAATCACTTATATCGATGAATTAAATATGTTATTGTATAGATACATCAATGAAATGAAGATATGTATAAACTATGAAGATTATTCAGATATGTAATTTGGATAAGTGGTAAATTTGGATATGTGGTTCTAAATGGATATAATATTTATTTGTATATATTAAGATCACATATGAAATTTGTCTATGTGATATAAGATGCTACATAAAGAATTCAGATATGTAAAGAATGACAACAATGTTTGTCTTTGTGAGTAAATCAGCTACATGAAGAATTACTATATGGATCAATTTTTCTATGTGATTTAAAATCCATGGAATTTGACTACGTGGGGATCTAGAATCAGCTATAGGGTTATTCAAACAACATATGTATTACATTAGTATACATTATAAGGAATTTAATTCCATCATGAATGCATTAAAAATTATTTTAATTATTTATAGTAAAATAGATTACAAATTGGATGAATATCTTGAGATAATAAAATAGTAAAAGAATAATATAATGGTATCTTATATTTTAAAGGCATATTTGAGAAAATTGGATCTAGAATTTAATTATAGTACTAGATTTAATAGAATCTCAATCTACGAAAATAAAAGGTACATTTATTTCAGTATATATAATAAATGACAGAATTCACAGAGAATATAATTAGAATTAATGATAAATAATAGAGATGTTAACTCTCTCCCTCTCAACCCCCCTGATTCCCTTTGTACTCTTCTATTATATGATAATAAATAAGAAGGTTCATGTTCTATAATTATAATTCAATGTTGAATCTTTCTATTTTTATAAGACAATCCTTAAACTAATTTTAATTTTTATTTGCACCATTAGAGAACTCTTCTCTTCTATTAGTTGAATCATTAAATTGTGAGATTCATTTCTAATGTTTTATATCTCTCTCTTATTGCTGTTTTGTCTTCTTTAACTGGGTTTTTATTGTTACTGGTTAAAGAAACATAAACGATGGGGTTTTTTGAAGCATTGTAGGAGCTCAGTAAAAGAGCATGGTATTGTTATAAGTGATTAATACTTGAACTCTGTTAATTATTCCATAGTAAAATTATAATATTTATTATGATAAAGGACTATTTATAGTGAAAATACAAAAGCTCTAGGATTTTATCATTGCTGGAGTGGACTAGTGAATTTGTGATCCTTGAACCACTATAAACCTCTTGTGTTCTATGTTTCCATTTTCTTTTTATTTTATTTATTTGACTGTATAGTAAACAAAAAAAATCATATCATACCATCAAATGTGATGTATTTTAATGCAATAAAAATTTGAGAACTCAAAATCATATCATCCTTTTCTATCCCATTTACTATTATAAAATAATTTGTTATAGTTAATAGATAACAATATATAAAAGAAATTGAAATTCTATATTATTTTATGATATACCACTACATGGTGTACATTATATATTCAATAATGCTCCATAATATTTCTGATAATTTTTAATAAGATCTCCAAAGGTGAGATATATATTATATATATTTACCATTTTTATTCAATTAAATTATCCTTCTGTGATAAAATATAATTTTAACCTAATAGATAAAAATTAAAGATATTCAATGAAAATAGAGTTATGATAATAAAAATATATAATTTATATAATTTATTATGAGAGTTATCCATCATTGCATCAAAAAAATTCAATATCTCTTCTTCATGGTTGATCTTTAGAATTATTTTATTTTATTACACTTCAAATATTTTCAACAATATTATCGTATTTAAATGAATTTTTTTGAATGATACTTGGATTCATTCAGATCATTAACCATTTAGAATTGGTAAATATTTTATGGTTTAAAATATTTTTAAAAACATGTAATATTATGAAAATTAATCTTGCAATATTTCTCAATATTAAGTATTTTTACATAAGATCTACAATGGAATATATCAACTTCTTTTTTCATACACATCCCAAAAGATTCATGATATGAAATTACAATATACCGATCCTCAAACTGGCATTGGGGAAAAATACATTATACTTAATAAACAAAGAAATTTAAAAAAAAATAAAGAAATTGTTTTATTTCTTATAATAAATAGAAATTAAAGATTTTTTAGAAGATTTAAAAAAAATTAACATCATTTTAAACCCCTTTTATGATGTTCATTTACTATATATTCCTTTATATTTTACGAAAAAATAAATGGATCAACATCTGAGTGGCCATTTTGTTATTAAAAAAAATACAAGGTCAATATAATTTAAAATCTATTGTGTTTTCATGTACATATCAAAAATTAGACATATTATTTTCATATTATGGTAACTCAGATATTGATTCTATTGATTATACTCTAGATTTTGATTCTTTTAATATTGAAACATCATCCAACTTACATCTTCCAAGATCATTAATGGAGAACATATTTTCTATACATTTTCCAAAAAATGTTGTCATAGTGTTTCAGATGTTACTTACAACACACCCTCCATTACATTCCCTTTTATTTTCTAGTTGATGTTTTAGGTAGAAAAGATTTTTTAAAACATTTAATATTTTACTAGATGATCCCTATTACTGATAGGTAAAAAATTATTTGATACTTATCACGATTATATGATAACTTAATTTTATTTTGGTCAAAATTTTATGTAAATTATTACACTCTTAAGGATTAAAAAATTGGATGGATTGAAAAATTGTTTTCCAGAATTTAGTACATCTATGATTTTAACGCATCATCATTATTCAATGAAATTGATTATCCATAATTATCCAAAGGACTATTTTTTTTATATTAGTTGTTTTTAAAGGTGAAACCTTCTTCTAAAATAGATTGGTTGATGTTAGAAGATCAAAATATTTCAATAGATTTATATTCTACTATTTCACAAAAAATTCATTAACTTTTTTAATTCTGAAATTTTATCTTCCAATATAGATTAAAATAATCGTGTTCTCTAAACTAACATATACATGTTTCATATAGACTATGATTTAATGATTCATCAATTTATATTAAATTATTTTGGGAGATCTAATGTCTGATACACCTTCCATGCAATGAATCTTTAATATCTTCTTGTTCAATAATACAGATAATGGTAAAATATTTAGTTTAACCATTCCAAAAAAAAATCCCACTTTAAACCTAGATAAATTTCCAATAATTCATATTCCTCTTTCCATAGATGAAATCCATCACATACAAGTCTTTATAATTTAGAGTATCCTTGTCAACTTTTCTCAGTAATAAAAAGGAACAAAACCTTTGAAAAACAATTCTTCCTTCATGATAATGATGGTTAATGTAATGTACCTTTCCACCATAATAAAACCAGTTTTCCTTAGTCCTAGTGTAATGAAGGGATTCAGAAGAATAAAGAAGATGTTTTGTATTTAAAAGAGACAAACCATTGAGTTGTAGTCTAAATAAATCTATTATATTTATATACGTCATTTAAAAATCATGATAAATATAATTTAGCATTATCTTCTTTTATACATCATGATTAATGAAACACATAATAATATTAAATAAATGAGTAATATGATTATATAAATTTTCTTGTTCCTTATATGGAAAAAGCCTACAACTACCAACCTTAATGTTAATAACAATTTTTAGTTGGGATTCATAATGGAAAAACTAATCTATGTTAATCAAAAATTCAAGATATATTTCTCTAATAGTAATCTCTCAATAGAGAGTAATATATATTTTAGACATAATAATCACATGATATCAAAAGCTCAAATATAAGAGAGAGAATGATTCATGATAATCTAAATGTGTGTCCCATTTGGGTCCATACTAATTTATATAGAATAACTACTTGACTGTTTATCTCTTCTCACACAATAGTCCACATTGACTCATGTATGAAATTTATAATGCCAATTCTCATTAAAAGTCTAATTTTTTTAATTACGAACATATAAGGAATTACAGTAATCATAAAATCCCTGGGTTTAGTCCCAAAAAATAATTCCCTATAAATGATATTTTAGAAGACGTGAAGGAAAATGATTCATGTTTAAAAAAGTTATATTCTATTGTAATGACCTGATCTACATATGTAGAAGATATTTCTATAAATATTTGAACATTATATCCATGTATTTTAGTAAATTAAATGAAATATATAAATGATTTTTATGCAATTAAATACAATCCCCTTAGAAAAAAAACTATATTTTAATGAATAAATTTCATGAAAAATGAAATTTACGAATAAATATAAACTACATGAAATATATATAACTTTTTATAAATAAATAATTCACATTTCTAAAAATAATTAATTATTTAAATTTACCAAGAAAAATCACTTGGTTAACAATTAGGTTTGAGAATCCAAACATTATTAGTCCCAAAATATTAGAAGAAAGACCCTTCATGTTCTAGATGTATTTGGTTCATTTGAGATCAATAGTGGAAAGATATTTTGAAATATAATATTATTTATATCAAATATTTTAATGTTTTTTCTAAGAGAAGTAATTTAGGCTGATCCCACCTATTTGGTACTTCAAGATGAAGGGGGTACTGCTCAACACAAAATAGTTATATTGGCAAGGATAAACATATGTAGGATTTTGAATTAGTTTGGAAGTTATCTAGGATTAATTTTTCATATATATGTTTAAAATACTCTTTTCCCATTTTAGTAATGATGAAAAACATAGAAATAAATTTTTTAATTCAAATTTATATCTCATAACTACCTTTTTATCTTCCACAGACGATGAATCTTTTTTCCCACGGGTCATAAGATAGTTTACAAATATTATTATTTAAAATATTTATCCTTTACGTAAGTAGAACCATATAATTTCATATGTAAGAAATATTATATTCATATTTTTTAATGATTTTTTTATTCTTAGAAACCACAGCTTTATGTATTATGTAAAATTTAAAAAATATTTTATATGTATCTTGAATCTCAAATAAGTATTTTTTTCATTTCATCTTAAATTGAAAAATTAAATTATCTTTATCATCATGTTTACATTCTAAAAATTATTAAAACAAGGGTTATAAAGATAGATAACATAATACACACTCTATATACATTCTCAGATGTCATTTTTCATTCATTATATCATATTTATGAACAATATCATAGAATATTATAATAATCCTATAATAATTATTATTCTAAAATAAAATATTTGTTTAAATATATTTATCAACACTTCATATATTATTCACATATTTGAAGTTCTTTAAAAAAAATTGACTGTTTCTATGATTCTTTGTCTTTTATTTTGAATCATGATAATTTATTTCAAATGTGTCACACTTTCATAAATTCATATAAATTAGTCTAAGATGAATCCATATACTAATGAAAATAATATTATTATATATTGAAATTTTAATAATGATTAATAAAAATTCGTCTTTATTAATATAACCCCTTCTAATACTTGATGCCTCATGTTTAATTTTTAGATATCCATTACTAAAAAATATAACTGTCAAACTATTTTTTCTTCACTTTATAATGTAATGGAATTAGACACATCCTTCCATCATATCATAGATATTATTATAAACTATATGATTTGATATATTGAACAAAATTACAAAACATGAATCATTCATTAAAGAAACATTCACCCATGTTCTTCAGTGAATGTAAAAAACATTAGAACAACTAATCATTAAATATATTCTACATATGAAAAAAATAATAAAAAAATGTTATGAAAAAAGATTTTTAAATCAGAGTGTAACATGAGTGTATTATGATTTTCTATACCAAAAATATAACTAATTCATTGACAAAAAATTATTTACATGGATTCTATTGTAAAAAATAAATACCATTTATTTACATCATTTACATTTTATTTTGATATGTATTTTTTAGAATCAATGAAATATTTTTAGTTATTAATAAAAATTAAATAAAATGGTTGATAATTAAATAGTATATTGGATAGCTGGATTGGTTCTTTATGTGTATCTAATGGCGGAAATAAAGGTATTTTACATTGTAACAAATGATTACATTGATACAGAAAATTATAGATATGAGATATGATGGTTTAGAGTTCTTAGGGTGGGTTAAAGTATTATATTCTAAACCAATATATTTTCAACAAATTGATTTTGGTTGATAAGAATTTTTTCTAGGATTCTATTATAAAAATGAGTGGGAATGAAAAGAAAATTAAATTACATGTTGGGGGAGGAGAAAATGAATATCATAACTACTTTTGAGGAAAATAAAAATAAAGGGATTATCATTCTTTATTCTTCATTAAATGTATAATTTTCATTAAATTTTTTTATAGGCTTCCATTAATTTAATTTGGGATCCAAAATTTTGTAATCCGCCCACATGATTTGTAACACCCTATGCTTCTACAGTATGTTTTCCTTTGAATAATGCAATAGCGTGTGTTGTACGCAACATCGAGTTCTAACACACACCACAACCGATCAAACTAGCCGTTATGAATAGTAATAACTACTTTTTAAAATTTTATAAATTTTATCCCTCAAAATGGACTTCATTTTTGGATTCGGAGTATCGAATTTATCCTAAGGTGAAATTTTGCTACTTTTCGGGTAACTTTAATATTTTGATGAATAGTGAAAATTACTAAATTTTAATTAAAAACATCTTTTTTAGTCAAAATAATTAATAGTGATAAATTATGAATTTGAGTGGTTTTAAAGTATACTTAGAATATATTTTTACCATGTAAAACAATGTTTTTCATTGGACATAATTTTACAATTAAACCAGACATAAACAAGTAGCAATCTTTTAATAGTTATTATATCTTAAAAACACGCTTTTTGTTTTGACAACGGAAATTAATTTTAAATTAATTTCTGCCACTTCTGTGTTTTGAATTTGGAAAAATGGATTCCATATTTGGAATCAGGATGTTTAAATTGTGTAAATAGGTAACTTTTATTTTTAGACATTTTGAATAATTACTTCGTAAATATTTTATTTACCATGGTTAAAGGGTAAATCCGGTAAATAAGGGTTAAAAAATAATATTATAATAATACTAAATTACCCTAAAACGAGTCCTAACCTTATTGGTGAATACATTTCTGTCCATGAACATCTTTGGGTCGATTTTGTGACCCCATGGAGCCACATGTAGGTGATAGGGACACTTTATTTTAATTAAGTTAAAATAAATACAAAAATGACAAAATTATAAATCTTTTAGCAAAACAAATTTTACAAAGGGTTATATATGTTGGATTTTCGACTATAAATATTCATTATAATCCTAACGATATTTCCTACATAATTATATATTAATTGTAATTTTTAGACATTATATAATTAAATTTATTTATGACACAATTATAATGCATTAATTTCCATAATAGTGAAAAATTAAAATAATTCATATTATATATACCCAAATAAATATATTTTTAGAATTTTAATCAATTACACTAATTATGTAGGATAATATTAAATATTAGGATTTATTTAATTTACTTTTTTCGAAGTAATCATTCTATTATGAGTTTTACCAAAATAAACTATTGAATACTGTCAAAATTGACATAAAAGAGTTTTTAAAACATATATTAAATTATTAATTGATATTAAATTCCTAAAAATCTGAGGTTCGGCCAAGAGACATATATCATGATATTTATATCATTAATGGACCACTTGGGGGTCTCTTGGAGGTATATAGTATGTTTATTAACTACATAATATAAAAATACAAAGTGTAATGGTAAGTGTCAAACTAATTAACTAAGAGTTGATACTTCATGATAAGTTTAATATTGTAACACAAACCTATCTTAATCCTATTGGTTGAATGTTTTCTGACCTATCCCCACCTTTACCTTTAAATAATCCACTTTGGAGCCATTAGAAACCGAATACGATTTTATTATAAAATAATATTTCTTGCTTTTTCAAAGGTGCCCCTCACCCCTCTAATAAAAGGGAACTCCTTTTTATCATTAATTCAAACCATCAAAGACATTTGGTTCGTCCAAACCCTGGACAAATACTCTCTAAACTCTACTCACTTCATCCTAGAGGCCTTCCTTTAGTCAAAAATCCAACCTAGGAGCCCTTATGATCAAATCAAAAGGAAGAACCCGAAGAAGAGGTAATGATTTCACCACCCTTTTTTAAGTTCATTTCTTCTTCCACATCTTCATTATTTGTTATTCCCAATATAAAATAATTAATTAATTATATCCTATATAATTTAATATTATTATGACTCTTGTACAACCATATTCAGTATTCTATCCATCCTTTGAATGACATTTCACCATACGTGCGTACGTACGGCTTACCGTCTCCACGTCGTGGTGTAATTGTTATTCAATAAATTATTTTTTAGATGGGTATAATAATGATGTGTAATTAATGTAAATAATAAATATAAAATGATAATGATTCTATATATATGATATAACATCCAAAAAAATATTATTTTAATATCAAAAGAATGATATTGTCGCTCGTGCATACGTACGGACTACCTTCTCCATGAACGCGATGAGATTCATTCTCCATCGTATACATTCAAGAATATTTATCATTTGATGATTTAAAAATATTTTTTAAGGACTTGATATCATTCTGGATATGAATAAGATATAATCTATCCATGACAAAAATGGATTACAAAACGAAACATATAAAAGAAAACGAGTATGTTAACACCCGAAACAACGATAATACTAAGATGTTATTAACAAATCACTGTTAAAAGATTATATATGATATCATATTAATATATATGTTTCTTGTATACCTTAATAACAATTATTTCACCATTATACAAGATTTTAACCTACCCCAACCAAGTAAAAGTACATGGTAATGGTTTATTTCACAATCTCTTCATTATCCGATGTTGTTTATACGTAATAATCTACTAGGAACTCTTTTTTATCCACATCCATGTTTCTTAAAAATGTATTTCAAAACTTTTTTTACTATTTACAAGAATATTATAAGGCCCCAGCCTTAAACCTTACTTAATCTTGAGTTATTACAAGATTTCATATAGAGGATCTTTTCGGGTTTAGAGTTTTAGAGAATTAGATCATAAAACTTGCATCACATTCCACATATAAACAAAGTGGTTACATAAAGATAGTATTCTTCATTCCCATCAACGGAAACACATTTAAAATAAAACATGGATTATTTCTTGACACATCCTTGACTCTATCATCTTATCATGTACCTTTCCCTTGACCTGTGAAAAACATTTCAAAAACTTGGGATGAGCATAAAAACTCAGTATGGGTTATAAAAAAACATGGAAAGAAAACATGAGTTCATATATACATAAGAATGAAATCATACTTTACCCACATAACATAGTCACTTTAACATACCTCATAAAATCATGAATAAATCATAGAAATCATAAGACATAAAGGTAACTTGAGGCATTCATAACATTCTTACGTAGGGAGTAACCCTCTTGGTTACGTTTGGAATACCCATCACAGTATATTCCCTAAAATCTCTTCGGAGAAACCTTAATGTTTCACTCCTTCGCGTTACCCAATGCATTGGAGAGCTATAACGGGCTCACCCACCCTTAGTTTATCACGGAACCACCCGTCTTCATAATAATTCCCAAGAACCATAACATAATCATATCAAATAAAGCATGCATAAAGGAAACATAAAATTTCCACATTTCAATCACGAGATATCAATACAACACATTGATATAAAAACATTATGAAAACCATTTTCAATACTAAAATAAAAGAAAAGTAAAACATGGTATTTATTTTTCTTTTAAAAAGAAGGTATGGCTTGTAGAGGAAGCCGAAACTCAAATAACGGTCACGACGGCGGAGAAGTCGTTGTCACCGCATACGTACGACAAAAACATTCCCTTTTGTCATTTAGTAAACTCTTCTTATAAAAAAGATTCCTTTTGAATAAACGTAAAAGTCAAAGGGGTTTATACACCGTATAAAAAAAAGTTGTGTATAAAATAAAATATGCCTCAACGAAAGGAGATTGAGATGAAGTCCCATACCTCGTATCCGACTTGACCCGACCATTCTTTAATCTCCTGAATAATAAACTTGAGTTAATCTATACTTTCTTATGAATCTTTTTCTAGTTCATTATTCCTTTTATACCATGTTATGAACATCATGTAATCATTTAAGTTAATAATGTTCATTTTGTCGGTATTTGGTTCTTAAGTCAAAAATAGACTTCTTACACTTACATGTTGTTAATTTGGTCAAAGGTTCATTATATCCAGAATGGTATTCATGATGTAGATATCATATATGTCATATATATCCAGTACATACATGCATTTATAATATTACATAATCATTTAGAGGTAAGAAATGAAATTCACCGTTCATGGAGACGGTAAGCCGTACGTACGCATGAACGCTACTTTCATTTCTATTTCGTATTTTATAGAATGGAATCATAATGATATAAAGATATATTATAATTCCAGTATAATATCATATATAATATCATAGTTCCATCCTTTATATGTCCCACATATGGTATTTAACGAATCAAATCACTTTGAGGGGGCGGTAGTCCGCACTTCCTAAAATGAAGATATCGTGTTTACCCATAATGGAAACCATAAAGGTATGCCCAAAATGAAAAAAACAGAAGCTTAAGAAAAACATAAACATATTATATATCATATATAAAAATAGTGACATCATAATGGCCACCTTTGAAGGTGTTAAATGAGTATTGAACAATCATCGTTTCGGGAGGCAGAATTTCGCCATCCACAGAAACCGTATGTTCTTTAACCATTTGATGTAGTTGTGTGAGAGTTTAGCTCAAATAAATCTTATAACAACATCCTAGTATATTTAATATACTGGTGTTGTTACAAAATAAGTAAATAAAAAGAGTTTAGGGGGTTGGAGAAGCAAAATAAAACAAATGAACATGAGAGAATGAATTACCTTTAAAAGTGTTACTCCTTTTGATTTGAGCCTAAAGGCTTCCTTTGAAAGGATTCTGCCCAAAGGGAATCCTCTAGGATGAGGAGAGGGATGTGGAGAGAGTAAATGGGCAGGGGTTGGCCGAGCCAAAGGCTTTAAGAGTGTGTGAAATGAGGTAGAGGTGGGGGCCTTTTATAAGAGGAGAGGAGGGGCACTTTTGGAAAGTAAAGAAATATTACTTTACTTGAAAATGTGTTTCGGTTTTAAAAGGTCCCACATTGATATAATTCGTGGATAAGGTGATAAGGGTTCGAAATCCACTCATCCAATTGGTTTTGGACATGTGTAGTTTATAGATTTTACATTATCTTTCTATTTTATTTAAATCGTCAAATAATGATGTCATCGCTGCATCATTATTATGTCATAAATAATTAAATTTATTTAATGTATAAAAACTATAAACAAAATACTATGATATCGGAAATCTATTTAGCTTTCCAATTACTATTTATAATCAAAATTTGGACTTGTATATCCCCACTTAAAAATTGTTTTTGTAAAACATATTATGTTTGTGTCATTTTCACTTTAACATTAAATAAAAAGTAATTTATGTCATTTCCCAACAAAAGTGGATCCATGGGGTCCCCAAGTTGACCCATGGCATGTCTTGGTCGGCCATGACCCAAAAAATAAGGTTGGGACATGTTTCTAGGTCATTTCATATTATTAAAGCATTATTTATACCTTAAACTACAATAATTTCCACTAATCGCGATTAAGAACTTAATAAGTTACTATTCACCAAAAAATTATTATAATCTCATTGAACCACATTTTACTTCTTAATGACAACCATTTATGTCGGATTTTCAAAATTCAATACACATTAGTAGTAAACTTTCATTTAAATGAAAAATCAGTTTGCTTGATTACCACTTAGTGGTTTCACTATTCATCAAAAATTGGAGTTTTTCAGAAAATTACCAAAAATTCACCCTAAGCTATATTTGATATTCCGAATTCAAAAATTAAGTCTATTTTACAAAATTCAAATAATATATGTCACATTAATTAATTTAATAATTAATTCCCGCTGCCAGAGCAAATAGCGTGTTTTTACAAAACAATAAGTATCAAAAGATTGACACCAGTTTAAGTCTAATTTTAAAGTGAAATTGATTCCAATAACCACCATTGGATAAAATGGTAAAAATATATTCTAATTTCACTTCAAAACCAATTCAAAACATAATCTAATCATATAAATAAATTAGATTAAAAAGCAGGTTTGATGTAAAATGCAGTATTTTTCCCTATTCATTAAAAAATGAACATTGTCAGAAAAATACCAAAAATGCACACAAGGTAAATTTTGATGTCCCAATCATAAAGATTAAGTTTATTTTGACAAACATAGCTTATAAAATTGTCAAAAGATAGATTTAAAAAGGGTTTTCCATCATAAGGAAGTAAAACAATCTTTTAAGAATATTAGTGTATTCCATGCATAAGATTGTATTTATTTTCATTTTAAGCCTCTAAAACACTATCTTAATCATTAATAGACATAGATGAAAATATCTATTATTCATTACTTACTTGGGATGTTACATCCTTCCCCCATTTAGAAAATTGCGTCCCCGCTATTTATTTACTTATCGAATAAATGGGGGTACTTATCCCTCATTGCATTTTCAGATTCCCATGTTGCCTCTTCAATCATGTGGTTTTTCCACAAAACCTTTACCTGCTTAATCACCTTATTCCGTAACACTTGCTCCCTGTGGTCAAGAATCTGGATCGGTTGTTCCTCATAAGATAGGTTCTCTTCCAGCTGAACTACCTCTGGACTCAAAACATGAGATGGATCTGGCATATACTCTCTCAACATCGAAATGTGAAAAACATTGTGTACCTGAGATAAACTCGGAGGTAAAGCCACTCGGTATGCAACTGATCCAACTCTCTCCAGAATTTCGTATGGTCCAATGAACCTTGGACTCAACTTTCCTTTCTTACCAAATCTCATCACACTTTTCCAAGGAGAAACCTTGAGAAAAACATGATCACCTACCTCGAAAGATAGATCCTTCCTCCGGTTATCTGCATAACTCTTCTGCCTGCTCTGAGCTGTTCTCATGTGTTTCTGAATCAGCTGAACTTTTTCTGCCATCTCTTCTACCAATTCTGGTCCCATCAACTTCTGTTCACCCACTTCATCCCAGAAAGCTGGAGTTCGACACCGCTTCCCATATAATGCCTGAAATGGTGCCATCTGTATACTGGAATGAAAACTGTTATTATATGAAAATTCAACTAAAGAAAGATGTTGGTCCCAACTTCCCTGATAATCCATAGAACAAGCTCGTAGCATATCCTCCAAGGTCTGAATTGTTCGTTCTGACTGCCCATCTGATTGAGGATGAAAAGCTGTACTAAAATTTAATTCAGTACCCAACGACTTCTGAAGGCCTTTCCAAAAGTTAGAAGTAAACCTGGGATCACGATCCGATACAATGGAGAGAGGAACTCCATGTAACCTGACTATCTCTTTAAGATACAAACAGGAAAGTTGATCAAGAGAGAAAGTATCTCGTATAGCAAGGAAATGAGCAGATTTGGTCAAGCGATCAACAATAACCCAGATTGCGTTATTACCTCAAGATGTCTTCGGTAATCCAACAACAAAGTCCATGGATATATTCTCCCATTTCCACTCTGGCACTGGTAAAGGCTGAAGCATCCCTTTCGGTAACTGCCGCTCTGCTTTAACCTGCTGACAAGTCAAACACTTCACAGTAAAATCAGCAATATCTCTTTTCATTCCATCCCACCAGTAATACTCCCGCAGATCTCTATACATCTTAGTACTGCCCGGATGAACAGAAAACGGAGAACTATGAGCTTCACATAACAACTCTCTCTTCAACTGTGAATCACAAGGCACACACAATCTTTTCCCAAATCTCAAAACACAATCATTATCAATGTTGAATTCAGGAAACTTACCTTTCTGAACCAGCTCTACCTTTTTCTGCAACTCACTGTCTTTCTTCTGTGCTTGCTTGATTCTATCTGATAGAGAAGATCTCACTGATACCTGAAACAAAACAGAAGGACTTCCTGCACCAACAACTTCTATACCAAAGTTCATTAAATCCTTAACCAAAGGATCACGTTCCAAACACAACATTGTTAATGAAGCATTACTTTTTCGACTCAAAGCATCAGCCACTTTATTTGCTTTTCCCGGATGGTAATGAACTGTACAATCATAATCCTTGATTAATTCCAGACATCTCCTTTGTCTCATGTTTAACTCTTTCAGAGTGAATATATACTTTAAAATTTTGTGATCGGTATATATTTCACACTTTACTCCATACAAATGATGCCTCAAAATTTTTTAAGCAAAAACAACAACAGCTAGTTCCAAATCATGTGTAGGGTAATTTACCTCATGAGTTTTCAACTGTCGTGAAGCATAAGCAATTACCTGATCATTCTGCATTAGGACGCAACCAAGTTCTTTCAATGAAGCATCACTGTATATAACAAACTCACCATTCCTGGAAGGTAGTTCCAAAACTGGAGCATTCACCAATCTTCTTTTAAATTCCTGAAAACAATCAACACATTCTTTTGTCCAGATAAAATTAACACCCTTCCGAGTTAGCTTAGTCATTGGACTAGATAACCGTGAAAAATTCTAACAAACCTTCGGTAATAGCCTGCCAAACCAAGGAAGCTACGAATCTCGGTTACATTTGTGGGTCTTGGCCATTCTTCCACAACTTTTGTTTTTGTAGGATCAACAGTTATTCCATCTTAAGAAACAATGTGACCAAGGAATGAAATTTGTTGCAACCAAAACTCACACTTGCTGAATTTCCCATACAGTTTCTTTTCTTTTATGGTTTGCAAGATAACCCTTAAATGTTTTTCATGCTCCTCTTTACTTTTAGAAAACACTAAAATATCATCAATGAAAACCACCACAAACTTATCCAAGAACTCATGGAAAGTTCTATTCATTAAGTCCATGAATACAGTAGGTTCATTGGTTAGCCCAAAAGGCATTACTACAAATTCATAATGGCCATATCTCGTACGGAACGTGGTCTTCGGAATATCTGCATCCTTAACCTTCAGCTGATGGTACCCCGATCTCAAGTCAATCTTTGAAAAAAACTGAGCTCCCTGGAGCTGGTCAAACAAATCATCGATATGAGGCAAAGGATATTTGTTCTTAACAGTGATATTATTCAAGGATCTATAATCAATGCAAAGTCTCATAGAACCATCTTTCTTTTTAACAAATAAAACAGGAGCACCCCATGGTGATGTGCTAGGTCTAATGAAACCTTTCTCTAATAAATCTTAAAATTGCTCCTTCAACTCTAAAAGTTCAATTTGTACCATTCGATAAGGGGGTTTTGAAATTGGCTTAGCATTTGGAACTAAGTCAACAGTAAACTCAACTTCCTGATCTGGTATTATTCCAGGCAACTCATTAGGAAAAACATCAGGATACTCATTTACCACTAGCACATCATTAATCTGAACAGTTCCTTTATTTTCAACGACGTGTGCAAGGTAACATTCATTTCCATCTTTTACAAGTTTCTCGGCCTCTTGATATGTTATCAAAAGTAAGGGTTCATTCTTGTAAACAAACTGAAAGTCTTTCTGAAAAGAAACTTCTTTAGCTCTACAGTCAATCTTAGCATGGTAAATAGAGAGCCAATCCATACCCAGGATAACATCAAACTCTACTAGAGGTAGAACAATAAGGTTTGCAAGTAGGTTCTTTCCACAGATAAGGATATGAAGATTCTTATAAATTCTTTTTTCCTCGACACTTCCCCCAGGTGTTTTTACCAAAAGTTCAGGAGTCATTTCTTGAGATGGTATTCCCATTTTACTAGAAAAGGTTTCAGAGATGAAAGAATGTGTAGACCCCGAATCAAACAACACACTGGCATAATCTGAAAAAACAAACAAAGTACCTGATACAACTTCATTTGATGGCCCGACATCTGCTGAAGTAGTTGCAAAGGATTTCACCACCCCTTTCTGCTTGTAGTCTAACTGCTTCCCATCACTCAAGCTCCTTGTCGGACACTCGTTTGCATAGTGACCCATCTCATTGCACTTATAACATTTCACTAGCTGTAAATCAAATTTGTTATTACCTTCACCTTGATCCTTTTCAGTGCAATCACGAGCCTTATGTCCCATCTTACCACATCGTTAGCACTTTCCAGAATTCAGAAGACATTCCCCAGCATGCCTTTTTCCACATTTATCACAAACTGGAAACTTAGTTTTCCTACCATCAGAATTTTTTGAAGAATTCATACCTTTCTCCTGCCACCTCGGTCTCTTCTTCTGCTGGTTGTTATAGAAAACTTGGTCATCGGAAAACTCCATTTCCACCTTCTCAGCACATCGAACAAGCTATTCATAACTTTTAAACTCACGAGAAGCTAATTCCCTTCGATACTTTGGCTTCAATCCTGAGTAAAAATGATTGATTTTACTATCATGGTCCCGGATAAAATTTGGAGCATACCTTGCCAATCGAGTGAACCTTTCTTCATAGGCAGCCACTGAGTCTTCCTCTTGCCTCAATTCCAAGAATTGCTTTTCCATCCTAAGTCGAACAGCCTTAGGAAAATACTTCTCATGAAACATACCTTTGAATTCATCCCAGTCAAGAGCATCAATCTCATCGGCATCCCTGATATTTTTAACCATAGACCACCACTGATCTGCTTCACACTCCAAACGGTAAATAGCAAGACTAACATTTTGATTGTCTGAACACCCCATGACATTAAAAATATTCTCCAGTGCTTTAATACACCCTTCAGCTAGCACAGGGTCAGATGATCCTCTGAATGATGGTGGATGTTGCCTCATGAAATGTTCCACCACTGACATGTTCCTCTGCGGTTGATCTGGCTGATCTCGTGCATGGATACCATCGCCATTTATCGCTTGAGTCAACTGCGCCATTACTGCAACAAACTGTTCAGTTCCAATTTCGACCATTTCTGGATGCTGATTCGGAAGGTTATTTCCTTCTGTATGCCTTCATAGCATTGCTTCCCTGTTTCCTCTGCGGAAAACCATTCTGAACAAACATGTCTTAGATGAAGCCACATGGTAATCTTTAAATGCTATATCATTTCGAAAAAAAATATTTTCGGATAATCATTTAATAGAATTCTAACTCCTAAAGTTATCTAAACCGACCTCAGATACCAACTATAATGCCCCAGCCTTAAACCTTACTTAATCTTGAGTTATTACAAGATTTCACATTGAGGATCTTTTCGGGTTTAGAGTTTTAGAGAATTAGATCATAAAACTTTCATCACATTCCACGTATAAACAAAGTGGTTACATAAAGATAGTATTCTTCATTCCCATCAATGGAAACACATTTAAAATAAAACATGGATTATTTCTTGACACATCCTTGACTCTATCATCTTATCATGTACCTTTCCCTTTGACCTGTGAAAAACATTTCAAAAACTTGGGATGAGCATAAAAACTCAGTATGGGTTATAAAAAAAACATGGAAAGAAAACATGAGTTCATATATACATAAGAATGAAATCATACATTAACCATAAAACATAGGCACTTTAACATACCTCATAAAATCATGAATAAATCATAGAAATCATAAGACATAAAGGTAACTTGATGCATTCATAACATTCTTACATAGGGAGTAACCCTCTTGGTTACGTTTGGAATACCCATCACAGTATATTCCCTAAAATCTCTTCAGAGAAACCTTAACGTTTCACTCCTTCGCGTTACCCAATGAATTGGAGAGCTATAACGGGCTCACCCGCCCTTAGTTTATCACGGAACCACCCGTCTTCATAATAATGCCCAAGAACCATAACATAATCATATCACATAAAACATGCATAAAGGAAACATAAAATTTCCACATTTCAATCACGAGATATCAATACAACAAATTGATATAAAAACATTATGAAAACCATTTTCAATACTAAAATAAAAGAAAAGTAAAACATGGTATTTATTTTTCTTTTAAAAAGAAGGTATGGCTTGTAGAGGAAGCCGAAACTCAAATAATGGTCACGACGGCGGAGAAGTAGTTGTCGCCGCATATGTACGACAAAAACATTCCATTTTGTCGTTTAGTAAATGCTTAGTATAAAAAAGATTCCTTTTGAATAAACGTAAAAGTCAAAGGGGTTTATACACCGTATAAAAGAAAGTTGTGTATAAAATAAAATATGCCTCAATGAAAGGAGATTGAGACGAAGTCCCATACCTCGTATCCGACTTGACCCGACCATTCTTTAATCTCCTGAATAATAAAATTGAGTTAATCTCTACTTTCTTATGAATCTTTTTCAAGTTCATTATTCCTTTTATACCATGTTATGAACATCATGTAATCATTTAAGTTAATAATGTTCATTTTTTCGGTATTTGGTTCTTAAGTCAAAAATAGACTTCTTACACTTACATGTTGTTAATTTTGTCAAAGTTTCATTATATCCAGTATGGTATTCATGATTTAGATATCATATATGTCATATATATCCAGTACATACATGCATTTATAATATTACATAATCATTTAGAGGTAAGAAATGAAATGCACTGTTCATGGAGACGGTAAGTCGTACGTACGCATGAACAATACTTTCATTTCTATTTCGTATTTTATAGAATGGAATCATAATGATATAAAGGTATATTATAATTCCAGTATAATATTATATATAATATCATAGTTCCATCCTTTATATGTCCCACATATGGTATTTAACGAATCAAATCACTTTGAGGGGCGGTAGTCCGCACTTCCTAAAATGAAGATATCGTGTTTACCCATAATGGAAACCATAAAGGTATGCCCAAAATGAAAAAAACAGAAGCTTAAGAAAAACATAAACATATTATATATCATATATAAAAATAGTGACATCATAATGGCCACCTTTGAAGGTGTTAAATGAGTATTGAACAATCATCGTTTCGGGAGGCAGAATTTCGCCATCCACAGAAACCGTATGTTCTTTAACCATTTGATGTAGTTGTGTGAGAGTTTAGCTCAAATAAATCTTATAACAACATCCTAGTATATTGAAGATACTGGTGTTGTTACAAAATAAGTAAATAAAAAGAGTTTAGGGGGTTGGAGAAGCAAAATAAAACAAATGAACATGAAAGAATAAATTACCTTTAAAAGTGTAATGCCTTTTGATTTGAGCCTAAAGGCTTCCTTTGAAAGGATTATGCCCAAAGGGAATCCTCTAGGATGAGTAGAGGGATGTGGAGAGAGTAAATGGGCAGGGGTTGGCCGAGCCAAAGGCTTGAAGAGTGTGTGAAATGAGGTAGAGGTGGGGGCCTTTTATAAGAGGAGAGGAGGGTCACTTTTGGAAAGTAAAGAAATATTACTTTACTTGAAAATGTGTTTCGGTTTTAAAAGGTCCCACATTGATATAATTCGTGGATAAGGTGATAAGGGTTCTAAATCCACTCATCCAATTAGTTTTGGACATGTGTAGTTCATATATGTTACATTATCTTTCTATTTTATTTAAATCGTCAAATAATGATGTCATCGCTGCATCATTATTATGTCATAAATAATTAAATTTATTTAATGTCTAAATACTATAAACAAAATACTATGATATAGGAAATCTTTTTATCTTTACAATGACTATTTATAATCAAAATTAGGACTTGTATAACCCCACTTAAAAATTGTTTTTGAAAAACATATTATGTTTGTGTCATTTTCACTTTAACATTAAATAAAAAGTAATTTATGTCATTTCCCAACAAAAGTGGATCCATGGGGTCCCCAAGTTGACCCATGGCATTTCTTGGTCGGCCATGACACAACCAATAAGGTTGGGACATGTGTCTAGGTCATTCCATATTATTAAAGCATTATTTATACCTTAAACTACACTAATTTCCACTAATCGCGATTAAGAACTTAATAAGTTACTATTCACCAAAAAATTATTATAATCTCATTGAACCACATTTTACTTCTTAATGACAACCAAGTATGTCGGATTTTCAAAATTCAATACACATTAGCGGTAAACTTTCATTTAACTGAAAAATCAGTTTGCTTGATTACCACTTAGTGGTTTCACTATTCATCAAAAATTGGAGTTTTTCAGAAAATTACCAAAAATTCACCCTAAGCTATATTTGATATTCCGAATTCCAAAATGAAGTCTATTTTACAAAATTCAAATAATATATGTCACATTAATTAATTTAATAATTAATTCCCGCTGCCAGAGCAAATAGCGTGTTTTTACAAAACAATAAGTATCAAAAGATTGACACCAGTTTAAGTCTAATTTCAAAGTGAAATTGATTCCAATAACCACCATTGGATAAAATGGTAAAAATATATTCTAATTTCACTTCCAAACCAATTCAAAACAAAATCTAATCATATAAATAAATTAGATTAAAAAGCAGTTTTGATGTAAAATGCAGTATTTTTCCCTATTCATTAAAAAATGAACATTGTCAGAAAAATACCAAAAATGCACACAAGGTAAATTTTGATGTCCCAATCATAAAGATTAAGTTTATTTTGACAAACATAGCTTATAAAATTGTCAAAGGTAGATTTAAAAAGGGTTTTCCATCATAAGGAAGTAAAACAATCTTTTAAGAATATTAGTGTATTCCATGCATAAGATTGTATTTATTTTCATTTTAAGTCTCTAAAACACTATCTTAATCATTAATAGATATAGATAAAAATATCTATTATTCATTACTTACTTGGGATGTTACAAATATTGGTTAAAGTCATTTATACCGTTGTGTGAATTTTTATAAGAGGTTTATAAAAGAATCATTCCGTCATTTTCCAAACATGGTGCTTTTTAACCTTTTTGACAGAATTATGGTAAGAATGTTTTTTTAACATATATGGTGGGTGAGGCTATTTTTTGTCGTTATAAAATCGTCGAAGCTTCCCTTAAAAGCTTATAAGAATACTTTCAAAGAAAAGTTTTTTTATAAATATATGACTCTTAAAGGATTTCAAAATAGAAAGAGATATTTCTCTAAAAAGAATTTTGATTTCATCTATGTCAACATCCTTTGATGGATTTTACGCTTATTTGAAGTTGATTTATTATGATAAAAAACTTCTATATTGTATTGAAGGTTTTGTGATATTTTTGAATGTGGATATGTTACTTTTATACCATTCATGGTTTATGGATGAAGTATTTACATTTCGTATTCTAGTTTTAATACGAATGTTTATTTTATGTTTCTACCTTTTCATATAGGAATGCATTGGACTTAATATGTGACGGGTGGAGCCCGCTATAGCTCCTCGATGCATCGGTAGGTCTCATGAGACAAAATAGTGTATTTTCACAAGGCCTTGACAAAATATTAATTGTAGTCTTGGCACGAGGCCTTGGCTATTTGGTTATGATAGTCTAGCATTATGCATTCCATCATTATGAAAATGGTTATTGATATTGCATGTGATTATTAGATTAGCAGAATATCCAAGGGAATAAGTAAATGGAATTATTTCATTTTATTTTTTCTATACTATGTTGAAGTTAAAGTTTAAAATGGTTTTGTTTTAATTATACATTGCATTAAATGTTTATTCTTATTTATGATAGTTACGCTATATTCTTATCCTTAATAGGCATTTGGGCTCACCCCTTTTCAATGTTTTATTTTCCCAGGATGTGAAGAAGTAAATTATGAATGACCTGTATGGATAGTATCAGGGGATAAGAGTGTTGACTATGGAGACTATGTAGTTTTAGTATTCATTTTTATGATTTATTATAAAACTTTATGAATATATCTAGTGTTTCCAAGGCTACTAAACCAATCGGTATTTCGAGACTTGATATTTCTGGTGATCATTCCAATGTTACGTAATAATGCACCGACTCTGGGTAACTCGGGTCGGGGAATTACAGTTGGTATCAGAGGATGTTTAGTACAAATCTTGGAAGCTAGATTTAGATAAACTCTGATTATAGCACATAGATTGAATATGGACTTTGAGGATTAGTATAGAAGAACTTCCTAGAATTTTGGTGTTGTAGAGATTTTGTGAGTTTTTCGAGCAATACATCCTTGTCTAGATATGAGCAGGTAGAGGCACCTCTAGCACAGATGTACCTAGGGGTAAAACCCGAAAACACCACATTAAGATAGACTTTAACTGGAACTGGTGCATGACAACAGGCCTTGCTGCACTCTTGGTTACGACACTCCCAGGGGATTTTCTTAGGATAACTCTCATTTTCGTTACAAATCATTATGAAGGGTTTATGATTATATACTTACTCAAAGAAAACATGTTTATTATTATGGATTATATCCATAAATATTTAAATTTATGTTAAGTGTTTTATAAGAATGGAATTATGTATTTTGATTCATAAACAGATCTAGTTTATGTCATTGTTTAGAAATGGTGCCTAATAGAAGAAATGGAAATCGTATCAATGTACGCACTCTATGTAGGGATTTCCCTCCTGCTCAAGATAATTATAGTGGAGATGGTGATGCAACCGGTGCCGATTAGCTAATCACCATACTAGGAGAACTCACTCTGGTTATGAATAATAACCTTACATATATGGATCACCCTGATCCATAGTGTGGAAGATCAATGTTAGATCGATTCATGAGGAAACAACCACCAATTTTCAATGGGAGTACAAATCCATTGGTAGCTGAGAAATGGATATGTTCCCTAGAGAAAATATTTCAGGCTTTGGGAAATAGTGAAAGGGAAAAAGTTATCATGGAAGTTTACCGCCTCACTGGAGATGCTGATCAATGGCGGTCATTGATTCAGAACATAAAGGAAGATGATGAAGTATAAAATATGGAATGGAGGGAGTTCAAAGAACTATTTTTAGAAAAATACTTTCCTCGTGACCATCGAGCAGATATGGAAAGGAAATTTCTGAGTATGAGAGAAAAGGAGGATTATAATTTCGCAAAGTATGAGGCTAACATTACATGGTTAGCAAGGTATGCTGGAGATTATATATGTAACCCAAGAAGTAAGATTGGTCATTTCTCTAATGGGTTAAAACCATTTCTCCGTTGAGCATTAGTCTCAAAATCCTTCTCATTATACGAAGACATTGTCACATGCGCTATCAAGACAGAAAAGGAATTCCCTAAGTCTTATGACTTTAAAGCAAAGCAAGAGAAGAAGAGATATACTGATCAATATGGGAATGGAAATAAGGGGCAGAAGCGAAAGGTTGAATATCCATCCTATGGTAAATGTGGGAAGAAACACCCTGGTATTTGCTTGAAGGGAATGGGTGTTTGTTACAAATGTGGTGAAAAAGGCCACCATGCTCGTGATTGCAAATGGAAGAAGGAAGATACCAATGTTCAGTGCTACAATTGTAGGGAGATGGGACATTATTCAAATGAATGTCTTAAGCGTCAGGGGAACTTACCTCAGAAAATGAAAAGGGATCAAGGCTAAGATTATGCTATCACTACTGCTGAGTTAGAAGCTCCGAAAGACGTCGTGGAAGGTAATTTAATGGTTTCCTCAAGTTTAGAAAATGCATTATTTGATTTTGGATCATCGCATTTCTTTATATCTTCCCTGTTTTCTATGAAAATTTGATATTTCCAATTTTATTTAACAAGGGAGTTTTTAGTTAAAACTCCTAAGGTAAGTATCATTGCGACAAATTTTGTAAATCATTCCCCATTAGAGAACATAAATTTTCTTTATCCGCTAATCTCATTGTCATACCTATAATTGAGTTTGATATAATCCTTGGTATGGATTTGATTTCAGACTATGATGCGATGTTTTATTGTAAGAAGAATGAGGTCATGATTTTTGACGATGATGATAAGGAACACCTTATCTTTAGAGCAGAATCTTCACCACCTAATTCTTATCTAGATCCACCCCCAATAGATGAAATAAATTCAATTATTGGGGAGGAAGAGGATGAAATTACAATGGGTGAGGAATGAAATTTTCAAATAGAGGATGTACCAGTTGTGAAAGAATATGTAGATGTGTTTCCGGAAGATTTTCCTGGACATCCTCTAGAGTGAGAAGTTCAGTTTTCCATTGATTTAATTCCTGGATCAAGGCCTATATCGAAGACCCCTTATAGAATGGACACTGTAGAATTAGTTGAACTAAAGAAACAACTAGAGGAATTGAGTAATAAGGGATTTATTCTCCCTAGTGTTTCTCCATGGGGAGCCCCTGTTCTTTTTGTTAAAAAGAAAGATGGATCTATGTGGTTATGTATTGACTATAGGGTGATCAATGACATAACAATAAAGAATATGAATCCCCTACCTCGCATTGATGATTTACTTGTCCAACTACATGGAGCTCAATAATTTCAATGATTGAACTTCGATCTAGATACCATCAGTTGTGTGTGAAGAAGGAAGACATTCCGAAGACAGCATTTCAAACCAGGTATGGGCACTACGAGTTTACAATTGTAACAGCCCGAGATTTTATGAAAACTATTCTTTTTAATTTTATTAATGTCTTGTGTTGTACGCTACACCAAAAGGAGCTTTCACAATACGCATCCTTGACTTTCCTTGCATTACACGCAATCGCGACCTTCCTCGATAGCGTGTGTAATACGCAATACCGAGTTTCACTAAACAACGATATGCTATTAAAATATTATTAAAACTAGCCGTTATGAATAGTAATAACCACTTTTTGAAATTTTATAAATTTTATTTTTCAAAATGGACTTCATTTTTGGACTCAGAATATCGAAATTAGCCTAGGGTGAAATTTTGGTATTTTTCTGAAAACTTTCAATTTTTGATGAATAGTAAAACCACTAAGTGGTAGGTTAAAAAACTGAATTTTGCATAAAACTTAATTTTACCGCTTCTGTGAATGGAATTTCAAAAATCCGACAGACACCGTTGATGTCAGTAAGTAAAATGTGGTTCAATGTGATAAAAATAATTTTTTGGTGAATAGTAACTTTTTACCTTTTTTACCGCGGTTAATAGTAAATAGGGTAACTAAGGGTAAATATGATATTAATATTACCCTAACACATGTCCTAATTCTATTGGACAAGTGTAATTCGACCAAAAACAAACTTAGGAATTAAATATGAACATTTAGGCCCACTTGGACATTTATTAGTAATTTATTTAAAGAAGGGTTAAAATAGTTAAAATCAATGTTTAATAAGTAAATCATTTTTAATATGGGGTTATACATAAGATAAATTCGACTATAAATATTCATTAGAAAGATAAATAGATTTCCTACATAATGGTATTTTATTTGTAATTTTTAGACATTAAATAATTTAATTTATTTATGACAGAATAATGATGCAGTAATTATCTTATTAATGAAATATTGACATAATTGATGTTATAAACACCAAAATAAATGTAATTTGAAATTTTTTATGTATTCCACTAATTTTCTAGGTTACTATGATATATTAGTGTTGATTTAATAAACATGGTTCGAACATATAATTCTGTTATGACTTTCAAAAAAATCATATATCAAATAGTCTCAAAATTGACAAAAAATAGTTTTTAAATCAAATATTATATTACTAATTGTTATTTTATTCCTAAAAATCTAATATTCGGCCAAATGACTTAGATAAGGATATATATATTAATAATAAACAATTTGGGGTTCGTTTGGCATGATATAGTAAGTGTATTAACCATATAGTGAAAGAAAACAAAAAGACATGGTAAAAGTTAAATTATTTAACTTAGAGTTAAATCTAATTGATAAGGTTAAAATAATACCATAAACTTCTCTAAATCCTATTGGTTGATAGGATTGCGACCCATCCCCACCTTAGCTTCGAAATAATACCCTTTGGAGCCATTATAAACCGATTTTGACTTTAATATAAAATAATATTTTGAGATATTCCTAAGGTGCCCCTCTCCTCCCTTATAAAAGGACACCTCCTCCCCCTCCTCCTCACACCAATTTGAGCACTCAAGCTCGGCCAACCTCTGCCAAAATCTCTTCTCCACTTCCCTAGCAACATCCTAGAGATTCTGGTCTTCCTCAAAGACCAATTTTAGTTCCCTAAGAGGAGGTCTCCAAAAGCCGCTTCAAAGAAGAGGTAATTACCGTTACCAATTCTTTCATCTTTATTTCTTCCTCCACTTCTTCTTCTTAGGTTCTTTCATTATGAAGTAATAACATCAGTATCACTCATATACTGATATGTTATTATAAGTATGAAACAACCCTATTTCACCATCTATCCATCCTACGGAAAAAGAAATCACCGCGCGTGCGTACGTACGGAATACCGTCTCCACGCCGTGGTGTAATCTATTTTCCACCACCACCTTACATGGATGGGTATAATGGTGTAAAGAATAACTATACATTCTTATTAAAACATCATATTGATTCTGATATATTGTATAATCCACTCCAATTCAATTCAATATTTATAGAAATGATATCATCCCTCGTGCGTACGTACGGACTACCGTCTCCACGACGCGATGAGATTCATTCTCCACATTAACCATTCATGAAGGATTATAAAGCATATATAACAAGTAATAATGAAATATATGACATAATAATGATACTGGATTTATGTATATTTATATGTATGTCATCTACTTAATTCCATTCAATTCAATAAGGAAACGAAAACAACGTTCATGCGTACGTACGGACTACCGTCTCCATGAACAGTGTATTTCATTCCATTATCAATATATAATATATATATGTATATTCTGAATATATATTATATATAAATCATGTTTTACATTCTGGATATAAGTAATCATGATCCAAGTAATCATATTAATAATTAAAAGTTAAAAACACGAATGACAAATAAGACGATTTTACCCAAAATGCTATTTTAACATGAATTTACAAAAGACCGGGTAATATAAAGCCATAAGAGAACCATATATGATATCATAACAATGAATATGATTCTGTAATAAGTCAATAACATTATGAAAATCATTATACAGGAGGTTCGGACACGTACAAAGCAAGTCGGACCTAAGGTAAGGGAAATATCACAATCTCACTTTTATCCGAGATTGTTTTTACTTTGGTAATTACTGGGGCGTATTTTATCATCCACATCCATGTTCCCTCAATATGTAATATTATTTCTATCCTTCTAAAATAGTTTATATCCAATTTTACCCTTCAGTAAGTTTTTTTTAAGGATAAGAAAGGAATCTTTTGACGTTTTTCGTACGAGGTACTTTTTGACTTTTCCGACAAAAGTACGAAGAATGTTTTTCTTAACTTATACGGCATGAATGGATTTTTAAAACATTATTTCCAAGAAGCTTCCTTTACAAGTTTTCAAGTTTATTTTTAATCAACTTCTTTTAGTTTATAATTTTATGACATGTTAAGAAAGGAAAATGTTTTTGAAGTATAAAGGATATTTTCCTCAAGAATGGAGTTCAAGTGTTTTATCAAAATTATTTTCCATCTAAGATAATAAAGGGTTCTATTTTTATCCCTATTATTACATTGATTTGATTATGTTGTGATGGAATTATATTTTTATGAATTCCTTTATCTTATATGAGTTGTTTATGATGTTTAAGATTCCCATTTTTTATTACATGGGTTATGCGATGATGTATGATTTATGGTTATGTGGCACACATAATAAAGGATTCATTATAAGATGGGTGGGACCTATATCTCCCTCCAATGCATTGGGTAAAGATTTTATATCTCATGAGATAGACAGGGCTGGAACGGTAGGTTATACCGGTTCAGTGAAACAAGACTGAAACGAGGGTTACTCGATTCATAAAGGGACTTTGTCCACTAAGATAGTCTTGGAAATGAGTCATGACTAACAAGAAATGATTCTCTATGATTATGTGTGAATGCCACAAAGTTTCATGTTTTAAGTTATGATTATTGTGATTACATTTCACTGCCATGATTTATCCCATGTTATGAAATTATGCTCTCTTTTGCAGGTTAAGATTTCCAAAATGTTATGTTCTTATGAATACGATGTGATTGATATTTCTTTTGTTTACCCTTACTGAGCATTTGAGCTCACCATTTTATGTTTTCTTTTCCCCAGGATATAAAGAAAGGATTTAGCTAAAAAAAGGGAAGATCTTTATAGGAGATGTTGAAGATCTTTCACCACAATTAGAATATTACGTTCCGAGTTTCCAAAGACACTAAACTATTACAATCCTTGTGTGTGTGTTTTTTTTATGTACTATGTATTCCGAAAATGTAATGTAATGTCCATGTAACTCAAGATACGGGTCTCTACAGTTGGTATCAGAGGAAAGGTTTAGTCAACCTTTGGAAACTAGGATGCGAGAACATTAGTGAGATCCCTAGAGATATTTCTAAGGTATGTCTAGGGATGCCCCTAAGGATAAGTATACGTATAGGATATAGTCCTAGAACTATGGTAACGATATTAGATTAAACTAAAGATGTTAGATATTCCCCCTTTATTATGATTTTTGCCTCTCACACTATTCTTTTTGGGTTTTAGAAAATGGCTGGAAACAAGGTGATTCACGATAATGGAGGATATGATGGACAATGGAATGATATTATTCATGAGCAACCAAATGAAATGGGATTTGGAAGTCCAAACATCATTATTATGCCGAATCATCAATCTCATAATATGATCAATAAAATAAAATTTGGTAAGTTTCCTGACTCGGCTAATAAGAGAAAGATGGAGTTTCATGATGATCATAGAGGAAAGGAAGTTCAATTTCCCCTATGTAAATCATGTGGGAAGAGGCATCAAGGAGAATGTTTCAAGGGAACTGGAAGATGCTTTGGGTGTGGAAAAGAAGGACACAAAGCAAGTAAGTGCAAAGGAAAAGGTTCAGTTAACACCATGGATGAGGATAATGGTATTGCTAAGACATCAAAAATGGTTAAGTGTTTTAAATGTGGAATGTATGGGCATTATGCAAACAAATGCCCTAAGGGAAAGACTCATGAAGAGAATCAGTATGGTCATATGGGTAGTATTTATGTGGATGATGATGAAGAGACTACAAATGATATGTGAGATGAAAGAATTTTTGAAGCTTGGTCAATGGTTTAAGAATGTAGTGGAATGATTACATGTTTATCATGTGTAATGTTGTATAAGTAATCTCATGGAATAAGGAGACATCTAAGGATTGTTACACTGTTGTCCATCCTTAAGTTTTGAAAGTGTATGATGAATGGTACCAGTAACCATGAAAGGTTATTCAGATACTTTTGGAAAGTAGATGATAAGTGCATAATGAAAGGATAAGAATATAATGAGATGTTTGATTGTATTCATGAGCTCATGATTGATATAAGGACTAAGTGATATCATGGTTTGAGTATATAGAATTCTGAGGATTTTGGTATGTGGAAATTATTAACTTTTAACTACATTCATGTTTTCACTAAGGTTCGATGGATATTCAAGAGAATACATGATTAAGGCCTTTGAATGTTTGGAATGTGACCAACAAAACATATCTTAAGATATATGGGGATCAAGGATGGTACTAAATATCTGGTAATCGTATTCACTATGTTATGAGAGTGGACTGCAGTATTATGGATAATCCTAAAGATTGAAATGGATTATGTTGGACATAAGTGAATATTGTTTAAGGATAGATGTTTTTTTCGATATTATTGATGGGATGATATAGTAATGTAGTTTTAGAAAAAGGACAACCTGCAGGACGGGCGACAACCCATCGCTTCGGACAAGGCTGTGGGAATCGAACCCACAACCGAAGTGCGACTGGCCTTTATCGCCTACCACTGGCCTACAGGAAGTACCTGTTTAGTAGAAACCAGTTTTATTATATTAAGCAGTATGATATATGAGGTATAAGTCCATTTTAGGAACCATATATGATTAATCTCACTATAGATCGACTTATGTATAAATTTTTTGCTAACCTTTTGTTTGAGACAGATGGAATGACCCGTCGATTAACAAATTCAACTTCATTTATTTAAGAGATGAAGTGGAAATTGTTCAAGGCACGAACAACAGTGAGATTGTACCAAAATAAAGTAAGTATTTATTCTAATTCAAATTTTCAACTTTAGGGAAATGATCTTGAAAAACCAAAAATGTTGTCCTAGTGATCTTATACCTGATGAATCAGATGGTACCTTATATCATCACAAATGTATGGATTTGTGATTACTGGCTTTTCCATAGCCATGTTCTCTACCACTCTCCATCAGAACATGATGGTTAGATTTCTCTTCCATATCCATATTTTCACCTATGTGGAAACCCAGTGATTGGTTTATTTGGGTAACCGTTACGTTTCATACTTTTGTTTTTAAAGATTGGTTTTGGTATTCCTTTTTATGATGTGGGTTTCTATTAAAAAAACTTTCGAATAGTACACTATTTATAACCCCGAAGAATTTCGAGGGCGAAATTCATTTTAAGGGGGGTAGAATGTAACAGCCAGAGATTTTATGAAAACTATTCTTTTTAATTTTATTAATGTCTTGTGTTGTACGCTACACTAAAAGGAGCTTGCACAATACGCATCCTTGACTTTCCTTGTATTACACGCAATCGCGACCTTCCTCGATAGCGTGTGTAATACGCAATACCGAGTTTCACTAAACAACGATATGCTATTAAAATATTATTAAAACTAGCCGTTATGAATAGTAATAACCACTTTTTGAAATTTTATAAATTTTATTTTTCAAAATGGACTTCATTTTTGGACTCAGAATATCGAAATTAGCCTAGGGTGAAATTTTGGTATTTTTCTGAAAACTTTCAATTATTTATGAATAGTAAAACCACTAAGTGGTAGGTTAAAAACTGAATTTTGCATAAAACTTATTTTTACCATTTCTGTGAATGGAATTTCAAAAATCCGACAGACACGGTTGATGTCAGTAAGTAAAATGTGGTTCAATGAGATAAAAATAATTTTTTGGTGAATAGTAACTTTTTACCTTTTTTACCGCGGTTAATAGTAAATAGGGTAACTAAGGGTGAATATGATATTAATATTACCCTAACACATGTCCTAATTCTATTGGACAAGTGTAATTCGACCAAAAACAATCTTAGGAATAAAATATGACCATTTAGGCCCACTTGGATTAGATTATGACATTTATTAGTAATTTATTTAAAGAAGGGTTAAAATAGTTAAAATCAAAGTTTAATAAGTAAATCATTTTCAATATGGGGTTATACCTAAGATAAATTCGACTATAAATATTCATTAGAAAGATAAAAAGCTTTCCTACATAATGGTATTTTATTTGTAATTTTTAGACGTTAAATAATTTAATTTATTTATGACACAATGATGATGCAGTAATTATCATATTAAAGAAATATTGACATAATTGATGTTATAAACACAAAAATAAATGTAATTTGAGAATTTTTATGAATTACACTAATTTTCTAGGTTACTATGATATATTAGTGTTGATTTAATCAACTTGGTTAGAACATATAATTCTGTTATGACTTTCACAAAAATCATATATCAAATAGTGTCAAAATTGACAAAAAATAGTTTTTAAATCAAATATTATATTACTAATTGTTATTTTATTCCTAAAAATCTAAGGTTCGACCAAATGACTTAGATAAGGATATATATATTAATAATAAACAATTTGGGGTTCTTTTGGCATGTTATAGTAAGTGTATTAACCATATAGTGAAAGAAAACAAAAAGACATGGTAAAAGTTAAATTATTTAACTTAGAGTTAAATCTAATTGATAAGGTTAAAATAATACCCTAAACTTGTCTAAATCCTATTGGATGATAGTATTTAGACCCATCCCCACCTTAGCTTCGAAATAAGACCATTTGGTGCCATTATAAACCGATTTTGACTTTAATATAAAATAATATTTTGAGATATTCCTAAGGTGCCCCTCTCCTCCCTTATAAAAGGACACCTCCTCCCCCTCCTCCTCACACCAATTTGAGCACTCAAGCTCGGCCACCCTCTACAAAAATCTTTTCTCCACTTCCCTAGCAACATCCTAGAGGTTCTGGTCTTCCTCAAAGACCAATTTTAGTTCCCTAAGAGGAGGTCTCCAAAAGGTGCTTCAAAGAAGAGGTAATTACCGTTACCAATTCTTTCATCTTTATTTCTTCTTCCACTTCTTCTTCTTAGGTTGTTTCATTATGAAGTAATAACATCAGTATCACTCATATACTGATATGTTATTATAAGTATGAAACAACCCTATTTCACCATCTATCCATCCTACGGAAAAAGAAATCACCGCGCGTTCGTACGTACGGAATACCGTCTCCACGCCGTGGTGTAATCTATTTTCCACCACCACCTTACATGGATGGGTATAATGGTGTAAAGAATAACTATACATTCTTATTACAACATCATATTGATTCTGATATATTGTATAATACACTCCAATTCAATTCAATATTTATAGAAATGATATCATCGCTCGTGCGTACGTACGGACTACCGTCTCCACGACGCGATGAGATTCATTCTCCACATTAACCATTCATGAATGATTATAAAGCATATATAACAAGTAATAATTAAATATATGACATAATAATGATACTGGATTTATGTATATTTATATGTATGTAATCTACTTAATTCCATTCAATTCAATAAGGAAACGAAAATAGCGTTCATGCGTACGTACGGACTACCGTCTCCAGGAACGGTGTATTTCATTCCATTATCAATATATAATATATATATGTATATTCTGAATATATATTATATATAAATCATGTTTTAAATTCTGGATATAAGTAATCATGATCCAAGTAATCATATTAATAATTACAAGTTAAAAACACGAATGACAAATAAGACGATTTTACCCAAAATGCTACATTAACATGAATTTACAAAAGACCGGGTAATATAAAGCCATAAGAGAACCATATATGATATCATAACAATTAATATGATTCTGTAATAAGTCAATACCATTATGAAAATCATTATACAAGTGGTTCGGACACGTACAAAGCAAGTTGGACCTAAGGTAAGGGAAATATCACAATCTCACTTTTATCCGAGATTGTTTTTACTTTGGTAATTACTGGGGCGTATTTTATCATCCACATCCATGTTCCCTCAATATGTAATATTATTTCCATCCTTCTAAAATAGTTTATATCCAATTTTACCCTTCAGTAAGTTTTTTTTAAAGATAAGAAAGGAATCTTTTGTCGTTTTTCGTACGAGGTACTTTTTGACTTTTCCGACAAAAGTACGAAGAATGTTTTTCTTAACTTATACGGCATGAATGGATTTTTAAAACATTATTTCCAAGAAGATTCCTTTACAAGTTTTCAAGTTTATTTTTAATCAACTTCTTTTAGTTTATAATTTTATGGCATGTTAAGAAAGGAAAATTTTTTTGAAGTATAAAGGATATTTTCCTCAAGAATGGAGTTCAAGTGTTTTATCAAAATTATTTTCCATCTAAGATAATAAAGGGTTCTATTATTATCCCTATTATTACATTGATTTGATTATGTTGTGATGGAATTATATTTTTATGAATTCCTTTATCTTATATGAGTTGTTTATGATGTTTAAGATTCCCATTTTTTATTACATGGGTTATGCGATGATGTATGATTTATGGTTATGTGGCACACATAATAAAGGATTCATTATAAGATGGGTGGGACCTATATCTCCCTCCAATTCATTGGGTAAAGATTTTATATCTCATGAGATAGACAGGGCTGGAACGGTAGGTTATACCGGTTCAGTGAAACAGGACTGAAACGAGGGTTACTCGATTCAGAAAGGGACTTTGTCCACTAAGATAGTCTGGGAAATGAGTCATGACTAACAAGAAATGATTCTCTATGATTATGTGTGAATGCCATAAAGTTTGATGTTTTAAGTTATGATTATTGTGATTACATTTCACTGCCATGATTTATCCCATGTTATGAAATTATTCTCTCTTTTGCAGGTTAAGATTTCCAAAATGTTATGTTCTTATGAATACGATGTGATTGATATTTCTTTTGTTTACCCTTACTGAGCATTTGAGCTCACCCTTTTATGTTTTCTTTTCCCCAGGATATAAAGAAAGGTTTTAGCTAAAAAAAGGGAAGATCTTTATAGGAGATGTTGAAGATCTTTCACCACGATTAGAAGATTACGTTCCGAGTTTCCAAAGACACTAAACTATTACGATCCTTGTGTGTGTGTTTTTGTTATGTACTAAGTATTCCGCAAATGTAATGTAATGTCCATGTAAGTCAAGATACGGGTCTCTACAACAATAATGACTTCTGGATTAACTAATGCACCCTCTGTATTCATGGATCTGATGAATAGAGTTTTCAAGGAATATCTCGATGAATTTTTGGTGGTATTTATTGATTATATCTTGGTATACTCCAAAAGCTACTAATATCATGAAAATCACTTGTGCATTATCCTGAGGACTCTGAGAAGACATGAATTATATGGGAAGTTTAGCATGTTGGAATTCTGGCTTTAGGAGATTTCTTTTCTTCGCCATATTGTCTCTAAAGATGGAATCTCTATTGATCCTTCTAAGACCAAGGCAATCCAAGAATGGCCAGCACCTATGAATATAAATGAGGTACACAGTTTTATTGGTTTCACAGGTTATTATCGATATTTTGTCCAGAATGTTTCCTGATTGGAAAACCCATTAACGAAGCTCACACGTAAAGGGGTTAAATTTGTTTGGAATAAAGACTGTGAAGAATGTTTCGAAGAATGGAAGAGAATATTAGTCAATGCTCCTATATTGAATCTACCATCAGGTAATAATGGGTTCGTTATTTATAGTGATGCATCGAAGAAAGGACTTGGTTGTGTCCTTATGAAGAATGTTAAGGTTATTTCCTATGCATCACGATAGTTGAAAATTCGTGAATAAAACTATCAAACTCATGATATCGAGTTAGAAGCTGTGATCATTGCTTTGAAGATATGGAGTCACTACCTCTATGGTGAAAAATGTGAGATTTATACTGATCCCAAGAGTTTGAAGTATATTTTATCACAAAAAGAACTCAACATGAGGCAAAGGAGATGGCTTGAATTACTCAAGGGTTATGATTGCACGATACACTACCACCCGGGGAAGGCAAACAAGGTGGTAAATGCTTTGAGCAGAAAAGACCATGGAGTTTTGAACAATATGAGAATTGAAAGGGATCCAATTTTCATGGATCTAGTGAAGATGGTCATGGGAATTACTAGGGAAGGTGAAAAATCAATGCCTTTTCAAATGGTTTCCAGACCATCTTTACTAGAAAGGATTAAGAGTTATCAGACCGATGATGAAGTACTTCGAAATAATATTAAAGCTGTGAATGATGGGATATTGAGTGACTTTGTGTATGAAGATGGAATTTTGAAATTCAGGAAGAGACATTTTGTTCCAGATATACCTGATCTAAAAAGGGAATTTCGGGATGATGCCCATAGTTCCAATTTCTCTATACACCCTGGGAGAACCAAAATGTATAGAGATTTGAAGGAACATTTTTGGTTGGACAACATGAAGAGGGAGATTGCGGATTTTGTGTCAAGATGTATGGTTTGTCAACAACTGAAAGCTGGAAGGCAATAGCCTAGTGGATTATTGCAACCTATTACCATACATGAGCGGAAATGCGATAATATCACGATGGACATTTCCATGGGACTACCAAAGACTCTTAGATGGAACGATGCAATTGTTGATTGTCTTACCATGTCATCAAATTTTATTTCTATAAGAGAATATCTACCACTAGAACGTCTAGCAAGACTATATATTTATGATGTTGTGAGACTTCATGGAGTACCCCTATCGATTGTTTCTAATTGTGATCCCCATTTTACTTCATGATTCTGGAAATGTATTCAGAAAGCCCTGGATACTGAACTTCATTTGAGCACTGCCTACCACCCTCAAACAGATGGAAAATTAGAACGAACTATTCAAACATTAGAAGACCTATTGAGATCATACTCACTTGACTTTCAGGGTATTTGGGATCAATATTTACCTCTGGTATAATTTTCCTATATCAATATCATCCATTCGAGTATTCATATGGAACCATATGAAGCGTTATACGGAAATAGATGTCGCACACCAACCTGTTGGGATGACGTTGGTGAAAGAAAAATTGTAGGCCTAGAACTAGTGGAGGATATGATGAAAAAGGTGATGGTAATCCAAAACCATATCAAAGCATCTCAATGTAGGCAGAAAAGATATGCTGATAATCGAAGGAAGGATTTGGAATTTCAAGTCAGTGATCATGTTTTGTTGAAGGTATCTCCATGGAAGGGATTCATACGTTTTGGTAAGAAAGGTAAATTGAGTCTCATTTACATCGGACCTTTCGAAATTCTAGAATGAATTGGGGATGTAGATTACCGATTGGAAATGCCGCCAAGTCTCTCCAAAGTTCACGATGTGTTCTGCGTATCTCTATTGAGGAAATACATGCCTGACCCAACGCATGTACTCACCTATGAGGAATTAGAACTGGAACCCGATCTGTCTTATTGAGAAGATCCCATCATGATTCTTGATACGAGATAACAAGTACTTAGAAACAGGATGACTCATCTGGTAAAAGTCTTGTCGAGAAACCATAAGATGGAAGAGGCGACATGGGAACCCGAGGAACTTATGATGAAGAACCAACCGAGACTTTTCATGCGGTAGTATTATAGAGATTTTGAGGACAAAATTATTTGAAGGAGGGGAGAATTTAACACCCCAAGATTCTACGGTACGTTTCCCTTTGAATAATGCAATAGCGTGTGTTGTACGCAACATCAAGTTCTAACACACACCACAACCGATCAAACTATCTGTTATGAATAGTAATACCTACTTTTTAAAATTTTACAAATTTTATCTCTCAAAATGGACTTCATTTTTGGATTTGGAGCATCAAATTTAGCCTAAGGTGAAATTTTGGTACCTTTCGGATAAATTTAATATTTTGATGAATAGTGAAAATTACTAAATTTTAATTTAAAAAAACTTTTTTAATCAAAATAATTAATAGTGATAAATTATGAATTTGAGTGGTTTTAAAGTATATTTGGAATATATTTTTACCATTTAATACAATTTTGGTCATTGGACATAATTTCACAATTAAACTGGACATAAACAAGTATCAATCTTTTGATAGTTATTATATCTTAAAAACACGCTTTTTGTTTTGACAGTGGGAATTAATTTTAAATTAATTTCTGCCACTTCTGTGTTTTGAATATGGAAAATGGATTCCATATTTGGGATCAGGATGTCCAAATTGTGTAAATAGGCAAATTTTATTTTTAGACATTTTGAATAATTATTTCGGTAAATATTTTATTTACCATGGTTAAAGGGTAAATCCGGTAAATAAGGGTTAAAAATAATATTATAATAACACTAAATTACCCTAAAACGTGTCCTAACCTTATTGGTGGACACATGTCCGACCATGGGAATCCTTGGGTCTATTTTGGGACCCCATGGAGCCATTTGTAAGTGATAAGGACACTTTATTTTAATTAAGTTAAAATAAATACAAAAATGGAAAAATCATATATCTTTTTGAAAAACAATTTTTACAAAGGTTTATATATGTTTGATTTTTGACTATTAATATTCATTATAACCCTAAAAATATTTCCAACATAATTATATTTTATTTATAATTTTTAGACATTAAATATGTTAATTTATTTATGACACAATGATGATGCAGTAATTACTATAATAGTGAAAAATTAAAATAAGTGAAATTATAAATACCCAAATAAATATAATTTTAGGCTTTTAATGAATTAAAAAAATTTTCTAGGATAATATGAAATATTTGGATTTATGTAATTTACGTTTTTCTAAATAATCATTCTGTTATGAGTTTTAAAAAAAATCAACTATTGAATAGTGTGAAAATGGATATAAAAGAGTTTTTAAAACAAATATTATATTATTAATTGATATTAAATTCCCAAAAATATAAGGTTCGGCCATGATACATATATCATTATCATTAATGGACCACTTGGGGGTCATTTGGAGGTATATATTTTGTTTATTAAATATATAATATAAAAATACAAAGTGACATGGTAAGTGTCACACTAATTAACGAAGAGTTAATACTTAATGATAAGGTTAATATTGTAACCCAAACCTGTCTAAATCCAATTGGTTGAATGGTTTTCGGCCTATGCCTAACCTTTAAATAATCCACTTTGGATCCATTAGAAACCGAATATGAATTTATTATAATATAATATTTCTAGCTTTTACAAAGGTGCCCCTCACCCCTCTTATAAAAGGGCACTCCTCCTTCTCATTAATTCACACCATAAAAGCCTTTTGGTTCGGCCATAACATGCCAAAATACTCTCTAAACTTCCCTCACTTCATCCTAGAGGCCTTCCATTAGTCATAAATCCAACCTAAGGACCCCTTTTGATCAAATCAAAAGGAAGAACCCGAAGAAGAAGTAATGATTTGACCACCCTTTTTCAAGTTCCTTTCTTCTTCCACTTCTTTATTTGTTATTCCCATTATAAAATAATGAATCCAGTATCTCCTATATACTGTAATATTTTTATAAATATGGTACAACCATATTCAGTATTCTAACCATCCTTTGAATGACATGTCACCATACGTTCATACGTACGACTAACCGTCTCCACGTCGTGGTGTAATTGTTATTCAATAAATTATTTTTTGGATTGTTATAATTATGGTGGGTAATTAATGTAAAAAATAAATATAACATGATAATGATTCTGTATATGCGTACGTACGGACTACCGTCTCCACGAACACGATGAGATTAATTCTCTATCGTATCCATTCAAGTATAATTATCATTTGATGATTTAAAAATAATGTTTAAGCACTTGATATCATTATGGATATGAATAAGATACAACCTATCCATGACAAAAACGGCTTATGTAACAAAACATATAAAATAAAACGAGTAAGTTAACACCTGAAACAATGATAATACTAAGATATTATTAACAAATCAATGTTATAAGATCATATATGATATCATATTAATATATATGATTCTTGTATAATATAATAACAATTATTTCACCATTATACATGAGGTTAACCTACCCCAACCAAGGAAAAGTACAAGGTAAGAGTTTATTTCACAATCTCTTCATTATCCGAGGTTGTTTATACGTAATAATCTACTGGGATATCTTTATCATCCACATCCATGTTTCATAAAATATTAATTTCAAAACCCTTTTACTATTTACAAGAATATGGGTTAAAGTAATTTATACCCTTGTTTGAATTTTTATAAGAGGTTTACAAAGGAATACTTTCGTTGTTTTGCAAACAAGGTGCTTTTTAACCATTTCGACAGAATTAAGGTAAGAATGTTTTCTTAACTTATACGGTGGGTGCGGCTATTTTCCGTCATTATAAAATAGTCGAAGCTTCCCTTACACGCTTATAAGAATATTTTCAAATAAAATGTTTTATTTTATAAATATATGACTCTTAAATGATTTCAATGTAGAAAGAGATATTTCTCTAAAAATAGTTTTGATTTTATATATGTCAACATCCTTTGATGGATTTTACGCTTATTTGAAGTTGATTTATTATGATACAAAACATCTATATTTTTCTTAAGGTTTTGTGATATGTTTGACTATGGATGTGTTACTTTTATACCATTAATGTTTTATGGATGAAGTATTTACATTTCGTATGCTAGTTTTAATACGAATGTTTATTTATGTTTAAACCTTTTCATATGGGAATGCATTGGACTTAATATATGACGGGTGGAGCCCGCTATAGCTCTTCGGTGCATCGGTAGGTCTCATGAGACAAACAAGTGTTTTGGCACAAGGCCTTGACAAAATCTTATTTGTAGTCTTTGAACGAGTCCTTGTCTATGTGGTTATGATAGTCTGGCATTATGAATTCCATCATTATGAAAGTGGTTATTGATATTTCATGTGATTATTCGATTAGCAGAATATTCATTGGAATAAGTAAATGGCATTATTTCATTTTATTTTTGTCATAATATGTTTATGTTCAAGTTTAAAAGGCTTCTGTTTTATTTATACATTACCTTAAATGTTTATTCTTATTTATGAATGTTTATGCTATATAGTTATCCTTACTGGGCATTTGAGCTCACCCCTTTTCTAAGTTTTATTTTTCCCAGGATGAGAAGAAGTAAATTATGAATGACATGCAGGGATAGTATGAGGGGATAATAGTGTAATCTATAGAGACTATGTTGTTTTAGTTTTGATTTTTATGATGTAATGTAAAACTTTATGAATATATCTAGTGTTTCCAAGGCTACTAAACTAATCGGGATTTCGAGATTTGATCATTCTTGTGATCATGCCAATGTTATGTAATAATGCACCGACTCTGGGTAACTGGGGTCAGGGCGTTACATGATTTGTTATAGATCAATTTAATTAGTGTATTTTGAAGTATTTTTTATATGTTATATCAATATAGTTATTAAAAATAATATTTAATACCATGTCTAGTATATGTTTGTAGAATTTTTATTTAAGTAATGTATTTTTTTCATGAACATAAAAGATGCAATCTTTTGGGGGCATAACCATACTATATAGAAGTATTGGTGTATATATGTTTAAAGGAATAATTTTTGTATCTCAATGATAAATATAATTGAAAAAAACAATGATAAAATACCCATCCACATGTTTTACATCTTGAAATCCAATCCATCCATCAAAATATATGACCCAAAAAATATGGTGATAACATTATTACATTTTAGGATTTTATAATATAAAAAAAATTAGTATACTTGAACAACAAAAAGATGTGAAATTTGGGTCTTTTTATAGACTCTAATCTGGATGACTATGTGGGGTGTCTTGTCTATAGTATGAGCTAGTTCTAAAACCTAATTTAATCCAACCACTCAATTTTAACCTTAATATATTCTTTATATATTTCTATAAATTTATGTTACAATTTATGAATTATTATTTGCAAATCACCCATTATCCAACTCCTAAATGAGCTTAGACAACCACTCTTTCCATGGATACCTCTTCCAAACATCTCCAACATCCTTATTCTTATGAATCTAAAATAAATAATATTTACATTCTAGGATATATTCCACATTAAACATTTTATTTATTAGTATTGTGTTTCAATATGTTTTATCATAATTTATTTTAAATAATAACACATATTTTAATATACATGGAAACTATAATTAAAAAAAATAAACCATATTACTATATTTAGATAGATAAAAATAGAAAATTTATTTGCAGAGTCATGAAAAACAGGTGGCACCATGATATGGATATTTTTATTATATTAATCCATTTACAATGGAATTGTGGTGGAATTAATAAATGTTGGACCATATCAATCCATCCTCGTAAACTTTTTAAATATCATATATGGGTATTTTCAACAGAGTAATATATTTACATAACAATTAATCATTATATTTCCATTTTTTATTCAATGTTTAAATTATACTATTTAGAGTCAAGTAATTTTTTTATATGATATTAATAAAAATAATAAATTCACCACAAAAATGAGTTGATGAAGTGTAATGGGGTTTGTTGGATTCTATTTTAATATGAATACCCTCTCATTGTGTCATTGTAATATTTTCCCCACAATTATATTGGAGGATAATAATTCATAGAGTATAGGGTATATTCACCTCATTTATGTTTAAAAAGGACCTAATAGAAATGGAAACTATTTTTCTTGGCCTTAAAATGAATTCATGTGTCCAAAATATCATTACAAAAATCAATCTTAAAAAACATTACTTTAATCCATTTATAATGCATTGTTAGATCATCTTTAGAAATAAATTTGATCCATTTCATCATCTATTTTGAAACCAAAATCTTTATCACTTTCAGATATATCCTATACTATTCCATCGATGGTAAAATTATTAATATTTACACCATTAAGAAGAAAATTTTACTACTCATCACCATGAAAAAACATTATCATATTAATTTTTTTCTCACTTGTTGAATTCTACGAGAGTCGTATACCTTAGTGAAGATGAGTAGAATCAGTAGATTGGAAAAAATGGTTCATTAATCTTTATTCAATTAAGCATGTATCATTATCAAACTATATAAGGCATATATTTGGAAAGATAATTATTGAAATGATATTTTTTCATTAGATTGGGATGAATAAGAGTTGAATCATTTCCCTACCCCATAACCTTTTTCTAGTTACTATCTAGGTAAAAAAATATCTAAAACACCTTATATTTCCCTTATTATTATTCTTATGATCCTAATATGAGTTTTTCAGTAGCTCTTTTTGTTTCTTTTTAGGTATTTTTATGTATAATAGTGAGAAATAATTTAAAAATAATTATATTCCTTATGGTCCGTGGTGGAGTTGGATTCACGAGGTGGTTGGTGGATTCATTATCCAACACCAAAATGATTTTATATTTCTTTATCTATGTTAAGGACTTGAATGGGGTAATTTTATAAATACATTCAAAGTCTTCTTATTTATTTCCTTATAATAGTATCCTATACTTATCTTCATTTTTATTTTATGCATATTTAAATTGTTATGAATCATCATCTCCATAAATAAATGATGTTTTGTGGATTGGTTTGAAGTAAGGGATCTCTGATTCAATTGATTGGTTTGATAGGAAATTACTAAAATAAAACATAAATGATCAATTCAGTTCAGCTGTCAATATATTTTCTTTCATTATTAAATAGGAAATTTAAGTGAAGGCTGGAAAAAATTCACTTTGAATTTGTAGGATGCAGTCTATTTTTATAAATTAAATTGTTATTAGTGGTTCTAGTAATGAAATTTATTATATTTTTACAACTCTAAACAAGGTGAAAAAACAAAATATATTTTTATGGTTATATTAAATAAAATATTATCTCCAATAAGATTCCCAATTTAATATCCTTTTTATTCATAGCTGTATTTTAAAAAAGACTTTATTTTTCATGTTTCAATATATGATAGTTGATTCCCTAGTTTTAATCATTGATATGAATCTTCTTTTCTAAAAAATTGTTTATAAGGGAGAAATTTATTATATAATGGATAGATAGTGAATACCTTCACTCACATTTATGAGATTTCTTTGATTCTAGTGAGTATTTAATGTAATTTGAAATTATAATTTGTAAAAATAAATTATTATATTGATGGGTAAATAGGAAAAGATTTATAAACCATATTCATATTGGTATGTGGTTTAAATTTACCTTTTAGGATTATGAAATATAGAATACCACAATTGTAAAAAATATACTAATATTATATAACATAAAATATAAGATTATTTTTGAAATTCAATGTTGATGAAGTGTTACAAATGATTTATTTGGAATAGTATAAAAGATTCCAAATGATATCAAATATTAATCAAAGATGTAACTATAGTACTATCTGATGGATATAAAATAGAACATCATCAAAACCATATAAATCAATCTGTCCATATAGCCAGCTACTATTCATTTTCATTTATAGATAATGATAATTTTTTACAAAACCAATTATATAAAACATTGCTATTTTTATAATTTTTTTAAAAAATAAGTAATAATTGTTTTATTTTATAAAAACCATAATCAACTAAACATTAAGAACAATCCACTTAAATAAGTAGTAGAAAAATAATTATAACTAGAGATATAAAAACACATATAAAAAATAACATATCATATGTGGTATGAGTTATAAGACTATTACACTACACTAACTAATAAATTGTTATAACATGTAAAATTATGTATATGTTCTTCTATTAATAAAAATTAACATATGTTTCTAAAAAGAACTTTTGATTATGTTTTAGAAAATAAAAATTACAATAATAAATCCAAAAAAACTTTTATAAATATAAATTACATTTATGATATTATGTTTCAGAAAATTAGGTTCTATTATTTAAATTAATAAAAAATTACATACAGATTAAGTCCACTGTAAAAACACATTAATTTATAGAATAAACAACATTTTTTAATCTGAAATTTGGAACATGTTTATATAAAATAATCTTAAAAAAATAATTTTTTATATCTAATATTTTATATATTTCAATAAATATGGATATTTAATAACCATATGATATTTCATAGGACAAAACTTACAGTACCTTAGATGGCCAATCCTCTTATTTTTACATGTATGAATGAAGAACTGGGATTATTTAAAAAAATAGTATAGTGCTTAATTATGTTCTTTGGGATTTATATAAGTTTAAAATAAATAATTTATTCATTATTTAAGGATATAACTATCATCTTTGATTAATTTACATCAATTAAAAAAACATTAAAGGATATATTGGAGTTGTTTAGAAGATTGGTCCTAAATTTATATTATGATGATTCCATTAATGTAATGTTTATTTAGGAATTTCTATTGTTAGATTTTATTTTAATTGAATGTAAATAAGTTTAAGATAATTTTAGTGCTTTTAAAAGTAATTTTATATTTTTGATTCACTATATTTTTGGTAGAGTTTGAAACTGGTTATTTTTTAGATTCAATAAAGAATTTGGTAGATTTATAGTATGCTTAGTCCTTAAATGGTATGATGATTATCTTTTATATACGGGTTTCATGGTTTCTTGGGTAATAATATTTTATATAGTTTCATTAATCATAAATTATTTTTTTGGTTTGTGGGTTATGATTCAATTGAGGTATGATACAAACATGATTCTCTTATATTGACTCAGTTAATCCTTTATCTTAAATGGCATACCCCGATATAATTTCCATCAATAATATTATTTCTTTCAATTAAAATTATATTATAAGATATTTAATAACAATATGTGCAATATTTTTAAAAATTTGATGATAATTTTAATAAAGTTATTTGGTTTTTCAATTAAGGTATGACTGTTTAAATATGTTTCACTTAATACTGATGGATTTTATTGTATTTAAAAAATGTCTTAGAAATAGATGCTTGATATAATATTTATATCTATTATGGGTAATTAGATATCATGATTTTATTGTGGACTTATCATGTAGTACATCAATATTGGGATTTATTTATTGGATATAAAACATCTTGGTCAAATTTCTCATGTATAGATAGCATATAAAGTGATATATATTTTGAATATTTGAATCTAGGAAACACTAATTACATTATCAATATCTATCCTTATAATATTATCATGTATTTCAAAAACATGGTTTACATGTAAATTTATAATGAGAGGATGGGTGATTTGATACGAAATACCATATTAGGGTAAATGTATTGGCCAATGTGGTAAAATATCACCACCATGACTATGTTCCTATGTTCATGAAGTGTAACATAAGATTCATTCTATGATTTATTATGTAATTGGGTTTTTTTGGGTTGGATTTTTTGTAAAACATTTTTTTTAATTTTAGTAATATCATATTTTCTTGAAAACATGTTACATTATATAATTTTAATAACTAAATTGACACATATATTTTTTAATTTGATAAATATTATTGTACTAGAAAGTGTTAATAAAATAATATTACATTATAACTTTTTTTCAAAATGCTAATAAACCATAATTTTCATAACTATATAAGACCAATTTTTTAATATAACTTTTTAAAATTATTTATTTTACAATGTTATAAAATTATTTTTATAACTAATAATAGAATTTATTAATAAGATATTACTAATTTCTCTAAAAGAACTAATAAATGTAAAAAACAATGGCTAGTAAATATCTTTCTTATAGTAGTGTATTCCTCACGACATAGCTTTTAATGCATATCATTAACTGATTTCACTAATTATTTTTATACATACTACTTTATTTTTATAATGATATATACAATTAAAACATACAAAAAGGTACACGATGTATTATTCAATCTTAATGCACATGATACATGACATGATATAATATCTTATAGTAATACTTTTATGTGTATCATTATTTTATTTGTGCATTTGTAAATTATTTCCACGAAACATCTTACCACAAAACCATCCAAAAAAGCACACTACCTGATTTAATAAATTTAGAAAATAAATCACCATTAACAACTAACCCATCTAATGATGCATCCTATATTTTTTATCCATTCTCCATATTGAACTCATTTAAACAAGTAGGTATAGAAAAACACAAGGAGAATTTACATGGTTCATTTAAGAGACATACATCATTGGGGAAGGAATTGTTTTTTATATTAAAAAATGGGATATAAGTGGGATGACTTCAGACATATTCAAAATTTTATCATGAATTTACATCTACATTTATATGTTAAGTTAGAAATAATAAAAATTATTTCTAATGTATTTATTGGGTGGTTATAACTACAGAATGTTTTTTGTCATGTGGTAGAAACCTTACATATAATTCCTTCGGTAGTCACAAAAAATGTTGGAAGGTGGATTTTTTCATCAATTTTCAAATATATATATATCTTGATGATAAATAATAAAATGTTTTAGTAATCAAACAATTATTCTTGATTCATTCTCGATGCTCCTAGCATCTCATGTATGAGAGATATTGGTCGGGTCAAAAATGTGTAAGATATTTATCCATATTACACCCTTTATTAGAATGTATAATGGTTTCTGAGTTTCCAATATCTTCTAAATTGATATAACCTCTCAGTTATAATCTCTGATAATAAATGGATCCTAAAAAAATATTTTTGATTTTAATATGATGGACTTTATTTTTTGATAAAGAAATAGCATTTTGTCTATAAAAAATTCACCAACATTCTCCTAATTTAATACTAACTCTCTAATAAGTCCCTATAACTATATTGATTCATTAAAAACTTATTTATATTTTATATACTCTTCTTATATAGATTAATATTCCATGATTGAAGATCTTGTAAATCTTTAACTCAATGGTCCTCATGCCACAGTAAAACATAATAAATAATGGATATTTTTCTTATCCAGATCTAGAAAAAATTAGAATCATTGTATCCCAAAAATAATATCTTCATATTTTTTCAATCATAATCTTCACACCAACATATATAATAATGTTTATATATCATGGAATCTAATTGACGTCAAAAAATTTACTATTACTAGGGTCAATTGTGTACTCGAATACTATTCTCATTACTGGGGAAATATCTCGAATATTATATGCCATAAAATAAATCTATGATTCCACCCGACATGAATATGTAATATAATCCAACTAATGTATATTTGTTTCCTCTATAAAGTACTTATTTTCAAACATTTAGTTTAGATTGTATTTTAACATTTCAATCTCAACCCAAATTTGACATGAAATAACTATATCATTAATATATAAATAATATATGTAAATATACCATCAAGAAGTTTTATAAAGTAATCAAAATGGTTAAAATGGATATAGAAATAATTATTATACAAGATAAACATTTCAAACATTCTACACCACTGTCTTGTTTAATGATATATAATATAAAGATTGTTTTTCAACCTACCAACCCAATTCTCACATCAAGATACATGAAACCAATTATTTTGATTCATATAAATCAATTCATCTAATGAATGATGAGGAAACTCTATCTTTACATCAATATGATAAGACTATAGATCAAAATATGAAACTAATTCTAAAAAATGGATATATAAACACTTTTAAAAATATGATAAAATACATCATTATAGTCAATACCTTCCTTCTATTTATATACCATGGTGATAACTTTTTCTCTATACTTGATATAGTTTAGTCTATCGTAATATCCTTTTTCTAAAAACACTCATTTTCACCCAACCACATTCGATATCTTTATAGAAGGATCAGTATCCTTTTTCATTACTCATTTAATCTTCTATAAGTGACTTCCATTGGTCGATCTCTTTCTGATGTAAAACATATTTCAACTATATGGAGAAATATATTTTACAATTAAGATTTCATTGAAATCTATATAGTCATACTAATAAGGTATATGTATCATTCATTATGATCTAGTAGTAGTGACACTATGTTGATTTTAACAATCCAGTTTTAATGAATATTATTCACCATTATGGATATTAGTATAGTCACAACATTTTGTCTCTTAGAAGTCCTGAATAGTCAGCAATGTCATATTTTTCCCAACATTTACAACATTATTTGAGTCATTAATCTATTTTTTATAAGAAACAAACATTACCATTTCTTATTTATCAAATTTTATATCAACACTCCCAAAAGACACACACACACACACATATATATATATATATATATTTGGATCACTTAGTACGAAACACTTCGCACACCAAATAAGTATTTTTGTTCCTTCAAAATTTATGGTTTAGTGGGAAGGTGATAAGAATAAAAGATCTAGTTCAAAAATAAAAAAAATTATAACTCCTATTAATCATTTGAAACAAATAAATAAAATTTCATGAAAGGTTATATGAATTAAAATAACATGTAAGGTATAAATTGATTCACCATGCCACTACCAAACTAGATTTATAATCACTCACATGGAAGATAACCTTACTAGGGAAGCATCAACTCACCATTTTTTTCAAACATCTGTCATTGGTAAAAAACCAAGTCCATCCCAAATATAGAACTATAAATTATGATATAGAAACCACCATTCCAAAATCACCATCTCGAAAAATAATCATGGTAATGAAAACAAACTATAATGCCACCAGAAAGATATTCTATCACAAAAAATAGCAATAGAGAAAATAAACAATAACCATTTCCAAAACCACCATTAAAATTTAACACTTTCATTTACATATAATAAAAAATTTAAGAGACCAATAATAAAATTTTATAATGAGAAAAATAAACTAGTAAAATAACATCACACCATCACTAAACAAAATTAAATAGTTTTTATTACTATAATATCCAAAACTTACTCTGTGTCATGAAAATATGCATTTAAATGAATGATTTGAATTCTTTAATAATTATAATAATTCTCATCACACCAAACATCTATCATATTTATTCCATAAATCAAAAAATTAAATAATTGGTTTACAATTCAAGCTATATAAGTGAATGCTTTGATGTAAAATGATATGTTGAAACCTGATTGTGATAGTTCACAGAATACCTTTTCTCCAAGTGTATGGTTCATTCATTATATTTCTATATTATAGTATTGCGTTCAAGGAACTATAAAGTGTATTATAAAAAAATCACCTTAATAAACCTTCTTATATTTATCAGATGTGTATTCCCTATTATTGTATTTTCTTAGTCAATTGATCATTAATTTAGTTTGTTTTTCAATCATTTCTTTCTAATTATGGAATCCATATAACACATCACTATTATGATTCATTGAATATTCCAAATCATATTCTGTTTTACCCTTAATAAATGGAATCAAATACTGATTTCCTCTAAAATATTCATTTCGTGATGGTACCTAAACACCATTATTGATATAGTGAAGTGATACATTGAATTTTGTGATGTAGTTCTAAAATTAAATTTAGTGTTATTACCCATCACATGATACTTATAGAATTCAGTTTTTACAAAATTGGAACCATAAAAACATATTTTATCATAAAGATATGTAATTATTTATCTCAAGTATGTATGGTTGTTATATTCTGAAATATGGATGTTTCTAGAAAACATCCCTTAGATATCACTATTCTATAATAAATATTCCCAACAATGAAATAATAAAAAACAACACTACAAGTAAATTTCCTCTCACGGAATTCATCTTGGATGATTCTCATAATATTATCCCTAATTTTTGTCATGTTTCATATAATATTTGATACTCATAAACCTATAATGTTTTTTATCTTTTCATGTATGTATCTCATTTCAACAAGGACTCAAATTATACCATCATGTATCATCAATTTTATATTAATAATACAACTCATACAAAAATGATAGTTATTTAACATTGCTACTAAACCTCAATAAAATATAAAAATGCTTGAAAATATATTTCAATTCATCCACATCATTGATTAACAACATAAAGCAATAATCTATACATTTGAATTGTTGACCATTGAAGAAACATGGAATTGTAAATCCTAAAATACATTAATTTATACATAACATTATCTTTGGATTCCAAATACTAGGTAAAATTTCTTCTAGTTCCCTTTCTGATGATAATTGGTATACTCTTATTTTTTTTAGCAATATAAGGACACACCACATTACATTGACCATGATTAAACTGTTATAAAAACATCTATATTTCTGATATATCTTCATCCTCTTATTTTCATAAATTCCTCTAATGTAAAATAAATGCGGTTATACATGTCCTTCTTCATGTATTCATTATTAGTTAATTTAATTAAAATATAAATAAAATCTACCTTATAAAAAAAATTAATGTGTTCAATTGTTATATCATCATTACTATCTATTAAAGAGTTTATAAACAAGATGGAATTATCTTTACCATTGATCATAACTTATGAAAATTTAAATTATAATAAAAATCATATAGAATCTATTTAGATACTCAATCATGGACAAAATTTTTTGTAATAAAATAGATGCAATTTATTTTTTAGATTAATACAATTTTCAAGGTTTTACCCGAGTAATTATTCTCTAAAATAATATAAAATTTATTCATATAGGTCTCTCAAATAACAATGTTGTTCAGTTTTTTTAAATAGTTTCTTAATTTCATAATCAAGGTGGATGAGTATCCTCTAATCAGTATCGTAGTTTTTTCAGAACATTTTTTGTTAGTGATATATAACTCATAATGAGTTATCATATCAAGAAGTTTTCATTTCCACATGATGAAATTATTTGTATCATTAAATTTTCCTACTCCAAATTAGGTGTTGAAGACTATGATTCAATGTATAGAAGTTCATTCTATCTTAGTGTGTCCTTTTTCAATAGTCTTATTGGGTGGAACCGTTATATGTTCAGTTTGGGTATTCTACAGGAAATTAATAATTTTATAAAATGTCCAAAAATAGATAGCACTGATTAACATATAATAGTAAAAATTTGAAAATTTATTTTCTAAAATTTTAGAATGGGGAAAAATTGTAAATTGAATTTCCATCTTAAAAAAACGAAAGTTATTTTTTGTTAATAAACTATTCCACATAATTATTTATATTAATTATTTTATTTAATCAAATATGAAATTTAAACATTAATATGCTTTTATCAAAACATGGAACACTACATGTTTGCCCACATTTCCTATTAAAATAAAAAACAGCTCCTGCTTTTACACACCCACAACTGGTTAAGAATCAACTATTTCCTTGTTTTATTTAATTTATTTTTTGGTCCAACGATCTCTATCCCAATCACATTTCTTCCCTAATGGCCTCATCCGTTACTTCACATTATAAAAAAAATATTCTAAATCAACACTTTATAATGAAAAAGTAAAATTTGTGATCGTTTATTTAAAGACCTGGAAATATAAGAGGTAAAATAGTAACCTATTTAATGGTACGTTATTGAGTGTTAGATGTGTTGAAAATCATAGACATATTGGATAGAGATGCGAATAGTAGTGATGAGGGGTTATAGTGCATTGTTCAATAATAAAAGTGTTGAGTTCTAACAAGTTCTATAGAAATTTGAATATGGATGAGGTGATGTGATTAAATCCCCACATAATGCAATGACGATGACACCAATTTTTTATGAATATTAATTTGACCAAACCCACACACACATGAAATAATGGAAAAATTTTAGGTGAATTTAGGTGGTGTGGTTGGAAAACCTATATCCACAAGGAAGGAATAGTATTTATTTTCAGAACATGGGATATAAATGCGAATATTTCACACATATTCATATCTTCCTCACACATAAAGGCCAATATTTATAGGGAGATAGAATAAGATGAAAAAATTGTTGATGTAATACTTTTATTAGGCAGTTCGACTTAAATTTACAAGGCAACAATAATATTTCATTCTAATATGGGATTTTCATTTATAGGTTTTTAGGATCTCCAAGTCATACACCCTACCATACATTAGAACTCATATCCTTGAACTTTCAAATGTATCTAACAAATTGTACACCGGTGTAGGCCACACCTTAACACCTTTAGTACCTCCAAACATAGAGAGGCACAAAACTACCCCCTTTAGGAAGAAAGGAAAACAGAACATTGAATTATGATATGTGTAGAGGATAAATTGTCCACCATTATCCACTATACAAACTTACCAGTCATTTATATTATGGTAATTTTGAGTAGAGGATCATAAGAGAAAATTGATTAATTTGGTAGGATCATGTAAATTGAATGAAATAAATCTTATTCTTAATGAATAACTTTTTTTATAATGAACTATAAAACATGAAACTATCTTGTATGGATCCCCTAGTTTTTATCGAGGAAATAAATATAAATCATGACATGTTTTTTCCCAATGTTTGGTAGAATGTTTTAATACCATGTCTGAACATTCCATTTGATTATATCATGTATATGGTTGCTACAAAAAATGGAAAACAAAAATAGAAAATATTAATTAAAAATAAAAGTGAAACATATCCAAATTATGTTAATAATATTAAATTTGAAAAAAAGAATAAAAATACTAAAGTAAATATCAATATTTATGTATAACAATAAATCAATAATATATACATATATAATTATTATTACTAGTTCATACATAGTGTTTATAAATAAATATTGAAAAGAACAAATTAAAAAATATATTTACTTACTTATCATAAAATACATTGTGTATTAGAATTTTAAAATATCTATAAATAATAATATAAAATATTTTTAAAAATATATATGTATTAATTTTTGTGTGTACATGTATATTAAAATAATAATATTATTATTATAAATATATTAAATTTTGTTACGTACTTGATTCAGTGAGTAACTAGGTCAAACAACAAGGGATGCTTTTGGGTTACTAGTGTTCTTAGAAGACATTAAATATAGAAATTAAAAAAATATCTTATGTTAAAGTGTGTAGGGTGTTTATCCCACACATTGGGTAAGTGAGGAATGTAAGATAAATTTAACCTAGAAAATATTTAACTACCTTTACCAGAGTGGAAATATTTAAAAGGGAAGAATAATCAAATCAAATCATCAAAACTGGCATACGTCTCCTGAAAATGATGTAATAAACTAACACTTAATATCTATGGATACTCTATAAATCCGTATAAATATACACTAATTAATCCATTGGTCCCTATTATATTCTATATCAATATTCAATTTATTTTATGACTATTTTAATATGTATTTTCACGTATGTTGGAACCATTAAAAGTGATTAATCTTATTATTCGGGTTTTTGAGGAAACATTAGTTTTGATTTTAAAGACACATCACTCTCCCTCTAATTATAGTGTTTCACCCCTTTGTAATTAAGTTTTCTATTGTACCCTCATTACCGTATTAAAACACAGAAAACATATGAAAAATATTATCACGAGTAAAGAATTAAGAATAAAGAAGTGTGTTAAATAAAATAACATTAATAGTAATGAAATCAATGATAAATCAATTAAAAAATTATCTCACAAATTAAACATTATGTTCCACATGATCCAACGTAACAATATCATATAACATTTATGATTGGGGAAATTAGGTATATGTAATTAAATAAAGACCCCTTCACTATTACTAATTGTGAATGTACACCACTAGTTGATAGTCATTCCCATAGAAATATTTTCTAGTTAATCAATTACCCTTATGCAAGAATGTGTTCCATCTATGTTCAATGGGATCAATACCCTTTATCTAATTTCTTCCCCTTTAGTTAATAGGGAATCTCCTCAGCTGTTCTTTATTGTGTTTTATAGATCACTTGAATATATCATGGGATATAAGTGGAATCCATCCATGTGGATAGAGATGTGTAGGGTATTTTCCTTCAATTTTGAAATGTAATTATGTTCTATTACCCATGGTCTTCACTTCATTATCTCCCCAGTATTGTTGGGGGAAAATCCAACAAGGTAGTATTGCATTGTTGTTGAGTTGACTGTGCATGTTGACAAATAATATTTTTATGGAATTTTGTCGAGGTAAAATGATATTGTTTACTAGTATTGTTGATAAATATATAATATAGATGAATGTATTCCCTATAATCTATATAGAATTTCTTGTACACAATATTTTGTTCTTTCCTAGTGATTTCTAAAATTTTGCGGTCGAAATGTTAGAGGATGGATAGTATCAAGAAAGAATGATTTCATTGAAGGACATATAAAAATTTGTCAATTGAGCAAGTATATCAAATACACGGTTTCAAAAAATCTATTTTGTGAAGGTATGGGCCATCAAAATCGAGCATCAACAATACATGAATGATTGATGGTAATCTTTATGAGTAAGAGAAGCTTTTCGAGAAAAAATTTTAACTTTGCATCACGTAGATTGAGATCATCTCAAATTAAATATGATAGCATCATGAAATAGTGATGACGTGGATGGAAGATTCTGGAATCATTGGAATTCCAATAAATAGACCTCCACCACTCCATAAATGGGGGGTGACATAATAATGTTTTTATGTCTATGGAATCATGATATTTGTTTGTTAAGGTAGTTCTTGTGAAACAGTTCGTGGATAAAGGAATTTGGAAAAGTCAATGAACTACAACCAAAAATTATAAGAATCGTGAAAGTAATAGATTTCATTAAGGATAAGTGAGATTCGTGAAAAAAAAAATTCACAAAGGCTTTGTCAGCTTTTTCCAAGGGGGTTACTTTGGGAAGGCTATTTGTTCTTCATGAAAGATATTACAACCCTGCTTTTATTAAAAACTTAAACATGATTTAATACATAAAATATTCACTTGATACAACATGGATTATTGATAGGTCTATTGTATTTGAGGCTTAGGATCATTACATAACAAATTAAAACATGAAATACAACATCTTTCAGGAAAACATCCTTTACATGACTACTACATTTCCTCTTACTTAGCAATGCATGGGATAACCTGAGGACATGTATAAGAAAAGGGGTGATCTACAAAGCCCAGTAAGGGAATAAACATGGAATACACGAGGAGTATAATACATGTTAGACAATAGGAATATCAATAGTGAACAAGAGAAACATTAACTTAATATCATAATAAAGCATATTAATCATAACATGGAAATGTGGAAACAATAGTTAACATGGAATTGGCATGAGCCAAGGCTCATTGCACAAAGAGCATGAGTAAATCCTAATTGGACATGAAGAAAGTGTAAAGCCTCATTGAACTTGAATTATCATGAGTCAACACTCATTGCACATGACATATAATTATACTATATTTACACAATGCATTAGAGTGCTATAAGGGCGCACCCTTCTTAAACATTTCATTTCATGCATAAGTGTGCCAAATGGATTGTAAAACATGGATTCATAAAATATAATAATTTATTCCACAATTAAAGAATGTGTAATCCATAAATGAAGCATTATAATAAATAAGAAAATGTTCATAATGTTTAATACCCTTGATGGAGAAATGGGCGTGGTATTCACTACGTAGTGGCATTGGCTTAGAAAATCGATGCAATTTCGGCAGCGTAACGCCGTGACATAAGAATTTATAAAACCGGTTGATGAAAGAGAAAGAGTTTCCTCATAATATATACATGTAATGGAAAGTAATGAGGTCATATAGATACATGTCCCAACAATTGTAATGGAATTTAGATTCATGATACAAAAGTATTTCTTGAATGTAAATGAGGAGAGAGAAATTCCTTTCAGAATTTCAGCATAGTAACAGGTGTACAAAAAAAGATTTTAATGAGAGAGAAAGGGGTATACCATAATTAAAAAAATAAATAGGGAAGTATTAGGGAGGTTTGAAACCATACCTCAACATTCATAATTGAAATTAAAAGGGCAAAACAACTTCAAGAAAATTAGAGAAAATGAGAATGGATGAAAAAACCCTTGCTTGGAAGTGTGCTTCCAAAGGCTAGAGAGATTCTTGAGAGAGGATTCTTGAGAGCTTGGGGAACCTTGCGAGGATTATAGAGAGAGTAGGGCATAGGTTGGACAAACTCCAAAGTCTTTGAGTGAGGAAAATGTGGGAGGTTGGGTGGGTTTATATAAGAAAGGTGAAGGAATTCTTTATTATTTAGGTTTGGGACCCCTTACATTAAACTAATCCAAACCACAATCCAACCCATAGTTTTTGATCATGGATTTTGGAAAAGGGAATAGGAAAAATATATTTTATAATTCCAATGTCCGACCTTCTTAAAATAATGTGGCTGCTTATGTGGAGGTGAGTCACACTCCCATGGAAAACAATTTAAAAAGACAAGATGTTTAATAAGTCTTGAGGGGTCCATTAATTCTTTGAAATGTAATTCAAACAAACCCAATATTACATTATTTTAATGTAAAAAAATATATTTTCCTAAAATAAAGCTTATAGTATTTTATTACATCACTATTGGGTCATTATGATGTCATAAAACAAATTATATATTTAAACGGTATTTAATTTTTACCCAAAAATTTGACTGTCTCAGATTATTATGAAAAATTAACTGTTGGATAATTTTGACATCCTGATTCCAGAAATAACATTTATTTTATCGAAATAATTTTTTAAATATGTTAATTTTTACTTTTTAAATTAAAAACCACATTTATCAAAAATTCACGGGTTTTCACAAAAATGGCTTTCAAAGATTAATTAAAATTACAATTGCATTCATAAAATTATAAGATCATTTATATTTAATAAAAACTAATTTAATAATAATAATAATATTTTATTAAAATATTATTTAATTATAGAATCTATTTATTTAATAGAAAATATTTCTTAATTAAATAATAAATAAAAACACTATTTGTACAGTAAAAACAATTTACAATGTATCAATGATAACAAGAACGTTTAATCATTATTATATACAAAAATAATGCACATGAACATTGTACTAGAGATTTGTTATATAACCCCATAAAATAGCCACAGAGGACCTAAGGGTAAGGTGTGCGATGGTGACAGACTCTTCGGGTGGCTCAGATAACATTACTCGAGAGGTAATCTCTATCAAATTCCACTTTTCCCGTAGATGGTCCCGTTCTAGCTTGACATGTTGAAGCTCAGCTTGGGCTTGGTCAAGAGCAATGCCCAAGGATTCCACCTCTTTTCTATGATCCACCAAATGGGCTTCGTATGGAGATATTTAGCTGGATGAGGCCACCACTTCTTTTGTCTAAGTAAATTTTATTTTTTAAAGTCCTATATTTACACTAATCATGTGATCCCTGTTCAACGACTATAAAAGTAACGATCACAATTCATAACATAAAACCAAAGAATTTGACCTTTTATATGAACTTTTTACATAAAGAGACACTTAATTAGATCAAAAGGTATTTCAATTATTGAATCATTGGGTCGTTACAATATTCCCCCTTATGAAATTTCACACCCAAAATTTCCTTTTCCCATACTACAACAGGTGTGGGTAACTTAACTTCATCATTTACTCTGATTCCCAAGTTTCTTCTTAAAACTTGTTGTTTCACCACAACACCTTGATGAGGGGCATCATCTTATTTTGTTGAACTTTTTCTCTACGATCTAAGATCTTCACTGGTTTCTCCTCATAAGAAAGATCATCCCCCAACTATACCACCTCATAAAAGAGTACATGTGAAGGGTCCGGTATGTACTTCTGTAATAGGGATACAAGAAAGAAATTATGTACTTTGGCCATGGTAGGTGGATGTTCTAGTCGATAGGCCATAGCCCCGACACGATCAAGAATCTCGAAGGGGCTGATGTACCTTGGACATAACCTCCCTTTCGTTCCAAACCTCATGACCTTCTTCCACGGAGATATGTGTAGAAAAACCATGTCTCCAACTTTAAACTCAAGGTCTCATCTATGATTATCTACATAACTCTTCTGTCGATTCTGGGCTACATTGATATGTTGTTGAATGGTTTTTACCTTCTCCACCACTTCTTCGACCATTTCTGTTCCAATCAGCTTACGTTCACCAAACTCATCCCAACATGTCGGTGTTCTGCACCAATTCCCATACAGGCTTTATAAGGTGCCATTTGGATGCTCGAGTGGAAAATGTTATTATAAGAGAACTCAACCAGAAGAATATGTTGATCCCATCCTCCTTTAAAGTCCATTGAGCACGCTCTCAACATGTTTTCAAGTGTTTGGATAGTCCGATCGGATTGGCCATCAGTTTGAGGATGATAGGACGTACTAAAGTTCAGTTCAGTATTTATAGGATATTGAAGACTCTTCTAAAACATAGAGGTGAATCTTGGATCTCAGTCAGACATAATAGATAGTGTCACTCCATGCAGCCTTACCTCTTCGCTGATATATATCTGTTCTAGTTGATCCTTTGAGAAATCCTCCCGAATAGAAAAGAAGTGTGCAGTCTTTGTAAGACGATCCACGATAACCCAGATTGAATTGTTGCCTTTGGATGTCCTCAGATGTCCAGTGAAAAATCCCATGGTGACTTTCTCCCATTTACAATATGGTATGGGAAATGGTTGCATCATCCACTTAGACTTCTGCCTCTATGCCTTCACTTACTGTCCCACCAGGCACTTTGATGTATATTCAGTGGTCTCCTTTTTCATATAATCCTGCCAAAAGTTTTCTCGGAGATCTCAATACATCTTTGTTCTCCCTGTGTGAATAGAGAAATTTGAACTATGTGCATCATCCAAAATTTCATTCTTCAACTCCGGACTTGGTGGAATAAATAGTATTTTCCCAAATCGCACAATTCATTCTTCATTAACAATAAACTCTGAGGATTTCCCTTTTTCGATAGCTTCTACCTTTTCTTGAATTCCCACATCATCCTTTTGAGATCCTTTAACCTTTCCAAAAGATATGGTTGAGTAATAATTTGTATAAGGATTGATGATATTCCCTTATTAATGATTCCCATGTCCATCTTCATCATGTCTATGAAGATTGGATCCTTCTCAATTCTCATCATTGATAGAATCACTGTGTCCTTTCTCCTTAGGGTATCTGCCAACTTGTTTTCTTTCCCAGTGTGGTAATTTATTGAACATTCATAATCCTTGATGAGCTCTATCCATCTTATTTGGTGCATATTAAGATCTTTCTATCTGAATATATATTTAAGACTCTTGTGGTTAGTATATATCTCACATTTCTCAACATTGAGATAATTCCGCCATATTTTCAAGGCAAAGATCACCTCTGCCAACTCCAGATCCTGTGTTGGGTAGTTTCTATAATGGATTTTCAACTGCCATGAGGCATAGGATATCACTTTATCATTCGGCATCAAAACACAACCTAATAACTTCTTCAAAGAATCACTTAATACCACAAAAACTTCCCCACTTGTGGGTAAAGTGAGCACGGGTGTAGTGATAAGCCTCCTTTTCAACTCCCTGAAGCTTTCTTCTCATTCATCCTCCTTGGAAACCTTACTCCCTTTCTAGTTATCTTGGTAAGAGGGTTGGACAATCATGATAAATTTCTCACAAATCATCGATAATATCCAGCTAACCCCAAGAAGCTATGGATATCTGTTACCGATGTTGGACTCTTACATCCCTCAATTGCATCTGTTTTGGAGGAATCCATAGATATCACCTTACATGTGATGATATGGCCCAAGAATGAGACCTCCTTCAACCATAACTCATACTTACTGTACTTTGCATTGATTGTATCTTTTCCTAAAGACTCTACTACAGTTCTTATATTCTCCTCATTTTCCTCTTTGGTTTTGGAGTATATTAGAATATCATCTATAAAGACTACCAAATATTTTTCAAGGTAATCTCTAAAGAATCTATTAATCAAGTCCAATAAAATTTCTAGAGAATTAGTAAGTCCAAAACAAATTACTATGAATTCATATTGCCCGTATATTGTACGAAAAGCAGTCTTGGGGAAATCTTCCTTCTTCACCCTTACTTGATAATATCCCAACCACAAATCTACTTTGGAGATGTGTTTTTCTCCACGCAGCTAATCAAACAAGTCATATATCAATGGAAGGGGAAACTTTTTCTTTATTTCGATTTTGTTAAGTTCACAATAATCAATGGAAAGGCGCATTTACCAATCCATCTTCTTCACGAGGATGACTAGTGCACCCCTTGGTGAAGCACTTGGGCGTATAAACCCTTTATCCAGATTCTCTTGTAGTTGTTTCTTCAGATCTTCAAGCTCCATGACAACCATTCTATATGGAGTCTTGGATATTGGTAGAGCCCCTGGTATAAGTTCAATTGAGAATTCAACATCTCTTCTAGGAGGAAGGCCATGTAGTTCCTCAGGAAACACTTCAGCAAATTCCCTCACAATAGGAATTTGTTCAAGGATAGTTTCTTCCTTGGACTCAATCATCTAATCCAGATACGCGTTCTCATAGGGAAGTAATATCCATTCTTTAGATGATGGAGATAAAGGATATGCATCTTCCTCCTTACACATGTAAAGAATAGGGGGTCGATTCTCTATATGGAGTGTGATTTCCCTCTCCCGAAAATGTATGTTGGATCTATATAAGTAAAGCCAATCCATGACAAGAATTTCATCAAATTCCACCAGAGGGAGTATGAAGAGGTTCGACGAAAATTAAATCCACAGATTATAACAGGGGAGGACTTATATTCATGGGATGCAATGATTGCCCCATTTTCCGTACTCATCGACATCTTCACATCCATGATTTGTGGCAGTGCTAGGATTGTTCTACTAAACATTCGAGATATAAAAGAATGCGTAGAACCTGAATCAAAAAGTATGTTTGCTATTATTGAATAAATAACTAGCTCACCTTTAACCACATCGTTTTTGGGCTTCTCTTTGGCAAAAGTGATGGAAGAAGCTCTTCCTTGATGCGTTGGAGGTTGTTGGTTGTCTCTGAAAAGCCTTCGTTTAGGGCAGTGATTTGAAAAATTCCCTAGTTCTTTGCATTTGTAAAAATGAAAAACGCGCTGAGGTTCGAATGGAGTGTTATTCTCCTCTATCGCAACTGCGGGTCTTTATTACCCATAGTTAATAGCTAGGTGCCCTTCTCTCCCACACCTAAAGCATTTCCTCATCACCTTGAGGCAATTTCCAGGGAGCTTCTTTCTGCACTTTTTGGCAAGTGGGGTGCTAGATCTTCTTAGCACCGATGGATTTATCCATTGGACCGCCAGTATTGAATTCCACCTTATGCTTCTTGTCCCCATGGTACCCCTGTGATTCACCGACCTCTATTTCAACCTTGAGGGAACATCAGATAATTTCCTCATAGCTGTCGATGTCATGGATCGCTAATGCATTCCACATGCAAGGCTTCAGCACACCAAATAAGCAGTCAACCAGGCATTCGAAGGTAACCAAAAAGCCAGAAGCATATTGTGAAAGCCTTGTGAAGTTTTCCTCGTACTCTTCATTAGATTCTTCGGATTTTTTCTTGAGGGAAAGGAAGTCCCTTTCCATATTAAGCCGTTGGGGGCGAGAAAAATATTTATCGAAAAACATCTTCTGGAAATCCTTCCATTCCAATACCTCGATCTCCTCCTCAGGCATCATATTTTTTATCAACGTCCACCATTGATCAGCTTCACCCTCCATACGATAAGCTTCTAGTAGAACTATCTATTGTTCAGAAAATCGAAGGATGGAGAATATTTTTTCACTAGAGTTGATCCATTTTTCAACGATCATGGGATCAGATGATCCACTAAAAGTAGGAGGCCTTTGTCTCATGAAGTACTCAATAGTGACTTGTTCTTTCTTAGGGGGTGTTGAACGTTCTTCCTGGCATGTGTTTCTATTCAAAGCTTGAGTTAGCTGAGAGAGAAGCGTGAAAGGTTAACGATTCTTGCTCCCATTGGATTTAGCATCTCATTAGTACATTCATCATACTGATCTTCACATCGGTTGTTAGCCTGAGTCCTCTTATTACCAGCTATTGGATGGAATAAAAGGAAAGTTAGGGGTAACACATAAAGGGTAATCCAAAGACAAAATTTTATGACATATAAATAAACTTTTATTTCCTTAACTCATGAGTCTATAGGCTTCAATCTAGGATTTTCATGATCTACTGTCTAACATATATTCATAGGGGAATTTTTTTAAATTCTCTTAATAAGGGTTATTAATAAGCTTATGAATTTATCAAAACATATCCCCCGGGAGTTTCGTAACCAAGAGTGCAGCAAGGAACGTTGTCGTGCACCAGTTCTCATTTGAGTCTAGCTCAAATCAGGGTTATCTGGTTTTACCCCTAGGATACATCTACGCCAGATCCACCTCTACGTGCCCGTATCCAGACAATGATGTATTTTTTTGATAATCCACTAACTCAGTACTTACCAAAACATAGGATGTTTTTATTATACTTAGTCTTATATCTAAGGATTTACTAGGGTTTTCTAATCATATTCCCAAAAATAACTAAACCTATCCTATGATACCAACTATGACAACCATGCTTTTATTACAAACATAAAAATGATTTATTACACAAATTCTTCACATGATACAACATGGATGATCGAGAGGTCTAGTGTCTTAGAGGCATAGGATCATTACATAAGAACATTAAACATGAAATACAACATCTTTATTGATAACTTCCTTTAAATGACTATTACATTCCCTTGTACATAGCATTGAATTGGATAACCTGAGGACATGCATAAGAAAATGGGTGAGCTATAAATCCCAATAAGGGTATAAACATGGAATACACGTAGAGTACAACACATGTTATAAAATATGCATATCAATAGAGCACAAGATAAGCATGAACATAAAGGGATGATAAATCATAATAATAATAACATGGAATTGTGGAAAAACACTTAAGATGGAATTAGCATGAGCCAAGGCTCATTGCATATGGAGAATAAGTAAATCCTCATTGCACATAAATAATTAGTAAACCCTTGTTGCACTTGAATTATCACAAGTAAACACTCATTTCACATGACATATCATGATAATATACTTTACCCAATGCATTGGAGCGCTATAAGGGCACACCCCTCTTAAACATTTCATTTCATGCATAATTGTGCCACATGGATCATAAAATAGGGATTCATAAAACATATTTTTTTATTCCATGATAAAGGAATGGGGATTTAATACATAAAACATTATAATCAATAACTAAAGTTTCATAATGGTGAATACCCTTGATGGAGAAATGGGCATGGTATTCACTACACAATGGCATTGGCTTAGAAAATCGGTGCGATTTTGGCAGTGTAACAGCATAACAAAAGAATTCATAAATACGGTTGATGAGAGTGGAAGGGGATCATCATAATATTTACATGTAATTGATATTAAGTAGTTAATATAGATAAATTTCCCAAAAATTGTAATGGAATTTAGATTCATGATACAAAAGTATTCCTGGAATGTAAATGAGGAGAGAGAAGTTCCTTTCGGAATTTCGGCATTATAAAGGTTGTACAAAGAAGGCATTTAATGAGAGAGAAAGCGATATCACATCATTAAAACATAAAGAGGTTAGTATGAGGTAGGTGAAAAACCATACCCCAACATTCATATTTGAAATTAAATGGGCAAAAAAAAATTAATGTAAATTGGACAAAAATGAGAAAGGGTGAAAAAACCCTTACTTGGATGTCTGCTTACAAAGGATAGAGAGAGGCTTGAGCGAGGCTTATTGGGAGCCTATGGGACATTGGGAGGATTCTAGAGATAGTAGGGAAATGGTTGGACTATATCCAAAGGATATCAGTGAGGAGGAAGTGGGAGTTTGGGTGGGTTTATATAAAAAAGGTGAAGGAATTATTTATTATTTATGTTTGGGTCCCCTTACATTAAACTAATCGAAACCACTAACGAACCCATGGTTTTTGCTCACGGTTTTTGAAAAAAGGGAATAGGGAAACAAAATTTAATCATTCCAAAGTCCGAACTTCTTAAAATAATGGGGTTGCTTATGTGGAGGTGAGTCACACTCCCATGGACAACAATTTAAAAAGACAAGATGTATAATAAGTCTTGAGGGGTCCATTAATGCTTTGATAAGTAAGTCAAATAAACCCAAAAATCATATTATTTTAATGTTAAAACATATATTTGCCGAACATAAAGCTTATTGTATTTTACTACATCACTATTGGGTCATTATGATGTTATAAAATACATTATATATTTAAACGACATTTAATTTTTACCCAAATATTTGGCTGTCTCAGAAAATTATGAAAAATTCACCGTTGGATAATTTTGACGTCCAGATTCCTGAAATAACATTTATTGTATCTAAATAATTTTATAAATATGTTAATTTTCACTTTTTAAATTAAAAATGACATTTATCAAAAATTCACGGGTTTTGACAAAAAATGGTTTTCAAACGTTAAGAAAAATTACAATTTCATTCATAATATTATAAGATCATTTATATTTAAAAAAATTAATTTAATAATAATAATATTTTATTAAATTATTATTAAATTCAAAAATCCCATAATTTAATAAAATATAATTCTTAATTAAATAATAACTAAAAACAAAATTTGTACTTTAAAAACTATTTACAATGTATCAATGATGATAAGAAAGTATATTAATTATTATATACCAAAATAATGAACATGAACATAGTCAAGAGATTTGTTCCATAAGCCCTTAAAAGATCCACATAAGACCTATGGGTAAGGTGTGGTATGGTGACAGACTCTTGAGGTGGCTTAGATAACATCGCTTCAGTGGTAATCTCTATCAACTTCCACTTTTCCCGTAGACGGTCCCGTTCGAGCATGACATGATGAAGCATTTCTTGGGCATGGTCAAGAGAAAAGCCCAAGGACACCACCTCTTTTACGAGCTCCAAAAAATGGGCTTCATATGGAGCAATTATACTGGATGAGGCCATCGCTTCTTTTTTCTGAGTAAATTGGATTTATTAAAGTCCTATATTTATACTAATCACGTGACCACTATTTAACGACTATAAAAGTAAGGGTCACAATTCTTAACATAAAACCAAAGAAGTTGACATTTTATATAAACTTTTTATATAATGAGAAACTTTATTAGATAAAGAGGGATTTCCATTAATGAAACATTGGGTCATTACAAAAGAGGTGTGATTTGAGAAGGTAGTTAGCATAGTGAAATTGTTGAAAAAGTAATTTTTCATTAAACATATGGTAATGTGATATTAATCAACTTTATTAATGTGGGATATCAATAATGAATTTATATATAACTGAGGATTTATTCACTACTAATAATGAAGGGACCTACATATCCATAAACTGAGTGTGACGATTTTCGAGAGTAGTATGAAAATGAAGAAGAAGAAGGTGATATTTTCTACAGGTAGTAATCCGTTGATGGTGGCTCATAGAGTGACCATTTAGAACTAGTGAGCTATCCCATAACATTATAAAGGCATTAGTCCTTGGAATTGTACTGATCATGTCCAAACCATGCATTTTTGTAGTGAGCCTTAGTAGATTTGGCAAATCAGAACATCACTATTGTATGAACCTTATACATAACCCAGTGAGGGTGAGTTAAGTAAATTTGATGTTTCTTGTTTAAGATTTCATTTATTTTCATACATTAAAACATGAGAATGGGAGAAGATTTTTTTTATTAATGATGAAACAAGATCTGAAGGGGTAGTTGTTTTAATAATTCATACCAAGATTCACCGCCGTAAAGGTATTGAACCTAATTGGGCTAGAAATCAGTATTAGAGGCTAGTTAAAAGATAGAAATTCTTTGTCAGTATGAGAAATGGATATGTTCAATCACAAATGTATTCAAATATAATATGGAATCGATTTTTGATTATGGAATAATCAGAGGTTTCACTACATATAATAAGTATGAATGCATGTCTTTACACCAGCTATGTCTGTAATATCATCCAATATAGAATGTGGTGATTTACCAGATGCTAAAAAAAGTTAATTGAATACTAACTATAAATGAATCAATGCTTTAGAATGATCCATATCAAATGCAATATATATGATGGCAATGGAATGTAATACATGAAACTCTATGTGAATGTTTTTGACGAATATATATTATGGTAACCCAAAAGGTAGATAATTAAAGCTACAGGTTCTATGGACCATGTATGTTGATATAGGAACACACTAAAATGATTTAGTTAATTAATTATTTGACTGAGTAAATGTGGTTGTGGAAGACAAGGATGGTCACAAGGATATTATATAATATTTAAAGATTGTTAATATCATCTTAAGAAGACTTCCACCTCAGTTTAATATGAATGTTTATTTTTTGGAAGATAAATATCCAAAGGAGTTAAAACTGGGTAGTTTTCATAGTACAATTATTGCATATTAGATGATAAATTATGATAGAGATTATGTGGAAAATGGAATGTACAATGAAGTGGAATTTATAGTGATGAAGAAGATCATTGTTGAAGATGAATAGGAAGAAGATGATATGGATGATGTGATGTCATTCCTTTCCTAAAATCATCAAATGGGAAAAGTAAAGTTATGAGGGAAACTCTCGCTCACATGATTTCATTGTGGATAGGATGGTCTTCTTTCTACAAGGTTCCCCAATATGTTCCATGAAGATGAAGGGGACGAATTTTAAATTCCCATGAAGAAGTATCTAGCCTTTATGAAGGGAAATAAAAACATTAGGAAAAAATTCCTCAAAATAAGAGTATTTTTTTAAAAGAAGATGAAACTTTAGAGGAATATAATAAAAAAGAGTTGTATGAATACATGGATCATGAAGAAATTTTATGGTGGAAGTTGATAAAAATTACCATACCAGGGAAGAAAGTTATAATGATGAAGGGAATGCTAAAGTATGAGTTGGAATTTTGGTCGAATTAAAATATTCTCTTGAGGAAATATATATTTAGATAGAAAAATAATTGATATCCAATAATGTGGCTCCTGATACCCTACACTAGAAGCATCATCAATACGAACAAAATTATGAGGTGAAAGAATAAATTGAAAACCCGAAGTTTTCAATACCATGGAACACATAAAATGTTGTTGAGTAAAAACTTAAACTTGAATAATAAAAAATAGAAATTATTATTTTTCATAATAGTAAAAAAAATATCAAATATATTGTATTGGATAACATGAAGAGGAATTCATCAGCCTACAACAAAGTGTTAAGGATTAAGAAAAAACACACGACTCTCAGTACAACATCATGAAAAAAGTTCATTTAGAAAAAAAAGAAGCAAGTGGAGCATATATGTCCAAAAGAACACAATCAATAATAAAATCCAAATGATAAGGATGGTATGGGGATTGATTGGAAATAAAAAGCTGTAACAGTTGAAGTTAGACCACAAGCACCTGCTCCGAGATTAAGGATTTATTTTTTTATGAATTATAACCATATGATTCAGAGAACACATGGGAGAACCAACCGTGTAGTGTTACCACACATGAATGCCCAACACATGAGATGTTAATTTTGTTGAAATATGGGACAATCAAAAAATGTATGTTCCATAACAAAGTGGTTCTGAATGGGAAAAGATCATGAAATGATTACATATAGAATTCAATATTCAATAAGTTTGTTTAGTGTTACTAATCAGGTGTAGAAGATTCAGGATAATGGAATGATATTTCTCATAAATGATGCCAGTAACTATTCCAAAGAAGAATGAATGTGGTTATAAAATTCAATTCAATGAATCATGGAATTGGTTGAAAATTAAAAAATCAGTTTTCAGAATTACATGATAATGCAGATCCATCAAACATTGAGTAAGAAAATGATTATCAATTTTTACCATGTTTGATGTAAAAAACTCAGATTCATGTTGTTGTTTTTTAATTTAATTTTCCACATCATTTTTTTATATTTTTTTTGACTTATTAATTTCAAAATGTTTTAATTTGTTAAATAATTAACAGTTATTCTGTTTTTGTTTTATAAATTGTTTAATTATAATTTTTATGTAAACCATGTATTATTAGTGATTTTTTTTCATTTTTAATAATTATTAGATTAAATTATTATTTTGAATTTAACATTTTTTTATTCTTTTGTTTTTTATTATACAATTATTTATCAATTATTTATTTATTTTTTCAATTTTTTATTACATTTAATTTTGATAAAAATGGATTTTTTAATTCATTCACTTTATTAATTTTTTGTTACTAATTTTGAATTTAATAATGTTCAATTCATTAATATAATGTTTTATTTATTCATTCATTAATTTTAATTTTAAATAAATTAATTTTTTCGATTTACATTTTAATTATTTACATAATTATGCTAATTTAAATAATTTAATTCAATTATTGCCGTATTTTAGTAATTAATATTAATTTATTTCATTAAATTTACTGATTCATTATTTTATTAATTAATTAAATGATGCAAACAGATTTAATTATTGTTGTTGTTGAAGTTAATTATAAATAAATTTTATGTTTCAAGTTACAATCAATTTTATTTTGATTCAAAATGTTCTATATTTTTAATTTGGTTGATTAATAGATAAATTAAAAAAATTTAGCTCTGTTAATTAATTTATTTATTTTTATCATGTTTGTGCTTTTTTTGTGTAGTTATTTCTGACTTACCGATAGTACATTTCTGTAATATGTCTCACCGACAACCCCTTATCGGTGACTCAATTGGGTTAGTGACGAACCTTCTACCCTACCATCCAACCTATCAAAAACTCCCATTATTGTCTCAAATAGGTCACTGATATCCCACATACTGACATTTTCATCTATTACCATTAGTGAATCTTGTCTTACCGACACCCCTTTTTCCATGAGTCATAGAAACTGCCTTTTATGTCTCATTAATCTGTCAACGGTGAGGCATCTCACCAGTGCTCCTCTCCTCATTGTCACACCGTAACCCTTTTCGGTGACTCAAGCCACTAACACCCCACATCCTATATCTTATCGATGTTGTGTCATTGTGTCATTTTCATACCAACACTCGATTCAAATAGGAATCTAAACCGTAGTCCACCATATTCGAAGAATCGAGCCCAGGTGGCACCAGTCTCCCTTGCTGCCATCCCTCACAAAGTGATCAGTCGATACCAACATCTTCTCCATCGCTCCCTTCAAAGAAAATTCTTTTAGAATACCCACGTGCATCACAACCCCTATTTCCCTCAATCCATGCAGCTTCCCTAACCCACTTTCGGTGCCATCCCATTTCTGTAAACCTACACATTTTTCCTCTGTCCACACCCTATCCACTATGAACCCCTACCCTCTAAAAGGACCACGCTGGCACCACCCTGCTTCGCTCTTCCCATGCCTCGACCTGCCCTCTCCTTCTCTCCCATCAGCTCGCAAACCAACCCCCCTCATTTATGTTTTTATTATATAATATAAAATATATAGTATGTATATATTGTAATATATATATATATATAATAATAATATATATAACTAATATAATATAATTATTTACATAATAAATATATGTATTTACATATTAATAAAAGAAAAATTTGTAGTAAACCTTTTTATTTGGACATAATTTTTTAAATATAATATATATATGTAATAGTAATATAAATATTAAGATATATATATTTATATATATTTATCCAATAATAATAATAATGAATATTAAAAGGACTATGTTCCTTTTTAATAATACATGTATATAAAATATTTAACCAAGTAAATTTTACTAAATATATTTAATTTTTTTATTCATTAATTTTAAATAATAATTTTATTATTTCATTCATATAACATTAATATTTATATGTATATTTACATATGGTACCTGTAATAAGTTGTCTAATTATAATTATTTATTTGTTTTTAATTCTTGATATTAATTAGTTATTTCATCTCTTTTCTCATCTTATTTTCATTCTTTTTATTTATTCCAATAACCGATATTATAATATAATATATAGGAATAATAAGACATAGTTTTAATAGTATATATTTTATTCTAATACAGTTCTTTTAATTCTTTAGTTTTCTCTTTTAGGGGGGGTTGTGGTTCTTGGCACAAATTTTTTTCATCTAGTTATGGAGAAACTACTCCAGCGATAGAGGAGGGGTGATTGCATCGTGAAGGCGCCACGTGGAGGTTGGGGAAGTGATCTGCATACTTTTAGAGTGTTACATAGGTCTAGTATAGGAAATTAATTGGGGAATCTAACATAATAATACTCATACTTTGACATCTGTCAACTATGCACTCACTTTCAGACTTCTAGAGTTCCCTTTCAAGAGAAGATTCACTCATCGCATCACCACCAAGGAGAAAATCAGAAGAGACCATTTCCATTCTTGATTCAGAGTGTGGGAAATCGAGATTACATCTTCAAAATCATTAAGTATAATATGGAGGAGATTGGTGATTTTGGAAGATCAGACAAGGAGAAAAAACAGTCATCACCTCACTACGTTTTGTTCATTCATCTCGCTCATGAACTTCTTTGTTTGTAATTTTATTAAAATACTGGTTCTAGCCATGATCTCCAACTAACATCCCATAGGGGTATAAGATGATCAATTAAATATGATTAATCTCCTTTTTATGCATTTATTTTCTCTACTCGATCTCTCTATCTCTCTCACATCTAAAATATTCATTCTTTTCAAATCAAAATGTATGAGGGACAAATAAACAAGATTTGACCTAATTTTGAACCATTTTTCAATCTGATGATTAAATTTAATGTTAATAAAGCACAAAAGAGGGGGAGATTTACTGAGTTCAAATGAAAATTTGAACCTAGGGAATTCTAATTTTTACACATTGGTTGATTAAATGATTTCTACCATTGAAAACTGTTGTGATTTTGTACTCACAAATTAACCAGATGACAATATAGCTAAATACATTAAATCAGATCTTACTATTTTTGTTTAAGTGAATGAACAAGAGAAACCATATTAAAGCTAGTAGAAGATATTCCCCTCCCCATAATACTAATTGTTCAAACTTGTTTTCACATATTTTCTCTCTTATTTGTTGTTTGACTATTCTACTTAATCACACGTTCAAAAAATTGGCCACAAATCATCACACACTCACCATTTCATGTGAATCATGAAATGTAGTGAATTTTACATATACATTTCTTAAATAAATTATGGGATTATTTTGAGACCAGGATCTGAGACGACACGTTATTCTAAGGCCTGGGGTGCTCAGAATCAATGTTTGAAATTTTTTTATGTCTATTAAAAATAGAATTCATTCGCTTTTTACTATCTTTTGAATGAATTCTTATATTTGAAATAGGAGGGCACCATTTTGTTCAGACTAGATCATTTTTCTTAGGCAGGTTCTAATTTTGATTGTCTTGGGTCGACTGTCAATAATATTTTTTGATCATTTTAAAGAAGAATAAACATAAACATAAAAAGTTTATTTAATTTTTTTAGAATTTTTTGATGATGAAAAAATGATGCAATGCAGCGATAAAGGAGATAATTCCTTTAAAAAATAAAATAGTAATTATGAAAAGAATCATTAAAACATCGTAGGGATTCAGTATTAGGAATACTGATCGTTAATTTTGAAATTTTATAGGAGAGATTGGAGATTTCCCCCATCGCTAAATAACCAACACTGAAAAATGAAAACAGATCATGGATCATGAACCAAGGATCTATGTTCAACGAACGACAGAGAAGGAACCCCATTCTCAAAAAATGGAATATCCAACTTCTATATAGGGATTTTATTTTCTGTGTGAATGCATTGTCCATTATTAATTTTAACGATGAATGTGTTCCAACCCAAAAACAGGTGGATCTACGATTCGATCATTCATGCAGTATGGATAAAACTGCGAGATTAAATGGAATAGATCTCAGTGATTATTCTTCTTGTATTCTTTTGAGATCTTACTGACATTAATTGACCAAGGTCAATGAAAAAAGAAATTTTTCATTCTATGGGGCGTTTATCTGCTTTTTATTTTCTCTCATTAATTCGTTCTTCACCGGTGGTCCCTTGTGGTTGCACCGTTAATTGGTTTGGAGGTTCCAAACATAGTTGGTCCCCAAAAATGATGACAGGCTGATTTGAAGCCCATTATAGATTACTTTACAACATGAGGATCACGTGACACCATTTTGATTGAAGAACATACCACCATAGCATTAGTGGACGCCAACAGAAGAGGGATCCGATGAAGAAAATGCGTGGGGACACAGGTGGTGGTGGGTAGAGACACGACCAAACGATGTGAATAACTCACGTCACATTAGCTGTGGGTGACATATAGGGGCCACCAGTAAGAAATTATTTGTGGGCCTCGACAGATAGGGCATGAGGCCGCGTTACAGCGGGACCGCGACCATGGGACCCTACGTCAACGTCCGAAGGGTAGTCTTGTAGGGGAACACACATCAGACACTGTTGCCACCCCATGTTAATGCAGAGAAGATGTGGCAGCTGCTCCGTTTGGGCAGACAAACATACCCATTCAAGTGGGATCGGTGGGAGCTGTTGGGCCGAGCTTGGTCGGTCCAATCAAGTCGGACTAAACCCTAACCCAACCGTCCCTTTTTACATTAAATCCAATAACTCTCAATCCATGTATCTAATTGATTATCCATTAATGGCATCAGGAACCTTGCGATGAGATGGTCATTTTTAGATACTCTAAATGAATTTATCTGGAATTTGGCATACAACCTATTGGCTTTTGGAGGAGGTGTTCCCAGAACGAGTGTTCTAAGGACATAATCCTATGTCTAGCTGTGACCTATAAAGTATGTGATTAACCAGACTATGTATCATACCTAGAATTTGTGTACTCTATCGTCTTTTTGTCTTTCCATGATTGAGCTGGTACTTCCATGTCCCACCAAGGTACATGTCATCTAGTCTTTGACCACACTCTGTGTGTCACCCACACTCCGTGTCTTATCTACAATCCGTGTGTTGCCTACAATCAGTGTGTTATCGACACTCTGTGGGTTAACTACACACCTTGTGTTACCAATGCACCATATGTTACTACATTAGGGTCTTTTTAATTCTTATGAAAAACCTATTTACGTACCATAGACCTATAATTGGTACAAGGTGACTCTAGTGAATCCCTTAACTGTACTAATTAGAGGCAACACTTCATGTGCCACTTTGGCAGTCTACATGTTATATATCATAGTACTCTTATTTCTATTATACTGGGTGTGATTACATGGGTTTTCATTGTGTAATTAATTTGTGTTTTTGGTTTCTATAGATTATTGTTTTACTCACCCTTCCACGGGAATAACCCACACATGTCATGGCTTATGTAGATGACCGACAGGTTTGACGGAGTCCTTAGTGGGCTAGGGAGAGGTGGTGCATAGAAGTAGACCCGATAGATGAGGTGAACATCATTTAAAATAGATGAACATGTCTATAAATACCCTTCACATAGGGATTTTGGTAGATGATATACAAGAGCTTATACTTAATTTTCAGTTTAGCTTAAATTCAAGCCCATTTTTTCTTTCAGTTTAGTACCTTACTATGAGTGGGTTTTTATAGTGGTTTTAATCCATATTTACTCAGAATTTTTAGTTTCAAATTTTTCTTGGATATGGGTGCATGTGTATAGATACTTGTAATAATATCTCATACTTGTGAGATATGCCTACTTGGTGATAGTTGCTAGACCCTATCCTATGGGAGGCGAGCATAGTGTAATCACGAAACGGGCCTTGATGGGCTGGTCATGAAAAAGTGGTATCAGATGTTTTCACCTGAATTCACTAGAGTAACATCACCAATTAATGCATTTAAGTGGAAATGGAAACCCTTATTGTGGACATAAGGGTGCCAATAGTATTTTCCGTAGTAGAGACAATGCATGGAAAGTTCAGCAATCTTATGGTTTCCATAGGTGTGTGTTGAGTATGTGGTGTTCTGTGAAGCCTCAGGAATTAGACATGGTTGTGTCCTGATGCATGGGAATGCAGTTATTGCCTATGGTTCTTAGTAGTTGAGACCACATGAGAAGAATAATGTGACCCACAAACATGAGTTGGAAGTGGTAGTCTTCTCATTGAAGATGTGTAGACACTACCTTAAGGGGAAACAATTTATCATATAATATGACCACTAGAATCTCAAGAATATCTTATCACAAAAATATTTGAAAATGAGATAGAGATGATTGATTGAGTTCCTCCAAGACTGAAACTTTGAAATAGTCTATACTATTAGGAAGGTTAATGTGGTGGAATATGTGATTAGCAGGAAATCGAGTTCGCAACTACTGAATGAAAAATATATTTAGTTTTCCACATTATAGATATCATTTGTTGATTGAGATAGAGAATATTATCTTCGTTCTATGATTTTCACCCATCTAATTTTTTAATGATTAAGGGGGGCATTAATCGGAGATTCCAACTCTGAGGTCGTATGTTATCAAATGACCATCAGGCATGCTTTTGATGGATATTCAAATGTTGGGGAGAATGTCGTTCTATTTAGCATGTGCATATTTTTACTAGCAGTGTTGTGGGAGGAGGTGTTGAGGAAGTTCCATACATCCCCTTTGGCAGTTCATATAGGTGTAGGAGAATTGTACACAGACCTCGGACATCAGTTTTGGTGGCCAATAAATAAGAATGCAGTGGAATAATTTTTTTGTTATGCATCACTTTCTAGTAATTTATGGTTTAGAATCATGTTCCCATTGGTTTGAATCAACCCCTTGATGTTTTGTAGTGTTAGTGGGATGGAATATTGATATAATTCATGATTTTTTTACCACATAAGTCTATGGGTAATGATACAATCTAGGTGATTGTTCACTGACTCACCATTCCATCCCACTTCCTAGTGATTTCGGGAGAAGATTCCCAAAAAGATCTCGAGTTGCCTCTAGGTATAGGATATTTCTCAACTCTGAAGTGTCACATCAACGATAGTCTTGGATCAATATGCATTAATTACAACCAAAATTTCGTAGGGATTGTAGGAGGAATTTGGGACTTAGCTGAACATGAGTATTGAATTCTACATGAAGATAGAAGACCGACGAAGCAGACCATTCAGGTCCTAGATAATATGATATATGCTTGAATCGTCAGTTTTCACCATAGTTGGGAGTATAAGCTACCCATGGTAGAGTTCATTTAGAAAAAGAGATACCACTCCACCATTGGTATGACAGCATTTGAGGCCTTGTGCGGGTGACCATATAGGTTTCCACATGGTGGAAAGACCCTTGAGAGCAAGCACCTATGGGCCTGGGGTTGGTATAGGATACTACGGAGAAGTTTTAGGTCATCCAGGGGAGGATGAAGGTTACACATATCCAAAATAAGTCCTTTGATAATAGGTAAAGGCGACCATTAGAGTTCGAGTAGGGAGAAAATGTGTTCCTTTGAGTCTCTCTCTGACATGGGATAACAATAGATTGGGTGAAAAGTTATATATAAGGTTCATCAGACCTTTTCTGATACAACGTTGATTGGTTGAGGTGGCCTACCACATGTCTCTACTTATGTGGTTAGAGAGGATGCATGAAATCATTCACATATCGTAGATATGGAGAAATATACATGACCCTTAACACATCATTTAATGGGGGGAGTTGAACGCTGTCAATGGGGTGATTTTCATAGAATACCCAGTGGAGATTGATGATCGATGGGAGTGGATCCTTCAAGGAACGTTGATTTTGATCGCATAGTCTCAGTGGTAGCATGGTAATCTTTTGGATATCGCTTGGGAGTGGGAGCCTCAAATTCATGCTTAGTATCCCCATTTGTTTTTATCCCTTATTTTGGATTTTGGGGATGTAAATCCCTAAGGTGTGTAGAATGTAATGCCCTAGATTTTTGATGTAATTTTTTTCAAAATTTATGGGATTATTTCAAGACCAGGTTCTGATATGGATCATTATTCTGAGGCCCAGTGTACCTAGAATCATTATTTGAAATATTTTTATGTTTATTAAAAGTATCCAGCATGCTCAGTTTTTGTAACTTTTAAACGAGTGATTGGATTTGAAATCTAAGGGCACCGTTGTGTTCAGATGTGTGGTTTATTTATAGGCAATACCTATGTTTGAGCAGTGTGGGCTGACTATGGAAAATATTTTTTATTCAATTTAATGAAGAAATAAAATAAATGTAAAAAGTTTATTTCATTTTTATTTTAGTGTTCTGGGATGACACAACAATGATATGACACAGCGATAAAGAATTTGTTTCCTTTGATTAATAAAACAACTTGCCGAAATTGTTTCAAAGTGAAACAGTAATCCTAAAATATGTCTTTAACAATTGGATGTGATTCAGTATTAGGAATATTGAACCTTCCTTATGAATTTTGGGTGAAATTTTGGGGATTTCCTCCCATTGGAAAACAATGAACACCAACAAATTTTGACGTATGCTGAAGGATCAAGTATCCTCAATCGAGCATTTAGGATCGACGAATTATGGTGGGAAAACTCTATGATTCTCAAATGATATATCCAATCCTCTAGGTAGGGGTCTATTATCAGAGTTAATTATTTCTCCTTCTCTAAGTATAATGATGAACATGGACTGACCTAGGAACATGTTGATCCGCGGTTTGACCATTCTTGTGGGATGGTTAAAACTATGGTATTGTAGAGGATAGAATTCGGTTATTATTATTATTATGTTATTTTGTGATCTTGTAGGTAAAACTGGACCAAGGCCAACCAAAAAGGCCACAGTATCATCTAAGGGGTGTTACTCTTCTTTTTCTTTCCCCCCATTCAAGCATTCTTCCTCAATGGACCCCCATGGTTATGTTGTTTAATTATTAAAAGGTTATGAATATATCCTGACCCCCCAAAAGCCATGAAAGGATGTTTTAATCCCATATTAGATGAGTTTATGACCTGTGCATTACAAAAAATCTTTCAATTCGATGAACGGACCACCACAACATTGGTGGCAGTCCCCAAAAGAAGGAGTCACTGGCACCGGTGATGGCGCGCAGCGACATGACCACCCGGTTGGCGGAACCTCTGATATGGATTCCATGTGGTGGAAGACCTGGGATTCCTCGAGGAGGTCGGAAAAAGGACTTGGTGGATGTGGAAGCAATCCATGGGCCACCTTGACCATAGTGCCAGGATCCTATGACAACGGTCGCAGGGTGGTTACACAGTGGGCCACCACGTCAAACGCGATGGTCGTCTTGTGTTGACGAGGAGTAGATGCTGCAACCACCACATACAATCAGATAAACCAAAACTCTTGATTAGGGGGAGCTGGAGCTAGTGGGCCGGACCAGTGGCAGGCTCAGTCTTGCGGGACCCAGGTCGGTCCGGACTCAGACCCATCCAACACCTTTTTATGTAAAACACTATAACTCATAAAATGTATGTCTGTTTGACGATTAGTTTGTGGAGGTGGGACCCTTGAAATGTGGTGGTCCTTTGGAGATACTCTATGTGGGTTTTGTAGAATTTTGTGTACATCCTATTGGCTCAATTAATAGGTGCTCCTATGACAACCCTCCTTTTATTACAAGCTTCAACATGATTTATTACATAAAACTTCACTTGTTACAACAAGAAGATCGAGAGGTTTAGTGTATTTGGGGAATAGGATCATTAAATAAAAACGTAAAACATGAAATACGATATCTTTATTGAAAAATTCCTTTACATGACCACTACATTCATTCGTACTTAGCATTGCATGGGTAACCTGAAGACATGCATAAGAAAAGGGTGAGCTATAAAGCCCAGTAAGGGAGTACACATGGAATAACATGAGGAGTAAAATACATGTTAGACAATAGGAATATCAATAGATCATAAGATAACAATGAACATAAATTCATGACAATGAAATATCATCATAACATGGAAATGTGGCAACAACACTTAACATGGAATTAGCATGGGCCAAGGCTCATTGCACATGGAGCATGAGTAAGTCCTCATTGCACATAAAGCACGAGTAAAACCTCTTTTCAATTGAATTAGCATGAGTCAACACTGATTGCACCTGACATAAAATGATACTATACTTTACCCAATGCATTGGAGTGCTATAAGGGCGCACCCTTCTTAAACATTTCATTTCATGCATAAGTGTGCCACATGGATCATAAAACAAGGATTCATAAAACAAAATCATGTATTACACGATAATTTAATGTGGAATTAATACATGAAACTTTGTAATCAATAAGTAATTGTGCATAAAGGGGAATACCCGTTGATGGGGAAATGGGCATGATATCCACTACACAATGGCATTCGCTTTGAAAATTGGTGCGATTTTGGCAGCGTAACAGTGTGACATAAGAATTCATAAAAAATGGTTGATGAGAGAGTAAGGGGTTACACATCATATTTACATGTAATGTATAGTAAATATTTCATATAGATACATTTCCCAACAATTTTAATGGAATTTAGAATCATAATACCAAAGTATTGCTTGAATGTAAAAGAGAAGAGAGAAGTTCATTTCAGAATTTCGGTATAGTAACAGGTGTACATGGGAGGCATTTTATGAGAGAGAAAGGGGTCTCCCATCATTCAAACAATAATAGGGAAGTATGGAGGAGGTGAGAAACCATACCCTAACATTCATAATTGAAATTAAAAGGGAAATACTACTTAAAAAAATTGACAAAAATGAGAAAGGAAGAAAAAACCCTTACTTGGAAGTGTGCTTCCAAAGGCTAGAGAGAGGCTTGTGAGAGGCTTCACGGCAGATTGGGGCACCTTGGGAGGATTATATAGATAGTAGGGCAGAGGATGGACAAACTATAAAGGATTTGTGTGTGGAGGAAGTGGGAGATTGGGTGGGTTTATATAGGAAAGGTGAGGGAATTCTTTATTATTTAGGTTTGGGTCTCCTTACAATAAATTAATCCAAACCACAAACCATCCCTTGGTTTTTTCCCATGGTTTTTGGAAAAGGGAAGTGGAAAACAATATTTTATAAGTCCAAAGTCCGATCTTCTTAAAATATTTGGGTTTCTTATGTGGAGGAGAGTAACACTCCCATGGAAATTAATATAAAAAGACATGGTGTTGAATAAGTCTTGAGGGTCCATTAATGCTTTAAAAAGTAAGTCAAACAAACCCAAAATCACATTATTTTAATGTTAAAACATATATTGGCCGAACATAAAGCTTATAGTATTTTATTACATCACTATTGGGTCATTATGATGTCATAAAACACATTATATATTTAAATGGTATTTAATTTTTACCCAAAAATTTGAATGTCTCAGAAAATTATGAAAAATTCAAAATTGGATAATTTCGACGTCATAATTCCAGAAATAACATTTATTTTATCTAAATAATTTTTTAAATATGTTAATTTTCACTTTTAAAATATAAACCGACATTTATCGAAAATTCATGGGTTTTGATAGAAATGGCTTTCAAACTTAATAAAAATTTTAATTACATTCATAAAATTATAAGATCATTTATATTTAATAAAAACTAATTTAATAATAATATTAATATTTTATTAAAATATTATTTAATTCAAAATTCCCTTAATTTAATAAAATAGATTTCTTAATTTAAATAATAACTAGAAACACCTTTTGTACTTTAAAAACTAGTTACAATGTATCAAAAAAATGATAATAAGTTATATTCATTATTATAAACAAAAATCATATACATGAACATAGTACTAGTGATTTGTTACATAACCCCTTAAAACATCCGCATAAGACCTATGGGTAAGGTGTGCGATGCTGACAGACTGTTGGGGTGGCTCAGATTACATCGCTCGAGTGGTAATTTCCATCAAGTTCCACTTTTCCCGTATACGGTCATGTTCGAGCATCACAAGATGAAGCTCATCTTGGGCTTGGTCAAGAGCGAAGCCCAAAGATGCCACCTCTTTTCCGAGCTCCAAAAAATGGGCTTCGCATGGGGAAATTCTACTGGATGAGGCCATCGCTTCCTTTTTCTGAGTAAATTGGATTGGTTAAAGTCCTATATTTATACTAATCATGTGATAACTGTTCAATAGGTATATTAGCAACGGTCAAAATTCATAACGTAATACCAAGGAAGTTGACATTTTATATAAACATAAAGATACATTTAATTAAATCAAGAGGGATTTTCATTAATGAAACATTGGGTCATTACAATATTCCCCCCTTAAGAAATTCCGCCCTTGAAATTTTCCTTTTCCCACACTAAAACAAATGTGGGTAACTCAGGTTCATCATTTCCTCCAATTCCCAAGTCGCTTCATTAAGCTTGTGGTTTCTCCACAACACCTTGACGAGGGGAATTGTCTTATTTCGTAGAACTTTTTCTCTACGATCCAAGATCTTCACTGGTTTCTCCACATAAGAAAGATCGTATTCCAATTGTACCACCTCAAAAGAGAGTACATGTGAAGGGTCTAGTATGTACTTCCTTAAGAAGTATATATGAAAGACATCATGAACTTATTCCATAGTAGGCAGAAGTGATAGTCGATAGGCCACAGCCCCGACACGATAATGAATCTCCAAGGGGAAGATGTACCTTGGACTTAACTTACCTTTCATTACAAACCTTATGACCTTCTTCCATGGAGATATGCGTAGAAAAACCATGTCTTCAACATTAATCACAAGGTCTCATCGATGATTATCTGCATAAATCTTCTATCGACTCTGGGCTGCCTTGATATGCTGCTGAATGGTTCTCACCTTCTCCACCATTTTCTCGACCATTTCTGGTCCAAGAAGCTTAAGTTCACCGACCTCATCCCAACATTCTGGTGTTCTGCACCTTTTCCCATACAAGGCTTCATATGGTGCCATTTGGATGCTTGAGTGGAAACTGTTATTATAAGAGAACTCAACCAGAGGAAGATGTTGATCCCATCCACCCTTAAAGTCCATTGAGCATGCTCTCAACATATCCTCAAGTTTTTGGATAGTCCACTCGGATTGGCCATCAGTTTGAGGATAATAGGTCATACTGATGTTTAGTTCAGTATTCAGAGCATGTTGAAGACTCTTCCAAAACATAGAGGTGAATCTTTAATCTCGGTCAGACACAATATATAGTGGTACTCCATGCAACCTTATCACTTCTGTGATATATATCTGTGCCAGTTGATCCAAAGAGAAATCCTCCCAAATAGAAATTATGTGTGAAGCCTTTGTAAGACGATCCACAACAACCCAAATTGCATTGTTTCCTTTGGATTTCCTTGGATGTCTGGTGACAAAGTCCAAGGTGATGTTCTACCATTTTCATTCGGGTATGGGAAATGGTTGCATCATCCCCTTAGACTTCAGCCTCTCTTCCATCACTTTCTGACACATCAGGCATGTTGATGTATATTCAGCAATCTCTTTCTTCATATTATCCCACCAAAAGTTTTCTCGAATATCTCGATACATCATTGTGCTCCCTGGTTGAATAGAGAAATTCGAACTATGTGCGTCATCCAAAAGTTCTTTGTTCAGCTCCGGGCTTGATGGAACACATAGTCTTTCCCCAAACCGCACAATTCCTTCTTCATTAACATTAATATCTGAGGATTTCCCTTGGTTGATAGCTTCAACTTTTTTATTGAACTCCCACATCATCCTTTTGAGAATCCTTTAACCTTTCCAAAAGAGACGGCTGAGCAATCAGTTGTGAAAAGATTGACGATGTTCCCTTCTCTATTATTCCCATGTTCATCTCCATCAAGTCTAAGAAGTTTGGATCCTTCTCAATTATCATCATTGATAGAATCGGAGGATACTTTCTACTTAGGGCATCTGCCACCTTGTTCCTTTTCCCAGGGTGGTAATGGATTGAACAGTTATAATTCTTGATGAGCTCTATCCATATTCTCTGGAGCATATTGAGCTCTTTTTGTGTGAATATATATTTATGACTCCTGTGGTCATTATATATTTCACATTTCTCTCCATAGAGATAATGCCGCCAGATTTTCAAGGAAAAGATCACCGTATCCAACTCCAGATCATGCGTTGGATAGTTTCGCTCATGGATTTTCAACTGCCTTGAGACATAGGATATCACTTTATCATTCTGCGTCATCACACAACCTAAGCCCTTCTTTGAAGCATCAATGAATACCACAAAAAGTTCCCCACTTGTGGGTAAAGTCAGAACAGGCGCAGTGATAAGCCTCCTTTTCAACTCCTTGAAGCTTTCTTCACATTCATAACTCAAAGAAAACATTACTCCCTTCTGAGTTAGCTTGGTAAGAGGTTTGGACAATCGTGAGAAATTTATCACAAAACATCGACAATATCCAGCTAACCCCAAGAAGCTACGGATATCCGTTACCGATGTTGGCCTCAGCCATCCCTCAATTGCATCTGCCTTAGAGGGGTCCACATATATCCCATTACTTGTGATGATATGGCCCATGAATGAGACCTCCTTCAACCAGAACCCACACTTGCTGCACTTTGCATAGATCTTCTCCATGTGCAAAGTCTCGAGTAAAGTTCTTAAATGCTCCTCATGATCCTCCTTGGTTTTGGAGTATATTAGAATTTAATTTAAAAAGACTACCACAAATTTGTCAAGGTAATATCTAAAGAATCTATTCATAAATTCCATGAATATTGCTGGAGCATTGGTGAGTCCGAAAGGAATTACTATAAATTCATAGTGCCCATATCTTGTATGAAAAGCAGTCTTGGTGACATCTTCCTTCATCACCCTTACTTGATAATATCCTGACCGCAAGTCCACCTTGGGAATGTATTGTGCTCCACGCAGTTGATCGAACAAGTCATCAATTCATGGAAGAGGATACTTGTTCTTTATCGTGATTTTTTTAAGTTCACAATAATCGATGCAAAGCCGCATTGACCCATCCTTCATCTTGACGAAGAGGACTGGTGCACCCCATGGTTAAGCACTTGGGCGTATAAGCCCTTTATCTAGATTCTCCTGTAGCTGTTTATTCAGCTCTTAAAACTCTAAAAAATCCATTCTATACAGAGTCTTGAATATTGGTAGCACCCCAGGTATAAGTTAAATTAAGAACTCAACATCTCTTTTAGGAGGAAGACCAGACAGTTCCTCGGGAAACACTTCTGCGAATTCCCTCAGAATAGACATTTCTTCAAGGATGGTTTCTTCTTTGGAATCAATCATCTGATCCAGATACGCATGCTCATAGGGTAGTAATATCCATGCTTTAGATGATGAATCTAAATGAGATTCATCTTCCTCCTGACACTTATAAAGAATCGGGGATCGATTCACCATATGGAGTGTGATTTCCCTCTCCGGACAATTTATGTTGGCTCTATATAAGGAAATCCAATCCATGCCAAGAATTGCATTAAATTCCACCAGAGGGAGTATGACGCGGTTCGCTGGGAAATTCAATCCACAGACTATAATAGAGGAGGACTTATATTCATGGGATGTAATGATTTCCCCATTTTCCGTACTCACTGACATCGTTAGTTCCATGATTTGTGGTGGGGCTGGAATTGTTCTACTATTCTTTTGAGATATAAAATAATTCGTAGAACCTGAATCAAAAAGTATTTTCGCTATTATTGAATGAATAACTAGAATACCTGTCACCAATTCGCTGTTGGGGTTCACTTCGAAAGAAGTGAAGGAAAAAGCTCATCCTTGCTGCCTTAGAGGTTGTTGGTTGTCTTAAAAAACCCTTGGATTAGGGCACTGATTTACAAAATGACACGGTTCTATGCATTGGTAGAATTGAATAATGTGTTGAGGTTCGAACGGAGTGTTCCTCTCATCTGTTGTAGCCGTGGGTCTTTCTTCCCGATAGTTAACAGCTAGGTGCCCTTCTCTTCCACACCTGAAGCATTTTCTTGTCCCCTTAAGGCAATTTCTAAGGTGCTTCTTTCTACACATTTCGAATGTGAGGGGCTGGATCTTCATAGTACCATTGGATTTATCCATCGGACCACCAGAATTGAAGTCTACCTTACGCTTCTTGTCCCCATGATCCCCCTGTGTTTCCCCAATCTCCATTTCGACCTTGAGGGCACATCAGACAATTTCCTCATAGCTGTCGAAGTCAGGGATCCCTAATGATTTCCGCATGATAGGCTTTATCCCACCAAAGAAGCGGTCAACTTTGCATTCATGGGTAATGACAAAGCCAGAAGCGTATCGTGCAAGCCTTATGAAGTTTGCCTTGTACGCTCCAACAAATACTTCATCTTTTTACTGGAGGTAAAGGATGTCCATTTCCATCTTATGCAGGAGGGTGCAAAGAAAATATTTATCGAAAAACATCTTCCAGAAATCCTTCCATTCCAACCCCTAGATCTCCTCTTCAGTCTTCATATTTTTTTATCAACGCCCACCATTGAACAGCTTCACCCTCCATACGATAAGCCGCCAGGAGAACCTTCTCTTATTCAGAACATTGGTGGATGGAGAATATATTTTGAATGGAGTTGATCCATTTTTCAATGATCATGGGATCAGATGATCCAATAAAAGTAGGAGGCCTTTGTCTCATGAAGCTCTCGATAGCAACTTGTTCTTTCTTAGGGGGGTTGACCGTTCCTCTTGACCCATGTTTCTATTAAAAACATGAGTTGTCTGAGATTGAAGCGTGACAAAGTTCGTGATTCCCGCTCCCATTGGATTGGGCATCTCATTAGTACAGTCATCACACTGATCTCCACAACGGTTGTTAGCCCGAGTCCTCCTATTACTGGCCATTGGCTGGAATAAAAGGGAAGTTAGGGGTATCACATAAAGGGTAATCCAAAGACAAAAGTTGATTACTGATAACTAAAATTTTATTTCCATAACTCATGAGTCTATAGGCTTCAATCTAGAATTTTCATGATCTACTTTCTAATATATTTTCTTAGGGGAAATTTTTTAAAGGGTTCATACTAAGATTTTGAATTTATCAAAACATATCCCCCTGAGAGTGTTGTAACCAAGAGTGCAGCAAGGCCTGTTGTCATGTTCCATTTCCCATTCGAGTCTAGCTCAAAGCGGTGTTTTCGGGTTTTACCCCTAGGATACATCTGTGCCAGAGCCACCTCTACCTGCTCGTATCCAGACAGGGATGTATTGTTTTGATAAAGAACTTACTCAGTACATACCAAAACATAGGGATGTTTTTATTATACTTAGTCTTGTATCTAAGGATTTATTAGGGTTCCCTAATCCCATAAATAACCAAACCTATCCTCTGATACCAACTATGACCACCCTGCTTTTATTACAAACTTAAATATGATTTATTACATAAAACTTCACTTGATACAACAAGAATATCGAGAGGTTTAGTGTCTTTGGGGATTAGGATCATTACATTAAAACTTAAAACATGAAATACAACTTCTTTATTCAAAACGTCCTTTACATGACCACTACATTCCTTCATACATAGCATTGAATGGGATAACCTGAAGACATGCCTAAGAAAAGGTTGAGCTATGAAGCCCAGTAAGGGAGTACGCATGGAATAAAATGAGTAGTACAATACATTTTAGACAATAGGCATATCAATAGATCATAAGAAAAACATGAACATAAAGTCATGAAAAATCATGATAATCATAACATGGAAATGTGGCAACAACACTTAACATGGAATTAGCATGGGCCAAGTATAATTGCACATGGATCATGAGTAAATCCTCATTGCACATAAAGCATGATTAAAACATCGTTGCACTTGAATTAGCATGAGTCAACAGTCATTGGACATGACGTATCATGATGCTATACTTTACCCAATGCATTGGAGCTCTATAAGGGTGCACCCTTCTTAAACATTTCATTTCATGCATAAGTGAGCCACATGGAACATAAAACATGGATTCATAAAACATAATCATTTATTCCACGATAAAGGAATGTGGAATTCATACATGAAACTTTGTAATAAATATGTAAATGTGCATAAAGGTGAATACCCTTGATGGAGAAATGGGCATGATATTCACTACACAATGACATCGGCTTTCTCAATCGGTGCGATTTAGGCAGCGTAACGACGTGACATAAGAATTCATAAAAAAAGGTTGATGAGAGAGAAATGGGTTCCTCAACATATTTACTTTTAATTTAACGTAAATAGGTCATATAGATTAATTTCACAACAATTGAAATGGAATTTAGATTCATAATACCAACGTATTGCTTGAATGTAAAAGAGTAGAGAGAAGTTCATTTCAGAATTTCAGTATAGTAACAGGTGTTCATGGGAGGCATTTAATGAGAGAGAAAGGGGTATCCCATCATTCAAACAATAATAGGGAAATATGGGGGAGGTGCGAAACCATACCCCAACATTTATAATTGAAACTAAAAGGGCAATACAACTTAAAAAAAATTGTCAAAAATGAGAAAGGAAGAAAAAACCCTTACTTGGAAGTGTGCTTTCAAAGGCTCGAGAGAGGCTTGTGAGAGGCTTCTTGGGAGATTTTGGCACCTTGGGAGGATTATAGAGAGAGTAGGTCAGAGGATGGATGAACTCCAATGGCTTTGAGTGAGGAGGAAGTGGCAGCATGGGTGGGTTTATATAGGAAATGTGAGGGAATTCTTTATTATTTAGGTTTGGGTCCCCTTACACAAAATTAATCCAAACAACAAACAATCCCATGGTTTTTGCCCATGGGATTTGGAAAAGGGATTAGGAAAACAATATTTTATATGGTCAATGTCTGAAATTCGTAAAATATTAGGGTTGCTTATGTGGAGGTGAGTCACACTCCCATAGAAATTAATTTAAAAAGGCATGGTGTTGAATAACTCTTGAGGTGTCCATTAATGCTTTGAAAAGTAAGTCAAAAAAACCCAAAATTGCATTATATTAATGTTAAAACATATATTGTCCGACCATAAATCTTATAGTGTTTTATTATATCACTATTGGGTCATTATGATGTAATAAAACACATTATATATTTAAATGGTATTTAATTTTTACCCAAAAATTTGTATGTCTCAAAAAATTATGAAAAATTAACCATTGGATAATTTCGACATCTTGATTCCAGAAATAACATTTATTTTTTCTAAATAATTTTATAAATATGTTAATTTTCACTTTTAAAATAAATACCGACATTTATCGAAAATTCATGGGTTTTGATAGAAATGGATTTCAAATCGTAATAAAAATTTTAATTGCATTCATAAAATTATAAGATCATTTATATTTAATAAAAATTAATTTAATAATATTATTATTATTTTATTAAAATATTATTTAATTCAAAAATACCTTAATTTAATAAAATATATTTCTTAATTAAATAATAACTAAAAAAACCATTTGTAATTTAAAATGTATTTACAATGTATCAAAAAAATATAAGAAGGTATATTCATTATTGTACACAAAAATAATATACATGAACATAGTACTAGTGATTTGTTACATAACCCCTTAAAACAGCTGCATAAGGCCTATTGGTAAGGTGTACGATGGTGACAGACTCTTGGGGTGGTTCAGATAACATCGCTCGAGTGGTAATTTCAATCAAATCCCACTTTTCCCATAGACGGTCATGTTCGAGCTTGACATGATGAAGCTCAGCTTGGGCTTGGTCACGAGCAAAGCCCAAAGACACCACCGCTTTACCGAGGTCTGACAAATGGGCTTTGTATGGAGAAATTCTACTGGATGAGGCCATCGCTTCCTTTGTCTGAGTAAATTGGATTTGTTAAAGTCCTATATTTATACTAATCATGTGATAACTGTTCAACGACTATATTAGCAATGGTCAATATTCTTAACATAAAACCAAGGATGTTGACATTTTATATAAACATAAAGAGACAATTAATTAGATCAATATGGATTTCCAGTAATGAAACTTTGGGTCATTACAGCTCCCATAAAAAAATGTAATGGAAGGAATAGTGTGGATGGTTGTGATCTAGAAGCTTTGTGACTACCTAAAATGCTTGTCTTACCTAGATTATGTGTCATATCTTGACTTAGTTTCTTACCAAGACTAAGTCGGAACTCCCCTATCACACAAGGGTGTGGGTCCTCTAGTCTTTTACAACACTCCTTGTTTTACCTACAATTTGTGTATTACCCACACTCCATGTGTTAGCTACAATCTGAGTGTTACCTAGACTCTGTGTGATACAGACACTCCATGTGTTACCAATGCATTGTGTGTCACCAACACTCCATGTGTTTCTACCTGAGGGTTCTAGGTAATCGTAGGAAAATACTTTTAAGGTATGATGTACCAATTCTTGGTGTGAGCTCATTCTATTGACTCTCTTAATTGTATCTTTTAGAAGATACATTTTTTGGTCTTCATTGGTACTGTACATTGTTTATTTCATAATTCTACTCTTTGTGGTATACGTCGTGTTATTCATTATGGTTTACATTATTTAATTATTTTGGGGTTTGTGGTTCCTAATGTGTATTGTTTAACAGACAACTACACCGGATTTCCCTACATGTTTCATGTCTTGTGTAGATGATCAACAATTTTGATGTAGTCCCCAGCGGGTTCGAGCCAGGTTGTGATGATAGGTAGACCCAACATACGAGGTGCACTTCATCAAAAAATGATAGTTGTTTCTTTACCTACCCATCACATAGGGTCTTTGGTGGAAGATATCTAGGATATGGTACATTCCTTTTTAGTTGGGATGGTATTCTTTTCCATTTATCCATCATTTTAGTACCTTACTCTATGTTGGTTTTCTTAGTGGTTTTCATCCATGTCTACTTAGTGTTTTTAGTATCATATTTTTCATGAACATGGTTATGTATGTACAAGTACTTGGGAAAATTTATTCCACTTGTGGGATATGCATACTCAGCGCTAATCCCTTGCCCCTGGTCTATAGAAGGTGGGCTTGGGGAAGTCACGACATGGGCCTTGGTGGACGGTACATGACACATTTCAACATCAAAACTAGATTTCATAGTAGTTTTTTATCTTTCATATCCTTGTTGTTTCTTTATTTTTCTTGATCACTAATCACAACATCAGTCATCCCTATAGTTCAAACATGTCTTACCCTTATAATAGGTACAAACTTGGAAATATTAAAGTATAATTTTTCTTTCATGTTCAATGATGTGCCATGTGAAAAATTTGGCACCTTTTACAGAGAATCTGTGTGCGATATTAAAAAAACAAAAAAAATCAAAAAAATATAATTTTTTTAAAACACATCAAACACAGAAAAAAAAAGAAAATATAAGACTATAAAAGTTTATATAAAGTGTTAAAATACCAAAAAAATAAGAAACTCATGTTCTGTTCTCACTAGGTCCAAATATAAAAACATAACACCTATAATTCTAGAAATTTAAAAATATATCAAATATATGAAAAATAATAATAAGAAAATCTAAATGGAAGATAAAAGAGATGTTGAAAACCAAATCCTGAATATCCAAACCCCATTGAATTTAAACCAACCAGAAAATATAGACCCACTAGGTCATGATTTAGTTGAGAGGCACATTAGAAGAGAGTAACTATTTCCTTATGTGTCTAGTAACTCTTCATGCATTGGGATCTTTCCATGATCAAGAAATTATGAAATCTGTTAGTCCATGCTGAGTCAGTTTCTGACCATCAATGGAATGCCTAGTGAATACCCCTTGAATCCATTAAATATTTCTATTTATGTGTCTCGAAACTACCATTGAGAGGTCTTAGAGAGGAAGAAGTGAAGTTGAGAGTGATCCCCTTCAACCTAAAGGGATATATTAGGGTCTAATTAATTTTTTTATTGGGGGAAATATTTTTCAACTAGGATCAAGTATACAACACCTTTACCATGAAATTATATCTTATAAGGTTGACATATGAAATTAGGCACAAGATCCCTGGCTTCCTTCAATATGAGGGAGAGGTATTTCAGGAAGCATTGTACAGGTGTATAGGATTACTCACGAAATGTACAAATAACTGATGCACTCCCCAATTCCTCATGGAAACATTCTACAATAGCCTTACCCCTTACCACCAAACCTTGGTGGGGTGACCATAATTATTGGACTGCTGAATAGAATAAAAATATATTCGTCACCTTAGATCAACACTACCAGTATAAGTTTTCTATGGGGAGGACCATTGTGAGTAGGAAAACCACCCCTATCCCATAAGTTGAATCACATGCTGCTGGGTTCTTCAATGGGAACCCCCATATCACCCTTAGGAAACAATGCAACCACTATGGCATGTATGTAAACTCACAACCATACTAACTAAAATTTGATATTCCCACCCAACATCATGGGAGTTCAATTATTTCCAGATATGGTCAAAGGATGCGGTCAAGGGAAGACCCCTTTTTCGATTAACTATAATAATGGGATATAGTAACCACCCAAACCTATCTTATAGGGACTAAGGAGTCCTTCGACCTGTTACCCCTTCGATATTTAAGCGGCTACTTAGTCAGTAGTTCTAACCACAAACCCAACCAAAGTATGAGTAATAAAATTCAAAAGATGAGGCGGGGGATATGATTCCTCAATAAATTGAAGGATTTTATGATCAAAAGACCAAAAATTATTTACATAAAATTCATATGGATTAAATAATGAAAAATATTGAAATTAAAATGGGGTTGTCGACTTGGGATATTGGTAATAGATATAACGGAAGGCTACCCAATACCACTAAAGTCAACCATAAGGAAAATGAAATAGATGTGACCATAATAAGTGGTCTCCAAACCCACAAAAAACTAAAGAAAATAACCCCAAATAACTCAAAATGAAAATTAGGATGAATTTTGAATTTTTAATCCGGAAAGTGATGAATATAAAAAACTAGAGTGCTACACTAGAACCCCATTGGTTCATATTTTTTCAACTGAAAAAACAATAAAATGTGGCTTCAAAAATAATATAATAAAGTGATGAAAATTCTTGTAGATGAAGATGTAGGGATTCCCCTAATTAAGGGAAAAAATGTCAATATAGTTTTTTTACTGAAAGAATAAAAAAATAACCCATGGTTCTATATTTCTAATATTTGTTAATTTGTTTGAAAATATAATAATTTACTTCACTTTCTGGGAATCCCAAATCCATATCCCATCATACATTAAATCACTCAAAAAATCTTTTGAAATATAAAGTCCCTTGAAGAGTTTTCCACATATATATTAAAAAATGAGTGTAGTGAACTATTGTAGAATAGGATACCTCATAATCTTCAAGATCTAGGGAGTTTTTTCAGCCCCTGAACCATTGGGTATAAAGTTCGTATAATAAATTGCGTGTATGATCTGGGAGGTAGTATCAATCTGATACCTATGTCACTTTTCTAGCACTTGAGATTTACAGTTCCCCAAATCACCAATGTTGTGTTATAGCTTTCTGATAGGTCCATCACTCTCCTAGTGGTTAGGGTTGGTGTTCGTATAGTGGAATTAGGTAAACTACTTTTTCCTACTAAATATAACAGTAATTATATAGAGTATGTTCTAGAGGATCCTATCATTCGTGGTAGGCCCTCTTTAAAAACAATGGGAGTTGTGATAGAGTTCTCTAAGAGGATGACGATTATCAACATGGGTGAGAAAAATAAGGAATTCAATGTATTTATGAAAATGAAATAATCTACCCACCCAATCCTTCCCAAATATGAGATTCCAATTTCTTATGGTACTATTCATGAGGACAAATAGAAGTTTCTAAGGATGATATATGTGATCAATGGTGAACATTAGATCTCAGAATTCCACATGAATGGGATCAAACCATGTAAGGATAGAGATTACACTGATAAGTTTGAGAGACAGTATTTGGAGAACCTAGATGATTTTTCTTTGGAACATATTCTGTCCCCCCGAGAGGATTCTTAGATTGAATAATTTTTTTTCTTGATTTTCTAGTGATAAATAGGATGCCTTATATGATTCCTTCTTCAAGAGGAAAAATGAAGACCTTGGACCATCCATGCCTAGGTGTCTTCTATATAGTGAGTAAAAAATGACACTTGAACTCAAATCCCTACATAAACATCTCAAATATTTCTTTTTAGAATATATTACCACCCTTCCTATTATCATTTTATATATGTTAGATGTAACTCAAGATAAAAACATATTGGCTGTTTTGCGCAAGTACAAGCCAGTCATGGGCTAGACAATTTCTAACATTGAGGGGATATGTCTAACCTTCTACATAAAAAAATTTCCCATGGACCCTAAGTAACATCCTAGATTTGAAGCCCATTAGAGACTAAAACCAATCATGATGAAAGTTATGAGGATAGAGGTGACCATATTTCTTGATGTTGCGATAATTTTTCCCATTTATGACAGCCCCTGGGTAAGTCCAGTCTATGTGGTTCCCAGAAAAAGTGGATTAAAAGTTGTCACCAAAAAAACAAATAAGTAAATACAATCAAGGGAAGTGTAAAGTTGGAGAGTTTTTTAGATTATAGAAAATTTAATTCCTCCAAAATAAGAGAACACCTTTTCATGTTCTTTTTTGGAATAAAAGTTTGAGAGGTCGGTAGGTAATAAATTTTTCTTCTTTCTAGATGGTTAATCAGTTTATAGCCAGATTTCCATTTCTCTTGAGGATTATGAGAAAACCACATGCACATGTTGATTTGCGAAACTCACGTACAGTAGGATTCACTTTTTCTTGTGTGGTTCTCCTACCATTATTCTAATATAAATTCTGGAAATTTTCTCATATATGGACGAAATGTTAATTGAGGATTTTATGGATTATTTGTCTATTCTGGGAAGTAATTTTGAGAATTTTCTAGAAAATCTTGATGTTGTGACAGATAGAGTCCAAGTGAACAATATGGTATTAAACTATGAAAATACCAATTTATTACTATTGTGGGAATATTCTTGGGTTATAATGATTATTATAGGGGAATAGAGGTCTATAATTCTATTAATGAGGTTATCCAAATGTTTTCCCCACCTAAAAATTTCAAAATAATTATATGTTTTTTGGGTAATATAGGGTTCTACATGTGGATAATTAACTGTTTCTCTAATATTACAAGATCCCTGTTCTCCTAGTAGTTTATGGAAACTCCCTTTGTTTTTGATGAAAAATGTATGGATTCATTTAACCTACTTATGTATAAGCTGAAATATCACCTATGATCGCTTCCCCTATCTGAGAGCGTTTAATTTTCTTAATGTGTGTTGTAAGTGATCATGGTTTAGGAATTATATTGGCGTAGATGAATGAAACAAAGGAGCATTTCATTTATTATTCTAGCAAGGGACTAGATAATGCACAAAATAATTATTCCAGCATTGATAACGAATTGTCTGTTGTGATGATAGCTTTGGAAAAGACCAGGAAATACATAATATGATCTAGAGTTATCATTTTCACTAACAATGAAACCCTTATGTACTTGATGGAAAATAAGGATTCTAATCCCAGGATGATGAGAAATTACTTGCAATTGAATGAATTTTATTTGGTCATTAAAGATAAATATGATGCTGAGAATGTTTTGGAAGAACAATTTTGAAGGTTTCCCAGCTCCCAAAGTGAGTAATCAAGAGATATTAGCACCTCATTTCATAATAAACCAATGTTTTCTGCTTTTATGAAATTTCATGCTTCGTTTTCAGACTATGGAATCTTTTTGGAAGTATATGTATTTCCAAAGTACCTCTCACATCAACGAAGATAGTAGTTCCTTTCAGAGTTAAAATATTAGTTTTAAGATGACCCTCTTCTCTTTAGGTGGTCTGTAGATGGTATTTTGAGGAGATGTGTGGCTGAGGAGGTGATTCTACCCACACTTGAGAGTTTTCAGTTATTACTATCTGGGTTCCACCATATATGAGAGAGGAATTCACAAAAGGTTCTATAGGTTGGTTTCTATTGGCCATCATTGTTCAAGGATGCTATGAGTATGGTCATAGCCTCTAAAATGAGCAAAATATTAGGAAATACATGAAGAAGGAAATATATACCTAAAAATGAATTATTGTGGTTGAAATAAATGATTTATAGATCTTGGATTTCATGGGACCATTCACAACCACTAATTAGAATGAGTACATTCTGGTTGCTATGGAACTTGTGTCCATATGGGTTTAGGCAGATGCTCTGGCCAATAATTATTCATCTATTATTGTATTGTTTATCATGAAAATTATTTTTCCATGTGTGGTGTTCCTAAATCATTCATCACTAATGGTGTTATTCCTTTCATAAATTATAAATTCAAGATCATAATAGAGAAATATGGAATATCCAATAGGATAGGAACCTCCCACCATCCATAATATACTTGTTAAGGAAAAAAATTATAATAGATAGCTTAATAAGGTTTTGCAGAAGACAACTTTTAGATATAGTAATGATTGGTCAGTTATGTTCGTAAAGGCTCTTTTTTCCTATAGGACTTCTTATAATACTCCTATTAGTTTGTCACCATACAGGCTGCTATTTGTAAAATCCTGTCATCTGCCTCTTGGGTTGGAGTAAAAATGATATTGGGAAGTGAAGGCTATAATCATTGATTTCATGTCTGATGGTGAGAGAAAGTCATTAGAGATGACTGAGCTATAAGATATAGTAGGAAAATCATATGAGAATTCTCAAATATAAAAATAGAAAATAAATGATTATCATGATTCAATCATTAAAAAATGGGGTTTCAAGTTTGGTCAGAGGGTTCTATAGTTTAATTCATGACATAAAATTGTTCATAATAAGTTGAAGAACAAGGTGTCTGGAACCATTACCATTGTTAGAGTTTATAATAATGGGGCTATGGAGATTATTTGACAAGAGTATAGACCATTTTTGGTCAATGGATTGAGGATTAAACATTTATTTGAAGAGAAGCCAATGCGATTGGATTCCATATCCTTATTGGAAGAATGAGTTATATCAAGTATAACTAAGGTCTTTAAGAGTTAATGTTTTAGGATAATTAAACCAGGTTTTCTTAGTTTTTCTCTATTTGTTATGTTTTTTCAATAAAAATACGTCTTCTTAATTGAATATCCTGTTTGAATTTATGATGTTATGATAGTGTCTTATGACTTGCTGCTTCTTGAGAGATAGAGAGAGAGAGTTGTTGTTTCTAGACACATGGGAATGAAAAACCATGGGTGTATTTAACTACAACATATGGATAACATGTATTTCACTCATCCATTGGTTTTATTATTCTTGAGCTCTCAATTTTTTATTCTTATGATTATTTTTCAGAACATGAAATAAATGAAAATTATTATTTACATGGGACTGAAAAATAGGATATCTTGAATGATCATTAAATGTGAATGCTCCAAAATTTAATGGAAGTATTGTTCTGCTTTTTCCTAGTTTAATTTTATACTCATTTTTACTAGATGATGCCTGGTTTTATTTGTTGGTGAATCCTATGATTTATTGTGAAAAATGAATGATTTTTTTTTCTTTTATAGGGTGTTATCTTCTTTAATCTATATATTTGAAAACATATTTAAACTAATTTGTAGAAAATTATTTCACCCAATGCACTCACGTGGATTATGATGCTACTCTATAAGCTGTTCATTTCATATTTCTACTATAAACTTAAAAATATTCTCCTTTTTATCATTTGTACACTTGTGGATGCTTCTTTTCTTTTCCGATTGATGTGGTAAACATTATTTTTGAACATTCACGCACACCTAAAAATTTGTGTAGAACTTTTTTTAATATCTCATACATTATAAATAATATTGGGGACAATGGTCTGTTTTATATATGGGGGAGAGGTTTCTTTCTATGGATTGCTTCATATCCCCCCTGGAAGCTAAAAAATGGTCAAAATATTTTTTTCAAATTCTTTCATCACATGAGGGTCATTTGAGGTTCAGTGGGAACTTCCAATTCCATCTTGTTTAGTAGATTACTACTTGATGGATGATGATAGTTACACATAATCTGAAACTTTTATGGATGATTGATTTATGAGTGGAACTGTTTATTATCTTATGGAAATTTTGTTGAGGAACTATGAATGGATGTGTAACAGGATAGTTCTTGTTGACTTAAGATATTGGCATTAGGTAACTAGAAATTTTCACTGGAAACTAGGGGACTTACATATTTATTGAAAAATTATTCAATCACGTTAGGATTACAAATAAAATGATTAATATTGAATTCTTTTAAAATATGAGTAATATTTGAAAATGAGATCCATACTGAGTATCTGAGATAAGGTGATTGGGGTAAATTTCTATGAATTTATAAAGAAAATTTTAGTTTGAATTAGTGATATGAACATTGCTCTACAAATATAATATGGATGAAAAAGTTAAAATAATGTTCCGTTATAAAAAATGCTCTAATTAATGTGAAGAGAATTTTGAAACCAATTAATGAAGGGAAAAATTTAATTTCATAAAATCTATATGAGTTGAATCAATAATGTGATGAAAATAAAAGAATTTATTTCAGAAACCTACTTGAATGTGGGAATTAAATGTACCTTTGGTTAAGGTATTAATTACACTTGATTTTAACTATCACCACTCTTGTGATTTGAGCATGAATTCTAAATTAACGTATGACATTTAATGTGTTAATATAGCAGGTATAACGTACATGACAGTGTATGAATGTTTGAGACCCTTGATTTCTAGTTAGATTTTGATGATCGGTTGGGCAACCTTTTTAACACATTTTTAGTTCCTTGACCTGTATAGTACTCTGATTGTTAAATTAATGACATTCATCTTTATAACTCAATGATCTGACTCATACTTGATGTTTTTAAAAGTCAAAAGCATGCATTTATTTGAGGACAACCGAATTTTATGTTTGGGGGAATTTGATGTTGCTATTTCTTAATTATATTTCATGTATACTTTTTAGTATTTTTATTGAATTTTTAATTTAAAACATTTTATTTTGTTAAATAATTAATAGTTATTGTGTTTTTTTAATAATTTCTTTAATAATAATTTTTTATGATCCTTGATTTTTAGAGATTTTATTTTTTATTTTTAATAATCCTCAAATTAAATTATTTTTTTGAATTTTACTGTAATATTTGGATTCTTTATTTTTTAATTAGATTATTATTTATCGTTTATTTTCTTTTTTTTCTTTTTTTCATTACTTTTAATTTTTAAAATAATTAGTTTTTAATATTTTTCCATTTATTAAATCTTTTTTCTAAATAGTTTTCAATTTACTATAGCTTAATTAATTAATATAATTTATTATTAATTAATTATTTTTTATTGATAATAAATAATTTTCGTCACTTTAGTATTTATTCATTTAAATTATTATTTTAATGTTAACAATTTAATTCAATTTTTTTTGTATTTTAGTACTTAATTTTATTTTAATTCTTTAAGTTTATTGATTTTTGATTTTATTAATTTATTAAATGATGAAAAAATATTTAATTAGTGTTGTTGTTGATGTTAATTATTAATAAATTTTACAAATGTTATATATTTGTAATTATGTTCATTATTTTATTTATTTATTAATTTTTGCTTCGTAAATTATTAATTTATTTTTCTTGTGTTTGTTGTTTTTTCTATGCAGTTGTTGACGATTTATCGACACGACATATTAGTGGCATGTCTTATAGACATGTCCGGTCAGAGACTCCAATGGGTCACCAATGTGCCTTCTCTGCTCCCTTCAAACCTGCGGACAACTCCCATCGGTGACTCAAATGAGTCACTGATACTCCACCTACTGGCACCCTTATCTATTCCCGTAAGTGAGTCAGGTATCCCCGACACACCTTTTTCCCTCGAGTCACCAGAAATGGATTTTATGTCTTACTATTCTATAAATGGTGAAACATATCACCGCTGCTCCTCCCCTCAGTGTATCACAATCACCCATATCAGTGACTCAAGTCACAGACGCCCCATAACCCCAATGACACCGATGTTGCTTTAATGAGTCATTTTTCTACTGACACATGCAGTTATATTCCTATCTCAATGACAGAAACACAAATCCAAATAAAACAACAACAATATTGAAATTCATCAACACAAAAACAATAAAAAGAAAATCAGCGCACCTGTAACAAATGAAATTCATAACTGTAAATCAACAACAAAAAATTGAAAATTAACCAACAATTGAATAACAAAAAACTCCAATTCAAATCATAATATGAACTATAGTCCTCCATATCTAAGGAACTGAGCAAAAATGATGTTGGTATCCCTTGATGTTGTCCCTCAGCAAGACATTAGCCAAGCCAGAGCTCCTCTCCACTTATCCTGTCAAATAGAACCTACTGCCCAAATACCCTATTGTGTAACTACCCCTATCCCCTCTATCTTCCCTACTATCCTATCCCACCGCAGGCACCATCTTGTTTTAATGAACCCACACCTCACCTTTCTAGTCCACGACTGATACACCACGAACCCTTCCCATCTACTCCAGACCACACAAGTGCCACCCTTCTTTACTCCCCCCTAAACTAGATTAAAATCATATTCAATTATCTTTTTATCTATAATATCTTGTACATCATTCATATGAGAACATGCGTCTATTTTTTTTTCTAGAAATCAGATCATCATTCATTGCATTCCTTTGATTTGAATGCGTTGACGGATTTGCCCCCGTGTTTTGCAAGATGACTAGAATTATTTTCTATTGCAGCGATGGTGAAAAAACCTGAGATCCCACCCGAAAATCTGGAACTACAATGACCACAAATAATTGAGCTACTATAAGAACACAAAATAAGAATCCAACATGTAATGTGGTGATGATAATGACGATCGAAAGGCATTATTACGTTGAATGCAAATTGCAGCCAACACAAAGGCACATATTTTTTCTCTAACAATGGTTTTTCTTCGGTGGGGTTTTGTCTCAATTTAGGGTAGTCATTTTTATACAAAATAGCTGTAATATCTGACGAAGGTGGTGTAAGATAGTTATTTTTTCCAAAATATATACTCGAAATTTTTTATTTAATTTTTGTTGTTACAATTTATTATTTAGAGATTTTGTGTTCTGAGTTGTTTATAATCTCTATCTATCTCTTATTTTTGAATTTCTTTTAATCTTTCTGTATTTTTCCTCTCTGTAGGATCCTATTCAATGTACTCTAGAGGGTATAGTGGGTTCTAGTTTAACATGTACTGACATATCCACTTGAAGTTTCCACCGTAGGTTTCACTTATATTTGTTTGTAATGTTGAAGTTACATTTGGAGTTCCATAATGAGTTTCAGAGGAACATACAATATAAATCCCAGTGGAACTCCCACTAGGACTCCTATTAGACCTCCCAGTGGATCTCCCAGTGGATCGTCCATTAGGGATTTGAAAAATTAATTCAATACAAAAATTAATATACTTTTTTAAATGATAAATTCAATCATTTTTATAATAATTATGTTTTACAATTGAAATGTGTATTTCAATTAATTATATTTAACAATAATATTAGTTTTATAAATATATATTTCACTGGTAGTGTGGAAGTTCCAGGGATAGTTTCATAGGAAGTTATTGTGGGACACCAAGTGGAACTCCTAATAGAACTTTCATTGGGGTTTTGAAAAATTAATTCTATAAAAAAATCCGTACGCTTTTTAAAATGATAAATTTAATCAATTTTATAATAAATATTTATATAATTTGCAATGAGTAATTCATTTTTATAATAAATATGTGTAACTTCCACTGGAATTCTACTAGAACTCTCACTAGAACAACTATTTGGGTTTCATAAAAATAAATCAAGAAGAAAATGCTTATACTTTTCTAATTCTAAATTGAATCATTTTTATAATAAATTGTGTCCTAATTTCAATGAGTATTTCATTTTTATAATAAATATGTTGACCATACACTAGAATATCCAATGGAATGTCTGCTAGATGTTCTATTTTATCTCCCACTAGAACTCCCACTCGAACTCCCATGGGAACATCCAATCGGGTTTTGGTAACATAAATCAACATAAAAAGGATTATACATTTAGAAATGATATATTCATTAATTTTTTTAAATAAATATGTGTCACAATATCAAAGAGTATTTATTTTAATTATATTTCACAATAATTTCAGATCTATAAATATACATTTCTTTGTAAGGGTGGTTGTTCCAGGGGTAGTTCTACTGGAACTTCCAGTGGAACTCCCAGTGGAACTCCTACTAGAACGTCCATTGGGGTTTTGGAAACTTAATTAAATATGAAAATTATTAAAATTTCCCAAATTCTAAAATCAATCATTTTTATAATATGTATGTTGAACATCTACTGGAAATTCAACTGGAACATCCACTGGAACATCCATTAGAACTTCCATTGTAAATTCCACTTGAACTCCCCTGGGAACCTCCATGGGGTTTTGGAAAATTAAATCAATACAAAAATTATTATACCTTTCCAAATGCTATATTCAATTATTATTATAATAAATATGTGTAAAAATTGAAATAGTTTCTTTGAATTATATATAAAAATAATACCATTTTTATAAATATTCATATAGAACTTCCACTAAAACTTCTACTAGAACATCCAGTGGAACATCCACTTGAACATCCAATGGATCTTCCACCAGAACATCTAGTGGAACTCCCACTAAAATTTTAAAATCTAAATTCAATAATTTTACAATAAATATGTTTTATAATTGAACTGAATATTTCTTTTAATGTTACACTGGAATTTCCACTGAAACATATATTGGATGTTCCAATTGATGTGCCACACGAAGATCCACTAGAAGTGCCACTGGATGTTCCAGTGGGACTTCCATTGGTATTTCATATAATTTTATTAGATCTTCTAGTGGATCATCAAGTGGATCTTTATGTGGTAATTGTTGTTTGACTTTCAGTGGTACTTCCATTGTGAATTCCATTGGAAGTTACAATGGGACTTCTAATGGTATATCTAGTGTAACTTCTAGTGGAACTCCATGCGGAACTCCTACTAGAATTTTCAAATTCTAAATTCAATCATTTGTACAATAAATATGTATAAAAATTTCAATGAGTATTTATTTTAATTATACACTAGAAGTTCTACTGGAAGTTCCATTAGAAGTTCCACTAGTGGTGCCACTTGAATTTCCACTGGAACTGCCACTTGAATATCCACTAAAAGTGCTAGTGGGACTTCCACATGAAGTTCTTGTAGGTCTTCCATTGGAACTTCCTGTGGAAATTTTCCTCTGGTAATTCTAGTCAGACTTCCATTAGAACTTCTCGTGGGACTCGTATAAATTCTATTTGCTATGGGACATCAAGTTTGACTTCTAGTGTGACTTATAGTGGGACTTCTAGTGTGACATCCACTGGAAGTTCTAGTGGGAACTCATGTGGAACTTCTAGTGGAAAATCCAGTGGCACTCCCACTAGATGTTCAAGTGGAACATCCAGTGAAGTCTAAATTTTACATAGACTTGTTCTACCTTCTGTACTATAATTTTGAAGATGAAATCAATAATTTCATAGTTTCTATTATTATGTGCGCATTTTAGTTCAAATTTTACTTCATTCCAAGGACTTTTACATGAAATAAAATATCAACTAAAATTTGGTTATAGAAATGATTTTTCAGCTACTCTATTTTAGAATATGTTTGAAGCATTCATATCTAATACAATAACAATAATGGATTGTAAAAAAATTATATTTATATTATGTATGTATTGGATAACTAAAAACCTTCAATATATTCTTTCGGATTCGGTGGAGAGGAAAGACATTTCTCTCAAGCAGATATCCAAATGATTTATGCATACACCAATGGTCAAAAAGAAATGGATTACTCCCACTATTTCAAAACAACAAATGCATCATTATATTTAAGGAGATTTAAAACATGTGTCATGTTGTTTACACATAAGGAAATAAAACTATCCCTTTTGGAAGAAATAAAGGGAGATGAATAACCCGATCATCTGGACACAGTAGCACTTCTATGTTTATACACACGTGAAACTAGTTTTTCCCCTACTACAGTTTCATACCTAAGTTTTTTCTCAATTATGTTAATATTTAATGAGACATGAGAATAGTATGGTGGTCTTGTTAAATACACCCACAATTTATAAGATCAATTAATGAACTTCGCATGCACCGCACAAGGATTATAGCAGAAATTATCGCTTTATTGGTAAGGATTAATATTTATTTTCAATACAATTTATAATATACTTTTAATATTATTTATGTTATTGTAGTATTGGTATTTTGAAAAAAGTGGACTAGTAAAAGGTAACGAACAAGAATACAATCAACCATTCACCAAGTGGATCGTCCTTGATTTTGATGCTATTTTAATTAAACTAAAGATTAATCATGTTCCAACTGGAGAAATAGAGGATCTAGCAGTGGTTAATAAAGGTTCTATTGGATAGTAGGAAAAGGGGGGACCAGAGCATGATATAATAATGGTTCTTGCAAAAGAAAATTCTACCCTTAAATGAAAACTACAAAAAATTGATGCAATTGTCAAAAAACAGAACAAAAAATTAAAATATTGATGATATTAGTCTGTGAAAATTCTAGAATAGATGAAATTACAAGAGAAGGAAGTTCTGAAAAGAGTCATTTTTAAGTAGGAAACCCATAAAATTGTATCTGTAATGCAACCAGATCCTCTTAAAAACAACGCATCTCCCCACAAAGTAGAATAGAAGAAGTAAAACCAGCATGTAGGATCTATGGAATCTTGGATTGAAGTGAATGATGATCAACTGAAAGAAGATGATGAAAAAATGACACACGTAAATTAAACAAGAAGAACTGGACATACAAAAACTGCGAGTCACCAAACGAGATCAATTATTAGAAATGTGAAGTCCAGATGTAACATCCCAGGTAAATAATGAATAAATAATTCTCATATTTATTAATATTTATGTATAAAATATTAATTTTACTTTAAAGGTGTTGCTATGTTTGATATCATACTCGATACGCAACAAATAGTTTCATTGAAATCTCACGTTGCACACTAGTAATAAAATAATATTATTTTTAAATGGTAGTTAACACATAGCTGTTGTATTGGTGGGAATGGATAAAAATAACTAAAATATGATTATATAGGTTTTTAAATGTTTTTACATTTATCCAATAAAAGATAAAGGCTTAAAATATGAAAAGAAATCAATTTTAGGCTTTTATACCCTAATTTTCACTAAAGGTTCACTTATCGCCTTTTGATGGCGAACCGTTATTAAATATATTTTTTGTCACTTTTATATATTCTATTGGACCAAATAAAACACTTTTTAGAATCGGGACAACAAAATTTACTTTTTGGTATTTTTCCGATAAAGTTCACTTTTTTAAAGAACAGTGAAAATTTTTGTATTTTAATTCAAAACCACTTTTTAATATAATTTATTTATATTATTAGATTATCATTTTAAATGGTTTTAAAGGTAAATTAGAATATATTTTTACCATTAAATCAAATAGTGGTCATTGGAATTAATTTCACTTTGAAATCGGACATAAACTAGTGTCAATCTTTTGATACTTATTGTTTCATGAAAACACGCTATTTGCTCTGACAGCGGGAATTAATTATTAAATTAATTAATGCAACTTATATTTTTTGAATTTTGTAAAATAGAATTCATTTTTGTATTCGGAATATCAAATATAGCTTAGGGTAAGTTTTTGGTATTTTTCTGAAAAACATAAATTTTTTATGAATAGTGAAACCACTAAGTGGTACTTATAAAAACTGATTTTTCGTTTAAATGAAATTTTACCACTTCTGTGTTTTGAATTTTAAAAATACAACATACATGGTTGTAATTATGAAGTAAAATTCAGTTCAATGGGATTAAAATAATTTTTTGGTGAATAGTAACTTTTAAGTTTTTAATCGCGATTAGAGGTAATTAGTGTAGTTTATTGTAAATATAATGTTTTAATAATATTAAATGAACTTGAATCATGTTATAACATTATTGGATGTGTCATGGACGGCCATGAAAATCCATGGGTCAACTTGGGGACCCCATGGAGCCACTTTAGTTGTCAAATGACATTAATATCTTTTTATTTAATGTTAAAATAAAAATGTCACAAACATGAGTTGTTTTACTAAAACAATTTTTACATGGGGTAAGACAAGTCATATTTTTTACTATAAATATTCATTGGAAAGATAAAAAAGTTTCCTACATCATGATAGTTTTATATAATTTTTAGACATTAAATCAATTAAATTATTTATGACACCAAGATGATGCAGTGATTAACTCATTATTTAACGATTAAAATAAAATTGAAAGATAATGTAAAATCTAAGACCTACACATGTCCAAAACTTATTGTATGGGTGGATTTCGAACCCTTATCACCTTATCCTCGAAATACATTAATGTGTGACCGTTAAAATCCGAAAATCATTCTATAATAAAGTAACATTTCCTTACATTCCAAGAGTGCCCCTCCTCTCCTCTTATAAAAGGCCGCCAGCTCTACCACCTTACCCACACTTCCAAATCCATTAGCTCGGCCAAACCATGCCCATTTTGTCTCTATACATCCCTCTATTACTCTTTGAAGCCTCACCTTGGGCAGAAGTCTTCCCAATGAAGCCATTGAGCTCAAATCTAAGAGAGTTACCCGATTTTAAGGTAATGTCTTCACTTGTGTTCTTTTGTTTTATTTTGGTTCTCCAACTCCCTAAACTCTTTTTACTCATTTATTTTTTAACAACTCCAGTATCATCAATATACTTGGATGTTTTTATAATATTCATTCTAGCTACACTAACACACATCTACATCTAATGGTTAAAGAACATATTGTTTCTATGGTTGGTGAATTTCTGCCTCACGAAACGATGATTGTTCAATCTTCTTTTAAACACCTTTAATGGTGGCCATTAAGATGTCACTATATTTATATATGATATATATTATGTTTATTTTTTCCTTATTCTTCTGTATTTTTCATTTGTGGTATACCTTTATGGTTTCCATTGTGGGTAAACACGATAACATTATTTTAGGAAATGCGGACTACCGCCCCCTCAAAGTAATTTGATTCGTTAATGCCGTATGTGGGAAGTTTAAAGGATGGATTTAAAGTTATTATATATGATTTTATACTGGAATTATAATATAACTCTATATCATTTTTATTTCTTTCCATTAAAGTATGATATAGAAATGAAAGTAGCGTTCATGCGTACGTACGGCTTACCGTCTCCATGAACGGTGCATTTCATTTCTTATCCCCAAATGTAATGTACTATTATAAGTACATATATATAATGGATATATATTATGTATGTTACATCTAAATGATTAATTTAATTCTGAAATTAAAATATACATACCTCTCATTTAGTTTTAATTCCATTAATATGACATAGAAATGAAAGTAGCGTTCATGTGTACGTACGACTAACCGTCTCCATGAACGGTGAATTTAATTTCTTACCTCTAAATGATTATGTGATATTATAAATACATGTATATGATAGACATATATGATATATATGATATCCAAATCAGGAATTTCCTTCTTGTATATAAAGAACCTTTGACCACACGAACAACATGTAATTGTAAGAAGTCCACTTTCGACTTAAGAACCAAATATCGGCAAAACATACACTATTAAATTAATGATTACATAATGTGTATAAAATGGAAATAAGTGATATAAAAGGAATAATAAGCTTTAAAAAGGTTCCTATGAAAGTATAAATTAACTCAAGTTTATTATTCAGGATGTTAAATAACGATCGAGTCAAGTCGAACCCGAGGTAAGGGACTTCGTCTCAATCTCCTTTCATTGAAGCATATTTCGTTTTATAGAAAACTATCTTTTATATGCTGTATAAACCACTTTTACTTTTACATTTATACAGAAGGAATATTTTTTAACGAAGCGTTTTACTAAACGACAAAAATGAATGTTTCTTTTAATGTACGCGGTGACAACGACCTTTTCTACCACCGCGAGTATTATTTGTTCTTTGGCTTCCTCAACAAGCCGTGATGTTTTTAAAATGAAATAAATACCATATACTCTTTTATGTATTTTGGTATTGAAAATGGTTTTTATAATGGATTTGTTATGTCAATATATTTTAGTGATATATTGTGATCAAAGTGTGTAAATGTTTTCTTTCCATTATATTTGTTTTATGTCTTATGATTTTATAATGGTACTTGGACATTTGATGGGTGGTTATGTGATAAACCATATGATGGGTGGTGCCGTGAATACCAGGACAGGTGGTTACGTTATAACCTCCAATGCATTGGGTATGGGAGTAGGCCTTATGGCAATTACATTAAGTATGTATGGAAGTCAGCCGTATGGCTATTCTATTAAGTGATATGTGTGGAAGTTGACCGTATGGTTATTCCATTTATGTATGTTTATGTCCCAAGTTACCTTTTTATGTTATGTGATCTTTATATGGGTTTTATGGTAATCTTTTGGTGACAAAAGGGTAAGTAATGATCTTTTTTTAGTGAAGAGTTTTTACTTGTTCATTAAGGTGAAAAGTATTACTTTGATAAAGTATACAAGTTTTACTTGTTGTTTTGATAAACTAACAGTTTTCATTCTTTGGGTATCCCTTAATGAGATTTTTATGCACACCCCAAGTTTTTTTGAAATGTTTTTCACAGGACTTAATGTGGAATAGGGTCAAGGATGGGATCAAGGGAAAGTTATTCTATATAAAACATGGAACTATACATTTTTTGTTAAGAGTTTTTATTCTATGGAAACTTAGTAGAAGAGTCTACTTTGTAATCTTTTGAGATGTAATAGTTATGTCCTAATACTCTAAAACTCTAAACCTGAAAAGATCCTTAATATAGATTATTCATTTAATTCAATATTAAGTATGTTTTAAGTCTGAGGCCTTATAGTTGGTATCAGAGGTCAGTTTAGACAACTTTCGGAGTTAGAAAATTGTTAAATTATAAATTAATTTATGGTATGATTGAAATGATATAGAATTTGAAGACTACCATGTTTCTTCGCCTAAGATATTTCTGTTTTAAAAATGCGTTTTCATAGAGGAAACAAAATAGCTTTTCTGGGAAGGCATACAGAGGGAAATGGCCTTTGAAATTAGTATCTTGAGATGGTCAGAATCATAACTAAACAGTTTGTTGCAGTGAGGGCTCATTTGACTCAGGTGAAAAATGTTGGTAGATTTCATTGATGATATTTTGGTGTTTTTTAAAAGTAAAGAGGACCATGAAAGACATTTAAGGGTTATCTTGCAAACATTAATAGAAAAGAAAATATATGGAAAATTCAGCAAGTGTGATTTTTGGTTACAACAAATTTCTTTCCTGGGTCACATTGCTTCAAAATATGGCATAACTGTTGATCCTGCTAAAACAAAAGTTGTTGAAGAATGGACAAGACCCACAAATGTAACCGAGATCCGTAGTTTCCTTGGCTTGGAAAGTTACTACTGAACGTTTGTTGAAATTTTTTCATGGTTATCTAGTCCAATGACTAAGCTAACTCGGAAGGGTGTTAAGTTTTTCTGGACAAAAGAATGTGATGATTGTTTTCAGGAGTTGAAAAGAAGAATTGTGAATACTCCATTTTTGGCACTTCCTTCCAGGAATGGTGAGATTGTTATATACATTGATGCTTCATTGAAGGGACTTGGATATTTACTTATGCAGAATGATTAGGTAATTGCATATGCTTCACCTCAGTTGAAAACTCATGAGGTAAATTACCCTACACATGATTTGGAATTGAATGCTGTAGTTTTTTCTTTAAAAATTTGGAGGCATCATTTTTATGGAGTAGAGTGTGAAATATATACCGATCAAAAAAGTTTAATGTATATATTCACCCAGAAATAATTGAACATGAGATAGAAGAGATGGTTAAAAATAATCAAGGATTATGATTGTACAATTCATTACCATCCGGGAAAAGCAAATAAAGTGGATGTTGCTTTGAGTCAAAAAAGTAATGCTTCATTAAAAATGTTGCTTTTGGAACGTGATCCTTTGGTAAAGGATTAGATGAAATTTTGAATAGAAGTTGTTGGTGTAGGATGTCCTTCTGTTCTATTTCAGTAATAAGTGAAATCTTCCGTATCAGACAGAATTAAGCAAGCACAGAGGGAAGACAGTGAGTCACATAAAAAGGTAGAGAAGGTTCAGAAGTGTAAATTGCCTGAATTCAACATTGATAATGATTGTGTTTTGAGGATTGAGAAGAGATTATGTGTGCCTTGAAATTCACAGTTGAAGAATGAGCTGTTATGTGAGGCTCATAGTTCCCCATTTTCAGATCATCCTGGCAGTATTAAGATGTACAGAGATCTGCGGGAGTATTACTAGTGGGATGGAATGAGAAGGGATATTGCTGATTTTACAATGAAAAGTTTGACTTGTCAGCAGGTTAAGGCAGAGCGGTAGTTACCGAAAGGGATGCTTCAGCCTTTACCAGTGCTAGAGTGGAAATGGGAAAACATATCCTTGGACTTTGTTGTGGGATTACCGAGGAAATCTCGAGGTAATAATGCAATCTTGGTTATTGTTGATGGCTTGACTATATATGCTCATTTTCTTGCTATACCAGATACTTTTTACCTAGATCCACTTTCCCGTTTGTATCATAAAGAGATAGTCAGGTTACATGGAGTTCCTCTCTCCATTGTGTCCAATCATGATCACAGGTTTACTTATAATTTTTGGAAAGGCCTTCAGAAGTCATTGGGTACTGAATTAAATTTTAGTACAGCTTTTCATCCGCAATCCGATGGGCAGTCAGAACGAACAATTCAGACCTTGGAGGATATGCTACGAGCTTGTTCGATGGATTATCAGGGAAGTTGGGACCAACATCTTTCTTTGGTCGAGTTTTCATATAAAAACAATTTTCATTCTAGTATACAGATGGCACCGTTTGAGGCATTATATGGGAAGCAGTGTCGAACTCCAGCTTTTTGGGATGAAGTGGGTGAAAAGAAGTTGATGGGACCAGAATTGATAGAAGAGTTGGCAGAAAAAGTTCAGTTGATTTAGAAACACTTGAAAACATCTCAGAGCAGGCAGAAGAGTTATGTGGATAACTGGAGGAAAGATATATCTTTCGAGGTAGGTGATCATGTTTTTTCAAGGTTTCTCCATGGAAAAGTGTGATGCGATTTGGTAAGAAAGGAAATCTGGGTCCAAGGTTCATTGGACCATATGAAATTCTGGATAAAGTTGGATCAGTTGCTTATTGAGTGGCTTTACCTCCGAGTTTATATCAGGTATACAATGTTTTTCATGATTCGATGTTGAGAAAGTATATGCCAGATCCATCTCATGTTTTGAGCCCAGAGGTAGTTCAGTTGGAAGAGAATCTCTTTTATGAAGAACAACAAGTCCATATTCTTGATCGAGGAGAGAAAGTGTTGTGAAAAAAGGTAATCCACCAGGTAATGGTTTTGTGGAAAAACCATATCGTTGTAGAGGCAACATGGGAATCTGAAAATGCTATGAGGGATAAATACCACCACTTATTTTGATAAGTGAATAACATTTCGAGGACGGAATTCCCAAAAGGGGGGAAGGATGTGACATCCTGGTAAAATAAAGAATAATTAATTTTCATATTTATTAATATTTACAAATTAAATATTAATTTTACATTAAAGGAGTTTCTATGTTCGATAGCGTACCCGATATGCAACAAAGAGTTTCATTGAAATTTTACGTTGCACACTAGTAATAAAATGATATTATTTTAAATGGTAGTTAACACATAGCCGTTGTATTGGTGGGAATGGATAGAAATAACTAAAATTTGATTAAATATGTTTTTAATTTTTTTTACATTTATCCAATAAAAGATAAAGGCTTAAAATATGAAAAGAATTCAATTTTAGGCTTTTATACCCTAATTTTCACTAAAGGTTCACTTATCGCCTTTTGTTGGAGAACCGTCATTAGATGTAGTTTTGGTCACTTTTATACATTCTATTGGACAAAATAAAACTCTTTTTTAGAATCGTGACATCAAAATTTACTTTGGGGTATTTTTCCGATAAAGTTTATTTTTTTAAAAAAACAGTGAAAAATGTTGTATTTTAATTCAAAACCTATTTTTAATATAATTTATTTATATTTTTAGATTATCATTTGAATTGGTTTTAAAGTGAAATGAGAATATATTTTTACCATTAAATCCAATAGTGGTCATTGGAATTAATTTTACGTTGAAATCGGACTCAAACTACTGTCAATCTTTTGATACTTATTGTTTCATGAAAACACGCTATTTGCTCTAACAACGGGAATTAATTATTAAATTAATTAATTCAACTTATATGTTTTTAATTTTGTAAAATAGACTTCATTTTTGAATTCGGAATATCAAATATAGCTTAGGGTGAATTTTTGGTATTTTTCTGAAAAACATCAATTTTTGATGAATAGTGAAACCACTAAGTGGTACTTATAAAAACTGATTTTTCGTTTAAATTAAATGTTACCACTTATGTGTTTTGAATTTTAAAAATCTGACATACATGGTTGTAATTAATAAGTATAATGAGGTTCAATGGGATTAAAATAATTTTTTTTTGGTGAATAGTAACTTTTAAGTTTTTAATCGCGATTAGAGGTAATTAGTGTAGTTTAAGGTAAAAATAATGTTTTAATAATATGAAATGAACTTGAAACATGGCCTACCATTATTGGATGTGTCATGGCCGACCAAGAAAATCCATGGGTCAACTTGGGGACCCCATGGATCCACTTTAGTTTGATAATGACATTAATATCTTTTAATTTTATGTTAAAATAAAAATGTCACAAACATGATTTGTTTTACTAAAACAATTTTTACATAGGGTTATACATGTCTGATGTTTGACTATAAATATTAATTGGAAATATAAAAAGATTTCCTAAATCATGATATTTTTTAATAATTTTTAGACATTAAATAAATTAAATTATTAATGACACCATGATGATGTAGTGATTACCTCATTATTTAACAATTTAAATAAAATGGAAAGATAATGTAAAATATAAGACCTAAACATGTCCAAAACCTATTTTATGGGTGGATTTCGAACCTTTATCACCTTATACTAGAAACAAATCAATGTGGGACCATTAAAATCCAAAACTCATTCTATAATAAAGTAACATTTTCTTACATTCCAAGAGTGCCCCTCCTCTCCTCTTATAAAAGGCCCCCAACTCTACCACCTTACCCACACTTCCGAAGACTTTGGCTCGGCCAACCCCTGCCCATTTTGTCTCTCCACATCCCTTTCTTACTCTTTTAAGACTCAATTTGGGCAGAAGTCTTCCCAAGGAAGCCTTTGAGCTCAAATCTAAGAGAGTTATCCGATTTTATGGTAATGTCTTCACTTATGTTGTTTTGTTTTATTTTGATTCTCCAACCCCCTAAACTATTTTTATTAATTTCTTTTGTAACAACTCTAGTATCTTCAATATACTTGGATGTTTTTATAAGAATAATTAGATCTACAATTACACACATCTACATCTAATGGTTAATGAACATACTGTTTCTATGGTTGGCGAATTTCTGCCTCACGAAACGATGATTCTTCAATATTCTTTTAAACACCTTTAATGGTGGACATTAAGATGTCACTATATTTATATATGATTTATATTATGTTTATGTATTTCTTATGCTTCTGTATTTTTCATTCGTGGTACACCGTTATGGTTTCCATTGTAGGTAAACACGAAAATTTCATTTTAGGAAGTGCGGACTACCGCCCCCTCAATGTGATTTGATTCGTTAATGCCATATGTGGGACGTATAAAGGATGTATATAAAGTTATTATATATGATGTTATACTGTAATTATAATATTACTCTATATCATTATAATTTATTTTCATTAAAATAGGATATAGAAATGAAAGTAGTGTTCAAGCGTACGTACAGCTTACCGTCTCCATGAACGGTGCATTTCATTTATTATCCCCAAATGTAATGTACTATTATAAGTACATATATATAATGGATATATATGATGTATGTTACATCTAAATGATTAATATAATTATGGAATTAAAATATGCAAACCTCTCATTTAGTTTTAATTCCTTTAATATGATATAGAAATGAATGTAGTGTTCATTTGTATGTACGGCTTACCGTCTCCATGAACGATGAATTTCATTTCTTACCTCTAAATGATTATTTGATATTATAAATACATGTATATGATAGATATATATGATATATATGATATCCAAATCAGGAATGTAATTCTGGATATAAAGAACCTTTGACCACACGAACCACATGTAATTGTAAGAAGTCCACTTTCGACTTAAGAAACAAATATCGGCAAAACAAACACTATTAACTTAATGAGTACATAATGTTTATAACATGTAAATAAGTGATATAAAAGGAATAATAAGCTTGAAAAATGTTCTTAAGAAAGTATAAATTAAATCAAGTTTATTATTCAGGATGTTAAAGAATGATCGAGTCAAGTCGGACCCGAGGTAAGGGACTTCGTCTCAATCTCCTTTCATTGAGGCATATTTCGTTTTATACACAACTATGTTTTATACGGTGTATAAACCCCTTTGACTATTATACAAAAGGAATCTTTTTCTATGAAGAATTTTACTAAACAACAATAAGGAATGTTTCTTTTAACGTATGCGGTGACAACGACCTTTTCCGCTGCCGCGAGTATTATTTGGTCTTTGGATTCCTCAACAAGCCGTGATGTTTTTAGAATGAAACAAATACCATATACTCTTTTATGTATTTTGGTATTGAAAATGGTTTTTATAATGGATTTGTTATGTCAATATATTTGAGGGATATATTGTGATAAAAGTGTGGAAATGTTTTCTTTCCATTATATTTGTTTTATGCCTTATGATTTTATAATGGTACATAGACATTTGATGGGTGGTTACGTGATAAACCATATGAAGGGTGGTGCCATGAATACAAGGACAGGTGGTTACGTTATAACCTCCAATGCATTGGGTATGGAAGTCGGCCGTATGGATATTCCATTAAGTATGTATGGAAGTCGGCCTTATGGCTATTCCATTATGTGATATATGTGTAAGTTGACCGTATGGTTATTCCATTTAAGTATGTTTATGTCCCAAGTTACCTTTATATGTTATGTGATCTTTATATGGGTTTTATGGTAATCTTTTGGTTACAGAAGGGTATGTAATGATCTTTTTTTAGTGACGAGTTTTTACTTCTTCATAAAGGTGAAAAGTATTACTTTGATAAAGTATACATGGTTTACTTGTTGTTTTTATAAACTAATAGTTTTCATTCTTTGTGTATCACTTACTGAGCTTTTAATGCTCACCCCAATTTTTTTTGTAATGTTTTTCATAGGAATTAATGTGGAATAGGTTCATGTATTAGATCAAGGGAAATTCATGCTATATAAAACATGGAAGTAGACATGTTTTTATGAAGAGTTTTTATTCTATGGAAACTTAGTAGAAGAGTCTACTTTGTAATCTTATAAGATGTAATAGTTATGTCCTAATTCTCTAAAACTCCAAAACTGAAAAGATCCTCAATGTGAATTAATCATTTAATTCAATATTAAGTAAGGATTAACGCCAGGGCCTTATACCAGAGTTAGGAAGAAGAAGAAACTAGATTCCACATTTCAGTATCAAACTCGATAGAAAAGAAGAAGAACATCAGCAGGAAAAAATATCAGTAGAACAACCAAGTAAGTTGGAAAAACCAATTTATTTAGGTAGTGTTTGAAAAAAAACAGAACAAAAAAATGTTGTTATATGTCTTTCAGGAATACCTAAATGGGTCAGGTAGAGTAAATGCATGCAAAAAAAATATTATGAGCAGCTGCCAAAGAGTCTCCAGATGGAACCAGGATGGTATGTCTTCCCTATATTTCAATGATTTAGATTATATTACCCTAAATGATTATTTATAATATGTTACCATAATTATAATGTAGTAAATATGCATGGGAAACTGAGAACGGCTTGTAATCAATTAGATTAGATGACATTATCCAAAATTTATCCAAAAGTATGACAGATGGAGGGAGAGAATAATTTAACCAAGATTATTATAAATTAATATTCAATTATTCTAAAATACTCCATTGTTTTTTTATTGATATCATGTTATAGATTCTTATACTTAGCTTATCAAAAACAAGTGTGAAATAGGGATGAAAACCAGAATATTCAATAATAAATCAATTAGGATTACAAGTGTTTCATTAGTGAGTCTATTATTTTCTATGTTTTTTTTGTTTTAAATATATTAATTAATATTTTGTCATAATATATTATTTTTTTTATATCATTATATCTAGCACAAACAACAATTTTAAATAGTGTTTTTTAGAGAAACCCATAAAATATGTAATAACGATGAATTAAAAAGTCCTTATTTTCATCAACGCAAAAACAAATTATTGGAGTTTTCTTGTGTATGATATTGAAAACAACATTTCAGATACTCTAACTCTATACATCCTTTCATGGGTTCTACAAAAATTATTTATTTTCATCATGATTATTTACAAATAGTAAATTCTATCTTTTTCTATATCTAATACATTTTCATATACACCAACTTACTGAATACAATTTATATGACAGTTCCAAAAAATATATATTAAACAAGTCATCAGACAATGGAAAGTCGAATACTTAGAGATTACTTCACCAGCACTCCCATTTATAGTGGATGACATCCCCCAACAGGGGGGTGAAACATTATATTGTGGGGTAATTGTTTGTTATCTCATTGAAAAGTTGGAAATAGGTCAACGGTATAACAAAAAACCTATCACAAGACAAATTAGATGACATGCGCCTAAATATGGTGAACTGTTTTCTTACAGACCCTACATACAGTTAGAATGATACCTCATATAGAACCATGAGTAGTCTTGTGGAAAAATTACTACCAGAATGTAGATAAAAAGTTAAAAAATCAGGTAAAATGGACCTGACATCAATATAAAATTGAAATGGTGAGAATGGTTTGAAACATTTATGAATCCCACATTAATGGCTATTACATGTCCATACATTAAAATTTTCTTAGGTATTTTAAATTTTGTAATCCCAATTTAATGACAAGTTGTTTTTATTTGTATGAATATTTCTTTATTTGGTTTATCTGTTATATTTACAATGGTTTTATATTTAGTGTTTGTTATTTAAATGGTTTATATTTGCTGGTGGTAATTGTGGTTTTTCTGTTATAATTGCTAATTGCAGTGGGTTTAAAGGTTGTGTTAGCGATTTTTATGTTTTTATATTTGGTTGTGGTTATTTTAATGGTTTATATTAGTTGGTGTTAATTGAAGTTTTCTATTATAATTGATGTCGTTAATTAAAATGGGTTTAAAGGAGGTGTTGGCAGTTTCTATAATTGTATGTCTGGTGTTGGTTATTTCAATGGTTTATATCTGCTACTGCTAATTGTGGTTTTTATATTATAACTATTGTTGGAAATTACAATGGTTTAAAATTGGTTTCTTCATTTCCATTGATTTATATTTGGAGTTGGCTATATTAATTATTTATGTTAGCTATTGGTAATTTTGATGGTTTATATTTGGTGTTGGCCATTGGTTTAAATTTGATGCTTCTAATTACAATTACTGTCTGGAATTGAAGTGGTTTTTATTTTTTGACATTAATATCAATGGTTTTTATTTGGAGTTGTTATGTGGATGAATAGTTATGTTCAAATTTTCCCTGAAGTGGATATATTAACTCTTTATGAGGGGAAACATTTTCTTCTAAGGGAATTTATTTGGTTTTGGTGTAAGATTTAATGTTATAATTTCAACTAGTAAGTGTATGAATAATTATGTTAACACTTTATGGATATTATCTTTACTGTTTATAAGACTGTTATGTTTGGCCAATATCTGGATTTCCTTAAAAGTTGGAGAGCCTCCATATAGAATGACTTGGCCCGAATATCCAATAAATCTTACTCAGTATTCTGGATTTCTTCATCAAAATTCATGAACCTGGATTTATCCCATCCTCAAAGAACAAATTTATATAGAAATATAGAACCTTGTTGTATCCCATCAACATAGATGAATACACAAAAAATACATATATCACATTTATACGATATTGAATTATCCCAATCCAAATCCATTTCAACTGAAAGTGGAATGTCAAATACTACCCCATCCTCATATAACAAATGCATAAAAAATTATAGAACATAAATTTACCACATCATTATAAATAAATTTAGAACAAATGCATATATAACATTTCCCATTTCCTGAAGTATCCCAATTCTACTTGCAATCTATTAAAACTGAAACTGGACTATTAAATACTGCAACCTGTACATCCATCAATTCTGTCATTAAAATTAAAAAAAATACTCTGAGCCAATATTTTCATCACTAATCGGACACTTATAATTCTATGCCAACAGTCTACTACCCAAGATAATGTTCCAAATTGGTAGACATGTATTTCTGAAATAGAAAAGGTACATAATTACAAATGGTTATACAAAAGAAATCTCATAAAAAATTTACATGTGAAATAGTTTTACTAGAAACAACACAAAAATATGATATTGCTTGCTCTATGACTCCCTGAGTGCAAATAATTATGACATCAGATAACATATTAACAATAAAAAACATCTATTATAAATGAAATTCATCATAAAATGAAATCACACTATCATCATTGTAGAAGGGTTAATATTTGTATTCAACTATTTCCCCTTTCTACAGCCATTGTCTAAAAATAATTTCAGTCTATCTCCCCTTTCTTGTTTGGTTTCTTTTTATGGGAAGAATTTCATGATTTTTTGTCTAAACCAGAATAACCATTAACTATATCTATTGTTGTATTTTGGATAGAAAAATCTTTTTAAAATAAATGAAATTAATGAAGTCAATGTCATAAACCGCATCTATGTCACAAGATAAGGTAATTAACATCATTCCCATTCATGCTAAATCTTTATGAAATTTTTATACAACTTATTTTCTATCAACAAGTACCTCAATAGAATATTCATTAAACATCACAATATTTCTATCCAATTGGGTCCATATCCCCATAATTTATTTTCAGTTATTTCTCTCACATCAAGCCAATTGAAATTTTTTAAAACATGACTACAAATACACCCAACAGACAAAAAATTTCGACAAGAACATTCATCAACTTAATTTTAAGCATCATATGATACACAAAATAGACCCTCAAAGTGAACCATTCCAATAAAATAATTTAATTTAACTCTAATTATAAAATAAGATATCAAAAAAGCACTAATAAATTGATATTCATGTTGAAAAAAATCATGTCAATTCGGTGTTTATCTAGTAGAAACATGGTAGAAAAATTCATGGGAAGGGTAAAGACTATGATTCCACTTCACCTGCATCTCAAATTCGGCCTTTGTTTTATGAAACTAATTTTTTTCCAACAAGTGATCAATCTGCATAATGAAAACAACAATAATTAACTTCTAATGAACATATTATTTAATATATCTATTAGAACATTAATCTAATTTTGATTTTTGAATAACCAACGATAAAGACTCAATAAAAATTCAATTCTTCCACTTTTCTCGCAATAAGAATAAATCATCTTGCCACTGCAATTTCTGATCCCCATATTCTTCTCTATGGGAAGACTAGTCCTTATTAAACTGATTTGCATCATGGTATTAGAATATACACTTCTTGAATCTATTTAGAAAAATAGATCCATCATTCATCCAATTACCTAAATTCCTAATTCAATTTTGCATCCAATTCCACAAATAATGGAAATGTCGAGTTTCCACTAAAACTATAAAAATGGATTTCCACATTTCTGAATCCTGATCATTAAAAATAGTGTGAGGACTATTCATTTGATGAACCTATAAAATTTTATGAAACAACCAAGAAAGATAAGTCACAATTTCATCATATAACAATTCTTCCTCCAAAACAACAATATCTTGATGTTTATTGAACCCCAAAAAACACCTAATGTCTAGTACTCATTTTTAGTGCGGAAAGTGGTGTCAAACACAAAAACAATCTCCAAAAAATCACAATCTATTCTAATTTTTGGATTAGTCCAGAAAATATTACTATTTTTCCCATTCATGTCAAACTGAATAGTATTACGAAATGAAGGATTGTCCTAACAACGAAATTATAGGTATTCTAACATGAAACATTCATCACCATTAAGAAAATACCATTCCCATTTAGACCTCAAAAAATTCAACTGATAAACATGTGTGTGCCCAATTACATGTTTCCCTCCAGCAATAGTTTTCACCAATAAGAATGAATCATTTGGTTTAATACCTGTAGATGAATTCATATCTAACTCAGTTACATGCACTTTTGTTATTTTTATTTGGGACCCTATCATATGAATTGATTAAAGCCTATGCAAGGGATGATTATGATCTTCAACAAATATAGTTCATGTATATTAGACCGAAGAAAATAAACTAATCCCAATTCTATCAAGGAAATCTGCACCTGTCTTAGCCTGAGAAAATTTCACCATGCTATTATGTTTGTCATCCTTCCTATGCCCTTCTTTTCTACATGAATAAAGGATTAATGTGGTAATATATTTATCCTTTATCCTTTTATTAGATTATTTTCAACGTACACTGAAACCATTTAATTCCTCATATGTGATATAAAAACATTTTTCTTTATCATGTGACTTGAAAACCATCCCTACAATTGGTTTAGTAGAAGCTACTATAACATCAAAATCACCATCAACATCATTGTAATACCCTACAACAAAAATATATAATAGGACTTAATCCTTTTGAAAATGATTAATCTATATGAATAGTAATGTAACTAAATAATAATTAATGAAAAATATCTATATATATAATATAAAATTATATTTTAAAAATTGTCAATATAGCTATTTATAAAATATATTTCCCAGCGGATGTTCCAATGAATGTTCTAGTATAAGATCAAGTGGATGTTTGTGTGGAAGTTCTAATGTAATAGTTACATTGGAATTTCGAGAGGAATTGTAAGTGGATGTTCTGGTGGATGGTCCAGGTGAAGATCTAGTAGAAGTTTCAATGGATGTTCCACTGGAAGTTCGAGTCTATGTTATAGTGAATGTTTGTGTGGAAGAACAAGATGAATTTTCAGTGGAAGCTCGAGTGAAAGATCAAGGGGATATGCCACTAGAAATTCTGCTTGAACTTCCACTCAAACTACCAGTGGACATTAGGAGGAACTCGGACATCAAGTGGGTGTTTTACTAAAAAAACATGGGAAAAAGTCACTGGAAGTTTTACAATGAAAAAAAATATATATATTACATCTAGTAAAAGGACTACTAAAAACTTTAGCAAACAATGTTGGAAAGATTTATAAAAAAACAAAGAAAAACAAAATACTTTAAATAAACACTCCTTCAATACCTTCATTTATTTCTATTGTAGGGAGAACAAAAACAATAACATCAAACTGTCCCTTGCCCTAGCCGAACAAAAATGTGCCAAAGATTTCTCACACACATACCTAGAGATTGACTGTGGACCTCGACCTCGACTAGAGTGTCATGACTCTAATGGTTTGTCCTACTCCATAACTTTTCGCACCTGGACCGAATGAAAATGCACCTAATACCTAGCGTAGAGTCTAGTCAATTAGTGGGTGCCCCATTTGGATTTGAGACGACATTTCCCTCTGTCGCCTCAACTAGAAATGATGGTTCCACCTATAAAAAACACACAAGTCAAGAACCACACAGACGACTGGAGCATCCTATAATGCGGGGCCTTGGAGATGATAAAAAGCACCCTCAACCAGCCCTCCCATTCACTCTAATCAGCTCACCGGACCACCCCACTTATCTTATTTTAATAATTTTTTATTTCTTATATAATATATAAAATATTTCACATATTTATTGTAAGATATATATATTAATAATAACATACATATCTATTATAATATGATTATTGACATATTAATAATAGCATATTGGAGATAACAATTTTTCATTGTAGACAATTATTTAATTAAAATATTTATAAGAAAGTGTAATATAAATTAAAATTTATATATATTTATGCAACAATAATATTATATATTTCTAATAATATGTTTATTTCAAATAATACTTGTATATATTATATATAACATACAGATTTTTTATAATCATTTTTAATTATTGTATTCATTATTTTTAAATATTACTTTTATTATTTCATTCATTTTGATTTAAAATATATATGTATATTTATATATGTTACTTGTAATATGTATTCTAATTTTCATTCATTTTTTATTTATAATTCTTGATTTTAATTAGTAATTTCATCTCTTCCCTCCACCCGTTTCCATCTTTTTTGTTCATTATTATTATTTATGTAATAATATAATATAAATTAATAATAAAACAGTTTTTTACTTATCTGTAATTAAATCTAATTATTTGGATTGATTTCTGTTATTTTATATTTTATGGGAGATCATGGCTCCTGGAACACATTTTTTTCACTCGGTTATGGAGAAACTGCTCCAGTAATACATGATGGGGGATATCATTGTGAAGGTACCACATGGAGGCCAGGGAAGTGATCTACATGATTATAGAGAGTTCAATATGATAGGAAGTTGAGATGAATTGAGGACTCTATCATACTAACACTCCGACTATGAAATCTATCAACCACTTACTTATATCCAATCTTCCAGAGTTCTCTTCTGAGAGAATATTCACTCATTCCTTCACTAATAAGGAGCATATCAGAGTAAACGATTTATATTATTGATTCTGAGGGAGGTAGATTGAGAGAACCACTTCAACACCACCTGGTAGCATATAGTAGATATTGGAGATTTCAGGAGATAAAACAGGGAGAAGAAACAGTGATAAACTCACTATGTTTTATTCATTTTTATCTTTCATGAACATATTTGTTTTTAATTTTATAATTTTTTTGATTATATCCATGATCACTGGCTAATCACCCTTTAGTGTATAGGATGATAGGTTAAATATTATAATCCCACCATTTCATCATTTTTTTCCTATTGGATCCATTTATATCTCTCGTTTCACGAATGGTAATTACTTTCAAAATGTCAAGTATCTTTGATAAATGAAATTTAGTGGATTTAGTTTTGATGTGTTTTTCAATATGAGTATTAAGATGAAATTTTAATCAAAACCATGAGAGATGGAGATTCACTGAGTTCAAACAATAACATAAACCCCATGAATTATAATTTTTACTCATTGATTGATCGAACAATTTTTATCATTGAAAACTGTAATTATTTTTTAGTCACAAGTTAACCAAAAGAAAATCTATCAAACTAATTTCAATCATCTCATGCTATTTTTTTATGTGCATAAAAAAGGTAAGTCATATTAAAGACGAAAACTTTTGTCCCCCTCCACATCATATTGATTGTTCAAAATAATTTTCACTTATTGTATTCCTAATTTTTTTGTTTGATTGTTCATCCTTCGTGTAAAGTCACATTCTCACACATAAATAATCACTCACTCCCCATTTCACATACTTCACACCATCACCACCCTATTTCACTATTTTTTTCTTGTGTGTTCTTCTTCATGTTTTTTTTATATTTGTTGATAACTAAGAACAATATCAATAAAATATTTTTTTAGACCATGTTTTTAAATTGAACTTGGTTATAAGTTTGGAATATAAAATTTTAAATGTTTTTAACGCTCAATGACACACAACGCACACAGATTAAAAAGAAGGGAGATGAATATGTAGCAGTTATAAATATTTCTTTCAATGCATCTAATCGAACCGTAATATGGATCACTCATACTGGATTCAGTTTTCATATGATTTTAAATAAATAACTGGTGATATGAATCATATATGACATGGAAGGTATTCTAAGTCATGGTAATGATGGAGGCATAAAAGATATTGTCTTAGGAAAATCCATGTTTGGGGGAAAAGATTAAAAATCATCAAATGTCTTTGTTATTGAAGGTATTAGTCATACGTTTCTAATTTAATGTCAACTATGTGACCTAGGACATTCCATAATATTTTCTAAGAAATTATTCGGCATTAAGGGAAAATATGGTGAATTTATTTTTCAGGGAATGAATATGAAGGGAAGTATCTAAATTATAAATTGAGAGGAAGAAATGAATTCTCTAACCATTGAAGAAGAAAACAAGTTGTGGTAACAAATCCTTGTCATTTGATCCAAACATCATCGGATGATCTGGTGAAATGTGATTTTTTTGAAGACCTCACTAGGTTATCATGTGATCGTACACATACATGTGATGCATGTCAACAATGGAAGAACATTCTAAAGACATATAAGGTGAAAGAGAAATGGTCAACAAAAGAAATTGAGTTAGTGAATACTAATGTGTGTAAACATATTTCACCCAGATATATTAATGATATGAGATTTTATATTCTCTTCATTGATTAATTTAGGATAATGGATTGGGTTTCAATCATTAACCAGAAATATATAGTGTTCCATTGCATAATAACATATCAGAGGGAAGTGGAAAAGATGTGAGGTCCATGAATCTGAATGATATTAAAATATAATGGAACAATTTTCATTAATAACCATTTTGAGGATTATCTCCAAAATCATGGGATAAGTAACCATGATTCTGATTTAAGTACCCCATAGAATAATTGTGTTGTTGAGAGAAGTAATTAAATCATTTACAACATGGATAGAAAAATTATCATCGTGAAATACCTTCTAGAAATGTTTTGGAATAAATCAATGATGAAATTACTTTACACATAAAATTGAATTTTTTTATTTACAAAAGAATAGTAGACTTAATATGATCTATTATATGGATTGAATCCAACATTTATATACTCTAGAGTATCCAGAATTAAGTGTTTCATTATCAACAAAGAGAAAAAACATGAAGTATGAATCCTATAGAGATTAAGGCATATTTTATGGCTACTGAAATAAAGGAAAATCATATAATTTCTTCAATTAGTGTATGTGAATGATATTTGAATGTAACGATGTAACTATATTAGAGACTAAATAAAATATTCAAGAAATATATAATCAGTCTTAGGATGATAGTGATGAAGGGATAAATAGGTTATGATATATTGTAGTTTAAGAGTTTGATTCAGAAATAATATTTGATTAATGAAATGTATGGTCATAAACTAGTACCTGTATAATTATTGAATAGAAGCGATTAAATTTATAGACAACACACAATTAGTGATTGGAAAATGCCAGTACAGACAAGGTGGAAGAATACTCCACAATAAGAATCATTTTTATCACATGTAGAGCCTATTTTTTTGAGAAAGTAGCTATAGATGAAAACTAGTTTTAGGTTATAAATTATGCGGTATAAGAAATTAATAATAATCACACATGTGACATTATTTAAAGGTCAATAGATAAGAGTGTCATTGGTATTAAATTGGTCTTTCAGAACACGATTAATAAAAATGGCATAGTGATTCAATAAAAATTCAATACTGGTGTGAAAATCATAATTCCAAATAAAGGGTATCGATGTTTTTGTAACATTCTCACAAATTTCAAGGCAATATATAATCAGATTATTCATTTCCATGTTGATGAAAATTAGGTTCAATTTTTTCCAAATAGATGTTAAGTTAGAATTTCTTAATGGGTTTCCAGAAAAAGAATTTTATATTGAAAAGATAGATGTTTTCTTCATTAAATAATATTAGTACATTGTTTTTTGTCTAAATAAGGTGCTATATGTGTTGAATAAAGAACCAGGGTCATGGTATTCTAGGGTAGATCAGTTTTTTAAGAAGCTCAATTTTTAGCTTGGTGGAGTGGATTAGTATTTCAATGTCGAAAATGAATGTAAAAAAAGGATTATGGTGATGTAATATGACAAAAACATAATACATATTGGATCATATGAATCATAGTGAACTCACTTCAAATAATTCATGAAAATGGAAATCAAAATTTCAATCATTGGTGAACTGACATTTTCATATGTTTATAAGAGACACAAAGAATGAGTGGAAAAATCATATCTAAATATAAATTTTCCAAGGAGGTTTTGGGATTATTTTGAATGGATAATTACAAGGAGGTGATGATTCTGGTGGATACCTAGATGAAACTATAATGGGATGATGGAGGAAATATAGTTAATGTAATATAATATAGGAAAATATTTGGCAGTTTATTGTACTTGACAGTGGAAAGGCCTGATATTTTTTTACACATGTAGAGAACCATATTGTGAAAAAAATAAAAAGGTAAGAGAGTTCCATGAAATAAAAATATTACATTGTTATGTGAAGGGAACATTGAATTTCGATTTTTTGTATAATAAAAAATATGAACAAGATTTATTGGGATATAAAGATTTAGATTGGGTAGGATCAGTTGATGATAGAAAATCAACATGATGTGTTTCATTCTATCTTAGAGTATTGTGTATTTCATGGATAATCACGAGAATAGATTTAATTTCATAGAGAAGCACAAAAGATTAATATATTTCACTTACTCAAGTGATCACATATTTATTATGGATGAAGAAATAGCTTGCTTATTTGAGAGTTGATGAGAAGTCTCTGATCATAATACATTATGATATTTCATGTTCCAGATATCATAGAAAAAAATATAGTCCATCCCGAAAAGAAAAATAAAATGAAAATAAAATATCAATTTTCCAATGAGTAGGTGGGGTAAGGGCTTGTCAAAATGGTGAATGTGCCTACATAACTCCAAGTTGAAATCATTATGATGAATTAATTACCCAGATAAGAATTTGAATGACTTATAATGGCTCTAGAAGTTTAGTAAGCTATCCTCACTTGAATAATTGTAAATTTGGTACCCCATCTCCCTATGGTATGGTTGGTTTTTATCCATATGTACTGATCTATGTTCTTTACCATTTTATAGAAAACATGGAGGATACTTTTGGGTCAATTAACATTGGGGGTGGGGGTGGATTTGTGGCTATTAAAGGGGAGAAAATATATGAATAAATATTGGGGGAGAAGTTGGTTGGGGGAGTTTCACATTTTTAAAAGTTGATTTTTTTAAAAAAGAATGTAATGAATCTATGAAACGATGAGAATTAGGTGTTAGGAGGAAATAGTTCATGGTTATCAGAGATTATCCTTGACATAATTATGAATTCCAAAGCATGATATCTATATCAATGAAGTTGTAACATCCCAGGTAAATAAAGAATAAAGAATTTTCATATTTATTAATATTTACGAATTAAATATTAATTTTAATTAAAAGGGGTTTCTACATTCGATAGCTAACTCGGTACGCAACGATGAGTTTCTTTGAAAACATACTTTGCACACAAGTAATAAAATAATATTATTTTAAATGTTAGTTAACGAGTAGTCGTTGTACTGGTGGGAATGGATAGAAATAACTAAAATATGATTATATATGTTTTTAAATGTTTTTACATTTACCCAATAAACGATAAAGGCTTAAAATACGAAAAGAGTTCAATTTTAGGTATTTATACCCTAATTTTCACTAAAGGTTCACTTATCACCTTTTGAAGGAGAACCGTCATTAAATATAGTTTTGATCGATCTTATAAATTCTATTGGACCAAATATAACTCATCTTTAGAATCGGGACATCAAAATTTACTTTGTGTAAATTTTTGGTACCTTTCTGATAAAGTTCTTTTTTTAATGAATAGTGTAAAATGTTGTATTTTAATTCAAAACCTCTTTTTATTCTAATTTATTAATATGATTATACTATCTTTTGAATTGGTTTTAATGTGAAATTAGAAAATATTTTTACCATTAAATCCAATGGTGGTCGTTGGAATTAATTTCATTTTGAAATCAGACTTAAACTAGTGTCAATCTTTTGATACTTGTTGTTTCACAAAAACACGCTATTTGTCCTCACAGCGGGAATTTATTATTAAATTAATTAATTTGACTTAATTGTTTTGAATTTTGTAAAATGGACTTCATTTTGAATTCGGAATATCAAATATAGCTTAGGATGAATTTTTGGTGATTTTCTGAAAAACTTCAATTTTTTATGAATAGTGAAACCACTAAGTGGTAATCAAGCAAACTGATTTTTCAGTTAAATGAAAGTTTACCACTAATATGTATTGAATTTTAAAAATCCGACATACATGGTTGTCATTAGTTTGTAAAATGTGGTTCAATGAGATTAAAATAATTTTTTTGGTGAATAGTAACTTATTAAGTTCTTAATCGCGATTAGTGGTAATTAGGGTAGTTTAAGGTATAAATAATGATTTAATAATATGAAATGACCTAGACACATGTCCCAAACTTATTGGTTGTGTCATGGCCGACCAAGACAAGCCATGGGCCAACTTGGGGACCCCATGGAGCCACTTTAGTTGGAAAATGACATTAATATATTATTATTTAATGTTGAAGTGAAAATGACACTAACATAAATTGTTTTACTAAAATAATTTTTAAGTGGGGTTATACAAGTCCAAATTTTGATTATAAATAGTAATTGGAAAGCTAAAAAGATTTCCTATATCATAGTATTTTGTTAATAATTTTTAGACATTAAATAAATTAAATTATTTATGACATAATAATGATGGAGCGATGACATCATTATTTGACAATTTAAATAAAATGGAAAGATAATGTGAAATCTATGAACTAAACATGTCCAAAACTTATTGGATGGGTGTATTTAGAACCCTTATAACCTTATCCACGAATTTTAACAATTTGGGACCTTTTAAAACCGAAACACATTTTCAAATAAAGTAATATTTCTTTACTTTCCAAAAGTGACCCTCCTCTCCTCTTATAAAAGGCCCCCACCTATACCTCATTTCACACACTCCTCAAGCCTTTGGATCATCCAACCCCTACCCAATTACTCTCTCCACATACCTATCCTCATCCTAGAGGATTTCCTTTGGGCAGAATCCTTTCAATGGAAGACTTTAGGCTCAAATAAAAAGTAGTTACACTTTTAATGGTAATTCATTCTCTCTTGTTCATTTGTTTTATTTTGCTTCTCCAACCCTCTAAACTCTTTTTATTAATTTCTTTTGTAACAACACCAGTATCTCCAATATACTAGGATGTTTTTATAAGATTTATTCGAGCTACACTCTCACACAACTACATCAAATGGTTAAAGAACATACGGTTTCCGTGGATGGCAAAATTCTGCCTCCCAAAACGATGATTGTTCAATACTCATTTAACACCTTCAAAGGTGGCCATTATGATGTCACTATTTTTATATATGATATATAATATGTTTATTGTTTCTTTAATCTTCTGTATTTTTCATTTTGGGAATACCTTTATGGTTTCCATTATGGGTAAACACGATATCTTCATTTAAGGAAGTGCGGACTACCGCCCCCTCAAAGTGATGTGATTCGTTAATGCCATATGTGGGACGTGTAAAGGACGGATTTAAAGTTATTATATATGATGTTATACTAGAATTATAATATAACTCTATATCATTATTATTTCTTTCCATTAAAGTGTGATATAGAAATGAAAGTAGCGTTCATGCGTACGTACGGCTTACCGTCTCCATTAATGGTGCATTTCATTTCTTATCCCCAAATGTAATGTACTATTAAAAGTACATGTATATAATGAATATATATAATGAATGATATATCTAAATTATGAATATAATTCTGGAATTAAAATATACATACCTCTCATTTAGTTTTAATTCCAATAATATGACAAATAAATGAAAGTAGCGTTCTTGCGTACGTACGGCTTACCGTCTCCATGAACGGTGCATTTCATTTATTACCTCTAAATGATTATGTAATATTAGAAATACATGTATATTCTGGATATATATGATATATATGATATCCCAATCAAGAATGTCATTCTGGATATAAAGAACCTTTGACCACATGAACAACATGTAATTGTAAGAAGTCCACTTTCGACTTAAGAACCAAATATCGACAAAACAAACATTATTAACTTAAATGGTTAAATAATGTTTATAACATGGAAATAAGTGATATAAAAGGAATAATGAACTTTAAAAAGGTTCTCAATCAAGTAGAAATTAACTCAAGTTTATTATTCAGGACGTTAAAGAACGATCGAGTCAAGTCTGATACGAGGTAAGGGAACTTCTTAACCCAATTTCCATTCTTTGGGTTAATCTCCTACTTTCAAATTATGTCATTATATTATTATGTCGTATATTGTATTTGTAATTTATTTATGTGTACATATAGTGAATACACATAATATATCTATTTTATTTTAAAAATTATCTTTGTAAGGGACTTCATCTTAATCTCATTTCATTGAGGCATATTTTATTTTATACACAACTTTCTTTTATACGGTGTATAAACCCCTTTGACTTTTACTTTTATACAAAAGGAATCTTTTTCTATGAAGCATTTTACTAAGCAATAAAAAGGAATTTTTTTTAACGTACGCAGTGACAATGACCTTTTCCGCCGCCGCGAGTATTATTTGGCCTTTATCTTTCTCAACAAGCCGTAATGTTTTTAGAATAAAATAAATACCATATACACTTTTATGTATTTTGGTATTGAAAATGATTTTGAAAAAGGATTCTATTATGTCAATATATTTACGATATATTGTGATTGAAATGTAGAAATTTTATCATTCCTTTATATTGGTTTTATGTTTTATGATTTTATATTGGTACTTGGACATTTTAACGGGTGGTTACGTTATAAACCATATGACGGGTGGTGCCGTGAATACCAGGACGAGTGGTTACGTTATAAACTCCAAGGCATTGGGTATGGAAGTCGGCCGTATGGCTATTCCATTAAGTATGTATGGAAATTGGCCGTATGGCTATTCCATTAAGTGATATTTGTGGAAGTCGACCGTATGGTTATTCCACTTAAGTATGTTTATGTCCTAAGTTACCTTTATATATGTTATGTGTTCTATATATGGGTTTTATGGTAATACTTTGGTTACAAAAAGGTAAGTAATAATACATTATTCAGTGAAGAGTTTTTACTACTTCATGAAGGTGAAGGTATTACTTTGATAGAGTATACATGGTTTACTTGATTTTGAAAAACTAACAGTTTTCATTCTTTGTGTATCCCTTACTGAGCTTTTTATGCTCACCCCAAGTTTTTTTTTTGAAATGTTTTTCACAGGACTTAATGTGGAATAAGGTCAAGGATGGGATCAAGGGAATGTCATGCTATATAAAACATGGAACTAGACATGTTTCTTTCAAGAGTTTTTATTATTATGGAAACTTAGTATAAGTGACTACGTTGTAATCTTTTGAGATGTAATAGTTATGTTCTAATTCTCTAAAACTCTAAACCTGAAAAGATCCTCGAGGTGAATTATTCTTTTAATTCAATATTAAGTAAGGTTTAAGGATGGGGCCTTATAGATGGTATCAAAGGTCGGTTTAGACAAATTTAGGAGTTAGAAAATTGTTAAGTTATAAGTTAAGTTATGATATGATTGAAATAGTATAGCATTTACAGATTACCATGTTGCTTCGCCTAAGATATTTCCGTGTTCAGAATGGTTTTCCGTAGAGGAAACAAAGCAGCTATGTTGGGACGACATCAGGAGGAAGATAACCTTCCAAATCAGCAACTTGAGATGGTCGGAATCGGAACTGAATAGTTTGTTGCAGTAATGGCACAGTTGAATCAGGCTATACATGTTGGTGGTATCCATGCACGAGATCAGCCAGATCAACCACAGAGGAACATGTCAGTGGTGGAACACATCATGAGGCAACACCCCCCATCATTCAGAGGATCATCTAACCCTGTGCAAGCTGAAGGGTGGATTAAAGCACTGGAGAAGATTTTTGATGTCATGGGGTGTTCAGAACATCAAAAGGTTAGTCTTGCTGTTTACCGTTTTGAAGGTGAAGCTGATCAGTGGTGGTTGATGGTGAAAAATATCAGGGATAGTGATGAGATTGAGGATCTTCACTGGGACGAATTCAAAGGTATGTTTCTTGAGAAGTATTTTCCTAAGGTGGTTCGTCTTAGGATGGAAAAACAGTTCCTAGAATTGAGGCAGGAGGATGATTCCGTGGCTGCTTATGAAGCAATGTTCACTCGATTGGCAAGGTATGCTCCGAACATCATACGAGATCTTGATAGTAAAATAAATCATTTTTACTTAGGATTAAAACCAAAATATCGAAGGGATTTATCTTCTCGGGAGTTCAAAAGTTATGAAAAGCTTGTTCGATGTGCTGAGAAGGTGGAAATGGAGTTTTCCGATGATCAGGTGTTCTATGACAAACAACAGAATAAGAGGTCTAGTTGGCAGGCAAAGGGGAAGAATTCATCAAAAAAGAAAGGAGGTAAGAAAACCAAATATCCATCATGTGAGAAGTGTGGTAAAATGCATCCTGGAGAATGTTTATCCAATTCTGGTAGGTGCTTTCGGTGTGGTAAGTCTGGTCATATTGCTCGTTACTGTAAGGAAGATGATCAAGCAGGAAATGAAAATCCAACGGTAAGATGTTTTAAGTGTAATGAAATGGGTCATTATGAAAACGAGTGTCCAACGAAGAACTCAACTGGGGGAATGCAGCCAGACTACAAGAAGAAAGGGGTGGTGAAATACATTGAAACAACTTCAGTAGATGTTGGGCCATCGAATGAAGTGGTATCAGCTCCAGGGAGCTCAGTATTTTTCGAAGATTGACTTGAAGTCGGGGTACCATCAGTTGAAAGTAAAATAAGAAGACGTTCCGAAGACTGTGTTCCGTACTAGATATGGCCCTTATGAATTTGTAGTTATGCCTCTTGGGTTAACCAATGCACTTGCTGTATTCATGGACCTTATGAATAAAATTTTCCATGAGTTCTTGGATAAGTTTGTGTTTGTGTTTTGAGGTTTGGGAAGAGGTTATGTGTGCCTTGTGATTCACAGTTGAAGAATGAGTTGTTATGTGAGGCTCATAGTTCCCCGTTTTCAGTTCATCCTGGAAGTACTAAGATGTACATAGATCTGCGGGAGTATTACTGGTGGGATGGAATTAAAAGATACATTGCTGATTTTACTGTGAAGTGTTTGACATGTCAACAGGTTAAAGCATAGTGGCAGTTACCGAAAGGGATGCTTCAGCCTTTACCAGTGCCAGAGTGGAAATGGGAAAACATATCCATGGACTTTGTTGTGGGATTACCATGGACATCTCGAGGTAATAATGCAATCTGGGTTATTGTTGATCACTTGACCAAATCTGCTCATTTCCATGCTATACAAGATACTTTTTCCCTAGATCAACTTTCCCGTTTGTATCTTAAAGAGATAGTCAGTTTACATGGAGTTCTCTCTCCATTGTATCTGATCGTGGTCCCAGGTTCACATCTAACTTTTGGAAAGGCCTTCAGAAGTCGTTGTGTACTGAATTAAATTTTAGTACAACATTCCATCCTCAATCAGATGGGCAGTCAGAACGAACAATCCAGACAATGGAGGATATGATACGAGCTTGTTCTATGGATTATCAGGGAAGTTGGGACCAACGTATTTCTTTGTTTGAGTTTTCTTATAATAACAGTTTTCATTCCAATATACATATGGCACCATTTGAGGAATTATATGGGAAGCGGTGTCGAACTCGAGCATTTTGGGATGAAGTGGGTGAAAGGAAGCTGATGGGACCAGAATTGGTAGAAGAGTTGGCAGAAAAAGTTCAGCTGATTCAGAAGCACATGAGAACAGCTCAGAGCAGGAAGAAGAGTTATGCGGATAACCGGAGGAAGGATCTATCTTTCGAGGTAGGTAATCATGTTTTTCTCACGGTTTCTCCTTGGAAAAGTGTGATGAGATTTGGTATGAAAGGAAAGTTGAGTCCAAGGTTCATTGGACCATATGAAATTCTCGAGAGAGTTGGATCAGTTGCATATCGGGTGGCTTTACCTCCGAGTTTATCTCAGGTACATAATGTTTTTCATGTTTCAATGTTGAGAAAGTATATGCCAGATCCATCTCATGTTTTGAGTCCAGAGGTAGTTCAGCTGGAAGAGAACCTATCTTATGAGGAACAACCGGTCCAGATTCTTGACCACAGGGAGCAGGTGTTACGGAATAAGGTGATTCATCAGGTAAAGGTTTTGTGGAAAAACCATGTGATTGAAGAGGCAACGTGGGAATCAAAAAATGCTATAAGGGATAAATACCCCCACTTATTTTGATAAGTGAATAAAATTGCGAGGACGAAATTCCCAAAAGGGGGGAAGGATGTAACATCCCAGGTAAATATAGAATAAAGAATTTTCATATTTATTAATATTTACGAATTAAATATTAATTTTAATTAAAAGGGGTTTCTACGTTCGATAGCGTACTCGGTACGCAACGATGAGTTTCTTTGAAAACTTACATTGCACACAAGTAATAAAACAATATTATTTTAAATGTTAGTTAACGAGTAGCCGTTGTACTATAGGGAATGGATAGAAATAACTATAATATGATTATATGTGTTTTTAAATGTTTTTACATTTACCCAATAAATTATAAAGGCTTAAAATACGAAAAGAGTTCAATTTTATGTATTTATACCCTAATTTTCACTAAAGGTTCACTTTTCACCTTTTCACGGAGAACCGTCATTAAATATTGTTTTGATAGATCTTATAAATTCTATTGGACCAAATAAAACTCTTCTTTAGAATCGGGACATCAAAATTTACTTTGTGTAAATTTTTGGTACCTTTCTGATAAAGTTCTTTTTTTTAATGAATAGTGTAAAATGTTGTATTTTAATTCAAAACCTATTTTTATTCTAATTTATTAATATGATTAGATTATATTTTTAATTGCTTTTAATGTGATATTAGAAAATATTTTTACCATTAAATCCAATAGTGGTCGTTGGAATTAATTTCACTTTGAAATCGGACTTAAACTAGTGTCAATCTTTTGATACTTGTTGTTTCACAAAAACACGCTATTTGTCATGACAGCGGGAATTTATTATTAAATTAATTAAGTTGACTTATATGTTTTGAATTTTGTAAAATGGACTTCATTTTTGAATTCGGAATATCAAATATAGCTTAGGGTGAATTTTTGGTAATTTTCTGAAAAACTTCAATTTTTGATGAATATTGAAACCACTAAGTGGTAATCAAGCAGACTGATTTTTTAGTTAAATGAAAGTTTACCACTAATGTGTATTGAAATTTGAAAATCCGACATACATGGTTGTCATTAGTATGTAAAATGTGGTTCAATGAGATTAAAATAATTTTTTTGGTGAATAGTAACTTATTAAGTTCTTAATCACGATTAGTGGTAATTAGGGTAGTTTAAGGTATAAATAATGTTTTAATAATATGAAATGACCTAGAAACATATCCCAACATTATTGGTTGTGTCATGGCCGACCAAGACAAGCCATGGGCCAACTTGGGGACCCCATGGAGCCACTTTAGTTGGAAAATGACATTAATATATTATTATTTAATGTTAAAGTGAAAATGACACTAACATAAATTGTTTTACTAAAATAATTTTTAAGTGGGGTTATACAAGTCCAAATTTTGATTATAAATAGTCATTGGAAATCAAAAAATATTTTCTATATCATAGTATTTTGTATATAATTTTTAGAAATTAAATAAATTAAATTATTTATGACATAATAATGATGCAGTAATGACATCATCATTTGACGATTTAAATAAAATGGAAAGATAAAGTGAAATATATGAACTACACATGTCCAAAACTTATTGTATGGGTGGATTTATAACCCTTATCACCTTATCGACGAATTATATCAATGTGGGACCTTTTAAAACCGAAACACATTTTCAAATAATGTAATATTTCTTTACTTTCCAAAAGTGACCCTCCTCTCCTCTTATAAAAGGCCCCCACCTCTACCTCATTTCACACACTCCTCAGGCCTTTGTCTCGGCCAACCACTGCCCAATTACTCTCTCCAAATCCCTCTCCTCATCCTAGTGGATTCCCTTTGGGCAGAATCCTTTCAAAGGAAGCCTTTAGGCTCAAATAAAAAGTAGTTACACTTTTAAAGGTAATTCATTCTCTCTTGTTCATTTGTTTTATTTTGCTTCTCCAACCCTCTAAACTCTTTTTATTTACTTCTTTTGTAACAACACTAGTATCTTCAATATACTAGGATGTTTTTATAAGATTTATTCGAGCTACACTCTCACACAACTACATCAAATGGTTAAAGAACATACGGTTTCTGTGGATGGCGAAATTCTGCCTCCCGAAACGATGATTGTTCAATACTCATTTAACACCTTCAAAGGTGGCCATTATGATGTCACTATTTTTATATATGATATATAATATGTTTTTTTTTTCTTTAATTTTGTTTATTTTTCATTTTGGGCATACCTTTATGGTTTCCATTATGGGTAAACATGATATCTTCATTTAAGGAAGTGCGGACTACCGCCCCCTCAAAGTGATGTGATTCGTTAATGCCATATGTGGGACCTGTAAAGGATGGATTTAAAGTTATTATATATGATGTTATACTGGAATTATATTATAACTCTATATCATTATTATTTCTTTCCATTAAAGTATGAGATAGAAATGAAAGTAGCGTTCATGCGTACGTACGGCTTACCGTCTCTATTAACGGTGCATTTCATTTCTTATCCCCAAATGTAATGTACTATTAAAAGTACATGTATATAATGAATATATATAATGAATGATATATCTAAATGATGAATATAATTCTGGAATTAAAATATACATACCTCTCATTTAGTTTTAATTCCAATAATATGACAAAGAAATGAAAGTAGCGTTCATGCGTACGTACGGCTTACCTTCTCCATGAACGGTGCATTTCATTTCTTACCTCTAAATGATTATGTAATATTATAAATACATGTATATTCTGGATATATATGATATATATGATATCCAAATCAAGAATGTCATTCTGGATATAAAGAACCTTTGACCACACGAACAACATGTAATTGTAAGAAGTCCACTTTCGACTTAAGAACCAAATATCGACAAAACAAACATTATTAACTTAAATGGTTAAATAATGTTTATAACATGGAAATAAGTGATATAAAAGGAATAATGAACTTTAAAAAGGTTCTCAATCAAGTAGAAATTAAGTCAAGTTTATTATTCAGGATGTTAAAGAACGATCGAGTCTAGTCGGATACGAGGTAAGGGAACTTCTTAACCCAATTTCCATTCTTTGGGTTAATCTCCTACTTTCAAATTATGTCATTATATTATTATGTCGTATATTGTATTTGTACTTTATTTATGTGTACTTATAGTGAATACACATAATATATCTATTTTATTTTAAAAATTATCTTTGTAAGGGACTTCGTCTCAATCTCATTTCATTGAGGCATATTTTATTTTATACACAACTTTCTTTTATACAGTGTATAAACCCCTTTGACTTTTACTTTTATACAAAAGGAATCTTGTTTTGTGAAGCGTTTTACTAAACAATAAAAAGGAATGTTTTTTTAATGTACGCGGTGACAATGACCTTTTCCGCTGCCGCGAGTATTATTTGGTCTTTGGCTTTCTCAACAAGCCGTAATGTTTTTAGAATAAAATAAATACCATATACACTTTTATGTATTTTGGTATTGAAAATGGTTTTGAAAAAGGATTCTATTATGTCAATATATTTACGATATATTGTGATTGAAATGTGGAAATTTTATCATTCCTTTATATTTGTTTTAGGATTTATGATTTTATATTGGTACTTGGACATTTTAACGGGTGGTTATGTTATAAATCATATGACGGGTGGTGCCGTGAATACCAGGACGGGTGGTTACATTATAACCTCCAATGCATTGGGTATGGAAGTCGGCCGTATGGCTATTCCATTAAGTATGTATGGAAATTGGCCGTATGGCTATTCCATTAAGTGATATGTGTGGAAGTCGACCGTATGGTTATTCCACTTAAGTATGTTTATGTCCCAAGTTACCTTTATATATGTTTTGTGTTCTTTATATGGGTTTTATGGTAATACTTTGATTACAAAAAGGTAAGTAATGATACTTTATTCAGTGAAGAGTTTTTACTACTTCATGAAGGTGAAGGTATTACTTTGATAGAGTATACATGGTTTACTTGATTTTGAAAAACTAACAGTTTTCATTCTTTGTGTATCCCTTACTGAGCTTTTTATGCTCACCCCAAGTTTTTTTTGAAATGTTTTTCATAGGACTTAATGTGGAATAAGGTCAAGGATGGGATCAAGGGAATGTCATTCTATATAAAACATGGAACAAGACATGTTTCTTTCAAGAGTTTTTATTATTATGGAAACTTAGTATAAGTGACTACTTTGTAATATTTTGAGATGTAATAGTTATGTTCTAATTCTCTAAAACTCTAAACCTGAAAAGATCCTCAACATGAATTATTCTTTTAATTCAATATTAAGTAAGGTTTAAGGCTGGGGCCTTATAGAAGTAGCAGGTGTTCTCAATTTTATGATTATAAATGTGATAAATCAAAAGATATATATCAAGAATGATGAGTTTCTTGTAAAAAACAACAAATATTTTTTTGGTATGAAGTGATTTATTGATGAAATTTTCATGATACAATTGTTTCTCATACTGGCCATGGATCATGTGGTATTAGAGTATGTGTTGAGTAATTCATTGAATGCTATCTTAATTGAAATAATTGAATTGTGGTAAAATTGGGAAGAAGAATCAATAAAGTATGAAAATTTAACTAGTTGTCAAGAAACCCCAAGGGGGAGAGTTTTGGGAGTATATCCCTCAATGTAATGTTGTGGGGTTTATGGGTTGATTATTGTTGTTGACAGAGCTGGTTTCTATAGACAGATTAATAGGTCAAAAGATATTGTTGAATAAGAATTTTAACAAAGATTCAAGACATATGAATGTATTTAATGGAAATATTAACAAAAAATTTGGTATAAAATGTGATGTTGTTACCCAGTGATTCACTATTCTTTGGGGTCCAAAATTTGGGGGATGGATAGAATCATGAATGATGAATCTCCTTGAAGGCCTTGAAATAATATGTGAAAGGAATGAGTTTTTCAATGAATGGGTTTTGTGAAGGCTCTTTATAGATGGTATGGGTTATTGTGAATGAGCATCATGAATACATGAAGGATTGATGGTTATATCTGTGACTACGAGAGGCTTCATGAGTGAGAAATTCCCATATTGCTTTCTAATTTTAGGGAAAATCATTAATGAAATAGGAGTGTATTGATAAATTGTGATGATATAGGTGGAATATTATAGAATCATAGGTATGGAAGATTATGGAATCAGAGGAAACACATGTAATTATAGATCTACCCACTATAGAAAAAGAGAAAGGTTTAACAAATATTCTGATGCTCTAGATTTTTGAAGGTGGTTCATGAAGGTATTTAATGTGAAATAGTTCACTATTAAAACATTTTTCCAAAGGCCTTGAACGAAAATGATAATTGTAAGCATCGTGAATGTTAGAGAGTTTTTAAAGGCTCTGTGAGCGTCATAAAAGGTTAGCACTTAATGAAGGCTAAGTGTGCTTCACAAATGGAGTTTGATTTTTGAAGGAAATTTGTGCATTGTAAAAGAGGTGCTTTTCATGAATAACGTGAGTATTATGAAAGTGTTAAAAAAGGGATTACCCGGTATACATGTTGTAATTTTACATTAATAAACTAGATGAAAGTGGTACTTCAACATAACATATATCTACAACTGAGGATGCACTCATTATTGATAATGAAGGGACCTACATGTACATAAACTCAATGTGAGCCCATTCTAGAGTAGTGAGAAAAGGAAGAGTAAGAAGGTGAACTTTTCTACTAGTTGTGAGCCATAGATAAGGTCTCATGGAGTGAACAATGAGAAGCACTGATTCATCCCTAAATGTATTAAAGTCTTAGAGCTAGGGTATAAAAGTGACCTAGCCCAATCCTTTTATTTTGGTAGTGAGTCTTAGTAGATTTGGTATATCAACACATCATTATTGTATTCTCTTTGGGCGTAGACGAATGAAGGTGAACTAAGTAAAATTGATGCGTCTTGTACATGATTTCAAATATTTTCATACATTACTATGGGAGAAGGATAAAAGTGACATATGTTTAATGATGAAATAAGAATCATATGGGAATTTTTTTCTTCATTCGTACCATGATCCACCCATTATTAGAGTATTTAACATAGTTGGGTTCATAAGCTACATCTTCCACATGGATTTCTTGTTATGGCCTAATCCAAATTTTCTCGAAATATGATTACACTCACTCCACTATATCAGAATAAAAAAATTGTATTTATTGAAGGCTTAAACCACTGCTGATCATTTTGTGATGGTCATTAAAAAACATCATGGATTTTTTTGTTAGGAATTATTTCAAATTAGTTTCTAGAACTACTATTAATCATTTAACGATATATTTTTTCACTATAATTAAGATCACTGGAACGTGATTATCTGTGATTTGTCATTTGAAATTATATTTATAATTTTTAGTTATTTAAAATACATTTATCATTTAACATTTTTTATTTAATTTCATTTTTTTAAATATTTCTTCATGAAAGAATAAAAATATCCAAAAAGTCAACAAATCTGTAAGACACACTCACATTCCTACTAAAAACTCTATATACTAACCACTCCATCAAATGTATTTAGATTTAATAAATTACATTCATGATATTCTCTTTGATATTTTTTTACATTACATAATAAATTCTTATGAGGGTACTCCCCCTTATAATACTCCTATCAATTCTCATTTAACAATCAATGTACAAACCACTCACCCAACAAGTTTCCATTTATTATATATTAATAACTGTTATTTAAAAAATATTTAAAATAAAATACAAGGTTGAAAAAACAAATGAATAAAATTAAAATTTTATAATAAATATATTGTTATTAACATTAATTTAAAAATTTTAATTTATTATTTAATAATGAAATAAATAATTAAAATCAAAATAACTAATAAATTGTAATTATTAGATAAATTCTATTTTATAATAAATAATATGTAATAGCTAAATAATAATAATTATTTTTATAAATACATAATTAATTATTGATAATTTGAACTTATTAAATATAAATTATTAAATATAAATTATAAATTATAAATTATAAATTATTAATTATTAATTATTAAATAAATAATTTTTTAAATAGTTAATATTGAATAAAAATTTTAATTAAAAATTTAAATTAATTCAGAATAAATAATAAAGAATTTTTTTAATAATAAATATCTATGAATAAATAATTATAAATTATTAATTTTGAGGATGTTTTACAAAAATCATTGATAATAAATTTATTAAATTCTTATGAATTCTATAATGTATACTTATAAATAATTGAAAATAAATAATAATTTATAAATTGTTATTAATGATTTATAATAGATAATTAATATTCACTAATTAATAATTAATAATAATTAAATAATAAACTATACATAATAAAACATAGTATATAATTAGTAACTAATCATTAGTAAGAACAAATTAATAATTATCAATTAAAATTTAAAAATTGATAACTGATAATTAATAATTTATAATTAGAAAATAATAATTAAATTTGAAAACTTATTAACGAATAATTACTAATTCATGTCAGTTATAAATAATTTTTTTGATTAAATATAAATTATTAATTATTGATTAATAACTAACAATAATTATAAATATTGTATAATAATCCTCTTTTCTGAAAAAAAAATAATGAATAATAAATAAAAATTAATAATAAACCAGGGAAAAAAATTTCATTATTCATTAATAATAATTTTTAATTTTTCAACGGACATTAAAAAACCACCAATAACATATAATAAAATATATTATATTATTTGGCATATGGTTTTACCATTGTTAAAGAGAAGCCACAAAATGATGATGGTTTATTTAATAAACCATCATGAATTAGTTTTAATTTTTTAAAACCACTACTAAAACCATAAAAATGAAACATTTTGGGGTTATTTTGAAATGTATCACTCAATATTACTATTAAATTATCTTTTCCCTATAATTTATATTTGTAGTGATTCCATGTGTTTCACATAAAATACCTTTTCTGTATGTTTCTGAGATGTCTTAGATTCTATAGTACCATAGCCATCACTTCTATATTCATCCTTCACTATTTCGATTCAAAATTGAATAATTTGGAAGGCTAGAATCGATGGAATTTTTTTTATTAGTAATGAATAATGTGAAATTTGTTTGTTTCTTTGTATATAAGGTATATGGGTGGGGGCATAAATTATTGATGCCAAAAGTGGGGTTGTAGGCTTTTAAATGTGATGTCATAGATAATGTTTGTGACAAATACTCGGGTATGTAGTTGATTTCTCTTCATTGTAAATATATATTATGAAATAATTGTCACATTCTAGATTTTGTGCATGGGTAATATTCCTCATCCCCTCTAAACAAAGTGTTACAACACTACCCCCATTAAGTTTCTTACACATTTTTGAGTATCAATATAGGTAGTGCTATTGTGGTATTGTAGAATGTGATTAGGATTTAAAATTCATTATAGATATCTCATTTTCAAGGGGATTGATGCAAATAACATCTTTATCCTTCACTCATTCATGTTATAGTGAAGAAAAAATCTCTCCTATTATTCTTGTATTTGGTTGTTACATAGAAAAATGTATATTCGTGTCATGTTATCATGTTATGAAGTGTGAATAATAATGGGAATATCGATATCCTTCTTCTCAATTGTTCTTTCTATTATTATAGAAATTTAAATGATAGAAAATTTTAAATAATCTGACTATAAAAGAATGAATTTCATATTATACATGGTCCAATATTAAATAATGACTAATGTATGGTATACATAACTTTAAAAAATATAATTTAAATATTAAATCATATTATAAAAAAATATATAATACACCTTAAAGAAATCCATTCATGTATGAAAATAACATACCATAATAATGAATCAATTATAACCCAAAACGACTGAAATTAGAATATTATGTTCATATTTAAATAAATGATTTTATAAAAACCTAAAATTATATAACAAAATAAATATAAGTCTATTTTTTGTGATATCACACAAGATATATAAAATAAAATAAAATGATGGTAAATATAAGTAAAAATCCCCTTATAAAAGACCCTTCATTAAACCATGTTTTTCCTCAACCATCAAGTAAATCAATATTACAATGGAACTTTATTCTATAAAAGATTACATGTCTTATTATATTGACACATTAAATCATTTATTTGAATGAATTTTTATGATTAAAAAATTAAACTCCCTTATTCCATGAATCCATTAATATTGTTAATAAAAGATGGTACATGTTACTCTACTATAATCTTTCACTATATAAGTTTAATAGAAATTGAGGACCCAATTCTTCATTTGATATATATATGTCCTCATCCTCCATTATCCCCTATAATTGGTAACACAAAAAACAATTTTTTTATTTTTATTTTTTATTGTTTAATCCATTATATATAAATAAATTATTCAAGAATAATTAAAGAAATATTATAACTAAACTATTCGAATCTAAGATAAATCATCATTTTTATTTTTAATAAAAATTTCCTGGAATCAAAGATGTATAAACAAATATAAAAACAAATATTATTATTATTTTATTTTAGAAATATTTTTTCAATATACACATTTTTATGATAAATTTAATATTTAATGTTTCAATATATAAAAAATAGTTTTATATTTTCCACATAACACTCTATGAAATTACTATAATCATTAAAAATTTATAAACATTAAAATACAATCACTATAAAAAAAATTAAATCACCAAAGTTATGATTTCATAATCTAATATATTGTGAAAATTTTTTAGTTCATGCATACCCATTTAATTTGATGAATCAAAATAATATGTTTTCTAAACCAAGTTCTTAAATTTTAACCTTAGAAACATGTATCCCAGGAAAGTAAATAAATCAATTTTCAAGTGGGCACCTACACTAAAAATTATCCCAATAAGATTTTTATAATATATATTGTTATTAATAAATAGACGAGGTTAGCAATATATATATATATATATATAATCAAATAAAATGTAAGGAAAAGTATTTAAGATAAAGGGAATAAATTAAACTCTCTATATTTTTAGAAGATATTAGGATTTATAAAATTATTTTTATTTATGACAAGAAAATGAAACAAACAAAAATAATCTAAAAAATATAACATTATAAAAAAGTAATAAAAACAACTTTAATATAGTTTTTTTTACAAACAATTTATTTCTTTTGAACAATTATCATAACTTAACCCAAAAGAGCCATCTATAATCCATGGGTGGGTGTGGGTTCATAAAAAAGTAGAACCAAATTGGGGATTCAATTATACATCTCAAAAAAAATACAAGGATTTTAGAATGATCCAACATAGTAAATAAAATATTATTCATTGAAAATTTCTGTTGGAGTAAACCATAAAAAGTCAAGAGTATTATTATTATTACATTATCTATAATGATAAATAAATCATTAAGTATTTATAGGGTAGTGATGAGATTTGGATTTACTCCTTGTGTTCTTCTTGGTCGTCAGAGATTAGGCCACTTCCTCTATGGATTCAATATCTTCTTATTTTTAAAAATAATATAAAATATATTTCTCCATGGATTTTTTGAGAACTGTGGTCTTGTTCACCTATTATTCATGATCTTCAATACAATGATCCACAATATATACCTTACATTATATCCCCTAGAGTAATTTATTACTTTTTCAAAAATAACATCCAATTTATAAATTTATATCTTTACATATAGCGAAATTTATTTTAACTAAGATACATTATGTTATTGTTCCTCCAATATTATTTATATACCATATTGGATCAATTATTTTTCATTGGGACAAGCTTCACTCTCCATAGTTTATTCTATTAAGGTTTCTCTCAACCTCTTTCCATCACAATGCTTAAATTGATATCCAAAGTCCCCACACATAGTGACAATGTTTCCTAATTGATCATTTCACACAATATCATCAAATATTTAATGAAAATAAAAATTCTCATGATAAAATACTATATTATGGATGAAGGATATAAAAAATGTTATAATAATAAAAATTATTATAATAAAAACAAAGATAATCTAGTATTAAATAAATGAATACATAACAATGTGTATTTTAAGAAATTTTTTTTGATTTTTAATTTTATTAATATTTTTATAGATATTTTTTATTATCATCAGATAATACTAATAATGTCATACAAAATTATTTTATGATATGTATGTTCATTTTTAGAAATAAATTAAACCAATTTTGTAGTTTACTTTTCCAAAAAAACTGATCTTAAATAAACTGAAAAATATTAATACTTTTACACAACATTTATCTCTTAAATATTAGAGTGTGTGAATCAATGATGTTTAATGAATTATAAAAATATAGTTTGAATAAAATAAACTCATTTGTTAACAATAAATTAGAAATAAAAAAAATCCCATTGATAATAAAGAATGTTCTTTTATGAAAAACAATTTTATTCTTATGATGGAATTTTATATTTATAAATTAAATTAATCACTATTAGTGAAATATCATGAGGAAATTTATATATTAAATTATATTAAAATTCATCCATGAAGTTTTATAGTCTTAATATTATAATTAACTCAATTTTTTATAATAAAAATGGTAAACTTTTCTTAAAAGGAAATTTCTCCTCCTTTAGATGTTGCACCAATCATAAATAAAATTTTCGGAAATTTTGTAATTTTTTTATAAAAAATAAACATAATTTTTGAAAGTATAATCTATAATTATATTATAGTTAATGTCTACTATATTTATGAAAAGTTTCATTGGGTGTCAATAGTTAAAATACCATATTTTATTCAAAATCTGAGTTTCCATCAAATTTACTTATATAGTTAAGTTATATTTTAATTTTTAGGAAAATTTAATTACTTAAAATATATATAAAAAATTAAATATAGGTTATTTGATAAAATTTACATATAAATTGGTTATATAACAATTAAAACTTTTGGAATATTCACATTACAAATGATATTTTTTTTCTGTTAACAGGATTAATTTTAAATCTAATTTAGAAACATTGGTGAATTTAATTTGGTAAAATAGAATTAATATTTTGAATAATTAGGTCCAAAATAGTTTTTTAATGACAATTAAATTTTTATTTATCGAAAGAAATCATGGAATAAAAATTATTTAACATAGCATATGTAAAAGGGGCAATGGATAAAGAAAAATGTTCATGGGTTAACATAACTAAAATTACAAAATATAATGGTTAATTGATGTATATATATAGCCTAAATAATATAAAAATATTAATTCATAGACAAAATTTGTGGAAATTAATTTCACCTCAATGTGGTTGGATTTAAATATAAAATAATCATTATTTTAATAACCTAAACCCAGATATCCTCTTGTATAAATTCAATCTGATTCCGAATCACTAGCCTTGATGCTACCAATATCAAAGCCTAAAACACTCCTCATCACTCTACCGACTTCAATTTTCTTCTAGTTTCACCAAATTTCCAAATCCAAGGTCCTCAATGGAATCTTAAGAATGTGATATTTAAGTGGTAATTTTTTCAATGTTCCTCTCTTAACCTATTTTCTAATTCTATTTTTCCACAAATAATTAATACATCATAAAGTAATTATTATATAGTAATTTAAATGAACAAATTATATTTTTATAATTTAATTTATTTAATAAAACCATTTATCACCTCCTCTTATACAATGAATTGAAAATATTTTCCAAAATATGCAGGTTAATCACCTCCGTGTATAATTATTTTGTTTTTTATCCATTACCACCTTCATGGATGGTAAAAAATATAATTATGGTTAAATAATATTATTATAGGTATTATATTATCCATTTCATGTTTTGGAACCAATATATATACATAATTTTATATAAACAAAACATGTTTCTTATTGTCTGAAAAATAATCAAATTAAAAGAAACAATTATCCATAAATTTTTAACAATTTCATCATCATAATGTATGAAATAAGAATGATAAAATAAAACATTTAATCTCTTGTAAGTTCATTAATAATATTTAATTTCAATTCTGGAATTTTTTTTCCATTATATATACAAATCCATATTATTACAAATCGATCATGAAAATTGGGAAACTAACTCACCAGAAAAAATAGAAAAAATTTAAAAATATTATCTAATGGGTAGTAATATGTTTTCAAAAAATATTCTAAAGCATTATCACTATAAATATGGTTCTTTAATAAATCCATATCATTTTTAGACCATTATATAAGTTTTTTATGTATGAAAAAATAAACTAATGTGTGGGGTAAGGGTTTCTCATATCACTTATTATGTTGTGAGATATGTGCCTTATTAAACACTTATTCACTACTTATTTTTAAAAAAAATATTGAATAATTTGAATGATTACTACATTAATAAATTTCAATTAATTATTTTATAAAACTATTTAATTGATTATGTTATTCTATAATTTAGTGTGAAATGAATTATTATAACCTCTTTTAATTTAAAATTATTTTATAAGGGTTTACATATAAAAATTATTACCGATTCATTAGATTAATACTGATTTCAATGAAATGATATTTTTAAGGTGATTTATAGTCTGACATATATTTCTGTAAGAAAGTTTTCATATACACCACTTGATTAATTAGTGTAATGTATAAACTACCCATTATTGTAATAGATAAAAATTATAATTATATTTATGCGTATTTACATATAAATTTTATAATTTCTTTTTATGGGGTTTAGGTTTCAAAAGATACCATATTATTGGATAGTTTATTCTTAATTTTCCTTTTTAGAGCAACATATTGTGTTGTTAACTTATATTCAATTATGAGTTTTATATAACTCCCATTGAAATGTTGTATCATGTATGAACTATTTTTAATTAAATTTTAATTTTTATATGATTTTATTATATCTTTAATGATGTTTTTATTCAAAACCATGTCTTCTAAAAAAGTTATAATTTTATTAAATAATATTTTATGAATTTTCAAGGAAAATGATTTCCTAGATTTTTAATTTGTTTTAAAAAATTACATTATTTGTTTTCAATGTTATTTTAATTGAATTTTGGATCGCTTAATTTTTTATGATTTAAAAGGAATTCTTCAAAATAAAAAAGATATTTTCCACAAAAATTATTTTAAGCGATCTTAAAAAATAAAATTCCATATAAGATGACATTATTTGATGGTACCTATGTTTAATGGGGATGTTCATGGATACTATCATCACTATTTTAGTGGTTAGTTTATTTTTATTATGGCTTGATATTTATAAATCATATTTCATTTCCATGAGTTATTTTATAATGAAATTCTTTGAAACTAATTTCATTACATGGGTTCTATTGTGATGAATGATTTATAAATTTGTGGTATACATATGTATAATTTTTATTCTTTTATGGGTGGGATATATATTTCTCTCTATATAATTTGTTACATATGTATAAATCAAGAGTATATATGTTATGTGTGAACCTCATTACATGTTCACAATGTTGTGCGTAAACCTCAATGAAAAGTTCACAATGTTATGCTTCAACCTGATTATATGTTTACTATTTTATGGGTCAACCAGATTACATATTCAGAATGTAATGCATGAACCTAAATATGTGTTCAAAATTTTAATTATGGACCTGGATTCATGTCCATAAGTTTAAGATAATGCCAGATTTTATGTCCAAAACTTAATGAGGGAACCTTTCATTATCTAAACATGTTCAAAATGATATAATTAAATGTTTTATGGAATATTATTATTATATGGATCATTTATTATAATGTTTATTAATTTATTCAATATTATGTTATTTAATATCCATGGAATTCTTTTTAAATGTTATTCTCATGTTCTCATACCCTTATAGTCATGTTATGATTACGTATCAGCCATGCTTCCCCTTATTGAGAATTTGAGAACAACCTTCTTATGTCTTCTTTTTACCATGTTATGAAGAATGATATTAAATTAACTATGAATTAAAGGATATAACCAGGATAATATTGATGAACTATTTTGAAAGATGGGTATAGTGGTAGAAAATTTCCATCTTTATTATCAATATTTTTATAGGCCAATGTTATTCAGTGTTTATATAGAATATCCAATACTCTAAATCTAAAATACCCTTTGGTATATATGTGATTCAATATTTCCTTTGGATGTTGTAGGTTCTGTGGGAAAAAAATTGGTTTACATTTATAGGTAGAAAATTTAGAGATATAATGATTATGTATTTAGCATGACAATCAGATGTAAGGATTCCGGGATATTATTGTTGGTATGAGAGAATGATATAGACAACGTTTGAGATTAGGATGTTTTATTTTGTGGCATTATTAATAGTTATAGATATCATCATGGGGTTATAATCTTCTGGTTGATCATAAGATCATCGTCTTAGAAACCCCTTTTCTGTCTTTATGTTATGATATTTTATGCTGACAAATGGTATTTTTAGATAAATTCATTTTTTAGGTATTTATGGTTGATTAAATTTTGGAAATAAAAATGAAATGTACGGCATAACCATTGAGGTTAAATCATATTAAGTTTATTTTTAAGAATTAATCACAATTTTATGGAATTTTATATGGATTATAATATTATATATTATGGAAAATGACAACATGTAGGATTGGTGACATCCTGCCACATCTATAAAGGCCATATGAATTAAACACACAACCGATTGGGCGAAACATATGTATCACCTACCACTAAAAAATGTGATTTTCTGGGAAGTATAATATTTTCCTTTTATATATCATATATGAAGGATATTTATTAACATAATTTTGGGATAATTTCTTTTTTAGATTACCATGATATTGGAAATAATCTTATTATTTTGCTATTAATGTTATTTCATAATATGATAACAATTTTGGGAACCCTATATGATTAATGTAAATAGAATATTATGGGTTTTTATTTGAGGAATAAGGGTTGATTTATATTTTTTAAGAATATATGATTTTATTGTGTCATTATTTTGATTCTGGTTATTTATTTAAATGGTTAAAATATCTTGAATATTAGTTTATTTAATAGATTATATTTTTGGTAGGATCCATTAATGGTGATTGATATTATTTAGGGATAAATATTAAAAATTATTTTAAAAAATAATGTAATTTAATACTTCAAATTTTGGGGTCACAAAAGTAGTCAAGTATAGTTGTTAGGAATTTTATGCATAATTATTTATTGAATGATCTATGATTTTATATGAATATTAAATTGAATGTTTATAGGTAAAATTATTTTTTCAACATATATTCGTGTATTATTTTTCGAAAATTAATAATTTTAGTATCCGTTTTTGTTTTTTTAATTCATAAAAATAGATTGTATATACTTTTATATATTTTAGATATACTAATTAGTAGAAGTTGAGTCTAGTTCATCATGCATAAAAAAGCCTTACTAATCATTTAGAGAAAATATATGAGTTTGTGGTGGAAATTTAGTAATGCATGAAACTCTACTTTCCATGTAATTATATTTACAAATTTTCATATATATGGAAGTAATGTAATTCCTCAACTCTATGAAATGGATCTTAACAAATTTTATTTATTTAAATTTAATTACCGAGAAGGGAATGGCCTCTTTAGGCCATCATAGAGTTATAGTTTTGTGATGGAAGACATTATGATGACCACGTTCTCTACCACTCAATTAGAACATTATATTTTGATTTCTCTTCCACGTCACAAAATTTACATCACATTAATTTTATCCTAATACATATTGGAGTCTTGTGGTGATATTATACTTTTACATTCCCAATTTTTATGAGGTTATTAAATTGACCCCCTTTTATTGTGGGTTAACCACAATGGATATTATGAAAATCTATCTTTTATTTTCTGTGTGAGATTTCAAATTTCAAGGATTCAATTTCATAAACTTCTTGATCATATCAGGATAGTATCTTATTGATTGATGAATCCACTAATTATCTCTCATTTTTATTATGTGTTCCATGTATCTCATCTGAGTAAGTACATGCACGATCCTTCAAATGTAATAATCACTTATTTCATACAAATGGAGAAATATATTTTTAAAAATGAAAAACTAGTAGTGATTCTATATCATAGAGAGAAAGTTCTATGAAAATTATTTTCACCTGGGCATAATTGTTTTTAAATTTTAAATAAATATTATTTTAATCACTTAAACCAACCACTCCTGAAGTATAAATACCACCGCTCACCACCCCATTACAACTCAAAAGCTTTTATGCTCCTTGAATATCTTCCCAAACATATAATAATTAATATATTCATGTAAAGTTAATTCTATTATATGTTGAATACTAAATACAATATCATCAAGGGTATCTCAAGGTTGTGATATTTATGAGGAGTTTTTTAAAATCATATCTCTTAAATTATTTACTTCTTCTATTTTCTGTTCACCTCCTTTAAAAATCATGACATAATAATTACATAATCATATAGATAATTTATATTTACATTTCTAATGTAATAGAATATATCCATCTATTTTATTACAACCTCTTATTCCAAGAAACCAAACTATTGTCTAAATTATGCTGGTCAGTCACATTCTTGAATAATGATTTTGTTCATTTTACTTTACCTACTTCATGGATGGTCACCAAAAAAATAATGTGGATCAATAATATTTTAATAGTTTTATAATATCTTTTATCATGTTATGAAACCAATATATATAAACAATTTAAAAAAAACAAAATAATCAGGTAATAGTTAGAATAATCTCCAAATGAAACTAAACATTTACCACTAGAATTTTATCAAAGGATTCATCCTCTTATATGAAAGAAAAATAAAAAATGGAACCATTTAAACTAACCTAGGTTAATTAATTCCCTTTAATTAGTATTTTTCTTTTTCGGTTTCCATTCGACATGAAATCAATAATTATACATAAATAAACCGATGTAGAAATTTGTGAAACGAACTCAACTAATACAATGGAAACCATTAAATATTATTTACGAATGGGTTGTATGATTTCATAAAAATATAATATAATATATTTTAAATACATATATTTCCATTCAATTAATTAATTACATTATTTAATCCACTAAACACAATGTTGAAGCACACAAAACTAATAGGAAGAATGATGTAATAATATCTTATCTCACATTTTCTTCCTAGAGATATATGCATTATTCACTAGATAATTGTTATGTTTGGTTTATATTGTTAAATATGGTATATTATCTACCAAATATCATTTTATTAATTTTATAAAGTTTTTCATTTGATAATTATTAATTTTTTGGGGAATATGATTTGACTAATTACAATGTTATTTGGGAATTCTTAATTCAATTTCTCTTCATTGGTCTAAAAGATTGATACTTAATTATACCTTTCATAGATTATATGTGAAATTAACTTTAATTATCTAATGTTTTTCTTCAAATTATTATACGTGTATTTATAATGAATAAATATAATCGATTAATTTGACTAATACTCACTTAAGTGATATGATATTTGTAATGGGATTTCTAGTCTCACTTATATTAACGTTAGTCTACATTCATATATAAAACTCAATTATTTAGTGTCCTTTATAAAATACGAATTAATTTAATATATAATTATTATCCTTTTATTTATGGTTATTTACAAATTCCTTTTACGATCTCTCTTACATGGGTTTTATGTTTCAAAAGTTATAAAATTAGTAATGTAATTTTTTATAAATTTTGCTTCTTTATAGAACATGTTTTCTTATGAAACTATATTATCTTTTGACTTTTATATACCAAAATTATAAATCTTATATCATGGATATAAATATTTTGATGATATTTTATGTTTCATGTCAATTTATTCTCACTTCAATCATAAATTTGTTTTATTCAAAAACTCAGTTCTCTAAAAATGTTATAGGAATGGCTTTTAAATGATATTTTAAAAAATTTCATGGAAAATAATTTTAATGATGTTTAAAATTTATTTTCATATATTAATTTATATTTTTTCCAAATATTTTTCCCTGAAAAAGTCTTCAATTAATATTTTATGATATAAAAAGTGATTTTGAAAACAGAAATAATATTTTCCTCCAAAAATATTTCAACTCATCTTTAAAAATTACATTCCCAATAAGACAAATTTATTTGATGTCAAATATGATTTCCTTTGAATATTATTCAAGGATATTATCCCCATTATTTCTATGGTTGTGTTTTGTTTACAATAGCTTAATTTTTGGAATCCCATTTCTTTTCCATGAGTTATGTTAGGAAGAAATGACTATGAAACTCATTAAATTACATAGGTTTTGATGTGATGAATTATTTATGGGTTTTTTGGAACACATACGTATAATTTATATTTTGTGACGGTTGGAACCAAAATCTCCCTCAGATTCATTTGGTATTTAAAGATTAGTTTTGATTTAATATGTTTTGCGTGAATGTGATTCCATGTTCACAATGTAATGTGTGAACCATATTTCATGTTCATAATGTTATGAAAGAATCTAAATAATGTATGAAAAATGTTATGAATATAACTAATTTCATTTTCAAAATGTTATTCAGGATCTTTATAAAAATATCACAATGTAATACATGTTACTAATTACTTGTTCACAATGTTTTTGTGTGGTCTTAGTTTCATGTCCATGAGTTAATTTAAGGGCTTTGTTTCAAGTAATTTACTTAATAAGTGAACTTGTATCAAATTACACATGTTCACAATGTCATATTTCAATGTTTTATTCCATGTTCCTATTTATTTATTCACGTGAAAATAATTTTTATGATATATTTATGGTTATAATATTTGTTATGAAAGGTATTATTCTCAAATGCAATGATCATGTTCTCATATCCTTATTCACGTATTATGATTACGTATCTCCCATGCATACCCTTACAATTCATCTAAGCTCACCATTTTTATGTTTTATTTTCCCCAGGTTCTGAGTAATGTTGTTAAATGAAAATTTTCTCAAAGTATTTCATATGGATGATATTGATTACATAATTTGAATGTTGGGTATAGTGGGAGACAATGTTGATCTTTATGAGCTAGTTTTGAATGAGCCCAAGTTGTTACGATTTGTTCATTAATATATATACCTTTCTAAATAAAATTCACATGGTTATTTATGTGATCCAATATATAATTTCATCTATTTATGTTAGGTTGGAAAAAAATTGGGTCTCATTTATAAGTATCAAAGATTGAAATATAGTGTATATTTTTGTACCATCAGAACCAGAAGTGAAGATTCTAGGAATTTAAAAGTAACAATAATAAACAATATAAAAATAATATACCTATTTTAAAAATATAAAATATAAATAATGTACATAGTAACTATTTCCAAACACATGGATTTGTTTTTGGTTACTAGTGTTATTGGAAATTTTTTTCTATGGATAGTGATTTCATATATTTAAATTATATTATTGCTACAATAGGACTTGTGGATTATAGGAAAAACTCAATTGAAATTTTTTTCCAACTTGAGTATTTTTTATAGGAAATTTTAAGTTCTAATAAAATAATATTAAAAAATAAAATCGGAAATATAATAAGTACATGCATTGAAGAAAATAAACCTATCAGAGGATAAAAAGTAATACATAAAAAAATTTAGAAGGGGATACTATAATAATAATTTGATAAAAATCACGGTTTTTTATATTAAAATATATAAATACATAAATAATTATTATTAAAAAAATTTAATTTATTTTAATTCATAAATTTGATCCCACGGAATAAGTATGTTTTATATCCTACGTTAATGTATTTACAAGTTCTTCACAAGGTACCATTTAGATCTAAATGTGTCTAGAAGATATAATACTCAAATAGACATCCATGACACACTATTATATTGTAAGTCACTCTATCCTTGGTAACCACATAGATTAGAATGATTGTAATTAGATTCTAATCCATTGAATCTAATCAATCTCAACATTTAGAAGAAAAAACACCTAATCTCAAAGACATATCAATCAAAATGATTTAGAAATAAATATTTATAGATTAAAAGGATAAGATATTTTTCAATAAAAAATGAAAACCATAAGCACTATGAAAACATAGAAAATATGAAATAAGAATCTATCTTGGAAAAAATATGATGTAGATTTGAAAACAACTATTAGTGAGATATAATGATTTATATCTTTTATTCTAATATACCTCTTTCTAATTTATATATTCCAATGTAACAAACTTATAAGATCATATTTTGAGTTATTTGGTTTATGTTATAATAACATCCAAATAACTTCATTATCTATCGATATATAAAATATGTCATTTCATTAAAATACTTATGAATCAATCACAATGTTCAAATTTTATTCAACTTGTTTTTGGAATTCAATGTACTTAATCAGTTAATCATAACATAAGAGAATTAATATATACAATCTACGAACAGAATACTAAAAACAAATTACATCAATTTATTTAAATTAAATATGATTGTTTTTTGAATTTCAATTAAAAGGATAAAATGTAATAAATTTATTCAATAATCACTTCAATAATTTTCCCCTTCTTTATAATCATCAAATGAGAATTAATAGGTACATTTTAAAAAAAATTTAAATAAAATATCCCTATATAATCTTATATAAACCATCTTGAAATAATATTCTTGAGACTGAAATCACTCTTTATTAAACACATAATGGTATTTTATTAAAAATTTATCAATTTTATCCTTAATAAATGAAATAAAAGAAAGAAAAATAAACCACTAATTTAAATTTATCAATTTTTTATACCACATTATGATTTTTAAAAATTATATAAAAAATAAGTGTAATAGAAAATTGATAAATTATGCAATATTCTAAAATTAAAATTTAAATAAGGTCCCATTAATTTATATAAAATTTATTATCACCATTATATTATTTATAGATTACTTTATGAAATAATTTATTGGAATTAGATTTTTCTTCAAATAACATTAATTTTTTGTTATAGGTATATATTTTTCCTCATAATTGAAATAATATGAATAAAGATAAAAACATTTGTCTCCATTTTTTATTATTAAAAATAAAATAAGAGAAGGTGACATTAATGAATTGAAGGTAAAAATAAAAAAGAATGAACATTTCAAAATTTACAATTCTATGCCTATATATGGTCTTTTTTGAATTAATATGGTTCTATATAATGTCGTAAATAAATCTTCTTATCTTCTACTAAAACAATTAATATTATTCCGTGTAAAAAATAACAAAAATATTTTCTTTTTTCATGGGGAAATTAGATATTTATCAAAATTTCACAATGTATTATATTTTTTATATGATTAAATATTAGATAATTTTTCAACTGTTTGAGAAAAATTATGATTTATAATAATAAAAATTATAAATTTAATATTAAATTCAAAATACATAAGTTTCAATTCCAATAATGTAAGAGTAGTATTTGGGGAATCCTAACATTGGGAATATGTAATATGTTTATGAATAAGGTTTACGTATATAATATATTCTTATTTATGAATAGAATATTATTATTTATTATATTCATATGAATGAAAAAACACACATAGATGAATATTTAGTTATTTAGGAGGTGTGTTTTATTTAAGAATAAAACATGTTGTAAATTTTACTTTTATAAAGTTAATTACTATTAAATTAAACAGAAATGGTAACTTTCAATACGAATAGTTCTACAATATTATCAAAATATATATGAGATTCATTTTTTCATGATATTATGAAGAAAATAAAATATATCTATTGAAATCTATCATATTTGTAGATAATGAATGTATTATTGTTTTCACAAGGATTTCTAATTGTTCAGGATATAATTAAACAAGAAGAACGAGATTCACTCCAACCATGTTGATTAGAACAAACAATATTTTAATAAATTAATATCTATTGTAATTTAAGGTCTCTTTATAATGGCCAGAAAACAAATTTACATTTTTATAATCATGAAAATGTTATATTATTCTATGTATGTGGTCCCAAAGGACATAGTGTGTTATGTGTATGTGTATGTATTGGGAATGATCTACTATGTTTTTTACAAATAAATATGTCTTTTTATATAAAAAGAAAATTCAATTTTATTGAATCTCAATCCAGAATCTTTTTTTTCTATATCAACAAAATTTGAGTCAAATAATTTCTACATTCCCATATTATTCAGATGAAATGTATGGTGAAACTGAATATAGTTTTGTTGGATGATAATAAATCAAATTATTCACCAATTAAATGAAATTTTTTCATGTTCTCATGTGAGCCATTCTATATTCATAAAATATAGTATCAGATTAACTCTTATGAATAAAAATTGTACTAATTGAATAAAATACATTATATTTTGATATCTCTATATTGTAGGATTATATTTTTTTGACTAAGAAATAACATGATTCCATTATATTTATGTGAATCATGACATAAAAGAAAAAAACATAAACAATATTTTCATTAATTTCCCTTAAGATGATAAAAGTCCCATTCATTAACCTATTTTTGACCAAAAAGTTTCTTGGATGCATCTAGATAATGTTTTCAAGAGGTACCAACTTTATTATTTTTACAAGATGAATTGTAAAATTTAAATCTTTATAAATATCTAATCTATTTACAAATTTTTTATTTTTTATTAATCTTTGAATTTACTTTTCAGGGAATAAAATAAAGTAATTAATTTCACCCAATAAACTCATCTCAAAATCAATTACTATATGACGTAAAAAATTATGTGTATTTTATGTTGAAAAAAATGATGTCATAGGAAAAAATTGAATTTCGATGGTGTCGTTAAAACATTACTTATGTAAATTTTGAGAGCTATCAATAATTTTTTTAAAAATAAAATCAACAAATCTATATAATCAATTATACCAGGATCTTACAGTTTTTATAATTACATAGAGTTCTTTTTTATGTTTTAATATATATTAGAGATAATTTATTGGTTCAAAACATATCTTATGTTTTATATGAACATTTTCTTGATCATATCTATCAAATAAGATACTTTTTCAACCATTTTATATATATTAATGATATTTTGACTTATGAAAGATAGTAGAATAAAAATGGATTAGATTATAGATGTAAGATAAAAAATATCTCTATAATATATAAGCTCATCAATGATATAACCCATAGTATGTTGTCTATCCTTATTCAAAAAAATAATACCATTTTCACCACATTTATTCTAAAACCCCCTTTGAATCATATAAATATATGATCTCTAGGGTTCTCAAAAATGTTCTAAAATTAATCTTGTATGATTTTATTAATTTATTATAAAATAAAAACTATCCTATTATCACCACCTAAGTCTCCATCGAAAATTTTATTTTTAAATTGAGATAAGAATTCATGATAATAAAATTCATTTCTTAAGAAACATCATATTTTAACTACTTTTTGTACAACAATAATGATTTTATCCATATGATTATTCCATTAGATGATATAATGTTGGTTTTCTTGATGTGATGTTGGTTTTTTCTACGAAGGCTGTGGATCAAGAGATTATGCAACGTTTTATTACAGAAACATGCTTTAAATGAGGTTCAAAGCAAACATTATTCACTGTGTCATGGCTTTTCTAAATCGAAAGATTGAGAGGGTGTGTCTTTGGCCATCGTTACTGTGCCCGTGCTCTTTGGCACGAGTCATCTTGTCGTGCTGCGATGACACACTAGATGCTGGACGTTATGGTTTTTAGTTGCTGTGAGGAGATTCTTTTTGGTAGTGAGAGTTGTTTTTGATCACGAGTTTTGGTCTTTTAGAGACTGTTTTATTATGTTTAAGTCTTGATTCCATTGGTTATCACGTTCCCTTAAAAGTGTTTGGAAATAAAAAAATTAATTTTCCATCAAAAAGGATTCTTGTTCCACAAAAAATCAAATTATTAACACTAATTAAGTTATGTGATGATAGAATATATTCCAATAGTACTAATTATGTTAAATTAATTTTCCTGGGATCAGATATAACTTATGGTAATAAAATAGGAGGTGTTTGAAAAATAAAATTTGTATAGATATATTCTAAATACATTATCTTCATATAAGGATAATGTTCATTAAACATAATTTTTTTATTTCTTCCAAAATTTGTTTCCATTTTTTTAAAACTAAACAAGTCTTAAAAGTGATAGGTTCCCCAAGAATAACTCATTGATGACCATTAAGATAATTTTTATAAAGAAGATATTTATTAGACAAAATGATAAATTTACCCCAAAACACTATAATATAATAATGATAAGGCATTATTCTATTCAATAATTTATATAGAGTAATACCTAGTGCTTGATAAAGAGAAACATGAATTATAATCTAATAGGATACACACAAGGATTATTCAATGAATATATAACAACAAAATATTCACAGAACATAGACCTGATAATTTCTAGAATTGGTCTATTAATTCATTCAGATATCTATTTTATTATTTATTTTCTCATTATAGAAAATTATGAGTAATAATTATTTCTTTTTTAAAAAATTTCAATTAGAGTGTTTTAAATTCTCTACTGTGGTCATTTGTGATATTCACCATAGGCTAGTTTTTTATGTTTTTTATAAATGAAACAAAAATTTTAAGATTAGAGTGTGCTTTTTTATTAAGAAACATAAAACTTGTCCTTGTATACCTATTGAAATCATAAAATTATTCACCAAAATATTTTTTTCTCTGATACAAATAGTTTTTATAGAAAAAAAATCTACATGTGCTTAACACCCAATGGATTTATAATAAGAACAATGTATCTGGTAGAATATGTGACATGAAACAATATGATTAGAAGAAAATAAAAAAACTCTGATTATTTATGATATATTAATTTTTGAATCTCATAAATATCTTATATTACATGAAATACTAAGTTTATCTTTCATTACACACAAAAATTCGTTTATCTTGTGTTACACGCAACACTATGTTCAACATGCATTGCATGCAACACCGAGTTTAATCAAAATATTAAATATTATTAAAACATTATTATTTAATATAATATATATTTACAATACATTAAATTTTGGGGTATGAATATTAATAAATAAATTATGAAATTTATATTTATTTATTGATTATAAATAATAATAGGATCATTTAGAATATAAAGGAATATTTTCTCTAAAAAATTACTTTTTCTCAAAGATGGATTAGTCACGCATTTAGCACATAAAATGAATAATTTTTTTACCCAGTTAAGAATATTTATTTTTGAAAATTAAAATAATTTTTACAATAATGATATCAAAATTATATTATGCTTATTTTTTGGGATTTATTTGAAAAGATTCATTTTTTATGAATAGTGAAAATACTATATTTTATTTGAAAATTGGAATTTTGTTTCAAGAATTAAAAATGTTAGATTATATTTTTAAGTAGTTATAAAGTAAAATTAGTTCAAATATATATATATATTAATATATTAAATGATATTTTAATCATTTTATTTTTTATTTTATTCATAAAAACTATGTAATATTTTGAACATTTTCTTTTTAAAAACCCTTTTTCTCGTCAAGTCTGTTGAATTAATTTTAAATTTATTTTTTTATCAATTATCGGAATTCAAATTAAAAAATTTTAAATCAAATTTGGAATCATCATAATTTATAATGACTATTTATGTCAACATAGTTTTTTTGTAAAATGATTATTGAATATAGTAAAAAATAATTATCATGGTCAAGGTAAATGCTGATGTACTAGGGGTTAATCTTAGAAGAGAAAGGAAAAATGACCTATAAAGTTGTAAAAATCATATTTTATAGATATATATCCACAATATCCTTCCCAATAGGAAATTTATGGACATTTATAATCATTTTAAAATGTAATTTAATTTATCATTTTCAATTTATATGGGAAATATACATGTAATACCAATGAGGGTTCCCATTCCCCGCTTATAAATGGTCATTATGTCTCCTTACTTATTCACATATAATAATACCTTTTACTCGACAAAAATCTGACCAATTATCTAACAATAATATATATTCAAAATTTATATCTATTTATTCTCTCAATATACCATACCTAGGGTCCTTAAGGGGAGATCTAAATATGGTTTCTCGAAGAGAAGGTAATTATCTTTATAATACACTTTCATTTTCATTATTCACCTTCTATTAGGTTATAACACATCCAATATAATAGAAAAATATCTTCCAAAGAATATGATGTTATTATGTTTATGGAATAATATTCATATATCTCCACTTCTATAAACTATGTTACAAAATTATCATTCAAGTGTTCGGAGGACAATAGTCGCTTGAAACAATCTGATTTGTTTTTCAAATATGGTTAATATATAATGTAAAAAGTATAATAGTTATTAATATAATTTTTTTATATGATAATATTTTAATAATTTAAATTCCATATATCACTAACTTCTTAACAAATAACTTATTAATGTATTGATATTTTTTCTCGTGTGTAAATACGACATACCGTCTCCATGAAGCGATGTTATTCATCTTCCATGTTAAACATTCATAAATGGTTCTAATAATCTATTTAATGATTAAATATAATATTTTTAACATTAATAAAATTATAGATATTATGGATATATATTATATTCATGTGAAACAAGACATTCAACATAGTACACGCATGAGACAATAGGAAATTACCACCCAAAATAATGAAAATAATTAAATGTGTTTAACAAACAGGTGATAAAATATAATAAAAGAATCATGTTTTAACTAATAATAATTTATTGATGTTATGTATCAATGCTTTTCAATTTTAATTTTTTGTTTTATCTTTGTTAATGTGAATTACGACCTAAGGAAGGTCCCAATAGCGTTTGGTCCTATTTGGAGCTCAGATTTCTTAAAAATGGGAAAACATGGTAGCTGCATGGTTTTCACATAGTTAATACTAACCATGTGGGTTACCTTTGATAATTATGGGGATAATGGGTTTTCAACAACTATGTTATAATTGTTACATGCACGGGAAAAAACTACGATGTATGGATGGAAGCTTTTTTCACTTTTCAAGCATAGTTAGGGAAACTGAGCACCATAATGTTCTGTGGTCTCTCCTTTGGTAGTGGGTTGTGCACTATGTTGTTCATCTCTGGGAATAACCATTAGTATAAATTAATAAGCCTTATTTTGGGGTGAATTTTCCATTTTTTCTTCATTGAACAGAGAACCCATTTTCTATTTTTCTCTTTATAATAATATTGTATGTATTTGGTTTCCTCTCACAAAGGTCTCTATTAAGCCTAATATAGAAATTTATATAAAATTTTCTTTGAAGTCAAAATCAATATCCATATGAAGGATTGGATGGAACTAAAAAATATCTCCATTCCTCTTCCTTCCATTTTATATTAATCATTGGATCCATTTTGCTATTTAGGTGAATGATATTTTCACTATTTTTTAGGTCATTAGACAGTTTCTCTGATTTGTACCATTATATTTTGAATATGAGGCTTCCAATAGAAGATGATTCATCAACATACCTATAGTAGGTGGTCTAGTATATTCCCTTAAAAAAATTAATTCATTGCCACACTATTGTGCCACACACCGGCATTTTCCATGTTGTTTTTGACAATTGGGTTCTATAATTTTAAATAAATGTATGACACATTTTTATACTCTTAAGGATCATTGTTAAGTATTTATAGGATTTTATTATCGATCATGAACACATTTTATTTATTTTTTATTGAAATTTCCCTTTATAATTATTAATTAAATCCTTAAATTTATTTAAATGCGTTTTTCAAAGGAGTAAATGGAATTTACCATTTTTATTTAATTTTTTAATTTATATGAAGGACCTCCTAAGTGTATGTATTAAATTATAAAAGTAATTCCCTTATATGTATATTCCCAATTTATATGGAAAACATTTATGTGATTCCTTGAACCTTGTAGATTGATTTTCTATGTTTTGGATAATTAAGTGGATTGAATATATTGAATTGATTTCTTAATGACAGTGGGCATGAATAAATAAATTAAATTGTCAAATTTTAATGATTTATTAATAGGTTCCATGCCCATTTTAATCACTACATACTTTAATAAATTATATTATGGAATCTGGATTCCTTGGTTACTTGGGATTGGATATTATTTTTGGAACCATGGCTATTCTATGCATAAATTGGAGTATGGTTTGTGTTTATTGTCAATCCTCAGTGTAAGTTCAGAATGTGTTCCAGTAAAGTGATCATAAATTTCTTGCAGACAAATGTACTGAATGTGGCACCATTTCCCAGTGTTTTCTAAATTTTTGAGCCTCATAATCAGAAAATGAAGACATGGATTGTTGGTAAATAGAGGTGTTCACAAAGAGGAAGTGTTGTGAGAAAAAGGAGGGTTGTGCGCGAAAAATTCTAGTTGGGCATGAAAAACAGTGTGGTGAATGAAATTGTGGAGCATGGGTTTTCACGCCAATAGTGTTTCAGAATCAGAATGTCGAATAACGACAAAGTTATGGGATGCATGAAAAATCTGGAGATGTGCGCGGAAAATGGTACGCGAGTGAAATATTACGTGTCGATTGAGAAGTTTTTCACACCAAGAATGGTTTTGTGTGCAGGAGTTAGCGATGCTTATAAATAAAGGGTGAACCCCCTCATTCCGTACAGTTGAAGACTTAGAGAAGATCTGAGTGATGATTTGTGAAAAATGTTCGTGTAAAGGGAGTTGCGCGAAAAAGTTCAAGTTGCGTGAAAAAGCATGAGTTGCATGAAAAATGCTGGGTTGCGCGAAGAAGGCCATGCTGCATGAAAAAGGTGTTACATGTAAATATGTGTGTAAAGTAGGTTATTGAATGAAATATTTTCTACGTGAAAATCAATTATTTCATGCAAAAGTGAGATATTTCGCGCAAAGGGTAGAAGTTGCGTGAAATCTTTAGTATAACCTATTTTTGCGTTTTTTATTATTCGGATCAGTTGTTCAATGTTTTCAAGAGAATTCATTCAGGACATAGATGCAAGTATATTCTCATGCTTAGTAGAGACAAAGACTACAATGAAAATCTATCGAAGATACCCTCACGTCTATAAAGTAACTGAGACTTCCCCAAAGGCAGTGAGCCAGGTGGAGTCAATGAGAGTGACTCGAGGGATGTAGTGAGCTATCCCAAAACATTTGTAAAGGCAGTGTGCCTAGAATAGAGTGACTATACCTGAACATTGTTATCCGCAGCTAGTAATGATTAGTGGAATTAGGTATGACTGAAAACCTGTTGGCGTTTCCTCCTTGGATGTAGCCCTTTGTGGTGAAACTAATAAATGTGATTTGTCAACATCATACATTCATTTGTTTGACAGGTTTAAAAAATTCCTACCAACATGGGAAGAAGATCCACAAATTTAAAAAGAAAAAGTTAATACCCTGATTCACCTCTCCCCTCTCAGGGTGTTCTAGGGTCCTTTAATTAAAAATGCATGAGAGGTAACATATCATTGATATTAATATAATTATGATTACACCATTGATTTTGGATGTGGATGATGGTTATAAGAAATTTTGAGCCAGATAATTTACTTTCCCTTACATCTGGTGTTAAAAAAATGCATCACAACATTGACATTACATGGATGGTGGGCATGGATGAAAACATCCCATGATTAGTGTATTGAACAAAAGGCACACCATCCACATTGAGTGATGATAATGATGTCTCTCATTCTTCATGGGATGTATTTATTATATCATTTTCTTGAGAGTATAATCTAGTTTAGACTAGTTATGGATGACTGTTTTATTCCCAAGTCCAACAATCACATAGTATTCTATGTATATGCCTACTTACATTTGCATGCACTTAGTCCATCTGTGTATAGGAAATATATATCTGTACTATATAAATATTTACTATATATATGGTTACTGAATAGACACTCATCTCGTCTATAATCCAGAGCAGGTAGAGCTTCTATGAGCCCTTCTGAAACCTGAGCATGGCAAAACATATTTATTTAGTATTGAATATTACAAAACTTATACTTGCACATTACAGTTATTTTTTGTCTTTTTTGTATGGCATGTTATATATTCTTTTTCTTATAATTCCATTTTTCATAATTATTACTTGAATCTATGTATATGAAACTTCCAAGAGTATTTTTATATTATTATTCATTTTCTCAATTAACTACATTTCCATAGTGAATTATTATATTTATAGTATGTGTTTCCACAGAGATAGGTTACTATTGTAGTCATTATTGTGTATAATTATATATTCTTTACTATTGTATTCACATTTTTTGTTATATGTTCTGAAACATTGACATGAGAATATAGTCTCCCCACTGTACCAAATTTATACCCTCACCGGTAGTCGATAGCTTCTGGCATATGGGGAGGTGTGCTTGAGGCCATGTGACTCATCATTTAAGGTACCAATTTCGTTGATGCCAGTTTGGGACATTAAATATTGGTAACAAAAGTAGAAATGTTTTCCTTTTTATTAAATTTTAATTATTATATTGGAGACTAGGAGGTAATGAGGTTTTTTAATGACCTTATGCCTTGACATTGCTATCCCATGAACAGGGGAAACCCAATTTTCATGGTATGGGTAATTATAATTAATTTTTATACCTGTTATAGTAGATACAACTTCATCATTTTGGTGAAGAATTTTTTTTGATGTTATTATTTTTTGAATGACTGAAATTTTATTTATATTAGCTTATCCCAATGATATGTGGGTGTTGCATTTCATGCATCATTATAGTCACAATATGTCTAATATGTCATGCTTATTTCCATTACATAGCTACATTCATCATGCATATCCATATATCAAATTATAAGTGCCTTGATTATTTTTTATGAAATTATGATGACATAATTTACAAGATATAGAAAACATAATTGACGCTTAATGTGAATGCCTTAACATAACTTTTTTTCTTACATTGGTTATAGAAGACACATAAAGTTGTCAATCATGGAACTTTGAGTTATAGACCATTGGTCACATGAAAAATAACCTGTTATGGTGTAGATTAAGTGGATTCCATATTTCAGTTAATGAGGACTAAGAGACCTTATAGATTTAAAGTGTTGATCGATCTATTTCTAACATTTTATGTGATTTAAATACAAAAATTAGTAAAAATTTAAAATTAATATAACATTTTTACTAAAATGTCCATATCATACATGTGAAATATAGAGATTTTCTTTATCATATCCTTATTAGTGGGTAGTTGGCATTCCTCTTACATTTTTGTGGTCATTATTTTATATTCTGTACTGCAAGGACCTAGGTTTTAAGGTAGATATAGAGGTGTGATCCATTTATATGAATTCTATGAAAATGTCCCAGTTAACTATCTATGATATCTTTGTTGTTAAATTATCTTTTTGGGGTTTATTTTTCATTTTTGTATCATTATTCCATAATATATTCAAGTCGCATTCCCTGAAGCTAGTGATGACCTTGCAGTTGAGGAGGTGGTCCATGAGCTTCCAATGATTCCTCCAACAATACAACATATGGAACGTCCATTTATTCATTGTATGGACAATGATTACCAATTCCATGAGAGGATTTTTTGTATGATGTAATCTTTGAAAGGGTTTCCCAATATTCCTCGACTATATAATATTTGACGCTGGAGTTCTAGTGGTAGCATCATCCAAACTTTTAAGGGGACGAAATACATCATCATTCAGAGCTAAGGATCGAATATTTTATTTATATATTTGAGCATTTGGAGATGACTCTAGAGTAGAGTGTCCTGATTTCTATATATATGGTATGTGATTATTACAAGATATGATTTTATGTTATTACCCATGAAAATCGGCATCGTAATATGGTTTGGGATGATTTTTGTAATATCTTATATGAAAATTAATTTCCACATACATTGAGGCCAAATCAAGATACAATGTTTATAAACATACAACAAGGAGATACTTTTTTCATGAAGTATTAATTTCACTTTACTAAGATTTAGTGGTTATATCTAACTCTAGCAGTGATGATCTTATGACTACTAGTTGATTCGAGGATGGGATGGTATACGCCATCCATTCATATTATAATCTATTTGTGCTGTCAACTATTTCAAATATCATCAACCATGCCATTATTAAAGAGTTTTATATAATGGAAGAAGATGGTAAGATTAATATAAGTTTCGAATCAATATCTAATAATTTTTTTAGTGGGTTCAAGGGTCAAATTGTGGTTTCCCATGTGGGTGGTAGTAGTCATTCTCCTCATACAAAAATTTCTTGATATGTCATTAGTTTGGGAAGATAAGACCAACAAAACCTCAGTTCTCATCAGATCCAGTGGATTATATAGGAAGCTAAAATAATGAGAATATATAGTCCCTATATTGGACTTTTCCATCAGTACGTAGTGTGTGGGGATCTACTACTACCTCATGTGAAAGTATGGAGCTAGTCAGATCCCTCCAAGTAGGTTGTTGGAATACAATCAGCCGCTTATGAAGAGGTGGTGGTTGAGGAAGAGGTAGTAAAACTCACGATTCTCAGTGATTGTTGAGAAAGCATACTCAAGGCAATCAATAAGTGTGTCATGGTCATTTTATAGTCTAGTTAAATGGATTTTATACCATGATGGAGGAGCAGGGTGAAAATCCTTCTACAGGTCGAGATATAATTCAAGTAGCCTCCACTTTAGTTTCCATATTATTTGATATATTTGTGTCTCAATATTTTATATATAAAACTATTATAAAGAGCATGAGACATGATATTGATAACGTATATAATTTTTTGATGATTTATACCCTATAAGGTGTTCGATCTGATAGCATTAACCATTAGAAGGATTTTCCCCGTAAGGTAGAAAGATACCTCAAGATATGGAATCTTATAACCCCTAAAATGACAGGATGTTATGTTTCATTAGGATGAACTAGTTACTTATCTATTGAAAACAGTTAAGCTTATATCATTAGAGGATGAGTTTGAAAACGGTAGATGATAGTAGGAATATGATTAATAAAGAATGGGATGTTCTTAAGACTTGAGAAGGTCCCAAGATGCAAAGGGTGACTTATGTGACAGATCAGATCATGAGTCTTTTGATAGATTATAATGGGTTATGACACAGTTTTTTCTATCCATTAATTGATCACTTCATGGATTTATTACCTAATGACTTATTTGGTAATCCTTTGGTGAATGAGATAGTGTTTATTATTGATTTAATCATAGATGCATCCCTATTGACCATTCCTTCTTGTAGGATGGAACCTATGGAACTCATGAAACTCAAGAAGTAGTTGGGTAATCTAAAAGTTAAAGGATGTATACACAACAAAACATATCCTTTGGGTTCACCAGTCCATTTTTTCAAGAACAATGATGGTACCCTAAAACATTGGGTGGATTACAGATGGTTAAACTAGCTTATTGATAAAAATAAATATCCTCTTCTTAGAATACACATCCTCTTTAATCAACTCTGGGGAGAAAGGTATTTTTCAAAGATAGATTTGAGGTATTTCTATCACAAGACACATTTCATGTGAACAAACATATCTAAAAAACATTTAGAATCATGTATTTTATATTAGTGTATTTGGTTATGATTTTTGGTCAATGGAATAGACCTATAGTCTTCATGGATAAGATAACTCAGGTTTTGCACATGTATCTAGATTTTTACACGGTAGTATTTTTTGGAGATATAATAGTGTATTCTCATTCTCAAAAATACCATAAAAAATATATTATTAATGTGTTGAATACACTGTGGGAGTACCATATATTTTCTATGCATTTTAAATACCCCATTTGGATCGACACAGTCCTCTTATTGGATCATAACATCTCAAAATTATGAGTTTCAACAGACTTGTAGTAATTGATAACTGTAATTTCCTGGGAGAAGCCCAATAATATATAAGACATCTTGACGGTATTGGGGATAAATAGGAATAAAATATGATTGAACTATTATTTATGATTCCTTGCATCACAACATATGGTCTTGATGTAAACGAGTGTGAAAATCATATTGGAAGAATCTTGTGAAATATTATTTCAAGATTTGAAGGGTTGATTGACATGAAAATCCATACCATTTTTTTCAGATCTAGAAAGGACATATATATTATAATATGATGCATCCATTATTTGCTTTGATGAAGTGTTTAAGTAGTCTTAATGAGTCATCATTTGCAGGTCTCATCAGCTGAGGCCTCATGAGATGAATTTCCCATAACATGACCTCAAGCTGGCTATTGAAGTTCATGATATATGTTGTTGGAGACACTATCTAATTGGGGAAATTATATTGATGTTCACATATCCCAAAAGTCTCAAATACATCTTTACATATCCAGATATAAGTATCGGGTAGCATAGGTGTGTTGAGTACTTACAATTGATGGATTTCGAGCTTGATTATATGCATATGAAAGGTAATGTTGTAGCCAACGATCTGAACCAGAAGACTTGAACTATGGTAGTTCAGATTCCTAGAAGAAAAATAAATTTATGGATTTACTCTCATATATGCACACTGATTATTTGGGATGATAATGGTGAAAAAATCTATAAGGACTTAGTAGTAGCCTCTAATCTTCTAGATTGTGAATGAACAAAGACACTATCTGATTCAATTGGAAAATATCTCAGATGATGACACTTCTTAATGTTTGACCCTGGATGTGGATGATACTATAATATTTAATGGTCGTGTATGGGTTCCAAATGACACCATGAAGAAGATGATGTGGGAATTTCATACTTTAGCTTGGCAGTTCATCCTAGTGTCACTGAGATGTATCAAGATCTATGATGCTAGCATTAGTTCCCTAGTATGATGTGGGATATTATTGACTTTAACAATCAGTGTTAGACATGTTTTCTAATGAATGTGTAACATCAATGACCAGTAGTGATTTTATATCTATTTTCCATTCATGAGTGTAAATAGGATGGAGTTTTGATTTATTTTGTGACTGGTTTATGCATTTCACCTCATGTAAATGATTTCATGCGGGTTGTCATTGGTCATTTGAAAAAGGTCTCACATTTAATACCTATGTACGGAATCTTATCGGAAGATTACCATAGAATTTTTTACATCAGGGAGGTTTTACATCTTCATAGGGATCATTATTCTATCATTTATGACAGAGATTCTCACATTACAGCACAATATTGAATGGGTGTTCAGAAGTCCTTGGGTACCTAGGTGATTTTGGGAAAGGACTATCATTCACAGACTGATTAATAGAAAGAGTGTATGATTCAAGTGATAGGTAAAATTTTTTATGCATGTGTCATAGACTTTTCATGTTCTTGTTAGAAACACATACCACTCATTATGTTCACTTATAATAATCAATATGAGGATACCATCGAGATGGATCTTTATTAATCCTTATATGGTATGAATTTATTATCACCTATATAGTGGCTATAATTATAATATATAGAATTACATAGACCACATATCATTCATGAGATGATAGATCAGGTCAAGTTGATCAAGATTTTTTCGACAATGGCTTAGTCAAGATAATTGTTATCCGAGAAGAAACACCAATGACATCCTGATTGAAAGGTTAGACATCCAGTCTTCAAACAAGTCTCTACCATACTGGGAAATAAACATATTCGGAGGGAGGGTAAGCTATCACATAATTTTATTATCCCTTTGAGGTTCTATAATGAATTAAACTAGTGGAATCACCATTATCACTTCTATATATATACTGGTCAATTCATAATATATTTCAAATATCAAATATTCACCAGTATTATCCATACCCATTGCATGTCTTTCATCCCGATCAGGTTCAGTTGGACATTGATGTCTCTTATGAAAAGTATCCTAGTTTCATTTTGGAATGGAGCATGAAGACACTATGATACAGGTCAGTTCCTTTGCTATGGTGTAATGGTAGTATGACATAGTACAAGATGAGATATGCGAGTGGGAAGCTGATATAAATGATCAATGGCCAAGAATCTTTGAAGATGAGACTTTTTTGACATCATACAGCCAACAATGGGATGATTTACATTAAGAATGATAGGTTTTAATGAAATTTTTCTTTAGGAAAGAATCAAATCATTTTTTTGTTACTTATAATAATTTTTTTGATCTTGGTAAATATAAACTATGTTATAAGGAAGGTTATAGAATAATATAGAGCTTGTTCAGAGATTAGAGTTTGAAAAATTGAAAAATATGGTAGGTGCATGATTACAACATAGTTAGTAGTAATAATATGGGTTAACCATGTGGGGTATCATTGAAAAGAAGGCAGAAACATGGTTTGTCTATAACTATGTAAAAATTGAAATCCAATCAGAAAATCATTAGAGTTTAGATAGAGTAATTTTCTCATTTTTATCATGGTTAGGTTAACCTTGCGCCTTAATCGTTTAAGGTCTCTCCTTTTCTAGAGGGATGTTAAATGTTTGTACACTGGTTGGCCAAACTGTGCCACTTTTTAAGGTTAATATTCCATTATTTAATTAATTAAACATAAAAACACTTTTACCATTTTATCAACTTAATGATAATGGATGAATTTAGTTTATTTTATTATATCTATCCTCAATACCAATCTAGGCATTGAGATAACATATCGATCTGAGTACAAATCAAGATCCATCATTGGAATTGGATAGATCCCAAAAAACAAAACCATTCATATTCCTTCCATTCTAGGTTTATATTATGATCCATTCAGCTTGTTAGGTTTAAGATATTTTGAAATATTTTTCAGGGAATTGGACAAATTCATTTATTTCTACAAATATACATCAAATATGAGGCCACCATATGATGAGGATTACTCTACCGACCTTTGGTAGGTGGCATAGTTTCATTCCTTAAAAATTTATTTTTTTCATAGCCCCGTCATTATTTAAAAAACATTATTTGTTTTTATTTTTATATAATTTAGTTTTTCATGTCTATATGAATGTTTCTCATGTTACTATTCTCCTAGTGATCATATTTTTGTAATATGATGATTCCAACATCGATCATAGAGACAATATTCTTGTGCTGGTTTGAAATTCTCATTTATAATTTATTTATTGAAATATCATTATAACTTTCATGATTTTTACTTGGTTTGAAATTGAAATTTCCCATTTTTAACTTTTTATTAGAATAAATGCACCTTCTATATGCGTAACTTGGTTAATTAATTTAATTTACCATGTAGGTAATTTTCCAATTTCTAATGAAACACTCTAGGTACTTCATTGACCCTTGAAAATTTATTTCCCGTGTTTTGGTTAATTTAATGGATTCATTATATTTCATGGATTTCTTCCTGACTGAGAGGATTTTTAAATGAATTATATTATTATATTGTGATTAATAATTAAATGGAGTAATTTACATGAAAGTTATTTCATTCTTTAATAAATAGTTTTGTTTAATTTTGATCCATGGTAACATGGAATTGGTGATTATAATGCAGGCCATGTAATGTCTCATGGACATTAATATTATTATGATTATGCCATCAATATTTTGTATGGAAGATGGTCATGGGAAATGATGAGCATAATGATTCAATCTCCATAACAATGGGAATTGAGCACTATGTCTCACACCATTGACCATATTTTAATGGTGTGTATGAATTTCCACATCTCTTTATTTGGGTGTTGACAGAATACGCATCCACCATCTCTAGTGAAGATCATGATTTATCTTATTCGTCATGAGATTTAGTGATTTCACCCATTTTTTTGAGCATATAGTCTCATTAAAACTAGTTATATATTACTATGTTATTCCATGGTCAAACCATAACCTAGTATTCCATGTATATGGCCAAATACTTCGGTACGTATTTAGTCCACATAGTTGGATAAAATATATAACTAAACTCTATACATATTATTGCTATATATATGGTTACTGATTATATAGTCATTCTAGCCATGAATCGAAGAAGATTGACTAGTGGGGTTTCCGTTTAGAACCAGAGCAGGATGGTACATACTTATTTAGCATTGTATAATATTTTATTTATACTACTACATTGATGTTTTAACAAGCAATACTTCTAATACATTTTGACAATGTTGGTGGTGGCATGCTAGGATATTATCTCAAACCATAATCAAGCCACATTTTGTACTCGAGTAGATTACGTGTCTATAATTACAGTTAGGGGAATGTACTCTACTAGAATTTCATGATATTCATTACCAATAGTTTGACCATATAAGAATATGATAAAGAATATATTAGAGAATCTAGTAGATTATAATTATTATTTTTTGTAATGAAGTATGTATTTTTAATCCCATATTATCCTCGTTCATCAACAATCCATTTATCCATATACATGGAAGTTCCTAGTTGATTTTGACATTATTATTTAGTTTCTTTATTACTGACACTTCCAAATTTGTTTATCATGTCTGTTGTATGAACTTATGTGATAGCAGGTTACTAACCAAGTCATTTTTATGTCTCATAATACATGATTCTACTAATGCATTCATATTTTTGTTTTCCATTGTTCTATTCTAAAATATGGGAATATTTAAACCAATATACAACCTTTTCAACCTCACTTATTTTTGGTAGCCTCTGGTGTACGAGGAAGCATGTTTGAGGCCATGTAACCCACTAACTCATGGCCAAGTTTAGTGGACACCGAGTTGGGATGTTACCAATATATAATATAATATGTTTGAAAATGTTTCTGGTATAAGTTCATAAAATTTATAAAATAGTAATATAGTAAAATAATGAAAATTCAATTAAATTAAAGTGTTAGGTAAGGAATTTCATAACTAAATTTCCACTCATTGGTTTAAAATTCTAATTTGTTCATTATTTGATGATATGATTATGTGTGTAATGAAATTTGATTATCTAATTCAATATTTAAAATATATTCATTTGGATTTATATTTAATATAGACAAAAAATTCATTTATTTTTTCCCACTTCATCAGTAAAATAATTTTATGGTTATATTTCACAAACTCATTCTAATCAAGATTTTTTATTCATAAATATATTTTGAAAAAATTAAATGGACCATTTTTTAATAAAACTATCTCATTTTATTATATTATGATTATTAATTGTATTTCCATGTAATAGTACCATTTTCACACATTGTTGTTCATAAATTAATTAATATTTTTTATCAAAGAAAGACATTATTTCCCTCTTCGGTCAGAAACATATTTTCTATGAAAAACATTTTTTCTAAAACAATTTTAAAAAAATATTATAACCTTTAAAAATGATTTAGTAAATCAAATTTTACCCATTTTTAATAATTAAAAAATGATTCCAATTGAAAATAATGTCATTTAAAAAAATCCATTTGACTTTTACCAAAAATATAAAATAAATATTTGTTTTAACATGTATCTCATGTATATAATTTTCCTCTTTGACAAAATCACTTTTTTTAAAGTATACTTTATATAATTTAAATTTTATTTCTAAAGTAAAGTATTTTAAAAAATTTGTAGGTTTTAAAGAATAATCTTCAAAATGAAAATGATATTTAAAAAAACAATAATTTTTAAGAACATTTTATTTTATATATATTTATAATTGGAATTGAACCATAATTTTAGCAATGATGGATGGGACCATAACATTATATAGACCCTTGATGAATCACAAGCCTCTTGATACAAACTAGTTTTCTGAATCATAAAACTTTCTAAAAAAATATTTAATCTATCCCAAGGATATGAAAATAAATTTCTTGAGTGTTGATATTTTAAATAACCATATTTATGATTGATATTTATAGGTAATACTTATGATATTATTAGTTCCAAAATTATGAATTCGGTTATTAATACTCCATATGAATTTTTTATTAGTTAAAATATTAATTTTTATGTTTTTAATATATTGTGATTTTTTTTATTGGATTATATTATCATAATTTATTAATTCTATATCATTATGAAGATATTGATTATATTGAATGTGTTTTAGTTTCATGTATTTTCATATTTATTATTCTTATTAATTATTGAATTTTTTCCCTTTACATAACTGTCACTGATCATTTGAGCTATCCCTTATTGTGTTTCCTTTCCTTCAGAAAAAATGATGTGTACTATGCTTGATATTCAAGGATGTACTAGGGGTAATAAATTTTGTCTAAAAAAATATGTTGTCATTTTTTTAAAAAAGTGTAATGTTTGAGTCATGTGAGCATATAGTTTACAAATATTGCTAAACTATGTAGTCATTTTAGATGTAGTTTCTTATATATTATGCCAATACAATAATGCAGGCATTGGATCAAATATACTTGGGTCAAGGTCACTATAGTTAGTTTCAGAGGAAGATTTCTTGAAACCATGAGAAATACATTTAGAATAAACATAGATTATAGATCAAAACCATATAATAGACATTGAGTATATGTTTTTAAGAACATCATAATGCATAGGTAAGGTAGAGGTTATGTGATTTTGTCTTTCAATATATCCCATTTTATATACTATAGATAGACATGGTTTTCAGATATATGTTTCGAGGGTTAATAACTATGAAAAGGTTGTATTGGTCTTGACCCGATCATCATCTGGTGCAAGATAACGGGTTGTACATCATACCTAGTTTTTTAGTCATAGAATATATACATAGGATAGTTCACATTTCCTTTAAAATGCATTATAAATTATATGAAAATACATATATCCCCAATAATCCATATTTATGATTATGAGTTTATATATGCATAAATTTGTAAATTTATGTTAATTATTTCACTTATTTTGTTATCATACATTATGTTTAATAATGATACGAACTAATATATCATATGAAATCATCTAAAAATGACAACAACAAATAAGAAGGGTTTGAAATTCATGTATAAAGTAGAATTTCCCTACCAATAAAGCTAATACAGTGGGTTCTGGAATAAAGAAAATATTGGTTACCCTAGGAAAGAGTAATCACATTTTAAAAAATAAATATTCTTAGATGGATTGGCCTATTTTAAAATTTGATTATACAACATTTAATTGATTTATGGTACTGAATTACCCATAATTTAGTGAGACTACTAATCTATTCGTATCAAAGAAATGGATTATGTCATTGGAGTAAGGGTTTATAGTGTTAGGATTCAGGGAAAAGGAAAGGGATACACTTATAGTTTATTATTTTAAATAAAATAATGGTCAATAATCGATTTTTATCTAGAATACTATGTAATAGGAGGATGAAATTGAACTCATTTAATGAAAGAAATAGAATAAGATGATGTTAGAGAAAAATATATATAATGAGATGAAGGAGAAGTATGGTTTTCACACATGTGATAAATGATGATATAATTATCCTTGATAATTATTTAATGTGTTAATTTTTTTATAAATTCTGTTAAAAGGATAACTAGGAAAATGAATTAAATGGGATAAAGGAAAACCAAAATTTTCAGAGTTTCTAATATTGTAAAATAGAGATCTATGAAAATAAATACCATAACCATCAAGGAAGTATACCTGAGAAGAATCTTTTGGATCAAGGCCATTCTTATTCTGCTCATACATCTAATGCGTAATAATTAATGTGATTACATATTTGGATCCAATAAAAATGTTATAAATGTATTTTATTGATGGTATAGAAATCATAAATATTAATAATTATATACGGTTTGAACTATTGCAATATTTCATTAAAGATTTGAGAGAATATATTGAATTATATCGATGACGAAGAAAAATGATTTAGTGGAAAGTTAAACATATTGTTAAAAAATTATTGATGAAATGAAAATCATTTATATATTCCTAATGTTGAGATAATTGTTTTGGGATGAATAAATGATTGATATGGAAGATGTAAATTGGATAGTAATGAATAATTGGGAACTAATTAATCATTCATTGAAAAATTGGTTTATGATAAAATAAATTTTGTTGAAAACATATTTGGATTTAAGAATTAAATCAAAAAATATTAGTGTTATTTAAAGAATATGTAATCTTGAATGATTACATTATGATTTTATAGTAATTTATGTTATTACAATATTCAAAGGAAAAATTAATGAAGGAATTTTAATGTTTTTTATGTAATGATTAAGAAAGACATCATGATGTTGTTAAATTAATGATAAGTTCATTTTGGAAATTTAGTTAACGTTGTACATATTTGGTTTTTAATACTTTGAAAGTTTCATTAGGAAAAAAATTATGAAATTGTTTATGTTTAACATTGTATCGTGTTTTAGAGATTAAATTATTACTACACCATATGAATATTCATTCATATTGGTTAACTTTTTCTAATCATTTCTTGCTAATAATAAATATAGATCAATCTAATGACTTATAATTATATTATCGATTTTATTATTTGTTAAAACTGAATTTAATGATTTTGGAATCAAAAATTCATTTTGGATAATAATTTTTTGGTATAGGTTATGAATTACAAATTTATACAATCATAACCAAATGATGAAATTGTGTATTAGAGGTAGAATTGTATCCTGTGAGTATATTTTTTTTTATATTCGTATATTATAAAAGAATTCCAAAATTTGACAAAAATGATCTTGAAATATTTTTATCATATTACACTCATATCTAATGAGTCATATATTCTTTTAAATTATTATATATTTATGGTTTTGAGGCCCTTAAACTTCTATTGATTATTCACATACTTATGATCTACGATCTCTATAATTATCAATAAATATTTTTTTCCTACATGTCTATATCTTTACTTTAAACCAATTTTTTTCTACTTGAAAACCAATTACGGTGCTATTTTATATGACCATGGAACTTCACTTATTCTATTATCAAGATTAATTTTTATTAAATACTTTTACAATGTAGGTTTTTCCAAAATTGTTTTTAAAAACTCAAATATATGATTTCAAATATCAAGATTAAATTGTGAGGATGTAATTTATTTATGTTGGAAAAAACTTAACAATCCATGATTCTAAAATAAGAACATTGTATATGATAAATTACATTACACACAACACCTTTTTTAAAAGAAAATATCACACACTGAATCTTTAGGATATACTTATTTTTTAATCTCTTAAATATATTTTATTACAAGAAAAGCTGAGTTAAACTTTCATCACATGAAAAAATGATTTCTTCTTGTGTAACACATGACACTAAGTTCAACATGTGTTACACATAACACCGAGTTTAATAAAAATGTTAAATATTGTAGAAATATTATTATTTGATACACCACATGTAATGAAACTGTTAAATTTGAGTTTATTAATTTTATGAACTAAAATATGAACATTCTAGTTATCCATTTACTTGAAAAATAAGGATCATTGAATAAAAAAAGAAATTGTTTCTAAAAAAGATGTGTGTTATAAAATATAGGGTTTTCATGTTTTGAGAACATAATTTAAAAATAATTTTTAACAATTTAAATACATTATTTTATAAATAATTTTTCAAATAATAATATTAAAATTATTTAATGTTGATTTGATTGTGATTTTTCTAAAAGAATTACTTTTTTTATGAATAGTGAGTATCATTGAATTGTAATTGATAACTTTCTCTTTGCTTAAAAAATTTATAATGTTGAGTTATTTTTCTATTTTTTCATTATAGTAAAATTATTGAAATTATATCTCTATCAATACAGTATTTTTCATTGGAATAATTTAGAAATTGAATTTATATTTATAAACATTGTAAACATCTGATAATTTTTTCTTTCAAATGTTGCATTCTTATCATTTATACTGGATTAATTTTAATTTAATTTTTTTAAACTTATGTGAATTGAATTAATAAAAATTAATTAACTATTTTTATTCCAAATAATATTCATTTCAGATTATGTTTAAATTAATTTTTTATGAATATTAATAGTGAGTGTAACAAAAATTAATTACTCCCCTTAAGGTAAAATTGGATTTACCGAGTGTTAAACTAAACAGATAGAGGTGAAATTGACCTAAGAAATTGTAAAAATATTATTTTATGGACATAGTAACATATTAAACTGAAAAATTAATATCTATAGACATTTTTATGAATTTTCCATGTGAATTACTTTATCATTTGTGAATCTTTTTGGAAATTTTCATTTCATTTCCAAAAGGGAACAAAATCCCCACTTATAAAAGGGGACTTCCTCCCCTCAGTTAATCATGGATCCCATAATCCATGGATCAACCATCCCATACATAATTATCTTTTCAAAAGCTATTGTGACATAGAATAACGACTAGAACTCTCAAAAGACCATACCTATGGTCTTTAAGAGGATTTCCAAAGGAGGATTCTCTTAGAGAAGGTAATTATCTTAACAAATCCAATTCATTTTATTTTTTCTTTTTACACATTAAATTATATAAAAAACATACAATATAACAAAACAATAATATCCCATGTACTTTAAAGTTGTTATTTTTATTTCATAATAATAATCCATGTCCACATCCATCATCTGGGTATTGAAATCATTATTTTTGTATGCGACAAGCAACCACCTCGTGAAGTGATGTGGTTAGTTTTTCAAATACTAATTATGTGGAATGTAATAATGATAAAATAAATGAATAATGATTATATATATGATGTGGAGTTGATTAAATAAATATAATATATCAGTGAATTTCTTTACCTTTTACTCATTAAGGGAATAATATAATCGCTCATGTGTACACTTGGCCTACCTTTTCCATGAGGCAATGCAATTTATTTTCCATATTAATCATTCATATACTTTTATAATAATGTATATAATAGGTAAATTTGATATTTATATCATTATTATCATTCAGGATACAATTAATTTATATTATATAACATTAAAAAACATTCATGATGAAACGCAAGTGAGAAAATCATCCAATCAACACTCATAATAATGAAAATGATGAAATATTAATATCAATTTACTAGAAAATTATATCAAATAAATCATATATGATATGATAATTATGAATATTATTATATTATGATCTAATAAAATTCATAAATCCATTATAAAAGAGGTTAAATTATGTTCAACCAAAAGAAAGAAAGTTGTAATGGATTTCATAACTCAATTTACACTCATTAGATTAATCTTATACATCATTGATTACTGAATTTTAAGATTTCATTTTTAATAAAATTTGCTTATATTATGTTATATTTATACTTTTTATTTGAATTTATTATTGATACACATAATATTTTCTTTTTTCTACTTTCACTTCTATGTCATGTTAATTTTAATTATTTATTTACAAATCAATTTCTAAACATGATTATTTAATCATGAATACCAATTGATTAAAATTTCATAAATACTTCCGAAAAACCATATACTTTTCTTATACGATAGTGATTCGTTATATTTCAAAGTAATATTTCTAATTTACACTATTTTTTAGATAAATTAATTTAGAAAATATTTTAAGAAAATCTAACTTCATTTATCACATCGATAAAAATCTTTTTTTCTTCCAAAACCATGTTTTCTAACAATCTTTTCAAAAATAATTTTATAATTATTGGAAATAATAAATTATTAAATAAATTATTTCTCATTTTTATATTTAATTTTTTTTAAATGTAATCTTATTTAGTATTCATAACATTCCCCTCTGGATTTGACAGAAAATGTTAAAGGAATATTTGTTTCAATGATTATAACATGTACTAAATTTTTATCCATTATGTCATAAATAAATTTTAATTAATAGATTATATGAAGTCATATTTATTTACAAATAAAAATACTTTGAAAATGATTTATGATTTACAAATAATTTTCTAAATTAAAATTATATTTTCCATAAGAATATTTTTAAACATATTTTTTTGGTAATTCTATTAAATAACAACATAAACCCATTATGGTATTTATATGATCTTATAGGGAAATCTTTTTACGATATTATCCATATTTAATATTTTGTTTTTTTATTCTCTATTTGATTGTGGGTGTGTGTGTTTGATATAATTTTCTATATTAAAATGGATGGTTTGTAGTTATGTTTATCGATTGGGGAATGTATGGGCATTTTATATAATGGGTATTCAACATTTATGGATATGTTTTTCTTATTTTTCGAATCTTAATATGTCTACTGAAACATAATTATAATATTATCGTTGGGTCTCAGATTTTATATAACCCCTCGATGCATCGACAAGTCATATGAGAGATATCAGTTTGCCAAATCATAGGTGTTTCTACACACATATTAAAAATTGATTGAGGATTGATCATGAAAATAATTAACATGATGTTAGATGTTGAAATTAACCATAACTAAGATAGATCTCAATAGCTCAGATGTATGGAATTACGCATTCCAACATTATTAATTTAGTTATTGACAATCCATGTGATTATTCACTTATTTGAACATTCTTCGTTATGTTTTCATGACCATGTGATTATTTTAATGGAAATATTTGATCATCATTTATTCCTTCCATATTACAATCAAAAAATTAATTAAATTTCAAGGGTTTCAATTACAGATCTTTCCATGTTTATATTGGTTATTGAGTAATGATATCTTCTGCTTCATATAACCATTACTGACAATTTAACCTCAACCTTATTTTGTTTCCCTTCCATAGGAACCCATGAAGTGTACTACGTTTGATATCCAAGTGTATTCTAGAGATAATTATGTTCTTATATAAAACGATTATCTTGTAATTTGTTTCCTAAATTGTAATATGATATCATGTATGTATCTAGTTTTCAAATTATACTACACTATTCATTCATTATGGATTTTATTAGTTATTTATTATTCCAATTTAGTAAAGAAATCACCTAGTATCAGATACTTGTGTAAGGTTTGATAATATGTGTAGTAAGATTAAATTATTTATAAGATGATAATACAACATTATGGTTAAAAATCAACGTCTAATCTATAATTTTTCAGTAAGGGCCAAAAATTATTTTAGAGTTAAATTGAAGTTTCAGATGTACCCACACTAGTTGTTTCCTAAAATTCATATTTATGGTTTGAACATTGTAGTGTCCAAACATACAATATAAAATCCCGAAATAATACTAAAAACCAATATGAAATGATTTTTTAAAACTATGGGATTCTATTCATATAGGGTAATCATTATCATGCTTACTGGAAGATAAATTTTTAACTCTTTCTGAACTCATGATAGTAAATTTATCAGTCACAAATATGATAGAGTAACCTTCATCAAATAATTGGATTAATTTGATATGGTTACTATTATTACCTAAAAAAATAATTTCATAAAAAATTAATTATTTATAATGAAAGAAATTATCTCTCAAACAAACAATTTAACATTATGAATTGTTTCCAAAAGTGAATCATCCTTCTTTAACAGAAGTTATTTTATAAAAATATAAATTTTCACAAATATTGTGTCTAGAAAAAACATTTTCCAAATACCATGTGTTTTAGCTATCTGTAATTATCAGATCATCTTTTAATCACCCAAATCATAAACATTCACACCAAACAAGTTTGGGTTCAGATATGATAGAGAAAAGGACATTATAATCATACATATTTCAAATCCTATGTAATTGAACAACTGCTAGTTATACATAAATACAACTCCTATGAGTTATGTACTAATTAACATTGTTCAATGATAAATATATTCTCCAATGAACACATATCCTAAAATTTAGTATATAAAGGTTCTTTTTTTGGAAATAATAATTAGATTGGAAATGTGTCTTTATATAAGTAAAAACTAATCTAAAAGATGTATTATTTTGCTAAAAAAATCTTAATAGCTTATGAATGTTCCCCTTATAGGAAGTAAAACATTAAAGTATCTTATTAAGACTTTAAATATTGTATTTTATCTTTATTGTAAATTGTAAATTTTAATTAGTGGAATCAAGATAAATTTTTCGATGAACCCAAATATAAAAATAGTTATTTAATTAGTAGGTTTATAAATCCAAATATTACTATTTTAAATAATTACCTTAGTTGAATATAGGCCTTTAGTTAATTTTATTTATTCCCTTGGTAAGTCTAATATTAAACTATTTATTTAATTTTTATAATATCATCTTTATCCTCTAATAAATAAGTACTATATTCATCATTAAAATTAAAAGAAAAATAAAAATGAAAGGATTACTATGAATATGGATCATGAATTACCTTCATATAAGTGGATAATGATTTTGAGGGAAATTTACAAAAAAAATAAATATATTCTTATTATCATCACCCCCAAATCCTTGTTTATTTTATATTATTAATCCCCACTATGAATACTCATGTCATTATCTTATCTATAATCCTTTCACTATTTCTACATTGAAAATTTATAATCCTTATTCTTCTATTTATCTGTGAAAAATATTTTTGATATGAACTGGGTTTTCCCCCAAAATAGATGGTTCAAAATATTCTTTCTTATAATACCTGGATTTTATATTATTATTATAAAAATAGTCTTATTTATTTATTTTAATAATCATATTCAGGTTTATTTTAATCATCTTAAATTCACCTTTATGAGCTTCTGAATTTAAAAAATCTCAATTATTTTTAGATTTATTTTCTATAGTAAAAGTGGACATTAATGATTGAAGATAAAAATATATTGCAAAAAATTTTAAAGTGAATGAAACTAAATTCTTTAATATCACATTATCATTTTCTATCAAGATATTATTTCCATATTGTTTTATATTACTAACAAAATAATCAATACTAAATAGTGGTACATGTTTAATATAATATATCACCACCTGCTTAGATTTTTATTCATTCAAATTATTTTAAAAATTATTTTCTTTAAGATATTCATATATTATTTTTATTTAAATAAGTGGTCAATGGATATTAGTCATGGTATTAGAACATTATAATATTTTCCCCACTGATTCATAGTGTATAAAATAAAATATTCAATAATAATTACGAAGCATTTCCTTTGACATATAAATAAGAGTAGATGTTCAAAGATGGTTATATTATATCCATTTTTAGATTATATTAATTTTCTCACATTATTATATTTAAATATATATATCTCTAGTAACTATACATAAAAAGAATATCAAAATTTAAAAATATACTAATATTAGAGTTTCCCTTTTCAAGTACACAAAACTATTATATTTATGAAAATTAATAATTTTTAGTCTCCATTAGAAAATGATCCAAACAAGTATTATTAAAAAATGGTTTCATTTTGTTAATAAAAGATTCATTTAATACACAATAGAAGATCTATTACTGAATTTATTCTTATTTTTAATGACTATTATTAGAATCCCTGCTTAATATAAAACAAAAAATAATTTCTATTAAATATAGTAGTGTAAGGAAGTAGATATAACTAATGATAGAAAGATAAAAAATAAAACATTAAGGAGACTAGCTAAAATGTATAGTGTACCATAGATTCAAAATTTTGTGATAAAAATGGTTAAAATGACCTTGATACACAATATTACACCACATATAAATGAGAAGGCAAGTATGAGATGAGGGTACTATAGTCAAATGTGGACTCACATTTCTCCAAGTAGACTATTGAGTTAATCATAAATTATATTTTTTAATACTATAATAGAAAAATAATGTTCCCAAGTACCTCAGACTTAAATCAGGTGATAAAAAAGCATTACAGGTTATATTTTATTCCCACCCTTAAATAAAAAGATAATTCACACATAATTTATCATTTATATTCGGAGGACCATTCTTAGGATTATATTTTTAAGGAAATAGGGAAAAATAAATAAATTTTAGAACCCACATTATGTTAATCAGGAGGAAATATTCCAATTATATGTGAAACAATTGAATATATAAAAATTCCCCAATATCTCCCACAAATTCACTACACAATATTCTCTTCGAGAAACATCAGAAGTAAAAAAATTTCATTATATGATTTAAAAGTGAAAACACAATGAATGAGTGATCTTAGTAACATGGTAAGGGTAAATATATGAAATAAAAATAAAATATCATAAGTGAGAATAATATGAGAATATGAATAAAAGAGAGACACGTAATATTGTTATACCGAAAATGTATAAAATGTAAGTCACTGTTTATGCATTGACATTACATTAAATATTAATAAAAAGAGTAGGGAAACATGAGTCAATAAAAAAAATCATTGATATAATAACATAGTCAAGAAATTATTCATGAAATTATGGAATAGACATAAAAATATTATATCATCATATAATTATTATATTTAAGATTGTCCATAATTTATTTTGTTAGAGTATATAAGAAGACTCACCCTATAGTTTGTAAGAATATCAAAGAAGTCCCACTCCCTTTAATTTGTTATCATATCTAAAAAGTCTGACATTTTAGTCTATTAGAATATTTATAACGTACCAAGATATATTCTATCAAAACAAATAAAACATTAACCAATTCATTATTGGTTGATAAAGGATACCACATGTCATTATCTATACATTTCATTTGAATAATAAATCATTTAATTTTTAAAATTATATACAAACCATAGAAATAAAAATGGGTTTCATTCAACATATCATAATTAAATAATGTATTTAAAATTGTATCCATAACATTTTCAAGGGGAATCATGTAATGAAACTATTAAAAATTATATTAGGATTAATCAATATAAATTAATTGGGAATTCAATGATATTAAGTAACTTTTAAGGTATATATAATATTACATGATGATGTGGTATATGATATTTTTTCCTTATACATAAATGATTTATATTTTAAAAAAAATTACAATTTCAATCAACTTATAGAATCCTAGTGAACACAATTCAATCAATGAAATTGGAAATATTTTGTTCAAAATGATACTGAATTAGAAGAAATAACATGACTATAATATAAGATTATTTGTAAAGATGAAGGATGTGATGGATCATATCATTGATAAAAAGTATATGTATATAATAAAAGAAAATAAATAAGGTCGAAATTAATATTTGATGAATTCCTCATATTAATTATATTATTTTTTGATAGACACTGATCACGATGCAATTTTTTTTGAGTTTTAGAAAAATCACCTTAAAAGAATAAAATAATCTTAATATATTTAATATATTATTAAAATATATACTTTTAAATATATTTTAAAAATAATATCTTCTATAAAACATGAAAATATGGGTAAAGTGTTTCATATTAAATAAAATATAATACTGATAGATGTGTTCACATAGATAAATATTAAAGGAGTTACTCCTCACACAATGATAGAAATGACCCATGTAGAAACAAAATATATATATTTATAAAAATATTAACTTTGTTCAAGTAGAATTAGATTACCTTAGTCAATTATTATTTCATATAATTTTCCACTCAAGAACTCATCCCTTGAATTTGGACATAGAAATAAGAAGGTTCTTTACTGTAAAGAAAAGGTAGTGCCAGTATCATTATAATCGGAAAATAATGATCCATGTTGGGGGAGCCATGAAAACACCATGAATTATTAGATTATAATAAAATAGTAGTATATTTATAGATAAATGTATAAATTCCTTTTATATATTATCTTATTAAATAATTATCTTTTTCAAAATTTAATTGGTGATGAGACCATCACTATATGTGTCACATAACAATAAATGTTTCATAAGAGGATGATCATGAATCAGTCATAAAAATAACATTATGTCAAATATAATTTATATTTGAAAAATTAATTTAATGGATAAAACATTTTAAATAAATTATGGTATGAAATATCAAGCATTTCTCAAGAAATAAAATTTAACACAAAAATACCTTACAACCATAGAAATAGTCAATTCAAATCCATCTAAAGTATTTTATTTAAAATAAAAAATAAAAAACATTACTAAATGGAGAATAATGATAAAATATATTAGGGGTTACATAGATAAATAGTTCCAAAGAAAACATTTATTACACTTAATAATGTGTATGAATGGTGGGAATTGGGGACAATAATACTTGGGCCTTGAGTTTTCCATATATTAGAACCCTTGAAAGAGAAAGAGATTGAAAATAATCTAAAAAAACCACGAATTATTATTCATGATATAATATTGGAAATAATAAATATATACATCTTATAAATGTCAATTGGTGAAAAATGAGAATCATTTCCCAGGATATAGAAAATTAGACCACGGAATTAATAAGCTTGTTTCCCCGTATAGTCGAATGTACTCTAAGATCCTATTTAAAAAAATTATCCAAATCACCCTTTTCAATCACCAACTATTTTATATACAAATTATATGATAAATTTTGGTTGTAATTCTATTATATAGTAATATTACATATTTATTATTTTTTAACGAAATCAGCTGTGAGAAATCATGATCATATTGAACACGTTTCATAAAATCTTTGTTGTTCTTCATTAATCTCAAAAAATTAATCATTACCAGATCATAAAATTAAATATAATTTATTTTAAATAATTATTTAAAATTTTAATATGTCATTCTATAAGAATTTTGGTTACCATCCTTGATAAAATCAGATATGGGTTTGTTCTGTTACTTTTAACAATTGGATGTTGGTATCTTAATTAATGAGTTAAATATTAATGTTACCATTACTGAAAAAAATTATATATTAATAGTATATATAATCATTAATTAATGTCTTATAGTCTTACTTGATATTATTTTCAGTCGTGGATCATTTTTTTTGTTCAACTGACCCAAACCCGAACATAACATAATTAATATTCCACTATGATTGGGAAAGTAGTTTATTTGGGTATAATCTAATTATTAAAAAATAATTATGTAATTTTTTTAAAGGTTATAATTATTTAAATTATATTATAATAAATTTTGATAAATACTAAGGAAAATTTATGAAAAACATGATACAATACTTTATGGAGGTGGTTGTCTACACAACACATATTTAATTTTTTTCTCAAAGGAGTGAAAAGTATGGTGGAATTTAGTTTTCAACTTATTATTCATAATTATATTACATAAATAACATTTATTTATTAATTATTATTTTATAATAAATTAAGAGACGTAAATTTGAGAAAGTGGAAATCATTTATATGTGGAGGCATTAGTCTGCAAAAAAATGAATAGAAGATTTCATTTTCTTAATAGGAAATGATAAATTTGGATAATAACCATTCCCATTGTAGAGGATTGACATTGAAATTTATATATATAACTTCCTTTTATATAAATGTTAATTAAATTAAACAAATAAATTCTTGGGGATTATAAATGTATAGTTCCCTTGGAAACATGAACACCTAAACAACTAGTCCAAAAGTCTGAAATATCATATGCCATTATGTTCTCAATAACTGACACCCATAATAAACATATCATACATAATAATTTTTATCATAACCTTGGGAAATAAAATATATTAAAAGGTTTGATAAGATTATTAATAATGGTAGACAATGAAGCTATAAATGTAACATGAGAATATGGTTATGAGAACAATAAAATTACATTAAAAAACCATACCCTTCATATCATTGTACATATTCATGAGTAATGGAATAAATCTTCGTAGTTAATAAGACATGAATCATACTGGTAACAAATAACATGTACCTTGAGAGAATAAAATTAAAATAATACATAGATTTCTTGAATTCTTATAAACATAGAACATCATTTACATGGTAGATCAAGGATCATTTCCAAGACAATCACAGTAGAATGGGTTCACTCCCACTACCGTCATAGTAGTCTTATTTCACTACAAAGACTAACATAGTTGATAGATTCAATTATCGAACATGGTTATATCCCCATTATATTCATGTTTAACTCATGAGATATCAATCATTATCCAATGAATTTTAAATAGATATAGGTCCCACCCATAACATAATGAAAAACATATATATGTGTTCCATAAGATCCAAAAATATTCATCATATTAAAACCCATTAATTGAATTGGTATTCCTAAATATTGTAACATAAAATAACATATGAGAAAAAAAAATATCATTATAATTTCTTTAATTTGTCAAATAATAACCCATGGAAAGGGATTCAGTCTTCATAATAATTTTCTCATGGTATTACACATAGAATAGAAACAAGATTCCTAAAAAAGTTATCATCATGAAAATAAAATTTAGAAAAATAATAAGAATGGTATCCATGGATCATATCGCAATTAAATAAAAAGAAATTCCAATTTTTGTTATCTTAGATGGAGAATTATTTTCAAATAAAAATAACTTCAATCATTTAATGAGGGAAATATACTTGGCACTTTTTAAAAAAAACATAAAACATTTTATAAATATATTTCTTTCAAAATAATAATCAAAACATATAAATAATTCTTTAAAACTTATTCAAAAATATTACATGATGAAAATATAATTTTTAATTAAAAATAATCTTTTAAAAAGCATTTTTTAGAAAATAAACATTGATAATAATACACAAAACATTGAAAATCATTAAAAATAGCTATTGCGGAAAATATCCAATAATATTTTAGAATCAAATTTAGGAAAACATTATTCTTTCTAAAAAACATTTCAAATTGAATTAAAATTTAGAAACATATAAACTAATCTTTAGATAATTTATTTTTTATCATAATATGAAATATTTTCCATGTCGTACACATTAAAAAAATGTTCATTTAACATTTTTGTTTAAATCTAAAATATCATTCTTTGGAAAATGAAATGAACATTCATTTTAAAATAATTTTATTAAAAGATAAATCATTGTCAAAAATAACTTTTTTAAATACATTAGATAATGATAAAAACTATTTGCAAACATTTTTAGAAAACATATATATTTGAAGAAAAATTGTTTGTGGAATATTAGAGAAATGACGATGATTTTTCATGAAAAAATATTATAGACTATTTAATTATTTAATAGAGTAAAATGAAGGAAAATTTATTATAATGTTTTAATTGGTGGATAATAATCATCATGTTTTTATTGAGAGTTATATCCAATGATTTCATCATTGGAAGAAAAATCCTAAAAAATCATGATAAACGATAACATTGTATCATAAAGTAGATAGTTCATTAATAACTATGAATCATAAGCCTCATTAAATAATAATAGTAAATGAAAATTAAAATATCATGATAATTATTAAGTTAATTACATTACACATCATATGGTCTGAATATGCACCTCATAACAGAAGATATGTACATAACATAACATATGTCTTAAAGAACGCATATTGACATATAAACCCCTTTTCAAATGGTAATATATTTGATCACAAGCTAATTATCGAATAAAAAAATAAAACATTATATATAATTAATATAAGTATATTAATGATATAATAATTCAAAGGGAGAGCATTCACACCACACATAATAAAGTGTGGTGAATATAGAAAAAAACTACATATAATAATTTAGAGACTAGAAATCCATCAACATAAGTATCTAATTCCTTCGTAAACCTTCAATCCTCCTACATAAAAATATAATTATACATGTAATAAATAAAATAAATATATTTATCATAGAATTTATTATTTACTTATGCAATTTTATTACCTTTTTATTATAGCATATCAGATTTACTTAGGACCTTTAATTAACATCACCCTTCGGGAAATGACTGGTTTGATTTTCAAGTATGTTTAGATTTTTTATTTTTTAGGTAATATTACATTTATCATGGTTCAATAATATCCATAATATTAACAATGATATTAATATCATATATATTAAATATATATGTATTTATATTAGTCCATAATGGTTAGATATAGAAAATGATAAACACCGTTATTGGAGATGGTATGTCATTCATATGCATGAATTCTGTTTCCATTCTATAAATGGATGAAACAAAATAATGTTATGTAATATATTTGCATTATTGAATAATTTTATTTCATAAATCTCACATAGGTTCTTTATACAGATACTTATTAACATCCATGATAATTGTGAATGAATCACATTGCTTCATGAGGTGGTAGTCAGCTGTACACACGAGTGACGTTATCGTATATCCATGGAAGGAATGTAATAAGTTATTTTTAATAAAATAATTAAAAATCAAAATAATATCATAAATATAGTATATAAAAAATAATTACATCATTATATCAATTCATAAAATGGGGTTATAGAAGATAAATAACATCGGTTCAGGATGCAGTCTTCCATCATACACAAAAATGAGGATTTTATATCCCATTTGATTATAGAGGAGAAGGATTGAGGTTATGAAATTATCTTTATGTAATATAAATATATTTTATATACCAAGGATTTTATATCATTATGGTTTAATAGCAACATTAATAGGTTGAGGATAACATAAAATAAAACCTCTCATTGAATAATGTTACCTCCTTTTCAAGTGACCATCATCAGTTTTCACCAAAATCCTCCCTATGCTATCATTATTGTGACAACCCATACTCAGATACCACATAATGGGTGCCCCAATCCTAATGGGTCACATGGCCTCAAGAACAACTTTCCAAATTCCAGAGGCTTCCGACTAGGATCGAGGCCCTAGGGTGTGTTTGTGGGAAGACTATTCCCTCACTAGCTGAGTGGTGCACAATATAAGAGATATAAATGGATTGTAAATAGAAAAAGAAATAAAACAAAATTTTGGAAGAAAATAAATGAAATTGATAAAAAAAATAGTAACAATAACAATATCAACTAGAATAGTGATGATGTAATTTCATGTCCACAAAAAACTTGAAATCATGGATTCAAGACAATAAAAATAACGTTTTTCATAAGGTAAAATAAAAAATAATTCTAATCCCAAAATCCCAAGATCCTACTCAGTCATCATATATCAAGCTCCATCATATCAGCACACAATCATGTATTTGAAGCTGCATGCTTCGTTTTATCAATACCTAAAACCATGGAATCTACTTCGGATACCAAACGACACTCGGAGAGGGTGTGAGATAAATTTCAGTGGGCTAAGACCAAAAATTTATATAAAATCCAGCCCATGTTGTGGAATATAGCCACGTGCAGGCATATAAATATAATGTAAAGAAAGCAGGAAAATATAACTAAATAACCAAGTACCTTCTTTAGCCCCGGGATGGTGTCTGAACATGTAACCAGTCAATTTTGTTAATCAGTTATCATTTAATTATAATAGGTCACATTAGGGAAAGCTGACACTGACATCACCACGTGATAGTATAAGTAGTAAAGGTCCCAAGATGTAACAACACAACCAGAAAATGATATCCTGTAAGGGATTTAAAGGGTAAAAACCAAGCTACCTTAAACTCACTGAAATCTAACTCAATAATATTTGAGTCTAAGTAAGTGGTAAGAGGGTAATCTAACAATTTTAATCCACGAAATTCCAAAATAAGTTTCCTACTGGGTCCAAGGTGGTCAGCCAAGGTAAAATGAGGCTATGAAAAGTTAGGGACCTATGTGATTTAACCATGAACCTACTATTTGGTGCATGATCCAAGGAGTGTATCTAAGGTATCCTATAATAAGGAAAGGGACCCAACTACAGTATACCAAGAATCCAAGGAATTGACAAAAATAAGAGTCTATGTGGGTATCAACCTAAGAAAACCATATCCTTGAAACGGAATGGGGTTCTTAAGATCCAAGGTATTCTACTCTTAGAATCCAAGGAGAGCATATGTCAATCCATTTCTATTTGAAATTGTAATCATGTTATAATTAATTTGGTTCATGTATTTCATTCCCTTAGTGTGGATAGGTTAAGTATAGTTGAATCCATTTATTTATTAGTCCATTCCTTGTCTTCCATTAGTGTGCATAGGGTAATTAGTATTGGAACCATTTAATCATGTATTAATAAGAAATTAAGGCTTATTCAATTATTTTGGTTCACTCTGCTACCATATATCAACATGGAAATGGCTGATAAATATATATAACCATTATTCATTCTCTTTTGATTATTCCATGTTATATATATGTTATAATTTTCATGACACAGTTCATATTTCACATTTAACAAACATTTGTAATAATGTACCATAGGAAAGTCATGTGGTGAGAATAAATTTAACATTCCATTATGAAATTTTCTTTAATAATAATCCATTAATTATAACGAGTCCCTCCTTTAGAAAGTTCATGAAATTCCACAATCGAATGGTGGATCAAACGTGCCGAAACACTAAAATCCAGTCATAGAATAACCTCTGACATGAAACGGATTGAGATTTCTGTGAAACCACTAACAACTAATCACATATTTCTAAAGAGCCTAAATATATTATTGTAATGTGTACAATCATGGCTTGTTAATTTATGGAATAGTTTCGAACGAAACTAGTGGAACCCACATAATCATTCCTAAAACCACGATCTTTTGGGACGATTTATAGACCACCCACCATAGGGTTGTACAAGCCTTATCCTCCGGTATCAGCCATTGATTTTCCTCGGATTAGTGTGGATATGAGAATATATGAAAACTTCTCACAAGGCTATATCAATGTTGGGAGTGGAAGATAAGCAAAACGGCTATAGAGGACTCGAGTACTTACCGTGGCACATCCAATGTGATAAACATTAGCTTGATTGGATTCCAGATAAAGGAGATAACTAGATTAAATGTTTGGATGCTACAAAATTAGAGATAACCAGGTCAATCCTGCATAAATTCAGATTAAGGAGGAAGGGGTTTTCTTAGTAGATCATTAAAGTAATTTTTGTTATTTTACATAGGTCTTTAGCATGTGCATGGTTTTTCCCCACAATTTCCAAACCATGTGAAAATCTTGCAAGATGGTTCTGGCTAAACCTAGGAAAAGTGGGCGTTCGAAAAATTCAGCTGCACAGTCATGCTTCAAATGTACGAGGTGCCGCTTTCCAAAAAAACACAATCTGCACAGTTTGAAAAACATGCGTTAATTGTGTGCTAACTCCGTGACTTCTAATATTTTCCTAAATGAGGTGTTCCAAGATCCAAACAAGCCCTTGACACCCTCAGAACCTTTACTATCTCAAACAACATCTATATGAGGTCCAATGTAAATATGTATACAAAAAATATAAAGATATATACCTGCGTAAAAAATCATGTTTTATAGTCTTCCCCCCTTAAAAAATGCCCCTGAGTTCCCCTTCCAAGGGGAAAGAAACACGTTCTGGGAATACATCTGGCCATTGGGAATATACATCAGCTTCCCTCTCCCAAGTATCATCTTGTACTCTTCCATGCTGCCATAGAACCATTATGATAGGGATATAATTTCCTTACAGAGCCTTCATGCTTCGGTCAATAATGCATACTGGATACTCCTCAAAGGTAGCATCAGATTCTAACTCAACTTACCCTGTATCAAAGGTATGAGACAGGTCAACATGATATTGGGAAATTTGAGAGAAATGATAGATGTCGTGCATGACATGGTAACTACGATGTTGGAGCAACCTATAGGCTATAGGCCCAACTATCTCTAGAATCTCGAACAACCCAACACAATGAGGCGAAAACTTTCCCTACTTTATTAACCATATATTCCCTAGTTTGGTTGATACCTAAAGAAAAACACGATCCCCAACCTCAAAATCCTGAGGTCTTCGACAGTGATCGACATATGAGTTATTTTTAGACTAAGTAGTAGTCATGCACCTCCTGATCAACTGGACCTATTCTAAAGAATACTGAAAAAGATGAGGACCTAGTATGGATGCCTCACCTCCCTCTTGCAATGTAATAGTGAATGGAATGGCTAGCAATATAAGGCCTAAAAATGGTCCATCAGAATTGTCTCTTGAGCACCGATATTAAAGGGGAACTCAACGAGAGGGATATGATTCTCCCAAGAACCGCCGAAATCAAGGTCACATATTCAGAGAATCTCCTCCAAAATATGTATTTTCAGTTCCTATTTTCAATCGATCTAAGGGTGAAAAGCTATGCTTAGAAGAACCTGAGTTCCCATAACTTTCAGAATACCATACCAGAATTTTGAAGTGAAACAAGAATCCCTACATTAAATGATAGTACATGTAACCTCATGTAGACTTATGATCTCACAGACATAAAGTCTTCCCATTTCATCGACTCATAATGTTTTCGAAATAGGAAGGAAGTGGGATAATTTTTTTAGCCTGTCAATGCCTACCCAAACATCCTCACTACCCCGCAGCGACCTAGGTAAGACGACTACAAAATACATAGTAACATCTTATTATTTCCATTCCTGGACTAGAAGTGGTTGTAATAAGAATTTAGGTCTTTGGTTCTCCGTCTTCACCTACTAGAAGGTGGAACATCTACTGATGAAGCCTGAAATCTGACGTTTAATTCTAGGCCACTAATACTAGAATAACACATCTCAATACATAATCTATATGAATAGAAGAAATACCCAGTGAGAATCATGAGACTCTTTCATCAACTCATATCTCACATCCCTAGGAAACCAGATACATCCACAAATACACACAACATCATCTCTTTCCTCAAACCAATCCAGAGGTAGGTTATCTCCTGATAAACTCTCATGGAGAACCAAAACTTCTGGATATGAAAACTACTTACTATTCACCTTATAAAGGAGGGAAGAGGAAACTGTTAATAATGAGGGGTACGACTACTCATGAATGTTGCAAAAATCTAGATGATGTTCAACAAAAGTGGGCCATTAACTCCCATTCATCACTGGCTTCATGTACAATATGCGTTTTAGTTTTTCTACTCAGTGCATCTGTAACCACTTTGATATTTCTAGGAGCATATGAATGCTCAAAATCAAAGGATGGTAGATATTACACCCATAGTCACTATCGGAGGTTGATGTCACTTTGAAAAAATAAATACATGAGTCTTTTGTGATCTGTATAAACCCCAAAGCACTCACACAACTAATAGTGTCTTCAGAAATGTAAGCCATAGATAACTGATGCGAGATTGAGCTCATGCATCCGGTTTTTTCTCCCATGAGACCTTAACTGCTGAGATCCTTACAAAATTAATTTGTATTCATGCATGAACAATTCTCCAAGGCATATTCCTGATGCATCACAAAAGATGATATAACCATTTCCTCGTTCTGGATGAATCAGAATCGACGCTAAGACAAACCTCCCTTTCATATCTTGAAAGGATTTATCACATGATATGTAAACTTGACACCCTTATTTGTATGACCAGTAAGAGGTGCAGAATGTTGAAAAAAGTCTTGTATGAAATGCTTGTAATATCCAACTAGCCCCCCAAAACTCCTGATATCAAACATGTTCTTGGGATGATCCCATTAAACTACAACAATATCCTTTTCAAGGTGAATGAACACTCCTATGTCTGAAATATTATAACCCAATATGTGGACCTTGATGATCTATAAGTCACATTTAGAAATCTCGGAATAATGTTAATTCTCTCTCAGTGTAATCAGAACAATTTTAAGATTTTTAAGATATTCATTAAGATTGCACGAATACACCACGATGTCATCCACAAATACCATGAATGAAGAGTCCAAATAGGGATAGAAAACCATATTTATCAAAGAAATAAAAATGAATGGCACGTTCGTAAGAACAAATGACATAAGAAGATAATCATACAAACCACACATTCTACGTAATCTTGTGCTAGGTATGTATGAGGTTCATACTCGCACATTATGACACCCCAATCTATGAATGATCTTAGATAACACCTTTGTTCCTCAGAGTTGGTTAAAGAGATAACCTATTTGAGGAATTTGATTCGAGTTCTTGACCATAACCTATTTGAGACTTCTGTAATCCACGCATAAATGGTGAGTTCCATTCGCCTTCTTAGAGAAAAGCATGGCTGAACCCTAATAGGATGTACAGGGCCATATAAAGCCATTGGCCTCGATGTCCTCTATATACCACTTGATCTCCTGATCTTAGTAGGTTCCATCCTATACGAAGGAATGGGCAGTGATGTTTCTCTTAGAACAAGATCAATTTTAAATTGGACCACTCTCTTAGGAGGGAAGCTTGAAAAGTCATCTGTACTGACTTGCCTAAAACGATCAACTATTAGAGGAAAATCAGTTTTAAGAAAACCCTGACCATCCATGAGATGATTTTCCATATAGGAGGTCACTTCACATAGCCCAATGATGTGTCAATCATGAACTCCCAGCCTAGACATCCCAAAAGCCTTTTAAATGTTATGTTTTCCCTTCTAGTGGTGTAAAAGAAACCTTTCGGCAATATGAGTCTACAAAGGCATGATATTAGACCATCTATCCCTTCCCAAAAATTACATCGAAGCCCTTAATCTTGAGAAAAAAGGGATTCCACAAGAAAGGGTAACTTCTATCCTCAAGGGGACAATCCCTACACTGGTGTATTCCATCCGTCTATATTCCAAATTTTGTATTGAGGGACATTACACCATAATGTTATTGTATCTATAGTCTGAGAAATTCCAAAATAGATAAATAAATAAACGAGTTTGAAGCCCATGTATTATACAAACCAAATAAAATAGTAGAGGCTACTATACTAGTACTTCATACTATATATGTTCCTACAGCCTGATCCTTCGGTATCGGCCGTAAGGAATGAAAATTTCCTTATTCAAAACCCTATGTAACAGATGGACTACCATGATCATAACTACACTACTGGCACCGCTGGTGTTGAGGGATCAAACTACGATGGCCACGACCACCACATCAGCCAGACCTACTAGTGATTCATCAAATCCCTGCTTGATGCGGTGCAAAATAACTTGCTTCTAAAGGTGGAGTGGAAGCTGATCCTTTTCCAACCAATGTTGGTGGAATAGTCCTGCAAAAGAACTGAAGATGACCCATATGACAACAAGCCCAGAACCCCATAGGTTCTCTATCACACTGGGGATTCTTATGCCTTGGATTTCAATACTGATGAAACACTATAGAGCTATCAATCTAGATACTCTGGCTGCCACTACCCTGACAATAAACATCAAGGGTATATTTCCTACCACCGGAAGAACTACTGGCCTGACTCACCACTGATCCTTTAAACATGGTACTCGCTCCATACCTCATTTTACACTCAGTTATAAGGTCCGTATCAACTATTGAAAATATTTTTTGGAAGGAGAAATACATTCACCTTTGTTCAGATGGCGTACTAGAGCCCATCTTCAAAACATCTACAAAACGAATGCTTACCACTGACTTAAAGCAGTGAAAAGCACTGTAAATAAGAAATATGTTCTTAATATTCTGTAACTAACATAGAACCCTGCTCGAGATGCATGAACTATCTATCTCTATCTTCTCTTACTGACTGAGGAAAAAACTAATCATAGAAGGTGGTCTAGTATTTAACCCATTACATTCCCTAATGATGTCCGGCCTGGGTAACGACATCCCACCAACGCATGGATGAATCACGAATCATGTATATATCAATCATTACTCTCTACTCTAGAGTAGTTTCCAGATGCACAAATATAGACATGATGGGTTCTACCACGAATCAGCAGCCTGAGAACTGCCATCCCCTAAAAAAGTAGGAGAATTCTACAGCTGGAAATCACGAGTCAGATCCGCTATCTTAGGTTTAACTTGTGGATCACCAATCATGGACTACATCATATGTCAGAAACTATCACAGACTTGGGAGTTAATGATTGTATTAGGTATAGCAGGCGGTGCCTTTAGTGGCACTCCTAGAAGTAAGACTAGTGGCTCAGGGCCCACCATGTATGGAGCATGGTCGTCACATCCTTCCATGAAAATGACACAAGGACTTCATTGTGGCATTGGTCTAAAAATACCAAGCACACACCTTAAAATAAGAATTGGGGAAAAATATAGAAACAAAAGAAGAAACTGATCGTAAGAAAAACTTACTACCCAGTGAATACTACCAAAACTACCCACTTAGAGGTCCAAGTATCAGTATGTTCTCAAGAAACATTTATGTCAATTTGTAGTTAAGTATTAGGTTCACTCCATTACCTTTCATAAAAATGACAGGAGGGGTTAGGATGTGCAACAACACATATTTTTTATTTCCTTATTCACTTTATAATAGACAGTGATTTTCGATGAATCTGTTCCATTACACATATCACCAAAACAACTCCCGTTTACTTATAGCATAATGGGTCGACTCTGTAAATTACTCATTCCAACCCAGTAGGCCCATAAACATCATTAAATGAGACAGGAAGTCACTGAATCAAATCGATTATAATAAAAGCTCAATCAACTATCACAATAACAATCAAAAATAATTTACATATCAAGCAATGAAATGTAGTGAAATGCACCTATATGGTATGGTAATATGCATGACATGTGAATTATAGGTGCCTATAATGATTCATGCAGCAATACTCCTTTCCCTCATATCATCGAGCCAAGGATAAAATTAATTTCCAATGAGTAATAATCAACTAAACCACACAACATGTTAGTCACTCAATAGTGAAAAAATATTAACTGTAATAAGAAAAATAGACCAACAATTGCATTTTGGGTAACTTGGATTTTACCCTGAATATGGGTTCACAATGCCCAAGAACAGCTTATGACCATGTACCAAGAATTCCAAATTTCTAATATACAATCTCTATATAGTGATGAATGAAAAGAAACAACATTTGATACCACTTTGAAATTACCCAAACCTGGATTCCACTGAACAGGTGCCTCAATCCCTATGGGCCACATGGCCTAAAGCACATCTTCTTGAACTCTAGAGGCTGCTAACTAGCAGTGAGGGCCTAGGGTGTGTCCTTGGGAAGACTATATACTCATTATCATATTGTAGCACAATGGGATACATATAAATGGACAGTAAATAGTGGATGCAATACAAATAAATAGTGGAAGAAAATTGATGAAATAGGTAAAAAAGAAAAAAATTAACTGTATCTACTAGAATAATGATGATGTAATGACATGTCACTAAAAAATTGAAAATCAAGGATACCAGACAATAAGAATAAAATGTTCCACAAGGTAAAATAAAATAATGTCTACTCCAAGAATCATTAGATCCTACTCGGTCATTTGCTATCAAGCTCCATCATATCAGCACACAATCAAGTATTGGAAGCTTCATGCTTCCCTTTTTAAATAAATCCAACAACTTAATCTACTCCAAGTACCAAACTGCGCCTGTAAGGGGTGTGAGATAAATCTCAGTGGGCCATGACTAACAGTGTCTATAACATCTTTCCCATGTAATGGAATATAGTATTGTGCATGAATCCATATATAAAGTAAAGAATGCAGTACAATATAACTAACTTACGAAGTACCCACTTCTGCCGCCGATTGGTGTATGAACACACAACCGGTCCATTTTATAAATAAATTACCATTTAATTCTAATAGGGAATGTTAGGAATAGCCAAAACTGACATTAACTCGTGAAAGTATATGTAGTGAAGGCCCCAAGACATAACAAGGAAACCAAGCATGATATCCGGTGAGGGAGTTCCTGGGTAAAAACCAAGGTAATTTAATCTCATGGAAAGATAACTTAGTAGTATTTGAGTCCAGCTAAGGTGTGTGTAATCCAAGGAGTATAATCTAATGAATTCCACAATAAGTCACCTAACGAGTCTAAGGAGATCAAACATGGTAAAACGAGGCTAAGTAAAGACATGGCCCTCTCGGATTTAACCATAGAACCTTCTAGTCAGTGGTGGATCCAAGGAGTGTATCTGAGGTGTCCTATAATAAAGAAAAGGACCCAATGGTATTATATTAGACAACCAAGGAATAAAAAATAATGGTATTCAAGGTGGGTAACAACATAAGTAAATTGTATCCTTGAATCGGAATGGGGGTCTTAGAACCATGGTATTTTCCTCTCAGAATACAAGGATATCTCGAGTTAGTACGTTCTTATTTGTTATTGAAATCATGCAATAATTAAGTTGGTTCAAGTCTTGCCTTTCCCTTGATGGATAGTTCATGTAGAGTAAAAACCATTTATTTTATAGTCCAAGACCTATATTCAATTACTGTGGATAGTCCAAGTAGCGTTGTAACCATTTAATCAAGTCTTAATAGCCATCAAGTCTTATTTAATTATTGAAGTTCACTATGTTACATTACATCTAAATGGAAATGGGTGCTATGAATATGTAACCTTTATTCAATCTCTTTTGATAAGGGCAGGTTAACGACCTAGTATAGTTTCTATTTCACAATTCATATTTCATATTTAATAAACATTTGTAAGCACTTACCTCAGGCATATGAAGTGGTTAGCATACATGGTACATGACATTATGCAGTTATCATTAAGAATAAGAAATTTATTATAAAGAGACTTTCCGTTATAATGTTCAAGAAAAGGAACACCCAAATTAGGGATCAAATGTGATGAAAAACTAGTACCCAATCATGGAATAACCTCTAACATGAGGTGGATTGAGTTACGAGTGAAACAACTCACAACTAATCTCATATTTTTATAGTGTATAACCACAAAATTCTAACAAGTATAATCATGGAATTTTAATTTATGATGTTGTTTCCAATGAAACCAGTGGGCCCCACAAAAAATTTCAAAAAACCAAGAACTTTATGGATGAGTTATATACCATAGACATTAGGGTTGTACGAGCCTTCTCCTTCGGTATTGTCCATTGATTTGCCTCAGATCGGAGTAGATCTCTGAAAAGGTGAAAAAAGTTCACACAGAGATATATAGTTCAAGAATGGATGGGAAGAAGAGAAGATAAAGAGGACTCGACTGGTTGATGTTGCGCATCCAACGTGAAAAATGGAATCTTGATTGGATTCCAGATGAATGATACCACTTGATTTAACGTTTGGAACTTCTAAATTCTCTAAAATTAAAGATACCTAAGTCAATCCCACATAAACTCAGATTATGGAGGAAGGGGTTGGCCTAATGGATCATTAAGGGAATTATTGTCATTTCAAATGAGTTTTCAACCAGTGCAGGGTTAGCCTACATGTTTTGTCAAACATTGCGAAAATCATGTGAGATGGTTCTACCCAAATCTGCAAAAAAGGGGTGTTCTCATGGTTTGGGTTCACAACCGTGTGCCAACTGTGCGAGGTGTTACTATTCGAAAAATCACAATTTTTACTATTTGGAAAACCATGTGAAAATCGTGCGCAAACTATGTGACTTGGCCTATTTTTCCAAGAATAGGTGTTCTGAGCTCCAAACAAGCACTGAACACCTTATGTACCTTTTCTATCATTAAAATAAATCAATATAAGTATCAAAGTAAAGATTTAGAGAGAAAATTTAACGATCCATTCATGAGTGAAAAACAAGGTTCTTACATTTATATCTAAAGTAACTCTACTAGTATGATATGAGGGAAATAAATAAGTTATTTTGTATATTATATTACTAAAAATATTATTTGGAATGGTTTATTTTAAGGGATATGTTGTGGAATTTTTATATGTTTGTTTAGTGGCACACTTGTAATTTTTGGAAAGAAAACGTTATACCCACATTTTCCACATTTTTAAATGATCCAAACTAAACTATTATGTATGATTATAAATTTTAAGGACTATATTTGTCCCAAATGGTTTTATGAGAATTATCTAGGTTATTTTACCCTTTATATTATAGTTTAGCCTCAGGTAAACTCTGTTTTACAATACCTATGGTAATTATTTTTTTACAGTTTTTAATATTCATTACTGTAAACAAATAATTTAAAATTATTAGAATATTTAAATTTATATGATTCAATATTTTGAAACTATTTTTCAAAATTCTAAAACGAAAAGTGTAAAATTTTAATTAAAAATTTATCTTACAGTCATAATGAGAATGTTTTTTCCAAAGAGAAAATTTTCAAAGGATTAAAAAAATATATAAGAAAATAATATAAAGATGATTCAAATTAAAAAAAAATAATTTAATAGTTATATAATTAAACTAATTTTTATTTTAAAAACATATTAAAATAATTTGGTTCTCTTTATATGTTGTAAAAATATAATGAAATTATTAATAAAACTAGTATTTTTTACAATTTATTAATAAAATATCTTCTAAAAAAATTATCAAAAATTATCATCATAAAAATTTAATTATGATATAAGAAATGAATTTTATTTTTTCAAATAATTTTTATGAGTACATAAAAATTTCAATTTATAAATATTTCAAAAAATGTGACAAAACCTATTTTTAGAAAAATATATAATTTAAGCATAAACTTTGATTTATTTTATCACACGAAAAAAAACAAATAAGATGAATGTAACACCCTAACCCTAGAATCCCAGAGTCGGTGCATTATTACATAACATTGGCATGATCACAAAGGAGAAAATCCCGAAAAGACCGATCAGTTTATTAGCTTTCAACGTACTAGATACACAAAAAAGTTTTACATTACATTATGAAATGAAAAAAAACAATAAAATTGTGTCACCTTCGACCACATTCATCCCCCTTAGAATATGCCTATAGGTCAGTCACAATATACTTCTCCACATCATTGTAAAAATAAAACATAGAATGGGGTGAGCTCAGATGCTCATTAAAGATAACAATATAGGAGAAACATTCGTAACTAAGAAAAAACATTTAAGGTAATGTATAAGACTAAAAAATTAAACTTTTAAACATAAACATCCGCATAATATAGGAAATATATATTAAATAATTCCATTTACTAATTCACATAGATATTCTACAAGTCGAATAATCACATGGAATATCAATAGCAAATTTCATATTGATGGAATGCATAAATCCAGATATCATAACCACACAGTCAAGGCCTCGTGCCAAGACTACAAATAATATTTTTTCATGGCCTTGTTACAAGAATATAGTCTGTCCCATTAGACCTAAAAATGCATCGAGGACCTATAGTGAGCTCCACCCATCACTTACTATGTCCAATGCATTCCTCATATGAAAAATTAGAAATATAATATAAATATTTATATTCAAACTAGAATACGAAATGATAATACTTTAACCATAAACCATGAGTGGTATAAAAATAACTCATACATAGTCAAACATATCACAAACCCTTCAATACATCATGGAATATTGGAACATAATAAATCAACTTCAAATAACTATAAAATATATCAAAGGATGTTGACATAGGTAAAATCAAAACCACTTAAGAGAAACATCTATTTCTATTTTGAAACAATTTAAAAGTCACATATTTTTTTAAAAAAATATTTATTTTGTAAATACTCTTATTATATTTTATTTTAAGTTTAGAATGTGTTATAATGGTGGAGAATAACCGCACTCACCATATATGTTAAAAAACATTCTTTCCTTAATTTTGTCGAAAAGTTGGTAAATGACCTTATTTGGAATACAAAGGAAATATTCCTTTATTAAAATATTTTAAAAATTGAAACAATGGGATGAATGATATTAAACCATTATATATGAAATAGTAAAAATGTGTTGTAATAAATTTTTATGAAACACAGATGTTGATGATATAGAGGACCCAGTAGATACTCACTTATAAACAACCTCAGATAATAATGAGACTATAGAATTAAACCACACCCTGTACTTTTCTTTGATCAAGGATATGTTAAAATTATTTATAGTAGTTTAATAATGGTTATTAAATTATACAAGAACCCCATACATAAATATGATATCATATATGATATTTCTAATATTTCATTGTATATACTATTTTAGTACTATCATTGTTTCTGGTGTTAACTGATTCATTTTATATTATATTTTTTGTTATGTAAGTCATGTTTTTAATGGATAGTATGTATTTGATTCATATGGATAATTATATTATGTTCTGAAACATTATTTTCATTCATAAAATTAAAATTACTCTTGAATGGTTACAATGGGTAATGAATCTTAACGCGTTCATGCAGACGGTATTCTGTACGTATGCACGAGCGACAATACGTTTATATTGAGGGAGAAATAATATGTTATTGGATGGTATATAATATATAAAGAATCCATAACATTTTTTATTTATTTTTGAAATAATTAATACTCAATATTATACCTATCCAAATAACGATGTATTTGAATAACAAACTACATCACGACATGGAGATGGTAGGCTGTACGTAAGCACATTTAGTGACATGTCATTCATATGAATGATAGAATAATGAATATGGTTGTAAAATATTTATAATAAAATCATAGTATGTATAAGGTACTAGTGATATTATTTTGGAATGGAAAAATCAAATAAAGAAGAAGTGGAAGAAGATAAGAACTTTGAAAGAGGTGGTAAAATTATTACCTATTCTTCGGGTGTTTTCTGTTTGAGTTGATCAAAATGGATACTTAGGGTGGCTTTATGATTAAATTAATGCCTCTAGGTCTAAGGTAGGGTTGCTGGGAGGATATTTGAGCAGGTTTTGGATGAGCTAAATCGCTTTGGAGGTGTGATTTTGAGATAAGGTGAAGTACCCTTTTATAAGAGAGGTGAGGGTCACATTAGAAAAAACTTGAAATATTATTTTATTATATAGTCATATTCAGTTTTTAATGGTTAAAAATGATTTATTTCAAATATCATGTGGGGATGGGTCGCCAAAATATCAAAATATTGGTTTTATATAGGTTTAGGTCTCTATATTAAACTTATCTTTTATATTTAACTCTTAGTTAAATATTTTAACTTTTACCATCTATTAATTTTTGACTGTAATAAATGGTTAATAATATTATTATAAAAATCCAAGAGAACCCGATATGGTTAATTATTGATATATATTACCATATCTATGACCTTTTATTTAATCTTATATTTTTAGAAATATTATATCAATTAATAATATAGTATTTCATTTCAAAACTTATTTAAGTCAATTTTGACACTATTTGGTATTTTGTTTTTGTGAAAGTCATAAAGACTTTATGAATTTGAAAACAATTATTTAATCAACCCTAACATTTCATATTAACCTATAAAATTAGTTTAATTCATTAAAATGTTTAATTTTCATATATTTTAAAACTTGTAATATAAATTTATTTAATGTTTCATTAATAACGTAATTACTGCATCATCATTGTATCATAAATAAATTTATATATTTAATATACAAATCATTTAAATAAAATACCATTATGTATAAAATATTTTTATCTTTCTAATAAATTTATATAGTTAAATTTATCTTATATATAAACCTATTTTAAATATGGTTTAGTTATTAAACCTTGAATTTAACACATTTAACTATTCATGAAATAAAATAATAATAAATGTACTAATCTAATCCAAGTTGACCAAATGGATCATATTTTATTCCTAAGGGTTTATTTGGTCGAAATACACTTTCACAATAGAATTAGAACATCTGTTAGGGTAACTATAATATCATTTTTACCTTTAATTACCCTATTTAATTTTAACCATAATAAATAAAAGTCAAAAGTTGTAATTCAACAAAATTTATTTTCAACTTATTTAAGAAAATTTTACATAATGATTTCAACCATGTCTCTCTTATTTGTTAAATTTAATTAAATTATTTTGTAAAATTATGTTTTATGAAAATTTTCAAATGTTCCTAGAAGGTGGCTAAAAGACATTAAAAAGTTAAAAATAAATTTATACTTCTAATTTTATAATAAAATGACATAAATGAATAAAATTTTACTTATATTGATATTATATATATATATTGACTTAAAAAAAATTAAATAAAACAAATAATTATTTAAATAAAATGTCATTTTTAAATAATAATACAGTCTGTTTCATTATACATCAAAAATTGAAAGTTTTCAAAAAAATACCAAAAAATTACCCTAAACTCATTTTTATATTCCAAATTAAAAAATGATTTCTATTTTACCAAATTAAAAACATAAAAGTTTCATTAATTCATTTAAAATTAATTCCTGTTGTCAAAACAAAAAAAACGGGTTTTTCAAAATTTTAAGCTATCAAAAGATCGACATGTGTTTATGTAAAATATATATGTGTAATTACATATGATGACCTAAACTATATTTAATGATAAAGATATAATTTTATTATACTTAAAAACCATTCAAATTCATAATTTAACACTATATATTATTTTGATTAAAAAAGTTGTTTTCAATTAAAAATTAATATTTTTCATTATTCATCAAAATATGAAAGTTATCATAAATTTACCAAAATATTATCCAAATTAAATTTTTATGTCCCTTATATAATGAAAAATTTAAAATAATTAAATTTAATATATAAAAGTCTCAAATATGTGTTTTAAAAATGGCTCTCTATTAAAAAGTGACAAAATTACATTTCTTGAATAATTCTTCTTTTTTCTAAAAAAGCAGATTTTGTTCTTATATTATGTCTAAAACACATAATATGCATTTTAAAATTATATGGAGTATATAAAATTCAAAATTCAGTTAATACTTTTCATAACATCTTTTTGAATGGCTTGTTTTGTAAGTCGTGGTGCGCTCGAACTCGGTGTTGCGTTTAGCACAATCTCTTTAAAGAGATCACTTACTATGAAATCCTACGATGTTACATTCTACCCTAATTTAATAAATTTCTTCCACATAATTTTAAATAATATTTTGAAAATAAAAGGTTGAAAATAGAAAATACCTTTGTGGAAGAACCACATCATAAATAAGGTTAATAAAATTTATTCTAAATAAGAGGGAAAAGGAAATGAAACATTCGCCACCAAATTAGGGTTTTAAATAGAAGAATAGTGGTGTCAATTTTAATTGGGGGAAAATGTAAATATTTATAGGGATTAATTGAGGTTATCAATCACAAACAAGTTAATGGAAAATTAAGGGCCTGAAATACATAAATCATTGATGGCTTTGACATATTAAGAGTTCAACGAAAGATAAGTTAATTGGATAACACGTTTTTGTTTTAAGATGATTCCCCTAATTTTTATGAATTTATTTCATCAAAGAATAATAATTAAATGACTTGACAGATAGAGTCACATCCTTTAACTAATTTCTACCACAAAATCATCCTAGAACTCAAAGATATTTTATTTATCCTAAACAGATAGGGTAAAAATAAGAATTTATAATTCATATGTCAGACCATTTAAAAAAACTACAATATAAAAACTAGGACATCACATAGTACAGTGGTAGGTGATGCACCTTTGTCTCCTTTCGGTTTTGGGTTCAATTCTCGTAGCCTTGCCGGACGCGATGTGATGTCACCCGACCTCCGGGTTATCGTTTTTATAACAATCCAAAAAATGATCTTAAGAAATTATTTAACCTTAACAATAGTATCCAATATCAAATATAGTCCATTCGAACCTTTAGTCATATCCAAAATACTTCAGTCCAAAATCACAGACCAAAATTTATAATGAATTTATTCACAATGAATATAACGTTTTCCATTAATAAAATGTGAATACCTTCATCATGTATTCTATTAAAACATCGTAACACCCTGAATTACCGTAAAACCTTATTTATTACATTCAACCTCCCTTAGTACTTATTGAAGTCTGGATATACTTATTATATCCCAAAATGTAGTAAAATCCAAGAATTATGGAAGAAATAAAAAATTAATTAGTTCAAAGGGAGTTAATAATTTATAATATACATTATCCAACTCAATTATATCTTATTCTAAAATAATTATCTCAGTTTCAGAAACATATTAAGGTTTATCTTTCCCCCAAACATGTAGTTTCCAAAAATTTTAACTTGAAACTATGTCTTATTAAATAGTACCATAAAATCTAATTTTTTTTAATGAAAATGTATTGAAGTACAATCCTTACATACATTATAATTATTAGAACTTGTACATCATCAATACCATACTCAAACGAAAAAATTATTTAATAACAACGTAAGAACATGAATCGTTCCTCTTTATATTCTATTGTAAGATAACTTTATTATTATCCAATAGTAGAATTTGGGGGTATACTTTGATGATTGGGACATTGATTCGCCCAATGTTCCAACTCCTTGACAATGAAGCATTGCCCATTTGAAACCTTTTTCTTACCCTGGAAATCATGTACTTGGTGTACTTTTTCTAAACACTTATAACAAAATCCCATTCCCTTCAAGAACTTACCAAGGTGATTCGTTCCACAGCTATCACATATGGGAAAATCCTTCTTCTTATTAATCCCTTTACCCGTCATTCTCTCTACCATTATTTTCTTCTCTTTTATCCCTTCAAATCCATATGACTGAAAGAATTATTTACTTATCTTAATAACAAATGCTAATATTTTCTCATATGAAGAGAATACATGGGAGAATATTTACCTTCTAAATGTTGGATTAATTCCATGGAAGATATGATCCTCTTTACTTTTTGGATCATGCTTATTGCTGGAGTTATCATTACTTATATTTGGTTCCATTTCTAAACAATTAAATACACTATGCTAGTTTATGAATCAAAATGCATATTTTCAATATTGTAAAATACCTAATGTAAATTGAAATGATTATGGATATAATCTATAATAATAAGAAAAAATTATTATTTGAGGAATTATTTACTCATATATACTTTATATTGGATTCTAAATAAAATTTGAAGTATCCCAAGCATATCCCCCAGCAGTGTCATAACCATCTGTGTAGTAAGTCCTTTCGTCATGTACCAAGATACCATTGGTCAAACCTGAAACTTCATGTCAGAGTTTTTACTCTTAGATACATCTATGCCAGAACCGCCTCTACCTGCTTTTATATATACATGGATGTTTTCTTTGGAAAATTCATAAAATATCTACATTACCAAAATTATATAATGTTCTTCTATACTAATTAATCCTCAAGATTTTTGTTAGAGGAATGTTTTTAAATCAGGTTTTTTCTAAATCAAGTTTCCAAAGTTTGCACTAAACTTCCTCTAATACAAACTGTAACGCCCCGACCCCAGAAGTCCAGAGTTGGTGCATTATTGCATAACATTGGCATGATCACAGGAAATCAAATCCCAAAATATCGATCAATTTAGTTTCCCTAGAAGTACTAGATATATAAATTTGTTTTTAATTACATTATTAAATGAAAAATACAAATAAATTATGTCTCCTTTTAACACATTTATCCCCCATAGACTATCCATATAGGCCAGTCATAATATACTTCTTCACATCCAGAGAAAAATAAAACAATTAAAGGGGTGAGCTCAAATGCTCAGTAAGGATAACAATATTGAGGAAACTTTCATAAATAATAATAAAATTTAAGGCATTATATAAGAGTAAAACATAATCATTTTAAACATAAAAATCATCATAATATGGAATAAATAAATCAAATAATTCCATTTACTATTTCACGTGGATATTCTACTAGTTGAATAATCCAATGTAATATAAATATCCAATTTCATATTGATGGAATTTAAAATGTTGTATATCATAAGCACATAGTCAAGGTATCATTACAAGACACTAGTATGTCTCATTAGACATAACGATGCATCAAGGATCTGTAGCAACTCCACCCATCACATACAATGTCCAATGCAATCCTCATATTAAAAGGTTTAAACATAACATAATCATTCGTGTTAAAACCAACATACAAAATGTTAATAATTAAACTATAAAAGATGAATGGTATAAAAATAAAAAATACACATTAAAACTTATCAAAAAGCATTCAATAAAATACTGAATATTGTATCATAATAATCAACTTCAATCATGTGTAAAATCAATCAATGGATGTTGACACAGATGAAATCAAAACCATTTAAGGGAAATATCTCTTTCTATTTTGAAATCATTTAAAAGTAAAATAATTATAAAAGAAAACATTTATTTTGAACATATTATTATAATATTGTAAGGGAATATTTAAAGGTGTTATAATGGCGAAAAAAGCCACACTCGCCTCATAACATAAAAAACATTCTTTTCTTAATTTTGTCGAAAAGGTCGTAATGGAACTTGTTTGGAAAATTAAAAAAATATTCTTTTATAAAAATCTTATAAAAATTAAAACAATGGTATAAATGACTTTAAACCATATTATACAAAATTGTAAAAATGTTTTGAATTTTTTTTTGTGAAACATGGATGTGGATGATAATTAGGTTCTAGTAGATACTCATGTATAAACAACCTCGGATAATAAAGAGATTGTAGAGTTAACCCTTACCTTGTACTTTTCCTTGATTGAGGGAAAGATAAACTCCAGTATAATTGTTATATCATTGTTATTAAATTATAAAAGAACCACATACATAAATATTATAACATATATGATTCTTATAATATTGCTTTGTTAGTAATATTTTAGTAGTATCATTGTTTTGGGTGTTAACTGATTCATTTTCCTTTATAAGTTTTGTTAGGTAAGTCATGTTTGTTATGGATATGATATATTTTAATCATATACATAATTATATTAATTTATTAACCATTATTTTTAATCAAAAAATATAAATTATTCTTGAAAGGTTATGACGGAGAAAGAATCTCATCGCAACTGTAGAGACGGTAATCCGTACGTACGCACAAGCGACAATACCATTCTATTTTTGTTAAAATCGTATGTAATAGGATATTATATCATTTATATAGAATTATTAACTTGGAATAATAATTATTTAAATAATTTACACTCATTATTATACCCATCAAAAGGATGAAGTGTTTGAATAAAAAAACTATACCACGATGTGGAGATGGTAAGCCATACGTACACACGTATGGTGACATGTCATTCATAGGATGGATACAATAGTGAATATGGTTGTAAAATATTTATAATAACATCATAGTTTGTATAAGGTACTGGAGTAATTATTTTGGTATGGAAACAACAAAGATTGAGGAAGTGGAAAAAAGAAAAGAACATTAATAGAGGTGGTTAAATTAATACCTCTTCTACTGGTGTTACCTTTTCAGTTAATCAAAAGGGATCCATTGGATAGAATTATGACAACTGTATGGCCCCTAGATAGATGTTAGGATAGTTTGGAAGATATTTGAGAAGGTTGTGGCCGATCCAAATGGTATCAGAGGTGTTATTTTGAGTGAATAGGAGATACACTTTTATTAGAGAGCTGGACATCACTTTAGGAAAAGCCGGAAATATTATTTCATTATACAATCCTATTAAATTTATAATGGATCGAAAATTATTTATATAAAGGAAAAGGTGGTTATGGCTAAAAAACTCTAAACCAATAGGTTTTAGACAAGTTTATGTTATATATAAACCTAATAATTTAGATATAACACTTAGCTAAATAGTTGAACTTTTATCATGTATTCTTCTATTATTAAAATAATTGGTTAATAATCTTATTATAAAAAGCCAAGAGAACCCCATGTGGTTCTTTATTGATATATCTATCCTTATCTATGTCCTTTGACCTATTCTTATATTTTTAGGAATATTATATCAATTAATAATATAGAATGTTTTTTAAAAACATATTTAAGACAATTTTGACACTATTTGGTATTTTGGTTTTGTGAAAGTCGTAACAACTTTATCTCTTCGAAAGATTTTATTTCACCAACCGTATCATGTCATATTAAACTATAAAATTAGTGTAAATCATCAGAAGCCTAAATTTACATTTATGTGGATATTTATAATATAAATTATTTTAATCACTCATTAAAAAGATAATCAATGCATCATCACTGTATCATAAATAAATTTAATTATTTAACGTCGAAAAATTAAAAAATAAATTATTAATATTTATTAAATATATTTAGATTTCTAATTAATATTTATAGTCTAATTAATCTTATGCATAACTTTTTATTAAAAATTATTTAGTTATTAAACATTGAATTTAGAACTTTTAACTCTTCCTGAAATAAAAAACTAATAAATGTCCTAATTTAACCCAAGTGGACCAAAATGATCATATTTTATTCTAAGGATAGTTTTGGTCGAAATACACTTACCTAATAGAATTAGGACATGTGTTAGGGTAATTATAATAAAATTTTACCTTTAATTACCCTATTTACTTTTGACCATAACAAATAAAATTTATAAAGTTATTATTCATAGAAAAAATAATTTAATCCTATTGATTCGAATTTTACTTACAGATGTCAATCGTGTCTCTCTAAGTTTTAAAATTCAGTTCACAGATGTGGTAGAATTATTTTTTATGCAAATTTGAAAATGTGCCTTGAAGGAGTGTAAAAGACGTTAAAAAGTTATATAAAATATTATAATTCTAATTTTACTATAAAATGACTCCAATGAATTAAATATACCTTTATAGATATTTTATATATATTTGGACATAAAATTAATTTAAATAAAATAAATAATTATTTAAATAAAAATTCATTTTTAAACAATAACTCACTGTTTTTAACTATTCATCCAAAATTGAATGATTTTAGGAAAATAGTAAAAGTTCACCCTAAGATAATTTTCATATAACAAATTCAAAAATGATTTAAAATTTACCAAATTCAAAACATAAATGTTTCATTAATTAATTTGAAATTAATTCACATTGTCAAAACCAAAAAATAGTGTTTTAAAAATTAATAACTATCAAAATATTGACAGGTTTTTTATCAAATTTAAATGTGAAATTACATATAATTACATATATAGTATTAAATGATAAAAATATAATCTAATTATACTTTAAAACCATTATAAATACAAAATTAAAACTATGAATTATTTATATTAAAAAAGTCATTTTCTATTAAAATTTATATTTTTCATTATTCATCAAAATATGAATGTTACCAGAATAGTACCAAAATTTTATCCAAACTAAATTTTTATGCCTTGCTTATAAATAAGAATTTAATTTAATAAAATTAAATATATAAATGTGTCAAATATTGGTTTTAAAATCGGTTCACTATTAAAATTCAATAAAATAACATTTTTTGAAAAAAATACCTTTCTCACTGAAAGAAATGAATTTTTTCATATATAATGTCTAAGAAACACATAATATGGATTATAAAATTATATAAAGTATTTAAAATTCAAAATTCAGTTAATACTATTCATAACCATTTTTTGAACTGCTTGTTTGTTATGTTGTGGTGCGCTCAAACTCGGTGTTGCGTGTAGCACAAGCTCTTTAAATAGTTCACGTACTATGCAATCCAGGGGTTTTACAATGAATGTGGAATATTATATTGAATATATAATTTATAAATTTTATAAAAATAATTCACCAATATTTTTTTTAGAATTTATTGAATTGAAACATGTTTGTGTGCATAAAAATAATTTTTTAGAAAATGGTTTCCTTTATTTTCAAATAAAATTTATTTTCACTTCAAATAAATTGGAATCCAAAGAATTTGTTTTTATAATGTTTTGAACCATATATTTTCATAATTTAGTTAATACTATTTAAACCAACCATTCTATCATCTACCTAGTAACTGTCATATTAAATGATAATAGTTATATTGAATTTCCCCTTTAATTTAAGTTTAGTGTTCTATGTATCACAAGAAACACTCAATATTACGTGTAATGGAATATTAACTCATTATTTATTATAATGAAATATATAACTGATATATCTTATGATTAAAAATATTTGAAATATAAAATTAAATTTAAAATACATTTTACAAAATATATGGGTGTTACATCTTACCACCATTAATCAATGTTTTCCTTGCAATTTGAATGTGTTTTTGGGAAATAATTTGTTTTCAATTTAAAAACCATTTGTGGGAAAACATATTCATAAATTTATTTAATAAAAAATCTATTTAATATAAAGAATGGGTTGTGTGAATATTATCTAGAATAAAACATACTATGTTTCCAAATAAGAGAACATGGGTGATAATTGAATGTTTTGACATACAATAAAATCTCAATATAAAAAAATTATAAAAAGTGACACAATTCATTGATAACAATAAAATTCCTGATCATGTGAAAATAAAAAACCACAGAAAAAAATTCCAAAAATGTGGGAAAATGTTTATTGATATCATAAAAAATGAGGGTAATATGAAAAAATTAATTTAAGATCATTTTCCTAACATTTTTTAATTTCCACACGAAGATATACGTACTTGATTCCATTCAATTTCATACAAACAATATCTACCATTGTTTTTTCCATGATAAATTTCCCTTCATATCTTAGTCTAAGAGATGATTTTTTTCATGTCTGTGTCACTAACGGATAAAAGTATCACTAAAATAATGACAAATAATTCTTGATATCTATGGTTATTATAAAAAACAAAATTTTTTGAAGTAGTTGCCAAATATTCATAAATAATAAAATGGTGAAGTAATACATTAATATCTTAAACATAATCTATTGAGAAATATCAATTAGTACATAAATGATTATCATTATAACCCTTCATAAATTTAAAATATAAAACTAATTTTCATAAAATATGGAAAATTTACTTAACATCAATCCCAAAAATATAATAAGTTATATCTTGGTTATCACATAAAAAATATGTGAATAACTAGGTCATTTATTTTTATAAAACATGAGAATAATACGAATTTCCATAAATCCTTAATGAAAAAATATAGCCATCAAAATTCCTTGTATAAGACCATATGAAGTTGAATATATTCCATTAATCCAATAATTATTTGATCTCTATTAATGATAACATAAACCACATTGGCCCCAAATGAAAAACTAGATATATGATCGCCATTACTATCTAATTTATATTTTCTATATCAATAATCTTTTTATCCACACTAAAAATCATTTCTTCAACATAAAAAACATATTATGGGTTATCGTACCATAATCAAAATATCACTTTCTATTAAATTAATTTTTTATGCGATCATTAGGCTTAAACATATTCCTCAAAATACTAAATGATAAACCACTACTAAACAATCCAATGATGTTTTAAGACTATAATATCCCAAATTAAATTTATAAAAATTATATCACTTTAATCATAATACATAAACACATCAATCATTAAACTATTTATACACCATTTACTAGGCTTTGAATTCTTGTTCTTTAAAATTTATTTCCTTTCATATGGAATTTTTTGTCTCCTCATCATTAGTAATATAATCATTACTCGTACAAGCTTATTGATTATCTTCATGACCATTTCATTTGAGAAATTTAATTTTATAATTCACATACTTTACAAATTTTAAATATTCTACCATCAATTATATATTAGGGAGACAATTATTATCATTCATTTCATTAACCAAAATTTTAATTTTCCTTTCCCTATTACATGATTTGTGTCGTTATTTTTCACAATCAAAATGTCTTCCACTTTATTAGTGAAAATAAATTGATTGTTATTTCACACATTCTCAACATGTAGAAAACATAATCCTCATGATCTATTGCCTCCTCCTGTCAAACTCTCAACAAAATATATTCTAATATTTTTTGGTGAGTCTGAGAGTTTTTTATAGTGCAATTTGTTTAGCATATATCATGATAAATGATTATGAATATTCAACATATCATTCACTCCATTAATTATACCATTTGGTTTCTCATAAACACATTTTCTATCTCATTGAACACTAATAAAATTACTCATGTTTACCACCATTGACTAAGAAATAGAATACTGTCAGTAACATTATTCATTATGGGAAACCAAAAAATCTATAAAAATCACTTATATGGTGTAGAAATCCTAACACTTCATTTTCAATATATGGAATTGTAGTAATAACCAATGCCATTCATGGTCATTATTTAAATCCTTCATGATGGGATAAAATGATTTTGGGAATTTCTATAGCATATCCATTGGGAGTGTCAAACCATGCATACCATATGTACTATTGTTTTTCACTAGGTTACAATTGATTCATTGTAAACATGATGGTTTTAGAGTTATTAACCATTAATACCAATTTTTTAGAGCCATATAAACTTATAATATCTATAAACTACATAAATTTCTTGTAAAAAAGCTTTTTATCCAATATGAAAATTTATGGACATTTTATTATACAATAACTCATCCCTACACATATCATTACACATATCAATATTTGTTTCATTAATATATACATATAATAGTTTCCAATAATTAAATAAATTATTTCTCTGATTCCAACTATAAAACCCCATCATTTAAAACAAAGATATTACATCTTTTCAGATGATTGTTCATTACATCAAAAAACCGTGTGATCATAAAGGTATAGTTCCTTTGGAAAATTAAACACATAAAAAACTCACCCATAAGTGATCTACATAATAACCCACTAAGTTCATCATAATTAGAAGAACCCTTATTCATATAATACATAAAACCATTAATCATATACTATGTAATGAAAAATAAAACTATAGGTGAACTGAAATTTTCAACAAGGGTAAATAATAAGGATATCAGTATAACATGAGCATGTGGGTATGATAACATTAGGATAACATTAGAAAAACACACCCAACATATCAAATATCATAAACATGATTCATATAATAAATCTTTTATGGTCATAAGACATGAATAGTAATGAAGTCAAAGAACATCAATCATAAGAGTGTAATATTGTAATAAGTGATAGATTATTATAATACATAAAAATGTTGAAAATACATTCTTTAGTTGTCCAATTATAATTTCCAAAACTATAAAGTGAAATGGTTTAATAACACATACCATTATAGTTGTAAAGAATCACTCCTAATACTATTATAGTTGCTACAGTCCCTCAATAAACATGGTTCACTCCCCATTCCATTAAAATTTATCAAATGAGATATCATTATTTACCCATTGAATTAGAGAGAGATATATGGACACAAAATAGAGAATTATATTTATTTCTATGTGTGATATAAGATCAGTAAATCAATAATCATATTAAATCCCATTAAATGGAAGGAGTTTCATAAAAATTTCATTTTAACATAACATGTGGAAAAGAAATAGTTTTTGTTATTGTTTCTTCATTTCATAAAATAATAAAACATACAAATATAAATGGAATTGATAATAATTTTATCATGTTATGAACAATGAAAGAGAAACTTGTTTCACAAACATAATTTAATCATAAACATAAATCATTTAGATAAAAATAATCGTAATGGTGTCCGGGGATGATATTCTTAGTAAATAAAAAGTAATATCAAATCAGGTCATATTAAATGGAATATCATTTTGAATAAAAATCACATTGATAGTTTCATAAAGAAAATATCCTTTCAAATTTTTAATATAATTTTCAAAAAGTAATATATTTTTAAAATCCTTTTCATTGGAAATAAACATTAAATCATATAATGTAATCTTTAAAAATCATTAAATAAAATTACTGATGAAAATATCCATTCCCATTTAAAATAATTTGTTTAATGATAATAATTATTAACATTCTTTTCATGAAATATATATTTTTGAAATTTATAAATGAAGCTTTATAAATAATTTATAAAATTCCTTGAGAAAAATATCAATTCCATTTTGAAAAAAAATTATTCTAAAAATTAAACAATTTAAAAAACCATTCCTTGATAAAAACATTAGAAACATATAAATTAATCATTAAATAATTGATCAATATTTTTAGTCACAAATAATTTTCATGTTGTAAACATAGATAATGATTCCGTTCAAATTTTCAATGAATTCAAAAGGATTTATGTTTTAAAAAGGACATGAATTTTTGATTCAAATAACATTGGAAAAATTCAAACATGGGCAATTTTTTTAAAAAAAACATTGTATAATGTTAATTTTTTTTAAAAACGTTTTATAGAAAACATAGATATTGAATAAAAAGTTTTTCGTCTGAAATGATAAATAAAGATGAGGCTTCATAAAATAATTCTTTTGATATATTTAATCAATTTATTGAGTAAAAATGTGAAAAAACATTTATTTCGTGTTATAAAAATGGGACTAGAAAATTAAATATTATCCTAAATGATGCATCATTATCTTTAATCATATAAATAATAAACATAATGAATCAAAATAAATGATCACATTATATCATAAAACCATCAACACTATGGTAATGATGAATAATAAGCCACATGAAAGATAAAAAATAAATAAAACATAACATATAATGAAATTAATTAAATTCATGCTAATAAATGTTAAATGAGAAATTTATACACCTCATAAAAGAATATATGTGCACAATAATACATTTTTCTCAATGATGTAAAATTGAGAACAAAATCCCATACTGCTTTATCAATCTATTAAATCATAAGCCCCATTAAATAACAACAATACATGTGATTATAAATATCATTAAAATGAACATTATTAATGATATAAATTATCAATTAGATAGTATAAAACCCACAAAATATAAAAAATTATTGAATGTGGCATAAATCTCCTTGAAATAAAAGAGGGAATATAAGTCCCTTATCTTAATTCGCAACTTCTTTTATACACATTCACAACTCCTGTTTAAAATTTTTAATTTTATTATATATATATCCATTAAATAAGAAAAAATATTTAAATATATCATATTATATAATATATTATTATAAAATTTTATTACCTTTTTACTAGACCATATATTATTTACTTATGACCTTTTATTAATGTCATGTTTGATGATATAACTACATAGTTTTTCATGAATTTTTTGAATTGATATTTTTTGGTTATCACAGTTTTATCATTTTTACATAATAAATATAATTTTATGTATGATATAATATATATATCTATATATCTATAAATATTTATAGTACTATATGATTTTTAATATTAGAATATTAAATACACCGTTCATGCAGACGGTAGGTTGTACATACACTTGAACAATGTTTCCATTTTCTCAAAGGATTAAATTAAAAAAGATAAACAAAAAATTAACATTATAGAAACATTTTTATGTCACATATATAACATCTTATTATTAATACCATCCTTATTACGTTCCCTGTATTGCGTGAGTTAATCAAATCGCTTCCCGAGGTCGTCATCCGATGTATAAATGAGCAACATTATCATATACCCACAAAATGGATTGTAAGAATTTATATATGATATAATAATTACAAAATCATATTAAATATATATATATAAATTATATAAACTTTAAATTCATCTTTATATACATCAATGGGAGTTGTGATGAAAAATTAATTTATTTGATTTGCGAGGTGTTAGTCTTCTATACATAGGAATGATGATTTCATATCCAATGTTTTTAAAAAAAATATGATTTAGGTTATGAAATTAACGTAGTAAAATATTATTATATTGAAATACTGATGTTTTTCATCGAAATGGGTTAATAATAATTTAATGATGTGGGTGAAGATATAAATTAGAACACTAATTGAAGAATGTTTCCTCTCCTAAGGGTATCATCAAAACGTTGGAACCAAAAGACATCTAAGGTGGTCTTTGTGACCAAAATATAAATTATATCCCGATATGAGGGACTTAATGAAGTTATTAATCATGGTATCTTCCCATCCCAATGTTTTTCTATGTTTGAATAGTACTGGATAATGTGTTTCCTTTTATAAGTGAGGTGAATGACAAAATTATTTTATTTTTAAAAGCAAATATTAAATATTTTTTTCATGCCTAGAGGGAAAAAAATTGGGAAATTATTGACACTTAAATGTTATAATGTTAAAATATTATCATAAGATTGGGGTCTTACATGTTTCATTATCCTTCTACCCATTATATTTTTAGTTTAACTATTAGAAATCCTATTTTCACCTTAACCATGATAAATAGATTTTTTTTATGTTTTTATGATTAAGTATTGAAAAAATTTATGTTTAGATTATTATAAAATATATATTATAATGATTCCAAATTATTAATCCATTTTCAATATTCCATACACATAAGTGAAATAATTTAATTCATAATTAATAATGTAGAAGCAATAAGAAGTAGTTTTCCTAAGAGAATGTAATCTATAGTTTTAAATGTTTTAATAATAAATTTCAATATGAAATATATTCATATTAAATAAAGGGGATAAATTGATATTTAATTGAAATAATATTAATTTGAAAACATTATGAAATTTTTATGATTTTAAATTCATCAAAAATGAATAAAAAATCGTAACTAAAACCATTATTTTCCAATATTAATAAAAAACATAATATTCTAATAAATGAATAAAATTTAGTCTGGAAGAAAATATTTAAATGGTTATCTAAAAAATTAAATTCATCCTCCAAAATATATTTTTTATATGTTTTAAAATGAAATTTTAAAAATGAGCCCATAATAAGACAAAATTTCATCTAAAAAATATATAGTTGTTTCATAAAATTATAATTTTTATCTCATGACTAGAAAACACATAAGATAAATGTTAAATATTATATTGAATAAATAAAATATTTATTTCATTATAATCATTCAATAAAAGAGATTTTATTAATTTATTGATTTAAAACATGTTTAGGCTGATAAAAATAGATTTTTTAGAAAATGATTTTATTTATATTCATATAATTTTTATTTTCAATGATCATTTCTGTTTCCATAAATAAATACTTCTATGTACAATTATATGCCAAATTTTTATAAATTTTAGATAATTTTGTTCAAACCCTCAATTCTAATGAGTAGGTGATAAATATCATATTAAATAAAAATATTTTAATTTTATTTACTGTTTCCTTTAATATAGGTGTTTCGTGTATCAAAATATATACAATAAGACAATATAAAATTAGTGTATATCATAATTGAAGCTTAACACTAAGTACCATGTAATAGAAAATATCAAAAATATTTAATTTTTGTGATTTTAAAAAAAACTCATTGTGTTATACCCATAACATAATAAAGTTAAGTTGAAATTAAAGAATGTTTTAATAATATAGTAATTAGAATATTTTATTTTGGATGGTATTGTTGAATTTAAAATATGATAGAAAAACAAGTACTCATTTTGTGAACATCATTTCTCCCTTGGAAGACTCATTTGAAATGGAGGTATTAGGAAAATATAATAAGATTAAAGGTTCAATATTAAGGAAGGATGTTATAAATTAATAAAAATGGGATTATTTATATGTTGAAATTAAATTTTGAGAGTGTCTTTGAATGGGATATGAGAATGCCATTTTATACGAGGTGAGAATGGATTTTTTGTAAATATTTCAGCATAATATATAGAGAGAAAATGTTTCACAAGTCAAATAGATCTAAAAATGAGAAATAATGGTCTCTATGATTTTATATGTTTTTTAACATATAAACCAAAAAAATGTAAAAATATTTTATAGTGATTGAAACCCTTTATCCCTTGACATATTAATTTTGCTATTTTACAGTTTACTGTAGTATCTAGTTGTTACAAAATTCAATTTTAATAAATAAAAATAAAATGTAACTTTTTAAATAATTTGATCAAACTAATAAAAAATATAAATTCCATTTTATCATAATACCATTAATTAATTTTGAAAAAATAATTTCAAGAGTAATTAAACTAACATAATGGGACATATTTTAAGAAAAATAATATCTTTAATATTAAAATTTCTATGTAGTATAAAATTATCAAATAATTGTTTTTTATAGTAGAAATGGGTTTTTTATAAAAAAAATTAATTTTATTTGGAATAAAATGGAATTTAAAAATGAAGTTCACTTAAATAATATCAAAATAAAATATAATACCAATTTTTTTTATTAAAAAAATAATTTTGTTGTTAAACAATGGTTCCCAAAATTATTAAAAGTATTTTATTTTTTATATTTTCACTGGTAAAATAAATAATTTATCATGATAAATGTTTTATTTGTTTTTATGTTATACTTCATGATATTTCAATAAACAGTATAATTTTAGTAAAAAAGTATAATTAACGATTCACTTAAAAAATCATTTTAGAAAAAAATTTAAAAATTTTACAAAATCTATTTTTTGAAAATTTAAATTTAAAATCAACAAGATTTTATCAAATTATATTTATAGTGTCTATAAATTTAATAATATAAATAATAATTAAAAAATATTCTTATTAAAAAATAACTTTTTAAATTTCAACTGTCTTTAATATTATTTCATATAAATTTATAAATAATTTTACACTGACATATTTTTTTATAAATAAAAATATTTCCTAATGTAATAAAATTTGAATAGTGATCATTTTTATTTTATAGTGAAAAATAAAAAATGATTTTTTAAATGGTTCCTCGAATTACATCTGTTATAAAATGTAAAAGAAAAAAATAAAAACATGTAACTATTCTACATGGTTGTTATATTTTTTTAACGATGAATTTATTATTCATAAAATTTTAATATGTTGAATTTTTTTAGTCCGGTGTTGTATTATGTCAATGTCACGTGTGTTATAATATGTCGAAGATAATATTAATTTAAAGGATCTAATATTTTGGGTCATTACATTCTCCCACCCAAAAATAAATTTAAATATCATAATTTCAATTATTAAACACTAATTAATGTCTCAATAATATTTATAACATATTTAGAATTTAGTGTATGAAATCTACCTTAAACAATTAGTAAATTTTAAGTTACTTGTTGTAACTCAATAAACATAAATATTTTTTGAAATCATATAATCAAGTGTATATATATACCTTAATCATATATTCTTCACTATTTACATTCCCCAAAACAATATAAATCTCTAATACAATAAATTATTAAAAAATCAAACATTAATTTATCAAATACAAATATATTTAATCGTTAAATGGGGTTATTTTATAAATATAAATATTTATAATTTTAATAAAATTTCAATAATAATCAATTTAATTTGAATGGGTAAAAAAACAACAATTTTGAAATGGTTCTTCGAATTAAATAAATTTTGAAATGTTTATGAAAAAATAAAGACATGTAACTAATATAATTTATTATTATAGTTTTATTTACTAATAATTTTATTATTCATGAAATTTGAATATGTATAATTTTTTTAGTTGTGTGTTGAATTAGTTCAGTTTTTTATGTTCTATTATATATCGAAGAGAATATTAATTCAATGGATCTAAAATCTTGGGTCATTACATCCTCCAACCCTTAAATAAATTGTATCTTTACAATTTTAATAATTACCCACTGATAAAAGTAGTAATAATATTCCTAACATATGAATAATTTTGTGAATGAAATCTACCTTAAACATTTAGGAAATATTATCTTACCCATCTTTACGGAATAAACACTAAAATCTTGTGAACTCATATACTCAAGTAGGTATATATTCCTGAATTATATATTCTACAAAATATAAAATTCCCAAAACCATATAAATCTCCAAAATATTAAACCACCACAAAATAATATATTCAATTATAAATTAATATTATCTATAATTCTTAAATGGTATTAATCAATAGGTTATAAAAAAATGCACTACACAATATATAATCGAATACCAAAATTGAGATAAATATCACCAAAAATATCATGATTCAATTATAAATACGAATGTTACTAATAATTTCTAAATTAACATGTCAAAATAAATTATCCCATTATTATCTAAATTTCAATCCTATATTAAACCGAATATTTATCCTTAAATAAATCTTTTTTTGTTCAGTAAATATATCAATATATAGAAATTGAGTCATTAAATAACATTTCAATGTTATTGATACTATGTAATATTTGAGTCTAAACCATGTTAGATAAAATACGAATGAAAAATATGTATATGTTTCAAACAATCCTAATAACCTTTATAATATACCATTATATAATTGATAAATATCACCCAATAATAAAAATATCTATTAGTATCATGATTTAATTTTTTATGAAATCAACCTCACTAACATAGGAAATTCTGATAAATACAACTTTTCTATAATAATTATGACACACGAATATTTACATTAATGTAATTTTTATCCACAATTTAGATATATAAAATTGTTTTTTCTATATACATACCATTCTCAGCATTGTTTTTGTGATCTTTTTAAAAAAAATTCATGAATTAAATCTTATTTCGTTATAAAAATATGAATTGGAAAACATAAATCTGAATATATATTCCCCTATGAATCCAATATTTGTTAACGTATCGTACTTGTTTTCACCCTATTCCACTATTTATTCAATCATTGGTTATCTATTATGATTATTCTATTATAATCTTTATCCAATTTTGTTACAATCATACAAAAAACTTTTTTAACAGTTTATGTGTGAGAATGTGAAAATAATGTTCAATATCCCTTAAGAGTGTCAAATTAGTTGTGTAGTTTGGTCTAATTATTGTGTACTGGATAAGGATCAAATTAATACATAATACCCTATTTTAGTTTTATTATCAATAGGTAAATCTTTGCATGAGGCTTCATCCTCTATTGTATCCAAATAAAGATTTTATTTCTTGGAAAAACACAAAATAACTATTTTTCCAAAATTTGAGGATGCGATTATATACATAGAATTATAGATTAGAATTATCCATAAGTTTTCACTAATTTATTCTTATCCTAAACCATAAAATCATCATTATGGTAATCATAATGGATTATATATATCATTGATACCCTGATTATCTTAACCTATGAATCATTAATGGCCTTTATGTCTCTTAAATTTTCCGAAACAGAAAACATCATAGTCTAGAAATATATTTAAAACATCTATTATACCAATTTTGGTTACACAAAATTGTACTCCTAGATATGATGATAAAAAACTTACTTTACTCATTTTAATTGTTACCGATACTTAATTTCAAGTCCATTGACACATAACGTTACATTTTTAGTCTAAGGGACTATTTATAAAGATTATATGTTTTATGAATAATAAAAAACTATCTAATATTGTAAACCATGTTTGTTTAAATAAATGGAAGTTTAAAAAACAATATAAATAACTACTTAATCCATAACAAGCCTTCAACCTATCCCATAAATCTCGATCATAATACACTCTACTAGTAACATGTTATGTATTACATTTCTTCATAACTAAGTGAAATGAATATATAAGAAAAGTGTGAGATGAAAAAATCATTAGGGTAAAAATCTGTGATAAAATAAAATATAATATGTTTTAATAATTTGGGAATATGTGTACAATCTAGAAACAAAATAAATTTATTCCCAGAAATCATATAGTATAATTCATGTCATAAGGCTTGACCTAAAAAAATAAACGAATCAAAATAATTAAGAATCATGAGTCCATTAATAAAAAATAATATAGTATAACATATTCTATAGAGTGATAACAAAACTATTGAAAAACACATATTATTAGGATGTAATTATATTAAGACAATATCAACTAATTCACAAGGTTTATTTTATGATCATACACCAAAGGATCACCCTTTAGTTTTTGATAATATCAATGAAGCCTTACCATTTATATTGTGAGAACAAATAAGAATTATCACCCTTTGAATTATGAGAATATTCATGAAGGATATATCTTTAGAATGTGAGAATATTCAATAATTCACATGAAACATTATATCATGAGATATAAAATATTAATCAATTCATCGGATGGTGATATAATACCCCACCCATCACCATCCATATATATGAGTACCACTTCGAATCATTTAATGTTTCCAATCATAAAGAGTCAACATAAAGAAAAATGTTTTTCATTGAACAAAACATAATATATTCATCGAAAGAAAATGGGTTTCATATCATTATGAAATCGAATCACATAAATAAATTACTCAAAATCAAAACAAGAAAACCTCGTTGAAAATAAATGTGCATCAAATGATATTTTTTAGATATCTAGGTAAATAACCTTTACTTAAGATGTTGAGTTATATGTTATTTTCACCATATAGATAAAAATATATTATGTTTAGTTAGTAATTCTCCCAAACCAACTGGTGTATAAAATATTATTGAACACAATTCAATCAATGAAATATAAAACATGGTATTCAAATCGAAAAATAAATGAAAGCTATTACTTTCCTAAAACGAGGGAAAATTTAGAATGAAAATTGAAATTATAGATCATTCCATTAATAAAAAAATTTACATAATCCATCCATATATTTAATGTGGATTGTAACGACCTAATGTTTTTCAACGGAATTTACCTTCCTATAATTATGTCATAAAATAACATGGAAACACAACATAATGAACTAGTACGTGATAAGTGACCTTTAACATAATTTTTTCACTACTGTGTTTGGAATTTTGAAAATCTGACATACACAGTTGTGTTGAAGATAATTTTTGGAGTCTAATGAAATGAAAACAATTTTCGGTGAACAGTAACATACCCTTGTGAATAGTAACATACCCATATGAATATTAATATAACCCTTATGAATATTAAATCATCCAACATAAGATTAATTATACCAAGGAATAATAATATAAAATTTATACATCCTAGAAAGTGAAAATTTTAACTTAGTAAATGTTTTGGTATTTTGTAAGTCATAAATAATTAATTATAATTTATTAATTAATTTAAAAGAAAATTTATTTTCTTAAAATGTGTTCGATAATTATCAAATTAATGTATTATTTATTTTAGATAATTTTATATGACCCTACATAATTTTTGAAGTACTATAAAATCAGTTTTAGTTTTAAAAACATTTTTTAAGTAAATTTTGATTTTAAATAAATATTAAATTAATAATAAAAAAAATATTTTTGAAAAATGGAATTCATTTTAGTATTTCGCCCGTTGAAAAATGTTATAGGTAAATTTTTTGGATTTTTCTGAGATACATGAATTTTTTATGAATATTAAAATACCATATTTTACAAAATATGCTAAATAAGCTGATTATAGAGTCATGTATGATGTTCGGCTGATGTAATACCACTTGGTTCGCGATCACAGGATAAAATTACTATTATTGTTCATGGAATACTCAATATTACTTTTATTATAGGAAATTAACAAACTAATGAATTTTATAGAAAGGAAACCCCTCTCCCCTTCACTATAAAAACCACCATTCACACCCAAATTTCCACAAACCTCTCCAGCTCCAAGACTTCTGTAAACACTACCCAAAAATCCTCCCTAGAACCTATACCACGTTGAAGAGCTGTTGGTCTCATCAAAAGTCCAACACTATCTTCCTTATGGAGAATCTAAAGAGAATTATTTAAAAGGTAATTTCTCTCCCTCTTCTCCTTTAATTTCCTTTAATGTTCTAGTTCATTTCTTGATCTCTCACCATCATTCTTCATCCAAATGGTATTGTAACTCATGTATTATAAATTTAATGGAATTTTATGATTCATCCCCCTTTCCATCTTCCTTTTATTTTATTAAAGGGAACATTGTTCATGAGGTGTTAATTTATCACCTTCAAGAACGATAAGTTTTCATCTTCCATTTCTACCATCAAATCTGGACATGAAACCATTTCTATGATTGAACCAGAAAATTTTTTATGTTTTATCTTTTAATTAATGTTAAAGAACTAACAAATGACCATATTTCTAGTGATAAAATAAAACACGTTCATTATGATCTAAAAATCGCTCAAATTAAGCCAAACAGACATCATTTAATTCTTATCTAATGATTCATCCACATGGATCTAATATAATTCACTATAACATCATAAAAACTCCGATAATATCATTAATAACATGTAATATCAGTTATTAATGGTAACCCATGTTCTAACCGAAATTCAATTTAGTAATAGAAGAGAAACACTCAAGAAAACCATAAAAACAACAATTCCCAAAAAATGGTTTTTTAACACTATAACTCATCCAAAGGGACATAAAATCACTTAATAAAACCATAATGTACCATATTAGTGTACAAAAGGTTATGTATTTTAATTAATGAATATAATTTCATTATACAGGACATTAAAGAGAAGGATTTATTCAGATACAAGGTAAGTGTAAATTCTCGAACCCAACATTCATCGTTCTGGTTCTCCCTCATTCACTCCGTTTTGATATTTTTACAACTAAATTTTTTTATTGTCTTTAATTTTATGGGATATACATTTTTTCAACTAGTATTTATGAAAAACCAAGTGTTTTCCAAAATAATTCTTCTTTCAAGAACACACCTTTTACTTCTAATTCAAGATTGACATTCTTGTAAAATATATGTTATTCCCTCATTCTTTTGGGAAAATTTTTATGGATTTGTTCTTATGATATTTAACACATTAAATTCCATGGTTTATTTATGTTCACTTCTGATATCTGTTCCATGTGTCAAGTGTGATAATGATAATGTTATGATGTGACGGGTGCACCCATAATTATATAGCACATTATGAATGTTTGAATATGACGGGTGTGCCCGAAATTATACATTTCTCCAATGCATTGGGAAATGTGATGAATCTCATGATTAAATGTAAATCGATGTGTGAACAAGATGCTAACTTAGATCACAAGTATGTGTGGAAGTTAACCATTATGACATGATATTTCATTTTTATGCATTCCCATATTTCATGTCTTCTATTTATGCTTCCTCTCATGTTCATGATATTTTTCTAATGTTATGATTATGCTCACCTCATGCTATATTGTTCTTATATATCCTCTTAATAGTTTTTTATCTCAACATTTTTGATGTATATCCTTAGATGGATACATTTATTAAGGAGAGAACAAGTTCCAATAAGAAGCTAGAGAAGAAGAAATTAAATAAATGTTTATGCTTGATGTTTTAATTTTTATGTATGGTCCTAGATTACCCAAGACACTAAATCTATGGATCCTCTATGTGTAATACTATTATTATGTTTATCTTTAAAATTATGTAATAGCCATGTATGAAAAGGTAGGGTCGTTATAGTTGGTATTAGGGAATGGTTTAGTTAATTTGGGAATTAAGATTACTGAACCCTAGAGAAAACCTATAACTTGAGACTAAGTACAAATATGCACAAAAGAATATCTACATAGGTACCCCATATGTTATGTTTTTGATATAAATTGTTTAAATGAATATGTTAATCTTGACTTGCTTACTTATATTTTATTTTAACCTTTTCTATTTTGGAAAATGGTGGGAATAAGGAGAAATCAGGCCAAAACTAGTTTGAGGGCTAGTGCAAATATTTCTTGAACGACATCCCTAATGATTTGGGAGGTGGAGTTCAAAAATTAATTTTTATACTGACCCAATTATCTCAGGTTATGAAAATTAATCATAATAATGGGGAACTTCCTCCTTCACCAAAGATGGAGAAACTGGATATCAAAAGTTTTATGTGGAAATAACCACCATCGTTTAGTGGATCTTCTGATCCACTATTTTCGAAACAGTGGGTCAACTCTATGGAGAAGATATTTTCTCTGCTTCACTATTCTAAGACGGAGAAGGTGAATCTAGATGTTTATTGTCTAGATAGAGAAGCCGATGAATGGTGGGATTTGATTAAGACTACCAAGCCAAGGGGGAAAATTGTAGATACGGAATGGAAATACTTTAAGATAATGATTCTTAACATGAATTTCACAAAAACTCTTTTCACGAAGATGGAGAAATAATTCATAGACCTAAAGAAAAAAGATGTAGAATTTATCACATCCAATATAGGGAATTCACAAGGCTTTCATGGTACGCTCCAGGTTTTGTTATCCACAATGATAGCAATATTGATAGATTATTTTGTGGATTAAAACCACACCATTGAATGGATCTTGCAACTCGAGACTTTGGGAGTTATGGAGATGTTGTTAAATGTGCTCTCAAAGTGGAGATAGAGTTTGGATATTGGTCCAATGGATTTGATGATAAGAAATGAAATGTGGAGTTTCATGCTGGAGGATCTAATGATAAGGGTGGGATGAAAACTCAATGAATCACATGCCTAAAATGTTGAAAGATGCACCATGGGAACTCTCTCAAAGGGACAGGGAAATGCTTCAAGTGTGGGACAGAAGGACACCATGCTTAAGAGTATCGAAAATATATGAAAAGGAAGGATAATGTAGTAGATGAAAGGAGAGAACCACTCATGGTTCAATCCTACAACTGTAGAGAGCTAGGGCACTATGCAAACCAGTGCACTAAATATAGAGACCCAAAGCTTGACGTACATAGAAATTACATTACTTTTTTGGAATAAATAATAAATAACAAAACCAGACACCAAAGGACCGTAATAGTTTATTGTCTTTGGAAACTTAGAACATAATATTCTAATCATGGTGAAATATTTTCAACATCTCCCCATAAAGATCTTCCCCTTTTGGTTTTCTTACCTAAAACCTCTCTTGAAATTATGGGGAATAGAAAACATATAAAGGGTGAGCTCAAATTATAAGTAAGGGTAAGCATAGAGAAAATAAAACAAACCATATACATTTGAACCTAAAAACATTAACATAATGTTCAAACATCAAATTCTTGAGCAAAGACATAAATCATGGAAGTACATAAGGAATGTATCATAATGGAACATCAATATTGATAAAATAGCATTGGAATAAAACATGTAATTATGGAAACCATTTAACACTTGTTATGATTTTCGTATTTGCCAAGGCATTACTGCCAAGACCATCTTAGTTGACAAAGTCCTTTTCTGAATCGAGTTCACTCCTCGTTCCAGTCCAATATCACTGAACCAGATTAACATATCATTCAAGCCCTGTCTATCTCATGAGATATAAATCTTTACCCAATTAATTAGAAGTAGATATAGGTCCCACCCATCTCATAATGAAATCATTCTTACTTGTGCTACAAAATAATCTTAAAACATTCATCATAACCCAAAGAATAAAATGGATTTCATAAACATCATCCCATCATCACATAATCCATATTAAATAAATGGATATCATTTCATAATAAGAAAAGTGAAACCATGTAAATTATAGAGATATTATATTTGAAACATACACATATGAAATAATGTCATCTTATATAGAAAATGGTTTAGATAAAACACTTGAAATGAATTCTTGAGGAAAATATCTTTTCTTCTTAAAAATAAATTTCTTTTCAAAAAACGTCATGAAATTTTAAAAGAATGATATTTTGTTGAAAATATTCATGAAATCTTTTCGAGAAAGATTCGTGAAAATAAGGCTTTACAAAACTGCAATAATCCGTTCATATTGTATAAGTTAAAAAACACTCATCTCGTACTTTTCCCGGAAAAGTCAAAAAAGTACCTCATAACGTAAAAAAAAGTAAGATTCCTTACATTCCATGAAGTAGAAGTCAAAAATGGTTAAAAAGGACCTTAAAAATACATGAACCCATTTTTAGAAAACTGGAACATGGGTGATAAATATAACCCTAGTGAATACTTATGAATAAACAATCTCGGAGAAAAATGAGATTGGAAAAGTTATCCCTTAACTTAGGTCTGATATGCTTCATATGTATCTGAACCTCCTTTATAATGATTTAAATAACGTAATTGACATATTAAATAATTATATTAATTGTTATGATATCATATATGGTTCACATATGACTTTATATTACCTTTTCTTTTGTAAATTTCATGTTAAAGCAGCGTTTTGGGTAAAACGTTTTATTTATCGTATGTGTTTGGACTTGTCATTCTTGATATTATTACTAATTATATCATGATTTAATGAATTCCAGAATGTAAATCATGATATATATATATATTTCATATATATTCAGTATATATATATTATAGATAAATGAAATACACCGTTCATGGAGATGGTAGGTCGTACATATGCATGAACATTGTTTTCTTTTCCTTATTGACTTGAATGGAAGTATGTAATGATATATATATATATATATATATAAATATAGTAGCTTTATTATGTCATATATTACGTTATTATTCATTATATATAATTTATAATCATTCTTGAAAGGTTAATCATGGAAAATGAATATCATCACATTCATGGAGATGGCAGTCCGTCCGTACGCACGAGCGATGATATCATTCCCATGATCATGGAATTGTATTTAAGTGTATGTATAATATTACAGAATCAATATCAACTTACCATAACCATATATAGTTGTTTATTTACACCATTATACCCATCCATGTAAGGTGGTGGTGGAAAAACTGATTACACCACGGTGTGGAGACGGTATTCCGTACGTACGCACACGTGGTGATTTTGTTTTCCATAGGATGGATAGAAAGTAAAATAGGGTTGTTTCATATTCATAATAAAATATCAATATATGAGTGATACAAATGTAAATAATTTTTATTGAAACAACTAAATAAGAAGTTGAATAAGAAAGAAACAGGAGAGAATCGAAAGAAGAGATTATCTCTTCTTCGACGCACCTCCTTTAAGCCTTATCTTAAGGAAGTAGAGTTGGTCATTCAAGAAGGAAAGAACCTCCAGAATGTTTCTAGGGAAGTGGATAAGAGAAATGGGCAGTGTTTGGCCGAGCATCAAGGATCAAAATGCTGTGAAGAGAAGAGGGATGAGGTTCCCTTTTATAAGGGAGGAGAGGGGCACCATGGGAAAAACTAAAAAAAATTATTATAAAGTCATATTCGGTTTTTAATAGCTCTAAATTGATTTATTTCAAAGCTAACGAGGGGATGGTTCTAAATCCTCTCATCCAATAGAACTTGGAAATGTTTTGTTTACTATTTTAACCTTATCATTTTGATTTAACTTTATGTTAAATAATTTTACTTTTACCATGTCTTCTTGTTTTCTTACACTACCAGGTTAATAAACATACTATAACAAGACAAACAAACCCCAACTGGTTCATTATTAATATATATAACCTTATTTAAGTTATTTGGCCAGACCTTAGATTTTTAGGAATAAAATAACAATTAATAATATAATATTTGTTTTAAAAACAATTTTATGTCAATTTTGACACTATTTGGTAATTGATTTTTGTGAAAATAATAACAGAATTATTAGTTAGAAAAAAAGTTAAATAAATCAATAATAACATGTCATATTAAACTATAAAATTAGTGGAATTAATAAAAAGTCACAAATTACATTTATTGGGGTATTTAAAATATCAATTATTTTAATATTTCATTATTTAGGTAATTACTGCATCACCATTATGTTAGAGATAAAATTAATTATTTAATGTCTAAAAATTATAAATAAAATTTAATTAGGTAGGAAATATTTTTATCTTTCTAATTAATATTTGTAGTCAAATTTATCTTATGTATAAACCTATATAAATTTTTTTTTATTTATTAAACTTTGATTATAACTATTTTAACCCTTCTTTAAATAAATTAATAATAAATGTTCTAATCTAATCCAAGTGGACCTAAATGGTCATATTTTATTCCTACGGTTGTTTTTGGTCGAATTACACTTATCCAATAGAATTAAGACATGTTTTGGGGTAATAATAATATCATTTTACCCTTAATTATCGTATTTACTTTTAACCGTTGTAAAAAAAAGTAAAATGTTACTATTCACCAAAAATTATTTTCATCTCATTGAACCACATTTTAGTCCCTTATATTAACCATGTCTCTTGGATTTTTGAAATTTCACTCACAGAAGTGGTAAAATTACGTTTTATGTGAATTTACAAATTCTCCTAGAAGGTGGGTAAAAGACGGTGAAAATTTAAATAAAATTTTTATATATAAAAAATTATTATAAATTGACTCTAATGAATTAGATTTAACATATATAGGTATTTTTTATCAATTTTGACATAAAATAAATTTTAATAAAATAAATAAATATTTAAATAAAATGCCGGGTTTTAAATAGTAACCCAGTGTTTTCACTATTCATCAAAATTTGAAAGTTTTCAGAAAAATACAAAAAATTCACCATAGGTCAATATCGATATTTCGAATACAAAAATGAAATCCATTTTGAATGATAAAATTTATAAAATTTCAAAAATTGGTTATTACTGTTCATATGGGCAAGTTCATAATAATATTATAATAATATCTTGTTTAGTGAAACTCGGTATTGCGTACTACACACGATATTGAGGAAGGTCTTTATTGTGTGTAATGCACACCATGTCAGGGTTGTGCATAGTGAAAGCTCTTTTTGGTATTTCATATAACATAATCAAAACTTATTTCATTTATACATTAAACAAAATCTATACATAATGTTGCATAGAATAGTTTCTAAAAAACAAACATGATATTTTTTGTAACACGAGCCCAGAATAGTGTTTCGTAAACTGCAAGAAAATATGGTGCTGCGTATATCACACGCTATGTTTTGTGTAACACAAGCCATCAATAAAATTAAAAAGAATAATTCTCATAATATCTCGTGTTGTTACATTCTACCCCCCCCCCCCCTTAAAATGAATTTCTCCCACGAAATTCTTTGGGGTTATAAATGGTTTTTTACATGAGAGTTTATTTCAAATAAAAGCACATCGTAAAAAGAAATACCAATACTTATCTTTAAAAACTAACTTATGAAATGCAATAGTTACCCAAATTAACTAATCACTAAGTTTCCACATAGTACAACATAAGTTAAAATATAGACATGGAAGAGAAATATAACCATCAAGTTTAGATAGAGAGTGGTAGAGAAAATAGCTATAAAAACCCCAACAATCACAAAGCCATAAATATGTGATGATCTAAGGTATCATCTGATTCATCAGATATAAGGACACTAGGACAACATTTTTTGTTTTCAAGATCATTTCCCTAAAGTTGAAGATTTTGAATTAGAAGAAATACTTAATTTATTTCGGTATAATATCATCGGTGTTCGTGCCATGAACAATTTAAACTTCATCTCTTAAGGAAATGAAGTTGAATTTGTCTTCCGTGAAGTGTTATCAGATCATTCAATAGAATCATAGGTCATTCCATCTGTCTCAAACATAAGGTTAGGAAAATTTATCAAAAATACAGAAGTCCATCTATAGTGAGATTAATAATATATGGTTCCTAAAATGGACTTATACTTCATATATCATACTTCTTAATATAATGAAACTGGTTCTACTAAACAGGGACTTCCTGTATGCTAGTTGTAGGTGATAAAGGCCTGTCGGACTTCAGTTGTGGGTTCGATTCCCACAGCCTTGTCCGACGCAACGGGTTGTCGCCCATCCTGCAGGTTGTCCTTTTTCTAAAACTACTTTATTTTATCTTTCCATCAAATATATCAAAAAAGTTATAGCCTTAAACAATAATAACGTATGTCCGACATAATCCATTCCAATATTTAGGCTTATCCAAAATACTTCTTTCCAAACTCATAGAATAAAGAGAAAGATTACTAAAAAGGTCATATAACAAGCACATGAATACCATCATTTATCTCTCATATATATTGTTGGTCACATTCAAATCATGTGAATACCATAGTCATGTATTCTCTAGAAAAATGAATACCCATTGAACCTTAGTGAAAACATGACAACTATCTAAATTTAACGCTTTCCACATACCAAAATCCAAAAACTCTGTATACTAGAACCATGATATCACTTAGTCCTTATAACAATCATGAGCTCATTAATACTATCAAACATATTATTTCCTCCTTATCCATTCATTATGTGCATATCATCTTATTTCCAAAAATATCTGAATAACCTTTCATAGTTACCAGTACCATTCAACATATACTTTCAAATACTTTAGGAAAAACTATAGTGTAACAATCCCTAGATGATTCTATATTCCATAGTACCATTAAATTACCTATACAACATAACTCTTGATAAACATACATTCATTCCACTACTTTCTTGTACCATTAACCAAGCATCAACACTTATTTCATCTCATATATCATTTGTAGTCTCCTCAACATTATCCACATAAATACTACCCATATGACCACACTGATTTTCTTCATGAGATTTTCCCTTAGTGCATTGGATTGCAAAATACCCATACATTACACATTTAAAACATCTATTTATTGTTGATGTGATATCAATACCATTATCCTTATCCATGGTGTTAACTGAACCATTTCCTTTGCACTTAATGGATTTGTGTCCTTCGTTTCCGCACACAAATCATCTTCTAGTTCCTTTGAAACATTCTCCTTGATTCCTCTTCCCACATTATTTACATGATAAAAATTGAACTTTCCTTCCTCTATGATCATCAAGAGACTCCATCTTAATCTTATTATCTGAGTTGGGAAACTTACCAAAGTTGAGATTAATGACTATATTATGAGATTTCTGATTCGACATAATAATGATGTTTCGCCTTCCAAATCCAATTTCATTTGCTTGATCATGAAGAATATCATTCCATTTTCCATCATATTCTTCATTAACATGAATATTCTCGTTTCCAACCATTTTTTAAAATCCAAAAAGAATTGTGTGAGAAGAATAAATCATGCTAGAAAAACAACAAAATCAAGGGGAGTACTTTCAATCTCTAACATCATAGGTTTAATCCTAGGTTATTCATGATCGTTATCATAATTCTAGGACTATAGCCTATACTTATACTTATCCTTAGGGACATCCCTAGACATACATTGGAAATATTTACAGGGATCTAGTTTTCGCATCCTAGTTTCCAAAGGTTGACTAATCCTTTCCTCTTATAACAACTGTAGAGACCCAAATCTTGACATACATAGACATTACATTACTTTTTCGTAATAATTAATACATAACAAAAACAGACACCAAAGGACCGTAATAGTTTAGTTTCTTTGGAATCTTGAAAATTAATCTTCTAATCGTGGTGAAATATATTCAACATCATCCCATAAAGATTTTCTCATTTTGGTTTTCTTACCTCAAAAATTTCTTGAAATCCTTGGGAAAAGAAAACATATAAAGGGTGAGCTCAAATTCACTGTAAGGGTATGAAATGGGAAAATAAAACAAACCATATAAATTTGAACCTAAAAACATGAACATAATGTTTCAACATCAAAATCTTGAGCAAAGACATAATTCATGGAAGTACGTATGGCTTGTATCATAAATGAACATCAATCTTGATAAAATAGCATGTGAATAAATCATGTAATTGTGGCAACCATTCAGAACTTGTTATGATTTCCATATTAGCAAAGGCATTATATCCAAGACCATCTTAGTGGAAAAAGTCCCTTTCTGAATTGAGTTCACTCGTTGTTCGAGTCCTGTATTACTGAACCGGATTAACTTACTGTTCCAGCCATGTCTATCTCATGAGATATAAATATTTACCCAATGCATTGGAAGGAGATATAGGTCCCACCCATCTCATAATGAAATCATTCTTACTTGTTCCAAAAAATAAACATAAAACATTCATCATAACCCAAAGAATAAAATGGGTTTCATAAACATCATCACATAATCCATATAAAATAAATGGATATCATTTCATAACACGAAATGTGAAACCATGTAAATCATAGAGACATTATACATGAAACATAAACATAGGAAATACTGTCATCATAGATGAAAAAATGATTTTGATAAAACACTTGAATTGAATTCTTGAGGAATGTATCCTTTCTTCTTCAAAATCAATTTCTTTTCACAAAACAGAATGAAATTTTAAAAGAAAGATATTTTGTTGAAAATAGTCGTGAAATATTTTGGAGGAAGCTTCATGAAAATAAGGATTTTTAAAACTGTAAAAATCTGTTCATGCTGTATAAGTTAAAAAAACATTCTTCTCATAATTTTTCCAGAAAATTAAAAAAAAGTACCTCGTAATGTAAAAAAAAGAAAGATTCATTACATGACATTTATTATAATTGAAAAATGGGTAAAAAGGACTTTAAAAATACATTAAACCATTTTTAGAAAAATGAAACATGGATGATAAATATAACCCCAGTGAATACTTATGAACCTCCTGTATATGGTTCACTTATTAATTTATGATATCATATTTGGTTCATTTATTACTTTATAATACCCGTTCTTTTGGAAATTTCATGTTAAAGCAGCATTTTGGGAAAAACATTTTATTTATCGTACGTGTTTGGACTTGTTGTTCTTGATATTATTACTACTTATGTCATGATTTAATTACTTCCCGAATTTAAATCATGATATATATATAACATATATATTCAGTATATATATATATATATATTATAGATAAATTAAATACACCGTTCATGGAGATGGTAGGCCGTACGTACGCATGAACGCTGTTTTCATTTCCTTATTGACTTGATTGGAAGTAAGTCGATGATATATATATATATATATATGTATACATAAACCCAGTAGCTTAATTATGTCATATATTTCATTATTATTCATTATATATACATTATAATCATTCTTGAATGGTAAATAATGGAAAATGAATCTCATCGCGTTCGTGGAGACGGTAGTCCGTACGTACGCACCAGCAATGATATAATTCCCATCATCATGGAATTATTTTGAAGTGTATGTATAATATTACAGAATCAATATCACTTTAAAATAACCATATATTGTTATTTATTCACACCATTATACCCATCCATGTAAGGTGGTGGAGGAAAAACTGATTACACCACGGCGTGGAGACGATATTCTGTACGTACGCACGCGTGGTGACATTATTTTGTATAGGATGGATAGAAGGTGAAATAGGGTGGTTTAATATTCCTAATAACATATCATTATATGAGTTATACATATGTTATTACCTTATAATGAAACAACTAAATAATATGGAGTTGAATAAGAAAGAAACTTGAGAGAATTGAAAGAAAAGATTACCTCTTCTTTGATGCACCCCCTTTAAGCCTTATCTTAAGGAAATAGAGTTGGTCTTTTGAGAAGACCAAAACCTCTAGAATGTTCCTAGGGAAGTGGAGAAGAGAAATGGTAAGGTTTTTGCCGATCTTCAAGGCTCAAAATGGTGTGAAGTGAAGAGGGAGTAGGTTCCCTTTTATAAGGGAGGAGAGGGGCACCTTTAGAAAGACTAAAAATATTATTTTATTATAAAGTCATATTCTGTTATTAATAGCTCAAAATTGATTTATTTCAGAGATATGGTGGGTATGGGTCGAAACCCTCTCATCCAATAGAACATGGACAAGTTGAGGATACTATTTTAACCTTATCATTTAGATTTAACTTTAAGCTAAATAATTTTACTTTTACCGTGTCTTCCTGTTTTCTTACACTATAAGGTTAATAAAATTACTATAAGAATCCAAACGAAGACCAAGTGGTTCATTATTAACATATATAACCTTATCTAAGTCATTTGGTAGATCCTTAGATTTTTAGGAATTAAATTATAATTAATAATATAATATTTGTTTTTTGTCAATTTTGACACTATTTGGTAATTGATTTTTGTGAAAATCATAAAGAGAATGATTAGTTCAAATAAAGTTAATTAAATCATTACTAAAATGTCATATTAACCTAGAAAATTAGTTTAATTCATAAAAAGTATCAAATTACATTTATTTGGGTATTTATAATATCAATTATTTCAATATATCATTATTTATGTAATTACAACATCACCATTATGTCAAAAATAACGTAAATTATTTAATGTCCAAAAATTATAAATAAAATACCACTTGGTAGGAAGTATTTTTATATTTTGAATGAATATTTATAGTCTAATTTTTCGTATGTATAACCCTATATTAAAAAACAATTACTTATTAAACATTGATTTTAACTATTTTAACCCTTCTGTAAATAAATTAATAATAAATGTCCTAATCTAATCCATGTGGACATAAATGGTCATATTTTATTAATAAGGTTGTTTTTGGTCGAATTACACATATCCAATAGAATTAGGAAATGTGTTAAGGTAATAATAATATCATTTTTACCCTTAATTACCCTATTTACTTTTATCTGTGGTAAAAAAATAAAATTTATTATTCACCAAAAATTATTTTCATATCATTGAACCACATTTTAGTCCTTCATATTAACTTTTTCTCTCAAATTTTCAAAATTCCACTCACAGAAGCAGTAAAATTACCTTTTATGTGAATTTCCAAATTCTCCAAGGAGTTGGGTAAAAGACGGTGAAAAGCTCAATAAAATTTTTATATATCAATAATAATTATAAATGACTTCAATGAATTTCATTGAACATATATAGGTATTATGTATAAATTTGGACCTAAAATAAATTTAAATAAAATAAATAATTATTTAAATAAAATGTCTGTTTTTAAATAGTAACCCAGTGTTTTCACTATTCATCAAAAATTGAATGTTTTCAGAAAAATTTCAAAAATTCACCCTAGGAAAATATCAATATTCCGAATACAAAAATGACATCCATTTTTAAAGATAAAATTTATAAAATTTAAAAAAGTTATTATTACTATTCATAACGGCTAGATCATAATAATATTATTATAACATATCGTTTAGTGAAACTCGGTATTGCGTACTACACATGCTATCGAGGAAGTTCTTTATTGTGTGTAATGCAAGCCATGTCAGGGTTGCGTGTAGTGAATGCTCTGTTTGGTGTTGCGTATAACATAATAAAAACTTATTTCATTTATACATTAAACAAAATCTATACATAATGTTTCATAGAATAGTTTCTACAAAACGAACATGATATAGTGTGTAACACAAGCCAAGAATAGTGTTGTGTATACTGCAAGAAAATATGGTGTTGTGTACATCACAAGATAATTTTTGTGTAGCCCAAGACATCAATGAAATTAAAAAAATAATTCTCATAAAATCTCGGGTTGTTACACTAAACCTCGAGTTATCAAGGGTAATCAGCGTCAATAGCCACCAAATCCAAAGGAACAATGGAAGTCTTATTCCATCACTACTACAAAAGTGGAGAAAGATAATGATGTCGTATAAGGTATACTTTTTATTCACTCAATAATGTCAACAGTTTTATTTGATTATGGTTCTACGCATTCTTTTATATCTTGCAAGTTTGGTATAACTATAGAATCGAATCCCCGAAACCATGAAATATAGATATCTATAAAAAACTAAGTGGTGCAGTAATTGCAACCCAAGTGCTTGACTCTTCTCATGTTGGCATATGTGGGAAATCTTCAGGAAAATTTCATGATACTTACCGTGGTGGAATTCGACGCTATAATCGGAATGGATTGGCTCTCGTTATATATAGCACATATCAACTGTCAGGAAATGAAAATATCGTTTCATAATCCAAGCCATTCCATGCTCCTCTACAAATACAAGGAAGATCATGAATCTCCTTTGAAAAATCATTCAATGTTGTGATTGATGATTCTCTAGTAATAAGCATACCTCTCCCCAATAGTTTAATTGAAGGAAAGTACTAAACTTGAGGAAATTCCTATCATGAGTGAATTCAATGATGTATTTCACACAGCGTTACCCAGAATTCCCCCGGATCAAGAGGTAGAGATCTCAATTGAACTCATACCCGAAGCTACTTCTATCTCGAATATTCCCTATAGGATGGCTCCTATCGAACTGGGGGAGTTAAAGAAGTAGCTACAGGAGCATCTGGACAAAGGGTTCATACGAACTAGTGCATCACCTTGGGGTGCGCCAGTGCTCTTTGTGAATAAGAAGGATGGAACAATACGACTGTGTATCGATTATCGGTAACTCAACAAAATCACTATAAAGAACATGTATCCTCTCCCTAGGATTGATGACTTGTTCAATCAGTTAATAGGATCTCAATACTTATCAAAGGTTGGTCTTTGTTCTGGATATCATCAGGTGAAGTTAAAGAAGGAATATATTCAGATGAGTGCCTTTCGTACAAGTTATGGGCACTATGTGTTTTTTGATATGCCCTTCAGACATAATAATTCACCTGAAATCTTCATGGATTTGATGAATCAAGTCTTTATACATTACCTTGAAAAATTGGTGGTAGTCTTTACCAATGATATTCACATCTACTCTAAGAGAATAGAGGAACGTGAAGAACATCCAAGACTTGTGTTGGCGACATTGATAAAGGAGAAGTTGTACGCCATGTTTAGCAAGTGTGAATTTTGGATGAAACAAGTCACATTCTTGCGACATGTGATCACAAGTGAGGGAATTTATGTGGATCCTTAAAGAAAAGGTGATTTGGGAATGGCCCAGACCCTCTAGTGTCACATAAATCGGTAGTTTTCTAGTATTAGATGGGTACTACCAACGTTTTGTGAGAAACATCTCACAATTATCAAGCCCGCTAACTAAGTTACCATGGAAAGGGGTAAAGTATCTCGATGGAAGAATGTGAGGGAAGCTCCATTGAGCTAAAGAGAAGGCTGATCACAGCACCTGTACTCACAGTACTGAAAAGTGGAGAATGTTTTGTGATATACAATGATGATTCAAAGAAATTCTTGGGTTGTGTACTGATGGAAAATGACAATGTGATAGCCTACGCCTCACGATAGTTGAATATCCCTGAGTATAACTTCCCGATTCATGATCTAGAGCTGGAAGCCATGATTTGTTCATTGAATATTTGGTGGCACTACCTTTATGGCGAGAACTGTGACATATACACAGACCATAAGAGCGTAATGTATATATTCACAGAAAATAATCTCAACATGCGTCATAAGAGATGGTTAGAGATAATAAAGGATTACGATTTTCTTTTCACTGTCATCCTCGAAAGGCGAACAAGGTAGATGATGATCTAAGAAGAAAAGAACCTGCTTGTCTATCCATGTTGCGGATTGAGAAAGACCATATATTCTTGGATAATCAAAGAATGGATTTGGAAATTATATGTGTATGGGATACATCCTACCTTTCCCAAATGATTTCACAACCATCTATCCAAGAGAATATTAAGGAAGCACAAAGGGATGTTGTGGAGATACAAAAGAGCTTTAATTCAGGAAAATAAGGGAAGATGTTGGAGTTCTATATTAATGATGATGGTGTGATTTGGATTGGAATGTGGCTTTTGTGCCTTCATCCCCCAGGATAAAGAGGGAGCTATTGTAAATTGTACATAGATCTAAATTCTTTATCCATCATAGGAGTATGAAGATGTATCGTGATCTCCAAGAACACTTCTGGTGGGATAACAAGAAGAAGGAGATTGTGAAATATATATCAAGGTGCTTGGAATGTCAGCAAGTTAAAGCTGAGTGACAAAAATTCCAATGGTATGATGCAGCCATTTACTATACCCATGTGGAAATGGTAAAATATTACTATGGACATTGTCACGAGTCTCCCAAAGACGTCGAAGGGAAATAATGCGCAATGGGTTATGGTTGACGGACTCACGACGTCCCATTTTATCGCCATTCGGGAAGATCACTCTCTTAAACAACTTGCAAAGATATATGTGAAGGAAGTTGCAAGACTACATGGAGTTCCACTCTAGATTGTCTCTGACCATGATCCAAAGTTTACATCTATATTCTGGAGAAGTCTTCAACATGATTTGAGTACTGAATTAAATTTCAGCATGGCCTATCACCCGCTAATTGATGGCCAGTTTGAAAGGACTATTCAGACACTGGAAGATATTCTAAGACCCTGCTCTCTAGAATTAAAAGGTGGATGGAATTATCATCTACCATTGGTTGAGTTCTCATTAAACAATAGCTTCCACTCGAGTATTTATATGGCTCTATATGATGCTCTATATGGAATGTGATATAACACTCCATCCTGTTGGGGTGAAGTTGAAGAATGAAAGCTACTTGGACATGATCTTGTTAAAGATATGATAGAGAAGGTTAAAGTCATCTGGAAACACATCAAATCTGCTCAAAGTCAAAAAAAAAAGAGTTATGTTGACAACCGTAGAATGGACTTGGAGTTAGACGTTGGAGATAAAATCTTCCTTCATATGACTCCATGGAAGAGAGTCATGCAATTCAAGAAGAAAGGGAAGCTATGTTGAAGTTATATTGGCCCCTTTGAGATCTTTGACCGCATAGGAGACGTGGCCTATCTTGTTCCACTTCCACCGAATATGGTTCACATTCATGATGTGTTTCATGTATCACTATTATGAAAGTACATACCAGACCCCTCACATGTACTAAACTCAGAGGTGGTGAAACTGGAAGATGATCTCTCTTTTGTGGATTAGCCAGTAAAGATTCTCAATCGAAGAGATAAGGTTCTACGCAAAAAGAAAACCCGTATTTTCAAAGTTCTGTGGAGGAACAATAATCTTGAGGAAGCAACATGGGAACCAGAAGAGGAAATGGAGGTAAAACACCCTCACCTGTTTGTATAATGTGAAATTTCAGGGGTGATATTTCTTAAGGGGGAAAAAATATGAAGACCCAAAGTTTTTCAATGGAAATTTACATCTTATAATTATGTCATTAAATAACTTGAAAACACAAATTAATGAACTACTAAGTGATAAGGTACCATTAAACATATGTTTTTCACTTCTGTGTCTGTAATTTTGAAAATCTGACATACAAGGTTGTATTCAAGATGATTTTTGGATTCTAATGAAACAAAAATAAGTTTCAGTGAATAGTAATGTACCCTTTTTAATAGTAAAAAACACTTATGAATAGTAATATGACCCTTATAAATATTAAATCATCAAAAATAAGTGTAACATTACCCATTAATAATTAAATAAAATTTAGACATCACAAAAAGTGACAATTTGACCTTAGTAAACGATTTGGAATTTTGTAAGCCATAAATAATTAATTATAATTAATTAATTAATTTCAAAAAAGAATATTTTCTTCAAATGTGTTAAATTATTATAAAATCTATTTCATATAGTTTTTGGATAATTTTATAAGACCCTATGTAATTTTTGAAAGCACAATAAAATCTGTTTTAATTTTAACAGCTGTTTTTTAAGTAAATTATGATTTCAATTAAATATTAAATTATTAATATTTGTAAAATTATTTTTGAAAAATGGACTTCTATTTTGGATTCTACAAATTTAAAAATGGTAGGTGTAAATTTTTGGTTTTTTTCTAAGAAACATGAATTTGTGATGAATAGTGAAATTCCATAATTTAAAAAATAAGCTAAATAAGCTAATTATAGAGTCATGTGTGATGTTATGATGATGTAATCCAACATGGTTCGGGATAACATGATAAAATTACTAATCTAGGTCATTGAATACTTATTATTTCTTGTCTTAGTAGAAATTAATAAACTGATGAATTTTATATTAAGGAACCCCATCTCCCCTCCACTACAAAAACCACCCTTCACACCCTCATTTCCACACACCTATCAAGCACCAAGACATCTCTATACTCTTCCCAAAAATCCTCCCGATCCCATCTCTAACTTTCAAGAGCTGTTGGTCTCATAAAAATACCTATCCTAGCTTCCTTAAGGAGAATATCAAGAGGAGGATTTAAGAGGTAATTTCTCTCCCTCTTCTCCGTTAAATTCATTTCAAGTTCCAGTTCATTTCTTGATCTGTCCCCATATATCATCATACAAATGGTATTGTAACCCAAGTATTATAAATTTAATGTAATTTTATGATGTTAATGGTATATTATATCATCCAACCCCCTTTCCCTTTTCTTTCTATTTTATTAAGAAGAACATTGTTCATGATGTGTAAATTTCCCTTCTTCAAGAATGACAAGTTTTCTTCTCCCATTTCTACCTTCAGATATGATCGTGAAACCATTTTTATGGATAAACGAGAACAATATATATGTATTATCATTTATTTAATGTTCTGTAACTAACTTATGAACATATTTCTAGTGATAAAATAAAACTAGTTCATTATTATCAACAAATCGCTCAAATTAACCCAAACAATCATAATTTAATTTTTATCTATTGATTCATCCACATGGATATAATATAATTCATTAAAAGATAATTAAAAATCATGTAATATCATTAATAAAATGTAATATATGTTTTGAATGTTTACCCATGTTCTACCCAAACTTCAATTTAATAATACAAGTGAACCAGTCATGAAAAACTTAAAAACACGGATTCCTGAACAATGTTTTTTAAACTCAATAACTCATACAAAGACACATAAAATCACTTAATGTAACCATAATGAACCATATTAGTTTAAAAAATGTTATGGATTTCTAATTAATGAATATAATTTCATTATAAAGGATATTAAAGAGAAGGAAGCATTCAGATACAAGGTAAGGGGATATTCTCAAACCCATCTTTTATCGTTCGGGTTCTCCCTCTTCCACTCCTTTTTGATATGGTTACTCCTTAAAAATATTTTTTCATCATTTTCTTTACATTTATAGGATATACATGTTTTCAACTAGTATTTATGAAAAACCGAGTGCTTTCCAAAAGAATTCTTCTTTCATTAACATACCTTTTACTTCTCATTTAAGATTGATGGTTCTTGTAAGATATATGTTATTTCCTATTTCTTTTGGGAAAAAATGTTTATGATTGCGTTCTTATGATATGTAACCCATTCCTTTCCATGGGTTATTTATGTTCACATTGGATATATGTTCCATGTGGCAAGAGTGATAATGATAATGTTATGATGTCACGGGTGGGCCCTGAATTATATAGCGCAATATGAATGTTTGAATGTGATGGGTGCACCCGGAATTATACAACACTCTAATGAATTGGGTAATGTGATGAATATCATGATTAAATTTGAAATGATGTGTTAATAATATGAAAGCTTGGTTCACAAGTATATGTGGTAGTAAACCACTAAGACGTGATATTTAATTTTTATGCATTGCCACATTTCATGTCTTATATTTATGCTTCCTCTCATGTTCATGATCATTTTCCCATGTTATGATTATTCTCACACCATGCAATATTGTTCTTACCTATCCTCTTACTGGGCATTTAGCTCACCCCTTTTTATGCATATCCTCAGGTGGCTACATGTACTAAGTAGAAGACAAGTGCCAATAAAAATATAGAGAAGAATAAATCAAATAAATGATTATGCTTGATGTTGTAATTGTTATATATGGTCCATGTTTTCCCATGAATCTAAACCATTAGATCCTATATTTGTAATACTATTATGTTTTTTATCTTTAAAATGATGTAATAGTAATGTTAGAAAATGCAGGGCTTCTATATGGATGGTTAAATTTGAAGAATGATCTAGTTCAAAAATAATATTTTAGAAGAAAATGTCTAACATGAATTGCTTTATTGTCTTAATAATAACAATTTGAAATAAAAAATTCATGATATTTTAAAAAAAAATAATAAAATCATAAATAATAGAAAAAATTTTTCTTATAAAACATGAAAAGTTATAATGAATTTATCATATAACAAAAAGATGAAGAACGTATGTGTTTATACATAAAAATTTAAAAATATATTCTATTCACAGATTGATGAAAAATACCATATAGAATAAAAAATAATTTAAAACATTTAATGTTTTTTATGTGTTATATAATGAAAATAGTTAATCATTATGGAATATAAAACAACATTTACAAATAGATCCAATGGATATATACATGGAAAAAGGATGGTTCCTAATAAAAATTAATTGTTTGGGTTGATTTTCTTGTAATGGGTAAATAATTATATAAGGTTGAAAATGAAATAGGGAGAAAATATGTAAAATCAAAAGAATTAAATTTGGATAATAAAATATAAGGGGTTTTGAGGGAAATGTATCTCAATTTTCAAGAAAAATTATCATTCATAAAATATATCTATTTGAAAATTATATTGGTGATAAAACCCACATGTTATGTGTAGTATAAAAATCAAATGATATTGAGAGTAATATCATAAAATGGTAATTAAAATATTAGTAAATGGAAGATATTTTAGACATTAAAGGTATAGGTTAGTGACTGCACTATGTAAAATAAGTAACTATGTCTAATATCATACATGTCTCATGTGGATAAATTTGAGGAAAGATCCCATTACAACCTTATGAAAATTCAAGTCAAAACCCATTGAAGTATATGATTTCAAATGTTATATTTATTAATATGAATAATTAGAGGATTATGATATAAAATGATAATGTTTCATTAGATAAATCAGTTCAAGAAATTCATTTTGTATATTAAGATATATTAATTGAGGGTGTGTATTGGTGATAAGAAAACCTTATGACTTGAGTATAATCTAAATCAAAACCCTTAAATTGTAAATAGATTGGAACATAACATAAAATACCATGATGTAAAATTAATGGTATACAAAAAAAATAATGAAATATATATAAAATATAAAATTAAATATTTTAATAATAAGAATCTTCACTCAAAAAATAAGAACTAAGACCCTGAAACCTCATACCTACCTTCTGGACTTAATAAAATAAAATATAAGTTGTTTTATAAAAACATAATTTTCATAATGACCTATATCAAAAAAAATTATATAACCTTATATAATGTTCAGTTAAAATTATTTTTTACATTTATATTATTCAGTTATTATGGATTTCCATAAAGGTTGAGAGTAACCTTTATCAGTTCAGACTAGTTTGGTAAAAGACGCATTTTTATCCATTAATCTCCAAAATTTTATCATTTAAAGATCATGGAAAGAATTTTTATTTATTTATAATTATTTATAATTTTATAATTCATTCTATTGGTGTGTTGGTTATGATCCTAAAAGAAGAAATCGATTGTGATCATGTTTCAGAGATTATTAAGAAATGAACATTTGTATAAAAATTAATGATTATATAATGTTTTACCATTTAAAATATAAAATCATTAGTTACACAGTTATATAGTATATTATTCATAATTAATTTATCATAATTATATGTGATATTATTTTATATAGTGGGTTGATTTGGTTATTTGAACTACCCAAACACAATCATAGCATAATTTATGGATGATTTTTATTATGACAGTGATTTATTTTTGAATTATGTCATTATTAAATAATAAAAATGATATTATATATAATTTTTTTATTGAACCATATTTTAAGATATTTTAAAAAAGAATAATGAAACCCAATGAATGAAGGTTATGTTACTTCATAGAGGTTGTAGTCTACTCATCACACAATTAAAATTTATATTTCTTAAGGAATGATAGTGAAAAGGTGGATTATAATTTTCTTCTTAGTTATCAGAAATATGTTATATATTTATATACATAAAGATAATTTATGGCGTAAAAAGAAATGTCATCAGAACGTGGAGGCAGTAGTCTGCATAATACATGAATGATGGTTGTGTATTTATTAATAGAAAATTGGAACAATGTTTTATAGTAAATAACATTTGAATAATAAAAGTAGGGTTATAAAAATTTATGATTTAATTTTATAAGAATTACAAAATTATATTTTGGATGGTAGGATATAAGTTAAAATATATTTCAAAAAACATGTACTCACATGGAGAGCTTCAATTTTCCATTAAAAAAATCTTTGAAATAGATGTATGAAGTAAATATATTTGGACTAGAGGATTAATAGAAAGGAAGAAATTAAAAAAATATGGAGAATAAAAATATATATTAAAAGAAACATAATTTTTAGATTGGTCTTGAATGGGTGATGAGAGGCCCCTTTTAAAAGTAGCGACAATAGTATTTTTTCTGATATTTTAAAATAATATAATTAGGGGACATATTTGAAATACCAATGTTCATTCAAAAAAGGGAACTAATGGTGTTGATTATGAGAGAAGGTCGAAATAACTCATCCCTTAAATTATAAACTAGTTTTAACATATTTAAAGAATATTAAATGTTGTTTATTTATTTTACTAAGTTTGAATTTACCATAGTAACTAGTTTTAACTACATTCTTTAATATTAACATATAAAAATTAAATGGAACCTGTAAAATAATATGGATGTAATAATTATAAATATTAACTGTATTTTGTTAGATAACATTTCTTTGTGTAAGAAAAATTAATTTCATAATTAAAACCAAAAATGCTTAAATAAATATTTTAAAAAATGTTTTTTTAAGTATAACATTTATTTATAGTATAGAAATTCCATTGAATTTTAATATCATGATAGATAATATTTTCATTAAAATTTTATAAAGGAAATGTGTATTTTGAAGCAATCCAAATTTTTTTTCCATAATCATATTTAATTTATATCATGTACCAAAAAAAGTTTTTGATTGAAAATACTACAGAATTTGTTAAAAATATTTTCTCGAAACTCATAATATAAATTTAAAATGTATATTTTTACTATTTATTTACAAATTTTTTCATAAATATTTTTTATATGTTTTGATTACATACATATTGATATATTCCTAAAGGATATGATTTTTCTAAAAAATATATTTATGTTTATTCACCTAAAAATTAATTTCTTTGGGGAAATCAAAAAAAAATCCAAAGATAATTTTGATACTATAAATTGAAAAATGAAGTTATTTTTATCATTTTATAATTGAAAAATTATATTTTTTTATTTAAATGAAAATTAAAAAATTTGTATGAATATGATGATCATTTTTTTCCCTGAAAATGATGATCCTCAACATTATTAATAAAAGTAATAGTATATATCAAACATTACATGTCAGTTTAAAAAGGTGGGAGTGAATTTCGCCCCACAAGTCAGCATCCACCGTTGGTGAAAAATATTCCAAGATCCCAAATGACCACATCATACATGTTTCCATTATCGATATTTTTTTATTGAAAATCAACAACATGATTAGCCTCTTTTTAATAATATGAAATAATATAGTTTAGATTATTGTAGTTTTGATGATATATTATCTAATGAGGCATCATACACCATGTAACATTATTGGTTCTAGTTTTGAGATATAAAATATTATTTTTACAATCCAGTTCAATCCATATTGAAATCTAGTTATGATGGAAATCAATCATAACAAGTTTTATTTTGGACTATAGTTCTTCTTCATAGGTAGATCATGTTCCAATATAATGATTAAAGAAACACTAAATAAAAACTTGGTGACATTAGAAAAAACATCCACAACCCCAGGGTCTATGAATTCTAGAGGATTCACTATCCATAATGACCATTATACATTATTTGTTTTCTAGTATCTAGTAAATAGATTTATGGATCTATTGTTTTTTTTGGAATTCCCATGAACACCAAGTATCCTTAAAATATTGAGATCAACAACATTGTTTTTTCTGGATCCTTTGTGAACCATAGATGTATAATAAGAATATATGGGAATGGTATAAACTCCCACATGCATGGAGGTGTATATTTTTCATGAAAATCTATATGTCATGAATTCCATACAAAAAAACCACAAATACAACTACCACAAGGTGGTGTTTTTGTACTTGCTCACTCTATCTATCTCTTTTGATAGAGATTATGAAGTTATCAAATAGGTTGTGAATACATATGATGTTTCCAAAAAAGATTTCAACATACAAAAATAGATTATGGTTCAATATTGAACCCAAAAAGATATGATTTTTATTTTTATCAGTCCTAAAAATATATACATAATGATTATACAATCTAATATAAATCTCTTCTTTTCTAGTTATGGGTGGGAATCCAATTCATAAAAATTATGTAAATGAGAAATAGTCTTAATGGCTGAATAAATTTATATATGAACTTTAGCATCCATTGTGGTGTCACATTGGATCGATCACATCTCATCCTGTAATAACAATTAGTGTTATAGCGTCCATTGTTTTTTTGTTTCCAAACAAGAGTGTTATTGTCCATTAATAGATTCCTCTAATACTAATTTTTTTTCTAAATATACGGGATCATTATAGCTATTGAATGATTATATTAAACAATAAATAAACATCGTCTTCCAATTAAAAGGGACATCCGTGTAGGCCATGAGAGGTCTATCTTGCCAGGTGGAGTTCCAACACTTACGAGTAGAGCTCTAGTATAATAAAATTTTTGAGTTTCTCATGATATCATTAAAGGTGTACCTAAAATATTTCCAAATAGATGATATTAGATAATAATATCATCCATCAACCATCCTTTGGTCGATCCAAGTTCCTAAAATGTAAATTGAGTATTCATTAGGTATAAAGTGGTTCCAAGTTAATTTATCAACTAGTCTATTACTGAAAATCCTAATGTCCTTAATACCAAGGCCCCTCCTATTTGTGATCTCTATTCAACCCTTCTATGAAACAGTGACCAATTTCTATTCATGTATCCATTAAATCCAAATGAAATTTATGATCATACTTTGAAGATCATTTATAAGGCCTCTAATCCATCATTAAATTGAGAAGGAATATACAAATTATTACCTAATAATTGAATTCACCAAGAACACAATTCTATCATCATACAAGGGCTAAAGTTTTCATTTATCCGGTTTAATAATGGTGATAGAACATATATTTCCAAGATAACAGCTGCTCACCTTTCCGTAATACTAGGGGACACTAATATAAACAAAAGTTAGGGACCTCTTTTCACCCTAATAAATTTGGTGACCCAAATTTTCTTTGTAATAGGTACTCCATACACAAATTACATGAATTATCTATTCCAATTAATGGATTTATTCAAAGAATAATGTTTTAAATTTCAATTTCCATAAAAAATATTTCGTATAAAATTTAAAATTATTTAATATTGATACATTAGTTGAAAAATATAAATATTAACTATTATAGTAAAATTTTGAGAATGATCAACATAATTTTTTAAGGAAAACGAAATACCTATTTTTTTAAAAAGATCTATGAATTGTATAATTTATGAAATATTAATATAAATAAATAAAATATGTAACAATTTTGATAAATTATTATATTTTAATTTATTAATGGTTATATTATTCATATAATTTTAATATGTTTAATTTCATTTTTGTCTGGTTTTGTGTTAGTTTGATAATGCACGTGACACAAGCTATCAAAGATAATGTTAATTTAAATGATAAAAAATATCAGTTTATAACATAAAAAAGAAATTGAATACTATAAAGAGCGTGTACATAGTTCAAAATAATACTATCCAAATATGACCACTATACCAATAAAAAAAATAAAAGGGGTATAAAATACAACAACAATGTAGAATAGGATAGATATTTGGATAGAAATATAGAGAGACATAAACTGCATTAATAATAATAAATACAACCAGTGGAATTATATACATTTGTCCCAAAGAGTTAGGATATTTAATAATATGTCTCAAGGTATCAACTAGTTTCCCCAAAGGAAATTCTATATATGAGGACTAGAATAATTAAATTCCTCACTATGACTTCCTCAACATAGTAGTCGGTAGAAGTTTTCTTCTTCCCATAGCACCACTTTGTTTAGTGTTATAAGAGGAATATAATTTCCTGATCTTAACATAAAAATAAATTACATCAGTTTTGAAGAATACTTAAAACATTATATAAAAAAAAATCCCAATGACCGTATTAGTCTAATGCCTTTAGAAGCATGAAAACATAAACAATGGTTCATAACGAAGATAAATTATCAACCACTAGGATCTTATTTTCTAAAAAAATTCATATAAACCTCATATATTATTACATATATTCATAACCTATGCAAGGAAACATATAAGGGGGTGAGAAATATGCTCAGCAAGTATAAATAAGAGAGACATGTAAGCATAAAAATGAGCATAAAGGTTTGGAAACATGATCAAGACAATTATAGAACATAACATGAATATAAATGATGTAAAACATGAATCATGGAATAAATCATGATAGTTAATAATACATGAATCATAAGTAAATAAATAATATAAGCCATGAAATCATAGAATTTGAATAAATCATGTAAATTTGGCAAACACATAATTATATAATATTATTTCCATAGTAGGCAAGGTATCCCTACCCAGATCATCTTAGTAGTATGGTTTCACTCCACATACCATTTTGGTAGTCATAGTTCACTACCATTTCCATATTACGAGAATCAGTTCAGTCCTCATGCCCCCATCGTCGTCATGCTTCAATCCCTTGACCATCATAGAATAAATGGTTCACTTTAAATACCTTATTACTCTATCTCTTGTGATATAAATCATTTCCAAATTAATTATAAGGAGATATAAGTCCCACTAATATCATAATGAGATAATAAATACATGTCCAACCAAATCATAAACAATAATATCATAACCCAGAAAATGAATTTGGTATCATAAATATGTAATCATGTTACAAGCTGTGGAAAACGATTTAGGTTTCATAATTATTTAAACATAATCATTACAAGTGAAAAGAAAAATGTATTTAATCAACATATATCCAATTAAAGACAAAAAAGATTCATAAATACCATGATATCAATAAAAAAACATTAAGATCATGAATATGAATGAAACCCTTAGATCATTTCTTAGAAAGGAATGAGTAACTTAAAAAGATTTTATATTATATGGGAGATATTTTTGGAATATATTTTAAAGACATTTCATGAAGAAATTTTATTTTATCCTTTAAAAAAATATTCTAAAATTGTTTTCTATTTGAAAAAAATATTCTGGAAAATAATTTTGAAAACTTATAAAGGAAGAATGAAAAAAAAATTGAGAGAATTTTTTCCAATGAATACTTGTAGAGGTGCTTGAATTTTGTTTTTAATTATACTTTCATTGAAAAATAAATTCAAAATTTCAAAGAATGACTGAAAATAGTTTGAATACTATTTCATTATAAAAAAAATTCATAAAAACTGACATTTTATACACGAAACGTAAGATTCAAGGAAATGATGGAAGGTAAATCTACACATATAAACATTCCTTTTTCACTGTATATTTTTTTTAAAAGGGCCTCGATCTAACAAATCCAAGAAGAATATTTTTTAGAACTGTTTTTGTTTAAAAGTAATAAAAATGGTAAAATATTATTTTAAAGATTGTAGGTGATTATTATAATATTCATCTAAAACTTTTATAAAACATTATTTTAAGGAAACATAGATTTCTGACCCAACACAGTGGAAAGATGATATTTTCATAATAAAAAATTTTCATAGACATATTAAGTATCATAGAGTGGAAACCATTGTACTAATACATTATGTATTTAAAAATAATTTTAGGTGATGAAAATTCATGAATTTTCATTCAAGGTGGGTTATATGATTTCATAAATAGAAATGTGTTCATAAATAGTCTCGATAAACTGTATGATTTTTTCAATAAACTCTTACCACATCTTAAATTGAATAATACTCCCAGTATAGGATAATGAAATTACACATAACATTAAAATATCATGAATATAATTATATTCATGGTATATCATTTCCATGGTAATTTATACACCTCATATGGAAATAGAAGTTTATAACATGGCATGTGCCTCAAAGGATGAAAAATTTAGACAAATTTTATTTTCTAATTTGGTAACTTTTAATATATATAACCCATGACAGATTGAAAATAATTTTTTTATGTAAATAACATTAGATTAATTTATAGTAGGAATATAATACATTCATGGAGATTATAGACACCACACAAAATAAGAGATAAGTGAATTGGGAATGTGTCTCTGATAAATAAAGAGTAATATGAGATTCCCATAAATTATGACTTGACACTCTTCGTACTCATTCAAAACTCCTATATAATATATAATAAATTCTTATAAATATTTCAAATATCCATATTATTACTTTTAATTCTATATTTATTTTTATTATGTATTTTATATTTCCCACTTATAAACAATTCAATGTTATGATTTTACTTTAGGTAATATCTGATTTGTTTTTCACAATGTGTCTGTATTTGTTATATATTTTTCCCTTATATTTATTTCATTATTTAAATAGTGTAAACCATGATTTAAAAATAATTTAGATACATTATATTTTTATTATAATATTCCTTATAACATATAATTATGAAACAAAATTAACCATTAATGGAGATGGTAAGTCGTACGTATGCATAAATGATTATTCTATTTAAATAAATTGTTGAAGGAAAGATTGTTAATGAAATATATATATATATATATAATTATTAAATTATATTTATTATATCATATATATTCACTAAAACCATCCTTAATACATTTTATGTTGTGTATGATCGAATCACATCACTTTGAGGGGGTGGTAGTCCACACTTACTCAAATGAAAGTATCTTATTAACACAATATAGGAAGTACAAAAAAATGTGTTGTAAATGAATTTACAAAATATAAATACTTAATAAATATTAATTATAACATATATAAATATAGTTTCTATCCTAATTACCACTACTAAAGGTGTTATAGGAAAAATCAACAATCATCATTTAGTGATGTGGTAGTTCGATGTACACGTAAACAGAATGTCTGTTACCCATTAGATGGTTGTGTGTTTATGAGAAGGTAAAAACAATAGAATGAATACCTCATAGTAAATATAAGATAATTATTTTTTTAAATGATCATGAAATATGAATATTTTAGGGGTTAGAGAATAAAAATAAAAGAAAGGAGTTTGAGGTAGGGCGTTACCTCTTAATTGGGTAACTCCTTTTGGTTTCCACCAAAGGGACTCATTGGAAGGAATTCTACCCCAGTTATGCTTCAAGGAGGAATATATGGATATTTTGTAAATATTATTGTATATTTTTTTGATGCTAATTAGTTTGAGACGTTTTATGAAGTGGGAGGAGACGAGGCATTTTAATGGAGTCGGAGTTGAACAGTTGTAATATTTTGAAAGGGGAACCCCACCCATCATTTTTTATTTAATGTGGATCACATAATGGTAAAAAAATATAACTAATGGATTATAGGGATGAAATATGGGTCAAAAATGTATTTTTTAATATTTATTGTTAATTTTGGTCTTTAAGGAAATGTTGTAGTTCTTCATTAAGATTAATTTAACGTCAATCATTATAATTAATTTTAATTACTTTCTCAAATAATTTTTTGTAAAAAAACTACGTGGACGTAATTATACATTTAAAATTATTATGATTCCAAATATGGAATCCATTTATTTAAATTTCAAACACATAATTGATAAAAAATTAATTATATATATTCTCGTAGATGAGACTATAATGCAGGTTTTTTAAGTAGACATGTTCAAAGGTTTTCTAGTTTTATATATATAAATTCAATGTAAAAATGATTCCAGTGAAATAAATTGAAAATTTTTATGAAACATTTAACCAATTAAACTTTTAAATAAATTAAAAATATAATATATTGTTCTAAATAAATTATATGAAAATGCAGTTTTGAGTTAAATTTTTGTATTTTTTCTCTATTCATTAAAAAATGAAAATAAATTGGAAACAAAATCATTATAAACTAATTTTTATGTATATATTTCAATATTTATGTTTATATTGACATATTAAATTTATAAAAGTCCAAAATATTGGATTTAAATTGGGTTCCCCATTAAAAGGTTGTAAAAGTTCCTTAATAAATAAATTTGGTTTTATGCCTAAAATATGGTATTTTCGAATATTAAATCTATAAAATCTATTTGATTAATAAGGAAATATTTTATTTAATTTATAAAAAAATAATAAATTAATATCATTCAAAAATTATATTAAATTTAGTTTATTATGTTAAAAAATATGTTCGAACATAAAAAAATAATATTATTCTTTATATTATATCAATTATCATATTAATTTATAATTAATTAGTAACCTAGGAATTCAAAATTTATTTAGGTAAACCATATATTTTTATAAATTAGTTAATAATATCCATACCCATTAATTTAATTGAAATGTTATATCTTATTAGATTAAATAATAACATTTTAATAATATATTATTAGTCGATAAAACATGGTCTTGTTTTTCACATAAGACATCAAGGAAAGTAATTTTTTTTCATTTGATACATGATACCATCAATGTTCTATTTATAGAAAGCTAAAATATATTTTGTGTGTAGTGTAAAATTAAATTGGAGTTACATATAATGCAAGGAAGACACAATGCTTTAATATAAAATGAACTAATATTAGTGTTGTGTGAAACGAAAAATAGCAAAAAGATTAAATTAATTAAAATATATTTCAAAATATCTAGGGGTGTTACATTATACCTCATTAAAATTAATTTCTCCATCAAAATTCATCTATCATATCAAAGGTTTAATAATTGAGAGTTCCACTAATTGAAACCCACATCTTAAATATGAATACTAAAACAGCCATTAAAAAATAAATATATAACTATAATGGTTACCCAATGAAACTCATAACTAGAATCCCAAACAGGATAAAATAGGTGGGATATGAATACATGGACATGGATGAGAAATCTAACCATCATGTTATAATCGACATTGATAGATAATAAGTGTCAAAGAAGGTTAACAATCACAAATATTTAAATCTGTGATGAACTAAAAGACCATATGATCAATAGAAAACAAAGGTACTATGATAAAAATTTATTTATAGATCATTTTCCAAAATATAATGAATTTTCATTAAAGGATATACTTTCATGATTTAAGAAAAACCCCACCCTTTGTTTTTACATGATCTAATTCCCCTCTTTCTCCAATAAGGAATGTGAATTTTTCATTCTTGAAGTAGTAAAAGATCCCAAGATCCATGATATAACATCCCATATAACATTAGTTATCATCAAAACTATATTTTTATAATAGGTAATCCAATATTCATAAATAGTTATGTGGTTATATAATACGTTATTCTCAAAAAAATCATTCAAATTTTAACTAAATATTTCCTTAAATGAATTACTTATTAATAATTCCAAAAGATGAAGATTCAAAACTCTAAAAATAAGGTTAGTGAATTAGTTTATCACTGATCCTAGTTATATCACATAAAATATCTTTGTTTTCATATTCCAAACATTTGAAAACTCTCAACATATATTATATTAAAACATCGAATCAACTTAAATTACCATAAATACTATTGGAAAAAATGAATTATTCCTTATTAAAAAGGTTACTAAATATATTACATAAATCCATGATGTTTTAAACATCATCCCTGAGGACATGGAAAACTTTTCCAAAAAATAAATATTTAGATTCTGGGTAATCAGTGTTCTCCAATTTACTTTATCCAAATTAATCACTTCTTTATCCAGTAGAAAAACAAATTTTTCAACATCATGATCTCATTAAAGGATACAATACCCAAATCATATATTACTTTTCAAAGACTTCATAAAAATTAAAAATATTATTTTGAAATCCTTAATGGAAATTTATATAGAATATACTTATATATTTCATGATATATAAAACATAATCCTTCAATTCCAATATGTAATTACTTCATTCGTCAAAATTTATTCTTAAACTATTACATAGGAATAATAAACATATCCCTTATTACCGCATTCCTAGAATAAAAAATAAGAATCCTATATTAAGGACCCACAAACATAATATATTATAAATTCTTGTGATTAATGTAAACAACATTGGAAGAACATCACATAGATTTCACATTCTGTTTGTGGCCTCTTTATCATTATAATTATAACCAAAACCACATACCACATACCTGATTTTATTTATAAGATTTTAACTTAGTAAATCTATTTGTATAATGACTATATGTTCAAAATATGAAACATTCAATGTCATCCATCTTCTTTCTAGTTCCCCCCATTGACTAAAACAAAAAATCATTGGGTTCAAAACACATATAAAAAAATCTACATAGTCAAGAAAAATTATTTACATGTTTTTCTAAATCATGACACTTTCCTTTTAATAGAAAGAACCTTAGTATAATCCTTGTCTATTTATAGTCATTTTTAATGAAATCCTTAAGAATTAATTTTTAAGATTTTTTCAATATCCAAATCATATCCCCATGAAGTGTTAACCCATGTGTGCAGCAAGCCATGTTTTCATATACTAGATTACACCGAGTCAGGCTAGGGACATCATATGATAGTTATTACCCATAGGTACATCCATTCCAGAGCCGCATCATCTATTAGTATCAAGATATGGATTTATTTCTTTGAATCAACTCACTATATCATTTACAAAAATTCCAGGACATTTTCTAATAGTTTTCATTGTCCAAAGAATTGTCATCAGAAATGTACTTTGTTTTCTCACTACGTTTATATCATTCTAGTTTTTAATAATCAGAAAAAAAATTCTATGATTCTAACTATAATGACATAGTCTTGAAATAAATAGATATTATATAACTTTTTTAGAATATATAAATAATTAGATAAAAATAGATTTACAGGGACCATATTAGTATAATGCCTTTGGAAACATGAAAATAGAAACACTATTATATAAATGAGATACATTATCATCCACTGGGTTATTCTTGACTACTAGTCATCTTAGAAACATCATATACAATAAGTATCTTCATATCCTAAGGATGAAAATTAAAAAAGGGGTATGCTCAGATGATGAGTAAGGGTAAACAAGAGAGACATGTAATCATAAACATGAGCGTAAGGGTATGAAATGGTGACCAAGAATTTTAAACACAATACCCTCCATGTCAATGATAATAAAGATGAATCATATAATTAATATTGAATGTTCATAATCCATGAATCATAAGTAAATAAAAACGATAATCCATGAAAATATTACATATGAATAAAACATGGAATTGTTGAAATCACAGATGTATGTAATATGGTTTCCTAAGTAGAAAAGTTATCACTACAAAAACATCGTAATTGTATGATGTTACGCCCCATTCCATCTTGGAAGTCATGGTTCAATCCCTTTGTAATCATAGTATGATGATTTTAATCCTCATACCATCTGGGTAGTCATAGATCACTCCCATGGAAATCTAAGTAGTCATAGTTCACTACCAAGACCATCTTAGTATATCACATTAGACATAAATATTTACTCAATGCATTGGAGGGAGATATATGTCTCACATATATCACAGTAGAATCATATATATTTGTTCCAGAAAACTATAAACAATAATATCTTATCCAATGAAATGAAATGGGTATCATAAAAATGTAATCATATCTTAAGCTTTGAAAAAATATACAAGTTTTATAATAATTTCACCAAAATCATAATCCATGAATGTACCTGCATATTTCATTAACATGTAACCCATGGATGTAAAATGGTATTCATAAATACTATGACACAAATAATAAACAAATTAGGAAATGAATATAAATAAAACATTTATATCATTTTAATGAAGAAATTAGTAACATCAATGGATATTTTATTAGATGGGAAATAATTTATAATGATATTAAAAAAATATTTAGAAAACTATCCTTTCTCATCTGAAAATTGATTATTGAAACATTAAACCTTTTGAATATAATTTTCCTTAAAATATTCATAATCACATATAAATTAATTAATGAAAACATTTTAAAATAGTTCTTCTTTTCAATACTTGTAGAGGAGATAGAAAATATTTTCAAAATCACATTTATTGAAAATTACTTTGAAGTTTTTTAAATAATGATTGAAAATGATTTGAAAACCATTTATTTTAAAATATATTTTATAATTATTTTCCAAAAAATTAACATTTTAAACATGAAAATGATGTTTTAATGAAATTATGGGGTTAAATTGGTATAATCCAAACATTCTGTTTGAACTATAAGAACTGTATACAAGTTCCTCAATCGAAAAATGAGAAGAATATAAATTTTTTTAAAATAAATTTTCATTTAAATAGAAAAAAGTGTCAAAATTGATTTTATATATCATAGGATAACAATATAATATTCTTGGAAACAATTTATAAAATATGGTCTTGAAGGAACATGAATTTCTGACCGAATAGATAGGTAAGGACATTATTTCATAAAATTGAATTTTATAAATTAAATTTAGTACTAAAGAGTATAAAAATTGTATTAATACCTGAATAAATTACAAATAACAATAAGGGAATAATAATTTTTTTTTTGTTTTTGAAATATGGATTATATGATTTTATGAATAAAAATGTGATGATAAAAAATCATGATAAATGATGAAATTGTTTTAATAAACCCTTATCAAATGGAAACATTCAATGATACTCCCCATATAGTAAAATGAAATTACATTTAAATTTAAAATATCATCACATTAATGATATTCATTTTGTATCCTTTCGTTGTATGTTTATAAACCTAATAAAAAAATATAAGTGTATAACATGACATGTATCTCAAATAATGATAATTGAGAGAAAATTACTTTTCCTATTTGGTAACATATGAATATTAAAACCCATTATATAATGATAATTAAATAGTTATATAAATACAAATAGAATTAATTATTTGAGTAATTGAATAAATTCATTGGTTGTATTTACACCGCACAAAATATGTGACTAGTGAATAACTCATATTTATCATAGAAATAGAGAGTGGGATGAGATACCCTTACCCTGTGTCTTACCTCTCTTTGTACCCATTCAAACATACTATATAATAAATATAAATTTATCATAAATTTATCATATAACTGTATTATTAATTATAATACCATAAATAGTCTTATTATTTAATTATATTACCCACTTGTTTATAATTTTATGTTATTGTTTCACTTTAGGTGATATCTACATTGCGTTTCGCATGTATCAAAATTTGGTATACCTTTGGTTCTTAGGATTATATCATGATTTCTAGAAATTAAACCATGACTTAAATATAATTTATAACAAATATATTTTTATTAGAATAATCCATAATATATATATATATATATGAATTGGAATACACTGTTTATCGAGACAGTAAGTCTTATGAACACATGAATGCAATTTATGTTAACATATTGTGTTGAATAAAAAAAAGTAAAATAAAAAATAATAATATATATGCTTATATATATATAATTATTAATGCATATTAATTATATAATATATTTCATATATATTCACTAAACCCATCCTTAATACATTCCATGTAGAGTATGAATGAATCAAATTTCTTTGAGGGGCGGTATCACACACTTTCTCAAACGAAATTATCATATTCAAAAATAGAAAATATTAAGTTATGTTTTGAAAAATAATTAAATTATATTAAATATATAATAAATAAATTTTATAAAATATATTATAATAGTTTCCATCATAATGTATACTATGATAGGTAGTAATGGAAAAAATGAACAATCATCATTTATTAAGGCAGTAGTTCACCATACATGCAAACAATGTGTTCTTTACCCATTAGATTGAAGTGAGTGTGATTATAGGTTGAAAACATCAAATGAAAACATCCTAGTATATTTAGGATAAATTTTATGAAATAATAGAATATAAAGATTTGAGGGTGTTGAGAATGAAAATAAACGAAATGAGTTTGAGGGTGGTTGATACCTCTTAATTAGGTTACTCTTTTTGGGTTGCACAAAGGTCATCCTTGTATGGGTTTATAACCAAGTTATTATGCAATGAATAAGTGAGGGTTGTTGGGGATGTATTTGGGTAAATTTTTGTCAATCCAATGTTTCTTGAGTGTGGTGAGGAAGTGGGAGGGGGGATAAATTTTATAATGGAGGAGGAGTGGCACTCTTGTAATATTTTAGAAAAGGGAAACCCCTCCCATTGTTTTTTATTGAATGTGGATCCAATAATGGTTCAATGTAGATAAAAGGGATGATGGGTTATAAATATGGGCATCAAATACATTTTGTAATATTGAATATATCTTTTTAGGCATTATTGTCATGGATTAATTCTTTATTATGCTTAATTTATCGTTAATAATTGTAAATAAATTTAATTACATTCTAAAATATTTCTGGGACAAAAACTAAGATAAACATTTTATAAATTATAAATTTTTATAATTTTAAATATAAAACCCATTTTTATAAATTAAAGACCCATATGTGGTATAAATTAATTTAAATATATCTCATAGAAGAGAGGAAAATTCTGGTTTTTGACGTTAAAATGTTCAAAGGATTTCTAGGTTGTTATAACAAATTTCAATGAGAAATTGATTCAAATCACATAAATTGGGTAAATCTATCAAAAAATTATCTAATTAATCTTTAAAATCAATTAAATTTTAAATTAAATTTATAAATAAATTAGACGGAAAAACATTTTTGAGTTAAATTTTAGTATTTTTCACTGTTCATTAAGAAAATGATACTTTATTGAAAAATGTCAAAAATTAATACTTACCAAAATATTGTGTTTCTCTTTAAAAAATAAATTATATTTTGAAAAATAAAATCTATTAATGTTCAATATAATGGATTTAAAATGCGTTCTCTATTCTAAGGTGGTAAAAATTCCTTAATAAAAGTATGTTTTTTAGGAATATAATTTGGGTTGTTCAAAACCAAGGTCAAATCTAAAAAAATAATTCGGTAATAATGACCGATGACATCTTGTAGAAGGTTCCTTCACAACTATTACCAATTCTGAATGTTGTCTAATAATTGATGATCATGGCCCTATAAATATTCTATAGTTTAGGAAATATATTTCCTATATTTTTTTCTCCCTTATTCTAAATTATATAATACTCCATTATTTTATCCCTTTTCAAATAATTGGAATGATTATCAGTCATTATTCCTTGGGTTTGATAGATTAATTCCATGTGGCATAGGATATATGGATTAACATTGAACAAAACATTTTGTTCTTAAGGGATGTTATATTTAAACTCAATATGTTATTTAATATAAATATATATGATCTTCTCTTACTACCCTCTCTTGTATATTAATCGTTGTATCCTTTTTTGGGATTTACTCATTTTGGATTGGTAGTTTTGTTAGAAAAAGTAATATATAGACCTTTTTGGAGATGTATCATTATCATATATAGGTACACTAAATTCATTTTTTTTTGAGTTATTTCATTTTTTCCTTGTGGTGTGTTTTGGTAAAAATTGAGAATTTTGGAAGTATGTGGGAAGGTGTATGGTTGACACATTGTTTTCTCAAACTGTGTGAACCAACCAATAAAACTGTACAAACCCAAGTTGGGGGGATTCAGATGGGTGGATTTTTTTTTGAAAACATTATCCCCAAATTTTAGAAGTTATGAACCCCATATAATCGGCACAAATTTAAGGAAAACAGTTTGGAAAACCATTCGGGTCTACCCAAAAACTGTGTGTAGTTATAATTATTCCAAAAATAATTATTTTAAAATACCTAAACCCCAATATAATCCCAAAATAAACCCTAACATTGACCAACTCGTTTAATATCAATTTTGGAGGATACTAGATGCATTTATAGTGCTTATGAACATAATTATTCCAGATTTGAATCCCCAATTAATGATCGGGATCTTCCGGGTATGATATTTCTACCCAATTAGATCTCATTATCTCTCTCTCTCTCATCATTCCATATAAAATAGGTTTCGTTCACCCTATGATGGAATGGTTTTATATCTAGATCATGGTTTAATGGGTCTTTATCCATTGGATCTTTATTCTAGGATTTTTATTCAATATCTTGTTCATCATTTTGATTAGGTTTAGTATTCCCAAATTGAGGATTTTCATTACTGAGTGTTATTCATCAATTTTGTGGTAGGATGTCTATAATTTAAATTTCAAAATCTAGATTTAAATTTTTTATGTATTATTATAATTTTTATTATATAATTAGAAATTGAGTATCCTAGATTTGAATAATTAATTTGATGAATTAATAAATTATATGAATTGTGATAATTTAGAATTTTGGAATTCTCAATTGAAATAATTAATAGTTGTATAAATAATGGAGTTATTGATATTGTTAAACATGATTAACTAATTAATGGGTGTGGTTTTTATTATCAAAATATTTTTATTGTATTTTTTTTATTATTGAATTAATTATAGAGAGACTTATATTATTGAAATTGACTAATTAATCGTTTAATTAATTATTATTATATAGAATTTATGAATTTGATTAATTAATTGGTGAGTTAATTATTAGATATTATTGTTATTATGACATTTATTGCGATGAATAATTAATAATTGAATTAATTAATATGGATGAGGAGATTAATTAATTTATTAATTAACTAATGTATTTAAATGATGAATTGTAATAATGGAATTGATATTAGATTTTAAATGATGAATGGTAATAATTATATTTATATGTGGTTTTAAATGATAAATGGTAACAAAGGCATTCATAAGTTGTTTGAAATTATGAACGGTAATAATGGAGTTCATGTGTTAATTGAAATTATAAAGGGTGACATTGGAAATCATGTGTGAAATGACATGATTAGAGTTAATAGTGGAATTAATGTGTGAAATGTAATGATGAATGGTAAAAATTGAATTTATATGTGAAAATAAATGTTGATTAGAAATAGATCTTTCTTTTCATACCATCCCACCAGAAGTACTATTTCATGTCCCTGTACAAATTTCTTCTTCCTAGATGAATAAAGAATTATGAACTATGAGCCTTATATAATAGATCCTTCTTTAATTATGATATGGGAGGAATACAAACCCTGTTCCCAAACCTTATTATTTCAACACAATCAAAGTTTAATTCAAAAAAAAAATCACCTTCTTTTGTAACTCTGCACCTTCCTTTTATGCCTCATTAATATTCACTTGTATCGATAGTTTAACATCATTTGATAAAGATACGATTTATCCCCTTCCATTAAAAAGTAAATATCAATCCCTTGAAAATCCATAAATATTGGATCTTTCATGATCTTCATCATGGATAAGCTAGCATGGACTTTTCGACTCATATAATCTTCCACCTTGTTTTCATTATGAGGATGGTAATGTGTTGAGCAGTCGTAATCATTAATCAACTATGAAAATCTTATATGGTGCATTTTCATATCATTTTTTGTTATAATAAAATTTAAAATTTTATGATTAGTATAAATATCACACCTTCCTCCATAAAGATAATGCCTTCAAATTTTTAATAAAAATATTACCATAGCTAACTCCAAGTCGTATATTGGGTAATTGGTCTCATGGATTATCAACTGTACTATGGCCTAAGCTATCACTATATAATTTTCCATGATAGTAAACCCCACCCTCTTCTTAGATGCATCACTATAAATCACAAACATTTATCCACTACAAGGCAGTGTGAGCATAGGTTCACTGGCTATCCTTTTTTAAGATCTATGAAATTCTCTTCACATTCCTCTATCCAAACGATCTTAACTCTTTTCTGGGTAAAAATGGTGATTGTATTAGATAATCATGAAAAATATTTGACAAAAAATTGATATTATCCAGAAAAACTAAAAAAACTTTGGATCTCATCTATCGTTGTTCATATCGACCACATTTCAATAACATCTCTTTTTCTAGATCCACATATATCCCATCTCTTGAGATTATGTGATCCAAAAATGAAACATCTTGAAACCATAATTCTCACTTGGTAAATTTAGCATAATGATTCTCCTTTCTCAGGGTCTTCAGAACCATTCTCAAGTGATATTCATGTTTTTACATGCTATTTAAAAAAAAGAATATAATCTATAAAGACAACCAAAAACTGATTAATATAGTCTATAAAGACTATATTCATTAGATCCATGAAGATAATATGGGAATTCATAAGGCCAAAAAACATCACTATAAATTCATAGTGATAACAATTTATACAATATTACATCATTGGTATATCCACTTTTTTGACAATTAAATGATGATATCCCTAATTAATATCAATATTGGAATTGTATTGTGCTCCACATGCTTGTTAAAATAAATAATAAATGCATGGGAGAGGATATTTGTTCAAGATAGTGATCCTGTTATGTTCTTGATAATCAATGAAGATTCTCATTGATCCATATTTCTTCTTAACAAAATAACAGGTGCTCCCCAAGGTGATGCACTAGGGAATATGAATACCTTATCACGATTATATTTTATTTTATTCAAAAATTATGGAAACCCAATTAGGTCCATTCTATAAGGTTCCAATGAAATTGGAAAAGCACCTGATATCTGTTCTATTGAAAACTCAACTTCACGATTTAGTGGAAGACCAGACAATTCCTCGGGAAAGACATCATCAAACTTCCATAGAATGGGCATATTCTTAATCATGATTTTATCCCCAACCATTTGAGATAAATAATCTTTATTTATTGGAATCAAGACCCATAAAATGGAAAAAATTTCTACTGGAATGCAATATTCATCCTTGCGTTGATTGATGATCATAGATTGATCTAGAATATGAATTGTTTCTTCCATTTATTAGAAATTTAGATGATATTTGTATAATGAATGCCAATCTATTCGAAGAATCAAATAAAATTACTCTATTGGGAGGATCATAAGATTTATAGGATGAATTTTGCTACATAATTCAATCAAAAAATAATTATAAACTTTTGATGTGATCGTTTTTTCAAAAAGATATGTCATACCTAACTACAAATATAATAATTGAGGTAATACGTATATAACATTAGAAAATTCATCAGAAATAAATGAGTGGGTGGATCCATAATAAGAAAAACATTTTCTACTTTAGAGTGGATTGTAAATGTACCCTTCAACACTTAATTATCCTGCTGCACATCACTGTTAGTGATTGAATGCATCTTTCCTTTTTATTTAGCCTTAAGAGATTAATGTCGTTGATCACAATCAATAAACCTTGGATTAGTGAATTTATTAGAATAATGCCCCATTTTCATGCATTTGTAGCATTTATGTGTTGTAGGTTCATTATTTGTAGCCTTTTCTTTTTTCACATCATTAGAAATATTTTTCCCATCACTTCGACAATCAATTGGCCAGTGATGTACTTTTCGACACATAAAAACTATAATGAGTCCTTTTTCAGAATTCTCTCCATGTTTCTTCCCACACATTGAGCATAAGTTAAAACACATATTCTTTTGACTATGGTCCTTATATTTTCCCTTGAATTCCATTTTCTTCTTCTTATCAATCCAATATGACTGATTAGATACTCCAATATCTATCTAAAACTTGAGAGCACTTCAAACAATTTCTTCGTAACTATTGCAGTCCATTATGGATAGTTCTTTTTGGACACTTTATTTTAATCCACCAAAGAATCAATCAATCATACTCTCTGGTTGGATAATAATTATATAAATTTAACTTGAATGTCTGGTGAAATTTTCTTCATAGATACCAATAGATTCATCATCCATTTTCATACGATCAAGGAACTCTTTCTCCATTATTGTTCCAATAATATGAAGAATGTACTTATCAAAAAATTAGTTCTAGAACTCATCCCATTCCATAGACTCAATATAATATTTTTTCCTTATTTTATTGATGATATTACACCATTAATTAGTTTCACCTTCCAAATGATATACTGTTAAGATGACTTTATCATTTTCAGAACTTTATAGAACACAAATAACATTTCATTGGTATTGATCCATTGTCCATCAACTAATCGAACATAAGACCCATTGAATGATGGGGGATGCTGCCTCATAATGAATTCAATAGAATGTTACTCCCTCATTTTCTCGTTTAGAATTCCATCATGATTCATATCTTGAAAATTTTGTGTGAGCATGGATAAAATAATTTAATTTCTAGCTCCCAAAACAATCGGTTACTTATGGGAATATAATTTCATTTACCAACCCATTCAGCATTAACGTGGTTCTTTGGGGTTCCATCCATTGACTAAAACCAATAATAATATTGTGAGAAATACTAATCATAACAGGAAAAACATTTAATCAAGAATACAATTTCAATTTAAGACACATTTAATTTTATCCTAGGTTATTCGTGGTAATTTCTAAAACTATAGGATTTTATCCAATACATAGGCATATCATTAAGGATTTCTCATCCTAATTTCAAAAGGTTAAATATACCTCTCCTCTGATACAAAATATAGTGACCCGTTTTTATAATACGTTTATATTACTTCAGAATTGAATTATATTTATTACAACATATTAACAACCCATGAAAGAAACATATAGGTATAGTGTATTTAGAAACTATGAAACATATATAATTGGTTCATAAAACATCTACATTTTCTACCATTTATTTCTTCATAATTGGACACATTTTTTTGAATATCATACTTAATACCATTATTCATGATTTGGGGAAAAGAAAAATATAAAAGGGTGATGTCAAATTCTCAATAAGGTCAAACAAAGGACATATCAACCATATGATATTAATTGTAAAAAAACATTGGGATATCATATCCTATATATAAAATATCCCCATATCATGTCATGGGATGACTCATAAAAATGAAATTTAATCCCAATATTAAAAACATAAGACATTAAACTTTGAGGAACACACACATAAGAATAGAAAATCATTTCATATTCGTAAAGGCTCATTTCCAAGACCATCACAGCATACAATGTTCATTACTAAACCATATTCAGTCCTCGTTTCAGCTATTTAAAAATGAACCAGATTTAAATGTCATTCCATCCATGCCTATCTCATGAGATATAAATCATTACCCAGTGATTTGGAGTGGTATATAGGTACCACCCATCTCATAATGAATTCATTCTAACATGTTCCACTAAATAATAAATCATTTATCATAACATAACCAATTAAATAAAATAGGATTCTAAAAGAACATTCGATTATTAGATAATCCATATTAAATAATTGTATTTCATAAAAATAATCCATCACAAACACATAAAATAAATTTAATAATACAGATATAAACATATCCCTATGTCAACTTATACGAAAAATAATTTTGATAAACCGCATGACTTAATTCTTATGGGAATTATACCATCTTATTAAATATCGCTTTCTTTTCACTAAATGCCACACAATATTAAAAGAAAATAATTTTGATGAAAATAAACTTGAAATAGTGTAGATTAAGCTTCATGGAAATTATGTGTCATGAAACATTAAAAATACATTCATGACGTATAAGTTAAAGAAACTGTCCTTGTTCTTTTGTCAAAAATGTAAAAAAGTACCTCATATGGTAAAAAAAAGAAATATTCCTTCCATAACATATATTAAAAGTCAAAAATTGGATTAAAAGAATACAAACATAAATACAATAATAGTAAAAATTTTATGAAAAATGTTTTAGAATAAATTGACATGGATAATAATTATACCCCTAGAAAATACTTACGTATAAATAATCTCAAATAAAAATGATATTGAAAAATTATCCCTTAACTTAGGTCTGATATGATTCATATGAATTTGGACCACCTATATAATGATTTAAATAATGTTACTGATTTATTCCAGAATCATAATCATTTTATGATAATATTTATGATCATATGTTCTCTATTTGTTAGTAACATTTCATTGTTACATGTTATTCGGGCATTAACTGCTTTATGTTCTAATGTATGTTTTGTCAGATAATTTCTTATACATTTTTTAGGTTATAGTTATATCATTTAAAAAATATTATTATTATAATATATATCAAATTTATTCACTCAATTCATTTATACAGTCATGGTTTAATAATGATTTTGTATAATGAATCACATCACCCAATGGTGATGGAAAGCCATACGAATGCACGAGCGAAGATATCCATCCAATAATTATTGAATGGTGTTGAATTTGATGGTGTATAGTATCACAAAATTTTTATCATGTTACAATAATATTATATTGTTATTATTTCATAACATTATACCCATCCATGTAATGTGGTGGTGAAAAACAGACTACACCACATTGTGGAGACGGTGAGTCATATGAACGCATGCCCAATGATTTCTTTTTTCATTAGATGAATAGAAGGTAAAATGGGGTTGTTTCATATTTATAATAACATATACTTATCATATTTATAGTGATATTATTACTTTACCATGATAGAACTAAAGAAGAGGATGTATAATATGAAATAAATTCAAAAGAACCGGTAGAAGATATTACCTCTTCCTCGATGTGACACCTTTAAATTTACACATATGGCATTAGAGTTGGTCCTTTGAGAAGAAAAAACCATGGTTATGTTTCTATAGAAGTTTAGAAAATAAACGGGTTGGGGTTTTATAATCTTGAATGCTCAAAATGGAGTGAATATGAGATGGAGGTGGTTCTCTTTTATAAGAGAGGGGAGGGGAACCTTAGGAAACTATCAAAATATTAAATTATCATTAATTAAATTTAGATTAAAAATGGCCAAAAAGGAATTTAATTAAAATATAAGATGAGATTGGTTTGAAAAACCATCATATAATTGTTATTAGATTAGTTTTCAATATTTCGTTATCCTTATATTTTTTGTTTAACCCTTATTTTACCCTATTTAATCTTACTATGATATCATGTAATTATCATATTTTGGGTTAATGTAATTACCATATCATGTAAACAACCCAAAAAATATTTTTATGATATATTTTGTCTTATATTAACCATTTTGACTAATATCATATATTTATGAATTAAATATCATTTAATTAAAAATTTTATATTTTATGTAATGAATTATGTCGATTTTGTACACCATTCATACTCGAATTTTTAAAAAATTCATAAAAAACTAGTTCCTTCAAACCATAGGAATTAAATAATCCCAAGTATATTTATATAATCCAAAATATTCATGTATTCCATAAAAATTTTCAAATTAAACTAATTTTAGAATTTAAAATTTCATTAATTTGAATCTTTCATTTTTGAGGTAATCCCTACATCATAATCGTTTCATAAATAAATATATTTATCTAATGTATAAAAATTATAAATAAAATAACATGATGTAGGAATTATTTTTATATTTCTAGTAATTGTTTATAGTCATAGAGATAAGTTATATAACCCTATATAAAAATCAATTTAGTAAAAGATATATGTTTATGTTATAATTATTTTTAATTTAAATTAAATATTATAAAATGTAATTATCATATGAAGGTGAATCCATGGGGTCCAAAAATCTACCCAAGAATTTCCTTGTTCAGAAATATTTTATAAATTAGGATTAAGTCGTGTTTTAGGGTAGTTTTATACTATAAATTTTTCATTTTTTACCTTTATTTACAAGATTTACCCTTTAATCACGGTAAATAAAATAATTTATGAAATAACTATTCGTAATGTCTTAAAATAAGTGGAACCTGATCACATAATTTGGACCTTATAATTCCAAATAAAGAATTAATTTTTAAAATATTCAAAAAAAGAGAAATTTTATTAATTAATTCAAATTTATTCTAGTTGTTGAAATGGGAAAACAAATTTTAAAAGTTAAAACATTGAAAATGACTGAAATTTTTTTTACCTTTGAATTCAATGTAAAATTATTTATAATGACAAAAATTATATTTAATGGAAAAAAAAATTATATATATACTCTAAAACCATTAAATATCTTATTTTATTCATATAAATTATCTTGACCAAAATAGTTGTTTTCAATTAAAATTTCGTGCATTCTTACTATTCATCAATACATGAAAGTTATCAAAAATTTATAAAAAATTTATCCAAAGAAGTTTTTTATATCTTACTAAAAAATAACATGGTTATCTTCTCATGTATAAATTATTAATGTGTCAAAATCTACATTTAATATGGGTTCGCCATTCAAAGGTGTAAAAATTAACCTTTAAAAAATGTTCTTATAAAAAAAATTGGGTTTTATTCAAAATTTATGACTAAAATTTCAATTGGATGAGTTTTATAAATATTTTATTTTGTATATAAAACATATATATCTAATTAATTACATAAAAAAATTAATTTACTAAAAAAATTCAAACATCTATTTTCATAATTAATTAAAAGAAAATAAATTCATAATGCATTTTCATAAGATAGTTATAATTATTACTGCTAACCCAATGGCTAGGCTATAAAGATAATTTTATATTATAGGAATCTCGTGGTGTGTTTAAACACATTATTGAGTGAAATGAAATATATTGCAAAATAAAAATTATATAATGAAATTATTTCATAAAAACATCTGAGTGTTACATTAATGATATGAAAAACAATAAATAAATAAATAAATAAATAAATAAAAACTTAAACACTTATAATTTTGTTAAAATTCAAGTGAGCTTAGTTATGATTCTTTATCCAACCTTTCTCCCCATTCATCTATTATAGGGTTGATGTGGTTGGTTCCACAAGTTCACAACCTTATACATTTGGTTTTATTCCCTTCATATTTAAAATAAATGGATTTTTATATAATCCCATAAATTACAAACATTTATTACTATGTATGTTAAATATTTAGAATCGTTTTAGCCTTCGATATCACATTTTTCTATGGAAACCGTCATATTTGTGTTAAAAATATCTTTTAGAAATCTTTTAATTCTATTAATTGTATATCAGAATCATATAATTATTTGGATCATTACCTTAATTATCCTATCATTATCATAAGATTCCACTATTTTCTCATGCATGCAATTTACTTAGAATAACAACTTTTTTGTAGTATTATTTAAAGTCCAAGGGTATTTTCATAGTAATCATGAAAAATTTATGTTAAATTTATGTTTTAAAATAATGGGGATTCAAATATACTAAAATATATGTAAATATTCATATTGTTATTTTTGTTTTTTGAAATTTATTCCCAAAAACTATCATGTTTTTCAAGGGAATACCCCAATATTAATCTATTTATTATTATCAAAAACAATATTTTATATCTATATTAGTGACCATAGCTATACCACTTATCATTGAGTGATATAGATTCAATGTCATATTCATGTATACATATATTATCATAAAAACATTAAATTAGTTATTAATAAATTTTAATACATCATAATTTATTATTTGTTTATGCATTAATATTGAATTAATGTTTTTATTTTTCACAAACATCAAAATAGTTGCTCATGTGTTATCGGAGAGAGTGTTATTTCTTAAAGAAAATATAAATTATGAAATGTTTTGTATATATCCAATTGTATAATATTTGAGTGTCATAGGTTACAACATGCATGATGCCAAGGAATATTTAATTCTTGGATTGGGTTTTATCATAAACCTTAATCTGTTGATATCATGACATTTCTAATGATGGTCATATTCTATAACATGAATAAAATATTAATGAAAAAAATACGATTAATCATAATGATTGATAAATATGGTATTCCAATGATTCTTTGAGGAAACTGATTATTAAATTTTACCATTTATATTATCTCCCACACATAATATCATTGATAATTATAATGTATATATAATTAATGATGAATTTATATGATAAATATTGTATGACTAAATGTATGTTCAATCAGTGATGGTCTATTTTGACTTTATAATGATTCTCTCTAACATTATTGTTTGATAAAGCTAGATTTTGGTTCCCATCGATTATCCATCTTATATAATTCACATCTTCCATCATTTTATACCCATGACACTATAATACTACGGTTTTATGTATGGATTTCCCAATCATTATGTTATTTAGATCAGCCCATGGATAGACCATTTTGGAAGAGTTAGTGGTTGTTTCATCATTCATTAATTAAAGATATTTATATCACCCATCTTTTGTGTAACATATGTTTTATTAAATTTTTATAAACATTATTTCATATTTACATAGAATTTTGATCATTGTAATTAGGTTTTTATTGTTTTTTACTATATTAAACTTGTGTTATTTTATCCCTATAATCCATTCATTGTTATTAAATAATCACAATGAATCTTGATTCATGACATAAATTTTAATAAATTAAGAAATGATATATTACATTAATATCATAAAATATGTTTAAAATTATAAATTATGGCTTATTTTTATTTTGAAAAAAGTGAGCTCCCATGATCTTGAATTAAAAAAAATAAATAATTACATCAATATAAATGTAGTATGTTTTAGATTTTTTTATTTAAAATTAGAGACATACGATCACTGGTGGGGGAGATAGAAAAAAATAAAACATCCTCATTCGCTCCCCTATTTTCCTTTGCATTAAAAAGGTCATTGGCTTCTTAGTAGGTATGATTAAAAATGTGTCTCGTCAATGCTAAATTATCAACGAAATTGTCCTAGCTCACAGCTAGATTCTGTGAGAGGTGCACCTAGCTAGTTTTAACGACATGAAAAATGGTTGTTGAATAACATTCAAACCAAATATTATGCCAATTATTTTTCATACCAGTATTGAAATCTTTGATAAACCCATCAATCACTACTTCAAGGGTAGTCCCCATTCTACAATGACCATAATTAAGATTAAAAAATCCCTAGTAGTGTCCCTAAACACATAGACATATCCTTGTTTTCTAGGGTTACCCTTTAAAGCCGCATCAAAATTTCACATTATCCAACCTCTGAAAGGAGGATACAAAAAACCTCAATGGTGTGATGTGGAGGAGGGTACTTACTATGAAATTTAATAATCTTCAGAATCAAGATTCCTTCAATAGAATTGTTACAACATGAATAATGCATAATTTTAGAGTGTTGTATCATATCGACCACATGAGAAAATGAGTTGTTGTCATTGAAATGAACTAGATCATGGATTTATTTTTTTCATACCATCCAAATGGAATGTATAATTTCCAAATATACTTCTTTTAATGGAATATAAGCTTGTTTTGACATTTATATGTCCAGTAGTGTAGGGGGAATCTCAATTATCCTGCATATAGAAGGAAGATAGACTCTGAATAGGTCCACAATTGAAATCCACAAAGAAGAAGTAGATTGGTAGAATAAGAGTAATTGTACTATTTTCTAATAGTTCTAGTGGCATAGCACACATCTAAAACATAATGAGATTCCTACCTGTTAGATATTGGAATCAAAATGGATCATATAATAATATAGTCTCTATAGGTTCTAAAATCTTGAGTGGGTAATCAAGGATTTGTAAAATTAGACATCCCAATTCCTTACTCCCGGAAAAAGGAGCCTGTTGGACTATTTTGAATTTATTTTTCCATTCAATGATAGTTCCCAAACAATAATTTTGTCACGACTCGTCCTCGGGGCCCATGCTGTGACTTCCTTAAGACCGCCTTACATAGGCCAAGGGCTGGCGACTAGCACCAAAGGAGAATCCCTGGAAAAAAGGGAAGGTATTGCCTTTAAACCTGAACACACACAGTATGAACACAAGAATTGCAAGCAACAAGTAAATATATAGAAAATAAATGTGTTATAAAAGTAAGTGTGTCAGTATACAAAACCAACTGAACAACAAATACAAGTATAAGTAAAAAGGGGAAAAAAGGTCCTGGATCTTCCACCGGGGAATCCTACCGGTAGGGTAGTTACAGATCTTGAACAACACATCCTTGAGGTACATCCCATCTGGTCCAGCTCTGAGCAACCTCCCATCCATCACCCTTAACCTCGATCAATGCTAGCCTTCGTCTGAACAGAACAAAACATGGTGCAGACGAAGCCTATGCAGGGTTGAGTATATCAACAGACAATATGGGACCCGAGACCCCCAAAGGTATCCCAGAATCAACTAAGGATAAAACACAGTAGTAATACATAATCAAAAAGTATAAAAAGTCCTTAATTAGGTATATTCCCATACATATACCTTAGTTACCAGTCACAGTCCGACTCCAACACTCGAGGCCAAGCACAACCCATTCCATAAAATAAGTAAAGTCAATCATCTTGATGATAACAACTGGAAGTCAAGACATATATCACACAGGTAAAAAAATCAGGTAGAGAGGTAGAAATGATTTTATGTGGCCATTGAACCATCACCTCTGTCGAACCCACATAGTATCCTTGAATAGTATCAGCGTTGTCGAACCCACGGAGGATCCCGGTACAGAAGTCATCGTTGTCGAACCCACGGAGGATACCGATAAAAAATTCATCATTTTTGAACCCACAGAGGAAATATTTCCAGTACCATTATTGTCAAACCAATCGAGGATATTGGCAGAATCGTCCCTATAGAACCTACATAGGATCCTGGTACAGTAGTAGGTCCACGTATGATCCTATCATCTCAGTCGCAGCCACCCATAGGGTTCCCAACCACAGCACGCTCGATTTCAGGAGGGTCCACACCTCAAGCCAAGTTTCAATACATCAACTAACACAAAGTCTTTAGTTGATTTATCACATAATTCCTTTCTATCATATGGAACCCAACGCAACAGACGACGCGTCAATCGGACAACCGTTCTGTGAATTATTGGTGTTTCCGCACCAATGGCCTTGTTGGAATTATGTTCAATCCAACCTGGCCGTACCCCAAATATGTCCAAAACTCAATTAGGGTATGCCAAATGAACAATATTTCTCTATGATTTCTGACACCTCAGATGGATTGTCGATCAGACACCTGTAGCACAAGATGTGGACAAAAAAGTGAAATGAGTCAAACTGGGTCCGGGTCTGGGCCTGTACAGCCGAACCGACCAGACCTGACTCGGACTGGGATGTCCCGACCCGGTTCGAGTTGAACTGACCTGGGTTCAGATCCAGACCGGGGTCCGAACCGGCACGCCGGAAACTGGACCGACCTGCGACGTGGGGCCCGACCTGTGCAGCGGCACGACCCGCGATAGGCGGTCCGTCCCCGGCGGCGACCTGGACAGCATGTCGCACTGTCCGCATGGGTGGGAGGCAGACCGATGACTGAAGCCATCGGTGGTCACGCCACATACGGCCTGCCCTGACTGAGCGAAGGGTTGGGGGGGGGGGGTTATCAGTTCCCCCCACCTCTTGAAACAGTTGGCAAGTGGCATCGGCCCAGTGACCATGGGGCCCGAAGGGTCCCACCTGTGGTGCACCCACTGGATACTGGCTCAGTCGGTCTCCCTCATATATCTGTCACGATCTTTGGGCGCGATTCTTCTCCGGTGCAGTGCGATGCCGTCGCGCCTAGATCGTATGACTGCCATTGCTTAAGTGGCCACGACTCATTCCTTGGGCATGGTGTGACGGCTTCACACCCCTCCGGCACCACCGTGTCCCGCCTGGCCATGGCCCAGATCTCAATTTGGCGTGACGGCGCTGTGCTCCTCCGGCAGCCGGGCGGCCCTTGCGTTGCTGGTTCCTCTCGTGACCAGCCCATCTCCGGCCGTTGATGATCCACCGAGGTCCTCCGTTCAGATGGAACTGTTGTTCCACATTCGTCGTCAACAAATGATATAGAATGAAGGGGGGAGGATATGGCCGTGCTCATGTGAACCGATCCCTCCATGTTATAGTGATATCAATCGACAATTCTCAAAGCATAAATTGAACGATAATGACCAGGAATAAAATTCTACTCAAATACCCTTCCTTTATTTCACCGTCTTCGATCGTCATTCGTTTATGGTGTTGAGGAATGGATGGACTTCGATTGATCATTTTCTGCGTTCGTCACACACTCCCAATCTCAAGATCGTGCGTCGGGAAATGACGAAGTCGAAGATGGCGTTCTTCGCATTCTTTTTCGGAGAGTTCTTCCTCATCTCCCCCAAACTCCACCATGAGATAATTGCAACCAAAAAATAACAAAATATGAAATCTTATTAAATTTTTGGCATTAATAATTCAAAAGTGGAATTAATTATGAGAGTCTCCACATATTTAATTCTTCTGTGTAGGAAAAAATATATTAAGTGGAGTTCAAGAGGTTTCATGGGTGGTGGATTTATAAATGGAGAGTCTAAGGGTTTCACCACTTAATTGGGGGTTCCAAGGGGTTAAAACCACCGGGGTGGTACCCAGCAAGATATCCTCCCAAGAGAGGTTATGTGCATGTGGGCCCCACCAATATAACCTCCCATGGGAGGTTAGGGTGTGGTGTCCCCCACCACTAACCACCACTTGGTGGTTTTAACAACCTTTAAAATAAAAACAAATTACACTAATTTTTATTTAACTTATTAAAAATCCCAAATCTAACTTCCATTCTCCTTAGAATGGAACTGCGGCGAAGGTTTCACTAAGTAATCACTAACGCTGCGAGTTCAATGGTACCCTCAGATTTCAATTCCGAGCACCGGTTCAAAATTTATAAAATCCCACTCGTATGTTTACTGAACGTACCCAAAAAAACTTCAAAAAATGATTTCAGGCACACCGGGCCTCAGAATGAAGTGCCATAAATTTCGGTAGACACATAAAAATCGAATGAATTTAAGAAAAAAATTACAAGGAATTTTCATGTCTTTAAATTCTCCCCACCTCAGAGATTTATGTCCCCATAATCTACAACTCTAAAAAAAGGAACAGATGAGGGTACTGAGCACGCATCAGTGCCTCCCGATCCCATGTTCTCTCATGAAGGTTCTCGTTCTACCATCGAACCAGCAGCAGAGGTATCAACCGTCCACATAGGACCCGCTCCAATTGATCATAATTCCCCAGTGGAAACTCAATAAAATTATCCCCTTCATCGATGTCTAGCTCTCCATGGTCGATATTTTGGGAAGGGTCACGCAGGTATCTCCTCAGATGAGATACGTGGAAGACGTCGTGCACCGGGTGCAACTGAGGTGGAAGAGATAAGTGGTTAGCCACCTCACCTAATCTGATGAGGACCTGGAAAGGCCCGATGAATCGCGAAGATAACATACCACCTCAGCCAAACCATTGTAGACCTATTCACGGTGAGACCCAAATAAATATGTTGTCCCCATCCTCGAACTTCAAAGGTCTTCATCTCCAATCAGCATAGGACTTCTATCTTCACTATGCAGTCTTCATCCTCTCCTAGATGATCAACACCTTCTCCATCGTATCCTACACCTTTTTGGTCCCATGAGTACTGACTCCCCCGGGTATGTCCAGCACAGAGGTGATCTACATGTTCAGCCATATAGTTGCTCGAATGGTGCCATACCGATGGTAGAGTGGTAGCTGTTGTTGTACGCAAACTCTACCATGGGAATGTGATCCTCCCAACTGCGACCGATGTTGATGACGCATGCCCGGAGCATGTCCTCGAGAGTTTGAATGGTCCTCTCAGTCTGACCATCCATTTAAGGATGGAAGGATGTGCTTAAGCAATGATATCCCCCAAAATCCTCCTGCAACCCCTTCCATAGCCAGGAAGTGAAACAGGCATCTCGATCAGAGACGGTCATCAATGGCACACCATGAAGCCTTATGATCTCCCATACGTAAAGGCATCCCACGCTTTCTACATAGCCATTATATCTGATCGTTAGGAAGTGGGCCGACATGGTGAGTTGGTCAATGATCACCCATATAGATTCGTGTCCTCTGGATGTACGTGGAAGTAACATCAGAAAATCAACGGATATCCCATCCCACTTCCACTCTGGGACCTCCAAGGGCTGAACTAAACCTGCTGAAAACTGGTGCTTTGCATTCACTTGCTGACAATTGAGGCATAGTGAGACAAACTATGATAATTCCATCTTCATACCTAGAAACTAGTGTTATCATTGGATGTCATGATACATCTTCTCCACTCCTGGATGTACCACTAGAGGAAATGTGTGGAACTCCCTCAACACTTCATCCTGATGTGCTACTGGTACCATATTACATCCCCTGGAGAGAATGATGTCATCCACACCTATAGAAAATCCATTGGGTTCCATCCCTGTGGAAATCTGTGCACGTCGAGCCATACAGTCAACATCCACACACTACGCCTCCCGAACTCTCCAATGAAGTAGAGGTGTGACTGAAATAGACTGCAGAAATGCTGCTCCATCTCAATACACAAAAGATAACAGCAATGTGGCCAGCTGCTCTAACTCCTATCCTAGCCGCTAATGATTGATCTCCTACTAAGAGAATTTACTTCAACGATCCCCTTACTAAGAGTATAGAAAATATCGAAGTCATATTATTGGAGGAAGTCAAGCCAACACCAATATCTCAAGTTCAGGACCCTGTGTGGGAAGATGTAATAAGACTTTGGTGGCCATAGTATACTCTAAAATACTCTCTCATTAGATAGTGTCGCCACATCATCAAGGTGAAGACCACTGCTGCTATCTCGAGGTCATTGGTAGTGTAGTTCTGCTTTTGCTGTCTCAGCTAATGACAAGCATAAGCTATCACTACCCGATCCAGCATCAGGATGAATCTGAGACTGGTCCCTAATGCATCGTAATAGACTATGTACCTAACGACCCCCTCCGGTAGCCTAAATATGGGTGTACTAGTCATCCTTTGGCTCATCTCTTGAAAAATCCACTTGCATATCCCTAACCATGCGAAGGGTTTCCCCTTCTACATCAATGCTGAAAGAGGTGCTACAACTCCAGAGAAATCTGGCACAAATTTCTGATAGTACCCATCAAGTCTTGGATAACTCCGTACCTCCATCACAATCTTCGGTGGATCCCAAGAATGTACTACCTTGATCTTCGCTGGATCCACTGCAACTCCAGCCTCTGAGATTACATGTCCCAAAAAGTGTATCTCTCAGATCTAGAACTGGCACTTCGAGAGAATACCATAAAGCTGGGGCTCTTGGAGGGTGTCCAGTACTACCCACAAATGGTAGGCATGCTCCTCCTTGGTATCTGAGTAGATCAGAATGTCATTGATAAATACTTCCACAAAGCGATCAAGGTATGGATGAAAAGATATTGTTCATGAGTCCCATTAACACTTCTGGTGAGTTGGTTACACTGAATGTCATAACCAAGAACTCGTAGTTTCCATACCGGTATCTAAAGGCCACTTTCTACACATCCTCATCCCATACCCTGAGTTGGTGATAGCCCGACCGAAGATCTATCATCGAGAACCAACATCCTCCCTTCAACTGATCAAATAGGTCGTCAATCCTCGAGAGTTGGTACTTGTTCTTCATGGTCAACTAGTTCAGGAGCTGATAATCAACACACACACTCAAGATCCCATCCGCCCTCTTGGAGAACAAAATTGGGGATTCCCCTGGTGAAACACTAGGTCAGATAAATCTGTTCCCATACAAGCCCTCTAGTTGTACCCGTTACTCGTGAAGATCTGTGGGAGAAATCTGATATGATGGAGTGGATATCGGGGTCATCCTATGGAATAAGTCAATGTAAATGTCTACCTCTAGGCGAGGAGGTAGTACTGGGAAGTCATCTGAGAAGATATCCATGTACTGATCCACCACAATAGGAAAACACAGACTCCTTACATCAACTGATTCACGAATGAGGCTTGCCAACTGATGTGTGATCGGGTGCCCCGTCCTCTTAGTATGACCATCCTGCGCTGCAAAGGCTCTCTTCTCGCCGGTGAAGGTAATCCTTATACCATCTTTACAGACACACCACACTTTTCTCCTAATACAGTCAATCTGAGCATGAACTGTGGATAACAATTGAATACCCATGATGACATCGTAAGGCCTCGACAACCCTACGAGAAGATCTCAGCAGAAGATATGACTTTCTAGAGTAAGCTCACACTGCCGACACGAGTGTGTAATCATCAATTCTACTCCCGTAGGAGTATCTAGCCATATAAATCGAGCCAAAGGCTCTGTTGGAATCTCTGAGCTCCAAATGAGGGTAGCGACAAAAAAGAATGACTCGCACTTGTGTCTATAAGTACTATAGCAAGGATGGAGTAGACACAAATAATACTTCGAATAATCTAATGTGTGTCATGGTCATAGGCCTTGACTTCTTGAAGCTGAGCCTACCGCTGTCTGCCAGCTCCTTGTGGTCAGGGTGGACCTCCTGGTGGTGGTGGTGGTAGAACCTCAAACCATCGTCCACCACCTACTACTCGGCCAGATCCTCTTCCATGTCCTACTACTCCCAGTAAACCACCACAGTCAAACCTCTGCCTCTAACTGGGAGTTCACTCTACTGTTTTCTACTCATCTTCATAGCAGGTTGGGCCATCACGAGCCATGTGACCCTGCCCGCCGCACGCATATCACTGCCTGATCCTCATATGGCTGGATCTGTCTCATATGCCCCGCACAACCGAACCTGTATCATGGGGTCTCCCACATGGTGGCCTGGTCTTCTTAGACCCATGTGACATCTTTCTACTGCCGGCTGCATAAGACTCTGCTACGTGTCGCCCTGGGGTGGGTCTCGCTGCTGGTGACTACATAGCAAGAAAACTCTCCACAAGAAGAGCTCGCTCCAGCACCCCCACCTACGTTAGATTGATAATGGAGATCATCGAAGCCCTGATCACATGCTTGAGTCCCTGCTCAATGCTCTAGGCCCTGAATAATGGGTCTCATACCATATCCATGGAGTAGCATGAGTGGTCGGTGAACCACACTGAGTACTGAGATACCATCATTGTACCCTGCTATAGATGCAGTAACTCCTGTATCTGCACTGCATGAAGGGTGGCTCGTACAAACTCCACCCGAAATAGGCTCTCGTAGTCAGTCCTGAGTAGTGATGCCCCATCATGCACTTGGAGCATCAGGCTCCAGTATATGCCTACTGCTGCCTGCAGGAGACTCGTGGTAAGGATCACCATAAGGTCGGATGGTCCCCTACCAATCTGAAAACTCTAAAAATAGCCTCCAACCAATCCTTAGCCAGATGTAGCTCTATCTCTCCCCTGAACCTGGGTGGCCTCTGGAACTGGAACTCGTGCAATGCACTCAGACCGCATGCACTCTCTGCTACTAGAGCTGCTACTATCAGCAACCTAGTGGGTAGTTGTACGGTTGGTACCTCCGATGCGATGTGGCCCAGCACTGATGCCACATCACTCGGTGGGATACCATCTCATACAAAACTCAGAACCCTAGATGGATACCTACGTGGGGCCATCCTAAAATGAAACAGGTGTGCAACGATCAAAACAACATACCTGATGAGCTGACACAAAATAATCATTATGAAAACATTTCAAAGGAAACACACACACAATCAGTTTTTTCGTGCACAGAGTCAGAAGTCAGAAGTCAGAGTCCTAGTGTATGGATACATCGGCTGCCGCACCAACACCGATTTCCCGAAACTGATAACCACACCCAAAACATATAACATTATTTCCATCAAAATAATCAAAGTCCATGTTCTACGGTAGAACCGACTCCTCTGATACCAATTTTTCACGACCCGTCCTTTGGGCTCGTGCCATGAGTACCGCAAGCCTGCCTTCCATAGGCCAGGGGCTGGTGACTAGAACCAAAAGTGAATCCCTGAAAAAAAGGAAGGAACTACCATTAAAACTGTAACACACTTACTCTGAACACAAGTAGTAGAACCAAAAAGTACTAATATAGAAAGGAAAGGTGTGATTAAAGTAAGTGTGCAGTATACAAACCCAACTGAACAACAAGTACAAGTACAAGTAAAAATGGGAAAACAGCTCCTGGATCGCCCAAAGGGGAATCCTACCTGAAGGGTAGGTATAGATCTCAAACAACTCATCCCTGAGGTATGTCCTGTCTAGTCCAGCTCTGAGTAGCCTCCCATCCGTCACCTTATCCTCGATCACTACTGACTATCATCTATACAAAACACAACAAGGTGAAGGCGAAGCCCGTACAGGGGTGAGTATAACAATACTCACTAAGGGACGTCGAGACCCCCGAAGGTCTCCCAGAATCCACTAAGGATAAACCATAGTAGTAAGATACAATCATAAAGTATCAACCATCCCTACATAGTTATATGCCCATACATATACCTATGTTACCAATCACAGTCCGGCTCCAACACTCGAGCCCAAGCACAACCCATTCCATGAAGGAATGGAGGATGTATCACTATGATCCATGATTAAGGAGGAACATGAGGAGCACTTTAATACACTTTTGAAGACATTGGGATGGGAGAAGTTATTTTCAATCTACAGTAAATGCGAGTTCTGGATGGAGGATGTATCATTATGGGGGAATGTTATCACCAGCAAAGGGATATTCATGGACCATTCCTAGACAAAGGCAATTGTAGAGTGGCCCATGCCAACTTCCTTTATGGAGATCCATATTTTTGGGTCTAGAATGGAATTATCGATGATTTGTGAATAAATTTTCACGATTTTCTATCCCAATGACCAAGATGATATAGAAGGGAGAAATGTTTTACTGGACATAGGAATGTGAAGATTTTTTCAGGGAGTTGAAAAATAGGTTTATCACATCGCCAATACTCACACTCCCTTCATGTGGAGAACACTTTGTTGTGTATAGTGATGCTTCTCAGAAGGGATTATGTTGTGTACTAATGGAAAATGATAATGTGATAGCCTATGCCTCAAGATAGTTTAAAATCCATAAAAAAACTATCCCACACATCATCTGAAGTTGGAGGCAGTCATCATTGCATTGAAAATCTGGCGACATTATCTCTATGGGGAGAAATGTGAGATATATTCTGACCACACAAGTCTGAAATATATACTCAAAAAGAATGATCTAAATATGCACCAACAGAGATTGATTGAGCTCATAAGGATTATGACTGGTTAATCTACTACCATCCTGGCAAGGAAAACATGATTTCAAATGCTCTAAGAAGAAAATATCTTACATCTTATCAATGATGATAATTAGAAAAGATCCGATCATCTTAAATTTGCAAAGGATGGACATGGGAATCATCAAGAGAGGAACATCATCAATATGTATCTAGGTCTTTGAGAAAAAATTTGGTGGGACAATATCAAAAGGTAAATTGCTAAATATACATCGATGTGCCTGGTATGTCATCAAGTGAAGGCCGAGAAGATAAAGTATAAGGGTAATTTGAAACAACATCCCATACATGCATGGATGTGGGAGAAAATTACCATGGAAATTTTCACTGGACTTCTATGAACATCCAGAGGAAAAAATACTATATGGGTCATTTTGGATCTTCCTACTGATAAAACACACTTTATCGCAATTCGAGAGGACTTCCCATTGGATCAACTTTCCCGGATTTACATCAATGAAGTGGTAAGGATGCATGGAGTACCACTACATATTGTATCTGACCATGATCTTAGATTCACCTCAATGCTCTGGAATAGTCTCCAACATGATTTAAGAAATGAACTAATCTTCAGTATGACCTATCATCGTCATACTCGAGTCCAATCTAAGTAAACTATTCATAAATTGGAATACATGTTGAGAGCGTGTTCTATGGAATTAAAAAAAGAATGGGACCAGCATGTTTCAAGGGTTGAATTATTCTACAACAATAGTTTCCACTCAATCATCTAAATGAAACCATTTTAATCCATCTATGGTAAATTTGTCTAACACTGGAGTGTTGGGAGAAGTCATAGAGCATAAGCTTCTATGACCTGAAATGGTCAAAGAAACTGTGAAGAAGGTGAAAACTATTCAGCAGAATATCAAGGTATCCCCAAGTTGATAGAAGAGTTATGAAGATAACCATATATGAGACCCTGATTTCAATGTCATAGTCATGGTATTTCTATGCATATATCTATGGATGAAGGTCATGATGTTCATAATGAAAGGGAAATTATGTCCCAGGTACATTGGACCCTTTTAAATTTTTGATCAAGTCGTAGCTCTGGTCTATCGATTGGGACTTCCACCTACCATGTCAATAATACCTGATGTATTTCATGTATCTCTCTTAATGAAGTTCATATGAAACCATTCACGTGTACTCTCTTTATAGGTGGTACAGTTGGAGGATGATATTTCCTATAAGGAGCAGCCAGTGAAAATATTGGATCGTAGAGACAAAGTTAAACCCAACAAGACTACATATCAGGTCAAAGAACAATGGTGAAATAAGAAGTATGAAGTGGAAACATGGTAACTGTAGGATGTAATGATAGAAAAGTACCCGCACTTGTTTCGGTCTTAAGATGTAAAATGAAATTTTGAGGTCAAAATTTCATGGGGGGGGGGGTGAATATAACAACCCAATGTCTTTCAATGGAAATTACCTTCTCATAAATATGTCATAAAATCAAATGAGAATACAAAATAATGAACTACTATGTGCTAAGTGGCCTTTAAACATATTTTTGTCAATTCGGTGTTTGGAATTTCGAAAATTAGACACACACTTTTGTAATCAGTACAGTATTTGGAGTCCTATAGAAAAAACATATTTTTTGGTGATTAGAAACATACCCTTATGAATAGTGATATAACCTAATGAATATTAACTTTACCTTTGATATTATATAAATAACATTCATTTTGAATTTATGATATACCTATATTTCATAATAAGTAAATGAATGTTTTAAAATTTGTTTTTGATAATATATTTTGATTTTCATTAAATTTTAAAATAATAATATTTTGAAAATTATTTCTGAAAAATGGAATTCATTTTTGAATTAATAATGTTGAAAAATTGTTAGTCTGAAATTTTGGGATTTTTCTGAAATACTTGAATTTTCAGTGCATAGTAGAACACATTAATTTACCATATAAATATACTATAGGGAAAATCCACTATTCCTAACAACACAAGTGATATAATCGCCAAAATATTAAACTCACATGCATTTGTTACTACTCTTGGTCATGAAATAATTACTATTCCTTGTCTTGTGAAGAGATAATAAATTATTGATTAAAAAATTATGAAGACCCTCCTCTCCTCCACTATAAAACCCTCCGTTACTCCCTCTTCTCTTCAATCCTATCAAGCCTTTTCCATGCCAATATTCTGACCACATCTCTCACAAAGATCCTCCCCCATGTCCAAATGCTCCCAGCCTCTTCAAAATACGAAAACCTCTCCCCTTATGAGGTTCTCAAAGGAGGGAGTCTCAAGAGGTAAATTCCTCTTACCAATTCCTTCATTTCTATTAAGTTCTTTTATTTTTGTTTCTTTCCTCACTTACCTTCACCCAAATACCATGACAAATCTAGTAACATACATATACAAGAATACTTTCAGGATAATCAGATATTTCATTATCTTCTCTCCTTTCTCCACCTTTTATTAGAATGAAATGAAAGCACCATTTGAGATGTGCTAATTTAGCCCTTTCAAGGAAACTGTTTATCAATTTATATTATTATCTTTATTTATGGTCATGAATCCAATTATGTTATGGTTGAAAAAGATTATTATATTGGTAATATATCCTATTTTTGTTTCTGTAATCCTTTTGAACAAATGGTATAAATAAAACCAAATTCTTTGTAATCAAACCCTTCGATTAACCAAAACAGTTGTCACTAAGGTTATATATATAATAATTTGACATCGCTATAAGTAACTAAATTAATTTAAAACATTTTAATCTCCTATATTTTAAATAATATAATATAACTTCAATTCTGGACAATGACTTTCATCATACATGTTTATCCAAACGTGAATTTAAGTGAACAGGTCATTAAAACCAACTAAACAAACAAGGTTGAATAAAGAAAATAAACCTCATAACCAATCAAAATGGTTATAAATGGAAATAAAATTATCATAATAAACCAATTATGTATTTAATAGGTTCTGTAATTATTAATTGATAATAATAATTTGTTTATTCATTTCTTTAATAACAAGTTGGGAACTACAACAGAATAAATTTAAGGGATCCTCTTCATTTCGCTCTTAAATCATGATTTCCCTCAATGCAATGCCATTTTATCCTTAATGATGTGATATGTTTTTGAAACTCCCCCCTAATGACCTCATCTTTTATAATTTATTGGAAACCCCTTTTCACTCTCATCAATCCCTCTTACATGCACCCGACACCGTGCTGATAATCCGTAACAAAATCTATCCAAACCTCATTTGTTATTTCAGGATGCCTTATCTATATTTATATCAAAATGAAGTTATCTTATCTATTTTTGTGCATCTTCTAAATATTGTTTAGTTGTAAAAAATTATTTTATGATGACCCTTTAATCACTCTCTATCAGGGATATAATTTTTTTTAAAAGATTCCCTCCTTAGAGCTTTCCAATAAGAAAACTTTTTTAAGGGAACTTGCTGAATATTTTCCAAATTTTAGGTCAACTATATACTTTGTTTTAAGACACCATTGTATTTATAAAATCTGTATTTTTATTATGAGAACCTTCTTTGATCAATTTTGAATTTTAAATAAAATACTTCCCTATTTTCTATTCTTAAAATCACAAAAGTATTTTTCCTTAAAACAACACAATAATGTTTTAATGGTATTGTTTCTAAAATAAATTTCTTATATGTTTTCACTTCTAGTTGAAACCACCTACCATTTTATATAACTTTTTTACTTTATTAACTTCCATTTTTGTTCTAATCCCTTTATTTCATGGAAACTTTCATGAGATGCTCATTGGTTATGCTTTATGTCATGATTGGAGTACCAAATTTATTCCTTGGGTATTCTTATGTTTATAAATGGTTAATTATGTATGATTATTTATGTGGAAAGATTATTTATGTGGAAGGAATACTCATGAAAATATTGAGATGGGTGTTCCTAGATATCACTCCAATTCATTGGGTAATGTTAAGTCCTATGAGATGCGATGTGAAATAGGATTGGCAGTTAGCCATGAACCATACTAAAGAAATGTTTTATGATTCTTCCACATTTATATGAGTCCATTTTTTATTATCTCATGATTATAAGGAATGATTTCATATGTTCCATGACTTTGATATCATTATGTTAGGACTCCTAACTATTGTTCTTATGATGTATCCTTATGTTCATTACATTACTGGGATTTTTAGCTCATCACTTTGTTCATGTGTTCCCCAGTGTACCCTATATATATATTAGGACTCAAAGGAAGTTAGGATATTTTTATGGAGATAAAATAAACAATAATATCTTTAGACCCTTGAATTATTTTTTATGTACTTAGTCTTTGAGGATACTAGACTTAACGATCCTAAGCATGTATTCTGATGATTAATTATGGCTAAAAACCGAAAATGATTTATGTAAATCGCTTGGCTCACAATAAGTGGTCAACGACATTGACCAAACATGTGACTAGTTCAACCATAATAGTATCAGTTGATAGAATTTCCTCTCTATGAGGGTGATTCACTCCTCTAGTAACTCTTTCCACCACATCGTAGGTGAAAGATCTCATGATTCTTCTTTCATTATTTGGATGATGTATTTACAACTCAAATATCTGATTCCACCATTCCTCAACTTTTATCCTACCCAAGGTTCTCCTATTAAATGAGAGACTAATACAAAACCTCATTAAAACACATTTAAATGGAATATATTTTATATTAAATGTATATCACACACAATCCCATCATAAAAAAACCTCAATATAGTCACCTTATATCCTATAATTGCTAAATGGATTAAAAAAAGCTAGTGAAGTAGAAGATTAAATTTAGCATAATCATATTTTCCTAGTTCAACTATATAAACTCAAAAAGACTTTCTTGTATCAGGGTATCTGGATAGACATTTTCTATGAACATCCTAGAGAATTCCTTTGAATAAAATCCCCTTGTTTTCTCATTCTGGCCCTAAATCTCCTAGCTGTGCTTCACTAGTCCAGAAAAAATTTATGTTTCTATCATCATAATTTTCTATATAGGTGTCTCTATGTCATCCAAAATAGAATATATAGAGTAAATAAACAACACTACTTCCTATGGCCCACCCACCCTAACAAAATAATATGTTATTGAAGCTGATACACTCTCATTATATCAAACATACTAGACATTACCTACCATTTGTCACTCTCCGTAAACTGAATGAAATGAGAAAATATTACATGAAACTACACTTCCCAAATTACAAAAAACAAATTTGGATTATTATCCCCCTACCATTGGTTCATTATTATTGACGTACCCATGTCTCCCAACACATTATCATAATCATTGTTTCATGTCTCTAAAATAAAAAATATAAATCTCTAAACACATAACACAAAGCATCGATAGTTTACACAGTGAAGGGTTCACAACTATCTATAAAAACACACTATTAATAAACAATCTAAATTGATATAATAACATATTAGTCACTACCCTCAACTACCACTATAAAGGGACTTATATAACACAAGTTAAATTGAATTAGAATTTATAACATCCCAATTAATACTCTTTTAAAACAATTAATCTCCAAATAATTTAAAATATCCACATTATGAACAATTTTAACATATCATATTATCACTTTACAACATAAAAATTTTTATCCTATTATTAGGAGATTTTTTCTTCAAAGTAAACGAAAACCATAAAATCATATTAATTTCCCAAAACCCACCATAACCTACCATTTCTAGAGTTAAAAATATGACACATAAAAAATATATCTAGAGTTCATAGAATGATTTAGGAAAATAAAAACATCATTCCATAATAGACCATAACTAAAACATCTAAAAATAACATTATAAAACTAGTGTATGAACCAAGGTTAAATAACATCCAACCTCAATAAGAGAACATCATGTACAATAACCCCCCTTGATACCTAGTTTTACCCACACACATGGGTTAGATAATCACATGTAGTAACTCATTTACAAGTCTCGACACATCATAGACATTTTTTTACCTTTACATATATTAATTCATTAAGAATTAAAATACCATTTGATACCACATTGTATCCACCTAGATAGGGTTCCACTAAACTGTTTCCCTAATCTGATATGATATATGATATAAGTCACACCTCTGAGTATGCAATATAATTTTGAATAATAGTGTGGGTCTAAGTTCAAAATGTGGGGAGAATATATCCTATTTAATAAAGTAATACAATAGTGGATATAATAGTAATAATAACCCATGGATGAATAGTAAATAATCATGCATCACATAATCAATTCCCAAAATTGTGTAAATACCCCTGACCAAATTAAATAGACATATCATGTACTGCTAGTGTCTTGTTCAAAAAGATATAACAAATAAAGGATCTAAATAAAATCTTTAGAGTGGTTCCTGACCTCAGTTCAATCAATTTAAATTTTCCCTATAACAATAACCTGAATCCCCATATATCATTGAATATCTTCTATTATCCAAACCTAAAACCATTAAATCTACTCTGTTGCCATCAGTAGACTGGGAAGGGTGTGGGTATGATGCTGTAAAAAACAAAAAACTATGTCTAAAGAAATATCCAGTCTATAATAGTGAATATCAAGGTATAAAAGAATAATTGAAAAGAAGTAATTAAATCATGTTTTATAATTTAATGGGTACCAATTATCTACATCATCCCATAGATTCAACATGATACATGGAACCATACAACCAACTTCAATCCAAATTGGTCATTTTTTACCAATATAAAAGTGGTCACAAACTCTTATACATGGAACAAGGAGCATAAGACCATGTGTTGAAACTATGGTGTAAACCTCCATGACCAACACCCATAACTGTATGTGGACCATCATGAACAACACCATTAATTTGGTGTGGAATGACAAGGCCAACACTCCTTACATGATGTGTATCCCCAAGGAAAAAAAATCATTACCATGGTGTGTAAAATAAAAACCAACAATAAAAACTAATTCATAAATAATCATATCCATGGTAAAATACATGATCATTTTAATAGAAATCTACAAGTGTGAACCATTTCTTTTTGATCAAAATTCCCATTGACTATTGGTTTAGATACATTTAATTTCAATACATAACTATCCCACATTAGAATTTATTCATAATAATGTCAATTTAGTATACATTCAATCTAATAATTACAATGTACTTTCCCCCTTTGTTGTTTATCACCATTACCCTTAATTATATCCAAAAATATTAATCATTTCTTATTAATTAAATGAACCCATTACATCCTCTAACCTATAATTCCCCAACCCCAGTTACCCAGCGTCGGTTCATTATTACATAACATTGGCGTAATAAAAGGAATCATGTCTTGAATGACTAATCTGTTTAGTATTATTGGAAACAAGATACTTACCTAAGTTCAACATTACATCATGAAAATAAATTCAGCACTAATTTATTCCATTAGAAACATCGAATCATCCTATATTATGCCTACAAGTCACTCATAACTAAATTTTTCATATACTATGAAAATGAATCATAAGAATGTGGTGACATCAAATGCTCATTAAGGATATGTATTACAAAGAAAGATAACATAAACACTAGACATGGTGAATAATTAAAAACACATGCCTTTACAAATATTAAACATGAAAACTTTATGGTAGGAATATAATATGAGTAAATAATGCCATAATAAAACATTATAATGGGTATTATACCAGTTGAATATCCACATGAAATATCATTATTATTTTCATAATGAGGTAAGGTATAAATCCGTACATTCGGAAACATATTGTCAATGCCTCGACCATGATGTCTAAAAATGATTTAGGCCTTAGCCAAAACAATATATCAAATTAGGGAAAGGACTCAGCCATTTCCACGATTAATTGTCTCATGAGACCTATGGATGCATCAAGGACCTATATTGGGCTCCAACCATCACATTTTAAGTACAATAAAATCCTCAAATGAAAATGTTGAAAATAACATAAACATTTGTATTAAAACTAGAAAACAGAATTTCAGTACCTTAACCATAATACATTAACGGTATAAAATAACACATCAAAAGTCAAAAATATCGCATAACCATACATAAAATAAAAAATATTTTTATCATAATAAATTTACTTCAATCAAGTTTGAAATTTATCAAATGGTGTTGACATAGATGGAATCAAAACTATTTGAGAGAAATATCTCTTTCCATTTTGAAATCATTTAATAGTCACATAATTATAAAAGAAAGCATTTATTTTGAAAATATTCTTATAATATTTTATGGTATTCTTGGATGATTTTATAAGGGTGGAAGATAGACACCCTTCCGTATATGTTAAAAAAGACATTCATAGCCGAATTTGGTCGAAAAGGGTCATAAAGTACCTTGTTTGGAAAATGATGGAACGATTCCTTTAAAAACATATAAGGTAAAATAATAATATTAATTACTATAAAAAATTGTCTATTAAATAGTAAAAATGTTTTGAAAATCCTTTTTATGAAAACATGGATGTGGATGATAAATACGTCCTAGTTAATACTAACGTAAAAACATCCTCGGATAATAAATAGATTGTGAAATTAAGCCTTAACATGTACTTTTCCTTGGTTGAGGGTAAAATAACCTCCTGTACAATAGTAAAATCATTGTTATTAAATTATAAAAAGACTATATACATAAATATGACATCATATATTATCCTCTAATATTGCTTTTTTAATAATATTTTTGTAGTATTATCGTTTCAGGTGTTAACTAATCCGTTTTCCTTAATATGATCAGTTACATAAGCCATGTTTTTAGGGATTGGATGTATTTTATTCTTATACATATTGATGTTAAGTTCTAAAATATTTTTCTTAATCATAAAATGAAAATTATTCTTGAATGATTATGATTGGGAATGAATCTCATCACGTTCGTGGAGTCGGTAATCCGTACGTACACACGAGCAACAATATTATTATATTGATGGTGAAATCATATGTAATTGTATATTATATCATATATATAGAATTATAATCATGTTTTATTAATTATTTACATAAGTTATAATCATTATTATACCCATCCAAAATAATGAATTTTTTGAATAACAAACTACACCATAATGTGGAGACAGTAAGCCTTACCTATGCACGTATGGTCACTTTTTCAATCATTTGATGGATAGAATAATGAATATTGTAGTAACATTTTTATAATAACATAACAGTATATATATGATCCTTGATTAATTATTTTATAATGGAAACAACAAATAAATAGGAAGTTGAAGAATACAAGTACTTTAAAGAGGTGATGAAATATTAGTCTCTTTTTCTGGTTCTTCTATTTGATTTGATCCAATGGTCTCTTTAAGATGTCATTATGAAAAATGGAAAACCCCTAAGACTAAGGTAGTAATGTTGGGAGGATATTTGGGTGGGGTTTTTCTCGAGCCAAATGTCTTTGGAAGAGTGAAATTAAGCGAAGAGGAAGTACCTTTTTATAAGTGAGGGGAAGGTCACTTTAGGAAAAGCATGAAATATTATTTTATAATAAATTCATTATCACGTTCTAAGGGCTCAAAAATAATTTATTCTAGGCTATCATGGGGATGGGTCAAACACCTTTCGGCCAATAGGTTTTATTCATGATTAGGTCACCCGATTAACCATATCTTTTAGGTTTATCTCTTACTTAAATAGTTTGACCATTACCTTGTCTCTTTGTATTTTTTTATTAAATGGTTAATAAACAATCAATTGCAAGCCAAGTGAACCCTAAGTTGTTAATTATTAATATATATATCCCTATCTTAGTCATTTGGCCTAGAATTATATTTTAAGTAATAATATATCATTTAATATTATACTATTTTCTTAAAAACTCAATTATGATAATTTTGACACTATTTAGTATTTGGTTTTTGTAAAAATCATAATAGCAAGATTACTTCAAAAAGAAATAATTTTATAAACCCTATCATGTCTTATTGAAAAATAAAATTAGTGTAATTAATCAATGGTCTCAAATTACATTTATTTGGATATTTATAATATTAATTTGTTTAATCTTTCATTAGTATGGTCATTAATTCATCGTCATTGTGTCATAAATAATTTATATTATATAAAGTCTAAATTTTTTAAATAAAATACCATTATGTAAGAAATATTTTTATCTTTTTAATGAAAATATATAGTCGAATCTATCTTATTAATACCCCTATATTATAAAGGGTTTCGTTATTAAACATTGAATATAACTCTTTTAACTCTTCATTAGATATAATAATAATAAATATCCTAATCTAATACATGTGGACCAAAAGGATACAATTTTATTCATAAGGTTTTTTTTTCGAATTAAACTTATCCAATAGAATGAGGATATGTCTTAAGGTAATAATAATACCATTTTTACCTTTAATTACAATATTTACTATTAATTGTGGTAAATTAAAGATAAATGTTATTATTCACCAAAAATTATTTTCATCTTATTGAAACACATTTTACTTACTGATAACAACCGTGTCCTTTGGATTTTTGAAATTAAATTCACATTAGTGGTAAAATTATGTTTTATGCAAATTTTCAAATGCTATTAAGAGGTGGGTAAAAGATGATAAAATGTTCAATAAAATTTTTATATATCTAAACGTATTATAAAATCAATTAAATGAATTAAATTGAACATATATAGGTATTATGAATATATTTTGACCTAAAATAAATTTAAATAAAATTAATAATTATTTAAAAAAAAGTCGGTTCTAACCAATAACGCAGTGTTTTTCACTATTCATCAAAAATTGAATGTTTGCAGAAGAATATAAAAAATTCTCCCTAAATTAATTTCGATATTCCATATTCAAAAATTATGTCCATTTTGAAATATAAAATTTATAAAACATCAAAAAGTTGGTGTTACTATTCATAACGATTAGTTTGATTGGACGAAGTGTGTTAGAATCTTGAAGTTGCGTACAACGCATGATATTGCATTATTAAAAGGGACATGTACCGTTGATTATTGGGATGTTACATTCTTCCATCCTTTAAATAATTTCACCCTTGAAATTTCTATAATAATACTCCCCAAATGATTCAGGTGGTTCTTCATCATATGTTCTTCTGGTTTCCATGTTGCCTTTATATCTTATGGTTTCTCCATTGGTCCGGGTTTTCACCACTTTTTCACTAGTATAATGAATTTTAACTAGCTCTTCACAATTAGATAGATCAGGTTCCAGTTCAATTTCATTATAGGTGAGTACATGCATTGGGTCCATCTTGTATTTTCTCAAATGTGATATGTGGAACACATCATGATCTTTGGAGAGACTTGGAGGCATTTTCAAACGATAAGCTACAAGTCCAATCCGTTCTAGAATTTCGAAAATTCTGATGTATATTGGACTCAATTTACCCTTCTTACTGAAACGTATAACACCCTATCATTGAGATAAATTCAAGAAAACATGGTATCCTACTTGAAATATCAAATCCTTCCATCGGTTATCAGCATAGATCTTTTTCCTACTTTGGGATTCTTTGATCTGGGTTTGGATAATATTCACTATTTCCATTATTTCCTCTACATGTTTTGGGCATATGAGTTTTCTTTCACAAACATCATCCCTAATAGTTGGCGTGCGACATCTCTAGACATATAACGCTTCATATAGGGCCATTTGAATACTTCAATGGAAGCTATTGCTATATGAAAATTCTACCAGAGGTAAATATTGATTACACATACCTTGAAAGTCATGTGAGAAAGATCTAAACATGTCATCTAAAGTTTGAATAGTCCATTTAGATTTTCCATTTGTTTGAGGGTGGTAGGCAGTGCTCAAATGAAGTTCAGTATCAAGATATTTTTGATGAATTTTCTAAAAACTTGATGTAAAATGGGGATCAAGATAAGAAACAAACGATATGGGTACTCTAAGAAGTCTTTCGAATTCATTAATATACAGTCTTGCTAAACGATCAAGCGGTAAATTTTATCTTATAGAAAGAAAATGTTCTGACATGGTAAGACTATAAACAATTACCCATATTACATGATTTCATCTAGAAGTCTTTTGTAACCCTATGACAAAGTCCATCGTAATATCATCACATTTCCAAATAGGTATGGGAAGAGGTTACATGACTTCTCTAGGTTGTTGTCTTCTAGCTTTCACTTGTTGGAAAACCACACATATCAACACAAAATCAAAAACCTCTCTCTTCATGTGGTTCCGCATAAACTGTTCATTCAAATCCATATACATCATAGTTCTACGAGTGAGTATAGAGAAATTGGAACTATAAGCAACATCAAACAATTCCCTTTTCAGATCAGGTATATCGGGAACACAATTTCTCTTCCCAAATTTCGAAATCCCATCTTCATATATGAAGTCGATCAATCTCACATCATTTACAAAATTAATTTTAATTTGAAGCTACTCATCATTAGCCTGAGAAATTTTTATCCTTTCTAGTAAAGATAGTTTGACAACCATTTATATAAGTACTGATGTTCTAACTTCAAAGATTTTTCCCATATCTATTTTTACAAGATACATGTACATAGGATCCCTTTTAACTCTCATCTTTTTCAAAACTCCATGATCCTTTCTACTAAAAGAATCTTACACCATATTTTCCTTCCACAAGTGGAAGTGTACAGGGAAATCAAAATCTTTGGGTAGTTCAAGCGATTTTCTTTTCCTCATGTTGAGTTCATTCTGTGATAAAATATACTTCAAACTCTTATAATCGGTATATATCTCACATTTTCACCACGTAGATAGTTTCTCCATATATTAAAATCAAATATTACAGCAGATAACTCAAGATCATGAGAATAATTGTTTTGTTCATTGATTTTTAGCTATCATGATGCATTGGTGATAACTATATTATTCTTCATAAGGAACCAACCAAGCCCATTCTTTGAATAATCACTATAAATAACAAAGCCATCATTCCATGATGGTAGAGTAAGTATAAAAGAATTGACTAATATTATCTTCAGTTATTCAAAAAATTATTCCCATTCTTTTATCCCAACAAATTTATCCTCTTTACGAGTGAACATGGTTAATGGGTTAGCCAATCGGGAATAATTCTGGACAAAACACCAATAATAAGCTTCTAAACCAATAAAACAGCGTACCTCAGTTATACGGATGGGTGCTGGCCATTCATGGATTGCCCTGTTCTTTGATGGATCAATAGAGATTCCATCCTTAGAGATAATACGGCCATGAAAAGAAATCTCTTGATTCCAGAATTCACATTTGCTAAATTTCCCATATAATTAATTTCTTATAAGAGTCCTTAAGATAAGGACCAGGTGATTTTCATGATCTTTATTGATTTTTGAGTATACTAAAATATCATCGGTAAATAAATCTTTGAATTCATCAATATATTCTTTGAAAACACTATTAATTTTATCCATGAAGACAGAGGGAGCATTATTCAATCCAAAAGGCATTACTCTAAACTCGTAATGACCATATCTGGTTCCAAATGCTATTTTCATAATGTCTCCATTCTTTACACACAACAGATGATATCCATATCAAAGGTCATTATTTGAAAAATATTGTTCTCCATGATTTGGTCAAATAAATCATCAATATGCGGTAGGGGATACTTGTTCTAAATTTTTATAGCTTTTATCTCCCTATTGTCAATGGAAAACCTCATAGATTAGTCTTTATTCAGAATAAAAATAATAGGGGATCCCCATGGGGAAATAGTAGGGTGAATAATTCATTTATTAATCAATTCCTCTAGTAGTTTTGTTATTTCAACTAATTCCATGATGACCGTTATATAAGGGGTCATTGATATGGTCCTTGAACCCTGAATTAATTCCATGGAAAACACCATTTCTCATTCTGGAGGATGTCCAGGTAAATCTCTTGGAAATAGCTCAACATAATATGGCACAATATATACATCCTTAATTTGAATATTCATTTTCTCACCCATAGTTATTTCTTTATCTTCCTCCCAAATAATTGAATTTAGTTGAGCTACTGAGGGTGGATCTAGATAAGAATCAGATGGTGACGTTTCTCCTCTAAAGATAAAGAATTCCATATCATCATCAATAATTGTAACCTCCTTCTTCTTACAAGAAATTTTTACATCATGGTCTAAATTCCAATCTATACCAAGGATTATATCAAATTCAATCATTGGTATGATGATTAGATCAGCAGGTAAATATTGTTTATATGCCTTAATCGGGAATGATTCACAAAACATTGTTGCAATGATACTTCCCATATGAGTTTTTACTGAAAACACCCTTATAAAATAAAATTGGAAATATCTATTGTTTAGAAAACTGAGAAGATAAAAAACATTGTGATGATCCATAATCAAATAAATCATTAGCTAACCTTCAGGAAACCATTAAATTACCTGCCACCACATCTTTCTGATCATCATCCTCAATAGTAGTGATAACATAAGATTAGCCTTAATCCCTTGTCCTTATATGTGTTATGTTTTCTTGATGCTTAGGAAAATCATTTTCATAATGTCACATCTCCCTGCAATTTTAGCATTAAACATTGGTGGCTTATTTTTTCCCTTTACAATAACTAGAAATATGGTCGTTCCATCCACATTTATAGAATAATCCTTTCTTTTTAGACATGCACCAGGGTGCTTCCTCCCACTATTATCATAGGGTGTAAATTCAACTCTTCCCTTTTTTCCTATTTCCTTATTTCCATTCCAAGAGTGTTCAGTGAATATATTCATATTTTTCTTTTCTTTAGAGTCATAAGACTTAGAGAATTCCTTTTATGTCTTGATAGAACAGGAGACAATATATTCATACGATGAGAAGAATTGTGAGACTAATGTGTGATGGAGAAATGGTTTAAACTTGTCAAGTAACTATCAATATTACTTCTTCGGTTATGTATTATATCAGCAGCATGCCCTACTAACCTTGTAATGTTGTCTTCATACTTTGTGACATTATCATCCTCCTTTTATCTCAGACTCAAGAAATTGTATTTCCATATCTGCTCGATGGTCACAAGTAAAGTATTTTTCTAAGTAAATATCTTTAAACTCCCTCTATTCCATAATGGATATTTCATTATCTTCCTTTTTGTTTTGGATTAATTACTACCATTGATCGGTATCTCCTGTGAGGTGATAAACGTCCATGACAACTTTTCCCCCTTTTCTACTCCCCAAAGCATGAAATATTTTCTCTATGGAATTTTTCCATTACTCAGATACTAATGGATTTGTACTCTAATTGTATGTTGTTGGTTTGTGCATTAATAAGCGGTATAACATCGATCCTATGAATTGTGTATAAGGGTGTTCCATATGGGTAAGGTTAGTATACATAACCTGAGTGAGTTGTTCCAGTATGGTGATAAAATAATCAAAACCAGTTTCTTGCCCAGCTCCACTATAATTATCTTGAGTCAGATGGAAATCCCTATCTAGATTATTTTCATTGATAATACTTCAATTCTTTCCACTAGGAATCATTTCAAAACAATGGAATACACAATATTTGCTTATAAATCGCAGTATATAATTCCAAACTCGTAAAATAGTTAACATAAATTAAATGTTTATGGATATAATCCATATAAATAAAAATGTTTTCATGGAGGAATTATAATCTCATAAACTATTCATAATGGTTTGTATGGAAAATGAGAATTATCCTAAGCATATCCCTCAGGAGTTTCGTAACCAAGAGTGCAGCAAGGCCCGTTTTCATGCACTAGGATACCTCGGGTTCATCCCAAAACTCCTTGTCGTAGTTGTTACTCCTTGGTACATCTATTCCTGAGCCGCCACTACCTTCTCATATATAGACATGGATGTATTGCTTAGAACATACAAAAAATCACTTCATTACCAAAATTGTAAGAAGTTCTTTTATACTAATCCTCAAAGTCTATCTTAGGGTAATATTCTCAAATCAGAGTTTTTCTAAATCTTGTTTCCAAGGTTTGTTCTAAACATTCTCTGATACCAACTATAATGACCTGAACCTAGTTACCTATATTCAGTGATTTATTACATAACATTTTCATGATATAATGAATCATGTCTCTAAAGAATGATCATTTTACTCTTATTAGAAACAATATACATACCTATGTTTAACATTACAACATGAAAAGATATACAGCACTAATTTATTCAATTAGAAATATCCATGCCTCCTAGATTATGAATGAAAGTCACTCATAACAAAATTTTTCATATCCAGGGAAAAAAATCAAAAGAAAGGGGTGAGATCACATGCTCATTAAGGGTAAGGAATACAACAGAAGATAACATAAACATTAGACAGAGTGAATAATTAAAAACACAAGACTTTACATATAATAATCGTAAAAAATTTATGTTAGGACTATGAGCTGAGTAAATATTTACATAATTAAACATAGTCATGGATATTCTACTAGTTGAATAACCACATGAACCATCATTATTATTTTCATAATGAGGGAATGTATAATGTTATACCTTCTGAAACATCTTTTCAAGGCCTCGACCAAGATGTCTTAAAATAATTCAGGACTCTGCCAGAACCATATATAGAATTTAGGAAAGGCCTCGGCCAATTCCACATATAATTGTCTCATGAGAACTATCGACGCATCGTGGAGCTATAGCAGGCTCCACCCATCACATACTACATATTGTACATTCCACACATGAACAGGTTGAATCATAACATAAAAATTCGTATTAAAACTACCAGAAAAAATGTCAATACTTTTACCATAATCCATGAATGTTATAAAATAAAACATCCACAGTAAAACAAATCACAAAACCTCAAATATAATAAGGAATATTTGTATCATAATAAATCAACTTCAACCAAGTGTAAAATTTATCAGAGGATGTTGACATAGAGGAAATCAAAACAATTTGAGAGAAATATCCCTTTCTATTTTGAAATAATTTAAGAGTCACACAATTATAAAAGAAATATTTTATTTTGATAATATTATTATAATCTTGTAGGGGAAGCTTTAATGATGTTATAATGTCGGAAAATAGCCACACCTACCATATAAGTTAAAAAGAATATTCTTAACTTATTTTTGTCGAAAATGGTCACAAAGTACCTTGTTTGGAAAACGACGGAATGATTCCATTAAAATCATATAATATCAAATAAGGGTATAAATGACTTTACACCATTATCTAGTAAATAGTAAAAATATTTTGAAAAACATTTTTAAGAAAACAAGGATGTGGATGATAAAAAGGTCCATGTTGATACTTATGTAAAAATAACATCGGACAATAAAGAGATTGTGAAATGAACCCTTACCTTGTACTTTTCTTTGGTAGAGGGTATGTGAACCTCCTATATAATAATGAAATAATTGTTTTTAAATTAAAAAATTACTATATAAATAAATATGATATCATATATGGTTCTTTAATGCTCCATTGCTAATAATATTTTAGTAGTTTCATCGTTTTTGGTGTTAACTGATATGTTTTCCATTATAATATCGATTATGTAGGACATATCTTTTATGGATAGGATGAATTTTATTCATATTCAGAATTATATTAAGTTCTTAAACATTATTTTTAATCATAAAATGAAAATTATTCATTAATTATTACTATGGGGAATGAATCCCATCGCGTTTGTAGAGACGATAATCCATACGTACGCACAAGCGACAATATCATTATATTGATGGTAAAATCGTATGTAAATTGATGGTATATCATATATAAAGAATTAATAAAATTTTATATTTATTATTTACATTAGTTATACTCATTATTATGCCCATCTAAAATAATGAAATGTTTGAATAACAAACTACACCAAGACATGGAGATAGTAAGCCGTACGTAGACACGTATTGTGAAATTGTCATTCATATGATGGATAGAATAATGAATATGGTGGTTCCATTTTTATAATAACATCAAAAAATATATAAGATATTGTATTTATTATTTTATAATGGGAAAAAATGATATAGTAAATGGAAGAAGAAAAGAACTTAAAAGAGGTGATGAAATATTTACCTCTTCTTCGGGTTCTTGCTTTTGATTTGATCAAAAAGGCACCTTTGGATGGCTTTCTGTCTAAAAGAAGACCTATAAGACAAATATAGGAAAGTTGGGAGGATATTTGGGTAGGTTTCAGTTGAGATAAATGGCTTTGGGGTATGAAATTAAGAGAAGGGGATGTGCCCTTTTATAAGAGAGGTGATGGTCACTTTAGGAAAATATTTAAATATTATTTTATAATAAAAACATTTTGGGTTTATAATGGCTCCAAAATTATTAATTTATAGGATAAGGTGGGGTTGGGTCGAAAAACTCTCGAAAAATAGGTTTTAGACTGGGTTAGGTAACCATATTACCCTTATCTTTTAGATTTAACTCTTAGTTAAATCGTTTGACATTTACCATGTCTCTTTGTATTTTTATATTTTATTGTTACTAAACAAAATATTACAATCCACAAAAACACCTAGTGGTTAATTATTAACATATATAACCATATCAATGTCCTTTGGAAGATGCTTAAATTTTTAAGAATATTATATCTGTTAATAATATATTATTTGTTTTAAAAACTAAATTATCTCAATTTTGAAACTTTTTAGTTTTTGGTTTTTGTGAAAATCATAACAGCATGATTACTTTGAAAAAATTTATTTTATCAACCATAACCTGCCAAATTAATCGAGAAAATTAGTGGAATCCATCAAAAGTCTCAAATTTCATTTATTTGGATATTTATAATATCAATTATTTTAATAATTAATTAAAAAGGTAATTACTACATCATCATCGTATCATAAATAAATTAAATTATTTAATGTATAAAAATTTTAAATAAAATACCCTTATGTAATAAATATTTTAAAATTTCTAATGAATATTTATAGTTAAATATATCTTCTTTATACCCCTATATTAAAAATATTTTATTTATTAAACATTGAATTTAACTCTTTTAACTCTTCTTTAAATAAAATAATAATATATGTCCTAATCTAATCCAAGTAGACCAAAAGAATATATTTTATTTCTGTGGTATTTTTTGGTTTAATTATAGTTACCAAATATAATTTGGACATGTGTTACAGTAATAATAATAACAATTTTAACTTTAATTACCCTATTTAAATTTAACAGTGGTAAATAAAAATTATAGGTTACTATTCAGCAAAAATTATTTTCATCTTATTGTACCACATTTTATTTACAGATATCAAAATCCTCTATCATATTTTTTATATTAAATTAATAGAATCAGAAGCATTATGTTTTATGCAAATTTGCAAATGCTCCTTGGAGGTGGGTAAAAGGTGGATAAAAGTTCAATAAAATTTTTATATATCTAAACTTATTATAAAATGACTCCAATTAATTACATTTAACTTATATAGGTAGTATCTATCTAATTTGACCTAAAATAAATTTAAATAAAATAAATAAATAATTATATAAAAATTCGGTTTTAACTAATAATGTAGTGTTTTTCACTATTCATAAAAAATGGTATTTTTTAAAAAAAATACAAAAAATTCACCCTATGCTAATTTGAATATTACAAATTTAAAAATTAAGTACATTTTAAAAAATAAAATTTAAAAATTACAAATAGTGAGTATTACTATTCTTAACAGCTAGTTTGATTGGTTGTGGTGTGTCTGAATCTTGAAGTTGCATACAATGCAAGATATTTCATTATTAAAATGGAAACGTACCGTGGAAGTCTGGGGTGTTGCATTATCTCCCCTTCAAATAATTTTGTCCTAGAAATTTCTAGAATACTACCGCACAAAATATTTTGTTGGTTCTTCATAATTACTTCCTTGGGTTTCAAAGCTTCCTCTTCCATCTTATGGTTTCTCAATATAACTTTAACCAGATGAGTGGCCTAGTTTCTCAGCACTTGTTCTCTGGTATCATGAAATTTGACAGCTTCTTCACAATAAGACATATTAGGTTCCAGTTCAATTTCCTCATAGGTGAGTACATGCGTTGGTTCAGGCATGTATGTTCTCAAAAATGATACGTGGAACACATCATTATATTTGGAGAGACTTGGAGTCATTGCCAAACGATAAGATACAAATCCAATTCATTCTAGAATTTTGAAAGGTCGGATGTGCCTGGGACTCAATTTACCCTTCTTACCGAAACGTATATATGTTTTCCTTGGAAAAACCATCAATAAATCAAGGTATCCTACATTAAATTCCAAATCCTTCCATCGGTTATCGGTATAACGCTTTTTCCTACTTTGGGCTACTTTGATGTGGGTTTAGATAATCTTCCATTTTTTAATTGTTTCCTCAATATGTTCTGTGCCTACGAGATTTCATTCGCCAACATCGTCCTAACAAGTTGGTGTGCAACATATCATGCCATATAAAGCTTTATATGGTGACATCTGAATACTTGAATGGCAGCTATTATTATAGGAAAATTCTATCTAAGGAAAATATTGATCCCATAGTCCTTGAAAGTCCAGTGAGTAAGATCTCAATAGTTTTTCTATGGTTTGAATAGTCTGTTCTTATTTACCATCAGTTTTAGGGTGACATGAAGTGTGAAAACGAAGATCAGTATCTAGGGCTTTCTGAAGACTTTTCCAGAATCTTGATGTAAAATGGGGATCACGATCAGAAAAAATTGATAAGGGTACCCCATTAATTCTTAAAACATCATTAATATACAGTCTTGCTAAAAGTTCAAGTGGTAAATTTTCTGTTATAGAAAGAAAAAGTGTTGTCATGGTAAGATGATCAATAATGACCCATTTTGAATCATTCCTTATAGGATTATTTAATAGCCCCATGATAAAGTCCATTGTAATATCATCCCATTTCTACGAAGGTATGGGAAGAGGTTTCATGACTCCTCTATGATGTTGTCTTCCAGCTTTCACTTTTTGAAAAACCATACATCTGGATGCAAAATTATCAATATTTCTCTTCATGTTGTCCCACCAAAAATGTTCTTTCAAATCTCTATACAACCTAGTGCTACTAGAAATTATGGAGAAATTGGAGCTATGAGCATCATTTAATAATTCCCTTTTCATATCAGGTATATTGGGAACACAAATTCTCTTCCCAAATTTCAAAATTACAAATTCATATATGAAGTTTATCAATATCCCATCGTTATCAACATTAATTTTCTTTTGAAACTCATTATCATCATCCTGAGATCTTTTTTTCCTTTCTAGTAAAGATGGTTTGGTAACCATTTTTGAAAAGTATCAATGTTACACCTTCCATGATTATTCCCAAATCGATTTTTACTAGATCCATGTACATAAGATCTCTTTTAACTATCATCATATTCAGAACTCCATGATATTTTGTGCTCAAACCATCTGCCACTTTATTTTCCTTCCCTGGCTGGTAGTGTATAGTGAAATCATAATCATCAAGTAGTTCAATCTATAACCTTTTCCTCATGTTGAGTTTCTTCTATGAGAAAATATATTTCAAACTTTTGTGATCTATATATATCGAACATTTTTCACCATAGAGATAGTGTCTATATATCTACAAAGAAATTATTATAGATGTTAACTCAAGATATTGAGCCAGAATGTTTGGTTCATGGATTTTTAGCTTTCGTGATGCATAGGCGGTAACTCTATCATTCTGTATAAGGACACAACCATGTACATTCTTTGAAGCATCACTATAAATAAAAACCCCATAATTCCCCATTGGCAGAGTCAATATAAAATAAATGACTAATCTTATCTTCAGTTCTTCAAAACATTCTTCACACTCATTTGTCCAAACATATTTATCCTGTTTATGAGTGATCTTGGATAATGGGTTATCAAATTGGGAAAAATTCTGGACAAAACATCGATAATAACTTGCTAAAACAATAATACTACATACCTTAGTTATACTCATCGGTGTTGGCCATTCTTGAATACCCTTGGTCTTTAATGGATGAACATAGATTCCATCCTTAGAAATAATATGGCCAAGAAATGAAATCTCCTGAAACTAGAATTCATACATGCTAAATTTGACATATAAATCATTTCTTCTAAGAGTCCTTAAAATAATGCACATGTTATTTTCATGATATTCATAGATTTTTTAGTATACCAAAATATCTTCAATAAATACCACTATAACTTCATACACAACTGATGATATCCAGATCATTAGTTAATCTTTGGAAATTTTTTATCTCCATGAAGTCGGTCGACTAGATCATCAATGTGAGGTAGGGGATACTTGTTCTTTATTTTTATAGCAATTGATATCCCTATAGTCAACGCACAAATTCATAGATATATCTTTCTTCCTATCAAAATTAACAGGGGCTCCCCATGGTGAAACACTAGGGTGAAAAAATACATTATTACTCAATTCCTCTAGTTGTTTCTTTAGTTACACTAATTCCATAGTGTCCATTCTATAAGTGGTCTTCTATATGGACCTTAAACCATGAATTAAATCAATGGGAAACTTATTTTATCATTCGGGATGATGTCTACGTAAATTCTCTAGAAACAAATCAAAATAATCTTGAACAATAGGTACATCCTCTATTTGAACATTCTTTTCCTCACCCACAGTTTTTTCATTCACTTCCTCCCCTATAATTGAATTTAGTAGAGCTACTGGGGGTCGATATAGAAAATAATTGGATGGAGACATTTATTCTCTAAAGATAAGGTACACCTTATTATCATCAGGAATTGTAACGTCATTTTTCTTAAAAAAAATTGCGCAGCATGGTCGGGAAGAAAATCCATATCTAGGATTATATAAAATTAAATCATGGGTATGCCGATTAGATCAGAAGATAAATATTGTTTATATGACTTAATGAGGATTGATTCACAAAACCTTGTTGCAATGATACATCCCTTATGTGTTTTTATTAACAACTCCCTTGTTAAATCAAATTGTAAATATCTTATTTTCTTAGAAAATTGAGAAGATATGAAACAATGAAATGATATATAATCAAATAAATCCTTCTCTAAAATTGGGGAAACTATTAAATTAAATTCCACCACATCTTTCGGAGCATCAACCTCAGTAGTAGTGATCGCATAAGCTTGGCCTTGATCCCATAGCCTTTTCAGAGGTAAGTTTCTCTGACACTTAGGACATTCATTTTCATAATGTCCCACCTCCCTCCAATTTTATCATTGAACACTGGTAGCTTCTTTCTTCCACATAACACCACTAGCATGCTGGACTTTCTATCCACATCTTTAGCATACTTATTTACCATTTAGACCGTCAGAAATGTGATTCCTTACACAATTATCATAGGGTAGAAATTCAAATCTTCCTTTATTCCATGTTTCCTTATATCTTTTACCAGAGTGTTTAGCATATCTATTCTTCTCTTTCTTTGATTTAAAGTTATAAGATGTAGATAATTCTTTTTCATTCTTGATAGAAAATGAGACAATATCTTTATACGATGAGATGTATTTCAAGAATAATTATCAACAGATAAATGGTTCTAAATCATGAAAGAAATTATCAATACAACTTATTTGGTTACGTATATAATCTGTAGCATGCCTTGATAACCTTGTAATGTTAGCTTCATACATTGTGACATTACCATATTCATTTTGTCTCAGACTGAGAAATTTCCATTCACTATCCGCTCGATGGTCACGAGGAGAGTATTTTTATAATAAAATCTATTTATACTCCCTCCATTCAATACATGATACTTCTTCATCCACCTTTTTGTTTTGGATTAATGGACACCATTGATCGGTTTCTCCATTGTGGCAATAAACTGCCATGAAATCTTTTTATCATTCACTACTACACAAAGCATGAAATATTTTCTCTAAGAAATTTTTCCATTGCTCAGCTGCTAATGTATTTGTTCTCCCATTTAATGTTGGGGGTTGTTTTATCATGAAGCGGTCTAAAATTAATCCTCCACATTGTGGATCAGAGTTCTCCATATGGGTAAGGTGATTATTCATAACCTGAGTGGGTAGTCCTACTATAGTGATAAGCAGATCAACAACATTTGCATTACCAGCTCCACTATAATTGTCTTCAGTAGGAGGGAAATCCATATATGGGTTATGTGCATTGATACTATTTATATTTCTTACACTAGGTGTCATTTCTAAACAATTGCATACACTTGATTAGTTTATGAGTCACAATACATAATTACAAACATGTAAAAAAGTTATCATAAATTAAACAGTTTAAGTATATAATCTATATTAATAAAAAAATTCTTTGGGGAAGTATATATTCATAAAACCTTCATAGTGGTTTGTAAATAAAATGACAATTATCCTAAGCATATCCCTTGGGAGTTTCATAACCATGAATGCATCCAGACCTGTTGTCATGCACCAGGATACCCTGGGTTAAGCCCGAAACTCTTTGTCGGATTTTTCAATCCTAGGTACATCGGTACCAGAGCTGTCTCTACCTGATCGTATCGAGATAGTGATGTATTTCTTAAGAAAATACAAAAAATCTTTACATTACCCAAATTATTGGATGTTCTTTTATAATAATCCTCAAATTATATCTTAGGGTAATGTTTTATATTAAGAGTTCTTTTTTCTAAATCTAGTTTCCAATGTTTGTACTAAACATCCTCTCATACCAACTATAGCCCCCTCGACCCCAGTTACACATAGTTGGTAAATTATTATATAACATTGGCATGATATAAGGAATCATGTTCCGAAAGGCCGATTATTTTAGTATTATTGGAAACAAGATACATACAGTAGTTCAACATTTCATCATGAAAATAAACACAACACTAATTTATTCCATTGAAAACATCCAATCCTCCAAGATTATGCCGGCAAGTCACTCATAACTAACATCTTCATTCCTGGGAAAATAAAACATAAAAAAGGGGTGAGCTCAAATTCTCAGTCATGGTATGCAATACAGTGAAAGATAATATAAACATTTGGCATTGTGAAAAATTGAAATCACGTTCCATTATAAATAATAAACACGAACAATTTACATTAGTAATATGAGCTAAGTAAATCATTCAATAATAAAATATATTTATGGGTATTATACAAGATGAATAACCACATGAACCATCATTATTATTTTCATAATGAGGGAATTTATAATTCTAGACATTCTGAAACATGTTTTCAAGGCCTCATCCAATAGGTCTAAAAATTATTTATGCCTTGGCCAAAACCATATATCAAATTTTAGAAAGGACTCAGCCAATTCCCCATATAATTGTCTCATTAGACATACCAATTCATTGAGGAGGTATAGTTGGCTCCACCCGTCACATAATAATTCCAATACATTCCACATATGAAAATGTTGAAACAGAACATAAAAATTCGTTTTAAAACTAGCATATGATATGTCAATACGTAAAACATAAACCATGAATGGTATAAAATAACACATCAAAAGTAAAACATATCAGAAAAACTCAAATAAAATATGGAATATTTGTATCATAAAAAATCAACTTAAAACAAGTGTAAAATTTATCGAAGGATGTTGACATAGATGAAATAAAAACTATTTGAGAAAAATATCGCTTTCTATATTTAAATAATTTTAGAGTCACATAATTATAAAAGAAAAAATTTATTTTGAAAATAATGTTTTAATCTTTTAAGGGAATATTTGATGATTTTATAACGGCGGATAGTAGCCCCACCATCTGTATAAGTTAAAAAGGACATTGTTACCTTATTTTTTCGAAAAGGGTCATAAATTACCTTGTTTGGAAAATGACGGAAAGATTACCTTCAAAAAATATAATGTAAAATAAGGGTATAAATGAATTTAACCCATTTTTATCAAATAGTACAAAAATTTAAATAAATTTTTAAGAAAATAGGTATATGGATGATAAAGTGTTCCCAGTAGATGGTTACATAAAAACAAAATCGGATAATTTAGAGATGGTGATATTAACCCTTAATTATTACTTTTTCTTGGCCCAGGGTGTGATAAAATATTGTATAATGTATAAATAATAATTATTAAATTATAAAATATCTATATACAAAAAATATGATATCATATATGAGCCTCTAATATTTCTTTGTTAATAATATTTTATTAGTATCATCGTATCAGGTGTTAATTGATCAGTTTTCCTTTATATGATCTGTTAAGTAATACATGTTTGTTATGTATAGGATGTATTTTATTCATATCATGAATGATATTAAGTTATTAAAAAATATTTTTAATCATAAAATAAAAATTATTCTTTAATGATTACAATAGCGAATGAATCTCATCACGTTTGTGGAGACGGTAATCTGTACGTACGCACGAGCGACAATATCATTATATTGATGGTGACATCATATGTAATTGGATGGTATATAATATATAAAGAATTATTAACATGTTATATTTACTATATACATTAGTTATAGTCATTCTTATACCCATCCAAAATAATTACGTGTTAGAATAACAAACAACACCACGACATTGAGACGGTATGCCGTACGTACACATGTATGCTGACTATGTCATTCATATGACGGATAGAAGATTGAATATTTTTTAACCATATTTTTAATAACATATGAGTATATTAAAGATATTAGAGTAATTATTTTTGAATAAAAAAACAATGAATTATGAAATTAAAGAAGAAAATAACTTGACAGAGGTGATAAAATATTTACCTCTTCTTTGGGTTCTTCCCTTTTATTTGTTCAAATGGGATCCTTTGGGTGGCTTTATAATAAATGTAAGGACTTTAGGATGAAGGGGAAAAATTTGGGAGGATATTTGGGAAGGGGTTGGGTGAGGCAAATGGAATTTTATTTGTGAAATTAAGAGAATGGTATGTAACGTTTTATATGAGAGGTGAGGGTAATTTTAAGAAAATCTCGAAAAATTATTTTATAAAAAATTTTTTTTCAGTTTCTAATGTCTCCAAAATGATTTATTTCGAGGATAAGTTGTGTATGGGTCTAAAACCTCCCAAAAAATAGGTTTATATAGGTTTAGGTCACAATATTAACCTAATATTTTAGATTTAACTCTTAGTTAAATTGTTTTACATTTACCATGTCTCTTTGTATTTTTATATTATATGGATAATAAACATACTATAAAAACCCAAGAGAAACCCAAGTGGTTAATTATTAATATATATAACCTTATAAATGTATAGTGGCTAATCCATATATTTTTTGGAATATTATATCTTTTAATAATATAATATATTTTTTTAAAAATAAATTATGTTAATTTTGACACTATTTAGTATTTAGTTAATTTAAAAATCATAACAGCTTGATTACTTCAAAGAAAAATATTTAATCAACCCTATAATGTTATATTAACATTGAAATATAGTTTAATTCATCAAAAGTCTCTAATTCCATTTATTTGGATATTTAAAATATCAATTACTTTTATCTTTCATTAATAATGTAATTAATTCATCATCATTGTGTCATAAATAAATTAAATTATTTTATGTCTAAAAATTATAAATAAAATAACATTATGTAGGAAACAATTCTACGTTTCTAATTAATATTTATAGTCTAATATATTATATGTATACCTCAATATTAAAAATGTTTTTAGTTATTAAACATTGAATTTAACTTTTTAAACTCTCCTTTAAATAAAATAATAATAAATGTCCAAATGTAATCCATGTGGACAAAAAGGATCATATTTTATTTCTAAGGTTGTTTTTGGTCGAATTAAACTTATCCAATTGAATTAGGACATGTGTTAAGATAAAAATAGTAGCATATTTACCTTTAATTGCGCTGTTTACTTTTAACCGTGGAAAATAAAAGTTACAAGTTACTATTCACAAAAAATTATTTCTATCTTATTAAACCATATTTTACTTACTGATATCAACTATTTCTCTCAAATATTTTAAATTTAAATATCTATAAGCTGTAAAATTATGGTTTATGCAAGTTTTCCAATGCTCCATGGTGGTGGTTAAAAGATGGTAAAATGTTCAATAAAATATTTATATATCTAAACTTATTTTAAATGACTCTAATAAATTAAATTGAAATTATATAGGTATTATGTATCTATTTTTACCTAATATAATTTTAAATAAAATAAATAATTATTTATATGAATATTCTATTTTAACCAATATCGTAGTGTTTTTCACTATTCATCCAAAATTGAATGTTTTCATAAAATGAAAAAAAATTCACCCTAAGCTAATTTCAATATTAGAAATTCAAAACTTATGTCCATTTTGAAAAATAAAATTTATAAAATTTCAAAAAGTGGGTATTACTATTCATAATGGCCATTTTGATTGGTCGTGGTGTGTTAGAATCTCAAAGTTGTGTATAATGCATGTTATTGCATTATTCAAAGGTAAACGTACCATGGATGTTTGGGGTGTTACATTATTCACCCCTTAAAATAATTTTGTCCTCAAAATTTCTAGAATACTACATCAAAAAATATCTGGGTGTTTCTTCATAATAATTTACTCTAGTTCCCACGTAGCCTCTTCCATCTTATGGTTTCTCCATTAAACCTGTACCAGATGAGTGGTCTGGTTTCTCAGCACTTGTTCTCTGGTTTAAAGAATTTTGATAGGCTCTTAACCCTAAGACAGATCAGATTTTAGGTCAATTTCTTCATAGGTGAGTACATGCATTGGGTGAGGCATGTATGTTCTCAACAGTGATACGTGGAACACATCATGAACTTTGGAGAGACTTGGAGGAATTTCCAAATTATAAGCTACAACTCCAATTCGTTCTTGAATTTCGAAAGGTATTATATACATGGGACTCAATTTAACCCTCTTACCGAAACGTATATCACCCTTCCACGGTGATACCTTCAATAAATCATGGTATCCTACTTGAAATTCAAAATCCTTCCTTGAGTTATCAGCATAACGCTTTTGCCTACATTGGGCTTCTTTGATGTGGGTTTGGATAATCCTCCCTTTTTTCATTATTTCCTCTGTATGTTCTGGGCATACGTAATTTCTTTCAACAACATCATCCCAACATGTTGGTGTGCGACATATCTTTATATAGAATGCTTTATATGGTGACATATGAGTACTTGAATAGAAGCTATTGTGACAGGAAAATTTTACGAGAGGTAAATGTTGATCCCACATACCTTGAAAGTCTTGTGAACAAGATCTCAACTCGTCCTCTAGGGTTTGAATAGATTGTTCTTATTGTCCATCAGTTTGAGGGCCGTAGGTAGTGCTCAAATGATGTTCAGTATCTAGGTATTTCTGAATACATTTCGAGAATATTGATGTGAAATGGGGATCACGATCAGAAAAAATCGATTGAGGTACTCTATGAAGTCTTACAACTTCATTAATATACAGTATTGCAAAACTTTCATGTGGTAAATATACTATTATAGTAAGAAAAAGTGCTGACTTGGTAAGACAATCAACAATGAAACATATTGTATCATTCTTTCTAAGAGTATTTGGTATCCCCATGACAATTTCCAGCAAAATATCATCCCATTTTCACTCAGGTATGGGAAGAGGTTTCATGACTCTTCTAGGATGTTGTCTTCCAGCTTTCACTTGTTCGAAAACCAAATATCTCAACATTAAATCAACAATCACTTTCTTCTGGTTGTCACACCAAAAATTTTCATTTAAATTTATATACATCATAGTGCTACTAATTAGTATAGGGAAATTAGAGCTATGAGCATTATCTAACAATTCCCTTTTCAGTTCAGGTATTTCAGGAACAAAAATTCTCTTCCATATTTCAAAATAACATCTTCATATATGATGTCGATAAATCTCCCATTATTCACAACTGTAATTTTCTTTTGAAACTCCTTATCACCATCCTTAGATGTTTTTATAATTTCTATTAAAGATGCGTTGGAATCCATTTGAAGGATTATCAGTCTTTCACCTTCCATGATTATTACCATATCTATTTTTACTAGATCCATGTACATATGATCCCTTTCAACTATCATATTATTCAGAACTCCATGATCCTTTCTGATCAATGCATCTGCCACCTTATTTTACTTCTCTGGCTAGTAGTGTAGAGTGAAATAATAATCATTTAGTAGTTCAAGACATATCCTTTTCCCCATTTGAGTTCCTTCTGTGATAAAATATACTTCATACTCTTGTGATCGGTATATATCTCACATATTTTTTCCATAGATATACTGTATACATATATTCAAAGTAACCATTAGAGATTCTAACTAAAGATCTTGAGTAGAATAGTTTTGTTCATGGATTTTTAGCTATCATGATGCATATGTGATTACTCTATCATTATTTATAAGGACACAACCACGTCCATTCATTGAAGTGTCACTATAAATAACAAAACCATCATTCCTCGGTGGTATAGTCAATATAGGAGCATTGAATAATATTCTATTCAGTTCTTCAAAAAATTCTTCACACTGATTTGTCCAAAATAAATTAACCCCTTTACAAGTGAGATTTGTTAATGAGTTCACCAACTGGGAAAAATAATTGAAAAAACTCTGATAATAACCTACTAAACCAATAAAACTGCATATCTAAGTTATACTTTTCAATGTTGGACAGTCTTTGATTTCCATGGAATTTAAATGATCAACATAGATTCCATCCTTAGAAACAATGTTCCCATGAAAATAAATCTCTTAAATCTAGAATTCACACAATCTAAAATTCCCATTTAATTCATTTCTCTTAATAGTCCTTAGGATAACGCGCAAGTTATTTTCATAATATTCGTTTCTTTTTGTGTATGCTTAAATATAACAAATAAATAAAACTAAAAATTCATCAATATATTCCTTGAAAAAATTATTAATATGATTAATGAAGACATAGGGTGGATTTTTCAATCCAAAAGGCATTACTGGAAACTTGTAATGCCCATACCTGGTTCGAAATGCTGTTTTCAGAATGTCTTCCTTCTTCACACCCAACTAATGATATCCATATTGAAGGTTAATCTTTGAAAAATTTTGAGCTCTATAATATTGGTTGAATAAATCATCAATGTGAGGTAGGGTATATTTTTTCATTATTGTTATAGCATTGATCTCCATGTAGTCAATGCAAAACCTTATAGATACGACTTTCTTCGTAACAAAATGAACTGCGGATCCCCCTAGTGAAACCCAACGGCGAATAAATCCATTATTAATAAATTACTCTAGTTATCTGTATAGTTACACTTATTCCACAATGGCCATTGTATATGTGGTCTTCGATATGAACCTTGAACTAGGAATTAAGTCAATATAAAACTCAATTTATCATTCTAGAGGATGACTTGGTAAATTTTCTTGAAATACATCAACATATTCTTGAAAAATAGCTACATCCTCTATTTAAACATTATTTTCCTCACCCACAGTTATTTAAATCTCTTACTCCCTAATAATTGAATTTAGTAGAGCCACTATGGATGGATCGAGATAGTAATTAGATGGTGATATTTCTGAACTACAGATAATTTACTCCTTATCATCATCACGAATTGTAACCTCCTTCTTCTGAAAATAAATGTTTACATCATGGTCCAAAATCCAATACATACCGAGGATTATAGAAAATTAAATCATTGGTATGATGATTAGATCAATAGATAAATATCGTTTATATGCTTTAATGGGGATTAATTGACAAAATTTAATGTAATGATACTTCCCTTAAGAGTTTCTATGGAAAAGTGCCTTGTTAAATCAAATTGGAAATATATAATTTTCTTAGAAAATTGGGAATATATGAAACAATGAGATGATAAATAATCAAATAAATCATTGGCTAAAATTGAGGAAACCAATAAATTACCTACCACCACGTCTTTCAGAGCTTGAACCTCAGCAATAGTGATTGCATAATCATGGATTTGATCCCTTGGCCTTTTCTGTGGTAAAATTCTATGACACTTAGAAAATTCATTATCATAATGCCGCATCCCTATGTAATTGTTTCATTAAACATTGGTATCTTCTTTCTTCCCCAAACAATCATTATCAATATGGACTTTCTGTCCACTTTTGTAACATACTACTTTTTCGCTTTTATACAGGCACAAGTGTGCGCCCTTCCACAATTATCACAGGGTAGAAAATAATCTCTTTCCTTATTCCATATTTCCTTATTTCCATTCCCAGGGGGTTCAGTAGATCTCTTCTTCTATATATTTTCCTTAAAGTCGTAAGACATAGAGAATTAATTTTCTTTCTTGATAGCACATGAGACAATATCATCATATGATGAGAAGGATTTTGAGACTAATACTCGATAGAGAAATGGTTTTAACTCATCAAAGAATCTTTCAATCATACTACTTGGGTTACATATATAATTTGTAGCATGCCTTACTTACCATGTAAGGTTAGCTTCATACTTTGCGATATTCTCCTCTACCTTTTGTCTCAGACTCATAAATTTCCATTCCATATCTGCTCAATGGTCATGAGGAATGTAGTTTTCTAATAAAATCTCACTATAATCCTTCTATTCCATACTTTATAATTCTTCAACCAACATTTTGTTTTGGAATAATGGCCACCATTAATCTGTATCTCCCGTGAGGCAATAAACTACCAGGACAACATTTTCCATTTCACTACTACCCAAAGCATGAAATATTTTCCATGAAATTTAAACATTTCTCCGCTACTAATGGATTTGTACTCCCATTTAATGTTGGTGGTTGTTTTCTCATGAAGAGATCTATCATAGATCCTCCACATTGTGGATCAAGGTGATCCATAGGGGTAAGGTTATTATTGATAACCTTTGTGAGTTGTCCCAAAATGGGGATAATCAGATCGACATCTGTTCCTTCCCTAGATTCACTATAATTATCTTGAGTAGGAGGGAAAACCATACGTGGATTACGTGCATTGATAAAATTTCCATTCCATCCACTAGGCTGCATTTCTAAATAATATCATACACTGGATTAGTTTATGAATCACAATACATAATTGCAAACTTTTAAAATAGTTATCATAAATTGAATAGTTTATGGATATAATACATATTCATAAAAATGTTTTAATAGACGAATTATATACTCATAAAACCTTCATAGAGGTTTGTAAATATAATGAGAATTATCCTAAGAATATCCCTCAGGAGTGTTGTAACCAAGAGTGCATCAAGGCCTGTTGTCGTGCCCCAGGATAACCCTTGTCAAGCCCGAAACTCCTTGTCGGAGTTTTTACTCCTAGGTACATATGTGTGAGAGTCGCCTCTACCTTCTCGATTCCAGAAAGGGATATATTTTTTTTGGAAAACACAAAAAATTTCTATATTACCAAAATTCTAGGAAGTTCATATATACTAATTCTCAAATTCTATCTTAGGGTAACATCCTCTATTCAAGGATTTTCTAAATCTAGTTTCCTTGGTTTGTACAAAAATTCTCTGATACCAAATGTAATGCCCCGTCCTCTGTTACCTAGAGTAGTAGTATTATTATATAACATAGTCATGATATAAGGAATAATCTTCTGAAAGACTGATTAGTTTAGTATTATTGGAAACAAGATACACACATAAGTTGAACATTACATCTTGAAACGAAATATATCAGTAATTTTTTCCATTTAAAACATCAAAGCCTCCTAGATTATTCCTGAAATTCACTCATAACTAACTTCTTAATATCATGGTAAAATAAAACATAAAAAAGGGGTGATCTCAAATGCTCAGTAAGGGTAAGTGATATTGCGTAATATAACATAAACATTAGGCATGACGAATAATTAAAAAACCTGCATTTACAAATAATAAACATGAAAACATTATGGAAGGAATATGAGATGAGTAAATAATACCATAATAAAACATAGTCATGGGTATTCTAATATTCTAACAACCACATGAACCATGATTATTATTTTCATAATGAGGTAATGTATATTGTCAGACATTCTAAAACCTCTTTTTAATGCCTCGACCAAGACATCTAAAAATGATTTAGGCCTCGGCCAAAACTATATATAAAATTTGAGAATTTACTCATACAATTCCACATCTAATTGTCTCATTAGAAATACTTATGCATCAAGGAGCTATAACGGGATCCACCCATCACATACTCAATACATTCCTCCTATTAAAATGTTGAAACGCAACATAAAAATTAGTATTAAAACTTGCATACGAAATGTCAATACATTAAACATAAACCATGAATGGTATAAAATAACACATACATAGTAAAACATATCAAAAAAATAAATATAATATGGAATATTTGTATCCTAAAAATTCAACTTCAAAATAGTGTAAAATTTATCAAAGGATGTTGAAATAGATGAAATAAAATCTATTTGAGAGAAATATCTCTTTCTATTTTGAAATCATTTAAGAGTCACATAATTAAAAAAACATTTATTTTGGAATTTTTTTTAATTTCTTAAGGGAATCTGTAATGATTTTATAAAGGGGAGAAATAACCACACCCACCATATAAGTTAAAAAGGACATTCATACCTTATTTTTGTCGAAAAGGGACATTAATTACCCAGTTTGGAAAACGACAGAAATATACCTTTGAAAAAATAAAATTTCAAATAAGTATATAAATTACATTAACCCTTTTTCAAGTAAATAGTAAAAATGTTTTGAAATAATTTTTTATGAAAACACAGATGTGGATGATAAAGAGATCCCAGCAGATACTTACGTAAAAAACCCTCAGATAATATAGAGATTGTGAAATTTACCCTTACCTATTACCTTTTCGTGGTCGAGGGTATATTAAAATCTTGTATAATAGATATATCGTTGTTATTAAATTATAAAATTACTATTTATACAAATATGATATCATATATGATCCTTTAATATTACTTTGTTAATAATGTTTTATTAGTTTCGTCGTATTAGGTGTTAACTGGTCTGTTTTCCTTTATATGCTCCATTATGTATGCCATGTTTTTTATGTAAAGGATATATATTATTCATATCCACAATGATATTATGTTCATAAACAGTATTTTTAGTCATAAAATAAAAATTATTCTTTAATTATTACATTGGGGAAATAATCTCATCGTGTTTGTGAAAACGATAATCTGTACGTATGCACGAGCAACAATATCATTAAATTGATGGTAAAATCATACATAACCGGATGGTATATCATATATAGAGAATTAGTAAAATGTTATATTTACTATTTACATCATTTATACTCATTATTATACCCATAAAAAATAATAAAATGTTAGAATAAAAAACTACACCACGACGTGGAGACGGTAAGTTGTACGTACACACGTTTGGTGACTATATCATTCATATGATGGATAGAATAATGAATACGGTTATACCGTTTTTATAATAACATCAAAGTATATATAAGATATTGGAGTTATTATTTTATAATGTAAACAACAAGGAATGATGAAGTGGAGGAAGAAAAGAATTTTAAAGATGTGATGAAATATTTAACTCTTCTCTGGGTTTTTTCATTTGATTTGATCAAATCGGCTCCATAGGTTGGCTTTATGACCATAGTATGTCCATTAAGATACTGGGAATAATGTTGGGAGGATATTTGAGAAGGTTTAGGGGGAGAAAAATGGATTCTGATGTGTTAAATTAAGATGAAGGGAAGTATGCTTTTATATGAGATGTAAGGATCATTTTAGGAAAACCTTAAAATATTATTTTATAAAAAAATACATTTAGGTTTATAATGGCTCAAAAATGATATATTTATAGGATAAGGTGGCTATGGGTCTAAATCATTTTAAAAAATAGGTTTTAGAAAGGTTTAGGTCACCATATTAACCTTATCTTTTAGATTTAACTCTAAGTTAAATCGTTTGACATTTACCAGGTCTCTTTGTATTTTTATATTATATGGATAATAAACATACTATAACAAGCCATTCAAACCCCATGTATTTTATTATTAATATATATAACCTTATAAAAGTCCTTTGGATGATCTTTATATTTTTAGAAATATTATATCATTTAATAATATAATATATGTTTTAAAAACTCAATTTTGTTAATTTTGAAACTGTTTAGTATTTGGGTTATGTGAAAATCATAACGGCATGATTACTTCTAAAAAACTTATTTAATCAACCATAAAAAGTCATATTAACCTATAAAATTAGTGTAATTCAACAAAAGTCTCAAATTACATTAATTTGGGTATTTATAATATAAATTATTTTAATCTTTCATTAATAAGGTAATTACTGCATCATCATTGTGTCACAAATAAATTAGATGATTTAATGTCTAAAATTTATAAATAAAATACCATTATATATGAAATCATTTTAAATTTCTAATTAATATTTATAGTCAAATATATATTATGTATACCACTGTATTAAAAATGTTTTAGTTATTAATCAATGAATTTAACTCTTTTAACACTTCTTTATATAAAATAATAATAAATGTCCTAATCTATTCCAAGTGGACCAAAAGTATCAAATTTTATTCCTGAGGTAGTTTTTCATAGAATTAATCTTATAAAATAGAATTAGGACCACTTTTAAGGTAATAATAATATCATTTTAATCTTCAGTTACCCTATTTACTTTTATTCGTGGTAAATAAAAGTTACAAGTTACTATTCACCAAAAAAGAAATTCAACTTATTGAACAACATTTTACATACTGATATCAACCGTGTCTCTCAGATTTTTGAAATTCAATTCACAGAAGTAGTAAAATTTTGTTTGATAGAAATTTGCAAATGCTCTAAGGAGCTGGGTAAAAGACGTTAAAAATATCAATAAAATTTTTATATATGTAAACATATTATAAAATGACTCCAATGAATTACATTGAACTCATATAGGTATTATTTATCTATTTTTACCTAAAATAAATTTAAATAAACTAAATAAATATTTAAATAAAAATTCAGTTTTAACCAATAACACAATGTTTTTTACTATTCAACAAAAATTGAATGTTTTCAGAAAAGTACCAAAATCCACCCCCAGATAATTTTTATATTTCGAATTCAAAAATTAAGTCCATTTTGAAAAATAAAATTTATAAAATTTTAAAATGTGGGTATTACTATTCATAACAGCTAGTATGATTGGTCATAGTGTGTCATAATCTTGAAGTTGCGTACAATGCAAGATATTGAATTATTCAAAGGGAAACGTACCATGGAAGTTTGGGGTGTTACATTATTCCCACCATAAAATAATTTCATCTTCTAAATTTCTATAATACTACCACACAAAAGATTCGGGTGGTTCTTCATAATTAGATCCTCTGGTTCCCACGTTGCCTCTTCCATCTTATGGATTCTTCATTAAAAATTTACCAGATGAGTGGTCTGGTTTCTCAGCACTTGTTCTTTGGTATCAAGAATTTTTATAGCCTCTTCATAATAAGATATATCAGGTTTTATTTCAATTTCCTCATAGGTGAGTAAATGCGTTGGATCATGCATCTATGTTGTCAACAGTGATATGTGGAAGACATCATGAACATTGGAGAGATGTGGAGGCATTTCCAAAATATAATCTACAACTCTAATTCATTCTAGATTTTCAAAACGTCAGATGTACCTGGGACTTAATTTATCGTTCTTATGGAAATGTATAACACCCTTCCATGGAGATTCCTTCAAGAAATCATGGTATAATACTTGAATTTCCAAATCCTTCCATCGGGTATCAGCATAGCACTTTTTTCTACATTGGGATGCTTTAATGTTGGTTTGGATACTCTTCCCTTATCCCATTTTTTCCTCAATAAGTTTCGGGCCTATGAGTTATCTTTCACCAACATCATACCAACAAGTTGGTGTGCAACATCTGTTGTCATAAAATTCTTTATATGGTTCCAAATGAATACTTGAATGGAATATATTGTTATAGGAATATTCTACCATAGGTAAATATTTATCCCATATACCTTGAAAGTAATGTGAGCAAGATATCAAAATTTCATGTAAGGTTTGAATAGTCTGTTCTGATTTTCAATCAGTTTGAGTGTGGTAGTTAGTTCTCAAATGATGTTTAGTATCCAAGGATTTATGAATACATTTCCATAATCTGGATATAAAATGGGGATCACGATCAGAAACAATCAATAGGGGTACTCCATGATGTCTTATGACATCATTAATATACCGTCTTGCTAAACGTTCAAGTGGTAAATCTTCTCTTATATCAAGAAAATGTACTGACTTGGTAAGATGATGAAAAATAATAATATTTCATAATTTCTTTTAGGTGTCTTTGGGAGCCCCATGAAAATTTCCATCATAATATCATTCCATTTCCCCATAGGTATGGGAATAGGTTGAATAAATCCTCTAGGATGTTGTCTTCTAGCTTTCATTTGTTGGAAAACCATACATCTCGACACAAAATTAGAAATCTCTCTCTTCAGTTTGTACCAAAAAAATATTCTTTCAAATATCTATACATCATAGTTCTACCATGGATTAAAGAGAAATTAGAGCTATGAGCATCATCTATAAATTCCCTTTTTCAGATCTTGTATATCAGGATCACAAAGTCGCTTCCCAAATTTCAAAATCATATCTTCATATATGAAGTCGATCAATTTCCAATTGTTCACAAAATTTATTTTCTTTTGAAAATCATCATAATCATCCTAAGATCTTTTTATCTTTTGATGTAAAGATGGTTTGGAAACCATTTGAAAAATTATAAATTCTTCACCTTCCATGATTATTCTTATATCCATTTTTAATACATCCATGTACATAAGATCCCTTTCAACTATCATCTTATTCAGAATTACATGATCCTTTCTGGTCAAAGCATATGAAACGTTATTTTCCTTCCACATCTAGTAGTGTATAGTTCAATAATAATCATTGAGTTGTTGAAGCCATAGCCATTGAATAATGTTGAGTTCTTTATGTGAGAAACTATACTTCAAACTCTTATGCTAGGTATATTTCTCACATTTTTCACAATAGAGATAATGTCTACATATCTTCAAAAAAATATTATAGTTTCTTACTCAAGATCATGAGTAGGATATTTTTGTTCATAGATTTTAAAATATCGTGATGCATATGCGATAACTATATCATTTTCTATAAGGACACAACCGATTACAATTTTTGAATCATCGTTATAAATAACAAACCCATCATTCCCTGATGGTAGAGTCAATATAAGAGCATTGACTAATATTCTCTTCAATTCTTCTAATCATTATTCACAATCATTTTTACAAAAACATTTAACCCCTTTACAAGTGAGCATGGTTAATGGGATAACCAAGTGAGCAATATTCTGGTCAAATGTCGATAATAACCTGCTAAACCAATAAAACTACATACCTTAGTTAAACTTGTCAGTGATGGCCATTCTTGTATTTCCATGGGCTTTAATGGATCAACATTGATTCCATCCTTAGAGAAAATATTTCCATGAAAATAAATCTCCTAAAGCTAGAGTTCACACGTGCTAAATTTTCCATATAATTCATTTCTTATATGAGTCCTTAGGAAAATGGGCAACTGATTTTCATTATATTCATAACTTTTTTATTAAACCAAAATATCATAAATAAATACCCTTAAAGAGTAGTCATCATATTCCTTGAAAACACTATTCATTAGATCTGTGACGACATAGGGTGTATTAGTAAATCCAAAAGGCATTACTTTAAACATGTAATGCATGCACCAGATTCAGAATGCTATTTTCATAATGTCTTCCTTCGTAACACACAAATGATGACATCCAGATCGAAGGTTAATCTTTGAAATATATTAAGCTCTATGAAGTTGGTCAAATAAATCATCAATTTGGGGCAAGGGATACTTGTTCATTTTGTTATAGCATTGATCTCCCTATAGTTAATAAATAACCTCATAGATCTGTCTTTCTTCTTATCAAAAAGTACATTGGATCCCCATAGTGAAACACTTGGTTGAATAAATCACTGATTAATCAATTCCTCTAGTTTTTTCAATAGTTATACTAATTCCATAGTGGACATTCTATAAGTGTTCTTCGATATGGACCTTGAACCAGGAATTTAGTCAATGAAAAACTCAATTTATCATTCTCGAGGATGTCTAGGTAAATCCTCTTGAAACACATCAACATAATATTGAACAATAGGTACATCCTCTATTTGAACATTCTATTCCTCACCCACAATTATTTCATTCCCTTCCTCCCCAATAATTGAATTTAGAAGAGTTATTGGGGTGGATCTAGATAAGAATTAGTTGGTGATATTTCTGCTCTAAAGATAAGGTACTCCTTATCATCATCAAGAATTGTATTCTCCTTATTCTAATAATAAATTTTTGCATCATGGTCTGAAAAACAATCCATACCTAGGATTATATCTAATTCAATCTTGGGAATGATGATTAGGTTAGTGGATAAATTTTTTTTATATCCCATAATGGGGATTGATTCACAAAACATTGTTTCAATGATACTTCCCTTAAGAGTTTTTACTAACAACTCCCATGTTAAATCAAATTAGAAATATATAATTTTCTAAACAAATTGGGACGATATGAAATAATTCAATGATCTAGAGTCAAATGAAGCACCAGATAAACTTGATTAAACCATTAAAATTACCACCGCCATGTATTTCGAAGCATCAAACTCAGTAGTAGTGATCACATAATCATTTTCTTGATCCCTTGTCCTTTTCTGTGGTAAGTTTCTCAGACTCTTAGGACATTATTTTTTATAATGTCCCATCTCTCTAAAATTGTAGCATTGATCATTGGTATCTTCTTTCATCCCCTTATAATCACAAGAAAGATGGCCTTTCTGTCCACATTTGTAGCATACTCCTTTTCCTTTTAGACAGGCTGTGATGTGATTCCTTCCACAATTATCACAGGGTAGATAATAAACGCTTCCTTTATTAACTATTTATTTATTTCTTTTCCTAGAGTTTTCATCAGATCACTTCTTCTCTTCATTTACTTTAAATTCATATGACTTAGGTAATTCCTTTTCTATATTGATAGCACTTGAGAAAATATCATCATTCGATTAGAAGGTTTGCAAGATTAATACTCGATAGAGATATGGTTTTAACTCATCAAATAAACTATCAATTATACTTCTTGGGTTACATATATAATATAAAATATTCCTTTCTAACCTTTTAATGTTAGCTTCATACTTTGCTAAATTATCATCTTCCTTTTGTCTCAGACTCAGAAATTGCCATTCTATGTCCCCTCAATGGTCACGAGGAAAGTATTTTTATAATAAAATATCATTATACTCACTCTATTACAAAGATGATACTTATTTATCCAAATTTGTGTTTGGGATTAATGGAATCCTTTGATATGCATCTCCTGTGAGGCGATAAACTTCCAAGAAAACGCGTTCCCTTTCACTACTACCCAATGAATGAAATATGTTCTCTAAGAAATTTATCCATTCCTTAGCTAATAATGTATTTTACTCCCATTTAATGTTGGAGGTTGTTTTCTCATGAACTTTTATAACATAGAACTTCAACATTGTGGATTAGGGTGCTCCATACAGGTAAGGATATTAACCATAACCTGAGTGAGTGTCCCAGTATGGTGATAAGAAGATCAACACCAGTTGCTTCACCAGATCGACTATAATTATCTTCAGAATGAGGAAAATCTATAGATGGATTACATACATTGATACAGTCTCCATACCTTCCACTAGGAACCATTTATAATAAATATCATACACTGGATTATTTTATGAATCACAATACATAATTCTAATTTTGTAAAACAATTATCATAAATTTAAAAGTTTATGGATATAATCCATAATCATAAAAATGTTTTCTTTGAGGAAGTATATAATAATAAACCCTTAATAAAGGTTTGTAAATAATATGAGAATTATCCTAATCATATCTCTCGGTAGTGCCATAAACAAGTGTGCATCATGGCCTATTGTCGTGCACCAGGATACCTGAGGTTAAGCCTGAAACTCTTTGTCAGATTTTTCACTCCTAGGTTCATCTATGCCAGAGAAACCTCTACCTATTCGTATCTAGACATTGATGTATTTATTGGAAAATACACAAAATATCTACATTTCCAAAATTCTAGTAATTTATTCAATACTAATCCTCAAAGTATATGTTAGGGTAACATTCTCTAATAAGAGTTTTTTTAATCTTATTTCTAAGGATTGTACTAATCTTCCTCTAATACCAACTGTAATCCCCAATCCCTTGTTACCCAAAGTCGATGTTTATTATATAAAATTGGCTTGATATAAAGAATCATGTCCTGAATGACCAATCAGTTTAGTATTATTGGGAACAAGATACATACATAAGTCCAATATTACATCTTGAAAATAAATACATTAGTAATTTATTCCATTAAAAACATCCAATCCTCTTAGATTATTCATGAAATTCACTCATAAATCACTTCTTCATATCAATGGAATAGGAAACATAAATAAGGTGTGACCTCAAATTCTTAATAAGTCTAAAGAATATAGTAGAATATAACATAAACATTAGGCACGGTGAATAATAAAAAACACATGCCTTTACAAATAATAAATATGAAAACTTTATGGCAGTAATATGAGATGAGTAAATAATTCCATAATAAATCATAGTCACGGGTAGTATACTAGTCTAATAACCATGTGAATCATTATTATTATTTTCATAATGAGAGAAATTATAATGCTAGACATTCTGAAACATCTTTTTGAGGCCTCAGCCAAGGCGTCTTAAAATGATTTAGGCCTCGGCCAAAACCATATATTTAATTTGGGAAAGGCCTCAGAAAATTCAACGTCTAATTGTCTCATAAGACGTACTGATGCATCGAGGAGCTACAGGAGCCTCCCCCATCACATACTAAGGGAAAAATTATGTAAATAGATCCTTTTTTATTTTTGACACGATGAATAGTAACATTATTAGTTTTTTACGACAGATAAAGTGTAAATCAGGTAAATAATGGTAAAAATAATATTATAATAAAATAGAAAAACAATAACACTTGTCATAATCATATTATATTATATATGGATGACCAAGAAAATCCATGGGATAAAATTCAAGATTTTGGAAGCCAGTTGGGTTTGATTATGAAACTTATACCATTTAATTTAATTTAAAGGAAAATATGTTTTAAACATGTATATTCATAATAAAAAAAATTTAATATGAGATTATATTATTTTTCTTCTAGAATATAAATATTATTTATAAAAATAAAAAGATTTTATACATCATGGTATGTTATTTATATTTTTTAGTCTTTAAATAATTAATATTAATTATGACACAATAATGATGTAGTTATTGTTTTATTAATGATGGAATCAAATAGAAAATATTATAAACATTAAAATAAATAATATATGAAAAATTAATGTAATAAATTATTTTTATAGGTAAATAGGACATGTTAAAATACTATTAAATTTTTTTCAATGTTATCTCCCTCATTAGATTTTAGTTAAATCTAATAAGGTAGATATTTTAAACACTGAAATAATTTATGTTTTATAAAATTGTAATTTAATAAATTATTTAAAAAAATAAAAATATTTTAAAATCATAAGGTCACTTTGATATGGTCTAAATGTTATTTCTGTTTCCAATTGTGCGAAATTTATCCCATATAGGTAAAATTAATTTCTTCTTAATAATTAAAATGTTGTTAAAACAATTAAAATTACAAGGGAAAAATAAAGACAATACGTATGTAACAATTGTTGAATTATATGATTTAGAACAACCCTAATATTAAATTCTATATATCTCAATTTTGAGCCTTTTTGATTTAAAGTAAATTTTATATTAATTTAGTATTTAATAATTTCTAAGGGTGCCCCTCTCGTCTCCTATAAATTGGTACCCTCTATTCTCTAATACAGACACTTCCAAATCATTTTAATTTGGAAAATATCTTCCAAAACCACTTTAAAAACCCATACCCACATTTAAAGGCATTATTTTATGTATAACACCCTTCTATTATATGTTTAGGTGTTCTTCAAAGGTGATCAACCAATAAAGACGTATCATTTTAAGGGTTTTTTTGTATTTCCTCTTCCACTTCTTTAAAATCATACATATATCTTCTTCATACAATATTAAATAATAAATCCATTTACCTAAATATAATGAGATTTTATTATGTTAAAATTATCCCCTATATTCATATCTACTTCCAAAAAATTTGAATGGAATTAGATGTTCTTGCCTACATGTGAATTATCTCTTTTATGAACAGATTTAGTTTTTTTCCATTATCATACATCAAGTTCAGTTAACATGATAGAATCAAAATTAATATATTATATTCATGAAATATTTATCATTTTGAACTAATAATATTTCAATTATTTTCTTACCTTTTATGCACATAAAAATAATAACGTTGTCTGTTCGTACGACTTAACTATATCCTCCACGAAAAGATGTGAATAATTTTTTTCACCACATGAATTGTATGATATATATTTGTATATATAAATAATAATAATTATTATTATAATAATATTGTGATCATTATTTAATGGTTAAATAATATTTAATTAATTTCAATAATGATCAATGAAAAATGAAAATTTTACTCATGCATACATATTATAAACTGTTTCGATGAATAGAACAATATTTATTTTTCATAAACATAAAAAACATTTCTTAAAAAAAGATTAATTTAAAAAAGTAATTATTGTGTAATAGCTAATATTCTGGAGATTATGGAATTATGACTATTTTCATTAGTTAAATCAAAACCATGTTCATTTTCGACTCATGTATCGAATATTGACTAAACGTCCGATATGAACTTAAATAAGTATGTTTTTTATAACATGGTATTATGGGATATAAAATAAATAATATACTTGAAAAATGTTTTTATAAAAGAATAAATTGACCTAATTTTATTATTCTAGAGTATAATGACTGTACATGACATGTATGACTCTCGTTAAGTGACTTCATCTAAATCTCGTTTCATTGAGGAATATATTGAAATTGTGTACCATTATTATCCATTAAGTTTTATATAAAACCTTTTTGACTTGTTATTTCATGAATTTATATATTCTAATGATACTTAATGTTTTTATTATTTTTATTATATAATGATTTAATTTAGTTTTTTCTAAAGTGGTAAGGGAATCTATAACTAAAATATTGTTTTAAAATTTTTAATTATAAATTCTTATAAATATTTCCCATTAATCTCTATATTCTCACATTGGATTATATTATTTATTTATATGGAAAAAATTTAAAAATTTAATTCTTGAATTTTTATTCATATTTTCTATGTGTTATGGGACACTTTGATACAAAAATATATTTTTTAAATGATCTAATGGGTTTCAAAATAGATTGAATATTTCAATATCATGACTTGATTTTTTGTGATTGATGAGTTAAATGTTGTTAATTTCAATGTCTTATGTCTTATGATTATATAATGGTACTTTGGAAATTTAATTGGTAGTTACGTGATAAACCAAATATGTGTTGTTCCATGATAAACTGAGGGTGGATGAGCCTGTGATAGCTCTCCAATGCATTGGGTAATGAGACCGAATTAAACAACATGTTTTCTCTTAAGAGATTTAGGGAACATACTATGATGGGTTTTCTAAATGTAAGCATTAAAGATACTCCCTATATATGTGTTAAAGCTACTATGTATTTATTAAATGGATACCACACGTCACATTTATAATTTATGATTTCTATGATTTTATCACTATTTTTATAGATTCAAGGGATTATAAATTTTCATGTAATAATAATTTTGTATTTATTTTATATCACTTAATTTGTTTTTCTGTCCTTCATCCCGTGGTTTTTAAAATTTTTCCATAGGGTATAATGATGCGTAAGAGGAAAGAATAAATTAATTTTAAATTTTGATGATTTTTTCGAGAAGAAGAATTCATGGTTTATTTTAAAAGGATTTAGATTATGAAAAAAAAATCATGTCAAATTGTCTACATTTTAATAATTGAGATGTTATGTAATTGTTATGTACTAATTATCTAAAACTCTAGACATGAAAATATCCTCTATATAAATCCATGATTAGAACTAAATATTATGTAATGATTAATTTTTGAGCCTTATAGTTGGTATCTTAGGTCTCTTTATACAACTTTAGGGATGATGAGTTTTGGATAAATGTATGGTAACATTATATGTCAATTAATTTGGATATATCATTGTTCTATAAAATTTTCACATCAATGAATGTCAGTTACAAAACAATTTAGGAAGATCTAAAACAAATTTTCTATATCCTCCTAATGACATTATAACAATAATTATTGTAAATTCATGTTCGAATGATTCTGAAACCTTTATTAACATACAAGTCACCTGCATGTATTTTCTTGAGATACAAAACACCTCCAATATACTTCTACATCATCTCGAATAATGGTTTGTTTTTAATAAAATATAATTTCTCAATATTTTAATAATTTTACAAAAATATAATATCATCAAGGAATTTTTAGATATTTTACCTTATAAAAAGATTATGATGCATGTTATGATTTTTAAAAAGCTGCTGAATAAGGATACCCTTACATATCCTATTTATATTTTAATTAAAAATATAGTATTTTAGAACATACTTATGGTATTTTATAAGGACAATTTATTGAATGTTTCATCTCAAACATAGTCTGAATGTTTTACAAAAATCTCTTCTTATTTGATTTATTGAAATTATATGTCATACTATATTATTTTACACAAATATTTATCTGAAAACAGTCATATGAAAAATGTTGTAAAATGTTTATTTGGACAGAGTAATCATGTTATTTTGAAGAATGTCTAAATCATTTTTGCAGTGCATATACCTTCTATCTACATGAAGAAAATGACAATGAAACTATGTAGACACCATGATTAAGGTACTATTTTATTTATTTCGGTAACATTTTTATTAAATTATTTAGAGCTTAACTAAAAAATATAATATATATTAATATATATATGACTTTATGAATTAATATGGTCAAATATTATTTTTTGGGGTGAAAATGAAAGGTATAAGACAATATTTGATGTTTAAAACAAGTTATGGTTATTTCTGAGGATTTTATCTCATATTTGGATTACGTTATAATATTGATATAGTTTTAGAAAATGGAAAATATACTGGACAGCTAGAAACCCATAGTGTTTGTCAAGGTCATGGGATCGAACAGACAACAGAAATGAAATAAGGATTTATCAACTACACATAACAAACATGAAATCCCTAGTTAGTATGAATATATATTTTTAGTTAAATAAGTTGATTAAATAAGAACAAGTTGATTTTTGGATATTATGTTTTATCAAATGGATATATATTGTATTGGAAAATGTTTTGGGGATTCAGTGAACAATGTTATTTAAGAAAAACATCATTATTTTGGGAACCCTATATGTGTAAGTGAATTAGAATACAAATGGTTTTTATTTGTGGTTTAATGGATGAATTTTATTTTGTAGAAATCTTTGTTATATTTTAGAATAATGGTAAATCTGGTTATTTATAGAAATTATTGACCTAACATGGAGAATATGTTATTAGGGTAATGATATTTTGGTATGTGTAACATCCCAAGTAAATGAATAATATGTTATTTTATACTTTTTAATATTTTTGAATTAAATATTAATTTTACTTTTAATGGGTTTCTATGTTTGATAGCGTAACCGATACACAACAATGAGTTTCTTTGGAATCTTACGTTGCACACTAATAATATATTATTATTATTATTTTAAATGGTAGTTAACTCCTAGCCATTTTAGTGGGGGGAATGAACGAAACTAACTACAATATGATTATACATGTTTGTTATATGTTTTTACTTTTATCCAATAAAAGTTAGAGGATTAAAATGTGAATGAATATAATTTTAAGCATAATTTACATTAAAAGGTTGATTTATCGCCTTTTAATGGAGAACCATTTTTAAATCTAGTTTTGGTCACTTTAATACATTCCATATGACCAAAAAAAATCTTCCTTTATAATTGGGACATAAAATTTTACTTAGGGTAACTTTTTTGAATTTTTCTGATAAAGTTCATTTTTTAATGAATAGTGAAAAATACTCAATTTTAATTCAAAAGTGCCTTTTAATATAATTTATTTATATGGTTATATTATCTTTTTAGTTTCTTTTAAAGTGAAATTGAAATATATTTTTACTATTGAATCCAATGTTGGTCATTGGAATTAATTTCACTTTGAAATTGGACATAAACAAGTATCAATCTTTTTATAGTTATTGTTTCTTAAAAACACGCGATTTGTTTTAACAACGAGAATTAATTTTTAAATTAATTAATTCCAATTATATGTTTTGAATTTGGGAAAATGGACATCAATTTTTAATTTGGAATATCCAATAATTCTTAGGCTGATGTTTTGGTATTTTTCTGAAAAACGTAAATTTTTGATGAATAGTGACACCACTTACTGGTAGGTCAAAAACTGAATTTTTCATTTAAATGATATTTTACCACTTTTGTGAATTGAATTTCAAAACTGCGACATACATGTTTGTTATCAAGAAGTAAAATGCGGTTCATTAATATGAAAATATTTTTTGTAGAATAGTAACTTTTGACTTTTATTTATCTCGGTTAAAGGTAAATAAGGTAATTGCAGGTAAAAAAACATTATAATAATTCAAAATTAACTTAACACTTGTCCTAACCTTATTGTATGAGTTGTGGCCGACCATGGAAATCCATTGGTTGATTTTGGGACCCCATTGAGCCACCTAGGAGTGATAATGACGATTTAGACTAAATAATTTAATGTAAAGGCAAAATACACATGAACAAAAATATTTTAGTAATTAATTTTTATATGGTGTTATATAAGTAATATTTTTTCATATAAATTTTCATTGGAAATATAAAAAGATTATCTAAATCATGGTATTTTATTTTTAATTTTTAGACAACAAATAAATTAAATTATTTTTGATATAATAATGATGCAATGTTTACCTCATTAATAAATGATTTAAAGAATAAGATTATAATGCTTAAAATATTTTCCAAAACATGTCCAATTCTGATTTGATGATTTTATTTCGACCATGACTCATCTTAGCCTCGACTATAATGATATATGGTCCATTATAAATCGAATATCATTATATTATAAAATAATACTTTCACACTTTCCTAAAGAGCCCCTCTTCTCCCTTATAAAATGAGATCATTTCTAACCAATTACTCATACCTATAAAGCCATTTGTCTTGTCCAACATCAGCCCAATTATGCTCCAAACAGCCCTATAATCCCCCTAGAATCCTTACATTAGGCATAAGGCACTTCAAGAAGTCCTTTTGGTTTAAATAAAAAGAAATTACCCAAAATAAAGGTAACATTTTCTCTTAAATTGTTTTTTCTTTTATTTTACTTCCCCAACCCCTAAACTATTTTTATTCAAATATTTTGTAAAAACAGCAGTATCATCAATATACTAGGATGTTTTTATCAGAAAGATTAAAAATACACTTACACACACCTCCATCTAATGGATGAAGAATATAATGTTTTTGTGGATGGAAAACTAACACCTCACAAAACGATGATTGTTCAATTACCTCATACAGCCTCTCATAGTGGCAATTATGATGGAACTGTATTAATATATGATAAATATTATGTTTATATTTTCTTAATTCTTCTGTATTTTCCATTTATATTATGCCTTTATGGTTTCCATAGTGGGTAAATATGATAATCTCATTTGAGGAAGTGCGGACTACTGCCCCCTCAAAGTGATGTGATTCGTTAATGCCTTATGTGGGATGTATAAAGGATGGAGTTAATGATATTATATTTTATATTATAATGGAATTATAATATACCTATGTATCATTATGTTTTATTTCTATTAAAATAAGAAATAGAAATGAAAGTAGCATTTATGTGTACGTACGGCTTACCGTCTCCATGAACGGTGCATTTCATTTCTTACCTCAAATATTATATAACTATTATAAATACATGTGTATAGTGGTTATATATGATATATATGATATATAAATCATGAATACCATTCTGGATATAATGGAATATTGGCCACATGGATAACTTGTAAATATTAGGTGTTCATTTTTAACTCAAGTTCCAAATATCGACAAAACAAATGTTATTAACTTAAATGTTTACATAATGTTTATTACATGGTAATAAGTGATATAAAAGGAATAATAAACTTTAAAAAGCTTATTAATAAATTATAAATTATCTTTAGTTATTTATTCCGGAGATTAAGGAACGATCGTGTCATGTCGGACACGGGGTAAGGGACTTCGTCTCAATCTCCTTTCATTGAGGCATATTTTATTTTATACACAACATTCTTTTATGCGGTGTATAAAACCCTTGGAATTTTACTTTTATTCCAAAAGAATCATTGTCTATGATGCGTTTTACTAAATGACAAAAATAATGTTCTTTTTAACGTACGTGGTGACAACAACCTTTCCGCCGCTGTGAGTATTATTTGATCTTTGGGTTTCTCAGCAAGCCGTACTATTTTTAAAAGATAATAAATACCATATAATCTTTTATGTATTTTTGGTATTGAAAATGGTTTTGAAAATGGTTTTTTTATGTCAATATATGTAAGTGATATATTTTTATTGAAATGTGGAAACGTTTTCTTTCCTTTATATTTGATGTATGTGTTATGATTTTATAAAGGTACTTGGAAATTTGATGGGTGGTTACTTGATCAACCAAATGACGGGTGGTTTAATGTATACCAGGATGGGTGGTTACGTTATAACGTCCAATGCATTGGGTATGGAAGTCGTCTATATATCTATTCCATTTAGTGATATGTGTGGAAGTCTACCATATGGTTATTCTATTTAAGTATGATTATGTCCCAAGTTACATTTATACGTTATGTGTTCTTTATATGGGTTTTATAGTAATATTTTGGTAACATAAATGGTAAGTAATGATATTTTATTCAGTGAAGAGTATTTACTACTTCATAAAGGTAAAAATTATTACTTATTTTAAAGTATTCATGGTTTACTTATTGTTTTGAAAAACTAATAGTTTTCCATCTTTGTGTTTCCCTTACTGAGCTTTTTATGCTCATCCCATGTTTTTGAAATGTTTTTCATAGGACATAATGTGGAATAAGGTAATGGATGGGATCAAGGAGAAGTAATGCTATCTTATACATGGATGTAGACATGACTCTTTTTTTCAAGAGTTCATGTTTTGTAAAAAAATGGGAACTGTGTAGAAGTTTCTACTATGTAATATTTTGAAATGTGATATTTATTGCCTAAATCTCTAAAACTACAATCCTGACAAGACCCTCAATGTGAATTAATCATTTATTTCATGATTATATATGGTTTTATGGCCGAGTCCTAATAGTTGGTCTCAGAGGTCGGTTTAGATAAAATTAGGAGTTAGGGTATTGTTAAATTAATATCCATAAAGTAATTTATGTAAATATTGATATCATATAGCATTTATAGATTACCATGTTGCTTCACCTTGATATTTCTATGTTCAGAAGGGTTTTCTGAATAGTAAATAGGGCATCGATATTTGGATGACAACTGGAGGAAGGCAACCTTCCAAATCAGCAACATGGGATGGTCAGAATCAGAACTGAATAGTTTTTTGTAGTGATGGAACAATTGACTTAGGCTATAAATGGTGGTGGTATTCATGCCTGAGATCATCCAAATCTACTGCAGAGGAACAAGTCAGTAGTGGAGCATTTCATGAGGCAATATCCCCAATCATTCAGAGTATCATTTGACACTGTTCTAGCTGAAGGTTGGATTAAAGAACTGGAGAATATTTTTGATGTCATGGGTTGTTCATAACATCAAATTGTTAGTCTTTTTGTTTACCGTTTAAAGGTGAAGCTTATCAGTGGTGGTCGATGGTGAAAAATATCATGGATAGTTAAGATATTGATTCTCTCAATTGGGATGAATACAATGTATGTTTCTTGAGAAATATTTTCATAAGGTGGTTCATATTAGGATGTAAAAACAATTCCTGGAATTGAGGTAGTAGGATGACTCAGTGGCTACTTATGAAGAAAAGTTCACTCGACTGGGACGGTATGCACCAAATTTCATTCGAGATCTTGATAGTAAGATAAATCTATTTTAATCAGGACGAAATCCACGATATCAAATATTGTTATCCTATCGTGAGTTCAAAAGTTATGAAAAACATGTTCGATGTGCGGAGAAGGTGGAAATGGAGTTTTCCAATGATCATGTGGTCTTTGAAAAACAACAGAATAAGAGGTCCAGTTAGCAGACAATGGGGAATAATTCATCAAAGAAGCCTGGAGGTAAGAAAACTAAATACACATCTTGTGAGAAGTGTGGTAAAAAGAATCCCATAGAATGTTTATCAAAGTCGGTAATGTGCTTACGGTGTGGTATGTCTTGTCATATTTCTCGTAACTCTAAGGAAGATGATCAAATAGGGAATGAAAAGCCATCGGTATGATGTTTTAAGTGTAACGAAATGGGTCATTATGCAAACAAGTGTCCAGAGAAGAACTCAACTAAGGGAACGATGCCAGACAAAAAGCAGAAAGGGGTGGATAAATCCATTGCAACAACTTCAGTAGATGTTGGGCAATAAAATGATGTTGTATCAGGTACACTATTTGTTTGTTCAGATTATGCCAATGAGTTGTCTGATTTATGGACTACACACTCTTTCATTTCTGAAAAGTTTTCTAGTAAATTGGGAATTCCATCTCAAGATTTGAATACAGAACTTATGGTAAAAATAGTTGGAGGAAATGTCGAGACAAAAATAAAACAAAAGAACATTCTTGTCCTTGTGTTCGGAAAGAATCTACCTGCAAGCCTTATTGTTTTACCTCTAGTAGAGTTTGATGTTATTTTGGGTATGGATTGGTTTTCTATTTATCATGCTAAGATTGAACGTAGAGCTAAAGAGGAATCATTTCAGAAATATTTACATTTTGTGTACAATAATGAACCCTTGATTTTTATAACATATCAGGAAGTTGAGAAACTAGTAAAAGAAGGAAATGAATGTTACCTTGCTCATAATTTTAAAAATAATGAAAGTGTTGAGATATATGATGTTCCAGTACTAAATGAGTACCTTGATGTTTTTCCTGGTGAGATTCCTGGTATTATACTTGATCGAGAATTTGAATTTACCGTTGACTTAGTTCCTGATGCTACAAAAATTTCAAAACCCCCTCATCGAATGGCCCAAATTGAACTTTTAAGGATAAAGAAGCAATTGAAAGAGTTATTAGATAAATGTTTCATTCGACCTAGGACATCACCATGGGGTTCTATTGTCTTGTTTGTTAAAAATAAAGATGGTTCAATTAGACTTTAAATTGATTATAGAGAAATGAATAACATCACTGTTACGAATAAGTATCCTTTGCCTCATATCGATGATTTGTTTGATCATCTCCAGGGAGCTCATCATTTTTCAATGATTGACTTGAGTTCGGGGTAATATCAGTTGAAAGTAAAGGATGAAGACATTATTGAAGACCGTGTTTTGTACTAGATATGGCCATTATGAATTTGTAGTTATGCTTTTTGGTTTAACCAATGAAACTACTGTATTCTTGGATCTTACGAATAGAATTTTCCATGAGTTCATGGATAAGTTTGTGGTTGTGTTCATTGATAATATTTTGGTTTATTCTAAAAGTAATTAGGAGCATGAAATTAATTTAAGGGATGTCTTTCAAACCTTAAAAAAAATAAATTATTTGGGAAATTCATCAACTGTGAGTTTTGGTTACAATTTTTTTTCATTGGTCACATTGTTTCAAAAAATGGAATAACTGTTGATCCTACTAAAACAAAAGTTGTTGAAGAATGGCCAAGACACACAAATATAACCATGATCCATAGTTTACTTTTTTTGGAAGGTTATTATTGAAGGTTTGTTGAAAATGTTTCACGATTATCTAGTCCAATGACTAAGTTAACTCAAAAAGGAGTTAAGTTCATCTAGACAAAATAATGTGATGAATGTTTACTACAATTGAAAAGAAGATTTCTTAATGCTCCAATTTTGGCACTTCCTTCCAGAAATGGTGAGTTTGTTATGTATAGTGATGCTTCATTGAAAGGACTTGGTTGTTTCCTATTGAAACATGATCAAGTAATTTCTTATGCTTCACGTCAGTTGAAACCACATTAGTTAAATTACCCTATAAATGATTTGGAATTAGATGATATTGTTTTTCTTTAAAAATTTGGAGGTATCATTTGAATGGAGTGAAGTGTGAAATATATACTGATCACAAAAGATTGAAGTATATATTCACTCTGAATGAATTGAACCTGAGAGAAAGGAGATGGTTGGAATTAATCCAGGATTATGATTGCATGATCCTTTACCATCTGGGAAATGAAAATAAAGTGGTGATGCTTTGAGTCAAAAAATTAATACTTCTTTAACAATGATACGTTTGGAAAGAGATCCTTTGGTTTTTGATTTGATGAACATTGACATAGAAGTTTTTGTTGCAGGAAATTCTTCTATTTTGTATCAGGTGTCAGTGAGATCATCTCTATCAGATAGAATAAATAAAGCACAAAAACAAGAAAGTGGGTTGAAAAAAAAGGTAGAATTGGTTCAGAAGGGTATGTTGCCTGATTTTAACTTTGATAATGATTGTGTTTTGACGTTTTGGAAGAGATTTTGTGTGCCTTATGATTCACAGTTGAATAATGAGTTGTTATGTGAAGCTCATAATTCCACGTTTTTAGTTCTTCTTGGCAGTACTAAGATGTCCAGAGATCTCCGTGAGTATTACTCATGGGATGGAATGAAAAGAGATATTGCTGATTTTTTTGTGAAGTGTTTGAATTTCCCATAGGTTAAGCAGAGTGGGAGTTACCGAAAGCGTTGCTTTAGCCTTTACTGGTGCCATAGTGGAAATGGAAAAATTTATCCATGGAATTTGTTTTGGGGTTACCAAATACATCTCTAGGAAATAATTCAATATAGGTTTTGTTGATTGATTGACTAAATATGCTCATTTCCTTCCTATTCGAGATAATTTGTCTCTAGATCAACTCACTCGGTTGTATGATAAAGAGATAGTTAGGTTTCATGGAGTTCCCCTCTCCATTGTATCTGATCATGATCCCAGGTTCACTTCTAACTTTTGGAAATTCCTTTAGAAGTCATCGGGCACTGAATTAATTTTTTTACATATTTTCATCCTCAATCAGATGGGTAGTCAGATCGAACAATTCAGACGTTGGAGGATATGTTATGTGCTTGATAAATGGATTACAAGGGAGTTTGGGAGCAACATATTTCTTTGGTTGAATTTTCTTATAATAACAGCTTTTATTCTAGTATACAGATGGCTCCATTTGAGGCATTATATAGAAAGCATTGTCTAACTCTATCTTTTTGGGATGAAGTAGGTGAAAGGAAGCTGATGGGACCAGAATTGATAGAAGAGATAGCAGAGAAAGTTAGGTTGATTTAGAAGCACATGAGAATAGGTTAGAGCAGACAAAAAAGTTATGCAGATAACCGGAGAAAGGATCTTTCTTTTGAGGTAGGTGATCATGTCTTTCTCAATGTTTCTCCATGGAAATGTGTGCTATGTTTTCGTAAATAAGTAAAGTTGAGATTGAGGTTCATTAAACCTTTTGAAATTCTAGAGAATGTGAGATCAGTTACGTATAGAGTAGATTTACCTCCATGTTTATCCTAGGTAAAAAATGCTTTGAATGTTTCGATGTTGAGAAAGTATATTCCAGATTCATCTCATGTCTTGAGTCCAGAGGTAGTTCAGTTGGAAGAGAATATCTCTTATGAAGAAAAACCAGTCCAGATTCTTGAATGCAGGGATCAAGTGTTGCAGAATTAGGTAATTCAAAAGGTAAAGGTTTTGTCGAAAAACCATATAGTTGAAGAGGCAACGTGGGAATCTTAAAATGCTATGAGGGATAAATACCCCCCACTTATTTTGATAAGTGAATAAAAATTGCGAGAACGTAATTTATAGACGGTGGGAAGGATGTAACATCCCAAGTAAATGAAGAATAACTTATTTTATACTTATTAAAATTTATGAATTAAATATTAATTTTACTTTAAATGTGTTTCTATGTTCGATAGCGTACCAGATATGCAACGACAGGTTTCTTTGGAATCTTATGTTTCACCCTAATACTATAATATTGTTATTTTAAATGGTAGTTATCTCCTAGCCATTGTAGTGGAGGGAATGAATGAAACTAACAACAATATGATTATACATGTTTGTTATATGTATTTACTTTGATCCAATAAAAGTTAGAGGCTTAAAATGTGAATGAATCTATTTTTAAACATAATTTACATTAAAAGGCCAATTTATTGCCTTTTAATGGAGAACCCTTTTTAAATCTAATTTTGGTCACTTTATTACATTCTATATGACCAAATAAAATCCTTTTTTATAATGGGGACATCAAATTTTACTTTGGATAATTTTTTGGTATTTTTCTGATAACGTTCATTTTTAATGAATACTGAAAAATACTGTATTTTAATTCAAAAGTGCCTTTTAATTTAATTTATTTATATAAATAGATTATATTTTTAGATGGTTTTAAATAGAAATTGAAATTTATTTTTACTATTTATCTAATGTTGGTCATTGGAATTAATTTCACTTTGAAATTGGACATAAACAAGTATCAATTGTTTGATAGTTTTTGTTTCTTAAAAACACGCTATATGTTTTAACAGCAGTAATTAATATCAAAATTAATTAATGAAACTTCTATGTTTTGAATTTGAAAAAATAGACATCAATTTTGAATTCTTAATATCAAATAATTCTTAGTATGAATTTTTGGTATTTTTTCTGAAAAACATCAATTTTTGATGAATAGTGACACCACTTTGTGGTAGTTAAAAAACTGACATTTTCCTTTAAATAAAATTTTACGACTTATGTGAACTGAATTTCTAAAATCCGACATACATGGTTGTTATAAATAAGTAAAATATGGTTCATTAAGATGAAAATAATTTTTGGTGAATAGTAACTTTTGACTTTTATTTACTGTGGTTAATTGTAAATAATATAATTTAAGGTAAAAAGAATATTATAATAATTAAAATTTAGCTTAACACTTTTCCCAACCTTATTTGATGAGTAGTTTCCAACACTGGGCATCCTTGGGTTGATTTTGGGACCCCTTTGAGCTACTTGGTAGTGATAATGACAATTTAGACTAATTAATGTAAGTTAAAGGCAAAATAGACAAAAACAAAAATCTTTTAGTAATTAATTTATATATGGTGTTATATAACGAATATTTTTTACTATAAATATTAATTGGAAAAATAAAAAGATTTCCTATATCATGGTATTTTTTTATAATTTTTAGACAAATAATAAATTTATTTATTTATGACATAATAATGATGTAGTGTTTACCTCATTAATAAATGATTTAAAAAATTAATATTATAATGCTTAAAATATTATCCAAAACATGTCCAATTCTGATTGGATGATTTTATTTCGACCATGACTCATTTTATCATCGACTATAATGATTTTTTGACCATTAGAAACCGAATATTATTATATTATAAAATAATACTTTCACACATTCCTAAAGAGCCCCTCCTATCCCTTATAAAAGGAGACCACTTCCAACCAATTCCTCACACCTCTCAAGCCCTTTTTCTCATCCAACCTCTAAAAAATTAATCTACCAACATCCCTGTCATCCCCCTAGGAGCCTTGCTTTTGGCAGAAGACAATTTAAGGGGTCCTCTTGGTTTAAACCAAAAGAAGTTACCCAAATTAAAGGTAACAGTTTCTTTTAAATTGTTTTCATTTAATTTACTTCTACAACCCCTAAAAACTTTTTTATTCCTTTCTTTTGTAATAAAACCAGTATCGTCAATATACTAGAATGTTTTTATCATAAGTATTCCAACTACACTTACACACTCCTCCATCTAATTGGTGAAGAACATAATGTATCTCTTGATGGAAAACTAACACATCACGAAATGATGATTGTTCAATTACCTTTTACAGCCTCTAATGGTGGCCATTATGATGGCACTGTATGTATATATGATATATATTTTATTTTTGTTTTCTTTATGCTTCTTTATTTTCCATTTATAGCATGCCTTTATGGTTTCCATAATGGGTAAATATGATAATCTCATTTGAGGAAGTGCAGACAACCGCCCCCTCAAAGTGATGTGATTCGTTAAAGCCTTATGTGGGATATATAAAGGATGGAGTTAATGATATTACATATGATATTATACTAGAATCATAATATACCAATATATCATTATGTTTTATTTCCATAAAAATAAGAAATAGAAATGAAACTAGCGTTCATGTGTATGTATGGCTTACCGTCTCCATGAATGGTGCATTTCATTTCGTACCTCCAAATGTTATGTAACTATTATAAATACATGTGCATACTGGATATATATGATATATATGATATCTAATTGATGAATACCATTCTTGATATAACAGACTATTGACAACATGGAAAACTTTTAAATATAAGGTGTTCGTTTTTAACTCAAGTGCCAAATATCGACAAAATGAACGTTATTAACATAAATGGTTACATAATGTTTATAACATGGTAATAAGTGATATAAAAGGAATAACAAACATGAAAAAGGTTCTTCAGAAAGAAGAAATTACCTTTAGTTTATTATTCATTAGAATAAAAAATGATAGAGTCAAGTCGGACACGAAGTAAGGGACTTTGTCTTAATCTCCATTCATTAAGACATATTTACTTTTATACAAAACCTTATTTTATACGGTGTATAAAACCCTTTGACTTTTACTTTTATTCAAAAGGAATCATTTTTAAATAAGAATTTTAATATATGACAAAAACAATGTTCCTTTTAACATACGTAGTGACAATGACCTTTCTGCCGCCACGATTATTATTTGATCTTTGGCTTCTTCAACAAGCCGTACATTTTTTAAAAGAAAATAAATAAAATATAATCTTTTATGCATTTTATGTATTGAAAATGGTTTTCAAAATGGTTTTGTTAGATCAATATATTTAAGTGATGTATTGTGATTGAAATGTGGAAATTTTGTCATTCCTTTATATTTTTTTTATGTGTTATGATTTTATAATGGTACGTCGACATTTGACGAGTGGTTACGTGATAAACCAAATGATGGATGGTGTCGTTAATACCAGGATGGGTGTTTACATGATATCCTACAATGCATTGGGTATGGAAGTTAATCTTATGGCTATTAAATTTAGTGATATGTGTGGAAGTAGACCGTATGGTTATTCCATTTAAGTATGATTATGTCCCAAGTTACCTTTATATGTTATGTGTTTTTTATATCGGTTTTATGGTAATAATTTGGTTATAAAAATGGTAAGTAATGATCTTTTATTCAGTGAAGATTATTTACTACTTCATAAAGGTGATAAGTATTACTTATGTTAAAGTATTCATGGTTTACTTATTGTTTTGAAAAAATAATAGTTTTCTTTCTTTGTGTATCCCTTAGTGAGATTTTTATGCTCATCCCATGTTTTTGAAATTTTATTCACAAGACATAATGTGGAATAGGGTAGAGGATGGGATCATGTAGAAGTCATGTTATCTTAAACATGGAACTAGACATGACTCTTTTTTTTTCAAGAGTTCATGTTTTGTAAAAAAAATTGGAATCGTGTAGAAGTTTATACTCTGTAATATTTTTAATTGTAATATTTATGGCCTAACTCTCTAAAACTCTAAACCTGAAAAGATCCCCAATGTGAATTACTCATCTAATTCATTATTATGTATGGTTTTAAGGTCAGATCCTTATAGTTTGAGACCTCAATAGTACTTGATTTTATTTTTAGATAAATGTTAAAACTTATCATGGTATAATATTTGATCAAATCCTTCTAAATATTGTGCTTTAATCATAGTTTGGATTTTTTAGGAATTATGAGGAATTTTATTATTCAAATGGCCTATGTTGAAAATTTTGATATTAAAATTGTATTTTGGAGATTAAAATATGTTTTTTTTCATACAATGGTTTATTATTTTTTGGGAATAATATAATTTTTTATGCTGACCTTCTTGGTTTTTGTTAATGTTTAAGGATAGGAAGTGTAGATAGTTAATTATTAGTGGAAAATTTGATTTTATAGAATTTTATTATAGTGATTTAGGTGTGAACAAGTCATCTTGAATTGTCTCCATTTAGAGAAAAGATGATTTTTTGGTAGAAATTTATCAGGGGATGAAAATCTACATGGAATATAATTATGCTTCCTTATGGTAGTAGTTAAGCATGAAAATAAATTCTTAATCTTTATGAATAGGATTAGAAACAAAACATTTTATATTTACTTTTCCTATACCAAAATCAATGACCATTTAACACATAACATGTTTGTGATTTTTTTATTATTATCTTTCTACAGATCATATTTTCTATTACTATCCATCAGAACTTGAAACTTAGTTTTCCTTCCATATCCATGTTTTCATACATGAAATCCTAGTATGTGTTATCTTGGGTTACCTTCATACTTATATTTCTTTCATTTAATGTGGTACTTTTATTAACCCTTTTTCTGTTGTAGAATTAAAAGAATGGTATTATGAAAATATATACCCCAATTACTAAAACAATATTTAAATTGAGAGGAAAAAATTTATTAAATTGGAGAGGATGTAATATCACGACTTTTAGGAAATAAAGACCATGTTCAATAGCATACATGAATCAATACATCGATCATAAATGTGAATAGAAAAATTATTATTTTAATTTTATTGTTATAACCTAGCTGTTGGAATGGCAGGAATGGGAATTGATCACTGAATTATGAAAATATGATTTACACATATTTATATAATTATCAATTCCAAAACAATTTTATTTGAAAAGGAATGAAAACCCAATATAATATAAAGGTTGTGGTTTTATGAAAACCAATTTAAATGATAATAATTGTGTTTATAAAATTAAATCACAATTTATGGATTTTAATATCTAAATATTTACAAAATATATTCAATTTAATGTTTTAAATTCACCTAATAGGTTTTATATACATTATATAAGAGAAATGTCAATTTTTCGCATTGAAGAAGAATATTTCAAATAATACAGTTTTACCACATTTTCAATGTGTACCAATTTTAAATCTAGTTTTTACACCTCTATAAGTTATATTTCAAAAATAAACTTTTATTTGGAAGTGGCACTTTATAATTTACTATGGTTTATTTTTTTTATTTTTCTGATTCAATTAATATGTTCATGATTAGTGAAAACACTACATTTTAATTGAAAACAACATTATCATTTAATTTTTTATATAGTTATATTACCTTTAAAATTTATTTTAAATTTTAATAGGATAATATTTTTTCATTTTATCCAATTTTGGTCACTGGATGTAAATTCACATTGAAGTTTTATATAAAGACATACCAATATTTTTATTGTTTTATAATTTAAAAACACCCTTTTCTCATTTTGACCACATGATTTAATTTTAAATTATTTACTATAAATTTTGTGTTTTAAATTATATAAAATGGATTCCATATTTGTTATCATAAGGAATAAATTATGTATATATGTCCCTTTTATTTAGATACATGATGAATAATGACATTTTTAATTATTATTTTTAGTATAGTTAAATGAAATATCAGGTAAAAAAGGGTAACAATATTATTATAATAATATAAATCCACCATAACACATTTACTATTCATATTGTATTATATCCAACCATGAGAATCCTTGGGATGGATATTTTTACTTTGGAAGCCAATTGGGTGTGATTAGGAAACTTATAACTTTTAATTTTATGGTAAATGAATATATGTTATAAACTTATAAATTCTTACATAATCAATTATAATACGTGTTTATATAATTTATATCCTATAATATAAGATTTATTAGAAATATAAAAATATTTAACACATCATGGTATTTTACTTTTATTTTTTAGACATTAAATAATTAAATTTTATTATGACATAGTTATGATGCAATTATTTCTTTATGAATTAAAGAATCAAATAAATGATATTATAAATTTTGAAATTAAAATTATATGACATAATTTATTTCATCAATGATTCTTTAGTTGAATATGACATGTTTTAGGACTATTTATGGTTTTGTATATAAGTTATATATCTGTTTTGATTTTATTTAAATTCAATAAAAATATTATTGAAAAAAATAACATAAATGATGTTTTACAAAAATATTAATTTATTAAATTATTTGAAAATATTAAAAATGTTTTAAAATGAAAATGTTACTATTATAACGTTTTTTTGTTAACTATGTTTAATCTTATGTGAAATTTTCCGCATTAAAGTAAAATTAATAGCCTCTTAATAATTAAAATGATATTATGAAAATAAAATTAAAAGGGAATATTTTTGGGTAAATTGAAAAGATAAGGATTAAAATAAATTCAATATCTGTCTTAAAATTATTTTAGGAGAACATTTAAGAACTATAATCGTCTTATATTCGATATATATGTTTATTAATCCTTTTATATTAAAAAATAAATTTATATAAATTTAATATTTTATGAATTTCCAATGGTTCCCTTCTCCTCACTTGAAAAAGGTACCCTCTCTTCTCTATTACTCACAAATACTACAAATTTTTTTTTGAAATTATCCACCCAAAAATATTACTATAATCCGTCTCCACATTATTGTGGACTTATTTTATATAGAACACCCCATTATTAGGTTTTAAGGTGTTCTTCAATGGAGATCAACCAAAGAAGAGGTGTGGAGTTTTTAAGAGTTTATATTTTATTTTTCTCAAATTTCATTTATATCATTTTCTTCCATGAGAAATGACATCTCTAGTAACCTAAATATACTGAGATGTTATAATATCAATATCATCCCACTAAATAAATTTCTTCTTCCATAAAATGGTAATGAAATTGATTATTCATGCGTGCGTGTGAATTATCACCTCTCTGAACTGATTTAGTTTTTTTTTCATGATATTATATAATGATATGTTATAATTATCGAATTAATATTAATATATGCTATTAATGACATTTTTATCATGGTAAAAGAATAAAATTTCAATTATCTTCTTTCCTTCCATGCACAAAAAAACAATAATGTCGTTTATGCGTGTGTGTGAACTATCACATTCACAAAGGGATGTGAACCATTTTTATTCACCACATCACTTGTATGATATATATATATATATATATAAATTATTATTACAATTATAATAATATTATGATAATTACTTAAATGTATAATAATTATTACCTTATTTTTATAATAATTAATGAATAATGATTACATTACTCATGCATACATACAACCAATGTCTATATGAATATAACATTTTTCATTTTTTATGACCATAATTAATGGTTACATTTAATAATTACGTATAATGGATTAATGTGATGATTATTTCATAAATAATATTATGCAAATGATGTCATCATTACCACCTGAACTAGTGAAATCAATATCATTTTAATTTTCATCTCATGTACCCAATATCAACAAAATGTAAGACATGAACTTAAATAATTATCTAATTTTTTATAACATGGTAATAATTATCTAAAAAGAAAAATAAAAATGAAATTGTTTCTCAATAATATATAAGTTAACCTAATTTTATTATTTAGGAATATAATGGTGGTACATGATGAGTCGAACTATTGGTAAGGTACATCAACTCAACAACCTTTCATTGCGGAATACATTGAAACTATGGACCTTTGTTATCCTTTAATGTGTATATACTAACCTTTTAGAATGTTATTTCATTATTTAATATATTCTAATGGTATTAATTTTTTTTAATGTTATTCTTTAATGTTTTTTATTCAATTATTTCTTAACTGGTAAGGGACTCATAAACTAAAATATAATTTTAAATGTTTTAATGATTTATTCTTCAAAATAATTTTCATTAATGTCCATGTTTTCAAAATGGTTTTAATGATTTATTTCTATGGACATGTATGATTTCAAATTTTAACTCCCAAATTTATTTTAAAATCAACAATGTTGTATGGGATAATATTATTCAATATACATTTTATTAAATGTTTAAAATGGTTTTGGAAAGGTATTGAATATTTCAATATCAATAATTGAATTCAACAGATGGATTAGTGAAATGTTGATAATTTAAACAATTTATGTGTTATGATTATGTAATTTTACTTTTACATTTTATGGGTGGTTACATGATAAACCAAATATTGGAGGTTCTGTGATAAAAAAATGTAGGCAACCCCAAGATATGTCTCCAATGAATTGGGTAATGAGATAGAGATAAAAAATAAGTTTTGTCAGAATATATTTAGGTAATAAAATGTAATGGGTATTCCAAATGTAACCATCAAGGTTACTTTGTATGTATCTATTAATGATACAATGGAAGTATGATATGGATGCTAAAAGTTACATTTATGATTTATTATTTCAGTGAATGTTTTTTGTATTCTTATAAATTAATTTGTTTATAAATATTAAGGGAGTAACGTTTTCATTCCTTATTTTATATCCCTTAATAAGATTTTTTGTGCTCATCCTATATTTTTGAAATGTTTTCCATGGGGTATAATCATTTGAAAGAGGAATGAATAAATCAAGATGAATGTTATAGAAATTGTATCATGAAATAAAAATTCATCTTTGACTTGAAAATGATTTAGATTACAAAAAGAATTGATATTGTTTAGAAATGTATAATTTTTAATATTTCAGATGTTATGAAATTTTTATGGCCTAATTCCCTAAAAAACTAAACCTGAATAGATATTAAATGTGAATTCCTGATTAAAACTCAACGTTATGTAATGTTTAAGGTTGGGGCCTTATATTGGGACCACATCTATTAGAATTATCCTAGGTTTATATGATATGGGGTATAATGAATATTTCTTATAAACGTCCACTTTCTTATAGTTATCTAACTATATATCCCACTTTTTTGTTTAATAAATATTAATAAATATTAATTTCTTATGAAACTCCACTTTCTTTATGTGGATTTGAGAAATTATAATTTGGAGTTTATTGTTTGATATTTCAATGTATTAATAGGTAATTTTGAATTTTTAGGAGAATGTGTTGAGTATAAGGAGGAGGAATAGATATTGTCTCTAGGAAACAAAGAAATAAATACAATATATACCAAAAATAATTCCACTGGGTTTCTCTTGGTATAGTTAGAGGATTTTTTATCTTAGTTCTAACAACTGCGTACTCATTTGCGGTATATTAGGTGGCTAGTGTCTAGACACTATCAACCATATGTGTTTTCTGACAATTATTACACTGTTATAGTTTAGTAATTTTATAGACTTTGGTTTTAGGATTTTGATCAATTTTACATTCTCCCAAAATCATTATATTGGAATTTTCTCTCATAATTCTCACTCAAACTCTTCTAATCATTTTTGATTCTTTATACTTTATTTCGTGCTAGATTAAGAATTCATTTTGTTTTTCTAGAACAAAAATGGTGAGTATATAATTGTTTTAGTAATTTTTAAAATGTATTTAGGTTTACATAGATACTCAAACTATGATCCCATGTCTTATTAAGTAGAGTAATTAATAAATACATTATCAGAGAAATATATATTGTCTGCAAAACATACATTTTACTCTATGTTGTGATAATTTAGCACAAAAATACCAAAATATAAATTTTAAAAATCCCAAAACAAAATAAAAAAAATTATTTAAACCCCAACACTTCTATAGAGCCAGGCCAACACCACTACACAATTCATAAATAAGAAATTTTAATTTATTACTAGAAGACAGTTTGTCAAGATTCTGTAATTAGATTATCACCTATGCCCCCAATATATCTCACAACCCAGAAAGAAAAACCATTATAGATAAATACATTGGGTTAAATATTATAATATGTAGTTATTTTATAATTTATTTAATATTCTCAATCATGGGATTAATATTTATTAATTTAATAAATTTTAAATAACACTTAAAATTCAACATTCGTGGAATTACATGAAAATACATCCAAACTATAAATACAATATATCAAGTTAAATTGAACCATCATAATATTTTTATGAGATCAACTAGATTGATAAATATACTTTTTCACCCACTATAATTGTCCTATAATTATAAATTAAAAAAATGCTTCACTTATGATAAATATAGTTTGTGACATCCTCTAGACCATTTAAACCTTTTCATCATCAACATGCAAATAACCAAATCAATTAATCAGAAGATCGTTAAAAATACTTACAAGGAATAAAAACTACCAGTGTGCATATATAAATCATCCTTCTAGGTCCATTCCCTATGTTGACCTTGGAATAAAATAAATGGTGAATTATAATTCCCATCCACGTATGAATTTCACTGTTTAAGACTATATCATCAAATCCCTGGAATAAGGGAGCATGCCCACACTATACGATTCTTACAATAACCCTTTTTCAGTTACATTTCATACCAACTGATATTCATCCATATAAAATTATAAAAAACTTCCAATAATTATTATCAACATTAATAAATTCCCATTATTAAGTGAAACACATAATAATAGTTCCATATTACTCACCTTTTAATGAGAAATAAGAAATTAATAAGAGGTAGAACATAAATAAATCATAAAATCTGTATATGATCACATATATTATATAAATTCGCCAAATGGGAATATTATTTCTCATGTGAAAGAGAATAATCATCATAACAAGACATGTCATCTTTTTCCTCACATATCCATGTAACAATTCGGAAGCTATTTGGTGAATTAATTCACTAATGCCCAATTTAAAGAGTATTAAATATTCAGATAATCCTTCTATATCATATTTATTTACTACTATAACGCCTACAAAAAATGAGCAACTATAAATAAAATCCTAAGATAAATATTCTAATTTTTTATTCAAAAGTATCCACATATAACCACCAATGATCATCTTGACTACACCAACAAGGTCCTATACAAATTAAAGAAAAATATTTTTCAAATAATTCTGACTCCAATAATAATGGTTTTATATAATAGAATAGCATTAAATATCAATGAAATATGGAAAACAGCCCACCTTTAATGGAATCATTTGATGAATTGTCATATAAGCTCCCACAACTGAAACTACAGTCAAAACATATCTCAATAATTTAGATGAGGGATTTACCATTGTAATTCGATAAATATATGCCAAAATTATATGAAGTATACTATAGTAATTATAGCTGCTCATGTCTCACTAATATCCATTAATCCCAAAAAATACCGTCACGATAATTAGATACTATAAAATTATTAAAACACGATATTAGTATATTCCACTATATTTAATAGATTAAAAAAATGAGTAACTACAACATTCTATCATATTTAATTCTCTAACAGTATGGATTTACTAAACCCAAAAATCAAAAAGTAAATATTTTCCCCTGCATTTGTGTCCTCAATGTTGGTGGTAGAAAATCTCCAAACAACTAAGATATCCTCCCACCATATTAATTCAAATGATGATAGAATAAATGAGGGAGTATAAAATAATACAAAAATATTTATAATAATTTAATGGAATTTATTACTTCAAAAAATATCCTTATTATTTTTGATATTCCCAATAAATTGTTCAAATACTTCATGCATAGTTTTATTATAAAAAATCGAAAGACATTTCCATCTATGAACAATAGATCTCACTAATAACCATAGGTAAATGATTCAATACAGAGACCAGTCAAAACCCCTCATCTAATAGGTCTAACTATTAATAATAAACTCTTTGATAATATCATAGTTATCCAATAAAAAGTAGGTGATATCAATACAACATCAAAATTCACCAGTATGATAACCAAATAATAAATGTGGTTTAATGTTGTGATATCCATAAAAATAATGTTTTAATATGAAACAACCTTTTGGGTTACCACTCCAACCATGATTATATGGATTTATTTGCAACCTACTATCATTGGGATTAAATGAATGTATATTTATAGAAAGTCAATCCAGTGAAACTACCAACCATAAATCGTGACACTTGATTAGAGAAATAGTTACTGAGGTAATTTATAAGCATGGGATCCCATATGTAAGGAAGAGATTGTACATTATTTCTCACTAAAATATTAGTATTTAGATTCATTGGTCATGAACAATTATACTATTTCTAACAAGAAATAATTTTGGTATGATTATAATTTTTTAAGGTGATAAATTAAGGTGGACCAAAGGATCATTCATCTTAATAAATTTTCACACCACTAACTACTTAGATAAAACCATAACCAATGAGTTTTTGGAACAATTAATAAGGTGTAATCCAACAAAAAAATTTCTTTAAAATGTATTTTTATTAATTTCACTTCCCCATATATACAGTAAGAAGTGTTTTCATGTTTTAAAAGGCAGGATGCATCCTATCCTTAAAATTATTCTGAGCCAATAATCAAATTAGGTCTTTGATATAGGGGTGGAAGGTTTGAAATGAAAAACAACAAACAAAAAACTCAAAGAAATGTTCTTACTCAATAACTCAATCACAAAGATAACAACATTGAGTTGAGAATAATAAGGGCTCTAACCACTCACCCAATATTGGTTATGGTAATTATTACGTGAGAAAAAAATAATCCTATTAAATCATACCATCATAATTTCAATTAACAGGTATCCTAAAATAGAAATGTGAACTCCAACCATGATAGGATAATAAAGTATATTATTTTGGTAAAATCCAAACAATCAGTCACTACACCAAAGGGTAATATCATTTTCAAGAAACTATATTTATTTTTTTGGATTTTTGACCAAGATAAGCACAATTAATAATATAATACAACCATATATATAATTTTTGATGACCATGATCACCTAAAAACCATATTAGTCTTATATATCTAGAAAACATATCGAAAATTAAATCAAGATTTAGTTATATAAGTATCATTGGGGTCTATTTTTACACTCTATAAAAAATGAATTCACTAGCAATATTGAAAGGAAGATCTACCATGTACATTTAGTGAAATGGTACTAAATATTTTGTTTATCAGTTAATGAATCATATCCTAACATATAATGAATGATAGAGTAAGTAATTAAAATTTGGAAAACATGGTTATGTATCCAAATAAAATGTAGAAATCTATGGCAATCAGCCTAAATTTTAAATTAGGAAATTACATTTTTCATATATCATGTCAGGGTGAATTAATATATATATTGTTGGAAAATCATTGATAATAACTATATAGTGCATGTGTAACACCTTGATATTTAGAAAGAGTAACATAATGTATTATTGTATATATATATATATTAAAAAAACACAATTAATATAATAGAATGCAACAACTGAAAACATTTGGAAAAATTTCATATTAATTAAATTAAATCTCTTAGATAGATTGTGTAGCAAGCGACATCATGTTAGAATAAAATTATGTAATTTAATAATATATTATTATTTTAAACTATTCATTACGTTTTAAATTATGAATATTAATAAATAAATTTTTAGAGAAATAGGATTTGTAAATTTTTAAACTGTATTCATTGGTTGTATTTTGACTAGAAATGAACTAAGAAACATTTTAAATAAAAAGAAATAGTTTTTTTTTTGGAAAAACTATATTTTTATAAAATTTGGTTTTGCTCATCGATTTTACACAAAATTTAAATATTATTTTATCAAAATTTAAAAATTAATTAAAAAAAGTTTAATTTTCCAAATCAATTTTTAAAAAGGTATTTGGCTAAAGTTTTTATAAAATTTAAAAACGATTAATTATTAATATGAATAGTAAAAAATAATAATTTTTTAAACATCAATTGTTTTTTAAATTATTAGCAAAGATAAATTAAAATTTAAATTATTTTTAATTTATTATTGTTCCAATACTATATAATATAACTAATTGATAAAATTGGATTCTATTTCATATTTAATTTTGAAATAAAAACCCTATAATCTTATGATTTTTTACCATGGAAAATTATTTTTTCGATGCATTTTTGGTTTTAATAATAATTAGAATTCCACTATTGCAATGAATATTGTGACACCCTGATGCTTTTATGAAATATTTTCATTAAATAATATAAATTCAACAGTATATTTGTTTAGATGAAATTTATCGTTTAAACAAACCAAGAGATTCCCTAATTATAAAATTAAAATTATATCCCACCCGTTATTTTAGCTAGAATAATTATAACTAACTTATGAAAATGAAAACTGAATTCATTGGTAGTCAATTATTTTTGAAAAATATATATCAGTTATATATTTTTATTTTTGCATGATTTATTATAGTTAATTAAATTAATGAGATATATATATGTGTGTGTGATATATACTTAATTAAATATTTTTTATATTAATAAAATGCATATTTTAGTCATAGGGTGTGAATAAACCCTATTTGGTGTATATAAACCAATATTTTTTAAAATGGAAATTTCATTACATTGAATGGAGAACCCATTTTTAATTAAGACTTTCAGTAATAATTTTCATATAACTAAAAAAACATGTTATTTTTAAAATGTATATAAATCATTACTTTGGGTGAATTTATGATATTTTAATGAGAACATTCAATTTTTGATGGTGATTAAAAATACAGTAAATTTCATGTGAAAACAAATTTTTATTTTAAAAAAATGTATATGGATAGATTATAATATTTAATGATTTTAATGTATAAATATAATAATTTTTTACCATTCAAAATAATTAATGTCATTGTCATTATTTTTACATTGAATCCAAATGTGAAAACATTTTTATCTTTTATAATGTTTTAGATTTTAAAACCCATTCTTTCTTTTGTAAAATGTCATTAATTTTTATTTATTTAATGAATGTTTTATATTTAAAATTTACAAAATTTATATGAAATTTGGAATCAGTGGGACAAATTTATGTCAATGGGTTAATTTTTTTTGGACATTATGAATATTGCATTTTGTAATTTTTTATCGTGGTTAAGTATAAATCAGGTAATTAAAAGTAAAAATAATATTATAATATTTCTTTTACACCTACAAGAATACATGTTGATTATTAATTGAAACTCTTTTTATGTATGGTACTAAATGGAATCACTTAATGTCCACATTTCAATTCATATGACATTAACATTATTAAAAATCAATAAATGTGAAAACATGTCACACTCCATTTTTTATATAAGAATATTAATCCTAATATAGGGATAATAAGGGGTAAAATATATTATATATAATCTCTAGAAAGTTAATATAATTACATCTATCATATAAATATATATATATTTTTTATAAATTATATAATTACTATTAAGTATGACACAATAGTGATGGAAAATTATTTTGTTAATAGATTTATAATATAAAGGATGTTAAATGTTTTATACGAAATCTTATCGTAATTAATTAAGGTTCTCCAAAAAATTTATAGTTTATTATGACATGTTTGGAGTATATTAAATGATTTTTTAAAAGGTATATTTTTTTTGGATTTAATCTAAAATAAAAAAATAGAATAGTGTCAAAATTGACAGTTTTATTATTTTATAAATATAACATTTTATTAAAATATTTAAATATCAAAAAAATAATAAAAAATTACAAGATGGTTATTATATGGTTTAAAATGTCAAAAAATATACATTTATGGTCATGTTAAAAAATATAATTATGAATTTATAACCAATAAATATTTATAATGTTATTACCATAATTAAAAATAAATAGATTAAATATGGAAAAATAGAAATTATAAGGTTTAAAAACAAATAAAATCATGTCTATAGTTTATTGGTTGATAGGATATTTACCATCCTCATCTTTTCTTCAAAACAATCCCATTTGGAACCTTTTTATTTAATAATTAATTTCTATTAATTTAATAGTTTTGGTATTTTCAAATATACTCCTCCACTCTCATATAAAATGAATCATATCCTTATATTTTAATGGAAACTCTAAATCCCTTTTGCTCAGCCAAACCCTAACCATTTACTATCCCAAATTCCCTAACTACATTATAAAAACTTTACTTTGGGTAGGAATATATCATAATGAGACATTTTGTGAAAATCAAAATGAGATACTTGAAATAGATGTAATTGTTTTATCACATCTTTCAAAATTATTTTCTTGGTCTAATACATATTATACAACTTTTTTCCATACAAGAGTAATAAAAATTGTATCTTATATAAGATTATATGTTATTATAAGTATGAGATAACCTTATAACTCCTTTTATACAACCTATGAATAATAATATCACCATGTGTGCAAATGTACAACTTATCATCTCCACGCTATAGTGTAATTTATAATTGAACATTAATTTATTTGGATGTGTATAATTATTAGTATAATTGATGTAAATAATGAATATAATTTGATAATTGTTCTATGTAATCAATATACCATCAAATAATATACTATTTAACCATTATGTGAATGATATCATAACTTGTTCATATATACGACATACCGTCTCCACGGTGTGATGTGATTCTTTTTACGTAATCTTCATTATAAAACAATCATATACATGAATCAAATAAAGAAATATGATATACATTATACTAATATGATCATGTAAATGATATAACTATAACAATTGATGTGGAATATGAACATATTTGAAAAAACCTCAATAATAACTTAAAGTAGTTAATGTCTGAATAACGAGTGAAAATTAAATTCTACATACAAAAATTTTATAATATAATCATATATAATATCATAAAAATGATTATTAGTTTATAATAAGTCAATAAAATTATTTAAATCAGTATAAATGAGTTTTAGATACATACAAATTATATCGAACATGTGTTAAGGGATAATTATTGCAAACTCATTATTACTTAAGATTATTTATATGTAATTATATATTAGGGAATATTTATTATCTACATCAATGATCCCAAAAAATATAATACAATTTATGTTATTCTAAAAAAAATTAAGTCAATTTTACCTATTTTTTAATTTTTTACTAAACAATATTAGAGGAATATTTTGTCATTATTCGATATGAGTTACTTTTAAGACTCTTTTTGAAATAGTAGGAGGAGAATATTTTTAAAAATATACAAACTGAAATAATTTTTACACATTCATAATTACTTATTAACATGAATATTACTTTAAAATATTTCATATGTATTTTTAATTAAATTATTTTCTTTTAAAATTTCATTGAATTTTGAGAATATAAATCATTTTTAAAGAAGAAAAGATATTTTTTTGTAGAATTAATTTCAATTATTTTATCAGAATTATTTACCATAAAAGATGTCATAGGGTTGTGTTTAAATACTTATTACTAAATGTGATTTAATGTGTTAATTATGGAATTATTTTTATGAAATTAATTTATTTTACAATGATTATGATAGAATTACGTTTAAAAACTTAATTTTTTCTTCTTTGGGTTCTACTTTGATGAATTGTTTATATTTTTATGGAACTTGTATGAATGATTTCATTATGAGAAGGGTGATACATATATCTCTATAAAATTAATTGGAAAAATATTTATATCTCATAATATAGACATGAATGTAATGGCATGTAAATCTGGTTCCAAAATACTGTGCAGTGATTACAAGTAAACATAGAATTATAAAGGGCTCTTTCCTCTCCGAGGGTTTGAATATGATCCAAGAATAATATGAAATGATTTTCTTTGATTATTTTATTTCCAAAAAACATATTTTCTTATGTTTTTATTTTATTGATTATGACCATTAATTCTTATGAACTTTTATCCCACGACATGATATCACGACCTTTTATATGCAGGATAAGACATCAAAATATATTTTTCTTTCTCTTATGATTATTATATGATTGATATTCAAATTTTTTACCCCTAATGAGCATTTTAGATCACCCATTCATATATTTCACTTCCCTATGTCATGATGAAGGGTATTATTTATTATATGTCAAAATGGAGTCTAGTTATGATGAAATAATATGTACCCAATGTAGATGTTTTCAAAACTAGTTGTTTATGTATCCCAGATTCTAATGACAATATATCTTTATGGACCTATAGGGATATTATTATATTATTTATTTAATATACTTTAATATTGATATAATATCAATTTACGTAATGTATGGGTTGTTATTGTTGGTATCAGTGGAACGGTTTAGTTAACATTTGGTGAAAAGCTTGAGAAAGACATAGTAAAAAATATATGGATTTGTCTAAATATAGTTTAAAATCTCAGTGTTTTATAAATTACCATGAATAAAATTGGATAAAATGTATGCATACTAAATTGAAATTTTATTCTTGATTAAGTGGTTTTCCAATTATGATTAGTGTTTCTCAAACTATGATTCTTGGTTTTAGTAAATGGTTGGAAGATAAAGGAACCATGTTAATGTTGAATACAATGGATAATGAAATGATTTTCCTCATGAGAAACAAAATGTTATGGGAGCTAGAATTAAAATTATTATAGCTAGGCTCAGAAAAAATTCTCACTCTATGAATTAGGTAGGACTTCCAAATAAAAAATGGTGGGAGAAAAATTATACTGAGTCATTGATGAGGCAGAGTCCACCTTCTTACATTGGGTTTTTTGATCCATTAGTGTTAGAACAATTGATTAGTACCATTGAAAATATACATTCAGTTCTATAATGTTATGAACATGAAAAATTCATCATATAATTCTTTCGTTTGGAAGGTTAATTTGATGCATGGTGGAATCTTATCAAGAATATGAGGAAAAAATACAAAATTGAGTCCAGGGAAAGGGAGGAGTTCAAGAACAAATTTTTCAATAAGTTCATTACTCATTATCATCAAACAATTATGTATAAGGAGTTTATTGAACTTAATAAAAATTATGATGAATCTGTTAGTACCTACAAAGCTAATTTTGTAATACTTGCATTGTACTCTTGTGAAATTATTTTTCCATCCTAAGAGTAAAATTGATCAGTTTTTTAGTGTCTTAAAACCATGTATCTGAATGGAATTAAACATAATAGACTTGAATATCTATGTTGAAATAATCTTATGTTCTCTCAAGGCTTATATGGATACTGGAGTAACCCATCAGTCTAATGGATTTGATAAAAATAGAAAAAAGTAATTCAACGGATAATCTAAAGACCCCACTAAAAAGAAAATTATTTTTCCATTATTATCAATGTCTAGAAAAAACATAGAAAAAATTTTCAAATGTGACAAGTAAATGGTTTAATTGTGGAAAATATGGTCATTGTGAAGTTGAATGCTGAAGTGATGGTATAAAATTTTCTAATGATGTGAGGAGAGAAAATGCCATACAGAATGCACCTATTACACATTAATGTTATATGTGCAAGGAAATGGGTAATTATTCCAATAAATAAACTAATCTTAGGGTTATTAATGATTATCTACATTAGTAAACTCATAAGGCAATAGAGAAATAAAATTCACTTGAAATCATTATCTATGATGTGGAGTATGATAATGAAGTGGTGAAAGGTACACATATCGTCCACTATAACGTAGAAAATGTTTTATTTAATTATGGATCCTCCCACTCTTTTATTTATAAAGTAATTTCTAAGGGTATAACCATATTACAATAAAAATTATATGTTGAGTTAGCTCTAAAAAATCCTAATGGCACAATGGTCTCATAAAAAGTTTATAATTCTTCTCTGGTTAATGTTTGGGGGAAGTGCATCCTATGAATCTTTTGAACCTTCCTGTATTAGAATTTGATTTGATTCATAAAATGGATTGGATTTATCTATCTAGATGTCATATCAATTTCAATGGAAGGTATTTCACATTGCATATTCTATATCCATATAATATCTACAAATGATGCTAGTATGAATATATCCTTCTAGTAGGAATTTCAACCATCTAATCGCTCTTGATTCTTGTAAATTAATGTTATTTATCTAAAATGGTTAGGGAGAAACTCATGATATGGTATACAACCATTATATGTCGATTTGATGATGTCTTTCTGGATGAATTTCCAGGTCTTCCTTCAAATCATGATGTTGTGGTTTTAGTAGAACTCATAACAAGTGATATTCCTATTTCAAAGAAAACATAAAAAATATCCCCAACTAAGTTGTATGAATTGGAGAATAATTTTGATGATAATCTTGATAAGGGATTCATAATACCTAGTACATCACCATGGGGATCACTTGTTCTATTTGTTAGGAAAAAAGATGGATCAATGAGTCTCCTCATTAATTATCGAGAATATAAGAAGATCACTATGAACAAAAAATATAATCTTCTGCACAATGATGAAATATTTGACCAACTACATGAAGTTAAATAATTTTACAAAATTGATCCTTTTTCATGATATCAATATTTATGGGTCAACAAATTGGATATACTAAAGAGTACATTCGATACAAGATAGGGACACAACAGATTTATAACGATCTTTTTGGTCTTACTAATTCCCCTAATATCATCATGGATCAAATATATTGAGTCTTTAGATACTATCTTGATTAATTTTTTATATAATTTATATAAGATATTATTGAATATTCTAAGAGCTATGAAGAAAAATAATACCACTTAAGAGTTATACTGAAGACCCAAAGAAAGGAGAATCATTACGAAAAATTTACCAAGTGTGACTTTTGGTTTCCAAAAGTTTCATTTTTTGGTAATATAATCTCAGGAGAAGGGATATATATGGATCCATAAAATAAGAGTTATTGAATGTTGGGTGAGACCAAAAATGCTAACTGAGATCCAATGTTTTCTTATTTTTATGGATATTATCGATGTATTGTGAATGGTTTTTCAAGAGTATATAATCAACATACCAAGATGACTTGGAAATGATTTATATTTGTATGGATGGAGGAATGAGAATATAATTTCAAATAGACAAAAGGATGTTTTTCCATTTCACCTATGCTCACACTGCCTTTTAGTGGTGAATGGGATGTGATTAACAGTGATGAATCCAAGTAGGGGGCGGGATGTGTTCTCTTACAAAATTATATGGTGATATCTTTTTCCATAAAATAGTTTAAATCAATGACAAAAAGTATCCAACTCATGATTAAGAGTTAGAATTTGTAATCATTACATGAAATATATGGAGGCATTATCTTTATATTGAAAGGTGTGATATTTATACTGATCAAATATGTTTGAAGTATATTTTCACTCAAAAGGATCTTAATATCTGCCAAAGATGATGGTTGGAGTTGATTAAATATTATGAATAATCAATAAATAACCACATTTGGAAAGAGAACAAGGTGAATGATGATTTTTGTTGATAAAATCATTCTAGAATATCCATGATGAGGATCACAAAAGATCGAATATTTATGTTTTAGGAAAGGTAGCATATTTAAATTTTAAATAAGGGGTGAAATTTTATATTTATCAAATAAATTTTCAACCATATATATATAATAAGATTAAGTAGGCACATAATTATGATATAGAGCTACACAAGAAGGTGATAAATGTTCTTGAATTCAACATTAATTGTTATAAAATAATAATGTTCAGAAATTGGGTTTGTATTCCTCCCATAGTAGAATTAACTAGGGAGATATTGGATGGTGCTCACAGTTCTCTGTTAATTATTCACCCTATAGGAACAAATTTGTATAGGTACCTGAATAAATATTTATGGTGGGATGGTATAAAAGGAGATGTTTTTAACTATGTCAATCGTTTCATGGTTTGTCAGCAAGTTAAGGATAATAGGAAATCGTCTATGTGGATGTTAAAACCATTACCCACACTTGAATGGATATGGGAAAACATCACTATGGACATTGTCACCGAACATCCCAGAACATCCAATGGAAATAATTATATATGGGTTATAGTTGATCACCTTAAAAAGACAAAACACTTCATTATTATAAGAGTGGAATTATCCCTTGAATATATTTTAAGGATATATGTAAATTAGGTGGTATGATTGCATGCAGTACCACTTTCCATTATATCTGGTTGGGATACAAGGTTTACCTTGATGTTCTGGTGATGTATTCAGCATACTCTATGTATAGGTTTATGTTTCAGTACTAATAATTATGCTCATACATTAAATCAGTTTTAGAGGAAAATTCAAACTCTAGAAGACATGTTGAGATCTTGAGCTATTGATTTAAATGGTGGTTGGGATAAACACATACATTTTCTGTAATTTTCACACCATAATAGATTTAACTCTAGTATTTAGAAGGTTTATTATGAATCCTTCTCTGGAAATAACCACAGAACTCCAAATTCATAGGTTGAAGTTGGAGAAGGTAAGATAGTATGATATGATCTTGTTGATAAAATGGTAATAAATGCTATATCTGTTCCACAACACTTAAAACTGTCTGAGAATCAAAAAAAAATTATACTGATAACTGATGAAATGGATTATAGTTTGAAGTGGGTGATATGGTGTTTCGTTAAATATCTCCCTGGAAGATATTAATGTGATTTTGAAATAAGGGAAATCTTCGCCTTAGTTATATCAGCCTGTTTGAAATACTAGATTTTTTTAAGGTAGATTTACGATTGTTGAATCTAGGTAATTTCTCTCCTGTTCATTATATATTCCATGTATATCTGTTGATAAATTATATACATGATCCTTAACATGTACTAAACTCAAAAGACATATTAATGGATCAAGACAACTCCAATGAAGAACAACCGATTATGATTTGGGATCGCAGAGAAAAAGTTCTTAGAAATAAGTACACCCACATGGTTAATGCTTAATGGGGGAACTACAAATTTAAAATATCTATGTAGGATCTTGAGGGTATGATGGAGGAGATATATCTTAATCTTTTTTTTATGTGTCAAATTTTGAGGGAGAAATATAATTTGGGGGGTGGTAGAATATAACACAATTATTTTTTTGAAATATTTTCTTTAAATAATTTAAATTCATCAGTTGATTTAATTTTATGATATCATTAGTTTCAAAGAAACATGAGATTACCTTAGTATAAAATCACAGTTATATCATAGCTGTTAGGTCAGCGGGAATAATTATAACTAACTTATGAAATTGCATTGTGAATTCATTAGATGTCAATTATTTATGAAAAATATGAATAAAATAGATATTTTTTTGAGTGAATTAATATTATTAATGAATTTAATGATTTATATATGTTATATAATTAATAAAATATTTTTTATATTAATCTAATGGTTAATTTAGTCATAGGGTCTGAATAAACCCTAATTGATGTACAAAAGCCTATATTTTCTAAAAGGGTAATTTTACGCATTTGAATGAAGAATCAAATTTTAATTAAGATTCATACACATTAATGATTTTTATATGACAAAATAGTCATATTAATTTCAAATGGGATATAAAAATTAACTTGGGATGAATTTATGATATTTTTATAATAACATTAAAGGTTTGATAAATAGTAAAAATATATTTAATTTTATGTGAATTTTTCCCTCAAAGTTAATTTTATTGTTATATTATAATAATTAATGTGTTTAAAAATAAGTATAATAAATTTTTATCATTGATTATTGTTTATGTCATTATAATTAATTTTACATTGATTACATAGGTGAAAACATATTAATCTTTTGCATTGGTTTAGATTATAAAACCTGTTCTTAATTTTTAATTATGGGATTAATTTTAATATAAATAATGAAATATATATTTTAAAATTTTTGGAAATGGATTCAATATTTGTAAATAGTGAGTATATATTATATTAATCAGTTAATTTTATTTTTTTGGACATTATGACAGGTAACTTTAGTAAATTTTTTATTATAATTTAGTGTAAACCTGGTAATTAAGGGTAAATATAATATTATATAATTAACTTAACAACTACCAAAATATAATTGGATGATTAAATTAGACCGTTATTATTTATAGTTAAAAATGGATCACTTTATGTCCACTTTACCCTATATATGTCATTAAGATTATTAAAAATCAAAGAATGTGACAAAATATCACACACTCTTTTTATATAAGTATATTAATTATAAAAATTGGATAATATAGAGAAAAAATTGACAATAAATAGTCTCTAAAAAGATAAAATAATTAAATAAATCATATAAATTTTTTAATAATTTTTATAGATTTTTTATTTACCAATATGGATGACACTATTGTGGGGGAAAAATTATTTTATTAATAGAAACATAAAATAAATGATGTTAAAAATATTATAATTTTATAATTTTAATTAATTATGGTTCTAAAATAATTTTATAGGTTATTATGACATGGTTAGGTAATATTAAATGATTTTATTAATTTATCTTATGTGTGTATTTTATTAAAAATCAAATAAATGAATAGTGTCAAAAGTGACACTATTGATATTTTATAAAAATATCACTTTATTATTTTATTTAAAAATCATAAAAATATTTAAAAATTATATATTGATAATTCTATAGTCCAAATAATTCATTAATTTTACATTTATGGTCAATTTACACTGTACATGTGAATATTCATAATCATTAAATATTTAGAATGTTATTACCAAAAATAAAATTATATAGAATAAATAAAGATAAATCCAAATTATAAGGTTCAAAATAAAATGAAAACATGTATATGGATTATTGGTTTAGATTATTTTAACCCACACTCATCTTATATTTTAAATATTCTACTTTGGTGCCTTTTAAATTTAAAATTTAATTTATATTAATTTAATAGTTTTGGTATTTCCAAAGGATCTTCTTCCCTCTTATATTAAATGGTGCATATTATTATATAATATTCACACATCTAAATCCATTTTTAATGGAATAAACAAACGTATTTCTACTTTCAACTTCCCAAAATTCATCATAGAGGATAGACTTTGGGCAGAAATCCATCCTATGGAGACCTTTTGTGAAAAAAAATGAGATACTTGGAAAAGGTATTTTTTATAACTTCTTTCAAAATTGGTTTCTTATTGTAATTCAAATTCAAATTATATTTCCATATTATAGAAATAAATATAGTGTCTTATATACACTGAGATGTTATTATAATGATTGGGTAACCTTATACCTCATTTTATCCATATTACGAATAAAAATATCGCCAATTGTGTGTAAGTACAACTTGTCGTCTCCACGCCATGGTGTGAATTATTATTCAACCATACTTCATTTGTATAGGTATAATGATGAGTATAATGGATTTAATTAATTAATATAACATGATAATAATTCTGTAAAATTAATATACTATCTAATTCTATACCATTTAACCATTTTGTGAATAATATCGTCGCTCGTGCATGCGTACGACCTACCATTTCCATGATGTGATGCGATTAATTATAAATGATATTCATTAAACCAAGATTATATACATGAATGGAATTAATATATATGATAAATATTATACTAATATCATTATATAAATTATATAACAATAACCTAATAATTGGAACATGAAATTTTATGAAAAAAACATACATAAGAACATAAAGTAGTTAATATCTGAATAATGAGTGACAAAGAAATGTTAATAAAAAATAGATGTTAATATATTCATATATGATACTCTAAAAGTGATTATAAATTTGGAATAATTCTTTAACATTATTTAAAACATTATACAGGTGGTTCATATATATATAAATGATATCAGACCTAAGGTAAGGGATAATATTTCAATCTCATTATTATCCGAGTTGTTTATATATAATTATTTACTGTGGTATATTTATCATCCACACCAATGTTCTCTCAATATGTAATAATTTTTATATTATTATAAAAAAAATGAAAGTCAATTTTACCAATTTTTTTCATTATTTAGTGAATTGTATGAATGTAATATTTATCTTTATTCGATAGGAGGTAATTTTTTCTACTATTTTGGAAAAAGTATGATGATAGTTGTTTTTTAACATATATGGAATGAATTAATTACTATGACTTCAAAATGCTGAATTTCTAGGAATATTAATTTTCAAGATATCATGTATCTTTTCAATTAAGTTATTTTCATTTATGATTTCCTGAAATTTTGAGATATGAAAATATTTTGGAAGAAGAAATGATATTTTCCTGAAAAATTAATTTCATGTATTTTATCAAAATAATGTTCCATCTAAAATTTTAGAGGGTTATGTTTATATCCCTAATGTTACATTTATTTTATTGTGTTTATAAATGAATTATCTCTAAAAAAATATTTATTTTATAGGTATTATGAGGGAATGATGTATAAGAAATATCTTTTTTTCTCTTTGGGTTATGATATGACGAATGGATTATGTTTTTGTGGCACGTGTAAGAATGATATCATTATGAGATTGGTGAGAACTCTATCACTCTCCAAATCATCATATAATGATTTATATCTCATCAGACCGACATGGTATGAATGGAGGGAAAATCTAGTTCAGTAATATAGGGACAGAAAGGCAAGAAAACCCAGTTTAGTAATGGACATTGTCTGCTATGATGGTCTTGGTAATGATCCTTAATGAATATTAAAAGTTTTTCTATAATTATGTGTATTAAAAGAACTTCATGTCTTATGTTTTTACTTTTTGGATTGTTTCCAGTAATTCTTATGTCCTTTTATTCCATGACATGATATCACGATATTTCATATACAACCTAAGACTTCTAAATGTTATGTTGTTTTTTCTTATGATTATGATATGATTGTTGTTTCCCTTTGTTATCCTTACTGAGAATTTGAGATCACCCTTTAATATGTTTTTTTACCCAGCTCATGAATAAGGTTTTTAATTATGATATGTAATAAAAGACTCTAGTTATAAAGAAATTTGTGGTAGACAATATAGATGTTTTATGAACTAGTTGTTTATTTCTCCCAGTTATTAACAACTCTATACAAATATGGTCTTGTGATGGATTTATTATATGTTTTAATAAATATAATTCAATTTGGAAGTAATATAAATGTATTTCAATTATGGGTCATTATAAATAAAATTTAAAAAAAGAAATTAAATATTTCGTGTCCGTGTAAATTCTATTTTATTATAATTCAAACTATGTTTTTGTGTTAATTAATTTTAATAATAGTAAAAATATATATACTGTGGCTAGGTTTAAAAAAACGTTTTTGGGGGTTGAAATATAATTTAAGGATTAAAAATGACCTTAAAAATTACTAAATACAATTTTTTAAACCTAATTCAACCATATAAATTAATTTTATTAATCATTAAAAAATTTTGATGGATTAGGACAGAAAGAAAATGTGGAAATCAATTTTTCATTTCTAAATTTCTTTGTGTGTCCCTTGCCCCACATAAAAAAGTACACAGACAATCCTCTCTTATTCATAATTACAAAACCCTTTGTTTATAAAATTAATACATAAATATCTTCATAATAAACCTCAAAATATCATATATGACATTTTCGGTCATTAGTGCATCCGAGTACGGATTTTGGTGAAACCCTAATGAAGTTGTCTAGAGAAGAGGTAACATTCTGAAATGGGTGTTTTTATTATGTTTTTTCGCCCTCGTTATTAAATTATTATTAAAATATACTTATATAATTTAATTAACATGTTACATATTCTATTATTTTGATATTTTTAATTTCAAAACCTATATCCATCGCTTCTTTTATCAAATGGGAAACGAACTCATCGATTTTGTCTATAACCGACTATTGTCTCACAAACCCATTTAATTAATTTTCGTTCACTGCCAATTAAAATTGTTTTTAATGACATATATCACATCATTAAAAATAATTTGTTAGAGTAATATAACTATAGAATTATTATATCACATCTACCTTTTTTCTTTACTACTATTTGGAAAATAATAACATCTCTCATAGGAATGGAATGTTATCACCTTGTGAATTGATGTGACATGTTTCTCCCATTTCTATATTAATTTAATGGGAATAATGATAGATTAATATAATATATATGATATATGAAGTGTAATTATAAATTTATAGTTATGATATTATATATACCTTCTCACATTTCATTATGTTGTGGACATAATAATGTCGATTCTGTATACGATGAACCACCACATATGAAATGATATGACATAATGTTATTTAAAGTATTATATAAATTGTTATAAGGATAAATTTAATTCAAATATAAGAAATATATTAAATACTAATCAGTTTATTAATTGTTAATATATTATATTTCTTTCTTTTTGCTCTATTTATCTAGAAAAATGGGAACTCTATTCAAGTGTATATACACCCTACTTTCTCAATGAATAATATAAGCAATTCTCTATATCTAGAATTTATAGATTACTATAAATATGTATATAATTAATTTATATGATATTTATATTATTTTTAACATTCTATAGATGATTTTATTATAATAAATTAAAAAGGACCAAAATTACCAAACCAAAACATTCATGAATATCAAACAATTACCACCTGAAATAGTGATATAAGAAAACTGTTAATAATATGGAAGTAAAATTATGTAAGTAAATAATATTTGGTTTGAGGTATATGATTATGTCTCTATAATACATTTAAAATTTACCAAAATTTATTTTATAGGAGATTAATACACATTTGAAGGAAGTTGACGATGAGATAAGGGTATCACAACACACTTTTACATCCATGAGACATATGTCATATTCAACACTTATTCCTCCCTGTGATTTATATACCACCCATTTGGATATTTTATATAAAAAAATTTATATTTAGGTTAATTTTTTTCATTTTATTTTATTTCTTTCATTGGGATAATTATTCAAAACATTCCATTATGGTATGGGATTATTCCCCAATCTGAACATTATTTGGTATTGTTTATGGTTAAGTCTTCCTTTGGTTAATAATTATGTATGTATATTGTAAAAATAATATATGTCCTTATCCTCCAATTATTCATGAAATTTTTATGTAATAATAATTTTTTTTAATCTCATTGGCACATAATATGATTGAGACTTTTATTTTATGGAATGATGACTTTATTAATCTCTTCGTCCAAAAGTCATTTTTCATATAATAAGATTTTTTCTAAAAAAATATTAATTTTTTTTTAACATTCTATAAATTATTTATAAATGAAAAATTTACCCATGACTAACTTATTTCAAAATGGGAACTAACAAACTATCTTTTTGTGTCCCAAAAAAAGTAAAATTTACCCTTTTTTCATTAGTATGAAAGGAATGGTTTTTATTTTAAACGGAATGTTTGAAATTTCAATATTCATTGAACAATCAACACAATAAAGGAATTTTTACTTGTTCAAAAGTTTATTGTCTTGGAATATTTATTTTGTTATTTTAATTTATGTTTCAAAATTTTATTTTCAACGAGGAAATGTTATTTTCCACAAATATTTTTAAGGTTATTTCCATGGAATTCCAATTCATCAATAACAAAAATCCATATTATTCTTATAATACATTGGGGATATGTTTTAATGAAATAATAGTTAAACTTTAAACTGATGTTTTATGATAATATATACTGGCGATGTAATATTTTTTATCATTCACCATGTAACTATGGATTGTTTCTGAGTTTTTAATAGGGAATGTATTATCATTTATATGCTATATTTTCAATATAAACATTTATGATCAATTTGATAACTTATTTCATATGAGGAATTAATTTTAATTTTTTTGGGATGGGTGGGGATAAAAATTACATAGCCCCTCGATGAATTAGTAGGTATTGTGAGACAAATTAGAATGAAAAATAAAATGGGGTTTTTCATATAGTTTAAAATTTTATTTTGAGAGCTCCTCATAGTATGTTTATGATGTAAAAAATTATAAATTTATTAATTATGAGTACAGTTATTAATGTCTCTGTGTTATTAATTTAGTTATGTTATACATGGATATGTTTCATGCCCATGTGATTATTTATATGGGTTTATTTGATTATCCTTTATTCCTTAAATTTTAATTTCATGTTACGATTTATAAGGAACGTGCTTCAATTATTTCTCTATTACATATGGATAATGATTATGTAATGAGGATAGATTCAATTTTATGTATACCCTTACTAAGATTATAAGATTACCCATTTATTATATATTATTTTCCACATGAATCAATGATTTATTTTTTGATTGATATGTAGGAATTTATTATGGGGAATAATTTATTTCATAATTATATCAGATTTTTTATTTTATATTTTTAATAAATAATAAGAGTTTCTTGTTTATTTCATGTTTATCAAGAATAAAAAAATATTTTCTTATTTCGGATCTGATTTATTATATCTATAAGAAATTTAATAAAATAGAAACTAAATTTGGGTTATTTGAGTTAGGGACAATAAAATTGGAATGAGATAACATTTAGTAAAATCCATGAGAAATAGATTTATAGAAACATATATTCGGTAATATAACCGTTATAACCTAATTTAAAAATTATAATATTTTTAGGATACCAACCTATGGATTTTGTGCGGTTAATATTATGTGGTTTTCCAGGAAATATATTGGTAGATAGATACACTAAGTAAATCATGTTCTAGAATAGTTTTACATGTGGGTAATATCTCTGGAACTATTGTGTTGTAATTGAGTCAATCTTTATAATGAACTTGATGGTTGGGATTACTATCTAGATAGTTTGAAACTATTGGGGGATATTATTAGATTAATTAACATTTTAGTTACAATAAATATTGATGGATCAAATTTATTTTATGATTTTAATGTTTTCCCAAACAAATTGATTTTGATTTAGAGATTATATATGCATAAAAGTTTCAAATTATGTTCCTTATTTCAATAATTTTGGTATTAAACATTATGTTTTATAATGTTTTTCTATAATATATTATATTCCATTATTTAGAAAGGGGAACTTTTGTAAGAATGTAATCCATATAAATTCTTATACACCATTACGGTATTTCCCTCTAGGGAATGATAATGAAGCTAGATCTTGAGATATAGCTGGAACTGATCAAATTGTAACCCTATTAGGAAAGATGAATTAGGCTATGATCAAAAACCATTCCCATATATAGTAAATATATGACCCACCATGTATTTTAGTAATGTTATTACACATTATGCATTATAATAATCCATCATTTCATGGGACTAAAAATCCATATTATCTGTGAAATAGATAATTTATATAGAGAAGTAATATATCACATTGGAAAGTAATGATATGATTAATGTTAACATGGACGTTTTTATTATGCTAGGAGATATTGATCAATTGAGGTCAATAACACAGTACAGTAAGTAAGTAGAAGTAATAACAAACAAGGAAAAGTAATATTTAAAGGTACACTTCCTTGAAATGTATTGTCCTAGCAATAAAGAAGAATATATAGAGAGAATATTTATGACTGTTATATAAAAGGAAGGTGAGAATTTTTCTTTTTATAAATAACATTATTTAAGGTTATTATGGAAATCTATGGACATATAAGTTATACAATGAATAGGATTGACTATTTATTTGATAAGATAAATCCAATTCGTCTAAGTGTACATAGTATCATCTGATATCATGAAACATAAATAATTATAATTGTATTATGTATTAAATGTGATGAAATGTATAAAATATAAAACATAGAAAAATATAGACATTGTGAACAAGGGATAAAATGATTTTCCCCATGTGATAATTGTAGAAATAACCATCGTTGTACCTTCCTGAAGGGAATGGGTGTTTTCTACAAGTGCATAGAGAACTTCTAACACGATTGTGACTAAGAGAGAAAGAAATGTGTTTCCAATGTTTAATGATTCATTATTAATGATATGTGAAACAACACAGATGCATTTCTTGGGCATATATGTAATATACCATATAAGAAGAATATAGATCAAGTTTAATTTTATGCTTTTACTACAGAAAAATTGAAATGATTAAAGTGATTTTGTATTTTCATTTGATAATTATGTTAAATAAGTAATTTATCAAGGAAAATCTCATTATAATAATCAAAAAATGCATAAGGATTTCACTGTAATAAATTTTAATAGGATTTGAAGATATTTTTATAATGTTAGTAACTACTAAAAAATTGATAATGTGTAAAGTTTCTTTTTTTTTGAAACACATAATCATTAGAGAATAAACCCTAATATATGAATTTTGTTGAGATAATAAGAATAAATAGGTTATTAGGTTATATAATTATTGACAAAGAAATTGGTGATTAATTTGATGGTTCTTTTTAACATATTTGGAGTTTAATACATTTCTTAAAATATGGAGAATTTTGAAAATTTGAGAAATAAATTAATAATAAGGAGAAAACTAAAATTTGATAGCACCCTCATTTTCATTTGATTTTTAAAGTGATAAATATATTCATATATTTACTATGTGACATTTAAATATATATGATTTTATTTGGGTAATGTAATGTTATGTAGGTTTTTAAAAATTAGTGACTATCATTCTAAATTTTTGGACATTCAATTTGGTCAAACATATTTGGGACGAGACTTAAGGATAACTATTTATGAAATAGATTCAGATAAAAATTTGGGATAATTTTTATTTATTTAAATTAATTTATTATTGGATAAATCATTTACAACATTTTGGACATGAATGATATCTAAATAGAGGAGAAATGACTTTTCATTAATTTGATGATCTATTATGAGTTAATTATATTAACTCAGACATAAATATTAATTTTTGATATTAATTTATTATACTAATAAATGATGGTGGAATTGATTAAATCCTAATCAAAGGATTAAATTTTTTCTATGAAATATGATTCAATCAAGTAATTTTATTTTCTTATGTTCTTTTTTATGGGTCATAATGAAATTAATAATCACTAGGAAATAGACCAGAAAAAAAAAATCTTATCGTACATCCATCATTTCATAAGAATCAGAAGTTATATTGTTTTGTTTCATATTTATGGCCCAATAGTCATTAAATATTCTGCATCATTCACATTATTATGATCAACAATCACTATCCCTATCCATAATTATGCATTCTTTCTTCCATGTCTATATCTTCACATACCACCGACGATTTTGTACGTGGATACCCAGTAATGTGTTATTTTAGATATTCATCATACTTTCCATTACCTCCTATCAAGAGGATGTTTTATTAAACCTTTTGAAAATGGGGATATCTATGAAATTTATTTTCAAATGTCAAATCATTGATCATAGAGATCATGTAAAAATTGGGAAGACAGAATTTATTTGAAGGGGAACGAGGTAACATTTTGAGATTTTAAAAGGCGAATAACTTATTAAATCACATATATGAAATAAAACACCAATATTAGAAGGCAAGGTAACACCTTGAAAAATTATGATATATTTTATACTAAAAAATCATATCTATTAGATATCTTACAATTCATGCGACATTTGGAAGAAATGATACATCATAATCTATTAAAATATTTTTATTATAACTTGGATATTAAGCTACCATGTATCAATATTAGTAAATAAACTATAAAAACTAAATAATTTATATATATATATATATAACAAAAAAATTATTATATATTGATTTTAAAAAAAATAATAACCCTTTAAAAGAAATATAAATGTTTTTGAGAAAAAAAATTATTTCTTTAAAAGGTAGTTTAATCACGCATTGAGCACAAAATTCAAACATAAATTCTCCCCCTTCAGGAAACATATATGATAATAAAAATATATTTTTTGAATTCCAAAATTAAAAATTATCATTGTGTGAATTTTTAAGAATTATAATAAAATGTCAAAAAAAATTAATTAATAAAAAATAATAATTTTATTAAAGAAAATCTATTTATTTAAATAATTAAATATTTAAAATTATATTATATTTTTTAATTATAAATAGGTATTTTATAAAAAAGATAATAATTTAGGATATTGGGATCAATTTCATATTTCATTTATAAGTAAAATATTTTTATACTTTGGAATGTTTTTCATTAGAGATATCATTTTACATAACGCCTCTGAGAGTGAAATTTAAAAAAACTCTTTGACTTTAAAAAATTGAATTATAAAAAATATATTACATATTTTGAATAACTATAAATAATTTTACATAATAATGGCAACTTAGTTTTTGTCAGTGTAAATAGAAAAAACAATATACATTTTTTTACAATGACTAGGGTTCAAAAGGATTTACAAGAGGTTAAAATAAAAGGTAACTATTATTAATGACCCTAACATGGTATAAAATACAAGGGTATCACCTTCTCTTTAAAAAATTTCATGTTTGTCCTGCCCCCCCCCCCCCCCACACTTATAAAAGACCACATATCTCTTATCCTTTTTCTAACCCACAATTTATTTTATTTGAAAAATTCCAAAGATAATATATACCTAAATTCCCTCCCCAATTCATATATGGAATGTTTTTATCATAATGTTAACCTATATAAGATTTTATTACAACCCTAAAGAAGATTCCCTAAAATGTGGTAACGTTATTAAATAAACTTTTTTTAGTTTCATATTCTTACTCTATTAAATATTATTAAAAATTGATTATACAATATCCTTATAATAATAAATATATTAAAATGTAATTTTTTTGGGAATTTCATATATCTTTCTTGTCTCCCACAAAATGTGAAAAAAACTCTCTATCATGGGTATGGCGATATAAAACCTCGCGAAATGATGTAATTTTTTTGCCATCATTGACTATCATAGGGAGAAATAATTATGGATCTAATGTATTTTTATTATATGAAATTAATATAATTATTTAATTATAATACCCCATCTACCTTCTTACCATCCAACACATTTGAAAAAAATAATGTCATTGTTGTTTGTGGAAGACAACCCACATCCAAATTGATGTGATATGTTTTTAACTTTTCAATTTTACTTATATGATGATAAAGTTAGATTAATTATTTAAATATTATATTTGAAAAAAAAATATTTCTACTTAATTATGATATCAAATATAAATTTTTTTTCATTACATTATGTGGTGGATATGATAACATCACTCATGTGTACGGTGATCTACCACCTCTCAAAGCGATGTGATTTATTTATCACTAAAGTATTACATAGATGAAAATATGGATAAATTTAACTAATATATCTGATATATAATACATAATTATTACTATGGGAAATTTTATATATTATAAACAATGATTTCATTTCATCTTCTGAGAAAAATGAAAACATCATTCATATGTTTGTACGACATAATATCTCCAGAATCAGTGTAATCGATTTTTTATCTCTAACTTTTATATATTAATAAAAATAAAAATATATTGAATATATAGGATATTTTTATCGTTTTTAACACCATGGTGATTGTTTATCCATATTAATTTTTAAATGAATAAAATTACTAAATAAAAAAACCTAAAAATGGAGCAACTGTCACATGAAATAATGATTTATCCAATAATTTTAAATAAATTGGATAGAAAAGAATATCAATAAAAAATATATTTTTTGATATAAATGATTATGGTTGTGAAATATATTTATAATAAACCTGTATTTATAATACAATAGGTTCACACACATATGTCAAAATTTAAAAATGAGGTAAGGGTTTCTCGTCTTAGTTTTACTTCCATGAGAAATATTCCATATTAACAACATATTTCACTATGTGGTGAATATATTAATTTTTTCACTTATATTATAAATAAATTTATATAATTTTTTTATGTTTCATTATAATTTATTCTTTTCATGGGGAATGTGATTAAAATGTTTCCAAAGTGTTAAGGGTTTATTTCACATTCTCGCAATTATTCGGGTTTACTTATGTTTAAGTCTCTATTGTGGGATTTATTTTGTTTTTGAAATATAAAACCAATATATTTCATTGAACATTGGATATTCATGATCTTTACAAGAAATAGTTTCACATTTAACCTCTTTTTCAATAAAATGAGTGTGAAAATTATATTAATAAAATCATACACTCTTCATCTCTTTAGACAAAAATCATTTTTCATCAAAAACAATATTTCAAAAAAATGTTTCATAAATTTTTGTGAAAATTTTACAAATTATTTATTAAGAACTTTTTATACAATTTATACTTTTTAAAAAATTATATTAAATGAAAATTATTTTTAAATTTTGAATGAGTTATTTTTGACAATTTTTCGATAGGAGGAAAGGAAAGATTATTTAACTTATACTATATCTATTAGCATTACAAAAATCATAAAAATACAATGATTTGAATAATATTTTAAATATTTCCATTTATTTTTCTAAATAAACTTGTTTTCAAAATGACTTGTGAAAAATTAAATTTAGAAGGTGATTTTAAAAGTGGAAATATTATTTTCCACAAGAACGATTTAACGATATTATCATGGAATTTATATTCATAAATGAATGTAAACATTATTGCACTTATGATCCACTAGGGATTTGTTTTGATGATTCCATCCTTAATATTTCTTTGAATGGTTTATTATTAACATTTCTAGGGATGTACAAATTTTTACAATTTACAATATTACTCTCGATGTTTTTGGATTATTAATTGGTGTATATAATATCATTTTTATTTAAGTTTTTCAATATGAATAATTATGTTGAGTGTGTTTCTCACCTTTCAATTGAGGAATGAATTGAACTTACTAAGTGTTTCGGAAGGCCCATAATTAAATAGAACCTCGATGCATAAGTATATCTAATGAGACTAATCAGTAGGAGAAATTAAATGTGTTTTTATGCATAGTGTTAATCCATCTTATGATAGGTAATTATAATACATTTATAATGTATGGAATTAAAAAATTTATCCTTTTGAGTTCATTTATTGTTATGAATGTGATTATTTTATTAGTTGTAATATTTTTTTATAAGTTTCAATATCATTTGATTATTTATATTGATTTTTTGATCATCCTATATTCTTGTCGTAATATGCTACAGATATTGTCTAAATTTAATGTGTTTAGGTTATTCACATTGGAATATTGATTTTTATTATATATTCTTAATAGATTTCACTATATGTATACTATTACTGAGAACATATTATCACCCCATTATTGTGTCTACTTTTACCAAAGGATACCAAGAAGTGTTTGGGGAATGATATAAAAGGATATTCTTAGGGTAATAATGAATTTATCAAAGATAACAGTATTTTATTTTATATTTTTAATATTTAATGTGAATTTCATGTATATATCTTGTTTACCAAGACCAATAAACAATTTATTCCTTTATTATGTGATTTATTTTATCTTATTCCAACATAATGAAGTAAATGTTGGGTATATGTTATTGGATTCCGGGTATTTAAGGAATTTACCAACTTCTTTTTACTCCTCATGTGATATATTAGATATGTAGCTCAACACACAAGTTATTTGAGTTCTATATAAATGGTAAATTTTCCACTAAACCTTTGATCGTCCCCTTATATCAATAACTTAAAAAAATCCCTATATGATTCATTTTTCTAATTCATAAACCAACTATTAAATATGATTAACTCAAATATAGATTACTAGGACTCAAAACGTGATACTGAATTCTTATATAGGTAGGGTTATTATTTTAATTACTAAACACAAATTTTATGCCCTTAGTTTTAATGCCTATATTCAACAATAAATATTCCTCTACAAATAAATCTAATACCACACAAAACTACTGTAAAAAAACCCATATTTTATTTTCCATTTATTTGATATAAATGTAAAAAAACGAATGGTAAAAATAATATATTTAAAATATTTTTTGAGAGCCTATAATATAGGATATTACCATTAATTTGCTCATCCTTCAAGGGGTGTAATGTCATAATAAAGCATAACATTTCTATAAAATCCCATATAATACTACTCAAAAAATGGGATTAAAATTACGTATCATTTATAGAGATAATAATTGAGGTCACTCCATATATTTTTATAATATTTTCTTTATATATAATACCCATGATCTCCCTCAAATACTACTACATAATTAATATAAATTTGACTGATGTGACACCTATGGATTGTGAGATCATTTTTTTCCCACTGATTTAATTTTATGATATTTGAACTTCATGTATAACCAAATATAGTTTCTGTTTATTATAAAATAGAATTATGTTTGTATTATATAAAAATTAACACCATGGGATGCTTTCACTACATGCAACACGACTTGTCTTTTGTTACACACAAAACCGACTTTATGTGAAACAACAATTCTTATTATAATTATTTAAATAATATAGTTATAGACTAACAGTTAAAAATGAATATTAATAGTAATTACTACTTTTGAAATATTATTTATAATGGTTTTGAGAAGGAATAATATAATTTTTGTTAAAGTCTTTATCTGTTTAAATGTATTATCTTATCTGATGAATTATTTTTCATGTACTTCTAAAAAAGATTATAATATTAAATTTATAAACCCATATAAATTCATATAGATAAAATAATAATTTTTTTTTATCTTAGAAATAACGAATTAACATTGGTGGAATTTTGCGTATTTTTTCTAAAATGATTCAATTTTTGAGTTATATTGAAAAATAATACAATGTTGTTAAAAACAACATTTTCGATTTATAAAATTATATTAATTTAAATTAAATTTAAATTCAATGTAGATAATAAATAAATATATTAAACATAGGTAGGTATTTATGAATCATTATTATGACAATTTAGATATGAAAAAAAAAATATTTATAATATAATAGGTTAACACACATATGTCAAAATTTAAAAACGAGGTAAGGGTTTCTCATCTCAATTTTACTTCCATGAGAAATATTCCATATTAACAACATATTTCATTGTGTGGTGAATATATTAATTTTTTTATATTATATTATAAATAAATTTATATAATTTTTTTATGTTTCATTATAATTTATTTATTTCATGTGGAATGTGATTAAAATGTTTCCAAAGTGTTTAGGGTTTATTTCACATTCTCGCAATTATTCGCGTTTACTTATGTTTAAGTCTATATTGTGGGATTTATTTTGTGTTTGAAATATAAAACCAATATATTTCATTGAACATTGGATATTCATGAACTTTACAAGAAATAGTATCACTTTTAACCTCTTTTTGAATAAAATGATTGTGAAAATTATATTAATAAAATCATACACTCTTCATCTCTTTGGACAAAAATTATTTTTCTTCAAAAATAATATTTCTAAAAAATGTTTCATAAATTTTTGTGAAAATTTTACAAATTATTTATTAAGAAATATTAATATAATTTATACTTTTAAAAAAATTATATTAAATGAAAATTCTTTTTAATTTCTGAATGAGTTATTTTTGACAATTTTTAGATAGGAGGAAATGAAGGTTTATTTAACTTATACTATATCTATTAGCATTACAAAAATCATAAAAATAAAATGATTTGAATAATATTGTAAATATTTCCATTTATATTTCTAAATAAACTTGTTTTCAAAATGAATTGTGAAAAATTAAATTTAGAAGGTGATTTTAAAAGTGGAAATATTATTTTCCACACGAACGATTTAACGATATTATCATGGAATTTATATTCGTAAATGAATGTAAACATTATTGATCTTATGATCCACTAGGGATTTGTTTTGATGATTCCATCCTTAATATTTCTTTGGATGGTTTATTATTAACATTTCTAGGGATGAACAAATTTTTACAATTTACAATATTAATCTCGATGTTTTTGGATTATTAATTGGTGTATATAATATCATTTTTATTTAAGTTTTTCAATATGAATAATTATTTTGAGTGTGTTTCTCACCATTCAATTGAGGAATGAATTGAACTTACTAAGTGTTTCGGGAGGCCCATAATTAAATATAACCTCGATTCATAAGTATAACTAGTGAGACTAATCGGTAGGAGAAATTAAATGTGTTTTTACGCATAGTGTTAATCCATCTTATGAAAGGTAATTATAATACACTTATAATGTATGGAATTAAAAATTTTATCCTTTTGAGTTCATTTATTGTTATGAATGTGATTATTTTATTAGTTGTAATATTTTTGTATAAGTGTCAATATCATTTGATTATTTATATTTATTTTTTGATCATCCTATTTTCTTGTCGTAATATGCTACAAATATTTTCTAAATTTAATGTCTTTAGGTTATTCACATTGGAATATTGATTATGATTATATATTCTTAATAGATTTCACTATATGTATACTATTACTGAGAACATGTTATCACCCCATTCTTGTGTCTACTTTTACCCAGGGATACCAAGAAGTGTTTGGTGAATGATATAAAAGGACATTCATAGGGTAATAATGAATTTATCAAAGATAACAGTATTTTATTTTATATTTTTAATGTTTAAAGTGAATTTCATGAACATATCTTGTTTACCAAGACCAATAAAAAATTTATTCCTTTAGGATGTGATTTCTTTTATCTTATTCCAACATAATGAAGTAAATGTTGGGTATATGTTATTGGATTCAGGGTATTTAAGGAATTTACCAACTTCTTTTTACTCCTCATGTGATATATTAGATATTTAGGTCAACACACATGTTATTTGAGTTCTATATAAATGGTAAATTTTCCACTAAACCTATTATCGTCCCCCTATATCAATAACATAAAAAAATCCCTATATGATTCATTTTTATAATTCATTAACCAACTATTAAATATGATTAACTCAAATATACAATACTAGGACTGGAAACATGATACTCAAGACTTTTATAGGTAGGATTATTATTTTAATAACTAAACACAAATTTTATGCCCTTAGTTTTAATGCCTACAATCAACAATAACTATTCCTCTACAAATAAATCTAATACCACACAAAACTGCTGTAAACAAACCCATATTTTATTTTCCATTTATGTGATATAAATGTAAAAAAACTAATGGTAAAAATAATATATTTAAAAAAAAATTTGAGAGCCTATAATATAGGATATTACCATTAATTTTCCCATCCTTCAAGGGGTGGAAAGTCATAATAAAGAATATCATTTCTTTAAAATCCCATATAATACTACTAAAAAAATGGGATTAAAATTGCTTATCATTTATAGAGATAATAATTGAGGTCACTCCATATATTTTTATAATATTTTCTATATATATAATACCCATGATCTCCCTCAAGTACTACTACATAATTAATATAAAGTTGACTGATGTAACACCTATGGATTGTGAGATCATTTTTTTCACACTGATTTAATTTTATGATATTTACACTTCATGTATAACCAAATATAGTTTCTGTTTATTATAAAATAGAATTATGTTTGTATTATATAAAAATTAACACCATGGGATGCTTGCACTACATGCAACACCGACTTGTCTTTCGTTACACACAAAACTGAGTTTATGTGAAAAAAAAATTCTTATTATAATTATTTAAATAATATAGTTATAGACTAACAGTTAAAAATGAATATTAATAGTAATTACTACTTTTGAAATATTATTTATAATGGTTTTGATAAGGAAAATTATAACTTTTGTTAAAGTCTTTATCTATTTAAATGTATTATCTTATCTAATGAATTATTTTTCATGTACTTCTAAAAAAATTATAATATTAAATTTATAAACCCATATAAATTCATATAGATAAAATAATAATTTTTTTATCTTAGAAATAAAGAATTAACATTGGTGCAATTTTGCGTATTTTTTCTAAAATGTTTCAATTTTTGAGTTATAGTGAAAAATAATACAATGTTGTTAAAAACAATATTTTCGTTTTATATAATTATATTAATTTAAACTAAATTTAAATTCACTTTAGATAATAAATAAATATATTAAACCTAGGTAGGTAGTTAGAATCAATATTATGACAATTTAGATATGAAAAAATTATTTACACTTTGAATGTCTCTTTTATCTGCCTTCTAGCATCATTTGTGGGATTAACATTTAAAGTAATATTAAAGTTTTTATGATTTGAATTTTGAAAAAGTAAAAAAAATGTTGTAATAATTAGAAAATATATGTTATAATAGGACCAATTTTTTTTGTCAATAGTAACATTTTAATTTTATTTACCATGATTAATGGTCAACAATGTAATTAAAGATAAAACATATTCAAATAATATAAAACTACCCTAATAGTTTCCCAAATTTCATTTTATATGTTAATTTTCAACCAAAATAAACATTAGATAAATATATGTTCCATTTTATTCCACTTTTTTAGATTAGGAACATTATTATAATTTATTTAATGTCGAGTTAAAAATTTCATGTTCTAATATTAATAACTATATAATTTTTTATTAGTTGTTATATAAGTTATATATTGACATAAATTTTAATTATAAAGATAAAATTTTTATAGAGATCATGATAATTTATTTTTAATTTTTAGAAATAAAATAAGGAAATTTAATTTTGACATAATGATGATGTAGTAATTTATTTCTTGAAGGAAGAATAAAATAAATGATGTTAATAATATTAAAATAATTATCATTTGAGATATTTGAAGCCATAAATTTTTTTTTTGATTCATATGGCATGTAATGTATGAGCTAATGTATTTTTTCGAAGGAATAATGATTTTATATATTTTTTTATAAATCCATGTGATAAACAATGTAAAAATTAACATAAATGAGATTTCGAAATAAATATTATTTTATTAAATGATATAAAATTATTAAAAATATAATTATTGATCAAATGACTATTATAAATATAAATGGGTAATAAATGATATAATTTTGGTTATTATGGCAATTTATATTCATTATATAAACCAAATTGGGTAAAAAGTCATGTTGTTATAGTAAGAGTTAAATTTTTTATCTTGGTGTTAAAGAAAAAAAGATAAGTTTAATTTTGTGACATAAAAATCTATAAGATTAATTGGTTGAGAATATATTTCCACATCCTAAACATATATTATAAATATATCACTTTTTATCGATTTTAAATCTAAAATATGTTTATAATAATTTAATAGTTTTGGAGTTTCATAAAGTGCCCCTCCCCCTCTTGTTATAGAGAACTCGTCTTTATCGTTTATTAACACACATAATGCATGTTATCATAGAAAACCCATGAAAATTTATACTTTAAACTTAGATCAATTCATCATATATGTCATTATTTTGGGAGAAATCCAACCTAAGGAGTCTATTTGTGCAAATAAAAAGGAGACGCTCGAAGAAGAGGTAATTGTTTTACGAACTATTTATATGTTCTTTTTTTTTTTACTTTCATTTCCGAAGTTGTTTATATATAAAGTAAGTAATACATAATATAATATATGTTCAGATTTTATTATCATTATGGTACCACCATATCCCTCCTTTTACCCATCCAAGGAAAACAGTATCGCCATGCATACGTACATACGACTTACCATCTCCACATCGGGGTGAAAACTATTTTTCATCTATAAATTATTTCTATGGATATAACATGGAATATAAATGATATAAATAATTAATATTAAATGATAATTATTCTTTATAATTAATATATTATCCAATTCCATAAAATTTAACCACTATAGAAATGATAACTTTGCTCGTGCGTACATACGACTTACCATCCGCACAACACGATGAGATTCATTCACCACATTGACAATTAAAAAATTATTATACAGTATTTATATAGTATATAAGGATAAAATATATGGAATAATAATTATAATTTTATTATATATATATATATATTTATATATATCATTTACATTCTTCTATTCAATAAAATAAGAACATGAAAATAGCATTTATCAGTATGTATGACCTAACACCTCCACAAACAGTGTATTCCATTTCATATATCTGTATATAGTATATATTTATATTCTTAATATATATGATATATAAATGATGTCTTATTTTATTGATCTATGTAATATTTTCAAGAAAAAAAATGTCAAAACATGAATGATAAAAAAGCATATTATTACCTGAAATGTTACATTAAGAATAAATTATAAAAAGGCGTAATTTTATGTAATAAATGATTCATATATGATATCATAACTATTATTATGAATATTTTATATGTAACAATATGTTTAAAACCATTGTACATGATTTTCAGTCATGTATATAAGAAATCAGGCCTATGTTAAAGGGATTTATGTCACACATTTATTTTTTCGAGACACATGTCTTATACACTACTTTTTTGGTATAAGTTGTTTATATTCTGCCCGTGAATGTATTTTATTTGTCTTATTCATAAGATTATGATATTTCGATATTTTATAATTTTAATTTTTTGTTAAATTTTGCATACGATTCTATCGATTATATAAAGTGATGGGTTTTGATTTCACAACCTCAACCATATTCATGATTTTTTTATTTTATGTATTCGTTGGGTAATATTTATCATACTTGTACATGTTTTCTAATTTTTTTTTCATATATTGTTTTGTTATTCTCTTACGTATGTTTAAATTCATTTTATCCCTTTTTTGACTTTTATTACATAGTATGAAATAAATTCGTCCTTAAGATTCAATATGATGTACTTTTTGACTTTTCATAAAAAGTACAAGATGAAATTTTTTAAAATTATACTGCATGAATATATTTTTACACTTTAATGATGCCTTATTACCTTGATGATTCCTCGATAAGCATAAAAAATTACTCTCTAATTAAATGTTTTATTTTCAAATTTCACAATACTTAATAAAAATAATATTATCCCAATTAATAAAATATATTATCCTCAAGAATTATTTTAAATTATTTTCTTGATTTCTTTATATGTTTTAAATGTATTTTCATTGAAAAGGGTTTTGAAACATTATTTAAGTTTTAAAAAGTGATTTAAGGAAAATTCATGCTCTATGTAATCTTTTAAAAACATTACCCACATATAATGACAAACCTTGTTATAGCTTAAGAATACAATTCATATTATTTAAATAAACGGTTTATATTTTGATGGTATGATACTTAAGACACCCCTTCTTTTACGGGTTATGCTTTTACTGAAATTATTATAAAGCCTATCTATTTTTAATAAGTTATTATATAATGGAATGTTTATTATATCATAACATCCTTTTTACAAGCATGAATTATAACTCTATTATATTTTTTATAATATAATGACATTTTTTATTGGATGATCCACCATATTGTCTCTTCTCAATTTCATTTTATTTTAAAAATGAAAACATCATCTGTGAGGTGTCGCCTTACCACCTTCATGGACAACGTGTTTTATTTTTCAATTTTGATTTCAAGGTTGATCATAAAACGATTTTCATGGATAAATTGGATTATAAAATATGTGTATCATTTTATTTTATGTTCTAGAACTAGTTTATAAACATAATTTTAAATAATAAATTTAAATTAGTTCATGAGGATTGAAAAAACACTAAACTAATATAAATTATGATCAATAATGTTTTATCTGATGACTTGTACTCAGTCTATATAACTGAATGAACTATATAACCATTTAATATTTTTTATCTTCATTATTAACATAAAATTTCAAATCATGAATTGTTTTCATTTTTAAATTTTTTTCATATACATATTTAAAACTAAACCAATCCTGAAACCCAAGGAAACGAAATTTGTCAAAGGAAAAATTGTATTTTATAACACATGCCAAAATAAATCAATAATAATAATATTATTATTATAAATAAAACAAATATATAATTTTTTTTAATTAAATAATTTATGGATTTAATTTTATTATCCAAGATATTAAGATCAAGTGCAGAAAACATTCAGACATAATGTAAGGGTTCTCTCATCTATCATTTTATTACTATGAGATATACATTATTCACCATTATATCTTGTGTGTGGTATATTTTTACTACTCATTAGTATAAAATTTCATTAATATCTTTATCTTCATTTTATTTTAATGTTTTATTTTATGATCATTCATTTTATGGGCCATATGGTTCGACCATTTGCAATGTGGTAATGGATTTTTCCAAAATATTTATTTTTCATTTGTCTTATTCTTTCTCTTTATTTACCGCAATGTAATTCTTCATTATTCTTATATATATATATATATATATATTAAATTTCCTTTTTATATTTCCCAAACTAATTATCCATGTCAATTTATCTTTATGTTATGGGGAAATATAAGTTTTATAAGTTTCTTGTTTCAATTCCACTCGATAAGAAATCATGATTTAGGGAAACATTCAAATTTCATACCCATTTTTTTGTTATCTACAATGTATGTTTTAATCCACTAAATAATTATGAAAATCACACATTTCATAAAAAAATTCTTAGTTCTTTTCTAGTTTTATATAAACATTTAATCCTTTTATCAATTTATAGGATCTTTAATATTTTCCCTTACACCACACAAAAGTGGATTATTTCAAATCATTCTTACAAAAATTTCAAATGTTTTCAATTCTATTGGATGTTATTTATTCCTATAATATAAATAAATTTTAATAAAATTCTGTTTTATGGGATATACATTTTTATAATATGAATTTTTGAAAAATATAAATGATTTTCCAAAATAACTCTTCTTTACAAAGTAAATGGGTATTTCTATCAAAAATTTATCAATGAGTTTATAATATTATATTTATATATGATTATGAATACAATATTTCAATGTGGTTTTGGACACACTGATTTAAATATATATTATTATATTGATTATTTGACATATGATGACTGTAGTGGACCTAGTTAGAGATGGGTGAGGCATGCAATAGCTATTCAATACATCAGCTGGTCTAATAAGATAAATTGTGATGGTTTTTAGTCAATGCCATACCCATTTATGTAGGATTATATGGCAAGGTCATGATGGTATTTTCATTATTTTCAACATTATGCATTTCCTCATTATAATACTTCTAATTGATTTTTAATGTTATTCTCTATGGATTTGTTTTTATTATCATTTTATTATTTAAGGAATTAATTATTCCATTTTTATTCATATAATATTATGCTTCAGATTATGTTTTAATGGAAACAATTTTTAGTTATTCACCATGATTTATTTTTTATGATTTTTTTATGATAGCTTATTTTGTATTTTTTCTCTTACCGGTCATCTGTGATTACCCCTTTATTAAATATTATTTTAACCCATAATGAGATTATGTGTATTATGAATGATATATAGGGATAATCTAGTGGTTTTTTTGTAGTTTCCTATGGAGTGTGTTTATATGTTGTAACATATCAATTATGTATATATATGGTCTTCAATATATAAGAAAAATATTCAGCCCTTCGGGATGTGACTTCCTTGTTTATTATACAAATGTAATTGTGTAATGCACTGACTCCGAGTTACTAGTGGTTGTGGTCTTCATAGTTGGTATTAGAGGATGTTTTTTAGATACCATGGATACTAGATTTAGAAAACTACGATTTGAGGACATAAATCTATGATAGTCTTTTCAGATAATCATATAATATCATTATATAAATTTTATAAGGTGGAGATTTTCTTGTTATTACCAGAAATAGGTCTATGTCTAGATACTACATGTGGATTTCCTCCTATCACAAATGTAACTTGGTGTAAAAACCCTCACAAAGTGAGTTAGGCCTAACTGGGCATAACATGGTACATGAGAATGGGTCTTACAATGCACCTGGTTTGAAACTCCTTGGGGAAATGATTTGAAAATTTCATATTTTCATTTCAAAACATTATAAAAGAATTAATAGTAAATATGTCTCCAAGAAACCATGTTTATGATTATAATATTAGATATGCCTAAATATTTTTATTTCTCTTAAAGTATTTCAGATGTTTTGGGATTATAAATAATGCTTCATAATGTTATGATATAATCTTGTGTATTACATTATTTATAATTAAAGCCTAGTGTAATTAATGAGAACCCCATCAGTTCACATAATCAATAGAGTAATAATATTCATATCTTTGATGGGTTTAAGATAGTACTTTGAAGGGAATAAGTCTCCCAAATTTTCTCAAAATATGAGATAAATAATTTCTTATTATAGGAAGACAAAGAGAGAATTATCCAAGTCTTATGAATTTAATGAAAAGAAATAGAAGAATAACATAGTAAGTAAATATATAGACAATGGGAATAAGGTAAAGAATAATTTTCCCACATGTTATAATTGTGGATGGAATCCCATTGGTAATTTATTATGACGAACATTTGTTTTCTATATGTGTAAAAAAATGACACCACGATCATGATTGTAAGGAAAGGAATGAATTTCCCAATGTTCTTTGCTTAGACTATGAAGAGATATGACACTATGAAAATAAATGTCTCATGTATAAAAGGAATATACACAAAAAAAGGATAATGGATCATGGTCAAACTTATGATACTATAATAGAAAAAGAATAATGATTAATATTCTTGTGTTTGAATTCATGAATTATATTATTTCATCATTTTATTAAAAAAATCGTTATAAGAATCATGAGATATATATGGATTGTATTATAGTACATCTTCATTATGAAATTGGAAGTATGTTATAACTAACACCAGCAATCAAGGGAAGTGATTTTGATGTATGTTGATCTTATTAAAAACTATTTACTTGGGAAATATAACCCTAAGAATTTTCTTCATGTTTATATAATTTTAAATATATGTTTAAGGGATATTACTAGTGATCATGAAGGAGTTTATTAATCTAATTGTTTATTTTATGATGCAATTTATAGATATCTTGATTTAAGGACAACCTGATATTTTCCTATTGGAAGCATTCATGTTTCATAATGGTTTAAAAGAGACGAAGGTATTCACATATTTGTTATGAGGAAATAAAAACAACATTATTTTTTGAATATTATGATATTTGGATTTTATAAATTTACTGATATTATTTATAAATTATCGATTGTTGAATGTGGACATTAATATTTTACATGTTCTTAAGAATAAATACTTTTGAAATAAACCATGTTAATCTGTGGAAATTATATTTCATTAGTAAAAAAAGATAATTTTCATAGTTTTAGAAAAAATTAATGGTCTAAGGAATTACATAAGGACTATATGACTTGCTAAAAGTTCTTGAGGTGTGAAAAATTCATCATGAAAATTTATTTCTAGGTGCGTGGGATAATGTAGAAATAGATGGAATCACAACCAATGATTGTGATTATGCTTATAAATGGAAATGAAGAAATTATGTTTACCTTCTCAAGTAATGTTTTTAGAAAATAAAACCCTAAACTCTATGAAAATTATTTTAGAACAAACACATTATCCCTTAACTTTTACTTTTGAGAAAATAGTGACCTTTTAACATATCAAAATATTTATAGTTTCATGATAGTTAAACTACTACTAACCATGTTCTCTATCAATGTCAATTAGAACATGATAGTTATAATTCATAATCCCTGAACATGTTATCACTTTTTTCTAATTATTTCTAACCCAAATTCTTGGTTTTATGGTGACCAACTCATTTACCATTCCCTCTTATTAAAAGTATATTTTATTTATAGTATTTTTTATCTTGGGTTACCATAATAGAATTTCAATTATTCAAAATTTGATATTAGAAATACAATTTCAAATTGTATTGAAGAAATTTATTGTAGGAAGGATAATGTCACACTCCATGATTTTATGGTATGTTTCATTTAATGTTTAATTTCTTCAACACTGTAGATTTCACATAATAGCATAATTAAATTAATAATGGTATATAATTTAATATAATTATTTAAAAAATGGCTATAATAACCTCGATGTTAAATTGGAATTAATAAATATTATTATCCAAATTATGAAAGTTATATATTATATATTTAGTAAAATGATTTAACATTCATCCAAATGATATTATTGGATTAAAATCAGAATTATATCAAATTGTACATATTAAAAGGCTAAGAGTTTTTAAACGATTTTTTCCACATTTTAATGGTGAATTGTTTTAAAAGTAAATATTTAGAATTTTAATAATTAAATTAAAATACAAATTTTATTTTTTAAATCATAATTACAACACTATATTAGGGTGATATTTTGGTATCTATCTAAAAATATTTATTTTATAGTGGATAAGTGGAGAATAAAATTGTTTACAACACCGTCATTTAAATTATATTAATAGTATATTTATTATTGGAATAGTAACCATACCTATGAATATGTAAATATAATTTATGAATCTGGTCAATTTTAATATTCCCTAATTATATCATAGTATATATAAATTACTGTTTTTGATCTTATTAATTAAGTGTTGATATTTTTATAAAATATAAATTTTTATTTTTAAATTTATAATTTATATAATGATTAAAATGAATATAAATTTTCATAAAATGTATTACATAATTTTTTATTTCTAGTCTGATAATTGTAAGTCATTTATTAAACCATAATTACGTTTTCAATGTCTTATAATTTTTTTTATAATGTTAGAATAGGTATTATCCATGTTAATGATGATTTTAAATAAAATTTAAATTTATCATATTTTTAATATTATTTTCATAAAATGGAGTTTATTTATGAACTATAAACATCCAATAATTGTTCGGATGGGTGTTTCATATTTTTATAAAATAATTTATTTTTGGGTGAATAGTAAAATATGATAATTTATAATAAAAATACATTATAAGATAAATACAAAACTCATTGATTAATTAAGGATTTAATCACCGTAATATATAAATAACCATAATTATTTAAATATATTTATTGCTAAATCTTAAATAAATTATTGCTTTTGGGTAAAATAATAAACAACTGAATTAAATATTCTAAAACAAACTGTTTCCTCCACTATAAATACGACCCTCACCACCTCTTCACCCCACACCTCTAAATCATTTAAGCTTATCCATTTCCTGAAAAAAACCCTTTACAACCATATTCCCTATATACATTAGGTTTTATTCTAAAAAAATACCAAAATAAATTTCCCAAAGGAGGTTCTCAAGGAGAAGTAATCAAGAGGCTAAAAGATCTTTTATTTTTCTGGTAATTTATTTTCAATTTTCCTTTATGCTCTTATTCACTCCTCACATTCTCAATCCAAACATTCATGATAACTCAATAATAATATATATTATATAATTTTATTATTTTTTGTCAAATCCATCATCATTTCTCTTATCTTCTTCCATTTATTCTAAAAATGATAACATCATCCCTAAGGTTTCGATTTAATTCTGTCATGGTTAAAGTTTTTTTTTTCAATTCCACCTTCAAGGCTAGTCATAAAACTATTTCCATAGTTAAAAAAATTATAATATATGTATTAAATTTTATTTAATGTTATTAATCATATATATATATATAATATTAACTAACAAAACTACACTAGTTCGTGATTATCGATAAAATGCCAAAAGTAATCTAAATGATTGTCACTAATGTTTTATCAATGGATTCATATTAATAACATATAAATTAATGGAATATATACCAATATAATATTATGTATTATCATTAATAGTATATTATTTCAACTATGAACATCTATTTTCATTTTAAAATATTTTCCATACATATATACAAGTAAACTGATCTTGAAAACCATGGAAATGAATCCTACTCAATGATAAAATTGAATTTTATTACTCTTAAAAAAGACCATAAATGAACATAATAAAAATATAATAAATAAAATAAATGAATAAAATTTAATTAGTTAATTAATTACTAGATTTTATCTAATTATCCATGACATTAAGATCAAGTACATTACACAATGGAATATAAGGTAAGGGTTTTCTCATAAAACTTATTTATATGATATAATTTTTATTCACCACTATTTATAATTTGTGGTCTATTTATACTGAGACTTGATGTATAATATCATGAATATAATTATCTTCATGGTATTAAATTTATTAATCTATTATATTTAATTTTGTGGGGAATATGGTTCGACTATTTGTAAAGTGGTAAATTATTCTTCCAAACATCAATTTTTCATTTATGTTACACCTTCCATATCTTTTCCCCAATGTAAATATTAAATATTTATATATAATTCTTATAAATTCAGTTTATATGAGCCAAAAAATATATCTAGATCATTTATTCAATCTTTGAATGGTATATACATGTTTTATGAAGTTATGTTTTCAATTCCTCTTGATAAGAAATCCTGATTTATGGGAACATTCAAATTTCATGTCCATTTTCAAGTACACTGCATGTTTTTTTAATAATTTTTTTCAAAATAACTTATTTCACCGTGAAATAAAATGTGAGATAATTTATGGTTTTATTAAAACATTTAATAATTCTATATTTTTAATTTCACATTAATTTTTTTCATTAAACCACACTAATGAGGCTTATTTCTAATGTTTCTTAAAAACTCATTTTAGAAGTTTTCACTTCAGTGGGAAATAAATTATTCCAGAAAGAATAATTTCATTTTTGTACCCATTTCATTACTAGTAAAAAACGTTATAAATTTTTTTATGAATAATACTAATTATATTCCAAAATATCAATTCATTCCAATGTGAAACCGTATATATATCAAAAAATATATCACTGATTTCAATAGAGAATTTTCATCTATTAATTTTATTTAAAATTTTAAAATTCGTATGGGTCAGAATTATTTAATGATATATTTTATATTTTATTATTCGATATATTTGGAATGACTTTAACCTTTTATATGATGATTGAGGGCCCTTTTTAGACCCTCGATTCATTGACATGTCTCATGAGATAAATAATATTGGGTTTTGTCTAAGACCTTACACATTTATGTTTACATTTTATTTATAGACTTGATGGTATGTTTGTAATGCCTATCATTATGAATTCCATCATTATAATACTTGTAATTGTTTGTCCATGAAATTATCCATGGTATTTTTTTTCTCGTTTCATTATTTTTGACATTATTTAATCAATTTATATTCATGTCATATTATGGTCGAGAATATGTTTTAATGGTATAATTTTTTAGTAATTCTACAAGACTTACTTTTTACGTTTATTTATAATAGCTTATGCTTTATTGTTTACCCTTAATGATGATCTGAACTCGCCCCTTTCTTTAGTTTTATGTTTTTTAGTATGTGAATATATTCATTATGAATTACATGCAAGGTTAATCTTGGAGATAATTGGAGTTTCTTATGATGGTGATTAATTGTCTTTTTCTATTTCAATGTAATAATTATGTATGTATCTTGTTTTCCAAGTATAATAATCCTTTATGGCCTTTGATAAGTGACTTTATCGGTTATTATACCAATGTAATTTAGTATGTAATGGGATCCGGGATACAGTGTTTGAGTTATTTATAGATATATTGAAACACGACCACATAAAAGGATGTACCCAATGATATTAACTTCCAGAATCTATAATTTTAACTTTCATTATATACCACATAGCAGATTTTCGCAATGTAATACATGAATTATATGAATATTCTGAACATAATTACCACTTTTCTACAAATATATGAGGATTCAATTGATGGTAAATACTAAAAATCATTCTATTTATTGCAATAAAATCAAGTATATAATTCTAATGAAGATTTATATGTTTTTATGATGTAAAATATCACTAAGAACTAATTGTGATAATACAAACAATTGAAAATAGTCTTTCTAATATACTTATCATAATAACAATGCTAGTGGTAACTATAAAATAAATATATGTTTTAGAATCATCATACCACATCTTGAGGATTTAAAAGATCCTTTTATTATTAAAAGAGGGTACAAGTTCATGAGTTATTCATTATTTATGTTGTGATACTCAATTTAAACCCTCTAGTTTTTCATTTAACATCATAATGAAAATAAATGAACTTCCTTACAGAAAAAACCTTATTTAATAAATAATTTTTCTTATTGGAATATAGGAATAAATGATTAAATATTTATAGAGAGGAATTTAGGGAATTTTGGAGAGTCCAATGTGTTAGAAATTTGATTTCCATGGTGATAAAAAAAACAACATCTGAGATATATTTACCTCACAAAAAACAAATTTCATTATCTTAATGAAAAATTAAAGATACATACTATATTTATTAATTAAAAAATATTAGGAAGAACACACCAAGATCCATCCAATAAAAATCAATCAGATTTAATGGAAATCACTAATTTTCTAAATGATGTATGTGCTGATAAGAAGAATAGAAATTAATTTTATATGAACCAATGAATAGAACATACACTCAAAAAAATCCCCAACATCAAACATCTCTTACCCTAGTGCTCCATTATCAAAATATTATCATAAAATAGTTAACATGTTATAAAATCACTATTGTATAATTTGTGATCCATGATTATCATGCCCAATGAGCACCTTCCAAGAAACCCTACTACAAAAAGGGAGAGGATAGAAACAACTAATGGAGTTAGATTGTTTTTGGATTTTGAAGAAGGATTTATCAAATTTTATATTTTTTATATATAATGTTAAATATTATCTATTTTTAATATTCATTTGGATTAATCATTAATTTAATATGATAATTACATTTACAATAATTAATATAATCATAATATTTGTTATTGTAATTAAAAAAATGATGAATAGAAAATTGGTGTTAAAATATTTAGTAATAATAAAAATATAGGGTGAATTATTTTTACATTGTTTAATGTTAGTTGGAAGTGAATATAAATAATAAGAGATTTCTTTGATAGTTTAATAACATTGGTTCTCATATAATAAATAAATACATATTATTGTTGGTAAATTATATGTTATTATTGAATGATAAAAATATATTTCTATGAATATTGGTAAATATAATTTCCCATAGTTAAATGTAATACAAAAAATGTAATATTTTATGAATTAATTTTATTTACAAATGGATATATTATATATCAATGAATATTTATTACAATAAATAAATATTTTTATAATATCACCTCTAATGTTTGTAAATATAATTAAAAACCCATTTATTTTCTAGGGGTTTTTCATGTCATTAGTGGGATAGTGAATTTTTTTGAATCGATAATGAAACCCATTTTCATTCCATGTTTGTTTTTTATTTGATGAATGAAACCACTATATTTTAATTTATTATTTTTAATACATTGAATGAAGCATGTTTTATTCTCATGAGTTCTATAGGATATGAGGAGTTATTGAATTCATATGACACACAATTGTATCGATGAATGATATATGGGGCCCAATATCACCATCTAATGAATAGTTTTAATGTATATATCTTATGAGATAAGTATTAATGATTAAATATTATTTACTCAATATCATTATAACTGTAGGTGTGGCTCATGAAAGCAATGTTTACCAATAATAATTTTTGTGGAATATTTGAACATTGTCATAGTTTTATATATACTCATGTTACTATGTCATTATCCCATATCTCATTCTTATTAAATCATATTTGCATGATATGTGTAATTCATGCATACATTTTAGAATAAAATAATGGATTCATTAGTGTATATTAATGAATATCCTTTCCAAATGTTGAGAAAATTAACATTGTTTGTGTTTTTTAAGGATAGAATGAATAAATAAAAAATGAATTAAAAGTGGCATGTTTTTAAGAAAAATGACCCATTAAACCACTCACATTTCTCATTGAGAGACAATGGAATTTTTAATTTGAGCATCAATAATTTCTCAGGGAAAAAAGTAAACATGAGTTTCATGAGTGGAAAAATTAAGTGCGCATCATGAATCATCCGTACACAACATGTAGTATCAGTTTGCGATATTCCATAGATCGAGAATCCATGTCGTGATAAATTTCATGACCTGAAAGCCTTAAAGTTAATGAGTTATAATTACACATCATGATATGGGTCAATGGTCAAAGTATTTGAACTATATTTTTGAAATATTCTTGAAGACACATATGCATCACAGATAAGGATTATATGATGCATAACCTATATACATGTCATGTAATGTATTAATTTTCCGAAATCTCAAATGATATCTATACATGTGTCATGTAGATTCATAGTACATAGAGTTACATGGAACAACTTATATCCTGAGTTCACAATATTACATAGGCCGGATAGAAACAAATTGAAGTCTGTAAATAAATGAGCTATTTGCTGCTTTATGGAATTAAAATTTGTCCTGAGACTAATTTCTGAAGAAAATAGTCTACCCAATCTAGTAATTATATCTTTCTTTTACTTGTTCATTTCAGTTATTTTTCCATTCCCCCTTATTCACAAATCTCTCAGATTAGATCGTAAACCCATCTTATAATAGGGAAATGTAACTAATGTGGGACGGTGCATTGGATTTAATTTTTTTTATTCATGAATTTGGTTTGTGAAATTTATATTCTTCATCTTCCAAATCAATTTATTTTTATTTTATAATGACCATTGGCAATTTCATTAGAATAAAAATTAATATTTCATAGTTGATAGCCCTAAAAGAATCATGACCATTTTAAACCTTATAAGAAATCATGTTTAAATATGGTGTTGGGAAAAACAAAGTTTGGTGAATTCATATACTACAGGACCAATGGAAATTGGGTATTTCCACATTGAGGATGAGATAACATGACCATTGGATCTACCCTATATTGTCTCTGAAACCAATCATGAATTAACATATTTTATAAAATCCATTTTCCCATGAACATTAAAATTAAAAATCTTCATCGAAGTTTCATAATTTCATAACAAAATAGTCCATCTGCTATTTTTTTAATCTAAATTCATTAAAATAATCAATTCACTCTATTCTCACCTTTATTATCTATTTAATAAAATTAATATTTTAAAATATTAATCAATCTAATTCACTATATCTGTGGGTTCGATCCCTAACTTTACTAATACTTCATTTTAAATAATCATGTATCTGAGTTTGTGTTTTATAAATTTATTTTTTCACATTATAATAAGGAATTTACCACACCCTACAAGGATATCATTCCACCCTCATTTTACCCATTTATAATATTATTCCATGATATAAAATATATGATTTTTGGGTTGAAATTTCTTATAAATCATGATTATATGCATATTTTCATCTTAAACACACTTATGTTCTATGATTGTTGTCTTGTATGTCTACACATTTTGAAAATGTAGTCTCGTCCATTTATTTTGTTTCAATTTCCACATGTTATTATGAAAGGTAATATATAACATGTGTTAAGAAGAGTATCATGTATTGAGGATTTGTGAGAGATATTAAAGGATTACAATAGGTTAAGTATATGTTAATATAGTGAAAAAAATCCATTTAATATAATGAATTTGGGTTCTTATAGTTAAATAATTTTGATTATTCCCTAAAACTATAAAACTCAGTTGGGTATTGGATATAAAATATCACATTTTTTAAAATTATCATGTAGGTGTGGTTGTTTTTCAAACTGTGTGAGTATAGTATGTGTTGTTTAGCTTACGATATAGGAGTATGGGTCAAGTGAAACACCCCTATAAATACCTAGACATAAATACTTTTATTAGAACGTAGACATCTTAATAATATCAGATTATATAATTTTCCAAAACACATTTTCACCATCTCAGAATTTGGCCACAAATTCCCCTTAACATTTCATTACCATATTGTAAAATAGAAATAAAAGAAAAGTAATAAAAATTTAAATTAGAATTAAATCCTACAAATACATTATCCATGGGTTTTAAGACATTCCATAAAAATCATATACCACATCTATATTACCCCTATTTTAGAGAGAACTGTGATGGAATCTTTTTTTTTCAGACTCATATTAAGAGCTATAAAATATTCCCACATGAAAAATTAAAAATAAATTATTTATTAAATTATTTATTTTTGAAATCCAACAATTCAAAAACTAAATGATTCATCTTCATGAATACCTCCAAAAGTATTATTAAAAAATTTCAAAGGAATTATTTAAAAAATTACGATGATACACCATGGTTATATTAAAATATTGTATCGCTAAAAAAACTCACAATAAGAGCTGAGGGTATCGAGTAGGCATATACCTTACATGGTCGCATGATATCTCATAAACATTTCCATGAATCAAAAATATTTCAACCAAGGGAATCACTCACCAATGAAGGAACATCTATTTCCATTCCATGGTAGTCACTAAATACTCCATAAAGGTCGTGTTGTCCTTGAAATATATTGCATCCCTGTTGATAATAAAAAAATTTAGCACACATTCCATATCAACAACAATACATGTTCTATTTTTTTCTGGTCCTTCTATGGCTATAATTGTAATATATTAGAAATGTCACCAACTTTTCATAGAATCCTGGATAATCCAATGAAGATTTGGGATAATTTTCAAAGTCATAAAACCTCATAAAAACCCACTGAGGTGTGACTATAAAGAACATCAGGTCTCCCATATAAATATGCAAACGTCTCCATATTCCAATTTTGTAGGATTTTTGATATCTCCATGTTTTATTAAAATTTATTTGATCTTCTATATTTTACCTGTAATGAATTGCAACAGTTGAGGCCCCATTAGAGATGGCACTCAAATCAATCTCTAATAAAGGGGTGATCTGATATGTCTATAATAAATTGTGTAAAATACATATAGGTAAATTATATAGGGATATTAATTTTTTTTATTAAGAATATAATGTTTTCATTTTATCATCCCAAATCCAAAAAAAATGAAAGAATCATTATTGTAGAGGATCTTCAAGAACATGTATATTCACATTGGTTTAAAATTTTATCCTTGGTTGGATGGTCATACATAACTATAGATTAATACGAAAACCATATGGAAATAAACTCTATAATATGGATACTAATTGAGAATTATGTTCAATAAAAATCAGATAGGGTACTCCATCCAGTCACATTATATCATATGTGTACAAAATGGCCAAGATCTAGACCAAAATATGCCCTTGATTTGGAAGGAGGTGTTGTGACTTGGTAATCTTATATATAATGACCAAAATATTGTCAAGTTCCATAGAAAATAGTATAAAAACAAAAACTATCCGTCAAGAAACCATCATGACTACACTTAGGATCCGAAAGGTGTTGAATTATACGTATAACAACCTAGTTATTATCCATCACATTATAGAAAATGAAGCAATGTAAAAATGAACTCAACCACACAACACATCATAAATAGACACCAAATCTAAAATAGATTATTCTAGTACATCATAATCACACTAAGATATACTACTAAAGCATAAGTATAAAACTACATCATTACCACCTCACAAATCGATGTAAGAAAATGTGTTTCTATATGGAAGAGAACAAAATACTTCCTTCCTTCACCGTTTACCACAGGTGAGTCTATAATGAGAATATGATCTCATAGAACCTAATAATTGATACTAAATTACACTATTCCATCAACCAATAATTAATTTCATTTGTCAAAACCATCAGCTGATGGTATGATGTGTCTCTTTTCTTAAAACAGTCCATCTAAATAAATGATAACTACTAATAAAACTCCAATAATAATCTCTTATGTGATTTCTTGATGAGGGAATCAAGTATAATATTTCTATTCACTAGATTTTAAAATATCTTTAAATCATAGTATTATAATAATTGAAACCATTTTCTTGGATAAAATTAAGGCCTAATAGAGAAAATATGTTCTTGAGGATCATCTGATTAGTAAAGACCATAAATCATTCCGAAAGGCGATACTTCGTCAAAATATTAAAGGAAAAAAATCCATAAAAGATATAAATCATGATATACATTGTTATAATCATGATTTATTAGTTATCTAAATCTATATGTTATCATCGGTAACTTAAACATGAACACAAATCCTAGCCCAAAACACACTTCATCTTAGAATACCACATCCTCTACACCATACTCAAAAAATCGAAAAAATAGAGCACTAGGAAATCTCTAATTCATCTCCTTGGAACACGTCTTATATTTATCTTAGTATGTAAATATGTACCTCTTCTGAGTTATGGGTAATAATAAATGTTATAATATATTATTTGTCAATCACATTCATATAGTAATCTCACACTAGAGAAATGAAACATTTATTCACTGTTATAGACATTGAGGGATCCTAATCCATCTCCCCCTCATTGTTCAAACAATAAACATTAATACATCCCTATAAAATGAAATTTTTATTGAAATGAAATTTTTCAGTTCATAATTTTCACACTTCAAGATCATTCTATATAGTTAATTCTCAAGTGGTAAGTCTAATAAAGTCTTTTGAATGTTTATTATTATCCTACTTCATCTATGAATTGATAAGGTCGAAGATGCTGAAAAAACCCATGAATTTTTCCATGTATAATTGAAGAATATGGTTCAAATATCATGTTAACCCTTATATAGTGTTAATCATATCTAATAAAATTACTAAGAACATATACTGATCATAAAGACAACTAAACAGAATCATTGGAATGTGTTCCTCATGGATCCCAAATTTGGTGGTAATGAGGCCCATGAAATTTTTTCGATAACCATATTACTAATTTTAGCTGGTCATATAGATCCCATATTCTCATAAATTGGTATTTTTTCATGAATATCTATATAATTAATTAGTGAAAATAAATAAAATTCTCAATTGGTTTTCAACCTTGTTAGAGAACAAAATAGGAGCTTCATAATGAGAAACCAGAGGTCTAATATTATACTTTCTTACAAGGTCATCCATTTTTATTGTATTTACTAGAACATTTTTGGGGGAATATAATATATTGACATGGATATGTGTGTGATATTTAGGTTAAAAAATACCATAATAGACCTCATGATGAGGTTGAAACCAAGTAATTTTTTAAGGAAAAATTCTATATAACATTCCACTATTATAGAAATAAAAACCATTACAACATAATTAAATCATAATGTGGGGGTATTAAAAGGTTGTGAAATAAACTAAAATCACCTATGAGTCATCCAATATACACCATTACAAGGTCCCCGTTCCCTATGGATGTTGAATATTGATCTATATACTCGACGAAATATAAATCTACACCAATATAAATATATTTAGTCCAAGTCTACCGATAACTAGAATATGATGAAAATAACATCATGAATGCTCATATTTCATATGATGTGGTACCAATAGTTTTTATATCTATAAAGAGAATTATATAATTGTTCCTATATCTGAGAGATAGGATGATCAATGATTGATGGAACATCATCAATAAGTGGTAGATATGAGAGATATACTTGGATCTATTTCTATGAAAAAACATGTGAAAAAACATGTGAAAAAACAGAATTAGTTAAACCACATAGTATGTGTCAGAATTATTTGGTGTTTTAAAATCTAATTCCACATCAAAACATGTTTTATATTAACTAATATAACCCTAAATCACATGATTAAATTTCTTTTCTTCACCCATATCATAAGGCTTTCATATTCTTCAAAGAGTAAATGGTGGGAAATCGAAGTATCATCTACCTCTAAAAACTATTAAAAATTGAATTTTATTTATAAAGGCCACCATAACCATTTTTGAGACGTATTTGGTATTTGAAATGCCTTGAATGAGGAGGTTCTTATATTCATCCATCAGAAAACCATCTACTACACATCTAGTTAGGAAATCACAAACTATATGTCTATATCCACCATATGAGTAGATGATCCTACCTGTCTACTTCTTTAAACCTTTATCCAAAAAATATGTATTAAATAATCTATATTTTGAGTATGATTTTTATTTAATGTAATGAAGAGATCTTGGTTCCCTATGTTAGAAAGATTATATGGATTACCCGGCCTCTCGAAGAACACATGCTACCATAGATCCTACTCGCATCTCATAGTTAAAATTCTTGATCAGTAGGACTCACTCCAATTCCTCATTACTAGTGGAAATTATTGAAGTAATAAATATTTATAATGTCTTTTTCAATAGGTTTTTATTAAGATTACAATATCTATGGTATCCAACATGAATCATTTCCTAGGAATACTTCAAGAGGTCATTGAGACACACATTGTTTTGGGAGAATGACCAGATACCCTTTTATAAGAATTACAACTCTTGATCCAATATATTCATCATATAAATTGGGTAGTACTCCTCCCTAAATACAAACATTAACATTTCAAATGATAGTGTTACCAAATTCTGAATCTATATTACAAATAACTAGAAACATTCTATTTCACTATAGATAAGACATGTAACATGAACTACAATTTTCATCAATGCATGTAAATATGAGAAAAAAGATGTGAGTAATAGAATACAAACATACATTTGATTCTTATGTGTACAAAAAACCCCAAAACAATAAAGAGCTGTTTATATTAAACTTAGGATGTTCACTCCTATTAGGAGATGGCCCAATTTTTATTATGAGGACCACCATATAAAATCAAAGGTATTATTCTATCTTTTAAACTAGTGGTGATCCATCCCTCAACGTCAATAGTGTTGTAAATACTTCTTGATTAATCCCCTATGTGGATGCCTAATCATTTGGTTTCTTGGTATCTATAGTGTAAATATTTAGAATTTTATAAACAGTTCATGTCTTCTGTGGTAGATATGGTCTGTTATATGGTGGAATCATGTTTTTGAAAAGTTAACCTCATGATAATTAAACTCTTCAAAGAATAACTGTATGTAGGAATCATTTGTTTGAAAAGATAGCCTCGTGATTATTAAATTGTTCCACGAATTATTGTTTAAGGAAATTTATGAATAAGTACAAAACTAAGACATGACATAATTCATTTTCCAAATAACTAAATCCCATAACAAGTGCCTCCGTATAAATATCCAACAATAAAAAAATAATATTATTTTATTTTTATAGACTAAACATCACAATATTTCATTACCAAATATGTTTTGGGTTCTTAATTCCTTACAGTTAATTGATAACTCTTACATAACATGAAAATATATTTTGAATTGGAATCCTCCACAATGTATATATTTCTATAATAATATAAAACTTTTAAAATGAAATGTGACTTCATTTCTAGAAAAATACTCTTGAACATTTACATGAGTTCCTATTTTTCCCAATTAAACTTTTAACCCCGTGTTTTTAATGTGTAGGATGAGCACAAAAATATTAGAAATAGATATAAAATGATTCTCTTAGTTCAATGAAATACAAGAAATGACATAAAAGGTTTACCATATATAATTTTATATTTGAAAATATAAAATAAATCATATCTATATGTGAATCCTTATTTTTTATCAATGAAAACCGTTCAAACCCAGAGTGTAATATCCTGATTTTTACAGTGATAATAAAATCTGTCTTTTTGTCAAATTATGAAATCTGTTTGTGAAAAAAAATATGTTATCATTGAAATAATTTAAAATCTATGTTAATGGTTTTACAAAATAGAAAAATCCATGTTATCACATTGAAATATTAAATAGAATATTTTCAAAGAAAAAACTTAGCTAATTTGAGATTCTCAGGCCCATAATGCCTCGACGGATACAGAATAAAAATATTAATTACATTTTATTATGGTTAATAAATTTATTCAGAATAATTGAATAACACCAAAATGGTGGATTATATGAAAAAATGGGACCACATTTAGCTCCATATTGTGTTTTTACCCTAGGTGGGGTGTAACATTTGAAGGTGTCTGATTTTAGGTCACCTCACTGACATGATCCGGTTATTAAATAATTTTTATTAAATAATTTTTTATTTTTAATAATTTAATAACTCTAAAACAATTCATTTTAAAATGAATATTAGACCATCGTTGGTTATAGAAAAAGTGTTTTACCCTAGGAAGGGAATGAAATTTATATTTGTTGAGTGTTTGAAAACGTCAGGCACGATAAAACCCTTTTTATATTTAAATAATTTTTTAATATATTTTTTAATTATTAAATAAATAGTTTCGTTAAAATATTTTTTATAAGAAATATGAGACAACAGTTAGGTTTGGAATTATGGCCTTACCCTAGGCAGGGAATAACTTTTATGAGAAATGTTCATTTAGTATCTTTTAATTTTGATAGAGTAAATAATTAAATTTATAAATATAATTAAATAAGGAAACAACATCATCTACTTCACATGCCTCAAAGGCTAATAACATGTTGGTTGATTTTTATAGATTCAATTAATTGTGTTTCTGACTAATTAGAAACTGAATTCACATTAAATAGGATTATTAAATTACTCCTCATTGATTAGTTTTGTTTTAAGGTATTAATATATAAGAATTATTTTGTCAGTTAAAAAAACCCTAAACGCCTTTGAGATGGCAATAAATTATCATATAATCCTCATTTTAGTTATACTAATAAGACCAGGCTAGTTCATCCATGATCAATCAATTAGTTGAGACTCATTTTCTTTTAGGAAAAGCATATGGGGAGGGATCTTCTACATGGGGTGTGGTGCTATAGGTTCTTCCAATTTTTATTAGTATTTTTTTAACATCTCAGTTTTTTAATTTCATCATTAGTGATCGTATTGATGTGACAATGGTTTATTCAGATTTTTCATAAAAAGAAGAAGCAGAATCACATTTTTCTGAATGATTCAATGCATTTTTAATCTATTTTTTAACATTTTTAATGGATAATTTTCAAAAAATATCAAAAATAGTTTGTAAATAAAATTTCAAAAAATGTTTACAACAAATTTTTCTAGAATAATTCTTTAGAATTATCAAAGGATATATTATTAAAATTATAAATTGGTAGTCATTTCAAATTTCCATGAAATTATTACTAAATAAATTATATATGGAAAATTATGTGAAATTTATCAAAAGTATAAATGTGTGAAATATCAAAAAATAATTTCATGAAATTATAAATTAAAATTCAATGAAATTATCCAGTGATAATTTATTGCAATAATAAAACATAGATTGAATTAAATTATAAATAAAAAATTTCATAATTAATTAAAAATAATTTAAAATAATTACAAAAGTTTAATCAAATTAAAAATTATCAAATGATATTTTTTGAGAATAATTAATCTATAATCACTAGATTATTGAAAGATAATTTATTGTAAGAAATTTATCAGTGGATAATTATGTATCAGAGTTTTCATGAAGTATAAATATCAATGGATAAATTGAAATAAAATTAACAAAATATAACTATAAATAACATTTTTTTGATAAAATTATCGAAAAAATATATATTATGATAATTTAAAATAAAATTATAAAAATAAAAATATAGATTTTAACTTATAATGAGTTATCAAAATTTAATTATAAAGGATAAATTTGGATAAATTAATCAAATATAATTATTAAAAGGTAATTTGAAAGAAATTATAAATGTTGAACTATAAAAGAATAATGTAAAAAAATTATCAATAATAAAATTATAAAAGAATAATTTATGAGAAATTATCAAATTTTAATTATAAAATGTTAATTTAATAGAAATTATCAAAGTATAATTATGAAGGGATAATTTATGAGAAATTATCAATATCCAATTATAAAATGATAATTTAGAAATTATATAGGGAAGATAATGTATCATTATATGTGAATTTTTTCAGAAATAAAATATCAAAAATTGGTTCTAGGAACCCTCGATGAACATAAAAAATTGATGTGTCTTCAAATGCGATGATTAGGCCTTGAGGATGTTTATAAACCACATAGGGTGGATTTTACTTTTCACTAAGTTTGAGGGCATTGATGTAGAATGTTCCATATCCTTTTAGGGGGTTTTATTAGTGTTTCATTCAATATGATTATATGTAGACATATTTTAGCAAACATGCTAGATTAAGACAACATGTGATTGTGTATCCCTAGTAACCTCTTTTTATTCTATATCCCATGACTACTCTATAGATTATTATTCATGTTTTGGGTTGATCACATGTATTATGTTTGATCTTTAACTAATGATTATATTTTATGATTTCTTGTTTTTCTTACAACGATATGTATGGTTTGTGGTATTTTCATGGAACCAAATATAGGTGTACCATCATGAAATTTTATTCATTGGAGGGAGAGTTGGTATGACTTGTGATAATTGTGTTGTGGGACCCATGAAAATGAAAGGGATACAAGAATGCCTTGGAATGTCTTATCATGAAATCAATCACTAAGGGATACTAATTATCTATCAATCCCTAATATTCACTCAATTAAGATGGTACACTGTATAGAACATGGTCCCAAGTATATAACTCAATGATTAACAGATACTTATTTTCTCCCAGTCCTTATTATATGATTTGATGACTATGTGATGATGATTAGATCTATATCCATAGTATATCACTCCATTAATTATTAAAACTAATTAAAAGTCTATACATTTCATATATAGATAACAGAACCTTCGTGAGGTGATTTAATATGGTGTTTCCTGATCACATGATGATGTGTTGCATGATTTATTAGACATATGGTTAATCCCAGATTCAAATAACTACTTGACTATCCATCAGGAATAAAACTCATGTAGGCACGCCTAGGGGTTTGTCTCCACATGGATAGTGTACATATTATCTATTTTTTATTGTGTGTTATTATGCTTTTTATACATTCTTTTTATAAGGCCATGGCCTTAAACCTTACTTAATATTTAATTAAATGAATAATTCACATTGAGGATCTTTTCAGGTTTAGAGTTTTAGAGAATTAGATCATAAAACATTTATTACATTCCACATTTAATCAAAGTGGTTACATAAATGATAGTATTCATTTTTCCCATCAACAGAAACATAATTAAAATATAACATGGATTCTTTCTTGACACTTCCTTGACACTATCATAATATCATGTATCATTCTCTTAACATGTGAAAAACATTTCAAAAACATGGGAAGAGCATAAAAAACTCAGTAAGGGTTATAAAAATATGGAAAGGAAACATGAGTTCATATATACATACGAATGAAATCATACTTTACCCATTAAACATAGGCACCTTAACATACCTCATAAAATCATGAATAAATCATAGAAATCATAAGACATAAAGGTAACTTGAGGTATTCTTAACATTCATACATTGGGAGTAACCCTCTTAGTTACGTTTGGAATACCCATCACAGTATATTCCCTAAATCTCTCATAGAAGCCTTAACGTTTCACTCCTTCACATTACCCAATGCATTGGAGAGCTATATCGGGCTCACATTCCCTTAAATTATCCCGGAACCACCCATATTCATAATAATTCCCAAGAACCACAACATAATCTTTTCACATAAAACATGCATAAAGGAAACATAAAATTTCTACCTTTTAATCACAAGATATCAATACAACAAATTGATATAAAAACATTATGAAAACCATTTTCAATACCAAAAGAAAAGAAAAGTAAAACATGGTATTTATAAACTTGATTTAATTTATACTTACTTAAGAACATTTTTCAAGTTCATTATTCCTTTTATATCACTTATTACCATGTCATGAACACTATGTAATTATTTTAGTTAATAACGGTCGTTTTAATGATCATTGGTAGTTGAGTCAAAATATGCTCTATATAATTACAAGTTTTTCATGTATCCATTATATCCAGAGTTATACTCATGATGTATATATCATATATATCATATATATATATTCATTATATACATTCATTTATAATATTACACAACGTTTAGAGGTGAGAAATGAAATGCACCGTTCATGGAGATAGTAAGCGGTACGTACTCATGAACGCTACTTTCATTTATATTTCATATTTTATGGAATTAAAACATAATGATACATAATAGTATTTTAATTCCAGTATGGTATCATATATAATATCAATAAATATATCCTTTATATGTACCACATATGGTATTAACGAATCAAATCACTTTGAGGGGGCGGTAGTCCGCACTTCCTAAAATGTAGATACCGCGTTACTCATAATGGTAACCATAATGATATGACATAAATGAAAAATACAGAAGATTAAGTAAAACATAAACATATTATATATAATATATAAATATAGTGACATCTTAATGGAAATCTTTGAAGGTGATATATGAGTGTTGAACAATCATCGTTTCCTGAGGCAGAAATTCGTCATCCACGGAAACAGTATGTTCTTTAACCATTAGATGTAGGTGTGTGTAAGTGTAGATAGAATCCATATTCTAACAAAATCCTAGTATATGGATGATCCTGTTGTTGTTACAAAAGAAATTAATAAAAAGAGTTTAGGGGGTTGGAGAAGCAAAATAAAACAAAAGAACACAAGAGAATACACTACCTTTAAATCGGGTAACTCTTTTTTATTTGAGCTCAAGGCTTCCTTGAGAAGACTTCTGCCCAAAGTGAGGCTTCTAAGAGTTACAGAGGGATGTGGAGAGGAAAAATGGACAGGTTTTGGCCGAGGAAAAGGCTTTGGAAGTGTGGGTATGGAGGTAGAGTTGGGGGCCTTTTATAAGAGGAGAGGAGGGGCACTCATGGAAAGTAAAGAAATGTTACTTTATATTAAAATGAGTTTCGGATTTAAAAGGTCCCACATTGATATAATTCTAGGATATGGTGATAAGAGTTATAAATCCACATATCCAATAGTTTTTGGACGTGTTTAGGTCATATATTTTACATTATCTTTTCATTTTATTTAAATCATTAAATAATGAGGTAATCTCTCCATCATCATGGTGTCATAAATAATTAAATTTATTTAATGTCTAAAAATTATAAAACAACTATCAGGATGTATTAAGTCTTTTTATCTTTATAAAAAATATTCATAGTAAAAAATATGACTTGTATAACCCCGTTTAATTTTTTTTGTAAAACAACTCATGTTTGTGACATTTTAATTTTAACATTAAATAAAAAGATATTAATGTCATTTCCCTACCAAAGTGGCTCCATGGGGTCCCCAAGTTGACCCATGGAGTTTCTTGGTCGGCCATGACACATCCAATAAGGTTAGGACATGTGTCAAGCTCATCTCATAATAATAAAACATTATTCTTACATAAAATTACATTAATTACCTCTAATCGTGATTAAAAACTACAAAGTTACTATTCACCAAAAATTATTTTAATCCCATTAAACCTAAATTTACTTCTTAATAACAACCATGAATGTAGGATTTTTGAAATTCAAACCACAGAGGTGGTAAAATTTCATTAAAATGAAAAATCAGTTTTTATAAGTACCACTTAGTGGTTTCACTATTCATCAAAAACTGAAGTTTTCCAGAAAAAACCATAACTTCACCCTAATCTATATTTGTTATTCCGAATTCAAAATTGATCCCTATTTTACAAAATTAAAAACATATAAGTTGCATTAATTAATTTAATAATTAATTCCTGCTGTCAGAGAAAATATTGTTTTTTTATGAAATAAAAAGTATCAAAATATTGACACTAGTTTAAGTACGATTTCAAAGTGAAATTAATACCAACGACCACTATAGGATTAAATGGTAAAAATATTAGTGTATTCCATGATTAAGATTGGATTTATTCTCATTTTAATCCTCTAAAACACAATCTAATTCATTAATAGACATAGATAAAAATATAAATTATTCATTACTAACATGGGATGTTACATCCTTCCCCCATTAGAAAATTGCGTCCACGTAATTCATTTACATATCGAATAAGTGGGGGTATTTATCCCTCATTGCATTTTCATATTCCCATGTTGCCTCTTCAATCATGTGGTTTTCCACAAAACCTGTACCTGATGAATCACCTTATTCTGTAACACTTGATCCCTGTGGTCAAGAATTGGGACCGGTTGTTTCTTATAAGATAGGTTCTCTTCCAGCTGAACTACCTCTGGACTCAAAACATGAGACGGATCTGGAATATAATTTCTCAACATCGAAACAAGAAAAACATTTTGTACCTGAGATAAACTCGGAGGTAAATCCACTCAGTAAAAACTGATTCAACTCTCTCAAGAATTTGATATGGTCCAATGAACCTTGGACTCAGTTTTCCTTTCATACCAAATCATGTCAGACATTTCCATGGTGATACTTTGAGAAAAACATGATCACCTACCTCAAAAGAGAGTTCCTTCCTCCTATTGTCCGCATAACTCTTCTGCCTGCCCTGAGCTATTCTCATGTGTTTTTGTATCATCTGAACTTTTTCTGCCAACTCTTCTACCAACTCTGGACCCATCAACTTCCTTTCACCCACTTCATCCCAGAAAGATGGACTTCGACACCGCTTCCCATATAATCCATGAAATGGTGCCATCTGTATACTGGAATGAAAACTGTTATTATAAGAAAATTCAACCAATGAAAGATGTTGGTCCCAACATCCCTGATAATCCATCGAATAAGAATGTAGCATATCCTCCAAATTCGGGATCGTTCGTTCTGACTGCCCATCGGATTGAGTATGAAAAGTTGTACTAAAATTTAATTCAGTACCCAACTACTTCTGAAGGCCTTTCCAAACGTTAGAAGTGAACCTGAGATCACGATCATATTCAATGAAGATAGGAACTCCTTGTAACCTGACTATCTCATTAAAATACAAACGGGAAAGTTCATCTAGGTAAAAAGTATCTCGTATAGAAAGTAAATGAGCATATTTAGTCAAGCGATCAACAATAACCCAGATTGCATTATTACCTCGAGATGTCTTTGGTAATCCCACAACATTGTCCATGGATATATTCTCCCATTTCCACTCTGGCACTGGTAAAGGCTGAAGCATCCCATTCGGTAACTGCCACTCTACTTTAACATGTTGACAAGTCAAAAAATTCACAGTAAAATTGGCAATAGCTCTTTTCATTCCATCCCACCGGTAATACTCCCGAAGATATCTATACATCTTAGTACTGCCAGGATGAACTGAAAACGGAGAACTATGAGCTTCACGTAACAACTCTCTCTTCAACTGTGAATCACAAGGCACACACAACCTCTTCCCAAATCTCAAATCACAATAATTATCAATGTTGAATTCAAGCAACTTACCCTTATGAACCAGCTATACTTTTTTCTGCAACCCACTGTCTTGCTTATGTGCTTGCTTGATTCTGTCTAATGGAGAAGATTTCACCAATACCTAAAACAAAACAGCAGGACATCCAACACCAACAACATCTATGCCAAAGTTCATCAAATCAAAAACCAAAGCATCTCATTCCAAACGTAGCATGGCTAATGAAGCATTACTTTTCCGACTCAAAGCATCAGCCACTTTATTTGCTTTTCCCAGGTGGTAATGAATTGTACAATCATAATACTTGATTAATTCCAACCGTCTCTTCTATCTCATGTTCAACTCTTTCTGAGTGAATATATACTTTAAACTTTTCTAATCAGTATATATTTCACACATTACTCCATACAAAGATGCCTCCAAATTTTTAAAATGAAAACAACAGCAGCTACTTCCAAATCATGTGTAGGGTAATTTACCTCATGAGTCTTCAACCGTCGTGAAGCATAAGAAATTACCTGATCATTCTGTATTAGGACGCAACCAAGTTCTTTCAATGAAGAATCACTGTATATAACAAACTCGCCATTCCTGGAAGGTAGTGCCAAAACTGGAGCATTCACCTATCTTCCTTTTAGTTCCTGAAAACAATCATCACATTCTTTTGTCCAGATAAACGTAACACCCTTCCGAGTTAGCATCGTCATTGGACTAGAAAACCGGGAAAAAATCTAACAAACCTTCGGTAATAGCCTTCCAAACCAAGGAAGCTACGAATATCAGTTACATTTGTGGGTCATGGCCATTCTTCAAAAACCTTTGTTTTTGCAGGATCAACAGTTATCCCATCTTTAGAAACAATATGACCAAGGAAAGAAATTTATTGCAACCAAAACTCACACTTGCTGAATTTCCCATACAATTTCTTTTCTTTCATGGTTTTCAAAATAACCCTTAAATGTCTTTCATGCTCTTTTTTTCTTATATAAAACACCAAAATATCATCAATGAGAACAACCACAAACTTATCCAAGAACTCATAGAAAATTCTATTCATTAATTCCATGAATACAGCAGGTGCATTGGTTAGCCCAAAAGGCATTACTAAAAATTCATAATGGCCATATCTTGTATGAAACGCAGTCTTTAGAACATCTGCTTCCTTTACCTTCAGCTGATGGTACCCCGATCTCAGGTCAATCTTTGAAAAATACTGAGCTCTCTAGAGCCAATCGAACAAATCATCGATATGAGGCAAAGGTTATTTGTTCTTAACAGTGATGTTATTCAAGGCTCTATAATCAATGAAAAGTCTCATAGAACCATCTTTATTTTTGAGAAATAAAATAGGAGCACCCCATGGTGATGTGCTAGGTCGAATGAAACCTTTCTCTAATAAATCATTAAATTCCTCCTTCATCTCTAAAAGTTTAATTTGAGCCATTTGATAAAGATGTTTTGAAATTGGCTTAGCATCAGGAAATAAGTCAACAGTAAACTCAACTTCCTGATCTGGTATTATTCCAGGAAACTCATCAGGAAAAACATCAGGATACTCATTTACCACTAGCACATCATTAATCTGAACAGTTCCCTTATCTTCGACAATATGTGCAAGGTAACATTCATTTCTATCTTTTACCAGTTTCTCAGCCTCTTGATTTGTTATCAAAAATAAGGGTTCATTATTTTACACAAACTGAAAGTCTTTCTAAAAGGAAACTTCTTTAGCTCTACAATAAATCTTAGCATGGTAAATAGAGAGCCAATCCATACCAAGGATAACATCAAACTCTACTAGAGGTAAAACAATAAGCTTCACAAGTATGTTCTTTCCAGGGATAAGGATAGAAGATTCTTATAAATTCTTTTTGGCTCCACATTTCCCCCATGTGTTTTTACCACAAGTTCAGGAGTCATTTCTTGAGATGGTATTCCCATTTTAGTAGAAAAGGTTTTAGAGATGAAATAATGTGTAGACCCCGAATCAGAAAAAAACTGGCATAATATAAAAAAAACAAATTACCTGATAAAACTTCATTGGATGGCCCGACGTCTGCTGAAGTAGTTGCAAAGGATTTCACCACCCCTTTATGCTTGTATTCTAACTGCTTCCCATCACTCAAGCTCTTTGTCGGACACTTGATTGCATAGTTACCCATCTCATTGTACTTAAAAATTTCACTAACTGTAAATCAAATTTGGTCTTACCATCACCCTGATATTTTTCAGTGTAATCACGAGCCTTATGTCCCATCTTACCACACCGGTACCTCTTTCCACAATTCATAAGACATTTCGCAGCATGCCTTTTCCCACATTTATCACAAACTGGAAACTTATTTTTCTTACCATCAGACCTTTTTGAAGAATTCTTCCATTTCTCCTACCACATCAGTCTCTTCTTCTACTGGTTTTTATAGAACACTTGATCATCGGAAAACTCCATTTCCACCTTCTAGGCACATAGAACAAGCTTTTCATAACTTTTGAACTCATGATAAGCTAAAGCCCTTGGATATTTTGGCTTTAATCCTGAGTAAAAACGATTGATTTTACTATCAACGTCTGGATAAAATTTGGAGCATACCTTTCCAATCGAGTGAACCTTTCTTCATAGGTAGCCACTGAGTCTTCCTCTTACCTCAATTCCATGAATTGATTTTACATCCTAAGTCGAACACCCTAAGGAAAATACTTCTCAAGAAACATACCTTTAAATTCATCCCAGTCGAGATTATCAATCTCATCAGCGTCCCTGAAATTTTTAACCATCGAGCACCACTGATCTGCCCCACCCTCCAAACGGTAAATAGAAAGACTAACCATTTTATTGTCTGAACACCCCATGACATCGAAAATATTCTCTAGTGATTTAATCGACCCTTCATCTAGCACAGGGTCAGATGATCCTCTGAATGATGGGGGATGTTGCCTCATGAAATGTTCCACCACTGACATGTTCCTCTGTGGTTGATCTGGCTGATATCGTGCATGGATACCGCCACCATTTACCGCTTCTGTCAACTGTGCCATTACTACAACAAACTATTCAGTTCCAATTCCGACCATATCAGGATGCTGATTCAGAAGGTTATCTCCTTCTGTATGCCTTCCTTCCACTGCTTACCTATTTCCTCTACGGAAACCCATTCTGAACAAACATGTCTTAGATGAAGCAACATGGTAATCTTCAAATGATATATCATTTCAATTTGAGCATAAAAAAAATATTTTTGGATAATCATTTAATAAAATTATAACACCTAAAGTTATCTAAACCGACCTCTGATACCAACTATAAGGCCCCGACCTTAAACCTTACTTAATATTGAATTAAATAAATAATTCACATTGAGGATCTTTTCAGGTTTATAGTTTTAGAGATTTAGATCATAAAACATGTATTACATTCCACATTTAAGAAAAGTGGTTACATAAAAGATAGTATTCATTATTCCCGTCAACAGAAACATATTTAAAATAAAACATGGATTCATTCTTGACACTATCTTGACACTATCATCATATCATGTACCTTTCCCTTGACATTTTAAAAACATTTCAAAAACATGGGATGAGCATAAAAAACTTAGTAAGGGTTAAAAAAATTTGGAAAGGAAAAATGAGATCATATATACATAAGAATGAAATCATACTTTACCCATACAACATAGGCACATTAACATACATCATCAAATCATGAATAAATCATAGAAATCATCAGACATACAGGTAACTTGAGGCATTCATAACATTCTTACGTAGGTATGACCCCTCTTGGTTATGTTTGGAATACCCATCATAGTATATTACTTAAATCTCTTCGGAGAAACCTTAATGTTTCACTCCTTCACGTTACCCAATGCACTGGAGAGCTATATTGGGCTCACCTGCCCTTAGTTTATCACGGAACCACCCGTCTTCATAATAATGCCCAAGAAACACAACATAATCGTATCACATAAAACATGCATAAAGGAAAAATAACATTTACACCTTTCAATCACAAGATATCAATACAACACATTGATATAAAAACATTATGAAAACCATTTTCAATACCAAAATAAAGGAAATGTAAAACATTGTATTTATTTTTCTTTAAAAAAGTATGGCTTGTAGAGGAAGCCGAAACTCAAATAATGGTCACGGTGGCGGAGAATTCGTTGTCGCCGCATACGTACGATAAAAAAACATTCCCTTTTGTCGTTTAGTAAATGCTTCATATAAAAAATATTCCTTTTGAAAAATGTAAAATTCAAAGGGGTTTATACACCGTATAAAAGAAGGTTGTGTATAAAAAAAATATTCCTCAATGAAAGGAGGTTGAGACGAAGTCACATACCTCGTATCCGACATGAGTTGATTGTTATTTAATCTCCTGAATAATAAACATGAGTTAATTTCTATTTTATTAAGAACCGTTTTCTACTTCATTATTCCTTTTATATCACTTATTACCGTGTCATGAACACTATGTAATTATTTTAGTCAATAACGTTCATTTTAACGATCATTGGTACTTGAGTCAAAATATGCTCTTTATAATTACATGTTGTTCAGGTATCCATTATATCCAGGGTTATAATAATGATGTATATATAATATATATCATATATATCCATTATATACATGAATTTATAGTATTACACAACGTTTAGAGGTAAGAAATGAAATGCACCGTTCATGGAGACGGTAAGCCGTACGTACGCATGAACGCTACTTTCATTTCTATTTCGTATTTTATGGAATTAAAACATAATGACACATAATAGTATTTTAATTCCAGTATGGTATCATATATAATATCATTAAAAATATCCTTTATATGTACCACATATGGTATTAACGAATCAAATCACTTTGAGGGGGCGGTAGTCCGCACTTCCTAAAATGAAGATATCGTGTTTACTCATAATGATAACCATAAAGATATTCTATAAATAAAAAATACAGAAGCTTATGTAAAACATAAAAATATAATATATAATATATAAATATAGTGACATCTTAATGGCCACCTTTCAAGGTGATATATGAGTGTTGAAAAATCATCATTTCGTGAGGCAGAAATTCACCGTCCACGGAAACAGTATGTTATTTAACCATTAAATGTTGGTGTGTGTAAGTGTAGCTCGAATAATTTTTCTAAAAACATCCTAGTATATGGATGATACTTGTGTTTTTAAAAAAGAAGTGAATAAAAAGCGTTTATGTGGTTGGAGAAGCATAATAAAACAAAAGAACAGAAGAGAAGACACTACCTTTAAATCGGGTAACTTTTTTTGATTTGAGTTCAAGGCTTCTTTGGAAGAATTATGCCCAATGTAAGTCTTCTAAGAGTTAGTGAGGTATGTGGAGAGACAAAATGGGCAGGGTTTGGCCGATCCAAATTTTTTAAAAGTGTGGGTAAGGAGGTCTTGGCGGGGGCATTTTATAAGAGGAGAGGAGGGGCACTCTTGGAAAGTAAAGAAATGTTACATTATTTTAAAATACGTTTCGGATTTAAAAGGTCCCACATTGAAATAATTCGAAGATAAGGTGATAAGGGTTCGAAATACACCCATCCAATAGAGTTTGGACATGTGTAAGCATAGATTTTACATTATCTTTTCATTTTATTTAAATCGTTAAATAATGAGGTAATCGCTACATCATCACGGTTTCATAAATAATTTAATTTATATAATGTCTAAAAATTATAAAAAAAATATCATGATGTAGTAAATAATTTTATCTTTCTAATAAATATTTATATTCAAAATATTACTTGTATGACCCCATTTAAATTTTTTTTAGTAAAACAACTAATGTTTGTGACATTTAAATTTTAACATTAAATAAAAAGATATTAATGTCATTTTCCTACCAAAGTGGCTCCATGTGGTCCCCATGTTGACCCATGGATTTTATTGGTCGGACATGACACATCCTATATGGTTATACCATGTTTCAATCTCATCTCATATTATTAAAACATTATTTATACATTAAATTACACTAATTACCTCTAATCGCGATTAAAAATTTAAAAGTTACTATTCAGCAAAAATTTATTTTAATCACATTAAACAAAATTTTACTTCTTAATGGAAACCATGTATGTTGGATTTTAAAAATTCAAGACACAGAGGTGGTAAAATTTCATTTAATTGAAAAATTAGTTTTTATTAGTACCACTTTGTGGTTTCACTATTCATCAAAAATTGATGTTTTCCAGAAAAAACCAAAACGTCACCCTAAGATATATTTGATATTCCGAATTCAAAAATTATTTCTATTTTACAAAATTCAAAACATATAAGTTTCATTAATTAATTTAATAATTAATTCCCGCTGTCAGAGAAAATAGATTGTTTTTATGAAATAAAAAGTATCAAATGATTGACACTAGTTTAAGTTCAATTTCAAAGTGAAATTAATTCCAATGACCACTATTGGATTAAATGTTAAAAAAATATTCTAATTTAACTTTAACACCAATTGAAAATATAATCTAATCATATAAATAAATTAGATTATATAAAGGTTTTGAATTAAAATACAACATTATTCCCTATTCATTAAAAAATGAACTTTATCGGAAAAATACCAAAAATTCACACAAAGTAAATTTTGATGTCCCAATAATAAAGAATAAGTTTATTTTAACAAATACATATTATAAAATTGTCAAAATATAGACTTAATAGATGGTTTTCCATCAAAAGGCAGTAAAACAATCTTTTAAAAATATTAGTGTATTCCATGCTTTATATTGGATTTATATTCATTTTATGCCTCTAAAACACTATCTAATTAATTAATAGACATAGATAACAATATCTATTATTCATTACATACTTGGGATGTTACACTTTTTCATTTGGAAGTGACATGTTTACTTGATCCTATATGGATGAGGAACCATTTGAGGTGTCCTACTATGTATTATACACACACATAACTTGGGTATTTCGATGTGATTCTAGATTTCATGATAATAGATATAAAAAGGATTATGGACCCAATAGTGGTTGTTTGAGTGGTAAAGTATGAAGGTGGAGTAGACAGGGACAAAAACTGGGCTACGCTTTACATGTTTTATTATTATTATTTTGTTCACCAATTGATTATAATCATGGTTCTCATTCCACTTTGGGATAAAATGTTTTGTATGAAATTTATGCCATCTTTATATTTCTACATTTTTACATAGACTGTTTTTGTTATTGTTGTTGAATATTGATTCAACAACATGATAGAGAGGTTATAGACACCCCAAGTTCCCACATGATACCCTGACTACTATTCAACAACTGATTTCATAGAGGGAGGAACACATGTGGATTTGTGATATTCCATCACACACCATATGGTTCATGTCAGGATGTTATAGAATGGTATTAGAGGTCCAGGTCTCCCAAAACTGTTTCTTCTCTTCTCTTGGTTTTGGACAGGGTAGACCAGAGTTAGGATGGTTGGGACATTGGAATAAGAACTATTTTAACACATGTTCATCACAACATTGATGACCTCTAAGTTTCCATAGAATGGTAAATTATATTTTTATGTTATTTTGTTACCAATAATTCACCTTTTTTGACACACATAATGATTATAAATTATTTATGAGATTTTACATATGTTTATTCATTATTACAAGGCACATATGTTCAAAGACCATATATATTCCAGCTTCTATGATGTGTGGTATTTCATTGATGAAAGTCCACATTTTTTTCCTATTTTTATGATAGTTTATCTTTGTGTGATTTATTGGTGTTTCCATATTATTTGATATAATATTATTGTATTTAATTAGTTGAAGAGATAATGTTTTTTTGTTAGTGTATATATGATAACTATGAATTTTGTGCATTGATAGAGCCAAGTGTTATTGCTGGGGGGTTATACCTTGGTCTAATGGTGGACTCTTAGAAGAAACTTATGTGGTCCCAAAAAAATATTAGTTTTTAACCTAATGAATCTATTTCTTTTATTAATTCGGATACTTCACATTATTGAAGATGTCCCATTAACATAGTTGTATGGGAAGACATGGGAAGTAAACAAATATACTTATGTAAGGAATGAGGTTTCAATATTACCACTATATGTGTAAGAGAATATTGTTGAGCTTTCTCTTGCACCCACTCAGGGTAAAGGCACCAGAGGTAATTATACCCGAAGACCCTCACATTGTGTTTTTTCTTGGAATAGGAGTACAAGAAAAATTATATATATACCATGATTTTAAAATCCATCATTCTTCATCCTTTAAGAGATGCAGAGGCTCTCATGGAAAAATATAATGGATTGTGATATTTTTCAGAAACTTTGACATAGTAGAGTCACTTAAAGGCTCAAACTCTAATATTAGATTTAGATCATGTTGGGAGTATATCTTTTTCAATAACTGTATCATATTGTTCCAACAAAGCTGATGAAACTCAAGGAAAAACTATTTTACTTGAAGAGAAAGGGTTTAATCAGACATAGTGCTTCACCCTAGGGAACACCTATTCTGTTAAAAAAATTGTAGATAGGGGTCTGCGACTATGCATTGATTACTAGAAGCTAAAATTGGTGATGGTCAGGACCTAATATCGATTTCCCATGATTGATGATTTTTTCAATCAGTTATGGGGATCCCTTTGGTTCACCAAGAATTTTCTTTGATCTATCTATCATCAGTTGCATTATAGAGAAGGGGTTATTACGAAGATAGTGTTTTAGAGAATTTATACTATAAGAATCTATGGTAATGTTGTTAGGGATGAAGAACACGCCAACAATGCCCAAGGCTCTCATGAAAAATAACATCCATCTATACATGACTCATTCATTTTGTTTTTCATAAAAAAACGTTCTCATCTACTCGTTAACACTATAAAAATATGTTAGTGACCATGATAAAGTCATGAAAATGCTTCAAACACAATGTATTTATGCAAAACAATGAAATTATGACTTCCAAATTCAATAGGTTAAGATTTTAGGAAATTTTTTCTCCATGACAAATAGTTTTGTAAACCTAAATAAAAAAAGATACATTCATGTCCTAGATACATCCTCATGTTTTTGTGGTTATGATATTTTTGGGTTTAATAGGATATTACCAACAGTTTATATTGAACTTCTTTTGATTATCAGCACCCTCAATAGCACTAAAAATGAAGGGATTGAAATTCCTATGGCAAGACCAGTATGAAGAGACTCTCCATATGGTAAATAGAATGTTGAAAACATCGGTAATCATGACACTTCCTGAGCTTGGTATTGTTTATGCAGGGTACTATAATGCATTTGTCATTTTCTAGGGATTGGTATTGATATAAAGAGATTCATTAGTATCCTATGAGTCTTTTCTATTATGATACCCGGAGTAGAAGTAGTGTACCAGTGACATGGAGCTGGAATATATGGTCTATGCTCTGATGTGTTTGTGACAATTTCTGTTTAGTGAGAGATTTTTTATTTATACAGACCAAGAGCCCTAAAACTATATCTTCATTCAAGGGAACATATTATTTATAAAGAGATTATAAGCTGAGATTCATGTTTAAATCATGTTTTTGGAATGAGTTAAAGATAGCCTGAGGTACTTAGCTGAAATTGTTAATGACATACCATCCCCAAAAAGACAGATTGTTTGAGTAGACTTCATTAATACTGGAGGATATTCATTGATCTTGCATTCTAGAAATAACTGGACATGGAATTATCACCTATATTTGAGTGAATTCATTCTCAATAACTATTTTAGGATTAAATTTATATTGAACCTTACAAGGATATTTATAGGAGACCATGTTGATCAACTCATGTTGGAATGAGGTAGGCGAGGTAGTAGTTTTGGGTCCAGTTTGGATTAAAACAGCTCCAAGATAGTTAATCCAATTTTGAAGAGTTTGATCACCAATCAAAAAGACATATATCACTCAGAGACCGTAGGAGAAGACCATTAGAGTTTGATGTGGCAAATCAGGTTTTATTTAGAGTCACTCCATGGATAGAGAAAACACTTATTAGGATGCAAGGAATGATATGACCACCTTTTTTAGGACCATTTGAGATCAATTAGGGAAATCGGAAATGGAATATCGTCTTGACCTCCCTTCTTGCAATTGAGTTATGCACATCATATTCCTTGTGTCACAAAATCAGAGATACATACACGATACTGAAAATGTTATTGATTGTGAGGACCTTGAATTAGAGACCAGAACATCTTATGAGTAGCATCTGTTGTGGATCACTGATCGAAGAGAGATTTCATGATGACAGATGTTGATAGCATTAGTCCAAATTTAATGGATGAATGTATAGATCTAGGAAGATATGTGGTAGTGCGAGTCTGATATTCAACACCAGTGAAATTTATTTTTTGAAAAATTACTCTAGAGAAATTTCTCTAGGATGAGAAGTTGATAGAAGGTGAGAATATCTATATCCTTATTTTAAAAAATAATTAACCCCATTTTGATAAATTATATATGCCATATGTGAAAAAATATTATCCCTGAAATAATATAGTTATTTTTTTAAATGTTTTACATATGAGAAAAGGCACAATTAACACTATACAATATTCAATGGAATTGTTTTGGAGCCAGATAGTGAGTTATTATGAGATACTGAGCCCCGTAAATCCTCAGTGAATAATGAATTAAAATATTAAATATATTATATTATTCATGGATAATTTATTCAATGTAATTTAAAAACCCCAAAATGGTGCCTTGTAAGAAAAATATGAGACCATTATTAGGTATGTAACTTGGTTTGTAACCAGGGAGGGTAATAACATTTGAAGGTGTTGGACTTATGGATGAATGTCTCACATGATAATTTAATTAAATAATTTTATTAATATTATTTTAATTTGATAATAATTTAATATTGGAATACCAGTGCGTCATACGATAAATCTGATACCATATCTATGTCAGAAATGGTGGTTTTAACTTAGAAAACGTATATGATTTATGAATATTGAGTGTTTGCATACGTCTCACCTGATAACACTATTTTTATATCTACTTTATTATTTAACAATGATTTTAATTATTATAAAATTAATAAATTTTGAATGGTTTATTTTTAAAAAAATATTAGGAAATTTTTAGGTTTGACCTAGTGGTTTCACTATATGTTGGGTATAACTTTTATTCAAAAAGGATTTCTGATATCTTTTATTTTTTTAAGGTAGATAAATAGTTTTATTATTTTATTTTAAAAAATGGAAGATACATCATCTTGTTACCACGTATCGAAATCCATTATCATGTGGGTTGATTTTCAAAGCTTTAATTTAGTTCTTTCTTTACTCATTAAAAAATAGAAACACATTAAATAGAATAAATAAAGAGCTCTGCATTTATTGGATCATTTAAAAAAATTAAAATGAAAGAATTGATTCATTAGTTATAAAAACCCTAAATGCATTTTGGATGCCGATAAATACCCCGAATATCCCCATTATAATTCCACCAAAGCGTCCAAGACACTCATTCTATTATTAGTGAAGCGTTTGAGCTTCTCTTTCATCCATGTCTAGGGCACAACGATGGATCCTCTACATGGGGTGTGGAATTGTAGTACCTTAAAATTATTTTAATACCTTTTTATAAATATTCTCTCATTGATAACATCCCAATTAGTTATTTCATTTATGAGTCATCAGTTTCATATAAGTTTTCTCACTGAGAAAAAGTTAAATCCATAATTTTTTAATGTATCATGGAATGATCAATCTTATTTATCACTTTTTATAATAGATACTTAAAAAATTTATGAAAATATATTTTTTAAATAAATTATCAAAATAGGTTTACTGGGATATTATTTGTAATAATTGTTTAGAATTATCAAATATAGATTTATTGATACAATAAGTTGTTAATTATTTTGGATTATGAAGAAATAATTATTAAATAAATTTTCTATGAATACTTGTATGAAATTTATCAAAAGAATAATTTTCCATAATTACGAAAATATACATTCATAAAATAAGCATACATAATTACAAGAATTTACTGAGTGATAAGTTATTTAAATTATCAAATTTTGACTACTTGAAATTATCAATAAAAAATTTAAATAATACTCAGAAGTAATTATCAGTTATTATAGAAATAAAATCACATAAAAAATTATCAAAATATAATTTTTGAGAATAATTAATCGATAGTTGCTAGATTAGAATTAGATCATTTATTATAAGATACTTAATAATGGATAATTAATTATAATAGATAATTTAAAAGTATAATTATCAATATATAAATTAAAATTATGTTATCAATATATAATTATAAATTTTATTTTTGGATAAAATTATTAAAAATAATTATATTATGGTAATTTTTAGTAAAAATATCAAAAGATAATTATAAAGGATGATTTATAATAAATTATCATAATATGATTATAAATGAAAATTTTTAATAAAATTATCAAATATGAATTTTAAAGGATAATTTTTATGAAATTATTAAAATACAATTATAAAAAAACAATTTAATAAAAGTTATCAAAAAACATTACTTTTAAAGAATAATTTAATAAAAATTATGAAAATATAATAATAAATGTATAATTTATGAAAAATTATTAATATAGTATTCTAAATTTGTAGTTTATATGAAATTATTAATAGATAATTATAAATTGATAATTTGAAAATTAACAAAGAGATATAATGTATCATCACATGTGATTATTATTGGAATATAGTACATATTATTGGTTCTAGGAACAATTGAAGAATGTCGATTATTAATGTGGAAAGAATATGATTATTAGGATGTAATGGTCAATATCAAACTATACAAGGTGGATTATCCTTGTCACTTATGATGGTGACACTAATGTGGGATTATCTTTAACTATTTTGGGTTTGTTTACATATTTCCCCATTAATATCATTATGCATATAAAAATTTGGATGACCTAGATAGATTATTATCACTTGTGGATGTGTGTGTAGCCCTGGGATCCTAATTTTATGCTTGATTACTTCAGTATTTTTAGCATATTATTCTTTTCTAATTATTGTCACTTTTATAATGTGTGATACTTTACTTATGAAGTTATGGTTTCCATACCCATGTGTCCTACCACACTTCTTATACATTGTGTTACTATTTATGAAACAAAAGGCATGTTTACTGTTATGGATTATTGTCCATTAGAGGGGTGTATGATGATGCCTAAAATTTTATTTGATGCACTCAAGTAATGAAGTATGTTTTTCATCCATTGATCTCTAAAATACACTAAATAAAGAAGGTAAACTGACTAAATCGCAGTCCTCAGTATGCTACTTGATGATAAAGGAATGATGACTAGCTCTCAATCCATAGTATATGCTTTGATTCCTATGGGATATTGATTAGATCTTGATCCCTTTCATATACAGAGAATACAACCTTCTTGAGGTGAATTATTTACGTGATTAATGACCAAATGATGTTGATTAATATGATTCATTAGTCAAATGTTTAATCCATGATTCATATAACACTAAGATTATCTATCAAGCATGGAACCAATGTAGGTAAGATTGGGGGTTTATGTAATATTGGATAGTGCATGACCACTTGGATTTGTAATATGTGTTATTATTCTTATTTTACATTATTTTATTTTGAAATACACTTATATGCTTGAGAAAATTGGGTAGAGGATGCAATTGTGTTGTTCAGTTGAGTCACGAACTCACACCATACCTAGGAATTTTGATGTTCTTGTAGATTTTATGTCTAGAGATCCCAAAAAGTTCAGTGTCCAATAGTGGATAGTACAATTATGTATTATGGAGATGGAGTAGATTGGGAGAGACACTATTGTACAATGTAGATATTTTCTTATTTTCATGTATTTACATGTTTCATATACTCCATTTGTTCTTTCCAAATTGGGTGTAATTTTATACTATAAAATTTATTCAATCAATACATTTTTTTATTTTCAATCTGATCTTTTTATTATCGACCACATGACATATAATAGAGGGTATAGTCTCCCCTAGGTAATGCTTGAGACACTCGCTGATATCCAAAACCTATAACTTATGGGGAGGGGAAAATAAGGATATGTGGAATTCAAGCATAGACCTAGTGGTTTTGATCCGGATGTTACACATAGAGTGTATATATAAGCCCTTTTAGGTATCTCAAAGATTCATATTATTGACCCATGATTAATCATGCCAAAAATTACTAGATACCATTTAAATACATAATAAAACCCCCTCAATAAATTCCCTCATTTATTCCATTACATTAAAGTAATATTACCAAATTCATTTCAGAACTACATTAGGCTCAACCATCATATAAGATGTATATGGATCACCCATTGTATAAGAAGTATCAGGCTCTCCCATGGTATAGTATTTTCTGAGCCCACCTATCATTAGCTATAATACTCATGTAACATATCATAAAAATAATATTATTAAGACTTATCTTTTTTATCATAAATAAAATGAATAATTATATTTACCAATAATTTAATAACATTCCATTTTCATATAATATCTGATAGAAATTCCATTTTCATTTAAATATCACCAAAATAATAATTTCCCTAGATAACGTGAAAATGATTTCATGTTATTATAACCATTGTTATTTTTGGTGGAAGATTCAATGAATTTAAGATTCACGGTAATGGGATATTCTTTTCTTGATCTATATGTTAATGGAAAAGAATACATTGATATATTGTTAAAACTTGTCAATAGTGATCAGTATAGGAAATGATAAAAAATTAATTTTTTAAACATTTTAAATAAAGTAAAATATGGTTAACATCACATTTATCATCATTAAAAAAAATATTTTATTGAATCATTTTATGTATCACGGACATGGATGATAAAAATTTCAAATAGAAACCTTTAAATAAGACTTTTGAAGTAATTATGTTGCCATAAATACCACATAGAGACTTAGATTATTTAACTGTAGAATAATAAAAATTTATTTTATATTTTATTTATTAATATGATTTTTAATGTTCACGCCACTATAATTACACCTATTCCATTTTTACCATATTTTGTGTTACTTAATTGCCGAATTTAACATTAGATGTTTTGGGAATGGTTACATAATTATCACAATAAAGATTTGGTAGGATGAACTTAGTCCATGGGTTTTTTTATATCATCTATATAACGATAATAATGATATAATTGTCAGATTTTACATTAAAATCAATTTATAACCATCCATGAATGGAATATTTGAGAAACGAAACACATCTCATCACAGAGATCGTAATCTTCATGTACACATGAACGATGTTATTATTTTCCAATAGATAGTAGTGTTAGAATATACAGGATATATTAGGTTTCCTAAATTATAATCAATAAATGATATATATATATATAATAATAATTAAATTAATAATTATAAACATTTTGGAGTGGTGTTAGTGGAAAATGAAACACTTTCCTCCTGGAGAAGGTTATCCAGAAGTACAAATGAAGTATGTTTTCATTTTACATAGGATGAAAAAAGGATGAAAAAGAGTTGTAGCCTAATCATTATAACATTAAAATGTATATAGTATAGTTATTTAAATACATTATCCTTGTATAAGAAGATTTAAAATAGGTGGATGAATAAAAAATGATGATATGAATTGGTTTGGACTTAGACCCTCTCTTCATAAAAACATCATCATACACCATAATCCTCAAAATTATGATTATTTTGACATTATTTGTTATTTAGGACATTTAAAAGATAAATATGAGGTATGTTTATGAAGTATTAGATAAACTAAGGTGGTCGAAATTTGTGAAGAAGAGATGAGAGGTTCACCCTTTTATAAGATAGTGGAGGGAATTCATGGTCTTATTTAATGTATTAAATGAATATAAATTAATAGTTATGAAAAAGTGTAAATAATTTGATATAATTAGAATATATTATGATTAAATGTCTATCTATACAGATATAATTAAATTCATTCATTTTTGATAATTGTTTTCTCCATTATTTCTGATTTTTAACTGTATGTAAACCTTTTTTAATGATTATCATAAAATCAATGTTTTTACTATTAATTTGACAATAATATTACTATAAATTAAAAATTGTCCCATAAGTGGAGAAGAGATGATATATATTCCATGTCATATTTAATTAGACTAATATAATATATTTTGTATTTTTATATTATTAAAATAATTATTATTTAACACAATATACAATTATATGTATTTTTTGGACTATTAAAAATGTTTGACCTCAATTCCATCATTATAGTAATAGATTTGTATCTTAAAAAATATATTTGGTTTAATAGTTTATGTATATATAAGAAATAAATTTTACACAACAAATAAAACAATAAATAATAATTTAATATTTTTTCAATTCATTTACATGATTTTTTGTGTCCTTCAACAAGTGTCAGCATTGTAGAAGCATTTAAGGTAATTGTTTCATCATTAAAAATTAAAAATAAATTAAAGTGATAAAAAAATTCAGTCATATATAAAATAACCACTAACATCCAAACATAACTTCTTTTAATATCTATGATAAAATATTGATGATATTATAACAAATAGAGTGAAAATTTGTTTTTATTCATTACTTAAAATCATATTATGGTAATTTTTAAAGGAATTTTGTATGCAATTTTAATATTCTATAAACATTGATAGTAATGGTAAAAATACATATACATATATATAAATGTTTTTTATTTATTTTAATTATTTATCACATTATTTTTATCATTAATTACCAGATTTACCCTTATCGAGTTGACAAGTATTTAGTACAATTCATATTTCCATTGAAAAAAAATAAAATATAACTGTTTAAAAAATTTTATCTTACTGAATATAATATATAATTCATGTTTCATGATTTAATTTATATAATTCAATTTTATTATAAAATTACAAAATGTAAAAAAATAATTTTTTTTAGAAAAGTGCATTTTAATAAAAAAACTGAAGATATACCAAAAACTACTATAATGATTATTTATATACAATTAATTAGATTATTTATAATTAAAGTTTTTTTGTGTTAATTTATTTTGAAATGTGACATTTAAATTACTTAATGTATCGAAGAGAAATAATAGTTGTTTAGAAAATGGCATTTTCACTATTCACTGAAAAATGAATATTTTATGAAGAATCCAAAACAATTAACCTATGATATTTTTTGTATAGTGATTTAAAAAATATAGTCAATTTATTTAAATTTTAATTTTAATATTTATTAATTATTCTTATAAAGAAAACCTTATATTATACGAAAATATTAATAAAAACCGAAATTCTAAATTTAATAAAAAATAATTTATTTTTATTTTAAACAATATAAATATATAATATACAATTAATGAATACTAATATTTTATGAAATTTAATAAATATTACCCCAATTTTGACATTCTTCATCCCTTTAAAAAATTTCATACACATAATTTTATTCACTACTTAACAAGTGGGCGTATTTTTTTCAATGTTTTTTTGATTCACATGTTTCTTCTTCACTCATATGGGTTTCCAAAAAATTTATATCCTAGAGAGTATACTTATCCTACAAGAACATTATACCAATGATCAAGAATATAAACATATTATTCCTTTATTAATGTATTCTCTTCGAACAATACAACATCAACGTTGAAAACATGACATGCATCTAAAACCTATTTCTTTTGTATTGCAACAAGAAACGCATCATGAACCTTAGATAAACATCAAGGAAAGTTGATTTGGTTAGAATATAATCCAAATTTGCCTATAATATAAAATTTTCCTTTGAACCAAAAACATTACATTATGTTTTAAGAAAAATAGTTAAAACAATTCCATAGAGATACATAGAGAAATACCTAATCATCAACCTTGAATGAGGGACCTCCCCATATATTATCTTTAAAACAATTTTTTCTACATTGAGATACTCACAAGTGATGCTAAATCATATTTAAATTCCCAACGATTTATTCTAATAACATTGTTTCCAATAAATTCCTTTCTCTTACATATTCCTAACATGTTAGATTCAGACAAGTATTTTCATATAATGCCTCATAAAGTGTCATATGAATACTGATATGATAACTATTTTTTTATAAAATTTCAAATAATGTATGATATTGATACCCAATTCTAGGGAGATCTGTTGAACAATATAAAATAGTCTATTTCATTATACAAATTTATCTCTATTTATTTTCATCAGATTGAGGATAAATATTTATACTATAATTTAATCCTTTACCCAATGACTTTTAAATGTAAATCAAAAAATTAAACTTAAGTATTAGATAATGATTTGGTACAACTGAGTGAGGAAATATATGTAACCCAACTATCTCCATGATATATAATCAAGAATTATTAACTAATGTCATTATATATCGATTAATATGAGAATGTGAAAATTTAGTTAATTGATTAAAAATAACAAAAATAACATTATTACCTCGTGATATCATTGGAAATACCGCCTTGAAATCCAATGACATATTATCCCATTTCTACTTGAGTATATGAAATGGATGAAAAATAAAATTTGGTAACTATTTTTCTACATTATCATATTGATAAGTCAAATATTTCTGTATAAACTCTAAAATATCAATCTTTGTATAATTCCAATTAAATTAATCATAAATTATAATTTACATCTTAGTCCTATTGGGATAAACTGAAGAGATATGAATTTAATATTTACAAAAAAATACCATTTTCATGTTGGATATAGCTATCCTTGATTACCATCTTACAAATCTCTAGATACCTTTATTGTGAATTTTAAATGTAGGTAGCTTAACATTATTTACGAGTTCCACCATTCTTTGAAAATTACGGCCTTCCATCTACTGTTTCATATTTTTATCTAAAAAATAAGACTTTACTAAAACCAGAAAAAAATAGAGGATGTTCCCACAAGTACAAATTTTAAGCCATCATACTTAAAATCATTTATCAAAGGAACATCTAAGACATGTCTCATGAAAAATGATGCACCATCATTTTGACTAAATCATCAGTTAATTTATTTTCATTTTATGGATGGAAATTAATTGTGAAATTATAATATATTATTAGCTTAAGCCATCTTATATTCCTCATTTTCAAAAATTATATATGAATATATATATATACATATATTTTATGAATATTATATACTTCAAAATTTATTCCATATAAATGAAGACTCCATATTTTTAACGAAGAAACCCGAAAAACTATTTCATGATCAAGTATATACAATTTTAGCTTATGATGTTTCAATTGACCTGAAAAATAAATAATTAATCAATTATTTGAAATCAAAATAAAACCATGTCCAATTAATAAATTGTAACTATAGATAATAATTATCTATTTCTATAAATCATGAAATAAACTTGAGAATATACTAATATTTTTCTCAGTTCTTAGAAAAAATCGTTGCACTCTTTCATTCGGATAAAATTACCTCATTTTTTAGTTTATATAGTTATTACCAAGATAATTGATCAAATTTTTCAAAACAAATTTGTAGTAGACCTCAAATATATGAAAATGATAAATCGTTGAGACATTTTTTTAGTATTGTACATTCTCCAACAACTGTTTGTTTCTAGTTCAACTATTATTATGTCTTTAGAAACAAATTTACCAATAAAAAAATATTATCTCTCCAAAATTAACAATCACTGAATTTTACCTATAACTTTGTATCTTTCATAGTTTCATAAAATATCCATAGTTTTTTTTCATGATCCTCTAGGATTTTAAAATATAAAAAATTATCATCAATAAACACAATCACAAAAATATTTAAATAGCCAAATAAAATTCAATTCATAATATCTATGAATACAAAATTTATATTAGTCAATTGACATGGCCTAAAACCTAAATAACAATTCCCATATCTAATATAAAATGAAATCTTTAAAATAAGTTTATCCTCTACCAACAAATCATGGTACCCGAACATGAAATAAATCATAATAAAATTATATCCTTCTTAGAGTAGATCGAAAAAACCATCTATATAGGGAAAAAGATAATTGTTCTTAACAGTATATTTTTTAAAGGATTTATAATAAATGAAGTGCCTCATCAAAGTATCCCGTCTTTAAAAAATTAAAATAAGAGACCCCATGGTGATGATATTGAATTAATTTATGATATACCCATAAACTATTATATTATAATTTTCAATTTAAGAATGTCCACCAAATATTTTGAAAAGGGTTTTTATAATTTGTTTAGCTTTTGTATGTATATTCTAAAATCAACCAAATAATTAGATATAAAACCAAAATTTATCAATAATTAAATACTTATATTATTTTAAAATTGTACCATCACTATTTTTGACAATATCATTCATTTAAACAACATTATCTTGGTATGTTTCACTCCAATCAGTAGTCATTTTCGTAGATTCTTGATGTGTAATCAATGGTATGATATAATTGAATAAAAAATAGTTATGTATGAAATATATCATAGAATGATAAGAAAAATTATAATCCATATACAAAATAATATCAACCTCTACTATGGTATGTTTAATAATAAGTTATGGAAAATCAATCTCATTGATAACTATAGGAAGACCTCTGCAATCTTGGTATCATAAATATATCAACCAAGTGTTTAAAAAAATTATGTCTTCTTATCATGAGATGATAATCCCATTTTATATCCAAATTTATAAAAATTGATGGAATATTAAAATCAAGAGTAAAATAGGTAATTAATGTAATTTTAATAAACAATTTCCGTAAACATACTCTCTCCATTGGATTGAAAAAAATAAATTATAGCATTAGAAAATTATTTTTCCATAAGTTTTTATATTAATTTTTTATTATTTATACTATATTTAAGTTTCTTAGGAAATATGTTAGCATAATTCCCCAACTCATTACCATTAAAACTTCTCAACATTAGATATATATCAATTACAAAATTCTTCTATTTTTCATTGCTGTTTTCCTTGAAACCATAGCGATCCCACTTTACTAATACTACAATACATTCTAGGCTTTTTTTTCCACAGTTCGAAAATATTGTGGGCTTCCCTCAATAATTATTTTATTGATTATTCATTATTTCATTCCAATATCACCAATTCTTAGTCTTGCTATCATGGGGTTCATAAATGTTAGAAAACTTGATATGAATTTTTTCAACACAATGAACAACATTATCATAAATTTTTTTCTATTGGGGCCATTTCTCGTTGAAAATATATTTTCAATCCTGAGTAAAATATATTAATTTTTATATAAAATTACGTGATAAAATTTATATCCTTCTTGGATAATCTTTCAATATATTCATTATATGAGGCTACTAATCATCATTTATTTACCTAAATTATATGAATTGTTTCTCCATTCCTAGTCAAGGAATAGTAGGGATATATTTCTATGTAAAAATATTATTAAATTAATTTCATTCCATGGAATGAATCCTTAATTTTCCTCTCTCTGATATTCAGAAAAAACACCACCATTGGCCAAGGTCAACATGAAAAAAATATATGAATATTCTTACCTTTTAATGTTAGGAGCATCTGACGATAGATTATATATTTTATAGAGAATTATTCAACCATTTTAATACAACTAAATCAAATTTTTTATTAAAAATAACATGTCTATTATTTCATATGATTCTCATCCATCAACATGTTCCTTTGAGATAAATCAATTTAATGTCTAAAATAGATACCACCACTATTTATACACTATTCCAACTGATCCATCAATTCAAACACTACTAAGTTTCAATTACATCTACTTGAGGATATTGATTTGGATGGAAATTTTCATATTAATATCTTGATACTTTCACCTCATTGTTTTTTCTAAGGAATGCCATTCTACGTAGGCATATATTAGATATAGTAGAATCTATATCATAAAATTATATATCATTTCAACATAACCATAAATCATAATTTATAATGTTTATTATTATAATGTTATCCTATCCACAATAGTTATATAAATGTAAATCTAATAAGAAATATATTTATGTGGCCATAAAAATTACATAATCAAGTATATTTAGAGTATAAATTACATTATTGAATACCCAATCACCATTTATTTTTATAGTTTTAGATTATTAATCTATAAGTATTATAATGAAAAGATATTGATTTCAATATGGACACATCCAAAAAGTGTGCATTTTTACAAAATATAAATTTTCTAAACTAAAACAATCTTCTGAAACATAAAATATCATCACGACTTCTTTATCACTTACTTGTTTCCAAATCATCCATATAAATCATGAAGAATATTTTAAAATGTATGATAAGTAACAAAAATCTATAAATGTGATAAAAATGAATGAAATCTATTAGTATTGTGAAAATCATGAAATACCATTAAATGTTTACCATTTCAAATTATATTATTTTTGAAAAAAAATAATATCTACGTGGAAAAAGATATTTTAACAAAACATTACATTAGAAATCGATGAAATAAAATAGATACCAATATAGTAATCATTGATAATCATCTTCATGACCTCTGTTAACCCATTTTAAAAATAATTAGTGAGCTATTAAATACATAAGAGAAACCTCCCTTTATAACTACCTCCTTATATAATTTAATGACAAGGAACATTACCCAATATATTACAAAGATCTATCTAGCTCATTCATCATATAATCTATATTAGAATTACTAATTATCTATGTTATATTCAGATCACCATATTTTATGTTGAATAGGGACCACCCATCATCATATATAATTTATATGTAGCACAACATAAATAAATTATTTGTAAACTATATCCTTTTCATCAAAAATGTCTTAAAAATCAACTTAACCCCAAAGAAAAGTCAATTAAATTTCTACATACTAATAGTAGAAATATATTTTTCTTTTGAATACAATTTAAAAATAAGAATACCAATAAATTGAAATGATTTTTTTATAAAATATCAATTTAAATTTTAAGTATAATATTCAATGACACTAATATTCATGATTGAACGGATTTATTTTCCCATAGTTTATGATATAGAAAAAAATGATTTTTACCCTTTGTTAAGAATAGTAAAAAGTGACCAATATAAAAACATTAAAAACATACATTTATAAACTATTGAACATAACGTATAATATGGTAGAAAAAATATATTTATCAACCACTAAAGCATGAATAATAATTGTAGTTTAAACATTTAAAATAACATATATGAGTAAGGAAAAAAATATTAAAGGGAATATTTAAAATGGAATTTTTAAAAGAATGTATCTTACCATAAATACCATCTAGAAACATAATTTCCTTATATAATGAATAATAGAATTATAATATTTTTCATATTATAAAGAAAATTATTCAAGTTCATTAAATTATGATAAGAAATTTTATGTCATTTATTGTTATATTTTTTTTTTCTCATAATAAATTTAGTTTACGTCAAACGTTTTGTGAGTGTTCGGTTCATAATCCCAAAAAAAAACATTGGTAGGATGACCATAGAAAAAAATAATGTTTTATACAACTTAATAAATAATATTAATAAATACTTAATTATAATTTTTATTCATGAAAAAATATTTTTTTACAATCCATGAATGGTTTATATGGGAAACAAATCACATCACTGCATAGACTTGGTAATCTACATGCACTCACGTATGTTATCATTTTACAATGGATTGAAATGTATGTTAATAGATTATATTTTAACATTGTTAAATTATAATCATTTTGTGAATATTATAAAAAAAATAAATCTATCTATATAATTAACCTTGATAGGTAGTGTTGTAAAAAGAATAACATCACTTCATGGAGGTGGTAATACACATGTACGAACAAGGGAGGTTTTATTTTCCCCATTGATGGAACAGAATTTGAAAATAGTTTTACCATAATATTTAATACATTAAATTTATTCATTATACAAATGTTATTATTTCATCATGGATAGTGAATATATGAAGAATGGGGAAGATGGAGTAAACATGAAATACATTGATTATAACATATACATTCTCCCGTAATAACCTCTTTTGATTTCAATGTATGCCTCATTGGTTAGTCTTTTTGGTTAGACCAATTCCTGTAAGACTTGGTAAGGTATGATTCGGAGATATCCAGGTAGGGATTCTCTGATCAAGACGGGATAAAACAAGGTGTGGAAGAAACTAGATAAGGGTCCGAATTATAAGGGAAGGGGGAACTCTTGGAATTACATAATGTATTAAATAAATATAAATTAATTTTTGTAAAGTAATTACTAAATAAAATGATATATTTCAAATATAGGATTATTAAGAGATAAAATACCCTCATATAATAAAATTTTGACATTTTCAGATGAATTTTTCACCCATATACTTATTTTTACCACACATTAACCCCGATTATGATTACTATGATATCCAAGATGTTATCTATTTATAAGGAAATAAATTTAATATAATAGGGAACATTATAAAAAATTTCCCATATATGACATGATGGAAAAGTACCCATTAAATAGGATGAATATTTTAGTTTTACAAATTTTAAATCAGTAATTAATATATTATATTAAATAATATACCATTAAAGTCATTTTCAAGATTATTAATTTAGTTTGACATTATTGTAATCCAGACATAAATGGAATTCAAATATAAAAATATAATAAATTCATTATATGTAATATTTATCTATTAAATTCATGGTATTTTATATGTCATCCATAAAATTTCACATTTATGGGCTTTAAAATCATAAATATGATTTTTTTACTTAATTCACAATCGCTATGTCGACATTGCATAAGAATTTAAGGTAAATATTCATTCATTATAAATTAAAAATAAATTACCCAGATAAAAAATCATTAATATTTCAAATAACCATTTATAATATAACATAACTACATTTTATCCCTATGATAAAATATTAAATATATTATCTCAAAGAGAGAGACATTTTTTAATCTTCATTTGAAATAATAATAAGGTTATTATAAAGATATAGTGGCACAAAATTGCCAAATTTTGAACCATTTATGATTGTGTTAGAAATAAAATTATTAACTAAAGTAAATTCAAGTGTTTTGTTGTTTTTGTGCCTCATGACATTATTTTCAAACATAATTACCCAAATTACACTTATCAATGTAAAAAAATATTTACTATGTTTTCTATTCATATTGATCATAAAAAATAGTTCCAATATACCAAATGTTTCCATCAATATTCTACATATGTAATCCAATTTTAGATATTCCATTTTTGGAATTGGATTAAATAAATATTAAAATAACATCCTAAAACTCAATCAAAAAAGTGTTTTTAGAAAAATGTTTCATAAGAAAAAAAATGATCAAATAGAATATCATATATAATGATGGTTCCGTTGTAATTTATTATATAATTTAAAATTAAAGGATTATTATCTTATATTAATATGAAATGGTAATTTTATATAACTCTATTTAATTAATAGAAAACTAAGTTTTATAAAAATCAATATTTTTCATTGGTCATTGTAAAATCCATCATTTAAAAAAATCTCAAAAATTATATTTAAGCTCATTTTTATATCATTATTTTAGATATGAAGATATATTTTTAAAATTAAAATAATGAAATTCATAAATTTATAATTTTTAAAAAACTTATAATACAACAAAATGAAGTTATTGAGAAAACCATTATTTCATTTTTGACCTAAAAATCACATAATATTGTTAAAATGAATATAAATATTTAAAATATAATTTGTAAATATTAATACACCATAAAATTCATTTAAAACTAGATATTTTGTTCTGTTTGGATTCATTAGTTGACTAGAATAATGGTGTCATTTTCTGATAGTGTCATCCCAAGCATGCCAACAATAGGCCATGGGATGGAGACAAGAATAAAGAATGAATATCAAACATATATAAATATCAACATGAAAATATGTCCATGAAAAAATGTATAATAATTCAATAACATATATAAAAGTCAAACTATAGAACATTATTCATGTAAATATCACCATAATGAAATAAAAACCATATGATGTAAGCAATTATATATAACAAGATGGACATAATATAAGGACCCGACCATTAAACATTACATAATATTGAATTAAATGAATAATTCACATAGAGGATCTTTTCAGGTTTAGTGTTTTAGAGAATTAGGACATAAACATTACATCTCAAAATATTACAAGGTAGAGATATCTACATAGTTTCCATTTTTTCATAAAATAAAAACTCTTCAAAAAAAGTCAGGTCTAGTTCGATGTTTTAGAAGGCATGACTTTTCCTTGATCCCATCATCGACCTTATTCATCTTTAAGTCATGTGAAAACATTTCAAAACATGGGATGAGCATAAAAAGCTCAGTAAGGGTTATAAAACAAATAATGAAAACATTTGTTCATAAATACATAAAAAATTTGAACTCTTTTAATTACCTCATGAAATCATATGATTTATGAATGACACATAGAAATCATAAATCATAAAGGTATCTTGTGGCATCGATATCATACTTATATTGTAGCTATCACAACTACATAGGGAGTTACTTTGGAATACCCATCACAGTTCATTCCCTAAATTTATTAGGAGATACATTCATGTTTACCTCTGTCACGTTACCCAATGCATTGGAGAGCTATCTCAGGCTCACCTGCACTAGGTTTATCACGGAACCACCCGTATATGTAAATAATTCCCAAGAACCATAACATGGTCATAACACATAACATAAGCATAAAGTAAAGATAAAATTTCCACATTGAAATAATAAAATATAATTTCAATATAGTGAAATAATAAATCCATTTTCAAAATAATTTTAAATAAAAAAATACATAAAAAGAGTATATGGTATTCATTTTTCCTTGTAAAAACATTCCGGCTTGTTTAGGAAGCCAAAGATCAAATAATACTCGTGGTGGCGGAAAGGACGTTGTCACCACTTACGTTAAAAAAACATTCATTTTTGTCATTTATAAAAAGTTTTGTATAAAAAGATTCCCTTTGAATAAAATGAAAAGTCAAAGGGGTTTATAAACCATATAAAATAAAGTCGTGTATAAAACTAAAAATGCCTCAATGAAAGGAGATTGAGACGAAGTCCCTTACCTTGTGTCCGACGTGACACAATCGTTCTTTAATAACCTGAATAATAAATTAATGTTAATTTATAATTTCTTAATAACCTTATTCAAGTCTATTTTTTCTTTTATATCATTTATTACCATGTTATAAACATTATGCAATCATTTAAGTTAATAACATTCATTTTGTCGATATTTGGTACTTGAGTAAAAATGAACACCTTATATTTACAAGTTGTCCATGTGGTCATGGGTTTATTATATTCAGAATGATATTCATGATTTTGATATCATATATATCATATATATCCAGTATGTACATGTTTTTATAATCGTACATAACATTTAGAGGTAAGAAATGAAATGCACCGTTCATGGAGACGGTAAGCCGTACGTATGCATGAATGCTACTTTCATTTCTATTTCTAATTTAAATGGAAATAAAACATACTTATACATAGTTATATTATAATTAAAGTATAATATCATATATTATATCAGTATCTAAATCCTTTATACATCCCATATAAGGTATTAACGAATCAAATCACTTTGAGGGGGCGGTAGTCCGCACTTCCTCAAATGAGATTATCAAATTTACCCACTATGGAAACCATAACGGATTGATATAAATGAGAATTACAAAAGAATAAGGAAATCATAAACATAATATATATCATATATAAATACAGTGCCATCATAATGACCACCATGAGAGGCAGTAACATGTAATTGAACAATCGTCATTTCATGATGCGTTAGTTTGCCATCCCCAGAAACATTATGTTCTTCACCCATTATATGGTGGTGTGTGTATTCGTTGTTCGAATACTTCTCATAACAAAATAATAGTATATTTAAGATATTGGGTTTGTTACAAAATAATGTAATAAAAAGAGTTTAGGGGTTGGATAAGTAAAATAAAAAACAATTTAAGCGAAATCCTTACCTTTAACTTAGGAAACTTCCTTTGGTTTGAACCAAAAGGATTTATTGAAGTTCCTTATTCCTAAGGTAAGGCTTCTGAGAGGAGTAGAGGGATGTTGAGAAATTAATTGGGCAGAGTTTGGATGAATCAAATGTCTTGAGAGGTGTGAGGAATTGGTTTGAAGTGGCCTTCTTTTCAAAGTTGGAGGAGGGGCTCTTTAGGAAAGTGTGAGAGTATTATTTTATAATATAATGATATTCGGTTTATAATGGCCCAAAAAACATTATAGTCGATGATAAGATGATTCAAGTTGGAAATAAAATCATCCAATTAGAATTGGACATGTTTTGGATAATATTTTAAGCATTATAATCTTATTTTTTAAATTCATTTATTAACGAGGTAAACAATGCATCATTATTATGTCATTAATAATTTAATTTATTTGTTTTCTAAAAATTATAAAAAAAATACCATGATGTAGGAAATCGTATTATATTTCCAATGAATATTTATAGTAAAAAATATTTATTATATAACACCATATAAAAATTAATTTACTAAAATAGTTTTGATATTGTCAATGTTGTCTTTACATTAAGTTAATTAATCTAAAGTGTCATTATCTTTCATAAGTATCTGTATGGGGTCCAAATATCGACCCAAGAATGCCCATGGTAGGACAATACTCATAAATTAAGGTTAGGACAAGTTTTATGGTAATTTTGATTTATTATAATATTCTTTTTACCTTGAATTACCTTATTTATCTTTAACCACGGTAAAGAAAAGTCAAAAGTTACTATTCACCAAAAATTACTTTCATCTTAATGAACCAAATTTTAGATTTTGATAACAAACATGTATGTCGGACTTTTGAAATTAAATTCACAGATGTGGAAAAATTTCATTTAAATGAAAATGTAATTTTTTTAACTACTACTAAGTGCTGTCACTATTTATCAAAAATTGATGTTTTTCAGAAAAATACCAAAACTTCAGCCTAAGAATTATTTGATATTCAAAATTCAAAATTGATGTATATTTTTTCAAATTCAAAACATAGAAGTGACATTAATTAATTTAAAAATTAATCCTCGTTGTTTAAACAAATAGCGTGTTTTTAAGAAACAATAACTATCAAAAGATTGATACTTGTTTATGTCCAATTTCAAAGTAAAATTAATTTAAATGACCAAAATTGGATTCAATGGTAAAAATATATTTCAAGTTCACTTTAAAACAAACTAAAATGATTATCTAACCATATAAATAAATTATATTTAAAGGCACTTTTGAATAAAAATACAGTATTTTTCACTATTCATTAAAAATGAACTTTATCAGAAAAGTACAAAAAAAATACCCAAATTAAATTTTGATGTCCCCATTATAAATAATGATTATATTTGGACAATTAGAATTTATTAAAGTTAAAAAAACTATATTTAATGAGGTTTCTCTATTAAAAGGCTGTAAATCTGTCTTTTTTGTAAATTATGCTTAAAATTAGATTCATTCATATTTTAAGCCTCTAACTTTTTATTGAATAATATAAATACATTTAACAATAATTTATAATCATATTGTAGTTATTTTAATTCATTATATCCAATATAACGGATAGGAGTTAACTACCATTTAAAATTATAATATTATATTATTAGTATGCAACGTAAGATTTCAAAGAAACCCGCTGTTGCGTATCAGGTACGCTATCGATCATAGAAACCCCTTTATAGTAAAATTAATATTTAATTAAAAAATAATAATAAATATGAAATATGTCTTATTATTTATTTACCTGGGGTGTTACATCCTTCTACCCTTTTGGGAATAGTGTCCTCACAATTTTTATTCACATATCAAAATATATCGGGGTATTTATCCCACATAGAATTTTCAGATTCCCTCGTTTCCTATTCAACCATATGGTTTTTCCTCAAAACCTTGACCAAGATGAATTACCTTAATCCAAACACTTTATCTCTACGGTCATGAATCTGGAATATTTTTTCTTCATAAGAGAGATTCTCTACCAACTAAACTACCTCTGGGCTCAAAACATGCGATGGATCTAGCATATACTTTCTCAAAATCGAAACATGAAAAACATTGTGTACGTGGGATAAACATGGGTGTAATGCCACTCTATATGCAATTGATCCAACTTTTTCCAAAATTTCATAAGGTCCAATGAACCTCGGAATCAACTTTCCCTTCTTACCAAAACACATCACACTTTTCCATGGAGAAACTTTGACAAAGACATGATCACCTACCACAAAGGAAAGATCCTTCCTCCGGTTATCGGCATAAATTTTCTGTCTCCTCAGAGTTGTTCTCATGTGCTTCTGAATCAACTGGACTTTCTCTACCATCTCTTCTTCCAATTTTGGTCCCATCAGCTTCCTTTCACCTACATAATCCTAAAAAGATGCATTTCGACAACGATTTCTATATAATGCCTCAAATGGTTCCATATGTATACTGGAATGAAAGTTTTTATTTTAAGAATATTCAACCAAAGAATGATGTTGGTCCCAACTTCCCTGGTAATCCATCGAGCAAGCTCCTAACATATCTTCCAATGTTTGAATTGTTCATTCTGACTGCCCATTTGATTGCGGATGAAAAACTGTACTAAAATTTAATTCAGTACCCAATGACTTCTGAAGGCCTTTCCTAAAGCTAGAAGTGAACCTGGGATCACGATCAGATACAATGGAGAGGGAAAATCCATGCAACCTGACAATCTCTTAAACATACAACTGAGCAAGTTGATCTAGAGACCAAGTATCTCTAATAGGAAGGAAATAAGAAAATTTAGTCAATAGGTCAACTATAACCCAGATTGTATTATTACCTTGACATTTCTTTGGTAATCCCATAATGAAGTACATGGATATATTTTCCCATTTCCAGTCTGGAACAAGTAAATGCTAAAGCATTCCTTTCAGTAAGTATCTCTCTTCTTTAATAAGTTGACAAGTAAAACACTTCACATTAAAATCAGAAATATATCATTTCATTCCATCCCACCAGTAATACTCCCGAAGATCTATGTACATCTTAGTACTACCAGGATGAACTGAAAATGGAGAACTATGAGCTTCACATACCAAATCATTCTTCAACTATGAATCACAAGGCACACATAATCTTTTCCCAAATCTCAAAACATAATCATTATCAACATTAAATTCAGGCAACATACCCTTCTGAACCAACTCTACGTATTTTTGCAACTCACTATATTCTTTCTGTGCTTCCTTAATTCTGTCTGATAGAGATGATTTCACTAACACCTGAAACAAAACAGAAGAATTTCCCGCAACAACAACATCTATGCCAAATTTCATGAAATCAAAAACCAAACGATATCATTCCAAATGTAACATGGTTAATGAATAATTACCTTTTTGACTCAAAGAATCACCCACTTTATTTGATTTTTTCCGATGATAAAGGATCGTGCAATCATAATCCTTGATTAATTCCAACCATCTTCTCTATCTCGTGTTCAATTATTTCTATGTGAATATATACTTCATAATTTTGTGATCAATAAATATTTCACACTTCACTCCATACAAATGATGCCTACAAATTTTTAAAGAAAAAAACAACTGTAGCTAATTACAAATCATGTGTAGGGTAATTTAACTCATGTGTCTTCAACTGACATGAAGCATAAGAAATTACCTGATCATTTTGTATTAGGACACAACCCAGTCCTTTCAACGAAGCATCACTGTGGATAATAAACTCGCCATTTCTGGAAGGTACTGCCAAAACTGGAGCATTCACCAATATTCGTTTCAATTCATGAAAACAATCATCACATTCTTTTGTCCAGATGAACTTAAAACCTTTTCAAGTTAACATAGTAATTGGACTAGATAATCGCGAAAAATTGACAACAAACCTCCGGTAATAACCTTCCGAACCAAGAAAACTACGTATCTCAGTTATATTTGTGGGTCTTAGTCAATCTTCAATAACTTTTGTTTTAGCAGGATCAACAATTATGCCATTTTTTGAAACAATGTGACCAAGGAAAGAAATTTGTTGTAACCCAAACTCACATTTGATGAATTTCCCAAATAGTTTCTTTTCTTATAAGGTTTTCAAGACAACTGTTAAATTACGTTCATTATCCTCTTTACATTTTGAATAAACCAAAATATCATCAATAAACATGACCACAATCATATCCATGAACTCACGGAAAATTCTTTTCATAAGATCCATGAATAAAGAAGGTGCATTGGTTAACCCAAAATGCATAACTACAAATTCATAATGGCCATATCTAGTATGAAATGCGGTCTTTTAAACGTTTGATTCCTTTACTTTCAACTAATGGTACCCCGACCTAAAGTCAATCTTCGAGAAATACTGAGTTCCCTGGAGGTGATCAAAAAAATCATCGATATGAGGCAAATGATTCTTATTCTTAATAGTGATGTTATTCAATCCTCTCTAATCAATGAAAAGTATCATTGAACCATCTTTCTTTTTAAATAATAAGACAAGAGCACCACATGGTGACATGCTAGATCGAATGAATCCTTTATCTAATAACACATGTAGTTTCTTCTATAACTCTAAATGTTCAATTTGAGCCATTCTATATGGGGGGTTTTGAAATTAGATTAGCATCACGAACTAAGTCAACGGTAAATTCAACTTCCCGATCAGGTATAATACCAGTTAACTTATCAGAAAAAACATCAAGGTACTCATTTACCACTGGCACATCAGTAATCTCATCACATTCTTTATTTTCAACAATATGTGTAAGGTAACATTAATTTCCATCTTTTACTAGTTTCTCAGCTTTCTGATATGTTATCAAAAACAAGTGTTCATTTTTGAATATAAACTGAAAATAATTCAGAAAATAAACCTATTTAGCTCTGAAATCAATCTTAGCATGATAAAATGAAAGCCAATCCGGGCCCAAAATAACATCAAACTCTACAAGTGAAAAAACAATAAGGATTGCAGGTAGATTCTTTCTGCAAACCAGGAAATGAATATTGTTATGTATTATTTTTGTCTCAAAATTTCCTCCAGGCGTTTTTACCATAAGTTATATATTTATATCATGAGATGGAATTCCCAATTTACTAGAAAACTTCTCAGAAATGAAAGATTGTGTATACCCCAAATCAAACAACACATTGGCATAATCTAAGCAAACAGTGTATCTGACACTACTTCATTTGATGGACCACCATCTGTTGAAGTAGTTTCAAAGGATTTCGCCACCCCTTTGTACTTGTAGCGTGGTTTCTTTCCTACGGTTGAGTTCTTTGTTGGACACTCATTTTCATAATGACCCATTTCATTACACTTAAAAAATTTTACCGACTGTAAATCAGATTGCGTCCTACCATTACCCTGATCTTTTTCAGTGTAATTACAAGCCTTATATCCCATTTTACCACATCAATAGCACTTACCAGAATTCAAAATTCATTCTCCATCATGCTTTTTACCACAATATTCACAAACATTAAACTTAAGTTTCTTACTATCAGACTTTTTTGAAGTGTTCTTCCCTTTCGCCTGCAACCTCGACCTCTTATTATGTTGTTTGTCAAAGAATAGTTAATCATCAGAAAACTCCATTTCCACCTTCTCCACACAAAGAACAATGTTATCATAACTTTTGAACTCACGAGAAGCTAAATACCTTAGATACTTTCGCTTTAATCATGAATAATAAATGGTTGATTTTACTATCACGATCTCATAAGAAATTTGGAGCATACCTTGCCAGTCGAGAGATTTTTTCTTCACAATCATCCACTGAGTCATCCTCCTGCCTCAATTACAGGTATTGTTTTTCCATCCTAAGATGAACCACCTGAGGAAAATATTTCTCAATAAACATACCTTAGAACTCATCCCAATCTTGTGAATCAATCCCCTCACTATCCCTGATATTTCTCACCATCGACCACCATTAATCACCTTCACCTTCAAAATGGAAAACAAAAAGACTATGCTTTTGATGTTCTGAATAACCCATAACCTAAAAAATCTTCTCCAGTGCTTTAATCCACCCTTAAGCTAGCATAGGGTCAGATGATCCTTGGAATGATGGGGGATGTTGCCTCATGAAATGCTCCACTGCTGACATATTCCTCTGTGGTTGATCCGGATGATCTCGTACATGGATACAACCACCAATTATTGCTAGAGTCAACTGTTCCATCGCTGCAACAAGCTATTCAGTTCCGATTCCGACAATCTCAGGTTGCTGATCTGGAATGTTGTCTTCCTCCGGATGTCGTCCCAACATAGCTTCCCTGTTTCCCCTGCGGAAAACCATTCTAAACATAGAAATATCTTAGGCGAAGCTACATGGTAATCTGGAAAGGCTATATGATGTCAATATTAACATAAATTACATTATGGATATTACTTTAACAATATCTTAACACCTAAAGTTATCCAAACCGTCCTCGGATACCAACTACAAGGACTCGGCCTTAAACATTAAATAATATTGAATTAAATGAATAAGTAACATTGGGGATCTTTTCAGGTTTAAAATATTAGAGAATTAGGACATAACTATTACATCTCAAAAGATTACAAGGTAGACATATCTACACAGTTTCCATTTTTTCATAAAATAAAAACTCTTGAAAAAAATTCATGTCTAGTTCCATGTTTTAGACAACATGAATTTTCCTTGACCACATCCTTGACCTTATTCATCATTAAGTTATGTGAAAAAATTTCAAAACATGGGATGATCATAACAAGCTCAGTAAGAGTTATAAAACAAAGAATGAAAACATTTGTTCATAAATACATAAAAAATATGAACTCTTTTACTTAATGAAATCATAATATTTATTGAAGACACATAGAAATCATAAATCATAAAGGTAACTTGTGGCATCCATATCATACTTACATTGTAGCTATCACAGTTACATAGGGAGTTAATTTGGAATACCCATCATAGTATATTCCCTAAATCTCTTAGGAGAAACATTCAAGTTTACCTCCGCCATGTTACCCTATGCATTGGAGAGCTATCTCTAGCTTACCAACCCTAGGTTTATCACGGAACCACCCATATACGTAAATAATTCCCAAGAACCATAACATGATCATAACACATAACATAAGCATAAACGAAAGATAAAATTTCCACATTGCAATAATAAAATATCATTACAAGATAGTGAAATAATAAATCCATTGTCAAAATCATTTTCAATAATAAAATACATAAAAGGAGTATATGGTATTTATTTTTACTTTTAAAAACATTCCAGCTTGTTAAGGAATCCAAAGATCAAATAATACTCGCGGTGGTGGAAAGGTCATTGTCACCGCTTACATTAAAAAACATTCCTTTTTGTCTTTTAGTAAAACTCTTCATATAAAAAGATTACCTTTGAATAAAATGAAAATTCAAAGGGGTCTATACACCGTATAAAATAAAGTCATGTATTAAACTAAAAATGCCTCAATGAAAGTAGATTGAGACGAAGTCCCTTACCTTGCGTCCGACTTTACTCGATCGTTCTTTAATCTCCTGAATAATAAACTTAATTTAACTTCTACTTGCTTAAGATCCTTTTTAATGTTTTTTATTCCTTTTATATCACTTATTACCATGTTATAAACATTATGCAATCATTTAAGTTAATAACGTTCATTTTTTCGATAATTGGTACTTAAGTAAAAATGAACACCTTATATTTACAAGTTGTCCATGTGGTCAAAGTTTCATTATATCTAGAATGATATTAATGATTTGGATATCATATATATCATATATATCTTGTATATACATGTTTTGTTAATAGTACATAACATTTAGAGGTATGAAATGAAATGCATCGTTCGTGGAGACGGTAAGTCGTACGTACGCATGAACGCTACTTTCATTTATATTTCTTATTTTAATGGAAATAAAACAAAATGATACATAGGTATATAGTAATTCCAGTATAATATCATTTATAATATCGTTAAATCTATCCTTTATACATCCCACACAAGGCATTAACGAATCAAATCACTTTGAGGGGGCGGTAGTCTGCACTTCCTAAAATGAGATTATCATATTTACCCACTATGGAAACCATAAAGGAAAGACCGAAATGGGAAGTACAGAAACATATGGAAATCATAAACATAATATATATCATATATAAATAATGTTCCATCATAATGTATACCATGAGAGGCTGTAAGATGTAATTGAACAATCATCGTTTCGTGAGGCGTTAGTTTTCCATCCACAGAAACATTATGTTATTCACCCTTTCGATGGAGGTGTGTGTATGTGTAGTTCTATTAATTCTCATAAAAACATCCTAGTCTATTTAATATACTGGTGTTTTTACAAAATTAATTAATAAAAAGATTTTAGGGGTTGGAGAAGTAAAATAATAGAAAAAAATTTAAGAGAAATCGTTACCCTTAATTTAGGAAACTTCCTTTGGTTTGAACCAAAATGGTTTCTTGAAGTGCCTTATGCCTAATGTAAGGCTACAAAGAGGATTAGAGGGACATTGGGAGATTAATTGGGCTGAGTTTGGAGGATCCAAATGGATTGAGTGGTGTGAGGAATTGGTTAGAAGTGGTCTCCTTTTGTAAGGGGGGAGGGGATCTTTAGGAATGTGTGAAAGTGTTATTTTATAATATAATGATTTTCGGTTTATAATGGTCCAAAAAAAATTATAGTCGAAGATAAGATGATTCATGGTCGAAATAGAATCATCCAATAAGAATTGGACATGTTTTGGATAATATTTTATGCATTATAATCTTATTTATTTAAATCATTTATTAATGAGGTAAACATTGCATCATTACTATGACATAAATAATTTAGTTTATTTGTTGCCTAAAAATTATAAATAAAATTCCATGATGTAGTAAATAAATTTATATTTCCAATGAATATTTATATTCAAAAATATTCCTTATATAACACCATATAAAAATTAATTTTCTAAAATATTTTTGTTATTGTCAATTTTGTAGTTACATTAAATTAATTAATCTAAAGTGTCATTATCTTTCATAAGTGGATGCATGGGGTCCTAGAATCGACCTAAAGATGACCATGGTCGGCCACTACCCATCCAATAAGTTTAGGACTAGTGTTATGGTAATTTTAAATTATTATAATATTCTTTTTACCTTGAATTACCTTATTTACCTTTAACCGCGTTAAATAAAACTCAAAAGTTACTATTCACCAAAAATTATTTTAATCTTAATAAAACACATTTTACTTCTTGATAACAACCATGTATATCGGTTTTTTGAAATTCAATTCAAAGAAGTGGTAAAATTTCATTTAAATGAAAAAGTTATTTTTTTAACTACCTCAAAGTGGTGTAACTATTCATCAAAAATTGATGTTTTTTAGAAAAATACCAAAAATTCAGCCTAAGAATTATTTGATATTATGAATTCAAAATTGATGTCTATTTTTCCAAATTTAAAACATAGATGTGGCAGTAAGTATTTTAAAAATTATTTCCCGTTTTTAAAACAAATAGCGTGTTTTTAAGAAACAATAACTATCAAGAGATTGATACTTGTTTATGTCCATTTCCAAAGTGAAATTAATTCCAATTACCAAAATTGGATTAAATGGTAAGAATATATTACAATTTTACTTTAAAACCAACTAAAAATATAATCTAACCATATTAATAAATTATATTAAAATGCACTTTTTAATTAAAATACTGTATTTTTCAATATTCATTAAAAATGAACTTTTTCAGAAAAGTACCAAAAAATTACCAAAAGAAAAATTTTATGTCCCATTTCCAAAGAAAGATTGTATATGGTCAATTATAATGTATTAAAGTTGAAAAAAACTATATTTAACGAGGGTTCTTCATTAAAAGGCTGTAAATCAATATTTTTATGTAAATTATGCTTAAAATTAGATTCATTCACATTTTAAGCCTCTAACTTTTTATTTGATAAGGTAGATACATTTAACAATATTGTATAATCATATTGTAGTTAGTTTCATTCATTACCTCCAACAAAAAGTCTAGGTGTCAACTACCATTTAAAATAATAATATTATATTATTAGTGTGCAACATAAGATTTCAATGAAACTCGTTGTTGCATATCGGGTATGCTATCTAACATATAAACCCCTTTATAGTTAAATTAATATTTAATTCACAAATATTAATAAATATGAAATATGTCTTATTCTTTATTTACCTGGGTTGTTACACATAACATGAAACAATATAACCATGATCATTGTTACTGATGGAATCTACAAATAATCAACATAAACATTTTATCTACCTAAAAAACAATTTACAAGACCATTTAACAACAACCCCACAAAATTCACAAGCTCCTAGACCCCAAACTATGCACCATCCACACAAACACCTCATTTTTGCGATTCAATCCAATAGATGTGTAAGAATTTAAAAATCTTCAGGATTTCTAAAAATTAAATAATTTATTAAAAAAAGGAATTAAACTCAAAAATTATTTCAATATATTATTTAATGGAAAATAGAAAATTAATTTCATGTATGTTCTTTTTCTACCCTACTTAATACTCAAGGATTAAACTGCCTAGCGACATGACTATCACAGGGAACCAAAATACAGGTATACTATCTTTGGAAATTTCAATGTCACTAATTAGAATCAATTGTGGGGAACTATGACTTATTGAAGATTATAGATATTGGTTGAGGTAGTACATAACCCTTGTAGGTAATTGTTTTTATAAAATATAAGAGAGTACTATCCCCACAAATATAGAAACCTACTCAAACATTTTAATGTGTACCTAATCTATTGAGGGATGAAGTTTTTCATACATATAGGAGAGTAATTGAAGGAAACCTATCATATAGTATATTTTTCCTTATTTTGTGTACGTCTTCATAGGGGTTCCTAAACCCACTACTTTGAGGATCATTCCCTGAAACACTAGGGAGCACCTAGAACAATGTTTTCTCCAAATAACTAATGTAAAATCAATCATAACCTTTGTGGATCCATGATTATTGAGTAAATCAAACTATATTATTAGAAAAATTCAACATCTGATACATTTAAACTACTAGGTTATAATTGGATAATACTATAAATGAACTAATTTATGAAAAATACTAGCACAAGAAGATAAATGAATAAGAATACCTTAAATAGCTAGTGCATATATTATCCAACATAGTACATAAATTTTACCGATCTCGAATACAGATGCCCATGTTATATAGTGTCTCAAATCATGTAAATAGAAAAGTAAATGATAATTTTAGTTGTATACATGGAACGTAAAACTCCTCAATAATTTTTACATTTTACTTGGGTACATGTTGATTATCTCTATACACAATAGACAACATATCAATGAATTTCATAATGCCTCTAGTAAGTACATATGAAGTATATACTAGTTTTACAAGGAATAATCATTGAATATGTGATAGGTAAACACATAAAGTCTCATTGAATGTGTATCCTATACACCTCATGCAACCTAAATAGATGTTCATGATTGTATAATGATATATTCCTCATATTGGTAGTGTTATTTATTTCACCATTAATAGGGATATATTCCAACGTGAATTATTTCAATATATATAACTTGTGTCCCAATGTCATATGAGAAATGATATTTATAAAAGGGTGAAATACTTGTTCCATAGCTCATGGAGTAGAGTGAAAATATCCTGAGGGTCTACATCATTTGTAGTTAAGAAAATAAATCATGTACTATGTAGAAATATGTGAAATGTATTATGGAATCTTCCAGACTTTTTTCATCTAGGTTAATGACTTCAATGCCCATGGGGCCTCTATCACAAATCATCACGATGATTTACATCCATAAATTATCTTTTGGTCCATCATCATTGATATGTTCCTTGAATTGTTCCTGAAATATTTCACATCATCACTACTATTCACATGAAATGATGATCTTTTAGTTTTCCTCCATCATAGAATTTCAATACCAGTACATACATGAATGTTAATGATGGGAATATGAAAATCATGATCATTATGGTTAAAGAGAATATCTGACAACCTAAAATAACATGCTTTATTTTTTGGATCATAGAATAATTTGAATGTAATATAAGTATTTAATTGTTTTCATAGTGCACATATATCTTAATAGTTTATGAATATTGGAGTTAGTTTTTATTTAATTGAAGAAAATTTTTTTAAATAAATTATTAAATTAATGAGAAATAATAATATAGACATAAATAATTAACAAAAATCATATTTGTTAAATAATTCATTGATAATTCATGAAATATAATACTTCAAAAATGTGGATGGTTCACCCCCATTTCATCCCAAGAATGAAATTGAATAATTAAACAAATAAGATATCCTTTTCATATCGGTGATTATATTTGAAAAATAAAATTATTAGCCTAATTAAATGATAAAATAATCAAACTCACATACTTAACATAATATCTATTGAAATCGATATACGTTGTTGATATATTACATTTTAAATTACTAACCAAATAAATTAGAATTATTTGATACTGGATTTAAATTTTCAAAGGACATTCCTATATAAGAGTAGAATATTTCATATTATTATTATTGTTGTTATTTTTATGGTTATTTCCATTCAATTTCATTTTTTTAAATGGGAAATTTTTTTCATTTTAGGATTTATTTTATAAGTTGATAATTCAAGGTACAAATTTTTAAGTGAAAGAAAATTAGAGTTACCTTATTAGTGTTTTTCCAATTATTAATAAAAAATATTATACCTCATTTGATTTTTTTTACTTCTCCATATAGAAATATATAATGTTGAAAATTTCATAAACTTGTTCTCTATTTTTCATGAAGAGATGATATGGAATAAATATTGATTCCATTACAAGGTTAATAATATTATAGTGACACTAAAATTCTTCCTTCCATGTCAACACGGTATTGTAACACAATTACTGGTATTTACTCTTATTCATCTATAGATGGGTGGTTGTTCAATTTGATATTAATTTACACTAATATGTGTATACATGAAATGTTCTAAAAATATTATTTTTGTGAATATTCATCATGTATTAGAAATGGGATTTTTAATGTGATGAAATGATAAATAAACTACTATATAAAATATTATATGAGAGTCGATGGGGTGTTGGGATCTATTTATTATTTTCAAAATACATATGAATGCATTTTCATGTTCTCACCATGATAACTCATAATACTATACCATGTTTTCTATCAGTTTAATATTTATATTCTTAGTGAAACGTTATGTTCTTATATGGTTTCCTGATAAAACTATACTATGAAAATATATATTTTAATTTCAATGATCATTGTGTCATTATTAGACTCTACAAAATCTCACACACTTCATTAATATTTATTTTCTTAATGTTCACTTTACTATATCTCAACTCTCAGAACATCACATTATTCACTATCTTTAATTACATGGTTTCCAAGATTATAAAAAAAATAATAGAATTAGATGATAAGTATTTAATGATTCAGACCATTATAAACAGTAATCCATAGGTACACCATACCCATGACCCCACAAAATTATTACCCTCTTAGAATCCTACATTAAAAATTAAATTAAAAAGAATAAAAATAATATCTATTTTAAGTAATGAATTTTCATCCTCTAAAGACATGGATGTCCAAGTTCTAGATTTATTTTCATTCTCTCATATAAAAACATTTAAATTAGACTCCATAACTCCAAATTTCTAAATTCCACCCAAACCATTATGTGTGTGATATATTATATGATGTCATTATTAGAAAATGAGATTAATCTAGGTAGACAATGAGTAATTAGTTCAGTAAAAATTTAAATCAATTTACATTTCCCTCGTGAATATAAAATAATTTTCCATTTTGGTTATTCTTATCTCTCCTAAGGATATACTAAAATGTTTCTATATTTTTAATCATGATTTTTCATTATTCATTGGAATAATTTTCAATAATTCTTTAACCCGGAATAATTTCATGATTTTAACATGGAATATATAATGATCAATGGATCCCCATGATGAAAACCTCATAATATATGTATTGCAAGAGTTTCATTAATGATTTGGTGATCACATGAAGCATTCATGATTTCTTTAACACTTAACAGATCAAACTATAACATTTAATAATGAATATAATACCCATGAGTATGTTTTTTTATATAACAAGAAATTTATCCTTATATTTTATCGAGTTATACCAGGTTCTAGAATTTGCAATATCATGGTTATGTAAAATAGAGAGTGTTATCTATATATCTATTTCAAATAGAATTTACTTATAGATAGATTCTATTCATGTAACAAGGATTGAATTTTATATTACATAACTATTCATAGTGATGGTGGTCATTTTTTTCTTCAATGTAATCTCATTGAACTACATTTTTTTCTATAATATAGTATATTTGAATACTGATTTGGTTCCAATGTGATCAGATGTTTTACAGACCCCCAACATGGTATTTTGTAGATTTTAATTACCACATTGAAGTATGTAATGTTGGGATTTCCATGGATAGAGACTCCAGTTATTTGTCCCAAAAGTCCATTGGAGATTGAACAATAATTTTATGCTGATAGAATTTTAAATGAGTGTGTACATAGTGTCATGATGAATAATACATGGTGTTGTCATGATTTTTCATAAACTCAATATTATTAACAGCTCCTGGAATTTTATTCTTATACAATACTTACTCACACTAATTGAATCATAGATAAGAAGATGTAAGGATTTTTGAGCTTATGGATGATGATCAAGACTTTTATGGAGGCTATATTTTCACCTATAATTACATGTTTAAATTCACTTATCAATTTACATATCACTTATACTATTCTAACATAATATATAAAATTTTCATTTGTATATCACATATTTCTATTTTCTACTTCTATAGTTCATATGTTTCATTTTCACCCTTCAAAATAAATTCTACCCACCATTTCAAATTACACGATTTGTGATATATTTAAAATATGCTCCCACATAATGTCTATTTACATTAAAACACTACAAATTACAATTGATTCAATTCCATATTTTCATAAATAATATTTTAAATTAAATAAATTAAATTTCATATAAAAATGTTCAGATTTATGAAATTCAATTTAAATAAAAAAATCCTAATTAAACATTTCATAACTATAAATAAATGAAAAACAATAAAATAATTAGGGAAAATAAATAAAAAACAAGAAATTATCAAAATGTACATTCAACACCCATTGTTAGTAACCAATACTAAATAAATTTATCCAAACATGTTCAAAATATCAAAGTGTATATCATGATCCATTCCTATGTCATTGAAGGATAAATGAAAAAATTTTATTTGGCTTATCTGGCCCAATGAAACACATAAATTTTTTTCTCTCAATCCTGTCTCCTATAAAATATTTGATTATAATTCCTTGATAAAAATAAAATATAAAAATTAAAATAAAACCTCACCCTTCTCTATTATTGTTAAATATTAATATTCATAACCATTAATTTTGACAAAAGGGCACCACACTTAATTTAAATTTTTTTCATGGAATGACTTAATAACATTGTTGTTTAGTGTTATTACTCTAAAATTAAACAATTCCCTATAAAATACATCCTGTTATACAAATTTAGATATTTAAGTATTATGGTTTGATGGGGTAATTGAATCTAATAAATTATTATCACCATTTAAGATGCACAATGTGCTTAATCATTATTGAAACACTATGTGTGACAAAAATAACTAATTTTCAAATGTTTCAAATGGAATCTATGGATTTTTGAGTTTTACCATTGATGATCTGTTACCACATTTTTTAAATTCCATCCAATATTAATATAAAATAATATTTTATAGAATTTGTTTTTGATTAAACACAATTATTTTCATAGTTAATAGAGAGGATAATAATGAAATTATGCCAACACTATTTTGGGTGTAAATCAATGTTAACATCATTTTTGGGAAACATATACTATTATCAATTAAAATTAATTCACTTTCTCTCTAAATAGATATTTTTTTCTACTTATCAGCATTGTTATATATGAATACCAATATGAATGGAAAATTACCATTACTAGAATAGATGTGTTTTGTAATGTGGTTCACCTCGATTTAGGATGACTATACACCCTATGTAAGGTGTTATATTTTCATACACAGATTGATTACATCTTATTACCATATGAATCCAAATAAAGGGTATGACATCAGACTATTTATCCAAGAGTTGACCAGGTACAAATCGATCACCTAATTTATATTTGATAAATGGTAATAAAATATATGATTTATCCTATACCATTTTAATTTTATCATTAATAAAATTCATGTATATTTCCTTGATAGTTTGAGGGTTATTTTTCTTTTATTGCTATAATCATTAGCTCTATATCAATATTCATCATCTAACCCCTGACCCCAGAAGCCTAAAGCTGGTACATTATTTTAAAATATTTTCCTAATTACAAGGAATAAAATTCCAAAGGACCAATTAGTTTATCAGTCTTGGAAGAAAATATTTTAGGCATGATACCCATAATAAATTAGGAAAATAAAATAAATCATGATACAATATGGAATAAACAATATCCTTGAATGATTATTCAATGTTTTTTTCTTCATAAAATAGGGAAATGAAATATATGAAAGGGTTGAGCTTAGATTCTATATAATGGTATATGTTAAATAATATGATATCATTTAAAATAAGAATAAGTGAATAAATCATGACAGTAAATCTTAATCATCAATATAATATTGATGGAATAAAAACTAAATGAATAATTATATATAAATAATCACATGAAACTTCACCTTATATATTATACTAGCTGAATAATCAGATGATTTATCTATTACGAATATCATAATGAGGTAATTAATGTGTTAGACATCATAAACTCAACATCGAGTCCTCGACAAAGACTTCTGAAAATACTACGCAAAGGCTTCGACAAAAAAACCCAATTCTATTTCATCTCATGAGACCTACTGATGCATCGAGGGGGTATAGAGGGCTCTATAGATCACTTACTGAGTCTAATGCATTACTAATATTCCTAATAAAATAAATATTTAGATCAAAGTTTCCCATACTAGTTTGAAATATTTGAATCATAATCATAGATTAAAATAATTTAATTCGATCATAGAAAAACTCTTGAGGAAAATGATCATTAAACATTCCAATGTGTACCACACCAATCATAAACAATAAATTAAAATAAAAAATAGTTTCACTAGAATAAAAAAACTAATGATTTGATATATCAAAGGGAATTACATACATAACAATCAAAAATTAAGCAGTGATCAAGTCGTAAATTTCATAGAATTGAAAGTGAGACAAGAAAACCCCTATTATTTACAAAAAGATGTTTTCATTTGGAAAACCATTTTTACGTGTCGTAAATTTAGATTATAAATATATTTATCCCAAAAAATAAATTTTACATGCATTAAAATTATATTTAAAGAATGAATAATGTCCCAAAAATTTGAAATTGTGTAAAATGAGTTTTTAATGATGCATTAGAAATAAATCATTTTAGTTTTTTTAAAGAAAATATTAAAGATATTTTAAGTAAGAATGAAACGTTTGTTTTCATTAAACTAGAAAATTAATAAAAATAGTTATAATGATAAATTTTGTGCTTTTATAAATTTAATTATGGCTTGGAATAGATTATATAGTGAAAATGATAATGGGTAATAATTTGATAATATCCCTTGAGACAAGCATGTTTATCTGGAATAATTAAGATGAAAACAATTTAAAAACATATAATACCCATAAAATACAGATGATATGATCCGAATATATTATTTTAGATTGTAGTAACTTAATATGGACGATATACACCAAAATAAATAAGCTTTGGATTTTTGTATGGATAGTTAAGGAAGAACCCGAAGAAAAAACGTTGTTTCTAGTAAATCCACTTACAACTTTGTAATCAATCGCATAATATGCCCAAAAATTATTAATCATAAAATGGTAAATTTTATATCCTTAAAATAAATAAATTCATGATATAAAAGATCCATGGTCTTTATAAATACACCATACTTAAGAAATAGTGGTGAATAAGTAATATCTCACAGAAATTGATGTGAGAAGAGAAAACCCCTACCTTATGTACGAATGTGTTATACCCTATACCTTAAGGTCATGGAATTTGAAATTAGAGAAATTAATAATTAAATTAAAAATCTATTAGTTATTAATATAATTTATTATAATTTTATTATGTTCATTTATGATATTTTGTTATGTTATAACATTGAATTCTATCATTATGAACTGTATGTTTCTTGATATTCATGATTGATTCTATTGATTATATCCAATGAAGTTAATGTGGAATGGATAAAATTCCCCATGATTTAATCTATATAATATTAATGAAATTAAATATGTGTTAATTTTTATATATATCATTTGGTTATATTTTATGAGGATGAATCATTAGATAATTCATTTATTGATAATCGTTTGGATTTCTAGGGTAGTTTTTTGATAATAACGAACAAGTTTTGTTATATAATTTAGTATCATTCATAAATGATGGTTATAGAAGAATTACATAAGATATAATACATATTATATAATATGATTCATCTACAAAAATAGTTTCATGTCTATACTTGTAGAAGAAAATAATTAATGAAGGTTCTTCATCTATGAAGGTTATAAAATTCCACCTCTAGGATGTTGATTTCATTTAAAAAAAAGAGAGATACTAAAGATATTGAAAATTTATCATACATTAACATGATATAATTCTTGTATATAGATGATATTGGAGTATAAATTATCAATTTTACATAGGTGATGAGGATATAAAAATAATATGAAACAAATTGAAAATGATATTAAAAGAAAAAGGGAGAGGGTTTACCTCTTGAAATATACTCCTTGAGAACCTCCTTAAATGAAGGGGTTTCAAACTTTTTTAATGACCAAGGTTTTTTTTCAGGGACTATGGAAGAGTATTTGGCCAAAAATTTGAGATTATTCAAGGTTTAGAGGAGTAAATATATGAGAGAGTGTGGGGGGTTATTGTGGAGGAGAGGAGGGTTTCTCCATTAGTTTAATCATTCTTTTAGAAGGTTTGATGAATACTATGAATAGTATTCATTAGTTTTACTAAAAATAGTAATATTTTCATGTGAGTTTGAACTTATGGCCATTTAAATCATCCATGACTCAAGAATTATTAAAAATTCTGTTATTTAGCATATTTTGTAAATTATAAAATTTCATTATTCATCAATAATTCACGTATTTACTAAAAATCCAAAAAATGCACCATAAAATTTTTTATACATGTAGAATTAAAAAATGGAATCCATTTATAAATAATAATTCTCTATATATGTGATATGTAATTTTCAAACGAATCATTATTTACTTGTAAAATACAGATTCCAATATTAAAACTAGTTTTATAATACATTCAAAAATTAATTAATGTCTCCTAAAATTATCTGAAAATCATAAGACAACAAAATATTTATTTAGGCCCAAATTCATTTCAAATGAATTTTATTTTAAATATATTTATTAATTTATAGTTGTATATAAGTATTTATTACTCACAAAAATACCAATACATATATACTTATTTTTGAAATATTCACCCTCATTAATAAGGTGCCTAATTTTTGTTTATACATTCATGGTTGAGGTTAATATTCAAAAGGGTCAAGTTATTATTCATAAAGGTAGAATTACTAATAAAAAGTGTACCTTACTATTCATAAAGGTCATGTTACTATTCACCAAATAATTATGTTGACACAATTAGATTATCAAAAAATTACTAATCACAGTGGTGTATATCCATTTTTCAAAATTCAAATTACAGAAATAAAAAACATTTGTTTCATGGATAGTTTATAAATATAAATTTTTTTTTGTTTTTCTAATACTCAGCATTATGTTCATATAATCTATCTAATGAATTGAAATTATTTATGATGAATTGTACCATTAAATCTTGGGGTTTCATATTAATAGTGAATATATTATTAGAATAATATAGTATTTCTAAAAAATAATTATATTAAAAATATATATATATTATATTTAATTAAATAATCTATTGAATAAATTAAATTTTGTAAAAATAATAAAATATATATATCCATATTAAAATATTATTTTACACCAAAATTAAACTATAAAATATTATTTGTTTATTATGAAATTAATTATTTTGAAATCTATAATTTTTATTTATTTTTAACTATTATTATTAATTAAAAAACATAATGTTTAATTATATAACATTTTTATAATAACTAATGGGCTGCAACATTATTCCTCTGACAATAGAATTACATCTTCGCAATTCAAAACAACACTTCAAATGTTTATGGTGGATGCTTGCAAATTACCTTGTGGGATACCCATTATGGAAATAGGGTTAGTAAAATATCCTCTTAAAAAGTGGTTAAGGGAGAGGAGTAGCTAACTTAAAAAGTTATTCTATTTAATGTGGTTACATTATTTTGAAGTAAAAACGTAGAGAAGAAAAAATATTTGATGTTCTGATGGAAAGTGATAGAGAACATGTTTAGATGAATGTTGATTACAACAAAACAATATACTAATGAAAAAATTCATTGATATTATCAGTGAATATGATACTAGGAAAAAAATTTATTTAAGACTCTTTTACTTGAGTTGATGAATTATTACACTATATAATAATATAATTATACAATTATATTTAATAAACACAATCATATAATTTGATAGTTCCTTGAACCAACTATACTATATATCTTGGAGTATGTTTTTTCGTGTTGTGAAGAACTACATTAACAACTAAAACCCCATAAAAGGGTCCCCATAAATGGTCCCCATAAACGATTCATAAATGGTTAAAAATTCCAAAAATATTATTTTTCAACACATTAAAAAGAAGGTCACTAAATTTACAAGATTATGTTATCCAGGAAGCAGCTCTAAAATATTCACATTCCAAACATGTGAATAAATTCATCATGTATCCTCTTGAAAAGTGGTTATAAATATAATTACCTTAAAACATATAAGAAACATGAGTTATTCCTTATTCATTAAATATGATACATGTTATTAGTATATTCCTTAAATAAAATTATATTGTAATCTCCATCAATGATCACATAGAACAAATTTCGACAAGTCATTAATCAGTCCCATGGTAGAAAATACTCATCAAAACCATTCATTTATTCATCATTATCTCAACATCATAAATATATTACGGGATGTATTTCCCTAAATCATGTGTTTTCCAAAAATTATTAACTTCCTACTAAATATATTTTCATAGTAGCATTCAACATATGGTCTCAAATAATTATTAAAAAAGTAGAACAGTAAAATCTTCATATATTACACAATTATTAAAACCAGTACATTTCTTATAAAATATTAAAATGAAAAACTTACTGAATAAACATATTAATTATTCCTATTCTTTTATGGAAGTTTAATATATTGGTCATTATCAAATAACAAAATTTGTGTTATATGGCTCGGAATCATAGGAAATTGATTTATATAGTATCTCATCTCCTCATTGTTGAAGAATTGTACATTAGAATCCTATTTCGTACACTTATAGTCATCTACTTGGTTTCCTCTTTCTCCATACATTTAACAAACTCCCATTACCTTCAATAATCTTTCTAGGTGATCCATTCCATAGTTATGACATGTAAAAAACCCTTTATTCCCTTATTCCATTTCATGATATTTTACTCTTCAATCCATTTCTTATATTCCATCCCATTAAAGCCATGGGCCTCGTAAAATTATTTACATATGTTCTTAACATGTGATATTATATCATAATATGATTAGGACACCTTCGGAAAAGAATCCTTTGAAATTTTGGCTTATGATAAAGAAAGATGTGATCATTATTACACTCTTCATCACGTTTATTTGTGGAGTTCTCATTCCTTATCCTCTGCACCAATTTTATAGAATGATATATATTATATTAGCTAATAAAATAATGAATTTTCTATAACTGTAATAATGTTATATCACATAACATAAATTTATTCATCATAAATCCTAGAACTATATACTTTGGATTCATTTGAAGCATTAATAATTCATATAGGTATTGATGAAAATTGTGAATTATATTAATAATATCTGCTGAGATTATCAAACCAGGTGCATAGTAAGTCCCATTTTCATATACTAGTTTTACAATAGTCATTCATAGAATACCTGGTTAGAGTTGTTACCCCTAGATACAAATGTGCCAAAACCATGTCCATGTGTAGTTTCCAGACATGGATGTATTAGAAATGAATATCCTTATATAATATAACCTTCCAAAATTATAGGATGTTATTATATTCATGTCCTAAAATTATATATTAGGGTTATGTTACATAACCTATGTTTTCTAAATATAGTATCCAAGGTTTCAGCTAAGCTTCCTCCGATACCAACTGTAATACCACAAATACAAAATCCCAGAGTTGGGACATTATTTTAACAGATTTTCATGATTACAAGGAATAAAATAAAGAAGTAATGATCATTTTAGAAGTCTTGGATGACTAGATTATAATTTTGATACCCATAATACATTAGAAATCGTAAATAAAACATGACAGAATATGAAATAAATTGTATCCTTGAAAGCTTAATCAAAATTTTCATTCTCAAAACCGTGGAAAGGAAAAATAAAATAGGGGTGATCTCAGATGATCAGTAAGGATAATTGATAAAAAATAATATATTATAAATAATAATTAAAATTTAATAAATCATTCCACAAAAACAAAATCATGAGAATAATATGACAATAATAAAAATTGAATGAATAATGACACAAAAATAATCACATGAAACATCACAATGGATATTATAGTAGTCAACTGATGACATGATTTATTTATTAATAATATCATAATAGTTTAATTCATATTCAAGACATCATAAACCTATCATCCAGGCCTCGTCATAGTCTTTTGAAAATTCAAGGGCATGGCCTTGACCATAACCCAATTCTGTTTTGTATCATGATACCTACAGATGAATCGAGTGGCTATAGCGGGACCGACCCATTACATGCTATGTCAAATGCATTGATCCATTTAAACCATTGATAAACTCTTAACAAAAATGCTCACTAAACATTCCAAAATTTCTCGTTCAACATTGATCCATTTAATTCATAATTATATATAATATCATAAGAATAATAATACTCATTATTTGATATATAAAAGATAATTAACGACACCACATGAAATGATTATGTGGTTAAAAATTCATAAATCTCATAGAATAAAATGTTAGATGGGAAAAGCCTATTTATTTTTGAATGAATATTTCTTGTCTAAACCATTTTAATTGGTCCTAAAATCCTTTTTTAAACATATTAATCCAAAAAAAAAAATTTAAATAAATTTAAATTATATTTTAGGAATAAATGTTGTCCCACCGATATGAAATCATGTAATAAGAGTTCTTAATGAAGCTACATAAATTAATCATTTTTGTGCTGTTTAAAGAAAGTATTAAAATATATTTAAAGAGGAATATAATATTAGTTTTCATAAGACCAGAAATGAACGATGATAGATTTTAATGATAAAATAATTGAATTTAAAAAAAAATTGTTTCTTATAACAGATTATATAGTTCACATGAATATGGCTATGAATTCGAGAAGTTCACATGAATCATGAATTTTTATTGGGAAGAATTAAGAAGAAAACTAGTTTAAAACATATAATCCCCATAAAAGAAAGATGATATGATAAAATTATATTATTTTGGATCATAGAAACATTATATATAATATTTACACAAAAATAAAAAATCCATTCATTTGGGTATGGAGAGTGAAGGAATAACCTGAATGAAAAATGAAGCTTTGAGTGGAACCCCTTACCACTTTGTAATCAATCGAATCATATGATCCTGAATTTATAATCATAGAATGATACATTAAATAAAATGAAAAAAATATACTCATGATATGACTCATAAATGTTTAGTATACCTACACCATACTTAATAAATAGGGGTGAATAAAGAATATATTACAAAAATGGATGTGAGATGAGAAAACCCTTACCTTAGGTCCAAATGTGTTCTGCACAAGACCTTAAGGTTTTGTGATATGAAATTAGACCCATTAATAATTTAATTCATAACATATTATATATTTATAGAATTTAATACGCTTTTAATATTTTCTATTATGGTCTGTTAATAAGTTATAATATTGAATTCCATCGTTCTAGAGTGTTCATTTTGTTGATATTTATGATATGTTCGCTTGATTAGAAGTATAAAGATTCATTTGGAATGTATATAATTACCTAGTATTTAATTTTTATATTATTAATAAAAATTAATAAGTATAAATGGAAATATATATCATTTGGATATATGTTACAAGGATGAATTATTAAATACCTCAGTTACTGATAATCGTTTAGATTTTTACGATGGGTTTTCAATCACAATGAACTAGTTTTGATTCATTATTCAATAACATGTTAAAATAATGGTTATAGAATAATTAAATCATATATGATAAATATTTTAATATATAGTTCAACCATTAACATGGTTTCATGACCAACCTTGAAGGAGAAAATGAAGAACGAAGGTTTGAAGTCCATGAAGGATGTAAATTGGAAACTCCAGAACAATGGTTTCATTTTTAAAATAATAAAATCAGAGATTAAGGATATTGATGATGTATATTTAATTAAAAAGATATAACAACACTATATAAATGATACTGGAGTTATAATGATATTTTTTTGAGGAGTTTAGGAAATTATAAGAATATGAAACAAATTGAAAATGAAATTAAAAGTAAAATGGAGAGGGTTTACCTATTTAAATATAATCCTTAAGATATTCCTTAAGAGAAGTGGTTTTAGTCTTTTGGACAGAACAAGGGATCATAGAGGTTGGTAGGGGATATAGAATAGTATTTGAGTTGAACATGTAGAATCATAAATCCCTACATGATTGAATATAAGAGGGGGGAGGATGGTTTTTATAGTGTAGAAGAGAAGGGGTTTTCCATTATTTTAATCATTATTTTATTATTCTGCTTCAAGAATATAAATAGTCTTGAATCATGGAAATAAAAATAGTAATAATAACATTTTATTTCAAAAAAAATGTCCATTTATATTTTCCATGACTCTAGCATGATGCTTACATTCATTTATTTATCATATTTCGTAAAATATTTAATTTCAATATTCACCAAAAAATCATGTATTACAGAAAAATAAAAAAAAATCAAACTAAACACTTTTTGACATGTATAATTATAAAATATACTCTATTTTAGGAATATAGTTCTCTAAAAACTTAAAATTTATTTTTTGAAAAAAAATCATTATTTACTTGAAAAATAGAGATTTTAATTTGAAAACTGATTTTTAATACATTCAAATATTAATAGAGGTATCATAAAATTATCTAAAATTAATATGAAAAAACTATTTATTTTGGAATATATTTTTTGAATATTATATTTATTTATATTATATTATTATTTTAAAATTTGAAATAAATATTTGTTACATAAAAATTTTTAACTATTTAAATAATTATTTTTAAAACATTCACTCTCATTTATAAGTTGGTTAAATTTAATATTGACTTTAATGGGTGAGGTTACTGTTAATAAGGTTTATGTTACAATTGATAAGGTTAACATTACTATTTAAAATTGTACATTACTATTTATAAGAGTAAAGTTATTATTAACCAAAAAATAAGTTGATCCTAATAGACTACAAAAATATATCTGATCACAAAAGTGTATGTCCCTTTTTCGAAATCCTAACCACAAAAGTCAAAAATTATTTTTCCTGGATTGGTTATAGTTATAAAAATGTTTCTCTTCTGAGACACGGTGTATTGTGCCTATATTCTATCTAATGTGTTAAAATTATTTATAAAGAACTATTACAAAAAATATTGGTGTTTCATATTAATAGTTAATATATTTTTCACAAAATTTTGAATTTATCAAAATAATTGTAATAGTCAATATATTTATTATATTTAATTAAATAACGTATTGATAAAAATGAATTTTTTAAAAATAATTAAATATATATATATTGATATTAAAATATTCTTTTCACACAAAAATAATACTGTAAGATAATTATTGTATTTTTATAACATTAAAAATTTAAAAAATTAAAATTTTAATTATTTGTAATTATTTTTATTAATTAGAACAGATAATTTTAAATTATTAAAAAATATTAAACTAATTACTGGGGTGATACACTTTAGGCTCTATGATGTTATATTATCATTGAATTGAATCTCAATGTCTTAATTAGAAAATTTTATTTATCATTGGAAAGGATAGGATATCATCTTATATTCATTTTCTTCTTTAATACTACAAAGTAAGGTATCATACATTAGAAATGGAACTCATTTATTCTTTTTCCAACAACATGATTAAATTTTAATATCATTATTATGTCTGGTATCTTTTTTAATTTTTTATCATTCATAACCTTAACATCAACTAAATATTTGACTTTTAATTTCAATATTTGATACCTATTTCAAATCATGAAATCTCAAATATTCATATATTTGAATCATTATTTTATTAACATAGTTTTCCTAATCATTGATTAAACTAAAAGATTTTTCTTTCATTTCATAAAAAACACTTTGAAGATAATATGTTTTATTTATTCTGAAATTTCTCCATGTGTGAAAAGAACTATGATGTAGAAATATCACTTTTGATCTTATTAGTATACACATCATGCTTTCAAATTATGACATTCAGTTTGGCGTTGTATTCTCAACCCAAATCACACTATGTCAAAATCTCATAATTATATATAGATCATTAAAGAACATTGATTTTAAATATTTAATTAAATATGCCAATTCTTAGGAATATAATTTTTATAAATAAAAGTGTCAATATATGGGAAAATAATCAAAATATTTTAAAATTCAGGCATCAGTAATACTGATGTTAATCCCACTATATTGGATGATTCGTTATAATCACTCATTTTTACCCTATATTGTGCATGTTATTTATGATGTTTCTAGGTGTATCGTATGAACAAAACTCTACAAATATCCCTCCTAATACCCAATGATAATCATTTAATGAACCCTAGGAATCCATCCATAATTCAGTATTATTATTAACTATCATTTTATTCTATACTATCAATCTCTATTCTTCTTGAATGAAAAGTATCAAAATAATTAAATTTATATATTTAAAAGCACAAAATTGATTCTAATGATTTTATTCTTGAATATTGTAACTTTCATATAATTTTTTTAAAATTTTTATCTATCATATAATGTGGCCTTTCATATGAATCGTATTATCATGTGAGAATTTCTTATTTAAAAAAATAGTTATAAAACAAAAACAAGGCATATTATTGAGATTGTTGCAATATATTTAATATTTTTACTCTTTCCGTTGATGGATCATTTATGAATATTTTGTTTAGTGTTATAATAATCAAGAATATTAGGACTAGGGTGGAATTATATTTTATAAAATTAACAATGATATGTTGACTAAGATGAAATATATGTTGTTTTATTCGTTAAAAACATACATTACAGATTTTTGATCAATACATATACTAAGTGAGTCCCACATCATATTTTTCCATGAACTTATTTTTATTTTACCATAGATGACACACTCAATCCTATAAATAAATTTACATATGGTCACACCACCATATGGTTATACAATTTCACCCCATATGGTATATGATTTACCTTTTCAGGTGATAAACTATAAATTCTGTTTTCACCCTTCTTTCCACTCTTGGATATCTCACCTTTTATGGTTGTCTAACTATCTCTATAAGTTTTCTAGGTTCTTGGTTGGTAGCAAGGCTTGAGTTTACTGTAATTTTGGTTAACTCATACATAAGGATTAAATTATGAATTAAAGATATAGATCTATTCATTCAAAGAGAAATATAATAAGAATTAACATTTCACAATTAAATTGTAACATTTCAAATTCAATTTTGACCAAATTATTCTTCATGAAAAAGACATCACACTAATGATTCCACTTTAATTATATTATGTTAGATGGTACTTAAGTGGTAGTGCGTCATCCACCCTACAAAACATCTATCCCCGCATAAATTTTTGGTTAGAACTATTACAAACATCTATGTCATTTATAGTCAATATGATGACATAAAAAAATTTATTTAGACATTGAATATACTCACACATAGAAAGTGGGTTAAAAAAATGACCCTATGTATTTGTTATTAATACCGTTGATATGGGAATAATTTTTTATTATTTTCCCATTTCCATAATGACTAATCTCAATTTCTACTCTCTGATTTATTCATAAAAATAAAATATTCATCTAATAGGATGGTATGACATCATTTTTATAAAATGAGTCATCAATTATTTCACTAAATGTATACATGATCATCACGTAGTGTAAAAAATAAGATTATTTGATTTACAAAAAAAATATATGTAACAACCCGAGATTTTATGAAAAATATTCTTTTTAATTTTATTAATGTCTTGTGTTGTACGCTACACCAAAAGGAGCTTACACAATACGCATCCTTGACTTGCCTTGCATTACACGCAATCACAACCTTCCTCGATAGCGTGTGTAGTACGCAATACTGAGTTTCACGAAACAACGATATGCTATTAAAATATTATTAAAACTAGCCGTTATGAATAGTAATAAGCACTTTTTGAAATTTTGTAAATTTTATTTTTCAAAATGGAATTCATTTTTAGATTCGGAGTATCGAATTTAGCCTAAGGTGAAATTTTGGTACTTTTCGGATAACTTTCATATTCTGATGAATAGTGAAAATTACTAAATTTTAATTAAAAGCAACTTTTTTAATCGAAATAATTAATAGTGATAAATTATTAATTAGAGTGGTTTTAAAGTATATTTAGAATATATTTTTACAATTTAATACAATGTTGGTCATTGGTTGTAATTTCACATTTAAACCAGACATAATCAAGTGTCAATCTTTTGGTAGATATTGTTTCTTAAAAACACGCTATTTGTTTTAACAGCGGGATTTAATTATAAAAATAATTAATGAAACTTCTATGCTATGAATTTGGTAAAATAGACTTTATTTTTTGAATTCGGAATATAAAATATAGCTTAGGATGAAATTTTGGCATTATTCTGAAAAACATCAATTTTTGATGAATAGTGAAACTACTAAGTGGTAGTTAAAAAAAACTGAATTTTTCATAAAACTTAATTTTACCGCTTCTGTTAATGGAATTTCGAAAATCCGAGAGACACGGTTAATATCAAGGACGAAAATGTGGTTCAATGAGATGAAAATAATTTTTGGTGAATAGTAACTTTTTACTTTTTTTTACCGCGGTTAATAGTAAATAGGGTAACTAAGGGTAAATATGATATTAATATTACCCTAACACATGTCCTAATTCTATTGGACAAGTTTAATTCGACCAAAAACAAACTTAGGAATAAAATATGATCATTTAGGCCCACTTGGATTAGATTAGGACATTTATTATTAATTTATTTAAATAAGGGTTAAAATAGTTAAAATCAAAGTTTAATAAGTAAATCATTTATAATATGGGGTTATACATAAGATAAATTCGATTGAAAATATTCATTAGAAAGCTAAACAGACTTCCTACAGGATGGTATTTTATTTGTAATTTTTAAACATCACATAATTTAATTTATTTATGACACAATGATGATGTAGTAATTATCTTATTAATGAAATATTGACATAATTGATAATATAAATAACAAAATAAATGTAATTTAAGACTTTTTATGAATTCCACTAATTTTCTAGGTTACTATGATATATTAATGTTGATTTAATCAACTTGGTTCGAACATATAATTCTGTTATGATTTTCACAAAAATCATATATCAAATAGTGTCAAAATTGACACAAAATAGTTTTTAAATCAAATATTATATTATTAATTTTTATTTTATTCCTAAAAATCTAAGGTTAGGCCAAATGACTTAGATAAGGATATATATATTAATAATAAACAATTTCGGGTTCGTTTGGCATGTTATAGTAAGTTTATTAACCATATAGTGAAAGAAAACAAAAAGACATGGTAAAAGTTAAATTATTTAACTTAGAGTTAAATCTAATTGATAAGGTTAAAATAATACCCTAAACTTGTCTAAATCATATTGGTTGATAGGATTTCGACCCATCCCCACCTTATCTTCGAAATAAGACCCTTTGGAGCCATTATAAACCGATTTTGACTTTAATTTAAAATAATATTTTGAGATATTTCTAAGGTGCCCCTCTCCTCCCTTATAAAAGGACACCTCCTCCCCCTCCTCCTCACACCAATTTGAGCACTCAAGCTCGGCCAACCCCTGCCAAAATCACTTCTACACTTCCCTAGAAACATCCTAGAGGTTCTGGTCTTCCTCAAAGACCAATTTTAGTGCCCTAAGAGGAGGTATCAAAGAGGCGCTTCAAAGAAGAGGTAATTACCGTTACCAATACTTTCATCTTTATTTCTTCTTCCACTTCTTCTTCTTAGGTTGTTTCATTATGAAGTAATAAAATCAGTATCACTCATATAATGATATGTTATTATAAGTATGAAACATCCCTATTTCACCATTTATCCATCCTACGGAAAAAGAAATCACCGCGCGTGCGTACGTACGGAATACCGTCTCCACGACGCGATGAGATTCATTCTTAATGATTAACCATTCATGAATGATTATAAAGTATATATAATAAGTACTAATGAAATATATGACATAATAATGATACTGTATTTATGTATATATATATATATATATGTATGTCATCTACTTACTTCCATTCAAGACAATAAAGAAAGAAAAACAGCGTTCATGCGTACGTACGGACTACCATCTCCATGAACGGTGTTTTTCATTTCATTTATCTATCTATTATATATATATATACTGAATATATATGATATATAAATCATATTTTATATTCTGGATGTAAGTAAATCATGATATAAGTAATAATGATGTCAAGAACAAAAAGTCAAAACACCTACGATAAATGAAACGATTTTACCCAAAACGCTTCTTTAACATTGAATTTACAAAAGAACGGGTAATATAATGTCATAAGTGAACCATATATGATATCATAACAATGAATATGATTCTGTAATAAGACAATTACATTATTTAAATCATTATACAGGAGGTTCGGACACATACGAAGCAAATCGGACCTAAGGTAAGGGATAAATTTTCAATCTCATTTTTATCCGAGATTTCTTATACTTAAGTATTTACTGGGGTTACGTTTAACATCCATGACCATGTTTTCTAAAAATGTTTTTATAAAATGTTTACCATTATCCCATGAATGTTTAAAGTCATTTTTACCCTTTATTGACTTTTTACCACATTGTATGAATGGAATCTTTCCTTTGGTTACCATATAAGGTACTTTTTGACTTTTTTGACAAAAGTACGAGGAGAATGTTATTTTTAACTTATACGGCATGAAAGGATTCTTACAGTTTCATAACACCTCATTTTCAAGAAGCTTCCTCTACAAGATTGCATGATTATTTTCAACAAAACCCTTATCTTTTAAAATTGCATTTAATTTTGTGAAAAGAAAATGATTTTAAAGAAGAAAGGATATTTTCCTCAAGAGTTCATTTCGAGTGTTTTTCTCAAAACTATTTTCCATCTAAGATGAAATTATTTGATATGTATGTTTCATGTAAAATGTCTCTATGATTTAAATGGTTTCAATATTCTTAAGATTGAATGATATCAATTGTTTATGGATTATGATGGCATGATGTTTAAGATTCCCATTTTTATTACATGGGTTATGCAATGATGTATGATTTATGATTTTGTGGCACACATAAGAATGGTATCATTATGAGATGGGTGGGACCTATATCTCCCTCCAATGCATTGGGTAAATATTTTATATCTCATGAGATAGACATGGCTGGAACGGTAGGTTATACCGGTTCAGTGAAACAGGACTGGAACGAGGGTTACTCGATTCAGAAAGGGACTTTGTCTACTAAGATAGTCTTGGCAATGAGTCATGACTAACAAAAAATGATTTTCCATGATTATGTCTGCATGCCACAAAGTTTCAAGTTTTATGATATGATTATGGGGATCTCATTTTCACTTCTATGATTTGTTCCATGTTAAGATATTATGCTCTCTTTTGCAGGTTAAGATTTCCAAAAAGTTATGTTCTTATGAATATGATGTGATTGATTTTTCTTTTGTATACCCTTACTGAGCATTTGAGCTCACCCTTTTATGTTTTCTTTTCCCCAGGATATAAATAAAGGTTTTCGGTAAAAAAAAGGGATGATCTTTATGGGAGATATTGAAGATCTTTCACCACGATTAGAAGACTACGCTCCGAGTTCCCAAAGACACTAAAATATTACGATCCTTGTGTGTGTGTTTTTGTTATGTACTAAGTATTCCGCAAAAGTAATGTAATGTCCATGTCCGTCAGGCTTCGGGTCTCTACAGTTGGTATCAGAGGAAAGGTTTAGTCAACCTTTGGAAACTAGGATGCGAGAACTTTAGTGAGATCCCTAGAGATATTTATAAGGTATGTATAGGGATGTCCCTAAGGATAATTATACGTATAGGATACAGTCCTAGAACAATGGTAACGATCATAGAATTTAACCTAAGATGTCAGATATCAAGGATACTCCACCTTTATTATGTTGTTTTCCCTAGCATGATTTTTGCCTCTCACACTATTCTTTTTTTTTTGGTTTTAGAAAATGGCTGGAAACAAGATGATTCACGATAATGGAGGATATGATGGACAATGGAATGATATTCTTCATGAGAAACCAAATGAAATGGGATTTGGAAGTCCAAAGATCATTATTATGCCGAATCAGCAATCACATAATATGATCAATAAAGTAAAATTTGGTAAGTTTCCTGACTCGACTAATAAGAGAAAGATGGAGTTTCATGATGATCATAGAGGAAAGAAAGTTCAATTTCCCCTATGTAAATCATGTGGGAAGAGGCATCAAGGAGAATGTTTTAAGGGAACTGGAAGATGCTTTGGGTGTGGAAAAGAAGGACACAAAGCAAGTAAGTGCAAAGGAAAAGGGTCGGTTAACACCATGGATGAGGATAATGGTATTGCTACGACATCAAAAATGGTTAAGTGTTTTAAATGTGGAATGTATGGCCATTATGCAAACAAATGCCCTAAGGGAAAGACTCATGAAGAGAATCAGTATGGTCATATGGGTAGTATTTATGTGGATGATGATGAAGAGACTACAAATGATATGTGAGATGAAAGAATTTTTGAAGCTCGGTCAATGGTTTAAGAATGTAGTGGAATGATTACTTGTTTATCATGTGTAATGTTGTATAAGAAATATCATGGTACTATCGAATAAAGAGACGTCTAAGGATTGTTACACTGTTGTCTTTCCTTGAGTTATGAAAGTGTATGATTAATGGTACCACTATCCATGAAAGGTTATTCAGATATTTTTAGAATTTAGATGATATGCGCACAATGAAGGAATAATAAGATAATGGGGTGTTTGATTATATTCATGAGCTCATGATTGATATAAGGACTAAGTGATATCATGGTTTGAGTATATAGAATTTTGAGGATTTTCGTATGTGGAAAGTGTTAACGTTTAACTACATTCATGTTTTCAATAAGGTTCAATGGGTATTCAAGGGAATACATGATTAAGACCTTTGAATGATTAGAATGTGACCAACGAGATATATCTTATGATATATGGGGATCAACGATTGTATTAAATCTCTGGAAATCATTTTCACTCTGTTATGAGAGTGGACTGCAGTATTATGGATAAGCCTAAAGATTGGAATGGATTATGTTGGACACAAGTTAGTATTGTTTAAGGATAGATGTTTTCTCGATATTATTGATGGGATGTTATAGTAATATAGTTTTAGAAAAAGGACAACCTGCAGGACGGGCGACAGCCCATCGCGTCGGACAAGGCTGTGGGAATCGAATCCACAACCGAAGTGTGACTGGCCTTTATCGCCTACCACTGGCCTACAGGAAGTCCCTGTTTAGTAGAAACTAGTTTTATTATATTAAGCAGTATGATATATGAAGTATAAGTCCATTTTAGAAACCATATATGATTAATCTCACTATAGATCGACTTATGTATATAATATTTGCTAACCTTTTGTTTGAGACAGATGGAATGACCCGTCATTCTATCACATGATCTGCTAACACTTCACGAATAACAAATTCAACTTCATTTATTTAAGAGATGAAGTGGAAATTGTTCAAGGCATGAACAACAGTGAGATTGTACCAAAATTAAGAAAGTATTTATTCTAATTCAATTTTCAACATTAGGGAAATGATCTTGAAAACTAAAAATGTTGTCCTAGTGATCTTATAACTGATGAATCAGATGGTACCTTAGATCGTCACAAATTTATGGCTTTGTGATTGCTGCCTTTTCCATAGCCATGTTCTCTACCACTCTCTATCAGAACATGATGGTTAGATTTCTCTTCCATACCCATATTTTCACCTATGTGGAAACCCAGTGATTAGTTTATTTGGGTAACCGTTACGTTTCATACTTTTGTTTTTAAAGATTGGTTTTGATATTCCTTTTTACGATGTGGGTTTCCATTAAAGAAACTTTTGAATAGTAAACCATTTATAACCCCGACGAATTTCGAGGGCGAAATTCATTTTAAGGGGGGTAGAATGTAACAACCCGAGATTTTATGAAAAATATTCTTTTTAATTTTATTAATGTCTTGTGTTGTACGCTACACCAAAAGGAGCTTACACAATACGCATCCTTGACTTGCCTTGCATTACACGCAATCACAACCTTCCTCGATAGCGTGTGTAGTACGCAATACTGAGTTTCACGAAACAACGATATGCTATTAAAATATTATTAAAACTAGCCGTTATGAATAGTAATAACCACTTTTTGAAATTTTGTAAATTTTATTTTTCAAAATGGAATTCATTTTTAGATTCGGAGTATCGAATTTAGCCTAAGGGGAAATTTTGGTACTTTTCGGATAACTTTCATATTCTGATGAATAGTGAAAATTACTAAATTTTAATTAAAAGCAACTTTTTTAATCGAAATAATTAATAGTGATAAATTATTAATTAGAGTGGTTTTAAAGTATATTTAGAATATATTTTTACAATTTAATACAATGTTGGTCATTGGTTGTAATTTCACATTTAAACCAGACATAATCAAGTGTCAATCTTTTGATAGATACTGTTTCTTAAAAACACGCTATTTGTTTTAACAGCGGGATTTAATTATAAAAATAATTAATGAAACATCTATGTTATGATTTTGGTAAAATATACTTTATTTTTTGAATTCGGAATATAAAATATAGCTTAGGATGAAATTTTGGCATTATTCTGAAAAACAACAATTTTTGATGAATAGTGAAACTACTAAGTGGTAGTTAAAAAAAACTAAATTTTTCATAAAACTTAATTTTACCGCTTCTGTGAATGGAATTTCGAAAATCCGAGAGACACGGTTAATATCAAGGACTAAAATGTGGTTCAATGAGATGAAAATAATTTTTGGTGAATAGTAACTTTTTACTTTTTTTTCCGCGGTTAATAGTAAATAGGGTTACTAAGGGTAAATATGATATTAATATTACCCTAACACATGTCCTAATTATATTGGACAAGTGTAATTCGACCAAAAACAAACTTAGGAATAAAATATGATCATTTAGGCCCACTTGGATTAGATTAGGACATTTATTATTAATTTATTTAAAGAAGTGTTAAAATAGTTAAAATCAAATTTTAATAAGTAAATCATTTATAATATGGGGTTATACATAAGATAAATTCGATTTCAAATATTCATTAGAAAGCTAAAAAGATTTCCTACATAATGGTATTTTATTTGTAATTTTTAGACATCAAATAATTTAATTTATTTATGACACAAAGATGATGCAGTAATTATCTTATTAATGAAATATTGACATAATTGATAATATAAATACCAAAATAAATGTAATTTAAGACTTTTTATGAATTCCACTACTTTTCTAGGTTACTAGGATATATTAATGTTGATTTAATCAACTTGGTTCGAACATATAATTCTGTTATGATTTTCACAAAAATCATATATCAAATAGTGTCAAAATTGACACAAAATAGTATTTAAATCAAATATTATATTATTAATTGTTATTTTATTCCTAAAAATATAAGGTTCGGCCAAATGACTTATATAAGGATATATATATTAATAATAAACAATTTGGGGTTCGTTTGGCATGTTATAGTAAGTTTATTAACCATATAGTGAAAGAAAACAAAAAGACATGTTAAAAGTTAAATTATTTAACATAGAGTAAAATCTAATTGATAAGGTTAAAATAATACCCTAAACTTGTCTAAATCTTATTGGTTGATAGGATTTCGACCCATCCCCACCTTATCTTCGAAATAAGACCCTTTGGAGCCATTATAAACCGATTTTGACTTTAATATAAAATAATATTTTGAGATATTCCTAAGGTGCCCCTCTCCTCCCTTATAAAAGGGCACCTCCTCCCCCTCCTCCTCACACCAATTTGAGCACTCAATCTCGGCCAACCCCTGACAAAATCTCTTCTCCACTTCCTTAGAAACACCCTAGAGGTTCTGGTCTTCCTCAAAGACCAATTTTAGTGCCCTAAGAGGAGGCCTCAAAGAGGCGCTTCAAACAAGAGGTAATTACCGTTACCAATTCTGTCACCTTTATTTCTTCTTCCACATCTTCTTCTTAGGTTGTTTAATTATGAAATAATGACATCAGTATCACTCATATACTGATATGTTATTATAAGTTTGAAAAAACCCTATTTCACCATCTATCCATCCTACGGAAAAAGAAATCACCGCGCGTGCGTACGTACGGAATACCGTCTCCACGACGCGATGAGATTCATTCTTAATGATTAACCATTAATGAATGATTATAAAGTATATATAATAAGTACTAATGAAATATATGACATAATAATGATACTGTATTTATGTATATATATATCTGTATGTCATCTACTTACTTCCATTCAAGACAATAAAGAAAGAAAAACAGCGTTCATGCGTACGTACGGACTACCGTCTCCATGAACGGTGTTTTTCATTTCATTTATCTATCTATTATATATATATATATATACTGAATATATATGATATATAAATCATATTTTATATTCTGGATGTAAGTAAATTATGATATAAGTAATAATGATGTCAAGAACAAAAAGTCAAAACACCTACGATAAATGAAACGATTTTACCCAAAACGCTTCTTTAACATGGAATTTACAAAAGAACGGGTAATATAATGTCATAAGTGAACCATATATGATATCATAACAATGAATATGATTCTTTAATAATTCAATGACATTATTTAAATCATTATACAGGAGGTTCGGACACATACGAAGAAAATCGGACCTAAGGTAAGGGATAAATATCACAATCTCATTTTTATACGAGATTGTTTTTACTTTGCCATTTACTGGGGTGTATTTTATCATCAACATCCATGTTTCCTCAATATTTAATATTATTTCCATCCACCTACAATTGTTTAAATCCAATTTTACCCTTCGGTGAATTTTAGTAAAATATAAGAAAGGAATCTTTTGTCATTTTTCGTACGAGGTACTTTTTGACTTTTCCGACAAAAGTACGAAGAATGTTTTTTTAACTTATATGGCATGAATGGATTTTTAAAACATTATTTCCAAGAAGCTTCCTTTATATGTTTTCAAGTTTATTTTTAATCAACTTCTTTTAATTTATAATTGTATGACATGTTAAGAAAAGAAAAGTGTTTTTGAAGAAGAAATGATATTTTTCTCAAGAATGGAGTTCAAGTGTTTTATCAAAATTATTTTCTATCTAAGATAATAAAGGGTTCTGTTTTTATCCCTATTATTACATTGATTTGATTATGTTGTGAGAGAATTATTTTTATTAAGTCATTTACCTTATATGATTTGTTTTATGATGTCATGATGTTTCAAGAATCCCATTTTTTTACATGTGTTATGCGATGATGTATGATTTATGATTATGTGGCACACATAAGAAAGGATTCATTATGAGATGGGTGGGACCTATATCTCCCTCCAATGCATTGGGTAAATATTTTATATGTCATGAGATAGACATGGCTAGAACGGAAGGTTATTTCGGTTCAGTGATACAGGACTGAAACGAGGAGTGAACTTGGTTCAGAAAGGGACTTTGTCTACTAAGATAGTCTTGGCAATGAGTCATGACTAACAAGAAATGATTTTCCATGATTATGTGTGCATTCCACAAAGTTTCAAGTTTTATGATATGATTATGGGGATCTCATTTTCACTTCTATGATTTGTTCCACGTTAAGATATTATGCTCTCTTTTGCAGGTTAAGATTTCCAAAAAGTTATGTTCTTATGAATATGATGTGATTGATTTTTCTTTTGTATACCCTTACTGAGCATCTGAGCTCACCCTTTTATGTTTTCTTTTCCCCTGGATATAAAGATAGGTTTTAGGTAAAAAAAGGGAAGATCTTTATGGGAGATATTGAAGATCTTTCACCACGATTTGAAGACTACGTTCCGAGTTTCCAAAGTCACTAAACTATTACGATCCTTGTGTGTGTGTTTTTGTTATGTACTAAGTATTCCACAAAAGTAATGTAATGTATTGTACGTCAGGGTTCGGGTCTCTACAATATACATATTTAAAAATTAAAAATGATACCAAAATAAACTATTTATAATTAATAAATAATTTATAGAACATATATCTTTAGCATGATACCATATTATTACTATTGTCAACATCATTCGTTTTTCACATATGACCCGAGATCATGAAATAATCAAAACACACATATCAGGAACATTCATGGATATTTAATTTTTTTAGAAATGTTTCAATAATATCCTCATAAATATATTATATTTTTTTCATTGATTAAAATAATTTTCTCCAATATAATATCTTGATTGGATTCATGTAATCCAAGAGGACTAAAAATTAATACAAACATTTCATGAACATGATTTCATTAAATTTTTAGAAATTTTATAATTTCATCTGATTTAATGTATTGACCACTTCTCTAGTTTATATCACCTTGAGGGATGATCTCCATACAGACTGTATCAATGTATTACCTTTTAATATGAATTTATTTATAGTACCAATTGATAAATATTACTATGATGGGTACTTCTATCAAATATAATGTAGTTATTTAAACATAATTTAATTTATCAGCTCCCTATTAGGAAATATATTCACATTCAATTCTATACAATGAACATAAAAATTTTTAATATAAAATATTATATAATAAATTAAGTCTCTCTTAATTCCATTGAGTGAAAAACATTAATTAGATTATTTCTAAAATTTTGACTCTAATTTCATTTCTACTATTTCCTTCAATGTATCCATCATGTGTGATACTTTTTTAGAAATCCGTAATTATATTATTCAGCATCGGGTAATTTATCATCTCTCTAAGTGGTACCTTATTTTTAATATTATATTTCAAATAATAATAATGACATTGTAAAATGTTTTTATTTGTTAAGATTTCTTCATTGTTGAGTATGATTGTCCGAGAACTCTTAGTGGTGTGTTCGTTCCTATTACAACATCAACTCATCATTTATGAATTGCATTGTTTATAATATAGTAGAAACCACTCATGATATTTATATTAATAATATTAATTTTGAATATACTATGTAACTTTATCACTTAAAATCATTTTTCATTATTTATTAGTTTTTGTATTCTATGAATTAGACTTCTAATTGATTAAACATTATCTAGGAGAGTGATCGTAATATATGGCTCTTAATCCTAGAAAAATTAGTTATTTTTTTACCGTACCAGTCTATGTGTCTTTATTTTAGAATTATTTTTTAATTCTATTTAATATTCTTCTCAATAATCCATCCATCCATATCTATATTTCATGTGTTAGTGGTATGTACTCTTCTTAAAAAATTGATATAGTTAATCTTTCATAGTGGTCATACATTTATTATCATCTTGTGTTTTTTAATTATATTTTATCATTTTTAGTTATTAAAGTAATAATTTCATTTGAACTCTTTTATATTATTTGAAAATAATTATTTTAAAAAAACCCACATTTATATTTTATGAAGACAAACTTTCTATTCATTATAACATGATTATTATTTGGAATATGTGGTATATAATTATAAAAAACAGGTGACGCATAATAGATTGATTTTTTTATTACATAGAATTAGCATCCCTTAAATACATGATTTATAGAAAATATTTCATTACATACTTTCCCATGTCATTTAGAGTTCATTGTTTTTGGGAATTAGGAGACATAAGTAACTAATATAACTCATGTTTTTATCATCAAATGGATACTTTTCCCACTAAATTGGGATCAAATTAATCAATATTAATTTTTTTAATCCCCCAAAAATTTATAAAAGGATATATGATTCTAGATATATCAGTTTTAATAATTTTATAAATAATCTGTATAAATGGAAACATAACAATGGCGAACACCGATGCTCAGAAATGAAATCATTATAATAGAAGATATCATAGATTAAACACAAACTTTCTAATATGACAATAGGTAAATAATAAAAAAATAATATCATATAACTAATAAAATAATCCAATAATTAATCCACTAATGAAATGAAATATAACAAAACACATGAATTAAAATTTCTAGATTCATATTAATGGAACATATAATTTTTTCCTATAAATCTTACAATCAATTCCTAATGAAAATGCATCATAAACATATTTTCAATTCCTCAACCTAGGAAATTACGTACCCTTAAGGGCTTATGAGATGAAATACACTTTCATTCATGACTACTATAAGAGCCCCCAATTCAATCAGTGAAGTTTCCCTTCTTATAATGGTGTAATATTCTATAAATCACATAAAATAACATAATGAACACAAATTAAAGATTGAAAATGTATAATCAATAAAATAAAAGTATTTTTTAGAAATTAGGGAACCTAAACTAATGGCATAGTAAATTTATGTTGAGAATTGTAATATGATCCTCCTGAATAGTAAACTAGCTATTCAAATAGTATCATCCCCAATGAAAGTATACATAAAATTTCTGTATCATATAAATGAAAATATGATATAATTATATAATAGTATATTTAAATAAATTATTTTTAAATTGATAAATTAAATTTTACAATTTTTGTGAAACATAATTTTTTATTTATAATTTTTTAATTAATATAATGATTAAAATCAAAATTTATTTTCATAAATTTGATTCATAAATTTATATCATATTTTATTCTGATTATAATATTTTTTTATGAGTACTTAATTAATTTATCAAAGAGTTACAAAATTATTTATAATTTCAAAAAAGGTATTTTTTGAAGAAGTGATTATTTTTGTTATAAATTAATTTCCTCATATTTCAAAAATAATTTTCATAAAATGTATACAATTTTAAATTCTGATCATAGAAAAATGGTTATGTTTTTTTTATTTTCTAAAATAGTTTAGGTTGTGATTAAAATTGAAATATAGAAATTTACAATATAAGAAAAATACATGAATTATTGAGTAATAGATGATGTTTGGATGATTTCAGAAAAATTGAATGAATATCCAATGAAATATTTACCTCAATTAGGCTCTATAATCTAGACAATCTATATTCTTGATCAAAAATAATAAACAAATCAATAAAATATGAAAATACTATCCTCTCCTCTACTATAAATACCACCCTCTCTACATATTCTCTTAACACCTCTTAATCCACAAATCTTTTCCAATTAATACACAATCATATTTCAAATTCACATCCCCACATCCATGACATTCCAGTCTCAACAAAATACAAAAACCAATTTCCCTATGGTATTTCTCATGTATATGAATTAAAGTTGTAAAATACTCTTTCACGTTCTTTATTTTCTTTTCAGTTTCATTCTATTTAGTATTCTCTTCTCACATCCTTGTTCTAAACAAGAATGATAACTCAATTTTCATATATATAATTTAATTTAATTATGTAAATGTTAAATACACCGTAAAATATATTATCCTCTTTAATTTATTCTGAAAATTATAATATCATTTTTGAGGTAATGATTTATTTCCTTCGAGTATAACAAGATTGTAATTTGCTTTATCACCTAAAATGATGGACCTAAAACCACTAAAATGGTTGGTAAAAATTGTAAATATTATTTTACATCCTTGGTTATTTTCTTAAGCTAACTTTTAGACTAAATAATGAATAATGAATCATTCTAGTTTGTGATGATTTAAAATCCATCAAAATAATCTAAAACATTGTCACTAACATATTATATAATGATTCATTCTCCCACAAAATAACCCAATAAATTATATAAACATTTTATCTTATTGATGTTAATTAATAAAATATAACATCAATTCTAGATAACAATTCCCTTTTGAAATTTTCAATCATACATTTATATAGATGAACCAATCATGAAATCCAAGGAAATGAACACTCCTCAACAATGAAATTGTATATTATAACTCATAAAAAAGGAAATAAATGAACTTAATAAAATTATAATTAATAAAATACATGTATATTATTATATTAATTAATGTATTAAATTTTATTATCCCATAAAATAATATCACATTGATAACACATTCATACTTATGGTATGGGATTCTTTCTGAACCTCATTTTTTCATTCGAGTTATGCTTACTCTCTCTTTACACCAATGTAATTCTTAATTATTATAATTTAAATATTCAATATTTTATATCTATGTTCCAGAAATATATTCCTAGACTTATTATTCATTCTTTTAAGATGAAATACATGTTTTAAAAATGTTACCTTCTCAAATATACCATATAATTAAGCCTAATTAAAAGGAACTCCGGATTTTATATCAAATTATATGTCCACTCCATAATCAATTTTAAGCAGCATTATTTTTCTAAAATGAATCATTTCAGAATGAAAAACTATCATGGAAAATTTATGGTTTTATGATTTTTTTCTTTAAATAGTCTCTAATATTTTCTTTAAATCTTACAAGAATTTTTCATTTCTAATGTCTCTTAAACAACATTTTTATATGTTTTCAATTCATTTTTACATCACATAACATGATATATTCTTATTTTACCTTCTCAATGTCTATGTATTATTTAAATCCATTCTTTCAAGGACTCCAAAATGATATTCACTTTATTATGCCTTATGACATGATTATGATACAAAATTGTTTCCATGGGTAACCCTTATGATTTATTCTTAAGATAGAACAAATGTGAATGAAAATTTTATGATTAGTGAACCTATACATAGCTTTAATGAATTATGTGATTTTTAGTCTTATGTGACATCATGCTGGGAAGGGGAGTGAACCCAATTCTTTTTTGGGACTTTTTCACCATCTGCAATGGTCTTGGTAGTTAGTCATGAATCATTCTTATGTAATGTCATGTTTAATTGATCCATTCCTATAATAAGTTTACTATATTTCACCATGACCTACAATTTATTCATCCTTATTTTTATTCATCTTATATTTCCATTTTATGTCATCATGTTACATATTGTAAACCATGTTTTTTGTATTCCTATGTTTGTGCCCTTATTGGGATTTTTATCACATCCCTTTTGTACATATATTCCATAAGATATCCTATGAAGATGTAGGGGATCAGTAAAATTTTGGATCTCTTTATATATGAATAGAATAATTTTGTTTTATTTAACTTCCATGTTTTCATTTTTATATACCTAATCATCCATGAATAAAAGAATTTACAATACTTCGATTTTTATTTGATGGTTAATTATTCTTGAAATAATTTAATAATATATGTAAAAGGATTGAGTCTCTATAGTTTATATTAGAAAAAGGTATAATAATTTTTGGATATTAGGACTAGAAAATAATAGTAAGAACCCTAGTGATAATTCTATCACCATGGATATCCTAAATCAAAACATAGTGTATCATATGTTAGGATATACTTTTAAATTACATGTTTTACCTAATATGTTCAATTTTTTATTTTTATATGATTATTATTAAGTACTAAAACCCCATAATTTGATATTATATTTCTATGCTAATGACTGGAAGTAGAATAACTCATTAAACAAATCAATTTGATTGGAAATGTTAAAATTTTCCTAATGGTATTCCAAATATGATGGAAATGTGTGCTCAAAACATCATGAAAGTCCTTTATTGAATATATAATGTTATAAATAATAACATGAATCATATGGAAATCCCTTTATATCCTAAGAAAGAGAATTTTGTGGTTTAATTCTTCATACAGAAAATTCCTCCCATATTTAGTGGATATTATGATCTGATACTTAGGAAACAACCGATTAACTCTATTGAGAATATCTTCTTCATCCTCTAATGCTCATAAGAAAGGAAATATGGGATCAGGGTATATAATTTTTATGGGGAAGATAATTATTGGTGTAAAATGATCAAGAACTCAATGTCCATGGAAGATATTTATTCCATGGAGTTGGATGATTTCTTGAACATATTTTTTAATAAATAATTTCTCTAAACACTCTATCTTAAGATGGAAAGGGAGTTCCTTGGACTGAAGAAAAAGAAATGCGAGGAAATTAGAGAGTACGAGGAATACATCACAAGGATTTCCCAATATCACTATGGCTTTATCATGAACACCAAATACAAGGTGGATCACTTATTTAGTGGAAAAAATATGAGTCTATGAAAATCATTGGGGATTGAAGACATTTAAAATTATGAGGATATTTCCAATTATTCCCTTAATGATGAAATAGTTATAAGAGTTTTTCAGTGGCCTTGTGGTACTAGTTACAAAGTGAAAAAATTGTTTTAAAATTGGTGGATTGACAGATAAATCCCATGATGGAAAGAATAACCAATTTCCCACATGTTAAAAGTGTTAGAAGAATCATCCCTGAAACATCTTAGAGGAAAATAGGAGTTTATTCAAATGTGGAAGACAGGGGAATGTAAGTAATAACCGACGAATAGATATAAATAATACAACTACTATGAAATAATCAAGGATGGTTCATATCAAAACTAATCCCATAGTGTATTTTATCAAAAAAATGATCATGGAAATTATGAAAGCCATTACCTTAAGAAAATGGTTGTTTGAGGAAATAAATAACAACATCCTCTAAGGAAAAAATGAAGGGCATCTATTATCACTAATAATGATGTGTATCCAAAATATTTTGTGGTTATTGATATACTTGTTATGCATTCCAGAATAGTAAACATACTATTTGATTCTGGTTTAGTGAATTCATTCATATCTTCATGTTTTGAATAACTATTGAAACACCATGTCATAATATAGACGATGAGTTACCTATGAGAATAGAAAATGGAGAAATTATTACATCGAATATTTATAACTCCTCTATTGTTAAATTATGTAGATATAAACCCTTAGAAAATATTGAATTACACACAATAGTGGAATTTGATGATATAATGGGAATGGGTTGGCAATCTTTATACACAACCAACATTGGTTGTCATGAATAAGAGATCATTGTTCACATCCCGAGCCATCCTAAAATTATGTACTAGTACAAAGATGAGGATTAAAATCCATGAGAATAAAAATCTCATATTTTGATAATATTTCTTGATGAGAAAGAATATATATCTTGAATGAGTAGAAAACATGATTGAATAATGCTTTAGTGGATTCCCATTGTGATATAATTAACTATTGTGTTTCCTGATGAAATTTTTGGTCTTCCTCCTGACTGAAATGTTGAGTAATAAATTAAAATTATACCTAGATATATCCATATATCAAAATCCCATTATATAGATTCCACCATGGAGTTTGAAAAACCATAGGATCAGTTATGTGAAAATCTCTATACGGTTTTTATGCAACTGAGTGCTTCACCATGGGGTGTTCATGTCTCTTCATAAAGAAAAATAGTGGATCAGTGAGCCTAGGTATTGATTATTTAATGCTAATAAAAATATTGATAAATAAAAGGTATCTCATTCCACATATAGATAAAATGATTTATCTACTTCATTATTCCATGTATTTCTCAATGGTGGACCTTTAGTCGGGCTATCAAAAATTATAGGTAAACAACGAAGATATTAACAAGACTACCATTATAATGTGCTTTAGACACTATGAGTTCATTTTGAGTCCAATTGAACTCACAATTATCATGAAATATTCACTTAATTAATAAATAGTATCTTTAGAGATTACCTCATAGAGTTTTTTGGAGCCTTTATTGATGATACTATGATAAACTCCAAAATTAAGTAGGAACCTGGAGATAATATGAATACTGGGTTGAAGTAATTTTAAAAGGAGAATATTTATTCAAATTACAATAAATGTGTGTTATTTATGGACAATGAATCAATCTTGAGGAGTGTTATCACATTCAAAGAAGTATCTAAAACTATTCCAAGATAAATTAAATAAATATGTGGCCAAGGTCAATTTTTTATTATTAAAATCAGTAGTTTTTTTGGGATAGCTAGTTATTACATAAAAATTACTATGTACGTCTCATTATTTTCGATCCAAATAACCATGATGACTCAGAAACAAATGCTTTTTTTCTAGACCACTGAATATGAAGACTGCTTCAAAAGTGGAAAAAATTAGGCTTATCACTATACTAGTTCTCAAACTACCGACAAGTGGGAAACAATCAATGATGTAAAAAGATTCATAAAATAAGGTATTAACATTTGAAATAATGAAAAAATAAAATTTGATAGAATATGACCCAATGTATTTATAAATTGAGGATAAATAAAATCCCACACATGATCTAGAGATTAAAGCAATGATATTTGCATTGAATATCTAGCAAAATTATATGTTCTGGTAGAAGTGTGAGATATATACAAATCATAATAGATTGAAATATATTTTAACACATAAAAAGATTAATATGTTACATATAATATTGTTAGAGATCATTAGTGATTACAATTACTCAATCCATTACAATCTTGGTAAGGCTAATCAAGAAGAAGATGATCTAAGTAGAAAGGGTCTTGAATCATTATCAGTGATGATAATTAAGAAAGATCCAATCTTCTTATACCTTCTATAGAAGGAAATGTGAATTTTTAGTTAAGTAACATCATCAATCATTTATCGAATGATTTATCAACAATAACATATAGAGAAAATAAAATATGATCAATGAAATGATGGGGAAATTCTGAAAATTTTGGAAGCTATCAGAAATGGAAAATCACTAGAGTTCCAAACGGATGAGGAGGGACTAAAGAGATTTGAGTCATGAATATGTGTACTGTCAACCCCAATTTTAATGATATATCTTTTAAATGATCCATATATATCAAACCTTCCATTTCGCTCAAAGAGAACATAGATTTATCAGGATCTCTGAGAGAACTATTGGTGGGATAATGTTAATAAGGAGATCCATGAATATACATCAATGTACCTTGAATGATTTAAAGACAAGAATGAAATGATAAATAAAAAAGGAATGAAGCAATAAATACCCATAAAATCAAGGAAATTGAAAAAAATCACCAATGAATTATTCACCGGACATTAAAATAAGTATAAACAAAACAATTAAATATGGGTTTTCATGGATCATCTTACAAATACATATCACATTATGATAATTAGTGGGGACTACTACCTAGATAAAAATTCATGGAAAAACATTATATAAGTGATAGGGATACATGGAGTACATCTATCATTTGTTTCTGATTAGGTTCAACTATTCTCCACCTTTTTTTTTGAAATGTCTCCAAACTGCTCTGAACATGGAGATGAATTTATGTATGGGGTTTCATGCTCAATTTGATGGCCAATCTGAACAGACTATTTAGACACTACAAGACAAGTAGATATCATGTTTTATGGACTCCTTGGGATGATGTGATCAAAATCATCAAATATTCGACATCTCTAACAAGAATAGTTTATAGTAAATCATCCAAATGGCTCCATATGAATCCCTTTATGGGAAAATATTAAATATACCAAAAATATGGGATTATGTCGGATATTAGATACTACTATGATGGAATTTTTTTTATGAAATGGTATAAAATGTGAAAAACTTTCTGAATCCCATCATGGTATCCTAAATAAGTTGAGATCTATGCAATAAGTATTATATGGGTCCTAGGGTTTATGTATAGAGATTTGGAATTCCTCCACATATCTCTATGGAATATAATAATGAGATTATGTAAGAATGAAATGATGAGTCCTTTATACATCGTCTCCTTCGAGATTCTTTATCATTTTGGAGGTGGAGCATATTGAATAACACTTCCACTTACTACGTATCAAGTATAAAATCTATTCCACATATACCTCTTGAGGAAGCACATTCTGTAACCGTCACATGGAATGAATTAATGGTGGTAAAATTGGAGAGTAATCTCTCTTACGAGGTGTAGAAAGTGAAGATACTAGATTATAGAGATATTTTCCCATGTTAAAAGGACCACCCAACTAGTAAATGTAATACAAAAGAACCATAAATGTTAATTTGAAACATGTGAACTGAAGGATATAATGAAGGATTGATACCCTCTCCTATTTCCCTATAAATTATAAAATGAAATTTTGAGGGAGAAATTTTATATGGGGTGAAAAATGTAATGACCTAGAGTTATATAAATGATGATTCCTTTTTTATAATTACATAATATAGTATAAATCCCATAAAATAACAAAAATAATACTAATGATCATTATAAATGAAGAATGAGTGAAATTAAAGGCTTTTTCAGAAATTAAGGAACTTATACCAATTAAGTACTTACATAAACATTGGAATAGTAATATAACTTTTATGAATAGTAAAATAGATGTTAAAAAGTAACCTCAACCATGAATATATAAATAATTATTTTGGTATATTATTAATGAGAATATGACATAATTATATAACAGTATAAGTAAATAACTATTTAAATAATGATATATTATGATTGATTTTATTTTTGTGAAACATAAATGCTTATTTTCAATTATTAATCAATATAATAATTTAAAATACAATTTATATTCATAATATATATTCATATATGAATATTTTGTTTTATTATGATTATAATATAATTTTCAGAAACATTAATTAATTTTTCAATGTGTTATAAAATCAATAATAAATTTAAAAATTGCAATTTTTTAATAAATGATTATTTTAATAATAAAATAAAATTTTCATATGTAGTAATTTTTTAATATGGAGTTCATTTTTTAATTCTACACATTGAATATATTTAAGGTATATTTATTAGAAGTTTTCTATAATAGTTTAATTTTCAGTGTATTGTGTAGTATTATAATTTACAGTGTTAGCTAAATACATGAATTATTGACTCATGGATGATTTTTTGAAGATTTATAAACCATTATATCAAACTCAACATCATTAGTTATTATACATAGTCATAATAAACCATAATATTCATTGTCTTGAGAAACAATTACATACAATTGAATAACGTATTAAAAAAACATCCCTCTTATCCACTATAAATATCACCCCTCGCCACCACTTCTCCTCAAGCCTATTAATCCTTATATATTGTCCAATTTATACCTAATAATCATCAATTGTATCTTCCCCATGTCCATCTATATTTTTTCTAAACAGAAGACCAAATCCAATTTCCCGAAGGAGGTTCTAATGGAGAATTATTTAAGAGGTAAAATCCACTTTCTCTTTCTTTATGTTCTTTTCACATTATTGTATTTTATTATAATATACTAACATACACATTCTAAACAATCATGATTATTCTTATACCTTATATATAATTTTATTTTACTATGTTAATAGAAAATAAACCATTAAGTCCCATTTCATCATCCTTTTATTCTAAAAAAAAATATATTTTCTAAGTTATGGATTTATCACCTTCTTGGATGACACATTTTCATTTTAATTTACCACCTTAAATGTAAGACATAAAACCATTATAATGGTTGGTACTAATTTTAAAATTTACTTTATAACACTTTTTACATAAAAAACATATTTTATTGAAAATAATTATTTAGGAAATAAAACAATTTTGGGATGATAAAACAACTGTAAAAATAGTCTAAATGATTATTAATAACATCCTATCAAATAATTAATTCAATCCCAAAATAATGAATTTAATTTTAAAACCATTTGATATTGTTTTTATTTTAATTATTATTTTATAAAATATATTTTTTATAATTATTCCCATTATACATGATCATTCATACATTAGTACAAGTGAATCAATCATGAAAACTAAGGAAACGAACATCACCGAACGATGAAATTGTATCATATAACTCATCAAAAGGTTATAAATGAACATAATAAGATTATAATAAATGAAATAAATGAATAAATGGTTCTTAACAAATTAATTAATGAATTTAATTTGATTATAATGGAAATTGAGATCATGTGGAGATCAAGATGAGATGTAAGGTAAGGGATTCTCTCCAAACAACAATTTTTTCCTTCAGGCCACACAAACTATCTCTTTATTCCAATGTAATTTTTTATTTTTCTTATTTAATAATCCAATTTTATTTATATATGTTCCAAACTTATTTTCCAATCCCAATTCTTATTTATTTGATGAAAAAATAATTTTTCTTAAAAAGGTTTTTTTCTCAAATATCCCTAATATGAAATCCCGATTAAAGGAAATTTCTTAATTTCTTACCCAATTATAGGGCACTACATAATCTGTTTTAATAGAAAAATATTTTTCAAAAATAAATAATTTAATCATGAAAAATTATATTTGTTCATTTGTCATTTTATGAAAACAAATATCAATTTTCTTCATTAAATTGTCTTTAATATCTTCCTTAAACAGCACTAAAATGATTCATTTCTAATGTCTCTTAAATTATTTTTTAAAATTTTTCATTTTAGTTTGAAATAAAATATCAGGATCTATGCCAATTTTAACTTATAAATTTTAATATTTGATTAAAATCCATTATTTCATGGACACTATTATGATATCATCATTTTTATTCCTTATAACATGATTATGATACCCAATTCCTTCCATGGGTAGCGGTTATGCTTGATCATTTGTGTGGAACACATATGCATGAACATGATATGATGGATTGGCATAAAATGTTCTCTAAATAATTTTATAGTGTTTAGTCTGATGAGACTTCATATTGGGATATATAGTGACCATGATTCATTTATAAGACTTTTTCTCCCATGTGTAATGGTTATTGTCGTTATCCATAACTCAAGATTATTTTATGTTGTGTGTTGTTGCGAAATTATTAGGATTCCAAGATTATATATCCCCATGCTATGAATTTTATTCTTATTTATGTTTATTCATGTTCTAGGTTTTTTATGTCATCATGTTTTGTCTTCAACACATTTTATTTACTTTATTCCCATGTTTATACCCTTACAGAGATTTTTAACTCATCCATTTTCTTTATGTATTCCCCATTTTATCCTATACATATGTAAGAGAACAATATAATATAATATCTCTTTATGGATGATTAATTTAATGATGATTTATTCTATTTCCAAGTTATCATTTTGTGTACATAATCATCAAAATACAGTATACATTATGACATAAGTTAATTGTAAATTATTCCTAAAAACATATAATAGTATGTGCAAAAGGCTTGGGTAGGTGTAAATTCCACCAATACATAAAATTAATGGCCATGTGTATTCTAAATGCCTTGGATTTTATTTCTTATGTGACCAATCGTTGAATTAATTGGTTATTATAAACCCCTATACTAAATTAATTACAATGGATTCAACATATGATAGAATGAATAAACTATAAAATATTTAACAAAAAATACTCGATAAAAAATAAATATCAATTTTAAAATAACATGTATATTGATTTTAAATATTTACCCATTCAATGAATGGAATAACATTCTATGTAAGTATACCTCAAACATACATATTATATAGTAATGAAAATAAAGTTAAATAAAAATTTACCCAATCAATAAAAGAATTATCTTTCTACATTAGGAATCTATAATACCAAAACTATATAAATTAATAGATATTTTTTTAGGTTAATAATTTAACCCATTGATCAAACGGAATAGATTTATTTAAATGAATTCCTCAACTAACACAATATAGAGTAAGGGGTATACAATTATGTCGATACTTTAATTTAAATTAAATGGGAAATGCTACGATAAATAATGAAATTGAGAAATAAAATAATCCCAAACGAGTATCACTAAATTGGATGGGTTGTGACAAAGTGAAAATAAAATAAGACAACTAAAAACGCACACATATTTGGTATCTATTGGATAAATGGACCATGAAGGATATAATATGTAATTGATTTGAAAATCAATTTAATTTCATAAAAATTATGAAAAAAATATATCAATTTTTACTATTAAAAAACATAAATGTAAAGAACTAATGAATGTGAATCCTATAGAAATGAAGAAAAATTGACATGAAAAAACCATTACCTTTTAATACTGCTTTTATATAGATAACAAAACACCTTGAAAACAATCTACGAAAAATTTAACATATACATCAGAATAATTTTCATAACTAATAAATATTATATTAATATTTCTATAACAATTTATTACATAGTAATACATATTTTTATTCCATATTAACTATTAGTTGTTAGTGGTTTTTTATTTTCTTTTGTAATTTTTGATATAACGGTTCTTCATTTAACTCAATTTTCAGGTGTCCATATTTCCCAAATTAGTCATGGAACTCAAAATATATGTTCTATGTTTATCTCATGGAACATTTATGTATTAATATTAAATATTAAATCAATTAAAGGATTTCTTTTAGTAACATTGGGTATAAAAATAGTTATTTAATAATATCATATTTTATCATAATATTAATTTTTTTAAAAATAAGTAATAAACATTTTATATTACTATTTTATGTTAATAAAAATTGTGTTTCCATAAATATCCATGATAAGAATTCATTTCGTTGTTCATCTTGGTCAATAAACTGACTAGAATAATAGTAATCAAGAATTATTTATATAGGTATGAAAATGGAATGATTTTATTATAGTCTCATCATTATAGAATTACGAGAAAATAAAAAATTAATTTTTTTATAAAACTTTACTTATATTTGATATTTAATAACCATTCATTGTTTGATCCTCTTAATAAATTTTTGGTTGGCTATAAAACTAATCCAATCAGTGGCATGTTATAATTATAGAATGAATAAGAACAAGTTATTATATAATTGTAATATTATATTTATAGAAGATTAATTATTTAAAAATAATCTTAATTATGTGATACAAAATATTTAAAAATAATTTTTATAACAGGAAAAACTCATATAATTCATTATATGTAACTAAATAAAATGAAGATGATGAATATTTTCTTATAAGATTTATTTTTTTTATGACTTGGGGAATAAATATAATACTATGGATAATTTTTTTGAAAGGATTATATGGGAGGAAATTTTGGAAATTATAGGGAAGATATTCTAATTCTATGTGATCCATGAAAGGGTTGGTCAATAACTCCTTTAATAACTGAAAGTGACATCCTTTTTTGTGAATAACACTTCTATACCATAGAATCCAACCATGATTTCAATGTAATCAACCCTTAATTTCCATATATATGTGATGGGTCTATATATATATAACATGCACAAGTAAGGGAAATCTTTTTAGGATATTCATAATCTTTTTCTCCCAATGTAATGTTTTTACATTAATTAAAAACTATAACAAAAACTAAATAATACCTCACATATATATATTTTTTAACTGAAAATAAATGAGTCTATTTAATTATTTTGGATCAAATACAATAATTATGAAAAATATTTCATCATATGTTATTTCATATGGTGATATAAAACTAATTTTTATGTTTAAATAAATACCACGTAAAACACCTTTTTTGAAACTGTGAGTATTTAATATTATAAATTATGTATGGGTAAAAAGTATAAATGTTAGTGATTCAAATGAAATAAATTGGTTTACTAAAGATTACATGAATCAATAATATATCTAACACTGGAATTTTACAATATAATATTTAATATGAAGAAAATACAAAAAAATAGTTTATTGGAAACTATAACACATGCCCTTAAAATGTAAGCAACAGTTTTTCTAATGTAATTATAGAAAATATAAAATATTTATTTTAACTTATTAAATATTTATTTTATTCATTAATTCCTTTCATATAATTTTCAGTCTTCCATATACAATATGGTCATAAAAATTCGAACTTATTTTAAAAACATTATCCTTCACTATTTTCCAAAAAATCAATTATTTCTCAAAAGTAAAGAAAATTTATCATTATATATTATTATTAATGTAATTTATAAAATTATGTTCATTTCATAAAATATAATTTCTAAAACTGGATAATATATATTTTATGTAAAAAATTGAGGAAAACTGTTCTCATTAGGAAATGACATCTAAAATATTATTTATTCTTATTTTTGTCTTATATGAACAAGTAATAAAATTTTTATTAATATATTATTCAGGAAAATAATATACTTTCCCTAATATTTTTATTTTCACATAATTAATCTCACAAAAATAAAAATATAGAAAACATAAATTTATTATAATAAATTTATCATATCAATTATTTAGGAAAAATTAATTAATTTTCAAAAATAAATTAGTTTTGAAAAATGATCTTCATTTTATTTATAATTATATAACTAAAAAATTTACCACTATTAATTTAAAAAAATTATATAGATAAAATTTAATGGTTATATAATGTTTCACAGTTAATTTTGGATCAGTTATGTGTGTAACCAATGATATTGAGCACTTTATGATTCAAAAGAATATATAGCTTAAAATATTTAGGTGTTACCGATATATTCTATCATGATTCATCCCTATGAATAGATTAGTTACATGCCTCACAAATATTTTAAAATTTGTAAAATATAAATGAGGAAAATATTTCTTTTCAAAATATTTATGATATTTGTTTCATTCTAGGTATTCTCTAATTTTATGTTGGATATCTATTTCTCATATAAGTTTAAAATTTATTCCCATAATCAACATCCATATTCTCCAAACCCATTAAAATTAAAATAAATATGAATAAATATTTTACAATTCCTTTTTGTATTATTTTAGACAAATTATTTTGCTTCTTGTTTTTATATATTTATATTCAATTTATGGTATTAATTATGAGAACATATCCACATACACATTCTTCCAAAATCTATGGATATAGAGGTGAGATCCTAAAACAAAATCCCATTTTATTTAATATATTTTTTAATTAAAATATGTATGATTTACATAAAAACCTTATTATAGAAAAAATTATCATATGTGGATTGTACTTCATCTTTTTAACCTATATAATAATGATCACAAGATTCTCCCATGATATTTTTCCCATGATATAATAGATTTTTTAAAATAAGAACCTTTCATAGATTTTCAAGTGGAAGAAATAATTTTTTTCCTTTTTGAAGTATCCAAGATTGATCTAATACAAGATTAATAAATTTAACAACATTATCTTTATATATAATATTTATATTTAAATTTTTTTGTAAGGATAATTAATCTTGAATTCATTTAATTGAAATTTTTCATATTTTATATTAACAAAAGGAAAGTATATTTATTCTATTTTAAGAATATTTTAATAAAAATCATTCATCAACTATCATTTCCCATTAATGAAAAAAATCAATTGAATCTCTATGATATATGTCCATAATTCATGTTCTATATATTTCTCTTCATGGTATAAAAATTTCTTGTATATTTGTAAACAATACTAAAATCTCTCTCTAAATGATTTATATATGTTTTATAATTAAATATCAAGGTAATTAATTTTTTTTCATTATTTTTAAAATCATACAAATACAATTGAAGATTTCATTAGGAACATATTATTGAATACCTTTATTTTCAATAACTAATTCATCGTTGAATCTTTTAGTCATGGGATTATTTTCACTAATTTTTATTTATTCAATAGGGTATTGGTGAAAATAATTTTTTTATTATGCCACTCACCAACTGAATACATTATAACTTCTATTGAAAAAAGAATCATATCACCATTATTAAAGGATTGACTGCCAGAAATTGTTTATCTACAATATGTATATATTTTTATAATCATTCCATGCATAAAAAAAAAATTTATCACTAATTTTAAATCATTATTTTGTTCTCATCACCGACATATTTAAGAGGAAAATAATTAATAGATGAAAAAAATACTTTCACATTGATTACCTTGATGTAGTTTATATCCCACTTTCTTTAAATATGCATTTCTAACCATTTCACCACCCATTTCTTCATGTTATATATTTTATTACAAGATATATCTTACATTTTTCATTTGATTTGGAAATAATAGGCTTACCCAAATATGAATATAAAAAATACTTCCATGATTGTAAAATAATTATTACATAACATCAAATATGAGTATTCTATTGAGGTGCGACTAAAAACGATACCAATTGATATTATTACAATAGGGTTGGTTCATGCACTGGGGTGTAAATAATATTAATATAACATTAAATCAATTTAAATCATTATCCTATATCCCCTCTTAACTTGTTCAGTGAATGGATACATAGATGTCTCTATATCACCACTGGCTAGTATACATGACAATATATATAGAAAATCAACAAAAAAGAACACCATGCTTTTGTGATGACTAAATTGGATGTCTCCCATTTAGGATGACAACATTTCTAGTGAATGGTGGTTATTTTCACACTACCACCAAAAGTGCTTCATATTATTAAGTGAATTGATAGTGAGGTAATGTATATAGACTCATTATACTAGTGATGATCTATAGTAAAGATTGATATTACATTAATTTCAATAAAATGGTTACGAAATACATAATTTAGACAATACCATGTATAGAAGATCGTCAATTATAAACTGGTGTTCCTTCTATGAAATATAATTGATATTTTTCCTGCAATTATAGAAATCATTAATTCTACCTCAATATTATTTAAATACTATGATATAAGAATATAAATGGATAATTTATTGACTTATTTCTCCTAAATATGAATAGTATTGGTATTGATTTTGATACGCCCTCTCCCTCTTTTTTTTCTTCATCTCACAATAACAAAACTTTCTTCTTCAACTAAACTCCACCATCGTTCTTGATAATTAACTAATATGAAATATCATGGAAACATCATGTCCCTTTTTTATTTCTTTTTATTTTTTATTATATAATAAAAATTGCATAAATTCTTAAAATTGAATATAAATAATATAAATATATTCATTATATTAAATCATCATAACATTAACAAAAAAAATATTTATTTTTTCCACACATAATTCTTTCCTTTTCATAGATATATCTAAAGACATAGATTTTATTTTATTAAAAAATATAAATAATATTCATTTTATTTATTTATTTTATAATTAATTCATGTCTAAAAGAAAATATGATGTTTAAATTTATTTTTTATCAATAATACCTCATCTTCATCATTAAAATTTTTTGATTTTGGTTCGATGCTAAATTGAAAGAATGAATCAAAATCAGTTTCAATATCAATATGTGATAAAAATACTATAATAATAGCACATTTTATATTATAAAACTATTTTAAGAACAATGTAAAATATAATTTTTTGAAATATCAATATCAACATAATTATGAAAAATCATCCTATGTGAGTCTCCCCTTGTAATTAAATATAATGGTAATCCTCCTAAGTCTATAGAATAATTGTGAATCTCTATATATTAATCTCCATATGTAGATAAACTTATATATGGATCCCCTAACAAATATATGGTCTCAATATTATTTAGATGTTCCAAAACCCTAAATTTTTTCTATCTAAATATTATATGTATCTTTAAGCATCTTTATAATTACTAAATTTTACCCATAGGTGATAATATACAATATGATTCTACTGGTTATTCCCTATGAACTCAACTCTTTTAAAATACTCCATCATACCTTTTAATAATCATTTCTTAAAAAAGATAAAGATATTATTTAAAATTTATAGTTTTTTAAATAATCTTGTTCATCATTTAAAAAAAAAATCATGTTTTAATCATGAGTATCAACATCATTAATTTTTCCATCATTAAAAGAATAAAAAATTAACATCATGTTTACTTCTAGAACTGTTTGGTATATTATGAAATGGGATATCACATGAAATAGACATAACATAAGGGACACTAGATATATTTATAAGCTTCATTATATATAATAATAGTTTCCAATCATTATTATGGTGAATATTACAAGAATCATCTAAATTTTTCAAAAATGATTATGCATTATTAAATTATTTAGAATATTATATTAGAAAAAATGAAAAATAACGCATGTAAGCAGATTAAATATTCATTACCACATTGTCTAAACCACTAATTATACTTAAGTTTGAATAAAGACCCATATTATGTAATTAATTCATAAGAGTTTTCATTATACCATTAATAGGTTTATCATATTTGGAATTCCACAACCTCTCAATAAAATCCTTGAGGGGCACCCCAACTAGCATTTCATCCATGACACACAACATGGAATCTCTTATTCTCCTTCCAATGCTGACCAATATAAGCATAATTCTCCCTTCATGTCTCCATTAAATGTCCCACATTTGATATTACATGGAATTAATAATTAGATATGTAGCAACTCAGGTTCTTATATAGCCTTGAGTTGGCTATATTATTTTTCTAACTCTTCATTTTTTTAATAATTGAAATAAATTTTTTCTAGAGACAAATGTCTATCTCACCAAAATTAATAAATCATTATCAAACATACAAGAATCCTTTATCCATTAAATTTTATTTATAAAACATATCTGGAACCTCCTCAACCAATTAAATGTTTTTAGGTAAATGGACATACAAGTGTTAAATCTTTCATAAAACCTATAAAACATTCATTCTCACTTTAATATTTTTTAGACCTCTAGAATATTTATAATAAATTTATCATCATTATATTAACTGATATATTTTTATCGTATTTTAGAAAAATACAAATCATAAAAAATGTTATTTAAATATTATCCCCATTATTATTTTTTAACAATAACAATATTATAATAATGTTTTTTTATTTTCATTACATTTTCTCATTAAATTCCCTATTTATATTTTATCCCTCGTTTTGTTGATGAATAAATATATATGGATGGTTACAGTATCGAATTATTCGGTCAAAATATGACATCATCCATAATCAATATAGAAATAATGTGGGTTTGATTTAGATTAAAACTTTTCGATTAACAAACATAACATGATACCAACTGATTTTCATTACCATAACTCATTCAGAGGCATTTCATATATCCTTAGCTGATATCAAATAATAATAATTTATTTTGTCTTCCTTTGGTAATTAAATAAAATTACCCCTTAGGAATTCTTATAAACATCTAAAAATAATTTAGTACATGTATTATTTTTTAACAAATTCTATTAGAATATTCTAATAATTTTCATATTTCATAAATAATGATAAAAAGTAATTTCTCTCACAAATGATCATGATTTTTATTTTATAGTCTAAATATGATCGAATTTCAGTACATACCTCTCAATTATTGGTTTATAAATACATTAAAAGATTATAAAAAATTTCTGAGATATATAGTTCAGAGAGCTTCTCAAGGTATACTTCCCCACATGGTTTGATATCTATCAATAATTCATCAATGTATACCCTTTCACATATTTTTTTGAGAATTACAATTTATAATTCATCACAATATTTTGAAATATGTAAAATTTGGAATGATTATACATACAAAATATTATTTTCTTCTTTATACTATAGAGAAATACTTTTCTTAAATTCCATTGAATAAATGAATATGAATACAACAAAAATGTTATAAATTATGATTGATCTTTTTTAGCTATTTATATTGAGTAACATGGCTAAGAATTCTCCCAAAAATAATACAATTATTTTCATCTCACAACTCTAAAGTATAATAAATGTATACACTTTTTTTCAAATCATCATATATTTTAGGTAGCATGGTTTCTTTTCTACTCTCTATATATGGGGAAATACTTTTAAAAAAATTCTTCATTATATGTGCATCATCTATTTTAATCATCAAATCCTTGTTTATTTCTTCATTAGAATACATGATTGTTAGAAATATTTTAATGCTGTCTTTTGTAATATTGAACCATATATAAATCACTCCTGAACTCCTTTTCTGATCATTTTGTGAAATCTTTTAATGAAATTCAGATTATTAATCTTTTTTGGAATATTACCATTCCACTATTCACAAAAATTATCTTATTTTTTATCCATGTTTATTTATTTTTATAATTCTAATGGAAAATTGATTAAATATTGTCTAGGAGAGTGCTAAGACTTCTTGGATTTTCCTCCTGGTTTCTAAAGAGAATAATTTACCAATTTATCATCTTATTTTAATTTTTGAATTATTTTAAATTCTATAGCATCATGGTTATATCAATAAATTTATCCATGAATGGTGTCCATGTGATTATTTTTTCCCATTTCTTCCAAAATATAAGAGACTAAAAACTATTTTTGATTCTCCCATCACTTACATCTTGGGAATCTCTTGAGCTATATTCCTAAATTTTTTATTCATTAAATGTTACATTATTATCTACTCACCTAGATTCTTAGGAATACATTGTTAAAAATATTCGTTCTATTATTTATTTCCAAATTTTGACCTTCCATTCATATTAATGTAATCATTCATTGGATGTTTTGGTATTATATTTTAAACTAAAATTGATATTTATGGTATTTTTTTATACAAGAATTCTTGTTCGTAGTAATTTTTTTAAAACTATATATTTATTTGTATTTAATGGAATTATGGTTCTCGAAAATTATTTCTTCCCTTTCTTCTATAATCATTTATTTATTCCATACATTCTTCTTTGATTCAAGCTCTCCTTTTCCCATGTTTGATGGCACAATATTCCAAAAATCAATATCCATGTACAAAAACAAATTATGTCACCAATAAATAACCAAAAATCAATATCTTTTGATTTCATTAATAGAATGAAAACATTATTTTACTTGTTTTTTGTGTTTTAAATTTTAATATAATGGTTTCATTAAGGAGGAATATCTTCATATACATTCTTCTAATCACCTTGGATATTGGGTCAGTCTCCTCATTATTTCTCCTCATACATATTTATATTGTTTTTAATTTGAAACCTACACTATTTATATACATATCATTTGTAAAAAATTGTATCCCAATTTTGGATGGTTCCTTCTATTTTGAGAAAACAATGGAATGACCATCAAATGATTTTATGACATGTTTCTTTATAAATAGTTGTATTTTTAAAAAATAAGCATCCATGTAATTTCATGTGAAAGTGCATCACTCATTAGTGTTTTTCTGACGACCTATATTGAGCTATATATAGATTAATCAATTTATATTCACGGTCAATGAATTATATATTAAATATTTTATTCTCATATTTTATTTCCTCTAAATTTCCCCCGCAAGTATTTCTTATTTCTTTGTCTTGATCAATAATCATATGATTCATTTACCAAATGAAATTTTCAAGATCCTAAATATTATTATAATTAGAATCTACAAGATAAATTTTATGATTTATATGTGGCTATTTATTTTCTTCTAATAATTAGACATTTTATTCAAATTATTTTTTATATTTTTTCACATAAATTTTTAAAATACCCCCACCCTCAAATATAAATCACAATTCTTCATGATTTATATTTGTTTATTATTTACATAAAATAATTCACTATTGTTTTGATTTGGTCTTCATTCACTGTCTTCAACTAATTTCTAACTATTTTATGATTAATCTTCATAGACAGTGATCCTCTCTGGTATAAATATAAAAAACTCAAAAATATAACTGAATATTTATTTGGTTACATTATGAATAAGTCGTTTTTTCATTAAATTATTAATCATGGATAACTTCACCTGGGTAATCTATATCCCTAATTATTGTTTTCATCGTATAGACATTAACTGATCGGATTTTGACAAACATTATATACACCTATATGTGTTAAAATATTTATGGTAAAATAGTTTCCCATATTCATGTTTGTCGTTTATATGACCATATTTCCTCTCCCCTTGATAGATATATCATATTATGAATCACAGTATCTATAAAAAATATTATTTCAAGATTTTCACAATTGGGTTACCATATCTACACCATGATCATCAAGATAAATATTATTAATAGATTTGACATAAATAATTCCACATTTATTACACTTAAATAATGTAGATTCTTCTTTATTTTATGATTATTTTTTATACATTTTGTTCCTCCGTTTTCTCCTAATCCATTATTTACATTGTATATGTGTAATCCATGGTTTATTTGATAAAGAATTAAATGGTTTCAACTCATCTTCAACAAATTAATCCCTTTTTAAGAAAACAAAATTCTAAAGAAACATAACATATTGGAATCCAATAGTGAAGAATCATGCTCAAATAAAAAAAATGATATGATCAAAATAGGATGTGTCCAATACAAAGTGAGGTGGTGAATATATTTCTTATAGCATTGAAACAATATAGACATTTATACCTTATAACCACTTCATTAGATAAATGAATGATTATATTTATTGATGTGTATATAAATAGTAATGTAACCTAAGAACATAAGGGGTTTTTACAAGGATCACATATATTTATGATGACTACATCCACAGTGTGTAATGGGTATTATACCACTAAATCATAGATTTCAAATTTTTATTAATAGAATCATGGGGAAGGGTGTATACGTTGAATTATTATCCCATAGTCAACTAAGTAAAAAAGAAAGAACCTAATTAATATTCTATATATAAATACAAAATTTTGGTGTTGGATAACTCCACGTGATGTACATTAGTAATGAAAATGTTTGTGTATATCTAGGATAGATTAATTAATATCATTAAATAACTAAAACAATATTCACTTATTCTAGAATATTTTTCAGGCTCTGCGATGTTCTAATTCAATATAAAGGATACTAATTGTCTTCTTCATGAAAAATATAGGTAGTGGAAATTTCAAGGATCTCATCTCCCCCTCCTCATCATCTTATTTTTCATATAATAAGATATATATCTTCAGTAATAAAACTCCTTAAAATATTAACTGATTTGTATAATGTTCTATATTATTACAGTTTGAGTTCCATTTTATTGTTTTATTTTTTCACTATTATATCATTTATATAAAAATAATACGTCCCTTTTTATTTTCAAAATATTCACCTATTTTAACTATTAATATATCAAATCCTAAAATTTTGGAATATTTTGTTCATTTTCATGAATATACTTACCATTTTTATGATACACCTAAGCACTCCTCTAATCTTTTATCAAAAAAGATATATGAAATCCATGTTCTTATCTTCATATATAATTGATCCATGTATGAATGGAATAATGATGTTATAGTATCCCTTATTTTTGTGGCATATTATTCTTAATCATAACATATTAGAACCATTAGTTTGATGTTTCATTTTCTAAAGGGATAATAATAATCCAAAATATCATTATGATATAAAATTACTTAAATAAAAATACATTAAATATTTAGATCCAATTTCTAAATTCTATAGTATATAGTTCATTGAAATACCAATATCTACATAAAGAAGGAATTCTTATTAGAGGATCACCTTAGGTATATAACTCTAATGTGAATCCTTGTAAGTCTATGTATTAGTTGGGAATACCATTATGAGAGTCTTAATATATGGATTAAATTATTTATGGACCCTATTATGATTTTTTATTCTCACTATTATGATGATGTGTCCAAAACATGCAAATTGTCTCTCCTCTTCTTACACATATCTTTTACCAACCTTATAAGACTCACTTATTTCCTATGATGTGTTTACACCTTATGTTTCTTCTGTAATGTGTTGAGTGTTCTCGCCTCATTCTATGAAGTGGTTGTTGGCGTGATAGAAAAGGGATAGCGGACTATTTTCTAGTGATGAGTCTCGCCGACGATCTGGTTTAGTGGCATTGGGCGATGAATCTAGGTTTCATGATTTTGGCCTTAGCAGCGAGCGCCAGTGGTTGATCGCCGGTGATTCTGACGTCATTGCGGTGATGCTTGCGGCGTGGCTCGAGGCGGTTCACTTCAAGGAACCTCAGTCATCGTGTATGTGATGACGAGTTAGGTTTTGATTTTCAAATTTGAATCTTTTGTTGTGATTTTCTTTCTAGTTGGCGGGTTCCACGACTTCCATTTAATGTTGGATCAGTGTTTATGTTGAATCAGTTACTGTATGGTTAATTGTAATCCATAAACTGGCTTTGATAAAATGGAAGAAAATCGATTGAAAAAAAACAACATGACATGCACGTATAATTGGACAATTTTTCTATGTGTTCTGTTTAGTGTTATTTTCATTGATGATGATAGAAGAAAATAGGCAAGAGTAACTGTGTATTTATTATGGGATCCTGATCATAATTGGGATTGATAATTTTTTTATGTGAATATTATGGTTATCTCATATCCACCTTCCATATGATGAGTCTAGTTAATTAAATAATTAAGATTTTTTGTGTCTAATGATCACACACGTGGTCACCCCATTTACTATTTATACATACATGGTGATACAAAAATGTAGAGGTGATAGAGGAGAGGAATCATAAGTTAGGGCTTCCACATTTGGTATTTCATAAAGAAATATCATGGTGTAATGATTTAGGTATTATTTCATTTATGTGGGTGAAGTTGAGGATTTGATTGATGGGGATCCAACCCTACTCACCATCCATGGATGCTTGTATGGGTGACTATTCATTATTTTCTATTGGGGGTTTTTATTTGAATTCTATGATTTTAGGGGAGGATGTTGTTGTTTGGATAAGTTCCCATCTACTAGTAGTGGCCATCATCGTATGATAAGTAGGTTCCTTTTTAAGTGGGGATTACTGATATCTCTATCGTACGCCCCATTTTTTGATTTTGTTTTGTAGGGTTACACGTAGCTGAGGGAGATGATTTTTGTAGTAAATAGCCCATGAAATTAATTTTCCATAAGGACCCATAGATGATTGTGGTGATAGTGTAAATCACATATGATTTAAATGAGAAGTGAATTAGTAGATTCATGATATGGAGGTTCCCAAAATAGATGGATTATTGGTTTTATGATGTAAGAATAGTTGTTTATTAATATTAGTTTTATAAATGATGGAATCTATTGTTTCTAACTTATACATGGGTCCTACATTGAATTATTAATTAATACTAGATGTGGAGAGATTTGTTTGTCCCCTAGGTTATACATAATAGTTATCGGTCAAGCTGTTTTGTTTGATGTATGCCAGGTATGTAGACTACTGATAGGTTAGTACAAGTTGGCTGTGGATAAAGGATACATACATAGAGGAAGACTATCATGGTTGAATAACAATAATAATTTTTCTTATAACTAATGTTTAATTTTTTTTTTATTTTCCGAATGTAAATGTCACGAACAACAACATTTTTCAATAGAACGTTGACATATGAAAGCACCGAACCCAATGATGATATTTAAAAAATAAATTTATAAATAATTTATATTATATATGAAAAATAATTACACCATCTTATAATATTTCATCATTGATATTTTTCATATACAAAAAACCATTTTTTATATTATAATAGTTTTAATGGGAGGAACTAATGTAGATCCCCTAATGTAGTGTTGCAGACGTGGTTATTTGATGTTAAAAAAATGATTGAATTTTGTGTGCTTTCATGGAAGATCATACATCCTTTTTTGTTCTCCCTAATTAATTCATTATTGTTCATTCGTGATGGAAACTCTCATTCTTGATGGAATGAGAGGAGGAGGAATAATGAGATAAATTCTTTATATACAATTATTTTCATTTCTAGATAAACCCTACAAAATTGATAACAAAATATTTCCATAAGGATATCGTTTAGTTTTAATTATTATTTAATTTAACAAAGTCCCCAATACAATAAAATAGACCTTATATTACCTTGCCTCATATAATAATAATAATTACAATAATAATAATTTATTGAATTCTCTCACTGGAATAATTATAAATATTACTTTTCTAACTTGTAAATTAATATTTATCAATGGGAATGATTATGGTCCTCTAATTAATCTAAAAAATTAATGAAAAATTGGAATAAATATTTAATTAAATACATTATTCATTATTAAATATTCTATTCACGGTCTACAAAATATATATTTTTTATATATTTAATAAGAAAAATTAATCTGTTAATAATCACTAGAATAATTTTTTAAATATTCATAAAATTACATAGATTATTTATTAGAGTAAGAATAATTATTTATTACATGTGAATATCTTTGATCAAGAAATCCTAAATAATAATATTATTTTTTCCTGATTAAAATATTTATTACAAAAACTACATTAAAGAATACTTTAATCAAGATCAACAAAAATACATAGTGTGTGACCCTCTGGCATTCTTTATAATGGGAATAAGAAATCCTTTCATAATGTCCGAGCATACTATCTAGTAACTTTTATTGTAAAACATGATTATGATATTACTTTTAAAACTTATACCACCACATTCAATCATTTAATATATTATATAAGTTTTTTCATAGTATCATTCCAAGTTTCTTATAAAAATGCATCACACACCATTAAGAATGATACATCATTGTTTAACTATCTGAAATAATCTCATTATTACACTTTAGAAATGGAATTTATTATAAAATTTCTATTCAAACAAACGGATGTGATCCCATCTTCTATTATTATGGAAGAGAAAAAATATATCCCTAATATATTCATTAATAAAACATCACTCATGATGCACCCAACGCATCCATCATTTCCATGAATTTTATCATCATGGTTTATGAAATACATCTAAAAGTGTGAATCATAGCATTCATTAATTGTAATCATAAATTATAAGACCCCTTACACATCCTCACATATTGTAATCTTCTATGACCCCAAAACAACCATAATTCCATAAAGTAGGTCAGTTCTCATAATCTACAATCTTAGAGATTAATAATTGTGAACAACATGAGATTAAGTTACATATATTTATGGGTAATAATCCATGATATTCCACATTGTATATCTCCCATCATAATATGTTTTCCATATCTATATATTTATTTAACAATATCACAAATAATTTAAATTTTCTCATCATATTGAGAAATTGATATGACCTTGTTAATGAGAAATATAATCTAACGACATTATTACATTAAATTAATTTCGAATAATAGAAAATATGTAATAATATTTTTAAATACACTAATATTTGAATATACATGTATTAAAAAGTAAAAACGGATGTTTTATAACCCCAAATCTAACAGAACTCCCCTTAAACTGGAGACAACTTATTATTATTTTCAATCATCTAGATGTCACATGATGATCATGTTTCTACAACGATAAGGATTTAATAATGTGGTCCTCCATATAGGAGTTTATTGAAATTATACTCACCTTTACTTCACATCTTTCTGGAAAATACCCCAAAATATAACACTTCGTAATTATGTGATTCGTCCAATAATGTGACCATAGCTCTTTTGGAAGATCCATCATGGAAGTATTATCATATTAGAGTGTGATAAGATCCTTACTGCTAGATATAAATTCAAGATCATGAAGCAATTTTCATATCCATACATATGCTATAACTTCCATATAAGACACAATATACAGAAACACTATTATTTAATCTATGACCACTACTGTCATTATGATTTTCAGCTCACAATAACTCTATTGAGAGTGAATAAGTATCCCATCTAAGATTTTATATTTTATTGATATTTTTAGAAAATAGAACATGTGTATCCTATAATGAGTAGCTCATCATATCCTTTATATGTCAAGAAGATATCCTTAGTACACATCATATAGTTAATTGTATTGTTGACTTACATCCCATGATAGTCAACCATGTCACCTGGATATCTGCTTACTACAGTCAAGGAATATTAAAAATCTATCCAAATATATATAATATCATACACGACTGGCCCAATCAATAGTTTATATGGAATCCTTGCTATCCATTTTAATTTTTAATTTTTTTGGACACATTTTACAAGAAATGATAATGACATGTGAAATAAGTAACATTACCACAAAAATTGTATTATAAAAAACACATCAATATATTTTCAATATGTATATATTCACTTAGACAAAACAACCTCGTCAATATATCATGATCAATCATGATACCATGAATATATGATAATTCACCAAAATATATTATAGGGAATAATTTATTAAACCATTTTTAACATACAATAGGACTTGTAATTCGTTTAAAATATATAGTATCTCATTGACATAATATATTTATAAAATGAACACACATGCTCTAAACTTCTTTATAGATATATGTATCACTTTAATTCATTAAGAAAACAAATTTTTGTATGGTTTTATCATATTGAATATTCAATGACACAGATTCTTTCAATAATCCACAAATAGATATTTTCAATTTTCATTCCTTATTGGCATAATTTGGAGTCACAAATCCTTCAAGTTGAACCATATATTCATATGCATAATAGATGAGGCTATGGATGATTATTTTGACACCCACTATCCAGATCACATATTCATGTACATCCACATTGGAAATTAAAATTTCTATAGATTCTAGAATTTTAATTCTATTTTTTTAAAATGAATTCTATTCCTTGAAATTGTATAAAACCTTTTCTAACAAGTAATTCCTTATATGTACCTATTTTTTCATCTATATATGTTTATTCATGAATACATAATTACAAACAATGATAATTTTATATAATGGAAGAACTAAAAAACACTAATATGGTTTTGGGACATGGAATCAATTTTCGGATTTATAGATTGTTTCCAAATAACAATATCCATGCTACTTATAGCTTCTTTATTGGATATCAAATCATTACTATCAACTAGTAAAGAGTTACTATACTTATTAAATATGAAACCATGTCATTGTACTTCTCTAACCTCTCTGGTTTAGCTATGAAGTGACTATATCTCTAGAACATATCCTTCTATTGGAAATTGTGTAATTTCTTCTTAGGCAAACTCAAGTATATATATTTCCTCAAATTCGTTGAATTTTATTTCACTCTAATGAATATTTTAGTGATAGTATACTTATGATGTAATTCGAGACATCTATCTACCATAACCTTACTATTTTAAGGGTTGTATATGTTGTATCCCATTATATCCTTGTTATATCAAATAGAGATAATATTTTTGAATTGTGGTTCAATATTGTTACCTGAATAGGCCTTACTAGATGATTCACATCCATATAGATGTATATAAAACAACCATGGTTTCTTTTAAACACAAAATTTGTAAGGAATACTATCGTCAAATATAGTTTTCTCTCTTTTTAGTGTGTATTATGTGGCTTGAAACATGTATCCCTAAAATTATAATGGATGAATTTAATAATGCATTAATGATCTAACCATGTGTAGTTAATCCTTTCAGTTACATAATTCTGTTATGGTGTATGAGGAGGATTAATTTTTAAAAAATACCAAAATCAAATAAAATTCAATAAATCATTGACTAAGATATCCCCCCATGTTATAAGAATAGTTTCATAATATCTGTAAATAGATTTTTCTCAACCTCGGTGTTATTTTAATTAAATCTATCAATTGAATATGACTAATAACTCGTTAATTAACATATCCATATAATAAAAATACTAAATAAAATTTATGAATTATGAGTAACAACAACTTACTGAAACTATTAGTGATACAAACACAATGTTGTGAAGTAATTCATGAAGCTCTTTTTCCCTTTAACAATTTCCACTAAATGTGTGTTTGGTCATTCTTCTTTATAGACATGTGTGACAATAAAAATTATACTTAGTTGAATAGTTGATAAATATCCATAATGGGTTATTTTACTCAATTTAGTTCCTTCACATAGAATAGTTGATGATTCCATTTTCGTGTGTGGTATGAGTCCTGAGAACTATTTCTTATCAATATAATCTAGTTGATTCATGAAATCCAAAAAATAAACACTTTTTGTTAAATATTACACACCCTAAAAATTGTATCCTTTTCAATGAAAAATCATTTATTCTAAAGGTTTTAAAATAAATCCAATAATATAGCTTTAGGATATTGAAATGTTTTTTTGGAAATAGATGGAGCATAGTAACAACCATTTAAAATCAAAATCATTTCCATCCGTAGTGTGGGTGGTAATATCAGATAGTGAATAAAACATTTCTACCCAATTGGTATCTCATTGATCTACCAATCCTAGACTAATATTTATGAATCTACATGGTTTATATACTTTAATACATATATTAGTTCCATATGTGTTTTCTAATATCCAATTTAAATAGATAGAATATTTTTAATTGATACCTAATGAACCCGATGCTTCCCCTTGATCTTTTTTGTAGGGGTATTTTTTCTTCTACTGAACCTTTTTAATTAAGAATAACATATATAATAATTCTACCTTTGTATTTAATTGATCAGTATCTTCATGGAAGGGTGTTCCCAAAATATATTTGGACTTATATCATTTCACCATGCCTTTACATTAATTGAGCATAAGGACAAAATTCTTGTTTTGCATTACCTCACCTCCAACCTAGTAAAGCATTTTGAAAAGTCATGGAAGACACATATCTATTTCGTTCATATAAAAATGAATAATATTATTAGTGAATCTATTATGTAGTGATGCAATAATGAGAATAGTTCATATTAATTTATGGACATTAAATCCAATAACCCCATAGAACTCAAAGTAGAAAATATGTTAGACTATATAAGGACGAGATGGTACCCCACCTCTAAGTTTACTCCAAAAGAGAACCTTAGATATCCTAAATAAATCATATATATATATCTCTAGATATTGAAATATCATGTACTATAGAATTATATATGAATCCATGTCTTTACGAGGCACCATGAGTACACTAGATAGGAAAGAATGAAATAAAAACTAAATGCAGACTATGTCACTTGTGTTTTTATAATTGATAACAAACACTTCATTAGTCACCTCAGTTTTTAGTGTATCATAAAATGAGGATTATATAACCTAATATATCCATTAATGGTAAAAAAACTCATAAGAATAAAAAACATCTATAGAAGTTACTTCTGGTAAAGAGATGGTCCTTCTCTTATATTAATAAGATGGATAATGTGGATATAAAACATTCAATTTTTCAATAAATATAAATGAGTAGATTATTAATATTTGAAATTATTATAATTTATGTGATAAAAAAATTTAATTTTATTAATACACTCAATATATTTTCAAATAAAAATGGCCCATTAAATTATATCTCGAATGTCATATCAATCATGAATGTCTTGTGTCAAGGATCCATATATCCATTTATTTAATCAAGACATTGGCCAGGAACATTACATTATCATATTTGGGTTTGAAGTACATCCAAAATTAAAATAGATTCTCCATGATTAATTGAGTACAAAACGTAATCTGAAAATCCAAACTTGGATTCTAACACAATGATAGTTTCAAATTTAAATCTTATGTTCGATAGTGTATAAAATAAGAATCACAATGCTTAAAAAATCCATGATATATATTAACATTGTAACCTAAAAGATAAAATATGAGGTTTGAATACTATTAGTAGATTTATATAATATATATAAAGGTAATAATTAATATTAATTTATTGATAAATGATTAATAAATAAATAATCAAATTTTGATATTGTTATTTATTAAAAAAACTCACCTCAGAAATGATTTTTATATTTTTTTGAAATGATATTATAAAAAAATTATAAAATATGAATATATTTTATTATAAAAACTAAAAATAATTATTTATATAAGAGTATAAAAATTATCTTTTGGTTAATTGTTTATATTTTTCTTAAATTAATGATTTTTATGTGAATAGAGAAAATTTTTAATTTTTCAAATTTTGACAACTTATTTCAATTAATAGTGTAATTTATAAGTTATATTAAATTGGTGAATTCAATTTGATGTCAAATATGAGCCATTTTATATTTATTAATATAATTTACTTCATTTTAGTCATAAATATTTGTGACCTCGGTATATGTGTATTTCTAGGTTTAAAAATGCGGTTTTCTCCTAACAATATTAAAATGCATTAAGTTGGCCAATATTAATCAATAAAAATGACTCTTAATAAGAAAATAATTAAAATTAATTAATATTTTATTAATATATATTAATTTATTTAAATTAACAATATTATTATATAGAGTCGTAATCTTAACATTATTTTTTTCTTGAAAGATATATTTAATGAAAAATATGTTTTCAACAAATTTTGAGGGTCTAATAATTAATTTAATTATTCCAATTCATTTATTTATATTTGATAACAATTATAAAATATTTTTACTAATAATAATTATCATTATTTAATAGTTTCAATGTAATTTTATTCATATATATAGTTAAAAAAGATAAAAAAATTAGTTACCATGGTGAAAAGATAAAATGTAAAAAGTTACAAACCTTAGTGGTATTGGGAATAAATGGTTTAATACAGATTTTATTTTAATTTTAGAGTTTTGGATTGACACTATATATACAAAAATACATTATTTATCAATTTTTAAGGTATATGGATTTTTATTGTCTACACATCAATGAATAGTTTTTTGCTAATATGAAAACATGTCACTCCTCCTCAATTGTTAAATTGGACTCCCTAAAATCATTTATTAACACTAAGAATGAAAATTTTCTCAATTAAACCATAATGATATATATTAAAAAAACACATATCTACTTTTTATAGATTCTAGAGTTCCGAAAAAGCCAACCTTATTATCAAAAATAAGGCATTTAAAGGAGATTCTTCTAAGTGAATGTAATTATCTTCAACCATCTATTTCATTCTACATATTCATTTTCCTCTCTCAATTATTTATTATAGATTAAAATATAATAATTTAAGTATATAATATACAATTATAATCAAATAATTTTTTAAAATGATATTTATCTGTATCCTCTTCCATCAAATGGGAAACAAAAACATTCGTTGTGTGTATACATATTACCGCCTCATGAACAGATATAATTTGTTTTCCATCATCTATATCCATATAATGTAATAAATATGTATTTAATTTTAATATTTTATATTAGTTAAATATAATTAATTCTGTGAATTTATCATATCATATACATCATTACATTACCATCAATTAAAAAAAGATTACAACATTTGTGTGTAATTAGATTATCACCTCATGAAGTGATTTGATTTGATTTTTATTTACAAATCATATGAAGGGTATATTTCTTTTCTTATAAAATAATAATATGATATTTATTATATAAATAATATTATTATATTTTAATGAAACAAATAAATTATATCAATTATGGCTATTGAAAAATGGAAATGCTACTAATGGGTATGCATAATCTACCTTCTATATGATTGTAACAATAGACTTTTATCATAAACATATTTCATGATTGGTTTTAAAATTATAATTAACTTATAATAAATATAATTATTCCATGAATTTTTTATGGAATTTAACAATGATTCCTTTGACCACAGTCAACAAATATCTTTTAAATTATTAATTAAGCATCTTAAAAACACTCGACATGGAACAAATTGAATAAGAAATTAAATATTTAATTACATTAAATTAATTAAATTGTTTAGGTATAAGTTATTACACTTTTGAATCATTATTATAAATTATTGAAATCATTATTGAATTATTATACATGTGATTAAGGACATATATAAGGAGTATGGACTCGAGGTAAAGGATTTATCCTCTCAACTTTACTTCCATGGGACTTGCTACATTTTTTCCACTTATTTATATTATGTGATGTATAGAAAAATACATTTAATGTTATATCATAAATATAGTTATTTTCATTATATTTAATGTTTAATTTTAAAACATTTATTCTTTGGTTGTTATGATTCATAGGATATCAATGTTGTAAGGGATTATTTTACAATCTCCTTAGTATTTAGTATTATTTCATTCTCAACATTCTTTGGTGGAACCGTTTTATATTTTTATATTAAAAACATTATATTTTATTATTCAATAATTTTTAATAAAATATTTCTGTAATAGTACCATTCTCATATCTGAAATTCATAAAATTATTAAAAAAATTTTTTTAATAAAAGATGATTTTATCAATCATTTTTAATGAAAATACTTTTTCATACATATCCGTGTTTTCTATAAAAAGTAAAATGTTTCTACTAATATAAAAATAATTTTCTAACAAAACTGTAACAAGTTTTTTACTTTTTATAAAATGGTTTGAAAGGAATCTGAATTTCTTTTTGCGAATGACGGACCATTTAACCTTTTACGACAATGTAAAAGGGGTGATTTTCTATATTATACAACATGTATAGAATTATCCACTATCTAGACACCACGATTGATTGTAGATTCCAATATAAGTATTCATGGTTATTTTGAAAATTAAATATTTCCATAATATATTTGAAATTGATTAAATATTGAAGCTGTTATTTAAAATTGAAAATAGTATTTTTCATAAAAAATATTCAATGTAATATATTAATGATATTTTAATCAATGATGGGAACTTGTGATATTATGGATTTCAGCTGAATTATGTATATATGTATGTTATATACATAGCTACCTTAATAAATATAAAATATATGGGATAATACATTATATATATTCATCTCCCAAATACATACATTATAAAATTTCATTTGATTATTATATGGGAATATACTAGGAAACCAATTTTCACAACATTTTATATTATTATGTTTATTATTTATCGTTAATTTTTTTAGAATTAATAAATTATGAATATGTTATGGTAGGTTCCACCAAATATCGGTATAATACATTGTAAAAATATTTACTCTCACAAGGTTTCATGTATAGTATTTAGTAGTAAAAAAAATCTAGTATGGGAAATTTATCACCATGTGATATTTTCTATGTACTTATCCATGAATCAATTTTATGTCATGTTATATGTATATTAAAAATTTCCTATGATACCATGATCAGTTGAAACCATGATTTGAATGTTATACTCCCATGTGATTAATCTTGATAATTCTAATTTATGAATTTATTTTATACTTTTGAGTCAAAGCTTATTATTTTTATTATATTTCTTCCATTACTATGATTTTTACTACACCCCTTTAATTTATGTATTTTATATGTTATCTTAAATAGTATTTTTTGATCAAATTGATTTAAGAGAATATTACGGAGAATAAAATAGAGAAGTTTTATTTTAGTCTCTCGTTATTTTATTATGATCCAAGTCATACAATGACATTAGACCCCATCATCTTTTCCTTATAATTTATCATGGTTTATTTTATAAATCATATATTAATATGATTAATTATGTTGGTTCAATATGTCTTGTTTCAGAGAATGTTCTAGTTATTTATTGGTATTTTGAATAAAATAATTTATCCAAAACCCTAGAGATCAGCATAAAAATATGATTATGTATAGAAAAATATCATGTAATTTTTGTAATGTTTAAGAAATTTGGGTTCTATTAAATGACATCCCAATATTGATATTAAAAGTAGATGTGGATTTGTGATAGTTTTACCAAGGGGTTATTACATTGAAAAGGGAACATTGGTCCTCACTCAATTTTCACCAAATGTACGACAATTGGACTGGTATTATTTCTTTTTTTTGACACTCTCAGTTAATATTAAATGGAAATAAAGAAATTAATTATGAACAATTATGATGAACATAAATAAATTTTTTATTTAGGATAGCTAAGAGTAAATGATACCGTTGATAACCAAGATGGAAACCTAGAGAATCATAATTCAGGATATACATATCATTTATATTTTATTAATTATAGGTTTAAATTTTTCCATTAGGTATGTTAATTAATAATCATATATGCGTTTCATTATATTTAGTTAATATTGGGAAATAAGATAAATCATTCCTACAACCACTATGATCAGAAATGAAATGATTTTTCTAATGATATTCCAATCATAATGTGAATGGAAGTTATAAATATTTAGATTAAAAATTGTCAATCTCAAATTATGATTTACAATTGAATCATAGATTAATTTCCAAACACATCAATTAATAACGGGAAAACATATCATGGAATTCAAAGGGATAAAAATAAGAAAGAAATATATATTAAATTTAATACATATATATAATGTACGAAGGGAAACCACAAAACATTCCTCAAATGAATATGAAGATTCATTATGTGTTTATTGGGGGGGGGGGGGTCAAAGCATCCAATTTTCAATGAAAATATATGATTTTGGTTAAAACAATGAAGTGAAACATTGTTCAACAAAAGGATCCATTAATAGTTTAATGTTATAGATGTGTATAAAATGTTCATTATTTCATTCAATCCTTTATTAAAAGGATTAATTCATATAGTCATATGTTATGAAAAAAATTAGATTGGTATGTTTTTTGTTTTCAGGAGTTGGAAGTATAGAAACTTATTGATAGAGTATTTCTATCAATATATGATAGTTATAAGAACCTTGAAAAATCAAATTACTCTTATGAATTAGTTTTCATTATATATTTGGAAGAATTTTTTGAACCTTACTAATAACCTGGAATATTGATTTAATTGTAATGTGAAATTTTATATAAGTACTAAATTCTAATTTAAATATAATCTCTAACATGATCTTTATTTTAAGGTAATTATAGTAAATTAAAATTGACTGAATTTGTGGGGAAGAACAATTTTTATAGAAAAATTTATTATTTATAAATTTTTCATGTGAAAAGTGTTACATTGATCATGTTCATCCTATTTTTTCATGAATTATATGAATTATTTTAATAAAATTTTACAAAATTGAAACCCTTAATGTTTTTTGACCACTCATCATATATGGTAACACTGTTGTGAATATACCAACAACCAAGATGAGATAAGGGTATGTCAACTATCACTGGAATATGTGATGTACTAGTTACTATGAAATTGCTTTTAAATAATATATTTTATGGATATGTATTTTGTATATATTGGAAAAAGTATTTTAGTGTCAAATATTTTGAATTTGTTTTATGACTTTGATGTAATTTAGGTTAATTGGGGAAATTTTTCATTAGATTGTGGTATATGGATCCTTTATATATAACACCGGATTTATCCTTAATTATTATTTGGGAATAAAAAAATAAAATACTTGAAAATTGGGGTTATTTTTGATGATTTATTAATTTATTAAAAATATATATATATTTACCATTGTATTCGGATATTAACATAATAATCTATTCATTTTGGAAATTATTATACATTGTAATAAATATTTCATTTTTGGTTTAATGTCTAAATACAAGTGAAATAATTTGATATCATTTTGTAGAATCAGGTGATCTAATATAAGTTAATTTTAGTGATTTATTCATAATCACTTCATCTTGAATATGAACTGTTTGGAGAAACAAATGATATTATGGTAAAAAAATAATTGATAAAATTTATAATTTTCATGTATGTTTATTTCCTTATGTTTTTAGTCTGGATGAAAAAAATTATTAAATATATGATAAGTATATCGAAATGAAAATGATATCCTATTACAATAATTTTTGATGAATTGATGGTACCTCCACCCATTACAGATTTAGGGTTTTATGGTCATTATATTTCTCATGATAATTCATTTTTGTGATAAATTACTATTATTTCTCATTTTCATCATTTTGACGTTTTATTTTTCTTTCATCTCCCGATATTTACATCCCACTAAGGTTTTCCTACTTGGAAACCCATTTATGGGTCAGTCTAGAATATTTTCGTACATATTTGTCTCTCTTATATAGAGCAATATTTTGATCCATTTGTATGACATAGGATATCAAAAAAGATTATTTAAAATGTGAAACATTTGATTATTGAGTTCAAGATTGAATTTTCATGCATTGATTTTTTAAATTATGGAGAATGGAAAATCCTAATATTTTAAAAGAATAAATTTATGTTCGATAGCATATAGGGCATGAAACACCGTGCTTAGACTACCCATGAAATATATTATTTTTATGACCTAGACATTAAATTAGAAATTACGAATAGTATCAAATACCTCATGAAAATTTTATAATGGCCCTAATAAGGTTATATTTATTGATTAATTCTTAATAAATAAGAACTCAACTTACTTTAAGGCTGTTTTAAATTAAATAAATCGTGTCCCCTGAAAAATTAATTTATTTGTCTTTAGAAGTTATTATAATTAATTTATGGAACATTTATAAATGTTATTTTACCAAATTAAAATATTTTTTTCAAATAAAATTATCAAAATTATCTTATGGTGAGTGTTTTGGATATTCATTAATGTTTTATCTTTTAATAAATACTGAAAAATCTTGATTTTTTAAATTATTTCATTTATTTTCTTTAAATAATTTAAATAAATACTACAATTATATTTTTTATTTGGAATGAATGTGAAATTTAAATTATTTTTATTTAGAATAATATATTCAATTTCAATTTCATTATTACTTTTTATGATATTTATATAGGTCTTTTTTTTGTAAATAAATTTATTTTGAATTTTTTTTAAATCCAAAAAATATTATCCAATTAATTAATTAAAGTAAATTGTAGTAAAGAAATATATAAATTAAATTTTTATGTTATAAATCAAATTATATGGATTTAAATTAATATAATTATTATTTATATTCATAATGAAAATACAAGTTCATCTATTATTTGAAAAATACATTTCATGAAATCCCTATTTTCTACACATTATGTGTGTTTATTATTATATTTATATCTTTTATTTCTCTGATATATATTTAATAAAAATTATTAAATATTACTAACCTCACAATTAACATTATGTAATTTGTTCATGTTATATTTGGTCATAATGAATAGTAAAAATAGAAAAGGATCTATTTTCCAAGGTGAAAAACTAAAATGAAAAAAGTTAGTACACTTTGAGGAAAAATGAATAACATATTTGAAAGGTTTTTATTTTTTATTGGTGGAGGGTTTTATAAACAATATCATCCCTCTAACTTTTTATATCTCAAATTTTTTGGAACATTTCTTCAGTGTGACATCCATTTATTTAGTAGTTTTTGGTATTTTCTAAAATACCACTCCACATCAATTGTAAAATAGAATGCACTCTCCTCGATATGTCTAACCACCAAGACATTTAGATCATCCATAACCAACTCCAATATCTCTCCAAAATATCTTTCTAAAGTATTTATCTTCTGGTACTCCCAGAAGATGTTCCTTGGGGTTCATAACAAGATATCCAAAGGACATTTTTCTATGTGAAGGTAATCATCATCACTAAGAACCTTATTTTGAATTATCCTGTCAAAACATTTAATTATCTCTAAAAAATTGAAATAAAATAAACCCATTATCTCTTGTATAATTTTTTATTTTTATGATATTTTTTTATTATTCTCAAATTCTATCAAATGGCAAACAAAATCATCATTCTTGTGTACATAAGACTACATCCTCGTGAAACAATTTAAAGAAGTTTTTATCACCAAATTATATATATATTCATGATGTTGGATTTTATGTTAATATAATATATTAATTTAATATTAATATTTAAATAAACTTATCATATCATATACCTTATTACCTTATCATCCATTAAAAATAATGACATCACACGTCTGTTTGATAGAATACTTCCTCATGAATGGATGCGATTCATTTTTTATTAATTCACCACTAATATTGTTTCTGTAATTGTATTTAAATAAATAATATGGAATTAAAGATCTAATAATAATAATAATTCACATAGGTTAAAATAACACTTACCTATTTCAATCATGATCATTGAAAAATGGAGACGTTAGTAATCCTTTCGTCCGATGTACTGTCTTCATGATTGTAATGTAGTTAATTTCCATAACCATACTACATGATTGTTTTTAAAACAATATTTTAAATATAAAGATGGTAACTAGGTCAATATTTTTTTCTATCTATCGGGGAATAATAAACCTTTTTAATATGGTGAACACACCGATTAAATTTTGAAATAATTAACTAAGAACCCTCAAACCATCTAACATGAACATAACTAAATAAGTAATTAAATATGTAATTTAAATTGATGTATTAAAAGTCTTATGTATTATTTATTAAACCTATTATCTATTTTTGAAAATATATATCGTTGATATATATTTATAATAAAAATTAAAGTGAATATGTAAAAAATAGTGATGAGAGGTAATGTATTTATAGTCTGACTTTGACATCCATGAGTGATATGCCATATTTACCACTTATTTGTTTGGTGTGTTTTATATAATATCCCTTTTAATTTTATATCATGAATATATTTATATATATGGTAGTTAATTGTTAATTTGAAGTTAATTCTTTCACGGTGTTATGATTCAAAAGGTGCTAATGTAGTATGGGTTTACATCAAAATCTCATCATTTCTTAGGATTGTTTATGTTTAAGAATCCATTTGAGGAATTAATTTACATTTAAATATAAAACCCAATTTATTTTATTATCCTCTATATATTAATGATATTTTCTAGTAATAGTTCTATTTTTTCCTCTCTATTTATTAAATTTATTTTTGATATATATTTTACAAATTATTACTTTATATATATTCTCTATATAAAATCCGTCTTCTTATATATCCAAGTTGTATGAATATATTTTAATGAATATTTTAAAATTTAAAAATATAAAAAATATTTGTAAATAAATTTTTATGAATGATTATTTTTATAAAAAATGGTTTGAATGGAGTCATCCTGTGATTTTTTAAATGATGGAGTTTTACTCTTTTTACAACTATGGGAAATGAATGTTTTTTATCTTATGCATCATGTATGTAATTAAAATCCATCCTAGAAAATAAATTATATTGAGAATTATTTATAATAATATAGTTTTATTTTTAAAATAAAATGTTTCTATAATATTTTATAATCATTTTGAATTTTAAGAAGTGACCACAATGTTGAATGGGTTTTCTTCTCATGAAATATTCTGTGTAATATTTTAAATATAAGTTTATAAAAGTTGTAAAAAATTATTTTATATATTTCCTGTAAATTAGGAATATATTTCTCTCATATATATACCAATCCTATTTCACATTAATTTTATTAGGTAATATATGAATCATGTTCTACACTAAAAGTCATTCATTGGGAATATTATTTTTATTGTGATATTAAAAAAGATTATGTACCCCATTTTCTCTCCATGGGAAATTATTTTTTTATTAATTATGGTTAGTTTTATATTTTTGGAACAAATAAATTGTGATCCTTTTTTAAAGTGTGCATCTGGATAGTTCTCCAATGCATTCGGTAAATATTAACTCTTATGGGGAATCATGTTTTTGAATATGGAGTAAATCTAATCTATTATGGGACATTTTCCACAATGTGATATTATCTAGGATGTTTTCCTTGACTCATGTTTACTTCATGATATATGTTATTTCCTCAATTCATATGATTCCATGATATTTTAACACATTATTTTTGTTTCAATCGCCCATGTGATTACTCATTAGACATCTTATTTATGATATCATGTCATACTTCTGACTGGAATGTTATAATTCATTATCATTTTTAATCTCTTAATTGGATTTTTAAATCACCCCTTTCTAGTATATATTCCCTAGGTTATCCTATAAATATTTAGGAACTGAAATAGATTTACGATATAATTATTGATAAGCAATAAACTTGATTTATTTTATTTTAGATTTTTAGTATTTGGAAACCATTAATACTAAGACACAATAAAACAAGATATTTCTGTTCAAATTATTAGATGTTTATGATGAATCCCAGTTAATAGTAGCATAAAAGGCTAGGGACACTATATGGATTTACTCAACACATTCATCCAAATTTGTATTGAATTAAAATAGTATATTAATCCCAATAATGAATCTTCTAACTCAAAACACTATCTTAGTTTGGAAATATGATAATTTAATAGTTACCCTAACATATTCAAGGATGATGCATTAAATATGGGTTCAACTAAATTCATATAATGTAAGGATTTGTTATTTAATATTAACTTGATTTATTTTTGTTATATATAAATATTTCGTATTTTATACCTTATATGTATTGTACATATTATGGGTATTTTACTTATGTGATTAAGCAGGAATTGATATAAAATAATTGATACTCAATTTATTTAAGTTATATTTTTTCATTTCTGTAAATTTAATTTTGTCGTCACGGTAATTCATCCATAAAATAAATAATTCATCAGAAAATAAAAAATAAAAAATAACTTTTTCTTGATATCCTATAATGGTTGGTTTATATACTGTACAATAAACCTACCAGTAACCTAGGGGAAAAACCATTGTTCCATCCTTGTCATGAGTTACAACATTCCACATGTTCACTTACAATACACCTTTGTTAGTATCATCTAAGTTACATTTTGAGAAACCTCTAAGGAAATTTGGATACTCATTTTATTAAATATATTTATAGCTCACAAGGAAGCTGTAGGAAATAAATGATTGGTTAATGTGAAATTACCTAAAACACCTTTGTCACATATGGATTACATAATAATAGATATAGGGATAAAACATATTCCATAAATTTAATTAAATTAAAATTGACTTCAAAAAACATGAAATAAATTAAATTAATTAATGCCAACACATACACTATTATTCGTCAAGCAGATGATTAGACATCCAGGAATAAATATAACAAATAAAACTAGATACCATTAAATTAATTTTGTTATTATTATAAAGATAAACTCATGTATTATATAACTAATTAAATAACATAATCAGTAATGACCATCTGAAGCCTCTTGGAGATGCCCATAATCACTAACATCGAGTAAAATGATTTTTTTTGAACAATAGTTATAAAAAATTACAATAAAATACATGATCAATTTTAAATAATTTAATTTATTTTTTATATAGTTAAACCCATCTAGTGGAGTAGTGTAATTATATTTTAATGCCTCAATTAATTATGTAAATGTATATTAATTATCCTCTCTATTTGGTGAATACATGCATGTACTTATGTGTTATATTTCAAATTCATCGATTTCAATCTATCGTGGATAAATATGGAGGGTGATAGACTGTATGAAATTGGAATATAATGAATATTTATTCTAGATACATGCTATGTGTTAAATTTTCATTATGTCAAAAAAACCCGCTGAAGGGCTTAGTATAATATTCTTAAATGGTACCAAAAATTTTGATCACCAGTTATCCCATGTTTTTTTATATGAATGAGTATTTGTAACACTTTAAATTACTCTGTGCCCTAGTCAAAATAGTATAATAATGAGTTACATGTTATATATGCCTACAATAGTAAATATATCTCATTATTTTTGTATGATTTCATTATCAAGTGTTTATTATCATTGTATGTGACCACATAGATTGTGTGACTTTTACATATACACATTGTAGACTATATAATGTATACACCAACTACACACCATGTAATCTGATAAGATATGTGCTAAATAACCCGATACTACACATGGTGTACAATAATTTCATTTTGTGTCATTACTAAATTGAAAACTATGTATCATAGGTGAAATATCAGGTGTGGTACACTTGGGAATAAGATAATTACACTGGATACATGATCTGTAACATATTTTTATTTCTATAATCCTTTCCAGTTCATGATGGCATTGATGATGATTTTAGATATGTCTTTAATCGACTAGTAAAATATGAAACCTGCATTTATGATGATTTGTATTTCAAAACAATGTTTATTAATGATAATATTAATGAAATTGTAATATGTTAATGAAATATCAAACAACTATTGTTTATATAGATCATAAATAAAATAAGTTATTATAAAGTTATATATGACCCCCTTTTAAAAAAATAAAGTATATAGATACAGTAGAAAAACCTTCTAGGTGAAGAAACATAATGGTTTTTTCATATTTGATAGATCATTATTGAATCTTTAAAAGACATAAATTTCATGACTATGTTTTTTTAAAATATATTGAAATAAGATATCCTTGAACATGAAAAGGATCTATGCACAATATGTTTATATATAATTTAAATTAGATCTAAAGAGAGAATAACAAATATTCGGAACATTATTAGTTGATTTAGTTGATATTTTAAAAAAGCTTCCCTGTAATATTTTCACTGTGTATGGAGGACCCAAAGTAGTTCCCCTCTAGTGGTGATCCATTTTTTGTTATTTGATCTATGAAAATTGTTAAGGGAATGTCGTTTTACAGCCCTATTGATTGATCATCTTATGTTTTTAATTTTAACCATTATTATTTCATTAATATTGAAGAAATATCATCTTCTTAAGATAATGATAGGATAAGGAATGAAAGAGAAATCAATTGTCTGTAAAGATACTCAATTATTGATTAATCCAATGAAATAGATAAAATAGTATAAAAATAGAGATAATTTTTTTTATAAAAAATTAATTTAATTAAAAAATGGACCTTAAAAATATAGAAATACTAATCCTACACCATTCCATATAATAATATAATGTTTATGTTTTTTTCCATGTTTTAACTGGAATAATGAAAAATATTATTTTTTAGTCTTTCAAATTAATTTTTATCCTTGTAAATGATCTTTCCATTACTCCTTATTTTTTAATAAATACATGTTTAAATTTTTAATTAAATATTTTATTATAAAATATATATTATAGTCACTCTTTAGTGGATAAATATTTATTTAATAGTCATTATATAAAAAATAATTATATTCTAAATCAGTGGAATAAATATTTGATTAATTATCCACATAATTAAATAAATAATTTATTAATGAACCCATAATTACTTATTTCCAAGTGAATATCCTGGATCTGTATATCATATATAAAATTATTTTTCATCTTAGAGATTAATATTAATTCTAAAAATTAAATTCAAACATAATTTAATTGTGATTAATGGAAAACATAGTTTGGGACCATTTATGATTCTTTCTCATTAACATTATTCAAGTTCATGTAATCTCCAAGAATATTATCTCACAAATTATCAAGGAATCCAAGAGAAAGGAGTTAACATAATATCATGAACAACCATAAATGAATTCTAACTATGTAATATAATCCCTTTATCATAGTATCTTATCAAGGAGGTTTCGTATTTGTGACATCAACCTATATTCATGATATGTCATTAATAGACAGTTACAATCAACTCAGTGGAAAACCATATCTAGGGAAATTAATATGGAAACACCATTTCAATAAAATGTATTAGAAATAATGTTTGTAAAATATATAAGTGACTAATTCTTTATCAAAATTCACATTTAAAACACATCAATCATGACACACTCAATGTATCCATCTTCACAACAAACTATTTCATCATGGTTTATGAAATAAATCTTAGTACATGTGTCCAAAAAAAGAATTAATATTAACGTTAATGTAAAAGGACCATTATACATGATAGAAGATAGTAATATCATATGCCACATTATCATTAATCACTCTAAAAGGCGGGTTTGTTCGCATTATATCCCACATTATAGGTTTCTAAGTGAAAACATTGTTAAAAGATGTATCATCTTCTTATATGTACACTTGGATGATATTCAACATTATATGTGACCCATCATTGTTGTTTACCCACTCATATAACTATATATAAGAATATTGTCTAGATATTTAATAGTTCTTACTATAGCATTGATCTTATATGACCTTGTCAATATGACATAAACTCAATATATTATTAAATTAATTTCCTGAGGAATAGAAAGAAATCGTTAATAAGTTGTTTTATTAATATTAAAACATTTAATATAAAATTAAACCATAGTAAAACTTGTTTTCTATAGATCACTAAATCCAATAGGGGAATTAGTTGTCTTATAGGTAAATCCGTATGATTTAATATTTATGATGGAGTAGATGTATTTCGTGAATATGTTTATTGTCTATTTCCATAGGAGCATTTAGTTTTATAGAATATAATGAATGTGCCTAGTGCTCATTGGATAAAAGAGATATCAAATAATAATCTAGTGATTGAATCCTCTTTTATCTCAATTTAAAAAAAATTCTATGGAACCCCAGGACGTGGAGGTAAAAAATTTAAAAAATGAGTTTTTAGATGACTTCATTGATGTGTTTGGGACATTACATAAATTACATGATATTGGGTTTGGGATACTCTTATAAATAGAAATATATCTGATTTTTATGTATTCATATATGATAGTGTATAGGGACATACTCGAGTTCAGACTTGAGGTTTATGATCTGATACATAAGGGATTCATTTATCCCAGTGTGTCTCTTATTAAATATTTGGTGTTATTCTCCAAGAAGGTGGATAATACCATAATATTTATTCTAAAAAATTGTATTTTCACTCATTTATTCATAAAAATAGATACAGTCTTCTCTTGATTTATTTATAGATTGATAATTGATGTGATCTAATAATTTTTGAAAGATCGATATGTGATCATGATATCGTCATATGGGTGAAATTTATTAAGATATCCTAAATACCAAGTTAAGATGAAGCTATGGTCACTTCATGTTTGGGGAAATATTTATTTAGTTACAAAAAATATTATATTTTTTAATGGGTCTCAGGAACTCCATGTATTGTGAGTTCCTGAATTTGTTCCTAGTCTTGTTTATCTATAACATACTTTTATACTCAAAGTCATAAGTGGGGTATTTTTAGAATCATAATGTCTCATATCTGGTTTTTCTCACCATTAATTATATTGAAATATATTCACATAAAATAATATCATAAGGGATGTTAATTTTCCTGGTAATATGGCTTTCCAACCTGACATTTTAACAAAACTGTCAAATAAAAGGGTTTTTATTTCTTCTACTACACCAAATAATTTCAGAGGTGTTCAAAACATCCCTGTTCCTAGGAAATATTTATGGACATCGATGTCTGATTTTACACATATTGAAGACCTACTAACTACCTTGACTAAGAAGGATCATTCATTAACCATGACTAATTATTTTCAGATATCCTTAAACTACTTGAATGATAGAATAATTGGATCCTAGGTGTCTTTACTACTAGAGGAATGGTGATGATCAAGGTATTTTAAGATTCATCCCATAGAGGTATCATATGAATCACGACGCATATAAGTTTAGTGGTCTATAATGAATCTATTATAATCCATCACCATGAGTGTAAATATGACAACCATTATATAGGGTTAGTAACTACTGATTTTCCCTAATGGTTTGGGGATATTACGTCATCAGTGATGAATTTGGAGTCTTAAAAGAACACTAGAGACTGAGGTATATTTTTTATGAACATGATCTAAATCAGAAATATAAAAGGTGGATGGATTTTTTTCTAAAAAAGTGATATCATGATCTGCTACACCCTGGTTAATGGAATCATTTTATATTATCCATTAAGTAGGATTTCATGGGGATATTTTTATTGGTGTCTAGTTTTTCATAGAGAGTGATGAAAAATCTTGTGAAAATGAATCTCAATGTAGTAGATTTTAGTGAAAGATTATGTATTTATTATAGAACATTTTAATATTTTATACCATTTTTTGTGGAGGAGTATTAATTTAAATACTTATTGGTAGAGTTTAAGTGAGGCTATACATGTCATGGTGATGCACTAGAGGGGTTTTCATATGATTTTCACGAATAGATGTTTGTTTAGGGGAGGATTCAAATTTCATTAGTGATTCAAGAGGAATTATAAAATGTTTTTTACATATAACCCTTAAGGGTATATCTGTGATTTCCTAAAATTTATCTTCCTTTGGGGAAAAAGATTTACTAAAAAGGTATGAATAGGTCAATGGAGGAGTTTCTGGCATAGTGTCTAGTCTATGAACATGGGAAGGTCAAAAATGATGTTCCATACTTTTTAAATCCCTTGTATATCCTAAATAATATGTTAATGGTCAATGTTTCCAATTTTATCACATGGATACCCCGAGCCTAGTGATATTCTAAACATGTTTGTGTGGTTAGGGAAAATCTTAAAAATTCATCCCATTTTCTTGTGATATGTGATTTTGTTTTGTTATATGATCTTATGTGGAAGTTGAAGATAAATTTATAAAGATTAATCAGGATTTTAGATCCCAACTGTTTAATTAGTATTTTTTTATACCTCATTAATCTAAAGTGGATTGAAACATAATTTTCGATTCCACTAAGTCCTTAAAAATTATATTCATCCCAAAATGGATGAGAAGACATAAAATACCATTTAAACATTGTAGGATATGTTTTAGGACATCATTTATTATTTAAATAGTTAATGGGAGAATCAATCACCCTTTGTTTTATTTTACAATAATAATATATTACACTAATTTGTTGAAATATTTCTTTCTATGGAATTTTATTGTTTGTCAATCCATTTTCAATTATACTAGAATAAGGTTAGGGATTCGGTTTTCCATGGACATAATGTGGGGCATAGTATGATAGGTAAGGTCAATAATATGTTATATAAGGAGAAGATGGTAAAATATTGTTATAAGGCCAATCATAATCATATTTTAAAGCCCTAATTTTTTTTATTTTTTGGACCATGATTTCTTGATTGTCTCCGCTCATAAGTTCTAATAGAGACATGTTTAGTGGATTAATTATTCTCTTTAATTCATTAGGTATTTTGAGGTTTTGGACCACATTGGTGTGGTGTAGTTTATTTTATAACTCTCAACACTCATGTAAATGATCCATGATATATTCTATACGATGGACCTTAAATTTTATACATAAATAATACATATTAATAAATGAATATTGAATACATGACCTATCAAAGTGTTACAGAATCATATTTATTTATTGAATTTGGGAAGCATAAATAAAAAACATTCTATTATTTATAAATCATTTACCCCTAAATTCATTATAATTATCACCCTTAATCAACATATTAAACTTGTAACATTACTTCATAACCTAGAGAATGGAATCATAATAAAAGGTGATCCTAAGTGCCCATCCCAAGTAAGAAATATTGATACTAATGACCACTACAAGATAATTTTTGTATGAGGATTTTATAACATGATGTTAATATATGGAAAGCATCTCATTTTATCCCATATCATAATATTGAATCATGGAATAAATATTTTTAGTTCATAAAAAAAGAATCAAAATAGAATCAAATAACATGATCCCTAAGAGTATTAAATTTTTAAACAGTATATTTATATGACATATTCAAAAGAATATAAATTAAATTTCATAGTCAACACTAACAAAAAAAATAATCAATTTTTATTTGGTTTGATCACAATTATTTCATATCCGTAGTGAAGAATTACACGTTGGAAAATCATAGTGGATAGATTCCATTACTAAACAGGTTTCACTCCCCATTCACATACTTATTATGACATATGATATGTGTTTTTAAATTCATTGGAGGAATATAAATGTTTTCCCTCCCTACATCACATTATCATAATCTAATAATCTGTTTTTATAAGATCATAAATCCTTCCTTAACAATTATAAACAACAGAAAGGAACAAATATTCATAATCATTTCAAAAAAAATTAATATATTAAACCAGGTAAAAAGATTTCAAAAAAAAATTCATCATTATAATCTTATCCATATTGAGAAAGAATAAATATGGAATTCATTGATCATAACCCCAAAAATTTATTTGTAATTAAAAAAGTTGTTATCAAAGATAAAAACATTAACTAAAATATCACTAGAATATTTCTTGTGTAATATAACTGATAGAAAACAATTTTATTGAAGCTTTTATTGATATGAAATGATATAATTTCCTCAAATTATGCTAAAAATTATCAATTATGAAATATTTTGGATTAGATAATTCATTTTTTTAATTGGAATAAAATTCTAGTTGTTTTCTTATAAAATTCACTATAGTTTTTTGGGAATAAATATTGTTTTTTAAAATATTTTTACATTAAAATTTTTAATTTTAATTCTTACTAAATGAGATATAAATTCTATTTAGAACATGGTGGATGGATCGTTCATTTGAGTGGAGTAAATGGTCCATGAAAACAAAGTTGGACATAACCATCCATATTGGACACTACTTCACTATTTGGGTTCTATCTTCTTCATCCGTACTTGGATTGATCCTCAATATAGAGGGATGATCTGGGACATAATTAGGAATAAATAATCCTTCTATAAGTCTGGTCAATTCACACATTTTGGAGGTTTACTATGTGGGTCAACATGGAATAATATATTTTAAGGAGTTTATATTTCACACTTACAAATGTTTTGTAACCCTATCCCTCAGAAAAATATATTTAAATGTGGTTTTCACTCTTTGGGAGGGCTTTTAGAGGATTTGATAAGGTGTGGCTGAAACGGTGTCTCTTGGTAACACCTCGAAACCCATTTAAGAAGTAATTCCTTGTGCAATTTTCTCTTCTAAGAAGGCTCTCCCATCCCAACTCTTACTTGTTTTCCATGTTTTTATGCATGTAACATGAATCATATTCAAAAAATAATCTTTTTTATTCTCATTTAATCTTCTTATTTTTCTTATTGGACTGGAATCTAAGAGTGGAGACAGAATTGGGTATTCCCCTTTCAATATAGTGCTTATGCAAAATATCTTTACGATGATATATCCACCCATGGAAGAGTGATTTATTTCGTAGTTGATTTAATCCCAACTCCCTTAATTTATTTATTCTGAATACATAAACATAATTTAACTCATTTATTTTGATAAATTAATTGTGTGTTAATTTCTAAGTGACTCAATCGACTTTCACTTTATCGTGTGGTCGGGCTTGTGTAAATCGTGTGAGTGAAACCTCGATCGCAAAATCTAATCACATTGGGATAGAATTATAGGGTTTCTGTCTCATCCCTAAACCCAATTAATTTACCAATATAGAAATTCTATTCTACAATTTTTACCACAGACCACATGTTGGATTTTGGATCAGAATTATAGCAGGGTGCTGTGATTAATGGTCCTGAAGTTAACCAAGGGGTCATTTTCACAAATAATAGTGGTTATGCTAATTTCATTCGGGTTCTATGATTAACAAGGTTAGGAGATCATAATTTAATGAATAATATTTATTTTGGATAATGATAAATGAATGGTGAAGGGGTTTTATTATATCAACTACTTCTTCTCATATAAGTGTTTCTAAAAACAGATCTCTTCATTGTGGCTTCTCATTTTCTTATATAATTTACTGTTTGAAAATCCACGAAACAAACCCCCTTCCTTATTTCTATTAACATTGAACTATTTAAATACTTACATAAATATCATTAATAGTTTTTTAATTCACTTCCTCATTGAGAGATTGACCTAGGTCAATCACTGTGATGCACATACTAAAATAACAAATAAATATTTTTGAGAGTGTGTGTGGAATCGTTCATTCAAATTGGCACCGTTACTGGGGAGGAAAGTGTTTTAGTAAAATATTTAGAGGTAATTTTTTTATTTCTTATCCCATTTTATACTTTCTTCCCCTTTATTATTTATCTTTTCCCCTTTCTCTCAATTTTTTTATGATTTTATTTATTTATTTCCTCTATCATTTCTTATCTTTTGGACTCTCAAATCGATACCTAGTATGATGATATTGGTGTCCAATAATTTATCATTTAATATTTTTGATGATTTATGACATGAAATAATCCCAAAGATCTCTTAGATCATGAACCTATGATTTAACACAACCTTAAAGCTCGAATTTGACATTCTCAATCTACGGGATGTTTCAACAATTAAACAGTTGGAGAATTTCTCTACACCAAGAACATTGAAATTGAAAATACTAATAATTCAAACCTAAAAAAAGGACCTATGTCTTAAAATAATGGAAATTTACTTAATAGAACTATATGAGAATTGGATACACCAGATATTAACTGCCAACCAAATTGTATTGCATACCCGAATCTTGAATCGAACATTGAACTGAAATCTGGGGAAATTTATCTTCTTAAAATGTTTCATGGAATATATGGTGATGATCCATACAAAAATTTGAATGAATTAAACAATTTTTTTTAAACCATTACCCCTAGAAATGTTTTTGAAGATCAAATCCAACTAAGAGCTTTTCCATTCTCACTTGATAGAGCTGCGAAATATTGGATGTTTTATTTACAATCTGAAGATGTAACATGTTGGAATGATTTGAAATGAATTTTCTTGAAGAGATTTTTTCTAGATTCAAGGAAAACATCCATTCCATATAATATCTCAGGGATCATTCAATCACAAAGGGAGTCAATGTATGAGTATTGGGATCAATTCAAGAAGTTGTGCACAAGCTGCCCACATCACAAAATCAGTGAGAAACTCATCATCCAACACATGTACAAAGAACTCACACCTATGGACAGGATTGTGGTGGATGTTGTAGTTGGTGGAGCCTTGGTGGACAAGACACCAGTAGCTACATGTGCATTGATCGAAAAAATGGCCCAAAACACCGAACAATTTGGTAATCGAGGTACAACACATGTTAGGGGAGAACATCAGGTATGTCTATCTTCTCTTGAGAATAATGTTATTGATACCAAGTTAGAATAATGGAAAGCTATGCTGAGGAAGATTTCTTTGAAAAAAAAGACATCCCACCCCCTCCATCAATCCCTTGTAGAATTTTCATTGAGACAAGCCACCCAACTGACTATTTCCTGCAACTATAGGAGACATATGATTGTGCAACATTATTTCCTGGGAGACCATATTAGCAACAACACCAACCATATCCCAAAAAGAATCATGATTCCTTTGTAACAACATTCATCCAAGGGTGGAATGATCAATCAGACATCGGTTATGGCTATGGACAACAACAAAGGCCCCCTTTTCAATAAAGCATCCAGTAGCCTACTCTTTACCAGTAGGGTTTCCAATAACCCCAAAGGGGATTTAAATCTCAAGAATCAACAAGCCAACATCAAGGGAATTTCCAAACCAAGGATGATTATAACACTGATGACCTTTTGAATCAAATTGTTCTCAATCAACATAATGAGCTTAAGAGTCAAGGTTTAGAGTTGAGGGAGTTAAAGACTCAAATAAGCCATATTCCCACGGACCTCCATGAAATGGTAAGTAAAATTTTGGGAAATCTACCTTCCAAACCTACTCCAAATCCCAAGTGGAATGTTAGTTCCATCACGTTGAGAAGTTGATTGAAAATGAATGATACATATTTACGTACCATTCCACTGGGATTCACCTCAAATCCAGATAATTCCCTTTCAAGAACAGCTAAAGAGAAACCAAAAGAAAAGATAAATGTAAGAAAAAGATTTATTTTGTTCCTCATAATCTCCTTCCATTTCCAAACAGGGTTTTACAAAAAAAGAAGATGTCTGATGAGGTGATGCAAAAAAGAAGTATTGGACACATTCATGCATGTTGAGATAATCATCCTCTTACTTGAATCCATCAAACAAATAACAAGGTATACAAAATTATTAAAAGAACATTGTACCAATAGAAGAGGGCTCAAGGGATATGATAGGATCATTCTTGGATGGAATGTGTCAGTACTCATTACACCAACTCTAGCAATTCCAACAAAGTTTAAGGATCCAGGGACATTCACCATACCATGAACAGTAGGGGATTTTCACTTTCTGATTCTCTTTGTGATTTGGGAGCTTCCATAAATGTGATGCCTCACTCTGTATTCTCTTCGTTACGAGTTGGTGAGATGAATCCAATGATATTAGTGGTGTAGTTAGAGAATAGATCTATAGCATATCAAGTAGGATTCCTTGAGGATGTTCTTGTCCGGGTAAGAGACATGAGATTTCATGTGGATTTATACGTGCATAACATGGAGGATGATTAGGAATGTTTACATGATCTCATTATCTTAGAAACAACCTTCCTCAAAACATAAAAAACTATCATAAATGTCAATGAGGTTACACTTTCCAAATAGTTTGGGGATGAAGTTCTGATATTTGATGTTATAGACTCCATAAAGTACCCCCCTAGAGGACCATTCTGCATTTGTTATCTCCCATTTTGAACTACCAAATAAAAACCCCATAGAATTATATTTTTTTATACTTATGGATATTATGAGTTTTGGTTATAGTTTTATATCTAAGTGTCTTTCCAAAACTATTTTAATTCACAAGACTCTCACAGATTTGACTTTGAAATTGAATCATATTCTGATTTTGATCATGTGACCTCTGATTAGGACATGGTCGTTGAGTATTATGATGGATATGATGATTAATTCTATGATTTTGATGATTTATATGTAGATAATGACGTAAATTGTGCACATATTTCAGTTCCTTCAATTCCCCCATCCATATATCACCACCTACATTTGAAATCAATACATTAACACCAAATCATAAAGGCTCATATTTTTTTAGTGGAGAGAAATTACATTTTATAATTTCTAACAATATTCATTTCAAACATGAAGAAAAAATATATATCTTTTGATGGAGAACATCAGGAAAATTGAGTGGACCTTGGCTGACATATTAGGTATTAGCCATTCCATTTTCATGCATAGGATTATTTGTTAGGATGGGGGTAAACCAGTGAGGCATCCACAAAGGAGACTCAATCCAACCTTTCTAGAAGATGTTAAAAAAGGTATTTAAATTTCTTTTGAAGCAGGAATAATTTATACCATTTCAGATTCCCAGTGGGTAAGTCCTACTCATGTTGTTCCCATGAATAGTGGTGTTAATGTTGTAAAAAATTTGATAGATGAGTTAGTACCAATGAGGGTGAAAAACAATTGGCATGTGTGTATTTATTATAGGAAACTAAATCATTCCACTTGAAAGGACCATTTCCCCCTCCCATTTATTGATCAAATTCTTGAGATACTAGCTGGGAAGAAAAATTATTTTTTCATGGTTGGATTTTATGGATATTTTCTAGTTCCTATTGTTTTGTAGGATCAGGAAAAGACAACAGTAACTTGTCCATCCAGTACATTTTACAACCGGAGGATGTCATTTGGACTTTTCAATGCCACAGGTACCATAAAGAGATGCATGTTGAGTGTTTTTTCTGATTATATTAAGACCTATGTTGAGGTATTTATGGATGAATTTATATTATATGGAACCCCTTTTGATGAATGTATAAGTAGTTTACAAAAGCTGTTGAATCGTTGTATTTAGAAGAATCCGATCTTGAACGTTAAAAATTGTCATTTCATTGTAGAGAATTGAATTGTCATAGGGAATGTGGTGTCAAAACATGGGATAGAGGTTGATATATATAAGATATATAGTATTTTATCCTTACCAGATACTTCATGTGAGAGTGATGTATGATATTTCCTAGGGCATGTAAGATTTTATAGGGGCTTCATCAAAGATTTTTGTAAGATTGGCCTTCTTATGTCTGGATTGATTCAAAATGGTTCGGATTTTTTTTATGATTCCTACAAGAATTCCATTGATGAGATAAATAAGTGTCTAACCACTCCATTGATCATACATCCACCACGATTAGCGATTTTGTTTGAGCTTATGTTTGACACCTCCAACTTCTCAATTGGAGATATCTTATCTTAGAGGGTGGAGGGATGTTCACATGTGATTTCCAATGCATCAAGGACATTATATTCAGCCAAATAAAAATTCTCAACAACATAAAAGATGTTTATTAATTTTTTATTTGATTTAGTTAAATTATGTTCGTATTTATTGGGCCCTAAAGTAGCTTTTTTTCAGACCATGCAGCTCTGAGGTACCTATTGAAGAATCTGGATAAAAAGCCCAGGCTAATCTGATAGATTCTCCTTCTTCAGGAATTTGAAATTGAAATAAACGAAATGAAGGGGTCAGAAAACCAAGTGGATAACCACATGAGTAGGCCTACTTGTACACTAGAGGATGACACCCTGGACCAGGTAACACTTTAGGAAAATTTTCCCGATGATCATATATGTTTCATCTCAGGTACGCATCCTTGGTATGTAGATTTAGTTATCCAACTTGTTTCCTCTAAAATCCCTGCAAATTTAAAGAATCATCTAGTCAAAAAATTAAAAATTGAGTCTCAGTATTAGGTGTGGGATGATCCATACCACAAGAACATGTGTAGTGACCATGTTATTAGGAGGTGTGTTCCTAATCATGAGTTTGAGTATGTTCTACAATTCTGTCATACACTTTCTTATGGTGGAAAGTTTGTACCCCAACTGATATCCAGGAATGTTTTGGACTCTGAATTATAATGTCCTAGATTATTCCATAATGCCCATGTGGTTTGTAAGTCATACTCTCATTGGAAGCACACTGGGAACATTTATAGGAGACATGAGAGGCCCCAACAACCCATACTATTCTGTGATATTTTTGATGTATGGGGAATCAATTTTAATAGCCCTTTTTCTAGATCATTTGGTTTTTTGTATATTTTTGTTGTTGTTTATTATGTGAGTAAATTGGTGGAGATTAAGTCCACCAGGACTGATGATTCTCATGTTGTTGTGGAAATTGTTAAAGCCTATACTTTTTGCATGTTTGGAGTACGGAAGGCCATCATCAGTGACGAATGAGCACACTTATACAATCAAAATATTTCTTCAATTCATCAAATCTATATGGTGACACACAAAACATCCACACCATACCACCCCCAAAAAAATTTCTAGGCCATGGTTTCAAATCGTGAGTTGAAAATGTTTTGGAGAAAACTATGCATCTGAATAGGAATGATTGGAGAAAACACATGGATGATGCACTTTGGGCATATAGGACAGCATAAAAGACACTCGTTGGTATGTACCCATTTTGGATTGTTTTTGGGAAAGTGTGTCATATACATGTGGAAGTTGATCATCGGGCTTATTAGGCAATAAATAAATGCAGTATGGATTTCCCCCAAGATGGAATTCAATGGAAGATGAAAATTCAAGATCATAAAGAGATTTGATTATGTTCGTATAAGCACTAAAGGCTCTACAAGGAATGATCAAACGAATCTCCTGAAAAAATGATCCATAAAAGTGAATTTAATTTTGGATAGAATATCTTGCTAAATAGTTCACGACTAAAGCTGATTCTTGGTAAGTTCCATTCCAAATGGTTAGGTCCTTATGTTGTAACTAGTGTTTTTTCTTATAGTGCATTAGAGATCACACAAGATTACACTATAAGGAGATTTATAGTCAATAGGAAATGTTTCAATAAATACAGTGAGGGAATTCATAATAATGCAGTGTATTTTTTCACACTACATGACCCCATCATCACTTGAGCATAGCAGGCTGTTCTTTACCCATTCATTTTTATATTATTTTTCCAATTTAAAATTATGCATTTAATGTGTATATATAATCTCATGGGTTTAAATTGAGGAAAATTAAATATTTTATGTGTGGGGGAGGAAACCTTTTAGTTTTTTAATTTCAATTGTTTTTCTTTTCTTTAAAAAACAATACAAAAAAATTGTGTGTTTTTTAATTTTGACTGTTTATTTTTCAAAATTATTGTCTGTTTTTGGAACTTTTGAGCAGAAATTATTCTCATCCCCATTTTTAAATCCATATGAATAAGTTAATATATTTTGCTTTTGAAACTGATCATAAAATAATGTTGATAATGACTTTGTTTCAAGTTCAAATATTTAGTAATTTCATGAAAAGTACACTGAATTTTTAATCCCATGACTTGTCTCAATGTGTTTATATTTGAAATCACTTTTCTGTGAGGCTTATGAACCATTCTTTTCATATTATTTACATTTACCTCATTTATTGAGAGAACCAAACCATGGTTGATTTAACCAGAATTTGATTTATTCTAGTCCAAACATGAGGGTTTGAGGTACTTATTTTAAACGAGTGAGGCATTTGTTTGGAATTAAAGCCCCTATTTCAATGATTTATATTTTATAATGGACTACGTTGAACATTTAATCCTTTTATCCCTAAGAATTCAAGACTATTACATTATATTAGCAACATTACAAGCCAATTTTTTCTATCCAAACAACTCTTGTAGTGGGATTTGCATAATCTAGTTGAACTTATGTGTGGGGGAAGCTATCTTGTGTAGTGCTACCACATTCTATGATAATTTGAGTGGAAAATTAAATTCTAATGATATGTGTTTTCTACTGAATAAAATCATCATATTAAAATTTGTGCCATTTCCGGAGCTTTCATGTTAACTGTAGATGTTCCTTTCTGGATGTTCTAATAGAGAGAGAATGTTTTGTCTATCTAGAGATTTCAAGAAAATCATTTTTGAGAAGATTGACATTTTTACTGTTGAAATGTTGAATGGTGTGCACATAACTTTATTTTTCATGTTGATGAAAATGAATTGATGATTTGGGGATTGATTAAGAGACTATATTAATGTGAAAATTAGATTAATGCATTTTTTCTTCAAAAAGAGTCATTCCCTCCTCATTCAGTCTCAGAATATTTCACATCATAATCCTACCAACCGAAAGCCACAAAAAAATCCTAAAAATACATCATGATAAACATATGTCCTTGACTCACATCAGGTGGAAATGTAGGAATTTATCAAGCACATGGTGACCTTTGTATGAGTTTTTATGATAAAGACATTGTTAAAAATTGACATTTGTGTGATAAGAGAAAATTCAATTCAGGTAAGTGTTTTGTGAATCAGAGGATAAATGATGTAGAAATATATTGAACAATATAAATGGAGAACATAAAATAATTGTTTTTTATGAGTCATGATAACTTTTTTTCTTTTATGTGGAATTGTTGGATCTCATGAATATGTGTTTTAAAATTTGATTTGAATTGATATTGATGTTTACTTGATATGAGGTTTTGCCTAGGAGTGCAAAAGGGTAAGTGTGGGGGAGTTCATAAAACAAAATTTTATTGAAAATTTTATTGATAATAAATGATATAATTTCCCCAGATTATGATAAATGTGGTCAATTATGACATTTTCTTGTTAGATCCTTCATTTGCAAATTTGATGAAAATTCCAGTTTTACCCTTTTAAAATTAATTATAGTATGTCAGGCATAAATATTATTATGTTAAATATTTTGACATAAAATTTTGTAACTATGTTCAAGAATTAATTGGATAAAAATTATATTTTGGGACATAGGATCTGGATTGTGCATTTGAGTGGAGTAAATGGGCCATGAAGACAAAGTTGGACAAAAAAATCAAGATTGGACACCCCTGCACTATTTGGGTAGTATCTTCTTCATCTCGACTAGGAATGAGCCCAAATTTTGAGGCAAGCTCGGGAACATAATTAGAAACAAATAATCCTCCTAGATGGCTGGCCAATTCATGCGTTTTAGAGGTCAACTATGCAGTCTAAGGAGAAATAAAATTTTTGGATGAGTTTTTATTTCACACTTAAAAAGATTATGTAACTATAGCCCTAAAAATCCATATAAATGAGATTTTGACTCTTTGGGAGGGATGGTTGAGGATTTGGAAATGTGTGGCCGAAATCGTGTCTCTTGGGAACACCTCAAAACCCTTGGATAATGTAAGGCCTTGTGCAAAGTTCTCTTCCAAGAAAGATATGCTCTCCCACCTCCTCTTTGTTTATCCTTGTTTTTATGCTTGTAACGTGAATTTTCTCCAATAAATATTTTTTTATTATATTTTCATCTTCATATTTTTCTTATTGGGATATAATATATGAGTTTATAGAATATTGTGTATTCCCCTTTCAATCCATTAATTATGAAAAATGTTTCCTCGAGGACAACTCCGCCCATGGAAGAATGATTTCTTTCATAGTTGATCTAATCCCCACTCCCTTAAATTATTTATTTTGAATTCATAAAAATAATTTATTTAAAAAATTGTGATTAATTGATTTATTTTTACTTTCTAAGTGACTCAATTGACTTTCACATGACCGCCTGCTCAGGCTTCTGTAAATAGTGTGAGTAAAACCTCAATCTCAAAATCTAATCACTTTACGATAGAATTGTAGGTTTTATGTATTACACATAAACACAATTAATTATCAAATCCAGGGAGGATATTCTGATATAATTATTTAATAACTACAAGCGGTTTTTTGGATCACAATAAAAGAAGGGTGCTGCGATTGAAGGTCCCAAAGTTATCCTAGGGCTCATTTTCACAAATATTTATTTTGTTGTGTTAAATTCCGTAGGGTTCAGAGGTTAACAAGTTTAAGGGATCCTAATTGAATGAATTAAAATTTTATTTGATAATGATAAATGACTGTCGAATGGGTTTGATTAGATTAACTATGTCTTCTCATATAATTGATTTTTTGAAATATTATATTGATTGGTGCTTCTCATTTTCTTTCTTAATTTACTGTTTTAAAAGTCACAAAATATTCCACCCATGTTTAATTTAATTTGTTTTGAACTATTTAAATACTTACATAAATCCCATTAATAGTTGTTTGATTGACTTCCTTTTTTATAGAATATCCTAGGTGAGCTATTGTGTTGTACTTAGAAAAATCACAAATAAATTGTTTTAGAGAGTGTGAAACAACATCCTTTTAATAATATATTTAATATGAAAGAAATTATTTAGAATCTAAAAATTACGCAAATATGAAGGGAAAAATTCAATTAATAAATCATGGAAACATTAAGAGGATACTAAAAATCATTTAGTGGTGAATTACTCAGAGAAGATTTATTATTTCCATGAATATAAAAATAATTATTCCAGCCAAATTTCTAAAAATGTCAATACCATCTCATTGAAAATTTTAAAAAAATGTTTCAACATGAACCATTATATATAAAATAAAAAATGTGTGAAAATGACTGTAAAAAATAATTTTATATTAGTATAAAAAATATTGAAATTTTTTAGAAGACATTGATATTTGAGAAAAAGTATTTTCAATAGAAGAGAGAGATAATTTAGCTTTTCCTTCAAAACATTTATTTAGTCTCTTGAGTTATCAAAAAAAATAAAATGAAAAAAATATGTCTAACATATTGAAATATCTATTGGAGAGAAAAAATCATGTTGTTATTGAGATATATCTTATAAAATTTCATAATTTGATGAATGATCATAAACAATCCTCACAAATAGTGATATTGTACCATAAATCCATTACCACAACAACTACTTTTTGGATCAAAGCCCCGTGAAAAAATTAAAATTTGGTATATATATATATATCCCGACTATTTTAATGTGAATATAATTAATTAAATTCGTGGGTTTTATATACACTATATTAAATAAATAATTGGTGAATATGTATTTTGTCTCGCAAAATTAAAATTAAGATGAATATCCCTTATCTTAATGTAATTTATCATAAAAAAGACTAAAATAAATTATAACAAATTTAAAATTATTATAATTATATTACATAATTATTTATGTACTTATAATATCATATATTATATTATTTTACATTTGAAACCACATTTATTAACAATTAATTTTAAAATAATCATTTCTGGGTGTTAACTATTTCATTTCCCAAGAGAATTTTGGTTTGAAAATTTTGGACCTTTTACATTGATCAAGGTAAAATAATATCCAAAATTTTAATCCTAATTTAAAAATAATATATATTCATTAAATTTATATATAATATCATTTATAAATGACATAGAAAAAAATTAATCAAATTATTCATGGAGACGTATGCCGAACATACTCATTAACCATGTTTCCAATTTTTGACGGATAAAATGAATGAAATGTAAATAATAATTCACCATTGATGAATATTAATTATTTCAAATATATCATATATATTTATATATCTACCCTTATTAATATCCATGATGATATTAGACAAAACAAATATGCACATCGCTTTATAGAGGTGGTAGTCCACAAGCACACCCAAGGGACATTATCCATTTCAAAAAAATAAACAGTACGAAGATATGTTGGATATTAAAATTTAAGAAGCATAATTATGATAATATTATCATTTATAAACCTTAAAAACAACATAATAACCTTTCTTGAATAATTATTATGAAAAAATAATAGTATCACTACATGGAGGTGGTAGTCCACTTGTACTCATGATTGATACATTAATTTCCCATTTGATATAATGCAGTGTGGATATTTATGGTACGATAATCATAATAAAATCATGGTATAATAATTATACTAATTTATTTATTTTAGGATGAATATCATATATTTTGAGTGGGAATAATAATAAAAATATTGAAATTGGGTTGGTAAGATAATTACTTCTTCTTTGGTAGGCCACCTTTAGATCCAATATTAAGGACTCTGGGAATAGTATTTTAAGATTACCATAACTAATAATTTATGTATATGGTATTTTATATATGATTTTTTAGGGATTTTCAAATATATTTGTCTCATTGTTTTGTACTGAATGGAAATAATGGGTGTCATTTTATAAGTAGGGAGAGGACACACATGGAATTTCATAGAAGATTAAAATATTATAAATCCATACCCATTAAAAATTATTCCAATTATATAGATATTTTATGTTGGTATTCGATAACGTGTAAATAAATCTATAAAAATGATTTCATCACTATTTAAATATCAAAATTAATGTTATATATTTATATTCCCTAAGTAATCATGTTTTAATATTAAGTGAAATAATTTTTTTACTATTTATAATATTCATTATGAATTAAAATATTGAAAAAATTATGAAATAATATTAATTTTTATGATTAAAATTATAGAATCCATATTATCAAGTTAATTTAAAATAATCTGAAGAATTTAATAAAAAATTAAACAAATAAAAGATGATTAAAATTTATTTTCCAAAGAAATGTTTTGTTATGCACTATAAGTTATTTTTGTAAATTAAAAATAACATCGATTTCAATAAAACAGATTTGATAATTAATAATAATATTGAAATATTGATAAATTAATTTTTTTTAAATAGAACATTTTGGATTCATTAATAGAAAATTATGTTATCAATGTAATAAATTATTTTAACAATTAATTGAAAAATTAATTGTTTCATAAAATTATAAAAAATTAATTCAATGTTAATTTTGACATAATTCCTTAAAAAACAAGGTTCATTTTTTGAAATAAATTTAATAAATTTTAAAGAAATAAATTTTATTATTTTCTCAAAAATATCAATAAAAATTTATTTTAGGAAAAATGTATATTTATTTCATATAATGAATTCATCTAATATTGAGTACTTATTAATTGATGTAATTTCATTATGTATACACATTCTACTTAATGTTAACAGACAGTTATTTATATTAATTTCACCAAATTATTTTCTATATTATAATAATATTTTTTTATATTTCTTTTATACTATATTTTGTTCCATTCTTACATTATTGAAGAAATTAAATATATTCAAATATAAATATATCATAAAATATCAACGTTTTACATTCCCAGTGTATCAACTCTGTTGGAATCGTCCTTATGACTCTTCATTCAACTACTACGACACATATGATATCATGGATGAAACAATGAATGTTGATCGACCTGTTGATATCGAGGAAACTCAAGATGATGTGTTTCTTGAGAGATTTATCCTATTGGATCATCTTAAGTTGATTTACATTGACTTGAAAGAGAGAACAGTGGAAGTTAAAATGGAGATATTTGACCAATATCCTAACTTTTTTAGATACTTTTTTCAAGATTTTTGTAACAGACTGTTTAATTAAACATTTAAAAATGTTCCCTTTTCACTTTCTATCATGTTTAGTTGGTGGTTTTTTGTGGGTTGTAACGAGATCTCATAGAGATATCTAATGGATAGTTTTTCCTACCCCCCCCCCCCCCCCACATTACTCTCCCTTTTTGGATATTGTTTTTGATTCTCAGTGATTTGTATTGGGTGATAGGTATTCAATATTATATAATATATTCTTATCCTCTATCACAATGTTTTTATAAAACTCAGTGATACTGAGAAAGAGTTTAATGGTGTTCCAGATCCCTGATGGGAGTTTTGGTTTTTTTAAAGATCACCATAACATGGTGGATAGTATGATTTATATCTATTATGAGTCCTTAAAGGAGTGTTTCAAATCGGGTAGCTTGTTTTGGACTTAAGAGTTTTGAATATGTTTATGGAGTTGGTTTTTTTGTGATGGGATGAACCAAAATGAACACATAACTAGGAATTTCAAAGTGTAATTTTGTATAGTGTTCACTAATTGGTAAGGTGTGAGAAAAATTCCTTGGAGGTCCAATTATACAGATTATGACACTTGGATGATAATATAATGAGAAACTACTCATGTAGTGAATACCTCATCATAGTCCTAGCCATGGTGAGTAGATATCAGCAATATTCTTAGAGTTATTCCATAGTGCCTGGTCGTAGATGGAATATTTGGGTTGAAACTCTGAGGAACAGAATATGTAAATGGATATGGTGATGTTTTAAATAATTCTATGTGATTTTTAAAACATTTGGAATCTACTGCCAAATTTCTTAAATTGAAGATTCGTTCATTGATTTTACTCACCACATGAATTTGGATGGTCCCCACATCATGGTGATGTATTTATAATTCTCCTCTATTAATGGTGGCATTTGAATTTTTGTGGTTCTATTTTCCTACTAACCTCAAGCCCTAGTTGACCCCTTGAACTATAATACAAATCTAACTACACCTATTTTTCATATTAATACACTGATTCTTTTAGATCAATGTCTCAAATATCAAGGTAATCGTATATTATTTTTTATATATATTATCATTTTTCTTTTAGAGGTCCTTCTAATTATAGATCCGCTATTTTGTTTAAGAAATTTAGCAATGATTAATAGTTTTGTTAGTGGGATTTACTTCATAGGTGGTTGAATAATGAATGTTCATTCATTCCTCAAGAAAATAAATCTACTAAATGAGGTAATGAATCATCTCCCACCCCTTATTTTATGTGAATATAGGGAAAAAAAATTCTTGTTAGTTCCATTGGGTGTATAATATAGGTAAACACAAGAAGATAAGAAATTATATTTCATTTAAATTAAATGATAAATCTATTTTGATGACTATACCAAATTGGTGATATTATATATGTGTGTTAACTTCCATAAGGCTATTATTGAATATCATGTTAAATGGGAGAACAATTTGTATTATGGATATTTCTATTTTTGGGACATTTTTGTGACTCCTTTCTTGAACTCACCACTTATGTATGTCTTTTAGAATATATATGTAAAATTAATTTTATTTCTATATAAATATATAATTTTATGAAACCACCATTATTATGAGAGAATGTAATTTATCAAAATCCTAATTTACAATGTTGTTATTGAAGAAGTAGCAGTTGAAATGTTATGTTAATTGTTTATATGTTTTTTAAATCAGTATTAGTAATGAGAAAAAAAATTCTTTCATGTATGGATAATTATTACAGGTTTGAGTTTGTGGTATATTTTTTGGATGATTTTCGGTGCTTGGTTGATGGTAGTGGATATATGATGGTTGGCATGTGATGGGGTATGGGTTTGGAAATGTATATGTAATATTATAAAAAAAATTTGTTATAGTATTATGAAATGAATATAATGTAGTGTTAACATTGATTTTGAAATTAAATGCACAAAAAGTAAAATAATTATTTGCTGAAATTAATTATTGATTTTTATCATAATATACCTCATGATTATTGTGTATTTAGAATTAAATATAAAATGAATTTCTTAATAATTTTTAGTTTATTTAAACTAATAAACAAATAATTTTGTTAACATAAAATGTGTCGATGAATTATGGAAAGGGGAGTATTTTTTTTGTGGTGTGTTACATTATTTAAGGATGATGTTTGTGGAATAATAAATGAGTATTTTCGGTGTTTTTGTGGGATACAACAGTAGTGTTATATATAAACACATATTTTGAGTATTGTGTTCTTTATATCTATCAATTTTCCAGTTATTTATTTACAAACCCCTTCTATGTTAGATAACCATTCCAACAAACAATTTTTTTTGGGGCTAAGAGTTTTTACCCTTATATTGGTTAATGTTAAAATGGATGGAGAAATTACCCTTATGCATTTTTCTTCAATCAATAGTGGTGATGTTGATGTTTGATGTTGGATGTTCCTAGTGTTGATGAGGGTTGGTAATGCAGATTCTAGGTGATAACGAGGATTTCATAAGTGGGGTTTTTCATACTTCATAGGAGGAGGGAATGAGGATTATTTCCATAAATTCCAATAAACACTACATTTCTATTCATACAATGATCATGTTAGGATTTTATTGGTAGTGATACATCCTAGCCCACATCAGAGCTAAATGTACATCCAATGTGATGTTATGGAAGGAATGATGGAAATGACAAATTATATTGGTGGAATTTTAGAAGAAAATCACTATAGGGAGTGGTTGTATGATTAATTTACTTATATATCATTGATTATATGTCATTATAAATGGATAATTTATTGGTTGAGTGTGTCATATATAGTATATAATGGATAATTTTCATACTTAGGTTCTTGTTGGTTATGTCGTTTATTTACTAGTGCATTATAATTCAATTTGAAAATTTTTACTAGACACATTGGGTGTAATCCTACCAGGTATACTTGTTTTGATCACCCTATATACAAATAAAAACATAATTATATTTCTATGAGTACTTTGGAAACTATTTGGTACAATAAAATCATGGTAATTTGATATTTTATTAATCTTATATCATAATTATTACATATTAAAACATACATGGAGATTTAATTTAGGTTTTTTTATATGGTCATGCATTGTGGGAAACTTTTTTTTCTTTTTTATGTTATTTGATGGAGTTATTAGGTAATTTATATCATATATAATTATTATAAATAAATATTACTGATGGTAATTCCACAGATATGTGTTATTTTTACATCATTGAAAATAGTATCCATCTTGAGACACACATGAGGTTGGTCTTGGGTGTTATTTTCTCTTGTCCTATATTTTCATCTGAGGAGAGATACCATTGGGGGGAGGGGGCTAGAGAAAATAATAATCTAATATGATTCCTTCTTATGAAAAACATTGTTTCGAACTTTAAAAATATTTCATATAATTTATCATATTACCGAATGAGACAAATGTTTTCAATTATTCTCTAATTTTTTCTTTATTTTATCTTTTATCCACCTATATTCAGGCCCTTCTTTTTCTAACAAATCTTAATAAATTGTTCCATCAGCTATAATCCATGAACGCCTAACATTATTCACACAAATAATGATCAAAAAATCTTTTTCTTTTTCCATATCGCTATTGTTTGACTAAATTTTTTTGTTTATATATTCTCATTTTTCCATTTTCTGAATGTGAATATTTTGGAGAAAAACTCCATATATGATTTCTTACATCCATATTGTATATAGTTGATTGATCTTAAATATTTTTACTCATCCATTTTTTATAGTTTATTATTTTAACCCTTCAGTGTCTACATAAATAATATTATTGTTAAAAAATTATAAGGTTTTATGGTATCAATTTTTAGACTATTAGAAAATTATAATAACATTTTCATATGATGTTTCTTAAACCTAATAGAGGTATTTTACATAAGAAACATCCTTAAAATTATATATGTAATCATTACTCACTTTATATTGCTTCAAAGACACACATTTTTATATTGTCTTATAGAAATTTTTAATTTCGATATTTATGAATTTTACACTGTAGATGTTTTTAGAATCTTTTATTAACTACAATTTTTATTAATAATTATTTATCCCCTCTTTGAATTAATCTTCATAAATTTGATTATATTATAGTATAATATTTTCAAGATTTTTAAACTTTATTGAAATAACAATAAATTTTTAATTTTTTGAATTTATGAAATAATTTTTTACATTCTTCGAAATCATGTTCCATTTAATCAATTTCTTTTTTAGTTATTCCTATTTATGATTATAATAATCCAATAAGTATAAAATATAGAGGAACATTATTTTGGATCTATGTTCATAAATTCTCTAGATCCAATATTCGTAGATAGTTTTTTAGATGTATTCACACTCCCTCTAAATATTTTGACCAATTTTTTTTCATCTTCAAAATTAATGATCTTTTCATGAATTTTCTTTGAATAAAACAAATATAAATGACTATTTAATTAGAGAAATTCGAAAATATATATTTTAGTTTAGTAACATATTCAATTTGGAAACTATCCATCATGTTATTATTATTACCAATTCTTGGTTCTTCTTGATAAAATTCATGAATATAATATTTAAATAACAATTGAAAACCTAAATACAATACAACCTACATGTTAAAATTGTTTCTCGTCTCTTAGGAAGAATATTGAACAACTATAAATAATTCCGCTATGAAATATTTATCTTATTTTTAATCACTTAATATTTAAACAATGTTTTCTCCCACTATTCATGTAAGTGTTATATTCTCATAACCAACATATTAAAGATGAAACATTAAGTATCTGTAATATAAATTCTCCAAAATTGGTTTCCATATAATAATAGAGAGTACAATTTATTTTATTATGATATTCTTATAATATTTCTATGTCTTTTCTTCCAGTTCCTTATTTTTTTGGATGATTTCTCCACTATTATTTTTACAGAATAAAAATTCATATTATTTATAAAATATAAAAATCATAAAAATTTTGAGAATAGAAAGTTAATTATAAAAAATATATATATTTTATTATTCCAAAAGAGGTGAAATAAGATCTAAAACTATGTAACATGGTCACAATGGGATGATTTATACAATGATTTTTTGTAGGGAGGTGTGATCCTTTGTTTTTAAACATTTAAATTAATTTTTTGTTTTATAGTTAATCACATATTCACTATTTCAGTGAATTAATATTTTTATTTAATTATCACACCTTTGATTAATATAAATTCATATATTAATAAGAATAATATTTTTCTAGGACAATGGGGGTTTTTAGCAAGGTTCACATTGGCTAATATGAGTGCATCCCAGATGTGATACAGTTATTTCCCCACTCATATACATCTTAAATATTACTATCAAAAGAAGAAAAAATTGTATGGACATTAAAAATTTATCCTAGAACAAACCACGTATAAATAATGAACCTATATTGTTCTATAAATATTTAAATAGCATTGGATTTTTTTCATATGTGTGAAGTATAACAATAATAAAACTGGCCATGTCCCACATTAAAAAAATATGTCATTTTATTCTTCAATAATAAAATTCATTAGAACCTCCCAAATGATATTAAGAACATATGGTGATAAAATATCATAGGTCATATTCTATATATAATTTTAATTTATATTATATTGTTTGGGTATGTCTAGGATCTTCACTTTTATTCTTTTTCATCATCTATGCAAAGAAATATCTCTTTATTCAATGCTAGAACTATTTCCACCCTTTCCTATTGGCTTAAAATAGTGAGATATTAGTTCTAAAGGTTTGTTATCATCATTAACTTTCATCTATTTTATATAATTTCAATTAAATCAATATTCCTCAAAAAATGTACAAATTATATATCATTTCCCATCATTAAAACTCATAATCTATATTTTTTTTTTATTGTAGGTTGTTTCTATTTTCATTAATTTGATTGAATAGTAGGATTTAATGTTAATCAAAAATATCATCAAACTTCTTGGGATTCTTTTTAAATTCTTAATATATTCATACAACTCTAATATGTCATTCCCACTTTGTATCATGAAGGCCACATTGTAAGTTTATTCTATATCCCCTTCAGTTTGATACTCTTTTCTTCACATGAATCACAATAATCGATATAGTCAGTATTATATATAAATATTTGATGAAGAACACATTAAATTATTAAAATCAGTTTTTATATTCTCTATTTTATATTATATATAAATATTAATATCAATTTATTGATTAAAAATATTATTTTATGAATCAATTAACGTACATAAATATAAAATGAATCAAATTATGGTGATTTATTTTTTGTGTATCCCAATAATGGTAATCTCTATATGTGTATACCATTAGATATGGACTCCCTTGATAATACAATTTATAAACATTATGATGATATTACCAAACCATATATGTCTCCTTTTTCAAACATTTTATATATATCACACCAACCTTATAATTATTCACTTATAACTTAAAATGATCATGATTCTAACATTGATTCAATTTTTAACCTATGAACATAACTCTATGAATACCCAAAATCAGACCACATGTTATTTATCGAATTAAATCTACTAAGTGATTATTTATCAATATTATTATTACCATTCATCAATTTCATTATCATGAACCTTACTTCTAGTTAATTCATCTATGACAAGATCATTATATATATCATTATGTAAAAAAAAATATAATCATTGTGTTAACATAATGAATATTTCATCATATAGAGAACTCAATTTCATAGTTTCCATATCAATGGATTTTTTTATTTGTAAATTTTTTTTTATCATATGAAATAGAATATTATATAATGTATCTGTAACTTATTAGGTAATTATTAAATAAAAAATTTTAAAATATATTAATATTTATTAACTATAAAATAATTTTAATTTAAATGGTTCACTATGTCTAATATCATACCAAACATGAAACAATGGGTTTCTACGAAATCTTATGTTCCAAACCAAACTGAGTTATACCAAAAATTAGTGTTTTATTAATATTATTATTTTAAATGGTACATATCACCTATATTTATTGTTGGAGTGAATGAATATAACTCACACTATTTTGTTTAAAAAAACATATTTAATTTTTTTACCTTAATCCCACAAATTTCATAGGCTTAATATAGGAATAAATCAAATTTTTGGCATACATGGTCTGATATTTTTTATAAGGTCATTTTACCACATTTTAATGGAGAACCCATATTAAATCTAGTTTTTAATATCATTCTATGATCTATTTGAAAAATTAAAACTCTTTATTGTAATAGAGACATCAAATTTTATTTTGGATGTATTTTCTTAATTTTTCAAAATACATTCATATTTTAATTAATATTTAAAAATACTGCAATTTATTCAAAACATCATTTTCATCAAATTTAATTATATAGATAGATAGGATATATAATTTTTTTAGAGTGTAATTAAACTATTTTATTATAATTTAACAAAATTTATGTTATTGTAATCAATTTCAATTTGAAAATAGATCTAAAAAAATTCAATCTTTTGAATGTTTCACATTAAAAAATATTTTTTAGTTTGGTTTACAGAATTAATTTTAAATCATATTTTACCAATTCTGGGAATTGAATAAGATAAAATGAATTCCATATTTCTATTACAAAGGACCAAATTAGGATGTACTACCAATTTAATTTTTAGATATGAAAAATGTACCATATTAAAAAAAAATTTACCGTAGTGAAAGTGATATTTTGACAAGGGTTAAAGCTAAAAGTTAAAAGATTAGCATAACTGAAAACAAATTTAAATTTTTATTTTAGGTGTGGATAGACCATAACCATAATATAAAATATTAATTACAATACAAATTCATGGAAAGTTTTTCACCCAGATTTTCGATTCAATGCATTGTTTGAAGTCATCTTTTGGTTCTTGGCTTTCTCTTGGTTTCTAGGTTTTCAGGGCTTAAAATATTTGTAACTCATGTGTTATTTATCTATAATCATAGTCTTGGGGATCTTTTATAGTTCATGAACTCCAATTTTTTCATTTCGATGGTATGATGTTGAGTTGGTTTGGATTTTGATTTGAAAAACTTCTAGTGGTTCCACTTGTAGGGTATTTTGTTGAGGTTGTTTTTACCCATGAGTTCGTTGAGTTTGGGCTGAATAGAGTGATTTTTGGGGAATATTTCTCCTAAATTCATGGATTATATTTCCCAATAAGTTTCCCCCTTTTAAACCCTTAAATTGGATGAGAATGGCATGTTTTTGGGAGTCTAGAACATGCCACACATTTTGGCCGCACAATTTACTAAACTGTGCAAAGTGTCCATCACAGTATAATTTTATGTGTTTTGAACATTATCCCTTCTATAAATAAACCAAATCCTCCCCTTTCTTCCCCATTTCTCACCCTACCACCATGTACTACCTCTAATCTCTATCACCCTCCCTTGGAACAAATCTTTTATTGGATATTTTATGGGGGAACATCAAAATCATGCTTGTACGTCAATATCTATTTGATTTAATCATTCTCTTAAGAGTTTCTTCTACCTTTTCATGTGGTTCACATAATTTCCTGCAGCTAGGGTTTGTATCTGAAGTATAACTTTGTGTCTTTTTGGTCAAATCTTGTCGATTACAGATTGATTTATCTTCCTTGTGGTGAGATGGTGCTACTGTTGAAGTTTATCTAAATGGTTTGGCGTTGTTTGCACGAATGGTAGGTCATTCCAGGTGCAGGAATTAATGGATGAGTTAGTTTTTCTTGAATTATATTTTTATAATTATTATCATCTAATTTTGATGGAGAAAAAATTATATTTGGTAGCATTTGTTTAGTAGTCAGTTTCTATGTGGAATTTTGTGCAAAAATGAATATTTTTTGTGTGTATTCCTTGTTGTGTTCATTGGGGTTATTTTATGTTTCATGGAATAGTTTTATTAAATGATGTTATGGAAAACATTTCTGGTTCTATGTGATATAGTTATGCTTTTTTCGTTAAAGAGGGGGTTTAAAATGATTTTATGTGCAAAACGTGGTTACTCTCCATAGAATATTTTTTAATGGTTTGAAATGGTTTCTTAATGTATGCAAGAGGTTAAACTATGTTTCCAAAATATAATAGTAGGATTGTAATTTTTAAATGGTCTATTTTAATTTCTAAGGGTTGTTGTGTGATGTGTTCTATCATTAATGGGAATTTTTAATGTATTTGATGATGTTTTTAGGATAGGTGAAACATGTTGTAGTATATTTTGGTGTGAGTCTGATTTCCAAAATGAATTTGAATGAAAACGGGGATCATGTGACATGTCTGTTGGATTTTTGGTTTGTGTGTGACATAGTAGTCATATTTTCATGTGAAAATTGTATTTTATGTCATGGGGAACATTTTTATGCATAAGAGGAAAACATGGGTATCTAGGTGGGTGGACGAGTACTAGTATGCTTGTGATCTGGTGGGGTTTGGCCCCAATTTTGTTTAGAATGCATGACATGAAATCACTAACTAAAAAATTATCATGATGATGATGAATAAGTTAGATAACCACTAGGTTATGGTAATTCTCCCTACAGGTGTCTTGTGTGCACGAGAATGTATATTGTGATTGTTACTTTCACAGATATACAAGGTACATAGGACCCACAACGAGCTAGTTCATAGGATTATTTCACTTTTTTAGTGCTCATTATATTTTTTATATATACCTTAGGCATTTGGTAGGTTTGTATGGAGATAATTAGTAGCTTTTTCATTCTATTTAAAATGGTTAATTTATATTAATGTATCCCACTTGAATGTAGTTTTTATTTAATGTTTAATCTTTTAGAAATTATAACTAGAATTTCTTGATTACAAAACATGAAAACTATTTAACTTATAATGATTACCGCCTTGAATATTTTTATGGTGGCATCCTTCTGGGATTTGTATGACAACCTACTTACACCTTTGGGTGTATGTAGGCTTGGTTATTTTGTCGTAGGTTTTTATAATGCTTTGTGTGCCAGTGGTTTGGGTTTCTAGCGGACCTTTGTGATGTAGGGTTGTAGAGACAGCTCTAGGGCAGTACCTCTTTCCATGAAGAGGATCCTAGGATATTTGTTTTGGTTTTATTCCATTTTAATAGTCTTTAAAATTCATTTTAAATTGTTAAATTCAATTATAAAATTTTTGTAAAAGATTTTTTCATTTGAACATAATGATTTAATTTATTGGATTTGTTCATTGTTTTATGATTATATTCGCAGGTAAATCATTTCCAAATTTAATTTTGTGATATTCAGGCACTTGTGCCAGCTCATGAGGACCAGGAATGCCCTTTGGGTCTTACCAGCAGCCGAGTTTGGTGCTGTTTTGGATGGTTAACATATTCATTTCATGAAAAATGTCATCAGAAGGCCAGAATCACTCTTTGGGTCATGTTATTTTGGGAGGAGTTGGGATAGTCTGGAGCTAGGATTATTGAGACATGACATTATGGTTATGGGTTGGGTGCTTGTCCAGCCCACCTGATGACGTGATTCAAGTCACTAGGTGAAGTTAGGATTTATCTGTGTCCTTTGGTATTCTTTTTTTGATGATGATTTGGGGAAATGAAGAAAGAGTTGGTCTAATGGTCCTAGTGACCTTGTAGGGCCTTGAAGGAAATGTAGAGATGGGGATATTTACTTAAAAAAATTCCATTATAGTGAACTGATTGGTGTATGGACACCAACAATATATCCAAGTCACCCACATAAACTAGTTTCCTATAGAATTGTCTTGTGTCTCTTCCTGTTGGAATCCTGGAACATGGTTTTAAATAATAAATGACTTGATTTATGAAATTTAAACATTTAACAAAACGATTTTTCTATAAAGAATAAGTGAATTTATTTCTAGAAGGGTGGCACTGAATTTTATTAATTGTTTTGAAATGGAAAATGGTGTCTTTGTACCTATTTTTAAAGCAACAACTATATTAAAGCAGTTTTTGAAAAAATATTTCCAATAGATTTTTCTAAACTAAAGAAAGGGTTTTTAATAGGATGTAATGTTTGGGAGTCCATGTGTGGAGTTTGGAAAAGGATTTTGATTTTTTAACTAAGATCATTTGGAATATTTTATGAAATTTTTGAATCCTGATTTAAAATGATAAGACTTTAGTTCCCAGTTTACTAGGGATTTATCAAATAGAGTGTTTCATAAAATTAGAAGTGTTCTGAAACAGGTTGAAATGTTTTGAAATAAATTTACATGAATTGAATGTGATTTTTATTGCATGATTGGAGATATTTTGGATTTTTTTAATAAGACTTACATTGGGTTTTGATTTCTTGGGTATTAGTCTTGGGAAAAAAGGGATGTATTGGGTGACTGTTTTGGTTTTGAAAAGTGGAAAATTTTTTTGTTTTAACTTTTGGTATATCCAGGAATGACCACATGCATGGGGTTATATGTGATGATTGATGGTTAATGGAATTAATGGATGCGTTTCAAGATTAATATGGTGTGGGTGCCTGGTGTGGCATGTAAACATGCTTGTGTCAGGCCCATGGGGTAGAATTGGTGTATACACTAACCACCAAACCATTTATGTCCAATAAAGTGTTTTATTTTAAAAGAAAACATGATATATTGATGATCAGTTTGGTGGTTTGTCTAATGTGTTCATTGAGATGTTTTTGTTATGGGATGTTTTGGGTCCCAAAACCCCTCTAGTTTGAATGGTGTTTTCGGTTTTCATTTTCTCAGTGAGCTGGGTTGAAAGGCTTGTTAGTGGTATCCCTATGAGAAAATTTTCAGGATGCCTTTGCATTGGTTGCCTTCATGTGTTTGGATATGTTTTGTGGTTTTTATGGGCCAATGGACCAGCTTGGTTGGGTCCATGGGTTATCTCATTTGATAAGGTATGCCCCAATTAAGTGTTAGTGCACAACTAAAGAAAATCATAGATTGTTTTACAGTTGGATGATCCTCGAGTTGATAAATATAAAAAATATTTTTCTCAAGCTTTCAAAATTGACACTACACCATTCTCTTTTCTGGGGTTTTGGATCCTCGTGTATTGGGAGAGTTGTCATGGGAGTTTGAAAGAGACCTTAGTTTCTTAGGTTACCAAAGTCATCAAAGGTGATAATAGTTCAGGGTTGTTAGTCCGCGATGATCGCTACGAGGGACTCACATTCCTTTGTCAATCTCTTCAATGATAGGGATGATGTTAAGACACATATGTGGAAAATCTTCTCAAGAGAGTCTATTGTGGTTGTTTTCCAGAATCTTTTGTTTTTTGGGACATGTCATAATATCCATTCCCTTTTCTTGTTTCTATCAGTGTCAATGGTCATGTTCGGTGATGTCATGCGATGATGTCACCTCATTTGACAATAATGGAGAAGGTCATTTTATCTTCATAGACTCTATATTTTGTTGGGAGTATTTATCCATTGTAAAAACTCCAAAATCATTTATTTTAGTGAAATGTTATTATAGGATTCCTTTCCATTTGTTGTATTTCATCTGGAGAAACATGGTGTGATGTGTGTGGCTCTTCTAAGCCCTAGTTTTGGTAAAATGACAAGTAAGGGTAATGTGAGATTGAAGTGTGTTATTTCTCATTGAACCCATCTGGGATCTCGTTGTAGTTTATAATGGCATTGAAAGGAGATGTTCTGTTCGAGAGGTTACCAAACCATAACTGTGCGGCCGATAATGATTCAATCATTTGAGCTCTAGCCATAGGTCCCCGAGTGAAGATAGTGTATAGTCAGGGAAAATCACATGGTCTTTCAAACCCTTGTAGAATGTTCTATCCTAGGTATGAAATATGAGAATAATTTAAGCCTCTGATATCATCATGTTTTTTTTATAGTTCCCATTCAGTGGAAAAAGTTTGGAGGACCATGTGTCGATGATATAGCACAAGGTCATCCCTCCCCCCTTTGGGTTACATTGTGTTTTTGTAGAATTGTTTGAAATTTCTCTAGACAGGTTGAGTTCATGGTTTGTGCATAATTAGTAGTAACCATACCCCAAATAACCATGAAAGTAAAATTATAGTCATAGTTAGCACGTTGTTTCCTTAACTATGTTGACTTACTATACGGTCTTCCCAACTCTTTAAATTTTGTGATCTCTTTGTGTCATCCTAGGATGATCAGTTTATATAGTTTTTTCTAATGTTTGGGAGACCCACTATGAGTCTTATGTATGTTTTATTGGAAAAATCTAATGGAATTTTACCCCTTATATCAAGGAGTCTATTCAGGCCATCCTGGGATAGTGTCATGATTCTGCCTTGGGAAAATTTATGTTGTCTCTTATGGCATGGATCCCATTGGTGTCTCCCTGTTCTAGTAACATGTATTTTTTCATGGTCATGGTTTGGTGATTGGTTGAATCGTTTGGAGCTATCTAACTACCAATATCTTAGACGTGTAAACATTGGGATTGGAGAGAGAACAAAATTTTAATAAAGGTAAGGTAATGGTAACCCTATTAGATGTTGTTGCTCGTTCGGGTAAATATATTGACTCTAGTTTAGATAGTGTTTGAAGATTTTTCATTTGGGATGATGTCTAAATGTGATTGATTGTTTCAAGAATGTGGTCTTTGTTTTTGTTAGTTTTAGTATTCATTCTGTAATTGATCACTAGAGGTGTTTTTTAATCTAGGGGAGAAACATGGAAAATGAGTACATATTGGTTTAATGGTTGGGATTGTATTCGATTTTGGCCTTGTTATGGATTTCAGAGGGTAGAAAGATTTATGTTGGGTAGAATTTTCACACCCTTATATTCTATTTTTTCTTTGTTAGAAGTCACCTTTTGGTTCTTAGCTTTCTCCAGGTTTCTGAATATTTAGGGTTTAAAATTATTATAACTATCATGTTATTAATCTATGTCCTTAGGATTGGGGGGATTTTGTGGTACATGAACTTATCATTTTTTGAAAGGTATTGTATGAGGTTAAGGTGGATTGGAGTAAGAAATTTGACAGTCCCAGTGTCACCAATTGTGGTGTATGTTGTTGAGGCGGATTGTACGCAGGAGTTGGATGAGTTTTTAGGGAAAAAGGTGATTTTTTTGGGAAATTTTTTCCCTATACAGGTCTTATCTATACCCCTATGATTCCCTTTGGAGACATTGAAATTGGAGGAGAATGGAATGGTTTTGGGTGGCCAAAATAGGCCACATGGTTTTGTCACACGATTTACTAATCCATACAACAAAACCCTGCAAGGTGTATAGCGCATTAAAATTTTATGTGTTTTGAAAATTTTTACCTTTTGAAAATAAAAAATATCCACACCTTTCTCCCCCATTCCATGCCCTTCCTCTATGGCTACCTCTACGCTATCTCACCCTCCCTTGGAACTCAACTTTGTTGGGAGATTTGATGGGGGAACATCAATATCATGAAATTGAAATTTTCTCTAGATGATTTCTTCTTACACCATAGGGTTTCTTCAACATTTTCATGAGGTTCACAAATGTACCAAATATAGAGTTCATACATAGGGATTAACCATGATTTTTTTGTTGAAATATTGACTATTTGAGCTTGATTTCACTTCCTTGGGGTGCTACGATGGTGTGGTTGATGTTTCTCACAACATTTGGAGTTTTTAGAACAAATGGTAGGTGATTCCAAGTTTAACAACTATTAGATTTTTAGTTTTTATTGATTTATATTTTTGTAATTATTATATTCCATTGTGTTTGGTGAAAAAATTATATTTGGTAGAATTTGTTAAGCAGTTTATTATTAAGTGGCATTTTTGTGAAAAAATGAATATTTTTTTGTGTGTTTTCCATGTTTTGTTCATTGGGGTTATTTTAGTATTCATGGAATATTTTTATTAAATGATGTTATGGATTAAAATTCTGTTTTTATGTGATATTGGTATGGTTTTGGTCCTCAGAGAAGGGTTTCATATGTATTTAATGTGAAAAATGTGGTCACACGCCTTGAAATTGTTTTGTGAAGGTTTTAAATGGTTTCTGGATTTATGTATGATGTGAAACAATGTTACCATGCTTTTTTTGTAAGGGTGTACATTTTAAAAGGAGTATTATAATGTTAAACATGTTTTATGTTATTTGTAAAATATTAAATGGGTTTTTATAAAATTGTTTAAAAGATTTATTGAAGTGCGAAAGAGATGTGAAATGAGTTGTGGGTTGTTTTGGTGTGGCTATGATTTCCAAAAATGAATTTGAATGAAAAAGGGGATTATGTTACAAGTGCGTGGGATGTTTAGTCTGTGTGTGACTTGGAAATGGTATTTTATGTGAAAATTTAATTTCATGTCTTGTAGAACTTTTTTGAGCACCAGTTAAAAACCTGGGTATCTAGGTGGGTGGACGTGTTCTAGTATGCTAGTGATCCGGTGGGGTTTTCCCCTATTTTACGTTGAATGTTAGATGTGAAAAACTAACTAAATTAAGGTGATAATGATGATGGTGTGTGGGAACCACTAGGTTATGGTTATTCTTCATACCAATGGCTTGTGTGCTTGAGAATGGGTATTTTGATGGTTACAGCCACCAATATATGAGGTACCTGGAAACCACATAGAAAAATTTCATAGGGTTATTTCACATTGTTAGTGGTCATTAGATATTTTATACATACTGTCAACATATGGTATTTTTGGGTGGAGATATTCAGCAGATTTTTCATTCTATTTAAAAGTGTTTTTTTCTTTTAATGTAACCCACAGGAATTTTATATTCATTCAAAGTTTAATATTCTAGAAATTGTAACTATATTTTCTTATTTACCAAACATGGAACATTTTTTCATATAATGATTATCAGATGGAATATTTTTGTGGTTGAATAATATATTATTTTGGATCAAACCCAACTTACAATTTTGGATTTAAGTATACTTGGTTATTTGGTTGCAGGTTTGGGAATTGATTTTAGTGGTAATGGTTCAGGTTTCTAGTTGACATTTTTGATGAAATTTCGTGGATATGGCTTGGGGGAAGTGCCTCTTTCCATTAAGAGTACAAGGTATTCCATTTTATTGTTTTGTTTCATTTTAATAGTCTTTAAACATTTTTTTAAATTTTGTAATTCAATTTTAAAATTTAGCAAAATATGTTTTTGTTTGAAAAATCCATATTCAATTTATTGGATCTTTTTGTTGAGTTTTGTTTATAAACTCAGGTAAATTGTTCCAAAAATTTCATTTTATGATACCCAGCCACTTGTTCCATCCCATGGGGATCAGGAATTCCCTTAGGTTCATTCCACTGGTCAGTTTTGGTGCTAGTTTTGAAGAAAACCAGATACGGTTTGTGACATAAATTAATTCCACCCCTATATAATTCTATTTTAATATAATATAATCAATTAATTTATCACATGAACTCACCTCTTCTCGAGTATAAATACCACTTCTCCACCACCAAATTTCAACCTAGAAACTCATATATCTCCTCACATATCAACCCAAAACTATTTTTCTCACTCTCCCCATAGCCATGTGCTACTGGTCCCACCAAATGAACAAATCCCGGTTCCTCTATGGTCATTCAAGGAGGTGATATTCAAGACATAAATTTCTCAAAGTACTTCTCTTAATTAATTTCTTTTTCTACAATATCATAATATCCTTCATCCATTAATGAATGAATACTCCCATATCATTTATATTATGTATTGATAGAATATATCATATCCATTTCAATTATGACCTCTTCTTATTCAAATAAATGATATTTTTTCCATGTCATGCTGGTTAATCACCTTTGTGAATAATGTTTTTGTTCTATTTATTGTACCACCATCATGGTAGGTCCTAAAAATTATAATATTGTGGAATAATATTTTATTATTTATATAATAACATATTTCATTTTCAAAATATGTTATATTAAACATACCTTCTGGATTTCCATATTTTTTTTATACGATAACTTCGTTTTGGGACATGTGGACCAAAGCCTCCCCAAAATGATGTAATTAATTCTCACATTAAATGGAATGTATTAATTATTGTTTAAGTAAAAAAAATTTTATGAATGATATATTTATTCTACTATAATGATATTATATATTTATTCATAATTATATAAATTTTATTTAATTTCACTCATTCAAATGTAACAGGAAAAATGAAAATAGCCTTCATGTGTATGGATTACCAACGATCTCCATGAATGGTGTTTTTAGTTTTTCATAAAAATATATAATAAATAATTTTATAATTAATATATAATATATTTGTATAATTTTTTATATTATGGATATAATGGACTTATGAACACATGGGTTATTGATGTCATAACATGTTCATTTTCTACTCAAGTACTGAATATCAACAAATCATCTGATATAAACATAAATAATTATATAATTTTTATAAAATAGTAATAAGACAAATAAATGAAATAATATAAATAAAAAAGGGTCTCAATATAGTATTATTTAAATTATGTATATTTTTCATGAATATAAAAATTATATGTGATGAGTTTAGTTCTTGTTAAGGGATCTTCTTAACCCAATTTCCATTCTTTGGGTTAAACATTCACTTCTTGATTTTGTAATGATTTTATTATATATGAAACGAATTTTGGATATATAAAGTTGTATCTGTACTATATTTTTTGGGATTTATTGATAATATACATACCTGATCTATTTTATTATAAAAACTTTCCTTGTAAGGGGCTTTATAAATATAGTATCACTTTAAACGGTTTAATGATTTATTATTATAAATATTTCTTATTAATTTACATGTTTTCAAAATGGTTTTAATGATTAATTTACACGTACAAGAATTTTTGAAATTGATAATTGTTTTAAACTATTTCATGGTGGTATGGGACATATTGATTGATTTTTTTATTGTTTTAATTCTATTTTGAGAATGTAATGATTATATCTATATCATTAAAGATATATGGTGAAAATTTTATTTTTCCTATATAGATGTTTTATGTGATGTGATTTTCTAAATATTCCTAGGTATTTCTTATGTATATATATTTTTATATGATAAACTAATGGTTGTTGAGCCCATGATAGCTCTATAATGAATTGGGAAAAGTGACGAAGTTCAACAGTAAGGTTTCTACAAAGAGATTTAGGTAATATAATATGATCAGTATTGAAAAAATTGCCATGATTGATAAACCATCTATACTTGTGAAGGATAATATTTAAGTATGATATGGATTCCATTAGTTAACTTTATTATTTTTTATTTTTTTGGATTTTCATGAATCATATTATTTCACGAGTTATGTTAAAGTGCTAATGTTTTACAGGTGGATAGTATGATTTCATGGGTTTATAGTACTCATGAATTAATATTTTTATTTCATTATATATGTCCTTCAATGAGGATTTTTGTGATCATCCCATGTTTTTTAAATGTATTCATATGGTATATGGATGGGTAAGAGAATGGAAGAAATAAAAAATTCTTTTATCAAGAAAGGAAGTACAATTTTATTTTTTAAGGGGTTTACATTGGTGAAAAAGGGAAACTTTTTGGTAGATTCCTCTTGTATGATTATGGTATTAAATTTATTAATAATTACCCAATTCAATAAAATTGTAAACATGAAGATATCCATAGTGTGAATTAGTTACTTAAATTAATATTATGAAATGTTTAAGTTTTTGGCCTTATAGTAGGTATCAGAAGACAATTTAGATACCTTTAGGGGTTATGATATTGTTAATAGAATTTTAATAAATGTTTTTTAATTAATAAGAAAATTGAAATGATAAAACAGTATAAGATTACCATGTTTTTTCATCTATGATATCTCTTTGCATAATATTTTTCTATAGAGTAAATATTGAAGCTATGTTGGGAATACATTCATAGGAAAACAACCTTCCAAATCAGTGACCTGTTATGGTCAGAATCAAAACTAAATAGTTTTTTGCAGTGATGGTGTAGTTGTCTAATTCTATAAATGGTGGCAGTATACATGCACAAGAGAATCTGGATCAACCATAAAATAACATTTTGGTACTGGATTATTTCATGAGGAAAAATCCCCCATCATTTAAAAGATCATCTAACCCCATGCTAACTAAAAGTTTGAATAAAGCACTAGAATATATTTTTGATGTCATAGGGTGTTTAGTTAATAAATTGATTAGTCTTTTTATTTATCGTTTTGAAGGTGAATCAAGTTAGTTGTGTTATATGGTTTAGAATATCAGGGAAAATGAAGAGGTAAATTATTTTGAGTGGAATGAATTTGGAAATATTGTTTTTGATAAATATTTTCCTAAGGTGGTTTGACTTCAGATAGAAAAACAATTCCTGTAATTGCGGAAAGTGGATGACTATGTGTCTTCTTATAAAGAAAAAGTCACTGAACTCGAAATGTATGCTCCAATCAAAATTTTAAATTTTGATAGTAAAATCCAAAAACAAAAAACCAAATTATATCTAAAGTATCGAAGGGATTTTTCTTCTCATAAGTTAAAAAGTTACAGAAATCATTTTCGATGTGTTGAGAGGGTGTAAATGGATTTTTTCGATAATCATGGGTTCATTGAAAAGAAGTGGAATCAGATAATGAGGTGGAAAGTGGAGGGAAATAATTCTTCAAAAATCTATGATGGTAAAAATATTATGTTTACAATTTGTGAAAATAATGGAAAAAACACTAGAAAATGCATTATGAATTTTTCTAATTGCATTCAATGTGGTAAAAAGGGAAAAAAGGCTCGTAATTATACTGAAAACGATAATGATAGTGGTAAAAAATCTGATTTTCATTTAGTAAATGGATTTATGTGCAATTTTATGGGTGATTATGAAAATGTGTGTTTGATGAAGAACATGAATAATGAAAACCATTCAGGTTATAAGCATAATGTTGCGGTGAAATCCTTTATAACTAATTCAAAAGATGTTGGGCCATAAACGATGTGCTATTAGGTACATTGTTTGTTTGTGAAGTCTATAAAAATGTTTTATTTGATTTAGGTTCTATACATTCGATCATTTCTGATAAAATTTATGGAAAATTAGTAATTAAACATTATGAAATGAATCCAGAACATATGGTAAAAACTCATAGGGTAAATGTTGAGGAAAAAGGGTATTATAATAATATACCTGTTATTATTGGAGTAAATAACTTACCATCAAACCTTTTCGTATTAACTCTAGATGAGTTTAATGTAATTTTATCAATGGATTGTCTTTCTATGAACCATGGTATGATTGACTATAGAGCTATAGTGGTTTGTTTTTTAGAAAGAATTTAATTTTTTGTACAATAGTGAACCCTTATAATTGATAACATATCAAGAAGTTGAGAAAGTATTAAAATATTGAAATTATTTCTACCATTCACATATTGTTGATAACAAAGGAACTATTTATATTAATTATGTGAAAGTGGTAAATGATTATCTTGATGTTTTTCATGATGGGTTTACTAATACTATACATAATCATGAAGTGCAATTTTTTGTTTACTTATTTCTTAATGCTAATATAATTTCAAATCCACATTATTTAATGTCATGATATTAACATTTAGAGTTTAAGAAACAATTGTATGAGTTATTAGAAAGATGTTTCATTCGACCGAGCACATCACCATGTGGGGATCATGTCTTGATGTTTAAAATGAAATATGTTGAAATGAGGATTTATATAGATTATTCATTATTGAATAACATCAATGTTAATAATAAGTATTCTTATCATCATATCATTCATTTTTTCATCATATCAAGTGAGGAAAATATTTTTCGACGACGAACATGAGGTCATGGTACCATCTGTTGAAATTAAAGGAAGAATATATTATGAAGTCCAAATTTCATACTATATATAGCCATCATTAATTTGTAGTTTTTTATGGTTAACTAATGTGCCTACTATATTAATTTATCTTGTGGATAGAATATTCTTTGAGTTATTGCATAAGTATATTTTTCTGTTTATTGATGAAATTTTGATATATTATAAAATTCAAGATTAGAATCAAAGTCATATATGGTTGATTTTTCAATCATTATAAGAAAATAAACTATTTAGGAAATTCAGCTAGATTGAGTTTTGGTTACAAAAACGTTCATTCCATAGTCACATTTTTTCTAAATATGAAATAACATTTGATCCTACTAAAATCAATAATATTGAAGAATGAAAAAGTCCTAAAAATATAACAGAGAATTGTATTTTTCATGGATTAATAGGATATTACTAGAGGTTGGTGGGAAATTTTCCACAGTTATCATGTCCATTGATGAAGTTAACATGAAAGGGAGTTAATTTAATCAGTACAAAATAATGGGATGATATATTTCATGAATTGGAATGATTATTGGTTAATAATATAGTTTTGGCACTGCCTTCCAGAAATTGTGATTTTTTTTCCTACAGTGATACCTCATTGAAAAGATAAGGCTATATCCAAGTATAGAATCATTAGGTAATTTATTATGTTTAAACTCAATTGAAAACTCATGAGTTAAATTACTATACACATGATTTGTTATAAGTGGTTGTATTCTTAAACATTGGGGGAGTCATATATATGGTGTAAAAGGTAAAATATATACAGACCACCAATGTTTTAAGTATATATTCACTCATAAAAAATTGAACCTGAGATAAATAATATGGTTGGAACTAATTAAAGATTATGATTTCTTGATTTATTACCATCCTTGGAATGAAAATATAGTGGTTTATGATCTGAGTTGGAAAATTAATTCCACATTAAAAAAAGTTACATTTGGAACATGACACTTGGATTAATGATTTTCTGAACACTGCTATGGAAGGTATTTGTGGATAATATACCTCTATTTTGTTTTAGGTGTTAGTGAAATAATCTCTATTAGATAGAATCAAGAAATTATAGATGTAATATAGTGAGATGCTGAATAAGGTTTAATTAGAACAGAATGGTAGGTTACATAAATTTAACATTGATAGGGAATGTGTTTTGAGATTTGGGAAGAGGTTATTTGTGCCTTTTAATTCAAATATGAATAAATATTTTTCAAGTAAAGCTAAATGTTATCCGTTTTCAATTCAACTTTGTAGTATTATGATATAAAGAGAAATTTGAGAGTATTAGAATTGGGATGGAATGAAAATAGATATTGCTAAATTTACTAGGATGTTTTTGACTTTTTCAGTAAGTGAATGGAGAATAACAGTTGCCAAAGGGGATACATCAGCCTTCTCTAGTGCCAGAGTGGAAATGGGATAATATATGCATGGTTTTTTTTTTGTATTACCACATAAATATCTAGGTAAAAATGAAATATAGTATATTGTTGATCGAATGACTAAATATTCTCATTTATTCCTATTAAGGATATGTAATGTCTAAATCATCATTCCCAGTAGTATCACAAAGATAAATTCATTTTTCATGATGTTCCCCTCTCTATGTTATCTGATAGTTATCTCAGGATCACTTCTAAAATTTTGCAAAGGCCATTAAAAGTCGTTGGGTGTTGAATTGAATTTTAGTAATACTTTTCATCTATAATTATATACACAATCAGAAAAAAAATTTCAGACCATGGAAGATATGTTATGCGTTTGTTCAATGTATTACCAGGGATTGTGGGATCTATATAATTATTTTTTTCTGATTTCATATAATAAAAATTTTCATTCAAGTACACAGATTTCATCATCTGAGGAATTATATAAAATGCGGTTTCATTCTTTTCATTTTGGGATTAGGTTGCTGAAAGGCTGTTGATGTCACTATAATTGGTATAAGAGATGTAAAAAGGTTCAGATGATTCGAAAAAAATGAGGAACTCATTGAGTAGGTTGAAATTTAATGTGGATAATCAATTGAATTATATTTCTTTTGAGGTAGATGATATTTTATTTCTCAATGTTTTCCATTGGAAATGTGTGATGTGTTTTTTTGAAGAAATGGAAATTAAGGTCACAATTCATTAGACCCTTTAAAATCCTAGAGAAATTATGATCTATTTACTGAAGAGTGACATTACCCCTAGATTTTCCCTGGTATAATTTTTTTTATGTTTCTATTTTAATAATGTATATATTAGATTCAACTCATGTTTTGAGTTCAGAGGTAGTTCAGTTGGAAGAGAATATTTCTTATGAGGAACAACTAGTCTTGATTTATGACTATAGAGGGAATATATTTTGAAATATTGTGATTCATTAGGATAAGGGTTTTTTGGAAAACCCATATTTTTTAAGAGGAAACATGGGAATCTGAAAATTCTATGAGGGATAAATACCACCACACTAATTTGATAAGTAAATAAAAATTTCGATTACACAACTTCCAAAGTAAGGGAAGGTTGTAACATCCCAGGTAATTATAAAATTAAACATTTTAAAATATATTATTATTTATGAATATGATATTAATTTTACATTAAAGGGGATTATTTTTAAGATATCATATATGGCACACAACAATGGGTTTCCACTAAATCTTATATTTCACAAAATACTGATTTATACCGAAAAATAAATTATTAATATTCTTATTTCAAATATTCATTATCACCTAGTTGTAGTATTAGTGGTAATGAATAGAACTAACTATATTATGTTTAAACATGTTTATAATTTTTTTTACATTCATGAAATTAATTTTATTGGTTTAAAATTAGGATAAATCAAATTATAGTCATAAAATATCTAATATTTTTAAAAGGTAGTGTTATTGCCTTTGGATGGAGAACCCATTTTAAATATATTTTATGATATATGTTTTTATTCACATTGACATAATAAAGTTATTATTTTGAATAGGGAAATCGAAATTTATTTTGGATAAATTTTGGGTGTTTTTCTGTTAACATTTATATTTTAATGATTAGTGAAAAATATTGCATTTTAATTAGAGAAAGATTTTTCGTCTAATTTAATTATATAGTAAGATTTTCAATTTAATTTTTTTATAGTTGATTTAAACTATGTTTTTGTCATTTAATCCAATTTGGGTCATTATAATCAATTTCACGTTGATAATAGATATAAAAACCTTTCAAACTTTTGAAAGTTTAACTTCAAAACACTATTTTTTAGTTTTGTTTGTGGAATTAATTATAAATTTTTTCCCAATCCTATGAATTTAATTAGATATAATAGTTTACATATTTTTAATAAGAATTTTCAAATTTGGTTTTATGGTCGAATTAATTTTTAGGTATAAAAAAGTTACCAGGGTAAAAAATTTATTTACCGTATTAAAACTGAAATTTGGACAGGGGTTATGGTTGAAAGATAAAAGCATAACACACCTAAAAACAATAACATTTAATGGTTCTATGAGGTGTTTCTAGACCCTAACCATAATATAAAATATTAATTATAATCATTATTCACGTAAATTAATGAAACCTATGTGTGGTTTTCTTTTAATATAAAATAATCAATAAATTATCCACTTGAACCCACCCCTACTCATGTATAAATACCACCACTCCACTAACTTGTTTTGATACAAAAGACAATTTTTTCCAAAAATATCTTCCAAATCGTCTCTCCATCAATAAAACCAAATCCAAGTGATCATGGTATCACTAATAGACTAAATAAAATGTCGTCAAGGGTCATTTAAGGAGGGGATATTCAACGTGGTTATTTTCTTAAAGTACCTCTCTTAATTTATTTCTTTTTCTACATTTGAATGTTCGCCTTTTTCCATCAATTAATGATTAATACAGAATAATATATATATATATATATATTATTTTTATGTGTATAATTTAATATATCATATATGTTTCATTTATCAACTCCTCATAATTTAATAAATGAAATTGTTGTCCATATTGTGTCGGTTAATTACATCTGTGAATAATGCTTTTGTTCTTTTTTCTTTTACCACCTTCATAACTAGTATTAAAACCATTATTTTGGAAAAATAATATTTTAATATGTATATTATAATATATTTCATATTCGGGATATGTTATATTAAACATACCTTCATGCTTTCCATATTGTTGTTATACAATAACATCAATTGGGACATGTCGTCTAACTCCACCTAAAAATGATGTGATTTGTTCACACATAACATGGATTGTATTAAGGATTGATTTTGAAAAAATAAATGATATAAATAACATATTAATTATAATGTAATGATATTACATATTTAAACATATTTATATACATTTCATTTCATTTCACTAATTCAAATATGACAGGAAAAACCGAAATATCGTTCATGCGTACGTATAGTCTGTTATCTCCATTAATGATGTTTTTAGTTTGTCATAAAAAATTATTATAAATAATTATATAATTTATATATAATAAATTTATAGCATGTATGTTATTATGTTGATAATGTACTTATGACCACATGGACTATTTATATCATAAAAAGTTTATTTTCAACTCATGTATTGAATATCATCAAAAAATTTGATATAAACTTAAATAATTATTTAATTTTTATGACATGGTAATAAGTGATATAAAATAACCAATAAAATTTAAAAATATCTCTTAAATGTTTAAATTAATTTCTTACTATTATTTAGGAATATAAATGTTGTACGTGACATTTCAGACTCACTGTATGGGATCTTATAAACCCAATTTCCATTATTTGGGTTAAAATTTTACTTCTCGATTATTTCATGCTCTGATTATGTAATAAATTACTTTGGATATATTATATTTTATTTATTATTTATTTATGTGGATTTATAGTGAATACATGTAATTGATCTATGGGATTTACAAAATGATATTTTTAAGGGACTCTTCATCTAAAATATTGCTTTACATGTTTGAATTATTTGTTATTCTACATCATTCACAATCATGTCCATGTTTTAAAAATTGGTTCAAGGATTTATTAATATGTACATTAATTTATTAAAATGATAATTACTTTAAAAAATTTCTTGGTAGTATGGGAATCATTTTTTCAAAAAAAAAATGAAATTGTTTATTTTTTTTAGAATAGATTGATTATATAAATATCTTAATGGATATCTTGTGAAAATATTATTTTTCATGTATAGTTCTTTTATGTGTAATTATTATTTTATGGTTCTTTGGAATTACTTATGTATAAAGGTGGTTTCGCAATGAACTGAGGGTGGGTGATCCAATGAATGTTCTCTAATGCATTGGGTAATGAGATAGAGTTATCTGATAATGTTTCTACTAACTGATTTAGGGAATATACTATGATGGCTATTCCAAAAAAACCCTAGAAGGTTACTACCAATGTATCTGTAAAATACACAATGTAATTATGATATGAATTCCATATGTTATCTATTTGATTTATTATTTCTATAATTTTTTATGAATACTATGATTTCATGAGGCATGTTAAAGATCATATGTTTCATAGATGAAATGTATGATTCCATGGGTTTATAGTATACATGGGATAAAAAGTTTCCTTCTTTATTTTACTTCCCTTAAAGACATTTTTTGTGTTCATCACATGTTTTTTAAAAAAAATTCATAGGTTATAAGGAGGATTATGATCATGAAATATGTCAAAAATACTTTTATCAATAAAAGAAATATTGTTTTATTTTTAAAATGGTTTTATTTGGTGAAATAATGTATACCATTTTGGTAGTGTACTCTTGTAAGATTATGGGATTATGTGTTTCAATAATGGACTAATTTTCAAAAACTGTAATCCTGAAAAAATCCTCAATGTGAATTCTTGACTTAAATTAATATTATGAAATCATTATGGATGGGTAAACATTTTAACCCTATCATATGATAAAATATTCATCTTAATGAGTTGATTATGACATTATTATAGTGTCCAATTTTTATTCTAGTGGATTATTATCCTTCCTTGAATTATTCATAGAATCATCCATCATATATAAATTATTTTGGACTAATATTCACAAAAATAAACAATAAACCATATATGAAGGAAACTCAAATAGAGACGTAATGAAATAACAAAACGCAGAACATAAATTTAAATACTTTTGACGTCATGTGAGTCCCACATCAATTATTTCCTCCTACATCAAAATTTATTAACATTAATAAAAAAATACTTATTATTTATAAAATCCCTTACATTGACTTTTTTTTATGGTTCGTAAATACTGCTTCAAATGGTATATCTATTCCTCATACAAATTCGGAACATTTTATGAATTATAATATCTTTGTACTCGATGGTATATATTATCAGCTTGGGTGCCCACATGGCCAGGAGTTATTCTTATTTTTGGATAACTATGTCCTCTTAATTACTTTTTATAAAAATATATTATGTTATTATATTTTTTTAACTAAATATAATCATTATTTCTTAATTCCGTTATTACTTCAAAAAAACTAATTTCCATAAAATATTATTAATGAAAAAATTGGTACCAATATTGTCACTATAATTTTTTCAGGTAAAAAACAATGTTAAGTGGTAACACTCTCACACAACATTTAAATCCAATAATAAATACTCTTGGGAAATATAACATACTTTAATGTCATTTATCATGACCATATTGATGTAAACCAAACTGAATTATTTATTAATAGAATATTAATAAAATTGCAATTTTGGATAATAAACATCTCCACAAACATGTGAATACATGTTTTACTGTGAAATGTTTCTTAGATAATAGAAATATTAACATCCCAAATGTTTTAACACAAGTACACAGATAACACATTCCACCCATGCATATATTTTTAACCAAATTTAAGATGGGTAAATTCAACAGTTTTAAATGATGGTAGTGTTCAAAGAGAAATTAAATGTAATAATGAAATTGGGAAACTCAACATTGCTGAAATTTTTTATTGAATTATGAATGATCATTTATATTAAAAAAATAAAAATCATTCTATCTATCCTATAATAGAAGGAAAAAACACCACATCTGTGGAATTATGCAAAATAAAATCTGTTAAAAATGGGTAACAAAAACATGATGCCTCCAAAAAATAATTAGTTTATGATCTCCAAGAAAAAATTTCCATCCTCCAAATCCCTCATTCTTAGTGGGTATAATTTATCCACCACTTATCCTTTCTAATATAGATTCTTCATCTAACCATTCACTAATAATTGTTCTCATTCCACTCCAAAAAATATTCCATTTTTTTGGGTTGACTTCAACAACCATGAATGTTCTAGCTTATATGGGCATAATTTACCTAGGAAATAAATTCTTCATTGAATTATATAAATTGACCAATTGAACTTCCATTAACTCTTTCCATTGAATCAAATTGTCTAGTAATATAATATATTTATCAAAAATAATCATATTATTTTCAAATGAAACCCTTATGATTTACTGTAATACATTAAGATATTACAATATTTTATCATTTTCACTATTATAATAATTCTTTATTTCCATTATGACCAAAAAAATATTGTTTATAACATTCACTTTATAACGAGAGTTCTTCCTCTTAATTTGACAAAACAATCTTTTTGAACTGGTCAATGTTTTCACTTAAATTTCCATAAGATATTTTTTTCATTTCAGCATATCCACAATTCTATGGTTGGAAAATTATTCTATTATTTTTTTATCCATATATCCTTATGATCTGGATAAATATATTTCATAGAAATTGTACTCATTTGTCAATATATATTTATCATTAAAATCTGTAACTATATAATATATTAAATATTTTAAATTTACTAATAGTTGACCATATTTTCTATTAAAGTAATATATTGAGTATATATTGATACGTAATCATCTCACACAAATAAGTATTCATTTACATATTAATATTTGAATAGAATCATGAAATACAGACCTGAGACATTAGGAATGTAAACCTATATTATTCATGTTCATTGAATCTCTTATAAACTTAAAATATTCATTTCCCTTAGAAATTGTTCATTGTTCTTAAAAATTTCGGAAATGCCTTTGAACAATTTTGATAATAAAACCCCAACTATGGAATGGTGACTGTTATATAAATAATTTCACATTGACCACCATAATTTAGTTAATGTAAATGATTGATAATAGTGATAACGTCTTCCTTGGACACATAATTTATAGAAATGGGTTATCCTGAATGTAGTCAAAAACATCATCTTCAATCTATTTATCCTCTATTCTATTACCTCTCTATGTTAGTCAAATGTATGTATCATTATGTCTTCTATATCCTGAGAATATTAATATCCAATTCAAAAAAAAATTACCATTATACATTCCATTACTTTGATTCAAGACTATAATTAGATATTTGCCAAATAGATTGACCCAATTGATATTAAAATATTCTCTTGATATTTTTTCATTTAATATAAAGTCATTCTTTAGAAGTCCATGTCATCCATTCTACTAGAATTTTCAAGATTCATGACATCACAGTGGATTATATCACTTTGGATTGTGACAAATATGGACCAATATTTCCTAAAATAAATCTAATGGAGAGAATTGGAAAATTTACATAAAATATTAATAAAAAAAATTAATTTAATGTTCTCCACAACAAGACTATGACTCAGTATATATAAATCATCCTTCTCAACATAGAACCCCTCCTTCATTAAGTATTCATTCATTGGAAATCATTTATTCCACTAAAAGAAGAAAATAACATACATCCATGTACCCATTCATATTTTTTTCAATTAAATTTTCTATTTCAATCAATTAACAACCAATATAAGTTCATGAATTATAGGAATATTTTTGGACCACCTGTATTTGAGTTTGAGTTAATTTTTTTTGCATGGGTTGGGTAGTCGTAGAGTATTTAGATCCCCTAAAAAAGAACATAATATCACTTGAATGTAATTTGCAGATTGGTTGTTGTTTTGGGCCACTTATTATCTATAATACTCATTTTAGGATCATAGGAGAAGATTTTAATCCTATATTGTATCACAATTAAGAGTACAAATTTCCTCCCAATGGTCCCTCATGCGGTGTTTTGAATTACTCCATTGTGGACCCCTGATACATCTGATTGAGCCATGTGGCCACTTATTTTTTGAAATGGATTGACCAAAAATGACTATAGATACCACGAAACAATGTAATGTAGATACATAATAAATAAAACTATAGTGTTTATAATAATGAAAAACAAATATATTCTTATTCAAGACCTCAGAGACTCATCTCTCACTATGAATCACTTCGTGTATATCATCCAACTATATTGTAAAAATGACCCGTTGTAAGGCCCTTAATAATGGAATCCTTATATATTCCCTATATGGTGGATGATCTTTATAAAGGAATCTTTGTACATTACCACTACAATGATGTCCCTTTATAAAGGATTCTATGAATGAAGTATATCCTCTGATAATGAAATCCATTTATAGGCATCCCACTCCCCATAGAAAGGCCCCTATGTGAAATGGGGTTCCCCTATGGTATATATTACTCCGTACAAAATGTTTCAATACTAAATAATGTTTTAATTTACCATATCCTCTTAGAAAAATCATAAAAATTGATCCCATGGGATGTCTCCCTATAGGGTCATAACGTTGAAAAGGTCATGTCACAACTTCTCCCAAATCCACAATATGAATACAATCGGGTCACACATGAATCATCTCATCCCATTGATCATGGATTTCATTATTATGACTAGGATACATGATATCATTTTTGATATTTAATCCCTTAGAGAGACTACAATATGTTATTGCATTGATAATGAGAATCCATATTGGGAAGACACTGGAGAGATCTCTCTCCAATCATGATGGATTTGATATCTATTAAAAAACTATATAAAGGAGAAGAGAATCCATCCACGTGTAAGACATTATCATTTCATTTCTTATTCACAATCATCTATATCTATTAATATTTAATAACAAATGTGAAAATGGAAGGGTGGGATTCCGCTTCATGATTACGCCTGAAAATAATTTAATTTTAGACTATCATAAAAGGTGGTAATTCATATAATATATCATAGTTATCAAGGATTATACGAATCAAATGGTCTTAGAGACACGATTTTATCATTTTTGGGCAAAATCCCTCAAGGTATCATTGAATCATTTTTTAGGTGATTGTTTTTGTTGACAATGTTGACATCTGTGTGGTGATTGGTGACAAAGAAAAACAATGACATAAAAATTAGCTGACAAAGGGGATTTCATAGTGGAATGTCAAGTTCAAGAGCTATGGTCAACGATCCATGTTTGATTCCAGAACTTCAACAACGGGATGAATGATTTGGAGGTGGTACAGAAATAATAGATACAAGGTGGCACCGTTTTCAAGTGTTTTCCAAATTCTTAGGCCTAGAAATCGACAAAAGGAGAAAAGTGGTTTTGGAAAAGAGACTTGCATGTCGTGAACTTGAAGTCTTGGTAACATGCATCCCATATGTTTTTCAATATTAGATCTTCAAAATATGGAAAAGGAAAGAGGTTCGCACAAGTTTGGATGTGGGTCGCACAAGTGACTTGTAGGGGAAGAGACATGCGCACCGAAACATGCGTGCTGAGGGGAGACTTGTGTTGCGTCACACATGGTGGTCAAATTGCCTATAAATACTGGACCGCCCCTCCTAATTTATCAATAGAGTTCAAAACATTGAGATATCAGAGCTCCCATCGCGTAGTTGTGGAAGTTGTTTAAGTTGTGGTGTGTTGCGCAAGTGGGACTTGCGTGCTAGATTTGAAGAAGTGCAGTTTTTGTTAGTTGCGTGCGAATATTGGTTTGGGTGTAAAGGGAAGTGAGTTGTGCAAGTTAGGAGTTGATGAAGCTTGTGGCACGCAAGTGTCTGAGGTGGAATTGCGTGCCAGTTGTGACTTGTGCGCCGATACATGCATGCCGGATTAGACTTGTGTGCCATGTAAGCTTGATTCCCCGACAGTGTTTTTGGGATGCGTGGAAGCTGGGAGTTTTCCCGATACCATCGGTATAATGAGAGATTCATCTACGGGTGAAATTTTGACTTCAACAGAGCACCAATATACCATAGAGGATGAATTCATTTGAGATAATGAAGACACCTATAGGTCTATAAACTGTGAGTGAATTCATTCCGGATTAGTGAGCAAAGGAATAAAAAGAAGGTGATCCTCTCTACCGGTAGTGATCCAGAGAGAGATACTAAGGGAGTGACCCTTGGCAAAGAAGTTAGATGACCCTAAATCTTGTAAAGGATATGTGCCTGGGACAGAGTGATTGTGCCTTAGCATTGTAATCCATATCTAGTGAGGTTTAGTGGAATTTTGTACGACCAACAACCTGTCGGCGTATGCTCCTTGGACATAGCCCTTAGTGGTGAACCAAGTAAATTTGTTGTGTCCTATGCGTTCTTTACTTTCTGTCTATTATGTGCAATGGGAAAGAGAGGGAAGATTATTTTCTTAATATAAAAACAAGATCAAAAGAGTCTTTTATTTCATATTATTCATACCCTATTTCACCACGCCTCTCAGGGCATTCAGCCTTGTGGAACTTACAATTGGAATTAGAGCCAGGTTGAAGTACTTGTCTCTCAATGGAGGTCACAAATCATAAAGGTATTTCGATCTTCGATGGGAACAATGTTCATCTATGGACGAATCAGATGAAACACTACTTCCGATCATTGGGAATGGATGTATTCACAGCAGCTATGCATGGTTTAACAATAGACATCAACAGTGGTGCATTATCAGAAGCTGAGCATAGAGAGTTGGATGCTGATGCCAAAGCAATCAATGCCTTAGGGGGTGCCCTATACAATCCTATATATACAAAGGTGATATCCTGAGAAACATCACATGCCATGTGGGAAAAGTTAGTTAATATATATGAAGGGGATACATAGGTCAGAGTGGCCAAGCTGCAAGTCTTGTGGAACAAGTATGAAGATTTGAGAATGAACCCATATGAGTCTGTTGATGCATTCTTCAATAGCGTAAATGTTGTAGTGGAAGACATGTGAGTTCATGGTGATGTTATTGACTATATTAAAATTGTGAAGCGCATCCTGAGAAAACTTCCTCCTCAGTTCAATATGAAATTTTATGTTTTGGAAGATAAAGATCCAAAAGAGATGACATTGGATAACCTGCACAACACCCATGTTGCATATGAAATGAGAAATGATGATAAGGTTGCTGTGGAAAAGGGAAAATCTTAAGAGGTGGAATTCAAGGCTTTGAAAAAGTTCACCATTGAAGAATCTCAGGAAGAAGATGAGACATATGAGGTAATTTCATTTCTCTTCTCAAATCATCAAAGAGTAAAAGTAAAGTTCAAAGGGAATCTACCTCTTGAATGCTTTAGATGTGTAATGGTTGGACATCTCATCGTAAGATGCCCCAAATAGTTTCAAGAATAAAATGATGATGATATTGTTGAAATTTAAAAGAAGAAATCTTCAGCCTATGTGAAAGGGAAGAAGCAGTTCAAGCTAAATTTCATCCAGAAGAAGAATCTTCTTTCATAAGAAATAGACATTTTAGATGAGTCTGTGGTCGATGAAGTTGAGGAAATAGAGAACTAAAATGATCGAGGAGAAAATCATATGGGTGCAGTAATCAGTAGTTCTCAGGAAAAGGAAGAAAATGACGCTGGGGAAGATGAAGAAGAAGTTGAAGGAAGAGTTTATATGGAAGCTGAGTTAGAAGCAGCTCTTGAGGAGATAGATGTTTGGAGAGACAAAACGAGGAAAGCCAAAAAAGTTGTTCATGATGCCAAACTCTATATGCAGCAGCCGGAAGAAGAGAAGTCTGAGTTGTTGGAAGAAATTGAAAAATTCAAGTCATCAGCACTAGAGAACTCAGAATCAGTTAGTGAGTGTAAGCTCAAGATTGAAGAACCGAAAAGGGAGATCGATGGCATGAACAGAAAAGTGAGAGATCACGTTAAGCGTATCTAAGATCTTAATGAAGAATTTGTTGGTCTACAGAGGAACGTTAAATACCAGGATAAAACCCTTAATTCCCAATAAATTCTTGGGAACGCAGGTCATTCTTAAGACTAATAATATGAATGAAGTGACTAGTAGTTCAGCACGAAAGAAGCAGCAACTTAGCTCAAATGTTAAGGCTGATTTAGGGCTTGATCAAAAGCTAAACGTTGTGGCAATTGAAGTCATACCGGAATCACCCGTCCCGATATTGAAGGATTATTTGTGCACAAAGAAGAATATGAATATTTAGAGATCCCAAGGGGATACTCGTAGTGTGGATGTAACATGAAGGAATGAACCGTATATCAAGTGTAATTATTTCAGAAAGATGTTACATTCACAGTATGTGTGTTCCATAGCCAAGAGATTCAACGGGAATTGGAACATAGGTGGCACCCAAACAGTGAACGGTTTTCAAAAACACATTTCGAAAGACACTGTTTTCGGTGCATAGGATTTGGGCACATGGCTAGGTACTGCACTTTGACAATTCAGAGAAATTTGCCAAATCAGAATCAAAACATTCTCAAGAAGCAGATCAATAAACTGAATGGTGAGTTAAAAATGTAGAATAGATTTGCGGCTTTTCAAGATGAAGCAGGTCCATCATACTCTGAGAAAGAATAGAAGCCGCAATCCATTCCAAGTGTGAAGGAAAAAGTGTAGACCAAGAAGAAGAAAAATGAGAAGGAAGTGGTGGAAGAGATTTACCTTAAAGCATAAGATCGCTCCGGTGTGTGGATCCTTGATAGTGGTTACACATCTCACATGATAGGTAATAAGGATATTGTTACAAGCATAAAACATGAAAAATAATGAGTGGTCAAATTTGGAAACAATGAAGGCCTGAATATTGTTGGTTCAGAAAAATCTATGTTTGGGGGAAAATAAATGAGACGTACTGATGTCTGGGTTTTAGAGGGTCTTATTCATAACTTTCTTAGTGTCAGTCAAATTTGTGACTTTGGGCACACTATCTGATTTACCAAGAAGATGTGTGTTGTGAAAGGAAAAGATGGTGCAGCTGTTCTTGCAAGCAAGGAAAAACGGAAATCTTTACCTTGTAGGAGGGGAAGAAGATACGTGCCTTTTATCTAGAAAGGAAGAAAACTAGTTATGGCATAAGCGACTTGGTCATCTAGGCCAACAATCTATGGAAGATCTGGTAATGTGTGATGCTAATAGAGACATTACCAATCTATCATGTAACCGCACTCATTCGTTTAATGCTTGCCAACAAGGGAAGATCATCAGAAAGTCATATAAGCCAAGGGAACAGAAATCAACAAGAGTACTCGAATTGGTGAATACTGATGTTTGTGGACCTATCTCACCATGATCTATAAATGGGAAATGGTACTATGTTCTTTTCATTGATGATTATAGCAGAATGTCCTAGGTTTTTGTCATTACCCATATTACAGAGGTGTTTAGTTGCATAAAGCAGTATTTGAGGGAATCATAAAGGATGCATTGGAAGAAAATTCAAATTTTTCATACTGATAATGGTGCAGAATTCACAAACATTCAAGTCGAAAGCTATCTCGAGAAACAAGGGAAAAGGAATTAAGTTTCATCAGTGAGAAATTACTAAAAAAATGGATGGGTTGAGAGGAACATCGGATCATCAAAAACAAGGCTAGAATGATGCTTATTGAAAAGGACTGACCAGAGAAATTTTGGAAGGAAGTAGTTTTGACATTAGTCTATATTTCGAACAGGTCTCTGTTGTGTCCGAAGGAGGGGAATAATCCATATGAAATGTGGTACGGAAAGAAGCCAACATTGAAATTCTTTAGAATCTTTTGGATAATGTGTTTTATCTTCAAAAAAGAAAATCACAGGAAGTTTGAGTCACGAGGAGATGAGGGGATATTCCTTGGCTACACCTTGAAGAGCAATGAATATAACTGCTTTAACAAAAGGCTGGGAAAAATTATTGAGAGCAATGATGTCACTGTAGTTGAAAATGAATAGAATACTCAACGACCTAGTGAACAGTTTCTGGATGAAATTGATGATGAGGTAAGAAACACATGGGGATTAGAGTGGCAGAGGCAGACTTAGAAGAAGATATTGATGATGAATAAGAAAGTGTCAAGACTGTGTCTGTAAGGAAGGAAAAGAGTCATGATGAAATTGATAAAAAAAATATCATTGGTGATCATATAGCTCTAGTTCAGACTCAAAGAATGAAATCATTACAACAAATATCAATTTTTATCTCAGGTGGAGCCAAAATGTTTTTCTGATGCAGATGAAGATGAAAACTGGGTTCATGATATGAATGAAGAGCTTGATCAGATTGAGAAGAACCAGAAATGGGATATTGTTTTGAGGCCACAGACAATAATTTCATCGGTACTAAATGGGTCTATCGCAACTAGATGAATAAATATTTCATAGTGATTCTGAACAAAGTATGGATAGTTTTCATGGGATACTCCTAGATTGAATAAATTGATGTTGATGAGTAATTGGCACCAGTTTCTAGGCTAGAGACAATCACATTATTTTTGGCAACAGCAGTGCAAAGAAAGTTCTAAGTGTTCCAGATAGATATCAAATATGCATTCGTGAATGGAGATCTAGAATAGGATGTATATATAGAGAAGCTATATGGTTTTCTCTTTCATGAAGATGGGAACAATGTTTTCATGCTAAAGAAGGTGTTTTATGGGCTGAAATAAGCACCAAGATCATGGTACTAAAGTCTTGATCGGTACTTGAAAAGCATGGTTTCTAGTGAGGGGGAGTTTATTACAATATCTATTTCAACAAAAATAGTAATCAACGGATGATGGTGTTGGTTTATGTCAATGACATAATATTTGGTGGATTAGAAGAATCTCAGTGTAGACAGTTTTCTGAATTCATGAAAAATGAGTTTTAAATGTCAATGATTGGAGAGCTTACGTTCTTCCTTGTACTACATGTGACACAAGGAAGGAATGAAACATTCATTTCTCAATCCAAATATTCCAAGTAGGTTTTTAGAAGGTATGGAATGGATAATTCCAAGGAGATGAAAACTCTTGTTTCTACCCGGATTAAATTATCAAAAGATGAGGATGGCAAGGTAATTAATATCACAGAATAATGGAAAATTATTGGAAGTTTGTTATACTTGACTGTGGCAAGGCCTGATATTGTTTTCTCCACATGTCAAGCAGCGAGATATCATAGTAATCCCATGGAAAGACACATGATTTCAATGAAAATAATACTTTGGTATATCAAAGGCACCGTGAATTTTGGTCTGATGTGTAATGATAAATCTTAATCAGTGTTATTGGGTTACACAGATGCAGACTGGGATGGATCAGCAGATGACAGAAAATCAACATCAGGTGGTTCCTTATATCTTGGTGGATTTTGTATTTCTTGGATAAGAAAGAAAAAATATTAAATTTTATTGAGCACTGTGGAAGCAGAGTATATTGTTGCCACTCAAGATTTCACACAGTTATTGAGGATGAAGAAGCTGCTTGATGATATGGGAGTTGAAGTGAAGTCTCCGATCAGAATCCAATGTGTTAATTCAAGTTCTATAAATCTCAGCAAAAATCCCTTCCATCACTCAAGGACAAATCACAATCAGATAATGTACCATTTCATCAAAGAGAAAGTTGAGCAAGGAATTGTGAAGTTGGAGTATGTTCCTACAGAGCTACAGGTTGTAGACATTCTCACAAAGGCCTTACCCAAGAAATATTTTGAGAGACATCAACTGGCTCTGGGAGTTCAGTCGACTTCCTGCATTTAAAAGAGTTTGGATGTGGGACACTACCCCCTCTCCCCAAGGTATGAAGTCTTTTCCCTAATTTACCGATATGTGTTCTATACTCTGTTACAGACTGCAAAGGAGTGACCTTTGGGTTTTTTGACATAGGGGGAGAAAATAGTGATTGTTCAAGGGGAAGATAGTGTAGCAATTTGATAAATCATGAATGATATGGGTAGAAGCTGACAGGTGGAGCAGCGAGATAGGGGGAGAGCAATGAGAATGGGGGAGCGTATCAAATCTGATGATGCTAGAAGTGATCAATCAAAGAATATATATCATGACAGTTGAGGATCGTGATAAAAGCAGAAGAGTGGTGGTGGAAAAATATTTCCAAAAATTGGTATCAGTTTTGTAAAAATTGGTATCAGTTTTTTGTCATAAATGGGTGTAAGAGATGAAGTGATTCATTGATGAAATTTTCATTTACTTTTTTTTTTCTCACGCTAAGCATTGCTCATGTGGGCATAGAGTATGTGTTGTGTAAATCCTTGATTACTATCAGAATTGAAAAAGGAGAATGGTGGATGAAGATTTAACGATGTATCATTTTATGTAAGAGTTGTCAACAAATGCAATGGGGGAGATTGTTGGGAAAAAATCCCTTAAGATATCTTTGAAGAATTTTTGAGGTGATTATGTTTGTTGACAAAGTGGACATCAGTGTGGTGATTGTTGACAAAGAAAAACAATGACATACAAATTTGTTGAAAAATGGGATCTCATAGTGGAATGTCGAGTTCAAGAGCTGTGGCCAACGATCCATGTTTGATTCTAGAAGTTCGACAAAGTTATGAATGATCTGGAGGTGATAAAAAAAGAATAGATACAAGGTGGCACCGTGTACTGGAAATTGATGAAAGGAGAAAAGTGGTTTTGGAAAAGGAACTTGTGCGCCGTGTACTTGATGTCTTGGAAACTTTCACGCCATATGTCTTTCAAGATCAGATCTTCAAAATATTGCAATGAAAAGAGGTTCGTGGATTTTTGGATGGGGGTTGCGCAAGTGACTTCCAGGGGAAGAGACCTGTGCACTGAAACTTGAGCGTCGAGGGGAGACTTGTGCAGTGTCGCGCAGGGTGGTCAAATTATCTATAATTACTGGACCACCCATCCTCATTTCTCAACGAAGTTCAACACTTAGAGAAATCAGGGATCTTGTTTTGCAATTGTAGAAGTTGCGCATGTGGTGGTGTTTCGTGAATGTGATACTTGCATGCCATGTTCGAAAAAGCGCGGTTGTTGTTAGTTGTGCACCAATATTGGATTGGGTGTAAAGGGATGTGAGTCACGCAAGTGTGAAGTTGAAGAAGCTTGTGTCGTGCAAGTGTCTCAGGTGGACTTGCTTGCCAGTTGCAACTTGTGTGCTGATACATCGTGCCAGATTATACTTCCGCGCCATGTAAGGGTGATTCCCCGTCAGTGTTTTCGGTCTACGTGGATGTAGGATGCTTTCCCGATAACTTTGGTGAAAAGAGAGATTCATCTACTGGTGAAAGTTGGACTACAACAGATCATCCATATACAAAAGAAGATGTATTAATTAGTGATAATGAAGATAACTACATGTCTATAAACTAGGAGTGAATTCCTTCCAGATTAGTGAGCAAAGGAAGAGAATGAAGGTGATCCTCTCCACCGGCAGTGAGCCAGAGAGAGAGACTAAGGGAGTGACCCTTGGAAATTAAGTGAGTTGACCTGAAATCTTGTAAAGGTAGTAAGACTAGGATAGAGTGATTGTACCCGAACCTTGTAATCCACAGCTAGTGAAGTTTAGTGGAATTTGGTACGACCGAAAACCTGTCGGCATATGCTCCTTGGAGGTAGCCTTTAGTGGTGAACTAAGTAAATTTTTTGTGTCATGTGCATGCTTTACTTTCTGTCTATTTTGTGAAACTGGAAAGAGAGATAAGAGTTTTTTATTAACGGAAAAACGAGATCAAATGATGCATTTATTTCAAATTAGTCATACCCTGATTCACCCCCCCCCCCTTAAGGGTGTTCAGCCTTGTGGAACTTACAATCATTCCATATGAACAATAATTAAATCATCCTATATTAGGTATCCTCCTTATCCATAAATCCCAAAATACTCATACATTCACCCAATATACTTATAATGTGAGGTATTTTTAGGCATCCCTAATGTGTATAACAAAACACATATTCCATCTAGGTAAATATTACCTAAAATAAATAATACTTCAATGTTATATATTCATAGAAAAGTTTTTTATATGGTATCTTCATCTTTATAATCTCTGATTAATCCTATACTTTCATACAATTAATGACCCATATTTCCACGAAAAATGATGTTAAAGTGCATGTATAACATCTTAGCTGTGTGATGTATATTTTTAAAAAGTAAAACATTCCAGATGAAATTAAACATCATTGTATACATTTAACACATTACCTCAAATTGTGAATGTATACCTATGTGGAATTTGATTCTTATTAAACATGATACAATGGATTCCTCCATGAGGTTTAAACCCACAATAATCTATTATCTTCATCCCTATTGGGATATATTATTCACAAAATGATATTCATCATTCCTTCCCCTGGATATATTCCTATGATCCTGTAAGTCCCCTTCACCAAGAAAATATCACATGAGAGTACGCTCTTTACTGGGTAATATTCCCATTGATATCTTACCCCTTATAGAATGTCCATATTATAACACTATTTTATCATTCACTAATATAGAGGGAAATATTATCCTAGAATGAAAAAAAATATTTACTTAATATGTCCACATTTCTTGTGAAGAGAAATATATAATAATTATACCATATTATCTTTGAGATTAACTTTAACGGGGAGCCCTTTCGTAAGTACAACATTAACCAATACTATGAATATTTCTCTTACTTATACTTACTACATGTTATTAACCTAAATGGACAATTTCATGTAATAAGATCATATGTTGAAAGAATTTTCCTATTATGTATCACTAAACAATGTGGGTTCTGGTTCATTTTACAGCAATAATAATCAAGGACTTATTATGTGCCTTTTAGAAACACCATAATGAACATCTTATTTTTTGAATTGCAATAATCTCTTGAGTTCCCATATATGTGTCTTCAAACTATAAACCTATTAAATAGTAATAATAACTATGTCATAATGAAACAATATGGAGAATTTATAATACATAAAGATTTTACCATTGATAGAGAACCTCTCATATTAAAAAATTATCACATTGAATGACACCCTTAATAGACACATATGTTTTCATAGATACATGTCAAAAAAGAAATATGATAATATGGGAGCATATTCAATAATTTTATTTTTTAAATAATGAATAAATGTGTCTTAAATCTAAAAAAGATTCCAAATGTAGGAAATAATTCTCTAAACAAGGCCTCATGATACCATACAAGGTTCTTCTCAAGGGATGCACATTCTACAAAAACGCTAACAAGAAAACCCTAGTGAGTTCCTAAATTTGGAAAATAATTACAAACAAAAAATCATAATGAATAGTAATAGTAACATTATTTTTTGGTTTATTTTGGTTCCATAAAAAATTCACATTAGAAACAAAGAGGAACAAAAATGGTGAACCTGATGAGAATACTTCAACCATGATAAGATTTTTATAACAAAGAATCATGATATATTGTTTCATGATTCATAAATTAATAAAATGGAACTATAAATCAATAATTTATCTATAATCTATTTCTATACAATGTAATAGGCATCTTCTTTGACGTACCATTCATGAAAAAATGGTTATTTATATATAAAAGTGATTGGTCAAGCATGTTTCATATATTTTAATGTCAATGATGGGTTTTTCATGACTGTGTTTTCTAATAATTTCCTATGATAGTATATAAATCGTTAATTCATACTCATGGAATAATTTTGATAACATAAACATGTATCAGTATCTACCAACATTAGGGCCTCATCAAATACTAATGTGTGGCCACAAACACTGTGTCTCTAGAAACAAGTCTGAAACACATTGGGTTGTCAGTAAAACTAAAATTTTATTATCTAAATACTAGTTGTTTCATGTAAATCCATCCTTGACATGAATACCCACTAGTCTTATATGAAACAATGGGTGGTGATTATGAGTCTGGTGTAAGCTGTCACCATCTAAATATTATTTAAGATTGTTCACTGATGAAGAGAAAGAAACATCTCTGTTACCATATAGAGGGAAATATTGAGGTAAAATATGATATCAACATTGTTAAATAGTTTCTATGGAGGGCTCTTATTAATCTTTTATCACAGATATATTCATAATAAATCCTTTAGGACCCCACTAAAGATGCCACTATTGAAATAATTGATTCGTTCACTCATATCCAAGGGTCTAAGAGAGCTCTCTAGTAATGGTGTGCCTTAAACCATATATAGTGGGACCACATACTCAATTTTATTAAAGAAATCAACCAATATACCTTATAAAAACTATGATGTATTTATATACCCTTGTTATCGAACATCAATCCCTATATGAGACTATGACAACTTTAATGGAATCTTTTCGATGTATCCATGCGACAACTTGGGGAAGAAACAAAATCCCACCCACGCATCAATCATGGAAACATATCCTAGAGGGATCTGAATACCGGGAGTGATAACATATCCTAGATTTCACCAAAAAAAGGAAAACATTTTCATTCACAGTGAATATGTATATAAGTAAATTTTGGGTGTCTTGGATGGGATGTCCTATACCCCTACTCTCATTATAAAAAGCTATAAGGGAATCCTATTAATTGAAGTAGGGGACGATCATTAAAATACCATAGAACCAAATAGGTGGAATGGATATATTCCCTCCCACACCACTATAGGAGATTATAAATATAATCTAAGATGCACTTAAGAGAAGTCACATATTTTGAACAAATCAAGATGATTCTCAGCCCATAAATAGGTGGGATGAGTGATATGTCTAGATACACAATTTCTTTTCAACTAGTGATTAAGGAACCATTTCAACATCCACTCTTGGGAATACACATAATAATTACATGTATTTAACTAATTATTGATATGTTCTATAATTCTCATAGGATCTTTCACAAAACTTTGATACACATCAGTGCAAATAATTTCATCTAAATAACTTGAATGAAACCAATAATGAGGTACATATTCCAAAAAAATCTAAACAAGACCATCACCATAGTACTATGGAAACATATGATCCACCTATGAAGTCCACACATATTATTGCTATTTTCTAATAGATAGTTCCCTGAAAATACAATCATGGTAATTGAAAAACAAGTCTGATTGGTGGAATCTATATGTTAATGATAAGGCCCATTATAAGGCCCCAGCCTTAAACCTTACTTAATCTTGAGTTATTATAAGATTACACATTGAGGATCTTTTCGGGTTTAGAGTTTTAGAGAATTAGATCATAAAACATGCATTACATTCCACATATAAAAAAAGTTGTTACATAAAGATAGTATTCTTCATTCCCATAAATGGAAACACATTTAAAATAAAACATGGATTATTTCTTGACACATCCTTGACTCTATCATCTTATCATGTACTTTTCCCTTAACCTATGAAAAACATTTCAAAAACATGGGATGAGCATAAAAACTCAGTATGGGTTATAAAAAAACATGGAAAGGAAACATGAGTTCATATATACATAAGAATGAAATCATACTTTACCCATAAAACATAGGCACTTTAACATACCTCATAAAATCATGAATAAATCATAGAAATCATAAGACATAATGGTAACTTGAGGCATTCATAACTGTCACGAACCGAATCTGGTCGCCACCAAAACTGGCACCAAACCCAGCCCGTGACATGACCCGAAGGGCGTTCCCTATCCCCACGGGCTGGCACAAGTGCCCGGGTATCATTTATTTTTGTTTGGGAACGATTCACCCGAATATGAAGGCATAAACCATTAAAAACAATCAATAAACTGAATTTGAAAAATGTAAACCAAATGATGTTTACACAAAAACTAGAACTGAATGCATATGTTTAAAGACACTAAAAGTGGTCTAAAAACAAATAATGACAACATAATTAAATCCCCAAGGACTCCACACGAAAAGGGGGTCATCACCCACAAAACTTCTCCGCAACTCCGCCCCAACGATGAGGACTAACACCCTGAACTGCCATCGCCCATATCCTTCCCTTTACCTGAGTCAAGCATAACAAAGTCTACTTACACCCAAGGGGTGTAAGTAGGGTGTGAGCCTAAGCCCAATAGGATACCACCCAATGATTCCAAAGTGCATGCAATACAAGGTGAAAAAGCAAGCAGTTTTAATATGCAATTAAAAGCGGTGAAAACTTCCACAAAATGAAACTTTAAATTGAAAACATTTTTCAAGATAAAACTTTCAGAATGTTAACACATTTAAATAGGAATATTAGATACTGAATTATAATTACAAAGACACCCAAAAACAAGGGCAAATACCACAAATCCACTGAGCAACAAAACCGGGAACACCCCTAGGCACTAGGTTGTCTCGGGCCCTATGTACCTCGTACCTCGGTGTAAAGCATCCATAGTAAAATCCACTCTCATGCACGAGCCACTAGTAGGGATCATACCCACAACATAGTGTTTTACAATCACCATCCACGTAGTTTAGTTAGAGTTGTCGTTATCCAAATGCTAAGTGAAACAGGGACAACACCCATCCGGTCCACTAGCCGTACTAGTACAAATCCGCCCACCTATGTACCCGGGCTTCCCCTTTTGTGCTCAAACAATTTCAGCATGCAACATAAATCCATTTTAAAATAAAACACCAATACTGGTCACACACAATCAATACAGTATCTATCACATTTTTATACCACTTAAAACACACAATAAAACACTTTGATTTGTAATAAAACAATTCTTCAAAATCACGTAGTGTCTTGCACAAAAAAAAACACCTTGAGAACACCAATGGCAAACTATGGGCACATTTTTGAATTACCAAAACATAAATGGAATCCCAATACATTTAAATTAAAACAACAAATCATTTTCTGGGAAGCCTCATATGGTTCAAGAAGTGACATCATTGTAAAACCTCCATTTTTACACAACACGGCTCTTAGAAATTCATGTGTTTCACAGACACCATTAAAACCAACTTTCACAGCATCAAACACATGGGACAATCATCAAAACAGTATTTTCAATCCTATTACAGTTCATTAAAATCAACTAATTACTTATAGGTCATCCCAAAATGAACCAATAAAATATTTGAATGAAAAACCCCCAATCTCACCAAAAATGGAACTTAAAATTCATTTGCATTATAAATGCAACTAAAACCAATTTTTACAGAAACATTCAAGTGAAATAAACATTATGTTACCATTAAAACAGCAAGCTAATTCACAAAAATTGCACACACGATGGAATCACCTACCAAAACCAAGGAAACCCTTGAATCTCCGTGCGAAAATCAAATCGCACCCCCGCCGCACCAAGAGACAACTAGATCAAACCTAAAACCACATAAATTGGCCAAGAAAGCCCAAAGTTAAACCCTAGGTTCAAAAACCTAGTTTCTGGACATTATTAAACTCAATTATAACCAAAGATACCCAAAGAACAATGAGTTAGACCCAAAGTAATTTGAAAGAGGAAATGAAAGAGCTCATTTACTTGAAGTATCTTGAAGTAATCACTCCAAAACACCAGTAGATGAAATTTAAAAGATCCTAAATTTAGGTTTCGTACGCACAAGATGTATTAGGTCATTTAGAAACTGGAATGGAGGAAAAATATTGAGAATTGAGAGAGTTATGAAAGAAAGTCTTTACCTCTTCAAATCTGGGCGATTTGAGGAACCCTCTGAAGTTCGGCATCAAATCGCGATATACCAGAGGTTCAAAGAGGTGGGAGAGGGCATGGTCGCGCGTCTGGGTTCATTGGGGTTTGGCTCCACTTGGAATCACCGAAAAATCCCAACAATTGAATAAGTTATAACATAATCAAAATATATTTTTAAAACAGGAATTGGGCTTTCGGGCTGGCCCAACCCCTTAGATAAAAACCAAAATAAACCCTGGTTATGGATTTACAAAAGCTCCAAATTGAAATGGTGGTGTTAATAGGTCAGGGGAGGTCATTTGGGAAGTTGAATGGGTGAAAAATATTAAAAAATGAAAAAGTTATAAAAGAAACAAAATTGGTTTTTAAATCTGGAATTGGGCTCACGGTTTGGCCCAATTAATGAACACTCTCTCATTCCTCCATAAAAGATTGGGAACCCCCCAAAACAAAGTATGAATGGAAATTAAATGAAATTGACCTTTAAAATAAGTCATGGGTGTGACAATTCTCCCCACCATAAAGCATTCCGCCCCCGGAATGCCACAACAACACCAGATGCAAAAGCAAAGCCCAAACGATAGACCAAGACAGACTTCCTTATCACATTTTCACCCGTTTCAAAAAGGACGAACATCTCCATTTAATTAAGAACTCAACTCTTCTCATTTCAATAAAAGGTTCTAAAAGTTCATAATATTTTTTGTTCAGTAGTAACCAAACCCAAAATCCATATTCAACCCCCACACAAAAATTCTAGAACACTTAATTCAATCCAAAACACTTTTCCACGGTTTAAAAAAAAAATTCCACTAGAAACATATTTTCAAAACCCCAATTAACATAGTTCATACTTTCAAAAGAGATAAAAACATATAATTTAACCTTTTGAAATAATTCTAAAATTTCATTTATAGACTTAAAAAAAACCATTTTCACTTTACTAGAAAATAACTTCACAAAAATTCACAGTCCTTAATGTGAAGTCATTTTTTTTTCCTTAAAATAAATGTTTCCAAGATTCCAAAACAAAGAGACACAAGACAATGTGAGAGGAAACTAGTTTCGGTGGGTGACTTGGACATATGGTTGGAAGCCATATTCCAATCACTTCTCCGTCACAGAGAGTATTCTAGGGAAATATCCACGGCTCCACATGGCTTGCCAGGCCCTGCGAGCTCACTGAGATTATTCGCCCAACTCTCTTTTCATTTCCCATAGTCATCATTAAACCAAGAAAACCAAATGAATCAGATAAATCCATAAATCCCCTAGGGACTTGAATCTCGTCCTGAGGTGTGCTGGCCAGGAACACTACCCATGACTGAAATGTCATGTCCCGACAATCCTAGCTCCAGACTATCCTGACTCTTCCCCAAATAACATGACCCAAGGAGTGAACCTTCCTCTGATACCATTTTGTCACGAACCGAATCTGGTCGCCACCAAAACTGGCACCAAACCCAGCCCGTGACATGACCCGAAGGGCGTTCCCTATCCCCACGGGCTGGCACAAGTGCCCGGGTATCATTTATTTTTGTTTGGGAACGATTCACCCGAATATGAAGGCATAAACCATTAAAAACAATCAATAAACTGAATTTGAAAAATGTAAACCAAATGATGTTTACACAAAAACCAGAACTGAATGCATATGTTTAAAGACACTAAAAGTGGTCTAAAAACAAATAATGACAACATAATTAAATCCCCAAGGACTCCACACGAAAAGGGGGTCATCACCCACAAAACTTCTCCGCAACTCCGCCCCAACGATGAGGACTAACACCCTGAACTGCCATCGCCCATATCCTTCCCTTTACCTGAGTCAAGCATAACAAAGTCTACTTACACCCAAGGGGTGTAAGTAGGGTGTGAGCCTAAGCCCAATAGGATACCACCCAATGATTCCAAAGTGCATGCAATACAAGGTGAAAAAGCAAGCAGTTTTAATATGCAATTAAAAGCGGTGAAAACTTCCACAAAATGAAACTTTAAATTGAAAACATTTTTCAAGATAAAACTTTCAGAATGTTAACACATTTAAATAGGAATATTAGATACTGAATTATAATTACAAAGACACCCAAAAACAAGGGCAAATACCACAAATCCACTGAGCAACAAAACCGGGAACACCCCTAGGCACTAGGTTGTCTCGGGCCCTATGTACCTCGTACCTCGGTGTAAAGCATCCATAGTAAAATCCACTCTCATGCACGAGCCACTAGTAGGGATCATACCCACAACATAGTGTTTTACAATCACCATCCACGTAGTTTAGTTAGAGTTGTCGTTATCCAAATGCTAAGTGAAACAGGGACAACACCCATCCGGTCCACTAGCCGTACTAGTACAAATCCGCCCACCTATGTACCCGGGCTTCCCCTTTTGTGCTCAAACAATTTCAGCATGCAACATAAATCCATTTTAAAATAAAACACCAATACTGGTCACACACAATCAATACAGTATCTATCACATTTTTATACCACTTAAAACACACAATAAAACACTTTGATTTGTAATAAAACAATTCTTCAAAATCACGTAGTGTCTTGCACAAAAAAAAACACCTTGAGAACACCAATGGCAAACTATGGGCACATTTTTGAATTACCAAAACATAAATGGAATCCCAATACATTTAAATTAAAACAACAAATCATTTTCTGGGAAGCCTCATATGGTTCAAGAAGTGACATCATTGTAAAACCTCCATTTTTACACAACACGGCTCTTAGAAATTCATGTGTTTCACAGACACCATTAAAACCAACTTTCACAGCATCAAACACATGGGACAATCATCAAAACAGTATTTTCAATCCTATTACAGTTCATTAAAATCAACTAATTACTTATAGGTCATCCCAAAATGAACCAATAAAATATTTGAATGAAAAACCCCCAATCTCACCAAAAATGGAACTTAAAATTAATTTGCATTATAAATGCAACTAAAACCAATTTTTACAGAAACATTCAAGTGAAATAAACATTATGTTACCATTAAAACAGCAAGCTAATTCACAAAAATTGCACACACGATGGAATCACCTACCAAAACCAAGGAAACCCTTGAATCTCCGTGCGAAAATCAAATCGCACCCCCGCCGCACCAAGAGACAACTAGATCAAACCTAAAACCACATAAATTGGCCAAGAAAGCCCAAAGTTAAACCCTAGGTTCAAAAACCTAGTTTCTGGACATTATTAAACTCAATTATAACCAAAGATACCCAAAGAACAATGAGTTAGACCCAAAGTAATTTGAAAGAGGAAATGAAAGAGCTCATTTACTTGAAGTATCTTGAAGTAATCACTCCAAAACACCAGTAGATGAAATTTAAAAGATCCTAAATTTAGGTTTCGTACGCACAAGATGTATTAGGTCATTTAGAAACTGGAATGGAGGAAAAATATTGAGAATTGAGAGAGTTATGAAAGAAAGTCTTTACCTCTTCAAATCTGGGCGATTTGAGGAACCCTCTGAAGTTCGTCATCAAATCGCGATATACCAGAGGTTCAAAGAGGTGGGAGAGGGCATGGTCGCGCGTCTGGGTTCATTGGGGTTTGGCTCCACTTGGAATCACCGAAAAATCCCAACAATTGAATAAGTTATAACATAATCAAAATATATTTTTAAAACAGGAATTGGGCTTTCGGGCTGGCCCAACCCCTTAGATAAAAACCAAAATAAACCCTGGTTATGGATTTACAAAAGCTCCAAATTGAAATGGTGGTGTTAATAGGTCAGGGGAGGTCATTTGGGAAGTTGAATGGGTGAAAAATATTAAAAAATGAAAAAGTTATAAAAGAAACAAAATTGGTTTTTAAATCTGGAATTGGGCTCACGGTTTGGCCCAATTAATGAACACTCTCTCATTCCTCCATAAAAGATTGGGAACCCCCCAAAACAAAGTATGAATGGAAATTAAATGAAATTGACCTTTAAAATAAGTCATGGGTGTGACAATAACATTCTTACGTAGGGAGTAACCCTCTTGGTTACGTTTGGAATACCCATCACAGTATATTCCCTAAAATCTCTTCGGAGAAACCTTAACGTTTCACTCCTTCGTGTTACCCAATGCATTGGAGAGCTATAACGGGCTCACCCGCCCTTAGTTTATCACGGAACCACCCGTCTTCATAATAATGCCCAAGAACCATAACATAATCATATCTCATAAAACATGCATAAAGGAAACATAACATTTCCACATTTCAATCACGAGATATCAATACAACACATTGATACAATAAAAACATTATAAAAACCATTTTCAATACCAATGTAATACATGGTATTTTTTTCGATTTTAAAAAAAATGTATGGCTTGTAGAGGAAGCCGAAACTCAAATAACGGTCACGATGGCGGAGAAGTCGTTGTCGCCGCATACGTACGACAAAAAACATTCCCTTTTGTCGTTTAGTAAACGCTTCGTATAAAAAGATTCCTTTTGAATAAACGTAAAATTCATAGGGGATTATACATCGTATAAAAGAAAGTTGTGTATAAAATAAAATATGCCTCAATGAAAGGAGATTGAGACAAAGTCCCATACCTTGTATCCGACATGACCCGACTGTTCTTTGATATCCTGAATAATAAACATGAGTTAATATCTACTTGCTTATGAACCTTTTTCAAGTTCATTATTCCTTTTATACCATGTTATTAACATCATGTAATCAGTTAAGTTAATAATGTTCATTTTGTCGGTATTTGGTTCTTAAGTCAAAAATAGACTTCTTACACTTACATGTTGTTAATTTGGTCAAAGGTTAATTATATCCATAATGGTATTCATGATGTAGATATAATATATGTCATATATATCCAGTACATACATTCATTTATAATATTACATAATCATTTAGAGGTATGAAATGAAATGCACCGTTAATGGAGACGGTAAGCCGTAAGTACGCATGAACGCTACTTTCATTTCTATTTCGTATTTTGTAGAATGGAATCATAATGATATAAAGATATATTATAATTCCAGTATAATATCATATATAATATCATAGTTCCATCTTTTATATGTCCCACATATGGTATTTAACGAATCAAATCACTTTGAGGGGGCGGTAGTCCGCACTTCCTAAAATGAAGATATCGTGTTTACCCATAATTGAAACCATAAAGGTATGCCCAAAATGAAAAAAACAGAAGATTAAGGAAAACATAAACATATTATATATCATATATAAAAATAGTGACATCATAATGGCCACCTTTGAAGGTGTTAAATGAGTATTGAACAATCATCGTTTCGGGAGGCAGAATTTTGCCATCCACGGAAATCGTATGTTCTTTAACCATTTGATGTAGTTGTGTGAGAGTGTAGCTCAAATAAATATTATAACAACATCCTAGTATAAATAATATACTGGTGTTGTTACAAAAGAAGTAAATAAAAAGAGTTTAGGGGGTTGGATAAGAAAAATAAAACAAATGAACATGAGAGAATGAATTACCTTTAAAAGTGTAACTATTTTTGATTTGAGCCTTAAGCCTTCCTTTGAAAGGATTATGCCCAAAGGGAATCCTCTAGGAAGAGGATAGGGATGTGGAGAGAGTAAATGGTCAGGGGTGGGCCGAGACAAAGGCCTGAGGAGTGTGTGAAATGAGGTAGAGGTGGGGGCCTTTTATAAGAGGAGAGGAGGGGCACTTTTGGAAAGTAAAGAAATATTACTTTATTTGAAAATGTGATTCGATTTCAAAAGGTCCCACATTGATATAATTCGTGGATAAGGTGATAAGGGTTGAAATCCACTCATCCAATTGGTTTTGGCCATGTGTAGTTCATTGATTTTATATTGTCTTTTCCATTTCATTTAAATCGTCAAATAATGATGTCATCGCTGCATCATTATTATGTCATAAATAATTTAATTTATTTATTGTCTAAAAATCATAAAAGAAATACTATGATGTAGGAAATCTTTTTATCTTTCCAATGAATATTTATAATAAAATATCTGATCTTTATAACCCCATGTAAAAATTGTTTTTGTAAAACATATTATGTATGTGTCATTTTTTACTTTTACATTAAATAAAAAGTTATTTATGTCATTTCCCAACCAAAATTTCTCCATGGGGTCCCCAAGTTGACCCATGGATTTTCATGGTAGGCCATGACACAACCAATAATGTTGGGACATGTGTCTAGGTAATTTCCTATTATTAAAGCATTATTTATACCTTAAACTACCCTAATTACCACTAATCGCGATTAAAAACATAATAAGTTACTATTCACCAAAAAATTATTTTAATCTAATTGAACCACATTTTACTTCTTAATTAAAACCATGTATGTCGTATTTTTAAAATTCACAACACAAAAGTGGAAAAGTTTCATTTAAACGAAAAATCAGTTTCTTTAACTACCACTTAGTGGTTTCACTATTCATCAAAAATTGAAGTTTTTCAGAAAATTACCAAAAATTCACCCTGAGCTATATTTGATATTCCGAATTCAAAAATGAAGTCTATTTTACAAAATTCAATACATATAAGTAAAATTAATTAATTTAATAATTAATTCCCGATGTCAGAGCAAATAGCGTGTTTTTATGAAACAATAAGTATCAAAAGATTGACACCAGTTTAAGTCCAATTTCAAAGTGAAATTGATTCCAATGACCACCATTAGATTAAATGGTAAAAATATATTCTAATTTCACTTCAAAACCAATTAAAAAGATAATCTAATCATATAAATAAATTATATTAAAAAGCAGTTTTGATGTAAAATGCAGTATTTTTCACTATTCATTAAAAAATGAACATTGTCTGAAAAATACCAAAAATTCACACAAAGTAAATTTTTATGTCCCAATCATAACGAATAAGTTTATTTTGACAAACATAGTTTATAAAATTGTCAAAAGATAGATTTAAAAAGGGTTTTCCATCATAAGGAAGTAAAACAATCTTTTAAGAATAGTAGTGTATTCCATGCATAAGATTGTATTTATTTTCATTTTAAGCCTCTAAAACACTATCTTAATAATTAATAGGCATAGATAAAAATATCTATTATTCATTACTTACTTGGGATGTTACATCCTTCCCCCCTTTAAAAAATTGTGTCCTCGCAATTTATTTACTTATCGAATAAATGTGGGGTACCTATCCCCCATTGCATTTTCAGATTCCCATGTTGCCTCTTCAATCATATGGTTTTTCCACCAAACCTTTACCTGGTGAATCACCTTATTCCGTAAAACTTGCTCCCTGTGGTCAAGAATCTGGTCCGGTTGTTCCTCATAAGATAGGTTCTCTTCCAGCTGAACTACCTCTGGACTCAAAACATGAGATGGATCTGGCATATACTTTCTCAACATCGAAACGTGAAAAACATTGTGTACTTGAGATAAACTCGGAGGTAAAGCCACTCGGTATGCAACTGATCCAACTCTCTCCAGAATTTCGTATGGTCCAATGAACCTTGGACTCAACTTTCCTTTCTTACCAAATCTCATCACACTTTTCCAAGGAGAAACCTTGAGAAAAAATGATCACCTACCTCGAAAGATAGATCCTTCCTCCGGTTATCCGCATAACTCTTCTGTCTGCTCTGAGCTGTTCTCATGTGTTTCTGAATCAGCTGAACGTTTTCTGCAATCTCTTCTACCAATTCGGGTCCCATCAACTTCCTTTCACCCACCTCATCCCAGAAAGCTGGAGTTCGACACCGCTTCCCATATAATGCCTGAAATGGTGCCATCTGTATACTTGAATGAAAACTGTTATTATATGAAAACTCAACCAAAGAAAGATGTTGGTCCTAACTTCCCTGATAATCCATAGAACAAGCTCGTAGCATATCCTCCAATGTCTGAATTGTTCGTTCTGACTGCCCATCTGATTGAGGATGAAAAGCTGTACTAAAATTTAATTCAGTACCCAACGACTTTTGAAGGCCTTTCCAAAAGTTAGAAGTAAACCTGGGATCACGATCCGATACAATGGAGATAGGAACTCCATGTAACCTGACTATCTCTTTAAGATACAAAAGGGAAAGTTGATCAAGAAAGAAAGTATCTCTTATAGCAAGGAAATGAGAAGATATGGTCAAGCGATCAATAATAACCCAGATTGCATTATTACCTCGAGATGTCTTCGGTAATCCAACAACAAAGTCCATGGATATATTATCCCATTTCCACTCCGGCACTAGTAAAGGCTGAAGCATCCCTTTCGGTAACTGCCGCTCTGCTTTAACCTGCTGACAAGTCAAACACTTCATAGTAAAATCAGCAATATCTCTTTTCATTCCATCCCACCAGTAATACTCCCGCAGATCTCTATACATCTTAGTACTTCCCAGATGAACTGAAAACGGAGAACTATGAGCTTCACATAACAACTCTCTTCTCAACTGTGAATCACAAGGCACACACAATCTCTTCCCAAATATCAAAACACAATCATTATCAATGTTGAATTCAGGCAACATACCTTTCTGAACCAGCTCTACCTTTTTCTGCAACTCACTATCTTGCTTCTGTGCTTGCTTGATTCTATCTGATAGAGATGATCTCACTGATACCTGAAACAAAACAGAAGGACTTCCTGCACCAGCAACATCTATGCCAAAGTTCATCAAATCCTTAACCAAAGGATCACGTTCTAACTCATCATTGTTAATGAAGCATTACTTTTTCGACTCAAAGCATCAGCCACTTTATTTGCTTTTCCCAGATGGTAATGAATTATACAATCATAATCCTTGATTAATTCCATCCATCTCCTTTGTCTCATGTTTAACTATTTCTGAGTGAATATATACTTTAAACTTTTGTGATCGGTATATATTTCACACTTTACTCCATACAAATGATGCCTCCAAATTTTTAAAGCAAATACAACAGCAGCTAATTCCAAATCATGTGTAGGGTAATTTCCCTCATGAGTTTTCAACTGTCGTGAAGCATAAGCAATTACCTGATCATTCTGCATTAGGACGCAACCAAGTCCTTTCAATGAAGCATCACTGTATATAACAAACTCACCATTCCTGGAAGGTAGTGCCAAAACTGGAGCATTCACCAATCTTCTTTTCAATTCTTGAAAACAATCATCACATTCTTTTTTCCTGATAAACTTACCACCCATCCGAGTTAGCTTAGTCATTGGACTAGATAACCGTGAAAAATTTATAACAAACCTTCGGTAATAGCCCGCCAAACCAAGGAAGCTATGAATCTCGGTTACATTTTTTGGTCTTGTCCATTCTTCCACAACTTTTGTTTTTGTAGGATCAACAGTTATTCCATCTTTAGAAACAATGTGACCAAGGAAAGAAATTTGTTGCAACCAAAAGTCACACTTTCTAAATTTCCCATACAATTTCTTTTCTTTTAAGGTTTGCAAGATAACCCTTAAATGTTTTTCATGATCCTATTTACTTTTAGAAAACACTAAAATATCATCAATGAAAACCACCACAAACTTATCCACGAACTCAGGGAAAATTCTATTCATTAAGTCCATGAATACAGCAGGTGCATTGGTTAGCCCAAAAGGCATTACTACAAATTCATAATGGCCATATCTTGTACGGAACGCGGTCTTCGGAATATCTGCCTCCTTTACCTTCAGCTGATGGTACCCCGATCTCAAGTCAATCTTTGAAAAAAACTGAGCTCCCTGGAGCTGATCAAACAAATCATCGATATGAGGCAAATGATATTTGTTCTTAATAGTGATATTATTCAGGGCACTATAATCAATACAAAGTCTCATAGAACCATCTTTCTTTTTAACAAATAAAACAGGAGCACCCCATGGTGATGTGCTAGGTCTAATGAAACCTTTCTCTAATAAATCTTGTAATTGCTCCTTCAACTCTAAAAGTTCAATTTGTGCCATTCGATAAGGGGGTTTTGAAATTGGCTTAGCATCAGGAACTAAGTCAACAGTAAACTCAACTTCCCGATCTGGTATTATTCCAGGCAACTCATCAGGAAAAACATCAGGATACTCATTTACCACTGGAACATCATTAATCTGAACAGTTCCTTTATTTTCAACGACGTGTGCAAGGTAACATTCATTTCCATCTTTTACACGTTTCTCGGCATCTTGATATGTTATCAAAAGTAAGGGTTCATTCTTTTAAACAAACTGAAAGTCTTTTTGAAAAGAAACTACTTTAGCTCTACAGTCAATCTTAGCATGGTAAATAGAGAGCCAATCCATACCCAGGATAACATCAAACTCTACTAGAGGTAGAATAATAAGGTTTGCAAGTAGGTTCTTTCCACAGATAAGGATAGGAAGATTCTTATAAATTCTTTTTTCCTCGACACTTCCCCCAGATGTTTTTACCAAAAGTTCAGGAGTTATTTCTTGAGATCGTATTCCCATTTTACTAGAAAAGGTTTCAGAGATGAAAGAATGTGTAGACCCCGAATCAAACAACACACTGGCATAATCTGAAAAAACAAATAAAGTACCTGATACAACTTCATTTGATGGCCCGACATCTGCAGAAGTAGTTGCAAAGGATTTCACCACCCCTTTCTGCTTGTAGTTTAACTGCTTCCCATCACTCAAGCTCCTTGTCGGACAATCGTTTGCATAGTGACCCATCTCATTGCACTTATAACATTTCACTAACTGTAAATCAAATTTGTTCATACCTTCACCTTGATCCTTTTCAGTGCAATCACGAGCCTTATGTCCCATCTTACCACATCGGTAGCACTTTCCAGAATTCAGAAGACATTCCCCAGCATGCCTTTTGCCACATTTATCACAAACTGGAAACTTAGTTCTCTTACCATCAGACTTTTTTGAAGAATTCTTACCTTTCTCCTGCCACCTCGGTCTCTTCTTCTGCTGGTTGTTATAGAACACTTGGTCATCGGCAAACTCCATTTCCACCTTCTCAGCACATCGAACAAGCTTTTCATAACTTTTAAACTCACGAGAAGCTAATGCCATTCGATATTTTGGCTTTAATCCTGAGTAAAAATGATTGATTTTACTATCAAGGTCTCGGATAAAATTTGGAGCATACCTTGCCAATCGAGTGAACCTTTCCTCATAGGCAGCCACTGAGTCTTCCTCTTGCCTCAATTCCAAGAATTGCTTTTCCATCCTAAGTCGAACAGCCTTAGGAAAATACTTCTCAAGAAACATACCTTTGAATTCATCCCAGTCAAGAGCATCAATCTCATCGGCGTCCCTAATATTTTTTACCATAGACCACCACTGATCTGCTTCACCCTCCAAACGGTAAATAGCAAGACTAACCTTTTGATTGTCTGAACACCCAATGACATCAAAAATATTCTCCAGTGCTTTAATCCACCCTTCAGCTAGCACATGGTCAGATGATCCTCTGAATGATGGTGGATGTTGCCACATGAAATGTTCCACCACTGACATGTTCCTCTGCGGTTGATCTGGCTGATCTCGTGCATGGATACCACCACCATTTATCTCTTGAGTCAACTGTGCCATTACTGCCACAAACTGTTCAGTTCCAATTCCGACCATTTCTGGATGCTGATTCGGAAGGTTATTTCCTTCTGTATTCCTTCCTAGCACTGCTTCCCTATTTCCTATGCGGAAAACCATTCTGAACAAACATGTCTTAGATGAAGCAACATGGTAATCTTTAAATGCTATATCATTTCGAAAAAAAATATTTTTGGACAATCATTTAAAAGAATTCTAACTCCTAAAGTTATCTAAACCGACCTTTGATACCAACTATAAGGCCCCAGCCTTAAACCTTACTTAATCTTGAGTTATTACAAGATTACACATTGAGTATATTTTCGGGTTTAGAGTTTTAGAGAATTAGATCATAAAACATTCATTACATTCCACATATAAACAAAGTGGTTACATAAAGATAGTATTCTTCATTCCCATCAATGGAAACACATTTAAAATAAAACATGGATTTTTTCTTGACACATCCTTGACTCTATCAGATTATCATGTACCTTTCCCTTGACCTGTGAAAAACATTTCAAAAACTTGGGATGAGCATAAAAACTCAGTATGGGTTATAAAAAAACATGGAAAGGAAACATGAGTTCATATATAAATAAGAATGAAATCATACTTTACCCATAAAACCTAGGCACTTTAACATACCTCATAAAATCATGAATAAATCATAGAAATCATAAGACATAAAGGTAACTTAAGGCATTCATAACATTCTTACGTAGGGAGTAACCCTCTTGGTTACGTTTGGAATACCCATCACAGTATATTCCCTAAAATCTCTTCGGAGAAACCTTAACGTTTCACTCCTTCGCGTTACCCAATGCATTGGAGAGCTATAATGAGCTCACCCGCCCTTAGTTTATCACGGAACAACCCGTCTTCATAATAATGACCAAGAACCATAACATAATCATATCACATAAAACATGCATAAATGAAACATAACATTTCCACATTTCAATCACGAGATATCAATACAACACATTGATACAATAAAAACATTATGAAAACCATTTTCAATACCAAAGTAAAACATGGTATTTTTTTCGTTTTTTTTAAAAAGGTATGGCTTGTAGAGAAAGCCGAAACTCAAATAACGGTCACGACGGTGGAGAAGTCGTTGTCGCCGCATACGTATGACAAAAACATTCCCTTTTGTCATTTAGTAAACGCTTCGTATAAAAATATTCCTTTTGAATAGACGTAAAAGTCAAAGGGGTTTATACACCATATAAAAGAAAGTTGTGTATAAAATAAAATATGCCTCAATGAAAGGAGATTGAGACGAAGTCCCATACCTCATATCTGACTTGACCCGACCGTTGTTTAATATCCTGAATAATAAACTTGAGTTAATATCTACTTGCTTATGAACCTTTTTCAAGTTAGTTATTCCTTTTATACCATTTTATGAACATCATGTAATCAGTTAAGTTAATAATGTTCAATTTGTCGGTATTTGGTTCTTAAGTCAAAAATAGACTTCTTACACTAACATGTTGTTAATTTGGTCAAAGTTTCATTATATCCATAATGGTATTCATGATGTAGATATCATATATGTCATATATATCCAGTACATACATGCATTTATAATATTACATAATCATTTAGAGGTAATAAATGAAATGCACCGTTCCGGGAGACGGTAAGCCGTACGTACGCATGAACGCTAATTTCATTTCTATTTCATATTTTGTAGAATGGAATAATAATTATATAAAGGTATATTATAATTCCAGTATAATATCATATATAATATCATAGTTCCATCCTTTATATGTCCCACATATGGTATTTAACGAATCAAATCACTTTGAGGGGGCGGTAGTCCGCACTTCCTAAAATGAAGATATCGTGTTTACCCATAATGGAAACCATAATGGTATGCCCAAAATGAAAAAAACAGAAGCTTAAGGAAAACATAAACATATTATATATCATATATAAAAATAGTTACATCATAATGGCCACCTTTTAAGGTGTTAAATGAGTATTGAACAATCATCGTTTCGGGAGGCATAATTTCGCCATCCACGGAAACCGTATGTTCTTTAACCATTTGATGTAGTTTTGTGAGAGTGTAGCTCAAATAAATATTATAACAACATCCTAGTATAATGAAGATACTGGTGTTGTTACAAAATAAGTAAATAAAAATAGTTTAGGGGGTTGGAGAAGCAAAATAACACAAATGAACATGAGAGAATGAATTACCTTTAAAAGTGTAACTCTTTTTGATTTGAGCCTAAAGGCTTCCTTTGAAAGGATTATGCCCAAAGGTAATCCTCTAGGATGAGGATAGGGATGTGGAGAGAGTAAATGGGCAGGGGTTGGCCGAGCCAAAGGCTTGAGGAGTGTGTGAAATGAGGTAGAGGTGGGGGCCTTTTATAAGAGGAGAGGAGGGGCACTTTTGGAAAGTAAAGAAATATTACTTTATTTGAAAATGTGTTTCGGTTTCAAAATGTCCCAAATTGATATAATTCGTGGATAAGGTGATAAGGGTTCGAAATCCACTCATCCAATTGGTTTTGGCCATGTTTAGTTCATAGATTTTACATTGTCTTTCCATTTTATTTAAATCGTCAAATAATGATGTCATCGCTGCATCATTATTATGTCATAAATAATTTAATTTATTTAATGTCTAAAAATCATAAAAAAAATACTATGATGTAGGAAATCTTTTTAGCATTCCAATGACAATTTATAATCAAATATCTTATCTTTATAACCCCATGTAAAAATTGTTTTTGTAAAACATATTATGTTTGTGTCATTTTTTACTTTTACATTAAAAAAAAGTTATTTATGTCATTTCCCAACCAAAATGTCTCCATGGGGTCCCCAAGTTGACCCATGGCTTATCTTGGTCGGCCATGACACAACCAATAAGGTTGGGACATGTGTCTAGGTCATTTCCTATTATTAAAGCATTATTTATACCTTAAACTACCAGAATTACCACTAATCGCGATTAAAAACTTAATAAGTTACTATTCACCAAAAAATTATTTTAATCTCATTGAACCACATTTTACTTCTTAATGACAACCATTTATGTCGGATTTTTGAAATTCCCAACACAAAAGTGGCAAAGTTTCATTTAAACGAAAAATCAGTTTCTTTAACTACCACTTAGTGGTTTCACTATTCATTAAAAATTGAAGTTTTTCAGAAAATTACCAAAAATTCACCCTGAGCTATATTTGATATTCTGAATTCAAAAATGAAGTATATTTTACAAAATTCAATACATATAAGTCAAATTAATTAATTTAATAATTAATTCCCGCTGTCAGAGAAAATAGCGTGTTTTTATGAAACAATAAGTATCAAAAGATTGACACCAGTTTAAGTCCAATTTCAAAGTGAAATTGATTCCAATGACCACCATTTGATTAAATGGTAAAAATATATTCTAATTTCACTTCAAAACCAATTCAAAAGATAATCTAATCATATAAATAAATTCGATTAAAAAGCAGTTTTGATGTAAAATGCAGTATTTTTCACTATTCATTAAAAAATGATCATTGTCAGAAAAATACCAAAAATTCACACAAAGTAAATTTTGATCTCCCAATCATAACGAATAAGTTTATTTTGAAAAACATAGTTTATAAAATTGTCAAAAGATAGATTTAAAAAAGGGGTTTCCATCATAAGGAAGTAAAACAATCTTTTAAGAATATTAGTGTATTCCATGCATAAGATTGTATTTATTTTCATTTTAATCCTCTAAAACACTATCTTAATCATTAATACGCATAGATAAAAATATCTATTATTCATTACTTACTTGGGATGTTACACCCATATTAATTAACTGATCAATGGGAGTGTTTTTTAGTCCATAATTAACATTTCAAGAGTGGTCTTAGATGTTATGAAATTATCATCCCAAAGGGGAATAAGTTGTATTTTTCATGTTCGTACCCATAGTAGTTATGCCGATAACTTTATAATTCCTCGCAATAGAATCAAATACAATTATCCTTCCTATGGAGATACTTATATCAATCACATAAACTACTTACATGATGTGATCTAATAAAACATTCTCAATATCTATATATATATATTTCCTTTGTCATGTAGATAATAGCCCAAGGTTTTGGTTATTATTTTCATAGCCTATGGGTCAAAAATATTTTAACATAGAAGATAAGATTTTTGTTTGATATTGTTCCACTTAGTAAAGTAGCTGGGAAAGAATAACTCTTTTCAAATTTGATGGAGGAATATATTACTAAATATGAAGCGTATTCCAAGATTATGAGGAAAAAATTCGATATTGTTAACCTAGTTATCAAGTTATATCTAAAGAAAGATTCTCTGGATTTGATTCCAATAAAAACTGGAAAAGAATTCTTGTACATTCCTCAATTGAATCTATGGGAAAAACTTCATCATCTACAGTAAAAAATAGCTCACATATATGAAATAAATAACGCACATAAAGGTGATATGAAATTTCTGCCTTCATATTGACCAAGATTCCCATTCAGTGGCATAGTGAAATAAATTGGAACATAATTGTAGATATATTCAACGTTCATAAACTAATGATTTGAATACTCTATGAGGTTTTTTTATGATTCTTCAGCTGATGAGAACATCAGATGATGGGGTGCTAAGAGGGAGAATCATTTATCACTACACATCAGTAAGCATATATCTTAATCAAATAAATCATGTAATGTTAATTCTTCAAGATACATTTTATTCTTGTTCTCATCACATTACAACCGAAATATTTCATAGGTTCTCATCATGTCAACATTAACACAATTTAAAACATTCATCTAAAGACTCCAAGAACATGAATATTGAAACATTAAATATGATTAAAATTTAAGATGATAAATCTCATTATCTGAATAAATTTTAAAAAAATAATATCACATTAATAATATAAAAATATTTTATATCATTACCAAACATGAAAAAATGATATCAAAAATATATAATAAATGGTTTCTAGATTTATTAAAATATTATCAACCATAGACCATAAGATTATGGATATTTTTATCAGCACCGCCACCTATAGGATGATCAAATACCTAGTAGGTTTTTGATATCATAGAAGGGAAACCAATTCCTTTACATCCAATAAGGATAGGGGAATTTGTTTCACAAAATCCTCTTTATCCATGAATATTAGCCTTCTATGTGCTAAAATTCATCTCACATGATAAACTATTATATCCTTTCTAATCTCATTATCCATATCTCTCTTCGGAGATGTTTTTGAAAATTGTATATTGTTCTTATCTCATGATCGACCTCCAAACACCTATGAGAAGTGAGAATCTGATGGAGAATGAATGTCCATGTATGGTATGAAAGTCAAAAACATTATATATTATAGGAAATGGTGATAAATGTTATAAAATACATCTCAATATATTTTGGAAATGAAATTATTTCCCTTATAATTTTGATAAGAACGTGATTTTGAATACATGTTATGAATCATTGAATGGTAGAAACAAACATTTCAATGAGGATTAAATGAATGATTCTGACATATTATAGAATTTTTTGGAATAAAAAATTAAATTTACCTTATATAACAATATATTTGAAAGAGATTTGTGTTTTTTAAGGGGGAATGGCTATAACATTTATCTGTTTTATAACCACTATTTTTAAATCATTGGTGGGCCTCAAAAATTAAAAAAGTAAGGGGTTTGACTATATCCCACTTGTATGGAATCAATAAATTGATCAATAGAATAACCATAGGCCTCACTACATTGACCATCAGCAAAAAATGAGGCAGTGATGGCATTGTCAAGTTATAACCCCTACCTCTTCTCAAGAGTCCATCTAACTATCTTTACGAGATGATATTATTAAATCATGAATGTATTAAGAATCATAAATGGATGTACTGTAATGAAGAATTTTACCCCCTAAACCTATAATAAATTTCATACCTAGAATGGTTGGACATGATTCATCCTCTAGACAATTAATGAAATCTTTGTTTTTTGAAATTCAATGACATAGGTGACCTGAAGAATAATATTATGCACTTTATTTATATATGTTCTTCCATGTATGAACCATAATAAAATAAGAGTACTAAAATCTCTTATTTATCATCAATACTATGGATTAGCCATAATTGTTTTGCGTATAAGGTTCCTCCATCCTGATCAGTCATTGGATGAGAATACCTTCACGAGAAATTTCTGTATGATTTTTGTTTTATCCATAGAAAGATAAGATTTCATGACCAGTAAAACTAAAAAGAGAATGATAATGAGAGTGTTTTAATAATATTTTACTATGTGCAATATTCTTAACATTTCCTATGAATCGGAAAATCCCTCTGAGAGAATTTCTAGAAATATAAAATGATAATATCATTAATTAGTTGAAAATTATTCTCATACAATTAAAATACAATCGTGGATTCGGTGATATTTCTAGAGATTCATAAATTATGGAATATTATCAGCAAAATAATCGGCCAAATCCTAGACTGGTACTAATAGTTCAAGATAAAACGACTATTATATCAAAATACAAAATAGTGTTTATTATGCTGTCTCAGATTCTATCTCCATCACCCACACCCGTGTAGTAATGTGTGGTCCCCCCTCAAATATTATGACTAAAATAATGGTGTCCTATTCAAAAATGTTAAAATAATATATATTCGAAAAATACAAGTATTAAAATAATAATGTTTATTATTTTCGAAAAATTTATATTGTTGGGTATTTCATCACATCTGTAGAAGGAACATGCTATTAATTCCATAAACCATAAATTCCAATAATATTGTCCATGCTGACTACCAAAAAAACTAACCCTTCTATTTATTTTTTGGAAATAAAATCCATGATTTATTATTATTAAAATAAATCTATAACATCTGGCTATTTCTGGAACAGTTATGTTTGGAAAGAAAAAAATGAGTTTTCTTAAGATTATGCCACTTAATAAGATGTATAATGGGAATTAATGGATACTAGAAATAAGGGTGTTTCGAAAATTTAGGATTAGATTATGAGAAACACATTAGATGATATGGATTCTATTCTTAGGGATCATGTTGAATCAAATAGTCAGGACCCAAAATTCTTGATTGGAAATTGAAGGAACTTATTCAAATAAAAAACCCCCACTAAGACTATATTCTATTCACAGAAACCATCATCATAGTATTAATGAGACACTGAAGGAGGGAAACATTCCATGTTCTATGATAGTTCACAACCTCAAATACCTTTTCCCCCAAAAAAAGGATGACATGGACCACCCTACCAAATAGTTCAATGGGATCCCATCCGTCAAATAAAATCATGTTCGGATTAAAAATAGTTATATGTTTTGATGAATTTAATTAATTTGGTGGAAAAATAATATTAAAAAAGGCTGCATATAGCCCTATATACTATTAGGTTTTAACAAGGTATGGAAGACACCAGAATAAGAAAACCAAACCTCCAAATGAAATGTAAACAATTTCTATCATCATATGATGAGAAACATATATTATAGAGAAGATGGTTTTTCAAACACACAATTAATGTTATTGGTAATATGAATATATATAGTTCCTCTTTGATGAATCATTCTCATGGAAAATTTTGGTAAACCATATCTCCAAATATTTTTTCATGGTCATTCATCAGAATACAACATTGAATGTATGATTGGGAAGAACATGGAATAAATCGCTTCTATGAGTCCCCTCATCATATCATTATTTCCTAACCTAATCAATCAATGGATAATAATAGTGGTACATGGTTTTGGTAACCCTTTTTGTTTCAAATAGTATCAATATATTGATGCAGGGTAATATGAATGATAGGGGAAACAATCTACAATACGTTATGTGATTTTAATATCTACTAATAACAATTTATATTTAATTAATATTAAAGTATTTCATTAAATTCCTATTCTTTAATTTTTTTAAATCATCAAAATTAAGTTAATATACAAATGATGGAAAATATGTTCACTCATCTTTAATATATCAGTGGAATGAATTGAGTTCAGTTTCACGGAGAAAGGATATACACCTAACCATATAGATATTTCCTTGAATGATAATGCTCATACTTCATGACTTGAATCATAAAAGATACTCGAGTCAACAACTAGATAAAAAAACCTTCCACCAAACATGATATAATTTTAAAATTCTTTAATATAATTCCCTAAATCATTGGACATAGACACCTCTAATCTAATTTCTAATGGAAGATATGGAAAAAATATCGAGGTGATTCTGGATGTTAACACCCAAGAATTTTCACTTTTAGATTTTAGATACCCCTTTCCGTAATTCACATAAGATAAATATACAAACACATTATCTTCAATCATTGAAAATATATTTTCAACACATACATTTACTAAAATGTAATATAAATGTGAATATGGGAACCATATTTATATTTCCCAAAATAATTCTGTCCATAAATAACTACTTTTGGGATCTAAATTAACATTATTATCACTTAAATGGGACAAAATTAACAAAACAATGTTTAGAAGTCATAAAATAATACATTCAACACCCACTGGATATTATACTAATGTAGTGAACATGATGAATAAGATCATTGGGATACACCTCTAGCATATGGGGAAGGAATATATAACACCAATAATGAACTCAAATAGGTGAATATAGACATAGTGGATGGCCCACAACCAACACTGATCAGTGACTCTAGGTATCCCATTTAATAAGACATAAATTCCTATTTCATTAATAAATTTCTATATTTAATAACCTAGAACAACAACAAAATATCCAGGACTAGATAATGATGTGGGCACCTAGCTTTTGGGTCATCCTTAAGATCATAATGGCCATAAGCATGCATCTCAGAGAATTTATCCTACTAACACGACTAAGTTACGTGATAATGTATAAATTTTAATCAGAGGAATCAAAATTCAAGACATTCATTATCTGGAATGGTTCACCAATATTGTATTTATTATATATAATAATTTGAAAATATAAGTATTTATAGAAAACATGGTTAAAAAATATAATTTTCTATTTAAATTTCGCATAGTTATAGTCATAAATCATTTGATCAATGAGACTTCCAGTATCAAGAAACTCTCTATTATGGATGGGTTTTCATGCTATAACCTGATCTAGATATCCCATAAATATGATTAATCCAGAACATTCTAGGAACCCCTATGATTGTGAAACTATTGAGTGGTTCCCATTTCCATAAATATTAATAATGAAACAAATTAATATTCTAAACATCATATTTTAAAACTTTTTATGGGGAATCATGTGGAATGTAAAATTGATGATCAGGTGGTCAAGATTCAGTTGCAAAATAGACATATTATTAATTTTATAATAGATTTCAACCAGGTGCATGAAGAATATTTGAAAAAAAAAATAACTCAAAATTCACATTAAATTAAATTAAATTAAATATATTAGCTTAATGGAATTCTATTTGGGACATTGATGTCAAATCAATGAATAATAAAAAAATAATTAACATTCCACCACTATGAAGACTCATATAGTTGTGAAGTCTTTAAGGATACCTCAAAAATAATGTACTTCATATAGTTCATTTTATGAATGTGCATACCCTTTACCATACTCATTTATAAGGGAGTCATTGATTAGTGTAATAAATATTGTCAATAAGCCTAAAAATTGTCATGATTTATCTTTTAAGCCTACTAATATGGATGTAAATGTCAAACTATATAAACCTCTTTTGACAATGAAACTATAGAGTGAATAATTAGTTATATAAAATATTAGGTCAATTATTCAAGAAAATAAAATATTTTCTTATATCTAATAAGAAAAATTAATGACACTAATACTATTCATTATAACATTTAGAGGAATTTCCTCACATTATTTATCATAGAATAGAAATTATGACACTACATGAAACATTATGAGTTAAATATGTTACATAAAATTGAAATTTTAAAAAATACCCCCAATTATCTCATATTTCCTAGATTATTTTTATATTGAGAGGTCAGACAAGAATATTTTAATATTGATTTTGTACCATAGAAATCAAATGTGGGGTAGGAACTTAAATATATTCTCACATGAGACCCTATATTAGAAACTATGAAAGTAGATATAAAAATTCTAATTTAGTAGGAATAATGTATTCTTGACATTGCTTATATAGGGGAAATTTATTTCAATAGTTATTCTATAATCTGGATACAAAGGGGGTGGAGAACCTAAAACTCAACAGATTCGACTTAAGAATTTTCTTAATATCTATAAAAATGTTTCCTTACACATTTCCTTCATTTTTTAAAAAGTAAGATCCAATTTTGAGGTTTAGTACCATCTTCTCAATGATTTTTCTAGAAATATAACTATATATATCATTTTCCCAAAAAATTGATGTAATATTATTAGTTGATAGTAAATATATTAAATAGTGAATACAACATTTATGATTAAAATTTTTTTCAACTTCAAAATTACATATGTGATTTGGAGGAATGGTTCCCCTATGAAATAAATCATTCCTATACCCCAAATGAAATAATGTGTTTATATGATCTAGAAAAATTTTCCAAATCCATGGTGGATCCAGACATGTACAACATAGTCAATAACATTTCTCATGATTTGGTAATATCCTTATTCATTGGTCGAAACAAGGATGATACTAATGGGATAAACACCACTCCATAATAAGATGTTCTAATTAACTCACCATGATATGTCACGATTAGATATATGTACACAATATAAGACTTCTACCACATCATAATTCATTCATTTGATCAAGATATAAGTGAGTAAATTTTAATATGGGCAATTCACATTATTCTTTACAATGACCCTTAGACATAGAAAATTCGCAATAAACATAACTCAGATGGAGTTCTCATGGGATAAATTAAAGGAGGATTACCCTCACTATTTTAATGTATTTTTTTACATGATTACATCATTCTCATCAATATTGATAAAATACTTCCCATTAAATCAAGTGTATTTCATAGTTTTTTCCATCAATTTCCAAGGGTTTCATGGACTACCTAAGGATATTTCATGAATGGAAATTTCATAACAAACCTCTAATTATATAAAATTTCACTAAAATAATGGATTATTTAGCATATAGATAATTGTTTGTTGTCGGGCCTGACCACTAACCAGAACCTTGCATTTTATGTTTATCTACACTTCCAGTATATTCTTCTCTATGTGGATTGAGGATATATCCCACCACGATTTCAAGAATAATTCTATTATTGATTTATTGAAGATAATAATTATTACCATATATGGTGTACCTACGATGTTATTCATGGATGATGTAACCTTAATCTTCAATTTAATGTCAAACTGGATATATCGTCAATATAGATTTCAGCCTAACCACATATCCTGATCCTAAAAAATAAAAATACAATAAATATTGGAATTCCATAGTTCTATATCAAATTTAAATTATTATATGTTTGATAATAACATGATGTACTATCCAGATAAACACCAACATGCTTTGTGGGCCTATCACACCACAACTTGTAGAATTACATAGGTGACCCCATAGTCATATGTTTATGTGATGATTAAAACCAATCATTTATATTTCCATACGTCATGTCTTAAAATTATAATATAAAATAATCTTTTTAAGGATTAAAAATCTCAAAATCGAAAATATGATTTTGAATTACCTAAAAATTATATTGTGTACACTTGGAACAACATGGAATTTCATTAGAACCGAGTTTCATGATATTTAAATATGAATTTTTGTCATTATTTATTCCATTAAGTAGATATGTAATTGGTTCTTAGAATCCCATTGATTCTTCGAATGGATATTCCAAAAAATGAAAACATGTTCAAAAAAAATTTCAAACAAAGGGATTATATAATTGAATCCTATTCATTTATCAGAATGGGTAGAGTGTGCATCATTCCACATATGAATGAATTTTTTCTAATAATGTAAAGAGAATAATTTTCATATTTGTATAATTATCCTATATTGGAATGATATTTAACTAACTGAAAACATTTCTAGCCATATGAATTTAAAATATATAGGATATTATTTTCACTATATGAAATTAAACTACATGTTTCTCATCTTAGTAACATGTCATAATACATCATGAAATCTTCCAATAATATTTTGTTAAAATTCACAACAATATAATTATAGCATGACATTAAAATATTTAACCCTTATATGACAGTCAAATGATGTTAAACTATATGATGTTGCCTCAACTAGAAATTGTTAAATCATGTAGTATCTACAGAAATTTCCCTTGAAACATGTTTTACTGAGGTGTAGATGGCCTTACAATTGAGTATTGTTTCAGTCATTTAGAAGAAATTGTGTATGACTAATGATTATAGGCAATTACTCTTAATATAACAATATACAAATGTATGATATAGTTCAGCCCACCTTTCATTACCTTAACCTTATTAAATTGTAATAATTATACTAACATTATAAATATATATATATATATATATATGATATAGATCAATGTTAGGATTCATAGTAGAATATTAGTCAATCTATGAGAACATGTAGTGCCATCACCCCAGTAAAGAACATGATCTTTATAAATGGCTTTAATAAATGAATTATGTTTTTCATGGTTTATACTCTATTAGGATAGATAGGGGCATAGAGATCTCCTCCTATCCTAATCCCTCACATGATTAAATTAAAATACCATTTCCCATCCATATGAGCCAAATCAAAATGTGGAATTCATATTCAGGTGGTACATGTTGGATGATTTTTACTCGAGTAGGAGAGGTAGTAAGGCGTTGATCCCCCCTCCAAGTTCCATTTTTTATCCTAATGTAGAAAATTCTTTATTTCACATTATTTTTTATTTAATATTATTAATACATTTTTATTCTCATCCTATCATGGTATGATGAATATCAATATTAATTATCAACATTTTTGTTTGAATAGTGTAGAATATGACTCATAAAAACTATATATATATCGATTAAATTCTCCATACTATATATAAAACTAATTTATATAAATACACTTAGTATGAATTCACCATTATATTTTATGCTTAAAAATATTTCCACACCTACAAATGAAACATATTTACACGGGAGTTGTCATTGTAGGGTTCATTATCTGTAAAAAATCATGTAATATGCTCACCCAAAATATGTGTTCGATCTATATAGGTAGCACATATTAAGAAAATTTTGTGTCTTGGTTTCTATTTCTATAAGTTATGTAGTAAATCAAAGATCATATATCATGGATGAGATACAACATATATCAATAACAATTCCATCCTCTCAAGAACATATGATGTTCTACTAATGTATTATTTTGGATATTTTTTTAAAAATGAAGATAATATAAAAATTACCCCATCCAAATATTGGTTCTATATCTCTAAGAAAATGATATTTTATGAAGACACAATTTCAAGATAATTTAACTTCTTCTCTCCTCCAATAATGATAAGTTTTCTAATCTTTAGGGCAATGTTGTATGATAATAAATTTCTTGGCCTTGATTCATTGATGAATGATGTTAAACTACGTGTGAGCTAGTATGTCACAATTCATGTAACACCCCAATCGTCCACAATACACTTTTCTTTTAATAACACAATAGTGTAGGATGTACGCAACACCGAGTTCAATTGCACCACAACCTATCAAACTAGTTATTTAGAAAGTGTTTATGAATATTAATAACCACATTATGAATTATTTATATATCCTATATAATATTAACATTCATATTTTGTGTTTCGTAGACATAATATCAAGACAAATTCAATTTTTCAGATAAAAGAAGTATTTTCTAAAAAATGTTGTATTTCCACTTTTTAATGGAGAACAGTTTTTAAATCTAATAATGGTCTATTTTATATATTAAATTGGATGAAATTAAATTCTTCTGTATAATAGGGAAATAAAAAAAATTTGGATAAATTTTATTTATTTTTAAGATAACTTTTATATCATTATGAATAGTGAAAGATGCTAAATTTTAATTGAAAACAACTTTTTAATCAAAAATACTATATAAGGTTCAATTAGACATTTTAATGGGTTTGAAGTATTATTACATTATATTTTTATCCTTTAATACAATGTTGTTCATTTTATGTAATTTCACTTTTAAACTGGACAAAAAACAGATATCAATATTTTGATAGTCCTTACTTCCCAAAAAAACACTTTCTGATTTTGACAACATGAATTAATTTTAAATTAATTATTGAAACTTTTATGTTTGGAATTTTTTAAAATAGACATCATTTTTGGATAAGGAATATCAAAATTTTCTTAGGGTGAATTTATTTTATTTTTCTGAAAACATTCATTTTTTGATGAATACTGAAAAAAATGCGTTATTATTTAAAAAATGAATTTTCATTAAATAGTTTTTAATTGTATTTTTATTTTCGGTAAAAATAGATACATAATACTTATATTAGTTCAATTTATTTAATTGGAGCAATTTTATACTAAAATTATATGTATAAAATATTATTGAATTTTTTATGTCTTTTACCCACCTTCTAGGCATGTTAGAAAATTTTCATAAATGTAATTTTACCATTTATATGAATTTAATTTTAAAAATAAAAGAGAAAAAATTAACATCAGTATGTAAAATTTTGTTCAATAAGATGAAAATAATTTATTTCTGAAAAATAACATTTGATTTTTATATACCACCGTTAAAAGTAACTAGGGTAATTAAAGGTAAATATGATATTATAATAACCCTAACACATGTCATAATTTTTTTGGATAAATGTATTTTGACCAAAATCCACCTTATGAATAATATATGATCATTTTGGTTCCACTTGTATTAAATTTTGAAATTTATTTATATTCTATTTAAAGAAGAGTTAAAAGTGTTAAATTGAAATATTAATAACTAAGTATATTTAATATAGGGTTATGCATAATATAATATCATCTATAAATATTCAAAATAATTATAAAAATATATCATACATCATGGTATTATATTTAGAATTTTTAGAAATTATATATTTAATTTTTTTATGACACTGTGATGTCGCATAAATTACCTTATTAATGAAATATTAAAATAATTGATATTATAAATATTGAAATAAATGTAAATTGAGACTTTTGACGAATTTCAAAAATTTTCAATGTAATATTAAATTTTAGGTTTGATTTAATGTATTATTTTCGATAAAATCCGATTGTTATTACTTTCCAAAAAACCGAAAAATAAATTATGTCAAAATTGACTTAAATTAGTTATTAAAAAAAACATTTTTATAAACTGATATAATAGTCCTAAAAATATATGGATCTGCCAGAGGACTTAAATAATAATATATATGTCATTAATGAAACACATCTGGTTCTATTGACATTTTATAGTATGTTTTTTAACCATATAATGTAAAAATACAAGGAGACATGGTAAATATTAAACTTTTTAAGCAAGAGTTAAATCTAAAAAATATGTTAATATGGTGCTATAAACATTTCTAAAACCTATTTTTTAGATTTTTAAATCCTAAAACCAAATTATACTCAAAAGAAATCATTTTTTAGCCATTATAAAACGAATATGATTGTATAATAAAATAATATTTCAAGGTTTTCCTAAAGTTAACCCCACCTCTCTTATAAAAGGTTAATTCCCCTTCTCATAAAATCACAAATCCAAAGCCATTTGAAATGGACAACCCCTAATAAAATATCCTCCCAATGATAAAAAAATTCACACAAGAGTCCTTACATTGATCAGAAATCCAAACCTATGCAGACCTTTTGATCAAATCAAAAGAAAGCACCCGGTGAATAGGGAACAATTTCATCACCTCGTTCAAAGTTGTTTTCTTATTCCACTTCATCATTATTTGTTGTTTCTGTACCAAAATAATGACTCCATTAACTTATACATATTTTAATGTCATTATAAATGTGTTATAACAATATTAATTATTTTATCTATCCTATGAATGAAAATGTCACCATACGTGAGTTCGTACGGCTTATCGTCTCCACGTCGCGGTGTAGTTTGTTATTAAACACTTAATTACTTGGATGGGTATAATAATGTGTATAATTGATTTAAATAATAATTATAACATGTTAAATATTCTTTATAAATGAAGTATCATCCAATTACATTCAATTTCACCATATATAGAATGATATTGTTCCTCGTCTGTAAGTACAAATTACCCTCTCCATGAACGCAGTGAGATTCATTACCCATTATAACCATTAAAAAATAAATTTAATATTTTGATTAATAAAATGTTTAAGAACATTATATCATTATGGAAATGAATTAAATACATTCTATCCATAACAAACAGAACTTACATAACAAAACATGTAATGAAAAACAAATTAGTTAACACCCTAAACATTGATACTAATGAAGTATTATTAACAAAGAAAAATTAAAAGATCATATAAGATGTCATATTTATATATATGGTTATTGTATAATTTAATAAATATATATTTCACCCATATATAGAATTTTAACATACCCTCAACTCTGGATAAGTACAAGGTAAAGGGTTTTCATCTCACTTTCATTCCTGTGAGATTCAAGCTATATTTGGAACAATTAACATTTGTGCAGTATATGTACAGCCCTTGATTATATTTTTTGTGTAATATAATTAAATTTATGGGTATTTAAATCATCATTTTATGATACTTATTTCATGGTTTTTATGTTTCGTATGTTACCAAATAGGTAAGGGAATTTCAAATTCCAATTTTTACTCCTTGGGTTTCACATAAACATCATTGTTTATAATACTCCAAGATTATGTTTAAAATAACTATTTATAAACTTATGTAGTAATTTAACTCCCCTTGGTGTAAATATAATCTTGATACATAGAGTAACTCCATTTATAAATTCTCAAGTCATCGATATAAAGTTGTTAAGAGTATATTTAACTAGTGTAGGGGCATTACAATTGGTATCAGGTGATGTTTAGTACCAAACTTGGAAATGAGATTTAGAAAAACTATGATTAGAGAACAATACCCAAAGATAGACATTGGGGATTATTGTAGGAGAACATTATTTTTTAAATGTAAATATTATGTGGGTTTTCCATGAAATATTTCTCTGTCAGGATACGAGCATGTATAGGTGGATATGGGACATATGTACCTAGGGGTAAAACCCAAAAACACCACTTTGAACTAGATTTGAATGGAAACTGGTTCATGACAACTGTCTTTGATGCACACTTGGTTATGAAACTCTATAAGGATATTCTTAGGATAATTTAAATTTTCATTGCAAACTGTTTTAAAGGATTTTAATATTTGATGAAAATAAATAACCTTGGTTAATACTAAGGTGTTTTAGATTGAAAATAAGGTGTCATGATATTCTATAAATTATTTTATGACTATTGTTACTCACGCAATTCTTTCGGTTATTACTCAATGGCTGAATTCTAAGGAATTTATAGTTACATTAAACATGAAGTATATGGTGGGAACGGTGGAGGAAATGAGAAATTAAATTTATTGTTTATAGGAAGAAAAGATATAATGTTCATGCTAAATTAGTTTTCCAAAAATATGATCAACAACATATATATTTACCAACTCCCAGACACAACAATGATGTGAAATGTGGTGAATAGTATATTCTACAGTAGTGGAGACCATGGAGAAAATAAAGATCAAGTTCTATAATGCATGAAATGTGGAAGGAGAAACATAATAATACATCTCAATAGAACAACAAAATGCATTATGTATCAGAAAGAAGGAAATAATGTATAGAATTACCAAGGAAAAATGAAGAGTAATATGGAAGAAAATGAAAATGATACCAAGAATCAATTTACAGACATTTTCATTAAATGTACTGGACTTGGGAATTACCAAAGTCAATAACCTATTCTAAAAGATAACCTCTTGGTCATGGAAGAACTTATGTGGAAATAAATTTATGGATAAATGTTTTAAAGTATAATTTCTCTTTGTTGATTGGATTACATGGATAAAATTTTTCTTTTATGTGTAACCCTACATTTTGTTATGTAAAAATGTTATTCGGTGAAGAATTATATTTTCTTCTATGGATAATGTTAGAAATAACAATTAGGTTTTATATTATCCTTGAATTAGGTGCAATTATAGGTTATTAATTTTTTGGATGAAAATTTGAGGTATGAGATAACATTTTTTGTTACATTATGTTATGGTAATTTTGAGGAATTTATCTCATTTTGTGAATGTTATAAAATATAGTTTTTGAAAAAGTACAACATGCAGATCATGTAACAACCTATCATGTTGGAAAAATCTGTGGGAATCAATACCACAACCAATGTGAGGTTGGGATTTATCCCCTACCACTGGACTACATGAAGTCCTAGGTTAGTGTGACAAATTCTTTTTAGTTAAATGATTTTATTGATAAATAATAAGTTAATTTTGGATCTTATGTTTAATAAAATGGATATATTTAGTGTATGAATATGATTTAGTGATTAAGTGATAATTGTTATTTGGCAAGACGTTCACTCTGTTGGGAACACTAAATGCCTATGAAAAATATAATACAATGAGATTTCTTTTGAGGAGTAATGGTGGGTTTTTATCTATGTATTAATTGTTGATTGATAGCGATATGGGTTATTTATGGAAATTATTTCCCTATCATAGAGAATATGTTATTATGTTAATTACTTTTAAGTATGTGACTTTATGAGTATTCGATGTTATTTCGAGATACAATTTAATGTAGAAGACTACATTATCAAATTCTTCTGTGTTTTTTTTTTCAATCATAGATTGGATTATATTGAATGATTTTATGAACAATTTTTTATTGAATGATATTTATAAAACATTGGGTATTGTTGGTTTAATTTTAGAAATTAAGATTAGAATTTATTTCTCAAAAGGATTATCCTTTTTGGGGATCATCTGATCTTTTACTAACCATTTTGGTTTTGGTTATTCTCTAAAGAAAAGTAAAATATATATTTAATCTATTGTGGATTATGTGATTCTTTATAAGTTGATTCTACTACTTCAGGTGTGACCAAGTCATCCTGAATACACATTGTATTGGAGTGAAATATGAGTTTGTGGTATAAAATAGGTAAAGGATGGAACATTAGTTATCAAGTACTTTTTGTCACTTATTCATTGAGAAAATTAATACTTATACTGTAAGGAAAGGATCCTAAACCGAAAAAATGTGTTATCATAATACCTTACATTATCCATCATAGATTTATGGCCTTGAGGCACTCAATTTTCAATTCAGTTGTTTGTGATGGATTAGATCAATCAATACCAATAAATATTTATGTTTTCCTCTAATTATAATTTCCATCAATGTTATTCTTTTCAAAATCTTATTTTTTTGTGACTTTTCCATTCCATTTCCCTCTTATTATGTCTAAATTTTATAAACACTATTTACAATGGGGGTTTTCTACAAAGTTATTTTCTGTTGTTAAACCTTTTATTTATAAACAACAATTTCAATTTTCAAGGATGCAATTTATTCAAGGAGTGAATAATGTAACACCACAATCTTCCATGGTACATTTCTCTTTAAATAATACAATAGTGTGTGATTTACTCAACAATAATTTGAAGCATAACACGACCTATCAAACTAGCCGTTTCGAAAGTTGTTATGAAAAGTAATAACCACAATTTTAATTTTACAAATATATATCACATGTAATTTTAACATTTAACTTTTGTGTTTCATAAACATATTATAATAAAAATTTCATCTTTTCAGATAAAACAAAGTATTTTTAAAAAATTTAAAAGTTACACCTTTTAATGGAGAACCCTTTCAATATTCAATATTTGACTCGTTTTTATATTCAATTTTATGAAATTAAATTCATATTTATAATAGGGAAATAAAAATTTAGATTGGATAATTTTATTTTGTTTTTATGATAACTTTTATATTCTGATTAATAGTGAAAGATACTAAATTTTAAATGAAAAAATATTTTTTTTAATCAAAATAATTTATAATGTTATATTATACATTTGAATGGTTTTGAAGTTTAATTTGAATATATTTTTATCAATTAATACAATTTTGTTCATTGGAAGTAATATAACTTTTAAACCGGACATAAACACGTATCAATCTTTTTATAGTTTTTACTTCTCAAAAACCTGATTTCTGGTTTTAACAATGGGAATTAAATTTAAATTAATTAATGATACTTTTAAGTTTTAAAATTGGTAAAATATACATCAATTTTGAATTTATATTATCAAAATTAACTTAGGTTGAATTATTTATATTTTCATGAAAACTTTCTATTTTTGATGAATAGTTATAAGCACTACGTTATTGTTTAAAAACTGACTTTTTATTAAATAATTATTTATTTTCATTTTATTTTAAGTCAAAATAGACACCTAACACCTATATTAGATCAATTTAATTCATTGGGATCAATTTTTTAATAAAATTAGATTTATAAAATTTTATTGATTTTTTAACAGCTTTTACACACCTTTTAGGCACGTTAGAAAATTTTCATAAAACTAAATTTTACCATTTCTGTGAATTGAATTTTAAATATACAAGAGACATGGTTAACATCAGTAAGTAAAATGCGGTTCAATAAGATGCAAATAAATTTTGGTGAATAGTATGTTTTGAATTTTATTTACCATAGTTAAAAGTAAGTTTAGTAATTACAGGAAAAAATGATATTATAATTACCCAAACACATGTCATAATTATATTGGATAAGTGAATTTAGACAAAAATCAACCTTAAGAATAAAATATGATCATTTTGGATCTTCATGGTTTAGATTAGGACATTTATTATTATTATATTTAAAGAATAATTGAAAGTGTTAAATGCAAATTTTAATAACTAATTTATTTTATAATGGGTTATAAATAAGATAATTTGAACTAAAATTATTCGTTAGAAAGATAAATGGATTTCCTACATGATGTTATTTTATTTATAATTTTAATACATTAAATAATTACATTTATTTATGACATAATGATGAATCTTAAATTTCGTTATTAATGGATGATTAAAATAATTGCTATTATAAATATTAATATAAATGTAAATTGTGACATTTGATGTATTCCAAAAAAATATTATAGGTTTTCAATAAATGTTACGGTTTATTATATTTATTGTTTTCTAAAAAATAATTTTTTTTGACTTTCAAAAAAACCAAATACTAAATAATGTTAAAGTTGACATAAATGAGTTTTTAAAACAAATACTATATTATTAAATGATATAAAAGTCCTAAAAAATAAGGATCAGAAAAAGAACTTATATAATAAATGATATTTCATTAAATAACCACTTGGGGTTTTCTTGGCATTATATATTATTTTTTTTAACCATATAATATAAAAATACAAGGAGGTGTGGTAAATGTTAAACTATTTAACAAACTATTAAATCTAAATGATATGGTTAATATGGTGACCTAAACCTGTCTAAAACCAATTAGATGAGAGGTTTCCGACCTAGACTGACCTTATCTTCAAAATAAATCCTTTTGGATTCATTATAAACTGAATATGATTGTATAATAAAATAATATTTCATGATTTTTCTAAAGTGACCCTCACCTCTCTTATAAAACGACAATTCCCCTTGTCTCCAAATAACACATCCAAATCCTTTTTTATTTACCATGACCTACTCAAGTATCCTCCCAACTACCCTCAAATAATCCTAGAGTCCTCAACTATTTGGAATTCCAACCTAAGGATCCCTTTTGATCAAATCTAGAGAAATCACTCGAAGAAGAGGTAATAATTTCATCAGCTCTTTCAATGTTATTTTCATCTTCCACTAACACTTTCTTTGTTGTTTCCATACCAAAGTAATAAATCTAGTAACTTCTACATGTTGGGATATTATTAGAAAAAATTGTACAACAATATTCATTATTCTATCCATCCTATGAATGACAAAGTCACCACACATGAATACATATGGATTACCGTCTCCACGTCGTGGTGTAGTTTGTTATTCAACACGTAATTATTTGGATGGGTATAATAATGAGTATAAATTATTTTAATAATAATATAACATTTTAATTATTCTGTATATATACATTACCATCCAATTACATATTATTTCACCATCAATAGAATTTTATTTTTTCTCTTGAGTATGTATGGATTACCGTCTCCACGAACGCAATGAGATTCATTCCCCATCGTAACCATTCATTAAAAAATATCTTTTTATTGTTAAAAAATAATGTTTAATAACATAATATAATTATGTATATGAATAATATACATCCTATCCATTAAAAACATTACTTACATATCAATACATGTAATGAAAAACAAATCAGTTACACCCAAAACAATGATATTACTGAAGTATTACTAACAAAGAAATATTAAAGTATGATATATGATGTCAAATTTATGTATATGGTTATTTAATGATTTAATAAAAATTATTTATCCATTATAATGGAGGTTAATATACCTTAATCTAAGGAAAAGTACAAGGTAATGGTTTTTCATCTAACTTTTATTCCCGTGAGATTCATGTTATATTTGCCACTATTACCTTTTGTGCGGTGTATGTACTACCCATTATTGTGTTATTTGTGTAATATAATTTAATTTATGGGTATTTAAATCATCATTGTCTGATGTATCGTTCATGTGGTGTATGTTTCTATAGTTACCAAATTTTTAAGGGTATTTCAAATTTCAATTTCCACTCAATTGGATTTACACAAACATCATTGACTATTTTGCTCCATGATTATGTGTGAAATAACTCCTTATTTACTTATGTAGTGATTTATACTCTCCTGTGTGTGGATATACTTTTGATATACATAATCACTCCATTGATAAATTCTCATTTCATCAATATCAACATGATAAAAGTAATTTTAACTCAATTTCTATTCATTGAGTTAAACATCCATGTCATTTGTGTTGTTTTTACAATAATATGTGTGAATGCCCTATTATTTATTTACACTGAATATCCAATAATATTGATTTCATTTATATTTGTAACACATAATTATGTAATTTATTTATCGTTAACCAAAGATACAATATTTTTAATGTATGTCATCCCAATTTACATTCCATTAAGACTTCTTTGTTGTTATGCTTCAATGAACTTTTATATGGTGTATATACTGTAATTTAACATAGTATATCATGAATTACTGTATTATTATGATATTATAAAGTTTTAATTACCTTAATTATTTGTATTCTAGCATCTCTCATTGGGTTAGTAACTCTAAATAAAATATTATTTTAAATGTTTTAATGATTTATTCTTCTTAATCTCTCTCAATAATTTCCATGTTTTAAAAATGGTTTTAAGTATATATTTATATAGAAATTAATGTTTTAAAATTAATTTTCATTTTAAAATATTCAATGTGGTGTTGGAAACGTTGATTTAAAACTCTATTTTAAAGGTCTTCTTTATAAATAGTGATACTTTTAAATGTTTTTAGGAAAAGGGGATGTTTCTCTCATATAGTTTTCATTATTATTTTCATCTATATCAATATACTTCATTATTCTCGATTGAGATTAGTATATTATAATATAATCCGCCATATTGTATTGAATGAGTTATGTTTGACTGTGGATTTCAAAATTTATTCAATTCATGGTTTTTGGTTAAAATATTGACATTTAGTATGCTAGATTTAATATGAATGTTTAGATTATGTTTCATTCATTTCATATAAGGAATGCATTAGACTTTTTAAGTGACGAGTGGATCCCGTTATAGCTCCATGATGTAGCGGGAGGTCTCATGAGACAAACTAGTGTCTTAGCACAATGTATTGAAAAAAATATTATTTGTAGTCTTGGCACGAGGCCTTGACAATATGGTAATGTTGTCCAGCATTATGAATTCCATCATTATAAAATTTTCTATTGATATTACATACAATTATTCGACTAGTAAAATATCCATGTGAATAACTAAATGGAATTATCTGATTGATATTCTCTATATTAATCTGAAATTAAAGTTTAAAATGCCTGTGTTTTAGTCTAATACATTTCCTTAAATATTTATGATTATTTATGAATGTTACTACTATATTTTAGTCCTTATTAAGAATGTGTTCTCACCCCTTTATATGTTTTATTTTTTCCAAGATGTGATTATTTATATCATAATAATCATATAGGAATTGGATAAGTGATATGATTTTGTTCAAAGGGTACATAAAGTTGTTTTTATTTATTTCCTGATATAATGTAAAACATATGTATGTATCTAGTACTTCCAAGGATACTAAGCTAAACAATCTTTCAGAACATGATCTTTTGTAATTATGCCATTGATATATCATAATGCACCGAATCTGGGTAACTAGGGGTGGGGTGTTATAGTTCCACCCATAATTAAATTAAATAAAAGTAATTATTGGATGATGTTAAACTAAAAATCATATTTTTCCTCATATTATAGCAATAAATTACAAATAATACGAGTCTATTTTAGATGAAATTGAAATAAATGACATCTTGGTCCCTATCATATGACCATAAATAGCATGAAATCCATGATATTGTAATATGATGTTAAACTAAAAAAATTATTTTTTATACTATATTTCCCCAAAATTCATTAAATTCGATTTCTTTTCACATGATGTTAGAAAGAACAACAAATTGGTCCTCATCTTATGGACTTAAACTATATGATATCAATATCCTTGTCACATGATGTTAAGATACCTCACATCTTGGTACTCATTATATCACGAACCATCCTCTAGGGACCGTATCGCGACAACCACAGGCCCTCCTTCCATAGGCCAGGGGCTGGCGACTAGCAACAAAGGCGTAAATCCCTAAACTGGGAAGTCATTTCCATTATAAACTAAAAGAAACACAACAGAGTATGTAACTAGAAGTAAAATAGTATGTAAAATTGTATATCGAGAGAGTAATAAAAAGTAAAGGGGCTGAAAATACAAGCACAACTGAAAGTACAAGTACAAATGAAAAGGATAAAACAGCTGAAAGATGAAAATAAGCTCTTGGATCGTCCACCACGGATCCTACAAGAAGGGTAAGTACAGATAGCCTCCTCAGTACTCCACGTACAACAGTCTCCTCTGGGTACCGACTAGTCATGAGGTCCACCTCCGGGTAACATCTAGTCTTCGTCCACTCAGCCTCAGTAGGCGATGATAGTCATTTGAATTCAACACAAAGAGGTGAGGGCATAGCCCTTGCAGGGGTGAGTATAACGATACTCAGTAGGGACCCTAAGATCCTCAATGTCTCAATAAATCCAACAATGATAAACCAGAAGGTATGAAATCAACAGACAACCCCACTTAGGTATATGCCCAAACATATACCTATGTTTTCTAGTAATCCATCTACATCATAAAGAAAACACAAAGTTATTAACTCATCTCACACAGGTATACAGCTTTTGTAGAGAAGTACAGATGATCAGATATAGCCACTGAATCATCTATGTTGTTGGACCAAAACATGATCCAGGACCAACTATTCTGTCAGACCAACACATGATCTGGGAACAGTTGTCAAGACTGTCGGACCAACACATGATCCAAGAACAGTCGTAGAGCTGTTTGGCCAACACATGATCCAGGAACAGTCATTATAGCTGTCAGACCTACACAAGATCTGGGTCCAGCTATTCATTAGGACAAACACATGATCCAGGAATAGAATTTAGAACCATCGGACCAACACATGGTCCAAGAATAGTCATCAGAACTGTCGGACTAACACATGATCCAGGAACAGTCAACAGTGCACAACCAGCCACAGAGTTCCTCTTAGTTATGCTTGATTTTAGGAGGGTCCACCCCTCAAGACAATTGTTGATACATCAACCATCACCCAATACCATGATGAATTATTTCAAGGGTCTCCCTCATCATAGGGGTCTCAACGCAACAGACAGCGTGTCGATCAAACAATTGGTATGTTAGTTTTTGGCATTTTTGTTCCAGGGGCCCAGTAAATTTTTAGGTTCAATCAAACCCGATCATTCCCCATCTATGTCCAATCCTCAAGTGGGGTATGCGAAAGGAACTTTCTCACTCTATGCTTTCTGTTTCCGCAGGAGGTTCATCGATCGGACCCCTATAGCACATGATATGGGTGAAAAGGTGTAAACATGCCATAGCGGGTACGGGTCCGGTCCGACCAAGTAGGATCGATGCGGCCAGACCTGGTCCGCTGGTCCGACCCGAACCTAGAGGCGGCCCATAATGAGGGGGCGGCCTGGACCGAGGTGGTGGGACGACTGATGTGGGGGCCCGGCCTGAGGCAGCGCCTCCCCCCCCCCCCGGAGGCGGCCTAACCCGAGGTCGGCCCCGCCCTAGGCGGCCCGACCCATGGCGGCCCAGCCCAAGGCAGTCCAGCCTAAGGTGGCGCTGACCGTGGTGGCCCAGCCCAAGGTGGCCAGGCTGGCTGGCCTACATGGCTAGGAGGTGGACCACTAGCCGAAGCTAGTAGTGGCCACGCGGGGGGGGGGGGGGGGGGGGGGGTTAATTCCACCTGTATCCCTGTAACTGCAGGCGTGTAGCGCCGACACGATGACCACAGGACCCAAGGGATCTCAACTGTGGAGCACTCGAAGGGGGACGGCTCTGCCGACCGCCCTTCTCTGTCCGTCGTTGCGCGATAGCGCCGCGCCGTCTTCATCTATTTCGTCCCCCTTCCTCCTGCGCGGTGCGACGACACAACACCCCTCTGACACCACCGCTACCCGCCTAGCCACGACCAAGTTCTTTTCACGGTGCGACATAGCCACACCACTTCTGCGACCCGATGGACCTTACACCACCTTTCCCTCTCACATTCATCTTTTTGCCAGCCACCAATGCTCCACCTCGGTCCTCTCTTCTGGTGGCAACGTTGCGCCACCGCCATTGTCGACCAATCAAGAACCAACTGAGGGACATCAGTTCGTGTATGTTCAGCCCTTTCTCTCCATGATAGTTGATAAAAATTGACCAACATTGAACCACAATAGATGATGTGGAATGAGGATTGAATTTAATCAAAACTAACCCTACCTCGCTTTTTTGGTGATCGATGACGGAGTCGCAAAAGGAGGATGTCTTTCTGTCAATGTCGGAGGAGGAAGAGCTTGTAAAAGACGAGTCAGGATGATGTCGTCAGCTTTCTTCGTGGGCGGCGGTGCTTCCATTTCCTGGCCCAGTTGAAGAAGGATGAAGATTTTTTTCGTCATCCTTCGTTGGTAAAGGGCATTCTTCATGTTATTCATTAAGAGGATGGAGTTCTATCAATTCTCAAAACCCTCTATCAATCCCCCCTACAATGATTATGCCATGACCAACAATAATAGACAACTATTATTTTAATGGTTGGAAAGAATTCAAAAGAATCAAAAAAAGATCTAATTAATTATTCAAAGGGGTTTAATTAAATAATTGTGAGATAGTTATCTAATTAAAGTAATGGGGGACGATGGAGAGTTTAACCCACATAAATGGGGGATTATATGTGTTCCAAAATTAATGGGGAGTTACAAGAGTGTACAAAATCTTATGGGCACCACAAAATAAAATCCTCCTAGAGGAGGTTATATATGGGTGTCCCCCACCACTCTCCTCCACATGGAGGTTTTAAATTCTATAAAATAAAAATATGGTTAAAAATATATTGTTATTTAATTTAATTTAATTAAACCCCCTCTAAACTAACATATATTCTCTTAACAATGCAACTGCTGTGTATGTCCCACTAAGAATTCACTGATGCTAACAGTTCAAAGGTGCCCTTTGATTTTAGTTCCGAGCACCGGTTCAATAGTTATAAAATCCTGTTTGTACGTTTACTGAACGTACCTGAACAAAACTTCAGAAATTGATTCTGAGCACACTGGGCCTCGGAATCAATCGCCGTCAGAAACTTCGAACTCATAAAATTTCCCTGTATTTAAAAAAAATCCCGCAGGAAAAATGGGTCTTTACATTCTCTCCATCTCAGGGATTTACATCCAACTAATATATAACTCGAACTAAGGTAACAAATGATTGTACTAAGCATGCATCTGAGCCTCCCACTCCCATGTGCTCTCCTAAAGGTTCATGTGCTTCCAATGAACGTGCAGCATACGTATCGACCATCCACAGAGGACCTACTCCTGTCAATCCTCAATCTCCATTCGAATCTCTGTGGAAGTCGCCCTGTCATTGATGTCCAGCTCTCCATGGTCGATTATGTGGGAAGAGTACTGCACGTATCTCCTCGTTTGAGATATGTGGAAGACATCATGCACCTAGTGCAACTGAAGTATAAGAGCTAAGCTGTAAGCCACCTTAGATTCTCTACTATGGACCTGGAATGATCTGTTGAATCACGGAGATAACATTCCACCTCTTCCAATTCTCCACATATCTAGTCAATGTGAGACCCATAGAAAGATGTGGTCTCCATACTCGAACTCTAGAGGTCTCTATATCCGGTCATCATATGACTTATTCTGGCTCTGTGCAGTCTTCATTCATTCTTGGATGATCTGCACCTTCTCTGTGGTAGCCCATACCATCTCTGGTCCCACTAGTGCTGACTCCCCAGGGTCTGTCCACCACATTGGCGATCTGCAAGGCTGACTATACAAGGCCTCAACAGGTGAAATAATGATGATGGAGTGATAGTTTTTATTGTATTCAAAATCTACCAAAAGTAATTTTTCCTCCCAACTGTGCTCAATGTCGAGAACAGAAGAACGAATCATGTCCTCAAGGGTCTGAATAGTTTTATTGGTCTGACCATCTGTTTGAGGATGGAAGGTTGTGCTCAAATGAAGCTGTGTCCCGAAAGCTTCATGCAACCCCTTGCATATTCGGGAAGTATAGTGTGTGTCACGGTCAGATACAATTGAATAATTTACTCAATGTAAATGCACAATATCATGTATGTAGAGTCGTTCCAAGATCTCTACTTAGCCCTTCTCTCTGATCGGTATGAAGTGGACCGACTTGTTGAGTCAGTCAATAATCACGGAAATTGAGTCATGACTCTTAGATGTTCGTGGAATACCTATCAGGAAGTCTGTGAATATCCCATCCCACTTCCACTCAAGGACCTCTAATGGCTATACCAAGATTGTTTGTACCTGGTGCTCTGCCTTCACTTGTTGACAAGTGAGGCATCATGAGACAAACTCTGCTACCACCTTCTTCATACCTAGCAGTCAATTTTGTCATCGAAGGTCCTAGTATATCATCGCCACTTCTGGATACACCTCTAGAGCGGAAGTGTGTAACTCCCTCAACACTTCATCCCAATGTGCATCTTGTACCGGGGTTCATCCTCTGAAGAGGATGACGTGCTCCACACATTCAGAAAATCCATCAGGTGCATGTCCTATGTATAAATGAGCATATCGCATCTCGCAGTCAACATCCTCATGTTCTGCCTCCCAGGCTCACTAAATATGTGGAGGAGTGACTATAAGAGACTGTAGATAGGATTCTCTATCCCTATTCACAATAGATATCAACAACGCAGCCAGGTGCTCAGTCGCCTCTCCTAGCAGCTGAATTTTAGTCCTCCTGCAGAGTGCATCCGCAACTATGTTCCCCTTCCCAGGAGTATATACTATATCAATGTCTTAGTCCTAGAGGAACTCAATCCATAGCCAAGGTATCAGGATCAGGTCCTTCTGAGAGAAGATATACGTGAGACTATTGTGATTAGAGTACATGGTAAAACATTCGCCCATTAGATAGTGCCAACACCTCTTCAATGAGAAGACCAATGCTGCTAACACCAGGTCATGGGTAGCATAGTTCTTCTCATGTTGTCTCAGCTGCTGAAAACCATACACAATCAAAGCTTACTCTTACATTAGGATACACCTGAGTCAGTTCTCTGATGCATCGCGTGAGACTACATACCCAACGACTTCCTCTAGAAGCCTCAAGATTAGTGCACTAGTCAGCCTCTTCCTCTGCTCTTGGAAGAATTGCGGGCATCTCTCCGACCATAAGAAGGGTTTTCCCTTCTTCTTCATTTATGATAGTGGTTCTATAACTCTAGGGAATTATAGAACGAATCTCTGATAGTATCCATCCAAGCCCAGGAAATGTCGTACCTTCGTCACACTTCTGGGTGGCTACTAAGAATGTTATGCCTCAATCTTCACTGGATCTACTGCAACTCCAGCCTCCGAGAAGACATGTCCCAAGAAATGAACCTCTCAAATCCAAAACTGGCACTTTGAGGGAATACCATAAATATGGTGCTCTTTGAGTGAGTCTAGCACTACCTGCAAATGGTAGGCGTGCTCCTCCTCAGTAGTCTAGTAAATCGAAATTTCGTCCATGAAGTCTATGACAAAGCGATCGAGGTAAGGCTGAAAGATACTGTTCATGAGACACAAGAATACCACTGGAGAGTTGGTTATGAAAAATGTAATATCCAAGAACTTATAGTGTCCATACCGACACCTGAAGTTCATCTTCTACACATCCTCGTCTTGAACGCTAAGCTGGTGTTAGCATGATCTAAGATCTATCTTTGAGAACCATCGAGCTCCCTTGAGATGATCAAAGAGTTAATCAATCCTGGGTAGTGAGTACTTGTTCTTCACAGGCACCTGGTTCAGGCGATGATAGTCGACACAGAGCCTCAAGCTCCCATCCGCCATCTTGGTGAATAGAATCAGGGCTTCCAAGGGAGAAACACTGGGCCAGATGAATCCCTTCCCCTATATGTCCTCTGGTTGTACCCTCAATTAGCGAATCTTGGAGGGATCCATCGGATATGGTAGATTAGATATTAGTATCGTCCCAAGGTGCAGTAAATGTAGAATTCCACCTCTCTGTGAGGAGGTAGTCCTAGAACATCGTCTGAGAAAACATTTGCGTACTGATCCACCACTACGAGACAAATCAGACTCTCCACATCAACTGCTCTGATGGTAAGGCAAGCCAACTGGTGAGTGATCGGCTACACACTCCTCCAAGTAAGTCTTTCATGCGCTGAAAATACTCACTTTTCGCCGGTGAAGGTGAACCTAGTCCCATCCGTCCAAACACACCACACTTTACGCATAATACAGTCGATCTGAGCATAGATGGTAGATAACTAGTCCATATCCAATATGACATCATAAGGCCTCGACGCCAATATGAGGATATCCCAGCTAAATCTATTGCCTACTAGAGTAAGGTCACACTGCTGGTACCGGTGGGTAATCATCGATTCTATAGTCGTAGGAGTCTTTAACTGAAATGATAGAGCCAACAGATCTATGGGAATATCTGATCTTTGAACGACGACAGTGTCTATGAAAGAGTAACTAGACAGTATGTATATATGAACTACAACTATGGTGTAGTAGACATAGATCTTACCTCGAATCATCTCCAGAGCGCCATGGTTGTATTCCTCAACTTCATGAAGCTAAGCTATCCCCTATGCACCTGCTCCATACAGTCGGGGTGGACCTCCTAGTGGTGGTGGTGGTGGGACCTCATAACGTTAATCGCCGCCAACTGCTCGACCAGATCCTCTGCCATGTTCACCTATTCCCTGCGGACCGCCTCGATAAAACCACTGCCATAGCCTAGTAAGTCCATAAACTATCTTCTGATCATCAAAATGGAGGGTCAGACAGTCACGAGCCATGTGACCCTGCCCGTCGTAGGAGTAGAATTTCCCTCTCCTTCCATGACCGGCTATGTCTCTTATGCCTCACACAACTAATCTCGCATCATAATTTCATCCACCGGATGGTCTGTTCCGATAGGACCTCTATGACAATTTCCTTCTTCCAGCTAAAGAAGACTCTGCTACGTGATTTCTGTTGGTGGGTCTCGCTGCTGGTGACTACATAGAAAGGAAACTCTCTACTACGAGAGAACACTCTAAAACCCCTGCCTACGTCGGGATGCTGAGAGAGATCATCAAGGCTCTGATCTCTCACCTGATCCCCTGATCGAAGGTCCGGGGCCAGAAGAATGGGTGTCGTACCATATCAGTGGAGTAGCATGAGAGGTCGGTGAACCTCGCTGAGTACTGTGCCACTGTCATGCTACCCTGCTGAATACAATGTAGCTCCTGTATCCGCACCGCACGTAGGGTGCCTGTGAAAAACTCCACCCAGAACAAGCTCTCAATGTCAGCCCAAAGTAGTGTCACCTCGTCATGCACCAGGAGCATCATTCTTCACCATCTGCCTAATTATGATAGTACGAGACTCGTGACAAGGATCACCATATGGTCAGCCAGTGTCCCTACTAGCCTGAAGACTCTAGCCACAGTCTCCATCCAATCCATAGCCGCCTATGGGTCTATCTCTCCCTGGAACCTGGGTGGCCTATAGAGATGGAACTCATGCGGTGTGCTCGACCGGCGTGCATCATCTGCTTCTGGGGCTGGCGGCATCAGTGGCCGAACGGGTGGTGGTACCGCTGGTGCCTCCACTATTATAGGGCCCTACACTGAGGCATCATTGCTTGGTGGGCTGCCATCTCATGTAGTACTCGGAACCCTGGATGATAGTATGCGTGGAGACATCCAGAAAAGAAACAGGTGCGCCATTGTTAATAGGTTATACCTGGTGAGCTGACTCGAAGAGATCACAAAGAAAACTCTTGAAACATACATGCCATCAGCGTTTTCATGTACTGAGTTGGAAAACAGAGGTCAGGGTCTTGGTGTATGGATACGTCGTCTACCGCACCAATACTGGACTCGTAGGACTTAAAACCACACTCAACACTCTTAACAATACTGCTTCACAAAAAAAAGATAGATTAGACTCATCAGTTCTTCGGCAGAACCGAATCCTCTGATACCAATTTGTCACGACCCATCCCCCATGGCCCGTTTTGTGACTACCCTAGGCTCAGCTTCCATAGTCTAGGGGCTCATGAATAGCACCAAAGGCATAAATCCCTAAACTGTGAAGGCATTTCCTTTATAAACTGAAACAAACACAATGGAGCATACAACAAGTATTAAAATAGTATGTAAATATGTATATCAAGAGAGTGTTGAAAAGTAAAGCGGCCGGAAATACAAGCCCAAATGAATGTACAAGTACAACTAAAAAAAGGATAAAACTGCTGAAAGATGAAAAGAAGCTCCTGGATCATCCACAATGGATCATAACTGAAGTGTAGGTACATATATCCTCATCAGAAATCCACGTTTGTCAGTCTCCTCTGGGTGCCAACTCGTCGTGAGGTCCACCTCTGGGTATACTCAGCCTCGGTCAGCGTTGTCTGTCGTCTACTTCTAACACAACGAGGTGCGGTCATAGCCCGTGCAGGTGTGAGTATAATGATATTCAATAGGGACCTCGAGACCCTCAATGTATCACAAAATCCAACAAAGATAATACAGATGGTATGAAATCAACAGATAACCCCACTTAGGTATATTCATATACATATACATAAGTTATCTTGTAATCCATCTCAATCATGAGGAAAACACAAAGTTACTGACTCAGCTCACACATGTATACAATATTTTTAGGGAGGTAAAGACGATCAAATATAGCCACTGAATCATCTAAGCAATCGAACCAACAAATGAACAAGGACTAGATATTCTGTCAGACCAATACATGATCCTAGAACAGAAGTCAAGACTATCAGACCAACACATGATCCAAGTAGAGTCGTAGGGATGTCAGACCAACACATGATCCAGGAACAGTCGTTAGAGCTGTTGTACCCACACATGATCCAGTTCCAACTATTCTGTCAGACCAACACATGATCTAGGAATAGAAGATAGAACTTTTAGACAAACACATGATCTGGGAATAGTCATCTAAACTGTCGGACCAACACATGATCTAGGAATAGTCAGCAGTACACAGCCAGCCACAAAGTTCCTCTCAGGTATGTCTAATTCTGAGAGGGTCTTCTCCTCAATCCAAGTGACAATACATAAACTTTCACGAAGTAAAACACTGAAGCATCTCAAGGTTACGCCTCATCATAGGGGTCACAAAGAAATAGACGATGCGTCGATTAGATGTCCGGTCTGTTAGTTATTGGCATTCCCATTCAAGGGGCCCTGTTAGATTTTAGCTTCAAACCTACCTAACCATACCACAACTGTGTCCAAACATCGTGTGGGTTATGCCAATGGAACCGCCTCACACTATGATTTCCATCACCATAGACGGTTCGTCGATCAGACACCCATAGCTCATGGTATGGGAGTGAAGGTGTAAACATGCCATAGAGAGTCCGGGTCCGGTCCCACCAAGCCGGACTGACACGGCCCAACCCGGTCCATGGGACTGACCCGTACCATGTGGGCGGCCCTGCCCGAGGGGCCGGTCTGACCCACGTCGGAAGCCCGACCTGAGGAGGTTGCTCGGCCCAAGTGGACGGCCCGTCCTGAGGCCGCTCGGCCCATGGCGGCCTGGCTGGATGACATGTGTGGCAGGGAGGCAGACCACTTTCCAAAACCCGCAGTGGCCGCACAGAGGGGTTGTAAACCCCCCATCCCCCCCGTCTCCCTTTAACTGCTGGCGCGTGGTGCCGGCCCAGTGACTGCGGGACCTGAGGGGTCCCGCCTGTAGACCGCCCTCCGGCGGCCCGCTCAGCCAGCCACCCTTCTCCGTCCGCCAAGGCCTTTGTCCACGGGTCCTCATCAGCGTAGTGTGACGGCATTGCGCCGTCTTCGTCCTCAGTGGCCTGCATGGCCGCAACCACCTTACTCCCATGTGGGGTGACAGCGCTGCGCTCCTCCAGCATCGTCGCGGCTCGCCTGGCTGCGGCCTGGTTATTTGCATGGCACGACGGCGCCACACCCTTTCGGGAACCCATTGGAACTTGCGCTACCAGTTTATCCCACGACCGGCCCGTTGCCGGCCGCCGATGCTCCACCGCGGTCCTCTCTTCTACTGGAACCATTGTGCCACTGCCGTCGTCAACCAATAATGAACCACAGGAGGGATTTCAGGCCGTGTTTTTTTCCCCCACACTCTATGCGTTAGGTGATAAAAATTGGCCAACATTGAACCCCAATAAATGGTGAGGAACGAGCATTCAATTCAATCAAAACGTCCCATACCTCACATGTCGGTGATCGATGAAGGAGTCGCGAAAGGTGGGCGTCATTCCATCCATGTCATAGGAGGAAGATCTTGGAGAAGACGAGTCGAGATGACGTCTTCGGCGTACATCATGGGCGGCAGTGCTTCCCTTTCTTTCCTCAGTTAAAGAAGGAAGAAGATGGGGTTCTTCCTCCTTCGATGGTGAGGGGAATTATTTGTGTTCTTCGTTAAGAGGATGAATTTCTCTCAATTATCCAAACCCTCTCTCAAGCTCCACCCAAAGATTATGCAAACACCAAAAATAATAGAAATAATATTATTTTAATGGTTGGAAAGAATTCAAAAAGGAGCAAATTAATTATTTTCAAGGGTTTAATTAATTAATTGTGAAATAGTTGGCACATTAAAGTAATGAGGGAAGGTGGAGAGTTTAACCCAAATAAATGGGGGGGGGGGTTTGAGGTGTTCCAAAATTAAATGGGAGTTAGAATAGACAATAAAATTGTGTGTTCCCTACTAAAAAATCCTCCAAAGGGTGGTTATGTGCGGGTGGCCCCCACCACTAACCTCTACATGGAGGTTTTAACCACCATAAAATAAAAATAAGTTGATCAGTTTATTTTTATTTAATTTAATTTAATTAGAACCCCCCAAAACTAACTTCTATTGTCGTTAGAACACAACTGCGGTGTAGGACTCACTAAGAATTCACCGATTCTGCGTGTTCAACAGTGTCCTCAGATTTTAGTTCTGAGCACCGATTCAAAAGTTATAAAATATCGTTCGTACGTTTATTGAATGTACCTAAAGAAAACTTTAGAAATTGATTCCAGACACACTGGGCCTCTTAATAAAGCGCTGTTGGAATCTACAAACTCATTAAATTCCCATGTATTTAAAAAAATCCATGGAATATCCCAGTCATTACACATTATATAACAAAAAACAATATTATTTTTGAGATGTTTTTTCAATTCATTAAGCTACACAACAACTATGTCTACCATATATAGACATAATCCATAATACATTTGATTCCTTTTACATGACATTGATATTTACAACACAGGTTCCACCTTACATGTCCATACATTGTTTAGTATGAACTCTTATACGTGGAATTGTATCGCTATATGAGAGCTCGATCCATGTGAGTGTAGCTGATATTGGGTGTCTCTCTAAAAAACAATAGGATGAAATTATAATTTCTTCATACTATAAAATAGTTTGAAGAGCCTCCCCTATAATATAATAACTATTTATGGATTTACTCATCATATATCTAGGTACATGTTCAAACACCATGATCATGAATGATCATGAATTCCTTAATCTCTTCAACACCTTTCAATTCATTCATATTATTCCAATTATGACAAGAACATGTTAAAATATTCCTCCACTACCTTTCCTAGAAATATTTTTTCATAAATCACACATAATAAATTGATTTATTTTTATTTACCCGGATCATTCCGTGAGTATTATAAATGATCATTTCCCCCTTCAGTTGACATTTCTACATGAATATACACACTATTCCTCAAATAAAACTCTAAATAACTTCCCCTATATTTCCTATTGATCATATGAATAAATATCCTAAATAAGATAAAAATATAATTTCCATACACCTCTATAACATCAAAATAGAACCCACTATTGATGATTTTTTATTGGTCATCCATGTTTATAACTATTATATAACATTGCTTCTGATTCATGAATGTCATGTAAAAGTTTACAATGACACTACAACCCATTAAATTTTCTTTGCAATATTTATAGTGTTTGGGGCTTATATTATTTTTTATTCTCATCCAATTGGTACATAGATTTGGATCATAAACCATGAGAGACCTTTTTATATCAGATATAATGGAATCATTATCTCTATTCCCATCAGGTAAAATGTTACATTTTCATAGGGCAATCATCCTCAACCAATTTGGTCAAACCACTAAGATGATAAATAATTTGTTTTATCCTATGATATAATTGATATTAGAATTATTTTCTTCATTCATATCATAGTTTTTCTCTCCCTTTAAATATATATTATCCAACTTATTTGTTAAATCATTACGACATTAATATATGTCCATGATTTTTATAAACAACATGTCCCTATAATTAAACATCAAAGAGTTATAAAACACTTTAGAAAAAACCCCTATTAAGGAAATCCAAACAATAATTGATGATTCACTAACTTTAATGCCCAATAAAATATTAAATCAGAAATTAAAAATTATTATAGTACCCTCCATATTTCCCAAAAAAAGACATCATATGCTCTCTTAACCCAATGGTTAAAGAAAAAGGCAACCATGTTGCTTATAATATATATATTCCATTTTCTAGTGTTCTATATCAGGGTATTATAACTCTTGGAGTTATATATTTATACATTAGTATTTATTTCATAGATATATATAACTTCATAAGTGTATAATCCTCTCAATACATTGATTGTCTATTAGTAATAAGCACATTCGACTCTAAAAGATAGATTATCATCACTTTGAATTCTATTCCTATAATGTTGATTTTTATATGTTCAGTCCATGAAGGATAGGAAATCATATGAATCTTATTCATGAATGGTAGGATCATCTATCATTCATATGACTTGAACCCATTGAAGTGGAATCCATAATTCATGAAAGTTATGAGGTTATCCCACACATTGGTGTCCCATATCATCAATGCTAATTCAAAATCATTAGGTTATGATTTAAAGAATCCACAATATAATTATTCTACATGATTATATTCAATTGAAGTTATACACATTTTTTAAATATTATTCTTGGAGGTTGATGACTGGTATCCCCCTAATTGAGAATTTATCTTCTCTTAATTACATGAAATAAAATTGTAAAAAATACTGGTCTAAGATTCATGACCATAAACCGAATTACCTAATTTTCATAGATTGTATGATTAAAAGTAACATATTTATTCATTCATATATTGTTATTTAATTTTATAAATAACGATTCAAAATATTTTGTCAAATTTATACACCATTATATAGAAATAATATTTGGTCAATGATCAACTACAACAAAGAAGAGGAAATATAAGCTCAAATATATTTAAACATAAAAATAATGTTCAATTTCCCATATACATGACCAAGAAATAAAAAAATAAGGTACGTGAACCCTACAAGGTCGAAATCCCATAAAAGGATGCATGTAAAATAGTCTAGTTTCCACTCACTGGTCATACATTCTATGAGGTCTCGATAAAATTGATCATTTCACGAAAAAAAGTCATATAACATGTTTGGTTAAAAACTAATAAAAAGTTTCTAGTGAAAAATATGACTTATATCCACTTATTTAACCGAAATATTACGTTTAGGGAAAACATAGGGAAACAAAACAGAAGAAACAATGGTTTGGGGTCTACACTATGACATTAGTAGAAGTGAAGATGTGATCAACTATCCCCTTTTCCTAGGAAAATTTCACAGAATTCATTTCATTCCTAATCATTATGATGTTATCTCTAAGGATTAATATGGAAATTTTAAAGGACTTATTTCATGTTACACAATTATTATTGAACATTGGAATCCTAATTCAAATTTTCTCCATTCTGATTCTCATCATAAATAGCCAAAAAAAATTATCCACATAGACCAAATCCTATTTTATGGTGCTGGTATTTATTCATATAGAAACCCCTGATCTATTACCATTAATAATTCATTCATGTAAATAGATAAATCTAATTATTTGTTTTTTGCGGTTATGTATATACCTACCTATGATCCACAAATTAATTAATTCATTCATCCAAAAAGAAAAATTCTAATGTTATAATCATGTTAATTAAGACTATACCCATACTTAATCTATTAATATGATGAAATCCCTATTTAGACTCCAGTTTTTAAGAAGCATGACTGAATTTGTACATTCCCAATTCAATTTTTTAATGCTATAACATTATCTTGATAATGATTTTTTCATAGTGTGAGATGTTTTCCTAAATTCATAATTTAACTCTGATAGAATAAAGGGATATATAATTAAGGAAAGGGGAGTTTCCAATAATTAATATCATATGTAGAGGGATATATGTCAAAATTATATAATCTGTCATTTTTCTACAAGGAAAACATAATTAATATTAATGAACCGCTATAATGGGCTATGTTGACATATTTTTATAAAGATTACTTAATTTTGGTTTGAATACTTTATTTACATATAAATGATTTCCTACTAAATGGTCTCTACCCTAACAAGTAAATTTATTATTTTAATTAAATATTTTCCATTTCATATCCATCATTCAATTTTCTCAAGAAAAAAACATGATTAATGTAGTATCGCCCTCATCCTTTACATGTGAGCCTCATAATCATGAAGTTCAATATCCAAAAGGACCACTAGGTTATGAAGCCACACACCATCAATACTAAAGTTATATTTTTCCCTTTATAACCCCTTTATATATTCTACATATCATTTATCATGATAAAATAAAAAAATTCATAGTTGTGGGTCTACAGTTTATATTTGGTAGATAGAACGTGATGGATGAGAGCATGCATGTTACTATAATTAAACTCATCTAAACCTAATACATATAATAGAACGTGAATGTTCTAAAATATTTCAACCATAATATATAATTTAGCCTCATTGAATATATCATGGAGAAGAATGAAATCCCATTTTATCACAAATATGTTTTTTAGCTGTAGTGTTGGGACCTATACCTTGGATACCTTCGACTATATTTACATAATCCATACTCTTGTTAATTTTGGAGGAAAAAGATTTAATCAACAATATAGGTGTGGAGAAACCTTCAGTTTGAAGTTCACAATTTAAATTAGGAACTGAATTGGATGGGTAAATCCCTAATAGGGAAGAAATTTCTATTAGGAATTTAAGACCATTTATAGAGGAATAAGAAGAATACCATATAATTGACGAAAATACATGCCTTTTCCACTATAAAGGGCACATAAAAATTTATATTCCCCAAACTACATTAAAATAATTCTCTTTAAAATTATTCATATTGAAAATATACTTTATTATAATGTTTGGAAATAGATTCATGGAAGATAATGTTTTGTTTACTCATCGGTCATGATCAAATAATATATACTGTTACAAATAATCCTCACATACATTATTATATTTCTCAAACGTCTTAGCTAAAGCATCAATCATTTTAAAGGGAACAATCATTCATGATTCATCATTTTCTAGTATCAACCAATGATAACAATTAATTAATGAATGTCACCCTCTCCTAAATTTTAAATGTTGTAGCAAAACAACCTACTAAAGACATTTATGATAAATTGTTAACCTATAATCTTTTTTGTGTTCAAATATGATCACTCAATCTAGTCATTTTAATCTAAACCAATAGCCAAAGGATATAATATTATAATATTCGGCTAAAATTCAACCATCATTATCATTCACTATTCACCAAAGTGTGATATGGGGATTAAATAAATGTCAATGTGTTCCATCTGCATAAAAAACTTGATTAACAACAACATAAATTTTATAAATATTTTTAAATATTTTTAAATTCGGTCAATAGGATTAACATGGGAATTTTGAGGACTTTTTATACATATAGTATTAGAAATGTCCTCCATCCAACTATATAAAAATAATATGGAATGTTTATAAATTGGGGAACAATATTTCATTTATGTGTCTCAATGTATGATATATTTTAGAAAGGGTTGGGTATGTCTATGCTGTTATTATTTCATTATGATATTTATGATTCCATTATCTTCTTGAAAACACTGACACCAGAATGAGAATCACAAGTGAGGAAAATAAGGTCTCTATGAAACATGTCTAAAAATAACAGTAGCTAAAATTATGAATTCAAGTTTTGTAAAACCAAATAACACCATTTAGTGTATTGTAAATCTTCAAGGGAATCCCAATAAGATCCTTTGATATGTTGATACTATTAGGTTGGTATCTTCATTCTTATTATAAGAATTATCCTCGGTCCATATGATTCTAGAAACATTTTAACCCAGTCTTTTAACGTGATAATTGAATGCGTATGAATTTTTATTCCAATGATCTCTCTAATCTACTCCACAAGTCTCTAACTAGTTCATGTGCCATTTATTATCATATGAAATCTTACCAATGGTAATTAATATATCATTTATCTCTCTAATAATTCTTATTCACTCCAGTTGATAAATATCTAATAAATTAATGTCCAAACACAACATGTGTTACGAGCAATGGGCTGGTTCTAGAGAAAAATGGACGCCAAATAAGGAAAAATGTAATTCTATTAGTACATCAGAAATTGGGAGGCCGATTATACTGTAAAAAGCTATCTAAACCTAGATATTGGGTGAATTATGTATAGTTTTGATGTAGGTATTCAGTGAAAACCCATTCATCGTAAAATTGTCAATGGGTCAATAGTCCCACTTTATGACACCTAATCTCTTGAAATTCAATTATAAGATGTCATAAATGGATTGTTAAACAAGGGTAGTATGTTTTTATGTAATATAATGAAAATTCTATATCAACAGACACATATTGAAGATAAATTCAACACCATGACATGACTCCCAGAATAACTACCCCTTAGTGGGGATCTTCACCTGAAAGCATTTTGAAAAAAACACAAACCTAGTAGACGAAAATATATGCCCAACTAATGGAATATAAGTTTAATTTTTTCATATCAAAGTCATACATTGGTGTATTTATTATTAGTTGTTAGTCTTCATGTTTTCATGCGAGAATATTCTTTAGGGACTTTTTCTAGGTAACAATATTATATTCCTGGTTTACCAAAACATTTATAGTGATGAAAACCCTCAATTCAGTTATATTAATTGAATTACATATGTTCACTAATTGGGAAACAATTGTATCTTTAGGTATTTATAATGTTTACTCTCAAAATATAGAATTATAGTGAATTTGTATTATAAATAAATATCAACTTTCTAGTCCCACATAATGATTTTCAAATATTACTATATTATTTACGCTACATTACAATGTTATACAAATATAATGAGTTCTCACAATGAGATGGTTCATAATATATTTTTATGAGGTTTAAGGGGGAGATGGTATTCAAATGGATAATTACACAGAAAAAATTATTTATGGAATAAATTAGAAATTGTAGTATTCACTAGTAATTATAAATCATCCAATAATTTACATTGAGTAATAATAAAAAATGATGGTCTCATGCAATTTTATATATAGTAGTGTACCTTCTCCTCTTTGTAAAATGAATTGCTATGTGGTAAAAAATTTATCAATATAATGGGATCTTATTAATCGATATTTTACCCCATTTGAGAGGGATAAATTTTTGAGGCCTTATAAAACACATCATAATTTCTAATAAAGAATGATAACAATTAGTGATGAAAAATTAATTTGAAATTCGAAAGGGAGAGATCTTCTTAAAGAATCTAGGCCTTGATATAAGGAAATATTAAAAAAAATCATAAGAAACATAATTTAAAAAGATTCAAATATTCCAGAAGAATATTATATATCTTAACGAAAATCATCCTATAATTAATGATTTATTCTTTATATTTATTATTTGATGAAGTGTGCTACAAAACCCTATCTCCACTGATCATTGATTTTGAATAAATTTCATCTGTTTAGACCTCCCACATATGATTCATAGTTTTCTATTTTTTTATATAGAGGTCAAATTCATAGATGTTTAACCCATATATGAAGTTATAACAATCCCTCTACTGCCTTTTATAGATAGGAAGTAATTTTGGTCCCCCTGAGAACCATTTTGTTCATTCCTTGTTTCATATCCTAGGATTTTATGCTTGTCACATAGAATCATAAATATTTCCCACTTCCTCTACAAGTCCCCCTATGATTCAATACAAATATATATTATGTGGAAGCCCAGTCCCTCATTAAGTTCCACTCAATGTCATATTTCAAGAAAATAGTTAGCCTAATAATTCCTATAAATACCATGGTACTTCACTATGTATACATTATATATAGAATATAAGAAATATAAATAGAAAAAAGTCCAATTAATTTATTATTATATAAAATAGACACGTGAATGTCATAGAAAAACAGATATAGTTTATTAGAATAATACAGGTGATAAAAAAATCCCTCAAAAATCACATCAAAGCGTATTCCATGCAAAATAACTCTATGAAGGTGTACCTTCATAGAGAATTATTTGTATAGATTGTCCTAAAATGATACCCATTACTAATGACTTTAGTCAATAAGTAGATCCTCTAACAGAGGGGTGATTTTTCAAAATAACATTTTATAAAGAAATATCCAATTTGAAACGATATTCCACTGTGGTATAGATTTCTCCCTTATCAATGTTATCATCTCGCATAGTTTTTTTATTCATTTTTTCCTCTTAAAAATGTATCAGAATAATTACTATGGATATCATATTCAAGGGTAAAAACCGTAAAATGGAAAATCCAAGAGATCTCTGAAATCCATATGACGTAATAAATTAAAGGATTCAACCAAGAATATAACCATCAGATCATGGATTCCATTGATAAATTGAGGATTAATTACTTAATACTATATGGATTGAAACCTTAAAAGAATCATAATACTGGATTCCCTAGAAAATGTGAATCCCTATCATGAGGTCATTGGTACAGTATCTCAGTGATAGTGATGGATTCATTCACTGTTCAGATATCTATGATTGAAATGGGAACCCCAAGAATAAAATCCTATCCTTTTATTTAGGGTCCATACTCAGATACCTCCATACCTAACACTTTATATTATTATACATGAATAAGGGAGTATGGGATCCTTTCTTGGTATAAACATCATCTGAATTTAATAGTTCACATTCAACATAAGTCTTCAATCTTCTAATATCTATTGTTCCTCACATAAATAATGACTCACATGGGATTTTAGACATTAGTTGATCATTCCATTATCATAAATATAAAAACTTGTTTATTGGACCTCCTACTTATATATATATATTTCATAATTCTTAATTAATTAATCTAAAAAACTTATTTTGTGTAAAATATACTAGTATCCCTAATGTGTATGGCCAATAAAATAACTCAATGGATTCCATTCTCTTTGAGTCAAATTCCTTAAAGTGAAAAAATTGTCGGAGAAGTCTATGATATGTAATTTCCATACATTTAATCCCCACTCAATAACCAATTTTCATTTCATTCAATAAAAATAATCCTCCAACAAATCATGTTAAACTATGTGTCCTACATTGTAGTCATGTGATGTAAAACATTATGATATCATCCTTACCATGTGTTATTAAACTACATTGTATGATCTTACAACCTGAACTAACACTATAAATCCCAAACAATGAGGGATTTGATTCCTATTAAACATTTTACGTAAGAATCATCCATATGTTTGAATCTCAACATCAAATTCTATCTCCATCCTCTGGGGGACTAATTCCTCATATGGTCATCTGTGTCCTTCTATTTTTTTGATATAATTTAATTATCACAAAAATATCTTTCAAAAGGGTTGTATCCCATATGAAAAAACTCTCCATTGGTCAATATTTCCAATAATAATATTCCCCCTCTTGATTGACTATATACTGACCAAGTATTATTATGACATAACCTACCAGGAAATATTCTATGTTTGTGACCACCATATATGAAATAGAAAGAAAAATTCCATTAGGGCCACAAACCATCCTCGTTATAACATATTTTTATCTATTTTTTTAGAATGGGCCACCCATGCCTAAGACCCATACCAGTAATTTCTCTAATTATTTTTCCTAATCATTCTAACCACATGAAGTTAAATGATAATGAATGAACCTTTGCATATGGCCATAAATTTTATAGAATGTCTTATTAAGAGGATCAAAACCATTTTTTTATGATTATTTTTATAAGGATACATATAAAGCTCTTATAATTAGTCTGATCCCAAGACCATGAATAACCACTACTTTTTGGGATCATATTAAGCTCTATATTTCATTACTACATTGATTTAAACCACAACCCACCCTAAAAATAAACACTACCAAGTAATAAAAAAATATGGATAATATAAAATTCCTACTAATGAAACCATCGATAAAGATCCTCCAAAACATATTTTTGTTCACATATATGGATAAACTCTGATACATAATAATGTTTCTGTTGATACAGAACATCAAATATAGTAGATGCTCACATTGATACACATTAATGACTAACTGCATAAACATGGTTAAATAAAACTAATATAGGATTTTGGAAATATTCATGTAATATTTCATAAATATTTATTATAGTTTAAGAGTATGAATGACTATTCTAAATATGTATGATAAGCTTGACCTCATGTCCTCTCATTCAATGCACATTCTGAATAATTACTAAAAAGATTCCCACATCAAATCTATAACATTATAAAGTAGTTCTATATAGATTTCCATAATTAACTATCATGAACATGAGATCTATTAGGTGTTTATATTTCTATAAAAAAATTCCCATTTGAAACTAAAAAATATATCACATTATAATTTTCTCTCCCATCTTTTATCAATTAAAAGATGATTTTTGTAACGTCCCAGTTTCGGAATCTAAAGAGAGGTGCCCTGTACCCGGTTGGTCACATGGCCTCACGAATATTTCCACGAACTCTAGAGGTTGTTGACTAGAAGTGAGGGCCTTGGGAGTGATAATGGGGAAACTATTCCCTCATTGGTAGAGTAATACATCAGAAAAAACAAATTGTAATAAAGAAAGAAGTGAAACATACCATAGTTAAACAAAAAAAGTAAGAAACTACAGGAGAACACAAATATAAATGATTCATGATACATATGTCTAGGAAAGATACCAAACAAATCACAATTATAGAATATAGTACTATAAAAAATTACAAAACAAAGTATGTAAATACCTCCACTGCATTGCGAGCCTCGTCTTGGTCCCATGCTCCCTATCTCTATAACAATCATGTACCTAAAGCAGAATGCCACTTTCCCTAATCTATAACTACATGAATATAATCTATTTGGGCCCAAAATAATGACCCAAATAGGGCATGAGACTAATCCCAGTAGTAAACCACCCAAATATCTATGTCTAACATTCCGTGAATATATATATGGAAGGAAATAAAAAAATTAAGCAGTAAACACAGAAGTACACATAGTGACAATCCTATGAATTCAATGGCAATAATTTTCATATACCAAGTAATAATCTAATCAAAATGGGGTAACCCTATCAGAAGTAATAACAACCAATCCCCGATGGTTCAACCAACAAACACAAGAACCCCTCTTTGATGTGCTCATAGACTAACCCCTCTGCTACAGCATTAGAAAAGACACTCCGAGGAATCCCTCACCAATAGTTACCACTCTGGTCTCATATTGGTAACTAATATGCACTCTAAGGAAGCAGTCAACATCCAATTCTCTCTGTGGATCATATCAAGGAAACATCAAACAATCTAATGGAGCACAACGTCCACCCCCCTATGTTCTTGCAATGTAACCATGAATAAACACTCTAGAGAATCCCTCAATGTCCATTCTCCCTATGGTCTACTACACCAGGTTCCCACACACATGTGTAATTCAATCATGCACAAACGATATATTTGCAGCCAATATATCCCTCAATAACTACTTTGATAAATAATCTAGAGAATATCATAGAATTCCATATAATATTCATTCTATCCTAATAATACTATGCATGAAAATCAAGTAGCCTGATAGATAAGCTAGACCAAACAGTCAAAACAAGAAATCCTATGAAAAAACAACCATATCTAGGCAATGTTAACCTGATTATGAAAAAAATAAACTCAATCCAGTCAACAAGGAATAATAGAAAATAACATGGATAAAAACCATAAACACCTAATACCCCTACCAAAGAAATTTTGGAAATTTTTCATATATAACTCAATGACAAACTACGAAAAGGCACAAACCACTTACATCAGTGTTGTGAGAATGATATACTTGATCCAAAACCCTTGAATCACCCTTGAACATCATAGATCTACAAAAAGGATGAAAATTTTCAATTGAGGATATATCATGTAAGAGGATAAATTAAGAGATGATGTTCATGAATAACGGTGATATCACCGATGTGATTCCAACACGACCGACAAAGGTCGAATCTGAGAAAGGATAGAGAGTTGGGGGATCAGTGAAGAATTGGTGGTCTCGTTCGCTCCCGGATGAGATGGGTGGAGAAGAAGATGTTTTTTTCTATCAAACACGACCCCGTTCAGTATAATGTAATAAAAAGAAAGCGCACATCCGGTTCTTTGAAAGTACATGGCATGCACATGATTTCTCCAGACCCTATTTTAGGCAGTCTCTAGGTCACCACAGACATCCATGTACTCTCCCATTACACAGCTAGTACACGGTCACCCGCGACAACCAGTTATATGGTGTGTACATAAAGTACATAGAATGCAATCCTAAAATTTCTAGAAACTCTTCTTATTCTTAATAACAACCAGAAAGCAGTATTAATACTAGAAAAGAAGATATGGGTTCTTACAAACATCTACCATTAAATAAATTTGTCCTGGAATTTCCCTGTCAAGGTGGAATAGAAGAAGAAACCTTGAACAACTCCAGACACAACAATAGTGCATCGACCTACCTCTCCCATGTCTCTTCTTATACTCTCATGTGCTTCCATATCACTTGTACCAGAGGAACATACCGGCCAAGAGGATACATCACACTGTGATCAATAATCCAGATAGGATGCTCTTCATAATGATACATCCACCTCTAACACAACCTCCTTGGGTCGAAAATCACGGGACATGTCTGGGAAGTAATGATGTAGCTGAGAAACGTAGATGATGTCGTGTATAGCCCGGTAACTCTGATGCAACTACAACCAATAAGAAACCATCCCGACTATCTATAAAACCTCAAACGACCTGACGTACCTTGGTGAAATCTTACCTTGTATCCCAATATTCATGTGTCCCATCCTCGATGTGATGCATAAAAAAAATATGATCCCTGGCCTCGAACGCCAGAGTTCGTCTCTATCGATCAGTATAAGACTTCTGTTGAGACTGTGTAGAAGCCATCCTCTTTCAAATAAACTCTATATGCTCAATGTTATCCTGGAAAACACGAGGTCCCAGCATAGATTCCTTTCTTGCCTCTAGGCATAATAAGGGTGATTGGCATGGGCTACCGTACAAATCCTCATAAGGTTCCATTAGAATAGTTTCTAGAAAACTATTACTGTTGGAAAACACCATAGAAGGCATGTGCATCATTCTAGAACCTACTAAATCTAGGAATCATGATCGAAGCATGTCCCCAAGCACCTGAATGGTACACTCGGATTTTATATCTATCTGGGGATGGTATGCTCTACATAGAAGTTCATATGTAACCAAATCCCTTTATAGTCCATGCTAGACCCACGATGTAAAATGTGAATCCTTGTCTGAAACAACAGATTGTGGATCCCCATGTAGATGTAAAATATCATGGATGCACATGCTTCCCAACTCAAAAACTCTAAAGGTGTCATCCATTAGTAATAAATGAGAAACCATGATGAGTCTGTCAATTACAACACAAAAGGCATCATTCCCTCAAGGTGACCTCAGAAAACCTGTCTCAATGTCCATCGCAAAATCGTTCCACTTCAACTCAGGAATGGGTAACTGCTGCAAAATCCATTCCGGTTGTTGATGTTTTCTCATCATCTACTGACATATGGAAGAACTCATTACGAAACTAGAAACATCTTTCTTTATACCTGGACACGAATACTGATAGTTTAAATCATCATAATTATTCGAGACACCAGTATGAACTACCCAAACTGATGAATGAATGTCACGCATAATCTCCTCGTGCATGTCTGCTGAAATCCATAAGTTCCAATGAAAATGAATGATATCATCATATCTCGTGGTCTATCCCGGAATAGGTTCCTCTTTTGACACACTCTCCCATAGGACTACGCATTCAGAATCGGATAGCTGCCTCATTCTCACTCGATCAAGAAGAGTATAGGTAACAACTACAGATGATTGAAATGTCTACACATGTCTGTCATGCACCTCCAAATGCATCTTAGAGTAAAAATCCATGGACTGCCACTCACTACTAGCCTCATGGACTGCCTATATCCGAGTCATCATGCTCAACGCCTCTTCTATTGTGTTTCCTTTCTTAGGCGTGTAGGAAAGTTCAATGTCAAAGGACTGAAAGTACTCAACCCACCTTCGATGTCTCACATTCAGGTCAGATTGCGTGATGATATACATAAGACTTTTGTGGTCAGTGGAAACCACAAAATGATCTCCCAAAAGATAATGTATCCAACAACGTAAAGCATGGACAACTGCAGCCATATCAAGATAATGTGTCAGATAGTTCCTCTCATGAGGCCTCAATTTCCTAGACCCTAATGCAAGAACTCACTTTCCCTGAATAGGCACTGCTCCCTTCATGATACCTGATTCATCAAAATACACAATATAGCTCTTTCCAAGCTCCAGAAATACTAGTATTCTTGCTAAAGTCAAGCTCTCTTTCAACTAATGAAATGCTAACTCACAAGAATCTGAACACAAGTACTTCAAACCCTTCTTAGTCGGACTCATTAGTAGTACTTCCAAGCGTGAAATGTTGTGAAATAAACAACTATAGTAACCAGCCAGACCTAGAAAACATTTCACCACAAAGATGTTCATTAGATGATATCAGGAAACTACTGCTCTCAATTTCTTGGGGTCTACTAATACTCTTGTCTATTAGATAACATGACATAAGAAATGAATTTGGTCCATCCAAAAGTAGAATTTTTGGATCTTACCATAAAACTGATGCTCTCTCAGTTTACTAAAAGCAATCTCAAGATGGGTATCATGGTCAAGTCAAGTGTGAGAGTATACTAAGATATCTTCTACAAAGACCACCACAAAACAATCCAAGTATGGATAGAACACTTGGTTCATCAGTGCCATGAAGACTAATGGCGTGCTCATTAGACTGAATGGCATAACCAAGTACTCATATATACCATACCTGCTTCAAAAGGCTGTAAGAGGAATATCTGATGGTCTAACATGAAACTGATGATAACGGGACCTCAAACAATCTTCCAAAACACTACGTCTCCTCGAAGTCGATCCAAGAGATGATCAATAATTAGTACGGGACATCGGTTATTGACCATCAACTGGATCACCTTCTGATAATACACACAATGTCTGAGGGTACGATCCGCCTTCTTAAAAAATAGGAAAGGAGATGCCCAAGGAGTTGTATTGGGTCAGATGAAACCCTTTTCCTTCAACTCCTCCAGCTACATCTTGAGCTCCTGCTACTCAGTTGTAGCCATCCTATAAGGAGGAATTGACACAAGTTCCACTCCAAGAACACTCTCAATAGAGAAGTCCACCTCTCCCTTCAGAGGCAAACCTGAAAATTACTTTATAAAGATATCCCTGAAATGATCCACCACTAGAGGAAAGACTATCTTTGAAGTGTCCTGGTCATCCAGATATACACTAGAAATATGGTTTTTAACTCTTCCAAACCCATGAATCCCAGTTCCAGCTATGCTTGCCTAGACATCCCATTCACCCTGATGGAGAAATGATCTTCCCTCTGGTGATTGGAGACGCACCCTACAACGATAGCAGTCAACAAAAACCTGGAAGATAACTAACTAGTCCATCCATGAATGACATCAATTTTTTCATCTCCAAGAAATAGAGTTCCCAAAATATGTGACACCAACCAACCCCTATAGGGAACTCCTTGAACAAACAGACACAAGATGTTCTAGTCTCTAGTGGGGTGTCTAGTGTCAACATATCAGTAGAGGAAATGATACATAGACTAAGGATCTCCAAAATAGAAACATATATAAATATATTGTAATCCCCTATATAAAAAGGAGAAGAAGATAAAATAGAGGCAACTAGAATCATATCTTGAAATGTAGAGGTTCTGGGATCCTGCTCTTATCGAGTCTGCTCCATTGCAAATGTCTTGCCTACACTACAACCCCATGACCCTGCCTGACCATCCTAAGCTGATCCAACCTATAGTCCCTAAAGGCCTACCGATTGGCTACCATTACCATGACCTCCACATTGGCCTGTATGGCCAGAAAGACTCCACTTCCATGACTAAGGAGAAACTGTTGGTGGTTCTCTTGAACGTGGAGTCATAGAACAACCCATGTCATCACCTGATGGTATGTAGATTTGACAAAAGTGAGGAAGTTGACCCATCTTTCCATATTATCGGCACTCCACTGTGTCTTTTGGGAATTGTGGCATCATATTCCCGCTCTTCCCGCATTGTTAGTATACCACATTGCTGCCAAAAGATATCCCTAGTCTCCAAGGATTTCAGTGAATAGAATCCTTGTGGCACATCCTGTTATCGGTAAGAGGGATACCATCTCCGGGTGTGGAGCCACCCTGGCTCACCACTTCATAATCCCTTGAATTTTTCTACATGATTATTCCCTGGATGAATATTGAAATGATGCAAGTCAACCTAAAGATGGTCACCTAAGATAGGATGTCATTCTTGAGACTATACTCAAATATCCTTTCCAAGAATAACTCATCACCTCCTTGAATGGGAATGAACCATTTCAATTATGTGAAGAGAGTAGAATACACCATAATAGAAAGAGTACCCAAATAGAGAATGATGATCTCTCAGGATCCATTGGCCCTCAAAGTCTCCAGGTAAAAGTTTTCAAAGAAAGCATGATGGGACTCATACAAAGACATAACCTTCTAGTGTCCCACCTGTGAGATCACACCCCACCATCTCTTGGCGGAATCCCGAAGCATATACGTGTAGAGCTTCACCATATTATCTAGAGGAATCTCCAGATTATTGAGGATAGAAGTCATGGATTATATCCATGGTGTTTCAAAATGAGTTTGTCTTTCCTCTGTGATGTTGGGAGGATGCTCCTGTAGGAAAACCTGCATCAACTCTACCATAGAAGGAGAAGGATTTCTTACACCTCATAAGGTCTTCATGAACATCATGAATCCCTCTCGGAACTGTGCATTGGAACCTATATCTGATATAACTGTTGGTGCTAAGACTGGCACAACGGGAGGATCTTTCTATTGTACATGATCTCCCATATCTGATGTCTAATCATAGCCTTGTAACTGCCAGACAACCGTAGGAAGTCTCGGTGGCATGACTCTGTAAGGTTAATCATAGACCTCAGATAAATATTAACAAGAACTGAAACATAGAAGTGTTATTAGGGAAAAAGAGAAATAAAGCTTTCATGTTTTTTAAAACATGGATACATGACATGTATAAATCCTACACGGGGTGTTCCCTCAATCCCTCACATGGGCATGTACATTTATCAACCCATGTCATGTAACACCCCATACAAACAACGTGTTTTCCTAACACACTTCATATACTTGAATTATCTTCCCTTTGTTGAGTAATTCTACATGGATAAGACATGTGGTTCCCCTAGGGAAAGACTACACAACATGTTTGTGCCCGACACGATGCGCACTTAGAACAACTTTGTCAACCCATGTTTCTAGTTACACTACGGGTCAGATTCTAGACTCTATATTGAGTGTTTGTGCTAGTAACGGCATGTACATAAAGGATTTCACTGACTCATGCTGTTAGCCACATGACCAGATACAAAGTCTGTACAACACTGCATGTACAACCAATACACGACGTGTCTGCCCATAGATTTTCTCAACCCCAAGTCTCTTCCCACAAAGACAGTTACACGGTCAGAGACTACATGACATGTACATGTTGTACAATGCACATAATTATGAAAAACAGTTCCTTCCGAAATATAAGGACACATGGAATGTATTCATTACTAAACTCCGTGTATTCATCATTTTTCCAATCAGTATGTATCCGAAACTACTCTAAAACCCATAAAAACACTTAATGGAACATTCAAGGGCCAAATTCTAATATGTGAGGGCCCACACACCCTGTGAATCAATGATTTTCATCTTATACAAGTTATATAGATGGAATAACAAGGCAATGGTCCACCAAATTCTGATCCATGAGGTCCCATTACACCTCAAGAATCAATGTTTGGAATTCATTTTAATGAAAACATAAAAAATTCAATATGATATCAAAAAGTAAGTATTCTATCAAGGAATCTATTACAACAGAATGGATATATAACACATCATTTATCAAAACAACATGCAATCAGTATTTTACCCAAAATGTAATGGTAAGAATGCATGAAATGTGATCTCTAGAATGTGCCTATACGATTCATGAGATTCTATACCCTCATATCATTGTGTTTCAATAGAAATAGAACTCTAATGACCTCAACAATAATAGCACAGTACATGTGAATCACCCAATAGTGAAATCAAATCAACTTTAATAACAGAGAAGCTAGGAAATTTTCAATATAAGAGGTTAATTGGATTTTCCTTGTAAACGAGGTAGCTACAATTAGGACCAACTTATTACCAAGTACCTATTCTATCCTATCCCTGGATATAGGCTCCAAATAGTAATTCATAAAGAAAAGAACCATGTGATACCACTTTGTAACAACCTGGTTCGGGAAGCCACCCAGAGGTTCCCCGTACTCGGATAGTCACATGGCCTCAAGCACATTTCCCCAAACACTAGAGATAGCTGAATAGCAGCAAGGGCCTTGGGTGTGATAGTAGGGAAACTATGCCAACTTTTCTAGACTAACAAAGCGGAAATAAAACCATTAACAATAGAAGAATCAGTAAAACATACCATATTTAAACAAGGGAAGTAAGAAAGAACTGGAGCACACATATATAAATGATGCATGAATCATATGTCTAGGAAAGCCTTAAATGAAATCACAATGCATGAATACAATACTAAAACAATGTAAAAAAGAAAATAAAGTAAAAAAATCCACTGCTTCTCATGCCTCAGCTTGGTCTCATGCTCCCCACCTCCACAATAATCAAGTACCTGAAGTAGAAGTGTACCTGCCCTTATCTAGAACTAAAAAAATTAAATCTGTTTGGACCCAAAAGCATGACCCAAATATGGTGTGAGACTAATCCAGCAGGAAACAGCCAAAAAATATGTTCCTAATAGATAGTGAATATATATGGACTGTAATTAAAAAATAAAACAGTAAACACAGATGTACACATAGTAACTATCCTACAAATTCAGTTTCATTCATCATCATATTTCAAGAAGAAGCTAATCAAAAGATGGTAAACATATGGGAAGTACTCACAGCCTATCACCTATGATTTAACTCACATACACAAGAAACCCTCTAGGATGTACTCACAGTCTAACCCCTCTCGTATAGCTTTAGTAATGAAACTATGAGTAATCACTCACCATCAATTATATGTGTGGTCTCATATCGGTAACTAATAGGCACTCTAAGGAAGAACGCAGTGTCCAATTACCCATATGGCCCGTATCGAGGAAGCTACAGACACTCTGAGGGAGAAAAAAGTACATCCCCCCCAAAGGTCTCGCTACATAATAGTAAAAAGACCCTCTAGAGAATCCCTTAACATCCATTCCCTCTATGGTCTATTACACCCGGTTCTCACGGCCATGTATAATACAATCATGCACAAATGATATAAATGATTCCAAAGTAAACATCATGAACTACTTGGATAAATAGTCTACAAATTATCATAGCATGACATATAATAATCACTCCATCCTATGAATACTAGGAATGGAAAGGAATCAGACTAATCAACATGCTAGACCAAACGGTAAAAATAGGCAATCATGGGAAAAACAATATCAAGGAAAAGTTAACCTTATTCTCAAACAATTATCCACTATCCAAACAACAAGTCATAATAGGCTATACTCAGGCATGAAACTTTATTCACAGAGTACCCCAAATAAGGGTATTGGTAACATATGCACATATAACTCAATGTCTAACTACGGAAAGGAACAAATCACCTACCTCGACATCGTCAGTTCAATATACATGAACCTTAGTCCTTGAATCAATCTATAACACCTTATATCTACAAAAAAGATAAAATACGATCAATTAATGATATCTCATGGTAGAGTGGATATTAAGAGATGATTTTCAAGAAGAAATGGGAACTCAATGATGCGATTCCAATGCAACTGAAGGAGGTTCAGTCAGAGATCAGACAACGAGTCAGGGGATTGGTGAATATTCAGCGGCCTTGTTCACTCCTGGATGAGATAAGTTGAGAATAAGATGGTTTTGTCCATCAAACACAGCCTCGGTCAGTTTAATGAAATAAAAACAAAGCACACTGCATCTTATTTAAAAGTATATGGTGTGTACTTGCCTTTTCCGGCCTCCTCTTTAGATGGTCTTTAGGTCACGACACATGGCCATGTACCCATCCATAAAAAAGCTAGTACAAGGTCTTCGCAGTAACCAGGTACATGTCTTGTACATAAAGTACATGGTATGTACCCCTAAAATTTATAGAAACTCCTCTTATTCTAAAAAACAACCAAAAAGAAATAGTCATTCCTAAAAAGAATATCAATTTTCTTAAAATTAATAGTGTGGGACATAGCTAGATAACATGGTTCTATATAATGATTCAATATAAACTAATGATTACAAATCCCAACCCTATATATTTTATAAAACAATTATTTTCATATCTAATAACTCAATCATATTATATGATTGATAATATTGTGGCATTATAATGTTTTTGAGGTGAAAGAATCATTAATTTTCTAGATCCATTGAAATACAGTAATTTTATTAATTGGGTGTTTACCCTTCCTTGATGCAAATGAATCTTACATTTTAGTTTAAATGTATAATTTAATAATTTCTATAATCTTGTTTCTCTGTTATAGTCTTATATATAGTAAATATAATTTATTTATTTTAGTATTATGACCATTAAATTGACCCGATTTACCATTGTAAATTCAACTGATGTCCCTGATAAATTCTAGGTTATTCATTAGTGTTATAGGTCACTTGTTCAAAATACATAGGTGAACCATATTAACTCGGTAATCACACTTGTACATTAGGGAATTTCACTATATCTTCCAAGAATTTAGTCAAACATGATACAAGGGAATAATCCATTACCTTTCAGAATTCAGATAATATCCCACATGGTACCCATATGCACACTAGGAGAGTCCTAGATTTTACCATTTTTAGTTCTCCATTATACTTTCCCTTTTTCATTCTGGTAACATTCATTCAATATACTATAATATTATGAACATTCAAGAAATTCTGAAGTCAAGATAACTTCTACATTTCTAATTCACATACATCCAAATATTCCTTAACATAAAAAAGCATAAACCAATTATTAAACATTCATCACCATAAAAATTTAATCCACATTATCATTAAATGAATAATGATAAAAAATGAAGAATTTTCCCATATTCAGTGTATTTTCAAAAACATATATATTCATCTAAAAAATACAACTTAAAACCTTTTAGTTATAACAATACCCCCCGTTATATTTACTAAAAAATATCCCCATAATATCTCACAACTATTGAGATAGATTTAATACCTTACCAAAATTTCTTAGAAAGATACCCCACAATAATACGTATTTTATGGACTTATCATTATCATATTTTTCAAAATGATTCAAAGGGATCATTATGAGATCATCACTATTCGGAGTCCCCTTTATCAGTATGTTTTTTCATTAAAATTATCATGATATATCAATATCTTACAAAAAACAATTAAACCTAGATAATGATAAAATATAATCTCCTTTTATATTCATTTCAAATATATTTACTATCCAACATAAACAACACTATAAATCCTTCCAACACTATAATATATATTAAATATTTAGTGACTCATAACATGCACAGTAGATAATACAAACATTTAAATATATTATCACCTTATTTACATCTTCAAAACAATGGGTTCCTTCAACCACTTAATGAATTAACATTGAGTATTTTGGATTCATGAAATATTCTTTATTGAAAGATATTTTAACTTACAATAACTGAAAATAAAATTCTAAATTTTTTAACATTTTCAATTTATGACAATTAAATGATCCATCATCAAACCATATTATCCTTATAAGTTTGAACTTAGTTTAAGAAAAAATAGTTTCTTTAATATAATATAAAACATGTCTATCTAAATCACTATTTTCGATTAAACACATGGAACATGAGAAATATAATTACTTAAATAAAAAACAACCTAGGTTATCAATACAAACTTAAAAAAATATTGGTTCAAATGAAGTAAAACAATAGACTGTGATACATACCACATGTAGAATCATTTCATACCACATATTTAGGATAAACCTGTGGTACCACATGATGTTTATTATTAACATTTTCTTCAAGTGACTTCATTATTCTTATATAAGGATAATGTTCTGTTGAATGAACTTCGTAAATTCCCCTCAATTTCATAATATCCTGGAACTAATAAAATTATACTCTTTAGTATGGGGAACAACTTGTTGGTCAAAATTATTTATTATTAGTTTATTTAAGAATCTTTTCAAGAAACTAGTTGATATCACAGTTTTATTTATTTAATAATTGTAACAGTTTACCCATATGGATGTAGTAGTTACACTACAAAATTGGAAATCCTCTTCATTATAAACTAATATAATTGGATAAATTTCTCATATCCTGTTTTAATTCTAAATTTGGATTGATACCACTCAGAAAACATAGATATTTTTTAATACCATTTTACATCAATTCAACCTTTGTAAAATATATACATAATCATCATAGTATGTATAACATGATTCAACATTGAATCGTTAAGGTGAATACTTGATAAATTTTTTTGATCATTTTTGGACTTGAAACCACTTTAATTTCGTCATAAATTCATGCATATATAATTTTAACAATGTTCTTCCTCTAGTATATCAACATTTTTTTGTCTATGCCTTTGAATCTTTTACCACTAGGGATACATTATGTTACAATAGATTTGATAATAGTAATCTATAATGGTAATTCCAATGCCTATTATTATATATTAACCATTCTCATAGCACTCAACAAATCTAAATGTTTTCATACAATTTTTATGCATTTTCCACCTTTAAATACATAAAGTTCCATGGCTGTTCATCACATCCAGAATCCTAAACCACTCGAATCATCATATATAATAACTGACTACATTTGGAGAGGGACACCTTAAATATCATCACGTCACTAAATTTTTTTAAACATAATGTGGGTACAGTAGTCCCCTTTATTGACTGATTTACCCATTCTTATATGAAATTATGGAAAAATTCTTATGGATTTCCAATGTTTTGGAATCATGGGTAAAATAAAAAATTTATAAAAAAATTAACTTTTTTATATAATTTTTTTACCCTCTCCCTCACATGGGGTACAAAAATCATGTCCATCCCATTCTCCTATGCCATACTCCATGATACACTCCCATTCCACAACCAAACACAACCCAATAGTCCTTCCACACCCACCCTATCCACCATAAATTGATACACAACATGACTACCTCCATTTTCCACCTACACATAACACATAAATTCCAACATACAGCAGCATCACCCCCTTGTTTCAAAATTTCAGACCCCATAATAATAAAATTGTGCATCATGTAATTTGAACCGGTGACATTGAGGGACCGAACACTCATACCACATTCTAGAGTGTTATTTTTGTTATAAAAATAATATATTTAGTATTAATATAGAAATTATTATTAAAATAATATTTACTATAGGTATGGAAATATTATTAATATATATTTATATTTATTATAATTGTATCATATTTTTTATATAGGTATAAAAAAATATAAAAACACAAAAGAATTTATAATTTTTTTTAATTAGTGAATATAAATATAAATATTAACATACTCGTATATAATTACATTTTAAATTATGTATTACTTATTATCTATTTAGTTATTTTTAATTAATTATAAAAAAATTGTGTATTTGGGTCTATGTTTGTATATGCATGTATATATGTAAGTCTTTATCAAACTCTCTCCCTATGTCAGTGTAAATTTAATATAAATAACATTTATTTTTAATGTTATGTAATATTTTTATTTATGTAACAGTATTAATATGTTTATAGGAATATGTGTGTATATATATTAATAGTTATATATATCCTTATATTGACATATTAACTAATGTATATATATTAATTTAATATAAATATATTTCTAAATTTATATATTCATGTATTTATGTATGCATATGAATATATATATATAAATAATATTGATATTAATGATTCTTAATTGAGTTATTATTAACTAACTATATTTATATTTGAACCATCATGCCTATGTGTTTATATTTATATATCTCTGTATGTCTCTGTGTTTCTATCACACCTCTCCCTCTTGGATTACATATATATATATATGTATATATATATTTTAAATAAATCATATTTTTTTTATTTTTTTGTTACAATTATATAAGAGATATTATATATATGTCTTAAAGTATATAATAAAATTAAAATATATATATATATATATGTAAATGATAAATATTTATGTTATATTTCATATAATCCTATTTTTTTACACATATCTATCTCTATATATATATTTATATATAATAAATAAATACCATTTAATTAATTATTTAATCTACCATTAATTAAATATGAGGATAAATGTATGGCCAATTTTTTAATGTTTTAGGAAAATATGGTTAGTTAAAAAATTCAATTTGTTGAATCACGTAAGAACACTACCAATGATGCCATATTTTGAATAAAATAATTTTCATTTTAAAATCTGCCAAATTTTAAGATAATGTGGCATAAAAGTTTTCACTAATTGTAAAAATTTTGTAGTGATTTGGAGTTTGTATATTGTGATGAGAATACAACTTTTTCTCAATTTTAGGGAGCCATTTTTTCTTTCCATTTCATGATTATTTTTCTAAGAAAAGAAGAATCCAATTGTTTTCCACTCATATTATGTAGTTGTATTTATGAATCAATATTAGCTTGCCTATATCTTTACTAAATTTATTTTCATTTAACTCAATTATGATTTATTATACATTCATAGACCATTCCTTCATCATCATTTCATATTCTATTTAATGTGAATTTCCATCATTTTCCAAAATAGTTATGGTATTTCATTCCTATTATCTTTATTAACCATAATAGAAACCACATCATTATTATTTTCTCTATAGGCTTTAATATTATCATTATATAATTGTTGGTGTGAGTAACCATCATTTTGAGATTGATGGAATCTGAATTTCCTTCATTTATTATTATATTCAAGAATCAATAAATTAGTTTACAATTAGAAAAATAGTCCAACAAATGAGTTCTTCCTTGAATCCACATATCGATGAACAATATATACACATATTTATTGTAAAAAATCCTTCCATTAAAATAAAATTGTAATTTTATATTTCATTATGAACCAAACCAATTTATTTTGAAAATTATATTCCTTCTCCTACATGATTATAGATTTCTATATCTCGTATTATTGATTTATTCCTCTGTATATGATGATTAAATGTTCATATTCATCATACAATATTTAATCCATCCATCATGAATCTCAGAGATTATATACTTCAGCTTCATTTTTATATATAAATTTTTACCATGTGAATTGTCTTCATGATATATACTTATTACAATCAATTTTATTGAGAACATTAATGATTCATTTAATTTCCATTTCTCCATGATTAAATAAAACTCATGAGTAATTTATTCAATTTAATCATATTGTTCCTTAATTATTTCATTATTATAATGGTATTTAATGAATTCATATCATTATTCATTAGATTTATATTTTCATTCTAAAAAAATTATGTTATAATTGTTATTTCCACCTTCACCCTTTATAAATTATACCTCAATCCTCAAGGAATAAATTATATATTTTTAATCGAAAAAAATCACTTCATTTACTAAATGATCTGGTTTTATAATTTATACAATCTTACTCTAGAAATATTGGTGATGTAAAATCTGAGTCATCTAGTTTAAAAGAAACATGTACTACTGAATATGATTTGGTTATTTATATAGAATTAATATTTCTCACTTCAATGGGAATAGTAAATTCGTTGATTACCAATTTTTTTGTTATTTTTCATTACGTTAAGTTATTTGAGTTTGTTTTATAATAGATTGAACACCATGGCCATCAATGAATTCTGATACTTCAGTAGAAAAAATAATAATATCTTCTTCCTGTATATATTTCTTAACATAAAATAATTCTAATATCATCCCTATATCCTTTAGAAAAATGAATGGAAATTTATTATTGAAAATAAATATTTCCAAAGAATTATTTAATTGAATATCTTTTGAAACATCAATATATATATTTATTTGATCCCCATTATACACAATTATATTCCAAATTCATAATCAAACATAATAAAAAAATATATAAGGGATTCCCATATTTTCATTCAAATCATCATACGACCTCATTCTTCTAGAAAAGGAAATGAATTCAATATAAGTTATGAATCTTCGTGATAAAATCCATATCCAATATAAACATCAATTAATCACTTCCCAAAAAATATCAGATGAATCTAAAATATATCATATGAGATTTGGTTACACATTTTAGGACATTGTAAACTTTTCTAAGGGAGAGTGTGAATCAAGGAGTTAGAATATTTAATAATTTTTTCACCTATACTCTAACCCATTTTGACCCCCATTCTTTAAAATAAGGTAAAATATTCAAAAATTTATTACATATTCATTGATAAAATTATCCAAATAAAATATATTTCATATGTGTTGAATGTATACAATGAGTTAATATTGATATTGTCCACATGGTTCACCTGTATTGGGATATATCCAAGGAACATGAAACCAAAATTATTGTGGTGGAACATACCTATTAAAATTCAATTATTTTGAGGAAAAATGTTTCGGTGATGTCTCTCATCTCCTAGTATCACTAACTATAGAATTTTAGCTAATCCAAATCATCTCCAAGTCTCAGGACCTATTGAGTCATTTAGGGATTAAATCATTTCTTCTAACATGTTACTCTTTTAATCTGCCTTCAGGAACCACTACAGAAGATACAAGATTATATAATTTTAGTTTTCCTCTCATTTTAATTACATGAGGGTAAATACAACTATAATCTATATAGACAACATAATATTGTCTAATGTGATTCTCAATTTTAGATCATTGTGATTTTTTAGATTCATTGGTCAGATTTAAATACTCGTTGTCAAAAGAGTTGAGTAATTGACCACCAATTAGTCACCACTCTGTAATATATACAATGGATATAAGAATTCCAGCATTAGAAGTAATATTAAATTTTATTTGTCTTATTTAGTTTACTAATATCGATGTATCCATGATACGTTAATGCCCCATGATTTTGCAATAACACTATCCTCTGTCTTATATCCAACATGCAATATAGAGTTTAGTCAAACCATAATATAATATTAAGAATTATTTTATTGAAACATTCTTAAAAAAACTAGAAATTATATATGTGGGTATTATGAGTATTTAATAATTTATTAATAAGATATAAAAATTCTAATTAATATAAATATTTATATATTCCCTCCCAAAATATAAACTCCATTTTATTAGGAAAACATTTATTTCCAAGAAAATATTTATCAATTTTCTTGTAAAGTAGAATAAATAAATTTTGGATCATTTTTAAAAGTTATTTTATAAAAATATAATATATTTTGAAATCATCATGTCGGTATTATCCTTTGTTGAATTTTTTTTATTTGTATGAAAATATTGATTTTTCATTAAATAGTGGTGAATAATGATATATATAAATCAATTATGTATTTTAAAAAAATAATTATTTTAAATTATATAATATTATTTTAAATATTATTATATGAAATAATTATATTAATTATGATATTTATAATTATAAATATTTTTCATTTTTACTACATAAAATTGATTAAATTTATTTCATGATTAATTTGGAATTTAAAGTAAGCTCTTTTTAGGCATTAAAACACATTTCTATGAAAACTATTTTGAAGTGTATTATGATTCTCCATTTTAGATATTTAAAATAACCAATTATAAGGAATTAATTAAATGACATGAATAGATTGTTTATATAAATTTTAATTTCATTATTTATTAGGATTACATATTCAATTTTTATTATAATATAATGATATGATTGAATAATACATTTCTATAAACCCCATTTTTGACATGTATACGGGTCTTATTTTATATAAATTCTTTTAGTTATGCTAATTAAATTTATTAAATTAGATTCAATTTCTAAAATAAGAATTATATAAATTTATAATATGTTCAATATTTGTTTGTATATAATTATTAGTAATAATATTAAAAATAACTAGTTAATAAGAGGTAGAACTATAATGATAAAAAGTGTGTAAAAATTACTATAAATGAAGTAATATTATATAAAATGGAATATTGAAAAATTTAGGAGGTGTTTATAGGCCGTATAACTCCATGAATAATTTCAATTTCAATTTTTTTGGCGCTTGGAAGGAGAGCGACTTCCCACTATTAAATAGTTTTGGGTATTTACAAGAATATCATACCTTTGAACATATAAAAGGATACCCCACTCTTCTCATATTCACATATAAATACCCTTTCTGATTAACCATATCAAAAAAATATACCAAAAATCTTTATCAAAATTTTATATCATCATTTTTGTTCTAAAATAAAAACCATTGGATAGTTAATATTAGTTCTTAAGTAGGTTTCTCTATGAAAATTTAGTCGTCTTTACCGTGTTAATTAATTTTTAATTATAATTTTTAACCATAAATTATGTGTTAAATATTATATAATACAAAAATTGTTTTATCCTAGATGCTTAGATGTTATTATGTACATGTATTAATGTTAGTACATTTCCACATCTATTAAATATGAAACAAAACAATCGTTCATGTGTATTACTGACTACCACCCTAGGAAACAATGTAATATGTTTTCTACCATCACCTCTCTTGGATATTCACACAGATGGAAATAATTTTTATATGTTAATTTAATGATATCTAAATAATGTCTCAAAATTAATAAATTTTTTACAATCTTACATTTTCATCCATTGATAAATGATAACATTGTTTGTGTGTACAGCAGACTACAACCTTACAAAGTGATGTGATTTACTGTTTGGTTACCGCATCATGTGGACGGTATATATGATTATATTTAATTAAATAATATGATTTTATGATTTTATGATGATAATTTATGGGTAAAATAAGAATTTTCTTTATTGCATCATGATCTTTGACAAATGGAAATGTTTCATGTGCTACGTACTACCTACCTTCACCATGATTATCAAACTGTTATTTTTTATAATTATCACAGTTATTTTTAAAGGTATAATTTATTTAAAAAATGAAAAATATATTTTTATTATTATTCATGATATGATTAAATAATTACATTACGGACTATTTTAACCACAATGATTCCATTTAGAAATTATAAAATGAGCTTCATCAAAACACATAATTCAGACATAATAGATTAAATAAATAAATATTTCATTAAAATAAATGAATTAAATGGTTCAGGTATAATGGATTAGTAATATAAATGGTAATTATGAAATAAATTAATATAATGTTATTAAATATGATATAAAAGGCATTCCTTATAATCCTGGACTCGATGTATAGGTTTTTTCTCAAAACTTATTTCATTGAGTCTCATGTTATTTTATATTCACAATTTATATTATATGATTTATATACTTATACTATACATACTATTTCATCAATAATTAATACTTTATTTTATTTTAGGTAACAATTCACTTTTATCATTCATGGGGGTTTTTACTCATAAGTTATAAACACGGTAACTGATGATAATTAAATCTCATTTTAATCGGGATTGTTTATGCTTTATTACCCATTGAAGGAAATTATTTAAACATAGTATAATAATAACATTAATTTTAATTATCCTTAGGTTATCAATGATATTTTTATGTTAAATTACCATTTTCCACTTTTAGGTACTTAGAATAATTGAGAAAATGTTTTTAAGATAATAGGATTTGATTTATCTATTTGGTCGAATATAACAATCCTTCCAAATCCATGTATTCTAAATAAAATTAGTAATGTTTTTTTATCAAAAATTATTTATTAGATAAATATTCATCGATGTTTTACTTAAAAAATGCTTTAAAATAAGTATTCATTTTTTTATAAACCAATTACTTTTAACTTTTCTCCTATAATTGAGAATGAAATCATTGTTGTAACATATTAAATATGAATGTGGTATTACAGCATTCATGGCTACTCATTTATATAATGGTTCATTTGCATGTTTAAGTGTTTATTTTTAAATAATATCCTTTTTCTAATTCTATAAAATTTTGTAGATTTTAAAACTATTTTCTATAATGACCAAATAAATTTTTAATGGGAATTTCCTTTTTATAATAATTTCATATACTGTTTTTATCATTAAATCAAATATAAAAAAATATATATAAAATCCTTATAAATGAATAATGAATTAAATAAAAGGGTTTTTTAAAAATATAAAGGAATTATAAAAATGGAATAGTATCTTGACCATTGGAATAGTTACATGACAATTAAGAATTGTAATCTGACCAATAGAATAGTATCCTTTTATATTTAAATATAAAAAAAATTTGACTACTACAATTGAAAATATGACACAATTATATCATAATAAAATTTTATAAATTTTCTAAAAATGAAACATTATGTACTAATTTTTTGTAATGCATAAATGTTTATGTACAATTTTATAATTAATATATATATTTAAAATAAATTTTATTTCCATAAAAAAATATTCATAGAATTATATTTTTTTTATATTATAATGAAAAGGAAAATTTATAAGACCGAAATTAAAATTTTAATAAGTGTCATAAAATCACATATAACATCAAAATAGTTAATTTTAAATAAATTATGATTCTAAAAAAAATAAAATTTTTTATATTTAGAAAGTTATCTTCATAAATGGACTTTATTTTTTATGTCAGAACATCTGAATTATCAGCGGATGATTTTCAAGTAAATTTATGAAATACTTCAATTTTCTGAGGTGTAGTAAAAATATAGTTTCATGTAACTAGTGTAATAAAAATTATATAATTCATGATGTATTACTGAATCAAAGATTTATAAAACATATATTTCATATATTTTATATTTAATTTAAAAAATAAATTATTAAAACACAAAAAAAAATTAAAAAACCAAAATCTACTTTCCAAAACCTAATGCAAAAGTGATTTTTAAAAATAATTTTAATATTTTTCTCCAATTTAATTTTTCAAGGACTAATGAATTTTTATTATAAAGGAGTTTTAAAGTCATAACAACATTATGTTATATTAAAATATATTTTATGTTTTCAATAATTTAGTATTTTCTAGTCTCTCCTTTAGTATAATATATTATTAGACATTTTATTCTAAAATTACTAATATCATCAAGTATAAATTACCCCTCTCCTATCCCATGATGAATCATATCCACCCATTTATGAATCCAACTATCTACCCAAATTCTGCCTATTTAGCTTATTGAAAAACCTAGGGATGTTCAAGATCCACCCAACTCCAATCGCAAAAGTAATTTATAGTATTTTACAAGAGAATCCATCTTGAGGAAAGAGTAAGTCTCATCTAACTCATCCCTCTTTTTTATTCTCCTTTTTCTTTTTCCAATTAATTTCAAAACAAAATGCTCTAAAATTAATTGAGAAGTAATTTAATAATATATTAATGATTCTATAATTTTTAAACTATCATATATATGATATATATAAATTTCGTACATCCTTATCCCTATATTTAAACAAAATCCTCTTAATGGCTTGTTAACAATCTACAAAGACATTTCAAAGATAATTCTAATAACCACCTCCATGGATTTAATTTATTAATTTTATGTAATTTAGAAATTTTTTATCACATATATTATATTTTTATAGAATTAATTATACTAATGTATAATTTAAATTTAACAAATTAGCGAAATTGAGGGAAAACTAGATATTTTTATGAAAAACATGATACCAAAAATATTCAATTTCATCCAAAAAATTAAAAAATAAATCCAATTATTATAATTTATTAATATTTTTATAAATTAACTAAATTTTTTTATGGATTAATTTTTTTAGTAAATAAAGTGTTCTTATTGACGAGGCATAAAAGTGACATAATTTAATGATAATTAAGGTAAGGGGATTACTGATCCAAACTCAGTTTCTTTTGGTTATTCCACTTTCATTCCAAATTTCAGTGTAAGTATTCTTTCAATGTATTTCCCTTTTAGTTTCTTGGATGTACATGTTTCCAACCTAATTTTATTAATAATTCATTAATTTTCATAAATAACTCTTCCTTCCAAAAATCAGTTTGACTCATTTTTAGTTGATTATTCTTCAGTATATAATGATGAATCTTATAGCATATATATTTTTCTATTTTTATTCAAGTAGAAAATATTTTTTAATGATATATGAAATCCCAATGAAAATCATTCATTTATGTGGTATACATCATTAATTTGATTTATATACATTCTATGTGATATGTATGATTATAAAAATGTAATGATTTGATGGGTGATCCCATAATTATATAGTTCTCAAATGGAATGATTAATATGATGTATCTCATGAGATGATATTTATTTTGTGTGAATATGATGCTAGATTTTATTCACACTGATGATGTTATAATTATTCAGATATGTTATGCATGAAAATAATGTTATCACTATTCAGAACTGTGTATGAAATTTGGCCATTAAGACATGATCTCTCATGTAATGCATTGCCACATTCCATGACATTATACAATGATTAATATCACTATTATTATGATGATCAAATGATTATGTTTTGATATTTATTATTATTCTCAATCATGTAATATTTATTCATTTCCATATTTATCATGTTTTGGGGCTTTAACTCACTTTGTTAATTGAGGTATATTATTGAGAGATTACTTATTCTAACGAAAATTCTAGAAAAATTAAGAATCTATATAATAAGAAATTACAAAATATGTTTGTTAAATTATGTAAAAGTGATTTATGAGCTTAATTTTCTCATTAAACTAAACATTTTGATGATATATTATTTACTATATTATGGTTATTATATTTAAATTGATGTAATAGTAATGTAAGAAAATGTAGGGTCACTATAGTTGGATTAAGAAAATATTATAATTAATTTTTGAATTAGGATTAGAGAACAGTACTGAAACTCTTTATTATGAGTCTAAGTACTTATTAGAACACATGATACATTGGTTTAGAAAAATTCTATATTTATGGATCCAATAATATATTCCATTAGATTATTAGACAATAGAATACCTTATTTATTTATGAATTTTCGAATTATGATTTGTTCAAACATATTTTATTTTAGAAAATTATGGGTTCCAAGAGAAACTAGGACAATAACCCAAGTGAGTTGTAGTGGATTGATTTCACAAACAACATCCTAAATGGATTGGGATATGTAGTTCAAAATATCAAGGTTATCATTACACATCTGTCCTAGGGTATGAATAACAACCTTTGTAATGTGGAACATTCGCCTTCACACAAGAGGGGGAAACTGACTCTCAAATATTTTTTAGGGCCTCAACCATCAACATTTAATGGATCCAATGATCCACTTATTCAGAAATAGTGTGTTAAATCAAGGGAGAATATCTTTTATGTGATCCAATTCTATAGGCAGGATAATGTGAATCTATCCATTTACCATTTAGATGTATAAGTTGATCAATGGTAAGAAATGGTAATGAATATGATGAAAAATAATTTAATATATGATATAGAATGGGAAGACATTATGAAAATATTTCTAAAAAATTATTTACCAAGAACTCTTCAGACATAAACAGAGATAGAAATCATAATGATGATGAAAATGGAAGTTAAATATGTCATGGATTTGGAGAAATATTTCACAATACATTCTAGGTTGGCCTTTGGTTTTTTTGTTAACAATTATATCAAAATTGATAGATTCTTTTGTGGATTAAATACAAAACTTCTAAATTATATAACTATCCCAAACATTGGGAGTTATGAAGAATATGTTCGATGCGATGTCAAATCATAGATGGATTTCAAAGATTACTCCCACGGATATGTGAAGATAAATGAAACAAATAATTTTATGATCGAGGATCTATTGAGAGAGGTGGAAAGAAATATCAACCAATCACATCTCAAAATGGGGGAATAATCAACATGCAAATTAATTTATAGGGATGGGAAAAATTATTGGTGTGTGGGAGAGAATCCGATCAAGATCATTAATGTCAAAGAAACAAGAATAATCTAGACAATATGTTGGATTAAATGAAAGACCCAACCATTGTTCAATTCTTCAATTATTAGGAGTAAGGGAAATATGAATGCCAGTGCACTAGAAATGGATTCCTATAGCTTAATTAGCATCGTTAGCCCCAAAATACGAAGGATCAAGAGAAATATTATGCCATAAATACTACTTTGTGGAGAAATAAAATGAATTCATATAAGGTACACTTTTTATTCACTCAAGAATGGAAAAATATTATTTGAATCCAGTTCTACTAATTCTTTTGTCTCTTTTAAATTTTTTATAACTAATGAATCGAAGTATAAAAACATGATGTAGACATATCTATAAAAACACATAGTGGCGTGATTATTTCATCCCAACTATTGGATTCCCCTCCTATATTCATATGTGTAATGTTTCTTCCAGCCAATCTTGTGATACTTTAATTGGTAGAATTTGATGATATACTAGTGATGGGTTGGAATTCATTTTATAGAGCACAAATCAACTGTCTGGAAAGGAAAATAACTTTTCATATTCAAAACCATCACATTATCCCCCTAACATGAAAGTAAGATCATGATTCACCACTGTAAAATACCTCAATGATTTGGGTGTTAATACCTAGTTTAAAGTCATACCTATCCCAAATGGCTATGTTAAAGGAAGGCATAAACATTGAGAAAATGACCCATTGGAAGGAATACATTTATTTATTTCAAAAATAGTTAAATATACATCCCCCAGATCATGAGGTAGAGTTGTTAATAATTATAATATCAGGATCTACTCCCCTCATAGAATTCCTCTCTAGGATTGACTTAATCATACATAATGATTTAAAGATGTAACTACAAGAGGATTCATTAAAATGGTTAATACACCCTAGTATAATACTATAGGGTGTTCCAGTTCTATTATTAATGAAAATAGATTGATAAATGCAGTTTTTTATTAATTACCAAGAGATTAGCTATATCACCATATAGAAAAAATATCTCTATTCAAGGATTGGTGAACTATTTGAGGATATCTATACTTTTAAAAGGTGGATCATTGTAATATATATCATAAAATTATGGTGAAGAAGTAATGTATTTTGAGGGCTTATTTATACAAATTGTATGTGAACGATTTTTTTTATTTCTAGGCCATGAAAACTTACTAATACCCCTACAATATTTATTTATTTATGGAATATAGTCTTTAGACACTACCTTTGAACAATTTTGGTAGTATATTTGAGGATATTATCATCTACTATTATAGAAAGGAGGAACATGAATAAAATATATGGATTCTTATGGCCACATTAATGAAGGATAAATTGTATTCCATGTTCAACAAGTGTGAATATTGGATGAAAATGTAACATTCTTAGGAAACCTGATCAAATGTGAGGTAATTTTTTTTGACCCTTCAAAAGAAATGGAAATTGAGGAATGCCCTAGATCCTCTATATCCATGTATATCTATATTTTCATGGATAAATAGGGTACTAAAAACATTTTGGGACAAATATTTCATGATTTTATAGACCCCAAATAAGTATACATGGAAATTGATAAATAATTTGTGGATAGAAGAATGTGATGAAATGTTTATAAAGATAAAGAAGATTATAATCACAAAACCTATACTCACACTACCAATAAGTGGATATTTTTTTGATATAATGTGATGATGAAAAAAAAATTATTGGATTGTGTTTATATGCAGAATGATATACTGAGAAAATATTCCTCATGGTGGTTGAATGTCAATGAGAAGAACTACCTGACACATGATTTATAGTTAGAGGCTTTGATCCTTTTTTATAAGAATTTTCCACAATATTTTTATATGGAGAAGTTTGATATATATACCAAACACAAGATTATAATGTCTACATTCACACAAAAGGAACTTATCATGAATCAAATAAGTTAGTTAGAGCTTATAAATGAATATTATTTCTCAATTCATTACCTTAAACGAAGGTAAATCATGATATATGATTTAATTAGTAGGAAATAACCTGAAACTATATCCCTGATAGAGATTTAGAAAGACCATATCTTCATGTATACGAAAAGGACAGATTTGGAAATCATAATGGTAAGGAAAAAATCCTTCCTTTATCATGATATTTCAAAATCATATATCAAAGAGGAGTATAAGGAGGAAAAAAGGGATGATACAGATCTTCTAAAGTAACATAATATAGTAATGGAAGGGAATCATCAAGAGATCCATATCGATGATGATGGTGTGATTTGGTTTTGATTAAGGATGTGTGTTCCTTCATCACCTAAGATAAATAAGGATCCATTAGACAATTAATAGAGCTCACCTTTCTCTATCCATAATAGATGTACAAATATGTTCTTTAATCATCAACAACACTTCTGGTGGGATAACATGAAGATGCTTATTTTAAAGTATATCTCAATGTGGTTGATATTCCATCATGTTAAATAAGAACTAAAAATGTCCAATAGGATAATGAAATCCTTTCTTATACCGATGTAGAGAGGGGAGAATTTAACTATGGACATTTTCTTCAAATTCCTAAAGGAATCCAAAGGAAGTAATGAAATATGGGTTTTTGTGGATTGAATCACCAATATTTCTCACATTATTACTTTTTGTGAAGATCTATCACTTAAATATCTTGCTATGATATATATAGAGGATGTGGTGATGCAAAATGTTATTCTATTTTCTATCATATCAGATAATTATCTATGGTTCAAAAATGAATTCTCTAGTACTAATCAATATTATTTGAGCACTTAATTGAATTTCAACACAACCAATCACCCCCAAACTAATAATAAATTTTTAAGTACTATTAAAATGCTTGAAGAAATTCTTAGATCCTGATCAATGTATTTTAAACGTTGATGGCATTATCATATCTCATTTTTTGATATATTAAATAAAAATATATTCCACTAGAGTATTATGATGGATCCATCCAACGACTTATATATGAAGTAATATAGAACTGTAAAATATAAAGATGAAGATGGAAAATAATGACACTTGGACCTGGTCTTGTGTTTGAAATGATAGAGAAGGTTCATGACATCTAGAAACAATATCAATGTTTATTGAGTTAAAGGTTGGAGATATGTCATTCATTCGAGTTGCAGAATGGAAAAGAGTCGTGTGGTTTGGAAAGAAAGGGATGCATAGACCAAGGTTGATTGACCCCTTGATATTATTGATCAAATAAAATATGTGTCCTATCACCTTGTACATACCCTAGATATGGCACATGTTCATGATATTTTCCAATTTATATACCTAAACTCTTGAATGTACAGAATATGGAGGTCTTACAATTTGAGAATGACCTCTCACATGAAGAGTTGCAGGTAAAGACTTTTAACTGAAGAGAAAAATTCCTACAAAATAAAACAACTGATAATATGAAATTTTTGTAGATGAACCATATTTTTGAATAATCAATATATGAATAAGGGGAAGAAATAAACATGAACTACCCTAACCTATGTTTGAAAAACAAAACATTGAGGGTAAAATATCAAAAGGGGGGAGAATGTAATGAACCAAATAATTATATATATGAGTTATTTCTTAATATAATTTCATAAATTATAAATGACAAAAAATCAAATAATGATGACAATTAAAGTGTAATAAAGAAATAGTGAATTATATAAAAGGTATCTATAGTAATTAAGGAATCTTTACTGATGGATTAGTAACATAAACCTTGGAATACTAACATGACCACAGGGAACTATAATCTAGAATAGATAATAGTAACCTAACAGTTTGAAATTATGATTAAAATTTTAGAATATTACAAATGAAAATATTATATAATTATATAATATTATAAGTAAATAAATGTTTTAAATATAATTATTGATGTGCTTGTATTTTTATAAAACAGATATGATTATTTAGTTTTTTTAGTAATAAAGAATTTGAAAAATAAATTCTCGTAAAATAGATTAATATATTAAGATTTTTTAGAATTATAATTATTAAAAAAAATTATTATACCATGATTAATTTTTCAATGTGTTATAAAATCATTTATAACATTAAAATTTGTAATTTTGAAATAAATGATGCCCTCAACTAACGGTATATTTCTCATATTTTTAAGATAATTTTCAAAAATAAAGAGTACATTTTTAGAGTTATAAAATTAAGATTTTCCAAGGGTTATGTTCTATTAATTTTTTATAATATATTAATTTTATAATGAATAGTAAAAATATTGTTTTCTTGTAACTGGTGTAAAATAAATTACACCATTCATGATGTATTTGAGAAATAAAAATTCCTATAAATTAATGTTTGGATATTATATATTTAAATTTAAAAATTATTCATTGAATCTAAATAAACTCAATTTCCAAACCTAAAAATAATATTCCAAAACCTAATGTCAAAATTTATTCTATGAAAATAATTTTATGTTTTTTTACTTTCATTTTTATAAATCTAATGAATTTGATTTATAAAAGTTTCTAAAATTATCAAAACCATTATATTATATTAATATATTTTTTATAGTGTCAAATATTCTATATTAGAATCCTTCTCATTCATATAATATTTTATTTAATATTTTATTTTAAAAATATCTTTCTTCTCCTGTATAAATAACCCATATCCCTTCCCTTGAAAAAAAAACTCATCCAACCATTCTCCAAAGGAAATGATCATCTAATTTCATCCCTACTATGCCTCATAGAAAACCAAAGTATGTTTTGGAAATATCATAATTCAATATTTAATGAATTTATAGTGTCGTTCTTGAGAATCCACACTGAGGAAAGAGTATGTCTCCATTAACTATTCGCTCTTTTAATATTCTCCTTCTTTTTAATATTCCATTAAAAATAAGAAACTCGAATATTATTTTTTCAATAATTTAAAATTTTATTAATTATTTTATCATTCATATAGTATCATACATATGACATACATAAATTTCTTATGCTTTTTTCCTATAATTTTGACAAAATCGCATTAAAGGTTGGTTTACCACCAAAGGAGGCATTTCTACAAATATTCTTAAATAAACCATGATAGATGGAAAATAAGAAATATATATATTATATAAATATGTAATTACAAATATGAAATTATTCATAATTATTTATACTAATTTATAGTTCACATTTGACAAAATAGAGAAATAGGGGAAATTGAATTTTAATAAAAACTTCATATCAATACGCTGCAATTTCATTAAAAACATTAAAAATTATAATTCAATTAATATAATTAATAAATAATATTATAAATTAATATAATAACCTTATACAGCAGTGTTTTACTAAATATATTTTTGTCTTCCTGGAGGTGGAAAAGAGACAAAATTATGCGGTAATTAAGGTAAGGGGAATCATGAACCCAACTCATTTTCATTAGGTTATTCTTATTTCATGAAACAATGTAATTATGTATATTATTTAATTTCCCATTAGTTTTATTTTATGTGATATACATGTTTCCAATCAGATTATATGTAAAATACAATGATTTTTATAACACCTATTCGTTCCTAAGCACATTTTGGCTCTTCTGGAGTTGTTAAATCTTCACTCAAGAATGATGAGTCTTTTATGAAATTGTTTTCCCATTTTCATTTAGGAACCACAAGTTTATTTAGGATTGATGAAATACATGTGAAAATAATTCCCTTATATGGGTTAAATCATATATTTTATTGATATATGTTCTATGTTGAATGAATGATTATAAAAATGTTATGATGTGATGGGTGCACCCAGAATTATATGGCACTCCAACTCATTCGGTAATGAAATATATTTTATGAGATTATGTGTATTATGAATGAACATGATTATGTTTTTTTCACAATGATATTATTATAATTATTAAAATATTTTATGCATGAACAAGATGATATCATTTTTCAGAACTATGTGTGATTTTTTACCACCAAGACTTCATGTTTCATTTTAATTCATTTCCACATTCCAGGGCTTTTTAAACTGATTCATCTTAAGATTATAATAATAATCAAATGATTATTTCCTAATTATGATGATTATTATCACAAATTTTATATGAATTAACATCATTATTTATTTTCATAATGTGATTTTAGCTCACCCCTTTTATTGATGTATATCCTTAGCTAATTACATGATATACGGAGAATGAAGGTCCCACTATGAATCTAGAAAAGAATGAATTAAAGAAAATTTATGTTTTATTATGTTAAAGATCTGTATGAGCCTAAATTTATCATGACACAAACCTATATGATCCTAGTTTTGTAACATTATTATATTGTTAGTCATTTAAATGATGTAATCATCTTGTATCGAAAATTAGGTTCATTATATTTTTAATTTGGGATGGTTATATTACAATTGATTTTTTTATATAATTAAAAGGATTTATTTCCATAAAAAAATGTTTAATCATATGGAATGCAGGAAAAATATTTATATTTTTCATTTTCATATATAAAATTCATACCCCCTCTTCCCTTAATGGGTTAATTCATTCCTAATCATCTTTTCCTAATTGACATTATATGGAATTTTTTTTATAATGATAAGATGAACAATTATCTATCCAAATTTATTCAAATTGTTAATTATTATGTTTATTCTATAGGAATGATTTAATTATACAGAATACATAATAATTAACATGATTGGAATGTGATGGCTAGGAAAACAATTATATATATATGTATATAATTCATTGGGAAATGTTTCATTATCATGAGACATAATATATGGGATTAGGGGGTGGCCCTATTCAATTATGGGAATCTATCTCCAATATAATGTTTTCTTGATATTTTTCCATGCCTTATGTTTATATTATGTTTTCTATTGCATTCACATTTCTCATGATGGCATGATCTTATGATACCATCTTATTTATGTAATTATCTTCTGTTATTTCCCATGTACCTTATCATTTCGGATAATATGTTATACCTTTGACTCAAATTTTATTCTTCATTATATTATTTATTTATTTAATAAAATGGTAATTCCATCTCATTATTTTATATATTCCCCATGTTTTTCAATTCGGTTTTTGGAGTAAAAAAGTATTTGGGATCTAATTATGGGAAATTAAATAAAGATTTTTTTATCCTCAGATAAATTTTTTATGAATCCTATCATCCAAACATAGTATGAAGCATGGTCATTGGGTAGTAATTAATAAATGACTATGTTTAATATCATGAAATAATATATATAAAAGGATTGGGTCATTTTAGTTTGAATCAGAGAAAAGTATTACTTAAACATTAGAATCTATTAGGAGAAAACATTATTGATGGAGACATTGATATGTGTATGGAAAAAATAATGTAGATAAAATATATTATAAAATCATAGTAAATTATAAATTGAGTGTTTTCTAGGAATTCATATCCTGGCCTAGATTCTATAAGTTGATGTGGAACTGTAACATATAAATCATAGGGATATTAACTCTGAAAATGGAATTTGGGGATAGACGGATGTGTTACCTTGTAAAAACAAATAGGCCTTACTATGGGTCTGGTTTGTCACTACCTTGGGATATCTCTTCGAAACTCACAAACTATAAAAAAACAATTATGAATGACTTGAAAAAATTAATAGGTTATAACACCTAATAGGAATCACTACCATTTTCAATATATATCGCAACATTGAGACACATAATTCAAAATATAATTAAAATTTATATTTTATTCATTGTATGTTTAATAGATCAACTTTTTTATTTTAATGTATCCTCATTTCTAAACCTAATTTATTTAATTTAATTAAATTGGAGAAATAATTCCAACAAAAAATGTGATGGGAAACGTAATTATTTCTCTTCATAGATTCTTAACATAATCAGAATATAATGTAGAAATCTTATAATCATTCCAAATAAGCATTATGAAGTTATTTTAAACCACTAAAACATACTTTAATTACTAAAAAAACAAGAGATGGGAAGGATGTAGACTCATGGAAGTTGAAGTCAAAAATATGAAGAAAAAAAATTAAAGTATCAAATTCCTATATGTTAATAAATCTGGGTAGAGGCACTATTGAAAATTCAGTAATGGAACTTGATGATTTTTTATTTCATGAAAAATATGGAACAAAGAAGATAATTTCAAAATAAATATTAAGGGTGTGATTAACCATACACATAGAAATAATGTTAAACTTGAGAACTCTTAGAAAATCAATCTCAGAAATTTGGGGAAAATTTTCATTATCGGATTCAACTTCCTAATCAAAATAAAAATTTCTAATGGCCTATGTTTTGAATATTATTTATGTAGAATGATTATAGTGTATTGGTTCTTGAAATCAAGAATAATATTTTTGATGTATTTATATAAATGGAATTTCAATTATATGAATCATGACATTTCAAAGGATTGTTCTTCATTAGTTTTTATTAAATATTATGAATAATATTATTAATGTTATTGATGAACATGAATGGTGATTTAATGGAAATGTGATATTTTATAGAAAACAAATGATTTATGAAACGATAATAATTGATTTGTAAGTCATATTCAGGGAATTAGAGTCTAATAACATTAATTTTTTGGGAAAAAAATTGAATATAAAACATTATTTGTTTAAAACTCGTTAAGATATCAATTTTTAATTAAAATGTTCATTAAATTATGGAAAATATTTTATTGGTTTGGGTGCATATGAATGTTATGTTTAACAAAATGTATTATTAGGGATGAATCATATTATATTCTTTGAGATGTATGTATAAGGTTATAATGAAAAAGTTTGAGGTCAAAACATTCTTTCATAGTAAGGTTATATAGGTTATTTGGAATATAGGGTTACGTATTAATGTAATGATGTATGTTAAACCATTGGTATATTTTTTAAATTTTTTAGATTAATTTATCCACATATTTTTTTGGGAATTATCTTATATTGTATTAACCATTTTTCTTTTAATTAATAGTGGATGAGAACCTTTTTGTTCTTTTATAGATCTCATGATCCTTCAAATTTCAATTTATCAACCTCATGAATAATAAATTAAAGTTGTATATTTATTCCTCAATGTAAGACCTGAAGCGAAAATTGGTCAAAGTGAAACAAAAGGATTTAATTGTGTTTATGAAATAAAAATATATCAATTATGCATATTGTTTGAGGTTATCTATCACCAAAAATAATCCCTCAACTATTTACATGAAAAATAGAATAAAATTATCTTATTACCTTCATACCCATTGAATCAATTGTCTTTAAATTCACCATAGATTTATGGTTTGTGGTTGATAAACATCTATTAATAATTCAATTTCATATGATCAATGATCTCAAACACTCTGAAATAGTATTTATAATTTTCTTATATATATATTTTCACTTCCCAATAATGTTCTCATACTTGGAAACATAGTCATGGGTTATTCCAGATGTCCTTCATAATTCCCTTTCCCTCCTTTAAAATGAATTTTTACTAAACCTTTTTATAATGTGGGGTTTCTATAGAGGGAATTTTTCAAATGTAAAGCCCTATATTATTGAGAATATGTTTTAATTATGAGGATATAATTTATTTATTTGGGAATACAGTAACACTCCATGATTTTAAATTAACACTATTCTTAGAAATATATTCAATACACAACGCTAACTTAAAAAAACCACGTTGTAATATGAAAGATATAATTATATAAACTATCTCTTTAAAACATATCCATTAAATTGTTGGCTATAAATATTATTATAATATTTATAAAATATATATAATGATTTACTCAATAAAAATTTATTTATAAATTCTTCAAGTCTATTTTTAATAAAAAAGTTATTTCCAAAATGTTTTTTATCTCTTCTCACGAGAAATTCTATAAATAATTATTTTAATTATTAGAAATTTTTTTATGAAATGAAAATATTATTTGAATTAAAAATATTTATATTAAATTTTGGTGACATTTTCTATCTTTTTTAAAATAATGATTTGTCATTGAATTGTGAAAATACCTATATTTGTAAAACTCATATATTTTACTAAAATATGTAACATAAAAGTTAAATTTTAATTTTAATATGAAATAAAAGTAAAATAAATATTATTAAGTTTTATTTCATCAAATTTTAATACATTTAAATTATATTCATACAATATTTTAATATAATTTTATTTTTCAGTTATAAGAAACATTTTTCTTAATTTTTTAAAGTGCATAATATTTATCTGTTTTAAATAATTAAAATATCCAATATTGAGGAATGATTTATTTTAATGGTATATATATATTATATATATAGGTTTATTTATTAATTCAAATTAATTTAATTATTATTATTTGTCTATTTATTTTTATAATATCATCTTATACTAGAAAATGTATTTCTTAAAAAAATTCCAACATGTCTGTGGTTTTTATTTATGATTAAAATCTAACTCATTGTTAAATTTTCTTTAATGAAATATGTTTTTTAAATTAGATTAAAAGGATAGTGTAAATTAAAATTTCTATTTGTTGTGAGATATAATTCATTATTTTAGAAATTTAATGTAAATCAAAGCATTGGATCACTTAAATGTGTTTTTTGGACATAGTTTAATGGTTGAGAAGTGACTCAGAGGGTTAAGTTACATTAGTCAGAATCAACATCCAAAATCCTTCTTTCAATGGGGGTAAAGGTAGGGAACACGGTTAGTTTAAACCATGCCACCATTCGGGAGAAATCGTGCATCCTAGTCTAGTAGAGTAGGAGGTGCCACATAGTTTTGTTTAAAAATGAGAGAGGAGGCACATGGTCATGAGAATGGTTTGTAGTTTATTGCAGTGGTAGAAAAAAGTATATTCATAGTTTTCCTAAATGATGCACCTATTCTAATTTCTATGTTCCACATAACCTGTAGAGATGTATAGTTTTGGTGTGCAGTTTTCAAATCCTTTTGAGCTAACCATTTGAGGTGTATTTTCTTGATAGCGGAGGCTACAGAGGTGGTACATGGTTCTTCAGACTATGGGTAAAAATCCTGAATCACCTAAAAGAACATTGAATTTTTTCCCTACCATTAATAAACAGGGCCTCCTTGTTTTTCTTTCAAACTGCACACATCACTGCCCCCTCATGTGGGAGATCCTCATCCACTCCTTCCTAGGGATTGAAGACTCTTCCTCAAACAAAATAAGTTTTATTCACAATAAATATCTATATATTCCTCTCAGAAACTTCTTTGATACTTTAGATCTCTTTTTTATATCACTATCGTTAGTACTAAATCAATGTTAGTGATCTATGTATTTTTATGGTGAATCCTAATTGTTTTGATTAGTTTCACTACCTCACTAATCCAAGAACAATGATGTTTGCGTGGAGAATAATAACCATGAGGATGGTGGTCTATAAATATTACCTCAATCTATGGTTATATATACACTATTTTTATTTTTTTTCATTCGAAACCTTCCATGAATTTCATACTAAAATATTAGACACTTAAATAAAATGTTGAATTCTTTTTTAAGATATTCCTTTGAACCCTTATTCCAGATTGGTGGTTTGGATCACAAATTGAACCACCCAGGATATGGTTTTATCACTTATTCTATATAAATATCACCAACATGATGATTTGAGTGCTATATTTTTTATAGGGAATTAAATTTTGAAATAATATTTATTTTTAATGGTTTTAAGAACCTTAAAACACATTGTCATTTTTTTATGAAATGTATAATGATTAATCTATCGAATTGAATATGATTTTGAAGGGATTAATGAAATTTATAATGAAATGGTTTTTAAGTGAAGGAATTGGTTATAATGATAATGGAAGGATTGAGGTATAACCCTGATGACCCAAAAACATGCCTTTGAAATTTATATCCCTTGGATCCATCTAAATATGATGTCGCGAGAAATCATACTCTATGCATCTGTAGACCCAATATGTTGCCTTGGGAATTTTTTCTTCAAGGATGTAAGTAAATATTATGTCTTGGATATTCATACTCCTTGGATCTGAAAACCCACTTGAATTCCGTAGACATTTCTAATCCTCTGGATAAGACACACTAGTATTCCTCCGGCATTTTTAATCATTTAACTTGATCCATAAGGATGATTTTGACATTTCTCCCCCTTTTATATGAACAAATATGATTCCTTGGACATTTCTACTACTTAGATCTCGGCCTGTGTATGTGAGATAAATTTATTACACAACATATATGGCATCCTTTTTTTAATTACATAAATTTTCATAAAATTTTACAAACAGAGGATATTTAAGTTAAGTGTCTTGGAAATAGAAAAAAATACATGAATATAATTAACAACATTATAATACACATGCATTTACTTATAATACAAATTAAAATTACTCCAGCTCAAATCTAAGGGAAATACATCAAAGGAAAGGGTGAGTAAAAGGAAGAGTAATTGAGAAACAAGATAAACAGTTTACATGTGAACTCGAGAGAAATTTACAAGAATATGAAAAATATTATAATGGAATGAGAAAGAGGAATATCATCATAACAATAAATTTAATAATTACTCTAAATTTTGGCTACAATAATTAATATAGAAATTCTTAATCATATCACCATGTTTTATCCCCAAGGTGTCATAAACAATTCCAAGCTTATTCATCAAATTATCGTAAAACATATCCTATCTATAGATTAATTTATTTAACCAATGAATTAGAGTTATATAATGGATCTCTATTAATATATATTTACTCTAATGTAATTCACATAGTACATATCAATCCATTCCTAAATAACACATAGATAATAAAAAAATTATTTTCATATCAAAATCATTGTGATTTAAAAGTGTATAAAAACATGACTATTTTTCATTTATATCCCACATAAAGGGAATAATGTTTTTTTCTATTTCAATTAAAAACAAAATTAAATCATATTAAAAATTTTATGAATACACATGGGAATATAAGAAGGCTTATTATTAAAATAAATAAAATAAAACAATTTCTTGAGAAAAAAAGAGATAGATTTTCAGATGAAAATTCTATAAAATAATAGGTATAAAACATTATTTCATAAAACATTAAAATGGTTGTGGGTAGAGTTCAACCATTAATAAAAGAATAATAATAAATTAGATCAATATAATTAAATTTAAATAATGACATGGTGTGAAATTTTTAATTTCTTTCCACATAAAGGATAATTGGAAAAGAATTGAGAAGTTTGGGATTTCATTACCATGAACAGAAACATTTAAAACATTAAGTTTGGGACCTTGAGATCTTGAGGAAACCTTGGGAGGACTCATTGGGAGGTATTACTATTTGATCTTCTAGGATAATGTCTTTTTAATGAATGGAAATGAAGGAATTGATTGGTATTTATAGAAAAAGGGTGGGAGTTTTTTTATTAATTTTCGAGGACACCTAATCGGTGGTATTTAAAAATCCATGGGCTCTCCCATGGTATTTTCCCATAGTTTTTGACACATTGGAGAAACAATATAATATTTAAATCTACATTAATTTAACCCCATTTGAAATTACATATTAAATTATTATGATGTCATAAAACACACTGAAAACTAAAAAATGTATATTTACTATTCACTGAAAAACAAAAAAAATCATAAATTCATTAAAAAATCAATGTTTTGAATACAAAAATGAACTCCATTTTACAAAAATAAATTTCTCTCTTTGTGAAATTTAATTTTTTATTTAAATCCCTATTTTCCAAAACAATACTAAAACTTAACTTATAATTTCTAAAAAAGTTATTTAGTTATAAAATTATATAACACTACCTTTAAAGATTCCTAAATTAAATTTATACTTCCATGGGTGAGGTTTCTATTCAATTGGTCATATTATTATTCATATGGGCAATATTACTATTCAAAATTTATTATTCACCAAAAATTTAGTTGATCTTATCAGACTCCAAATTTCTTACTGATCACAAACATATATGTTCATTTTTTGAGAATAATTACACTATATGAAATATTTAAATTATAAAAAAATTATAAAATACTCATTTTCTCAATATTAATCAAAAATATGAAAATACATATAAAAATACTAAAAATTAATTCTAGATTAATTTAGACATTTGAAATTCAAAAGTGATGATTGTTTTGTAATAACAATAAATAACAATTTTATTTATTCAAAAGGATTTCACAATGAAACTACGGTCTTGTTACATAACCCTTTATAACACTTTCATAATATGTAATAGTAAGGTGCGCAACTGTGGTAAAATATTTGGGTGTCTCAGGAAACATTTCTTGAGTGGTGATTTCTAGTAAAATTTTATTCTCCTATAGGAAATTTTGTTCATGCTTAACATATTGAACCTAGACTCGGGCATGGTCCAGATCCAAGCCAAGTTACTCTGCCTCATTTCAATGCTCCAAAATATGGGCATCGTGTGGAATGATTATTCTACTAAAGGCCAACAAATCATTGTTATCCATTAATTATCCATTATCATTTCTATTTTAAAAAAAATAAATATATAATTAACAATTATTACTATTTACAGGGGTGATTTTAACCAACGGTCACATAACAGTCCAAATTTGATTGTTACATTTAAATTATATATAAATTTTTTTATTTATTATGACATAGAAAACCTTATATTTTTAGTGAAAAAATATTATTCAAAAGTTTAGGTTGTTATAACATAGGCCATTGATGATGTTTACCCTAATTTATAGTTAGACATTATGCTGTAGTTTCTTGATCAAATTGAGATTTTATATATTGGAAAATAACACTTCCAGATTTATCAATTTTATTTATTTAATACATTTAAAAAAATTATATTATATGTAATGAATAAAATTGTTATAGTCACCTTAGGGTGGTATACAGGGTGTTATCTCACACCTTGTTTGGGTTTTGATTTCGTTGTGGTAGTCAAATTGATCTCATTATTTCATGATAATGTTCTTTAATTGTATTGGATTGCAGTTTTCCTTCTATTCTAAGAGGGAGTACAAGAGTAAAGGTCTGATCTAGTATTCATGATGCTAATATAGAGAGATTAAATGTCTTTTATTTATTTATTTTCTTATTCTGTATTGATATATACTCTATATAACTCAGGAATTTTATGTCAAATAATTCAGTATTGAATTATAATAATTAGTATATTCCAATTCATGGTATTTATTTCTTATTCTATATTTATTTTTGATATAGATGTCATAATATACCTGTTGTACCACCATTACTCAATCACTAATTATTGGAAGCCTTTGGAATATGGGGAGCCACACTTGAGGCATAGTGGCTAACCAGCGTAGAACAATTTTTTTAATAGATCATGGTTTGAGATGCTGAAAATGGTATCAAATGTTTAATTTTACTAATTATTTTTATCATTTTGGGATAGTATATATTAGACTAGTAATGTGTCAGAACTTGGTAAATAGATTTTTTCTAGGTCTTGTGAACCCATTCATGAGTGAAATTTCATGTTTCCAATGATGGTATTTTTTATCCTACTTTTTTTGTACTATATATATATTCTGCTTGAAATCATAGTGTATTATTTCTTTTTTTGACATATAGATCATCATTTTTACCTCATAACCTGGTATGGTGCGTGAATAAAGGTAAATTCATGAATCATTACAAGAACATAGGTTTTCACATTCCATGTGTATGCCATGACATATAGGTTTTATTTATAGATATTGTGATTCTTTTAGAAAAAGTATCATGCCTAATAATTTATCATGTTTACATGTGTATACTATTAAGTGATTTCTACAATGGTCGTTTATTTTAGTTGAGGTGTCATTTATTATCTTGATAGCATGTATATAATTATTAATGATTTATTTTATATGTATAGTTGTAATCATGATATTTTAATTATTTTATCCTTCTTAGTTCAATTCTATCCTAGGTTTTCATACCCTGGTTCTTTGTTTTTTCGCATTCTGGAAATTATATAATTTGTTGGTTTTTATATCATCCATAGTACATTTCCATGATAATTTTCTTTTCTAGTGGTATTAATTCTATATGATATTGTTACATGTTTTAATTAATGTATTTAATTGGTTATTAAAGTCTCTTAATCAACCTAAATGTTGTTTTCATACATATCTTGATGGTGGAACCTTACCAGACCAATTAAAACACAATGAGTCATCGATCATTGGAAGCATTGAATGGAATGTAAATTGTTTCAATTAAATAATGGTAAACTTTTAAGTTATCATGTTTATGGGAACATTATAAATTGGAAATGAAAATACATATAATTATACCATTATTAAACTAAATTATTTTTGTTAAATGAATTCCAATTTTAATTTACAATTGTGATTAACATTATAAATTTAGGAAATAATGATTCATTTAACTGAACCATGTTCTGTGGTTGAAAATGATGAATTTAATTTCAACCGAATAATAAAATGATTTATTTTAGTTTACTGGTAAATTATGACTTTTTAGACAAGTAAATATTCTTCGTGTGCATGGTTTCCTATGAGGTTAAATTAATGAAAATCACAACTGGACTTGATAAGGTATATTGGGGTTTTTTTGATATAAATAATCAAGAACCTAGTAGGCTGATCATGAAAAGTGTTGCTTATGCGCTAAACACATCTAGGGTGTTGTAATGTTCAAAATATTTGACATAGTGGTAACCATGTAAGATACATTTTTCTTGTTATTATATTGTCTATAAACCCATGGGTTATATTAATGAATGATGTGAAAATATTAATCTAATGTATCAGATTCCATGTATATAGTGTATTTATACATATATGGTGACATCATTTTGAAGTAGATTCAATTAGATTAAAAAAATATTTTGATTTATGAATTTTGATATCAGGATTAAGCTAATTAAAATTCTAGTTTCAACATACATGTTTTTTACATATCATAAAAAATGAAATTTTGATTAATAAATAATGTGAGGATTGTAAAAAAATGAATTAATTTTTTAGAAGGGGATTTCTGAGGTAAATTTAATATTATTGCATGATTTTAGCTAAATTAATGGATATATACGGTTTTCTTTGACAACATTATCTAGATATTCTCTGTTTTGGAAGTTTTTACAAGCTTGAATGAATGATCATCACATAAATTCTACAATTATCAATCCTTCTATAGGTGGTTATAGCATGAACCCCGAGTAAGGGTTAACATTAGGACTACTATGAGAGGGAATGTGACCATTGCCCGTATATCTCAGTCAACTTATTTTCTATGGGTTTTTAGACCTAGTGGTAATTCATTAAGAACTTGTGAAAATTTTTAATAGTGTACCTATTTTATGAAATAACACGTTATTTATAAAACAAAGGGGCTTGCCTAATATCGGTACATCGCATGAATCATTAAGCGTTGTTAAATGTTCATGATGGTATCATTGAAATGGGGTGCCATTTGGGTACCTATTATCCCTAGTAGAATTCATAGAAATAATGTGTAACCACTATGTAAATGGATGATATTTAGAAATTTAAACTATTTCAAATGAATTGCATTACAATAATTTTTATTTTAGTATCACACACATTCCCGGAGAATTATTACCATCTTTATTGGTCATGTGACCTTCATTACATTCTATGGGTTATCGCATACAACAAATTTTTAGCACTTAATTCTTTGTGATTCTATCACTATGGAATGCTTATTATGTGTGGGGGCTATTTAGTTGGCAAAAATATGTTAAATGATAATTTAGTAAACCGAAAAGGACATTTATTACATTGAACCATATGGTTACCTGACCACTTGGATGGAGGGTTGTGGTTTCATATATACTACAATTATAGGTAATATCTAGAGTAGAGTTACCTAGGAATTTTGATTTCATTATATTAAGTTTACATTTGAGATGAAAATTATATGTTTTATTTGTACTTGATTGGGATAATGTTATACAATATATCAAGTATTGTGTTATAGTGTATCTAGATTAGTTTTGTGATTAATGTTCGATGCTGATGATGCACATTAACTTGGATCGGTAGAGCATCAAATGAATTTAAAAAATTGAATCAGACTATGTGTTCTTATTTGTTGATATTTTTCCTCTCTTCTTAAGTAATTTTTTCTAAAATAATTTTTCTATATCCAATAACAAGGTACGGTGGTGATATAATGTGTGTTGTTAGATTGTTTTCCATTATTAATGACAATACATCTATGACACTACAAAGGATGGTAGAATCATGAAAATGTTAACGATTGGGTCCATATATGTTGAATGAATGTGATCATAAGGTACAATTAATAAATGTTAATAATAGGATTATAATCTGGTAATCTTGTTAAACATTCAATATATTATAACTATAGTGTGAAGTTGGTGGTAATTCAATACTTAATGGAATATGGGGATGTTATTTTAGAAATGATCTCCAAGGGATCTTCAACCATAATAATGCTGAAATGTTGAGTAGCTCAACCATAATGTATATGATGATGAAATAACCACATGGGAATTACTTGTGTGTATAAACATATGCAATGAGACTATACACCTATTATGTATGGTAGTTTTAGAACATGCATGGTAGGTGTTGTACATTTTGGAAATCTAAATTGTGAATTAATGTATGTGAACTATGGATCAGTGGTTTCAAATTATAGTGCTCTAATTCATGTTGACAAACATGTTGAGTAAATTAAAGGTAGTGCCTATGAATAGTGATACACAAAAATATAATTTTTCACCATGAAACAGATAAACCTTATTTGAACCAGAACACTCATCATTGGAAGATGTGGTGTCAAGTAGTTTTTATTGGTATAATATTATATTTTTGATATGTGCATTTCTCAATAGGAATACAACTATCTTAATGATAAAATCACGTCACACATATCATTTAATATAATATCATAAACCCTATCTTATCTTTTTTATGAGAATATTGAGATATATTAGGTTACTAGCTGAGTTAAATTAATCAAATACCTTTTTGATCTTGATAGATAGTCTTTTTAAAGTGTTCCAAGGTATTGTTTATATGAGGCCATATGGTTTGGTTGTAACCATGGAAAGATTACTAATGAACCAATTGTGAGTTGGGCCATGAAAAAAGGAATACAATGGAAAAACCAACATGGAACTCATCTGGTATTTTGTAAAAAGAACCAAGGATGGTTCGTTTAAGAGAATTCACCAGAAGTCAGTTACATACACAAATAATGTTCTTTGTGAAATCTTGAGATTACTCATCTTAAAGTCATTATGATCTATCATTTAGAATGATTTTATCTATGAACCTGAGAATTTTGATAATATTCATCCAGATTTGGTTCCACTAGATCTATTTCAAATGTTGTTATATAAATCTTGAGGTACCTTTTAATACACACTCTGGGAATAGAATGGATTGATGAAAGGGTTTTATGGACTCTTAATCCAATGAAAAGTGACCTATTTTGAGCTAGGTCAATCGGAGATAGCCATTGAGGTCATAATAAGGTCCAAGTGTTATTTCCTCACCCATAATTGGGTGTATCATTTGAAGAAAATGTATAGATCATTATTAAAATGCTATAGTCCTGATTTAGTAGGTAATTCCAATGGGTTTTGTTCCATGTCTATGAATTATCTATTTAAATAATAATACCTATGTTTTGGACTTACATAGGATACATGGTAAATGATATAATGATATGATCCTGCCTCAAGATAGATGTGATCAGAGAAATATTTGTACTAATGTTTCAGTTTGGTCAATGAGCATTGTCAGGGGATTTAGTTTTCAAATTAAATAATTTTAAAATGACTCCTAAAATTGTTTTGTGAATTATGAGATCAAAAATAACTATTTCATTATATTTTATTAACCATTTTATATTAGGATATGTTTTCTTTATTTTCCCAAGTGTTTTAGGGGTGAGATTTTATAAGTAAGAGAGATTATAACAACCCATTTTTTAGCTAGCTTGAGGTGTTTATGAGAAATTAATCATAAATTTTTGTGTGTTAGATGAACATTTATTTGAGATTTGGAATGTAAATTCTAGTGTTCATATCATTAAAGGTGATGTTATTTGATGTGGTTTAAGACTCGAGTAGTATTTTACAGGGTTAATTGAGTTTTGAGAGCATTGGGCTCCAAAATCCTACATTCTAGGGGAGATAGATAGTGTGTAAGGCTTCTTTAAAACATACGGTCCTTAGGGAGAAAACATATGGTATGGTCTATTAGATAATTGGGTTTTACATGGATTTCCATAACTATGTTGGAGGATTATCATGTTTGTTTGAATTATCTACAGTTTATTTCAAAGGTACCACAGAAGACACACATCATTTTTTAAAACAATTTATCTAGCCTACACACTTGGTTCCAATTAACTAGTAGTTTTACATGGTGTAGTCACTTGATTTTCCAAACCATATGATCTAACCATGTGAGTTTTGGCTTCTATAAAATTTAGGATTCATGTTTGGAGTGCAGTTCTCCATACCATGTATGAAAACCCTATGGATCTTAAAAGATCAAGAAATGATAGAGTAACCCTACATCTATTAAATACCGCCTCCTCAATTTTTCATCCATTCATTGTATTTCCCCCTTCTATATGACCTCCTCTTTTTACCCTTCCTAGAATTTAAATCTTCATATTCATCTAGACTATAATTTTATTTTCATCAGACTTGTTGCATTCTTATTTGTAAGGGATTAGATCCTATAACTGCTTTCATTGTTTATCTCTCTATCGATGCTTCTAAATCGGTAAAATCCCCTTTAAACTATTTTTAATGTGTTTTTAATCTTCTATTTTAATCAATCTCCAAACGAATCAAAGGAAAATATTGGATGATTGGACCATCTTAAAAATGAGGTATATGGTGTATAATGATTTCCTCAATGCCTGGCTATTTATACAATGTTTCCATTATGCCACATGCCAAAACTTCTGGTCTGTTCATACTAAAATAGTAGACTCATAAATAAAAATCCGAATTCATGTTTATGATATTACTCTGAACCCTTATACTAGGTTGGTGGTATTTGACCTTAATACAAAACTTCCATGGGGTGGGTCATTCCCTTTTTTGAATGGAAATGTCACCCATGGAGTCGGTTGTGCTCACAACTCATTATAGGGAAATAAATATGGAAATAAAGTGAATTATTATTCTATTTAAGTACATTAAAACACATTTTAATTTCTATATTAATTTTATGAAAATGATATTTTCATGGACTGTATATAATTATGAAGGGACTAAGGAAATAATTAATGAAGATAATTATTATCTGGTGAATTTATTAGTAATAATAATAATGTAAGGTTTGTGGTATGGCCCTAATGTCCAACTATGATGTATTGGAAATTTCTACTCCTTATTTTGTAGAACTAGAACACATTATACAATATTAATCATTTTATATAAAGACCCACTAAGATGCCAAGAAAAATACTAATACATGGATATAATCCATTAGGATGCCTTAAATATTTATACTCCTTGGATTTGAAGACCCATTTAGATTCCTTAGAAATTTCTACTCATTAGATTTGATTCTCTTTGATTCCTTGGACATTTCAACTCCTTAGATCTGACCCATAGGATGTCCTGAACCTTTATAAGAATTGTATTTTACCTACTATAATGAATTCAACATTTCTACACCATAGATCCTAGAATGTGTAGGTGTAATTATTAATTACATGGCTTATGTCATTGATTATATTTACCATGCATTACATTTTTCCCTTATGAGGAAGTTTCTTGATCATAGTGATCCATGAAATACTCGAAGGTATCACATATATTTTTATAACATCTATTTCATTTATAAATTAATAAAAAAATTGCATAAATTAATAGAATTGAATTTTTATAGACACCATTGGTGGTGAAATGTGGATTGTTACTTAACACTATATTTGGAAAACCATTTTACTCGGGTACCATACCAGATCTCATGACTATAGAATCATGTTTCTAGATTGTACTATATTTTTGATGTAATTATAGGCTAGGAAAGAGTACATAAGTAGATGAATGAGTAAGTTATATTGATTATATTTGATATATATGATATGTAAATTATTTGTTTATTTCCTTTATCATTCTTTCTAGATACATCATAGTATTACTTGTGTTTTATGCCAAATAATGTACATGATTGACCATTAATTCTTTAATTATTGACTTATAGTTTTTAGTAAATTCCTATAAATTTATTTTTGTTTACAAAATTTTTTTTATTCCTGATGTAGAAGGGTTAGTCTCTCAACTATAAAATAATTATACCCTCATTGTTATTCGGTAGCCTCTTGCCTGCGGGGAAGCAACCATGAGGCCTTATGGCCAACTGATATGTGGCACTATTTTAGTGGAGATTAATCCAAGAAAAATATATATTTAATTTCATAATAATTATCTTGTAATTGTTATAATAATAATATATATTAAATAATAATTCAATCATAATTGTTTTCCATAATGAAAAATAAATAACTGATAAAAACCTAGCTTCTGTAGTGAAAATTTAAAATTGTAAAGTGTTAGAAACCTTTATGGTAAATAAAATAACATGTTTAATAATTGTTTATTTTTAAATTTAGATGTTTTATAGTGGTTAGATCTATCCCAGATATCTATTTTTCAATTTTTTTGCACTTTTTATGAGAGTGACATCCCATTAGATTAAAGTTCAATGTATTTACAAAAACATCACAACTCCAGCCTTATAAAATAACACCCAATTTTCTATCTTAATAACACCTCTCAAGCGAGTTGAATTTGAGAAACACAACAAATATCTATCCTCAAAATCCTTAGAATCAATTTTGAGTATATGGTCTTCCCAAAAGACAAATTTTAGGCTCCTTAAAAAACATCAAAAGAAGGTTCTTCTAAGATAAAGTAATCATTTTAATCATGATATTTCAATTTTAATTATTATTTCCCCATAATAATTTATGTGGTATAAAATCCAATATAGTATCCTAAGTGTATATTTTATTATTATATGTTGGTAAATTAATTTAATTACTTATTCCCATATCCACATCCATAAAATTGGAAATTAAACCATGATTTTTAAGAATAAATGACTACCACCTCACGAACTTCTGTAATTCATTTTCTAAGATCAAATTTCATGGAAATTAATAATTTAGAATGTAATGTCACTGTATTTTTTTAAATAAATATTATTCATTGTTTAAAAAATATACTCATATAATTTCTTACATTACCATCCATTGAAAATGGTAACATAATTTGTTTGTAAGAATATCTATTGCCTTATGATTCGATAAGAATTGTTTTTTTAACAAATAACATGGTTGTAATTTGATGTTAATTTAAATTAATAATATTATATATATATATATATGATATATTGATAATTATATAAAGTAAGAATTACAGTTATTATCTTTCCATCATAATTATTTATAAATGGAAATGTTACTCATGTGAAAGTATGACCTAAAATCTATATGATAGTAATGTAGATAATTTTTCATGAACACAATTCTGGATTATTTTAAAAAAATATAATTTATTTATAATAACTATAAATATTCTAAAATTATTATTCTTGAGATTATAGAATAATGAACCATTGGACCATGGTCGATAAACTGATGTTGTTTTCAGATTATGTACTAAGAATCCTCAAAACACCTAATGAGGACATAACCGATTATGTAATTAAATACCATATTAAAATAAATTATATACAAAGATTAATGAAAGGGATTAAATGTGGAAAAATAATTTAGGAAACATGTAATTTATATAATTTTATTATATAGAAAATAAAAGATACACATGGAATGACCGGACCTGATGTAAGTGACTATATCTCAAAATTTCCTTTTTTGAGAGGTGTGTTCTTTTATTTACCTAGTTTATTTTATATGATTTATATAATACACATTTACATATTATTCATTAAATTATTAAAAAATAATTGTATTTTATGTAAAAAATTACTGAATTAATTCATAGTTCTGATAATTCAATAGTTACCAAAGTGGTAAGGGTTATTTCTACAATATCATTTTAAACCACAATATTTCTTCTTGAATTTACATTGAATTAAATTATTTGATAATTTTATTATATAAAAAGATAATATTTTTCTACTGTGTCAATTTATAAAATTGTCTTCTAATAGTACATGGTTTCTTTTTTGGGTACATAAAATTATGGTAAAATTTTTTTAGTAAAATCTAACATCATTTATATCTTCAATCGAAAATAATTATTCATTCAAATACATTTTATAAATTTTTATAAATAAATTTTTTATATATTTTAATGATTCATTAGAAATATTAGACCCATGATTTATTTTATAAAAAAAATTTAAATAGAATCTTCGTGTTTTTTCCAAACAAGATAATTATTAATTCTCATAATAAAATGGATGAGGAATTTTTTTTATTTTTCTTGACATTAATGGATCTTTCCTAAATTTATACCCAATCATTTCAATGATGATTCATTTAGATATTTGAAATTTAATTTTTAATGAAAAATGACTTCTTAAGACTCCATAATTTTTTGGAATTTAAAATTTATTTTCAAATAGGTAAGTTTATATTCTTGAAGAATATTTTTCGTAATACTTTTAAAATTATTTCTATTAATAAACAAAAAATATCGTTCATGTTATTAAATAAAAATAAAATAATTTTATATGTCTATTTCATATGTCAATTTCTCACTATCCCTTCCACTAATGTGTAAATAAAATACTTGTACACGTTTCTTTAATCGTTTCATTATGAAATTTATTATGATTTTTAAATGAGGAAAGATTAAATAAACCATTTTATTTATAGGTGAAATTATAATTTATATGAATTCTTATGGATTTATTTATGTGGAAAAAATATTCAAGAATATGAAATGAATTTTCTTGGTGGGCCCAAAATTATATATCCCCCTAATGTGTTGGGTAATATTTTAGCCACATGGGTTACAAAGTGAATCATATCCACTATGGGACTCTTTCCACTATGTTATTATATATTGGAAGTTATCATTAAATTAAAGTTATTTCTTTTTCAAGGTTTCCATCACATTTTTATGAGTTAATGATCTAATAATATCAACCAATTTATTTTACTCTCCCAAGTGATTACTCAATTTAATTCTCATTTTTGATATCATGTTATACTTTTGACACATAGGTTCAGTGTACCTGTCATTTTTATTAATTTATTTGGATTTTTATCTTAACCATTTAATTTATGTATACTATAGTTCATCCCATGATTTTTTAAGAGATCAAAAGGATACCAAAGCACATTAATGATATTTAAATAATAATGTTTTATTTTGTACTCAATTTTATATATAATATTATTATTCACCCAATGACACTAGAACTCATCATATTTTGGATATAAATAATATAATTAAGCTTAAAAATTTTTAATGGTATTTCTAAATGAATTGGTTCACTGTAGTTTCTATCATAGCAAATGGTTACTTATCCTATGGAAGTGACGGTGAGAAAAAAATTCTGAGAACACTTTTGATATGTTTTAGGATATGGACAAGTATACAAAAATATCAAATAATCAATTTGAATTATAGAGAGAGTGGTTTCAGTGAAATTACATCCCCTTAATGATTCTCCACATGGATGTGAATATGGAATCGTTGTACCAAGCAGTGAAAAATCATAATAATTTGCATCATTCTTGTCTCGAGCATTACCTGGTGCATCTGAATGTCCCATACTATGCACTATTCTTGATACTACTATGAATATGGTTAGTAAATTTACATACTAATTAAGAAATATTATGAAGAACATGAAAATTTTTAATGGTATAAAACCTAATTGGAATCATTACCAAGATAACCTAGATTGAATATTAGAGACACAAAATTCAGAATATTATTTTTATTTATAAGTTATTATATATATGTTTGTATGTTTCGATTTTTTATGTTAAAGTACAGTCAATTTTTTTTTTGTCCTTTTAGTTAATGGTTGTATGTTAGAGAATGCTATACAATAACCAATGAATTGGAAAATATAATAATTTCCCTCACTATATTCTTATCCTAATAGGAGACATTTATTATAATTATCTTTTTTAAATTACAATTAATAAATGGAACATATTTTAATTACCAAACACCCTAATGAAGAGATTAATAAAATGTCATAAAATTTAATGTTATGTATATGAATTTGACATGAATATTAAATTTGAAACATGTAATCAATTGTGGGAAGATACATAATGAAAAATAATATAATGTAAATTGATGACACAATATTTGAGGAAAATGAGGTGACCCACCGGCATATTGGCTTGGAAATACGAAGAGTCGAGTTGAAAAGGCATGGTGGAAAAAAGTTCACTATGAAAAACCAAGAATGGGTCAATGTAATAATTATGTAGAACATTGTTATTATCTAATTAAATACCTCAATACAATAATTAATTCTTATGGTACTATGCTATTAAAATAATTTAGATAGGTTGATTGATTTTTGTAAGTATTAAAACAAAATGATTATGGCGATGAATTAAATTTATCACTGGTATTCTAGATATAATAATTGTGAAAAAATTTATTATTGGTTTTATATATATTTCATTATGGATATGAATTAATATGTCAAATGGTACAAATGAATTTGAATATTGATATAATGGTAATGTTATATTTAATGTATGATAAAATGATTGAGAAAAAGAAAAATATTCATATGTTCCTGAAGTATGATGTAATTATATCCAAATCATAAATTTTTTATTAAATTAAAATATATATATATATATATTGAATACATAAGTGGTTGAAGGCTTATTTTAGGATTGATGTTATTTTTTTGGATGTTAATCATATTTTTGGAAACACATTGTTTATTTGAAATGAATATAACCTTTTTTATTTAACATAATGAACTGTTTTGGAAGATTGATATTATGTTTTTTGGAGATTTTAGTGGAAGAGAATGAGAAAAATTTTGATATTAACACCTTATTTTAGGTTGAGGTTATTGTGGTTATTTAGGATATAGTGTTTCTTATTTGACAAATTATCTATGTTAATCCTTTTTTATGGTTTAATTATTGTGATTAATATATACATAATTTTGTTGAATATTATATTACATTTTTCTAACAATTTTTTTCAGTAAATATGGGAGGAATATATTGAATATATTTTATAGATATTATGATTTCGTAATAGTAAATTTTATTACATTAGGAATAAAAATCATAATGGATATTCCTTCATCAATGTAAGATATAAAGTTGAAATTGATCAAAGAAAAATAAATTGATTATTTTTAGTTTATGAAATAAAAATAAATAATGTAATTATATATTTTTTTATATCATGATAGAAAAATAATCTGTCAACTCTGGAAAAAGGATCTTGAATAAATTTTTTATCATATTACTATCATATCTAATTAATCAATGATCTTTTAAATAATCAGGATTTTTTTATTTTATAGCCCTTAAATTATTATTGATAATTTTATTTAATGTGATCAACAATATCTATTTATCTATATTGTTATTTATACTTTTAATAAATATAAATTCTTTAGCATTCCAATAATTTTTTCATACTTGGAGACCTGGATATGTGTTTTTTCCATATGAACATATTACTTCCAATCCCATATTTTAAAGGGATGTTTTATTAATATTTTTTTACCATGTGTATTTTACACAAATAGAATTTTTAAATGTCAATATAATCTGGTTTGGTAAAATTATTGAATTATTTGTGTCTAATTTATTTAATGTTTTTTTAATTTAAATACCTTATATTTTTTAAAAACATTATTCTTGATAGTGTATTCAATAAGAAACATTGGGTATAATGGAATATAGATATAATATAGAAAATTATATTACATAAATTTTATCATTATAACCTAGATTATTAATTGGTGGGTATTATTAATATTAAATATTTTATGAAATTTATATAAATTTGTTATTGAATATGAATTTATTTATATATTTTTATGAAATAAGAAATCATTATTTAGTAAATATATTTATTTTGTAAATAATATTTGTTTTCTTTTCTTGGGAAAATAGTATATTTACATATTATAATTTTTATAAAATTATGTTTATAAATTTGATATTTTTTTAAAATAATAATTTGAATATTAAATTTTGTTAAAATGTTGGGATTTCTCAGAAAATATTTATTTTTTAGTCAATATTGAATAATACAATAAATTTATAAAACATTCTTTTATTTTAATAAATTAAAATATATTGAAGTAAATTTATTAATATTATATGATTCCAATTTTAAATAATTAATATTTATTAATATTCATAAAATTTATTATATTTAAATTATCTTTATACTAAATTTTATTTTATGATTTTTTCATTAAAAAACATTTTAATAAAGAGTATTTTATATTGTGTTGTAATTCTCCATATTAACTATTTAGAATAAACCATAACATGGAATAATTTGATTGAAATTTATAGATATTATTTATATAAATATGAAATTAATTTAATTTAATTATAATTTTATTTAATATATTTATAATATCATTTTATTCTTGAAAAATTCATTTCTTGAAAAACAGGTTTTCGACAAGTCTGCATGATTTATTTTAAAATGACTTACTCCACGACTATTAAATAGATTTGAAAAAATAGATTCCATATTTTTAGCTGTCATATGTTATATTATATCATAATTTAATGTTAATTTTAATCATAAGGAATTGTAATGTATTAAGGAAACTTGATTCTATGGTGAAAATTTATAATGAAATAAAAGAGAATAACCATTGAGGTAAATGGAATATCATGAAAAAAATGTTTATTTCGAATGGTAGAGGTGTGGATCAGACTTACATATCATCCAATAAATCATTTTTTATTTTTTAGTCACATGGAATGAGAGTGAAATCCCATTATGGAATAGTTATCTGTATTTTAAAAAATGTGACCACTCCTCCCTTATAAAAGTGTTCCCCGTATCCTCTATTCATTAGAACTGTCAAGACCTTTGGATCATTAAATCCTTGAAATTATTTCCCCCCATCATCCATATCCACATTTTAGATATTCTTTTATCCATAAAATACAAACCATAGGGTTCATAATAAGAAATATAATTGAGGTTCTTCTAACCAAATGTAATCGAATTCACCCAGAACCTTCCGTTTAATTATTTTTATTTGACTATAAATTATTTATTGTAAATTTAAAAATAATCAAACCATAATATCATATAAAATTATATGTTATTTTTTAAATATAATAATAAATTTCCATAACCACTTCCATTTAAGGGGAAACAATACCATCATTCATATGAAAATATGACTACCGCCACACAAACATATTTAATACCATTTCCAAAATCTTATCTTATAGATGTTAATAATTATTTATTTAGTATTCATAGAGGATATTAATTACTTAATAAACATTTTTTAAATTTAAAATATCATATACTTTATTACCTTATCATCTACAAAAAATGATAACACCATTCTTGTGTAAGAAAAAGTACCTCCCTGTGAAGCGATGTGATATATTTTTTCAATCACACATCCAATGGATGGTTTATTTATGTCTATATAATGGAATAATAATATATTAATTATATTTATATCAATACAAAAAAAACTGAATTTATTTCCATCATAATCAATGAAATATGGAGATGTCACACATGCTGATGTAATACCTACCATCTGCATGACTATAATGTTTTCATAACCAAAAGTCATGGTTATTATTTAAAATTATAATTTCTGTATAAAAATTAAATTTTTTATGATTATTATTCTACATATAATGTAAAAATTACCCCTTTAACTATATTCAACCGACCAATTTTATTTTGAAATTATGAATTCATAATTTTTAAAAACCCAAATGTGGATGTAATTTTTTATTCAATTAAATACATTAGTAATATAAATGAAATAAGTGGTGTATGAACAAATAATTCAACCTATAATATATAATTACTTAATATAATAAATAAAATCATTTTTCTATAATTTATATAATATATAAACATTAGAAACCATGACTTGTGGAAAGGGTTTGGTCCTAAAACATTATCCTTTGAGACGCTTTTTCATTTATAGAACTTATTTTTATATATATGTTTAATATGATTATATTTTAAACAATCAATGATGAATAATTCATAAATAATTCTATTTCACGTTACAATTAACTTATTACAATCCGAGTGGATGTGAATCCAATGTTACCAAAGTAGTAAGGGTTTATTCTTCAATCACATTTTAATCTAGAGTGATTGTAATTAAATTTCCATTAAAGAATAATATTTTATAATTTTATAATAAATTATATTAAATTTATTCCAATTTATTTATTTATAAAATTTTCATATAATATAACAATTTTAAATTCTATGGATCTTAAAATAATTAAAAAAAATTTGTCTGTAAAATCCTACTTCATTTATCTCTTAAGTTAAAATAAAATTTATTTAAAATTACAAGCTTTCTAATTGTGTTTTTAATAATTTCATTATAATTCCCAATTATTTAGTAAATATGGTTATACTCCTGTTCTAATAAAAAATGGTTTAATAGAAATATTAATTTTTTCAAAAGTATATACTTTTGACTTTTCTTATAAAAATTTGAAATGAATCATTATTCTAACTTACATGAAATGAACTGAAATTTCTAACGAACATGACCAATTATTCATTTTATGCATCCATTAAAATCTAAATTAGTTTTTTTAATGTAGTTTTCTAAACAATTTGGAAATTTTATGTTTTTAAATCTCATTTTCCATGTTTCATGTTTATTTTCCTCTAGAATGTTTTTTAATATTCTATTACGTATTTTTATTCATTAATGATAAAATGCATCAATGTTAGGGAATTTTTATAAAATACATATATTTGAATCTTAAATATATATCTTTCTCACTCTAACTTAACTTAACATGGTAATCCATTCTTTAGTCTAATTTCTAAAATTACATTATTATGAAAATTCATTATATTATAATTAGAGGAAAAATTATGCAATCAATTTTATTTCCATTAGTAACTATTATGTTTAGGTATTATGATTGATTTCATAATGTTAAACACATGTTCATGCACATTCAAAAACTGTGATGGGTAGAGAAGGAACTATATTTCCTTGAAATGCACCAGGTAATGATTTTTTTATCATTATACTTCATGTATAGGATTAGGGAGTGACCCTAATGAATTATGGGACTCTGTCCACCATATGATGTTGTCTCAACGGATTGTCTTGAATTATGCTTCTCTTATTTTTTTATGTTCTTACCACATTTTGTCTAATTATCTTATCATATGATACGAGGAGATTTATTTTTTTTCCATGTGATTACTCATGTTCCATCTCATTTATGATATTTTTTTAGACCTTTTACTGACATGTTATTCATCTTTTTCATGATTATTCTTTACTAGGATTTTTATCTCACCATTTCATTTATGTATTCCATATATTATCCCATGAATTACTAAGTTCTCATACGTATTTAGTATCTCATTATGTGTAATAAAAAATGATTTTTTAGACACACATTGATGTATTATGAACCTTATCTTCTCATGAAACTAAGACACAAAATATTTGTGTTGTAATGAAATTTTTTTAGGTTTGAAATCTAGTAATGATTTGTTTAAAAGTATTAGGTCTCTAGGATATTCCTAATAAATAATATTCAATATAACCTAAACTAATATTAATATAACATTATTTAACTATTGTATTCATCAATGAACATCTAGTTTTATTATTTATTGTTCACTCAGAACACCTATATCTATTTTATCTATTCTATTCTACATCCCTATTAACAAAATTTCCACATCAAAATATCAAATATTACTAATTATTTTATGATAAAAATTTATAAAATGACAACATTTTAACTTCTACTTATATTTTTTCAAATCAAACCATGGGATATTATTAAAAAAATATCAATATAATTTATATTCAAAAAGGACGTTTAAAAATGATTCATAAAAATAAAATGGTTTCTATGAATTTAAAAACACTTAGTTGGATTGATTTTTATAGATTCCATAAATCAATTCATAAAATACTACATCATAAAGTCAACAATTAGTTTCTTCCTCAACAATCATCAATAAAGAATGATGTTTTAGTGTTGTACAAATATCTATGGTGAAAACCTACAGAATGTTTTAAAACAAAATGATCATTAATAATAACTTCCATGTACCTTTGTTCATGAAAAGAGGCCACAAATAAACCCATGAATAAAATATTATGGTTGTTCTTATTTTCATGTAAAATTGATTCCAAATAAAAAGAGTCATTTATTTTCAAGAACAATTTAGTTCTTCCATGTTTTTCCATGTAGAAAGAACCCTTATATAGTGAAAATGTGTCATATTTTCTTCCAATATACACATTTACAATTTTAAAAATCAATTTAATAAGGGTGACTAATATCTAGAGTAATTTTAATATAAATGTTTTTGATAGCTTTTATATTTATAAATATGACCCTAAGAACATACATGAATCACCCTTCGAATACAATTTGAATCTTAAAATTTTTATGCAGCTCTTAGGAAATATGATGAAGACCTATGTTCACTTATGAAGACCTCCAGTATTTTTAATAATTTAAAAAACTCCTACAAATAATTATTCTGTTATATAGGTGAGTGATCCATGAATTTTCAATATTTATAATGACAACACACTGGTTACCATTACATGAATATTCATGGTATGGGATGTCATCCTTTTTGTGAAAGCTCTATCCTACCAAATGTTATGCCTTACAATATGATCCATTCACCACCTTTTCAAATTCAAGGATTTGAAAAATTCCATGATACATATTATCTTTATTAATTCCAATTCATATACATACAAATATTTTATAACTTCTATAGTAAAAATGATTTTCAGCCACAATTTATCACTATCAAAATTTAATCATCTATACCTTTAGTTATTAGTGAAATTAAATAATATATCTTAAAAACTATAGTGAAATGTCAATAACAAAATAATTTTTCAAAAAATATAACATATAACACAATGGTTGTAACTCATACTCTCCATCCAATCATAGTTCATGTCGAAATATTTTCATTCTATACATTTGTAAAAACTATCATACCAACCAACAATGGTAATATATGAATAGTTCTAACCCAAGAACTCACTGTTATCGAGTACATAATATTAACATCCTGAAATATGATAATATCAAACATAATTAACTTTTTAATATGTATATCAAGTCTTATTTTTCATTAAATGTTTTTCATGATCTCAACCTCTATAATGGTTTCTTTCATGATGTTGGTTAGACATATATCATTTATATATATAGTAGTCTTCATAAATATCTTATGATATAATTAGAAAATAAATCTATTTTAACTGATAGATAATATTGATTTATTTATTGTTCCTAATTTTTATTATCATGATATATATTTTTATGGTTTCTATTAAAATTGTCGTAGATTCCCTAATGGTAGGTTTTATACAGATGTCAATACATTTTGGACTGATCCTTCCACCATACATTATAATTTTTTGAAAAAAAATCATTCTCCAAGGTTTCTCTCCAATAATTTTCCATTTTATTAAATTCATTTATTTTTTTCTAGTGATTAACCTTGAGAAAGAATATCACAATTCCACCAATGTGTTGCATTATGATCATATATACTATAATTATTGTATTTCCCCCTTTCTATTTCGATCATAGGCATATGACAATCTGTATTCATTATAAATCATCTAATGAAGTGCCCACATCATCTCCCACTATGAGAACTTTAATAATGACTACTCTCTTTTGGATTTAATTTATGGTCAGTAGTATGAATAAAATAATGTCTTTTGACATCCTCAACTCTCTTTTCACAATAGTGACCTTATGTTATAGTGTATGATATTGTTTTTTTCTAGTATAGACCACTTCATAAAATAATATCCAAATTTATACATGTGATAATTGGTGATGGAGATATATTAAGCTATATTTTACTCAGGCCATTAGATCTCAATGAAATATATTGTCTCCTTATAAAATCATTATAAACATCCACAATATTATTAAATTAATATTCCTCTAATGTTCCAATTATTCCTAAGGGTGATCCTTAAGTCAATTGAGGAAAACTCACTTAATGATCATATTCACTCAGAAGATATGTTATTAGTAATCTATTATGGATAAATGATCCTTAGGAATTGTAAATCATCCTCTAAAATATATATAATAAATGTTTTTATATGTTTAATGTGATGGTTCCATAAAAAATATAATGTATGTGTAATACTAGATAGCCTTTATAAAACCCTTGATATTTCAATGTCCCCACATCTTTGTAGTACATTTATATTGATAATTATTTCTTATTTAGGATTCTACATTCCATATGATGATATCTGATAGATATCTTTGTCTAATGAACATGTTTATCTATCTGATCCAATAATATATAGAGATATCCTTCAATATCAGGAATCAATGTCTAGAGATCCTGACTAAAAATCTTTATATGAGTTTACTTTAAATTCAGAATATTAAGATCTATGGGTGATATATATTTTATGAATTAATGGAAAACTATATTTATTATATGTAACATAATTTTTAATGAGTGTATATTACACTACCATTACCTTATAAGAGTTGCAAATGTATATTGATTGGGATCTTGTAAGGAAACTACACTCTCTCCCTATAAGTGAAAATGGGTTTTTCTGCATTGTTACTAGTAGGAACTCTAGGTTATCAAAATGAAGAAGCCAGATAAATTAACTAAAAAACCCTAAGAGCGTGAGTATATTATTATTTTAGAGTTTAAATATGTGTGATAATATTCCTAGTAGTTTCTATGTGTCTTTTGTTGTGATGAAATAAAAAACTAATAAATGATATAAATAATATATAAGACCGTGTTGGAAATTGATATTAGTTATATTATTTTAAACTTCTTATACATGAATTACTTTGTTCTTTCTCAATAGAGCATCTCTATTCTTCCAAATTTTACCTCGAGTATCTTATCTTTTTCTTCGTATAATTATATTTCCATGTATCGTATCCCAGGTAAACATCAAAAAATGAACTATGATTTCATTATTTATGATATGTTTCTGGATTATACTCATTAGAATTGTTTTTATTCTAATAAGATAAAAACTATATTTTTGTAAACTAGAGTATTTTTCAACAATCATAAATCACCATATCTAGTATGGTGAATCACAAGTTGATAAAGATCTTATATAATTAATAAAAAAAGTACCGGATAATAAAAGTATGAAATTAAATTTTAGAAATAATAAATAATTACACCACAACTGTGTCACTAAAAAATGATTATCCACTCATGATCATGAATAGAAATTGAAATTTCTTATAAATATAATAATATTTATGGGTCAGAGTAATGAATTACAGTCAGAAAAAATCCACATTCTACTTGGTCAGGAGTCCCTTTCAAACAAGAAAATATGAAATATGTGTTCAAAAAAATGATAGATGTATATTCCACCCCTTTATTTGTAAATGTGTGAATCATTGGATACAAACCCTTATGATAGTATTTTAAAATACATGGATAGTACTTAATTAGACAAATCATATAAAATAATTATTTATTTCCCAAGATAAAGTTCCACTAAAAGGCCCATGTGGATCTATATCCCTCTCATGAATAACTTTTTACATCTAAACATTTTTTCAATGAATTTAACAATTTTGTTAGGAAAGAGTGTTCTTGTAATATTTTCATACCCACAACATATTACTCAGATCAATTTGGAAAGTATGATGACCAAACCATACACATGCGAGAAATCTTCAGAAGTTAGTCTGTTAGGATGATTAGGATAAAACATTCATCAATTTTATTTGAATTTAAATTTCTTAATATCCAGTATATTTACATTATAAAAAGAATTAAATCAATTTTTATAGATTTTTATCATTTTTTATTGAATTTTGAAAATATATTTGCCTTTATTTTTTATGTATTTTTAATCAATCAGGGAAACAATTGAAAAACACATGTTTCATTTAGAATTTTTTTAAACATGAAATGGATATAATTTTCGTCAATCCATATTACATATAACCCATATATAAAATTTATACTATATTTATGATTCCAAATTTAATGATTTTTTTTAAATTTTTAGGATTTCCACAAATTTCTATTTTATTTCAATTCTTCTGATTTTGAATAAATTTTATTTTTTATATTATTTCAAATTTTTGTAATAATTTAAACTAATTTTTTATAAATTGTAATTAATTAAGACATAAAAAATATTTTCATAGTATAACATTCAATATGGCATTAAAAACCATCTGTGTATGAAATTTCCATTCCATAATGCATTTCAATATTTAATAAATACCATTATAATAAAATAAATTATTATATCCTACTATAATTCTCAAGTATGTCTTCATCACATCATTGAATTTAGGGAATCGTCCATGAAGAAGTTTCTTTTCACTAGATGACTTGTTTTCTAACTAAAGATATTTCTATAAAATTTTAAGCCAAATTTATTTTTGAAAATGTTTTACCATGGATATTTTTCACTCCATTGATGAATAAAAATATAACTCCACTCTCTAAGATGTATTTCCACACTGTAACAAAATATATATGTGTTCATGATAAATATTTCACCTAAACAACATCGCAGCCAAACAAACAACCCTTAGAAGATGATGGGGATAAAAATAATATATAATTCAATGGGTATTGAAATAATAGTGAATTTTTATATCAAAAACAATCAACATTAACATATATGTGAAGAATAGTAAATCGATATTACATCCACTATGTGAAAAGCAGGGAAATCCACCATTTCAAAAATAGATTTCTCTATGATTATTTGAAAAATGTTCCAATTTTAAAATATTTTCCATTTATTCATTGTTATATAAAAATATAAATTGTATATATGTAGGGTGGGATTGACATTGGGACGGATTATACTACATAAGTGATTTTCCCATGAAATCTCTATTTTTGGGCTATAATAAAGAATGATGTAAGATAAAAAATGTGAGTTTATTTTTCTGTTTATTGTTAAACTCCTATGAATCTTTAATATTAGTGATTAGATGAAATTTACATTCCATTTTTATCATTATAACTTCATTACTTTTATATAAAAAATATTCCCATGAATTTTGAGGGTCATTTTCATTAATGAATAAACATTTTCATAAGTATTTATATGTTATTATCTAATATATTACTTAAATTTATTTATTTCTCTATTTAATTTCCTATGTTTAGGTCTTGAAATTGTGATAATAGTGATTTTTATTATGTTTAGAGACTTGAATTCCATTAATGAATTTAATTACCTCTATTAAAGGAATAATAATCACAGCAAAGTCATTATTTGATATTCATTTATAATTACATATTCACATAGAGTTCTTTTTATGAGAATTGAGAAATTTATTTACAAAGTAATGTAACATGAGAAAAAAATGTAATTTTTAAATTTAAAATCATTTATATTATATATACATTAAAAATATTGTTTTATATAATCATTCAATAAAAAATATAATTTTATTTAAAAAATTAAATCTCTAATTTTTTTTATTACATATAATTTTGTTCTTTTTAATTTTAGTTGAAAGTCATGAAATACAAAAAAATATTATCTTGTAAAAAAACAATAACCAATATATTGAAACATATCATACAACTTCCTCAGTAACAACCCTTAGGAATATATATTGCATTATCTATTTGGAATAATTTGAAATGGAATCCATCAATACCACTTATTTTAAGTGTTGATATTTCTATGGATGTTTCCAAAGATTATAATTTTATCATTTTATTTTCACAAAATAACATATTAAATTCATGCCTATAGAACCTAAACATGAAATTTTATATTTCACTAGATCCATAGTGGTAATAATTCCCACTATTTTTAGTTGTGATTCCACCAACACACCAACATGAAGAAACAATTTTTTAAATGAAATAATAGTTGATGAAACCATGAAATGTAAAAAATTAGATTCATCATATAAATACAATCAATAGAATCCTATGAAATCCCCAAAAAACCTTGTTTATTTGAAAACAAATTCCGGTTTCCTTCACCAAACTCAAAAATAAAAAGGACATACAAGGTGATATTCATACAAACACATTCAGGAGCATAGTAATCATTGTGATAACATGAATCTACTTGGTTTAAATGGTGATCAAATTATACTGAGTTATTTTATTTGTCATTATATCTACATGAAAAATAAACGGTTTATTACTCACATTAATAATTAATTAAAGACTCGAATGAATTCGTGAATCACTGTTGTGAATTTATTTCTTATTTTGAGGATATTTTATATTTTTTTATGATATTTTTGGAATTAAGTATACAAAATCTTATATAACACATGTATATTTTTACATATTCTAGATAATTTGATTTAATTTCCCCCAACATTATATTTGTCAACAAATTCTAATAGAATACTTATATGGGGGTATTATCATATTGTTAAGATTATGATTAATCAAACTATAAGATGATATTTATTTGAATTTTTTTTATATTTATGGATATAATTGAATGAATATCAAAAAATGAATACTAAGATAGACGAACATCCCTTCTTATGTATATTATATTTAAGATTTTTTCAGTTCTACTTCTGTAAATATTTGGTGTGATCATTAAATGAGGGATCTTACTGATATGGTTAGGTTAATGGTAGTGGACAATATATGTAGATTTCACACCAACCCTGAAATATATTTTTTTGAAATTAAAATATGAAATATAAAATTAAAATTATCAATTTATTGGTCAGATTTTAAAAATAAATGAACCACCTAAAAATTAATAACCATTTTCAAAGAATTTCATTTCAACAAACCCCTGAAATCTCATTTAAATATCACTATAATTTTATTCATGGTTAGAACAATCAGTCTTGTAATAAATTTTGATTAATTGGATGACGAATCAGATTTTTAAAAGTTATTCGTTTAGTTATAAACTATGATACATCAATTACAAATCCATGGTCTAGTTTTTCAAAAATATTAATAATATCCTTAAAGAAACTATGAGGAAAGAAATAATAATGTTTAATATAGGTTGACATAAACATGTTATCTATATAGGGATATTTTAAGGAAAATAAATTAAATTTGTATAGGTTTTTCATCACATCCTCAATATAATGTCAATGACAAAGGGAATGAAATTGTGAGACCTATAGAACACATGGGAAACAAAAAGAAGAAAAAATATTAAATATTAAAAAAACCTAAAATATAAAACAAAACATGTCTACGGATTTTCTAAAACATTTTTACAATTTTAGGCCATGTTAATGATGTAAAATAAATATTTTCACATTTTTATGGTTCAATTTTTTTTTAAATAAAAATAATTGTTTAAAAGGAAATATTCCATGAGAAACCCAGAAATTATTGTAACCTAATGATATAAAAATATTTTTCTTAAAATATTTCTCCAAATGATAAATCAGTTCGAAAAAACAATTTACATACCTAAGAAGTATCCCACACTTAATAAAGAGTGAACAAATTAAAATTTAGAAGGACATTTTGATAATATTGGAAATGTTCATAAAAAAATCCTTATTCTAGATGTTGATAAAAAAATTAAAAAATATGAAGCTTTTAGAATAAATTTTGTTCTCAAAGATGTAAACATAAGTGAAGAGAGAAAGTAAACCTAAAAAGAATGTTTTCACCCTGATACAAAATTATTTTCTTAGTAAATGTAAATATCCAATGACTTTTACTATTAATTACACAATATGGGTGTGATAATTCAATGATTTCATGCATGATTTAGGATCTTAAATGAATTTCATGACACATTCAGATTAATTATCTTCCTAGGTTGGATTACTAAAACATTCTAGAACTTTTATTAAACTAGCCCAGCAGATTACAACTAAACCTACTAGAGATATTTTGTGTGTTTTGGTACATGTAAGAGGGAATATTTTTATTACTATTATACATGTTTTTAGATTTTAAATAAGATGGGTTTATACCCACTGAATGATTTGGAGACCATTTTTTAGAATTGTTAAAGAAATCATAAATTTAAAATAAATAGTTTCACATAATTTTGTTAGAGTAGTAGTTCAATTTAATATTTTATTCATTCAATAAAACTCCAATTGGTAGACCATTCACTTCCTAAAATAAACATGAATGATATATTTTATATTTAACTATATATTGAGAGGAATATCTGATTTATGGACTTCTTCCCTATGTAATTTTCTATGTATCCTTTTTGAATATATATAATGATCCGGATTTTTATTACATCAATATTACATTATTTTAACTATAAACAACATAACATATTGAAATTCAAGACTCTAAAGGTTTGGTATATTTGAAAAAAAAGGATCATACATCAAATTTAAATAATAATAAATAATCAATTATTTAAATAATTTTTAATTATCCTTAACAATATCATGTTCTACCTAGTACATATATTCACTTATGGGCAAGCATTATATAATGGTGTTAGCATCAATCCTAGTAAGGTGGGAGGGGTAAATAACATGAATCAAAATTACATACGTGACCATAATAAACATATATATATATACTAAGAGTATCATCATTTACACCATGAGGTAGACACTTAATAAATTCAAATAATTTGGAGATGTATAAAAATTAAATATCATGTCATAGTAGTCAAATACCACACATTCCTATAAAAATGTTAACATCATGTCTAATTTTTTTTCCCCATATTCATAATATAACCATTTTGAAAAAATATAGAAATGTGTCCATTCATAATACACATCATATAATGATATACATTCACATTACCAATGCATTAGAGGGGTATATAATTCTGGGCCCACCCATCACATTATAATATTCACACCATCCTACATGTCATATAGAATGTATAACAACCACAATCATTAAATAACCCATGGAGAAAAATGGGGTTCATAATGATTTTATAACATAGGATTTCATAATTAAATTTGAGTTTCCATAAAGAATAAGGTAAAAATTATTTCATGTAAACATCATCATTATTTATTGAAGAATAATGAACATAATATGAGTCAAATATGTAATTTGGAAAGAAAATACATTTTGGAAAATATATTTATTTGGATAAAAAATCACGGTTGAAGCATGTATATCTCAAAATATAGAAAGGATAAATATTTAATGAGTAATCATGTAATATTAAAGAGATATATATATTAAAAATGAAATGAAATGGGGATAATCCAAATAAAAGGAGTTCGGTTTGAAACTCCCCTTACAATAAATCCCCCTTTGATTTATCGCATTTATACGTCATGAATAAAAAAACATTGTTTTATTAAAACCCAGAAATAAAAGAGAATCAGGTTAACTTATGTCACTATTTATCAATTCGACTAATTGGGATAAATCTTTTGTTTCATTTTATTATGTTGAATCATTTGGATATCATGTTTTCCTAAAAAATTCCTTATTTCCCTTTGATTTTCCTATTTTGTTCAAGGAAATTATTTCATACATAGGAAAAATTAATATATATATATATATATATATATACATTCATATATAATAAATAATTTAATTTAACTACATATAAGGTTATTGACATGTAAATAAGATGGAGTCATATTCATTGGTTGTCAACTGACTGTTATCAGGAATGTTTTCCAAATGAAAATATAAAGAGATATAAAATATAAATAAACCAAAAATATATTTTTTAAATTAGGTTATCATAGTGAATATAATGTTAGTATACATCTTAATTAATCATTGAATATTTGGATATTAATTGGATAGATAAAAGTAGTAGGAGAAGTGGGAAACAGAACGAAAACGTTGTGAATACATACCCTCATATTGGTGATAATTCCCTTGCATGAGACTAGAATACCTTACTAATTAGAGACAGATTACATCAGAATAAATTTTTATATTTTATTTGGATGAAGATAAAGGGTTTTGTGGATATATGTATTTTTAATGATTGTGAAGGGTTGTTTTATAAAGGGATGGATAAGGTTTATTAATGCATGAGGAGAGGGGTATTATTAGAATAAATTTTAGAATACAATTATACATCCATGGTGAACCTTGAAATAGTGATTCTTTTAAAAAATAAATAAAATATCAATATGATATAATTATTTTTATAAATTGAACCACTTTTTAATCTGAATTCATAATTTCATTAATATAGATCATGATAAATTTTTTATTTTATGTGAAAATTTTTTAATGTATTCCTTTGAAAATTGTATTTTCTGTTTAGAAATTATATTAATATTAATTTAATAAATGAATTTTAAAATTAAATATATTTTCAAGGAATCACATGATATATAAATTATTAAACAATTATTATATCATGAATGATATAATCTAAGATACACTAGTTATGAGAAAAACTATATTTTTACAATTCACATAAATATTAATGTGCCTCCTAAAATAACCATCAAATAAGCATTAGAAAATTTCAATGAGATGATTTCAAAAATGATATTCAATTTTTGGATTAATATTCTAACAATGTAAATTTTATTTCTAATATAAATATAATTATTTCTATAAAATATAATAAAGAATGTTTATAGAAAATTTATTATGTTTTCTTTGATGTTTTTAATCATGATATATAAATTTTAAAATTATCATATTAATATTAAATTTCATTAATCATCATAAATTAGACTTATATCAAAAAAATTATTTTGAGGTAAAATTTTTATTCCAACTGTTAGGGTAATATTTCTAATGGTCGGGTTACTATTGAAATAGTCACAATATTATTTCAATGGTAAAATTAAAAATATAAGATTCAAATTACTTTTCCAATGGTCACATTACCTCATATTAATACCTCTTCATTACTATCACGATCTGTCCCATTGGGGCCCGCGCCGTTACTCCCCATGCCCACCTCCAATAGGCCAGGGGATGGTGACTAGCACTGAGTAGGTATATCACTTACATGGGAGGCATTGCCTAAGTACCTGTACACATTCACACGTCTCCAAGCCCACAAATGCTGAAATGTAAAACACCAAGGAACAAAAAATTCATGCATACAGCTAAACCCAACCAATATAGTGCGATGAAATGTAGAGTAGTATAAAAGTATACTGGGCCAAAAAGACAATCCCACCGAAAAGAAAACAAACAAGAGTCTGAAAACTGCAAAGTCCAACCTGTAAGCACAAAAGGTACTAGGACTGCTGCTTGTAGCCGTAGGAACTCCTCTGCCTGTAGGGAACTCAGAAAGCTCAGTCCTGCCATTGTCTTCCATGGACTCTGTCAAAAGGCTGCTCATCCGAACAAGACACCAGACGTGCGGGCAATGCCCATGCCGAGATAAGTATAACAATACTCGGTAGAGGACCCTGAAAACCAAAAAGCAGTACACAAAGTAAAGGTATAGTGAGCTATGCACAATATATGTCTACAGAACATATAGAACAAACCAGATCTACTCAAAAATTGGCCCCATCATCAAGGTAAAAGTAACACAACTGCATACCCCCGTAAGGGATTCTGTTCGAAGATTCTGTGATGCACTCATTCTGGGAGAACACACTCCATTAGTCTTATAGTTATGATGATTTCCGTCCGAGAAGTAATGTTTTTCGGAAACCATCACGATTGATATCTACACTCATTACGGGAGACACACTCTTGAGTGGAAAAGTAACGATACATAGACACACTCATTACGGGAGACACACTTCTGAGTGGGAAAGACCACAATACACAGATGAGGATCACTACCAGGGCCATGGAGGATACCGCGACTCATATAGATTCACCAGTTAGGTGATACACCAGCTAGGTAGAGGATCAATGACTGGTAAGGTTGGTCACATCAATGTCTGGATCTACCTAGGGTCAAGAATTGATAGAGGATCTCGATGTGGGCCTCTCTGATGGATTCCTAAATCTATTACAGAATGTCCTGCTAAAGGGATCATACTTCTGAGTGGGAAATGATGTCTGACCATCATGGTAACTAGAGGAAGGGGCACTAACCTAAATGAAATATTTCAAAGGTACGGTGAACGAAATGACCAATCTTTTTTCCAAATAGTACACTACGTGTAAAAAAGATACATGTCGTGTTGTCTAACCCTGGGTACTGCTTGTGTATAATGGCCCGTTTCATAGGCTGGTCGTGTAGGAAAAACTATGTACAAGGTGTTTAGTATGATGTACACGCCGTGTCTGAGTGGCTGGGGTTGGCCCCGTGTCACTGGCCTTGTGGCCGTACACGGATATCAACCAATGTACTTTATCTCGTGTCCGAGTATCCCCTAAATACACACTGAGCTTCATGTTGCTGCCTCTTCCATGCTGTACATGCCGTGTCGCCTGAAGCCGTGTAGATCATCTCGTTCCCATGTACTACCAAATGTACATGCCGAGCTTCAGGGAAAGTCCAACACACCGTTTGACCAGGGTCACACGCCGTGTTATTCCTCTCTGACCCTGAAACCCTAGCAGCCGCCACCAGTACTACACGGCGTGTTCTTCGGATGTACACACCGTGTATTCTGGAAATTTCCAGAAACACAGACTTCCGCCATCGCGCCTCCGGTGATGATATGTTCGTCGATCCGTCCATTCGATTGCCACAAAACCTTCAGGTTTTGCTCACCCCAACAACACGAAGCTGCTTCTGTCATTTTTGGGCCTCTGATAGGCTCCGAAAACGTGTTCTGGTCTTCCCGCAAGAAGAACGCTCGAAGAACGCTCTTTATGATTTGGTTCGATTAGTTTTCTGCCATCATCTCCGCACATCCACAAGTTCATTGCGATGTCGAACCATCGATTTGGGATCGTTTCATCACAGAAAGGATGCACAATGATCTTTTGTTCATCACCCCATGAAGAACGTGAAGAATGTACGAGGAAAGAAGGTGGAAGAATCCAAATAATCAAATCGAGGAATGAACCTACACCTTCATTCGTCACAGTATTGATCTGCTCCCGTTAATAGTCTTAAATTGATCAAGAATCAACAATAACATAAAATATGGATCAATTCCCCAAAATCACCCCAAATAAAATCCCTCCTGAAAGAACGCATGAATCTGCAGATCAACTTGTTCGTGGTTGATCCGCGTTCATGGTTTAAACTCAAAAACAGGGAAAGGGAATTTAAATAACAACCCCTACCTTTCAAAAGAATCAATCGTTGACGAATTCATCTCATTTCCATTGTTGTCGAGATCCTTCAACGTCATTGGCGCAGTGATTCTCAGTGTCGATCCATCATCGTTCGTTGCTGAGGGTTTGCTCCAACGCCACGCAGATTCTGCATAGGTTCCTCTCACTTTGCCAACGATCAAAAATTTCCAAACACGTTAATAAGGGAAACATGATGGAATTTAATTATGTGGTGGTATTAATTAGTCCAACACGTCATTAATGAGAATTCTTGACGTGTCATTAATTTAGGAAATAGTTGTTCCGTTTTCCGCGCTGCAGCGGATGCTTCCTTAAAAGAAATAAAACAAACATGCGAATTTATTTAATTTCATTTTAATCTAAAACATTCGGAAAATACTTTTTCCCATGACCCGTGATGGTCGAGGTTAGGATCATTCTTAGGAAAAGTCATCGTCCCAGACACAACGGTGCGCTCATATTTTTAATCCAGACATCCATTTTGAAACTTCCCCAACAGCGCACAAGCGCTGACTCACATAACATAAAAAAGGTTTAATCCACCATTCCGGGCTTATTGGACCTCAGAATAATGTGTCGTCTTCATGCCCAGTCTTTTAAAAATTCCATATAATATTTAAAAATTATAAATGGAAATTCCAAGACATTACATTCTCCCCACCTTTGGGCTTTACGCCCCCAAAAAGTCAAAGAAAGGGCTAATAAAAAAGGTGTGGGTAATGGGCACGGATCTGAGCCTCTTTCTCCCACGTGCTCACCTTAAGATTCCCATTCTACCAATGGACGCGCACCAAGGGAATCGATCACCCACGAAGGATCCTCTCCTGCAGATCCTTGATCTTTATCGAGTACTCAGCAAAGGTCACTCCATCCTCAATGTCAAGCTCTCCCCAGTCAATGACGTGCGATGGGTCTTGCACATACCTCCTCAGTTGCGCCATGTGGAAGACATCATGTACCCATTGCAACTGTGGATGTAGAGCTAGGTGGTATGCCACCTCTCCAACTCTGCATTGAATTTGGAATGTTCCGATGAACCTCAGAGATAGCTTTCCGCCTCGGCCAAATCTCTACAGCCCTCATCGAAGTTAGACCCGAATAAAGACATGGTCTCCCTCTTAGAACTCCAAAGGTCTTCGTTGCCTGTCAGCATAAGACTTATGTCGGCTAGGTGCAGTCTTCATCCGCTCTTGGATGAACTGAACCTTCTCTGTGGTAGCTCTCACTAACTATGGACCCATGAGTACTGACTCTCTAGGGTCAGTCCATTAAAGTGGTGACCAGAAAGGTCTATCGTACAAAGCCTCGAATGGTTCCATACCAATGGTGGAGTGGCAGATGTTGTTGTATGAAAACTCCACTAGTGGTAGGTGGTCCTCCTAACTTCGACCAAAGGCCAAGATACATGATAGCAATATATCCTCTAGAACCTAAATGGTCCTCTCTGTCTGAACATCAGTTTGGGGATGAAACACTGTGCTCAAGCCTAGATGAGTCCCAAAATCCTCCTGCAATCCCTTCCACATCCAGTACGTGAAGTGGGAATCTCAATCTAAGACTATAGTCGAGGGGATTCCATGAATCCGAACTATCTCCTATACGTAGAGGCGTCCCAAGATCTCTATAGAACTCTGCTCCCTGATGGATAAAAAGTGGGCTGACATGGTGAGTCGGTCAACGATCACGCATATAGAATCACGCTCCATGGATTTCTGTGGTTATCATGTCACGAAGTCCATAGATATTCTATCCCACTTCCACTCTGGGACTTCCATGGGTGAGCTAATCCCACTGGAACCTAGTGCATAGCCTTCACCTGCTGGCATGTGAGGCATCGAGAAATGAACTCTGCTACTTCCTTCTCCATGCATGACCACCAAAACTGTCGTCGAAGATCCTAGTACTTCATTTCCATTCCAGGATATACTGCCAAAGGGGATGTATGAAACTCTCTCAGGACCTCCTCCTGGAATTCCACTAGTACAATAGTGTGTCCTTTAAAAGGAATCATGTTCTCCCCACCTTGCTAATATCCATCAGGAGCATGTCTTGTGGATAACTGAGCACGTAAAGCCACACAGTCGACATCCCCAAGTTGTGCCTCCCTAACTCACTGTAAGAGTGTAGGGGTGACAACCAATGACTATAGGTAAGCTGTATCCTCTCCATCCTCAAAGGAAAACTGTAATGTAGCTAACTGTTGTGTCGCCTCACTCAACACCTGTGAGCTCGACTTTCTGCTAAGGGAATATGACACCTTGTTCCCCTTTCCAGGAGTATAGATAATCTCGAAATCATAGTCCTAGAGGATCTCTAGCCAATGCATCTACCTCAAATTCAGATCCTTCTATGAGAAGATGTACTTGAGGATCGTTTGGTCAGAGTAGACAATGAATCTCTCACCCATAAGGTAGTGTCGCCACATCTTCAATTCGAAGAATACAGATGATAACTCGAGATCATGGGTCACATAGTTCTGCTCATGTGGCATAAGTTGGAACGAACCATAAGTAATCACTTCATGTCGCTGCATCAGGACACAGCCGAGCCCGGTCCCTGATGAGTCACATAAAAATATGTACTCGACACCCTCATCTGACAATATCAAGAATGAGGTGCTCGTCAAACTCTGTCTCAACTACTCAATAGCCTGATGGCACTTTTCTATCCACACGAAGGGCTCCCCCTTCCTAGTTATGGACTTCATCCGTGCTGATATCCAGGAGAAATAAGGAATGAATCTCCAGTAATATCCTGCCAATCCATGGAAGCTTCGAACCTCCATTACGCTCTGACGTGGCTCCCATGCCAACACAGCCTCCACCTTGGCTGGGTCCATAGCCACTCCATATGCTGAAATGACATGTCCCAAAAAGTGGACCTCCTGAATCTAGAACTGACTCTTCAAGAGCTTTCCATAAATATGGTTCTCCCAGAGTATGCCTAGAACCATCCGCAGGTGTCTCGCATGCTCATCCTCTGACTTCGAGTACATAAGGATGTCGTTAATGAAGACCACCATGAACTGGTCCTTGTACGACTGGAAGATCTGGTTCATCAGCCCCATGAACACTGCAGGGGCGTTTGTCCCGCCAAAAGGCATCACCAAGTACTCATAGTGACCGTAGCGACATCTGAATGTTGTCTTCGGTATATCCTCAACCCACAGTCGTATTTGTTGATTTCCTGATCGAAGGTCAACCTTCAAGAACCATTGTGCCCCTCTTAGACGATCGAAGAGGACATCGATTCTCGGCAATGGATACATGTTCTCCACCGTTACCTAGTTCAGGCGCCGGTAATCCACACACAGTCTCGGGCTCCCATTGGCCTTCTTGGCAAACAAGAACGGGGTCTCCCAGGGTGAAACACTGGGACATACAAAACCCTTGATCTGCAAATCCTCCAACTGCACCCTCAGCTCACGATGCTCGGTGGGAGCCATCTGATATTCCGACGAGGAAATTGGAGTCATCTCGGGGTGTAAGTAGATGCAGAATTCAATTTCTCAGTAGGGAGGTAATCCTGGAACATCTTCGAGAAAGAAGTCCTCATACTCCACCACCACTGTTGGAAACTCAGAGCTCACAACATCTACTGCTCTGAGGGTAAGGCTAACCAACACATGAGTGATCGGCTGCACCCCCTATGTATGATCCCATTTTGTGCTACCTGGTTCTCTTCTTCTCCGATAAAGGAAAACCTCATTACATCACGGCTGACACACCGCACTCTTCGCCTAAAACAGTCAATCTCGTATGGTCAAAAGATAACCATTCCATACCGAGAATGACGTTGTAAAGCCTCGACACTACCACCAAGAGGATCCAACCTAAACTCTCGCCTCCAAGGGTAAGATCCCACTATCTAAAAAGGTGTTTGATGGTCGAGTCTCCACCCGTAGGTGTCTCCAAACATAAAGATCGAGTTAACGGTTCTACCAGAATCATGAAGTATTGTACACGAAATGTGGCTCTAAGGGAATGAATGGAACCTGTGTCTATGAGTATGGCAGCAATGGTAGAAAAGACACAGATCGTACCTCAAATCATCCCTAGATCCGCTGGGTCGAATGCCTTGACCGCATGTAGCTATCCTCCCCCCTGTCCCCCAGCTCCCTAAGCCTGGTGCGGAACTCCGGAGGGTGGTGGTGGAAGTAAGTCGAAGTGTCTTCCATCACCTGCATCTCTCCCTGATCCTATGCCACATCCGCCGCCTGGAGGGTCTGCCTATTCTATGCTCTACCTCTGCCTCGGTGGTCCATCCCCCACTTCCTTGTTAGAAGCTCGACAGGTCGGGAAATCTCTAGTGAGATGTCCCCTACCATCGCATGTGTAGCATCACTCCTCCCAAGGCTGACCGGATCCTTCCTGAGAGCCCTAGACTATCGATCCCCTATCCTGGGTCTTCTTATGATGTTTCCCATGTCCAGATGCCTTTGCCTGACGTTGGCTCCCTACTTCCTGAGTCTCTACAACTGTCTGCCTACTACTGATTGCAGGTAGTTGTCTCTTCTCCACCAAGATTCTCTCGATCCCCAAGGCCCTCTCGAGCACTCCAGCATAAGTGGAAATGTATAGAAGCAGGACCCTAGCTCGTATGTCACACCGTAAACCTCATTCAATGGTCTTAGCTCTAAAGTACTGATCCCTGGCCATATCCATCGAATACTTGGAGAGGTTGGTGAACCTCGATGAATATTCAACAACTGTCCTACTGCGCTGCTCGAGTTGAAGAAGCTCTTAAAGGCGTACAAATCTTAGCTTAACTGGAGAGAAATCATCCCGGAAGAGTTGCTCAAACTCCTTCCACGAAAGAGTCTCCTCATCACGAGTCTTTGTGGTCAGACACTACCATCGTCCCACCGAACCCCGAAAATGGCTCTCTCCTAGGATCACCATCTGGTCTGCTGGTGTCCTCACTATACGGAATACTCTGGTCACCACCTCAAGCTAGTCTTCAGCCGCCTGAGGGTCAGGCTAGCCTTGGAACCTGAGGGTATCTATCTTTGGAACTCATGGAGTGCGCGGAGCCTGTTCTCCTCGCCGGTCGACACTAGAGGTACCATTGGCTGCTCCACTAGTGGTGGCATAACAGGTGGACCACCTGGTGGAAACACCTGGGGAACTGGTCCCTGTATCGAAGCCTCATCATTGAGGGGGTCATCCTCATGATCTTACTGCTAAATCCTTGCAGGTATACTTCCTGGAGGCATCCTGTAAGGAAACAAAATGTACCACGGTAAAAGAGTATATCTGGATAGCTGACACAAAGGACATGGAAACCAAAAACTATTCCTATATGATGGATGTACATTTTTATTTCCCCACAACCATTGTTTCCATGTACTGAGTCGGAAAGCAGGTTATCAGAGTCCTGGTGTATAGATACATCAGCCACCACACCAACACTGGAGTCTCTGGCCTGAAATCCTAACTCGAAACACTTAACACTGTTGCCCCAAACTAAACTCATAGAATCTTGTTCCTAAGGTAGAACTGAGCACCTTTCATACCAATCTTCCACGACCCTTCCTAGTGGGGCCCACGTCGTGACTCCACTGGCCCGCCTCCAATAGGCCATGGGCTGGTTACTAGCACCGAGTAGCTATATAACTATCATGGGAGGCATTTCCTAAGTACTTGTACAAACGCACACATCTCCAAGCCCACAAATGCTGAAATGTAAAACAGTAAGGAACAAAAATGAATGCATGAAACTAAACCCAACCAAAAGAGTAGGACGAAAGTTAGAGTACTGTAAAAGTAAACTGGTCCAAAAATAGAAGCCCACAAAAAAGAAAACAAACAAGAGTCTGAAAACTACAAAGTCCAACCTGTAATCACAAAAGGTACTGGTACTGCTGCTCGTAGCCGTTGGAACGCCTCATCATGTAGGGAACTCAGAATGCTTGGTCCTTCCCTATTCCACCATGGACTCTATCAATAGTCTGATCGTCTTCACAAGACACCAGACATGCGGGCAAAGCCTATGCATGGGTGAGTATAACAATACTCAGTAGAGGATCCCGAAAACCACAATGTAGTACACAAAGTAAAGGTATAATCATATATGCACTGTATATGACTAAAAAACATATAGAACAAACCATATATACTCAAAACCTGGCCTCGCAGTCAATGGAAAGGTCACACCACCACATACCCCCATAAGGGATTCTGTTCGAAGATTCCATGATGCACTCATTCCAGGAGAAAAAACTCCACGAGTCTTATAGATCTGATGACGTCCGTCCGAGAAGTGTTGTTTGTAAGAAACTATCACGAGAGATAGCTACACTCATTATGGGAGACACACTCTTGACTGGAAATGTTACGATAGAAAGAATCACTCATTACGGGAGACACACTCCTGAGTGGGAAAGATCACGATACACAGATGAGGATAAATGCCAGGGCCATGGTGGATACCGCGACTCATCCGGATTCACCAGTTAGGTGATTAACCAGCTATGTATAGGATCAATACCCGGTAAGGTAGGACACGTCGATTCCTGACTCTACCGAGGGTCAGGAATGGATAGATTTTCTCGATCCGGGCCTCTCGGATGGATGCCTTACCCTATCATAGAAAGTCCTAATGAAGGGATCATACTCATGAGTGTGAAATAATGCATGAACTTCAGGGGAACGAGAAGAAGGGGCACTAACCCAAACGAAATATGTCCAAGGTACGATGAACGAAAGTACCATGATGTTTTCCAAAAAGTACACGACATGTAAAAAAGATACACGCCATGTTGTCTGACCCCAGGTACTGCTCGTGTACAATGGCTCGTGTCATAGGTTGGTCATGTAGGAAGAACTAAGTACATGACATGTAGTACGATGTACACGCCGTGTCTGAGTGACTGGGTTTGGCCCTGTGTCATTGGCCGTGTGGCCGTACACGGCTATCAACTAGTGTACATTATCCCATGTCTATGTATCCCCTGGATACACGCCAAGCTTCACGTTGTCGCCTCTTCCAAGCTGTACACGCCGTGTCGCCCGAAGCCGTGTAGATCATCCCATGCCCATGTACTACCCAAAGTACACACCGAGCTTCTGGGAAATTCCAACACGCCGTGTGACCAGGGTCACATGACTTGTTATTCCTCTCTGACCCTGAAACCCTAGCCATCTCCACCAGTACTACACGACATGTTCTTCGGAAGTACACATCATGTATTCTAAAAATTTCTAGAAACATGGACATCCTCCGTCGTGCCTACGGTGATGATCCTTTCGTCGATTCGGTCGTTCGATCTCCACGAAACCTTCAGGTTTTGGTCTCCCCAACAACACGAAGCCACTTCTATCTTTTTCGGGCCTCCAATCGGCTCCGAAAACATGTTTCGGTCTTCCCGCACGATGAACGCTCGAGGAACGCTCTTTCCATTCCGGTCTGATTTGTCATCTTCCATCATCGCCGCACCTCCACAAGGTTATTTTGGTGTCGAAACATTGATTTGGGATTGTTCCGTCGAAGAATGGATGTTCAACGATCCATTATTCATCGTCCCGCGAAGAACCTGAAGAATGTGCGATGAATGAAGGGAGAAGAAATCCAAATAAAAAAATTGAGGAACGAACCTCTGTCGTCGTTCGTCACGATGTTTATTCTCTCCAGTTAACAGGCTTAAACGAAGCAATAATCATCAACAACATAAAATATGGATCAATTCCCCAAAATAATCCCCAAAACGTCCATCCCACAAGAATGCACGGATCCCCAAATCAACTTGTTCGTGGTTGATCCGCTTTCTTGGTTTAATCTCAAAAACGGGGAAAGGTAATTTAAATAAAAAACCCTACCTTCTAAAAGGATCTATAATTGAAGATTGCCCCGTGATACCGTTGTCGTCGAGATCCTTCGACGTTGTTGGCGCAGCGATTCACAACCTCGATCCGTCGTCGTTCGTCGCCGAGGGTTTTCTGCAACGCCGCACGGATTCTGTAGAGGTTCCTCTCACGTCGCCAATGATCACAAATTTCTTAACCCGTTAAAAAAGGAATCTTGTTGGCATTTAATTTTGTGGCGGTATTAATGAGTTCAACTTGTCATTAATGCGAAGGCACGACGCGTGATTAATTTAGGAAATAGTTGTGCCGTTTACCGCGCTGGAGCGGATTATTCCTTAAAAGAAATAAAATAAACATGTGAATTTATTTTATTTCATTTTAATTTAACACGTCCGAAAAATACTTTTTCCCTCGACCTGTGCCGGTCGAGGTTAGGCTCATTCTTAGGTAAATTCATCATCCAGAAAGCAACTGTGCACTCATATTTTTAATCCGAGCATCCATTTGGAAACTGCCACAACCACGCACAAGCGCCGACTCACATAACAAAAAAAATTTAAACCACCATTTCGGGCTTACTGGACCTCGGAATAATGTTCCATCTTCGTGCCTGGTCTCGTAAAAATTCCATATAATATTTAAAAATTATAAACGGAAAATCTGAGACATTACAATTACATATTCTAATATTCACCTCAATGACTGTCAAGTTTCTATGTTTCCATTTTCGATATTTTCTATTAGTTAAATAATATTTTGTTTCATTTATATAGTGTTGATCATATAAGAGATTATTATAATATAATGGTAAAATCCATACTTTCTTATTATACTATTTCAAATTTTCTTTTTTCTTTCCCATTGTAATATATGTAGTTTTAATTAGATTAATTACTAATTAATATAATGATTTTAATTAATATGAAATGTCTTTTTGGTTAATATTTTTGTTTTTTATATATAATACTCTATAATATAAATTTATAAAAATTCATTTGAAAAAAAAATATAATTTATAAACTCTGGGTTGTAACATTCTTCCAATATTTATAAATTTCATACTCAAAATTTTGACACAAATACAGTGTTGGTAATAGGAGAGGGGGGTTTTATTTCTATGTCCACTATCATTCCCACATGGCTTCCTCATTCCCACATGGAATACTCATATTTGTGGTCATTCCCCTATTGTAACCCCACCATATTTAGAACATCTGATGGGTCGAATGTGTACTTCCAGAGAGTGTAATGTAGAACACATCATGAAAATGAGCCATGTTTTGTGGAATATCAGACTCATGGGCCACTCCTCAAGTGTGATCAAGGATTTTAATTGAAAAAAAGTCCATAGTTCACAACATCCCGTTACTTACAAACAACACAATTCTGTTTAATGGTGATACTTAAGGGAAAAATTTATATACCACATAAAACTACAAATCCCAATGATTGTTGTCAGAATATATCATTCAAGGACTCAGAGAAGAATTTATATGTTGATTGTTTTCTTGAACCATATTTATCATATCTTATATAGGATTAAGTTAATGATTTTATATTCTCTAACATCATTCTAACAAGAAAGAGTTCACAATAGATTTCCCTATAGGTATTCATGTATATCTATTTGAATAAATTAGTAGAAGTTTTGCTTTTATGAGAACTAATCTTATGGGATGTATTGAATTAGTTAACATTTTAATTCAATTGGGTAGGATCTTAAAATTTCCAAAATATTATAAATATTATCTTCATATTGGCCATCAATTTGGAGGTGATAGTTATTACATAAATTCTATTTAGTATTCATAGAATGTTGAATACCTCTCTAGAATATACAATAGAGTCATATATCATGATTTGAGTCGATCAAAAAGGGAACCTTAGAGAGCCTAACCAACTCGATAATGTTATTATTGTAATGTTTTTCAAGTGATAATTATTCCTAAATGGCATTGAAGTGGGACGTCAGGGTAAGTTAATAAAAAACAGACCATATCATATTATTAAAAATCGATGTCTTTAAGAGATTAAAGAAAAATGTACATAGTGACATCTTTACGTTGTCATATGGGTATAGGAAATGGATGAATAATCCATTTTGAATTCAATTGACATTCTTTATCTTTCTAACATTGGAATCACATTGAGGTGTACACAATAATCCACATATTTATGTTTTCCCACTATAAGTGTTATCTATGATTGTAATTCAACTTGTTTCTTAAAAATGGATGGATGAAGATGATATATTCACATTATACAATAACTCTTTCATTATCTCAGGTGATGTAGAACACAGTTTTAAGTTATAAATAAAATGTCATGACCCATCCCTTCGGGCTTGTGTCATGACTACCCCTAGCCGACCTTCCCTAGGCCAGGGGTTGGTGACTTGCATCGGAAAGGCGTATCCCTATAATAGGAAGGCATTGCGTTTAAACTTGTACAAACACACAATCCAAGAACACAACATGAAGAAACCATGAAGAAAGTTGTTGTTGTAAATAGAGTGGTACATATACTGGGTCCATAATAAAAGCCCAACCAGAAAGTAAAAGTACTACTGAAAGGGTAAAATAACTCCTTGATCATCCACCGAGGATCCTACTTGAAGTATAGGTACAAATCACGATCAATAGTCATGCATCATGTCATGTCAAATAGTCGACCTCTAAGCATCGTCTAGTCCTGGCTCCCCCAACCACAATAAACGTCGTCTATAGTCTACAGAAGACACAACAATGTGTGAGTGATGACAGGGCATGGGTGAGTATAACAATACTCAATAGATAATCTGAGACCCTCGATGGTCTCCCAGAGTTCCACAAAGGAAAAAACCACAAATAAAGACATCATCCACAGTGCACTAAGCATTCAACAACTCTATATTGGTATATTCCTATACATATACCTATGCTATCAAGATATACTCTTCTCAAACATGAAGGGACACAAGCCCCCAACCTTTAATCAATTTTTACAATTGATCAATGAGGGTAGTTTACCACAAAGGTAGCACCATGAAGGTAACATGATGAAGGTAAAAGTACCACAATGGTAACACCACGAAGGTAAAAGTACAACAAAGGTAACACCAGGAAGGTAACACAATGAATGTAAAAGTAAAAAAGGGTAATAACATGATGGAAACAGCACAAAGGTAAATTACAATAATGGTAACACCATGAATGAAACACCGAAAAAGGTAAATGTATCACAAAGGTAACACCAGAATGGTAAAACCACGAAGTTATTGTACCACAAAGTTAAGGACACATCTCACACAGGATCGGTATGTGATTACCCATAGAGCGTCACTAGGTTCTGACCCACACAGGATATAACCCACATAAGATGGGTATTAAATGACCGAAACAGGATCATTGAATGCTGAACCACATAGGATTGATAGGTACTGACCCACACAGAATTTCGTTTCATTCATCACGTTGCAACCAGCCACAAGATTCACTCACTAAACATTCATGAATTTTAGAGGATCCAATCCTCAAGATATAGATCATAACTCATCCTCCATGATGTTCCATGAATCATTCTCTGAATGGACCTCCATGTAGTAAGGGTTCCAACGTGGCAGACTACACGTCGATCGGACGCCCAGACTATTAGTCCTTGGTACTTTTATATAAAGGTCCTAATTGTATTCAGGTTTAATCCAACATCGGTCACACATAAAACTCTGAATATGATCTTTGAGAGTATCTCAGAACTAATGCTTTGTTACTATGATCCTTATTCCATAGACAGTGCATCAATCGGGCGCTCAGTCTGTTAGTTACATCCCTTTCCATGAAACGTTGGGTGATCACACCACGAACCGACCTAACTCAGTCGGGCCAACCAAAATATGGAATATGGAGTAGATCCCAATCGTATTCACAACACAAATGATGGAATGTCAACTGGAAACCCAGTTCGTCAATTACGGTGGATTCTTTATTCGGGTACCATTTGGGTTTGGGCCCGGTCCGAATCAGCCCGCGGGCCGAACGCAATGGGTCTCGGGGTCTACTGGAACCCACTCAGGTCCATCCCACTAAGTTTGGCCATGTTCATTGGGTCCACCAACCTGGTTGGGGCTCAGCCCACTAGAGCTAGCCCATTGGGCCACGGGTCTGGCCCGTGGTGGCTCGTCCATCCAGAAGGCTGACCTCCACCTTCGCTGGCACCACTGTTGTGGGGAAATTTTTTAAAATTGGTAGAGAGATTCCCCACCACATTAATTGGTGGGGTGCTTCCCCCACTGCATTAACCTATCGATCCATCGGCAAACCGAGTTCCACCAATGCGGCGCACATGGGGGCCACCCCGCCCCCTCCTACAGTGGCCTTCTGGCATAGTCACTTCTGACCTCGGTGCCTTTTGGCAGCACACAAGTCCCGCTTGGCTAGATTAGGTCATCTGACATTCACCACTATGGCTCGTCATTAGGCGCTTCCTTGCACTTCCCGCCGCCGGTTGCTGTAGGTCTACTCTGGCCATCACTGGGCGCCACTGACAGGCACGCCACCAGTTTCTGCCATGGGTCACAAGATGTGTTCCACTATCCGTTCTTTGGGTCTCATGCGCCTATAGATCTTCTGGTTTTTCAACGACATTGCGTGACCCACTATTTCGTGTTACAATATATTTGGAAATTGTTCTCGGAATTTCACATCACGAACAAAGCAGTGGAGGGTCCATGCCTTGTTTGTTTGGCCTGCAACCTTCGTGTTAAGGTGATAGAAAGAGGTTGGGGATTTAATTAATCAAATACAACTTCAAAATAAACCCCCTACCTCAGGATCGTTGGAGAACATCTGGTTTTGAGGAATAATCAGTGTTCATCATTCGGTGGGGCTCATAACCACCCAATGGAACCGGTTCCGTCCTCAAAGTGGTTGGTGTCACGATACTTTTCCAGAGCTTCATCATTTGATGAATTTGTTCCAATAATCTTCAGAAAGATCCATATAAATAGGATTGGGGGAGAGTGAGTAATGCATCTAGAATCAATGGGGTTAAATTAATTAAGAAATTATCCTAATTCCAATGGTGTTGTTATAAAGAATTGAGGAGTCAAGTCATTTAATGGCATGACACGTCATTGGTCCTGCCACCACCACTTGTCTTTTGGAGGAAAAGAAAGAAAGAAAATAAAATAATTTTTTTATTTTATCATTCTGTTAAATGTCCAAAAACTAAATTTTTCTCCCACCCATCTACGGTCGAAGTGAAGTATCACGTAAGCAAATCCTAGTGCTGCCGATTCAATAGTGCCCTCGAATTTTTAATCCGAGCAGTGGTTCAAAAGTAATAAAAATCTCCCCCAGCATTTACTAAACTTACCTTAAAAAAAGTTCTATAAATTATTAACAACCACCCTCGACCTGTGGCGATTGAGGATTAGCTCTGCCTAATAGAAACATGTCCCACTGAACTCAATGGTACTCTTTTATTTTCAATTCATGTTACAATTTAGTTGTTATAGATTTTAACAATAAAATAATTTTTTGTTTGTTATTTTTTTACGGCCAAAAAACTATCTTCCATAGTTGGTTCGCCCTGACCAATTTTAGTAACTTCCTAACAAATGAATTCCCTCACGAGCTCAATGGTGGTCTCCGATTTTTAATCTGTGTCACCGTTCGTGAGTTATAAGAATTTGAAAAATAAAATAACATTATTTAATTAATTTTTTTGTTTATTCCATTTTCATGTTTTCTCATTGGAGACCTGTGCCGACAAAACATAAGCCTCTCCTACAGTAAAACTGTTATCCGTAATGAAAAGGTGCCTTCAGATTTCAAATACGGGAACCCATTTAATAGTTATTCCTCTTTTTCAGAAAAAATTCGCATGCATGATAATTAAAGCTTAACAACAATTTGACATATTATTTGATGAACTCTAGGCCACTGAATGGTGTGCCGTCAGATTCCACGACCTCAAAATAATCTCTAATAATTTAAAAACAATTATATATAATTTTGGGATCATTATAATCTCCCCAATTTAGGGAATTTTTTCCTCATAATACTAAACAAATGAAAATAAAACTAATGAGGTTATTGAGCACTAATCTGAGCCTCCCGACCTTGGGTGATCTCCTGTATGTTCTCATGCTACAGAAAACACACACCAGTGGAATCATCCATACAAAAATTACTTGGTCATTTTGATCTTATATCTCCATAAAAATCTCTTTAAACGTTTCCCATCGACAAGGCCTAGCTCGCCCCAGTCGATAACATGTGATGAATAATGCATGTGCCTCCTTAGTTATAACTCACTGAAAAACATTATTCACCCAGTTCGTCTATGGTTGAAGAGCTAGAAGGTACACCACCTCTCTTACTCTTCTGGAAAACTGGAAGGGTCAGATAAACCATGGAGATAGCTTTCCACCCCTAGTTGAATCTTTACAATCCTAATAGGGAGGAGACCTATTTGGAAGACATGGAATCCCTCCTTGATCTCCAAGTGTATCTATCTACTATCGTCATAAAACATATGCCTACTTTGTACATTCTTCACATTCAAACTAGTGAAGCATCGTGGTATAAACTCTGCCACTGGTTTCTTCATCCTTGGCCACCAGTACTGATGCAAGAGGTCGTAGTATATCATCGTCACTCTAGGGTATACCGTTAAAAGGGGATGTATGGAACTCTATAAACACATCCTCTTAAATCTTCATTGGTACCATGGTGTGACCTCTTAAGAGAATGACATGCTCCCCACAATAAATTTTTTTTGTGGAGACCATCCTGAGGATACCTGAGCACGTCAGGCCTCGAAGTCAACATCCCAAAGCTATGCCTCCCAAACTCGCTAATGAATTAGTAGAGTGATAGTAATATACTTGAGGTAAGCTGGTCTATCTTTATCCAAAAAGGATATCAGAAACGCGACTGGCTTCTTTGACACCTCACTCACCAACTGTAGACCAGACCTCCAGCTGAGTTATTCTGCTTCCATGTTTTCCTTTCTATGAGTATATACTATCTCAAAGTAATAGTCTAGGATGAAATTAATCCATCAACACTCTCGCAGATCTTGGAAGCTCTTCTGACACTTCTACGTCCATAAAAAAGGATCCACATTATTCGTCAAAGCTGACAAGGTTGCCTCTACCATGGAGAACTCAGGTAAAAATCTATGGTGGTACACAGCCAAAGTAGAAGTCCCTCTCTCAATGGGGAGACAATCCTAGAAACATCATTTGAAAAGATGTCCCCACACTCGGCCAAAACTATTGGGAACTAAAAATTGAAAACTCATGCTACCACGAGGGTAAGGCTAGCTAACTCAATAGTGATTGGCTACACCCTCATGTTCATGATTTTATCCTATGCTGCATGGGTTTCCTTTTTCCCTGACCAAGGAAAACCTCATTACAATGTTGTATATATACTTAAAATTTTTCCTAAAATAGTCTATCTGAGTTTGAACTTTGGATATCATGTCAATCCCCAAACTAACGTCATAAGGCCTTCACACAGCCACCACGAGGTTCCAACCGATTCTCTCGCCTCAAGGGTTAGATCACACCATCTGCATAAGCATGATTGTTGAGTCTCCTCTCAAAGGTATCTCTACATGTAAGGGTCAATTAATCTTTTCAACCTACAACTATAGGTATTGAACAAGATTCGTGGTAAGAAGGAATGATTGGTACATATGTCTATTAATACGACAACTAGTAGTAGGCATACACCACACGTCGAATCATTCAGTGAGACCTTGGGTCACACTCCTTGACTTCATGCATCTACTCCACTCTCCAGTCCAGCGGCTCCCTGATCCTAGTGGGGACCACATTCAGGTGGTGGATGTAACATGTTGAAATGTATTCGACATCATATTGCTCTCATAACTCCAATTCCACGTATGCGGCCCCTGTAGATTCATATATCCCCATAACTTTCTCTTCCCAAAACATTTTACACACCAACATCTTTGAGACAGGTGTTAGTTTCCTACTTTCCCAATACTAACAATCACTAGTTGTATCCCTTCAGCCATAGAAAATTCAACCCCAAACGTTCTCTCTAGAATCCTAACCTATTTAGGAATGCATAGAGGAATAATTCTGGCTCGGATGTCCCTATGCGCACCCCTCTTAGAAGTCCGATCCATTAATCATTTACCATAATTTATTCATCGAGTTCATGGGATGGTTGGGACAACTCCATGAATAATAAGCTACCAACATGCTATCCTACTGAAGCTATAAAATCTCTTTCAAACACTCACACCTTAGCTTTTTGTGGAAAGAGACCCCTTTCTCTTAGGATGGTTCTTAATCTTGTCCACAAAAATGTGTCCTCTTCCCAAGATCTAAGTAAACAAAACCCTATCATCATCCTAATGAGCCATGTAAAAAGATCTCTACCTGGACCTCCATATGATCGAATGGTTTCTTTACTAGATAGAACCTTGGCCACCTCCAAAATACATTCCTTAATCATCTATGAGTCAGGCTTGCCTCAGAACCTAAGGGGTATTTGATGTCGAAGCACGTGTAACACACTAAGCCTACATGTGTCCTCTATCAGTACTGCAAATTTTAACTACTGACCAATTAGTAGTGATATAGCTGATACACTACCCGAAGGAACCATCTTGGGAAACGATCCATGTACTGAAGCCTTGTCACCATGAAGACCATCCTCATGGTCACAATTGGATAAATACATGCAGCTAGGATCTTTATTAGATCTGTTGGTGTCCCAACTAGGCGTAATACTCTAGTCACAGCCTCTAGCCAATTCTCAGCTTCATGGGGATCAGTCTCACCTCGAAACATCATAGGAATCTACCATTGACACTCATGAAATTCACTCATTCAACATGCATAGTCCACATGTAGCACTTGTTGGTGATCCACATTTGATCTCTAGAATGTTGATCTACACATAATTACATAGTGGACCATCATCGTGTACTCTCTGAATAATCCTATATGGTTGTCTATGTGGTGTCATCCTAAAAAGGAACAGGTGTGCCACCTTCATTATGTTATGCATGGTGAGACGAATCAAAGAGATCATGAGAAAAAACATTTCAAAAACACAAACCATCATTGTTTTCATGCACTGAGTTGAAATCAGAATTCAGAGTCATGGTGTATGGATACATGGGCTACCGCACCAAAACTAGATTTCCCAAACTGAAAACCATACTCATAACACTAAACACTACTTCCACATTGAAAAGATAATTGTCCTAGTTAATCAGTATAACTGGCCCCTATGATACCACTTTTTCATGACCCATCCCTTAGGGCCCATTCTGTGACTATCCCAAGCCCGCCTTTCATAGGCCAGGGGCTTGTGACTAGCACCAGAAACACATATACCTATAATAGGAAGTAATTGACATTAAACCTGTATAAGCACACAATCTAAGAACTCAATAATAAGCAACCACAAAGTAAACTACTGTACTAAAAAAATGTTTTTCGAAAGTAATGGGGCCAGAGTACATGCCCTATCGAAAAGTATTAGTACAACTAAAGAGAGAAAACATCTTCAGGATCATCCATTGAGAATACTACATGAAGGGTAGGTACATGTCAGGATTAGTAGTCCTATGTCACGTCATGTAAAATAGTCTATCATTGAGCACCATCCAGTCCTGGCTCCCTCACCCTTGATCAATGTTGTGTGTTGTCTTTACAAAACACAACAATGTGAAGGGGTGAGTATAACAAAACTCAGTAGGGACCCCGAGACCCCTGAAGGTCTCACAGAGTTCCATAAAGGAAAAACCACAAAGAAATACCACATCCACCAAGAACGATGAAATAAAAAACTCTACTTTGGTATATCCCAAATATATACCTAAGTTATCAAGATATACTCATCTCATACATGAGGGGACCCAAGGCCCCAACCATGAAGCAATTTTCACAATTGATCACCATAGAAGTATACCAAAAATGTAATACCATGAAGGTAACACAACGAAGGTAAAATTACCCAAAAGGTAACAACACGAATATAACAGTGAAATGATAAAAGTATCAAAAAGATAACACCATGAAGGTAAAAGTACCATAGGGGTAACATCAAAAAGGTAGCACCACGAAGGTAAAGTAACAAAAAGATAACACCATGATGGTAACACCACGAATATAAAATTACCACAAAGGTAACACCATGAAGATAAAACTATGAAGGTAAATTACCACAAATGAAAGGACTCATCTTATACCAAGTTAATAACTTAAGTATTGAAGTATAGATGAATAGTTGTAAATATATATCATCTTATTCTGTCGAGAGGCTCTACTGCTGACCCACTCAGGATCACTATGCACTAACCCACACTGGATCACTAAGAACTGACCCACATAGGTTCTAACCCACATAGGATCATTATGCAAAAATCCATACAGGAATGCTCAATGACGACCCATATAGGATCGATAGGTTCTGATCCACAGAGGATCATTATTCATTCTTCACATCCCAATTAGACACAAGATTCTTTCACTATGAAAAAATGATTCCAGGAGGGTCTGATTCTCAAGATATCGTTAATAACTCAACATCCCTGAAGTTCCATGAATATTTATACTACATTACCACCATATTGTAAGTGTTCCAATGCGACAGACGGAGTGTTGATCGGATGTCCGGTCTGTTAGTTATGGACACTTTTGTAAAAAGTTCTCGGTTGGAATATAGTATGATTCCAACCTAGTCACATGTCAAAATCTAACAAAACATACTTGAGTATCTCTAATAGATCACCTTGTAAATTTGGTCTCTATCCCATATATGACACGTCAATCGGATGCACGGTCTGTTAGTTACGTCACATTCCATAAAAAGGGTGGTGATTACACCACGATTTGGCCTAGCTCGGTCGGGCCCACCAGAATATTCCAATGGGTAGACTTCCCAAAAGGGTTGTAACTCCACTGGTGGCATGAAAAATGGACTCATGGTTCGCCAGTTACATGTGTTTCTTTATTCGGGTACTAGTTAGGTCTGGGTCCGGTCCGACTCAGTCCGACTGGCCTAACGGAATGGGTCCCGTGTTCTACCTGACCCCGCTAGGGTCAGTCCCACTAAAGGTTGGCCAGTTTCACAAGGTTTGGCCCATAGGGGTCAGTCTAGTTCAATTCATGGACACGGGCTATGGTTGGCCTACTAGGCTATGGGTCCGGCCCTCATAGATGGCCTGTACCAGATCAGTCTGCTAGAAGGCGGACCACCTCTTTCACTATCCCCACAGTTGCATAGCTGTTTCACCCAACCAATGGGTCACTGTACCACAACATTAACTTGTAGGCCATTCGGCCAACTGGGTTCTACCAACACAGGCTACGTCTCCCCCTCCTATCGTGGCCAGCTGGCCACGACCACTTCCACTGGAGGCGCCTGCGGGTTCCGCACATGTACTATGCGGCCTGTTTGGGCCGACCGCCCTTTGTCTCAATCGTGCACCACCTTCCACCTCTTGCTTCTAGTTTTCACGATTCTGATCTGGCCACCATCGGCCACCACCGACATTGCGTACCGACAATTTCTACCACGAGTCAGAGGATGTGCTTTGGTATCCGTTCCTGGTGTCGTCTGCACCAACGGCTCTTCCGCGTTTTCGCAGACATAACATTTAAAAATATATTGTGTTCCCATCGATTGTTAAATTGTTCCCCAAAGTTCACATCATGAACAAAGTGGTGGAGGTTCCATTCATGGTTCATTTTGCCCACACCCTCCACGTTAAGGTGATGGCAATAAGGATAGGATTTAATTCATCAAATACAACTTCAAAATAAACCCTCTACCTCAAGATCGTTGGAGAATGTCGGTGGTAGAGGAAATTTTTGTGTTCGTCAATCAGTAGTGCTCATCACCGCCCGCTGGTACCGACTCGGTCCACCGAGTGGTTAGTGTCATAGTACATTGGGAGAGCTTCATCTCCTGGTGAAGCCATTCCAGTACTGCACCCAAAGCTCCAAATAAATAGGAGAGGGGGAGTATGAGTAACACATGTGGAATTAATGAGGTTTAATTAATTAAGGAACCTTCCAAGCTTCAACAGTGCAGTTATAATGAATTGAGGAGTCAAGTAATTTAATGGATCAAAACGTAGTTAGTCCCACCAACACTGCTTGTCTGTTGGATGAAAATAATGAAAGGATATAAAATAAAATTATTATTTTATCATTCATTTAGATGTCCAAAATATATCTTTTTCTCTTGAGCTTATACCATCAAAGTAAAACCTCACTTAAAATAATCCCAGTGATTTAGATTCAACGATGCCCTCAGATTGTTAATCCGAGCCCAGGTTCCAATGATAGAAAACACCACTCACGCCTTCAGTAATCATACTTTAAAAATGTTCAATAAATTATTTACATTCACCCTCGACGCATGTTGGTCGATGATAGGCTCTTCCTAGGGTAAACATATCCCAAAAAACTGAACGATACTCTCAGAATTTTAATCCAAGCTACAGTTTAGAAGTGATGGATATTAAAAATAAAATAATTATTTCTTAATTATTTTATTGACAGCCAAATAATAACATTCATTGTTGGCCCACATCGAATTTTTTTTATCTGCCTAACGAAATCATACCCACATGTGATCAGCGGTTGTGTCATATTTTTAATCCTAGCCACCATTCCTTTGTAATAATTTTTTGAAATATAAAATAACTTTATTTAATAATTTTATTTACGGTTATTCCAATTTTGGGTTTTCTCACTGATGGCCTGCACCAAAAGAACATAAGTTCCTCCAATGGTAGAACCGCTATCACGAATGCAATGGTGCCCTCAGAATTTTGATTCCTTCACCTGTTTAAGAGTTCTTAATTTTTTTCAAGAAAAATACTCACGCATGCTTATTAATGCTTAACAAAAATTCGACAATTTATTATGGGCACTTTGGGGCTTAGAATCATGTGCCATCAGATTTAGCGACCTCGAAATAATCCTGAATAATTTTAAAAAAATTATATGGAGTTTTTAGGTCATTACATCAGATGACATCATCCTCATCAATGTGGAACTCCTGTTTCTTTCCAACCATTTCTGTTTTCACCTTCATATAAATCTATAAAAAATTCATTTATGCCTCCTTGAAATTTTTTTAAAATATGGATGGGTAATCAATTTGTAATTTAAGGTTTTATTTCATACCATTGTGATTTTCATATCTATAATTATGAATATCCATAATGATGGGTCCTTTCCAAGTCAAAATCATGGATATTGTAGCTGGCCATTTTATACTAAAAGTATAAGATACTCGATTCTCCTTTCTCGAATGCTAATGAATGGATAAAACATAGTCCCTGTTTAGATAAAATCATCTTAGTTGAAATAAGTTTATCTCCTTATTTATGAATGAGTAATTTATAAAAACAAGATCAATGTATATGTATCACTTCTCCCCATAGAAGTAGTGTTGTAAAATATTCAAATAAAAAATCATAGCTTCTAGCTACATGTCATGTGTCATATAATTATGCACATGGATGTTTCAAATTTATAAGGTGTAGGCTATATATTTATCATTCTACATGAGTATAGAACAAAAAAAATTTCATCAACGAATTGGTGTATATCATAGAACCTTATTCACTGGATGTTTGTGTTAGTACAATCATATTGATTTACCTCTTCTTGATATCTATAAATATTTTCTCCCATTATTATGTCTATAAATTATTTACCGCATTCCATGTTATCTCAGTTAGTGGGATAAAGATTCATGATAAATTTACCACAAAATTTTTTGAGCACCCAACTAACATAAGAAATTATGTTTTTCCAAAATGCATTACGGTATATTATATTCTATAATTAAATTTTTCATTGAATGTAAACAAATTACCTTACATTTCATCATGTTCCGAACAACATGAATGGATGCATACCAAAGTCACACTTTAATAATGTATAATAAATTTTATCCTTCCTTAATGTTGGCATCACAGTCCTTTGATTCACTTAATATCCTTCTTTTCCCATGGTGTAAAAGAAATATCATTGATTAAAACTACCATGAGTATTCATGGTATTATCTTAAGGCTATATTTTCCAAATACAGAAATATTTTAATGGAATTTTTAATTATAATTGGAATCAATAGGAATTCATAGTTTCAATACCTTGTACATTAACTAATCTTATGAATATATTCATTCACCGCATTCAGTTTGTGATATCCAGAATGGAGATACACCTTTTAAAATTACTATTCTCCTAATAGTTGATCAAAAACATCATCAATACTTGGTATAGGATAATTTTTTCCTATTAAGATCATGATGATTTTTCAGTAATTGACCCAGAACCACATTGATCTAGTATTCTTCTAACAAAAGGGAAATTGCACGCCGCATGATTATATAGTAGGTCAAATGAGTCCTTAGTAAAAATGATATTAGTTTAGCATATTTAACTCATCCAATTTAATAATTTTCATCCTTATAGAAATTTGAAGACATGAGTGTATTTGTTAAATGATATATTGATAAATCTAATTCATGAATTTGTGGAAGTCATGGTTTCTCTTCCAGAAATATAATAGTGTAATTCTGTATAATGGAAATTTCCTCTTGGTTGATGAATTCCATTGACACAACCGTTTTGGAATTTTATTCATATTCATTGGGATTCAACACCCATTCCATTGTGTAATTTTCCAAAGGATAACCATGATCTTAATTACATTTTTACAGAAGCATGCAATGTATTGAAAAATGAAAAGATATTTATCTTTCTTGAAAGTTGATGTCTTCTCTCTACAATGAGAGATAATACATTACCATTATATTATTGAATATCACCAAGGTAAGAATTAGGAGAATCACATGGAGAATAACAACACATATTCCAATATGGTATGGTTTGAACATGTGGGTTTCGATTATTTCACCATTAGGTCTTTATAAAAATATATATAATTAAAGGTATTGTGGTATAGATTTAATAGTAAAATAAATCATTGAAGAAATAAAGGAATGATTATATCTAGAATTAAATACAACTATTAACTTTATTGTGTGAATAGAAAGTGTACATTGTTCACATATGATTTCATGTTCAACATTAGTAATAGTGACAGAATAATAATTTCATTTCACTTTTTTTATTGGTTATTGATGTTGATAATTACTCAATGAACCATGGTTTAATTAATAGGATTCTATAGTGCCCATACTCTATACAATTGAAGCTTTGAACAGTGGAGGGTGTATTATGAGGTTTCTTTCTTTACTCTATCATGTTGGACATAATTTTTATGTATCCTCAACATTAATATTGTGGACTTATCTCCAACACTTGTGGCATTTCCCATTCCCATTTGAGGTAATTTTCATTATGTTTATTCTAATATTTCACATATGCTGGTTGTTAGTTCCTCTTTCCAAATTTTTCATTTGATCCACTAGTATGAAAATACAATATTTGATCCTCATCTCTCTAACAATGTTACTAGTCATCATACCGCTTTTCTATATTGAGGTAACATCAAACCACTTCTTTATAATGCCCATTTTAATTAATATATACATATTTTCAATGGTGTAGTTTTAATCCGATATATTATCTATACATTTCTCTATCATTATAGAAAATAAAACGTGAGGTGAATATTACAGGCCATATGATTTTTTCCTTGTATGTTGTGAAAGATTCACCTTCCTTTTACTTCAGCTCTAATAACTCTCTATATGTATTTTTATAATGATTTTTAAGGGAATACTTGTTCAAAAATATTATCTAAATGTTTCTCCAATCGATCTATTATATTTAATCATTTTTATTGGTGATATTTACCAAAAAAATACCATTGACCATCCTACCCATCTAAATGATAGAATAATATAATTACCAACTCCTTCTCATAACAATGGAGAATACGAAATAACTTCTCTATTGAGTTATCCCACTGTTATGTGACAAGTGGGTCAAAATATCCATTATAGGTTTGTTGTTTTTTCCACATAATGTAATAAATGGGTATATTTTCCATCATGGGTGAAGGTGGATATTCCATGTGGATCATTTTATTGATTATAGCCTTAGAATGTTTGGTATGAATCTCTATAATTTTTTAACTGCACCCTCCCATGGAATATGAATTTTATTTAAATAATCCTATAATTTTTCTTCAAATGGTTTGATGGGATGTTTTCTACTACTTCAGAGCATTTTCTAAAATAAAAATTATTTGAAAAAAAAATATGATAAAAAATCATGTATAAATACATTATTTGTATGTGAAAACAAGTCTAATGTTGTGCCTTATTAGATCCCATTGTTAGACCATATTCTAAAAAAATATAGGATTCATATCTATAAAATATCTTATACATATGGATTTGACTTAAATTTTTTAAACCCTGTTAAAAAATTAACAATACTATACCTCTAATATAAGTGATAGTGACCATAACTTTTCATAAATGTTTATTACATTGATAAAAAGATAAAAAAACATAATAATTATATATTCACTAATAAAAAGGATTAGTATAGTGGTAAAATCTACATCATATATCAATTGTACATAATAATAGATGATCATTTATTTAGAAAATTATTTGTTACCCTTTAAAAAGATCACATTATCTTTAGTACATGATGGAACATGAGGTTATATGTCCAATAAGTGGTGAGTAATAATCCTAGTAAGGAGAGGAATAACAGACTTGAATGAATAATACATTGGAGATGATAGTAAATAAAATCATATCATAAACATATGATAATCATCAAAACCCTAAGAGAAACATTTTATAAATTCATGGAGTGTGGTGATGCACATAAATTAAACAACATTTCAAAGTTTTAAAATACCACACATAGTTATGAACAAATCAATAATCATGTTCATACCTGACATATGTGGCTAATCATAACATCATCATTATGAAAAAATATATATCAATATTTACATGCATAATACACATAGTCTTATGTGATATATCACATTATCTAATGAATTGGAGGGATATATATTTCTGAGAGAACCTGTCACATCCGAATATTGACATAATAATTCATTCTGAATAGAAACTATGACAATCATAGTAATGACATAACCATTGGAAATTAATTATTTTCATAGTAATTTCATAACAAATTAGTTCATATATAAATATGAGATTCCCAAAATAATAATAGGAATCAAATATGGAATCAATATCACCATTCCTTAGTGACGAATAATCAACTTTATAAGAATCAATGATTTTTTTTGGAATGAAAAATCAGTTTTAAAAATACTTGTATTTTGATTATAAATAAATATGTAAAAATTCATATCCCAAAAAGTGAATGTAAGAATATTTAAATCAAAATTATATAAAATGAATTTAATATCCAATCTTAATATGACATGAAATAGTAATAACCTAATGAAATGGATTTGGGTTCAAAATTACCTTACCATTAATCCCACTTGATTCATCCACTGTTACAATAGCTAAATAATAAGAATAATTTTTTATAATACACAAAATGGAAGATAGTTATCATTATTTATGTCACTATTTTACTGTTACAATAACTCTATTATATATCTGGATTGCATTTTTCGATGTTGATGTTTTTTGATATCATGTTTTCCTTTAAAATATCTTGTTTCACTTCAATTTCTCTATTTGGTTCAATTAAATTTATTAATAAGTAGAATTTATTAGTGAAACATGAAATAAATATTTTTATACATTTACATATAAAAAATAATTTATTTTAACCACCTATATATTTGGAATGTATAAATATGTTGGAATCCTTATCATTATAGGTTAACCAACCGTTATTTATAACAATGTCTAATGGAGGATAATTATATATCTAAAATATAAATCAATAAAAAATATAATTTTTATCGTCGGGTAAAATCATTATTACAATTTTGAAATACTTCCTGATTAATCATAGTAGTTTTTTTATGAATGATATATTGAAACATATAATGAGAAGAGGAAATAACAATGAAACGATTAGGAAAACATACCCCCTTCATGATGTTCCTTCCCTGGTAAGACATTATATTCCCTTGTTGTTTAGAGTTTGATTACTAAAAAATACACCTATAGATTTTTGGAGTATTAATAAAGATTATATTTGTTGAAATTATTCTTGAAAATAGATGGAGGAGTGGTTTTATATGGGGAGGTAGACAGGTTATTTATACCTCATAAGGGGGTATTTTTCGAATAAATAGTGAATAAAAAATATATCCATTGTAAACAATTTAACAGTGAAAATTTTAAAATAAATAAATTATATAAATATAATATAATTGGTTTGATACATTCATACCCTTTATAATACTAATTCATAAATTTATTAAAAAAGAATGTGGAAATTTTTTTATTTTAAGAGAACATTTTTTACATTAGAATTTGGGAAATTCCTTTTAGAGTTGGAAAATAAGTTTATTATATTTTAATTAATATATTATAAAATTATTTATTAATTAATTAAAATAATTTATTATAAATTATTATTTCATTAATACATCATGAATGATGTAATCTATGATACACAAATTTCAAGAAAAAATGTATATTTACTATTCACCAAAAAATTGATGTTCTTATGAACATTACAAAAAAATTACCATCAAAAAATTTTAATGCACTAATTTAAAAATAATATTCCTTTTAATATAATAATTTTATACAATATTTAATTTTAATTTTTTATATGTAAATTATGATTTTTAAGATATAATTGAAAGAAATGTTTGTAAAAAATTTTCATATTTTTTATTTGAGTTTTTTAATCGCTATATTTATTTTTTAGAATTATAATATTTTTATTTATATAAAATTCCCACGATAAATATCATCTATATGAAAATTTATTATTTGGCTAATAAATTACTTTTCCAACGACCATGATATTATTTCCAATGAGTACGTTATCATTCAAATGAGACCTTTAATATTAAAACTGCCACATTATTATTCCAATAATCACATTCTTATACATATGTTCACATTAACTCATATAAATAACTCTTAATTTCATCATTCAATATTCACCCGAACTTTTCTTAAGGTTGTACACTCCCTTTTTCAACAATGTCACATCGTTTACTAATATATAGTTTCATTTCCAAGGCTTTTTTCATGGGGGGATAAATCTAGAATATTGGGTAGATTCAAATTCTAATATAATAGAATTTATATTCTCTACTTCCCCCTTATAATATTTGTAATTTTAATGGATTTAATTGTGGACTAATGTATCTATTTTCAATATTAGGGTTTTATACAATCTAGTATTTCACCTTAGGATCTTCCCATTCTTGTCACCAAAACGGTTGATATAACCTTTATATTGTGTGTTGATTACCAGAAATTGAACAGTATTATGTTCAAAACCGTATATTCATTTCCATGTATAGATGAACATTTGACCATCTAATATGAGATACTGTTTTCTATATGATTTATTTCATGTTAGGAAATCATTAGGTACATGGTAGTCTATTTGATATAACACGTACAACATTTAGTGGTTGACATTTCTTCTATAAGTATTTGGTCATGTTTTTTAGTCTCACGAACATGTAGAATGTTTTCATGGCTCTGATGAATCAGGTTTTCAACTCATAACTGGATACATTTTTGGTTGTCTTCTGAAATGACATCTTGGTGCACTCACATACTTATAAACAAATTCCCAACATCCTGATATCATTTTTGGTAGAATGAGAGAGACTCAACTATATATAAGCCCCCAAAAGTACACTTCTAAATTGATAAGGTTAACATTTAGGGTTAAATTATATCAAAATCATATGTATTTATAGACCCATAGAATGTGGGAGTTGTATTTTCCTATGGAATACTAATAAAATCTTTGATATATGGAGTATCATTGGTCTCAATGGATATTATGTGAGATTTTTCTATGATTTGTATTGTATTACATTGCCTCATATGAGCATGACCATGAAGGGATTCAAGTTTTCATGGTATAAATTGTGTGATAAATTTTTTCATGAGCTTAAAGGAAGACTAACATCTTCACCAATCATGATTTTACTCGAGCTTAGTAAGGACTATATAATTTATTTAGGTACATCCTACATCAGGATATGAGTTTTTATGATATAGGTATATCAAGTTGTGGCATATGGATCTCACCATTTGAGACCTTATGAGAATAATTACCTAACTAATGACCTCAGGTTATAATCAATTGATCAAGGCATGTGTTTTGGAGTATTTATTTATTAGAAGAATGAATTATTGTTTAAAAATATCATTAATCATTATTTAAAACATCACACAGTGTAACATGATTAATAGAAAATTAATACTGGTTGAATACCTATTTTCATTTGACATTGATCGTGCATATATGAATAGGAAGGGAAAAATAGTGTTGAGTGATTAGTGTAGGGTCACTCAAATATAGGTTTTTCAGAAGGCTAGTAGTGAATCTAAATTGATGGATTTGTTTTCTAAGATTTAGTTGGAGGTAAATAATCATTTTGGGGATCTAGTACTCGTATTGTTATCAGGGACCACTTAACTTATTCATAGTGTGAATATGAGGCAGCTCTTAGATCCCAAGGGCTACGTATTGCGGTAGATTTATTATATATTTTCCTAATAACTTATAGAGATATGGACAATGATGAGGTATTTACCATTCACATATGTGTATTGGTTCTTCCAAACATCTATAATGAATTAATTTGAGAGTATCATTCCATTACAGGGTTATTATAACTTGTAATTTCAATGATTTATCAGGGAAAAAACTTCCAATTCTAGTGGATGTGGATAAAAAATGATATTATATGTTTAATTACATTGTGATCCACCTCTCAGTTTGTGAACACAATGCAATAGCTAATAGTGAGGATTTTATTAGAATTAAATATTCCAAAGTGAAAATGTGGGGATATAACTGTGAATTTCAAGACATTTGTGCATAAAATACACCAGGTAAGTGATATAGTATGAGTAATAAAATATATATTTATGATGGACACTCAAATATAAGATATTATAGAGTCCTTTTTAGTCGATCATATTAGATGGATATATATTTGGGAGATAATATGATTTCAGGGTGTTCCATGAACTATTAGTTTATTTATGGATTTTATTTTATTTTTCAACAATGGATTGTGTTTCAGAGGTATTTGGGATCACTAGTACTTCAGATTACATCATATCCAAATCATACTACTAGAGAGATTGGGTATATGATACATGTGTTAGAGGACTTTCTCTGATAATGTTTTCGTGATTTTGGAGGGTCATGGGAGAATCACTTACCTCATGATTAATAAAATTATAAAATACTATAATAGACTATAAAGATGGATCCTTATGAGGCCCTATAGGTAAGTTTTTCCACCCCCCTATGGGATGTTTAGATGTACGAGAGTAAATTCAATTTAGACACCATATTATTATAGAGACATTAATGTAGGTATGACTTATATAGAAGCAAGTGGATAAATATCATTCTCAAAATAAGATTATTTCGATCACAATTGACAACCTGTGGAGTTTGAGATTGGGGATTATGTCTTCTTGTGTGTTTCAATTACATCATGTCATATATGTGTTCAAAAACTATGGATGTTGACACATATGTATGTTGGTCCTTTTTAAATTTGTGATAGATTTGGCCTAGTTGATCATATGTTTTTATTACCAAAGTGGTACTAGTCTATGCATGATTTCATCCATGTTTCACATCTTCAACATCACTATTCATAATTTTAAAATGTCTTTCAACTTTATAAGGTTGAGTTAGAGTTTAATTCTTCATTTGAGGAGTACCCAATGAGTATTGGTGATTTTATAACGAAGGAATTACAAGGATGGACAGATCTTCTAGATCATGTGCTATGTAAGAATTTTCATTTAAAGGATTAGACATGGTAGTGAGAGGCTGATGTATGTACTTAATATCTAGAGTTATTTTCTATTAATGTTCCACCAACCATGAAAGGGATACTCGAGGTTGTTTTTTTATGGATGTGAAAACATATCAAATTTTCTTAGAGGTATAAATCATTTAAATTTTATTTTAAGATACTATATTACTCTAATAACAGTTCATAAGAACTAGGAAAGGGTTTAGGAGTTCTTGATGATTATTTGGAGCAATGATATATAATTACTATGAGAAATATATAAGGTTGATAGTTAGCATAAAATTAGTGATACCCACGAACCTAATCGAATGTGGCCATATTAAGGTAACACATTGATCATTTAACAATGAACTGGAGATGCACAAAAAATGAAGAGGGATGTATACGATCATAGAGGATCCCCAATGTTTGTGCATGGTTTTTAAACCAGTGTGCCTTGCCCATATTGTGGTGGGGGGGGGAACATCATGATATGGTTCTAGAGCATGGTTTCTGCATAGATTGGACAAACAAGTTTCCAAACCATGAAACCATTAAAAAAGGGGAACATGACAATTTTCATATCCTTTCATTAAACTACCTTCATCCTTTTCTCCTACCACATGACACATAGAAACCCACCCTCAAGCTGAAACTCTTCTTTGGCTCCCAAACTAGGAATTGAGATACCTATATAAACTGGTTTGAAAATAAATTAACATTTTCACATTTGATATATATCAGTAACCTATTTATTCTCAACAACCATTTAATGGGATATTTTTTTGTATCGAATTTAAAATCCATATGATTTGAAATTCCAATTTTTAAGGTGGTTTTCTATTTGTATAATTTTTTCTATTCAATCTCGAGTTAAAGGATGATAATGGATTGGGAGTCTACTAACCACATAATGAGGGTGATATATTCATTTTAACTAAAATTATGGATTTTTATACATTAAACCATAGGTCAACATTCCATGCCCTCTTTGTGTTTAATTTAAAAAGACTGAAACCTTAAAAAAGGTTTTTTAAAACAGTCATTGATGTTCTATTTACCCTTAACATGGTTCTTGTTTTCCGATCTCAACCAAAACAAACCTTTGTTGTTTTTGAGTTTGTATATTTATGAATATGGTACCCCATTTGGATGTTTTGGATTTCCACCCATGAGTGGTAGCATTATATTAATTTAATTAGTTTGTAGTGGTTGAATACCTCTCGGACCAAGTTGATTTATAAGTGGAATGGAAATGAATGGAAATTGTAAATGAGATGGATTATCCTATTATTACAACGTGATATTGGACTAATGATACATTATTGGATCCTTAGGATTTATATGTCTTGTATACGCCATTCCATTGCAGAATTATTATAGAATTTCTTAACGCATATTATTAGTGATTAAATTGTTATGCTTGAATTTTGGTAACAGTTGATCTAGGAAATGGATAATTTATTAGTAATGAATTTTTTCTAACAACATCAGTGGTTTTTTCTAGATTTTATTATTACTCGGACATTAATTAACAAATTGCGTCATGTTCTTTCCATAGACCACTGGTCACATGGTCTGAAACATGTTTATGGTTTCAATTAAATAGAAATAAAATTTCAATTTATATTATATGGGCATTTATAAAATTGGAATTGTGAGTCATAATATTTGAAAATTATAATAAAAGGTGTATTACAAGGATTTTCTATAATAAAATAATGTGGTTACCATTAACTGGGTATTCCAATTGCATATTAATGTGTGTTTTCCACTCTAACTACAAATAGAAACAGTATACACTAAAACCCCAAACATGAAAATAGAGAAATAAACCCAGAAAAAAACCTTATTATATGTTTGTAGGTAGTATCAAATTAATTTATTCATTGTATTTTATGTATCCCATAACTAAATTTAGGAGTACTCATAAGGGTGTGACACTTATATAGGAAGTCTTTTACCTTTTCTATTCTTATATTTGTGATTTTTTTTCCTTAACAACAATTATCTATGGAATATCCATGGAGGTTTTTGAGATATTCCACCATGACCTCCTCATGTCATGCACTTGTAGGGTGATGATGACCATGCTCTAGAGGATCTTTTCCATCATCCAAAAGAATTACCTCAAGTAGTTACAATTATAAAACCTCATGTTATACCCAAAGACCGACCCATTTTAAAAAATAATTATTACGAATCATATAGACTATATATGGGAGATGGATTACCTTCCAAAATTGTGGAATATTTGAAACATGAGTTTTAGTAGTAACACTCAACCACATTTTTATGATACGCTAATCAAAATACAACATATTAATGGATGGAGGACATGATATAATTTTTGGATCATATTGAGAGGTCTCCTGAGAGGAGAGTGAATATCACTACGTATATTCTATGAGAATTTGGAATGTGGTTGTGGGGAACTGTAACCTATAAATACCATCATTATATGGCTTGCAGGTATTTCTAGATGGACATATATGATAATATCTATCCTAATACGGTGATGAATGATAGATCTAGAGATTTTATAAACATGGATCCTGGTTCTCTATCAGTTATAAACTACTATGAACATTTCATAGAGCTCATGTGAATCACAATGATCCTTATAGGTGATGAGTTAATTTGGTTTATGTGATTCATGTATGGTCACATGCATGAAAACCGATCACATGTGATTTTACTTTGATTGACTATTGTATTTTAGGTACTAAATTAAGAATATATTAATTAGAAATAAAATTTTATAGGTTGGAGGAGTTTACGAATGCGGTATGGATCCTAGACCCAGAACTATTTACCGGAAAGAAGCACCCATTGGAGTGTTCTCATGGGAATAGTAATATCCAGAATGTGTGCTATGGTATCCAGGTGGAATTTTTTCAGTTTTGTATGATAAGACATAAGAAACCCCAATGTATTATGGAAATAATCTAATTTTATGTTTTTGGAATGATAGTTTATTATTAGTGCTTTTGAATAATGTTTCCTCCAACGGTTACAAGAGAGTATATGAATCAACACCATGTTCTGTAGAGGTGTAAGTCTTCCCTCATATGGAATGGAGCTTGGTGATTACTAGCCAGTCCGATTGGGGCGTGTTCATTACCAATCGATCTAGAATTAAAAATATTAGAGTTAGAATTTAAGGCTTTCACAAGTTATCTAGGACGGATATTTATGAAGTAGAGATGGCATGATATATTCATAGTAACCAACACCTAAGGATTAGAGTGAAAGTACATATGTGGTCAGTGGTAATATCTCAGCATCTGTTACTATATTCTATGATTAATTTGGTTTATATGATTGCAAATATTTCATATATAATGATATATTTTTAGATGCTTTCACACATGGATTTCTATTTCAATGGTTTCATGAAAATTGATACTCTATTGGTAATTCAATTAGATTGTTTAAACACATTTAAGAAGTCCCCACTTGCAGTAATAAATTATCATTTCTTATGGGACCACATCATCCTCAAGATGATCTGATTTTTCAACATCCTTAGGATGGACTGTATGGTTCAAAATCTTCCTTATATAATTTTTTTTTCATCAGATGGTGTCATTCACATCACTAGTGGACAATATTTATATTCACAAGGGTTAATTGTATTTACATGGAGGTTAATATGGACTCAAGCATCAAAATATATGCAATGAGAATTTCCCGATTTCTAGACATTATATGGTCAATCTAGGAACACATTAGGTTGATTTTCCTCTTGAAGTGCATTATTTCAAGGAAATATTCCCTAAATAATTTTATGGAGTAACTTCACAGATAGTGGAAGTGTTTATGATTCATCTAGTTCCAATAGTAGCATCAATATCGATTCAATTTTATAGTATAGATAAAAAATGTTTCGCGAGATCAACCAGAATCTATAGGACATTGAACTATGGGGTTTCATATGGATTAGTGTTACCCCATGAGGTTCACATTCCATTCCCATGAACAAGGAAAATGATATTCTCAATATTTTCTTAGAATTCGATTAGATATTCCAGCTCAAGGTTTAGAATCTAAGTCCACTTCAATGTATAGATGACCTTTTTGAACTACTCCAAAGAGTGAGGGTTTTTTGAATGAACGATATGAGGTTACACTAACATCTGGTTAGTGTTATACAATCATATTTACCATGTTGATCACTACATAGTTGATATATTATTTTTGATTATTTTTTCAGTTGTTTTGATCTAATGGAAATTAAAATGGGTTTTTAGATCTGATAATTATTTTTCCCAGTATTTGGGTATATTTATGGAAGTCCTCATGGAAGATATTTTTTTGTAATCACGCGCTCAACAAAAACATGCATAATAACAAGTATCATTTTCATAACACTGTGACATCATCTAATGTATTCTGAAGTCACAAAATTCAACTTTAGGATTATTATGGTCCACTACATGGGTCACGTTATCTCAGAGACCTGAGTATTATTTGATCTAAATAAGGTGAGATCCATTGATTCTTTGTAGTAGCCCAAGAATGTCTTTGTCATATGACCCTTCATTTTGATTGCTGGATATTATAAACAGTTTATTTTGGATTCACAAAAACATGTATCACTTCTCATAGGCTTGAAAAATAAATGATTCATGTTTAGGATATATAAATAATGTGTTAGATCTTCTAATGATATGAATGGGATACTAACGTCAACATCACTCCTAGTTTTATGAGAGCATAGAAGAAGCTAAAAAAATTATTGTGATGCATCATGAATCTTTTTGGGATTCATTTTTATGTATATAAATCAATACATTGTGTAAATATATTGGATGTTGAGGCCCCATGAGAATAATTACTTGATAGATGATCTGATGCGAGTAGCAGTGGTGAATTTCTTGAATTCTTGGATGATTTACATACTATTAAATCATTCAATCGTGTAAATAGACCACAAAAGTCTCATGTATATATTTACACAACATGGACTAAATCCAAGGGATAAAGGGGAGGTAAAATACCTGAATTCCATTTTCTTCCAGCATGTGTATACATCTGGTAAAGGAAATTTCATTCCATATACTCTAATCTATAAGACTTATACAACATTAGTTCAAGAGTTGAATAAAAAGTTCTATTTTATGGAATTTTTCTTAAGATTCATTTCTAGATTTAGGACCATCAGGAAAATCATGTACTCATATCATTATCAGTGACAGTTCCCTTCGTCGTAGTGTGAAGATGATGAATCATTCTGATCATAAGTGCTATGTATTATGGGAGAGTTTTTTAGGAAAAGATATGTTACCTTTTAGTATCATTGATGAGGGTGAGGACCACTTCATTCATGGACACATCTAGATTCATACAGACATCTAAGAGAAATTGAAGAAAGAGTATCTTGCATATTCATTGGTGGTAATTTTTATCCTTACGTATATTTATCGTGATTTAATCATCCATTATTGGTGGATTGGTTTGAAAAGAGAAATATCTAGTTTTGTAACTCAATATTCAACATGTCATCATGTGATGATGGAACACCACCAAAAATTAGGTACTTTACATTCATTTCTCATTATCATGTGTAAATGGGAAGATCTCATAATGGATTTACAAATGAGATTACCTAGGTCACCTTGAAACAAGGGAACTATTTGGGTAATCATAGAAAGATTAAAAAAGGAATCTCAACTTTTACCTATCATAGATACCTTTTAAGTGGATGGGATAGAATGATTATATATCCAAGAGATTATATGACATCCTAAATCCCCCTATACTATGGTCTCGGATAGTGACACTCATTTGGCATAATTATTATAAAAAGGGTTCCAAAGGGGACTAGGTTCATAGGTAATAATAACTACATCATATCACCTATAGAAAAATGGTATGTCTAATTATACAATATTGTCATTAGAGGAAAATATTTGAGCATTTGTTCAAGATTTCAGATGTTATTGGGAGGAAAAAGTTCCTCATTTTGAGTTGATATACAAAAATAGCTTCTTTTTTACTATACAGGTGAACCCTTTGGGGATATATATGGTAGTTCATGTCATTCACCCCTATGTCGGTTAGAGATAGATGATGTAGTGATAATGGGATATCTTCTTCTTCAGGAGAACGAAGAAAAGGTATATCTTATTTGAATTGTATGGAAACACATTATTCTAGGATAAAGTCTTATGCTAACTATCATCATCAAACAGTAAATTTTAATGTCATTGATTTGAAAATCTTTTATTACTCACATAGACAATGGTTTAAAAGGATTTAGTGAAGGCGTAAGATATCACCTTATTATAGAGAGCCTTTCATCTTTTTTGAGAGAATTGGTCTAGTTTCCCATCAAATGTAGTAACATCCGAGGTACTATGATATAAATTAATTCTTCCATATATTTTAGATACACTCTTCTCATTTAGCGCCAACACACACTATTCATCCTACTAATTTTGAGTTTTAGATATATTCATCCTTTTCAGAGGACCAATATGTATCATTGATCAGAGCACAATGGATTTAAATGGTAGTTAAGTTAATTTAGTATGGGTGATATGTAATCATGAAAAACTACATGATGAGACATGGGAGTGAGAGGATTAAGTCAATTCTCAATGGATGGAGTAATTCTCTGATGATTTATTACCACCCTTAAAAGGGGAACACGGTGATGGTTAGATTTATGGGGGGGAAATTGTAAGAACCCAAATATTTAATGTGTTTGGAACCATTTAGATTCTAGTATAAATACATAATTTTAATCTCATATACATTATTAATGGGTTGAATTATGGTTTCAAAGAATCCCGAGATTAGCAGGATAATTGTATTTAAACCATGTGAGATATGTTCCATGGATATGTGGGAAGCTATAGATAAGTCTAATTTTGGATCCACACAAGATATGCATGGTTAGACTAATAGTGCACCAAGACCAAACCCTTAGGACCACTTTATAGTTATCTTGCATGGTTAGACACATAGTTGTTCGACCAATGAGATGGGGTATTCCTATGGTATAATGATAGTTCAATGTGGAAAATAATTTTTTAAACCATGTAAAAAACATGAACACTTTAAAAAGTGTGAAATTACGAGAAATACGATATCACCAATTAACAATTATCCTCCATTTTTCTTCTTCCATATCATATTAACCTCATTCCTTGATTGGATGTATCATTTCTACTCACATAGGATTTGATTTAGGGTATTAATTTTTTATCTGATTTTTTCTTTTTTGGTTATGCTGGAAGAGTATCAATAAGATCACTAATCCCCTCAATTTATTCCTTCATTTATCTTTCCATATAGATCTATAAATCCATGCAAGTAATTTTTGACTATTTTCATGGTGTTCATATATTTCTTTGTTTTCTTTAAAATCATAGTTAATTAGAGTACAATAATGGATGATGCATCCAGTAAACATACAAGGAACTGAATATCATACTTTTCACTTAAAAATAATTATGTTGTTATTTTCCATTATTATGTGTGACATAATTTTTATGTGATGCCTCATAAATAATGTTTTTCATAAATTAGAAGAGTGTGATTTTTTTAGGTTTTCTATGATAACCATATCCATCTATGAATCTATATAACCTAATATAAAATCACCACTTTCTATGTGCATCTACATTTCAATAGAAGAAAAATATTTTTTTATAATTATTTTCACTTTGAGTGATAGGACCCTTTCTAAATTAAATTGGGAATTAATTATTTTTTAAATGAGATAGCTTAATTAAAATGGATGTAATGAATTAAAAAAAATATGGCCAATAGGCCTAGGAAAAGTGTTTGAACCACCTTGTTAAGTGAATTATGCTTTTCAAATATAAATAAAATAGTAAATTGATTTATAATTTATTTTCAAGGCTATGGGTAGACATAGAAAGCATGGCCATTTTTATTCCAATCTAAGGTTGATTAAAGGGTTTAAACTAAGAATTCCCTGAATATAACCATCAATATTATTGAATTTAAATGTATTTTTAAATTTATTTACATCAAACTGTGGGAGATAAATTGGTTCTCACCTGAACTCCATGGATGGGAACACTTAGACAGAAGAATTTTTTTAACAAGTTATATATGGGTTCCTAATATATAGTTACAAGGACTAACTTCAAGGGTAAATATTATTATTACGACATGATTAATTATTGGGTTCATTACATGAAATTTGATGGAAGGACTATAAGGGTATTATATTTTATAATTCCATGTGTGATAGTTGGAATCCATAGATAGACCATCAAGGATTGAATTAGAGGGAAATGTCTTCATACCATGCCCAGAGAGACGCCAATGTTCCTTTGACAAATTCCTTGGATGGATTAGTTGGGTGATGGTTTCACATTACACATGGAGAGATAAATGGGTTAATCATAAAAAACAACATGGATGGTCTTATGGTTAAAATAAATTGATTGATTGAATAAGGAATGTGCAATGTATTTTAAACCAATGATCGTGATTTAATTAGGACAAAAAAAAATTATATGAAGACATTGTTATATTTTCATTTATTAGGAGTGATTTCTATGGGCCGTGTTTGTCCTTCAGACCAATATAATACTTGTGGAATGGCATGGATATGAATCAGGTCTTAAGAATCTATTATAAATGGAATCATAAATGGGTGATAATTTAGAGACAATTCTACATTGGCTGAAGAATTTTGTATTAGTTAATTCTCAAATTGGAATCATTGAACAACATAGTTAATAACAATTTTACATGTAGTTATTATTATTACGTACACACTACTTCTTTTTATATTCATGGATTGTATGGATAGAAACCATTACTAGTGTCTTATTGGTATATCTCACACTGTGTTCATGATTGTGATGGGAACCCTATTATCATACATGTTTGTAGATAATGAAAATGTGAAGGTTCCGTCTACTGATGCTTGATTTTTTACTTCTTGGAAAGATTATTGGAGAAGATGATTGATCATATTCTCTTAATTATATTAGGTATATTTTTTGACATTTAGAAAAATTTATCATGTTTTTTATGCCTTCACCTTGATACCCTTTGTATTTCATTTGATATATCATCATGACATGATAAACACTATTTTTATATTGCATTAGATAGGGTTTTTAACAGCATATTTATGATATATATATTTTTTACTTATTCTCCAACTAGTTGTTTATTGAATATGATTCAAATGTTTAATAAAAATATGATTTTATTGTGTCACACTCTAATAATGAAGACATATGGTATCATAAATAATTTTAGAGTCCCTTGAAACATGTTAGTAGTCTCTAGTGTTTGAAGAAACGTGTATGCGACGATATGGCCATTAGTTCACCTAATTTTATCGATTGATCCGGGGAGGGATATAAACTGAGGTGTATAATCAACCCCTATTAATTTGTATATCATTAATACCCTTATGGTTAAGTTAGTTGATGTTTAATTGAAATTTATTATTTTTTGGTTATTATGATTCAAAAGATGCCAAATTTTTAAAGGTTTTCTGTCACACTCTCATTTTTTACTGAAAGTTTATGTGATTATGTTTATAATGTTAGAATTGTATGATATACCTATCAATAATTTCATGATTTTTATTATCCATAGGTTATTTTATTAGAATACATTTCTTTCATTGATTTTCTTAACATTTATTAATCATGTATGTGACCGAACATTTTATAAAAAAAACACATGATTTACACATTCTATAAAATATTATTTTCTACATTTTCAATGTTCTTTAAAAATGTTTTCTATAAAAAAAATTTACCCCCAAAGTTTTTTTAAATTCATTTTACACGTGTTTTACAATATAAAAAATATTTTAAACGAAATATTATACAATACTTCAAAAATATTGGACTTATTACCAAAAAATTGAAAGGAAAATTTGTTATAACAGACATGAAAAGAATAGAATTTCCCACTATTCGGATCGATCCGTTTATTGAATATTTTATTACATGTTTATAAGGATATTTTAATATATAATGTTTTTCATTATTATTTGAGATTTTCAAATATTTTTTTATGAATTTGAAAATTATAATGTGTATTTTCCCAAATAAATATTCCAGATATATTTAAATGTAATTTTTCATCTAAGATGAAATATTTTTATGTTACATATGGTTTATTTGGATATTATCTAGTTATTCCATCCTTATTAATTATATATATTGTTTATTATTATGATGAAAAGATGTTTTTGAATCCCATTTGTTCTTCAAGGTTTATGATTTGATATATTGTTGATGGAACCTTTTTCTTTTCCATAGGTCATGATCTGATAATGGTTTTTTTATCTTTTTTATTACATGTATATGTTTTTCATTATTAAATTGGTGGGCCTAATGTTATATAGGACATTACTTTATTGGGTATGGATGTATATCTAAACAGATAATAAGGAGTGGAATGGGTAGTGTTTTCAGATCATTAAGGGACTCTATCCATAATAAAATTATTGGTAGTGAACCATGACTAAGGATAAGATTTAATGTGTAGTAAACACCATCCATTTTGATATAATTATAAGTGAGCCATGACCATGGAAATAATTCTCTATGATTGTTTTTATGAAAAACATATTTCATATGCCAATTTTTTTCTTCGATGAATCATATTATTTGGATCATTTTTAATTCATGTCTTACAAACTGCCATGAATTATTATAGGACACATGATTTTGACCAATGATATAAAGGTTATGGTTTTCGAATGCTATTTTTATGTTATCATACCGTTATACTCATTTTGTGATTATGTGATCATCTATATTTCACATATTAACCATTACCAAGGATCGGTGGCCACCAAATTTTATGCTTCATTTCCCTAGGTTATGAAGAATGCTTTTGAGGAAAATTTATCAAAGAAGGTTTCCAGTTATGAGTAAATTCATGATAGATTATGTAGAAACCTTATTTATAATTTATTTTTGAATCCATATTTTAAAATTAAATAAGCCTTTATGATAATGGAATGGAATGAAATATTATGTAATGAATGTTCCTATATTTAATGTGATATTTTTCTTTAAAAAGTTAAGGTTACTATAGTTTGTATCAGAAAACAGTATCATTAAAATATATAAAATAAGATGATAATTATTTATTTAGAACTTTCAGGATAATCCTATGTATATGAGAGATTCCTATGTTATTTTGATGAATAGTTTTTGGTTTTTATAGAAAAAATCCATACAATGATACTAAAAGTGGATGTAGTTTATTCATTATATGCATCTATATATAGAGTCCCTGCTTAGAGTTGGTTGACTATATATCAACAATCATTCTGGTGTGATGTGATTATTCCCTTACTGCACACATGATTTGAAATTATAAGGGGATATACATTTGTTAATTTTTGTTTTATTTATGAATAGTTATAAAATATTTTAATATATGGATAAAATGATAACCAGGGTTAAACATAGGGTATTACAGAATTAAAAAGGTGTGGGGTTTGCTAAATACTAATATTTATTTTTTCAAGGTTATGTTTTTTATCACTATGAATATTTTTTCTCACATCCTGATGTTTTTTTGTAGCTTGTGACTACACCCCAGAGGAATTCAGGTGACAAAAAATGTGACGAACAATGCATTGATTTCCTCTTGTGAAATTGAATGATAAGGGAACTTGAAGGAAAACACATTTTTTTATAATAACATTTCGTTGAATATGATTAAAAATAAAATATTTTTTGATTTTCCTTACATGTCAAAAAATATGGAAATGGATTTTTAGAAGATCATGGAGTACTAAACATTATTATAAGACTGTTTATTAAAATCCATGTTTATAGTATTAGATTGATAAACAAGGTTGATATCTAAATGGAAGGGGAATATGTATTATATTTTTAAATGAATGGATTAATGTAATGAACTCCCAAGTAATTCAATGTATTATGTGTGGGGAACATAAAAATTTTCTAAGTCAAGGTTTTAATACAAGGGTTTCCTCCTAGGCCATAGAAGGACCTACATTATTATAATTGATGAAGTAAATGTATTTAAGTGTCTAAGCATTGGGAATCATTAATTATGATATAAAAGATTTATATCAATGATATTATATTTATAATAGTCATGAGACATATTAATATTATATACCATAATGTTTTTTTATGTTTATTTAAAAACATGTGTTGAATGTTATAGAAAACCAATAAAAGTGAATTAGTTTTGTGGTGATATTATTTAATGACACATGATTAAGGGAAATATAACCCTTAAAATGTTCCAATTGACAAGTTAATAATATTTATTTTGTATCAATAGAGTATTGACATTTATGAAGTAAGAGTGATAGAATTATTATCATTATAAGTTTTTATAAATTTGATGAAAATTCAATTTATATAAAAATTTATGAATGTTATTTCAACCTTATATTACAAAATATATTCAATAGAAAGGGTCAATGTAAAATTATTGGAGTTATTTTTGAGGTTTTAAGGATTAATTTGTTGTATTTATCCATATTGGATGAGTAATGTTAACTATTATAGTTTTCGAAAATATTTAGTGAATGAAGGAAAAATTTATTGATTTTATGAATCCATAAATATTAATTTTATTTCTTATTGCACAAAATATTTATCTTTAATATATATTTTCTTAATTAAGAGATGTGATAGAAGTAAAATTTATCGAGGCACAACCAATGGATTAATTTGTGGCCAAGATATAGAATAAAATATAGTATGTTCACTATATTATATACCATATACATATAGTACAATAATCTCTCAACATTTTGATGATGGTCCAAAATAAAAGTGTTATCCTTTCACATTCATTTCCATTAAATCGATGTTATTTTCACCAATAATAATTTATCATATTTTGGTAGTTAATTTTCTCAAGAACACATTATATATCACCCTATATAAGTCTACATTTTATAGATTAATCCTCGACAACAATCCTTTATGTTATGAAAAATGTAATATTTAGTTTATAATATGATTATGTGATATTTTGGGTAACCATTATGTATTTTTATTTTATTTTTTTGAAAAATGATTTATTATAACGACCCATACTTCACATACAATGTTATTACATCAGAATTGAAGCACACTTATTACAACATATAACAAAACCATGAAAGGACCATATAGGTATAGTGTCTTTAGAAACTGGGAAACATAAACAACTGGTTCATAAATCATCTACACTGTCTCCCATTTATTTCATAATATCTACAGTCGCTTTTCGAATACCCTACCTAATACCCTTCTTCCTGACCTAGGGAAAAGAAAACATACAAAAGGGTGAGCTCAAATTCACATTAAGGGTAATCAAAAGAAAAATCAATCATATAATATTCATAAGAACATAACATATTGAAAATCATAACCTACAAAAGAGATCATAATATCATAACATGGGATAAATCATAGTAGTAACATTTAATCCCAATATTCATAATATAAAACATGAAACTTTGTGGCATACACACATAATCATTGAAAATCATTTCATATTAGTAAAGGCTCATTTACAAGACCATCATAGCGGAAAAAGTCCATTACTGAACCGAGTTCACTCCTCGTTCTAGTCCTGTATCACTGAACCAGATTAACTTGTTGTTCCAGCCATGTCTATCTCATGAGATATAAATATTTACCCAATTCATTGGAGCGAGATATAGGTCCCACCAATCTCATAATGAAACCATTCTTATGTGTGCCACAAAATCATAAATTATAGCATAACCCATGTAATAAAAATGAGATTCTTAAACATCATGCCATCATAACATAATCCATATAAGATAAAAGGACATCATAAAATTAATTCATTCATAACATAATCAAAGAAATGTTAAAATAGGGATAGAAATAGATCCCTATATAATCTTAGATGGAAAATAATTTTGAAAAAACACTTGAACTCCATTCATGAGGAAAATACTTTTTTTACTTCAAAAACATTTTTCCTTTCTTAACACGTCATACAATTATAAACTAATAATAGTTGATTAAAAAATAAACTTGAAAAAAAGTAATGGAAGCTTCATGTAAATAATTTTCTCTGAAATCATAAAAATCCATTCATGTCTTATAAGTTAAAAAACATCCTTCTCGTACTTTGTTTGAAAAAGTCAAAAATTACCTCGTACTAAAAAAGGAAAAATATTCCTTTCATATATTTTAATAAAAACTCATAAATGGGTAAAATTATATTTAAACAAGTGTAGAAGGATATATATAATATTATAAATTGAAGAAACATGGATGTGGATGATAAATATTCCCCAGTAAATTATGAAGTATAAACAATCTCTGATAAAAATGAGATTGCGAGATTTTCCCTTAACTTAGGTGTGATATGCTTTGTACATGTCCAAACCTCTTTTATAATGAGTTAAATAATGTCACTATCTTATTCCAGAATCATACTAATTGTTATGACGTCATATGTGGTCATATTGTTAGCTTCTTATTAAAAATATTTCATTTCTACTTGTTATTCTGGTGGTCCATGCTTTATGTTCTTATGTATGTTTTGTCAAATAAAATCTCATTATCATTTTTAGGTTATAGATACCTCAGTTCCATAATGTTATTAGTGGAATATATATCATATTTATTCATTCAATTCATTTATATAATCATTATTAAATGAAGATCATGTTGAACGAGTTTCATCACATTGTGGAGACGGTAGGTCCTACGCACACACGGGCGATGATATCATTCCCATGATCGTGGAATTGTATTGAAGTGTATGTACATGATTTAAGAATCAATATCACTTTAAAATAATGATATATAGTTATTCTTTACACCATTATACCCATCCATGTATGGTGGTGGTAGAAAACCGATTACACCACGACGTGGAGACGATATTCAGTACGTACGCACGCGTGAAAATTTCATTTTCCGTAAGATGGGTAGAAGGTTAAATAGGGATGGTTAATATGTATAATAACATATCATTATATGAGTGATACATATGTCATTACTACATATTGCAACAACTAAATAAGAGGAAGTAGAAGAAGAAATAAATTTGAAAGAATCAGTAATGGATATTACCTCTTCTTCGACACACCTCTTTGAAATCTCCTCTTAGAGCACTAAAATTGGTCTTTGAAGAATCATATGATGTCTATAATATTTCTAGGAATGTTTATTTGGGAAATGGGAAGGTTTTGGCCTAGATTGAAGGTTCAATGTTGTTTATAGAGGATAGGGAGGAGGTGCCCTTTTATAAGGGATGAGAGAGGCACCTTTGGAAACATCAAAAATATTAATTTATAATAAATTCAAAACCCACCCAAAAACATCCAAAATCACTCAAATCCGAATCTAAGATGATATAGGGTTCTAATCGCATCATCCAATAACATATATACATTTTGGGAATTTATTTCAAACATTATCATCTTTTTTATCCTTTTTTAATCTATTAATTGTATTTGTAGTAATAAGATTCTAAATGTTAAATTGTTATAAATAATTACTTATGTGTTGTGAATTGTACATAATTGGATAATTAATGACATTTTATACCATATAAATATTTATTTAGAATTTTTAATTTTTTTTTGATTTTTAAACAATTGTATATTTTGTTATTTTTATAAAATAACAATAGTGTAAATTTTGACACCATTCGTTTATTTGAATTTAAATAAAATCCACAAAGAAGATATGTTTTAACAAAAATGATTAATAGATTCATAAAATGTCATATTTATCTAAACAATTAGTGTATCACATTAAATTGTTCATATAATATTTATTTTAATATTTTTAAAACCATTTATTTGATATTTAAATCAATAAAATAATTTCAACATCACTATTGTGTCACATTTAATGATAATTATTTAATCCCTATAAATTTTAAATAAATTAACATGATGTATATAATTTTATTATATTTCTAGAGACAATTCATGTTCGAAGTTTAATGAAGTTTATAACTAAATTTAATTTATTATACTTATATGTTTTAAGAGAGTGACATGTTGTCAATTTCTTTGGTTTTAATAATAATTAAATTATTTTCATGGTAAAACGTCCATAAAATAAATATAATATGACCCTTAGGTGATATGGTTCCACTTTAATTCATCCAATAGAATTTTGGCAGCTGTTAGGGTAATTTTATAATCTTATTTTTACCATTAATTACCAGATTTACCTTTAACTGCAGTAAATAAAAATTACCGTAGTTATAATTCATAATATCAAAAAATTAAGAGTAACCTATTAACATAATTTTCACCCACATAATTCATATATGGAATACATTTTATAAAATTCAAAACCCAAAAGTTGTTGTAATTTATTTAAAATTAATCTTGTTGTTAAGAAAACAGGTTTTAAATGTTAAAACATTGCCAAAGATTGAAATGTTTTTACCAATGAATTCAATATAAAATTAATGGTAATGACATACATTAAATTAAATGGTAAAAATATAATCTCATTATACTGTAAAACCATTTAATATTATAATTTATCCAAATATATTTTAGTGATGAAATTTTTTTTTAATTAAAATATTGTGTTTTTTTACAATCCATTAAAATATGAACGTAATCAGAATAATATGAAAATTTTATCGAATTTAATTTTTATATCATGATTCCAAAAAATAATTTTATTTTGTCAAATTGATCATATAATCCTGTCAAAAAGAAAATTTAATGTGGGTGCACCATCAAAAGGCAGCAAAACCGAATTTTTTAAAAAAATACTTATTTTACCTCAAAAAAATTATCTTGTTCTCATACCATGATCTAGTAATGTGTACAATGAATAATAATGTTACAAAATTAAAAGTATAGTTAGTACTTTTTATTAGGGCTAGTCCATAATAATATTATAACAATATATCGCTGTTTCGTGAAACTTGGTATTTTGTACTACACACGCAATCGAGGAAGGTCGTGATTGCGTGTAGCGCAATCCAAGCCAGTGTTGTGTGTAGTGAAATATTTATTTGGTGTTGCGTACAACATAATATGAACAAACATATTTCCAAAAAATATCAGGGTGTTTCATTCTACCCCCCTTAAAATGAATTTCTCCCTCGAAATTTTTCATTTGGTAACAATCAGATGATGATACCTCTCCCTCATCATATCTTCAAGTTCCCATATATAATTTTTTAATTGGTGGTTCCTCTATAAGACATTAACCATGAGAGTGGTCTTGTTTCATAGAAATTTTTCTCTATGATCTAGAATCTCAATCAGTTGTTCTTTATAAGAATTATCTTGCTCCAGTGGTACAACTTCTGAGCTTAGTACATGTGAAGGATTAGGTATGTACTTTCTCAGGAGAGATACATGGAACAAATCATGAACTTGAGAGAGATTCGGTGGAAGCGCCAATCAGTAAGCTACCTTACCAACACGATTCAGTATTTGGAAAGGAATAATATACCTAGTTCCCAGCTTTCCCTTCTTTCTAAATCTCATTACTCTCTTCCAGGGAGATATTCGTAAGAACAATTTATCACCCACTTAAAACTCTAGGTATTTTCTCCGGTTGTCAGCATAACTTTTTTGTAGACTCTGAGATGCTCTTATGTGTTGTTGAATACATCAGACATTTTCTACCATCTCATCAACAAGATCAAGTCCTTATTGGCTTCATTCCCCAACTCCATCCCAGAAAGATGGAGTTTGGCATTTTTTCTATAGAGAGCTTTATAAGGAGCCATCTGAATATTGGAGTGAAAGCTATTATTGTAAGAGAATTCCACCAAAGGTAGGTTTTGATCCCAAAATCCTTTGAAATCCATAGGGCAAGCTCTCACCATGTCTTCTAGAGTTTGAATTGTCCTCTCAGACTGACAGTTTGTCTGAGGATGGTAAGCAGGGGTGAAACTCAACTCTGTATCTAGAGAATGCTGAAGACATCGCCAGAACATTGAGGTAAACCACGGATCCTGATCCGATATAATGGAAAGCGGTACTCCATGCAATATTACCACTTCTTTCACATATATCCTGTAAATCTGATCAAATGAGAAATATTCTCTAATTGCAATGAAGTGTGCCAACTTGGATAGACGATTAACTATAACACCCCCTTAGATGTCTGTCTCTCCACTTTAACATTCTGACAAACCATGCATCGAGTGACATATTCAGCAACATCTCTTTTCATGCCATCCCACCAGATGTACTCTTTCAGATCCCTATAAATCTTTGTGCTTCTAGGGTGAATTGAGAATGTATAACTTTGAGCTTCATCCAATATTTCCTTCTTTAATTCTGGTATGGGAGGAACACAAACCTGATTCCTGACCCTTATTATTTCATCACATACAATGTGGAATTTAGGAACATTTCTCACCTTAATTTGTAACTCTACATTTTCTTTATGTTCCTCTTTAATCTTCGCAGGTATAGATGGTTGAACATTCATTTTAAAAAGATAAGATTTATCCCCTTCCATTATAATTCAAAGATTCAACCATTGTAAATCCATAAATATTGGATCTTTTATGATCCTCATCATGGATAAGCTAGCATGGTCTTGTTGAATTAATGTGTCTTCCACCTTGTTTTCTTTCCCACGGAGGTAATGAATTTAGCAGTCGTAATCCTTAATCAGCTCTAAACATCTTCTTTGGCGCATATTCGGCTCCTTTTGGGTGAAAATATACTTTAAACTTTTATGATCAGTAAAAATATCACACTTTTCACCATAAAGATAATGCCTCCAAATCTTTAATGCCAAAATTACCACAGTTAACTCTAAATCATGAGTTGGGTAATTTTTCTCATGAATTTTCAAATGTCATGAGGAATAAGCTATCACCATATCATTTTTCATGAGAACACACCCCAGCCCCTTCTTGTATGCATCACTGTAGATCACAAACCATTCTCCACTGCAAGGCAGTGTGAGCACATGAACACTGGATAACCTTCTTTTTAGCTCTTTGAAATTCCATTCACATTCCTCTATCCAAACAATCTTAACTCATTTCCTAGTCAATTTGGTGAAAGGGTTTGATAATATTTAAAAATTGTTCCCAAAACATCGATAGTACCCAGGTAAACCAAGAAAACATCGGATCTCAGTTACTGTTGTTGGTCTCGACCATCATTCAAAAAACTCTGTTTTTTGCTGGATCCAAAGGTATCCCCTCTCTTGAGATTATGTGACCCAAAAATTAATCTTTTTAAAGCCAAAGTTAACACTTAGTAAATTTAGCATAAATCATATCCTTTCACAGGTTCTTCAATACAATTCTCAAGTGATCTTAATGTTCTTCCTTGATCATTGAATATAAAAGAATATCTTCTATAAAGACTACAAAAAAAATTGATCAAGATAGTCTCTAATGACTGTATTCATTCGATCCATGAAGATAGCATGGGCATTTTTAAGACCAAATGGAATCACTATAAATTCTTAGTGTACATACCTTGTACGGAAAGCCTTATTTGTTATATCCTGCTTTTTGAACCTTAATTGATGATACACTGAACAAAGATCAATCTTAGAAAAGTATTGAGCTCTGCAGTGTTGGTCAAATAAGTCATCAATGTGTGGGAGAGGATATTTTTAATAATATTGATCTTGTTAAGTTCTCGATAATCAATGCAGAGTCTCATTGATCATTCTTTCTTCTTAACAAATAGAACAGGTGCTACCCAAGGTGATGCACTAGGGCGTATTAATCCCTTATCAAGATTCTCTAGGAGTTTTTTCATCAATTCCTTCAACTCAATTGGTGCTATTCTATAAGGTGTCTTTGAAATAGGCATAACACCCAGTATGAGTTATATTGGAAACTCAACATCATTATTTGGTTGAAGACCAGAAAATTCCTCCAGAAAGACAACATAAAACTCTCGTAAAATGGGTGTATTCTTAATCATGAGTTTCTCTCTAACCATTTGAGATAAATAACCTCCATTTATTGGAATCAAGACCCATAAGATGGAAGAAATTTCCACTGGAAGGTTATATTTATCCTTGCATCGATAGATGATAGTAGATTGATCGGAAATAATAAAGTTGATTTACCTTCTTTGGAAATTGATATGATATTCGTATAAAGAAAGACAATACATGAAAAGAATCACCTAAAATTCCACTATTGGAAGGATCACAAGATTTTCAGGAAACAGTTTCCCAGAAACATCAATCAGAGAAAAATTGTATACTTGTGATGTGATTGTTGTGCTATTAGGGGTTGTCACAACTAACTCAATATCTAACTGCTGAGGAAATATGGAGATACCCTTAGAAAATTATTCAGAAATAAAAGAGTGGGTTGATCTAGAATAAAATTAAACATTTTCTACTTTAGAGTGGATTATAAGCATACCTTTCACAACTTCGTTATCATAATCCACATCGCCGATAGAAATTTCATGTGACTTTCCTCTGTCTTTGGCCTTATGAGTTTTTTGACATCGATCATCATCAACAACCCTTGGATTAGGGAATTGATTGACATAATGGCCCATTTACTTGCACATGAAACATTGAAGTGTATGAGGTGCATTCTATGTATCGCTTTCTTGGTTTGAATCATTAGACATCTTCTTCCCATTATATAGACATTCAACTCCCCGATGACATTCTTTTCCACACTTAAAACATTCACGTGTCCCTTTAAGACAATTCCCTCCATGTTTCATTCTACACATTGAGCATAAGGGAAAAATCATCTTCTTTTCGGTGTGGTCTTTAGATTTTCCTTTAAATTCCATTTTAATCTTCTTATCAAACCCATATGATTGATGGGTTACTCCAATCTCCATATCAACCTTGAGAACACATTGAAAAATTTCCTCATAGGTATTGAATTCCCTTATGTCTAACTCCATTTCGAGACCTTCTTTTAGGCCACTAACGAATCGATTGATCTTACTCTCAGGTTGGATAATAATCCCAGAAGCATAAATTGCAAGTCTTATAAAATTTGCATCATATGTACCAACATATTCATCATCCTTTTGCTTTAGATCAAGAAACTCCTTCTCCAACATTGTTCGAAGAATACGAGGGAAGTAATTATTTAAAAATAAGTTCTTGATCCCGTCCCATTCTATGGACTCAATTTCATCTCTTTGCCTCGTATTTTTTATATGATTCCACCATTGATCAGCTTAACCTTCCAAATGATATACTAATAAGATGAATTTATCATTTTCAGATCATTTAAGAACTAAAAATATCTTTTCAGTGGTACTTATCCATTGTTCAGCCACTAATGGATCAGTAGACCCACTGAATGAGGGTGGATGTTGCTTCAGGAAGGATTCAACCTAATAGTGCTCCTTCTATTTCTCGTTTGAAAGTCCTGCATGATTCATAGCTTGAGAAAGTTGTGTGAGCATGGTTACATGATTTTTCATTCCAACTCCCATAACGTTTGGTTTCTCAGGGGGGAAATCATTGCATTGCCCATCACATTCCGCATTAACATGGTTCCTTCGGGTTCCATCCATTAACAGAAACCAAGAAGTATAGTGTGAGAAACACTAATTATAACAGGAAAAAACATAATCATTAATAAAATTTAAAAAATTAGGTCTTATCATAGGTTACTCATGGCCATTTCTAAAACACTAAGATTGTGTTCTATGTTTAGACATACCCTTAGGGTTCTTACTAAGGATTTCATATCCTAGTTTCCAAAGGTTGACTATAACCTCCCTCTAATAATAACTATAGCGACCCATACTATGCAATGTTATTACTTCAGAATTGAAGCACACTTATTACAACATATAACAAAACCATGAAAGGAAAGTATAAGTATAGTGTCTTTAGAAACTGGTAAACATAAACAACTAGTTCATAAATCATCTACATTGTCTCCCATTTATTTCATAATATCTAGAGTCCCTTTTGTAATACCCAACTTAATACCATTCTCCCTGACCTTGGGAGAAACATACAAAAGGGTGGGCTCAAATTCGAAATTAGGGTACGAAAAAGAAATATCAATCATATCATATTCATAAGAACATAACATTTTGAAAATATTAACCTGCAAAATAGATCATAATATCATTACATGGGATAAATCATAGTAGTGAAATGTAATCAAAATAATCATAACATAAAACATGAAACTTTTTGGAATACACACATACTCATTGAAAATCATTTCATATTATTCAAGGATCATTTCGAAGACCAACAAAGTGAACAAAGTCCATTACTGAACCGAGTTCACTCCTTGTTCTAGTCATGTATCATTGAAATGGATTAACTTGTCGTTCCAGCCATGTCTATCTCATGAGATATAAATCTTAACCCAATGAATTAAAGGGAGATATAGATCCCACCCATCTCATAATAAAACAATTCTTATATGTTCCAAAAAATCATAAATCAAAGCATAACCCATGTAATAAAAATGGGATTCTTAAACATCATGTCATCATAACATAATCCATATAAGATAAAAGGACATCATAAAATTAATTCCATCATAAAATAATCAAATCAGTTTAAAAATAGGGGTATAAATAGAACCCTATATTATCATAGATGGAATATAATTTTGATAAAACACTTGAACTCCTTCCTTGAGGAAAATATCATTTTTTACATCAAAAAAATTTTTCCTTTCTTAACATGTCATACAAATTTCAACGAAAATAAGTAAATTAAAAAATAAACTTGAAAACATTTAAAGTATGATTCATGGAAATAATGTTCCATTAAATCATAAAAATCCATTCATTCCATATAAGTTAAAAAATCTTTCCTCTCATACTTTGGCTGGAAAAGTCCAAAAGTACCTCATACTAAAAATGACAAAATATTCCTTTCATATCTTTTACTAAAAACTCACCAATGGGTAAAATTGGATTTAAAAAATTATATGAGGATAGAAATAATATTACATATTGAGGAAACATGGATTTGGATGATAAATATTCCGTAGTAAATTCTAAAGTATAACCAATCTTCGATAAAAATGAGATTGTGAGATTTTCCCTTACCTCAGGTCCAATATGCTTTGTACATGTCTGAACCTCATGTATAATTATTTAAATAATGTCCTTGAATTATTCCAGAATCACAATCATTGTTATTATGTCATAAATGGTCATATTCTTAACTTCTTATTAGTAAAATTTCATTGTTACTTGTTATTTGGGTGTTCATTGCTTTATTTTTCTATGTATGTTCTGTCGAATACATTCTTATTATCATTTTTAGGTTATATATACCTAATTTACAGAATTTAATTAGTGTAATATATATCATATTTATTCATTAAATTCATTTTTATAATCATTATTCAATTAAGATCATGTTGAACGAGTCGCATCACATCGTGGAGACGGTTGGCCGTACGTACACACGAGCGATGATATCATTCCCATGATCTTAGAATTGTATTGAAGTGTATGTAAAATATTTCAGAATAAATATCAATTTACAATAATCATATATAGTGGTTATTTACACCATTATACCAATCCGAGTAAGGTGGTTTTGGAAAACAGATTACACCACGGCGTGGAGAGAGTATTCCATACGTATGCACGCACGGTGATTTCATTTTCCGTAGGATGGATATAAGGTGAAATAGATTTGTTTCAAATTTATAAAAAAATATCATTATATGAGTGATACTGATGTAATTACCTCATAATGAAACAACTAAAGAATAGTAATTAGAATAAGAAATAAATTTGAAATAATCGGAAACAGATATTACATCTTCTTCGACACGCCTCTTTGAAACCTCCTCTTAGGGAACTAAAATTTGTCTTTGAAGAATAACAGGACCCCTATATTGTTTATTGGGATGTTTATAAGGGAAATTAGCAGGGGTTCTCCGATCTTGAAGGATCAAATTTGTGAAAAGAGGAGAGGGAGGAGGTGCCCTTTTATAAGGGAGGAGAGGGGCACCTTTGGAAACATAAAATTATTAATTCATAATAAATTCAAACCCCACATAAAATATTACAAAATGAATCAATTCTAAAGCTTAGATTTGATAGGGTTGTAATCTCATCAACCAATAAAATTTATACATGTTGGGAATTTATTTCATACAGTATCAACTTGATTTATCCTGATTTAATCTATTTAATTTTATTTGTGGTAATAAGATTAAAAATTTTAAGTTGTTATAAATAATTACTTATGTTTGGTGAATTGTCCATAATTGGATAATTTATGACATTTTAGACCATATATATTTTAATTAATAAGATTTATTTATTTATTTTGTGATTTTTAAACAATTTTATATTTTTTTATTTTTATAAAATAACAATAGTGTCAATTTTGACACCATTCATTTATTTGAATTTATAAAAAATACACAAAGAAGTTATGTTCTAAACAAAAGAATTAATAGATTAATAACAAGTAAAATGTGTCTAGAAAATTAGTGGAGCACATTAAATAGTTCATTTAATATTTATTTTATTATCGTTAAAACCATTTATTTGATATTTCAATCAATAAAATAATTTCAACATTACTATTGTGTCACCTTTAATGATAGTTATTTAATACCTAAAAATTCTATATAAATTAACATGATGTAGAATATTTTATTATCTTTCTATATACTATTTTTGATTGTGGTTTCATGATGTTTATCACTAAATTAAAATTATTATACTTATAAGATTTAAGAGAGTGACATGTTGTCACATTCTTTGGTTTTAATAATAATTAAATTATTTTCATGGTCAGAACTCCATAAAGTGAATATAATCCGACCCTTAAGTGATTGGGTCGACTTTTAGTCATCTAATAGAATTTTTTCATATGTTAGGGTAATTTTATATTCTTATTTGTACCCTTAATTAACCGATTTACAATTAACTACAGTAAATAAAAATTATCGTAGTTCCAATTCAGAATATCATAATAAATAAGAGTATCCTATTAACATTATTTAGACCCACTAAATTAAAATATGGAATAATTTTTTCAAAATTCAAAAAAGAATAAGAAGTTGCAGTAATTAATTTAAAATTAATCCTGTTGATAACAAAATGGGTTTTAAAAGATAAAACATTGCCAAATATTGAAATTTTTTTAACTATGAATTCAATGTAAAATTAATGTTAATGATATACATTATATTAAATTGTAATTATATATTCGATATATACTTTAAAACCATTTAATATTATAAATTAACCATATAAATTATTATAATGAAAAAAGCTGTTTTTAATTAGAATATATTGTGTTTTTACTATTCATTAAAATATGAAACATATCAGAGTAACAGAAAAAATTTATCCAAACTTAAATTTTAAATCGTAATTCCAAAAAAGAATTTTATTATGTCCAATTTAACTTCTAAACCTGTCAAAAACTAGATTTAAATTTGGTGCGCCATTAAAAGGCAGTAAAACTACATTTTTTTTAAAAATACTTATTTTAACCAAAAAATTTATTTTGTTCTCATACCATGTTCTAGTAATGTGTAAGATAAATAATAATGTTATAATATTTTAAATGTAGTCAATACTATTCATAACAGCAAGTACATAATAATATTATAAAAATATATTGATGTTTTGTGAAACTCGGTATTGCGTACTATACAGGATATTGGGGAAGGTCGCGATTGCGTATAGCGCAATCCAAGCTAGTGTTGTGTGTAGTGAAATATTCTTTTGGTGTTGCGTACAAAATAAGAAGAAAAAATATATTTCTCATAAAATATTAGGGTGTTACATTTATTTTGCCCATGTAAAATATTGTATTTCACTAAATGCACAATAAAATATAGAACATGTAATGGATTAGGGAAAAAATGGAAAAATTTATTTATGGGGTAAAATGTACCATCATGATAATTTAGTGTAAAATAAAATTAACATCGATAATTTTTTTAACATACAAAATTGATATTTAAGAAAATAGAGATATAAAGTAAAAAATTATTATATAATAGTTCTATAGATAATGACTTGGTGGGGATGAATATGGGTAGTCAAATTATGAAATATATTTATAATGGCCCTAATCAAGACATATATATTTTTCTTAGTAAAAAATACTAATTTTTTTGTGAAGTCATTTTATGCATCAAAAATGAATTTTCTTCAAAGTAAATTTTTATTTCATTTAATTCATGTTAAATAAAATCAAAAAAATTTATAATTTATTTGTAAAATTAAATTCTAATTTTTAGTCATAATATGAAAATTATCTTTGATTTAAATTTTTTTGATATTTCATTGATTAATAAATTTTCAATAAATAGTGAATAATACACAATTTGAAAATAATGTCAGTTCTTCTCATTAAATAATGTAATATAAATGTTCCATTATATAATATATTTTTTCATAAAGTGAAATATTATACATTTTATTTATAATAATCTATTTACTCTCATTTCTATCTATAATATTCATCATTTTGATACATGATAATTTTTCTAAATAAATATATTTTTTTAATAACTATTTTTTATGACGTCTTACACATTAATATCAAGAATAATTTATTCCACTAAAATATATTGAATCATGAAAAATTGATGCCATATTTGGACATATGATGTTTAAATTTTTGAAAATATCCCCTTTTTATATTCTTTCATTGTGAAAAGGTTATGTGATAAATATTTTACACCTTGATAAGGGTAAAATAGAAAAAACAAGGTTATATCCAATATATAAGGCCTCAAAATCACCCCATCAATTCCGATTATTATATTTTATTTAAAAACATCCCCATATAAATCTCATATTCTAATATATATAATTTTTCACCATTTAACCCTGATAATGAGATTTATATTATTCTAAGTTAAACAATTTCCGAAATGTAACTCTATTTAATTAAATATCAATAATGTTTTTACCTAATGATAAAATAGAAGAAGTTCATTTAAAAAAATTTATTTGGAATAAGAAGTATTTTTATTCTTATAATTTATATATAATTTTTAGTGATGAAATAATTATGTTAAATTATTACGTATTTCCAACACATTATATTTTCAATTTATATAAAAATAAATCAATTTTTTCTAAAAAAATATTTTTATATAAGCATGAATTATTCTCCTCCGTGATTTTTCTAGAGTAATATAACATTTCAGGGTTGTTTTAAAATTTTATATTTAAATTCATTAAACATATGGATGTAGTTAATGTCAAAATAAATGAATATTATCAAAAATAAACTTAATTATTTTTTATGTATGATAATATATTATTACATAATTATATGATAATAAGGATCTAATCCAAAAGGATTGATCAGTTTAGTAGTTTTAATGAATTTGATACATACAAGATTCCAATATTACATTTGAATTAATCTATAAAACACTCCAACCAGAATTTTCATCTTCGTTAAAACTCATACAATTATTTCATCTACACATCATAGAAAAATTAATAATATAAGTGTGCTCTAGATTTTTTATTATTTTTTATGTATAATTAATGAAATTAGGCATGAATATGGAATAATCATTATAGAAAGGTAAATATATGAATAAAAATTTCATTTAAATAATTAAGGGAGTATGAAATTCATCCAAGGATAATATCAATTAAATAATATCATGGATAATAATTACAAAATTCATAATGAATGAAATGATTCATACTGGATTTCATGATCCTGGATAGCAGGATATCATAATTGGAAAAACCATAAGCTATATCTGTTTAAACTATAGGTATGCCTAAAATTACAACCCATTTTATAAGGCTAGTGAATTGGTTTCTCTAATAAGTCTTCTATATTCATTATAGGATATGTAATTTTCTTCCATAACCGTAATTTCATATCCAATTACTTCTTCATATACTAATTGATCAATTTAATTAATGAAAAATATGCCTTATCAATAAATGTTTATATTGAGTAATGAATATTGAGTCTTAATATTTATATAGTTAATCAATATAATTCAATGTAAAACACTATATATGGAAATGGTATTAAAATATGTGAATATAATATATATGATAAAAATATTATGGATATTTAATATAAATGTATCATCAAATTAAAAAAACATATATTATCCTTTTATAACATATTATCACTCATTCATTAACAATCATTCATTATTATTGTTTTTTCTGGTGTTAACTACATTATTTTATCAAGAATGTTTTGTAACATATGTTCTAATAACTATAAAATTATTATGGTTCCATAATATGAATAATATAAATCCGGATATAAATATTACAAATACTCATTAAATTTGTACTTATTACCATCCATGTAAGGTGGAAATGAAAAAAATATCTCATCGCTTAGTAGATGTGGTAGTTGACATGTATGCACGAGTAGTGTTATCATTTTCCAAAAATGTTGGAAGGTATAATGTAGATTTAATAATATAATTAATTAAGACTAATTGTTTCATAAATATCATATATAATCATTACCTCTATCTTTATAACTATCTATGTTAATTTGTGATGAATGAAAAATTGCAATGTAATGTGTAGACGGTAAGCCGTACATATGCACATGTGATGTTTTGACTTTCCATATGATGAAAATTTGTTCAAAATTGATGTTTCAAAATAATAATTAAATACCAATATTTTAATCATTCTATATTAATTATTTTATAATGGTTTAAAATGTTTTTGTGGAAGTAGATGAAAAAACATACTTGAGTGTGTTAGTAAGGAGGATTACCTCCTCTCTGCTAGCAAACATTAGATATCCTATTAAGGGAATTTGTGTGGCTCTTCTGAACATCCCAGAATATCTAAAACATGGATATTGATTTTATTAAGTGAAACGATTTGGGTTTAGTTGTTATCGGTTCATCGATGCAGTGTAAGGAAAAGGGATTTTGGTGTCCTTTTATGAGTGATGGGAGGGAAATTACTAAAATATTTTAATGTATTGAATGGATTTATATTATATTTCTTGTACAAAATGGTTCAACGATTATATAATTATGAAATAATATTTTTATTATTCGATATACTGACATATAATGAAATTTTTACAAGTGTATTTGATGTTTTCAGCTATATCACCTTGTTTTAACCCCTCCCCCCCCATCAAGATTATTGACAATCACCGTAAAAAATGTTTTTTAAACTAAATGAGCCCAAAATGTAATCATAAAAGGATAATTGGAATATAAATGTCCAGGAAACAAAATTTGTTACCATATAATATCCCATTTGTTAAGTTTCAATGTAATTATGTTTTATAAATATTTTAATTATAAAAATATTTTCATAAGATACCTTTAATGTCATTTATTTAACTATTCATTTAATTAGACAATGAAAACACCAATAAAATTAAATAATTAAAATACAATAATTTAAAAATCATTAATATGTTGTATGAATATTTTAAATTAATTTTTCAAAGTAATTCATCCATATTTGTGTTACTTTTAATGTTTTTAATTATTATTATTTTATTTTTTAATATTTTTATAAACTTTTGTGTCACTGTTGTGTAAGAATCCAAGATAATTATATAAAAATGAAAAACTATAAATAAATTATCATGATATGAATAAATTAATCATCATTAAAATATGATTTTATATTAATTCCTTAATTATTCTTATCATTATGTTAACATATATATGTAATGAAAATAAAAGAAGGACATTTGGGATTTTTTTAACATAAAATAATAAAAATGTCATTACAGAGGTGAAATTGATCAAAATTGCCATATATTAGAATTTGGGATGGATATTGAAAATTTACTCTGATAAAATTAATTAAATTAAACTGTTTGATTTATTTTTAGTGTCATATAAAATTATTTTTAAACATAGTTACCTGATTTACACTTTATAATTGTGAAAATTTTAACATTGATAATATTCATATTTACTAAAAATAAAATGAAACTATTTATAAAATATGAATATATTAATTCTGTATATTGTTTTGATTATTATAAATTCCTTTAATATAATATTAATTAATTAATTCCATTCCTATAATATAATTAATAATATATTTAGAAAAATATATTTTAACCATAAAATTAATTTATTTCAAAATATTGATTTTTATTGATTATAATTAGATTATTATACATAACATGGTTTATATGTGACATTAATTCCAAATAAAATATATATTGGGGATTTTTAATTACTCAGTTTGATAAAAAAAATAAATTATTTAAAAATAATTATTTTTTCCCAATGTAAAAAAATAAATCATTTCAAAAAAATATCAAAATTCAAACTTTACATAACTTTGATATATTGATATCAAAAATGAAATTTATTTTGATAATTAAAATTATAAAATTTTATAATTTATGATTCAATCACATTATTAAAAAATACTATGTATATTGGGGCATAGATTATTTAAAAATAAAAGCATACTAAAATCGAAGGCCAAGTGTTACATTACTCCATCCCAAAAATGTTATCCTTTAAATTTATAGAATGTCACCACAACCACATATTTGGGTAGTTCTTAAAAACATTTTCTTCATATAACCACATCACAACTTCTATCTTATGATCTCTATACATTACTATTTCTGGTTGAGTCATTAGATTCCTCAACACTTGTTCTTTTGTTCTAGAATCTAGATCTGATCTTTACATTAATATAAATTAGGTTCGAATTCGATTTCTTCTCAGGTCATCACATTAATTGGATCTGGAATGTACATCCACAACAAAGAGTTAAAGAATACATTATGTACATTAGAGATGAATATAGGAATTTATATGTGGTAAGGCACAATAAAATTCTTTCTAGATATGAAAACAATCTGATGTATATGAGGATATGTTTTAATATCTTATATAACCATATTACCAAATTTAGCAGAAAAAATTTCAATAAAAAACGATCCTCCACTTGAAATTCCTAATAATTAAATTAATACTAAAATATAACAATTTTTCTTTATTTTATTTTACGTAATATGGTTATTAATAGTCTTTAGCTTCATTTTTGTCTCATCAATAGGATTATTTCCCATAATTGAAATCTCCTTCTATATAATGCCTCATATGGTGCTATTTGAATAAATGATTGGAAGCAGTTGTTATAGTAAAACATCACAAAAGGTATAAAAATCATCCCATATACATTGAATATCTTGTGAGAATGAACCTATCTAGTGTATTAATGATTTAAAATTCTTCTCATGCAGTCCATCATTTTTAGGGTTATAAGCAGTGTTATGATGAGGTTCAGTGTCCAACGATATATAATGAATTTTCAATAATTTAATGGAAAATGTTATATCATGATTAGATAATATTTAAATAGGTTCAGCATAATGTCATGAAACGTCATTCATATAAAATCATGTAATGAAATCAAGAGGTAAATATTCACTTACATCGATAAAATGTAAAGATTTGGTAATATGATCAATAATAACCCATATTGAATCCTTCTTTATAAGTTTTTTTAGAATTATAGTTGTAATGACTATGATAATATCATAAAATTTCTGAATAAGAATTGTTATGTCTATCATCAAATATCAATTATGTTGTATATGAGTATAAACTACTGGTAAAAATTAACTTCTTGACACATTATACAAAAATTTTCTACTAATATTATGCCACCAATAATATTTACTCGACTTTTTAGACATCTCAGTTCTAACAAAGATTATATAAAAATCTAACCCAATATAATCATACAATAATTATATTGTTATATTGGAAATAAATGGAACTCATATCCCCTTTTACAATTTCAGAACACAATCATCATATAGGATGTCTACAAATTTCCCATCATTCGTGGATTAAATTTTTTAAAAAAAAATTCACATCATGAGGCTGAAAACATTTCAAATTTTCCAATAAACATTTTTATAGTAATTATTTTAAGAAGGGGTAATTTTTCTAATTTTTTAATTATTTTCATATCCATATTTATTAAATCCATAAACATATGATCGATATGAATTTTAATTTGGTCAGGAATCCATGAAAATTCATGATCAGTACATCTAATTATTTATTTTCTTTTTGTGAGAGGTAGTATATTGAGAAATCAAAATCATTGAGTTTCCTGAGACATTTAATTCTCCTCACAATGAATTATCTCATTGATAATATGATTTTTTGTTATTTATAGCCTATGTATATCCCTTATCTTTATTTATAGAGATATTTTCTCCATAACATCAATGGAAATATTACATTGTCCAATACAAGATCATTAGTTGGATAATTACTTTCCCGAGTCTATTACTATATCAATACATATCAAATAACATTATCGTTATAAATTAGAATAAAACCAAGTTATTTCTTTGATACATAACTATTTATCAAAATTACACCATTTATTAATGGTACATTAAAAAATGGGAGATTCCGCAATTTCCACATCAATTCATCAAATTAATTTTCACATTCCATTAACCATGAGATCATATCACAATTATATGTCAGATTAGTTAACAGGATTGCATATCAAGTAAAATATTGATCAAAATATATCATAATAACATTCCAATCCACTAAAACTACATTCCATGGTCATCTTTATTGGGGTAAGACATTCATTGATTTCCATTATCATTTCAAGATCAATTGAGTTTCCATCGGTGTAGAGAATGTGAAAATGAAAAAAGTCAATATGATGCCAAAATGTACACTATATTAATTTACTACATAATTAATTTTCTCTAAGAATCTCATGAATTATCCATAAGTGATTATATTTTTCCTCTTATATTTTTTATTACAAAAAGATATAATCAATAAATACCACAAAAAATATCCATATAATCAGTGAATATGATATTAATTATATCAATATAATTTTATTGTGCATTAGCCATTCCAATTAGAATAACTATAAATTCATAATTTTCAGACCCTATTTGAAATGATTTCATAAGAATATCTTTTATATTCACTCATAATTAATGATATCAAGACTGAAGGTCAATATTTAAAAAAATATTAACCACCATAAGATGATGTAACTATTCATCTAAAAAGGAATATGATACTTGTCATTATATTAATAACATTTATTAACCTATAATGAATACACAACCTCATATATACATCATTATTCTTAATTAAAACAATAGAGGATCTTTAATTTGAAATATGGGGGTATATATATCCCATATCGTGCAACACCAATTTTTTTCTCTATCTCTATTAATTTTGCAGTGTTCATTGAATAATTATTAATTCTAATTTTTTTCCATTAGTGATTAAATCAATGAGAAATAAACTTAATTTTTGGAAGGATTTCGATGTAATTATTTATGAAATACATTAATGTATTCATCTAAAATAGGTAAATCCTCAATTTTAGAATTCATTATTTCACCAATTGATTTTATTACACTTCATCCCCAGGAATAATATTCATAAGTGATCATGGTGGTTGAGTAATATATGGCTTTAATGATGAATTCTCGCCTCTAATGATAAGGAATTCTACATCATTATCATGAATCATAGTTTACTTCTCTTAGAAATTAATTTTTTCATTATATTTTGAAAGAAAATATATACTAAAGATTATATAAAAATATTCAATTTCAATAATTATAAATTATGAAATAGGCCACTTTTATGTGCTATAATTTTAAATGATTATCAGACCCCTATTGTTTAGTATCAACTCGCTTCATAAGTATCTATATAAATTTTTTATTTTTTTATAAAACATGCCAGATATTAAATACTGAAATTATCTAGAATCGAATAATGAATTGGATAAATTGCACTTTATTATTAAATAACCTTCCTCATCACATTTTTGTACTTCAATCTCAGATGTAGTCATCGTATAATCATGGCCATCTCCCCTTGGACTCTTATGTGGTATCATCACTTGATTCTTGCGATATGTGTGCCAATAATTCTCTATTTATCTATATTATATTCATTATAAAACATTTATTTACATGATTCCCTAATATTCATGAGTAAGATGATTCTTATCTATAGACCACGGAAACACCCAATCCTTAATGAATTATAAAAAAAATTCTTTCCGTAGTTTAAATGTGATATAAATTTATTTGTTCCCTTCATCTTTATTAACAAAATAAATTTTTCATGGATCAAATCTAAAGTATTATTATCCTAATTCCCCTTAAATATATATAATAAAGAAAATTTGATCTCTTTTTCATAGCACATAATTCAATTTCATCATATGATGAAAATTATTTAGAAAAGAATTCCGATTAGAGGTTTGGATTAATGCCCTAAAATAAATAACTATCAATGTCCCTATATTATTTATTTAATCCCTAAAATATAGGGATAATCATATAATAATAGCATTAATATCTAAAAAACATTATTCCTCAATTTTTTTATTTCAGAAAAAATTATCTTCATTAATTTTTTTATAATGAGAGAACTTTTTGTTGAATTATATTATATTAAAATATTCCCATTTCATATCCTATATTTGATATACTTAACTTATATTTTTAAGAATTTATTCAATTCAAAACCCTCACCTCTAGAATAATACACCTCCATATAACTCTTTCTATTTCTTTTCACCGAAATAATATGAATATCATTCATGAGACATAATAAATTTTATAGATACCACTATATTTTTAGTTACAGTAAAATATAACTACTAATGTCACATGAAATGATCAAATATTTCTATATCATGCCATATAAAATTATGTTTGACAATATGTTCTTGTTTACTAGTCATAACCTAGGCCAGATTTCCTAATATGGAAATTAACATATTATCTTCAACGCTAGTTGTATTGGATTACTCAGTTAAACAATTCCTACATTGAGTACACGTGTTAATTCTATACCATCCAGTATAAACCATCCATAAATTAAGGAACACACTAAAATATATCATATTGATCATGAATATTTAACCACAGAATAAAAATCCCTCAAATAGTAAAATTTATTAAATACTATAATGTAACACCCCAAACATCCATGTTATGGTTGCCTTTGAATAATGCAGTAGTCTACGTTGTTTGCAACTTGGAGTATTAACACACCACGACCAGTCAAAATAGACGTTATGAATAGTAATACAGACATATTGAAATTTTATAAAGATTATTATTCAAAATGGACATCATTTTTTGATTCAGATTAACAAAATTAGCTTAGGATGAATTTTTGGAATTTTTATGAAAACTATCAATTCAAGATGAATAGTGAAAAACACTGCGTTATTATTTAAAACAAACTATTTATTTAAATTATGAGTTATTTAATTTTTATTTATTTTAGGACATAATATATACATAATACTTATATATTATCAATATAAATCATTGGACTCATTTTCTAATAAGATTACATATATAAAAGTTTATTGAACTTTTTACCATCTTTTACAAACCTTCTAGGAGCATTTGAAAATTTGAAAAAAAAACATAATTTTACCGCTTCTGTGAGTTGAATTTCAAAAATCTAAAAGGAATGGTTAATATCAATAAGTAAATTGTGTTTCAATAATATGAAAATAATATTTTTTGAATAGTAACTTTTGACTTGTATTTTCCACGGTAAAAAGTCGATAAGGTAATTAAAGGTAAAAATGATAATATAATTACCCTAACACATTTACTAATTTTATTGGATAAGTGTAATTCGGCCAAAAAAACCTTAGGAATAAAATATGATCCTTTGGATCCCCATGGATTAGATTAGAAAATTTAATATTATTTAATTTAAAGAAGAGTTAAAAGTATTAAATTTAATGTTTAATAACTAAACCATTTTTAATATTGGGATACACATAATATAAATTAGAATATAAATATTAATTATAAATCTAAAAATATTTACAACATAATTTCATTTTATTTATAAATTTTAGGCATTAAATAATTTAATTTATTTATGCAACACTGATGATGTAGTAATTGCCTTATTAGCAAAATATTAAAATAATTGATATTATAAATATTCAAATAAATATATATTGAGAGTTCAGATTAATTAAACTAATTTTATAAGTTAATATGACATTTTATGGCTGATTATATAATTTTATTTGATGTTATAATGTTTTAATGGCTTTCAAAAATATCAAATAAGAAATAGGGTTAAAATTGACATAATTGAGTTCTTAAAACAAAAACTATATTATTAATTGATATTATATTCCTTAAAAACTAAGGTTTTTCCAAAGGACATAGATAAGGTTATATATATTAATAATTAACCACTTGGGGTTCGTTTGGCATGTTATAGTTTGTTTATTAACCATAAAATATAATAATACAAAGAGACGTGGTAAATATCAAACTATTTAACTAAGAGTTAAATCTAAAATATAAGGATATAATTGTGACCAAAACCTATATAAAAACAATTTGTTGAGAGTTATTGACCCATACCCACCTTATAATTGACATAAATAATCATGGAGCCATAAGAAGCCAAAAATTATTGTATTATAAAATAATATTATAAGCTTTTCCTAAACTGACCCTCGCCTCTCTTATAATAGGGTACTTTTCCTTCTATTAATTTAACACTCCCAAAGGCATTTGGATCGGCCAAAACCTACCCAAATCACATCCCAAAAATCCTCAATTCAACCTAGAGGACATATTTTGATCTGAAATCCAAGCTATGGATTCATTTTGATGAACTCAAAAGGAAACACCTGAAGATGAGGTAATAATTTCACTAGTTTCTTTCAAATTCATTTCATCTTCTACATCCTCTTTCGTTGTTGTTTCCATACCAAAATAATAAATAGATTACCTTATATATATGATTATGTTATTATAAATATCTTACAACAATATTCATTAACTGAACCATCCTATAAATGACAATGTCACCATACGTGTGTACGTGTGACTTACCGTCTCCACATGGTGGTGTAGTTAGTTATTCAAACAAATCATTATTTGGATGGGTATCATAATGTTTATAACTAATAAAAATAATAAATAAAACAAGTTAATGACTTTTTATATAGGATATACCATCCAATTACATACTATTTCACCATAAATATAATGATATAGTTGCTCGTGCATACGTACAGATTACCATCTCCACCAACGCGATGAGATTCATTCACCATCTTAATATTTGAAGAATAATTTTCATTTTATGATTAAAAATAATGTTTAATAACTTAATTTAATTTTTGGATATGAATCAAATACATACTATCAATAAAATAAATGGCTTACATAACCAAGAATATAAAGGATAACGAAACAGTTAACACCTGAAATGATGATACAACTCACGTATTTTTAACAACGAAATATTTCATTATCATATATGATATCATATTTATGTGTATTGTTATTGTATAGTTTAATAAAAATGATCTAACTATTATATGGGAGGATAACATAACCTAGAATAAGGAAACTGTATGGTCTTGAAGAATCCGCAAATGAGAATGAGAATTCCCCTTTGAACCAATGAAGATCCTACCAATTTCCCCCAAAGAATTGGGGAGAATTATGAAGAATATTCGATGGATGGAACAAGATGAACCAGTCCTCAAAACCGTCCAATGATAATGCCACACAACCGGTTCCATGAAGCACCCCCTCCGCGGACCCCTGTCATTCACAGAATGGAGGCGGAGATCCTCCATGGGCGTGAAGCAGGACGAGCGCCAAACCGGTCCACCTTCACGATTTGCCCCAGCCACAGAACGCATCGACCGGCCCAAGTTGCATCCTATGTTGTTCTTGGAATGGAGGGGGAACCCTGCACGGTCAAGAATAACTCCCCGAGCTAGTTTGGTTCATGGGGGGAGGTGCGTTTAATTCACCTGTGAGTCGCAGATTGACCAAGTCATTCGTGAACAAGGTCTTCGGTCATGGGCCTCCGAAAAAAGTGATGCATGACCACCGATATGTCTCATTCCACACTCTACAAAATTTGATTGAGGGGGAAGATCAAGAGGAGGAAATTTTTGGAGAATGGTCAGATTTTGGTGGAAGGATTTTGAATGAAGGAGCATAGGATTTTGCAAATAGCGAAGTTTCAGTTCATGAACTAGAACATGTATGAAGCTGGAAGAGAATTAATAAGGAACCAAAAACGCATAACAACTTGGTGAAAAGAAAAACTAAAAAACAAAGAAAATAATATGGCAAACCATGGCCCCTTCGTGGATGTACATCATGTGTACCGGGGAAGTTATGCCCCTTTTCCGATCTGTCACACCGTGTAGCACTCTCCTGCGCGGGCGAAGCCCCAAACAACAAACCCCCAACTGGCGTTGCCCTTGGCCGCCACTGCTCTCATAGACCCCTCCGCGTACCATCCTGGTATGCGGGCCGAACCTGAAGTCGTGCACCACCCTGGTTCACGGGATACCTGCCAAGCTGCAAACCACCCTGGTTCGCAGAATTCCCATCAGTCTACGGACCACCCTGGTTCACTAATTTTCTCTCCACCAGCGTAGAACCTCCCTAAATGAAGGGTGCCACCACTCATATACCTTTGTGTCCCACCCAATGCTTCATATTTCACATTCCCCATGGTAGATAAAATCCTTCCAATCAAGCATGATCCTCCGTAACTCCCTCATAGGCCCATTCATCGGCCCCGAGCAGAGGCCTCCACTGGAGCCATAAGACCCATGTGATGTAACCCTCAAGCACATCAGCGTGCCATTTTGAGTTCACTAATCCAAGGTAACCAGGGCCATAGGGGTTTCCCCAGCCCTTGAACGGATTTCTGAAGCATTCATGGGTTCACATTCCCATGGTAATGTGGTGTACGAGCCCAGGAGTCCCCTTTCTGCCCCTCCACTTGTTAGTACAAGGGCACTTCCCCCCTCCTCAGGGCGTGGTAGACTACCCATCAGAAGGAATCCCCCATGCACCTCCGTACTTCCCCACGGCGAGGGCCAAAGAAGGGCATAGTGGGGAGGGGTGTTACTCATTCCTTCTTTGGGATTATGTCTCTCTCTCTCTACGCTTTGTCACTATGTGCATCCATCTCGTAGTAAGCCCCGACTTATTGGGCCTTTCCATTCATATTCCCCAATCCACTTCCCACGGACGCACCCTTCGTGATGTGATCATCTGGTCCATGCTCCCTCTTGTTTCTCACACAGAACATGACTCCTGTTGGCTTAGATTAAGCATCGACCATGACATCCTCTCATGGGCCTCCTCAGAGTGTATGCCCCCAATCCATTACCCTGGGCTGCATAAGAGCGTAAGCCCCACTCCCATCCGAACTACAAGGACTTTGATTCCCCACCACAAGGATACATAGGAATCCTCCAAGAGGTTCAAGCCTGATCACCGTCGGACCCCCGGGTCCACATTGACGTCGGTTCTCCAACACTCCCATTCGAACTGCATGGACTTTGATTCCTCACCACAGGGATACATAGTAAGACTCCAAGAGGTTCAAGCCCAATAGCAGGTCGATCCAACTATCTTCACTTCGATTCATCACACCATCCTGGGCAGCCTGGAGTGTAAGCCCCATACCAAACCGAACTATGAGGATTCTGATTCCTCTCATAATGATATGATGGAAGCCTATAGAATGTGTTTGATCCAAACAGCCAAGTCGTTATCTGTCCCCCCTGGATGACAATAAACCCTAGAGCATCTAGTTATGAGGCATTATCCAGCACTATCTCAATGAGTCCAATCTCCTCTGAGTCATTAATCCAATGAGGGATGGTAGACCTCATGCCTAAATGATTCTGAACCTCTATGTTCAGCTGATCATTTCCAACTGGGAGTAATACGTGGATACTATTCTTGGTTATAAACCAAAGATTCGTGAATAAATGAATCCGTATTAAATCTATAAGAGTGTCACGGATCATGCAATAATTCCCTCCAAAAAAGGTGTGATGAGCTCGACTTCCCATCCACTCAACCAATGTAAGATCTTAAGCATCGCTGGCCAAACCACCCAGCGATCAACTGTATTTAGAAAGCAGGTCCACGTATTACTGGATAAGGATCCGTTGGGCATTTCGAAACCAATCCAAAACAAAAAATGGTGAACCCGATGTGAATATTTAACCAGGCATGAAGGATTTAACCTAATCTCACTCTGTTCCCCCTTATAGTCACAAGGAGGGAGAAGAAGGGTCATAAATTACGCATGGGATCATGAGATACTGCTTTGACGGGTTTTATCTTTGTAATTGTTAAAATGTTTTACAGGTACCACTCATAACTCCCTTGTGATCCAATGGTGTCACGAAGGCACTCACAGATTCATGCTTCCAACAACGCAATGACCGGGCATCCTCACCAATGGAGGACCCCGTCACCGACGCTGCGTATTTAATGTTGGGTCTCGGATGCGTCGATCTGAGAGTACCACGTGAGCGGTACTCTCCCGATGGTGGAGGCAGCCCTGCAAGCCCTCCAATCTGACAAGACCCGCTGGTTTCCTGCCCAGCAGTAGTCGCAAAGGCAGATCTCGACTGCCCCTATTTCCGTATCAAACCATTTTAGGAGTCTATCCCTGGAAACAGACAACACGTACCTCCCTTATCTTAGGGAGACGGATGAGGTCGTTGTTGATGACTTCATCACCACTGAACGGGGGTTCTTCTCTAAGGCCCCCACAGTAAAACGTCATCATGGTCACGCAACGACTCAACATCATCACGATAAAGAGGATGTTGCCCCGAGGATCCATCCCACACTCCCCGAGTCCTAGCCCCTCGGACCACCCGACGAGGGCAGAAAACGTACGACCAGGGACCGATCATCACCCTTGTCCCGGAGGAGGAGCTCCGCTGCCGAGTCATGAAGACGTACCATGAACATTCACATAAATCTGTTCACTCCTCCAAATCCCTCCATCTAGACATGGCAGTAGCATACGAGGAGGCACGCATCCCCGTCGGGCTACATCAAGCCAGTCGCTCATGCAGGATGGAACCTACCCGGCAGGAACCTCTCCATGCCCATGGTCGTGAATCCCACTAACCTGACACGGTGGCGACCCAGTTCCTGCAGGACCTATGACAACCCTGATTTTTATTACAACTTAAACATGCTTTATTACATGAAACTTCACTTGATACAACAAAGAAGATCGAGAGGTTTAGTGTCTTTGGGGCTTAGGATCATTACATAAAAACTTAAAACATGAAATAAAACATCTTTTTTGAAAACTTCCTTTACATGACCACTACATTCCCTCATACTTAGCATTGCATGGGATAACCTGAGGACATGCATAAGAAAAGGGTGAGCGATAAAGCCTAGTAAAGGAGTACACATGGAATAACATGAGGAGTAAAATACATGTTAGGAAATAGGCATGTCAATATATCATAAGAGAAATATGAACAAAATGTCATGATAAAGCATGATAATCATAACATGGAAATGTGGAAACAACACTTAACATTGAATTAGCATGAGCCAAGGCTCATTGCACATGGAGCATGAGTAAACCCTCATTGCACATGAAGCACGAGTAAAACCTCGTTTCACTTGAATTAGCATGAGTAAAAACTCATTGCTCTTGGACTATCATGATACTATACCTTACCCTATGCATTAGAGCGCTATAAGGGCGCACCCTTCTTAAACATTTCATTTCATGCATAGGTGCGCCACATGGATTAGAAAACATGGATTCATAAAACATAATCATTTATTCCACGATAAATGAATTTGGAATTCATACATGAAACGGTACAATAAATAAGTAAATGTGCATAAAGGTGAATACCCTTGATGGAGACATGGGCATGGTATCCACTACACAATGACATTGGCTTAGAAAATCGGTGTGATTTCGGTAGCGTAACGGCGTGACATAAGAATTCATAAAAAAGGTTTATGAGAGAGAAAAGGGGTTCCTCATCAAATTTACACGGAATGAACAGTAAGGAGGTCATATAGAAACATTTCCCAACAATTGAAATGGAATTTAGATTCATGAAACAAAAGTATTGCTTGAATGTAAAAGTAGACAGAGAAGTTCCTTTCGGAATTTTGGCATAGTAAAGGGTGTACATTGGAGGCATTTAATGAGAGTTAAAGGGGTATACCATCATTAAAAAAATAAGAGGGTGGTATGGGGGAGGTGAGAAACCATACCCCAACATTCATAATTGAAAATAAAAGGGCAATACAACTTAAATAAAATTGACAAAAATGAGAAAGGAAGAAAAACCCTTACTTGGAACTGAGCTTCCAAAGGCTAGAGAGAAGCTTGTGAGAGGCCTCTTGGGAGCTTGGGGCACCTTGGGAGGATTCTAGAGAGAGTAGGGCAGAGGTTGGACGAACTCCAAGGGATTTTAGTGAGGAGGAAGTGGGATATTGGGTGGGTTTATATAGGAAAGGTGAGAGAATTATTTATTATTTAGGTTTGGGACCCCTTATATTAAAATAATCCAAACCACAAACCATCCCATGTAATTTGCCCATGGTTTCTATAAAAGGAAAGAGGGAAACAGTATTTTTCATGTCCAAGGTCCGAACTTATTAAAAAATTATGGTTTCTTATATGGAGGTGAGTCACACTCCCATGGAAATTAATTTAAAAAGGCAAAGTGTTGAATAAGTCTTGAGGGGTTTATTAATGCTTCGAAAAGTATGTCAAACAAACCCAAAATCACATTATTTTAATTATAAAACATATATTTGTCGAACATATGTATTATGGTATTTTATTACATCACCATTGGTTCATTATGATGTCATAAAACACATTATATAATTAAATGGTATTTAATTTTTACTCAAAAATTTGACTGTCTCAGAAAATTATGAAAAAGTCACAGTTGGATAATTTCGACGTACTGATTCAAGAAATGACATTTATTTTATCTAAAAAAATTCTAAATATGTTAATTTTAACTTTTAAAATAAAAACCAACATATATAAAAAATTCACAGGTTTTGACAGAAATGGCTTTCAAACCTTAATAAAAAATTTAATTGCATTCATAAATTTATAAGATCATTTATATTTAATAAAAATTAATTTAATATTAATAATAATATTTTAATAAAATATTATTTAATTCAAAAAATCCATTAATTTAATAAAAAATATTTCTTAATTAAATAATAATTAAAAACACCATTTGTACATTAAAAACTATTTACAATGTATCAAAAATGACTAGAAAATATATTCATTATTAAATACAAAAATAATGTACATGAACATAGTAATAATTTTTTATTACATAACCCCTTAATATAGACGCATAAGACCTAAGGGTAAGGTGTGCAATGGTGATAGACTCTTGGGGAGGCTCGGATAACATCGTTCGAGAGGTAATTTCAATCAACTTCCACTTTTCCCGTAGACTGTCACGTTTGAGCTTGACATAATGAAGCTCAACTTGGGCTTGGTCAAGGGCGAAGCCCAAAGATGCCACCTCTTTTCCGAGCTCCGACAAATGGGATTTGTATGGGGAAATTCTACTGGATGAGGCCATCGCTTACTCTTTCTGAGTAAAAATTGGTTTCGTTAAAGCCTTACATTTATACTAATCATGTGATCAATGTTCAACGACTATATTAACAATGATCAAAATTCCTAACATGAAACCAATGAAGTTGACAAATTATAAAAAAACATTTTTCATAAAGAGACATTTAACTGGATCAAGAGGGATTTTCCATTAATGAAACATTGGGTCATTACAATATTCCCCCCATAAGAAATTTCGCCCTTGAAATTTTCCTTTTCCCACATTAAAACAAATGTCGGTAACTTATCTTCATCATATCCTCCGACTCCCATGTCACTTCTTCAAACTTGTGGCTTCTCCACAACACCTTGACGAGGGGAATTGTCTTATTTCGTTGAAATTTTTCTCTACGATCTAAGAACTTCACTGGTTTCTCCTCATAAGAAATATCATCTTCCAATTTTACCACCTCGGAAGAGATTACATGTGAAGGGTCCGGTATGTACTTCCTTAAGAGGGATACATAAAAGACATCATGTACCTCGCCCATAGTAGGTGGAAGTACTAGTCGATTGGCCACAGCCCCAACACGATCAGGAATCTCGAACGGGCTGATGTACCGTGGACTTAACTTCTCTTTCATCCCTAACATCATGACCTTCTTCCACGGAGATATGCATAAAAACACCATGTCTCTAACTTTAAACTCAACGTCTTGTCGATGATTATCTACATAACTCTTCTATCTACTCTGGGATGCCATGATTTTCTGTAGAATGGTTTTCACCTTCCCCACCATTTTTTCGACCATTTCTGGTCCAAGCAGCTTACGTTCACCGACCTCATCCCAACATACCGGTGTTCTGCACCTTTTCCGATAAAGGGCTTCTTATGGTGCCATTTGGATGCTTGAGTGGAAACTGTTATTATAAGAGAACTCAACCAGAGGAAGATGTTGATCTCATCCTCCTTTAAAGTCCATTGAGCATGCTATCAACATATCCTCAAGTGTTTGGATAGTCCTCTCTGATTGGCCATCAGTTTGAGGATGATAGGCCGTACTAAAGTTCAGTTCAGTATTTAGAGCATGTTGAAGACTCTTCCAGAACATAGAGGTGAATCTTGGATCTCGGTCGGACATAATAGATAGTGGTACTCCATGAAACCTTACCACTTCCCTAATATATATCTGTTCCATTTGATCAAATGAGAAATCCTCTCGAATAGAAATGAAGTGTGTAGTCTTTGTAAGACGATCCACAATAACCCGGATTGCATTATTTCCTTTGGATGTCCTCGGAAGTCCAGTGATAAATTCCATGGTGATGTTCTCCCATTTCCATTCTGGTATGGGTAATGATTTCATCATCCCCTTAGACTTCTGCCTCTCTGCCTTCACTTGCTGACACACCATGCACATTGATGTATATTCGGGGATCTCCTTCTTCATATTATCTGACCAAAAGTTTTCTTCGAGATCTCGATACATCATTGTTCTCCCTGGATGAATAGATAAATTTGAACTATGTGCATCATCCAAAAGTTCCTTCTTCAGCTCCAGACTTGATGGAACATATAGTCTTTTCCCAAACCGCACAATTCCTTCTTCATTAACATTAATCTCTGAGGATTTTCCCTTTTTGATAGTTTCCACTTTTTCTTGAATTCCCCCATCATCCTTTTGAGCATCCATTAACCTTTCCAAAAGAGATGGTTGATCAATCATTTGTGAAAGGATTGATAATGTTCCCTTCTTTATTATTCCCACGTCCATCTTCATCAAGTCTAAGAAGATTGGATCCTTCTCAGTTCTCATCATTGATAGAATCACTGGATTCTTTCTACTTAGGACATCTGCCACCTTGTTCGCTTTCCCAGGGTGGTAATGTATTGAACAGTCATAATCCTTGATGAGCTCTATCCATCTTCTCTGGCGCATATTAACCTCTTTCTGTATGAATATATATTTAAGACTCTTGTAGTCAGTATATATCTCACATTTATCTCCATAGAGATAATGCCGCCATATTTTCATGGAAAAGATCACTACCGCCAACTCCAGATCATGTGTTGGATAGTTTCTCTCATGGATTTTCAACTTCCTTGAGGCATAGGATATCACTTTATCATTATGCATTAGCATACATCCTAAGAACTTCTTTGAGGCATCACTGAATACCACAAAACTTCCCCACTTATGGGTAAAGTGAGAACGAGCGCAGTGATAAGCCTCCTTTTCAACTCTTCGAAGCTTTCTTCACATTCATCACTCAAAGAAAACATTACTCCCTTTCGAGTTAGCTTTGTAGGAGGGTTGGAAAATCGTGACAAATTTCTCACAAATCGTCGATAATATCCAGCTAACCCCAAGAAGCTACAGATATTCGTTACCGATTTTGGCCTCGGCCATCCATCAATTGCATCTGTTTTGGAGGGGTCCTCAGATATCCCATTGCTTGTGATGAAATGGCCCAATAATGATACTTCCTTCAACCAGAACTCACACTTTCTATACTTTTCATAGAGCTTCTCCTTGTGCAAAGTCTCTAGTATAGTTCTTAAATGCTCCTCATGGTCCTCATTGGTTTTGGAGTGTATTATAATATCATCTATAAAGACTACCAAAAATTTGTCAAGGTAATCTCTAAAGACTCTATTCATCAAGTCCATGAATATTTCTAGAGCATTGGTGAGTCCAAAAGGAATTACTATGAATTCATAGTTCCCATATCTTGTACGAAAAGTAGTCTTGGGGATATCTTCCTTCTTCACCCTTACTTGATAATACCCTGGCCGCAAGTCCACCTTGGAGAAGTATTGTGCTCCACGAAACTGATCGAAGAAGTCATCATTTCATGGGAGTGGATACTTGTTATTTATCGTTATTTTGTTAAGTTCACGATAATCGATGCAAAGACGCTTTGACCCATCCTTATTCTTGATGAAGAGGACTAGTTCACCCCATGATGATGCACTTGGGCGTATAAACCCTTTATCCAGATTCTCCTATAGTTGTTTCATCACCTCTTCAAGCTCAACAACAACCATTCTATATTGAGTCTTGGATATTAGTAATGCCCCAGGTATAAGTTCAATTAAGAACTCAACATCTCTTCTAAGAGGAAGACCAGGCAGTTCCTCGGGAAACACTTCCGTGAATTCCCTCACAATAGGCATTTCTTCGAGGATGGTTTCTTCATTGGACTCAATCATCTGAGCCAGATACGTGTGCTCATAGGGAAGTAATATCCATGCTTGAGATGATGGAGCTAAAAGAGATTCATCTTCCTCCTGACACTTGTAACGAATCGAGGGTCGATTCTCCATATGGAGTGTGATTTCCCTCTCTCGACAATTTATGTTGGCTCTATATAAGGAAAGCCAATCCATACCAAGAATTGCATCAAATTCCACCAAAGGGAGTATGATGAGGTTCGCCAGGAAATTCATTCCACAGATTATAACAGGGTAGGACTTATATTCATGGGATGCAATGAATGCCCCATTTCCCATTCTCACCGACATCATTATTTTCATGATTTGTGGTGGTGCTGGGATTTTTCTACTTAACATTCAAGATATAAAAGAATGCGTAAACCTGAATCAAAAATTTCGTTCCCTATTCATGAATGAATTACTAGCGTACCTGTCACCACTTCGTTGTAAGGGTTCACTTCGGTAGAAGTGATGGAAAAATCTCTTCCTTGCTATCTTGGAGGTTGTTGGTTGCCTCCAATAACCCTTGGATTAGGGCACTGATTTGAAAAATGACCTGGTTCTTTGAAATTATAAAATTGAACAATGCGTTGAGGCTCGAATGGAGAGTTCCTCTCCTCTATCACAGCTGCGGGTCCTTCTTGCCGATAGTTAATAGATATGTGCCCTTCTCTTCCACACCTGAAGCATTTTCTCGTCCCTTGATGGCAATTTCCAGGGTGCTTCTTTCTGCACTTTTGGAAAGTGGGGTGCCGGAACTTCTTAGCGTCGTTGAATTTATCCATCGGACCACTAGCATTGAAGTCCACCTTACGCTTCGTGTCCCCATGATACCCCTGTGATTCTCCGATCTACATTTCGACCTTTAGGGAACATAGGACAATTTCCTCATAGCTGTCGAAGTCACGGATCGCTAATGCTTTCCGCAAGCTAGGCTTCATCCCACCAAAGAAGCGGTCAACCTTGCATTCGGGGGTAACGACAAAGCCGGAAGCGTATCGTGCAAGCCTTGTGAAGTTTGCCTCGTACGCTCCCACAGATTCTTCATCTTTCTGTTTGAGGGAAAGGAAGTCCCTTTCCATCTTAAGACGGAGGGTGCGTGGAAAATATTTATCAAAAAACATCTTCCGGAATTCCTTCCATTCCAAAGCCTCGATCTCCTCCTCAGGCTTCGTATTTTTGATCAACGTCCACCATTGATCAGCTTCACCCTCCATACGATAATCCGCAAGGAGAACCTTCTCTTTTTCAGAGCATTGGTGGATGGAGAATATCATTTCAATGGAGTTGATCCATTGTTCAGTGATCGTGGGATCAGATGATCCACTAAAAGTAGGAAGCCTTTGTCTCATGAAGCTTTCAATAGCGACTTGTTCTTTCTTATGGGGGTTCGAACGTTCCTCTTGACCAGTGATTCTATTCAAAACTTGAGTTTGCTGAGAGAGAAGCGTGACAAAGTTCATGATTCCCGCTCCCATTGGATTGGGCATCTTATAAGTACAATCATCACACTGATCTTCACAACGGTTGTTAGCCCGAGTTCTCCTATTACCGGCCATTGGCTGGAATAAAAGGAAAGTTAGGGGTAACACATAAAGGTTAATCCAAAGACAAAAGTTGATAACTTATAAATAATCTTTAATCTCTTTAACTCATGAGTCTATAGGATTCAATCCAGGCTTTTCATGATCTTCCTTCTAACATATATTCTTCTGGGCATTTTTTCCCTTAATAAGGGTTCATAATAAGATTGTGAATTTATCAAAACATATCACCCGGGAGTGTCGTAACCAAGAGTGTAGCATGGCCCGTTGTCGTGCACCAGTTCCCGTTCGAGTCTAGCTCAAAGCGGTGTTTTCAGGTTTTACCCCTAGGATACATCTGTGCCATAGCCGCCTCTACCGGCTCGTATCCAGAAAGGGATGTATTTGTTTGATAAACCACTTACCTTGTATTTACCATTACTTACGGATGTTTTTATTATACATAGTCTTGTATCCAAGGCTTTACTAGGGTTTCCTAATCCCAAAAATAACTAAACCTATCCTCTTATACCAACTATAACAACCCTGCTTTTTATTACAACTTAAACATGCTTTATTACATAAAACATTACTTGATACAACAAAGAATATAGAGAGTTTTAGTGTCTTTGGGGCTTTGGATCATTACATAAAAACATAAAACATGAAATAAAACATCTTTATTGAAAACTTCCTTTACATTATCACTACATTCCCTCGTACTTAGCATTTCATGGGATAACCTGAGGACATGCATAAGAAAAGGGTGAGCTATAAAGCCCAGTAAGGGAGTACCCATTGAATAACATGAGGAGTAGAATAAATGTTAGTCAATAGGCATGTCAATAGATTTTAAGGGAAACATGAACATAATGTCATGATAAAGCATGATAATCATAACATGGAAATGTGGCAACAACACATAACATTGAATTCGCATGAGCCAAGGCTAATTGCACATGGAGCATGAGTAAACCCTCATTGCACATGAATCACGAGTAAACCATCGTTGCACTTGAATTAGCATTAATCAACACTCATTTCACTTGACATATCATGATACTATACTTTACCCAATGCATTGGAGCGCTATTAGGGCACACCCTTCTTAAACATTTCATTTCATGCATAAGTTTGCCACATGGATCATAAAACATGGATTCATAAAACATAATCATTTATTCCATGATAAAAGAATGTGAAATTCATACATGAAATTTACAATAAATAATTAAATGTGCATAAAGGTGAATCCCTTTGATGGAGAAATGGGCATGGTATCCACTACACAATGACATTGGCTTAGAAAATCGGTGCAATTTCAGCAGCGTAACGGCGTGACATAAGAATTCATAAAAAAAGGTTGATGAGAGAGAAAGGGGTTCATCATCATATTTACATGTAATTAATAGTAAGTAGGTCATATAGATACATGTACCAACAATTGAAATGGAATTTAGATTCATGATACAAAAGTATTTCTTGAATGTAAAAGAAGAGAGATAAGTTCCTTTCGGAATTTTGGCACAGTAACGGGTGTACATGGGAGGCATTTAATGAGAGATAATGGTGTCTCCCAGCATTCAAAAAATAATAGGGCAGTATGGGTGAGGTGAAAAACCATACCCCAACATTTATAATTGAAAATATATGGGCAATACAACTTAATGAAAATTGACAAAAATGAGAAAGGAAGAAAAAACCTTATTTGGAAGTGTGCTTCCAAAGGCTAGAGAGAGGCTTTTGAGAGGCTTATTGGAAGATTTAGGAACCTTGGTAGGATTCTAGAGAGAGTAGGGAAGAGGTTGGACGGACTCAAAGGTATTTTAGTGAGGAGGAAGTGGGAGTTTGGGTGGGTTTATATAGGAAAGGTGAGGGAATTCTTTATTATTTAGGTTTGGGACCCCTTATATTAAAATAATCCAAACAACAAACCATCCCATGGTATTTGCCCATGGTTTCTAGAAAAGGAAAGAGGAAAAAAATATTTTACAAGCTCATGTTCCGAACTTATTAAAAAATCAGGGTTGCTTATGTGGAGGTGAGTCACACTCCCATGGAAATTAATTTAAAAAGGCAAAGTGTTGAATAAGTCATGAGGGGTTCAATAAGGCTTTGAAATGTAAGTCAAACAAACCCAAAATCGCATTATTTTAATGATAAAACATATATTGGCCGAACATAAGGATTAGGTTATTTTATTACATCACCATTGGGTCATTATGATGTCCTAAAACACATTATATAATTAAATGGTATTTAATTTTTACTCAAAAATTTGACTGTCTCAGAAAATTAAGAAATATTCACCGTTGAATAATTTCGACATCCTGATTCCAGAAATGACATTTATTTTATCTAAAAAAATTCTAAATATGTTAATTTTCATTTTTAAAATAAAAACCAACATTTATCGAAAATTCACGGGTTTTGACCCTAATGACTTTCAAACCATAATAAAAATTTTAATTGCATTCATAAATTTATAAGATCATTTATATTTAATAAAATTAATTTAATATTAATAATAATATTTTATTAAAATATTATTTAATTCAAAAAATCCCTTCATTTAAAAAAAATAGATTTCTTAATTAAATAATAATTAAAAACACCATTTGTACTTTAAAAACAATTTATAATGTATCAAAAATGACTACAAATTATATTCATTATTATATACAAAATTAATGTACATGAACATAGTACTACTTATTTGTTACATAACCCCTTAAAACAGCCGCATAATACCTAAGGGTAAGGTGTGCAATGGTGATAGACTCTTGGGGCGGCTCAGATAACATCGCTCGAGTGGTAATTTCAATCAAATTCCACTTTTCCCATAGACAGTCACGTTCGAGCTTGAAATAATGATGATCAGCTTGGGCTTGGTCAAGGTCGTAGCCCAAAGATGCCACCTCTTTTCCAAGCTCCGAAAAATGGGCTTCTTATGGGGAAATTCTACATGATGAGGCCATCGCTTCCTTTGTCTGAGTAAAAATTGTGTTCGTTAAAGCCTTACATTTATACTAATCATGTGATCATTGTTCAACGGCTATATTAAAAATGGTCATAATTCATAACATGAAACCAATGAAGTTGACATCTTATAAAAAAACATTTTTCATAAAGAGACATTTAACTGGATCAAGAGGTATTTTCCATTAATGAAACTTTGGGTCGTTACAGGACCATCTCCTAGAAGACGCTCTTGATGCCTACCATCCAGGCATGGTGTCGATCAACAGAGCCCTCCATCCAGATGTGGCGGCAATTAATAGGCGGTCATGGCTCCCTGCCAAAAAATGCCACATACTCGATACGTTGGGAAACCAAAATATGCAGGTCCAGCTCCCTACAGATTCATGTTAAATCTGTCATCCCGATGTGGCGGAAAACCAAGAGATAAACTGGCATATCCCGGCCCAGGGGCAGATTCATTCACCTGCCCCGACGTAGGAGAATTATCAGTACCCACTGACCACCGGAGTACCAGAGAAGGATATTCCTACTATGATACCTGAATTGGCCTTCATACCAGTTCCAGCCAAACATGACTCTCTACATATCCTGGCAATGATGGAGGAGCATGTATCGATCCCAGATCATATTTTGCAGACTTGCCAGAATGTGATTACATCAGTGGAAACATCAAAGACTTGGGCTCATGAGCCCATGTTCCCAATTGAGGTGACTTATCTATGAGACTACATAGCCGCCTCGGAGTAGATCTGCTTCCCTACTTCCGACCAGGAGGGTCGCCATCCATATTATGTGACGCAAGGGAAACCAGATTGAGCAGCTTCACTCTTTCCAACTAGGGGACACCCGTCTATCACGGAGGATGCTCTAGATCAGAAATATATCTATGATAAAGGTTAAGTCGAGCGTCAGTGTATCCCGACAGCATCACGGGACCCAATTACTTAGGGACACAGAGGTGAAGGCCATTGTCAATAGCAGAAGGTCCCCGCAGCCCGTAAGAAAGCGCCTCGAACGCACCGAAGGTAGCTGGAAAATAAAGAGTGGGTTCATGACTCGGCTCTGCTGGGAGCTGGGGTTCCCAACACCGCTAAGTGCATATCGAAGGCTCAGAATCCTTCCCACCCATAACATTATTATGGGAGCAGTAGTAGCAGTTGCGATGTTCCTCCCCGCAATGTGTCTACTAGCAGCTCTGAAGGTCCTCCCCAGAGCACACGCGGGGGCCTCCCCCGCGGGCATATAACGATCAGTCACGAGAGCTCCTCTTTAGACACGAGTCGCATAAACCCTCCATGTGACCAGAAGATCGAGCAAAAATATGGTCTTCTACTTGATGTGTTCCACCCTAAAGGTCTTCCCTCGTGTATATGCTGAATACACTCTCCATGCAGTGGGACCATAGATTATGATAGTAGTCCTCGCTATCATAGTCACAACTACGGAGGCCCTCCCCGCAGCGACATCTCATCGCGACATGAAGGTCCTCCCCTTGTCATGGCCTGCCCTGAAGTTCCTCTCTAGGGGTTATGCTGTAATGACACTCCGCGAATCCGGGCATCAGGTCACGGTGGTAGTCCTCGCCACCCGAATAATGGAGGTCCTCCCTGTAGAAACGTCAAGCAACGAGAAGGCCCTCCCCTCGTTGCAGTACATTCTGAAGGCCCTTCCTATGGTGTACCCTGTATATATTCTCCCTTCAGCAGTTGTAATGGTAGTCCTCACCATTGCAGCAGCTGTGATGGTTTTCCTTGCCACCATGGCTGCCATTGCGAAGGACCTCCCCGCAGTGGCCACAAGCAACAAGAAGGTCCTCCACTTGTCGTAGTGTGTCTTGAAGGTCCTCTCCAGGATGCACATCGAACGTCAAACCATGATGGTCATCCTCACCATCATGGTAGTTATTGCGAAGGCCCTCCCCGTAACAACACTACGTAGCCAAAAGGACCTCCCCTTGCTGCGACCTGCCTTGGAAGTCCTCCCCAGGGTATGCACTGAAAAAGTCCTCTATGCAGTGAGTCATAAAGAATTAATGGTAGTCCTTGCCATTGTGGCCTCCATTGCAAAGGTCCTCCCCACACTGACATATCACATCGACAAGAAGGTCCTGCCCCAGCCGAATCAATCACAGAAAATCCCTCGTATGCCGAGTCACTCATAAGGACAAGATCAAGCATGTCAGATTCCCAGCTAGTCACCAACGACACCATTATTCAATCGGGAGACGTTCAGGGGCCACGTTCATCTTCTGAACCACCTTAGAATCGCTCACATGATAATTTGATAACTACCGACCCCACTGCTTCCGACCAAACTATCAGTGAGCATCTCAGTTGGGTCGACCAGTTAGAGGAATCGCTAGTGGAGTAGTATGCCGACATGTTGCACCTGAGAAAACGACTGGCCAGGGATGATATACCAGTTATGTTTTGGCCCACGGCCACCTCTCAGTTCGACATACCTGGAATGTTGTCAGAGGAATTCATGCACGACATCCGCTACAATATATGGACAACCCTCCTCTATCTAAAATCAAGCTTCATGCCCTATGATGGCTATGTATACTACGTAAAGACAATAGGATACCTCCTGCATCACATTGACCTGGAAGCTCTTCATTCGGCGCGACAATGGCGACCCGAGAGGCGTAATGGAAACATAAAGATAGCCTGCCTCTGTGCGCTGCACCAGTTGTGCCACCTCAATGATGATGCTCCAACAGGAGTCCATATCAGAGGATGGGGAGAACATGGAGCTCTGCATCTCACTCTGTTCCCTGCCCAGAAGAACCCATTCTTCATGGTATCTTGCAACGCCATCACATCAAGACGACAATCGAGTGGGGTCCCTACTCAGGAGAGACAACACACCCAATATAGCCAGGCCTTGAGTAAGTCTAGAAGTTTTAGGCTCGATGGGAACAAGCCATTCAAGAACTTCGGAATCAGACCACCCAGAGAATACAATAGGCCTCTCACCTAAGAGAGGCCAATCAGCGGTCATTGCTTGCCTCCCCACAAGGGGTCAATTCACAGAAGAACTCAGCATCAATCCCAACTCACCCCCAAATGGGGGAACGCAAGATCAAGTAGGTAGCGATAGTAGAATCCACTACTGAAATCCAAGGTCAACCCTAGCCAGCAGGGTGGGGGAATTATTAACAACAAATGCACCCATAAAACCAATAAAACGGGAAGAGACTCAATATCCATGGAACAGAGCCGAACCCATCCCTCTAGGGTAGGGGCATTTTTACCACCTCAACAACAACCTCCCCCATGATAATTGGTATTCTATCATCTAGGGAGGACACTCAGAAGAAGAGATTACTGCCCTATCCCATCATTTGAATCATCATACCCTTCAATAGGGAGGCGTACCGTAAGGTCGCATCAATGAACTCTCTGCGTCACCCTTCATCAAGGAGCCCGAAAGCAATCCCGAGACAGAAGAGGGAAGAACAATAAAAGACACGGGAGATCCTCTTCCTATTTGGACGATGAAATCTTATCCACCCCAAGATATGAATCCTACAACACCATAGAGGATAACCCCGTGGGTAATACCAAAGATGATGAAAATCTGGATAGATCGGGAGACGATGGTTCCATTTAGGTAGTGACTCACAACGAACCACCAGGTGTGCACACCCGAAACTAGAGGGCCGCTCTAAATATGGATGCCCCTTCAGTTAACCCTCCTCCACTGACCCTGCGAGCTTCCAATAAGGATAAGAACAAAGGACCAGTTTCCCTTAACCCGCCTCCTTCTCTCAAAAAAAAAATGAGCCACTTACACTCGAAGAGAGGTTCACCCGACTGGAAGAGGAAATGAAAAAATTGAGGCGTCTTAATGCCGAGATACTCCAGAGGAACCATCTTATTGATAGCGCATCCCATGAAGATCCACATCGTGCACTCCCAGTAAGTGTACCTCAAATACCAAGGTTTTCCCCGACAAAGAAAGCATGGTCATGGATCCCACCCACTGAGGCACCCAGACCATCCAACTACCTAAATTTGGATCCTGATTAATACCAAGACATCCCTCCACTCAGGAAGGAACATAATAGAGTATGGATTAAACCTCCGAAGATGTCACAAATGGAACATGCACCCCTGGTTCCAACCGAACCGGATCCTCAAGAAATGCCTCGCGCTACAGCTGCCCAGGACCGGTAAGAACATGATGTAGACTAGGGTCTCACCAAAACCATTGAGGCACTGACAGCTTGATTGGAAGAAATGGAAGGTCTATGTGCCCCAATACATCCAGAGAGGAATCCCTACCCGGATTGGGTGAGCAACACACCTCCTCCATCCAATTTTGGGAGCCCTGTATTCCCTGTCAACAATGGACCAGGTGATTCAGAAAAACATTTGATACACTACGCATCTTATTGGGACCCTAGGAAGGGAACTCCGGAACAGCAAGAAGTAGTGAAACTCAGATTCTTCATACGGACCTTGCAAGGATCTGCCTTGGTCAGGTATATGAGCCTACCATCCCAGTCAATTAATAGCTAGGAAGACCTTTGGTAGTAGTCCTTGTTCCACTTCAGCTTAATGTTGCCTAAAACAATGGTCACACTACTACAAATTTGGCTTATAATAGCGCTAAAAATCCCTTTAACAGTGCTAAAAAATATCTTTTAATCTCGATGAAGATAAAGGGGGGTCCCCTTTATCAGTGATAAGAAAGCACTGATAAAGGTAGTATTTATCAGTGCTATTTTTAGCGCTGATAAATGTATAATATATCAATGCTATTTTCAGCGCTGATAAAAACTACCTTTATCAGCGCTCAAAATAGCTATGATATATTATCCATTTATCCGCGCATAACTAGAGCTGGTAAAGTCCAATGATCCTGTGCAAAACTAGAACCACCACAGAACCTGCCCAGCACCTGTACACATTACAACACCTATACAGAGCACAAACAACACCTGCACACAACACAAAAAACACCCACACACAAAGCACAGAAGAAAGAAAATGATACATACATTTACTTGAAATCATGAAAACAAAACAACACACTTCTATATACATTTCAAAAAAAATTTAATTTGGTTACAATTACATTTTCCCAACAAATAGTAAAAAACAATTATGTTCCCTCCTTTTTGAATCCATCTACTCTAAAAAATTGTCGTCCATGGCAGCGGTTTCTGAACAAAGCAGGAAAAATAATTCAGGTACATAATAAACCAAATATTATGTTAGTAATACAATAATGAAATAAAGAATGGGGTTGCTAAATGGAGCTATACTAATGAGGCACAAAACATAAGATAACCAATTAACGAAATTGGGGCATGGTTAGGGCTAATCATCTATAATTATCAAATGGCCAAATGTTTAGTAGAACATGGGCTATTTAATGATTCGAGGGGGAATAAATAAACCTACAGTTTGGTTCTAGGGTTATGATGGTCTAACATTGATGGTTAATAGTTTGTCAAATAATATGATGAACTTCTATAAGGTATGATTTTTTGGGGAAGTATCTCTATGTGGTTGAATAATGGATTTTAAGCCACTCAATGAAACTATACGGATAATAAGTGTGTGTATATTTATTCCCACGTTGTTGGAAAAAGATTTATTTTACCCATAGGCCTAATAATTCACCTAATTAATGAGTGGAATTAAAAAAATTTCACTATCAACCATTAAAGCGGGTTACCCTCGTATATCCCTCATTACACTCAACAAAATCCTTTAAACGCACTCTTCTCCTTCTCCCTAACCCAATGGGATATCTCCTTTACTTTTGAGATAAATCAAATATTATCAGTTACATTAAAAGTGTGGTGGAATATATTTAACCCTATTATACTCCTCTATATTCTTATCCTTCTTCCCATAACTTTGGTTTCAACTGTTAGGGATTTTGGTCTCCATTCCATAGCGTCATGATGCTATTGGATACCAATGATGGGCCTTTTGCAATGACATTAAACCTTTCCTATATACCTATAGCCACGGTTTATTACAATGGCTATATATCCCCCCATTCCATAATAATGAAGCACCCCTGATCTCTTCCCTAGCACACCCCCTACACACTGCCCACCCTCGAGCACACCCCCTACCCATGTACACTCCCTGCCCCCTGAACACCCCATTCCCCATTCCCCAGCACACCCCTTCCCACTGCACTTCCCCCCTGCCCATTGCACACCCCCTTCCCACCCGTACATATTTCAAAAGAACGCAGCACACCCCTACCCCTTCCCCCTACCACTTTGCCCCCTCCCCCCTCCCCCAAATACCACCTCTTCCCTCTCAACTTGTCCCCTGCACATCATAAAAAAAATACCTTGTTTGTAAATTGTGCTCAATTTACATTATACATATCATATATATCAACACATTCTTATAAAATTTCATTCAATTTAAATACACATATATAGTCCCTCTACATCTCATAATAAAACCCTCTTTAAAATTCACAAACACATTAAATCCATTTGAGAACACCCATCACACCACTTTCTCATTTCTTCAAACACATTTAAAGGACTTAAGCATGAAAATCCACTAGAAATACAACTGCATTAACATTAATTATAACTTTCAAGTCTATACACACCCCAGATTCCTTTGATAACACATTTTTAACCACACAAACATTTCATATAGTACACTTAGCAATCAAATACTGAATAATAAAATCATCATATAATGTAAAATCATGGAATCACCTACATAAAGCTTGAAATCGTCCGAAATCTACTGGAAAACATAAAACCACACCTCCACAATACCTTCATAAGGACTAATTAAACATTAATATTGAATATATTAATGGAAAACCATGTTTAACTTGTGGTATTCCATGAGTTTAACATTCCATAAGGATAGAGGGTCATGGTTTAATGTCTTACAGAGATTTAAGACCTGGGTGGATCAAAACACTTATAAAGGTGGATCAGGTAGGTACATCTCTAGGAGGGAGAACCTGGAATGTTTACCTGATAGATGGATCAAAACGCCCAATGAGGTCTGAACCAAGTGTGGGGCATCCCATAATGGTAGGGTTTCTCATTTTGAAGACTTATTCGGATGCCACTAAGGGAAATAAAAGAGGGAAAATAAGTGAAGGTGTACCCTAGTGAGGTGGTCACTATGGTTTACCATTGGTTGGGATTTAACCTCATGGAGGATTCCTACGTACCCTATTTAGAATAAAATCATCAAAACCCATATATGTAAAAGAGGTATGTTGTGGGTATTAACCATGTTTATCTTCCCTTCACACTAGGAATACTCTTGGTTGGATGAGTATGGGTTTTGTGGGGATTATGCATTGTTAGATTCTCAGGTTCTTCCAAGAGTAGCAATGGGATGAATGGTACATACGTGCTAAGATGGACCATGTGAATGGTGTGTTAATTTTAAAGAGGCATTAGGCACAAAAAAAATGTGGAGCTGTCTGTAAACATTATTTATTGGGGCCATGGGGCTCATCATACTCCCCATACCTTCCATAAACACATCAAAACATCACGAAGACCAGATTCTACATGATGGTGCATCACAAGGTTGATTCTTTTGATGATGTACTGGTCATTTGAGATTGTATTTCATCTCAACCAGACTCTCACTTACTTGAATTATCCTGGGACACATATTTTGGTTCCAAAAAATCCTTCAACAATAACGATTATCTCATGCATATACCTAGAAATAATTGTGCAAGTAATCCAACAGAACATGTTCTTAGATACTTGTTCAAACAAATAAGATATAGAAAATGGATTTGGTTGATCCTCGGTGGTTTCTTCATTCACCCCATACGCACAGCACACCACCATGCCTTACTTCAATATTGATTTGTTCAAGGATCAATAATATGAATCCATGGATAAAAAATGTTGACTAAATAATTATGATTTTAATACATCAGAGAATTCTCAATTCACCAAAGAATGTTGGAGGATAATCAATGATCATATATAGATAACATAAGTTGTAGGAATTCACCTTTATCATATTTATGTACAATCTTCCATCAGGTATGTTTCCCATTCATTTCTAAACACATGTATATCATCTTCTGAATATGAGTTTTTGCGATAGTCATGGTAGTACTGAAAAAATATAAGTACACAAAGGATAAGTAAATATTTTAAATTAAATCTTAATTATTTTTGAAAATACCTCATCAGGGATGCTAGTTTGTTGATGAAATACAATCTCCTTCATAAATTTACAAACATAATAACCACAGTTCTATCTGTTTGTTTGTTTTAGACACTACAAAAACATCGACAACAGTATGTAATTTGTTTTGATATGTGGTTGGATAGTGAAATGTTATTATATATACCCAGATACTTTTCCAATTGTAGATCTTGTAGGCATGCTCATCCTTATGCCCTGGATTCATTGCATGCATTAGAATATATTGATGCACCACCCTATCATAACAGAATCCTCATTAAAAGATAACATAAATTATACAACTAGAATTTTAGTTTTAAAATGTTGGATCTAGTATATTACAAATTAACAAACTCTATCATGCATGGTCGGTTTGTTGGATATCCATGCGTTGAATTTAGAAAATAAATGTTTGGAGTATCCAAATTGACTGTAATCAGCATCCAATGCTCCCTAAAAATACAAAAAGGATTAAGTAAAGAAGGAAATGAAAATATAGTTTATATGATTAAATTGTAGAGTTTTACCCTTGCATCATTGGTATTAAAAAGATTCTATCATCTGTAATTTTGTTTTCAAATGATTTGAACAGGGATGAAATTATTACAGCCTCTTTATCAGAATCTATTTCATCTTTTGAAGAGGTGGTGTGAGGACTAACGAGTCCAAATTTTTGTTCATGGGGAAATCCCTTCAATTTTTTTTCATATATATGTATGCGAAAAATATAAAATTTATTTAGCCAAAATTATCAATGTATATCAACTTTTGTAAAATCAAATCATGAAAACATACCTCATATATACATTTACAACTGAGGAGCCTAGCCATTCATACTTGAGGAGTTCATTTACATTTTCAGCACTAATTAAATCTGAAATTTCCTCTCCATACATATCTTTTTTGAAATCAACTATGTTAGTAATGCCATATTTCAACTTTGTATCCACATGATCCTGCAATGATATAAACTATGGACATAGATCGGGCTGGGTGAAGGTGCACTCAGTAGACCATTTCAATTGGTTGGTTGACCCTTGATATAGTTTTGAGCTGATATTTCATTTCACACCACAGTCCTTGTCATTCTGTAATAAAATTCATTGGTTCATACCTTTTTTCATTAAATGTTAAAGGTCCAGCTTGGAAAATAAACTGGAAATGAATACCTTTTTGTCGACATATTTTTTACAAGAACTGTCAGCCATGTGATGAATGTTCCAAAAGCTTGTTCAAACATATGAATGTCACCATAGTCATTTATAATAGGTAGCTCAGCACTCGGCTCATTAGCTACGTTAATTGACACTCTAATATGATCTTTTGGAAGCTTTCTGTTTTGTAGCATGTCATTTTGCGTATTGAACATTGTGTCCCTCGCTACAAGGCGATAGGTGGGAGTTCATAAATACAAATCACAGTCATTTCCCCCTATGGAATATTAGTACAGGAAAGGAATCAGTGTCTATGTAAATCACATTTCACAGAAACAATTATTAAAACATTGATTACCTCATCTAAGGCATGTTTTTTAGGGGAATGGCTCGCCGCAAAGCTAGTGGGGGTGGGGTGAGATCATCACACACAATTTGTTGTTGAGTTTTTTCTTCTGTTCACCTCTTCCCCATCAATGTTGATATAATCTATCTCTGGTATTTTAATTCTTTTTAAAAAATAGATAATGTTTCTTGCAGCTTTTGCATGTTTTTCATTTTTCTCTCCCCCCCCCCCCCCCGCCCCTTGTTTTTGTTTTTGAAAATATGTTCAGGGTGTCACCCTAAAACCTCCACCTCTGACGCGGTCATACTTTTCTGGCTTCTTCAAGGCTTCTGAAAGTATGTCTGCATCTGGTGTGGTTGTTGTTGATTCTTGTGACAATTTTAGATAAAAAATATAGAAAATTAATTAGTTATTGTAATGTAATAGTGATTTAAAGAAAATCAAATTTATATTATGTCATACTTACAAATGTTTCCCACACTTTTTGTGTGTTTTCATCTATCAATATCCCATCTTTATTTACACGAGCCTCCTTCCATAGCACCTGGTGTGGGATGGATATGGCTTCTAATTTCGATTCATCAATCTGCATATAAACAGAGAAACATGGTTATGGTGTTGTTTTATGTCACATACTAGTACTAGGGTAGATTTAAAAGACGTACCAATTTTTTCTCAAGTTGAGCATACCCTATCATTGATTTATGGTAAGGGTACACTGGTTCTGTTGCGTTTTTTTATTTTTAGCACATAGTAGCTATTTCATAAATAAAAAACTGTCAATCAGAGTGATGAATACAAGAAAACGTCAAACAATGTATTACCCCACACAATGTACCTAGAAATTATGCTCCCCACGATGGTTTCTAAATGGACCCCACGCTCTTTGGGATATCAAGTGTTCTTAAAGAGGAGGTGGGTGTGGCTTTATTTTCCCTTCGGCATCTTTAAGATGATATTTCTTTAAAATTGTGCGGAATCCTCTATGAATCCTTCCTGCAACTCTTAATATATATTCCATGTGCGAGGAATCTACTATAAATGCACTCGGCAATCGATGATGAAGAGTAAGTCAATGATTTGTTATTTTATTTTATTTTAATACATTAAAAAAATGATATCACAATGTTACTGTAATCTCTTCCCACATTAGTGTCTTCATCCCGGTGACAACATGGTGCCACTACTGTACATCAATCGGCACGCGTTGCCGAGTGATGATTCCAATGTAGCTACTAAAGATGGATATGTTGGGGTTAACATGTTGGCCTCGCTTATTCCATCCACCTCAAATTTGATTCCTTTTGCTTTTCACTTATGGATTTTGGCTAACACTGTCAAACTATGATGCTCTTGTTTTTTTTTGCACTTTCAGGGTTTCATTTCCAACCATTTCCTTAGAAGTAGCATCAATATCTTCCCCCGGAGCGCTAGCATTGGCAATGGGACCAGCAGCAACAGTTTGATAGACTTGTTGTACCTCAGCACTGGAACCAGCAACAACAAGTTGTTAAACATGTTGTTGCTCTGCACTGGGACCACCAGCATCTGGTTGAGAAACCTATTTTTTCTCTGCAGTGGGACCACCAGCTACTAGTTGAGAGACCATTTGTCCCTCGGGATTGGGCGCATCAGCAGGTGCAGAAGTAATTATCTGCAGAAGTGGTTTAATATTAAATTTAGATTACATAAAAACAACATCGAACGGATAATAACATAATGTAACAGAATGTATGTTACAATAAACAAATAACCTGATTATTGTACTCTATTTTTTTCTTTAAAGGCTGAAGAGATTTGACTCCTCTATCGACTATGTAAATTCCTTCATTGTTGTCTCCTCTGACATACACAATGCCTTATACAATTGGACCACTGCAAAATGATTGTGATGTCCCTATAAAAGGGTCAACCTCTATTGAACTTTCATCTGACCCTTCAGTTATTTTGGTCGATAACAGAACAATTGACCAATTTCGGTTTGCGGGGTCTGGAACATAAAATACTTGTTCTACTTGTGATGCCATTATAAATGGTTCATCTTTCTCCCCTTCCTTACTGAAATCAACATTCACGAATCCTAATTCATCTATTTTAACAACACTCCTGTTATCAACCCATTTGCATTTAAAATCAGCACTTTTAATTTCGTATAATCCAACTCCCATATTCGTTTGATAATGTCAAAGTATGACATATTTGCATAAATTGGACATTTTTCCCTAGCACCGGAAACATTCATTTCCTATTCCACAAGTGTAACCCCACTATTCTTCATGGTATTGTCTTCATCATGTTCATTAGTATAGAATGTATAATTGTTAACTACATAAGCATTGTAAGATAATACGTACACACTTTCTCCTCTGCTCAGCCATCGATGACATTCTGAAATTGATTCTGGATTTTCATCTAACTGCTTTAAAATATGGTCTCGAAACCATCCTATAAACTGTCGATTATGTGTATCTGATATCCATTTTTCAACCCTAGAAGGATTCAAATGCTTAATAATTTTTTTCTGGGTTTGAACATATGGGTCAACATCGAAACTTTTATGAAAAACGTAAAGGTGGGCCTGCTCCCGATCTGTACTATTGATTGTGACAACCTCTCTTCTAGAAATTCCATTACACTCAAGCCGCTCAGTGTGACGAGATTTTGGTAGGCCAACGATTTCCACACCAGACCGGTATTCGGTACAAAATTCAACAGCTTCCTCAAAAATATATTTCTCCGCAATACAACCCGTTCTCTGACTTCGGTTTTTGACATAACCTTTCAAAATATTCACTTACCGTTCAATGGTGTATATCCATCTATAATGTACAGGACCACATAGTCTAATCTCTCTCATCAAATGAACCATCAAATTAACTATTATATCGAAAAATGTCATCGGGAAGAACATTTCCAATTCAAATAATATGATGGCAATTTCTCTTTCCATAGTTCGAAATTTCTACGGGTCAATAACATTCCTGCATATAGCTTTGAAGAAGAAAGAGAGCTTCGTTAATGTATGTCGTACATTCTTGGGAAAAATTCAACATAAAGCTATAGGAATTAGATCTCGCATCAAAACATGGAATTCATGTGTTTTAAAGCCCTTTAATTTTAAATCGCTCATTGACACAATGTTCTTGATATTTTATGAATACCCCTCTGGAACCTCTACGTAATTAAATAAGTTGCAAAACTGATATCTCTCCTACCTGGAAAGAGTGTAAGCAGCAGGAGGAAGAATTTTTCGTTTTTCACCCTTCACTAGGGCCATCTCTTCTCGTATTCCCATCTCAATCATGTCCAATTTAGCCATAATTCCATCCTTTGTTTTACAGGGTGAATTTAGGAATGTTCTGATGACACTATCACATACATTTCTTTCAACATGCATAACATCAAGAAAATGTCTGACATAAAGACAATTCAAGTATGGTAATTCAAAAAAAAATTGATTTCTTTTTCCAACCAGTTTTCGTAAGGTTTTTTGAAAATGTTTTACCAAAAGTAGTGTCCAAATCTTATATTTTCTCAAACAATTGATCACATGTTAGTGGAGATGGTGTTTTACATTCCTCTGAACATCCGCCGAATGATGTCGTCCAAGATCTGTACTTTTGTCGTTGGTGTGGAAATATGTGATGTCCTAGAAACACGGTTTTCGATGAATTTTTCGACCAAATTGACTATGTACTTTGTTCGCAAATGGGGAACCCATGAGATCCTTTAATACTATATCCAGACAAATTTCCATAAGCAGGAAATTCATTTATCGCCCCGTACAACATGGATTTCAAAGTGAATTGTTCATTTTTTTTAAGCATCATACATCGTAACACCAGAATCCCACAATATTTTCAAATCCTCGATCAATGGGGCCAAATAAACATCAATATCATTACCTGGTTGTTTTGTTCTGGATATAAGCATAGATAACACGATGTATTTTCGTTTCATGCAGAACCACAGTGGAAAGTTATAATTTACCAACATATCTGGCCATGTACTGTGACTGCTGCTTTGAAAACCAAAAGGATTCACCCCATCTATAGATAACGCCAGACGAAGGATTCTTGGCTCGTTCCCAAATTCGAGATACTCGTGATCAATTCTTTTCCACTGAGGAGAGTCTGTCGGGGGATGTAGTTTCTCATCATTAATTCTTGTATCTGCATGCTATGTCAATTGTCCTGTAGTCTCCTCACTTCCATATTGGCGTCTAATCCTTGGAATGATTGGAAAGTACCACACAACTTTTGTAGTACTAGAATCATCTTTCTTATATCGAGAAGCACCACACTTTGGGCATTTTTTAAGTTATTTTTAGTCCTTCAGAAACAATATACAGTCATTTGGGCAAGCGTGTATTCTTTCAGAGATCATAACCATCGATCGTAGCATTCGTTTGGCATCATATGTTCGGATTGGGAGTTCATTAACTTCTGAGAGCATGTCATTCAGGAGAGAAAGTAGTTCCATAAAACTGGGGTCACTCCACATGTTGCATGATTTCAAATTATATAGCTTCAATACGGCTGACAATGCTGTATATTTAGTGCAACTACCATATAATGGCATTTTTTCACAACTCTTTAACTTCTCAATCAATTTTGGGCAATCAAGAAGTTCATCATCAACTGTCCTTGTCATTTCTTCAATACAATCATCATCATCATTCACATCTGTAATCACACCCTCCATATGATCGTCTTCACTATTCATGCTTCTAATCGTATCAAATGATCTATAAAATGTTGTGTTCTCTGAGTCACTACTTACATTGGTTTTTTCTCTGTTTTTATTCCAACATGGATAACTTCGATCTATTCCGTGACAGATCAGGTGTTCTTCCAACTCCTCTGGACTAATTTTTCATGAGTAACAATAGGGTAAACACGGACAAAGGATTTGAGAAGGGTCACATTAATGATATTATGAAAACTTGATAAACTCTTTCACTCCATCTTGATACTCTTTTGTCAATCTATTGGCATTCATCCATTATTTTTTCATATTCATCGTCTTTATGGGTTTGATCTCGAGAAAAAGTCAAATATTATGTTTTAATTAATCAGGTAGCATTGTTTGGGTTTTATAAAAACATATCATCGTACAAATTCCTTTAAACACATGTGAAATCCATATACATGGTGTGTCCAGTAGGGTTAAAATCGTGTATGTATAAGATAACTGATTTAATCTGACATATATCAAATTTATTCCAAGTTAGTCTTACAATGACTGAATGATGCCTTTGAAAATACATGACATTTAGAACAACTTGAGATAAAGGCGTGTACTTTAGATACATATTGACTCACCTCACTAGCTATGCATCACCTTTTTGTGGAATACATGGTGTGTAGTCCTTTCATGACTACTAGGTGTGTATAGTCTATACACATCAAGTCTCTATGGTATCTATACATGGTGTGAGTGATTTAAAACACATGTCATCCTGGGGTGTTCATTCATAATTCAAGTATATGTATATTACCAATTTATATATTCCAATGATCAACAAGAACCAACCAACATTCAATTCATTTAGTTCGCAAACAAGGACCACCAACGACCATGATTTTCAGTGGGGCGTTAAGCCCGTACATTTCACATTATAACCATCAATATGAAATAGTAATAACATGCGAACAAGAGGAAATCAATGAGTAAAAGGAAAAATAGTAATAAATATGATGCTATCTCAATGTACTCAAGGTGATGATAAGATGTTGGTCAAGATCAACCATGGGTTGGGAGTACACTAAATTTAATTGAAAAAAACTACTAAAAACTAATCCAGAAAAGGATAAAATATCTTATTCAACAAGTCCATTAATAAAACCAATTCATTAGTTAAACCAAATATCATCACTAAAAAATCATACAGGCCATAACTACTCCTAAAAGCAGTCCATGGTAGGTATATGGATGTCCAACTCATCTAATGGTATCCTAATATCAAATCTATCTTGGAGAAGATCATAGAAACTCATAGATGATCAATGTGAATATTAATGCATGGATGAGGATACGTATTCATGACTCTCATCTGGTTCAATCTCCAATAGTCTAACAAAAGAATAAATACCAATCAACCGTCCATTTTAGATAACTATAAAACCCCATGGTAAAGTACTATTCCATATGATACCATTATATTCTATATCATCATATTGTAATTCAAACAACTGATGCTCTTTTGGTGTTATTATAGAAATTGTGAAAAAAACTGAATTTTCTCCCTATACTAACATGATTATAATGTTTATCTATTTATTAAGAAGTATATTTTATTCCTCATCAGAGAAAACATCCTAAAAATGTACTACCATTGTGGAAAAAGAATCCTACAGCATTCGAGAAACATCTACGATATGCCTGACTATTTGATCCATGAGAAAATACATTATATATTGAATTGGTTCTACATGACCAGATAGAAGATTCCTCTCATCTAAGTGAAGATAACTCTATCTATTTTGGAGATAAAAAGGTAACTCTCATCTGAGAAAAAATGATTTTTGATTTTTATAAAACAATCTAATCCATTAAAAAAGTAAAATAAAATATTATCATATAAAGCATGGGTGGTTCACAAAAAAAATGATAACCACCAATATCTAGAGATAATTCCTTGAAACATGTTATATTCTTGGATTATAATACCAATAGTGTGTTGATGGAGATGACACTATCCAAGCTTTACAACTCCAAGCCTAAAACATTTACAAAAAGAGTGAAAAAAAGGAATGTGATTCTATTTTATAAAAAATAAAATAAAGGGTAGATGATATAGGAATAGTACCATTGACAGTAGATGATCAAGAATCCACAATATCCATAGTAGAATACATAACATGAATATAACTAGCCCCTTAACCCTAGTCTGGAGCCAAACTCCCTATGATATATACTCCTCCTTATACTGTCATCCTGACATGGTGGTACAACATCCCCTCTCTTGACCAAAACATCCAATGGGACTCTAGCTACCTATTATCAGAGTAGTGTTTGAGTCCATACAAATCTATGGTTCTGTTCATATTCCCCTTCAAAGGCTATATTGTTGCATTACCCTAGAAAACCACATTAGGTGGACGAATCTTTTATAAGCATGACACCTCAGTAACAACACCATACAAACCAAACAATCAAAATTTTAGATTTTATAATGCATCCCTTATTCAATTTTTTTTGTTAATTCATGGGTTATCATAGAATATTTATCATCCCAGGGAGTTCATTCATAAGTCAAGTATACGTATATTACCAATTTATATATTCCAATGTTCAACAAGAACCAACCAACATTCAATTCATTATTGAGCAAAATAAGCACCACCAACGGCCAAGATTTTCAGCAGGGAATTTAGCCCGTACATTTCACATTATAACCATCAATATCAAATAGTAATAACATGTGAAAAATAGGGAACCAATGCGTAACTGGAGAAGAATCACCTCGAAGGTGTCGTTAAGCACATGACAGAGGTGCGTATGTGGTAGAGGAGAGGCGCACAGCAGATGAGATTTCCAATTGAAAAGAAAACATTAAATAGGGGAATCCCATGAGAATAAAATAATCTAAAACCAAGTACACAATTTACCACATCCCACAAACCACAAAAGACAATGCATTCTAATAAATTTAAATTTATTGATAGAATTCACTATCTGATCACTAATTTTTATTCAATCCATAGGTGAAAAAAAATCCAAATAGGAATTATAAGGATCACATACCTCGAGAAAAGAAATCCAACCATAATAGTGATCAGGCATAGAACAATGTGAACTAGATGAAACTCAGGATGGGGAGTAAACCATCATATAATAACTCTACCAAATTGGTGAGGTGAAAAAATCCCAACATCCTATTAGTATTTGTGGTTCGATATGTTATACTCAATACCCGATGTAAGGGAGTGTGATTTTCTTATATTCTCAACAATTACCTTAGCATCATATGTTATCCACTATAAAGGTGTATTTTAATTTTAACGATAATGGGGAATTACCTCCAATCCATAAATTTAATTAGGACCATTTGTATAAGTTAGGAATTATTCACATTAATATTTATCATACAAAACATGAATAATAAAATCTCATATGTCCCATTATCCATGTACAATTTCATTCAACGAAATTAAATACACAATTATCATTGTATATAACATGTAGTAGATGGTGTTACCTTTCTACCCATTATAGATCATTTCAATTAATTTAATTAATTCATTAAATTAAAATAAATCCATCATGTAAAATTCACTCCTCATTATTATTACACATTCAATTTTACCAATAATGGAAAATTCACTAATATGGCTCAAAGGGTCTTCAAAATGGGCCATAATCAACATGGAAATTTCCTACATGGTAAATTCCAATATGAATCTAGGCTAAACACCTATAATGTGTCTTCAATTCCATTTATATACCCTTGTATTAAGGGAAACCTCATTTAAAAGCTTTGACAGAAGATAAATAGGTGTCCAGGGCAGTTAATAATTTCATATTAAAGGGATAATTTTACTTGGCACACTCAAGGGGTGTCCATAAAAGACATCAAAAACATCTAACCCATGAAACACGATTCAATTGGTGTTTACTGAGGTTCATGGATTAAATAAAGAACTCAATAATATCAATAATCCAATGACTCTTGCAATAAAACATTAAATCAAGATTTCACATGTTCAATTCAACAGGTAGAAAAAAACATTTACCTGAAAATGAATATTAATAATGGTAGCGGAGGCGGTGGAAGCAGCGCCGGAGGTGGAGGCAGCACTGGAAGAAGAGGTGGCGGTGGCAAGGTGGTGGCGGTGACAGAGGTGTAGGCGGTGGTGGTGGCAGAGGTGGCGGCTGTCGCAGCAGCGGGGGTGGAGGCGACAGAGGAAGTGGCGGTCGCGATAGCGGGGGCAGGGGCGGAGGCGGCACCGGCGGCAGAAAAAGAGGAGGACAAGGAGGAAGAGGAGGACGAGGGGGCAATGACGAGGGGCCTGGTTCAGCTTCCGCAAGATATTGACCGCATGAAAGAGAGGATGGACTATTAGGGTTATTAAATAAAAACCTACGGAGCCTTTATCAGCGCTCATTAAAAGCGCTGATAAATGTATGTTTTATCAGAGCTAAAATAAAAGCATTGATAAAACATTCATTTATCAGCACTTTTTAGCACTGATAAAGAGATACCTTTATCAGGGCTAAAAAATCTCTGATAAAGGCGTACCCCTATATCAACGCTTTCTGTTTAGCGCTGATAAAGGGCAGCGCTTCCCTTGCCCTATTTTGTGGTAGTGTCAGTGACCTCATGAACTACAAGAAGAGGTAGAACGAGAGGGTCTTAGATTTCATCGCTAGATGGAAAGGTCTAACCTACTCCCTAAACATGCCAATTCCTCAAGACATGATGCTTTCCATATGCATCTATAATCTTCGAGATGAGCTGCGAACACCGCTCATACCAGTGGAGTGCACCACTGGCTTCCTCCATATCTCGGCCATTGCCCAGAGAATTGAGGACGCCCTACAGTGGACCAATTTAATGTCCCGAATAGCCTCGCAGGCTCCTGTAATGTGAACAGCCAGAGGTGAAGCATCATCTATCACGCTCAAGCTAGCCCCTGCACCTGCTCCACCACTCAGGCCTCCGCCAAATCATCAAGGGGCCCCTATATATCAGCGGCTGCCTCCACCTAAGTGGGATGATCGGAGAGGATCGAAGTGGAACCAATTTTAGGAGCGCCGAACCAATTTATACTCATTCGGAGAGGACGAAGTCCGCAGCTACTTCCTCGCCACCAAGAATTGAAACATTATCTGCCTCCCAGAGCCGCGGAAACCCCAATACATCATCCGTGATGACAGGATAGACTGTTGTCCCTACCATCAAATGTTGGGACATAGTATCCGGGAATTCTTCATCTTCAAAGACCTCCTAAAAATGATGGTAGACTTTGGTAAAGTCGAGCTGGGACCACCCCCAGCACATGTGACATATATTTCTACCACCGACTCTGAAAAGGGGGAGGGGTGGAAGGAAGTCACCATTAAGAAGGGGTAGAAATTTGATAACTGGATGACTCGAAAGACTATCAATAAAGCCCAAGGCATACTCCGAGTTTGACTACCGTATCCAGTGTTGCCGCCAACAACCCCTGATACCGCACAACTGAAAATATCGGCCTCACAACCCTCCAAAAACCGGTCATTCAAGAATAATAAAAAAGGGAGGAGGCAATCCCAAGAGGAGCAGTCTGCAACGAGGCTGAAGTTACTCTCAACACTGTTAGATTTTATGCCCCCAGACTTGGTGCCATGAGCACCGACCCACCAAACGGCACCGTCAAGGACAACCTACCTGGTTGACATGTCATGGGATGAGGAAAATATCTTTGGTTCCAAAAAAGTCATCCATACTATGGAATCGTTCCATGACGAAGGGTTTGGTTATGAACCCAAGTTCTCGACGCAAAGGGTTGGGAGGGGGAATTACAGAGGCAGGGAACATCAAGAGAGGCACAGTCGCAGTCGAAACCAACCCTTCCATCGGACCTCGGCCCAAACCATCAATATCACGTAAACCCATGGGAGAGCCCTTCAACAGACTCACCAGGAGAATGAATATCCCTCCACCTCCACAAGCAGCCACTCTACCCCCGTCATTCGACTATACCCATCAGAGGTGGAACAAGTGTCTAGCCGCTTAGCATATACAAACAGACCAGCTAGGCCGAATCCCCAAAACGTGTGGACACCATTAACATCCGACCCTGCAGCTGGTCCCTCCTCACCACTTATTCCTACTCCCAAGCTTCCTACTAAGACTCCCCCACCAATGGAGAAGCGGGGGCTGCTAGAGCAGAAAGACGACATCAATAAGAATCTTCCATTGGTACCAGCAAAACTGTCGATCCTGGATGCCATGGGTTTGTCAGCCGACCTCATGGAGGCACTTTTTGAAGCTTTTCTCAGCCTTGAGGAGTTTCAAGTCGAGGTAGCTTCCAGTAAGATTTACCGGATGGAGACTGGATCGGATGAATGTGATGCAGTGATTTCCTTCATCAATCTAGATGAAGATTCCACCATTTAGGCACACGTCAAACCACTATATGTGTCGGGCACACTAAATGATGTTGAGATCCACAATGTCATTATTGACAACGACTCTAGAGTTAACCTCCTTCCCCTACAGACACTCCGTATGTTGGGCTACAATGAAAATGACCTAGTACCCTCAGCCACAACTCTGTTAAGTTACGACAACAGTGACCAGAAGCCAATGGGACAAATTAAGCTAAAGACCCATTTTCGAGACCTTGTGGCCTACTCGGAATTCTTGGTGGTTCGGCAGAACACAACATTCAATGCTCTGTTGGGAAGTTAGTGGCTCTATAAGCACATGGTCGTTCCTTCATCCTACCAGTAGTGTATCAAATGTTGCGTCAATGGAAAAAGTGGTACATTTCACACTGATAAGGCCCCTTTTGAGCTCTTCGAGTCACACTACAATGAAATCGGGTTTTATGAAAAAAAGAAGAAGATGCCTTCACTTGATGGTATTGACTAGATTCCCACTCCAAATGGCTTAGAAATGGATCCTGACGACCCCCTCAGACAGCTTGGCAGAGACTACGTACTGCCCATCAACCATATTGAGAGTAGGGGTTCAAGTTTGGACATGCACTCAGCTAACCTAATGACATCAGCCATAACGACTAAGCGTGAAAATGCGGGAATGTCTACCAACCCTCAATTTGGGGGTGAATACTTGAGCAAGGACCCCCCACAATGCCTCACCTATAGAATCCCAAGAGCCTGAATCAAGAACTCTCCCCCCATCAGATCAAGAAGATGATGATTTGGGAGAAGAAGATGAGGGAGATATCAGGGATGCACCTCCCACATTTGAAGAAGGTATCTCCTCCATAGTGGACGAGCTCAGGGAAATAAACATTGGTACCGAGGAAGACCTGAGGCCCACTCTTGCTAGTACAACCATGTCCCCCGAGGAGCACGACGAATATACCTCTTTCCTAAAGAAACACCGGGATTTTTTTTCCTGTAATTAGAAATAAATGCTGCGACTCGATCCCGAAGTGGCGACACATCACCTAGGTCTACCAGAAGAACACTCGGGCTATAAACATGCCTCCAAAAGGACACACCCCTCACATGCTGCCAAAATAGAGGCTGAAGTCGATAAGCTTATTAATGCAGGATTCATTAGGGAGGTCCAACACCCCATTTGGTTGGCCAAAATTATCCCCACTAAGAAAAAGAACAGGCAAATTTGCATCTCCATTGACTTCATATATCTCAATCGGTATTGCCAGAAAGTTGATTTCCCGGTCCCGATCACGGAGTTGTTGATCGACGCAACGACCGGGTATGAGGATCTATCCTTCATGGATGTCTATTATGGGTATAATCAAATCAGGATGGCCCAAGAAGATGAAAAATCCACTGTAACACCCCAAGCTTCTACAGTACGTTTACCTTTGAATAATGTAATAGCTTGTGTTTTACACAACATCGAGTTCTAACACACACCACAACCGTTCAAAATAGCTGTTATGAATAGTAATACCTACCTTTTGAAATTATATATATTTTATATTTTAAAATGGACTTCATTTTTGGATTCAGAATATCGAAATTATCCTAAGTTGAATTTTTTGTATTTTTATGAAACTTCCAATTTTTATGAATAGTGAAAAATACTTTAAAACAACTTTTTTAATCAAAATAATTTATAGTGATAAGTTATATTATTGAGTGGTTTTAAAGAATAATTATAATATATTTTTACCATTTTATTCAATGGTGTTCATTATAATAAATTTCACTTTGAAATTGGACATAAACAATTGTCAATCTTTTGATATATATTTTTCCTTAAAAACACGCTATTTGTTGCGACAACGGGAAATAATTATAAAATTAATTAATGAAACTTATATGTTTGGAATTTTTTAAAATAGACATCATTTTTGAATTTGGAATATCAGTTATAGCTTAGGGTGAAATTTTGGCATTGTTTAGAAAAACTTCAATTTTTTATGAATAGTGAAACCACTAAGTGGTAGTTAAAAAACTGATTTTTTCATAAAACATAATTTTTCCACTTCTTTGAATGGAATTTCGAAAATATGAGAGACATGGTAAATATAAAGAATTAAAATATGTTTCAATGAGATAGAAATAATTTTTGGTGAATAGTAACTTTTTACTTTTATTTACCACGTTTAAAAGTAAATAGTGTAATTAAGGGTCAAAATGATATTAATATTACCTGAAACATGTCCTGATTCTATTAGACAAGTGTATGTCGACCAAAAACAAACTTAGGAATAAAATATTATCATTTAGGTCCACTTGGATTAGATTAGGACATTTATTATTATTTAATTCAAAGAAGAGTTAAAAGAGTTAAAATCAAAGTTTATTTACTAAAACATTTTTAATATAGGGTTATACATAAGATACATTCGATTGTAAATATTAATTAGAAAGATATAAATATTTCATACATAATTATAGTTTATATATAATTTTTAGACATTTAATAATTTAATTTATTTATGACACAATGATGATGCAGTAATTACTATAATAGTGCAAAATAAAAATATTTGATATTATAAATACCCAAATAAATATAATATGAGACCTTTTATGAATTACACTAATTTTCTAGGTTAATATGACATTCTAAGATTGATTTAATTAAATTTTTTATAAGTAATAATTATGTTATGATATTTACAAAAATAAATTATTGAATAGTGTCAAAATTGACATAAAATAGTTTTTAAAACAAATATTATATTTTTAATTGATATTAAATTCATAAAAATCTAAGGTTCGACCAAGAGACTTATATAATGATAGGAGTATCATTAATTGACCACTTTGGGGTCGCATGAATGTATATAGTATGTTTATTAACCATATAATATAAAAATACAAATAGACTTTGTAAAAGTGAAACTAAGTAACTAAGAGTTAATACCCAATGATAAGGTTAATATAGTAACTCAAACCTGTATAAATTCTATTGGTTGAGTGGTTTTTCGACCCATACCAACCTTTAACTTTAAATAATCCATTTTTGAACCATTAGAAACCGAATATAAATTTTTTATAAAATAATATTTATAGCTTTTCCAAAGGTGCCCCTCACCCCTCTTATAAAAGGGCACTCCCACTTCTCATTAATTCACACCTTCAAAGCCTTTTGGTTTGGCCGACCTCTTCCCAAATACTCTCTAAACATTCCTCACTTCATCCTAGAGGCCATACTTTAGTATGAAAGCCAACCTAAGGAGCCCTTTTGATCAAATCAAAAGGAAGAACATGAAGAAGAGGTAATGTTTTCACCACCCTTTTTCAGGTTCCTTTCTTCTTCCACTTCTTCTTTCTTTGATATTACCATTCTAAAATAATTAATCCAGTATCTCCTATATACTTTAATATTATTATAAATATGGAACAATCATATTCATTATTATATCAACACTTTGAATGATATTTCACCATACGTGCGTACGTACAGCTTACCGTCTCCACGTCGTGGTGTAATTGTTATTCAATATATTATTATTAGGATTGGGATAATAATGATGTGTAATTAGAGTAAATAATAAATATAAAATGATAATGATATTTTATATATGATATAACATCCAATTATATATTATTTTAATATCAAAATAATGATATTGTCGCTTGTGCGTATGTACGGACTACCATCTCCACGAACGCGATGAGATTAATTCTCCATCGTATCCATTGAATACTAATTCTTATTTGATGATTAATAATATTATCTAAAGACTTGATATCATTCTGGATTTGATTAAGATACAACCTATCCATGACAAACACGGCTTACGTAACAAAACATATAAAATAAAACGAGTATGTTAACACCCAAAACAACGATAATACTAAGATATTATTATCAAAGCAATGTTAAAAGATCATATATGATATCATATTAATATATATGATTATTGTATAATTTAATAACAATTATTTTACCATTATACAGGAGGTTAACGTAACCCAACCACAGAAAAGTACATGGTAAGGGTTATTTCACAATCTCTTCATTATCCGAGGGTGTTTATACGTAATAATCTACTGGGATCTCTTTATCATCCACATCCATGTTTCTTAAAAATGTATATCAAATTTTTTTTCTATTTACAAGAATATGGGTTAAAGTAATTTATACCCTAGTTTGACTCTTTATAAGAGGTTTATAAAGGAATATTTTTGTTGTTTTCCAAACAAGGTGCTTTTTAACCTTTTCGACAGAATTAAGGTATGAATGTTTTTTAACTTATACAGCGGGTGCGTATATTTTCCGTTGTTATAAAATCGTTGAAGCTTCCATTTCAAGGTTATAAAAATATTTTCAAATAAAATGTTTTATTTTATAAATATATGACTCTTAAGTGATTTCAAAATAGAAACATATATTTCTCTAAAAAGATTTTTGATTTCATCTATGTCAACATCCTTTAATGGATTTTATGCTTAATTGAAGTTGATTTATTATGATACAAAACTTCTATATTGTATTGAAGTTTTTGTGATATGTTTCACTGTGGATGTGTTATTTTTATACCATTCATGGTTTACGGATGAAGTATTTACATTTCTTATGCTAATTTTAATACGAATGTTTATGTTATGTTTGAACCTTTTCATATGGGAATGCATTGGACTTAATATGTGACGGGTGGAGCCCGCTATAGCTCCTCGATGCATCGGTAGGTCTCATGAGACAAAATAGTGTCTTGTCACAAGGCCTTGAAAAATTCTTATTTGTAGTCCTGGCACGAGGCCTTGGCTATGTGGTTATGATAGTCTGGAAATATGCATTCCATCATTATGAAAGTGGTTATTGATATTTAATGTGATTATTAGATTAGTATAATATCCATATGAATAAGTAAATTGCATTATTTCATTTTATTTATTCCATACTATGTTGAATTTCATGTTTAAAAGGATTTTTTTAGTTATACATTGCCTTAAATGTTTATTCTTATTTATGAATGTTTACTCTATATTGTTATCCTTACTGGGCATTTGAGCTCACCCCATTTCTATGTTTTATTTTTCCCAGAAAGTGAAGAAGTAAATTATGAATGACCAACAGGGATAGTATGAGGGGATAAGAGTGTATACTATGGAGAATATGTTGTTGTAGTTTTCATCTTTATGCTGTAATGTAATCTTAATGAATGTATCTAGTGTTTCAAAGGCTACTAAACTAATCGTTCATTCGAGACATGATATTTCTTGTGGTCATGCCAAGGTTATGTAATAAAGAACCGACTCTGGGTAACTGGGGTCGGGGAATTATAGTTGGTATCAGAGGAAGTTTAGTAAAAACCTTGCAAGCTAGATTTAGACAAACTCTGATTAGAGCACATAGATTTAAGATGGACATTGAGGATTAGTATAGAAGAACTTCCTAGAATCTTAGTATTGTAGAGATTTTGTGAGTTTTCTGATAAATACATCCCTGTCTGGATACGAGTAGGTAGAGGCGGCTCTGGCACAGATGTACCTAGGGGTAAAACCCCAAAACACCGCTCTGAGCTAGTCTCGAACGGGAACTAGTGGACGACAACGGTCCTTACTGCACTCTTGGTTAAGACACTCCCAGGGTATATTCTTAGGATAACTCTCATTTTCTATAAAAATCATTATAGAGGGTTTATGAGTATATACCTTATCAAAGAAAATATTTTTATGATTATGGATTATATCAATAAATAGTTCAATTTATGTTAAGTGTTTTATAAGTATGGAATTATGTATTTTGATTCATAAACTGATCTAGTTTATTCCATTGTTTAGAAATGGCACGCAGTGGAAGAAATGGGAACCGTATAAATGCACGCACTCCATGTAGGGATTTCCCTCTTGCTCAAGATAATTATAGTGGAACTGATGATACAACTGGTGCGGATAAGCTAATCACCATACTGGGACTACTCACTCAGGTTATGAATAATAACCTTACCCGTATGGATCACCCTGATACACAGCGCGAAGGATCAATGTTAGATCTATTTATGAGGCACAAACCACCATCGTTCAATGGGAGTACAAATCCCTTAGTAGCTGAGCAATGGATAAATTCCCTAGAGAAAATATTTCAGGCTTTGGGGAGTAGTGAAAGAGAAAAAGTTATCATGGAAGTTTACCGCCTCACTAGAGATTCTGATCAATGGTGATCATTGATTCAAAACACGAAGGTAGATGATGAAGTATCAAATATGGAATAGAGGGAGTTGAAAGATCTTTTTCTATAAAAATACTTTCATTGTGACCATCGATCAGATATGGAAAGGTAATTTCTGAGTCTGAGACAAAAGGAGGATGAGAATGTCGCAAAGTATGAGGCTAACTTTACAAGGTTAAAATGGTATGCTAGAGATTATATACGTAACCCAAAAAGTAATAATGATCGTTTCATTGATGGGTTAAAACCATTTCACGGTCGAGCATTAGTCTCACAATCCTTCTCGTCGTACGAAGATATTGTCTCATATGCTATCAAGACTGAAAAGGAATTCACTAAGTCTTATCACTTTAAAGAAAATCAAGAGAAGACAAGATCTACTGATCAATCTGGTAATTGATATAAGGGGAAGAAGGGAAAGGTTGAATATCTATTCTGTGGTAAATGTGGGAAGAAACATCCCGGTACTTTCTTGAAGGGAATGGGTGTATGTTACAAGTGTGGTGAAAAAGGCCACCAAGCTCGTGATTGCAAATGGAAGAAGGAAGCTACCAATGTTCAATGCTACAATTACAGGGATATGGGACATTATGAAAATAAATGTCCTAACCGTCAGGGTAACATACCTCAGAAAAGGCCAAGGGATCAAGGCCAAGCTTATGCTATCACTACTGCTGAGGTAGATGATACAAAAGACGTGGTGGTAGGTAATTTAATGGTTTCCTCATGTTTAGAAAATGCATTATTTGATTTTGGATCATCGCATTGTTTCATATATTGCAATTTTGATAAGAAAATTAGATATTTCCAATTTGATTTAACAAGGGAGTTGTCAGTTAAAACTCCTAAGGGAAGTATCATTGCAGCAATGTTTTGTGATTTAGTCCCCATTAGAGCACATAAATGTTCTTTATCCGCTGATATCGTCGTCATACCTATGATTGATCTTGATATAATCTTCAGTATGGATTGCCTTTCGTATTATGATGCGAAGATTTATTGTAAGAATACAGAGGTTACAATTTTTGATGATGATGATAAGGAACACCTTATCTTTAGAGCAGAATCGTCACCACCTAATTCTTATCGAGATCCACCCCCAGTAGCTCAACTAAATTCAATTATTGGGGATGAAGAGGATGAAATTACAGTGGGTGAGGAAAGTAATGTTCAAATAGAGGATGTACATGTTGTGAATGAATATGCTGACGTGTTTTCGGAAGATTTACCTGGATATCCTCTAGAGCATGAAGTTGAGTTTTACATTGATTTAATTCCTGGATCAATGCCCATATCAAAGTCCCCTTATAGAATGTCCACTATAGAATTATTTGAACTAAAGAAACAAATATAGGAATTGAGTAATAAGGGATTTATTCGCCCTAGTGTTTCTCCATGGGGAGCCCCTGTTCTTCTTGTTAAAAGTAAAGACAAATCTATGAGGTTATGTATCGACTATAGGGAGATCAATGCGATAACAATAATGAACAAGTATCCCCTACCTCACATTGATGATTTATTTTACCAACTTCATGGAGCTCAATACTTTTCAAAGACTGACCTTCGATCTGGATACCATCAGTTGTGTGTGAAGAAGTTAGACATTCCAAAGACATCATTTCTAACCAGGTACGTGCATTACGATTTTACAGTAATGCCTTTTGGATTGACTAATTCTCCCTCTGTATTCATGGATATGATGAATAGATAATTCAAGGAATATCTCGAGGAATTTGTGGTGGTATTTATTGATGATATCTTGGTGTACTCTAAAAGCTATGAAGATCATGATAATCACTTGCGCATTATCCTGAAGACTCTGAGAAGACATGAATTATATGGAATGTTTACCAAGTGTGAATTCTGGCTTCAAGGTATTTCTTTTCTGGGCCATATTGTCTCTAAATATGGAATCTCTATTGATCCTTCTAAGAACAAGGCAATCGAAGAATGGACAGCACCGACAAATATAACCGAGGTACGTAGTTTTATTGGTTTAGCAGGTTATTATTGACGTTTCGTCCAGATTTTTTCCCGGATGGCTAACCCATTAACAAAGCCCACACGTAAAGGGGTTAAATCTGTTTGGACAATAGTGTGTGAAGAATGTTTCAAAGAACTGAAGAGAAGATTAGTCAATGCTCCTATATTGTCTCTACCATCGGGGAATGATGGGTTCGTTATTTATAATGATGCATCGAAGAAAGGACTTGGTTGTGTCCTTATAAAGAATGATAGGGTTATTGCCTATTCATCACGACAGTTGAAAATTCATGAACAAAAATATCCTACTCATGATCTCGAGTTAGCAGTTGTGGTCTTTGCTTTGAAGATATGGAGGTACTACCTATATTGTGAAAAATGTGAGATTTATACTGATCACAAGAGTTTGAAGTATATTTTCTCACAAAAAGAACTCATCATGAGGCAATGGAGATGGCTTGAATTACTCAAGGATTATGATTTTACAATACACTACCACCCAGGGAAAGCATACAAGGTGGAAAATGCTTTGAGCAGAAATGATCATGGAGTTTTGAACAATATGGGAATTGAAAGAGGTCCAATTTTCATGGATCTAGTGAAGATGGACATGGGAATAACCAGGGAAGGTGAAACATCAATGCTTTTTCAGATGTTTTCCAACCCATCTTTACTAGAAAGGGTTAAGAGTTCTCAGACCGATGATGAATAATTTCAAAAGAATATTAAAGCTGTGAATGATGGGAGTTTGAGAGACTTTGTGTATGAAGATGGAACTTTGAAATTTGGGAAAAGAATTTGTCTTCCCAATATACCTGATCTAAAAAGGGAATTTCTGGATGATGCTCATAGTTCCAATTTCTCTATACACCCTGGGAGCACAAAAATGTATAGAGATTTAAATGAACACTTTTGGTGGGACAACATGAAGAGGGAGGTTGCTGATTTTGTGTCAAGATGTATGGTTTGTCAACAAATGAAAGCTGGAAGGAAACAGCCTGGAGGAGTCATGCAACCTCTTCCCATACCGGAGTGGAAATGGGAAAATATTACAATGGACATTGTCATGGGGCTACCAAAGAATCGTAGAAGGAACGATGCAATATTGGTAATTTTTTATCATCTTACCAAGTCAGCACATTTTCTTCCTATAAGGGAAGATTTACCACTTGAACGACTAGCAAGACTATATATTAATGAAGTTGTGAGACTTCTTGGAGTACCCATATCGATTGTTTCTGATTGTGATCCTCATTTTACTTCAAGATTTTGGAAAAGTTTTCAGAAAGCCTTGGATACTGAACTTCATTTGAGCACTGCCTACCACCCTCAAATAGATGGACAATCATAACGAACTATTCAAATCTTAGAAGACATGTTGAGATCCTGCTCACTTGACTTTTAGGGTATATGGGATCAATATTTACCTCTGGTAGAATTTTCATATAACAATATATCCCATTCGAGTATTCATATGGCACCATATGAAGCGTTATACGGAAAGAGATGTCATACAACAACCTGTTGGGATGACGTTGGTGAAAGAAAACTTGTAGGCCCATAACTGGTGGCGGAAACGATGGAAAAGGTGAAGGTAATCCAAAATCATATCAAAGCAGCTCAAATTAGGCAGAAAAGATATGCTGATAATCAAAGGAAGGTTTTGGAATTTCAAGTCAGTGATCATGTTTTCCTGAAGTTATCTCCATGGAAGGGAGTCATAGGTTTTGGTAAGAAAGGTAAATTGAGTCCTAGGTACATCGGACCTTTCGAAATTTTAGAACGAATTGGGGCTGTAGCTTACAGATTGGCAATGCCTCCAAGTCTCTCCAAAGTTCACGATGTGTTCCACGTATCTCTATTGAGAAAATACATGCCTGACCCAACACATGTACTCACCTATGAGAAATTAGAACTGGAACCCGATCTATCTTATTGCGAAGAGCTCGCCATGATTCTTGATACGAGAGAACAAGTTATGAGAAACCGGACAACGCGTCTAGTAAAAGTTTTGTGGAGAAACCATAATATGGAAGAGGTAACGTGGGAACCCGAGGAACTTATGATGAAGAACTACCCGAGTCTTTTCATGCGGTATTATTATAGAAATTTCGAGGATGAAATTATTTTAAGGAGGGGAGAATGTAACAACCCTAGCTTCTATGGTACGTTTCCCTTTGAATAATGTAATAGTGTGTGTTATACGCAACATCGAGTTCTAACACACACCACAACTGATCAAACTAGCCATTATGAATAGTAATACCTACTTTTTGAAATTATATATATATTTTATATTTCAAAATGGACTTCATTTTTGGATTCGTAATATCTAAATAATCCTAAGTTTATTTTTTGGTATTTTTCTGAGAACTTCCAATTTTTATGAATACTGAAAAATACTTAAAGACCACTTTTTTAATCAAAATAATTTATAGTGATAAATTATTTTATTGATTGGTTTTAAAGTATAAATAGAATATATTTTTACCATTTTATCCAATGGTTTTCATTAGAATTAATTTCACTTTGAAATTGGACATAAACAATTGTCATTCTTTTGATATATATTGTTTCTAAAAAAAGGCTATTTGTTGTGACAAAGGGAATTAATTATAAAATTAATTAATGAAACTTATATGTTTTGAATTTTTTAAAATAGACATCATTTTTTAATTAGGAATATCAAATATATCTTCGGGTAAAATTTAGACATTGTTCAGAAAAACTTCAATTTTTGAAAAATAGTGAAACCACTATGCGGTAGTTAAAAAACTGAATTTTTCATAAAACATAATTTTACCGCTTCTTTGAATGGAATTTCAAAAATCTGAGAGACACGGTTAATATCAAGTAGTAAAATGTGGTTCAATGAGATGAAAATATTATTTGGTGAATAGTAACTTTTAACTTTTATTTACCACGGTTATAAGTAAATAGGGTAATTAAGGGGTAAAATGATATTAATATTAACCTAACACATGTCCTAATTCTATTGGACAAGTGTATCTTGACCAAAATAACCTTAGGAATAAAATATTATCATATAGGTCCACTTGGATTAGATTAGGACATTTATTATTATTTAATTCAAAGAAGAGTTAAAAGAGTTAAAATCAATGTTTATTTACTATAAAATTTTTAATATAGGGTTATACATAAGATAAACTCAATTGTAAATAATCAATAGAAATCTATATCTATTTCATATATAATTATATTTTATATATAATTTTTAAACATTATATAATCTAATTTATTTATGACACAATGAAGATAAAGTAATTACTATAATAGTGAAAACTTAAACTATTTGATATTATAAATACCAAAATAAATATAATTTTGGACTTTTAATGAATTAAACTAATTTTGTAGGTTAATATGACATGTTTGTATTGATTTAATTAACTTTTTTATAAGTAATCATTCTGTTATGAGTTAAAAAAAATCAATTTTTGAATAGTGTCAAAATTGACATAAAAGAGTTTCTAAAACAAATATTATATTATTAATTGATATTAAATTCCTAAAAATCTAAGGTTCAACCAAAAGGATTATATCATTATAGGTGTTTCATTAATGGACAACTTGGGGGCTATCTTGGATGTGTATAGAAAGTTTATTAACCATATAATAGAAAACAACAAAGAGACATTGTAAAAGTGAAACTAAGTAACTAAGAGTTAATACTTAAATATAAGGTTAATATAGTAACCCAAACCTGTCTATATTCTATTGGTTGAGTGGTTTTCGACCAATACCCACCTTAGTTTTTAAATAATCTACTTTGGAGCCATTAGAAACCGAATATGAATTTATTATAAAATAATATTTCTCACTTTTCCAAAGGTGCTCTCACCCCTCTTATAAAAGGGAACTCCCCCTTCTCATTAATTCACACCTTCAAAGCCTTTTGGATCAGACAAACTCTTCCCAAATCATCTCTAAAATATCTTGACTTCATCCTAGAGGCCTTCCTTTAGTCATAAATCCAACCTATGTATCCTTTTTGATCAAATCAAAATGAAGAACCCGAAGAAGAGGTAATGTTTTCACCACCCGTTTTCAAGTTCCTTTCTTCTTCCACATCTTCGTTCTTTTTTATTCACATTCTAAAATAATGAATACAGTATCTCCTATATACTGTAATATTATTATAAATATGGAACAACCATATTCAGTATTATATCCATCCTTTGAATGACATGTCACCATACGTGCGTTCGCACGGCTTACCGTCTCCACGTCGTGGTGTAATTGTTATTCAATATATTATTATTTGGATTGGTATAATAATGATGTGTAATAAAGGTAAATTATAAATATAACATGATAAGGATTTTTTATATATTACATACCATCCAATTATATTTTATTTTAATATCAAAATAATGATATTGTCGCTCGTGCGTACGTATGGACTACCGTCTCCACGAACGCGATGAGATTCATTCTCCATCGTATCCATTCAAGTATAATTCTCATTTGATGATATATAATACTATCTAAGGACTTGAAATCATTCTTTATATGATTACGATACACCCTATTCATGACAAAAACCTCTTACGTAACAAAACATATAAAAGAAAACGAGTAAGTTAACACCCGAAACAACAATAATACTAAGATATTGTTAACAAAGCAATGTTAAAAGATCATATATGATATCATATTAAAATATGTGATTCTTGTATAATTATATAACAATTAGTTTACCATTATACAAGAGGTTAACCTACCCCATCCAAGGAAAAGTACAAGGTAATGGTTATTTCACAATCCCTTAATTATCTGAGGTTGTTTCTACGTAATAATCTACTGGGATCTCTTTATCATACACATCCATGTTTCTTTAAAATGTATTTCAAACCATTTTAACTATTTACAATAATATGGGTTAAAGTCATTTATACCCTTTATTGTCTTTTTATAAGAGGTTTATAAAGAAATTTTTCTGTCGTTTTCCAAACAAGGTGCTTTTTAACCTTTTCAACGGAATTATGGTAAGAATGTTTTTTAACTTACACGGTGGGTGCGGCTATTTTCCATCGTTATAAAATTGTCGAAGCTTCCCTTACAAGAATATAAGAATTTTTTCAAAGAAAATGTTTTATTTTATAAATATACAACTCTTAAATGATTTCAAAATAGAATGAGATACTTCTCTAAAACGATTTTTGATTTCATCTATGTAAACATCCTTTAATGGATTTTATGCTTATTTGAAGTTGATTTATTATGATACAAAAATTCAATATTTTATTGAAGGTTTTGTGATATGTTTGACTATGGATGTGTTATTTTCATACCATTCATGGTTTATTGATGAAGTATTTACATTTCTTATGCTAGTTTTAATACGAATGTTTATGTTATGTTTGAACCTTTAAATATGGGAATGCCTTGGACTTAATATGTGACGGGTGGAGCCCGCTATAGATCATCGATGCATCGGTAGGTCTCATGAGACAAAATAGTGTCTTGGCACAATGCCTTGACAAAATATTATTTGTAGTCTTGGCACGAGGCCTTGGCTATGCGGTTATGATAGTCTGGAGTTATGCATTCCATCATTATGAATGTGGTTATTGATATTGCATGTGATTATTCGATTAGTAGAATATCCATGTGAATAAGTAAATGGAATTATTTCATTTTATTTTTTCCACACTATGTTGAAGTTCAAGTTTAAAAGGCTTTTGTTTTAGTTATGAATTTCCTGAAATGTTTATTCTTATTTATGAAAGATTACACTATATTGTTATCCTTTCTGGGAATTTGAGCTCACCCCTTATCTATGTTTAATTTTTCCTAGGAAGTGAAGAAGTAAATTATGAATGACCTGCAGGGATAGTATAAGGGGATAAGAGTGTAGACTATAGAGAATATGTTGTCATTGTTTTCATCATTATGATGTAATGTAAACTTCATGAATGTATCTAGTGTTTCCAAGGCTACTAAACTAATCAGTATTTCGAGACTTGATCTTTATTGTGATCATGGCAATGTTATGTAATAATGCACCGACTCTGGGTAACTGGGGTCAGGGAATTACATCCACTGCCTTCAAGGCCCCACAAGGAATATTCTATTATAGGGTTTTGCCCTTTGGTCTCAAGAACGCCGGTGCAACATATCAAAGTGACATGCATCATATCATTAAACCATTCATCGGGAGATTTGTCGAATGTTACTTGGATGACTTGGTGGTAAAATCAATACAGCGCTCAGATCACCTATTAGACCTAGAAACATCTTCAACAGACACCAATAGCAAAGCCTGAAGATGAACCTCTTGAAATGCGCCTTCGGGGTTACCTCAGGGAAATTATTTGGCTTCGTCGTATGCCATAGAGGCATCGAAGTCGACCCTGAAAAGATGAAGGATATCCCTGACCTACCACCTCCCCGCAATCTCACCGAGTTGAGGGGACTCCAAGGACACCTGGCCTACATCAGGCGATTCATAGCCAACCTGGCAGGAAAATGTTTTCCCTTTATGAGGTTAATGAAGAAGTGGGTTACCTACCAATGGACATAGGATTGCCATGGTGCATTTGACAGCCTAAAGAGGTACCTATTAAGACCATTGGTTTTCATTCCCCTGTTTGAAGGATGTCCTCTCATCCTATACGTAACGGCCCTTGAATGATCACTAGGAGCCTTCCTCGCTTAGAAAAATGATGCCGGCAGTGAAAAGAGTCTCTATTACCTCAGCCGAACAATGATTGATGTTGAAGGTCGATAATCAAACATCGAGAATATTTTTTTCCATAGTATTCATAGTTAAAAAAATGTGACATTATATGCAGCAACATAAAGGCCATATGGTCTCGCGTTATAACCCGCCGAAGTACATCCTCGCCCGCCTGATGCTGACCGAGCGCCTATCCTGACGGGCAATCATCTTGTAACAGTTTGACATTTGGTTTCTGCCCCAAAAGGCCATCAAAGGCAAGGAATTAGCAGAATTTCTTGTGGATCACCCTTCAACAGGGACTACCGCACCGGACATTGAGCTACCAAATGAAGACATCTTCTTGGTTCAAGAGGAGCTCCCGACATGGGAAATGTACTTCGACGGCGTGTCCCGAAGCCCAATAGGGAAAAGGATGGAGGATCCCAAATTTAACAGGGTGGGTCTGGGGATAATACTCATGTCCCCGGAAAAGGAAGTCTTGTCGTATTCCTTCCTCCTATAAAAAGGATGTACGAACAATGATTCGGAGTATCAAGCCCTCATTGCAGGCCGGGAGCTCGCACTCCAAGCACAAGTACAACACCTTAAGGTAAATGGTGACTCGGAACTGGTCATCAACCAAGTCAATGGTGAGTATGCTATTAAAAAGGAGGAACTAATTGCCATGTTTGACCATATCTGATGGTTAATGGAGGAATTCTCCATAGAACAAACATTGACTTATATTCACTAGTCTTAGAATGCCCAGGCTAACGCATTAGCTAATGCGGCCACAACCCTAGATCACCCAGACCGGGATGAAACAACTATCAGTATTACCCATTGTCGAATGGTCCTTCTGTTTGTTCAGGCCATGATGGAAGTAATCAAAAAAGTCATCCATGTCCCTGAGCCATATGCTCCTGCCACCGGCTGGATGACCCCCATTGCAAACTATGTTCAACAGGGAGAACTTCCACATGACAGGTCTGAATGAGAGAAAATATGTAGAAGGGTAATAAAATTTATCCTATATGGTGGTGCGAGACAGAAAATGTTCCCCTACAAATAGGGCCTCAACGGAGTCCTCCTCAGATGCATTGTTGGAGAAGAAACCACTGCTGTCACGACTAATGTTCATGCCAGAGAATGTGTGGCACATCAGCCGGGGTCCAAGCATTCCCATCAGGTTCGAAGACTTGGGTACTATTGGCCCACAGTGGCACGATATTGCGAGTGCTTTACCGAAAAATGTCACTAATGCCAATTTCATGCCAACTTTATAAACCAACCCACATACTTACTTCATCAGTCCAAGTACTCCTAGTTATTTTCCTTTTGGGGAATGGACATTGTGGGACCATATCCTCCCTCCACAACCAAATAGCTAATGTATATCCTCATGGAAACCAACTTATTTTCCAAATGAACAGAAGTTGTACCCCTTAAAGAAGTCGGGGCAAGAATCATTGTCATATTTTTTTAAAACCAATTTCATCACAATATTTGTTGTCCTTCATATCATACTGATAGATAACGGCACCAACTTCTACTCTACTAAATTGGAGAATCTATACCATGAATAATGTATGAAGGCTAACCACTCATCCTGCTACCACTCAGTGGCCAAGGGACAGATAGATGCTTTCAACAAGACCATGTACAACATTCATAACAAATGTTGGAAATGAAAAGAAGTCTTTTCCGGATAAACTCCTCCATGCATTCTGGGCTTACCAAACTATAATCTAAACCGCTACTCGTGCCACTCCATACTCATTATTATACAAAACAGAAGTGGTTCTGCACATTGAGCTTCAATTTCCCTTGCTCCGCTTTTCCATTTGTGATCAGTTATCCAATGATGAACAATCAGAAAAGCAGTTAGGTGAATTGGAACAACTGGACAAGATGTGGTTGTACACTTTACAACATCTGGAAGTATACCAGAACCGGATTGCATGAGCCTTACATAAAAAGGTTAGACTTCAGTCTTTCTTGGAAGGAGAATTGGTGTTGGTCCTTTGGACCCCAATGATACTCGGAAAGAAACCTCCAAAGCTGGAGCCCAAGTGGGAGGGAACATATGTTATACAGAAGGTCTAATCCAATGGAGCATATGTCCTGATCACCATGGAAGGGAAGTTCACCACCGCTCCTACAAATGAGAGATTCTTGAAGAAGTTTTTTGCATAGAAAAATAAAATTTGTCATCGTCCGAGATACAGGATGTTAAACTGAAAAGCACCCAATGGTACAGACTCTATGACCTTAAACTAGTAGTATTTATTCCTCACCGCACGATGATAAATTGCATGGATTTTCATAGAACTACGTATGGATTGATCTTGGCCCTTTTCATGATACGTAGTGACGCCAGGGTCCCCCATCCTGGGACAGCCATACCAAATAAAATAAAAAATTCCCTTTCCCCCATTTTTGGTGCAACCCTGCACGGGGTGTATTCCTCTTCCTTACCAGACGACATTAAACTGCATGGATAAAAAATTAAAAATTCCCCCCCCCCCCCGTGTACGGACCAACCCAACAATGGGTGTATTCCTAGTCCTTATCGCATGACATTAAACTCCATGGATAAAAATTAAAATATTCCCCCTTACCACCATGTACGGTCCAACCCTCTATGGGGTGTATCCCTCATCCTTACCGTATGACGTTAAATTGCACGGATAAGAGGATTTAAAAAATGACCCTTTCCCTGGTGTACAGACCAGCCCTGCATGGTTTGTACTTTTTTCAGAGAACTACGTGAGGCTTGATTCCTTCCCTCGTAGGATATGTAGTGATTCTGGGATCCCCTATCCTAGACCAACCTCTCCCAAATGGTATACAAATAAAAAAATGTCCCCTTCCCTCTTGTACGGACCAGCCCGACACGGGGTGTTATTCAAAAAGAACTATGTGAGGCTTGATTCCTGCCTTCGGAAGATACGTAGCGATGCCAGGGTTCCCCATCCTAGCCCAACCATCCCCAAATAAAAGTTAAAAATGCCCTCTCCCCCCATGAAAAAACTAACCCTACGCGGTGTGTACCTCCTTCAGGGTACTATGCATTGCTTGATTCCTACCCTCACAGGATGTGTAGTGATGTGAGGGTTTCCCATCATAGCCCAGCCATTCCCGAATGGTGATTTAAAAATAATACCATTTTCCCCCCTTTTACAGACCAACCCTACACAGTGTTAATCCCTCGTCCTTACCGCACGACGTTAGACTACACGGATAAGAAGATTGAAAAAATTCCCCTTTCCCCCGTGTACGGACCAGCCCTGAGAGGGGTGTACTTATTTTAGAGAACTACATGAGGCTTGATTCCTGCCCTTTCAGGATACGTAGTGACACCGGGATCCCCTATCCTGGCCTAGCCACTCCGAAATGTAATAAAAATTAAAAAAATTCCCCTTCCCCTGTGTACGGACCATCCTTACACGTGGTGTATTCCAAAGAGAATTACGTGAAGCTTGATTCCTGCGTTCTCAAGATATGTAGCGATGTCAGGGTTCCCCATCCTGGCCTTGACATCCCAAAATAAAAGTTAAAAATTCCCTCTACCCCCGTGTATGGTCTAACCCTACTTGGGATGTACCCCCTTAGGGGAACTATGTAACGACCTGAAATTTTGAATAAATCTTATTTCCTAGTTTTATGTGTTATTTTATTTTATTTTTATACTCAACAAAAATGTTTCATTTGATAACATGAGTATAATTAAAATGAGACTGTTGGGTTTTGACTATTATTTGACCATTGGTCAATATGACCGCTGGAAACTAAATGTTTTGATTACTGTCTCTAAATACAAGCAATCTTGGTTAATTAATATAGAAAGAAGATTCGATGGCCTCACCCAGTAGTCTTGGACCGATCGAAGCCCATCTAACAGAACTTGGGAAGGAGGTAGCACCACTGGGCTTTGCTCTGGACCAAACCCATGCTGAACGTTATAGTGTGAAGCTAGAACGGGATCGCCTTCGCGAGAAGTTCAGACTGATAGAAATTACGACTCGTGCGATGTTGGTCGAGCCTCTCTTGGATTCTCTCACCATAGCACAGCTTACACTTAGGTCCTATGCTGGTGTGATAAGGGGCTATGTAAGGAGACCGTAATTTCCTTGTGTAATCCTTTGTTTTAAATAAAAATATGGATTTCTTCTTATGATGAAGTTTATGAATTTTCAAATGTCCAGATAAATATAGTATGCATATTTTTGATGAATTTTAGAGAAAGGATATTTTAAAAATGTTTATGTAAACCTTAAATAAATAAAAATGTGTAATGATTTTCAAAAAATGGTCTTCTACAATTATGTTCAGTACGAAATTTCGAGTCTAATAAGATCAACTTGATTTTTGATGAATAGTAAATTATGAATAGTGATTTTACGCTTAGGATTAGTAATGTGACCAAATGGATTAGTAATCTCACTTAAAGAAAAAATTAATATAATCTAGGCACCTTGATTAAGTAATGTGATTCAATAAAATGGTTAAATAACGGTTTCATAAATTATTATTCAAGTATTAGTTTTTTCGGGTGAATAGTGTTTTTTAATTAAAAATTTAATTAAAAATATTTTGAAAATTATTTTTATAAAACGGATTTCATTTTTGAACTCAGAGCACCGATATTATGCTATGGTAATTTTTGGGGTTTTTTCTGAAAAAATGAATTTTCGGTGAATAGTGTTTTTTATTTAAAAATTAAATTAAAAATATTTAGAAAATTATTTTTATAAAATGGATTTCATATTTGTAATCAGAGCGTTGATATTTGGTTAAGGTGAAATTTTGGGATTCTTCTGAGAAAGTTGAATTTTCGATGAATAGTGAAAATACAGTTTTTAAGTTACGGGTGTCTAATGACATCATTAAATGATGTATTAAGTATTTAATCAATATGGTCGACTTATTAATAGTAAGATAAGGTATTAGGTGTCCCAAGTGGCCAATACCATGGGAAAATACCATGGGCAAGCCCATGGGTTTTCCAAAACCACTAATGAGGTGTCCCTTGGCCATTAATGCCTTGTCCCCTCACTTTTCCTATAAATACCAAGCCATCCTCTCATCCATTCAACTCCCCACTCTCCCCCAACGAATTTATGGTCTCATTACCTCCCAAGGAGTCCTCCCATGGTGCCCCAAGCCCTCAAGGTCCCAACCTTTGAGTTTTAAGAGTTATGTTTTAAGGTAAGGGATCTGACCTCTCTCTTTCATTTCAAGTAATCTCTTTTATGTCATTCCTTTTATGCTACATGTTATTATGATGGAGGAAGTTATTTTATACTCCTCTTACTGCCCTCTTTATGTCAATATAATGAGAGATCCCCTCTTACTCTCATTATTTCTTTTTATGACGTTTTAAGTGGCGCCGTTAGGCTACCGAAATTTTTGTAACAGACTTTTTCTCCCTTCTCAATTTTCAAGATCTATTTTCATGTAAAGTATTTCAAGTTCCTTTTTATTATGTTGGGATTTGATCTCTAAATTTATCATACTAATATTTTATGATCATATGATGAGAGACCCCATTTTATCTCTTCAATTCAGTATTTTGATGTTTTAAGTGGCGCCGTTAGGCTGCCGAATTTTTTAAGTGGTTCTTCACCCTTCTCGTTTTGAAGTTCTACTTTCATGTCAATTCCTTCAAGTTCCTTTTTGTTATGTTGGGGTATTATCTCTATATCTATAATACTGGACTCTTATGTTCATATGATGAGAGACCCCATTTGATCTCTTCAATTTAGTATTTGAAGTTTTAAGTGGCGCCGTTAGGCTGCCGAATTTTTAGGGGATTCTTTCACCCTTCTCATTCTTTTCAAAGTTCTACTTTCATGTCAAGTCTTTCAAGTTCCTTTTTAATTATGTTGGTGCATTATCTCTATATCTATCATACTTAACTCTTATGTTCACATGATGAGAGACCCTATTTGATCTTTTCAAATCATTGTGATTGAAGTTTAAGTAACATCGTTAGGCTGCCGAACTTTCATAAGAGAAATCTAATTTTTGTCTTTCTTCCATGTTTTTCATTACAAATGGTATGTCCTTGAAATTTAATTACCATGATCATGTATCCTTCTTATTCTGTCCATCTACTGTTTTATGGGTCATTTATGAATGTTTGACCCATTTTCCCTCTCTTTTTAATGTCTTCTAAAACCTCGTAACATAGCGGTTATGCTGTAGAATTTCCATCTCAAAATGTCTCTCTCTTTTTCTAAAGTTATTTTATATTATTAAGTGATTACTCAAAGCTCTTTCTTCTAAAGGGGTATTCACATATATACTAAAATTTTCTATTTTAAATTATGGGATTTACATACACTAGACCCACCTTCCTTTTCTGTGGGTTTTAAAGTGATGTAAAGATCTTGTCTTTAATGCAGTTTTTAAAACGTTATGATTACGAAACGAAACCAATTTATTTTGTGCTACATGGGTTCTTTATGAAATGTTTGATGATGATATATGTGGCTCACATGATAATAAATGAAAATTTAAGGGTGCTCCCTAATAGCGCTCCAATGCATTGGGTAAAGACTTAATCTCTAGAGATGGCCATTTTAACGACGCCTTGGTGAATAACCTTGGTAATTTTTAACGACGCCTTGGGGATGGACCTTGGTGAAACGAAACGATTGTCAATATTAAATGTTGCATCCACATCTTCACATTATGAAAAATGTTATTTTTATTATGAAATGCCTCATGATTTCTTTCTCATGCCTTAAAGTTCTTTTCATGTCCTTATTGAAGTATCTCAAGTTCACATGTAAAATGTTCATCTTGTTTCCCTTACTGGGCCTTTTGCTCACCCTTTCTTTTGATGTATGTCCCCAGGTTATGAGATGCAGTAATGAACCTAGGATGAACATAAGGAGAAGCCTTTCAAGTGTTTAAGAAGAATGTTTTATGTGGTTTTCATGTATTATGTTCCTAGTTTCCAAGACACTAAACCTTAAAGATCCTCAGTTTTGTGTAATGTAATGAAAGTTTATGTTATAAAAAGGCGGGATTCTATAGTTGTTATCAAAGGATGGTTTAGTTATTTGTGGAAATTAGGATATGAAAACTCTAGGAAGAACCCTATAGAAAAGTAAAAAAAATAGGAAATCTTCCTGGTATTTTGGTGAGTATTGAGTAAGGGGTTGCCAAGCAAATACATCCCTGTCTGGATACGAGCAGGTAAAGGTGGCTCTGGCACAGATGTACATAGGGGTAAAACCCGAAAACACCGCTTTGAGCTAGACTCGAACGGGAACTGGTACACGACAACGGGCCTTGCTGCACTCTTGGTCACGACACTCCCAGGGGATATGCTTTGGTAAATCATAAGCTTAGTACGAACCATTGTTAAAGGAACAAAGATAAAATAAAATAAAGATTCACATAAGAATATATGATCATGGATAACCTAGATGGGAACCTAGGGGATCACAAGTTAGGGTATACTTTTCTTCTACAAGTTATCCTTATATGCTTTCAGTTCCTTTTCATTATTATTGGCTAAGTACTTAAGCCCCTAATTATGCTTTCTCTTAATAGTTAATGGTGGGAAATGGAAGAACATGTCCAAACAACCAATGTGATAGGAAATGCGACGATTGTCGTATTAATATGAAAGGGATGATTAGGGGATTAAAATATGATTATTATTTTGGAAGATGTTCACTATTTTGGGGACTCTATATGATCGAGGTAAATAGATTACTACGGCATTTTCATTGAAGACTGGGGTTGACTTATATTTTGAAGAATCGATGAATTTAAGGTGGAATTATAGTAATTTAGGTTACTTATGGAAATTATTAACCTATCTTGGGGTAAATATGTTTAGGTTAGTTACTTTTTTTATAATATGTTAGGAGTGGTTGATGTTGTTTGGAGATGAATGATAAAGTTTACCTTGGAAGACTATGTTATCAAATCCTTCTTGTATTTGGGTTTCAATCTTAGTTTGGTTTATTTTGAGGATTTTTAAGGACAATTATTTATGGAATGGACTATGATGAAATTTGGGTAGTGCCATTGAACTTTGAAGATTTAAAATTAGTTTCCCTTCATATGGGATTCTTTCTTTTTCAAGAGTTGTTTTACCTTAAACTTTCTGTTTTTGGGATAATGTTTAAAGATATAAGAAATAGATAGTTAATCTTTTGTGGATTATGAAGATGATTCTGGTGTTTTGATGAGACCAAGTAGTTTTGAATGCTCATAATTTGGAGAAAACATTAGTTTTGGGTAGAAACTTATTAAAGGATGAAACTCTACACGAAGATAGGTATATTTTCTTATGTTTTTGTTTTATGTTGTAAATGAATTCTTAAAAATTATGAAAAGGAATGTGAAACAAAAATGTTGTTGGTTTACGTTTCCTACTTGGCAATCAAAGACCGTTTACACACATCATATGTTTGGGATTTTCTTATGGTTAACGTTCTCCTAATAATGTTCTCTATCACTCTCCCCCAGAAATTGACCCTTTGTTTTTCTTCCATGTCCATGTTTTCCTGCATGGAATCCTAGTATGGGTTAACATGGGAGACCTTTGTACTTCCCTTTCTTTCTTTTAAAGTAATAGTTTTACTGACTCCTTTTCCGATGTGGGACTTTCAATGAAATTTCAAAAACCCAATTTTAAAAATTGCGAGGACGCAATTTCTTAAGGGGGGAAGATTGTAACGACCCGAAATTTTGAATAAATCTTATTTCCTAATTTTATGTGTTATTTTATTTTATTTTTATACTCAACAAAAATGTTTCATTTGATAACATGAGTATAATTAAAATGAGACTGTTGGGTTTTGACTATTATTTGACCATTGGTCAATATGACCGCTGGAAACTAAATTTTTTGATTACTGTCTCGAAATACAAGAAATCTTGGTTAATTAATATAGATAGAAGATTCGATGGCCTCACCCAGCAGTCTTGGACCGATCGAAGCCCATCTAACAGAACTTTGGAAGGAGGTAGCACCGCTGGGCTTTTCTCTGGACCAAACCCAAGCTGAACTTCATCGTGTAAATCTAGAACGGGATCGCCTTCACGAGAAGTTCAAACTGATAGAAATTACGACTCGTGCGATGTTGGCCGAGCCTCCCTCGGATTATCTCACCATAGCACACCTTACACTTAGGTCCTATGCTGGTATGATAAGGGGCTATGTAAGGAGACCGTAATTGCCTTGTGTAATCCTTTGTTTTAAATAAAAATTTGGATTTCTTCTTATGATGAAGTTTATGAATTTTCAAATGTCCAGATAAATATAGTATGCATATTTTTGATGAATGTTAGAGAAAGGATATTTTAAAAATGTTTATGTAAATCTTAAATAAATAAAAATGTGTAATGATTTTCAAAAAATGGTCTTCTACAATTATGTTCAGTACGAAATTTCGAGTCTAATAAGATCAACTTGATTTTTGATGAATAGTAAATTATGAATAGTGATTTTATGCTTAGGATTAGTAATGTGACCAAATGGATTAGTAATCTCACTTAAAGAAAGAATTAATATAATCTAGGCACCTTGATTAAGTAATGTGATTCAATAAAATGGTTAAATAACGATTTCATAAATTATTATTCAAGTATTAGTTTTTTCGAGTGAATAGTGTTTTTTAATTAAAAATTTAATTAAAAATATTTAGAAAATTATTTTAATAAAACGGGTTTCATTTTTGAACTCAGAGCACCAATATTATGCTATGGTAATTTTTGGGGTTTTTTTTGAAAAAATGAATTTTCAGTGAATAGTGTTATTTATTTAAAAATTAAATTAAAAATATTTAGAAAATTATTTTTATAAAATGTAGTTCATATTTGTAATCAGAGCATTGATATCTGGTTAAGGTGAAATTTTGGGATTATTCTGAGAAAGTTGAATTTTCGATGAATAGTGAAAATACAGTTTTTAAGTTACGGGTGTCTAATGACATCAATAAATGATGTATTAAGTATTTAATAAATATGGTCGACTTATGAATAGTAAGATAAGGTATGAGGTGTCACAATTGGCCAATACCATGGGAAAATACCATGGGCAAGCCCATGGTTTTGCCAAAACCACTAATGAGGTGTCCCTTGGCCATTAATGCCTTGTCCCCTCACTTTTCCTATAAATAGCAAACCATCCTCTCATCCATTCAACTACCCACTCTCCCCCAACGAAGTTCTGGTCTCATTACCTCCCAAGGAGTCCTCCCATGGTGCCCCCAAGCCCTCAAGGTCCCAACCATTGAGTTTTAAGAGTTATGTTTTAAGGTAAGGGATCTGACCTCTCTCTTTCATTTCAAGTAATCTCTTTTATGTTATTCCTTTTATGATACATGTTCTTATGTTGGAGGATGTTGTTTTATACTCCTATTACTGCCCTTTTTATGTTCATATAATGAGATATCCCCTCTTACTCTCATTATTTCGTTTTATGATGTTTTAAGTGGCGCCGTTTGGCTGTAGAAATTTTTGTAACAGACTCTTTCTCCCTTCTCATTTTTCAAGATCTATTTTCAGGTAAAGTATTTCAAGTTCCTTTTTATTATGTTAGGGTATGATATCTAAATTTATCATACAGATATTTTATGATCATATGATGAGAGGCCCCATTTTATCTCTTCAATTCAGTATTTTGAAGTTTTTAGTGGCGCTGTTAGGCTGCCGAATTTTTTAAGTGGTTCTTCACCCTTCTCGTTTTGAAGTTCTACTTTCATGTCAATTCCTTCAAGTTCCTTTTTGTTATTTTGGGGTATGATCTCTATATCTATCATAATGTACTCTTATGTTCATATGATGAGAGACTTTATTTGATCTCTTCAATTCAGTATTTGACGTTTTAAGTGGCGCCGTTAGGATGTCGAATTTTTAGGGGATTCTTTCACCCTTCTCATTCTTTTCAAAGTTCTACTTTCATGTCAAGTATTTCAAGTTCCTTTTTAATTATGTTGGGGAATTATCTCTATATCTGTCATACTGAACTCTTATGTTCACATGATGAGAGACCCTATTTGATCTTTTCAAATCATTGTGTTTGAAGTTTATGTAACGTCATTAGGCTTCCGAACTTTCATAAGAGAAATCTAATTTTTGTCTTCCTTCCATGTTTTTCATTTCAAATGGTATGTCCTTGAAATTTAATTACCATGATCATGTATCCTTCTTATTCTGTCCATATACTGTTATATGGGTCATTTATGAATGTTTGACCCATTTTCCCTCTCTTTTTAATGTCTTCTAAAACCTCGTAACATAGCCGTTATGCTGCAGAATTTCCATCTCAAAATGTCTCTATCTTTTTCTAATGTTCTTTTATATTATTAAGTGAATACTCAAAGCTCTTTCTTCTAAAGGGGTATTCAAATATATACCAAAATGTTCTATTTTAAATTATGGGATTTACATACATGAGACCCACCTTCCTTTTCTGTGGGTTTTAAAGTGATGTAAAGATCATGTCTTTAAAGTAGTTTTTAAAACGTTATGATTACGAAATGAAACCCATTTATTTTGTGCTACATGGGATCTTTGTGAAATGTTTGATGATGATATATGTGGCTCACATGATAATAAAGGCAAATTTAAGGGTTCTCCCTGATAGCGCTCTAATGCATTGGGTAAAGACTTAATCTCTAAATGTAACACCCCAAGCTTCCACGGTACGTTTCACTTCGAATAATGCAACAGCGTGTGTTGTACACAACCTCGAGCTCTAACACACACCACAATGAATTAAACTAGCCGTTGTGAATAGTAATACCTACTTTTTGAAATTTTATAAATTTTATTTATCAAAATGGACTTCATTTTTGGATTCGGAATATCGAAATTATCCTATGTTGAATTTTTGGTATTTTTCTGAGAACTTCTAATTTTTTATGAATAGTGAAAATTACTTAAAAACAAATTTTTTAATAAAAATAATTTATAGTGATAAATTATACAATTTAGTGGTTTTAAAGTATAATTAGAATATATTTTTACAATTTTATCCCAAGGTGGTCATTAGAATTAATTTAACATTGAAATTGGACATAAACAATTGCCAATCTTTTGATATAAATTGTTTCTTAAAAACACGCTATTTGTTGTAACAGGGGGAATTAATTATAAATTTAATTAATGCAACTTATATGTTTAGAATTTTGTAAAATAGACATAATTTTTGAATTCGGAATATCAATTATAGCTTAGGGTGAAATTTTGGCATTGTTCTGAAAAACTTCAATTTTTGAAGAATAGTGAAACCACTAAGTGGTAGTTAAATAACTGATTTTTTTGTTTAAATGAAATATTACCACTTCTGTGATTTGATTTTCAAAAATCCGACATACATGGTTGTCATTAAGACGTAAAATGTTGTTCAATAAGATTAAAATAATTTTTTGGTGAATAGTAACTTTTAAGTTCTTAATCGTGATTAGAGGTAAATAGTGTAGTTTAAGGTAAAAATAATGTTTCAATAATATGAGATGAGTTTGACACTTGTCCTACTCCTATTGGATGAGTCATGGCCGACCAAGACAACCCATGGGTCATTTTGGGGACCCCATGGAGCCACTTTAGTTGGAAAATGACATTAATATATATTTATTTAATGTTAAAATTAAATTGACACAAACATGAGTTGTTTTACTAAAACAGATTTTAAGTGGGGTTACACAGATCCAAATTTTGACTATAAATATTCATTAGAAAGATAAAAAGATTTCCTACATCATAGTATTTTTTTATAATTTTTAGAAATTAAATAAATTAAATTATTTATGACATCATTATGATGCAGCGATGACCTCATTATTTAACGATTTAAATAAAATGAGATGATAATGCAAAATCCAAGGCTGAAAGTTGTCCAAAGCCTATTGGATGAGGAGATTTCGAACCCTTATCACCTTAGCCACGAATTATATAAGTGTGGGACCTTTAGAATCCGAAAATCATTGTATAATAATGTAACATTTCAATCTTTCCAAAAGAGCCCCTCCTCTCCTCTTATAAAAGGCCCCCACCTCTACCACCTTATTCACACTTACAAGCCTTTTGGTTCGGCCAACCTCTGCCCAAATACTCTCCGAACTTCCCCCTATTACTACTAGAATCCTCACTTTGGGCATAACTCTTCTCATGGAAGCCTTTGGCTCAAATCAAAAAGAGTTACCCGATTTTGAGGTAATGTCTTCTCTAATGTTGTTTTGTTTTATTTTTCTTCTCAAACCCCCTAAACTCTTTTTATTCATTTCTTTTGTAACAACAACAGTATCCTCAATATACTAGGATGTTGTTATAAGAAGTATTAGATCTACATTTACACACACCTACATCTACTGGTTAAAGAACATACGGTTTCTGTGGATGGCGAATTTCTGCCTCACGAAACGATGATTGTTCAACACTCATATTACACCTTCAAAGGCGGCCATTAAGATGTCACTATTTTTATATATGATATATAATATGTTTATGTTTTACTTATGCTTCTGTATTTCTCATTTATGGCATACTTTATGATTTCCATTATGGGTAAAACGCGATAATTTCATTTTAGGAAGTGCGGACTACCGCCCCCTCAAAGTGATTTGAATCGTTAATGCCATATGTGGGATGTATAAAGGATGGAGTAAATGGTATTATACACTTTATTATACTTTAATTATATTATACATTTATATAATTATGATGTCTTTCTATTAAAAAATGAAATTGAAATGAAAGTAGCGTTCATGCGTACGTACGGCTTACCGTCTCCATGAACGGTGCATTTCATTTCTTACCTATAAATGTTACGTAATATTATAAATGAATGTATATACTGGATATATAAGATATATATGACATATAAATCATGAATATAATTCTGGAGATAATGGATATTCTACCACATAAACAACTTGTAATTATAAGAAGTTTATTGTTGACTCAAGTACCAAAGATCGACAAAATGACCTTTATTAACTTAAATAATTACATAATGTTCATATAATTGTAATAAGTGATATAATAAGGATAATAAAATTGAAAATGGTTCTTAATAAGGTATATATTAACTCTAGTTTATTATTCAAGAGGTTAAATAACGGTTGAGTCAAGTCAGACACGAGGTAAGGGAATTTCATAACCCAACTTCCATTCATTGGGTTAATTTGCTACTTTCAAATTATGTCATGATATTATTATGTTGTATATTGTATTTATTAATTCTTTATGTGTACATATAGTGAATACACATAATAGATATATTTTATTTAAAAATGATCTTTTTAAGGGACTTCGTCTCAATCTCCATTCATTGAGGCATATTTTGTTTTATACACAAATTTCTTTTGTACAGTGTATAAAGCCCTTTGACTTTTACGATTATTAAAAAGGAATCTTTTTATACGAAGCGTTTTACTAAACGACAAAAAGGGAATGTTTTTATTTCCATACATATGCGGCGAAAATGACTTCTTCGCCGCCGTGACCATTATTTGAGTTTCGGCTTCCTCTACAAGCCATCATTTTTTTTGATGAAAAATAAATACAAAGTTTTAAATTTCGTTTATTTTGGTATTGAAAATGGTTTTGAAAGAGTTTTTATTATATCAATGTGTTGTATTGATATCTTGTGATTGAAATTTGGAAATGTTATGTTTCCTTTATGCATGTTTTATGTGATACGATTATGTTATGGTTTATGATATGTTTAAACCTGTTCATATGAGGAATGTATTGGACTTAATAAGTGACGGGTGGAGCCCACTATAGCTCCTCGATGCATCCGTAGGTCTCATGAGACAACTAGACGTGGAATTGGCCGAGGCCCTTTTCCCAATTTGATTTATGGTTTTGGCCGAGGCCTTAATCATTTTAGACGTCTTGGCCGAGGCCTTGACAAAATGTTTCAGAATGTCCGGCATTATACATTCCCTCATTATGAAAGTGGTTATTGATCTTTCATGTGATTATTCTTCTAGTAGAATATCCATGTGAGTAAGTATGTTCCATTATTTGATTTTACTTTTTCTATATTATGCTGAAGTTCAAGTTTAATAAGGCTGTTGTTTAGTTATACATTGCCTTAAATGTTTATGTTTATTTATGAAAGCTTCCGCAATATTTTTATCCTTACTGAGCATCTGAGCTCACCCCTTTCAATGTTTTAATATATTCCAGGATGTGAAGAAGTATTTTAGGAATGACCTGCAGGGATAGTCAGAAAAGGATATGAGTGTGAACTATGAAGACTTTGTTATTAGATTTTCACTTTATGATGTAATGTAACATTTATGAATGTATCTAGTGTTTCCAAGGCTACTAAACTAATCGGTCTTTCGAAACTTGATCTTTTGTGATCATGCCAATGTTACGAAGTAATCCACCGACTCTGGGTAGCTGGGGTCGGGGCGTTATAGTTGGTATCAGAGGAAGTTTAGTACAAACCATGGATGCTAGATTTAGATAAACTCTGATTAGATGACTTATACCTAAGATGAACTTTGAGGATTATTATAGAAGAACTTCCTAGAATTATGGTATTGTAGATATTTTGTGAGTTTTCCGAGCAATACATCCCTGTCTGGATACGAGCAGGTAGAGGCGGCTCTGGCACAGATGTACCTAGGGGTAAAAACCGAAAACACCGCTTTGAGCTAGACTCGAACGGGAACTGGTGCACGACAACGGGCCTTGCTGCACTCTTGGTTACGACACTCCCGGGGGATATGCTTAGGATAACTCTCATTTTCTTTACAAATTATTATGAAGGGTTTATGAGTATATACTTCCTCAAAGAAAACATTTTTATGATTATGGATTATATCCATCAATAGTTCATTTTATGTTAAGTGTTTTATAAGTATGGGATTATGTATTTTGATTCATAAACTTATCTAGTTTATGCAATTTTTTAGAAATGGCGCCTAGTGGAAGAAATGGAAACCGTATCAATGCACGCACTCCATGTAGGGATTTCCCTCCTGCTCAAGATAATTATAGTGGGGATGGTGATGAAACTGGTGTCGATCAGCTAATCACCATACTGGGACAACTTACTCAGGTTATGAATAATAACCTTACTCGTATGGAGCACCCTGATCCGCAACGTGGAGGATCAATACTAGACCGTTTCATGAGGCAACAACCACCAACCTTCAATGGGGGTACAAATCCGTTAGTAGCTGATCAATGGATAAAATCCTTAGAGAAAATATTCCATGCCTTGGGGAGTAGCGAAAGAGAGAAGGTTGTCATGGCAGTTTACCACCTCACTGGAGATGCCGATCAGTGCTGGTCGCTGATTCAAAACACAAAGGATGATGACGACGTATCAAATATGGAATGGAGGGAGTTCAAAGATCTTTTCTTAGAAAAATACTTTCCTCGTGACCATCGAGCAGATATGGAAAGGCAATTTCTGGGTTTGAGGCAGAAGGAGGATGAGAATGTCGCAAAGTATGAGGCTAACTTTACAAGGTTAGCGAGGCATGCTGCCAATTATATACGTAACCCAAGGAGTAAGATTGATCGTTTCTTTGATGGGTTAAAACCATTTCCCCTTCGAGCTTTAGTATCACAATCCTTCTCATCATACGAAGATATTGTCTCATGTGCTATCAAGACAGAAAAGGAATTCTCTAAGTCTTATGACAACAAAGTAAAGTAAGAGAAGAAGAGAACGGTGGAACAAGAGACAGATAAAGAGAAAAAGGGAAAGAAGGATTTTCCATTATGTGATAATTGTGGGAAGAATCACCCTGGTACATGCCTAAAAGGAATGGGAGTTTGTTATAAATGTGGAGAAAAGGGTCACCAGGCTCGTGATTGCAAGGGAAAGAAAGAGGCTATCAAAGTTGAATGCTACAATTGTAGAGAAATGGGTCATTATGCAAATGAATGTCCTAAGCGTCAGGGAAACTTACCTCAGAAAAGGCAAAGGGATCAAGGACAATCTTATGCTGTTACTACAGTTGATGCAGAATAATTAATGTATTGGTGCTTTTGGACTCATGGATTATATTCTGGTTATTATAATAATGTGATATATATAAAAGGATTGTACAGCAGTTCTTGTTGTTTCAGTAAGGTTTTAATATGATTAAGGGAATCATATTTTTAGTATGTGACAATAAGAGAAACTTTACTTTGTTTGGGGAATCTGATAAATTGATTTTGGAATTAAGAGACCTTTTAGAGAAAGTCTGGACATAGGTATTTTGGATAACTATAAAGGTTGGAGTGGATTAAGTTTATCTTTGGATAAGTAATGTTTAAGGTTAAAAAATTTATGAAGATTATTTTTGGAATATTATGATACTATAGTTTTAGGAAAAGGACAACCTGCAGGGTGGGGAATAACCCGTCGCGTCGGACAAAGCTGCAGGAATCGAACCCACAACCATAGTGCGACAAGCCTTTATTTCCTACCAGTAGCCTACAGGAAGTCCCTAGTTATTACAAAATAATTTTACTAATCTAAATGGTATGTGTTAACATTTGGAACCTTATACAATTAGTATAAATAGAATATTTTTGACTTCTGTTACCATTTGGAGTAAAAGTTGGGTTTATGGTAAAAATTTATTAACGAATGAAAGTATACATAACAAGTATGTATATTCCCTTACGTTCTTAGTAAATCTCCTAAATAAATTCCTCAACATTATAAAAGGTAACTTAAAAAAAAATGTTGTCGGTTAACTTTTCCAACTGGGGATTCAATGACCGTTTAACCAATCAAAAGTTTGTGATTTTCTTGTGGTTAAACTTTCTCCTAATCTTGGTTTCTATAAATCTCCATCAGACCATGATGGTTTGTTTCTCCTCCATATCTATATTTTCATAGAATCATAGAATGGGCTATCTCGGGTGACCTTTGTACTTATCTTGCTTTCTTTTAATGTTATATATTTATTAACCTTATTTCCGATGTGGGTTTTCCTCAAAGGTATTTTCTCTTTTCAACCTTTTATTTTCAAAGAAAAATTTCAAATTGCGAGGACACAATTTATTGAATGAGGGGAGAATGTAACACCCCAAGCTTCCACGGTACGTTTCACTTCGAATAATGCAATAGCGTGTGTTGTACGCAACCTCGAGCTCTAACACACACAACAACGAATTAAACTAGCCGTTGTGAATAGTAATACCTACTTTTTGAAATTTTATAAATTTTATTTATCAAAATGGACTTCATTTTTGGATTCGGAATATCGAAATTACCCTATGTTGAATTTTTGGTATTTTTCTGAGAACTTCTAATTTTTTATGAATAGTGAAAATTACTTAAAAACAACTTTTTTAATCAAAATAATTTATAGTGATAAATTATACTATTTAGTGGTTTTAAAGTATAATTATAATATATTTTTACAATTTTATCCAAAGGTGGTCATTAGAATTAATTTAACATTGAAATTCGACATAAACAATTGCCAATCTTTTGATATAAATTGTTTCTTAAAAACACGCTATTTGTTGTAATAGTGGGAATTAATTATAAAATTAATTAATGCAACTTATATGTTTGGAATTTTGTAAAATAGACATCATTTTTGAATTCGGAATATCAATTATAGCTTAGGGTGAAATTTTGGCATTGTTCTGAAAAACTTCATTTTTTGATGAATAGTGAAACCACTAAGTGGTAGTTAAATAACTGATTTTTTTGTTTAAATGAAATATTACCACTTCTGTGATTTGATTTTCAAAAATCCGACATACATGGTTGTCATTAAGAAGTAAAATGTGGTTCAATGAGATTAAAATAATTTTTTGGTGAATAGTAACTTTTAAGTTCTTAATCGCGATTAGAGGTAATTAGTGTAGTTTAAGGTAAAAATAATGTTTCAATAATATGAGATGAGCTTGACACTTGTCCTACTCCTATTGGATGAGTCATGACCGACCAAGACAACCCATGGGTCAACTTGGGGACCCCATGGAGCCACTTTAGTTGGAAAATGACATTAATATATATTTATTTAATGTTAAAATTAAATTGACACAAACATGATTTGTTTTACTAAAACAGTTTTTAAGTGGGGTTACACAGATCCAAATTTTGACTATAAATATTCATTAGAAATCTAAAAAGATTTCCTACATCATAGTATTTTTTATAATTTGTAGACATTAAATAAATTAAATTATTTATGACATCATTATGATGCAGCGATGACCTCATTATTTAACAATTTAAATAAAATGAGAAGATAATGCAAAATACAAGGCTTACACTTGTCCAAAGCCTATTGGATGAGGATATTTCGAACCCTTATCACCTTAGCCACGAATTATATAAGTTTGGGACCTTTAAAATCCGAAAAGCATTGTATAATAATGTAACATTTCAATCTTTCCAAAAGAGCCTCTCCTCTCCTCTTATAAAAGGCCCCCACCTCTACCACCTTATTCACACTTCCAAGCCTTTTAGTTCGGCCAACCTCTGCCAAAATACTCTCCCAACTTCCCCCTATTACTCCTATAAGCCTCACTTTGGGCATAACTCTTCTCAAGGAAGCCTTTGGCTCAAATCAAAAAGAGTTACCCGATTTTGAGGTAATGTCTTCTCTAATGTTGTTTTGTTTTATTTTTCTTCTCAAACCCCCTAAACTCTTTTTATTCATTTCTTTTGTAACAAAACCAGTATCCTCAATATACTAGGATGTTGTTATAAGAAGTATTTGAGCTACATTTACACACACCTACATCTAATGGTAAAAGAACATACGGTTTCTGTGGATGGCGAATTTATGCCTCACGAAACGATGATTGTTCAACACTCATATAACACCTTCAAAGGTGGCCATAAAGATGTCACTATTTTTATATATGATATATAATATGTTTATGTTTTACTTATTCTTCTTTATTTCTCATTTATGGCATACTTTATGATTTCCATTATGGGTAAAACGCGATAATTTCATTTTAGGAAGTGCGGACTACCGCTCCCTCAAAGTGATTTGAATCGTTAATGCCATATGTGGGATGTATAAATGATGGAGTAAATGGTATTATACACTATATTATACTTTAATTATATTATACATTTATATCATTATGATTTCTTTCCATTAAAAAATGAAATTGAAATGAAAGTAGCGTTCATGCGTACGTACGGCTTACCGTCTCCATGAACGGTGCATTTCATTTCTTACCTCTAAATGTTACGTAATATTATAAATAAATGTATATACTGGATATATAAGATATATATGAAATCTAAATCATGAATATAAATCTGGAGATAATGGATATTCTACCACATAAACAACTTGTAATTATAATAAGTTTATTGTTGACTCAAGTACCAAAGATCGCCAAAACGACTGTTATTAACTTAAATAATTACATAATGTTCATATCATTGTAATAAGTGATATAATAAGGATAATGAAATTGAAAATGGTTCTTAATAAGGTATTTATTAACTCTAGTTTATTATTCAGGAGGTTAAATAATGGTTGAGTCAAGTCAGACACGAGGTAAGGGAATTTCGTAACCCAACTTCCATTCTTTGGGTTAATTTCCTACTTTCAAATTATGTCATGATATTATTATGTTGTATATTGTATTTATACTTTCTTTATGTGTAAATATAGTGAATACAAATAATAGATATATTTTATTTATAAATGATCTTTTTAAGGGACTTTGTCTCAATCTCCATTCAATGAGGCATATTTTGTTTTATACACAAATTTCTTTTGTACAGTGTATAAAGCCCTTTGACTTTTACGATTATTAAAAAGGAATCTTTTTATATGAAGCGTTTTACTAAACGAAAAAAAGGGAATGTTTTTATTTCCGTACATATGCGGCGACAATGACTTCTCCGCCGCCGTGACCATTATTTGAGTTTCGGCTTCCTATACAGGCCATCATTTTTTTTGATGAAAAATAAATACAAAGTTTTAACATTATTTTATTTTGGTATTGAAAATGGTTTTGAAAGAGTTTTTATTATATCAAGGTGTTGTATTGATATCTTGTGATTGAAATGTGGAAATGTTATGTTTCGTTTATGCATGTTTTATGTGATACGATTATGTTATGGTTTATGATATGTTTAAACCTATTCATATGAGGAATGTATTGGACTTAATAAGTGACGGGTGGAGCCCGCTATAGCTCCTCGATGCATCGGTAGGTCTCATGAGACAACTAGACGTGGAATTGGCCGAGGCCCTTTCCCACTTTGATTTATGGTTTTGGCCGAGGCCTTAATCATTTTAGATGTCTTGGCCGAGGCCTTGACAAAATGTTTCAGAATGTCCGGCATTATACATTCCCCCATTATGAAAGTGGTTATTGATCTTTCATGTGATTATTCGTCTAGTAGAATATCCATGTGAGTAAGTAAGTGACATTATTTGATTTTACTTTTTCTATATTATGCTGAAGTTCAAGTTTAATAAGGCTGTTGTTTAGTTATACATTGCCTTAAATGTTTATGTTTATTTATGAAAGCTTTCGCAATATTGTTATCCTTACTGAGCATCTGAGCTCACCCCTTTCAATGTTTTAATATTTTCCAGGATGTGAAGAAGTATTTTAGGAATGACCTGCAGGGATAGTCAGAATAGGATATGAGTGTGAACTATGAAGACCTTGTTATTAGTTTTTCACTTTATGATGTAATGTAACATTTATGAATGTAACTAGTGTTTCCAAGGCTACTAAACTAATCGGTCTTTCGAGACTTGATCTTTTGCGATCATTCCAATGTTACGATGTAATGCACCGACTCTGGGTAGCTGGGGTCGGGGCGTTACACTAGAGATGAACATTTTAACGACGCCTTGGTGAATAACCTTCGTAATTTTTAACGACACCTTGGGAATGGACCTTGGTGAAACGAAACGATTGTCAATATTAAATGTTGCAGCCACATCTTCAAGTTATGAAAAATGTTATTTTTATTATGAAATGCCTCATGATTTCTTTCTTATGCCTTAAAGTTCTTTTCATTTCCTTATTGAAGTATCTCAAGTTCACATGTAAAATTTTCATCTTGTTTCCCTTACTGGGCCTTTTGCTCACCCTTTCTTTTGATGTTTGTCCCCAGGTTATGAGATGCAGTAATGAACCTAGGATGAACATAAGGAGAAGCCTTTCATGTGTTTAAGAAGAATGTTTTATGTGGTTTTCATGTATTATGTTCCTAGTTTCCAAGACACTAAACCGTAAAGATCCTCAGTTTTGTGTAATGTAATGAAAGTTTATGTTATAAAAAGGCGGGATGCTATAGTTGGTATCAAATGATGGTTTAGTTATTTGTGGAAATTAGGATATGAAAACCCTAGGAAGAACCCTATAGAAAAGTTAAAAAAATAGGAAATCTTCCTGGTATTTTGGTGAGTATTGAGTAAGGGGTTGCCAAGAAAATACATCCCTGTCTGGATACGAGCATGTAAAGGTGGCTCTGGCACAAATGTACATAGGGCTAAAACCCGATAACACCGCTTTGAGCTAGACTCGAACGGGACTGGTACACGACAACGGGCCTTGCTGCACTCTTGGTTACGACACTCCCGAGGGATATGCTTTGGTAAATTCATAAGCTTAGTAAGAACCATTGTTAAAGGAACAAGGATAAAATAAAATAAAGATTCACATAAGAATATATGATCATGGATAACCTAGATGGGAACCTAGGGGATCACATGTTAGGGTATACTTTTCTTCTACAAGTTATCCTTATATGCTTTCAGTTCCTTTTCATGATTATTGGATAAGTACTTAAGCCCCTAATTATGCTTTCTCTTCATAGTTAATGGTGGGAAATGGAAGAACATGTCCAAACAACCAATGTGATAAGAAATGCGACGATTGTCATATTAATATGAAAGGGATGATTAGGGGATTAAAATATGATTATTATTTTGGAAGATGTTCACTATTTTGGGGACCCTATATGATCGAGGTAAATAGATTACTATGGTATTTTCATTGAAGAGTAGGGTTGACTTATATTTTGAAGAATCGATGAATTTAAGGTGGAATTATAGTAATTTAGCTTACTTATGGAAATTATTAACCTATCTTGGGGTAAATATGTTTAGGTTAGTTACTTTTTTTATAAGATGTTAGGAGTGGTTGATGTTGTTTGGAGATGAATGAAAAAGTTTACTTTGGAAGACTATGTTATCAAATCCTTCTTGTATTTGGGTTTCAATTTTAGTTTGGTTTATTTTGAGGATTTTTAAGTACAATTATTTATGGAATGGACTATGATGAACTTTGGGTAGTTCCATTTAACTTTGATGATTTAAAAGTAGTTTCCCTTCATATGGGATTCTTTCTTTTTGAAGAGTTGTTTTACCTTAAACTTTCTTTTTTTGGGATAATGTTTAAAGATAGAAGAAATAGATAGTTAATCTTTTGTGGATTATGAAGATGATTCTTGTGTTTTGATGAGACCAAGTAGTTTTGAATGCTCATAATTTGGAGAAAAGATTAGTTTTGGGTACAAACTTATTAAAGGATAAAACTCCACATGACGATAGGTATATTTTCTTATGTTTTTGTTTTATGTTGTAAATGAATTCCTAAAAATTATGAAAAGGAACGTGAAACAAAAACGTTGTTGGTTTACGTTTCCTACTTGGTAATCAAAGACCATTTACACACATCATAAGTTTGGGATTTTCTTATGGTTAACGTTCTCCTAATCATGTTCTCTATCACTCTCCCCCAGAAATTGACCCTTTGTTTTTCATCCATGTCCATGTTTTCCTCCATGGAATCCTAGTATGGGTTAACTAGGGTGACCTTTGTACTTCCCTTTCTTTCTTTTAAAGTAATAGTTTTACTGACTCCTTTTCCGATGTGGGACTTTCAATGAAATTTCGAAACCCAATTTTAAAAATTGCGAGGACGCAATTTCTAAAGGGGGGAAGATTGTAACGACCTGAAATTTTGAATAAATCTTATTTCCTAGTTTTATGTGTTATTTTATTTTATTTTTATACTCAACAAAAATGTTTCATTTGACAACATGAGTATAATTAAAATGAGACTGTTGGGTTTTGACTATTATTTGACCATTGGTCAATATGACCGCTGGAAACTAAATGTTTTGATTACTGTCTCTAAATACAAGCAATCTTGGTTAATTAATATAGAAAGAAGATTCGATGGCCTCACCCAGTAGTCTTGGACCGATCGAAGCCCATCTAACAGAACTTGGGAAGGAGGTAGCACCACTGGGCTTTGCTCTGGACCAAACCCAAGCTGAACTTCATCATGTGAAGCTAGAATGGGATCGCCTTCGCGAGAAGTTCAAACTGATTGAAATTACGACTCGTGCGATGTTGGCCGAGCCTCCCTCAGATTCTCTCACCTTAGCACACCTTACACTTAGGTCCTATGCTGGTGTGATAAGGGGCTATGTAAGGAGACCGTAATTTCCTTGAGTAATCCTTTGTTTTAAATAAAATTTTGGATTTCTTCTTATGATGAAGTTTATGAATTTTCAAATGTCCAGATAAATATAGTATGCATATTTTTGATGAATTTTAGAGAAAGGATATTTTAAAAATGTTTATGTAAACCTTAAATAAATAAAAATTTGTAATTATTTTCAAAAAAGTTTCTTCTACAATTATGTTCAGTACGAAATTTCGAGTCTAATAAGATCAACTTGATTTTTGATGAATAGTAAATTATGAATAGTGATTTTACGCTTAGGATTAGTAATGTGACCAAATGGATTAGTAATCTCACTTAAAGAAAAAATTAATATAATATAGGCACCTTGATTAAGTAATGTGATTCAATAAAATGGTTAAATAACGGTTTCATAAATTATTATTCAAGTATTAGTTTTTTCGGGTGAATAGTGTTTTTTAATTAAAAATTTAATTAAAAATATTTAGAAAATTATTTTTAAAAAACGGATTTCATTTTTGAACTCAGAGCACCGATATTATGCTATGGTAATTTTTGGGGTTTTTTCTGAAAAAATGAATTTTCGGTGAATAGTGTTTTTTATTTAAAAAATAAATTATAAATATTTAGAAAATTATTTTTATAAAATGGAGTTCATATTTGTAATCAGGGCGTTTATATTTGGTTAAGGTGAAATTTTGGGATTTTTCTGAGAAAGTTGAATTTTCGATTAATATTGAAAATATAGTTTTTAAGTTACGGGTGTCTAATGACATCATTAAATGATGTATTAAGTATTTAATCAATATGGTCGACTTATGAATAGTAAGATAAGGTATGAGGTGTCACAAGTGGCCAATACCATGGGAAAATACCATGGGCAAGCCCATGGTTTTTCCAAAACCACTAATGAGGTGTCCTTTGGCCATTAATGCCTTGTCCCCTCACTTTCCCTATAAATACCAAGCCATCCTCTCATCCATTCAACTCCCCACTCCCCCAACGAGGTTCTGGTTTCATTACCTCCCAAGGAGTCTTCCCATGGTGCCCCCAAGCCCTCAAGGTCCCAACCTTTGTGTTTTAAGAGTTATGTTTTAAGGTAAGGGATCTGACCTCTCTCTTTCATTTCAAATAATCTCTTTTATGTCATTCCTTTTATGCTACATGTTCTTATGTTGGAGGATGTTATTTTATACTCCTCTTACTGCCCTTTTTATGTTCATATAATGAGAGATCCCCTCTTACTCTCATTATTTCGTTTTATGAAGTTTTAAGTGGCGCCGTTAGGCTGCCGAAATTTTTGTAACAGACTCTTTCTCCCTTCTCATTTTTCAAGATCTATTTTCATGTAAAGTATTTAAAGTTCCTTTTTATTATGTTGGGGTATGATCTCTAAATTTATCATACTGATATTTTATGATCATATGATGAGATACCCCATTTTATCTCTTCAATTCAGAATTTTGAAGTTTTAAGTGGCGCTGTTAGGCTGCCGAATTTTTTAAGTGGTTCTTCACCCTTCTCGTTTTGAAGTTCTACTTTCATGTCAACTCTTTCAAGTTCCTTTTTGTTATGTTGGGGTATGATATCTATATCTATCATACTGGAATCTTATGTTCATATGATGAGAGACCCCATTTGATCTCTTCAATTCAGTATTTGATGTTTTAAGTGGCGTCGTTAGGCTGCCGAATTTTTAGGGGATTCTTTTACCCTTCTCATTATTTTCAACGTTCTACTTTCATGTAAAGTCTTTCAAGTTCCTTTTTAATTATGTTTGGGCATTATCTCTATATCTATCATACTGAACTCTTTTGTTCACATGATGAGAGACCCTATTTGATCTTTTCAAATCATTGTGTTTGAAGTTTAAGTAACATCGTTTGGCTTCCGAACTTTCATAAGAGAAATCTAATTTTTGTATTTTTCCATGTTTTTCATTTCAAATGGTATGTCCTTGAAATTTAATTACCATGATCATGTATCCTTCTTATTCTTTCCATCTACTGTTTTATGGGTCATTTATGAATGTTTGACCCATTTCCTCTCTCTTTTTAATGTCTTCTAAAACCTCGAAACATAGCCGTTATGCTGCAGAATTTCCATCTCAAAATGTCTCTCTCTTTTTCTAATGTTATTTTATATTATTAAGTGAATACTCAAAGCTCTTTCTTCTAAAGGGGTATTCACATATATACCCAAATGTTCTATTTTAAATTATGGGATTTACATACATGAGACCCACCTTCCTTTTCTGTGGGTTTTAAAGTGATGTAAAGATCACGTCTTCAAAGCAGTTTTTAAAACGTTCTGATTACGAAATGAAACCCATTTAATTTGTGCTACATGGGTTCTTTATGAAATGTTTGATTATGATATATGTGGCTCACATGATAATAAAGGCAAATTTAAGGGTTCTCCCTGATAGCGCTCCAATGCATTGGGTAAAGACTTAATCTCTATAGATGACCATTTTAACGACGCCTTGGTGAATAACCTTGGTAATTTTTAACGACACCTTGGGGATGGACCTTGGTGAAACGAAACGATTGTCAATATTAAATGTTTCAGCCACATCTTCAAGTTATGAAAAATGTTATTTTTTTTATGAAATTCCTCATGATTTCTTTCTAATGCCTTAAAGTTCTTTTCATGTCCTTATTGAAGTATCTCAAGTTCACATGTAAAATGTTCATCTTGTTTCCCTTACTAGGCCTTTTGCTCACCCTTTCTTTTGATGTATGTCCCCAGGTTATGAGATGCAGTAATGAACCTAGGATGAACATAAGGAGAAGCCTTTCAAGTGTTTAAGAAGAATGTTTTATGCGATTTTCATGTATTATGTTCCTAGTTTCCAAGACACTAAACCTTAAAGATCCTCAGTTTTGTGTAATGTAATGAAAGTTTATGTTATAAAAAGGTGGGATGCTATAAACTATGTGTGGCTTGATTGCTACCCTCGCAGGATGTGTAGTGACATCAGGGTTTCCCATCCCGGCCTAGCCATTCCATAATGGAGATTAAAAAAAATCCATATTACCCCATGTATGGTCCAACCCTACACGGGGTGTATCCCTCGTCCTTATCGCACGACGTTAAGCTGAACAGATAAGAGGATTTAATGAATGCCCCTTTCCCCCATTTACAGACCAGCCCTACGCAGGGGTGTACTTCGTTCAGAGAACTACCTGAGGCTTGATTCCTACACTCGCAGGATACGTAGCGATGTCGGGATCCCTTATCCTGGCCCAGCCACTCCCAAATGGAATAAAATTAAAAAAAGGCCCCCTTCCCGCATGTTCGGACCAGCACGACCCAAGGTGTAAATCTTTCTGAGTACTACGAATGGCTTGATTCCTGCTCTCGCAGGATACGTAGGGATGCCAGAATTTTACACCCGGGCCCAGCCACCACCAACGAAGCCAAAAATACCCCCTTCCCCCATACGGGCTAGACCCGCCCTGGGTGTATTCCCCAAAATAACTACGTGATGTTTGATTCCTACCCTCGCAGGATACGTAGTGATTCCAGGGTTCCTCACCCCAGTGGAGAAATTCCAAAAAAGCTCTCTCCCCCCGTGTATGGACTAGACCTGCACGGGGTGTATTCTTCGTCCTCGTTGTATGAAGTTAAAATGCGTGGACTTCAGAGAACTACATGAGGCTGGATTCCTGCCCTCGCAGGATACGTAGTGATACCAGGGTCCCCCACCACAGCCCAAACATCTCCATATGAAAGTTAAAATGCCCGTTACCCTATGCACGGACCATACCTTCATGGGGAGAACTCCTCCTCCTCACCGCATGACATTAAACCACACAGATTAGAAGATAAAAATTCCATTTTCCCCATGTTAGGGCCAGACCTGCATGGGGTTTATTTAAGAAAGAACTTCATGTGGCTTGATTTCTTCCCTCACAGGATACGTAGCAACGACAAGGTCTTATCTCCTATCCCAGCTACCGAGAAAATACATTTTATTAAAATGTCCTCACCGTACAATTTTAAACTACATGGAAGACATCCTCACACCACGATGTTAAACTACATGGACAACATCCTCACCACACAACGTTAAACTGCACGAACAATTTCCTCACCACATGACATTAAACTGGATGGATGACGTCGTCACCGCACGACGTTAAACTGCATGAACCACGTCCTCACCGCACGACGTTAAAATGCATGAACAATGTCCACATCGTACGACGTTAAACTGCACGGACTGCATCCGCACCGCATGACATTAAACTACACGGACAACGTCCTCACTGCACAACGTTAAACTGCACAGACATCCTCCTCACTGCACAAAGTTAAACTGCATAGAAAATATTCTCACCACACGACGTTAAACAACACGGACCACGTCCTCACCACATGACATTAAACTGTAAGGACAACGTCTTCACTGCACGATGTTAAACAGCACAAACAACATCCACACCGCACGATGTTAAACGGTACAGACAACGTCCTCACCGCATGAGGATAAATAGTACAAGACACATCCTCACCGCACGACGTTAAACTTCACGGACCACATCCTAACCGCATGACCTTAAAATTCATGGAAAAAGTCGTCACCGCCCGATGTTAAACTGCACGGACCGCGTCCTCACCATAGGATGTTAAAAATCATGGACAAAGTCCAAACTACATGACCTTAAACTGCACGAACAACGTCCTCATCGCACGGGGTTAAACTGCACTGACAACGTCCTCACCCCACGATGATAAACTGCATAGACCACGTCATCACCGCACGATGTTAAACTACACAGACAACATCCTCATCGCACAACGTTAAACTACACGGACCACATACTCACCGCACGAAGTTAAAATACCCGGAAAAAATCCTCACCGCACAAAGATAAACTACACGGACAACGTCCTCACCGCACGACGTTAAACTGAATGGAAAACATCCTCACCGTATGATTTTAAACAGCACAGACCAGATCCTCATCGCAACATGTTAAACTGAACGGACCACGTCCTCACCGCACGATGTTAAACTGCATGGACAACGTCCTCACCATACAAAGTTAAACTGCATGGACCGCATCCTCACCGCAGGACGTTAAACTGCACGAACATCATCCTCACTGCACGAAGTTAAACTGCACGTAAAACATCCTCACCGCATGACGTTAAACTACATAGACAACATTCTCACCACACGCCGTTAAATTGCACAGACCACGTCCTCACCACACGATGTTAAACTGCATGGACCACGTCCTCACCACATGACTTTAAACTTCCCAGACCACATCCTCACCACACGAAGTTAAACTGCATGGACCACATCCACACCTCATGACGTTAAACTACATGAAATTCATTATGACCCACCCATGATATATGGAGACACATGATTAGAATTCTCTTCGGAAAATTGGGTACATCCTCTCCATACATCATACTCCACGACCCGGATAATTATGGATGTTCATAACCATTCATGGCCATCGGAAGTGAAAAGTTATCGACCCGTGGACACCTTTTCCCGCCTATACATACCATTCCCACAACGGATATGCATATTGATATCCCCAGGACCATCTACCAAAGGCATGATTTCATCAGGCGATACTTTTCCTAGCTCCGTACGCTTACCGGCTTCAGATCCCCCATATCATATCTCCCGATCCATAAATTTATGGCACATTGGTTTACAAGTTCTTCCCCCTTTCCACATCCAAACATTAATAGGGTATCCCTACCCGGTTAGCTTATGTATCTGCCCATGGTTCACATGATGACCTACGTCTACAAACATAAAGCCAGGGCAAGGCTACTTTGACTCAACGAACAATTGCAGTGAAGATGTTTCTTGTATTCTTGAACACCATTATCCCCACATGCCGAACGCTAAACTATGAGCATTCTTAGATTTCCATATTCATTCATGGCCATCAGAAGGGTAATGTCATCAACCCCAGGACACCTTTGCTTGAATATGCATTCCATGCCCTCCACGGATTTTCATATTGATAGCCCCTGGACTGTCTACTAAAGGCAAGATTTCCTTGGGCGATACTCTTCCCAGCTTTATATGATTATTGGGTTCAGATCCCCCACACCACGTCTCCTTGTCTGGTAAACCTCATAGTTATGGTTTAAAACCTTCATCCCCCACCCATTTCCGAGTATATTAGAGAATGGAAACTCAGTTATCCTTTGAGTGACTTCCGCAATAGTCACCCCATTGGTCCGAGCTCTATGACCGCTAAACTCGGAGTACTTTGTCCTTACCGTATGACGTTAAAATGCATGGAATAAATGTACACCCACACACGAATAATAAATAAGCATAGGGAGTTATATATGCTCTAACAGCAACCCGGGACGAACATCCCCAACATGTCTAGACATTTCCTTACCAAACAACAGACTGCATGGCCCGGTCAATCGTGGATCCTCATAATCACTCAAGACCATCAGAAGTGGAATGTTATCGACCCATGGACACCTTTGCATCACTATGCATACCATTACCTCAGCAGATTGGTATATTGATATCCCCTGTCCCTTCTACCAAAGGCAATATTTCCTCAAGCAATACTCTTTCTAGCTCCGTACGCTTACTGTCCTTAGAGCCCCTATCATTTCTCCCGATCCAAGAAGACTTGAAACCACAATTTATACCAATCAACCCTCTCCACATATTGGGCATGCCGAGATGTTCAGTCCCAATTAAATTCTGATCAATAGCGGCCTTTGCAACTACGTTCTTACTGAATGACGTTAAATTACACGGAACGTATTGGACGCTTGGCATGGAGCTCCAAAGACCAAGTGTTAAACATCTAGTAAAACACCTCTTACTACAATCATTTTCACTAGTTTAAAAATGACCCCCATCCTCATGGAATGACGTTAAACATAAAATAATTTTTTAATAATCCTAATCATCTTTACAACATGATATTAAACTGCACAGAAGTCGTCTTTTCCGCATGACGTTAAACTGCATGGTCAAACCTATTACAGGTTCAGTAAAAAATAAAGGATTTTCACTATCCCTCAGTGCATGGTTCAAACTTTCATAAACCACCATCTCACACCAGTGTGAGTAGGAATGACTTTACCAAATCTCTGAATTTTAGCCTTGATGTTTCTCCCGTATCTAGGAATCTTCACTTCATAAACTATACTCTGTATTCAAAAAAAGCCGAACCCTCAAAAACCACCATTTGTGGTCCTGAATCTCAATCTTCCTTGAAGCTTCACGGCTATCAGAAGATTAAAATCATTGACCAATGGACAACTTTGCATGAATATGCATACCATGCCCTCAGGGGCTCTATATTTTGTTCGCCCCTAGCTCATCTACCAAAGGCAAGATTTCCTTAGGCAATGCTTCTCTCCGTATGCCTCTTGGCCCCTGAGCCCCCATGTCCATCCTAGGAGCTGGAAACCCTATATGATACAGTTTACCAACCTATTTCATAACCCTTTCTGAATATAGTGGAACATCTCTGATTTGATTACCAAGAAGCAAGAGAAGCCATTCCATTTTTGATGAATATCTAGGCTGCATGAATTTAAACTTCGCCAAGCTCCAACCATCGTTTACGCTAGATAAATGCATAGGATAGGGTTCCCATGTCCATATTCCTGATTAATATAAATGTTCTCAAACCCTTTCAGACATCACACACCATTTCCTAGCCACCCCTTATGGTTTTCATAATTCTCCAAGCCACCCATGTCAATTTTCACAAGTTGAACATCCATGAAGTCCTTAGGCCATCAGAAATAGAGAGTCATTGACTTATGGACACCTTTGCTTGACTATGCATACCATGCCCTCAGCGGCTCTGCATATTTATCACCCATGGCCCATCTACCAAAGGAAATATTTACTTAGGCAATGCTCTTCCCACGTCTGTATGCTGATACGACTCCAATGCCTTGAGTCATGCATTGCAAGTCATTCAAATTTAAACATTCTCCCCCCCACATGCATCTGAAGGATATAGGGGAATATTTTAATTAACCATCCCTCATTGGGTCCCTCTCCCCACTATTCCTAGTCAAAGCAGTTCGACCAAAAACATCAGTAATGACAGTCTTGTCAGTGGGACTTTAAGCCGCACATCAAAAGAGGCATAAAACCTATTAGGCCGAAAACCCAAAAAGGGCGACCTAAGAAAAAGACGGGCCATACCTGCTGGGTCCACACCAAATGGGCCCATGAGAAATTAGGGTATTAAAAGAAAATACACATAGTTTGTGGGGGGTTTTCTACAAAAACCAAGCAATTTGTCAAACTATGCTCGCTGGAGCCCATGATCCAGACAAATGATATTGTTTGTTTCTATACTCTTTAATTAGGATTAATTCGGATTCAATGAGTAGTTATTTACGCAACAATTGTTCTAGTAACAATCAAATTTTACAGCAAGGAGATATTGACAATGATTGTATTCCGTTTTAACAAAAATGGAGGACGTCCACATATTGGGGCCTCTCCCTCAGTAACAAAGAAAGGGGGGGGGTAAGAAAAAGAGAGTGTAAAAAAAATGACTCTGATCATCACAAATGATCCTTGCTCGCTCTCTCCATCAAATCAACAACTGTGCAATGAAGGATATTTCATGTCTACTCCAGCACAGTCCTCTCCATATCCTCATCCTTGACCACCGAACGAGTGTTCCCCATTGTAGTTTAGAGATCGTAGATTTCATTCCTGGTGTCTTCAAGGTTACCAGTTAGAGCTATCAATTGATCCCTTAGTATCACTGCACGTACTTCACATTCATGCAAACCAGTAGATAGTGCGGCCGCCTAATCTAGAGAGCACGCCTTCTATGTTGTCGGATAATGGAGATTTATCATGGGTTCCTCCAAGGTTCTGTTCCCACGATGAGAAGCAGTGAAGTGAGCAAGTTTGCATTCATTAGTGGAAACTTCTTCACGGGCTGTGACAACCTAGAAAGTGAGAAAATGAAACTTATGATAGTCAAATCCACCTGACCCCAAACCCATGAAGAGTTGTCGGAGGGCTTCAGTTTTAGTTTCTATCTCATCCATAGGTGTTTCGGTGACAATATCGCAAATCTCATGCCAGGCCCACCTGCGCACTGCTCGGTGGTCCGCCATGAAACGAGGATCTTTGGTATCCTTACTACATAGCATGGGAAATAAATCTGGCATTATGATCAACACAGACATGTGAAAAGTAGATGATTCTTCTGAAGATGGAAGGTCTGAAGCTTCTAACCCCGGTTCGGGCTTGGGAATCAAGTTTCTAAATCCGGCATCGACTGGAAAAACTTCAGGCATTGTCTCGCAGGGACCCGAGGCCACATAGTCATCCTCATCCATGCCTGATATGGTGGGTTATGTCTGAACATCGTCTGCATAGTGGTAGGGAGAGTAAAATGCCCTGAGTATCTTTGACCGAAGAGCCATCAGTCGGTCCTCCCTCAGAGCTGATGAGGAAGGTGATGCAGGCACAACAGCCGCAATGACTCCTGATTTGGGAACCTTCCGGAACACCTTCCCCAGGGTCACATCTGGGGTAATGTTTTACCCACATTCTTGTGTACTCCAAGGATAGGCGGGAACCCACTCCTATGCCAGGAAAGGGAATGATTGTGTCTGATCCCTCCCACATCAGCATCAACCACCATTGACGGAGAGTGGTCGGGTGAAGTCCTTGATCCTGAGGAGTGGGAAGGGAGACTTGATGATGCATACACCCAAACTGGTGGGAAAATCGATAGGGGTCATAAAACTCACATAGAGAAACCCCATCAATCTGCGCAGATAGAAACCCATCCCAAAGTGAAATCATGTAAGAATGCTCCTCTAGGAATCCACTGTGGTTGTCAACCATGATGCCGGAATGGGTGGTGTAGAGAGTGAAAGAAAACTAAGAGAAGTCACTCAAAAGCCTGATGACCTCATTAGTATTGAGGGACTTCAAGCAAACCCTGGCTATATCAAGCAGGGAAGACCGAATGGAAGGAAGGAGGATTAATGTGTAATGGAAATACTCATAACATTGGAAATGATCAGCTACCTAGCTGTATAAGAATTTAAATGGACCACTCAGATGGTAGGGTGACATGCCTTCCTACATGTGGCTCAGTTATCCTAAATACAAGAAAAAGTGGGCATGAAAAAGTTCTCCAGGAGGCCCTCTGCAAACTTAACTGCCATCATCAAGGTGCAAGCCCTAACAACTTGGTTGATATCCAGAGAAGGGAATAAAAACCTGTTCAAAAACATTTTAAACAGACCTTCCACCCTGATCATAGGAAGCACACCAGGGCGCACCTCATAAAACGATTAAAGGTAGTCCTCCGCCTCCAGAACCGCAAAGTAGAAACCTGGTATGGTTCGTGACTGTTGAGAAGGGTGAGTCTTGGGGTTCTTAATCTTTGGCACATGACCAATAGTATTCAGAAATAACCCTATCCAGGTTCTATAGGGAATAAGAGAACAAGCATGCAAGGCCTGACCTAGTGACCACTCTGTCATGACCAGCAGTTCCCTCACCAATGAAGGAAATTGTTCGACATCGTCCCATGCGTCAGGAGTGGACAAAAACTCATCATACATCTCACTGATGATCGGTAGCCCTCCCAATTGTTAGATGTCCATCAAACTAATGAAAAATTCACCATGGGTAGGGGGAAAGTATTAGTGCATGAACACCTGTGACTGAGAAGATCAGGCAGGATCAAAGATGGGGGGTAAATGATGAACTGGGAGGCCCACACTGTGGAATACATATTGACTGCTCCCAGTGACTCGAGAGATTCCCGAAAATTATGATGGACCCAGAAGGCCCAAGCCCAGTCATTTGAGAAAATCCCACCAGACCCAATATCCCATTTGGTAATCCGTCCCACATCAGGGTATACTAGAGAAAGGTTGATTATAGAGGGGTAACTCTTGAGGACATATTCTTGAGAGAAGTCTTGAGTGAACTTATCACTTTGGGTCCAAACAGAGCCTCTCAAAATGGAAGCGCCTTCTGGGCTAGGATCAGAGGTCATCTCCCCCAATGAGGTAAGGTTCGCTTGAATGCACTTTGGTGACGCATCCAAGAAAGGAGACTGAAGACCTAAGAAACTTGTGGGGATAGAGACGTCATCTTGAAGACCAAAGCTGTAAAGCAGAAGTCAATTTTATAGTGGATACCCAGGAGAACAAGAGAGAGAAAGCCTTTCAAGACACCATCGATGAGGATGATGGGCTGACTAGGGTCCTCTTTGATGCTCTCTGCTCTATGAATCATAGCTGGACGCCTCCCTGAACCAATTGGGAGAGGATTGGTAGCAGAACTGGGTGAAGGATGAGGGGGAACCATGTTTTCTACCAGCATTATAAAAACTAGGAAAATGGTTAGTCTAGAATAATAAAATCTGGAAAAAAATACCATGATGAGGACCGCAAGCAGGCCTCAAAATATTGTTCTTGACGACTGCTTCCCACGAACCAACCCTACAAGGAAGTGGTCCGCGGTACTATGGCCCGCAGAGCGTTGGCCAGATAACGGAGAACCAGGTTGCTCTTCGGAATCGTAATCCAGGATTTGAATAATTAGGTTCGGAAGACGTAATAAATTTTCAACGTCTCGAATGTTTCAGACCACGGACCATCAAAACCACAGATCGAGTTCCTACACAGCCCGACGTGACATACTTTTAAATTAATTAAAAGTACTATTTCATAGTTGAGAGATTGGTCCGCGTATAAAGGCACCTGTGAACGAGGAATGGATCACGGAAGTGATAGTTGGTTCGCAGACAAGGCATTTCACGAAGGAAAGAGCACATGATGAAAAGCGAGAGGACTCTTGTTTCATGAAGAATCAGTTAAAAGACAAAGGAAGGGCCCCCGTTTTTATCAGTGTGTTCCCCTATTGGGTCCACTCCCCTACTGCAAACCATATATGTTTCAGGACCACTCTACATAGGAATGGCCTCCTCCTCGTTCCTATCAGACCCCATTCCAATGGGGGCATTTGTAGGGTCCTGAAGAATCCGTAAAAGAGAATAAGAATTCCCCTTGGAAGCAAGAAAGATCCTACCCAATTTACCCCAATGAATTTGGGAAAAGTATAAAGAATATCAGATGGATGGTAGAAGCTAAACCGGTCCGCAAACCGGTCTAATGATAATGCCACACGGATGGTTCTGCGAAGGACCCCTCCGCGGACAATTGTCATTTGTGGAATGGAGGTAGAGATCCTATGCGGGTGTGAAGCAGGACGAGCGCAAAACCGGTCCACCGTCACGAACCACCCCGACCATGGACCGCGTCGACCTGCCTAGGCCGCATCCACTATCATTCACAGAATGTAGGCGGAACCTTGTGTGGCCGTGAAGCACTCCCTGAGCTAGTTTGGTTCGCAGGGGGAGGTGTGTTCAATGCACCCGTGAGTCGTGGATTGACAAAGTCATCCATGAACCAGGTCTCTGATCATGGGTCTCCGCAAAAGGTTCCTCATGACAACAGATATATCTCTGTACCACTCTATAAAAGGAGAAATAGGGGGAAGCGAAATAGGAGGAAATTTTGGGAGATCGATCAGATTGGGGTTGAAGGATTTCGATGGAAGGAGCCTAGGATTTCAGAAACAACGATGTTCTAGTTCGTGAAGCAGACCTGTTATAAAGTTTGAACTGAATTAATAAGGAACTGAAAATGCATAACAACTTGGGGAACCGTGAACCTAAAATAACACTTAAAATAAGACTGTGAACCATGGCCCCTCCCGGATGCACTTCGTGCGGACCAGGGTGTTTATACCCCTTTTCCGATCTGTCGCACCAAGTAGCACTCTCCTGCGCGGGCGAAGCCCTGACCGATGAACACCTGATTAGTCACTAAAAGTGGCTAATATTCATTATTAAAATCTTTATATTCATTTTCCCAAAGTCCATAAACATTTTTTTTAGTTCATTACATAAATAGAACTTCATTTCCCATCATAAATGCAATTAATGTTTAAAATGAAAATTTGGGCCCAATCATTCAACTTTTTGTGGATATAATTATATTCATTTTCTGTAATTTTTTTGGGATATTATTGATAATTTTAGTTGGAATATTTTATCTTTTATTTCTGATGGATGAATCCCAATGAATGATGGAGATTATTTCTCTTGAATGCAGAAATTTTCTGGAAAAAGCATAATGGTCCTACGGCCCGTCAAACAAATTTGCGGCCCACAATCCAAGCCCAATGATTCTAAAATTTTTAAAATAGAAATATAACAATATATGGATCATTTTATTAAACAATGTATGGAGCTTATTCTTATGTTTTCTTGGAGATATATCGATCTTAAATTTACATTTAAATGGTGGGACCGATATGGACACCCATAAATGCTTCTCACAATTTCGGGAATAATATTCAAACAGATGCACCAAATGACCTGAAATTTGGACAGATGATAGAGGAGACAAGTATAAAGTATTTTTATTCTACTACTACTAATGATTCGGTCATATTTATTGTCATATTCAAACGTCAAAACGGAGGATGAATCTGGACAGTTTTACGGGTCAACTTCAAAACGTCAATTTTATTTTGGTTCTTAACCATCCTTTTGACTCTCTTAATTGTTGGGGGGTGAATTAATTGTTTTGGGTAGAACTAAGGCTCCTAATATTCTTATATAAGGAGCTGGTGGTGAAGAGAATATGATATCATATTTTTCTTGTCATCCTGTGTTTCTTTTTTCATTGTAAAGTTATGCTTCTAAATTTCATTTGTAATGTTTTCAATTTCCATATAATTTTCTTTTTTATATCTTTAAGCTCTTAATAATCTTCATTATCTTCTATATTTTCCATTTCTTTTATAAAAACATTATTATCACAAAGCACAGTGATATCTCTGTGTTTTTGTGAATTAGTTCACACATAGGTGTAAATTTCATTCACACACACGGAGGAGTGCTTGTTATTTCCACGATTTTAATTTCTCCAATCCAATTCCTGGTATCTATCTTCCTCACACCATTTAGAGTATACCATCAATGGAGGGCTAACCCATTAATGGTTTGATCATAGGAAGATGAAAAGGATGGATTGAATGTTATTTTATGAACGGATTTTTGTTTATTGGCTAATTAATTTAAGACTTATATTCTTTAGTAATTTCTACTCTTCAACTACACTATGTTTGAGCAAGATAAATTCAACTACTAAATGAACATATATCTTTGAGAAATCATGAATTCAGTTCTCTAAGTGTTTAAGGGATTAGTAATTGTGTTTAGTAAGCACCAAACCAAAAAATGATGAAGGTAGTGTTATTTTTGAAGAATGGATTCATCGTGAATTAATAAAACCAAAATTTTCTAAAGAAGTACAATTCATTCAATACACCCTGAGAATAATCCTATTGTCAAACCATTTTAACTATTTGGAATTCCCTTAGGTTTCATAGTGTTCATTAAAACCATCCAAAATCAAAATAAATGTTGGCCACTTCACAGCCCATCCTCCATAAAAATCATAGCATCTCAAGGTTACTTCTTTGGTCCCTGTAGATTCGACCCCTACATGTACTACATCGACCGCTTATAAAAGTTGGGTAATTATTGGCGCAACCAAATTTTGGTGTCATTTCTGGGGACAGAAGTAAGTTACCATAGAGGCTCATCTTCTTTTTTCACCACAAATTCCTTGTACTCACCCTAATTTCTCTTCTCTAGTCCCCTTTCTGTTTCTGTGTGTCCAATAAATCCGAAAACCAATATTCAATCAACTCCAATGGATTATCTTCCACAATACCCATAGATAGAACAAGGATATAATGAACTAGAAAATCAATATTTCGAATCACCTCACATAGGTAATTTCATTGACTAATCCTCGATTGAATACACTCTACCAGATGAGATGCACAATCAATGGGATGCTGATTGTTTAAAGGATCAATTTCCATGCCTCATGAGGATTATTGAGGAAATCAAACTTAATGAAGTTCATGATGTCCCAAAATTTATAAATCCTAATTCTGAAAAAATTACTGAATATTTCTGTGAAAAAATGGTTATAATGAAATCAGAATTTTAAAATTTAAGAGTAGAACTACAAAGATTTGAAATGGTTGTGGAACCCATTCCCACTCATGTTGTCTCTTCCTCATCACTAATACAAGAATCTTGTCTCCCACAAACCTCAGATGAATTTATTGAAGAACCAACCATTGGAGTCGGGATAGTTGAATATAATCATGGAATTGTTGATGGGTACTTAAATCAATAGGAAACTGATTTTTTGCATTCTGAAGAGGGAAATTTGACATTGTGGATGGAGAGTCCTGAATATTTCTCTATTGATGGTTTTTTGAAAACACCAATCACTGAAAAATTGGGAGAAATAACAAATAATGAGCCAATACACACTCTTTAAATACAACTAGAATCTTTTGGGGATGAATCATGTTTTCAAACAGAACCAATTCTTTCTATTTTTTTTGAGAATAAACTTATTTTCATTCAAATTGCCAATATTCATTAAGAAATTTCAATAGACCAGAACTCAAAATCATTATCCTTCCTTCCCCACACAATAATTCCATCATATTTGATACCCATGACCAAACTTTAGTCATTAATTCTTATCATGAAAGAAATAATGTTATATTGAACCTTAACGTCTTAGGAAAGACAAAAAATGCAACTAGTTCAACCATTTCTGACATTCCTTTTATATTTAGATTTATTTCAGAACATGTATTTATACAAGGAAAAGATTATAAATAAAATCAATCTCAATCATGTTGAAGTTGAGAAATATGGGTTCATTAAAATTTTGAAAGTTGAAATTGGATAAGTTTTGGGGTTGAAGTCGAGCTAACGATGTTAAACAAAAACACTTCATGGGAGGCAACCCATGGTTTTCATGTTTCAAATCATTGTGAATAATCTTTATTTTTTTTATTTTCATAATTTTCATATAATAAATTACCATAGACTATTGAAATGTTCTTCTTTTATGTGTAAGGATGGGTATGAAAGGGGAGCTCCATATTCATCAGTGTCACGTGGCGTGATCTCTAAGTAATACCTTACCCAAAAAATTAAAAAGAATTAAATGTATCCTCAGTTTATTTTATTATTATGTTTTTTGAGAGTTAAAAAAATAGTATATATATATATTATAATAAAAATTTGTTCATGGGAAAAATCCATTCACCATCGTCCAATCCATTGAGACTTGAATCCAGGATTGACGGGAGACTATGGCACACACTTTCATCATCAACGACTAGGTGAATTCATTCCATTTTTATCATTTTAAATTTCATCTTTCAACACCTCCCCCATACACCCTTCTATGTTTTCTTTAAACATTGTGGATAGTTTTATTCTATGTTGGGGGGAGATGAAATAAAAAATGATTTTTTTAATAAGAACATGTGTGGAAAAAAATTCCATTAACCTTGAACATGATAACACACAATGCAAACTCTGAAATTGGATATCAAATAATTTTTAATGCCTTGATTCTGATTTTAATGCATGTTTATGTACATTAGAATAGTTTTTGGAAACTGTGGTTGTCTGATGTGATTTTTCAAAGTTTACATTTCCATCCACTTAATAAAAATTCCACAATGCACGTCTGCTGGATCATTGGTATACATTTGAGTTATTGGGTCCTTTTCATTATAGCATAGTGTTCTAGGGTAACTTTTAGTTTAATTTGAGAATCCAAAAAAACAAAAACAAAAAAAATATAAAATAATTATGAACAAAAATAATGACCACATAGAGAAATGTTTTGTCCAAATGTGTGGTGTCTGACACTTGGGGATCGTGACTCCATAGTTGTCTTGCCTAGAGTTAGGATTTATATTTCTATTGTAGAGGATGTAATTGAAAATATTTGTGGCGTACAACACTTGTGGATCGTGACTCCATAGTTTTCTTGCCCAGAGTTAGTCTTTTCATATCTATTATGGTTAAAAAAAGAAAATAAACAAAAAATTCAAAAACAATTGGATACTAATCGTACGGTTTGATGTGATTACCACCTAGAGCTTTCATTTTTTCCCCTTTAACAATAAAATGGGCCCCATATCTTTTGTGAAGCACACAACTTTATCTTACTTAATTCAAATTGGATGAAATGTGCCAATGAATTTGAACAAAGGAATGAGCTTGGGCTTGAAATATGCTTATGGACCTAGCTTGTTTTAAATGATTTTGATGTATTTCGTAATTTTTTTTGGTATGAGGTCTTTGGGTGAGAAATGTATATTAAAATGTTTTTGGAATCAAGGGTTATAATTTCATATTTGTAATATATTTTTCTCGGGAATAGAAAAACTCAAGTTGGGGGTGTGATTTGTCAATAAAAGTGGATAATATTCTTTGTTAATATTTTTATATTAATGATTCCAAATACCATAAACATTTTTTTAGTGCATTACATAAATAGAACTTCATTTCTCATCTTAAATGCAATTAATGTTAAAATTGAATATTTGGGCCCAATCATTCATCTTTTTGTGGATAACATTATATTCATTTTCTGAATTTGATATTTTGGGATATCATTGATCACTTTATTTTGAATATTTTATTTTTTATGTCCGATGTATGAATCCTAAGGTAAGAAAGAATTTTTAGCTTATGAATGCATAAATTTACTTTAAAAAGTATAATGGGCCTAAGGCCCATCAAACAAATGTGGGTCCCACAAACCAAGCCCAATGATGCTAAAAATTTTACAGTAGAAATATAAAAAAATTAGTTTCATTTTATTCAACTGTGGCCATAGCTAATTATGATGTTTTCATGGTGATATATGGATCTGAAGTTTACATTTAAATGGTGGGACCGATATGAAGATGTTTTTATACTACAACCTCTAATGATTCAGTCATATTTAATGTCAAATTCATACGTCCAAATAGATAATGAATCTAGACATTTTTCCAGATCAACTTCGAAACGTCAATTTCCATTTGACTCTTCACCATCCTTTTGACTCTCATAATTGTTGCGGGGTGTACCTAAGGCTCATAATAGGCCTATATAAATTTATTGTGGTGAAGGGAATACAAAATTATATTTTTCTTGTGATCTTGTGTTGCTTGTTTCATTTTAATGTTATTCTTGCAAATTTCCATTGAAATGATTTCCATTTCCATATAAGTTTCATTTTTGTATATTTATGTTCTTAATCAACTTATTTCTCTTCTATATTTTCAATTTCATTTTTTAAAACTTTATTTTCACAAAGCACAGTGATATCTCTGTGTTTTTGTGAATTAGTTCACACATCGGTGTGAATTTCATTCACACACAGAGAGGAGTGCTCGTTATTTCCACAGTTTTAATTTCATCAATCCAATTCTTTTTAGCCATCTTCCACCCAAAATTGAAGGTATACCATAAATTGAGGGATAAACCATTAATGGGTTGATCATATGAGGATTCAAAGGCTAGATTTAATGTTATTTTATGAACGAATTGTTGTTAATTGGCTAATTAATTTAAGACTTGTATTCTTCAGTAATTTCTACTCTTCATCTTCACTGTGTTTGAGCAAGCTAAGTTCAAGTACTAAATTACCATATACCTTGTATAAATAATGAAGTTGGTTCTCTAAGTGTATAGGGGATTAGTAATTGTGTTTAGTAAGCACCAAACAAGAAAGTGATGAAGGTAGTGTTATTTTTGAAAAATGGATTTATCAGGAATTAATAAAACCAAATTTTTCTAAGGAATTAAAATTCATTCAATCCAACCCAAGAATAATCCTAAAATCAAACCATTATCATTGATTTGAATTCAATTAGGTTTCTTTTTGTTCTTTAAAACCATCCAAAATCAAAACCAAGGTTGGAGACTTCACAGCCCATCCTCCACAAAATCACAGTGTCTCAAGGTCACTTCTTCGGTCAATGTGGATTCGACCCCTACATGTACTAAATCGACCGCTTCTACCAGTAGGGTAAATTTGGGTGCAACCAACCCCCAAACTTCTTCTCCCATGGCCATCGATGCTCAAATGGAACCCTCCGCATACCAACCTAGTACGCAGGCCGAACCCGAAGCCGCAAACCACCTTGGTTCGCGGAATGCCCATCAGTCCGCGAACCACCCTGGTTCGCGGATGACCTCCTCACCCATGTAGAACCTCCCTATGAGAAGGGTTCCACGACTCATACACCTGTGTGGACCACCAGATCCTTCAGTGTTCCCATTCCTCGAGCCAGATAAAATCCTTCCAATCTAACCTGATCCTCCATAACTCCCTCGTAGGCCCATTCATCAGCCCCGAGCCGTGGCCTCCACCGGAGCCACCTGGCCCGTGTGATGTAAACCTCAAGTGCATCAGTGCACCATTTTAAGTTCACATACCCACTTTATGTAGGGATGAAGGGGTTTCCCCAGACCTTGAGTGGATTTTTGAAGCATTCATGGGTTCACATTCCCACAGTAATGCGGAGTCTGAGCTTGGGAGTCCCCTTTCATCCCCTCAATTTGTTAGGACTGGGGCACTTCTCCCCTCCTTGGGCTGTGGTGGACTACCAATTAGAATGAATCCCCATTCATCTCCGTACTTCCCCACCTCCACGACCAAGGAAGGGAATTGTGGGGAGGGGTGATACTCCGTCCTTCTTTGGGGTCAAGTCCCTCTCCCTCTGCGTTTTGTCACTATGGGAAACCATCTCGAAGTAATCCCGGAATTTTTGGTCCGCTCCATGCGTAATCCCCACTCCACTTCCCATGGACACACCGTTCGCGACGTGATCGTCTGGTCCCTGCTACCGCTTGTTTCTCACACAGAGCATGACTCACGTGGTCTTAAAGTAAGCATCGACCATGACATCCTCTTATGGGCCTTCTCAGAGTGTAATACCCCAATCCATTACCCTGGGCTGCCTCAGAGTGTAAGCCCCACTCCCATCAGAACTATGTGGAATTTGATTACCCACCACAAGGATATGTAGGAAGCCTCCAAGAGGTTCATGCCCGATCACCATTGGTCGCCCAAATCCACATTCATGTCAATTCTATGACACTCCCATTCGAACTACGTGGACTTTGATTCCCCACCACAGGGATACGTAGGAAACCTCCAAGAGGTTCAAGCCCAACAACAGGTCGATCCAACTATCCTCACGCCGGTTCACCACACCAACCTGGGAATCCTAGAGTGTAATCCCCATATCAAACCAAACTACAAGGATTCTGATTCCTCTCATGAGGATACGAAGGAATCTCGTAACATGGGTTCGATCCAAACACCCAAGTCATTATCTTTCCTCCCTGGATGACAATCAACTTTTGAGAACCCAGTTATGAGGCTTTAAATTTGCACCGTCTCAATGATTCCAAACACTTCTGAGTCATTAATCCAATGAGGGATGGTAAACCTCAGGCATAAATGATTCTGAACCCTTGTGTTAAGCTGACCATTTCCAACCATGGGTAATCTGTGGATACTATGCATGGGTATAAACAAAATATTCATGAACATATGTATACATATTTAATCTATAAGAGTCCCGGAACATGCAATAATTCCCCCCAAAAAAGGTGTGATGAGCCCGAATTCCCATCCTCACGACCAATGTGAGTTCTTAAGCATCGCTGGCCAAACCACCCAGCGAATGCCAGCCTTTGGAAAGCAGGTCCACATATTTCTATATACGGAACCGCTGGGTGTTTTGAAACCGATACGAAATAGAAACATACATGGAATGTTTTAATTATACAATCTCTTTAATTATCTGAGGTTGTTTGTATGTTAGAATCTACTAGGACCCCTTTATCATCCACATCCATGTTTTCATAAAAATTCAGTTCAATTTTTTTACTATATACTAGACTATGGGTACAATTATTTTATACCCTTATTTGACCATATGTATTTTTAATAGAATATTTCCACTGTTTTAGAAACAATATACTTTATGACCTTTTCGACAAAATAAAGTCATGAATGTCTTTTTTTAACTTATACGGAAGGTGAAACTAATTTCCACTGTTATAACATCATCAAATAATTCCATACAAACTTATAAGACTATTTTCAAAATAAATGTTTTCTTTTTTAATTATGCAACTTTTAAATGGTTTAATAATATTAAGAGATATTTATTTCAAATAGTTTTCATTTCATCTATGTCAACACCCATTGATTGATTTTAAAATTGTTTGAAGTTGATTTATTATGATACAAATATTCCATATTGTATTGAAGGTTTTGTGATATGTTTTACTATTGATGTGTTATTTTTTTACCATTCATGGTTTATGGATAAAATATTGATATTTCATATGCTTGTTTTAATATGAATGATTATCTTATGTTTACACCTTTTCATATAAGGACTGCATTGGACTTATTAAGTGATGGGCGGATCCCGTTATAGCTCCTTGATGCATCAGTAGGTTACATGAGACAAACTAGTGCCTTGGCATATGGCCTTGACAAAATATTATTTTTACTCTTGGTATGTGTCCTTGACTATGTTCTTATGAAGTCTGGCATTATGCATTCCATCATTATGAAAATGGATATTGATTTTGAATGTGATTATTCGACTAGTAGAATAATCATGTGAATAAGTAAACAGACTTATTTGATTTATATTTTCAATATTATGTATATGTGTATGATTAAAAGTCTTAGGTTTTAGTCATACACATTGTCTGAAATGTATATGCTTATTTATCAAAATTTCCTCTATATTTTTATCCTTACTGAGAATCAAAGCTCACCCCTTTCTATGTTTTATTTTTCCTTGGATGAGAAGACGTATATTATGACTGACCTGCAGGGATAGTCTAAGAGATATGAATGTGGTCAATGGATACATAATTTGTATTTTTTTCATTTTATAATGTAATTTAAAATGTATGGACGTATCTAGTACTTTTAAGGCTTCTAAATTAATTAGTCATTCAGGATTTGATCCATTGTGATAATGCCAATGATATATAATAATGCACTGAATATGGGTAACAGGGGTTGGGGCGTTATAGTTGATATTAGAGAATATTTAGAAAAAAAACCTTGAAAACTATATTTAGATAAACTCTGATTATATAATATTACCCTAAGATTGAATTTGAGGATTAGTATGGAAGAAATTCCGATAATTTTGGTAATGTAGATATTTTGGGTATTTTACCAGAAATAAATTTCTGTCTAGATACGAGTAGGTAGAGATGGATCTGGAATAGATATACCTTGTTGTAAAACCCGAAAACACCACATTGAGCTAGACTTGAACGGGAACTGGTGCATGACAACAGACCTTGTTGCACTCATAGTTATGACACTCCTAGAGGATATGATTAGGATAATTCAAATTTTATTTAAAAATAATTATGAAGGATTTATAAGTATCTACATACTCAATGAAAACATTTTTATTATTATGGATTATATCCAAAAACTGTTCAATTTATATTATGTGTTTTATATGTTTTGAATTATGTATTGTGATTCATAAACAAATCTAGTGTCTACCATTTTTTTAGAAGCGATTCCTAGTGGAAGAAATGGAATTCATATTAATGCACATGCTCAATGTAGGGATTTAACTCTTACTCAAGATAATTATAATGGAGTTGGTGATGCAACTAGTAATAATTATATTATTACCCTACTAGGACAATTCACCCATGTAATGAATAATAACCTTACCCATCTGGAGAACCCTGATCCACAACGTGGAGGATCAATAATAGAACCCTTCATGAAGAAATAACTACCATCATTCAATGAGAGTACAAATCCATTGGTTGTTGAGCAACGGATAAGTTCCCTAGTGAAATCATTTCATGATTTGGGGAGTAGTGAAAGGGAAGAAGTTTTAATGGAAGTTTATCCCCTCATGAGAGTTTCAGATCAATGGTGGTCATTAATCAGAAACAAATTAGATGATGAAGAAGTATCAAACATGAAATAGAGAGATTATAAAGATATTTTCTTAAAAAAATATATTCCTCGTGACCATCGAGTGGATATGGAAGGAAAATTTTTGAGTCTGAGGAAAAAGGAGGATGACAATGTCACAATGTATGAGGATAACTTTACAAGGTTAGCAAGGCATGCAACAAGTTATAAGCATAAACCAAGGAGTAAAATTGATCGATTCTTCTATGGGTTAAAACCATTTCCTTGTCAATAATAAGTCTCACAGTCCTTCTCATCGTATGAATATATTGAATTAGGCACTATCATGATAGAAAAATAATTATCTATGTCTTACGACTTTAAAGAAAAGAAATAGAAAAAGAGATCTTCTAAACACTATAGAAATGTGAATAATGGGATGAATGGAAAAGGTAAATATCCATCATGTGGTAAATTTGGGAAGAAACACCGTGGTACTTGCCTGAAGGGAACGAGAGTCACTTACAAGTGTAGTGAAAAAGGCCACCAATCTCATGATTACGAGGGGAAGAAAGAGGATCTCAATGTTGAAATCTATAATTGTAGAGAAAAGGGGCATTATGAAAATGAATTTCCTAAGTTCCAATTTAACTTACCTTAGAAAAGACCAAGGGAGGAAGGGAAATATTATGTGATCCCTACTACTAAGGTTGAATCTCTAAAAAAATGGTGGCAGGTAATTTAATGGTTTCTTCAATTTTAACCAATGATTTATTTGATTCTGGATCATCACATTGTTTCATATCTTCAGAGTTTTCTATGAAAATTAGATATTTCAAATTTTATTTAACAGGGTAGTTGTAAGTCAAAACTCATAAGGGAAGTATAATTGCAATAATGTTTTATTAATGAGTTTCAATTAGGGCATATAATTTTTTTTATCATATAATCCCATTGAAATTCCCATGATTGATGTTGATATAATCTTCGATATGGATTGGCTTTAAGACCATGAAGAAAAAATTAGTTATAAGAAGAAGGAGTTTAAGATTTTTGATGATGCTAAAGAGTACCTTATTTTTAGAGTAGAAACATCACCATTTCATTCTTATCTAGATCCACCCCCTGTAGCTCTACTAAATTTAATTAATGGGGATGAAGATAATGAAATAACTATGGGTGTGGAAAATAATGTTAAAATAGAGTATGTACCTATTGTTGAAGAATAAATTGATGTGTTTCTAGAGGATTTACCTGGACATCCTCCATAATGAATACTTCAGTTTTCTATTGACATAATTCCTGGTATAAGGCTCATATCGAAGACCTATAATAGAATGGGCATTGTTAAATTAGTCGAACTAAAGAAAAAACTATAGGAATAAAGTAATAAGGGATTTCATCACCCTGGTGTTTCTCCATAGGGATCCACTGTTCATTTTATTAAGAAGAATGATAGATCTACGAGGTTGTGCATTGACTATAGGAAGATAAATGATATAACAATAATGAAAAAGTATCCTCTACATCACATTGATGATTTATTTGACCAACGTCATGGACGTAATTTTTTTTCAAAGATTGAACGTCGATCTATATATCATCAATTGTGTGTGATGAAGGAAGATATTTCGAAAACCTAATTTCAAACCAGTTATGGGCATTAAGAGTTTACAGTAATGCCTTTTGGATGGACTAATGAACCCTATTTCTTCATGGACCTAATGAATATATTTTTCAAGGAATATTATTATGACTTTGTCGTGTCATTTATTGATGATATAATAGTATACTAAAAAAACTATGAATATCATAAAAATCACTTGCGCCTTATTCTAAAAACCGTAAGAGGAAATGGATAATATGGGAAGTTCAGAATGTTTGAATTCTAGCATCCAGATATTTCTTTTCTTGGATATATTATTTCTAAGGATGTAATCTCTATTTATCCATCTACGACAAGAGAAATAAAAGAATTGCAAGCATCGATGAGTAAAACTGAGGTACACATTTATATTAGTTTAGTTGGTTATTATCGGTGCTTCATCCAGAATGTTTCCCAATTGGAAAACCCATTATCCAAGATCACACGTAAATGGGTAAAAAAAATTTGTACAAAAGAGTGTGAAGAATGTTTCAAAGAACTGAAGAGAGGATTAGTCAGTGCTCCTATATTGACTCTACTATCGTGGAATGATGGGTTTTTTATTTATAGTGATGCATCAAAGAAAATAAATGGTTATGTCCTTATGCAGAATGATATATTTTTTACCTATGCACCAGGACAACTAAAAAATCCTGAACAAAACTATCATACTCATGATCTTGAGTTAGCAGCTATAATATTTCCATTGAAGATATGGAGAAACTATCTATATGTTGAAAAATGTGAGATATATAATTATCAAAAGAGTTTGAAGTATATTTTCTCATAGAAAGAACTCAACATGAGGAAAATATGATGGATTTATATACTCAAAGATTATGATTGAACTATACACTGCCACCCAGGGAAGGTAAATAATGTGGATGACGCTTTGAAACAAATGGATCGTGGAGTTTTTAAAAAGATGAGAGTTGAAAGGGATCCTTTGTTCATGGATCTAGTAATGATGTATTTGAAAATAACCATAGAAGGTGAAACATCAATACTTTCTCAAATGGTTTCCAAAACATCGTTACTAGAAAGGATAAAAAGTTCTCAGGCTGATGATGAGGAGTTTCAATAGAAGATTAAAGCTGTGAATGATAGGTGATTGAGTGACCTCCTATATAAAGATGAAATTTTGAAATTTGGGGAAAGTCATTTTGTTCCCGATATACCTGATCTAAAAATGGAATTATTGGATGATGCTCATAGCTCAAATTTATATATACACCCATGTAGCACTAAGATGTATAGTGACTTGAAGGAATATTTTTTGTGGGACAACACAAAGAGAAAGAATGATTATTTTGCGTCATGATATATGAATTTTCAACAAGTGAAAGATGGTGGACAATATCCTAGAGGATTTATGCAACCTCATACAATACCTTTGTGGAAATGGGATGATATTGCAATGGACATTGTCATGGGGCTACCAAAGACTTCTATAAGGAATGATTCAATATGGGTCATTATTGATCTTCTTACCAAGTCATATCATTTTCTTACTATAAGAGAAGATTTACCATTTGAACGTTTAGAAAGAATATATATTAATGATGTTGTAAGACTCCATGGTGTACCCCTATCGATTGTTTCTGACCATGATCCCCATTTTACATCCTGATTATAGAAAAATCTTCAGATTTCCTTGGATACTGAACTTCATTTGAGTACTACCAACCACCCTCAAACTGATGGGAAATCATAACAGTATATTCAATCCTTAGATGAAATTCTGAGATCTTTCTCACATAAATTTCAAGGTATGTGGGATCAGTATTTACCTTTGGTAGAATTTTTCTATAACAATAGCTTCCATTCAAGTATTTAGATGGGACTATATTAAGCATTATATAGAAAGAGATGTCACAGACCAACTTGTTGGGATGATGTTGGTGAAATCAAACTTGTAGGACAAAATATTGTTGAGGAAACAATGGAAAAGGTGAAGATTATCCAAACCCACATCAAAGAAGCTCAAATTACGAAAAAGATCTATTCCGATAATAAGAGAGAGGATTTGTAATTTCAAGTAGAAGATCATGTTTTCTTCAAGGTATCTCTATGAAAGGGTGTTATATGAATCGGTAAGATGGGTAAATTAAGTCCTAGGTACATCAGACCATTTGAAATTCGAGAATTTATTGGAGTTTTATCTTATCTTTTGGAAATGTCTCCATGTATCTCAAAATTTCTTGATGTGTTCCACATATCACAGTTGAGAAAATACATGCCTAACCCGATGCATGTACTCACCTATGATGAAATAGAACTGGAACCCAATATGTATAATTGCAAAGAGCCTATCAGAATTCATGATATCAGAGAACATGTGTTGAGAAACCAGATGAATCGTTTGTTAAAATTTATCTGTAGAAATCATAAAATCGAAGAGGCAATGTGAGAACCTGAAGTGCCTATGATAAAGAACCATCTGAAAAATTTAATGAATTAATATTCTAAAAATTTCGAGGAAAAAATTGTTGGACGAATGGGAGAATGTAACAACCCACGCTTCCATGGTACGTTTCTCTTTAAATAACGGCGTAGCTTGCGTTATACGCAACTTGGAGTTTTAACACACCACGACCAATAAAACAAGCTGTTATGAATGATAATACCCACTTTTTGATGTTTTATAGATTTTATTTTTTAAAATGGACTTCATTTTTGGATTTGAAATATCAAAATTAACTTAGGGTGGATTTTTGGTATTTTTCAGAAAACATTCAATTTTTGATGAAAAGTGAAAAACACTACATTATTGTTTAAAACTGACTTTTTACATAAATAACTAATTATTTTATTTTAATTTATTTTAGTTAGAAAAAAAATACATAATACCTATATATGTTCAATATAATTATTTGGAGTCATTTTATAATAAGAGATATATAAAATTTTATTGACCTTTTTACCATCTTTTACCCACCTTCTAGTAGCACTTGAAAATTTGCATAAAACATAATTTTACTGCTTCTGTGAGTTGAATTTAAAAAATCTGAGAGACAATCTTAATATCAGTAAGTAAAATGTGGTTCAATAAGATGAACGTAATTTTCAGGGAATAGTAACTGTTGACTTTTATTTACTGTGGTTAAAAGTAAATAGGGTATTTAAATATAAAAATGATATTATAATTAACCTAACACATGTCTTAATTCTATTTAATAAGTTTATTTCAACAAAAACCATCCTTTGCAATAAATCATGATCCTTTTGGTCCACTTGGATTAGATTAGGACATTGATTATTATTTTATTTAAAGATGAGTTAAAATTGTTAAATAAAATGTTTAATAACTAATCAATTATTAATATAGGGATATACATAAGATAATTTCGACTATAAAGATTAATTAGAAATCTAAAAAGATTTCCTACATCATGTAATTTTATTTATAATTTTTAGACATTAAATGAATAAATTTATTTATGACACAATGGTGATATAGTAATTACCTTATTAATGAATGATTAAAATAATTAATATTATAAATAACAGAATAAATGTAAATTGAGACTTTTGTTGAAATCCACGAGATTTATAGGTTAATATGACATTTTATAGTTTATTTAGTTAATTCTTTTAAGTAATCAACTTTTTATGACCTTCAAAATTTCCAAATACCAAACAGTGTCAAAATTGACATAAATGAATTTTTTTAAACAAATTCTATATTATAAAATGATATAATATTCTTAAAAATAAATGTTTTGGCCAAAGGACTTATATAAAGATATATATATTTTAATAATGATCCACTTGGAGGGTTTCTTGATTTATTATTATAATTATATTAACCATATAATATAAAATTACATAGAGTCTTGGTAATTGTCAAACTATTTTACTATGAGTTAAATCTAAAAGATAAGGTTAATATGGTGACCTAAACTAGTATAAACTCTGTTAGTTGAGGTTTTTTCAACCCATACCCACCTTATCATCGATTATATTATTTTGGATCCATTATAAACTTAATATGACTTTATTATGAAATAGTATTTCAATCTTTTTTGAAAGTGACCCTCAATTCTCTTATAAAAGGGTACGTCCCATTTTCTTAATTTCACACCAACAAATCCATTTGGATCGGCGAAACCCCACCCAAATATCTTCCCAACATCTATCACATCAACCTAAAGTCTTTACTTTGATCATAAATTCAACCTAAATATCCCTTTTGATGAACTCAAAAGGAAACACTCGAGGAAAATGTAATAATTTCACCACCCTCTTTCATGTTTTTTTCTTCTTCCACTTCATCTTTCATTGTTTTTTCTATACCATAATAATAAATCAAGTACCTTCCAAATGTTTTGATGTTATTTAAATGATGGTACAACAATATTATTTATTCTATCTATCCTCTAAAAGAAAAAGCCACTACACATGCATATGAATGACTTACCATCTCCACGTCGTGGTGTAGTTTGTTATTCAAACACTTTATTATTTGGATGGGTATAATAATTAGAATATGTTATGTAAAAAATAAATATAACTTGTTAATGATTCTGTATATATGATATATCATCCAATTATATATGATTTCACCATCAATATAGTGATATGTTCGCTGGTGTGTACATACGGATTAACGTCTCCACGTACGCGATGAGATTCATTCCCCATCGTAATAATTCAAGAATAATTTGTATTTTTTGATTTCAAATAATGATTAGGAACATAACAAAATTCTATATATGAATAAAATACATACTATCCATAATAAACATGGATTAAGTCAGTAAGATTATAATGAAAAAAAAATCAGTTAACACCCAAAATGATGATACTATTGAAATATTATTAACAAAGCAATATTAGATGTTCATATATGATATCATATTTATGAAAATATATTTTTTTATAATTTAATAACTATGAAATAAATATTATACAAGAGGTTAACATACCCTCAAAAATGTAAAATTATAAGCAAAGGGTTAATTCTATAATCGCTTTACTTAACCAAGGTTTTTAATACATAAATATCTACTAGGACCCCTTTATCATCCACAACCATGTTTTCATGAAAATGAAATTCAAAACATTTTTACTATTTACTAGACTATGGGTAATTGTATATTATAACCATATTTTACCATATAGGTTTTGAACGGAATCTTTCTATCATTTTCCTAAAATGATACTTTATGACCTTTTAGAAAAAATTAAGGTAAGAATGTATTTTTTTCTTATATGCTTGGTATGGCTATTTGCGGCCATTATAACATCATCAAAGATTTCCAAACAATCATATAATGATATTTTCAAAATAAATGTGTCATTTTATAATTATTTTACTTTTAAATGGTTTCAAAATATAATTAGGTATTTCATTAAAATAGTTTTCATTTCATATATTTCATCATCATTTTATGGATATTAATCTTGTTTGGTATTGATTTATTATGATACAAATCATCCACATTGTATTATAGGTTTTGTGATATGTTTGACTATGGATGAGTTATTTTTTACCAAACATGGCTTATGTATACGGTATTGAAATTTCATATGCTAGTTTTAATATTAATTATTATGTTATATTTACACATTTTCATATGAGGAATGCATTGGACATAGTAAGTGATGGGCAGAGCCAATTATATTCTCTCAATGCATCGGTAGGTCTCTTGAGACACAGAACTGTTTTGGAACAAGGCCTTGAAAAAATATAATTTGTAGTCATGACATAAATCGTTGAATATGTGGTTATGAAGTCTAGAACTATTCATTCCATCGTTATGAAATTGGTTATTGATATTGCATTTCATTATTCAACTTGTAGAATATCCATGTGAATTAGTAGACGACATTATTTGAGTTATATTTTCCATATTATACTGATGTTTATGTTTAAAAGGTTTGTGTTTTATTCTTATACATAACGTCAATGTTTTATGCTTATTTATGAATGTTTCCACTATATTGTTACCCTTATTGACAATCAGATCTCATAGATTTTTATGTTTTATAATTACCAGTATGAAAAAAGTATATTATTACTGACCTGCACAGATAGTCTAAGGGATATGAATGTGGTCAATGGAGAAATGTTTTATGTTGTTTTTTAGTTTATAATGTAATGTACATATTATGAATGTATCTATAACTTCCACGACTACTAAAATGATCGGCCTTTTAGGATTTTATCTCTTGAGATCATGCCAATGTTATGTAATAATGAATTGACATTGGGAAACATGGGTCGGGTAATTACATATAAGGTTTTATCAAAATGAAATTTTTAGATATTTTAAATCAAAATATTCTTTGTAATATTTTAACTAAATATAAAGTAATACCATTTATAACAACACCAGATCCTGTAACATAGACTCAATGTCTATATTAATATATTGAATCATGATACAATGGATGTTATACTCAATGATTAATAAGTTTTTCATAATAGAAGAACCATATACATAAACTGTTCCTATATTACATTGGAAATAAAATATATAACATTAAAAAAACGTCTTTCATCCTTCAATGTAGTTCAAATATTTCTTCATGATATCATTGTGATCAAAAAAATAATAATGGCGATTTCATGATTTTTTTCTCTTGGGGGAAAATGGTAATTTATCTATTTAGGATATATCATTTAATTTTATGGACCAATCCATTGGTCAAAAAACTAGGGTTTTTACCCTAGGATTATTATTTGGTTTATTCTTATGGAACATGAATTTTAAAGAAATGTTAAATATTTATTGAATTGATCATTATTTATTTTCCTATATTAGTTAAGATATGAACTCTTTTTGGGGTTATGTATCCTAATATTTACTTCATGATTTAGTTCAAACCAGGGTGTTTTTCCTAGGTGGTTTCTCTTCATGCATTGTTCATTGGGGTCAGTCAACCCTATTTTCTTCTACTTCATCTATTTCATTTTATTTTTTCCATTATTATTTTCTTCCTCTTTGTTTTTTCTTGTTTTACCTGGTTTATTCTTGTGTATGACCCTTCCATTGAGGTAATCATACAAGAGTGATGATAATGAGATTAAGAGAGATAAAAGATATAAAAGATTTAAAATATTGATAATATTGTTTCTCCACAGATCTAGAGAAATCATGATAATTGTATGGAAGCTATGGAACCTAGATTAGATTTATGTTTCAATGGTTTACACCCAAAGGTAGGAATGTTTTAATGTTTAAACTGTAAATTCCAACATGTTAGTTATTTATATTTTAATTCTTCATTTGAGTTGTTGGATACCCTATAGGGACAACGAGCTACGTTTCCAGAGAAAATTGGTTATTTCGGGTGATTTATAGCAGTTTCCCATCAATAAATTATAATAAAAAAGGTTTTTTGTTAAGAACATATTCAATTTGATCTTCATATTTTAGGATGATGGGTTTTTGGACTACATTCCAAAACCATGCATATAAGACATGTAGTGTGGAATTAGGGTGTATTGAGACAAATTGATTTGAAGGGTTAATATCTAGATCTAGTGTGATGTACATGGATAACATCCATGTACTATGCTTGGCCAAATATTATGGGGGTATATGTATATGTATATTGTTTTGAACCCCGTGTTACATACATTACGTGTATGAGGGAGGATACACCATGAACTATGGCATTTTAGATGCTGAATCAGGCTAAGTTACAAGGTTAGGTATATACCATGTATATGGGAAACAAACCATATCTTTTAGAGTAGTATATGACAAGTGGATTGTGGAATAAGAATAGGGAGGAACATTGGGGTAACACACCATGTACATGAAATACATGTCATGTATTTTCTGTCTTTGGTGAATTTTCTTTATATTTTGACATATATTCTTAGTTTTGTATAATAAGAGTAATATATGAGTATTTATAATTATATATCACAATGTATGAAAAATTTTAGTGTTTATGGGATTCTTCGATGGTGTTCTAGAAATATATAGTTTTATAGGTGGATTCCATGGTGGTCATTTTCCCACAATCATTTTAGGGTTTGGTTGTCAGCTATGATACCCAATTAATGGAGTGAACTTGTTTATTTCCATGGTTGGTAATTCAAAGTGAGTTTTTTATATCATATGAACCTATTCTTAAAGGTTGGATATAGTGTATTCTATGATGAGATTTTCAATATTAGTTTCTAGAGGTTTGGATCCTTTCACATGTGTTTTGGACTGATATGAGATGTTGGTTGGGATGATATCATGGTATTTTAGGTAAATATGGTTGATATTTGTTTTGTTATAGATAGGGTAAAGGGTCTCATTCTACAATATTCCCTTTCATTCATGGTTTTTATAGGTTACACATTTTGGAATGGTGTGGAAGGAGGTTACATATTTTGGAATTCTACGGAATGTGGATTCCATTATCTATGAGTATTGTTTGAGATGTGGTTCATATATGACCAATCATGGTATATTTTGGAGGCCTAGAAAAATCTGTTTTTTTGTAGGAGTCAGTTATTTTTTTTTCTTCCCATGATGTGGTTTTGGTGCCAATGGAGGGTACCTCATGGTTGTTATCCAGTGACATGGTCAATGCATGTCTCAGAAGATCTAGTTGGTCAGTCTGTGTTTTATACTAAACTTGGGAATGAGCATCTGTATATGAAGGTTTTAGATTTTTTTCATTTATTATTAGAAGAGATATGGGGAATTTTTAATATAAAATAATTGGGAAACAACATTGATATTGAATTTTTTCTGTCGCAATTTATTATTTATTGTGAAGATAAGATAATGAGATAATAAAAGATCTATGTGGGTAAAGACACCTAAGGTTAGTTGATCTCCCTGTCAATGGTTAGAAGACTATGGTGGCTATTGTGATCTCAGGGCTCAATTTAGGATTTGGAATGGGAAAGGTAGACCTAGGATGAACTAGTAGGTCATTACCCCCATTGTTTTTACAGTAATTTTGGGACATGGTAGTATCCTACCGATTTCAATAGGGAATCCCGATGCATGTTCAGATCATTATAATGCATTCGTATATCCTAGTTTATATGGTTTACTATTTTTGGAGATAAGATATGATTTTAGGGTCCAACCACATTTTATTTCCTTACATTGGACATTATATCATCCTCTTGAGCAGTCAAACATGCTTAATATTGTTGTTATGAAATCCATTATTTGTAATTATTCTATCTGTGGATAGGGAGTTGGGTGATTTACATCAGGATTCTGTCTAGAACCAATGTGAAAAATAACTCCCTTTTTTGAACCTTTTTATATTGTATATGTACACTTTTACCAATTTTATACAAATTATATCATTGGTATAGGATAGGTATATTAGATGTATAGTTCACATTTTATGAAAACAAATTGTACGACCACTATTTGGGTGGATTAAAAGGATATTTTTCACAACCCTATATAACCACCATGGTATGTGTTAAAACAATATGTATTATTTCATGTTGATCATGTGATTTTATGGATCAAGTAGAATCTATGTTTTTTATTATAAAAAATATCCATTATTTTAGATTCTATGGATCACGAAAAATCAGTTGGGCAGTCCAAAAGACAATGCGGGTTGATCGACATGATGTATTAGTAGAGAATTTTGTATTTAATTTAAATTTTGTTATTCTGTATTTAGTCAGCCCTCTGGGTGACCCATTTCTATATTATTTTCATCAAGTCTATATTTTACATGAATATATTATAGTTATTTATTTATTTATTTATCCACCCTATCATGTTCAGAGATATGTATATGTTCAATTTATTTTATTTGGAATTGAACTATAATATAAAGGAATAGTATCACCACTGTATTGTTTTAATATATCATTTCAATTTAGTATCCACTAGCATAGGATGAGGTGCTCTAGAGGCCATGTTATGAGATAGATCAGCTGATGGGTTTGGTTGACCTTGTCCAGTTAGTGAAAAAATTGTATCAGGGAATTATTTTCCTTTATTTTACTATTTTGTGAGTTGGTAAACAATATATCTAGGAATGTTTTAGAGAATGTGATGGATATTGGGTTGGCTCACTAGTAACACTAGTTCAGGTAGGATATCCATGTTACCAAGGTTATAGGTTTGTTGTTCTTGGCATTTGATATTACAGTTTTAAAATTTTATGATCTATTATTGCACAGATTTTTGTATATTCTAATATTTTATATTGTTTATAACATTTCCTGATAATCCGAGACATGAGTCTAAGCATCAAAATAGTATGTAGCCTTGTCAGGTAATTTTCCAGACCATGTGTTATTAGTGAATATTGGGGTTCAATTTTTTAATATTCCCATAATTTCCTATATGTATTTTTTCCCATATAGGATATTGGTGGAATTATACTAAACATAACCATATGTTCTTTTCAATTGATAAAATTTCACATTGATACTTTGGTGAGGTGTTCACTAAGATATATATTTATTCAATACATTTTGGGATGCATTGAATCCCATATTAGTTCGGTTAGGATTTACGATACCCTATTGATTTGGTTAGATTAATTATGTAAATGATTCATGGGAGATGTTTTGATTGGTTTCGAGTTTCTAATAGGTTGTTATACCAATAATAATTTACATGGACACACTGAGGATTAACTGGTTTATGAAGTTGAATGATGACTGTGTTATTGGTTTCTTTGATTGTATAAGAGGTTATGTTTGGTTTTATTTCTATCTCTACTTGTTCCGAATGCACTTGGGGTAGAGTTGTGAGAGTATGATTTGGAACCCCTGGTTTTCGATCCATTACCGAGTGGATGGTGGTCATGTGGTGGATCATTGAAAGAGGGATAACATTTTTGGGGGAGTTAAATGGAGGATTTGTCTGATTGTAATATAACAACAGGAGAAGCATAGAAATTGTTTTATGGAGCACTACAATATTTTATGAAATTTTTTATAAATAAATTAAATTTCATAGAAAACATTCATTACATGGAACAATGAATTTTAACGAAACATAGTATATTAGTAATATTATTATTTATAAACATTCCTTAAAAGATAGCCATTCAACATAGTGTTATTAATAGTAATATATAATTTTTTTTAATTTGGTTATATATAATACATAAAATGAAAATATATTGTCAAAAAGTATATAATTGTTTTGTAATGTCTCAATATGTTTTGAAAGTACATAATTCTATTAAATTCACATTATTTATTTTTTTTAAAAAAAAGATAATGATTTTTGGGAAATTTAGATACTATAATTTTAAAAATTTATAATAAATCTTTAAATAATAATTCTAATATTATCTTAGAGGTCATTTTTCTAATTTAATAATAATATCTAATAGTCAACAAATATTGAAAATAATAATTTCTATAGAAAAAATGAACATTATATATATATAATATGAAATGATAAATAATATTTAAATATGTTTGAAAATATAAATTAATTAAATTATATTAATAATAATTCAATTTATATAATTTTTATCTAATTCATGTATAATTTTGATTTAAATTATTTTTATTCTTTTGAAAGCGTTTTTTGGAAAACTGTTTTTCATTACAACTGTGGGATTAATTGTTAATGAAATTCTACCATGTATATATATTGGATTTGGTAAAATGTACTTTTATTATTTGGAATCATAACAAATAATATTATATAACTATTTTAATATTATTTATTTTATTAATTTCTAAAATTAGAAAAAAAAAATACCACAGATAAGGTTAAAATTGGTTTACCAGAGGTAAACTTTAAATGTTAAGTGTTAAAATGTCATATAAATATGTTAAGGTCCAATTTTATTGTCACATTTTGACCTAGAATAGATAAGGTTATATAATTATTCTTTTTTTGTTCTTTTTTATTATGTAAAACGTATTTATAGCCTTTTCTTTTTAAAAATTTCTATTATTTCATCTCTATAACTTATAAAATGTCTCCCACTCTAATCTCGTCTTCACACTCCAAAAACCATTTGGTCACACCATTAACTACCAAATTTTATTATATAATTCCATAACCATATAATATAATTCTTATTTTTTTATTAATCCCTCCCAATAAGTATTTTGGTTCAAACCTAAAAAGGATTCCAAAAGAAGATGTATTGTTCTTAACCGATCTTTTTTTCCCTTCCTCTTCCTCCACCATCAACAATAACAAAATAAAATGATATAAGAGGAATATTTTCTCCAATATAAATTTATTTATCTTTGTTAATTTAATAATCTATATCTACATCTTCCTCTATAAAATGGAAAATTAAATTTTCAATCATGTATATAGAGGACAACAACCTTATGAAGTGACGCGATTCATTTTCCATCACCACCTTCGATGGATATATATAATTATAGATATAAATGGTTTATATGAAATTAATGAAAAATATGACTTATGGATTTATAATATCACATTCACTTTCTTCCAGTCTAATATATGAAAAAATGCTAGTGTCACCGGTATGTGTGTATGGATTATCGCCATTATGATATAAAGTGACACATTTTTTTAATTTTGAAATGGATGATAAAAATTATATATTAAATTAATATTTATTTTTTAAACAAAAATGATTCATGAATGATGAAATATTATTTATCATTCTATTATTCTATCAATTGGGAAAATAGAAACAAAGTTCTTGCATACGTACAACATACAGTCTTTATTAATAGTTTAACTACTATTCTATATATAAATTTTCCGAATGAATCTAAATTTTATAATAATGAATATAGATTATATTAATAATTTAATTATAATTTTATGTATTTTTTGACCGTAATGATTGTAATAGGACCAACACTACTGAACCAAGATATACCTGAAAAAAAACATAGTTATTACCCAATGATGTGATGTCAATAAAGAAATGTTATTGACCATGTCATAAATTGTTATATGTGGATGATATATTATATAATAAAAATTATTAATGTTATATAACTGAGGTATGTTAAAATTATATTTATTATAATGGAGGATTAATTTTTTTATGAAATTCAATACATGATTTAATTGATTTTCTTTTCACCTTCATTTATGTAAGACACATTCTATATTCACAACTTGCCTCTTTTTTGTTGTAAATATACTATTCATGAATACATATTATATTTAATATAATTAATTAGAGAGAATTTAAAAGCCTATATATGTTTATTTACTTCATGTATATTAGGAATAATTTTTTAAAACTAATAAGGTATTGATGTTATAGTCTTATTGTTTATCAAGATTCTTTATGATTATACATCCAATAATGAGATCATAAAATATTACTCCAATGAAAACAAGAATCTTATTATAATCTATATATTTCTATAAAATATATGTTATTAATTCATATTCTCATATCATGTACTAAAATTTCTGAAATAGTTTTTTTAAGGAAAACCATTTTTATTTCTCACTTCAAACAAAAACCATTTTTGCTGCATATAGATGTTTTCTGTAAATGTTTTCAAAAATAATTTTAATATTCCAATATTATGTTTTAAATTCATTTTTAATGATGTTTTACTTTTTTAACAATTATATAAATGAAATATTCTTATCTTCTTAATGAGTAACTTCTGAATCTATCTAAATATATGAAAGGAATATTTTTGAAATGAAAAAAAAATGTATGGTATTTTTGAACATCATGACCCATATATGGGTTCAATATTACAAAAAATATTTCCAATTTTATTTTCAATGATCATTATTTCCTTTATATTTGAGAATTTTTTTTATATTACTAATAATTAATTTGAAAGTGTGAAGGTAATTTTCTTCATGAAACATTCTAAGTGATCATTTAAAATAATTTTCCATATAATATGGAATTCTTTTATATAACAGAAGACTTATTGGGGATGTTATCTAATTAAATCACCCTATGTAATTATATATATGATTTATAGTTATGATGAAAAATGTTCCAGAAACCAATTTTTTTATCATGGGTTATGCTATAATGAATTATTATGAAATCCGTTTTTTTATATGCAGTTATGACATTATTATTGTTTCATGGTCATCTATCAAAAAAATATGTAGATTATGTGAATTTTGTGAAATATATATCCATATAAAGAAATTGTTTTTTATTAATAATCTATGACCTCAAATGGTACATGATAGGTAATATAGATCCCAAAAGTGGTTATTTGAGAGGATATTGCATGTCCAACAGAGGGTAAATGATATACTATCTAGTTCACTATAATGGTACATGGGTGTTTATCCCATGACTAAAAAGTTATAAATTTTTTGGTGGGTAGCCTTGAAATTTTATTATCGATGATTATGTGTATGAAAAAAATATTTTTCCTATATCAATTATATGATGTCATGGCTTATGTTATTTGATTCCATTGTGAATAATGACATATGAAATACAATGATTTATGTCATGATACATGTTTATGTTCTACGATGTATATGGTATGTTTTTAAAATGATATTAACATTTTCTCATAAAATTATTCTCATTTAATACTGATATATCTTTTTAAAATTCCACTATGGCATTGATGTCATCACATCAAATAATTATTTTCCCTACGACATGAATAAGTTTATTATTTATGTTATTTCTAACAAGGCTATCAATCAAGAATAACTTAGTTGGAGATGAGGTAGTTAACCTATGAACCAGTTGTTTGTGTATCGATGTATCCAACATAACGAGACCAAAATGATTCCACTAAGGAAAATATTGTCTATAATTAAAACTTGTCTACTAAGATGATATATCAATTTATGAAAATACAATTTTCTTATAGTTTGAATCAGGGAGACGCATAGATAAACATTATAAAATAGTATAATAAAACATTAGTGATAACTATAATGATAATTTTATGTAAATTAAATTACCATGATAAATTTATTGAAATATAATGTGATTTATTATGAGATTTGAAATAAATATATAGATACTTAAGGTTGTTAGGGCTATGGAATAATTTTTAAAATTGGTAATAAATCTACCAAGGGAACATTTTTCATTAACTCGATCATCAACATATTTATAATTATATTACTTACAACACACCTGGGTTGACACACCTTGGGATTTTTTTAAATTCAAAATCCCATTATAAACCATCATAATGTATTTAAAGATATGACAAGCAAGGGTAAAAAAGGATAACCATACGGTGTCAAATATTGAATAGAAGGTTTCATGGCATAGATATGATATAAATTATTTTCCATTATTATGTGTTATCCATATGTGATTATTATTTCCTATACTCTTATATTTTTGGTTAATGGTTAAGATGCAATAATAATCATGTTAATAATAAATTTGATGGACAATTTTGTGATTATAAGAAACAAATTCAGATTTTGATTCGATATAAATATATTGTTATTATTGAAAATAAACTTTCACAATCTATAAATAACAAGATTAACATGGGGTGGAATCCTAAATAATAAAATAAGAGGAAGACGGAGTTATATCAATGTTCATGTGGTAATGGAAATATAAGAAAAAATATTTGGCTTCATAGATGCAATGTGTGTATAGATATGAACCTATAAGTATATATCAAATGGAGGTGAAGATGTTTTCTATGAAGAAATAAACACCATACTCCAAATAATTGACAATATATATGCCGCTATATATGTGGGAAAGTTGTTGATTATCTACATAAATGAAATAAATAATGGGTTCCCCTAGTTCATGAAAGGACCTACATTATACAAAATAATTGAAGTAGAATGGTTGAAGAATTAATTTATTGGGATTAAATAATTAAGTTGTTTAATTATTTTTACCAGGGGTATTTTGGTAATGGAAATCATGAAACCTATAAGTATTATGTTAATTTTGGAATTGTTTATGTATTCATGTAATATAAGATTATTAGTTATGTGTACGATAATGGGTTTATGAGTTTAATTCTGATCAATAGTTAAAATTATTAGATACCATTTTTATGTTCTATGTCATTGTATTTTAATGTGATAAATGTAATTTTTTTAAATTTTTCATTAGAATAATGTATATATAAATCTTAGTGTAAACAAGACGTAATATTTTTGAAAGAATGATATTTTTATAAGATTATAAAAATTGGTAATATACATGATTTATAATTTATTTGATTAATAATGTTTTTCAAAGATGTTAAACATAATATTAGAGATATTTTCTGAAATATATTAATACAATATCATTAAAAAGGAAAAAATATTGCATCTGGTAAGGTCATGGGGCATGAACCCAAAAATAATGGGTGATAAGGGTAAACTGACTACAAATTAATAACATGATGACTTGGTCAGTGTGATTTTTTTTAATATGTGATAAATAAACATTATATTAATTATTTAGATCAAATGTATTATTACAAAGATAACCATGGGAATTTAAAACAGCATGTTGATAACTTATGCCTCATTAAAATTGGAGGTTAATGATTCAATTACCCAACTCCTGATTTGGATGTAGCTTTAGAATAGTTTTAATTAATGAGAATTATAATTATATTTATGGAGAAAGAGTGATATATTTACTAATTAAAAGGGATTCATATATATATATTCACATAGAATGAATTTGAAATTTTCTAGAGAATGTGTTTGGATCTAAATAATAATAATTATTTCATTATACATTACCACCCTATAGAAGAGAAAACTGTGGATGATTCTTTGAGTCGAATGGATTATGACATCTTATATATGATGAAGATCATAAAAGATCAATTATGTGGAAATTAAAATTGTATGAATATAGAAATAATGAAATAATGTGTAAAATTGTTTCTTTCTCAAATATGAGTTCATTCATATATCCCTGGTAATATTAATGTTCCATATAATAAATATGTTTCACTATAGAACATGGTGATAAATTATCCAATGTTATATATTGATATTGTTGAAATTGTATGTTTTAGGAACATTTTATCTATTTCATCCATATCTAATTTAAAGAAGGTTCTATTAGTGGAATATTATAATTCATAATAATATATTAATATTGGATGTAAAAATGATGTATGGAAATGTAAATGAGTCTTTTCGGTTGAATGAAATTAATTGAAACATTTTATTGATGGAAACTCATATCGCGGTATGATATAAATATGTAGTTGAGAGACAAAACCTTAAGGGGATGTTATACCTATTACTCATACAAGATTAGAAATGTTAAATCGCCACCGTTGTTTTTTTATATTATACTCACCAAAACAAATAAGGGTTATAGTTCTATATTAGTTATAGTAGATGACCTTATGAATTAAGAACCCTTCACCTCTATCGTAAAATATTTCACTCATGATCAAATTTTTAGTATATACATTAAGTAATTCATAAGGTTTTTATGAGTACCAAATTCTAGTATAAATGAAAAGTGTTGGAGGTTTACCTTAATGCTCATAGGAAGTGTTTAAAAAAATATTTATATGGGATTTATTATTTTCACTTCATATCATTCACGTAAAAATGGTGAGTCTTATAGAACCATTAAAACCCTATAGGATATGTTTATATCAAGTTTTATAGATTTCAGTTGTGGTTGTGATCAATAACTTCCTCTTGTTGAATTTTCCTACAATTATATATTTCTTTAAATAATTTTTATGGACCTTGATCATGGACTATATATAACAAACATTGTAAAATCAATATGATGGGTTGATTATATTAAAATAAATATATTGTGACATAAGATAACTATAGTAATGGGTGAGAAATTCAGTTTTATTCACTTTCACATCAAGGAATTGTAGAGTTGATATAATGGTATGATGAAAATAATTGGTGTCATGAAGGGTTTTATGTTTTTAAGAAGTTATTTTTATGAATGTATCCATGAGTGAATGTTACAAGACTCATGAAGAATTATAGTTTTTACCCAAGATATATTGTCACTTTAAAGATTCTTTATCGAGTATGGGTGGTTTTTTATCACATGGAACTTATATATATCCTCTAATTCCAGGATGTGTTAGATGTATTTATCCAAATAAAGTACATACCTGATTTTACAGATTTAATAAAATTATTGGTCACACTATTGTATTATTATATTTATTATGATGGAAACCATGTGGATATTCTAGATCTTAGAAAAAATGTGTTACAAAATAAGACCAGTCACATGGTAAAAGTTTTGTATAAAACCAAAAAATTGACGAAGATAAGTGGGAACATATGGATATGATGAAAATGAAGAATAATCATTTGTTTTTATCCAAGTTATTTAATTTAATGGGATATATTTCTTTTTAAATGGGGTAAAATGTAACAACAAAATATTTAATGATTTGTTTTTAGAAAGGATTAACATCATTGGTGTCTTATATTACACGAAATGTTGAATTTAAACATACCATAATATGCTATGAATATTAATTTTTAGGATATAATATTATACCATATCCATTATTCCTGGTAGTATGACAACTGATAACTATAATTTTTAATTTAGTAATATTCTTTTAAAATACTTCTTTCTCATAAGATATTTACATTTCAATTTGCAAAAAAAATTAATGTAATTATTCAAAATATTATAACATTTATTTAAAGTAATTCTATTAAATTTTTAAATAAAAATTTCAGACCCATATTTTATTGAATATTTGATATTTATTTTGGAAAATATCAACTTTTCGATGAATACTGAAAAATAACAATTTTCATTGAAAATTACCTTTATTTAAAGAATATATATTTATAAATATTGTTTTCAAATAATTAAAAAATAATATTGAGTTAAAATATATTATTATTTAACAAATTGTTATCATTTTAACCATATTGATGTCGATTTTTGAATATAAAAACATTATATATGTATGAAATAATTTTCTCCATAAATCAGTTTTTTCATCATGTCTACATGTTTTATTTTAAATTAAAAATTAAAAATTCGATGAATTGAATCTGGTAAAATGTATTCTATATTATTAATCATAATAATTATCAATATAAAATAAGTTAAACTTACTTATTTTTCATAATTAATAGTAAAAATATAGGAAATTAATTACATCATTTATGGTTAAAACTAGTATACCTAGGAATAATCATAAAATAAAAAGGCTTATAATGATGTAAATTTTTATTAACTCCTTATTATTACATTATATAATATAGATATTGATAAATAAATTTTTTTGATCCTTGTGACATTTGTTATAAGTGGGTATAATTTTTTTTATTTCAAGTGTCGCCTCACCCCCACATATAAAAGAGAAACACGTCCCCTATCATCGTCACACAACCAAATTATTTTTACACCTAAAATAAATACAAACATATTTTAATTTATTCTATAAGAAAATCATAATTGAATTAGTTTATTTATAAATCCCTTCAAAGATGTATTTTTGTTTTACATTAGGGAGTTAGTTTGAGTAATAGGCATCACTCTTAAACAAACATTTTTTTTACTTCATGTAAATTATCCTTCAAAATTTCTGAAAATATATTGATATAATAAAATATTTATATCCAAAATAATAATATTTTTTTATTATTATGTACCAACCCATATCTATATCCTCTTTTATCAAATTGTAAATGAAACCATTGATCATTTCTACGATCGGGTACCATGTCATGAACCGATGTACATTGTTTTCCATCACTTCCTTTAATAACTAGATAAAGTTAATTATTATATATATATATATATATTATATTTATTACATAAATATAATATTGTAATAAAAATATGATATATAAGTTGTAACCTCAAACTTTTTTTAAAAACAATAACGTTGCTCACGCATATATGTGGACTACCACCTCAATGATGTGATTTGATACTTTTATTATTTAAATTTGAAATAAATAGTAATAAGGGTATAAAAAATATATAAATAATAGATATATAAAATAAAAATTATTATATATGATTGATATATTATTTTCTTTTATTTCATTCAATCCATAAAAAAACCAAAAAACATTCATGTGTTTGTACCACCTACCTTCTCCGAGAATTAAGTAATTACTAACCAATATATAACTTTTTATATGACTATCAATATGTAAATAAAGAATGAATATGATATTCATATCATTACTTCCATTTTATTGATCATTAAACCATAAGCAAATCACAATAACTAAAACTATCAAATAAAAAAACAGGCAAAACCACGTAGTTATCACAAAAAAATTTATTTTAACAAAGAGTTTTTTATTAATGAGTGATATAAGGTTATGAGTGAATAATATATGTTATGGTAAATATGGAAATTTTTTAATAATATATTTATAATAATACTTTGTTTAATATAAAATAGTTTTTAATGTGTATGATGAAATTTAATTCTTGAGGATTGTTATTTTTGTCTCACTTTTATTTATATGAGGTAAATTAATTATTCATAACTTATTTATATTATATTATTTTTATACTATATGTAATTGAATATTATTATTATTGTTATGAATTTTATTGAGATTTATAATTCTAACATGGGTCTTTCTTTCATGTGGATTATGATTCAAATGTTACCAATGTGGTATGGGTTTGAAGCTACAATTTCATTTTTTCTCTAGATTGATTATTATTATACTTCCAATGATGATATCTTATTATAATATTCTCAATAAAACATGATATTTATTCTTTTATAATTATTTAGGGAATATAAATTTTTTAAATTCATTTTCAACTCTTATGTACTCATTATTCCCAAATAACATTTTTAGGAAAACTGACATTATTTCTCTCTCAAGTTGAAATAAATCTTTCTTTAAAATCCATGTTTTCTTAAAAAAGGTAAATAATGTTTTTAGTGTTATAATATGATTGATTAATCTCGTTTTTATCGATGTTTTAGGATGTATTAAATGGTTAAAATAAATCATCATGCCATTTTCGGAATGAGTTATTTAGGAATTTAACTGAAAATTAGAATGAAATATTTGTTTTACATATAGGATATGAAGGGTATTTTCTCACTTCCTAACCACTCAATGATATATATATTAATTTACATGAATGTAATGTTATTTTCAAATAAAATTATCTAATTAGTTTTTCCGAATTTTATAGTACTTACATATGTTCATTAAAACTGTGAAGGATATTTTCTAGAAGAAATATTCCAAGTGAACCTTATAAATAATTTTATATTTATGATTACATAAATTTATGTCATATTATATTTTCTTGGGATATTATCGAATGAAAATATCCATATTATTTTTCCATATGAGTTGTGATTTTGATGATTAATGGTTATGAACCCACTTTAATTCTCATAAGTTATGTTATGGTGGAATGTTTATGACACATGTTTCCTTTACATTGGTTATGATATGATGACTATTTCATGGTCTTTTGATGAAACAATGGATGTATTATGGGATATATGGGAAGAATATCTCCCTCATATTTTTTGGGTATTGATTAATGTTCTGTGAGAAGAAATAGTACATCAATGGATATCAATCCCCAAAATATGGTACATGAGAGGTTATCCCATGAATAAAAGAGGGTATATGGGAGGTTATACAAATACTAATGTCCGTAAATTGGCAGTTTTAGTAGAAATATCATATAATTAATTTCTTGGCGTGTAACTCTAACATAATAATTTATATTTTTATGTGTGTATGAGAAATAGATGTCATATTGATATGTTATTATCATATATATTATTCTATTTAATTATTTTAATATTAATGATCTATGAATTTTGAGGAATTAATTAATGTATCATGTTTTTGATCATTGATATGCAGGGTATGGTTTTGAAAATTCATTCCCGTATTTTCATAACCTTATGCTTACATCATGTTGATATCTATCATGTTTACCCTTATTGAGCATTTTATATCACCATTTAATATGATTCATTTCCTCAAGTTATGAAGAAATTTATTATTTGTGATATGTATAAGAAGTTTTCTAGTTATGAATGAACATAGTGGGAGATGATGTAGTTCATCTTGTTACTACTTGTTTATTTTCAATGCTTCCATTATAACTACAACTAAACAGTTCTGATGTGGATTTTTATGTTATTTAATAAGTAAAAATCTACCAATATGAGATGTATATGTATGAAATGTTTTGGTAAATATTGATTCGGTGTGTCATTCAGTTTTTATTAGGTCATGGGTCATTTGAGCGTGGGAGTTTACATTAATTTCTTTGATAATCCACCTTCCATGATATGGAGAGTGGTTGTCAGATTTACTTGTGGGGCGATGAATTTTTGTGATACAATGGTCACTTTGGTTAGGATTAGTGTTTTGTGGACCGTGAGGTCAATGTTGAAGGAGGATTGTAAGGACATATTTATTTATGAGGTTTTAACCATATTTTTTATTAGGATGTGTTCTTTTTTAAGGTATTTTTTAGTGTTTTGGATAATGTTACTAGTGATATAGAATGGGGAAACGTTTGGAATTTCATATTGGAACTCTGGTGTGGGAGGTTAATCCATATCAAGATATTATATTCAGTATTTTATAGTGCATGGAAAGTGGGTTTTTGTGTTTGGATGAGGGGAAATGTTAAGGATACTCTAGTGGGGAGTAGATACAAATTGGTCACAAATTGACTTCTCTTTGGTTTGATGTTTCATGTGAATTGTATCATTAGTTATAATATGATCATGGTATCATTGGAATCATTTTTCTTTTAGTAGATTTGTGGATACTAGATAACTATTATGGATTATCACTGGTGAGATGGTTCTATGGTGTGTATATTTTCATGAACTGAATAATGATAAATTATAAAAAATAGGGGAAATTAGATTTTTTAACCATGGGTGGTTTTCATGTGAAAAATATAATTTCATCTATTAGGAGATCATAAATAGTTTTTCTAACAACATAATTTCTTCAAGAATAAGTTTTTTATTCTAGGATATTAGTTTGGTGGAATTACGATATATTCTAATTTTATCTAAATACATAATATTCAATTTATTTAATATTATTTATTCTTACATATTCATTTAGTGATATCATTTGTTTGGTGTGTTAGATTAGAATAATGGATTTATTATTGATTCTAGAATTGAGGGTATTTTTATTTGGTGGGGAATAACGTTACATCGATCATTAGGGTTGGGTTAGAACCCTTTTGAACTATTTCATCCTTTTACATTTTTCTTTTTTATTCTATTTTTATTAATATTTTATATTTATTCCATTTTGATTTTCTTGTACAGTTAACCATTAGGGGATTTCATCAAAGAGATAAGTGATGAAAATTTAGAGGTATATAGAGAGAAGAGGTATGATAGGGATGATGAAGTGTCACTATATATCTCTATAGGAGCCTGGTCATCATGCGGTAGGTACAAAATATAGATCATATAAAAATTTTATGAATTTCACATGGATATAGTCCCTTCTAAATGTATTGAAACAAATTCTCACAGAGTATTTTTTATATTTTAATCATCTTTATTTTGTAAGGGACACCTAGATGGCCAATCCAATGAGTCTTAGGGGAATATATATGGTTTTAGGATGTTTTAATGGGTTTCCCATTTTGAAATCCTAATAATTGGATATGTTGTTTTAAGAACACATATTTAGTGTTTTTCTAGTTCAAGGAAAATGGTTGTATGGAACTAAAAATTGTTTACCAGGGTACACGTTGTGTAGTGGAGACCCATATAAAGAACATATCTAGATTCCCCACAATGTATATGGACAATAATAATGTTTGATGGATGTTTGTACCCTTTGAAGATGGGGGTGGTAGGGTAAATGGACGAGTACATGGCTTATGAAATTTTGTTAGGTACATGTCTTGTATGGGTGTGGACATGACATGCACTCATGTTTTTTACAAGCCAAATCTGGTTGAGGTAAAAGGGATGGTACCCAATGTTGTGTACACACTATGTATAGGGAAAATAAGTAATATACATCAGAAAGGTACACACCGAGGGGTGAATATAACTCAACTAGATGTTTATTTTGGGTTACATGATTTTTAACAAAATTATACATCACATAGTTTCCATATGATAGTGAATTTGTTATTATTTTCCACCCCGGATTAAAAATTGTGAAATAATGGAGTGCATTATGAGTTATTTTCCATATTGATAATAAATTTGGAATCATTTCAACATTTAGGATCATCATGTATTTTATTTGGGATTGAGATATTTTTGAAGGAGGGTTCCATTGAGGATATTTTTTCAAAATCATCTAGTGGTTGATTTTTGTGTTGTGAATCCCTTGTTAGTTTTTTAGATTATGGAACACATTGTTTTATTGATTTTAGGTGTTTTTTTCTTTATTAATTTATAGTAATAGTTTGAGATATTTACTGTCTTTGATTATGATATTTTTTATTTTAGTTGTTGGAGGTCTAGATCTTATCACATGCGATCTAGAAGGGTAATATCCTTTGGTTTAAGAAAACATGCTGGGATTTTGTGCACGATTGGATTCTATTGGCCAATTTTGAGATAGTTTCATGTGTATATTTATAAATAGTTTCCATAGGAGAGATGTGGATCTTTAGGATTTCCCTCTAGGAATGGTGTGGTTTGAGGATGCCTTCATTTTAATGGTGTTTCATTATGTTTCCCTTATAAGTGAGTGATATTGAGGTTTTGATCTATGAGACATGATATTTTTTCTTTTATAAAAGATATACTGGGGTTTAGATTTGATGTATGATAGCCTCTGAGGTTATTTACTTGAGAAAAAGTTGTAGGGACCATAGTAGTGCTTCATACATGTCCAAAATATTGTCAATGTCATTCTCATAAGTTCTAGTTGGTAGGATTGGGTGTTAGCTAATTCTGATTCGAATGTTTATAGTCATGGGGGATTACAGTTTTTCTTAATTTGGGATTTAAAATGGATTCGACCTTTGGTATATTATAGGACTAGGCATTATCCCTATGAATGACACAATTTCACTTAATTATTGGTTGGTTGTTGTGAGGAAGGGTTAGGGAGATAATAGTTGATCAATATGAGTGCTGGTTCCCTAGTATAGCTAATTTACCATTCTTGGGATAGTGTACCATGAAGCCTATAGTGGTCATATGGATCATTTTATGAGTTTTCACATTGTAAGTATTCCCAAAGATTTGATGAGAGTTCAAAATCACATAGTTAGTTCTATAGGATTTTTGAGACACTTTAGTATCCTTCAAATGTTGAAATGAATTCTCAACCACTAGAAAAAATCATTCCATTGGAGACCTAGAGCCTCATAAATGTGTATTATTATTCGGATGCCATGGATAATATAAAAGGGTCTAGTATTTGTGGATTTTATTACATTTGATATTATAAATCAATTTTGATTAGGTGGAAACAATTGACGTTGTGGCTATATTAGACACATTTTTTATTCATCAGGATTAGGCAAGAGAGAGGGTATATTTTTATTGTGTGTTAGGCCAAAACCAATGGATTGATATTTTAAATCTATTTATGACAATTTTATTTATTTTTTGTATTTTATTACTTTTTATGTTGATGGTATCATTCAACATGGTTTGTAATTTCATTTGTTGCATAGACATGTTATAAAAAATGATGTTTGAACAACTATCACGGGTGACCCATTGTGATTTTTTCTCACCCCATGTATATGAAACCTAGTTTGTGAGTATAAATTGATTAATATTTAATGTTTCGAATATGATGTGATAGATTGGGGAGATTTATAATGATTCACGGTCACACAGATCCTCTAATGTGGAGTCATTAGGATAGGAAAAAATATTTTAGTACTCATGGAGAAGTGTTTTATGGATCGTCTTGGAGTAGTAGTAGTTCCTTATTTATTTTTTTATTTTAATTTTTATTCTATATGGGGAATCTTATTTGGTTACCAGTTCTTGTATACTTGTCATTGATAATTTATGATTCACCCTAATTATTATATTTTGTTCAAATATTCATTTACTCACACTATTATGTTCATGGATGTGTTTTAGAATAGTTTATTTTTTTTCTATTCTACACTAATTTAAGGGAAAAATTTACTCACAATATTATTTAAGGCTTACATTTCTATGAGGATACCTCTAGAATCTGAGGATGTGTACATGAGGCCTTATTATGAGCCAGAATATGTGATGGTTCATATCGACATGGTTTAGATTTCAATATATGAACTCAAATATTCAATAAGGTTTATTTACAACAATGTTTATTATTAGTGAATAGGGCATAAAAAATATAATAATGCCAATAACTAAAAACACATTCCATATAATGAATAACATGAGAAAAAATTCATCCATATATCATATCAATGTAAAAATTACATGGTTAATAATAACATATTTCTCATTGAATTAAATTATTATTATTGGATTATAATATCATTGACGTCATGAAATCATTTCCATCAAACCCTTTACCCTATATAGTTTAAACTATGGGAAGGAATAAATTAAATTTAAAAATTTAATACGGATATCCAATTGGATTATGTCATGAGATGTGTCAATTCATCAATGAGTTATAAAATTATAGGCCAAATCCATCACATGTTTTCCAATTCATTTCTTATATATTGAATGATTAATTTAACTCATGACTAATAGTCTTTATTAGAAAATGTGATATTGATTTAATAATAAAGAATATAAATATTTCCTATGTATATAACTAACATTAAATGTAAAATAAAATATGTATATGTGGTATACTATTTAGTAAATAATCATCTATGTGGTACAAAGACTACATGTATTTAAGAGAAATGTAAATTCTAATGAAAAATGGTCATAAGAAATGTAATGTTTCAACAAAAATGTAATGGCCACAAAATTAATCAAGATATGAGAGATTATTATCAATTCTCCATGAACATAGATTTTATATTAAAATCACGAAATTAAATGAATATATAAAATTCATGTGATACATTTCATATAATTTATCATAAAAGTGTTTTATTTTAAAAATACTTGAAAACATATAGATGAATATGAAGAATGAAAAACATATATAGTTGTAGGAAAAACCATTAAAACAATTTAAATTAAAAATAAACATTACTTATTAGTTTTTTAAAGGAATTTCAAATTTTATCTATAAAAATTGATTGATTCCTTTAAATTCATTTAAATTTTCAAGGATAACATTAAATTTATATAGATAAAATATAAAGGACTTTTTTAAAAAATAATCTGAAAAATGGTCATGGGATAAAAATATATAAAATGAAAATGTAAATAAGATAAAGTTTTATTTTTATTATTATTTTATTCAATCAAGTACCAAATATTTTAATATTTTATAGAAATAATTTAACATCCTTTAATATCCTAAGGATAAGAAAGTAGATAGAGTTAATGAGGGATATATTATAATATTAATTTAATGAAAATAAGGGAAAATCAAATTAGTCGGACTATAAAATAAATTATTTCCTATTAGGTAGAATTAAAACTATATCCCCTTTAATTTCTCCATAATAAATGAATATTTAATCCCTATTAATAAATTTATATTCATGTTTAATACCCTAAATGGTTAGTATGTAGAAAACATTCAAATAAACATTTATATAATACCAAATATGTCTCAAATGAGTTGAAATCGAGATAAAAACTATTACTATGATCAAAACATTTAATGATACTTATTTAATGAAATAATTAATTAAATAATATTCAAATCTAAAAAAATAAAAGTTAGTACAAAAATATAATTCCAATAGACATTTCACACTTAAACATTTCATAACATATTCAATGAAGTATACATATAACATAAGGAATGAAAATTGAGTTAAGAAACACCTTACCTCGTGTTTCCTCTTAGTAGAACAAACATTAGCCTAATATATAAATATTTCAATCATATTTTTAATTTATTATACAAACAATTTAAAATTCATATAATCATATATGATCCATATATACCAACATATCATCATTTCATTAATAATCATTTATTATTGTCATTGTTTTTGGTGTTAATTACATTATCTTCTCATTTTTTATTTCATAGAGGTTAAGGTAATTATACATATATAATTATTCCATAATTTAATGAATGTAAATTTATGATATAATTATCATATATAGTAATTATATATTCTTTTATTAATGACCATTTAAAATAGAAATAAATATTAATTCACATCGCATCATGGATGTTGTAGTCCACATCTAAGATGTATGACAATATTATTTTTCAATAGATAAACAGGTAATATTTTTGATATTATAAAAAAATTATTGAATCAAAAATATTTTTCAAAAAAATTAATATATTATTTCTATCTTTATAACCATCCATCTAAATTGATGATGAAAATTGAAATGCATAACTTTGTGGAGGTAGTGTGTTGTTCATATGAACGAACGATGTTTTATCATTTTGTAGGATGAGAATGTGGTGGAATATTATTATAACACAATCAAAACATAATTTTAGTAAATTTATAATATTGGAGTCATTAAGATAAAATTGGGAAAATGGATTTTGATGAAGATTAAGAATAATAAAAAATGAATGGTTCTGAAAAGATAATTTAACATTCTTCTATTGGCATTCATTTGATCTCCGCTTAATGTAATTTTGTTAAGAATTTTATAAATACAAAAAAATATAGAATATTTCAAGTTAATTTTGGAAGATAAATGTCAAATTGTTTTTTAGATATAGGCTTCTCAATGTGGTGTAATGATAATATATATTAGGTTCCCTTTTTTAATTGAGTAGAGGGGCATTCATGTAATTTCATATTTTAATAAAATAAAAAAAATTAATTTCCATGTAAAAGTATTTCTAACTGAAATAATTATAAATAAAAATTTTAAGGTATTTAATCCCCTAATACAGTAAAATTTGGATAATTTGATGATATGTTTTTACCCTAACCTCTTTTTTCAAACACCCATTCATCCTTTGGATAATTATCATGAGAAAAAAATAATTAAGTAAACAAAATATTTTTTTTTTCAAAAACCCATTCCAACTTATATAATTATGTTATTTTTATAATAATTTATTAAACACAATGTCAGTCATTCGTAGTAAATTTAGTTAGTTATTGAATCATTTAAAAACAAAATAAAAATTTCAGGATAACATTAAATGAATCATGTTCTTAATAATATTTTATATTCATTCATAACATATTCTTATTATTATGTGAACATATAAAATAAATTAAAAGAAAGAGAAGGGAATTTTGGAATTTTTTATATATAAAATAATATTAATATCATTATGAGTGTCTAATAGATCCTAAATTCTATATATTGATATTAAATATGGATATTTTTTAATTACACCTATACGAAGAAAAAACAATATTTTTTAGGTTTATTTTTAATTCATTATAACAATACTTTTAAAATTAATTAACCGATTTTCCTTTTAAATATGTGATAAATTTTACCACAGTTACTATTCAAAATACCTAAAAATGTAAGGGTATTATTTAATTTTTTTATTTATTTATATATATTGTATTTATTTTTTAAAGATCAGTTTTCTAGGGGATTCAAAATTTTATTTTAATATAAATTTTTGAAACACAATGGGATACTAATTTTAGAAAAATGTGTATATAATCCTAGACTATAATTATATCTAAATCATGAAGACTAATAGTGGAAATAAAAATATTATAAATAAAATTTATCATATATCACTTTAATTATAATTATATAATAAAACTAGACTACTAAATTACTTAATTTAATGAAAATATATTAAGGTATTAGAAAAATATGTATTTATCATAATTCGAACAAAAATCAGTAATTTGAAAAAAATATAAAAAATTTACCCTTTCTTAATTTTGATATTAGGATTTCTGTATTTATATGAATTTAAGAAAATTTTATATGTAAATACATTATAATTTACATTTTAATCACATTAAGGGATAAAACTATTTGCATTGTGCTATTGTTTCATTAAAAAGGATTTCATACTATTATTGAAGAACAATTGTAACAGTTATATATGATATTTATGAAATAATAATTATTTGATATTTATAATATCATGTCTTGAATCTTACCTTCCAATCTATTTGAGGGTGATAACAACACATTTCATGACATGTAGACTACCACATCCATGAAGTAATGTGATATTTTATTTCAAATTTAAAAGGATTGTAAATGTGATATATTTAAGGAATATATATTACAAATATGATATAAGAATTAATATAAAAATTTAAATTTTTTTCCTTTATTTAACTCCATTTTTGGATTAGTGAAAATAATGTTCATGCAATCAAAGAACATAATATCTCAATGATTGATGTAATTCATTTTATATATCTCAATACATTTTAAGGGAATATATGTATATATATTGTTAATATAAATAATATTTATATACATATTAAATTTAATAGAATTTTTGAAATGTTGTCAAAATATATGAATCATAACTACCTAACAACAATTTTCATGAAAAAATCTAGTAACAACTACAAAACTGATTTAAATAATGATTTAATAGTAAAAGGATACCAAAATATGATAATTGTTTCATATATAATTTTAAAATTATGTAAATTATTTAAATTATATATTTATATTAAAATTAAATTTATTATATATGGGTTTTGATACTTTTTAATGATAGTCAGACTATAGGTAGGGGTTTCTCATCTAACTTATAATTAATTGATACACATGCCATTTGACCTAATTTTTGTTTTATACTGTGTATATTCTACCCAATAATTTAGTTAATGAGTATTCTTGTGAAAATTATTGGTACTTCAAAAACAATGTAATTTTATATATTTCCTGAGGTCCCGATTTAGATTATACCAATGAAATAATGGTTTATCATCTGAAATCGTATTCTTTTGAAAATGTGTTATGATAAACACCTATAATCTTTTATGGAGTGTATAAATAAAACTATTATATTTTTTATATCATGAAAATCCTTATGATCATGCTATTTAATGTTTTATTTTATGGCATTATTTTATGTATATTATGATACAAAAGTTACCAAAGATTAATGCATTTTATGTTACAATCTCATCATCTTCCATGATTGTTTATAATCAAGTTTATGGTGAATATGTTTCAATATATACCTATAAGGAATATCAATTTATTTATTCTAATATTTGTATTTTCTTATAATACATTGTTTCTTTCATTTGCCTCACATTATGTACCAAAGAGACAAAACAAAATTTTAAGCTAAAAGAAATTTTGTATATGTTTTAGTGAGAAAATACCTTTTCTTTTATGGATATATTTTCTAAAAATGTTTTCAAATATATTTTTAAATATTACAAAATGAATATTTAAATTAATTTTTCAGAAATTTATATTTTTAGATAATTGTTTGAATGAAATAATCTTGACAATTTTCTAATGAGGTACTTTGTACTTTTTTTCAAAACTGTGAAAGTAATATTTGTTTTATCATAAATTAAATAAAAGGATTTTTCGACTCTAATGATAACACAATTAATTAAATATTAATTTAAAAACTTACAACATTATTTTCAAAAAAAATATTTTACATAATATTTTGTAAAGCATAATAATTTATATGATATTAAAAACTGAATATTTTATTTTACAAAACAAACAATTACAATAATATTTTACATGTATCTTTTATCTATGATGACATATTTTGATGTTACATAATATTTAATGGGATATGGTGAAATTAAAAAATCTTGACATTTTACTAAATGTTTTATTGATATGATGACTAGTATTATATTTATCTCATTTATTTCCCAAGAGTTATGCAATGATGAAACGTTGACGATACCAATTTCTTTTCCAAATTTTTTTATATAATAAAAGAATTATGATATTTTAGAACACCTATGTGTTATTTTTATTATCTAATTGATGTGATGAAAAATATAAATATCCCTAATCAATGGGTATCAATAGATATCCCATGGGATAATAAAGATGGGAATGGGAATTGAAAACAATTCTATAAGTGACTATACCCTCAATGATTTTTTATGGAGTGAACATTGAATATATATACGATGAAAATTGGAAGTGAACCTAATCTATATTGATAGTCATTCCAGTTATCCTTTAATAAAGGAAATTATTTTCTATGATTATTTTTTTCTTCCGAAAATAGATGTTTTATCCCAATATTATAATTTCATGAATTATGTTTTTTGATTCTCTTATGATTATTTTCATATGAGTTAATATGATTTACGAAATAACACATGATTATGATAATGATATTATGGTCATTCAAAAGAGATATTATTATTATGTTTTCAATAACATATTCTCATTTAATGTATAAGTGGTCATTGATATATCCCTTATTTACACATACAGAGCATTTATTAGGTTTCCTTTTCACATGTTATAGATAATGGATTTATGTATGATACATTTAATGAGAGTTATAGTTTTGAAAAACATATTCGTAGATGTTGTAGATCTCTTATGAAAAAGATATTTATTTATCAACATTCCAGATCAACTAATAAAATACGATTATAGAATGCATTTTAGATATATTTATTGAATCTAATACGGGATTATATAAATTTATGAAATGTATAGATCCTTATAACTTCAAAATGCACCACACACACTCCATAATTTCAAATGAAAGGTGTATTATAGTTTTTCTAACCAGTTCTCAAATATTATAGTTACTGGTGATGATTGTTGTTAGAAAAACTTTAATATAAGAAGATAGAAATATAATTTGATCACTATAATCGATGTGTTGTATGATAATGAATATGTGAAAAGTAAACTCACTATCCACTTTATAACTGTTTATGTCTTGTTTGAATTTGGATCAACCCTCACTTTTATATTTGGGTTCTTTATAAGGGTATCCAAAAACCAACTCAATGATTATTAAATAAATTAGTAGTGAAAATTGAAATTTATTTATAAATCATATATCAATTATATTGTTCTTATCAAAATGATGTTTATTGTAATTTTATTCCTATAAATCGTGTGGTTCTCCATTTAGTTTAATTTGATGTTATCTTTGGAATTAATTAGATTTCTTTACATAAATCCCACATCAATTACCATGTAATTGAATTAAAATTTTATACTCTAAATCAAACATTAAGTATCTATTATTGTGAAGATAAATATGAATATAAAATAGATATTATATACATTATATGGGTATTGATTTGAATTAAAAATCAGTTTTTATCAAATCAATTTAAGGAGAATTTCAGTATAAGAAAATTTCATTTTCAAGGAAGATTGTTGATGTATTTCATAAAGTGTTTTCCTATGGATATACAGATTTCAAATAATCTCTTTAGAATTAACTTATCTATATTATATATATTAAATAAAATAATCAATAAGAATCGTGAAATGGGATTCATTAAAAATAGTGCATCACCATACTTTTCCCACATTCATTTTGAAAAATTGAAATATAGTAAATTGTGCATATGAATTGATTATTGAAAACATAATGAGGAAAAAATTAGTAATAAGTATCCTATGACATGTATAGATGATTTATTGGATCGATTACAAGAAGAATAATATCTTTAATACCTTTATCTTCAATCTAGATACCACCTACTGTGGGTTAAAGGTGAAGACTTTCCATATAAAAAATTCCCTACGAGTTATAGACAATAGAAATTTATACTAATTCTATTTGGTATTACTAATTCCACAAAAATCATCATGGATTAGTGAATAGGGTTATCAGAAATTCCGTTGATTAGTTTTAGGTAATAATAATATGTGATAATATTATATATTCAAAAATAACGGAAGAGAATAAAGAACATTAGAGGATTTAACTGAATACCATAAGGAATTATAATTTGTTTGAAAAAAAATCCCATGTCTAAATTTTATCTATATAAAGTTTTATATTGGGTAATGTAATCATAATAGAGTGTATATTTCAAGGTCCATTAAATATGGATGTTAATAATTTGTAGCCCAAACCATCCACTATGAATAAGATACATAGTTTTATTGGATTGGATGGATATTATCTATATTTTGGGAGAATTACTCAGTGAAATCTAATCCTCATGCCCTGCTAACTCATAAGGTTGCCGTGTTCTCTTTGAAAGTTGTAAAATATGATGATTTCAAGGAACTAAATAGGTGGTTAGTCACCATACATGTGATTTCACTACTTAATAGTTGATAAGGGGTTATAATATATGATAATGTATTAATGAATGGATTAGGTTTCATACTTATAAAGAATGATATAGTGATAATTTATCCCTAAAAAATCTAATGGATCATGAAAAAAAATTATGTAACTCTGGATTTTGAGTTAGTTGTGGTAAATTTTCCAGTAAACATATAGAGGATTTATAATTATATATATTTTTTGGAAATATATATTGATTAAAATATTTTATGGTTTATATTTACTCAGAAAGAGATGAATAAGAACCTAACATGTCTATAGGAGTTGATTAAAAATTATAACTCTTAAATACATTACAATCTTAAAAAGAGAACATGGAGGCCAATGGTTTAAGTCAAACGGATCATGTTATCTTCTCTATGATTAGGATTAGAAAATGATCTAATATTTCTAGATTTTAATGGATAGATCTAGAAATCTAGAATGAATAGGAAAAATATTGTTGTTCTCGAATGAATGGTTAGCCACCTATCTACGAAAAGATCAAATAAGTATTAATAGAGGATGTAGAACTTAAAAGGGATTAATGAAATGTTCCCAAGATAAAATTTATTATTATGGAATGCTAAGGTTAAAGAAAAATATATATGTCTCATATATACCTAATTGGAAGGGCTGATTGGATGATTCTTATAGTTCAAAATTATCTATTCATCGTAGAATTATGATGATCTATCATGATCGGAAGGAGTATTTCTGTAAAGACAAAATGATGAGTGATATTTCATAGAATTTTTATTAGTTCATGGAATGTTATAATGTTTAGGATATAATATATAATTCCAATAAGATGTTATAACCATTATCCGTACCAAATGAAAACTGAAAAACATTACCATTGATTTTTTATTCAGACCACCCAAAACATCAAAAGTTCATAAAGTTATTTGTGATATAGTAGATAACCATTCAAAGTCAGAAAACATTATTTATTTCATAGAATATTCTTTCTATAATATCAATCTAAACCTTTTAGTTTTGATTTGCTATGTATTCATGGAGTACCAAATTCTATGCTATCTGATCATGATATGAGGACTACAACTATGTTTTTTTAAAAACATCACCATGATCAAGATTCAAGGTTGTGATTTAGTAATTCAATTCATCGTGACTTAGATGTCTAGTACGAAAAAACTATTAAAACACAAGATTATATATTTATATATATTCTTGGTATTTCAATTATAGTTGGAATTAACACCAATATCCAGTTGAGTTTTCATAAAATAGTAAATTCCACTAATGAATTAGGATTGATCTTTAAGAAAAACTATCTGAAATTTTTTAATAAATATAATGTGTAGTGATGAAATTGGGGAAACAAATAAATTTGTATTTTATTTTTATAAGGAAATGGATGAATAATTCATAACCATTTAGTGACACATCAAGCCTGATCAGAGTCGACTGAAAAGGTATACTCACTATAATTGGCGAAACATGGAATTAAACCTTTGGGAGAATTTATTCATGAATATTTATATATGGAAGGATGTTATGAGAGTCATAATTAGGGGAAATTTCACCAATAGGTATATTTTTCCTTCAATATTCATCATCAAGTAAGTATGGTAACTTACCTCTTCGTGATACTAAAGAACCTGTCCCAACATCATAATGTATTCTATCTCTCTAAATTTTTAATGTATATAACTGATATATCACATGTAATAAACTCAAGGAATATTCAAATAGATCATGAAAATTCCTATGAATTTAACCATGTATAAATCATGGATCATATAGATAATGTGTTGCATAAAAAATTTCGAACTAGGTTAATATTTTAAGGAGAAATTAAAAAATCGATGAAGTTACGATGGAACATGATAATATGATGAAATATATATATTAAAAATAGTATTTCATTGAATAATGTAATTCAAATTGTGATTAATATTTTATGGGGGTTATAAATATACACCCTAATATTTTTTGATATAATAGTCTAAAACTAAATTTAATTTCTTTAAAATCTCGTGATACACACAACCCCGGGTCTAAATGAAATAAATTATATTTAACCATTAAATTGTAGAAATTAAATTACTAGATTGAATATTTATTGAAATTATTTATTGGTTATATATATATATATATAATTCTATGAGAAATATGTACTTAATTTTTATTAATGTCGTTATATGCTTTAAAAATACATTTTTTCACAAAAAATATATTCTTTTATTTTTTATGAGAAAATAATATAAATACTTTATTCCAAATTCATAATGTTTTTTTGAAAAATAACTTACATTTTTGAAAATGTTATGTTAATATTAACGTAGTGTTATTTGTTGATTTTTTTAAATGTTTTATATTTTACTGAATAGTAAAAATTAATAGTTTATTTTAAAAATACATCATTTCATATCAAATATTTTAAAAGGAAAAAATATTTTAATATGAATTAAATTTTAATTTATTTCACTTATAATACTAATAATCAAATTATGGTCATTAGATTCTATTTTCTGTCATATTTTAGAATAAAATGTCTTTAAATATTAGAAAATATTATTTCCTGAAATCCTCTTTTACTCTCATTTTATAGGCTTAGTTTTAAATTATATTCTACAACCATGGTTAATTGAATTTGAATCAATTTATACAATATTTTTTATAAAAATAATGAATATTATATAACGAGGTCAACTTATTTTTACATAATGAAATGTAAAAATAATAAAAAGTTTCAAAGTGGTTGTTATTAGAACATGTATATTGGTGGTTAAAACTGGAGATAAGGGTTTATTTGAAATTTATAAATATCTAAATCATATTTCATTGAAATATTTTTCCCTCATAATATTATATATTTTATTCTATTTAAATTTTTAAGCATTTTTCTTGAGAATTATTTTAATATATTTTATTATATTAAAATATTCCATGTATATCCCTTACACCAACTTATTAAAGGAATAATATCCATTATCATTTATACACCACATTTATCCTTCTATTTTGACCAAATCCTACATAATTATATTCTAAAATTCACTATAAATGATTTATAGTTTCCATTCTTCTCAAAATAACATTTCAAGGGTCTAAAATAATGGATTTACAGGGGGATTACCGATGCTTATGTAATCATCATACACAACCTATTTATATTTATTTTTTCTCATAAGTAAAAAAATAGTTTATTTATTATAAAATTGTAACATAAATATAATTGATATAATATAATGAGATTATATTTGAGAACCACCATTATCAACCCTATATTCCATCAAATGTTATGTTAATGTGTCACTCGTGTGTAGATGTGGACTACCACCTCCATATATTGATACAATGTATCTTCCATCACCATATTTATTGTATGGTTATTATGATGGGATTAATAAGTATACATCATATTTATGAATTAACTAGTCTATGTGAATTATAATAACATATCTATGTGGGGACTACCATGTACATTAGGACTACCACGATGAGATATGATTTGTTTTTCGATATGACATTACATATAAAGAGATAAGGATATTTTTAATGAATATATATTGTATATTTAACATAATAATGATTCTTTAAAGGTTTATCATTAAATAATTTTATCTATTTTCCCTGGATGAAATGTGAAAACAACATTCATGTGTATATACGTCCTACCATCATTATAAATGGTTTAATTCATTTTTTTATAAGTAATTTTTATTACCTTATATATATATATATTTTATATTTATGAAATTTATATCATGATTAACATATTTTATATGAAATAACTATAATAAATTTATAATATATGAACTACTAAACAAAATTTCTTATAGAAATTGAAATAGTTAACACCTAGAAATAGTTAATATAATAAGGGATTATTAAAAATTTGTTTTGAAATATTATAATTTGATCATATATGATATTTTCAATATTCAAATTGTTTTATTATATAATTATTATAGATTTAAATTTATTATATAGGTGTTATATTGAATTAAAATTAGGATGAACTTGAGATATTGGATTTTCATCTCACTTTTATTTCAATAATACACATTCAATATTCCCAACATGTTTCAATTATATGGTAATTATTTTCCCCGTAAATGAATATTATGATGTCTCTTATTAGAATTAAAAGGATAATAAAATTCGCCTAATGTTTTATCTTTCATGTGGTTTTGATAATGGTATTTCCACAGTGGTAAGGGACTTTTGTTAAAATCTCATTGTTTATATGGATTATTTAAAGTCATGTTTCCAATGAAGAAAATTTATAACCTATCTCACCTGAATCCGATACATTTTTTATCATACGGTGATTTTTATATATTAATTATTTTCATCCAATTGAAATACCATTAATAGAACATTCCACTTAATGAAAATGATCTTGAGGGATGAGGTTCTATATTTTTTATATTTATAGTAAAAAACATATAAAGCATATTGATATTGTATTTATTAATGGAAAATTTACATGGATTTTTATGTGATACGAATATTTGATAAATAACATTTTGGGATATGTTTTGGTACTTGTGGAAATTACTGATAGAAATTAAAACTATTTTAGGGGATTTCAATGATACATTACTATGAAAAAACCTATAGGGGGATGCGATAATATTCATGATGATGGAATGTATTTGGAACTGGGAGTTGATCTATCATAATAACTATTGATTTCTAGGATCATTTCTCTTGTTTTTTATGATTATTATCTTATGTGCGATATAAGGAAAATATCATAGGGGTGGGTAGTGTTATTATTCTACAAACTAGGTCGAGAGAAGTATCGCATCCTGCCTTTTTATAACATAATCTTTCATTACATTACACAAATCTGAGGATCTTTAAGGTTTAATGTCTTGGAAACTAGGAAGATAATACATGAAAACAACATAAAACATTCTTCTTAAACACTTGAAAGGCTTCTCTTTATGTTCATCCAAGGTTCATTACTGCATCTCATAACCTGGGGACATACATCAAAAGAAAGGGTGAGCAAAAGGCCCAGTAAGGGAAACAAGATGAACATTTTACATGTGAACTTGAGATACTTCAATAAGGACATGAAAAGAACTTTAAGGCATGAGAAAGAAATCATGAGGCATTTCATAATAAAAATAACATTTTTCGTAACTTGAAGATGTGGCTGCAACATTTAATATTGACAATAATTTCATTTCACCAAGGTCCATCCCCAAGGTGTCATTAAAAATTACCAAGGTTATTCACCAAGGCGTCGTTAAAAATGGTCATCTCTAGAGATTAAGTCTTTACCCAATGGATTGGATCGCTATCAGGGAGAACCCTTAAATTTGCCTTTATTATCATCTGAGCCACATATATGATCATCAAACATTTCATAAAGAACCCATGTAGCACAAATTAAATGGGTTTCATTTCGTAATCATAACGTTTTAAAAACTGCTTTAAAGACAAGATCTTTACATCACTTTAAAACCCACAGAAAAGGAAGGTGGGACTCATGTATGTAAATCCCATAATTCAAAATAGAATATTTCGGTATATATGTGAATACCCCTTTAGGAGAAAGAGCTTTGAGGATTCACTTAATAATATAAAAGAACTTTAGAAAAAGAGTGAGACATTTTGAGATGGAAATTCTGCAGCATAACGGCTCCGTTACGAGGTTTTAGAAGACATTAAAAAGTGAGGGAAAATGGGTCAAACATTCATAAATGACCCATAAAACAGTACATGGACAGAATAAGAAGGATACATGATCATGGTAATGATATTTCAAGGACATACCATTTGAAATGAAAAACATGGAAGAAAGACAAAAATTAGATTTCTCTTATGAAAGTTTGGCAGCCTAACGACGTTACTTAAACTTAAAACACAATGATTTGAAAAGATCAAATAGGGTCTCTCATAATGTGAACATAAGAGTTCAGTATGATAGATATATAGAAAATTCCCCATCATAATTAAAAAGGAACTTGAAAGACTTGACATGAAAGTAGAACTTTGAAAAGATTGAGAAGGGTGAAAGAATCTCCTCAAAATTCGGCAGCCTAACGACGCCACTTAAAACATCAAAATACTGAATTGAAGAGATCAAATGGGGTCTCTCATCATATGAACAAAAGAGTCCACTATGATAGATATAGAGATCATACCCCAACATAACAAATACAGGAACTTGAAAGAATTGACATCAAAGTAGAACTTCAAAACAAGAAGGGTGAAGAACCACTTAAAAATTCGGAAGCCTAACAGCGCCACTTAAAACTTCAAAATACTGAATTGAAGAGATAAAATGGGGTCTCTCATCATATTATCATAAAAGATCAGTATGATAAATTTAGAGATCATACCCCAACATAATAAAAAGGAACTTGAAATACTTTACATGAAAATAGATCTTGAAAAATGAGAAGGGAGAACGAGTCTGTTACAAAAATTTCGGCAGCCTAACGACGCCACTTAAAACATCATAAAACGAAATAATGAGAGTAATAGGGGATCTCTTATTATATGAACATAAAAAGGGAAATAAGAGGAGTATAAAAGAACATCCTCCAACATAAGAACATGTAGCATAAAATGAATGACATAAAAGAGATTACTTGAAATGAAAGAGAGAGGTCGGATCCCTTACCTTAAAAAATAACCCTTAAAACTCAACGGTTGGGACCTTGAGGGCTTGGGGGCACCATGGGAGGACTCCTTGGGAGGTAAGGAGACCAGAACATCGTTGGGGGAGAGTTGGGAGTGAAAACAAAAGGAGAAATGGGTGGGTATTTATAGGGAAAGTGAGGGGACAAGGCATTAATGGCCAAGGGACACCTCATTAGTGGTTTTGGCAAAACCATGGGCTTACCCATGGTATTTTCCCTTGGTATTGGCCAATTGGGACACCTCATACCTTATCTTACTGTTCACAATTCGACCATATTTAATATATACTTAATACATCATTTAATGATGTCATTAGACACCCGTAACTTAAAAATTGTATTTTCACTATTCATCGAAAATTCAACTTTCTCAAAATAATCCCAAAATTTCACCTTAACCAAATATCAATGCTTTGATTACAAATAGGAACTCCATTTTATAAAAATAATTTTCTAAATATTTTTAATTTAATTTTTAAATAAAAACTCTATTCACCGAAAATTCATTTTTTCAGAAAAAACCCCAAAAATTACCATAGCATAATATCGGTGCTCTGAGTTCAAAAATGAAATCCGTTTTATAAAAATAATTTTCTAAATATTTTTAATTAAATTTTTAATTAAAAAACACTATTAACCTGAAAAAACTAATACTTGAATAATAATTTATGAAACCGTTATTTAACCATTTTATTGAATCACATTACATAATCAAGGTGCCTAGATTATATTAATACTTTCTTTAAATGATATTTCTAATCCATTTGGTCACATTACTAATCCTAAGCGTAAAATCACTATTCATAATTTACTATTCATCAAAAATCAAGTAGATCTTATTAGACTCGAAATTTCGTAGTGAACATAATTGTAGAAGACCATTTTTTGAAAATCATTAAACATTTTTATTTATTTAAGGTTTACATAAAATTTTTTAAAATATCACTTCTCTAAAATTCATCAAAAATATGCATACTATATTTATCTAGACATTTGGAAATTCATAAACTTCATCATGAGAAGAAATCCAAATTTTTATTTAAAACAAAGGATTACACACGAGAATCATGGTCTCCTTACATAGCCCCTTATCACACCAGCATAGGACCTAAGTGTAAGGTGTGCTAAGGTGATAGAATCCGAGGGAGGCTCGGCCAACATCGCACGAGTCATAATTTCTATTAGTTTGAACTTCTCGCGAAGGCGATCCCGTTCTAGCTTCACACGATGAAGTTCAGCTTGGGTTTGGTCCAGAACAAATCCCAGTGGTGCTACCTCCTTCCCAAGTTCTGTTAGATGGGCTTCGATCGGTCCAAGACTACTGGGTGAGGCCATCGAATCTTATTTCTATATTAATTAACCAAGATTGATTGTATTTAGAGATAGTAATCAAAACATTTAATTTCCAGCAGTCATATTGACCAATGGTCAAATAATAGTCAAAACCCAACAGTCTCATTTTAGTTATACTCATGTTATCAAATGAAACATTTTTGTTGAGTATAAAAATAAAATAAAATAACACATAAATTTAGGAAATAAGATTTATTCAAAAATTTCGGGTCGTTACAATCTTCCCCCCTTAAGAAATTGCATCCTCGCAATTTTTAAAATTGTGTTTTGAAATTTCATTGAAAGTCCCACATCGGAAAAGGAGTCAGTAAAACTATTACTTAAAAAGAAAGAAAGGGAAGTACAAAGGTCACCCGAGTTAACCCATACTAGGATTCCATGGAGGAAAACTTGGACATGGAAGAAAAACAAAGGGTCACTTTCTGGGGGAGAGTGATAGAGAACATGATTAGGAGAACGTTAACCATAAGAAAATCCCAAACTTATGATGTGTGTAAATGGTCTTTGATTACCAAGAAGGAAACGTAAACCAACAACGTTTTTGTTTCACGTTCCTTTTCTTAATTTTTAGGAATTCATTTACAACATAAAACTAAAACATAAGAAAATATACCTATCTTCATGTAGAGTTTCATCCTTTAATAAGATTCTACCCAAAACCAATCTTTTCTCCAAATTATGAGCATTAAAAACTACTTGGTCTCATCAAAACACAAGAATCATCTTCATAATCCACAAAAGATTAACTATCTATTTCTTCTATCTTTAAACATTATCCCAAAAACAGAAAGGGTAAGGTAAAACAACTCTTCAAAAAGAAATAATCCCATAGGAATGGAAACTACTTTTAAATCTTCAAAGTTCCATGGTACTACCCTAAGTTCACCATAGTCCATTCCATAAATAACTATCTTTTAAAATCCTCAAAATAAACTAAACTAAGATTGAAACCCAAATACAAGAAGGATTTGATAACATAGTCTTCCAAGGTAAACTTTATCATTCATCTCCAAACAACATCAACCACTCCTAAAAAAGTAACTAACCTAAACATATTTAGCCCAAGATAGGTTAATAATTTCCATAAGTAACCTAAATTACTATAATTCCACCTTAAATTCATCGATTCTTCAAAATATAAGTCAACCCTACTCTTGAATGAAAATACCGTTGTAATCTATTTACCTCGATCATATAGGGTCCCCAAAATAGTGAAAATCTTCCAAAATAATAATCATATTTTAATCCCCTAATCATCCCTGTCATATTAATACGACAATCGTCGCATTTCCTATTACATTGGTTGTTTGGACATGTTCTTCCATTTCCCACCATTAAATATGAAGAGAAAGCATAATTTGGGGCTTATGTACTTAGCCAATAATCATGAAAAGGAACTGAAAGCATATAAGGATAACTTGTAGAATAAAAGTATACCCTAACTTGTGATCCCCTAGGTTCCCATCTAGGTTATCCATGATCATATATTCTTTTGTGAATCTTTATTTTATTTTATCTTTGTTCCTTTAACAATGGTTCATACTAAGCTTATGAATTTACTAAAGCATATCCCCCGGGAGTGTCGTAACCAAGAGTGCAGCAAGGCCCGTTGTCGTGTACCAGTTCCCGTTCGAGTCTAGCTTAAAGTGGTGTTTTTGGGTTTTACCCCTATGTACATCTGTGCCAGAGCCACCTCTACCAGCTCGTATCCAGAGAGGGATATATTTTCTTGGTAACCCCTTACTCAATACTCACCAAAATACCAGGAAGATTTCCTATTTTTCTGAATTTTCTATAGGTTTCTTCCTAAAGTTTTCATATCCTAATTTCCACAAATAAATAAACCATCCTTTGATACAAACTATAGCATCCTGCCTTTTTATAACATAAACTTTCATTACATTACACAAAACTGAGGATCTTTAAGGTTTAGTGTCTTGGAATCTAGGAACATAATACATGAAAACAACATAAAACATTCTTCTTAAACACTTTAAAGGCTTCTCCTTATGTTCATCCTAGGTTCATTACTGCATCTCATAACCTGGGGACATACATCAAAAGAAAGGGTGAGAAAAAGGCCCAGTAAGGGAAACAAGATGAACATTTTACATGTGAACTTGAGATACTTCAATAAGGACATGAAAAGAACTTTAAGGCATGAGAAAGAAATCATGAGGCATTTCATAATAAAAATAACATTTTTCATAACTTGAATATGTGTCTGCAACATTTAATATTGACAATCATTTCATTTCACCAAGGTCCATCCCCAAGGTGTCATTAAAAATTACCAAGGTTATTCACCAAGGTGTCATTAAAAATGGTCATCTCTAGAGATTAAGTCTTTACCCAATGCATTGGATTGCTATCAGGGCGCAACCTTAAATTTGCCTTTATTATCATGTGAGCCACATATATCATCATCAAACATTTCATAAAGAACCCATGTAGCACAAAATAAATGGGTTTCATTTCGTAATCATAACGTTTTAAAAACTTCTTTAAAGACATGATCTTTAAATCACTTTAAAACCCACAGAAAAGGAAGGTGGGTCTCATGTATGTAAATCCCATAATTTAAAATAGAATATTTCGGTATATATGTGAATACCTATTTAGGAGAAAGAGCTTTGAGTATTCACTTAATAATATAAAAGAACTTTAGAAAAAGAGTGAGACATTTTGAGATGGAAATTCTGCAGCATAACGGCTATGTTAGGAGGTTTTAGAAGACATTAAAAATAGAGGGAAAATGGGTCAAACATTCATAAATGACCCATAAAACAGTATATCAAAGAATAAGAAGGATACATGATCATGGTAATGAAATTTCAAGGACATACCATTTTAAATTAAAAACATGGAAGAAAGACAAAAATTAGATTTCTCTTATGAAAGTTCGGCAGCCTAACGACGTTACTTAAACTTCAAACACAATGATTTGAAAAGATCAAATAGGGTCTCTCATCATGTGAAATTAAGAGTTCAGTATGATAGATATAGGGATAATTCCCCAAAATAATTAAAAAGGAACTTGAAAGACTTGACATGAAAGTAGAACATTGAAAAGAATGAGAAGGGTTAAAGAATCCCCAAAAAATTCGGCAGCCTAACAGCGCCACTTAAAACTTCAAAATAATGAATTGAAGAGATCAAATGGGGTCTATCATCATATGAAAATAACAGTCCAGTATGATAGATATAGAGATCATACCCCAACATTACAAAAAAAAGAACTTGAAAGAATTGACATGAAAGTAGAACATCAAAACAAGAAGGGTGAAGAACCACTTAAAAATTCGGCAGCCTAACGGCGCCACTTAAAACATCAAAATACTGAATTGAAGAGATAAAATGGGGTCTCTCATCATATTATCATAAAATATCAGTATGATAAATTTAGAGATCATACCCCAACATAATAAAAAGGAACATGAAATACTTTACATGAAAATAGATCTTGAAAAATGAGAAGGGAGAAAGAGTCCGTTACAAAAATTTCGGCAGCCTAACAGCGCCACTTAAAACTTCAAAAAATGAAATAACGAGAGTAATAGGGGATCTCTCATTATATGAACATAAAAAGGGCAGTAAGAGGAGTATAAAATAACATCCTCCAACATAAGAACATGTAGCATAAACGGAATGACATAAAAGAGATTACTTGAAATGAAAGAGAGAGGTCGAATCCCTTACCTTAAAACATAACTCTTAAAACTCAAAGGTTGGGACCTTGAGGGCTTGGGGGCACAATGGGAGGACTCCTTGGGAGGTAAAGAGACCAGAACTTAGTTGGGGGAGAGTTGGGAGTGAAAACAAAAGGAGGAATGGGTGGGTATTTATAGGGAAAGTGAGTGGACAAGGCATTAATAGCCAAGGGACACCTCATTTGTGGTTTTGGAAAAACCATGGGCATGCCCATGGTATTGGCCACTTGGGACACCTCATTCCTTATCTTACTATTCAAAATTCGACCATATTGAATATATACTTAATACATCATTTAATGATGTCATTAGACACCCGTAACTTAAAAACTGTATTTTCACTATTCATCGAAAATTCAACTTTCTCAGAATAATCCCAAAATTTTACCTTAACCAAATATCAACGCTCTGATTACAAATAGGAACTCCATTTTATAAAAATAATTTTCTAAATATTTTTAATTTAATTTTTAAATAAAAACACTATTCACTGAAAATTCATTTTTTCAGAAAAAACACCAAAAATTACAATAGCATAATATCGGTGCTCTGAGTTCAAAAATGAAATCCGTTTTATAAAAATAATTTTCTAAATATTTTTAATTAAATTTTTAATTAAAAAACACTATTCACCCGAAAAAACTAATACTTGAATAATAATATATGAAACCGTTATTTAACCATTTTATTGAATCACATTACTTAATCAAGGTGCCTAGATTATATTAATACTTTTTTAAGTGAGATTGCTAATCCATTTGTACACATTACTAATCCTAAGCATAAAATCACTATTCATAATTTACTATTCATCAAAAATCAAGTTTATTTTATTAGACTCGAAATTTCATAGTGAACATAATTGTAGAAGACCATTTTTTGAAAATAATTACACATTTTTATTTATTTAAGGTTTACATAAATTTTTTTAAAATATCTCTTCTCTAAAATTCATAAAAAATATGCATACTATATTTATCTGGACATTTGAAAATTCATAAACTTCATCATAAGAAGAAATCAAAATATTTATTTAAAACAAATGATTACACACGACAATCACGGTCTCCTTACATAGCCCCTTATCACACCAGCATAGGACCTAAGTGTAAGGTGTGCTAAGGTGAGAGAATCCGAGGGAGGCTCGGCCAACATCGCACGAGTCTTAATTTCTATTAGTTTGAACTTCTCGCGAAGGCGATCCCATTCTAGCTTCACATGATGAAGTTCAGCTTGGGTTTGGTCCAGAGCAAATCCCAGTGGTGCTACCTCCTTCCCAAGTTCTATTAGATGGGCTTCGATCGGTCCAATTTTACTTGGTGATGCCATAGAATCTTCTTTCTATATTAATTAACCAAGATTGCTTGTATTTAGAGATAGTAATCAAAACATTTAGTTTCCAGAGGTCATATTGACTAATGGTCAAATAATAGTCAAAACCCAACAATCTCATTTTAATTATACTCATGTTATCAAATGAAACATTTTTGTTGAGTATAAAAATAAAATAAAATAACACATAAAATTAGGAAATAAGATTTATTCAAAAATTTCGGGTCGTTACAGAAGTCTATTAAAATAAGTGACATAGTTATCTTTAAAGGGTAATAAACACCATGACACAAGACAAGGAATGTATGGTCAATTGAGGCCGTATTCCTAAGGATTAACAATAATTGGTACATGGTACTGGGTTGGAACCTTCCATAAGACATGCTCAGATACATTAAAAATTAGGATGATGTAGGTGTTATTTATTATTAAATTGTCTGCGTCAGTGTAGTTTTCTTATGGTTATATACTAACCATTTTACGAGCACATATTAAAAAATTTATAGTTAGTTTGAGAAATTTTTTTTAGTTCCCTAATAATTTATATACTCACACAACACACATTCAACCTATGTCTTCCGGTTCTTAAAACATCTCTCATTTGTTTATTGGTTCAGGTTGGCATGATTCCCAAGATTACATGACTGAGATAGGTAGTATCAAAGGGGATTTGGATTTTAGGATGAGGTAAAGATCAGGGATGTATCAGAGCCTCTTGTAATTTTATTTTAGTATTTAATTTTAATTTATTTTCATTACGTAAATGTGATTGTCTAAGTGGCTCATCGAGCATATCTGTATATATTCATATCCCCACACATCATGTTATTATTGTTGTTGATTTTATTTTTCTACATGATCTAATATTTATGAAGGGATATGGTTCTTTTTTATTTCATTTTTTTCTGTTCACTCAAATAAATGATGTATGGTCTCCCCAAGGTACCATTTTAGGATCTACTACAGGGAAGTAGCCTCTGGAATATGGGGAAGTGTTCCTATGGTATAATAGTGACCATTGATGAGTGTATTGGTTAGTAGTCCAAGGATGCATGATGTTACATCCCACCTATACAAATGAAGGAAAACTATCATATACCAAGAAGAATTATGAAACACCTCATACACCACAATTACCATATGAAAATACCACACCAGAGTGATGGAAAAGTTTCCAACTCATTTAAATCATTTAGATATTTATTTATCAAACTAAACCAACATCTAATTTTTAGGTAGGGAATTCAAAAACTAAAATGAGAGAAGTCTTCCAGAAATATATAATAATATTAAAATACAAAAAAGGAAAATTTGAAACATAAATACCATCACAGGTTAAATTTAATACATCACAACATCAATATTCATAATATCAAATACAACACAAACCTCTGAATTGAAGATCCCAATGAAACAAACATATTGAATCTATTATTTTTATTGTAGGAGCATTCCATATAGTTGACATTGATGATATATGTAAAGTATAATCCTCAAATTCACATCATGATCCACCTTTATCAAGTAATATATGAGGATTTCATCAATACAAAAAATTGTGATTTGACCTATGTATGGTTGTAAAATCACGACGATGTGTCCCATGAAAAATACTAGGAATTTAATCACACTAGAAAATATCAATAAAAAGTCATTGCGACACATAAAATATATCATGGTACAATCATCTTAATTATTTCAAATTTATAAATGAATAAGTTTGGTATCAATATTTTATAACCATCTTGCTCCATTAGGTAGATCAAAGATATAATAAATTATGGATTGATTGAATTTATTCTTGATTGAAACCAAATTCATGTAGATGTAGTCTATAAGAATTCCTAATGTAATCACTATAATTTTAATAAATATAATAGAATATATCAAATGGGATAGAATCTGTGAAATATAACATTTTACTGTAAAGTTCTCTTACTACACCTTTTACTCAAGGTAATAGCTCATTCTATCAAATATGTTACTAACGACATCCATTCTATTCTATGGCGAAAATAAATACTAAAATAGACCTTATTATGAGGTGGAAGCCCCTAAAAAAATTACAGGAAAATATATTTATTCTAATCCACTATTTTGGGAATATTATATAATAAATGTTTAGTGGAACATAATACTAGGCTCTCCAAATGATGGTTAATATGGTTCAATATTTTAATAACCAATATTGATCATTTTCCTCGAGGGTCCCCTTTTGTTGGTGAATCTGAAAATGGACACATCTACTCAATGGAAAAGGACATTTTGGTAGAAGTATATGTTGTCCTACATTGTATATATTGAGTCTATAATGAATAGGATTCCATAAAGAGAAATATATTCTAAAATGATGTCCAATGAGAAATTATTTCTACCATGGAAAAAACACACCAATGGAACATATGTGAGAATGGATGATTACAACATGTATTAGTCTCTTGAGAAAAATTCCAGAACATTAGAAATATAAGAATATATTCTTCATGAATGGATTATTCTGAAATAAAAGAATGTATTTCATTGGTATCGATGAGTATGAGTGGTAAGGTTGAGAAAACAATTTTTTTACCTTGATCCATTCCTATTGATACCTTCTAAATGTCCTCAATTGCATCGATAAATCCTCTCCAGTAACCACTACCCTTATTCTAATATTCTCCACCTAGATATAGTAGTGGTAGATTAAACCAATATCCATATATGGGGACTCTTTTCCCATAGATGAATCTAAGAGATCCACATCATCTCCCTAGAGGGATCATTGGTCTATGTACTTCCACATCCTAAGATGTTTGTAAACTATGTCCTCTTCAACACTATCAAATTGTTTTATAATCAAGTAATCTCTTTTCATATGTAAAAAGCCACCACATGTGTAATAGATCTACCACCATATTACTATATCTTCTTGGGGATCTCTCGTCTACTAATCATCTGGACAAGGATATTAAATATGAAGGACTTTTATAATGAGATCAAAGCTCAAGGAATGAGATTTTTGTAGTGGATGAAAATATCTTTATAAGAGAAGAACCAATCACTATCTATTCCCATGTCTTATAATTAAAGTAATTGATCACTAGGTAATTATTTAATGACCTATTACTGGTGGAATTGAATAAATGTACAATCCTAGATAAATTAGTTTAATGAATTCCAAGCTCAACCCTCTCCAATATTAGGAATACATCATGAATCATACCTTTGGATTACATGATGAGGTGTTTTCACCAAATAGAATACGGATATACATAAATATGACCCATATTGTGGTGTTAAGCTTTAAAATCACATCACCCTCTTAGTCACATACTCACATCTAAATTTTCAGTGAAGACCCACACATGATAGTGAATCACGTGGTTATTTTTTATAATAAATAACAAAAATATCATATTCTTTTATGTAAAAGACATATATAATTATGTAATGTGTGATCCAATAGTGTGTCTACTTGATAGATGATATGAATAATAGTCTCCAGGTAATAATTCCCTAGCTAAGGGTCCAGATTTTCTTGAAACCATTAAAATATTTTTCTCTAAATCTCATGAACCACAAACATCATTTGGGTAATAATATCATACACTATTGCAACAGATGTATATGAAAAAATTGTTACATATCGCTAGTCAACTACCATATATGCACATTATTTTTCATCCATCATCTGAATCCATTTCAATCCATTGGTCGATGATTATTGAACAAAATGTTGGTAAAGGCTCAAAAATTCCCTACCTATGTTGCTGAGATGGATATATATGGGTTTATGTCCAAAATTTGACAATACGAACCCAAAATTACATTTTCATATGTAAAATTATAACTCAAAATATTTTATGAATCAATAAAAAACTTACACTGTACATAATTCAATAATATTTGCATTAATTCTCATAAATAATTCTTCGGAGTTATGATTTTGATAGAAGATTATTAGAGATATGGTGAATGGTTACATCATTTTCTCTCACCAATTATTTAGTGCCCAAAGCTGTTAAAAAAAATTAAATATCACTTAAAATAACTTCCATTTCTATCCCAATGAATCTAAAAAAGACTATTAACTCTTAACATTAACCCTGAAACTCTAACTACTCTGATTTCATTCTAACATGGCTTGACCCACTGAGATTACAACTTGCGATGTATTATGATAAGAATACAACTCCAAAAATTCATATAATAGTCTAGGATCTCAAGAAATACACCAAAAGAGAATATCATACATATGGGATTCCTTAGTATATAAATCTATAAAAATAAAAACAACTCTCTAGAAAATAATAAAACAATTAATTTATCTATACAAAGGAAACAACATTAGAACATTATTTTTAATAATATTATAGAAATGAGAAAAAAAATATAATATATAAAAATTTAATAAAATAACAATAATATCTTAATATAACGATGAACCTTGATCATTGGTAAATATGATATCAACATATTTTCAGCATCAACATGTCACCCACCAGCAATAAACACCACAAATATCCATTAATCCCTACCAACATAAGCTCCCCTAACACCTCATCCCCTGACTGAAAATCAATGAATTTATTTATAATCACAATCAAATCAATTTTGGGAATTAATCCTTAATAGTGCTGATTATTGATATTCAAAGTATTCCATCAAAAAACTATAGATGGAATGTAAAAAATATGTCTTCATCACAAAAGAAAGTTTCCAAATATGCATTATGTTAAAATAAATAAAAAATAAACTTTTTTGAATTCCACCTATCTCATTTTTTAATAATTCACATAAAAAAGAGAACTTATTATTCTATAAGAACACAACCCAATCACAGAACCTTCGAAACATAAAATCCACAAGTGTTCAATTTTAATAATGGTTCTCACTTCATCATGTACATTGGATATTGATAAAGGGTGTATATAACCCTAATAGAGGATCAAACCATGATATATGAATTTGTATAAACATTCAGTATAGGGTAAATTTTCCTAACATATTGGGTAATACGAAATACACTGATAAGGGAATGTTCCCCAACAGGTGAGGATGTATGAAATATTTAACTATCAAATGGGGGACCATGTTCTATCTTGATTCTTTCTGTCATGGATTACATGAAACCAAAACATTTTGGATCACAACTCGACACACAGTGGGTACCTAATTCCATGTATCCTCCAGACGTCTCATCCATAATTTTTTTGTTCCCTCAACAAGTCCAAGACCCCTGATCATTTTGAGTCATAATGTGAAAAACCTCCACTGTAATTGGTGGTTTTACTATTATTCTCTATGTATAATGATACATAGAATAGACAAAATGTATGGAAAAATACGTTCACTGATGTTTAATTTCATAATGAATACTATAATTTTTCCATGTCATGGAATTTATAGTATAAAAAACATCAATGGATCTGTTGTTTCTGTTATATAGAATATCTGGGCCAATTTCAAGACCACGGCCTATTTAAAATTGGATTGGGATAGAACACCTGACATACTAACATCCAATATGGGGTCCCAATGGGTTAGGTTATATCAAAATATTTATTATATTTCATCATTGTTTTTGTATATTAGTGGAAAAAAATTATTCAAAGAGTTTTGGGTACTAAGATCATATATATTTCTCATACTCCTAAGAGGACTCCTGAATATTTCTATAGTAAATTGATATATTTACTGATGGTGTTATTCAATATGAAATATCTCTTCTATTAATCCATGATAGGCATTGATCATTTATAATAGGTTGTATCATCCTCAAAATACACCTCACACTTCTCGATACTCCATGGCATATCATAAACACCCAACCTCGACATTGATGCAAGGAAAATGATTTAAACCATGTATTTTTACAAGGGGTAACTCTAGGTGATGAGAGGATTCAACCATTACTCTAAGAATCTGATGAACCCCAATGATAGTATGATAATACATAAAATCCTCCTAAAATCAAAGTTAGGGGAGTCCTTTATAACGGACTTTTCTTCCTCATCAATCTATAAGCATAACAATATTTTTTAAATGATGTAAATCAGGTGGATATAGAATAAAATCACACATTTTTGGATCACCTAAACCCTCTCCATCATCAATCTCACCATCATGGCTCCCATAAAATATTTCCTTCCAATCTAGAACTAGAATATGTGTACAATACTTAGTATCCCATAAAAGGCCTTGAAAATTTCAATTATATTAATAGTGTTATAGTTTATTTTATATTAAAACTATAAATAAACTATGAAATCAGGGTAAATACTAAAAAAATATAATACAAATTCTCATATAATGTTCTCAATATCCCTGATGGCCATCTCTATTTGATTTTCTATGATGGGGGGAAATTTCATAATTTAGAATTTTTGGGTCCCAAGATAATTATTAAAAATAATCAATAAAATGATAATTTAGAAGTGTGATAAGGGAAAATTATTAAGGGTACTCAGGGTTGTGTAACAATATCTTATTTGTATACATTTATAAATCCCACCATCAAACTCTACTCTTGAATGAGAAGAAAATGATCATCCTATGTTATCTAGTAAACAATAAACATAACAATTTCTGAAACATATCCAATAATTGATGCCAAATTATGAAATTCCTTGATATACTATCCCACTTATTCTAATGTGCCTCAAGGATTTTTCAGAGACCAATCTTATCCTTGTTATCATCCTTCACCAATGGATCGGTGAGTCATAGAAAAATGAAGTCACCAACACATTAAATCATTCTCGACTAAAAAAACAGATGACTATGATTCTTGTATATATTATTTATGTAAATATGTACTACTAAACGATAGGTATGGATCACTTTAAGAACCTTCCCATGAATCAATGTAGGAACCACTATACACATATGATTGTGTAATATGATCACCCATCCTTTAGAACAATTTCAGTTGCCCTCTATATAGAATCATACGATGAAATAATTCACATTGAACATCTCAATCATATACCTCCTTCTAATAGAAATAATTTGTTGGGGTAAAAACAATCAACTGAAGGTAAATAATGTATTTCCACACCACATATATTAATCACAATGAATAAAATGTCAATGAAACCACATTTATCAATTGATCATGAGATTCCTTGATAAGGTCATCATCAATAATTTTTTTCCTTCCATAGACTATATAATATCTCCGAATAATATAAATATAAATATAATAGCCACAAATTCATTGAAAAATTGAGGTTCCACTAGGAGAAGTGTACTAGAAGAAATTTTTATCTTAGAAGACCATAAATATCTTATCAAGGCGATAAAACATCTAAATAATTATGCTGAATAAAAAAGCTACCAAAAGTTCATTATTTTGAGTCAATCAAATATTATCATGTGGTTTTAGTTTACTTGAACCATATGAAATGAATCATAACATATAATATAGATATTAATATATATAAGAACTAGATTCATCACAATTTTCTTAATAATGTACTAGCTCTGTTGACACCCAATCATAAAAGAACTAGTAAAGCTATGAAATTTAACCCAGAATGCATTGTGAAAATTCTCAAACAAAATTAATGGATTATAAATTTTGGGATTTTTTAACATTGGGGATACAATGTGTGGAAATTTAGTAACTTCTTTTAAAAAATTATATATTTGTTCCCAATAATATTATGCACCACAAGCACAATATTATTTGGTAAAGAGACATAAATACCAAAATATTCATGGAATCAAGTACAAAACCATCATCTAAAATTATTTTCTCATGTAAATGAACATCTAAAATCCTAAACATTAACATAATTATATTTCTATATTGTTAATTATCTTGATTTAGGTCTAGGATAATAGTCTTTCACTTATCATTATTCTACAATAATAAATAATAAATTAAAATAATATAATCAAAAACCCCAATGAACCAATATCAATATGGATAGAAAATATAAAATTCATGATTTCCGTGATAATTATTTTTCCATTGGTAAGATGGATAGGAATAATTGAAAAATCATAGATTCTATAGAGGTACATGAATCACATCTAATGAATATACTCCTCTAAAATCCAAAAATGGTGTTCAATAATCCTAACGTAAATATTTCCAAGCATATTTTTTCATATGGTTGATCAATGAAATCATAAATTATTCGAATATGATTTCATTTCTTTATCATCACCTAATTCTAGTAGCAATTGGTGTTAAAATACTCAAGGTTTTGTTTTCATTTTTAATTGATACATTATGATCTATTAAGGGGAAAAATTGGTTTTATAAGACCTTTTTAATAAAATATTATTAATACACATTCTGATCCACCAGCATAATCATGGATATTGAACATGTGAGTATGGATATAAAAGTCATAATATAGAAAAAATTGTTATTTAATTAAATATCAAGATTTTGGGGGAACCATAAATTTCATATAATAATATATATACATAATACTATAATACTATCATAAAATACACCAATTTTGAATTCAGGTAAAATAGTGTATGACTCATAAACATATTGGAAATCTGTAGAAGTCTCTAATGGGATTGATTTTCTAAATTTTCATGGGGTATCATTAAATATTCATGGTGAAATAAGAACCATTTAATTTATGGAATATAACTCAATGAAATTAGAAATATTTCTATAGATGTATTACATATAACCTGCCAGTTTTGATTATGATATCATAATAGATTTTATATTCAATAATGAGGTCTAATGAGAAAGTCTCACTAAAAAGAGTAATCTCTATAAAATTTAATATTTTATAGGGATAGTAACCACTTCATGTGAGAACCTTTATACAAATGGGTGGGTATTATATTTTTATTTAACCTCTTTCTCATGAATAAAATAAGAAACATGAAATGAATTACACACATCATTATTGATATTTATGAGCACTGAGGTGGATACATTTTAAATATTATTAAAACAATGGTTGGTGTTACCTTCTCAAATCCCTCCATCAAGAACATATTCCCTATTTACTACCATAAAACCAAATCATATGTTTAATTTTCATGGATATATTCTAGTATATCAATGTGATATTCCACTCTAGATACCTGAAAACTCTATTCATCTCTATGAGGGATATGTAGAGCACCTTTGTGATGGTGTTGGTCTATAAATTTCCTCTACAATAGAGGTCAATATAGAATATTATCCTAATTTTATTATACATATCATCTAGTTAGGAAATATATGTCACTATATCCATATCCACTATAGGAATAAAATAATCTACTTACCATTTAATTAGAAATGATGTCTTACCCCTACGATATTGATTCCCTAGATCAGGATCATTAATTTTGATGAATCTGATGATGAGATCACAATTTCCAACACAAGATATCCATAATTGATAATGATTACATAAGAATATCAAAACATATCATAGTCACTATTATCATATAATTTGGATAATCAATAAATAGTAGGGCTCTCGGTAATATACTTGGGTATGTGGGATGTCTTAGAATTAAATTTATTGCTCGTTTTTCCTATTGAACACTTTTTTCATTCTTCATTTCTCAAAGGATTCAATCATCAATAATATTGTTGGATTGAATCCATTATATATACATATAGACTAAAAAAATATCTATTTGAGTTATCTTATATCCTGAAATAATATAATCCTCAAGGTCACCGGATAATACTCCAATAAAAATAAGCACTCAAAATCCCTCATAGATAGTATAGTATTATCATGACTCAGCACTATCAATGTCCACCAATGACCATCTACAACATGGGGAAAAATCATATAAAGAACTAACATATTATTTATTAGTGTGTGTAAAAGATATAAAATTATTGTAAAACTCTGCCTATTATTTTTCTACATAAGGATATATATCACCACAAAACCATGAATATAAGGCCCCAGCCTTAAACATTACATAATCATGAGTTATTTCAAGAATACACATTGAGGATATTTTCAGGTTTATTGTTTTAGAGAATTAGATCATAAAACATGATTTAAATTCCACATTTAAACAAAGTGGTTACATAAAAGATAGTACTAATTTTTCCCATAAACGGATACAAATTCAAAATAAAACATGGATTCTTTCATGAAACTTCCATGACCCTATCATCACATCATGTACCTTTCCCTTTACCTGTGAAAAACATTTCAAAAACTTGGGATGAGCATAAAAATCTCAGTAAGGGATATAAAAGTACGGTATGAAAACATTAGTCCATGTATACATAAGAATCAATGAAATCAAACGTTACTCATAAAACATAAGCACATATTCATACCTCATGAAATCATAAGATTTATGAATAACTCATAGAAAACATAAGACATAAAGGTAACTTGAGGCATTCATAACATTCTTACGTAGGGAGTAACCCTCTTGGTTTTGTTTGGAATACCCATCACAGTATATTCCCTAAATCTATTCGGAGAAACCTTAACATTTAACCCCTTTGTGTTACCCAATTCATTGGAGAGCTATATCGGGCTCACCCGCTCTTATTTTATCACACAACCACCCATCTTCATAATAATGCCCAAGAACCATAACATAATCGTATCATATAAAACATGCCTAAAGGAAACATAACATTTCCACATTTGAATAAAAATATATCAATACAACACATTGATATAAAAACATTATGAAACCCATTTTCAATACCAAAATAAATGAATTGTAAATCATGGTATTTATTTTTCATTTTAAAAAAAGTTTTCGCATGTAGACGAAGACGAAACTCAAATAATGGTCACGACGGCGGAGAAGTCGTTGTCGCCGCATACGTACGACAAAAAAAACATTCTCTTTTGTCGTCTAGTAAATGCTTCATATAAAACTATTACTTTTAAATAATCATAAAAGTAAAAGGGGTTTATACACCGTATAAAAGAATGTTGTGTATAAAACAAAATATCCCTCAATGAATGGAGATTGAGACGGATTCCTTTACAAGGACGGTATCCTTGGATTAAGGATAAATCAATTACATAATTATGTGTGACAAAAGAATACACCACATATAAGTGGATATTAATTTTAAAACAATCATATGTTATTCACACATATTCATAGAACGGAATATTCAAGGAGTGCATGTTTGTCCCAATGAATCAAAATTGGGTTAAGAAGTTTCCTTGCAAAAATTCGACAGCCTAACAACGTCTCTTCAAAATTCAGAAAATGAGTTGATGAGAGATAAAAAGGGTATCTCATTACTTGGAAATAAAATTTACATCAATAAGGTTATAGAAGAACATATCCCAACATAACAGTATGTGAATTAAAAGACATAACATAAGAAGTCTTTTAAAAAGAGGTGGGTGAAAGGTCCCTTTACCGAGTTTGTTAACTTTTGAAACGTACACCCCATGGAAGAAGGGTCATACAATGAAGATTTAAATACCCATTAATGAAATTATACTACACAAAGTGTATAACAATGGGCATTACATACACCACTCAAATGAAATAGTGGCAAACGTAGCATAAATGTCACGGGAATAAAAGTGTGATGAAAAATCCCTTACGCTAACTCGTCAGCCTAACAACGCCACATAAAACACCCAAAAATGGATTTATGAGAACAAATAGGGTCTCTCATAATATGAAAATACAATGTAAAGTATTAGGAATATAAAATAACATCTTCAAACATAAGAAATATGAGCTTAAAAGAAATGACGTAAAAAAGAGTACTTAAAAAAGAAAGAGAGAGTTTGGATCCCGTATGAAAATTCGGCAGCCTAACAGCGCCACTCAAAACATCAAAAATGGATTGATGAGAGAAAATAGGGTCTCTCATCATATTAACAGAAAAAATTTCAGAACGATTAATATAATAGAACATCCCAATCATAATAAATATGAGCTTAAAAGAATAACATAAAAAAGTGTATTTAAAAAGAAAGAGAGGGGTATGATCCCTTACGAAAATTCGACAGCCTAACGGCGCCACTCAAAACATAAAAAATGGATTGATGAAAGAAAATAGGTTATATCATCATATGAACATAAAAAATTACATTAATATTAATATAAATGAACATCCCAATCATAAGAAAGATGAGCATAAAAGGAATGACATAAAAGAGTGTACTTAAAAAGAAAGAGAGGGGTAGGATCCCTTACCTCGTGTCTGACGTGACTCGATTGCTCTTTAATCTCCTGAATAATAAACTAGTGTTAATTTATACTTTCTTAAGAAACTTTTTCATGTTTATTATTCCTTTATACAACTTATTTACATATTATAATCAATATGTAATCATTTAAGTTAACAATGTTCGTTTTGTCGATATTTGGTACCTAAGTCAAAAATTGACTTCTTACAATTTCATGTTTTTTATGTGGTCAAAGGTTCATTATATCCAGTATGATATTCAATATTTCTATATCATATATATAATATATATCCAGAATATACATGTATTTATAATAGTATATAACATTTAGAGGTAAGAAATGAAATGCACAATTTATGGAGACGGTAAGCCGTACATACGCATGAACGCTACTTTCATTTCTATTTCGTATTTAATGGAGTGAAATAATAATTATATAAGGGTATATTATAATTCCAGAATATTATCATATATAATAACATTAACTACATCCTTTATACGTCTCACATATGGCATTAACGAATCAAATCACTTTGAGATGGTGGTAGTCCGCACTTCCTAAAATGAAATTATCGTGTTTACCCATAATGGAAACCATAAAGGTATTCCATAAAAGAAAAATACAGAAGCATTAGGAAAAAATAAAAATCATATAAATCATATATAAAATACAGTGACATCATAATGGCCACCTTAAAGTTTTTAAAAAAATAATGAACAATCATCATTTCGTGAGGCAGTAATTCTCCATCCACAGAAACAATGAGTTGTTTAACCATTAGACAAAGTTGTGTGTAAGTGTAGCTGTAATAATTCTCATAAAAACATCCTATTATATTTCAGATACTGGTGTTTTTACAAAAGAAAGAAATAAATAGAGTTTATCGGGTTGGAGAATCAAAATAAAACATAATAACACAGGTGAAGATATTACCTTAAAATCGGATAACTCTTCTTGGATTGAACCAAAAGGGTTCCTTGAAGAGATTTCTGCCCAAGGTAAGGCTTCTAGGATTAGGAGAGGGATGTGGATAGACAAATTGAGCAGGTTTTGTCCGAGACAATGGCATGAGAGGTGTGGGTAAGGTGGTAGAGGTGGGGGCCTTTTATAAGAGGAGAGGAGGGGCACTCTTGGAAAGTAAGGATATGTTACATTATTTTAAAATGTGTTTCAGATTTAAAAGGTCCCAAATTGAAATAATTATAGGATAAGGTGTTAAGGGTTTGAAATAAACCCACCCAACATGTTTTTGACAAGTTTACTTCTTAGAGTTTACATTATCTTTTCATTTTATTTAAAACGTTAAAAAATGTGGTAATCACTGCATCATCATGATGTCATAAATAATTTAATTTATTTAATATATAAAAATATATAAAAAATACTATGATGTAGGAAATATTTTTATCTTTCCAATGAATATTTATAGTAAAAAATATGACTTTTATAACCCTATGTTAAAATTGTTTTAGTAAAACAATACATGTTTGTGTCATTTTTACTTTTACTTTAAATAAAAGGCATTAATGTCATTATCTTACCCATGTGGCTCCATGGGGTCCCAAAAATATACCCATGGTTTTTGTTGTTCGCCCATGACAAAACAAATGAGGGTAGGACATGTGTCAAGTTCATTTCAAATTATTAAAACATTATTTTTATCTTTAATTACACTAATTACCTATAATCGCGATTTAAAACATAAATGTTACTATTCACCAAAAAATTATTTTAATCCCATTGAACTAAATTTTACTTCTTAATGACAACTATGTATGTCGGATTTTTGAAATTCAAAACACAGAATTTGTAAAATTTCATTTAAATGAAAAATCAGTTTTTTAAGTACCACTTAGTGGTTCCACTATTCATCAAAAATTGAAGTTTTTCAGAAAAATAGCAAAACTACACACAAAGCAATATTTGATATTCCGAATTAAAAAATGATGTATATTTTAAAAAATTAAAAACATATAAGTTGCATTAATTAATTTAATAATTAATTCCCACTGTCAAAACAAATAGCGTGTTTTTATGAAACCAAGTGTATCAAAAGATTAACACTAGTTTAAGTCCGATTTCAAAGTGAAATTAATTCCAATGACAACTATTTGATTAAATGGTAAAAATATATTCTAATTTTACTTTAAAACCAATTAAAAAGACAATATAACTATATAAATAAATTAGATTGAAAAGAGGTTTTGAATTAAAATACAACACTTTTCACTATTCATTAAAAAATGATCTTTATCGGAAAAATACCAAAAATTTACAGAAAGTAAATTTTGATGTCCTGATTCTAAAGAATAATTTTATTTGGACAAATATAATGTATATGAGTGTCCAAAAATATATTTAATGATGGTTCGCCATCAAAAGGAGATAAGTGGACCTTTAGTGAAAATTAGAGTATATGTGTCTAATATTGAATTCTTTTTTGTATTTTAAGCCTTTATCCTTTATAGGATAAATGTAAAAACATTTAAAAACATATATAATCATATTTTAGTTATTTCTATCCAATCCCTCCAATACAACGCCTATGTTTTAACTACCATTTAAAATAATATTATTTTATTATTAGAGTGCAACGTAAGATTTCAAAGGAACCCGTTGTTGCGTATTGGGTAAGCCATCGAGCATAGCATTACATTTAAATTAATATTGACATTTTATTAAAAAATAGGGATAAATATAAATATTTCATATTCTTTATTTACCTGGGGTGTTAGATCCTTCCACCCTTTTGGGAATTGCGTCCTCACAATTTCAAAATTGGGCTCGGAAACATCATTGAAAGTCCCACATCAGAACAAGGGTCGGTAAAACAATCACTTTAAAATAAAGGGAGAGAAGTACAATTGTCACTCGAGTTAACCCATACTAGGATTACAAGTAGGAAAATATGGATATGAAAGAAAAAACAAAGGTTCATGTTCTGAGGGAGAGTGATAGAAAACATGTTTTGGAGAAAGTTAACCACCAGAAAATCACAAACTGGTGATGGGTTAAACGATATTTGATTCCCCAGTAGGAAAAGTTAATAGACAACATTTTTTATTTAATATACTTTTCATTGATGAATTTATTTTTGAGATTATCTAAATCATTGGGAAACATACTTATCATGTTGACTTTCAACTTTTACTAGATTTCTTACACAGAATCTTACTTTCTACAAATGATGAGTATTTAGGAAGACTTGTTCACATTAAGAGTACTATAATCAACCTCTCGAGAATCACCTAAGCCAAAAAAGATAACTATATAATTCCAATATCTTTATACCTTAACCAAAACCAAAACCAAAACCGTTAGTACAAGATCAGATAATACCCAAAAAGGATAATCCTTTAAAAAAACAAATCTATTCTTAATCGCCAAAATTTATCAAACAATACCCAAAGTTCAACAACGACCATTCAATAAACAAATTGTCCATAAAATACTTCAAATTAAACCAAACTAATATTGAAACCCAAATATTTGAAGGAGTTAGTTACATAGTCTTCCAAGCTACAAATTAACACTTATCTGCAAATAACATCAGTTACCCTTAATGTCTCATATTGAAAAGTAATTAACCTAATCAAATATCCTCCATGATAGGATAATAATTTCCATAGATAACCCAAAATCAAATTACTCTAAATTTATAAAATAACCTAACTAAAAATAATAAGTCAAACTAACCAGGGACTTCACGTAGTCTAGTGGTAGGTGATAAATACCAGTTGCACTTTGGTTGTTGGTTCGATTCCCACAGCTTTGTCCGACGTGACTGGTTGTTACACGGTCTGCGTGTTGTCCTTTTTATGAAACTATAAAAATAATCGTAAATGTTTTACCCTCAATAGTATCCTTATAACTCTCATTTTCATCCAAATTCATTACGATCTCAACATCTTAATTCTTGAAGTCTTATTTCACCACTATAAGATAAAATAAAATGATTACCAAAATGAATAACAACATACCTTGATCATGGCATCCACTCGGTTTCATCGTCATCTTGTTCACATCGGTAGAAGTCCCATTCATTACAACAATGATTTAGAGATCCTTCAAAATCATTTTCTTCCTCCATCCAAATACACCTCGTACAACATGGGTCATATAGGTGTTCACAGAAAAACAGTTTTGGAAAATAATCCTGTATGACATATAATTCCAAAACATCTGATAAAACATGGTTTCTATAAAATAGTCGGACCAAAATTGAGTTGAAACTTTCTATTATTGGTCCTTTTATAAAACCATAAGTATGTGCTAAGAGACTATATTTTAAAATCAAATATAAATAGGTTGTGCAAGGGTCTCCTTCCTCAGAACCATTTTTAAAATCATAATATGCTTCAAATTTTTGTGATAAGGTAAAATATTTTAAAATACCATGATAATATTTACCTTTCTTGAAAATATGATAATATTGTAAAAATAGTATTTTTCTAAATACAACCCAAGATCCACGATGATAAAGATTATAGTGGAGGTGTTTGATATCTTAAACAAATTCTTACAAGTGAGTTGTATGCTAGAAAAAGTTTCACAATCATCTGAACATGACATTGAAATAATTATTGCAAGCATGTCATCAGGAATAGATATGAATGTCATTTGAGATCCAACTCCTTTCGTTCATAACTGACTTTACTTGACCTGAGAAAAATTATAAAATAATGAATTAACTGAAATATTAGATATAGGGACTAACCATATGTCTAAAAAACTCCTAATCCTTAAAGTTGTCTAAACCGACCTCTGATGCCAACTACAAGGCCCCGACCTTAAACATTACTTAATCTTGAGTTATTTCAAGAATACACGTTTAGGATCTTTTCAGGTTTAGAGTTTTAGAGAATTAGATAATAAAACATTCTTTATATTCAACATTTAAACATTGTGGTTACATAAAAGATAGTACTCATTTTTCCCATCAATGGAAACATATTCCAAATAAAGCATTGATTAATTCATGACACTTCCATGACCCTATCATCACATCATGTACCTTTCCCTTGACCTGTGAAAAACATTTCAAAAATGTGGGATGAGCATAAAAATCTCAGTAAGGGATATAAAAGTGAGGAATTAAAAAATTAGTCCATGTATACATAAGAATCAATGAAATCATACTTTACTCATAAAACATAATCACATATTCATACCTCATGAAATCATAAGATTTATAAATAACTCATAGAAAACATAAGTCATAAAGGTAACTTGAGGGATTCATAACATTCTTACTTAGGGAGTAATCCTCTTGGTTACGTTTGGAATACCCATCACAGTATATTCCCTAAATCTCTTCGGAGAATCCTTAAATTTTAACCCCTTCCTGTTACACAATGCATTGGAGAGTTATATCTGGCTCAACCGCCCTTATTTTATCATGGAACCACCTGTCTTCATAATAATGCCCATGAACCATAACATAATTGTATCATATAAAACATGCATAAAGGAAACATAACATTTCCACTTTTCAATCACAAGATATCAATACAACACATTGATATAAAAACATTATGAAAACCATTTTCAATACCAAAATAAATTAAATGTAAAACATGGTATTTATTTTTCATTTTAAAAAAAAGGTGTGGCTTGTAGAGGAAGCCGAAACTCAAATAACGGTCATGGTGGCAGAGAAGTCATTGTTGCCGCGTACGTATGATAAAAAAACATTCCCTTTTGTTGTCTAGTAAATGATTCATATAAAAATATTCCTTTTGAATAATTGTAAATGTCAAAGGGGTTTATACACCATATAAAAGAACATTTTTTATAAATCAAAATATCCCTCAATGAAAGGAGATCGAGAAAGATTCCCTTACAAAGATGGTATCGTTGGATTAAGGATAAATGAATTACATAATTATGTGTGAAAAACGAATACACTACATATACGTGGATATTAAGTGTAAAACAATAAGATGTTATTCACACATATTCATATAACGACATATTCACGGAGTTCATGTTTTTCCCAAAGAATCAAAATTGGGTTAAGAAGTTCCCTTGCAAAAATTCGACAGCCTAACGATGTCACTTCAAAATTCAGAAAATGAGTTCATGAAAGATAAAAAGGGTATCTCATCACTTGGACATAAAATTTACATCAGTAAGGATATAAAAGAACATATCCCAACATAACAGTATGTGAATTAAAATACATAACAAAAGAAGTCTTTTAAAAAGAGGAGGGTGAAAGGTCCCCTTACCGAGTTGGGTAACTTTCAAAATGTACACCCCATGAAAGTAGGGTCATACAATGAAAATGTAAATACCCATAAACGAAATTATACTACAAAAAGTTTATAATAATGGGAAGTATATACACCACTCAAAGGAAATAGAAGCAAACGTAACATAACTGTCATGAGAATAAAAGTGAGATGAAAAATCCCTTACGAAAACTCGGCAGCCTAACAGTGCCACGTAAAACTCCCAAAAATGGATTTATTAAATCAAATAGGGTCTCTCATAATATGAACATAAAATGTAAAGTATGAGTAATATAAAATAACATCCCCAAACATAATAAATATGAGCTTAAAATAAATGACATTAAAGAGAGTACTTAATAAGAAAGAGAGAGGTTGGATCCCTTAAGAAAATTCGGCAGCCTAACCGCGCCACACAAAACATCAAAAATGGATTGATGAGAGAAACTAGGGTCTCTCATAATATGAACATAAAAAATTATAGTAATATTAATATAAAATAACATCCCAATCATAAAAAATATGAGCTTAAAAGGAATGACATAAAAGAGTGTTCATAAAAAGAACGAGAGGGGTAGGATCATTTACGAAAATTCGGCAGCCTAACGGCGCCACTCAAAAAATAAAAAATGGATTGATGAGAGAAAATAGGGTCTCTCATCATATGAACATAAAAAATTACAGTAAGATTAATGTAAAAGATCATCCCAATCATAAGAAATATGAGCATAAAAGGAATGACATAAAAGAGTGTACTTAAAAAGAAAGAGAGGGGTATGATCCCTTACTTCGTGTCTGACGTGACTCGATTGCTCTTTAATATCCTGAATAATAAACTAGTGTTAATTTATACTTTCTTAAGAACCTTTTTTGAGTTTATTATTCCTTTATAAAACTTATTTCCATGTTATAAACAATATGTAATCATTTAAGTTAACAAAGTTTGTTTTGTCGATATTTGGTACCTAAGTCAAAAATTGACTTCTTACAATTACATGTTGTTTATGTGGTCAAAGGTTCATTATATCCAGAATGATATTCAATATTTTTATATAATATATATAATATATATCCTTCATATACATGTATTTATAATATTATATAACATTTAGAGGTAAGAAATGAAATGCACCGTTCATGGAGACAGTAAGCCGTACGTACGCATGAACGCTACTTTCATTTCTATTTCGTATTTAATGGAGTGAAATAATAATTATATAAGGGTATATTATAATTCCAGAATATTATAATATATAATAACATTAACTCCATCCTTTATACGTCCCACATATGGAATTAACGAATCAAATCACTTTAAGGGGGCAGTAGTCCGCACTTCCTAAAATGAAATTATCGTGTTTACCCATAATGGAAACCATAAAGGTATTCCATAAAAGAATAATACAGAAGAATTAGGAAAACATTAAAATAATATAAATCATATATAAAATACAGTGACATCATAATGGCCAACTTATATGGTGTTAAAAGAATATTGAACAATCATCTTTTCGTGAGTCAGTAATTCGCCATCCACAGAAACAGTGAGTTATTTAACCATTAGACAAAGGTTTGTGTAAGTGTAGCTCTAATAATTCTCATAAAAACATCCTAGTATATTTAATATACTGGTTTTGTTACAAAAGAAAGGAATAAAACGTGTTTAGGGGGTTGGAGAAGCAAAATAAAACAAAATAACACAAGTGAAGATATTATCTTAAAATCGGGTAACTCTTCTTGGTTTGAACCAAAAGGGTTCATTGAAGAGATTTCTTGCCAATTTAAGGCTTCTAGGTTGAGTAGAGGTATTTGGAGAGACAAATTGAGCGTGGGTTGTCCGAGCCAAAGGCTTGAGAGGTGTGGGTATGTTGGTAGAGGTGGGGGCCTTTTATAAGAGGAGAGGAGGGGTACTCTTGGAAAGTAAGGAAATGTTACTTTATTTTAGAATGTGTTTCAGATTTAAAAGGCCCCACATTGATATAATTCGAGGATAATGTGATAAGGGATTGAAATATACCCACCCAATAGGTTTTGGAAAAGTTTATTTATTATATTTTACATTATCTTTTCATTTTATTTAAAACGTTAAATAACGAGGTAATCGCTGCATCATCATGATGTCAATAATAATTTAATTTATTTAATGTCTAAAAATTATAGAAAAAATACTAAGATGTAGGAAATATTTTTAGATTTCAAATAAATATTTATAGTAAAAAATCTGACCTGTATAACCCAATGTAAAAATTGTTTTAGTAAAACAATACATGTTTGTGTCATTTTTACTTTTACACTAAATAAAAGGCATTAATGTCATTATCTTACCCAAGTGGCTCCATGGGGTCCCAAAAATCGACCCATGGGTTTTATTTGTCGGCCATGACACAACCAATGAGGGTAAGACATGTGTCAAGTTCATTTCATATTAATAAAACATTATTTTTATCTTTAATTACACCAATTACCTCTAATCGTGATTAAAAACATAAAAGTTACTATTCACTGAAAAATTATTTTAATCCCATTGAACTACATTTTAATTTTTAATGACAACTATGAATGTTGGATTTTTGAAATTCAAAACACAGAGGTGCTAAAATTTCATTGAAATGAAAATCAGTTTTTTAAGTACCACTTAGTGGTTTCACTATTCATCAAAAATTGAAGTTTTTCAGAAAAATATCAAAACATCACCCTAAGATATATTTGATATTCAGAATTCAAAAATGATGTCTATTTTACAAAATTGAAAACATATAAGTTTCATTAATTAATTTAATAATTAATTCCAACTGTCAAAACAAATAGCGTGTTTTTATGAAACAAAATGTATCAAAAGATTGACACTAGTTTAAGTCCGATTTCAAAGTGAAATTAATTCCAACGACCACAATTGGATTAAATGGTAAAAATATATTATAATTTCACTTTAAAACCAATTAAAAAGATAATATAACTATATAAATATATTAGATAGAAAAGATGTTTTGAATTAAAATACAACACTTTTCACTATTCATTAAAAATATGATCTTTATCGGAAAAGTACCAAAAATTTATAGAAAGTAAATTTTGATGTCCCTATTCTATAAAAGAATTTTATTTGGTCCAATATAATGTATAATACTGACCAAAACTATATTTAATGACGGTTCTTCATCAAAAGGCGATAAGAGGACATTTAGTGAAAATTAGAGTATATATGTCTAATATTGAATTATTTTCATATTTTAAGACATTATCCTTTATTGGATAAATGTAAGAACATTTAACAAACATATATAATCATATTTTTGTTATTTCTATTTATTTCCACCAATACAACGACTATTTTTTAACTACAATTTAAAATAATATTATTTTATTATTAGAGTGCAATGTAAGATTTCAAAGTAACTCATTATTGCGTATTGGGTAAGCCATTGAGCATAGAGTTACCTTTAAATTAATATTGATATTTTATTCACAAATAGGGATAACTATAAAAATGCCATATTCTTTATTTACCTAGTGTGTTACATTGAATGATTCAATCTCTAGATCTCAGGTAGTGAACTCAACCAATGAGTAATCTCAACCTATAATATGAGAAAAGAGATATTCAATATTTGTGGGTTCCCTATCTACTAAACATGTGCAGGATCAACCCTCTACTCCACTAGTATGGGAAACTCTTCCCTATCATGATTTTATATTTAATCATTTCCATTCTACAAATTGGTGACTATTAGTTTAATCACTATCAATAGAACAACATGTCTCTACATATATATTTATTATAGGTATATACACAATGTAATAATAAAATTGATATAAAGAAACAAAATTTATTATAATATATTTGGAAGATATAAATAAATACATATTCGAATATGTACACAACTCATGTGATAAATGATGCATTTAAAATCTGGTTAAATCTTGTAGATGATGTGTTTGATTTCTGTGATATCTAAAAAAATATCAAATTCATAATGGATTGTTATATTGGTAACATATACCAATCACATGGTTCCCAATTTTTTCACCAAAACATAATACCCTATAGCATTATTGACCAAATTTTCTAAAAACAATTTGGTTAATATTACTAACTCGAATATATGGGGTCAATAAATGAACTTATTTGATACCACTATGACATAACATAACCCACAAATATCCCTCCTGGTTTAGAGATTATTAATGTGTGGCAAGTCAAGCATTACTCTGTTAGGTATACGTCTAACGACAATACCTAAGATGTTATATAACATATATGTGAGTTCTTTTCTTAAAAAACCAGTCAACATCCATATAACTATAGGAGAGAATATATAACAATTAATGAGTACATAAAAATACCAACTATAAATAATGATTTTAAATGGCCAAATAATGAAATAAAAATCAAAATAAAAAATTGGGAAATGTACAAAACCGATTGTACCCACATAAGGAAGTCCTATAAAAATGGAATAAATCAACACCACGTGACATCATCGTAGACTTGGGAAACCTAATAAATATGAAATATTATTCTCTTCTATTAACCATCTCCACCAGCTCTGAATCACTTAAACCTGTTATCCTAAAAAATAGTTTATTTCATATTTATAGAAACAACATTTTTGGAGGAAATCCACTATAGGAGTGTGTATAAATATGCATATTATGACACCCTAATAACATATGAAGAATATTTAAAATAAATAAACTCTATAAATTTTTTTCAGAATTTACATAAGAGAATGATTTAACCAATTACACATTGATCATTATTCCATGTAGGTATGCTATCTAATATTTTTCTAATTTTCGACGTTTTATAATATATCACCCCAAACTTATATTTATATCACTAAAAATATTAGTACCACCACTACATATTATTAATGTGGTAATGTAGCATATTGATGGATATAAATATTTGTCATGGGTGTACATTATACCTATAGGGGACCATTCCAAGATATATGTTTATAATATAAATCCATCGATGAAGAATAACACCCCAATTTTAGGTGGGGGTATTATCACCACAAATAGAGGACCCTTCAATGACATGTAGTAGTGTACCTATTCAACACATTTCATGTGAGGGGAATCCTTATCATATTTATGTCACAAATGGAGAACATGATACCCATACATAGATTTCCAAAACCCTAAACATAAGAGATAACCTAACTCAATGTATATTAAAAATGTATCACCGACTAAATTTCAAGACGTCCTCAAATATAAGACCTGCGTAAATCAAAAACAACAACCCAAATATCCTCTAATATTTGAATGAATCATTTTATAATTCATTGTGATACAAGATACTCTTGATGGGTTATTTTTATTCCTTAAATTAGAACAATTGTTATAAATTATGTTGAGTACCATAAATTTCCCATTACAATATAAATTTATTAGGGGTATATGGAATGTAGATGTCTTTTGTAGGTTTGAAAATTAAATTCAATAACTCAATATATTAAAAATTCATTTATACTATCTGTGTAGATGGGTACATGTCATATATAGTACTCATGATGGTTAGTGTGTACATTCGGTACATGATTCGTAACCATAAAAGATAAACATTACATCCTTGAAAAATACATGATTTCTTGAGAATGTACATGATGTATAACACCTAGTATGTTGTATATAATATTGTTGAATAAAACTATTTCTGTATGTCTAGGGACACTCTTGGAGTATAAATCTAGAATGAATACATCCTCCTTAGTTGATATACAATATTATATAATCTAAATAACATAAATTGTTGTTTTATCTTGATTCCTCTTCATTTCTGTTGATACATACTGAAGTACACTTTATTTTGATACATGTTCTCTTTTATGGACTCAAATAGTATTGTGATATTGATAAAATAGTTTAACCATTGGGTTTTTGCTAATATAGTAACTTTATAATATCATAGGGCTTATAAGAAATATAGCTATGAAATTTCAAACTTATAGTTAGTAAAACTTCAAAAAATTAACTTATTCCTTCACCACTAGTCTACATTCTAGTGTTTCTTTACTCAAACACACACAGATCCTCTATTACATCAAATATTTATTTTTTATATGTATCAGATTTCAGTCCATCAATATCCATTTCCATTTAAAATACACCATAAAATCATAAATTGAACAGTAATATATGGACAATCCCATGAATCATATTGTTAGCCTCCATCATATCATAATGAAATTGAAATCCAACTCAATCAGAAAGAATAGGGATACACAATTTATTATAGTAGTGGATAGAGGAATACCAGTCCATTCTAGGATGAGCATTTACATAGGTATATTAATGGTTATGAATTTGAGTTGAGAATAATAGGATTTGTCATAGTGTAAAATCATTAATAGAAAAAATACTCATATAATATTTTTTACAAAAATAATACTAATCATAGAATTATTTTAAACAATTATGTATATTGTTCTTAAAATTTGATACAATAGAAAAAAGTATGTAGGGTAATAAATAGAAATAATACTGAACATAAAAATCTTGAAAAACAAGGAGGCATTATCCCCTCATTCATCCCATGATAGGAGTCAAATGATAATATAATTATTCTTGCATGACTAAAGAAGGTAACCTGAACTATGTATAATGTGATTTTCTTCATGAGGTAACAAATTAATCCAATTTTGTTGTTAAATTAAAGTTTCATTGATATAACTTAATTTAGACATTATAAATGATTGTCAAATAATTGGTGTCATGTAATCAAACATTTTGGGATAAAATTAAGGTTTCCTTACTCATCCCTTGAGATAAAATGAATTTTTTGTTTAAATATTATACCTTTTAAAATTTTGAATTACTTGTTTTATAAAGAAAATATTTCTATTAGGGCATATATTTTAACAATTAATGAGTTTTGGATGTGTAGGTTAAAAATACAACACATAAATAACATTTTATTTATATCATTCAATGTTAAAAGAATAATGAAAATCAAATTATATACCACCAAAGTGCTCATATTAGTTTGAATCCCTTAGAGGGGGAGGGAGTGAATCCGTGATCCCTTAAAATATTTCTAGTAATTGAATCATTTTAATTAATCCTCTATGGCCGGTTAAATCCTTGATCCACTCTTCTTGTGTCTCTCAAACTTAACTAAAATGAAGTTATAAATATAATGGCACTAAACACTAGGATTTTCAAGGTTCAGTTCAATGACCTACTCAATTCTATGTTGGTTATTCTCCCCTACATAGATTGTCCACTATAATATTTCTATCAATTATAATGGTCGATACAGAGTACCACTGTTTCTATCCAGAGTCCCACTGGAGGGTTTTTATATATAGCATCCCACAGTGATACCAGAGTCCAATGGCCTACTTTAGAGTCCAACTAAATTCTTCTTCTCCTCCATGAATCTCACAATGGTCTTCTAGTTCTTGAGTCACAAAATAAGCTTCCTTGTTTATTTTTTCGTGATTCACTGTATATAATCTTATTATCTCTCCAGATAGGACGGACGAATCACACTTTCCACTCTACCTCTTCAAGAATCCTCAATTGCCTTTGGTAATGTCTGTTGGCCTTGACTAATAATTCTGATAACTTCTAATGATCATTCATCAGTCTCAACAATGAATAGGAAATTCTTTATTCTTTTGATGAAGGCCTGGCCTCACATAGATGTGAACTACTGGTGCACACAAATTCTTCAAGAATATTAATATGTAAGAGTGATCTTGCATTATTTCCACTCTTTCTGACTTCATCAATTCTCAAGCAGTGTAAACATAGATATAAGATCTTCATTAACTGTGTCTGGATTCAGTCTCAAAACATGTTCACTTCATGCATAGATATCATGGCATCCAAACTTCATGTCTTCTTTTTCTAAATTAATTATGCTTCATTCATTAGTTGCATTACATTTCTTCTTCTAGTTTACACATGGGTACTAACAGTCAATATTCTTCTTTTAAGTTTCTACACATTTTCATGATCATGCATGCATTCATGCACAATCCTTTTATTCTTTGTGTAAAAACCCCAATGGGTATAACCTTTTGATCACACAAAATTCCTCTTTATTTTCCTCACTTAATATCACACACACAATTTCTTGTTTATTTTATTCAAGTTTATGCGACATGTATGTTTTTAAACATAAATCTTCATTAATCCTGAATGAGTTTTATCTGCACTTTTATTTTTCTGGGTATCAAAAATCATGCACATATATGCACGTTCATCATGCGTTCAGTCTCCTTCTTCCACAAAGATCATTGGGTTTCTTATTCTTCTAAAGTGACTAGGTATGTGTACATTTTCCTTCACATTTTTCTCACAAAAAGGTGGTAATCTTCTACAAACCCGAAGGTGTATATCCTTAATTATTTTGATTTGTTCACATGTTCACACACTGTCCTTATTATTCTATTATTCTTTATGTAAATTTGGATGCACAATTCTTCTTCAATAAACCAATAATGGTTCACGTCTCTATCTTTGTGATGGTTCAACAAGGGTGAATGTGCAACGGTTGTTAACCCATGGGATCACATTCACAAAAACACGAAGAGGGTTTGTGATAAATTATCATGTGTCTTCATAATTCTTCACACAGAGGGTTTTTCATCTTTCCTCCTTCGCAAAAATGATTAAAGAGTGTGTAAAACATGTTTAAATCCCACATATTAATTATTATTATTATAGTTGAGCTACACATATTCTCTTGTTTAAGGCTCTATTTCCCTAGAGTAACAAGATATTTTTATCAATATCTTCAATAAATGAATGAGTAGAGGGACTATTTCTTTTATAGGAAAAGTATGTGCGTTGAAATCCTTTGAAATATTCCGTAGGGATTGTAGATTTTAATGTTCATGATCTACAGATTTAAAAAATTCAAACGTGGGATAAAAATAAGCAAATTCTATAGGTTTTTTTGTTCTATATGGATCCTTCTTTTTCTGTGATATCCTTACATGAATGGGTTTTCAAATGCATGAAAATATTCTCCTAAATGCTTCAAGAATCATAAAGTGTGCTTGAAACTACGAATTCTTCGGCCTTTATGGATTATTAATTTCAATCTCTTTCATGAATATAGAATTGCATGCCTATGTTTGTGGCATCCCGATGATGTTCATGCACATAGTTTGATTGACAATAGTGGCCAAAAATGGGACCTAGGAGGATTGGCTATGGAGACGGCATACTGGTACGCATCGCGGTTGGAGGTTGAAGATGATGTGGCTACATGAGCATCCGATGGCTTAGGATAAACCATGCAAAGCACAAGCTTGATGGAAAATCATTATTAGATCATGAACCATAGATTAGATGTCTGACCGTGATTACATACAGGATCAAATAGACGACTCGGGTGGCTTGTGCATTTTAAAAATACTGATCGACCTCAAAAAATGTCAAGCATTGAGCCTTCTTTAAATAAAAAATCATGGTAGCCAACACTTATAATTATCTTACTCCCCTCACGGTACCACCCCGTACCATGTTCAACCTACAGGCGTGCTCCAGCACCTACTATGCTCCTTAGGAATGCTCCTAGAACCCACAATAGACCCTTTCGCATGGATTTATCATCGTTCTTTCTCCTTCGGGCTAATACACGGTCCACGCCCCTACCTCATTAAGGTCTGCCCTTGAGGGATTCCCTCTAGAATGGTTAACCCTCAGGTCCCGCATGTGCTTGAGGATGAGGACCTCTGTTGTCCCTTATTGTTGGCCCAATTTTTTTGTTTAAAAGGAATATAAAATATAACTAATTAGTGAAAAAATATGTATTTAAAAATATAAAACAAAAAAATGCATATCCAATTTTATTATAAATCTACTATCTTTGGAATTAGAATTCCAAATATCTTATCAAAAAAATCATCTTTATTTTTTTATAATATCATGAATCCATAATATCTTCAATATGTTGTTTTTATCCAATCATGGATGATGTATGGATCATTTCTTTATTCGTCATGCATTAAGGCATAATTCATGGCTTAAAATTTTTTTAAGGGATGTGTTCTCCATTAACTCATATCTTAGTCTTCAAGGACTAGCACAAACAATTATATAAAATTATTCACAAACATCATCCAATTATAAATCATTGGATGGGTCTCTACTTATTTTATTATGCAATTGAGTATTTCATTGACTTCTTCGATATTTATAATAATGTAACACATTGATAAAATTCTTGGAACTTAGGACAAGTTCAACAATAATCAGATTTGAGTCCTTTATCATAATCCATAATCAAATCACAATCTTCACTGAATTAATAACCCCACCAATTCAAAAAAATTCACAACATCCATTATCCCCTTTGAATGAATATATTTGCAACCTATTGAAAATTGACTCCTTAATGACAAAAAAAATCAACACCATGCTCTACAATCTCCCCCATTTGTATTTTCTGGTATATATTACTTGAGAAAACATTGAATGGGTCAATATGTGTGCCATTATTTTATCCACCTTATGGGAAACCAAATGCAATGGTTTATTAAGGTACTCTTAAAAAACATATTATCCTCCCATTGAAAAATATCTTCTTGAATGTTATTAATAGAGAGAGGGACGATGTCAAATGGTTTAATTATAAAAGTGCCTTTAGTAAATCACATATTAGTCTACATGGTCTAAACCAGTGTAGAAAACATGTGAGATATGACCCTGTTTTTCAATGTTTTAATAAAAAACCACAATTGAGAAAGCATGTTCACAATGTATCAACTCTTATCTGAGTGGTTGGATATAGTAATATTTATCAATGAAATGCCAAATCCTACACATACTTCACCAAACATTTCAAAAATTTCAGGTACAAAGATAATTTCACCCTTTCATCCCATATTGTCATCAATCAAGAAATCCCCCTTAATTGACATGATAAATACAATTAAGAATAAGGAATGAACGTGTGATTGGAATAACTCATGTTTCTACTTCATGAGAAGATATGACTTTCATGGTTTGTAATGACATAATACATGATATAATATTCTTCATGTTTTCTCCCTTCAAGGGGTGAAATCTCTTCTTATTACCATGGTAGACTGTATCATTAAATAAGTTTCATGATATTGATGTTGATAATCTTCCACTGTCGATCACTTCAAGTAATTATCAAATCAGGAATAATGAGTCTAAATCGTTGTTATCCACTTGGCTCATCCAATTAATATCTTGAAGAATACCTTCACCTTTAATTTCCTGAAATGTAAGAAAATTCATATAAGAAAAATATAAGGGAAAAAGATGGAACATTTGTGGGATTATTAATAGAAGTAATGGGGATGAGAATTTTCTCTCAACCCAAGAACTCCATTCCTAGTAGAACAAAAGTGACGGGTACCATTCATTCTATAGTTTCCTATCTATATGAAATTTTGAAATTTCTTCATCAGCATGGACCCTTTACATCGATATACCTTCAACATCTGTGTATTATTTGTCTTTTCTTATTGTATAAGTGACGTAGTTTACAATGGTGCATGATCCCCAATTATCATAAATTGTATTTGCCCTGGTAAAATAGTTATACATTTGTTTGCATTATGTCAATCCTTCATGAACCTTCTACATTGTAGTTTTGAGACACATGGGTTGCCATGTGTGGATAAACTCTCATTAAATTCCAATTTTTAATCATATAGAATGACATGTTTCCCTTTTTTACATTGCATTAACTGGCACTTCATCATATACTCTTTGTTGTTCAATAGAAATTTTCAATTGATTATGCTATATAACTAGAAAATCCTTCTTAACATATTCTTATATAGATCTTCCATATGGATTCTTAGGAAACTATCTAAGATTAACTTCAAGAAAGACCTCATTCATTCACATCTTTTTCAGGATTTATTCTGCTTTTAGTTTCAGCTTTCTTCCATTCATTTCCATGGATTGTTTTTATTAAACCATGGTATGTCCATTATCTCCACAATAGAAAAATCATTACAATATTGAGATGGAATTCTTGGAATCCAGTTTGAACTTCTTCTTGGCAATAAATTATTTCTTTATTTTCATGACTTCATTTTATTTCATATTCCCAGTGAAAAACTCTTTAGCTCCTCTTTCATTCAACTGCCTTTTTTCAAGACTATGATTCTTATCAACATATGTTTGCGACATGGTTGGAATAAACCAGAACTCATCATAACTATGACCAATTACTTTTCAATTATCACATAAGTATTCAAGATACTCAATTCTGTTCTTGATGGATAGATTCTTCTTCATATGTGTTTCTGCCATTGCTTTTAAGGATTCTTCATTTCATAACATATACATTCACTGAATGTAATCCTTTTATAATTTTCATATGCTAAAATATTATTCCTTCAATCATTGACCTGATTCCCAATGTTCCAGTAAAACTAGGAATATCTAAACAATATTTTTCTTTTTTTATTGTATTTTCCTAGTGAGATACAATGCTTTCTTATTTCTTGAATTATATTTCTTTCATTGGAGCATCCCATTGGGATTTGTAATTATTTATCATGCCAGTATCCATCCATGATGTTTTGATGGGTTTGTAATTTTTTTCATCCATCCACATCTTCACTACTTTTATCTTTGAGCCTATACATATAGATACAACTACATTAGTTGAATCATAAATAAATGGGTTATGGGATCCCTTCTTCTTGGAGGATGTTGCAATTGAAATAGAGGATTAATCAATATTACAATTGGAATCATATTCCTCAGTGTTAACATGAGTGGCATCATCTATTATTTTAGCTATTTGGGATGTTCTATCTTGGAGTGATCGTTGATTCTTCAATATCACCTCCCGCTCTAAACACTTCATGTTGATGGTGTTATTTTCTTCCAAAAATGATCTTAGCTTACATTCTAAATTATACTTTAGCTTTACCAATTTATATTCATGTATATCTCTTAATTATTGAATAGATATTTCATGATTAATTATATTTTTGGCCTTTTCTTCTAGTTGAGAAACATCAACAACCATAAAAACATTGGGAAACCATTCAAATTAATGGAAGGATTCTACGTATACTATTTCAAAGAATTTTTTCAACAATTAATTACCTTCAATTTTTCAGTGACTTCATCATATCTGTCATTGAACAGAAATTTTTATTATTATTTTTCCTTCACATGTTTTGTGATAGTGAGGGATAGACCAACCCTTTTAGACAATGCCTCTTTTATGGCATTAGCTTCTTCTTCAACCTGTAATTATTCATCATGATGAAAACTAATGCTTGTAGCAATGTTTCTTGCCACCTCTTTAGAGTATTTCAACTAATGATATTTGAGTGTAGTATGAGGATCATTGGTTGATCTATCATCATCACACCTTTAACTGGCTTCATCAAAAGATTAATAATAATAAAAAGAATTATCACATGTTGTGCCTTATATATTACCTTCATTATAAGGTGTCTTTCTATTAGTAGTAAGAGTCTTATTTATTTATCATTATTCATTCTTATTTACCTTCTTTTTAGTCTTGGTAGATATCTCTATTTTAGTTTTCTTACCCGTCTCCTCAAATCTGTACTTCATAAGGACTTATATGGATCTTTTAGAGGTAACCCGACTCTAATATGAATTGAAGTTCCCAGATTAGGGTGAAACATAGAGAGGGGGAGGGGGTGAATCAGTTATCCCTTTAAATAATTTTACTATATTATTATTTTCAATAAATCCTCTATGGATGGTTAAAGCCTCAATATACTATTCTTGTGTCTCTCAGCCTTACCTCAAATGAAGCAGTAAATGTAACGGCACTGAACATAAGGATTTACAAGGGTATTTTCAAAGACTTACTCCCTTCTATTTTTGTTATTCCCCCCAACATAGATTCTCCACTATAATATTTTTATCAATTACAATGTTTGATATAGAGTCCCATTGTATATATCTTGTGTCCCATTGGTGGTTCTTTATACTTCAACCCACTATGTTACAAAATTCCACTGGACTACTATAGAGTCCCACCAAAGACATCTTATCCTCCCTGAATCTCATAGGGGTCTTCTAACTCCCGAGTCACATGAGTAGATTTCTTCATTATTATTTCTTGATTCACTATAGATGATCTTATGCTCTCTCCACATAGTCTTGTTGATTCACACATCAATGTGTATCTCTTCAAGAATATTCAACAGCCTTTTGTAAGGTCTGTTGGCCATGCTGAATAACTTTTACCACTTTTGATGATAAGTCACCACTCTCAACAATTATCTTGAAATTATTTCTTCTCAAGATTAAGAAATGTCCCAACATATATTTTTACATATGGTGCACACAAATTATTCAATAATATTAATATTAAAGAGTGATCTTACACTATGTCAGCTCTATCTAACTTCATCAACTCTTGAACACTATCAAAACAGATATAAGAACTTCTTTAACTCTATATTGGCTCAATCTCAAAATTTATTCACCTCATGCATGGATTTCATGAAATAAAAAATCCATGTTTGGGATATCTAAATTAATTATTCATTGTGAATGAGTTGCATGACATTGCTTCATCTTGTTTGAACACATTCACTAATAATCCTGATTCTTCTTTTATGGGTCTTCACAAGTGCATGTGAATGCATGCATTCATGAACAATACTTTTCTTTTTTGTCTGAAAACCCAAATAGGTATAACCTTTTGAGAACAACACACTTAATCTACCTTTTTATCACATAATATCACACACACAATGTCTTATCTATTTTATTCAAGATTGTACGACATGTATGTGTTTAAACATGAATCTTATTTAAAGTCTAATGAGTGTGATACACACTTTGGCTGGTTAAGGTATCTCAAATCATGCGCATGTATGCATGTCTATCATGCATGAACTCTCCTTCTACCAAAAATTACCTCATACCCTTATTATTCTCCAAGGGCAGTGTATGCGTAAATTTTTTTTACAAGTTCTCACACAAAGGGTGTGATCTTCTAAAAACATGAAGGTGTGTATCCTTCATTATTCTTCTTTCTTTGCATGAGCATGCAATATCATTATTATTTTATTTTTCTTCATGGAAAACATGAATCATGGTTCTTCTTCACTAAACAATGAATGGCTTATGGATCTATCTTCGCAAAGGTGATACAAGGGTGCATGTGCACCAGTTGTTTACCTTTATGATCACTTTCAGAAAAACATGAAGAGGGTTCCTAAAAAACAATCACATGCTTTCATATTTTGTCACACAAAGGGTGCTGCTACTTTACTCCATCATAAGGATAATTCAAGAGTGTGTGGAACCTATTTAAATCTCAATGATCTCTTTTTTTTGCATAGTAGATCTACATAGAATCCCTTGTTCAGTGAGTTATTTCTACAGAGAATCACATTATGTTTCTCAATATCATCATCAAATGAATTAGTCAAGGGACTCTAGCTTTTATAGGTAGAGGATGTGAGGTCAAATACTTTGAAATATGATGTGGGGGTTTGTATCATTAAATGTATTTGATATACAACTTTGAAATATTGAAACACAATATAGAAGATATGCTTAGTCTCTTGGATTATTTTTGTTCAATGTAGATATTTTTTTGGAAATATCCTCACATTCATGGGGTTTTGAATGCATGAATATATTCTCCCGAACGCGTTGAGAATCCTGAAGTGTCCTTGAGACTGTGTATTCTTCAACATTTTTGGATTCTTCATTTCAATTTCATTCATGTAGATAGAATTACAAGCATGAGATTGTGGCATTCTAATGATGCTCTTGCACTTCAATCGATAATGGTGGCTGGAAATGAGACCTTATAGGTTTCATGGTGTTTAAAATGTACTAATTCATGTCATGTATGGAGGATTAAGATGAAATAACTGCATAAGAATCATATGACTTAGGTTCAACCATGCAAAGCCCGAGTTGGATGGATAATAGACATTAGATCGCAAATCACGGATGTGATGTGCAGAAGTGATTACATGTGGGATCATATTGACGACTCAGATGGATTCCATGTTTCTAAAATCTTGCCCCACATCGAAACACTCCAAGAATTGTGCCTTCTTTAAACAATAATTCATGGTAGCTAACCATCATAATTCTCTTCCTTCCCTCACGGTGTCACCCCGTACCGTGATCACACTTTGGACATGCTCTTGTGCCCATTCTGGTCCTCAGGCACGCTCCTAGCACCCACTATAGACTCTACTAAATGGTTTATTCACTATGCATGCTCTAACATGCTTATACACAACATGCGCTCCTGCCTCATGCAGGGATGGACTTGAGGGCTTCCCTCAGGCACAGTTGACCCTTGGGTACTGCATGTTCTTGTGGAATAGGACATCAGATGAACTCAATGGTTGGCCCAAATTTTTGGAATAAAGGCATATAAAAAATAACAACTTAGTTTAAAATTAATTATTCACAAATATAAAATGCCAAACCACCGTTCCTCTTTCCTTCTTATTCTATTATCTATGGAATTAAAATTCTAAAGATCTTCTGCAAAACATCATCTTTCTTTCCTTCTTATATCATGTATTGAAAAGTACTTCAATATGTTATTTTAATCTAGTCATGGATAATGTATGGATCATTTAGTCATTCCACATGCATTAAGGCATAATTCATGGCTTATCCTTGTTATGAGGAATGTGTTCTCCATTAAAATATATATTGAACTCTAAGGACTAGTTCAAAAAAATATCAAATATTATTCAAAACCTTCATCCAATTAGATATCATTGGATGGATAGTCACTTCTTTCTTAATGTTATTGATCATTTCATAGACTTCATAATGTGTTGTAAAAATGTAACAATTTGATACAAATCGAGGAACTTATGACTAGTTCAACAATTTTTAGATTTGTCCCTCAATCTTAATCCATAATTAAAATAGGATCTTCATTGAATTAATAAACACACCCAATAAATAATTGGAAAAATTTCTATCATCACATTTTCATGCACATATTGACAATGTACTGGCAAATGACTCCATATTGACAACAAACAAAACACTATGATCTACAACCATGATTGGTGATTCACCTTCTCCATACTGAACACTATGAAGATGGAGAATTGCAACAAAACCATGTTCTTTGTTATGAAATGAGACCGACAGAGGGGAATGGAGATGGATTTACCCTATAATTAAAACCTATGGAATATGTTTAGGGGATATTGATATTCTAATTGAAATATTTTTAATATAGGAAAGTATAATTTCTACACAATAAATTCTCAGTTTAATTTTCTCCATATAGAATTTAAAAAATTTGTAATTAAATCCAATTTATCAAATTAAAAATAAATTTATGAGATGATTTTTTATAATTATATAATAATTCAAGCCATTTTATCACCACTTTGTCATATAGTTTCCACACCATCATAAACATCCATCACACCACCATCACCCAGATCATAATAAAAATAATTTTTTATTTATTTAAATTAATGAATGTTTGTTCTTTTTCATATATTATGAAGACCGATTATGAAATATATACCTACCCTAGGAAATTAATTTAATTTGAAAAAACAATTGTGATATAAATATTTTCAATATGGATATTTTATTAGGATTTATTAAACATGAACATAAAAATGAATAAATAATATATATTTATCTTTGTAATTATTTTCATTGTGATAAAATGGAAAAATTAAATAAAAAGAAATCATTAACACATATTAATATAATTTTAAAAAATAGTAATGGTGTTATTATACAAATCATGTTCATTATATCATTCTATCGGCATATTTATTTCCTTAAAAATCTCCCACAATGGGGTGATGTTATTGATTCCAAATATGATGTTCATGCTCTTATGTGCTCCCATAAATATTCACACGCTACTATAACATTAAATACAAGGGAAAAAGTCACATAAAAAACATCCTCTCATGTTAATCCTTGATATCCAGCAGATAGTATTAAAGGTCATGTAATGATTAACATCCATCTAATCATAATTGATAATTTTTTTCAAGCCATTAACTTACTATCTCAGTTGTTGTATATGGAAAATGATGTGAACAAAGTCTAAATGTTGTTATAGATCAATGATATAAGTATCCAATCCAACTATACTCCAAATAAATAATGGTATAATAATCCTCACAGACTATTTTCTACGCCATCTACATCCTCTCAAACCACACTAATATGATAATTCATAAAATGCATGGTCTCCCTAATTGAAACATATGTGTATATATTTTATATTTGAATGATGGATTTGGTATATCCTCATATGTTATTGGATCAATTTAACCATCTTAATCATATAATCATGCAAGCTCAGTCCCTATTGATGATATATTAAAAATCTATATTTCTTAAATTGTATAACCTATATGGTATCCTGTATAAGGCCATAAATGTTTAAATTATATTAAATGAGTGAATAATGATATAAGAAAACACTTCTATGGGTAGCTGATTAACCTAATTCATTTCAAATTACAATAAACAATATCACCACATATCATCAATGGCCAAGATGATTCTCTTGGCCTAGCTATTTTTTTGGATGTGAATAGTCAAAATAAATTGTAAATAACTACCAAAATACACATGAAAACTCCTCCACAAATGAGACATGAAATGAGAATCACAATCAAGTACAATCAATGAGGGTAAAAAATGATTTCATACTAACTATTCTATATATATACTTCCAATTCATTCCATAAAACAATGAACTTGAATGGAATACATTTTCATAAAAGTAATCAAGTAAAAAATAACAAATATAGGGTCATGAATCCTACCCAATCATTGAAATACAATTGAAAATTCAATTATATACTATCTCAAATCATGTTTGGTGACTCAAGTGGTTAGATCAGATCCATTAGTAAATAGTGGTTGACTTACACCTACTGACTATTTTTAAACTGTGAAAGGTATAAGGGAACACTCCAGTCCTTACCTGACAAATAGAAATGACATATAAGAACATTTTACTTCATCAAAATTCAATGATTTAAAACTAAATAGAATTTATGTTAATAATTCTGATGTCTTTTCATGTTTGATTTTTTATTGAATAGAAAAGGGAAACCTAAAATTTATCTAAACAGTGGATTTTAGATAGACAAAACATATGTATTTATTTTATGTTAATTTTCCAAGTAATATGGAATCATTTAACATGTGTACAGGTTATTGGTATGATACATATACAAATAAATGTTAATAGTATATGTGTATTGTTCAAAACATACATTTTTTAACTCTGTAAATATTTTTCTGTTTGAATGGTAGATTGTGAGAGTAATTAGTTGTTATATATTAGTAAATTTCACTATACATTGATAGATGATGGTTAAAATAAATAAATATATATTTAATAAATATACACATTGATTAATGGTGGGATATATGAAATGAATGGAAGTCTGTGTTATGGAATAATTCTTTGTTACCCAAAGAAACGATGTGGTGTAAACAAATAAAAATGTATCCATTAAATTGGATTATATGATTTTATGACTATGGTTATTACTAATTGTGACTATAATTCTTCATAATAGTTTAATGTAGTGGATAAATGTATGTAGTGTTTCTCATATGGTGGTTGGTCTCATGTCTAATCTATTTAAACTATAATGGTCTTTCTTTTATCATTTATTATTTAAATTTTCTGATAGTCGAGAATGTGACATGGCAGTGTGTTTTTTCATCATAATTTTGTGAGAAGGGTGAACGATTTTATTTATATATTGAGATACACTAGTAATATAGAAATAAATGTAATCACAAAATATTTAAAGGATTGATTTTTAAATTCATTGAATATTTTAGTAGAAAAGAATTTCCAAATATGGTCTCGTAAGATTATAAACATGTTGAATTATAAAATATGGTTTATATCTCACTCAGATCAATATCAAAGGTATCTTTGGTAATTCTCACCCTCCTGGATTGAAATTATATAAATTTTGTAGGAGTTTACACTCACTAAAATGAATGACATAAATAGATTTTTTTTGATAAACAAAACATTAAATGGAATTTATTTTAGGTCATACCGAAAGTTGTTGGAAGAAAATATAATACAGATATATTTTTGTATTCATTTATATATATTGACACCGATGATATGGACATGGAAGAATGGTAATAGATGGAAATTTAAAATCATTGTTTGGTTATGATTTCAATTTCCTTGATTATATCACTTACAGTATAATTAATGTTGACCATAATTTTGATTAATAAGGATCAAATAGACATATATAAAGAAATAAAAATTTGATATATTGTGGTAATGAAGTGTTGGTTTTTCAAAAGGGTGATATCAGAAGGTAGTCAAATTGTAGATCAAATTAGTGACTTCAACAACACTTTTATAGGGAAACTATTGTCAGTAAAGATGATATATTTGCATGGTGTATGTAAAATTTTGACAATTTATTAATTATATTTTCATGTTTTTCAACGGTGAAAATAATTATAAATGCCTGTCACATTGCTAACCATATTCCTGAGTATATGAGGATGTTGATACTAAAGAACTAATTCATATGTAGGGATATCCATGATCATTCTAAACCCATTTAACATCCCATTAGATGGGGGAGCCCCTAAAAACAGCCAATAAATATCTAATGATAAGTTATGAGAAAGTATCTAAGGTCAATATAATTATCCATGTATTATATTTTAGTAGTCTGGGAAGATAGAGAATCTCAAAAAATACTGAATATATCAAATGAAAAATAATTAAAGGGTATCTTTTGGGAGTACAGTTTCATTAAAATAAATTAATGTTAAGAGAAACATACATCATAGTATAAATACTATAATATATTCATTGGTGATTGACCCATGTAAATTAGTACACTAAATGACAGAGCAATGTTTCATTATAGACTATGTATCAATAAGATTTTGAATTTTTTATTCAGTGGGTGATGTTGATATTAAAAGAAAAAGGAAATAAAATGTCATTATATTAATGAAGAATTAAATCTTCCTGAAGTTTATTGAAATTAAACAATTCATTCTTCTATATATAAATTTAATTTCTATATGTTAGTCAAATTAGGTAGCCTTTTTAAGTACCCATTGCAATTTATTTTTAATAGTTATTTGGGGATCCATGATCATATTTGCAGAAGATTAATATGGTAATATAAATCTTACCAAAAATATCACATGGATGGATTATTGTTGTATAAATAACATCCAAAATATCAGGTTTATGAAATTTACAACCTGAAAATCCCATTGAGATGAATATAAAGGTTATAAAATTAAAATTAACAATGAAGGCCATTCATTATAAATTGTAAATATGATTTAGTTATTTATATTGAAATTATAAAATATTGTAATATAACTTTAATGATTAGTATCATAGAAACATGATGTTATAAATTATTCATTCAAATGATAAGGCGATAATTCTAGGATTATCTAATAATGGTTATCATTACATCATCACAATCATTAGAATTTATACTCAGAATTTATGTTCTTCCATTAGGAAGAAATTTTTTATTTCATTAGATTGTTTATTAAATGGAAGTCAATGTTGGAATTGAAAATTATCATAAGTTAAAATTAGTAAGATTATAAGGACCCTACCTTAAACATTACATAATATTGAATTAAATGAATAATTCACATTGATGATCTTTTCATGTTTAGAGATTTAAAAAATTAGGACATAACTATTACATCTCAAAAGATTACATGGTAGACATATCCACATAGTTTCCATTTTTTTCATAAAATAAAAACTATTGAAAAAAAGTCATGTCTAGTTCCATGTTTTAGACATCATGACTTTTACTTGATCCCATCCTTAAACTTATTCATCTTTATGTCCTCTGAAAACATTTCAAAACATGGGATGAGCATAAAAATCTCAGTAAGGGTTATAAAAAAAATAATGAAAACATTTATTTATAAATACATACAAAACATGAAATCTTTTACTTACCTCATGAAATCATAAGATTTATAAAAGACACATAGAAATCATAAATCATAAAGGTAACTTGTGTCATCCATATCATACTTACATTGTAGCTATCACAGCTACATAGAAAGTTATATTGGAATACCCATTAAAGTATATTCCATAAATCTCTTAGGAGAAACATTCATGTTTACCGCTGTCACGTTACCCACTGCATTGGAGAGCTATCTCAGGCTCACCCACCTTATTTTTATCACAGAACCACCCGTATACATAAATAATGCCAAGAACCATAACATGATCATAACACATAACATAAGCATAAAGGAAATATACCATTTCCACATTGCAATAAAAAATATCATTTCAAAATATTTAAATAATAAATCCATTCTAAAAATCATTTTCAATAACAAAATACATAAAAAGTGTAAATGCTATTTATTTTTCCTTTTTAATAACATTCCCCCTTTTTATGGAAGCCAAAGTTCAAGTAATACTCGCGACGGCAGAACGGTCGTTGTCACCGCTTACTTTAAAAAAAACATTCCTTTTTTTCGTTTAGTAAAACGCTTCATATAGAATGAATCCCTTTTAATACAAAGAAAATTAAATGGGTTTTATACACTGTATAAAATAAAGTCGTGTATAAAACTAAAAATTCCTCAATGAAAGGAGATTGAGACGAAGTCCCTTACCTCACGTCTGACTTGACTCAATTGTTCTTTAATCACTTGAATAATAAAATAAATTTAATTTCTACTTGCTCAAGAACCCTTTTCATGTTTATTATTCCTTTTATATCACTTATTACCATGTCATAAACATTATGCAATCATTTATGTTAATAACGTTCATTTTGTCGACATTTGGTACTTGAGTAAAAATGAAGACCTTATATTCACAAGTTTCCCATGTGATCAAAGGTTCATTATATCCAGAATGATATTCATGATTTGGATATCATATATATCATATATATTAATTATATACATGTTTTTATAATATTACATAACATTTAGAGGTAAAAAATGAAATGCACCGTTCAAGGAGACGGTATGCCGTACGTACACATGAACGCTACATTAATTTATATTTCATATTTTAATGGAAATAATACATAATGATACATAGGTATATTATAATTCCAGTCTAATATCATATATAATATCATTATCGCCATCTTTATACATCCCAGATAAGGCATTAATGAATCAAATCACTTTGAGGGGGCTGTAGTCCATACTTCCTCAAATGAGATTATCATATTTACCCACTATAGAAACCATAATGGCATGATATTAATGGAAATAACAGAAGAATAAGAAAATAATAAACATAATATATATCATATATAAATATATTTCCATCATAATGGCCACCATGGGAGGCGGTATTATGTAATTGAACAATCATCGTTTCGCGGGGCGTTAGTTTTCAATACAAAGAAACACTATGTTCTTCATCCATTAGATGGAGTTTTGTGTAAGTTTAGATATAATATTTATAATAAAAAAATCCTAGTATATTTAGGATACTGTTGTTGTTACAAAATAAAGGAAATAAAATGAGTTTATGGATTGAAGAAGTAAAATAAAAGAAAACAATTTAAGAGAAACGATTGCCTTTAATTTGGGTAACTTACTTTGGATTCAACCAAAAGGAATAATTAAAATGCATTCTGCCAATTGTAAGGATTTTAAGTGGAGGAGAGGGATGTTGAAAGAATAATTTGGAAGAGTTTGGACGTGCCAAATGTCTTGAGAGGTGTGAGGAATTGGTTATAATTAGTCTCGTTTTATAAGGGGGAGGAGGGGCTCTTTAGGAAAGTGTGAAAGTATTATTTTATAATATAATGATATTCGGTTTATAATGGTCCACGAATAATTATAGCCAAATATAAGATGAGACATGGTCGAAATAAAATCATTAAATCAGAATTTGACATGTTTTCAATAATATTTTAAGCATTATAATCTTATTTATTAAAATAATTTATTAATGAGGTAAACGCTACATCATTATTATGTCATAAATAATTTAATTTATTTGTTGTCTAAAAATTATAAAAAAACTACCATGATGTAGGAAATCTTTTTATATTTCCAATTAATATTTAGAGTAAAATATTTTCCTTATATGACACCATATAAAAATTAATTTACTAAAAGTGTTTTGTTATTGTCAATTTTGTCTTGACATTAAATTAACTAATCTAAAGTGTCATTATCATTCATAAGTGGCTCCATGGGGTCCCAAAATCCACCCTAGGATTCCCATGGTCGGAAAAAACTCATCCAATAAGGTTAGGAAAAGTGTTAAGGTAATTTTTAATTATAATAATATTTGTTTAACCTTGAATTACCCTATTTACCTTTAACCACGTTAAATTATAGTCAAAAGTTAGTATTTACCAAAAATTATTTTCATCTTAATGAACCACATTATACTTCATGATAACAACCATTCATGTCCTATTTTTTAAATTCAATTCACATAAGTGGTTAAATTTCATTTAAATGAAAAAGTTAGTTTTTTTAACTACCACTAATTGGTGTCAATATTCATTAAAATTTGAAGTTTTTCAGAAAAATACCAAAAATTAAGCCAAATAATTATTTGATATTCAAAATTAAAAATTGATGTCTATTTTTCCAAATTCAAAACATATAAGTGGAATTAATTAATTAAATATTAATTCTCGTTGTTAAAATAAATATCGTGTTTTTAAGAAACAATAACTACCAAAATATTGATACTTGTTTATTTCCAATTTCAAAGTGAAATTAATTACAATGACCAAAATTGGATTAAATGGTAAAAATATATTTCAAATTCAATTTAAAACCAACTAGAAAGATAATCTAACCATATAGATAAATTATATTAAAAGGCACTTTGGAATTAAAATACAGTATTTTTCACTATTCATTAAAAAATTAACTTTGTCATTAAAGTACCAAAAAATTACCCAAAGTGAAATTTGATGTCCCCATTCTAAATAAGGATTATATTTGGTCAATTAGAATATATTAATGTGAAAACAAAATATTTAACGAGGTTTCACCATTAAAAGGCGGTAAATCAGCCTTTCTATGTAAATTATGCTTAAAATTAGATTCATTCGCATTTTAAGCTTCTAAATTTTTTATTGGATAATGTAAATACATTTAACAATCATGTATAATAATATTGTAGTTAGATTCATTAATTCCATTCAATAAAATTGCTAGTAAGTTAACTAGAATTTAAAATAATAATATTATATTATTAGTGTGAAACGTTTGATTTCAAAGAAATCCATTGTTTCATATCGGGTATGCTATCGAACATAGAAACCCCTTAAAAGTAAAATTAATATTTAATTCATAAAATATTAATAAATATAAAATATTCCTTATTCATCATTTACTTGGGATGTTACATCCATCCCCCCTTTTTAGAATTGCGTCCTCAAAATGTTTATTCATTATCAAAATAAGTGGTGGTATTTGTCCCTCAGAGAATTATAAGATTCCAATGTTGCCTCTTCAACCATATAGTTTTTCCACAAAAACATTACCAAATGAATTACCTTATTCCGAAACACTTTCTCTCTATGGTCAAGAATCTGGACTGGTTGTTCTTCATAAGGGATATTCTCTTTCAACTGATCTACCTCTATGCTCAAAACATGAGATGGATCTAGCATATACTTTCTCCACATCGAAACATGAAAAATATTGTGTACCTGGGATAAAATTGGAGGTAAAGCCACTATATATGCAACTGATCCAACTTTCATTAGAATTTCCTAAGGTCCAATGAACCTCAGACTCAATTTTCCCTTCTTCCCAAAACACATCACACTTTTCCATGGAGAAACTTTGAGAAAGACATGATCACCTACATCAAATGGAAGATTCTTCCTTCGGTTATCGGCATTACTTTTCTGTCTTCTCTGAGATGTTCTCATGTGCTTCTGAATCAACTAAACTTTCTCTACCATCACTTCTACCAATTATGGTCCCATCATCTTCCTTTCACCTACTCCATCCCAAAAATCTGGAGTTCGACAACACTTTCCATATAATTCCTGAAATGGAGCCATGTGTATACTGGGATGAAAGCTGTTATTATAAGAAAATTCAACCAAAGAAAGATGTTGTTCCCAACTTCCCTGGTAATCCATTGAGCAAGCTCGTAACATATCTTCCAATGTCTTAATTGTTCATTCTGACTGCCCATCTGATTGAGGATGAAAAGTTGTACAAAAATTTAATTCAGTACACAATGACTTCTGAAGGCCTTTCCAAAAGTTAGAAGTAAACCTGGGATCACGATCAGATACAATGGAGAAGGGAAATCCCTGAAACCTGACTATCTCTTTAACATATAACCAATAAAGTTGATCTAGAGACAAGTTGTATCAAATAGCATGGAAATGAGCATATTTGGTCAATCGATCAACTATAACCCAGATAGTATTATTACCTCGAGATGTCTTTGGTAATACCACAACAAAGTCCATGGATATATTTTCCCATTTCCACTCTGGCACCTATAAAGGCTGAATCATTCCTTTTGGTAACTACTGCTCTTCTTTAACCTACTGACAAGTCAAACACTTCAAATTAAAATCACCAATATCTCATTACATTCCATCCCACCAGAAATATTTCTAAAGATCTCTGTACATCTTAGTACTACCTATATGAACTGAAAATGTAGAACTATGAGCTTCACATAAAAACTCATTCTTCAACTGTGAATCACAAGGTACACATAATCTCTTCCCAAATCTCAAAACACAATCATTATCAATGTTAAATTCAGGAAACTTACCCTTCTGAACCAACACAACCTTTTTCTTTAACTCACTGTCTTCTTTCTATGCTTGCTGTATTTTGTCTGATAGAGATGATCTCACTGACACCTGATACAAAAAAGATTAATTTTATGCACCAAAAATTTCTATTCCAAAGTTCATCAAATAAAAAACCAAAGGTTATATTTACAAATTTTATATGGTTAATGAGGTATTACTTTTTCGACTCAAAGAATCAGCCACTTTATTTTCTTTCCCCTCATGATAAAGGATCGTGAAATCATAATCCTTGATTAATTACAACCATATCCTATGTCTCATGTTCAATTCTTTCTGAGTGAATATATACTTCAAAATTTTGTGATCGGTATATATTTCACACATCACTCCATACAAATGATTCCTCCAAATTTTTAAAGCAAAAACAACTGCAGCTAATTCCAAATCATGTGTAGGTTAATTTAACTCATGTGGTTTCAACTGACGTGAAGCATAAGCGATTACCTGATCATTTTTCATTAAGAAATAACCCAGTCCTTTCAACAAAGCATCACTATAGATAAAAAACTCACCATTTTTGGAAGACAGTTCCAAAACTGGAGCATTCACCACTATTTTATTCAATTCCTAAAAACAATCATCACATTCTTTTTTCCAGATGAACTTAACACCTTTTCGAGTTAACTTAATCATTGGACTAGATAACAGAATTTCTACAAACCTCTTGTAATAACCTTTCCAACCATGGAAACTATGTATCTCAGTTATATTTGTGGGTCTTGGCCATTCTTCAACAACTTTTGTTTTAGGAGGATCAACAATTATGCCAATTTTTGAAACAAAGTGACCAAGGAAAGAAATTTGTTGTAACCAAAACTCACACTTGCTGAATTTCCCAAATAGTTTCATTTCTTTTAAGGTTCTCAAGACAACCATTAAAAGAATATCATGTTCCTCTTTACTTTTGGAATAAACCAAAATATCATCAATGAACACAACCAAAAACATATCCAAGAACTCACGAAAAATTCTATTCATAAGATCCATGAATACAGTAGGTGCATTGGTTAACCCAAAAGGAATAACTACAAATTCATAATGGCCATATCTAGTACAAAACGTGGTCTTTGGAACATATGTTTCCTTTACTTTCAACTAATGGTACCCCGACCTGAAGTCAATCTTCGAGAAATACTGAGCTCCCTAGAGCTGATCAAACAAATCATCGATATGAGGCAAAGGATACTTATTCTTAACAGTGATGTTATTCAATGCTCTATAATCAATGCAAACTCTCATTGAACCATCATTACATTTAACAAATAAGACAGGATCACCCCATGGTGACATGCTAGGTCGAATGAAACCTTGATCTAATAACTCATGCAATTGCTTCTTTAACTCTAAAAGATCAATTTGAGACATACGATAAAGAGGTTTTGAAATTGGATTAGCATCAGGAACTAAGTAAACGATAAATTCCACTTCCCGATCAGGTATAATACCATGCAACTCATCATAAAAAACATCAAGGTACTCATTTACCACTGGAAAATCAGTAATCAAAACACTTTATTTTTAACAATATGTGCAAGGTAACAATTCATTCCCATTTTTACTAGTTTCTCAGCTTCCTGATATGTTATCAACAAAAGGGTCCATTTTTGTATACAAAATGAAAATCATTCTGAAAAGAAACCTCTTTAGCTCAGTAATCAATCTTAGTATGATAAACAGAAATCCAATCCATGCCCAAATTAACATCAAACTCTACTAGAGTCAAAACAATAAGGTTTTTAGGTATACTCTTTCCGCACACAAGGACATGAATGTTCTTATGTTTTCTTTTTGTCTCTACATTTCTTCCAGGTGTTTTTACCATATGATCAGTATTCATATCATGATATGGAATTACCAATTTACTAGAAAACATCTTAGAAATGAAAGAGTGTGTAGACCCTGATTCAAACAACACATTGGTATAATCTGAAAAAACACACAGTGTACGTGATACAACATCATTTGCTGGCCTAACATCTGCAGAAGTAGTTGCAAAGGATTTCGCCATGCCTTTCTGCTTGTAGTCTGGCTGCATTCCTTCGGTTTAGTTCTTTGTTGGAAACTCATTTGCATAATGACCCATTTCATTAAACTTAAAACATTTTACTTACTGTAAATCAGATTTTGTCTTACTGTTACCCTGATATATTTTAGTGTAATTACGAGCCTTATGTCCCATTTTACCAAATCGGTAGCACTTAACAGAATTCAAAAGTCATTCCCCAACATGCTTTTTACCACAATTTTCAACAACTATAAACTTAAGTGTCTTACCATCATACTTTTTTCAAGAGTTCTTCCATTTTGCCTGCCACCTCGACCTCTTATTCTATTGTTAGTCAAAGAATACATGATCATCAGCAAACTCCATTTCACCTTATTTGCACAACGAAGAAGTTTCTCATAACTTTTGAACTCAAGAGAAGCTAAAGACCTTCAATAATTTGGGTTTAATCCTCAGTAAAAATGGTCGATTTTACTATCAAGATCTCGTATGAAATTTGGAGCATAAATATCCAGTCGAGTGAATTATTCTTTATAAGCTTCCACTCAATCATCCTACTGCCTCAATTCCAGAAATTGTTTTTCCATCCTAAGTCGGACCAACTTAGGAAAATATTTCTCAAGAAACATACCTTTGAACACATCCCAATCAAGAGCATCAGTCTCCTCACTATCCCTGATATTCTTCACCATCGACCACCACTGATCAGCTTCACCTTCAAAATGGTAAAGTGCAAGACTAACCATTTGATGTTCTAAACAACCCATGACATCAAAAATCTTCTCCAATGCTTTAATCCACCCTTCAGATAGCACATGGTTAGATGATCCTCTGAATGATGGGGGGTGTTGCCTCATAAAATGATCCACTACTAATATGTTCCTTTGAGGTTGATCTGGCTGATCTCTTACATGGATACCACCACCGTTTATCACCTGAGTCAACTGTTCCATTAATGCAACAAACTATTCAGTTTTGATTTCGACCATCTTAGGATTCTGATTTGGAGGGTTGTCTTCCTCCTGATGTCTTCCCAACATAGCTGCCATGTTTCCTCTAAGAAAAACCATTCTGAACATAGAAATATCTTAGGCGAAGCAACATGGTAATCTGGAAATGTTATATGATTTCAATATTAACATAAATTACAGTATGGATATGACCATAACCATACCCTTACACCAAAAGTTATCTAAACCAACCATTGATACCAACTATAAGGACTCAACCATAAACATTACATAATATTGAATTAGATGAATAATTCACATTGAGGATATTTTCAAGTTTCGAGTTCTAGGAATTTAGGACATAACTATTACATCTCAAATGATTACAAGGTATACATATCCATATAGTTTCCAATTTTTTCATAAAATAAAAACTATTGAAAAAAAAGAAGTCATGTCTAGTTCCATGTTTTAGACAAAATTACTTTTCCTTGATCCCATCCTTGACCTTATTCATCTTTAAGTCCTATGAAAACATTTCAAAACATGGGATGAGAAAAAAAGCTCAGTAAGGGTTATAAAACGAAGAATGAAAACATTTTTTCATAAATACATACAAAACATGAAATCTTTTACTTACCTCATGAAATAATAATATTTATAAAAGAAACATAGAAATCATAAATCAGAAGGGTAACTTGTGGCATCCATTTCATACTTACATTGTAGCTATCAAAGCTAGATAGAGAGTTACTTTGGAATATCCATAAAAGTATATTCCCTAAATCTCATAGGAGAAACATTCATGATTACCACCATCATGTTATCCAATGCATTGGAGAGCTATCTCAGGCTCACCCGCCCTAGATTTATCATAGAAACACCCGTATAAATAAATAATGCCAAAGAACCATAACATGATCGTAACACATAACATAAGGATAAAAGAAAGATAACATTTCCACATTTCAATAATAAAATATCATTTCAAGATATTAAAATAATAAATCTATTCTCAAAATAATTTTCAATAACAAAATATGTAAAAAGAGTATATGGTATTTATTTTTAGTTTTTAAAAACATTTCGGCTTGTTAAGGAAGCCAAAGATCAAATAATACTCATGGTGGCAGAAAGGTCGTTATCACCGCTTATGTCAAAAAAAACATTACTTTTCATCATTTAGTAAAATGATTTGTATAAACAGATTCCCATTGAATAAAATTAAAATTCAAAGGAGTTTATACACCATATAAAATAAAGTCGTGTATAAAACTAAAAATGCCTCAATGAAAGGAGATTGAGACGAAGTCCCTTACCTCACGTCCGACTTGACTCGATCGTTCTTTAATCTCCTGAATAATAAAATAAATTTAATTTCTACTTGATTAAGAACCTTTTTCATGTTTATTATTCCTTTTATATCACTTATTACCATGTTATAAACATTATGCAATCATTTAAGTTAATAACGTTCATTTTTTTTTGAAATTTGGTACTTGAGTAAAAATGAACACCTTATATTTACATGTTGTCCACGTGGTCAAAGGTTCATTATATCCAGAATGTTATTCATGATTTGGATATCATGTATATCATATATATCCAGTATATACATGTTTTTATAGTATTACATTACATTTAGAGGTAAGAAATGAAATGCACCATTCATGGAGACGGTAAACCGTACGTACACATGAACGCTACATTAATTTCTATTTCTTATTTTAATAGAAATAAGACATAATGATAAATAGGTATATTATAATTCCAGTATAATATGATATATAATATCATTATCTCCATCCATTATACATACCACATAAGGCATTAACGAATCAAATCACTTTGAGGGGGTGGAAGTCCACACTTCCTGAAATGAGATTATCGTATTTACCCACTATGGAAACCAAAAAGGCTTGATATAAATGGGAAGTACAGAATAATAAGGAAATAATAAACAAAATATATATCATATATAAATATAGTGCCATCATAATGGCCACCATGGGTGGCGATAATATGTAATTGAACAATCATCGTTTCGTGGGGCGTTAGTTTTCAATCCATAGAAACATTATGTTCTTAATCCATTAGATGGAGTTTTGTGTAAGTTCAGATCGAATATTTCTCACAACAACATCCTAGTATATTTAGAATACTGGTGTTGTTACAAAAGAAAGGAAATAAAATAATTTTAGGTGTTGAAGAGGTAAAATAAAAGAAAACAACTTAAGAGAAACTGTTGCCTTTAATTTGGGTAACCTACTTTGGTTTCAACCAAAAGGAATTCTTAAAATTCATTCTCCCTATGGAAAGGCTTCTAAGAGTAGGAGGGGGATGTTTAGAGATTAATTGGGCATTTTTTGGACGAGCCAAATGGCTTGAGAGGTGTGAGGAATTGTTTATAAGTGGTCTCCTTTTATAAGGGGGAGGAGGGGCTCTTTAGGAAAGTGTGAAATTATTTTTTATAATATAATTATATTCTGTTTATAATGGTCTGAGAATTATTATAGCCTAAGATAAAATGAGAAATGGTCTAAATAAAATCATACAATCAGAATTTTACATGTTTTGGATAATATTTTAAGCATTATAATCTTATTTATTTAAATCATTTATTAATGAGGTAAACACTACATCATTATTATGTCATAAATAATTTAATTTATTTGTTGTCTAAAAATTATAAAAAAATAGCATGATTTAGGAAAACTATTTATATTTCCAATGAATATTTATAGTAAAAAATATTCCTTATATAACACCATATAAAAATTAGATTACTAAAAGGGTTTTGTTATTGTCAATTTTTTCTTGACATTAAATTAATTAATATAAAGTGTCATTATCTTTCATAAGTGGCTCCATGGGGTCCCAAAATCGACCCTAGGATTCCCATTGTTGGAAAATACTCATAAAATAAGGTTAGGACAAGTGTTCAGATAATTTTTAATTATTAAAATATTTTTTTAACCATGAATTACCATATTTACCTTTAACCATGTTGAACAATAGTCAGAAGTTAGTATTTACCAAAAATTATTTTCATCTTAATGAACCAAATTATACTTCATGATAACAACCATGCATGTCCTATTTTTTAAATTCAATTCACATAAGTGGTTAAATTTTATTTAAATGAAAAAGTCAGTTTTTTAACTACCACTATTTGGTGTTACTATTCATTAAAAATTGAAGTTTTTCAGAAAAATACCAAAAATTAAGCCAAAGCATTATTTGATATTCAAAATTCAAAATTGATGTATATTTTCCAAATTCAAAACATAGAAGTGGAATTAATTAATTTAAAAATTAATTCCCGTTGTTAAAATAAATAGCGTGTTTTTAAGAAATAATAACTAACAAAAGATTGATACTTGTTTATTTCCAATTTCAAAGTGTAATTAATTCCAATGACCAAAATTGGATTAAATGGTAAAAATAGATTTCAAATTAACTTTAAAACCAACTAAAAATATAATCTAACCATATAACTAAATTATATTTAAATTCACTTTTGAATTAAAATATAGTATTTTTCACTATTCAGTAAAAAATGAACTTTAACATAAAAGTACCAAAAAATTACCCAAAGTGAAATTTGATGTCCCTGTTTTATAGAAGGATTATATTTGGTAAATTAGAATGTATTAATGTGAAAGAACTATATTTAACTAGGTTTCACCAATAAAAGTTGGTAAATCGGCCTTTTTGTGTATATTATGCTTAAAATTAGATTCATTCACATTTTAAGCCTCTAAATTTTATATTGGATAATGTAAAAACATTTAACAATAATGTATAATCATATTGTAGTTAGATTAATTTATTCACTCCAATTAAACAGATAGTATGTTAACTACAATTTAAAATAATAATATTATATTATTATTGTGCAATGATTGATTTCGAAGAAACCCACTGTAGCGTATCAGGTACGATATCGAACATAGCAACCCCTTTAAAGTAAAATTAATATTTAATTCACAAATATTAATAAATATGAAATATGTATTATTCATCATTTACTTGGGATGTTACAAAGATCTAACAACGATAAAAAGTACACAAGTAGAGATTTATAGAACATTTTTCAAAAGAAGAAAACTAGTAATAAGAAGAGAATAATCATCAAAATAAATACCATGGTAGGGTAGAGTGAAAGAACTGAAATTTTATGGTGAATTTCTATAACATACAATTGGACTCTCTAATACCAATGCATGTTTTTTGGATGTTTTTAATATAGTGCAATACCATGTTTGTATATATAATTATCTATAATGAGAAATTAACTTCTAATATAAAAATAGTTTATAAAAACCCATTATTTTCCAACATAAAAAAATATGGTATCCTTTAATGCATCCATGTTGTGGGTAATGACAATGATAATCTCGAGTCAATGTCCTAGAAATATTTTCTTATAGTGTATGAAAATAAACAATTTTGATATTGATTCTAAAATTATGATTAATGAAAAATAATTAGAAGGCTTGATATTTTGTTAGGTGATATGGACATATATAAGGGACAAGAAATTAATGAATCATATGAATAATGTATGGAATCAATTGAAATATATAAAATTGTTTTGAATGGAGATACAACAAGGAATCATGTTTTGAGGAGTTTAGATATTGAATTAAAAATTGAGAAGTGAGACTAGTTGAAGATGTTATATAATAGATTTTATAAAATATAAACATAATTCATATAATATATTATTATAATGATTTAAATAATATGTCCCCAAAAAATTACTCAACCATAGGATCAAATGGTTTATATTTCCATAGATTAGAAATTTAAATATATTATTTTAATTTTTTAAAAAAGTCTCTATTTTAATGCTCATGTCTACACATATATAGATATAACTTTTAATATTATCATCATCATAACCCGGGGATAGGAATCAAAATTAAAATATGATCCATGATTCCTTGTAAAAAACACATCATAATGTTTTAGATTATAATTATGAATTAAAACATGACTAAGAAGATAAATATTTTCATAATGGATCATAAGAATACGTATTATGACTGTATTACATTTCATAGATACATTATATCTTGAAAATACTGTTTAGTAAGCAGAAATGTTTTGAAATGACTCAAAATAAATCTCAATTATCATAAAATATGCCCTCATGAAAAAACTGTCATGAATAAATAAAAAAATGTTTAATCTTGAAAATTTATTATTTCTAGGACACAAAATGAATATTTAAAAGTGTAATAACATGAATGTTTTATTGAAATGAAATAAATCATATTTATTAATAGGTAATTTATATGTAAAATAATTATTTCAATCCTTTGTGACAGAACTCATTATTTCCATACTAGATAATCTGAATAAACCCATCATACACATGAATCTTAGAAACAAATCATTATGTCCTAACATGAACATATATCTAGATGTACACAAAAGGAAATAATTTATTTGATGACATAGGATTCCACCCATCATTATCTACACATATGTGTTCCACTTAATATCAATCATCATCTGGTTTTAATGAACTCATGGAAAAAGACTGTGTTTATTAAACATTTTAAAATACAACAAAAATAAAATGTAATAATATATAAAATAATAAATTATCAATTAGCAAAATTAATAATATTTTGAAAACATTTATATGGTGATAAAAACATAACATCATGTTAGATAAACCGTTTAGTAAAATAGAATTAATATACGAATGTTTTGCATACGTTGTTTAAAATAATCTTTTAAAATATGAATTGATAATTTATTTAAAAGATATTTTTAATGTGAAATACAATATTTTTAAATATATATTTTATATTAATATTTTTCTAATGTTTTTTTAAAAATCCAACATCAATGAAACATTGAAAGAAATTGAATTCATAATTTTTTAAATATAAGTATCTAATAATAATAAAAAGAATACATAATTTTTTTGTATATAAATTAATATTTATTGGAAAGCATTGATATGTAATTTTTGACTAATTTGTAGGAATATGAGTTATTCAAACCAGTATTAAAAAATTATTTAAAAAATAATTTGTCAAAGAAGTCTAATTTTTTTTCTGAGTATTAATTTCATAATAGAATTAAAGGAAATACCTTATAATATACGGTAATGAGAGGATAATGTAAAATTTTAAAATAAATTTATTCATTAAATGATATAGTATAATTATTTTGAAATTTTTCTTATTACAACCATATAGATTATGTAAATTTTGTGTTAGAACACCATAGTAGAAATAATAAACAATATATCATTGAATAACATGAAATAAAATAAAATTATCACTAAAAAATATAATGTTTTAGGGGATACAGAATTCTAAATATATTTTTTATATTAGGAAACATTTACCAAGGGGTGAAAATTTTGGAAAACATCATTCCATGAATTCTTGCTTAGTTAATATCACATTAACCATTGTGTAAAACAATCAAAACTATCCTAAAATTATACTTAATAATATTATTCATATCTATAACATTGTATAAAGAACACTTATAATTTTTTTCTTTAGTTTTATCAGTTAGTTATTATCTATATTATATATTGAGTGTGATAAATATTGATCATTTTGGAGTAGTTTCTAATTAGTTTATTCATCATTATTATCAAAAAATTTATCATTAATATATGATAAATGGTTTAATAATTTATGTTTTAATTTTTTTTATAATTCTATTTTTTCATTATATATGAATTTTAGTTACATTTTCTATAGATTAAATTAGTGACATGCATGTATCAGTTATTTTAATGAAATAAATTGTGTTATCTTAATTAATGAGTGAAATTTTTATGTTTCCAATCAAAAAAAAATATATCCATAATTAATTATCAATATCCAAAATTAGTTTATAAATTCTCCACATGAAATAAATTAATATCAATTTTCATCTTCGATATTAAACCATCATCAAAAGAATATGCTTCAATATATGTGGGAGTATGGATAGAGAATCGATTTTATTATTGTATTATCACTATAAAAAATTCAAATATAAATAATTATGTTGTTATTAACGTGGTGAATAAAAATATTAAAGAGTTATAAGATAAGGGAAATAATAAAATCTCATAAAAATAAACTATTTTTCCTCCTAGTATATTCATTTTAGGTGGTTATTTTTATAATGATTTTCTATTACTAATATTTCTAATATAATCCCTTTATTATATTTATGAAATATAATTAATCAAAAAAATAAAAAAATTATTCACTATAACCATTTATATATCCATATTTGGAATTATTGTGTTAAAAAAAAAATTCCTTTATATAAGTGGTCATCCATACAAACACTTGTGGAACGTTGATGCTTTTTAATTGAGTGTGAGTAGAGTATATGAACGTTATACCGTAAATATAAAAAAAATTATGTATATTTTTTTAATTAATTTAATTATATATATATATGGTTTTAGTTGGTTGGATGAGAAGGATAAAGAAATCAGGTTAAAGGGTAAGTAATACTTAAGTTTAGAATTTGGTTTTTCTCATAAAGTATCCTTTGGGAATGAGGGAGTAAGGGATCATTTTAGAGGAAAGAGGATTATGAAAATATATAGAGGATATACAATAAGTAAATTGGATTGAATTTCAAATTAATTACTAACTAGGATTGTTGAATGAATATGGTTGAATTGAGTTCATATTTAAAATATAAAGGATGGTCAAATCCTTGGAAAGGAATGTCAAATATGGGGTAAGGATGGAATTTTATGAGACATAATTGAGTTAGGTGGGGTGATATTGGTGATACATGTATTCATAAAATAATATTCTAAAATGTAATTCTATATGAAAAAGTTTTAATTTAATTTTGTAAAATAAAACCCACAATAGATTACCCATTTTAACACTTTTCAACAGTCATTAAAATTTACACATGTTAAACATTTTATCACTAAAAATGTATGATAGACCTTATTACCAAATTTACTATTTCTTTATCAGAATTTTAAATTCACTTCATAAAATAAAATTTCTATATACATTAATATTAACATTAATATTGAATCCTATAAGGTGTTTAATCACTGTTTTATAGAAACATTTTTTAATCATTAATATTTTTTAAAATTATTTATGAATGATTATAAATTAAATGTGTTTTAATTAATTTTAATATACGTTTAAACATCATATTAAATAAATATTATCAAATATATTCATTTAATTATTAAAAAATAAACAACATTTCTATAAGTATTTTTATTTACAAAATAATTGTTTTACTAAGGTTATTAAAATTTACCATGGATGAATAATTATTTGCATGAAAATTATATTCACTATATTACAGTGTTTTATAATGATTATTGAAAAATATTCGAAACATTTTATCAAATTTTCAAGTATTATTAATAGTGGAATAATTGTATTCATTGGAGTCCAACAAAACATGGTAGAAAAATATTTTACCATATGGGAAAGAGGACTTCAGAATTAGTGGGTGTTAGGTTAAGAGGAATAAAGTGATGTAAACTAGTTTTATATAGAATATCTTTTGGTGAAGGGATTGAAATATAAGATATTAATTTACATCTATAAAACTTTATCATCGATTGTTAGAAATTATATCATCCATACCATTCATAGAGTTGTAGTTTCCAGTAACATGGACATAAATAAAATAGATATAGATCAATCATTTCTAATAAGTGTCATATTGGAATATATTTACACGAAAAAACCATTATTTTTTAAGGATGATCAATACAACAAATTGGTTTATAAATTTAAGAGGCATCTATCTGGATTGAAAATAGAAAAAAGGTAGTGGAATAAAAAATTTATCTCATTAAGGATTGAGAAAAGTTTCACTTGGTGAAATGTGGATCACAATTTTTTGTAGAATCCATGGGAAGTCATATGTTTCACCACAATTATTCTACACAAGGAAACATGTTTCTATATTTTTTATTAATTAAATGTATTTAGAATAAGAATCCATATATTTCAATAGTATTTGGCATAAAATATATTTTTAATGATATGAAAATATATAGAATGCATAGTTAAAGATAATGGGAAGGTAGGGATTTGGTTCCATCATAATGGGACTATATCCATAAGAATATTTATATGTCTGTAATGTTAGGATGTAATCTTCTATCTACTCCATTGGCTTCAATATTCAAATTTTTTATATTGAAATCATGTAAAATTAATGATGGTCTAAAATATGTCATTAATGTTTTTAATCATTGTTCGGTATATTGTTGTACGTGATAATAGTTATTCGATCAAATATTGAATTTTATGTTGTTCGGGTAAGTCATTTCTTATCAAATCCTCAGAGAGAACACTGTGTAAATGAAATGTGGACCATTAAATACTTAAAGGATTATTATACAAAACCTTATAATTTGTGGTATGTGATCCATTTCAGGGTTACATTAACACAACCTTAAAAGGGCTTTAGACACCCATAATGGATCAATAATGATTATGTACACCTATGTAATAAAAACTATTAGGTGGATGTTCTGGATAAAGCTAGTAGTCACTTTTTCCACAACATAAGATAAATATTTGGATGAAATAGTATTTGAGAAGGAATTTCCATGGTTTATGTGATGGTCAATGTATCTTGGAAGTGAATTCCATTTGGATTAAGATCTTGTGCATCATGTAAGGATGCCACACATTAACCATAAATTCTATTTTAACTAGAATATATTAAAAATTTTAGTTATGGAGTTATGGAAGATGACTATAATGGAAAATCAGTCAGACACTTTTACCAAGGATTTTATCTCATAATTTAAGATTAAATATTATGAAACAGTATATCTTTACTTAACTTAAGGTGATTTAAAGTGTTGATTGTTCCTACTATAAAAGATCAATGAATAATTCATGATTCTCAATAGTTTCTATGTTGTATTTGAAATAATTATCAACTGAGTGATTGTTATGAAATTGGAAGTATATTAATTTTCCAATTTTTTAATGATTTAATATAATAAATCCTAACGTTAGTTTGGACCTGGGATTTAGATAATAGAAATATAAATATTCATCACATTGATTTTAAATATAATATGGTTTCATTTAATAAATTTACTTCTTTGTGGTACAACATATGTGAAAAATAATATTTTCATATAATATGTTTGGTAATGGTCATAAATTTTTGTAATACATGAAATGGATTTATGAAAATTGTTAAGTTGTAATATTTCTTTAAATTTATATAAGTGTAAAATTAAATTTACATAAGTGTATGGATGTAAATTGAAGAATGAAATATGATATTGGTAGTCCCTATATTTAATGGTGGAACATGGACAATGATATAATAAAAATTAATCATGTTGAATAGTGATCCCCAATATAAATATTGGTTGAGAGCTCCTGAAAAAAATGTTCTGGAACTCGAATTATATGGGGGTCTAATATTGGTAATTTCCTATTTATATTTTCAATAAATATAACTTCTAATACAAATGGATGAATAATATATGATTTTCATCATTGTATGTAAGAATCATATTCATTCTTTGAAAATAATGTGTTCTGTCATTTAACATTTTTAAATGAATTTTTTAATATGTATTTACTTTTTACTGATTTAATTGGATATCAACATATTATATTCTGTATAGTTAATTATTTTATTGAAATATCCCAATACAAAAAATTGTTGGGTGTGTTTTTGAACAAGGATGTTTTTTATGAACTATTTTCCAAAATATCACTTATTCCAATGGGAATAATATAAAAATTATTGGAAGGTAGATTAGCTACATGGAATATAACTCTCTCAACAACCCATCACACATAAAATCAGGAAATGATATCCACCCTTGAGTGATATTATTTCACCCACACCATTACAAAATCCATCAGATATATCTATATCTGCAAGTCATGTGTCCTTCACCCAGTAAATATGTGTATAATTAAACACCATTTAAAATAGGTAACAGTACTCATTCCTCAACATATGTTAATTCTAATGATGAAAAATTCATTGATTCCTCTTATATTATATGAGAACGATATTAACTATTAAATTAGTTATATAGAAAATTTAATTTTTATAAAATATTAATAATATCGATATCACAATCCTCTAGAAATTTCATCAAATTTCTTACCAAAAATTGAGTTAACTCAATTAAAAGATACAGTTGATGCTCTTTTGATACATGGAAACCAAAAAAATCACTAAGGAGACAATGTATTTATGTAATTTGGGTAATCACATCATCAATAAGCTTGATGTCATTATTCATATAGTTCATCTTTTGTGGTCTTAGATTCCATGAGATAAGAATTCACATCCCTCATTTTAATCATAAAAAATAATTTCCAATATACCAGAGAAACATATTAACCCTCATACTCCACTACATCCTCAATAATCCTTCAATCTATATCACTATTTGATGTCTACCTCAAATTAGGAAAACCATACTATTTATTATCTATACAAATTAATGATTTCCCCTTCCAGTTAATGGACGTCATATTGGATACAACATTGGGAGATTCAATGAGAAATCATCGATTGTATATAGATATATCTATAAAAATGCATCAAAATACCACTATAATTTACTACCTAGATAAAATTACCTAAACATTCATTGGAAATAATATGTCATGGTCCAACAAAAAATACTATTCAAAGGAAATGACCTTCTAAAAATAAATAATTTTACATCAAGTTCATTCTATAAAACTAATTATTATAATGTAAAACAAGGATAGTCCCCTGATTCTAATCATGATCATCCAGTATATATGAATTTATAAGGACACATTCGATGAAAACCACCAAAGTCAATCCATTCATGGAATTCATATTTAGATAATGGGTAGGATATAAATTTCTATTATGTTTTTCATATTTAAAACATTAATAAAAACTCATACATACCTTAGGAACATATAAACTACATAAATGGATTTACATTATAATAATATTGATGTTATTAGTAACTGAAAACATGGTCAATATTCAAGAAATACCTTTCACCATTACTACGATCAAAGAGAACATTGAATATTGGAAGATTGTATTTTCTCATCTCTAGTACATAATTAGAGAAATGATATTCAACTAAATTCCTTAATGTGATATCTTATATCTAATAGAATAGTATTGTAGATTCAAAGGTTGAAATAATAGGTCCAATTAAACCATTTACTAAATGGTCCTCCATCTATAACTTCCACTTTTGTGCACATAAAAGGATATAAAATATTTTCAAAAGGATGTCTTTTTATTACTACTGGAAAATAGACATCGAAATAAAACTCAGGAAGAGGGGGATGCATGAGAAAATTATATTAGAAAACATCTACACACTCCACTACTATTGAAATCTTATTTTCAATATATTCAAGGAAACATAGTTTTAGTTCCATCAAAATATTATTATTTGTTTGAAATCTTTTGAGGTTTGACCATGCTCTCCAACCTAGGGGACTTATTCGAATTTGAAGGTGAATCTAAACCCATATGTCCAATATAATATAGCTCTACATTCATAAAAATATAATTTTTGTATTACTACATATAATCAATCCATGTCACATATGTTGTTATAAGGACTTATGTCTCTAATGATTATATACAAGGACAATGTATCTCAACCAACAGTAAGCCAACATTGATGATAGATATGAGAGGATGATTACAACCAATATGTGTATTTTTCTAATGTGATATATAAAGGAAACTATGAGAATCATAATCTATCTAATTAAGGATACAATAAGAAATGAATTAAATGCTCCAATATTGATTAATATAAAATCTATGGAAGAGAAAATAAATGTTTTACCAAAATTTATGTTTGATATTTCCTTCTCATATACCTTAAATAATACCTATTCCTTCTAATATAACAACAATCATGATCTAATCATGGTTTTCCTAGATGTGGTTGCGGGATATGTAATCATTTTTTTACATCAGGTTGTTCCATTTCACTTGAATCCTCTTTGATGGCCACCCTTACCACTATGGGGTTGTTGGAAATTTTTGAATATCCATGGTAGTGGAGATCCAAACACTATACCATGTATCTATAATCAGGTAATCATATTATCATGGAATCTCAAGACATATTCACACATCCACGAATGGAATAACAGATACATCTTTTCTTCTAGTTATTCTATCTATGGAATCCCCCATATATCCTTACTCTAAACAGGGATCATAAATATCAATACCTTTAATGATGATATAGTGGTTCCCAGTGTTGATTATCCACTCTAGATATCACTACCCGAAGAAATAGAAATCAAAAACATTGTCAAATCCCATGTTTCACTAAAAAAATCCATGATCATTGGGGATCACTCCATCAACCAAAATAACATAATATTATATAACAGTATATCCCCCAATCTAATCACCCCTCAAAGGCAACACTAAACAACATGATCATAGATATTTCCATTTTGGTTCATTTTCTAGTAATACCACTAGTGGTATATAAACCACTTTATAGAAATCGGGATCCTACATCCCCAACATATTTTATATATAATTTTCCTCCCTAAATTTTTATCCAAATTCCTTATAATATAAGGTAGCCGCATCAATATTCTTTAAAATAAATGAGATCAAATTTAATATTATTCCATAGAGGAAGCTGAAAAAAAGAACATCTACCCAAGTTATGTGTATGGAAACTTGACAGAATATATATTAAATTAATTTTATAAATTACTCTACTTTTTAAGGGTATGGATCTCCCATAATTTTCATAATTAAATGTCTAAAAAACTAATAAACCATGCATATCGTATGACTAATCTCATATAGCACTACATGACTACAATATTTACCACATGTGGTTATTCTCCCTTCTCAACTAGTGGGGGATCATCCCTGTACTCTTTTGATGGAAAAAACACCTCTATAACAGTTTCCATGGAATTATAATCCTCACTCAGCTAGTAAAATTTTGAATAGGTACAAAAATAACACTCCACATGATGCATGTACTCTCTCGTTAAATCCTACAATTAATTACTAATATTTTTTAGTCAAACAAATGATTATTAGAGTTGTGGTGAATGGTTATATAAAACACCCACAAAATAACTGGAATACCTAAACTATTAACATAATTCAAACCCCTACAAAAGTAATTCCAAAGTATCCCAAACCAATACTCAAATGAATAATAATTCCAAACCTCATCCCTACGACCCATCCAACTGAAATAACTCCAATTTTTTTTATGCATGAATAAAATTTTAGAATGGAAATTAAGATAATTTTTTGCATTTATATGAATTATATGTTACTGTAAAAGAATGAATGATAATATAATTTATCATATTTTAACTATTTTTTTTGTAAATCTAATTATTTGAAATCATCATATGCTATTGATATCATGTGATATAAATTTTTGAACATAAAATTTTTAATTTTCCCATTATGTGGAGATTTTTTTTATTCTTATATATTATATCCTAAAATATTTAGATCTTATATGTTTAATTATTTAATTTTATGTTGGGATAAATGTGGGGTTAAAGCCTACAAATTTTTTAAGAACTATTTTTTCTTTAATTATCCATGAATTATTCCCCTAAATATATTGTTTGGGGGGATTAATAATAAATTATTCTTTATATTTTATTATATAATTCCTTAAAATATAATTTCTTTATGGAATAGAATTATAATATTCTATTAAAATTTGATATAGTGTTTTGTAATATGAATAGTGTTTTAATCATATCTCATACTCAAATTCTTCGATGCACCTAATTATGATCACAGTCATTTATATAGTCTAGTATCATGTCTAACCACTACATTTTATAATTTGGTTGTCCCATTCATTCTTCTCTAGATTGATATTGGTATGGTTTTCCTATGATGGAGTGGAAATGAGAAATCTTTGGGTCATCCACATAATAGCAATGCAACAATATGTTTTGGGAATAGAATGGATAATTGAAGGATGAAAATGAATTTTATTATGATGAATTGTAGAAAATAATATCAGTGAGGTATGTTGGATTCCCCATTGATGTTACAGTTGTTCATTCATTGTGGTATTTTTATATGATGAGTCATAGAAATGTTTCACAATGTTATTCAAGATAGAGCTTTGAAATGACTATATCCCATAGGGACACCATGAATAGCAGTTCAGGCTACATAATATATACCCATTGTATATTGTGAATGATAATAGATACTATTCATGGAATATATCTTAGGTAAATGACTTGTTGTTGACTACCCAACATGGAATATGTGTTTTTTACATTGAAAATACCTCTTGGTTACTAAAAATGTTGTATATAATAAAGCTGTTTTATAACCCAATTGTATGGTCCTATCAAACATTAAAAGTCATTCATATATCAATTTGGGAGGTTAAATGATCTTATCTATAGAGAGAATATGATAGTTATAGAGTAAGATTATTGTAGAAAAAATAGATTATGTTACTATATCATATTTTGATTTATAGAACTATATGTAAGGGGTTCATGTAATACCTTGCAGATTTGATAATATTGGAAATATTCTAAAATTTTATAGAAAGAGTTTATATACTCTTCCATGTGATATGTAATGTTTCTCTTTTAGTAGATTTATTAATCCCATATATGGTAGAGAGTGTTATATCTTTAGTGGGGTAAGTATTTGGACATATTTTAGGTCATGGTCCTTCAATCCATGTTTTGAGATATTAATATTTTAGGTATTTCAGAATCTGAATTATGGCAGTACACTGAGCTTACAATTGGCCCAGGTGGTGGTATTAGTGGTCTCTATCATATAATCTTGATCGCTGACTACATTATGTAAACAATGAGAATCCATACAATCTATAAATGAAATAATTGGAAATTGAACTATCTAAAAGGTAAAATTTATATATCACTTAGTGGTAAACGAAATCATCATGAAATTATTTATACGCTAACCCATATGGTCTCATAGTGTGTAATTCATATATATGATTATCCACCCAACATAATTTACACAACATTTATAATGATCTATACCTCATGTGGCTCCAATTAACCATATCATCACATATAAATTGGTATGGAAACGTACATGGTTTCAGGAAATACAATGTGTGACCTATAGTCACATGATGTGTGATATTTATAATGGATTGAAACCCTAAAATTATATCTTTTGTACTTTTAGTTTTGTATTATTGAGGTTTATAAATTCATTAGTCAAAAAATTAAAACGTATAATGCTCAAAAATTACAAAAAAAATCATTACCTATCCCCATTTCAGTATTTCTATTTTTTGGTAATCTAAAATGCCCATAGGACCAATATCAAACCTTATTGTAATTATTATAATCTATATATCATTATTTTGTCCATTAACGTCTATTGTTATTCAAGACCTACATTAATCCCATCATTCATTCATAGCCATTCAATAGAACTAGTGAATCATATAGTTACTCTCTATTTTAATTTTGAAAAACCACAATCAAACTCAATTTAAAAGAACAAGAGAATACTTTTTTAGATAGTGATGGTTATTGGAATACATTTCCCACCAGTGATCAGATGAATTTCATCTTTATCAGGGTACATGAGTATGATATAAGAAAAAAAAAAATTTTCTTAGAGGAAAAAACATGATTGGAAAATTATTATTTGTTTAATATTTTATTTTGAAATGAATTAAATTTGTCAATGAATGTATTTAATTTATTTTATATATCAATAATAATATTATACACCATAAAGAAACAACATTTGGATAATATTAAAAAATAATACTTGATATAAAATTCCTATAAAATATGGGGCGCACTTTCCCATAATCTTCACCTATAATTATATTCATTACAAAATAATTAATATAGTATAATCAGTAAAGTAATTATAAATAAGGTTTAATATTATTTTCATTATGAATTAATAAAATAATTAAATTTTATTATTTAATCCAAAATCCACTTCAACCACATTCTTTGAATGTTAAAAAATTTGTCAAATAATTGGAGTCTTGAAATGAAATTTTTTGGGAAAATAGTTTTTATTTCACATCTATAATGTAAAAAAGTAATGATATAGCCAAATAATCTTCATTATATAATTATAATTAATATTTTTATAACATAGAATTTTTTTTATTATTATTGATTCAATTTTTACAATAAATTTGTTTTGATTGGTGGAGAGTTTTATGAACACAAAACTAACGCACCATGTACTTCATTGGACAAATTATTTATTGGGTTATTTATAATATTCATTGTGATTTATCACCTATGTATTATCCATGGATGAATGACCAATCAATTTATATTTATTTCCAAAATATATTACAGTAAAATAATCCAATCTGATAATATAGGTTGTTCACATTATTTTTTTGAGATTTTTGAGGATATTTGATCCATTGATGATATCGAAGGTTATGGGTGAGATTATTAGAGTACACATGGAATTAGATAATACTATATATTTCATGGAATGGTCATTTATTCATGTGGTTCAGGTGCTCCCCTAGTGATATAGACATAACAAGATGTGGTCCAATATAACATATATGGTGTTCAAATAATCACCCATGTGATAGTGCATGATCCTCCATCATTAAAACTAGTACACCCTTATATGTAAGGGATTGGTTCTCTATCCATGGAGTTTCTACTCCCCTATTATGTCAGGAAATGACCTTTAAATATTGATGTTATTTGCATGATCACTACATTCTTACCTTGGTGTTGTTTATTCCCCCACTACTATATTTTTAGATGTAACATGGAAGATATGGATTCTATTGGATCTGAAGTCACGAGTCTTATGAAATATTAACATATATAGTTTTATTAATGATTCTAGTCACCTATAAATCCTTAGTGAATACCTTAATAAAATATTTATAGTTATGATGTATGACATTAATGTTTCATGTCTTTTATTTATATAGGTCTCACAAGTTTTTTATGAAATACAAAATAAGATAATTATACTATATTCGTGTGATATGCCAATTTTTATAGCCAAAATGTTTGTGGATATATTATATATCCATGATCATAGATGACATGGTTCATTTTGGAATTTAAATGGCCTATACATTATAGCCACATGAATCCTCAAACAAAGGAAATGGAGGTTCCTTTTGATATAGGTTGTCTCCACATGAAATCCAATCAATGACGTTTTCCGAGTCCAAATGGCCCACCTTTTACAATGGGAGAAACCTGTGGATATATATATGGTTCAAGGGGGTGTCATATATCCATGGACACTACCCTTAGTAGTAGCTAATTCCACATGAATTTTTATATAGTCATGGGAACCATCCATTGAAACAGATGTAAAAATATTTATGGAAGCAAATGAGATTTTAACCCACATCTCCTCAATAAAGAATAAAAACCTACCACTACACAATGATGTGATTTATGAATATATTTAAACATATTCAGATATATATATATATATATATATATAATATTTTCTTGCTCCATGTGGACCGACCTAAATCCATATGAACCTATGCTCATTGCAGCATGTTCTGATTTGAAAGCCTATAACCAGGGGTACATTTTTCCATCGTAATAATAATTTTCAAGGGATGATTTTTTATGAAAATTTTTACATTAACACTTCCCACATAAATTTTTTTCAGCGACAACAAGGATACAACCATGCTTAATTACTATGAAAATAGTCCCCCATTCCCATGGCGATGTGTCATTAAATCCATTAATAGTGCCTTTGGATATGTGTCATCAAACTCATTGATATTGGTGGGATATATCTACAATTATTTTCTAGTTATATTTCCCATCTTACTTATTGAAATAGTAACCTGATCGACAATCACATTTCTTAATCATGGATCTAGGTTCCCTACATCCATGGATAATCTTTAACGTGGATATAGGATTGTGTAAATTTCTATATTTTATAGTAGTGATATGAATATTAATATTCATATGCTATGCTAATTGTGAATCATTAATTTCCCTAGGTTGACCATACATTATAGAATATTTCATTCCATTTGGATATTTTTTAATCCATGACATATTTTTGCAGTTCTCGTATTGGTTTATATTCAGTATTTTTTTGTGGGGATTTATAATTGGTATATTTTTAGTCACCCCTACAAGTTGTTTGTGCTCGCATATATTATGTGTTTGAATATTCCTTATTGTTTAATGATAATAATCGTGGATGATGTGGTGTTTTTGATATGTTGGAATATGTTCTTTGTAATAGGTTGTGGTATATGGTGAGAATAACAGATGGTGGGGCACATTTGAAGATATCATATAATGAGGACATTCTATCCCGTGGTAGGATTCAGTAGATTTAGATTCATTAGTTTAATTTATTTGTATTTAATTACTGCAGAAATTATTTTATGTTATAGTAAATGTCTATTTTTTCTCATATAGGATATGTACAATGTTTGATTGATATTTTAAATTTTATTATTACTTTATATTATCATAATGTGTTGGAGATGTATTTACACAACATGTTATTATTTTTAAGATCTCTCATGAGAGATATGCCTTATTAGTGAAATTATCTTATCCTTAACATCTGTTTCATATACTTAGGGTGGAGTACTCATTTCAATACTACCCTAGGTGGTGTTATAATATTTTTGGGTCATGTAATTATTATATCATATTATTGTTATACATTGGTAGAGTGTTTATGGTTAAATAAATTTTAAATTTTTCAGAAATTTTGTTAATGACGTGTTGGGGGGTCTTGATTTTGATATTCATGCCCAGATACCAGTATAAGTATGGATGCTAATGTATAACTCCTATAATAATCTAATAACTTTTTATCCAACCATTATATCCCAGGAATAATTTTTTACGTATAACTTAGTTGGTACATGTATCGTGTTTTGTTCAACAATAATAATCCATCCATTTTGGTGTTACCAATCCCAAATAGGCTCTATGGAAATTATATCGTCCTTATATCTTGAAGAGGTTTCCACCAAATGATATTGCACTCATATTTAGTATCATGGTTATGGTTTCTCCATTATAGAGTTTTAATCTCTCACCATTTATTATTGTGGTGATGAAACATTGATTTGGTGACTAATTGTGTATTGAATTTTCCGTAATATCATATTTTATATTATCCTCTAATTTGGAATCATAATGATCTCCATTATAGAGATAAAATTATAACCATGTTTTCTAGACTTGAATATTTTTAACTTGAAATATTTTTTTATGATCTGGAGATATTTTTCTCATGAGATTTAAAAATTATCAACCTAAGGTAGTTAAATTATTGGATAACATCTGCTATTTTTTCTTGATTATATTAGTAATCCACTTTTCAAATATTGTGTTCTGTAATTGATTGAACCCTCACCAAATAATGAGTTTTTTATTGATGATTTTCCAAACACACACAATTTTTATTCTACAATTGGTGCAGATTGATATTTTCATCAGGGTTACCCATTCACTGATAATATAGATGGATTAATTTTATTAATTTTATTAATTATTTTTCCATGGATCCTAACAATGATGAAGCATATAATATTGGTTATATCCTTATTTATTCATAATTTAATGTTATATATCTATAAGTGTTATAGTTTTATTTGGACCTCCAATGTGTGTTTGAGATTTAATTTTGTTCATTTTTTATATTCTTTACCTATACCAGAGACTTTTGGAAATACATGGTGTTTGGAATTTTTTATGATTCCATATATCCTGGATTTTAGAAGTGGTTTTTATATCCCTATTGATATCTAAAACCATTATATAGATAGAATTTTATGTTATATATTGTTATCGAATTTATAAAAATCCAATTTATGTTTCCAAATACATTTTGATTTTTGTTAAAGTGGGTTTTTTTGTAGTGTAAGAATTTATTAAGATGATTTCTACTTTGGAACATCTCTATATTGAAACATTATTGATCAAATTTAAATCTAGAATTAAAATAGTTAGACTGTGGAAAATTTTGTGTGACATATAGATCCAAATTGGTTATTTATAGTGAGATAAAAGGAATAAAATGTAATGTTCATATGGAAACACATAATGATAAATGTGAGTAACAACTATTTTTTAATCCATTTTTTGGGGACTACTGATTCTAATGGGGATCTTCACCAGAACATTAAATTATGTTACACATATTGATGTGTTGTTCTTTTATTACCATCCTATTTAAACATGGTCTAATTGATTAACTTTAAATTTTTTTTAGGTACCGTCCCTCAGGGCCCATGTCGTGACTACCCTAATCCTACCTTCCATAGGCCTAGGGATAGAGACTAGAACTGTAAGGGGTTTTCCCAAAAAAACTAAAAAGGAATTTCCTTTTTAACCTGCAAACTCACGTAACCAAGCACACAACAAGATACGAAAACATGAAAACTGTATATCCAAAAGAGTACTGAAAGTAAAAGGGGTCGGAATAAAATCCCAACAGTAATGGTACACGTACAACTAAGATAAAATACAACTGAAGAAAGAGAAAAGACAGATATTGGATCATCCTCTGAGGTTCCGACCTAAAGGGTAGGTAAGGATCGCCTCCCCAACACTCCTCGTCCACCCGTCTCCTCTGCATACCGACACGCCGTATGGCCCACCTCCAGGTACTGTTCAGTCCTTGTACTCTCAGCCTCATTCTGCGTTGTCCGTCATCTGCATCCAACAGAACAAAGTATGAGTATATTTCATATAGGGGTGAGTATAACGATACTCAGTAGGGACCCCGAGACCCTCAATGTCTCAAAAAATTTATCAAGGATAATCCACAAATAATGAAAATCAATAGATAACCATACATAGGAATATGCCCATAAATATACCTAAGTTATCAAATAATCCATCTCAATTATGAAGAAACACATAGTTACTGATTCTTCTCACACCATGATTTATTCTAGGGGTAGTAACCAGTAACATCCCCAATCACATCGTTGAACTCCTAGGATACTAGAGACCCCCTCCTCTATCTAGTAAAGTGGGTCTACCGAGTCACACATAGGCGCTTCCCACTAACCTTGGACTACTGAGGTACATCTACTATCAAGTACCGTGGGTCTATCATGTCACATAGAGGAGCTCCCCACCATTGTTCTGTGATGTCACACAGAAGCAATCCCCTCGTGACTTGCTGAGGTACTCCTCCTGTCGAGTACCATGTGTCTGTCGCAACACACAGTGGCACTCCCCACCATGGGCTGATGAGGTACCTCTCCTCTTGAGTACCACGGGACTGTCGCGTCACACAGAATAACTACCCATTATGGGTCTTCCACGTCAACTATAGGCACTCCCCACTAGGCCTGTCAAGTCACTCCAAGTAGAAATTTCAACAGTTGTCATTTCTCAGCCAGTTATTGGGTTCTCGCACTATGCTTGCTCATCTCCAGGAGGATCTGCTCCACTAGCTACATTTTAATTTTCCAATTTCTATTAAGTCCCTTGGAGAAACATTTCAAACATCAGCTACATCATAGGGGTCTCAACGTGACAGACAATGCGTCAATCAGACGCCTGGTCTGTGAGTTATTAGCCTTTTGTCCCAGGTCCCTAGTTGGATTCATGCTCAATCCATCCCAATTGTTCCCCATCTTAGTCGAAAAATCTTATTGGGTATACTCCAAGGGACCTTCTAACTCCATTATTTCCATCACCACAGATAGTTCATCAAACAGATGTCTGGTTCCAATGTTATGGCCAAAAGATGGTAATTGGCCCGTTGGGTCCGACCCGGCCCGCTGGGCGGTCCGTCAGGCCGCGAGGGGCCTCAGGGGTTTGGCCCTGGATGGAGCAAGGCTGAAGGGTGACTCTGCCTGGGCGGCTCGTCCAAGAGGGCAGAGGCCACGGGGCGGCTCAGCCAAAGAGGCTCGGTGACACGAGACAGTGTTTCCGGAGTTGCTCGGCCGTGGGTGGCTTGGTCGGAGCAGCAGGGTCGTGGGTGGCTCGGCAAGAGCGGCGCAGAGGGCCACGAGAGGCTCTGCTCGGCTGTAGGGTTTTTCTGAGGACAAGGAGGCACGGAAGGTCATAGGTGGAACAGAAGGTCGTGGACATAGCGGCCAGGGCGGCTCAGCCGACAGTAGGGCGGGATGGCGGCGGCCGCGAGCGGCGCGGTGGGGCCACGGGGGGCGGAGCTGCGGGACGTGGTGGCCATGGGTGAGGCAAAGAGGCTCATCCGCGAGGGTGCTGTGAGGGCACAGAGGTTGCGAGGCAGAGATTGTCATTGGGTGGTGGTGTTGTGTCTTCCCCCTCGTCACGTTCAACACCACAAATAATCATAGGATTTAAGGAGGGGTCGGGCCATGCTTGTTTTTCCCATACCCTCCATGTTAGGTTGGTAGAATTTGGCTCAACAAAAACATGAATAATAATTTCAAGCCTTACAACCTGCCAAAACGATTTATTCCCAATCTAGAAAAATAATTCAAGGGAACTACATTGGAAAAATTATTCATACTCAAATAAACCCCTTCCTTGGATTGTTTATTTACGGAGATCACGAGGGAGGCGACAACATCGTTGGGGAGGAAAATACGGTCATCGATTTAAGACGTAACATGCTAGAGGATGTACCGAGGAAGAAATGTGATGTCGTGTGTCATTGTTCTTCATTGGAGAGATTTCCCCCAATTCTTCAAAGCTCCCCCCTTTTCCAATCATTTTCCCTAATTTCACCAAAATGCAAAATATAGCCAACTTCTTAATTTAAGTTTTAAAATTAAATTATGTTGGCACAATTTCAAAATAGTTTAATTAATATGTTGATGGGTGGCATAATAAATTATTCTGAGGGTTGTCATAATTAAGTGGGGATCTCAAGAGATTTCTCCCCCGTTTAATATGGAGTTCAAGTGGTTTCAAACGGTGGGTGGTCCTCACGACCATTACCTCTAATGGGAGGTTAGGCTCGTTGGCCCCCACCTCCATAACATCTCATGGGAGGTTATAGTTCAGGTGATCCCCACATGTGAAATATTCACATGGGTGGTTACAACAATGAAAATAAAATGTGTGATTATTTTATTTTATTATTTCCATGAAAAAACCAAAAATTAACTTTCACCCTGGTCCAACTACTGTCGAGGTGAATGTATTCATAAGATAATATCGGCACTTCGAGTTCAACGATACCCTATAATTTCAATTCTGAGCAACAGTTCAAACGTTTAAAAAGCCACTAACACGTTTTCCAAACATACCCAATCTAATGTTCCAAAATTCATTACGAGCACTCCGTTCCTCAGAATAATGCGCAGTCAATTTTCACAGACTCGTAAAATTTCCATATATTAAAAAAATTACGTGGAAATAATGGGTCTTTACATTCACCCCACTTAAGGATTTTACTTCCCCGTAATCCACAACTCAAACTAAGGGAATATGTGGGGGGGTCCTAAGCACGCATCTGAGCCTCCTACTCCCATGTGCTCTCTTGGTGGTTCCGGAGCTACCAACGAACGTGCACTAGAGGTATCGACCATCCACGAAGGACCCGATCCTGTCGATCCTCAATCTCTACTGTAACCTCCATAAAAGTCACTCCATCACCGATGATGAGTTTTCCATGGTCGATGATGTGAGAAGGGTCGTGCACATATCACCTTAGCTGGGATACATAGATGAAATCCTACAACCAGTGCAATTGAGGTGGAAGAGAAATGCAGTATCCCACCTCACCAACTCTACTAAGGACCTGAAAAGGTCTCATAAATCTCGGAGATAACTTGCTGCCTCGGACAAATATCTGGAATCCTAGTCGAGGTGACACCCATAAAAGACGTGGTCTCCATACTCAAACTGTAGAGCTCTCAGTCTCCTATCAGCATATAACTTCTGCATACTCTATGAAGCCTTCATCTACTCCTGGATGATCTACACCTTCTCTGTGGAAGCCCGTACAATTTCTAGTCCCACGAGTGTAGACTCCCCTGGGTCAGTCCAGCACAAAGGTGATTTGCAAGGTCACCTGTACTACCCATCGAAAGGTTCCATCCCAATGGTGGAGTGATATCTGTTTTTGTATGAAAACTCCACCAATGATAAGTGATACACCCACCTGCGACATAAGTTGAGGATGCAAGAACACAACATATCCTTGAGCATATGAATGGTCTACTCAGTCTGGCCATCCCTCTGAGGATAGAAGGCAGTGCTCAAATGAAGCTGCATCAAAAAAGCCTTTTGCAACCCCATCAATAGCTGTAAAGTATAATGTGCATCACGATTTGAGACAATCATCGAGGGTACTCCATGTAGCCACACAATCTCTTACACATAGAGGCCTCCCATGCTCTTTACTGAACGCTACTCTCTGATTGGTAGGAAGTGGTCCGACTTGGTGTGTCCGTCGATGATCACCCAAATTGAGTCATGTCCCTGAGATGTACATGGAATTCCTCTAATGAAGTCCATGGTTATCCCATCCCACTTCCAATCTGGGACCTCCTAAGGCTGAACCAAGCCTACTGGTACCAGATGCTCCACCTTCACTTGCTGACAAGTGGGGCACCGAGAAACAAACTCTGGAACTGCATTCTTTATTCCCGGTCACCAGTGCTGTCTTCGGAGATACAAGAACTCCTTTTCCACTATTTGTTGTACTACTAGAGAGGATGTGTGGAGCTCCCACAACACTACCTCTTGAAGTGAAATTGGTACCATGGTACGCCCCCTGAAGAGAATGACCTACTCCCCACCTTCAGAATATCCATTAGGTGATTGTCCTATGAATATCTGAGTACATCGAGTCTCGTAGTCAGCATCCCCACGCTGCGTCTCCTGGGCTCACTGAATAATTTGGGGAGTTATTGTAAGGGATAGAAGAAAATATTCTCTATCTCGATCCACAATGTATATCTGAAAAGAAGCTAGGTACTCTAACGCCTCACCTAGCATCTATATAACCGACCTCCTTCTGAGTGCATCTGAAACAACATTCCCCTTCCTAAGAGTATAGACTATATCGAACTCATCGTCTTGGAAGAACTCAAGCCAACATCGGTATCTCAGGTTCACGTTGTTCTGAGAGATGATATACCTGAGACTCTTGTGATCCGATTATACTATAAAACATTCACCCAACAGATATTGTTGCTGCATCTTCAAGGTGAATAGCATTGTTGAAAACACTAGGTCATGTGTAGCATAGTTCTGCTCATTCTGTCTCAGCTGTCAAGAACCAAATGAAATCATCGATCACTCCTACATCAGAACTTATCCAAGTCCAGTCCCTAATATGTCGTAGTAGACTACGTACCCTACGCCCTCCTCTAGAAGCCTCAAGATGGGGGCCCTAGTTTGCCTCTGCCTTAGCTCTCGAAGACTCTACTTGTATCTCCACTACCACCCAAAGGGTGGCCCCTTCTTCATCAAGGCTGTTAGTGGTGCAACAACTCTAGAGAAATCTGGACCAAACCACCAGTAATATCCACCAAAACCCCAGAAACATCGTACCTCTGTCACACTCTTTTGTGGCTCCCTAGCATGTACTTCCTTAGTCATTACAGGACCCACTACAACATCTGCCTCTGATGGGACATGCCCCAGAAAGTGAACCTCTCAGATCCACAAATGGCACTTCGAGAGCTTACTATAAACCTATTTCTCTCAGAGTGGGTCTAATGATACAAGAAAATGATATGCTTTCTCCTCTGTAGTAGCCGAGTAGATCAAAATGACATCGATGAATACTACTACAAAGAAATCAAGGTATAGCTGAGAGATCCTGTTTACGAGTACCCTGAACACATCTGGAGAATTGGTTATGCCGAACGACAAAACCAAGAACTCAAAATGTACATACCAACATCAAAATGAAGTTTTCTACATATCCTCATCCTGAACTATGAGCTGGTGTTAGCCTGATCAATGTTCTATCTATGAAAACCATTGTGCTTCGTTCATCTGATCAAAGAGGTCGTCAATCCTCTAGAGTGGGTACTTGTTCTTCCCAGTCTCCTTTTTCAGGCGTCGATAGTCAATAAAAAGTCTCATGCTCCAATCTTCCTTCTTGAAAAAAAATCGCGGCTTCCCAAGGTGAAATACTGGGCTGGATGAACCCCTTCCCCTGTAGGTCTTCCAGTTGTACCCACAACTATCAAAGTATCACCAGAGCCATCTGATACACTAGTGTCGATATCAGTGCTATCCTGGGGTAAAAGACAATTTAAAATACTTCCTATATGTGAGGAGGTATACCATAAACATCATCCGGGAAAACATCTGTGTACTGGTCCTCCACTACAGAATAGCTCCAACTATCCACATCAATAGCTCCGAGGGTAAGGCTATCCAACTAATGAGTGATCTGAAGCACTCTCCTCTATGTAAGTCCATCATGTGCTGCAAAGGATACCGTCTCACCAGTGAAGGTAAACTTGACCAATCCGTGAGGAAACATCGAACTTTGTGCCTAAAACAATCTATATATGAATGGACTATAGATAACCAGTCCATACCTAGGATGACGTCGTAAGGAATTGACGCTGCTACAACGAGATCCCATTCGAAGATATCACCTCCTAGAGTAAGTTTGAACTACCGGCACTAGTGCGTAATCATTGAATCTTCTACCGTTGGAGTCTCTATCCGTAATGATCGATCCAACGACTCCATATGAATCTCTGAGCTTTGAACAAGGGAAGTGTCAATAAATGAATGACTCGCATGTGTGTCTATAAGTACTGCATCTAAGTTGGAATATACATGGATTTTACCTCATATCATCTCCAGAGATCCATGATCTTAAGCCTCAGCTACCTGGACCTGAGCTCTCCCCTATCCTCCTACTCCCTGCTGTTGGGGTGGACCACCTAGTGGTGGTGATGGTAACATCTCTAATCATCGCCCACTGCCAGCTGCATGGCCAACTCCTCTTCCACGTTCACCATCTCCCTATGGACCTCCTTGGTTGAACATCTGTCTCTACATAGGCCGTCCATTGACCATCTCTTGATCTTCCATACGCTGGGTCAGGCAGTCACGAGCCAAGTTACCCTACCTGACGCATGAGTAACACTGCATGATCCTTGGCTGGCTGGTTCCACCTCAGGTGCCCCACACAACTAATCTTAAGTCATGTGGTCGTCCACCTATAGGTCTAGTCCCCTTGGACCTCTGTGATGTCTGTTTGCTGCCAGCTGTAGAGGACTCCGCTACATGATGACTTGTGATGGATCTCGCTAATGGTGAATGCTCAGAAAGGAGACACACCATCAAGAGGGCTCTCTCTAACACCCCCACCTACATCGGGAAGATGACTAAGATCATTGAAGCCCTAATCTCACTCCTGAGTCACTGCTCGAATCTTCAAGCCTTGATGAAAGGATCCCACAACATATCTGGGGAGTAGCGTGAGAGGTTAGTGAACCCTTCTGAGTATTGAGCTATAGTCATTTTGCCCTGATGCAGATGATATAGCTCCTGAATGTGCACTACATGAAGAATCTCTAGAACAAACTCTGCCCAAAACATGCTCTCGATGTCTTCCTAGGGAAGCTTCACCTCATCGTGAACTGGGAGCCTCAAGCTACACCATATTCTTATTGCTGCCTGTAGAAGTCTACTGTAAAGGATAACCATGAGATCGGATGGTTTCCCTATGAGTTGGAAGACTCTCTCTATAGTCTTTGGCCAATCCTCAGCCACCTATGGGTTTATCTCTTTCCTAAAACTAGGTGGACATTGGCATTGGAACTCATGCAATGCACTCAATTGGAATGGAATATCTGATGGTGGTGCTTGTGGAATCGGAGACCCAACATGTTATGGTACTTCTGGTGCCTCTGTTGGTGCCTCTACTAGAGATGGACCTTGCACCGAGGTCTCATCGCTCAGTGTGCTATAAGTGCGTAAAACTCTGAGAACCCTAGCAGGATGTGTGCATGAAGGATTCCTGAAAAGAAATAGGTGTGCCACGGTCAATACGTTATACCTATTGAGCTGCCTCAAGAGATAAAAAAGAAAACTCTTGAAACACACATGCAATCTATGTTTTCATGCATTGCATTGGAAATCAGAAGTCACGGTCCTAGTGTATGGATACATCAGCCACCGCACCAACACTGGAGTCCTAGAACTAAAAAGATTAACCATTACCCTTAACAATATTGCTTCATAGAAAGGATCAGAGTCCTAGTTCTTTGGTAAACCTGACTCCTCTGATAGTAATTTTTTTACGACCCGTCCCCCATGGCATGTGTTGTGACCACCCCAATCCCACCTTCCATATGCCTGGGGATGATGACTAGTATGAAAAGTCATTTTACTTTAAACTCAAAAATCATGGATTTATAACCTACCAGCTCACATAATCAAGCACAAATCACGATAAGAACAAAATAAAACTATATAACCAAAAGAGTTCGTAAAGTAAAAGGGGATGGAATACAAGCCTAACAGTAAAGGTACAAGTACAACTGAGATACAATACAACTAAATAAAGAGATAATTAGCTATTGAATCATCCCCTGAGGTTTGTATTTGAAAGGTAGATACATATCTCCTCCTCATCACTCGACATCCACATGTCCCCTATGCGTACCGACATGCTGTATGGTCCACCTCCAAGTACCATCTAGTCCTGGTACTCTCAGCCTCAGCCAGTGTTGTATGTCGTCTGCATCCAACACAACATGGTGTGGGCATAGCCCGTGCAGGGGTGAGTATAACGATACTTAGTAGGGACCCCGAGACCCTCAAGCTATAACAAAATCCACCAAGGATAAACCATAATGAAAGAAAATAAATACCTAACCCTACATAGGTATATACCCATACATATACCTATGTTATCAATTAATAAATCTCAATAATAAAGTAACACAGAGCTACAGACTCAGCTCACGCCAGGACACATTCTAGGGGTATTAACCAGTAAAATTCCCACTCACATCGTCGAACACCTCAGCTACTAGAGAACCCCTCCTCTATCGAGTATAGTGGGACTTCCGCGTCACACAGAGGCACTTCTCACTAACCTTGGACTGCTGAGGTACTCCTCCTATCGAGTACCATGGGTCTGCCACATCACATAGAGTTTCTCCCCACCATGGTCCTGTTGCGTCACATATTGGTGCCCCCCTCGTGACTCGGTGAGGTACTCCTCCTGTCGAGTACCATGGGTCTACCGCGTCACATAGAGGTGCTCCCCACTGTGGACTGCTGAGATACCCCTCCTGTCGAGTACTGTGGGTCTGCCGCGTCTCGCAGAAGCGCTCCCCACAATGGGTCCACCACATCACACAGAGGAACTCCCCACTGGGCCTATCAAGTCCCTCCAAGTCAAAAGGTTAGTAGGAGTCAAGTCTCAGGAAGCTTCTGGGTTCCCTCACTATGCTCTCTAATATACATGATTATATTCTCTACGAGTTACATATTGATACTCAAACTGCCAAAATGTACCATGAAGAAACATCTAAATGGTCTGAAACATCATATAGGTCTCAAAAAAATTGACGGTGCATCAATTAGATGCCCGGTCTGTGAGTTATTTGCTTCTTTGTCCCATGGGCCTGGTTGGATTTGTGCTCGATCCAACCTGACTATTCCCCATCATAATCAAAAACATCAGTGGTGTATAGTCAAAGAAACCATCTTGCTTCACAGATTCCAATTCCACTGACGGTTCATCAAATAGACATCGGGTGCCAAAGTTATGGCCAAACGAAGGTAAATGGGTCATAGTGGGCCTGGGTCCAGTCTGACCCAATCAGGCTGACCCAGTCTGACCCTAATCAAACCACTAGGTATGACCCATCCTATTGGGTTCGGTCTGGGCTGATGGGTGGTCCGTCAGGCCATGAGGGGCCCCAGGGGTTCGGCCGTGGATGGCCCAAGGCCGCAGTGCGACTCGGCCAGGGCGGCTCTGCCAGTAGGGCAGAGGTCGCGGGGCGGCTTAGCCAAATCGGCTTGGTGTCGTGGGGCGGCTTGACCTGTAAGGCTCATCAACGGGTGGCTCATCCGGAGAGGATCAGCCGTGGGTGGATTTTCCGGAGCGGCGCGGAGGGCCGCAGGTCACTCGGCTCTGTCGCAGTGTTTGGTTGCGGATGTGGCAACTCAGAAGGCCGCATGCATCGTGGCCATGGCGGCTCGACTAGTAGCTTTGCAGGACGACGTTAATGGCTCGACGGATGGCAATGGCGGCATGGCCTAGTTGGCGGCGGAAGCTCGCCCCAGACGGTAGTGGTTGTGGGCTGCGCGACGGGGTCGAGGGCGGTGGAGCCGCAGAGTGCAGTGGTCGTGGGGGCTACATAGCGGCTTGGCCGTGAGGGTGCTGCGAGCGCACGGAGGTCTCAGGGTAGTAGTGTCTGTGAGGTGGTTTCATTAAATCATCACCTTCCTCGCTTTCAACAACACAAATCATCAAAAGAATTGTAGAGGGTTCAGGCCATGTTTGTTTGGCCCGTACTCTCTGTGTTAAGGTGGTAGCATATGGCTCAACTAGAACTTGGAGAATAATGTCAAGCATTAAAACCACCCACAATGATTTATTCCCAATCCTGAAAAATAATTCAAGGGATGAAAATTTGAAAAGTATTCATAGAATAATAAATCCGAACCTTGGATTGTTCGTTGAGAGAGATCGTGAGGGAGGAGACAACCTCATCGGGTAAGGAAAAAGGATATTCAATTGATGTCATCCTACACTGAAGGATGTCCGGAGGAAGAAAGTCTATGTTGTGCAATAGTGTTCTTCATTGGAGAGCATTCCCCCAATTCTCTAAAGCTCTCCCCTTTTCCAACCCTTTTACTCATTTCCACCAAAATGAAAAATATATCAATATTCATAATTTAATTTTTCAAATTAATTTATGCTGGAACAATTTCAAAATTGATTAATTAATTAATTGATGGGTAGTATAATAAATTATGGGGAGGGTTTTCATAATTAAGTGGGGAGCTCAATAGGTTTCTCCCCACTTAATAGGGAGTTCAAGAGGTTTCAAACCTCAGATGGTCCCCACCACCATAACCTCTCATGGAAGGTTAGGCTTGGTGGTCCCCACATCCATAACCTTTCATGGGAGGTTTTAGTTTAAGTGGTCCCCACCAATGAAATATCCACATGGATGGTTTAAACAACTAAAATAAAATGTGTGATTATTTTAATTCATTATTTTCATGAAAACCCCAAAAATTATCTTTCACCATCGACCAACTACTATCATGATGAATGTCTTCATAAGAAAATATTTGTGTTTCGAATTCAATGGTGACCTCCATTTTAAATTTCGAGCGCCGGTTCAAAAGATAGATATACCCGATCACACATTTGCTGAACGTACCTGAAGAAAGGTTCATAGATTCATTTCGGGTACTCCGGGCCTCGGAGTCACGCGCTGTAAATTTTCACAGACTTTTAAAATTCCCATATATTTTAAAAAAATACATGGAAATTCTGGGTCTTTATATTTTTGAACATATAATAATTCTCCTATCTTATATCATAAATGTATTATCATTGAATAATTTGTTTTCATATCATCATCTCTTGAGAAAATATTTATATTTCCTATAATATATTAGATTACCATAGTAATTATAGGAAGTGGATGTCAAAATTTTCCTGTTGTTAGAGGATATTCTGTGACTGAGAACTATGTCACCTCATATATTGATGGTTATTGTGGGATGATCTTAGATAAATAATGATACATTTAGTTCGTTGAGAATGACTCTCCATGAAAAGATTTTTAAATTTTCTGAGGGGAATCCTGAAAATAAAAATATCATGCCGTATGTATTGAATGAAACCATTTGATAATGTTACATTTTTATCATTTTATTGGGATTCATTTATTATGTCCACATTTATAGTAAAAACTAGAGTGAATGTATTTGGTGTTTGGAGGTTGTCTTTGACAAACATTGAATGAACTGATGGTGTGAAAGAAATATCTGGTTTGAGTATTGGGATTTAAAATAGATCATTATTAGCATTAGAGATGAGATAGTCATGTATTTAGTCATTTTAATTATTCCTGAATTAATAAAAACTTATGTGAATATAGTGTCCTAACTAGATGGTGGTATCTAACACCCCTAGAAAAAGTTATTATTCTTAGTGGGTTTTAGTGAGACCTCAAAAAATAGCCTCAATGTGTTTGGTTTTCTTATAATATGTTATATATATTTATCCATGTGTAATTATGACCTCCACATCTCAAAAAAAGTGAGAGGTATAGAAAATTACATTATCTTTGGAATACTTTATGTTTGAATTTTTGAAAATTATGATGTTGACTCATAACCTTAATGGTTGGGATTATTCCATCTTATGATGGTATTGAATATTTATGTATTGTGGACACTCTTTAATAGTGATACAATGAGTAGTTGAGAATTAAGGTAACCCATTTGTTATGAGATATTGGTGGTGTGGTTTATTGTAGAATTATTGTTCATTGTGTGGTGATTTTAGATATAATGTGAATAAGGGTTCTATATGGATGGTGGTTTTAAATTATAAATGTTTAGATGTTTTTTATATGGTTTTAACTGATCATAATATGTATAACTAATCATTTAGTACCATCAGTTTTGAATTGTGGTCGATTGGGTCCTCAATGAGCTTTGGGAATGTGATATAGTGATGATAGTAAGTGGATGTTATGACTTTCATTCTCAACACAAAAATATAAATGTAGAAAATAAAAATAAAAAATAGATGATGTTTAGTACAAGATATGATACTTTTTGGAATATGAGGTTTGGATAAATGCTAAATGTTTTGTATTTTTCATTCCTTATTAATGATGTGGACCATGATGGTCTCACTGATGGTGACCCAGGTAATGGTCCTTCGGTTTTTGATAGTCATGATTGGTAGTTTTTTATTAATTACATATGGATATAAGACCATTTTTAAAATATACTTGTTAAAAGAATTTTATCGTTTTTTGTAGTGTTTTCATTGGTAAGTTTTCTATGGTAATTAAATGAAATTATTAAATTTAGAGGTTCTTATGTATATGTTATGGACATTTCATTGAGAAGATGTGTCATTGGTCTACCTAAAAAATAATCCTCTTGGATGGAATTTAATTTGTGTAATGGTAGGTTATATTCCATGTAAGGTTGTTTAATCATTTAATTATCATCTATTCTTGTTTTCTTTTTCAAGAGTGAAAATATTTAATGTTTGGTAGGATACATTAAATTGAATATATCAGAAGGGAGACATAATGTATTTACATATTTGAAAAGTTAGATAACTAAAATGGGGTAAAATAGTAAATTTGATATATATTTGGACCTCGTAAATATATTCATGTTTTTTCACTAAACTCAAAATATGGTATTTACACTTTTTGTATTTTTTTTTATTTTATGATCTCGTTTAACTTTATAAGATACATTGTATTTTTTATATAAATAAATATATTTATCGCTTGTGAAAAAATATAATAACACTTCTATAAGTCGAGATAGTGCTCTCACATCATTGATTTACCTATAGAAAGAAATTAATATTTATTATTTATAAAATAGTGATGGGAAATTCGGGTTTTTGTATGGTACAAATATATATTTGAAATTCGATAGTGGTGGTGCTGTGTCGCGGATTAATCTAGATTCATGTATTGGAGGAATGTCATTGTTATTATGATAGGATTGAATTTTTTATTTTCTAGGACGATTTTAAATTTGTTAATAATGGTGGATTTATTAGGGTATATTAGTTTTTATATGTGGATGGAAAATATTATTTTAGTAAACTAAATCTTGTACCCCTATTTAAAAGCCACATTTCTCACTATTGTTTGTCATGCCTTGAAGAAATTAGATAATCCACTTCTCTCCACACACAAAATGAAAGTTGTTCTTTATCTTATGGAATTTTTGTTGTAACTAGTGGGAAAAATAAAATATGAATGTCACATGATCAATATAAATCATCAATATTCTATCAATATTATAATCCTTCCAAAGAACCATATGTATTTTTTAAATTATTTGATCCAATCCACTTCTCATATTGATGAAATCATTAAAAACATATTTGGAAATGAGATAAATTTTTTAATACTATTTAAAGCACAATTAATTTCAAAAATATAGATTTAAATATAATGATAAATTATTAAAAAGTAATATCTTATTATAATATAAAAGATTGAAAAAAATTTATATATCGGGTTTCCATTTCTAATGGTTTTTAGTTGTTTTTAAATTAAAATCATTTTTTCTTGGAACATATTGATTTTCAACCAGACTCATTTATATAAAAACAGGTTCGAAATATATTCTGATATTATGAATAATCTAGTGTTCATAAAGGACTAATATTTCAACATATTATTTCTTTTTTTTCATGAAACACAAAAAAAATTATTTTCATATTTTTAAAATATAATTATTTTATCCTCGATTATTAGAGAAACTATATACTATAAAAACAATGTACATTAAAAATTTATAGAATAAAATTAACGAATTGGATAAATTATTTTTAGTTTTATATATTTAATATAAAATAATAATATATTCTCAACTGAATCTAGGATGAATATTTTATTATAAAATATTATTGCATTGAAAAGTAATTTGGATCAAGTATGCAAGTCTATAGAAAAAAAATTCGTCGATTTATTACGAGGACAATGTTTGTTCATGGTGTTCATTTTATATAATAAAATTTATCATTGATAATAGAAATGCCTTTACAAATGAATTTTCTATGAAATGATATTTAATAGAATAGTAATTATCTGTTTAGATATTTACCACCATGAAAATAACATAACTTCACCCACATACTAATGTTACTAGAAAAAAACAAACATGAACATTTTTTGGATGGTCAGGTTTTTCATCTACCCAAAAATTATTGATTACTTTTATCATATTCATTATACTAATGTATTACATTTTTAAATGGTCTATGTTGAATGATAATCATGAAATAATGGATTCTGTAAAATATTATGATAACAGTGAATGCTTCGAGGTTTGGATGAAGTACGATTATATGAAAATGGAAGTAAGGATGAGAGATGGAAAAAAATCTCAATATGCTTTGATGGAGGACCCATGGGAATTGAAGTTGATAATAACATGTGGTGTATTGAAAGGAAGATGAATCATCATGAGTCATAAACTCTAATGTATTAGAGATTCAAAATTATAGAGTACATGTCATGTGACACAATAGATTTCACACCATGTAAAATAATAAATGTGACATTACTGTAAAGATGTTTTATTCAAAACAAACACTTTGTAAAATTGGGTGACATGTAATATATATCACAAAAACATATTTTGGTGATTATCAGTGTACATAACAAGATAATGATTTTGAACCCACACAATTACTGTGTAAATTATAGAAAACAATAATATCATGTTAGGTGACTTAGCATATACAAGAAAAACACAACTAGAATCAAGGTGGAAATAAATTATGATTTTTCCATGGGGAAATAGGGAATAGATCTATATTTTATTTAAATTATAGAGATAAATTGTATTCGTTGAAGACAACATGTATAGATAATGAAAATACATTTCATGTTACTCACATACAATCAAAATAATCATATTACCAGACACATTATATACTATACATATTTGTTGTGTAATTCGATACAAAAAATATTTAGGTAGTGGAAGTACAAAACCATCCTTTCTTGAGAGAAGAAAACATGTACCCTACTAGACACATCATTATTGTGAAATTTATATAATTATTATATATATCACACTGAGGTCTCCTCATTGGATGTATGAATTGTTCATATTGGTTGTTTTTACATATATAGTAAAATGGTTCTATCATAGTATATATTAGAAAATATTTACATTTAAATTTCAGTAGTATGGGGATCTTAGATCCATTGAGGTGATGTCGAGAGTTCAGGTTGATGTTAATAGAAAAAATAGAGTATTATAATATCATTTTTTTGGAATGATCAAACATATATTAGGTTTTGATACTCCCCTAATGACTTACACATTAAAAGGTGTAACCTCACAAATGGTTATGGAGTTTTGTTACCCCCATGAATGTCTGGGTGGAGCCCTCAATCAGTGGATACAATACTCCTCCATATGGTTGGGACCTCTATCCATTGAGTTATTACTCCCCCATATATCATGGAACAATCTTACTAGGGGTCAATTACTCCATCATTTGATAAAAACATTCCATGATGAGGTGAATTCCCCCACTAATGTATTATAATTGTACGATTGATGGTATGGATGTCTATTAGATCCAGATTCTCGATCATATTACATATCAATAAAAACAAATTCCTTTATGATACAGTCAACCTATTGAGAATTTATATCTCCCTTAAAATATGTATTATAGTTGGGTCATTAACCTCATGTTTTATGTGTATATTTATACCCTATGAATCATTTAATTCCTATGTAATATGATCCATCATAGAGATTTTATATAAATATATGGATTATTGTATTTTCTATTGCTAATTTGACATTAGATATTATTTATTTCCATTAGGATACATTTTAATATTCCCTAGTTATTTGATTTGTGTTGCATTATGGAAATATCAAAACATTATATTATTGAGAATTCTTAATAGGTATACCTATACTCACTTCTACATGGGTTTTAATCCCAAATGTGATACAACTCTATAGAAGTTATATATTTTAGAGATCAACTTAAATTAATTGAAGTTATTGAATATGTGGGACAAAATTATTTGTAGCACGAAGTGGAGTATGGTGTGTTGTATTTGATAGTTGAAGTCATTTTTAGGAGGTGATATATTTAAGATTTTTCATCATATATATTAAAATGGTACCAACCAATGGTTTAGATTACATCATTTGTATTTACTTATTTGGATTATTCCTCTGTGGCATTCTGCATGTTGTTTTTTATTATGCACACTATATAAATAGTTCAGTTGAAAATATACACATTACGGACTATTTTAGCTATCATTATGTGTTGGATATGTATTTATTTTACATGTTATGATTGGATAATGAAACTAATGTATCTTATACCTTTTTGGTATTTGACTCTAATCCCAAACCAAATAATGGTGGGATTACAGGGGTCAACTAAGAACACCATGAGACAAGGTGGGGTTGTGATGGTTTTTTTGTCTCAAAATGATTTTAGAGTAGTTTGAATCCTACGGATAGAGTATGGGGTTATTATTGTTTTATTGATTATTTTGATAATTTTAGTATAAATTCATTGGGAAGCATGAGTTTAGTTATTAGGCTACGAAGACTACCAGAGTTCCTGTGTTCAAAATGTCATTTGTCTCAAACTATGATATCCTTTAAAATAAAATAAATCCCAAAAGAATCACTATAAAATTAAATAAGAACATATATCATAGTGAAAATTCAAGATCATTCATTCATTTTTGTTTTAGCTTTCCATGATATGAAATATAAAGGCCATGGGTTCCTCTTGTATGCAATAACATGAAATCCATATATAAACACCAATTATTTTGTGTTGGACTCATGGTGTGACCATTTGAGTGTTCAAGAATCTCACTATAGATCATAGGGAAGATGAGGCATTGGTTTATTTACTGATTATTAGCTACCTTTATACCACTAATATTATCGAAATTCGTTATGGATTATTCTTTTTTTAGACCTTATTGAGAGAGAAAATAGTAGATACCACAACACCATGAATGACCATCATTATCTTTAATATGTTTTGTATGATCTATAATAGTTGCCTCATGAGAATTTAGTGAAGGACAATTCTTTACATGTTATATTATTGGCTGACATCTGATATTAATTCTACTACATTAGTTTAGAATTCTGCAGACTATATAGTGGGTCAGAAAATTGATTTTTCCCAAATGGTGTAGTGAATTATTTATCGATTTTAATCTAAAATATTAATCATATAATATAAAAAAATTGGCGTTCAATAATATATTCAGTGATTACTATTAATTGATATTGAATACATATTTTGTTAATAATATATTTGACTCCTTTTCCAAGTTTCATGATCAAGATTAAGATCATACTTCTAGATAGAGGCCTCGATGAGATTATTTCAATGTTTATCTCTGTGAACTGAAAAATTTGGGTAGAAACATCAAATTTATTTTTAGGTTTTTTGTTTTGTGCTTCCAATATTCTCAAAAAATTATTGATTAGTATGGATTTTTTTTCATCAAATTTTTATGATATAATGAAACCTTTATATTGGAATAGGATATTAAAAACTATTATATTGAATAATTAGTGTAATGGATATAAAACCATGATAAATATGGATTGCATTCAGGTTCATCGAAATTTTTATTTCTCTACATCCCCAAATAACTAATAGATTCTAAAATTGGTAATTACTATTGTACCTTATCCAAGAATTCTCATGAACTAGAGAATGATGACTAGTAGTGGGGGTCAACTATGAAAATTTTGGGAGACTATACCCTCATATCAGAATGTGTAATCATAAATAAATAACCAAGTGTCATCCATATCAGGGTAAACATAATTAATAAATAATAAAAACATGGTATAAATAATGGAATGTAATCATATTGGCAGGCATGACTGATCACTCATTGGTAGAACTACATATATAAAATTAAATGAAGAAATTAATAAATATCTGAGGCTCGACTACTACTAAAATATATATATCATACTAATCTACATAGTTAGGGAAATCTCTGAAGACCTAAGACTTTAACATATATTATTACAATATTTTTAACATAAAAACCCATTATTATGACCCAAGGATCATAAAGGCCTAGTGTATTTTGAAGACAAGGTTCATAAAACATTAAAGTTATACCAAAAATAAAACTTTTAATTTTATTCTCTATAACAATATTATAAATCCATTTAATCTCCTAAAAATAATAGAAAATTTTAGTGACTGCTCAATTATATTGATAATCTATAAGAATATTAAAGGAATAAACATGATTGCGAAACATGAATTGTCAGTGATCAGTATAACAAGATATCCTAAAAAGAGATGTATCATTAATAATTTCATAGAGGAAAATCATAATGAAAATGTTATAATAAGATAATGTAAACACATGAAATTTCGATAAAACATATAACATGACACAAATATGAGTCATGGAGAAGTACATAAACAATATAACATGGTGGAAAAGTATTATAATGGATTCAGTTTACTCCCTAATCCCATACATGAAATCTCATGAGACTGAAGATTTACCCATATGATTGAATCATTATCACGGAACAACCATCATTACATGATCGTGATCTATGTGTTCTAGATAATTGAAATCATTCCTAATGAATACTATAAAAAACACCCATGCATCGAAATTTGGTTTCCTAATCATTTTTCATATCGTTTTGAAATTAATTTCAAAAAAATGGAATTTGAGAAATGATTGTAACACATTTATTGACCCATTACAAGAGAGGATACCAAACTAAGTATATATGTTAGAGAAATATAAAAATAATTAATATCATTAAATAATATCAATTGTTATTATTGTCTATGAAAATAGTTTTAAAATTATTATATAAATTATAAAAAGAAAATAAACTTTTCACTTTGAGTAATATCAAAGGATCAAATCTTAGATGGGAAATTATTTCCAACGATCACTTTGATCATTTATTGAGAAAAATATCATTAAAATTATGAAAAAAACATTTAAAAACTATTTTTTTTGAAAAATTAATGATATTATTTTTATAATCATAAATTCAAAATATGAAAATTATAATATAAAACGATTAATTTTAAAGATTATAGAATATTTGCGTTCATAAAAAATATGTTAAAAAATATTTCTTTCCCATAATTCCTATAACAAGTAAAAATCAACCATTTTCATTAAATAAGTGGAATAGTCCTGTTGAAAATAACTGAAAAACTAAATTTTAAAAATAAAATAAAAAATTCATATTAAAAACATATGGATTTTTTATGAAAAAACATATTAGGATATAAAAGTATTTTTTGATGAAGATAAAAATAAATATATTCTTTCTCAAAAAACAATTCATAGTAATTTATAATAATAGGTAATAGATACTATTACACTTACATTAAAAATATTAAATTATATAAAGAGGATAAAATGGATTGTTTTAGTTGTAAAAAGATAAAATAATTTATATTAATGACAACTCATGTATAAATAATCTCGATTAAAATAAAATTAAAACAAAAACACTTAATGCCATAGTAAATTTTGAGTTATAACATCCCATGAATGAATTATGTAAATTTTAAATTAATAATACATGAATAGTTACTTATCCATGATATATTATGTAAATGGGTAGTATATACCCCCATTTAGTTTATATTGGGTGCATAATCGAATTTGTGTCTTAGAAATGGATGTTTTGTGACGAATCCTTTATAATGTTTGTACCATGGAAATGAGTGCTAATAAATGAAGTCATTATTTGTAATGAATCTAAATCCACATAAAAAAATTTAACATATTGTAAAAAATAATCCAATATTCATTTCAAAAATTATATAGGCATAATATACTAAATATAGTAGACATTTAACCTAGTAAATAGAAATTGAGTACAAAACACACATCAAACATCCCTTTAGTTGAGAAAACATTAACCTTATTTATATTGGTTTAATAATTTGATTAACATATAACAGAATCATATTATTATTCATAATATCATATATTATCATTTTATAACATCTTATTAACTTTTCCTTAATATTATTTCATTATCTCCCTTATTTTGGGTGTTAATTGCCTTGTTTTCTCTTAAATGATCCATAATGAAAGTTCAAGATATTGAACACAAATTATAGTTACATAATATATAGATTGATATAAATTCTATAAAGAAATTTTTTTATTAGAAACATTTTGTTAAGAATTATTGACTTTTGAACATTGATAATGAATCACATCACTTTGTGGAGATGGTAGGCCATACGTACGAATGAGGGACGTTATAATTTCCATAAAAGGTGAATGGATAAGGAAGTGTATTGTGTATTAAATTTCTAGAATAAATATCATGTCATATTTATTTATCATATTAATTATTATTATCCTTTCCTACCATACATGTGAATATTTATTGTAAATAGAATCACATCACTTCATGAGGCGATATCCGACCGTACACATGAACAAAATTATCATTTATTCAATGGATGTTATGGTAAGAAATTATATGATATATACAATACATATATTTATCAAAGTTTCATTAATAACATATATCAACATAAAATTATTCATTATTTCCTATCATGTAATGCATATGTGAAAAATAATGCACATTCCTTCGTGGGGTTATAGTCCACGTATATATGAGAAGTGTTATTGTAACCCCTATAGAATCAAAATTAATAAGGTGAATATTATATTTTTATCAACTCAACTCGAATGACTATGAACCTAGTAGCTAGACCGATCACCACGTGGCCTCAAGATGGCTTCCCTATATGATACTGGATTATGAATAACAATGTGTATCTGATGGTGGTATAGTGGCTAGACTATAGCCACTTTTTAAAATAGTTCCTCAATGATATATTAGATATATATATATATATATACCTAGACAAAAATAAACTCCATATTTAATAATAACACAACACATAAGAATAGAAAACAAACTAATAATAATAATAATAAACAAATAATATCTTGTCTGATTCCAATATAATAAAATTAATTCATGTGCATTAGAATATACAAAATAAATATAAGAAACATTAATCAAGGGTATACTATACAATAAATAATGATGTGAAAAATCATCGAGGGAGGTCTCCATGATCATCCTTAGTTCGATCACATCCCTACTCTCCAAACACCCAGCTATATGCATAATAGTTCAATATAGAGAACATTTTCTTTCTCCAATGAGGTTTTTTTGGGCAACCTGACGTAATATAATCCCAAACAGGGTGTGATATATACTCAGTATTCCACCACCAACAGTGTCCAAAGCATAATATAGTCCTTTCATATAAAATAATCACTTTTCATGTATTACAAAATAAAAAAATAAATGACTATGTCTGGCTTAGGTTCTTAATTAACACCCATTCTAGTCAGAACTTCTTTAACAAAAACAATAAATGTTTGAAACATAGGCAATGCATAAAAATTATATATTGAGAAGTGATAATAAAAAGTTATAAAACATATATTATGAGATATAATGAAACACAAAAAGTGATTTGTATAGGAGGACATATCAAGTGGATAGAAAATATTCATCTTCAGCCTTTAATAAATAAATATTTACAAAACTTAATAATGCAACATCCAAGGAACGTTCATTGAAATCTGTAACAACAAACCCATGTATTGCACTTGAAACACCATAAAATACTAACTTTAATTGGAGTATGTTAGATTTCATCTATAAATGGACTCACACGTATAACACCTAGCCTAATGATAGACAACTTCCTCGGATCTTCTAGCTAGTATCTCATGTTTGGGGAAATGTCTCAATCATTTCATGGTGCAGCCATCTATCCTATGTGATCATCGAATGTGTACACCTTAATGATCTGATATTTCTCATGATCATGTCAGAAAACATGTTGTGAGGTCATCATAGAATACCGGTATAACCCTTTCAATACACCCAATCCTTCTATGTAGTTGATCACTAGAAAGATGAGTCTCTCCATGTAACTATAGGGAAGAAAACCCTAATATCTATCATTTAAGTAATAATTCATGTAATCAATTGAATTAATAATAAAAAGGGAAATGTTAGTGAGTATGCCACAATTTGAAAGAAAGGTTCCATAAGTGGGCCACTATCATTATCCATTTAATTTTAGAATAAAAATGGAATATACATTAGTATTCTAAATTAAGAATATAGGTAATAAAATAAGGCCATGGAAACACCCATACCATATATTCAATCGAGTCATTACACATATATATCTTTTCTAATTATAAGAAAACTTACCTCATTGGGGGGAGGGAGTTTATTAGAAAAAATGATGTCTTTAATTGCACAATTCATTTAGTTCACATTATGAAATATTATTAAATCAGAAAACATAATGAAATTCATGTCAAATGTGGATTTCAAACAAGAGAGAATAACTATTTAATATATAGATACCAGGAACACAATTAAGGGAGGATACAATAAAGGGGAAAAAATTAAATATACTGACAAAAAAACCCCACCCAGAAGGGGTGATACAAGTTGAGTTCAAGACCTCTAACCACACCAAGAAGGGTCTAAAAGTAATCACGAAATGTAAATCAATTTAATTCAGGGAAATTTAATATCTTAAAACGACATTAAATATGTCTGTTGAGTGGCATAGTGGAGATATTTTAGAAATTATTTAATATTGATGGAAAATATATAGAACACCCACCTATTCATAGCATGACCAAAATTTCAAATATCGATGATTGATTTGGTCTTGTTGGATTACAAATTGATAAACCAATGAATGTATGAAGAATAGGGAAAATTTTCTCACCTTAAAATAGAATAGAATCTGGTAAGATAAATTAAGAAAATGATTAATGAAAAGTAGTAAATTTATTTAGGGATCTCTATCTCTTTTGATAAAATTTTAATCATATTACATATAAGGGATATATCTTGTTACCCAGAGGATGATATGAGGGGGGATCAAAAGGTATCCCCTACTGAGCATGAAGGAGAAGGAAATATGGGGAATAAAATAGAGGTATAGAGAAACTTTTTATTTTCTAGCCTCTTTAATGATGTGTACAATTTGGTAACATGGTTGGTCAAACAATGTACCAATGACGTAAGAACCACTTCCTAAAATGGGAGGTATCATGGTTCATGAAAATAGTTTTGGAAATTAGGTTCAACTCTAACATTTACCCTCTATTCAAAACATACATATAAACACAATGTTATCGGAATCCTATTATATGGATTTTTAAAACATTTTGGTACCACCATCTTTACTAGATGCAACCACATGGATTTTTCTGGGGGCCACATAGTTTCAAACATGCTATCTTCTTCTATCCACCTTCTCCACCATTGAGGTTTTGGTGACTGACACTTCCAAAACTCAACGGATCACCATAAGAAACACTCGGTTGTATACCTAATTCATAAAATAACCCATTAAGGTGTTAAAACTATAATAATTACGTTATAAATTATGGGTTTTAAAATGGCCCATCCGCTAAATGAAAAAAAAATCATTAGATTTTCATCCATTCCAAATATAAAAGATGATAAAATCTCATCATCTAAAAACTTTTCATCCTCGATAACCCTTTGGAAAATAATTAGAGATACACCAAACCTTCTTAAGTAATTATTAATCATTAAAATTTATATGTTGAATTTCTAAATGATCAATGTACCTTACAGTCACCACCTCAAATAGATGGTATATAAGCCATAGAATCGATAATCAACACTCATACCCTTAACTGAAACATTGAGATTGAGATTACCAGATCCAATATAACAAAATACATAATACCATGTAATATCCCTAGACATTAACCCTATGATTATTTACAACATAGTATCTACCATTCAAAGGATAATTTTGAGTTATGTCATCTACACCATTGGAATTTTCTATCTAAGAATGGTGTAAATATTCAAGTGATTATCCTAAAATTATACTTATCCTTAAGAAATTATTGATCTAGTAATTCATGAAATGATTCATCAAAATTCACCGCACTCACACTATAATTAAGTTGTTAAAGAAGTATTTCTGTACAGACCACAATCCTCAAAACTAGAAGAATGTATGTCAATCCACTTCTAGTGGACTGTTCAAAAATTATCGACTTAGAGGGCCAGTGTAAAAAACCCGAAACAAAAATCCCTTTCAAAAGGATTATAATTATTTATTCCATCATGTCCATAAAATCTCATATCTTAATTCTTATGATTTATACACGATCAAACATTCATTTCAGTTTTTGTGAACTACTATAAATTTGGGTACATGCCAGATCGATCACACTTGGATAACCATCCATAGAACATTTCGTCTGATCATGGAAGAAGTCTATGAAATATATAAATCATTATTGGGAGTTCAAAGAGATCATCAAAGACCATACATACCCCAACGTTTATATGAGATATTCTAGTTCACATAAAAATCATCCACGCATTGAGTACACTAACTGAACCCAATGACTGTAAAGTCCTAGAATAAGCTGGTTCACTTCATTACTTCAATGGTATTCCAACACAAGACTCATGTATCACAAAAGATAAACCATACCCGTGTAACTGATGTAGGTTTTATGAATGAAACTACCAATAAGGTGATTAACTAGGACTATATGGTGTTTAATTTTTCACAGTTTATAATTTATTCTTTGTTGGTATATATTGAATGAGGTCTTGATAGGGGACATTAACTTTATTAACATAAGGGTACACCAAGATGGTGCTAATAACATCATGAAGAAAATAGACATTTTTTTAAAAACCATAAACATTTATCAGTATGGTTTCCAAGCATTCATGTCTAACTGCGAAAGGAAATAAAATTTGAACCATCATCGGTCGACCTCCTTTGAAATGATCGACTTCAGCTGCCAACGTGTTAGCATCACCTAACCATGATGCATTTATCACGTGAGGAATTAAATTATACATTAATAATAACCATTTAATTAAATTCTTGTTTAATGATGTTTACAATGGTTCTATATAAATCTTACCATTCAACATTGTTCTTCCTCACAAGCAGAGACATGAACCAAAACTCCCCCAACGAAAGGATTTTCAAAGTCACTGCTGACCATTTTCAGATGGTCCTTCCGGGGATGTATTCCATATACATGAAGGAAAAAAAATAAAATTTATTTATGTGGAAATATCACGCAAAGGGTTTCCTTCAGCATCATGTTTTCCAAAAAATTTGAATCTACCCAAAGACACATTATCCATTGACAACGAAACAATGGCCATGAATGTGGCTAAAATGATTTTAATAAGCATTATGCTGTAAAAATAAAGATCAATATTCCACATAAAAATTTAAAAAAATGTATAGTTTTCTATAGATGTATGTGTGTCAATCCTTCTGAGATATGTCCATGCATGACATGGCATTATGCATTGGACCCAAACAAAAATTGATTCACATGCTATAAATTTAAATCCTATATGAAACATAAAACCAAACAATGAACCATGTATAATTTCCAACAACAACCTACTCACTATACTCTATAGATGAATCGTTAATGTAGTTTATTAGATCTTGTATTTAATGATCAACGATGATCTGAAATAGTTTTTTTCACCCTTTAAGAAACTCTATAGGTACCACGTATACTAGAGAATACTACCCAAGGATTCACTATAACCATGACACATTCTTCCTACCATACATATGCTTTTCATCAATATGAATCCCCATAACTGATGTCCCACATTAAAATATTAAATAAGAGTTTCAATATACAATATAATTATGAGAAAGGATGAATACCTTCTGAGTCATCCAAAACTGATGATGAGGGAAAAAGAGTCACATGACCTACTAGGTTTCTTACCATGACTTAGGCATGTCTATCTCACTAAAAACATGTATTAAAAAAATGATCCCTTCTATAATGAGGGACAAAGAAATGTTATCCAACCCATCAAGATAAGGGAATATTATTTTTTGGTTAATAGTTCTATGAGGGACAAACGACACTCGAATGGAACCTCACACCACAAAATATTTACAAGAATATTTCAATGTAATGAAAGATATACGGGTTCTACATAAAAATTGATATCCCATTATCAAAGGAGTTCATTTTGATCCTACAAAGATATATCTCCAAAAAAAATCCCTAGACTTAAGGGTCAACCATTATTGTTTGAGTTATATTTTATGAGGCATATGGGTAACTCTCTTCCTTCTTTTTCTTGGAATCACTCTATAATGGATTAAACTACCCTTACATGAATGATGAAACTAAAAAACATTTATTTTTTTATTTCCTTAAAATACCTCACATTTAGTTCTTTATTTATTTTAAGGGCTTAACAATTTAAATAGTTCCCAGCATGAAAAACACTGAATATAATTTCACAAAACATAATTTTACCAACACCCTAGGAAAACATAGTCACATTGTCCCACATCTTATACAACAAGGATATTTATCTGAAATCCTATCATATTTTAGAAATTTAATATATAGAACCCATTTTAACATTACTTTTTTATTTACATGATTTAATAATTATCATCATCAATGAAAATTTCAATTTTAATATATTGAGGTAAAAAACATTTAGGTTACAATTATAATTACAAACAACTAAAAATTCTTAAGGTAATAATTATCAATGGAATAGAATATGTATTTTATTATTTAAAAAGGCGTCTTCTTAAGTAATATTGTACATTAAGATTATATATGAAATCATATAAATAGTTGAAGATGCTATAAATGACCATAACTATAAAGCATAGGTATAATCCCTTGGGTTTAAGCACTAAGGAACATCACAATATGGGAAACCTACTCAGGTCCCATCAAGCCAGTCTGGGTTTCATTTGAAAACAACCAACACATTTTACCATTTTAATTTTAAAACATTCATAGTGGTTCATTTCGTACACATCATTCTCTAATCAACATACATGGGTATATTTTTTTTTGTTTATGGATTTATCCACAAGGGTAATTATTACAATGTAATTGAGGTACTCACCCTAATGAGGGAACAAATTTTTTTAGGATCAAAATATGATATAATTATTCAACAGTCTCTATGTATATAAGGCTTATAAAAGATGGATTAATTATACGGGTTACCAGCTCACAATTTAAAAAGTACGCATACACTTTACGTACTGAATGAATGCATTCATTTAACTGAAACAAATTTCATTAGGATAAAATAAGTTTAAAAATCTTTAAAAACTATATAATACTCCTTATGTATACAATTTGAAACAGTATTTGTTTGATTATATGATTCACCATTTTCCAATTTACAAATCACCCTTAGACATTATAATTTGAAAATTGGTTCTCATTTAAGAACAACCAATATGTTAAATAACATGAGACTAATGGCCCATGGATCAAACATCTTATGATAGGTAAGTAAGTTTTCATCAACAAACTATTTGGTGAATCACCATTTAGTTTGATGTTGGAACTTTAATAAACAATTCTATAATAAAATTATAACTATGAATTCAAAACATAGTAATAAATATAGGTAATCATGATAGTAAATACATAGAAACATGCTAATTACACTTGGAAGAAATTTGATTTAACATGTAAGGATACTACGTAACTATGGAAAACACCTAATCACGATATACAAGAAAATAGTGAAATTAAATCATTGGAGCATGTTATATAAGAAAAAAATACTAGATCGAATATCATCTTATATAAACAAGTGGGATAATGTAATACCTATGATTGTATAAAACAAATAATGTTACTAAATTACCTAACATGGTTTATCATATAAAAGATAATAAACCCATGTGGAATATGAAATTTTTTCAAATAGCCCAGTAATGAAATTTAAATGGCATTACATATTCATGGAATTGTAATTCCTATGTTCCTCGGGTGATAATTGTAATGATACTTCCTTTCCATAATAGGGTATGGGTAAATAGAAATAAATAACATATTACTAAATGGGTTGATCACTAAAAGACACAACTATTTACCATCATACATCCCAGTACAAGACTCTTATTTAGTATCCCAGAATAATAACACTATAAAAAAGGGTCTATAACATCACTTTTTAACATGGTGAACCATTTGACTATGAACCTAGAAACTGTACTAGTCTCCACATGGGCCTATGAAAGCCGAACCATATTACTGAATCTATATACTATATTTGAGGGTACGAAGGTGGTACAATGGGGAGGCTATACAAACTTTTTACAGATTATAATAGTGGTATATTAGATATAGATAATCATATAAAATAATTGAAGTGGTAAGGAACAACAACAAAATCATAATTACGATAAATAGAATAATAATAATAATAATAATAATCCGCTAATAGCATGGAAAATGTAAATATAAAAAATTTCATTCATGTGAATGAGTTGCAACAAAAAGGAGTAGGAAAACAGGAAACTATGGAAAAAATAAAATATATAAAAATACATAAAATAAATTCCGAAATCCCCATAAATATTTTTAATGAGAATAATGACTACCATCTCAATCTTGTTCTCCTAACTCTAAGCTAAATGTGTAATAGAAAAATCCGACGAACCCAGACATGCAACATTGAGGGTTGTTTTGTTAGCGCAGTGCAATGGTGTCCCGAAATAGGTGTTAGATATACTATGATGAAAGCCACCAACAGTTTCAATAGCACAATCAAGTTCATGCATATAAAATAAATAATGTTCATGTATATTAAAATTAAATCAAAAATACAAAATAATATATTACTATGATAGGCTCAGGTTCCTCAAGTAATCCTTTCCCAACCAATCCTTCATGAGGCCAAACAAAAAATATTTGAAACATTGGAAACCAGTACATATGAGATATGTTGAAAGTGATAACAAGAAGTAATAAAATAGTTATCATGAGATTTAACAATACAAAGCCTATCATTTTTATTGGTAGACATGTACATTGTATCAAAAATGTATATCATGATCTTTTTGTATAAAAATTATAACCATGGTTAAATAAGTATCATCCTATGACCATATGAGGAAATCCTTAATTAGGTACCCACATAATACAATGAGAGATACATAGGTTGCTCATTGTAGTCAGATTCCACCCATTAAAATCCACGAATGGCATCAAAATATCAATACTAGATGAATGTGTGACAATGAACTCAAAGGCCAACCAATTATCTCACATAAGGGACCGAGTCTCAGTAGTGGTTAGGTAAAACCATCGAACAACTGAGAAAATCCATGTTGTCTCGCCTACGAAATCAATATCTACCACGATGATATAAAAAATGTATAGATATCTCATTCTGAAATACTAGTATCTCCCTTTTCATATAACAAATTATTCAATGAAGCATATTACTAGCATGACGAGCCCATCCTCAGTGTTCCATGTTTTGAAACATGATTATTTCTCACGAAATTAACAATTCAATTAATAAATTAAATTTACAATACAAAGGTCCTTTTATTGAGCATGAAATAATATGAAAAAATAATTCCATAAGAGGGCCAGACCCAAAATTCATTTAATTTTATAATAAAAATGGCATATACATCAATCAGGTACACCAATAATCACGGACAGAAAACATGGCCATGGAAACTCTCAGACCATAAATACAATAAATGAATAGATGATATATATATTCTCTAATTCTATGATATGTTACCTTATCTATGGGTTTTATTATGAAACATTATTTTGTTTTTAATGAAATTAATTTACTTTACATGAGTAAATCTAATTCCATAAGAAGTCATAAATAAACCAACCACAAAAGTTGTTTTTAATCAAGTGAGAATCATCATAGGGTATATAATTGAAAAAGAACACCTAATGGGTTGGATTAAAAAAATGCATACCACATTTAGATACTCTACTAAATGAACCAACCATGAAGGGGTTGTTTGGGTTTAGTTCATAACCTACATTCACAGTAAGAAGGTTATAAACACATCATAAGGAAAGCTCAGAATTTAATTCATAGTAATTTATTATCTTGAAGTTACATTGGATAACATAGCTGAGTGGGAAAATGATGATATATTATAATTAAAAAACACAACAGGGAAAATATATAGAACTCCTACCACATACATAGGTTGACCCAAACATCTAATATCAAGGGATCATCCAATGTGGTTTGATAGAAAATAGTGAAACTGACCAATTCCCAAATATAATATACGGAATTATCCATCCAAAAAATATGATAGGAAATTTTATTTTTAATAAATTATATATAAATGAGTAGTCATAGAAATTTCTAGGAAATTCATATTCAAATGATTGTATTTGGGTCTAATTATATATGAGAGAGATCTCCTCATACATAGAAGAGGAGAGGGGAGGGGATCAAGGGTCATCCCTTAGTGAGCAATAAATAAAGAGGAAATATGGGTTAATAAATAAGTATATAAGGTAATTTAGGTATTTTACAACATGTTTAATGATAAAAGATTCATTGAAGCATGGTTGGTCATAATGTAGGCCACCCGTGAAAGTGTCACTATACAAGAAGGGAGGTCGCAGGTTTCATGTGCACGATTTGGGAAACATTGGACATACAGTTCATTTTAATCTATCCAAAACCAATAGCAAGACTCATGTCCAAGATGATCATCTTATACAGTTAGACCAAATGGTGTGGGTCCTCCATCACCTCTAGAAATAGTTTCACAATTTTTCCAACGGGGCCACACAATTTTAGAAAAACTGTGTGCCCTTGTGCGCCTTCTCTGTCTTTGATTTTTCAGAGCAAGATATTTCCAAAAATCAGTGTGTAACCCGAGGAAATACCTGAGAAATTACCAAATTCTAAAAAAAATTATGTTATTCAAACATTTATAATTTCATTCAAAATCTTGGTTTTCAAAATAGAATATCCACTAAACACATAAATTCGAATTACATTGAATTTTTTCCCCTTCCAAAAACAGAAGAAGCAACAATATAATAAATAAATATGTATAGTATTATGATATATGTCATATAGAAATATTATATATTGCATTATATCCATCCATGATAACCATTTGTTTAAATTGAATTACATCAGTTTGTGAGACGACAGTTCACTCTACACACAATCAATAATTTCATATCCCATTTTAAGGTGGAGGAGATTATTTTGGTTCATTCCCGTAATTAATCAAAATATCAGTATATTTAAAATAATTGGAATATTATATAATCATTATTTAATTAAAATTTTGGAGGTGAAAGAAGAAATAAAATAAAACACACAGTTAAGGATGTTACATCTTTATTGGACAACTTCATTCAGTTTGCACCAAAATCCTTCCAAAGATGGATTTATAAAAAAGAGGCTTCCCGGATGACGAGAGTGAAATGGGTATGTTATTTGGGTATTTCATGTGTAAACCAAATGGTTTGGGAATTTTGTAATGGAATGAATATTTGGTGACCTTTTATAAATAACAGATAGGATACACATGGGATGTTTTAAAAAGAGTATTCCACCAACATTTTTCTCATAACGAAAAAGTTCAAAAAATTGACCATTATAATATAATAGAATATATAAGGTCTAAATATCATCATTTAATATTAAATATTCATTGTGTGCCATTTTAATCTTTATATTTTGAGTTAAACCCCCCCTGAAAACCCCATTTTCACCTTAACCATAATAAATAATTTTTTTTCACTATTCGTTAAGGTCAATAATAAATGTGAATTTATAAAAAGTCAAATTACATTGATCAAAAAATTGGAATAAATTTTTATATATTCAACTCACATAAGTTGCAGAATTTACGTAAATATAAAACCCACAGAAATTTTGTAAAAATGGATTTGTCAAGAATCACATTTTTTTACAAAGAGGATCTCATATTAACTATATGATAAGTAATAATAATTACATGAATTTAAATTAATATTTATAGTAATATTTTAATTAAATTTGTTTTAAATCATTTCTAATTAGAGTATATTTTAATCATTTAAATTAGAATAACATTATATACAACATATAAAACAAATTCAGCCTAAAAAAATAATTAGACTAAAATATAGTATAAAGATGATTTATGCATAATTAAATGGATTTAACATATAGAAATAATAAATATTTTATTATTTACTAAATTAGAACAGTAATTATGAATAATTTATGGAAAATAAATGACAATTTTATAAATACTAGTATTTTCACTATTCACTGAAAATGTAATATTTTCTAGAATATTGTAAAAATTAACCATAAATTATTATTTATTTGTCATGTTATTTTTTAAATACATTTTATATAATTTTATGAATTTTATTTTAAAATATATGTTCAATGGGCGACCAGAATGCCTTTAAAAATATATTTCATTGGATAACATTTTTTTCATTCCAATGGTTTTTATTTTATTTCAAATCAATATATAAAAATTAATATTTTTATATAATTTTGTAATACATATAATTTCTATAGGTAATTTATTCATATCCATACCCTCCAACTTAATGGAATGGTAATAATGATCATGTCAAAATAATATTATTTCAATATTGTATCATGTTTCATTTAAACAAGGTGTTGGATAAATCACAAGCCACCAAAGAAACAAAATTTATTTAAAAAGAAATATTTAATCAATTATTAGGATATTCTATTTTGTTATGGGGTTAGGTTTGTGTGTCATATATTAAATGAAACATGATTTACCTTTGAAAAAATATTTCGTTGTTACGTTCTTCCCCCTTAAAAAATTGCATCTATGATGTATATTTATTACCTCTGTAATCAATAGTTTGAAATGTGTAAAATACAATGTATTTAAACCCACATCTTAAAAATTATTAATAAATATTCTCTATGTTAAAAGGGGAATTTATGTATGAAGGATATCCAAAATATCACATTATCAGGTTTTTAAATAGGATAACATTGGTGTGGAATTAAAAAAATTTACATGGAGGAGAATAATAATTCCCAAAGATTAATATAGAGTAATATATATCATTTATCACAAGAAATTGAGTGGTTAGTAGAAAGATAAGAATATAATACCCATAAATCCATGATTATTTATAAGACCATATGATTCATCAGATATGAAGCTAAAATGATAAAACTTTTATTCAACATCCTTTCCCTAAATTTTTGGAGTTTTTTACTATATATGAATATAATGAAATATAATCTCTTGATATATTTTTTTTCATAAGAAAAATTTATCCTGTGGATGTTCTTCGATTAAATTCCACCTTATCTCATAGTCTAAGAGATGAATATTAGAAAACTATTATTTTTAACTGATTCCCTGAAATTGAAATTTAAAGGATCACAGATACCATAAAAGATTAGTACACCATTACAAAAAAAATTAAAAAGAAAAAAGTTAAAAAAAAACTTTTGTCAATTTCCAAAATAGAATTTGATTCAATTAATATTCAAAATTCAATAATGAAACCAATGATTTAACATAAATAAATCCCTATATAAATGACCGTATATCCCAAATAACCTTAAAAATATCACAATTATATAATACATTAATTTCAATGGATATTTTATACCCGTTAAGAATACATCTCAAAAATTTAATATAATTCATCCAAAATAGTCCTTTTCATTAAACCAAGTGGTTTTATATAATTCAAATACATAAAATATCTACTAAAATATCCTTAGTCACCCCAAAATCAAATGAATTAATCCCATAATATGATTCCCAAAATCTAAAAAAATTATCCTTCTAAATATCTTAATAAAAACAAAGTAACACTAATTATTATTTAATGTAGATTAGTGGTAGGTGGTCAAAACATATTTCACTTCGGTTGTGGGTTGAAGCCACATAGAACAGTTGGATGCAATGGGTAGTCACCTGTTTTTTAGATTTTTCATTTTAAAAAGAAATATAAAAACTATAGTATGATTTTATTCACAGTTAAACATGATATTATAACATTATCATGAATACATTAAACATCTTGAAAAATAATATGAGTCATAAAACCATATTTTTTATGTAAAAGAAGTTGTATGTTTAGTTCATTCTTATACACATAATCAGCTAGTTACATAGAAATCATAAACATCTCCAAGAATATATTTTTGTAAATTATATATTTTTTTCATAGAGTACCTCCTTAATATTAAATTACCCATATAATTATGTAGTAACATTCAACAAATTCATAAATATACTTAAGGATAATCTTCTTCATAATAATCTATATATTTATTTTTTCAACATTCATACTATTTTTGAATTTTCTTATATATAGATTTATATAATTTTAAATAATTATTAAACCATTAACTAGGATTTGAAATCTAATTCCTTAATTCCTCCTTACTTTAATATATAACATGTTATCTCTTCATCATTAGTAGGAAAACATGTAATCATATAACCTTGTTGATCATCTTCTTGAACGTTCCCTCTTGGAAATTGATTTGTATAATTCTTATTCATTCTATATTAAAAACATTCAACTATTTATAATTTCTATGGAAATCATTATTATCATCCTTTTTGTTAACTATAATATATAATTTTTTTTATAAATTACTTACTCTGTTAAGAGATTCTTCAAATATAATATATATTCTCATACCTTTGGTAAAATATATAATGTAGCTCCTTCAACATGGTGAAAATATAGAAAACTGAATGTTATTTACAGCATGGTATCCACCTCCAAAATTATTATAAGGAATATATAAATATATTATTTGTGGAGTTTAAGATTTGTTTAAGGCATAATTTGTTAATCATATATTATGACCAGTGATTAGGAATAATTACAATGTCCATTATTCCAATCATCACATCACTTGGTTATTCATCTATTCAGTGTATGTCTTAATAAACATGAACATAGTTCCTCATGGTTACCACAATTAAGTATGAAAAAAGAAAATTGAGATTATTTTAACTAAAAAAGGTACATAAGGGAAACTTATAAACTCTATAAGGGTAAATTTCAAATGAAAATTTCATCCCAACTTATGAGTCTTTTGTTTTCACCCTAGTTTATCTATAGTAATTTCCATATAAAATTTTTAAACAATTTTTTTTCATGTCATTTATAATTTTTCATAAAATGATTTCTAATTTAAAAAAATATCCCAAGAGACTCTCAACCTAGATGTGCATTAAAGACCATTATCGTGTATTGTGTAATGCTCGAGTTATGCCTCCTGGGCCTTTTTAGAGTTTTTACCCCAAGGCACATCTGTTCCAGATCCACATACACTTATAGTACCTAGGAATGGATTTAATATATTGGGATCCAACTTCTCTATACATCACAATATTTGAGGATATTTTTAAATTTTTAGTCTTATACATTAAATTATGCAAAGGGTTCTCACTAAATATTTTTATCCTAGTTTCCATAGTTTAACTAAATATTTTCTCTAATACAAACTATAATGGTAAATAATTATTTCTAGTTGACTATAATTGTTACCAATTTGGACACTACATGGGGGTCTTTCTCCTTTGGATGGAAACTCCACCATACATAGTGGAAACCCCTTTCTCATGAAGCCCATGTTTAGATAGACGTTCTTTATTGAATTCTCGTACATGTGAGTTTCCAAAATCATATTCCATCCATTGACTATGATACCAAAAATTATGACCTGTGATTTTTACACATATTATTACGTGATTGTTAACATAAACATCTATTAACACAAAACATGGATTATAATGGCCATGTGTATAAGAAAATACAATATTCATAGGATCCAAAATTGAGACTAAAAATAAAAAATAATAATTTAAATCTACATAACAAGATCCAATATCCTTCCAAGTTTTAAAACTAAATTGGAATACCGATGTAACAAATAATGTATGTGTTAAACGAAAAATCCCAAATAATTTAATAAAAATGATAATGAAAATTAACATTACAGTCAATTTTATAACATAATATCATCGAAGAGAATGCACATGAGTAATTTTGGGGAAGAATATCATAATGAAAAAAGTATCTTATGATCATGGATTTATAGGACCTATGGAATCAACATAAACATGAAATAAACATGTTCAAATGATAAAATGATAGATAACATCTCATGGTGTAAAATGTCAAATAGTGTGTTTGGATTACTCCCAAATCCCAGACATGATGTCTCTTAAGACTATATCATTACCAAATTCATATGACTATTTTCATGATTCACTCATCATAAAATTATCTTGATAAATGTGTTCCATAAGAATGAAATTAGTTATAATTTACAACATAATAATAACTCATGGAATGATAATGGGTTGAATATTATTTCTTCATATCACATTTGAAGGAAATTTCATCTTGAATGAATTTAATAGATGATCATATGGCAATTACTACCCTTTACAATGATGTAATAATAATATAGGTGTATATTTAAGGGACATATACACATAATTTCGATGAAATCCATTAATTCATTTTTTTTATCATCGATGAATATTTTTTTAAACTAGTATAAATATTTTTTAGGAAAATCATATTTTAAATTTTGGTAACATCAAATTATATCATCATATATGTAAAATGATTTTGAATGATCAAATTTAAAATGTATTAAGGAATGAATCCCATATAGTAATTTGTTTTTTGAAATAATGAATACATTTAAAAAATTAAATGCAACAATTTTTAAAACTAATATTTTAAACTTAAAAGGAATCATTAATATATCTAGTGTTCATGATGGTGGAAGTGTTCCATTCATACTAAATACATAAACAACAATAAATAATGTAATATTTTAATATTAAAATAAAAATCTACATTGTTTGAAAAAGGATGTAACCATTAATTTTAAAAATATTTTTTAAATTAAAATTAATAGTAAAAATGAAAATATACATTCAAAGTAATGTATTTTTTAAATTCATTGAAAATATATTTATTTATATGATAATTAATGCATGTCTAATGAGAGAAAATAATTAAAATTTTCATAAAAGTATTTTATTAATAATTTTTAATAACAAATAGATGATAATTGTAACATTACAAAAATTTTAGTGAAAATAAATATGTCAATAAAATTGAATGGTTTCATTTTTCAATTATCATATAGTTTCCTTTAATGGAGATTCAGGTATAAATAATCTCATTTTATATTAGATTTAAACAAAAACACTTACCACTTATGTAACTATTGAGTCATAACATCATATGAATTTATTAGATTTAATGTAAGATAAAATATAATGAATTACATTGTATTCATGACGTTTAACTTAATGTTGTTTTATGTGCTGCATGTTTATGTGATTAAGTGTGTAAAGAAACATGCATCTCAATGAAGTACATGTTGAGATGAATCCTTTTCCATGATTGTATCACTGAAATTAAATTTAATTAATTAAGTGATTACGTGTAGATATTTTAAATACAAATAAATACACATTTAAATAATATTATAAATTATTAAAAGTTTATTTAAAAAATAATTATGAAACAATATAATCAAGGATGTAGATATACAACCTAATGAATGGAAATTGAGTAAAGGAATGACTTGCCTCATGCTTTCCTTTAGTTAATCACTATATTAAATCATTAATAGTTTTTTTATGATCTTATTAAATTATTCAAGAATCCTATTTTTATTTTTAATATCAAATATTATCATTTCAAAACAATTTTTACCCATTTGTTAATAATCATAAATTATCACAATTGTTTTGGGTGTAAATTGTCTTATTTTCTCATGTAGGATACATCAAAAATTCTCAAAATAATAAACATAGGTTATAGTTCAATAATATAAAGAATTATAAACATGTTATAAATATAGTTTTCATCTATTAAGAAAATTTTATAATCATTATTAAATTCTTGACATGGAAATGAATCACATAGCTCTATAGAAAGAGTAGAATGAGATTACACACAATAAATATTATCTTTACATTAAGGGGAGAAATATTAAGGTATTTAATTGTGTGTTAACATTAAATAATAAATATATGTATCACATATATTGATTAAAATTTTCCTTTTTTAGTTCTATGTATATTATTAGCGTAAAATGAATCACATTACATCAAGAGGCGGTTTTTTGGCATAATGACGAATAATGTTTTTATGTATTCAATAAATTGTAATGTATGAATGAATATGATATATTTATTTTAAATAATGATTAATATTTATTTAATAGCTTAAGTCATCATAAAACTAAACCTTATTACCTTCCATGCATAACATATGTGAAAAACAAATCACATCACTTCGTGAGGTGGTAGTCCTCCATAAAAAAAGTTATATCATAATATTGCCTATGAAATTGAAAGTAAGAAAGTGAATAGAATATTATAATTATATAACATTAATTGTATCATATAAAAAATTTATAAAAATTATATACAACATTATATATATATATGTGAAGCGGTGGAGAAAAATGTATTATTTCTATTCATGAGATAGTATACCTTCATTCATATGATCAATGGTTTTGTTTCCCATTTGAGTTAAGTTGATTTGGTTTAAAATCATTACCATAAAATAAAAAATATAATTATATGGAATAAAGTTGGTAAATTATATATGCATGGTTAGGTAATATTTTAATGAGGTGTTAGAAGAAATAAAATAAAACACCAGGTTAAGGATGTTAACTCCTCTTCGAACTAATTCATTTTGATTGAACCAAAATCCTTCATAATATGGATTTATGTAAAATATAATACATATAGGATAAATGGATGGATGTCTTTAATTGAATTAGGTATTTTGTTGATGAACCAAAATGTTTTGGAATAGTGTAAATAATAGGAGATGGGGTGACCTTTGTAAGTGGTAGAGAGGACACTCTTCGAAATTTTTAAAACAATTAATTCAAAAAAAATATATTTCTAAAGACAAATGGATCTCAATTATACAATTTTAGATTAACCCTTATTTTTTTAGTTTAACTCCTGGTAAACTCAATTTTACCTTAACCATGGTAAATAATGTTGTCTGTTTCACTATTCATAATGATAAAAAATCAGTTCACTTAATTTGATATTATAAATCACCCTGAATAATAATATTGAATCAATTATTTCAATTTCTACCCATATTTATTCTTGAATTAAAATTAAAATTAAACCCATATAAGAATAAAAAAATTATTTTATGAGAATAATGTTTTTTAAGATGATCTTATATTAAATATATCAAAATTAATACTAAACAAATAAATTTAATTTACTATATATATAATATATAAAATTAATTTAAATATTTCAATAGTAGGGGTTACATTAGTCATTTAAAATGGATAAATATTATACACATTAGAAAATAATTCATAAAAGATGTATTTTAAAGAAAAATTACAATGACAAATGAATATTTTATAAAAATTAGTACTTTCACAATTCATTTTAATAAAACATTTTCTGAAAAATTACAATGTCTAACAATAAGTTATTATCGATATTTAGATTTCAAAAAAGTATTTATTTTTTGAAAAATAATATTTAAAAAATTTTCAATAAATATTTTTAAAATCTTTTTGAAATATTTGACTAAACCTCCAATTTAAAAATAAATTTGTCCGAAAACATTTGATTTTCATTCAAATGGTTCTTATTTTATTTCTAATATATATATATATAAAGGAATATATTTTATAAATTTATAAAAAAAATTATCGTAATTGTTTTCTTATTTATACAAGAAAATGTAATTGCTAGGTTTTGATGGTCCTTTTAAATAATAATAGTTTATAATATAATTATGTTTCTTTTAAACCCATGTTTGCTTATATCACAAGATATCAATGATATTGAGTTTATCTAAAAATAAATATCTAATATGGAATGAGGGTGTTATATTTTGCACTATGATTAGTGTATCATGTCATATATTCTATTGAACAAGATTTGATTCTTTTAAAATCTCATGGTGTTACAAAATACATATAAAAAATCAATACCTTACCACATGCCTAACCCATAGCTACAACCAGTGAGAGTCGGTTTGGGTGCCCTAGTGCAATGGTAGCCTGAGTTGTGTTTGGGTACATATCTTAGTAGGGTACTACAAACATTTTATAAAACATAAATGGTAATAATATGATATATTAATGTGACATGATCAACTAAAAATTAAGAATAAACAACATTATGTAGATAAATTAATAAATCATCTTCGATCCAATGGTCCAAGACCTTGATCCACCATATCAGTTTCATATAGTGATTTATTTTTTCCAATAATAATAAATAACCATGGGGTATATTTATATCCCTATAATAACATATAAATGATTCCACAATAGTTATGACACTGAATCATAGTGGTCCTATAATAATCCATATCAAATCGCACTTAATTGGTCATACATAACATCATGAAAGTATCATATCTGAAATATCATGAGTCATAGTCATCTCACCAAAATAAAATATTAATTAATTTCATGAATATAATTTCAAATAATCATGGTTAAGCACTAATACAAATCATTATTGTGTCACCATTCCAGTATGATTGGTTCTATGAATACTGAGAATCCCAAAGAACTACATGTATATATCATAGTCAACTGAATTTATCCAAGGGTTTAACTAGGAATCCCATATGAATCATTATAATAATATTTCATGATAAAACACCATATCATCATAATTTTAATAGTACCAACATAATATTATATAAATAGTTTATATCAAATAAGTAGGAGGTGATCAATAGATTATTTTACACATAACCCTTAGTAATAAACAATCATAACAAATTAAACAGCTATAGCCTAACCATTTTATTGGTATGTCTGAATAGTATTGAGCACATTATGAAAGATATATATAAATATAAGTCTTATGTTTCATAAAACAAAACTAATAACTAATCAGATTTACTAAAATCATGAAAACGATTAAATACATATTTTAATGAAATGTATTATTCTACATGTTGTTATATAAAACTGGGTGTTGATCACTATTCATACAAGATTTCAAAATAAGCTTTATTTTATTAATATGAATAAATTAATAATTATCTATTCATTATTAATCACAGTGTTAGGTATTAAGAGAAAATAATTTCAAGTTAAAAAGATTTATTTTTCCTAAATATTTTATTGTGCAGAATGCCTTTTTATAATAAAAAATTATATCAATAATTAATTATTATTTTTTAAAAGAAAATTTATAAATAATATAATAAATTATATATTTTGAAATTATTTTTATAATTGTTATAATGAAATTAATGAATGTAAATTAAATATAATGCTTAAAACATTTTTATAAAAACATTGTCTATTGTGTTTTTTACACTTCTTAACAAGTGAATATATTTCACTTCTATATACTGAATCTTATATAATTTATTATATATTATTAATTAAAAAAAATAATATAATTTAATTGGTTAAATATAATTTTTGGTCATAAATAATGGTAAAAATTGGAATATTATTGGCCAATAGTTAAGGTTGAAATGAGTGTACTCGTGTTTAATCAAAGAGACAAGAATAGCAATTCCATATACCCATGCATAGTTTTTATTGAATAATTATATTTAAAACTTATGTTATTCTAAAATTGAATAATTTTATTATTATATCCACTTTAAAATTTTTTTTACCTTATATGTTTTAAATCATTTTAGTAATTCTATGTGTATTCATTACCTTAATAATAAAACGGAAGATATTATCCTCCACAATTCACTAAATTTGATCATTTTAGATAACAAATGTACCACACAAAAACCTACCTTGATTCACATACTTAATACAAGATCCTTTTTTTCACCTAAGACTCATCATCCATGGCCAAATGTGTATCACCAAGGGAAATCTCTCAAAGAAGAAGAATAAATTTCAAATGACCACTTTAAATTTATTTCATATCGCAACCCCTAAAACATAATATATAAAACATAACATGATGAATATAGTATCATTAATATTTTTAGATGATATTATGATAATTTAATAGCCTTTTCCACATCTTTTAAATAAAATTGGATATAAAATTATCGCTCATGCATATGTGTGGACTACTACCTATAAAGAGTGATATGGTTCATTATCCATCACCGCCTCACATTCAAGAGAATAATGATATATTTAATAAATATATATTAATTTTATAATATAATAACTATTTTATAATAATTTAATATTATATATATTTCATTTTACCTTTTAACTAAAAATGAAACTACTATTCATGAATACGTACAAACTACCATATCCATTAATCGTGTAATTCATTTTTCCTCTCTCTATATATATGGGATGGTATAAATATGTATATAATAAATATATATGATAATTATATCATTGTTAATATTATGAAGAATATGGAAACATGATTATATTACTTGGACTAAAACAGATATTCAAAAATATTCATGAAATATTATGTTGTTTACATAAAAAATTAATGATTTTAATAAATAATTATAAATAAATTGGTGTTGAAATGTTAGAGGTGGATAATATATTGTATTATAGGTGATAATATTTTTTTATAAAATTATATTAATTTTTTATCTCATTATATAGGATTTTATTGTTATTAGGAGGAAATTTGAAATATATATAAGGGTTTTATGTCACAATTTCATTCATACGTAGACTATTCTTGCATTAATTTATGCTAATGAAATTGTATAATTTATCTACCATAAATATTATATATTTTTATATCCTAAAATAATTTTAATAAATAAAAATATTATTTCTAATTTTAATATATTTTTTTACACAAAATATTGAAATAATGTCATAACATCCTGGTTTAGGATCCTTTTAACCTGCGGCCCAAGACAGTTGGTCATTTGGCCTCAAACACACCTAAATATATTCCAGAGGCTACTAACTAGAATCAAGGGCATATTTTGGGATCCTGGAGAGATTATGAAATTTTATCAATGTGGATCATATGATTAGACAAATTAACAGAGAATAATGGATGCATGATATCGCATATGAAATTGTGAAAATAAATACAGTAAATAATTAGGGAAATTTAATCAACACGAAATTTTAATATTATTCCAAATCTCACAGGCTATGTATTTAAAATTATTTCATCCCATGATGATATAAAAAAACTTATATATGGGATACATGGGATATGAATATGAAATATGATGTAAAAAAATAGAAAATTTCAAAAATAAGGACCTGATTGAATCATGAGCATACTTAGTCCTCTGCTCCCATTCTAAAATCTATAAGTAAAATATATCAAGCATATATAGTGGGCTGATTTCCCTTATCTATACATGTACTCATGAAGTCTACTCAAGTACCAAAGTATCCTTGAGTAGTGTGTGAGATAAACTCAGTAGGACACCACCAATGGTGTCTTTAAATAATCCAGGGAGTATAAATAACTTAAAAGTATTCATGTATAATGAATAATAAACAATTCTGAATAACAAATTCCATCAAAATAAGCTTCCTACATGACACTTGGATGGCTCTACCTACTTCAACATCATTTAACATCATAGTCGGATCTAAATACTATATTTATATATATATATATATATCTATACAGAAGTATTAATAAATATATATTTATATACTATATAACTTTATATGAACTATATATATGAGGACCTATGTAGGAATAAATATGGATATAAGGTGATAGCTAGACATGGGGTGTAACATAGGATACAATATGAAGTCAAATGAGATATTAGCTGAAGAAAGTGTACAAGACTGAAATCTCAAAATAAATGAAACACATCATTTCCATCATTTGTGATGGTTGGGTGAGTCATCATTCCAAGAAATTGATATGGTGGAATGTGAAACATCATTCCCATTTTTTAGAAAAATTATTAATGATTCCATCTATCATTCTCATCACTCGATGTATGGGAGAATGAAACTTAATTCTCAACAGTTCACTTATACATTTTCCAACAACCAGCCTCCATGATGGAATAATAACAACAATATAATAATAATAATAATAATAATAGTGGTGGTGGATTAATTCACATGAATTATAATCAACAATACCCAATAATAACAAGGCCGTCATAATTTATTATACATAATTTCATAATGTTAAACATGTATAGTGACCTTTACACGAATTTCACATCATTTAAATCAAAAATTTAATAAACAAGTTATGGAAATTAAATTCCATGATCATTCCAAACACATATACGGTTATTTGTTCATCTGAAAATTTAAATAAAAGCAAGAAATTTGATTTCAAAGATAATATATATACACTAATTTTTCATAAATTAAAGAAATATATATAATAGGTAATTTCATTTTCAACACCCAAAGGGGTTGAAATCAGGAGGTCCTAATCCAATAATCACTTAGAAAGTCTCCATAAGAGTATTAAATCATTATTGAATTTATTTTGAGTAGGGAAATATATTTAAGTGAAGTGCACGGAAATAATTGGTGAGTGTAATAAAGATAAAGGTATGAAAAAAATAACATAATTTATGGAAAACTACTATACCAAATTACTTACGGTCATTAATGAATCTGCATAAAATTTCTTCAACATATTTGTATTAGAAAAGAATAAAATGGGTGAATGGTCCAATGCCTTGAAAATAGGGGGAATGAGATCGCACTAATATAGTGAATGATATGGGAAGATAAACTATGGTAGGAAGTAAGATAACTTGATAATATAACCGTAGATATATGATTATGTTGATATTGGTCCGATAAGAGTCTAGAGTATCAATTTTTCTTGATCCCTAGGTGAGGTGAAGGAAGTGATATTGTGAGGATAGAAGTAGTAGTTTTCAAATAGAAACGGGAAAATAAAGAGGTGGGTTATTTTTAATGAAATTAGGGAAACATAAAAAAATATGTCATACCATGGGGACTCATGGTTTTATTGCATGTTTATTCGAACTATGTTCCAACCATGAAAATGGATCTACCTACAGAGGGACCCGACATAGAGTAGACACACTATTACAATAATCATGCACAAGCTGTGGAAAGTACCTTTGCTAAAAATTCTAGGATTCCAAATATGGATTTTATCACTTGTTCAGACATTTTTAGAAAAATGGTGTTTACTCTCCTATTCACTGGGTACCATTCAATGTTGTGTTGCATGATTATCCCCAACTATGTGTTAACATTCTGGCCCACTCTTTTTTTTTCAATTTCTGGGGTTTTTTGATATAAAGAATCTACATACCCTCTTAGAACCTTTTTTAGGTGATATGTAATATTTTCTATGATGAATAATTGTTATTTAAACCAACAAAATGATTCATACCTTCCATTAAATCCAAGTCATTACAACCTCCCATCCATAAAGAAACTAATACGTGAGATGGATTTTAGTGGGTAAAGAGGGGTATTTTAAAAAAAATATTTTTCCACTAGATGCTCATGAAACCATCCATAGGACATAGGTAATGTTTAATAAGATAAAAAATAGATTTAAACTTAAAAACATTATCCATACCATCATGAAAATTAACATCATAAATTTTTTAAGAAACCTCATATCTTCATTACTATTTAGTGGAGAATATTTTCCTCAATGTCTATTTTTTCATTAAAATGATTAAAATATGTTTTTAATACAATCAAAGGATTTATTAATGTAATATTTACACATTTCAGATTACTATAAAAGAGTTTAATAGTAATATTCATTTCAGATTCCTAATGAGGTACATTTTGTCAATGTTGTGGGAAAAATATATGTTTTAATGAATACTGAATGAAATAAATTTCATTATGTCATGAACACTCAATGATTTGAATAATAATTTATGAAATTTAATGGTTCTTTTCAAAGGATAGTTTCTCTATAATATTTTAATTTTTTAAAAAAATGTGATTTCATTATAAAAATATAATTTTCTTCATCAATAGATGTACAGATTTTTTAAGGGGATTTATGTCTATAATAACATCCTTTTATGTCTTTGTGATTTAGAGGGGATACGATATAATGTTAACGTATCAATTATTTCTCTATATGTTGATTCATTATGATGATTAAATATATATATGGATCCTGATTTCAATTCATTGGGTTATGTCATAAACCCATCTTAAAAAGGCACCACCATGGACATGGAAATGAAGGGAGAGTGATAAAACACCCACCAGGTCCCACATCATGAAATACATGAGGTGGAAAAAGGAATTGAGGGTGTGAAAATCTCACATAATTGGAATGAATTACCCACTATAACATAGTACTGGGAGATAAGGGAAATCGACCACATGAAAATAAATGGATAATTATAAAAATTTAATCAATCCATACTAGAATACATGTATTGATTGAACTGAAATTAGAGTCTCTAAATATGTACCCAAAAAAGGGTCATATATCAGTAACTCAATAATAGATCCAAATTCTATGCTAGAAATGTCAAGTATGGTCCATGATGTCCCACTAGAATCCAAAATGTCATTTTGTATTTATGGAGGATGATAATACATGTATACTTTGTAGAATAAGACCCAATGTCTCTCATGCACATGTGAATGGAGTATAATATTACACCAGTGATCAATCGTCATAAAAAACAACACCTGAAAATTTCATCTAAAATATATTATCCTCAATGTGGCACTCTAAAAAAATAACACATCCATGAATAGTAACTTAAAATTAATTATTCCAATACAAAATTGAATATGTAACACATTTCCACTGATTTACTACTCTTAAACCCAAAAATTGTTTACTACGGTGCTCCCACATCTTTTGTATAGTAACCTACCTTGAAACACATGGTCCATTAAATAATATCACAACAAGTCTACGATAGTCAACATGGACATCACATCACATGTCTATCCTAGAAAACGGGTCCATTACATTACATCTCAGAAGTAACCATAACTAGAATAGTTGGGTATCATTAACATGAAAAAGATAAACCTCAATAAATATCTCTATCATTCATTAAGAATAACACAGTACAATTTAATGATACTTCTATTTTAAAATTAAACATCTTCAATAGTTAATGCTTCTTGCAAAAGTGAGTTTAAAATTGTAATATAGTATTTAATATGATTGTTTGATGATTAATGTTTCCATAAAGAATAGTTTTCTAGCCAATATTATAGAAAAAATAATGTATGAAATTATAAATCAAATTTTGGTATCTTTTGAATGAAAATATAATATATTTATATCAGGGGATCAATCAATATTTTTTTAAATGATAAATTAATTATTTGTATTTTTGTAAATAGTATATTTTGAATTGAAATTATATAATTAATATAAATATTTAAAATAAAATTTATTTACATGAAATTGGTACATAAATTTATATATTTTTATTATTATAATGCTAATTTATGATAACTTAATTATTTTTTGAATGTTTCATTAAATTGGTTTTAATATTTAAATCGGTATTTTTCATGTAAATTATGATTTTATTTAAAAATAAAAAAATTAATATTCATAAAATCATATTCCTAAATATGAGTATATTTTTGAATTCTATACATTGAAAAGGGTCTGGGAGAATTATTAGTATTTTTATGAAATATTTATACTTTTGGTGAATAGAAAAATATACTAATTTGTGATATTTAACAATATATATGAATAAATGAATTATTGAGTCATGGATGATGTAGTGATGAAGAAATCATCCACATTTTATAAATCAAACACTATAATATTTTTATTTAGTCACAATAATAAAAATAACTGATATCATTGACCCATAATAATAAACTAATGAATTAAATAATCAAAAACACCTCACTCCTCCACAATATACAGCCTCTTCTCACCAGACCTCCATATCCTTGGAAAAATTCCAATTTCATCCCAATATATCTCCAAAACCTATCCCTCATGTTCTAGTCCTTATGGTGTCACCAAAAAGGGAATTTCAAATTTCTATAGGGAGGTTCAGAAGGGGAGGAAAGTAAGAGGTAAAATCCCCATTTGTAATTTTATTTTGCATTCAACTTCTATTCTTTTCTTATTCTTCCATAAACATTATAAATCTAGTATAATATATTTACAATACTGTTATCATGTTAATGATATAATCACCACCAATTATCTTCTATTTTTCTTTTATTCTAAAAAAATGAAAACTTCGTTCTTGTGGTGTTAAATCACCACCTTCATTAATGATGATTTTTCATTTTATAACACCGACTTCAACGATAGTAAAAAAAATTATAATGGTTAAAAAGAATTTTGTGACTTATATTATAACATATTTAGTAATGTAGAACACACACACATACACAAACACATATATATATATATAATATTTAAAAAACATGTTCAAGATGATTTAAAAAACACTAAAATGATTTAATTGATTATTATTAACATTTTATCTAAAGTATCACCCTAATATATGAAAAAATATTATATAATATCCACAAATCCCATATAAGTAAATTTAAAAAATATAATTTAAATTTTGGATAACTATTCTCATTTTACAAGATCATTCATATAAGTATACAAGTGAAACAATCATAAAAACAACAGAAATGAAAAATCCGATATTACAAAATTCCGACTTATAACACATAAAAAAGGCCATAAATTAAAATAAAAATATTATAATAAAATAAATAAATGATGAATAGGTTATAAATTAATTAATTAATAAATATTATTTCATTATCATGTACATTATGTGATGGTGTAGAACACTTCTGGACATAAATTTAGGGTTTCTTTCAGAACCTCCATTTTTTCTTTCAGGTTACGCTTTCTCCCTCATTATGAAAATTAAATTCTTAATTATTGTTATATACTCCAACCAAATTCAATTTGTATGTTCCAAAAATATTTACGTTTCTCAATTCTACATTCTTTGATGGAATATATATGTTTTATAAGGTTCAATATTAAATTATTTTAGAGAAGCATGCCCCATTGAATGGAAATTCCCAATTTCTTACTCAAATTCAAGTGCACTCCATAATATAAATTAATAATGAAAATTTTTTCTATAACCAAAATTTTAAACACAAAAAACTTCTTTAGTTAATTTCTAATTTTTTGAAATCTATTATTCCATATTCATATTTCATGACTCTTTTATATTTTCTCTTAAACTACAATGAAGTAACTACTTTATAATGTTTTATAAATAATATTTTTACAGGTTTTAATGTCATTTTCCTAACAATAGTTTGAATTTTTTAATAATAATTAAATTTAATTTCAGTCTCATTAATTTTCTTTGATATACATGTTTACAATCAAATTATTTTAAAAAATGAAAATAATTTTCAAAAATAACTCTTCCATCCAAAGTAAAAGGAAATTTATGTAAATAATAACTCAATGATTTTAATAAAATTTTCATATATTTAATCACCCTCTATTGAATCATAATCTTCATTTATATTGATAAATTTATTACGTATCTACCACATTTATTGAATAGTTTATAATTATTTTTTTAGATGTACTATCTTGATATCATTCACCAAATCACTCTCCATGGATATGATTATACTTATTGTTTTTAAAAATATATTAATAATTGACATGATAGTTTCAATATTATTTTTTTCTTATTATGTTCCAAAACATTTCTATGGGAAAATCATTTGACTTATTAATTTATGGGTGAGACTTAATATTGCCCCTTAATGCATCAATATGTTTCATGAGGCAAACTAGACTTTCTTTTGAACATTTATGTATGTTGTCTTGGAAGAATGAATATATGATTTTGTTGTCCATAATTCTATATTCCCTAACTATTATATTATTTATTTATATTCCATGTGATTTTTACAAAAATATAAAATCCATGGTTATTTTTCATTCTCATGTTTATATGCCATTATTTGGTCATTTTTTTATTCTGTATTATGATGAAGAGAATGTTTTAATCGGTTTATTAGATATTCATCTTGATTTATTTACTATGTTTATGGTTGATTCCACCGAATATATTTTTCTTACTAATCATTTGAGCTCATCCCTTTATTATGGTTTACTTTTATTCTTCATGTTAATTCATATATTGTTAATTAATTATTGGGATAATACTAAATTTTTGGGTGTTTCCAATGGATATACTATGTTGTTAATCCTTTCATAATGTTATTATTACTTACCTTTGTATCTAGTTATAAAAATATAATAAACAATTTTCCATTTAGGATATGCTCACATGATCATAGTACCATTGTAATATAGTATGGCACCGAATTTATGCTACTAGGTTGTTGTATTTACAGTTTATATCTAATCAAGTTTAGTATAACCTTTTGAAACAATATTTATGAACTCATGGGATAAAAATGAAACCCACTGATAGAATTTTGAAATATTCACTAGGAAATGGAGCTTATAATTTGGATATAAGTTACACTGAAATATTAAATTTACATATTTTTTTCCCTACTCTTATATTCTAAATTATGTTTCATAATTTTCTGATCTAATATAGTGTATTTTAATTTTTAGGAATGGATATTAGTTGAAGGAATTAAAACTATATCAATGAACATATCCCATGTTGTGATTTCCCACTTTTTAATGATAAAGATGTTGGAGCTAGAGCTACAACTAGTGCTGAAAAACATATAACTATACTTGGAAAACTATCTCATGTTATGAACTATAACCTTACTCAAATGAAGAATCTATTTCCATGATAATAAGTAACTATATTAGACCACTTTATATGAGAACAACACCCACCATTTAGTGGGTATACAAACCCATTTTATCTTATAAATAGATAATTTCAATATATAAGATATTTATCATATTGGGTAGTAAATAAATGGATACGTTTATCATTTTAGTCTATCATATATAAGGATATGTGGTTCAATGGTTTCCATTAACTCAAAAAAACCATGGAGGAAGAAGAAATAAAAAATATGAAATGGAAGGATTTTAATGAAAAATTAATGGAAGAATATTTCCATCAAAAATAATGAGTGGATATAGGGAAGAAATTCATGATTCAGATATTGAAAGAAGACTAAAAAATTTCCATGTTTTAAGCTAGAATTACATGGTTAGCGAAGTGTGTTGTACATTATATATTTAATACAAGAGGAATGATTAAGAATTTCACTGATGGGCGTAAAAAAATTATATTAAGGGAAATAGTATCCCACAAATTATCATCATATGAGGATATTGTATCTTTTTCCATCAGGGCGGAGAAATAATTTTTCAATCTATAGCCTCAAAGGGAATCCCGATAAGAATATGGGTGTTGAGTACTCTATAAAATTAAATAAATAGAAATAGATTAATGGAAGTATATAATATCTATATTTTAAAAAATTTGGAATGAAACATCATGAAAATTGTCTATTGGGACTTGAGATTCATTTTGTTGTATAGGAAGGGATCACCAGGCTTGTCATTGACGAGGCAAGAAAGAAGATAGAAATGCGAAATGATTCATCTATAAGAAGTTGGGACATTATGAAAATCATTTTCCAAGAATTCTTAGGAGCATTCCCAATAAAATGTTAAGGAAACAAAGATGTGTTTATATAGTCAAAAAATAATGGTTTAAATTCTACATTATATGGTGGTAGTTACATAAATAATCCCCTCATATATAGTTAAATAATTATTTGAATCTACTTCATCTCATTTTTTATATCCTCCTAGTTTTAAATAAAAATTAGATAATTATAATTCAGCAAAATGAGGGAGTTTTGAGTCAAAACTCTTTGTGGAACCATTCTAGCAACAATGACATGTCTTCCACAACCATTTATGGTGTATAAACATGATCTAATTGCTCAATTTATTATCAAACATATTCATGATTTTGATATAGGACTTATTAAGGATTTTATTTTAATGTATATTGCCAATATTTATTGAAATGATAAGGAAATTATGATTCATAAGGATGTTATTGAATTTCTCATTTGTATAAGAGAAAAATAATTATATGAGTAATATCTAGAAACACCTCTAATATATATTATATTTTATATTATTGGATATGAAGATAAGATGAAACAGACTAAAGAAAAATGTTATCTTTAAATTGAGAATGTAGCTATTTTTCAATATTACATTTATATAATTCTATAATATTTACTTTGACCTACACCGGAGCAAGAACTTGATTTTTCTATTGATTTAATCCCTCATGTTAGACCTATATCAAATAATTTATATTGAATGGACATTTTGGAATTATTAGAGATGGATATGTAACTATAAGAGTTGAGTTATAAGGTATTACTTTTCCATAATATTTCTCTATGGGGAGCCCTAAGTCTCATTTTTATGATGAAATATAGATCGATAATGCGTTCAATTTACTATAGATAAATCCAATATATAAAAAGAGTATTAATTATCCTATAACTAACATTAATGGTTTATTTTATCAACATCATAGAGAACAATATTTTTTGATGATTTACCTTCCTTTTGGATATAATCAGTTTAATATAGAGGTGTAATATTTTTCAAAGTCATCATTTAGAATTAGGTAAAGACATTAAGAGTTTACATTAATTTCATTTGGACTGACCAATGTACACTCTGTGTTTTTGGAGTTTGGGAGAAATATATTTGAGTAATATATTGATAATTGTTTATGGAATTTTTTGATGATATATTAGTGTAATACAAATTCTAAAGGGTCCATGACAACTACATAAAGACTATTCTAGATATTAATAATATAAAATAGTTATATAGTATTCTTATCAAATGTGAATTTTGGAATTATTTAGTTTCTTTTCTTGGCCATATTTTCTCCAAGGATAGAATCTCATTTGATCCATTGAAGATAAATACAGCCTGGGAGTAGCCTATACTGATGAAAATATCATGCTTACATAGCTTCATTGTTTTGGAAGTTTAATATCTATGTTTCATTTATATTTTTTTCAATTAGATAACACATTAACAATTCTTACTCATAAAGGGGTTATGTTTATTTAGAAAAAAGGAATGTGAATAATGCTTTAAATAATTACATAGGAGATTAGTGAATGCACGTATATTTACTCTATCTTCCGAAAATGGATGATATGTGGTTTATATTAAAGGATCGATGAAAGGAAATTGTTTTGTTTTTATTAATAATGACAGAGTTATTTCATATCCATTAATGTAGTAAAAGACTAATGAATAGAACTATCCTACTCATGAACTTGAGTTAGATGATAAAATATTTTCTCTAATGATATGGATGCACTATCCCTATAGTAAATGGTTTGAGATATATAAAAATAAAAATATTCAAAAATACTTATTCTCAATGAAATAAATCCTCTTGGGGAAATGTAAATTTCTCAATATACTTAAGGATTATTATTTTTCAATACACTAAAAACCATGGAAGGAAAATAAAGTAGCAGATGCATTGAGCAGGAAGGATCATTGAGTTTTGTACAAAATGAAGATTGTAAAATATCCTATGTACATATATCTATAATATATGGTTATGGGAATTATCAGGAAATTGAAGCAACCCTTCAACTTCAAATGGATTCTAGACTATCATTATTGAAAAATATAGAAAGTTCTCAAACTAATGATGAGAAGTTTCAAAATAAAATGGAAGTTGTGAATGATGGGAAATTGGTAAAAATCATATATGAAGATGGAATTTTGAAATTTTGGATGATCATTTTGTTCCCTATATAACTAAGACAAAAATAGAATTATTGGATGATTCCCATTTCTCAAATTTTCCTATACACCCGAGTAGTGCAAATATTTACAGATATTTGATGGAACATTTCTAGTGGGATAATATGAAGTAAGAAATTATAGATTATGTATCAACATATTTAGTTTGTCAATAGGTGATGGATGAAATAAAAAATCATTGAGGATTATTTATAATATCTAACTATTACTACAAGTAAATTGGATGAAATCACTATGTATTTTTTGCACCACATTACTATAAACACCAAGAAATTATGATGCAATATGGGTAATTTTCGACCAACAATTCAAATCCGCACATCCCCTCAATATAAGGGATAATTTTCCACTACAGTTTCTAAAAATCCTCAATATTAATGGATTTGTATGAAATCTTGGAAAATATCATTAAATATTATCTTATTATAATCCAATATTTACATCAAAATTATTAAAAAGAAAATTCAGAATGATTTGGTTACTGAGATTCATTTGAATACTTCTAATCTCCCTCAAACAAACGTATAGTCTAAAAGAATGATCAAAATCTTATAAGACATATTATTATCTTGGTAATATGAATATAAATGTATTAGGGATATGTTTTCACATTTTTTAGACTTTTCCTATAATAATAGTTTTCATTCAAGTATTGAAATAGAACCAAATGAAGTTTTATATGGAATGAGATGGTGTGAACCAATTTGTTGTGATGATATTGGTGAAACAAATATTATAGTCTTGGTTTTCATAGAGGAAATAACAATAATTTTAAAGAATATTAAAACCCATATCTACGAAAATAAAAGTAGGAAAAATAGTTAAGCTAATAACTGGAGGAAGGATTTTGATTTTCAAGTGGGAGATCATGTCTTCATGAAGGTATCTCCATGGAAGGGTGTTGTAAGGTTCGGTAATAAAGGGAAACTGATCCCCATGTAACATAGAATTTTATAAATTAACGAGAAAATTGGAATAAAATAAAATTATTTTAATTCCACTTAGCATTTCGAAAGAACACGATGTGTTCCACTGCTCATTGTCATGGAAGTACACACCTAACACAATTCCTATTATAACACCTAAAGTAATTAAACTCGAACCTCATTTTCCATACTGTGATGAGACTATCCAGATTCTACACATTGACTAATATGTTTTGAGGAATCATATTAAATGGAAAATAATTGTTCTTTACAAAAATCATTAAATTTAAGAGACAACATGGGAACCAGAGAAATTTATTTATAAAATTACCAAAAACATTTAATGATGTAATATTATATATATTTTTGGGATTGATGTTTTTGAAGGTGGGGAGAATATGACACCCCATTATTTAATTATATGTATCTTTTTAAATTTAATTCCTTTGATAGTTTAAGTTTCATACAATATCGTGTTTGAAATAATAGTATACTATAAAAATTAACTATTGAAATATTAATGTGACCATTATAAAAATTAATCTAGAAAATAGAACTCTAACATAACCTATGAGAATATAAATATAATATCAGTATATTAAGAATGAAAATATAATATATTTATTTCAAGTAATTAATTAATAAATTTTTCAAAAACTATAATTAAAATATTTGATTTTTTGTGATACAGAAATCATCATTCAAAGCATTTTAAAAAAAATTATTTAAAAGCATGATTATTTTTATGAAGTCATTTTCATAATTTATATTTTTTTTCCTTATGATTTTAATATAATTTTATGATACCTTAATTAATTTTTTGAAGTGTAATTAAATCATTTATCATAATAAAAGATTTATTTTTCAAGAGAATACAAATATTATTTAGAAATTAAATTTCTGATATTTATTAAAAAAGTAAAAAATGTGAGTCCATTTTTAAATTCTACACGTCAAATATTAAAAGGGTTAATTTTATGGATTATTATAACATAGTAGAATTTTTGGAGAATAGTAAAATATGATAATTTGTGGTATTTAACATTAAAAGTGAATAAATTAATTATTTATACCTTAATTATTTAAGGATGATATAAGAAATCATTATTTCATACCCTCATTGTCTAATTAACTTATTCCATCACAAAAATGAACAATATTGATAGTATTGATCCAAAATAACAAACTAATGAATTAAATAATTAAAAATCACCCCTCTCATTGTCTATAAATATCACTCCTCACCACCTATTTTCTCTTCAGCTCCAAAGCATTGGAGCATGTATAATTTCACCCCAATCCATCTCCAGAAATTCTACCCTATTTTCTATTCTTATTGTTATGTCCCAAAAGACCGTTTTAATGTTCTTAAAGGAGGCTCACAATGAGAAAATTTTAAGTGATAAAATCCAATTTGTTTCTTTCTATCCGTTTAATATTTTTCTTTTGTAATCTTTCCTGCACCTCACCTATCCATAATAAAATGAAAACTCTAGTATATTATATATACTTAAATTTTATTAATTTAATGTTATATTCACCATCACTTATATTGCCTTCATTTTTATCTCTCAAAATGAATCCATTATCCGTGAGGTGTCGATTGACCACCGTCATGGGTTATGATTTTTTTCTAATCCCATCTTCTTATTTGGTAATAAATAATTTATAATTGTGAAAACATATTTTAAAATTTATAATAAAATTTATTTATTTTTATACAACAAATATATATTCATAATATTGGAACAGAACTAGTTTTTGATGATAATGACAAACAAAATAGCATAATCTACATGGTAATCATTAATGTTTATCAAATTAATCATCTTATAATCAGAAAAAAATGTCATATAAGATCATTAAATAATATATAATTCCATTAATTAAATCTAATTTCAATTCTAGATAATTATTTACATTTACGTGATCTTTTGTACATGTATGCATGTGAACCAACCATAAAAATAAAGGAAACAAACACTCCTAAATGAAAAAATTGAATCTTGAAACTCATAAAAAAGATATAAATAAACTTAATTATATTATAATAAATAAAAAAAAATTAATAGATTCTAAATTAAATTATTGTTGAATATAATTTAATTATCTATGACATTAAATGCATGTTCAAAACAATTTTGTACAAAAGATAAGTGTTTCTTCTCAAACATCTATTCACCCTTTGGGTTACACAATTTCTGTATTTTCCCCAATTTAATTATAAGTTATTATAATTTAATCATAATATATTAATTTTGTATGTTACTAACATATTTAACTTTAGAAACAAATCATTATTTTATGGCAGATACAAGTTTTTTAAATCTTCTTATTCAGTTCCTCCTGATAAGCATGTCAAATTAATGGTAACTTCTAAATTTAATACCCATTTTCAATCACACTCCCTAATATATATTAAGAAAACATTACATTTCAAGAACTAAAATTTTTATCATGAAAAAATATATTACTTAATTTACTCTTTTATTCAAATAATTCATCCATTTTACTCTTTCAAAATTCTTTTATATTTTCCCTTATATAGTAGTTAATTGGCTCATTTATAATGTTTTTAAACCCTATTTTTATTTGTTTTCAATCCAATTTCAAAATTTCAGTATAAATTTTAATTTAAAATGACTAATATATAATTTCATTAGCTTAACTTTTCTGGGAATACAAGTTTATAATATGAATTTTATAATAAAAAATTTAAAATTCTTTTTCAAAATAACTATTCTTTACAAAGTAACATGGTATTTCTTTTAACAATACCTCAATGATTTTATTAGAATATTTTCATATATTTCAACAACCACTGATGAATCATAAAATCTATTGAGATTGAAATATTATCTTAAAATGTACCATATTTTATTCAATGGTTTATGATTATTTTTGGGTTTGTACTATCTTGATATCATTAACCATATTACTCATGGTGTTTATGATTATGTTTATTATTTGGGTAATTTATTATGATTTCATATGACAATTTCAATATGAATGTATTTGTTGATTATGTTCCACCCAATTCATATGAGTAATAAATTGGACTTAGTATGTAATGGGAAAGGCCTACTATATACCCTTGATTCATTAGTATCTATTATAAGGAAAACTATAAAAAAATTCTACACCTTAATCTATGGTGTCTTTATTAAAGCCTTGATGGTATGTTTATAATATATGAACCTATGAATTCCATCAATATGAGATAATTTATTGACATTACATGTATTTATTATACTTTTATAATATCCATGGTAATGTTTTTTTCTCAAGTGATTATTTATATCGAAATATATGATCACCTTATATTAATTATATATTATACTAAAGAGTATCTTTTAATGGAATGATTATTTATTTATTCATATTTCTATATTGAATATGTTTTTTGATAGCTTCCATTATATTTCATACCCTCACTGATCATTGGATCTCACCGATTTCTTTTGTTTTGTTTTTTCCCAACATGTGAATATGTATATTATAATGTACTTGAGGGGATAATATAAGAGTTTTGGCTATTTCCAATGAGGATGCTATATTTTTTTCCTTTCAAGTTGTAATATAAAATGTATTTTCTATCTAGTTTCCAAAATATGATAAAATATTTGGTCCTTCTAGAGTCGTTCACTTGTTCATAGTACCAATGTAATAAGTTGATAGTGACTTTAGGTTATTAGGGTTGGTTCCTTGACATATACCCACAATAATCCATCTCATCAAGGATCTCCACAATGGAATTTTTTTCTTATGGTCATTGAATAAAATGTATGTCTATGTCAACTCTAATAGAAATAGGGGAAGTTTGAGTAGGAATCCATCAATCTTCTCAACTGGGATATTGAAAAAATTCCCCCCCACAATTGGATGTAATACTATAGTTCTCAACATGGGTTTCATGTATATAAATGTCATAGAAAATAAAAAAATTATATATGTATATTTCCACAGAATATCCCCACCATTGGGTTCTGAAAAAGGGATCCATCCAACTCAAAATATCAACACCAAACCTCTCTACAACTACCAGTTTTCCTGCAAACTAATATTGTTAAACCCCACACAACATGACTGTAGACAATAGCTACATTCCATTATTTTCAAGATAAAACAATTTTTATATTTTCTACTACCAAATAATTTCAATTAACTGGCCAATTTATTTCAATTTTACACATCCACCTCATTTTACTATGAATACAATTTTATTTCAAGTACTCATTATCCATTTCAACCAATTCCATTTTAATTCATTATAGTAAATTTCATTCCCAAACAATAGAAATGGTACCAAACCATTCCATAATATAAAAAACATCATCCTTATTCCAACCATCCACAAACCACCAAAATTTGACAATAATAACCACCTCTTCATCAAAAATAGTGACATCACATCCACATCCATCATGTCAGCCACATATTGTAGCCCCACATGACTTACACAAAAACAACCATAAATCACTGGAAAATGCCTTTTTTTAGATTTATCCATTGTATTTCATCACATTAACTTATTTAATTTAATTTAATTGTCACCGAAAATGTAATTTACATAGGAAAAAAATTTATTAGTCCAATATAAGTGGTTAACTAATTAAATTTTAGTGATTAAGAAAAAACCACCCAAAATAGGATCCTTATTCATAAAAAAACAACATAAATGAAGAAACCAATGGTAAAAATTTTCATCAAACCCTCTAGACCATAAAATATCTACATTTATAATATAAAATGTAGTAATTCATTGGAATTATTTCACCTTACTTATTCAAAATCAACTAAAACATATATTTATCTTTAATAATATAGTTCATAATATCATTCCAAATATAATAAATATCATGACCCTCCCATATGATTCAACTTGAAGAAAAATGAAGAATACCTTACATAAAATGAATATTTTTTATTCACTAAAAATGGTTTAATCAAGAAGAAGGTTTCCACCGAGCAGTTCAATAAAGGCATACATACATATAAACCTAGAACAAAAAACCACATCATTTCATTACAAAACACCACCAAAATAATAGTTTCATAAGAAAATTCATTCCCCAAATGAAAAACTAGGAAAAAAATAGTACCTAAAACAACAATATCCCCTAGAAACACCCATATTCGTTCTCCCAAGGCTAGGGTTTAAATCTACAAAAAGGGGATAACAGCCCTCTAAAGGACAAAATTGGTTCACCCATGAAATGAGATGAAATTTAAAAGAAATGGGGGGGGGTTAATGTTTGTTTTTTAATTTTTCTGTAGTATACATATCATAAGACCACAATATATCCTCACACACTACACAATTGAATTACTAACAAATGAATTAACAATAGTGCAGTGGGATAGGAAATACTGTATCTTAGTTGGTCAAATTATCCACTTAGAAATATTACACTCTCTATGAAATTTATATGATATAGAATGGAATTCCATTAATGTAGTGTTAATTTATATGCATAACAATCCATTCATTATTAAGTGTCTATGATGGAGCCCTATCTCTATGGACTAGTGATTCATAAAAAAATTAGAACCACTGGCATTTACACCCAAGACTCCAAGACAAAGACAACACCCCTACATTGTATCTACTTGGGTATGAAACACATTTCCATATAAAATCCACTCTCCACACTAAATATTTTTCTATTTTGTTAGTACAACGAAAATACTTGTCTTGATTCCCGACTCCTCAATGAACCTATCCATGTCGTATCGGTAGGGATTTTGGAAGTAACATTGAAAACCTCATCCTAATACTTAAAACTGCAACTACCCTCTCCAAACCATGTTTGCCAGCCATAATGAGGAAACCACAACTTAATGAAATTGAATCCTCTTGTGATGAAATCTCATCATCAAATCATCTATTAACTCTCAAGACTACTTAGGTCCTCCCCCAGAAACCTCCTACACCAAAATTCCAACCAAGTAATGGGTTAAAAGAAAAATACCATTATATCAAATACATCTCATAATTTTCTCATCCATAATAATCTATACCATACCAAAAATAGAAAAACGAAAAATGGGGTGTCCAAAATGCTATCTTGTCAGATACCACTTAATGATATCATTACAACTAAACCTATCCACCATCTAAACACACCAAATCTAGCCACACAATTTCACCAAAAATCCCACACCACCACACTGCCACATTATTCTACTATCCACACCTCAATATCAGTCTCCACATAGTCCAAGACAATGATCACGACAACAATTACTCGTCACATCTCTACGAATAATAATCAAGAAATTCTATCTTCCATATCGAGATATTATCCAAATTGGATGGGACTAACTCACTCTTACTATTTGGACATGTTTCTTAATATAATTCATATTTACTAGAATTTAGGGTTTATATATATTATTATATGGATGCTTTAAAAAACATAACATCAAGGAGATGCTCATCTCATAAAACAATTGTATCAAAAAATAAAATCAATATAAATACAGAGGAAAACACAGAACAACTATATATACTATGAAAAAATATGTTTGTAATGATCCCTAGTAAAATTTTCCAGGACACCAATTCTCCATGGAACATGAATAAATATTTGGAGAGAGTTAAAACCTATAATACATCTCACAAACATGCCCCAAAATATAAAATTTCCCAAAAAACAAGGGTAATATTTCACACCTCCTTCCAAAACACCACTACCGACATCAAGGATAAGCCATAAAAATTATGTATTCACTAACCATTAACATTAAAGGATTAATTAAATGATCTACATAATACTTTTTCCAGTCCATTTTGAAATTCATCATCTCATGATCAACCTACATCACATCTATAATTTTATGCACCACATAGTGACTAAGAACAGATGATTCCTCAATAATGGACTACAAAAATATAGAACATCAGAGCCTCCTATAAATATCATCAAACATGGGTTTGTTGATGGATTAGTTACATATATTTTTGTATGTAAATTCAAGAAATAAAATTTTCTTTTCCTACTATTTGTTTTTATACAAGATTCATGTCCAACAAATATTACTTTAATCACAATAATCTTCTCCATACAGTCATACGTCTGAGGGTGTAGAGTATTATTGATGTGAAATTGATTAAAAATACATATTTTCAATATTCTATTAAAATATGAGTTAAAAAAAGAATCTTGATATGAGATAATTGAACTTTCAAATCTATCCTGCTACACAAACTCATCCACATACCTCCTTGCCAAAATGTCCACAAACTCAGACTCCAAGATCAATAAAGGTGGTCCATTTTCATCAACAATCCATGATTACCCAAATAAAATCACATACTCAATGAGATTAGTTGAAATAGATGGATGATACTAATTCATGTCATCCCACATAAACATATTTAAATATAATGGTTGTAATAAGCCACTAAGGACATGGTGTTATACCTTCACCTACTAGAAAAAAACACCAATCTTCAAACTCCACCATCACTCAAATCATCATGGGTCACCAAAAATGAATCCTCTATCCTTGGTAAATCTTAGATACCCCATAGTTTTACAACCTATGGGGAGCTATGAAACATAAAAAATATTACTTCATTCATCACTACTAGAATAATCTTCCCCCACTAAAAAATCATTTTGTTTCAACCATCATCAGAACATCCCTCTATGGAATCACCGCAACCAACATGATATTTGATGACCTCTACCTCTATGTAATTCATGTGAAACAATGATAGATGACACATTATGAAATAATACATTTTCATCTAAAACAATAAACCTTCTCTGTCAACCACCATCACACATGAGTGTAGATATCCCAAATCATATATCTACCTATAAACATCTATAGACTCCTAAAACACACTAAAATGAATTAAAACTCAATGTATCAGCTATGAATCTCCTCCTTATTAATATGTTAGAGATAACAATGGAATTTTTAGGATGAATCAAAATATACCTCCATTGATGTAGATTCGTTTAATGATGATAAAAGATATATCTCACTCTACTTTGATTTATGAAGAACACAAAGAACATCTACTGAGGTGTGGTCACCTCAACATTAGCACAAACATAAACACTTCTAGATCTAGATCATGGATTTCATCATAACACTCATGGGGATAGAACTATATAGACCCATAAGATGTCAAATTTTTTGGCTTCAACAAGGTGGATCACAATAATAGATGAGATGTTTCACAAAACACCTCACACATCATCCCTTCATCTAGAAACTGGAGCACTAGAGGACTAATTATTAACTGAATCAGGTAATCAAATTCATCATTACTCTGGCCAATATTTATAAATAATTTTTCCTTCAATGTATAATTTTATATTCAGAATAAAATCTATTACAATCAGATATGAACCTTCAGATATAGCTCATAAGACCATGGATATTGGGAACCTCTACTAAATTTTATGTTTCACCTAAGAAACAACTGACACAAAATTTTAAGGGGTACTCCCACACCTTTATAGTACACCATGTTCCGTATTAAATTAAACACTCAATTCTAGAACATAAACATCAAAACAATTCTATATAGAAGGCGGGAAAAAGAACCTATAAGACAGAACTAAAATGGTCGACATAAACCAGCTATAATTTGAGTAGATCAATATGATCTCAGTGAATAATACAATGAACAAACCCAATAATTCACATAAAATAAATATTATTACTCCAATGAGTATAATTTTTCCATTCATGGAAATAAACAATGTGTTGATGAACACGATGTGACAATACCTACATATGAAGGTAGTCTTTGGTATATCATCATCCTTTACCTCCAAATACTGATATCCAGAAAATATATCTATCGTAGGAATCCAACTAACATCATTAACTAGTTAAAAATATCATTAATAATAAAAAGTGGGTAATTATTATTGATCATCACTAGATTAAACCCCAAAAAGACTATACATGGTCTTAGAATACAACAATCTTTCTTATATAATAAAATTGGGAAACCCTAAGATGAAACACTAGGGTAGATGTAAGCTTCAAACATCAGGTAATTTATTTAAATACACATGTCCTAAAAATAATTAGGTTCATTATGGTAAAGAGACATCAAAATTATAAAGGGAATGTATTGTTGATCTATTGTTGAATTGATTTCACGTATATAGGGTATCATAAAGAACTCCGTGGGGAAAATATCCAGACACACCCTAATAACACTAGGATCCTCCCCCATTCAATATTCTTCTAACTCTAAATACATTTGGGTTTTCAATTAATGAAGGAAATCAACACATATACTTCCAATATGATAACACCACTCAATTATGAAATCCACACACTAACCATCCATATCCAAGAACGTGACTCTCGTTTAGATATAGTCAATACCATAACAAATTGAATATAACATATGAATGAAGTGAATGAAATCATATACCTACATCAATAGTGGTAAAATATCCCCATGTGAGTGATATAGCCCCATCGTTATTCTACAAACCAAGAACACTCACTCTTCTTACGGGAATAGTCAACACTAGGGGCGCGAGATTCATCTCAACATATATCCCCAAAGGTTGAACATGAGTTGGTGAAATTAATGGGTGCATTATTCTTGAATCAAACTAAGAACAAAAATGTGTAGATGATAAACTAATTGTAACATTATTCATATATGGATCCTTTAGTTCTTTCACCCCCACTACATGAAACTAACAGCACTCATCACCTCTACCTCTCAATTGATGGACACAACTATTAACATTCTCATGTTTAGGTACATGGAGTTGAGGATCATTCTGAGGACAGCCCATACCTTCCACGTATCATCTTCTAGAAACATACACCTTGTTCCCTTGTGACTGAAACATCCTCACCCATAGAAACTACTAAGTATGATGTTGAACACATTAACCTCTATCACAGTGATCTAAAAATAACTAATTGATACTGAATATGATAATGTGCATGGCCTCCATATTCAAAACACTCTTGCCCATGTACCCTTGAAAAATCATGAGGACCAATAGACCCATAAATCATCAAAGAAATCTCTTGAGGATAACTACCTTATTTTTAAACTCAAGGACATCGTTTATGGGACCATCCACTGACCACTCTATTCATCATAGAACCCTGTTGGTTACCATATCAAGGTAAACCACCTCATGAGTTCATAAGCTCTATCACCTCCACCTTCTTATAATTTTCCAACTACATAATAATCATAAAGAGAGTGAATATATATAAATCAAAAGGGTCAAGTGACAAAAAATAAATGGGGACAAAACTCCTCATTAAAAGAAATATCTTGTTAAAAATGTAAATTTTTCTTAACCATGAGTCAAGGATCCATCAAAGACATACTATATTTATAATGGGAGAGAATATCCTACATCTTCACTTACTAAATAGTAGATGAAGGGAACACATCTTAGAAATACTTCTATGTTTCATCCTATAAAACTTCTTCCTCCTCCTTCTTTATAATATATAATTTAATTCATTGACATGAAAATATTCACATCTGACTAACCACTAATTATACTAATTACTCTATTAGGTCCCAAATCAAACTCAAGATGTTCTCATTCACCTAAAATCATATAACTTATTATATATTAGATATTATTCCCCCAAGAATTACTATTACATTATGTGGAAAGGTGGGAAGTTTTCACTTCCACAAATCATCCTCTCTAGCTTGGTCGACCCTCAAATTGAAAGCTGGATAAGCATACTGATCCTCCACATCTTCAATATGTTGTAAATGATAATCAATATCCATAACTGGAAAGTGGAGGAAATATTTCGTAAGTCTGTTATTATGCATTTTGATTCATATTTACTTAATTCATCATATAATTCCATGATCACCTAAAATTAGTTTTAAATTTATGAAATCTGGATTCATGTTCTTCTTCATGGTCACTACAATACCATTGGAACTGCATCAGTTGGTCATTTGATAGGCATATATTCCTTCCATTATATCACGGGGGAACTAAAATCCAGTGTCCTAGCCTATCTTAGTATATGACGTACACCATGTTAAACTATAATCTAATTCTTAATTACCCATGAAATCCTCAATGTTTATAAAACTCAGAACCATCTTATCCCTCTACCAAACCATTGATTCCACCCTTTAATGATCCCTCACTCCAAATACTCCCCACCTAAACCTATACTGTTGGATGATAGATAATTTACACCATGAATTACCTTATATAGGACCATTATTTTATACAAGAACATAGAGTATAATAATATCACATAAATGGAAGGTATAATCTTCAATAATATATTATCATGTAATAGGATAAACCAACCCTATGAAAATACATTATATAAAACCATCCCAAAATTATTGTATAGAATAAACTAAAAAAGTATCACTAAATAAATACCTAAATGAAAAGATCTCTATAGAAGTGACCCAATAGTATATCTGACATCTAAGCTAGAAATGGAAGTCATTTTAATTTATCTTATCTAGGAATCTTGAAAGATAGATTGTATATATGTAGTGTGAGTATAATAATATAATTATTATGATCACACCCAAGTCCCATCATGTAATTGTTAATTGATAATTTCAATGCAACCATGATCAAACAAAAGAACCCATATTACCGAAAAAGTATAACTAAACAATACATTTTTATTTAATAAATGGTTGGGGGATTTCATCCTCAGACAGAATTTACGGGTATAACTAACTAATAACTTCCTCTCCAAGTTGCTCTCATCAAATAAGGATTCCAAGTATTGTGACTTAATAAAAATCATATTGATACAAAGGTAACTTGCACCACTTTCTCAAGGATTGTACACTATCACACACCAACATTATATTTCATTGATCTCCCACATATTCTATTTTGTATGATATCCCAAAAAACCCTTATCAACTCATCACATCAACACATATCACCCCTAGAAATAATCCATCACATCACCTCACATCACATATTTCCTTTAGAAATGTGGTCCATTACATCACATCAAATCTCACCCGTAAACACCTAGTCTGTCACATCACATCATTGGCTCAAAGATAAAAATAATAGTTTTTTAACATTACCATGATGGAAATAGATATTGTTCTCTACTCTTACAATAAATAGACCCACCATAATACATCTCATTGAATATCACCATATTGAAATTTTGAATTTTTTGAATTATAAAACTTTCATGTGAATGTCTCCACTAATAGATAATAGATAATAGTTGGTATCCAACCATCAATCCTCACCACCAAGATATTGGAACCCCCCCCCCAAATGGGTATCAAAACTAGGTCCTCGACATGGGTGGGGTGTATATAGAAATCATCATGGGTATATAATGTGTGTATATTTATATATCCAAAAACATGTCGAACTAATGGGTCCACAATAAGAGTATAATCCAAGTAAAAATATCACCCCCAAACCTCACATCAGGCACCAATTCTTCTACTACATAGAAATGTACAACATCACAGAAAATCCACAAGCCACAAACCACATTTAATTCATTTCAAGATAATCCAATTTCTATAATTCACATTACCAAACAATTTAAATTAGCCAACTGATTTAATTAACATTTAATCATACTAGTCCTTTAACCTCAATTTCTATTTTATATCAAGAATTCATTGAAAATTATAACCCATTCCATTTGAATTCAACCTTTTTTAATTAATTCCATTTTTACTAGGAAACAAGAATAGCATTCTAAAATAGGACAATATATCACCCTCATTAAAACCACCCCAGAATATCAATTTTTTTAAACCATAAATACTTACTCATTATAATGGCCACATCACATAAGCTTCTATCACATATTACACATCACATTACAACACATGATCACCCCAAAACACATCCACAAATCACTATCAAATTATTTTATTTAGATTTAACAATTGGATCTTATAAATACACTTTTTTTGGTATTTTTCATATAATCCATAATTTCCATGTGAAACAATATTATTAACAGAATATAAGTGGGTAGAAAATCCATTTTATTGACCAAAAATAAACAAATAATAAGGGTTCCATGTTAATAACAACAAAATTGATACCAAATCCCCTAATGACCACAATTTTCAATAAGTAATTGATCTGGTACAATCACAATATAAATAACATCAATGTTCATAAAACATTAAACTACATTCCTTTCCCTGTTAAGATTCAATTACTCCATATTATTATCTACATTAATATCACTCATAATATCGAAAAAATGATAAAAAATGGAATGAAACGTCAATAATAAAGAATATAGTTGATAAATGAATGATCATATACCTAAAATAATGAATTTTTATTCACTTTAGAAGGTGGATTCCAGAGGAATGCCACCATTGGGAACCCCAATAATGTAGAAATTATAACTAACCAAAAAAAATCAACCACTCTATTCTGTTACCCACAAAAATATGTATCATAATATCATTCTTCCCCAAGATCAAGAACAAAGTGTAATATAAATATTGGAATTAATAAAATCCAACCACAAACACCATAGATTGGTCTCCCATGTTTAGGGTTGAAAGAAACAAAAATTGGGTTGAAAACCCTACAAAGGATGAATTCTAGTAACACAATATATAAAAGGAATATCGAAAGAAAGAGGTAAATTAGGAGATGTTGAATTTTTAGGAAGTTTTCAATGTAAAATAACATTGAATAAAATGGTGCACCAAACCATATAGATGATTAAAAAGAATGTGCTATGGTGTTTTAGAATGTACAACTCCCATACATGGTTGGTCAAAATAACTCACCTAGACACTCCATGGTTTTATAACCCATGTTCGGGGTCAAAATCTAATTTAATAGGACTGAAGGACCCCAAAATATTGTGATTGGGTAATAAAAGAAACAAATTTAATGCAAAATGAATGGTGGTATTTGAGGGTTATTTTGAATTTATTGGTATTCTGAAAAACACAAGGCAATAGAACAACCTCTCACACAACACCGTATAAATTCCAAATAAGGATGGGACAATAGGGTTCTGGGAAGGAAAACACCATGACATGGTTGTTCAATTAAAAATCTAAGAAACATGCATATATTTATGGTTCTAATCTTATAGTATTGGGGAGGGACCATGTCACATTATTAAGGACCATAATATTGAATCTATATAATAAAAATATTCTATACCTCGTCCCCAGCTCTATGATATAGCTATTCCAAAAAAGGAAGATGCATTGAAAATATACATTGAGACCTGACATTGTACTAAATAACCCTATTCCACATAATCATGTGTAAGAGACCTACCTCTTTTCCCAAAAAATTATTTATAATGAAATATAGGATAGTTGTAGAAGTAGATTGAAAAGACTAATCCTACAAATCTAATCCACAATTAACCTCTCCAGACTAAAACTATGCTGAAATTATGACCCTCACTGAGATCATACTACTATGTCCATAAAATGTAGTTAGACTCTCCACTATGAAATGACCACTCCTACAACATCATTCATCACTATCGATTGTAGAAACCTCACGAGAAAAAATTATAGCTCTATCTTTTTTTTAATCTCTAAAATCTTCATGACCTCCCCAAGAAACCTCCACCACCATAATTCCCAAAAAGTAATGGGTTGGATCTTTTAAACCATTACTAGTTAGAATATGATTAAATACTAAATTTTTTCAAGATAATGAATAATACATACGAATGGATTATTATTATCTAACATGAGGGTATATATTATCTCATAAATGAATTGGTTAATGATTAATGATTTATCAGAATTATTGATACAATTGAGTATTTTTTAATCCTAATAGAACGTACACATGTGTTTATCACATGACCAAAATGAGTACAATATTGGATATAAAAATCCGATCATATAATCATTGGTTGTTATCACCATGATAACATGTGATGAATTTGTTGTTTCCACCTTTGAAAAATTATTTCTATGATTATTAGAAAGCCACACATTATAAAACTCTTTTCTAAAATGATATTATACCAATGTTTTTCTCTAAAACATATTTCAATTTTATTCATTAATGATTAATGTCTCAATAAAATATGAGATCCATTAAATGTATAATGATTATAATATATAAAATTATTGGTATTATATTAAAATTATAATATCATGTTATCAATCCCTTATACTCATGTTATTCGTAAAAATGTTAATTGATTGAAAAATCCCTTGTTAAAAACGATTGATCACCTGATCTCACCAATTATTATATTTTATTCCCCATGATATAGATAATGGTTCTCATTATTATGTTTCTAATAATTGTGATTCTTTTGATTAATATAGGGGTAGATTATGTAGATATAATATATATCATTTTAATGTATCAATCTATCCCAAGATACTAAACTTTTACAATTATTGAATAGATCAGAATGATATGTTATGAATATTTATTTAATAAATGTAATATTTAATTATTAAATGACCTAGCAAAGTCAAATAATATTAGAAAAATGTTTTGTAATTTTTGGAAACTAGATTCAAAAAACATTAGTGGGTACCCTCTGGACAAGATTATGTATAATAAAACATCATAAGTTATGGTAAAGAATAGAGTGTGGTTTTACAATAATATGTACCACATCAAAGATACTAGAAATAAGATTATTTTGTGTATCATTTAAACTATAGTGACCCTAGCCTTTTACACATATCATTACATGATTTTTAGCACAATTAAATAGCATGTTACAAGCCAAAGATCATAATGTCTATTGTTTTGTAGACTTGGTACATAAAACTAAAAACATTTTTTTAATCTTCATAAAGAGGTAATAAAATACATTTTCCACATAAATTAACATAGGTTAACCTAGTGATTAAATGAAAAAATGGTGAGCTAATATTCGTAGTAAAATAATAAGAAAAAGAATAGAGTTTTAGAACATGGGTTAGAAGGGACAACATTATGAAAATTAAAGGCATGGAACATATGAAATCACAACATATAAACATGGGATCATATAAACATGGATTCATAGTAATATGGAAGCCATATAAATCAAGAATTTAGCATTAGTAAATTCACATTTCACTTAAAGAAGTACAGGTCAATGTTAACTGACAGGACTGATTCATGTGGTAGAACCAATCTAGGCTAACCACCATGATTGTTGCACATGGTGGCACGAGTCAAGGATAACCACCAATACCATTGCATTTAATGTCTCAAGAGACTCAAATATACCAAATTAATTATATATTTTTCTATTTAAATTAATAATAGCATTTTCATTAAGATGCTTACCTCATAAAGAATCATACATAATCAGTCATACATAAACTAAATGGTACCCATTGAAAGAAATGGGTATCGTAATCATGTCATAAAGCATAATGAATGGGTGTATCATAAAAGTGTGAAAGAAAAAAAATTATTAAGATGAAGAATGTAAATTCATAAAGAATAATAGGAATATATCATAATAAGTGATCTATGTTCAAGTAATAACTTATAAAAGGGTTTTTAATAAACTATAAAATTAAAACTTTTAATTGCAGTTAATTGAAAATATAAAAGATCATTTAAAACAGAAAAAGGAATAATATTTTATAGAAGAAAAAAATTGATACGAGAAAGTTTTCATGAAAAATATAGTGTTCACCTAAATATAATGGTTTCTTATGTATATAGTACTTGAAATTGTGTAACAATTTGGGATGTTCCTTTAAAACAGGTTAGCTTATTGAGAAGTATTAAAGAGGGAATCATTTAAAAACATGTATATCTCAAAATGAGAAGATTAAATAGTATTGGTACATGAATTTTGTATATATATAGAGAATATATATAATGTAACTAAAAATAATAGATAACATTTTTTTGGTAAAAAGAAGGATATATCAACCTGATGGAGTAATGGAGGTTCGGGTTGATTACCTTACAAAACATATGGAATGTAATGGGGGTACTTAGGAAGTATTAATGAGAGATAAGGGTATCTCAAAATTTATATACAATTATGGTAGTATGGGGTGTTTTCAAAAGCAACCCCATCGTTAGGTATTAGAAAGAAAAGGGCACAACATCGAAGAGATTGTTGAATAAAAGTGTGAAAGAGAGGATCCCTTACCTTAAGTCCAAAGGTGTTCTCCACTTCATATTAATGACCCAAATAATAATAATAGGTTCAATAATTAAAAATTATAGAACTTATTTAACATGTAATTTATTTAGTATATCCTTTTCGAGTTATCCCTTATACAATTTCATTTATTATGAGGTTTAATTTTGTTCTTCATGTCTATTTGTTTGATGATTAATTTACTTATATACATGATAAAATAGTCATGTAAAATGAAAATGGCTGTCTAGAATATGAGCTATATTTTATTATTGAACATACAAAAGGATACATGGTTGTAAATGTAATTTTGTACTTGGTTTTATGATGAATCATTATATAATATTTTAGTGATAACATTTTGGGTTAATTGGTAGTTTTTATGACAACGAACAAATTTTGATTTACAAATCAATAGCATGTTTAAGAAAAGATTCCAAAAAAATTGATGAGAAATTATAAATATATTATTGTCCGTTTCATCTATATGCATAGTTTCATGACCATAATTTAAGATGGAAATATAATTTGAAAGCTCATCGTCCTGGAGTGTTGTAAATTAACAGATCTTGGATAGTGTTTTTAGTACAAGTATAATGGAACATTAAAGGAGATTTGTAAATAATATATTCAACAATCATAAAAAAATTAATTTACATATATTTTTTGGGAGTTTTAATAATAGTCAGATGAGGATATATATCGATAGAAAAGGAAATAAAAAAACATGTTAAGAAAGTAAAATATTTGAAAAGGGGAATTTAACTCTTGAATTAATATTCCTAGGGAGCCTCTAAAGGTTATAGTGTTTGGTCTTTTTAGGATATCAAGTGCTAAAGGATGTGGGGGTGGATCACGAGGCGATATTTGAGCATAATTTAGTTAAGCAACAAGGATTGGGAAGTGTTAAGAGACCATGGGAGTGTGGGTGGATTTAATAGTGGTGGGGGGGTATTTTATTCATTAGTTTTTTGTTTTTTCATAAGAGAAGAAATAGTAATTATTCATGTGACCAAAATAGTAATGTGTGCATTTGAGTTCTAAAAAAAGTACATTTATATCATCTATGACTTGGGCATGATGATGAAATTATGTTTTTATCAGTTTTTTTGTAAATTATCGTATTTCACTATTCATCAAAAAATCATATATATCATAAAAAATCCAAAAATCAATCCCAAACCATTTTTCGATGTGTAAAATCCAAAAAATAAAATCAAGTTTATGATAAAAATTTTCTAAATATGGGAAATTTAACTTTTAAATAAAATATTCATTCACAGGAAAAATAAATATTTTAAAATTACAACTGATTTTATAATACCTTAAAAATATAAAGAGGTCACATAAAATTATCATATAATCGTAAGACGTCAAAAGGGTAATTAAAGATAACATTCTATGAAAATATTTATTTTTAAATTGATAAATTATTCATTAAATATTCAAGTGTCCCAAAAATACAAACAGTATAATATAATTATATCATTTTCATATATACGATAGATAAACATTATTTATACTATCATTTGTATGGTTTTTATTCACATGGATGATTAAATAGGAATTATGTTATGTTACTATTCATAAGGGTGTGTTACTATTAAAAAGTCTATGTTACTATTCACCAAATAATATTTTGGTACTATCAGACTCAAAATAGCTTACCTATCGTGTAACACCGCATAATTCGACAGTACGTTTCCCTTTGAATAATGCAATAGCATGCATTGTACACAATTATGAGATTCTAACACACTGCGACCAATCAAACTAGCAGTTATAAATAGTAATACCATATTTTCAAAATTATATAAAATTAATTTTTCAAAATGGAATCCATTTTTGAATTCGGAATATAGAAATTAGCTTAGGTTAAATTCTTTATATTTTTCTAGAGGCTTTCAATTTTTTATGAATAGTGAAAAACACTATGTTATTTGTTAAAACTACCTTTTTATTTAAATAATTATTAACATTATTTAAATTTATTATATGTCAAAATAGATACATAGTACCTATATAATTTCAATGTAAATCATTGGAGTCCTTTTATAATATGTTTAGATATATATAAATTTTAATATACTTTTTACCATCTGTTACCCACCTCCTAAGAGCATTTGAAAATTTGCATAAAACATAATGTTACCACTTTTATGAATAGAATTCCAAATATCCAAGAGACACCGTTGATATAAGTATTTAAAATTTGGTTCAATAAGATTAAAATAATTTTTGATGAATTGTAACTTTTGACTTTTATTTACCACTGTAAAAAGTAAAAAGGGTAATTGAGGGTAAAAATGATATAATAATTACCCCAAAAAGTCCTAATACTATTGGATCAGTATAATTAGACCCAAAAAACATTAGTAATAAAATATGACTCCCTTTGTTCAACTTGAATTATATTAGGAAATTTATTATTATTTTATTTATATAAGAGTTAGAAGAGTTAAATTCGGAGTTTAATAACTAAAAATCTTTTTTAATATAAGGTTACACACAATATATTTTATTCTATAAATATTAATTATAAAGATAAAAATATTTCATACATAATGGTATTTGATTTATAATTTTTATACATTAAATATCTCAATTTATTTATGACACAATGTTGATGACGTAATTACCTTACTAATAAAGCATTAAAATAATTGATATAATAAATATCAAAATAAATTTAAATTGAGACTTCTGATTTATTAAAATAAATTTTTTTGTTAATATGACATGTTAGGGTTGGTTTAAATTTGTTTATTCCAAGTGATAAAGTTCTTATGGCTTTCAAAAAAATAAAATACTAAATAGTGTCAAAATTGAAATAATTGAGTTTTTAAAAAAAAATACTATAGTATTAATTGAAATAATATTCTTAAAATTTTAATTATTGTCCAAATGACATATATTAGGTTATATATATTAATAATTAACCACATGGGGTTCTCTTGTCCCGTTATATTATGTTTATTAACCATATAATATAAAAATACAAAGAGACCTGGAAAATGTCAAACTATTTAACTAAGAGTTAAATGAAAAAGATAATGTTAATATGGTGACATAAACCTATATAAAAACAATTGGTTGAGATTTTTGCAACCAATACCTACCATATAATACAAATAAATAATTTTGGATCCATTAGAAACCTAAAATTATTTTATTGAAAAATTATATTTTATGCTTTTCCTAAAGTGACCCTCAACTCTCTTATAAATGGGTACATACTTTTATCTTAATTCCACACCTCCAAATACATTTGACTCGGCATAACCCTGCCCAAATATCCTCCCAACATTCCTCTATTCATCCTAGAGGATTTTTCTTGGTTATAATTTCATCCTATGGACCCCTTTTGATCAAATAATAAGGTAGAACCCTGAAGAAGAGGTAAATATTTCATCACCTCTTTGATGTTCGTTTCTTCATACACCTCTTACTTATTTGTTCGTTCCATTCTAAAATAATAACTCTAGTATATTGTATATTCTTTTTTGTTATTATAAAAATGGTACAACCATATTCATTTTTCTATCTATCATATAAATGACAAAGTCACCATATGTGTGTGCGTACGGCTTACCGTCTCCACGTCGTGGTGTAGTTTGTTATTCAAACACTACATTATTTGAATGTGTTTAATAATGAGTATTAATGATTTAAATAATAAATATAACATGTTAATTATTATATATATATGATATAACATTCAATTACATACATTATCACCATCAATATAATGATATTGTCGCTCATGCGTACGTTAGGATTACTCTCTCCACGAACACAATGAGATTCATTCACCATCATAATCATTCTAGAATAATTTTCATTTTATGATTAAAAATAATTTTTATGAATATAATATCATTATGTATATGAATCAAATACATCTTATCCTTAACATACATGGCTTATGTATCCAATTATATAACGGAAAATAAACCAGTTAACACCCGAATTGATGATACTACTGAAATATTATTAACAAAGCAGTATTTGAGGACTATATATGATATCATATTTCTATATATAGTTCTTTAATAATTTAATAAAAATGTTTTAACTATTATAAATGAGTTTATCAAAGCATAGACTAAGGAAAAGTACAAGGTAGGGCTTAATTTCACAATCTCTTTATTATCTGTGGTTGTTTTTACATTAGTATATACAAGGACCTATTTATCATCCACATCCATATTTTCTTAAAAATTCATTTCAAAACCTTTATACTATTTAATAGAATATGATTTAATGTCATTTGTACCATTATTTTACCTTATATTTTTTTAATGGAATCATTCTGTCGTTTTCCATATATGGTACTTTATGACCTTTTCGGCATAATTAAGGTAAGAATATTTTTTAAACTTATATGGAGGGTGCACCTATTTTCTTCCATTATAACATCATTAAAGCTTCAATTAAAAGCTTATAAAAATATTTTCAAAATAAATTTTTTCTTTTATAGTTATGTGACTCTTAAATTATTTTAAAATAGAAAAAGATATTTCTCTAAAATAATTTTGATTTTATCTTTGTCAACATCCTTTGATAAATTCTACACATGATTGAAGTTGATTTATTATGATAAAAATATTCCATATTATATTTAAGGTTTTGTGATATTTTTTAAAATGGATGAGTTATTTTTATACCATTCATGTTTTATGGTTAAATATTTGAAATTTTGTATGCTAGTTTTAATACGAATGTTTATTTTATGTTTCAATCTTTTCGAATGAGGAATTTATTGGACTTAGTATGTGAAGGGTGGAGCTTTCTATAGCTTTTAGATGAATCAGTAGGCCTTATTAGACAATTATAAATTTAATTGGATGAGGACTTTAAATATTTGATATATAGTTTTGGCCGAATTCTAAATCATTTTTTGATTTCCTGGCCGAGGCCTTGACAAGATGTTTCAGAATGTTCAGAATTACACATTCCCTCATTTTGAAAAGAATAATAATGGTTCATGTGGTTATTATGCTAGTAGAATACCCATGACTATGTTTTATTATGGAATTATTTACTCAACTCACATTCCTTCTATAAAGTGTTCATGTTTGTTATTTATAAAGGCATGTGTTTTTAATTTTTCATCTTGCATAAAGTTTATATTATCTTCTGCTGTATTGCTTAGCCTTACTGGGCGTTTGAGCTCATCGATTTCTTATGTATCATTTTCCCAAGATATGAAGAAGTTATTTATGAGTGACTTGAAGGTATAATTTAGGAGACTAAGATGTTTTTTTATTGAAGAAATTAGTGTTTTATTTCATTTCATGTTGTAATGATGAACATATATATCTATCTTGTTTCTAATAAAACTAAACTGATCGGTATTTCAGGACTTGATTCCTTTTATCATTCCAATGTTATATAATTATGAACCAACTTTGTGTTACTAGGGTTGGGACGTTACATTTGGTATCAAAGAAAGTTTAGTACTACAATTGGAAACTAGATTTAGAAAAACTATGATTAGAGCACATTGCCCTAAGATAGACATTGAGGATTAGTATAGAAGAACATCCTAGAATTTTGGTACTGTAGATATTTTGGGAGATTTCAATGTAATACATCCCTTTCTTGATACGATCAGGTAGAGGTGGCTCTAACAAAACTGTACCTAGTGGTGAAACCCGAAAATAGCACTTCGAGCTAGACTCAAATGGGAACTGGTGCACGAAAACGGGCCTTGATGCACTTTTGTTTACCACACTCCCAGGGGATATACTTGGGAAAATTCTTATTTTATATACAAACCATTATGAAGGATTTTGGAGTATATACCTCCTCAAGGAAAACATTTTTATGATTATGGATTATATCCATAAACTAATCAATTTATGGTAAGTGTTTTACAAGTTTGGAATTATGTATTGCAGTTCATAAACAAATATATTATATGTCATTGTTTAGAAATGGAACCAATTGGACGGACAAGAAATTGTATCAACATACGTAATCCATGTAGGGATATCCCTCCTACTCAAGATAATTATAGTGGAGCTGGTGATGCAACTGGTGCTGATTAGCATATCACCAAACTGGGACAACTCACATAGGTTATGAATAATAACCTTACCTATATGGAGCACCCTAATCCACAACACGACGGACCAATTTTAGATCGATTCAAGAGTCAACAACCACTAAAATTCAATGGTTCTACAAATAAATTTGTAGGTGAATAATGGATAAGATCCTTTGTGAAAATATTTCATGCTTTTGAAAGCAGCGAAAGGTAAAAAGATGTCATTGTAGTTTATCACCTCACTAGAGATGAAGATCAATGTTGGTCATTAATTAAAAACACAAATAATGATAATGAATTACAAATTATTTAATTTAGGTAGTCTAATGTTATTTTCTTAGAATAATACTTTCTTCATAACCATCGAACTGATATGGAAAGGAAATTTCTGAGACTAAGACGAAAGGATGATAGGAATGTCACAAAGTATGAAGCTAACATTACAAGGATAGCAATACATGCTATAGATTATATACAGAACCCAAGAAGTAATACTGATCATTTCATTGATGGGTTAAAACCATTTCTATATAGAGCATTAGTCCTTAAATAATTATCATCATACGAAGATATTTTCTCATGTGTTATCAAGACAGAATAAAAATTCACTATGTTTTATGAAATTAATTCAATGAAAGAGAACAACAAATCTTCTGTACACTCTGGAAAAGGAAATAAGGAAACATGTAAGAAGGGAAGAGTTTAATTTACACTCTGTGATAATAGTATAAGGAAGCACACTGGTTCTTGTCTAAAAAGAAAAATAGTATGCTACAAATGTGGAAAAAAGGACATATTTCAAGTGATTTTAAGGGGAAGAAAGAAGCTCCCAATGTTCAATGCTATGATTTTATGTAGATGGGATATTATGAAAATAAATTTCTTAAGAATCAAATAATCGTACATCAGAAGAGGCCAAGGGATCAAGACTAATATAATGTGATCACTATTGCAGAGGTTAAAGATTCGAAAGATATGGTGGTACGTAATTTAATGGTTTCCTCAAGTTTATCCAATGATTTATTTGATTCTAGATCATCACATTATTTCATATATTCTTAGTTTTCTAAAAAAAATTAGATATTTACAATTTGATTTAACAAGAGTGTTTTCATTCAAAACCCCAAAGTGAAGTATCATTGCAATAATGTTTTGTGAATCAGTCCCCATTAAGGCATATAAAAAATATTTATCTTCATATTGAATTGTCATTCCCATGATTGAATATGATATAATCCTCAATATTTATTGACTTTCAGACCATGATGCGAAAATTTATTATAAGAAGAAGAAGGTTACAAATCTTGATGACAATAAGGAGTACCTTATTTTTATGAAACAAAACGTCACCACCTGATTCTTATCTAGATCCACCCCTAGTAACACTATGAAATTAAATTATTAGGGAGTTATAGAATGAAATAACTATGGCTGAGGAAAATAAAGTTTAAATATAGGATGTTTCTATATTGCAGTAAAATGTTGATGTGTTTCCAGAGGATTTACCTAGATAACCTCCGAAAAGAGAAATTAAGTTTTCAATTGATTTAATTTCTATTTAAAGGCCTATATCTAAGACATATTATATAATTTCCACTAAGGAATTAGTGGAACTAAATAAAAAACTAATGTAATTTAGTAATAAGCGATTTATTCACCTTAGTGTTTCTCTATGGGAAGCCCCTGTGGTTTTTGTTACGAAGAAAGACTAATCTATGAGGTTGTTCATTGACTACAGGGAGATCAATTCTATAACAATAAAAAAAAACATATCCTCTACCACACATTGATGATTTATTAGACCAAATTCATGGAGAACAATATTTTTCAATGATTGACCTTTTATTTGGATATCATTAGTTGTGTTCGAAGAACGATGATATTCCGAAAATAGCATTTCGAACCAGGTATGAGCATTGTGAGTTTACAATAATGCCTTTTAGATTGACACATTCACCCTCTGTATTCATGTATCAAATGAATAGAGTTTTCAAGGAATATAGTGATGAATTTGTAGTGGAATTTTTTAATGATATCTTGATATACTCCAAAATATATGAAGATCATGAAATTATATGTGAATTATTCTAAAGACTCTTAGACAAAATAAATTATATGGGATGTTTAGCAAGTGTGAATTATGGATTCAGGTTATTTATTTTCTTGGCCATATTTTCTCTAAGGATGGACTCTTTTTTTTATCCTTCAAAGGCCACGGAAATCCAATAATGGCCAGCACTGACTAGTATAACTGAGGTACGTAGTCTTATTCGTTTACCTAGTTATTATTGACGTTTCATCCCGAATTTTTCTTGGTTGGCTAACCCATCAACCAAGCTCACATGTAATGGGGTTAAATTCATTCGGAAAAAAGAGTGTGAAGAATGATTTGAATTACTCAAGTGAATATTAGTCAATGCACCTATCATGACTCTACCATCAGGGGACGATGGATTTGTTATTTATTGTGATGCTTTAAAGAAAGGAATTGGATTTTTCCTTATGCAAAATGATAGAGTTATTTCCTATTCATAATGACATCTAAAAATTCATGAGTAAAACTATCCCACTAATGATCTTGAGTTAGCAGCTGTAATCTTCACTTTGAATAAATAGAGACATTATATCTATGGTCAAAAATGTGATATTTATATTGATCGCAAGAGTTTGAAGTATATTTTCTCACAAAAATAACTAAACAAGAGGAAAAGGAGATGGCTTGAACCACTCAAGGATTATGATTGCACAATACACTACCACCCAGGGAAGGAAAATAAGGTGGAAGATGTTTTGAGCAGAAAGGATCAGAGATATTTGAACAAGATGAGAGTTGAAATGGATCCTATTCTCATGGATCACGTAAATATGGATATAAGAATAACCATGGAATGTGAAACATAAATACTTTTTAAAATGTCTTATAAACCATCATTACTAGAAAATATGAAAAATTATCACACTAACGATGAGGAGTTTCAAAAGAAGATTAAATCTATAAATGATGGGATATTGAGTGACTTTGTATTTGAAGATTGAAGTTTTTAATTTTATAAGAGACTTTGTGTTCCCGATATACCTGATTTAAAAAGGGAACTGTTGGATGATTCTCATAGCTGCAATTTCGTTTCACACCCGGGGAGCACCAAAATGTATAGAGACTTGAAAGAACATTTTTGGTGGGAAAACATGAAAATGGAGATTTCTGATTTTGTGTCAAGATGTATGGTTTTCCAATAAGTGAAATCTAGAAGACAACATCCTAGAGGAGTCATGCAACCACTTCCCACAAATGAGTGGAAATGGAATGATATCACGATGGAATTTTTCATGGGTCTACCAAAGACTACTTGATGGAATAATGCAATATGGGTCATTGTTGATCATCTTACCATGTCAGCACATTTTCTTAATACGAGGGAAAATTTTCCACTTGAACGTTTAACAATACTGTATATTAATGTAGTTGTAATATTTAATGGAGTAACTCTATTTATTATTTATGATCATGATCTCCATTTTACATAAAGACTCTGGAAAAGTCTTTAAGATGCATTGGATACTTAACACCATTTGAGAACTACCTTCCACCCTTATACTGATGGACAATTAGAATAGATTATTTACACCATAGAAGACATGTTATGATCTTTATCACTTGACTTTCTAGGTATGTGAGATAAATATTTACCTTTAGTATAATTTTCCTATAATTGTAGATATCAATCAAGTATTCAGATGGCACGATATGATGTGTTATATGGAATGATATGTCATACACCATCTTTTTGTTATGATGTTGGCGAAATAATACACATAGGCCTAGAAAACGTTGATAAAATGATGGAAAAGATGAAGGTTATCCAAACCAACATCAAAGAAGCTCAATGTAGGAAGAAGAACTATGTCGATAACCGAAGGAAGGATTTGAAATTTTATGTAGAAGATCATGTTTTCTAGAGGGTATATCTATGGAAGGGAGTTATTTGATTCGATAAGAAGGGTAAATTAAGTCCCAGGTACATCAGACCTTTTTAAATTCTAGAATGAATTGGGGTTGTAGCGTACCGTTTGTCAATGCCACCATGTCTCTCCAATGTTCATGATGTTCTCCACGTATAATTGTTGAGAAAATATATACTTGACCCAATGCATGTACTCACCTATGAGGAAATTGAACTAGAACATTATTTTTCATATTGTGAATATCCTATCTAGATTCTTGATACAATAGAACATGTGTTGAGAAAAATGATGACTTGTATGGTAAAATTTATATGGATAAACCACAAGATGGAAGAGGAAACATGGGAACAATATGAACTTATGATGAAGAACCACCCGATTCATTTTTTGCAGTAGTATTCTAGAAATTTCAAGGAAGAAATTATTTGGAGGGAAGAATGTGATACCCCAAACTTTAATGGTATTTTTCCCATTGAATTATTCAATAGCTTTCATTTTACACAACTTCGAGATTCTAAAACACCGTGGCCAATCAATCAATCTGTGATGAATAGTAATACCCACTTTTTAAAATTATGAACGTTTTATTTTTCAAAATTGTCTTCATTTTTGAATTCTGAATCTCGAAATTATCATAGGGTGAATTTTTTGTATTTTTTTGAAATATTTCTATTTTGGATGAATATTTAAAAATTGCGCTATTGGGTAAACCCGACTATTTATTTAAATAATTATATATTTTATATAAATTTATTTTATGTCAAAATAGATTCATAATACATATATAGGTTCAATTTAATTCATTGGATTCATTTTTTAATATGTTTATATATATAAAAAATTAATTGAACATTTTACCGTCTTTTACCCACCTCCTATGAGCATTTGAAAATTTGCATAAAACATAATTTTACCGATTCATTTAGTTGATTTAAAAAAATATCAGAAACACTATTAATATCAGTTAGTAAAATGTGGTTAAATAAGATGATAATAATTTTTTTTAATAGTCACTTTGGACTTTTATTTTCCACGGTTAAAAGTAAATTGGGTAATTAAGGGAAAAAATGATATCATAATTACCCTAACGCATGTCTTAATTCTGTTGGATAAGTATAATTATACCAGAAACAACCTTAGGATTAATCTATTACCCTCGTTGGTCCACTTGAATTAGATTAAGACATTTATAATTTATTTATTTAAAGAACAGTAAAAAGAGTTAAATTCAATGTTTAATAATGAATCCTTTTTTAATATAGGGTTAAATATAATATAAATTAGATTATAAAAATTAATTATAATGATAAAAAAGAATACCTACATAATTGTATTTTATTTTTAATTTTTAGACATTAAATACTTTTATTTATTTATGACACAATGATGATACAATAATTACCTTATTAATGAAATATAAAAATAATTGATATCATAAATAACCAAATATATTTAAATTGAGACTTATGATGAATTAAATTAATTTTATAGGAGAATATGACATTATATGGTTGGTTAAGGAAATTTTATTCAAAGATATAATGTTTATATGGCTTTCAAAAATAACGAATACTATATAGTGTCAAAATTTACATAATTGAGTTTTTAAAAAAAATACTATATTATTAATTGATATAATATTCCTAAAAATTAAAGGATCATCCAATGGACTTATATAAGGTTATATATGCTAATAAAAACCACTTGGGGTTCACTTTTCTTGTTATATTATGTTTATTAACCGTATAATATAAAAATACAAAGAGACATCGTAAATGTCAAACTGTTTAACTAAGAGACACATCTAAAGGATATGGGTAAATTGGTGAACTAAACCTTTCTAAAAATTATTTGTTGAGGGTTTTTCGACCCATACCCACCATATCCTCTAAATAAATCCTATTTGAGCCATTATAAATTGAATATTATTTTATTATAAAATAATATTTCAAACTTTTCCTAAATTGACCCTAGCCTCTCTTATAAAATCGTACTCCCCCTTCTCTTAATTTCACACTTCCAAATCCATTTGGTTCAAAAAACGCTAACCAAATATCCTCCCAAATATCCTCCCTTTATCCTAGAGCCCTTACATTGGTCACATAACCAACCTATGCATACCTTGTAATCAAATTAAAAGAAAGAACCGAAAGAAGTAGAAAATATTTCATCGCATATTTTATGTTTTTTTCTTCATTCACTTCCTCTTTATTTGTGGTTTCCATTCTAAAACTATAAATCCAATATCTTATATATATATTGATGCTATTATAAAGATTTTAAAACCATATTTATCATTCTATCCATCATATGGATGACAAAGTCACCATACGTGTGTACGTACGGCTTATCGTCTCAACGTTGTATTGTAGTTTGTCATCCAAATACATCATTATTTTGATTGGAATAATAATGAGAATAACTATTGAAAATAATAAATATAAAATGTTAATAATTTTTTATATATGATACCTCATCCTATTATATTTTACTTCACCATTAATATAATGATATTTTTTCTGGTACGTATGTTCGGATTACCGTCTCCACGAATACAATGAGATTCATTACCCGTCGTAATCATTCCAGAATAGTTTTCATTTTATGATTAAAAAAAAATTTATGAACATAATATCATTCTCTATATTAATCAATTACATCCTATCCAAAACAAACATGGCTTATGTAACCAAGCATATAAATGAAAATGAATCAGTTGACACCTTAAAGGATGATACTACTGAATTATTATTAACAAATCATTAAAATAGGATCACATATGATATCATATTTATGTATATAATTCTTTTATAATTTCATAAAAAAAATTCAACTATTATACAGGTGGTTAACATACCATCAACTATGTAAAAGTACAAGGTAAGGGTTAATTTAACAAACTCTTTATTATCTGAGGATGTTTTTATGTAAGTATCTACTGGAACCTCTTTATCATTCACATTTTTGTTTTCTTAAAATTGTCTTACAAAACATTTTTACTATTTACTAGACTATGGATTAAAGTAATTTATACCCTTATTTTAACTTATTTGTTTTTAAATGAATATTTCCTTCATTTTCCCATCATGAAACATTATGACCATTTCGACAAAATTATGGTAAGAATGTTTTTTTAACTTATATGGTGGGTTCAACTATTTTAAACCATTATAACATCATCAAATCATCCCTTAAAATCTTATCAAAATATTTTCAAAATATATGATTTATTTTATATTTATGTGAATCTTAAATTATTTCAAAATAGAAAGAGATATTTCTCTAAATTTGATTTGATTTCATCATTATCATCATCCTTTGATAATATTTACACTTGTTTGCTGTTGATTTATTATGATGAAAATAGTCCATATATATTTATTGTTTTGTGATATGTTTGACTTTGGATGTGTTATTTTTATACCATTCATGGTTTATGGTTAAAGTATTGAAATTTCATATGCTAGTTTTAATATGAATTTTTATGTTATGTTTCAATATTTTCATATGAGGAATGTATTTGACCTAGTATGTGACGGGTGGGGCCCTCTATAGCTTCTTGATGTATCGTTAGGTCTCATGAGATAATTATATGTGGAATTTGCCGAGGCCTTTCCCAATTTGATATATGGTTTTTGATTAGGAATTAAAAAATTGTGAAAAATCTGTATACATGTTTTATTTAATTAAAATTAATTCAATATTTTATAATTAATAATTATATAAATTTATTAATGTCATTTAATACTTCAGAATTAAATTTAAATAAAAAAAAATTATTTTATTATTTTTTCTGATATTATAATGTATTTCATCCACATTCAATTATTAATTTTTAAATATTTTTTTATTTTTGAATTCAAAATATTATATTTATCTTAGTTTAAATTTTTTATATTTATCAAAAGTAGATTATTTTTTGTGAGAATAAAGAAAATAGATTTTTTTAAAAAAATTAACTTATTTATGACATAATTATGATATATGTAGGTCTTAATAAAATTTATACCTTACAATTCAATAAATACTTTATAATGGAATTGTATAATTTATTTTATAATGTTCTCTTTAATCTGGGAACTCAATCATGGATTTTGTGATCAGAAGTGATATTTCTTTCATGATAAAAGCTTTTTTTGTTATTTGTATTTAATGGTATGGTTGGAATATTACATTTAATTATGAAATTATAAAAAATTAAATAAAACTTTAATTTAATATTATTTAAACAAAAAAAATTTTGGAATCCATCTTCTCAGAAGATTTTTAGGTGAATATAATCTTACATTTAAATGTGTTATTTTCCTAAATATTGCTTTTCTTATATTTTTTGTTCTTATATTAAAATTAATTATTGATAACTAAATACTAAATCTAATAAAAATGGATCAAAATTAGAATAATCATTTTCATAATTTTTTTCTATAAATGCTTTTATTTTTTGCCAAATTTCTACATTGTATTGGTGAAATTTTATGTTATCACAGTTAATTTTAGAATGTGATTAATGTGGTTTAACTATGATATAATGACTAATATGTATCCAATAATTATATAAATATTATTTTTTTGGTTTATTTCAACCATATAAAAATTTATCTTCTAATGGAGTGTATCTTGGATCAAGCTGAAATGATTATGGTGCTTATATTAATTAGTATTTTATATAATTTTATTTGTGACAGTTGCCTAACCTTTTTATGGGAACACCCTCTCATCAATTACAAAAAATTAATGAGACTTCTGTATCGCCCATATCCAACCCCAATAACATTCTATATTAACTCCCTAAAACTGTTAGCTTCATTTACTTCAAAAAAACCATCATTTTATGTGTTACAGTACGATCTAAATGAGTTTCACAATGAAGTGGTATAACTATTAACTGATAATATTCCATTTTATTTGTAGCTATACCTATTATAAATATATGATAACCAATATAATATAATAAAATAAGTATACTAACTTTGATAATTTTTTATTATGATAATGTGATTACCATTTTCTACACCATTTTCATCCTTTGGGGAAAGAAAGGAATGTTTGTGCATAAGTGTGGACTACCACCATCACGATGTAATGCATTTCAATTTTCATCACTTTTTTCAAATTATTGGTTATAATGATGAATTTACTAAATATATACATATATATATAATTATATTTTATTATATTTCATCATAATTAATTATTTTATAATTATTATTCCATCTAACTATCAAAATGTGGAAACATTGGTAATGTGTACGTACAAACTACCACCTCCATGATGTTATATAATTATTATTTCAATACTTTATTATATGAATATTTATAAAATATTAATATAATAATTAAATATGATACTCATGAAATGATTAAGTTAATTGATATGATGAAACCCAATTCAATGTATTAGGATCAGAAGAACAGAACCAAAATAAGTATAAAAACAAATAACTTATAAACCATAATAATTATTTTTTAAAAGAATTGTTATTTAACAGGTTAAAAGAATTTGTTGAGAAAATATATATTGATCAATATATATAAAAATTATTTTATAATATATTAATCATGTTATAAATGTAGTTCTATCATAGAAAATATGTGATGATACTTGAGGTAAGATATTTATGTTTAATTTCATTTTCACAAGGATTATTTATACTTGAATTTCGATTGATGGAAATTGTAATATCAATTTCTGATAAAACAATTTAAATTTTTTTCTTTATTTAAATCAATATATTTTCTGTTTTAGTGCCATTTTACGCACTTTGTTAGTATAAATGGTTTAAAAAATTTCTCTAAAGAAAACTGAATTTATTTCTGTTATTTTAGTCAGGGATCTTTATTTTCTTTATATCTATTCTCTAAAATGTTTTAAAGATTTTTTTTATGATTCAATGAAAATTTAAATTATTTTTAGTCATATTTAATTTATTTAATAATTTATAAAATCAATATTCAATTATATTTTAATATGGATATTTTCACAAAATGTGTGAAGATAATTTTTTTTCTAGAAATTCTTCCATGAATGGAATTTACCACATTCATTATTGCCGAATGATTTAAAGATTCCATTAGTATTTTATATGGTTAATTTCAAATTAAAATATTTCCTTGAAATTTAGGAAATTTTTAGATTAAAAAATATTTATTTCAAAATGATTCTTTATTATCCAAAAGAAAAAATCTTGTCACCTTTTAAAGGAATATTTCATTTAGGGTATAATAATTTGATTTTACATATGATTTAATAGTGATATAATGCAATGATGACATCCTCATTAGTTATATAGAATATAAATTATTATGATGAATATATTTTTATAAAGCCTATTTATCTTCCATGGGTTATGGAAAAAAGATATGATGAATTAATTGGGATTTTTGACATAATTAGTATTAAATTTGGATTATATGACATTTCCACCTATTCTATACCTCTAATTAAATGTTTATTTTTACATTTATATATCATGATATTTTGATAATAATCATGGAAATTATTTTGAATATATTTTTCCACATTTTATTCATGATTAGTATTTATTATATCTATTCCTAAAAAAACCTTTTTGGACATGATTTTTAATATCTATGTTCACATATTTATGGGTGAGTGTGATAAATTCTAAGTACGATCACACAATTATTAACAGACACTACAGTGAATATTTTTATTCAAATGATTATGGATTCTAGTTAACATTATACAAAATTTATATGTTATGAATCATCAGTGATTATTACCACATTAACACCGATATAAATCATGTGTTTTCATATCACATGATTTTCGAGTTTATGATCTAATATTATCTGGGTATGAGACATTTATGTTTAGAACTTGCACAATACTATGTTATAATACCTTTATGACCATATTATACTATTATTATTGATATCACATAATGTTACCCGTACTAAGAATATGAGATCAACTATTTTTTCAATTTTTTTTCATAGGTTTTCATGGTTGGTTTTATGTATGACATGTAAATATTGGTAAAAATATGTTGGACTTTTAGGGATACGATGATCATATTTTGATAATTAAGTTTATTATGTATCTATTCATGAAAATAAACAACACATTTACAATCATCAATCATCGTTAACTTTGATATTTATTATATATTCTATAAAATTATGAAATATTAATGTATGTTATACATGGGTAATCTCAATTTGTAGCATACCATTGCTTAATAATTTTTAGAAACATAGATTATGAATATTATGTGAGATTGATTAGGATAAAAATGTATATAGGAGAAAATTCTATGATGTGGTAATGATAGTATTTTGGTTTTCTTAAAAAATACACATGTTTCCATATACAAGAAATTTGATACATCTACGCCACATACTAACCTATTCATAATATCTATAAAATTGGTGGAATGGGTACTAACATGATCATCAAGAGTTCTTGATGTGTGGGAATAATTTTAAACATTGTCCAATATACATTCATGGTATATTATTATTGTATTACACATTTACATAAAGAAAAATAATGAAGGATTTGAACAAATATGATAATTGAATATGTTGTTTAAACATTATGTTTTATTCATTAAAAATAATGACTAAAAATATAATATATCCTATGAATTATTTTCTTATGATTACATACTATAATCTTGGTTTTAGTGAATGAATTTAACTATAAGTAGTCTTGAAAAAACAAATATTATAGGAATTTTAATTATCATACTCATGAGAAAATAAAGGGATTTTGGTTTGGGATGTAATATCTTGCATAAATCCTCACTCTACTATCTCAATATAGGATCAATAACATAAAGAACACAGATCTTATCAATTCACAATGGTTATGAAACTTTCCATTATAACTTTTTTACAACAACATGCACCCTACTTTTGTGGACTATGTGATACATTAGTTTCCATACAATGGATCAATCTAATAGACAATATAACTTTTATTAATTAGTTCTTAAAACATAAAAATTTACCATATATGATTTCCTCTTTGAAGTATATGTTTCTAAATATTGGGATGTTATCAATAATATTTGGAAATAAGAACAAATAATATCCATGGAATAAGAAGATTTTAACAAGATATTTCTCAATAAATACATTACTTGGATTATTTTAATGATATAGAAAAATGCATTCTATATTTGAATGTGATAGATAAGGATTCCATTAATACCTAAAAATAAAACATTAAAAAAATTTCAAGAAATTACGATGTATTTATCATCTATATTGTGAGGAAATTTGATCATTTATTTAGTGGAATAAACCCATGTATTAAGAAAGAAATAGTTATTATAGAAATTATTAACAACAGATAGAAAATTCGAAGTTTTTAATGGTAAAAATTGAGGTTTTGTACTCTGGTTACTTTTCTTGTTTTATTTATAATTATAGAAAATTACAGCTTTATAGAAACTAAAACATTAAATATCTATTATGTTTGACGTTCTAACCACTTACATACCCAAAATATGGGGCAAATAACTAAGGAAAGTATTTGAATGAAAATAGTAAATTGTTTAAATATATAATGGATAACCACTGAGAGAGTGACTTTTTTCATGGGATTAAAAAAATCAAAAAATGGAATAGATTAGAATAATGAATCAACCATTGAATAATAATATTAATAATCAAATGAGATTTATACCACTAAAAATAAATGCCAAACCCCAAGATATAAAATCAATATTAGGCCCCATTAAACCCCTATGAAAACTGATAAAGTGAGCGTATTTTTTATCCCAACTAATGTGGCTTTGGAGATTGATGTACTGAAAGGAACATTTATCATCCACTCTAGAACAAAAAAAAATATTATTCGATATTCTATCAAAACACTATTTTATATCTAAATGATTCTAAAATATTACAACATCACAACATAAATGATAAAATGTTGATTCGGTCATAAAACTCCAAAATGGAAGGATAATCAAATTTCAATTATAGATCTCAAATCTCTAAGAGGTTTTTTGGAATTTTATTCTTTTAATTATTGTGAATCTCCATATTATTTAATTTTATGTGATTATAAGAATTTATTGGATTCGAAAATAAAAATTCAACAACAGTTTTTGTGGAATGTGAGTCAAATTTTAAATTTCGAATCATCCTAGGATTTATATCTCTGTACAAGAATTATCATGAACATCTATTATTAATTACATTCATTTTATAGATATTATTACATATTCATAAAAAGTTTTTATCTGAAATAGAAGTGGAGAAAATCATGATTCATGATATTCCTATTATTTATTTACAAATTGATTTATTTTTTGAATACTTTTAATGTATTCCCATGAGTCATGAATTTGAGTTTTAATATAACTCATACATGGTGTTGAACCAATTTAAAATATTCTTTATAAAATAGATCTATTTACTTAAAAACGTTATAGAATAATCATCAGGAGAATCTTGAGAAGGGATCCATAAACCTAAGTGTATAATAATGGGGAGAACATATTATTTTTTATATTAAATATTTAAAAATTATGTTTTTTCATTTATTTTTGATATATTAAGGATATCACCAACTTGAAAAAGAATCATTTAACCTATTTGTTTATATTTTTTGATAAAAAATATAGTGATCAATACATTTCTATTATTTTCCTCCATTCTATATATCATCAATTGAAGCTATGAAAGGAGTATATACATAATAAAAACATCCATATGAGTTATAATCATTTATAATTTATATTATTACTCTTTGGACTCACCAATTCCATCGTTCTCTTCGTGGATTTAAAGAAAAAATTGTTTTAGAGATAAAATTGATCATTTTTGGTTTATCTTTATAGATAGAATTAATATAAATTTTTAGATAATGAATGACCATGAAGATCGTATGAATATTATTTTGATGACCTTGTGGTAAGGAGATTTATTATTTCAAAATGACCAAGTGTGAATTGTAATATATGAGAACCTACTGTAATAGGAAAACCTCATATCTTGAATTATCATACAATTCAGACACTATTATTCACTTATTCAAAAGGATATTTACATTTTTATTGTTAATGTTATAATATTATTTCAGTAATTTTATATTCATTTTTTGAAATGGTTGTAATTATTTTATTTAAAGATGATTTTATTAGATTTTTCTTAAAAATATGATTGAAGAATGAAAATGTTTAAATAATTTTCCACACAAAAAGATAATTTATATACAAATTAAATTTTTAATTACAATTATTTCAAGGAAAATTAACTATGATAATCTTATTTTAATGCATTGAAAATAAATAACTTATTATAGATATTAGTTATCACATGTATTGTAAAATGCTTATTTTAAAAGAATTGTTTTTATGATTTATAAAGTATCTATTTGAAAAATTATATATATTTAAATTAAAATATATAATTCATATAATTTATAAATTAATAATTTATATGTAAACACTAATTCACGTATATATTTCTAAAAACTAATAATAAAAAAACATAATATATAAAATTCATTTTTTATATAAATAGTTTTTATTATGGTTTATATTTTAATTTTAATGTTATTTTTATCATATTAAAAACATGAATTAGTGAAAATGGATACAAAAATTATATGTGTCATTTCATAAAATTGAAAAGGGTCATCATATATTTTTATTAATGAAATAATTTCTATCATTAATTTTAACCATGATTAATAACTGTTATTTTAGTAACTAAGGAATCATGAAATTATTGTAATTGAAATTTCGCACAAAACATATAGATAGCCATGTTAATAAATAAATTCATAACCACTAATACCACTAATCATTTTTACATGTAATACACTTAAATTTCCATTAATTCTTTACACACATGTGATTTCATTCATTCATGAAACATAACTCTAGTTTTCCTTGAAGAAAGTAAATCTTATCAATTTTTAAATAGAGCTACCTCCAAGAATTTATCTCATAATATCCTACCCAAAGTCCCCCATTAGTAATTTTCTTTCACATTCCCTCTATAAATACCTCCCAATGTGTTCCAATTGTACGTTGGACTCCTATCGATCTGGATGAATCTACTTGGAAAAGTCAGGGCTCTCCTCCTATTTTTAAATCTAGTACTTCATTTGTGATAATCTCATAGATGTTAAATTTATTATTCATTAACATATTAATGAAAAATTAGTCAATAAAAAATTATTCCATATTTATGATATTTTACCCTCCCCGTTCGTTAAACCCATTATATAAACTTTTTTAATGTTGTCTTTTTGATGAAACCATGCCTTGTTTATCTCCCTCATCTTTTAAATTCAATAACATACATTATTATAAGACTGTAGGTTCTAGTGTAATTTTTTATATAAATGTTAATAATCAATACATTATGATTCATTTTATATCGTAATAGTAAGATAATATCATTCTTATACATTAAAACTATTGAATAATATACTTTTTATTGTCGACATGCTGCCAAAATTATACCATAATTCACTATCTTCATGTTACACATACCCAACTATAATATAATGCAATGGTATCCATGTAAAATAATATTGTAAATAATTATTTTTATCAAAAAAAATTTCAATTAATTATTATGATATATATTTATTATACAAGTGGTAAATTTATGTTTGTGGATTTCTAGAAATTGGTAAGGGTTTATAGATATAAATTACCATTTTGAGTATTTATTTTATATTTATAATTTTATTTATGTATCATATAAACTATAAATTTGATATATTTTGTAATTATACTACTTTATTAATTTTACTAAGAGATCATTAATATTCCATATTTTAAATAGGTTATAAATTAATTCCCACACCTTACATAAGTGTGTTTTTCACATCAATTTTTAATATTTAAGACTCATGTTATAATCGAGAAATATTTTATTATTTGTGATTCATAAATTTCCAAGGAATTAATTTTTCCATATTAATAATTGAATTTAATGTATTTTCATGATTTTATATATATACCACTCTCATATTACATGGATTCAAATCAAACTAAAACTAGAGTAAAAATCAAATTTATCCGTGGTGGAAAATTGTATCCTGTTTTTGGTAATGTAAAAGTATGTTTAATTTATTAAAAAGTAAAACCATATCTATATACTGGAATGTGGGTGAGGTGGTTTCATGGATTCATGAAGAGGTTATTACCCCAAATAATTCTATATGTTCATTTTATCAATCAATACTCTAATTTATGATTAGTTGACCTAAAATTTAACACGTAGTTTAACAATCTTCGGGAAAATAATTTGAAATATTCCAATGAACATAATGAACCTTGATGATAGATATTTAAAAAACTTGTCATAATCTCCTATTAATGATTACATTTTAAACCATGTATCACTTCATGTGGATAAACCATATTATAGAATGTACCATGACAAGTATATTACATTGATAAGGGTACTAACTATAAATTTGAGGATACCTAGACCTTCAATGTTTATTAATGGATTCTCTACAAGACATCCACTTTATTCTATTTAATGGGGAATTATATTATGTCCACTTATTTTGATATAATTATTATTAATATTTTTCCAGTAATATCATTCTCTTTAAATTTTATAAAAGGTCATGGTGACTATAACGGTGAATGCATTTCACTTAATCTGGTGCGGTGTGGGGATCCTAATTACAAGTCCCCTCGATAAATCATTTAGTTTATTGATATATAAAATGTTGGGTTTTGGTGTATACCTATTTTTAAAATAGTATATGTGCCTTAGAATAAGGTTTTACAAAAAAGAATTCATGTGTGGAATTATACATTCCTTTAGTATTTAATAAATGATTGTTTTTATCCACTTTTTCATTTATTAACATTGATATATAATTCCCCCTGTTTTGATTGATTATGAATTTATTTGGTTAAATTATTATTATTATATCACATATTCCATATTTATATTATTTAGGATTCTACTATATTTTATTCCCTACTAAGAATTTAAGCTCACCTATATATTTTTTCTTTTCCCCATGAACCCTTAATGGGGACTATGTTTAATTTTTCGGGACTTCATGTTTGGGATGATAATGTTCTCTTAATGTGTTCAACATGTATCTTATGATTCAAAAATACTATACATATGTATATATATTCCAAGACTACTATGATATTTGATCCTATAATAACTCTTGTATTTTTCAACTATAATGTAATATAAAGTCCAGCACTGGTTTTCTTGAGTCTGAGATGTTATAGTTGGTATCAATTGATGTTTATTAGAAATCATTGGGAATGTATTCATATGAAACAAGTAACATTGTATAAGTACTATTTAAAAACCAACAATATTTCTAGATAACACATTAAAAAATGAATTGGAATACCATTGTATAATTTAATATCATTATATAATTATGTGTACTCTATTGATGAACTATGATATTAATCAAGGTAATTAGAATCATATCAACGCATGTAAAAAATTTGGGGAATGTCTCCATGAACATGTTAATTAATCATGATTTGAGGCTAATCATTTATATTATTTTTATATAGGTTGTCCCAGGTTATGAAAAATGAATCAATAAACTCTAGTATTGATTGGAAATACTATTCCTTGAGTATCTAAACAATTTTACATGTCCTTATAGAATGTATTGTTTTTTTACTTTTGGATGAAATTAAAATGAAAAAATCCTTATGTTTAGATATCATATTAAGGGAGATATGGAATAACGATAGTTTCTAGTTATGAACCCTAAATAGGTATATAAGATAAGTAACATGGAATATAGAACATTAATGTGGATATTATTTAAAAAAAACTCTCATGATAAAAGATCAGAAATTGAATGGATGTTTCAAAATATTATTAATAATGTAGAGGATAATGATCATTATTATGAGGGTACCTTTTCATGGTTATCTAATACATCAAAGGACTATATATTCATACAGAAAATTGAGAATGATTTTTCCCATAAGGGATAAATTCCATGACTTGTAAGGGAATTTGTCTCGTTTGTCCAAGTGAGTAACATGGGAGGGGGTGAATTGAGTAATCAATAAAATTTCATTCAAAATAATATTCAAATAAAATCCACTAATTAATATAAATATCCTAGTAAATAAAAATAACAGATCGACGCATTTTTTCTTCTTTTAACGACATTATCATAGAATAATTATGTCGTAGTTAAAATATTTTTGAAAACTAATTAATCATTTCCAATATATTTAATAATAAAATCTGAATAAATAAACTAAATAAGAAAAAGAAATAGAGAATTAATTTTTATAATTGTTAAAATAGATTAATTTTAAAGATTATAAATAAATAAAATAAATAAATGAACAAACGAAATAAATAAATTAGGATAAGTATCTAGATGATACATAATCTGTTACACTCAGTAATCACCCACTGCCATGAAGATAATATAAAATTATCTATAAAATAGAACACATATAAGATGTACAACAGAACAGTTGTCCCTTCCACACATGAATTCTTCCATAAAACCCATGGGAGTAAAAAATACTAACCACAGAGGGACCACTTCCACAATGTGAGGTAAAAAATTGTTAAATTTGTTTGGTCAGTTATCTAGTATCATCTAGGTAATGAGTAGGATATAGTTTTTTTTATAATAATATATAGCAAACACACACTTATTGAAATGAGTCTCAATTCATGTTTTTGAAAATTAGAGCGTAATAGAGTATGGTGAACCCTTTTATTCTGATTCTATGAGTGGATCTGAGTGATCATGAAGGTCCAATTTTCAAAATCGTGATTAGGTTAAATGAATCATGTAATCTATAATTGTTCTTGTTTTTATCTTTGTATATATCCCTAAATCCAAGAATCGAACAATATTTCTATACAAACACGGGAGTATAATTATTTATTTAATTTTTGGATAAAGGCGTATCCATTTGAAATCAAATAATTGTGTTTTACTACACATAATATTCATTGACATGCTCTTTAATGTTATATAAATAGGGCTAAGAAAATATATTAAAATAATAAATTTCATTATATTCAGAAAAAATCCATTTGAAATAGTAAATTCAAAAAAATTAAAAACATTTATGGTGAATCTTTTTAACGTTTAGAAAATATCTCACGATAATTTATCCTAATATTGACATATGTTGAGGGTGAGATATTCCATCACTGATTCATCTTAGCTAATGTAATTTACAAAAATTCTCAAAAATTTCACTATGATGGTTGATCATCTCACTGAGGACACAATTAGAGAGGTTCCAAGATTTTGTAGTGATTCATACTCAAGAAGTAAGTGGTTTACATATATTTCTAACAATCATGGTTCAACAGAGAGTCATGGATGATGGTAACACTTCACATACTAATCTATGCTTTCATCTATATGATGAGTCGTCCCCAATGGCGTGTCATTGCGATTTGTGACTCAACCTTAATGGTGTGTTTTGTTTGGTGGGGACTAATATGAAACCGTGAGTCTTTCCGAAACATAACCAAATTATATCCAAATTTTTTTATATTGTGAAATTCAAAAATATCACATAAAAATCATTAGTAACATAACAAACATGATTTTTGTCATTAATAATACAAGGGTGCAAACTATCTTGAACCGTCCCCTAGGGTCGATTCCTTGACTACCACATGCCCGCCTCTGATAGGGATGGGGCAAGTGACTAGTGTTGAGTATACATATCCCACAAATGGGAGGAATTTTCTTATATAGCTATAAACTTTCTCCCAACTCAACGAAATGGTATTAGAAAGTAAAAAGTCCAAGGAAGCAATGCATTCAAGCCACTAAGTATAACAAAAATAGAGTGCAATGAAAAGTAAAGTATAGGGTGGAAAACTAGGCCAATATATAATCCCACCAAAATAAAATATAGAACCCAAGTAAAAATACACATCCCTGAAGCTCGTCTGCCGACAACCCTACATGAAGGGTAGGTGACAGGTTGTTGCATGTTCCATAGGAGTGTGCCTTCTCTGTCTGATATCACTCAGTACCACATAGTCTTGGTGTTCCCTGGATATCATCAAAGCATCGATTTTCAGCATAAGACAAGATATGAGAGGTTCAATCCCATGTGGGTGAGACTAAAAAAATACTTAGTAGGACACCTTGAAACCACAAAGTTAAAGCAGAAGGGAAAAACAATAAGAAAAGAACAGTTAGCTCGACACAAAAATATGCCCATACATATACCAAGAACATCCAGATATAATAGTATTGGAAAGTAAGAATCATGAGGTCCCATCCTCAAATACAACAACATGATTCTCACATAAGGTTAAAAATGTAACACATAAACCAAGAGAACACACTACATGATCTCAGCAATCTTTAATGGTACCAATCTGAGATATTCACTCCATGGGGAAAAACTCTACCATTCTAAATGGTATGTTAGAAAGAATGTGCTCTATTGGGAAAATTCTAGTAGGTTCATCTCTATTGACCATCACCAATGCTCCATTCAATAATCCCTTACACCTAGCATAAGCTAAAGAAACCCATGTAAAGATTCCCACCCATTGCCATTGCTCACAGTTTAGGGAGCATTGCTCTTGAATAATTCGCCAAACCTCTGTCACTCCTAAAAATAGTAAATTACTCTTCAATCAATTGAGGTGGAAGTAAATCCTTTCTTGGTATCATCCACATCATGTGGAGGGGACCTCTCCTCTTAGTTGTGTCCTATAACCAATGAAGCTCGACATCCAATAAGGAAATCACTCCCTAATGCTTCTCAGACATGGGGGAGTAAAACTCTGTAAGTGAGTACCTGCTCCTAACCTAGTAGAGGAGTACCACTCAGTGACTGGAGTACCTTCACCTTGGTATGATCTGGGAGTACCGACTCTCTCAGTTCGTTTGTTATGGGGGACCCATACTCTAGTAGGTCTTGTGAGTACAAACCCTAAGCTAGGGGACTTACTCCTTGGCATGTTAGTGGAGTACTGACTCTGTCCGAACAACAACCAAGGAGGATCTGCACCCAGTAATGATTTGGAGTACCGACTCCAAAAAAAGAGGACCTTCAACATACCCGGTAGTGGAGTAGATACTCTATTTATACGTCAATTATAGAGGATCCACACATTTGTCCGATAGGGGAGTACTAACTCCACGTGTAGAGGAAATTCTACCTGTAACTATATCTAATAGGTGTGTACCCACTATACCATTAGTGCCACTGAGATCCTCATGAAAAAACACATTAAATAGAGTACTCATTCATCCAAAACAATCACATGGTGAAAATGCAACATTTCACCGCAACTCACCAAAACCTAGCTTCGTGGGTCTCATGCATTGATATTGATTTAAATAACCAAAATTATCATTGCATTGTTCTTATTAATTTTAAGGTTATAGAGTTATAGATGGTTCAACATTCTGATATCGCATAAGGGAGGTATGACAGAAACAAGATATCAAGATAAATATAATTTTATTATTATTGGGTTTCACATTGACCTGAGGCACGAGTCCAAAAAAATTTATTCGACATTTATCAAAAAATGGCCATCCCAATTTCAGGGTATTGCTGACCGTTGACAGTTCTTCAATCCAACATTGCATGAAAGAGTTACTGTCAGATTATGGTAAGACCCCTAAAAGAATAAAAATAATATATTATTATAATTATTATTATTAAAACTAATTGATTTCTTTAATGGGGAACACTCAAACACCCCCATTAAATTATCCCACAACTCACACCAGAAGGGAGAACCCCTTTTTATCTCTCATTTAACTCTATTATACTCTCTCATTAGAATATATATTGTTATTATTATTTATTTTATTATTATATAAATTTTAATGGTGAATATATGTTGGATCTCACCCCTCCTAAAAACACACAGTGCACAAGACCCCTCCTTTTGGGTCTCTTAAATTATTTCAACATTTCATCAATTCCTCAAACTATTAATATTAAGTATAATAATAATAAACCCCATTAGGTAAAATACATTTAATCTTATTATCCCATAACAAATACATTATGTCACCATTATTATTATTTTCAATTTAATAAAAAATAATAAATCACAATTTCTTTTTATTAACTCGCTGTCAATATTATTTTTAATAATAATAGTTACGCTCGTCGCATGACCACATTAAATTACACTGTTGGATATCTAAATCTAACCATCGCAAATTCAATGTTGAGAAACCTCCATCATGGAATCTCACACATAGCCTTTGTTCGAATCTGAATCCATCCCAATGTATGTCGTCATTGCTGCCAACTAGAAAAATGGAGATTATCGACACGATCCTGAACGACATCCAATCACAAACACTCACCCACAGTGCCATTCTGATCCATTCACCATACACCATCTGACTTGTTTATCAATATATCCCCAAAAAATTGATAAGCATGTCGTTCACATCCCCACAACATGTTTAGGGGTTCGATTGAACTCAAACACATCCTAACAATGTGGAATCATGACCATGTGGTCTAACAATGAAGAACGCTAAGAACGATGGAGGAAAACCCCAATAACAATGGTATATGGATTGAGTCCAAAATTTTTTGGCATGTTGATGGAGAAAGAGGATCCCATTGATAGAAAACATCTTAAATAAATTATATTCTAATACATAACAACAAGCAAAGACTGCAACAGTGCGTATATCAAATAATTCATAATGATATACTTAATAAATTTGATTATAAGGATGGAAAACCACATATAACAAGTCCTACCAAGATTATATTTATTGTTGATGACAATTAATGTAGTAGTGCTCATCATTTTTCAATTCATCCTTGCCTGATATGACCTTTATTTTTTTATCTTCTTTCTCTACATTGGTTATCGTCTATCAATGAGAGGTTCCGCCAAAACATTTTGTCACTGATGCTCATGGGAAATTTCTCTAGTATTTTAATTATAACCAAATATCCCTACAAACAAATTAAATGATGAAACACATTTCATCATTTTCATTCCTTTATTGTTGAATTTTTTCCATATAGTTTCATATGTTAAATGAAATGGGATACCTCGTTGTGGTGTTGCTGCGTCGTTTTGTTGATGCGAAATGTTAAAACAAATATTTTTATTAAATATTGTGATGACATTCACTTCCAAAAACTAGAATTCACCCTAGACCCCTACCATTAAAGGTTCGGTCCCACCTAAGGAACCCACGCCCTCACGATCTCAACGGTACTCTCATATTTCTAATTCGAGATACCGATTATTATTTATAGTAATTTAAAATGATTTAATTTAATTATTTCATTTTTGGTCACATCCAAAAAACTAATTTCCACAGTTGGCATGTGTCGACCAATGCTATTCTCTACCTAATGACTGAACTCCCTCGTGAGCTCAATGGTGGTCTCATATTTTTAATCTGAGTCACCACTCTTGATTTACATGGTTTTGAAAAATAAATTTTTTTTAAATAATTTTATTTATGGTTATGCCAATTTCTAGTTTTCTCACTAGAGGCCTGCACTGAAAAAATTTAATTCACGCCTAGGGTAAAACATTAATATTGAACGCAATAATGCCCTTAGATTTCTGATCTAGAAACCCGTTTATGGATATTCTTATTTTTCAGTAAAACCACTCATGTGCACTTTTTATAAACATAAAATTTTTTATGGACCATTCCAGGAACCCCAGGCCTCAAAATCACACACCTTCTAATTTCTTGGTCTTAGAATTTTCCAAAATAATTTCTAAAAATAAATTTTGGAAAAAAAATTGTGTCTTTACATTCTCCCCACCTTAGGGAATTTCATCCCCAAAAATAAAATACCTACAATGAAGGGATAAAAACTGATCTCTCAACTGAAATCCCATGCCATTCTTCATGGGTCCCTATGATGATCACAAGTGAACATTTGGAGGATCAAAAAAGATCATCCACAATCTTGTCCAAAATCTGCTAGTCCAACATTATCCCATAATGGTCACATGTTTCTTTAGCTGTGATAAGTGGGGAAGCACGAAGAACCACAGTATGTCTGTTTTTATAGTGTATAGTGGCTCACCTTTATGCTAACAAGACACAAATAAAGATGGAACCCCATATTTAACATCCACCCATGGATTAACTATACAATATCCTCCCAAAAAAGGGGTATTTGGGAACACAACAGGGTTTCCCAAGAGACAACACTAGGTCTTACTAGGCCCTCTTTCTAAAACCTCTAGTTGTTACACAACAGGTTAAAAATGAAACAATGCCAAACCCACTAGTGGAAACCTAGATGAGAATAGATGGTGAGAAACCATTACAGACTAAAGAAACATCACCGGATCTTACTCTGCGACCATGGAAATATCCCAATATAATTCAGCGGAGTAGAAAAACTCTAATGGATTGGTATGGACTGGTTGTGATGCATAATCAAAAACCCTCACACAAAACATGTAAGTCTAAATAACTAACCCAACATACATAAAAAATGGGTCCCACCAACCCATTTATGAGCAAACCAGTTATGGTAGTTCACAATGTGTTTCCTGGGATTCCCTTTATTTGACAAAAAACATTATTTCATCATTTTGAACACATTGTACCCTTTCTCCTAAAACAGTAATTATGGGCATCAACGCTAGTTTCCTGTACTAGGATGACATCTTATGGTCTTGATGCTATGACTAAGAGATCCAAACCACAACTCTTGCCTCCAAGATTCGGGTCAAACTATCAATGCTAGTGTGTGATCATCGGGTCTCCTCCAGCAGGAGTCTCTGAGCATGATGGTCAAGTCCATGGTTTCACTAGAACCTCGAAGACACAATCAATGCTCATGGAAGAAGGATAAAATCTATTACATGTGTCCATTAATAAGATAGAAAAATAAAGGAAACATGTTATAACTAATATCTCTCCTAGAGTCTCTGGGTCATAAGCCATTACCACATACAGTTGTCCTCACCCACGTCCTCTAGCATGATGAGTCGAGCATGGACCAACTGTTTTCCTTACTGATCCTATATATTTCCTGTTATCCTATAGAACTCCTTGATCCAAGTGATGTATATTCTAGGGAATCATCTTAGTCGGATCCCTCCCAATGACATGGTGGGTTGGACAATATATATTGTGATTATTTTGGACATTCCTTGCATAGAACTGCATATCTTGTGGTTGATCTATTTATCAACAATACTCCTGTGTCACAGTCCCATGCAGCAGCGTTCATGAATGGGTATGACTCCTTCCCCATGAACCCATAAAATGTTGTCATCTAGCTCCTGCGGATTCCTCTGCCTCGTGACTTCTACCATAGGTCACATCCATCTTCTCCTAAAAAAGAAAACTATCAACCACCAGGGCTCACTTCAGCACCCCAGTGTAGGTGGGAAAATTCAGTGGAACCACTAATGCCATGATCTCTTAGTGTATTCCATGCTCGAAGGTTCCATCTCTTAAAAACTTATCACTTACCCGATATAGGGAGTACCATGACAAGTCTGTGAACCTCAATGAAAACTCTTCCATTTTCATGCTTCCCTATCGAGGCTGCAGAAGCTCTTAGATACTCACTGACATCAGCGTTGCTGGGTAAAAGTATTCTTTGAAGAGTCATTAAAACTTCTCATAAGTGAGTGTCTCCTCATCATGTGACTGTATCAACAAGATCCACCATTGTATTTTTGAGCACTGAATAAGAATCATGGCAAGGAAAAAAATCTAATTGGGATGTGTCCTCACTAAGCAGAAAACCCGAGTGACTGCCTTGATCTAGTCATCTGGTGCCTAGAGGTCTGGATCACCCTAGAATCTCAAATGTTGTTGCCTCTGGAACTTGTGTAGCACACTCAACCTACTCGCATTCTTAGTCTGAACTAATGGAAAAACATTTTTTCCTATGGTTGGTGGAACCATTGACAGACCCCTTGGAGGTTAGGCCTCAGATCCAGTGTCTTGTACTAAAGCCTCGTCATGGGGAAGATCGTCATCACGATCAGACAATAGAATCCTATCTGGCTATTATTGTAGAGGAATCATGAAATAGATCAATATGAACCATGGGTAATATAGTATATCTGGAAATCTGACTCAAGAAGGACATGGAAAATGCAAACAATTCTTATATGATTCATATAGTATCTATTTCCACGAAACAACTGTCCTAATGCACCAAATCAAAAATTAGAATTTCAGAGTCCCAATGAATGTATACGTTGGTCACCACCACAACACTAGAAACATTGGCATGATATCCAAAACCGAAACATCTTATCATTGTCACTATGAAACCAAAAACAAGCACACGACACTATTTTTCTAACCTCCCCTGTTACAACTCTTTCATGACCTATACCATAGGGCCCATTCTGTGACTACCCAAAGCCCACCTATGGTAGGCCAGCAGTTAGACAGTGGCACAAAATAGGCATATCCCACAAATTGAGGCATTTTCCTACGTACCAGTACACATGTATATAACTCCATGGAAGAGATACGGGAGTGTAAAAAATCCAAGGATGCTATGCTGGAAATCCACTAAGTATAACACTACAATAGTAAAACCAAATGTAAAGTACATGGTGGAAAACTAGGTGAGTATACAATCACACCAAATTAAAGTCCGAACACAAGTAAAAATCAGAGTCCATAAAGCTCGTCCTCTGAAATCCCTACCTTTTGGGTAGGTGCTGGGTAGATTCTTGTAGACATAGGAATACACCACATCATTATGATATCACTGAGAACCACCTAGTCCCAGTCCTCTATAGACTTCATCAAAGTATCAATCATCTGCACAAGACACAACATGTGTGAAAAAATCCTATGTAGGGGTGATTAAAAAAATACTCAGTAGGAAACCCCAAAAACAAAATGGTAATGCCCAAGGGAAAACCACAAGAAAACCACAGTCAAAATGACACCAGTATATTCTCATATATAAACTGAGAACATCCATATATACTTGTTTAAAACACTAAGAATCATGATGTCCCAACCTTATATCCAACATTAGTATTCCCACTAAAGGTTCAAAATGTAACACATAAACCTGTAGAATACACTCAATGACCTCATCCATCTCTTTTAGCATCCATATGATAGATTCACTCCATAGGGAACAACTATACATATCCTAATGGAACGTCTGAGAGAATTTTCTCCATTTTTAATATTCAACTAGGTATTTCACTTTTTCCCAGAACCAATGGTTCATTCATTAGTTCCTTGCACCTATGGAAAGCTAATGAAACATATGTGAGGAGGCCCACCCATCGCCACTGCACACTATTGATGGAGCACATCTCCATACTAATTTCTGAAACCTATTTCTCAATTATAAGGAGTATCTCACTCCTCAGTCCATCAATGGAGCTCTAGAACTTATCTAAGTATCGTTCACATCATGTGGAGGGCCTCGATCCTCTAATCTAGGTCCGACAATCAAGGGAGATCCAACTACATTGGAGAACCCACTTCGCACTGCTACTCGTAGATGGGGGAGTACAACTCCATATGTGAAGACTCACTCCCTACATGGTTGGGAAGTAACAATTAGTGACTAGAGGACCCATACCCTAGTATGATTGGGGAGTACTGACAGTGTCAGTTCATTTGATATGGGGGAACCTCAAACTAGTATGTTAGGGGAGTACCGACACGATGATAGAGGACTCGATCATTGGAATTTCATGGGAGTACTGAATCTATTAGAACAATGCGTATATAGGACTCATACCCTGGAACAAAGGGGAGTAACAACTCCTAAAATAAAGGACCCTCACCCTACCCGATAGGGGAGAACCTACTCTATTTATACATTAATTATTGAGGACTCACGCCCTGGCCTAATTGGGGAGTACCGACTCCACGGGATGAGGACTAAATCCATATAACTGTATCTGGTAGAGGTTTACCTACACTACCGTCAGCTCCATTGCGATCCTCATGAAAAAATGCATGAGATGGACTACTCATTCATCCAAAACAGACTCCCGGAGATGAATATTCGTATCAATACAACAGGCACAAACCTACCATTGTGGGGGCTATGATTTTTTCTCCATTGAAATACCCTAAATTGGTCTTGAAACGTCCTTCTTAATTTCTGGGATACAACGTTATAGATGGTTCTTCATTCTGATAATGTGTGAGGTAGATATGTCAGATACATGATTTAAAAATAATAATAATTTTATTATTTATGGGTGTTTCGTTGACCTGAGGCACGATTCCGAAAAAAAGAATGCATCATTGTTCTTAAAATGACCGTCCCAATTTCATGGTAATGTCTCCAAATGATGGTTCAACAATCTGACATCACATGAATGTGGTACCTCCATATTTATGTTAAAAATCAAAAATAATAATAATAATAATATTATTATTATTATTATTATTATTATTATTATTAATATTAGAAGAAACCCCTTGATTTATTTAATGGAGAAAGCTCAAACTCCCCCTTTAAATTGGCAGAAAACACCAACCATACGGGAAAACCATTTTTATCTCCCATTCAAATCAATTATAGTCTCTCAAAATATTATCTAACAGTATTATTATTACATTTATTATTATATAAAAGCTAGTGGGGAAGATATGTTGGATCTCACCCCCTCATCAAAATGAACACTGCACAAGGCCCCTCCTCTGGGGTGTCTAAAATTATTTCCAAATTTCATATATTACTGAAATTATTAATATTATATTTAATATTAGTAACCGTAATTAGATAAAAACCTTTTAATAATATTATCTCCTCACACATATTTTACATCACATTTATTATTATTTCTTGATATAATAAAAATAAAAATTCCTTATTTAATTTTATTAACATTCCATCATTATTAATTTTAATAAGAATAATACTTATGCTCATCACATTGACCACATTCAACAACCCAATTGGATTTCAGAATCCGACCATCACCAAATCTATGTCGAGCAGCCTATATCATGGAATCTCACACACATCATTTGTTCAAAACTATATATGTAACACTGAAAGTCGTTTCCACTGCCAACTAGGAAAATGGAAATTATCTACACGATCCTATACCAAATCTGATCAAAAATATGAAACCATGGTGCCAATCCTCTCCATTCACCAAACGCCATCATACTCATATATAAATATGTCTCAAAATAGTCGATTTTCATTTTGTTTGTACCACCGCAGTGAGTTGGAGGGTTTGATCACACTTGAACTCATCCAGCCAAGGTCGAATCATGTCCCTGTGGTTTAATGATGTAGAAAATGAAGAACAGTGGGTGAAAACAACAATAAAATGTTTTATAGATCGAGGTCATGTGTTTTTGGTTTAATCAAGAACGTGGATTCAATGGATAGAAAAAAAACATAACTAAATGTGATTCCAATATACAAACACATTCAGAGGCTACAATAGGGCATTGTTTGAAGAATGAAGAATGATAGACATAATCAACTTCATTATATAGGTGGAAAACCACATATAAATATCCTTACATAGAGTAGTTTGAAAGTTGATATTGAATAATGAGTTAGTGCTCAACATTCATCGATCTATTGACCCCTGATCCGAACATCGATCATCGATCCGATATCTCATCATTGTTATTCATTCACCAATGAGAGGTTCTTCCAATGCATTTATACTCTAGAGCTCTCAGGGTATTTTTCTAGGAATGTAATTCTAATATCAAACCCCAACCAATCTATTAAATGATGAAACACATTTCAATGTTTCCGCATCACAATTTTTGAAGTGTTTCAACATTTTTTCATTTATTTAAGTAAAAGGGTTGCCTCATGGTGGAATTTTAGAATTGCTGGGTTAATGGGAAATGTAAAAAATATATTTTTATTCAATATTATATTGACGTTCACATATAAAAACTAACATTCACACTCAACCAGTTCTCATTGAGGTTAGGCCCCTCCTAAGGAAATAACTCCCACATGAGAACAACAGTACACTCAGATTTCCAATTCGAGTTAATGATTATGAGTTTTAGGATTTGGAAATAATATAAAATAAATATATTAATTATGGTCACATCCCAAAAACTACTATCCATAGTTGACCCACGCCGACCAATATTAGGCTTCGCCTAGGAAAGACACCCTCACGAGCTTAACGGTGCTCTCAGATTCTCAAAATAAGTCATTGTTCATAACTATTGAGTATTTTAATATTAAAATATTTTTTTTAATTATGTTATAAATAATTATTCAATTTTGGTATTATATCACTGGAGACCCATGAGGACTAATGTTATGTCCCTCCTAGTGTAATCCAGCCATCATAAATGCAATGGTGCCCTTGTATTTCAAATCGAGAAACCCAATTGAGGTTTATTACACTATTTTAAGAATAACTATCATGGTTTCTATTTAAAATCTTAATATTTTTCGATAGACCATTTCATGCACACCATACCTTGGAATCTCATGCCATCTCATTTCCTGGACATGGAATTGTATCAAATAATTTTTTAAAATAACTTCATAGAAATAAAATTTCGGTCTATGCACAACCAATCACCCCCATTTATGATTATAAATTATTTCAATATATATACCACTGTATCAAAATTAAAGGACCACAATATAGAAGATGCACAAAGTATCCATGTAAATAAATAATGAATATCAGTATGATATAAAAGGAGTATATCAAATGTAAAATATTGTATAATTTAATGGAAGATAGTCTACTCCCCATATGGTATTATCCAAACTAGTGAATAAATTACAAAATGTTAAAGAAACAAAATATTATTAAGATAAATCCCATTACATTCATCCCAAATAGATACAATGAAATCTGAGATAATAAGATAGAAAAGATTCCAAAAAAATCAAATGGTTTATCCCAAAACACAAAAGAGGGTGTGTCGAATGGGGAAAGTGTTCTCTTCCTTTTTCTATTCTTGAACTAGAAGTCCCACTATGTGAAGCTGATGGAACACATGGGATACCTACAGGGACATCAGTAAGAGGAAAAGTGTCTCTGATGATGATTGTGCAGGGGTGATGAACATCTTCCCTAAGAAGATATAAAATGGTTATAAATGAGATGTTAGAAGAGAATGTGGTTATTTTATGGTACTATGCCTATATAATTATGGATCTGTAGCTGGAGGAGTTAGATGAGTCATAAATTAATTGCATCCTGAGTAAGAAAAACAGTTCCAAAAAACATGTAGAATTTTTTTTATTAGATTTATAAAATCCATAGCAATGCTTCCACCTCTATCTATAGTAAACAAAAAATCGTTCTTCTTTCCCATAAAAAACATAAGCACTAAATATATGAAATTTAACTAATTCATTTGTTCTTTAAATAGTTGGGTAACATGTTGCATCCTTATATTTTCATCCAATAGAATGAAATGTGAATTCAGATCATCTAGAGTATATAGCCTAGAAAAATAACACGTAATTGATTTATTGGTGGTATCTCTATCTGATTTCATGTATTTTATATAATCTCTAACTATCATATTCACATGGTCCCAATTATGCCTGATTTTTCTCAATGTCTATTGATGTTGGTCAATAACATCACATGAAGTAACTCAAATATATTCTCTCACAACTTTTATGACCATTTCAACATCAATAGGAGGAGTAGGATCCCTATATTAATAATAACCATATGTACGATTCACCACAATTTCTAGAAACGCATTATTGGAATCCACAAATGAAGACCTTATCTCTTCTACTATAGATCTCAGAGAATCCATCTCACTTCCCAATATTCTATTTTCAACTTATACCTCTTGAGTATGGAGCCTCATTTTGGGGCTGAATGTGCTACATCAGAAACCCAAACAAAAGTTTAGATCCCTTATCACTAAGTATGGTAACAAAGGAAGGATGAAATTTTACAAACAAACAATCATATCAATGAATAATTCCTATGATAGAATATAAGACACTTATAGTGACAATATCAATCTGAAATGAATGCATTACAGGGACTTGTAAGGGTTCTGAAGTCATAGACATGGTACTATCATCTGATGAAAAACTCAAAAACTGACATGCATCATCAATGTAATAAACCAATGATACCTCGAGATCCCTAATTTTCCTTATTTAATGTCAACCATGATTTGGTGGAATTCTATTCTTACCAGAAAATTAATCACATTCCCAAAAAATAGGGTCCATAAAAAAAAGAAATCCCATGAGTTTTTACAACATGAGAACATGGAACAGCTGATAAAACCCCAACAAGTACAACACTCAAATGCTCAACAGATCTCTACACATACGCTATCTAATAAACAATAGTCGTCTCATCATTAATCTACTCAGTATGAAAATGATAGACAGTAGTCTGTAAATCATTCATACAAACAACATTTATAGCCATTGTAAAACATCCAAAACAATAGGGTGGATGTTCAGAAATGGGGACTTCTACCCCTAAACTGATGCTTCCGTATATTCTCTATGAGTTATAACCACATCTTTAACAAGATTATGCCTCTCTTCATATATAGAGATACAAAAAGAGGATATGAGATTGGTTTTTGATGCATTATAACACCCTTAACTCAAATGCATCAACCATGACCATTAAATCATCCCTCATTAACATCTCTATAACCATTACCAAAATAATTTCTAACTCCAATTCCATTTCCATAATCTTTCAAATCTTATCGTCCTTTATCATTATCATCTCCTCCATTCCCATCATTGTTTTCCCCATTTTTATTCTCTTCCTCGGTCTTGGAAGAAATATTGAACTATAACTCCATGGATATTTCTATTTATTATTATTCACTAAATTCATTTAATTGTTTTTCTCTTACCAGAAGAAAACTAGGTGGAATAAGAGTACCAAAAAGATAATTTAGTGGTCAACTGATGTAAATACGGGTCACTAACTTTATCTAAAAAATACAACATTTCTTTATCACTATAGGTAGAAGACACCCCTTCTACATCATATGAATACTAAAAAACATTATTTTCCTTCAATATAGGATCGAAATGGTCCTTTACTCTAGAAGGATAGTAAAATTGATTAATGTCACCATATAAAATTTCACTATCATCAACCCACTATTTTCTACAAGGAATACTAATAATTTATTCCTTTTGAAAATCTCTATTGTAATGAAAAATACTCCATAGCTCACAAATATTTCTTCACCTTCGATAATTATTCTCTTATACTCTATTATGGATGAATTAAATAAAAGTTAAACTAATGAATTATATGAAGATGGAGACTTGAAAAACCTCATGATGTGACTAATTAATTATTTGACAGGATGATCTTCTCTCCTCTTTTCATTATTAATAAAGCATAAACATCATGATACCTCATTAAAACAAATATATATTTTATCAGAAGTAGAATATACATAATAAACATACATGGAATCCTATATTAAACATCATGTTCAGAGGAAACATATCTCATAACTATTCCATCACCAATTAACAGAGCTAATGAATCTTTATAAATAACAATTTCATTATTATCACGAAGAAATCCTTTATAGTCTTTTTCAACTCTTTTATGAGGTACTCTCAAACTGGTAGGGAACTAACCTAAAGATAAATCTAATTTTCATCCATTGATTCAACTTCATACCCAATATTCATTTTCCTGGAAATAGAAATAAATAATATAAAAATATATATACCAACATTTGATTGAATGGTATACAATTTTAAGAAAAACATTCCACACATCCCTTCTAATATAAATCATTCATTAGTAATGATTTTCATAACAAAAACAATTGGTATTGTATTATTTATTGGTACTAAAAACAAATTTTCATGATCTATATTAAATTGATCAAAGAAAATAAGAAACTTGATTCACCTTTCTGCTTATTAAAATTATATGAATCATCTAAAGAAGTCTCCTAATTATGATTGACTACTATAGAAAATAATGACTCAGAAAGATCAGACGAAGGTGAGGGAAGGTCGAAAAATTGGAGATAAAGGGTCACGACATTGTTCGGGAGAAAGGGATGAGGTATTTGAGCATTCGAATTAGAAAAACAAAAAATTTAAATCATTTGGGATTTAAGGGATTAATAAAATCCAAATAAAAACATGGAAAAAAAGTTAATTGAATAAATGATTAAAAAAGTAAATATAATCAACAAAACTAATAAATAAATTGTGAAAAAAATTTAGAATATTTGACAAAGGATAAATGATTTTAATGGTAGGGAAATATAAAAAGAGATTAAAAACAAAACGATGATAAAAAATAATGCACTGAAAATCCAAAGGTGTATAAATACTAGTATGTCTAAAGACTTAATGGTGGGTAAAATTCAACGTTGGATTAACTCAATGGAGAGTAAATTAAATGGTGTGTAAAACTAAATGGTATATAAACACTATGTATGTTAAAATCAATGGTGGGTAATAATAAATTTTTTTCACCATAAAATTATGCATTGAAAATTGTCATTCTTATTTCATGTTTTATGCAGTTCATTTCACATAATCCAAATTATATGTGATGATATCCAAAAATTTATGTTTAGAACTAATTTAGTCAAGAATTATATAACCTTTCTCAAAATGGTGTCTCAAATACTGATGTCTTTCACCAATGTGTTTTTAATATAATAATGTAGGAGTTATTATAAAAATATTTAGAAATTTAATTGTAAACATTTATAGGGATATGTCAAAATTGATATCAATAGTGTAGTAATGTATGTTTCATTTAATAACTTTATTCACCAAAACTACCTAAAGTTATTAATTGAGCATTAGTAGTATAAAATTAAATAGAATTATTTTCTTACTACCCCACGAAACAAGATACATTCCCAAAACATGACATGCTATAGAGTTACTATTAGTAATTTCCTATCAGTAATAATAGTCTTAAATTTTTAGTATACTTGAGTTATTATTAATTTATTTTTACTAAAACCAAGTGTTACCATTTTTGGTTTACTTTAAATCAACCTCACATACACACACTAATCGGAATTCCTTGTTGGATAGACTTTTTGTAGAGAATAATTCCAATAATACCTCAAAAAAATGATTAATCCACTAATTTCCTAGTATAATCAATATTCTATTTAAATGTTGTGATCAAAGGGGTATCAGTAGTCAAAGTGTTATCCAAACTGAAATGCTCTAATTGGTCATTATTATATATTTTTTGGTTTAAAATAATTCATACATTATTATTATTAATTTAAAAACCACGAAATAATTTTAGTCCACCTATTCAACTCATTTCAAACGCATTTTGCATCTTTTTTTAAAGTTAACACATAATGAATTTTTAGAATATCAAATATTAATATCATCTACATATATTTGAAAATCTAAATCATTATTTGTAATTATTTTGATAAAAATATTTGTATGAGATACATATTTTAAAATCCTTTTGATATAAGAAAAAAGCTATTATTATTATACCTAGGTCTAGAAACATGTTTTAATCAATATAAATAACTTTTTACTAAAAAACCAGATCTATTAAATGATTATTTTTAAATACATGGTGTTTTAGACTAAAGAAAACTCAAATATATAGCCATTTAAGAATATAATTTCACATACAAATGATATAGTTTGAAATATAGATGTTTTTTATTTGAAGAAAATTATATGGGCCTTAGATATGGCTATAAGTGAAAGGTATCATCCATGTCTATACTCTATTCATGATTATACACTTATGAAACTTGTCTAGAATTATTTGTTACTATAGTTCCAGCATATTAAACCATGTTTTTAAACACCCATTTAGTTCCTATTAAAATGTGTCTTTGGGTCTCTCAATAAGTTCCCAGTACTTATTTCTTTCAAATAGATTATGTTCTCCCATTATATAATTTACCCAAAATTCATCATTAATTGCATCATTTATGTTCATTGATTCTAACAGTGACAAGAAATATTGATGTCTAACCTGGTTTTTATATATGCCCTAGTTTTTTCACATCTATTTACTTCTCCAACAACAGAATTTAATGGGTGGTATTAAAGTGTCATATTAACAATATAAAATTAAGGGTCAGTTTCCTCTAGGTCTTCCATAGGTTTAGGTTCATGCTCTTGATGTTTCTCATAACATGATGATATTTCTCCATGATTTATAAAATAATTAGAAGAGTTTTATTTTATGTTCAATTTGGATAAATCATTATCATAATTTTATAAAGGGGTCTTATGACTATGTGGATAAGTCACATCAATCATGACATTAAAAAACTCATATGTGGTCTTGGTTATATTGTTGATAACATAATAGGATTTACAAGATGATGAATAAACAAGGAATAGTTCATCATCTATTTTGAAGGAAAATTTTCAAGGATATCCTTTATATTAATAAAAACGGTAGTACAATAAAAATATAATGTAATTAACATGAGTCTTTCAATTATATTAATGTTCATAATTAACTGTTTTCATGATAAGTCTAATTAAAACCCTTTTGATTATATAATAGGTTATGTCACAGCCTCAACACAAATGTAGATATATAATTTATATTAATTAATAATAGTTTTGGATATATGATGATGTATTATTTTCCTTCTTTATATATCTCCATTCAACTAAGGGGTTCTAGGACTATAGAAGTGATGACTATAATAATTTTCAGAGAAAATAGATTCAACATCCTGATTTTAAAACTCAAGGCTAGAATTACTTCATATGGTCTTTATAATAAGTCCCCTTATGTTTTATATAGGTTTATCATACATGGAAAAAATGAGGAAATGATTTAGTTTTGTGATCTAAAAGTAATATCCATGTATACATAGAAATTTCGTCTATATGTATATAAACATAGTGTATCCAATTTTGATTGGGCACTCTGAATTGTCTAAAAACAATCATGTGAACCAAAAAAATAGGATGATAAGTTATAAAATATTTAATTAATTTAAAATAAATCTTCTAGTATTTCCTATTTTGATATGTGTTATATACTTTGTCATTTTTTAACTTGATTTTGGGTAGATACATAAATAACCATTTCCTTATAATATTTCTAATGGAGTGAATGTTATAGAGGCCTAATATGAAATCCAAACCAAAGATTCTTTATTAAAGGAACATAATAAAGAAAAATTTTGAGAAATAAAATAATCACTATTTACTACATAGACTTTCTCATTTTTAATGATATTAACAATAAATAATTTTTGGAATTGAAAACATAAAATGTATTTTTTTATGCCTCAATTGTAAACCATTATCAATAAATTATGATTACAAATGAAAATTATATTTTAAACTATAAAAAAGAACATTATAATTTAGAATTGAGTAAGTGTTACAGTTTTGGATATGATTAATTAATTTTTCATTAGAAATTTCACAAAATGTGAAATGACAACCATCCACATTTACTATGTTCTTGAAACGTTAGTCATCACATGTCATATGTCTAGAGTGACCATTTTCTACATATCGTATATTTTTATAGGACATTTTCATGAATCCTATCTACAAAAAAAGGTTTAGAAAAGAAATGTATTTGGTACCCATATTTTATTGGGCCCATATATATTACTACTTAGGGCCTTAGAAACCCACATTTTATTAATGGGTTCCCTACAAGTGGATTTCAATCTTATTTAAATAAAAAAATATTTGGTCCATCTAAATAAAAACTAGAAGTATAATTTTGAAACATAAACATAAGAACAAATGATCTCTTACTAACTCATTTCTGTCTAGGTTCATAGCCTATACCATTGAGATACTCGGTAGAGATTTATATTACTGTAGTTATATTAAGTGTTTCTATAAAATTTTTAATCATTTAAAAATATTTCAAATGTTTCACATTGTGATATATGAGTTTAGAATTTTCTGTTAGTAATTGAGAATTCTTATTTTTTCCTATAGTATGATCATATTTAACATTTAAGGACAAATCACGTTATTAATTTAAAAATATTTCTTCATCTATTAGTTTATGAAATTTATAATAAATAATGTTGCAGTATTAAACCATTTCTTCTTTAAAAATATCATCATAATTTTATTTTTTTGGAGTGATCATAATTATGTAAATCAAATACATTGGGACCATTAAAAATATTTAACATGAAGTTCGTTTCTGAATTATTATGATTTTCTTCATGAGTAGAATAAGAGTCACTAAAACAATCCTTAGAGGCACTATAGGTAGATTTCATGTGTTTCTTATATTTTCAATGTATTTCATCATAAATCTTCTTGTTTTCATATTTTTATTCTTAGACATAACATGCCATGTTCACTAAAATTACTAATAGGTTATCATATATTAGTTTTCTTCTCTTTTCCAATAAATTTTTCCATGTTCCACTATTGTCATACATTCCGTTGATGTTTGATTTCTAGAGTAACTTATTTTTCATACAGAACATCTTAAATCATCTGAAGAAATGGGTAAATTCGTAATCATGTCAACAGGTGATTCTTCATCATTGGATCTTTTATATTAAACTTTTTTCATGTGTTTCTGATTCGAATTAGTACACATGAATGTAATATATTTTCTCATAGGTTCACCATATTCTTCCCTGTTGAATTTAATATATTAATCATACATTATCAACTGGTCAATTAGTTCATTGATAGGTAGTTTACTTATGTCATATAACTCCCTTCATGATATAGATGTCCCTCTCCATATCTCATCATCATAAACACATTTATTTATAATATAATAGAGGAGTAAAACGCTAAGAGTTCCAAAGAACACGACCTAGGAGGGATGAAAATAATGTAAGACGAGGGCATCCTATCTCACAAGATTAACACCTTCTGGTTTATACTAGTTTAAATTGTATTAACAAGATATAAGTGATCCTTAAGATGAAAACAACGCCATATGGTCTTACACATTATTCTCTTCATACCACGTATCACTCAGCCGTATATTAGAGCAGATCTTCTTGATTTTCTGAATATATTATGTGATAGACCACTAGTTGAGCTAGCACCATACAGTGAGTTATGGATGATTATATAGTCTGTTTTGGATTATGAAATGTCAGGACCCTCTAACGACAGAGGGTGAGTCCTATATGGAAGGCACTATCCTCTTCCATGATTGAGGTACCCTTACCTAGTAAATTCTACAATTTGATGACAATGTTGCCTATATAATCACTAACCACACCTCCTCTCGTCATGTTTTCCTTATTGTATGATCCATTAGGGTTATGATTCACGACCTGGGGAGGTGTATTCCACCTAACCCAATTTTCATGAGAGACTATGTTTGATATACCATGAAAAATTATTTGTAGAGGCTAAAGATAGGGAGCTTCTCTCCACCTCATAATATATATGATCAGATCCAGGAGAAGGCTATAAGTGTAGGAAATTAACAATCTCCCTAATGATATCATCCCTTCATATCTAGCTCTGTTCCTCAGGTTCCAAAGACAACACACACCAACAATAATGATGATATACATGGTCGTCCATTCCACACACTTATCACATAAATCCTAAAACAAGCATGTGATGAAGGACACAATCGTCTGAATATGATTGTGAACATTATTGAACAAACTGATGATAGGATACACAATTTGGGACCATTCCCCATTTAATAATAGGTGTTCAATGGTTTCTTCTTTCTCATCATTTAAACATGGGAAACATTAATAAATATGAATTCCACATTTTTTTGATATTTCCATCTATTTTCATGGCCCAATTCCTAAGTATCCAAGTAATGACATTATGATTTTATGGCATGTAATAGATCCAATAGAGATAATTCTATTTATTAGACAGAGCTTGGGTGACCAAGATGTTATGTCTAGCATTAGAGGAGAAGGATTCCGATCTAGAGGGGAAAAAACGCACATGTCTACTACTGTATTAATTTCAATTAGCTAAATAACATATTATTAATCCTTGTATAACACCACCATTATAAATGATTTTCATATACCTTCATTTATATATTTAATATTGTTAGAAGAAAACCCCTAAGAAACTAAGAACATTTCCCACCCAGTTAACATGCCAAAATGAAATATTCCCCTCCCCAATGATCCATCGAACATGGGCAATAAAGTCATGAAATAAGGGAACTAACATGGACATAAAAGGATACAATTCCATTCATCCAACTATAATCCTACTATACGACTAATACACATGGTGTTAACCCATATGGTCGAAATTCTTGATGCTTCCAAGATAAATTAGAATGCATGAAAAAGAGATTATTAGTTAGACAATGAACATTAATACCACCCTCTTGAATATGTCTCTCCATCTTCCCCAAAGAAACCTAAGATCAAATTCAATGTGATAATTCAACCCATATGAAATAGGATATGATCTTTTCAATATTATAATAACTCTATTTGTGTCATTGAGGGTTGATAGTACATGGCATGTAGTTGCAATGATGACACAATTCACTGGTTCAAAACAACCACTGAATGATAGGAATCTATTTTCCCAATTTAGGATTAAATCTGAAATTTTAGCTCACAATTAGATAAATTTCTTTGATATGAAGGTGGCAAGAGGATATGGGGGACCCTAGGTAGTTCATTGTCAAAAATAGACTTTGGATTGCAATGTGGTTGTAGAGAGTGGCTTCCCCATTTGGTGCACGTATTATAGAGATGTAGACATTGCTCTTGATTTTATTGATGACTTCTGTGCTCTAGTGAAAATATTTCTCTAGAACCTTATGATTCTAGGATTAGACGTTCTATTCACATTCTGAAAATAACATTGTATTGTCTGTGAACATGAGGTCGAAGTTATAGGGGATACTCTATTTTCCTCTATAGCATAGGTAGATGTAATTACACATATTATTTTCGATATGGTGGATGAGGATTTCCTAAAAGATGATAAAATGTATAGTGTGGAGTTGGTCTCCCTACCTAGGTCCCCGAACAACCCTGAAAAATCTATGTGATTTCACCATGAAATGAAATGTCATCCAGGAAGAACTATATTACTTAAAAATAAGCTCTTTCAACCATTGGGAGAAGCCCATACCTGAGAGGAACATGTTGATCAAACCCCATTCTACTATATCCTACTATTTATTCATGTCATGTTCAATGAATAGATTTAATATGTGGAATGTGGTGTTGATCTCTCTTACAAACACCTAAGAAGCCACTATTTCCCCTCGAATAGAATGGCCTTTCAAAATGCCATATATCTACATTGAGATCCACTACGGGGGATGAGCTTAAATTCATTGCTTTAATGATTCCTATAATGATTTTTATGGGGAGTTTGACATAATAATAGGTAAATATGGAATGATATATGTGCGGTTTTTGATTTTTGGATGGGAATCAGGGCAGTGGAACACACCACTCTTTGGATAGATCTGCTTTCGAAAAAGTCCTGAATAGCCTCAATAATATCACCACTATCAACATCCCATTCATCCATATAGAAAGATACCAGGAATACATCTGGGCCTGGAGTACAATTCAGTTTGAGGTTCATGATTCCATCATGGATGTCCCATCTTATTGGTAAGGCCTAAATTCGCTCATTGTCCTCTTGAGTCTCCTGATCAGAAATGTATGCAATGAACTCCGCTCCCCAGGGGAACCCTTCAAGCATGTCAGTATTCGGACCTATGAGATGGTCTTTGTAAAAATAATGAGTGAGGATCCACACCACCTCCATGTCATTAATTTTCATCCCATACTCTATATAAATGTATTTTTGGACTATGTGCTTCATTTCCTAAATGCATTCAAGAAAAAAGGAGGTATTGAAAATGACCTCATCCACCAATTTGACCCTCGAAGACTCTCTCCTCATTCACTACTTGCGGAGTAGCATATTAGAAATATTCATTTATTCGAGGATAACCCTTTGTACATCTCATAATTCTAGTTTCCCTATAGTTTCACTTGGGTATGATCAATATCCTGTACAGAATCCTCTATATCCACATCACTAGGGGGGATCATTGGCCCAGTTCTATAACTAACTCCAAAGTAATTTATGTTTATTGTGTAAGGTGATGGACATACTTCACCAAATGACCTCACTCTATGAAGCTCCAATCACATCCTGATAAAAAAGAAGGTTCACCCGGTGGTGGTAAATCCTTATTGTAGTTGGATCCACTTTCCGTGCAGAAATAGAGATGAGGATGAGGGAGTGGTCGGAGTGTCTGTACACAAGGTGAATAACATTGTTGTTTGGGTACGTTGAAAGGGAATTCATGTTTTCCATGAAGTGATCCAGATGACTCTAGTAGCACCGAGACCCATGCTGATAGTTATACAACATGAATCAGTTTTCAGTGTACCTGAGTTCCATGAGGACATTGATTACAATGAAACTGACAAAGGAAAATCTTTCATTCCTAGGTAATGGTCCCCTTCCCTTATTTTATTTAGGATCTAGACTAACATTCCAATATCCTCCAAAAATCTAAGGGTAGGTAATATTATCAAAACTATAGAGGTCATTCCAAAGTATCTATCACTGCTGGTCGTCACAACTATAATAGATTAAGGAAACAAAAAGGGTTCCTCGTTAATGAGAGACATTAGATGTGATGTGTTGATCAGCAAAACGTATGAGATCAACCATAATATTTTGATGCCAGAATATCCATATGTGATTTTGATATGTTTCGCATGCCTGAACTCATGCATAGATAACCTTCTTAGAAAAAAACATCAATTTTTGAGATGTTTTCTTTATTCTCAATAACAGTGATAAGACTTTTATGGTTCTATTGAAATTATACTACAAGTAATTCATATTTCACCTAGGCACTAAATCCCCAGGTATTCTATATTATAATAGGAAACATAAAACACATATGTTCTTAGCTCTAGCCATAATATTTTTAGCCTTTGAGGAGAAAGAGGGTGAGCTCTCCCTTCTTTTATTAAGATGGACTCATGCACACCTTCCTGTGATATTGGTAGGGGACATAAGAGAATACAAGGGAATCATTAAAGAGACTGTGTCACCTCTCATTGGCTATTTCAAGATGAAAAAAGTGTTGAAAGTCTTCTTGATGCTCGGACATGGGATGGATCCTATGTAGTAGGGGTGGGGTGGGAGAGAAAACCAGTATGGATAAGGGAAGTAGACCAACAGGATATGGAAAGAGAGGGGGATAAGAGGGGATGGGGTGGTGGATATTGTTTAAGGGGGAATGATAGAGAAGATATTATCAGGGAACACATATAAACAAAGATCCCTATCAATTTTCCCAAAAAACATGAACATCAGGTTGTAAACGTGAGGATGCACATGGAGGAGGGAAGGGGCCTGGGAGAGGGTTGAGAAATCTGGAAATTACCACTCAGAAGGAATGATGTAGGGACTGAGAGGGAACAAAAGAATCACCCTAATGGTTGGGAAGACAATTATCCAAGGCCCCATACATCCTTTGAATGAGAGAAATGAGGGATCCCAAATAGGCTACATATGAAATGTTTAGGGATAATGACCTTGTAGAAATTGGGATAACCTTAAGGAGACTGACATGTAGACAATCGAAACCAGAGGAGGAGGGTGTCGAGATGGTGCGATCTGGGGACGCTTGCTATAGTAAATGACTTCCACCCTGGTGAATTTTCTGAAAAACCTGAAGAGAGTTTACTTGAATGCATCATGATGAATAGAACATCAGATATACAATTTAAATAATGGGAAGTGACCAGCTAAATGAGTCCTTCACTTTTAAAAGAGATGAGATCCTACTAGTGGCTCAAAATTTCCATTTCAACACAAATCACGGTCTCTAAAGTATCTGAACAGATCTATATACAATCATCTGAGTGGAGGCATCCCCCTAAAAAGTCACCTATTGACATGAAGAAGCCTTCATTCTGAATGGGAAGCAGAATCACTAGGAGGTGGATCCAAACTACTACAGAGGGGATTTCCTACCCCTTGTGATCCCTTAATGAGCATCGAGAGAAACTAACATGACACCTACCAAAAGACATAGGGTCACGAACCATGCTTGGACAAAGACAACCTCCAATCAAATAACATTTTGGATAGAATTTTGATGGATAGATGATATCTTCATCGGGGATTAACTAGCTGAAAATATGAATATAATAAATATTCTATGATCCACAGCTCAGATTGGGTGTAAAAAAACAATTTCCAAGCCATAAATGACATCTTCCAAAAAAACCATGGGTGAAAACCCAAGATAGATCATATACGTACCTCCTCCAAAAAATGTGGGAAAAACTATAAATAGTGTTTTAGATTATATCTTGTATCTTCTAGAAAGAGCACAATAATTATTGTGTGTTAATAATATAGATTAAAAACAAATTTATCCTAATTATGTGAAAATGGACATAAATAAAATATATTAACATATATAGGAATAAAATTTTGATCTTTCCAATAATCTCCATAGTTCATGAATTTTTTAATGTATCATGAAATAACAATTGTATCAATTTTTTGAAAATAAATTCCAAACAGTGTGTCGTGAACTCATTTTTACTGAATGAGAGGATCTGAGTACTCATGAACCTCCATGTTCACACAGTATTGCGTAGGTAAGATGCATTGTGTAACATCTATTTGTTCTTTTTTTATCTATGTGTGTATCTATATGAATCTATGTGTTCATCAATACATATACATGCAAGAGGGAGGCTACTTATTTATTTAACAGTAACAAACATGAGTATATATTTGAAGAAAAATCATACGGATCTACTACTCATACTAAGATATAACATTATCACTAATGTTATCTGTATATGGTTAAGAAAAAATAATTAAAATAAATAATCCCATTTATTTCCATAAAATATCCATTTGAAATAGTAATTAAAATTAATGTGAAATAGTTATGGTGACTTATTCAAACATTGAGACAATATATGGTGAGGATTCATCAAATTGGTTACTTATGTTGGAAGTGATTCATTCCTATAATGTGTAATATTTGAATAAGTACATTCTAGTACTTTTACAATATTGTATTCCACAAGTTGGTAATCTCATTACAAATCCAATTCAAGAGGATCAATGATCTGAGGGAAATTCATCCTTGAATAGTATGTGTTTTCCATAGTTTTCCCAAAAATATGGTTGAATAGTGAGTCATAGATAACTGTGAATCATTGAAATAGATAACTATATTTTTACCCCAATGGGGTCTCATCCTTAGTGGTGAGTCATTGTTTGTGGTGAATCAACCTCAACAGTGAGTTATATCTAATGACAACTCATCTCCCACGGTGAGTCGTTTCCAAACATAACAAAATATCTCCAATCTGTCTTGTACTTTATAATAATTTCATAACACTAAAAACCATTAAAATCATAATAAAAATGATTTTGTGATAATTAAAATATGGTTACTAACTGGTCCCTCATACATTTTTATCATATAATGATATTTTTTCAAACACCAATATGAATGAAAATGATTTCTTCAGGGTATAAGAATTCATTGTAAATAAATAGGTGAAGAGGTTAACTACCAATTATGGGATGAAAAATGTGAAAAATTGGAATAAATGAAGAATATGAATTCACATAATGATAATTGTGGGTAAAGACACCATGAAACCTAATATATGGTAAGATTGTTAGCTTCTTGTTAGAAATAGAAGGCTATTGTGGTTATAAAAGGAAGGCAAATGGATAAATTTTTTTTTGTCAAATTACTTATTTACAGGGAGAAAGAATATTATGAAAAAAAATCCCACTAATGTTAAGGGAACATTACTAATTAATTTAAAATGTAGAATTGATATGATTTTGATATAAACATAGCTAAAGATGAATTTATAAATGATGTATTTTAAAAATACGACATACATGGTTGGTATTATTTCATAAAATGAGGTTCAATAAGATAAACATAATTTTTGGTGAATAGTGACTATTTACTTTTATTTACCGCGACTCAAGGTAAATAAGGTAATTTAAGTTAAAATGAATATTATAATAATTAAAAATTACCTTAAGACTTTTCCAAACCATATTGGTTGAATAATTTATGACAATTTGCATCGTTTAGTTGATTTTGGGACACCATTGAGCCACGTTAGAGTCATAATGACAATATAGATTTATTAATTTAAAGTAAAGACAGAAATGACATAAACAAATATCTCTTTGTAATTTAATTTTTAAATGGTGTTATATAAGTTATTATTTAGTCTATAAATATTAATTTTAAAGATAAAAATATTTCCTACTTCATTTTAATTTAATTTTTTTTTGACATCAAATAAATTAAAGTATTTATGACACAATAATGATGCAGTGTTTACCTCATTAATAAATCATTTAAATAAATAAGATTATAATGAATAAATTATTATCCAAAACATGTCCAATTCGGATTGGATGAATTTATTTCGAACATGAGTCATCTTATCTTAGACTTTAATGTTTTTGGGACTTTTTAATCTGAATATCATTATATAATAAAATAATTTTTTCACACTTTCTTAAAGAGCCCCTCCTCTCCCTTATAAAAGGTGACCAATTCTAACCAATTCAATACACCTTTCAAGACATTTGGCTCATCCAAAATATACCCAAATAAGCTCCCTACATCCCTATACGCCTTCTAGATGCCTTACCATAGGCATAAAGCACTTCAAGAAGTCCTTTAGTTCAAACCAAAGGGAGTTACCCAAATTAAAGGTAACGGTTTCTCTTATATTGTTTTCATTTATTTTACTTCTCCAACCCCTAAAATTATTTTATTCCTTTCATTTGTAACAACAACAGTATCCTCAATGTACTAGGATGTTGTTATGAGAAGTATTCTATCTAAACTTACACACATCTACATCTAATGTTTGAAAAACATAATGTTTCTTTGGATGGAAAACTAACGCCTCACGAAATGATGATGGTTCAATTACCTCCTACCGCCTCTCATGGTGGCCATTATGATGGAACTGTATTTATATATGATATATATTTTGTTTATTTTTTCTTTATTCTTCTATGTTTTCCATTTATTAGCATGCCATTATGGTTTCCATAGTGGGTAAATACGATAATCTCATTTGAGGAAGTGCGATCTACCGCCCCTCAAAGTACTGTGACTTGTTTATACCTTATGTTGGATGTATAAAGGATAGATTTAATGATAATATATGTGATATTATAATAATATTATAATATAAATATATGTATAATTTTGTTTTAATTCCATAAAAATAATAAATTGAAATGAAAGTAGCCTTCATGCGTACGTACGACTTACCGTCTTCGTGAATGGTGAATTTCATTTCATAACTCCAAATGTTATGTAATATTATAAATACAAGTATATACTAGATATATATGATATATATGATATCTAAATAATGAATATAATTCTGGATATAATAGACTATTTACAACATGGACAACATGTAAATATAAGGTGTTCATTTTTGACTCAAGTACCAAATATCTACCAAATGGACGTTATTAACATAAATGATTACATAATATTTATAACATGGTAATAAGGTATATACAAGGAACAATAAACTTGAAAAAGGTTCTTAAGAAAGTTGGAATTACCTATATTTTATTATTCAACAGATTAATGAACTATCGTGTCAAGTCAGACATGAGGTAAGGGACATCATCTCAATCTCCATTCATTAACACATATTTGGTTTTAATACACGATTTTCATTTTTATGCTGTATAAACACCTTTGAAATTTCATTTCAATCAAAGGGAATCTTTTTATATCTAGCGGTTTACTAAATGACAAAGGGAATTATTTTTACGTAATCGGTGACAACGACCATTCTGTCGTCGCAAGTATTATTTGATCTTTCGTATCCTTAATTTTCCCTAATGTTTTTAAAAGGAAAAATAAATACCATAAACTCATTTTATGCATTTTGGTATTGAAAATGATTTTGAGAATGGATTTATTATTTCAATATATTGAAATGATATTTTTTTTGAAATGTGGAAATGTTATCTTTCCTTTATGGATATGTTATATGTTATGATCATGTTATGGTTGTTGGAAATTATTTATAAATACAGGTGGTTCAATCATAAACCTTGGCCAGGTGAGCCTGAGATAGCTCTCTAATACATTGGGTAACGTAACGGTGGAAAACATGAATGTTTCTCGTATGAGATTAATGAAATATATTTTGATGGTTATTCCAAATTAACTTCCTATGAAACTGTGAAATCTATATTGTAAGTATGTTATGGATGCCACATGTTACCTTTATGATATATGATTTCGATGTGTCTTTCATTAATATTATGATTTCATGTGGTAAGTTTGAGAGTTAATGTTTTTTATGTATTTATAATCAAATGTTTTCATCATTTGTTTTATAACCCTTACTGAGATTCTTATGCTCATCCCATGTTTTAAAATGTTATCACATGACTTAAAGATGAATCAGGACAAGGATGGGATCAAGGAAAAGTCATGTTGTTTAAAACATGGAACTAGACATGACTCCTTTTTTCAAGAGTTTTTATGTTATAAAAAAATTGGAAATGGTGTAGAAGTGTCTACTTTTTAATTCTTTTGAGATCCAATAGTTATTTCCTATTTCTCTAAAACCTTAAACCTGAAAAGATCCTCAATTGGATTATTCATTTAATTCAATATTATGTAATGTTTATGTCCTGGTCCTTATATTTGGTATCATATGTCGGGTTAGATAACTTTAGGAGTTAGGGTATTGTTAAATAAATGTCCCTATATTAATTTTTGGCAATATTGAAATGATATAGCATTTCTAGATTACCATGTTGCTTCGCCTAAGATACTTTTATGATAAGAATGGTTTTCCCCAGAGGAAACAGGGAAGCTATGTTAGGATGACAACAGAAGGAAGCCAACCTTCCATATCAGCAACCTGAGATAGTCGGAATCAGAACTATATAGTTTGTTGTAGTGATAGCATTGTTGACTCAATAAATAAATGGAAGTGGTATCCAGGCACGAGATCAGCTAGATCAATTATAGTGGAACATGTCAGTAATAGAGTATTTCCTGAGGCAACATCCCCCATCATTCAAAGGATCATCTAACCATGTGCTAGCTGAAGGGTGGATTAAAGCACTGGATAACATTTTTGATGCCATGGGTTGTTCAGAACACCAAAAGGTTAGTCTCACTGTTTACCATTTGGAGGGAGAAGATGGCCAGTAGTGGTCGATGGTGAAAAATACCATGGATAGTAGGGTGTTTGATGCTCTCAATTGGTATGAATTCAAAGGTATTTTTCTTGAGAAATATTATCCTAAGGTGGTTCTTCTTAGGATGGAAAAACATTCCTTGAATTGAGGCAACAGGATGACTTAGTGGTTGCATATGAAGAAATATTCACTCGACTGGAAAGGTAAGATCTACATTTCATACAAGATCTTGATACTAAAATCAACTATTTTTACTCATAATTAAAGCAAAAGTATCTAATTGATTTTGTTTATCGTGTGTTCGAAAATTATGAAAAACATGTTCTTTGTTCGGAGAAGGTGGAAATGGAATTTTCCGATGATCATGTATTCTTAAAAAAACAAAAGAATAAGAGGTCGTGGTGGCAGGATAAAGGGAATAACTCTTCAAAAAAGTTTGATGGTAAGAAGCTTTAGTTTATATTATGTGAAAATTGTGGTAAAAATCATGGTGGGTAATGTCTTTTGAATTATGGTGAGTGATACCGATATGGTAAAATGGGACATAAGGCTCGTAATTGCACTGAAAAAGATTAGGGTAATGGTATGACAAAATCTGATTTATAGTCAGTAAAATGTTTTAACTACAATGAAATGTGTCATTATGCAGATGAGTGTCAAACAAGGAACTCAATCGAAGGAAAGCAACTGGACTACAAGCTTAAAGGGGTGGTGAAATCATTTTCAACTACTTCATCAGATTTTGGGACATAAAATGAAGTTCTATTAGGTACACTGTTTTTTTGTTCAGATTTTTCCAATGTGTTGTTTGATATAGGGTCTACACACTCTATCATTTATGAGAAGTTTTATAGTAAATCGGGAATTCCATGTCAAGATATGAATACAGAACTTATGGTAAAAACACCTGGAGGAAGTTTGGAGACAAAAAAATATAAGAACATTCCTTTCCATGTGTGCGGAAAGAATATACCTTCAAACCATATTCTTTTTCTTCTGGAAGAGTTTGATGTTATTTTGGGTATGGATTGGATTTCTGTTTATCATGAAAAGATTAACTACAGGGCTAAAGAGGTTTCTTTTCAGAATGATTTTTAGATTGTATACAAGAATGAACCCTTTATTTTGATAAAATATCAAGTAGCTGTGAAACTAGTAAAAGAAGGAAATGATTGTTACCCTGCACATATTGTTGAAAATAAAGGATCTGTTCAGATTAATGATGTTCTATTGGTAAATGAGCACCATGATGATTTTCCTGATGAATTTCTTGGTATTATACCTGATTGGGATGATTAATTGACTATTTACTTAGTTCTTGATGCTAAGCCAATTTCAAAACCCCCTTATCAAATGGCTCAGATTGAACTTTTAGAGTTAAAGAATAAATTGCATGAGATATTAGATAAAGGTTTCATTCTACTTAGAACATCACCATGGGGTGCTCATATATTGTTTGTTAAAAATAAATATGGTTCCATGAGTTTTTTCATTGATTATAGAGCATTGAATAACATCACTGTTAAGAATAAGTATCATATACCTCATATCAATGATTTGTTTGATCAGTTATAGGGAGCTGAGTATTTTTCAAAGATTTTCTTGAGATCGTGGTACCGTCAATTGATGGTAAAGGAAGTAGACATTCTGAAGTCTTCATTTCGAACTCGATATGGCCATTATGAAATTTTAGTTATTCCTTTTGGTTTATCCAATGCATCTCCTGTATTCATGGATCTTATAAATATAATTTTATGTGAGTTCTTGGATAAGTTTTTGGTTGTGTTCATTGATGATATTTGGGTTTATTCCAAAAGTAAGGAGGAACATGAAATTCTTTTAAGTGTTGTCTTGCAAACCAAAAAAGAAAAGAAATTGTTTGGGAAATTCAGCATGTGTGATTTTTGGTTATAACAAATTTCATTCCTTGGTCACATTGTTTAAAGAAATGTCATAAATGTTGATCCTGCTAAAACCGAAGTTCTAGAAGAATGGACAAGACCCACAAATATAACCGAGATGAGTAGTTTTATTTATTTGTCATGTTATTACTGGAGGTTTGTTGAATATTCTTCACGTTTATCTAGTCAAATGACTAAGATAACTCGAAAATGTGTTATGTTCATCTGGAAAAAATAATTTGATGATTGTTTTTAGGAATTGAAAAGGAGATTGGTGAATGCTCCAGTTTTGGTACTTCCATCCAGAAAATGTGAGTTTGGTATCTACAGTGATGCTTTGTTGAAAGAACTATGGTGTGTCCTAATTCAAGATGATCACGTAATTACTTATGCTTCACAGAAGTTGAAACCACATTATTTTAATTACCTTACAAGTGATTTTGAATTATATACTATTTTTTTGATTTAAAATATTGGAGGCATCATTTGTATGAATTAAAATGTCAAATATATACTGATCCCAAAAGATTAAAGTATATATTAAATAAAAAGATTTGATCATGAGACATAGGAGATGGATAGAATTAATAAAGGATTATGATTTCATGATCCATTACCATTTGGGAAAAGAAAATAAAGTGGAAGATGCTTTGAGTCGAAAAAGTAATGTCTCATTAGACATGCTACGTCTAGAACGAGATCCTTTTGTTTTTGATTTGATAAAAATTTCCATAGAAGTTGTTGGTGCAGGAAATTCTTCTGTTTTGTTTCCAGGGATAGTGAGATAATCTCTATGGACAGAATAAGGAAAGCGCAAAAGGAAGATAGTGAGTTGCTGAAAAATTTAGAGTTGGTTTAGAAGGGTTAGTTACCTGAATTTAACATTGATAATGATTTTGTTTTGATAATTGGAAAGAGATTATATATACATTGTGATTCACAGTTGAAGAATGAGTTGTAATGTGAAGATTATAGTTCTCCATTTTCAAATTATCCTGGTAGTACTATGATATATAGAGATCTTTCGGAGCATTACTGGGTGGATAGAATGAAAAGAGATATTGATGATTTTAGTGTGAAGTTTTTGACTTGTCAGCAAGTTAAAGAACAACAGTAGTTATCAAAAGGGGTTCTTCATCCTTTACAGGTGCTATAGTGGAAATTGGAAAATGTACAAATGGACTTCATTTTGGGATTTACAATGAAATCTCAAAGTAATAATGAAATCTGGGTTATTTTTTATCAATTGACTAAATCTGCTCATTTTCTTCCTATTCAGGATATATTGTCTCTAGATGAACATTCTCGACTATATGTTAAAGATATATTCAGGTTTCATTGAGTTTCCAACTCCATTGTATATGATCATGATCCCAGGTTTACTTCTAAATTTTGTAAAGGCCTTCAGAAGTCTTTGGGTACATATTTAAATTTTAGTACAACTTTTCATCCTCAATCATATGGGTAGTCAGAACGAACAATTCAGACATTGGACAATATGTTACGTGATTTCTCTATGGATTATCAGAAAAGTTGGGACCAACATCTTTCTTTGGCTGAATTTTTATATAATAACAGTTTTCATTCGAGTATACAGATGGCTACATTTGAGGGATTATATGGAATGCATTACCAAACTGAAACTTTTTGTTATGAAGTAGGTGAATGGAAGACAATGGGATTAAAATTGGTAGAAGAGACGGAAGGGAAAGTTTAGTTAATTTAGAAGCACATGGGAACAACTAAGAGTAGATGGAAAAGTTATGCAGATAACTGGAGGAAGGATATTTCTTTTGAGGTAGGTAATCATGTCTTTCTAAAAGTATCTCCAAGGAATAGTGTGATGTGTTTTGGTAAGAATGGAATGTTGTGTCTGAGGTTCATTGGATGTTATTATATTCTATAGAAAGTTGGATCTGTTGCATATAGAGTGGATTTACCTCCATGTTTATCCTAGTTACATAATGTTTTTCATGTTTCGATGTTGAGAAAGTATATGACAGATCCATCTCATGTTTTGAGCACAACGGTAGTTCATTTGGAAGAGAATCTCTCTTATGAAGAACAACCATTCTAGATTTTTTACCATAGAGAAAATGTGTTGCGAAATAAGGTAATTCACCAGTTAAATGATTTGTGGAAAACCCATATTATTGAAGATGTAACGTGGGAATCTAAAAATTCTATTAGGGATAAATACCCCCACTTATTTTGATATGAAAAATTGTGGGGACGCAATTCCCAAAAGGGGGGAAGAATGTAACATCCCAGGTAAATAAATAATAACACATATTTTATATTTTTTAATATTTGAGAATTAAATATTAATTTTACTTTAAAGGTTTTGCTATGTTTGATAGATTATCTAATACACAACAATGGGTTTCTTTGAAATCATAGGTTGCACACAAATAATATAATATTATTATTTAAATGGTAGTTAACTCTTAGCTGTTTTATGGGCATGAATGAACCAAACTAACTAAAATATGATTATACATGATTTTTAAATGTATTTACATTTCTCCAATAAAAATTTAGAGGAATAAAATATGAATGAATCAAATATTAAGCATAATTTACATTAAATGGCTGATTTACCACATTTTAATGGTGACCCATTTTTAAATATAGTTTTGGTAATATTAATACATTTTTATGACCAAATAAAATCCTTGTTGATAATGGGGACATCAAAAAATTCTTTGTGAATTTTTTTTTAATTTTTCTGAGAAAGATCATTTTTTAATGAATAGTTATAAATAATGTATTTTAATTCAAAACTGCATTTTAATACAATTTATTTATATGGTTATATAATCTTTTTAATTGGTTTTAAAGTTTAATTATAATATATTTTTACCATTTAATACAATTTTGGTAATTTGAATTAATTTTACTTTGAAATTGGATATAAAGAAGTGTTAGTCTTTTAAAAGCTATTGTTTCTTAAAACCATGCTATTTGTTTTAACAGCAGGAATTAATTTATAATTAATTAATGACACTTTTATGTTTTTAATTTTTTAAAATAGACATCAATTTTGAATTTGGAATTTCAAATTTAGCATAGGCTGAATTTTTGGTATTTTTCTGAAAAACTGCAATTTTAGATGAATAGTGAAACAACTTTGTAGTAGTTAAAAAACTGATTTTTTCATTTAAATTAAATTTTGCCACTTTTTTGAATTGAATTTCGAAAATCCACCATATGTGTATGTTATTAGTTAGTAAAAGTTTTTTCAATAAGATGAAAATAATTTTTGGTGAATAGCAACTTCTGACTTTTATTTACCACGGTTAAAGGTAAATAAGATAATGCAAGGTAAAAAGAATAATATAATAATTCAAAACTACCTTAACACTTTTCCTAACCTTTTTGGTTGATCATTTAGGACCATGGGCATCTTTGGGTCTATTTTGGGACCCCACTGTGCCACTTTGTGGTGATAATGGCAATTTAGATTGATTAATTTAATGTAAAGACAAAAATGACATAAAAAATATCTCATCGTAATTTAATTTTTACATGGTGTTATATAAGTTATTTTTTTAACTATAAATATTAATTGTATATATAAAAATATTTAATTCATCATCGTATTTTTTTATAATTTTTATACATCGAATAAATTAAATTATTTATGACACAATAATGATGTAGTGTTTACCTCATTTATAAATCATTTAAATAAAAAAGATTATAATGATTAAAATATTATAAAAAACCTGTCCAATTATGATTTTATGACTTTATTTTGAATAAGAGTCATCTTATCTTCGACTTTAATTATTATTGGACCTTTTGAAACCAAATATCATTATATAATAGAATATTCTTTTCACACTTTCCTAAAGATCCCCTCCTCTCCCTTATAAAAGGAGACCAATTATAACCAATTACACAAACCTCTCATGCCTTTTGGCTCATCCAACATCTTCCCAATTAAGCTCCCTAAATCTCTCTCCTCTTACCAGAAGCCTTAACTTAGGTAGAAGGCACTTCAAGATGTCCTTTGTTTAAAACCAAAGAAAGTTACCCAAATTAATGGTAACATTTTCTCTTAAATTGATTTCTTTTATTTTACTTCTCCAACCCCTAAACTCGTTTTATTCCTTTATTTTGTAAACACACCTATATCTTCAATATTCTATGATGTTTTTTTAAGAAGGATTCAAACTACACTTACACACACCTTCATTTAATGGTTGAGGAACATAATGATTCTGTGGATAGGAAACTAACGCCTCACGAAACGATGATTGTTCAATTACCTCCCACCACCTATCACGGTGGCCATTATGATGGCCTTGTATTTATATATGATATATATTATGTTTATGTTTTATTTATTTTTTGGTATTTTCTATTTATTATAATTCCTTTATCGTTTCCATAGTGGGTAAATACGATAATCTCATTTGAGGAAGTGCGGACTACCGCCCCCTAAATGTGATGTGACTCGTTAATAACATATGTGGAATGTAAAAAGGATAAGGTTAATGATATTATATATGATATTATACTATATTAATAATATAAGTTTGTATCATTATGTTTTAATTCCATTAAAATAAGAAATATAAATAAAAGTAGTGTTTTTGCCTACGTACGGCTTACCGTCTCCATGAACGGTGCATTTCATTTCTAACATCCAAATGTTATGTAATGTTATAAATACATATATATAATGAATATATATGATATATATGATTTATAAATCAATAATATCATTCTATCTATAATTTAATATTGACCACATGGGCAACTTGTAGATATAAGGTGCTCATTTTTTACTCAAGTACCAAATATTGACAAAATGGACATTACTAACTTAAATGATTACATAATATTTATAACAATATAATAAGTGATATAAAAGGAAAAATAAAGTTCAAAAATTTTATTAATAAAGTAGAAATTAATTTTACTTTACTATTCAAGAGATTAAAGAACGATCGATTCAAGTCAGAGAAGAGGTAAGGGACTTCATCTCAATCACCTTTCATTGAGGCATATTTTGTTTTAATACATGATTTTCTTTTATACGCTATATAAAAACCATTGAATTTTCATTTAATTAAAATGGAATATTTTTACATGATTCTTTTTTACTAAAAGACAAAAATGAATGTTTTTTCACGTATGCGGTGACAACGACCTTTCCGTCACCGTGAGTATTACTTGATCATTGGCTTCCTTAAAAAGCGGAAATGTTTTTAAAAGGAAAAATAAATACCATATACCATTTTTACATATTTTGGTATCGAAAATGATTTTGAGAATGGATTTATTATTTCAATATCTTGAAATAATATTTTTTTATTACAATGTGAAATGTTATCTTTACATTATGCTTATGTTATGTGTTATGATCATGATAGGGTTCTTGGGATTTATTTATGTATATGGGTGGTCCCATGATAAACCAAGGGCGGGTGATACCGAGATATCTCTCCAATGCATCGAGTAACGTGATGGAGGTAAACATGAATCTTTATCCTATGATATTTAGGTAATATACTGTGATGGGTATTCTAAAGTAACTCCCTATGTAGCTGTGATAGCTACATTGTATGCATTTTATGGATTCCACAAGTTACATTTATGATATATGATATCTATGTGTCTTTTACAAATCTTATGATTTCATGAGGTAAGTAATAGAGTTCATGTTTTGTATGTTTTTATAAAAAAAAAATTCATACTTTGTTTTATAACCCTTACAGAGCTTCTTATGCTCATCCCATGTTTTGAAATGTTATCACAGGGCATAAAGATGAATGGGGACAAGGATGGGATCAAGTAAAAGTCATTCTATCTAAAACTTAGAACTAGACAAGACCCTTTTTCAATTGTTTTTATTTTATAAAAAAATGGTAACTGTGTAGAAGTTTCTACTTTTTAATTATTTTAAGATGTAATAGTTATGTCCTAATTCTATAAAGCTCTAAACATGAAAAGATCCTCAATATGAATTATTAATTTAATTCATTATTATGTAATGGTTATGGTCGGTTCCTTATAAAAAATTCCATGGTAATATCATACCATTTCTATTATAGATTGTGCAATGACTGTTGAAAATCACTTGTTCTTCAAAACTCATCCTTCAAGAATTGTATGGTTTTTCATCATGTCACAAACCCTACAATAACATTTTTCATGCATGACTAAAAAAAGTGTAATAATAGATCATGGTAGATTTTGGAAACACCTAGGTCTACCACCTAATTCAACTCTTCAAACAGAAAAATCAAATCCTCCCACATTATTATAGGAACAATGAACCAATATTTGATATAAATTATCACATCTTTATATATAAATTATACTAGAGTTGACTACCCACCATGAAGGAATTCCCACATGGTTAAATATTCTGGATCCACATAAATCCTTTCTATAATCCATCTCAAACCAGTATACTCCACTAAAATAGATATGAGTTTAATCTTATACTAAAACTTTTTAACTACAAAATATTTCACATCTAATAAAATATAAATTTTCAATTAGCAATCAATAATTGAACTACATGAGTATGAGTTGTCCTACATAATGAATCAACAAAATTTATTCCCATTCAAGGTGTATATGCTATGTAAAAATCAAATGAATGCATATACTAAACCCTTCTCCCCTAGTTGATATTAAAATCTAGCTGAAAAAATATACATTAATCTCTTATGATTTGTATACATAGTTAAATCTTTGCACAATATATAATGTATAAAAAAATTTTAAGTATAAACCAATTCATCCAATATGAGGATGTGCTTAGGGTACTTCCATTCATGTGGACTCAACTAACAAGACCAGTACACCTCATCTCGATCTCCCTACATCAATATTTCTCTATTCCATATTCTAGATGCATTACAAAACATGGTACACTCCATACCTGGATATGTCAGGACCATGTTTTTCTCTTTTCAAAGCACTTATTCAACCCCTAGAAATCATTTTCTCATGATTCAAAACATTCATACGTTAATCCCAACATGGTCAAGCCTAAATGTGGTACTAAAATATTGGAAAATTCTTTGTTGAACCTCTAGTGATATCCCCCCAACCCTGAAATTATATGTATACTGATAAAATTTTTTCCATGCTCCCAATTGACAGCTTCATGAACCATCAATGTGTCTACCAAAAGTATTTCTTAGGTGATGATGTCACCAATGAAGTTTACCTAGATTTTCCAAAAATGAAATTTAGATAACTCGGTATCTAGATAATTCTCTCTTAGTGTACTCAAAATGATGTCGAGATATTGGGCATCATTTTAATTAGTATTGTAGTACCACAATATTTCATAAAAAATACAAAAACAAAATTATGTAGATAATGATTTAATATTTTAGTCGTTATGGACATAATAGCTACTAGTGCATTCATCAACTCAACATGAATTACGAAGAACTCAAATATGATATACATGATTCTAAAAGTAATCTGAGGTATGTCACATGTTCAAACACTCAACTAATGATACCTCAATCACAATTCGATCATAGAGAATAAAAAGATCCTCTATCCTATTAACATAAATAGTCGATACATGGAAGGGGTTGCCAGTTTTTTCTATCATTATGTTTAACATTCAGTAATCAATAAACACGAATAGATTCTATTCATCCTTATTTGAGAACAAAACTGGAGAACCCTAAGGAGATGTACCCAGAGAGAAAATGATCTTATCCTAAAACCCCTCCAACCAAATATTTGGATGTTGAAGTTCATTTAATTCCATTCATTAAGGTATAATAAAAAATTGTTTATCCCCTAGAATGTTCTCAAAAGTAAATTTGAAATATCTCTCAATTGGTAGCCCTGATAAATATTCAGAAAATTTATACTAAAATATATCCACTACTTCTGTAAATAAATCACACATTAAATATTTTTCATCTAGTAAAAAACTAAAAACATAGGTAGTAATCTTCCCCAGTTGGTGGTGAACTGGCCTTGCACAACTTACATTAATATCTCACTCCCCATCCAATAAAATTCTTGTCACACTTTGGAGACATAAATGAAACACTCTTATGGTAACAATATATGTGGGATTGGTAGGATAAAATCCAATCCTTACCCAATATCAAGTCAATTATTATCATTTTAATAATGTATTTGTCACATATAAATGAATACCCCTAAACACAAGAGAACAAACTTTTCACAAATATTTTTCTCTTGATCATACTAAAAATTGTGTGTTTACTATCAACAACCCTATCAAGAACATTAATTACAATCTAAAAAAAGTGAAATGTTGTGGGGAAATAAAATATTTAGATTCCCCAATATCAATTAAGACACTACATAATGTATAATCTACATGATCAATACCTCTAACAGTCGATGGTCTTTCCTTGTTATCCAACCATGTAGGATGAATGGAATGAAACTGTCATACCCCTCATCCTCGTGATGCAGTCTCTGTAACATAAAAATAACCACTCAATTAATATGGACTACCATTCCTATAATAAACACATATAATACCACTACCATGTCTACTAGTATAACTCTAGTATCTATAATGATAAGGGGAAAAATATCCCATTCCCACATCATTGTTTTTTCTAGATCCTCAATAATGACCCATCTCTCATTATATTTTGAAGAAATTATATAGATATCCTATCCCACAACAAGATCAGAACTTTATATGTTTTCAAAGATAGTGTGTATGATAGTTTCATTTCCTGTGTCATTGTTGGAAAACAACCTGGGTAAAGTCCCGAGTAACTGATCCTTCCATCTGGACACTCATCCTACTACCCCTATATAATATTCTCTTATATATAAATCATAATATCAAAATTTTTACCCATTGATATTCTAGCATTAAATATCAATCCTACCCTATAACTTCATTCAGGTTCCCATAAGATATTAGATATTGATCCACAATGTCATTAAACTTGTATAAATTAAATAGGTTAACTTGGTTCTTCATCTCACATTTAAGTCAGTCCTGAAAATTCCTCATTGTAGCTATCTCATCGCCTACTAAAATTAGAGAAATTGATGAAAATTTATAAATAATCTAACATAGTCAATCCCAGATATAATAAACTTTAGTAAAATTCATAAACTTAGCTACTCACTCCTTCCACTACGTCTCTAGATATAATTAATCGCTGAACCTATCCACGAAGTCCTTCTATAACATACCAGCATCTAGTCGAGTCCAAGACAAACCATCCCACCAATGCATCAGTGATATTTATATCATATAAGTATCCAACATGACCTTATTATCAGTAGTTCTCCCCAAATGGTCATATAACTTCTTTAAAGATTCTATCCCGAACATTACTCACTTTTTTCCACCTTCTATGGTAAAATTAAGAGGGTACTACAACTGAAAATCAGATTTTATGTCAAACATACTCTTCATAACCAAATCTATATCTATTTCCATAAAAATCATGAAGTGAGATATTCTTTCATGGAACACCTCTCTTACTCCCTCACCCAACACTATCGGTGCCCCAAGCTACACAATGGGTAGATCATTTCCATCCGTATAATATGGCAATCCAATAAAAATGTTTCTTCATGGAGGAATATCTCAAAAATTCAAAACACATGCCTCAAGACATATAACACCACCTGCCGCATTTATATAATATAACAACTCAATAATGCAAAAAATATATTTTCGTAGACACGGAAACACACTCAGAAATGAGTTTTTATCATGACCCTTAACCTAACTACATCATGGACATGCTTAATAAAGTGTAAAATTATTTTTATATTAAATTTTTTAATTAGACACCCATTATTCACATTTCTCAAAATATGAATATTCTAACATTCATGTTAGGTACTATTTTAAATTAAATTTTATAGGAAGGGAAAAATATATAATGTTCAACAAAATACCAAAAAAAGTTCACATTGGTTAGTAAAATGATGCTTGTCACTAAATAATCATATCTTCCTAGAATGATTTATGCATACTCAACTATCATTCTGTACATAGAAATGATTCAAAAATAAAAAAAAATCATAAAAACAATAATCACATCAAAAAACAAGTGCATCACCGATGGTGAAATTGCATTCAACGATCACTAGAAATACTATTAATAATCGCCCACATTTGGTGCATGGGTTTTTACCTATACATGGCGTAGCTAATCCAATGAACATGTTCTTATTCAAGGACAATATCTTACTAGTATCATGTATACCTTTCCCAAACAGTAATAGTGAATAATAAAAAAACATGGGCTCTAATACAACATTTTAACATCCTGAACTATGTATCACACACACTGATTCCCTGTTTCAGTCTGTCACATGACCTCAACCACACCTCCCCATAAGCCAGTGGTTTTTGGAAAGAAGAGAGGGTCTAATTTAGAACACAAAGAGACAATACCCTCTTTATCTGATTAATACAACATTTAAAATAAACAAACAATACCAAATGATATATAAAAACCATAATAATTATAGTATCTCAATTTCACAAAAATTGGAAATAGAGTATCAATGATGTATAGTAGATATTACATACCAAAGTACACCTCATGTGTCAAAATGAAATCCCAAAAGTAAAGTACCTGAAATTCCCAAGATGATCCTGAATCCATGCCTTGTATCATCATCCATTCTCCATCCCTACTCTTCCATCAAACAAAAATACATTACCCTTATCATGTCCTCCAACTATGAAATAAATTCAGGTAATGTTGGCACTGGAAAACACATCAAAAAAAATTTCCAAATGCAATCATAAATGATCAATGATCATAGCCCGTTTCTCAAACTTCGATTTGATTGGTTGTAGGGCCCGAACAGAGTTTCGGATTAGAAGTTATGGACATTTGATGATGGGATAAAAAACTAGTTGGCAGAGCCCATTCACGAAGCTCCCACCACTGCAGAGCAAGGAGGACAGATTCTCCGCGAACTCCATTGACCTTCGCGAAGCCTCCATGAAGAAAGGATATGGGATTCTTAGTAAAACCCATTGACATTCACGGTCAGCTATGGAGGAAGCTTCGTATCCGCACTGATCGAGATCTGCTTCGCGACACCTCTCCCCTATAAATGCCCAGATCATACCCTTCATGATGATGGTCACTCCGCCCCTTGGCAGCCAATCTCCCATTTCGCGGAGCAACACTTTCCATCACGAAGTGGTTCTGCGGGTCCATGATCCACGAGTATCTTTCTTCACGAAGCTGATCGGAGAGTCCATGAACCGCGAGTAGCTTCCTTTAAGGAGATTATCCTTGAGTACATGCTCTACTAGTAGCTTCCTTTGTGATGATTTTCCATGATTCCATGCCCCATGAGCAGCTTTCCTTTGCAAAACTGGTCTGTGAGTCCATGCTCAGTGAGAACCTTTCCATTTGCGAAGTTGCTCCGCGATACCCCATGATCCATAAGCCCCGTTTCTCTGTGAATCTACTTCGTGAAGACCTGTCCTTTCCGGGGATCCTACCCTCACACCCACCAGTCCAAACCATAGGGTTTTTACCCCCGTACCTCCACTCAGGGTCAGTGTCAGGTAGGGGTTTCAGCCCTCAGGCCTGGTCCCTTCACTACTATCACTGGCCCCCAAGAAAAATGGAGAGTGACACAGGGAAATTTTCAGGCCGGGGTGCTGGAATTTTCCATTGTGCCATTATGCACACCCTCCTTCCACCTATGGAATACCATGATTTGAGATACTTCTCCAAACACCACGAAACTACATGAGTTGATATTCTCCTCTTGGTTCGTTTCCCATGTCATGAGTTGAGAGTCTCATCGTCAATTCCATGAGCACCTTGAGTTGACCATTCCTCAAGAAACTCCTACCAACCCAATCCCATGGATCCTATGCTAGGTTGAACCAAAAAAGTGTCTCTCTAGTTTAAGTACCAACCCCAGCCATTATTTGGAGACACTTTCCTAACAGTCCTCTCTACATGACTATAAACTGTAGTGCACCATATGTCCAAAACATAGGATGCATCTTGCTCCAAAAAAGACATGCCTTATGCACCAATCATGAAATTACAATAGTCTCCTCTACATGACTATAAGCTGCATTAATATCTATGTACGAAACATAGGATGAATGTTGCTCCAAATAAGATATGCCTTATGCTCCAAGCCTGAGATGCCAATAGTCTCCTCTACATGACAATAAACTATAGTACTCCTTATGTATCACTCATTGGTTGCCTCTTGATCCAAAAAAGAGATTCCTTATGTTCTATGCATGAGATTCTAATAGTAATATCTACAATACTGTAAAATGTAGTGCACCCTATGTTCCAAACATAGGATGCCTCTTGCTCCAAACAAGATTTTCCTTTTTCCCCAAACATAAGATGCCAATAGTACTATCTACATGACTTTAAACTGTAGAATTCCTAATAATTTTTTAATAAGATGCCTCTTTCTCCAAACAATATATTACTTACATTCCAAGCATAAGATGCCAATAGTCCAATATATATGACATAAATTCATTAATTCTTACGAAAGAAGCATTTGATTTTTGGAAAAGGTGTTTAATTTTTCAAAATCTGATTTCTTAATAATATTTATATATTTCTTCCTATAAGAGAATAATTTTACATATTTGTGGAACATTTAGAAATTATATTTCATAAAAAGAAAAAAAATTAAATCCTCATGTAAAAAATTGTCATAGAGTTCCTTTTTTGGTTTTTTATAAGATTTAATTTCAAGCCAATAGTGAAAAAGATTGATTTTCATTTAATAAATATTCCTATGTCAATACTTTCAAAGGGTAAATATAGTTAAAAAAATGGTAAAAAATAATAATTATATCTATTATATTATTAATAATACAATTATGTTCATTTTATGAAATCCAAATGTCAGTTTTAGAATAAAAAACAATTTTATATAAAGAGGTGTTTTTATGAATTTTTTCCCATTATGATATTCATTTTAATTGTAAATTTATTTCATTATCTTATAAAAATTGATTCATTGAAAATTAATTCCATATTCTGAAAAATTAGGTTCAAATTATGAAGATATATTCCTTTTATTTATTTTGCATTACTAATAGTAACAATGTTAAATAATTATAAGCATGATAAGGGTAAATAAGTTAATTATGGATAAAAAATAATATATGGATTATAAATTACACTAAAAATTGCATTTATCTGATCAAATGATTACAGTTTAACTATTAACAAAATTGTTTTAAAAATACGGCTATATAGTGCAATATTTCATTGATTTTAACTTTTATGATATTTAAGTAAAATATAAATTCATATATGACAATTTCTATATTTTAATATCTATTATATTTTGTGATGGAGAAAACAACATATATATTGTTATATATGATTATTTAAAACATAAATTATTTTAATCATGTTAATTTTTCTTAATCTTCAGGGATGAAATAATTAGCATAAATGTTTATGCAATACCGTTGAAATATTTATTCAATTAATTGAGAAATAAATTAAATTATTCTAAATATATTAAATATGATATAAAATTTATTAATTATTTTGTTCTAGGAATATTTTTGAAAAATATACCATTATAGGTATGTTTAAAGAGGTATATTAAAATTCCCTTTCAACCATGATATTTTCAAAGTCAAATAAAATGAAATTTCCAAAGAAATGACATTAATGACATTTTATTATATAGAATAATTTCTTACATGATTTTAAATTCCTAATAGTCTTATCAAGGGAAGGGTGATTAAAATATGGCTTAAAATTTCATATATTTTACATATATGTGTCTTCTTACCTCTTATTGTAAAATTATTATCCAACAAAATGACAAAATCATTAATATTGCGGTAATTGTAAAAATTGTTAATGGGGGGTTTCCAAATGATTAAGGTGAAAACTTTATTCAACCATTAAATTTTTTTAATATATTATATTATTTCAACACATAATAATATTTTAATTTAATTATATCAATCATTATCCATTTTAACATAAAAATTTATTTATAGTAATTTAATAATTTAGGAAATTCAAAGAATTATCCTCCCCTTATTATAAATGGACACCATATATACTGTACTATTCCCACATAATGACTCTGTTAATTAAACTAATATTAGCCCAAATCCGTTAATTACATATCTTACCAAATTATGATGGTCTAATTTTGGGGAAAATATCAACCCTAGAGACCATAAGATATAAAGGAAATGAGGTTTTCCGATGACGATGTATATATTTTAACCAAAATTTTTTGGTTCTATTTCTTCTTCTAGAACCATCAAATATACTTAATATATGATGAAATATTAACTTAAGTAAAATTAATATAATATTATGTTCTTCAGTAAATGTAAAATCATAAATCAATATCATCTTCAATGAAATGGGAAAAAAGTTCATAATTATGTGTACAATGGACCACCACCCCACAAATCGTTGTAAATCGTTTTCCATCACTGAATCGAGAAGATTGTTATAATAATGGATATAATTTTTATAATTTTTTTTATAATTTTAATATTTTTTATGATATAGTGGTCATTTTACTGATATAAAATAATACATACCTTCTTTCTATTATGATTTTTGAAAAATTAAAATGTCACGCTTGCATACGTATAGCTTACCATCTAGAAGATTACTAGGTATTAAATTTTTTATAAAAATCATTCCCGGTTGGTTTTGAATGTGTAACTGATGTAAAAAATTATAATTATATTTTTATTATTATTTTGGGTATGATATAACTGTTTCCTCTTTTATCATTGTTATACTACCAAAGTCATTTTGCACATATGAACCGAATATCATCAAAATGACTCACATGAAGTTAATGAATTATGTATTAAAAAAATATTTTAATAATTAAAATAATAATAATAATGAAATATTAAATGTGTCATATTAATGCATATAATAATTTTTTTTAATTATTATAGTTGAGAGATAATGTATGTGACCAGTCAAATCTGAGGTAAGGGACTCTCCTCTCACATTTTTTTTCAGAGATATATCTTGTATTACACAGTTTATTATTTTTATAAGGTTATATACTAATTATTTGATATGATATATCACGATTCACATTATATTCATGGTATGTAAGGATTAATTTTTTTTATTAATGTTGAGTGGAGTATGATTGAACTGTTATCGAATTAATAAGTATTTATTTAAAAATCTCTTCATTATTCAAATTTTGTTTATGTTTATATATATGTTGGGGGGAGGTCATATAATCATTCTACATTAAACCCTTTACATTTTATTATTATATTTTTATTTTTATAAATAGAAATTTTCCTTACTTATTTCCACTATTTATGTAATCATGATACAAAAGTGATATTTTTATGGAAAACTAGATTTTTTTCTACTCAGTTGGGAAGGATTTTCTTCAATAGAAATATTAACATTAGATTTATTTAAATAATAATTTTATTATTCTTCATATATTTGTTAATTTATTTTTTTACATTATTAAAATTTTCAAAAATTTAATACAGGAAATCTCTTTTATCATTTTCCGATCAAGGTACTTTTTTAATTTTCACATAAAATATGGAAAAAAAGATTTAATGTATGTAAATGAATAGAATTTTTCATCATTATGACAATACAATTATTTGAATCCCCATTTTAAATTTATAATGATTATTTTTTCAAAAAAAAAAATTAGTCAATATGTTCAGAATTTGTATATTTTGAATAACTAATTTCAAACTGAAAACAACATTTCCCTTATGAAATATACATTAATTATTTAATTTTTTTCTATCATTTTAAAAATTCACGATTGAATATTTTTCTTTTCTATTGTTTTACTCATTTTTTACCATTCAACATATCACTTTTTATGGATTATGATTATTTTTATTGATTGGAGAAAATATTAAAATTTCATATTCAATCTTATCAATATGAATGAATACATTGATTAGGTGTCATGATCTTCATATAATAAATGAATTTCACATATAAGGTAATCTGCATGTCTTCTTGTAGACCCTTGATGTGTCTATTGGTGTCACGTGACAAACTATTTTTGGTATTTTATTGATCCCATACCCATTTATATAATATTTCGTTGTACAAATCCTTGATAGTAAGATTAACATTTCCAAACATTGCATTTCATCATTATGACATTAGTAATTGATGTCCATTTGATTATTTTATTTTTTATGATATACATGGATAAGATTTTGGGTCATGTGATTGTTTGTATCTAATTATTTGATCATTATTTAATCCTTCCATATTATTCTTATTTTTGTCATGTAATTGATTATATTGAATTATTTTTCTTTTATTTACATTTCTATATTGATTATAAATTATTTATTAATGATAGATTACTATATACTTATCCTTTACTGAGAATCTAATCTCTCCTTATTCAAATGATTGTTTTCTCTAGTATTTCATGAGGCTATTTTGATAGTTTTTAAGGATATTTTATAGGATTTAACTATGTTCTCAATGAAAATAATATGTTTTCAAATGTAATGTTAAAATTAATTAGGCATCTATTTTTAAAATACTACTATAATATTAGTCATTTTTGAATGAGATCAAATTTTTGTAGTAAAAATAAAATAAAGTGGACATAATATATAGGATATTGGGATTATGATCTCTAAATGTACCATAAATACAAGACATTAAGGTATAGTTATTGGATAAAGCTCATATTTTATCATTCCCAGTTCATATTTAATGTAAAAAAGATTTATTGAGGAAAAAATTAGAATTTATTAGGGGATAAACTAAAAATTGATATATTTAAATATGTATCACGATGCATTTTATATGAAAATGTTTAGAAAGATATATATAACTCTAAGGGGATGAATTAACCATTACCCATAGTAGAATGAAAATAATAAAACATTACCAAGAATTTTATTATTGGGCTCCAAAAAACATGAAAATTCCATAATGTGATTTGTGTTCTAGAAAACCTCCATAAAATTGACCAAATTTTGAATAAAATAGATATGGTATTTATCGTGATCATATTTACATGATATACATTAAACAAGTTGTAAGGTTTCGTAGATTATAAAATTATATTATTTCTAATCAGGATTAGAGATTTAACTGGGAGATCTAAATAATTCATCAATAAACTCTGGATACAATATTTAGTTTTAGTATTGTATATCGCATAATAAATATGGACATATAGAGAGTATAAATCATTCCCTAGAATACATTTGTTATCATTTATTGAGGTTTTCAAAGGTTGTTGGGATAAACTCCATTATCTAGTTTAGAGTACATATATTATTATCATTCACCCATAAATTCATATGGATCTATTTCAATCGTATTATATTAAGAATAGAAGATAAACAAAATACTATGATGAAGTTAGAAAAATAATGCTATTATTACCTTATAATGATGTTAAAAATGTCATATATGGTTAAATAAATTCAGTACCACATCATGGAATCTCTGTGGTGACATAAAATTTATGATGAAAAATCAATGGTGAGATATATAATTTCAATTTTTTGATATGTTATTCTTTCATGTATCCCCTTAGAATAAAGTTATGAAATATTGAATGAACATAAAATAGAGGACTATAAATATTTTTCACTTCAAAACTATTTATTCAATCATGAGGTATTCTTATCTCTTAGCACATAAAACTATTCTCTCTCATGTTTATTATATATTTCATGTATATATCATATGGAAGTATTTATCTATGTATTCACATATACTATACTATAATTCCATACAACTGGTGCAATATATTTCTGTTTGAAAAAAAGTTAGAGACTCTATTCTGAAAAGTGAAACTACTAAAAAATAAGACCACTCGCCTAGTCAATGTTTTATATTGAATCCATACATATTATGAAGTGAGTGGGAACCCATGGATCTGATTAGGTATAAATATGATCAATTGTTTGAATCATAGTTATTGAATTTAAGGGAAAATCATGTGGGGTAATAATATACCACCTTCATATTTAATGATATAATTATATTTTAATAAAATATAATTTTTTAATGTCATGATTATCTCAGAAAACTATGCTTTATGTTAATGTTGATATAATATAAAAAATATTATTATTTAAATGTGTTTTTTACATTTTCATTTAAATTGGAAGTATTCATATGAATAACCACTATATTTAGAAGATAAATATAATTTTTTTATAATTAATATGAATTGATTATTTCATAATAAAGAATTTCTCAAAAAATACTAAAGTAATTTAATTTTACAAAAATGAAATTTATTCAAATATTTATTCTATTTTATTTTAGGAATGGATATTATAAATAATTTCAACAAAATAATTTTTTTCAAAATATATCAGTGTATCAAATTTATCCTAGCTTAACTTCAAATTTTTTTTATAAAATATGTGATTTTTTCCAATAGTGAAAATACCATTTTTTCAAAAACTATAGTTGTTATGACATTACTATAATCTAAAAATTAATAATTTTTTTATACAATTGGATTTGTCAAATAGTTTATTAATGGTGTTATATTCAATATTTTGAATGATTATTTTTAATTGGGGAACCCATGTTTGATTTTTTTTAACATTTGTATTATTTTATCTAATTAACACATATTTTTTCTATGAATTTATTAAAAAGATGGGAATATTTTTTTCATTTTTTAGTTGTCCATAATTTTTATAATATAAATTTTTTAATTATATTACCATATAAATTTGTGAAAATTATATTATTAGATAATTTATAGTTAAAATTATTTTTATTCATAAATGAAATATTTTTCTAAAAAAAATTTCTTGTGTATTGAGTTCTTATATTTAAATAAATTTATGAAACCAATAGAAATTGAATCTGATAAAATAGAATAACAAATTTGAATATCTTTTTCCAAATTAAATTAGAAGGATCCTTTTATTTTTTGCCACTAAATTAAGTTATCATGGGAAAAATATATATTAGCACATATAAGGTTATAATGGGTTTACATGGGCTTTATCTTGGGAATGAAATTATCATGTTTACAACACTTCCCTGTATAATATTGGTTGGTTTTATTTAAACCATATCAAATTTTATTTTATAATTATCAGCTCATTTGTTCCAATTGACATGATTAATATATATATATTATATAATCAATTATTCAATACCATGTGTGCCCCTCCCCTAACTTATAAAAGAGATCCTCATATACTTATTTATATAAAACGATGGATCCTCATTTATCAGACAATAACTAGCCTAACAACTTCATATCCTCATCCCTCAAATCCACTATGTTATGGGATTTACAAAATACCTTCGTTACATTTATTAAGTAGTTGGTCAGAGGAGGTTTCTACAAAAATAGGTATAACTTTTTACTAAGTGCATTATAATTGATTTGTTTATCCATCACCTCTTACTATATATTATCCATTATCAAATAATAAATTTTTATCCCCAATATACCAAATTTTTATTATTATTATTTGAAAACCATGATCCCCCTCCTTTCAACCATATGGGAAACAAAACAATCGCTCATATGTACATGTTTGAAACCACCAAAATGATGTTTTGTAGTTCTTTTATCATCAAGTCCATAATTTATTGACAATAATGAAGGATTTAGTTTATAAATATTACCTTTATGATATGATTAATTAATTTATTGGAGATTTACTATTTAATATTCTTTTATTAATTCCATCAAAATGTGAAAATAGTTCTCATGTGCACGTACGGACTGCCATCTCATGATTTTATTTAATTCTGTTTTCATCACAATTTTTTAATTGACATAAAATATAATATAATAAGTTATAAATTTAAAAATTATGATATTAATTTTCTAGATTTTATGGAACAAGGATGAAATTATGAGGACAATGACAACATAACTCAAACATACAAAAAACAAGGAAGCTATCACCCATAAAAGTGATTAGAATAATAAATATTTGAATAATTGTTGATACATTTATATAAGTAAATCATATATTTAATAAAATATAAAAATATTTTTCTATAATAGACTAATAAACAAAATATATGTTCATTATACATAAGTTTTAAAAACATATGAGGTATGTCGAGACATAGGGTAAGGGACTTGTTTTTCTATTTCATTTTTATTAGGATTCAAAATTATTGAATTTATATTAATAGAAATTTTAAGATCACTATATAACTCATCTATTTAATGTTATTCCCTTCTATAATTTCATAAATTTTTTATTTTAAGTACATTTTCTTATATTTTGTTGTAACATTCAATGAATATAATATATATATATTATATTAAATAATTCAAAAGTTGATATATTTATTCAGAGTCATTAAAATAATAGTGTTGATAAATTAGTAAATGAATTTTACATTATTTATAATATTGTAATGATATCATATAATATACAATTTTATGATATAAAAAATAGAAACTCATAAAATTAAAAAATTATTATAAATTTACATCAAATACTCTAAAAGATTAAGAATTTTTTTAAATACAATTAGGCTATATTTTTTATTCTCTATTAATTGTGATTTATATAATATTAGGAGTTTTAATTAAATAAAACATACTAAATATTTTAATTGATATTACCTTAAAAATCATTGTATCAATTTTTTGATATTTTTCTAAAATATATATTTAGTATAAATTGAATAATACTAGTTTTTTCTAATATATCACTAATTATTGTGTTTCCATAACATATAGATGAATAAAAAAAGTATGAAACAATTTTTATTGACAATTATATATTATTATTATTGATGTTGATGGTGGAGGGGAGGGTTCATGAAAATTGCTCAAATAGAGTTTATGGCGTCTTCAATTTAGAATTTTAATATATTGATGTTTATTATGCACTATCTTGGGACTATTATTTTGGTTAGTGGTTAGAAGGTTTCCCATAGAAATATAGAGAGTTCAACCAATAAATAAATAAATATACATTGAGTGATATCTGATGCATCAGTTGTGAATCAAGAGGATGATGCACTCACAGATCTTCTTGATGCTCAGACAAATTTTGTGATACCGACTGGAGTTATATATGGGCATTGATCTATAGATAAAATTGTTGATGTGGTGGTGAAAAGATACAATAATGCACATAGATCCCATTTACTCGATGATTATCTAGTTACGAATAAAATTATTGGAGTGATTGGATTCTTAGACTCAGACTTGAAATTTTATTACTTTTGGTAGGATTTCTCATCATTATATGATTCTTGTACTATAAGAATCCTTCAGAAGGGTTAAACTTCCCATGATGAATTAAATGCTGAAGCGATTTCTAAGTGTCATGAAATCAGTAAAAACGTCTTGACTGTGTTGATTTTTTCTTCAAATTGTGAGATGCCTTGATGATGGATGAATATCTTTGTTGGATTTCATTCTTGTGGGGATTCTTGGTCTTGAGGTTCCTCATAATTGGTCAATGTTTTTTTCATAGAATTTTCTCTTTAAGTGACCCTATGATAAAAGAATAGGACATTGGTTATCCATTCTGGAATCGATGATGGATTCACCTACATGAATGGTCATTGGATTTTAATGTATCATGGGTAATAAATTCATTCTCGCAAGTATGGGTATTCCGTTAGGGACTCAATTGGATTATTTGGAACCTAAGGATTCTACACGATATTAGAATTTCAATTAGGACTCCTATGAAACTCTATAAGGTAATTGATTATGTGTGGTTTGGGTATTGTTCCAGGAAGTCAGTGGACATTGATCTCAGTTACCCCATTATTGAAAAGGTGTATTCTTGCCATCCTATTGAGGATATTCAAATTTATGTTGAGTAAAAGAGAAATAATATTTTCTACAATGATTTTATGACTATTTTCCATTTTTTGGAGTCATTGTTATGGAAGGTCTCTTGTGAGAGGTGTCAGCTAAAGGGAAACCTTGCTCTTTATTTTCACATAAATCCAAAATTGAAGGATGTTTCCCATTCCATGTCCCTTTATATTTTTGGAAATATTCCAAGAGATATTATTTCCAATGAGGATGACATGTCAGTGTCTGAGAAATTATATTATCATATACCTAATTTGAATGAAAAGGGGTTATTATTAGATAAAGAGTCTCAAGCTAGAGTGAATAGTTGAAACTCTAATACTAGGGATGATACCACCTGGAAGGTAACATCAATTCATTGTAATATATTTATATGATTGGATGAAGCTATATTTGAGTTTAATATTAATCATGTGGGATATGAAATGATAAAGGATGGGAATAAAATTATTATAAATAGTAATATTGAATATGGAACAATTTTGAATTATGATGGACTTACTTCTAGGGATGCAGATGCTCATTGTGGGATTTTTATTATTTATGATATCATGGGTTCTCTAGTCATAAATCATGAATGAGTATACGGTCATGTTTTTTGGGGTCAGCTCCCTCATCCAAAATGGATTTCATCTAATCAGGCTGATTATACTTCTATATTGTTGGTCTACATGGGTGAGGTTTCACATGTTGGTATATGAGTAGTTCAGGAGCAGTGTTTTATTTCATATCATATAGGTATGGATTTTAGTAGAACCTTAAATTCACATCCTGATAGTAAAGATAAGGCCTTATAGCTTGATCTTGATGTTTTGGACTCCCAAAAAGGTATCCAATATTCAGGGGAATATTTTCATATCCTCCTAAATTGAATAGTGTGGTAACTTCTATGAATATGGATGTGATAAAGTGAAATGAATGATTTATTTGGACACCAATAAAACAATAGATAGTGTTGATGTTATATCATTTAAGGATGTTGTCATAAATGGATGGGGGAAAAGTGGAAATAAATGGTCGATGGGTCCCCCAATAAGAAGGCCTTGCAAGTATTATTTTGTTCTTCCATGGAATGTTTCTACCTGATATTCATTAAATACCATTAAAATAATTACCACTATAGAGGAGTAATGATTAATCGAAGCAATTCTTATGAATCTCAACCAAGCTAAATCAAAGATGGAGTGGGAAACTATTGACGATTCAGATTATGGCTATGAAAATGATATTTCATTTCATTACTCAAAAAAAATTTCTGGAAGAGTGAATGTGTATTTTTTTAACATGTTATCTTTTCATTTTGTTTTTTAATAAAAGGTAGGGATATTTTCTTCTCGATAAACATTTTTTAATAAATAAATTATATATATTAATCAATATTTCATGTTTACATACCCATGACTAACAATTTATGAATAGAATATGTATATTATAATAAATTAAATTTTATGATATATTATATGTTATAATTAGAAGGTAAACAAAATTTTATTTAAAAATTAAATTAAATTAAATTGGTAATAATGTATGATTTATCAGAAAAAATAGTGTGATGGGTCCTTTTATATTAAATTATTTACCATGATTAATATTTAATTAATACCAATTAGTTTTTAAGAGGATGATATTAAAATTCATGAATTTACTTCTCTTTAAATCTCTTATAGACCATAGATAATTAATTTTATAGGTTTTAATGTCTTCCATACATGTTATACTATCATAAACTTTCCTACATCACCTATAATTAATGAAACTCAATTATATCCACTTACATTACACTATTTTCTAGGGAAAGGTCACTTTTATATTCCAACAATGGAAGAACAATTCCATCCTTTTTATAATTCACATACTATTTGAATTCATCATGAAAAATTCCTATATTACATTTCTGTTAATTTCATTACACTCCCTATTTTTCTTGGCCACCATTATTCATCCAAATCCCTTCATTTTCAAGGAGTGTTAAAAGAAAAATCAAAGACCACAATGATTGGTGATTCAACTTTTTAATCATTATCAATTTAATTTTTACCATACCATACAAAAAATTTAATATAATGGATTCAATATCATTTATATAAATGTGATAAATTATTATACAAAAAAAATTCATTATGGAGAGACCACTATGAAAAATATAATTATCAATCATGTGTTTGGGTAGACTACAACCTCTAAGAAGCAATGTAGTTTTATTTTAACATCACTACATTTAAAAGAAGGAACCAAGGTTGAACATGAATAATATATATGTTTTCTATGTTTCCACTATAAATCATAAAATATTGATTTTTTTCTATCTCCCTAATGTTGTTTAGAATAGAATTGTTTTATAAAAGTGCACATGCAGAATAACTCTTCCACAATAATGACAAATATGGAATTCCATTATAGAATAATGTGTGTAAATTTATATAAATTATTAAAATATTAGAATGATATTTATATATCTATATATATATTCAAATTTTTGATGTTTTTTCATATAAACATAATCTTGGTTATCATGTTAAGTGAATCATGTAAAAAATAACAAAAACACTTAAAGTAACATTCAAGAATACAAATGGTTTTAAAAATGAAATACAAATGATAATAAATATAACCTATGAAATTAATTATAGATTATTAAGTATCTTTTTACTTTTTCTAATGTAATTATTTATATTTTTATAGGTTGTTTTGTAGTAGTGCTGAATGTTTTCAAAACTAACTATAATGTATCTTGTATAAATAAATTATAAATTTTCGATTAGGATATCCCATTTTTTACAAAATTTGTTAAAAAATGTTATCATTTAATTATTATATTATAATATATATATCCCTTAAATTTATACCTATTTTAATATCCCTGCCATTATTGGGGGTAAACATGTTGTATGTTTTTTTTGAAATACCCACTTTTAAGAATACCTGATTTAAAAATATTTTCAAAGGTATTATTTAAAAATTTTCCATCACCAATTTAAAATATTTTTAAACTAATTATATCATTTAAAGTTTATATTTTACTTTTTTAGAACACTTTTGTTAATTGAAAGATATTAAATAAAAATATATAATCCCATTTCCCCAAAATATCATTTTTTTATTTCGAAAGAAGAGTAAAATAGGTGGTTAATTTTTTTATTCATCCTTTTTAGAACGTTCTGATGGGTTTTTATACCATGGGTCTTAATGATAAATAATTTAATTCATTATGTATTTTAATTTACAAATTAATTTAATTTGTTTTTTCTCTTGGAAATATTTATGTAATAGATTTCAAATATTCATGTTCATATGAACATTAAAACCATATATTTATCATGTGTTTTATCATGTATTTGACTTATGTATAGATTATTTTACTATTCTTTCACACAACAGTATGTTATTTATTATTAAATAGGTTGTAAATATAGCCCTATAATTCATTTATTAATGAATATATCATATGAGATATAATAATGCATGTTTAAGGAGCCTAGCTAACTATAAAGCATGGGAAATTAGCCCAACCCACATTGTTTTGTTACTAAGGTTGGGAGACATGACATATTCTAATGATGTTATATTTTATGGTCATGTGATATTTCCTATCATGCAATGATCTTATGATATGATCTCGTTTCAACTATTCTATTATGTTATCATTTCCTTATTCCTTGATTCCATGATTATGATCACTTACATCATAATATCCTATTATGCCTCCCTTGTTATGATAATGTGTCATTCCCTTCCCCAGCTATACATTCTATATCACAATTTTTCTTTATTTATTTCCCCATGATATCCAATATAGTATTAAGTGGACCAATGGAAGTTATAATCACTCTATAGAGATTAAATGCATATAACAATGATATGTTTTTTGATGTTGTTTTATGTGGATAATCTTCTATTGACATTAGTACCTAAATCCATGGAATGTATTTATTTAAAGATATGATAACATTTATGATATAATATGTTTTTTGGGTTTTGGCCACAATAGTTGGTATCAGATCATGGTCTCATTTTTTGGAGAGTAGGATTAGATAACATTAGTAGCACACCAAAGCATAAGAATAAGAATATGACAAGGTCCTAAATTCTTTGTATGGTGGATGTAATTTGTGTGTTCTAAGAATATGTCCCTGCCAAAATAAAACATGATGATGTGGTTTTGGAACAAATTCACACATTGGTAATAACAATGAAAAGTGTTGGCAATGTATATCTCGACCACCATTAAGGTGCATGGTGAATAGAACATTACTGTGCATGTGGTTTCACACTTCTGGGGGAGTTGATTCGATTAATTCATATTATCATTACAACACATTATAAATGATTTATGAATATGTTTTAGAATATAATAGTGAGTTGGGTTTAGAGAACCCATTTAGAAGATAGACATGGATGACCTATAATGAATCATAGAGATTCAAAAAATATTTATTACAAATAATTTAAGAGAAACAAAATATATATTTGTGGTTGACCTTAAAATGAATATTAATAACATTATTATCATCCCTAACATTCATTCTTATTTTAAAATTACTAGATGTAGGAGGAATCATTTTAATGATATGTGAAATGGTTTTTGTGTTGAATTCCCTCATGAAATGCCTTACATTATAGAAAGGGTAGATGTTAACATATCCACTATATTGGAACTACTAAAGCATTTTATTAATAGTAACATGAATCAGATAGAAATCCCCTTTGAGGGAGTATAATTATAATGCGTCAGTTTTTTAACATTGGCCTCCAACATTTAGTGGATCTGCAGATAAAAAAATAGATGAATAATGTATTAACTCTATGAGAAATATATTATATATCCTAAAATACCCTGAACAAGAGAATTCTATATGGACTATTTATCACCATTATGTAGAATATGATCAATGGTGGAATGCATTCATGAATATTAAGAGATTATATGAGATAGAATCCATTAAATATATGTAATTCTAGGGTACACTTATCAATATGTATTTCATATGCATTCACCATCATACAACTAATTGTGAGTTACATAAACACATGAAAATGAAAGAAGAGGCAATTAGGTATTATTAGGTCAATAGAATGAGAATTGAATAATATTATTACAACATTATCAGGAGCCCTTAATAAAATATTGTTAATTTGTCTTATGGGTTAAAGAAAATAAAATAATAAGAAGTGGTTTGGGACATTGATATTAATGAATACATTTTGTGGTGTTTAATCAATGCCAATTTTGATATTGGTGATTCTAATGGGACTAGAGATAATAAAATAATAATTTAGACTACCCATATATAATTTTTAGACAAAACCCATGATGATGAAAAGATCCAACATCCTGCTTGTTGAAGGATTAGGAAAAAACATCAATGAAATAATCTCAATTGAAAAAATAAGTGATTATAGATTGTGTAGAAGGGTTATGTAGATATATAAGGTCAATGTGGGAGGATAAACAAAACTATGTAAATAAAGTATAACAATATCCATATCAATCCTTATCTTATTTTATAGAGTTACGATAGAAAATAATTCAAGAACTATAAAAATAAATTAATTATGCCAAGGTTTTTAAAATATTTCCATTAAAAACAACCTCCATGTACAAGTGTTAAAGGGTGGGATTGTTATATCTCGAATATAGAGGATAATAAATATAATTATGTGGTGATAGGTATTCTTGTTATTCATTCATGAATAGTGAACATAATAACAGATTTTGGTTCTATGAATTCAATCATATCATACATATTTATTAGAACTATTCTAACATCACCACAAATTCTGAAGGATAAATTATTTTTTAAAAGCACTAATAGAAAAATTATTTTATATCAGGTTCATAACTATTCCCTAATGGGTATCTATAAGATGAATCTCATAGTAGTACTTTTCATAATCCCTATAGTATAAAAATTTGTTATAATGGGAATGAAACAACTATAGTTTAATATAGATCATATCAACTACCATGAAATGGAAATAAAATTCCATATCACAAATTATCCTTTTATTTTAAAAAAGTTTAATAATTAGAATGAATCACATATAAAATCATATCTAGATTCGCTGATATTATTTCTTTGTGAGAAATATTACCTATGTAAAATTATTTAAACAAAATTGAAGAACACTTTAAAATATTCCCACTATAAGGGAGTTTTTAAATTTTTCTCTAAGATAGTATCATAGTATTCCTCGTACATGAGGGGTGGTTCTATTAATTTAACTTATAACTAGATTCTTGATGAAAAAAAGACTATATATAGAATGGACCCCATTAATATATAATAATTGATTATTATACAATAAAAATACCAGGACATGGGTTTTATACACACAATTGCTTCATGATGGAGAGAATTAGTTAAAACATTTATGAATCAGGATCTGTCGACATGACTAATTATTGATTATCATTGGATACACTAGATCATGATAATTAATAATCACATATTGGCATATTTTTATATATTATTAAATTACAATCATGAGGATAAAAACTTATCTAGCTAATAAATTAAATTAGGATATCATTTGTTAAATGTAATTATATATGATATTAACAAGGCTACCTACCATATAAGTTATGAGATTTAGGAGTTTATAGAAATGTTGTTTGGATGCATGAATTGTCAATCAATATTTACAGATAGAATGAGTATGTTATTTATATATTACATCAAAAAAATTGGTATTATTTATATACAGTATTATTATATCCTCCCAATGTGAGGAGGAAAATGGAGAGTATTTGAGTAATGTTCTCAATAAATAATGGTTTTAGAAATTATATTCAATGAATAGTAAATGTAATTTAAATATTTAATAAGAGGAATTCATGATAAATTTATTATCATAAAAATAATTTATATATAACCTTCTATGAAAAGGTGACTAAAGAGTGTCTTAGACTAGTATCGATAATGGAGATCTATAGTTCCCATCTATTAAATGATTATTAATGATGATTTTTGAGAAATTTATCTTTATTGTAAAAAATTTCTAATATTGAGGACATAGAAGGGGGTAATGTTTTCATCTGGAATAATGAATTGATGATAGTTTCACATAATTGAAAAATAGGCTTATCAAAAGACATGTTCTTACATTGGAAAAAATGAATAAATTTCTTTTAGTAGAAAATGATACTTAAAAGAAAGGATTATGTTATATAAAATTGTGAAATGATAAACTGATAATATATAACACAATTAAGATAAATTATCCCGAGAAGAAATATCCAATGCATGATTTGGTGTTGGTTACAGTGATATTCACAGTGAAGAATTAGAAGCAATAACTTTATGTGGATATCTATAAAATATATCAGTCTCATAATTGAATCAAGTAAATATTAACATATAATGAGGATAATATTCACTAGTAATAATAGTTATAGTTGATTAAAGACTATGGCTATTCAATACTCAACCATTTAAGAATGGAAAATAATTTTGCAATTTCTTTGTGTAGAAATTGTTATGAAACCTTATATAGGATAGGGGATGAAATGGATCTGGTCCCTATTGACTTGTATAAGATTGGAATATTATTCATTAATATAAGAGTATCATATATCCTTTCCCAAATGATTTATTATTTATTACAATTTGAGAATATTAATAATTCTAAAATGGATTATGTAGATAAATAGAAGACAGTTTCTGTAATGAGTAATGGAAAACTATTTGAGTTAATTATTAATGATTATAGAGTTTTTATACTTTGGAATAAAAAATTTGTACCTTTTAAACTATTTTTTATTAAGGGTATTTTTAATAATGGTCATAGCTCAACATATTCCACCCACCATGTATTAATTAAGCTACTTAAATATCCTAAGAGATTTGGTGGCATGGGATTATGAAAATTTATATTTTGGAATAGAAATCAAATTTTCTATTGTGTCACAAAGTAAAGACTGAGAGGGAAAATTCATAAGTGATAATGAATCTGTTTCTCATGTTTATAAATATTTTGAAGAAAATAACTATATATTTTTTCATATATATTCAAAATATATCAATAGTAAAAATTTATACTTTTTTTCGTGGACCATTGTATAAATACAAATCACTTATTTAATTTTTGGAATATTTCTCATGTGATCACCACGAGAAAATATAACATATATATGTGGTGTGGATTCATAGTAAATCATTATCGTCTGTACCTGATTGAGATATAGGGTTTATCTCAATGTTATGAAATATTATTTAACTTAATAAAAACAATTATTTGAACATTATTATATCATATCATAACAAGACTAATGTTAAATGATAATGAAAAATTCATAAATTTGAGGATGTTTTAATTTATTTCTCTATATACATCAAATGTAAATTCGATCTAGGTCTTTCTATTGTCTAGTTCTCATAGAAAAAATTAAATTCATTTTATCATTAAAATTGGACGCATATAATTTTGTATATGGGAATAAATTCAAAACACTTAAATATTTTTACAATGTAGGTGAATAGATGTTTCTTAGACATGATTTATTTGAAGAAATAGTAGAAAATGTCAAGACCATTTTATAAGACATCAATATAGTATAGAGTAAATAAATTTATTTATAACCATTAATGAGAGTTAGAGTATAATGATGGTTAAAAGGTTTTTTATTAATATCTCCATTGAAAGAAGATATAAGGGTTGGGCAAGAATTGAATCTGTGAATGATATACATTACCATATATGAGATATTATATTGCATCAGAGCTATGGAATTTCAACTAGAACACCCACCTAAATTAATCAAATGGAAGGATATATTCCACATATAACTATTAATGAAGCTAATACATGAACCCTAATAAGTATTGTATCTAATGTTTCTACAAATCTAATAAGATCTCCCTTATGATGAAAAGATAGTGAATATCATGGAATATAAAGACAATATTTAGTGTAACAATAATACTCACCATGTCAAAGCATATTGGAGAAACTATATGAATAAATAGGAAACACAGGAACTTCAAGAGACAATGAATGAAAAGTACCCTTTTCTATTTTAAACGTATAATATGTAATGAAATTTTAGGGTAAAATTTTCATATGGGGGGTGAATATAACATCCATAGAATCTAGTATAAATATATATTCCTTTAAATGATTCATATTTCAATATCATTCTTCACGTGAATAAAATTAATGTTTGTGATAAATTAGTAAATTTATTCAAGAATATTTAAAAAAACACAATTTAAAATTATAATATATCTACACGTGATATAAAAAATTAGAATTCTGTAAATTATAAAATTGGACAAAAATATTATTATATAGACATATTGTTTACGATGTGCTTTAAAAGTTGATCATATAAAATATTATTTATTAATGTATTGACATATAATGTTTCGAATTTAAATTTTTTAAAAATAACTATATATTTTAATTTATAATACAATAATCTCTTTATTATAAATGTTTTTGATATTCTGGTGATTAGTGAACAATATCAGATTTGGATAATTTTCACTGTTAATATGAAATTATAATTACACGAGATGGAATTTAATAATTATTATTCCAAAATTATCTATAATTATTTATTATTTATTAATATATCATTATTATAATACCGGGGTTTAAAATTTTGAATAGAGGTTGAATTTCATTAAAAATTATTTTTTGATATAATATATATTTTAGTGAAAAAGTAAATTATCACTTATTTAATATTTAATGTTTATTAAATTTAAGTAAAATATAGATTTATCATGATTAATCTTGGATTACTGGTTTCACTTATTATTTTTATTTAATCATTATTTTCCATGATTAATATTTAATTATGACTAATTAGTGTTTAAGATTGTAAAATCAAATGGCATGGATTTTCCACATTTTACATGACCTATTGACCATCATTATGTGTCACACATTGACTCTTGAAATATTTAATTAAATTAAATTCATGTATATTGATATTCATGATGTTTTTTGGGTAATATCTTGGTTTGAATTATGAGTTTTTATTAAAAAATGTGTGTTTTCGGCTCTGTGGATTCTAGCATGCAGGTAGAGCACAATTGAAACTGTGTGACTTCACCCAAATCTCTGTGTGGCATGCCAAGTGTTGAAAAAAAATTAAATGAATTGTAAAATGAAATTTAAATAAAATTTAAAAATAAAATAAAATTGATAGAGTTGTTTTAAAAATAATATTAATGATAATAAAATTATTTAATTATTATTATTATTATCATCATATATTATTAGGATTATTATTATTTTTGTAATTATTTTTTTAGGGAATCCAATTTATTTTAATTTTTTTATCTCTTTCATATTTATTTCCTTCACCTTCCCTTCTACATCCAATCTCTTCCATCCTCTCATCCTACCTGTATGTGTTCCACCCCTTTGGTGGCTAGGTCTCGTCTTCTGTGCTCCATTTTGGGAGCCACCTACGGCTCCCCGCTCTCCCATATGTGACCCAAAACGCCTTATTTTCCCTTGGATTATATTCTTAAACTCCACTCTCCCATAGACCATGGGTACCATTATTTGACATAATATTTATGCGGCTGACATTCTAGACTTCTCATTACTCCTCCTCTCCCTCCGACATGGATAATGTATATCATGGGTAAGATTCTTCTACTGTTTTCTATGGTCTTGCTTCATGTTGTAATTGGTTCTAATTTTCTAGAATATATGCATTCATTCTTAGTGTTTAATCATGAGTTTTTTTGGTTTGATCTCCCTAATTATGGTTCATTGTTGGCTTCCTTGTGGTGCGGTGGGAGTTTCAAACCAATTTGAATAACTTTCCCCATATGAGGTTGGTGATTCCATTTTTTAACTTTGTTTAAAAATTTTCCATTCTTTCATTAATATTTTTTACTATTTTACAAAATGAATTTATGGTGAAAATGTATTTTTTGAATCGATTTTCCAAGTTGTTGAATGAAAAATTGACTATTCATGTGAAATTGGGTGTATTATGAAGTAAATCCCTATTATGTTCTATGATATGGTTTTATTAGTTTTGTTATGATTTATTTTTTTACATGAAGGATGTGAACCACGTTTGGAGTTCTTTTTGGTGTGCGATTAAATTTTAAAAAATTGTTTATTTTGTGTGTAAAGTCGTATGGTGTTTCGTAAATTTATTTTATAAATAATATAAAGGATTTATGGAATTATCTAGGTGCTGAGAACCATATTTTAAAATGGTTATTGTGTGTGTTTGGTTTTTAATGATTTTTTGGGTGTGACAATTATGGTATTCAGTGTGTGTAGTGCCCTATTTGGTCTGTGTATATGAATGTGGAATGTTATGGGAACATGGAACAGAAATGATCCCAAAATAGGGAGGCCCATTTAACTAGATGAGAGGACATGTAATAGTGTCCAAGTGATACATAAGTGGATTCGGCCTGGTTTCACTAAGCAGGATTGAGGATGAAAAATCTAACTAATCATGAATAATGATTAGTGACCATTAGGTTATGGGGGTTCCCCTACTATGGATCTTATACAAGAATGCTAACGGTCATGATTTCTAAGCCACATTTCAATGAGACATGAGGTTCTAGAGTCGCATTACTAGTTACAACCCATAGGAATTCTCTCACAATTCGTTCAATTTGGCAATGTTTCCCTTACCATCAGCACACAGTAAGGTATATTGGTTACATCAATAGCATGTGTGTTTTTGTTTATTATTCCCCCCTTTAATGTGGTTTTTCATTAATTTTTTTCCTTGGAAATTAATCTAGCAATTCATTCACATATAAAATTTGAATGTATTATTCATTTATTTTATCATGCGTGGAATCATTTTTTGGTGGTGTCCAACTAGGAAATTGATCACACTCTAGTTACACCCTTGGATGTATTTATAATTGGGTATATTTTACACAAAATATTCTAAATATTATAGAGAGGGATGTTAGGGTTGTTAGCAACCTTTTGGGGTGGTGTTGTAGTGTTGGATTAAGGGATATTCCTGCCATTCCTTATGGTTGTCTTCAGTGCTGGGATTTTTGTCCCTTTTTGGTAGTATCACATTTTTTGGATTATTTACTAAACTATATTCTATAATCAAGATAAATTTAATTTCTTGTTTGGTAGTGGTTATTAATTTTTATTTAATTATATATTTTGTTTAATTATTCTATATTCAACTAATATACTGAAACTTTATATTTTTTTGATAATTTGTCACTTCATCCATCTCATGGGGATTAGAAAGACCCTTCTGGTCGTGCCACAAAACTGGTAGGGTGCCAGTTCCAATGACGACATAGCTTGGTTCATAAAAAATTGTATCAGATCATGCTTAAGATCATGGGGTCATTTTATTTTAGATGATTCTCTTTAGAAATGAGCTAGGAATGTTTGCTGTCAGAGTTTTTGTTTCAATTAAGGGGCCTAGCCCCTACACCTCCTGACATCCCTCAAGGACCCATGGGATTTTGGGATAATTTGTTGAATTTTCATCTAGGTGTGATGTGTAGGCTAAAAAATTCACATGGAAAATGGATTTTAGTGAACTAGTTTAGTAATTTCATTGTTGCGATGAGACCAATCTATTTATATTTTATTATAATACTAAAAAACTTTAGACCGCTAATGCTAATTATTTTTCTTGTGAATTTTAATTTTTATAGAAACAGTCCTCCCTATAGAGTTCCCATTCACACATGGGATGAATCCAGAGAGGGTTATCCATCACCGCTTCAATATAGGTTGTGGAAGTTGTGGTCCAGTCTGTTCAGTCTCTAGTACCGAGAGTGGGAAAACATCTGCTCCTCCTCCGATCAGAGAATATGAATGTGGTCCTATGATGGAAAAAGCTTGTTATTTCTTGAAGAATAATGCCCCATCATTTCGAGGAACCACAGATCCTCATGAAGTAGAGGAATGGCTTGAAAAGGTCACGAACATGTTTTAGAATCATTATACTCCTGATGATGTTAGAGTAAAATGTGCCTCATTATTACCAGAGGCCCCAGTCGAAAGTGGTGGGGCTTAGTGCTTCATGATTTGAAGTTAGAGAAGATGAGTTTGATGGACATCAAGGAAATATCAATGACTAGTTCTATCATGAGGTCATGGAATATTCCATATCCTAGGAGAATATGGATCTCTTTTAGGGGGACCATTCAATGATGGAGTATGTGAACCTCTATGTCAGGATAGATTTAAATGAACCTGAAATATCCTCCAAATATAAAATAATGTCATAGAGGTTTTAATGGGAATTGAAGATGGAGATATATTCTTATGAATTCATGTAATTATATAAACATATGATGAAGATGTTTAATTGTATTTTATGGTGATGATTTACTACAAGGTCTATTCTCGTTCTATTGGGAATGTTCTAGTGATAGACAGTGGTTGTTCCTCTGGGAAGAAGAGGAAGCAGTAGGTGTAAAGGAAGAAGGATGGTGGTAGTTAAGGCCATTCTTCCAGGTTGTTTTCGTCTATAACTTCTAATGCATGTTATGTGGTATGCAGTCAATATGGGATAGTAGGACACATCTGAAACTCTTGTATAACTCCACAAAATCATTTTCAAAGATGTGGATTTATGGGAAATCTGTAGCATTTTTCATGTATGACGTTCTCATATCATAGTAGTGTTGGGTCTAGGGATTATAGGGGTGTTATAGTTCAGAAGTATCCATCCAGGATGGTGGACTATTAGTTTTCTTATCATGTTTGATGTACCTGATCATCTTTGGGGAAGATCTAGTTAAGGGAAGATCCATAGGCGAGTTGTTGTTCTCAAGAAGATATATTTTATATACATGTTTTGGATTAGGAACCAGCATGACAATATGTTGGATCCTTAATAGATTGAGGTACCATTATGCCTGAATCTACTATAGTAGTTATTTAATTTGATACCGGTTTGTCTATTTATTTTTTCTCATCCCATCCTTTAAATCTATTGATCTTACCAATTGAGCTAATGTTTTTTTCAATGGAGTTAGTAACAATGTTCATTAAGAAGGAGGAGAAATATCTCAGGTTCCTATCATTTATTCTCTATGTGTCAATGGTTGAGATGGAGTGGGATTTTTTTTCTTCGATATATACATTCTCAATGTAATCCTTAGTATGGATTGGTATGTGTGCTTCCAAGACTGTATCAATTTTTATAGGCGACAGTTGAGTTTCATTTCACCTAACGGGAGACCTCAGGTATTTCATAGTGAATGGGATCCTTGGTCGAGTTGTGTAGATCACACTCTCCTAGAGATGAGAAATATTGATTTTCAGTTATCAATACTAATTCTAGAAGACAATGGTGGTCCACCTCAGGGTGGATTACCTCTTGTAGTGGATTGGCTCGTAGTGTTAATTCCTAATGAATATTTTGGATTACCCTCAATGCAGGGTGTGGAGTTATCGATTGATCTAGAACTAGGAACATAGTCTGTATATCCTCATTTATATCTTTTCGTACCTACTGATTTGAAGGAATTAATGATACAAATGGACAATATGGAATCCAAAGGGATCATTTTTTTGAGCGTCTCCTCTTGGGCTACACTTATTCTATTCACAAAGAAGGACGACATATATTTCTCATTATGAATTTATTACAAGATTCTAAATAATATAACCATTATGAATAAATACCCTATTGTCCTAATCTATTATGTTTTTGATTAGTTGAAGTGTGGGAGTGGTATTCCCTGATAGAAATTCATTTGGGTTACAACCATGTCAAGGTGGGATAGGTGAATAACCCTATGAGAGCTTTCCGAAGAAGGTAGGTTCAATTAGCATATTTTTTCATGCCACTCAGAATGAAAAATGCTCCAGAATTTGTAATGTCCATAATGAGTATAGAGTTCAACTAGTATCTTATACTCGTTATTGTTGTATTCATGAATGAAATCATAGTTTACTCTAAATCTTAAGAAGATCATGGGCATCATTTGAAGATCGTGAAGGGAACTCCATGGGATTATCACCATTATGCCATTCTTTCAAAGGTCACCTTTTGAATTAGGGAGTTGAAGTTCCTGTGACACATGATTTCAGAGAAAGGGGTTTTAGTGTACCCCAATAAGATCATAAAACTTATGTTGTGGGAACAATAAAAGAATGTGGTCGAGATTAGGAGTTTTCTTGTCCAGAAAGGTTATTAGAGTTGTTTTGGTTAGTATTTATCTCATCTTGCTTCATCAATGACCACACTCACTTGAAAAATTGTGATGTCTGAATGGATACTAGAGTTTTAGTCCTATTTTTAGAGTTGAATAAGTAGTTTACTACCACATATTTGTTTATATTATTAGAATATGTAAAGGGATATGTTGTTTATTGTGATTCATTATGTATGGTCCTCAGGTTTATGATCATGCAAGATGATCATGTAGTGTCATATGGTTATCTCCAACCCTGACCACAAGGGTATAATAACCCAACCCATGAAATGGAATTATCAGTGGTAATTCATTCCCTAAATAATTTACAACATTATCTTTTTTTTGGGAAATTTATCGTCTTTTTTGATCTTAAAAGCTTAGCATATATGTTCTCCAAAAAATATTTGAAATTGAGGAAGTGTTGTTGGATCGATTATTTGTAGGGATTTAACATTGATATCATATATACAACTATTATGTCTAAGATTGTGTCATATTCCTTTAGAATAAACGTTTCAATCAATGTTTTGAGGAAGTCCAGTGAAGAATGGATATTGATGGGGCTTCTTTCCCAAATGTTGTTGGTGACCAAGGGGAACAATGTAGTTGTGTTCTTGGATAATGTTTAGTTGACCTATTATCTTATGGATTTGATTCAACATGAGTATCTTGGTGATGATATGTACAATAATCCCATGAACTTCAACCATGGTGAAGTGACATCTTGTTATTGGTCTTTTTCTCTTGAGAGAATCATTTTCATTAAGGGTTGTATCATGGGGCTGTTGTCTCTGATGAAGGTGGTGATGAAGGTCAAACTCCAATTTCAGAGGTTCATTCATTCCAGTTCTACCAAAATGTATTTTTATTTTCATCGATAGTTTTGGTGGCTATGTATGACATGGGACATAGATAACATTGTTTTAAGATAATATATGTGTCAGCAGGTAACGAAAGAGCATCGAATGCCATATTATTTTTTAGACATTAACCATTCCTAACTAGAATTGTGATGATGTTTCCATGGACATAATTATTGTATTAGATTTTATACATAATGTAATGGACACTATTTGGGTAGTGATTTACTATTCAAACAAATCATCCAACTTTATTTCGATCCATGATTCAGTGAATGTGGACAAGATGGGTAGGCTATAGGTTTAGGTAATGGCCAGACATCAAGGTGTTTTATTTGTGATTGTTTCTAAAATATACACCCTTTTTACCACATGGTTTTGGGAATGACTTAAATGGTCATTTGGTTCATAAATCAAACGGATCATTGGATGAAACCCTCAAACCAATGATCAGACAGATTGGGAAAATAAAATTCTAGGGGATAATATTCGTGAATGTGTTTTAGAAATCATAGGATCTTGAGATATATATTTAAAGTTGGTAAAAAATAATTATAAAAGTCACCAATATTTAATATTCATGGCCCTTTTTGAATTTATTTATGGTAGGTTATCTTGCTCCACTTTATATTGGGTTGAGGTAGGAGAGACATCGCTTTTGGGACTGAGTCTTCTGAAAAAGATGTCTATGAAATTCATGTTGATCAATAAATGGTTGTTGAATTCTCAAAGTCTCCAGAACTCTTATTCCGATTATAGGCATCATGATCATGAGTTTTCTATGGGTGATGGGTTTTTTTAATAGGGCCCCTCACACGGGCCATGGACATTTGTAAAAATATTGAATGTTAACGTCGAGGTATGTCAGACCCTTCAAGATCACAAAGAGGATTGTAAGGTGGAATACATATTATCTCTACCATCAAATTAATAATCAAATGATGATGTATTCTATCTCTCCAAAATGAATAAGAATAATCCAAATCTGACAGAAGTGTTGAATTGGGATTATTTGGAGATAGAGCCTGATTTATCCTTGTTTGAGCGGCCAGTGCAGATAGTAGATTCACACGATAAGGTGTTTCATAGAAATTCAATTAATTTGAAATGTATCCTTTGGAAACATGTGAATGATTTATATGAGACATAGGAATAAATGTCATGGGTTGAGAAAGTGTATATGTTTTTATTCTATGATTAAGCATCGATTGGACATTATGAGGGGGAATGTTTTTGTGGTGGGTAGAATTGTCACAACCTGACTCTTTGAATAATTTTAATTTATTTATTTCATGGAATTTATATTTGTGTTGAGGATAGGGTCAAGTACAGGTTTATATATTGTGTGTTTATTGAAAAATGATTGATTTGGTCTTGGAAACATCTGATGTTGAATAAGAGCATGTTTGGAACCAGATGGCTTCATCCAGGTCACCGTTTGAGCTGACTGGTGTTCAAAAAATGAATTATAAAATGAAAGATAAAATAAAATGTGAAACATAAAATAGAATTAAAATAATTATTTTAATAATAATGATAATAATATTATTAAATTTTTATTATTATCATTAAAATTAATTATTATTATTATTTTTATTATTGTAATTATTTGACTTTTTAGCGATTCCTTTTTTCTATCTTCCCTCTTTCTCTACTTCCCTGCTCCCTCTCTATACCATTTATACCTTCCCCTCCTTCCACCTATGTGTGTAATACCTCTTTGCTGGACGTCATCCCTATGGAGGTGTCATTCTGGGGAGACATCTCATGCACCCCACTCTCCTTCGTGCGACCCGCCAGCTCTATTATATCCCTTCATCTACAGATCAACTCTAGAGACCCATGATCATACGACCGACCTCCCAGACTACTTATCACTCCTCATATCCCACTGTCGTTGGTGAATTCTACCCTGGGTATGCATGTTATACTATTTTCTAGGGTATTGGTTTGTGCTCTTTGGGGTTCATATTTCCCAAAATAAAGGGTTCTATTATTACAGTTTTATCATGATTTTCCGGGTTCGGTCTCCATGATCCGGGATTATTTTTGGCTTCCTTGTTGTGAGGTTAGGGTGTGGATGGAGTTACACACTAATTTCACGCACAGTCTCCACCCTAGGTAAGTGATTCAATGTTTAACCATTTATTGAAAAAGTATTTATGCTTTATTTCATATATAGGCATGTTTAATGAAATTTAATTACGGTGAAAAGAACTTATTGAGAGATTTTATATGTGTTTGAAATTAAATATGATTTTGCAGGTGGAATTGAGTGTATTTTGAGTTAAATCCCATATAAGTTTCTTAATATTGTATTATAAATAATGTAAATGATTTATTAGGTTATATAAAGAATTGAACCCTATATTTTGATAGTTTTTGTGTGAGATTGAATTGAAAAATAGGATTTTCGATGTATTTTGGGAGTATATCCATATGGTGTTTCTTAAAATTATTTTATAAATAGTTAAATGATTTAATGATGTAACTAAGTGGTTTGGATAATGTTTTGAACTGTTTTTTATGTGTGTTTGTCTTGAAATGATGATTCAGGTGTTCAGATGGTGGTATTCATTGTGATTATCCCATATTCTGGTTTGTGTTGTGAATGTGGAATTTTATGTAAACATACAACACTGATGGGAACAAAAACGGAAGCCCAGGTAACTAGGTCGGAAGACTAGGACTAGAGTGATTGTGATATAGAGGTGGCTTTAACCTAGTTTCACTTAGCGCAATTGACGATGAAAACTCTAACAAAATGTGAATGATAATTGGAGACCACTAGGATTTGGTGGTGTCCCCTATTAGTTGATCATGTATGGGAAAGCTGATGGTCCTATTTTCGAAGTGATGTTTCACCGAAAATTGTGGTTCTAGGGTTCCATTCATAGCTATAACTTAATGGGAATCTCCCCTGATTATTGATCTTTTCCTAAGTTTCCCATACCATTTGCATAGGATATGAAATTTTGGTCAATTCATAAGCTTGGGTATCTTTTATTGTTGCCTTCCATTAGAGTGGTTATTCATTAATGTTGTTTCCTTTAAAATATGTCTACCACTTCCTTCATTTATAAAACTTGTGAGTTTATTTTTCATTTCATTTTTAGCGCATTAAATCTTTTTTTTGTGGAATCCTATTGGGAAATGTCTCACTCCCTGCTTAAACCCTTGTGTGTTTTGAGAATTGGTTATGTGTGACATAGAAAAGGGTAAAACATATGGAGATGTATGTTCTAGTTTTGAGAGATCATTAATGGGTGTATTTTTGGATATTGATTGAGGTATATACACCCCTTTACTTAAGGTAATTTTTTGTTGGTATTTTGGTCCCTTTTTTTGTATCCCTTATTTTGTTTTTTATGAAAATTAGAACTAAACTCTGGAAAATTTTATGGGCTGGTTTGGTTGGGGTATTAAATTTATATTTCATTATATTTTTGGTTGTTTTATTATACTATATTAGGGCAAACTTTTACCACCTGATATTTTTGATACCTGGAAACATTTTCCACCCTATGGGGTTCAAGAAGACCCTTCGGTTATTTCTATAGAACGGTTCAGGTGCCTATTCAAATGATGACCAATCTTCATTCGTGAAAAGAGGGGATTTTTTTATTTTTCTAAACTTTTACATACATTTTTTCCAAATAAACCTCACCTACATATAGAAATAGTTTTCTTCACTTATAAAGTGAGACCAATTTGACACACTCTATACTTCAAAAAAATAATAAAATACTCATTAAAAACATTTATATTTAACTCATTTTGGAGTACCTGACATGGAAAAATTCTTTTTTACAACCTTATTTATACTAAGGGATTAATTTATAAAGATATTTCCTTTGAAAATCTATTCCCTTGTTGTGAGTGTCTCTAAATTTAAGTATATAATTTTAATATTTCTTTTATACATACATTATATAATCTAATTAATATTGTGTATTCATAATAATTTATATATTTAATTATCATTATGTTAAAAATAATAATTCATTCCCATGAATCCAATATTAAAATCATATTTTTTTATAGTGCATTTCTAAATACTAGGACCATTACAAAGCTATGATGTTAAATTTTTATTCATTGCCACATTTCTTGGATGATAAGAGGAATGATCATGATGAATAAATATGTGTTTATGACTCAATTAAAAATATTAAATTGTTAATAATATTTTTTGTACATCCATATAGCTTTATTAAAATTTATTTCTTTACATGTATACATGCATGCTACCACCTCAATGTTCCTGACACATTTTGTTTTTCATAGTCTCCAAACATGGAAGAATTTAAATTTTATCTTATTAAAATTATATTTTTAAATATATTTATACAATGGAGGTTATTAATTTAATTTAAATATAAACATAATCATGGTAATGATGTAAATAGAGTCATACAAAAATTGACCCATCCACCTTATGTAACTGATAAGAGTATAAAATGTTTAATTAATGAAGAAATTAGTGCAATAAATAGAACCAAATCATCCAATTATAGATTAATAATTATTTTACTATGGTTTTTAATGAAATTAAAATAATTATATATGAAGTTTATTATATGTGTATCAAAATTTTAGACATAATGGTAAGGGGCATTATACACTCCCCTCAAAGATTTCCTATTATGTTTTTGTTTTTGTTTCACAATTTTTTCCGAATTTCTCTCATTTGAATCATAATTTGTTTACCAACGACCCATATAAAAAATACCTTTTTAATATCCCTTTAATTTTTGGGGTTATTCATGTCATAATTTTCATTGAAAATGCTAAACTTTTATGATACATTATTTATGGTAATTTTTTTAAATATAAATTACATCAACCATCACCCCCTTAATGTGTTATTGATTCATTAAAAACATTTTAGGCTACTACATTAATTTTACATAACACATTGGGAATAATTAATATTTTAAAAAAACATTATCATCCAATTTCTCTAAAATTTCCTTTTCTTGTTTCGAAAAAAATCACCAATGTAGTTCATTTTTATATGCGTACATCATTAAACCTTATTATAAATTTTTAAACCCTCATACCGCATGATTAGTAATTATATAACTTTGAAATATTAATGTCCAAATAAAGTAAATTCCTTCTTATCTTGGGATTTATTTTTTCCATATATTCCATGAGACAAGATCATAAAACCCAAATGAATATCATTGGTTTTTACAATGTATGTGACTTTTTTATGTTTTATTTTTCTTATGTGGAAGAAATATACATGATTATAATTATGTGACAATTGGGGATATAATTTTATATCCCTCTAATTCGTTGTGTAATGTTCAATCTCATGAGACACCATTGTGTGTGGGTATTGAACCAAGACAAATATGGTGTGTGGGATGTGAACTTGGACAACAATAATATCATGACATTCCATAGAGCCAAAAAATTTTCTTGTGATGTCATTTTCTCTATAGTTTCCATACTTTTTATAATTCCATAAAATGTTTAACTTATCTTATGTTCTCCATTATCTTATATTTTCATTTCATTATGCACCAATTCTATTCATAAGATCATTCAATTTATGATATCTTGTTATTCCCCCATGTTATGCTAATATACCATCTTTATTACATTATTAGTATTTAATGATCAATATTTAAATTATGTAATTCCTCAAGTTATCCTATTATGTTTTAATAGGATATAAGAGAGTTAATAGTACTATAAAGAGATAAATAATAAAAATCAAGTTATGTTTTATGATTTTGTATTTATTTGTGTAATCCTCTAAATAAATAGAATCCCAGATCCTTGGATTAAAATTATAATAATATATTTGAGATTTTATTTATTAATATTTTCTAATGTTTTCGTTTTATATATAGGTGCTCAAAATATTTTATAAAATGATGTAATGAAAATTAGAAATTATTTATCCACTTTTCACCATGAATGTTTCTCCTTTATATATTTATTCTGTAAATTTTTTTAAGAAAGTTATTATTATACTAAAAAATATTTGATGTAATTTTAACAGATGTTTGATTTTATCAATAGTGATTAAATCGTATATCTTCCAATTTTATGAATGAGGTACTTCTTACTAAATGTTCTAATTATATTTTTTTCTAATGAATTTTACATCTCCAGGACAATTCCTTACATTAAATTTAAATTTTAGGTTTCTATGGTTCATTTCAATTAAAGTCACTGAAATATATTTTCTAAAATATTAGATTTAAATTTTGTGGTTCCAAATTAAATGGGTATTTACCTTAATATATATTATAGTAATATTTTAAAATAATTTTTTATTTATGATAACATATTTTGGTGTTATATATGATTTAATAGGTATACTATCCAATGATTTCATTCATTTTTTTATGTCGATTTTTTAATTACTATTATAGTAATATTATTCCAAAACCTAATTTGTTTCCATGGGTTATGCTATGTTGATTTGATGAATGTATTATGACATGTGGCATTCCTTTGAATGGATTATGATTATTCGATTGTTTATGGCAATACATGACAAAAATGAATTGTATAATTTTATATTGATACCTCAAGAAATTAGGATTATAATATTTGAAATTATTATGAATATTTTTTTCACATTTTAATTCTTGAGTATGACTGATTTTAAATCTTCTTAAAAAATGCATAATCATGGTTTCAAATAGAAATGTTCATATTCTGATGTGTGAGTATGACCACTTCTAGTAATTCTCAGATGCTGTGTGTTGACGTTATTCAAGTAGGATATTTTAATAAAATTATTAATTAATATACATATGATTTCACATGCCTATGATATGACTCATTAATGTTTCTTATGACATTAACATTGTTTATAAATAAATTTTCTTAATATGACTTATTCTGGAACTTATGATATGATATTTGTATCTTATAAGTATTTTCTATTGATAATAAGTACATATGTGTGTTTTCATACCCTTATATCCATATTAGGATCTTATGATTAATATCTTCAATGCTTAAATTTATAGTTCTTTTGTTCTCAACCATTATTTTATTTTTTACCCATGTGTTTTCATAAAAGGATCTATGTATGATTTTCATAAAAGGGTTTTAATAAGAATATATTCCTGAGATGTGTTGAATATATTTTTTAAAAAATTATTATTAAATTTCTACTATCCAAATACTCTAAAAATTTGTGTTGCAATAGAATGTATATTTATAATATATATTGGATATTCATCTAGAATGATAAAATATTTATATATGTTATGATTAGCTCACCTAGGATTAAGAGTTCCAAAAGAAGGTGAGAAATATTCCTATCTTCATAAATAATTATAATGGAATAATAATGTTTATAAACCCAAAAAGTTCACATTAAATGCTGATCATTATGATAGAGATATAGAAAATATCATATAATATCATTACCAATTAATCAATGAATTACTAAGATGTACATATATAGAAAAGTGTATTTCTAGTTTGATAATTTTAATATATGTATATATATATATATATATATGTGAATAAGTATCTTGATATGTGATATCTCAATAAGATAAGGCTGAAAAAATTGAACGGGGTGCTACTTCTATTACCCATAAAAAAATGTAAATAAAAAATATCATCATGGATTTCATCATTAAAATCCATAAAATTTTTAATTTCCATAATACAATCTGGATTTTTTTCGAACAGTTTATGAATTAATGACCCTTCATTTCTAATATAGAATGTTTTTCACTTGATCATCTTGATAGAATATATGTTAAGCATGTGGTAATTTGTCATGGAGTACAACAATAATTTATAGTTGATTCAGATATGGAATCTACCTTGATGTTCTTGTGAAGTATTCAACAGGATTTAAAAAAAATTGTGTTTCCTTTATAGATATCATCAGTGTAGATATCAGCACTCATTGGGGAACATTCACACACTATAAGATATTTTGAGATACTGGTCTCTAGATTTTAATGGTGGTTGGGATGAACATGATCCTCTAGTCAAATTATTTTCTAAAAATAGCATTGATGTAGATGGATATTAACAAATCCCTCTAAAGAAATAAGTCTAGAACATTGAAATTATAGAAATAAGATGGATAATTAAAGTTATCTCCCCATGATAAATCAAAGGAAATTTAAGACAAATATAAATCCATTAATTAGCACATCATGGAAGATCAGAATTAAAAGAAGAGTTATACAGAGAATAATTAGTGAGATATAAACATCTATGTTTCTTAGATGTTATTTTATATAATTTATTTGTGGTATAATATTATGAGATTTTGGAATATATGAATTTTTATCCCATGATATATTGGCCCCATAAATATTCTTTATCGATTTGGAATTTTAGCTTATCGATTAGGGATTCAACTATGCATCTCCGAGTTCATGTTGTATTCCACCTATCCCTTTTAAAAATGTATATATTGATTTCTTACCATGTAACAAACTCAGAGTTTTACAATGGTTGAATAAACACTTAATTAATTAAAAACTAGTGAAAATCAAATATTTTATAGATAAAATTTCACAGAGAAACACTACTCACCTCATTATGGTAGATTGGAGGAATAAAAAATTAAAGGATTTTACATGGGAAAATGAGGATGTGATGAACTAGAGATGTCACTAGTTATTTTTATAATATTTAGAGAAATTTTAATGTAAAATTAATTTTAATGTAATAAAATGTAACACCATGAGATTTCATATGTATTTTATTTTAAATAAATATTTGTTATTTGGTATCATTCTTTACACACAACACTGATTCTAAATGATCCATGATATTTTAAAACATAATTACCCAAATATTACATTGATATGATTTAATAGAATCATAAAAATATTTAAATATATTATTAATGGTTCTGGATTAAAAAAATTTAATGATAAACAGTAAATATTAATAAAATTATTTAATTATTAGAAGACATATTTTTTCAAAGAAATGTATTTCAAACATGTTATTATATAAAAAATTATATTGATCATTGTTGAAAAATTATTTCAATAAAACATATATTAATAATGTATATGAGTTAATATATAACCATTTTTTTAGTAGTTATATAGAGGATAATAATAATGATAAGATTATATAATTATTAAAGATATATCATTCATTAAATGGTTTTTATGAGTGCAATGTGTTTTTATCATTATAAATTTCAAAAAATCCTTATTTATTGATGGTTTAAATTAAATTTATAGATTATATATTCAATAAAATATTTAAAGACTATTATTATTGTACATGTAATAAAAAAATCAATGTATATTCATTATTATTCTAAAAAGTAATTCTATATAAAAACTATTTTCAATAAATTTAGCAAACATATTATAATGTGACTTTTAGAAACATATGAAAATTGAATCTCGAGAAATATATTCCATTTTTGGAATCATAATAATATATATAACTAAAAAACTTGAATTTAATTTTTCATAATAAATTTTTTAAATAGTAACCATTTTATACAATTGTCAGGGTTCAAATAGAATATTTAGGCTAAACTATGAGGGAGGATTAAGAATTATACATATATTTATTAATTTTTTTACCTTATATATATGTTATCTTCTTATAAATTAAATTTATTATACATTTATATCCAACATCAAATGAATGTTACCTTATATAATTGAAATATTTTATATATTTTCATTTGGGTCCCACCCATAACATACTAAAGGTTAACTCGACACCAATTTAATTCCAAATATTTTATAATTTCATATTTTAAAATAAATATCCTAATTAATTACTATGTTAAATAAATTTCAAACTAGTTCTGTTGGCCTTCTCCTATGTGAAATCAGTCCTTCCATAAGCTATAATCCAATGGTAGTCTCTCAATAAAGAGGTATAAATATTTTACAAGGACTTTAAACATCATTTCGTCCTCCATGTGAATCATGTAAAAAATACAGATATATTATTATGATGATGGGACAACCATTTTTTACCTCTATTCCATCAAATGAGAAATGAATGTATCACAAATGCGTATGTGTCGACTACCTCCTTCCACATATTGATATCGTTAATTTTATATAAATGCGAAAAATTATAGATATAATGAATGATTTAATAATTAAATATTATATTTATTATATAATAATTTTTTGATAATAAAATATTATAAATAATTATTTTTATTTTTTATTAAAAAATGAAAATATTGTTCATGTGTACGTAAGGAAAAAAGTCTCTATAAAAGATGCATTTCTTTTTTATATAGATAATTTAATGATGGTTATAAATATTAATAAAAGGAAGGTACATGAAATTTATATAATATTTAACAACACTTTGATGATAGAACATTGATCAAAGTACACTTACCTGAATATTTGAATTGAACCATTTGCGAAAAAATTAATAATTAACACCCAAAATGATTACATTAATAAATTATTATTAATAAATGTATATCAAAATGTAATAAGTGGAAAAGATATCATATTATAGGTATAAATATTTTTTAAAATTATAATAAAAGTCTATTTTATTATATACGTTTTTAGGGCTCTTAAGAAGCATATTAGACAAGAGTTAATGGTTCCACGTTACAATCATATTTTCATAGGGATTTTTATTCAGAAATTCAAATAATTGAATTATTTGATCTGTCTCTTAAATAAAATATTCCTTTTTGTTTTTTATATTAGTTTTTTTAAATATAAATTTAACTTTTGATTTTTATCTCTAAGAGTACTAAAAATTACTATGGAAGTTTTTTTAAAGACAACAAATTTTGTTTTTCTATTTGGATCACAATCCTTTCTTTGATATCCATATTTTCTATTAAATGGATTGATTTTATTTATATTATCCTATTATTTATTAAATTAATTTTAATCCACTTTTTATGTAATAAATATATCATCAAAATAAATCATCTTTTAATTTGATAAGCAATTAAATTTTAACCAATTACTCGACAAGAATCATAATTTTAACATATACTAAATTTTCACTGTTTTCCACTATAATTAACACTCTATTAATTGAATATTACTTCAAGTTTTTCCTTGATCCTTTTAAAAGAAACTATTTCCACAATTTTTTGATTTATTTATCATAAATAATTGATTTCAAATTGAAAATGTTTCATTCTTTAGGAAATTTTATAGTGATAACTTATAGTAATCTTCAACTAAAATGTATCCATTGATGTTTGTTATCATTTACTGGTGATATGTTCCATGTATTCCATTTTTTCATTCTATGGTTTGTTGTTGAATATGATCACAAATTGTTGATGAAACTCATTTTCCCTTCTATGTGTTAAGATATTATTAAAGATTAAAAGTTTTCATGATCTTGTGGAAAATATATATATATATTTTTATTATGTAACATGTTAGTCCATTATGGACCTCCAATTACTTGGTTAATGATAAATATTTTAAAATATCAAATGATACATGAGAGTTTATCCCAATCCAAAAACAGGGTAAATGGGTGTTTATCCCTTTTCTAATAATGGAATATGAGAGGTTATACCAAGACTGAAATAATTATAATAGTGGATAGCCCATGAATAACATGTGATTAATTTCATAGTGGATAGAATTGAATTAATATTTCTATGATTATGATAATGCCAAAATTTATGCAAAAATTATAGAATGTGATATTTTTCTAACAATATGCTCTCATGAAAAAGGTTATGTGATTCATTTATTATTCATTCCATTTGAAAACCTGTCCCTTAGGACCAATGAAGTGACAACCCCAAGCTCATATCCCACAGGCCAGGGGCTAGAGACTAGAATCGAGTAGGCATATCCTACAAGTGGGGAGAATTTTACCTTATACCTGTATGCACACACCCATCATGAAAGTTATGAAACTAAAAACAGTGAGTAAAAATTGATTCTAACCACTAAAGAACCCACTTAGAGTAACGTACAAAACAAAAAAGAAAAGTGGAATGAATTCAATACCAACTAAAAAGGGAAATTACAATCTCTTGGATATCATCTGTAGATAACCCTACCTGATAGGTCGGTGTCGTAACCTATCTGAATTAAATTTATGTGATTAATTTCTATCAATTGACCGTAAATCACCCTTGTCTCTTGTCCACCAAGGTCTCCCTCAATGATGTTGATTGTCTCCACAAGATAGGACACGTGCGGGTGAAGCTTGTGCATGGGTCAGTAAATAAATACTTATTTTGGAACCCATACCATAAAGGCATCACTATAAAAATAACAAATCATATTCACATGATTAATGCCACAAAAGAATAAATGTAATAATACCACGAAAAAATCTCTAATAAATACTCCCAGTAGCCTACCAAATTGGTACATGATGTGTAGCCTCTAATAAGTATAATCAAGATAGTTACTAGAGTCATGTCGCACCAAGAATAGGTCTATGGTACATAAAAATAATGTTTTCAATAATCCACACTACCATTATGTTGTAACACATGTAGTGTATGCAGCACACAGAGAGTCGGTAACACACGGATTTTAGATAACACATGGAGTGTAGGTAAAACATGTAGTGTCGACAACTCACAGAGTGTCATCAAATACTAAACTACCCACACACTCGTAGGATATGGGAGTACAACCTCAGAATATGTATGAAAAAAATCTATATATGACCAACAATCAAGGTAAGACACATAATCTAGGTAAGAGACGTAGCCCCGGTATGACACACAATCTCAACAACAACCAGCCACATGATTCTATCCATTGTAAACGTGTTCTGGGAGAACCTACTCCTCAAGCCAATATGCCATATTCAAAATAGTATAGAATGTCACGTAGAGTATCTGAAAAGGATTTCCTTATTTCTAGGGTCCCAAAACTACAAATGCATCATCATATAGACTCACGGTTCAAGATTTATGACCATTTAAATAAAAATGGACCCGTTTTCCGGACCGACCCAGCCCATACTAGGTCTTGCTTGACCTGAACAACTGGGTTGACCCTGCCTACTAGGCCCATCCCGTTTTCAATTCTCAGCTTGCTGGAGCTGGATGGTTTGTTCCACCTTGACACAGTGGTTATTGCATCCCACTAGCGCAGTAAACTGTGAGGAGGCCGCTCCCCCGCACGAGGCTTAGTAGCATTCTTCTTAGTAAATGCGGCAAGACCGCGTGGTGTTGTTGTACTGTGTTTGCGTGACCAGACCACATGGAATGACCAGTCTGCCTGAACAATAGATCTCACGACACTATCGCATGACCCTCCTATGACTGACGTGGCTCCAGAGAGCCTCATTCCTCAACTGTAGTATCCAATTTTTGCCATCCACCACCACCTTAATCCACTCCACTACCGACTACTGAGTCGGTAGCCACCTCCACTCGCAGCCTCCTTCCACAGGTCACCATGACACTATGGTCCCACTAGATAGTGGGTCATCACTGCATCCAAATGCCATGATGGCGGTTGTATTCCTTTCCCTCTCTCCTCCATGGGGTCACTATAGTGCTAGATTCTCGATCTCAAGATTGTTGCACCACAAATCGAATGTTCAACAATCAGTCCTCTCATACTATGATGAAGAATGAAGAGACTGTGAATAACGAGGGGTGGGCGACGAGAAACATAAGAGAACCTGAAGAATTGGCCCAATCCTTTTTTCATGTCATCCCAAATTTTATTTTTTAATCAGGATTACTAAGTATGAATTTAAAATCACAAAGTTCATATTCCCAAATTAATTGTTCATTTTTAACCATCCCACATAAATGATCGAACCACACATCAGCCTATGTTTGGGTTGGTTGACATACGTTGTGGGAAATAATAACAAATAAAGGAATCACTATGAATGAAATAAACCCCCTATATTGATAATTAGATCGATAATTGATGAATCATGAGTCATGTGTTCATCGTTTTTCAATCCACTGACGCATGTTCCAAATATGATCAAAGACCATCCAACATATTTTGATTGTCGATGATTGGATTTTCCAATGCATTTCCCTTTTCATATTCCAAATCCTCTTTTGATTGTAAATCTGATTCTGTATCCCCGAAAATATAATAAATTATGAAACACATTTCAGTCTCACTATTTCTCTACATTGTAGTGTCTCCACACTATTTCATTTATGAAAGGATATAGCTTCTTTGTCTCTACGTCACATCATTATGGCTTCATCAAAACACATTAAAAGAAAAAAAATAATCTTTTTAAGATTATTTATTTATTAATTAAAATTCTTACAAAAAATTCCATAGTCAACCCATGTCGGCCACATTTCGGTCCGTCCAAAGAAAAACCTACTACATTGAACACAACAATTCCAACGGATTTGAAATCAAAGAACTCATTTAAAGGATACAACAACTAATAACACATTATATTATTAATAATTGTAACAAATAGTTCAAATATTTATTTTGAATGACTGGTGCCTCATAATCACATTTAATCTCAGTTCTTGGTCTGAAATTATTCTTATATAAAAAATAACACGGAAAATTTCGGACATTACATTCTCCCCTTCTTATGGATTTGCATCCCCAAAATCCAAAACATGGGCAATAAACAATTAGAGATACTGAGAAAAAATATGAGCCTCCCCCTCCCATGTACTCTCCTAGAGAATCTCATGCTTCCATAGAACACACACTATATAAATCGACTATCCATAAAGGATACTCTCTCACTGATTCTCGATCTCCATTGGGTACTCCAACAAATTCACCTTGTCGTCAACAACTAACTCCCCCTAGTCAATGAAGTGATGTGGTTCTTGAATGTATCTACTCATCTAGGATATGTGGAAGACATCATGATATCACTCTAACCATGGAGGTATATCCATACAATATGCCTCCTCACCTACTATATGTTGTTTCAAAAGAGGTCTAACGAACCACAAAGATAACTTATCGCGCACACCAAATATCTGTATCCCACATCGAGGAGAGACCCGAAGGAACACATGTTGTACCTCCTCGAACTGAAATGGAATCCATCACCTATAAACAAAATACTTATAATGTCTCATTTTAGTATTCTTCCACTCATGGATGACGAGAACCATCATTAAAGTGTCCTACACCAACATAAGGCCAATGAGTGCTGACTTTCCGGGGTCAATCCATCAAGGTGGCGACCTATAGTGTTGCTCGTACATGGCCTAGAATTGTTCCATACCGATGTTTAGTGGAATATATTAATGTATGAAAAAACCAATAGGTGTAGTTGATCCTCACAAATGTAGCCAAAATCTTGGATGTATGAATGTAACATTTCCTCTTGGACATAAATGGCCTACTTCGTCTAACCATTTGTCTACTGGTGGAAAGTTGTTCTCAAGAAATGTTGATTCCAAAATTCCTCCAATAATTCCATCCACATCCATGACATAAATAATATGTCATGACCTAATACTATAGTAGATAGTACTCAATGGTTTCAAACTACCTCATGCATGTAGACGCATCTTATTCTCTCTACTGAACCTTGTTCCCAAAGTAATAGGAAGTGCACCTACATGATGAGTTGATTAATTATCACCAAGATGGTATCGTGCCCCCTGTATGTTCATGGTAAAACTAACATGAAGTCCCATGATATTCCATACCACATCCACTCTGGCACCTCATGCAGTTGATTCAAAAACATTGTATCCTTTTGATCGACCCTCACTTAAGGATAAGTGAGGCATTTAGAGACAATCCATGTCAATGCCTTCTTCATCCCTGACCACAAAATCTGACATCAGATGTCCTGGTAAATATTTTCTACACCTGGATTTATATCCAAAGGGGATGTATAGAAGTACCTCAATGCCTCTTCCCATAAGGTCATGGGTACAAATGATTTTCCTCTGAAAAAGATGATGTGCATCTGACCTTTCAAATATCCATCAAGGGAATTCCCTGTGGACATTTGATTACGTTTAGTTTCATAGTTTATATCTCCGATATGTGAATCCTTAACTCACAGTAAGAGTATATGGGTAACCCCCATCGATTAGAGGTACGATTTTTTATCTCCATCAATGAAGGATATCTAAAGAGAGGAGGACTACATAGAAGCCTTATTATATTGTTCTAAGCTTGATCGTCTGCTAATTGAATCTGCCACCACATTACCCTTCCATAGAATATATACAATATTGAAGTCATAGTCCCAGAGTAACCCTATGAAATGTCATTATCATTGGTTTAAATCATTATGAGAAAATATAAACTTGATATTTTGGTGGTTTTAGTAGAGGATAGGTTTCTCACCTATAAGGTAGTGTTACCACATCTTCAATGAGAATAATTCCACTTCCAACTATAGATCTTATGTTGTGTTGTTATACTCCTGTGGTATCAACAACTGTGAATAGTATGCAATCACTAATTCCCCACTATTTCAAGACACAAACAATCCCAATTCATTATGTGTCACTGAAAACCACATACTCAAAACCCTCCTCTGGAAATCTCAGGATGGGGGTACTCATCAAACTCTGCCTTAGTTGATGGAATCTCTCCTGGAACATTTCCTTCCCCATGAAGGGTTTACCCTTTAATATAAAGGATATCATTGGTGCTGATACTCTAGAAAATTCGTGTACTAATCTCTTAATGTACATATCGTGTCCAAGGAAACTTTGTACCTCAGTAACCCTCCTAAGTGCTCCCATGCATGCACAACCTCAATCATCGTTGGATATAGTGAAACTCCAGCTTCATAGATGACATGTACCAGTATGTGGACCTCTCTAAACTAGTATAATAACATTTAGATCTTCCTATAAATATGGTTCTCTTGAAGCAAGGCCATGACCATACTCAAGTGTATCATGTTCTCTTCCCCAGACACCATGTACCATAGGATTTAATCTATAAAGACAACTAAATATCTATATATGTAGGGATTTATTATCCTATTCATGAGTCCCAAGAACACTAATGGGGAATTATTCATGCCAAATGGAATCACTATTTACTCATAGAGGACTTAGCGACATCTAAAAGCCTTATTTGGGGTGTCCTCATCCCACACACCATGCTGATGAATGCCTGATTTGAGTTCTATCTCCAAGTACCTTCTCTCTCCATTCAGATAATCGAAGATATCATCAATACTTGGTAGTGGAGACTTATTATATAGGGTCACCTGGTTCAGTAATTATAATTCAACACCAAACCAAATGCTCCAATCTACGTATTTTGAAAAAAAAAACATTGGCTACCCATGGTGAAATAATAGGTCTCCTTATTCCATTACTCTGCATTTCATCCAACTGTACCTTCAATTCATAAAGCTCGGTGGAAGCCTTTAGATATTCTAGGGTGGATATTATTTTTGTATTTGGGTATAGGTCAATGTATAAGTCTACCTCTCATTGAAGAGTTAGTCATGGAAAATATTTTGGAAAGATGTACTCTTAATCTCCCACCATTGAACGGAGCTAGGGACCCATCTTATCGACTACACCAAGGGTCATTCTAGACAACTGATGTGTGATCAGTTTCTCCCTATTTTTTTCTAGTCCATCCTATAATTCTCTGGTTTCATTCTCATAGATAAATGAAAACTAGGTCCCATCTCTATGGACACACAACCCTGTGTGCCAAAAATAGTTGATCTGAGCATGAACAATAGATAACCAGTCCTTTCCCAGAATGTCATTTTAAGGCCTTGATGATGCCACCAAGATATCATAACTGAAACACTCACCCCCGATAGTATGGGAACACTGTCAGAACCTGTGAGTGATCATCAAATCATCTCCAATAAGAGTCTCTAAGTGTGGGAATCGAGTAAACAATGAAACTAGAACTCATTGACTTAAGGAAGGGTCATGGGGAGAAAATAATGAATGGAACCCGTGTCTATAAAAAAATAATATATGTTCAAAAATACATATATCAAAGCTATAATAATCATGGGATCCTCGTGATATTATGCCTCAATCTCCTTGAGTGGGCCACACCCTTGTCCAGAAGCTCAATGATCTCGGCGTGGACCACCTGGGGGTGGTCGTACTTATCCCATGATCCTCTACCCACTTCATGCCACTCGTCCCACTCCTCCCCCATGTCCACCTCTTACAAGACTACCCTGTTAATTCCTTTGTCACCGCCTCATCATTCCCTTGACCATCATGTGGTTGGTCGTATGGCTGGTCAGACAATCTTTAGCCAGATACCCCAACTGCCACACAAGTAGCACATTTTGACATTTGGTTGACTCTATCTACCATGGGAGCTCCCCACCATTTATCACATGTACTAGGGTCATACAACTGACCATCTTGTCCTCTTGGACCATAATATCTGTTTTCGATTAGCCATTGCTGGAGACTCTGCTACATGTTTCCTGGTGGCAGCTCCCACAGTTGGTTACTGCTCCACAAGAAATGTCTCTACAAGTAGAGAACACTATAGAACCCCATGATTTACATGAATTCTAATTGATATCATTTATTACCTATCTACAGGAATAGTCCTTTCTTAAAGGTATGAGCTTTAATGAACTCATCATGCACTATATCATTAGAATAGCATGAAATTTTTATGACTCTCACTGGGTACTTGATTACTGACTGGATTCCATATTGCTGGTGTCATAGATCCTGTATGCACATAGTGCGTAATTTCACTAGAAATAACTCCTCCTTGAAGAGGTTATCAATTTCTAACTAGGATTGTGTCACCATCTCATGTGACTGAGGTATCAGACTCCACCATCTCCCTACCAAAACCTGATAAAGGATCACAGCTAGGACTGCCATCTAGTCCGGAGGCATCATTACGAAGAAGAATTTGCATGTCACCACCTTCAACCAGTCCTCATCTACTAGTGAATAATCCTCACTTCATAACATTGGAGGTTTCTTCATCTATGACTCATACAATGATCTAAGCTTGCATACATCTTCTAATAGATGTTCCTGTTAGAATGGATACTCTCCGGATGGTGGTATCACTAGTACACCATATGGAGGTTCTATATTTGGAAATGGTACATTAACTGATTCATCATCGCTTGTCATACCATCCTTGTGGTAACACAATGAAATCTAGGTTTGTTGTTTGTGTTGATTCATCCTGAAACAAAACCATTTGTACCATAGTAAATAGAGTATACATGGCGAGCTGAATCTGACACAATAAGAAAATGAGAACAAAAATAATTCTTGTATTATGCTTGAACTATACTGTAACACCACAATATTCCACTGTACGTTTCTCTTTGAACAATATAGAAGCGTGTATTTTACACAACTTCGAGTTCTAACACACACCACAACCAATCAACGTAGCCGTTATGAATAGTAATACCCACTTTTTTAAATTTTATCAATTTTATCTCTCAAAATGGACTTTAATTTTGAATTCGTAATATTGAATTTAGCCTAGGGTAAAATTTTGTTACTTTTTGGAAAACTTTTATATTTTGATGAATAGTGAAAATTACTAAATTTTAATTCAAAACAATTTTTTTAATCAAATTAATTAATAGTGATAAATTATGAATTTAAGTGGATTACAGTATATTTACAATATATTTTTACCATTTAATACAATTTTGGACATTGGACATAATTTCACAATTAAACTGGACATAAACAAGTGCCAATCTTTTGATATTTATTTTTGTTTAAAAAAACACGCTTTTTTGTTTTCACAGTAGGAATAAATTTAAAATAATTTCATCCACTTATGTGTTTTGAATTTGGAAAAATTGATTCCATATTTGGAATCCGGATGTCCAAATTTTTTATATAGGAAACTTTTATTTTTATACATAATGAATAATTACTTCGGCAACTATTTTATTTACCATGGTTAAAGGGTAAATCTTGTTAATAAGGGTAAAAACATTATTATAATAATAATAATAAATTACCCGAAAACATGTCCCAGACTTATTAGTGGATACATTTCTGACAATTGACATCTTTGGGTCGATTTTGGGACCCCATGGAGCCACTTGTAGGTGATCGGGAAACTTTAAATTAATTATGTTAAAGTAAATACAAAAATGACATAAACATATATCTTTTAGAAAAACAATTTTTACATAGGGTTATATATGTTATATTTTCTACTATAAATATTCATTAAAAAGAAAATAATATTTCCTTCATAATGGTATTTCATTTATAATTTTTAGATATTTAATAATAAAATTTATTAATGAGACAATAATGATGCAAAATTTTCCTTATTAATGAATGAATAAAATAATTGTTATTATAATTATCAAAATAAATGTAATTTAAAACTTTTTATGAAATATACTAATTTTCTAGGTTAATATGACATATTGATACTGGTTATATGAATTTGGTTCGAAGTAATAATGCTATTATGAATTTATCAAAAACAAAATACCCAATAGTGTCAAAATTGACATAAAATAGTTTTTAAAACAAATGTTATATTATTAATTGATATTCTATTCCTAAAAATATAATAATCTACAAAAGGACTTATATCACTATAGGTGTATAATTAATGGACCACTTTAGGGTCTTTTGGATTTATATAGTAAGTTTATTAACTATATGATATAAAAATACAAAGTGACATGGTAAATGTCAATCTAATTAACTAAGAGTTAAAACTAAAAGATAAGGTTAATATATTAACCAAAACCTGTCTAAAATCTATTTTTTGAACGTATTTAGACCCATACACACCTTATACTTTGAATAATCCACTTTGGATCCATTATAAACTGAATAATATTTCATTATCAAATAATACTTTATGTTTTCCTAAAGAGCCCACCTCCCCCTTATAAAAGGACACAAATTATAACCAATTATTCACACCATCAAAGGCATTTGGTTCGGCCAACCCCTACCCAAATATACTCTAAAATTCCCTAAATTCAACCTAGAGGACTTATTTTGATCATAAAGCAAACCTATGGATCACTTTTGATCAAATCAGAAGGAAGAACCCGATTAAGAGGTAATGTTTTCACCACCCTCTTTCAAGTTCCTTTTTTCTTCAATGTCTAATTTCTTTGATATTCCAATTATAAAATAATAAATAAAGTATCTTATATATACTATTATTTTATTATAAATATGGTACAACCAGATTTAGTATTCTATCAATCCATTGAAGGACAAGTCACCATAGGTGCATACGTACGGCTTACCGTCTCCACATCGTGGTGTAATTGTTATTCAAAACATTATTATTTGTATGGGTATAATAATTATGTGTAATTCATGTAAATAATAAATATAAAATGATAATTATTCTGTATATATCATATAGAATCCAGTTATATATTATTTTAATATCGAATGAATGATATTTCCGCTCGCACGTACGTACAGACTACAATCTCCACGAACGCGATGAGATTCATTCCCCATCATATCCATTCGAGACTAATTCTCATTAGATGATTAAAAGTAATTTGTAATAACATTATATAATTCTGGATATGAATAAGATACAACCTATCAATAATGAATACGGATTCTATAACAAAAAATATATAAGAAAACGAGTAAGTAAACACCTGAAACGATGATAATACTAAGATATTATTAACAAAGAAGTGTTAAAAGATCATATATGATATCATATTATTGTAAATGTTTATTGAATAATTTAATAACAATTATTTCACCATTATAAAGGAGTTTAACCTACCATCGACCAATGAAATGTTCAAGGTAAGGGTTTATTTCACAATCTCTTCGTTATCTGAGGTTGTTTATACATAATTACCTACTGAGACCTCATTATCATCCACATCTGTGTTTCATAAAAATGTATTCAAAAAAATTCTTAAATATTTTACAGAATATGAGTGAATATCATTTATATCCTTTTTGACTTTTTATTAGATGTTTATAAAGGAATCTTTCATTCATTTTCCAAACAAGGTCCTTTTTAACCTTTTCCACAAAATTAAGGTAAGAATGTATTTTTTAAATTATAGGGCGGGTGGAGCTATTTTTTACCATTATAAACTCATAGAAGCTTCCCTTACAGGCTTATAAGAATATTTTCAACGTAAATTTTTTATTTTATTATTATGTGACTCTTAAATTATTTCAAAATAGAAAAAGATATTACTCTAAAAAGGGTTTTGATTTCATCTATGTCAACATACATTGATGGATTTTAAGGTTATTTGGAGTTGATTTATTATGATACAAAACTTCCATATTGTGTTGAAGGTTTGGTGATATATTTGACATTGGATGTGATATTTTTATACCATTCATGATTTATGGTTAAGGAATTGACATTTCGTATGCTAGTTTTAATATGAATGTTTATGATATGTTTAAACCTTTTCATATAGGAATGTATTGGACATAGAAAGTGATGGGTGGAGCCCGGTATAGCTCCTCTATGAATATGTAGGTCTCATGAGACAACTAGACGTGGAATTGTCTAAGGACCATTCCCAATTTGATATATGGTTTTGGCCGAGGCCTTAATAATTTTTAGACGTCTTGGCTGAGGACTTGAAAAAATGTTTCAGAATGTCCGACATTATACATTCCCTCATTATGGAAATAATATTGATGGTTCATATGGTCATTCGACTAGTAGAATACCAATGATTATGTTTTATATGGAATTATTTACACATCTCATATTCTTTCCATAAAATTATTCATGTTTATTATTGGTAAAGGCATGTGGTTTCAATTATTTTCCATGCTTAATATTTATGTCATTTTCTGATGTATTACTTACCCTTATTGAGAATTTTATCTCACCCCTTTCTTATGTTTCATTTTCCCCGGATATGAAAAAGTTAGTTATGGGTGACCTGCAGGCATAATCTAGGAGGCTTGGATGTTTTTAATGAGGTATATTTGTGTTGTATTTCTTTTCAAGCTGTAAAGTTGAACTTATGTATGAATCTTGTTTCGATGGATACAAAACTAATCGGTCTTTCAAGACTTGATCTTTTGTGATCATTCCAATATTATGTAATAATGAATCGACTCTAGGTAACTGGGCTCAAGGAATTACAGTTGGTATCAGAGGAAGTTTTGTACAAACCTTAGAAACTAGATTTAGATAAACTCTGATTAGAGCACATCGACCTAAGATATTCTTTGATGATTAGTATAGATGAACTTCCTATAATTTTGGTATTGTAGAGATTTTTTGATTTTTCAAAGAAATACATCCCTTTATAGATACGAGCAGGTAGAGGCGGCTATGGAACAAATGTAACTAGGGGTAAAAACCAAAAACAAAGCATTGAGCTAGACTCGAAAGGGAACTGGTGCACAACAATGGGACTTGTTGCATTCTTTCTTACGACACTCCTGGGGGATATGCATAGGATAATTCTCATTTTCCTTAAAACCCATTATGAAGGGTTTATTAGTATATACTTCTTTAATGAAAACATTTTTATGATTATGGATTATATCCCAAAATATTTCAATTTATGATAAGTATTTTACAAGTATAGATTTATGTATTGAGATTCATAAACTGATCTAGTTTATTGTATTGTTTAGAAATGGTTCCTACTAGAAGAAATGGAAACTGTATCAATGCACTCACTCAATGTATGGATTTCCCTCCTTCTCAAGATAATTTTAGTGGTGTTGGTGATGCATCTGGTGCTGATCAGCTAATCGCCATACTGAGACAACTCACTTAGGTTATGAATAATAACCATACCCGTATGGAGGACCCTGATCAACATCATGGAGGATCAATGTCAGATATCTTCATGAGGAAAAAACCACAAACATTCAATTGGAATTAAAATCCCTTAGTATCTGAGCAATGGATAAATTCTTTAGAGAAAATATTCCATGCCTTGGGGAGTAGTGAAAGTGAAAAATTTATCATGGAAGTTTACCACCACACTGGAGATGCAGATCAATGGTGGTCATTCATTCAAAACATGAAGGAAGATGATGATGTATCAAATATGGAGTGTAGGTAATTCAATTATCTATTTTTAGAAAAATAATTTCCTCGTCACCATCGAGCAGATATGGAAAGGCAATTTCTGATTGTGAGACAAAAGAAGGATGATAATGTCGCAAAGTATGAGGCCAACTTTACAGGGTTAGCAAGGTATGAAGTAGATTATATATGTAACCCAAGAAGTAAGATTTATTGTTTCTTTTATGGTTTAAAAACAATTCTCTGTCGAGTATTAGTCTCATAATCCTTCTCGTCAAATGAAGATATTTTCTCATGTGCTATTAAGACAGAAAAAGAATTCTCTAAGCCTTATGACTTTAAGCCAAAGAAAGAAAAGAAGAGATATGCTAAACCATCTGGGGAAGGAAATAAGGAAACAAGTAATAATGGAAGAATTGAATTCCCACCTTGTGATAATTGCGGAATGAAGCATCATGGTTCCTCTCAAAAAAGAAAAGGAGTATGCTACCAGTGTGGACAGAAAGGCCATCTAGCTGGTGATTGTAAAGGAATGAAAGACGCTACCAATGTTCAATGCTACAATTGAAGGGAGATGGTAAATTATGAAAATGAATGTCCTAAGAGTCAGGGAAACTTACCTTAGAAATGCCTAGGGACCAAGTCCAAGCTTATGCAATCACTACTGCTGAGTTTGAAGCCCTGAAAGACGTGATGGGAGGTAATTTAATGGTTTCCTCATGTTCAGAAAATTCATTATTTGATTCTGGATCATCGCATTGTTTCATATCTTCCCATTTTGCTAAGAAAATTATATATTTACAATTTTATTTAACAAGGGATTTCTCAGTCAAAACTCTATGGGAAGTATCATTACAACAATGTTTTGTGAATCAGTCCACATTAGAGCACATAAATGTTCTTTATTTGTGGATCTCATCATCATACCTATGACTAAATTTGATATAATCCTCGGTATGGATTGGATTTCAGACCATGATGCAAAAATTTATTGTAAGAATAAGTAGGTTACTATTTTTTATGATGATGATAAGTAACACCTTATCTTTAGAGCGGAATCATCACCCCCTAATTCTTACCTAGATCCACCTCCAGTAGCTCAACTAAATTCAATTATGAGGGAGTAAGAGAATGAAATAACTATGGGTGAGGAAAGGAAAGTTCAAATATAGGATGTACCAATTGTGAGAGAATATTTTGATATGTTTCCAAAAGATTTACCTGGACATCCTCCAGAACTAGAAATTGTGTTTTCCATTGATTTAATTCCTTGTTCAAGGCCTATATCGAAGACCCCTTATAGAATGTCCACTGTGGAATACGTTGAACTAATGAAACAACTAACAGAATTGAGTAATAAGGGATTCATTCACCACAGTGTTTCTCCATGGGGAGCCCCTATCCTTTTTGTTAAAAATATAGATGGATCTATGTGGTTATGTGTCGACTACTGGGAAATCAATGTCATAAGAATAAAGAACAAGTATCCCCTAACTCGCATTGATGGTTTATTTGATCAAATAATGGAGCTCAATACTTTTCAAAGATTGTCCTTCGATCTGGATACCATCAGTTGTGGGTAAAGAAGGAAGACATTCTGAAGACAGAATTTCGAACCAGGTATGAGCATTACGAGTTTACAGTATTGCCTTTTGGACTGACTAATTTTGTCTCTGTATTCACGGATATAATAAATATAGTTTTCAAGGAATATATTGATGATTTTCTGGTGGTATTTATTTAGGATATCTTGGTATACTCCAAAATCTATAAGGATCATGAAAATCACTAGCGCATTATCCTGAAGACTCTAAGAAGACATAAATTATATGGTAATTTTAGCAAGTTTGAATTCTGGCTTCAGGAGATTTCTTTTCTTGGACATATTTTCTCTAAGGATGTAATATCTACTGATACTTCTATGACAAGAGAAATCCATGAATGGCATGCTCCGATGAGTATAACGAAGCTACACTCTTTTATTAGCTAAGCATGTTATTATCGGTGTTACTTCCAGAACATTGCACGATTGGCTAACCCATTAACTGAGCTCACACGTAGGGGTTTAAATTTTTTTGGACAAAAGAGTGTGAATTTTTTTTGATGAATTGAATAGAATATTTTTCAATGCTACTATATTGAGTCTTACATCAGGGAATGATGGTTTCGTTATTTATAGTGATGCATCGATGAAAGGACTTGGTTGTGTCCTTATGCAGAATGATAGAGTTATTGCATATGCATTACGACAACTTATAAGTAATGAGAAAAGCAATCCTACTCAGGATCTTGAGTTAGCTGCTATAATCATTTCCTTGAAGATTAGGAGACATTATCTCTCTGGTGAAAAATGTGAGATTTATACTGATCACAAGAGTTTGAAGTATATTTTCTCACTGAAAGAACTAGACATGGGGAAAATGAGATGGCTTGAACTACTCATGGATTATGATTGCACGATACACTAACACCCGAGGAAGGAAAACACTGTGGAATATTATTTAATCAGAAACATCATGGAGTTTTGAACATGATGAGAATTGAAAGGTATTTTATTTTCATGGATCTAGTGAAGATGGATATGGGGATTACCATGGATGTTAAAACATCGATACATTTTCAAATGATTTCCAAACCATCTTTACTAGAAAGGATAAATAGTTCTCAAACAGGTGATGAAGAGTTTCATAAAAAGATTAAAGTTTTGAATTATGGGATATTGAGAGACTTTGTATAAGAAGAAGGGATTTTGAAATTTGGGAAGAGACATTGTGTTCCCGATATACCTGATCTAAAAAGGTAATTTTTAGATGATTCTCGTAGCTCCAATTTCTCTATACACCCTGGGAGCCCCAAAATGTATAGAGATTTGAAGGAAAATTTTTGGTGGGACAACATGGAGAGAGAAATCACTGATTTTGTGTCAAGATCTTTGGTTTGTTAACAAGTGAAAGCTGGAAGGCAATAGCCTGGAAGAGTATTGAAACCTCTTCCCATACCGGAGTGGAAATTGGACAATATTTCTATGGACTTTGTCATGGGACTACCAAAGACTCATAGAAGGAATGATGCAATATGGGTTACTGTTGATCATCATACCTAGTCATCACATTTTCTTATTATAAGAGAAGATCTACCACTGGAATGTCTAGTAAGAATATATATTAATGAATTTGTGAGACTTCATGGAGTCCCCATATCAATTTTTTTGGATCGTGATCCCCGTTTTACATCAAGATTCTGGAAAAGTCTTCAGAAAACCCTGGATACTAAACTTTTTTTGAGCACTGCCTACCACCATCAAATAGAAGGACAATCAGAACGGACTATTCAAACCTTAGCAGAAATGTTGAGATCTTTCTCCCATGACATTCAAGGTATGTGGGGTCAATATTTAACTCTGGGGGAATTTTCCTATAATAATAGCTTCCATTAAAGTATTCAGATGTCACCATATGAAGTGTTATATGAAAAAAGATGTCACACACCAACCTATTTGGATGATGTTGGTTAATGAAAACATGTAGGCCTAGAACTAGTGGAGGAAATGATGGAAGAGGTAAAGGGAATCCAAAACCACATCAAAGTTTCTTAAAGTAGGCAAAAGAGCTATGACGATAACCGAAGGAAGGATTTGGAATTTCAAGTAGGAGATTATATTTTCTTGAAATTATCTCCATGGAAGGGAGTTATAAGTTTCGTTAAGAAGGGAAAATTGAGTCCCAAGTATATTGGACCTTTAGAAATTATAGAATGAATTGGGCCTATAGCTTAACGTTTGAAAATGCCGCCATGTCTCTCCAAATATCACAATGTGTTCCATCTATCATTATTGAGGAAATACATGCCTAACCCAATGCATGAAGTCACTTATGAGGAATTAGAACTGGAACCTGATCTGTCTTATTGCGAAGATCTTATCAAGATTCTTGATACAAGATAACACGTGTTGAGAAACTAGACGACACATCTGGTAACAGATCTATGGAGAAACCATAAGATGGAAGAGGCAACGTGGGAACCCGAGGAACTCATGATGAAAAAACACCCTAGTCCTTTCACGTGGTAGTATTCTAGAAATTTCGAGGATATGATTATTTGAAGGAAGGGAGAATGTAACACCCCAAGCTTCCATGGTAAACTTCTCTTTCAATAATACTGTAGTGTCTGTTATACGCAACTTCGAGTTCTATCCCACACCACAACCAATCAAAGTAGACATTATGAATAGTAATACCCACTTTATGAAATTTTATCAATTGTCTCTCTCAAAATGGACTTCATTTTTTGATTCAGAATATTGAATTTAGCCTAGGGTGAAATTTTGGTACTTTTCGGATAACTTTTATATTTTGATGAATAGTGAAAATTACTACATTTTAATTTAAAACAACTTTTTTAATCAAAATAAATAATAGTGATAAATTATGAATTTGAGTGTTTTTAAAGTATATTTAAAAAATATTTTTACCATTTAATTTAATGATGGTCATTGTACATAATTTCAAAATTAAACCGAACATAAACAAGTACCAATCTTTTGATAGTTATTATTTCTTAAAAACACCCTTTTTGTTTTGACAGCGGGAATTAATTGTAAATTAATTTCATCCAATTCTGTGTTATGAATTTGGAAAAATGGATTCCATATTTGGAATCATGATTTTCAAATTGTGTACATAGGTAACTTTTATTTTTAGACATTTTGAATAATTATTTTAGAAAAAAAATTATTTACCATGGTTAATGGGTAAATCTGGTAAATAAGGGTAAAACAATTAATATTATAATAATAATAAATTGCCCTAAAATGAGTCCTAACCTTATTAGTGGATAATTTCAGACCATGGGAATATTCTGGTCGATTTTGTAATGACATGGAGCCACTTGTAGGTGTTAGTGACACTTTATATTAATTAAGTTAAAGTTAATACAAATGTGATATAAGCATATATATTTTAGAAAAACAATTTGTAAATAGTGTTATATATGTTATATTTTAGACTATAAATATTAATTAGAAATATAATAATATTTCCTACATAATATTATTTTATTTATATTTTTTATAAATTGAATAATTTAATTTATTTATCACACAATAATGATGCAGTATTTTCCTTATTAAAGAAAGAATCAAATAATTGATTTTATATATATCAAAATAAATGTAATATGAAACTTTTTATGAATTCCACTAATTTTATAAGTTAATATGACATATTGGTCCTGGTTATATGAATTTGGTTTTATGTAATAATGTTGTTATGATTCTATAAAAAACAAAATACCCAATAGTGTCAAAATTGACATAAAAGAGTTTTTTTAATAATATTATATTTTTAATTGGTACTCTATTCCTAAATATCTAAGGATCGACCAAAAGACATATATAATGATATTTTTATAATTAATGGATCACTTTTGGATCTCATGGATGTATATAGTAATTTTATTAACAATATAATATAAAAATACAATGTGACATGGTAAATGTCATTCTAATTAACTAAGTGTTAAAACTAAAATATATGGTTAATATAATGACCAAAACCTATCTAAAATATATTGGTTGAAAGGATTTAAACCCATACCCACCTTATAATTTGAATAATAAACATTGGATCAATTAGAAACCGAGTATTGTTTCATTATAAAATAATACTTTATGTTTTCCTAAAGAGCCCCTTCCCCCTTATAAAAGGTCACCACTTCTAACAAATTTTTCACACCATCAATGCCATTTGGTTCAGCCATACCCGACCCAAATATACTATAAACTTCCCTAAATTCAACCTTGAGGCCTTATTTTGATAAGAAAGCCAACCTAAGGATCCCTTTTGATCAAATCAAAAGAAAGAACCCTATTAAGAGGTAATGTTTTCACCACCCTCTTACAAGTTCCTTTCTTCTTCTACTTCTTATTTCATTGATTTTACTATTATAAAATAATAATGCATGTATCTTATATATACTATAGTGTTATTATAAATATGTTACAACCATATTTTGTATTCTATCCATCCTTTGAATGAAATGTCAACATACGTGCGTACGTACAGCTTACCGTCTCCACATCGTGGTGTAATTGTTATTCAAAACATTATTATTTGGATGGGTATAATAATGATGTTTAATTCATTTAAATAATAAATATAACATGATAATGATTCTGTATATATGATATAACATCCAGTTATATATTATTTTAATATGGAATGAATGATATTTTTGCCCGTGCGTACGTACAGACTACCGTCTCCACGAACACGATGAGATTCATTCCCCATCATATCCACTCGAGACTAATTCTAATTTGATGACTAAAAGTAATGTTAAAAACATTATATCATTCTGGATATGAATACGATACATCCTATCCATAACAAACACATCTTATGTAACAAAATGTATAAAGGAAAATGAGTAAGTTAACACGGAAACGACGATAATTATAAGATATTATTAACAAAGCAATGTTAAAAGATCATATATGATATCATATTAATGTATATTATTCTTGAATATTTTAATAAAAATTATTTCACCATTATAAAGGAGTTTAACCTACCCTCGACCATGGAAAATTACAAGTTAAGGGTTTATTTCACAATCTCTTCATTATCCGTGATTGTTTATACATAATTATCTACTAGGACCTCTTTATCACCCACATCCATGATTCTAAAAAATTTATTTCTAAACATTCATACTATTTTACATAATATGGGTTAAAGTCATTTATACCCTTGTTTGACTTTTTTTAAGATGTTTATAAAGGAATCTTTTCGTCGTTTTCCAAACAAGGTCCTTTTTAATCTTTTCGACAATATTAAGGTAAGAATGTCTTTTTTAACTTATACAGTGAGTGTGGATATTTTATACCATTATAAACTCATCAAAGATTCCTATACAAGATTATAAGAATATTTTCAATGTAAATATTTTATTTTATAATTATGTGACTCTTAAATTATTTCAAAATAGAAAGAGATATATCACTAAAAATGGTTTTGATTTCATCTATGTCGACATCCTTAGATGGATTTTAAGTTTATTTGGTGTTGATTAATTATGATACAAAATGTCAATATTGTATTGTAGGTTTTGTGATATGTTTGACTGTGGATGTTCTATTTTTATACCAATCATGATTTAAGGTTAAAGTATTGACATTTCGTATGCTACTTTTAATAAGAAAGTTTATGATATGTTTAAACCTTTTCATATGAGTAATGTATTGGACTTTTAAGTGATGGGCGGAGCCCGCAAGAGCTCCATGATGCATCGGTAGGTCTCATGAGACAACTAGACGTGGAATTGGCTGAGCCCTTTCCCAATTTGATTTACGGTTTTGGCCGAGGCCATAATCATTTTTAGACGACTGGGCCGAGGACTTGACAAAATGTTTCAGAATGTCTAGAATTATACATTCCCTCATTATGGAAATAATATTGATGGTTTTTGTGGTCATTCGACTTCTATAATTCCCATGATTATGTTTTTTATGGCATTATTTTCACATCTCATATTCTTTCCATAAAAGTGTTCATGTTTATTATAGTTTATGGCATGTGGTATCAATTATTTACCATGGTTAATATTTATGTAATTTCCTCCTGTATTACTTACCCTTACTGAGCGTTTGAGCTGACCCCTTTCTTATGTTTCATTTTCCCAGGATATGAAGAAGTAGTTATGAGTGACCTGCTGGCATAATCTAGGAGGCATGTGTGTTTTTAATGAAATATATTTGTGTTGTATTTCTCTTCAAGCTGTAATATTGATCTTATGTAAGAATATTGTATCCAAGGCTACTAATCTAATTGGTCTTTCGAGACTAGATCTTTTGTGATCATGCCAATATTATGTAATAATGAACTGACTCTGGGTAACTAGGGTTTGGGCGTTACATGTAGATTCCCCATACATGTAGTTTTTATGTATACCAATTCGTAATGATGAATTAGAGGTCTTGGTGTATGGATATGACGACCACTACAAAATCATTAGGATCCCAAGCCCAGAATCCAATCTTGAAACACTTCACAATGTTTCCCCAAAACAAGAGTAAAACCCACTACCCACTAACGTGAATCTATAATGATCTGTCACCTGGGAGCCAATCCGTGACTACCCCAAGCCCACTTACCATTGGGAAGGGACTAGAGACTATAATAGAGAAGGAATATCTAACATGATAGAGTAATTTACCCTACTTGTTTTACACACACACCTATATCCAAAGAAATCCTAAAACTGAAAACACTAAGTAAAAAATGGATTAAAACCAACATAAAATCCCACTTTTTATATGGTATATAAGAAGAAGAATAGAGACCAGAATAACATCCCAACTGAAAAGGAAAATTATACGATCATGGATATCATCTTCAGAAAACTATAACTCAAGGGTAGGTACAGTTAGTCATTTGAATGTCATTGAAGCATAGCACATCTGTCAGATCATCATAAAGAAAAACCATGTCTTTTGTCCACCAATGACTCCGTCAATGATGTCGATCATCTACACAAGACAAGGATTATGTGGGTAAATCCCATGCATCGGTGAGTGAAAGAATATATAGTTGGGACCGAAACCACAAAGGTATCACTTAGAAATATTCCTCGAAGGAATAACATGAAGAATAACACAATGGAATCACATGAAGAATACAACAATGGAATCACTAAAAAATACTAACATCAGTCTACCAAATTTGTACATGAAGATTGGCCTCTAATAAGAATAATCATGAGAGTAACAAGAGTCATCTCACAGTAAGTATAAGACTATTGTACATAAACATGATTGCCTCAACAATCCATAGTACCATCATGTAGTAACAAATGGAGTGTTGGTACCACAAGGATTATCAATGACACATGGACTGTATATAACAAAATGAGTGTTGGAAACACCCATATTTTTGTAACACACAGAGTTTATTCAATGAATAGAGGTCCTACACCATGGTGGGATAGGGGAGAACCAAATCAGTCTAGGTAAGACACACATTCTAGATAAAAATCAAATTATAGGAAAGACACACAGTCTTGGTAACATTCAACTGTATGATTCACTCCATAAAATTCTTATTTCGGGAGCACCTACTCCTTGAGCCAATAGGATATGAACGAAATTCCATGGGAACTAACTCATATCCCACAAATAGACCACCTCATAGAGAGGGTCCCAATGTCTTATGTATCACATCAATCAGACACATGGTTTGAGAGTTATGGGAATTTATGTAAAAAGTGGTCGGTTGGGATTGGGTTTGGTCTGACCAGAGTGGACTGACCCGTCCCAATCTGGGTCCCACCTGACCTAGCCCACTCTTTCCAACCTGAACAGCTGGGTCTGACTTGATCCCCTTGTATCTGACTCGACTCACCCTGTCCGACTCAATCCACCCCGTCCAACCCAACATAGTGAGTCATCCCGAGCCGCTAGGCCCATCTCGACCCACTAGAGTGGGAAAATTTGTTCCACCCATACATTGTTGTTGGTGGATTCTTCAAGAATGGTCATCCATGTGCTGACCACTCCTCCTGCATGTGGATCTATCGTGGGTCCCTCTTACAAATGACGTAGGTCCGGAATGCCATGTCCCTTCGTTGTGGGCCTCTCTAGCCCCAACTTCTGAGTTGACATTCACCTAGAGCCACCTCGACCCACGACCTCAAACTGTAGGTCTCCCTAATGCCGCGGTACCACTAGACCATAGGTCGCAGCTACCGCCGTTTCCCATGACAGCTATTATTTTTTGGGTTTTTACTCGTTCAAGGGTTGATGTGGTGCCGTATTATCAACCTTATGATTGATGCACCCTGGAACGGAGGTTCATCAATCAATCTTCCCATTCCATCAATAGGAATGAAGAGGAAGAGAATCACGAGGGTGAATGAGAAACATAAGAAACCACAAATACAGATCTAGGTTTTTGTTCGAGTCGACCAGAAATCATTCTTATTAGAAGGATCTTGAATATGGAATTAAAAATCAAAATTAAATAATTCCGACATTATCCCCAAATTTTTATCCATCCCACATTAACGATAGAACCATGGATCAACTTGTCTGTGGGTTCGTCCACAGTCATTGTTGGAAACACAAATATGGAATGTAATAATGAAGAACAAAATAAACCCCCTACCTCAAGGATTAGATCGATAATTGATGAAACATGAGTCATGCATTAATTGTTCTTCAATCCACTTATTCCTATTCTAAATCTGATCATCGACCCACCATCATTCATTGTTCATTGATGAAAGGATTTTTCAACATGTTTCCTTCTCCTTTTGCCTGATCATCCAGGGTTAGTAAATATATTTTTCTATTCCCATGAAGCTATAAAATTATGAATCATGTTTCACCATCTTTTTGTCGATGCATTGTAGCATCGCCACACTATTTTCTTTTGTTAATGGAAATACATTTCATTTCATTCTGCCACTACATTGTTGTGTCTTCTTGAATCGTTAAAAGAAAAATAAAAATAAACTTTTTCTAAATATTTTTATTCTAATTTAAAACATCTGAAAAAAATTGTAGTCGACCCACGATGGTTGAGGTTAGATCATGAAAAAGAGAAAACCACTTCTCTGAACACAACAGTGCCCCAAACATCATATCTGATCACTGATTTAAATGATACAATAACCAAGGATGCACAATATATTTATTTAAGATAAAAACTAGTTCAAACATTTATTTTGGGCACCCCGATCCTCAGAATCACGTGTCATATCAGTTCTCAGTCGCTAAATAATCCCATATAATAAAATAACATTAAAAATCCAGGATATTACATGCCATATAAGTTGCCAAGATTTATTTCATGACACATGATTATTTTTTTTCATTATGATGGGTAATATTTTAGAATTGTTATCTCATGTTACCACACCCTTATACTCGTGTTATTGTCAAAAATTATCTGGAATTGATATATCCCTTATTTACCCTTAATGAGTTTATACAATCACCTCTATTATATGTATTTCATCAATTCATAATTCCCATTATTTTTGAATTAACATGAAATAATGGTTTTATGGGGGTGTATAGGGTTTACATTTCCAATAAGTTGTCAATATTAGACTCATGGTGACAGTCATAGGTTTATCTCACTAACATTGGTGTGAATTGTGCTGGAAATTTTGAATCACAGTCGAAGGTGTTGTCAAGATCATATATTTGACACATAATTGCAATTTTGACTCATGGTTTTATGTGCGCCTCTTGGTCTCATGTGTCATTTTCATTTTTAGTTTTGACATAATGTTACAAGTGTGTCTCATGGTCAAAGGCATGATATAATGTCGATACATGGGATCATAGTCATAGGTGTCTCTCATGATCATATGTGTGAAACAGGATTGAATTCCCTTCTTTTTATGGTCATAGCCTTGGTCTCATGGTCGAACCATTCAAATTTCTAAACACTTTTCAGGGTCTCCCCAATAACATTCAACATTTTAAACTGTCCAAATTTTATATAAAGTCGAGGAATTTTTTTAATAAATTTAATGATTTTTAATAATAAATAAAATGTTTTAAACTAGTTTATATGGATTAAATTAGGAATTTATTTCCTTGAAACCCTGTAGTTTTAAAAAAAGTCATACCCCATTTGGAAAAGGATTCAATAAAAATAAAATTCATACCTAAAAAGTTCATTTTATTCATTGGAAAAATAATATATGGAATCATAATAGAATTCCACTATTTCCATTAATGTCCTACCCTTTTTCTTCAAGTATAGATGAACCAACCCATGTACATGATCCTTGAAGAGACTACTGCATCCCCTAGTATCCTTCTTCTTCATGATTCTTCATAGGTTTAATATCTTGGTACCGAAAATATTATTTACAAAAATATATCCCATTTGAGGTATAATCATTATCCTCCTTCATTATATTTCACCCCTCTATAAAATTTTAATGGATAATTTGTCACTTATCTTCAGGAAATTCAGGAAGGAAACATTACCTTGATTTAATAATGTTTTGTTCAACGTATTTGGTAATATCCATTCTAGATACGAGATTCACTACTAATTGTTTTTTCTAAGATTCATTATACATTTATTAGGATTTATCTCGTTCTATAATGGTGTAATTTATCATAATTAAGATTAAACAATATAAATATTTAATTTAGATGAGTTTTTATATATTAATAATGTTTCAAAATTTATAATTATTTACATCTTAATTTTATAGACATTATGATATGTATTGTCTTGGTATTTTTTAGTCTTTTTAAGATATTATGGTTAAATAAATAATTAAAATAGAGTAATTATTTTATAATGGTATTGTATAATGGATAAATAATAGATTCATGAATAATTTTTTACTTTTCCCCAATATGATTTTATGGAGATGATGGTGATGCCAGAGGATCCATTGAATTGAAAAAGATATTCTTTATAGTCTGATGTGACTGGTAGTTATATGTTAAATGGTGGTTAATATACTAATTTTTTTAGATGGTGCCTTAGATTTCCTTGGATGATAATTTCTGATATATGAATCAATTTTTTCTATATTTCATTTAATATTTTATTTATAATAATATGTGTTTGCAGACAGGGGAGGCTGTATTTTTATGATGGATTGATTCCTTGTTAAATTGATCATAGATTCCATGTTCCTAATTTTTTTACTAATTATCGCATTTTAATTCTTTCGATGTGGTCCTCGAGTTTTGATATGTTGTGGTATTTGCATGGCTGATGAATTTGAGAGACATTAGTGACAGGGCCAAGGATTTCAATGTAGTTGGTGCTAGAAAATGCGGAATGCGTAGTGAAATGTATAGTGGTGTCTATGGTGACATGATGATTGATTAAATGGGATGAATCTAGGATTGGCCATTTTTTTGTTATAATCTACGATGGTTTCTTATTATTTAATTTTTTTAAAGGACAGATAATTAGGATTCATGTTTATTCTTTTCTTTTCCCATGGCTTGATGCAACTAGATGTTCATGGTTGATGCATTGTTTTTGGTGTCATAGAAAGAGTCATGGAGTTCCAATCATAATGAAATGATAAAAAATTATAATTTTTTAACCCATGGGGTATGTGGTTGAATGGAATGTTAAATGATGACAACTCTTGATGAATCATGGGATATGTTAGTTTATTCATAGAGGGAAAGAAAATAATTCAATGAAAATTGTATTTATGAAATGTTTAATGGAAAGAATTAAATTAGCCGACCTTTAAATTCTATCATTATTATAGGATATATAATACTTAATAGTGAAACATTGGTGTCTAGGTGAAAATAACTTCACTTGAGTTTAAGGATATGTTGATGTCCCAGGTTTGAATATAAGATATTGATATATCTTTATATGTTATGTGATCACATTCTCTACCCCACCCAAATAATTATGGTTAGTTACCTTAATGTACTCTAGAGGGGGTTTCCCCAAAAACATGGTAGTGAGGAATGAGGATTTGACTACCACATCATTCTATATACTATTCTCCGCGTAGTATTGTGCTGGTATGAACAAATCTAAATTGTGAGAACACATGTGTGTAGTATGGTGTAATGGTTTGTGGGTATATTCAGACATATGTAACTCTATATAGTGTATCCTACGGATTATTATAGGTATTTTTGTATGGAATGTAATGTATTTAGGTAAATTACGTGGTATATAAGGTGTTCTATATCAATGAAACTTCTGGTTTACTATCTAGATATGTGGTTGGTGAAGATGAGATGATGTGATTGGTGGGGTTCAAGGTATGACAGAATATGTATTTTAACCACCCAACTTGGATGAAACTAAATGGTTTCGTATTGATGGTTTTTTATGAGGCATACTGTTCCCCTCATTATATAACATATTTATATGAATATCAATGTGCTCATAGGGTGTAGAAATATGGACTTTTCCATCATAAGAGAGTATGAAAACCGTCATAATAGACAATTTTCATACACAACAGAGAATAAAATTGTGGATAAGAAGTAAATAACATGAAATAGAACATGATGTAATAATAAATGAAAATTATATATTATCCTAAGTATTTATGTCATTAATAGACACTAATCAGCCAATAGACCTAACATTCATGTACAAATATAAAAATAAAATTAAATAAAAGTGTAGTTCTCTACTACTAAATCTGATCCAAACTACATACTCGATCTCAAGACACTATAGAACTGCACAAAACTAATTAAAATAACCTACATGAGAAACTCCACTCCAACATGAAACTCATGGTCCCATCCATGCCCAACATGAAATAGTGCTCAAGCTAAAAAAATACGTATAGTGCACACAAACACCGAGGTTCATGTTCAGGGTTGATAAATAATCTCAACTCTTCACCCAAATGATACAATTATAAAAGAATTTCTATAGGTGAATGAAAGATAAATATTCTCATCCTATGTGAGATTCAACTAAAAATATAAGTTATATGAATATATTTGAAGCCACAGTCAAACCCTGTGTTGGTAATCCCATTCATCTAGGCATGTGCCACTATAGATTTACATATCTATATGTGTATGCATATATAGTCCCATAACTATACATATATATATATATAAATATTCACGAGTAAGGTGAATGAAAATAACATCAAACCAATTTGTATATTATCTTTTGGTCTATAATCTTGATTGACTAGACATCCAGTTAAATTTCATTATATTTGAAATCATTCCACAGAATACATATATCATTTAGTCAATCTCTAGGTCTATAATGATGATAGACATTTAAATATTTTGGTTGAAGTTGGAGATATCTCTGTGAAACCTCCATCACCAAAGGGGATACTCTTCTTATGCCTACGTTCACCCATACTCACATCCAATCACTATAATGAAGGATTCTACGAAATTACATATTAACATACTATAAATGGTCACCAAGCTATACAACATGCCACTCATTCAATTTAAATCTAATCCAATTTTTGATCCCTAGGTCATAGTCCATATTTGATCATGATATTCAAAACTCGGATAATATCTAATGGTGTATACCATCTGTTATCAATAAGGAGAACACATTGGTGAGACGTTATTCTCACCCCTAGTGCCTCTAATAAGGAAAATAATAATAATCCTTATCACTAAGAATATAGTAATCATAATGGGTATCCAATGATGTCAAACATGATTCCCAACCCTGCAATTAGGTAACATACAAGGAAGATCACAGCCATCCCCATCATAAGACATATATCCAGGAGAGAATAATCATCCCCTATAGACCACATTTTGAGGAGATCATACTATTCGTCATCATATATCAAATAGAGGAGAGTAGAATCTCTTCATCACTCAGGTGAGAAAAATCATCCACATGTATCATTACTAGGGATCCCAAGCCCGAACATCATATTAATAGGACCTAATGCATGATACTTGTTAAAACCTTTGGATATCACAAAAAAATAATAAGAATACATAAATGCTCAATATTCATGTCCCATGTAGTACCAATGTGTATACAAATAACATTTTAAAAAAATGGCTCAAAATCGAGATCCTGGGAAACCACATCCTGGTATCCCAAAGATATTAAAAGATGTATCACATCATACTCAACATAAACCCACTAGGATTTACCTATTAAAACCATCATGATAGGATAAATAAAAATATTAAATGTATTAAAAAGAGTGAGGGTGAAAAAAAACAAAAAAAACAACACTACTACCATAGCCCCATGAGATTGCATGATTGGAACATATTCTAAGGTGAATCCTAGTACTCACTCACTCAAAACATGATGTACTAGCACGAAATTGGTCAACAATTAGGGAATCCATTATGTCACTCATGTAAAACCACTACAAAGGCACCATACATGGGATCTTCAAGGTATACACATAAGAAAAGGTATCATACTCAGGATTGTTGGGTGAAATAGTAATAGAGGAATCCTACATAGGATCCTCAGTATATAATTTAAAGAAGGAATATTATGCATGATCCTAAACATAGAAAGTAATAAAGGTTTCTTATATGGGATCCCCAAATATTAAGAAAACAGATGAAGTATACATGGGATACATAGAAAGTCCAACCAGAAAAGTAATATTAAAATTAACTACCTATGTCACCATATAAGAAAAGAAATCATACAAGGGACCCTAAATGACAACACAAAGATACATTCATATTATATGGGACCCTCTAGGTGAAAACATGAAAATATGAATCCTAAAATGGATTCTCCAAACAACTACTCTCTCATCCTCTTATGCTCGAATGGAACAACTCATAAGTGGAACATCATAGAGGGATTAGTCCTAATTTCATTAGTTTAGATATATATCTAATCGATCATATTATTTTAGCTATCACTCTTATCAAGTATATTAATTCTATTACCATATTAAGAACCTCTACATTTAAGTAAAATCCCTAGAACACTAATTAGTAGTACTCAAATCAGTCCATGGGTTTACCATCACGATCCATGAGGATATAAACAATGAATGGACAACTCATGGGTCCAATTTTCAATATTGGTGAATATATAACCCCAAGGTTTAAAACATGGGAAGTACACGGAGAGTATCCCTAATCACAACATGTGTGCTCACAATGATCCACCTAGGTGTGTATTCTTGCAGGACATAGTTAGAAAAGTCCTAAGTACACAACATGTAATATTTTTATGTGGTGTGTACCATAAACAGTGTAGCAAACCCTATCCCTCATATGGCTTATCCATGTATTTTCCTAGCCGTGTACTTATAAAAAAAATTCAACCCACGCAGTGTTTGACCATGTAATCAACCCGGCATGTGCCCCGTACACAGGAAACAAGGATGGGTACTCTGATACATGGTTGAGAAATAGTACACAGAGTATATACCCCAAAAATATTGTGTACATTATAAATAGTAATCATCCCCAAATTGGATGAACACATGGCTTTCTTCCCTCAAATAGACATTGTGTAGACCGGTTTCCTCGAATGGAAAACATCTGAATTTCCCAACCCCCCCCCCCCCCCTCGTTTCACGGTAAAAGCTATTGATTGACCATAAAAGGGTCCTATGAAATCTTAAAATGGATTTAAATATTCATATGATGAAATTTTAGGTAATTATATTCCATCACAAAAACACTCTATCATTTCAAAGAATAAGATGATGGTTTGCATGTTTCTACTCTCTACATTTTCCACATGTCTAACTTGTGTGTCTTGAGCTCCACGGTGGTACTCTTCTCCCTATCGCTTATAATATTTTTATTACAAGAAAAAGTAAAACCATAGGGATAATTTGATATAATCAAGAGGAGAAAAGACGAGAAAAATAAAGAAAAGAAGAAAATGAATAAAAACAAAAGGAAAAGAAATGAAAAATTGGAGCCCAGCTGGCCCCATTTCCTGACCTATGTTTATGCCATGGATAGAAACAAATTCACATTTTAGACTGAATATAAAATTTGGAATGAAAAACAGATACTCCATTCAAAATATATGTTTGAATGAACCTACACTATAAATTTAATATTTATTAATTCATTAAAATTAGAACGACTTATAATTTAAAAAAACACATACCCTATAGTATTCAACTTATTCAATGACCAATGAATAGGTCAGAATAATGATCTAAGATCATTTTCTTTATAATTTTACCCTCATACAATCATCTAAAAGAATAAATTACATTTCTACTCAAAATTACCATTCCAAAAAACACTGTTTGTCACAACCTCTTCACTATAATCCTTACCATACTCAAGAATCCCAGTAATAAGACTAGAAAACATGATCTTCACCTCAGAATACTCATAACCAAGATTTATGAATTGTATAAGGACTAGCCTCATACCATCAATGACTATCTCTAACGTGGGACACACTTAATGATGACTAATCTAGTACTCACTACCATAGGAATACCCATATCGTTGTCTCATATAAAACCCCAACCTCAATAAAACCTAGGAAATACCATGATTAACTAAAAATCAAGGCCACCACCCTAAATAAATAAATTGTCCACTTCCCACCATATGTATTACAATACACCACTCATTGAGAATAACCTCAGAGGTTCCTTTTTATAAAACATGAAAGGCTTTTAAAAAGAAAAAAATCCTAGTGTAATATTGGATCACCCTTTGAATTCTAAAGATGATTTAAAGATAGATCACGATTGTCTCAAAATTAATATTACTAATATTACATTAAAATGTGTGCATATTTCTTCTACGAAATACTCAAATAGGACAATGTAGATATTTCTTTAGCCAAAACCTGATACCGCTTCCCCCAAAAATGCATGTCAAGGATCATCATTGGTTGACCATCTTAAGGTATCACATTTATTCTTGATTTTTTATATAATATAGAGAGAAATTCTCCATATCACTAAATTTCATATGAAACCATGAAGACATCATGTCATGAAACCATCGGTCCTCAACTCGCATCCATACACTGTCTAATTTATTATTTAACCTCACTATGAAAAATCATCCTGTAACACCCAAGACTTTTATGTTATATAAATCATCAAAGGAATCTTTTTCAACACACAACACTTGCTTGTCTTTCTTTACACGAAATCACAACCTTTCTTGATAGCTTGTTTCGTACGCAATACCGAGTTTCACTAAACAATGATATGCAAATAAAATATTATTAAAACTAGCCATTATGAATTGTAGTAACCACTTTTTGAAATTTTATAAATTTTATTTTTCAAAATGGACTTCATTTTTGGATTCGGAATATGGAAATTAGCCTAGGGTAAAATTTTGGTATTTTTCTGAAAATTTTCAATTTTTGATGAATAGTGAAACCACTAAGTGGTAGTTAAAAAACTGAATTCTTCATAAAAATTAATTTTACCACTTCTATGAGTGGAATTTTGAAAATCCGAGAGACACGGTTGAGGTCAGTAAGTATAATGTGGTTCAATGAGATGAAAATAATTTTTTGGTGAATAGTAACTTTTTATTTTTTTTACAACGGTTAAAAGTAAATAGGGTAATTAAAGGTAAAAATGATATTATTATTACCGTAACACATGTCCTAATTATATTGGAAAAGTTTAATTAGACCAAAAACAACCTTAGGAATAAAATATGACCATTTAGGCCCACTTGGATTAGATTAGGACATTTATTATTAATTTATTTAAAGAAGGGTTAAAATAGTTAAAATCAATGTTTAATAAGTAAATCATTTTTAAAATGGGGTTATAAATTAGATAAATTCGACTATAAATATTAATTAGAAAGATAAAACGATTTCCTATATAATGGTAGTTTATTTTTAATTTTTAGACATTAAATAATTTAATTTATTTATGACACAATGATGATGCAGTAATTATCTTATTAATGAAATATTGACATAATTGATGTTATAAACACCCAAATTTAAGTAATTTGAGAATTTTCCTGAATTAAACTAATTTTTATGTTAATATGACATGTTATTAATGATTTAATTAACTTGGTTTGAACTAATAATTCTGTTATGATTTTCAAAAAAAACAATTACTAAATAGTGTCAAAATTGACATAAAATAGTTTTTAAAACAAATATTATATTATTAATTATTATTTTATTCCTAAAAAACTATGTCTCGGCCAAATGATTTAGATAAGGTTATATATATTAATAATAAACAACTTGGAGTTCGTTTAGCTTGTTATAGTAAGTTTATTAACCTTATAGTGTATGAACACAAGAAGACATGGTGAAAGTTAAATTATCTAACTTAATGTTAAATCTAAATGAAAAGGTAAAAATTGATACCTAAACTTGTATAAATTTTATTGTATGAGAGGATTTCGACCCCTACCCACCTTATCATTGAAATATATCAATTTGGAGCTATTAAAAACCGAATTTGACTTTATAATAAAATAATATGTTTAGTTATTCCAAAGGCGCCCATCTCCTCCCTTATAAAAGGGCACCTCCTCCCCGTCTTCCTCACACCACTTTGAGCCTTCATTCTCGGCCAAACACTGACAACTTCTCCTCTACCCTTCTATAGATACATCCTAGTGGTTCTGGGCTTCTTGAAAGACCTATTTTAGTGCCCTAAAAAGAGGACTCAAAGAAGCACTTCAAAGAAGAGGTAATGTCCGTTACCGATTCTTTCATCTTTATTTCTTCTTCCACTTCTTCTTATTTAGTTGTTTTATTATGAAGTAATAACATCAGTATTACTCATATACTGATATTTTATTATAAGTATGAAACAACCCTATTTCACCTTCTATTCATCCTATGGAAAAAGAAATCACCGCGCGTGTGTACGTACGGAATACCGTCTACACGCCGTGGTGAAATCTATTTTCCACCACCAACATACTTGGATGGGTATAATGGTGTACATAATGACTATATATGACTATTATAAAGTGATATTGATTCTGAAATAGTATACATACACTCCAATACAATTCCACGATCATAGGAACGATATCATCACTCATGCGTACGTACGGAATACCGTCTCCATGATGTGGTACGACTCGTTCTACATGATCTTCATTGAATAATGATTATATGAATGAATTTAATGAATTAATATGATATATATTACACTAATACCATTCTGGAAATGAGGTGTCTATATCCTAAAGAGAAGAATGATAATTTATTCGACAAAACAACCATAAGAACAAAAAGTGATAAACACCTGAATAATAAGTAGTAATGAAATATTACTAATAAGAAGCTAAGAATATGACAATATATGATATAATAACAATATTTATTATTATTGAATAAGTCAATAACATTATTTAAATCATTATACAGGAGGTTCAGACACTTACGAGGCAAATCGGATCTAAGGTAAGGGATATATCAAAATCTCATTTTTATCCGAGATTGTTTATACTTTATTATTTTCTGCGGTGTATTTTATCATCCACATACTTGTTTCCTCAATATTTTATATTATTTCCATCCACCTACAATTGTTTAAATCCAATTTTACCCTTCAGTGAGTTTTCAGTAAAGGATATGAAAGGAATCTTTTGTCGTTTTTCGTACGAGGTACTTTTTGACTTTTCCGAAAAAAGTACAAAGAATGTTTTTTTAACTTATACGGCATGAATGTATTTTTAAAAAATTATATCCAAGAATCTTACTTTACATGTTTTCATGTTTATTTTTAATCATCTTCTTTTAGTTTATAATTGTACGACATGTTAAGAAAGGAAAAGTGTTTTTGAAGTAGAAAGGATATTTTCCTCAAGAATGGAGTTCAAGTGTTTTATCAAAATTATTTTCCATCTAATATAATAAAGGGTTATGTTTCTATCCCTATTATTGCATTGATTTGATTATGTTTTGATGGAATTATATTTTTATTAATTCCTTTATCTTATATGAATTGTTTTATGATGTCACGATGTTTAAGTTTCCCATTTTTATTACAGGGGTTATGCTATGATGTATGGTTTCTGATTTTGTGGCACACATAAGAATGGTATCATTATGACATTGGTGGGACCTATATATCCCTCCAATACATTGGGTAAAGATTTTATATCTCATGAGATAGACATGGCTGGAACGGTAGGTTATACCGGTTCAGTGAAACAGGACTGAAACGAGGAATGAACTCGGTTCAGAAATGGACTTTGTCCACTAAGATAGTCTTGGCAATGAGTCTTGAATAACAAGAAATGATTATCTATGATTATGTGTGTATGACACAAAGTTTCATGTTTTATGTTATGATTATTGGGAATACATTTCACTCATATGATTTATCCCATGTTATAAAATTATGATCTCTTTTGTAGGTTATGATTTCCAAAAGTTATGTGCTTATGTATATGTTGTGATTGTTATTTCTTTTGATTACTCTTACTGATTATTTGAGCTCACCCTTTTGTATGTTTTATTTCCCCAGGTCAGGAAGAAGGTTATTAAGATGAATATTTCAAAAAGGGACTCTATATATGATGAAATAAATGGGAGTCAAAGTAGATGCTTTACGAACCAATTGTTTATGCTTTCCAGTTTCTAAAGACACTATACCTATACGGTCCTTTCGTGGTTTTGTTATATGTTGTAATAAGTATGATTCAATTTTGAAGTATTAACAATGTATGTAAATTACGGGTCGTTATAGTTGTTATCAGAGGAAAGGTATAATCAACCTTTAAAAACTAGGATGTGAAAGCCTTAGTAAGAACCCTGAGGATAATTCTAAGCATTGAACACAATCTTAGTGTTTTAGAAATGACCATGAATAACCTAGGATAAGACCTTAAGTGTGAAATTTTATTCTTGATTATGTGGTTTTCCTATTATAATTAGTGTTGCTCACACTATTCTTCTCGGTTTTAGTCAATGGATGGAACCCGAAGGATCCATGTTAATGCGGAATGCGACGGGCAATGCAATGATTGCCCTCCTAAGAAACCAAACATTATGGGAGATGGAATGCAAAATCTTGTAGCCATGCTCACACAACATTCTCAAGCTATGAATCATGCAGGACTTCCAAACGAGCAAAAGCAGGAGCAACATTCTGTTGAATCCTTCATGAGACAGCGGCAACCTTCATTCAGCGGGTCTACTGATCCATTAGTTGCTGAACAATGGATTAGTACTACTAAAAAGATATTTTCAGTTCTTCAATGTTATGAGCATGATAAAGTCATCTTAGTAGTGTATCGTTTGGAAGGTGATGCTGATCAATGGTGGAATCTTATAAAGAATACGAGGTAAATGGATGAAATTGAGTCCATGGAATGGGACGAGTTCAAGAACTTATTTTTCAATAAGTACATCCCTCGTATTCTCCGAAGAATGATGGAGAAAGAGTTCCTTGAACTGAAGCAAAAGGATGATGAATCTGTTGGTACCTATGAATCAAATTTTACAAGACTAGCAAGGTATGCTTCTGGTATTATTATCCAACCTGAGAGTAAGATCGATCAATTCTTTAGTGGCTTAAAACCAAGTCTTCGAAGGGCGTTATCCATAAGGGACTTCAATAGCTACAAGGAAATTGTTTGATGTGCTCTCAAAGTCAAGATGGAGATTGGAGTAACCCATTATTCATATGGGTTTGATAAGAAGAGGAAAATGAATTTAAAAGGAAAATCTAAAGAGCACACTGAAAAGAAGATGATCTTTCCCTTATGCTCAATGTGTGGAAAGAAACATGGAGGGAGTTGTCTTAAAGGGAAAGTAAATGTTTCAAATGCGGAAAGGAAGGTCATCGGGCATTTGAGTGCCGCGATGATGCGAAGAAGATGTCTAATGATGCAAACAAAGGAAGGGATACACAGAATGAACCTACTACACTTCAATGTTTCAAGTGCAAGGAGATGGGGCATTATACCAATAAATTCCCTAATCCAAGGGCTGATGATGATGGTCGACGTCAACAAACTTTTAAGGCTAATGACAAAGGAAATTCACATACAATTTCTATCAGTGATGTGGAGTACGATAACGATGTGGTGAAAGGTAAACTTACCATCCACTCTAAAGTAGAAAATGTTTTATTTGATTCTGGATCCACCCACTATTTTATTTCTGAATAATTATCTAAGGGTATCACTATATTACCTAAACAATTAGATGTTGAGTTATCTGTGACAACACCTAATGGCACAACAGTCACATCAAAAGTTTATAATTCTTCTCCGGTTGAAGTTTGTGGGAAAGTGATTCATGAAAATCTTGTGATCCTTCCTATAGTGGAATTTGATGTGATTCTTGGCACGGATTGGCTTCTTCTACATGGAACCCATATCAATTGCCAAAGAAGGGAAGTTGCATTTCATATTCCAGATCAATCTATGATCATCTATCGATGCAAGGATGAACATAACCTTCCAGTGGAAATTTCTTCCATTTTATGGGTATTGATTCCACTAAATGAAGGTTATTTATCTCAAATGGTTTGTGAGAAACTCATGATTAAGAATATGCCCATTGTAAGGGAGTTTGATGATGTATTTCCGGAGGAATTACCGGGTCTTCCACCAAATCGTGAGGTGGAGTTTTCAATAGAACGTGTACCGAGTGCTTTACCTATTTCAAAGACACCTTATAGAATGGCCCCGATTGAGTTGCAGGAATTGAAGAAGTAACTCCAAGAAGATCTTGATAAGGGATTAATACGCCCTACTGCGTCACCTTGGGGAGCACCTGTTCTATTTGTTAAGAAGAAAGATGGATCAATGAGACTCTGAATTGATTATTGAGAACTTAACAACATCACTATCAAGAACAAATATCCTCTCCCACGAATTGATGACTTATTTGACCATCTACGCGGAGATCAATACATTTCCACAATTGACCTTCGTTCAAGGTATCATCAATTAAGGGTCAAAAGGGAGGACATACCAAAGACGACTTTCCGTACAAGGTATGGACTCTATGAATTTATAGTAATGCCATTTGGTCTAACTAATGCCCCTGCTATCTTCATGGATCTGATGAATAGAGTCTTTAGAGACTATCTTGACAAATTTGAGGTAGTCTTTATAGACAATATTCTTGTCTATTCAAAGTGAAAGGAAGAACATGAAGATCACTTGAGAAATATATTGAAGACCCTGAGAAAGGAGAAGCTTTATGCCAAATTTACCAAGTGCGAATTTTGGCTTCAAAAAGATTCATTTTTGGGTCACATAATCTCAAAAGAGGGGATATCTGTGGATCCAGCAAAAATAGAGGTTTTCAAAAGATGGTCGAGACCAACAACAGTGACTCAAATCCGAAGTTTTCTTGGTTTTGCTGGATATTATCGACGTTTTGTGAAATATTTTTCATGATTATCTAATCCACTCACCATGTTGACTCGGAAAGGAGTTAAGTTTGTTTGGATGGAAGAATGTGAAGATAATTTCAAGGAGTTGAAAAGAAGGTTATCCAGTGCACCTGTGCTCATAGTTCCTTGTAGTGGAGAAAGGTTTGTGATCTATAGTGATGCATCCAAGAAGGGATTGGGGTGTGTTCTTATCCACAATGATATGGTGATAGCTTATGCCTCACGACAGTTGAAAATCCATGAGAAAAATTACCCAACACATGATTTGGAGTTAGCTGTGTTAATCTTTGCATTGAAGATTAGGAGGCATTACCTTTATGGTGAAAGGTGTGATATTTATACTGATCATAAAAGTTTAAAGTATATTTTCACACAAAAGGATCTGAATATGCGCCAAAGATGATGGTTGGAGCTGATTAAGGATTATGACTGCTCAATTCCTTACCACCCTTGGAAAGCAAACAAGGTGGAAGATGCATTAAGTCGACAAGACCATGCCAGTTTATACATGACGAGGATCACAAAAGATCCAATATTTATGGATTTACAAAGGATGGATCTTGGAATTATAATGGAAGGGGAAAAATCTTTTCTTTATCAAATGAATGTTCAACCATCTATACATCTGAAGATTAAAGAGGAACAGAAAGAAGATGTCGAGTTACAAAGGAAGGTGAGAAATGTTCCAGAATTCAACATTGATTGTGATGGGATAATAAAGTTCAGGAATCGGGTTTGTGTTCCTCCCATCCCGGAAGTAAAGAAGGAGCTGCTGGATGAGGCTTATAGTTCATCATTCTCTATTCATCCTGGAAGCACGAAGATGTATAGAGACCTGAAAGAGTACTTATGGTGGGATGGCATGAAAAGAGATGTTGCTTAATATGTCTCTCGATGCTTGGTTTGTCAGCAAGTTAAAGCTAAGAGACGGAAGTCTAAGGGGATGTTACAACCATTACCCACACCTATATGGAAATGGGAAAACATCACTATAGACTTTGTCACAGGACTTCCTAAAACATCCAAAGGCAATAATGTTATCTGGTTCATAGTTGATCGTCTTACAAAGTCTGCACAGTTCATTTCTATTAGAGAGGATTTCTCTCTGGATCAGCTTGCGAGGATATATGTAAAGGAAGTGGTAAGATTGCATGGAGTACCACTTTCTATTATATCTGATCGGGATCTGAGGATTACCTCAATGTTCTGGCGAAGTCTTTAGCATACTCTGGATATAGAGTTACGTTTCAGCACTAATTATCATCCTCAGACAGACGGTCAGTCTGAGAGAACAATTCAAACTCTAGAAGATATGTTGACAGCTTTCTCTATGGATTTCAAGGGTGGTTGGGATCAACACCTACCTTTGGTGGAATTTTTTTATAATAATATATTTCACTCCAGTATTCAACTGGCTCCTTATGAAGCTCTGTATGGAATGAAATGCATGACTCCAACTAGCGAGGATGAAGTTGGGGAAATAAAGCTATTAGGACCTGATCTCATTGATGAAAAGGTAGAAAAAGTCAGATATATTCAACAACAAATAAGAATAGCTCAGAGTTGACAGAAAAGTTATGCCGACAACCGAAAAAAAGACCTAGAGTTTTAAGTGGGTGATAAAGTGTTCTTACGAATATCTCCCCGGAAGGGGGTCATTAGATTTGGAAAGAAGGGGAAGTTGAGCCCTAGATATATCGGTCCTTTCGAAATACTGGATCGTTTTGGGAAGGTGGCTTACTGATTGGTGCTTCCACCAAATCTCTCTCAAGTTCACGATGTGTTCCATGTATCTCTCCTGAGAAAGTACATACCTGATCCTTCACATGTACATAGCTCAGAAGTTGTACCACTGGAGCAAGATCTTTCTTATGAAGAACATCCGATAGAGATTCTGGATCGTAACGAAAAAGTCCTACGAAACAAGACCACTCGATTGGTGAATGTTTTATGGAGGAACCACCAATTAGAAGAAGCTACATTGGAGCTTGAGGATATGATGAGGGAGAGGTATCCTCATCTGTTTGTTACAATGTGACGAATTTCGAGGGTGAAATTCATTTTAAGGGGGGTAGAATGTAACACCAGATATTTTTATGTTATATAAATCATCAAAGGAATCTTTTTCTACACACAACCCTTTCTTGGGAACCCTAATCATCCAATCTCGGAGATGGAGTTCTCTAAAGTGACAAAGCATCATGATATGACCCTAGTGGCTCGATTCAACTCGTGAAGGCCGTCTGTTGATGAATTTGATCGATGTGTCTTTGCCAAGTAGGACTTGTGGGATCGAGCAATGGTTTGCCTCTTTGACAATCGTCAATTAATGGTTCGTTTCACCTCAGATGAAGATCTGGTTCGTGCTTGGTCTAGCGCCACTCGACATTGCAACGGGTGTATGTTCTTTCTATTTCAATGGACGATTGAATGATGTATGAATCGGGATCCCACATCCCTTCCGATCTGGGTAAGTCTCCCCAATATTCCTTTACCCTTTCAAAATCCAGCGATCTTTTGTATGCTTGGGAATATGATAGGTCGCTTCCTTTGTTCTGATGTGCGTACTTCTACCCTGTGCCACCCGATTAATCCCCGGTGCTGTGTTGAGGTGGATGTCTCCAGACCGCCGGTGGAATGGGTGTGGATTTCAGTTGGAGAGGAATATCGATGGAAGCAAGCGGTTATCTATGAATCTTGGGTTGATTATTGTTCAAGCTACAAAAGACTGGGCCATTCCTGTTTGAGATTCCATGCCGGGTTATAGTGCAGGAGGCCATCGGCATCAATCTCTCTTGCTGAGGACAGGAGACCCGCTGTGATGGAAACTGAGAAAGGAAATCTCAGATAGTGGGGCACGCTGCCTGTTAATACATCCACTGGTGCTACTGCGAACCCGTTGGTGTCTACAGTTTTCGCACGGCTCAGGAACGATTTGAATAGGGGGAAGGAACTGCAGGTTTGTGATACCAAAGGTGTTGGCGATGGTGGGGCGGCATTCCCTTCAAATGGTCTCACAGCTGCAGTTCTTCATCAGCAACCTGAGTCATCTGCTGTGTCGAACAGGGATTTCAATGCTCAACTCGGTTGGTCTAAGTTTGGCGTGTATACTCATAGGGAAGGGGGTGGCAGTGGTGGTATTAGTCACTGTAAACAGGGCTCTGATGTGAGTCATGAATTGGATATCATGCAGGGGTCTGCCCCAGATGTGAGGCAATTGCCGTCTGCTAGATGTAAGAAAAATCGAAATATGGAGATTGTAGGCGGATGCACTGGTTAGGTTAATGCTGCTAGCTGCGTGTTGATTAACATACCCACCGAGAATCGCTTTCAAGGGGTATACATGGCGGCTGGGGAAGAGATACCTCTTATATGTGGCAGTGGTAGCGTGTAGAATGAGTGCAAGGAGAATGCAGTAATGTATAAAGATGGGATTGACGCTGAACATACAATGGATGACCAACCTCAATTCGTGGCTATGGTTGACTTGAACAATCATTTTCAGCAAAACCAGCTAGTGCAGTATCAAGAGATACAGTACCATGGAAAATGGGGAGACCTCGCTGATAGTGATAAGGAAAATCATGCAGAGATGGTTAGGCCATCATACAGTGAGATTGTTCAAGTGGGGAACAAGGCGATGTCGGTGATCCGAGACAAGGTGATTGGTTCTCCCCGTGGAAGGAGGAAGAAAGACTATTCCTATTTGGCAAAGCCGATGCCTACCAGATCGACTGTCAGAAATATGCAATCTTCAAATGAGTTTCTTGAGCTGGAGTGGCTGAATCTGAGGAGAAAATATGCAAAGGTTATGAAGCACTACGAAAGTTAGGTGTGGGAAACGGTGACTGAGGAAGAGTATGTTTATCATGGTGGTGGTGAGGGGTATGATTTTGAGGATTTGCAGTGACTATTCTGGTTGAGTAATTCTCTCTCCTGTCATTTTCTGTTATCTTAATAAAAGGTCAGGGGTCCTACCTCTGGATACACTTTCCTGGTAATTTTACCGCTTCTGTGAGTGGAATTTCGAAAATCCGAGAGACATGGTTGATGTCAGTAAGTAAAATGTGGTTCAATGAGATGAAAATAATTTTTTTGTGAATAGTAACTTTTTACTTTTTTTAACCACGGTTAAAAGTAAATAGGGTAATTAAGGGTAAAAATGATATTATTATTACCCTAACACAAGTCCTAATTCTATTGGACAAGTGTAATTAGACCAAAAACAACCTTTGGAATAAAATATGACCATTTAGGCCAACTTGGATTAGATTAGGACATTTATTATTAATTTATTTAAAGAATGGTTAAAATAGTTAAAATCAAAGTTTAATAAGTAAATCATTTTTAAAATGGGGTTATACATAAGATAAATTCGACTATAAATATTAATTAGAAATATAAAAAGATTTCCTACATAATGGTATTTTATTTTTAATTTTTAGACATTAAATAATTTAATTTATTTATGACACAACGATGATGTAGTAATTATCTTATTAATGAAATATTGACATAATTGATGATATAAATACCAAAATAATTGTAATTTGAGACTTTTTCTGAATTACACTAATTTCCTAGGTTAATATATCATGTTAGTATTGATTTAATTAACTTGGTTCGAACTAATAATTCTGTTATGATTTTCACAAAAATCAATTACTAAATAGTGTCAAAATTGACATAAAATAGGTTTTAATATAAATATTATATTATTAATTGTTATTTTATTCCTAAAAATATAAGGTTCGGCAAAATGACTTAGATAAGGTTATATATATTAATAATAAACAACTTGGGCTTCTTTTGGCTTGTTATAGTAATTTTATTAACCTTATAGTGTAAGAACACAAGAAGACACGGTGAAAGATAAATTATCTAACTTAACGTTAAATCTAAATGATAAGGTTAAAATTGATACATAAACTTGTCTAAATTCTATTGGATGAGATTATTTCGACCCCTACCCACCTTAGCTTCGAAATATATCAATTTGATGCTATTAAAACCTAATTTGACTTTATAATAAAATAATAAATTTAGTTATTCCAAAGGTGCCCCTCTCCTCCCTTATAAAAGGGAACCTCCACCCCCTCTTCCTCACACCACATTGAGCCTTCAAGCTCGGCCAACCCCTGAAAATTTCTCCTCTCCACTTCCCTAGAAACATCTTAGAGGTTTTGTTCTTCTTCAAAGACCTATTTTAGTTCCTTAAAAGGAGGTCTCAAAGAAGCACTTCAATGAAGAGGTAATGTCCGTTACCGATTAATTCATCTTTATTTCTTCTTACACTTATTCTTATTTAGTTGTTTCATTATGAATTAATAACATCAGTATCCCTCATATACTGATATGTTATTATAAGTATGAAACAACCCTATTTCAGCATCTATCCATCCTACGGAAAAAGAAATCACCGCGCGTGCGTACGTACAGAATACTGTCTCCACACCGTGGTGTAATATATTTTCCACCACCACCTTACATGGATGGGTATAATGGTGTAAATAATGACTATATATGACTATTATAAAGTTATATTGATTCTGAAATATTATACATACACTCCAATACAATTCCATGATCATAGGAACGATATCATCACTCGTGCATACGTACGGAATACCGTCTCCACGATGTGATGCGACTCGTTATACATGATATTCATTGCATAATGATTATATGAATGAATTTAATGTATGAATATGATATATATTACACTAATAGAATTAGGGAAATTAGGTATCTATAACCTAAAGAGAATAAAAATAATTTATTCGACAAAACACGCATAAGAACAAAAAGTGATAAACACTCGAATAAAAAGTAGTAATGAAATATTACTAATAAGAAGCTAAGAATATGACCATATATGATATCATAACAATAATTATGATTCTATAATAAGTCAATAACATTATTTAAATCATTATACAGGAGGTTCGGACACTTATGAGGAAAATCGGACCTAAGGTAAGGGAAATATCACAATTTCATTTTTATCCGAGATTGTTTATACTTTAGTATTTACTGGGGTGTATTTTATCATCCACATCCATGTTTCCTCAATATGTAATATTATTTCCATCCACCTACAATTGTGTAAATCCAATTTTTCCCTTTCGGTGAGTTTTTAGTAAAGGATATGAAAGGAATCTTTTGTCATTTTTCGTACGAGGTACTTTTTGACTTTTCCGACAAAAGTACGAAGAATGTTTCTTTTTAACTTATACGGCATGAATGGATTTTTAAAAAATTATTTCCAAGAAGAATTAGTTACAAGTTTTCATGTTTATTTTTAATCTACTTCTTTTAGTTCAGAATTGTATGACATGTTAAAAAAGGAAAAGTGTTTTTTGAAGAAGAAAGGATATTTTCCTCAAGAATGGAGTTCAAGTGTATTATCAAAATTATTTTCCATCTAAGATAATAAAGGGTTCTGTTTCTATCCCTATTATTACATTGATTTGATTATGTTGTGAAGGAATTATATTTTTATGAATTCCTTTATCTTATATGAATTGTTTTATGATGTCACAATGTTTAAGATTCCCATTTTTGTTACATGGGTTATGCTATGATGTATGGTTTCTGATTTTGTGGAACACATAAGAATGGTATCATTATGAGATGGGTGGGACCTATATCTCCCTCCAATGAAGTGGGTAAAGATTTTATATCTCATGAGATAGACATGGCTGGAACGGTAGGTTTTACCGGTTCAGTGAAATAGGACTAAAACGAGGAATGAACTCGGTTCAGAAATGGGATTTGTCCACTAAGATAGTCTTGGCAATGATTCTTGACTAACAAGAAATTATTCTCTATGATTATGTGTGTATTCCACAATGTTTCATGTTTTATGTTATTATTAGTGGGATTACATTTCACTACTATGATTTATCCCATGTTATGAAATTATGATCTCTTTTGCAGGTTAGGATTTCCAAAAGTTATGTGCTTATGTATATGATGTGATTGATATTTCTTTTGTTTACTCTTACTGAGCATTTGATCTCACCCTTTTGTATGTTTTATTTCCCCAGGTCAGGAAGAAGGTTATTAAGTAGAATATTCTAAAAAGGGACTCTAGATATGATGAAATAAATGGGAGGCAAAGTAGATGCTTTATGAACCAGTTGTTTATGATTTCCAGTTTCTAAAGACACTATACCTATACGGTCCATTCGTGGTTTTGTTATATGTTGTAATAAGTATGATTCAATTTTGAAGTATTAACATTGTTTGTAAAGTATGGGTCGTTATACATCCTATAACTTTTTCACCCGAATCACACTCCAAAATGTCTCAAAAAATGAGGATAAGATGACAGTTCTACATAGAACATTAGTCCAAACTAGCTAGATTCTCCCTTGGAACTCCTATTCAAAATCAAGAACCCCATATATTCCATGATTTAATTCCATTATCACCTTCCACTGAGAATCGTTCAATTCATGATAGTCTACCTTGCTCTGACTACTAAAGAAATAGTTGAAAAATTGGTCGCCGAGGAATGCACCAAAATAATATCACTTGCCGAAGCCATACATGATGCCAAAGTATCCGAGGAACTTATCAAAATACAATTGTATAAATATATGTATATCTCAAAATGCAATCACCTTCCGTGCCATGATCTCAAAATGTTTATCAAACCAAGATCTCTACTTAAAAAAGAAATATGAAAACACAAGTCCAACCTATATTACATAGTTTATCCTATGAAATGGTTTTATACCAAAAAGGTCTTGAGTTAATCAAAGGGTATATTGGCCTCCCACCAAGCCATACCATTCAATCGTATCCTAAGAATATGAATAGTAAATGAACAGACATGTGTACAAATTGAAAGCATAGCCGAGAAGGGCTTGATACTCACCATGAATACTCATAATGAACTTCTCCCTAGATTTCATGATAAAAACACATAAGAGACACAATACGGACACTCACCTAGCATCCATATATGGTGATACCTCAGGGAGGTATATTTCCTGAGAAAATTAGAATATTTCCATTGTCATAATACTTAGTAGTCCAACCATGTATCTATCATAAGATAAAAACCCATAAAAATGTTTTAACAGAAGGATGTCACGCACCATATCAATACACTAGGGTCATTGGACCACCCATGAAAAAGAAATGAGTCATCAACCTCACAAAAAAATTCCCCAACATTGATACACATAATATTTATTCAGATGAAAAAATATATAAATATATAAATATATATATATATGTTATTACGCCAAATTGAATAGGTATTTTTCAATAGTAGAAGTCACACACTAGTAGGCCTATATGTAGTGAATTCTACATGACAAATATTATTCATGAGATTCATCTTTATTTTTTAGAAAAGAGATAGAAACCATAACTGTCCTCTTTTCAATGATTAATATCAAATGATCCATAGTAAATTATATCATCCACACAAAACGTGCGGTTCAAAAAGACAAAAACGATATAAAACATTAATGTCTCATATTTGAAAATCATTCTAAACCCCTGGAAATTAGGACTTTTTTATTAGAACATTTTTTATTGATTTAAAAATATGATATCCGTGATAGGCTCTGGCACTTTACAAATAATTTTTTCTATTATAAAATAATTAGTAAATACCATGAAAATAATTCACAGATAACAATTTGTAACATCTCATCCCAGATTCCGCTAAATTGGTTCTTTGAGCTATTTCATTAAAAGGCCTTAACCACACATCTCATTACAATAGAGGCTTCTGACTAACAGAGATGGCCTAGGGTGTGTTGGTGTGGAGTCTATTCCCTCATATCAGAGTAACAAATAAATATAAATAACTAATTATTTTAAAAACTTCTAAATTAATATGGTTTGGAAGAAGTACATAAAATAAAATAGAGCATGATATAATAATAAGTGAAAATTATATATAATATCGAACTGTTACATCTAACATAAAACACTTTCCACCCACTGGGTTGACCATAATGATATTGAAAAACAAAATAAACTAAAATAAATGTATATGGATCTACAACTAACTCCACGAAAGACCACATACCCAATCTCCAAAAACATTTGAACGACATTAGACCATATAGAAAAACCCACACTAGAACCACTAATAAAACATGAAACACATGAAATCATCCCTACACACTATTAAAATTTTCTCAACAAGAAAAATAGACATAAGGTATACATGAAACAATGAGGTGCACATGCAGGGGTGAGAAATAATTTCTGTTGGAAAACCCAAATAAAGACATAAATATATTGGTACATGTGTATGAAAAAGTGATATCTTTTCCTTGCTGAGAATAAACTAAAAAGATAAGTGAATAAAATAAACATGAAACCATTGTCAAACCCCAATTCTATAATTCCGATAAATAGGGAAGGTGCTACCATATAATTCAATATTTACATGTTTATAAATATATTGTCACATACAAGTACATATATTCAAAAATATTAATTTTCCTGAGTATGGTGAATGAAAATAACATAAAACTAGTCATTAGTTCATCCTTTGGTTAGTAATCCAAATTGTTTGGTCTTCCTATGAATGGGAATTTTGTTATATATTGTACCACTCAGGTTGTGTATCATTATGTCAATCTCTTGGATTGTAATCCCAATCAATATATACATTCATTATACAATCATGTTGATATATATGAAAATGTACGTCACTACATGCGGATACTATTACTACACATAGGTTTACCCGTTCTCACCTCCCAACAATATAATAAAGGATTCCAAGGAAGTTTGTCAGGAAATATAATAAATGGGCACTGAGGTATACTCGGTGCTTCTCCTTCCATGTAAATATAGTTCAGTTTTTGATCTATAGGTCCTAGATTATAGCCAGTAAAAAAATTCAAAACATAGATAATACCTAAGGGTCTGACCCCTAGTTGATTTTTAAGGAAAACACATTGGTAAGACACCATGCGCACACCTGGAGTCTCTAATTAGTGGCAGTAGAAGAATCAATAACCATTAGAAGAGTGTAATCATTTTGTGTATACAATGATGTGAAAATATAGTACAAAAACCATGTTAATGTAACCGATTAGTTAGATAATATCCATCCATGTCATAAGACACATGTCCAAGAGAGTTTAGTCCTCCTCAATATACCACAAGTCAGTGAGAGCATAATCATCCTCATCACATATCAAATAGATGATATTAGAATTATTATCATCACATATTAAATAGAGGGGAGTGGAATAATTTTAATCACATGACATAAGGGAATCACCCATGAGTACAATTACTATGAATTCCAATCTCATATACCATATTCATATTCACAACAACCCAAAACATTGAAACACCTCTGGAAATACTAATAATACAAAAATTAAAATACATAATGTCACAACAACGAGGTCCTAGGTAGTACCTATGAATATCCAAAGAAAAAATCTAAATAATATGGATCAGAATCCAGATCCAAGGAAAAAATGTTTGGTAACCCTTAAGAGATATAAAGATTCATCACAGCAAGCTCAATTGCCACCGATCCGGAAGAATCTTCGGATGTCCTAACTATATCAGTAATAAATAAGTTAATGTATGAACAATGGATTGAAGGTGGCCAAAAAAAGATAACACTACTTCAAAAACCTCATGGTATTACATTTTTATCATGGTATCTAAGATTACACTCGGAAACCTCTCTACCAAAACTAAACATACAATATAAGAGACTATCAAATACCAGGGAACTTTTTGGTTTCCTCAAGTCTACACATTGATGAGGCATCCAACATGGGATCCTTGATGCGTACACATAAGAAAAGGCATCCTACTCGTGATACCTAACAACAAAGGTTAAAGTGGAATACTACACAAGATCCTCAGTATATACTATATGTGATGGTGATGAGGGTATCTAGAAGGAGTGATCGAACATGATTCATGCTTTAAATTATGTTTTCTTTATATTAACTCTAATGCTAACTGATTTTGGTGTGGGCAATTCATTTATTTAAAAATCATTTTTTCTTGTGCTATAGACAATTATAGACCACACAATCAAACTACTTTTTCTTGAGAATCAAACGTATGGGGATCATCCTATATATTATTTCTATATTCAATATGAGATTATAATTTATTGGGAGATACTCTATTAGGACATCATCATAGCATAAATTTGACCATATTATTTCATACATTATTTGAATTAGGTATGTATATTCAAAGAGTTGGTATAATTATATTAACACATAGTTATTTTCCATTTGATGATGGGTTGAGGTTCACTTATTGTGGATTATTAGATCCTCAGGAGGTATTAATAGGTCCAACACTATAGCAAATGATTGTAATGATCCATTTGTTAGAAATTCTGGAAATATGCACCACTAATGTTGTGATTCATGAGACCCTGACACCTATAATTTGATGTGAATAAGAACCTTATTAAATATAACATTGGAAATAACTGAAGAGAACGAAATTTATTCATCTATAATTAAAATGTAACCAATAACTATTTAGTGACTTTCATTCGTGGGACCTTTAAGTTTTATAGCCATATAGATTTATAGAAATACTGTTACTAAGGAGGAACATGTCATTCTCATCTAAGGGATATTTTTTCAAGTATATCTTAAACAACATAATCCATAATAAATCTTCAACATATCAAAAAAAATCTATAACCAATCTATTCTATTAGGAATATTATATGTAATAAATATCATCCTAAAATTGGAATTAAATACATAATAAGGATGAGAAAAAAATGATTAATAAGGGTAAGTGTAATAGATAATAGTCCTAGATCATAACTAATGTCACTAACCAACCTGGGTCGACCATGAACTCATCGCCCGACCAACCCGTGGTAAGGCCCGAGGGGAGTTCCTGATCCCCACGGGCTGGAAACTAGTGATGGGAATCAGAACTAAACAAGTGGGAATGATTTTTCCCAATGAAAATAAATAAAAAAGTTAAAAAAAATAACACAAGGAAAAAAATGACATGAAAATGGAAGAACAACCCACAACAGCAAACTAACCTGACCACAACCAAAACTCATCGCGACTCCGAGAGTTGCTCACCAGTCCACAACCAACTCTTTCCCACAGTGAGGAAGCTCAATTCAAACCTGTAACAAAACTAAAAAAAGGAAAACACTATAGTCGTGAGTATTAAAACATTGTAAGTGTTACCAACAAACTATTCCCAATGCACTACATTTAAATAAAGAGATTTACTAATTCTAGGTTTGAACTAAGTTATACAAAATATGTGTTTCAACACACACACTTCCATTTCTAAGACAGGTAACAGTCCATTGCCCTTTTTAATTTGAAATCATGTTTAATGTTTGAAAGGAATAGGTGAATTTCATTTTAAAACATTTCCGCGAAAAATTTATAAATTCAAATCTCAGTTGTTAGTAAAATGAAAAAACACACACAACACACACTAAGGGTAATGGAAAATAAGTGGCACACATGGTACAACAACCGAAAAAGACCTCTCAATCGTCTGCCACAAAAAAATAAACAGTAAAGAAAACATGGGTTGAACCTAGGAGCTTGTGAACAATCCAGAAATAACCATACATGTGACTCATCCTAAAGGCAAGCCTACTCTCTGTGACCTCATAATTACCTAATGCCAGGTGTTTCCCTACATGGCCTAACCAACATAACCAATCCCATAGCAGAGTGTCATTCATACTAAGGGCCACTAGACAGTGTGTAATCTAACCTAGTGCAGCAATTGTTTTCAGAAGATTCACTTACTATGTCTGGTTCCCTTGTCAACACATATAATAAATAGGAAGGGGGTGAGTCAAAAAAGTCAATAATGAAGTTCAAGCATCACACAAAAATCATGCATCCATCGTACCCAAAATATCACATCTGAGTCACCCCAAATAGAGTTTTCCAAAATAATTTATTTTATTGAAGTGCCAAACGGGCCTTCACCAATTTTAAGATAAATCCTTATTTCTCAAGTGAACCAAAACACCTGTTCTCGCCTTAAAATAAATCATTTATCAATAAACTATAACTACATTTAAAATTCCCTGAATTATGATTATAGGAAAAATGGGCATTCTTTCACTAATGGGTGTCCACTAATCAAGAGAATGTTTCAAGTGTCGTGTATAAAATAAACGGATCTTCTTACACCAAATTATCATTTAAAAATATATAATCTAATATTATTTCCCATTTATTATAATTAATAAAATATCATGAAATCAAAAAATTATAAATTTAATGGCGAGTGTAGTGGGGGACATACCTCAATTTGAATCTTGAACACGATGACATGACACGCCTCGTAAAGGCGTGCAAGCACGCACACATCGATGATCGTAGTATCGTGGGTTTCAACACCGATATGCTGCAACAACTACACAAACAACTAAAAACACATAAACATGGACATAAAATGATCTAAACTATGAAACAACGCAAAATAACTAGATAGACATGTTTTGAAAATATCACATCAAAACACATATCAAAACACAAACAATCTATTTATTAGAATCCAATCACAACCTTTAGACACAACAACCACATTACACACATCATACGAACCACATTGTTAAAGTAATAAACAATTTGAATACTTTATAAAACATCCACAAATGGTGAAACCAAGGTTCATATCAAAACATACTAAGATTCACATATGAAAACACATTAAAATAAAAAACACAACATCATCACAACTAATTCACTTAAAAAGAACTCACATTAGCATACATGTATGTCAAACACCAACAAAACATATTTTTGCATCGCACCATTAAACTGTAAAACAATATTAGACACAAAACCTACCAAATCAAACACTGCACATTACAATGTCACCATTCACACACCCCAAATTATATTTCAAAACCACACATACTCTAACACCCTTTTAATAAAAAAAATATTCAATACCAAAATAATTTAATAAATTATTTACAAGATTTACATAAAAACATCCACAATGAACAAAGTGGTTTTGAACCAGAAATACACCACATTTCACATGAAATCCCACAATTTGAAACCAAATATGCTGCCGAACAATTTGAAACATGATTTCACACCATATGTAAAAATAAGAGGACATGCTAATATACTTAAGAAAAATAAATTCACCAAAATCACCGCACAATAAAATCAAATTATACCTTAATAAATTTAATCAAATTTATTAAATAAATCTAAAAAAATAGTTATGGAAAGGATACACCTACAGTAAGGATGGTCCGTTGGGGGAAACTGATGTAGGTGGCGAATGGATGCGCTAGAAATAAACCAGTTAAATGAAGGGAGGGTGACACAATGGGAAGGGAAGTGGGTTCTAGGGGGCACTACAGCGCTTCTGGAACTAGTCGGCAGGCTGATGGTAGAGGGAAAGGGAGGCAGGGTCTTGTGGCTACTATCAGAGCAGCCGAGTGAGGGTGGATGGAGTGGGCGGAGGGGAGAGCTAGGTTCGAGGAGGCTTTAACACAAGGATGACGAACAGGTTGGGGTGCTGCGGGCCGGCACAAGCCGATGGCCGGGCTAGGTGAAACACCATGAGAGGAATGTGAGAACCAGGAGGGGAGGCTAGCACAAAACCGAGGTCTTCTGAGGGGATGCTCGCCGCATCGGGAACGAGACCAGAGGGAGGCGGGGTCCGACGGGTGAAGGTGGTGATGTGTGAGGCCGGGGGTTGCTGGGCTTGGATGCGGAGGCCAGGTGGAGGCCGGCCGGGTGAGGTAGTGACGACCACTAGGCTGGTGCAAGGATGATCTGCGGGGCGGCTTCCACAGGTGGAGGTCAAAAACGTGGTGTGGGTGAATGGGGGCGCCGCACGTGGTGAAAGGGGGGGGGGTGCTACATGTTCATGGGGAGATTCTAGGGTTAACAATTTTTTAATTATAATTTTAATAATTATAGTAATATTAAAAATATTACTATTAGTATTACCAATAATAATAATAATAATAATGTAAAGAATAATAATGATAACACCAATAATAATAAAAATAGTAATAATAATATAAAGAATAATAATAAAACATTAATAAATATAATAATAACCATAAATGTTATAATAATAAAGATGACAATAACCAAAAATAATAAAAATAAAAATAATAACAATAATAAAATCATATTGATATTAACATTATCAATTATATAATAACCTTATTATTATTTAAATTTTACCAGTTAACCCACATTATTTAGATTAATTTATTTTAATGGTTAGATACTTGCACGGACATGTTGGTAATGATGCAACCACCGCCTGTTGTGTGGTGACCGTGCAGTTGTCTAAAACCCACGAAAGATATTAAATGACAAAAAAATTAATCTGGGACACAACCCGAACCATGGTACAAGGACCCGAATCCAATAAATAATAATATAAAAATAATTTAAAAAGGTTAGGGTGTGACAACTAATGAGAAAAATATATTCATAAATTATATGGAAGGAATTAATATCAAAAAACATAATTCCATGATATAATGAATTTATAAGAATAATAAATATATATATATATCAATGAAAATTGAAATATCATGTGGATGACAGTAACTGGTTTTATAAGGAGGAAACATATAATGTTGGATTGATAATTCCATTCCCTAATCCATCGAATCTTATTCTTGGACATTATCATCATTCTATTAAGCAACTTTTTTTATAAAATATTTTATTCTAGGAATGAATACACCAAAATAATAAATAAATTTTTTACTGATTAGCCCTATCAATGCATTGAGGGTCTATTGTAGGCCCCACTAATAATGAATTTAGTCAAATTTATTCATCATATGATGTAATGAATATCATATAAAACAAAAAACATGTATACATTAATAATAAATTAACATCCGTATTGGATCAACATGTATATAAATTTTAAAATTTCCCAAAAAATGGACTGACATTTATTGTGTTCAATCCTCGAACATAAATCATATAGAAAAAGGGTTATAAATAGGGTTCATAATGGAATGACTTTGGATGAAAATGGATTCCAATAAGAAATGATGATTTCGAATGATAATTTTAGTAATATAATCGAAGGATTTTGGTAAACAAAAATAATATAGTATGAGTACATTTAAATAGTATTCCATTGACAATATATCAGCCACAAAAATAAATAAATTAGGGAATATGAATCATATCTCAATGAATTAAAACCATGATTCAAAAAACCTATATGAAATGATAACATATAATTAAAAATACATTAAATGAATAAAATAAAATTAAGTAACAATGAAATAAATTATATTAATTTTACTTAAATGTAATAGGTAATTGAATACACCATATAATATTATTTGTGGGATGAAATTTAAAAAATTCCTCATGGAATTGAAAATAGAGTAAAAAAATAGTTACGAATTATGATACATTCAAAGGAAAAAACCTTGTAATATATAAATTGAAATGAAACATTATATTACATGTTAAACTTTAGATTAGTGATATAAAATAAAAATTTGGATGTGATTAAATTGCAAAATATAAATAATAGTTTATATCATAAAAATATTTTATGTAATTTAAATTTGAGAAATTGATCTCTTATATCTAACATAATAATTGAAGTGTGAATAAATTTATAACGAGGTCATAATGATGAAATATAAATCCATGAGTAATAATGATAAAATAAAATTCCATGAATTAATTAGATTGAATAAATAAATCTTGGATCGATGTTTTTCAATATTAAACTTTCTAACTCAATGCAACAATTTTTAGTTAACAAAAACAATTACCATAATTCATTATTAGAAAAAATGATCTCTAACATCATGTGTAATAAAATATTAATCATCATAACCCAATTAAGAACATTTTTTCATATATATGAAATTTATAAAAGCTTCTAGTTATAATTATTCATTTAATGTATATTAGATAGTTTTTAGGTGGTTTCAATATATGGTGAGAGAAATCAGGATCATTTTGAACTATTCATATAATTAAAATGTTTTTATTTAATATTCTTAAAATTTAATCTTCTATAGATAATTTATGGTAGTATGATTTTATTTCTATAGTAAATAAAATGTTATTTTTTCACTTTAATGGTATTTTGTTTATAACCCTTAAATATGAAATCAATTATGAGCATAGTTCTATGATTTTTCATGAATGGGAATGATTATATTAATTAATAAGTCTAAACTTGTTATTAAAAATCCAAAACCATTGTAAACTAATAATTTTATAATATATATCATATATTACTATTAATTATGTTCTCAATTTAATTCAATTTTTTTATCATTGTTCAAGTAGGTGGTTTGACTGACCCAAATTTGAACTAATAATAATTAATGGAAAATTAAAATTATAAAGTTAATTCCTTAGGAATTATAAAATTATAAAATTACATTATTATATTATATTTAAAATTTTAATGTATTGAATTAATTTTTAGGATTAAAAATTATAATAATGATACCAGATGAATAATGAGATATATTACTTCATTGAGATGGTAGTTTGTAGAAGGAATAGTGAGTTTTTTAAATTTTAATATAATTATAGGGGATGAAGGTTTAATATAATGAAATTATATATAATTATAATTATATTATACATGTAAATGTTTTTATTAAATTTATATTTTATAATGGGTGAAGAGGGGTGTTGGTGAAAAGAATAGTGTGTATGTTGGGAAGGCTATAGTATTCACAACGCATGAATGATGGGTTTTTTTACTTACATCAAAGGGGATTAATGGTTTCTAGTTTTTCCCTTATCAAAATAACATTAATTATTAAAATAAAAATTATTTAATTATTTATTCATTAGATAAAAATATTATCAAAATTATTAATGAAAATAAAATATATTTAGAAAAATGTACTCAGGTATGGGAAATGGGATATCCCAGGTAAGACCCCTAGAAAAAAGTGGCCATAAAGACATTTCATTTGGCCAAGGGCTCATTTAATATGATTAGGATTATATGGGAAGAATGAAGGGATAAATTTATAGAGGAAGTTCAATTTTTATGGTGTTCTTGATATAATGGTGGGATGTGGTGAGAATAACATGTTTTTAAATATTTTATATTAATATAATAAGAAAACATTATTCACAAGTAATGTGGCTCCAAAAATGGTCAATAATCAAGGGGGGATTTTATAAGTTTGATCATACTGAGGAAATTTATTTTCACAAATATTCTAACAAAAAATTCATTCTTTTACTCTTATATTTTTAACTTTTACTAATTTTGTTTGTCCTTAGTAAATAGTTATTACCTATGTAAATTTGTGTTGTTTTATAATATAAAATTTAACATATAAAATGATTTAGAATAATTGATTCCATGTATGATTGAAATTTTTTCATATAAAATATATTTTTCATGGGAAATATATTATTAAACTAGCGCATGTAACATATAAAAAAAATTCATTGATAAAGAATATTTAACGATTAAAAATTATATACAGTATAAAACGTTAGATGTTTATTTATTTTAATTAAATAAATTATTTTATTATAATACTGAAAAAATTACAACACTTATAAATCAATCCAAAATCAAATTATACCATAAAAATTATTATATCATAGAAAATAATATAAAAAATTTCTTTTATTGGAATATATTACTCAAGATTATAAATAATTAATTATATTTTTAAAAAAAATTTATAATGGTTTTTAAAATTTTAAAATATTACTTCATTAATAAAATTTTAATTAATTAAAATTTTTTAACACCTCAAGTTCTACTGTATTTTTCCCTTGGATTAAGGCAATAACTTGCATTATAAGCAACTAAGAGTTTTAACACCCCACGACAAATCAAACTAGCCCTTATGAATAATACTACCCACTTTTTGAAACACTAAATTTTATTTTTCAAATTTGAATTCATTTTTGGATATTGAATGACAAAATTATCTTAGGGTGAATTTCTGTTATTTTTCAGAAAACATTCAATATTTTATGAATAGTGAAAAACATTGTGTTATTATTTAAAATCGATTTTTTATTTAAATAATTAGTTATTTTATATAAATTTATATTTGGAAAAAATAGATAAATAATACCTATATATGTTCAATTCAAATCATTGGATTAATTTTATAATAATTTTATATATATAAAATTTTACTGAAATTAATTTTTGGTGAGTAGTAACTTTTGACTTTTATTTACCATGGTTAAAAGTAAATATGGTAATTAATCATAAAAATGATATTATAATTACTCTACCACATGTCCTAATTCTATTGGATAAGTTTCTTTTCGACCAAAATCTACCTTAGGAATAAAATATGATCGTTTCGATTCACTTGGATTAGATTAGTACATTTATTATTATTTTATTTCAAGAAAAGTAAAAATTGTTAAATTTAAAGATTAAAAAATAAAAAATTTTAAATATAGGGTGATACAAAAGAAAAATTAATCTATAAGTAATAATTATAAATATAAAAATATATTCTAAATATAGGTATTTTATATTATAATTTTTTACATTAAATAATTAAATTTATTTATGACACAATGACGATGCTGTAGTTACCTTATTAATGAATGATTAAAATAAATGATATTATGAATATCCAAAAAAAAGTATATTGAGACTTATAATGAATTCCACTAACTTTATAACTTAATTTGACATGTTAGGGTTGATTAAATAAATTTTCTTCGATGTAATAATGTTTTAATGACTTTCACAAAAAAATACCAAATACTGTCAAAATTGACATAAATGAGTGTCCAAAACAAATTCCATATTACTAATTGATATAATATTCCTAAAATCTAATATTCAGAAAAGGGACTTATATAAGGTTTTATATAATAATAATGAACAACTTGGGGTTCTCTTGGACTTTTATAGTAAGATTATTAGCCATTTATTATAAATACCCATTAATACATGGTAAAAGTAAAACTATTTAACTAAAATTTAAATATAAAAGATAAGGTTTATATAGGGACCTCAACCTATCTAAAACCCATTGGTTTTGAGGTTTATACTCATACCAACATTAAAATATAAATAAATCATTTTTGAGCCATTATAAAATGAATATGATTGTATAATAAAATAATATTTCAACCTTTTTTTAAGTGACCCTCACCTATCTTATAAAATGGTACTTCTACATATCTCAAAATCACACCGTCAATTAATTTTGGATTTAACAAAACCTACTCAAATATCCTCCCGACTACCCTCAATTAGACCAACATTCCTTACTTTGATCAGAAATCCAGACTATGTATCCCTTTTGATCAAATTAAAAGGAATCACCAAAAAATGAGGTAATAATTTCATCACCTCATTCAATGTTATGTTATTCTTCCACTTCCCCATTGTTTGTTGTTTCCATACCAAAATAAAAACTCCAGTAAATTCTACATAATGTGATGTCATTATAAATATTATACAAGAATATTAATTATTCTATTTATGATATGAATGACAAGTCAACATACGTGTGTATGTACGACATACCATCTCTACGTCGTGGTGTAGATTGTTATCCAAACGCATCGTTATTTAAATGGCTATAATAATGTGTATAAATGATGTAAATAATAGATATAAAATCTTTAGGATTAATTATATATGATATACAATCCAATTACATATTATTTCACCATCAAGGGAATGGTATTGTCACTCCTGTGTACATACGAATTACTGTCTCCACGAACGCAATGAGATTCCTTCCCCATCATAACAATTCAAGAATAATTTTAATTTTATGATTAAAAATAATGTTTATGAACATATTATCATTCTCTATATGAATCAAAAACATAAAATTCATATGAAACATTAATTACATAACAAAACATATAAATAAAAATGAATCTGTTAACAACCGAAACATTGATACTACTGAAATATTATTAAAAAAGAAATATTAGAAAAGCATATATGATATCATAATTATGTATGTTGTTCGTGAATAATTTAATAACAAATATTTAACTATTATAAAAGAGGTTAACATACCCTCGATCAAGGAAAAGTAGAATGTATGGTTTAATTCTACAATCGCTTTATTTTCCGAGGTTGTTTTTGAGTGACTATCTATTCGGACGTATATATTATCCACATCCATGTTTCTTACAAATGTATTTTGAAAATTTTTTACTATTTACTAGACTTTGGGTTAATGTTATTTATACCCTTATTTCACTTGTTATAATATGTTCATAATGGAATATTTCTATTTTCTCATAAAAAGGTCCTTTATGACCTTTTTGAAAAACATTTACAGAAATATTGTTTTTAACATATATTGTGAGTGCGACTATATTCCCCCATTATAATAACTTAAAATCATCCCTTACAAGATTATATGAATATTTTTAAAATAAATATTTTCTTTTATAATTATTTGACATTTAAATGATTTCAAAATAGAATGATATATTTCTTTTAAATGGTTTTGATTTCATCTATGTCAACATCCTTTGATGGTTTTTACCTTTATTGGAAGTTGATTCATTATGATACAATCCTAAATATTGTATAAGAGGATTTGTGATATGTTTTACTGTGGATGTGTTATTTTTATACCATTCATGGTTTATGGTTAAAGTATTAACATTTCTTATAAGATTTTTTTATACAAATGTTTATGTTATGTTTCAACATTTTCATATAATCAATGCATTGGACTTAGAAAGTGATCGGTGGAGCACGATATATCTTTTAGATGCCTCAGAAAGACTAATGAGACAAACTAGTGTCTTGTCAAAAGGATTTGACAAAATATTATTTGTATTCTTTGCATTAGGCCTTGACTATGTGGTTATGATGTTAGGGATTATGCATTCCATCATTAATAAATTGTCTATTAACAATACATGTGAATATTTGACTAGTATAATATCCATGAGAATAAATAAATGGAATTATTTTGATTTATATTTTCCACATTATGGGGAATTTAAAGCTTAAAAAGGCTTTTGGTTTATTCTTATATATTTCCTTTAATGTTTATTCTTATTTGTCAATGTTTTTGCTATATTGTTATCCTTACTCAGCATCTAATCTCACCCCTTTCCATGTTTTATTTTTCCTAGGATGTGAGGAAGTATTTTATGGTTGGCTTGTAGGGATAGTCTAAGGATATAAGTGTTTTCAAATGGAAAAACCTGTTGTGGATGTTTTTATTTCACGATGTAATGTAAAATTTATGTATATATCTAGTACTTCCAAATCTACAAAATTGATCGGTCTTTCTGGGATTTATCCCTTATGACCAGAACAATGTTATGTAATAATGCACTTACTCTGGTAACTAGGTTAGGGTCATTATAGTTGGTATCCACGAATGTTTTGTACAAACCACGGAAGATTTATTTAGAAAAAATCTAATTAGAGAATATTACCAAAAGATATACTTTATGGATTTGTATATAAGAACTTCCTAGATGTTTGGTAATGTAGAAATTTTTTTGTTTTCCATGAAATATATCCTTACCTAGATATGAGCAGGTAGAGGCGAATCTGGAACAATTTTACATAGGAGTGATAACTCCGATAAGGAGTTTCCGGAATGACCTGAGATATCCTGGTTCATGACAACAAGACATGCTGCACTCTGGGTTACAACACTCCCGATGGATATGCGTAACAGAATTATCATTTCCTTTATAATCAATTATGAAGTATTTCTGAGTATATAACTCTTAAAAAGAACACATTTTTATGATTATGGATTATATCCATAAAGTTTACAATTTATGATATTTTTTTAGATGATTGTAATTTTATATTGTGATTCATAAACTAATATAGCGTATGACATTGTTTCGAAATGGCGCCTAGTGGAAGGAATGGAAACCGTATCAAATCATGAAATCCATGTAAGGATTTCCCTCCTAATCAAGATAATTATTTTGGAGATGGTGATGAAACTAGTGGTGATCAATTTATCACAAGACTGGGAAAACTCACAGAGGTTACGAATAATAACCTCTCCCGTATGGATCACCCTGATCCACAACGTGGAGGATCAATGTTAGACCGCTTTATGGGAAAAAACACCAATATTAAATGAGAATTCAAATAAATTTTTAGCTAAGAAATAGATAAGTTCCTTTAAAAAATATTTCATGCTTTGGGGTTTAGTGAAAGGGAAAAAGTTTTTATGGCAGTTTATTGCCTCAATGGTGATGCAGATCAATTTTGGTCCTTAATTTAAAACACAAATAAAGATAAAGAAATATAAAATATTGAATGAAGGGAGTTTAAAGATAGTTTCAATAAAAAAATACATTCTTCATGACCATCGAGTATATATGGTAATACAATTTCTGACTTTGAGGCCAAAGGAGGATGAGAATTTCACAAAGTATAAGGATAACATTACAAGGATAACAGGGCATGCAACATATTATATACAATTCACAAGGAGTATGGATGATCGATTATTTGATGGGTTAAAAAAATTTCTCCATTGAGCATTAGTATCACAATACTTCACATCATATGAAGATATTCTCTCGTGTGCTATCAAGATAGAACAGTAATTCTATAAGAATTACGACATTAAATAAAAGAAAGAGATGTAGAGATCTGCTGAACACTTTGGAAATGGAAATAAGGGCAAGAATAAAAAATTTGAATATCCATCCTATGATAAATGTTTGAAGAAACACCCTAGTACTTGACTAAATGGAATGAGAGTCTCTTACAAGTGTGGGGAAAAAGGCCACCAAGCACTTGATTGCAAGGGAAATAAACATGCTATCAATGTTGAATGCTACAATTTTAGACAAAAGGGGTCATATGAAAATGTATTTCATAAGTTCCAAGATAACATACCTTAGAAATGGAAAAGGGATCAAGGCCAAGCTTATGTGATCACTACTGCTGAGGTTGATGCCCCGAAAGTCATGGTGGTTGGTAATTTAAGGGTTTCTTCAAGATTATCCAATTATTTATTTGATTCTATATCATAATATTGCTTCATATATTCACAGTTTTCAATGAAAATTATATATTTCCAATTGCTTTAACATGGATGTTTATAGCTAAAACTCCTAAGGGACATATCATTGCAATAATGTTTTGTGAATCAATTCCCATTAATATAGATAAATGTTATTTATCAGCTGATATCATCATCATACCCATGATTGAATTTGATATAATCCTCGAAATGGATTTGATTTCAGAAAATGATGCGAAAATTTATTTTAAGAAGAAGGAGGATAAAATTTTTGATGAGGATAGGGAGTACCTTATCATTAGAGATGAAATGTCACCACCTGATTCTTATCTTGATCCACCCTAAGTAGCTCTACAAAATTCAATTATTGGGGAGGAATAAAATGAAATAACTTTGGTTAGGGAAAATAATATTCAAATAGAGGACATACCTATTGCACAATACTATATTGATGTGTTTCCAGAGGATTCACCTAGACATCCTCTATAATGATAAATTGAGTTTTCCATTGATTTAATTCTTGGTTCTAGGCCCATATCGAAGAACCCTTATAGAATGGCCACTGTGGAATTAGTGGAAGTAATGAAACAACTAGAGGAATTGAGTAATAAATGATTTATTTGCCCTTGTGTTTTTCAATAGGGAGACCATATTCTTAATGTCATGAAGAAAGATGGATCTATGAGGTTTTGTATTTACTACATAGAGATCAATGATATAACAATAATGAACAAGTACCTCTACCTCAAATTGATGATTTATTCGACCAAATTCATGGATATAAATATTTATCAATGTTTGATATTCGATCTGGATATCATCAGTTGTTTGTGAATATGGAAGACATTCCGAATATAGTTTTACAAACTAGGAACGAGCATTATGAGTGTAGAGTAATGACTTTTGGATTGACTAATGCACCCCTTGTCTTCATGGATCTAATGAATATATTTCTCTAGTAATATATTGGTTTATTTTTAGTTGTATTTATTGATTATATATTAGAATACTAAAAAACCTATAATGATAATGAAAACCACTTGAACACTATTCTGAAAAACATCAGAAAAATTGAGTTATATGTGTTGGTTAGAAAGTGTGAATTTTAGGTTCAGGAGATTTCTTTTCTTGGCCATATTGTCTCTATGGATGGAATCACTGTCGATTAATCAAAGTACAGGGATATCCAAGAATGGATATCATCGACGAGTATTACTAAGGTGTGGAGATATACTGGTTTAGAAGGTTTTTATCAATGTTTCATTTAGATTTTTTCTCAATTGAATAACCCATTAACTGTCCTCACATGTAAAGGGGTTAAATATGTTTGGAAAAAAAGTGAGAAGAATGTTTTGAAGAACTGAAGAGAAGTTTTTTCAATGATCTTATCTTTACTCTACAATTACGGAATGATGGGTTTGTTATTTATAGTGATGCTTCAAATAAAAGACTCGGTTGTTTCCGTATAACGAAAGATAGGGTCACTGCATATGCATAATGACAGCAAAAAACTCATGTACAAAACTATCCCACTCATGATCCTGAGTTATTAGCTATAATCTTTTCATAGAATATATGGAGACACTATCTCTATTGTGAAAAATGTGGGATATATAATGATCACATGAGTTTGATGTATATTTTATCAGAAAAAGAACTCAACATGAGGCAAATATGATGGCTTGAACAACACAAGTTTTATGATTTCACTATACACAACCACTCGGGGAAGGAAAATAAGTTGGCAGATGCATAAAACAGAAAGGATTATAGGGTTTTAAAGAAGTTTAGAGTAGAAAGGTAACTATGTTCATGGATCTAGTAAAGATGGATTTGGGAATAATAATTTAAGGTGAAACATCAATACTTTTTCAAATGGATGCCAAACCATCTTTACTAGAAAGGTTAAAAAGTTTTCAAACTAATGATGAGGAGCTTCAAAATAAAATTAAAGCTATAAATGATGGGAGATTGATCAACATCGTATATGAAGATGGGATTTTTAAATTTCGGAAGTGACTTTCGGATCTTGAAAATCCATATCTAAAAAGGGAATTTTTGGATGATGCTCATAGCATCAATTTCTCTATACACCCGGGTAGTACAAATATTTATAGAGAATTGAATGAACATTTTTGGTGGGACAACATGAAGAGAGATATTGTTGTTTGTGTGTCAAAATGAATTGTTTTTCAACATGTGAAAGATGGAAGATATTATCCTTGAGTAGTAATGCAACCTCTTCCCATACCTGAGTGAAAATCAGATGATATTATGATGGAAATTTTCATGGGAATACCAAAGACTCCATGATGGAATGATTCAATATGAGTCATTATTGATCATCATACCATTTAAATACATTTTGTTTTCTATAAGATAAGATTTACCACATGAACGTCTAGAACGACTATCTATTAATAATGTTGTAAGACTTCATGATGTACCCCTATCAATTTTTTATGATCGTGATCCCCATTTTAAATCATGATTTTGGAAAAGACTTCAGAAGGTCTTAGATACTGAACATTGTTTGAGCAGTACCTACCACCCTCATGCCAATGGACAATCTGAACAGACTATTCAATCATTAGAAGGCTTCTTGAGATATTGATCACATTATTTTAAAGGTATATAGGACCAGTATATACCTCTGGTAGAACATTCCCATGACAATAGCTTCCATTCAAGTATTCAAATGACACCATATAAATCGTTATATGGAAAAAGATTTCACACACTAACATTTTGGGATGATGTTGGTGAAAGAAAAATTGTATGTTCATAACTTGTTGAGGAATTAATGCAATGTTTAAGGTTATACAAACCCACATCAAAGCCACTAAATTTAGTCAAAAGAGTTATGCCGATAACTGAAGTAATTATTTGGAATTTAAAGTCTAAGAAGATATGTTGTTGAAGGTATCTCCATGTAAGGGTGTTATATGAATCGATATAAAGGGTAAATAATGACTCAGGTACATCATCCATTTCGAAATTCTAGAACTAATTGGGGTTGTAGGTTACCATTTGGAAATTCCACCAAGTCTCTCCAAACATTATGATGTGTTTCTCGTATCACTGTTGAGAAAATAAAAGCATGGCCCAACACATATTCTCACCTATGAAGAAATAGAAATGTATCCCGACCTGTCTTATTGTGAAGATCTTATCATAATTCTTGATACTGGAGACCAATTGTTGAGAAACCAGTCTACTTTTCCGGAAAAAATTATATAGATAAACCATAAGATGGAAGAGGCAATGTGGGAAACTGTGGAACTTATGATCAACAAACACCCAAATATTTTTATAAAGTAATATTCTAGAAATTTCAATGATGAAATTATTTGAAGGAGGGGATAATGTAACACCCCAATCTTCCACGGTATGTTTACCTTTGATTAATTTAATAGCATGTGTTTTACGCTACTTGGAATTTTAACACGCCATGACCAATCAAACTAGCCATTATGAATAGTAATACCATCTCTTTGAAATTTTATGAAATTTATTTTTTAAAATTAACTTTTTTAGATTCTTATTATCATAATTAGCTTAGGGTGAATTAATTTTGTTTTCTGATAACATTACATTATTGATGAATAGTGAAAAACAACATGTTATTGTTTTTTATCGATTTTTTATTTATATAATTAGATATTTTATTTAAATTTCTATTAGGTAAAAATAGATAAATAATACCTATATATGTTCAATGAAATTAAATGGAGTAATTTTATAACAATATTAGTTATATAAAATTTAATTTAACTTTATAATGTCATTTACCCACGTTCATGAAGCATTTGAAAATTTGCACGAAACATAATTTTACTGCTTCTGTGAGTTATATTTTCAAAATCCTAGAGATTTAGTTGAAATTTGTAAGTAACATGATGTTTAATAACATGATAATAAATTTTGGTGAATAGTAACTTTGGAATTTTATTTATAATGGTTAAAATTAAATATGGTTATTAAAGGTAAAAATGATATTATAATAACCCTATCACATGTCCTAATTATATTGGATAAGTTTTTTAGACCAAATTCATCCTTTGGAATAAACTATTATCCTTTTGGTCCACTTGGATTACATTACGACATTTATTATTACTTTATTTCAAGAAGAGTTAAGAGTGTTGTATTCAAAGTTTAATAAGAAAACAATTTTTAATATATTGTAATACAACGATAAATTAGACTACAAATATTGATTATAAATCTAAATATACTTCCTAACTAATGAAATTATATTTATAATTTGTAGACAATAAATAACAAAATTTATTTATGATCAAATGATGATGCAGTTATTACCTTATTAGTGGATGATTAAAATAGTTGACATTATAAATGTCCAAATAAATGCTAATAGATACATATGATGATTTACACTAATTTGATAGGATAATATTACATGTTAAGGTTGAATAAATTAGCAAATTTCTATGTAATAAAGATTTTATGACATTCACAAAAACAAAATATGAAATACTGTCAATATTGACATAAATAAGATTTATAAAAAATAGTATATTAGTAATTGATATAATATTCCTAAAAAAGAATAATCAGAAGAAAGGACTTAGATAAATATGGATATATAAATAATGAACCACTTGGGGTTATCTTGGCTTTTTATATTAAATTTTTAACCATTTATTATAAAAATACTAGAATACAAATTAAAAGATAAACTATTTAACAAAGAGTTAAATCTAAATGATAATGTAAATATAGTCACCTAAACTGGTCTAAAACCAATTAGATAAATTGATTTCGACCCATACCCACCTTATCCATGAAATAAATTTATTTGGATCCATTATAATCCAGAATAGTTTTTTAAAACAAAATAATATTTCAAGCATTTTCTAAAGTGACCCCACATCTCTTATAAAAATGTACTTCCCCTTCTCTAAAAATTACACCTCCAACGCCATTTGGCTAGGATAAACATTCTCAAATATCATCACAACTGCCCTTACTTATTCATAGATGCCTTAACTTGGTCATTAAGGTAACCTAAGGGTCCCTTTTATCAAATAAAATAGACTCACCCTAAGAAGAGGTAATAATTTCATCACTTCATTCAAAGTAATCTTTTTCCCTCCTCCACATTATTTTTTGTCTCCATACCAAAATAATAACTCTAGTACCTTATTAATACTTTGATTTTATCATAAATATGTTACAAATATAATCATTAATTTTTCTATTCTATGAATGAAAAGTCACCATAAGTGCGTACTTTCAACTTACCCTCTCCACGTCGTGGTGTAGTTCGTCATTCAAACACTTAATTATTTGGATGGGTATAATAATTAATATAACTCATGTAAATAATAAATATAACATGTTAAATATTATTTAAATATAATATACTATCCAATTACATATGATTTCACTATCAATAGAGTGATTTTTTCACTCTTGCATACGTATGAATTATCGTCTCCACGAATGTGACGAGAATAATTCCCTATAGTAACCATTCCATAATAATTATTATTTTATGTTTAATAATAATTTATAAGAACATGATATAGTTTAGGATATAAATCATATATATCTTATTGCTTTCAAACATGACTTAGTTAATAAAAAATATAATGGAAAATCAATCAGTTAACACCCGAAACAATGATACTACTAGAATATTATTAAAAAAGAAATATTATAAAATAATATATGATATCATATAGATATATGTGGTCATATTATAATTTAATAAAAATTATTTTACTATTATAGAGCTGCTTCGCATACCCTCAATAATTGGAAATTACATGGTAAGAGATAATTCTACAATCTCATTATTATCTGAGGTTGTTTATTTTTGAGTATCTAGTGGGACTTCTTTACCATCCACGTCCGTGTTTCTTAAAAATGTATTTCAAAACAATTTTAAAATTCCATAGACTGTTGGTTAAAGTATTTTATACCCTTTCTTACTTTTTATAATATTTTTATAAAGTAATCTACCCGTCTTTTTTCAAACAAGGCCATTTAAGACCTTTTTGACAAAATTAATACAATATTGTTATTTTAACTTATATAGTGAGTGTAGCTATTTTTCACCCTTATAAAACCCTTAAATCCTACCTTACAATATTATAATAATATTTTAAAAATAACATTTTTCTATTATAATTTTGTTACTTCTTAATGCTTTCAAATTAGAAAGAGATATTTCTCTTAGTTGGTTTTGATTTCATATATGTCAACATCCTTTGATTGATTTTACACTTAATCGATGATGATTTATAATGATACAATCTTCCATATTGTATTGAAGGTTTTGTGATATGCTTGACTGTGGATGTGTTATGTTTATACCATTCATGTTTTATGGGTAAAGTATTAACATTTTTAATACTAGTTTTAATTATAATGATTATGTAATGTTTCTACCTTTTCATATGAGCAATGTATTGGATTTAGTATGTGACGAGTGGAGCCCGATATAGATCCTCGATGCATCCGTATGTCTCATGATACAATCTAATTTTTACCTCATGGCCTTGAAAAAATATTATTTGTAGTCTTAGCCCATGCCCTTGACTATGTGGTTATGATATCTGGTATTATGCATTCCATCATTATGAAATTCTCTACTGATATTACATGTGATTATTCAACTAGAAGAATATTCGTGTGAATAAGTAAATTGAATTATTTTGATTTTTATTTTCCATATTATGCTGAATTTTTATTTGAAAAAGACTTTTGTTTTAGTCTTATACATTGACATAAATTCTTATACTTATTTATGAAAGTTTCTGCTATATTGTTATATTTACTGAGCATATGATCTCACCCATTTCTATGTTTTATTTTTCCTAGGATGTGATGAAGTATTTTATGGTTGACCTACAGGGATAAGCTAAGGATTTATGTGTGTAAAAAACGGACCAAATGTTGTTGGTGTTTTTTAATTCAAGAAGTAATGTAAAACATATATATTTATCTATTACTTCCAAGGCTACTAAACTGATCAGTCTTTCGGGATTTGAACCCATCTAATAATTCCAATGTTATGTAATAATACACCAACTCAAGGTAACTAGGGTAGTGGCGTTACCAATATTTTACAAAATTATAAGTCTTTCTAATATAAATATAACATTGTTAAATTTATTTTTTTTGGTAGAAAGAATAAATTATCTAATATTCACATAACAGTCAACTGTTTTAGTGAAATAAAAAAATATTAATTGAATATATTAAAATGATTAATCTAAAAATCAATATTTTTAAAAAAAAAATCATTTTTATTATGAATTAATTAAAAAGATTACAATATAAAATTATAATGAATCTCGACTTCATAAAGGAAATATAGATTTTAAAACTCTTTAATATTCATACACATATTTCATTTCAATTACTAGTCAAATTAGTTTTTATATATTATTAGTATCATTAATATATTTTTTCAATAATATATTTAGTTTCACATTAAAATTAAATTTTAATAAAGTTTATACCTTTAAATTGAAAATATGTTTTATTAGTCATTTAACTAAGATAATTAAATTTATCAATTCTTTAGCACTAATAAGGAAATTTATTTTAACATGCACATATATATAATAATTTGGTTACATTTTTTACCCAAGAGTTTTACTACTAAATTTTTATTTTTATATAATGTTACATGGTTGGTTGTAGTTTGGTATTGAATTTATCATGTGCTATCAAACATATTTTGTCTTAATTTAATATATAATTTAAAATATTTTTGTGTTCTATTTTATCCCCATAAATAAATTAAAATTGTGAAATTTTAGTTTTCTCTACCTGATGATAGTAGGTGAGGATATTCATACCATATTTTTTATTCAGGGTATAAATTCTCATATGACTTCAACCATACACTCTTTACGTAGATTATTTTAATTTTCATTCCTCAAACAATATCTATTTTCTATAATATCATATACTTAGATAAGTATAATCCATAAGCATACATTCTCCCAAATATATTATTCCCCAACCAATCGAAATCCCTTTGAAATTAAACCAATGTAAAACTATATATTCTTCTAAAGAAAAAAAGTTTCTATAACTCTAAAAATGAATTAATCGATATTTGATACAATGAAACATAATACAATATATTCTAATGTACCTTTAATCTAACGAAAATCAGAAAAGTTATCATGACTAAATTATTAATCATAATTTAATGAATACTATCTAACATAATTTTCCAAAATCTATGAACCTTGTATTATCTCAAAATAAAGAATATGTAAAACCTATGTGTTATTCATCCCTCAATCATGACATATTAAATAATTATTTGAAAAATAATCGTCTTTCATAAAATAACATTTCAATATAATTGATACCATTATTTTTTTTGTATTCAAACCCTTTAAAAAAAACGGGTGATGAAAATCATTTAATTTTTCAAATATTCTCTACAACCATTAGACTAGTTATAAAATCACCAAAAAATATCAATCACTATTTAAAATATCATTGAGTATCCAGATTTAATTTTTTTTACCATTTTAACCTCACTACCTTAGGGAAGATAAGGAAACTAAAACTTTACATCATAAATGATATATAGTAATATTCTTCAATATTAATCTATACTCTTCTATTCTATTATAAGACATAGAGTTTTAAGTATTCCTTTCTCATATTCATCATCATGCTCATTTTTCAGAAAAATACTAAAAAAAATGAATTTGATAATATCTAAAATGAAAATATAACAAATCAAGTTGAAAAATCCAACCCTTATGACACATTAATTATTAACATATGATTTATTTGGTTCAACATATTATTCTTTTTATTCAATCCCTGGGGAAACATTGAAATTTTATCATTAGTCAATCTAATAAAATGTGGTCACATCATCCTCATATAATTTATAGTAATTAAAACATGGGATGTCATTGAACAAATAATATCCTTTAGGAGTGTCAAACTGGGTTGTTAGTTATGCCTCTTTGACTTACACCATGTTAAAATGATGTTATTAACAAATCCACCCTTTGTGAGGTAACATACCCAAGGTCAATAAGTTTTATATCATAGTTCAACATATCATATCTTAAAAAGGAATAATTTTCAGTAGAACCACAAGTTCTCATCTCTTAAAAATTTCTCATTGTTACACAATACTTATTCATGAAACAAAGTCTTATATAAGGGGTTTCACTAAGGTTACTGTATCCTAATCCATAAAACATTCAATATTTCCAAAATTAAAATAATGGTACATCTATACATTTTGAGTTATAATTAACCATAAATTATCATTACTTGAATTATCCTAATATAACATAATAACATCTAAAGTTTTATAACCCCTCCTTTGAATATAATTTTTATGACGTGGACCCACACTCCTGGAATAAAATGTAAAAATATAAATTCATTACATATAGTCTTTTAAATTAACAATAGTGTCCCAATTATTACCATTAATAACTAAAATATACCCCTGAGATATTGAGTCACAAATATTCAAATAACATTTTAGGTTAAGAGTTTTAGATGGTTTTGAAAAAGTCTAGACCTAATAATAACATGTTTTTCCCATAAAATAGATATTTATACAACTATATTAAAAAATAGTTAATCTAAAATAATTATTCAACATTTCTTAAAAATTACCTACACAGCCTATTTTGTTTTACATATAATTTGCAAAGATTTTTTATGTAACATGGGTAAATGGAAACAAATGATGTTTGAGTTAGAATAATCAGTAATGGTAAATATAAAAATAATAATTATAGACCATAGATGATGATGTTGATATGAGAATAACTAGGATGGAAAAAATAAATAACAAAATAAAATAAATAATATAATGACAGTTAATTCATAATATATCATTGAATAATAATGGAAATTAAAAGTATCACATGGATAACAATTTCTAGTTTCTTAGTGTTGCTCTAAAAAATAATAGAAAACTAATTTCAGGACATGATCAAAGAAATTATCATCCTAGACATCATAATACTATCATCGAGGAATATTTTAATCAAATATTCAATTCTAGGTAGTCATACAATAATATAACCATGCTTGTTTATCTCATGTGACCTATCAAGCCATAAATTGGGGATTACATAACCCACTTATCTTAATTATGTATAATGAACTCATTAAATGAATAAATTAATTATATAAATAATTAATAAGTAAAATTATGTGATAATAACATAATACACATATTGGAATAAAATTTATAATGATATCTAATATTTTCCCAAATAATAAATGGACAGTATTTTTATTCCAATAATACATGAAAAATAAAACGATATAAAGATAGGTTTATAGGGTAAAGTAAATTATTTTGGAAATAAATTTATGTATTAAATATAGATTAACACCATTAAATAAAAGGGATGAATCATATTATGGTCACATTAGAAAGAATTGGGAAGATAAATTATTCTAGTAAGAGAGGTTGATTTGGATGTATAAAGGATTTGATGGATTTCAATGATTTTGATCCCATTAATGAAAATAGAATGAGACAATTTGTAAGGTATTTCATAATCTATGTTTACACTAGATGTGATAAATGATTAAAATAGAAATAATATATCAATGAAGAATAATTTATCTATTAAAACTATCACTGTAATGATAACCTAAGAATAAAAATATCATGAGAGAAATAACATGAAATTCAAATATAAAGAAAAAGAATAAATTAATTCTAAATGAAATAAATATGTTATTGAATACACAATATATAAGAAAAAATGTGTGAAATGTCAAACATGTCTCATAATATTAAAAATAGATACAAATAACACTTACAAATTTAGAAACATTTGAATCAAAACCCCATGAAGGCTTGAATTTTAAATGCATGACTAAATACCATTCATTATAAAATATTCATAGTATATAATACAAAAGGGGTATTATTTTCACCATATAATGTAATTCATATTGTATAACATAATCATGACTCAATGAATTTATATTTTATTACAATAACTCTTATAAATACTTTATTTATTGACGTAGGAATCGATTGATAATGATGTTATATTGAATAAATATATAGATTTATAAATGAAGGATGAAATAAAATTCCGTGTATTAATTTTATATATTAATCAAGCATGGAATAGTAATTCTTCCATAAGAAATTTTGTATTTCAATGAAAGAAAATTGAGTAAAAATAATCACTTACCTTAATTTAATATTAGACCAAATATTTTCTAAAATTCATGTATAAAAATGATTTAACATAATAAAACACCATAATAGAAACGTATCATGTGCAAATGGTTTTAAACTAGTGGTATAGGCTATGAAACCGTTGTTATTTGATATAACAATGGTTCTATAAACAGTTGTGTTATGATGTGTGAGGATAGACTTATACAAATGGAATTCATGAAATCATTTGAATAGCTTACCTATATTTAACCTATACTAATAGTTTAAATGTTGAAAAAATTTCCTAAATAAAGCCACATATAGTTTTCAAAAATCATGTTTCAAAAATGTCTTTAATAAATGAAGATTATAAATCTCTCTCTCATCAAAACCATTATCATCAGCATAATTATCAATGTACTCATCTCCATTACCATCAACACCACCACCATCATCATCACTTATGACATTAATTCTAGTACTATCCCCATTTGGAGAAATTTCCTCATCCTGATCAGTATTAGTACAATAATCACTTTTTCTCAATCCATCATATAAATAATTCATTGTCAACATGCATGTGTTGAAAACTGTGGTTGTTTCTGGTGAAAGTGAATGATTAATTTCCTAAAGAAAATTTATAATTATTTCATTGTATATTTTACATTATTTTTTCTTCATCAAGGATATTTATTAATCCTATTGTAACTCTATATGATCTGTGTAGCATCTGAATGGGTGATTTCCAATGTAGTTCTACCATATGTGTTATAGGAACTTCATGTGGGATAATATATAGCGTGGAAATTAATATTAAATGGTAAATAGAAAAATCTACCATTCTCTTCATATTTTAATACATAGTGAAAATGATCCTTTGGAATAATTTTGACTGATTAATACTCTACAAGGCCCTCAGAAAAATATTTTTTTCAAATATAAATTCACTATATCATTTCAAAATAGACATTAGAATTTGAAGTTAGAAAAGGAATGTCACACACGGTTTTTTTCTGTCTTTGTATTGATCCACCCCATTAGAAATCCTGATCCTTTTAATGGGTATTTAATGAGATTAATATTGAGTTTTGAAGTTTCATATATGTCTAACCACCATAATTTGGGATCCCCATTGCTTGTTTAGGAGTTTTTGAAGAAAGGGTGGTTACTTCATGATTTGGGCCAACCGTGAGCCCATTCCCGGTTTTAAAAACTGAATTTGTTTCTTTTATATCTATTTTGTTTTTCATCATTTTTTACCCATTAAACGTTCCACTTGTCCTATACTGATATATTAAAATTTATTTATCCTTTTGGATCCATTAGAAATTAATAAGCTAGGTGAATTTGGGTTACATATTTATGTATTGGGCCAGCCCATGGGCCCATTTACTTTTTTAAAAATATAATTTGATTCATTTATATCTTTTTCATTTTTTACTATTTTTCGGTGATTCCACCTCCCCATCGAAGCCAATAACCCTATACTAACCCTAATAATCGATTTTACCTCTTTGGAGCTCATGTGGGTCGTGGATTTGGGCGAATATTCTCAGGAAACCTCAAATCTCCCAGAATTTCCAAGGTAACATTAATCAATCATAAATCAATGAATTCGTACTCTTTTAGCCACCAATATTCTTCCCCTAGTACTTCCAGACCTTTGGCGTCTCTCCAAGAATTTTCAAGCCATTCTGTTTTCTCTAGGGCTTCAGATCTAATGGAAGACAAAGAGTTTTTTAGGATGAAAGGTGAGATTCCTTCTCCTTTCTTCTTCCTCTTCCCCCTCCTTTCATTATTTATTGGTTTAATATTATACCATAGTCTTGATAGACCTAGGGTTTTGTTATACAATGTTTTTTGATGGTTTTTATGTTTTTTAGGTCTGGTATTTATATTTTTATGGTTTATAAACCCGCGTCGGGTGATTTCGGGTGTGCGTTTCAATTACGCCAAAGATTTGAGGTAGGATATCCCTTGCACATCCCTTTATCATTAAAGTTTTATCATTTTAATATTTTTATAAACTGATATAAATGTTCATTATTGTTTTTAAGCCTTTGGATAATTTTCTTGGTGTCCAAAGTGGTTGTTTAATCATTGTTTTGTGAAAGGTAGTGTTGTTTTTCCATGAAAGTGCTCAACAAGTATTTGTTTAAATGTACCGTTATCTATTGAAAATATTTTGTGAGGTTTATAATCTAGTTTATGGTATTTTTTACATGTTACAGTATCTTGAATGAAAATATGGCTTTAAATTGGTTTTTTATTCCTTTTCATGTACCTAAAATAAATTGTTTTGTTTAAAAAGGGCATGTCATGTGTTCGGTAAATTGCCCAGTTGGCTTTTATGTGTGATGTGTGATTTAAAAGTTATTTGATTGGATTTATAAAGGAATTTGAAGAATGATAAATGGTATTTTTGGGTACTTATATGGATTTCCTCTTTGTATTTTTTTTTACAATCAAGTGGGTTTTGATTTACAACAAATTTTGGCCCAATTTGCCCAAAAATGGACTGTTTCACATCTTTATGAAAATCGTTGTGTTTTGAATATGTAACCTGAGTATTATAAGCGATTTATGAATGTGGTTTTCTTCTGTAAATGGTGTTTATACATATCCTTAATAAAATTAAAATGCATACCTTCCTCAAAGGTTAGTTTTGAGAAAATGTTTAAAGGCCCGTTTGGCATTTCCTAGAAATGAAGCAGTGTTTTATTTGTATATAACAAATTGTGCCATTGGGATTGTTTTAGGGTCCATTAAATGAATTTATTAAATGTTTATTGAGCTTCCAAATATTATTTGGTTTGGTTTTGATGTGTATTTATAATTGAAAGAGTGATTTTGAAAGAGTTTTATGTGCAAAGCCTCAATACACTTCATGAAATTGTTTTACCAAAATATTTACCAGTTTGTTGATTAGTGTATGAAATGTGAATAAAGATTATGGGATGTTTGTGTTTTTATGGTTTTGGAATGAAATGTTGATATAAAATGTGTATTTGATAATATGTGTAACTTGATTGAGCACTAAAGGAAATACCGGGTATCTAGGTGGGCGGACGTGTACTAGTATGCTAGTGATTCTGTGGGGGTTGGCCTTTGTTTCAAGTAGCAAGTTTGATGATGAAAAAACTAACTAAACTATTATGATGATGATGATTGGGGACCACTAGGTTATGGGTATGTTCCCTACTAGTGGCTCGTCCACGAGAATGGATATTTATTATGGTTACTTTCACCGAGATACGAGGTAAGTGGGGCTCACAACTAACTAGTGCCTAGGGGTATTTCCGTGACTAGTGCTCATTGGCTATTTTGTACTCACTGTCGGCATACGGTGTGTTTGGTTGGTAAATTCAGTAGTATGTGTTATTTATTTTAATGTTAATATTCTTTAAATTAGCCCTCTTGAAAACTATTTTCATTTTGAAGTCTCACCTCTTTGAAAAGAATTGTTACTTCCATTTTTGTTTATTAAACATGCATGTTTTTGTCTGATAATTATTATAGCATGGAACCTCATTTGAAAAACATACTTTCAAATCTTGAATTTAAAACTATAAATTGATGTTTCTTTTATTTTAAAGGAATGTGAATTGGGAATAGAATATCAGGTTAACCTACTCAGTTTTAATACTCACACCTATAGTCTTCTTCTTTTTTTAGCCCTTGTACTGGTTTCATCTTTAGTTCGATCACCTTGGGCAACATTTTATCATTTTATTGGAGAGTGACCAGAAGTGTCACATGGAGTTAGTTTTTCATCGGGATTGTTCAATTGAGTTGTTGGTTTTGTTCTAATTTTAGTTTCTTGTACAAATTATATTTAGTTAAATTTTTATATAAATTCATTTTGGGCTGTCTGTTTATTTCTGCTGTTTGTTTGATTGTTTATATATGGGAGAAATCATTCCCTTGTGTACTCTATTGATTCCCTTGGTGCTTGTCACCATCCCGGGAGGATCGGGAACACCTCTCGGGACTTGTCTCGGGCTGGCCTGGGTGACCGGTTCAGGGTTGACTCGGGATGGTTCGTGACAAAATGGTATCGGAGGAGGTTGGCTATTAGCAGACCTTTCTATTTAGAGCGCCCTTGTTATTTTGGGGATGTCAAGGTAGATGGAGTAGGATTGTTGGGACTTGAGGGGTAAGTGAAAGAAGAGCGTCATGAACTCTTTCTTGTTCTAATCCTCAGGTTTCCATGGAAATCTGTTTTTATTAGTGTCCATTGTTCTAGTTGATTGGTTGGTATTGGTATATGACAACGGGAGTCTGACCAATGGACTTCATGAGCTCACAGGGCCTGGCAAGCCATGTGGAGATGGGGAATGGTCCTAATAAGTCTCTCTGTGTTGGTGTTGTGTTTGGCATATGGCCGCCAACCATATGGTCAAGTCACCCACCGACACTAGTTCCCTTTTTTGGGTCTCTTGAACCCTTCATGAATTCTGAATTTTTGTTTTTAAAATCCTTGTTAGAGAATTGTGGAAATGGGTTTTAAAGGAAGGATTAGATTTTGAAAAGTGAAAAGGGGGGTTTTCAAAAATTAAATATAAGAATGGTTTTGGAAGGTTGTGTTTTTGTAAAAAAATGGATGGAAGTGGAAATGATTTAAAGGTATTGGAATATCCATAATCTAAACTTGTGGTTTGTTGTAATAAAATGTTTTGAAATTGTGAATCATTTTGAAGTGATTCTGGATCTTTTTTTAAATGGGGTATTTTAGGATGTTATAATGTTTTTTAATCAGATAAATTAGTTTTGGAAATTAGTTTTGATCGGTTGGTGTTTTACTAGAAACGTTATTGGTCTCAATGGACCTCGGATTATGAAAATATACATAGCTGATTTTTTTAAAAAATAATGGGAAGGGGTTGTTTGGAGTGGTTTGGTTATTTAAAAAGTTTTTAAAAATGAAAAGGGGTAGGTTTTCAAGAAAATGGTTCTTAATTAATTGTGGTTTTTTTGTGAAACATGAAAATGTTTTTTTTGACTTGGTGGTTGGTGTTCCTTTTAAAGGTAAATTGTTTTTTTTTAATTATGATGTTTAATTTTGTCTTTTGGTGTTTTCATGGGTGCTCACATGCATGGTTTTATTTATATCTGGAAGTATGGCCTATATGGTATGGTGGTTGGGTGCCAAGGGTGGCATGGAAATGTTCATGTGGGTGGTACTTGATGAAACACCATTGGTGAATGTGGAAACCCACCAAGTTAGTTTGATTTTTCAAAATTGTTTTGAGCTGAAAATTGTGGCCTTTTTTTAAAACCAATGGTTTTGTGGCTTGATTTTTCTATGTCTTAGAAGAGTTTTTTATTTTTTTAGCTTCCATGTGATCTATAATTCATACTCTTGTTCTATCTAGTGATGAGATCATGTTGGTGGCTCAGTTTTGGAGTAATTTGCATTGGGTTTCTAAAAATGTGTTTGATGTTGTGATGTGGCCATGGATAGTTCTGCGTTGGAAATCTTTCCTGCTGATCAACCTAAGAATTCCTTTAAAATTTTAAATACACCTCTTTTGATGATGACTCAACATGTTTGTTGGAATAGAGAGCTGTTTCGGATCTATTAAAAGTGCTTCTAGGTCATGATAATTCTTTTGGACAGAGCCGTTGTGTTCGGTGATGTTGATGTGTTTCGTCGTATTCCTTGTCCATTCTACCCCTCGTTTGGAGTGAGATAGAATTTTGATATGTATCTATGAGTTCCTATTTAGATGAAGGTTTTTGTTTGGTGATCAAGTGTGGGTTTTTTGAGTGGTGTGATCCTTATCACCTGACTGCAGTGCAACAAATGCTTCAAGAATCAGGGCTCCAACCATATGCCTCAGAGTGAAGCTTTTCACGCAGTCAGAAAATTGACAGAGGTGTGGAGTGCTTGATTAAGATCCTTACTCCTATTTTTTGGTATGTTAGTTACTATGTAAATGTTTTGGTTCCTCATTTCTATGAATTTCCCTTTGTCGCAACAAGCGTGGTGGACTTAACCCCTCACACAGTGTCTAAGGTTATTCCTTCATGGATGTGGGTTTTCAATCAATGTCCCTGTGTAGACCGCCTGTAAAAAAATCAGATGCCGTCTTGGTGTTACCTATTCATAGGGGGATATTTTTGGCTAGTTTCTTTGTTTCTTTTGTTGTTTCAGTGGACAAATTATTGGGTCCCCTTCCCTCCCATCCCCAAGTGACGGGGGTCCAGAATTGTGCTGAATGTGTCGAAAAAGTTATTGTCCCCTCCATTCGGGAGTGGGTGGTTTATATGTTCATGTTGTAACTCTATTAACTTGGTATAGTAGGTTTTTGTAGGAGGGTTTTTTTTGGGTTTGTGTGAGTGATTCCCAACTCTAGCTCATTTTCAATTCTTGTCTACTCATTGCAAGTTGGTTTCCAATGGTGGGGAGACCCACCATGGGTCTCCTGGATTTTCATCCTAAGAAAATTTCTAGTGGTAGTTTATTCTTAATGGTGGGGAGTACATTATGGAATCCTTAGGTGTTTTTTTTCATCCAGAAAGTGTTATGGATTTCCGGGGGCGGAAAGCTTTAATGGTGGGGAGAATTGTCACACACAGTTTTTTTTCTGTCTTTGTATTGATCCAGCCCATTAGAAATCCCGATCCTTTTCATGGGTATTTGATGAGATTAATCTTGAGTTTTGAAGTTTCATATATGTCTAACCAATATAATTTGGTATCCCCATTGCTTGTTTAGGAGTTTTTGAAGAAATGGTGGTTACTTCATGATTTGGGCCAACCGTGAGCCCATTCCCGGTTTTAAAAACTGAATTTGTTTCTTTTATAACTATTTTTTTTCATCCTTTTTCACCCATTAAACTTCCCACTTGTCCTATACTGATATATTAAAATTTATTTATCCTTTTGGATCCATTAGAAATTAATAAGCTGGCTGAATTTGGGTTACTTATTTAGGTATTGGGCCAGCCCATGGGCCCATTTCCTGTTTTAAAAAAATAAATTATTTCATTTATATAATATTCATTTTTTACTATATTTCGGTGATTCCACCTCCACCTCGAATCCAATAACCCTATCCTAACCGTCATAATCTATTTTACCTCTTTGGAGCTCATTTGGGTTGCAGATTTTGGCGAATATTCTCAGGAAACCTCAAATCTCCCATAATTTCCAAGGTAATTTTAATAATTCATAAATCAATCAATTCGTAATCTTTTAGCCACCAATATTCTTTCCCTGGTTCTACCGAACCTTAGGCGTCTCTCCAAAAATTTTCAAGCCATTCCCTTTTCTCTAGGGCTTCAGATCTAATGGAAGATGAAGAGTTTTTTAGGATGAAAGGTGAGATTCCTTCTCCATTCTTCTTCCTCTTCCCCCTCCATTCATTATTTCTTGGTTTTATGTTATACCCTAGTCTTGATAGACCTAGGGTTTTGTTATACAATGTTTTTTGATGGGTTTTATGTTTGTTTAGGTCTGGTATTGATTGTTTTATGGTTTATAAACCCGCGGCTAGTGATTTCGGGTGTGCGTTTCAATTACGCCAAACATTTGAGGTAGAATATCCCTTGCACATGCCTTTATCATTCAAGATTCATCATTTTAATATTTTCATAAACTGATATAAATGTTCATTATTGTTTTTAAGCCTTTGGATAATTTTCTTGGTGTCCAAAGTGGTATTTTAATCATTGTTTTGTGAAAGGTAGTGTTGTTTTTCCATGAAAGTGCTCAACAAGTGTTTGTTTAAATGTTCCGTTATCTTTTGAAAATATTTTGTGAGGTTTATAATCTAGATTATGGTATTTTTAACATGTTACAGTATATTGAATGAAAATATGGCTTTCAATTGGTGGTTTATTCCTTTTCATGTACTTAAAATAAATTGTTTTGTTTAAAAAGGGCATGTCATGTGTTCGGTAAATTGCCCTGTTGGCTTTTATGTGTGATGTGTGATTTAAAAGTTATTTGTTTGGATTTATAAAGGAATTGGAAGAATGATAAATGGTATTTTTGGGTACTTATATGGATTTCCTATTTGTATTTGTTTTTACAATCAAGTGGTTTTTGATTTACACCAAATTTTGGCCCGAGTTTCCCAAAAATGGACTATTTCACATCTTTATGAAAATGGTTGTGTTTTGAATATGTAACCTGAGTATTATAAGAGATTTAGGAATGTGTTTTTCTTCTGTAAATGGTGTTTATACAGATCCTTAATAAAATTAAAATGCATACCTTCCTCAAAGTTTAGTTTTGAGAAAATATTTAAAGGCCCGTTTGGCATTTCCTAGAAATGAAGGAGTGTTTTATTTGTATATAACAAATAGTGCAATTGGGATTGTTTTAGGGTCCATTAAATGAATTTATTAAATGTTTATTGGGCTGAAAAATATTATTGGTTTTGGTTTTGATGTGTATTTATAATTGAATGAGTGATTTTGAAAGAGTTTTATGTGCAAAGCCTCAATACACTTCATGAAATTGTTTTACCAAAATATTTAGCAGTTTGTTGATTAGTGTAAGAAATGTGAATAATGATTATGGAATGTTTGTGTTTTTATGGTTTTGGAATGGAATGTGGATATGAAATGTGTATTTTATAATATGTTTAACTTGATTGAGCACTAAAGGGAATCCCGGGTATCTAGGTGGGCGGACGTGTACTAGTATGCTAGTGATTCTGTAGGGGTTGGCCATTGTTTCACGTAGCAAGTTTGACGATGACAAAACTAACTAAACTATGATGATGATGATGATTGGGGACCACTAGGTTATGGGTATGTTCCCTACTAGTGGCTCGTGCACGAGAATGGATATTTATTATGGTTACTTTCACCGAGATACGAGGTACCTGGGGCTCACAACTAACTAGTGCCTAGGGGTATTTCCGTTACTAGTGCTCATTGGCTATTTTGTACTCACCATCGGAATATGGTGTGTTTGGTTGGTAAATTCAGTAGTATGTGTTATTTATTTTAATGTTAAAATTCTTTAAATTAGCCCTTTTGAAAACTATTTTCATTTTGAAGTTTCACCTCTTTGAAAAGAATTTTTACTTGCATTTTTGTTTTTTAAACATGCATGTTTTTGTCTGATAATTATTATAGCATGGAACCTCATTCGAAGAACATACTTTCAAATCTTGAATTTAAAACTATAAATTGATGTTTCTTTTATTTTGAAGGAATGTTAATTGGGAATAGAAAATCAGGCTAACCTACTGAGTTTTAATACTCACGCCTATAGTCTTCTTCTTTTTTTAGCCCTTGTACAGGTTTCGTCTTTAGTTCGATCACCTTGGGCGACATTTTATCATTGTGTTGGAGAGTGACCAGAAGTGTCACATGGAGTTAGTTTTTCATCGGGATTTTTCAGTTGAGATGTTAGTTTTTTTCTAATTTTAGTTTCTTGTATAAATAATATTTAGTTAAATTTTTATATTAATTCATTTTAGGTTGTCCGTTTATTTCCGCTGTTTGTTTGATTGTTTATATATGGGCGAAATCATTCCTTTGTGTACTCTATTGATGCCCTTGGTTCTTGTCACCATCCCGGGATGATCGGGAACGCCTCTCGGGACTTGTCGCGGGCTGGCATGGGTGACCGGTTCAGGGTTGACTCGGGCTGGTTCGTGACAAGGAATCATTCAACTTTTTTTTATTTTTGTTCATCAACCACACTTCAGTATTTATTCTGAATAATATAAAAAATTATTTTTTCTTGAGGCACATTTGATTTAATGTTTATAATGTCACTCTATAATGAAATTGAATGTACAAAACCATTATTTAAAAATACTATATTTTTTAAAAAAACTATCACATTATAAAAAATATATTCGTGACAATGTCCAAAACCAATTAGAACAAATTTCAAGGAAATTTATTTTATTATGCCCGACATTATGAATCTATAATAAAAAAATCAATATAAACAAATTAAATTTCTATGATGTTTTGTTATTTTGGTATGACTCATCAGTCCTACGGAATATAGATCTAGATATCAAATTTTAAAATATATGTTGTGTTTGAAATACTTAATTTTCATTTACATTTTAATAAAATATGACTAATATTAAATCAAATGTTTAGATTCTCTAATAATTGACCAATTTTTTAAAATTTTCACATCCCTGCAGAATTATTCCAGATTAGTTGGGAAAATGTAATTATTCAATATCATGCTTTTGTTAATTCAGATGAAACCGATTCTTGAACTGTTGGGAAATTTATTAAATTACTTTAATATAATTCACTAATAATAAAATATTAATATGTTGATTAATGTGTACAAAAATTAATTGATTATTATTATTTTAATAAAAATTAATTTTTAGAGTTATCACATAAATAAATTAATGTGCCAATAAAAAATAGCTCATTAATCTCATGTCACTACGTCATCATTCACCCACATTGTGGAGATATTTCTTTGAATCACTGTTTTTTAATTTCGATTTAATATTCCTAAAATAAATATGCAATAATAAAAAATAATTTTTTATCGATATCCATATTAATTTAAATAAAATCCCTGAAATTTTATATTACGTAAAACATAACAATATTTCAAGGAGAACCCATTTCTCGATACACTGTTGGGGGAAAATCATTAAGGATATGTATACCCTCTAAATAAAATACAACTATAGTAACCCAAAAATTATAAATCTGCAATTTATATTCTCACCAAAGATCACCAAATTACATTATATATGTTTTCCTCAAGGACTCACCATCCAAAAACATATAAAGAAGTTGTATCCAAAATATTAATTCATATAAATATAATAATAATATGACATTAACAATATTGAATATTATTAACTACACATGAGCCTATTCATTAACCTTTATTTCATTTTTTAGCTTTCTCTCGAATATTTTATTGATGGCAAGGGTGTAATACTATTTATAAAGTGCCTCTATAAAACTCAAGTATTATCTCTATATTTCATGAATCATTTAATTATATTGATTATACTTATCCATCACATATTTTTGTACGTTAAACACTTCATTCATGAATATAATCCCATTCTTCTTTAAAATGAATGATCCAGCTATGGAAATGTGAATGAAAAAATTATATTAATACATTTTATAATGAATATTAAGTATAGTAATAAAATTTTACTAGGGTTATATATATAACTATTCCAGGATGATCTTTGGGTATTGTTGGATACCTATGTTTTAATGGATCCTCAAACTGTGTAGTTATAATGACCCGAATATAATACGTTACTTAATCAAGAATTTTTTCCAGTAAAAAAATTGTTACACATTTAGGATCTTTTTGGGTTTAAGTTTTTAGAGAATTATTATATCCTACATATATAACATACCACATTCATTAAAATCTGATACTACTAAAATCAACATCATGTTTTTTTCTAATTATAAAACATTAAAAAACAAAACATGATTTCCTTGACAACACTCAATATAATTTATTATGACTCCATTAATTATCTCACACATCCTTATTACCTATGGAAAACATTTTTCGATATTGGTATGAGTATAAAATAGAGTAAGGTATATAATAAAAAAAATCATTAGTCAAGTAATAACATAAATAAATAAAACCAATAATAATAAAAAAAATCATATGCAGAAAAAACTCATGTAGTTGCCTGGGGACATATTTTTCCATATCATGCATACATTCACCATTACATATGGAATATCCTTTTGGTAAAAATCAATATCTTGAGTAAATAATGCATTAGAGAGCTATAATGGGGTTCAACCATCATATATTGTTCTATAATGGGATCAACCCAACTTATCTTGAGCTATAATTGCCTCAAACCAACATATCTTGTGCTATAATGGGGTCACTAATCAGATAATGGGATATAATGGGATCAACCCAATATAAATAATTCATTAGGAACATATCTTGAATAAAACACTTCATAACTCTTTTACACCCTTGATCAAAACACATTCACATTTTAAAATACCCTTTTTCATAAAAATCACTCTTAGTACATAATCAATGCACACAAAAAATAATTAAAACTTATTATTCTGAAAAAATTATAAAACATATCATGGAAACACTATAGTATTTAAAAATCATGAAATCTGAACATAACACTCATGAAATAATAAAAAAGAACAATCTCTTTGTATTTCATAAAAGATATATATAAAAAGATTTTAAGAGTAAAGTCCCTTAAAAATACAAAAAAATTTAAGGTAGAATTGATTAAAGGATTTTAATATGTATAAATAATATAAAGACACATATTAAAACATTATATAACCAAATTATATTTCACAAATCCTCTTACCATTATTAAAACCAATGAATTTGAAGGTTAACCCAAAAAGGAAAATTAAGGTGATAATTCACTTATGAAATGTTGACATGGAATCAGATGTACATGAGAAGGAATAATGAGATATAAATGGGGTATCCCTTCATTAATATATAATAAATGAATTACGGGGACAGTTTTAAAACATACACCATCATTAGGAATTAAAAATTATATGTCATACAATAGTGTAGATTCATGTATAAAATTGAGAAAGGGAGAATCCCTTAACTCGGGTTCAGTTTTATTTAAAAGTGTCTAAAACACCTGTATAAAGAATAAAATAGTGTTATGAATATTTTAAATTATAATATTCATGATTATAAGACCATTAATGATCATTTTGTAACATTTTTCCTCCCATTTATTAAGAAAAATTGTTAATTCCATTGTTTTCTGGTGCGTTCTTCACAAGGTTTCCATGATTGGTTCATCATGGATATACATGTCGATTGGAAGTGAAACTATAAAATTAGAATAGAATTAAATTTTCTTATTTTCTAAACCATAAATTATAACAATTACCTTTTTTTAATTCTGACATTTGACTGATTCATAAGTTAATTTTTTTAACACTTTTTAGCTCACTTTGGCAATTCTTCGATCATAACAAATTCATTTTTTTAATAATTTAATGAAATGTGTAAAAAATGATTCCAAAACCTCAAATAATATATAATACATATAATATAATGTGGTTAAACCAAAAAAAAATGGTTTCATGACCAGTCTTGAAGGTAGTAAAATAAATTAAAATCACATAATTTAAAATGTCGGTAAATCGACACATCACAAACAATGTTTTAATTTATTGAGTACATGAGAGAGGAGAAGAACTATAATGGTGAATCTTCAATAAACATGATGAAATTGAAAATATTGAAAATATTTCATCATTCAATTTTGTTGGATAATTTTAGACGAGTAAAGATTAATAATATAAAAGAAAATGAAAAGAAAAAGAATGAAAAAATAGGATGTTTATCTCTTGGTCCCTTCTCCTTGAGATTCCTCTTATGGACTTTGCATTAGGACTTTTGGTGAGACCATATTCTCTAGGACATGAAAAATAGACTTGTGTGTATTATTTGTTAGAACATAGGTGATGATCAAGTCTTGAGAGGTGTGGGAGTAAGATGGGAATGTGGGTGGTATTTATAGTGGAGGGGATGAGGTATTTCACATTATTTAAATTATTATAAATTAGTTCTCTCAAGACTATTAATAGTCTTAATTCATGTGACCCCAAACAATAATAATGGAATTTTCGATCAAACCGAGTAGGATTAAGTTACTTATGATGTCATTATTAGTTTATATAATGGATATTTTGAATATATTCTATTTTACCGTATTTCACTATTCATTAAAAAATCAAGGATTTTAGAAAAATCACAAAAATTCCCCTTACACATTTTTCAATGAGTAGAATTTAAAAATGAACTCTATTTTTTGAATATAATTTTCAAAATATTATTAATTTAATTTTCAAATAAAATGATACTTTATTAAAAAATAAGCAATTTTCAATCTATAAATGATTTTATATCACATTGAAAAATTAACCAGGTTGCCATTATCATAAAGAATTAAGAAAATAAGATAATTATACAATATAATATTCATTAGGGTCATATTACTATTCATATTAATATTTATAAGGTTATGTTAATATTCATCAAAGAATATGTTGGTTCCATTAGACTCCAAATAACATAATGAACATAATTGTAGATGAATGTTTTTCATAATTAAAAACATAATATCGGAAAAACTATGTTTAAAGGATAGTTATAAATATGTACTTAAAATATTATCATGCATTTCAATTTAATTTTAAAACCTTTTGGTGTTTCATTATCCACCCCATCAGGAAATTACACCTTCATAATTTTATATACTCATTAAACAAGTGAGGGTACCTTTCCCTCATTAAAATATCATATTCCCATGTTGCTTCTTGAACCATGTTTTTTTAACAAAACCATTACCTCTTGGATTACCATATTCCGAAATACTTTTTTCGATCGATCAAGAATCTGAGATGGTTTATTTTCACAAGAATGTTTCTCTTCTAGCTGAACTACTTCTGGGCTCAAGACATGACATGTATTTGGCACATAATTTATCAACATCGAAACATGAAAAGTACCTAAGATAAACTCATAGGAAAAGATACTCGGTATTAAAGTAGTATATCTTTCTCTGTGAGTTAAGAAGGTCTGTTGAAATATGGACATAACATTCATTTCTTACCAAAACACATCAAACTTTTCCAATAAGATATTTTAAGGAAAACAAGGTCACATACCACATAAGACATGTCTTTTATTCTATTATCTGCATAACTTTTATGCCTTCTCTAAGCTTTTTTCATGTGATTTTGGATCATCATAACATTCTCAAGCACATCCTCTATAAATTATATCCCCATCAACTTTCTTTCCCGAACATCATCCCAAAAAACATTGGTTCGACACTTCTTCCCATACAATTCCTCAAATGGATCCATCTTTAGAGTGGAATTAAAAGATACTATTATAATAAAAATAATCTAAAATAAGTTGTTGATCACAACTACCCTCGTAATACATTGAATAAACATGATACATATCCGCAAAAGTATAAATTGTTTATTCTAACTACCCATCTAAATGAATATGGAACGTTGCACTAAAATTTAATTCTCTACCCAACGACATCTAAAGTCCCTTCCAAAAGTTATAAGTGATCATTGGATTCAGGTCATAATCAATTCAAGGTGGAAAACCATGTAACAAGACAATCAATTTGAGTTAAAAATGATAATGGTGGTCTAAAGACATTATATCTCAAATAGATAAAATAATGTGATGATATAGTCAGCCGATCAATAATAACCGAAATTTAATTGTCACCTTGAGAAGACTTATGTAGTCTTAAAATGATGTCCATAGATATATTCTCCCGTCTCCACTCTGGGACTTGAAAATGACGAAGAATCACTTTTGTAAATACCCACTATTCTTGAACTTGTATATTTGTCAACCAATTAACAGTAAATTATCCAATATCACTTTTTATTCCATCCAAACAATAATACTATTGAAGGTCTATATACATCTTACTGAAGCAAGGATGAACTAAAAATAGAGAACTGTGAGTTTCACATAACTATTATTTCTTCCACTCATATTCACAATGTACACACAGCCTATTAGCATCTCTTAAAACAAAATCATTATCGAGGATAAATTCTAGAAACTTACCCGTTGTAACCAAAACAACCTTTCTCTATAGATCATGGTATTCATTCAACACATTATGAAATGTTTTTGACAAATATGATTGTATTGAAACCTAAAAAAAATTGGAATATTTTACAAACTAACAACATATATGTAAAAATGAATCAAATCATTTACCAATGGATCACATTCCAAATGTATCATGGTTAATGTATCATTAATTACCCGACTCAATGAATTGGGAACTCTATTTGATTTCCCATGATGGTAATTAATCAAGAATTAATAATACTTGAAAAGTTCAAACCATCTAATCTATCTCATGTTAAATTTAATCTGAGTGAATATATAGCACAACCTTATATTGTCATTATATATTTCAAATTTGGATCCATATAAATGATTCCTTCTAATTTTTAAATAAAAGACCGCAATAGGTGATTCCAAATCACGATTAGAGTAATTTAACTCACATGGTTATAATTATATGTGATTCATAATCAACTAATTGATCATTCTAAATCCTAAATGGAAAATGGCCCTATAATGAAGTGTCACTATAGATAGAAAATAATCCATATATGGAAGGTAGATTCACAATTGGAGCATTCAACAATCTTCTTTTAAATTTATGAAAACTACCATTTCATTCTTTTGTCCAAACTAATTTGACCATTTTTTATGTTAACATAATTTGGGGGCTAGATAACTGTGCAATGGTTTTAAAAGATCATCAGTAATAATATTCTAATCCAAGAAACGAAAATTCCCTATAACATTTTTATGTCTTGGACATTCGTCAACATTTTTTGTTTTGGTATGATCAATTATTATTCCATAATTATTTATAATTCTCCCTAGAAAATAAATCTATTGAAACCAAAAATCACACTTTATGATTTTTTCATACAGTTTTTTTCCTTAATGGTTTTCAAAAAAACCTATATATGTTTATCATTCTCATATTTACTTCGAGAATATAGAAGAATTTCGTCAATAAACACAACCAAAATCTTATCCAAAAACTCATTAAATATTATATTCATAATATCCATGAGTACATAGGTATCATTAGTTAAACCAAAAGTCATAACTATAAATTCATAATGACCATATCTAGAATGTAATGCAGTCTTCGTGATGCTTTCATACATTACATTCAACTGATGGTACATGGACCCCAGACTAACCTTCAAAAAATAATGTTCTCCCTAGAGCTGATCAAACAATCCATTGATATTAGGAAAATGATACATTTTTAACATTAGTGTTATTAAAGTCTCTATATTCAACACAATGTCTTTTTGAAGCATCTTTCTTCTTAACAAATAGGAGAGAAGCACCCCATGAGGATGTTCTAGGTTGTATGAATCCTTTCTCTAAGAATTCCTACAGCTACTTTTTGAATTTGACAATTTCCATTTTATCAATTTGATATGGTGGTTTAGAAAATAGATTTTCATCAGGAACTAATTCAATAGTAAACTAAGCCTCTTGATCAAGAATAAAATTAATATAATCATCAAGAAAAACATCCGGGTATTTATTTATCAATTGTACATCATTAATCTATATAGTCCCCTTATCTTCACAATTATGATCAAGATATCATTCATTTCCATATTTTATCAGTTTCTTAGATAAATGATATGTTATAAATGGTATTGCTTCATTCCTGTACAAAAAATAAAATTATATCTTGAAAACAATTATGGCTATGCAATCTACCCTAGCAATATAAAATGAAATTTATTCAACCCCCAAAATCACATCAAACTCCACTGAAGGAAAAACAACACGGTTTGAAGCTAAAGGATTTCTAAAAACAATGTTTGGTATATTGTTATTATTTATTTTTTCCCCAATATTTTATTCAGGTGTTTTTACCATGAGTTATGTTTCTATATCATGAGGTTGAATAAATATTTTTTCTGAAAATTTATCTGAAATGAAGGAATGTCTAGACACTGAATCAAACAACACATTTGATAAATCTATTCAAACAAGAAATTCACCTGATACCACCTCATCTGTGATCTCAACCACTATTTAAGTGGTCTCAAAGGATTTTTTCACGCCATTTATCTTCTATTATTATTGATTTCTTCCCCGAGTGACTCGATTCAGACAAACATTTGAAAAAAAACCCAATCACTTATAGTTAAATAATCTGACCAATGACTTCTTCTTAATTTTACGATCATTTTCCTTACACTTAAGAGACTTGTCTCCAAAATTTCCACATCAGTAGCATTACCCATAATTTATAAGATATTCACTAGGATTCTTTTTACTAAACTTTTAACAAGAAGGGAAATTTATTTTCTTACTTCTAATCATATTTAACTAGTTCTTCCCCATATATTACCTACCTAAACGGTTCTTATCCATGTCATAAAGAGGTAAAAACTTGTTAAAAACACTATATAAACTTTTTCAGAACAACAAACAAGATTTTCATAGATTTTAACCTCTCCTAAAGCAAAATCTATTCACCAAAATGGAATCAATCAAGTGTAAGATATATTAATTTTTAATCAAAATCCCAAGTAAAATATAGTACATACCAGGATAGTCTTGTAAAATTGAAATCATATGCTGCCATAGAATAATCATATTTCTTCTCCAATTCCATGAATTTTTTCTCCATTCTATGTCAAACTATTTTAAAAATATATTTATCCAGTAAATACTCTTTATATCATCCCATTCCAAACTGTCAAGATCAACTATTTCTCCCTTATATTTATCCAGAGACCACCACTGACCAACTTTACCTTCCAAATGATATATGGATAGTATTAAATTTTGGCGTTTTGAATATCCCCTGACATAAAATATCATTTCTAGAGAATTGATCCATCCTTCAATTATCACTAGATCTGTGGTTCCATTGAATGATGGATGATGTTGCCTCATATAATGCTCCAAAAAGGACCTGTATCTTTGAGGTAGATCATGTAACTATATATAATGGATACCACCACAATTTATTACTTGAGTAAACTTAGCCTTTCTTGTCACAAACTACTCGGTTCTGATTCCCACCATTCCAAGCTATAGATTTGAATAGACATCACCCTCATTGTTCCTTCCTATTTCAGCATCCCGATTTCTTCTACGAAAATCCATTCTGAACAATCATATCTTAGAATAAAGAAAATTCTAATTTTTAAATGTATAACTTTTCAATTTAAAAATAAGGTAAAAATAATTTATGGTATTATATTAATATCATGCTTACCCTAAAAGTTATCTTAACTGTCTTCTACTACCAACATTAATGACCTGACATTAAAAAGTTACTTGATCATGAATTTTTCTCAACGAAATAAATTTCAAATTATTGAGTATCCTTTCAGGTTTATAGTTTTATATAATTAAAATATCTTACATACATAATATACCACATTCATACAATGAGGATACTACTAAAAATATTATCCATTTTTTCAAAATATAAAACATTAAAACATAAAATATTATTTCATTGAAAATAGTTTATATCATTCATAAGGACTCACTTATTTTTATTAAAAATCCTTACATCCTTTGAAAAACATTTTTAAATCATTGGATGATTATACAACTCAGTATGGCAATTAAATATTGAAATTAGTTTTCTAGTTAAAACATAAAATCCAATAAGGCCCATAATCATGAAAACTCATATGCATTGAAACATCATGTTGTTTAATTGGAACATATTTAACATATCAATATTACATTCACCCTTTCTCATGGAATAATGTTTTTGGTAAAAATATATATCATAAGTACCCAATGAAATAGAAATTAATAATGGGGATCATCCGCCATATCTTCTGGTATAATCAGCACAGCCCAATATATATTGAGCTATAATGGGATCAACCCAACATATCTTGGGATATAATGTGGATATACCATTATATCATGATAAATAATGGGATCAACCTAGTATAAATAACTCCCATGGAACATATCATGAATAAAACACTTCATAACTCATTTATACCCTTGAGAAAAACACATTCACATTTCAAAATACACTTCTTCGTAAAATAACTCATTGAAAATAAACATTTCACACAAAAAATAATGACTAATAATTATTCAAAATTAATTATAAAAAATATAGCAGATACACTATAGTATTTAAACATCATGAAAAAATAATATAACACTCGCGACATAAAAGAACGAACAATCTCATTAGATTTCATATAGGATACATGTAAAAGGATTCTAAGTGGAATATCCTTTAAAAATACCATAACATTTAAGGGAGAACTGATTAATTAAAAGGAATTTGTATGTATACTATAAATAGAAATAATAATACATTATATAATAGAATTAAATTTCTTAAATCTACTTATCACGATAAAACCCATTGACGCTTAAGGTTAACCCAAAGAATGGAAATTTGGTTTAGAATTCACAAATGAAATCATCAAACGGTATCAGGTGTACATGGTAGAGATTAATGATATATAAATGGGGTATATAATGATTAATATATCATAAGGTAGGTCAGGGGATGTTTTGAAAACATACACCGCCATTAGGAATTAAAAATTAATGGGCATAACATAATATATATTCTTGAATAAAATTGACAAAGAGAGAATCCATTACCTCGGGTTCAACTTCCTTCAAATGTATTTCAAACTATTTTATTAATGGAAAAACAGTGTTATTTATATTTTACATAAACATATTAATGTTTATAACACCTTTAATTATCATTTTATAACATCATTCCTCCCATTAATTAAAAATATTTTTTTGATTCCGTTGTTTTCGGGTGTATTCTTCCCATGGTTTCCAGGATTGGTTCATGATGGATATTCTTGTCAATTGGAATTGAAACTTCATAATTAGTATTTAATGGTATTTTAATATTTCCATAACTATAAATTATACCATTTATCATTTTTAATTCTATTATGATGATGATTTATATTTTAAAACGTTATTGATTATATTTTAGGTCATTTTGGCTATTCTTCGATCCTAATGAACTCATTTGGATTTATAAGTGAATAACATGGGCAATATATGATTACATAACCTTAAATAAGATATAATACATAAATATAAATCTCTATCAACTCTAAAAATGGTTTCATGACATGTATTGAAGGATGTAAAATAAATTGAAATCACATCATCCATGATGTGGGTAAATCGACACATCACCGACGATGTTTTAATTTCCAGAATACATGGGAGAGGAGAATAATTATAATTTTGAATCTTCTATAAACATGATGAAATACAAAAAATTTAATATAATGTATCATTAAATACTCTTGGACAAGTGGAGGATAAAAAAAGAATAATAATTGAAAATAAAATGAAAAGAAAACTAAAGAAAACAAAAGAGGATGATTATCTTCTAATATCTTCTTTTTGAGATTCCATTTAAGGCATATGGTATTGGCCTTTCAGTGAGAAAAACTGATCTAGGATGTGGGAAAGATCCTTGTAATGTGTATTGGGTAGAACATAGGTAAGTTTGAATGCTTGAGAGGTTTTGGAGGAAGTGGGGAGTGAGGGTAGTATTTATATTGGAGTATAGGAGGTATTTTACATTATTTTAATAATTGTTATAATATTGTTTCTCAACATAATATATAGTCCTAATTCATGAGACCCAATATAGTAATAATGTCATGTTAGTTCAAAAAATGTTGGATTAAATCACTTATGACATCACAAATTGTGTATTTTACTAAAAAATTGAATATTCTTTATTTTAACATATTTCACAATTCCTCAAAAATTAAAGAAATTCAGGAAAACACAAAACATCATCCTAACAATTTTTCGATGTGTATAATTTATAAATGAACACAATTTCTAAAAATTAATTTTCTAAATATTATTATATTAAATTTGAAATAAAAGCATACATTATTTAAAAATTACAAATTTTAATTATGTAACAACATTTATATCACATTGAAAAATTATTCGGGATGTCGTTATCTTAAATAATTTTGATAATAAAATAATAATAAATATTACTATTCATAAGGGTATGTTACTATACACTAAAAATGAATTTGGTTCCATCAAGCTCTAAATAACATACTGAACACAATTTTAGTTGACGGTTTTTCAAAATTGCGATCATCGAAGTGAGTAAATTAATATTAAAGGCTAGTTATAAATATCTCTTAAAAAAATTATACATTCATGTCAAATTATTTTTAAAACCCTACGGTGTTATGGTAGAATGGAGAATAATGCATGCTCATGATGACCAATATGCTCTGGATTCATAGAATGTGTTGTAGGAGAAGTCAAAGGGTTAAGAACATAATATCCCATTGAGAAAAATGTGGTAACAAAGGGAGGTACCTTAAAAATATATATAAAATGATGATATAGAAGGTTAGTGGGAAACATCATTATATAACAAAAATATATACGATGAGGATCAGATATAAATAGTGGGGATATTGCAAGTGGTCCAAATATCTCATATGACTATAATATATCTATTGGATAAGATATTGGGCTACATTGTGTATCTAGTGAAGGGTCTCATTTTAATTTGGTATGACGAGTTGAGAGAGTAGCACTACTTCAACATCCCTTGAATTTTTAGCCAGAGAACCACTTATAATATGTTTTTTAATGAATAATTGTCTTCTAGGTGATAGAACCAAATGAAAATTTTAAAAAGTTTAATAACATTAAATTTATGTTATTGATAAATATAATTGGAATATTATAATCACAACATCACCAGAGGATGAATTCCCCTATCATTTAGGATATTATTATTAAATTAACATCCTATTCATTTATGTGTGTTCAATTTTATTCATTTCCTACATTTAAAAGGAAATATTTATTTAATTATAAATTATTAACCAATTTGAAAGAGGAAGAAGAAAAATGTTTTGATGTAACTTAAAAAAAGGATATCAATTTTTAAGGAAAATACTAAATAAATGGTGACATAACACAACAATATCATATTTAATATGAAGAATATCTGAAAAACATAGGTTTCATAAAAACAAAATAAATTAAAATTAACTTATTAAACCTTCATATGAAATAGTTTTCGACATATATTTTCAATTTGATCCAATTAGAATTTCGTTAGGAAATGATGACCAATTTTTTTATTTCATTTTGTCATTTTTCCATTTTCTAGGTTAGGTACTTTTCTTTGTATTTTATGTATGGTAAATCTTGTTCTTTTACATTTTTAGTTATTCTATTATATCTACCCATGATTCTCACTCCAAGGTATTAGATCTATTTAGAAGAAAACACAAAACATTACATTGTACATGCACGAGGACTGTAATAGTATAGTTCCATTTGAAATATGTAACACAATATTATAATATGGTGAATGATCTTAACTATTTTAAATAAATATCTTCTTATTTAGTACTCTTTATAGGCATACCCTATAAAAACATTTCTTAAAAATGTTTTGGAAATGGAACATAAGAAAGGGTGAGATTAGTGGTTCATTTATGGTGAACATAATAAGTATAAGTGTATTATCATATTAATGTATAAGATAAGAATAAATTCTTGTGATCATGAACATAAATTAAAAAATTCTAACCCAACCAATCATAGATCATAAACATGATTCATGTAACAAAACATGATCATTATTGAAAATATTGTCCATAAAGATGGAAAATTACGATAAATCAATCATGAACCATAATATCATGTGAAATAAGTGTGGCACCTTCATAAATATTGAGAAAAGCAATTCATGAATCATGTTTGACTACCTAGACCATAAATATAGTGGATAAGGATTAACCTTTTTTCGATAGTGGATCATGACACACATGTTTTCCATAGTGGACCAGGGAAAAAATGATTCCCATAGTGGATTAGGAAACACCTATTTTGTCTATTATATCAGGAAACACTTATTTCATAATGTTTATCAAGCCTATTAACTTCTTTCACATTTTTTATCAGGAAATTTAATCATTATTAAATTAATTTTGGGCAGATATATGTTTCACCCATCACATAATGTAAATAATATATTCATGTACCAAAAAATAATAAACATTATTTATATTAAAAATAATTAAATAAAATTTATTTCAGAAGCATTTCATCATATCACACCTGTGGAAAATAATAGGTTTTATAACCATTTAATTGAAGAATAACTCAAGAAGATATAATTTTTATATAAACATCAAGCCAAAATATTATAACACAATAATATAAAGTATATGAAGGGTATCCTTAGATAACATCCTTTGTAATATATATGTGACACCAATGGATTTAATCTTAAAAGAAAAATAATTTTGAAAGAACATTTATTATATTTCTAGAAGATAACATACATTCCTATAATTTTTTTTTCTAAAATATAAAATAATATAAAAAAATTACTTTAAAATTACCTTAAAAACATATTAATTATGTTTCTATGAAACTTTTCTTCATGATAATTAAAAATTCTACACATTAATTCAATGTTAATATGAAGGCTGATAAAAAATATTTAATATAATCAAAATAATAATTTTTTTTTGGAAAACAATATTACGAATAATTTACAATAAAATTTTATGCAAAGTTGAATATGGTTAAAAATTTATTTTATATATCATAATGTATTAATAAAACATTTCTATAAAATATTTAGTGAAAATATGTTTTGGAATGAAAATATATTTATGATCGATATGGTAAATAATGTCATCTTTTCTCAAAATCATTTTCATGGTTATTTAAGTAAAAAAGTGTGAAAAATTTTACCATTTTTTAAATATATAATTGTAAACATTAATATAAAAAATTATTGATAATTATTCATATTTTGATGGAAATATTTTCATATTGGATACTTAATCCTAAACAATCATCATAAATTATGTCTTTGCAATCAAAATATTTTCCACTTCGTTAACATTGCATTATAAGACCCATGAAGGGATACCATAAAATGGGATTTTAAAATTCATTTTTATGCATAAATTAATGATAATACATTTCAAATTTTGATGTATTTACACCTTGTTAAGGAATATAGGTTCATACTAGAACATACTTCTCAAATAAAGAAAATTTAGACAAAACTCTCTTTAGGATTTGTAAAAATTTTAACCATAATCCCATGAAACGGAGAAAGTAATATAAATATGTAAATATGAAAATTATATTTAAAACAACCTATTATAAATTCATGAGAATTATATGCACCACATTAATGAAACATGTGGTGAACAGGGCATGTGTCTCAATAAAACAGTAAAAGTTAGATGGAAATTATATCATTAAGACTTTTCATCTATATTACACATTAAAAAATCATGTGTATAAAATATATGTTTATAATAAATATATTAAAGATCAATATTTTTTTAATTCAATATACAATTTTATTATGACATTTTATTTCGTTTTTAATAAAAATTCATTTTTAAACTTATGTTTCGGGTAATAACGCCTTGTCTTTAATTTTTTTTAACTTTTTTTTCTCTTACGTAATTAATGGTATCATAATTTCATGAATATAATTTCTGGGACTTTTTAGTTTATTATTTTGAATATTATATGGAATAGTTTCAAGACTCGGCACGAAGACGGCACATCATTCCGAGGTCCAGTGAGCCCGGAATGGTGGTTTGACCTTTTTGTTGTTATGTGAGTCGGCACTCGCACGCGGTTGTGGCAGATCCCAAACGGGTGCCAGGATGAAAAATCTGGGGGCACCATTGCATTCGGGATGAAAACTTTACCTATGAATGGTTATAACCTCGACCGGCGCAGGTTGACTGCGAAGTTTAATTTTAGGCATTTTAAAAAGGGAAATACTTTAGAACGAATAAAATAAATTAATGATTTATTTAATTATTTTAAAACGTTTCCTTTTGTGGGCATGGACCTAATCCTACCCAATAAATACATGCTTAGGTAAAATTCGCAGGGTTAGCCTCATAACCCTACGAGTTGAGAGAGAGAAAGAGATATTTCTCTTGGAGCTTGGGCGAAGGAGGGCGCGTTGGCGGACGACGACGACGTGAGCAATCGACGAACCTAGGATTTTGTTTAATTCCTTCGACGGACATGTCGTAACGATCGATCTTCACTTGATTTGAGGTAGGGGTTGTTATTACAATTCTCTTTCCACGTTTTTGAGTTTAAACCACGAACGCGGATCAACCACGAACAAGTTATTACACAGATTCGTGCGTTCTTGTGGGAGGGATTTCTTTGGGATGATTTTGTGAAATTAATCCATGTTATTTATTGAAGATGATTTCTTCTCCATTTAAGCCTATTAATGTGATCGATCAACGCCATGACGAACGAAGGTGTAGGTTCTTTCCCCAATTTGTTTATTGGATTTCATTCCCTTATTTTCTCGTGAGTTTTTCACGTTCTTCATGGGGCGACGAACAACAGATCGTGGAGCATCTGTTCCATGACGCAGCGATCCCAAATCAATGGTTCAACACTATAAGGCCCTTGTGGTGGTGCAGCGATGATGGAATACAATGAATCGGACCAGATCGGGAAAGGGTGTTCTTCGATCATTCATTTTACGGGAATATCAAATCATGTTTTCGGGGCCGATCATAGGCCCGAAAATAATGGAAACAGCTTCGCAGTGTCGAGGCGATCAGGAACTAGAAGGTTTGCGGTGATCGGACAACCAGATCGATGACCGGAGCACCACGGGAGGTGCGCCGGCGAAGGGCGTTTTTTCGGGAAATCTCCAGAACACACGGCGTGTACTTCCGAAGAACACGCTGTGTAGTACAGGCGCTGGAAGATAGGGTTTTGAGGTCAAAGAGGAAGAACATGAAATGTGACCCCGGTCACACATTGTGTTTTTTTTCCTCGAAGCTCAGTGTGTACTTTTGGCAGTACACAGACACGGGATGATCTACACAGCTTCAGGAGGCACAGCGTGTACAACAATGAAGAGAAGGCTACGCGGAGATCAACATATATCTCAGGGAAACATGGGCACGAGATGGAGTACACGACCACGTACTCTGTCACATAGCCTGGAGAGGCCAGTAACGTGGGTCACCCCATGTAGCGATTACACGGGTTGGTGAACAGGGTTTGATGACCATGTAAGGGAAAATGGCCAGAGTACACTCAGCCAACCCCAGTTAACCATACATGGAGTGTACACCATAAAACAAGCTGTGTACATAGTTTTTCCTGCACGACCAGCCTCACGACACGGTCCGTTGTACACGGTCGATACCCGGGGTCAGACAACATGGCATGTAACCTTTTTACACGTCGTGTACTTTTTGGAAAACGGCATGGTCCTTTTGTTCACCATGCATTGGACATCATTCGTTTGGATTAGTGCCCCTTCTTCTCGTTCCCTTGAAGGTCAAGTATCATTTCCTACTCAGGAGTATGATCCCTTCAGTAGGACATTCTGTGATATAGTCAGGAATCCATCCGAGAGGCCCGAATCGATATCCTCTATCCATTCGTGACCCTAGCCAGAGTCAGGCATCGACGTGACCAACCTTACCGGGCGTTGATCCTCTACCTAGCTGGTGTATCACATAACTGGTGAATCAGGATGAGTCGTGGTATCTTCCATGGCCCTGTTAGAGATCCTCATCTATGTATCGTGATCTTTCCCACTCAGGAGTGTGTCTCCAGTAATGGGTGCTTCTACCTACCGAAACCTTTCCACATATGAGTGTGTCTCCCGTAATTTGTGTAGCTATCTCTTGAGACAGTCCTTGACGGACATTACTTCTTGGACAGACGTCACCAAATCTATATGACACATGGAGTCTGTTCTCCCAGAACGAGTGCATCCCAAAATCTTCGAACAGAATCCCTAATGGGGGTATATGGTTGTGTGACTTGTCTCTATTCCACGGGTCTAGGTTTTGAGTGTATCTTGTTTGTTCTATATGTTCTGTAGACATAAGCTGTTCATAGCTGACTGTACCTTTACATTGTTTATAGCTTTGTGGTTTTCGGGGTCCTGTACTGAGTATTGTTATTATCACCCCTGCACAGGCTATACCTGCACGTATGGTGTCTTGTGTAGACGAGCAGCCTTTTGACAGAGTCCATGGGGGACCAGGACAAGACCGAGCTTTCTGATTTCCATATAGGTCAAGGCCTTCATACTTCAATGAGCAACATTCCTTACCATTTGTGCTTACAGGTTAGACATTGCAGTTTTAAGACTTTTGTTTGTTTGTTTTTGGTGGGCTTGTATTCTGGCCCAGTTTACTTTTACAGTACTCTACCTTTCATCGTACTCTGTTTGCTGGGTTTAGTTGTATTCATGCATTATTTTTTCCTTAGTGGTTTTTACATTTCATCTTTTTTGTGGGCTTAGAGATTTGTGTGTGTGTACAGGTACATATGCAATTCCTATCATGTTAGTAATATGCCTACTCGGTGATAGTCACCAGCCCCTGGCCTATTGGAGGTGGGCTTGGGGAGTCACGACGTAGGCCCCACTGGGACGGGTCGTGACAGAGTGGTATCAGAGGTGGTCGGTTCTACATTAGGACCAAGAGTCTGTGAGGTTGGTTTGGTGAAACAGTTTTGAGTGTTTTAGATTCAGATTTCAAGCTAGAGACCCTAGTGTTGGTGTGCCGGCTGACGTATCCATACACTAGGACATTGATAACCTGCTTTTCAACTCGGTACAAGAAAACACTGGTTTTGGGGAAATAAAAGGTACATGCATCATATAGGAATGTGTTGTGTTTTCTATGTCCTTTGTGTTAGCTATCCAGAAATACTCATTTACCATGACACATCTTGTTTTTTTACAGGATGCCTCTACGATGAATACCCACCAGGATTCAGTAGCACGATCACGAGGATGACCCCCTCAGTGATGAGGCTTCGATATAGGAACGAGCTCTCCAGGTGTTGCCACTAGGTGGTGCACCTTCTATAACACCACCAGTGGAGCAGCCAGTGGTACCCGGAGTCCCAGCCAGTGAGGAGCGCAGGCTTAGCGCGCTCCATGAGTTTCAGAGACAAAGACCCATCAAGTTCTAAGGTGACCCCGTCCCTTAGGCGGCTGAGGACTAGCTTGAGGAGTTGACTAGATTTTTCCATCTATTGAGAACACCATTAGACCAGATGGTGTTCTTATGAGCGAGCCTTCTTCAGGGTTCAGCGGGATGATGGTGGAGTCTGACCATGAAGACTCACGAAGAGGAGACTCTTTCATGGACTGAGTTTGATAGACTCTTTAGGGAGGGGTTCACCTTGGTTACGTTGAGAGATGTGGGCATCAAATAGCTTTTTCAGCTCAAGCAGGGTAGTATGACAGTAACTGACTATTCATCGAGGTTCACCAACCTCGCTAGGTACTCGATGGATATGGTCAGGGATCAGTACTTCAGAGCTCGGTCCATTGAGAAAGGTGTACGAAGATACATACGATATAGTGTCGTTCCTCAATGCATATCGACTTATGCTGGAGTGCTCAAGTGGGCCTTGGTGATCGAGAGCTTCTTGGTGGAGCAGAGGTAGCTACCAGGAGTCAGCAGCAGGTAGACAAGTGCGGAGACTCCGACAGTAGGAATCCGACATCAGGAACAAGGATCTAGACGTGGTAAACGTCATAGGAGGACCCATGATAGGGGATTGGCAGTCCAGGGCTCTCAGGATAAATCCAATCAGCCTAGGAAGAAGTGATGCTACACATGCGATGGTAGGGGACATCTCATTTGAGATTGCCCGACCCGTCGACCCACTGATAGGGAAGTGGTGGATGGACCACCAAGGCAGGGGTAGAGAACAGAACAGGATGACCCCCAGGGGTGGACGTGGCAGAGAAGCGGGGAGAGATGTAGGTGGTGGTAGATGCTTCAACTTACTTCCACCACCACCCCTAGGAGGTCTGCAATAGGCTCAGGGAGCTGGCGGACAGGGGTGGGGATAGCATTATGCGGTCGAGGCATACAACCCAGGGTCTCCAGGGATGATTCAAGGTATGATATCTATATTTTCTACCTTAGCTACCGTACTCAAAGACGCAGGTTCCAGTCACTCCCTTTTAGCCACATGTCTTGTACAAAACCTCGAGATTCTGGTAGAACCGTTGACTCAATCCTTACGCTTGGAGACACCTACGGGAGGAGTCTCGACGATCATGAAACATTGCAGACAGTATGATATTACCCTTCGAGGTGAAAGTTTTAGTTGGATCCTCTTGGTGGTAGTGTCGAGGCCTTACGACGTCATTCTCGGTATGGATTGGTTATCTTCAGCCCATGCCCAGAATGAATGTTTTAAGTGAAGGGCACGGTGTGTCCGCCGTGATGGAAGGAGGATTTCCTTTCTCGGAGAAAAGGAATCCGAGGAAGCACAAAAAGGGCTCATGCATAGGAGGGTGCAGCAGATCACTCATGAGTTGTCTAGCCTTACACTCAGAGCAGTAGATGTTGTTAGCACTCAGTTCCCAGCAGTGGTGGTGGAGTGTTAGGACGTCTTTCCCGAAGATGTTCCAGGATTACCTCCCTGCCATGAAATTGACTTCTGCATCGACTTACACCCTGGGATGAATGTAAATCCCCAAGGTGATCCCTCAGGAGAGCACGTGGGAGCGGGTTGCCCAGATTTGTGCCCAGTACCCACATCATTTTGAGTAGCCCTTGTTGTGGCTTTTCAGGGATGTAAATCCCCAAGGTGGGGAGAATGTAATGTCTCTGATTTCCTTATTTATTATTTTGAATATTATATGGAATTGTTTTGAGACTAGGCGTGAAGACGGAACATCATTCCAAGGTACAGTGAGCCCGGAATGGTGGTTTGAACTTTTTTTAGTTATCTGAGTCGACACTCGCGCGCGGTTGTGGCAGTGCCCAAACGAGTGCCCAGATTAACAATATTGGGGCAACATTGTGTCCAGGACGACAACTTTACTTGAGAACGGTTCTAACATCGACCGGCGCAGGTCGGGTGTGAAGTTTAATTTTGGGCGTTTTAAAAAGGGAAGCACTTTATAAGGAATAAAATAAATTAATGATTTATTTTATTATTTTAAAACATTTCCTTTTATGGGTAGCAACCTAATCTATTCCTATAAATACATGATTATGGAAAATTCACAGGGTTAGCCTCATAACCCTTTGAGTTGAGAGAGAGAGATAGATTTCTCTTGAAGCATGGGTGGAGGAGGACGCGTTGGTGGATGACGATGACGTGAGCAATCGACGCCCCTTGGATTTTGACAAATCCATTCGGTGGACACATCGTGACGATCACTCTTAAGATGATTAGAGGTAGGGTTTTTTTATTTCAATTCCTTTTCCTCGTTTTTGAGTTTAAACCATGAACGCGGATCAACCACGAACAAGTTAATCTACGGATTCGTACGTTCTTGCGAGAAGGATTTCTTTGGGATGATTTTGGGAAATTAATCCATGTTATTTATTAATGTTGATTTCTACTCTATTTAAGACTATTAATTGTATAGGATCAATACCATGACGAACAACAGTGGAGGTTCGTTCATCAATTTGTTTATTTGATTTCATTCCCTTATTTTCTCATGCGTTCTTCGCATTTATCTCGGGGCGATGAACAACAGATCGTTTTACATCCGTTCCAGGATGAAACGAGCCCAAATAAAAGGTTCAACATCGCAAGGACCTTGTGGAAGTTCGGCGACGATGGCGGAAGACAAATCTGACCAGATAGGTAAAGGGTGTTCTTAGAGCATTCTTTGCGCGGGAAGATCAAATCATGTTTTTGGGGCAGATCGGAGGCCCGAATATGATGGAAGCAGCTTCGTGTTGTCTGGGCGACAAAAACCTGGAAGCTTTTCGGAGATCGAACAACCGGATCGATGATCAGAGCAGCATAGGAGGCGTGCCGGTAAAGGGCGTTGTTTCTAGAAATTTCTAGAACAAATGGCGTGTACTTCCGAAGAACACGCAATGTAGTACTGGCGGTGGAATCTAGGGTTTTGGGGTCAAGGAGGAAGAACACGACGTGTGACCCTGGTCAAACGACATGATGTACATTCCCCGAAGCTCGGTGTGTACTTTGGGTAGTACACAGACACAGAATGATCTACATAGCTTCAGGCGGCACGACGTGCACAACATGGAAGATGCAGTTACGTGGAGCTCGGCGTGTATCTCGGGGATACACGGGCACATGATGGTGTAAACGACCGTGTACTCCATCACATGGCTAGGCGAGACCAGTTACGTGGGTCACCATGTGTGGCGATTACATGGGTTGATGACCGTGTATGGGAACATGGGAAGTGTACACGGTGCCCACCCCAGTTACCCAGACAGGACGTGTACACCGTACTACATGCTCTGTACATAGTTTTTCTTGCACAGCCAGCATCACCACATGGTCCGTTTTAGACGGGCAGAAACCGAGGTCAGACAACACGGTATGTAACCTTTTTACACGTCGTGTACTTTTTGGAAAACAGAATGGTCCTTTTGTTCACCATACCTTGGAAATCATTTTTTTGGGTTTCTACCCCTTCATATCGTTCCATTGAAGGTTAGGTATCATTTCCCACTCAGGAGTATGATCCCTTTAGTAGGACTTTTTGTGATAGAGTCCGGAATCTATCCGAGAGGCTCAGATCGAGATCCTCTCTCCATTCCTGACCGTATGTAGAGTCTAACATCGACGTGACCAACCTTACCAGGAATTAATACTCTACCTAGATGGTGTATCACCTAACTGGTGAATCCAGATAAGTCACGGTATCCGCCATGGCCCTGGCAGTGATCCTCATATGTGTATCATGATCTTTCCCACTCAAGAGTGTGTCTCCCGTAATGAGTGCTTCTACCTACTGTAACATATCCACTCCAGAGTGTGTCTCCAATAATGAGTGTATCTATCTCTCTTGACGGTTCCAGATGGACAACACATCTCGGACGGATGTCATTAGAGCCAAAAGACTCGTGGAGTGTTTTCTCCCGCAATAAGTGCATCACAGAATCTTCGAGAAGAATCCCTAATGGGGGTATGCGGTTGTGTGACTTGTCTCTAGACCATAGGTCTATGTTTTGAGTGTATCTGGTTTATTATATATGTTCTATAGACATATATTGTGCATAGATGATTGTACCTTTACTTTTTGTACTGCTTTGTGGGTTTCAGGGTCCTCTACTGAGTATTGTTATACTCACCCCTACACGGGCTTTTCCCGCACGTCTGGTGTCTTCTGCCGACGAGTAGCCTTTTGATAGATTCTATGGAGGACCAGGATAGGACTGAGCTTTTTGAGTTCCCTACAGGCCGAGGTGTTCCTACGGCTCTGAGCAGCAGTTCCAGTACCTTTTGTGCTTACAGGTTGGACTTTTCATTTTTCAGACTCTTGTTTGTTTGTTTTTGGTGGGCTTGTATTCTGGCCCAATTTACTTTTATAGTACTCTACCTTTCTTCGTACTCTGTTTGTTGGATTTAGTTGTATTCATCCATTCTTTTTCCTTAGTGGTTTTTACATTTCTTCTTTTTTGTGTTCTTAGAGATGTGTGTGTGTGTGTATAGGTACGTAGGCAATGCCTCCCATGTTAGTAATATGCCTACTCGGTTGTAGTCACCATCCCCTGGCCTATTGGAGGCAGGATTGGGGAGTCACAACACAGGCCCCACATGGGACGGGTCGTGACACAAAATTTAAAAAATAATTTAAATATCCTATATATGAATTATATATTTATTTTTATCATTCCATAATATTTGGTGATAAGAAATTATATACACAATTCAAGGAAAAAATAGGTTGTATGTATGCATGAACGTCATTTACATTTCCATATCATAATAAATGAAATAAAATTAACTAATACATACTATCATTTGATTAAAAAATTTATTCCATATATAGAACATATTTTTTAGAATATATCTTTAATAAATCCCAGTTATATCATCACATCACTTAGTGAGAAAGTAGTCCCTTGTATAGACAAGTTATGTTATCATATTCCAAAAAAAGGACAGCATAACGATATGAGAGATATAACAATTAAATAGTCATAATAAAATCATAATTTTCATATAAAACATATAAAAACATTAAATCCATCATTATTCCCAACCATTGAAGGTGGCAATGGATAAATCAACGATGTCATTTCGCATGGTGGTAGTCCACCATATATACGAATGAGGATTTCACAACTCATTTGACTGAATTGTCTTCATTATTAGGAAATCAAAAAACATAAAATAATCTCATTATATATATTATACATAGGCTAATATATAATAATGTTATACTAATACTTGAATTAGGTGGAGGGAGATATAATATAAAAATGCTTGATGAAGATCATTACTACTTCTTTAGGTATTCACCTTAGGATTTCAGTAATGCCTTTCTTGGATTGATTAATATTCAATCTATGTATAAGAATATGAGGGTAGATAATTTTGGAATTTATTTTTGATGATATTGGCAAATACACTGGAATTTGTGGGTGTCAATAAGCGGTGAGAGTGAGTTCCCTTTTGTAGTGGAGGAGGAGTGATGTTTTAATAAATACTCAAATGTAATCACTATTTGGAGGTCAAGATTACCTCATATGATTTAAATATATCTATTAAAGGTTTTTCAGATAATATAATCAATAAAAAACTAGAAACTCAGTTTACTATATGTTTTAAACATTTTATTACTTTATTTGTACCTTTTTTACCATTTTCATTTATGCACATAGTATGTAATTGTTCATCCTTGCTAATTTTTCCTATAAAACTAAATTAGAGTGATATTTATTATATAATTTTACCCCAATGATTTTAAATATGATATAGAATTTATAAAATAAATATATTATGTGTGTTGGAAATTAATTTTATCATTAGTGCCTGTTATGTGTCAAAACACTACTATAACCGTAACTACCAAAACAATTTATAACTTTTTGGGGTCAATATATTCAATATATAAGATCAATTGGTCCACTAATGGAATATATTTTATATTTATTTACTTTTAAAATTAACTTGGTAGAAGATATGATTTTTTTATTTTAAATCATTTAATAAAATGTATTTTGTTTTAAAATGACATTAATATCAATTTTAAAATTATTCATATAATTTGAAATTAATTTTAAAATTCATTTCATTATTTAATGATAGAATTTTAGTTTTTTATAAATCATATAATTTTATAGTAATATGAACATAATATATTTTAATTAAATATTTTTATTTATATTTTGACAAGGTTCAAATAATATGAATTTATAAAAATAAATATAATGATTGAAATATAATATATTATTTTCAAATGAGTATAAAATTATATATTAATATAAATATTAGTTTAATATAATAATTCATTCAATTTACATCACTTTTAATATTTTTAGAGTCATTTAATTTTTTTAATATTAACTAAAAAATTATTTTATTGGAGTTTCATAAGAATTTAAAGTAATTATTTCATTAAAATAATTAATCTTAAAAAAAACATGTCTATCCACAAAAAAAATTAATAATATTAGACATGTTGTTTTTAGCTCTATCGTAAATCATTATAGATATTAAATGTAGGAAATGTATTCTATTTATCATTTTAATTTCTTTACATATTATATGGTTTATAATCCAAGTAAATTGAAAAGATATAGATATATTTTAGATAATTTGATAGAAAAAAATAAAATAGGCTCATAAAAAAATTAAGATAATATATTTGGTAACCTTAACTCTTATAATTCTAATTTATCCCCTAGTAAACACAACTTTAACTTAACCACAATAATTTTTTTTATAAAATTCACAATTACATTTGGTCACAAATTTAGCTGACATGATTTTAAATTATAAATTATTATGATTCGAAATATGGAATTCATTTTTTTAATTTTTATTTTTTGTTTTTGGAAATAATACTATAAAATTAATCTCACACACATGATAGGAAATAGTGTTTTAAAAGAGAGAATTTTTAAATGTTTGAAATGTTTTTATATAAATATTGAATATCAAATTGATTAAAAATACAACAAAGAGATTAATGGATATTAAATTGAACTAATTTTATTATTAAATCAATTATAAATATAATTTATCAATGTAAATAAATTAATATAAGAGTATGTTTTCAATTAAAATACATTATTCTTCACTATACCTTAAATAATGAAACTTTTCAAAAGAATACCTAAAAATACCCCTATGAAAATTTTGATATTATGCTATGAAAAATGATTTTTGTTTTATTTAATTAATTTTATAATATTTTAACTTTTAGTTTAAAATTAAGTGTTCCAAAAAAAGCTAACATAATTACTTTTTAGAAGAATAAAAAGTCTCTCAGAGAAAATTGGATTTATTATCATCTCTCATCTAGAAAAGTTATTAGATTAATGTAAATAAATTTATTTAATATATAATATATAAATTTCATTAAATTAATTAACTATTTTTTTTGATTATTTTAATGACATAAAACATAATTGGGTGCAGAAACATACTTTTATAGAAAAATATTTAATTTTATTTTAGAAAGTGTTTCATATATTTTTTATAATTAATTGGTAACCAATGAATTATATAAACACCTGTAAACCGTATTTTTATAATTAATTTAATTCTATTTATACCAAATATTCCAACATCTAGTATATAATTATCATATTGGATAAGAATATTTAAATAGTATTTCATGTTTGGTATAAATGTTGTTGTTCATGTAATGCATGCTAATCTCAATGATTCATATAACGTAAAATATAAAATGATTGAATATACTTAATAAAAAATGAAATCATACTTATTATATTATACCACCCTTAAAATTAATTTCAACCTTGACATTTTTCTAGATCATTGTATATTTAACATTTGAAAATTTCTTCATATAAACCCACATCCTACAAATGAATAAAAAAATAACTTGAAAAATAAATGTTGTAAATATAATAGTTAACCAATGTAACTCATAACAATGTTTTCACATTTTATAATAGAGGGTGGAAGTTAATATTTGGAAAAAAATAAAATCGTACGTAATTATATAGAGTTATAATTATTAGTGACAATAAGAAAGTGGTTGATTGGGAGAAATTAAATAACCACAAAACAATAAATTTATGATGCTCTATGAGACCACATGATTTGTATAAAATTAATGTAATATGATAATTTTTTCCATGATCATTTTCATATTGTTGATGGATTTTTATTAAATTATATACTAACTTTTTTCATTATATTCCATAGATATAATGTCACACTTGGGAAGTTCCTTGATGAAATTTCATATCCTCGCTTAGTTAGAGAAATTAAGGATGATTTGTTATTCCTAAGTAACTAATATATCATAAGATTGAAAAATAGAATGATAATTCGTTTTTTCGATCATTATTTTCCATTAAAAAAATTGTTTGAATAGTTTGTTCATAAATCTTGTAATGGTGAAATAATACATTAATCTATGAATCCTCATAAAAAGTTCATATTAAACCATTTCATAAATATTTAGACTTATGACCCTTCCATAAGGATTAAAATAACATTATAAATTAGCTCACTAAAGATCCCAAAATCATCATAAGACTAATCCCCCATATATCATAATGTTTCTCTTGATTTTCATATATCTAACATGCGAATACCTTCTTCTTGTATTGTCTGTAAACATGGTAATGACATGAATAACAATAGAATTATAATGAAAACCCAAATTCATAATCATTCATTGAATAATAACAGTTATTATTGAAAATATTTCACAAACCCAATAATTTTATAAACACTATTAGTGATAAAATTAATTAACTTTTCAATAAAGATTTTATCAGTTCTCAGTTCATCGATATTATAAAATTTACATTATCCAAGTCAATCATCTATTTATACAAAATAAACATTATCCTCTCATAATCTAAAACATATCAAGGGTTACCATACCATAATAAAAATATCACAATGACATTAAATCATATTCCCAATCCATTAACACCATTTTCGATATTTATTCAAATCCTTGACGAAAAATTTATACTCAATAATCCTAATATATATCACAATTCATAATTATTGAATCCTAATAAATAAAAACATTAATACTTCCAATTCAATTATTGGTATATAATATATCTTTATATGGGTTATAATTATAATGTTCTCTTATCGAATTGAATTGGTTAATTCCCATGTACTCCATAGATAATACATAGAACTACTCAATAATTTTTCCCTCAATGACCCCCTTTTCCACATAAATAATATATTCCCTTCTATTTGAGATATTTTATAGGATTTTCTTCTAATCATATTTATTTTTGATGAATTCAATCCTTTATTACTATAAATAAATTACTATAGGAGCTTTCATAAAATTAAACCATCCATTTATTATATGGGTTATGAATCTCATAGTTTTTCATGTTGTTAATCATATAGTTAGATAGATGATTAGGTGTAATCATAATATAATTATATCAATTCATAATCATGTTTAATATCTCACAGTCTCTATAATTTCCATCAGAATAAATATTTTCATGATTAATTTTGATTCCAACTTTTTAGAAAAACAAAAAAAACCTAGTATGGGAAACAGTAATCATTTTTGAATGCCATATAATCATTAAAAATAAAATATAAAATGCCAAAATCATGGCGTATATTTTTAAAAATATGAAACCATAGTGTTATCATAGGTTATTCATAGTAATAATTTATTTAAATAAATTATGATGGTTCATAATGTGTTTGATAATTTTAAAAGCATATCACTATGGAGTATCAAACTAGGTGTTTAGTAAGGTACGTTATAATAAAATTGTTCCCAGTTTAATACTTCTTAATTTTATTTTATCGAGATTTGTTACTCATAGGAAATCTGTACTAGAGCCACGTATACTTATAGTATACAATCAGTGAATCATTTCTAGAAAACCACTCACTCTATCCATTAAAAAAATCTAGGACATATTCATATACTATGACTCATCCATATATATATTGTTATAGAATACTCTATACATATAATTATAAGTATCCATATGTAAATCATTATAGTATTCACATCCTATTTTCAATGACAAAATAACCCTTTACTTTGATTCAAACTATTATGACCATGAATTTTCACACATGGATATTAGAAAATTTCCTAGATGAATATTTCAACAAATTAAATAAGTACATTCTCGAAGATCATAATATTTTAGTACATTTGGAAATATGGAACAAAATATTTTAATCTGGAAAAATTAAATCAATGATTCCAAAAAATATCTTCCAATTTAGTACTATTCATATAAATTCCCTTCATAATTTATTTTCATAACATGGGGGAAATTGATCATAAGAAAGGTTGTTCTCCGATGATTAGTAAGGGTAAACATAATTGATATCATTTTATGATATAGTTAAAGTATGAGATAAGCATTAAGTTATTGTTTCATGAAATAATAAGAATAATATTTAACCAACATATCATCAATATAATCAAGATACACTGCATAAAATGATGCCATTTTTAAAAAAACTAGATGATAAGGGTAATAGATCCACATAAATAATTCATGAATCATAAAAAATATCTTAAACCTATGGCTCCATCATACATATTGGGAACCAATTATTTTGTCATGGTTATCTTCCATGACTTCATAGATATTCTATCAAGATGAACCCATTCCTTATAGTGGATAAGGACACACCATTTTCTTTTAGAGGACTCAAAAACACCTATTTCCCATGGGGGATTGGGACACAACTGTTACCCATTGTGGATCAGTAAAAACCTATTTCCCATGCTGGATCAATCCTCTCAACTTGTTTCCCATTTTTATCTCATTTGATATAAATATTTACCCAATAAATTAGAGGTATATATAGGTCCCACCCATCACAATATGAAAATAATATAGATGAGAGACAAAATATATTAAAAATTCATTATATCACAACTTATTAAATGATTTTAGAATCATAAAAACATCATCATATAATTAACTATGGAATTGAGATAGGTTTCATAATCATTTCATCCTAGAATATCCCATGAAAATAAGTGGGTTTCATAAAAAACATTCCACCAAATTAAAAAGAATTCCAAGAAATAATATTAATAGTATTGTTGGATCAAATCCCACGTAAGTCATAATTAACACTAATAGATTTCATTTACAATGAAAAAAAACATTTAATGATAATTTGGAAGACTTCTTGAGTATAATATCATTCTCTAAAAAAGATAATTTTTAAAAAAATACTTTTCCCAAAAAATAAACATTATTTTTTAAATAATATTTGAGGAAATTATTAGTAATGATGTCAAAAAATTATTCTAATGTAATACACATTAAAATAATGGTTCCATTCAAATCTGAGGTAAAACTAAAAATGGAAATTTTGCTAGAAAAACATATAAATATTAATTTCAAAAACAATTTAAAAAATTATATGTGGGTAAAAAAGTATTTCATAAATATTAATAGAGTAATAAAATAATTTAAAAATGTTTTGAAAACATTATTTTGAATGAAAACATATTAATGACTGATGAGATAACTAAGGTATAATTTTCATAAAAATAATTTATTTATATAAGTCAAAAAGTGTGGAAAGTTAGTAAAATTACTTCATTATATCATTATTAAAAAATGGAGATTAAAAATAGTGCCAATTATTGAGAATTCGATCATGATATTTTAATATTGGAGAATTAATAATAATTTTTTTAGAAATATAATGAGATTGTTAGATAAAATATATACAAAATTAGTAATATTGAATCATATGCCCCATAATTGAATAAATTAAAATGAAACATTATATATAATGAGGATGAAAAAATCATGACATTTAATGTCAAATGTTTTTCATGTACACCTTTTGAATGAATATTTGTGTATAATATAACACAACTATTAAAAAAGGAAAATTGAGTCAAATATCTCTTACTAAATTATTATCATTTAAACCTCATAAAACAGGAAATAGATATCCAAAATATATTTAAATCGGAAAATTTTGTTATATGTAAAAAAATAATACACATTCATTGGTATAATATACCCTACATGAAAAATCTAGTGGTGAATATGGCATGTGTCACACAAAAATAGTAGTGGGACAAAAATTCCTTAGATAATTCTTAACTACAATAGTACTAAATTAAACCTCATGTATAATAAATATAATATGATTATTAATATATTAAATAACCATATTTATAAATATGATACCATATTTGATGTTATTATGAACCCTTAAAACTGTTTTATGAACAATTCCATGTTGAAGTTGTGTTGCACATGAGCCTCATCCCAGTTAGCGAGGACTCCTTATGTGCATCCAGAAGATCCAGGATCAAATCCAAGAAGAGGATAATTCCTGGTGGGGGTACTGTAGTAGGGATGTAGCGGGACTGTAGCGGTACTCTAGCAGGCGTTGTAGTTGTACTGTAGCTGAACTGTAGTAGAGACTATAGCAGGGACTGTGCAGAACTACAACATAACTATAACATGCACTATTTGGCACTGTAGTAGCCGTGAATATTCCTCTGTCTATGACTTCAAGACACTGATTTGGTTATTGAGTCCTTTAAGGCCATCGGTCCACCCATGCATTCGTGTCAGTAAGGCATTCGGGCCACCCCAAGGACTTCGGGTCACCATAAGTGTAGATACAAACTAGACAACCTATAAGGAACAAACATCAGAAGGAGGAGGAGCAAGGAGATTTTACAATAGTAGAATGTAAAAGTATTAAAATAATGAGAGGGTATGACACCTACAATCTGGAAAAGCTTGTGAATCCATTGGAAAGACTAGCCAAACAACCATGCGATAGTGGAGGGATGATTTCACAATAAAGATGTTGGGGAGGAGCATTTCCAAGTAGCTAGTCTGGGTTGTATATAATTTTTGAAGCCCATGGGAATTGAATTCCTATAAGGCCTATTTTCCATGTAATTCATATGCCGAAGGGCATTGTAAGTGTTCCACCTCACCCCTTGAAAGGTGGATTATCATAAATCAATAAAAAATGAAGGCCTTCGGGCCATTGGAGGAGGACATTGAAGTTGTGTTTAGGGTGATAACTGCTTTTTTATCATATATGTTTTAACATGTTATTTTTTGTCCAATTAATTAAATTAATTTTTAATCATATATATAAATTAATACATGATATAAATATCTTATATATTCTTTATAAATGTTTTTATATGTTTCTATAATATTTAGTGATGAGAAATGATATAAGTTGTTCATGTAGATAGCATAACTTATTTATGCATGAATGTAGTTTCCACTTTTTCATCACAGTGAAAGAACGAAAAGTAAATGACACAAACACACACACACACAAACATATATATATATATATATATGTCTGTGTGTCTATTTGTGTGTGTCTGTTTTAATATTCCTGTGTCATTTATGTCATAAATATGATTTTTTTTCATGTCTTCCATGATGAATTCCATTTGTATCATTAACGAATCACATTATTTCATGATGTGGAAGTCCCTTGTACCCATGAATGATGTTTTTATATTACCAAAACCTATAAATCATGAATTTACGTGTTAGATAAATATTAATTAATCATAATAAATTCATTAATATCATATATATATATATATTATATAATCTATTATTCTATCAGTATTCCCAACCTTTAACCATGGAAATGGAAAAACGAACGACCTCAGTTTGCAAGGTGGTAGTACTCCATACACAACAATGATGATTTCATAAACCATTTGGTGGATGTGTGTGTAGTTTTTGGTCATAAACATAACATAAAAAAATATCAGAATATTGAAGAATTTTATTTTATTATATAAGTATGTAATAATAATAATTGATTGAGGTGGGGGAAGATATAAAATGAAAATTCTTGTGTAATATCATTACCAATTCATCGGGAATCCTCCTTACGTATACACTAAATTAATACTTGGTTAGATTTCAATAAAAAATAAGTCTTTTAAGATGAGGGGATGTATGTGGGAGAGTGATCTGGGTAGATTTGTTTCAAGGAAAATGTATTGAGAGTTGTGATGAATTGAGCAGTGTCAGTGCCCATTTGAAGTTAAAGTGGATTGAAATGATTATAAATTCACAAAAGTATTCACTATTGGGATCTAAATACTATAGAAAGTGAATAAAAAATATAATGACACAAAAATTACGTATGAATGTTTTTAATTATATGGAATGTTTTTGAAGTTGTGAAAAATGACATCACGTGATTCCGAGGCCCGGTGTGCCTGGAACAAAATTTTGAAATCTTTTTTATGTTCAAATAAATGAATGTGTGGTCTAGTTTTATAACATTTATTGTGGTGCTCAAAATAGAAATATGATGTACCATTTAACTCGCAACACTGGGATTCTCTGAGGCGAAGCTTAACATTGACCGCAATGGTTGGATGGAAGAGTTATTTTTTGGGCTTTTGGAAATAAGTAATAAAATAACTAAATGAGTTATTTTATTCTTTTTCAACCATTGAGATATGGTTGGCTGAACCATAGGGTAATGAAAGTCGTAAAATTAGTTTCATTTAATGAATTGTTACTTTGGTTTTGTTACTGAAATGCTCACATTTTTGTTGGTACATTAATTAAGTATTATAAATGAACCACATTCCCGATCAACATCAATGACCTTATATCATGGTTTAATTAATCCATTGGAAAAGGCATTGGAAACTGTGGGAAACCACTGATGAAGAACTGACGATGCCACCCTTTAACGAGGAATGGTGATTGATCGATGACTATTGGAGGATTTGATCTGGAGATCGACAAACGATGATAAACTTCTTAGAAAGAGGATTATTTACTTCATCCGCAATATATTACACTGAATCCAGGTAGGGGGATTAATTTATTTCTTAGTGTTTAATGATTCCTCCTCATTCTTTAATAACATGTTGAACATGGATCAACCGACTAACAGGTTGAACCACGATTCCTTCTATATTATGGGTGGATTCTATGGGGATTCATTTTGGGGTTATTCAAAAACATTAAGATGATTTTTTTCCTTTCCCTTGTAAAACACTAACATATAGGGAATTGGACAATCCGAACAAGACACAGACCCTCCGATGATCTTGGATTTTTTGCATTCATTTATTGCAACTAAGGAACGATGAGTCAAGGTGAACGTAAGGGGGTCTTATTGAAGGTGGTGACCCGAGATGCCCATAGGGGCCAACAGAAAGGGGCGTCAAGCACTCATCGGTTGTGATGGAAGATGTCTCTGTGCCACAGCTGCATGGTGCCACGACCAGATGGCCATGGAGGGTGGAGGACGTTGTGCTGATGCACCACTCCACCCACCGTATGGAAGACCAGCTGCCTCTCTGCAACTCAAAAGGCACACCAACTACCGGATCCTACTGTCCAATATCATGTGATGGGGCAGCTCCCTATTAGAATTGTCATCTGGGTGAATCGGATGCCCCATGTCTTGTCCAGCGCAATCGACCTGCACCGTGTGGGTCGGGTTCCCCATGCGGACAGGACTCGCAACTGCTACGCATGATCGCGCCAGCCAGGCCGGGCCAATGCTGGCTGAGCCGGACACGTGGGCCCAAAAAACCAGCTAGGCTAAACCCTTTACAGAACCTTAGGTCGGGTCAGGTTGTTCCAACCAGGTCGGCCCAGATCCAGACCCGACTAGTGCCCTTTCACTAAAACAGTTACGACTCACAGAATATGTGTCTAATTGATGCATCGTTTGTGGTATGAGAAACCTTGCGTTGGGGATTCTCTTTTGAGATACTCTACTCAAGTATATAGAAATGTTGGAGTAATAATGGGATGGATAAAACTGAAATCCAACCGGGCCTTATTTACCATTTTGCCTATATTATACAGTCTGAGCATATGATTGGCATGCTATCTGTCCCGTTAGAACCCTTAAGACAAGAATTTATTTTGGGTTACATTCAAGAGGGTCTTTGTGGAGATTCAAATACCACTGATGGATTGAGGAGAAGATCCTGCAAAAATCAATTATGCTATGTGGGCGAATCCAATGGCTGGTTGTGACGTGATGAAGGAATAACGATCATCAGTGGGTAATCACCTAGAGATCCTCTATCGGTCACCACATAGCGATCCTTTATGGGTCAGCACATAGAAATATTCTATGGTTTAGCACGTAGAAATCCTCTCTAGGATATCAGCTAGAATTTCTCTATGGGTCATTACTTAGTGATCCTTCGTGGGACATCACCGAGCGATCCACTGTGGGTCAACACTTAGTGAACCTCTCTGGGTCAGCACCTTGAGATTCATTGGGGGTTATCACCTAGCTACCCTATTATCCTAACAACAAATGCCTCTCAATTAAACAATATAATCTTGCATTATGACAATTCATCTTTATTCCTATTCAATATGTTGTATATAGGGTGTGAGCAGTTTTGTACTTTGTCCCATGTGATTTAGATAATGCTCTGTATTTTTTTCCTTGTGCAATTCTGAGAGACCATCAGTGGTCTTGAGGTCCCTACTGAGTATTTTTATACTCAGAATTGCATAATATTAGCACACTCATTGTTGTGTCCTGTGCAGACCATGTACAACATGACTCGGACTTTGGAGAGTTAGGGATGACGGTACATGGAGGTGACCGATACACATGGTGATCTATTGTGACGAGATATTCCTACCCTTTAGGTAGGATCATTCGGAGATGATCTTTAGAGATTGATTTCCCTTTCTCTACACTACTATTTTAGTTTCACTTGTATAGTTGCCTATTTTTCTTTTAGTACTTACTTTTACACTAAGATGTGTTTTTTAGTGGTGGTTGTACAGCTCCTTTCCAGTTGTTTTTTTCTTGTGTGTAGTGTGCCAGCTCTGTGTGTATATATGTTGAAAGTCCTTTCCATCCCTTTTTGGGTTTTTCCATTAGGGTGCTACTCAAAATCCCCTAGTCTATGGACGAAGGGCTTAGGATAGTCATGAAACGTGCTTCGGGGGATGGTTTGTGACAAAGTGGCATCAAAGGCAGACGATTCTACTAGAAGAACTAAGAGTCTTTATTTTTCATTGGGGTAATAGTGTTATGTGATTTGGGTTCAATTTTGTATTTTGGGAGTCCAATGTTGATGCGATGATTGATATATCCATACTTGAGGACCCGGAATACTATTTTTCTACTCGGTACATGAAAGTACTTGTTTCATGTGTTTTGAAAATGATTTACTCAAGTTCTCTTTGATATAGATCAGCTGGTATAAATTACTTACCATGGCGCATCTATTATGTTACTGGATGCCTCCACGAAGACATCGAGCCCCATTCCCAATGAGAGATCAAAAAAATGGTCAACTGAGTGATGAGATGTTGGTGTAGGGACCAATTATGGTAGTAGCACCTTCGGGTGGTGTACAAGTAGCACCACCATCTATTTGACAGCAGTTTCCACTAGCCCCAATAGTAGATGGTGCATTATGAATGAGCACATAGATCAAGTTCCAAAGAACTATGCCTCTGAGGTTTCAAGGGGAGACATATCTGCAGGTAGATGAGGACTGGCTGGAGGTTGTGGCACTTGTTTTCTACTTGGTTTAGACACTATCAGACCAGATAGTGATCACAACTACTAGTATTTTTTATGACATCACAAGGAGGTGGTAGAGCCTAAAACTCCAGACACATGAGAAGACGAATCTTTCGTAGTTGGACATCGAGATCCTTTTTACGGCAGAGTTTATGCCAGCAATACTATGCTCTGTGCATATTCAAGAGATACTACACTTACAGTATGGAAACCTAGAAGTTGATCAACACTCAGATAGATTTACTGAACTATCCCTCTACTCCACCAACATACCACAAGGCCCTTTCTTATGAGAATGAACCATTGAGTAGGGTCACCGAAATGATATCATAGATTCAATTATTTTGATCCACATTCTGACACAGGCTCGAGTGCTAGAAAGAGCCCTACTAGTGAAGAGCATCCTAGCTGAGTAGCCACAGGCGGTGGGAGCCACCCCCAAATAGTCGGTGGCCGATTCATCTGCATCAGTATATAGATAGAAGATGTAGAGGCCTATATGGTAAAGACCATTGGGAGGACGATTCCAGGAATTAGGTTAGAATGTGGAGATCTTGCATGGTATAGGATGTCATCTGAGGACTAATGTCTATTACTATTATAGTGGATATGAGCGCATTTCTCGTGATTGTCTGACTCCCTACGTGGATGACTAGTAAACAATTGAGGGACCTCCGAGAAAACAACATAGGTTTCAGCGATGTGGTCCACATAGTGGTAGATGTGATATAAGAGTCGACGGTGTAGTAGGAGATGGGCGGTGTATTATTGTAATACTACCACAACCTCTAGGTAGTCCACCCCAACCTCAGAGAGTAGGTGGAAATTATCGAATTCTTCTTCAGGTAGTTGAGGCCTATGACCACGGTGCTCTGAAGTTGAATCAAGTTACAATATGTGTCTATTGAACCCTAGTTTCATTTTTTATAAATGGAGTTGTGAGTCACTCATTCTTTGCCACAACTCGCATTCATATCATAGAGATTTCAAGGGAGATGTTGGATCCATCTTTATGATTATAGACTCCAATGGGAGAGGAATTGATGATTACACACTGCTTCTGGTAGTCTGATCAAACTCTAGGAGGTGAGAGTTTCAGCTGTGATCTCTTAGTACAAACGCCGAGGCCTTATGATGACATTTTAGTTATGGACTTGTTATCCATAGTCCATGGTTAGATTTAATTTTTAAGGTTCAAGGTGTTGTTTCTATACAATTATAGCACATGGGTTTCCTTCACCGGTGAGAAGGGATCCTTTTCTATAAGGGATAGACTTTTGTTGAGGAGGGTGTGTCTGATCACTAATCAGTTGGATAGCCTTACCGTTGGTGCAGCAGGCGAGAGGAGTCTGATCTGTCCTATAGTGATGGACTAGTATGTTGATGTCTTTCCTGGGGATGTCCTGAGACTACCTATTCATAGATTGGTAGACTTCTACATCGACTTGTACCATAGGAAGTAACTGTTATCTACACAAGTATATCAAATTTCTCCTGCAGAGCTTCTTGAGGTGAGGGTATAGTTGGAGGAATTACATAATAAGGGGTTTATAAGGCCCAATGATTCTGTATGGGTAGCCCTGATTTTTTTTCCAGAAGGATGATAAGAGTTTCAGGCATTTCTTGGACTATTGTTGCCTGAACTCGGTGACAGTGATGAAAACGTATCATCTGTTGAGTATTGATGTTCTATTCTACCACCTGAAGGGAGCACAATGGTTTTCGAATATAGAACTCATATTTGTTTATCATCAACTTAGGGTATGAGATGACTACATATTGAAAATAACCTTAAGATGCCGATATGACCACTATGAGTTCCTGTTGACTCTTTTCTGCGTGACCAATTCCCCAGAAGTGTTCATGGGACTCATGAATAAGATATTCCATCCTTACCTCGATCTCTTTGTAGTGGTATTCATTGATTACATCTTGGTGAACTCAGCATCAGAGGAGGAGAAAACTAGAAATATATAGATATTCCACGATCCACACCGAGATCACTAGATTTATTACAGTCTCTCAAAGGTCCAATTATGGATATTGGAATTTCTCTTCATAGGAAATGTTATATTTGAGGATGTAGTTGTGTTGCATTCAGAAAATATAGAGGTAGTGTTTTCTTGGGAGCCACCAAGGAGTGTGAGTGAGGTGTAATGATTCTTGGGGTTAGATGGGTACTACCAGGGATTTGTACCTGAATTTTCTAGAGTAGAAACACCCTTGTCAGCTTTGACAAAGAAGGGGTAATCCTTTGTATAGACAGAGAGATGCCAACATTGTTTCTAGGAGAAGAGGAATAGACTACAAAGTTCCCCCCATCTTGATGCTACCAGAAAAGGGGGCGGGGTATGTATTAACAATGAAACATCAGGGACAAGACTGTTATATGTCATAATGTATGAGAGAGCATTGATCAAATATGGCTCACGACTACTGAGACAACATGAACAGAACTTCGTGACCCATGACCTAGAGTTAGCAGCAGTAGTCATTACCTTGAACATGCAGAGAAAATATTATATGTGTGAAAAATTTAATGTTTACTATGATCCCATTATTCTCAGGTATATCTTCTTAAAGAAGGAATTAAACCGGAGACATCGACAATGGTTGTGGTTCCTTGAGGTCTTTGACATTGAGATATTCTACACTTCTGGGATGTGGAAGATAATAGTAGACCCAATCATTCGGAGGTCGTGCCTAAAACTTTTGATTGAGGGAATAAAATAGCTAGACGTGTTGAAAATATCCTTCACGGAGTGTGATAGAGTAGTATACCTCTAGTCTATGACCATCACTCCCCACTCCTTCAGAGAGTTCAGGAGGAGCTACTTGTGAACGTTGACTGCAAGGCCCGATGTGCTCAGATGTCATTTGGATGGGATACTGATGGATTTTCTATTGGTGGGGAACATATCATCATTTTTGGAGGACACATAATGGTACCAATGATGTTTAATGAGGAGGTGTTTAGGGAATTCCACACACCCCCTTTGGTGGTACATCATGGTGTGGAAAAGATGTTCCAAGATATATGACATTAGTACTAATGGGAAAGGATTAAGAATGCAGTGGCATATTTCATTTCACGATTCCTCGCTTGCCATTAAGTGAAGGCCGAACATCAGGTTTTAGTAGTCTTAGCACTACCACTATAGGTACCATAATGGAAGTTTTATGGTATCTCTATAAACTTCATGACTGGGTTACCACACATGTCTAGGAACCATGAATCTATCTGGGTGATCTTGATCTAACTAACCATTTCGGCCCATTTTCAACCCATATGGGAGTAGGTATTATTATAAGTCTTTGGACAACTCTATGTTCAAGTGATAGTTCGGCATCATGTGGTACCATTGATGATTTTTTAGATCCGGATGCTCGATTTACATCCTAGTTTTGAAAAAGAATACATGAGGTGTTTGGGACTCCACTACACTTGATCACTGCCTTTCACCCTTAGACTTATGGTCTGACAGCACAGACCATATAGAAAATTGATGACATGATTCTTTCTTACATTATAGATTTTTTTTGAAGTTGGTAGAACCTCCTTCCATTGGGTGTGTTCCCATACAACAAAAACCATAACTCCACCAATGGCATGACACCATTTGAGTCCTTGTACGATCGACCATGCAGATCACCTCTATTGTGGACAGACCCATGTGAGTAAGCACTTATGGGTCTATAGATGGTACGAGATACCACTGAGAAGGTACAGATCATCCAAGAGTAGATGAATAATACACATAGTATACATAAGTCTTATATAGACAAGATATGGAGACCCTTTGAATTAAATGTGTTGGAACATGTCTTCCTACATGTCTCACCCCGATGAGGATTGTAGAGATCTGGAGGGGGGTCAAGATATCTCTGAGTTTCATAAGACCTTTTCAGATTCAAAGTATAGTGGGAAAGGTTGTATACCGCCTAGATATTCCCCCACAGATGCACTGAGTGCACTACATTTTCCACGTGTCATAGTTGAGGAGATACGTGCATGACCCATGACACATCATCTACTGGGGCGACCTGTACATTGATGATGTGGTTAATTTTATGGAGTTTATGGTGGAGATATATAATCGATAGATGTGGGTCCTTTATGGATGGTCTTTCCCTCTAGTTCGAGTTTTGTGGAAGCACGAGAACCTCTAGGAGAGCACGTGGGAGAGGGAGGCTCAGATTCATGTTCATTACCCAAATTTGTTTTCTTAGTTTTTGTTGTGGATTATAGGGATGTAAATCCCTAAGGAGGGGATAATGTAAAGACCCGTAAATTCTGTATAATTTTTTATAATTATATGGAATTGTTTCTAGGATGAGAAAAATGACAAGAAGTGATTCCATGTCTCGGGGAACCTAAATTGGAATTTTGAAATAATTTTTTATGTTCAATCAAGGGAAAGGGTGGGAGGGTTTTCTAACATTTAAACTGATGCTCAGAATTGAAATCAAAGGGCACCATCGAACTCGAATTTCAAAGATTCTCCTAAAAGCAATTTACATTGAATGAAAGAGGTCATACAAAAGGGTTAAAGTTTGGACTTTTTGAAAAACAATAATTAAATAACTAAATGAGTTATTTTATTCTTTCTTAAACTAATGACTGAAGGTTGGTGGAACCATATTGTAATGAATGTCACTAAATGAGAGTCATTTAATGACTTGTTAATTTAGTTTATTAACTGCAATGCTTATGTGTTTAATGGATCATTAATTACGGTTCACCAATGAACCACATTAATGATCAACATAAAGCCATTACTTCTATGTTTAATTAATTAGTTGGCGAAGATATCAGTAATTGCAGGGAAATTCTGATGAAGCGCTGTCGAAATCACACTCTAACAGAGAATGGTGGTCAATCGATTACTATTGGAGTAATCGATCTTGAGATTAATGAACGATGAATAACGCCTTCGAACACAAATTCTTTCCTTCACCCACATCAGATCCCACAAAATCAACATAGGTGAATTATTTTATTTCTATGAGTGTAATGTTTCCTCCTTACCATTCTTGAATAATATGGAGAACATAGATCAACTGACTAATGGGTTGATCTGTGATTCATTATATATTGCAAGATATTGTTGCTGGGTTTCATTTTGGGGTTATTCTTAATCTTTGAGATGATTGTTTCCTGTCCCTTGTTTAAATGCTAATGCGGAAGGAATTGGCCAATACAAACAAGACCCCGACCCTCCACTAATATTGGAGTTTGTGCGTTCATTGAGGGTGACTGAGAAATGAGAAGGAAAGGTGATTCCAAAGGGCTTGTAGTGACAGCTGTAACCCAAGACTCTCATAGGCGTAGACGAGAAGAAAGATAGAACCTTGGGGAATCTCCAGTGGCATGTGGAAGGAGCCACCAGCATGGCACCCATGACGACGATGGCTGGATGACATCATCAGGTGGATGACGTGGTGATGAAACGCTGTAGGGAAGACAAGCGCCCGCTTGGCTGCTCGGGAGGTGCACCAGTGATCGTCTCCTTCTAGATGTTTCAGGAGATAAGGCATCACCCCACTAATATGGTCATCTGGGAGAACCAAACACTACCAGTCTGGTGGAGGGCAACCGGCCCGTACCACATGAGATGGATTCTCTAGTGGGCCAGACACGCCAGTTGGGCCGGTCCCTACCTGTCGGGCTAGTCCCCCGCAGGCCAGGCCGGACACGAACCAGCATGGTCAGGCCATTTCAATCAGGACAAACCATTATCATACCCTGATTGGACCATCAGATTGGGTCATGTCGGTCCGATAGTGTCAGACCAGACCCAAACCTAACCATCCCCATTACACAAAAATGACTATAACTCCCAGATCAGGTGTCTGATTGATATGCCATCTATGAGGTGGGGAACCTTGCGACGAAATGGACTTTTTGGGATAATTCACTTGATTTTATACAGATTTTAGAGTAGAGACGGGTTGGATTAGAAAAGAATCTAACCAAGACCTATTTACTTTTTTTCATATATCTTACTGGTCAGGCAACCGATTGATGTGATGTCCATCAAGTTGGAACCCTTACGACAAGATGGTCTTTTGGGTTACTTCTATGTGGGGCTTCATAGCAGCTAAGATATGACTAGTGGCATGAGGAAAGGACCCTCTAGAAAAAAAGAATGCTATGTGAGGGAATCCAGTGGCTGGATGCAAGGTGATGAAGAAATAACAATCCTCTATGGGTCAACACTTAGAGATCCCCTTTAGGTCAACACATAGTCATCCTATGTTGGTCAAAACGTAGATATCCTATGTGTTTATGCCCATAGAGATCCTTTATTGGGATCACCTAGCGATCCTCTGTGGGTCAGCACACAACAATCCTCCATGGGTCATCACTGAGGGATCCTATGTGGGTCAGCACATAGTGATCCTCTATTGGTCATCACATAGTGATCCTCTATGGGTCCGCACCTAGAGACCATGTGTTGTCTAGCAGAAAAAGTCTATCAACAGAATAAGATGATTTATCTTTATGGCTAATCAGTTTAATTTTTTTCTTCATGTTATATACGATGTGTGAGCTGTTTTGTACTGTGTACCCTGTGATTGAGACTCTGCTCGGTAGATTTTTACTTCTTCTAAAATTCCAAGAGACCTTATGGGGTATCAGGGTCACTACTAGGTATTGTTATAGTCACCCCTAAATGGGATTTTCTCACACCTTATTGTGTCTTGTACATACAATGAACAGCTTGACAGAGACTTTGGAGAGACATGGCTTAACGGTACACATAGGTTATCAAATGACCTAGTGAGCTGCAATGAAGAGTTCTACCGACCCATAATGTAGGATCCTTGTTGGATGACCTATGGAGATTGTTTTTCCTTTTTCTGTACTACAATTTAAGTTGGGATTTTATACTGGCCCTTTTATCTTTCATTACTTTCTTTTACTCTCAGGGGTGGTTTTTAGTGGTGATCGTACTATTATTTTATGTTGTGTTTTTTCTTGTACGTAGTGTCCCCCATCAGTGTGTGTACAGGTTTAGGGAAAATTCCTTCCCTTTTTGGGTATCTCTTTTCTAGTGCTAGTCACCAACCATTGGCCTATGAATGGCGGACATGGTTTAGTCACGAAATGTGTCTCGAGGGACGGGTCATGATAATAAATGATAAGTGAAGGGTTTTAGAGATAATGTGGATGATCAAAAACAAAAAAAATAAATGAAACACATGTTTTCAAAATTTCATTCCATAACATCTATGTATCATTATTTTTAACATTTTTGATTCTCACTAAGATAATTAGTTTTCATTCCTTGGTAATTTTGATTTCATTACTAAATTATAGTGATCATTATTAGATACAAAGGGAAAACTTATTATAAATATGATATATAATTTATAAAATATAAACCATTTGTGTGTTTTAAATTAATTTTAATATAAGATAAAGTAAATTGAGAACAATAATTTAACCCTAACTACGTTAACAACGTTTTTTTTGTTTAGGGGGTATATTAAAATTATAAAATCCAAATTGGTCAATTAGTGGAGAATATTTTTTATTTATTTACTTTTTAAAATACATGGGCAAAATATTTTGATTTTATTAATTTTAAATCAATTTTTAAAATATCATTTGATATAAAATAACAATATTGTTAATTAGAACATTATTATTCAAATTTGAGTTTTAAATTATCAATAAAAAGATTTTATTATAATCAACTAAGTTTAAACATGTTTAACATGATATATACAAATAATAATTTAATGTGTTATTATAATTCATTCAATTTACATCACCTTTACTATTATTAGTACAATATATTTTATTTTTTTATCTAAATAATTAATATGTTGTTGTTTCTTAAGCATTAAATGTAATTATTTCATTTAAATAAATTATCATTATAAAAAATTTAATTTATATACAAAAAAATGTTAATAAAAGAAAATATTTTTTTCTTATTAAAAATAATTATAGATATTAATAGTATTTAATTTATCTTCTTTTCCTTTTTAATTACATAACATTTTATATCAGTAAATTTCAATGGAAATTTGAAAAACAATTACAATATTTCAAGGAATTTAGTTGAAAGGATAAAAAAACTCATAAAATAAAATTAATATAATATTATAGGTCATTATAAATCATATCATTCGAATTTAGCGCCTTATTAAACCAATTTTTACATTAACCGCAAAAAATAATATATATTTCATTCACTATTTAATTTTGAACAAAAATATATTGAAATTATTAGGCAATTAAAGTTATTATGATTTCAAATTTGGAATCCATTTTTTAAAATTAAATTAATATAATTGGGGGAAATTGTATAGTATTCACATAAAAACTCACTAAGGACAAAAGTACTCAAACTGTCATAAAAATAATGGTACATCTTCATAAATATTTTGAAATAAGTACATGGAAAAAATTTAGTATAAATAATACTATAAAAATGGAAAAAAATTACAACCACCATTAAATTATTCCACAATTGATAAAATAATTATATTAGAATCAAATAATGATGAAGGTTGTGATAATGATAAATATTTAAATATTTATGATTCAAATCAATTTTATTGTACAATTATGATATGGTGCATTATTCTCATTTGTAACCATTATAGTGTCTATTACATAAATAAAATTATTTATTTCTGTGGGTTTCACTAAACACGAGTAAATAGAAAATTTCATTTATTTTAATTGATATACATATAGTGTAATTTTATAATGCTACCAAAATCCATTATGTCATATTGAGATTGTAAATCAATTTTTATCATACACATTATATCTAGAATAATTTAATGCAACAATTCACATATAAAATTTTCAATGTTAATTATATATAAACAATGATGTAACTGGTAGTATGGAAAATAAGTTGACTAAATTATTTTAGAATTTTCATTATAATGGTAATTTTATTTATTAAAAACATTCTTCCACTTTCCATATATCATATGACCATTCTAGAATAAATAACTAGAATATTTCAATTCAATAAGCACACCAGTTTGAAAAATACAATGAGATGAAATTTTGGCCTATATGGTATTTTCAAGAAATAAATTATTATTCCAATATTGATGATATTTCAAAAAAAACATTGATACCCCATTAAAAAGAAACTATGAAAATAATTATTGAATCTAACTTTTTTTCTTTATAAAAATATGATAGTTTTTTAATCCATCATGCTCAAGAAAAACAATTATTTAATCAATAAAATCATATGTAGTGCGCAAAAGAGTAGGAGACATCTAAAATATATCTTTCAAACATGAATCATATGTCTTCACAAAAACATTTCAAAGATTCGACCTCCATTTTAATAATGGTTATAAGTATACATGTATATCATTTTAAGAATAAGAATATCTAGAAATGTGTATACTTAATAATGTGATTGGTTTTGTCACATTTATGTGTGGTTTATGGTTATAAATGTGTTTAAAAATGAGGCATGTGTTTTTTAAATTATGAATCTGAACAAAAAGACTAAAACCATCAAATGATAGACCGAACATCACAATAAAAACCTTATATGAAGAATTAGGATATCAAGAATAAAATTTCCACCATTATTATCCATGTATTAGATGAACTAACTCACTATTATCATTATTTATATTGGTATCATTACATCTTATATTTGTTGATATTTCATCATACATATGAAAGTTTGGAATCTAAGAATCAATGGAATGTTCCACGATAATTTTTTTTGGAACATTAAATGGTGTAAAGAATGAATATAGATTCCATTGATATGTTCCATATTTTATATAATAATTTAGGAAGGATATTTCCACCCAAGAATAATATAACATCTTTTTAGAAAGCATGTAATTTTGTTTTAGAAAATCAAATTTTTTCAATTAAATTATATTGCATATAATGGTTCAAGGTAATGTCTTAATTATATAGATGTTACAACTTAAAAAATGTAATAATATATTTGATTGAAATATTAGATGATATATGCATGGATTTTCTATTAAATAGTCATATTGAAAATTATAGCATTTTCATTTTATAAAAATAATGATAAACTAGTGTTTTGTAACTGTCCTTCAATTTTTCATTTAGTCAACATCATCATTTTCATAACATGAATCATGTGTACAAAAATTAATTTATTACTTATTTGGAATAATTAATTACTCATAATGAAGAATAAAATAAAAAATTCATATAATTAATTCAGTAATATTATTCTGTCATTGGGATTGGGATCATTTTGTGACTGTCTATTCTCTTCCATGTGATTCCATAAATATTAGTTTGTTTGAATTTTTTCTATATGGAAGTTGATATACTCATATGATAACATGGAATTTCAACAAAATTATATCAAGGGAAGAGTATATTTCCTCTATATAAATAATTATGAAATTTAAAAACTATAATCATATCAATTGTTTTTAAATCATTTGAGATATGATCGCTTTAATACATCTAACATATATGAACTCTGCTAAGACATGACATATATAATTTCATCATAGAAAAGAAATAATATTGAATGAAAATCCAAAATACATTTAATGAAAAAAATAAATATTCACATTATATATAATCACAAAGAAAAAACTAGTGCCTATGGGAATTATAATATAAAAGGAAACAAAATATAATATATATATATATATATAACCATTATATAGAATCCCATTATATCAATAATTAATAACTACAAATAAAACCAAAGAAATAATTTGTATTGAAAAATTATGAAACTAGATTATATTATTAGTAAACTAAGTAACAATTATTTTTGAATAGTTCTCAAAAAATATTTACTCAAGACAACCCAAACAAGCCATATAGAATAATAAAAACATATCATTAGAAATAAAAAATGAATAAATATCCTGATTTATTAATATATGTTTTCTACTTAATTAACATAATTTATTAATGATTTTAATGTAACTAAAAATACCATACGTATTAACACTTTTATAAAAACTTGGTTGGTATATATATTAAACCAATATAATTCATTTAAAATAAAAACATGTTTGAAACCTGCGAAGAATAATTAAATTTTTTTGAATTAAACCATGAAATGAATAATTTCCTAACCCCATTATATATTCACACTGAAAACTATAACTATAATAATTAATTAAAAAAATTGTAAAATGTTTCATAAAATAATCTATATAAATTAGATTTAATTAAAAATAGTGCATAACAAAATTAAAAAAACAACAACACAAACATTCTTATTTAGAGTGCAATACACTATCAAATATAACCTAAATTAACTATCATTTAATAAATTTAGAAGTATAATAACATAATATAATCTAATTTTTTGTTTTATACTAATAAAAATGAAATTTTTTATTAGAAGATGAGATGATGGATTTGGAAATCACCAATTTGATGTTTAAGAAGAACTGAATCGAAAAATGAACTAAAAAGATATCACTGTAGATCATGAAGTAAACTAAATGAAAATTATAGGGTTGAATCTCGATGGCAGTGTAATGGGAGGCTATATAGTATGGTTATTTTATAAATTCTATACCATTTTTTAGAACCACTGATAAAACCAAAATTTATAAGATTGGTTTTTAATTATCATTGATAAATAATTACCTGTACCAATGGTTTATGTAAAGCCTTAATATATCCAACAAATAAAAAAATATAACAATGGTTATTCTAAATAGTTTTTATCGGTCCATCAGTACGTCTTAAATTTTTATTAGTTTATTTTAGATATATTTTTATAACTATAACCATTAAAAATGTTCATTTATAATTATTATATAGATGTATACTAGTTTTTTGTTATCTATTTCCATTATCATGTGTGAGTAATATTTTTTAAAACTTGTATTATAATAATAGTGATGTTGTTAAATCTTATCCAAAATTCCAACATTACCAATTCATACATGTTACTATAAGTAATGTTTTATAATTATTTATATTTTTATAATTTCTTTTTAGGTGAGGTTTGGTTATGATACTCAGTGTTGAAATCAATAATGGACATGTTTACATGATTTTGAATGAAGTGAAATTGGTATCATTGTTGATTAAAATAAAAAGGTTGTTATGATTAAAAAAATAATTACTTTATTTTCTTATTTATAATATATATTATTAGTTACTATGATATAAAATTCATCAATTATATTATTTTATAGTTTTTCCCAAGTAGTTGGTTAGACTGACCAATACTTGAACATACAAAAATTATGTAATGAGTATTATTATGAAAATAATTTCATTAAGAATAAAATAATTATCAATGAATAATTATGATATTATATAAATAAATTTATGGTGTTTAATTAAATCTAATGAATTTTAGATAAATTATAAGGAAACTAGATGAAAATTGAGATAAATTACTTTATACAAGAGACAATCCACACATTACACATTTAATGTTTATATTTCTCTAAAAAAATATGGAATGAAGGTTGATTATAAATTATAAATTAAAAAAAATAATTATATACTATTTTACATAGTTATTCATCAATTTTAACATTTTAACCAGTGAATAGAGTCATTTATAAAAAACAGGAGTCATTGTTTCATGGATACAATACTCCACTCAACTCACAAATAATGGTTTCATTTTCCTTAGTATAAAAGTTGAAATTTTATTAATAGTTATTTCATTGGAATGATGATATTTAGTATAATATCAACATTGGTTTAATTATAATGTTTTGAGAAAATTATATTTTTGAATGTGAAAATTAAAAGAAAAGAAACTAATTAAAATGTACTCACATTTAGGATATTGGATTTACCTTGGAAGAATCCTTGGTAATTTTTCTATTATGCCAAATATATTATAACAATAGGCTGAATTAATTAAAATGGGATTATATGGGAGGTAAAATGGTATATATTATATATGAATCATATTATTTGGGGGTTTTCAATGTTTAGGTGATATGAGACTTTTATAAAGAGTGGGAATGACATTTTTAAAATATTTCATCTTAATATTAAGAGATATCATGTTTCTCATGTCTGATAGATCCATATGTTGGAAATTAATAGAGTATGGAATAGAATAATTTGGATTATCCATCAACCATTCATATTCTCATATTTTTTAAACATTTTTATATCACTACTCTTAGAATTATCACATTTACTATTTTTTTCCTTCATAAATAGTGTTTACCTAGGAAACTTAAATTTAAAACACAAATATAAAATATAAAATATTTATGATATTTTTAATAATAATTCCAAATTTGAAATCTATTTTATCAAATGAGTTTCTTATGTATATGAAAATTATTTTTTTGAATTAAAACATGTGAGGCTTAAAAACGTGTTTTTATTTATATGATATAAATTATTTTATTATAACACCAATAAAATTTAGGTGCCTTTAATGTGAAAAAATATAATATATCACCGAAAAAACAATAAGATAAAAGAAAACATAATAACATTTTAATTTATTTAAAGATATTTCTTAATTTCACAAAATGTTAAATATATATTTTATAAATTTAGAATTGTTATTAATTATTTTTGGTAAAACATAATAAATTAAAATTTTATTAATTTAAAGGTTTTATAAACAGCTGGGTATGCTTTTTTTAATCATAAATTCATAAAATTTACATTTTTTAGTAAAAAATTTATTTTTCCCTATTCACCTAAAAAAATATTTAGAAAAAATAAAAAACAATTACTCTTTATCTAATAATTTTTTCACGAATAAAAATGATTTTTGTTTTAAAATAATATATTTATAAATGATGATATTTTGAATTTGAAGTAAAAACATAATAAAAAATTCAATTAGTTTTATAAGAAAAAGAATTTTTGTATAAAAATTAACAATGATTATTATTATTTCAAATAAATTTCTAATTTTTTAATATTATAACACTCTAGGATTTTAGTAGAATGACATTATGTTCGATTACATGTAAAACTGAAACCACTGAGCTTAAATAGACGACAACATATTAATTTTTATATATGACTGTTATAAATTTTCTCTTCAATTGGAAGGTACAAATATTATTAAATGATTTATGATATATATATATATATATATAAATGTATTTATTAAGAAAATTTATTTATGAATTCATATTATGTAAGAAAGGTTATAATTAAAATACTGATTTTTATTGAAAAATGGATTTTCTTTTAAGGTATTTATAAAGTAATTTTTTGGGATTTATTTTATAGTATAATTAGTAAAATTTGAGTAAAAAATCTATTTATTATCTTGAGAATTAATTTTATACTTAAATTTGTTATAAAGTTTGTTTTGTACTTATAAACTAATTTTTCTAGAAAAATATTTTTCAACGTGTATTGAGGTTTTAATTTAAAATTAAATTCATCCACTTCGATGTTTTGAATCTGTAAAAATGGATTCCATATTTATAATCAAGTATTACAAATTTGGTATATATTTCCATTTTAGTTTTATTCATTGTGAATACTAATCTTATAAAATATAGTGACCACCATAAAAGAAAGATGAGTCATTTAATTATAAAAATAATGTTATAAATACTATAAAGTAACCATATAAATTGACTAAATTCTATTGAATGGTTATATTTCATAAATATTTATTCTAAATTTTAATATATTTCCATATTTTATATTACAATGATTGGTACCTTTATAATATTTTATATAAAGAATAGTAAAAATATATTTCTATTTAATTTTTTATAATAATTATTTTTGCATATGAATTGAAAGAAGTTAATTTTGGATACAAATATTCATTTGAAAGAATTTTATTATTTGATCATGGAATTTATTTCTAATTCATATTGATTAAATAATTAACTATAATGCCTTTGCAATGTTGATACACTAATTTTTCAATTAATTGAAATATAATATAAATGATTTTAAAAATGATAAATTAATTTTATTTGAACGAATTACTATCTTACATTAATTTTTTACATATACGTGAAATATTTTATACGTATAAAACCATATATTATAATTATATTTTTTTCATAACATTTTAAATGTAATATTAAATGAATAGATCATAATTCATCATTAATGTGATTTTCTATTTAATAATATATTATTAAATGATTAGAAACTCTGAAAAATACTATGGTCTACAATGTTATTGGTATATTATTGAAAATATCTTCCAAGATCCATTTATTTTCAAATTTTACTTTCATAGTAGATTTATTAATCCATAAATGATTACCTTAATATTACTGTGGTAATTTTTAAAATAGTTAGCACAATTTAAAACAAAAACATAAGGGTTAAAAAATAATGTAAACTTGTAAAATTTTTAATTATTATTGAAAGGATGTGGACTAATAGATATATTATAGAAAATATTATCAATTTTTACTCCTAAAAACTATAATAATAATTTACATAAGTATATTACTTTTTTAAATTCCAAAAGTACCCATCGGTTCTCTTATTGAAGGGAACATTCTCTCCTACTTTTTCATTCAAAAACCCCATTTTTATCCCATAATAAACTTCCAAATACATTCTTTTAAACCCAAAAATATTATAGTGGTGTTATTTTTGGTAGAATACAAACCTTATCATGATTAATGTGTATTGAAATGTGGGTTCTATCTTGAATAGGTATAGCGTTTAACCTATAATTTTCATATTGTTAAATATTTTGACTCCTTCAAATATTCTTCAAACATGTTAAAATAAAAACAATATTATATTAAATTTATTAATATTATTGATGTCAATTTAAAAAAATATATCTATCTCATATTTTATGAAATTGAAAATGAATCTCTCATTCGTTGTTATATCATACTATAACCTTATGATCTAATGTAATTAATTTTTCATCAAGGCCCATTTTTTGGATGGTAATAATAATGGAATAGATGTTTATATATATGATATTTATGGAATATATATCATTTTAAAAAGATAATATTAAATAAAAAATCATTCATGTCAATTAATATAAAAATGATAGTGTCGTTTTCGTGTACGTTTAACGTCCTAACATTTGGGCCCCTCATCTATGCCCCAATACGGTCAGTCACATGGACTCGGTCACACATCCTCGTATGTTAGAGTATTTACAGTAGTACTGACTATCTAATGTTGATAATGGGGAGACTGCTCCTGCTTTATCAGATTTATAACATAGTATAAATAAATAACAATTACAGAATGATATAATATAACTGGAATAATACCATAATCTCCAAATGACTGAATCTATGTCCAATCCCTTAATCCATGATCTATACGAAATCATCCAAAAAACATAGGTCCCTTTCCTATGTCTTGTCATGGAAGCATGATGTCTATTTAGGAACCATTCAGGAATCCCATGTAGGATGGGTGTACAACTCATTAATCCAACACAAACAGCATCTAAAACCATATCAATTCAAAATAATATATTCAACTATATAAAGAATAAATAAAATAGATATTGTAAACAGTTTAAAATAATTAAATTAAAATCTTTATACCCACATTAACCTTAGGTTTTTGAGGACATACGATCTCTCTGTACCCAATTCCTCCCATGCTATATTATAAACTACCCCCAAGGGATATCATATATGATAATTCCATTGTCATAACTCATGTACCATAATTACATTATTAACATTAATCATCTCAATTCACATATTAATTCTAATTTTACCATTCATTATCTCAATTAAGATATGAATTCTTTTTTTATCATTTTATATTTCGATTTACATATGAATTCCATTGTTTAAATTTATTTCCTCAATTAACACATTAATTCCATTATTACCATTCATTATTTATAGTCACATATGAATTACATTATTGATATTCATTGTCTCAATTCACACATGAATTCCAGATTTACCATTAATTGTCTAAATGCACATATTAATTCCATTTTGAATATTCACTGTCTCTATTAACATAATAATATCATTGTTGCCATTTATTATCTCAATTCACATATGAATTCCATTATTACAATTCGATGTCTCAATTCACATATTAAATTCATTGTAACCACTAGTTGTCTCATTTCACATGTATCACACAACAAATATATTTCAGTATCACATATATCATAATATCATAATATCCCACATATCATTATATAACCATTAATTAATACAAAAAATAATTAATCAAATTCAACAATTTAATATTAAAATACTTCAATTAATTAATTCAACAATTATATATTCACATGAATTCATTACAAATTCTACAATTAGTTTATCCCATCAATTCCATTAATTAATTAAATAGCTAAAACCCCACATCAACTCATTATTTATTTAACAATTAGTTTATCACATCAATAAAATTAATTATTTCTATAATTAATTAATAGAAATAAAAAAAACTCATATCCTCATAATTAATTAAGTGATTAATTATTATATATCAACAGTCTGAATAAATCCATATTAATTGATGAACAAATTACTCTAATTAACCATCTTAATATTATTTATTTTAAAATCCCACAACTAAATAATAAACAAACATAATTAATTCAATCTCTGAAATGTAGGTCCCGGGCACATCAGAAGCTCGTGGGTGGATGTTCCCAATTGACTTTTTGTTATTAGAAATGATCTAACTGGAATCAATAAGACATGAAATGCTAGAATCCAATGATAGAATCACAGAAATAGAAAATGAATAAGAATAGTCCCAGAAAAAAAAAAGGATCATCAAATGTTGAATATAATTAATTTAATTAATTCAAAATAAGCACCTTTTATGGCGTTCATTATTCATTCATATTTCTAATCACGTTCCGATGCAATTCATCATTGTGTCGTTGAAGACAAGTTTAGTCTCCCACTAGTGGTGATCCACACGTATCTATGGATGTCTCTAAAGGAATATCCAGGTGCTAGCATGGAGAAGTCTTTTCTTTTGTTGTCCGCCATAGATCTCCTTGATCTGATGTTAGAGGATCTCTCTCTATATCGAGAGCGTTCTTGGAGGATGTAGTTCTATCAACCTTGATAGAATTTTCTATAATTATTGTTCATAACGATTTGGGAAAAGTGTTGGGGTTGTAATGATATTTTTAATCAGGTTTGAGGTTATAGAGTTATGACCATAAGTAAAGGCATTACTCATTTTATTTATTTCATTAACTCTTATTGAACACCCCCAGGTAGAATCATTAATTCCTTGACATGCGCCCACACCGAGTAAAATAAATATCATTTAATAAAAGCATATTATTTTCTTAAAATCCAGAAAGGAAAATGTCACGAACCAGCCCGAGTCGACCCTGAACCGGTCACCCAGGCCAGCCCGTGACAAGTCCCGAGAGGCGTTCCCGATCCTACCGGGATGGTGACAAGCACCAAGGGCAAAAATAGATTACACAAGGGAATGATTTTGCCCATATATAAACAATCAAACAAACAACGGAAATAAACGGACAACCGAAAATGAATTTATATAAAAATTGAACTAAATATTATTTGTACAAGAAACTAAAATTAGAACAAAACCAACAACTCAACTGAACAACCCCGATGAAAAAAAATTACTCCATGTGACACTTCTGGTCACTCTCCAACATAATGATAAAAAGTCGCCCAAGGTGATAGAACTAAAGATGAAACCTGCACAAGGGCTAAAAAAAGAAGAAGACTATAGGCGTGAGTATTAAAACTCAGTAGGTTAGCCCGATATTCTATTCCCAATGAACATTCCTTTAAAATAAATGAAACATCGATTTAAATTTTGAAATTCAAGATATGAAAGTATGGTTTTCAAATGGGGTTCCATGCTATAATAATTATCAGACAAAAACATGAATGTTAAATAAACAAAAATGAAAGCAACTATTTTTTTCAAAGAGGTGAAACTTGAAAATGAACATAGTTTTCAAGATGGATGAATTAAAGAATTTTAACATTAAAATAAATAACACATACTACTGAATTTACCAACCAAACACACCGTATGCCGACGGTGAGTACAAAATAGCCAATGAGCACTAGTCATGGGAATACCCATAGGCACTAGTTAGTTGTGAGCCCCAAGTACCTCGTATCTCGGTGAAAGTAACCATAATAAATATCTGTTCTCGTGCACGAGCCACTAGTAGGGAACATACCCATAACCTAGTGGTCCCCAATCATCATTATCATCATATTTTAGTTAGTGTTGTCATCGTCAAACTTGCTACGTGAAACAGGGGCCAACCCCCACAGAATCACTAGCATACTAGTACACGTCCGCCCACCTAGATACCCGGGATTTCCTTTAGTTCTCAATCAAGTTACACATATTATCAAATACACATTTCACATCCATATTCCATTCCAAAACCATAAAAACATATACAGCCCATAATAATTCTTCTCATTTCTTACACTAATCACCAACTGCTAAATATTTTGGTAAAACAATTTCATGAAGTGTATTGAGGCATTGCACATAAAACTCATTCAAAAACACTCTTTCAATTATAAACACACATCATAACCAAACCAAATAATATTTTACAGCCCAATAAACATTTAATAAAATCATTTAATGGACCATAAAACAATCCCAATTGTACCAATTGTTATATACAAGTAAAACACTCCTTCATTTCTAGGAAATGCCAAATGGGCCTTTAATTATTTTCTCAGAACTATCCTTTGACGAAGGTATGAATTTTAATTCTATTAAGGATCTGTATAAACACAATTTACTGCAGAAAACCACATTCATAAATCTCTTATAATATTCAGGTTACATATTCAAAACACAACCATTTTCATAAAGATGTGAAACAGTCCATTTTTGGGTAACTCGAGCCAAAATATGTTGTAAATAAAAACCCACTTGATTGTAAAAAAAAATACAAATGGTTAATCCATATAAGTACCCAAAAATACCATTTATCATTATTCCAATCCCTTTATAAATCCAAACAAATAACTTTTAAATCACACATCACACATAAAAGCCAACCGGGCAATTTACCGAACATATGACATGGACTTTTTAAACAAAACAATTTATTTTAAGTACATGAAAAGGAATAAAACACCAATTGAAAGCCATATTTTCATTCAAGATACTGTAACATGTTAAAAATACAATAGAACAGATTATAGACCTAACAAAATATTTGCAAAAGATAATGGAACATTTAAACAAACACTTGTTGAGAACTTTCATGACAAAACAACACTACTGTTCACAAACCAATGATTAAACAACCAATTCGAACACCAATAAAATTCTCCAAAGGATGAAAAACAATAATAAACATATATATCTGGTTTTAAATATAATAAAATGATGAAACCTAAATAATAAAGTCATGTGCAAGGGGTATCCTACCTCAAATATTTGGCGTAATTGAAACGCACACCCGAAATCACCCGCCGCAGGTTTATAAACACTAAAACTGTAAATACCAGACCTAAAAAAACATAAAACCCATCCAAAAACATTTTATAACAAAACCCTAGGTCGATCAAGACTAGGTTACAATATAAATCAATGAAATAATGAAAGGAGGGGGAAGAGGAAGGAGAAAGGACAAGGAATCTCACCTTTCACCCTAGAAAACTCTTCGTGTTCCATTATATCTGCAACCCTAGAGGGAAGGTAATGACTTGAAAATAAATGGAGCGACTCATAAGATCTGGACGAACCAGGGAAAGAAAAGTGGTGGCCAAAAGAGTACGAATTGATTAATTTATGAATGATACAATGTACCTTGTCAAATCTGGACGATTTGATGTATCCTGGGCATTTTCGCCCTCTTATGCGACCCATATGAGCACCAAAGAGGCCAAAACGATATTGGGGGTGAGGATAGGGATATTGGCTTAGGTTGGGAGGAGGAATCACCGACAAATAGTAAAATATGAAAAAGATATAAACGAAACAAATTATTATTTTTTTAAACAGGAAATGGGCCCATGGGCTGGCCTAATGCCTAAATGAGTAACCCTAATTAACCCAGACTATTAATTTATAATGGGTCCAAAAGGATAAATAAGTTTTAATATATCAGTATAGGACAAGTGGGAAGTTGAATGGGTGAAAAAGGATGAAAAACAAAAGAGTTATAAAAGAAACAAATTCGGTTTTTAAAACTGGGAATGGGCTCACAGTTGGCCCAAATCATGAAGTAACCACCCTTTCTTCAAAAACTACTAAACAAACAATGGGGATCCCAAATTAGGGTGGTTATACATATATGAAACATCAAAACTCAAGATTTATCTAATAAAATACCCATGAAAAGGATCGGTATTTCTAATGGGCCGGATCAATACAATGACATAAAAGAAAAGAAAAACCGTGTGTGACAATTCTCCCCACCATTAAAGCTTTCCGCCCCCGGAAAGCCATAACACTTTCCGGCTGAAAAAAAACAATACCTAAGGATTCCAGAATGTACTCCCCACCATTAATAATCAACTATAACTAGAAATGTTCTTAGGATGAAAATCCAGGATACCCATGGTGGGTCTCCCCATCATTAGAAACCAACTAGCAATGAATAGACAAGAATTGAACATGAGCAAGAGTTGGGACTCACTCACACAAGCCCAAAAAAACCCTCCTACAAAAACCTTCTATACCAAGTTAATAGAGTTACATCATGAACATATAAACTACCCACTCCCAAATGTATGGGATAATAACTTTTTCGACACATTCAACACAATTCTGGACCCCCGTCACTTGGGGATGGGAGGGAAGGGGACCCAATAATTTGGCCACTTAAACAACAAAAGAAACAAAGAAACTACCCAAAACTCTCCCCCTGTGAATAGGTAACACCAAGACTGCATCTGATTTTTACAGGCGGTCCACACAAGGACATTGATTGAAAACACAAATCCATGAAGGAATAACCATAAACACCGTGTGAGGGGTTAAGTCCACCACGCTTGTTGCGACAAAGGGAAATTCATAGAAATGAAGAACCAAAACATTGACATAGAAAATAACTTAACAAAACAGAGGAGTAAGGATCTTAATCTATCACTCCACACCATTGTTGATTTCCTGACTACGTGAAAAAGCTTCACTCCGAGGCCTATGGCTGGAGTCCTGATTTTTGAAGCATTTTCTGCACCGCAGTCAGGTGCTAAGGATCACACCACTCAAAAAAAACCACACATGATCACCAAACAAAAACCTTCATCTAAATAGGAACTCCTATATAAAATCAAAATTCCTTATCACTCCATATGAGGGGCATAATAGATGAGGAATTAGACGAAACACATCAACATCACCGAACACAACTACTCTGTCCAAAAGAATTATCACGACATAGAAGCACTTTTAATAGATCCAAAAAAAATCTCTATTCCAACAAACAGGATGAGGCATCATCAAAAGAGGTGGATTTAACATTTGAAATGAATCCTTAGGTTGATCAGCAGGAAAGATTTTCAACAGGGAACTATCCCTGGCCACATCACAACATCAAACACATCTGTAGAAACCTAATGAAAATTTCTCCAAAACCAAGACACCAACAAGATATCATCTCAAGATACAACAAGATTATGAATTGTAGATCACAAGGAAGCTTACTGAATAAACATCTCTTCTACAACATAGAAAAAAACGGGCCACATAACCATTGGTTTATAAAAAAAGGACAACATTTTTCAACTCAAAACACTTTTGAAAAACAAACTAACTTGGTGGGTTTCAACATTCACCAATGGTGTTTCATCAAGTCTCACCCACATGCACATTTCCATGCCACCCCAGGCACCCAACCACCATACCATATATTTCATCCTTCCAGATATAAATAAAACCATGCATGTGAGCACTCAGGAAAACACCAAAGGATAAAACAAAACAACATCATTCCAAAAATCATGTACCTTCAAAAGGAACACCAACCACCAAGTGAAAAACCCTTTTCATATTTCACAAAAAAAACCAAAATTCATTAAGAACCATTTTCTTAAAAACCTACCCCTTTTCATTTTAAAAAAACATTTTAAATAACCAAGCCACTCCAAATAACCCCTTCCCATTTTCTTTAAAAAAAAACCAGCAATGTATATTTTTATAATCTGAGGTCCATTGAGACCAATACCGTTTGTAGTAAAACACCAACCGATCAAAACCAATTTCCAAAACTAATTTATCTAATTCAAAAACTTTTTAACATCCTAAAATACCCCATTAAAAAAAATATCCAGAATCACTTTAAAATAATTCACAATTTCAAAACATTTTATTTCAACAAACCACCATTTTAGATTATGGATAATCCAATTCCTTTAAATCATTTCTGCTTCCCCCAATTTTTTTCACAAAAACACAACCTTCCAAAACCATTATTATATTTAATTATTGAAACCCCCTTTTTTCACTTTTAAAAATCTAATCCTTACATTAAAACCCATTTCCACAATTCTCACACAAGGATTTTAAAAAGAAAAATTCAGAATTCAAGAAACGTTCAAGAGACCCAAAAAAAGGGAACTAGTGTCAGTGGGTGACTTGACCGTATGGTTGGCGGCCATATGAAAAACACAACACCAACACAGAGAGACTTATTAGGACCATTACCTAGCTCCACATGGCTTGCCAGGCCCTGTGAGCTCATGGAGGACATTAGTCAGACTCCCTTTTTCATATCCCAACACCAAAAAAAAATCAACCAGAACAAAGGACACTAATAAAACTAGACTCCCTTGGAAACCTGAGGATTAGAATAAGAAAGAGTTCAATAATCTCTTCATGCACTTACCCCTCAAGTCCCAACAATCCTACTCCATCTACCTTGACATCCCCAAAATAACAATGGCACTCTAAAAAGAAAGGTCCGCTAAGAGCCAACCTCCCTTTGATACCATTTTGTCACGAACCAGCCCGAGTCGACCCTGAACCGGTCACCCAGGCCAGCCCGCGACAAGTCCCGAGAGGCGTTCCTGATCCTCCTGGGATGGTGACAAGCACCAAGGGCATCAATATAGTACACAAGGGAACGATTTCGCCCATATATAAACAATCAAACAAACAACAGAAATAAACGGACAACCCAAAATGAATTTATATAAAAATTGAACTAAATATTATTTGTACAAGAAACTAAAATTAGAACAAAACCAACAACTCAACTGAACAATCCCGATGAAAAAAAATAACTCCATGTGACACTTCTGGTCACTCTCCAACACAATGATAAAAAGTCACCCAAGGTGATCGAACTAAAGATGAAACCTGCACAAAGTCTAAAAAAAGAATAAGACTGTAGGCGTGAGTATTAAAACTCAGTAGGTTAGCCCGATATTCTATTCCCAATGCACATTCCTTTAAAATAAATGAAACATCAATTTAAATTTTGAAATTCAAGATATGAAATTATGGTTTTAAAATGGGGTTCCATGCTATAATAATTATCAGACAAAAACATGCATGTTTAATAAACAAAAATGAAAGCAACTATTTTTTTCAAAGAGGTGGAACTTGAAAATGAACATAGTTTTCAAGAGGGCTGCATTAAAGAATTTTAACATTCAAATAAATAACACATACTACTGAATTTACCAACCAAACACACCGTATGCCGACGGTGAGTACAAAATAGCCAATGAGCACTAGTCATGGGAATACCCCTAGGCACTAGTTAGTTGTGAGCCCCAGGTACCTAGTATCTCGGTGAAAGTAACCGTAATAAATATCCGTTCTCTTGCACGAGCCACTAGTAGGGAACATACCCATAAAATAGTGGTCCCCAATCATCATCATCATCATATTTTAGTTATTGTTGTCATCGTCAAACTTGCTACGTGAAACAGGGGTCAACCCCCACAGAATCACTAGCATACTAGTACACGTCCGCCCACCTAGATACCCAGGATTCCCTTTAGTTCTCAATAAAGTTACACATATTATCAAATACACATTTCGCACCCACATTCCATTCCAAAACCATAAAAACACAAACAGCCCATAATCATTCTTCACATTTCTTACACTAATCACAAACTGCTAAATATTTTGATAAAACAATTTCATGAAGTGTATTGAGGCTTTGCACATAAAACACTTTCAAAAACACTCTTTAAATTATAAAAACAAATCATAACCAAACCAAATCATATTTTCCAGCCCAATAAACATTTAATAAATTCATTTAATGGACCATAAAACAATCCCAATTGTAAAAATTGTTATATACAAGTAAAACACTCCTTCATTTCTAGGAAATGCCAAATGGGCCTTTAATTATTTTCTCAAAACTATCCTTTGACGAAGGTATGAATTTTAATTCTATTAAGGATCTGTATAAACACAATTTACAGTAGAAAACCACATTCATAAATCTCTTATAATACTCAGGTTACATATTCAACACACAACCATTTTCATCAAGATGTGAAACAGTCCATTTTTGGGTAACTCGAGCCAAAATATGTTGTAAATAAAAACCCACTTGATTGTAAAAACAAATAAAAATAGGAAATCCATATAAGTACCCAAAAATACCATTTATAATTATTCCAATCCCTTTATAAATCCAAACAAATAACGTTTAAATCACACATCACACATAAAATCCAACCGGGCAATTTACCGAACATATGACATGGCCTTTTTAAACAAAACAATTTATTTTAAGTACATGAAAAGGAATAAAACACCAATTGAAAGCCATATTTTCATTCAATATACTGTAACATGTTAAAAATACCATAGAACATATTATAAACCTCACAAAATATTTCCAAAATATAACGGAACATTTAAAAAAACACTTGTTGAGAACTTTCATGACAAAACAACACTACCGTTCACAAACCAATGATTAGACAACCACTTCGAACACCAATAAAATTCTCCAAAGGATGAAAACCAATAATAAACATATATATATGGTGTTAAATATAATAATATGATGAAACTTAAATAATAAAGTCATGTTCAAGGGGTATCCTACCTGAAATCTTTGGCGTAATTGAAACGCACACCCGAAATCACCGGCCGCAGGTTTATAAACCCTAAAACTGTAAATACCAGACCTAAAAAACATAAAACCCATCAAAAAACATTCTATAACAAAACCCTAAGTCGATCAAGACAAGGTTACAATATAAATCAAAGAAATAATGAAAGGAGGGGGAAGAGGAAGGAGAAAGGAGAAGGAATCTCACCTTTCACCCTAGAAAACTCTTCGTGTTCCATTAGATCTACAACCCTAGAGGGAAGTTAATGGCTTGAAAATTAATGGAGATACTCCTAAGATCAGGAAGAACCATGGAAAGAAAATTGGTGGCCAAAAGAGTACGAATTGATTAATTTATGAATGATACAATTTACCTTGTCAAATCTGGACGATTTGAGGTATCCTGAGCATTTTCGCCCTCTTACGCGACCCATATGAGCTCCAAAGAGGGAAAAACGATATTGGGGATGAGGATAGGGATATTGGTATCGGGTGGGAGGAGGAATCACCAACAAATAGTAAAAAATGAAAATGATATAAAGGAAACAAATTATAATTTTTTTAAACCGGAAATGGGCCCATGGGCTGGCCCAATACCTAAATGAGTAACCCAAATTCACCCGGACTATTAATTTATAATGGGTCCAAAAGGATAAATAAGTTTTAATATATCAGTATAGGACAAGTGGTAAGTTGAATGGGTGAAAAAGGATGAAAATAAAAAGAGTTATAAAAGAAACAAATTCGGTTTTTAAAACTGGGAATGGGCTCACAGTTGGCCCAAATCATGAAGTAACCACCCTTTCTTCAAAAACTACTAAACAAACAATGGGGATCCCAAATTATGGTGGTTATAAATATATGAAACTTCAAAACTCAAGATATATCTAATAAAATACCCATGAAAAGGATCGGTATTTCTAATGGGCCGGATCAATACAATGACAGAAAAGAAAAGAAAAACCGTGTGTGACAGAAAAACTACACGGAGTGTAATAATTAATACACGGCGTGTACTCGTTTTTCATTTCCTTTCCAAAATGAAAACTACATAGTGTGTAAATTCAAGTTACAAAGCGGGCATATTTTTATTTATTTTAATTCTTCTTTAAACATTAAAATTAGTTAGGCTTACTTTAATAATTATTAAATCACATATAGGAAAAATCATTATTCTAATTGAGATAATTGGATACACATAGTGTGTGAGCCTCTATGCCTCTATATCGTTGGCATTATGCGAGCTTTCCTAAAGTCCAAGATTACTATATAGAAATGGTTCAAGGCACCCATGTGAATGATTATGATGCTGCATTGACGTGTCACCTGATACGAATAATTATTGTGTAATTTAATCCTTTTTCTCAATATCTCATCAAGAAGTTTTCATGGTAGTGTCATAAACCTATATACTTGATCCTTCATTCTTTTAATTAAAAAAAATAAACTCGTCGTGACAACTTGTCCATGGAATTTTGGCGAATGTTCTATTTCAATCAAAGGGCCTGAGATATCTACTTCCATAAATATGTTACAGGACAAATCCTTCCTCAACTTATCCATTAACAACATGTCATTCGTGATGCACCCTACATAACCAACTTCCCACCAACTGTCTTTATAATGGGTTTCATCAACAAATCTAAGTGTGTGAGTGATGACATGAGATAATGATAATCTTCCAGTCTAAGTAAAATTACACATGCTAATAGATAGCAACGTCCTATGACACCAAGACATGCAGAATTACTACCGGTAGGTCTATTCTCATAATCACCAATCTTGGAGATTACCATGTGTGAAATCCATGATAGAGAGCCTCATATTATTATGATTACTTTCACATGATGGTTTATATACTATGTGTCCTATCATAGTATGTCATCCAACCATATAACTTTATTTATGAATACTTTTATATCCTTTCAAGGTTCTCATCATAGTGGGTATCTTCCATGACCTTATTAATGCAACAAATATTCCATGAAATTATTATATTATAGTCATACAGAACAATGAACAATATATAATAAGTGTACATTAATCTAATCAAAGTATAAACATTTTGATCTTAAGACACCAACTCTAACAAACTCTCTCTTTCCCTAGAGCTAACTACCTATGACTTTTAGTCTGCTAGACCTCACATTATGATCATGTTTCTGCTGAGTCAAATCATTAGTAAAGGGGATTTCCATGTATTCTTTCTTGGAAATACTACTCACTTGGACATCACCTCTCTGAGAAAAATACCTCAATATAATAAACTTCTAATGTATGTTCTTTGTCCACTGATGTGACCTTGGATATTTTAAATGTGCCATCACTACAGTATTATCATGAAAGAGTGTGATATGATCTTTACTGTTAGGTATAAATTACATCTTTTTATGAATCTTCACATCCATAATACTTCATTGTCTGCCTCAGAAGCTGCGATATACTCGGACTCTACTATTGAGTCTGGGATCACACCTTGCATTGAGCTCTTCCAGCTCACTACTTCTCTATTCAAACTGAAGATGTATCCAGTATTCAACATTATGTCATCTTGATCAGTATGGAAACTATCATCTACATGTCCTCTGATGACTAGTTCCTCATCTCCTCCATAAACCAAGGACATATACTTAGTACGCCTTAGATACTTAACGATAGTCTTGACTACCATCCAATGGTGGCCTCCTAGAGAAGCTTGGTATCTGCCTATCACACTTAAGGCGTAAGAAACATAAATCCTTGTACATATCATATCATATATGACTGACCCAATAAAATATTCATAAGGGATCCTTGACATTTATTTTCATTCCACATGTGTGTGAGGACACATTTTCATGGAGAGATGAATTCCAAGTGACACTAACAACAACGCCCACTTGTACTATTCGATACAGAATCTCTTCAGTATCCTGTCAATGTATGTACATTGACTCAGGACCAACATTTTCATCGATATATCACAATGGATCTTGATCAGATGAATATATACTGCCTCAACCAAGTCATTTTTAGAGAAGCATTTATCCAACCATGGCATAAATGATTGTAAGATAGGTACTTCGTTTTCTATTAGTAATATGTCATCAACATATACTATTCAAAAAAAGAATGCACTTCCTCTAAACCATTTGAAGACACAAGGCTCACATTTGTTCTTAACAAAGACAAATTATGTTAAGTCATCATCCAAATGAATGTTCATGACCTTGATGATTTATTTAATCCATAAATGGATTTTTGTAACTTTCTTACCTTGTTGGTATCCTTTGGAGTCACAAACCCTTCAGGTTGGCTCATGTGGACATCTTCCTAGAGGTTCCTGTTAAGGAATTTTGTTTTGACATCCATTTTCCAAATTTCATATTTGTGGTGAGAAACAATTGAAAATAGGATTCAGATGGATTTTAGCATCACAACTGGTGAAATGGTTTCATCATAGTCATTTCCTTGACGCTGTATAAAACCTTTTTCAAAAAGTCATTCCATATAGGTGATGACATGTCCTTCCATGTCCATTCTCTTCTGGAATAATCATTTATTACAAACTGCATTTACATCAACTGGAGAATCTACCAAAATCTAGAATTTATTTTGGCACATGGAATCCATTTCAGAAATCTTGTCTTTTTACCACATGGCAACATCTGTGCCTTCAACATCTTACTTGTAGGCAAGATGATCTTCATTGTCAACCAATAATGATTCATCATCATCAGTGGCAAGAAAACCATATCATTCTAGTTCTCTCACCTCTCTTGTGCTCCTACTTAGTTCTTCTATCTCCGGAACATATTGTTCTTCAATGGGGATTTGTGGAATTTTTCTTGTACCAACTTCTATGTATCTTGAGCCTCGAATTCATCAAATTCTATCTCTCTCCTACTATCTATTTTGGAGATGTTATCCCTCTCAAGTAATATCGCATGTCTTTCCACTGTAACCTTTTTATATAAGGGGTTTTATAGGTAATATCCCCTTGTTTCCTTGGGATATTCTATAAAGGTACACATTGTGCCTCGGGGTGCATGTTTGTTACCTGAAGAGGCCTTAACAAATGCTTTTCTAACCTACACATGTTAATTTGATAACATAGATTTGCGTCCACTCCATTACTCTTATGGAATACCATTTATTGATTTAGTTGGTACTTGGTTTAGTATGTGTGCTACTGTTTGTAATGCATATCCTTAAAAGGATAATTGAAGACTTGCATGACTCTTCATTGATCTCACCAGGCCCAATAGGGTGTGGTTCTTCCTTTCACTTACACCATTCCACTGAGGCATGTAAGGATGGGTGAGTTGAGATAGAATCCCAAACTCCTGTAAGAAATCAATGAAGTCCTGATTAAGAAATTCTCCTCCTACATCAAAGCATATTTTATTGATATTCCTACCAAGCTGGTTCCCAACATCATTATTTTATTCTTCGACACAATCAAAATAATCTAACTTATACCTCATTATGTAAATATGTACATATCTATTAAAATTCATTAAAAGTTATTAAGTACAAGAACCCACCCCTTGCTTCAACTAAAAATGGTCCACACACATCTGTGTGAACTAATTCTAGAATCACTTTATCCCTATGAATTTCCCCACTAAATGGAGCTTTTGCCACTTTTCCTTGTAGACATGCATGAAATACACCAAGTGGTTTTAGTTCGAAAGAATCAAAATACCCATCCTGATGTAATTTTGTTAAATGTTTCTCATTGAGATGACCTTGAAAGTGATTCTAATGTTGGGTGTGGTATGAGTCATGTGAATTAACTTTGTCATCGATTTCCATTACATGGTTTCTTTAGTGAAACACATAAAGGTCGTTATATAAATGTTCCCTACCAAAACAAATGTTATCTTTATAAAAGTATAAAAATTCATTTCCAATCATGAAGATGAATCCATTATTATCTGATCTGGAAAATGAAATAATGTTATTGGTTACAGAGGGCATAAAATACATTCCTAATAATAAGATGACCATCCTAGTAGGCAATGTGAGGTGGTTGTCTCTGACAGATAAAGTAGCGAGTCTGGCTCCGATTGCTACTAATAGATACACGAAACCTCAATCAATCTTTCTGAATCTACCAGGTTCCTGTATTTGGATACATATGTGAGCAAAAAAAGAATTATCAAATACGCAATTACTTGAAATAGATATATTTCATTCAATAAAAAATGAACCTGTAGCTTCACCTTGTTCCTTGGCTGGGTGTAGTTTTTCTTCTAGTGGCCCTTCTTTCCACATGAGATACAAACAGTATCATATTATCTTTCCTCCACTTTGATCTTATTTTTCATGGAAGGCCTTGAAGAAGCTTTGGGATTAAATATCTTCTCCTTCCATTTTCTTATATTCACCATAATTAGAGAATAAATTTCATGCTTTATATAATTTTCAAGTTGGAAAATGAGGATAAGATGATCATATAGAGACTTCTCAATATTGTTAATGTTGAAATTTACAACATAGGTATTGTAGATCTAGGGGAGTGATGCAATAATGAGATCAATACCAAGATATTTGGGAAGTTTAAACCCTAGAACCTCCAAGAGCTCAATGTAACCAATGATCATGACTACATGAGCCTCACCTAGGGAACCCTCTCCATGCTTGATCTGAAATAGAGCCTTAGAGATATCAAACCTTTCTTGTCTTAATCATTCCTAGTTTAGACCATGGAGGTTCTCAATCAAGCTATAAGAATCCATGTCTTCATGAGACTTCATGTGCTCACTAGAGATTGATGACAACATCAATCATTGAACATCGAGTTCATCGTTCAAATGATGATCATAGACTAGGAAATAATCATCACTCTCCCCTTGGACTGGTGAATCTAGATGTGAGGACTCTATGACATAAAACTTTCATTCATGGTGTAGGATAACCCGAAGGTGCCTAAACCATTTCTAAAAGTTACTACTGGTGATGATATTATTTTTATCCAGAATAGATCATATAGAAAATGTGGTTGACGAGTTTTTCATATTGATTCAAAAAATTAAAAGAGAATATTTATCAGTACATTTTGATTACATTTTATGAAAAATAATAAATGTATTTATTAATTCTCCCACTATTTTATCATGTACCAACAGTCCCCACCAGTAAACATGAAATGAAAAGTTTCCATGAATGTCTAGTGAAAAGGATCCATATTCCCCTTAGAATAACACCAACTAGGGTTTGTCAAGCTATTTAAAGGTATTTAGGTAGGATGGTCTTTTCCAACTGTGAACTTACAGTTCATTGATCAGTTGAGTGGAATCCCTAATGCTGAAATCCTGAAATGTATTTCATCAACACATTCCTCCATATTACAACAAGTCTGTCAAGGGATTCTCATCTTGAGGTAAAATGTTTTAGTCAACCCAAAACATTTATAAGAGCTTCCATTATAAAAGTAAGTTTCCTAACAAGGGTTATTCAAACACATAGTTTTATTGAGTCTTACCCTTAATCAATTAATAGAAGGCTTGGTCTGACACAATATGGTATTTGAGGGATCTCAATCCTTTATGCGTAGTTTCACATTATGACATGCTTATTAATATTAAGTGATGCATGATTAAGTGATTAACCATGTTTTGATAATGTTTATGCATAGTTTGGTTTCTATTTTATTCCATCATTTCATGCTTGATTATTTCATTAACAATGTGATATTGAAAACCCATACATAATAAATAAACCATGAAATCAGACAAAAAAAAGATTTCATGACATGAGATGATATTGGTTATCTTATCTAGAAGTTTTGGTAAGCTGACCCTGACCTATGAAAAAACACCTAGAACCCGATGGTTCTTGTTTCGTAGCTCCCACCTGTCCACCGTTATATCATCTTAGGTTGGTTTTCCCTCAACTTTGGAATTTGAAACATATCCTCCGGCTTGGAGATCCTCTATTACATGGAGTACATATTAACGAAACCATGGGAATGCATGCCCTACATTTTATTATAAGAAGTTTCATAGGAAAACGAATTTAAATTAAATATATTTAAATGAAAACATACACACACATAGGGTCTTTAGTATAGCTCATTATCATCCATATCATGCAACGACATTTACACATATTTAGTATTCAAATTCTTGTAATCATTATTTTATTCAAGATATGTCATGCTTGAATTTATTTAATTGTAATCTTTTAATTAATCAATTCTTTATCATAATTTCGTTTCTGAATTTCTTTGAGATTCTTCTCTTGCATATTCCTTGTAAGGGTCTGTAGGCTATATTACATGGCATGTATTTGTATTCAACATTTATCCAGAGTACACTTAGGAGGACTTGGTGTGTTTTTTTTTGAAATTTTGAAATTTTGGAGTACTCGGCATGTAGATTAATATAACACGACATGTACTTCCTTGTTACACAGTTACTGGCCTAAAAATCCCGTGTAAGGGGTTACATGGATTCTCCTTGTTCATAGTTTCACCTTGGCTGGATCGGACTACAGTGCATGTTGACTCAACATACACACCATGTATTATAGTTTCCAGGTGTAGTTTGGTTCTGGTCAACACAGTGTGTTAAAAAATATAGGTATGCTCAATTCACACGGAGTGGTTTGGTGGCCAAATAGTAGTTCATTGAACCTAAGTACACATCGTGTAGATTTCATTATACTCTGTGTATTCAGCTGTTGTATAGATAGAATGAGAGTCTCCTACCAATGATTTTTTTATTTTTTAAATCAAAACTAAAATTAAAAGGTTGTTTCTATGATTTGAATTGAGAAGTGAAGGAGGAAGAACAGATCTTGTTCATTCTATTTTATAGAACAATTTATCTCTAATTGAATCAAATATAAATTCATAAATTATCAATAGAAATTAAATAACTATATTCAATGTTGTGATTCCCCTGATACCACTTTTAGGTCCTGGGTGCAACAGAAGCTCGTGGGTGGATGTGCCCACATGACTTTTTGTCATTAGCAATGATCAATCCAGGATGAATATGATGATAAATAGGAGACTCCATGGATAAAATCACATAAATATGCAATGATGAAGAATAGTCTCGGAACCACCAAATAGGATCATCACAGGTTGATTATAAATAATTTAATTAATTGAAAAGAATTTCCTTTTATGACATTCTTTCTTTGTATATATTTCTGATCACGTTCCTATGGGATTAATTTCTACGTCCCAAAAGCCAAATGTAGACATCCTCTAGTGGAAATACACATGTGGACCACCTATCTCTAGACGTCGTCAATGGAATCTCCAGTGCTAGCGTGGAGAAGACTTTTCTTTCATTGTCTGCCTTAGATCACCTTGATCAGATGTAGGAGGATCTCTGTCAGTCTTGAGAGCATTCATGGAGGATGGTGTTCCATCGGGCTAGATAGAATTCTCCATAATTTTTGTGCACAAGGATTAGGGAAAAGTGTTGAGGTTGTGAGGATATTTATAATCAGTTTTGAGGTTATACAATTATGAAAATAAAAACACATTACACATTTTATTTATTTCATTATCAATAGTTTCAATCCCCCATGTCAAATTATTAATTCCTTGACATACTCCCATGATGATTGTAAAAAATATAATTTAACAAGACGATATTATTTCCTAAAAATAATGATTGGAAAAACAACACAGTGTGTACTAATTTTTCATTTCCTTTCGAAAATGAATACTACACTGTGTGTACATTCAATTTACATTGTGCGTATATCTTGATTTTATTTTATTTTTCCTCCATCATTAAATCAATTTAGGCTACCTTTAATGATTATAAAACTATATATGGGAATAATAACTATTCTACTTGAGATACTTGGACACACATAGTGTGTGGCCCTCTAGGCCTTTTCCTCATTGGCATTAGGCAGGACTGCCTGATGTCCAAGAATACTGTCTAGAAACGTGTAAGTCACCAAAGAGAAAGAATTTGATGTCACATTCATGTGTCACCTCATACGAACACTTACAATGCAATTTAATTCATTTATCTCAATATATCATCAAGATGGTTTCATGGTTGTGTCATAAACAAATATGCTTGATCCTTATTCTTTGACTTCAAGAAATAAAATCATCGTGACACCATTTCCATTAAATTGGGGTGATAGTTCTATTTCAATAAAAGGGCCCGAGATATCTACATCCATAAATATTGAAGGAGAAAATCCTTCCTCAACTTATCCATTAACAATATGACATTCGTGACGCACCCAATGTACCCTACTTCCTGCCAACTGTCTTCATGAATATTTTCATCAGAAAATCTATATGTGCGAGTCATGACATGAATTAATGATAATTTTCCTATATAAGGACCACTACACATGCTCGTAGATAACAATGTCCGATGACACCAAGAAAAGTGGAATTACTACTGGCGGGTCTGTCCTTATAATCTCCCATCATGGAGATTACCTAGTGCAAACTCCATGAGAGAGAGTTTCATCTTCTTACGAGTACTTGCACAAGACGGTCTGTAAACTATGTATCCAATCATAGAATGTCATCCAACCATAGAACTTTATTTAAAAATAATGTTATATCATTTCAAGGTTCTCATCATAGTGGGGATCTTCCATGACCTTATTAATGCAACAAATATTCTAGGACATTATTATATTATAGTCATGCAGAACAATGAACAATATATAATATGTGTACATTCATGTAATAAAATTATAAACAGTTGGTTCTAAAGACACATACCCTAACATGATACTAAATTAATAATCAACTAATAGTAATTATATAATTACATATTCATATTTTAAATAATGATTTTTAATTTTAATAATAAACCTCCTACCTTAATTTGATGGTGAGTGATATCCAAACGTAAATCCCCATATTTAATAGAAAAATCACAATCATGATGATGAATGTGATATCGATCTGAATTTTTAAATCTGTGAGAAAATAATGAAGATATAAAAAACCTATAATTTGTTATAAAACCTATTGTGGATAAAATTCCCTCTTTTCTTTATGGATATGAGTGGGAGAGATATATATATATATATATATATATATATCTAAGTGGGATTAAAGCACATACTCCGGGAGTTACAAATCATCAATCCACCCTTCGATTAACCAATAATAGAGGTTAGGATCACTATGAAATCATATGGGAACCTACAAAAATGGTCTTAAATGTCATGGTTTGAATTTGGGTTAATTTGGGTCAGTTTTGGGGGTTTGGTTGTTTTTAAATCTGCTTTTCATGTCAACATAATGTCTACACACAGTTTGTTGGTTTGGGGCCTAATGCATTCCAAACTGTGCACCTAAACCACGCTACTCATCTTGGGGGTGGGGGGGGTCATGGTTAACCTAATACGGAACACAGTTTGAAAAAATATATGCTATCAATGTTAATCCCCACCACATTGGTTTTCATGGCTAGCTAGGATGGTGTGTATTGTTATGTAAGATCATGTGCCGACCATGCATAACATCTCCTTTTTCCAAGATTTTCCAGCATTCATTGAAACTCTCCCAAGATTATACCCGTACAAAATGATCTCAAATAAACAAAAAATGTTGCCTAAAAATGAGCTTGAGACACCTCAAAGAATGTTTTGGATCATAAAATCTCCAACCCTCATAACAACTCATCCTCGAGTTGTACTCCAGTCATCTCTAATATTCTTTGTTAAAATTAAATGTCCATTACACCATCATAACCATTTATTTGTCCAATGTTTCCTCTTACAATAATCAAATTTTCAACAATACACTAATCACTAGCACGATCATTAATCCCAAAACTATTTCACTATAATCCAACAAACATATCAGATGTTCCTCAAAAGAATGAATCTATCTCAAGATCAACATCAGACACATCAATCAAATTAGAAGGGCCAGATGGATATATTTTAACTTGGGATAGATACAATACATTGTCTCTATCATAGTATCTCTATGGATGAGCCAATCGGTATGCCACTGGCTAGATTCTCTCCATATCCTAAAATGTTCCAAAGCACCAGTGCGACAACATTCCTTATCTCTATATCCTATTTTTACTTAATATAGTTGTCAACTAACATAATACATGATCACCATGTGTAACCTCTTAGGGTCAACAATATCTATATGTATAGAACATCTACCTACTATTGAACGTAGACATAGATTTCCAAATCATCTGAACTAGTTCAAATGACTTCTTCTCGAGACTCGATCCTAAATGTTGAGACTCACCTACCTCAATCCATCATAGAGGCAACTTTCATGGCCATCTATAATTTTTTTTATGGTTCCCTTGAAATAATTTCGTAAAAGGTATTGGTATTGTAAAACTCAACTAATGTTAGGTACTTCTATAAAGACCCACCAATTTCATTGAAACATTCCTAAAGCATATTCTCATGAACATGTATAGAATGCTCTGAGTGTCCATCTATCGGTGGAAATCCATACTCAATAAATAATATATACTATGTTCCTTTAATAAAAATTTCTAATACTTTGATGTAAAAAATGAATCATGTTATGAAATAATTGTATGTGTATCCCAATAAAAATGTACTGTCTCTCAAACATAAAACTCTCCAAAATTCTCCACTAAGAAAGTCTCCCTTATGGATAATAAATTTTATATTTTTTTCAATATGGTCCACAAAAACCCAAATAATATAATTGTTTTGAGGCATCCCCTGGAGACCCATCATAATGTCAATTTTCACTTCATCAAACATCGATTACATAATGCGAAATTGATGTAACAAACCACCATGTCATTGATGCTTGTCCATCACTTGTTGGTACGTGTATCCTCATGTGACAAACCCTATTATCCCATTTTTCATGCTTAGTAACCAAAAATATCAAAGTAATTCATAATATAAATTGGTAGCACCGACATTCACCTCCCACTTCAAGGAATAAAATTCACACATAAACTCCTCCCACATAATCATATGAAAAATAACCCAATTTTTTAAAAAGCTGATCTCATCCTCAAATATTGTCCACTCTGAAGGTGACTCCCCTCATTCGAATATTTCTCTCACGTTCACGAACAATAGTTATTCATTCTAACCACCTATGATACATCTCAAATTAGTATACTCTAAAAAAAATTTATAGGAGAGTCATCTGATCTTCACTATTCTAAACTACAACATGCATTTATGCTAGTAAAGTTGTCTTCTTCCACTCATCATTATACACTTAAACATTCAATGTTTGAGTTTTCCTACTTAATGAAGTAGAAACAATAATTCCGATTTTTGGAAAATATTATACATTAAAATCAAATGTCTACATATACTCAACCCATCTCCACTATTGGAGAATCAAATATGGAAGAGAAAATATTTATTTCCGACTTTTTGGATCCATATAAGTACATAACTTCTCTCCCAATAGATAATACCATGAACACATCAAATCATAAACTACTATAGATAACTCTAGGTCAAGTGTAGAGTAGTTATGTTCGTGAGGCCCCAACTACTGAGACCCTTATGCCATATTTAGATCTCAATTCAAAAACACTACACTTATAAATACTTTATAATCATCATGAATAATTTTATACTACACACTTAACTTATGTAGGATCAATATTTACGCCAACGTAAACTGCTTCATCAACTCCTTATAGGAATTATAACATGCCTCCATCCATTCAAAATTTACACCCTTCTTGGTCAATCAAAAAGGTGATGATATAAAATGCGAAAAGTGGTGTATGAAACTCTAATAATATTTATTCAACAATAGAAAGCTCTTAATATTGGAAAAAATCTTGGCACACTCACAAGTATCAACATCCTGAACCCTATCTATATCTATGGCCACACCATCCTTAGTTATGATGAGTCCCTTGAGGTGTACATAATTATCTATAATTCAAAAATAGTCATTTTTTATATAGTAGGTACCCTATCATTGTAAACATGATGATTTCAAGATGTTGGGAATGATATTCATGATTTTTATATAACAGAAGTATGTCATCCATAGACACAATCAAAAACTGATCCTAGTGGAGATGGAATATTCTATTTATCAAGACCCTAATTACTACTTGTTCATTCGTTAACCCAAAAAACACTATAATAAACTCATAAAATTCATACCTTCTTTTAAAACATGTCATTGGTATATCAGAGGTTCAAACTATCAAATAGTTATACACAAATATCAAGTTGACATTGGAGAACACACATGATCCTCTCATCTAGTCAAACAGATCGCTGATATATAGAAGTGGATATTGGTTCTTCACAATCATCGGGTTCATCTTTCTATATTCAAAAGAATGAAAACAAGTCTTATCAAATTTCTTGTTAAGTAAACATTATAAACACTAGGGTGACTTATTATAATGGATAAATACATTGTCCATAAACTATTCCAATTGATTATTCAACTATTGAATATATATTGGTTCCATTTTTCCTAGAGGAATAAAAACTCTCTTAACAAAAAACATAATCTCGATTATCAATTTCACATCTATCTTAGGTGGAATGCAAGAGAAATAGTTAGGAAAACCATACATAAATCTATCTAATATTGGTATAAAGACATTATTATTTAAACCTATTCCATAAAACAAAATACTAGAAACCTATGTGGTGAGATCCCTCAGTTGCTGATGAACTTTCCCAACAAGACCTACCTATATATCTCATTTTCCACGATAAAGATATCTGTCATCTTTAAGAGATATCAAAGTAACTCTCGTGTGGTAATATTCTACAAGGGTGTTGTATTCTACCAAATATTCTATGCATGAAATTATGCCAAAACATGACATTTCATGTATGTAATGATAAATAAATGATACTACCTATCCTAAAAAAACTCATTTCATAAACAAATCTACCCTGACCATACATTCAATTTTGTATCTATCATCAACACCCTAAGTAGGAACTCCACTACCAGGCCCAAACCATTAACATGTTTTGCATATATAAAGGAATCTGAGACACCAGGATCAGATATGGATCTGGATAATATTGAATCTGCAAGGATAGTACCACTTACTATCAATCTTCGAACCTCACCATCAACAAATGCATGCTTAATGGAATTCAACATTCATCCACAATTCCCTGTGATTTGGTATGAATCCCTTATGTTATATAACACTACTGATATGGATCATCATTCCCTGAATAACCTCATCCACTACCTCCATCACCTCATCTAGAAGAACACAAAATTCTAGATTGATAGGGTGTAGAAGATCACATTCCAACATCCTGGTTCTATCTAGATACTCCATGACAACATATCTATCCTAGTATACTAAAGAAAAACTATAGATGTCTAATCCTCCAAAAATATCGACACTCTACAAGTGTTTGGGGACAATGTCTATGATAGTTTTCTGACCTAATACATTGATGGAAACTCACACTAATAAGGACTTATGTAATTAACACCTCCCACTAGAAAATTTTCTTGCTATCCCCCTTGCTAACATTCTCATAATGACACTTAATATTATCGAAATATGTTTCTTCAAATCATCCAACTTCCAAAACATTTCATACAATAGATTGCACTTTTATGTTCCCTTCATCAATTAGATCATGATCCCACACATCAACACACATAATTAACTGAAAAATGTTACATTGGGACCTTATATCACATTTAAGACCATGCTAAACATTCCTTGACATAACTGTCTCATCCTCATCCAATGCTGTAGAAAAGCACAGATAGTTTATAAATTGACCAACATAGTCCATCACAGACATGCCACCTTAGGTCAAGAACATGAACTCAGCTAATCGCTATTGTCTTAGGATCTCTTGATAAAAATGATCCAGAAACTATCACAAACCTAACTGGGTAAACCATAAACAAGACCCCAAAGTCGGTCTGTGGTATGGCCTGAATGGTGCTCCAGATACCCACTGGCTTGTAACTAGTGTCTGGCATCACAAAGTGGAGTTGGGAACGATTTAGGCCATAGAATAAAAGATACATAAATAGAATTAAACTGTAAAAAATAGATAATAACTAATATACAAAAATAAAATAATGTTAATCATCTAGAAATACCTTCATGTGACCCCTTGGGTCACCACCAAACAAAGATCCATGATCCCTCCAAGGGTGATCCATGAATATAACCTGAAACTGAAAATTAATGAATTCATGAGCTCTGAGATATTCAGTAGGAATTTCAAGAATAAACAACCCCTATAACATTGTCTTAAAAAAGAAACCAATAATTCTATTTTGATTATAAGACTATTAAAATAATTCTCTCCATTCTATTAAAATTCATGTTACAAGATTCACTTTTAAGGAAACACATATCTTTTCGAATATATTTTTAAAGTAGTTTTGAAGAAAACATTAACATTATAAAATTAACGGGAAACAATATATATTCAAGGATAGTTTTAAAAAAATATGGAAACATGCATTAAAAAAATATAATGAAAATCAATCCACAAGAACCAAGTCATACATGTATACAATGGTCAAACCCCTATGGTTCATCTATCTCCTCAGAGCACCTAGAACCACGTGTCTCTGTGTAATAGTAACCATAAAAATATATCATTTCTCTTTCTTGTGCCACTAGTAGGGAAATAAATCCATAACCTAGTGGCCTCCAAATTCATCATAAATGTTTAGTTACTATTGTAAGCGTCACACATTCATAGTGATTCATATACGAACCACTCAGAATAACTAGCACAATAAAACTAGTCTACCCACCTTGATACATTGGGTTTCCCATGTGCACTATTTACACTTCTCTTATCACATATGTGTAACACCCGAAGCTTCCACGGTATGCTCCTCTTTAAATAATATAGTAGTGTGTGTTGTACGCAACTTTTAGTTCTACCACAAACCACAACCAATCAAACTAGCTGTTATAAATAGTAATACCCACTTTTTCAAATTTCATACATTTTAACATTCAAAATGATCTTCATTTTTGGATTTGGAATATCAAAATTATCCTTGGGTGATATTTTGGTACTTTTCAGATATCTTTTATATTTTGATGAATACTAAAAATTAGTAAATTTTAATTAAAAACAACTTTGTTAATTGAAATAATTAATAGTGATAAATTATGTATTTGAGTGATATTAAAGTATATTTAGAATATATTTTTATCATTTAATAAAATTTAGGTCATTGGATATAATTTCACAATTAAATAGGATATAAACAAGTGCCAATCTTTTGATAGTTATTATTTCTTAAAAACACATTTTTTGTTCACACAACGTGAATTAATTTTAAATTAATTTATGCCACTTATGTGTTTTGAATTTGAAAAAATGGACTCCATATTTGGAATGAGGATGTCCAAATTGTGTAAATAGGTAACTTTTATTTTTAGACTTTTTGAATAATTAATTTAGTAAATATTTTATTTACCATGGATAATGGGTAAATCTGGTAAATAAGGGTAAACAATTATATTATAATAATAATAAATTACCATAATACATGTCCTAACCATTTTTGTTGATAAATGTACGACCATGGTCATCTTTGGGTTGATTTTGGGACCCCATAGTGCCACTTTTAGGTGATAAGGGAAATTTATATTAATTAAGTTAAAGTAAATACAAAAATTACATAAGCATATATCTTTTAGAAAAACAATTTTTACATAGATTTATATATGTTATATTTTCTACAATAAATTGAAATTAGAAAGATAAAGCTATTTCATACATAATCGTATTCTTATTATAATTTTTTGACATTTAATAATTATATTTATTTGTGACACAATAATGATGCAGTATTTTCATTATTAATGAATGAATCAAATAATTGGATTTATAAAAGATAAAATAAATATAGTTTGAAATATTTGATGCCATAAAATAATTTTATTGGTTAATATGACATGTTAGGATTTCTTAAATGAATTTTCTTCGAATTAATGAATTATTTAATACTTTTAAAAAATCCAATATTAAATATTGTTAAAATTGAAATAAATGATTTTTTCAAAACCAATATTATATTATTAATTTATATTCTTTTTATAAAAAACTAAGGTTCAGCAAAAAGATATATATCATGGTAGTTGTATTATTAATGTACTAATTTCGGGTCTATTGTATGTATATATTATGTTTATTAACAACATAATATAAAAATACAAAGTGACATTGTAAATGTCAATCTAATTAACAAAGAGTTAAAACTAAAAGATAAGGTTAATATAGTCACACAAACCTATATAAAATCTTTTAGATGAAAGGATATAGACCCATAACGACCTTAGACGTTGAATAATCCTTTTTTGAGCCATTAGAAACCTAATATGAATTTATTATAAATTAATACATTAACTTTTTCCTAAAGATCCCCTCCTCCCCCTTATAAAAGGAAACCACTTATAACCAATTCTCCACACATTCAATGCCTTTTGGTTTGGCCAAACTCTACCCTATTATTCTCCCAACATTCCTAAATTCATCCTAGAGGAATTATTTTTATCAAAAAGCCATCCTATGGATCCCTTTTGTTCAAATCAAAAGGAAGAACCTGAAGAAGAGGTAATTTTTTCACCACCCTCTTTCAAGTTCTTTTCTTCTTCAAATTATTATTTATTTGTTATTTACATTATAAAATAATAAATCAAGTATCTAATATATACTCTGATGTTATTATAAATATTGTACAACCGTATTCATTACTCTATCCATCCTTTGAATGGCATGTCACCATACGTGCGTACGAATGGCCTACCGTCTCCACGTCGTGGTATAATTGTTATTCAATACACTATTATTTGGATGGGTATAATAATGATGTGTAATTCATGTAAATAATAAATATAAAATTATAATGATTCTGTATATATGATATACAATCCAATTATATATTATTTTAATATCAAAAGAATGATATTATCACTCGTGCGTACGTACAGACTATCGTCCCCACGAACGTGATGAGATTCATTCTCCATCATATACATTCAAGTCTAATTCTCATTTGATTATTAAAAATAATGTTTAAGGACATGATATAATTGATTATATGAATAATATATAACATATCCATAAAAAACACGGCTTATGTAACAAAACATATAAAAGAAAACAAGTAAGTTAACACCCGAAATGACGATAATACTAAGATATTATTAACATAGAAATGTTAAAAGATCATATATGATATCATATTAATGTATATTAGTATTGTATAATTTAATGACAATTATTTCACCTATATATAGGAGGTTAATCCACCCTCATCCAAGGGAATGTACAAGGTAAGGGTTTTCGTATATCACTTTTAACTCCTTGATATTTCCATTGTTCACCATTTATTTATTGCATGTGGTGTGTGTACTTCTCATGATTGTATTCATTGTGTAATATACATTAATTTATGTATATTTACATCATCAGTGTATGATACTTCTTTCATGGGTGCATGTTTCATAAATTACCAAATTGATAAGGGAATTTGAAATTTAAATTTCCACTCATTCTGCTTTACGCATACTTCATTGATTATTTTACTCCAAGATTATGTGTGAAATCACTATTCATTTTCTTATGTCATAATTTCCACTCCCCTTTCTACGGATATACTTTTTATACACAGAATCACTCCATTTATAAATTCTCAAATCATCGATATGAACTTGATTAGAGTAATTTTAACTCAATCTCCTTTTATTGAGTTAAACATCTAATTCATTGGTGTTGTTTTTACAAGAATATGTGAGAACATCCTTTGATTGTTTTACATTGAATATCCAATAATATTGAATGTATTAAAATTTTTCAGACATAATTATGTCTTTGATTAATCTTTATGCTAAGGATACAACTATTATGAGAGGTTTTATCTCAGTTTACATTACATTTAGACTCCTTTGTTATTATACACCAAATCACTTTCACAAGGTGTATATAATGTACTTTGACATATTATATCATGAATCCCTATATTCTCATGATATTAAAATGTTTTTATTACCACAATTATTTTTATTAAAGTGTCTCTCTTTTGGTTAGGACCTCTAACTAAAATATCATTTTAAAAGGTTTTAAATATTTATTAATCGAAATCTTTATCATTAATGTCCATGTTTTAAAATTGGTTTTAAGGATATATTTATATATACTTTAAAGTTTTCAAATCAAAATTCTTTTTAAAAGTTTCAAAGTGGAATGGGACACAATGATTCAAAAATCTATTTTAAATGGCTTCATGACAAATACTGTGACATTTAAATGTTTAAAAAAAGGGGGATATTTATCTCAATAGTTTGATGATTATTTTAATCTATGTGAATATCCTTCATTATTCTCAATTTAGGTTAATCTGATATAATAAAATATTCTATATTTTATTGAATTAGATATGTTTGACTGTGGATGTTATATTTTTATACCATTCAGGGTTTTTGGTTAAAGTATTGACATTTTTTATACTAGTTTTAATACGAATGTTTATGTTATGTTTCAAACTTTTCATATGAGGAATACATTGGACTTAGTAAGTGACAGGTGGAGCCCACAATAATTCCATTGATCCATCAGTAGGACTCATGAGAGAAATTAGTTTCTTGGCATGAGGACTTGAAAAAATCCTATTTGTAGTCTTGGCACGAGGCCTTGGGTACGGGTTTATGATAGTCTGGAAATATGAATTCCATCATTACGAAAGTGGTCATTTATATTTCATGTGATTATTTGTCTACTCGAATATCCATGTGAATATGTATATGGATTTATTTCATTTTATAATTTCCATATTATGCTGATGATTCAAATTTAAAAGGCTTTTGTTTTTGTTATACATTGCCTTAAATGTTTATGCTTATTTATGAATGTTTACGGTATATTGTTATCCTTACTGAGCATCTGAGCCCACCCATTTCAATGTTTTATTTTTCTTAGGATGTGAAAAAGTAATTTATGAATGACTTGCAGGGATAGTATAGGGGATATGAAGACAAGATGTTGTTGTAGTTTTTATTTACTTTATGATGTAATGTAATACTTATGAATATATCTAGTGTTTCCAAGACTACTAAACTAATCGGTCTTTTGATACTTGATATTTTTTGATCATGCCAATGTTATGTAACAGTGCACCATCTCTGGGTAACTGGGGTCATGAAGTTACAATATGTATCATCACTTTCACTTGAACACACTGGCTATGTGGATAGACTATTCAAACCCACCATTTATAATAAGAAAAAACATTTTACATATATACAAACACACAAAACACTCTATCAATCCATATGCATATAAAAAACATTGAAAAACACCTTTTTTCACCATACAAATAATTCATGAGACCTCCATAAGCCAAAAAAATCATTTTCAAAAATAACTTTAATGGTCTAAATAAACAACCATAGAATCACATGTTTAAAATAATGCATTATACCATGCATAATTAAAACTATTTACTTATAATGGTTTATACGAATATCTAATAACTGATTGAGAAGCCATTTTATTAAATACCATGACCAATTATATATATGTATATAATGTATGGATTTCATATAAAAATGGACACAAATTTTTTTAAAAAATAAAAGAGAAATCATGGAATTAATTTTAAAGACTTAGGCATAGGGAACCTAGCTCGAGGTGCAACCAAGAAATCCACATTGGCTCTTGGAAATTTCTAACTAAAAGGTACTTCTACCCAACTATTTATATGTGTCTTCACATACATTCAAGGACACCTAGCCTATATGCACACATTCTTAGGGATAATGAACAAGTGCAAGGGGACCCTTATTGGTATGATTATACGTGTATACCAGTTACCAATCAACTATGTATGCATTTTAATATATAAAAATTGTAACAAATATCCCCATAGTTGTATAATCACTATCACAAATGGTTATACATGTAATGGGCGAAACCACATATATATATGTACTGACGTATGCACACACAGACGAGTCGCCCTTGGACCGACAACTCAAAACATCACCAAATAATCCAACAAACTATGCAAAAATTAAAAGGAACTATAAAACATAAAAATATTTCCAAAAAACATGTTTGAAACCAACCAGTTGTATATTAGTCCATACCTCACAACACAAATCTTTTGATGATGGTATCCCAAGATTTCTTTACCTTACACGCATATATATTTTCATGAATATATATACACTTTGACCCAAATACATATTCCCTGTACCATGAGGGTATATTTTCAAGGAGTACATACATATATATGTGCATACCCATGTATATAAATATATTTATTTTTTCACGAGGACAAAAATCCTCACTGCGATGAACAAAACATTCTACAACAAAAAAATTATAGAAATTACCATGGGCTACAAACAAAACTAAATTAAGAAGGGAGGGAATAAAAACCACACCCAAAACATGTTTCTCAACCACTATATGATTTAATAAACAAATTAAATTTTTTATAAAACTTGTTCATGGAGAAGAAAATAATTTGACACAGGAAGACCCACATAAAATTCTATTTTAAAATTAAACTCACACCAACAACATACACATACAATATACATATCCCTTAATCATTCAATAAAGAAATTGTTGGTATTATAAAATGACCTAAAATAAAACAATGAGATTTACCCATGAATGACAATAAATTTAAGGTAAAACACTACATTAAAATCGAATGCTTAATCCATATTATAAAAAAATGGTGTTCACACTTCAAGATAATTACTAAAATCCTTAAAACACATATTGACACTAATTCAGTATGTGCGAAACAAAAAAAATATTTAAAAAACCTTAACTTAGTAGGTGGTGGAAAACCAAATCAAAGCGCAACCACATGAAACCAAACAATGACCACCCAATTAAATACTAGGGAGTCATGAACACCTAAATCCTAAAATTAAACAGGTGAAAAACCAATCAACATGAGAAAACATTAACTTGGGACATAGTTAGTTGACTGAAACACATCAATAAACATCTCCTTCGACGGAGATTTCCCGAACAGTCACAAAAAACACTCGAGGAATCCATTTCACGAAACTAGAACACAAACCAATAGAAAATCAGATCACCCCCAAAGCAATAAGGTTCATTTAAACCCTACGAGGTGACAGTTAGGACGAATGAAATGTCTAAAAATAAGGAGAAGAGAACAGAGGCTCATACCTAAGATGTTTTGTAGAGAAATTGTGGGGATATTCGAAAAGATTTGCTGTATGGATGTGAAGAATGTGTCGATGGGGAGAGCTCCCTCATGCTAGGCTCATGAGAGTCTGAGACAGAGAAGTGAGGGAGAGTGGGGCAACAGTGGTGGCTCACCAGAAGGAAGCCACAAGAGGGAGAGGGGCCAAAGGGAGGGGAAGCAGTGCGATGTAGGTGGATACGGGAAAAGTGATGTGCAACGTGAGGTTCTAAGGGGAGAATGAAGGGGAGGAAAAAAGAGAGAAGAACCAATAATGAAAAAGGGATAAATAAATTAAAAAAAAAGAAAACATAATAATAATATTATTATTCTTAATATTATCCGAAAAAATGTCATAAATGAAAATAAAAATACAACGTGCAATGTCAGTGTGTGACAATTCTCCCTAAGATGACACATTCTTCCCCCAAAAATTCCAAAAAGACTCAGTTGTTCAAATCAAGAAACAAGGGCACACCAATTCTCAAAATGTAACCCCTACGACTTGAGTATCGAACACTAAAATTCCACCCAGGACATGAATCCTTGAGACCTAAACTATAATGAAAAATGAACCAACAATATGAGACTCATATTTCCAAACACAACCACATCCTGGAACACCCCGACCAGAAACATAGAAATCACTAGAGTCCTCTTATGATATCTAATGAACATTTTCTATATGACCAATCATATACATTGATTGGGGTCGGGCAGAGCATGGGAAAATATTTTTATAAATTAGAACTCCTTGAAGATTATGTTCTCCATGAATGTGTCCTATATTGGACTCCCCACCATATTATGACCATTGCTGAATATTGACTTTCCCAAATCTAAACTAATTAGAATCCAAAACAAGACCCCAGACACTAGTGTGCCCCCATCCTCTTCTCGAGCCACACCCGACCAGTTTGAGGGAAGGCATTGGCATGATCCATAGTGGGTCTCCCTACCATATTATAGACTGCGTTGTATAATATTTCCAACATGGGAACTATCAATTGAGTTTCAACTATGCAGATTGAATTTCCCTTCCTGAACCCACCAACACAGGGAGACTTCTAACACATGAGAGGGGGTCTAAATTAGAGGAACTCAAAATTGACACAGACTCTTGACTCACCACTTCCCCAGGAAAAAAGAATCTCCACCAATAAACACCCAAACCCTAAAACCACTGAAGAGTAAGACTAGGCATTAAAGAGTTTAGGCCTCATAAGACACAAACCTGAAAAAATCGTCAAAGATGCTACAAAGGGCTCCAAAACAAGATCCACCCCCCCCCCAAAATCCACATGATATGAAAATGTAACCAGTAAATTCTTCAACATTAAAGATGAATGGTTGGATGCACATCCCTCGCACAAAGAAATTACTTGACTATATGAAAATCTTTACTCCAAGACCTATCGAATGAGCTCTAATATATTAAATCACCTGCTACACTGTATTGATAATCTAAAAACCTCCAATTAAGTGTTCATGATATAGCAAGAACCCTTAGAAACATCCCCATGTCACCCAAATAGCCACACCATTAACATGTATTCAGAAGTATAAAATGAACATCTCTGAGTTCTCGAATCAACCACATTGGTTAAAACAATAGTTTGTTCATATGTATGAGTAACAAGAATTGAAAAAAGACTCATTCCAATAACATATACCTTTCAATTACACAATATGGGGAACCCTTCACAAAAACCATGAAAAATATGATTACTATTAGTCCTAGTCTGCAACCCCTAATTTTAAGGAGATGGTAGCAATCACCCTTCTCTTTATCGAACATGACCCTTCAATCAAAAATAGGAAAATATTCCGTTCACAACATCTATTGTTCCTAATGTCCCATATAAACAATAGAATTTCGTAAGATACCTTGAAACCCCTATATAACCTCATCCACCACAGAGAAATAATGAAACAATGAAAAGAAAATAACCCCACCACTCCACAAGGGGTCTGGGTAAAACTAAAAATTGAAAATAACCCCGAGAGGACCTTTGGACATTTCTAGGAGGCATACTTTAAACAATAAGCACAATACCAACCTCAAGAATATCACAAAACAAGCCTCTATATTTAACCATAAATCATTAAATCAAACTCAAAACATCATTTCAACATTGAAAATCCATCTCGAATACAATAATCATTCCCATATACTAATACATCACATAACCAAACCATAACAAATAATATATGAACAGAAATAATACCAACGAAACATCACCAGAGAACCATAAACCCTTCATTTACAAATGAAAAATTTCAAAACCATCACTTCTCAAAACCATCCCAATGCTAAAAACACCCCTTTTAAAATAACCCACTTCCCTTCCAAATTTTATTAAACAAAAATCAGCCCAGCACATCATAAATCAAATCATTATTTTGGAAAACAATTCATGCCTTGATAACCGAGCACCCACCATTTTTATTCCCTGAAACCTCGCATACATACATTTTCGTTCCAACTCAAGAACCCATCCATACATACCAAAAGACATCCACAACCAATTACAATCATCTATACATGTGGGTATCCAATATAATACAAAAGGTCAAACAAATCATTTCAAAATTCCATTTTCTAAGAGACATCAGTTTCACACTTCACAAAAATTTCAAAAGCCCCTTTTTTTCCAAATTCACTTCTGATTTACACTTTACAAAATAATTAAATGAGTCTAGAACAATTCCCAAAAGAACATCCATTTTTTAAACAAGTCATTTAATTTTAAAACAAGTCAGGACTATCATTTAGGAAATATAATTTTCAATAGACTAATCATTAGTTTTGGAACCTAAAAAAGACAACCCAATACCAGCTAAAACTCACACAAAGAACATAACAATATAACCAATTCATGAAACAAATCATGATTCCATATTATCAAATAAGAAACAAATACACCTCTTCAAATGGTTTGGAAGACCATTCATAAACTGAGTGAGCATACAGGAAGTCATCCGATGTAATTGTGTTGTCTGTACATGGATTTACAGGGCATGAAAAACAACCATGATCCCCTAACGATTGCCCCACCAAATTTCAAGACCTACTAGAAAGACCAAAAAAAGCTTAAGGACCTTTAATAAAATTGAGATCAAAGAACGGACATCGAGGCTAGTCCATCCCACACCGCCCTAGCAGTTCCTGGGTCATCCCAAATATGAAGTGATCAAGAATGTACCCATAATTAACCACCAAGATTCCGACAATCCTAACTCCAAACTGTCAGACATGTCCAGAGGACATGTTTTAACCAACTCCTCTAATATAATTTTTTCACAAAAAATCCCATGTCAACCATGAACCAGTCACCTGATCCCTTTCATGGGATGGAAAGAAGTTCTTTCTTAATCTCTACAGGCTGGAAACGAGTTTCGAGAATCCAATCACATAGTTGGGAATGATTTATCCCAAAAAAAAATACAGATATACCAAATTGAACATGAAAAAACATATAATCACTAAAAGTGGAAAATAAATTAATGGTAAACAGCTAGTAATACCTCCAACTAACCCCTTGGGAAACCACCAATCATAGAACCACGCTCTCTCCAAGAGTGATCCATGATCATATAATGAAGCTGAAAAGTAGATTAGGCATGAGCACTGAGATGCTAAGTAAGAATTCCGTGAATAAACAAATCCAAGGGGCCTTGTCGTGAAAAAGAAACCCAATCATGCGAGATTGGAAATATTACCTTTTAAAATAAAGGTCTCCATTATATTAAAATTAAAGTAACAAGATTAAATTTTATGGGAAAAAATTTATCTTCTAATATATTTTAAATGACTCCCTACTTGAATTAACATTAAAAAATGAAAGGAATGAAATTTTAATTGAAGGATAGTTTTCACAAAAGAGGGAAACATGTGTGATCCAACTCTAATAATAATAAATCCACAAGCACTAATTCATAAGTTAGGTACATGGTTAACCCCTATTGTTCATTTAGCTCGTGTGGACCCCTAGAACCTCGAGTCTCAGTGTAAAAGTTTCCAAAACAAATATTTTCTCTCATGCAGGATCCACTAGTAATGAAACATATCCATAACCGAGTGGTATCCAAAATTATAATAAATCTTTAGTTAGTGTTGTAACTGTTATACTTTCTAAATGAAGTATATACAAACCACTCAGAATCACTAGCATGCTAGAACTACGCCACCATCCTAGATAACACGGGTTTCCCATGTGCATTATTTCAACTTCTTCTATCACATATGTGTCCACAATTTCATATTCACAAACTAGAAATGTGAATACACAATTAAAACCCACCATTTCCAATAAAACGCCCATTTCCATATCTACATGCACACCAAATCCACTTTCAAACCATATGAATCTTATAAAATTTCAAAAAAACTTTCTTTACCATACACATAAGTTAGGATACCTTCAGAATCCAAAAATAATAATTATTGAAAATAATTTTAAAGGTCTAAATAAACAACCATAAAATCTCATTTTTAAAATAAATCTTTATACAAAGCATAATTCAAACAGTTGAAAATAAAATTTAATTACCGGGTTAGTTGAAATTTTTTTAAGACATTGACCCATTTTATATATGTACATAACGCATGATTTTGATATAAAAATGTAAACGAACCCTTTTAAAAAAATTCAAAAAATCATGGAATTCAAGTTGAAGACTTAGGCATTGGGATCCTACCTCAAGTTGGAACCAAACCGCACACTTCATTTCTTTGCACATTCTAACAAAAATCTTCTTCTCTCCCACTCAGCATATGAGTCTTTGCATAAATGAAAAGACACCTATCCCTTATGACCACATCCACATGGCCCATGAACATATTCATGGGGACCCATACAAGAATTTTTATATGTATATAAAAGTCTCTACTCACCTACGTATGTATTTTTTCATACAAGCATGGGAACACCTATCCCTATATGCGTATAATCACTGCCATGGATAATTATACATGTAACGGGGGAACCCAAATATATATATAAACTTAACTATGCACATATAGGTGAGTCTCCCTTAGACCGGTGACTTGAAACTACACCAAATATTCTAACACACTAAAAAAATAAAAGGAACCATAAATCATCAAAAGAACACCACAAAACAAGATTGATACCATCCAGCTGCATAAAAGTCCATACTTCAAAACACACAGCTTATGATGATGGAAGCCTGAGACCGCTTCCCCCTAAATGCATATACATTTTCATATATATATATATATACCGTTTGACACATGTACATATTTACCACATAATGAGGGAATATGTTCAAGGAGGATATACATATATATATTCTTACCCATGTATATATTTATATATCATCCTTTTCTACTGACAACCAAAATCCACCCTGCAATGAAAAAAACTCCCTACAATAATAAAATTAAGTCTATAAATTACCAAGGGATCCAAAAAAACTCAATTAAGATGGGAATCAATAGAAACATCACCCCAAACATTTTTTGAGTAGTCTATATAATTTAATAAACCCAATTTTTTTTATATAAACCATCTCAAGGAGAAACACGTTGTTTTACACACAAAGACCCAATTAAATACCTCTTTTTGAATTAAACACACACCAACATCACAGAAAAACAAAAAATGAATCCCTTAATTATTTAATAAACCAATTTCATGTATTATAAAAGGACCTCAAATAACACAATAGATGTAACATAATAAAGACACTCAATTTAACATTAAAACACTATTTAATAATCAAATTACAAAACTATCATATAAAAAAATTGATTTTACACTTCATGATAATTACTGTATACCTTAAAACACATAAATACACTAATTCAACAGGTTAGAATCCAAAAAAAAAGATCTAAAACCTTACATTAGTTGGTTTCAATGAACCAAATCGAAGGAATCCACCTGAAACCAACAAAGGCCCAACCTATTCAATACTAGGGATTCAGAAACACATAAATCCCCAAATTAAATTGGTTAGAAACCAAAAAACACAAGAAAAACTTACGTTGGAACAATGTCAGAGTACTGAAATAAATCGAATCACCTCGCCTTTAGCAGCAAATGTCGAAACATGCAATAACCGGTCCAGAGGAAGCCCTCGCACCAACCTAGAACACAAACCAATTGACAATGGAACCAATCCCAAAGAGAAAGGGTTTGGACGAACCCTATGGGGTGATAGTTAGGCCGAAACGATGTTAGGAAATGAAGGATATGATAGAAAAAACTCATACAAAAGAGATTTGGAGGAGAAACATAGGAGAAATCTAGATAGATTTTCTAAATAAGGGTGTGTCGTGTGTTGAATGGGAGATATCTAACGGGTTTGGGTCGCGTGGGTCTGAGAAAGAAGAGGGAGGGATATTGGGGTGCTAGTGGAGGATTGTCAGAGGGAGTTCATTGGTGAAAAAGTGTCCAAATGAGAGGTGGTGGTATGATATAGGTGGATAGGGGGAGGAGTGAGGTGTAACATGAGGGGATATGGGGGGAAATAAGGAGAGGACAAAAGAGAGAACGAATAATAAAAAAAACGTGAAAAAATAATACAATAAATAAAAAAAGAAAACCAAAAAATAATATTAATATTAATAATATTAGCCCCATAAAACCCATAAATGAAAATAAAAATACAATGCACAATGTCGGGGCATGAACAAATCTTCTCTAAAGAATAATATCAAGTAATCCCTTCAACCTGTCATTCCCAATCATGAACATCCCACTATCACATCACGGATCCTCAAAATATGTATTCAGAAAACATGAACCTTGTCTCAACAGGATTCTCCTTGTGGTCATATATAGTCCGGATAGACCTGATCGTTAACTCTACTCCCTTAGTTCTACCCTTTATTGTAGTTGTTTGAGGCTGATTTAAATTAAACTCCTTGTCATATCAAAAATTCTTCTCTCAAACCACATTGGGAATACCACCATAAACGTCATAAAGATTTTAATTTACTCATAGAACTATTCTCTTAATCCCTCTTATGGAACTGTCAGTGGATAAGGATCCACTACCGATAGAGAATCTCTAGCCATATTCTTATATCATCCTCTTGAAAAAAAATTTCGTAGATATATATCTCTACACTGAAAATAAATCTTATCTGGAAAAATAAAACAACATTATCCGGATTATGATAGAGTAAAACACACTATGGAATAATAATTATTTTCCCCCCAATGCTGCCACACTATCAAAAACGATTCACAATCAATGCCCTTAACTACAATACATCTATTTCATCATTAAAAGGGTAATCACATTCATATTTTTCATTTTTTCCTCAGGCTCCTATTTTTTTCATAATTTTTAGCATTTTAAAATTATTACTATCATATTAGGAACCATTTATAGTTCAATTTCACAAGAAATGAGAAACATTTAACATTCAATAACATACCCAAAAACCATTTTCCACTGAATTCCTAAAATTACTTAAATGACGCATTTCAAAAAATAATCATGAGTGTCTATAATAAAGCTAAAACACCTATATCTCATTCCATAGAAAGAAATGTTTCTGATATAAAAAAAATAGAAACATGAATCATATAACACATCAATTACATATTCTAATGTGAAATAACATCTACCTATTACTAAAAATACCAATAAAAATTATCCCACCATGGGTACTTGGGTTTTCCACCCATACATGGGTTTTCTACTCCCATAAATGAGCTCATGACCAAGGCCCGACTCATTCTACTATCTATGTCTATCCTTCCAGAACCATATGACAAAATAAAAGAAAATAAAACCTTTCTCTGATACCAATTTGAATCATCCAAACATAGGTTCCACACACTGATTACCCGAGCTGGTTAGTCACATGACCTCAATCTCGTATCTCTATACCACATAGGCAGTCTTCAAGTAATAAGGGTCTAATATCAATCATGGGGAGACTATACCCTCTTAGATAGGGTAATACCACATAAAGTATAAATAATCTATAGCAAAAGATATAACATAACCATATTAATACTAGTATCAAAAGATGTCCAAAACTAGAATTATAACATCTAAAGAGAATAATAGATATTCTATATCAAATTATGCATTAAGAATAAAAATGAAAAACCCAAAACTAATGACACTAACAACTGCCAAGTGGGTCCCAAATCCAATTCTGGTATCCTCTTCCACGCTCCATTCCAAATAATCCATCTAACATAGTTCCTTTGACATAATCTTATCCTACAATCATGGATTCTATTCCGGTACTGATAACGAAGCCCGAGTATTGTGTGTACCACTCAGTAGGTCACCACCATCAATGTATAAACTAATATCTCTTCATAAGAGATTATATAGATATATAAAGAATATATAAATGTAGTAAATTAAATATATTTCATCTATTTAATTAGAATACATTTAAATACATAACCCATAGGTTCCATAGGACACCTGAACTCTTAATACCATCTTTGTTTTGTGTCAGATTCTAAACTACCTCAAGGGATATCATATAACAGAATGTTGTCGTTATAAATCATTATTTAAATTGATATCATATAATTAAATTTTTACCATTATTCATCCCAATTAACATATGAAACCCATTTTTACCATTCATCATCTCAATTCACATTTGTATTCCATTGTTACCATTCAATATATAAATGTACATTGAATTTCATTATTACTATTTGTTATCTCAATTCTCATATGGATTCCATTGTTTCTAGTCATTGTCATAATTCATATATAAATTTCATTGTTACCATTCATTGTATCAATTCCCATATTAATGTCATTGTTACCATCCATTTTTTATTCACATATGAATACCACTATTTCAATTCATTGTCTCAGTTAACATATGAATTCATTTATTTCCATTTATTTCCTCAATTATGATATTATTTCTATTATTACTATTCATTGTATCAATTTATATATTAATTCCATTATTACAATTCATTTTCTCCTTTCACTTCTATCACAAAAATGAAATATCACATATATCAAACAAATCACTATAACACTATTAATGAATTCACAAATTAATTAATTAAATTATATAATTGAATATTCGCATCCTTAAATTATTTAATTCATTAATGAATTAGCCACATAAATTCATTAATAATTAATTAATTATTTTATCACATAAATTCAATAAATTAATTCAATAATTAATTGAACACATCAAATCATTAATAATTCAACAATTAGTTTATCAATGAAATTCTATAAATTAATTCATAAATTATTAAATAAAAATAACTAATTTTATTATCCAAATAACTAGTTTTAAAATAAATAATTACATTTCAAAAATCTCAATAACTTTGTAATTCATTCAATAATTAATTATTATAATTCACATCTTAATATTCTTAATTTCAAAATCCTTCAATTAATAAATTCACTAAATTATTTAATTCAATATAAGAAACTAAATTTATAATCATCAAATAGTAAATCCAAAATTACATACAAATAATTGAAATAAATACTTTGTGATTTGAATAATAGATCACTTCCTCAATTCTTTCATGAGCTATCACCCAACAGAAATCCTCTAGTTGATGCAGAACAACCACAATCACAATATAGAAAGAGATTTCTATTGAAATCCTAAATCCATTATCAAATAAATCCGGATATAACAAAACTATGTTTTGATTCATAGAAATAATGGATAAACATCCATCTTTTAGCTAGGGATATGAGTAGGGAGAGATAGTGGGAGAGATAGATCTAAATGGGATGAAATAAAATAACTATGGAGTTGCTGATATTAAATCTAATTATAGATTTCAAAAGAACTGATATTTGGAGCCCTTGGAAAACGTCTCGAAATTATTAAAATAACTGAAACTTACTTGGTCTATGTTAAGGTGGGTTTGGGTGATTTTAAATATTTGGGTAATTATAAATTGAATTTTCTTGATAAATTTTATCACATTCATGGTTTACTGTATAGGGGAACATAGATCCAAACCATACAGTAGACCCATGTGCTGCATCTTTGTGGGTGGGGGGTGCTGATTTATCTTAATGGGGTAAAATTTTGAACATCCTTGAACTATCCATGGTAATCCCCCATACTTGGGTTGGCATAGTTTGATGGGAAGGGGCATATAGTAAGGTAAAACCTAGACCCAATAGTGAACAACATCTTCTAGCGTAAAAGATTTTAATTTTCACCCAAAATATCCCAATATTAATTTCAATCAAAATGAACGTTAAACAATGAAAAAGAGTACTTGAAAATGAGACCTAGTAATCTCCGGAAACAGTCAGGATCATACATTTTGTGTGTAATAACACCTCCGTTAAATGACGTGATTTGTTTTCCATCAATAAACCACAACAATTAAATATATAATATTTATAATAAAATAATATGGTATTTATGATTTATGAATTTTTTTGGAAAGATGAAACTTCATGTACCTTATTTCTATCATCGTTATTGGAAAAATGGAATAGTTACATAGGCATACATATGACCTACTGTTTCCATTATTATAATGTTGTTTTTTTTCATAACCATATTCCATATTTTCTGTAAATTTCACAAGTTTTTAATGAAAATTATTCTGTAAATTGTGGAATAATGACCTATTTGACAATATCCAACCTCCAAAATTCATTTTATATATTTTATCCAAATATCATTAAAATTTATGATGTGAACATAATTGATTATAACATGTTTAAAGGAATAACATTCATGAATAAAATTTATAATAATTTAAATAATTATTTTTCTTTATTATTTAGGTATATAGTGAATGTATATAATGATCGAGACTCTATATAAGGGAATATTTTTAAAACTTTTTTTAATGCCTCCCTTCCATCGCCTTATTTTCTATTTCTATATTCATAAAATTGATTTATAGTTGTATAAATATAGAGATAAAAGATTTATAAATTAAATTTTATATATCATTTGAAAATCGTTCAATTTTTATAAAGAAAATATTTTCAGAAAATATTTTTAGTTTCTATAAGAACAATTAATACATTATTCTATTTTGAAATATATAGAAAAAATGAAATTTCCTAGAACTATAACCATTATTTTATATATCAATTTCATTAAAATCGTACATATGTTTTTTAAAAAAAACCATATATTACGTTCTTTTCTGTCGATAATATTTTAAATGTGGTTAAAATAAAATGTGTACTTAGATATACTAAATTGTTTAACATATTAGTTTAAAAAAGTTTTTCAATGTTTTTATTCTAGGTATGGTCATTGGTCAATATTGATTATAACAAGTGAGCCAAATATAGATCATGATAATGGGGGTTCTTGATATATCATATATGTTAGGTGTGGCCATATATAGCCCAAATATATTGGGAAATGAATATCTTCTCTAAATAATTATATTGAATGTCAATAGTATGGTTATTTCAATTATAAGGGTTCTATATGGTTTATATTAAAATGATTTCCCAAGGAACATATATGAATTTTTAATGATTTATATGTGTTTCCATGGAAATAATTCTATTTTGAATGCTATGAAAAATATTATTTGTCTTAAAGAAATTATTATTCCCTTTTTGTGTAAAAATGTTTTTGATGATATATTTTTCATGGGTTGTCTTCTTTCGTGGAAAACCAACTTGTTTTGGATTTCCCCTTTATGGTTTTATATAACATTTTTATGAAATAATTTTGGTTCTAATGGTAATTTCATATGTATGTAAATGTATATTTACCTCATTTATTGTTATATTAAAAGAATGAACTTTTTATGATTTCATGATTTCAAAATTAACTAAAGGGGTTATCTCTTTATTTTTATGTATGTTACAAATCATTGAATGCTCATCACATTTTTTAAAAATATTTTTCCCAGGGTTTGATAATGGGTAATAAAAAATAATATGTCCTGTTTAAAATCATGAATATTATTCATGAACTGAAAACTTATTTCCTATTTTAAATCATTATTTTGAGGAAATTATGTATAAAGAGTAGAAGCGTACAATTCCAATTTTATTGGTTTTAATGAATGTGTTATAAATTATTTAAATAATGTTCTAAACCTAATAGATTTTATTGAGTTAAATAATGTGAATCAATTCATTAAGAAACTTTATTTTGTGATGCTTATGTCCGGGTCCTTACATTTGGTATCAGTTAAAAATCATAACATAACATTAATGATTAAGATGTTATATCATTATTAGTTAAATTCCTTCTATAATGAAATCATTTAGTATTATAGGGGGAATTATAGAAATATTTGAATAACATAATATAATTTAAGATATCATGGTTAAGGATATCTTAATGTTGATTCGCATAATAATATAGTTTATTATTAGTTTAATAATATTCCTATACTAATCATTTTTGTTTCAGTAAATTGTTGGATCTTGAAGGAACTAAATTAAAAACTAGTTTGTGAAGGAAAATATGGCGGTTTTATGATTGATATTTAAAAAACAAGTGGATTTATCATGAATACTATTGAGGTTATTATTAACTAGTCAGCATGAGTTATAATTAACCAGATAAACCTATGTGAGTTATCTAACACATAAAATGAGAAACAAATGAAACTCTATTTAATTTTTGGTGATATAGATCATACCTATAAATATATTCAATGAACATTTAATTATTAATGTTGGATAAAGCACCCCTAAAATGTAATAAATGAATTGGACGATGATTTTTATGTGGTAAAAGAGATAATAGAGAAATATTCATCAATAGATAAATGATGAGGACAGTTAATTCAAAAAGGGGGAATAAATTTCTTCCCATAGTATCAATTTAATGTTTAAAATGTGTTAATTATGGTAATTATTAATAGTTCGGTCCTATTTAAAATTATTAATAATAAGATCGGCAAGACTGTAAAAATAAATATTCAGTATGGCCTAATTTCATTAGTACTATTGACCAGGAAACTAAAAATAAAATATAAATGGTATGGATTATATCTTTTCAATTTTGTAGATTGATGAATCTAATGAAATGATTCAGATTTTAGTTTGTAAGAAGTAATAATTTCATAATCATATGGAAATTTGTTTTGAACATTATTGAATGATTAGTGTGTCTATATATCGAGATAATAGAGTTTGGTTGTAGTTGTATATTAAATTATAATCCAATGATTAGCATAATAAATAATCATATTTTTTTTAGATTAAATGTTCTTTGAAGGTATTTATTTAGTTTTAATAGATTCCTGAAGAATATGACATCATTATGTTGATCATGTGAAAAAGTTATTTGAGTTAGAACACTCATTTTATTTTTTTCAGAATATTTTTAAAGGTACTACTAAACATTAGTGTTTATATGATCTAGGATGATTAAATATATTCTTGAGTCTGATCACCATATTTTACGAAAATATAGGATAATTATATTATAATAGTTTTATAAGAAGTAAAACACATATACTCGGTTAAAACCTATCATAGCCGACAATTTCACGAGGCTTAAACCTATAAATAAAGGGTGAGAATGCTACTTTGTCTACCACTAACCTACATGGTTTCCTATATAGTTAAAAATCATTAGAATCATGAAAAATAATTCTTATAGAGTTATTTGTGATCATATGTTATATCATAAAGGTGAATATGGGATTGGAAAATTGATATAGTGATTCAATGATTTTTGTTACTTCAAAAGAAGTTAAATATTTTAAGAACCATATTTGTTTAATGTATGTGGATTTTTTTGATAAGATAATATGTTATGTGGGGAATAAAAATTAATTTTTTTAGAAGGACTTTGATGATTCAGGTAATTTATGAGAATAATTAACATATATTGTATATTATATAACTATGTTAGGTACATTTTTTGGATGGAACTTTAAGAGATAATGATAATATTAGGAGATATGTCTTGAGTTATTCATTATATAATATGTGATAAAATCATTGTAATATTTCGGTTTCAATATTAGTCAAGAATGCATTGAATAATTTTAAGGATATTTTTTTATAGAAAAACTTTTGTGAACATTGGTTATTAGTCTTGATTTTTAGATATTGATGTATTATAAAATCAAATAATGATTTACTCAATTTGATAATTATCATACATAGTTATAACAATTTTTTTGGATTAATATTGTAAATAAGATAAAATTATAATTATCAATTATATGAAATATATGATACAATGAAATCTTATTTTAATGACTTAGGCATTAAAATAATTTTGAATAATTATATTTTGGAGAAAAATATGGGATTGTGGAGAAAATAGAATAATGGATGAAACATCACATTTAAATTAAGAATATTTACTTGTGATCATTGCATATAAGGTAATGGAATTCCTGAAAACTATAAAAAATTTAATTTTACACAAATATTATATTTTTACCATTATTTTTAATAAATTTTTAGTATTTTTTACACCTATTTGGTTAATCATTTTATTGTCATTAAATTTATCCGGATAATTTACATTCTTATTATTAATGATATATATCACTCTCCATATTTATTTAGACATTATAATTTTCTTCCCTATCCATATTTTCAGCTCTCACATTGTTTTTCCTATTTTAAAACCAGTTTTTGTGTGATTTTAGATGACCATTATATTTCCCTTTCTATTTTTTCAATAAGTTTTTTTATTAACCCTTATTACAATTTGTGATTTTTAGAAAGGTATTTTCATATAGAAAACCCTTTATTATTGATGTAAATTTCAAATTTTGATTAAGTAAATATTTAATGGTCAAGAATGTAACACCTTGAGACATTAATTCAAGGACATTTATGTATCATAATGTTTATGATACACGACACTGAACAAATATGAACAAAGAAATATTATTATTTAAAAATTACCATTCGAACCATTCCATTAAAATGATTGGTGTGAATAGAATTAAACAAATTAAGAAATATATAAATATATAAATATATAAATATATAAATATATATATATATGAAGTCCCGAATCAAGAAGAAAATATATTCTATTTATTATGAATTAAGATTTTATTTTTTCAAATTCAATTTAAATTTCAAAAGAATGTTTTCATCAAAAATGGTATTTAATTGTTTCGGTGAGTGAATATTATATTTAATTTTTAACACTTATAAAAAATTTAGTTTATAAAATCTGTATCACTTGTGATATAAATATTTAAAAATAATATTATGGTGATTTCTGGATAATTTTGAAGAATGGTCTTGTAATGGGCTAGACACTCCTGGCCAATTACTTGCCAAAAATCTAAGTGTTGTGGTGTCCTGGACTCATCGATCAGTCCAAACCATCAGCTTCACATATCAGCTCCACAGATCAACTCCACTGATCAGCTTCATTGATCTGCTACGCTGGTCATCTTCACCCATCGGCTACACAGATCAGAACCACAGATAAGCTCCACTGATCAGCTTCACTGATCGGCTCCACTGATTAGCTACATAGATCAGTTTCACTAATCAGCTTCACCCATCAGCTTCACAGATCAGCTCCGCAGATCATCTCCACTGATCAGCTGCACTAATCATCTTTACTCATCAGCTCCACTGATTAGCTCCACTGATTAGCTTCATAGATCAACTTCACATATCGGTTTCACCAAATTGGTTTCACAGATCTATTTCACCAAATTAGTTTCACAAATCACTGTCACCAAATCAATTTCACAGATCCGTTTCAAAAAATCAGTTTCACATATCAGTTTCACCAAATCAGTTTCACAGATCGGTTTAACCTAATCGATTTCATAGATCGATTTCACCAAAATTCGTTTCACAAATCGGTTTCACCAAATTGGTTTCACAGTTCAATTTCACCATATCGATTTCACAGATCAGTTTCACCAAATCAGTTTCACAGATCGGTTTCACCAAATCAGTTTCATAGATATGTTTCACAGATCAGCTTCATATGATCAACTTCACATGATCGTCTTCATGGGATCAGCTTCACCTGATCTGCTCCACTGATCGGTTTCAACTATCAAACTCACCAATCCGCAAAAAAGGGGTGTTTGGAATTTCCTTCCCCATTTTTTCTTGTAATGCTACTTTTATTTCTTTTAACATTTATAATGTCGATCAAAGTAGTTTTTATCACCATGAACAACATTTTAAATCCCCTAGGAGTGTGGATACTATAAATGGACCTGTTTTCCTCTCTTAAATCAAATCCTTTAATGCAGAACTGTTTTGTCCACACCTCCAATGAGAATTATTAAATAAACAATTAATTCCATTGGGTGTAACCTTCTAACCACAAGGTGACACCATGATCCACAATTAATTCTACTCAAGATCCTCATATCCCATAATTCCAAGATCTCACCTTTTTATCACACAATAATTCATTCTTCCCGGGTGGACTTTTTTTCTTCTTCTCCTTTGTGAGTTTGGAGTGCCCCTTCCCGAGGCGAGTGGTACGCCTATGCTGGAGCTTTTCCTGCTCATTCTTATAGTCTTCTGAGTTCCTCCCATGCTAGTCGGGCATCCCTTGTTTTAGTTTGACAGGAGATAAACGTCTATCTTTGATCATTCAGGAAGGGATTTTCCTTCATCACTCCATAGTATGTATCATCCGGGGCGGGTATGCTATTGTTTCTATGGGGATGGATGAAAACAGACATAATAAAGATATTAAAATGAATTTTAAAGAATGAAGGGGGGTGTGATCGATGTTTTTTCTATACTAGTTATCCATTATTATGTGTTGTGAATTGAATGGGTGTATGCCCGCTAAAAATCATGGTCGTTGGTGGTATTTTATTATGCACTAATGATCCTCTATTTTTGTAGATATTTATGTGATTGAATGTGATTAACATGGAAACTGGTTAATCACGTAAACTCGGTTGATTTAATGGATTCCCAAAGAATAAGAATCCATTTTTTGATATCCCTAGTTAACCAAAAGGAATGATCGAACATAATGAATGGAATAGTCAAATTTTGAAAACACCCTTCCTCAATTCAGGTGGTTTTGACGGTTGATGCTTGGGAAGCGACGTGGATGGGTATGGGATCCTCTATTGTGGTGAAATTGATGGATTTTTGATATGAGGCCATGTTGAGATCTATGGTGGTTCTAGGTTTAGTACCAATACTTCGAGGGATCTCACGGACCCCTTTTTGTTGTTGTGACTTTACAAGACAACCGGGTGTGAATGATTAATCTTTTGTTTGGTTGTTTTCCTTCATTAGCTTGTGGTTATTCCTGTTAGTTTCCCAGTAGTATAGAATTTACATAAATGAATTACTTGAATATGAAAACATGAATGGGTTCAATGGGTAATTGTTTTTTGGGAATGAGTTTTGACAAGGTTGTGGTTGTTATGCTTCTTATGAATAAATAATAACAAGGGTGGTTGTGTGTAGGTTGGTTTTGGGAACCCTAGGCTGGGATGAGTTCTTGTTACCAATATATATATTTTTAGTTCTTATGTATCTTATTTGCGCCCCACCTATGATAATAACATTTTTCCGAACACCCTAATTCCATTGGGGAGGGTGTTTTTTTCCAACACTCCTTTGAGTGACTGGTTATTAGATCCTTTTCATCTCCCTTTCCTGAGAATCCAATGTTCCTTTGGGCAGGATGTGATGGACTGAGGTCCGTTATAGCCTTTTTTTCTTCGGGAAAGTTATGTGCGAGTGGTTGGCCCAGGTGTGTGTGGGAAGGTTGTTTCCCAAGTGTCTTCAGGATAAGGACTAGGTGTCTTCATGTGTGGAAGTAGTTGATTGGACCAATGTGTATGCAGGATGTGTGGTAGTGATAGCCCAAGTTTTTTTGGGCGGGATGTGTGATTGTGGTAGCCCAGGTGTGTGCATGTGGGGGAATGGCAGTGAGACTATGGTGATGATGGCAGTAGAGGTTTGATGCATAGGATGTCTTCAATAACTTTTGGCAAAGTGGCCCGGGGTACCCAAATATCGATGTGGTATTACTATTACATTACATGTCTTTAATTATTTGGGGAGTATGCCTTGGTTTCCCCTACTTAATATACCTATATACTCACCCTATGTATATAAACTAAATTCAGGTTTCCATGAGGACATCAGGGATCGTGTGTGGCCGTACTAGCTCAGATGTTGGGATATTTGATTTTGCTGTTTTTCTTTTTCTGGTACTTTACATTGGACTTTTCTTGTTCTTTTGTAGTATCTACTCTTTGACATGCATATGGGAATGGTTTTTTTGACATTAATTTTACCTTCAGTTTTGGTGTTGTTGGTAATTTATATTTTATGTCTCAATCCTATTAAAAAAACGGAAATACCTTCCATTTTGAGTGTCATTATATACACTTGGGTCTAGTTTCCACTATGGGACCTATTGAAGGACGGTCTCAGGGGTCATTATCTCTCCTTCAACAATATGAAGAAGGGTCTGGAAAGATTTTGTACCTTCTCTCATCAAGGTGAAGGCAGGTCGTGAAAGAATGGTATCAAAGGCAATGTTGAGAGATAGGTTGGAGATGGGGGTTAGGCATAGTGACGATTTCATGGGATGGTAGGGAAAAAATTCTAGGCAATCTTGGTGTGTGAAATAGGCTGGGAAAAACTGGCTAGAACACGAGATTTTAGGGCCCCGTGATCTGATGCAAGGACTCTAGGCCTAACGAACGACCAAGTGAGGCTACAATTATTTCATGGTAGAGACCCTTGGAATGGTACAAGAATTATAATGACTTGAATTCTGGTGTGTCTTGGGTTTTTAGGGATTTAAAATGAATAATAAGTCTTCGAAAAATTTAAAAGAAATATTCTACACTACTCAGCCTATGGCATTCCATGTTTACCATAAAGTAATGGTACCTGGACGATGGCCACGAGTAGTGCGGGAGATCGAGGCCCAAAAGGTTTACTCAGATAATTAGGAGAGGGATGACTGAGAAGAGGAGTATTCTTAGTGGCAGAGGATGATTCATGCATTTCAGTGGAATACCCTCAGGAAATATGAGGGCATTGGCTCGTACATGGTGACAGAGAGCTGGATAGAGAAGCTAGTGATAGAATTCATCTTGATCTGGGTTTCGACAGAGTACTGGGTTCCTCTGGCTATATGCCTGATGCTGGGAGTAGGCCATCAATGGTGGAATCTATATCTTGGAGAGAATAGGTAGGCTAATGTTTCATCGACCGACTTTGAGATGGAGTTCTGAGCAGAATTCAACTCTTCTATAATGAAGGTGGAGAAGAGGCAGGAGCTACTCTCCCATAAGTAGGGGAGCATGTCAGTAAGGGAGTTGGGTATCATGTTCATGGATCTATTTCATTTTTCATCAGACCATTTTTTGGATGTGGAGTCTTAAAATAGATGTTTAGAGGAGGCACTATGACCTTTTCATCAGTATGCTGTTACACCCTTAACCCTACCGACATACATGGAGGTCCAGAAGAATGCTGAAGTGGTAGAAATGATGCACATGCTAGGAGGTTTTCCGCGAGGGGGGAGCCAGTGGAGTTCGTCAAAGTGGAAGACAATCAGCAGTAGGCCTCCAGCATTAGGGACTTATATGTTTCAAACAGTGGGGAGAAGGCCACAATAGTTCCAGTTTTGATCTCTTGGTCCCCACCCTTTCCTCATGAGCCCTGGACCAAGGTGATTCATCTATGGGAGCCATGGTAACCTTCAGAATCAGTGCCTGGATAGAGTGCAGTACAGTGGGGGTGGGCAGGTTCAGCACCCACCTCTACAGTAGTAGTTTTTAACAATACCCTTTCAACAGAAGCCGCTGAGATAGCCAACTCCCACTCCTACATGAGTAGACGTGGGAAGAGAAATCCAACCCGACGATACTCCTCAAGGACCTAAACCAGGGCTTGGTTAGGGAGGTAGCCAACAACAAAGAGGTAGAGGAGCTGGGCCTGGGTATTTTCACCCCATAGAGGAAGCAGTTCCAGCAATGCCAGAATTTGTTCGAGGTACGATAAGATTATTTAGCAATATTCTTTGTTCTTTGTTTAATTCAAGAGCATCATACTCCTTTGTTACACTCGGTCTATCCCATTCCTTGAGCCTAGACATAGAAAGACTCTCCATTCCCCAGGTGTTGAGTATGCTAGTTGGGGGTTGTACCAGTCTATTTGATGTTCTTCGGGGATGTAGATTACTATTTGGGGTCGAATCCTTCTAGTGGGGACCTTATTCATCTAAATATTCATCCATATGATGTAATACTAGGAATCGAATAGCTATTTTCTATGCACGCTGTTATTGAATGCTTCTGGAGAAGAGTCATTTTCTCCGATGGGGATGGCCATAGTGTGGATTTTTTTGGCAAGTGGAGTTGTCAGGTGGGGTGACGGCGTGTGGAGCCTCTTCTTTCTATGTTGGATGAGCATTCAGTAGAATCAACAGATTATAAGATGACAGATGTTCCGAGAGTTGTTAGAGAGTTCCTAGAAATTTAACCCGAGTAGGTTGTGACTCGACCCCCTCGATGTGAAGATGAGTTCGGGATAGACTTACAACCCGGTTCCGATCCTATTTCTATGACTCCTTATCAGATGGATCCTTCTGAGCTGTGGGAGTTGTGGATCCAGATTGACGATATGATGAAGAAGGGTTTTTTCCAAGCCAGTGTGTCGTCATGGGGTTCTCCAGTCTTGTTCGCAAAGAAGGAAGATGGGGGTCTCATGTTGTGCATAGACTACCGGAGGCTGAATCTAGTAACAGTCAAGAACTGTTACCCTCTTTAAAGGATATAATATCACTTTGACTAGCTAAGGAGAGCAGGTTGGTTCTCTGAGATTGATCTACGGTCTTGATATCACCATGTAAGGGTCGAAAATTGTGATATTCCGATGACTACTTTCGGGTATTGGTATGGGCAGTTTGAGTTTTTAGACATGATGTTCGGTGTTAAGAATGAAACTTCTATGTTCATGGGCCAAATGAACTCTGTTTTCCATGAGATTATAGGCTAGTTCATCATTGTGTTCATCGATGAATTTTTGATCTACTCAAGATCAGAGGAGGAACATACTAATCACCTCAGGATGGTCTGGGAAACCCTTTGACATCACCAGCTCTATGGGAAATTGTCCATGTGTCAATTCATGGCATGAGGGGTGCATTTTCTTTGACATGTGGTGTCTCAACAAGGGGTAGAAGTTAATCCGTCAAAGGTGGAAGGGATTGTTTCCGAGGAAGCACCCATGAATGGGATGGAATTTTGCAGTTTTTTGGGTTTGGTAGGCTATTATCGGAGGTTTGTACTCGACTTCTATTGAGTTTCAGCTCCCTTGGCAGCATTGACCAGAAAGGACCAGGACTTCATGTGGAGTGGAAAGTGCCATGAAGCCTTCAGTTATCTAAAAGGGACGATGGTTAGTGCCCCAGTGCTAAGGTTACCTAAGGAAGGGCTATTCTTTGAGGTGTTTTGTGATGCTTCTTGACATTTCATAGGGTGTGTGATGATGCAGCAATGTGATGTGATATATTATGGGTTTATGTAGGTATGTCCTCATTAGAATAACTATGCCACAAATGACCTAGATCATGTAGCAGTAGTGTTCACATAGAAGTTTTGGAGACATTACCTCATCATGGATCAATTTTTGGTATTCAAAGATCACAAGAGTCTGAGGCAAATCCTTACCCAGTGAGACTTGATCATGCGACAACTAAGGTGGGTTGAGTTTCTCTAGGACTAAAACTTCTATATCTCTTACACTAAAGGTAAGTGGAATGTTGTAGTTGATGCCATGAGCAGGAAGTCACTGAGGAAAGTTTTTTAGGATTATTTTATTTAATGGAAGGAAATGGAGGAGTTGGCTTCCCTACACCTGGATGTAAGGAAGGATGGTGGTAGAGTTACTCTATTTTAGAAGATAGTGTAGTCCTCTCTACTGCAGCATGTAGAGGAGTCTCAGTGGAGAGACATAGAGAATGAAGTGATGCACGATCAGGTTAACCAAGGGAATGCCCTGGAAGGGTGGTCGGAGGATGGTCAGAATCAGATGCTTTTCCAAGGTATGTTTTTTGTCCCACAGATGATGTGTGAGGTAGTTATCCATGAGTTCCATAAATCACTCATATCGGTACACCCTGGAGTTTCCAAGATGTACCGAGGCCTAAGGGAATAGTTTCGGTTGATCGGGAAGAAATGGGTAGTGGCAGAGTTCGTGGAAAGGTGATTGGTTTGTCATCAAGTTAAGGGAGAACACCATGTCCCATGAGGTTTTTTGAAGCCATTAGATGTCCCCAAGTTTATGTGGGATGACATGTTGATGGATTTCATCACAGGACTACCCAGGGTTCAAGGAGGTTATGATTCTATCTTGGTAGTGGTAGACCAGCTAACAAATCAGCTTACTTTTTGGCAATCAAGGAGTTGAGTGCGGTGGATGCATTATCATGGATATACATGGATGAGGTGGTGCGGTTTCATGGCTTTTATGATGTCCATAGTCTCAGATAGGGATTCACGGTGTACCTCACGAGTTAGTAGGGGTTTGGAGCATTCTTTTGGAACCCATCTTTGTCTTAGCACTGCTTTCCACCCCCAAACAGATGGCCAGATAGAGAAAACCATCCAGAAATTAAAGGATATTCTATGAGCATGTGGTTTGTACTTTGGGGGGTCATGGAAATGACATTTTTTTGTTAGAAGAGTTTTCCTTCAATAACATATATCACTCTAATATTGGCATGACACCATTTTAAGCCTTGTACAGGAGGCCGTGTCGTTCACCTATGTGATGGACCGAGGTTGGGGAGGCAGGTGTTCTTGGCCTAGTGGTGGTGCAGAGCACAATGAAGATGGTTCAGCTTCTGCGTGAGAGGATGAAGGCATCCCAAGACTGGCATAATTCATATGCTGATCGTAGGAGTACACCCATGGAGTTCGAGGTTGGAGACCATGTGTTCTTAAAGGTTTTCCCTCAATGTGGGAAGTGAAAGTTTGGAAAGGGGAGCATTCTCTCTCCTATGTTCATCGGGACCTTTTAAGTGTTGGGGAGAGTCGGTGAGCTGGCATATGAGCTGGCATTTCCACCTCAGTTGGAATTGATCCACAATTGTTTCCACGTCACCCAGCTTTATTGATATCTACACATTGATTCTTGTGTCATTGAATAGGGTGAATTGGATATAGGGGTGACACTACGTCCGTGAAGTGACTAGTGAGGGTCGAGGATCGAATGGAGAAAGTGCTTTGTGGACGAACCATCCCTTTTGTTTCGTTTATTGTTGAGGCACAAGGGCCTCGAGGATACTACTTGGGAGTGAGATGCTCAGATGCGCACCTAGTACCCAAAGCTATTTTGAGTTGTTGTTCTGAGCCTTCCTTTTTCTTCTTGTTTTTCCGACCTGCTGTGATATAATGCTAACCTTGTTAGTCTATGATATGTTTCGTTTCCTTACCTTGTGAATGGTTTTGAAAATTCGTGATATGTGGGGAAGGGAGGACCATATCCCTAATCAAGACACATTAAGGTGGATGCGATTAAACCCATGTGGGAGTGTTAGTGCCGGACAAAGGGGATAGTATATTGGCATGGAGGAAAGAACTCCTTGATCCGTGTGTTGGGACAATGCGATCATTAGGATTCATATGGCTATTTTGGGTGGTTTTTCCCCGAGTGGTATCTTTAGGAGGGATTTTTTGGGATACTACTTCATTCATGAGGGCGATAATAATTTTGGGAGGTATCTGATGTAATGGATCGGACCCTCCTGGTCAATTACTTGCCAAAATTCTTAGTGTTGGAGTGTCATGGATGCATCGATCAGTCCCACCCATCAGCTTCACAAATCAGCTCCACATATCAACTCTACTAATCAACTTCACTGATCAGATCCACTGAGGAGTTTTAACCATCAACTTCAAAGATGGGCTCCATAGATAATCCCCATTGATAAGCTTCATTAATCAGCTCCACTCGTCGGTTTAACCGATCATATCCACCCATCAACTTCACAAATCAGCTCCACAGATCAGCTCCACTGTCAGCTGCACTGATCGGATTCACTGATCAGCTCCACAAATTAGCACCACTTATCGACTCCACTAATCAGCTTCACAGATCAGATTCACAAATCGGTTTCACCAAGTTAGTTTCAGAGATCTGTTTCGCCAAATCAGCTTCACAGATCAGTTTCACCAAATCAGTTTCAGATATTGGATTCACCAAATTTGTTTCACAGATCGGTTTCACCAACACGGTTTCACAGATCAGTTTCACCAAATCTATTTCACAAATCAGTTTTTCCAAATCGGTTTCATAGATCTGTTTTCCAAAATCTATTTTACAGATCGATTTCACCAAACCCATTTCACAGATCGATTTCACCAAATTGGTTTCACATATCAGATTCACAAAATCGGATTGACAGATCACTTTCATAGATCAGCTTCATAAGATCAAAATCACAAGATCAGCTTCAGGGGATCAGTGTAACCTGATCAGCTCCACCGATCGGTTTGGACTATCAGTCTCAAAAATCTTCCACAGAGGGGTGTTGGGATTTTCCTTCCCTAATTTTTTCTCGTAACTCTAATTTTAATTCTTTAAACACATTCAATGTAATTTGAAGCTATTTTTAGCACCCAAAAAAACGTTTTAAATCACATATTAGTGGGGATACCCTCAATGGACCCGTTTTACTCTCTTAAATGAAATCCTTTAATTCATAACGGATTTGGACACCCCTCCAATGAGAGTTATTAAATAAAAAATTATTTCTATCATGTGTAACCATCTAACCACAAGGTGAAACCATGATCCACCATTAAAGAAACTCAAGATCCTCATACCCTGTAATGCTAGGATCTCACCTTTTTATCACAGGAGAATTCTCCCTTCCCGGATGGTCTCTTTTCCTTCTTCTACTTGGTGAATTTGGGGTCCCCCTTCCCGAGGAAAGTGGTGAACCTATTCTAGAGCCTTTCCTGCTCATTCATAGAGTCTTTCGAGTTCCTCCCATACTAGTCGTGCATTCCCAGTTGTTGGTTCCAGGAGATAAACATCGATCATTTATCATTCAGGTAGGTATTTTCCATCATATCTCATTTGTGTTTATCATGCGGGGTGGTTATGCTATTGTTTATGTGGGGATAGATAAAACCAAATTTAATGAAGATAATAAGATGAATTTTAATGAATGAAGTGGGGGTGTGCTCGATGTTTATGCTATACTCTTTATCCTTGATTATGTGTTGTGAATTGTGCAGGCTTATTCCCAATAAAAATCATGGCTGTTGTGGGATATTTCTTATGAACTAATGAACCACTATTTTTCTGGATATTTATGTGATTGAATGGGTATAACATGTAAACTCGTTAATCACATAAACATGGATGATTAAATTGATTCCTAGTGAATAATAATCCTTGTGTGATCACCCTGGTTAACCAGAGGGGAAGACGAAACCAAATGAAATGCATATTCAAATTTTTAAAACTCCATTTCTCTGTTCTATTGGTGTTGATGGTTGATGCATGAGAAGTGATGTGGATGGATTTGGGATCCTCTATTGTGGTGTAGTTTTTGGATTTTGGATATGAGCCCTTATAGGGCTGTATCACGAGTCTTTGATGTTTTACTTCCTTAGTTTGTGGTTATTCCAGTTAGTTTCCCATTAGTGTAGAATTTACTTAAATATAATTAATTAAATATTAAAACATTAATGTGTTCAATGTGGAATTGAATTTTGGGAATCAGTTGTGACAAGGTTGTAGCGGTTATGCTTTTTATGAATAAATAGTAATGAGGGAGCATGTGTATGGGATGGTTTTGGAAACCCTAGGTTGGGATGAGTGTGTGTTACCTATATATATAATTGTAGTTCATATGTTTCTTATTCGCGCCCCACCCTTGTTATGCACTTTGTTCTGAACACCCACATTCCACGAGGGAAGGTGTTTTTCCCAAAACATTTATGAGTCGCTGGTTAATTTCTACTTTTCTGATCCCTTTCCCAAGAATCCCAAAATATTTTGGGTAGGCTGTAATGGACTTAGGTACATTATAGCCCTAGATTCTTTGGGCAAGGTACATGGTGTTGGTTGGACCAGGTGTGTGCAGGAAGGTTGCTTCCCATGTGTGTTCGGGATGAGGCCCAAGTGTCTTCGGGCATGGCAGTAGTTGTTCGAACCTAGGTGTATGTTGGATGTGTGGTAGTGATTTCCCAGGTGTTTGCGGGCGGGATGTGTGATTGTGGTAGCCCATGTGTGTGCATGTGGGAGAATGTCATTGGGACTGTGGTGAGGATGGCGAGAGAGGTTGGACAGATTGAATGACCTCAACAACAAGTGGGAAAGTGGCGTGGGGTACCCAAATATGAATTTGATATTACTATTACATTACTTAACTTGCGTTATTTGGGGAGTGTACCTTGGTATGGTTTGGGGAGGATAGTATCATTGTTATGCAATCTGGTTATCTCTTTTTCTCATAGAGAATTAGAATGCCTCCCAACTTGTTCACGAGAGCCCTTGGTTTTCCGTACTGAGTATTCCTGTATACTTATCCTATGTATATAAACTGCTTTCAGGTTTCCAGGAGGAAATCAGGGATCTTTCGGGACCATACTAGCTCATACATTGTGATATTTGATGTTGATGTTTTTCTTTTCATGGTACTTTCTATTAGGGGTATCTTGTACATTTGCAGTATCTACTCTTTGACATTCATATAGGAATGGTTTTCTTTTGGCTTTAATTTTACCTTCAGTTTCGGTTTTTTTGGTATTTTCTATCTAATCTCTCGATCTTATTAAAAAAAGGGCAATGCCTTCCATTATGTGTGTGATTTTATACCCTTCAAGCTAGTCGCCACTCCCAGATCTATTGATGGCGGGTCTCGGGGGTCATTATCTCTCCTTAAACTAGATGAAGGAAGGGTCTGGGAATCATGTTGTCCCTTCTCTCATCTTGGTGAAGGTGGGTTGTGACAAGACTTTTTCAATGAATAGTGAAAAATGCACCTTTTTATAGAAGACTGTATTTTCATGAAAAATATTGATTAAGTATAATTATATATTTTAATTTTTTTTAATATTTATATAGTTCATTTTTGATAATAATAATCTAATTATTGTATTTGTGATGATATTATAGATGAATTTAACAATCAAAAAATGGACTTAGAAGTCATTTTTCTGATCAGTTGTTCTTCTTCACATTTTATGGATTTAATTTAAAATTAAATAATTCCACATATGTATTATGAATCACATAAAATTTGAATCCTGATTTTTAATTAGGATTTCCAAATATTTTAAATTTGACCATTTTATTTCTTAGTCGATATGAATTGTAATCATAGTACATTTTGTAACCATAGTAAATAAAAGTGGGTTAATTAAGAGTAAAAATATTTTTAGAATGACATGAAATTAACCGTCATAGTTGAATTAGTTTAACTACATTATTATATTTCTCCCATAATTATACTAATTTATTATATATGGTTCTTTTTATATTATGTCCATGATGTTGATCTTTATAATGGTTTTTGTAATGTGATGTAAAAAATATTTTTCTCATTTTTTTGTTAACATTAAATTTTTTACATAGGGATAAAAAGAAGGTCTATTTAATTATAAATATTAATATTACATATAATTTATTTTATATTTTTAGGATAATTTAATTCTAATTTATATTTTTTTATAATTTTTGTAAATTCTGACGTAAAATCCATATTGCATTTAGTAAATTAATGGTAACATAATAGAACTGATATTTAAAATATTAACAGTTATATAATTTTAATGAATTATTATGTTTCATGATTATTTTTAAAAATTACATATTTTATAGGTGGGATTTCATTAAATTCTATTACAGTTTTTTTATATATTCTTATGAATCCAATTAAATTAATAGTTCCGCAAATGGTATTAATGCATTTTGTTAATAAATAATTATTTCTTAAATGATTTAAATCTCTAAAAATATATGTTTAGAAAAGTTATCAATATATTATCGAAAATGTAAATAATGGTCCATTTCTAATCCAAATATCCTTTTATAGTAACTGTATTGTCCCCTTATTTGTAAAATAATTAGTACCACTGTAATTGTCCAAAAGGATTCACACAAGTTACAACGTAAAGATATTTCTGAAATCATCACATAACCTTGTAAAAATTCTTTAGAATTTGATTATTTTGACTCAAAATAATTATATATTTTAATCAAATATATTTTAAGATGTTTTAAAATGAATATTATTTCATATTAATTTAATAAATTTTTAAATTCTAAGAGTAAGCCTCCCTCCCTTATAAAAGGGAAAGTCCACTAATATTTTTCACAATTAAAAACCACTTGTTTTAGACAATAATGACCAAATACATTCATTTAATATGTCATAATGTTATAAATATTTTATTTTGGTCATAATTCCAATCATCGAGGTATTTAGGAGAAATGAAAAGGAGGTTTTCTCAATAAGAGGTACAATTTTTAAACTAAAATTTTCAGTATATTTCAAATTTTAACTCCATGAAATATTATTCAAAAATAACGAAATAATAGCTCCTATATATTCCATATAAATATATTTTTATTTTATTTTAAAAAAATATATCCATATCTGCTTCTATTATATGAGAGACGAACCCGTCATTCATTTGTGTAGAAGACTACCATCTCGCGAACCGATGTAATTTGTTTTCCAGCAACACCTCTCATGATAAGATATATTTATGGAGATATTGATTATATAAAATATTTGTTAGATATTTTTTTATCAAAATACAATATATAATCTACTATATAACCATTCTATCCATTGGAAAATGATAACTTCATTTTATTGTATGTGAGGGATACCACCTCCTTGAAGAGAATGTGTTTCATTTTGAATCTCCACATCTCAAGGATGATATATATATATATAGAAATAATATATTGTTTATGTTATCATTATCATTATGTATAGATAAAAAAATAATTACCTTATTTCTATCATGATCATTGAAAATGGAAAAGTAACTCATGTGTATGTGGGATATACATTCTCAATGATTGTCAAGTAATTCATTTATCATAACAATATTCAATGTATGGATTCAATATGTAATTGATGAAAAATATTACAATTATTTGATTATTATTACATCTGATATCATGGAATAATGACCCTTTTGAAAATAATGATCCTCCCTAATTCATTTTTCACATATGATCTGATTATCGTCAATAATTCTGACATGACCTTAATAGAATAATAATTTATTGTAAAATGGTATGTATAATAGTTTACCTAAAAAATGGAATTATAGAAGAAATTAATTTTTTAATGTTTATTATTCTAATATTTTAATAAAGTACATGATGATTTAGACGGAAGGTAAGGGACTCTCATTCAAAAATCATTTATAAAACTATCACTTTAAACACATTATATCCCTTGTCTATATTAAAAAAAATTATTTATGTGTTTATATGGATATTAAAAAAGACAAAATGACAATTTAAAACAATTGTTAATATTTTTAAAAGGATCTTAAAAGGAATATTTTTATAGTATGTTTTTAATTTCATTAAAATATGAAAAAGGAATGGTCTATTTTAACATATACAGTACCAATGAAATTTCCCACTACCTTGAAAAGTATTAAATTTTTGGTTCATATAACATGAATTAATGTGTAATTCATTGAAATCCCATTTTTTTATTTTCTCTGGGTAATTTAATTTTCAAAATTTGATTTCTAAATAGAATGTGTATTTTGATAACTGAATGTGTTTTGCAATCTATTTAAAAATAGTATTTTCAATTTTTTATTATTAATATGGTACTTGAAATTATTTATGATAATGGATGAGGCCAATATTTATCGTGAAGAGATGGGAACCAAACATTTCTTATACAATGAGTACAAACAAATAGATCTCCAATATAATAGGTAAATGTTTGATTCAATGAATAACTATAATGGAAGATAGTTGTATGGTTATTCCAATTGTAAGAATCTTTTAAGGACTCAAGGAAGATGATTCCACAAGTTACCAAAATGAATTTTTATGGTTTATAATGAGTATTAATAGAATTGTTGTGATTTAAAAAAGCTATTAACAATATCATTTCTTTTAAAAAATGATTATTCACTTTTTCTGTTAAAGTGTATGTTTTTATAAAGGGTTTTAATGGGATCTCATGTTTGCTAAAAAACAATCCTGTTTATGATTTTGATATGATGATTTATTATAATGATTTTTAGGAAATTTTTTTTTTTGGGTATGAAAAAATTCTTTTTATGTAAATTAATATTTTTAATAAAAGATTTTACCGTTTCAAAGGAAATATCATTTTATGATTTCATTGTTTTAAAATAGACCAATGGTTTTTCTCATAGTTTTTATGTCCCTTAATTATGATTTTGGGCTCACCCATGTTTAAAAAAATTATTATTTTATAAATATACATATGAATATAGAATAATTCCATTTAATGTTTATGAATATTAGTTATTAAAGGAATGAATTTTTCATTAATAATGGCCTTTATTTTCATTTATTCATGAATTTCATAATTTTGTTACATTTATTTTTTACAACAAATTCATTTTATCTATTATATAATAATATATGTTTTATTGTGGTTTTGGATTCATGTATCTAACATTATTAAAACAATCGTGTCTTAATGTAATATATATTCCAATATATCTGGGTAATAAAAATGTTGTGGTAGGGAAGACGATCATAGCAGTAGAAGAGTGCGTGGATGTTTTCCAAAGGGAATTTCTAGTGAATCCATTATATCATCATGTTAAAGTTTTTATATATTTCCATAGCATGAGCATTCATATATCCTTAACAACATATCTGATGACCATAGATGATATTAGGGAGTATAAGGTGTTTTGTTGGGCTTTACAATAATGTTTTTTTATTAATGTTGTTTTCCCCAAGGTGGAGCCTACTCTATTGACTAATAACCAGAAGGAAACCAACATTATTTTTATTGAATACTATGGAATTAATGAATTAAATGTATAGAATAGTTATCTAAATTGGTGAAATTATGATATATTTGATCAACTAAAATGGCCAATATGGGTGTTTATTATTTTTATCGGGTTCTGTTATCATCAGCTTTATGTTTCTGATAATGATATTCAAGAAATATACTCATGTGTTGATATAATCACAATGAGTTTTAATAATTTCATTCATTATTATGAACATTCTTGTTGTTGTAACCCATGTTATAATGATAAAAAAATCATGTATCTTATGATATTAATGAGTATTGTAGTTTAGGATAACAATTTATAATAAAAGGTGGTTTTGTGGTATTTGGTTAAGATCAGGAAATACCCATAATCAAAGACTTGACACTATCTAGATGCAAATACAGATAAGTAAGGGAAAGACCCACTGCCAAAGAGAAGTCACCATCGGGGTGAAATTTCAGCCTAGTATGGAAATGAACCCAGATCAGAGGATGAATCAATGTTATAACATAACCACCTACAAATTTTGAAATTTTCTTATTGGACCAATAACCAAAGAAGGAACATCCTTTAGGCAAGTCTCCATTGTGTATGACCTAGCATCAATCGAACTCATTTTTGGCACCAATAAACTCCAAACTAATTAACCATAAAAAATGTATCACCTTTCATAAGAGTAACCACTAATAATACTATATATTTTGAAATAAATATCTCTAATGGATGTATTAATTAATTTAATGACAATAGTTATTTTAATGATTATCAAACAATTATTGCAGGACTGCATTGTAGTTTATTTATGTCGATTAGTATGAGGATCAGAGTATCTGAATTCCTTTTCATGAATTATATTAACATATTTGGAAGAATAAAATCTCATGTATGATACAATAACAATTAAAAATATAAATATCACATGGAATAAGTATTGAATACATATTTAACTATATAGTTATGTAAAGTGTGTGACATTTTTAATATTCTTACCCGAAATATCTTTACCCATGATCAAATATAGATTTTTCAAGCACATCAAAAAACTAGCTCCCTTCATTCAAGAACAAAAAATAGAGCATAAAATTCTCTATTTTACTACAATATCTTAAATTTATGACTAATGATTTACTTCAAACAACATAAAATGAGAACTTTGTTTCAAAGAAACTCAATTCAAACATCATAACCCTCAATAAATCTTTAATTTATCTTTCTACTTACAATATTTACATTTTTAATAGTATGTGATTTTCTATGTATATTAAAGACACACACTGTCTCATATAAATTAACATGAAGATAGTAGATATTTTATTTAACACCATTTTCAGTTTTTTACCATCATGTGGTGGAAGAATTCTTGTGTGACCTGAGTTAATTCATTGCCAAAAATATTTTGGACTAGGTCCCTGTGTAGACTAGAAAGACTGTTAGATATTATGTATAAAAAATCCAGGTTGTGTATAAATATATTTTTTATTACCTTCATGGAAGTGGGTGATTTCCAAGGGAATATGATTGGGTCACATATTGATACTGAACACATATATTTATTTTGTTTTGTTTTTTAAGCATTAATCTAAATTTGTATTAAAATGTAATCAAAACCACTACTTTGAGAATTAATATTAACTCATATTTATATAATATTTTTACTAGGTAAACATAATTCAAAATTTGAACTACATTTAATATTTTTTTAACTTATAGTTATTCACTCTTTGATAAATCTCTTAAAATATCAGAACATATAATGATATGTTAATTTTTTAACTAGGATAGTTTAATTATATGGGTGGTTTTATTTCAAATTTTTTGAATGGAATCATTTTTTAGTACTCAATTTTCCCCACCAGCTCCACTTGAGATAGTACCTCTGAAAAATATTTGGTATTAATGGCGTTTTTAAAATATTTTCCTCAGTGATTTTAGTTGGGTTATAAATATCATAAATTTCAATCAATTATAAAATATGATCATTAAATGGAAAATAGACAAAAAGGTTATATTACAAGAATACCTATCTTGTTAATGACAAAAAATGTTCTAATGAAATATAAAAATGAAAATTCATATTAAGATAATGGTTTTGGAATATTGGTCCACTATAGAGGATAAATATAAATTACTTGCAACAGCTAGAGCAATATAGGCTAATGAAAATAAACATAATAATAACAATAATTGAAAAGTCCATGAATACTATTTACTATGGATTAAGAGGTTAATAATTTATTAAGATATCATCTTGTAAAATAACTTATGATATATGGGACACTTTAGATATTTCACATAAAGGAACTAATAATGTTAAAAATTTAGATTGAACACAAAGAAAATTAAATATGATACATTTAGAATGAATCTTTATGTGCTAATTTATAATGTGAATATTAGGTTCAACAATATATTGATCAAAATGATTTCCTTGGGTAATATTTTTCCAGACAAATATCAAATCATAAAACTGCTAAGATGTATTCTAGAGAAATATATAAGGACATCCGTTTCAATAAGGGATTCTCAAAACAGTTGGTAATTGTCTATCAAGGAATTTATTGTAAATTCACTGATGTATGAGGAAAATGTTAATGTTAACCACAAAGAGGATGATGAACCTAAGGGGAAACAATTTCCCTTCGAGTACACTGCATGAAAACAGAATATAAAAAAAGATGTTAATGATGAAATATTCATTTATGAGGAACTACCACTAAAAGTGATAAAGAAATTGGTCATTTGTCAATATGGTTTAAAAAATATACAAGAAGTATAAAATATTTTTAAAATATGTCAATAAGGGTATCTATGATAATACAGGTAATTGAAACTGGGAATAGAAAAGATATAACAATTAAAATGATATTACTTGTTATGAGTGTAAGGTAATATTACATGTTAAGGATGAATATCATAATTTGATATATGAGAAAAAGTATATGGATAAGGATTATAAGTTCAATAAATTCATAAAAGACACGTAGAGTGCTAATGGTAATATAAATAGTATCTCAAAATAAACTCATGAAGAAAATCCTGAGAGAGGAAATATGTGAATCCTAAAAAATATATATCAGTAACATACTGTATCAAAAATAAATAATTATGATCATTATGAAAATGGAAAAAATGATGATGATATGTCCAAAGAGAAAATAATTGAGTACAAAAAAATCATTGAAAATACTTTTAAAGATATCACAGAAAAATACAATGTTTTGAATAAATATAATGTTTTATCTTCTTGTGTTATAACAAACCTCACTATAGAAATTAAAATTATAATATTTTTAACAAAATTAAAAAGATAAAATTCTTGAATGAGAAAAATAATAAATACATATATAAATTTATAAAAGGAAGATAAATATTAATCCATTCTTAGGAAAGAAAAGTTACACTAATTTTGTTATTGTTCTGGGATAACGACCCATATACAATATAATTTTTAAGTGAACTACTGTTCACAAATATAATACTTGAAAATCTGCTATGATTTTTTATTCATGTGTACCTAATAATGTTTTTATTTCATAGAATTTACAATATTCTTATGGGAATCCCATAAATAAAATATCGGATCATAAGGGTTGAATCACTAGAATATCTAGACGAATGAAAATATGGGTAACAAAAGCAATCTTCCTATAACCTTTTTTAGTTGGAAAACTGCTATTAAACCATATATAGAAATATGTGGTGCTGGGATAATCGATGTTCTATGCATATGATAATTTATTACTCAATCTTCATGAAATTGATAAATATGGACAGTGGACATGTCACCTTTTGTGAAATGAAAACAGAATGATTTTTAGCCGAGAACAAATGAGTAAAAATTACTCAATATTTATTTTTATATTGTTTTATTAAGGTTTAAAATTTAATTTACATATAATTTCATAGTTATGTGTTAATGGTTTTCAATGTGAGGTTTGAGAAGAATTATTTTAATGTTTTAAATACTATTTTTTATTTATTGATTGATTTTTGAAATTAGAATTTGTATGTCCTTAATCATGATTATTTATCATATAAAAAAATTTCATTCATAAGTTCCATTATTAAAGAAACTTGACATCATAATATAATAATAGGCCCTTATAAAAATCACTCATGTATAGTTATTACTAGGAATGGATTATTTAGAGATCTAACAAAACATGAATTCCCAAATAACTATTTCTATGACTTTTTTCAAAGAGGGAAACAATAAAATATCTATTTTTTATAAAATAATGATGTTCCAGAATCTCATAATCCTGAGTTGGATTGCATGGACATTTTTGGACCCTCAATATTTAATATTTGAAATGGGAATAACAATATCTATGTACTTTTAGAAGAAATGTCTATGTATACATGGGAGTTCATTTTTAGATAAAAATGTGGATCTTGTTATTAATTTCCATGTATTCATAATCTGTCTAAAATAATATTGGTAGTATAATTACGTCCATAAGAATAGACCATGTCTGTATGTTTGAAAATAATGTTTTTGAATCATTTTTCTGACAAAATGGCTCAATCCATAACTTCACTACTCTTATGACACTAGATAAAAATGGAGTTGTAGAATTGAGAAATATAACACATCATGAGATACCCTAAAAAAGTATTAATGAGAAAGGCATAATTGTATACTTTTGGGTAGAGGCTATGAACAGAGCCAAGAGTATAATAAATAAAATTTTATTTTCAAATATTTTAAGGAAAATCTATTATGAAATATGGAGTAAAATATTCTATGTTAAATCACATTATAGTTTTTTTGTTGAAAATTATTTATTCTTAACAGTAATGATAATCTTCACAAGATTTAATCCAAAAGTGATTAAGTAATTTTCTTGGGATGTTCAATTTATATTAAATCATATAGAGTTTTCAAAAAATGAAATAAAATAGTGGATGTGTATTTTTATTATTGATGAGATAGATCCACATGAGCCTAAGACTTCTTTAAAGAACCCTATGTAATAATTATCCAACCTGAACATAAATTTCAAACCATGTAATTCATTTTTGAAACATATATAAGCATCATACATTTCTAAATAACATCCAAAAACTGAACCAAAACCTACAGAAAATCCTAAAGTGACCATTAATTCATTTTTAAGAGATTTTAGGGATATTAAAGACAATATTTTAAATTTTTTTGGATACATAAATATAGGTACCCAAACTAGTGATTCTCTATGAAAACATATTGAACATAAAGATTTATTGTAATATCATGAAATAAAAAACATCAAAGTTGATATAAATGATGATTTTATGGTAGTGTGTATTCAATAAGAACTTCATAAATTTAAAGAAATAAATATTGGTAACATTTTGATAGACCAAAATACAAATTGAATATAGGATCTAAATTGTTGTTTGTATAAATAGTTGATGAAACTATAATAATTAGAAGTCATAAGGCTAAAATAATTGTACGTGGGTATAATCATGAAGAGGGTATATTATGAAGATAATGAAATATTAATTTGAAATAGAATGATAAATGAATTTATTGGGTTAAAATTTTTTCTTAGTGATAGGTATAATATTCATAGTTATTTTCTAATTTCAAAAGTATTTTCAAAAGATATAGATATTCCTACCCTATTTATAAAATCTATATTAAATGATGTTTTAGTTATTGATATATATGAAGATGTTATGATTTTTGGATTTTATATAAAATATTTATGTAATGATTTTTCAATGATAATGAAAAATGAATTTGAAATGAGTTTAAGGTGTGAAATGAAAATTGTTCTTGTTTTTTTGTTATTAAAAATAATGAAGGAACTATTTTAAATCATCTTATATATACTAAAAACAATTTAATAACATTTATTTATGATGGAATTGAAAGTTTTAATACTTTTATGATTTTAACATATGAAATGGATATTGATGAACCTAGAAAATCCCTTGACCAAACCATATATAGTGGTATTAATAAAATTCATCTCTACATAACTTCTAGTTGACCAAAAAATATGTTTCATGGGTTATGTGTTCTTATATAAAAGAAAATAAAAAATAATCAATCTTGATGTAAAAATTATTTTTAGATAACTCATGTATAAAAAAAATTATAGACGATTTTATCCTAGAGTAGAATTACATGTCTAGATATTTATTCAAATTTGTATTTTGTTTTTTTACATTATATATAAAATCACCTTTGGAACATGCAATATTTTTGGAATGTCTCTAGTTTCTTTGTGTATTATGAAACAACATTTTGTAGCAGTTTCTACTTCTAAATATGTATACATAGGTGTAGATGGATGTTATGATCAAAGTTTGAGGATTAATTTTTTTAACTAAACTATGGATTTTGATTATGATATATATATAACAATTATTAAATATCAAGTGCATATACATTTTCTGAAAACTGTGTACCTCACTCTAAAACCCAAAACATTGATGTAATGCATCAGACGATGAGAGAAAATTTTCAAAAGTGTTGTGAAACTCTTAAATACATTGGAAGTAAATAATATCTTACTTATATTTTCACTATGAATTTGAATTCCGAGAGGAAATAATACATAAAAAATGAATTATAGATGATTAATTTTGGTTAGATGTATTTTTTTGGACCCAGCATTGGATCTTTACTCACAATTAGGGGTTTACCCACCGTTGGTGTTTTACCCTTAGTTGGTATTTACCCACCATTATTGTTTTCAACCCTTGTTGATTTTAAACCGATGTTGGATTTTTACCAATCGCTAGATTTTTAAACATCATTAGTATTTTCGCATTATTGTTATTTACCAACCATTGGACACAACCCACAATTATCAAATGTGTGGTCATTAGTTTTTATCTTGTTCTTACCATTTTTATTTATGGATTATTTTTTTAATTATTACAATTAATGTTTTATTTTCTATATCAATTTACACAACCATAATTCCCAAAATGATATTAATTAAAAAATTCCATAATTTCAACACTCTCACTCTCATACTCCATAATCTCAAACCTCAAAGTGACACTTTATCTCTAGACTTTTTGCCTTCCCTTAACCTCTTATGATCCTCCTGAGTTGATCCCTATAGTTAGCGTGAATATGAACACATAATCATACCTTGATGTGTATTTTACATGATGGTATTATAATGGTCAGTCGAGTCATACTACTACTTTTGAGCTAATAAACATAGAGATTGAATATATAGTTATAGTACCTAAGAAATAATTTCATGAATAATTGTTGAATTTGAGAAATTTGATGGTATAAAAAGTTTTTCGAGATAAGGAAAGGGTAGAGTGTTTCTATTATAATGAGAGACACTCCAATACACGGTTAATGATCCAATTCTGTTAGTATGTTGATTTTTTCATTGATTAAGATGAAGACAACATCTGAAGAAAACTAAATGGGTGAGATGTTATTTTCAATTCAAAAAAATGGGTATGATGTCTAACTGTACCTCATCATAGTGTTCCAGACACATATCAAGGAAGTTTTCCATGTGATAGAGATACCTTTTCATATGAGGATTCCTTTTAAAACTAACTGAAGGCGGGATAGTGATATGAGAAGTTGCTACTTAGCATGATGGTGGATGTAATTTTATTTTCATGTATATTAAACATTTGTTGTGCCTGAAGAAATGTGATATCACCATAATGAGCTATCAATTTTTATATCATTTATGTATTGTAAATAATGTTTAATTGATAAATACTTATTGATAACAAATTGTTTACATGATACATAATTTCAAGGCAAATTCTAGATAAAACTCCCTTATTTATCCTATGATCATTTTAGCCATGCATGAGGAAAAGGGACCAGTTTATAAGGAAGAAGAAACTGTGGTAAAATGGGGAATATTTTTCATAAAAGGATCATTTTTAGAAGAAAGCAGATAACTTGAAACCCTTAGAAAAAACATCGTTTTGATATTTTTGAAAGTATGTATGTGTATTATAATCATATTGATCAATTAAATTGAACAAAAAATCTTATGGATCATTGAAATGATCAAGATGGGGTAGATGAATAATTAGATTCTGAAGAGGAGGTTGTAACCTTTGGTAAATAGAGAATGCGATTTTAGTGAATGAATGTAGTGACCTAGATCTTAATAATATTGGTAATACAATATATTTTTATTCTTCTATCCCACCTATATCTCTACTTATTTAAATGTATGATTTAAAATATGAAATTGATAAAGAAGATGAAACCAATGTTTTAGGTGAAGAACTATTCAAATGCACATGTATATCATTTGATGAAAATAGAGACAATGGAGACGATGAAAAAGAAGAATAATAGGGAGAATATGAGGAAGAAAATAGAGATGAAAATTATGATGTTAATGGATATAGAGGTCATAGTGATGGTAGTTTTGTCCATGATGGTCGTTGTGGTCATATTAATGCTAAGGGTGATGAGATCATGAACTTTTTTCTTCTATAGGTTAATCAGTTGTTTCTATATCTCAATAATGACCTCGATTATGTCAAAATATATATATATTACTACTAGAGATGATAATCCATCATCTTTCGAGGTGGAAGGATCCCCAAATCTCGAAATCCACCTTGTTGATCATATTGATGGGGACTATTCATTCCTTATCGGTGATGTATGGTGGGACATTTAGTAGAAAATTTATGAACTCTTAGTTGATGAGAAAATTGGGGTTTAGGCTACAAATTTCGAGCTTAAATTTTTACAGAATAAAACTGATGTGATGAGATCAAATAAATAGGTAGGCGTTGTTCTTGTAGAAAGGGAACCTATAGATTTTAATATATATGGAATGTATTATATCTTTTTGGGGGACCCAATTCATGAGAAATTGGAGATGTACCCTATATATGTGAGACAAGGCATAAAATACACTGATTTAGATGATTATGGGAATCCAAAAAAAAATATGGGGGGCATTTTATCTGAGAATATTTGGATACTAACGGATCATTGTTAGAAAAGTCTGATTTTGAAGGGGGGTTACAAATATATTTTTTAATGTTCATGTACCTTCCATTGACTCTACACAATTAACCTAACCTATTGTCGCATTAATAATGGTTGATACTATTTATATAGTTGAGTTGGAATCCATCAATGAAAGGATGCTCTGGGTTAATGGTTTTTTTTGTAAAATCTAGAACCTTAGTTAAGTATGTTTAGTGAGAGAGATGAAAGGTATCTATTTGAGCTGATGATACATAACATATAGCCAAAGATTATATATCGCATTCAAGATGTGAATATATTGAACACTGGGAAAGTAAATTATATGGATACTTTTACATCTATAATGGATGATAAGAGATATTTCTTTGTAGATTCTATGAATTATTTTCTTTGTAGGGTGGAGAATTATGGAGCTATATATATTGTAACGACCCAAAGTTTCATTAATGGAAAATCCCTCTTGATCTAGTTAAATGTCTCTTTATAAAAAAACGTTTTTATAAGATGTCAACTTCTTTGGTTTTATGATAAGAGTTGTGACAATTACTTTTATAGTCGTTGAACAGTGATCACATGATTAGTATAAATGTAAGGCTTTAACGAACCCAATTTTTACTCAGACAAATGAAGCGATGGCCTCATCTTGTAGAATTTCCACATATGAAGCCCATTTGTTGGAGCTCGGAAAAGTGGTGGCGTCTTTGGGCTTCACCCTTGACCAAGCCCAAGCTGAGCTTAATTATGTCAAGATCGAACATGACATTCTACGGTAAAAGTGGAAGTTGATTGAAATTACCACTCGAGCGATGTTATCTGAGCCACCTCAAGAGTCTGTCACCATTGCACACCTTACCATTAGGTCTTATGCAGTTGTTTTAAGGGGTTATGTAACAAATAAGTAGTACTATGTTCATGTACATTATTTTTTATATAATAATGAATGTAATTTCTAGTCATTTTTGATACATTGTAAATAGTTTTTAAAGTACAAATGGTGTTTTTAATTATTATTTAATTAAGAAATCTATTATATTAAATTAAGATATTTTTGAATTAAAAAATATTTTAACAAAATATTATTATTAATATTAAATTAATTTTTGTTAAATATAAATGATCATATAAATTTATGAATGCAATTAAATTTTTTATTAAGGTTTGAAAGCCATTTCTATCAAAACCCGTGAATTTTCGATAAATGTTGTTTTTTATTTTAAAAGTGAAAATTAACATATTTAGATTTTATTTTAGATAAAATAAATGTCATTTCTTGAATCAGGATGTCGAAATTAACCAATGGTGAATTTTTCATAATTTTCTGAGACAGTCAAATTTTTGGGTAAAAATTAAATACCGTTTAATTATATAATGTGTTTTATGAAATCATAATGACCCAATGGTGATGTAATAAAATACCATAATCTTTATGTTCGGCCAATATATGTTTTATCATTAATATAATGTGATTTTGGGTTTGTTTTACTTACTTTTCAAGGCATTAATGAACCCCTCAAGACTTATTCAACACATTGCCTTTTTAAATTAATTTCCATGGGAGTGTGACTCACCTCCACATAAGAAACCCTAATTTTTGAATAAGTTCGGACCTTGGCCTTTTAAAATATTTTTTTCCTATTTCCTTTTCCAGAAACCATGGGCAAATTCCATGGGATGGTTTGTGGTTTTCATTATTTTAAAATAAGGGGTCCCAAACCTAAATAATAATGAATTCTCTCACCTTTCCTATATAAACCCACCCAAGCTCCCAATTCCTCCCCACTAAAATCCTTTAGAGTTCGTCCAACATCTTCCCTACTCTTTCTAGAGATCTCCCAAGGTGCCCCAAGCTCCCAAGAAGCCTCTCACAAGCCTCTCTCTAGCATTGGGAAGCACACTTCCAAGTAAGGGTTTTTTCTTCCTTTCTCATTTTTGTCAATTTTCTTTAAGTTGTTTTTCCTTTTTAATTTCAATTATGAATTTTGGGGTATGGTTCCGAACCTCCCCCATACATTCCTCTTATTGTTTGAATGATGGGAGACCCCTTTCTCTCTCATTAAATTCCTCCCATGTACACCCGTTACTATACCGAAATTCCGAAAGGAACTTCTCTCTCTTCTTTTACATTCAAGAAATACTTTTGTATCATGAATCTAAATTCCATTAAAATTGTTTGGACATGTATCTATATGACCCCCTTACTGTCCATTTCATTTAAATATTATGAGAAACCATTTCTCTCTCATCAAACCTTTTTTTCTGAATTCTTATGTCACGCTGTTACGCTTCCGAAATCGCACCAATTTTCTAAGCCAATGCCATTGTGTAGTGAATACCATTCTCATTTCTCCATCAAGGGTATTCACCTTTATGCACATTTACTTATTTTTTATATAATTTTTCATGTATGAATTCCTCATTTCTTTATCGTGGAATAAATGATTATGATTTATGAATCCATGTTTTATGATCCATGTGGCACACTTATGCATGAAATGAAATATTTAAGAACGGTGCGCCCTTATAGCGCTCTAATGCATTGGGTAAAGTATAGTATCATGATACGTCAAGTGTAATGAGTTTTGACTCATGCTAATTCAAGTGCAACGAGGGTTTACTCGGGCATCATGTGCAATGAGGGTTTACTCGTGCTCCATGTGCAATGAGCCTTGGCTCATGCTAATTCAATGTTAAATGTTGTTGCCACATTTCCATGTTATGATTATCATGCTTTATCATGCCTTTATGATCATGTTCCTTTAATGATCTATTGATATTCATATTTTTTAACATGTAGTTTACTCCTCATGTTATTCCACGTGTACTCCCTTAATGGGATTTATAGCTCACCCTTTTATTATGCATGTCTTTTGGTTATCCTATGAAATGCTAAGTACGAGGGAATGTAGTGGTCGTGTAAAGGAAGTTTTCAATAAAGATGTTGTATTTCATGTTTTATTTTTTTTGTAATGATCCAAATCCCAAAAGACACTAAACCTCTCGATCTCCTTTGTTGTATCATGTGATGTTTTATGTAATAAAGCATGTTTAAGTTGTAATAAAAAGCATGGTTGTTATAGTTGTTATCAGAGGATAGGTTTAGTTATTTTTGGGATTAGGAAACCCCAGTAAAGCCTTGGATACAAGACTAAGTATAATAAAAACACCCCTAAGTTATGGTAAATACTATGTAAGTGGTTTATCAAACAAATACATCCCTGTATGGATACGATCTGGTAGAGGCGGCTCTGGCACAGATGTATCCTAGGGGTAAAACCCGAAAACACTGCTTTGAGCTAGACTCGAATGGGAAGTGGTGCATGACAACGGGCCTTGAGGAACTCTTGGTTATGAATCTCCCGGGGGATATGTTTTCATAAATTCACAATCTTGGTGTGAACCCATATTAATGGAAAAATACCCCTAAGAATATATGTGAGAAAGTAGATCATGAAATGACTAGATTTAATCCTATATACTCATGAGTTAGGGAAATAAAAGTTTATTTATAAGTCATCAACTTTTGTCTTTGGATTACCCTTTATGTGTTACCCCTATCTTTCCTTTTATTCCATCCAACGACCGGTAATAGGAGGACTCAGGATAACAACCATTGTGAAGATCAGTGTGATGATTGTACTAATGAGATGCCCAATCCAATGGGAGCGGGAATCGCGAACTTTGTCACGCTTCTCTCTCAGCTAACTTAAGTTTTGAATAGAAACACGGGTCAAGAGGAATGTCCAAACCCCCTAAGAGGAAACAAGTCGCAATTGAGAGCTTCATGAGGCAAAGGCCTCCAATTTTAGTGGATCATCTGATCTCACGATTGCTGAACAATGGATCAACTCCATTTAAAAGATATTCTCCATTCTCCAATGTTCTGAAGAAGAGAAGGTTCTCCTGGCGGCTTATTGTATGGAGGATGATGTTGATCAATGGTGGACATTGATCAAAAATATGAAGCCTAAGGAGGAGATCGAGGCTTTGGAATGGAATAAATTCCGGAAGATGTTTTTTGATAAATATTTTCCATGCACCCTCCGTCTTAAGATGGAAAGGGACTTCCTTTCCCTCACGAAAAAAGATATAGAATATGTGGGAGCGTATGAGGAAAACTTCACAAGGCTTGCATGATATGCTTCCAGCTTTGTCGTTACCCCCGAATGCAAGGTTGACCGCTACATTGGTGGCAGAAGCCTAGCTTGCGGAAAGCATTAGAAATCCGTGACTTCGACAGCTATGAGGAAATTTTCCGATGTGCCCTCAAGGTCAAAATGGAGATCAGAGAATCACAGGGGTATCATGTGGACAAGAAGTGTAAGGTGGATTTCAATTCTGGTGGTCCGATGGATAAATACAACATCGCTAAGATGTTCCAGCACCACACTTGCCAAAAGTGCAGAAAGAATCACCTTGGAAATTTACTTAAGGGGACAAGAAAATGCTTCAGGTGTGGAAGAGAGGGGCACCTAGCTATTAACTATCAGCAAGAAGGACTCGCGGCTGCGACAGAGGAGAGGAAGGCTCCGTTCGAACCTCAATGCATTTTTCAATGCTATAAATGCAAAGAACTCGTTCATTTTGAAAATTAGTGCCCTAATACAAGGGTTATCGGAGGCAAACAACAACCTCCAAGACAGTAAGGAAGAGCTTTTGCCATCACTTCTGCCGAAGTGAACCCCGACAACAAAGTGGTGACAGGTACGCTAGTTATTCATTCAAGAATAGCGAATGTATTTTTTGATTCAGGTTCTACGCATTATTTTATAACTCGAAAGTTTATTAGAACAATCCCAGCACCACCACAAATCATGGAAGTAAAGATGTCGGTGAGTATGGAAAATGGGGCAATCATTGCATCCCATGAATATAAGTCTTCCCCTATTATAATCTATGGATTGAATTTCTCGGAAAACCTCATCATACTCCCTTTGTTGGAATTTGATGCAATTCTTGGCATGTATTGGCTTTCCTTATATAGAGCCAACATAAATTATTGGGAGGGGGAAATCACACTCCATATGGAGAATCGACCCCCGATTCATTACAAGTGTCAGGAGTAAATGAATCTTTTTTAGCTCTATCATATCAATCATGGATATTACTGCCCTATGAGCATGCGTATCTGGCTTATATTATTGAGTCCAAAGAAGAAACCATCCTTGAAGAAATGCCTATTGAGAGGGAATTCGAGGAAGTGTTTCCTGAGTCACTACCTGGCCTTCCTCCTAGAAGAGATGTTGAGTTCTCAATTGAACTTATACCTGGGGAATTACCAATATCCAAGAATCCATATAGAATTATTGTTGTTGAGATTGAAGAGCTGAAGAAACAACTACAGGAGAATCTGGATAAAGGGTTTATACGCCCAAGTGCTTCACAATGGGGTGAACTAGTCCTCTTCATCAAGAAGAATGATGGGACAATGCGGCTCTTCATCGATTATCATGAACATAACAAAATCATGATAAAGAACAAGTATCCTCTCGCAAGAATCGATGACTTGTTTGATCAGCTGTGTGGAGCCCAATACTTCTCCAAGGTGGACTTTTGGTCGGGATATTATCAAGTAAGGGTGAAGAAGGAAGATGTCCCCAAGACTGCTTTTCGTACAAGATACAGGCACTATGAATTCATAGTAATGCCTTTCGGACTCACCAATGCTCCAGAAATATTCATGTACCTGATGAATATAGTCATTAGAGATTACCTTGAAAAAATTGTGTTAGTCTTTATAGATGATATTCTAATATACTCCAAAATAAAGGAGGACCATGAGGAGAATTTAAGAACTGTACTAGAGTCTTTGCGCACAGAGAAGCTCGATGAAATGTACAACAAGTGTGATTTATGGTTGAAGGAAGTCTCATTATTGGGCCACATCATCACAGGAAATGGGATATCTGTGGACCCCTCCAAAATAGTTGAAATTGCGGGATGGTCGTGGCCAACATCGGTAACGGATATCCATAGCTTCTTGGGGTTAGCTGGATATTATCGACTATTTGTGAGAAATTTCTCGCGATTGTCCAACCCTATTACCAAGCTAACTCTAAAGGGAGTAAAGATTTCTTGGAGTGATGATTGCGAACAAATCGTCAAGGAGTTGAAAAGGAGGCTTATCACTATGCCCGTGCTCACATTACCCACAAGTGGGTAACATTTTGTGGTATTCAGTGATACTTCAATGAAGGGCATATGATGTGTGCTAATTCAGAATGATAAATTGATTTCCTAGGCCTCAAGGTAGTTGAAAATCCATGAGTGAAATGTGAGATATATACTGACCACAAGAGTTTTAAATATATATTCACACAGAAAGAGCTTAATATTCGCCAGAGAAGTTGGATAGATCTCATCAAGGATTATGACTGTTCAATACATTACCACCCTGGGAAAGCGAACAAGGTGGGGGATGCCCTAAGTAGAAACGATCCAGCGATTCTATCAATGATGAAAATTGAGAAGGATCCAATCTTCTTAGACTTCATGAAGATATACGTGGGAATCATAAAGAAGGGAACATCATCAATCCTTTCACAAATGATTTTTCAACCATCTCTTTTGGAAAGGTTAAAGGATGCTCCAAAAAATGATGCGAGAATTCAAGAAAAAGTGGAAGCTATCAAAAAGGGAAAATCCTCAGAGTTTACTGTCAAAGAGGAAGGAATTGTGCGGTTTGGGAAAAGTCTATGTGTTCCATCAAGTCTGGAGCAGAAGAAGGAACTTTTGGATGATTCACATAGTTCAAATTTCTCTATTCACCTAGGGAGCACAAAGATGTATCGAGATCTCCGAGAAAACTTTTGGTGGGATAATATGAAGAAGGAGAACGTTGAATATAGATAAATGTGCCTGGTTTGTCAGAAAGTGAATGTAGAGAGGCAGAAGTCTAAGGGGATGATTCAACCATTTCCCATACCAGAATGGAAATGGTAGAACATCACCATGGACTTTGTCACCGGAATTCCAAGGACATCCAAAGGCAGAAATGCAATCTGGGTTGTTGTGGATCGTCTTACAAAGACTACACAATTCATTGCTATTCGAGAGGATTTCTCATTGGACAACTAGCACAAAGATATATTAGGGAGGTGGTAAGGTTGCATAGAATACCACTATCTATTGTGTCCGACCAAGATCCAAGATTCACCTCTAAATTTTTGAATAGTCTTCAACATGCTCTGAATACTGAACTGAACATTAGTACAACCTATCATCCTCAAACTGAGGGCCAATCAGATAGGACTATCCAAACAATTGAGGATATGTTGAGAGCATGCTAAATGAACTTTAAAGGAGGATGGGATCAATATATCCCTCTGTTTGAGTTCTCTTATAATAACATTTTCCACTCGAGCATCCAAATGGCACCATATGAAGCCCTTTATGGGAAAAGGTGCAGAACACCGGCATGTTGGGATGAGGTTGGAGAACGTAAGCTGCATGGACCAGAAATGGTCGAAGAAATGGTGGAGAAGGTGAAAACCATTCAGCAGCATATCAAGGCAGCCCAGAGTCGACAGAAGAGTTATGCAGATAATCGTCGACGAGACCTTGAGTTTAAAGTTGGAGACATGGTGTTTTTATGCATATCTCAATGGAAGAAGGTCATGAGGTTTGGAAATAAATGTAAGTTAAGTCCAAGGTACATCGGCCCCTTCGATGTTCTTGATCGTGTTGGGGTTGTGGCCTATCGACTGGAACTTCCACCTACTATGGCCAAGGTGCATGATGTCTTTCATGTATGCCTCTTAAGGAAGTACATACCGGACCCTTCACATGTACTCTCTTCCGAGGTGGTATAATTGGAAGATGATCATTCTTATAAGGAGCAACCAGTGGAGATCTTAGATCATAGAGAAAAAGTTTTACGAAATAAGACAATGCCCCTCGTCAGGTGTTGTCGAGAAACCACAAGTTTGAAGAAGCGACTTGGGAGTCGGAGGATATGATGATTCTGAGTTACCCACATTTGTTTTAGTGTGGGAAAAGGAAAATTTCAAGGTAGAAATTTCTTAAGGGGGGAATATTATAACAACCCAAAGTTTCATTAATGGAAAATCCCTATTGATCCAGTTAAATGTCTCTTTATAAAAAATGTTTTTATATGATGTAAACTTCTTTGGTTTTATGATAAGAGTTGTGACTGTTAATTTTATAGCCGTTGAACAGTGATCACATGATTAGTATAAATGTAAGGCTTTAACGAACCCAATTTATACTCAGACAAAGGAAGCGATGGCCTCATCCAGTAGAATTTCCCTAAACGAAGCCCATTTTTCAGAGCTCGGAAAAAATGTGGCGCCTTTGGGCTTCTCCCTTGACAAATCTCAAGATGAGCTTCATTATGTCAAGCTCGATCGTGACCGTCTACGGGAAAAGTGGAAGTTGATTGAAATTACCACTCGAGCAATGTTATCCAAGCCACCCCAAGAGCTTGTCACCATTGCACACCTTACCCTTAGGTCTTATGCGGCTATTTTAAGAGGTTATGTAACAAATAAGTAGTACTATATTCATGTTTATTATTTTTTTATATAATAATGAATAAAATTTCTAGTCATTTTTGATACATTGTAAATAATAATTAAAGTACAAATGGTTTTTTTAATTAATATTTAATTATTAAATATATTTTATTAAATTAAGGGATATTTGAAATAAATATTATTTTAATAAAATATTATTATTAATATTAAATTAATTTTTATTAAATAAAATTGATCATATAAATTTATTAATGCAATTAAATTTTTTATTAAGGTTTGAAAGCCATTTCTGTCAAAACCCGTGAATTTTTTATAAATGTTGGGTTTTATATTAAAAGTTAAAATTAACATATTTAGAATTTATTTTAGGTAAAATAAATGTCATTTCTGGAATCAGGATGTCAAAATTATCCAATGGTGATTTTTTCATAATTTTCGGAGACTGAAAAATTTTTGGTTAAAATTAAATACCATTTAATTATATAATGTGTTTTATGACATCAGAATGACCCAATGGTGATGTAATAAAATACCATAATCCTAATGTTCGGCCAATATATGTTTTATAATTAAAATAATGTGATTTTGGGTTTGTTTGAATTACTTTTCAATGCAATAATGAACCCCTCAAGACTTATTCAACACTTTGCCTTTTTAAATTAATTTCCATGGGAGTGTGACTCACCTCCACATAAGCAACCCTAATTTTTTTAATATGTTCGAACCTTGTCCTTGTAAAATATTGTTTTCCTCTTTAGTTTTCCAGAAACCATGGGCAAATACCATCGGATGGTTTGTGGTTTGGATTCTTTTAATATAAGGGGTCCCAAACCTAAATAATAAAGAATTCTCTCACCTTTCCTATATAAACCCACCCAAGCTCCCACTTCCTCCTCACTAAAATCATTTTTAGTTCGTCCAAACTCTGCCCTAATCTCTCTATAATCCTCCCAAGGTGCTCCAAGCTCCCATGAAGCCACTCACAATCCTCTCTCTAGCCTTTGGATGTACACTTCCAAGTAAGGGTTTTTTCTTCCTTTCTCATTTTTGTCAATTTTTTTTAAGTTGTTTTGCCTTTTTAATTTCAATTATAAATGTTGGGGTATTGTTTCGCCCCTCCCCCATACTTCCCTCTTATTGTTTGAATGATTGGAGACCCCTTTCTCTCTCATTAAATTCCTCCCATGTACACCCGTTACTATGCCGAAATTCCGAAAGGAACTTCTCTCTTTTCTTTAAAATTCAAGAAATACTTTCGTATCATGAATCAAAATTCAATTATAATTGTTTGTACATGTATCTATATGACCTCCTTACAGTCCATTTCATGTAAATATGACGAGACACCATTTCTCTCTCATCAAACCTTTTTTTATGAATTCTTTTGTCACGCCGTTACGCTGCTGAAATCGCACCAATTTTCTATGCCAATGCCATTTTGTAGTGAATACCATGCCCATTTCTCCATCAAGGGTATTCACCATTATGATGATTTACTTATTTTTTATAATGTTTCATGTATGAATTCCACATTTCTTTATCGTGGAATAAATGATTATGTTTTATGAATCCATGTTTTATGATCCATGTGGAACACTTATGCATGAAATTAATTGTTTAAGAAGGGTGCGCCCTTATAGCGCTTAAATGCATTGGGTAAAGTATAGTATCATGATACATCAAGTGCAATGAGTGTTGACTCATGAAAATTCAATTACAATTAGGGTTTACTCGTGCTTCATGTGCAATGAGGGTTTACTCATGCTCCATGTGCAATGAGCCTTGGCTCATGCTAATTCAATGTTAAGTGTTGTTGCCACAATTCCTCGTTATGATTATCATGATTTATCATGCATTTATGTTCATGTTTCATTTATTGTCTATTGATATTCCTATTGACTAACATGTATTGTAATCCTCATGTTATTACATGTGTACTCCCTTACTGGGCTTTATAGCTCACCCTTTTCTTATGCATGTCCTCAGGTTATCCCATGAAATGCTATGTACGAGGGAATGTAGTGGTCATGTATATAATGTTTTCAATAAAGATGTTGTATTTCATGTTCTAAGTTTTTATGTAATTATCCTAATCCCCAAATACACTAAACCTCTCTATATCCTTTGTTGTATCAAGTGAATTTTTTTGTAATAAAGAATGTTTACGTTGTAATAAAAAGTAGGGTTGTCATATATATTACTTAGAGTTCCAAACCTACTCCATGTGATGTTGAATTTATCAGATCAGTGGTTAGAGAAGTGACTCATGGTGTTTTAGGTCTGTAACTTACCTCCCTCAGGAATTTTTGAACAATATCTAATATAATAGTGATCATGTGCATATGGTGGTAAGATAATATTTGAAGTATATGAATACCTACAAAAAGAAAATTATAAATTCTATAAATAGTCACCTTCTTACGAGGATTACTAATCATGAACATAATTCTCCTTTCAAATTTCTTACTGAGTACCTCATAATTCCCCTTTTCACTCATTAAATTAAAGATCAAGTTAATCTGATGAATGTTATGAACCTAGTTCTCAAGTTGTTAATGTATGAGAAAAAGGTTTTTTCCATTCTATGTAAATAGGAGTAAACATTGTAATTAAGTTCATTAATATCAAGAAACCCATTCATCTTGTTTTTTCAACTATATTTGTTTCTCAAGATTCCATTCCAGTCACTACTAATCTCATCCCTCCAGATTCATCTCCAAATTATTTAAGACCATGACTTACAAATTATCCAAATGAACCTATAGCTATATGAGATCTTCCTTTTTGTCTGACACCTAGAGAATTGTTTAGGTTCATATGCCTATTATTATCATAGAGACTCATTATATACTAATTTTACCAAAAACCAATCATATAGTTACATAAACATCCACCCATATGACTTATGATTCAGATAAGGTTAATGGAAAATGACCGGTTGAAAAGAGTTGAGATTATACCTCTAGTCATTGATAAGGATTTTTGTAAAAACATTTTTTATATATCTTATATCATATACTTCAATTTCTTCTATCAATTCCAATTCTCTTATTATTACTCTTCTATTTCATTCTATTTTCTATTTTATTTTCACATTTTCGTAAACCCAAAACTATGAGAATGAATCTATGGAATTTCATTATTCATTTTATAATGATTTTTATTTTATATCATTATTTATAGTTTTATCATATGATTATTTTATACCAATTACTATAATTATATGACTATAATAATATCCTTAAAAAATTTATTAATGATACATATTTTGATACCATATGTGTTTAATATATTCTTTTGACACCATCCATTCATTGATTTTTAAAATACCTATTATACAGATCACTATTTTACAACCTTTGATTTCATTATTATAAAACACTCACTATATCATTTTAAATTGAATATATTATTTATTTTAAAAACATAGTTTATTCTAAACAAGGGTCACAACAATGCCATGATTTTTTATAATAAAAAAAGGACATATTTTTTGCACCATTGGTTTAAAGATCACAAAATCATGAATCTTATTATATAAAATAGATTAATTAATTTGGTATTGAATTTTATAATATAAGGAATTTTGGAGAAATTTGGATATGTATAGGACATACCCATCATTATTAACTGATACCGTCTAGATGAAAATTTGGTTTTGTATGGGAATGACCTGCCATTAGAGACATATTTGTATTAGGATGAAATTTTGGATAAGTATAAAAAATACCCACCCTAAGAGGATGAATAAACAGAGTAACTTATTGTCCCCCATATTTGTAAATGTGTTGAGATAAAATACCACTAGATAAGAGTCACCATTGGGAGGATTCACCATTCACCATGTCCTACTGTCAACTTAACTCACTATTGTACTGACTCACCAGTAGCTTAAGTCACCATCCGAATTTTCACACTATTTAGAAGAGTCACAATCAATATTTACTTTTATTTATAATTAAATATATCTAATCAAAATATTATGAAAATTAATTCCATTAGTTATTATAATTAGTGTTCTTAAATTATTGTAGGGATGCATTAATGTTTGTGTCAGTTGATCAGTATGAGGAGTATTGGTTTCATATGATTCTTCTTCAATGAAATTAATACATTATGAAGAAGAATCCATCATAAATGATAAAACTACATGAAAATATATACTAATCACGTTAAAGAGGGACGAAATATTGAAATATTAAGATTTTTCTATGAAGTGTAAAACTTTATGAAGAGATTTAATCGAAGCATCCATACCTACAATCAACTATAGAAGATGGAATCAATTCAAACATAAAGATACCATAGGGAATGCAAAAAGAAGAAACCATATGATTCTAGGTTCTACAACAATTCTTTAAATTCATGAATCATGATGGACTTAAATATAGGTCCTTGGTGTCTCATGATTAAGAGCACATCCCACTGAGCATGACTACCTTCTCTACATCATTACATAAAAATTCTAAAGAATGCATTTACATTTTGTGAAATGTGTGAATAAATATATTTAATAAAATAATTATCTCATAAAATTTAAATGTATTTTATAGATATATTTTAAAACACCCATTTCACTTATTTACCAATGTGTTACGGAATAGGTCCACGAATGGCCTAATATTTTTCCCACAGTTGTTGTGGATGAAATCCTTGCATGGCCTAGATAGCCGGTTATATTATCTGAATACTTGAAGATACCTTTTATTGATCAATATGATTTTATTTAATCCTCATAGTAGTGGGTAGATTCCATATTGAGAGTAATTGGTCCTGGCTTGAGACTTGACTTCTTCTATTTATTCCACGGTGTGTTTTGTTTCATTTCTTTTCGATGATTTAAAAAGAATTTGTTTTAAACAATAAACAAAACCACTACATTTATGCTGAATATTAACTAGTGTTTATATAAATTCTTGATTATGTAAATTTATTTCAATAGATAAATTATTTTTCATATAATTTGTAAACACAAATAATCACTCTATGATAAATCTCTTAAATGATCAGAAATTATACTGATCCACTATTATAATTAGCTATGATATTTTAATTATTTAGAGGATTTTATATAAACCCAAGTTTAATTTAAATTATATTTTTCACACAATTAAATCACCCTATCTTTTTATAATAATTCCAACCAACACTAGTAATGTTTAGGGGATACATACACCATATTCTACAATAGTACATTGATGGTTTTTGGATTTTTTCTCAATGAAATAGATTTCTATTCTTGTAAGGATATATATATACCAATAATTGGATTTTTAGTCTATAAATAATTTTTCAAATTAATCTATATGGAAAAATACAATAATAAAAATTGTGGATTTTATATTTTCATTTCCTTGGGAACATCATCTTAGAGGGAGGTGTTTTTATTTTCCCATTTAATATTGAGTAAACAATTACTTCGGACTAAAACATTATGGTATTTATAGTTTGCAACTTCCTTAGTCTATTGGAATACTAAAAATAAATTAATATTATTATCTTGAATTTCAACATGTATTAATAATCATACCAAAAGGGGTATTTTTTCTGTTGGTTGGATAAATCTAAAGAGGATTTTGAGTAGCTAATGTACATATTCAACAATGATTTAGTATTGTGGTTTCTAAGGAATGTGTGGTGTATGAGGATTAATATGATGCATATAGGTCTTGGATATATTAAATGATGATATATATGTGATACATTATTTCTTATGGGTCCATGAAAAATATAACACTTGGGAAAGACTATGTGACTCATGACTTAGTGCATATGAAATTTTTGTGTTCACTAAATAATTGGTGAAATTGTATTTTTTGTGAGTGATTTAAATTATAAATATATTACAATATACTCATGTAAATTTATTATATGGACCTTAATTTGCATCAATGTCTATGGTAATATTTTATAAAAGAATATTATTTTTGTAAAATCAATATTCTCTGGAGGGTAAATGTTGTAGCTAATTCCCAACGTTGGAAATATTGTGATTATTTGTTTAAGGATGTTTCTATGTTGTTGTAATCATTTTATGAGACTTTTTAGAAAAAAGTGACCTTAATTACATTTATATAATGGTTTTTAAGAATAAAAGTTTTAATTAGGTGATAGAGGACCAACTAGAAGGTATTATTTATATGGTTCTGTGAGATTAGATTATCTTTGTAGATTCACTTGATGAATTTTATGAAGGGGGGGAAAACATAATCCTCTTATAGTTTCTACTAGTTTTTCTATTATATATGTGTGAGTATATATTTATGTATTTCAATTTATAGACATTGGTAATATAGAATGGTGTGATTAACATGTTACATGGTCATTTCCCTCAATTCTGAGAGTCAGGTAAATAAAAGTGTGTTTCTATGATTGTTTCATGGATCATCAATTTTAAGTATGTGAAGGTCACACACCATGTCACTATTATTGTAATTAAACCCCATTAGGTTCTTTAGTGGTCATGGGAAAATATCTATATAGAATTTTAAAATATAATTATGTGGTAATCTATAGAACATGAAAAATTTTAGCTGATTGCTCACTAAATGAAAAAGTAAAAAAAATTCATTCTGTTTTGTGAGAAAATTTAAAAGGACTTGTTTTGTTTTCTATACATATTTTAAACTTCATAAAACAATTGATTACCATCAATAATTATCTCTATCCTTTTTTTTCTCATTTCTCATTCAGGTTGTAAAGAATTTATAGGATAATTTTGGGACCCAACTATGTTGGTCTAAGGCCATTCACCCCCAATAATATAGTCATACCAATATTATATTCTAGTTTATAGAAGATATTTTTTGAGTGTTCCCCGATATTATTTTAGTATTTGGGCAAATATCATACCCTTAGTATATTTTTCATATATATATAATTATTATTGTATTATTAGAATGGGAAATTATGAGGCCTATTATGGGAAACATTATAGTATATCCCTTTAGTGAATGGTTATTGGTGAGTAATTTATTGTTGGTATCGAGTTGAAATGATTTGAGATGAAGATGGTCTAGGTGATGTTAATATATATGAGATTTAATAGGATCCATTAGACTAAAATTATTTAACCAGATAAATAACCATTATTTTTAGGTTAGAAGACCATGTGTTCTTGATAGTCTCACCTTGGAATACTCTATGAAGGTTTGAATTTGATATAAAACTATTCCAAAGGTATATTAATGTATAATTTGTTCAATAAAAAGTTGGGGGGGGGGTAATTATATCCAATAATTACTTCAATAGATAATCCATGTGCATAATGTGTTTTAGAAGACATATTTGAGGAACTTTATTCACATTTTCCCTCACATTATTAACAAGGATGAGATGGATGTTGAGGAAGAAATGAACATTATGGAGAACCAAGTGGATATTGAGGATCACATGGACAGGTTTATTCATGGGATAATTATTACATTGTTTTTTATATTTGGTATGTGTGGAATTATTCATGATAGATCATGGGAGAGTGGGATTCAAATGGTATCATAAAAAGCTCAATCCTTCTTTTTTCTGATTTGTGATTTTTGATGTGAGGAAAATTGATCATTGGGGAGGATGTATATAAATCTGTGATATTCTAGTACATATTAATAGCAAACTTATTGAATTTACTTTGACATGCAGAATACCAAACTAAATAGAGTAAAATATTTATTAAAATTAACGAGACAAAATAAAATATTAATATAAATTTTCAAAACTAATAATTTAACACTATTTTGTAAATGATATGTAATATGTTTAAGAACACTTTAATATTAGAATTTCAGATTTTCTATGAAAAAAATAATAGACTAGTATTTCCTGACAAGGGTATTTCATATTAATATATGAATACTCATCACATAAAAATATTTTTCAGGGAAAGATTTTATTGGTCTTCTTCCATTGGAAATGTGTATAGAAAAAAAATGTGTTCATAATTGAAGTATATCATCTCTATCAATGTTCTTCAAAATTTAAAAACTTCTGAAACATATCATACTTAATAAATTTCTATATAACCATGGTTAATTGAATATAAGAATGGGTGAGCTCAAATTCATAGTATGGGTAAACAAGGGATATATCATTACAACATGATCATAAGGGTGTAAGAACATAAGAATATCATTCGAAAACTATAAAATCCATATCAATGATCATAAGCATGATTCATGGAGAAAATCATGGTGGTTTATAAGACATGAATCATAATATAATGAAATAGCATAATCCTTAAGAGGATGATATGGTCATAGAAATGTAGATAAAACATAATATGAAAATATTGTGAACATCTATAAGCATAAACACATTGACTCATTAAATTATGGTCATTGAATCAGGCCCACACATTAACTTATATACATGAAACACGGTCTACATAAAAACTTATGGATTTAAAATCCAATTCCACACATTAACCTATAGATATGAATCTAGGCCCGCATATAAACTTATCGACATGATTCCATGTCCACACATAACCTTATGGACATGAAATAAGGTCAATTCAAAACATTAGGTATATGAAACTACGTCCAGAAATAATATTGTGAACCTCAAATCTAATTCACAAATAACATAATAAACTCATGAGTTATCCATCAATACCCAATAAATTGGACAGAAATTTTGGTCCCATAATTCATATAATGAAAATAATATATATTTTTTCCATAAGAATATCATAAACATCATATCAATACCCATGAAATGAATTAGGCTTCATAATTATTTCATCACAGCATGACCTAGGAGAAAAAATATATTCATAAACTACTTTTCATTAATAAAAAAACTAATTCATATAAAAAATATGGAATATATCATTAAATCATATCATTATTAAATCACATGTATCATAAATGGATGTAATCATAAATGAAAAAAGCTTTTGAATGATCAGTTGGAAATTTTTTTAAGAAAATATAAATTTTAAATTGAAATAATTTTTTTAAAATCCAAAAAATATGTAATTTAAAAAATAATAATTTCGTTCAAAATAAGATTTTAAATATGTAACGGATTATTTAAATCATGGATTTTATTGATTTTGGGGAATTTTATTAATTTCTTACACATAAAATTTGATTCCATTTAATTTTAATAAGAAAAGTAAAAGAGTACATTATATAGAAAATTTTAGAAATATGCATATAAAGACATTTAATATATATATATATATATGTGCATAAAAAAAATATGCAATCGATGAAAAAAATACTGAAAACATTTATAGATTACATGGATTTGGATGAAATAGGATTTTGGACTGAAGAGATAAATAATGTAAATTTTCATTAAAAACATTATTTTAGGCTATTGATTTAATAATTAAATAAAAATTAAATAAAAGAATTTTTCACTATAAGTAAGAATTTTAGATGAAATTTCATGATTTTCATGAGAGATATATCACAAACATGGGGAGTGGGTTTCACCCAGGCTTGGGGCTAACCCCATCTCTACCTATGACGGTGCCATTTTTTTTCTTCAGAGGTCAGGTTCCCATGTCAGATGGTTCCCTCCTTTTCATATCTATCGGATCTTCCAAGTGTCTCTGATCCGTTTTCTCTCCCATTTCTGCTTCTCTCAGAGTTTCCATCTTTTAAGATCTCTCCAAGGGCTTCAGAATCCCTCAATGGGTCTTCAACTTTCTTCTTGTATCCTTTAGAATTCCATGAAGCTGCAACAGTGCATTTGTGTGCCTTGGTTAAAAGGATCAGTCCGGATCGCCCCCTAATGGGTATCCTTTCAAGGTATGTTAATTCTTTTTGGGAGTTACTAAAATGAGATATTGCTGGGGTTCTCGACCGCTTCCATTTTTGTATCCATTTCGAGTCCTTCGAGTATTTTTTCTCTGGCTTGGTCATGCGAGTCACGGAGCAATGATATTCTACCCTTTCTTCTATTCCACTAGACGGTTGATTTCCACAAGTTATGTGACTGTAAATGATCGTCCCTATAGATCCTCCTTCCCAGCACGCCTCTGCCATTCTATAACCATGGGGTTTTAAATGGGATCAGTGATCACCTCGGTTGTTTCTTATTCATCGATGATGCTACCACTTGAGTGCTTCCCCCTGGAATGTGTGTGTTAACATCGATATGGATATGGAAAGGTCACTTCCTCACCCCATTTTTCTCTTTGGGGGTGGTGGGGATGGTTTCTGGAAACGAATTATCAAAGAAGATATGGTGGGATTCTGTTCGTTCTACTTCTTCCAAGGGCATTCAAAATCAATATGTCGTTGGGGTCGAGGCCATTGTCGAAGAGATTCCTCCCTAGCTTCTCAAGTGTATGATACCCTCTATTTGAATGAGGATCCTTATTATCCTACACCCTTTGTGCATATTCTAGATCCCTCTTCAAATCAGGCCCTCTATACGAACTAAGAGATTTCATTTCAACCACCCTCAGTGCAGATGTTGTCCCCCTATTCTTCTCATGGCCATATTCGGTTAATCATTGGATCCCCAATCCACCTAATGAAGGTGGATAAATTTGAGGATCTACTTGAAAAATCATATCTAGGGGTGGGATTTTCCCCGAATAATCACTATCATGCCCGGGTGGAGCATGTGTCAAGTGCGGGTATTGGGGGTACGCCCCTCATCGGTGTCTACTACAACAGTTCCGGGTGTGATGGATCCCCAAGTTATCTATTGAATATGGGTAAACAAGTGGTGGTTGATGAGTATAGATTCACCCTCTACCAAGGAAGGGGGTCAAAATGTGCATGTAATTCCCCTCCCGAGCTGAAATGGATGGGTCTAAAGAACGGAGTATATCATGTCCTCCTAAACACAAGGAAAATACACCAAGAATTGAAATGCCCAATGTTACACTCATCTTGGGTGGTGGTTTTATCTACTCATCAATCAAGTACTGAAATCAAGGAGTTTCCCCATTATGTGACCTTATCCTGAATATTTATAATTCTCCTCCCCTCTCCCTAAGGGGAAGGAATAGAAAGATGGAACTAGTGGACTCGGGTAACTGAATTATCCCAGGAAGTCGAGTTAGACAGTGTTCCAAGAGAATGTTTAATACCGCCTTTGACTGAATATGTGATAGTTTTTTTTAGTTCTTTTAGTTTTTTTTATTATTATTCTAACATGAATGTCATCACACATATTATGAGGATTTTCCTCAGTTGTGGTTTAAGAACTAGAAGGGTCCACCAGTGCAGAAACATCTAGATTTGGACGAATGGGAAGCTATGACACCTTCCATCAGTACCAGGCCTGTCCATCCATACATGGGACAAATATATTAGTTTCCATTCCATGGTGGTGGATTATTTTTATTAATGTTGGTGATTGGGAGAGGCATCTCGAAATTATCTTGATTTTTTTATATTGATTTTTTATTCTATTGGAATTGTTTGGGGCCACACATACCTTTAAAAGTGTCAGTTGAAAATACCATGAAATTGGATTGGAGCCATGATAGATATATCACAATACTTCATCATGAAAATAATAACCATTATCAATCCCAAAATATAATGAGATTATAACATAAAACCATTACCAGTTTAGTAATGCTTTATTCATAATCTCCATTAAAGAAAAATCCAATAATGGATATTGAAATACAATTAATTTTATAAATAGGTATCATAAAAAAAATTTAATATCAATGATATGACCCATACAAAATAAATTAGTAGTGTATATGGCATTTTTCCAATGAAAATAAAATTAAGATGAAACTTCCCTTACCACATTGGTAAATGATGAATCGTAGGCCCTAAGATAGAATAAATTAAAATTAAAATTAAAAAATTTTAAAAAATTATATTCATTATATAATATTTACAATTGGTATAATACTTTCCACACAAATGAAATCATTAGTGAATATGGTATATGTATCTATAAATAAGAGAGAGACAGGAAATCCCCTAACATAAGTCCTAAATTTCATCACACATAATAAAACATATTTAATTATAAATATATGATTATTATACATCTATTCTAAAACTATAATCATATATATGGTACCACATATGATTTACATATAACCTTTTATTACCCTTTTATTGAAAATTCATTGTTAAAATAATGTTTCGGGTATTAAATGCTTCATTTTGTTGTGTGTTCATAATTTTTGATACTTTAGCATTGATCATGGATCCATAATATTCAAAATTCTAATAATGATATAAAAGTAATATATTATCATTATATATTTATTTACAATAATAAATTAAATTTAAAGGTACGAAATAAATTACACCATTCATAGAGATAATAAGTCGTAAGTATGTATTAAATCTATGAATGTTTTCTCAACAAATGGATTGAATGATTTATATGTAACATTTAACTATAAAATAATCATTTATATGTAATAGATATCACATATATATTCATTTATTATATCCTTATTACTATCCATTTCAAAATAAAATAATAATTGAATCCCATCACTTCATGGCTACGCTCGAGTGACATTATCATTTTCCAATGGATTATAAAGTAAGAAGGTAGATTTGATATTATATTTATGTCATTAAAATTATTCCATTAATATTTCATAAATATGTTATATCCATCATTATATCCTTATGTGATAGTAAGCGATCAAAAATTTGGCATTAGTCCACTATACAGACGATCAATAGTTTCGTTTCCCATTTGATGTGTGAGAAAAAAGATGTTGGTTATGCCAGTATAATATTTAATTCACTATATATGGGAGGTAATTAATTTAATATGTCACAATATTTGAAAAATATTTTAAGGAGGATGAGAAATAAATACATTCCATTAAGAATTATACATGTTTTTCAAAGTACTAATTTTGTTAGCACTGAAATCATTTATTATAGGGGTTCCTAATAAAATTAATTTCAATATGACATGGGAAGGGTTTGAAAGAATTTAATTTTGTATGATTTGGATCATCCAAAATTATATTGCAGTGTGGATAATATTTTATAGGATATTTTCTTTTTATTAGTGGGGAAAAGAACCATGCTGGAAACTACATATAAATTTTCTAAATGAATCTAAAATGTTAAATTCATTTCCAATCCAAATTCATCCAAATTAATATAGAATAAAATTTTTTATATAATAAAATTTAAATATTGGAATAAAATTTTATTTATAAATGTTTTCTAGGAAAATATTCATTAAAATTTTGGTCTACCCCCCTCAGAGTAAACGTTTTATATCCTTTAACACAATAATTAGTTTTTTATCGTTTTAACTACTCGTTATGAAAAAAATTATGTTTACCTTATTATATAATATAATTTATTATCATAATGAATATGGAATCCATTTTTTCAAATTAAATTTATGGTATAAATGAATTTAATTTAAAATTACACATGTCCACATGAAAAAAGTGGTTTTCAAAAGATAATGATTCCATTAGTATAAATTTTTTTATATAATAATAATAATAATATTGATTCCAATGACCTTAATTATATTAAATTAAATAAAATTTATTTATTGTTAATCTCAAAAATATTTTAAAATATAATATTACATTTTAAATAAATTAAATTAAATTGTAGATTTCAATATAAATTAGTATTTCTAAATATATTTGGATTAAAAAATTTATTGTCTATTTTAAAAAATTAATAATTTTTTTTAGAAGTAAGTATTTTAGAATTTTATAATGACACAACGAGTTATTACATTCTTCTTTAAAAATATGTTTAAATAATATAAAACAATTTTCCTTATTTTTAAATTTTTTATTTTTCTTTATCATATTTCTGAGATAATCTTCAATGTTATGTTTAAATAATAATATTAATTTTTTATTAAAATTCATCAACACTCTATGTTTCATGTAATGAAATATAAAAAAATTATTTATATGTACAAAAATTATTTCATAAAATATTAGAATGTTACATTCACCCACCTCCCCCTAAAATCAATTTATCCCTAAAAATTACATGAAATTGTTACAAACAATTATGGATACTTATGCCCCATTATATCCATAGGATCCCACATTGGTTCTTTAATATGGTAGTTTTAGTACAAACATTGAAAAACTGGTTCACCTTATTTCCTAGTACTATCTGCCTATTATCCAAAATATCCATAATTTTTTACTCATTGGAAATATAATATTATAGTGTTATGACCATGGATTTCATTACATGTGGAGATTCAGGTATATGATTCCCCTAGAGAGATATAAGGAACATATCATTGACTTGAGAGTTATTTAGAGTGGGCCCTAAATGATAAAAAATATCATAGATGATCAAGAATATATAAAGGGATAATATACCTAGGGATAATAACTTATTTTATAATTAATCTCGTTACCTTATTCTGTAATTATTTTCAAAGTAATACCTTCTCACCAACATTAAAATATAGATCACGCTGATGATTTTCAGCAACACTTTTATGTCAAATCAGAGTTACCACAACATCTAGTTGAATAAATCTAACCTTTTATATCATTTACACATATTCCGATCCCCCCAATATATTTATATATCCAAATATCTTCAACAATGTTTGTGTTCTACAATTATTTCTATAGGGGGATTTAATAAGGGTCGTCTGAATGCTTGAGTGATGCTATTATTTTATGAAAACATGGCTAGAGGAAAGAAATGATCCCAACATCCTTCGAAATCCATAGAAGAAGATCACATCTCATCCTATAGGATATTAATTTTTATACAAAAATAACAGTATACCTAAGGAAGATACTTAGTTCTTAAAATCAACATTTTATTAAAATCATTTTTAATATTTCACTAGAACATTGAGGTAAACATTGGATCCTAATCAGATATAATTGAATGAGGAAATCCCTGAAAATTTACCCCTCAATTAATTTATATTCTAATAAGTAGTAAAACATAGAGATATTATCTGATGTATATGAAGTGTGAGGACATCATATGGTTGTTGACTACAACCCATATATCATTTTCCCCATGTTGATGTTTTCACATTTCCTTTATGGTAATGATAATGGTTGTTACATCCAAATATAAATTTTTATATAGAATTAAAATATTGACAGACCAATAACCAAGATAAAAACTTTGAAATATTTATCTTCATGTCATCTCACAACATATAAACATTCATATATATATATATATATTTATACTTCTTGGATGAATAAGTAATGAACAAATATGATCATCCTATAATAGATCATTCGTAAAATATGGTATGGATTGAACATTTAAAAGGTTCCCAATCCATATCATTCCATTACAATCAATTTTAAAAATTAAAATCTTTATAACATTTATGCAGCTCTACATAATAATTATGTGCATCTTTAATCTTCCAATTTATAGATGGTTGAATATTTCATTGATAAATACAAGATTTATCCCAATTCTTCAATATTTACAAACACATTTGTTGAAAATTTAGAAACATTAGATCTTTTTTTATACTCAACATATATATACGTACATGTTCCATTCAACTCAAAACATCATCGAACATGATCACAATCCCAGGGTGGAAAAGCGTTGACCAATAATAATATTTAATCAGTTACATCCATCATCTTTGGTGTATAATCAATATTCACTATGTAAATATATTATTTAATATATTATGATCAGTATATATACCACATACATATATATATGGAATAATAATCCATATATTTAATGAAAACATTACATTCAGTAAGTTCAAATATTGAGTTGGGGGTTTTTTCTCAAAAACCTTCAATTGTCATGAGGTGTTAGCGATAACTGTATCATTCTTCTCGAGAATTAATCCCAATAAATTATTTGATATATCAGTATATATATTGAACCCATATCCACTATATGGTAGTGTAAGAAATGGTTACCATGGTAACATTCTATTCGGTATCTTGAAATATTCCTCGCAATCATCTGTCCAAAAGAACATTACTCTTATTTGAGATAATATGGTTAGTGGAATAGACATTAAAGATTACTATTCCACAAAACATGGATAAAATCAAGATAAAAATGAAATATTTGTATATCATTCATAGTGTCTTGTCTTGTCCAATGTTTAATATACTCATTAATTTATGGGTCCACAAATATACCTTTTCTAGAGATTATATGACCCAAAATGATACTTCATGTAACCAAAATCCTCCCCTAGTAAACAAAGAAAACAAAATTCTCCTTCAAAAGGTTATTCAGTAAAATTATAAAGTTATATTCATGTTGTTACTTAATTATTGAATATATATTAATATTATCTATAAACAATACTAAAATGCGATTAAGTTATTCTCTAAATACACTATTCATCAACTACGTTTTGATAGTAGAGGAATCAGTAAGTTCAAATTGGGTCACTATATATTCATAGTGTCCAAACCATAAAAAAAAGTTTATCATAGTTGTATTCTCTTTCATATCCTTCAAATTAATATTTCTATAAGAATATTTAATCATGTAAAATTGTTGAGATCTACATAGTTAATGAAACATTTAATCAGTATGGTGAAAAGCATACATACTCTTCATTTAAAGTTTCTTATGTTCCTAATAGTCAATGAAAAGATTTAGTGATCCATATTTTTTATTAACAAATAAATTAGTGCACACCATTGTGACACAATTTACCGAATAAATCCCAATTCATGAATATCATGGATTTTCATCTTCAATTATTATAGCTAAATAATGACCATTCAATAGGGAGTCTATAAAATTGTTGTAGAACCATGAATAAATTACATTGAGAACACAACATAACTATTCAGTGGAATACTATGAAAATATTTCAAAAATATAGGAAAAATCCCTTAAAATTGTCATATCATCCATTTTTAGTTTCTCCCCATCCCTATGAGATATAAATCCCTTTTTCAGAAGGAGTCATCACCCATTAATGTGATGTGATATCCACTGAAAGGTAATATTTATCATTACATCGATAAATTATAATAGGTCAGTTCGGAATATGAAACATGAATTAGTTCCTCAGTAATTGATGTGGTATTTGTATAATGTAATCCATTACATGCCTAATATAAAATAAAATTGAACCATAGTTAAAATAATTATATTTTTAGAATGCCCATTCCCATAAACATAAAATATGGATGAATCAAATACTTGAGATGTGATAATCATTATATTAGTGTCTTTCAATATTATTTCACCATCTAATATTTGAGGTAAACAATATATATATATATATATATATATAATTTTCATGATATAAATCAATATTATAACTAAAATTAAATAGGTTACATAGAAATTTGATAATTCAAATTTCCAAATCATCTTTATCATTCTTTAAAAAATAACATTGTAAAACCAAAATGATCATCTTTACCCTAAACAATCTTCGATCATATTGATAAAATATTCATAGGATGTTGAGATCATAAAACATTATTTCCAATATTATAATACATTATTTCACAACCATCCCCCCCCCCCCCAGGGCCCATGCTACGACTACCACATTCCCACTTCCGAAAGGTTAGGGGATGGAAGATTTATCCTGCAAGTGGGTGTCATTTTCCGATTACTTGTACACAAGAACACAGACAACCCTAACACGAAATGATGAAAAGTAATAAATTAATGGCACTAAGACGACCACTGAATGTAAAACTATAATCTATAATTCAAATAAAAAATTAATCCCAAATAAAGTCATGTTGTAATCAAGTGGGTAAGAGGTCCTTCAAAATCGTTCCACAGAAAACCCTACCTGAAGGGTAGTTGTAGTGTACCTTCCAGAAGCTGTAGGAGTATGCCTAGCCTGTCTGATCTCATTGAGCATTGCCTAATATTGGGCAACCAAGGTCTTTATTGAAGCGTTGACCGTCTTCACAAGAAACTACATGTGTTGTTGAAGCCCATGTAGGGGTGAATAACACAATATATAGTAAGTAAACCAAACTAGAAAGAAATAACACAATGGAAAATTACACAATAAGAATTTTCATCACATAAAGGTATAACCTAATATATAGAAAGCAAGATTAGTAGTCATAATGATAATATTATTGTACTACTAAGGGACTCATCACCGATTAGTAAATGAGGTCTGTCAGGACATTGATGTCCACTCATATTATATGCCACTAATTTCAGCCCGGCTATCGGGCCAGTGAGGTCTTCTATTCCGCTAGGCCTCCAAGGACCTCATGGAAACTGGGACACTCAGGTCCTCTCATTATTCGAGGCCACTATGGTCTGCTCAGCTGCCTGGCCACTAAGGTCCTCCCATAAGTCGGGTCAATGAGCTCTGTCCAGCTACCCGACCACTAAAGTCTACTCTTCTGGTGGGCCCTAGAGGTCTTGTCGGCTACCGGTCCACTGAGGTTAACTCATCTATTTTTTAAATCATTCAAAATCTTCATGATTCCTATAATGAACCACGTTTTGAACAAGGTTAAATAGTGGTGGAAATTGATCTTTTTCAATTACTGAACTAGTCGAATTTATGGACAATCTTCAGAATAAGATTTCAATGGTTTGAACCATTATTTTTAATGTACTTTGGGTTGGCTGAAGGCCCGAGAGGTTTCCCGAGTGTCTCGAGGTGTTTTGGGTTCGTCGTACCCGAAGACGGATGGTTTTTAAGAGACAACAGAAGGCGCACGGTTGGCGCACGGTTTCCGAAACCGTTTGGCACAAACCATGCGCCATAAAATAGGGAGGCAGAGGAGTCAACACGGCATGCGCATGGTTTCCCCAAACTATGTGGCCAGCCCGTGCGGGGTGTCCTGGGTGTCCAGTGAGGGATGCACAGTTGGCACACAGTTTTCCAAGCCGTGTGGCCCAAGCTGTGCGACGTGCCCTGTTTTGGGTTTTTAAAATATTTAAAAATAAATTAAAATAAATTCCTATGTAACTTAATGCTCTCTCCCTCACTCCTCTTGGCCAGATCCCACATGATCCCTCCCCCTTGGAGCTACGACGCATGGAGCCCCCATCGTCTCCCTCCTCCATTGATCACCTCTTCAGATATCTTGAGGTTTCCCCTCTGATCATTGAGGTAAGATTTCTCCCTTAGTCTACTCTCATTGTTGGGCCGATTTAGGATTTCCCCTTTACCCTATTTCCATTCGGCCGAACCACCCTAGGTTTAGGGTTTGTGTTTGTTTCATTTTTTTGTTTCGTTATTGTAAGGGGATGCAAAAGGACTCTCGGGACCTCATGGGTGTGCTTATGATGTCCGCCGCCAAAGGAAAGGCGGATTGCTGTCATTTCGGTCTACCAGTTTGATTCCGAGGTAAGGGTTTTTCCCGTTTATTGTTTTTTCATCCTCTAAGTTAATGTACTAGGTTGTCAATGAGCTCCAGGTGTGTTTTTACTTGTGTGTTAGGCTTTTGAAATGGTTTTTCTTAGCCAAACCTTGGGCAGCTTTCCTATGTAGGCAAAGGTCGTATGTGAAATCACATATGCCCTGTGGGGGAACAGCAACTGCATCTATAGTTAGAAAGATCCAAGAGCCGGAGTGGACGGATGGATCCACCATGAGGTTGGATCTCTCTCCTTGGACTTTAATTTAAATTGAAGAATTTATAGAGTTTAATACTGCATTGTTTTAGTATTTAAATTATGCAAGTTTAGCCGATTAAATTCTTCTGTGAAAATCATGTCAATTGCTGGAATAAGATAAAAGAGGTTTCTTGGTCACTAAAATAACAATTTAATAATAAAACCCCTCGATTAGAGGTGAGCTGTCTTCATGATAAAAGTAGAAAGTAGATTCATATGATTTCATGATAAGTTGTTGTTGTGATTTGGTGATAATTGATGATGTCATGTTTCCTCAGAATTGTACCAAATGGTTGAGGCAAGGCAGTTGTGCTCTTTTAATTAAATGTATTAGTTTTGTAAGAAAATGCCTTCAGAGAATGGAATAATCACGGATTATATTAATGGAATAGATCTATTGAATGGGACATACCAAGGAGGGGCAGTCCATAGCACCTCTGTATGATTTTAAAATCCCAATATGTCTTTGAAATTATATAAGAATAACGAAAAATGAATTTGGGGTTAGCCTATACCGTACATGAGAAGGGTTGCCTCAAGAACCTTATGTCAATGTGATTATGATACATGAGATGGTTTGCCTTAGGTATATTTGTATGGACGTGATTATCACCATTTACGTGGATAAGGGATGTTTAATTGTTGTGATTGTGATATGACTTTTGGATGCTTATGAGGTAATTCCCAAACTATCATAATATAAACATGGTTGTAATGTGAGTGCACACATGCTGATGCCAACTGGTGATGATTGCTTGTCTATATGGGAGGCACTTATACCCCATGCCAAATTGATGAGTGTGAAAAATATTTTGTTGGATGGGAGTCAGTTATACCCCATGCTAGTGTGACAGTACGTGTATAGAAGGGAGTTATTCTTTTCCCTTTCTAGTCTCCTTTAGAGACTGGAGGTATTATTACCTCGTGCTCACTACCCTCTATACATGTATCAAATGGAGTCATTCTTACCCCACGGCAGTTGACCATTACGGACAAGAGGCATTTTTACCTCATGCCCACAAATCATATTAATGGGTGGGAGTCATTTTTACCCCAAGCCATCTATAATCTAAATTCATTTATATTTATATAAATATATGGTTACATGATCAGGATACTTTACAGACAACGAGCCGAAGCTGGTATAGCCGTCGGGTGTCCTAAGGAACCTGGATAGGTGTTTTTTATCTATGTTTTCCTTCTTATTGAATCCTATTATACATGCGTACTGCTTTAATTAATATTACACTATCTGGTTTAGGTTAGACACCGGTGGTGCCGGCCTACTGAGATTTATATCTCACAGCCTACTCGGTCCGCCATTGCACTAGGGTACCCGATTAGACCTTCTTCCTTGCAGGACCTAGGTTGTGGGCTGTGCTGTTTGTACTTAAGGAGTTAGGAGAAAAGGACAAAGCGAGGGCTTAGGATGCTTGGGAGATCACCCGTCGGGCCTTGCTGTCTTTTCTTTATTCTCTTGCATTGTATTGTAAGCATGTTGTATTGTTACTTGTTTTCACCTTGTATAATTCATCATCCCTATATCGTGTAAACTGGCTTAGGCCGACTACTATAAAAAAATATCACTATTTGTCTTCTGCTGCTGTTTTCATTGTTTATTTATTACCTCTTCTACTACTACTGTTATATATTCTGATATACAGTTGTGAAACTCTGATAAGAGGGTATAGTCTCCCCACTATCACCTCCTGATACCCTTGCTTCTAGTCAGTAGCCTCTGGTTTATGGGGAGACACGCTTTAGGCCATGTGACCTACCGGTCTAGCCACCTGTTCGATGGTTAGCCGGGCTGGGATGTTACAATTCCCCCTCATTGTGAAGTTTATTTTGAGATAATCTTATCCTCAGGCAATCAGTCGTATTCCAACATCCACGAAATCTCAGCTCGTTTTTGTCAAAATGATTGTGTACATATAAGTGTCCCAATGCTACTAATGTAAAATCAATCAAACACACAGTTTTGAAGTTATCGACATTTTAGGAAAAGGGGTCGGTTGTGTCTGAGTCGGGCCAGACCAAACCGATCCTGCCTGGGGTCCATAGACCAGACTCGTGTCCAACCCGACCCAAATATGGCCCAGTCTGCTGGGCTCTACCTGGAATGGCTAGGTCGAGGTTTTGGCACTCTAGGGTGGCCATTCTAGTTTTCCCATGATGCAGCGAGTGCCCCGTCCATCCCATGATAGTTGTAGTGAGTCGCCACCATAGTCCAATTGGACCAGGACCTCCAACAGTGTGACATAGCTTGGCATCAGTGTTGTCACACCACCACCGGCTGATGCCGATTGTTCCCTCTACAAGCCATTAGACCTGCTTTGGGGGTATGTTTTCAAATCCTGAGGGTATAACATTTTCATCAGGTTGTCTTCCCCCCAATTGTGTCATATAACTCATCATTTCATCGATCCAGGGGTCCGATTTCACTAAGAACCTCTCGAAAAATTCTAATGTGACCACATGGGTATGTCTCCAATGAACACGAGGATAATTAGTGATCTAAAGGAGATCCCAATGCGACAAATTATGGCCTCATTCTTTTGAACTTCATTCATCATGTTATAAAAAATGAAGACATTGAACAAATATTATTTCATATAGACCTTTCATTAATCCCTGCAAATGAATTCCCAATCACCCAAGAACAATCGACACACTGATCAACATGTTAGTGAGGTGATCCATGTTCATTTTTTATCACTGAAAAATGGTGAAAGATAACTCTCTTGGGAAATAAACCCTTACATGGAAAACATGATTGATCAGAGATATAGAATGGTGTCACATGTAGTCGTTCGTTGATCCTTGATACCTAGTTTCTCATTATCACTGGAAATACATAAAAGGATCAGTAAGGGTTGAATAAAATAATTTGTTGGCGTGATCTTTCAATCATTTCTTTCCAACACAAAATATCCATGTTTAGAGAAATCCAATATTATGACAATGATCACATATTAGATTATCCAATTAAATGGGGAAATAATGTTTCATCATTTCTATTATAGTACGCCGTAGTGTAATTACAATATTTCATTTATGAAACCAAATTTTTGTTATACAAAAAAAAATTGAAAATTAAAATAACATAAAATAACAGATTATTTTATTTTTCTATAGGAAAATTCATATATTAAATTTTCTTAAAATTACAAAAAATAATATTTTTCCTCGAATCGCGCCAGTCAAGGTTATGTCTATTATGAGAGAAAATCATTATTCCGGACACAGCGATGCCCTCAAATTTTTAATCTGGGTACCAATTGATATGGTTCAAAAACACTTCACGTACAATATTTTGAATAAACATAAAAAGTTAAAAAAAATTATTCTGGGATCCCTGAACCTTAGAATAATGATCCATCTAAGTACCAGGTCTTGATATTAGACCATATAAATAATAATAATTATATTTAATATTTGGGACATTACATTACCCGCACATTATGACTATACATCCCCATAATCCAAAAAAATGGATAACAACTGAGGGTAATCATATCAGATATAAGCCTTATAATATTAAGTTATCACCAATAAATTATAATTCTACCATTGAACACAAACCAGTGGATTCAGCCATCCACGAATTATCCTTTCATATCGAACCTTAATATCTATTTGGAACGCTGGAAATGTATCCCCATAATCAACAAAAAATTTACCCTAGTTGATGACATGTGATGGATCATCTGCGTACCTCCCCATCTATGATATGTGGAAGATATTATTCACCTGGAACATTTTTATGGGGATATCTAGGCGGTACAACACCTCACCAACACTTTTCAAAAGATGAAATGGTCGATGAACCGTAGATAGAGTTTTCCTCCTTGACCAAACCTCTAGAATCCCCATCAAGGTGAGACCCGACGGAAAACATAGTCTCCCTCCTCAAACTCCAAGGGCCTCTGTATCCTATAATAATAAGATTTCTACCTTATCTGTGTAGTCCTCATATTCTCTAGGATGACTTTCACTTTTTCAATAGTAGCGCATACCATCATTTGACCCATGAGAAATTACTCCACTCGGTTTTTTCAGCATAATGATGACTACATGGTCTCTCTAAGAACACCATGAACGGTACCATACAAATGGTGGAGTGGTAATAGTGGTTTTACATGAACTCTTCCAGTGGTAGGTGATCCTACCAACTGTGCCAGAAATCCAAGACACAATAATGTGGCATGTCCTCTAAAAACATGATAGTCCTCTCTATCTGACCATCCATCTGATGGTGGAAAGTTGTGCTCAATTGATGATGAGTCCCAAAAACCTCCTCCAATCACATACACAACTAGGATGTAATGCATGTATATTGATCATAGAATATAGTCTATGGGACTCCATGGAGTCAAACAATATCATGCAGATAGAGGCATCCTATGTTCTCTTTTGAGCCCTACTCCTGGATGTGTATGAAGTTGGAAGACATGGTAAGTTGGTCAAAAGCCACCAAGATGGTATCGTACCCCCTGGATGTTTGGGGAATACTCGTCACACGGTCTATTGTGATACCACCCCACTTCCACTCTAGAACTTCTAGTGGATGAGTCAAACCTACTGTAACCTAATTCCTTGCCTTCACTTACTGACAAGTAAGGAACGTTGTAACAATCTTCAATGTTGCCTTCATCATCCCCAGGTACCAGAGAAAACATCTTAGGTCTTGGGACATCTTTTCCAATCATGTATTTCATTCCAATGCAGTGGTTTAGAACTCTCTACGAACCTCTTCACACAACTCCACTACCCTTATGGTTCTCTTTCTGAAAAGGATGACGTGCTCCCCACCAATCAAATATCTTTCAATAGTCTGTCGTATAAATTACTGAGCAACTCAGGCCTCATTATTATTATACACATGTTGTGCCTCCAAACCCACTATATGAGAATGGGAGTGAAAAACATTGAATAAAGGTGATCTGCTCCATCACCATCCATTAAGAATATATGCAATACAGATAACTACTGTGATTCCTTACTTAGAAACTACAAACTAGATTTTGTACTGAGTGCATCACCTACCATATTCTATTTCATAGAAGAATTTACTCTTTTGATGTCATAGTCCTTGAGGATCTGTAGCCATATCATCTATCTCATGTTCTTGTCCTTTTGGGAGATGATATATCTGATACTTTTGTTGTCATAGTATACGGTTAATCACTCACCCGAAAATTAGTGCCACCACTTCTTCAATGATATGACCAGCACTAGTGGATCTTTTTCATGGGTATTGTAATTCATATCATTGTCCTTCAATTACCACGAACCCTAGGCTATAAAAATCAATTCATGCATCAGGACACTGATATGCCCGATTGGAGAATAAATTTTCATAAATTCTATTGAGTACCAAAACATTTTTTCACAATATATATTTTCTTGGAGATAAAATGATTAAATTTTGTGATCATGAAGATTTTCAGAAGCTTTAAAACAAATGTCACAAATTATTAATGATAAGAACAAAAGTTCACAACTACACAATTTGTACACTTCATTCAAAGACCATGTACTTTTTCCCAAAAATAGATCATTATGTCCATGTAAACACCCATGTTTCCATCCAGATGTTTCAAAATGTGTACATCACATTAAATTCCATGTACCACCTTCTCGAAGTAGTTTATGGCCTATATTGACACTACACGCCATGTGGGGTGGCCCTACATACCTTGTACCCCCACTAACTGACCACCGAGACCTTCAATGTCAATGGAGCTGTGGCAGATCACCTACCAACTAAGAAAGAAGACCCTAGTAAAATTGATATAGTTATACACTATGTATCAAGTGTGTTGTGTTTTGATTCATTTTATCCAAAGTGTTATGAATAGATTCCCAAATTAAAAACCCAAACATATTAATAGTATAGTGCTTGTATGGGATAGTTCCATAGGGAGAGAGTGTCACTAGTTTTTCTATATATTTATTTAATTAGATAATTATTATCAATATATAGAGTATATATATTTGAGGATCCATAGAAAAATTAACTGATTCTTCTATTTCTCCTTGAATTTCCTTAAAGATAAAGAAAAACATAAAATTTATTTTGATGATACATGGGATGAATGCGTCAGAACATTGTATTTTTTAATTAAATAAATAAATATATTTCCTTATCATGTCATCTTATTCATAATAAATCACATCTCTAGGTTTCGAATATAATAGACCCTCCTTTGTTAGGTGGGTTTCATTTGAATGAATAAGGACCAATTCCTTGGTTTGGAATTCGATTTCTATTAATTTTAATTGAAGACTACTATGAGGTGATTTGTGCACCCAATGATCATGGGTGTAAATTTTCATAATTCCATTGAAGATCTAAGAAAATCAATTATTGGTCTAATATAGGGTTTCAAGTGATATTTTCAGAAGTTATTGAAGTATTATGAGTGAAACATAAATAACATAAATACAATATGACAATTTATTTATAATGAACCATAATCATACACATCCCTAAAAAATGGGGAATTTATCTACAAACAGAGTTCTTAATAACTACATTACTCTTAATACCTGAATAAATCATTGCAGAAGTATTGGATTGAAGATCACCGAGAAAAAAAGTGGCGGCACCTCCTCTCTTCTCTTCCCTCTTTCTCTTTCTCTATATGTTTCTCTCTGCTTTATTCTCCCTTTTGTGTCTTTAGTTATCTCCTCCTTCAGTCTGTCAAATTAAGAGGTTCTTCCCTATTATTTATAGTATTTCCAAATACACAGTGTGTACCATAGAGTACACAGTGCGTAACCAACTAAACTTGACTTGGCTCTTCTTTCTCCACTAGTATGTGATCTGTCATGCCTCCGTCAACTTTAAAGGCGTTAGAGGTCAATTGGTCAGGGTACAAAACATGTAGTTCCGCCCTAGAATGGGTGTACTGTCATATTATGCCACCAACCACTTCCAGAAGGGGGTGCATAACATGTAATGTTAATTACATGATGTGCAACGTCTGGTCAAAAACATGGGCGTACACTTGGTCTGATAGATCCGTGTTTGGGAAAAGGTACACAATGTACAAATGAAAATTTCTAGTATTTTAGTTATTATTTATTTACCATTCTGGGTTTGTGACATTATATGTAAAATTCCTAAAAATCATCATGATCGTTGAATTAATGAATTTTTTCTAAAAAATATATATCTTGTGAAAAAATGATTTGATACTCAATAGGATTTTGGAAAATGTATACACAAATAGGGAACATAAAACTCCCCCAGACATAGTGATTTTCATTCCCTCAAATAAATATCATCTTAGAATCAAAATAATCAATAATCTAAAAATGGAAGCATCCAAGTAATTGTAATTATAAATACTATAGGCATATCAGATTTTTTTACAGGTCACAAAACATATATCATTTGTAAATAATTTATAATCAGGACTTATATTCAATTTAATTAAAAAGTTTTAACCTCCTTTATCCACATTAATTAATGTTTCATAAATGAATATTCTAATTGATGATTTACCTCACCAAAAAGTACCACACACATCACTAAAGACTATATAATCAATATTATTCCCAATCAAAAATATAAGAACACTATTCATAAATTTTAATTGTTCTCATTCTCTACTTCAAGAGTCAAATCACAAAAATCCTAAGGGATTTCAATAAGGTTCAAATGTTTTTTTGGCTAAGGTTTGGTAGGTAATGATGTGAAAAATACTGCCAGAGGCTTTAAATATGAGGTTGAATTCTAAAACAATAATTCATAATATTAAAAATAAATGTCAATGAAAATGCATCACCAATCATGATATCTCAAAGGGATTCTTCAAAGTTATATTATCTTACAAAAATTGTATCATAAACCATCAATAATGTATAATGAATTAATATGGTCCATCATAATGATTTTTCAAAATTTCTCTTTTTTTTAACAAGTACAACAACGAATATAATTAAAAGAGGTTTTGGAACCCTTCTTCCCAAATTATCTAGTGGTACTCTCCTGAAACATAAATAAATTATTGCTCAAGAAAATATACCATGAATTTCCAAAAATCATTCTATTAAGCTCAAATTAATAATTATGAAAAATTATGAAATAATTAGGGAATTTGGGGAAAATAGTCTCTTAATGTGGATTTATATCAAATATGTTCATGGTTTATAAGGGTTTTTAGGAAGATCATATGTAGGGTTGGTCTCAAGGTCAAAGGGGATTAAAATAATCTAACACCTTAATCATTTTAATGTCATTAAAAAATAGTCATGTTTTGAATAGAAAGACTAGCATGTTATAGTAGTTATGAATATCCTAAGAAACACCCGAGAAAGAGGTTATGATAAGGAATATGTCAAAAGGGATAGTAATACCTCTCAGGAATGAGGAAATATAAAAGGTCAATTAGTTCATGTCTCTAGTAAATGTGATAAGTCTAATTTATGTAATTTTCTAAGACATTAAATTCAGAATCAGCCAATATCACCAATCATTTGAAAATATATTGAAATTTAAAATAGGAATGTAAATTTTCAAAATCTCTTTTATGTATTTACTATTTATAATTATTAATAATAAAAAAAATTAATATTTTATAATATTTCAATTGATAATGATATCTCTTCGATCAATTCAAGTCAAAATACCAGTGTAGTCAAAGACTCTCCCCCAAACATAATATGGCCCACAGTCCACCAAGTGAAACACGAAGGAAGAGGAAAGGATGTGGGGATTCATGGGAGGTCAGGATGAGGTGATACAATGGATAAAATAAATCCAAATTTAATAGGAATGACTAACTCCGAAATAATACTCCCCTTATGGTGAGTCAGGAAATATGGTAAGCAGATGATAGAAATGTGCCATGAAATGATCCATGGTACCTATGACACATGAGGAAAAATAAAAAATAAATCTATAGAGACATAAAATACCCTCATACATTCGTAGAACAATATATATATATATATATATATAAAGAAATGTTTTTAAAAACTAGTTATGGGGTCGCCGTAGAAGTGGCATCATCTACCATATGGTGATCTGGTATAAGAGGACCAGTAGAAGTGGAAATTGGAGATACCTATTATGTGCTCAGAGTGGAAGACCCAATGTGTACAAGCGTCATGATAGTTGGAGGAATTGTTTCCAAATTCACCACATCAGCACCCTTTATGGAAGGCTACACTGATACATCCAGGTGGGAAGTAGTAATAGGATAATCTGGGACAATAGTGGATTAGAGAACCAAATTCGTGTCCAATGCCGTCATTAGTGTCTTGGTAGTGGAAGGTGGTGTAGAAAAAGGTGGATCTTGTGATGGGGGTATCGAAAGGCTATGATGATGAAGAATATGTCCAAACATCTTCTGATGTCATCCCTGAGATTATAGGATGGTAGTCTGTAGGATCTCATGGATGCCTCGATGGCGGTCCATCGTGGCCAGGGGGTGATGGGATGATCAGGTAAGTGTGAGAGTGTGGGGGGAATAAGAGAATAGGTAGTGGTATAAGATGATGGATTGGAAGAAGATGTGGTTTGGTGTTGTGAAAGATTATCTTTTAGTTGATGGGGTTGGACGGGGTCAGCAACACTGCCTGGTTGTTTTTGAGACTTCTCTCTATCACAATCCCTTAGTATCTCCATAGCATATCAACTTCATCATGATTATCTTCATGTAGATTTTTGAGCATAAGGACGATGTATAATAACTAAAAAACTATTACTTCACAAAAGAATTCAATTTGAAGCTACTATGATGTTTTATTCAGGTATTAAGAGTTTATTTGATATTACCTACTCCATGTGTAGATAAATCCCCCATGTGTTGTGGATGTGGTTGATTATGATTATTTATTAATCAAATGTCTTATTCAATATGTGTTATTTATGTTTCTCTAATAATACATAAAAAATATTTCTAAATATAACTGGAAACCCTGTATGAGAACATGATCATAATTTATAGGGATCATCAGAGGAATTATAACGAATTACACCCAAGATCACCAGATGCTCTTATCATCTCATAGTAGCATGAAAATAAAATTAATATGAATCAAAATTCCTGACCAAAAAATTGGTCACGGTTGATTAAAACAATACTCACCAGAACAAAGGGGGTTTTGTTATATTCAAAACACATATATATGAATTATTATATCCAAATAACATGATAGAAAAATATATTTATTGTTGTCTTTAAAAAATCCACATCCCTGGTGCATTCTTCCCATTTATCATCTAAATTAATTATACATTTTTCTTTATCTTTAATGAAACTTGTCAAAAAATAGAAGAATCAGTTAATTTTTCTTTGAATCATCAAATATCAACACAAAATCTAGATAAAATTCAACTACTTAAATAAAAACTAGTGATTCAAAATGAAATGTCCCTCTCTCCCTGGGTATCGACCCCATACGTGCACAATACTAGTAATAAGTTTGGGTATTTCAATTCGGGACGCCAAATGTACACATTGGATGAAATGTAGTTTCTCTATGTTACACGACATGTTTTTTGAAATACAATAAATAAGATTGTAGGCCCTCTTGATTCGACACACCGGAGGACGGGACAACTGGAGACACCAAACAAGAGAAGAAAGAAGATAGAAGAAGAGAGAGAAAGAGAAAGAGAGAATATATGAGATGATGTGTTTCCGCTCATCCTTCCCAATGATATTTAGTGCAAAGTAGTTTCAATATATTACTTAGGTATTAAGAGTATATTAATTAATAGATAGGACATCTGTAGCTAAATCTCCCATGCATTGGGGATGTGGATTATTATGGGTCATTATAATTTAATTATCTTATTACATTTATGTTATTTTTGTTTCTCTCATAATCACTATAAATCATTGGATAAATAGCACTTGAAACCCCATATCAGACCAAGAATGGAATTACCTAGTTTTCTTCCTAGGAATTGCGAAAACATACACCCTTGATCATTGGGTGACCTTATCATCTCATATTACCCCGCAGTTAAAATTAATAGGAAATAAATTCCAGACCAAGTTATTTGTCTCTATTTATTTATACGAAAATCATAGGACTAAGGGGTTCTTTTATATTCAATTCTAAGAGATGTGAACTATTTTGAATAACAAAACATGATAAATAAATTGATCTATTGATGAAATTAATAAATATATAGCCCTGATGTATTCTTCCCATTTATCATCAGATTCAGTTTTAATTTTTTATCATTAATGAAATTAGCCATGAAATAGAAGAATCAATTAATATATATTTGAATCATCAATTATTGAATATAAATTCATTTAATCATCACCTAATTAAATATAAATGAGGGAATAAAATCCTTGAACCCCTCCCCCTTTGGTGAGTATTACAACTTGTTAACTATAGGCACTAAAGGAGGGGACAACAAGAGACACCAAATGGGAGAATAAAAGAGAGATATGAATATAGAGAATGAGAAAGAGGGATGATAAGAGAGGAGGGGATGCCACTATTATTTATTTTCTATATTTTATCAAAATATATTGTGATTATTTATTCGGTTATTATGGGTATGTTAGTTGAGAGATACTTCATGTGTAGAAAAATCCCCCCATGTGACAAATTAGGAAACTTTTTATTGAAACAAAACACATCTACCCTCTCTCCTTATGGATCAACCCCATACATTCATTGTACATGTAATAAGTTTTGGTATTTCAATTTAGAATAACAAACATAAATATATGGCTGATACAACAACAAATTATGGAACTGTTTTCATGGATTGAATGTTATCAGTGTTTTGTAAAATCAAGGTAATTTTTATTAAGGTGAAAATAAAAGTTAGAAAAAAAAAATTGTTTCTTAATCTCATTTAAAATTTTTTCTTCGTTTATTATGTTTGGTTTGTGTTTAGTGTTGTATGGGAACATAGGTGCTTGAACTATTGAATCAGTCATTCGAAGAGAATAGATTCATCATAACTTGTTTACATTGACTTGGAGATCGAACGAACAATCTTTAGGAGATTTCGTGAACATATGGGAGACCAACCCCCCCCCCACCCCCCATGGTCAATATAGAAGAGGGGGAGCTAGATTTTGTACAAGGAATTGGATAGTACTTCCTGCTTTTTGACAACTAGAATCAATGGTTAGCTACAAAGGATGTTCCCAACCGACATCCACAAACAATCATCTAGGAGTTCATTCCACATAACCAACAATGAAAAATGGCTCAATTTGTTCATAGTAATGGACCGTAAAAACCCCAGCATTACCATCCACCAGAGTAGTTTTCATATTTGTATCATGGTAAGGGGACTTAGTTTTGTCTTGACAAATAATTTTTTCCCTCACCTCCTCAAGAAAAACTTCTCCCATGCCATACCCTTATGGAGTACAGTCTTCCATCCATCCAAGGAGCAGATACCAGTATTGTCAGACCACCGGTGCCAGCCCAACACTTTGTGATCAATATGGTTATTATTCGTCTCATCCAAAATAAGGTTTTGTTAGTAGGATTACCGTGCGAAGACCCCAATGCTTATCTCTATAATTTTAGATAGATTTTCGAAACATTCCTTTACCATGGGATGTTCGAGGATACCATTCACCTTCTCTTATTCCCCATCTCATTAAGGGATAAAGTGAAGGACATGTATAATAAACCACACTTAAACATTACATAATCTTAACTTAAGTAAATAGTTTACATAGATAGTCATTACAGGTTTATATTTTTAGAGAATTAGGCCATAATTATTACATTACATCTGAAAAATTACAATGTAGACACTTCTACCCTGTATCAATTTTTTCCATAAAATAAAAATTCCAAAAAAAAATAATCATTATTTTCTTTATAAAAATTTTCATGAGTTCTTATTTACTCTTACCCTACCTTATACCTTGTGAAAAACATTTCAAAAACATGGTATGAGCATAAAAATCTCAGTAAGGTATATAAAATAATGACAGAAAACATTATTTGATCAATAAATACAAAACATAAGCTTTTTAACATTCATATTGAAATCATAATATATTGGAATAACACATAGAAATCAGAAATCTCAAAGGTAACTTGTGTAATCTATATCAATCATACAGTATAGATTTAATAGTTACATAGGGAGTTACAATTGGAATACCCATCGCACTATATTTCCTAAATCTCTTAGGAGAAACACTAACATTTTACTCCATCACATTACCCAATGCATTGGAGAGATATCATGTGATAACCTGTCATAGGATTATCATGCAACCACAGGTATATGTAAACAATTCTCTTGAACCATGACATATTAATAACACATAAAAAAATATAATGTAAAGATAACATTTCAACATCATTTTAATATATTGACATAACAATTTAATTATAAAAACAATTTTCGAAACCAAAATATGTACAAAAGTATATGGTATTTATTTTCCTTTTAAAAACAATATGGCTTATTAAGGAATCCAAAGATCAAATAATACTCGTTGTGGAAGAAAAGCTCTTTGTCACCACTTACGTTAAAAAGAAACATTATTTTTTGTTGTTTTGTGGAACAACTCATAGAAAAATATTTCCATTGAATGAAATAAAAATACAAATATTTTTATACACCGTATAAATGAAAGTCATGTATAAAATAAATTTTTTTCAATGACTGAATAATGAGACAATTTCCCTTAAAAAGATTATATCGTTAGTCTGAGGACAAACCAATGACATAGTTATATGTGAAAAATAAGAATACAACAAATAAAAGTGAAATTTATGTGTAAATCAATCCAAGATCATTGACACATATTAATATCATGACATAATCAAGAATTAGAAGTTTAACTCAACGAATTAAAATTGGGTTAAGAAGTTCACTTACTGAAATTTGACAGACTAACATCGTCGCTTTAAAATTCAGAAAATGGTTTAATAGGAGAAAAAGGGTCTCTCTTCACATGGACCTAAAATTTACAGAAATAAGTATAGGGGATATCATATAACAACATAATAATGAGGAAATTAAAATACAGGACCTAAATGAAGTCTTTGACTAAAAGAGTACAGTGAAAGGTTACCTTACCGATTTGGTATCATATGAAACATTCACCCCATGAAGGAAGATCATACAATAAAGATGTAAATTCCCATAAATTAAATTATGTTACACAAAGAATACAATCATGGGCAGTTCATACACTACACAGAAGGAAATTGGGGAAAATATAGCCTGAATATCAGGGGAATTAAAAGTGAGATGAAAACCTCCTACCACATTGTAATCAATAATTTCATATGAAAAAAAGTTCGTAACCAAAAAATGATTCAAAAAAATCCATGATTATAAAAATAATCATGATAATATATATGAAATGTAAGTACACAATACACAATAATGAACAAATAAGTGGAGAGCAATGGTAATCTCATGAAATTAAAAGTGAGATAAGAAACCCCTCACCTCGTGACCTAATTGACTCGTATGTTCAGTGTTCTTCCTAAATAATAAACATAAGTTAATTTATAATACCATAAGAATATTTTTCATGTTTATTATTCCTTCTATATCACTTATAACCTTTCTATAACAATTATTAAATTATTTGATTTCATATCGAACATTTTTCCTGTGTTCATAATTTTAATAAAAAATTAACATGTTATAATTACAAATTATCCATGTGGTAAAAATTCCAGAATCTCCAAGAATAATATTCATGATTTATATATAATATATATATTATATATCTAGTGTTTATGTATTGTTAATATTCCATATCAGTTGGAGTTACGAAATGAAATGCAACATTCATGGAGTCGATAAGCCATACATATGCATGAACACTAGATTCATTTCTAATTTATATTTAAAGGAATGAAAAAATAATAATACATAGATATATTATAATTCTCATATAATATCATACATAATTTCAGTAACTTCATCCTTTATACATTCTAGGTATGGCATGAACGAGTCATATCACCTTGAGGGGGAGGTTGTCCGCACTTCCTCAGATGAAATTATCATGTTTATCCATTACGGAAAGCATAAAGGTATGATATAAATGAAATATATAGCAGTATAGATACAATATAAATATAATATATAACACATATAAATATAGATTCATCATAATGTCCACCATGGGAGGCGGTTGGAGATATTTGAACAATCATCTTTTTGTGAGGTAGTAGTTCGCCGTCCACATAAACAGTACATTCGTATCCCTTAGATGGATGTTTTTGGATGTGTAATTCGAATAAATATCATAAAAATGACCCAATATACTGAGGATACTAGTTTTTTTATAAAATAAATAAATAATGTGAGTTTAGGGGGTTGGAGAAATAAAATAAACTAAAAGAACATAAGAAAAGATATTACCTTTAAATGCGATATCTCCCTTTAGTTTGAACCAAAAGGTTTAATTTAATTTCCTCTTGCATAGGGGAAGTATTATAGGAAGAATAAGAGGATCATAATAGAATATTTAGGAATAGGTTAGATGAGCTAAGGAACTTCAGAGGTATGAGTAAAGGGTTCTAGTTGAGGGATTTTTATAAGTGGTCGAGGGATCTTTTGGAATGTTTGAAAATATTATTTTATTATATAATGATTTTCCATTTATAAATGTTCAAAACATATTAATGACAAAGATAATATGACACTTGTTAAAAATAAAATCATCCAATAATAATTGGACATGTTTTGGATATTGTTTTAATCATTATAATCATATTAATTTAAATCATTCATTAATGAGGTAAACACTGCATCATTATTGTGTCATAAATTGTTTTAATAATTTAATATCTAAATATTATAAAAAAATACACCATGATGTAGGAAATATATTTATATTTAAAATTAATATTTATATTATAAGATATATCATATATAAAATCATGTAAAAATTTATTTACTAAATGATATATGTTTCTGTCATTTTTTTAATTGCCATAAATTAATAAATATAAAGTATCATTATAACTTTTATGTGGCTCCATGGATTCCCAAAATTGACCATAATATTCCCATGGTCAGAAATGTTTCCACCGATAGGGTTAGGAAATATTTTAGGGTAATTTAATATTATTATAATATTATTTTGACCTTGAATTACAATATTTAACTTTAAACGCGGTTAATAAAAGTCAAAAGATACTATTCAACAAAAATTATTTTCATCTTATTGAAACTCATTTTTGTTAATAATAACAACCATTTATGTCAAATTTGTTAAACTCAATTCACAAAAGTGGTAAAGTTTCATTTTACTGAAGAAGTCTATTTTTTAACTACTACCTAGTGTATTCACTATTCAGCAAAAATTGAAGGTTTTCAGAAAAATATTAAAAATTCACCCTAATATATATTTGATATTCTAAATTAATAAATGATGTCTATTTTACTAAATTCAGAACCTAAAAGTTTCATTAATTGATTTAAAATTAATTTCCATTGTCAAAACAAAATGCGTGTTTTTAAGAAATAATATCTATCAAAAGATTGACAGTTCCTTATATCCAATTTCTATGTGAAATTACATACAATGAACAAAATTGGATTAAATGGTAAAAATCTAATCCAAATACATTTTAAATCCAAATAATGAGATAATATAGACATATAAATATAATATATTAAAAAGATGTTTTGAATTAAAATATGGTATTTTTCACAATTCATTAAAAAATGAATTTTATCAAAAAAAATATTAACCAAAGTAAAATTTGATTTTCCGATTCTATAGAAGAATTTAATTTTTTCAAATGGGACATATAAAAGTGACCAAAATTGTAACGCCCCGACCCCAGTTACCCAGAGTCGGTGCATTATTACATAATATTGGCATGATCAAAAAAGGCCAAGTCTCGAAAGACCGATTAGTTTAGTAGCCTTGGAAACAAGATTCATACATTAGTTCAACTTTACAGCTTGAAGGGAAATACAACACAAATATATTTCTTTAAAAACATCCTAGCCTACTTGATCATGCCTGCAGGTCACTCATAAGTAACTTCTTCATATCCTGAGAAAATAAAACAAAAGAATAGGGTGAACTCAAATGCTCAGTAAGGGTATGTAATATAGAGGAAAATGACATAAATATTATGCATGGTAAATAATGGATACCACATGCCTTTACTGATAATAAACATGAATAATTTTATGGAAAGAATTTGAGCTGAGTAAATAATGCAATAATAAAACATAATCATGGGTATTCTACTAGTCAAATAACCACATGAACCATCAATAATATTCCAATAATGAGTGAATGTATAATGCCAGACCTTCTGAAACATTTTTTCAAGGCCTCGGCCATGAAGTCTAAAAATTATTAAGGCCTCGGCCAAAACCATAAATCAAATTGGGAAAGGGCTTCAGAAAACTCCATGTCTATTTGTCTCATGAGACCTACCGATGCATCAAGGATCTATATTGGGCTCCACCCGTCACTTACTAAGCCCAATACATTCCTTATATGAAATGTTTTAAACATATCATAAACATTCGTATTAAAAATAACATGTGAAATATCAATACATTAACTATAAATAATAAATTGTATGAAAATAGCACATCCACAGTCCAACATATCACAAAACCTTCAATACAATATGGAAGTTTTGTATCATGATAAATCAACTCCAAATAATATTAAAATCTAGCAAAGGATGTTTACATAGATGAAATCAAAATTCGTTTTAGATAAATAACTCTTTCCATTTTGAAGTCATTTAAGAGTCACATAGTTATACAATAAAACATTTACTTTGAATATATTCTTATAATATGGTATGGGAAGCTTCGACAAGTTTATAACGATAAAAATTATTCACACCCTCCGTATAAGTTAAAAAAAGACATTCTTACCTTTATTTTGTCAAAAAGGTTAAAAAGGACCTTGTTTGGAAAACGACAAAAATATTCCTTTATAAAAAGATTATAAAAATTAATACAAGGGTATAAATGACATTAACCCATATTCTGTAAAATAGTAAATTTTTTTTTGAAATAAATTTTTATGAAACATGGATGTGGATGATAATGATGTCCTAGTAGAAAAGTTTGTATAAACAATCTCAGATAATTAAGAGATTGTGAAATAAACTGTTACCTTGTACTTTTCCTTGGTAGAGGGTAGGTTAAACTTCTGTATAATGGTGAAATAATTGTTATTAAATTATTCAAGAATCATATACATTAATATGATATCATATATGATCTTTTAACATTGCTTTGTTAATAATATCTTAGTATTATCGTCGTTTCAGGTGTTAACTTACTCATTTTATTTTATATGTTTTGTTACATAAGACATGTCTGTTTTGGATAGGTCGTATCTTATTCATATCCAGAATGATATAATGTTCTTAAACATTACTTTTAATCATCAAATGAGAATTATTTTCGAATGGATATGATGCAGAATGAATCTCATCACGTTCGTGGAGACGGTAGTCCGTACTTACGCACGAGCGACACTATCATTTTTAGATATTAAAATAAAATATAAATGGATGGTATATCATATATACAGAATCCTTATCATGTAATATTTATTATTTACCTGAATTACACATCACTATTATACCCATCTAAATAATAATGTTTTGAATAACACTTAAACCATGACGTGGAGACAGTAAGCCGTACGTACGCACGTATGGTGACATGTCATTCAAAGGATTGATAGAATAATGAATATGGTTGTACCATATTTATAATAAAATCATATTATATATAATATTATGGAGTTATTATTTTATAATGGGAATAGAAAATAAATAAGAAGTTGAAGAAGAAGGGATCTTGAAAGAGGGTGGTGAAAACATTACCTCTTAATCGGGTTCTTCCATTTGATTTGATCAAAAGGGATCTATAGGTTGGCTTTCTGATCAAAATAAGGACTCTAGGTTGAACTGAGAGAATTTTAGAGTATATTTGGGAATGGGATGTCAGAACCAAATGGTTTTGAAGGTGTTAAAATTTTTTTAGAAGTGGTATCCTTTTTTAAGGGGGAGGAGCGGCTCTTTAGGAAAACATAAATTATTATTTTATAAAGAAATCATATTCAGTTTCTAATGGCTCCGAAGGGTATTATTCAAATTATAAGGTGTGTATGGGTAGAAATTCTTTAAACCAATATATTTTAGACTGGTTTTGTTAATTATATTAACCTTATCTTTTAGTTTTAACTCTTAGTTAATTATATTGACATTTACCATGTCACTTTGAATTTTTATATTTAATATCTAACAAATATACAATATACATCCAAGAGACCCCCAAGTGGTCCATTAATGAAACACCTATAATTATATAAGTCCTTTGGCAGAACCTTAGATTTTTATGAATAGAATATCAATTAATAACATAGTATTTGTTTTAAAAACTATTTTATGTCAATTTTGACACTATTGAGTATATAGTTTGTGATAAAGTATTAAAAGCATTATTATTTCGAACCAAATTAATATAACCATTCCTAATATGTCATATTAACCTATAAAATTAGTCTAATTTATTAAAAGTTTCAAATTAAATTATATTAATATTTATAATATATTTTATTTGATTATTTCATTAATAAGGATAATACTGCATCATGATTGTGTCATAAATAAATTTAATCCTTTAATATCTAAAAATTATATATAATATACCATTATGTATGAAATCGTTTTATATTTCTAATGAATATTTATAGTCTAAAATATAACATATATAACCTTGCGTAAAAAATTGTTTTCCTAAAAGATATATGCTTATGTCATTTTTATATTTACTTTAACTTAATGCATATAAAGTGTCCCTATCACCTACAAGTTGCTCCATGGGGTCCCAAAATTGACGCAAAAATTCCCATGGTCGGACATGTATCCACTAAAAAAGATAGGACATTTTTAGGGTAAATTATTATTATTATAATATTATTTCATTACCCTTATTTACTGGATTTACCCTTTAACCAAGGTAAATAAAATATTTACCAAAGTAATTATACAAAATGTCTAAAAAAAGATACCTATATACACAATTTGGACATCCTGATTCAAAATATGGAATCCATTTTTCCTAATTCAAAACACAGAAGTGGGGGAAATTAATTTAAATTAATTCCCGTTGTCAAAACAAAAAAGGTTTTTTTAATAAATAATAACTATCAAAAGATTGACACTTGTTTATGTCCGGTTTAATTGTGAAATTATGTAAAATGACAAAAATTGTATTAAATGGTAAAAATATATTCAAAATATACTTTAAAAACACTAAAAATCATAATTTATCACTATTAATTATTTTAATTAAAAAAGTTGTTTTTAATTAAAATTTAGTAATCTTCCCTATTCATGAAAATATAAAAGTTATCTGAAAAGTACCAAAATTTTACCCTAGGATAAATTCAATATTCCAAATCCAAAAATGATGTCCATTTTGAGAGATATAATTTATATAATTTAAAAAATTGGGTATTGCTATTCATAACGGCTACTTTGATTGGTTGTGGTGTGTGTTAGTACTCGAAGTTGTGTACAACACACACTACTGTATTATTCAAAGAGAAGCTTATCGTGGAAGCATGGGGTGTTTAATTCTACCCTCTTTCAAATAATTTCATCATTGTAATTTATATAATACTACCGCGTGAAATGACTTGGGTAATTATTCATCATGAGTTCCTTGGGTTCCCACGTTGCCTCTTCCATCCTATGGTTTTTCCATAGAGCTTTTACCAAATGAATCGTCTGATTTCTCAACACTTGTTCTCTCATATAAAGAATCTTGATAGGCGCTTCGCAATAAGACAGATTGGGTTCCAGTTTTAATTCCTCATAAGTGAGTACATGCGTTGGTTCATGAATGTATTTCATCAATTGTGATACGTGGAACACATAATGAACTTTGGAGAGACATGGCAGCATTCCCAAATGGTAAGCTAAAACCCCAATTGATTCTAGAATTTTGAAATGTCTGATGTACCTGGGACTCAATTTACTCTTCTTACTGAAACGTATAACGCCCTTCCATGGAGATACCTTCATGAAAACATGATCTCCTACCTGAAATTCCAAATCCTTCCTTCGGTTATCATCATAGCTCTTTTTCCTACTTTGAGCTGCTTTGATGTGGTTTGGGATTGCCTTTACCTTTTCCATTGTTTCCTCCACCAGTTCTTGGCCTATAAGTTTTCTTTCCCCAACATCATCCCAACAGGTCGGTGTGCGACATCTCTCTCCACATAACGCTTCATATTGTTCCATCTGATTACTTTAATGGAAGCTATTATTATAGTAAAATTACACTAGAGGTAAATATTGATCCCACAATCCCTGAAAGTCATGTGAAAAAGATCTCAACATGTCTTCTATGTTTTGAAAAGTCTGTTCTAATTGTTCATCTATTTGAGGGTGGTAGGCAGTGCTCAAACGGAGTTTAGTATCTAGGGCTTTCTGAAGACTTTTCCAGAATGTTGATGTTAAACGAGGATCATGATCGGAAATAATTGATAGGGGTACTCCATGAAGTCTCACAACTTCATTAATATATATTCCTACTAGATGTTCAAGTTGTAGATCTTCTCTAATAGAATGAAAATTTGCTAACATGGTAAGACGATCAACAATAACCCATATTGCATCGTTCCTTGTAGGAGTCTTTGGTAGTCCCATGATAAAGTCCATCATAATATTATCCCATTTCCACTCCAGTATGGGAAGAGGTTTTAATACTCCTCTAGGCTGTTGCCCACCAAATTTTACTTGTTGACAAACCATACATCTTGAAACAAAATCATCGATCTCCCTCTTCATGTTGTCCCACCAAAAATGTTCCTTCAAATAATTATACATTTTGGTGCTCCCATGGTGTATAGTGAAATTGGTGATATGATAATCATCAAACAATTCCCTTTTTAGATCAGGTATATCGGGAACACAAATACTCTTCCCATATTTAAAAATTCCTTCTTTAAATACAAACTCTCTCAATATCACATCATTAAAAGATTTAATCTTCTTTTAAAACTCATCATCACCGGTTTGAGAACTCTTTACCCTTTCAAGTAATGATGGTTTGGAAACCATTTGAAAAAGTTCCAATGTTTCAAATTCCATTGTAATTCCCATATCCATCTTCACAAGATCATTGAAAATAGGATCCCTTTCAATTCTCATCATGTTCAATACTCCATGAACTTTTCTGCTCAAAGCATCTGCCACCTATTTTTCCTTCTCCATGTGGTTGTGAATCATAAAATCATAATTTTGAGTAGTTAAATCCATCTCCTTTGCCTCATGGTGAGTCCTTTCTGTGAGAAAATATACTTCAAACTCTTCTGATCAGTATAAATCTCACATTTTTCATCATAGATATCATGTCTCCATATCTTCAAGGAAAATATTACAGTAGATAAATTAGGATCATGGGTAGGATTGTTTTTCTCATGAATTTTTAGCTATCATGATGCATAGGCAATAACTCTATCATTCTGCATAAGGACACGACCAAGTCCTTTTTTCGACGCATCACTATAAATAATGAACCCATCATTCCCCGATGGTAGAGTCAATATAAGAGAATTGACTAATCTTGCCTTAAGTTCTTCAAAACATTCTACACAGTCTTTTGTCCAAACAAATTTAAACCCTTTACGTGTGAGCTTTGTTAATAAGGTTAGCCAATTGGGAAAAGTTCTATAAGAAATGCCGATAATAACCTACTAAGCCAATAAAACTGCGTACCTCGGTTATACTTGTCGGTGCAGGCCATTCTTGTATTTCACTTATCTTATAAGGATCAACAAAGATTCCATCCTTAGAGACAATATAGCCAAGAAATGAAATCTCATGAATCCAAAATTCACACTTGCTAAACTTCCCAAATAATTCATGTCTTCTTAGAGTCTTCAAGGTAATGCGCAAGTGATTTTCATGATCCTCGTATATTTTTTAGTATACTAAGATATCATCAATAAATTCCACCAAAACATCATCGATATATTCCTTGAAAACTATATTCATTAGATTCCTGAATACATAGTGTGCATTAGTCAATCAAAAAGGCATTACTGTAAACTGGTAATGCCCGTACCTGGTTCAAAATGGTATCTTTGGACGGTATTCCTTCCTTACACACAACTAATGGTATCCAAGTCGAAGTTCAATCATTGAAAAATTTTGAGCTCCATGAATTGGATCAAATAAATCATCAATGTGAGGTAGGGGATAATTGTTCTTTATTGTTATGGCATTGATTTCCCTTTAGTAGATACATAACCTCATAGATCCATCTTTCTTTTTAACAAAAAGGACAGGGGCTCCCCATAGAGAAAAACTAGCGAGAATAAATCCATTATTACTCAATTCCTCTAGTTGTTTCTTTAGTTCAACTAATCCCATAGCAGCCAGTCTATAAGGGGTCTTCAAAATAGGCCTAGAACTAGGAATTAAATAAATGAAAAACTCAATTTCTCGTTCTGGATTATGTCTAGGTAAATCATCTGGAAACACATCAAAATATTCTCTCACAATTGGTACATCCTCTATTTGAACATTCCTTTCCTCACCCACATGTATTTCATTCTATTCCTCCGCGATAATAGAATTTAGTTGAACTACTAGGGGTGGATCTATGTAAGAATTAGGGGGTGACGATTCCACTCTAAAGATAAGGTATTCGTTATCATCATCATAAAAAATAGTAACCTCCTTCTTCTTACAATAATTTGTTTCATCGTGGTTCGAAATCCAATCCATACCGAGAATTATATCAAATTCAATGATATGTATGATGATGAGATCCACAGATATAGAACATTTATGTGCTCTAATGGGGACTGATTCACAATACATTGTTGCAACGATACTTCCCTTAAAAGTTTTGAATGAATACTACCTTGTTAAATCAAATTTTAAATATCTAATTTTCTTATAAAACTGGGCAGATATGAAACAATGCGATGATCCAGATTCAAATAAATCATTTGATAAACATGAGGAATCAATTAAATTACTTGCCACCACATCTTTCGATGCTTCAAACTCAGCAGTAGTGTTTGCATAAGCTTGGCCTTGGTCCCTAGGACTTTTCTGAGGTATGTTTCCCTGACGCTTAGGACATTAATTTTCATAATGTCCCATATTCCTCCAATTGTATTGTTGAACATTGGTAGAATATTTCTTTCCTTTACAATCACCATCTAGATGGAATTTCTGTCCACACTTGTAGCATACTCCTTTTCCTTTTAGACAGGCACCAGGGTGCTTCCTTCCTCAATTATCACAAGGTGAAAATTAAATTATTCCCTTCTTCCTTGTTTCCTTAGTTCCTTTCCCAGAGTGTTCAATAGATCTCTTATTATCTTTATTTGATTTAAAGTCATAAGACTTAGTGAATTTTTTGTCTTGATAGAAAACGAGACAATATCTTCGTAAGATAAGATAGATTGTGACACCAATGCTCAATAGAGAAATGATTTTAACCAATCAATGAAATTTTAAATCTTACTTCTTGGGATACGTATATAATCTGCATCATACCTTGCTAGCATGTACAGTTAGCCACATACTTTGCGAAATTATCATCTTCCTTTTGTCTCAGACTCAGAAATTTCCTTTCCATGTCTACTAGATGGTCACGAGGAATGATTTTTTCTAAAAACATATCATTGAACTCCCTATATTCCATATTTTATGCATCATCATCTTCCTTCATGTTTTGAATCAATGACCACCATTGATCAGCATCTCTAGTGAGGCGTTAAACATCTATGATAACTTTTTCTCTTTCACAACCCCCATGGCATGGAATAATTTCACTAAAGAATTTATCCATTGCTCACATACAGAGGGATTTTTATTCCCATTTAATGTTGGTGGTTTTTGCCTCATTAATCGATCAATCATTGATCCTCCACGTTGTGGATCAGGTTTCACCATACTGGTAAGGTTATTATTCATAACCTTAGTGAGTTGTCCCGGTATGGTGATTAGCTAATCAGCAACAATTTCATCACCAGCACCACGATAATTATCTTGAGTAAGAGGGAAATCCCGACATGGAGTGCATGCATTGATACTATTTCCATTTATTCTACTAGGCTCCATTTATAAACAATTTCATAAACTGGACCAGCTTATGAATCAAAATACATATTTCCATACTTGAAAAACACATAACATAAATAGAACTATTTATGGATATAATCAATAATCATAACTTTTTTCTGAGGAAGTATATACTCATAAACACTTCACAATGGTTTGTAATGAAAATGAGAATTATCCTAAACATATACCCTGGAGTGTCCTAACCAAGAGTGAAGAAAAGCCTATTTTTGTGCAGCAGTTCCTATTCCACTCTAGCTCAATGCAATTTTTTCGGGTTTTACCCCTAGGTACATTTGTGCCAGAGCCGCCTCTACCTACTCGTATCTAGACAGGGATGTATTTCTCTGAAAACTCAACAAATCTATACAATACCAAAATTATAGGAATTTATTCTATACTAATCCTCAAAGTCCAACTTAGGTCTATGTGCTATAATCAGAATTTATCTAAATCTAGTTTCCAAGATTTGTACTAAACTTCCTCTGATAACAATTGTAATGCCCCGACCCCCAGTTACCCTGAGTCGGTGCATTATTACATAATATTGGCATGATCACAAAAGATCATGTCTCTAAAAACTGATTAGTTTAGTAGCCTTGGAAACAAGATTCATACATATGTTCAACTTTATAGATTGAAGAGATATACAACAGAAATATATTTCAATAAAAACATCCAAGCCTCCTATATTATGCATGTAGGTCACTCATAAATATCTTTTTCATATCCTGGGAAAATTTACCAAAAGAAAGGTGTGAGCTCAAACGCTCAATAAGGGTATGTAATACAGTGGAGAATGACATAAATATTAAGCATGGTAAATAATTGAAACACCATTCCTTTACCAATAATAAACATGAATAATTTGATGGAAATAATATGATCTGAGTAAATAATGTCATAATAAAACATTTTGATGGGTATTATACTAGTCTAATAAACACATGAACCATCAAAATTATTTCTATAATGAGGGAATGTATAATGCCAGACATTCTGAAACATTTTGTCGAGGCCTCGACCAATACGTCTAAAAATGATTAAGGGCTCGGACAAAACCATAAATCAAATTGCGAAAGGGCCTCAAAAAATTCCACATATAGTTGTCTCATTAGACATACTAATGCATCGAGGAGCTATAGCAGGCTACGCTCGTCACTTACTAAGTCCAATACATTCCTCATATGAAAAGGGTTAAACATATCATAAATATTCGTATTAAAACTAGCATATGAAATATCAAAAATTTAACCACAAATCATTAATGGTATAAAAATAGCACATCCACAATCAAACATATCACAATACCTTCAATATAATATGGATGTTTTGTATCATAATAAATCAACTCTAAATAAACTTAAAATCCATCAATAGATGTTGACATAGATGAAATCAAAACTCTATTTAGAGAAATAACTCTTTCAAATTTGATATAATTTATGAGTCGCATTATTATAAAAGAAAACATTTACTTTGAAAATATTCTTATAATCTTGTAAGTGAAGCTTCAACAAGTTTATAATGGTACAAAATAGCCGCACCCACCGTATAAGTTAAATAAATACATTCTTACCATAATTTTTTCGAAAAGGATAAAAAGGACCTAGTTTGGAAAACTATGGAAAGATTCCTTTATAAACATATTATAAAAAGTCAAATAGCGGTATAAATGACTTTAACCCATATTCTGTAAAATATTAAGAATTTTCGAAATAAATTTTTAAGAAACATGGATGTGGATGATAAAGATGTCTCAGTAGATAATTATGTATAAACATCCTCGGATAATGAAGAGATTGTGAAATAAACCCTTAACTCGAACATTTACTTGGGTTAGGATAGGTTAAACTCATGTATAATTGTGAAATAATTTTTATTATATTATTCTAAAATCATATAGATTAATATGATATCATATATGATCTTTTAATATTGCTTTGTTAATAATGTCTTAGTATTATCGTCGTTTCGGGTGTTAACTTACTCATTTTTTATATATGTTTTGTTACATAAGATTTGTTTGATATGGGTAGGTTGTATCTTATTCATATCTATACTGATATAATGTTCTCAAACATTACTTTTAAAAATAAAATGAGAATTAGTCTCGAATGGATACGAGGGGGAATGAATCTCATCGGGTTCATGGAGACGGTAGTCCGTATGTACGCACGAGCGACAATATCATTCATAAGACTCTAAAATAATATATAATTGGATGGTATGTCATATATAAAGAATAATTATCATGTTATTTTTATTAATTATAGTAATTAAACATCATTATTATACCTATCCAAATAATAATGTTTTGAATAACAATTACACCACGACGTGGAGACGGTAAGCCATACGTACGCATGTATGGTGACATATCATTGAAAAGATGGATAGAATACTGAATATGGTTGTATAATATTTATAATAACATCACATTATATTTAAGATACATGAGTTATTATTTTAGAATGGTAATAGCATATATAGTAGAAGTTGAAGAAGAAAGGAACTTGAAAGAGGGTGGTGAAAACCTTACCTCTTAATCAGGTTATTCCTTTTGATTTGATCTAAAGGGATCCCTAGGATTGCTTTATGATAAAAACAAGTCCTTTAGGTTGAATTGAGGAAAGTTTAGAGTATATTTTGGTAGGATATGGATGAACCAAAAGGCTTTTAAGGTGTTAAGAATTGGTTAGAAGTGGTTTTCTTCTATAAGGGGGGAGGAGGGGCTCTTTAGGAAAACACAAAGTATTATTTTATAATGAAATACTATTCTGCTTATAATGAATCCAATGTGGATTATTAAAAGTCTAAGGTGGGGATGGGTATAAAACCTTTCAACAAATTGGTTTTAGGTAGGTTTTGGGCATTATATTAACCTTATCTTTTAGTTTTAACTATTAGTTAATTCGATTGACATTTACCATGTCACATTGTATTGTTATATTATATAGTTAATAAAATTACTATATACATCCAAGAGACCCAAAAGTGGTCCATTAATGATACATCTATCATGATATAAGTCCTTTTACTGAACCATAGATTTTTAGGAATAGTATATCAATTAATAATATAATATTTGTTTTACAAACTCTTTTGTGTCAATTTTTTTAGTATTGGGTATTTTGTTTCTGATAAATTCATAAAAGAATTATTACTTTGAAAAAAATTCATATAACCAGTCCTAATATGTCATATTAACCTAGAATATTAGTTTAATTCATAAAAAGTTTCAAATTACCTTTATTTTGATATTTAAAATATCAATTATTTGATTCGTTCATTAATAAGGAAAATACTACATCATTATTGTGTCATAAATAAATTTAACTATTTACTGTATAAAAATTATAAATAATATACCAATATGTAGGAAAACTTTTTATCTTTCTAATTAATATTAATAGTCGAAAATATATCATATATAACCCTATATAAAAATTGTTTTTCTAAAAGATATATGCATTTGTCATTTTTTTATTTACTTTAACTTAATTAATATAAAGTGTCCCTATCACCTACAAGAGGCTACATGGGGTCCCAAAATCGACCCAAATATTTCCACGATTGGAAAGGTAGCTACTAATAAAGTTAGGAAACGTTTTAGGGTAATTTATTATTATTATAATATTAATATTTTACCCTTATTTATCGGATTTACACTTTAATCATCGTAAATTAAATATTTACCGAAATAATTATTCAAAATATCTAAAAATAAAAGTTAACTATTTACACAATTTGGACATCCTGATTCCAAATATGGAATCCATTTTTCCAAATTTAAAACACAAAAGTGGCAGAAATTAATTTAGACGTAATTACTATTTTCAAAACAAAAAGCGTGTTTTTATGAAATGATAACTATCAAATGATTGGCACTTGTTTATGTCCGATTTAATTGTGAAATTTTTTCCAATGACCAAAATTGTTTTAAATGAAAAAAATATATTCTAAATATACTTTAAAACCACTAAAATTCATAATTTATCACATATTATAATTTTGATTAAAAAAGTAGTTTTTAATTAAAATTTATTAATTTGCACTATTCATCAAAATATAAAAGTTATCCGAAAAGTAAAAAAATTTAACCGTAGGATAAATTCAATATTCCGAATCCAAAAATGAAGAAAATTATGAGAGATAAAATTTAAAAAATTCCAAAAAGTGGGTATTACTATTCATAATGGCTACTTTGATTATTTTTGGTGTGTGTTAGAACTCGAAGTTGCGTACAACACACGCTACTGTATTATTCAAAGGGAAGTTACCGTGGAATCTTGGGGTGTTACAAATATAATATTTAAAGAGGATCTCCATGAAAAGTCGATAAATCAACCATTTGAAGAATATTAGAGTATTTTATGTTTAAAATTAGATTCATTCAAATTTTTATCCTCTAACATTCCTTGGATAAATGTGAAAAAATTTAAGACACATGTTTAATCGTAATATGTTTAGTTCTGTGCATTCCCCCCAATACAACAACCAGACATTAACTAACTTTTAAAATAATATTGTACTATTATTTTTCAGTATGACCCAACGTTGTGTGAAATGTATTATTTCAAAGAAACTCATTGTTGCGTATTGGGCACGCCAAAAAACATAGAATCTCCTTTAAGAAAAATTTAATATTTAATTCAAAAATATCAATAAATATAAAAATTTAGTATTTTTTTATTTACATGGGATTTTACAACCTTCCCCTTTTTAGAAATTACAATCTCGCAATTATAAAATTGGCATGGAAAATTCATTAAAAATCACACTTCAGAAAAAGTATCAAAAAACATATTGCTATAAAAGGTTGAAAGAAAAGTACAAAGGTCACCCAAGATAACACATACTTGGATTCCAAGATAATATGGATATGGAGGAGAAACTAAGTGTTAGGTTTTGATGTGAAGTGATAGAAAAAATGATTACAAGAATGTTAACCACCAAAAAATCACAAACTTCTGATATGTTAAATGGTCGATGGATTCCCATAAGGAAAATTAAATAGACAATTTTTTTTGTTTTAATATCCTTTCCATAAAGTTGGAGAATTGTTTTATGTGACTGAATATGGACATAAGGAAATATAATTACATTTCAAGTAGTATTTCATCCTTTAATAATTTTATAGCAAAAGCTAATATTTTCTCAAAATGATGGTTAATCAAGATGAATAGTTCACAACTGAAATGCTAGAACCAACCTCTAGAGAATCACAAAATCCAAAAAAATGAACCACATATTTCCCTTATCTTTTGAAACTATCCATAACCAAAGTGGTTAGTACATGATTATATAATCCCCCAAATGTATACTCTTTTATATTATATAAATGCTACTCTTAATCTCTAAAATTGTATAAACAATACCCAAATCAAAACAAAGACTATTTAATACACCAATTTCCTTAAAATTCCTTAAAGTATAAGAATGAAATATTGTAACCCAAAAATCATAAGTATTTAATCACATTTTCTTCCTAAGTTAATCTTAACATTTATCTCCAAATAACATCAACTAATCATAAAGACTCACACTAAAGTGTAATTAAACAAATCACATATTCTATATGATAGGTTTATCATTTCGATAAATAACCCAAATCACCATATTTTCATAATAAAAACATTGATTCTTACAAAATAAAATTCCACTATTACTCTTAAATTAACATACCAAAGTATTCTATTTTCCGTAGTCATATTGTTTCCCCAAAATAGAAAATTTCTTCCCAAATAAATATTATCACTTAATCCCAAAATCATTTCAAATTAATAAGGGTATCCATTTGATAAAACATAATATCCTAAATCAACATATTCTTGATCAGTAAAATCATTTATCTTAAATGGATAAGTCATAATAACCAGGGACATCATGTAGTCCAATGGTAGGAAATAAATCACAATCGCACTTTGGTTGTGGGTTCGATTTCCGTAGCTTTTTCTGACGTGACATGTTGTCACAATGTCTGCGTGTTTCCTTTTTTCAAAAACAATAAAATTTTATAACCTGACCAAAAAATGAGATAATCTCCTCAAAAATAATCATAACCAGAATTAACCTCAATGGTTGTCTTATGCCTCTCATTTTCATCCCAACTCATAAATACATCAACATCATAAGGATAACATATATATATTGTCATTTTTTCAACTCCATATGATAAAATATAACTATTCCAAAAAGAAATAATATCATACCTTGATCATGGTGTACACATGGTTTTATTGTCCTCTTGTTCACGTAGGATAAAGTTCCATGCATTGAAAAAATGATTTAGATATCCTTAAAAGTCATTTGATTCCTTTATTAAAATAAACTTTGTACATCATAGGTAATATGGGTGCTCACAGAAAAATAGTTTCCGAAAAAAATCATGTATAACATAAAATTTCAAAACATCTCATAAAACATGATTTTTATAAAATTGTCAGACTGAGTTTGAGTTGAATCATTCAATCAATGGTCTTTTAAAAATACCTTAAGTATGTGCAGAAAGACTATAATTTAAATGAAAATATAAATAGGATGCGTAAGGGTATCCTTCTTCAGCACCTTTTTCAAAATCATAATATGATTCAAAATCTTCAGATAAGGAAAAATATTTGATAATTACTTAATAATATTTACCTTTCATGGAAATACGAGAATACTGTGAAAATGTGATTTGATTAAATACAACCCATGATCCACAATGATATTGAGGTATAGTGGAGGTGTTAGATATCTCAATAAATTTATTCCAAGTGTGTTGTATGTTAGAAAAAGATTCACAATAATTTGAACATGACTTTGCAATAATTATTGATATCATGTCATCAGGAAGGGATAAGAATGTTGTTTTAGATCCTCCACATTCAATTTGCAAATGAAATTATTTGATCTAAAAAAATTATAAAACAAGAAATTAACATAAATATTAGACATAGAGACTAACCATATTTCTTCTAAAACCTCTTAATCCCTAAAGTTGTCAAAACTGACCTATGATACCAACTATAAGGTCCCACCCGTAAACAATACATAATAATTAATTAAGTTAATAATTCACATTGAGGATATTTTCAGGTTTATAGTTTTAGATAATTAGTCCATAACTATTAAATTACATCTAAAAAAATTAAAAAGTAGACACTTCTACACAATATCCATTTTTTTCAAAAAATAAAAATTCTAAAAAATATATTTCTTCTCTTGAAATAAATCTTTATGATTTATTCCTTTCACATACCCAGACTAATACCCTATGAAAAACATTTCAAAAACATGGGAAGGTAATAAAAAGATCAGTTAGGGTTATAAAATAATGAAAGAAAACAATAGTTTATCAATACATTAAAAACATAAGCGCCTTAACATTCCTCGTGAAATCATAAGAATTATTAATAACACATAGAAATAATAAATTATAAAGGTAAATTTTGGAATCCACACATAACTTACATCGTAGCTTTCATCGCTATATTGGGAGTTACATATGGATTACCCATCACAGTATATTCCCAAACTCATTTAGGAGAAACGTTAAAGATTACCTTCATCACATTACCCAATGCATAGGAGAGCTATCTCGGGCTCACCCACCCTATAATTATCACGAAACCACTCGTATACATAAATGATGCCCATGAACGACAACATATTCATAACACATAAAAGAAACATAAATTAAATCTAACATTTCCACGTCATTTAAAAATATTGACATAACAAATACATTATCAAAATCATTTTCAATACCAAAATACATAAAAGAGTATATGTTATTTATTTTCATTTTAAAAGCATTACGGCTTGTTAAAGAAGCCATAGATCAAATATTACTCACGATGGCAGAAGATATTGTTGTCACTAATTATTTTAAAAAGAACATTACTTTTTCGTTTAGTAAAACGCCATATAAGATAATATTCCATTTGAATGAAATGAATATAAAAATATGTTTATATACCTTATAAAAGAAATTTGTGTATAAAACACAGTATGCTTCAATGAAATGAGATTTAGAGGAAGTCCCTTACGATTATCATATCCTATTATTAAAGACAAATCAATGGAATAATAATTTTTGGAAATGAATAATACCACATATATAAGTTCAAATTAATTGTAAAATAATCATATTTTCTTCATACTTATTCATATCATGACATAAACAAGAAGTATAAATTTAAACCAAATAATATAAATTGGGTTAAGAAGTACTGTTACAAAAATTCAACAGCCTAACAATGTCTCTTTTATATTAAAAAAATGATTTGATGAGAGAGAAAAGGGTCTATCATCACATGGACATAATATTTACAGAAATAATGATATAGAAGAACATATCCTAAAAAAAGATATAGGAAATTATAAGACATTACATAAATGAAGTCATTGACTAAAAGAGTATGGTGAAAGGTACCCTTTCCAATTTGGTGACATATGAAACATACACCCCATGAAGGAATGATCATAAAATGAAGATGTAAATACCCATAAATTAATTTATGATACACAAATAATACTATAATGGGAAGTACATACAAAACAGAAAAGGTGGTATTGTCAAATATCGCATGAATCTCACTAGAAAAAAACTGAGATAAGAACCCCTTACCATGTTGTTATCAATTGATTTGTATGAAGAAAATATAGTGACCACCAAATAAATCACAGAATTCCATGAGTATAAATAGAATAATTATACAATATATTAAATGGATGTACACAATACACTACATGCAATAAATAAGTGGCAATCAATGGAATCTCACAAAATTAAAAGTGTGATAAGAAACCCCTTACATCATGTATGACTTGACTCGTATGTTCCGTGTTCTTCCTAAATAATAAAAATAAGTTAATTTCTAAATGGATATGAAATTTTATCAATTTTATTATATCTTCTATATAACTTATTAACTTGCAATTAAAATTCGTTTATTATTTGAGTTCATATCAGACAATTTGTCGATGTTTGGAACTTTAATCAAAAATAAATTTTTTGTAATTACAAAATTATCCATGTGGTCAAAATTCCATTATATCCATAATTATATTAATGATTTACATATCATATATATCATATATATCATGTGTATATGTATTTATAATATTCCAAATCATGTGGTGTTATGAAATGAAACACAAAATTCACGGAGACGGTAAGTCTTACATACACATTAACACTACTTTCATTTCTATTTAATATTTTATAGAATAATAATAATAATAATAATACATAGGTATATTATTTTTAAAATATAATTTCATATATTATTCCAGTAATTCCATTTTTTTACCTTCCACGTATGGTATGAAAGAGTCATATCACTTTGAGGGGGAGTAGTACACATTTCCTCAAATGAAATTAACGGGCTTAACAATTATGGAAACCATAAAGGTATGTTATAAATGAGAAATACAGAAGTATAGATACAATATAAATAAAATATACATCACATATAAATATAATTCAATCATAATGTAAACCATGAATGTATATTAGATATATTTGAAAAATCATCAATTCGCGAGGGAGTAATTCGCCGTCCATAGAAACAGTATATAGATATCCATTAGAAAGAGGTTTTAAGAATATTATTTTGAATAATTCACATAAAAACAACCTATTATATTTTTAATACTAATATTGTTATAAAATAATTAAATAATGAGTGTTTTGGTTGTTGGTGAAGAAAAATTAATGAAATGAACTTAACTGAAGACATCACATTTAAATCTGGTATCTCCATTTGGTTTGAACAAAAAGGTTTACTTGAATGTATTTATGACTAGAGGAAGGATTCAAAGATGAAGAGAATGATCTTGAGTGGTTATTTCGGAGGATTTTGGTGGAGCCAAGGGTCTTGAGAGGTGTGATTAATGGGATATATATGAGGGCTTTTTGTAAGGGAGAGGAGGGGCTCTTTAAGAACGTTGGAAAATATTATTTTATTATATAATGATTTTCAGTTCCTAAAGGACCAAAACATATTGAAGTCGAAGATAAGATGTCTATGGTTTGAAATAGAATCATCAATTATTAATAGGATATTTTTTTGGATATTTTTTTAATCATTATAATCTTATTTATATAAATCATTCATTAATCGGGTAAACAATGCATCATTATTGTGTCATAAATAATTTTTTTATTTGATGTCTAAAATATATAAAAAATACCATTATGTAAGAAGTAATTTTAGATTTCAAATTAATATTTATCATAAATTATATATATTATATATCCCCATTTAATAATTTATTTACTAAAAGATATATGTTTATGACATTTTTGTCATTACATCAAATTAATTAATATAATGTGTTATTATCACTCTTATGGGGCTCCATGGGGTCCCAAAATCGACCAAAATAAGAACACGGTCAGAAATGTATAAACCAATATGATTATTACACATGTTAATAAATTAAATTTTATTATAATATTATTTTTACCTTGACTTACCTTATTTACCTTTAAGCATGGTAAGTAAATGTCAAAAGTTACTATTGAAGAAAAAATATGTTCATCTTAATAATCCACATTTTACTTACCAATAATAACCATCAATGTCATATTTTTGAAATTCAATTCATAGAAGAGGTAAAATCTCATTTAAATGAAAATGTCTATTTTTTAACACTTACTAAGTGCTTTCACTATTTATAAAAATTTTATGGTTTTTAGAAAAATTCCAAAAATTCAGCCTAAGCTATATTTGATATTCCAAATTAAAAAATGATTACTATTTTACAAAATTCATAATATATAAGATTCATTAATTAATTTAATATTAATTCACATTTTCAAAAGAAGAAACGTGTTTTTATAAAATAACAACAATCAAAAGATTGACAATTTTTTATGTCCAATTTCATTGTTAAATTAGTTTTAATAACCATAATTGGATTAAATGGTAAATATATGATCTAATTAAACTTTATAACCAATGAAAATGACTAAATAACCATATAAATAAATTATATTAAAACGATGTTTTGAAGTAAAATAAAATATTTTTCACTATTCTTTAAAAATGAATTTTATCATAAAAAATATAAAAAATTTACTCTAAGTAAATTTTGATGTCCTGATTCTAAAGAAAGAATTAATTTTTTCATATAGAACATATAAAAGTTACCAAAACTATATTTAAAGAGGGTTCACCATCAAAAGTTGATAAATAGGCCTTTTAACGAATATTAGACTATTTATGCTTCAAATTAGATTCATTCACATTTCACGCCTCTAACTTTTATTGGACTAATGTTAAAACAATAAAGAAACATGTTTAATCATAATATGGTTACTTCTCTTTATTCATGAAAATACAACAACTAGATGTTAACTACAATTTAAAATAATATTATATTTTATTTTTCAGTATGACCCAATGTTGTGTGTAATGTATGATTTCAAATAAACCCATTGTTGTGTATCGGGTATGCCATCAACCATACCATCCCATTTAAAGTAAAATTAATAAATAATTCCCAAATTTTAATAAATATGGCAATGTATTATTATTTATTTACATGCGATGTTAAAACATGATTAAAGGATTCCCTTAATGGTATATACTAACATGGGAGGAATTGGATCATGTATTTTTGTCAATGTATTTTCCACTGTTCATGACAGTGACATTTCAGATCTAAATTCACAATTTTTAGCTGCCTGATTTTGAATCATTTTATAAATCTTGGGATCATTTCAAAGAAATCTTGATGACGTTCCCCCATCATATCCATCTAATGTGGATTCATGTACAATATTTCAATAGTGGTCTTACAACAAATACAAAATCAGTGGTTGATGCAGGTGAAAGAGGAACAATGATGTGTAAATCCCTAGAGGAACTCTTTGACTAACTAAAATATGCATCAACAAATAGATTTAAATGATACTATGATAGAGGTACTAAAAAGAGGGGCATGCATAACATTGATTCCAATATGATGCTTGATGCCCAACATGATCCTATGTCCACGAAGATTGATGCATTGAATCTAAAAAATGAAACCAATTTTCAACTAGTAAATAACCCAATATTCAATTAATGTGGTGTCAATCATTCCTTAGGTGAATTCCCAAGGAGTGTTTCTGGTCCTTCAACAAAGGAGATATGCAATGTTTCTCTGAAATTATGGAAAAACATTCACCCTCGATTCAAAAACCATGATTGGAAAGAGAACATGAACACCAGATGGGGGTAGAAATAACAAAATTCTCATCCCTACCCTCAATGGAAGACTAGTTATGGTCAATAACAATATCATAATCCATATACTGGACATCAATATGGATCCTTCCAATAAAAAGGGAAATCAAAACCCTCGTCTGACATAACCACCTCAGTAGACACAACCTCTACCATATACAAAACAAGATCATGAGGAACACCCATTAAGGCTAAAAGAAATGATTGTGAAATTCATGAAAATAGGCGTGACAAGATTTCAGAATCAAGAGTAATCTATTAAAAGCCCTGAAAATCATATTGGTAGTTTTTCCAATCAACTCATTTCAAGGAAACCACGGAAACTACTAGGAAACACTACAAAGATTACCTGGGAGGAGGCCAGTGCTATCACTTTTTGAAGTGTGAAGGAGATACCCTCAAAAATAATTACAAATCAAGGTGTATCCAAAAATCATTCTCTACTAACGCCCTCTAAAAATAATGAATCATAGATCGAGGAGTCCCCCTCAATGAAACGATAAGTAGGCATAAAATAATAAAGTAAAATATGTAGTAAAACTATACTACACCACATTATCATTTCCCACACAAATGAAGCAGAGGAAGCTGGATCAACAATTTCATATTATTTTGGAGGTATTACAAAAAATTCTAATTAATATTCCTTTAATAGAGGCATTAACTCAAATTCTAAAATATACGAATTTCATGATGAAAATCCTCTCAAACAAGAGGATGATAGAGGATTTTGGATCCATTACCCTCACTAAGTAATTCTCAATGGTGGTTCAACACTCCCCTCCTTCAATGCTATATGATACTAACTATTTTGTAATACTTTTCACAATCAGATATAATTAGGTAGGGATGACCCTCTGTGACGTGGGGTATACTGTCAATCTTATGACCTATGGTGTCTTTAAGAAAATAGGTTGAATGATTTACAACCTACTCAGTTTGAACTATGGATTGAAGCTTTTTCCATTAAATATCCTAAAGGCATACATGAGGATGTTCTTGGGAATGTTGGAAGGGTTATTCCTCTTGTTGATTTTATCATACATGAAATGGAGGAAGAACAAGAGGAACTTCTTATTTTGGGAAGACCCTTCATGGATACAGGGAAATGTTTGATCGATGTTCAACAAGGTGAATTCATCAACAGAGTATGAGATGAAAATTAAACATACAACTTGTTCAATGATGTTAAACAAGTATCACTTCTGGAAAATGAGGACTACTAAGCATTGAATATAGTGGAATATCACTTTGGAAACATGATAGATGAAATGAGATGTTTTTCTATCACCAATAAACTAGTAATAGAGGAAATCCATCTGGATTATGATCCAGAGGAGCTGCAAGTTATCATAGGTCGGGGTGATAATTTTTTGGAAGAATACATTTATTCCAGATATTCTAGAGTGAGACAAGGTATAATCAGTTGTTCCACCATTTCATAAATTCCCACAACCTGAACTGAAACATCTCTCATATTATTTAAAATATGGGTACTTGGGAGATAAACACACACTTTTAGTTATACTCAATGAATATATATATCATTTTAATAATCATGAGCTTCTACAGGTTCTCAAGTGTAGAAACCAAGCTATTCAGTGGATAGATGTTGATGATAAAGGGATCAGTCCAACCATTTAAACCCATTAGGTGCTTCTTGAAGAAGGATCCAATCCATCTCAAAATACACAATGACTGATAAACACTCCAATGAAGGAGTACATGAAGAAAAATTCGACGAGGCTATTAGATTTGGGAATCATCTACCCCATTTCTGATAGCCCATTGGTATGTCCTTTATATGTGGTACCCAAAAAGGATGGTATCACCGTAATCACAAATGATAAAAATGAACTCATCCCTATAAGAACATTCACGAGATGGATAGTGTGTGTGGAATAACAAAATCTAAAAAATACCACACAGAAATAACACATCCCACTTCCATTCATGGCTTAATTATTGTAGTGATTGGCAGGACATGCATTCTATTGCTTTCTAGATGGATATTATGGCTATGACCAATTTTTTTATTCCCTTAAAGACCAAGACAATAGCACTTTCATATTCCCATATGGAAATTTTTCATATCGACAGATGTCTTCTAGTAGGTGCAATCCTCCAGCCACCTACCAATGGTGCATATTAGCAATATTACATTACATGGAAGAGAAAATTCTAGAAGTCAGTATCGATAATTTTTCAATAAATGGAAATTCATACTTTATAATCTTGGAATTGGTCTTATAATTTTGTGAAAAAATCAATCTAGTTTTTAATTTGGAGAAATGTCACTTTATGGTGTAGAATATTATTATCTTAGGAAAAATGAATTACATTAATGGAATTGAGGTTGACCCTACTCAGATTGAAATAATATCAAAACTTCCCATTCCAACTTATTTCCAAGCAATAAGAAGTTTTATTGTGGATTCTGTTTTTTACAGAATATCCGTTCGTGACATTTCGATGATAGGTGAACCACTAACCACCCTCCATTAAAATGATTCTATAATAGAATTTGATAAAACATGTACTTACTCCTTTTAGTACTTAAAGAAATTATTAGTTGAAACATGTATTATGATAGCTCCAACATGGGAGGAAAAATTTGAAATTATGTATGACACATGTGAAAATTAAGTGGGAGAAGTTCTTGGAAAATTGAATAATTTTATACATAGCACTATATAATTTTAATGAAAATCCCTGAATTAACCAAAAATTAACTACACTACCATAAAGAAGGAAATGATAGTAATATTTTTTGATTATGAAAGAATCTGCTCCTATTTTGTGCAATAAAAATTGGTTATTTATATTGACCATGCAACACTCAAAAATTTTATGACCAAGAGGGATGAAAAACAACATCTCATCCTTTGTGTGCTTCTCATCCAAGAGTTTTAATGGGAAATTTGTGATATGAAAAAAAATAGAGAACATTGTCACTGATCATGTCACCCTTCTATAATTGCCTCATTTAGAAAGTGAAGATGACAGAGAGATCAATGAGGACTTCTCGAACGAGAATATTTTCTCATTTGGAGTTACAATTTTTCCAATGTATTCCTACATCGCCAACTACCTGGTAACACGATTCATTCATCCATATATAACATTTCACTAAATGAAATGATTTCATTCAAAAGTAAAAATGATATTTCATGGAAGTCTAATTTCTCTTCCATTATTGGGGAGATGAGGTGATCCGCTACTACATCCCAGAAGAAGAAATTAATAGAATCTTGGGTTTTTTCATTCTTCCCCACCTGGGGTATTACTGGCTAGACCGAATGATAGTAAAAATTATGAAATATGGTATTTTCTCCCACCATGAAAAATCATGCCCTATATTTTGTACCATGATTTTTTAGGTTTCAAAGAATAGGTTAAATGGAGAGATAATATGTAATTCTTTGAAACCCCATCATTTTTGTCGAGGTCTTCGACATATGGAGTATTAACATCCTTGGCCCTTTTCCCCCATCATGTTGAAAATCATACATTAAGTGTTTTCTAGATTATTTATCCAAATGGGAAGAAGTTTCTTCCAGGTCACACAAAATAACAATAGTCATCAATTCCTTCTATAACAAGAATATTTTTAGAAGATTCGATGTTCAACTAGTCAAAATAATTGATTGAGGGACGCATTTTGATAATATGTCAACGCAGAATGTTCTCATGAAGTATGTGGTGATGTATAACATGGGGAAACCATATAATCCCCAATCTAGTGGCCATGTAGAGGTATCCAACTGGGAAAAAAATATAATTCTAGAGAAAACTATGGGAGCCTCTAGGAAGAACTGGTCGAAGAAGCTTGATGATGCCCTGTTGCCATACCTAATTTCATTAAAGACACCTCTATGCATGTTCACGTTCTTTTTATTCTATGATAGTCAAATTTATTTACATGTGGTACCTGAGTATACAGCCTATTGGGTTGTGAAGGAACTGAATTACGATCTAAAGGCCACAGAAGAGAAACCCATGTTTCAACTGAAGGAGAACGAAGAAATTTGGTGGGGGTATATAAGAATGATATGTTTTATAATGAAAATACAATGGAGTTCCACGAACACATGATCTATTGGATTTCATTCTAGTATGGTGATGAGTTGTTGTTGTTTAACCTTAATTTGAGATTGTTTCTAATAATATTAAAGTCTAGATGGATGGTACCTTTTTGCGTAATCAAGTTATTCCACTATAGTGCAGTGAAAGTAGCTGGATCAGATGGTCATACATTTAAAGTGAATTGGAAGTGTCTCAAAGCCTATCTTCATATATGGGACATGGTGGGTATGATATCCACCATGAAAATTGGATTGAAATAGGCTTAAGAATGGTCGATCCAAAAACATTAAACAATGGTGCTTATGGTGAGGAAACATAAAGACTACACACCGTGTAACACATATACACACAATGTGTTCTTTCATTTTTAAGAAAATATTATAATAGAAATATTAGTATAAGTATATATTAATTACATTTATAAATATGTATGATTCTTTTGTCGATGGTAAGGGGGCCCGAATTTATTCGATCCATCATCGGTTCGAATAACACCATACCTACACTTGGTACGGGGTTCATCATTTCTGAACATGGGTTGAATTAAAGGTCATGTGAGGTACTGTAAAAATAAAATATATGTTTTCCAAATTATTGGAAACCCAAGAAATGTATGGACTAGTTGGCAGGGATCATAAACCAATGATTTCAAAAACCCTGGTTCGAATCTTGAAAATCATCACAGTTCCATTATATTTTATATTAATAAAACCAGATGGGGTAAATTTCAATATATGTCTTATGTAAAATGTTTTAATTAATAATTTAAATATTTATATAAATACTATAATACATGTTAATGAAGATGACTAATTTGATGTGTTTCGACCTTGGATTCAATGGACATAGGTTTGTAATCATCTAATCAATCTGGTTTATCCCTATCATTCAAATTAAAAATAAATATTTTGAATTTTCATTTCCCCTTGTTTAATGGTACATATAGTTTAATATATAATAGTTCATAATAATGTGCAACAATATAATCTTCACTGTAGTGGTTGAGGGATTTTATTGGGATTAGCCGATCACTGGTTCAAATCGTTCCCCAAGCACCAGGCCGAAGGATGTAGTAATGTTTTTCAAATTTTAGAACACATGACATGTCATACATTGATAAAATAAATGTATATGTTTATTTTTGATTAATTTATTTTTTTTATATATAAATAATTGTGTTCAAAATAAATATATTTTTGTTAAAGAAGAATAAAAAAAACTCATACACAACATGTGGGATCTCACACACAACCTATGGTTCATGTATAAAAGGCATGATCCCTAACCGAACTGACCCAGTGTCGAGAACCCTCCTCCGATTTCCTTCTCCTAAATGTTGTTTTCTGGCTCCCCCTCCTTATATATTCAATTTTTTGATTTCAAATCAATATGTTTGCATCATTTCAATCCTCACACAATGTATGTTGTTTGTGGCCTTTATTATAATGATTTCGTCACGTTAGGTCACTTTTTAAATCATCCAACTGTTCAGCATCCACTCACTGTACCTGGGGTGCATAGAGAACAAATTTAGTGTACATCTTGTACATGAAAAAATGTTCGAATTCCATTAATTTTCAATACACACTACATGTATATTTGGTACACACTGTTTACGGTGCCTATGTTCTGCCTTTAGAAGCTAACTATGTATTATCCCACACAAACCCGATCCCATGTCTTTCCACACTGTGTTTGTGTTAGTTACACACCATTTACCCTATTAATAATGTTTGGTTCATGTGGAGGAACTATATGGGTTTGTATGCCATTTTCTCACACACGTGGTGTGCTTCTCATATAGGGCATGTATTTTCTTATTCCACCAATTCGCGCTAAGCCCGTTATTTTGCACTCACATGGGTGACACCACATTTTCTCACACATGTTATGTGCTCTATATGACATTCCATGTAATGGAAAACAAAATAACAAATGCAATACCATCATTTCCATATGAGTACACGTGTTCTTGCAATGATATCACTATATTTTAGGAACCCTAGATCGATACGTCGTGTACTTTTATTTTTCTAATATCTCACATTTTCATTGTTCTTCCTTTTATTTATCTTCTTTTCATTACATTTTTTTATATATGGTAGGTGATAATCATGCTAGTGTTAATAATCCTTATGATAATACTGATTAAGAGAGTCCCCCTACCCATCAGATTCATCTTTTGTATTCCGAGAGACCAGCTCGCAATTTCCCAATTTCCAGGCCACCAGCAATGGTGACACTGCCTAATTTTATACCAAAATATCCATATATGCATCAGATGGTCAGGAATATTATGTTCCACCCACTCATTCCACGACTTCTACTCTTATGGTAGGTACCCCATCATCGATCGTCATTGAGTGATCAGGTGTCGTAGCTCCATCTTCTCGTTGTGTCCCTTAGAAGTCAAGTATTACTTCAACAGAATCATCTGAGCCAGCTCCATATTAAACTTATCCACCTCCAGTGACATCTACTGGACAAGACACATCGATATATGTATCCCAACCTCAGACCACTACGTCTACTGGATGACCTCAGCCACATAACCTCATGATCATTGGTGAGGGCCTCTTTCCTGCAGGCCGATCATGACACTTTTCACCGAGGATGATAAAACTGAGCAGCTACATCATGGTAATAATAATTCCATATCATCTCAATATATGGAAGGCTTTTGAGGAGATCCATGTCCATACAGACTTTCTATTCTTATATAGATTTATTTTTGGGGTTTATCTCAACGTTCGAGTTTGATGCGTACTCCTACCATTTGACAGCCACCTATATAGAAACCCTAGTTTACTTTCAGCTAGGAATACACTATTTTTCCATTACCATGGATATTTTTTTGACAATTGGGTATCTTCTTCCCCCATCCTGATACTCCACCTCTTATCTCCCCCATTACCCGCCCTAACTGCTCTAACCTAATCTCTAGGTGGTGGCATCTTGCTGGGCTAGACCACAGGTACTCTTTAATATCATAGAAGAGAATGCTCACTATTTATACTCCCCTTTTCATCCTCAATCGGTGCTTGGAAAACATTATTTTTTCCTTCCATGAGAATGTGGGATATTTTTTAGGCATGAAATAGATCTTCTCACTTTTTTCTTCTGTCACTATTACATTGACCTCCCCTATCATGAATCCACCTATTTCCATTCCATGATCAATGAGTGTCAGGGAAAACTGAATGGCGAAAACTATGATACGTTCTTTTCATACCACCTATGCTTTTTTGAGCCCTCTCTCCCTAATTATCCCTTGGTCTCTCCTCAGATTATTGACATCCTCTTTCTTATCTTCATGTGTTTGGTCCCACATAGCGGTGATGTCTACGTGCTCTTATCGGACATCCTGACTCCAACAAGGGTGAGAGATGAACCGACTAGCCCTGATGGTGTTACTATGTTGATCCCATACCATGCACCAGTTGATGATCGTTCACCTCCCCACCCCACTTTTTCCTACCTTCCATATTCATCCACCATTCCCTATTCTTCTATTCCTGCCACTCCTACACCCTCGGCTGGTCTCCCAATAACCCTCATTCTGGCTAGGATGGACCACTATCTATTTATATATGATCACCAACCTAATACCATCTTAAAGTACCAAATTTTCATTGAGTGTAGTTTAGGACTTCTTCATCAGCATCATGAACTTCAATAACCCAAACACCTACAACTACCTCTACATCTCCACCATCCACCAAAAATGCCCCAATAAAGGACCTTGCCACCGATTTGGTTCACCAATCAACTATTGTCTCAGATTCTCCAATGAATGCTTCCCATTAGGGTGTGTCAGTAGAGTCTCCCATGCGGGGAGTCGATGTTATGACTATGGACTATTCATCATACTACCATAATGGTTGTTCCCAATATACCTTCACCACTAATCCTAGAGCTGGTGCCTACAGCTTTCACTATGGTTGATCATCCTCTGATGGTCCGTCTACTGCAGATGATGCCAATTTTGAGGTGACCTTGTGACTAGTTTTGGCATATTTGTTGTCAATATATATTTCTCTTTTGTGATATTCTTATTCGATGTTGATGTATGTATCTACGATTTTTTTCTATTTCCACACTAGTCATGGCTACAATAGAGAATTAGTTGGTACTTTTATTTTGAATAATTTCCATATTCTTACACTCAATGTGAGTAGAGTATTATTTCGTTAATTTTTTTGTCATTTTTCAATTTTCTGTAATCCTTTCAGTGGCTCCCATCATCCTGACCACCCTTGTGTCCCCATATCCTCTCCTCTACCTTGGTGCTACACTTGGGGGGACTATATTCCCTATTATGTGTGGGGGAGTGTCTCTCACTAAACTAGTCTTTCCCTTGAACTGATCTATGGGACCACATTAATAGTTGAATTATTTTAAATAGTTGATTTTTTTATTAATTATAGTTTAAAATTGTAAATAAATATAATGGAATTTTAAAATATACATTCTTATTTTAAATTTCAAATTATTTTAAAATTATTGTTGATATAGTTTGATTATGTATTTAATTTCTTATACATTTATAATTGTTAGACTAATCATCTGTACTCCTGACATTACATAATTGACTTTTTATTTTTCCTCATTCCCAAGAGGTATTCTAATAACCTTGTGATTATTTTTTATACCCCCTTTCTTGAGAGTTTCTTTGGATATTCATAACTACAATAACATCCATTCTTTCTCTTCATAACATGAATATTTTTGAATCAGTATAAAATATTTGATGTATTTGAATTTTTTTTATCCCCTTTTCCCTTGATACCTACCATACATCTGATCATTGTAAAACCCTTATAAACCATGAATTACCAAGATAGGAAGCCACATTACAATCCAATTTACCATTCCTACCCTAATTATTTCATAATTTTTAATGGTTATTCAATTGATATTTAGAGAGGTAATTTTTGGTCACACAAGGTATATTTTGGCGAGAAACCATGAATATACATATGGGGGAGAGATCCACTTATTTATTTGGGGAGAAGGGTTCCATAACCACTATTTATTGTATTCAAAATGGTTCCTGTAAGAAAAGTGAAATATTGAAAAATGAAAAACAGGGAAAATATTCATTAATTACAAATTATTGATGGTTATTTAACCCATGTTAGTAAGGTAATATCTCGGTTATAATTCCCTTTGATAGATAATGATCAGAGATGCATTTTCATTTACATTTATGATGAATATCATACATTATTGTTGAATATTTCATCCTCCCTTTTTTCAACATCTGAAAATATTTTTGACATCATTACATAGAATCCTTTATCCTCAGAAACATTTGATCCTTATTGAATGCCCTCGTTATTTTTGTGGTTTGAATTCTGAAGTGGAGAGAGGGAACACTAGCAATCTTATAGAATGATTGAATATACTGAATATTGAGAATAACCATAATTAAATAATAATCTATGATGTGTGTGTTAATTTTTGGTGTGGTAAATCATCAAATGGAGTGATTATTTGTGAAGAGTTAAACAATATGTATGAAAGAGGATGCACATATTTTATTGAATTAAATAGGTGGCATGATTAAAAATTCGTTGGAATTGAAATATGTTTTGTGATTAATAAAATCCACTTATATTGATATAGTATTTAAAATTATAATTAGTTCAATGATTCCATTTTTAGGGTATAGATAATGTTGATTTGATGTTGATATTTTTCTTGAGGGAAATATAATGACAATGTGTGGGGGAGGTTAATGTTCCATATTTCTATATGCATTTTCATATATTATATTGAGTATCAAAACATTTTTTCGCTAGATATATGATGTTTTTGATATAAAATAATTTAATTTGGTGATCATGATGATGTATAGGAGATTCATAGAAAAATTCCCAAATTTTGAATGATCAGAATGAATGTTCACAACTACACGACATATACTTTTCAATAACACGTCGTCTACCTTTTCCCAGACACTGATCGACAAGACCTTGTACACAACCATGTATCTAGCCTGATGTTGGACATCATGTATGTCATATTACACATCATGTACCCCCTTCCATAATTGGTGGGCTTCTTCTGAGGACACTAAACCCTATGGGGGTGGCGCTATACACCTTGTACCCCCACTAACCAACCGATGATGCCTTCAATTTCATGTGTGTTATAAAAAACCACATACTAACGGAAAAATAAGTGACATGTCACATTGACATGATTACACACTGTGTACTCAGTGGTACACATTGTGTATTTTGAAATACTTAAAATAAGTGGTAAGGACCTCTTAATTTGACAAACTAAAGTAGGTGAAAATGTAAGACACAAAATGGGAGAAGAAAGGAGAGAGAAGAAGAGAGATTAAGAGAAAAACGGATGATAAGAGCGGAGGAGGTTCCACACTTCCTTCTCGATAATCATAAATCCATTGCTACTGCAATGTTTTATTCAGGTATTAGGAGTTTGTTAGTTATTATATACTCCATGTGTTCCTAAATCCTCCTTGTTTTGGGGATTTGGATGAGTATGGTTCATTATTAATCAACTATTTTATTATATTTCGTATATTTTTTAATCTCTCACAATAGATATATATCACTTTGCTATATATTTATGGAAACCCCATATTAGACAATGAATGAAATTACAATGAATCTGTAGAGGAATTAAGGTAAAGTAAAACCATGATAATTTTGTGCAATTAACATCTCATAGTATCCTACAATTAAAAATAATAGAAATCAAATTACAAACCACATAATTGGACTCTATTAATTAAAATAAAACTCACCAGACTGATGGTGTTTCATTATATTAAAAACCAATTGATCTGAGTTGTTGTAAAAAATAGAGCATGATAAGAAAATTGATTTATCTATGAATTTAAAAAACCCACGTCCCGTACGAATTATTCCCAATTATTAGAGAAATAAATTTGACGAATTTTTTAATATTTAAATAACTTCATCAATAAATAGAATAATATATTATTTTACCTTCTAATAATTAAATATAAACTCTAAATTCAATTTATCTTCAAAAAATTAAATATAAACTTGAGAAACAAAATGCAGTGACCCACTGTCCCAATAGATCGACCCCATAATTGAACTATACTTGTAATAAGATAGTGTATTTATATTTGTGGTGAGAAACATAATTATTAGGATACAGTAACACTAGAAAAAACCTAGTCCGGTCCTGAATGTGTCACATAATACTACCTACGAATGGCCCTCCTCTAGTAGTCTCATGATGGGGGCACTTGTTAGTCTCAGCCTCAGCTCCTAAAAACACTACTAGCACTTCTTCATCCACACAAAGGGTTGTAACTTCCATGTAAAAGACAATGAGGGTGATGCAACCCTAGAAATGTTGGGCATAAACTTCCAGTTGTATCCATCTAAACTGATGAAACTTCGCACCTATTTCATGCTTTGTAGTGGATTCTAGGAAAGCATTTCCTCTATCATTGCTAGTTCTACTGCAACTCCAACCTTCAAAATGATGTTTCAAAAAATCTGGATTTCCCAAATCCAAAAGTGACACTTTGAGAGATTCCAATAAAAAATGTTCCCCCAATATGTTTCTAGGAAAATCCTTAGGTATGTAGAGTGCTCCTCCTAGGATACCAAGTACACCAGGATGTCATCAATGAAGACCATGAAGAAGAGGTAAAGGTAAGGCTAGAAGATCCTATTCATGAGCCCCATAAAAAATGTTTGGGAATTGGGTATGCTTATAGGCCGAACTAAGAACTCATAGAAGCTATACCGACATTTAATGACTATCATCATTATATCCTCATCTCGTACATAAAGGTTATGATAACCAGACATAACGTTTATCTTCAAGAACCATCATATTCCTTTCAGCTGATCGAAGAGGTAATAAATCCTTAGTAGTGGATACTTATTCCACATGCTCATATGATTTAGGCACATGATGTCCACATTGATCCTCAGACTCCCATCTCCCTTTTGGGAAACCAATAATGTGTCATCCGATGGTAAAAAAATGGGACTCAAAAAGCCCTTCTTCTAGAAATCCCCCAACTATGCTCTCTACAGAAGAACTTACATGGGATCCATCTGGGATGATGGTGTGGATATCGGTGCCATCCAGGGGTACTAATCGATGAAGAAGTCAACCTCAATGTGACGGGGTAATCCTGAAACATCATGTAGAAATATGTCTTTATACATGTCCACCACTACAGAATGTGATGACTCTTCTTATCCATTTCATTGAGGGTGAGGATATCCAACTGAAGTGTTATCTGTTGCACCCTCCTCCATGAATGTTCTCCCTACTCTGTTAGAGATCTATTTTATCTGGTGAAGGAAAACCTGGTCTAATCCTCATGAACACACAAGACACTATGCCAAATACATTAAATTTGAGCATAAACTATGGATAACCAGTCCATACCCATAATGATGTCATAATCTCTGGACACTTCTACAAGGAGATCTGAGCCGAAGATTTCACCCCCACGAGTAAGATCAAACTACTGGAACCAGTGTGTGATCGTTGAATCGCCCCCATAGGTGTCTCTAATCATATGTATCGTGCCAACGGCTTCATCGAAATAGTTGATCTCTAAACAATGTATATGGTAAGTAATGAGTTAAAAATTCATATTTCTATAAGAAAAGTAGCTATGGTAGAGAAGACATTGATCGTACCTGAAGAATCCCGGTCGTAGGCCTCCATCGACTGTATCTGGACTCACCCTTTTCCAAAACTTCCCAGAGCACATGGTGGACCACCTAGGGGTGGTGGGGTAGCACATAAAACCTACATATAACGCCTACTACCCAGTCAGCTCCCATTCCTTGTCCTCCACCCTGGGGACTACCTTGCTCGAACTTATACCTCGCCTCAGTGGTCATTTTACCTTCTTCCGGTTGTCTGCGTGGCGAGTCAGGCAATAATGAGCCACGTTCACATTCCCACTACATCAGTAGCACAACATGTCCCTATAATGAATCTCTCTTCCATGTGGATTTTTTATTGGTGATCATTCATCCCGGGGTCATCCCCCAAAATATCTAGACTACTTCGTCCCCCCGTGTTTGCTGCTGCTACCCACAGCTAAAGACTCCACTACCTAGAGTTTACTTGTAGCTCCTGTTGCCGGTGCATGCTCTACCCAGAAGCTCTCTGTGAGTAGGGATTTCTCCAGAACCCCATCCTAAGTAGATATTATATGTGATACAATGGTTTCCTTGATATCTTGGAATATTCCCTTCACAAAATCTTGATCACTAATGAACAGGTCTTGCACCATTTCCATAGAGTAGCATGAAATCCTAGTGAATCTCATTGAGCTCTCCACTACTATCATGCCACACTGATGTAGGTGTAGTATCTCTTACGTCTTTACTTAGTGAAACATAGCTAGAAAAAACACCTATCTAATGAGGCTCTCAAAAGTCTACCTAGGTGATGGTGTCCTCATCTTGTGTTTGGATCATCATTCATCTCCATATCCCCACTAAAACCCGAAGAATGCTCACAACTAAGATCACAAAACCATCGAGAGGCATACTCACCAAACAAAAGTCTATCATAACCACCTTGAGCCAATCCTATTCCACATGGGGGTTAGTCTCACCCCAGATCTTTTGTGTTATTTACCTTAGAACTCATGTAATGCAATATGTGTATGTGAATCCTTTTCCAATATCACCGTTAGAAACTGCTGAAAAACGAGTGGTCGAAAAGCAGGTGCACCTCCAGGTGGGGACATCACTACTACTTGTACCTATACTGATGCCTCTAGACTGGATGCACTATCCTCTTGGCCATGAACTAGAATCCTTGTCTTCTATCTATGTAGCGACATACTAAACAAGATTATGATAAACCATGGTATATACGTAATACCCGATGATATGACTTCGAATAAAAAAGAAAATGACGAAACACTGAATTCCTATATAATTCATGTAACTAGTGGTTTCATGTACCGAGTTAAAATGAATTATTTAGGGTCTAGTTGTATTGATACATTATCTAATGGATCAACAATAGACTTCCTAGGGCTGAAAGTTGAACTCGAAACATTGAACAATGTTTCCCGAAAACAAAATCACCGACTCTCAGTTTTTAAGGTAGAACACATATCCTTTGATACCAAAATTTCACGACCCATCCCCCATGTCCCATGTCAAGACTACCCCATGCTATCCTCCCAATGGCCATGGGTTGAAGTCTAGTTTTATATTAATTATCCTGCATGTGGTAGTCATTTTTGAGTACCTGTACACACACACTCAGATCCCCAACCCAAAATTTTGAAAAGCAACCATGAAAGAAAATAACAAAACCACAGAATATAGAAGTACAATATATATGTAAATTTTTTTATAAAAAACTCCCAACAAAATACAAGCTGTAAACTAGGGAGTACAAGGTCTTTAATAATCTGTCTATAGAAAACCCTACCTGAAGGGTCGGTGTAGATTTTATCCTAGAAGCCTTAGAAGTATGCATATCTTGTCTATTCTTATAGGGAACTGCTTGGCCCTAGACCACTAAAATCTATGTCAAGGTTTCATTTGTCATAAAAAGACATGAAACATGTGGGAGAAGCCTATGCAGGGGTGAGTAACACAATAATATGAAGGGACAACAATCCACAAACAATTTCTACAAGGTAAAGTTAAACAATGATCATTTTCAACTCACAGTGGTATAACCTAAAGTATAGAATTCAAGATTAGCAGTTATAATGCTCAAAATATTGTACTACTGAGAGATTCATCCCCAATGAGTCACTGAGGTCTTTCTTTCCATTGAGGTACTCTATTCTATTGGGACACTGAGGTAAACATGGCTACTAGGCCACTGATGTCCGCCCAACTATTGGGCAACTAAACTCCCATCGTTTTCCCATCCACTGAGGACCGCTTAGCTCCCAGGACATTATGATCTTCTCATATATCCATCCAATATGGTCTATATGGCTATCTTGACACTGAGGTCCGTTATTCTTCTGGGAAACTTATGTTCGCTCAGCCACTAGGTCAATAATGTCCACTCATCTCTTCCATCTAGTCACAGTTAGCTGTATGAATCCAAAAACACAACACGCTTGATTCCGGGAGAATTAAATCCTTCAACCATCAATTTTATAACAACTTCCACAAAAATCACTTAAATTATGTCAATTTGACCATATTGTTGTGAGGATCCCAAATTTGCAAACATCTAATCAATCGGATGCACGGTTCATAAGTTATAGATGTTTTAGAAAAAATGGGATGTTTGGGTCCTTGTCTGACTCGACATGGCCTGAGGTACACTGAACCATCCCAGATCTAACCTAGTCCCCTAGGCAGGCTGTTCCAGTTCATTTGCGATACAACCGGAACCACTGCTGTATAGATTGACTGGAACCTCTAATAGTGTGACGTAGCTCGACTCCCTTGTTGCCACACTGTCATCGGATAATGACGGTGGCCCTTGTCTGCCGCAGAGCACCGCCTGCATGTACTGCCTACCCTAGATGGCATCTATTGTTTGTCACTAGCGTTTCACTCCGCTGGCCACCATACCTGCACGGGGGGGTCTGTTCTCTAATCTTGAGGGTGTTCCATAGTCCTCTGGTCATCTTCTCAACTTCTATGGGCTCCAACTCATCATCTCGTTTATCTAGAGGTTCGATCACACACAGAACATTCATGAAATGTATAATGTGACCACGTGGGTCCATCGGGGAATCATGCGAGTTTAAAAAGTTATCACAAGGAACAACCAATGCGATGAACAAATGACCAGTTCATTGGGACTTCATTCGTCACATTTGAAAAAGTAATGACTTAGAAAAAATATTAATCTATATCCCCCATTCTATAATCCCTACCAAAAGAATTCCCAAACCCAAAATGATGATCAAAATATATATCCACTTTTTTTTGAGATGATCTAAGTGCATCATTTATAAATAAAAAAGGGGAAATGAGAATCACTTGTGAAAGAAGGCCTTACTTGGAAAACATAATTGATCGGAGATGGGGAATGATGTCACATGCCATCGTTCATCAATCTGTGATCATCAATTAACTATTATCATTGTTGATACTTCAAAATATGAGGATGGGAAGAAGAAAATGGTTCAAACTCGTAGAAATCCATCGATCATTGTTTGCCAATGACAAATCTCGAAGTTCTGAGAAATCCATGATTGTTCCAATGATATAGTATTCAATCAACACATTAAATGGTAATAATGTCTTCCAAAATTTCTACTATGCTGTGACTGAAAGTTTTTATAATGTTTAATTTATCAAAAAAAATATTAAAAATAAAAAATATAAATAATGTAATAAAATTTTATTTTAATTTTTTTAAATAAAATTGGTTTATTATATTTTCTTAAAAGTCCAAAAATTAACTTTTTCCCTTGACTCGTGCTGGTCACAGTTAAGTCCAATCATAGGTTAAATTGTTTCTCCATACACAATAGTGCCCTCAGATTTTAATTTCAGACACCCATTTAGATACATCAAAAACAACTCATGTGAACTATTTTTAATAAACCTTAAAGGATCAAACACTTTATCTTGGCACCTCGGGCATCAGAATCAACAATAATCTGAGCACTGTGTCTCTAAATAAACCAATATAAAAAAATAAAAAAAATATTTACATGGAATTTATAGGAAATTATATCTGTGGATTATCCATGATTATTCAAGGACATCACTTTTTCAAATCAATCACAATGGTTCCTATAGAATTTTTGAATTTCCAAAAAATATCACATAAGATTGTTAATCTATGTTTGAATAATGTAATGTTATACTATACTAGGTGATGACTTAATTAGATATGAATGGTAATTTTATATATTTATTACCCCTAGGTATAGATATTGTAGAGCCATATCCATGTATAGTATCTAGTCAGGGATGAAATTCCTTTAAAACCAATCTCTCAATCTACAATTAAAATTCCAATAAATTTCTCACTACATTGAATTATCCATAGATTTATCCTGAGGGATGACACTAATATTCTCTCATTCTAGTATCCAATGTCTAAATAAATGTTACTATAATACTATCTATATTGAATTAGAATAATTAAAAGTGGGATATAATTGATACCTATTATGAAAATATATAGGTGGCTACACATACTAGGAGTGACTCTTACGACTAGCCCAAATAGAATCACTTTTTTCATGAATCCATTTTCCAATAAGGGATGCATCAGCCAATGATCACATATTAGAGATTACATAGATTTAATTTTCTAATTTTCTCTAATACCATTTATAACAACCCACACTTTTAATACCAAGAAATTTTACCATAATATAAGAATATTAATCACAAAACTAGATGATCCAATCCAAAAACACATATCTCTTATTAATTTGGAGACATGCCTGGAAAAATGATTCTTTCAAAGGGGAACTCCATAATTTTCCATTAAGTTCAATTAAACTAGATCCCTTCTTAGTCATATCATATATATTACATGTTTTATTACTATGTGAAATGAGTAATGAAAAAGGGAGATACTAGATGCTTTGTAGTAGTAAAAACATGAGATATCAACATAACATGAGTGTGAGAGTATATGAACAAAAAAATAATATTTGGACACCATACCCTGTAAATCATAGATCGTAAATGTGTGTCAGGTCATAAATCTAGACTCTGACTCAGAAATGAATAAAAAAGGAATCAAAGAACTGAAACCATTAAAGAATTACATAGGCATAGTTATGGTTCCAAAATATAAGATGATAACACTGTGAAAATGTATAAATAAATAAAAAATTACTCATTAAATTTAATATGATGAGTCATGTGTAAAATTATGAGTTCTTGAGAAGAATTAATTTGTTCGGTAGCATACATGATATTCGATATTGATCCTAAACTAACAATTAAATATTATTATTTAAATGTTACTCTTATAACCTAGACATTAAAATGGGAAGAATGAAAATTATTTACAAATAATGAAAATATAGTCTTTAAATGTTCATATATTGATGATTCTTTGGTTATAAATGTAATTAGAAATGAAAATACATAACATTTGAATAGGAAGGATGTGTTTTTAAGAAAAACTAAATATATTTGAATAGTAATTTTTATAAATTAATGAAATCACACTTTCAGGATTATATTAATTAAATATGAAATCAATCTATTGTTTAAAATTCATCTTATTTCATTTATAGACAATATTTAAGAAAAATATAATTTAATGGATAAAATGTGTGTTTGTTTAAAAATGAAGTTTTACCACCATTTAATAGGGAAAAATTTTTAAATATAGTTTTTAACATTATTAAAACTTATATATGAAACAATAATAATTTTTATTGGATGTGGGACATCCAAATTTTCTTTGGATGAATTTATTGTAGTTTTAGAAAAAAATCATATTTTAATGCATAATGAAAAATATTTCATCTTAAATCCAAACATATTATTTATCAATGTTTTATTATTGATAGATTATCCATTTAATTGGTTTTAATGTAAATTAAGTTTCATTAATCATCGAATTCAATGCAGGTCATTGGAAAGAGATTATATAGAAATTAGATATAAAAATTTATTAAATTGTGAATGTCTCTATTACCCGACTTCTAACCAAAATTTTGAGATAAGTGTTAAACCAAATTTAACAAATTCTATTAAATGAATTTTCAAAAATGGATATACATGGTTGTTATAATTATGAATAATTATGTTTAATATGATTAAAATAATTTTTAGTGAATATAAACTTTTGAATTTTATTTACCACAACTAATGTAAAACCAAGTAATTAAAGTTCAAAAAATATTATAATATTATAAAATAACCATGATACATACATAAATTTTATTATATGAGTCATATTCTACAAAAATCATCCTTATGTAGATATTATAACCTTTTTAAGCTACTTGGTTATGAAAACGTCTTTTGTAATATTTTATTTAATGATATGTTAAAATTTTCATACACATATATTTAATATGTAATTTTTTTTAATATTTGGTAATATAACTGAAATAATATACTATAAATATTACATAGAAAGATTAAATATTAAATAAATCATGATTCTATATTTATAATTTTAGACTTTAAATAATTACATTTTATTATGAAATAATGGTAATTCAGTAATAGATTTTTTAAAGGAACAAATAAATGATATTTATAATATTTAAAAAATAATAATTTTAAATATTTGATTTCGTAAAATAATTTTATTATTGATTTTGACACTTTATGAATGAGTAAAAGTATTTTTTACGGAATTTTGTTTCTTATAATTTTTAAAAAAGTCAAATAATAAATTGTATTATGATTCACATAATTAATATTTTAAAATATAAAATATTTAATTAAATTATATAAACATTAAACAACCCTATGTTTTGGCCAAACCGTTTATATAACTCTAAAAATTTCAATAATGACTCATTAATTAGTTGTTTGGAATGACTGAGTAATTATTTTAACCCTCAAGGTGTAAATTACTTGATGAAATGGTAAAAGTTAAAAGTGGGTTTGAAAAATATAAGGATCACATAATATTCCAAACATTTCTAATATTAAATGGATGATGGTAATTAGACTAAAATCCCAATATATTCAAAATAAAGCAGTCAAAGAGAATTTTAAATAGAAAATTAATTCTTATCAATTTATTACTTTTTATAATTCCAAGAGTTCCCCTCCCCTATATTGTAAAATGGAACCCATTACACACTATTAATAACACTCCAAAAACCTATTGGTCTAGATAATATTTTCCCAATACCCATCCTGTAAAACTATCCTACATTAATTAAGCCTTAGTTTAGGCATAACACCCTCTTTAATGTGTTAAGTTGTTATAAAGGGTGTTCATCCAAAAAAGGTAATATTTTTATTTAAGTGTTTCTATATTATGTCTTCATCCAATTCATTCAAATCATTGTCCACAGTGATGAAATTATAATTCTAGTATCCCCAAAACATTTAAATGTTATAATTTTGATATCGTCACATAATACATGTTCCAATTTCATCAAATGGGAAATGAACTTTTCGTTCGTGTGTATGGCAGACTAACAACACATGAACCAATATAGTTCATTTTTCATCACCTTATATCATGATTTTTCATAATGATGTAATTAATTTCAACATATTATTTTAATGAAATATTTATCATTTCAATAGAATATTAAATCAATTTAATATTTACTATCCATTCACATAAAATTGATAACATTGTTCGTGCCTACGTGTGAACTTTGACTTCCACAAAGTGATTAGAATCATTTTTATTCAGCACATCACTTGTATAATATATATATGTATAATTAAATATTAATTATTATTTTAATAATATACTGACCATTCTTGTTAGATAAAATTTTATTTAACTTTTTTCTATAATGATGAATGAAAAATGGATACGTTACTCATGCGCACATATGACCTACCGTCTCTATGATTATAATGTTGTGTATATATTATAAAAAAAATAATTGGATAGATTGAAAATCGTATTTAATGTATAGATGTGATCGTTATGTCATTATTATTATTCTAGATACAATAGGACTATGACCACATGGACTATAAACATCATAAAAAAGTTCATTTTTGAACTCAAGTGCCAAATACTGACAAAACACATAAAGTGAACATAAAAAATTATGTAATTGTTATATAATTATAAATAAGGGATATAAAGGGTATAATAAACAATAAAAGCATCACGTTAAAGTATAAATTATCCGAAATATATAATTTTGTTATATAAAAACAAAATTATATGAGTCAAACATAAGGTAATGGAATTCTTAACTAAAAACATTATTTTATTGTTTTGATTAATTTTTCTTATAAATATTTTTATTTTATATCCAGGATTTCAAAATTTTACTAAAGAGTTATTTATTATGATTTCTTATTTAAAAATTTAAAATCATTTCAAATGTTTCAATGTGTTATGAGAGACTTTGATTCAAAAATTTTCCTTTTCAATGTTTTAATTTAGTTTTTAATGATATATTAGTTATTGTAATAAGTTTTAATATTTATTATCATATAAATAATGAAAAAATAATCTCAATTTATTTCCCATTAATTTATTTGTTGTTTAAATTAAATATTTAATTTTTTTATATCCCCTGTTTGTTTTCATTTATAATTATTGAGCTTTGTAAAAATGAAATGTGATTTCCAACTTGAAATTTTATTTTCATTTATTATTATTTTAGGTGTCATGATTTTGTTATGGTTATTGGGAATTTAATATATATAATGGTGGTTCTATGATAAATAATGGGAGTGTGAGCTTATGATACCTAACCAATAAATTGGGTAATGACACATAGTTAAATTTCATGGTTTCTCCTATGATATTTTTTGAATATAAAAGGATGGGTATTCCAAATGACATAATAACAGTTATTATATATGTAAATGTGAAATCCATAATGTATGTATGATATTAATTTAGAAAGATACATTTATTATTTTTATTTCTATGAATTGTATCCAAAATATTACTATTTCATGAGCTATGATATAGAGTTTATGTTTTATGGGTTAAAATTTAGATTTAGTGAGAATGATATCATGAGTAGAAAATATTCAAAGACCAATGGTTTCATTCATGAATTTATATCATTTACTAATCATTTTATACTTATACCAAATTTTTTGAAATATTTTACACATGGTGTAAGGATGGGTAAGAGAAAGGAATAATTCATGATGAATGTTATGAAGACTTTTATCAAGATTAAAAAAACATGGTTTATTTTAATTTTTCATAAATTTTGAAAATAATAGATAGTGAGTAGACTGGTCTATTGTGTATTATTAGAGATTTTATGTAATATTTTTTTCATAAATCAATAATTCTCTATAACATAAATGATCCCCTATGTGAATGAATATAAATTCATAACTTAACACAAGATTCTGTAATGTTTTTTTTGTGCCCTTATAGTTTTTATCAAAGGTCGGTTTATATAACATTAGAGGTTACGGTCTTATTTAAGCTAAATATAATACTTTTATATTAAAAAAGATAGATCAGTAGGAAGTGTTATATATATTCTAGATAAAATGAATGAGTTTGAGATAACATGAATACGTCTATCTTAGTTTTTTCCTCATAAGATAATATTTGATGATTTTATTAATATACTCACAGTAACACTTTTGGATTTAGTAAATGGCTGGATCCAATAGCAATAAAAGTAACAATGAATGTTAATAACAATTTGGTGGTTCTTGGAATAAGATATATAATGAAAAGAACGTTGTGATGAGAACCCTTATGTTTATTCTAATCCAACTATCAGAATTAATGATCAATGACTTAAACCATGGTTATTTTTCACATGCATTATATATGAGAGAAAAAAAACCATGTGGATGTTTCAGAAATAATTATCATAATGATATGCATATTAAATGACATATGTGTCAAGGATTTGAAAATAAACAACTAGGTATTTTTTTAAAGGGATGTGAAGATGTTATTGATGTGGAAACGATATTCATAAATGAATAACCACCCAATAAAAATGGGTGAGTTTTAGTTTACTTTAAGAATAGGATAGAAGTAATTTATAAGCTATCAATTGAATATTTTAAATTTTAGAAGTATTTTCATTATAAAAATAGATGACATATGATGATTTTGGGGTAACGAGGTCAGTAATAATGTACAAATATTTTTTATTAGTACTTCGTTCCATTAAAATCATAGATGATGAAACTAGAATTTCATATGAAATGTATGGATTATTTCATGACACATATGTTGATATTATTGAATCATAGGACATGATTCTTGTTATTGATTGTTGGAAATATGTATTAAAGAATAAAATGAAAAATCATGGTTAATAGATCATGAAGAATTTTTAATGATTAAGATGTCTAATTTTTTTTAATTTTTGAGTTATTTTAAATATGTATAATGAAAATTTTAGAAGTATTAATTTTCTTTTTTATGATGGGAATACTTTGGAAGACATTTTTTTATAATGTGAAAACATTAATTTTGTTATTTAAAAATGTTATTTTAAGATGAATTATTTTTTTCCATCTGTAGAGAATATTAATGGTATAAATAACCTTTAGGGTTTATGTGACCCTTTATTTTGATTTAATTACGAGATATTAAAATTTGGGATGAAAAATGATAATCATGAGAAAAAAATTTACATTAAAATATTTTATTTTTTCTTTTGAATATTTTATCTCTGTTTGTTAATTTTTGAATAGTTATTTAATTTTATAAAAAGGAATTCCCATATGAAGGGAGACTAACTTGTAGCATCGGAGATGGCTTTGAGAATTGAACAAACAATAGAAGATGATTAATCATGCATCCCCTACATCTAGCATATGTGAAGTACCTTGTTAGAATGACCTTTTATTGGTTAAATGAGTTTATGTATTAATAATACGTTGATTTTGGGAACATATTTTTTATAGAATATATATTAGTGGTAGTGGAAAATGATTAGGGGATTTTGTGAAAATGTTATTTTAAAATAATATCACCATTTTGGTAACTTTATATTATTAAAGAAAATATAATACAATAGAATTTAAATTGAGGATTAATGTTCAAATTATATTATGTAATAATCTATGATTTTGATTGAGAACTTAAGAGGAATTATGTTATTTATGGAAATTATTATCCATTGATAGATAAAATGTTATTTGTTTAGTTTCCTTTTGGTATAATACTCTAAGAGTGGTTGATGTTGTTTAGAGATAAATGTTAAAACTTATCTTTGATGAGTATGGGTAAAAATCCATCAATATTTTGGGTTTCAATATTATAATAAGATATTTTGAAAAATATTAAGGACAATTAATTTTTGAATGGTCAGTGTGGATCATTTGGTATTATAGTTTAATTTTAGAGAATAAAAGTATTTTTTTCTTCATTCAATGGTTTATAATTTTTGTAACAATTGTCTTATCTTGTACAAATAATATTGGTATTGGCTGTGTTAAAAATATAAGATAAATATATGTATAATATTATTTAGATTAATTAATTCTATAGAAGTGGATTATAGTTATTCAAGGTTGAAAAAATCATCTTGAATAATCATCAATTTAAAAAATATCATTTTGTGGTGGAATATGATTAATGAATGAAACTGTACATTTTAATTAAGAAAATTTTATTATTTTCTTTTAATATGATGTAAATGTGTTCCAAAACTTAGTAAAAATGATCTTAATTAAAAAACACTATAAGATTACTTTTATTATTAAATAAATTTACATTTTTCCAATAAAAAAATTATGGTTTTCTACTTGTTAACATTCTCCTGATCATGTTTTCTATCACATTACATCAGAACATGATAATTAGTTTTTCTTCCATATACATATTCTCCTACATGGATTCCTAGTATATGTTATCTTAGGTTACCTTCATACTATCATTTCTTTCTCTTACTGTGGATGTTTTATGAATCCTTTTTCCAATGTGGTAATGCAATAAATGTATATTTAAAAGAAATAATTTCATTATCTACCCCTAATTATAATAGAGAGGATGAAATCTTCATGATCAGGAGAGTATGTAACTTCCCATGATTTTAAAATTATATAATTTTTTTGATAGAGTACGTGATATTATATATAAAGCATAAACATTAAAATAAGTATTATTTTTTAAATGTTACCTTATATCCTAGATGTTAGAATGTAAGTAATGAACAATATTATCTAAATAACTAAAATATTTTTTACACGTGTTTATATAATAATTATTCGATTGTTATAAAATTAGTTAAAATGCAAATAAAAAGTAAATTAATTTAATGTATGTGTTTTTAGAAAAACATATTTAAATGTGAATAATTGTTTTTTAAAAAATAAATAAATATTTTTGTTAATATAAATTTAATATTAATTAATCCAAATTTTTAAAATTTATATTCTATGTTTTCTATAAATTAAATAATAACGCATACAATTTTATGCATAAAACGAGTGTTTTTATAAAAGTGTACTTTCACTGTCTTTGGATAGAAATCACATTTTAAAAATAGTTTTTAGCACTTTATTTGTTTTTATTTGAAAAAATAAACTTTATATTTTGATTTGGTACATAAAATTTTGCTTATCATTATTTTTTTGGTATTTTTTTTGAAAAATTAATATTTTAATGAATAATGAAAAATACTATATTTTTAATCAAGACTAATTTGTCTTATAAATTATTTATATTGTTAGATTATCCATTTAATTGGTTTTAATGTATATTTTTTTTTATCATTTTATCCAATTCAGGTAAATGGAATAATTCGTATATTGAAATGATATATAGATGATTATTTATATTATTCAAGTCCTTTTTTACTCGCTTTCTCATCACACCTTGGAGATTAATTTGAAACCTAATTTTACTACTTATATGAATTTCATTTTAAAAAATTGTTATACATGGTTGTAATAAGTTTGAAAACTATGGTCTAACAATATCAAATTATTTTTCTAGAATAGTAATTTTTGATTTTTATTTACCATGGTTAAGGGTAAATAGAGTAATTAAAAGTAAAAATAACATTATGATGTTATAAAATTACCATAGCGCTAGTCCTAAAATCACTGGATGAATGGGTTTCAATCAAAACCCACATTACGCCAATATTATAACTTTTTTATGACACTTGGGTATGAAAATGACATTTATTATATTTTATTTGAAGATATGTTAAAAATGACATGCTCATATCATTAATAAGTAATATAAGTTTATATTGGGCTATATAATTGATATATTTGAAAATAAATAGTCCTTATAAATCTAAAATTCTTACCTACATAATGATATTGTAATTATAATTTTTTGACATTAGATAATTAAATGTATTTATGACACAATGGTGACATAGTAAAATATTTTTTAATGGAAGTATCAAATAAATTACATTAATAATATGAATATATCTATAAATTGAAATATTTCATTCCATACAAAAATATAAATTTTTTCATATATTAATTTGAATATAGTTATATTTCCGAATATCATCATATCATCTAAAAAATAATTTTGGGGCCATTTGGAATAGGAAATGAATTTATAATAATTTAATACTTTTAATAAATCCATGTGTACCCCTCCCCTTTCATATAAATGGGATCCTATTCCACTATTTTACACATACATTAAAAAACATTTGGTTCATCCATGATATAATTAATAACATTCCTAGATTTTCTCCCCACATTAAGGAATCATTATCTTAGTCATAAAACCCTCCACATAGGTTTTATCGTGTTAATAATGAAGATCATAATGAAATGTAATGATTTTATTTAAGTGTTTCTATTTTAGTTCTTCTTCAAATTCATTAAAATATTTACTAACCATGATGAAATAATAAATTATGTATCTTTATTGTACTATGTTTTTTTATGTTAATACCATGACATTAATCCATCTCAAATTTAATCAAATTTGAAAAGACCTTTTCATTCACTTGTATGACTGACTACCGTCTCGCGAACCGATATAGTTTCTTTTTCATTATCATCTCTCAAGACTGGTCATAATGTTGGAATTAATTTCTATATATTATTTTAATCACATTTTTTTGTTATAAGGGATTAATATATTATTTACATTATAAAATTCCATAAATATAAAGATGATAACATTGTTTGTCCGTATGTGTGAACTATCACCTCCACAATGTGATATGAATTATTTTATTCATCCAATAAACTGTATGATAAATATAAGTATATTTAAATTATAATTAGTATGTCAATAATATTATGATCATTTGGGAAATACAAAATAATAATTACCATATTTCCATAATGATAAATGAAAGATGTATAAATTACTCATGTGTGCGTACAACCAACCATGTTTGGGATTACAATGTTGTTCATTTTTATAACCATAATTATTGGTTTTACATAAAAGAATAATTAATGTATTCAATTTATCATTTAGTTATGATTATTATTCAAGAGATAATGGAATTATGACCACATGGACAATTTAAGTTACACCAATTTCATCTCTGAACTCATGTATGGAATATTGACAAAACGTACAACTTCAACATAAATAATTTAGTAATTTTTATAACATTATAAATAAGTGATATAAAGGGGGTAATAAATTTTTAAAATGTTCCTAGTAAAGTATAATCTATGTTATGTTGATATTCATGAATATAAAAAGTCTACTAGATGAGTCTGAATTGTAGTAAGGGAATTTTTAACTAAAGCACTTATTTTAATGTTTAGATGATTTATTCTAATAAATCATTATATTTTGTTTCCATGTTTTAAAAAGGGATTTTAAGTATTTATTTATATGGAATTGAATGTTTTAATATTCTATTTCCTTTTAAATGTTTTAAATTTCTATGGGACACTTTGAATCCATTGTTTACTTTTTCAATATCAAAATTTTGTTTTAAATATGGTTTGATTATTTCAATAACATGTAAAGTTTTTATATCATATATTTTATGAACCTAATTTCATGATTTAATTCCACATGAATGGTTTTTTGATTAACTTACATGTTTACACTTTTATGTTCACATAAGGGGTTTTAATTTATGAGTTTGATGATTTATAAAAAGGAAATGTTCACTAAAAGTGGCAGTGCTATATTACTATATTACTATTTTATTTGTAATGATTATGTTATGGTTCCTGGGAATTTCATATATATACTTGTGGTTCTATGATTAAATGAGGGAATATGATTCCATTATTTCTCTCCAATTCATTGGGTAATGACATAGAGTTAAATTTTATGGTTTCTCCTAAGAGTCGTTTGGAATATACTATGATTGGTATTCCAAATTTAACTAAGAATGTTAAACCAATTTAGATATGAAAGATAGAATGTATTTATGATATTGATTCCAAAAGTATCATTTATGATTTATTCATTAAAAAAAATTATCACGAATATTAGGATTTCCTGAGGTATGACAAAGAGCATATGTTTTATGGATGAAAATCTAATTTGGTGAAAATATTTTCATGAGTTTTAAATATTCATCGACTTACAATTTCAGAACATTTTTTTTACCCTCTAACGAGATTTTTTACAATCATCCCACATATTTGAAATTTTTTCCATAGGGTATAAAAATGAATAATATAAAAGTTTAACTGAAGATGAATCTTATAAAGATTTATTCAAGAAAATGAAATTATTTTTTGTTTCAAAATGTTTTATATTATGAATAAATGGATAGTGAATCGATATGTATACTTTGTAATATTTTAGATGTCATGGAATAGTTAAGTCCTAATGACCTAAAACTATAAAACAAAAAATATCCTGAATGTGAATGAATGTAAATTCATGAATATCTCAAATTAAGTTAAATTTATGGCTTAGACCATATATAAGTCCCTGGAATAATGTAATAAAAATGAACCAAGGTCAATGCATTGTAATTCCCCAACCCTAGAAGCCAGAAGTTGGAGAATTATTTTTATATGTTTTAATTATTACAAGGAATCATGAACCAATGGTTTGTTCAATTTATGTGTCTTATAGAATATATTACAGAAATAAATTTGACATCAATATTTCAAACATATAAAACATCATAGATAATCCCTTCAAAATGTAATTATTCCCTAAGCATAAACCATCATATCAATCATAAAACATAGGGTGAAATCTGGGGAAAATAACATAATAAATGGTTCTAATCAGATGCTGAGTAAGGATAAAAATATAGAAGATGCTTTAATAGATAACCATAATCTTTTAAGGCATGGTACAAAAGTAAAACAAAATCCTTTTAAAACATTATCTTTAGCATTTTATGTCATGAATAAATCAAATAATTCCATTTAAAAATTTATCTGAATATTCTATTTGATTAATAATAACTTGTAAAATCATTAACTAATATCAAAACAATGGAATGAATAATTAAGGGCATCTTAAACAAACAATCAAGGCTTCGAGGAAGACGCTATACCTAATTATGAAAAAACACAGCCAAAACCCAATCATAATTGTCTGATGAGACTACCGATGCATCAAATGGATATAATGGGACCCGTAATAAACATACAAAGTGAAATGCATTCCTCCTATGAAATGGGTAATACATAACAAACATTATCATTCTTATTAAAACATTCATTTGAAATTTCAACACATAAACAATAATCTATGAATGATATAAAAATAGCACATCCACATTCAAACATATCATAAAACCATCAATAAATTATGTAAGATTTTATAATAATATACTACACTCAATTAAGCATAAAATCCAACAATTAATTTTTTACATAGTTGAATGTGATCAAATAAAATCATTAATACACTTTTTGAAATATCTTTTTTTTTCATTGAATTCATTTGAAAGCCAACGTAATTATAAAATAAAAATTTTACTTTGAAAATAAACTATTAATATTGTGATGGATGATTCAAAATGATAATGTTCCAAAATGGTGGAAAATAGACACATGTGTCGTATAATTTAAAAAACATTCTTTCTATAATTGGACAAAAATATCATATAGTACCTCGTTTGGATAATGACAGAAATATTACATTCAAAATGTTGTATAAAAATTCAAAAATGGGTATAAATGACTTTAAAAAATAGTCTAGGAATATAAATAATATTTTAAAATACATGTATAAGAAACATGGATTTGTCTGATATGTATTCCCTAGTAGATACTCACGTATAAACAGTCTCAGATAATAAAGGGATTCCCAAATTAACCCTTACCCTAGGTTTGATACTCTCCATACATGTCTGAAACTATACTATGATATTGTTAAACATATTATTAACTTATAAAAAGATCATAATGATATCATATATGATTATTTTGTGACTTACTTATTACCTATTTATTAACAATTCCATGTTAAGTCACATTTCGGGTAATAATCAGTTTGTTTATCATTTGTGTTTTCAATTCTTATTCATGATAATATTGCATAGATAATTCTTTAAATAATTTAATTTTTATATTATTATTTAATTATCATATTTATGAATAATATAAATATATATGATAGATAGATATAAGAAATGGAATATACCATTCATGGAGACGGTAAGCCGTATGTACGCGTGAACATTGTTTATGTTTTCTTATCTTATTCAAGTATTTGAATAACATATATGTACATATATTTATAATATTATTATTATAATACACTTATTATGTAATATATTTCATAATTATTCATTATATATATATATATATATATTATAATCATATGTGAATGGTTAACATGGGGAATGAATCTCATCACGTTGTTGAGACGACAGACCGTACATACACATTAGCTATGATATCATTATTTTAATGGTTAAATGATATGGAACTGAAAGGTATTTTAATTATAAAGAATCATAAACAAGTAATATTCATTATTAATTTATATTATAATCATGATTGTACCCATCCAAATAATTTTATGTGGAATAAGAAATTATCCCACAACGATGAGACAGTAAGCCGTATGTAATAACAAATAGTGATATAATTATTTTTATGATGGATAAAATGATGAATATATTAATCCCAATATTATAATAAAATCTATTTATATGGATGATACCAGATTTGTTACTTTGGTTTGGAAACAACATAGAAATATGATATAGAAGAAGAAAATAAAATTGAACGGAGGGATAAACAATTACCTCTTTTTTCACGTGTCTTCTTTTGATTGGTACAAAAGGAATCATTATGTTGGTTTTATGAAAATAGGGTGGAATATGGACTGAAGTTATGGACGTTGTGAGTAGATCTAGTTATGGTTTGGTTGATCCTATGGGCATTGGAGGTGTGAATAAAAGGGATGTACAAGTGGCCTTTTATAATAGGGGTGAGTGCCACTGCAGGAATGTCTTGAAATATTAGTTTATTATAAATTTATTTTCTGCTTGAAGTGGTTAAAAAGTGATTTATATAGAGTTTATGATTAGTAATATTTTAAATCCTATCATCCAATACATATTAGACATTTTTAGACTATGAATCCTTCCTTATATTGTGGCTTTAACCCTTACTATAAAACATTAAATCTTGACATGTCTTCTTGTATTTTATAATATTTGGTTAATATAGTTATAATAAAATGACAAGATAACCACAAGTGGATATTTAATGTAATTTTTAACATTATATAAGTAATATTTAATAATCTTATATTTTTAGGAATATTATATAATTTAATAAAATATTCTTCATTTTAATAACACATTTATGTCAATTTGGACACTATTTAGTAAATGATTTTTGTTAAAGTCATTAAAACATCATTAATTAAATAAAAATTGAATTAAATCTTCACTAAAATGTGATTTTCATGAATAAAATTTTTTTATGGACCAAAATATTCAAATAAAATTTATTTTAATTTTTATAAATTCATTTATTTGAATCCTCCATTAATAAGGTAATCCGTACATCATCATTGTGTCAAAAATATTTATATTTATATAATGTCTAAAAATTATAAATAAAATATTATTATGCAGGAAATAATTTTATATTTAAAGTGAATATTTATATTTTTAGTGATTGGTTATACTATTTAACAATACAATTTATGTATTAATAAATACATGTTTAGGTTATATTTCGCTTTTCATTAAATTAAATATTATAAAATGTAATTTTCCAACCCAAGTGGCTCCCAAATGACAAACTTTAGACCATAGGATTCGAATGGTGGGAAATATATCATCCAATATGATTAGTACACATTTTACAGTAGTTTTATATAATTATAATATTTTTCCCCTTATTTACCTAATTTACCCATTAACCATGGTAAATAAATTTTGTTACTAAACCTACTATATATAATGTTCAAAAACAGAAGCTATATGTTTTCAAGATTTTTAGCTTTTCATTCCAACTATGGAATCCATTTTTACTAATTAAAATTAGAAAATTTTTGGGAATTAATTTGAAAATAATTCTTTTTTTTCTACACTAGAATGTGGGTTTTTAAGAAGTAAAAACTCTGAATATATTTATATGTTTTTATGTCCAAATACAATGTTAAATTACTTACAATGAAAAAAATTGATGTAAATGATAATAAAATAATCCAATTACGCAATAATACATATTAAAAACATATTCTATCTATGGAAATTATATTGATGAAAACACTACATTGAATTAAAATGTAGTATTTTTCACTATTCATTAAAATATATAAGTTATAAGAAAAACACCAAAAACATATCAATGCTAAATTTTTATTTCGATATTCAAAAGAATAATTTAATTTAATAAAATTGAATATATAATTGTGTAAAAACTCGACCCCTCTAGACCGGAGCCAGTGAGTTAATAAGTAAATTGGCATGGGTAGAAGGAATGAAAATCCTGAAGGAACTATCAGTTTAATATTCTTGAAAAAACTATATACATAAATTTAAGTCAAATTACATCGAAGAAGGTTCGAAAATACATTTTATAACAAAAACTAAAAATAGAATCCACATTAAATCAATAAATGATCTCCTCTTCATCACCTGTTTAAGGTAAACAATAAAAGTGAAGAGCTCAAATTCTCAGAAAGGGTTAAAAATGGTGGAAGCATGAATCAATAATAACTAAATTGTAATCAATTTTACATAATCAACATGGTATGGTGAATAAATGAAAAACTGAAACCATTAATAAAATGAGAATTAAACTGCATCCATATATTTTGTTTTAGTGAAATCCTCATGGATGTTAATAACTAATAGTGAATAAAAAGAATTCTTGATAATTGGATGTCATGAATCTGTCACATGATACCATAATACCATAAAAAGGATTTAGCTCTATGGGTAGAAACCTATCTGATTTTTGGAAACAAAATCTTAGGGTTTGTCACCAACTGGTTTGTCTCATGAGACCTACTGATGCATCGAGCGGCTGTAGCGGGCCCCACCCACTACTGCATGTCCAAATCATTCTTTATACATAGATTCAACAAAAGAGAAGTATTCATTTATATTATCTATAGAGAATAGAGGATACATATTTATCAGTAATTCCACTGTCAAAACAACATTCAAAATAAATATCATATGTAAAATAGTTTATGACATATACAATAATCATATCAATGATGTGAGAATATGGAAATTTAAATGGAATATAATTTCAATTTAAAATTGATCTCAACTGGGTAGTATGTTCACCACAAAATAAATTCTAGGTGAAGAATACTAAGAAACTCATAATAATGTGAAAATTGAGACAAAGCTTGTTGCCATGTTGTAATCAATTGATTTTATGACCAAAAGTTAATAACCACCAAATGAATCATATAATACCATTAATATAAGGATAATAATGATAATATATAACAAATGGAAGTACACCTATACCACATATAAAAAATAAGAGGCGAACAATAAAAATCCCACAGAATTGAGAGTGTGATGAGAAAACCTTGTACAAACATTTCAGTATGGTAACAAGTGTTCTTGTGAGAGAATAATGAGATATAAAGGGGTATTTCATTATTTATATATCACAAGGAAAGTATGGGGTAGGAGAAAAAACATACCTTATATTTTGGTATTAAAAATAAAAGAGCACAACATAGGGGATATTTTTGAACAAAATTAAGAGGGATGATCCATTACCTTAAATCTGTTGGTGTTCTGCACTTGTCCTTAAAAACCTGAATAAAAAAATTAGGTTTATTAATTAATAAGTCCATAATCTCTTATATATTTAATTTTGTTCATATAATCATTTTATGTTCTTTCATTACCATTTTCATTTGTTATGAGGTTCTATTTCATTTTTCGAGCTCGTTTGTTTGCTTGGTTTTAATGACCGATTCACATATATTTATGTTTTGATAAACATTTAAGATGAAAGTGGTTGTACATAATTGAATTTATATTCTATTAGTGAACATCCATGAGATTAAATGGTTTTAAATTTAATTTGGTTACTTTGAGTGAAGTCGTATTATTATATAAAACCATAGTGACAACTGTTTTTGTTAATCTGTGGGTTTGATTACAAAGAACATGTTTTTCTTTATTACATAATACCACTAGTACAAAATAATTAAATAACCAAAACCATATATATTACTTATATAATAATATGGTTCAACCATAGCAGGAATTTTTTCATGACAATAATTAACAATAAGAATAGAAATTGATAAACTATTGTCCTTGAATGTGGTAAATTGGCACATCTCAAACGATGCTTTCATTTCATTCAAATAAATGGCAGGGAATGATGAGAAGATAATTAAATATCCCATTTTCTTAAAAACATTATAGTACATGTATGTTACTTGAATTATCATACTATTTGGGGAAAGGTATGCGAGGAAAGAATAAAAAAGACAAGAACTTAACAAAAGGAGGATTTGGAAAGAGGAATTTACCTCTTGAGACTTTCTCCTTTGAGAACCTCTTAAGGGGAGATGTTTTGATATTTTGAATAGGAATGGGGATTTCAGACGTGGGGGAGGATCTTGGAAATATATTTGGGAAGAATATTGGCATGTCAAAAGTCTTAAGAGGAGTGAAGAGAAGAGGCAGTGAAGGGAGTTTTTATAGTGGAGGAGAGGAGAATTTTAATAATTTTTTAATCATTAGTTTATTATTTCATCACATGTCACGTAATAGTATGTATTACATGACCAATAATAGTAATAAATTCACGTGACTTCGAACCAATTGGGGTTACATCAGCATATAATCACCAATGACTCAATAATTACCTTGTTTATCATTTATGGTAAATTATCTTATTTTACTATTTATTAAAATTCATGTATTTAAGAAAAATCCCAAAAATTCCCCCTAACCATTTTTCAATATGTAGAATCCAAAAATGAATTCAATTTTTCAAAAATAATTTTCCAAATTAGATTATTTTAATATTTAATTAAAATAATTATTTAACCAAAAAATTTAAGCACTTAAATTATTCATCATCATTTTTAAGGTGGCTAAATTTATTTATACATTCATGTGCTTGGATACCAATCATAAGATTCATATTACTATTCATAATGGTATGATGTTATTAGTAGTAGTAGATAACTATTCATAATGGTATGTTACTATTCACTAAAAATTATGTTAATTCTATCTGTCTCTAAATATTATACTAAAAACAACCATGTATGTCAGAGTTTCAAAATTCAAAACACAGAAGTAGAAAATTAATTTCAATGGCTAGGATACGAAAATATTTTAAATAAAAAAGTGTTGTTTCTATGAAACTCAATTCTTTATGAAATATAGGCTATGACTCGAATGTTTTTATGAGAAACATCCCATAAAATTTTGGGGGTTTTATTATTATTTCTTCCTCTAGAAATTTCATCCTTGAAATTTTATGTATAAAGGCCACCAAAATATGTGGGTGGTTCTTCTTCATAACATCCCCAGGTCCCCATGTTTATTCTTCTATATTTTGGTTTATCAAATGAAAATTTACTAGTCGGGTCGTCCAGTTTCTCAATACCTGCTCCCTTGTGTCAAGGATCCCGATAGGCTCTTCACATTATGAAAAATCAAGTTCAAGTTCTATTTCTTAATTGGTGAGAACATGCATTGGGTCTGGTTTTTATTTCTTCAACAATGACACATTGAATACATCATGGCATTAGTAGAGACTAGGAGACATTGCTAAATGGTAAGCTACATCTCCAATTCATTCTAGAATTTGAAATGGTCCGATATTCCTGGGGCTGAGTTTCCCTTTCTTACCTAACCTTAAGGCACCCTTCCATGGAGATATTTTGAGGAAGACATTATCTGCCACTTGGAATTCCAAATCCTTTCCACAGTTTTCAGCTTAACTCTTCTTCCAACATTGGGTTGCTTTAATATTTGTTAGATTATCTTAACATTTGTCTTGGGCTCTTCAATATGTTCTGGGCCTATATGTTTCCTCTTGCCAATGTCATCCCAACAATTTGGGTTTCGTCATATCATTCTATATAATGGTTTATATACAGCCATTTGAATAATATAATGGTACATATTATTGTCTTAAAATTCCACCAATGGCTCGTATTGATCCCACGTACCTTGGATGTCAATGAATAATTTCCTTAGCAAGTCTTGTATTTTTGAATAGTCCATTCAAGAATTTCTGTCAGTTTGGGGGTGATATGTAGTTCTCATTCGAAGCTCAGTATTCGAAGCCTTCTAGGGACATTTCCAGAATTTTTATTTAAACTGGGGATCCCGATTGGACAAAATAAATAGAGGTGAACCATGAAGTCTTACGACATCATTAATATAAAGATTTCCTGGGCACTCAAGTGGTAAATCCTCTCCTATAAGATGGAAATGTGCTAATTTTGTTAGATGATCAACAATCACCCATATAGAATTATTCTTTCTAGGATTCATTGGTAGTCTAATGAAACAATACATCATAATTTTATAACTCATCCACATATGAATAGGTAGATATTGCATCATTCCTCTAGGATGTTTTATATCTACCTTCACTTGTTTACAAACTAGAATCCTTGACACATAGTCAAAAATTTCCCACTTCATATTATGCCACCAATAATATTCCTTCAGATCACTAAACATCTTTGTGCTACCAAGGTTTATAAAGAAATTTGAGCAATGAGCATCATCTAAAACTTCCCTTTTTAGCATAGGACTGATGGAACTCATATCATCTTCCCAAGCATCAAAATTCTTTCCTCGTACACGAAGTCTTCCAATCTCCCATTTTTAAAAGAAATAATTTTCTTGTGTATATTTTCATCATCAAATTGAGATATTTTTATTTTATCTAGTAATGATGGTTTAGTAATCATTTAGAATAGGATAGATGTTTGCCCTTCCTTAACAATTCTTGTATCTATCTTTTGTAGATCAATGGATATAGGAACTCTCTAAATCCCTATTTCAGTCGGAAGTCCATGATAATTCCTTCTTAATGCATCAACCACCTTATTTTCATTTTCTAGGTGGTAGTGTACTGAACAATTGTAATATTTTAGTAACATGAGCCATCTCTTTTTCCTCATGTTGAGTTCTTTTTGTGTGAAAATGTATTCCAAACTCTTCTGATATGTGTATATCTCACATTTTTCACCTTAAAGATAACGAATCCATATCATCAGAGAAACTATTACAACTGCTAACTCAAGATCACATGTTGGATAATTTTTTTCTTGATTCTTCAACTAACTTGATGCATAAAAAATAACATGACCATTTTGCATAAGGATGGAACCCATACCATTCTTTGATGCATCACTATATATTACAAATCCAACACTTTCAGATGGAAGAGTTAAAATTGGAGCATTGACTAATCTTCTTTTCAATTCTCCGAAGAATTATCTACATTCTTTTGTCCACACAATCTTAACTACTTTACATGTGATCTTGGTTAGCGGGTTAGCCAGTCGGGAAAAATTATGTACAAAACGCCGATAGTAACCTGCTAAGATAATAAAATTACATACCTCGATTACATTTTTTAGTGTCGACCAATATTGGATTTCATTTTTCATCACATGATCAACTAGGATTACATCCTTAGAAACAATACGTTGGAGGAATGAAACTAATTTAAGATATAATTCATAGTTTCTAAACATCTCATATAATTCATATCTTCTAAGAGTTTTTAGAGTAAAAAGTAAGTGCACCTCGTGATCTTTATATCTTTTTGAGTATACCGGGATATCATTGATGAATACTACAAATAAGGTATCAAGATATTCCTTGAAAAATCTATTCATTAAATCCATGAAAATAGTGGGTGCATTAGTTAGTCCAAAAGGCATCACTATAAACTCATAATGCCCATACCTGGTTCAAATTTTTTTCGTTATAATATCTTCCTTCCACACATGTAGCTGATGATATCCAGATCAAATATCAATCTTCGAAAAGTATTGACCTCCAAGAATTTTATCAAATAAATCATTAATTCAATGTATATGATTCTTATTCTTTAGAAATGGGGTCTAATAGAAGAAGGGGAATCAATTTATTCTTTCATTATATGCACGTCGTTAATTTGAAAATTTCATTCCTCAAACATAGATATTGGTTTCACTTCCTCTCCACAAAATGAATTTAATAGATCATTTTTGGGTGGGTCTTCATATAAAAAAGATGGAAAGGTATCTTCTCTAATGAAAATAAATTCTACATCATTTTCAAAAATAGTAACTTCCTTTTTCTTATAATAAATATTCGCATCATAGTTTGATATCCAATTCATACCAAGAATTATATCAATGTCATTCACTAGTATGATGATATGGTTATAAATTAAAGCACATTTATGTGTCATGATGGGGACTAGTTGACACGCCATTGTTGCAATGATGCACCCCGTACGAGTTTGGAATGATAACTAAATTTTCAAATCAAAATAGATATGTCTAATTTTATCGAAGAAATGGGAAGATATAAATGAATGTGATGATCCAAATAAAATAATTTATTGGCTAAGTATGAATAAATAATTAATGTTCCAACCACCTCATAATTTTGAACTTCATTTTCTACGGTTGTAATTTTATAATCTCTCCCTTTCTCTATTGGAATTTTCTAAGTCAAGTTTCCATGTAACAAAGTACACTCACTTTCATTATGTCCAATTTCTATACAATTTTACCATTGAGCATATTAAAATTGTATCTTATCCTTGTATTAATGGGATAATGACCCTTTTATCTACACATATAATAGACTCTAATGTGGTTAAATCATTTACTGAGATGATTATTTCCATATTTTTCACATAATGGGAATTTCTTCATTCCCCTATTATTCTTTGGAACACCACCTTTCCCTTGGATATCATATGACTTCTTCTTATCTTGGTTTCCCTTGGACATGTTTTATCAAGAAAATTCATTACTTGTTTTTATGTCACATGATACTATTTCATCATATGATGAAAATGATTTAGAATATAGTTCCCTTCGAAGACATTGCTTAGGACCGTTAAATAATTGATCAATTTGGTCTGTTGAGTCACTTATGTAATCTACGAAAAACCTGTATAGCCTTGTGAAGGTAGCCACATACTCTTCAAAACAGTCTTCTTCCCATTTCATTATGCAGATGAATTTTTTCTTCACTTCGGTTTATTTCTCATGAGGGAAATATTTTTTGAAGAATACTTCCTTAAAGGTCCTCCATTACATAACTTCTATTTCTTCTTCCTCCATGGTATCTTGAATCAAGGAACACAAATGATCAACGTATCCCTTGAGACAATATACATTCAATACTATATTTTCATTTTCATTGCATCTAAATGAAATGAATAAATTTTTAAGAGACATGATCCATTGCTCACCAACCATGGGATTACTAGTCCTACAAAATGATTGGTGCTTCGACAGCATGAAACGATTCAACACAGGCATGGAATGGTAATTTTTTACAACCTGAGTGTGACTTTCAAATATGGTCATGATCTGATCTTCTCCAACATTGATTTTCTTGACTTTTTCAGGGGGTAGATCCCTACCTTTCCCATGAGTATTGAAAAAAATACTTATCATAAATTGAGATCCTACACATAACTTATCCCATTATCAGAAAATTGATTTTTAAAGAATAATTTACATTTCAATCCTTCATAATGTCTTGTAAAAAAAATATGGATTATCATAAGAATATCCCCTAGGAGTTTTGCAACCAAGAGTTTATTAAGTCCCATTTTCATGTACTATGATACTTTGAGTCAAGCCCAAAACTCCTCGTTGCGGCTTTCACTCCTAAGCACATTTGTGCCAGAGCCACCTCAAACTGCTCGTATCCAGACATGGATGTATTTTCTTGAAGCATGAACCTAATATATTACATACAAAAATACCTGAATATTCTTGTATGTTTATCCTAAAATACCAAATTAGGGATTTGTTCCCAACTATACATTTCCTACTTTATTTTCCATGTTTTCTACTAAACTTCCTCTGATACCAAATGTATCACCCCAACCACTCTTGAACAGAGCCGGTGAATTAAAAAGTTATTTTTAATGGTCATAAGGAATGAAAATACTAAAGGAAAGATTTTTTTATTATTCTTTATGAAGCAAGATACATAAATGTAACTTAAATTACATTGTAGAAGGTTGAAAAATACAATACATATCTAAAACTAAAATCTGCATCCACAGACACTCAATAAATGATCTCCTCTTCATTACCTTTGGAAGATATACAATGAAAGGGGTGATCTCAAATGCTCATTAACAGTTACAAATGGTATAATTAAGAATAAATAATAATTTAATTGTAAACCATTTGACATAATCAACATGTCATGTGGGATAACTGCAAAAGTTACGCCATTAATAAACTGATAATGAAACTGCATCCATAGATTTTGTTATAGTGGAATCCTCAGGTATAATAATAATTGATAATGAATAAAGAGAATCCTTTCTAATTTTATTTCATGTCTCTGGGACATGATACCATAATACTATAAAAACAGTTTAGTTCTGTGGGTAGAAACACATCTGGGTTTTGGAAACAAACTCGAAATGTTTGTTTCCAACTGATTTGTCTCATGAGACCTACCGATGCATCGAGGGGCTGTAGCTAGCCCCCATCCACCATTTCATATCCAAATAATTATTTAAACATATATTCAACACAATATAAATATTCCTTTTCATCATCCATATTGAATAGAGGATACATATTCACCAATATTTCCACAGTCAAAACAACATTCAAAATAAACACCATATATAAAATAATATATGACTTTGACAATAATAATATAGATGATATGAGAATATATAAATTTAAATGGAAAATAATTTCTATAGAAAATTGAACTCCAATAAGTTGTAGGTACACCATATAAGAATGATTAGGGGCACAACTCTAAGCAAGTCACAATGAAGTTAAAAATTGATAGAATCATTGTCACCTTGTAATCAATTTATTCGAATGACAAAAAGACAATCACCGCCAAATGAATAATAGAATACCATGAAATAAAATATAATAATGGTAATTTATATAAAATTTATGAACACTTATACCACATATAAAAAATAAGTGGCGAAAAAATGAAATCCATTAGAATTGAAAGTGAAACGAGAAAACCCCTTACAAACATTTAGAAATGGTAATGGGTGTTCTTGCGAGGGATTAATGAGAGGTAAAGGGGTATCCCATTATTTATATATCATATCGGATGTACGAGGGTGGTGCAAGAATGTACCCCATGATTGGGTATTAAAAATAAAAGAGCACAACAGAGGGGAGATTCTTGAACAAAAGTAAGAGAGAGGATCCCTTGCCTAAAATTGGTTGGTGTTCTCCACTTGTTATTAAAGACCTGAATAAACATATTACATTTATTAATTTATAATTATAGAACCTCATATATATTTAATTTGTTTATTGTAATAATTTTATATTCTTTTATATCATTTATGATTGGTTATGAGGTTCAAATTCATTGTTCATTCTCGTTTGTTAACTTGGTTTTAATGAAAAATTAACATATATTAATGTTTGTATAAACATGTAAGATGAAAGTCATTATACTAAATTAGATTTATATTCAAGAAGTTCACATCCATAATATTAAATGGTTTTGAATTAAATTTGGATACATTTAGTGTTGTCGAATTACTATATAAAACCACAGTGACAACTGTTTTTGATTATCGGTGGGTTTGATTAAAAATAACTTGTTTTGATTTGTAACATAATAACAATTGTACAAAAAGAATACTGAAACAAAAAATGATATATTACATATATAATAATCTGGATAAACCATAATAAAAATGGGTTCATGACCAAAAATAAAGATAATAATAGAAATTGATAAACTGTTGACCTTGAATGTGCTAAATTGGCACATCTTAGATGGTGTTTTCATTTCCATCAAATAAATTGTTTGGAAAAGTGAAAAGATAATGAAATATTCTAATAGAATAAAAACATTACATTACATGTATGTTACTAGAGTTATCATACTATTTGGGTGATAGGAGGTGATGAATGAAAAAAAAGACAATAACTTAAAAGGAAGGAATTGGAAAGAGGAATTTACCTGTTGAGACTTCCTCCTCTGAATACCTATTAAGGGGAGATGTTTTTGTATTTTGAAGAGGATAGAGACGTTTTGAAATGGGGAAGGATATTGGGGAGATTTTGGGTAAAATATTGACATGGAACAAGGCTTTAGAGGAGTGAAGAGAAGATATAGTGAGGAGGGAGGTGGGATTTATAGTGGAGGGGAGGAGGGTTTTCATAATTTTTTAATCATTAGTATCTTATTTCTCCAAAACACAAGAAATAGTAAGTTCTCTATGAAAAATAATAGTAATAGATTCTTCTGACTTTGATCCAATTGATCTTACATCATAATATCATCATCAATGACTAAATAAATCCCTTATATTGCAATTATCATAAATTATCACATTTACTATTCATAAATAATTCAAGTATTTTAGAAAAATCCAAAAAACTCACCCAAACTATTTCATGACGCGTAGAATCCAAAAATGAATTCCATTATTGAATTTTTTTTCTAAATGTGATTATTTTAATATCTAATTAAAATCATCATTTAATCGAAAAATATAAACACGTAAACTATTCATCTTTATTTTAAAGGTGGCTAAATGTATTTATAAATTCCTAGGTCTGGATACCATTCATAAGAGTCATATTACTATTCATAATTGTATGTTACTGTTTATAAGGGTTGGTTACTATTTATAAAGGTATCTTACAATTCACAAAAAATTAAGTTAACTCTCTCAGACTCTAAATATCATCCTAAACACAACAATGTATGTCAGATTTTCAAAAATCAAAACACACAAGTGGAACATTTAATTTAAATGGCATGGAAATGAATATCTTTTAAATAACCAACAATTGTTTCAAAGAAAATATATTCTCTATGAAATATAGGCTATGACTCGAATGTATTTATGTGAAATATACCATTAAATGTTTGGGGTGTTATAAAAAGTGTCAAATATTGGATTTTAAAAGGGTTCTCTATTAAAAGGTGGAAAACATCATTTTTTAAAAAATAATTATATTATAAGGAAAATTGAATTGTTCCTTATATAATGTATGAGAAACACATATATTGAATCTAAAAATTAAATGATATATATAAAATTCAAAATATAGTTAACAATATTCATAAGCCCTTTTTAAATAGCTCGTTTGATAAGTCATGTTGTGGTCTAACTCAATGTTACATGTAACTCAAGATATTGAGTTGTTAATAAGAATCATACCATGGAATATTAGGGTGTTTCATTATCCCATCCTTCAAAAAATCATGTGCTAAAAATTTAAACTTGTTATTTAAAATAAGGGGTTTGACATTTCAAAATATCAATGTTGAAATTCCACATCAAAAAATTGATTAGTAAGCCCCCTATATTAAAAATAGAATGGAATGTATGAATGTTAATAGAAATAACACATACTGGGGTTCAATGTAGGAAAACATGGACATGATAAAAAAATATAATCATCACATTCTAATGGATACTAATAGAGAATATTATTAATATAATTTTAAAAATAAAAAATCTATAAATCTATGATGATTCAATAAACCATTTCATTCATTACAACATAGTGTAGAAGGGATTTTTTTGGTTTTATGATATTTTCACTAGAGTTGAATAATTAATTCATAGACAAAGAACACAAGGAAGCATACATAATTTACATGTAATATTTCATCTGTTAAAGAATTCCTACAACAAACACATCTTTCTATAAAAATGATAATAAAAGTCAAAAAAATATTTTAAATTTATCTTATTCATATAAGGATATGAATTTAAATTGATACCATTTAATGAAAAAATATATGTTATATTAACTATGGACTTCGTGTAGGCCAATGGAAGATGATAAAGCCTTGTAAAACTTCAGTTGGGTATTTGATTCCCCAAACAATGTAATGTTCCTCTAGTGGACACATACTGAATATATGATTACCTTACTTATATTAAAACCTTAATAAAAATAGAAAGTACTACAATACAATCCCTATTTATATATCATTATTATTATAACGATTATATAATAAATGAATCCAAAAAAAACTAAAACATAAATTAGTCGACATCGAACATATTAATAATATAATCTTGACGTTGATCGATTTTATTCTTATTATCTATATTTCCTTGATGTTTTCAATAATAATTTGCATAATATACCATATATTTACCCTTATAACAATGAAAAAATTAAATCATTCCCTTAAAATCACAATCATGATAACCTTTTTCTCCACATATGTAGTAAACTCTCATTCCTTTTAGGCATGTACCAGGGTTTTTTGTTCCAAATTTATCACATAAGGGAAATTAAAACATTACATTTTCCCCTATATATGTATCTTGCTCCATCATGATTTTCATATCTTGACTTACTTTTTTGTCATCAGACATAAGGAATTACTTTTCAATATTGATGGCATATGAGACCATATATTTGTATGTTGAAAATGATTTTGAGAATAGTGCTCGTCAGAGGAATGGTTTTAACCCTTCAATGAATCTATCAATCATACATTTGGGAATATGTATGTAGTCTATAGAATTCCTTTCCAACCTTGTGATTTTAGCCTCATACTTCCCATAATTATCATCGTCCTTCTACCTGAGACTAAAAAATTTCATTTCCATATCAACTTGATGTTGATGAGGATTGTATTTATGTAGGAAAGACTCTTTAAACTCCCTTAATTCCATATATTCTAATTCTTTACCCAAATTTAGTGTTTGAATTATTTACCACCACTATTTTGTATCTCTTGAGAAATGGTAAACTGTGATGAAAACTTTATTCTTTTCCTTAATTCCCAAAGAAAGAATAAATTTCTCTAAGGAAGTTATCCATTTGTCACCCAGAATAGATTATTAGTCTCATTGAATGTTGGAGATTTTTATCGCATGAAGTATTATAACATTTATCCTTTTCATTGTGTATCAGGGTGCTCCATATGGGTAAGGTTGTTATTCACAACCTATGTCAACTGTCCCAATATGGTTATAAGAATTCTAGCACCAGTTTCATCGACATTCCACAATAATTATCTTTCGTAAGAGGTAAATCCCTACACGGATTACATGAATTTAAACTATTTACATTCCTCCCACTATGCACCATTTCTAAAAAATGAAATACAATATATTATGTTATTAATCCTAATGAAAATTTAAAAACTACTAAAATAAATATCATAAATTGAAAAAATTATTCATATAAAATCCCTAAGGATAAATATGGTTCCTTTGAGGAGAAATTTAAATATAAAACCATCATAATAAATTTAAATAATATAGGAATTATCCTAAGAATATCCCCCAGGAGTTTCCAACCAAGTGGTCATTGAGGCCCAATGTCATGTACCATATTACACCAAGTCCAACATGGAACACATTGTCAGAGTTTTCACGCCTAGGTACATATGTGGAAAAACTACATCGCCTTGTAGTATCCATAGAGGGTTGTATTTCATGGAATATCCAAATAATCCTTAAATTACGAAAATTTTATGGTGTCCTTCTATACATATCATCAATCTATTCTTAGGGTTATGATACGTCATATTTTTTTTCTAAATATATTTTTAATGTAGTTGAAAAACTTATTTTGATACCAACTGTAATGACCTAACCTTAGTATCCCAGAGCCTATGCTATTTTTTTAATATATTGATATGATTAAATGTAATCATGTCCCAAAGTAAATATTTCTATAGAAGTCATGGAAAATAGATTACATACATGATCATTATGTCACAATTTCAAATATAAAACCCAACATAGATAATTCTTTGAGAAATAAATTTTCCCCCAATATTAACACTGTATATCAATCATAAAACACTATGGAATCATGGAAATGTAAAAAATAAAAAAGGGGTGAGATCGTTTTCTCATTAAGGAAAAAAAATACAGAGGATTCTATCACGTATATCCATAAACTTTTAAGGAAATGCATAAAATGTAGAAAACAAGCCTTTTAAAACATTATCTTTAACAAAATATGGAAAAAATTAAATCAAATAATTTTTTTAATCATTTACGTGGATATTCTAATAGTCGAATAATAGAATGAAAAATCAATAATTAATCTCATAACGAGGGAATTTATAATATCATGGATTTTAAAAATACCCTCAAAGTATCAGCTAAGACACCATACCTAATTGGGTAAGACATTAGAAAAAAACCCAACATAATTATCTCATGAGACTAACAATTCATTGAGGATCTATAGGAGGATCCACCCCAAACACACAATGTCCAGCACATTACTCTAATAAAAGGGGTAAAACATAACCAACATTAACATTCATATTAAAAATAGCATATTAAATATCAATTCATAAACTGTAAGCAAAGAGTAATATCAAAATAGCACAACCATAATACAAAATATCTTAATCCATCAAAAAAATATGTAAAATTTTATAATAATATATAAAACTTAACTAAAAAATATCCATCAAAGTCTGATGACATGGATGAAGTTTATCTAACGAAATCATTAAAACTCTTTTAGATATATCACTTTTTTACTTTTAAATCATTTGAAATCGAATGTAATTATAAGAGAAAACCATTAAATTGAAAACAAACCAGTAATATTGTAATGGAATATTAAAACAGTTAAGTCATTATAAAGGTAGAAAATATCTTCTCACAATGTAAAAGATACAAATAATTCTTTCTTTAATTTGTCATAAATGTCATATAGTACCTCGTTTGGAAAATGAGAGAAATATTCCTTTCAAAAAAATTCATAAAAATTAAGACATGAATATAAATGGCATTCAATTATTATAAATAATATTAATATTATATTAAAATAACTTTTTATGAAACATAGATGTGGATGATAAGTATGCCACTGTATATATATGCGTATAAACAAATATCAAATAATAAATAGATCACAAAATTAATACTTATCTTAGGTCTGATACTCTCTGTATGTTTCTAAAACATTTATATAATAATATTAATCATATTATTAACTTATATCATCATCATAATGATATAATATTTTATTATTTTATGAATTTATATTCCCCATTTATAAATAATTCCTTGTTAAGGCATGATTTTGGATAGCAATAGCTTTATTTTTCATACGTGTTTTCACTTGTTATTCTTAATAATATTACATAGAACATGATTTACTTAATTTAATTACGTATAATATGATTCATAAATCATATATATTCATTATATAAATATATATGATATATAGATATATGAAATGAAATACACCATTCTTGGATAAGGTAGGTCGTACGTATGCATGAACACAGTTTCTATTTTCTAATAGTATTGATTTAAGTGAATGAAATATATGTACCTTTATATATATATATTCATCAGCCATATTATTTCATAAATTTTATAATTATTCATAATATATATATATATAATCATTCTTGAATGGTTTATGTGAAAAATGAATCACATCATGTCATGGAGAGGGTAGATTGTACGTACACACAAGCGACGATATCATTTCTTTATTTGTTAAATGATATGGAAATGGATGGTAAATTAATTATAAATAATCATAATAATTAAATATTCATTATTTATGTCTATTATTCTCATCATTATACCCATAAAAATAAAGCAATGTGGATTAACAAATTACACCATGACATAGAAATGGTATGCTATACGCACGCACACACGGTGATATTATTATTCTTAGGATGGATAAAATGATGAATATAGTTTTAACATGATTATAATAAAATCTCAGTATATGTATGATAATTAATTTTTTACATTTTTTAAGGAAACAACATATAAATAGAAATTATATGAAGAAAAATAACATTGAAAGACGTGGTAAAATGATTACCTCTTTCTCTGGTGCCTCCTTTTGATTTTCATAGAATGACTCCTTAAGTTGTTTTTATGTCAAAATGGTTGAATATAGGATTATTTTAAGGAATAAGGGAGATTATTTGGCCTCGTTTTAGATGATCATATGATATTTGAATGTGTGAATAAAATACAATGAGAGGTTCCTTTTTATAGTAGAGGTACAAGGAATTTTAGAAAAGTCAAAAATATTTATTTATTATAAATTTTATTCCTATTTCTAATGGATCAATATGGAATTATTTATCGGTTAAGATGATTATGGTTCTAAATACTATTAACCAATTGGTTTTATACTAGTTTAGGTCATAAATTTAACCAAATTTTTGTCTTTATCCCTTAGATAAAAACATTAACTCTTACCATGTCTTCTTATATTTTAATAATATATAGTTACTATAGAAACTATAAAATGAGAGTAAAACCGACCATGGATCATTAATAAAATTTTTATCATTATATAAGTCATTTTACCAAATCAATGATTTTTAGTACAATGATTTCATTTATTAAAATTATTATTTTTAACTCATTTATGTCAATTTGGAAACTATTTAGTAATTGTTTTTACTTAAAGTCATAGAAACTTGATTCCTTTGAAAAAGGCAATAAATAATCCATAATATGTCAAGTTAATCTATAATTATTCTGGATGTGATGGTGATAAGTTATATAAACAAATATTAAATTTTATCTTGTATAAGATACATGTTTATGCTATATTTCCCTTTTCATTAAATTAAATATTATAAAATGTCATTTTCACACCCAAGTGGCTCCAAAATGCCAAATTATTGGCATAAGGATGAAATTGGTTGAACATATCTTATCCAATTATATTATCATACGTTTTAGGGAAGTTTTATATTATTATAATTTTATTTTTTAACCTTATTTACCTAATTTACCTTTTAAACATGGTAAATAAAAATAATTATTTCAGTTATTATTCATAATGTCCAAAAATAATATGTACCCATTTTTACAATATGGAGAATGTGATTCCAAATATGGAATCCATTTTTACAAATTCAAAACATATAATTGATTGAAATTAATTAAAATAAATTCTTGTTGTCAAAATAAGAAATCTTGTTTTTAAGATTGATATGTGTTTATGTACAATTTCAATGTGAAATTACATCAAATGAAGAACATTGTATTAAATCATAAAAAATAATCCATTAAAACTTTAAAACAAATTTTAAATATAACCTAACTATATAAATAATTTATAGGAAAAATAATTTTTAATTAAAAATCAATATTTTTAAATATTCATTATAATTTAAATGATTGTAGAAAAACACCAAAAATTTATCCAAAATAATTTTTATGTCTCACATATGGATAATATTTTAAATTCATTAAAATTTAATATATAAATGTGTGAAATATTGGAATTAAGAATTTTTCTCCCTTTAAATGTGGAAATAATTTCAATTTCTAAAAATACTTATTTTATGTGAAAAATTGGATTTGTCATTATCTAATGATTAATAAACACATAAGATGAATTTAAAAATTATATAGGATATATAAAATTTAAACAGTGGTTCAAACTATTCATTAAATATTTTTAAATGGTTAGTTTCATTGGTCATGGTGAGCTCAAACATGGTGTTCCATGTAGCCTAATCTATTAAATTATTAAAAAGAAGCATATTGTGGAAGATTGGGGTGTTAAAAGGATAATATTATAGATATAAAATCCTTGTAAACACATTATCTTAGGAACAAGAAAAATGGTCAACACATAATATTATAGACATTAAACCATGTCCACACATATCCTTATTTACATAACAATAGGTCTACACCTAAACATATGGATATAAAACCATGTCCACACCAAAAATTATGGACATGAAAACTAGAAACACACAACATTTTTATAATGAAATAAGGTTCACGTATAATATAAATAACTGAATAGTTTTCCTAAATTACCCAATTAATTTGTTATATATATAGGTCCCCACATCACATAATTATAATCATACTTATGTGTTCCAAAATATCATAAAAAATTATTCATATCCGAACCCATTAAAAGTAATTGGTTTCGTATAAATTTTTTCATAGTATAACTTGTGGAAAATAAAAGTGAATGATAAAAAATTTCACTTCATAAATATAAAATATTAAAAGAAAAAATAAGTACGGTATCATTGGACAATATATCTAGTATATCATATATAACATTAAAGGAAGTCTTCATAGAGTGGAAATTATTTTAAATGATCAATTAGAACATATCATAAGGGAAATAACCATTTCAATTTGAAATAATTTATTTGAAATCATAGTACATACATAATTTTAAATATAAATATGTATTAGAATATTATTTTGGAAATATATAATTATTGGATTAAATCATTAAGTAGTCCTGATGGAATGACATAGAATTCATGTAGTACACATTAAAACAAATTTTACTTTTTGATATCTGTAAACAAAATGAAATAAGGTGACCTATATAGAAAATGGCATGAAAATTCATATTAAAAAGTTATTAAGAAATAAAATAATGGTTCTAAAATGACATTAATCAATCATATCTAAACATTCATCAAAAAATATTTTGAAACAAAAAATTGGATGAAAAATATTTTTTAACCGAAGAGAGAAGTATATAATTTAAAAAAAATTGTCTCACAAGTACATAAATCGATGAGAATGAAATGAAATAAGTTATTCATCATAAAAATAATATTTGAATAAATTTAATTAGTTTCGTGATATATATATATATATTAATATTTCATCATTGGAAGCATAGTTTGGAGCAATCCTAATAAATATTGTGATTATAACAGAAACCCATTACAACTATTGTAATGTGGGAATCATAAGACCCATAAATAAATAACTATATTTGTATTTTTAAATACCCATTAATTTCATATAAATCATAAAAAAACCCTAACGGTTCTAATATATTCTATACAAAAGATATGAGTGTTTAATATGGCATGTGTCCCACAAAAAGTAAATGGAGATGCAAATATCCATAATAAAATGTTAGAATTTGTATCCTATGACCCCTGAATGAATAAAATGAAAAGAGAAATTTAATTTCTAAAACATAATCATATTAATTATAAAATATTTACAAAGTAGATTACATACCCCAGACAAAATAAATGATTGTATAATTCTCCCATAAAAAAGTCACCAGAAATCTTATACCACAAGTCCCGACTGTTAGCGTACACGTTCGAACCTACAATAATATATATATATATATGGTTATTTTTTATATATTAGATAAAAATAATGAAATATATCACACCATATAGGATATAAATATGATAAATTATTACCCAATTATTAAAAATTCCTTTTTAAAATCACATTTTGTGTAATAACTAATTCACTTTTCTTATGTATTCTGGTTTTGACTTTTTTGTCCTTATTGATTAATCATGGTTCCATTATATCAATAATTTTAACCATGATATTAGTATAATTCATTATAAATCTATGTATGTTAATCCATAAAATATAGAGATGTAAAATGAATTATGTCATTCCAAGAGATGGTAGGTCGTATGTAGAGAAGATCATCATTTCAATTTTATCGGTGGATAGAAACAAGTAATGGTAAATATTATTTCACCATTAAAAAGAAAAATTTAAGGTCAAATATATTATTTATATTCATTTAATCTTTCAATATTAAAATCCATGTCCAACTAAAATTAAAAATGAATCAAACTCCTTCATGGAAGCAGTAACCTATACATACACACATGTAGAGTTATCACTTTTCCAATGAATTGGATGATAAGATGGTGTATGTGATATTATATTCTAGAAGTAAATTTATATCATATATTTAATTTAAATTTACTAAATACACCAATATATAGATTCTTGAGAGTAAATTATTGAAAAATAGTTACATCATTTCTACACACATTTGATGGTTTCATGTTTCATTTGATGGAAGAGGACCTGAATGTTGGTTATTAAACTAACATAATCACATAACCATATACAATATATATTTATTTTATTATATCATAATAACTGGAAAACATTTTATTCATTTGGGGTATGAAATAAAAAAATTCGGATAAGAATTACACATTTGCATCAGATAACCTACATAAGATAACACAAGAAACCTTATTAGAAAGATTTCTCAATAAAAATATATCTTCAATGAAATGGAGATCGATTTTAATATTTTATATGGTAAGGTAATTGTCAAAAAAAGGATACATATTTGAGGATATGATATAATAGGATATTTCCATTTTTATGAAGGGAAGTGAACCCACATGGAAACTCATTAGATATTTCCAAAAGAATCCAAAAATGACAGTCATTCCCAATCCCAATGCTTCTAAATGACATTAAATTAAAATTTTAGATATTATATGGTTTAATTATTTACATAAATTTTTTAATAATAACGTTTTATTGGACGAATTATCATTATTATTTCGTTTTAACCTCAAAAAACATATTTTAACCATAACGATTTTAATTAATTTTGTTTACTATTTAAAATATTCATTATTATAAAAAATTAATTTTACCCCAATGAATAATATAAATTGTTGTTATTTAAATAAAGGAATTATTTTTTCAAAATAAATATATTTTTGCAATATCTTTATTTAAAATATTTCCCGCTGATGTAGAAAAAATTTGTTTCCTAAAGGAAATGTTTCCATAAGTATAAATAATTTTTTATCAAAATTAATTATAAAATCAATTTCAATAAATTAAATTATATTTCTAATAATATAATTAAAATCATTATAATTTTAACACCATTTTGAAATATACTATAATTTTGTATACACATTGAAAAAAATGTGATTTTCTAATATAAATATATATTCAATATTCATAAGAAAATATACTTTTCCCTAATGTTATAAAATATTAATAATAATTTATTGTTGAAAATATTATATGAAAAATAAAATTTATTTCATAAATAAAGAAAAAAAAATTAAAAAAAAATTATTTATTTTGTCTCAAAAACCAATAAAATGATTTTTTTATAAAATAATATTTTCGAATCCTATAATGTAAATAAAAATAGTTCTTTTCTCAAAATGTTTTCTTTATATAAACTATTAAACATATTTTTTCAAATTTTTATATTAATATTCATATAATCATGTTTAATAGAAATTTTATTATAAAATAAAAATATTAGTTGTATATTTTGGTATATTAAAACCCGATGTTTTGTATAATGCATGTTATCAAAAAATATTATTTCAAAAATGATATTTCATATAATATTAAGGTGTAACAAAACACATTAAATTATATTTCTTATCATTTAAAACCCATTTTTTTATTTTTAGAATTTAAATATTATGGGAAAAAACTATATTTGTTAATTCATTATGTGAATAATAACTTATGGATAATTTATATGTTTTTTTAAAATATTTATTTTAAGTTAAATATTGAAAAAATATTTATTTTACAATTATTGGCACTTGTATGTAATTATCATGATGTAATAATGATTTGGAATTTAATTAATATATTTTTATATTTTAAATGTACATTTAATATGTAATATATTAAATTTAATTATAAAATTTTGAATGCAGAAATTTGTGTTTAACATTTTTGGAAATCTAAGTAATGTTTTTACTCAAAAAATGAATTTTCGATTATATTAAAATTATTCATTATAATGATTCATTTCAATTTTTGTTTTTACATTCATATAACTCTCTTTTTATTAAAAAAATATCCAAATAATTCTATGTTAATCAATGATATACATGATATTTGAAAATAATAATTATTTTCTTAAAAAAAAGAAATTGGAAAAAATTTCATTTACTTAATTTCATTAAATAATATTATATTTAACATTAAAAAACTATAAATTTAAACATAAAAAATGAATTCAATATTTTGGATGATCATGTTCTAATTTGATAATGAGTTATCTTTTATTTTTTTGAATCATTATTAGTTACTATGGTGAATAGTTATGACCATGATAATAGTTAGAATGGTAAAATTGGATGGGGGAAGTAAGATATTATGTTTCAAATATCATTAAAACACGTCAAAATAGTACATACAGAGTGTATTTTAAACATAAATTATCATATCTAAAAATATTGGAGTAAACTTGATCCACATTCCCTCAGTAATACAATTCTTATAGGCATCACTTCTCTAACTTATAAAAGGTAACCTACCATCCTACCACATATACACACACTTATCAAATTATGTTTCATTATATTGACTGAAATAAAAGAAAAACTATACTACCCACTTCTAAAGGTCCTCATATTAGGAAAAGTCCAATCCTAATAGTCTTATTATTTAATCTAATTGAAGATATCCAAGTGGTGGTATAAATCAGAACCTAATTCTTTCATGTAAAATTTGTATATACCTCTTGTTTATCTAGAAAATTAAAAAAATAACAAATTAAGTATATTTAATCCGGTATAATTTATTTATTTTTAATGATAAACTATTTTATACCTCATTTCATTTATATTAATAATGAATATGACCCTTGTGCATACGTGGAGTCTACCACATGAATAAAGCGATGTGTTTTTTTTTCTCCACCCGACACGTCATGTTATAAAGATAAATTTAATTTATATATATATATATGATATTAAATAATTGATTCTAATTAATAATTAATATTATATTATATATCATCTTACCCATCCATCTATTGAAAATGTTAACTTTTAATTGTGTATACATTTACAATATCATATCTAGAATACAATATCATTATATTTTCATAATTTATTAACTTGGATTTTCATAATGAATAATTTAATGAATAAATATGGTTTTTAATATATTATTCATACTCTATATGTGGAAAATATATAATTTATTTCAATTTCATCCATTTTATAAATTAAAACATTGTGCATTAAAATGTGCAGACAATAATCTCCATGACTTTTGTAAATAAATTTTTATAACTACCATACATGGATGTTTTTAAATGTAAATTGACTGAATAGAAATCGCCTATTTAACATTTTATAGATGCTTTATATTTTTAAAAAATATACCCATTGAATTTTATCACCCTTCCTAAAATATTTTAAGGGTTAAGGTTCAAAACACATCAAAACAATATATGTGAAGTAAATTGATTTAGAAACTAATATGAACATGATAATAATTGAAATAAATGGAATAATAATAATATAATGAATGTAAAAAAAAATTGTAATGAAATTATATGAATAATATAATTTTATTATTGGAGAATTTAAATGGAATGCATGTTGAGTCGAGACATGACATAAATAGTATTCCTTAAAAACACAATTTTATTTGTTTTATACACTTTGTATTCTATGTATATATTCTTCTAAATGTTTCAAGATAGAATTTTTTTAAAACTTTTAAGAGTTATTATGTCCATTATCAATAGTATTCACATTTTGTACTAATGTTTAAAAGGTAATTGTTTTATATTTTTCTATATGGGTTATTTTAAAATTCATCACAATATTATAAGGAAGTTTTTTAACATTAATTTAATGAATAAATTATACCCTTATCATATATATTATTAATTATAATGATTTCTAAATGAAAAAAAATTATTATTCAACAAAAATAAATTTATCATTATTAAATGAGTTTGTGATTTTTAAAAAATCCAAATAAAATGATATGTCATCCAAATTTTATGAGGTAACTAAAATTTATTTTTATTATAATTTAAAAAGAGTTTTAAATGGATATTATGATTAAAAAATTAATAGATTTTTATATTTTGAATAAAAAATTCTTGGGAATTATTTTTGGTCATAGGTTTATTGTAGTAAACCCAAACAAGTATGGGATTTTTTCTATTATGTGATAGGTGGGCCCATTAAGGCCTTTCAATAAAATTGGTAACAATGATGGATGTAACTAGTAAGTAATATTTTTGAAGTAGATGCAGACAAATAGAAATTTACTCCTATAAATTGTATAATGTTAAAACTTGGTAATTTAATTCTATAAAGTGAAATATTTTAATAATAAAATTTATTATAAAATTAATATTGGAAATATTTCAGTTACTTTATTCCGAGAATAAATTATTATTCCTCAAGATGACATCAAGGTATTTTAACAAAATATATGAGATTTAGGTGAAATATTTCAATTGAATTTGGTAAGTAAATGGAATTAGGAATTGGTTTTACCTTCTAATGGAGAAAGAATTATTTTTCATAGAAAATTCTTTTCATTGGGTCTTATGTTTTCTCAAGAAACTATCATGGTTATCTTTTTTCCTTCATTCATTATATTTTTTTTGTTAGAACCATTTGGAAATAACTTTTTTCTTATGCGTTAGTAAATGATTATTTTTTATCAATGTTTTTTTGTTATAAATATAGTATTTATAGGTATTTTCATGTTTTCATACGAAATAATGGATTTTATCACATTTTATATATCAATATGGGATTTGTTTCCAATATATTTCATTCAAATATATGGAAATAACAATATAAAATACATATAGATGTGTTTATGAATTTGAATTCACATTAGAGGATAATTTTAGTTTTGAGTTTTATAGAATTATAAAATCTATATCAAATTAAATATATATTTTACATGTGGACACTTATACTAAATATCGATTTTTACACAATATAAAACCATTTAAAATAAACTATGATATTTAATTTTTATAAATAAATAAAATTATATTATAATTGTATTTATTTACCCTTAAACCCCATGAAATTAATTTTAATAACACGGTATGAGTTGAAAATCTTGGTAAAGTACACAAAAAACTGGTAACTTTTCGTTCGGTAAAAACAATAAAACACATATAATTTTTATGTTACTCATTAATTTTATTTCAGAATGTGAAATAAAACATTTTTAATTGAATGATAAATGAATTTTCTCAAATAAAATATGTTAAACACCTAAAATAATATTAAAACATCATTAGGTGACTGAGGGAATCATATACATAAAACCCTTTCAAAACCACTTTCAAAACTCTTCAAACTCAAATTAAGATTTGGCCAATATCCAATATTTTCATTACCCATGTAATAAATTGTGAAAATACACCACTCTATCTTCGCCTCTCATTTTATGCTGTAATGGGCTTACCCGGTGCTATCTAGGCCACCCTATGTTATTATGTAATGGGGTTACTTTGAACTGTCAGAGCCACCACATTTTAGGATGTAACAGGCTGACCTGGCACTACCTGCGGTACCACATGTTATGATTTAATGGTATTACCTAATGATATTTGTGCCACGCCATCTTTAATCTATATTAGTCTAACACATTTTTTAATTCTGAATAATAATCTCATTTATAATAATAGTTACTATAAAAGACTATGAAACCCTTTTTCATCCCATATAAAAAACACATTCACATAAACAATAACCATCCTGAAAACACAATTTTTATTACCAATGATTCAAAAATATGGGGGTATGGTTTTTAATTTAATAAAAATTGGTCAGCATCAAATGAAGTTTGGAATAAAATATTAGTTTCGGAGGTTTAAAACTCATTGTCGTCATGTACATTAAGAATAGAACATTCCTTCAAACATTTGTCAAATAATTATGTATAAAACATGTAAAAAGACCCCTTTTTATGAAATATGAATGAGATTAGAGATACTCATTAAATTTAACAAATAATAATGTTATATATATGCAAATAAATTTCTACATATCATGAGTATTGACATGGAGAAAAATATTTTAAATTAAATCATTAAATATTCAAAGTGTCACATAGCACTTTGAACATTAAATTCCTTATCCCCACGAAGAAATAACATTTAACAAATAATTAGATAAATGATCTAATATTTATTAATGATATTATATTTTAGATACGGTTTTATACACACCGCATAAAAACGTGATTGTATAACATCAAAATATTCCTCAATGAAAGGAGATTGAGACGAAGTCCCATACCCTTAGTCTGAATCATCATGTACAATAACTATATTTTGGGATAATAAACATTGGATAATTATTTAATTGATTATGAATATTTTTTATTTTATTTTTTCTTTTATATAACTTATTACCCTATTATAAAAATTACTTTTTTATTTAGGTACACATCAGACATTTTGATGATATTCTGTAAGTGAGTCCAAAATGACATTGGTATGATATCTATAATCAATTGTCGTCAATAGTTCATCATCACTAGAATAATAGTCATGAAATAATAATCAATTTTATAAATAAATTATAATTTTAAATCTATCCAATAAAAATGTATATGAAGAATAAATTATTTTACAATCCTGAAGACGGTATGGTGTATGTGCGCATGAGTAACGATTCAAAATTTCAATGGACATTATGGAATGAAGTATAATATCTTTTTAACACTACAGAATAATGAAACTATCATATAAATATATATATCATATAATTATATATAATAAACACATATATAATTCTTGTTATATGGTGTCAAAAATGGATCACATCGCCTTGTAGAGGTGATTGTTCACACATACACACTAACAACGTTATAATTTTTATACGCATTGAATATATATGAATTTAAATGATAAATTAGCATTTTATAATGAAAAATAATTCATCAATATCTTATATAAACTATAATTCAAACAATAAATCCATATTTTAGTGATTGTGATTGAAAATGAATTAAATTTGTTCCCGAGGTGGTAATCCACTGTACACATAGAGGATGAATTATTTTCCCATTTGGATCAAGTGAAGATAGATTTATGTTAAAGTATAGAGATAAAATATTAATATTATGGTTATTATTTTTATTTATTAATTTATTATGATAATAAAAAATTAAATAGAAAACTTGATTAAAAACAATAACTCTTCTTGAGGGAATCTGTATTACGTAACATCTTTAAACCACTAATAGTAGAGTTCTCCTTAATCTATGTGCTATAGAATGTGGTTAGGGATTCTCGGAAGGTATTTCTGCAGATATAAGAAAAAATATTTTTTTATGTGTGAAAAACATAGAAGAATTTGTACACATTTATAAAATAGGGGAGGGGTACTCCTGTAATATCTCAAAATATTAATAAATATATATTATTATTATAATATAAATAGATAAAAAATGATTTATTTCGAATATAAATTCATTATAGGTCAAACTAATATCATCTAATGTTAAATATATATTTTTTGTAATATTTTATAACCCATATTATCTGGCTTCGACACTTACTTAACATGTTTACCATTTACTCTGATAACATGTGTTTTTACATTTATGGATTAATATATTTAATAAAAAATAAAATCAAAAAATAAATGGGTCACTGATAAAATTTTCAAAAAAATCAAAATTACTCATCATTGTTTTATATTTGGATATATTTTAAATCATTTAATAAAAAAATATTAAATTTAAAATATAATTAATGTCAATTTTAATACTATTCATTACTAAACTTTTAAATAATATAATTAAAAATATTTTCAAAGAAACTAATTCATAATATCTCCAATATTTACAGTTAATCTAGGAAATTTATTACTGATCTTAAATGTTCCAAATTATATATTTTTGTAATATTTTTAATATCATTTTTTGATATTTTTATTAATTATTCAATTACTATATCATCATTGAGTTAGTCATTGAGGTAATTAATTATTTCATTAAAATATAAAACATAATAACATGATGAAGAAAGAAATATTTATTTCCAAGTACTATTTATAGTCAATGGTATCTTCTAAATAATGCTATATTATAAAAATTATAGTTATTAAAACATAAGTATTCCATCATTGACTTTTCACTAAAAAATATAAAGGTTTTAAAGAAATTCAATTTTCTCCAAGTGGTCATAAAATAATTCCATATATTTCCTTGGTCAATAATGTTTTATAAAATGAAATTTGGAAATGTTTTTGTGTAATTTTATAATATTTATAAAATTATTTGTGCCCTTGATTACCTGATTTACCCTTAATTGTGGTAATAAAAATTATAGTAGTTACTGTTAATATTGTCAAAAAATAAAAGGGTCCTATTTAATAAATTGGGATATTATGATTCAAAATATAGTATCCATTTATAAAAATTAAAAAAACATTATTGGATAAATTTTATTTAAATGTAATATTGATGATGGAACAAGAAAACATGTTTTTAAAGAGAAAATATTCAAAAGGTTGAAATTTATTTATATCAAAATTCAATGTATAATTGATTAAAATTAACCAAATTGGATTAATAGATAAAAAATTTATCTAATTTATTTTTAAACACAATTAAAATATAATTTATCCCTATAAAATATTTAGATTAAAAATATTTTTCTAATTAAAATGAAATTGTTTTCACAAATTATCAACAAATGAAATTAATCATAAAAATAAAATATATTTAACCAAAGTAAATATTCATATTCTAATTTAATATTGGAATATTATTATTTTGAAATATAATTAATAAATTTTTTAATACTAGATTCAAAAAAAGGGATTCATTAAAAAGAGTTAAAACATTACTATATAAAAAAAATATTTTTTAAATGAAAAACTGGATTTATTTTTATATCAGTTCTATAAAAACATTAGTATGAATATTAAGAATTATGTTATATATTATATTCACTAATTTAATAAAAAAATAATGATTTTTTTCTTATTGGTATAAAACATACTTCTGTACATTTAATTATTTTTTCTCATAAAGTCATTTCCATTTATTTTAAAATGGGTTTAATTTTTAGTTATAGTTAATTAGTCAATAATGAATTATGTATATATGAATGTGTAAACTATACTTTCTTAATTTGGTTAATCATGTTTATACCCTATATTCATATGTATATTTTGTAGTTATAACATTTAAATAATAATATTTAGTTATTTGTTTAATCTTGATGTAGTGTATTTTATATATTTTCTAACAAAATATTTCTATTCTAAAATATTTAGATGTTAAATTCACCAACCGTTAACAAATTTTCTATATTAAATTTTAAATTGGTCTAGGTATCCATGGTTTTACCTGTCAATGTACCTTTTTTAATTCTTACATTTGTAAAATGGTCAATAAAAATAGTACTTTAAATGAATGTATGAGAAGTATGGTGGTCAACTAAGATAAAACATATTAGTGTTCCATATAAGAATACAAGAATTTGGGATATAAAAACCTATCAATATTTAATTGAGAGTGATAGAGAACAAGTTCAATATAATGTTAACCAATAAAAACCCCAAAATCTATAGTTAAAAGGTCATTGATTTCATAGTATGAAAAGTAAAGTGATAAATTTTTTATTTTATGTTTCTTTTCATAGTGCTGAGGAACTTAATTAATAATTTTTCTAAAAACATAACAAATGATAAATACATAAAAATTATATTTTCATCATTACTCAATATCCATCACTAACACATCTTTTTATCCAATTGATGTATATTATAGATGAATTTTTCAGTCCTGAAGCACTATAATCAACATTTAGAGACTTAAATATTCCATATAGTATTAACTTTGTATTTATATTTTCATTAAGTAAAAATAAAAACGAAATTTTTTAGTATAGTGTGGGATAATCTAATAAACAAATAAACCATTATATGAAAAAAATAATTTAAATCCCAAAATTCAATAGTAATATATAAAGTTAAACATATTATATTCAATAAATAATTTTCCATAAATTCCTAAAAATAATATAATGTAATATTGAAACCAGAAATATCAAATGATTTTACCACAAAGTCTTCAAAGATAAATTTTATGAATTATCTCCAAATAATATCCAATACTATCGAACTATTTTATCACAAAGTAATTTTCCTAATAATCTTCCAGAAATAGTAAATATTTTCATAAATACCTTATATCATCCTAAAACTATATGAAAATATTATATGATTCAAAATAAAACTTAAACTTTTTCTACTCAAATAATATCCCATATTACTATATTTTCATCAATCTTGGAGGGGTCCTAAACTAGTAAAAAACTTATAAAATGTTATTTATTAATTAATAACAAAATCATCTTCCAATACCAAGGTTATATAATAGATGAAACAAATGTTTAAAAAAATTATTCATCATACATGAAATCAATTTTCAAAAGAAAATCATTCTAACTAGTACATCATATAGAACTATGCTAACCAATGCACCATTAACACCATTCGGTTGTTGGTTCAATTCCTATAACCTTATCGAACATAACATGTTTTCACTCAATATGTGGGTTTTCCATTTTATAAAACCATATAATTCTTATAAAATTTCTAAAGTATTATAAAATTCTAAAAACTAACCACAACATTTTTTAACCTCATTGTTTTTGTAAAACCATTAATTTTTCATCCCAACAAGTAATAACACATTATTACTTCAAAAATAAATCTCTCAACAAATAACATTAGTCAGCATAATATTTCATTACATAAAGACTCAAAAGGAATTCATGACATTTAACATATGAAATGTCATATAATTGTAATCCCATGATGATATCTATAACTCTTAAGAAGACATCCTAATCTAAAATTTTTTTCTAAACCATCCTCTGATTCCAACTGTAAATACCCATCCATATAATTAAATATTCTAGTGAATTCAAAATATAATTATAATTAATGGATATTTTTATATAAGAATATTCGAGAATTGGGAAAATATCTTACCTATTAATCTTATACATTAAAAATCGACACATGTACTCTATATCCATTTTTAAATATTATAAAATTTCTTAATAAATACATGATTTTTCTTTATAAATCAAAATCAAAATTAATCCATCGAACTCGTCCTTGTATCTATTTCCTGTTAAAACCTATGATATAAATTCATAAATCTTGGTTCGAGTATAAATACACAATAAGTTATATGAAAAGAAAGGAAATATTTAGTTCTGTAAATTCATGAAAAAACATAAACAATTTATATTTAACAACTATGTAAATTTAGAATGTGCAATAAAAAAACTCCACCTGAAAATAAAAACATATTTTTCTCAAATAAAATCATTATAACCCATAGGATGAAAATAAAACTCCATTAGACATCGTTGAACATCATATGCATTATACACATTCATGCCCCTTCAAAACTATTTAAATTGGAATAAACATGTGGCCAACTTATAATAACATAATAATACAATTAAAGTATTAGGGTCTTGGATAGATCTATTTAATAAACCTCTTGTTAATATTATATGGGAATACCAAGATATATCTAGTTTACCCATGTTAATCTGTAATAGGATTTCCAATTTTTATTTGGGCGACCCCATATTAGGTTGTAACAGGCTTACATGGCGCTATCTCAGACACTGTATAATAGAGTATAATTAGATTACCCGATACTATCAAGGACACCCCATGTATAACATACATCATTCTCACCTATTTTATATAATTCTCGTTTACTATATATTTAATAAAATAACTAAATCATAAAACCCTTTGACAAACTCTTTTAATCCCATATGAAAACCTCTTCAGTATAAAAATACCATATTCATTAATAATTATTTTTCAATAAAAATAATACCCAAAAATGGGAGAGGTTTTTTCATATAATATAATATATATCCTTTCAATGTAATCTAGAAATTAAATAATAGTCATAGTAGTGGAAAAATCATATTCATCATGTTTGTAATGAATATAACATTCCACATGTTGTTTTTTAAAATGATTCATATAAAAAAGTTTAAATGTTATTTTGAAAAATATTGATTGAAATAAATATTGATTATAAAATTTTAATTTTAATCATATAATATCTATATAAATAAATATGTAAATATCAAGAATATTTACATGGAGAAATATAATTGAAATTAAATAATTAAACATTCAATGTTTCCCTTACCAGTTTGTACATATAAATAATAATCTCCATGAAATAATAATATTTAAAATAAATAAATTACAAGATAATAAATTAATTTTTACATGATAAGTAATATGGGGATTCATAGAAACCTCATAATAGAAGTTGGGGGTATAAAAAAATATGCCTCAATGGAAGATAATTTCGAGGATGTACATTACCATTAGTCTGAATAAACAAATAAAATATATATAATCCTAGATAATAAACTGTGTTTAATTATTTTGTTTCATTATAATATTCTTCTTGTTTATTATTCCATTAATTTCACATACTACCATGTCATAAAAATTTAATGATTATTTAATTTCACATCATATATTTTAATGATATTTGATACATGATTCCAAAATAAAATTGATATGAGTTCTATAGCCAAGAGTGGTCATTAGTACATAATATTCAAAATAATATTCAGGAAATTATAACAAGTTTTATAAATAAATTATAATTTTAAATAAATCAATTAAATATGGTTATTAACAATGAACTACATTACAATCAAAGATACATTAATCCATACGTACACATGAGTATGATTTCAATTTTTCAAAGTGATTTTTGGAAATAAGTTTAATATAATTTAAAATTTCTATAAATATTAAATATTAATATATATTATATTATTTTCATAAAAACCAATATATTTTATATATTTGATATGTTTTTGAAAACATAATCACATTGCTTTGTGGAGATGAGTGTTTACACATACACCCAAACAAAGTTATCATTTGTTGTGCATGGAAAGGAATTAACATGAATGATATATTAATGTTCAATAATTATAAATATATCATTAATATCATATAATATATATAATTATATTATTATAACTAGTCATTCGATACAGTAGTGGAAAAAAATTACATCTTCTCATAAAAAGTTTGTGTTCATTACCAAAGAACGATTAATTAATTTTCTATTTGATAGAAATTAAAATGGATTTAGGTGAAAATTTTAAAATAATTACATATAGTTATCTTTATGATAATATATTATCTATTTAATCATGGTTGAATAAGATTTTATGGAAGTGGAAGAAGAAATAAAATAGAAAATCATGATTAAAAACCATAAAACTTCCTCACACAATCTCCATTTCATAAAAAATTTAGACAACAAAGGGTGGTTTTACGCTAAATTTAATATCTATATAATATGTGAAGGGATTATAAGAAGTTATATGGGATTATATTTTATTATGAAATAGGTTGTTCTGGGTGAATAATATATAATAATATGTTCCCTTTAATATTAGAGTGGAGGGGAGGTCATAAAATTGCACGAAAGTTTAAATTAATATAAATAATTTTTATATTTAAAACGGATCGAAAATAATTTATTTCCAATATAGGATAAATTTTTTTCAAACTAAATTCTTCCAACTATAGTAAGATAATATTTGAATAGTTTTTCCTTTTTAAATTTTTTCCTTAACCTTTATTTAATCTCTTTATATCTCATCGTGATTACAAGTGTATTCTTATATTATAGATTTATATAGAGAATATAAAATGAAAAAGTATACATAAATGGATCATTTATGAAATTAAAAATCTAATATATTTTTTTTTCAAATATTGGATTTTAATGATTTTTATAAAATTAATGTTAATTTTGATAGTTTTCATTACTAAATATTTTATAAATACCATAAACAGAAGTTATCTACGAATCAAATATTTTAAATCATAACTAATAACTATAGGTTATATATAAAATTAATGGATGATTTTTATTATTGAAATTATATTTATTTTATTATTTTTAATGTAATTTATTTGATATTTCAATTGATTAAAAAATTGAAACATCATTGTTATGTCATCTATTAGGGTAATTATTTCATTTATAAAATTAAAAATAAATTATAATAATGAAAAAAAACTTTTTATATTTCCCAATAATAATTATATTCTTATATATATTATAATATACACTAATAAAAATAGTATAGTTACTAAAACATAAGTATGACATATGCAGCTTTTCATTACAACAAAATAGTATAAAGGGATTAAATTTATTAATGTTTCTCAAAGAGGTCATAATATCTATCCAATGATGATTCTGGATGATGATCACTAATCCAATAAAACTAGAACAATTTTTAGTGCAATTTTATAATATACATATTATATTTTTTACCCTTTAATTACTTGATTTACCATTATCCTTGGTAGAAAAAATTAACAAAGTTATTATTCACATTATCCAAAAAGATAGGAGACCAATTTACTAAATTTTTGAAATTATGATTCCAAATTTGGAATACATATTTTCAAAATATAAAAAATATAATTATCTAAAATTAATTTGAAATTAATCTCATTGATAGAATGAGAAAACTAGGTTTCCAAGTGAAAGTGCTCAATATATTGGAATATGTTTTTATCCAAATTCCCTTTGAACAAGATTAAAATGAATTATATTTAATTAAAATATACAAAATTTATATAATTATACTTTTAAAAAATTAAAATTACAATTTGAAACTATATTATATTTAGAAGAAAATGAATTTTTAATTAAAATGCAGTAATTTTTCACAATTTATCAAATAATGAATCTTATTAGAAAAAAACTAAAAACTAATGTAATGTAAATTTTTTATTCTTATTTAAAAGAATAATATTATTTAGTAAAATATAATTAATAAAATTTTAATTTTCTATATTTAAAACAAGTGTGTTATCTAAATGTGGTGAAATTGATTTTAAGATAATACAATTTTGAATAATAAATCTTGTTATATGATTATATCATGTATAAAAAACATATAGTATTAATGTTGAACATTATATAATATATTAATTTCATTGACTAATTAATCAAGGATTATTTTTTTACTTATTTTTATAAGATATACTTGTAAAAAATTTAATAGTTTTTTCATAAAATCACTTCCATTGATTCTAAAAAGGGTTAAATTTTCATTTCTAATTAATTGTTGACAAGAGTTTTAATAATATATAAATGTGAAATATATATTTTCACAATTTATTAAATCAATTTAAAAACCACTATTCATATGACCCGGTTATAATGTCTACATTTAAATAATAATTTTTTTTGATCAATTATGCTCGATGTGGAATATTTTGTATGATTTCAAACATTGTCCTTCCTTCTTAAAATCATGTGATGTGACATAAAATATATCACTCATGGGATTATAATGTGTAAAAAAATATATCATGGTCAATGATGAGACATACTTAATGAATAAAAAAATGTTCATAATGAAATACGAGTGTTAACATAAGAAATTTTTTAATGGGCAAAATGTAAACTTTGAGATAATTCATATTCAGTATTTTAATATATTTCATAATTATCTACAAATATAAATTTTAATGATCATGGTAATTTAATAAAATGAACCCCTTGTAATAAATCTTTATATTCAATGTTTTTTATGATATATGTATTCCTATTTGGAATTGATTCATGGTTTAATAAATCATTATATATTTTGATAATGCCATATGAGTATAATATATAAAAAATTACAAGGTTTAATTTGTTAAATTAAAATGAAAATATAAAATTAATATTTAAACATTAATTTAAAAATTATGTGGATAATTAATGGTTTTTTGGTGAATCAATAATATTCAAGAAAAGATGACATTGTTAGGTTTTAGAGCCAAAGGGCTGGTTAGATAACATTAATTGGGTGATTCATTCACTTGTAAACTACAATAAAAAATGTTCATTTTAATTTAATGTGTTAAAATTTTTAGGGGGTTATGTATATATAAATGATTTTTAGTTACACATCATGTATAACAATAATTAAAGAAATAGAATCCCAAATCATTTACAAGGGCTCGTATGAATGACTACTCTTTACATGTTTATTAAATAACATTACATGTATTCCACACAATTATTTTATTATCAAATATAGTGGTCCATTGAGTCTGTAGTAATGTGATTGGTTATACCCCCAATCACAATTCTTTGGAATAGAGTTGATATACCCTCTAATTTTCAATCATCTAGTTGTGTTGGTTTCTACACTGAAACCATTATGTCTTCGACAATGATTTTTAAGACACCATAACTATATTTCCTTCTTGTCTCATCCCACAACACAAAAATTCTTCCCTTTATGATTCTATACACTAGTAAAAAAAATATGATTATTCATTTGATGATAATTCTTTACATGCCTTTTTATTAGAATTTTCTATGTACTCATTCAGGATCACCAATTGTTGACTGGAAAAGGTTTTTCGGACTTGAAAAAACTTCCATATCTGTTGTGGTCTAGATCTCCATGGTAATTGATTATTTGGTCATATAAACATGAAAGACACTACTATTTGACACACCTTCTTCTATACTTGATACCTGAAAAAATTCTATCCAAATTATTTTCTAATAAACACAATAATTCTCAAATCTCAATTTTTATTCAACACCTACATTTCACATTTATGGGGCACTAGAAGCTTAAAAAATTCATTCTCGTTATTTTTAATTCAAAATATTTTTGTTAATTAAAAATAAATTATTATTATCTACATTAAAATCAATATTAATTCTCATCCAAACCATTCATGTCATTACCAATTAAATCTCATTTTAGTAAGAGAAAAAATATTCAATCAAAAAATCATAAATACATTATATTTTGTCCTTATTTAGTATTTAATTATTTCATACCAATTTAAATTATATTAGAATCATAATTTATTCATTATTGAATTACTATATAAAATAATACATAAATTATTTTCATTCCACATTAAAAATTTCATTAGAAGAACTACCGGTTAATTTCTTCAATTATCCATGTGGATTCACATTTTTTTGAATTGATATATTATGTGACACATTTGACATATGATATTTTTTTTAATTCAATGCATCCTCCAAAACCTCCACAATATTTATCCTTTAATTATATATCTTACACGAATGGAATCATACATCTTGAATCATGGTTTATCCCACTAGTGTATATTGCTCCTTATAATCTTTATAGATCTCTTCATTGCGATGTAAAATATATGTTTGTGATTCATCTTCATAATGAAATATAAATACATGGTGTACTTTAATTATAACTTTTATTTTTATAACATTAGCTATGTATTATTTATCATTCCTAAATAAAATTTATCATGGAATCCACTTCATCAGTTTTGATGGAAACATAGCATCGATTAATTATGATTTAAATCATGGAATTACCCTTTTGAAGAATTGATTATTTCCACATTAAAAACTATGTGACTACAAACTTTTCATCTTATTATAATTGTAAATTACATTTATCATGACCGTCACATCCAAATTATGATATATCGAGATACAATAAAATATTGAAATATCATAGGGATTCTTGTGGTTGAATGAACAATATTTACGTGGTGATCCATGATATCATACGATAAGTATAATTCTCACAATAGGTCCAAATGTTTTCTTATGATTTGTTAGGGGGATCATATTCTATCTATCTATCTTATAAGGACTTACATTTGATCCTTCTTTGTATATGTATTATTAGTGAATCTTGTTGTTGGTTATTTCATACTTGCAGAATGTCACATGAAATGGGTCCCTCTAACATATATAAGACATCATAGTTTTTTTAATCTATTATATGATATTAAAATTATACATTCATGATTTCTCCAAAATTTTAAATATAACACCATGATTTTGTGCATGTAGCATTATAATATTTACAAAATCACATATGAATTATTTCTCATTCATAAATAATGAACATCATAGAAACATATTCCTAGTTATTGTCTTGAAATTTGAAATAAATATTGCCATATTTGAAATTAGTCACAAATCATGCGATGAATTTATTTTTTACTAGCATACCATTTAATTACTATAAATTATTCATAATAATATAAGGCTAGATTATATTGATCACTGTTAATTCATGTAATTCATGATTGATAAAGCTACCAGGAAGGATCATTGTCAGTTGGGCCTTTTTATGGTATGTATGATATTCATCATGTAGTAGATAAAGCCTTAGTACATTGAGATAAATGATCATTATAAGTCCAACTTTTTTTTAAAGTGGTCAATATGATAACAAATATTTTATAAACCATTTGAGTCATTACTATTCGTCCTTACTTATCTATGTAGCATGTGCATAGCCCATGGTATGCCACTCAATACCAATGATAAGTCATGTCGCCAAGGGATTTTTGTTTATTGGTCACTTGTGATTACATTATGGTTCATGTATTACTAATAATAACATATTTGTATGGGTAGAAGAACCCTGCAATCATGATTAATAATATCAACACATGACACACTTATGAAAAGTAATATATTCAAAAATATTATAATATAAAAAGAAAAATTTCTATGTCCCACGTCAAATACTATATAATATTAGAGAAAATTAATATTTATTTATGATATACCAACTAATAAGCAATGATTAGTGGTTCCTCTATGCATAAAATACAAACACATTCCATAATATGGACCACCATTAGAACACCGTTGTGAGCTATGTGCATGCATAATGAACTCTCCTCTACCTACATATGCAAGGATTATGCCATATCTATTCATCTCGTTAAAAAATCCATGACTGGGCTACCCACCTGAATGTCCCTGGAATTTCTCGAGAGTCATAGGTGTATATTTCATTGTTTGGATCATATATTTTGATAAAATTTTATAAACCTTTGTATCCATATACACACTTGAATAAATATATAAATACCAAAACATCTTCTACAAAAATATCCCCAGCTAATTAAATATTTAACAAATTTCTCAAATAAATTCTTATACCATGTTATCCTTAAAATATTATATTATTTATACATTGTGATATTCCAAACCTCAAGAACTTAGGTTATAGACATTTTGAACATTTATCCACCAATCATTAGTTATTACTTGGCATTCTTTTATGAACATATCTAGATGATTTCTTAAATCATGAAACCTCAAACTCATAACAAATTGATATTGACAATAATAAATCATAAATTCTAATGGGTATAAAAAATAAATTTAAATATTTATACTACTAAAAATATGGATTGTTATATTTTTATTGGATATAAGATAACATACAATTATTGGTTGTAGTAAAAGTATTTAGAATACGAGATGCATGTTAACAATGGATGTCAAGGAAAATATGTCGATTTTTTGAATGAGTAAAAAAACCAGATATGAGTTAGAGTGAAAACCATTATAGTTATTACAAATAGCCTAGCTCAAATTTTGATCAAGAACAAAAAAATATTTTTGTATCCTAATGCATGAAATAAGTGAACAATTCAGTTTACTCAATGTTTAGGTGAAAACATTCATGATGGTAAAATGATTTAACTTTCTACATGTCATGAATGTGGGATGAAGAACCACATAAAATGTCTCAAAGGAAGAGGAATAATTTTTTATTGTGAAAAAAGGGAATAAACCAATAAAAAAATATAAAATATAGCATTATACTATCAAAATATTGGAGAATAAGTCTTATAACAGGTAAAAAAATAATTTAATTTAATTTTGGATAGTATGTTAATAGTGTAAATGGATTCTTTAGGAGGAAATCTCATGATAGGGACCAACATTAATTTATGAAAAATGGATTAACATGTTCATTTTCTATACATGTTAATAAATATATATATATATAACTTATACATTTTAGGAAATATTTTAACACACTTTTCTTATGATAAAAATAATAAATATCATAATATTTATATTGAAAATTTGATTAAATTGTTCATATTATTTTTAATGATGAATTATGGAATTATGTAGAAATCATGGTTAATTATTTAAAAATGATGTTAGATGATTGATTGTTTGATATTTTGGGTTTATATTGATATGAAGTTGTTTTATTTAATTTTAGGATTCATAATCATTACAAATGAAAATATGTTAAAATGTATAAAAAAACATTTTAGGTTTAATGTTATTTAATCTAACACATAATTTATATAATTTATCGTGTTTTAATATGTTTTAATTGATTATTTAGGTATATTTAACATTTCAGTTTATCATATGATATAATATGAGGTTATTAGGGAATAATTATTTTATAATGGGGAAATAATCATTAAGGTAATGATCTTCTTCTGGGTTAACATCATATGTTCTTTTGAGGTAATTAATATTAATTTGGATAAAATGTTAGTATATTTTTATTAAAAACTATTTTCTCATATAGATTACCATGAGATAAAAATTGATTTGGGGATTATGTAGAAATAATTATTTGTGAATAAGTTCATTAAATTTTGTGGAGTATTATTAGAATAATGGTAAATGTGATATTTTTGGCTACTATGGGATTTTATATAAAGTTAATGATATTATGTAAAATAAATATTTATATGAATTTTGGAAAAATATATTAGGTAATTATTGATATATGGTCATTAATGTTTCATATTAAATAGATTTAAATAATTTAGATAAAAAATGACTCTGAAATATACATTTTTATCATGTGAATTTTTGAGTGACTGATGTTGTGTGAAGAGAGGTGTTAAGTTGATTTTTATGAATTTTTAACAAATAAATCTAAGATTTTTTCAATTTTTTTGTAGTATCTTTTTAATTTTTTCAGGCCTAATAATTTTATAAATATTTATATTGATCTTTGGTTGATATTTTTGAGTTTTTAAATATTTAGTTCTTTATTTATCATAGTAAGGTTTATTCATACTCAAAATTTTAAAAAACATTTTCTAACCGTTTATTTATTATTAAATAATTAAAAATATTTCTAATAATTTAGCATAATATTTTTGGATCTAACGATCCTTTAAATGAAACTTTTAGTTCTCCAGTATTGATATATTTGACAAGTGTATTTAACAGTTATTTTATGAGGTGAAGTAGAGATGGAATAATGCTTAAAACAAAACCATGAAATAAATTAATATTACGATGTAGAAATAATTCATGTATATATATTTTTAGTTATTCACTATCTAGTGGGTTAAAAAATACTTAGACATTGGTTATTAGAACATAAATATATATAGTCTTTTATTGAACATATCTATATACTACTAATGTATTATTTTTTAAACTCATTCAAATGTATATGTCTCGTAATGATAAAGAAATGGATTAAAAAAAATTTAGGAAATTTTATGTTTTCTATTATCTTCATAAATATTAATGTTCTTTTAAAATTATTTTTATTTAATTTGGATTAAAATATATATGATTCCACTTATTTATATTTATTTTCCACTCCCCGTTACTTCTCTTTCCCACTATTTTAATGTTCCATTATTTTGAATCCTTTTAAATTAATGGTTTCTAACGTCGTCTACCACCCATAAGAATTTGTTCTAAAATAATGTTTATCCTTTTTCCATCACAGAAGAGACAAAAAGTTTGATGATTGTAATTTCTTTTTACAGTACAATGTATCACACAATGATTTTTATATGAATTTTTTTTAAAATAAATACAATGTCAAATAACAATCGATATAAGAAAAACATTAAAATTAGAATAATAATACATTAAAATTAATGAAAAAAAAATCAATTACTAATAAACTATATAAAAATATGAAAATTAAAACCAATTTATAAATGATATGTAGTTATTCCATGAACACATTATTTTTAAATGAATTTTTTTATATGAATAAGTTTTTTCATAAAATTTTGAATTTTTTATCAAAATATAAATAGAGGAATTTAAAATTTTAAAATTTTTCATATAATTTTAATTTTTTGATTTCAGTAAGTCAAAATTACATTTGAGCAGAAATTTGGTATTTTTCAAGAAAGAATGAATTTTTTATGGATAGTGAAAAATTATGATTTTAAAACTATATATACATTTAGGGAGTTATCATGATATAACAATTAATTTATATTTTGTAAACAATTTTTTATAAACACAAAATATATTTTAAATTTATTGTTCTAAATATTATAATTTAAATTTTATAAAAAATATGTTTGTTAGACATGAAATGAAATATATGTAATCATTTTATTCTTATAATAAATATTTTTGTTTTTAATTGAATCAATTACTTAAAATGATCCATTAGTTTTATGTTTCATTTGAATTCCTGATAATAATTCTTTTATTAAAAATAATCTAATTAATTCCATATGAATAAAAAATATACATTATTATTGTACAGAATCATTATAATTCTTAAGGGGGTATTTTTCACAAAATGTGTTACATTTCATTTTGATAACATATACTGAAATAGTTTTTTCCTCAATCAACTAGATGATACATAATAGATTCAATATTTGAGATGAAAATGTTCTTTTTAAGGACATTAATTTCATTTTTAGTAAAATTGAATAGTTAATATTTTAAATTTTTGCCACCATGGTACTGGTTAATAGAGTTAAGGTGGGATTTAAATACAGAGATATAGTTTCTAATATCATTAAAATTTATATACATTTGATTGTTTGAGTGGATTTAGACAACAAATTATCCTATCTTCTAAGTGGTATTAAATTGGGGAGACATTTCCTGGGAATGAAACATGATGAATTTTAATGTTCCTAATATTTACGAGGGTGTCATGATTTTAACAAAAAATGGTAACCTATTCACCTCACTTATCCAAAAAACATAATGTACCCAATCATAGCCATGTTCTTTTAAATTATATATTTAATTCTCTCAATCATAGATTATAATTCTTTATTATACAAATTGTTTAATTTGTTACATATGGAGGATTATGTCAAGGGAAATTATCCATGTATGAGGTAAAATTATTAATTGAAATCATTAAAGATTATTTATTTTTATACCTCCTTCAAATAAATTTTATTCATTATAAAATATTTACATAATTATATTTACCATTTATAAATATTATTATATTGACATAAAAATTAATTTTAACATTCTTTCCATCTTATAGAATATAAAAGACATATATGTACGTATATATAAAATACCACACCCATGTAGTGATATGTTTGGTTTTTCATAACCACATCACATTGATTATTATAAATATGGGTTTACCATGGATATATGATATTTATGAAAAAATATAAATTTTAGAAATATAATATATGATCAATGGTATACTCTAAGGGTAACGTTAAATCCTATTGGTTAATGAAAATATGATAACTTATAATTTAATTGGAAATGTGTGACTATGTTACTAAATTTTTAAAGTGGTGAGTATTGGTTTGATCTAAAGTGAATGTGGGGGAAGAAGTTAGTCAATGTTTTTTTAAGAAATATTTTATTAATTTTAAAATTTATTTTAATGAATTAAGGGTTTGTTTTGAAATTATTCGAAAAGATTGTGCCTTGTATTTCTGATTCTTTGTTTGTGTTCAAATGAATTTTTGATGTTAAATTGATTTTCTTTGATTTATATCAGATATGAAACAAGGATGACCATTGATCTTATTATTTACTCATTAATGAATAATTATCCTATATCATATGGTCATGTACTTCAAGATTTTTTTAATCGATTTCTTGAAAACCATTTTTATATATAATTACCATCGTAAATTAAATATTGAAGTTTATTTCAAGGTATGTAATTTTGAAATTTAAAAATAAAAACTAAATTAATACTATATTAATAATTGCAGAGGAATGTGAATGATATTTTAATTGAATTTCAATTTACAAAACCAATATTTGGAATAGAAAAAAAGTGATATATATAACCTTATCCCATCTTCAACATCACTAGACATTGGTTTTGAGTTACCAAGATAAGAAATTTATAATGTGTTGAGAGGGGAGGATGAGAGAAAATAAATTAAAAATTTAATTTTTGATTGGCCTTAGTGAAGTAATCTGCAGTAGTGAAACACCCCACCATATGATCTTCTTTCCCATTCCCCTTTCAAAAGACCATTTAAAATTAATCTATATGAATTTTTAAAACAAATATATATCATAAATACAATTCCAATTGAAAATAAATTTTTGTTGGTCAATCCCGAAGGTTCCTAGAAGCCCCATTATAATATTTATGGAATGATTTTATGATTTTAATAAAAAATGATCCATATTATTCCTTCATAAAGATTCAAAACATAACATATGTTGTAATGCCCAAAAACATAGATTTCTTCATTAGAACTCCATATTCTCAAATATCATATCATATCATGAATAATTGATGTTTTTTACCAAATGACTAGATGTTCCACCATCTAAATTATTATTTTCTAACAGATTATAATTTTCTATTAACTTCTCAACTCTGATCCATTTAATCAAAACATTATCATTTCATGTGTGAATATGATTCTCAAGATGTGATTATTGATCTAATTAACTTATTTTTCTTATATTGAAGCAACTATTATATCATGACACCATATGACTAATTCAATAAACACGTGCAAATGAATTATTAATTTAAATAAAACTAATAATTTTATATAAAAAATAAATATATATTAAATTTCATTATAAAACCCCTCACACATGAATTCAATCGTATCCTCAAGAATGATATGTCCATATACTACAAATTAAATTCAATCTTCTAAGATTAAAATGTAATAAAACCACAACATAGGTATAAAATGGGGAATTAAATGTTTAAGTATCATTTGTGATGATTACTTCAACTCATCTTTTTTCAATGAAACATGGAAACAATTTATTTTTCATTTTCTCTTTTTTACCCAACATTCCTCTTTTTCCTCCAATTAATATTATTCAATTTTTTATAAATGATTATGTGAAAGACAATTTACATCTCTATGAATAATTTTACTCATCAATTAGCAAAAAAATAAAAAATATAGTTTCTAATGCCCTAATTCATATTCCATACCATAATCATGTAATCCTTTTTCATTAACCACAATATAGATACAAAATTAGGATTAATCATGAGATATTAATCATTGAGATAAAATTTGTATGAAGATTTTGGGTAAGTAGGTGAAATAAGTAATTCTGAAAAATATAGTATAATATATAAAATAATTTTTTTGATAATTAAAACAATACTCAGTGGAAACCACCTCTATAAAAATCATCATCAATTTACACCCAAAACTCAAAGTAGTAACATTATGGAATAAAGTTCAATAATCAAAACATCGAATTTTATTTTATATTATATTTAAATTTTGATGATGGTAAAAATATAACATCAACAACCAATCAAAAAATGATATCTACATGGGACTCTTTATAATTGTTATAATAAGATTATTGTCCAAGTGATGTCTATTTTTTAGTTTCCCAAAAAATGACACCTTTTCAATTTATTATAAAATATGTAAAATAAATTAAAATATATAAAAATCACGAACATTAAAACAATACCCTGAAATCCCACCAAAACATTCCATTCCAATATATACATCTCTTCCACCATGGATCCATCCCCCCAAAACTCATTTTATGAGTATATAAAAAATTTGACATAGTGGGATTGGAAATCATAAAGTAGGCTAGTTCGGTATATATTCGTATAATGATTATTTTCATGGAATATATGGGATTAATATAGATTGATTCATAGGTGGGTCCCAAGGATAATGTGATGAATCAATTAAATTTCATTAAATAACATAAAATTTATTTTTTTAATATTCATATATTTTAAAAGTTGTAATGACGTTATAAAAGAAAATCATTCATGACTTTTAATGATGAATTATACAGAATTAAATATTAAATAATTTATGAATAATGATACTCTTGGGAATAGGATATGGAATTTTTAATACTACTGTATTTAATACACCCTAAAAATACGATACCATTATAAAAATATCATATAATCAAGCAAGGAAAATATCAAAAATAATCATTTTAAAATTTAACCAATCTCCCGAAATCTTGATCCTAAAAATATAAAACCTCATGTTTATTTTTACTAATTTATTAACATTTTTATGTCATTGAATATATTTTCAATATAATTTTAAAACATGGTATGAAAATATTCCTAGGTATTGTTTACATCCAAGATAATATAATAAAGAAAAATCCATGGGAGGCTTTGCAACTTGTATAAAAAACATCAATGAATTTTTCTTGAAAATTTGGGTTGAAAAAATAAGGTATTAAAATAGATAATCACCATTCATAGTGGGTTCAAAATGGTTTCACCTAGTATTTTCTATAAAAATTTACAATATAAACATTCATTTTATGTAATGATTCAATAACTAGTTCTTTGAATCATCTTTTGGTAGATTATTTATTTATCCTCACTATTATTTCATTGGCCATTATTTTAGAATTAAAAATGAAATGAATAAAGTGTTATTGTATGAAATTTTTTAATTAGTTTCAAAATAACTACAGGATGTTTTAAAAATCTAAATATCAAAAAAATAAAATCAAAATAATCTGATATCCTCCAAGATTTAATATTTTTAAACAAATTTAGCTCATACATTCCAATTTTTCTCAAGTGAGAGGATATTGTAAATATTTTATCTTATTTGGATCTATAAATGATATTTTTTTTACTTATCAAAATATGTGGGACCTCTACGTTTATTTGAGTATATCTTTTCCCTCCCAGTGGTTAGTACCTACTCCACCTTCATTTGAATAATCCACCATTTTTTATTAATCATATTTTTGTTTTTATATTATTCACACCCATACACATTGTCCCTAATTAAATTTGGATTTTTCATTTGCAAATCTAGTTTCTATGATTTTTCCTCAAATCATTCCTTTATTCCTATTTGAAAAAACAATTTTAATATCTTAATATAATACAATAAACTCCTCATGCATTTCATTAATCATATCAACACCTTGAGTGTCATATGTGATTTCCACTACGATATAATCATATTTTACATACTAATTCTTCATCAACAAGTGAGTGTTGAAACTTACATGCTTCCTACAAACACATTGGAATAGTTCCATTTGTTAAAAATATATTAAAATATTTTTTTATCCAATATTGTCTTCCAAATCTGAGATGTGTAAAATCATTGTTCATGTTTGAAAATAATAAATTATATGGGAAGAAAACCTTATCCACATTGAGTTTGATGTCATCAATCATTCATCAGGGTACATTAATATTGAGTATTCAAATTAGAGTGAAACTATGAATCTATTCAATGTTTTGAATAAAATCATTGTAAGTGTCTTATATGACATGATTTTAAAAATTTTACAAATATTTAAATGTTTAATCTCAATTTTTTTGACACAATTTTAATATAAATTTAATAACAACATGAACATTGTTTCTTATTTTTTATTTATATTGACACAATAGTCAAGAACTCCCTTGTTTATAGAATAGTGATAATATCATCGAGTATCTTCTTATATGATACTATAAATGAAATAGATATAATGCATGATTTCATTTTGAAATAGTATCAATAAAATGGATTATTAAATGAAATTTTCAAAAATATTCTATGAATTATATTTTTAGAGTGTCAGTCATCCCATTTTAAAACCTTTATAGTAATTGAAGCTTTAGTTTGTAAAATTCTTTTCTTTCATATACTACTATTAATTCTATTTCTCATCACTCCAGTTTTTATTATTATTTATCATTTCATTCAGGTCATTTTTTATAATGTTCACGGTTTCCTTGTACTATTTTCCCACTTTATAGATTTATGTACATCCTTTATCAATGTGGGTTGACTTTTGGGAGTCCTAGAAGTGTTCCTCTTGTCCACTCGCTAATTTTTTCTATAATTTGGCCCACATGAAATTCCAAGATTCTTAGTGTAGACAATCCATCTCTATAATCATTATTTATGTTCTCTTTATCTTGTCTTTAATCTTATCAGTATAAAACTAGTCCCATAATAATATTCCATTAATATTCATTCATATTAAAAATTCTCTTCCATATTGTTTTTTTTACTAGGAAGTGGTGGTCTTTGTTGGAATCTAATGACTTGTGATCTCACCTGGTAACCAATACTTTGTTCTTATTGTGGCTACCAACATTGGAATTGATTTTAATGGTTATAATAATTGTAATTATATTATTTAATACACTTAACATGTGATTTTTTTGTAACATAATTATTTGAGTCTATTTGTTAAGATATTATATATGAGCCACTATTTAGATATTATTATTGACTATGGGTATTAAACTTTTTTGTGATCATCTATTATTCTATAAGAAGATGATTCTCATAATTAAATCTAGTAAACTGTATCTTTTTTCATATGATTTATCTTCAATTTTCAACTAGTTTTATTATGCATAACAAACTTATTTATCAATGCATGAAATTTTCAGAATGATTGAATTCTTAAATTGATTTCAATACCTCTATTGAAGAATTTTATTATTATTAATTTGATACTCTCCCATTCAATATAAGGAAAATCATCTTCATATTGATTTAAATTTATAATATTGACAGAAGTGTCCATAGATTTGGAGTGTGGAATAATCTGGTGATAACATGACTTTTCATCTTATCCAACGTGTTGATAGAATGGGAGGTTAAGAATTTATTATATTATAGATCTATCTCTATTAATAAACATATAATATTTTTTTATAACCAAATATTTTGAGACATTATAAAATTTTAATGTATTAGAGATCTAATGAAATATCCACCTATGGATACTCATATATTCAAGTGGTCGTAAATATAATTATATAGATTTACATATCACCAAAATAATTATTTTCGGGATCCTAAAGTTTATTGTAGACACAAGTGGTATGATTATTCTAGGATGAGTACCAGAGGTTTATTGTATATCATAATCTAACAGATCCCATAGTCAACGATCTATTTCTTTTACAAATTTAGTACCATGAAATTATTTTATGTCATCAATGGTTGCTTTTTCTTTATTATACTATATAGTTTGTTCTAGATAAAGGTCAAAATCATGTATTGTCGTCCATTTTTCTTTAGTACATTAGATTTTTATAAGTATTATGAAACATGAAATAAACAAAACCAAAACATTGGTATCGTACAAATAAATTAAAAAATTAATAAATAATGTAAAATCTTGAGAAGTTCAAATATTCCATATCAATATACCTTTTATTGGTTACAATAATATTTTATTACCTTAAAAATTACTAAATCGTACATATCTATAAAATTTTAATAATTTATTTTTAACTCAAACACAATGGACAATGTAAAAAAATGAATAAAACTATGATATCAAGGAATGGACCTTGAGATGGAAGGAGTTGAATTGTTGGAAATATAAAAGAAAATAACTGAATTTTTCTCACGATGTATTCCAGAGAAATCAAGTATAGTCTTCAAATAAATTGTAAAAAATATTTAAAGATTCATAGTCTTTGGGTTCATATCGTAGTTAATTTATATGTTAAATTGTAATTTTATTTGTTATTATGGGATTTGAGTGGAGTAAGTTCCATTTCCTTGGTAATCCTATCATATTTTATAAATGAACATTTTAATTTATTCAATAATAATAATATTTTATTTAAGTATGTGCTTCAAACCCATTTTTAAACATAATTTCCAAAATAAATTTTATGATCAGTTTTAGTTCGTAGATATCACTTGTGTAATTTATATATACATTAAAAACTCTTAAGTAATTTATCATTAAATAATCAGTGGAATGATATTAAAATTTAATTATTATTGTATCACCATAAATGTGAAAAAGGTAACAAAAAATGTCATAGTACACTTACCCATCATCAACATCACCTGACACAAGTTTGGAGATAACTCCCCATGCTAGGTATTAGAGGGTGATAGGAGAGGTGAGTGGAAATGAATTGAGAAAATAAATTTTGGGGAAGGAATAGTGAATGACTCCAAAGTGGAATAGTACCTCACTCAAGGATCTAATCTCCATTTCCACCATCAGACCAAACTTGTATTGATTTAGAGGAATTAGTCAATCTATTGTATATTGTCAATCCTATTCAAATGGACCACAATTGTGTATGGTTCAATATTTCTTTTCCATTGGAGACATATGTAAAAATTTATTATATTTGGTCAAGATTTAAAAAATATTGAAGTCATATTTTTCTTATTATCCAGATTTATGGTGTGAAATATAGTGTAATTCCATGAAACATTTTCTTCTACTATCATGCTCTTTTATCTCTGGAATAATCTAACATTATGAATTTATAATTTTTTTTTATTTCATCAATATTTCATTCATTATGTTAATGGTGATTTTATAATGAATCTATCTCAATTATCACTTGAGTTATCAGTTTTGGAACATGTATCCATTTCATGAATATTCAGCAATGTGAATATTCATCTCAAAACAGGAAACATTATCAGTATCAAGTCATTTTCTCAAGTTCACACCTCTAGTGTGTTATAAAATCATACGAATAAATCACAAAACACATGATCCAAAATTATAAATTTACATAATATAACAATTCTTTTAATATTTAAAAAATATATGCCATAAATATCCCTATAAACCACCCCACCACCACCCACACACACACTCATGGGAGTTCATTATTTTTCTCAATAATTAAATCATAACATACTATAAATAGAATTCATCCTAATAGGATTTAAATCTAATGTCATCAAAATAAACTGATCAAATTGGGAGTTAAAATTTCCAGATTCAAATGGTAAATTTTCATCAACTCTTAATTTTCAAAACAAATATGGAAATAATTTATAATAAATTTTTTCTTTTTAACAAAAAATTCCTCATCATTCTTTAATTAATATTTTTCAAATTAATTTTAAATGCATACACCACTTGAAATTTAAATCTAATTGATTCATCATAATAATCATTCAAGATAAAAATGTTTATAGTGTTATTATCATACCTAAAATCATGTTACATATCATAGACATGGAATAAGTTTACAATATCCAACCTATATAGTATAAATCAAAATTAATCATGAGGGATTAACTTTTTGGAGCAAATATCTCCAATGATTCATGGTAGGTATGTATGCATAACATGTAAATCTCAAAAGCTGTTTGTTAACTAATTTAATTTGAAGGATATTAAAAAAATATATCGATTAAAACTTCCTCTATAAAAATCATCCCCATTTTCCAACAAAAACTCATATTATGATCAAGAATAAATGAAAAATAATCATTGAAATACCCAGTTTTAATTTTTTCTTAACCTTTTAATGTTATTTCTCGGAAAAAATAAGACCTCAGCCACCAAAACACTAAGATATCCACAAAAAAATCAATTGATATAATATGATCACTAGTAAATCAGTTTTTTTATAATTTCCCAATACACATCCCATTTTGTATTTATATAAAAATGGATTGAATTAAATTAAAAAACAAAAAATTTGGAAAATTTCTTCCAATTTCACATTAAATAGCCACACACTTATTTGTTTAAAAATGCACATCTCCCAAAACATAGAACCATATCACCATTATCATTTGATAAAAATCATGAAAAATATAATGAGGATTTTAGGAATTTATAATATGAGCTAGTAATTTTTTATTACATTAAGTGGTTACTCTTATATTTTATGATACTGTGAAGGATATATTAAAGTGGGTCTGACGGATAATGGGATAAATTAAATGTATCTAATTATTTTAAAATTGAATTACCAATATTTTTAATATTGATAATATTAAATAAAATTTATAGAATATAAAATGTATGAGATTCACTCAAGAAATATACACAAGGAAAGAATAGAGAGAATAATATTTGAAAAAATCTTGAGAATGGGACATGAAATTTGGATAATAACAAATGGAGATGAAAATTAATATTAAAATAAATATATACTACCTTTAAAAATTCAAGGTAGGTGAAAGTACAAAATAATTTTATTTAAAATGATTCACTAATCTCCCCAAATCATGATCCATAAAATTTAAAACTCCATGTTTATTTATACTAATTCATTCCATCATTTTTAGAATTATATTTATAAATAAATAAATTTAAAACATTATGTGATTTTTATCATATGATTTTTTATCTTATATCTTAAAATATTTAAATATCCAACTATGTGCACACAATTTTAAGTTATAAGAAAAATACATGGGGTAAAATAAAACTAGAAGAATTAACATATTTTTACTATACAATGATGATTTTAAATGGGTTTACCTTGGTCCTGTCTATACTAGTTAAGGATGAGATAAAGCCTTTGAAAAAATGAATTTATATTACATGCCATGTTTCCTCAACTATAATTTTATTGATCTCAATTCATTATATGATCTTATTCATTCAATTTGGTCTAGAAAATTAAAATAACATAGGTAAGGTAAAAAAATTATATTTATAATTTCTATTAAATTATATTGATTTTTAACATCTAATAACAAAAAATATGAAATATAAAAATATGCTTTCTACATAGAAGATCTCCTATTTGACATTGTTAGCTCGACCTTACCAATTTTTATCTGTGACAGGTTATTGAAAATATTTTACAGGGTTTGGATATTAATACAGTCTTAGAAATAAAGTCCATTTATATATGGGCCCCTTTCTTCTTTATAAATATTAAATCACTCACACTGTAGGAAACACTAGCTAAACCTATCACATAATGATAATCTAATGTATTTTATATCCTGAAAAACAATTTTTAGATTTTTTATCATCCTTAAGTAAAAAACTATTTAAACATGGTTAGAATATCATATCCTCTAATGTCATCAATTTTTGGTTTCATCATTCCTTCATCTTATTCGTCATGCAATTTTTATTATTTTTCATATACAATAATAGACACATCATGAATTTTTTCAATTGTAGAAACATCCCTTGCATTAGGCATTCTATAATTCTCTAGATCATCATTATTCACATCATTTTTCTTCATTTTATAGTTAATCTTCAAAAATACTTTCTCGCTACTAACAATCTTTAATAGTACACATATTTCGACATCAAATAATTCTCTTCTTATAACATTTAACATTCTTTAAAAAATGAAAGGGTTCCTATGTTCTTTTAAGTGGAGAACTAAAAAATCTATTTGGAGGTATAATATTTCTACATTGAATGTTTTCTTCAATCATTCCCATAGGTTTATTTACTTTTGAGTCTATTCAATTGTGTAAAATGCTGGTACTATTTATATTTTTAAATCAAGGTCTTTGAATATATATTATATGACATCATATTAATTCATGAATGTAAATCACAAAATGATTACCTAATTTTGTTTTATCCATCACTTATAGTATTTAAACAACTAACTATGTCTTGTTTCCTCTTTGGATTTCCTTTTAATTCAATATTTGAGAACTCCCACGTGAGAGGAATGATTCCAATATCTTCTAATATTTTCATGCATGATATTATATTTTTCATGAATTTCCATGAAGTATCCTGGTGGTGAGGGCATATACAGAAGGGATGTTGATTCAATTTTTTTTACAATGTTAAATAAATATACCTTTATTACATTTTATCCCTTCTTTTAATATCCTCTCTATAAATGGTTTCTAAGGCTTGTACAATAGTGGTTATTCTATTTATTCAGCCACTACTTCTTACCCCTTATCCTTACTATAACATTATTCTTCCTGTTTAACATTTCTACTAGGGTAATAGACGATTAGTTCATTGTTATATTTTATATTATTTATCTCCTATTATAGTTATGACCACCACTTCTCTATATGGATTGCATTTTGGGTGGGCATTTTTTTATTAATCATGGTATATATCTAATTCATATTAGAATTAAGACAACATTAAATTATATGTTCTATATTTCTTCATATTCATCACTATAATTTTCATTCAACTCCTTGATAGCTAATCCAGGATACGTTTGAAAAGTAGTGAGTTCCTTGATATCCTCCAATGTGTGGATTTGGATTGGATGTGATAGACCATGCTCCACATGAAATCCTTGTTCCCTCTAATAATATCCCCAAAGATATTTTTTTTCTCTATCTATAATTGCTAAAATTTATTTTATCTATTAATAAAATAATAATTTTTTTATTCAATGCACATCCATTTGGATTGATATTGACCCGTATTTGGGTCCAAAATTTTGGACATAGATTCATTCTAAGACTCTATACATTTGTTATTGCCGACCCCATTAACACCTATTATCTGTGTTCCTTTAGTATACCTTTAGATTTTGTTATATTCCATTTCATATAATAAAATATATATATCCCTTGATTATTTATTAGTCAATTATTAATAAGAAACATAGTCCATTATATTCTTTTTTTCTTACATGCGACCTTTATAAAATATGTTAATTAATAATCAAATTACAATAGCATGATGCTATAATTTTATAACTAATTATTTGAAATAATAGTATGTTGTATAAATTAAATCATCATCATATTGACTAAGATTTATAATATTGAAAAAAGGATCCATGGATTTTTAGAGAGGAAATAATTTGGTAAAAATTTTATTTCCCACATATCTAATGTGGTTATAGGGTGGGATAGATATAATAAAATCCATCATTGATCATTTTCTCTTAATAAAAATCATATAATATTAATTATTTCCAAATTTCATTATTCTATATTTAATTAGAATATATCATAGAGTTCTACTAATCCCCTAAATACAGGATTGGATATTTTAAGGCAGTTTAGATAATTTCACAACATTATAGATCATGTAATAATTTCCGTCATGATATCAATCTATTTGGAAACCACATGGTATGATTAAACTTAGTTGATAAATTTTGTTTGATCGTTTTTTAATCATTGTAACACCCATATGTTTTTATGAAATATTTTCTTTAAATAGAATATATTTTTCAGTAGCATTCTTTGCACGTAATCGTGAGATTGAACGAACCACGAGATGACCTTAATATAAAATTACCATTATTTCATAACCGTTTGGTTAACAAGAATAATTATAAATAACTTATAAAATTTCATTATGAATTCATAGTCTATTAATTACTTCTAAAAATTTATATTTGTATTTTTTTAGTAAATTAATTTTGGTAATAAAATAAAAGAGTTAGAGATGTGTTATATAAATAATAAAGTATTTTTTATATTTATCTGGAGTATATTTTAGTCATAGGGTATGAATAGAACCCTATTTTATGTGTAAGATCCTTTTTTTAAAAGGTTAATGTTTTCACCATTAAATAGAGAATCCATTTTAAATTATAATTTTTGCACATTAATAATTAATATATGAAAACATTAATATATTATTTTGAGATGAGATATAAAAATTTACATTTGATTAATTTTTGATATATTTCTGATAATAATTATAATTTGAAGAATAATAAAATTATGTTAAAGTTTCAATTTTTTCACTGAGATAATTAATATGGTTACATTATAATATTAAATTTCATTAAATTATAAATAGAATATATTTTTTACATTTAATATAATTTATTTCATTAGCATTCATTTTACTTTTAATTCATAAGTAAAATATATTTAAATATTTTGTGATGTTTTAACTTTTAAAATAAATTTTATCATTTCAACAATAGGAATAATTTAAAATTAATTACTGAAAGTTCAATGTCATAAATTTGGAAAAATGGATTCTATATTTGGAATCAGAATGTTGAAATTTTGTAAATAGTTACCATTTATTAATGGTCATTATGAATAGTAACAGTAATAATTATTTTATTTACCATGATCAAAGGGTAAATCTGGTAAGGAAGGGAACAAAAAAAATTTAATAGAATTTAACCACCCTACAACGTTTCTTAATCCAATGTGATTAGATATTTATTACCATGGGAATCCCTGGGTTGATTTTGGGACCCCATTGATTCACTTTTATGTGAAAATGACATTATATAAAAAATATTTTAAACTAAATATATTTATAACATAAACATATATCTCTTATGAAAATGATTTTAATATATGGTTATACAATAGAAAATGAAATTTTAGAAAAATTAATTTAAATTAAATATAATTATAACAAAAACATATATCTTTTACTAAAATGATTTTATTATTGGGTTTTATAACTGATCACACTCTCTATAAATAGTAATTAGAAAGATAAAAATATTTCAAACATCATTTTATTTTATATATAATTTTTATACAATAGATAAATATATTTATTTATGATGCAATTACAATGTAGTGATGACCAAATTAATTAATGATAAAAATAAATGAATTTATAAATATATAAATAAAATAAATTTTAATATATAGATTCCAACCAAATTTTTTTTTATTAAATTACCATACATGGGATGATTTAATTCCTTTCGTTTTAAGTAATAAGGATGTTGTGAATTTTTTATAAATTCATATATAAATAGTGTACAAAATAGGCATAATTCATAACTTAAACATAAAATAGGTTATAAAATGATATTAAATTCCTAAAAATCATAGATTCAGCTAAATGGTTAATATAAGTCCAAATATGTTATAAAAAACTATTTTTGGGGATTTTAACAAGATATGGTAATTACGTTAACCCACAACGTGTAAATAAGATGATACCAGGGTAAGATTAAAAAGGGTAAAATAAGGGTTAAACAAATTTGATAAGGATAAAAATTATTTGAAAAATGTCTAAAAAATATTGGATAATGGGTATTTGAATAAAAATCACCTTTTCTTAAAATTAAATAATATTTGGACCATTTTAATAGAAATTTAATTTATAATAAATTAAAATATTGAGAGTTTCCTAAAGTTCCCCCTCCTCTCTTATAAATGGGCACCTCCCCCCTCTCATATTCACTCCATTTTAAGCATTCAAGCTCATCCAATCCATTAATATTTCATTTATCAACATCCCCTGTTATATTATAGAGGTGATGTTCTTTTAAAAGGTCCAACTCTATTTCCCGAAGATGAAATTTAAAGGAGGCACATCGATGATGAGGTAATCTCTTCTTCCGATTCATTCAAATTTAATTCCTCTTCTACTTCCTATTAATTTGTTGTTTCATTAAAAAGTAATAACATCATCATAAATGACATATTGATATGTAATTATAAATATTAAACAACTCTATTACATCTTCTATTCATCCTAAAAAAATGAAATCACTGCTCGTGCATATGTACGACTTACCATCAACACGTTGTCTTGTAATCCGTTTTTCACGACCACATTACATGGATGTGTATATTTTTAGAAATAATAAATATATATGATTATTGTAGAAAGATCCTAATTTTTTTGATACTATACCCTATCCACTCCAATATCATTCAACAATTATGGGAATGATATTATCGCTAATGCGTACGTATGACTTACCGTCTTCACGGTGCAATGTGAGTAATTATAAATAATATTTATTAAACCACGACTATATAAATGAATTTAATGAATAAATATGATATATATAATAGTATTACCATGATATAAATGATATATCTATATACTAAATCTATGAATATGAATGTATATGACAAACATAAATAAGAACACGAAGTAGTTAATTCATGAATAATGAGTAACAATGAAATGTTACTAAAAAATGAATGAAAATATGATAATAATTATCAGAATATAAATGATTATGATTCAGTAATAAATAATTAACATTATTTAAATCATTATACAAGAGGTTTGGGTATATATTATGTATATCAGACCAAAGGTAAGGGATAACTTTCCAAATCTCGTATTTATTCAAGATTGTTTATTCATAATTATTTACTAGGGTATATTTATCATCCACATCCATGTTTCCTAAATATATATTTCAAAATACTATTTTATCCTCTTATAATTTTATATATTGAATTTCACCTATTGGTTTATTATTACAAGATGGTTTGAATGGAATCTGTTGTCGTTTTTAGTATGAGGTACTTTTTGACCATTTCACCAAAAGTACAAGAAACATGTTTTCTAATTTACAGAGCATGAATGGATTTTTACAGTTTAATGATATATTATTTCAATGATGCTTCTTCTAAACAATTTAATGATTAATTTCAGTTAAATTATATTAGTTTAAATAAAATTTATTTTTTACAAAAGAAAACGTTTTTACAAAAATGAAAGGATATTTTCATCCAGAATTAATTTCATGGGATTTCATAACATTATTTTCCATCCAATATTTCACTCATTAAATATGTTTATATTTCTATATGTTTTATTACCTTGATATCAATTTGTTTATCATATAAGTTTTTAAAAAAAATCCATTTTTATATCAAATATGATGGAATAATGTTTAAGAAACCCATTTTATTACATCAGTTATGCTATGGTAAATGTTTTTATGTTTTTGAGGAATATGTAAGAATGGTTTCATTATGAGATTGGTGAGACCATTATCTCCATCAAATTCATTGGGTAAATATATATATATATATATATATTTATCTCATTAGATATACATGGATGAAATGGAATATAAATCAGGTTCACTGATACCAGGCTATAACGAAGAGTGAACTCAGTTCAGTAAGAGCATGTGTCCACTAGGATAGTATTGGGAATGAGCCTTGACTAATATGAAATGGTTTTAAAATCATATGTTTTTATGCTAAAAATTTTCATGTTTTATTTCTTGACTATTGGAATTAAATTCCACCATTATGATATATCACATGACATGATATCCTGATATTTCATATGTAGGATAAGATTTTCAAGTATAATGATATTATGAATATGATATGATTGAAATTTCCTTTTATTACCCTTAATGGAAATTTGAGATCACCCTTTTATATATTTTATTTCTACAGGTCCTGAATAAGGGTACTAATTCTAATATTCCTAAAAGGGTTCTAGTTATAGTTATATAAATGAGAAACAATATATAACTTCTACGAACCAGTTTTTTATGCTTCACATTTTCTAATGAAACTATACCTATACGTTCCTGACATGGATATTTTACATGTTCTAATAAATATACTTCCACTCTAATGTAATATCCATTTATGTAAATAATCGTTCCCTATAGATGGTTCTAGTGGAAAGGAATAGTTAATCATTGGAAACTAGGATGAGAAATCCATAAGTATGTTTATATGCATAGGATACAATCTAGTGTTTTAGAAATGACCAGGAATAATCAAGGATAAAACCTATGGTGTCCTAAATTGATATTTAATTCTTGATTGTGTGGTATTCCTATTATGATTACTGTTTCTCACACCATGATTCTTCATTTTAGATATTGTCTCTAACCTGATGGAACCGCATTAATACTAAATGCCATGGGGCATGGAATGTGTGTCCTCTTGTGAAACCATATGTTATGGGGACTAGAATTAAAAACATTTTATCTACGCTTACACAACTTTCTCAATTTATGAGTAATGTTGGAAATAAAAATAAGCAATGGGGGAGAAAAATTCTTCTCAATATTTCATGAGCCATCGTCCATATTTATTCAGTGAGTCATTTGATCTATTAGTGGATGAACACTAGATCAGTACAACTAAAAAGATATTTTTGGTTCTACAACTTTCTGAACATGATAAATTCATCTCAGTCATATATTTTTTAGATCGTAGAGTAGATATGTGGTGTATTCCTATCAAGAATATGAGGCAAGGAGACGAAATTGAGTCCATAGAATGGGACAATGTCAAGAAGTTATTTTTCTATAATTAATTTCCTCATATTCATCGAACAAAGATAGAGAAACAGTTCATTGAACTTATGCGAAAGGATGGTGAATATATTGGTACCTATGAAGAACAATTTACAAGTCTTGTAAGCTATGCTTCTGGAATTATTATCCAATCTGATATTAGGATTGATTGATTTATTATTGAATTAAAACCAAGTCTCCGAAGATCATTACCCATAAGGGACTTCAATAGCTATGAGTAAATTGTTCAATGTTATTTCAACGTTCAGATGGTGATTGGAGTAATACATCAGTCATAAGGGTTTTATATGAATAGTGAAATGGAATTCAAGGGAAAATATAAATTCCACACTGAAAAGAAGATGTGTTTTCATTATGCTAAATGTGTGAAAAAAATGGAGGTAATTGTTGTAATGGGACTAGTATGTTTTTTATGTGTAGAAAAGAAGGTCATCTTGCCATTTAATGACAATGTTATTGGAAGAAGATGGCTAATGATGAAAACAAAGAAAATGATACATAGAATGAACCTACTGCAATTCCATGTTACAATTTCAAGGAAACATTGTATTTTCTAGTCAATGCCCTAAAACCACGATTATTGATGATGATCAATTTCAATAAACTCTTAAGGCCAAATATAATGTAATGTCAAATTAAATCACTATTGATGGCATGGAGTTTGATAATGATGTTTTGAAACATACACATACCATCCACTCTAAATTAGAAAATTATTTATTTGATTTTGGATCCACCTACTTTTTATTTTAAAAAAAAATTCTATAGGTATCGATGTATTACCTCCACAATTAGATATTTAGTTATCTATCACAACTGATAATGGAAAAATGATCCTATCATAATTTTATAATTTTTCTCTAATTGATGATTGTGCAAATGTGCTTATTAAAATTCTTGTGATTCTTACAATGATGATATTTGATGTTATTCATGGAATGGAATGGTTTTCTTTATATAGAGCTCATAACAATTTTCAAAGAGGGGAAGTAAAATTTCATATTCTAGATCATTATACGATCATCTATTGGTGCAAGGTTGAATATATCCTTCATATAGAAATTTTTTTCTATATTATGGTTCTGGGTTCCTATAAATGAAGGTTAGTTATTTCAAATGGTTGGGGAGAAACACTTTAAAAAGAATACACCCATTGTATGAGAGATTGATGATGTATCTCTGGAGGAATTTCATGGTCTTCCTCCAAATCGTGAAGTTTAGTTTTCAATATAATTCATAATGGATGCTATGCTAATTTGGAAGGAACCTTATAGAATGTCCCAAATTGAGTTGCAGGAATTGAATAAGCAATTCGAAGGGAGTCTTGATAAGGGATTCATATGCTCTATTGAATCACATTGGGGAGCACCTATTATATTTATTAAGAATAATTATGGAACAATTAGACTCTATATTGATTATTGAGAACCTAACAGGATAAAAATCATGAAAAAATAACCCCTCCCACACACTGATGACTTATTTTACCAAAAATGCAGAGCTCAATACATTTCCAAGATTGATCTTCATTTAGGATATCATCAATTTAGGGTAAAAAGGGGGATATACCAAAGACGACATTCCTTACAAGGCATAGACACTATGAATTTATTGTGATGCATTTTGGTCATACTAATGAACCTTTTAATGTCATGGATAAAATGAATAGTGTCTTTAAAGACTATCATGATCAGTTTGTGGTATAATATATAGATGATATTCATGTATATTCAATGATCAGTGAAGAACATCAAGATGACTTGATAATTGTACTAATGAACTTGAGAAATAAAATTCTTTATTACAAATTTTCCATTTATGAATTTTGGGGTTAAAATGTTTCATTTCTGGGTCCCATAATCACAAGAGAAGAGATAACTGTGGATCCATCAAAAATAGAGGTTATTGAATGATGGTCGAGACCAACAAAAATAACTATGATATGATGATTTCATTGTTTGGATGTATATTATAGACGTTTTATGAAATATTATTAACAATTATATAATATACTCACCAATTTGAATCATAAAAGAGTTATGTTCGTTTATATGAAGGAATGTGAAGATAATTTCAAAATCTAAAAATATAGTTAGTTAATGGACCGGTTCTCATAGTTCCTTGTAGTGGATAAAGGATTGTGAAATATAGTGATGCATCCAAGAGGGGGGTGGGGTGTGTTATCCTGAAATATGATATGGTGATATCTTCTAGCTCACGAGAGTTAACAATCCTCGGTAAAAATTACCCAACCCCTAATTTGGATAAGGTTGTGATTATCTTTACATTAATAATATGGAGGCATTATCATTATGTTGAAAGGTGTTATATTTATACAGATCATAAAAGTTTAATGTATATTATCACACAAAAGGAGATGAATATGAGCCAATGAAGATGGTCAGAGTTTATTAATGATTATGACTACTCAATACATTACCTCCCTGGGAATGAGATCAATATGGCGGATGCTTAGAGTCAAAAAGGCCATGATAGATTATCCATGATAAGGATCAAGAAGATTTAATATTTATGGGTTTTTAATTGATTGATCTTGATTTTTTAATGGAGTGGTAAATATTATCTTTCTCAAATAAATGTTCAACCATAGAAATATTTTATTATTATAGTGGCATAGAAGGAAGATGTAGAGTTACAAATGAAGGTGAGAAATGTTCTTGAATTCAACCGTGATTATGATGAAGTAATAAGGTTCAGAAAGCAGTTTTGTATTCCTTCCATTATAGAATTAAAGAAAGAACTATTGGAGGAGGCTTGTAGTTCATTATTATCTATTCACCCAAGAATCACAATTATTTATAGGGACATAAATGAGTACTTATGGTGGGATTTTATGAAAAGTTATGTAGCCAAATAAATCTCTTGATAATTGGTTTGTCAGTATGTTAAGGCTGAGATACAGATGTCTAAGGGGATTTTATAAACATTACCCTTTCAAGAATGGAAATGGAAAAAACCTCATTGTGGACTTAATCATATGGCTTCCCAAAACATCCAAATTCCATAATGATATCTGGTTTATAGTTGATCATCTTAAAAAGTTTTCATATTTCATTTCTATTAGAGAGTATTTCTGTCTTTATCAGATTTCTAGGATAAATATATAAATAAATTGGTAAGATTACATGGAGTACCACATTCCATTAAATCTTATTAGGATCCAAGGTTTACTAAAATGTTCTTGCAAATTATTTAGCATGCTCTGGAAACAAGGTTATGTTTCAGAACTACATATCATCCTCAAAATGATATTTAGTCTTAGAGGGAAATTTAAACTTTAGATGAAATGTTTAGAGATTTCTTTATAGATTTCAATGGTGGTTTGGATAAACACCTTAAATTGGGGTAATTTTAATAAAATAATAGCAATAAATCATGTATTCATTGGGATCCTTATGAATCCATCTAAGGATATAAGTGAAGGACTCCATCTTTATAGGATGATGATGGGGAATGAAAGATATTAATACCTGATATTGTTGATGAAGTAGAAGAAAAGGTCAAATCTATTCAATAACACATAGAAGAATATCATAGTCAAAAAACACATTATGATTACAACCAAATAAAACAAATAGAGTTTGAAGTGGGTTATAAAGTGTTCATAAAAATATCTCCCTAGAAGAGAGTACTCAGATTTGGAAAGAATGGAAAGATGAGCCCTAGGTATGTCAATCCATTTGAAATAGTAGACCATGTTGGAAAGGTAGATTTTTTATTCAGGATTCCACTGAACTTCACTCATGTTCATGAGTTGTTCTATGTATATCTCTTTAGAAAGTATATATATGATTATTCACATGTACTAATATCAGAAGTCATACCACTGTAGAAAAATCATTCATATGAAGAATAACCAATAGAGATTCTGGATCGTAACGAAAACATTCTATAAAAAAATATCACTAAATTTGTAATATTTTATATGGAGGAACCATCAGTTTGATGAATCAATATGGTAACATGAATATATGATCAGGGATAGGTATCCTCATCTGTTTTCTTCCATGTGAAAAAATCTGTGGGGGTAGAATGTAACACTCATATGTTTATATGATATGTTTTTTAAATTATTTTTATTCATTAGTAGCGTTCTGTGCATGGAATCATGAGTTAAAAAGAAATATGATATTCCATTCATATAAAATTACCATTTTATCCAAGACATTAGGTTAGCAAGAATAATTATAACTAACTTATGAAAATGCATTATAAATTCATTGGATACTAATTTCTTATGAAAATATATATTTGTATTTTTTGGACTAAATTACTCTTGGTAACGAAATTAATGAGATATATATGTGTTATGTACTTATAAAAAAAATTGCATTCATCCAATGGATATTTTAGTCATAGGGTATGAGTAAAGCCTATTTTATGTATAAGAACTTTATTTGAAGGTTAAATATTACACCATTGATTGAGGAACCCTTTTAAATTATGTTTTTTACACATTAATAATTCATATATGACAAAATAAACATTTTATTTCGAAATATGAAATAAAAATTTACTTTGAATAATTTTATTATATTTTTCTGATAACTTTCATCTTTTGATTAATAGTAAAAAAATACGCTAAATTTTAATTAAAATAAACTTTTTTCATCAAGATAATTTATGTGGTTAAATTATAATATTTAATAGTTTTAAATTATAAATAGAATATATTTTTACCTTATAATATAATTTTTTCCATTAGAATAAATGTTATATTGAATTCATATGTAAAAACATTTCAATCTTTGGCAAGGTTTTATCTTTTAAAACATATTTTCTTATTTCAACAACATGAATAATTTTAAATTAATTACTGAAACTTCTATGTTTTGAATTTGAAAAAATGGATTTCATATTTGGAATTTGAAGGGAAACTTTTTGTGAATATGGGACTTTTATTATTGGACATTATGAATTGTAAATTTTGTAATTATTTTATTTACCATGGTTAAACGATAAATCTGGTAAATAAGGGTAAAAAATTAATTCTATAGTGTAAAAATTCCCTAAAATGTGTCCTAATCTTATTAGATGAGATATTCCCGAACCTATTCATAATTGGGTATATTTTGGGACCCCATGGATTCCCTTGGATGTGAAAATTTGAAATTTTAAGAATTAATTTAAATTACGATAACTATAACATAAATATATATCATTTACCAAATCGATTTTCATATAAGGTTATATAACTGATATCAATGAATATAAATTGTCATTATAATTATAAAATTTTTTCCTACCTCATGGTATTTTATTTAAAAAAATTAGACATTAGATATATGTATTTATTTATTACAGAATTATGTTGTAGTGATTACCTTATTAATGAAAGATTCATTACATAAATTTATAAATGTTACAATAAATTTAATATGTACTTTTTGATGACATACATGAATTATTTGGACTACATTAAAATAATAGAGATGAGTTAATTACTTTTTTTAAGCAAACATGATTTTAGGAGTTTTTTAAAATGTCAAGTAAGAATAGTGTCCGGATATGAGATAATTCATATCATAAAACATAAAATAATTTATTAAATGATATTAAATTCATAAAAATATGATATTTGGGAAAATGGTTAATATATGCCTAAATATTTTGTAAAAAACATTATTTGGGGCATTTTACAAGATATGATAATTACATTAACCCGCAATATGTAAATAATATGATATCACGGTATGATTAAAATAGTAAAATAATTGTTATATCAAAATGATAAGGATAAATAACATTAAAAAATTCACTAAAAACTATTTGATGATGTGTATTTGAGCCAAAAATCATCTTATCTTCGAATGAATTATGTTTTGGACAATTTTTAAATGAAATATAATTTATAATAAATTAATATTTATGAGAGTTTCTTAAAGTGACCCTCTCCACTCTTAAAAAGGACATCTCTTCCCTCTCATATTAACTAAATTTTCGGCCTTCATGCTCATCCAACCCTGACCAATTAATTTTTCAACTTCCCTAGTAACATTCTAGAGGTTCTAGTCTTCTTAAAAGACCAACTCTAGTACCCAAAGAGAAAATTTAAGGGAGGCATTTCGAGGAAGAGGTAATATCATCAATCGATTCATTCAAATATTTTTATTCTTATACATCTTATTCCTTTGTTGTTTCATTATAAATTAATTAAATTAGTATCAATCATATAATGATTTGTTTTTATAAATAGTAAACAACCCTATTTCACCTTCTATCAATCGTATGAAAAATTAAATCACCATGCTTGCTTACGTAAGACTTACCATCTCCATGCTGTTGTGTAATCTATGTTTCACTACCACCTTAATGGATGGGTATAATGGTGTAAATAATAACTATATATGAATTTTGTAACATTTAAATTATTCTATAATAAAATACACCATCCAAATAAATACTATTTAACAATTAAAGGAACGATATCGTCGCTCATCCGTCCGTATGGCACACTGTCTCCACAATGCGATTTGATTCATTCTACATAATCTTTATAAAAAATTGATTACATAAATTCATTTAATAAAAAAAAATGATATATATTTTAATAATACCATTCTATAAATGATTTAACTATAACATAAAATGAAGAAAAATAACTTATCAAACAAAGCATACATAAAAACATAAAGCAGTTAATACCAAAATAACAATTATCAATGAAATGTTACTAAACAATGAATGAAAAATATGATATTTAATATTATTATAAAAATTTTATGATTCTATTATAAATCAGTAACTTTATTACAATAATTACACATGATGTTTGGATACATACAAATAATATTTTACCTAAGGTAAGGGATAACTTTTCAAAACTCGTTTTTATCTGAGATTGTTTTTTCGTAAGTATTTATGGATGTATATTTATTATCCACATCCATTTTTAAAAATATATATATTAAAAAATATTATTTATATCCTTAATTTTTATTAAATTAAATAGTTCTCATTGGTGAATTTTTAGTAAATGTTATAAATGGAATCTTTTTTCATTCTTGGTATATGGTACTTTTTAAATTTTCCAGTAAAAGTATGAGAAAAATATTTTAACTTATAAGAAATGAATGGATTTTTATGGTTTCATGAAACATTATTTACATTAATCTTATTCTAAATAATTCCAATATTTTTTTCAATTAAATTCATTTTTTTAAATTGCATTGTATTTTGAGACAAAAAAACATTTCTTAAGAAAAAAAGGATATTCTCCTCAAGAACTAATTTCATGTGTATTCTCAAAAACTTTTTCCATCTATGTTGTTACTATTTAAATATTGTTATATATATATCCTTTTATTACCATGATTTCATTTTTTAAGACGGAATTATATTTAGTAAATTCATTTGTTTTATATTAAATATGATGAAATGCTATTTAAGAAACCCATTTAATTTCATGGTGTTTTCTATAGTAAGTGTTTTTTATGGAACATGTAAGAATGGTTTCATTATGAGATGTGTGGGAACTATATCCTACTTCAATGAATTGGGTAATTAATTATATCGCATGACATAGAAATGGATGGAAGGACATGAAAATCTGGTTCAGTGAAACATAGTTGGAACGAGGAGTGAACTCTGTTCAGTAATTGACATTGTTCGCTTTGATGGTCTTTGTAATGAGGCTTGAAAAATATTTATTGATTTTATATGCTTATGTGTGAATTATAGAAAGTTACATTTCCTATGTTTTTTTTGATTGGGATTTCATTGTGCTTTATTTATATTTCCCATGACATGATATTGTCATCTTTTTTATGCAGAATAAGATTTTCAAATGTTCTATTGTTATGAATATGATATGATTGATATTTACGTTGATTTTTCATATTGATCATTTGATCTCCCTATTTTATATGTTTCTTTTCCCCCAGGTCTTGAATAAGGGTATTAAGTATGATATTCTAAAAAATAATTCTAGTTATGAGGATATAAATAGGAGACAACGTTAATGGTTTATGAAACATTGGTTTATGTTTCCCAGTTTCTACTGAAACAATACCATCAGGTTCCTATAATGGTTATATTTTTTTAATAAATATAATTAAATTCTTAAGTAACGTCTTTGTATTTTAATAATGGGTCACTATAATATTACAATACTCCTTGTCTATGATCTTTTTCATTCACACCACCAATGGCATACTATTTTTTCAATAAATAAAATATTTTTTATCTAAATTTTTCATCATTAAGGTTCATTATATATTAGAATAATAATTTAATATTTCTTTCCATCTTACATAGGTTTAGGTGTTTTTCATAAAGAATTTAAAATATGAATTTCACAACTTGATCACACCTTGTGTAACACATTGAGATTCTAAATGAGGAACATAATGATTGCCATTGAATATTACACACAACACCAAGATTATAGGGGAATATAAAACCCTGTGACTTTATGATATATTTCATTTTAAATAGATTCAATATATTTGATATCCTATTATGCACACAACATAGATTTTTAACTAAAAGTGATACCATATTAAATATTAATATTTAAACATGATTAGTATAATATCATCCTTAAATTATAGGGTGTGTATATAAATAAATAAATTAGGACAATTATATTTTTTATAGATTTATAAAAAAAATTAAAGTATTATATATTAATTATAAATAAAATAAAATACACTTGAATGAAAATGAAATTTTTTAAAAAAATTAATAATTTTTAAAGGTGATTTCAAAACACCTTGTAAACATAAGTTAAAATTAGTTTTTAACAATTTATGATAATTTTTAAAATTTATTAAATTATGTAAATACTTATATGAAAATTAACATATGGTGAATTTTTTGTGTTTTTCAGAAATGATTCACTTTTCGACGAATTGTACAAAGAATAGTTTTTACTGAAAAAAAATGAAAATTTATTTAAATAATTTATGTGTAAAATTGTTATTTTAACTTAATTTTAATGAAAAATGAGTTCAGTTATATTTGAATATATAATATTTAAGTCAGTTGAATCAATTTCATTTTAAATTTTGATTTTCAAACCTTCTCTAATAATGAAAATGATTTCTTAAAAAAATACATTTTCATCTAGTTTATTAGTTTTATTTTAAATAAAATATTTACACTTATATGAAGATAATTTAATTAAATGAGATACATAATTGGAATAAAAAACAATTAATATTATATAATAACTTCAATTTAATATTCTCTATTAAAAAATAGTAAAAATTATAAAAATTATCTTTCACGGTTTTGGGTATAATGAGATTATCATGGTCTTAAACTAAAAATACAACAGTCAAAATAACCTAAAAAATTTCAATTGAATAATTTATTAAATTATTTTTTAACATTTTTCATAAATATATATTTTTAATGTGTTTTGGGATCATGTTTCCTTGAAAGTGGAAAAAAACATTATGATAAAAATAGAAAAAATTTCACCCTCCTACTTCTAAATTTCAATTATGTGTTGACATAGAGAGATATAAAATATGTTAAATAATATGTTGATAATAATTAAATTTCACTCATGTTGTAGATTAAATTTTATTTTATTTTCTATCATATAATTGCATAAAATTCTATGAAAAAATCAGTGCAATAATTATTTAATTAATAGAAAATTAAAAGAAATGATACTAAAAGTACGAAAATTAAAAAAAATTTAAAAAAATAATCATGATCAATTATTTATGAATATAAATATATAATTTTATATATGTTTAAACAAATTATATTTAATTTCAATCATTATCTTGATATTATTTTTTAAAAAAATAAATTAAATGAATAATATCAAATTTTACATTAATGTTATTTCACAATAAATTATATTTTCATAAATGATTTAAACTTCCAAAAAATATTTTATTCTGCCAATTTATTTTTAAATGTATAAAAATATCAACAATGGTCGATTTAGGGTTGAATTTTTACTTTATGGTGATTATATTGAACCCTATAGAGTAAAAACATTATCAAAGTTGTAATGGTTAACATGTTGTTTTTTTATGTAACCTGGCATAGGTTGGAATTAATATTCAATATAAAATATTATTTTATATTTTATAAATATGATTATATATATGGTGTGATTGAGTCCATATTAACTAATAAGGATCAGTTTATTTTATTTCTAGTGGATAAAATACACACTTTAAAAGTAATAGTTATTTTTGTAAAAAAATAAAATGGTAGAATTAATGAAATTTAGATGTTTAGGTAAAAATGTTTAAAACATGAGTTTTTTAATTTTTTAGAGGTTTTTATTGACCATATAATACCTAAAACACTTAAAGTATTAATTATTGTTCCACTATGGGTGAGATTATCTTCCCATTATTGAATAGATTTGGGTATTTACAAAATTGACACTCCTCTTCAATTATAAAAGGTAAGTCACTCACCTAACATCTTCACATATCACAAGAAAATTGGATAGAAATAATCATTGATTAATATATCCAAAATAACTATATAAATATTATATTGGTTTTGGTACTCGCAAAGTACCTTTCCTTGGGTCATTAAGAAAAAATCTAAATATGGTTTCACTAAGAGAAGTTAATCTTCTTAACAAATCTCTCTCTCATTTTATTTATTATATTCAACATTAAATAATGATTTAATACTTAAAATGTAATCAAAAATTTATTTTAGATGTAATTATATGATATGATTTTTTTGTAATAATATTTATCCTACTATACATTTATGAAATGGTAAATTATATTTTCAATAATACATACGACGAACTACCACCTCGCGAACTGATGTATCTTTTTTCCATAAAAAATATCACGATTGAATTAAATTATTGATTTAATTTATATATTATATATTTATGGTATAATTATATTTATTCAGTAATAATATCACATATACCTTCTTACTATCAATTCTATTTAAAATATGATAACGTCGATTTACTATACAAGGGACTACTGAATCATGAAGCGATGTGATTAGTTTTTCACTAACAATTTACATGAAGATTAATTTTGAAATATTTAATGAATATATGAAAAATATATTAAAATATATAAATTCGTGAATTCTTTTTATATCCTAAACATCATTAATATTTCACCGATTAAGGTAATTATACCATCCCCAGTGCGTACGTACGACTTACCATCTACAAAATGTGATGTGATTAATTATCCATGTCCAACCATAAAAAATGATTACAAATATGAATATAATGAGTAAATATGATATTCACAACATTAATATAATTCTATGTATTATGGATCTAAATCTTATGTACAATAACTGGAACATTAATTTTATAATATGAATTTGAAATGTGGTAACAAAACACCGAATTAATGAAAATAATATAATATTATTAATAAATGAATTGTAAACTATTATAATAGGATTATATATGATCATAGAAACATTAATATTATTAATTATTAAATTATAAACATGATTAATACCATGAAATAAGTTGTTCAATCACATATACAACAATTCAAACCTAATGTTAGGGGTTCTCGACTCATTTTTTATCTATGATACACATTATATATTCATCACATATTCCCTTATGTGGTGAGTATATTACTACTATCATTATATTATATCCTTTGTATGTTTTCATTAATGGTATTTAATTTTTAATTTTAATTAATTTATTTAATGGGGGATAAGATTCAAATGCTATCTATGTGGTGAGGATTTATTTTATATTATCATCATTATTTATTAATCCTTTTTTTAATATCCATTATGATAATAGTTTGTATATTTCTATCATAAATCCAAAATTTTCCCTTATTATATTTTTATTCATGAAATTCTTTGGTAACATTATCATTTTTTCACTATTTTTTACATAAAATGATTTAATATTTTTTTGATATAATTAGGAATCCTCTATCTCTTTAGTTAAAAGTATATTATATTCCAAAACAATATTTTCTACGAATTTTTCAAAATATTATTAACAATATTTAATCAGTTTATTAAATAAATATATATCCATGTTAGAATTTTTCATTAAAAAATTCAAATATTTCTTCATGTAATATTTTAAATTGTGTCCATTTAGATTTTATTGAAAATATTAATGTAATACTTATTTTATCATGTACTGTATAAACTAAATTTTCCACTATCATGGAAATTCAATTTTGTAAAAAAAATTCCATGAATTCAATTCTTATTTTCAATGGATTTTTTTTCGAGATATATCATGAAATTTTTCTATAACAATAATTTCAATTTCAATATTTTATTTTTCTCTAAACTGTTTTTAATATAATTTTATGGTATTGATATTAAACAATGACATCAAAACATTATTATACATTGGATACACTATAGTTCTGTTATATTTTTACAATCACAAATCATTAAACGGATGATTTATGATCATTTTTACCAAGGATGTAACTTTTTTTACCATTCACCGTATTACTATGGATAGTTTATGATTAGATTTAATTTATTGGGGTACATATTAAAAAAATTATATTTTTTTTCAATAATAATTTTTAGGTGTATTATGTTTCATCCCATTAAAAAGGTAATTAATTAGACTTAGTGAGTGATGAGTGAGGCCTAATTATCGATATACCCTTGATGCATCGACATTTCTCATGAGAAAAAACAGTTAACTAATTTAGATGTGTTTTTAGCTATGGATTTAAGCAGTTTTATGAAATTATTTGACCATATGTTTTCGAAGTCCTAAATTATGAATTCTTTAATTATGAGATCATTTCATAATTTCAATGATATTACTGGATTATTTTTAATATCCATGGGTCTGTATTATTATTAACTGATTATTTATATGGCCTTATTTGATCATCATTTATTCCTATAATATTATGCTCATGTTATTATTTAAATAGAAATTTTTTCTATTATTCAATTATTTATATTGATTTTTATTGATAGATTCTATTGTTTTCTTACCATTAATAACAATATGATATCACACATTTACTATGTTTTACTTTCCTCCGAATTCTAGGAAGAATTTTATAATCGATAGATAAGGATATGAAAAGGGGAACATGTTGTTCTCAAAGAAAACAGATTTTGTATTTTATTTTCCAAATATGAATGTGAATTTAAAGTATGTATCTAGATTATATGTACCTTTAATCTATTTATTCCCTTTATATTTGATTCCATATATCCAGTGATAAATTAATAGATTAGTTGTCCTCCCTAGGTTTCTTAGTAAGTGTTATGTACAGTTGGTATCATATGAAGGTTAGTATAAACCTTGGGAAATAAATTTAATTAATCATAAATTTGTGAATGAATCCATATTAATTAAATTAATTAAATGTTTATGTATATAATATCAACCTAATATATTATTAAGATAGAGAGTGGTTTTCCCATTAATACATCATTGTCTAAATTATTTAAGTGGATGTAGTTCTAACATAAATATACCTAGGGGTAATAACTCCAAAAATCATGTATCGAGCATCACTCGAGAATTACCTAGTACATGAATATGGGCCTTATTACACACCTAGTTTGGAAAACTTATAGTATATTCTTTGGTTAAATTCACTTTCTGTTAAAAAAAATTATGAATTATTTGAAAAAAAAAATTTAAATTTCAAAACATTCCCAATAAAACCACGATAATGATGATGATATGTTCCATACAAAATTTTTTAAATTTATTTTATGTGTTTCATTTGTTTTTTGGATATAAATTATGTTTCACAATGAAATGATATAAAATAGTGTATTATATGTTGTATAAATGTCACATAGTTTATTAAATGGGAACAATATCAATGTACATAATAAAAAGAGTATAATGATTATTTTATTCATGGGATTAAAGAAATCCTTCAAAGGGAACATGCCTCACAAATATTCTCATCATATAAGGACATATTATAATGTAATATTGATAATCACAATATAATTATACAAGACATATGAATTATAGAGGATTTATGAGAAGAATAATATTATTTTGAAATAATTAACCAATGTAATGAAGGGAATCAAGGACATCCCCTAATGTGATAATTATGGAAAGAAGAACTCTAGTACGTTCTTGATGGGTATGTTAGTTTTATATAATAGTGAAGATAATGTCCAATATGATTAGGATTTCAAGGGTTTAAAGGAATATTAATATGTGCATAGAGCCAACTATAAATATAAGGGTCATATTGAAAATGAATTACCCATGTGTCAAGGGAATATAACATAGAAGAAGTTAACAGATCAAGGCCAGGTTTGTGCTATTACTATAGCCAACATGGAATGATTAAGGTTTTTGTGTAATTAAATTCAATAATTATGTTTTAGGATTATTTTATCAATGATAACAATCCTAAAAATGTTACTTTATTTATTTTTATATGATGATTTGAAGAAATATGTTGAATACTACTGATGAACAAGATAAGTGAAACAATGTAATCTATGTGTCACTAAAAACAAATAATTGAGGGTTGATAACCCATAATATGTTTTTCGAAATTGAGATAATAATGGTAATGATATGTATATGGGATAATACTTGTTACCATGAAGTTGGATAATTATTTATGTTATCTTATTTGGAGTTTCCTGCAATATTAAATTCCTAGAATAAATTATACAACTTGGAAATTTACTTTTGAAAGAATTTATAATTTCATAAAAAATTTAATGTGTTCATTGTATTATATTATTTTATATGTGAAATTAATATTAACATTATTATATTTGGGAAATATATTTGTATGTTTTTTATGTAAATTTCCTGACATACTTACTAATTCATTTGGACTTTTAATATTATAAAACATATATGTGATGAGTATTAAGGTTAAATATTTATTAAATCGATTGTGATGAAATTTCAGTGTTATTGGATAACATAAGAAACTGATTTTGGCATTGGAAAATATTAAATAAAGGAATATTCATTCTTTTATGGATTTTATGTACTGTTAGAAGTTAATTTTTGTGATTTAGGGAAATAATATTCAACATCAGAACTCATTTTCAATAGAAAAATAGGATATTAAACTCAAAATTTATTAAATGATGAAATTATAAATTTCATGTAAGTAAATTTTCATTTATCAAATTGTGGATGGTAATATATTTCATTAGCTATTGGAAAATGATCATGAAGAAATGTTATAATGTTAACTTTATTTTGGATGAATAAATGGTCTTTTCATTCAACATAGATTTATATATTGGTGGTAATTAAATTTTCAGTATCATTCAATTTATTGTGATCAATATTCTCTATAAATCATTATAAATATTTACTCTTTTCTCCAATGTTAATAACTTAATGAACCACCAATTTTTCCCAACATGGAAACCTATTACTGTGTTATTCCATAAGACCTCTATACATTCCTTTCTATATTATCAAGAAGATGTTTTATTAACCATATTTTTGATGTGGGTTTCAAAACAAGGTTTTTCTAAATTGAAACCCTTTTATTAGTGAGATAAAGATTAAATTGCAAGGATATAATTTATTTTTATATAAAATATAATGCCTTATTATTATAAGAGAGGAACATAATTTATGACATTTAATATAACATAAATAAAATTTACAATAAAATTTAACAAATTTTGAATTTTAGATAGATTTATTTTTTAAATACATTCAATCTCTTTGAAAACTTGCGACACATGAAATACATACTTTAAATAAAACATGATGCCCAGTTAGAATATAATATTTTTAACATGATTATTATATCCTTGACATTAAATTATAGGGTATGAATATAAATAAATATATTTTCAAAAAAATGGTTATAAGTGTATTAAATAACATCAATGTTTATATATTAATTATATGTAATATAAAAATAATTTGAAAGAAAAAGGAATTGTTTTATGGAATACTTTATTTTCTAGAAAGGTGTTTTCATCACGACATACGCACAAAATTTAATATTTATTTTAATAAAATATAAAAAATATATTTTATATAGTTAAATTTATTTTTTATTAATCATTTAAGATTTATCATATTTTAAATTTTCACTATTTTTCTAAAAAGATTCATTTATCAATGAATAGTTCAAAATCCTCTTTTTTATTGAAATGAGTTCTTTAGAATAAATCATTTAAAAAAACATATTTATATTCACATGGTTTTTAATGTTACATTGGTTCAATTATATTATAATAAATTAAATTAAAAAATTTGAATAAATTTTATATTGTATTTTAATATTAAAACATTAAATACTTATGAGAATTCTCTCTTTGGAAAAAAATTTCCATCCACATCTATGGGTTCAATATTAAATTTTATAATCAATATTCAATGAAGTTAAATTTAAAAAATATATTCAGTATTTTTTTAAAAAATAAATATTTTTAAATATTTTTCTCAAATAATTTTTTCCCTTAAATGAATAGTAAAAACACTGCTAATTATTTACCACGGTTATGTTGAAAACATGTTTTCCGTGGGGTTAAACTAAAAAGTTAAGGGTTCAAATGATAGAATAACTTGGATAATTCATATAAAATAGACTTATTTCAACCATTCTACATTAGGATATATTTTTATTATTTTTTATAACATTTTTCCAGTAAATTGATCTATATAATAATTTGATGAACGAAAAAGCCAAAATGTCAACTTATTGCTTTTAAATTTCATTTATGTGTTCATATAGGATAAAAATAAAGATGTAAATGAATAAGGATTTAATTTTTTTGAATAATGAAATTTCTTTCATCAGGAAATTTTATTTTAATTTTTATGTACATATAATCACTCAAAATTTTTATGAAACACAAAAAAAAAATTTATTTAAATTATGGAAAAATAAAATATATGATATTAAAAATTAAAAACATAAAAATAATTAAATTAATTATTGTGTTCTGTTAATTGTTTAGATAAATATATCATGTCATATAGTTTTTAACATAATATTATGTAATTCTATCATTGTGTTGGCATATTTACATAAATATAAATTGAATAATGTAAAAATTGACCTAAATATAATTATATGATTATTTATATTTTATAAAATGAATTGAAATTCCTAAAATTTCAATCATCAAAATAGTGATTTTTTCATTTATAAAAATATAAAATATGTTCCATTCATCAACCAATTTTTTCTAGGGACTATATCTACGCCTAAATAGTAAAAACGGTGTCATCAATGTTATGGTTAAAACGAGTTTTGCACGTTATATTGTATTGTTTTAAAATTTATTGTCAACACACATTGTATTATATATTTTAAAATTTTAATTAAATATTTATAGATATTGGGATAACAATGTTTAATATGTATAATTTTATTTTAGTATAACAGTATAAAATACCTTGGTTAAAAAGGCTACTTACCATTGTGAAATACAGAAACTGTAAATGTAAGGACCCAACATGTTAACGTACATCATTTTTCAAAACAAATTCATTATGGTGGAGGTGTTTATATCACATATAATCCCTAAAACCATTTAATTATAATTTTTTTTACAAACATGGGATAAGAGTGCCTTTCCAATATTTAATAGTTATGAGTATTAACAAGAATTTCCCTTCTACCAAATTATTAAAGGGAAATCACTCCACTAACTTTTTCACACCACTAAAGCAATTTGGATAAAAAAATTCAGAAATCTATACAAAAAATCCTTATACATATTCTAGAGGTTTTGTTCTTCCAATAAATAAAACCCTATTGTCATTAATAATCTATCCATATGAGAATTCTCTAAGAGAGGGTAATCTTCTAAAAGAATCCCGCCCACATTTCCATTCCTTTTTTACACAGTAACAAATTTATTAATATGAAAAATAAAATATCTAAATTAACTAAAAAATTGAATCATTATATAATTATTATTTAGTAATATTTTCAAATCTCCGGTTCCATAAAATTGGAAACAAATTCATGAATTGTTGGTACGACAAACTATCACCTTGCTAACTAATGTCACTTGTTTTCCATAAACCAATCTCATGGTTTCATGTAATGATGGAATTATTGAATATATAAAATATTTATTATATTATTATTCTTTTTTAGTTATGAAATTACATATATAGTCTTATATTTTATTCCCATTAAGATAAAACAAAATTTGCTCTTCGGTGAACTTTTGCATTTCCAAGCGATTTGATTTGTTTTTCACATATGCATTACATGGAAAGTAATAAGGATATATTTAATGAACATATGTGATATATATGACATGATATCTTGTATAGAAAATTAGTATACAATGAAACTAAATATAATTTCACCAATTAAGAGAATAATATCATCACTCAAGGGTATATATGGACTACCATCTCCACGAAGCAATCCAGTTTGTTTTTGATGTCCACTGATATTGATTGATTCTATGAAAAAATATAATGATTAAATATGATATTTATATCATTAGTATAATTATTTATATGGAGGAAATAATTGAATTATATTAATATATGTCAAATAAAATTTTATAAGAGTATCATATATGGTATTATAAATATGAACTTGATACTGGAATAATTTAATATCCTGATTAAAAAACTTTTAATTTTGGCTGGACACATAATAAGGAAGTCAAACCCGATATAAGGGATTCTCATCTAATTTTTACATCCATGAGACATATAACATATTCACCACTTATTCCTTCATATAGGGTTTATAATTCCCCTTTTGGTATGATATATCATTAATCTATTACTATTAATAGTATTTAATATTTAATATTTAGTTATTTCATTCATAGATTATATGATTCAAACTTTATCAATGCGGTCATATTTTATTTCAAAATCACATCAATATTTGGTATTGTTGTTTTTAAGTATCCCATGGGTGAATTTTTTTCTATTTATATAATGAATGAATTATATTTAATTATCCAAAGGCTTTTCATGAAATTATCATGTATTTGAACAATTATTTTAATATTTTTTAATTTAATTGATTGATAATATGTTCTAAATATTATCAACGTGTTCAATTTTTAAAAAATTATGGATTGGATTTTACAGATAATGTGAATGAAATTAGGGTTTTAAAGAACTTGGTATGATTTTTTTCTATTCATACAATTAAATGTTTTAAGATATACATTAAATGATTTATATTGAAATTAAAAATAAATTTATTTGATTTTTTAGGGATTTGGTTTAAAAAAACATTATAAAACTCAAAAACCTATTTTATTAATTTTTTTAAAATGAGATATTGTGGTATTTATATTAATAAATAACATAACCCCTATATTTTAATTTTGACCACTGGGTATATTTTGATTTGATATCATATTTATTGTCACCATATATGGTTTATGATCATTTTGTTAGAGAATATGGAATATTATACCATTCACCATATTACTCAGCATGGTTCATGATTTTGTTTTTTGGATAGGGGTATGTATTAACATTTTAATGTTTGTTTTGTAGTAAAAATAATTATGTTGATTATGTTTCACCTATATTAGATGCGGATTTGATTTGAAAGAGAGAGTGATTGGTCCGTCTCAGTAATATATATCCCCTCAATACATCAAATCCTGTATTGTGACAAACCATTCGGCCAAATGTTCTAGATTTTTAGCCACATATATAATATCACTGTTGAAATGTCTGAATATTATGTTTCAAAAATTAATAATTATTCATTCCCTCATTATAATATAAGTTATTTATGTCCATGTGGTTATTATAATATTTAGAATTTACATGGATATGATTCAAGTTCATGTGATAATTTTCAAATATTTATTTGATCTTAAATTATTGTTTCCATATTATGCTCATGTTATTGTTTAAATGGAATTTTATTAAGTTATTCAAATTTCCACATTATATATGATTACTTATTAATTAAAACTTCCATTTCATTTTTACCCTTACCGTGCATTTGATATCCCCTCTTTCTTATGATATATTTTTATTGGCATACCAACTAGTGTTTTATAATTTATATAAAAGGATAATTTAACAAGAAATATGGTGTTATCAAAGAAAACATATTTTGTATATTATATTTTAAATTAAAATGTTAAATTCAAATATAATTACATGTTAACAATACAAATTAAAAATTATTTTATTCATGTTTTGATTCCTTATAAGTAATGACCATGTAAAATAGTTATAACTGGATCTAGCTTAGTAGCATTGGGTCCATTAGAGATAGTGTAAATGAGAAATTTAAAACAACATGAAATAAAAAGTCTACATCTAAAAAGTCAATACCCTATAAACGAAGTTAAATATTTAGTGGTTCCAAAAGGGAATCATTAAATCATATAACTATATGAAATATTAATATTTTTATAACTCGAATAAGTAAAAATGGGTATCTTTAAATAGATGGAAATGAGTTCATGGTCGAACCCATGATATTGTAAGAGTATACATTCGTATATTTTAACACAATCGATTGATGTTGTTTTAATAAATATAATGATGATATTAAGTTTAGTTTTTAAATCAATTCTAATTATCAGGAATAGTTTTGTAGGTTCCGGGTTCTTGTTCTAGTGAAGTTAAATGATGAATTGATTTTCCATGTTATAAATTAGATTCTAGACATGGAAGGTCCATGGTCCTGGTATCCCTTACAAAAAAATATATATACCATTTTTTAGGGATTTACATCATTTTTATTGAATTATATTTCTCAATACCATTTTTAAATATAATTACCATAACCATTTTAATTTCCATGCATAAATAAATGTAATTTGTTAAAAAAAATTAAAATACAATCATATTACCCAGATCATGTGTTATAATGGAAATAGAAAAATAAATTTATTTATGATAATATAATAATGAACTTGAACAAGATAATAAAAAATTAATTCATACCACTTTCTCTTTTAACTACATCACTCAGTATATGTTGGGAGTTACCCCCTCACATTTCTCATGAGGTGTTGAGATTTTAGTAGAGAAGAAAAAAATGAATAAAATGGTGGAGTTCGCCTTGTGAAGGACATTGGAGATTCAAAAATATCCTCCCTAAGCACTTACATTCCTCCTTCATCATCTCCTTGGATGAATATTTATAGGCTTATGTGCATCACCCAGTTAACATCATTTAATTTACACAACCCATAAATGTTTTTAGGTCAATGCTAAGGATGAATAAGAATTACATGTCATATAGTACATCATTCATTCAATATTTGAGTATTTCCCAAATAATATTTTTCATGTTATCAAGATTCACAATATAAAATTTTGAGTCATTCCATAAAATATAGGGTTGTTCACCGGAGTACCATTTTATCATGTGTTATCTCTTGTCATGAAATCTCTATCTGTTTCACATCAAGAATATGAATTTCATGATATGGATAGTGGTTCTCTTGAAACTTATGCTCTATTTATGAAATATTTTTAATATTTTATGCATTATAGACATGACATGAATATCTCAAAATGCTAATAGTCTTGTTATGATGTGAATGTTTAAAATATTTTATTCTTCTTCTAATCATCATGCTTCAGTTGTATCCTAACACTATATTACTAAATAATTAAAAAAATGGTCAATAAATTTCATGTTTATTACAAAAAAATAAAATTTATATCCAAATAATATTTAAATTAAAAATATCTATAAATATACCCTTAAGCTCTCATGTTCGCTATAAAATGGAACATTTCTCATGTTTACATGAAAAATACCACCACAATGAACAATAGTAAACCCTTTTCGTCACATTATCACATGGTTATTAATATAGAAGAATTTAATGAAAAATAAAATATTTATTATATTATTATTATTAATGAAATTTGATAAATAATTTACATTATTTCCTTTTTATCTATTAAAAAATAAATTTTTACTCATGCATATATGGAGAATACTTCCTCTAGGAACCTTGGGTCTCGTTTTATGCCATTAATTAGAGTAATGATTTTAAAGTCTATTTAATTCATAAAAATGATAATTATTATATGTTTATGATTATTAAAAATATTTAAGTGTGATCTCTTTGACTTTGTACATCTATCCTACATGTTTTTAATTATTATGGACAACATTCCCTCAATGCATAAGATATAAACATAACTAGTTATGTTACTACATAGAACATGGAAATAAACGAAAAACATCTAATAATAATATGGAAATGGAGATATTACACATTCATGAGAAATTGTACTATTTTGTTACATAGAAAGCTAAAATATTTTCATAGTGATTAAGGACACTTGGTAATGGATTTTTTTAAAACATTTTTCAAAATGATTTACCACATTTATAATATATTTATATTTTCTTTTACATGTTTAAAAAAAGATTATATTTTATCATTAATGGATAAATTGATTTAATTTTAAAAAATAAATAATTTATATACAAGGGCATAATATGTAATATTTTTTATATTTTTTGCATCATTTATTTTGATTTTTTAAAAAGGTGCGATAATTTTTTTTAAAAGTGTGTACCATATGGATAAAATTTTCCAAAAACATAACTATTATATATTATAAATAGTCATATAAAACCATCTATAAATTTTCAATGAATAAATTTTTACCCATATTCTAGTAATTGTTATTGTAAAATTTTTCAAATGAATGTGATATTTATTATCATATTAATAATATATTTTAAAGTGATTTTTCTTATGGGTATAGGTGAATTTTTAATAGATTTATTGATAATAATTTAAATCATATAAATAAGTATGTTTTAATATAATATACTTTAGAATTATTTATAAATCTATAGATTTGTGTTTAACTAAAATAATTAAGATTCATTGTTCATTATGTGATGGGACAGTTTGTTAAATTCCACCATTGAAATGTGTGAAGTGATTTTAAAGATACTAATGTTCACTTTTTGGTATATACATTACAATTTTTTTCCTTATTTAATTTTATTTTTATCTCTTATTGTTTTGGAAAAAAAAATTAGTTTTTTGGCCTCGAGCGTGTTTCATTTATAGTTTGAACAAACCATGTTAGTAATCACAAGAAATAGCGTGACATGAGTTTGAGTCCTAGTCAACGTAACACAGTTTTTCACAGGGTTAGTACAATCCATGCATCATTCCCTTAAAACTATTCCATATAGTATTTTGGGGGTTCATTGTTTATCAATCCATGTAATATGACTATCCAACATTTTCTAATAGCCCATAAAGGGGCACAGAGTTCGAACATAGGTTTCCATACCATGTGGCTGAACCATGTGATGAGTAACAATTGTAAATAATTTCAATTTTAAGATAAATACATAACCATTTTCTTCATTGTTCTCATGACGAATTGTTATCTCATCTAAGGACACTACTCTTAGAGGTTTTTTGGATTCATTTCTTCTCAGTGAATGATTTCAATATAACTATGATTATTGGATCATTATTTTAAATGTTATGTACGACTATCTCAACATTATTATTTTTCCATATTGATCCACTATTTTTCAGTTAAAAAATAACTATATGTGGTGTTTTATTGTTCTTGAACTTTAGTTTGTGACATTATTTAAATTAATTTCATATAGATACATCACGTAATTGAGGTTTGATTCCTATATCATTTTGTCTAATGTTTTATCTTATATATTTGTTGAGGTGTGGGTTCTTATCCATTATTTTCAAATTCATGTAGATATAATAAATTTTATATTCATAATCATGATATTTTGTTTTATGATTTTCAAATTATTTTTAATGTTTTCTTCAACTTATGGATCTCAGGTTGGTTTTCAAAGAATCTATGAAATGAGATATGTTGTTTTAAAATAAAAATAAATTCAATTATAATCATTTTTTGTTGATTTATTTTAAATGGATTTATAAATTATTTTAAAGCAATTATATTAATGATTTTGAAAATTGATTCTATAATTGAAAGGTGTGAATAATGTGACCTCTTTGAAAATATATTTTTATGTAAGAATTTTATTTTAAAAAAAATATATTTTATTGTAATTCGTGATTTTATGCATGATTTATTAATTAATTTTATGATAATAATACATTTTTTTGTATTTAAATGAAATTATTTTATTTCAAATGCAAATGTTTTGTTGACTATATTTGGTTTTTTGTTTTTTTAAATTAATTTTTAGGTTTTAGTCATCAACTCATGGATCATTTGAAATAATTGTTTGAGTTATTTAATTGATTTAATAGAATTACATCCAATTATATATTTTTTTACCAAGAAGAACATGTGAGGATGGTTAGTGAGAATGAGGATATTCATGACAGGTAAATATAATTACATATATATTTATTGAAAATAAAAGTGAAAAAATAAACTAATAATGGAAAAGAGTTTATTCTTTAGGGTGTACCAATTTTCCCATTAGGATTGTAGATATAGGGATGTATGTGTACACAAAAAGACATATTTTTCTCAGACCATTTGAAACGTGATGAATCTATCCAACACAAACCCAAGGCTTACAAATATAGTCATATAAAATAAAATAATTATTACATGAATTTATATAGAATGCTTATTCAAGTTAGTTTCGATGAAATTACTTATTCAAACCTATTTTGAAATTGTTTCCTGTATAATTATATTATATGGATGTTCAATTTTGTATCATTTTACTATTACCAATAGTAAAATTCAAAAAAATATATTTTTATATAAACTATGAAATTATTTCGAAGCTATGTAATTTTTTAAACTAAGAATATTTATGGATTTCATAGGTGTGATCCTACTATGAAATTTTCTACACAAGAAAGATTTTATTATTGTAATTTTTATATGATTCTATTCCATGTCTAGAGAAAGGAAAGGCGCTTATTTGAGATTCTAGATGTTCCTAATTAGCAGGAACGTGGGAGTTTTTAGTGGATGACGAAGAATATGGTCTACTTATTTCATTTAGATTCTGGGATGTGGTCTTTGATTATTTATTACATATAATTGGATGACATAGAATTTTTTGGATTTGTATATATATAATTATGATACATTTATCACGACGAGTGTTTTTCATACCAGATGATTATTTATTCTTATTCACAACTTTATCACGGTCAGTTTTCTTATGGGGAATTTCTTCCCTCATTTTCATTTTAGTCACATTCACTCGTAAGTAGCCCAGGGGTTACAGGAACAAACATCATTCAATGTATTGAGATATTAATATAACATTTTGGGGTTTCATCTTGGTTGGTTCATGAAAGGTATTATGAAATGGATTTTATTTACATTCTTAGATACTGGTATGATGTTTAGTTTATCATGGTAGACATAATATAAAATTTTCTTAACCTAATTGGTTTTTTTTATTGAGTTCATGAGTATAAATTAAATTTTTATTTAACATTTACCCAGGAATATGTTTTAATAGACATCATAAAGAAGGTAAAAATGAAAAAAATGATAATGTCATTTTTATAAAAACCTTATAGTGGGTTTTTATAATTTCAAATATCAAGGTAAGGTATTTGTAACTATTTACATTCATTATTTATAATTTATACCATATACTGATGATACTATATATTTTTTCTGAATTTTTTTATCATAATCAACCATATTTCTAGGTCTTCAATAATCCATAGAAGATAGTGGATTACTTGATAATGGTATATAAAGTCATTGAGATCATAGAGAACCTATATCTCGTTAAGGTGAAATGTTTCATCTTCAAAATTGAATGCCTTATTAAGAGGTTAGGGGATTATATATTTTTTTCACAAAATGTATCCTTTGAGTGGAAAGATTTATAGGGATCATTCATATAACATTCCTTCCCATAATCAATATAATTGGCTATGTTTATGTAGTTACTTACATTCATCTTTGGGAATCTATAGGGACTCAGTATACTAAAAATATTTCTGAACATGTTGATTTCCTACTCATGGGGAAGTTGAAAGAGAAAATAGAATCCACGATGTTTGAAAATGTTTTTTAAGATTTTTTTTCATATGAATTATTATATTAATGTTCACTATGTATAATGAAGTACTAGATTTTGATTTCATGGTAGAACAATACTAGGTTAGTATGTTAAGGTTGATAGGGGTTCCTATTTAGTTAACTACATGATGACAACATAGAGAGGGGTTAATTGGTGTGGGATTATTATTTTTCAATTTAATGTTTTATCCCATTATTTTCCACTATCAATTTTTTAGTAAATGGATTTATTCATCTTCACATGTGAATAGAAAGAATAAACATAATAAATTAATAACAGAGAAAAATGTAATTTTTATGAGATTATCTACATGGGTGGATGATTATGTACTTAGTGTACGGTGATGTTTATCCCACAAAAATATAGAGTCTATTTTATTATAATGGAAAACCTGATAATGTTATTGACAATGAAATAATTCTCCTTGAATAGTCCAAGTACAATTTTTACTTTTCAATGTAGCACAAATGTAGGATTCAAGTATACTTCCTCTGAAGTAATCACCATTGTAGCGCATGTTTTATTCACTAGACTAAAATAAATCTATTCAACTTCCTTGCAGTTTCTTAATAAAATGGTTTCCTCAAAAATAGAAATCTAAGGGATTTCTTATATAGGGTCTTAATCCTAGTGGATACCTCTTTTTTCACTATAATAAATTATAATAATGTAAGTATAATATAGATTGGAAATTTCAGTACTTCTTCTTAAATAACATGGTAATCAACTGATAAAAACATGGTCACTATTTGTTTTTATTCATTTAATATTCTATAGAAATAAAGACATATCAAATTTTGTGCCAGGTTCCAAATAAAACATATAAAATGTTATTCATATTCAATTATTTTTTAATTGTAAATCCAAATTAATATATATATATATAGTCAAATTTTTTGGATTCTAGGGTTATTATGTATTATATTAATATATGTTTAAAATGGGTAGTCTATCTCCACACATAGACCAAAATTATATAGTATTCAACAAACACATTGTTCATAGTTGTCTCATGAAGATCAAAATTCACACACACCCTAACGGTAAATTTAAAAATATTCCAGAAGCCATATAGTTTAGAACCTTTATATCCTAGTATAAGAACATGGATTTATTATTCTTCACATATATTATGAATATAACTAATCATTAATCATTAAAACTTGGTTGGATTCAATGTATCTCAATGATATGCATTAAAAACAAATAGTTTAATGTTCTATTTCATGTAGGAATTATTCATTGGTATTTTTTTCTTCATAAAGCCTAGTGGCTACTGGAATTATTCCTTATGAACTCAACTTTTTCTATTAGTTATTTACTTAATGTAAATGAGTGAATATAACCTCCATTTCCTAGATTATTAGTCATGTGTATCAATTCTTATTACTAGAGGAAGTGCGAGACTTTTCATGTGCCATATTTCCAAAAAAACATGAGAAATTAAATAATTTTTAGTTTCCAAAACTCGACTTATTATAATTTATTTATAGAATAGGTTCTATAAATTAATACATCTACTAAAAAACATAAATAAGAATATTTATTCTATGTCTTATTATGGTGGTGAGTCGTGGAAACATTTAATATTACCAAATATGTGAATATATTAAATTCTATACATGAATCCTTTTCATAATATAACATAGAGGTTCATGACATCAACATGTATCTTCTTCCTTAACAAGAGAATTATCATGTGCATGTGATTATAAATTCATGCTTCTCATGCTTTCCAAAATTCTTGACAACATTTTGGTGGCATGAAAAAAATATATTACGTTCATATCCTCCACCTATGTATAATTTCCCTAATATTATACAATGTCATGAATGTTTCATTTTAATGTTGACATCAATCAATAGATTTGGATATATGAAAGATGAATCTTTTCATATCAAACACTTTCAATTTTTTATATCATGTGTGAAGGGAAAAAATATTGTTGACGATGATAATATAAAGTCCTTTGGATAGTTGAATTATCTCCAATTGAATTGATACATTATTCCCATATGATTTTTAGTAGATTATAATTATTTGTGTCACTTCTAAAATCACAAAGATAGGGAACATGTTTCTCGACTAGTTAGTAATAGTTATTTAATGACTAACAGTTCGAGCTACCAAAGATGTTTCCACCTACAACACGTATGCATACAATAATTTCCACAATGGTTGCACCACACCAACCTCATCCACTAGAACTCTCGATGCACCTTGTGTTTAATATGAACCCTCTAGTCCTTATGCTTAGCCCATTTTTTCATTGTGAGGGGTATGTTCCCTCACTATCTCCTCTGATAGCCATTATTTTTCTAGTTTCCATGGGGTTGAGCTAGCCCATGTGGGATGTATTTTATCTACTATTTTAATTTCATAAAGGCACACATATAATTTGTAATTATTACGTATTTCTAACTCCAAATATATTTAAAAATCATTTTCCTTAAAATTTATAAATATTTTTTTTTAATAGATTCAATATTTTCATATGAAAATAATATTTTCCGGATCATTCAATTTCTTATGAGATTAACCAATCAAGAAACAAAATCGGATTGATCATTATCAGTATTTATTATATTTGACAATATTCATTATCAAAATTTCTCTTCAACATGTATTTATAATGAAGACTTTTTTAACTATCATTATTCTCACAAAGATAATTATTCATGAAATAAATAAAGATCTAATAAATTAATATATATTAATTCATAAAAAATCACTACTTCTTCCATAATCAAATATAACCCTTTAAATTATCAAGGATGTATCATGTTCAACAACTTTTCAAATTATAAAACTACTTGTTAAACAATAATTAATAGTAAAATCAATGTAAATCAAATATACAATCCCTATTTAGTGCACAATTAAATTAAGGGATTCATGAATTAAAACAATTAAAAAAACAAAACACAATCCCAAATTAGGATTCTTAATCTCTCTTTCAATATTTATTCTTAATACCTGTAGAATATGTTATGTCAATATGATTATCTAGTGTTATCCAATTTTCACATATGATATTTTTTCCTCCTAAATGCTTCTCAACATTTTCATCTTCATATATCCTCCTAATTAATATTAAATAAATATTTACTAAGAGAGGATGGTATAATTTCATTATTTAGAAATGTGGAATCAATTATTCCACTCCATACCTTCTTGGGAGGATTGAGTATAGAAAATTAGAGGCTCCAAATTAGAAATCAAATACTTCCATTCGAGATTATGGATATGAAAAAAAATGAGTCATAAGGTGTTTCTTTCCTGAGGGATTATGAAACTATTTATAGGTTGATAGTGATTGGCTGGTAATAATTGTTAAAATTATTGTATAATTTTTTTGTTATCTCCATTATAAAAAAGCTTTTAAATCAATTTTCATCTCAAAATCCGATAATAATCAGAATACACATATTGAAAACATTAAATTATACATGGAACTTATCGATCGTGAAATATATCATGTTACTTCTTAAATTTTTGTATTCCTGTTAGATATTCATTTATTGTATCCCCCTTAATATCATACATATTTTAAATTTTTTAATAGGGATTATAGATAGTGAACACACATACATTATTTATTAATTGTTAAAAAATATCTTGCAAAAATGGAATATTTTGAGGATATATAAGACTATGGGAACATATTTTCATGTTCTCCCTCAAGGGATGATTTTTAGTTTAAATTCTACATGATTGATATTTTAATTTTTTTTATTTTGATGAATGGTGGGTGATGTGAGTACCAATTTTTCTAATCTCTTAAATGAAATTGACATTATTTTTATTGATATAAAATGATATATTGATCATATTCATCAATTTTGATCTTTTATCGTTTGTTGAAAATAATCATCATGATGTCAAAAGATAGATGAAATCGAAATGGTTTAATCCATAATGATTGAAATAAATATTTATGCTTATAGTATATAAATATGTCTTTATTTTCTCAATTAATACCAAGATTATGTGCATCACCACAAATTAAAATAAATTAATGACCAAACAGAAATCATAAGGGAATATGGTGCATCTACATTACTTTAATGATATAGAAAAAAATTATATAATTGTTTCTAAACAACAAGACTCCTTTATTTTTACAAAAATTATGTGAGGGATAAATGTTTATGATGAATGCTCTATATTTATTAGATGTTTTTATATTAATTGAATAATTAAATAATTTTTATGACAACATTGTGGGGAATTTGTCTTCATAGTGGACATCATGGAACTTCAAGACCTGGTTCCTTATAATTATTCATTATTATTTCTTCTCTATCAAATGTTTTAAAAAAGAAATTATATGTGATTCTTCCTACCTTATTCCACCTCCCATATTGTAATTCTTATATTTTTGGCCATTGTTTTGGATTAATCATCTCAATATATTCATATTTATCTGGTGTAATCAATTGTTTTCACTTATAATATATTCTATTACATGCTTCTTCGTATTTTCATTCTCTTTCTAAATCTCTTGGGATAAAGACAAGTATATCATTTTGAATATAGAAAATTAATATATTTTATGAAAATATCATTTTACTTATTCATTTTTTTCACATAATTTTACTAAAAACATTCATTCTTGATGTTTTACAACCATGTTTCTTCAATTTATTATGATATACATGTCTTTCTTATAGTTATCGAGGGTATACCCACCTCATAAAAAAGGAAGCTTATTCTCATAGTTGTAACAAGATTATTGATCTTATGTGGATTTTTCTTATCAGAATTGTTTTTATTGTTATCCATGTATTACATTCATATATTCTTTGTAAATTACATTTGAAAATTAATTATATCTATTTTATCTTATTTCATCCTCAAGGAAGGTATTATATCGTACAGTCTTATGTTTTTAATGGAACTACTATCATGATTTAAATAATTGTACATGAATGAATCATCACTTCGACAACATTTATAGAAAATTTCATCAAGGATTAATAAATATTCATATTTTTTTGGAAGACAATTACCATTTTTTAATGGTATATAGTTAACAACATATTTTACCCACCATGATGTTGTAATTGGTTTACTTTCAGATGATGTCATATTATTCCGAAAATCATAAGCACTATGTCTAAATCATTTAGAAAAATTAAAATAAAAAATATATATTGATATCATCCTATGGATAACAATAATATGTATAGTCCAGAATACATGCGGAATTTTTTCCATTTAACCATTTTGTTGAAATTTAAGTGACAATAATATTCTTCTATAATTATTTTTATTCATAAAAAATTTTGTTGTATGAACATTCTTTCCCTTTTTCATCAATATTTTTCAATTTTGTTAATAATATATTATGGATAAAACAAAATTTTAAAAAAAATATATTAGTTGAAAAATTGTAACTTCTTATATAAAAAATAATGAGATTTGTCATTTATTTTTTTTTCAACATGTTATTTCCCATAAGTAGATTTATATTAGGATAAAATCCTCCATTGATATTTTTTTAACGGAAAATCATAATGTAACATATAATTATTTATCATGTTATAAAGATTAAAATTTAACACTTTAAATATAACATAGTTTTGAACCGGTTCAAGTAATATAATAGTTAGAATGAATTTATCATCCTCTATTAACATGAATTTGTCTTCACATTCATTTTTAATATTTATAACATCATCTTAATGTTATGTTCTCCTCTCTTGTATCAATGTATCAATCTCTTTGGTCTTGTCTACATTAATATCTTGTTGAGAATTATTAAAATAACTAACGTTTATATGGTTTTATTACAATACATTTAACTTCTATTAAATCATCTCTCTGGTTTTATCTTTCAATGGATAAATTACAATCAATCCTTAAAATTTATGTTGAATTCTTTTTAATCTTATCTCTATTGAGTTTTCATTATTTATGGTTATCAACACATATTAGCAACCATTATTCCAATTCACTCTCTATTATCATGGATTTTCTTCTAAATGGTTGATCGTTGCATGAATTTACTTCCTCTAAACTGTATAATTGGTATTGTTTGAGGAATAATCATTACAGAAGTGTTTTTTATTTTTTTTAAATTTTTGAATCTTATATGATACATCCACATCATCATATTATTTATAATTTTTTTCTATTTATTTGGCAGTGTATTGAACAATTAGTTCATCATATCCCTTGTATGACTTGTATTTATTAGTAATAATGCATTTTGATAATAATTCATTGTCGTATTATACTAATAGGGTGACTTTATTCTTATTACATGATTTTATATTCTTTTTATTTTTCAATTTCATGGATATTATAAATTTTTTGATCTATAATAGATATAAATCCTATATGTTTTCACCATATTATGAATTGTAAATATATATATATATATCTAATCATTAATCACATCCAAATAAGAGAAAATAACCATAGGTCTGACTAGTTTATCTGATAAAAAATTTTAGGATCACATTGGGGTGAGCACATTGATAGGGGTGAATAAATGTGAGATAACTATTTATCACATTAATCATTAATCTCTTTATTTATATATATTACTTTTTTTTAATGGTAAAATCTTATTAATATAAAGCATACCCATAATACAATAGATTATAGATGACACAACATGTATTATGAGGTTGATCTCTAGAGTGGATGACTATGTTCTTAATGTATGATTGTTATTATCCCACACACATATAATATTGTTTATTTTCATTAAAATAATGATTGAGGGATTTTCCATGAAGTCATTCTCCTACATGGACATGGTATAATGAATGATATTTATTATAAAAATAATTATGAATTTTGGCCTACTCTTTTAGAGGTGATCCCCTATGTATAAAAATCCTTCTTCTATTGAATCTAATTAATCCTATCAGTAACCCCACAATGAAGAAATAAAATCGAATATGAAAAATATATAAATCAATGGGATATATTTGATATAAAACAATTTAATAAGGATACCACTAATACAATATTTTTTCAATAATAATTTCAATATAATTTAGACCAGTAAATATTTGATTTATTTTCAACCCAAAAGAGAATAACCCAATATTAATCATGTAAATAATTATTATAATAATTCTATTCATCAAAAGTTATAATAAGATATCATATTTAGTGTTTAATTCCATGTAATAGATAAAAAATATTATTATTTTTATTTTATTTACCGTTTATAAATCCAAATTAATATCTCAACACAAGAATCTTTTTTTGAGTTTCGGAGCTATTTTTTCGTATTTTAATAGATCATGATAATGGTTAGTTATTAACATTTAATGAAACAATGGTTTATGTATTTTATTATATACATTTTTAATTATTATTTCACACATTCGAAAATTCACTAACACCCTTTAGGGAAGGTTATGTCTTATTCAAAAAACCATATAGTATTTTTCATTTTCTTTAGCACGAAAGGAAACTTATTTCTTCTTATTCACAGAAACAAATTTTAGAACCAATAAATATATTTTTTCATATAGGTTGGATTTAAATTATCTCAAATATCAAAATATACCACATATGGAATGTGGTTCTGTCATCAAATATGAATTATGCAATGTAATTTTCTTCTTCGCAAAGAATAGAGGCTCATGAGATATTTCATAATAATATTTATAGAGTCTCATGGATCATTACACAATAAAAAAGAATTGTGTAGAACCTTATTTTCTGAGAAAATTTGGCATATGCAATAATACCTTATGTTGTGGGAAGAATGAGTATTTCTCAATAGGTTATTTTTATGAATAGATACTAGATCTATCAAACTCTTTCAGTATCTAATACAAGGATTGGTACATCTCTATTTACGAAGGAATTTATTCACCATTGATACATGATTTCAAATACATAAATTGAATTTTTCTATTCTCATCTATTTATTAAGGTCATTCATTTATGGTTTAAATATTACTGATTATTTTGGTATATTATGCTACACAGAGGTTTCCTTATCTTTTGACGACCCAGAGATTCATAGTGTCACCACATTGGTTATTTCTTCATGATAGAATGATCAAGTTCATATGTGTTTGAATACCTAACTCTAAAACATTACCTTGAATAATTCATACTTTGCAGATTCATGGACATCTCATTATATGATTATATCATCTTTAGTTGTAGTATTTTCTTCAAATGGTAGAATATTGAGCATTAATAATTCTCTTTTTAATATAGATCACTAGAGATGGATGATTTTTAAAAGAATTTCATGTTATAAAAATTATTTCATCAATGATATTTTTGTGTGATGTGAATTAAAAGAGGTTGATGATATTGATGTGAAGTCTAGTGGACCGTCAAATCACATCAGATCGAATATACATGTTATGTTTTCTTTTATTCAAAATAACAATACATGGATTTCTCCTTATGAAACAATAGTATTGAAAATGTTTTTTTACCAATTTATCATAATTTCCACATCCTTGACAATTCTATATAAAAAAATTTCTATTTCCCACAACACCTATAATCACAAAAATTATAACATGGGACACACATCACCATCTAGGTCCATGGGAATTGTATGTACACATTGCAGGTGTAATGTGAACTTATAGACCTCTTTATTATCCAATGTGGTCCCCTGTGAGTGTTATAAACATTTATTTATACAATTGATACATATTATGGGGATTATTTTCATATAGTAAATTAATAAAATGTGTGTAACCCTGTATAGAAAAATATTTTCATTAATTGCAATATATAATATGTAATTTCAATGTATTTCTAACTCCAAAGCCCTGTAAAAATAATCTACTGAATAATCAATAAATGAATTATTCATTCCTCATGGTCGTCATGATTTCCATATATACTTAGATGTTTTCATAAATTTAAAACATCATAATAACTTTTCCAATAAGGAAACACTATTGGATAGATCATGGTCTTTCTTCATCGAAGTAGAAAGTTTATATTATTCTTATGTCACGTGGATATGCCTTTAAAAATGTATGTGGTAAAAAAATTATTATAAGAACATGGATAATTATTCCAGAACAACATCAAATTCTATTAATTTAATCCACAACAATATTCAAAATATCAAAAAATTATCCAAAATATCATAAAACCATTGAACTTATTGAGGTTGAATAATTTTAAAATATTATAGGTAATTCATTAAAAAATATTATTATGAACTTAAATCTTTTTCTATATTGTGATTACATTACTCTACATATTTACATTCCATTACTAATCACTTACTAACTCATTAAAAAATAGATACGCCAAAACTATATAGTTGGATCCTCAGTTCATCTAACTCCCAGGGGTAGCTTGAGTGAAACCTTTTCGAGGATTATGAAATATAATGAATCTAATGATAGATTCCTTTGTTTCGGTTCTCACTCAGAAACAACCTTTAAATATTTTTCAGTGTATAGTAAAATAAAATTAAATTGTTACAAATGTGTAAAATGTTTTCAATTAATAAATTATGACATAGAGGCACTGAGGATATATAGGTCTTGCAGATGATCGGGTCACTTGAATAGGATTTTCCTTATTTTTACCACTCTTCGTAGTGGTGCAGTCTCTACATTACCAATAAGATATATAGTGCAATTGTGCTATTAAATAAAATATTTTTTCCCACAATAGGCCTCTGAAATGATGATTCTTCACATAATGGATGAGTCTCTAAGTGAATATGATACATGTATTATGATTGTAAGGGTTATCATTACAATTGATTCAAACTTAGATACAATTTTACTTGATACTACTATATCTCATTTCATTGTAACTTACTGAATTGTCCAATGGGCATTATTTGTTATTCATTTTTTAAAGACCCTTCATAAGGTTTCTATTGGAACCCATTAAATTATAGGATCTAAAGGTATTAATGTAATACATTCATTACAGACTATTAATACTTGAAACGTCCACTCCCTAACATCTATATCTTGATCATATCTCCAACTTTGCAAGTATGTATGACTATTTGTCTTGTGTATAGGTTCATAGGATTTTTAAAGAATGAAAATTTCATACCCTGTAATTATTTAAAATACATTAGATCTACTATTGTGAATGATGATTTCTCTGAATCCTCTTCTAGGTCTTGTTCGTTGTCCAATCTATCTGGTAAAATCAACACATCTCGTGGCCCGAAGGCCATGAGGTGGCCTGAAGGCCCGAAGGTGGATCAAAATCCTTACTAACCTGAAGGACTTGGTTGATCAAATCCCTTAAGGACTCCATGCCCAAAATGGTGGCCCAATTGTAAGTAATTAGTACTTCTACATTACCAAATAGTACCTACTATAGTTTCTTTTATAGTACCTATCATAGCACTACTACAATACTTCTATTGTACCTCAAATTATTCATCCTCTTGTAATAAAACCAGGGTCTCCTAGATGCACTTGTAGAGTCCTCACCAACCATGGTGAGGATCATGTGCACCTCCCATTATATTATATATTCCCGTATTATGGAACTATTATGTCTTAATATGAATCTAATTCCATATGAACTGGATATTGTTATTCAACATGGGAAAAATACATATGTGGGTATTTGATGCGTTCTTGTACATTATAATTAACATTTTTCAGTAATTTTTGGGAAATTTTGGTTATAGATATGATATTTCAATATGTAATTCAATTTTAGTATTGTACAATGACTTCTAAATGTAATATGAACAATTTTATTTGATGGGACTATATTACTAATCCCGATGGTGTGTTATTGTTTTTCATGGGGAATTGGTAATGTGGTTGATTTGGGTACGACATCCCCTTCTATTGTCAAGTATGATGATATCAATTTTTACATTTAAATTGGAGGATGATACATCATCTTGTGATCTTTCGTTATTAGGGAATTCATTTACAAATGTTTTTCCATCGTACATTTCATGTAATAACCGTATATTTAATGAAATTTTATATTTAAATAAAATTTAATTTATAGCATGATTAAAATAAAACACCATTTTTAACCTAACTAAATCATGCTATTAAATATTGTTTTGTAAAATTTATATCATTTTTGAAACAATCATGTCATCTTATATAATGCATAATGTTTGGTAAATTTCAAAATATGTTAATTCTTGGGTGAATAGTGGGAATATATACATTATTGAAAAATATATATTGTATTCTAGTATTTTCAAAGATTCATTTTGATTTTATGTTGTTATAAAATAAAAAATATTTATTATTGTTAAAAATATTTAATTTTTAATTTTTTTGATCAACAATATATTTTATCTTGGTATAAGAATACTTTTGTGTTTAGAAAAAATATTTCCAAAATATATAATGTTTTAATATTACACTTTATATTCCTCATAAATCCATTTTATTATTATTTTTTAATGCCATTTTTTGGTTATGTGGGAACCAAAAAAAGCATACACTTCTATGAATACCACCTTAAAAACTAGATTCAAATTTCAAATTTCACATTTCAAAGATCATAATTCAATCAGTTATCACCTCATCAAGCCATATCCCACCTCATTTTTTGCACCCTAAAAAATATTAGGATCATCATCAGAACTAATCATTGGTGAGTAATGACTACTAGAATCCAGTATTATCGTCATTAAGTAAGCAACATCATCGTAAAAAACACAATTTGAACTAAAAAATTCTCATTACACTCATTTATTAACATTTTCAAGGGAGATAGATGCACCACAACAATTGAAAAACAATATATATCAACACAAACCATCAAAACCATGATGTTGAAGCCACTCCAGAATAAATCATGAAGATCAAGACCTTCAGGAACCAATGGATAATGATGATGCCATCAAAGAGAAGTACCTCCTGAAAATCCATCAATTATAAAAATATACATCCCAAATCTCATTGAGGACCATAGTGCAAATCAGACTAGGAGAATATTGGTGAAAAAATGAAACATGTGAATAGTATGGAGAATAGAAAGGGAAAGAAATGATATGTCACCACTGAACCCTGCCTTCAGAGCCACTACAAGGGGAATAAAATCAAGAAACCAATGTATATGAAATGATAGAGAACTAATAAAATATTCATATGCAGAAGGAATACAGAAACATCATTTTGTTCGACAACAGTACCGTCAAGATAAACCATTCTTTGGATCGTAAACCAAGGATGATGGCACTAAATTTACCAAAAAAGGTGGTCCCAACAAATATGAAAATGAAAATCATTGTACTTCATCACTAGAAACCCCATATATGTCTATAATTATTCATTCCATATACCAAAATTGGAAAATTAAGATCTATAATGAATGCATTGTAATAAAAATTTATCTATTGTGACCTTCTACAACACATGAAATATTTATTCATCATGCATTTAGAGACTATTTAAAATGAATTTATTCCACATATATATATATTATATTTCTTAAATAGATTCTATATATGATGTTATGAAGTTAATTTGTTTTTAAATTTTTTCTTTTATTTTAAGGCATTATGAATAGTTACCATTATAAAATTTATCACCCTAGAAAAGTGTAAATGATGTTATAATGGATAAAAATATTTATATAAGGAATAAAAAATATTTCCAAAACATTTCTTAATTTCATTTTAAATTCCAATTTCATCCATAATCATCCAAATGTAGATTAATATGACTTTTGATTGCAATTAGATTTAATTTTTTCCGATATAATATTTATTTAAAGGGATATGTAAAAAATTCCACTCTTTTTCATTTAATATATATATTATTTTATGACATGGATGAAAAATCATATTTTCTGCTATAAATGATTATTTTTAATATAAATGATTTTATTGTGGTATTTTTTTCAATTTTTAGTATCTAAATAATTCAATTAAATTCATACACATCACTAATAATTTATTAATAAAATAATTATAGAAATATAATAAATTATTTTAAAAATAGTACAAAAAAACCTTGGTTGAATTATTGAATTCTAAAAAATTTATCAAATCGTACAACATATTATTAACATGTTACAAGTTTTGATTATGATTCTTTTCTCTCAATTTTATTCAAATTCATATTGGATGAACATTTCAAAAAAAAGGACATTAATAAAATTTTATATTAAATAATATTTGATTAAATTATTGAAAATTTATAAAAATACTATATTCCAAAAATTGAATGGGAAATAGTAAAAAACATCATCCATGGTTTATTTATGATTTTTTCCTTTAATAAAAAATTTTTAACCCTTAAATGGCATTGATCATTAATATTGGAGTAATTATTAAAATATATTACAAAGGGTTAAATAAAAAGTTAATTGTGAAATATTACTAAAAAATATAAAAAATTTAATCGATGAGAGTTTTCAATTATTAAATCCATTATACTCTCACAATTTTAATCTTAAGAGTTTTTTATATGAAAAGAAATTATATTAATTTAATTCTTCAATAAGTTCAACGATTCTCCTCCCCATTCTAATAAATGCACTCCCCTTCTCACTAATATTTATAGAATTTTGAGAAAACAGGTTCATAAATGAACATAAAATTTCTCTTCTCAACATCAATATGAAATCTCTATATTTTATGTTCTTCTTAAAAGTCCAAACCTATGTCCCATAAGATGATATCTAAAAGAGGTGTACTGAATATGAGGTAACCATATTTACCAAAACATTCGTGTATATTTATTCATTTACTTCCCCCAAATAATCTGTAATGAACATAAAAATGAGCAATAAATAATCTATTATTTTACTTAAATTATGTTACAATAATACTAAATATCCTTTCTATCCTATGGAATGAAAAAAATATCACTATTTTGTATGTACGACTTACCATTTCTATATGGTAATGTATGATTTTTTACCCCCCTTTACATGGATAGTGATAACGATATAACTAATGTTTTTTATTATATTTATATAATTATTATACATATATAATTATAAAATAATTTTGTCCTTCTTACCTTAGAATTCATTATTAAATTACAACGTCGCTCCTGCATATTTGTGGACTAAAACCTCTAGGAAGTGGTGATATTTTTTATAGGTATCATTTGTAAATATATTAAAATTAATATATTTGTAATTAATATTTATGATACATATATATATAATAAAAATGTTCTTAAAAATGAGTATTATTATTTACCTTTCTTCTACTCAATCCTTGGAAATGTGAAAATAATATTCACGCATACACGTGTCATACTGTTTCCATGAATGAGGTAATTTATTTTTCTATATATCTATTTTATAAAAGAATATAAATATGTATAAATTGAATATATATGATATTTATAAAATTAATAATGTATTATAGATTATTGAATCATGAGTGAGATATATCAAATAAAACAACCAAATCAAAACATACATAAAAAACAAAGCAGTTAAAAGATAAAATAATTAAAAAATAAATTATTATTAAAAAATCGATGATTAGTTTTTTTAAATGGATCATATATGATATTTTAGATAGGTATATGTTTCTGGTGTGTATGAATATTAAGAAAAATTAATATATTTGAGTTTTGGAAACCTATGCGACATGTTGAACATATAGTAAGGGGTTTCTTAACAGAATTTTCTATCATTGTTTTATACTTATAATTCAAAAATAATGGCATACCATGATCAATTTTTGAATGTAAATATGATTTTATTATATTTTATAACCACATATTTTTTATTGAATTATATTTTTTACAAATAATTAATTAATTGACTATTTATTTAATCAATGATAATATATTGTTAATAGATTTTATCTATATTTTTAGTCCATTGGGGAAAATTATCTATTATGCACCTACTTATTTTTTTATTGTATATACCAAAAATTTGATGTATTTAACATGAATAGGAATTTATTAATGAAAAACAAATGTTCTTCTCTAGGTTAGTCTTTTAAGGGTTTATAATTTTTGTGATACCAATGTGGAAATTAATTACGTTATGTTTTCATTTTATTTGGATTTCCATTACATTAAGTATTGGAATATTATAATATATTCATTATACAATACTTTGATGTGATAATCTACATAATTTTTAAGGAATTTTCATATTTTGATTCATTTTTTTCTACATTTAATTTTCAGAAAGAAATTATGTTTTTTAAAGTGAATCATATTTTAATTTTTAATTTGGTATATTTTTCTTCTATATCAATATTTTAAAAATTTACATTTAAAAATAATTTTTATTTATTCAAATGAAAATTAAGGAGATTTTATGATATTATTTAGTTTTTAAAATCGATTTAATAGAATATTTCAATTTTTTAATAAAAGATTCATTTTCACATAACTATAAAAATTAAAGTTTTTAAAAAATATTATGTTAAAATATTTTTTATCTACCATAACCATTTTATCTATTTATCTTCTTCGTGATGATTTCAATGATTTTAAGAAAACATTTTTATGACAAGTCATTTCGAAATTTTTCCCTATTTTTTTATCAATTCAATAATAGACTTTATATTACTATAAAATATATATTCATTTTGATTAGATGGTCCACTGGCATATCTTTTGTAATTTAGTGTTCATTAAATATCTCATTACACATTTAGTTACATGTAATTATTTTTCATCGTACATTATATATAAGTGAAATATAAATATTATTTTTATTATGGAAATTTTTATTCTCTAAATCGTATATCATTTTTGAAAAGCTTGTTTTACATAGAATGTAATTTGATTAAATGGATAAATTTTGACATTACATTTTCCTAACAAACTAAAAACATTTTTTATTAAGTAATATTAATGATTAATTAAATTGATCCTTCAATATGTGATGACATCATTGACCTGTAGTGATAGGTGTGTCCATGATTTTTATATCCTTTGGATTCATCTTCAAGTCTAATGAGACAAACCAGTTTGTTAGCCTTATTAAATTGGATTGTCGTGTATATATAGCTAGAGATTAAACATTCTTGGTTCTTGTTCTTGGTGGTAATTACATTACGGTTTCTAGGATATTGATTTCTAACATTAAAAATTTATTTCAATGCTAATTTATTTATCATTATCCATGAGTTTAAAACATTTATATTCTAATGTCCTGACCCCAGTAACCCAAAATCGATGCATTATTACATAACATTGGCATGATAATGAAATCATCTCCCGAAAGGCCGATCAGATTAGTATCTTTGGAATTACTAGAAACATACATAATTTTTACATTACGTAATAAAATAAAAAAACAACATTGTGTCCCCTTTGTATGGTGATATATCCCTTATCATATTCATGCAGGTTAATCGTATTATACTTCTTTAAATCCTGGGAAAAATAAAACATAATAAAGGAGTGATCTCAGATGCTTAGAAAGGATAAAAATATATCAAAAACTATCATAAATATAAATAAACATTTAATGCAATGAATAAGACTGAAACACAATCCCTTTAGACATAAAATTCAGCAAAATTTGGAAAATATTAATAAAATAATGCCATTTACCTATTCACATGAATATTCAACAGGTTAAATAATCACATTAAATTTCAATAGGAAGTTTCAAAATTATGGAATGCATAATGTCAGACATCATAACCACATAGTCAAGGCTTTGTGCCATGACTACAAATAATATTTTTTCAAGGCCTTATACCAAGACAATGGTTTGTCTCATGAGATCTACCAATGCATCGAGGAGCTATAGTGGGCTCCACCTATCACTAACTAAGTCCAATACATTCCTCATATGAAAGGGTGAAATATAATCTAAACATTCATATTAAAAATAGCATACGAAATTACAATATTTTAACCACAAAACATGAATGCCAAAAAATAGCACATTAAAAGTCAAATGTAACTCAATAAATACTATATGGATGATTGTATTATAATAAATCAACCCCAATAAAGAATAAAATAAACTAAATTATATTGACATAGATGAAAATAGTCAATAAAACTAATCGAGAGAAATATCCCCATTTTCTTGAAAACATTTAAATGTCACACTCTTTATCAAAAAAGTTGTTAAAATGATATTTTTTAATCAAAGTGCCCTATACCACATGGAAAAATATAAAAGGAATTTTAATTTAAAAACATTCATGTTCATTGAAATAAAAACATAAAAACAATTTTAAAACATGTAAATTAATGAGAAATAATTAGAAGAATAAATATTTAAAACATTTAAAACGATATTTTAGATAAAATGTTTTTAACCAAATAAGAGATTCTTGAATAAAAATAATAGAGGAGTAAAATTAATCCAAAAATAATTTAGAATAAATAGTTTCATGCAATAATATGTTAAAGGATAGTATATAGACCATATAAAAGTGGATTGGTGCTTAATGACAAAGAGGTCTCAATGGAATGCAAATTGACACAATATACCTTATAAAGACTGTATCATTAGATTCAGGAAAAATAAATTAAATAATTATGTGTTAAAAATATAAATAAACTAAATATAATTGTATAATTATTTCAAATCAATCATATTACATTCACAAATATTCATTTAAAAACAAAACCAATGACTTGGATGTTTAACTCAATGAATGGAAATTGAGTTAAGATTACCCTTAAAAAGATAATATCAATGGAATGTCAATTTATCAATAGAGAAATTACTTGTAGCAAAGTTATATCCATGGAAAGGGGAGTGGAAATTACTACATAAATAATAAATAGTGATTCAATACATATTTATGGAGTAAAATAATCAATGAAGTATGTGTAAAGCCCAATGAGTGGAAATTTAAATTTGAAATTCCCTTACATATTTGGTATCATATGAAACAGACACCACATAAAAAAAGTATCATACAATGGATATATAAATTTCCATTATTTAAATTATATTCCTTAAATAATACAATCATGTTATGTACATACACCACACGAAAAGAAATAGTGGCAATATAACATGAATCTCATGGGAATAAGAAGTGAGATGAAAACCATTACCACTTTGTAATCAATCGAGTCATAAGAAAAATAGTTTAAAACCACCAAATGAATTGTATAATACCATAAATATTAATTTAATCATGATACTATATATCTACATGCAATACAAAATGCACCACATGGAAAATTATGTGGTGAACAATGGAAATATCACGAAATTAAAAGTGAGAAAAGAAGCCCCTTAATTTGTAATTTTCCATAGCTTAGGGTACATTAACATCCTGTATAATAGTAAAATAATTTTTACAAAATAATAATAGGACCAAATACATAAATATGAAATCATATATGATCTCATAATATTGATTTGTTAATAATATTTTTGTTGTATCATTGTTTTGGGTGTTTTCTAATTTGTTTCCGTTTATATGTTTTGTTAAAAAAGTCATGTTTGTTACAGATATGATGTATTAGATTCATATCCAAAATGATATCATGTCTTTAAAAATTATTTTTAATCATAAAAAAAAATTAGTCTTTAATGGTCTTGACGGGGAATGACATCTCACCGCGTCGTGGTGATGGTAAGCTATATGTATGCAAGAGCGACAATATCATTATTTTGATGGTGAAATAGTATATAATTGGATGATATGACATATATAAATAATGATTAAAATGTTATATTTTATATTTATTATGTTATAATCATTATAATACCCATCCAAATAATTATGTTTTTTAATAAAAAAATAAACCACAACGTAGAGACTGTAAACTGTACATACAGACGTATGGTGACATTGACATTTAAAGGATAGATAGAATAAAAATATGGTTGTACCATATTTATAATAACAACACAGTATGTAGGAGGTACTATAGTAATTTTTTGGTATGGAAACAACAATAAATGAAGAAGTGGAAAAAGATAAGAACTTGAAAGAGTGTGGTGAAATTATTACCTCTTCTTCAGGTGCTTCCTATTGATTTGATAAGAAGTGCTCCATAGGTAGGATTTCTGATCAAAGGACTATAACATGTAGTGACAGAATTTGGGAAGATATTTGGGTAGGATATGGCAGATCCAAATTGCTCGGTGTTTTGAAATTAACTTAAGGGGATGTTGACTTTTATAAGAGAGGTGAGGGTCACATTATGAAAATCAATAAATAATTTTTTATTATATATCATTTTTGGTTTATAATGGAACTAGTTTGATTTATTTCAAAGATAAGGTGTGTAATGGTATAATACCTTTCAACCAATAGGACTTAGACAGGTTTAGGTTACCATATTTATCATATCCATTAAATTTACCTATTAGTTAAATAGTTTTTCTTTTACAATGCCTTCTTGTTTTAATACATTATATAGTTAATAAACATACTCTAAACATCCATGAAAATATAAAGAGTTTCATTAATGAAAAATATAATATTATTTAATCCATTTGGATGATCCTCATATTTTTAAAATTATTATATCAACCAATTTTATAGTATTTGTTTTAAAAACGCATTTAAGTCAATTTTGACACAATTTAGTATTTGGTTTTTGTGAAAATAATAACAGTAGGAATACATTGAAAAAAATTATTTAATCATCCCTAACAAGTCCTATTAACCTATAAAATTATATTAATTCATCAAAATTATCAAATTAAATTTGTTTTTATATTTATAATATTAGTTATTTTAATCATTTATTAATAAGGTTATGAATGCATCATTATTGTGTCATAAATATGATTAATTATTTAATGTCTAAAATTATTAATAAAATACAATTATGTATGAAATAATGTTATATTTCTAATGAATATTTATAGTCGAATTTTTCATATGTATAACTCTATATTAAAAATATTTTTTTATTAAACATTGAATTTTCACTTTTAACTCTTCATTAAATAAAATAATAATAAATGTCCTCATCAAATCCAGGTGGAACAAAAATATAATATTTTATTCCTAAGGTTGTTTTTGGTATAATTTCACTAATCCAATATAATTAAGACATGTATTAAGGAAATTATGATAACAATTTTTTCTTTAATTACCCTATTAACTTTTAATTGTGTTAAATAAAAGCCAAAAGTTACTATTCAAAAAAAAATATTTTTTTCGTATTGAACAAAATTTTACTTACTAATGCCAACCGTGTCTCTCAATTTTTTTAAAATCAACTCACAAAAGCGGTAAAATTATTTTTTATGCAAATTTGTAAATGCTCATAGAATGTGGGTAAAAGCTTGTTAAAAAGATCTATAAATTTTTATATATATAATTTTACTATAAAAATGTCTCCAATGAATCACATTGAACTAATATTGTTATTATGTATCTATATTGAATTCAAATAATTAATATAAATAATTATTTAAATAAAATGTCATTTTTTAAACAATAACGCAATGTTATTCACAATTCATCAAAAATTGATGGTTTATAGAAAAATAAAAAAAATCACCAGGAGATAATTTTGATATTGAAATTTCAAAAAGGAATTTTATTTTAACAAATTAAAAACATAATATTAGTATTAATTAATTTAAAATTAAATCATGTTGTCCAATCCAAAAATAATGCTATTCAAGAAGTAAAAACTATCAAATGATTAACATGTGTTTTGTCAATTTGAAATGTGAAATTACTTATAATGACCTAAAATGTATTAAATGAAAATAATATATTCTGTCTACACTTCTATACCATTCAAATGATAAATTTGACACTATAAAATATTTTCATTAAAACATATGTTTTCCAATAAAATTTGGTATTTTTAACTATTCATCAGACTATGAATTTTATCAGAAAAATACCCAAATATTATCCCAAAAAAAATTTTATGTCCTAATTCAATAGAAGAATTTAATTTCATTAAATAAAATATATATAAGTTTCAAATATTTTTTTTAAAATGTTTTCTCCATTAAAAGTTTGTACAAAGGAATTTTTTGAAAAATTCGTTTTTTATCTGAAAAAAATTCAAGCGTTCTTGTATTATGTCTATGAAACACATAATATGGAATAATAAATTATATATAGTTTAAAAAATTCTACATTCAGTTAATATTATTCCTAACATCTTTTTAAACAGCTATTTTGGCAAGTCGTGGTGTGCTCGAAGTCGGTGATGCGTGAAGCACAAGATCTTGAATTATTTTAAAGAAAATAACATACTATGAAATCTTGTGGTGTTACATTTTCCCCCCTTTTGGAAATTGTGACCTCAAAATTCTAAAATTGGTCTTGGGAACATCATTGAAATTTCCACATCGGAAAAAGAGTCAATAAAACAATCACTTTAAAGGAAAGAAATATACGTACAAAGGTCACCCAAGAAAACAAATACTTGGATTCCATGTATAAAAACATCAATATGTATGTTAAAATAAGTGTCATGTTCAGAAAGAGAGTTATAGAAAAAACAATCAAGAGAATGTTAATAAAAAGAAAACCAAAAACTTGTGATGAGATAAAAAAGTCATTAGTTTCCTAGTAGAAAAATTAAACAGACAATGTTTTTTTTTATGTTCCTTTTCATAATGTAGATGAAATTATTTAAGAAATTAACTAAGAATATAAAGATGTATATTTACTTTTTATATAGAGATTAATCCTTTAATAAATTTCTACCGATTACTCATCTTTTTTTCTAAACAATGAGTATTCAAGACGACTTGGTCACACCTGAAGCGCTAGAATCATCTTCTTGGGAATCACTTGACCCACAAAGTATAAAATATTTATTTCCATTGTCTTTAGAAATTAAATAAGACCAAAATGGTTAGTACAAGATCAGATGATCCCCCAAAATGAAAATCCTTTCAAGAAAGAAATACTAATCTTAATTCCTAAAATTGAACCAAAAAATAGAAAAAATTAATAAATAACATTCAATAAACAATTGTCTTTAAAATCACTAAATATATTCCAAACTAATATTGAAACCCAAAACATATATAAATTATGTTACATAATCGTCCATGTTAAATTTTATCTCAAATTAAATTTGTATGCATTTATGGTCACATACTTTAAAGTAATTAACCTAATAACATATTCTCTATGATAGGATTATCATTTCCATAAATTACCCAAATCACAATAAATCCACAATAAATACATAGATAAAAATCCACCATTACTACTCAAAATAAATCCCTTTATTATCTTTTTTTATTTGGCATATTCTGCTCCCATCCGAGGGAATTTTTTCAAAAATAACATTTACCACTTAATAACCAAATAATATTCCTATACTATGGATATCCATTTGATAATACATAATATCAAAAATCAACTTATTATAGATCCATAAAGATTTTTAACTAAAAATAATTGTTCACAATAACTATGAACTTCACGTAGTCCAATGGTAGGCGATAAATCCCAATCGCACTCTGGTTGTGTGTTTGATTCTCGCAGCTTTGTCCGACGCGACGGCTTGTCACACGGTCTTCGTGTTGTCCTTTTTCCAAAACTATATTTTATAACATTCCCAAAATGAGGTAAATTCTTCAAAACAACCATAACATTATTTAACCACAAATGTTATCTCATACCTTTCATTTTCATCCCAAAAATTAATAACATGTAATTGCCTCAAATTCAAGGATCATATAAACCCAAATGGTTCTATATAACTATATCCACAAAAGAAAAGATAATTAGTCCTCAAACAGAATTTTCAAATAAAAAACTACATCGTTATACATATAATAGAATATTCTTCAAATGTTATAAAATACTTTCAAACATTTCTCCATCCATTTATTTCCACAAAGATTCTTCCATTACATAGAGGATATTATATAAAATAGTGAATTCAATCAGGTAATTCCACAGTCCCTTAAATTTACAGAAAATGATTGCAATTGTTTTCTTAGGATCATTTTTATATTTTTCCATTGTACTCTTCATTTTTTCGTAGAAATTCATTACATTATGTCATTTTTCCCATACCTAATTCTTTTCTTTGTTCCATTGAGGCACATTCTTGGGTGTCTCCTTCTGAATATCTAGCCTGATTGAAATTTATATTTCTTTTCCCCATGGATTCCACAACATATTCACTTATCATTTAATGTTTTCTCTTCTTTGTTTGGTCTGAGTGCTGGTGAATATATATGTTATTGATCATATTTTTGGAAACCTGATTCTGCATGAACACAATATCCTTTACGCCTTTCAACATTCCATTTCATTCCTCATTTCCACCAACATTCCGACCATAATCATCATGTTCAATTTTAATATTATTTCTTTTGAATCCATCTATTGACTAACACAAGAATCCATAGTGTGAGTTATAAAATCATTTTGAGAATATCATGACACCTAATTTTCAATCTAAAGCACCTTATGATTAACCAAGGTTATTTATTCTCATCTTATATTAAAATCCTTCAATTCATTCTGTAATGAAAATGTCAATTGTCCTAATCATATCCCTCGAGAGTTTCGTAACCAAGAATGCAGAAATGACCATTGTCGTGTTCTAGGATACCCCGATTAGTGTCTGAAACTCCTTGTAAGAGTTTTCACTACAAGGTGCATCAGTGACATGGCTTCTCTACCTGATCATATCCAGACAGTGATGTATTCTTGGAAAACCCACATAAAAATTACATTACCAATATTTTTGGATGTTCTTCCATATTAATCCTCAATTTATATCTTAGAATAGTGTTTTCTAATAAGATTTTTTCTAAATCTTGTTTCGAAGGTTTTTATAAAACTTTCTCTTATATCAACTGTAACATCCTAACCCCAGCTACCCAAAATTGATGAATTATTGCATTAAATTATTATAATACAAGGATTCATTTCCTGAGGTACCAATTAGTTTAGTAGCCTTGGAAGGAATAGAAACATACAAATGTTTTACATTACATCATGAAATAAAAAAAACAATATTGTGTCCCATTTGAACATTCTTATATCTCTTAGCCTATTACTGCAATTTAATCGTAACATACATATTTTCATCCTAGAAATAATAAATGAAAAGAAAGGGGTGAGATCAGATGATCAATAAGGATAACAATGTAGCCCAAACCATAATTAATAAGTATAATCATTTCAAGAAATGTAAAGGCTAAAAAAGCATTTTATACATAAACATCAGCATAATATAGAATTGATAAATAAAATAATTTCATATAATTATTCAAATGAATAGTCTTATAGTATAATAATCCCATGTAATATCAATATCCAGTTATATAAATATGGAATGGAAAATTCCGGACATTATAACCACATTGTCATGGCCTCGTGTAATGACTACAAATAAGATTTTGTAAAAGCCTTCTGCCAAGACAGTAGTTTGTCTCATGAGAACTAACGATTCATCAAGGAGATATAGTGGGCTCCACCTGTCACTTAATAGGTCTAATTAATTCCTCATATGAAAGGGTGAAACACTATCTAAGTATTTGTATTAAAACTAGCACCCAAATGTCAATATTTTAACCACAAAAAATGAATGACATAAAAATAGCACATCTACAGTCAAACATTACTCATTAAAGAAAATATGGATGATTATATTATAATAATTCAACCTCAATCAAGAATAAAATACACTAATGGATATTTACATAGATGAAAATATTCATTAAAACATTTTGAAGCAAATATCCCCTATTTCATTAACACATTTAAATATCCCAAAATTTATCATAAAATTCATTAAAAAGTTATTTTTTAATTAAGGTGTCACATACCACTTTGATACATTTAAAAGGGATATTAATTAAAAAACAATTCATGTCCATATTAATAAATACTTAAAAAAAATTTAAACATGGAAATTAATGAGAAAGATTTAGAAGAATAAATATTTAAAACAATTAGAATGATATTTTAGGTAAAAGGTTCCAATCTAAATAAAGGAATCTTGAATAAAATTAAATCAGATAAAACATTAATAAAAACATTATAATATCATTATAATAAAGGGATTCATGATATTATATGTCAAAGGATAATATATACGCTATATAAATGTGAATTGGTGTATAACGACAATGAGGTCTCAATGGAATGTAAATTGAGACGACATACCTTATAAAGACTGTATCCTTAGATTTAGGATAAATAAAATTAATAATTATGTGTGAAAAATATAAATACAGTCAAGATAATTGTATATTCAATGTAAATCAATTATATTACTTGCACACATATTCTTGTAAAAAACAATGACTTAGATGTTTAGGTCAATGAATTGAAATTGAGTTAATATTTCCCTTAACAAGTTCATATCAATGAAATGTGAATTTATCAATGGAGTTATTATGTGTATCATTGTTATATCTAGATAAATGTGATTTTAAATTACTACATGAATAATAAAGATTGATTCCACATATAATCCAGGAGTAAATTAATCAATGAAGTATGTGGAAAGCCCAATGAGTGGAAATTGAAATTTGAAATTACCTTATCATTTTGGTAACTTACTAAACATACCCCAGATAAAATCCATATGTAAATAACCATAAATAAATGTATACTATGGAAAGAATAAAAGCATGGGTAGTCGATACACCACACAAAAGGAAATAGTGGCAATATAGCACGAATCTCACAGGAAAAAGAAATGAGATAAAAACCCCTTACAACATTATAATCAATCTAGTATTAAGAAAAAAACTTAATAAATAGCAAATTAATCACATAATACCATGAATATAAATATATTCATGATAATATATATCAATTGACAGTAAACAATACACCACATTCTATAAATAAGTGGTGAACAATGGAAATATCATGAAATTAATAGTTAGATAAGAATCCCCTTACCTTGTACCTTTCCTTAGACAAGGGTGATTTAACTTCCATTATAATCGTTAAATAATTGTTATTAAATTGTACAAGAACCAAATACATAAATATGATATCTTATATTATCTTCTAATAATTCTTTGTTAATAATATTTTCGTAGTATCATTGTTTCGAGTGTTAACTGATTCTTTTCCTTTTATATGTTTCGTTACGTAAGTCTTGTTTGTTATGGATAAAATGTATATAATTAATATCCAGAATGGTATCATGTTTTTAAACATTATTTTTAATCATTAAATGAAAATTATTCTTGAATGGATATGATGGGGAATGACATCTCATCACGTTGTGGAGACGGTAAGCCGTACGTACTCATGAGTGACAATATCATTATTTTGATGGTGAAATAGTATATAATTGGATGGTATATCATATATAAAGAATCATTACCGTGTTATATTTTTTATTTAAATCTATTATACTCGTTATTATACCCATCAAAATTTTGAAATTTTTTAATAACAAACTACACCACGACGTGGAGACTGTAAGCTGTACGTTCACCCATAAGGTGACTTTGTCATTTATAGGATGAATTGAATAAATAATATGGTTGTACCATATTTATAATAACATCGCAGTATGTAAAATTTACTAGAGTTATTATTTTGGTATAGAAAAAACAAAGAAAGAGGAAGTGGTAGAAAAATGATCTTGAAAGAGGGTGGTGAAATTATTACAAATTTTTCAGGTGCTTCCTTTTGATTTAATCAAAAGTGCACCATAGGTTGGCTTTATGATCAAAGGATGAACTATAGAATGTATTCACTATAGTTGGGAGGATATGTGGGAGGTTTTTGGCTGAGAAAAATTTCATTGGTTGTGTAAACTTAAGGTAAGGGGGCGTTTCCTTTTATAATATAGGTGAGGGTCATTTTCAGAAAACCTTGAAATATTATTTTATAAAAAATAATTATTAGTTTTTAATGGATAATAATTGATTTATTAAGAATATAAGGTGGGTATGTGTCCAAATCCTATCAACCAATATGTTTTAGAGAAGTTTAGGTAACCATATTAACCTTATCATTTAGATTTAACTATTAGTTAAATAGTTTAACTTTTACTGTGTCTTATTGTATTTTTACACTATAATGTTTTTAAACATACATAGAACTTATAATAGAACATCAAGTGGTTCATTAATGACATATATAAAATTATTTAAGAACATTGGCCAAACTTTATATTTTTAGGAAAATTATATCAACCAATACTATTGTATTTGTTTTAAAAACACATTTATGTCAATTTTGACATTATTTAGTATTTTGTATTTGTGAAAATCATTACAGCCTGGTAAATTCAAAAAAAAATATTTAATATAACGTAACATGTCATAATAACCTATAAAATTCGTGTAATTAATCAATATTCTCAAATTACATTTATTTTGATATTTATAAAATCAATTATTTTAATCATTCATTAATATAGTAATTACTGTATCATTATTCTGTCATAAATAAATTCAATTATTTAATATCTAAAAATTATAAATAAAATACTATTATGTATGAAATATTTTAATATTTCTAATGAATATTTATTGTTGAATTTATATTATGTATAACCCTATAATATAAATTGTTTTGTTATTAAACATTGAATTTTACAATTTTATCTCTTCCTTAAATAAAATAATAATAACTGTCCAAATCAAATACAAGGGGACCAAAGGATCATATCTTATTCCTAATATTTTTTGGTCGAATTACATTTATCAAATAGAATTAGGGCATGTGTTATGGTAATTATAATATTATTTTTATCTTTAATTACCTTATTTACATTTAACTGTGTTAAATAAAAGTCAAAGGTAAATGTCCCCCAAAAAATATTTTCTTATTATTAAATAACATTTTATATACAAAGGTCAGTTTTCTCTCTTGTATTTTTGAAATTCAACACACAGATGCAATAAAATTAGGTTTTATGCAAAATTGTAAATGCTCCAAGAATATGGGTAAAAGACGGTAAAAAAGTACAATAAAATTTAATATATATAATTTTATTATAATAATGACACCAACAAGTCACATTGAACTAATATATGTATTATATATCTATATTGACTTAAAATAAATAAAATAAATTATTATTTAAACAAAAAGACATTTTTAAACAATAACGTAGTGTTTTTAACTATTCAATAAAAATTTAATTTTTTTAGAAAAATAGCAAAACATCACCCTAAGCTAATTATGATATTAAAAATTCAAATATAAATTCTATTTTAAAAAACTCAAAACATAAATGTAGCATTAATTAATTTAAAATTTATTCCCGCTGTCAAAACCAAAAAAGTGAGTTTTTAGGATGTAAAAACTATCAAGACATTGACATGTGTTTTTGTGAAATTTAAATATGGAATTAATTATAATTGACTAAATTGTATTAAATAATAAAAATATAATATTATTATACATCAAAACCATTCAAATTCATAATTTATCACTATAATTTATTTTGATTAAAATGTGGTTTTGCATTAAAATTTAATATTTTCACTATTCATAGAAATGTGAATGATATCAGAAAAGTACCAACAATGTACACAAAATATATTTTTAATCCATGATTATAGAGAAAAATTAAATTTCATTAAATTGAATATTTAAAAGTGTCAGATATTTGTTTTAAAAATAGTTCTCCAATAAAAGGTGGTAAAATTACATTTTTTAAAAAAAAGTTTTTTACATGAAAAAAATGTTCTTGTTCCTATATTATGTCTAAAAATAATGGATTCTAAAATAAAATGGTGTATATAAAATAAAAAATTCAGTTAATACTATTCATAACCACTTTTTGAATGGCTGGTTTGGAAATTCATGGTGCCCTTGAACTTGGTGTTGTGTGTAACACAACCTATTAAATTACATAAAAGGAAATAACGTACTATGAAATCATGGGGTGTTATAGATAATATACATGGATGAATTTAATAGCAAGGTTTCTATACAAATGGAATGGGCTTTTAGTTATCTATCATTCTATATTGATTATGGCGTATTTATTGATGATATACTAATATTTATATAACATTTAATTATCTTATTATATCACCATTTTTTTTATTTTTACCAATATATGAAAATAGATATTATGTATAATATCGTGGTCGATATAATTTTTTTGATGTTATGTACTAATTATTTCCATATAAATAATGGAACCTTTTTTATATCTGATTCTTCAAAATACTAAAAAGTTATTTCCTTTGGGACGATATATCTTATACTTTATTCCATGGAAATTATGTAGAATGTAGTCATAAGTTACTAAAGTTGGGGTTTTTACAGTAGTTATTAGATTAATTTTAATAGAATCATCCGTAAATACATTTATGAATGCATCTATTAGGATAGATATCCAAATGTTTTTCATTGAGGATAATTCAAAGTATATAATAACATCATAATATTTTAGTGAGGTGTGAAATAAAGAGATTTTTCCCTTGAAGAACATCTCTTTATGGATACTATTTGTGGGAATTATTTTCCAAAAAATGTATATGATGGTAATAACAATGAATAATACCTGATTGAAAAAATCATGAACATAATTCTTGTTAATGGTGCATGGTCCCTTACTTTTCACTTAGTTTTACACTCTCAATGGATATTATTGGGATTATTTATGTTTTTATTATTAACCATTATATCGAATGAGATAATATAAGCTATAAAAACTATTTTATTTTGTGTTTATATGGGATATACCAAAGGTGTCATTGGATGAAATGTGTAATATTCACTATAATTTTAGTACCATTGATACCCATACTACAATTTTAATTAACTGGAGTTTAACATAATTAAGGATATTTTTGGTAGAATTTATAGAAGTAAAACCCTTAGGTTTAATATCTGTTTTATTGAAATGTTTATTTCAGGTAAAATGGTTTTAAATTTTATGGAAATGAATTCAATGTTAATGATAACCATTGGGGTTAATATCATCTTTTATGTCAAGGAAACAATACACACCTAAGAATATATGAATTTATATATAAAAACATAGTTTTTAATAAGATATATTAATATTATTGTTATTTTTTAAGATGTACATAAATCAATTTGGAACATAATTGGGATTATAGTTATATAGTTATTTTATAAAAGAAAACTTATAGGCCGTGAAACAACTTATCACCTATAGAAGGGTCTTGTGGAATAAACCAAAAATTAAAGGGTGACAAGGGTGAAATTCCAAAAGTTAATCTATATACAGAACTAGTTAATATAAACAAGTTTATTTAACTTATATGACAAATAAATATTATGTTGATTTTGGGTTAATATTATAGTATCAAATATTTTTAAATTTTCATGATTTTTAGGTTATTTATTATATTTCGTGAGATGTTTTACTTACATTGGATATATTTACCTTTTAGTTTTTGGGTGAAAGGTTATTAAAGAAGAATGATATTTTATTTATATATATATATGATGAAGTATACAAGATAACATTTCAGGATATAATTTTTCAGAATGTTGAGGATATATATGATATTTGGGATATATGGTCAGTTACTTGTGAAATTTTATTTGATAAACCGTTGGTTTTATTGTTCAGGTTTTATATTTTAAAATACATATTAATTTTGGATAAATTATTCTATTAATTTTTTTGTTAAATATTAATTGGTGAATGGAATTCCATGTGGATCATATGATTTATTAACAATTAATTTTACTACTTTAGGCATTATCATTTCATCTTGAATATCTATTTCAAATTGCGAGAGATGAAGTGGGGATTGATTGAAGATATAAAAAAGGATATAATTATGATTATGAAATGGAAATAAATAAAGATATTATATTTTCCCATGAACTCAATCATTAGAATAATTGGATACCTCAACTAAATGAAAATGGGCTTGAAATAAAAATGTTATCATTTTAACATCATTTCCGATGAATTTATTGTACTTTCACCAATCTTACATATGTGGGGTTTTACAAGTTAACATTATCATAACCATATTCTCTATCTCTAATTAATAGTTCTTAGAATATAGTGTTCTCTTATATGACTATATTTTATCTTCTCACCAAGGTTCTCCATAGCAGGAAACTTGAATACTTGATATTTTAGGTAAGCATTACGTTTCCTAGTCTCTATTTTCAAAATTGTTTCTATTAACAATATTTGTGAAATGATTTTAAAAAAAGATATTCATTTTTGGATAGATAAATAAAATTTGTGGGTTCAATTTATTTAATGGAGGTAGAATGTAACAACTATTGATTTTATGATATATTTATCTTTAAATAAAATTTCTAATTAGAAATATTGAAACTAAAAACATGTTTTAATGAAACACATTATCAAACTGAAATATTATTATATGGAAATTATTAATTTTTTTAATCCTATTTAACATATATGTATAGGTTGAATTTATTTGGTTTTTTTGAAATAGTTGATTTTTTAGTGAATAGTGGAACTTCTGATTTCTAATGAAAATTGTATTTTATTTTCTAGAATTTACAACATTTGGAATTTATTTATTTAGTTTTAAAATTAAAATATTTTGTTTTTTAAAATAATTTAATTTATAACTTTTAGATCAAAATTATATTTTTTCTCTTTATAAAAATATTATTACAATTAAAAGGTCATATTTTTGAAAATTAGACTTCATCATGAATTGTGAGATTATTATATACTAAATTTCCTCATAGATATTGAATTTCATAAAATCTATTCTATAATAGGAATCAATAGGATAAATTCTTTTAAAAAAATCCTATTTTAACTATAGACTTTTTGAATTGTAAAAATGTTAAAATATATCACCTCAGTAAACGGTAAATCTTGTAATTATGGTTAGAATAATGTGACAATTCATCAATATAAAAAAACCATATATTTTATTCATCTTATAAATCTATTTCATCTATAAAAATAAAAAATATAGAATATTATCTTGTTAATTTATCATGTATATCTACCGTAATAATATTTAAGTAAATGATATAGGCAAAAATTACACTCTATTTATTTTAACATATATAAAATATTGTAACAATGAAAAAAACATATATTCATGTATAAAAATTTATTTTAAATATGAGTAATTTTTTATCATTGTATTTTATTTTCAATTTTTATTATTCATAAAATTACTATACATTCTTACAAAATGTTGACATAATATTTATTCAATTAATTGATAATGAAAATAAATAATTTAAAAAATATAGATGTAATAATATTTGGAGGAATTATTTGATTCCATGTACTTTTTAGATAATAATTACATGTTATGGATGTTTTAATGGTTTATATTCATATTCCATTTATCTCATGTTAATTTTTTATATTAAAGTAAACAAACAAATAAAAAAATGACATTAAGGATATTTTATAGTAAATAATAGTTTATTCAATGATTAAAAATTAATAAAAAACTTTATATTTATTCATGTGAATGGTATATGTATCCAAAAATCAAACACTTTTCATTTATGAATTTTGACATTTTATTGAAATTTTTTTAACGCAAATGGTTAGGATGTTTTAATGTTTATGTCACTCTCAAAAGGGTTAACATATCATTAAACTAAAATAATAGGTTTATATTATAACATAACATTTAAAAAATTTATAATACAAAATCATTTTAAATATAAATCCAATTATTTTATTATTTTATCTATTTTTATCTATTAAAATATGGAAAATAATTTTTATTAATTTAACACTATAAGAAATTATTAGATACACACTTTATTTAATTTATTTAAAAACTATTAGCACCATATCTCATAAAAAAATACCCAATTCACGTAAAAAAATCCACATTAATTTTATATAGGTTATTTTTTTTCCAAAAAAATCCAAACATATTCCACTTAAGAGGAGATCAAAATGAATTCTATTGAAATAGAGGTAATTTTATTTTCCAAAACATTCATGTTTATTTCTTCTTATACATACAGAAAATCTATTTTAGGGAATGTAAAATAAATACTCATTTATCATAACTATTTTAAAATTATATATTGATTGTGGGATTGTTTTATATCATCTCCTATCCATTCTAATGTATGCTAAAATGTTACTCATGTTTAAATATGACATATAGTCTCCACATATAGATTATTTTTTTTCATCATCCATTTACTTGGATGAATATAAAAATGTATCTAATGATTATATATGATCTATAAATCATTAGTATTTTTATGAAATTATAATATCATATATCCCTTTCCCTTCTAATCTACTGTAATATGAGTTTTCTCTCGTGTATATGAGTTGACTACCACATCAATGAAGTGATGAGATTCATTTTTCATTTCAGTTTTCCTTGGTTATTAATTAGCATATAGACAATTAATTTATAATTTATATATTAATTATTAATTATCATGTAATTTTGAATTATGATTCACCATTATTTTGTTCTATTCGTTGAAAAGTGAAAACATCTTTACTCTGTACGTATAACCTATTATCCCCACGAATGATGTAATTAATTTTTATATATCTATCCTTTAGGGAAGACTATAAATATATAAATATTTAATATGTATAAAACAAATTTCATGAAAAAAATTATAGAGATAATTTATATAATTATTAGATGAAACGTCCAATATAATGAATCAAAACATTCACGAAAAATGAAGCAATTATCAATTAAATTAATGAAAACATTAAACTATTTTTATCATATAAGTGATAAATTGTTTTAAATAAATCATATTTTTTTAATTATTGGTATATGGTTCTTATATATAACTATAATAAAAATGAAATCATTATACATGAGGATATGAAACCTATGAGTCATGTCGTACTTGTGGTAAGGGGGTTTTTAACTCAATTTATATTTATTTGGTTATACTTCTATATCATTAACTATGATATTACATTATTAGGTTTCAACTAAAATTTGACTACATTATATTCTATTTAAATTTGTTTTTCTGGATTAACATTTTATAAAAATAATCACTTAATTTTTTAATTATCACATTATTGATTGGATATTTGATAGCGATTTCACCTCAATTTCCACTCAAATGAGATTTATTTAGTTTCAAGAACCTATTAATTTTTAAATGTTTATATACTACGAATTGAATGTGTTGTACATAAATCTGTATTTATTAATGGTTATTAAATATTAATTTCATGATTAATCATTTATGGTGATATAAGTTAGAGGTTACAGAAAATCTAAAGATTTATTTTTCAAGCTTATATTTTTAGGATTTCTATTTACATTAGTTGATGGATTATTATAATTAAATATTCCTAATTTTTTTTTTCTAATCTTATTCATATTTATGGATTTTCCATTTTTCCAATTTATTCTCTAATTTTCTTTTCAATCATGAATTTAATTTTTCTTGAAAAATGATATTATTTACCTTATGGATCCTGTATTTTTTTAATATATATATATGTATTTTTTAAAAATCGTTTAAAAAATAATAATTTTTAAATAGTCAAATGATTTATTAAGAAAAGTTTATGTTATCCTTGAATCATAAACTAAGGTTTAATGGAATAATTATATTTAAAAAAAATTTGACATTCATTACAAAAAAGAACTACTTTTTAACGTATATGGCATTAACCAATATTTCAGATTCAATAAATATTTTATAATCATTAGCTTCATGTATATGATTTAAATGATTTTAAAATTAAAAATATTTTATGGAAAAATATTTAAAATACATCAATTTTACTTTCTTATATTCTTCAATTTAATTTACTTAACTATAAAATATTCATTCCAAGTGAAGTGATTGTTATAAATATTCTCTTGATTAATTTTATTTTCCTTAAATTTATATTAAAACATTAACTTTCTTGGGACCAATTTTCATTATATAAAACATTTCTATTAAATATCCATATTTTTTGTATCATGGATATAAATATTTCCTAAGAAATATAACATTTATGTATACATTGATTTTTATTAAATTTAAATAATTGATAAGTGAATTTCTTATATTTTGATCTATTTAATCAAAATAAAAACTAGTTTATAAAAAATAGTTTTTAGGAATTAAATATATCATTAAATATAATAGGAATGAATTCAACATGTATTGGTGAGTGAGGCTTGTAATTAATATCCCCTTGATGCAACGACATATCTCGTTAGAGAAACCAACTTGTTAGATTTATTAAATGAGTTTTTTGCTTATTCATATACATAGTTTAAACATTATTGGTTAATGGTTTTAGGGGTAATCATAACATAATTTCTTACATCATGAAATCATTCATTAATAATTTCATTCATTGAGAATTCTGTTATCATTATCAATGAAATTATTGCACTGATTTTATTCTTGGATGTATTTCGTGCTTGAGTTATTGATTAAATTGTATGTATTTCTAGTTATGTACTTAACATATTTCTTAATTTTTATTTTCTCATGACATAATTTTATGTACATACTTTTTAATACACATTTGGGATCACGATTTATTTATATTCATTTCTCAATGATATGAATAATAATATTATGATTAATATCCAGGTAAAAAAATTATTCACAAGCTATGTGTATTATATTTCGAATTTAATATGGGAATTTTGTTTATATATAGTTCTTCAAGACAAAAAAAGATATCTATCCTTTAGAATGTGGTCTCTTGTATCTTATTCAAATATAATAATTTAGATACCAAATATGAGTTATTGGAGATAGATTTTTTATTATCTTCCACTTTTTATAGTGGTTATTTTTTCTTTTGAATTAATTCCAATTACTTAGCCTATTTCAGTTACATATTATTATTTGAAACCATATAAACTAAAGGAGTTAATGAATTAGTTGGATGAAATTATGTCCAAATGTTCCAGGCAACCAAGCGTGCTTACATGGGAATAACCATTAATTGTTTCATGAAATCCGATGGAAACCACCACTGATGCACTGAATAACAAATGATTAATATGGTCACGGTCAAGAACTTGTATGAATTTATTAAAATTTATGATTTTTCTATCTATCCTAAGGGGGTAAATTGGTTTTAATAAATTGAAATTTGAGATAGTCATCACCATCTTATGATCAATGACTCAAATGTTCCTAATAATTCTATTAGACTATGTTTGGCCATTATTATTACATTGTTATGCATTATGGTTTGACCAAATCTTTGTATGTGTTTTATAAATCTTAAAATAGAATATTACATCAGTATAATGATTATTTTTAGATGTATTTTTGGACAAAATATTGGTTCTGTCTAAAATAAAATATGACTATATGATTTATTTGAGGGTTATTGTGGACATCTTGTGAAATCATTAGCTTTTAGATAAGCATTCTAAACAAAATTTTTAGATTCCATTGGTAATGTTCAAGGGGCCTATGTTTTTATAAAAATGAATTTTAGTTGAATTGATGATGTTTTATGGATTTTATGACATAAGAAGATATTAAAAATATCACCGGGGTTTTGAGCATCATGGAGAAATCAAGGTATTATTGTCAGTTTGTGAAATATTCCTAATTTTATATTCTATAATTGGTTCTCTCTCTCTCTTGACGGAGTGTAGTTTTTAATGGAATCATAATTTCAAGCATCCTTTGATGAGTTATGGAATCAGTTGAATTAATATCATATTTAATAGCTTCCAATAAAAGTCAAGGGAATTTTTTTTATGATGCATTTTGATTAGATTTTGGTAAAATTTTTAAAAATGGTTGTCATGTGGTGGCTTGTGGTTATCATACACTTTTTCCTCATAAGATTAAATATCTGAAACATGTTTTCAAAATAAAAAAATTGATGGATACTCATAATATTTTGTTGTATTTATATTTTCTAGAATGTTTTATCATTAACATTGAATATAAAATCATTTGTTATATCTTCTCATAAAAATTATTTGAACCTTCATTAGTGGTGATGGAAGAGTACCTAAATTCTTTTGACTTTTACATTACCTATTGAACTAGTTATGGAAATTTCATTGATGATTCATTGATATAAAATCTCCATTCCCATGTTACAAAATAATATTCTATGTAGTGGAACCTCATGGCTCCCTTTGTTTGAATTCGTTTTAGAGTGTAATAGGAGGGAAACGAATCTATTTTTTCTATTATTCAGATGAAATATTATATTGATTTCATTAATCTTCACGGGAATCTTTAGTAATTTGAGTTTTGAGTCATAAGGGATTCATTAAATAGTGGTAATAATATTAATGTACAAGCTATATATTCATAGGGTATCCTTTTCTTCCGAAATTTATTTTTAGCCCTTTTACCAATGAAGAATGAAATGAATGGGGATTTTCTCTCTTCACAGTCGATTGTTCACCTAGTAGTAATGAATAATTTTTAATATATGATTCAATGATCCTGATCTCCATTTAACGTATAAGAACAAACTTATTTTTTTTCTCATTGTAATTATTTAGAGTAGATTAATGTCGACCATAGAATGAAATATTTCTCGATTACAAACTTACAATTAATGAATTGGACATTTGGATGAGACATATATGGACTTTTTTGGGTTTACAAATACATATCATGGGAAAAATGTAATTTGGGAGCAGATAAATAGTTTAAACAAGTTGAAAAATTTTATTTCCATTCGTGATATGACCTAAGATGACTACATAAAAATTCTATATATGCATGATACTAAGGGATTTTATAGAGTATCTTATGTCATACATTCTTATAGGGATCCATTATAAATATCCTAATTTTTGGAGAGTCCTCTAGGTGAATTGGGATCCAAGGTAATAATGATCAAAATGTACTATCCCCATATAGGTTTCCAGATAGAATGATCAATATAAATTTTTTAATCCATCATTTATGCATGTGTTATTGAATATGAATGCTCATTGATCTATATTTTCTCTTGTTTGTGTTTTTTTGTAACAAAAAATACCAGGTATCCATTAATATATCACCATTTAGGGATATTACTGTTTGGCCATGTGAACTTCCACAATTTCAGTTGGATATTCAATAATCTTCCTTTCTAGGATACAACATAGTCTAATTGATGATACATAAGGTCAAATTGATTCATAATATAATGGTAATGATGAATATCATTCTTAAAACATACATTGATAATCATATATCTCCATTATAGTTAATAGTTGGTGACTAGGTTTTTTTATAGTTACGAATCATTTAGGTCACCAACGACATCGATATCAGGAGATTCTTTCAAAGAGATATGTGGATATTTTTATGGTTGTTTAAAGGATTGGAATTGGTGGCATACTAATTTTCCCAACCTCCATATATGAAAAAAATCAATAAAAATTTTAAAGTGTGGTATCTTAATATATATATTTTAGACCGATCTCACAACTTTATTTGGGAGTACCTTGATGTGGAACATGATATATATATATATATATATATGATGGATCAACTAGTATAGAGTATTGATTCATGATTAATTTTTTTTTCATGGAAATCCAAACTTCTAATACATTTTATATAGAATCATGTTTATCATTCTCTTCAAATGATGGAACATGAGGATTGGATGAGAGAATATTGGAATCATATCATTTATTTTGAGTCTTCATAACATGATTTATGGTAGAAGAATGCATTTATGGTGGGGGTAATTATAACATCCTTCCACCCTCTATTATGTATTCACATTCATTTATTTTTACTATATTTCATTTTATTTTGATATTGGAATATTTTTGTGACATTTTGAGTGTAATGAATATTTCTAGGCCAAAGAAAAGATGGAACATAGTTAGTACAAATTGTACTATTATTCCTAGGAAAAAATAAAACTTTTGTTTGATTCCTTATAGAGGGAACATCGTTAAGTACATGATTGATACTAATTATCAGGAACATTTTTCAAACCATTTGTTATCGTATAGTCGGGGTTTATTGTTATCAAACTATATTTCAAACATTACATCAAAACCTAGAATCAATTTATAGTATCTCTAAAATAGGTTCATGGTTAGTGCATGATTTAGCAAACCACATATGAAAAAACATGCATCATGAGTGAATTGTTTATAATTTTAATTACAATTACAATAACCTATCTATTTAGAATTATTATTATCACATTATATTAGTTTGTTAATCATAGAGACTCCTTTAATATATTTTTGAGACTAATTTTCTTCTAGTAATTAATATTGATGGAACATAGATTTTTTGGTCTATACTATCAAATACAAGTAACAATTTTTCATTATTGTTCATCATTCACCAGAATCTCTGATTTTTTCATCAAACAAAACAATATATCAGATCCCTATACTCTGTATCTATGTTTTTTGAAATGATCTAATTTTATTAAATATAGATCCATCATGGAATTCGTATTTGTCTTCTTAATCCCAATTAGTCATTTTTTTAACATCTATAATTTTTTATATTTATGTTTTTTGTATCTCCCATTGCTCTAATGATGATGAATTATATATTTTTATTCAATATATTTGGTTTTCGTACAATTCATTAATTGATTTATCCTTCCTATAGTTTTGGATCCTTTAATGGGTGTTGATGATTTTTTGAATCGAGGTGTGTGGTTTCATAATATATATTATATTAAATTTAAACCATTGTTTCATTCGTGATTTTGAATAGACTCATAATTGATTTTAAAAGAATTATTTCAGTCCATGGATAAATGTTTTCCAAATGGAATGGAATTAATGATGAATATTTTTTGAAAATGCTTATTCGATAATATGTTGATTTCTAGAAAACGATCTTCATTTATAATTCATGATATGAAGAAGAATTGAGTGAATAATATTAAGAGAAAATTCATTACTAGTTTCATGATTTAAAATTAATTTAATTAATTTTAATGTAATAAAATTCGATGAAAAATATATGATAACTATTCTTAAAAATGAGATAGAATGGTTTGAAACATGATTCTAGGGCTGTTTTGAAATGATTTATTGAATGATTTAAGACTGATTAAAAATATTAATTTCTTTTTTTTATGTTTGATTTCATATAATCACATTAGGTCCATATTAGTTAGGATTTAGATATCTATTATATGTCAATTTTATTTTTGAAAAATGGATTGAAGATACCAATAATAGAAAAATAATTTATGGGATGTGAGTTCAATATTTTGGGTGATCTCTTATTACCCCAATGAATAAGGTTCATGGGAAGTGTTTACATTCTTAGAGAAATATTTCTCAAAGATTGTATGGAACCTCATGAACCTATATAATTAATTCATGATGAGTATAACCAATGTTATATGATTGAAAATTATTATTACATTCCAAATATTTATAAAGTTTTTATTCATACTTATTTTTATGTGATAAATTATACATAATTATTTACATAATGTTTCAAGATCGTGCTTATTTTTATAGAAATGAAATTTCATAGCAATTTACTATTTTTAATAATAATCTTTAGAAAACCATATTTGTATATGAACCGAGAAAATATTCTCATGCCATGATTTCATTCAAATTGAATATATTTGGATTAAAAATAATTGATTTCTTATGAAATAATTTTTGAGAAACCAGATGAATTCTTTGTTCACACCTTACCTTTTCCTTTAGAAATGTTTGTATATTATAATTTTAGCTAGTGGACCACATTATAAACATGTTTTAGGGAGATTATAAAACAATAATCTTGATTATTGATGTTGAAAATTATGTTGATTTTCCATTTGTTATACATGTCTTTGTTTAATTTTTGATAATTCCACTTGAGGATTATTTTTCATACTGAAATTTTATCAATTTTGATCTACTAAATTTTCATTTCAGATATTTCATTTGGAAAATTAATTCACTCTAGTTTTCATTGATCCCCATTCACTAGTTACAAGCCCATGGGGATAAGGAAAAATCATCAATCTATTTTAAGACTGATTTAGGCTATTTTTTAGGTGGGTTATTTGGGTCTGTTCCTGACATGGTTCTAGATAACTAAAAAGATAATCTTATTAAGATGATAAAGTTAGACATTATGTTTCAATTATTAATATTATGGATTTAATTAGTCTGTTACTTTTATGCAGTGGAAATTCTTATCTTGGGATAAGTTACTCATACGAAGTGATCAATTTAGCTGATTGAATTAACTCCTATAAGAATCAATGAATTATGTGGTAAGGGAATTCAATGATGAATGTATGGTTCATAAATATTCTTCCCTTGTTTTGATATTATTTTTATGAGTTTCTATGGTTGAATTATTATTTCAAGAGTTTTGTAAATGTGTTTATGAATGAGTATAATATTTTATAGGTTAATTTTTTATGTTTAATGTAAAATATTTATGATGATTTCTTAATTTTCAAATGAAATTATTGTGGTTATGGTTTTTCTTTTTTCTTTCTTAAATATGTTTTATGAATTCTTCTATAATAATGATACCATTATTGTAAAACCCCTTGATTTTATAAGATATATTCATTCTAATTTATTTCATATCTTCTGTTGTATGCTACACCACGATTATCTTGTGCTATATGCAACACTTTATTAGCTTGCAATATAAGAAACACTAATCTTGAATCGTGTTACACACAATTTCAAGTTTGTTTGATAGAATTTATTCAACGCATCATTGAGTTTATATATATATATATATATATTCAATTTATAAATGAAATATGGCTGTATTTATTTATACGCAACAACAACGTAGTCTTGCACTACACGCAACCCTGACTGGGATTGCATTACATGAAATCACGACCTTCATCGATAGTGTGTATTGTATGCAATACTAAGTTTCACTAAACTATGATATATGGTTATAATATTATTATAAAATAGTAATTATAAATATTATTAACTACATTATTTATTTTATATAATTATTATTCAACATGCAAATTTTCTAGAACATGGTATGAGAATAAAATAAATTTATCGGGTAAAATAAGTATTTTTAAAAAAATGTAGTTTTCCTGCCTTTTAATTGCACACCCATTTTATATATATTTTTTGACAAGTTTATAAGTTCAATTTTACAAAATAAATTTCTTTTTCTAAATCAGGATATAAAAATTTATATTAGATACTGTTTTGATATTTTTCTGACAACGTTCTTATTTTGATGAATAGTAAAAACACGCTAAATTTTACATAAAAACAACTTTTTTCATCGAGATAATTTATTTGGTTAAATTATAATAGTTAATTTTGTTAAAGTAAATATATTATATATTTTTAACATTTAATATCATTTATGTCATTATCATTGATTTTACATTGAATTCGTAGGTTAAATCAATTCAATCTTTTACATTGTTTTAAAGAAAAACCCATTTTTTTACAACGGGAATAATTTTAAATTATTTATTGAAACTTATGTGTTTTTAATTTTGGAAAATAGATTCCATATATTAATTAAGTGGGTCCAAATTATGTTAATAGGTTAGTTTATTTTTTTGATATTATGAATTGTAACTACGATAATTTTAATTTATTACAGTTAAATGTAAATTGAGTAATTAAGGGTAAAAATATGATTATAAAATTACCCTAACACCTGCCAAACTTCTATTGGATAACTAAAAGTACACCCATATCACCTAATGGTCGAAATAATTTCTTTTTATAGACTTTTTACAATTAAAATAATTTAATTATTATTAAACCCAAAGAAAGTGAAAATATGTCACTCACTTAAATATTATAAGTATAATAATTTTAATTTAATGATAAACTTCATGTATCATAGAACATTAATAGTATCCAGAAATCTAATAAATTTATCTACATAATGTGAATTCCTTTATAATTTCTATGGATTAAAAAATTATCATTAAAGGTGACACGATAGTGATGTTGAAATTATTTTATTGATTGAAATATCAAATAAATGGTTATTGAAATATTAAAATAAATATTATATGAACTATTTGATGTTCTCTAAAAATTTTATAGATAAATATGACATGTTATTAATCTATTATATTTTATTGTTCGAATATATCTTCTGTGTGGATTTTAATTAAATTCAAATAAATGAATAGTATGAAAATTGACACTATTGTTATTATATAAAAATAACATAATATAAAATTGTTTAAAAATCACAAAAATATTTAAAAACTATAAATTAAAATTTATATGGTCGAAAATGTCATAAAATTTACAATTATGGATAATTAACAACACATATTTCATTATTTATAACATTTTAATAATTAGAATCTTATTACCATAAATAAAATAAAATATATTAAATAAGGATTAATCAAGTTGATAAGGTTTAAAATAAATTTCCAACATGTATAAATTTTATTGTTTCATGAGATTAAAACTATATTTCTTCTGATATTATAATTTGAGTCATTTTTGGAGGTTTTCAAGTGGGGTTTGATTTTCCATAAATTAATATTTTTGAGGGTTACAAAGGTGCCCCTCTCCTCCCTTATGAAAGGTAAAATCCTCCCTCTCCTCTTTACAGCACATTGAGCATTAAATATCAACCAAAACCTTCCCATTTCTCTTCTCCACTTCCCTATCAACATTCTGGAGGTTTTCTTCTTCCCAGAAGACAAACTCTAGTGCCTTAAGAGGAAGCTTAAAGGATGTGTGTTGAAGAAGAGGTAATCTCTTCTACCGATTCTTTCAAGTTTAATTCTTATTAAAATTCTTCGTATTTAGTTCTTTCTTTGTAAATTATTACAATAATTATCACTAATATATTTATATGATATTATAAATATGAAACAACCCACATTTCACCTTCTATCAATCCTACGGAAAAAGAAATCCCCACACATGCATACGTACGAAATATTGTCTCTATGCTCTGGTGTAATCAGTTTTTCCACCACCACCTTACATGGAAGGGTATAATGGTGTAAAAAATCACTATATATGGTTATTATAACATCATAATAATTTTTATACATTATATCATCCACTCCAATTCTAGTCAATAATTATGGGAATGATATCATCGCCCGTGCGTACGTACGGATTACCGTCTCCACGAACGTGATGAGATTCATTTCCCATGATTAACCATTCAAGTATGATTATATATTATATATAATAAAGAATAATTAATTATATTAAATAATAATAATACTAGATTTATGTACATATTTGTTTTATTGACTTAATTCCATTCAATTCAATAAGGTAACAAAAACAGTGTTCATGCGTACGTACGGCTTACCATCTCCATGAACGTTGTATTCCATTCCATTTATCGATATATCATATATATTTATACGATGAATATATATTATTTTTTACATTATGTAATTAAGTAAATCAACATATATGTAATAATATCAAGAACAACAGGTCGAAGCCCATACGATAAATGAAACGATTTTACCAAAACGCCGCTTTAACCTAGAATTTACAAAAGAACATGTAATATAATGTCATAAGTGAACCATATATGATATCTTAAAAATAAATATGATTCTATAATATTTCAATGAAAATATTTACATCCTTATATAGGAGGTTTGGATACATACGAAGCATATCAGACATAAGGTAAGCGATAATTTTGCAATCTCAATTTTATCCGGGATTGTTTATATGTAAGAATTTACCGGGGTTATATTTGTCATCCATGTTCATAAAAATGTTTTTCATAAAGTTTTTAATATTCATCCATGTATATTTAAAGTCATTTTTACCCCCTTTTGACATTTTACTTTCTGTTATGGAAGGAATCTTTCTTTTGTTTAACATATAATGCACTTTTTGACTTTTCCAGCAGAAGTACGAGAAGAATGTTTTTTTAACTTATACAGTGTGGACATATTTTTATTGTTTTATAATGAATTATTTTCATGAATCTTACTCTAGAATATATCTTGACTATTTTAACCAAAATACTTTTCTTTTAAAATTTCATGGCATTTTGTGAAAAGAAAATGATTTTGAAGAAGAAAGGATATTTTCCTCAAGATTTAATTTCATGTGTTTTATCAAAACCATTTTCCATATAAGAGAAATTATTTCATTTGTGTATGCTTCAAGAATAATGTCTGTAAGATTAAAATGGATTCAATTTTCTTATGATGAAATGATATCCATCTGTATTATATGGATAATGTTATGATGGGATGATTTTTATGAATCTCATTTTATTCTATTGGTTATAATGAATGATTTATTTTTATGTTGTGGCACACATATGAATGATTTCATTATGAGATGTGTGGGACCTAAATATCCCTCCAATGTATTGGGTAAGGATTTATATCTCATGTGATAGACATGGCTGGAATGGTTAGTTAATCTAGTTTCGTGATATAGGTCTTGAATGAGGAGTGATCTCGATTCAGTAAATGACTTTTTCCACTATGATGGTCTTGGAAGGAATGCCTTGGCTACTATGGAAGTCATATCATGTGCTTAGTGGTTTTCCATAAAAACATGTTTTATTACCATGATATTTTATCATGATTAATGTTCTGTTATGATCTATTCCTTACGTACTACAGTGATTTATTACACCACTCATGTTTCTGATGATTAAAGATTATATTCATGTTTTTTAGTTCAAATGTATATGGTATGTTGTATTTTCTCAATGCATACCCTTACTGAGCATTTGAGCTTACCGTTTTATATTTTTTGTTTTCCACAGGATATAAATAATGGATTTAGGTAAGAAAGAAAAGGGGGAAGATCTTAATGGGTGATGTTGAAGATCTTTCACCATGATTGGAAGATTATATTCCGTGTTTCCAAAGACACTAAACTATTACGATCCTTGAGTGTTGGTTTTTGTTATGTATTCAAAATTCCTCAAAAGTAATGTAATGCCCTTGTATGTCAAGCTTTGGGTCTCTATAGTTGGTATCAGTGGTAGGGGCTAGTTAACCTTTGGAAATTAGGATGCAAAACCTTTAGTGAAATACCATGAGATATTTCAAAGGTATGCCTAGGGATTTCTCTAAGGTTATATATATGTATAAGTTATAGTCCTACAATTACGGTAACAATATTAGAATTAGACCTAAGAAGATAGATATTGAATTTACTCCCACATTAATATGCTTTTTAAATGGCATGATTTTTCCTCTCACACTATTATTTTTGGGTTTTCGACGATGGCTAGAAACCGAAGGAACCTTGTTGATCATTATAATGGATAATGAAATGATTTCCATCCTGAACAAATCAATTTTATGGGAGATGATGTGAAGAATATTATTTCTATACTTACACAAGCTATGAATAATTCTGGACATCTAAATGAGGAGAGAAAGGAAAAATATTCTATTTAGTACTTCATAAGGCAACGTACAACATCTTTCAGTAGGTCTTCTGATCCACTTGTTGATGAACAATGGATTAATACCATTGAAAAGATATATTCAATACTTCACTGTTCAGAGCATGAAAAAGTCATTCTATCTGTTTACCAGTTAGAAGGTAAAGTATACGAGTGGTGGGATCTAGTTAATAATACAATTCCCCAAGAGGAAATTGAATCCATTGAATGAGACGAGTTCCAGAACTTTTTTAAAAAAAAGTACATCCCTCGTATTCTTCAAAACAATTAAGGAAAAGGAGTTCCTTTAGCTTAAGGGAAAGGATACTGAATCTATTGGTATATATGAAGTTAATTTTACATGGTTTTCTAGGTATGCATCTAGCTTTATCATCCAACCTGAAAGTAAAGTTGATAGATTGTTAAGTGGCTTAAAACCAAGTCTTCAAAGGGAATTATCTATAAGTTATTTTAGTAGCTATGAATAAATTGTGTGTTGTGCTATCAAGGTATAAATGGATGTTGTTTTTACATAACTATATCATGTTTTTGACAACAAATGAATGATGGAGTACAAAAATAATATCTCAGAACAATGTTGAAAAGAAGATGAATGATTCTTTATGCTCAATGTGTGGAAAGAAGCATGCTTGAGATTGTATAAGAGGTACTGGAAAATGTTTATGTTTGGAAATTAAAGGTCATCGAGTAGTTGAGTGTCAAAGTAATGGGAAAAATGAAGCTAATTATGTTAATAGATAAAAGACTATAGAGAACCCTCCACCAACACTTCAATGCTTCAAGTGCAAGGAAATGGGGAATTATTCTAATCAATGCCCTAATCCATGGTTTAATGATAATAGATCACAAAAAACACTTAAGGAAAAGGAAAAATGGATGTCACATGCTATCACTATTAGAAATTTTGATTATGACAACGATGTAGTGGAATGATTATGTGTTTATGTAACGGTATTCCGAAATAATGTTGTGGAATCTCATTTATAGTATAGTGCAATATTGGGATATCTATGTATTGGTTTATTATGGTTTTATATAATTATATGGTACCGGTGACCATGAAAAGTGATTTAAATATTTTTGGAAAGAAGATGATATGTGCATAATGAAGGGATAAAGAGAAAATGAAATTATCTCATGACTTATTTATGGAAAAAGTTATATTCTGGTTTGAGTATATAGAAATTTTGGTATTTTGGTATGTGGAAATTTTTAACTTTTGACAGCATTCATATTTTCACTGAGGTTAAATGTGTATTAATTTTTCAAGAGAATACCTGATTAAGGTATTAACATGTTTGTAATGTGACCAACATGATATATCGTATGATATATGGGGGATAAATGGTGGTATGCAAATGCTCGGTAGATGAAATTTCTAGTTATTGTTTTCTTTATACTACGAGCTTGGACATAAGTATTTTCGATAAGCCTAAATATTTGAATGGATTATGTTAGACATTAGTTAGTATTGTTTAAGGATAGAATTTTTTTCTATAATATTGATGGGATTTTATAATAATGTAGTTTTAGAAAAAGGAAAACATGTCGGGCGGGCGAAAACTCATCGTGTTAGACAAGGCTGTGGGAATAGAACCCACAACCAAAGTGCGACAAGCATTTTTCACCTATCACTGGCCTACATGAAGTACCTGGTTAGTAGAAACTAGTTTTATTTTATTAAGCGGTATGATAGATAAAGTAAATGTCCATTTTGGAATCATATACAATTAACTTCACCATAGATGGACTTATGATAACTTTTTCTTGAGAAAGGAGGAATGACACATCATTCTATCACATGATATGTTAATATATCAAGAATGACAAATTCAACTCCATTACTTTAAGAGATAATGTGGAAATTGTTCAAGGCACGAACAATAGTGGGATTGTACCAAAATAATGTAAGTATTTCTTCTAATTATAATTATTCAAAAATAGAGAAATGATCTTGAAAACAAATAAAATTTTCCTAGTGTACTCATATTTGATGAATCAGATAGTACCTTATATCATCACAAATTTATGGCTTTGTGATTATTGGTTTTTTTATAGCAATGTTCACTACCACTCTCCATCAAAACTTGATGGTTATATTTCTCTTTCATATCCATATTTTCACCTATGTTCTCTTATGTGGAAACCCAGTGATTAGTAAATTTGGGTTACCATTACCTTTAATACTTTATTATTTAAATATATGTTTTGGTATTCCTTTTTACGATGTGGGTTTCAATGAAAGAAACTCTCATGTAATAAACCAATTATAACCTCGACGAATTTCGAGGGTGAAATTAATTTTAAGGGGGTAGAATGTAACACCCTGAGATATTATAATATATATTCTTTTTAATTTATTTCATATCATCTGTTTTGCGATACACCAAGATTATCTTGCGTTATACGCAACACCGTGTTAGCTTGTAGTATACGCAACACTAATCTTGAATCGTGTTACACACAATTTTAAGTTCATTTGATAGTAGTAATTCTATGAAACATTGAGTGTGTGTATATATATATTCAATGTATAAATGAAATATTTTTGGATTTTTTTATATGCAACAATAAAGTAGTCCTGCACTACACGCAACCCTGACTTGGCTTGCATTACACGCAATCACGACCTTCTTCGATAGCGTGTGTTGTACGCAATACTGAGTTTCACTGAACAACGATATATTGTTATAATATTATTATAAACAAGATGTTATGAATATTATTAACTAGATTTTGAATTTTATTAAATTATTAATAATCCTACACATTTTTTTGAACATGGTATGAGAATAAAATAAAATTTTCAGGTAAAATAAATATTTAAAAAAATGCAGTTTTGCCTCCTTTTAATTCCACACCGATTTGAAATATAATTTTTGACAAGTTTATAAATTCAATTTTACAAAATAAAATTCTTATTTTGAATCATGATATAAAAATTTACATTGGATAAAGTTTTGATATTTTTCTGACAACATTATTATTTTGATGAATACTAAAAACATGATAAATTTTACTTAAAAACAACTTTTTTTCATCGAGATAATTTATATGGTTATAATAGTAAATTGTTTTAAAGTAGAAATAGAATATATTTTTACCATTAAATATAATTTATGTCATTATCATTTATTTTACATTGAACTCATAGGTTAAATCAATTCAATCTTTTGCAATGTTTTAAATAAAAACACGTTATTTTCGACAACGAGATTAATTTAAAATTAATTACTGCAACTTCTGTGTTTTAAATTTTGAAAAATGGATTCCATATTACAATTCTGTGGGTCTAAATTTTGTTGATAGGATAATTTTATTCTTTTGATATTATGAATACTAACTACGGTAATTTTTATTTACTCCAGTTAAAGGTAAATCAGATAATTAAGGGTAAAAATAAGATTATTAAATTACTCTAACACCTACCAAAATTATATTGGATGATTAAAAGTAGACCCATATCAATGAAGGTTCAGAATAGATTCATTTTGTGGACTTTTTACCACAAATATAATTTAATTATTATTAAAACCAAATAAAGTGACAACATGTCACTCTCTTAAATCTTATAAGTATAATAATTTTAATTTAGTGATAAAATTCTTGAAAATTTGAACATGAATAATCTCCACAAATATAATAAAATTATCTAAATCGTGTGATTTTTTTTTAATTCTTATGGATTAAATAATTATCATTAAATGTGAGACAATAGCGATGTTGATATAATTTTATTGATTGAAATATCAAATAAATGGTTTTAAAAATATTAAAATAAATATTATGAACTATTTGATGTCCTCGACAAATTTTATAGATAAATATGACATGTAATGAATCTATTAAATATTTTAGTTCGAACATTTATTTTTTTGGATTTTATTTAAATTCAAATAAATGAATAGTGTCAAAACTGACACTATTGTTATTTTATAAAAATAACATAATAAAAAATTGTTTAAAAATCACAATAATATTTAAAAATTATAAAGTAAAAATTAAATGGTCTAAAATGTCATAACTTATCCAATTATAGAAAATTAAAAACACATATTTAATTATTTATAACATTTTAAAATTTAGAATCTTATTACCACAAATAAAATTATATAGATTAAAAAATGATAAATCAAGTTGATAATGTTTAAAATAAATTTCCAAATTGTATAATTTTTACTTTTTGATGAGAGTATAACCCTATCTCATTTAATATTAGAATATGAGTGGTTTTTGGAGGTTTATTTGTGGATTTTTATTTACTATAAATTAATATTTTTGAGGTTTTCAAACGTGCCCCTCTCCACCCATATAAAAGGGAACCTCCTCCCTCTTCTCTTCACAACACTTTGAGCCTTCAATATCTGCCAAACCATGAAAATTTCTCTTCTCCACTTCCCTAGAAACAGTATGGAGGTTCTGGTCTTCTCAAAAGACCAACTCTAGTCTCTTAATAAGAAGCTTAAAAAAGGTTCGTCGAAGAAGATGTAATCTCTTTTACCGATTCTTTCAAGTTTCTTTCTTATTCAACGTCTTATTCATTATTTGTTTCATTTTAAAGTAACACAATAAGTATCACTAATATAATGATATGTTATTATTAATATGAAACAACCCCATTTCACCTTCTATCCATCCTACGGAAAATGAAATCAACATGCGTGCGTACGTAAGAAATACCGTCTCCACGCCGTGGTGTAATCAGTTTTTCCACCACCACATTACATAGATGGGTATAATGGTGTAAAAATAACTATATATGGTTATTATAACATCATACTGATTCTGAGACGTTATATAATCCACTCCAATTCTATTAAATAATTATGTGAACGATATCATTGCTTGTCCGTACGTACAGACTACCGTCTCCACGAAAACGATGAGATTCATTTTCCATGATTAACCATTCAAGTATGATTATAAATTATATATAATAAATAATAATGGAAGATTTTAAAAAACAATGATACTGGATTTATGTACATATATTTTTCATTTACTCAATTCCATTCAATTCAATAAGGGAATGAAAACAGCGTTCTTGTGTAAGTACGGCTTACCGTCTCCATGAACAGTTTATTTAATTCCATTTATCGATCTATCATATATATTTATATGATGAATATATATTATGTTTTACATTATGGAATTATATAAATCAACATATAAGTAATAATATCAAGAATAAAAAGTCATAACACGTACGATAAATGAAACGATATTACCCAAAACGCTTCTTTAACATGGAATTCACAACAGAACGGTTAATATACAGACATAAGTGAACCATATATGATATCATAACAATGAATATGATTATATAATTAGTAAATTAAATTATTTAAATCATTATACATGAGGTTATGATACATACAAATCATATCAGGCATAAGGTATGGGATAATATTGCAATCTCAATTTTATCCGGGATTTTTTATACATAAGTATTTATCGGCGTTGTATTTTTCATCCATGTTCATAAAAATGTTATTCATAAACTGTTTAATATTCTACCATGTATTTTTAAAGTCATGTTTACCCCTATTTGACTTTTACTTTATGTTATGGAAGGAATCTTTCTTTTTTTACTGTATAAGGTACTATTTTTCTTTTCCGGCAAAAGTAAGAGAATAATTTTTTTTAACTTATACGACATTAATAAATTTTTACAGGTTTATAAGGCCTTATTTTCATGATGAATAATCTACATGATTTCATGACTACTTCCAAAAAAAATACTTTTCTTTTAAAATTTCATGGAATTTTGTGAAAAGAAAATGAATTTGAGGAAGAAAGGATATTTTCCTCAAGAATTCATTTCAAGTGTTTCATCAAAACCATTTTCCATATATGATGACATTATTTCATTTGTGTATGTTTCAAGTATAATGTCTCTATGATTTAATTGGTTTCAATTTTCTTATGATGAAATGATATCCATTTGTTTTATAAGGATTATGTGATGATGAGATGATGTTTCTGAAACCCATTTTACTCATTGGGTTATGATGAATGATTTTTGTTTATGTTATCCCACACTTAAGAATGATTTAATTATGATATGGTTAAGACCTATATCTCTCTCCAATGAATTGGGTAAAGATTTCTACCTCATGAAATAGACATGGCTAGAAGGGTAAGTTAATGTAATTTAGTGATACAGGTCTGGAATGAGGTGTGAACTTGATTCAGTAAAGGACATTGTCCACTAAGATGGTCTTGGAAGAAATGCTTTGGATACTATGTAAATCATATCAATTACTTAATGGTTTTAAAAAATTACATATTTTATAACTGTGATATTTTATCATGATTATTTTTCTTTTATGATCTATGACTTACGTACTACAATGATTTATTTCACCACTGATGTTTCTGATGTTTAAACATTATGTTCATGTTTTTAAGTTCAAATTTATATGGTTTGTTTTATTGTCTCCATGCTTACCCTTACTGAAAATTTGAGCTCACCCTTTTATATGTTTTCTTTTCCCTGTGATATAAAGAAAGGTTTTAGATAAAAAAACAAAATCGGAAGTTATTTATGAGAGATGTTGAAGATATTTCACCAGTATTAGATGATTATGTTCTGAGTTTCCAAAGATACTAAACTATTACGGTCCATGAGTGTTGGGTTTTGTTATGTATTCATTATTTCGCAAAAGTAATGTAATTTCCTTGTACGTCATGATTTGGGTCTCTATAATTAGGTACATATAATTGATTATTTGGGATATTTGATTATTTTATAAAATTGAAAACAAATATAATTATTTTAATGATTTTTTAATGGTATAAATAATTTCAATTAATTTCATATCAATTATTAATCATTTTTTTATCATCTATATTTTTTCAAATGTTTCTCACAAGGATCAAGTATATATTTTTTGTTATAGAATGTCAAATTTTACAAAACATGGACAGTAAAAGATTTATGAATGAATATTTATTTTAAAATTATTTTTTTTAGAAATATGTAAACTATGTTGAAATATCTTCATTTTCAATTAATGGTTTCCCTGATTATCAAAAACTATAAACCTAATGGATCAAGGGGTGTAAGGAAAATCAAACAATTATTATAAATAATATAATTAGGGGTTACTTATGATACTTGTTTCTGTATTTGGTATCATTTTTTGGGTTTTTATAAATTTATAGGTTAATATATTTTTAAATGAGATTAATATTTAGAATAATTTAAGGGTTAATATATTTTTTGGGATCATAAGTTATATGTTTTGGATAACTATAAATGTTAAAATTTTATAGTGAATTAAGGTTATTTTTTCTTGAATAAAAACAATTGAATAAAATATAACTTAGTCATAGATATCATATTATTTATCCTTCGTATAATATGGTTTATGGTTATTTTAGTTGATATACACATACTAAATGGTTTTTGTATTAATAAATGGTCTGATATAGAATGAACCAATTTAATAATGGATATAATGTAAAATGTGGTGGTTGAATGATCATTTAATAAAATGGGAAATAATTTGTAGTGAAATATATTATTGTTATGAATAATTTCATTTATCAAGTATTTAAAATAAACATAACTTATGTATGTTTCTTAAAACCTAAAATAGGAACAAACTAGAGATTCATTAATGTTATGGAGATAAAGGACATGATAGTAAAATGATTGAACTTCCTATGTGTCATGATTATGGGGAGAAACACATAGGAAAATGAATCAAAGGAATTCTATCAAGTTGATATTTAGAAAAAGTTGGAAATAAATAAATAAAATGTGATGTAAATTGAATAGTTTTTATAACACAATGGTGCGGAATAACGTTCTTCATAGTATAAGACTATTAATATATAATTTTAAATGTGGGGGTGTGGTAATTATTAAAAATTATTTTATATATATTTAAGGATGAAAACACTATGAAGGACGTATAAAATGGATGAATTATTTTAACATGTTTTGATTATATTTTAATAAGTAAACATAATTTTATTCATAATTCAAAGAAATGATAAATATTTTTCAATTAAGATGGAGGTATTAACGAATAAGGTAGAAATATTGGTTAGGGGTTTAGGAAGGAAGTGGAGTCATTGAAATATATATTAATAAGGTTCTCAGTGATAAGATGTAGTATAATATTATTTATGGATATATATGATTTATGAAAGACAATAAGTTCAAAAGTATTAACATTAGTCAGATATTTATTTAATTGTATTCGAAGATGATTAATGGTATTTTAGAGATAGTTTTTGGTCTCAATGAACTATTGAGGTATATTAAGCCCTTAGGATTATCATATTATTTAACATAATCGTTAATCAAGAATAGTTTTTTTATATTGGGGAAAATATTTATAAAATAATGATAATGTTTTAATATTAATATAATATATTATTTTGATGTAATAATTGATGATTGGAATAAAAAGTTATTATATTTTTTGGGAAAAGGTATTTTATCAAATTGAAAACCATATGAATAAAAGGTGATTTTTTTGACTTTTTGGTTAATTAAATTATACAGTAAGTTCACTATATTCATAAAAACATTAAATAAATAACGATAAAAGAGAAAAAAATTTCTAATATGGAATTCTATATCAAACTGTCTGATATTAATTGATGAATAAATATGGAGATAAATTTGTGGAGAATATATGGTTTTATTGTTGATTAATATTAATTTATGTGATTGATGGAAAAGATTATTATAATTTGTATAATATAAGATAAGGGAATATACATTTTTGGAGTGATACTTAATGAGTTATTGAGGTTGTATGGGAATAAATGTTAATTTTTTTTGAATATTATTTTATCAAATCATTATAATTTTTTTTCAAATTTTTTCTATCATAATTTTTCCATTTTTAGGATTATTGAGTGATTAGATGATTTAATTTGAACTTTTTGTGTTAATGTTATGGTTAGAAAGATTAATGAATTAATTTTTAATATAATGGTTTAGTCATGTTGAATATTATCATACATTGTGATGAAAATATTTATTTTGGTTAACTATATATATAATAGAAAAACAATTATAATTCCTTTTTTTATATTATGTTATATTCAGATTTAATTTTTGAACATTAAGAATGAAAAATTGTGATAGTTATATATCATTCATAATAAGAGGTGAACCACATGCATAAAAATTATTTTAATTCAATCAATGGATATTATTGTTATTATAATATTTAAATTAATGCAGCATGTAAATTTTCTATGAGTCTCTATTTTCATGGAAAAAATATTTTGGTAGTCTCCCGTAAGAGGAAGATAATTTTATTGAGTCTTATTTGGAAAATATCATCTACATAACTAGGTATTATATTTGAAAATCATTCAAAAGTATGTGTCTCTAAATTGTGAATGATATTTTAATGAAATATTTTAGAAATAATATGTTACATAGTATTACTCGAGAAATTAATGATGTTCCCTAATAGAAATTTAATAAAATTATATTAAATAATATTTCATTATAATTGTGCATATAAATTTTCCATTCCATATTACATATATTTTCATTAATCTTAAGACTACATTATTATGTACTATTTTAAACTAATTTGTTTGAAGTTTGCTTCCACCAATTAGAATTGATTTGTTGATTTTTTTTAAAAAATTTAATTTCAACTTGTGATAATATTTTAATTTGATTTCTCTATGGGGACTGGGTAATGTATCAAACTGATATTTTATTATATATTTAATTAAATAAATATATTATTGAAAATTTTGTGATAAAAAAATGAACTAAAGTGGGTAATAAATTATTAATATATATGGAAACCATAAATAAAATATTAATATAATATATTTAAAAAAATTAACACTCATTGGTAAATTATATTAAATTATGTTATGAACACTTTAAATGTAAAAGGGTAATTTTACTAAAGATGTTTTTTATATTGACTTTTCTTTCAAAGATAAAATTTTATATTTTTGAATGTTATATTTACAATATAATCATAAATTTTTACTTTATGATTTTAAAAAATAGGGATAATTATTTTGGATCTTTTTGATAATATCCATTATTTTTTGAGTAGTAAATGAATCTAATGTTATAGATATAATCACATTAATGTATTTATTATGATGTATGGATGAAATTTAATTTTATGAATTTTTTTATAGAATAAATATATATTTTAAAAGTCTTATATTAAATATAAAAAAGTAATTTTGAACATATAAATCCATATTTTATATATTGTAAATCTCATTATTGTTTCTATTCAGATAATAACTTTTTAGGTTCTTATTTTTATCCATGTTTTCATAGGGTTCAATAAATATTTCGATCTTTATTAAAGAAATATAATTGAATGTTTATTAGAAATAATAAATTTAGTTATAGAGGAATTATAATTATATATTATTTTGGAATAAATTTTTTTATGATTAAAAAATTTTATTTTCACAAAACTAATTTTTTCATTTTAAAAAAATATATTTTAATAAATTTATAAAACCTAAAAAATTGAATTTTATAAAATATATTATGTATATGAATTTATAATATTATAATTTTTTATTAAATCTCATTTTATACTTAGTCATAATTAATAGATAACATGGTAAAATTATATTACAATGCTCAATGTTAAAATGGGAAAATATGAGGTTAAACTGAGAGATGCGGTTTAAAAAATATTCAAAAAAAAACTATTATTATATGAGTTAATTTAGACCCAGAAATATCACACATCTAAATTATAATATATTGGATCTTCAATCTATAATAATGTATATTTATTATATTTTAATGTTATTCATATTTATTAGGGTTATACTCCTCTCATTTATAAAAGGGAACCTACTATCCACCCATAAACTCCAAAATTAAGAACCCATTATAGAGTAGTGTCATTCCAAATCCCTCTCCAAATATTATTACCAAATCCTTGAGGTAGTCATCTTAGAAAGAGACTAATAATATAAGGATTATTTTTTAATACAAAATATGATATCCAACTAGAAGGTGTAAAAATATATTGAATTCTTTCGAGTTTATTTCTTCTGCATCCTTTTTAAAATAGATTAAAAATAAAAATATAATTATATCATTATTATTGACATATTTAAATTTTATTATTTTGGGGTAAAAACGTTTTTCTACCTCATTTACATCCATTTTGATATGAAAACTTGAACCATTCGTATGTGCAGACTACGTCTCTAGAATGAAATGTGATCATTTTTCATCACCACATAACAAAATTGATTAAAAATATGAATATAGTGTGTATATATATATGAAATTTATAAAGTAATAATTATTAAATAATGGTAATTTATTTTACACCATTTTCCCTTCATATATTTGGGAAAATTGAATCATCACACTTTCGTACATATAAAATACAGTCGTCACAAAGAGATATAATTATTTTCACATCATCACCTCACATGTATGTTCCTACCAGTCAATTAATTCAAAAATTAAGATATTTATTTTATTATTCGTATTCATAAAAAATTAAATAATTGATTATTTATTTTCTTTTTATTACATTATAAAAAACCCACTAACACATATGTACGAACTACCACCACAATGAACGTCATATGTCATTTTCCTTCACGACCTTCATTGGATGGTGATAATAGTATATTAAATATATATATAAAATAATAATAAGATGGTTATGATTATGGATATTATTTAATTATGATAACTTTTACTTCTTTCAACCTAGAAATGTTGTCTTAAAGGATAATGTTTGAACAACCTTAAAACATCTTATAAGAACATGGCTGATTTAGTAACTAAATAGTTCAATTTGGAAGAATTAAATAAATAAAATAATGAAATCACAATAAATATTAAAATTATCATGAATAATTTATATTATTAATATTATTTTATTATTCTATAATATAAACTACATATGTAGTGATTTAGGACACAAGGTAAATGACAATTTATTAAAACAATATTTAAAATGTTATCATCATTTTTAAACCATTTCATTGTTCATTTGACCATTTTAATAATATATTTCTATATAAAATTAAAGAATTATTAATTTAATTTAAAAATATATTTTACTTATATATATGTGTGTGTTAAAAATTTATTCTTTTCAATGTTTTATGTATAAGTTGTGTTGTATCTCAGTACAAAAGTTCAATGAAAACGATTACAATGTCAACCACTTGAAACCCTTTTACCACAATTATAGTCCTTATTAATTAGAAATACTATATAGGATTTTAAATATATTTTCAAAAAATATAATATTTTTAATGTTATAATAATTATTAATTATTATATGATTTCACACGAAAATGATTTATTTCAATTTTAAGAAATATCAAAATGTGCTTTTGATAATTGTTATACTTTTTTTATCAGGAGGATTATGATGAAAATTTAAATATAATAGATTTTTTGAATATAATACATGATACATGATTATTATTTATGGATGTAGGAATGTTCTATGGACCAAAAACCTTAATGTACTTCTTTCATTATGTGATGGGTGCCTCCATTAAACCCTTCCAATGCATTGCTAATGTAGACTGAGTTAACTTATAAGTCACTCATAATATGTGCATGTATATTACACATGATTTGTTATTCCAGGATTAATGTATTATTCCATAGAATGCCTAATGGTTTTTCTATTCTAACTATGGTTTTTAATAAAATAGTTTACATTAATGTAGTTTTTTAACAATTTTATGAATAATTTTACATTATAAAGGGGAAATGAATTTTTTAAATGTAAATTGTATTTCATTGGATCATGTTTTTCATTGAAATTTTTATGGCATTAATTATTCCCTTAGGTTTCATATAAAATATTTATTTATATTAATTAAGAATTATTTTTTTTCTGTATAAATAAATGTTTTATATGGATGATGTTAAATTTATTAATAGGAAAAAAATTTACATATCTTTATGCATTTAAAAGATGCTAAGTTTTTCACATTAATGTTATGTCCCTCCCTGAGAATTATTTTTAACATCCCACACATTAAAATTTATTTCACATTTCCCAAGGATGGTCATGGATTATATCAAGTAAAATGGGGAAACATCTTATGTAAAACAAACATGGAATGAATGAAATATGACATTAAATATAATAACCGATATTAGGAAAAAATGAATACTATGTTTATATTTAAATTTTTATGATTATTTTTAAAAATTAATTTAAACTATAAGCTTAGAAAATATGGGAATTTATGGAACGATAACTCTTGATTTAACTCATGTAATTTGCGGAGGTTTATGGTTTGGGTTTTTTTAATGATGAAAACAAAATTATTGTAATAATTTCATAGAAATATTTAATAATATTTTTCAGTGGTGTTCATGACATTAGTTCATTTAATATAACATGATTTCAAAAATTTATAATTATATATATATATTATTTTTAGCTACACATCTGTGGACATTTTTAAATCCTAAATATAATGCTGGATCAAAATATATTAACCCAGGATGTGTCCCAAAAAAATGTATTTCTTGGAGAGGTACAATTTTTATCAAAAGACATGAAACTCTACATTGAGATTTTACAAATTTTAATTCAAAACTAAATTATTATTTTTTATTATTGATATAATAGTAATCAAATAAACAATAACATTATGGGTACATAACCTGATGGAGATGATAGAGCATGGAAAACTCTATAGTTTGACTTATATTCAAGCCAATGCATTTATGAACATATTTTAATTATGGATTTTGTAAGGGGAAATATTGTGATATTTCGTGGACGAACTAAGAGAAGAGAAATAATTTTCCTTCTTCTTATATCAATTCTTAATATCCTTTATTTCATGAACAAAATGTCATTATGAAATTTACCATTATTTCTATACTTATCATCTAAAAAAATAGATAATATGTTCTTAATTTTTTTTTATGAAATTAGTGATCTTCCCAAATAAGGGGACAATAAAAAAATGAGATTTGTGACCGGATAATCACGATCTAGGAAACCTATAATGAGGATGGATTTTTTTTATATTTGATTATCATACATCTCCATTTAAAAATATCTTCTTCTAAAATGATATTCTATAGAGATGATCAAGGTAATATGTTTCAAAAAAAATTGAAATCATAAATGTAACATTATATAAATAAATTATAATATTAATCTCAATAGATGAAAAAATGATAATATTTTTTCTCATATAATTTTTTTACCAAATAATATAATTTGATAATTTTTATAACCAAGAAGAAATAACATTTTAAATGATATTGGATTAAATAATTGAATTGTATTATATGGTTGATTCATGGAAAAAATATAATACAGAAATTATTCATTATAAATCATCCACGATAGCTTAATTAATTTTTAATTTATTTCCTAGAGTGGGATAATAACTATTGTGAAGACTTAATTTTCTTGAAGAATTTTATATTGGATATTATTTTTTGTTATTAAGATAATGATATTTGATCATGGTGTTTAAATTTAATAATAATATTTATATTTGATTAAATAATTTCAATGATAAGTTATTTCATCCAAGATGAAATAATAAATCAATTATCCGAAAAATAATTACATATTATTATTATAATATCATTAACTAAATCAATCTCAACATACAATATATGAGAAAAGAATTAATTGTTTATTCGTACATGTGAATTATCAACTCCATGAACTAATTTACATCTTCTTCTGTTACTGTATATGATGATTGATTATAATGATAGATATAATATTAAAATGTGACATTAAAGTAATATTTATAAATTTAAAAAATATATTTATGTTATTTTCTTACCTAAAATGAAAATAATAACAATTACATCATTTGTGCGTACATGTGAACTATATCCTCCAGGAAGTGATGTGAATCATTTTGATTCACCACATCACTTATATGATATATATAATTACATATAAATTATTATATTATTTTAATAATATTATAGTCATTTTAAAAAGGTAAAATAGTTAATTCATTATTTTCATAATGTTCAATGATAAATGTATTCAGTTACTCATTCATACATATGACCTACCATCTCAATGATTATAACAGTGTACATTTCTCAAAACCATTATTAATGGTTAGATTTAAAAAATATGATTAATGTGTAAATGTTAATATTATGCCATGAATAATATTTTGGAGTTTTTTACTTATTCTCACATGTACAATTTACATCATACCATGTTCATTTTGACTCCATTACCAAATATCGACAGAATGTTTCACATAAACTCAAATAATTTACTAATATTATTAAAATATTATTTACTAATATAAATTGAATAATGAAAATGGAAATGGTTATTAAGAAAGAATATTTTAATCTAATTTTGTTATTCATGGTGATATATAATAGATGAAATATGTCAGACTCAATGTAATGGAAATAAGTACTCAATTACCATTCATTGAGTTAATTATCAATGTCATTGGTGTTGTTTTTCCTAGAATATGTTTGAATGACCTATGATTGTTTTACAGGTAATATTTACTTATAATGGGTGTATTAATATTTTTCACACATAATTATGTCATTGATATATCCTTAATCTAATGATATGATCTTTGCAAAGTACTTTGTCATGATCTTATTTCATTAAGGCTTGTTTTGACGTTAAACACCAACTGATTTTATAAGGTGTAAAATAAAACACTTTTAATTTTAATTTCATAAAAATGTTTTAAAAATGAATAATTTTTTTTTGAAGAAATATAATTAATGAGAAAAATACATTTTTTTCTAACATATGCGGTGAAAATTACTTTTTCCACCGTCGTAAACGTTAATTGATTGTTGGATTCTTCTATAACCGGTGCTATTTTTAAAAACAAAATAAATTCCACATTTCCTTTTTTGATATTTTGGTATTGAAAATGGTTTGGATAGTAGATTGATTATATCAATATCTTGTTATGATATCTTGTTAAATCAATGTGGAAATGTTATTTTTTCTCTATGAATGTCTTATATGTTATGATATTGCTATGGTTCTTAGGCATTGTTTATGTATATGGGTGGTTCTATGATAATCTAAGGGTTGGAGACCACATGATAGCTCTCCAATGAATTGGGTAATTATATGGATGTAAACATTAATGTTTCTCTTCAAGGATTTGGGGAATATATTGTGATGGGTATTACAAACATAACTATGAAGGGTACTACATATATCACTGGGAAGGCTACAATTTAAGAATGATATGGATGTCACCAGTTAACATTTATAATTTATTATTTCTATGAATATTTAAATAATATTATGATTTCATATTTTATTATAATGATTTTATGTTTTGTGGTTTAAAAGTTTGATTTCATTGGTTTATAAGTATTCAAGGATTAATGATTTCATTCCTTATTTTTAATTCATAACTGAGATTTTTGGGATCCTCCAATGTTATGGGAATGTTTTTCAAATTGTATTAGGATGGGTTAGAGAAAATAAGAAATCATGAATATTTTTATCCAGAGAAATAAATCATGTTTTATTGGAAAAGGGTTTACATTGTGAAAAATGGATTGATAGTTTATGTTTCTACTTTGTAAAATTTGAGTTGTTATGTAATAGTTATGGCCCATTTCTCTAAAACTGTATTCCTAAAAATATCATCAATGTAAATGTGATGAATTAAGTCATGGTTATGTACTGTTTATGTCTAGTTCGTTATAAATAATGTGATAATATAGCGTATTTATATGTTAACTACGATGATTGGGTTGAATTTATATTTGAGATTGACTTTTTATTATGTATAATTTTGTATTATATTTAAAATAATATTAATCATTTTGAAATGAATGAATTAGATTTTTAATTAATTAAATATATAAATATTTAAACAATTTATTTTAAAAATGATGATGTAGAGATTTATGATTGATGATGTGAATGTTTTTATAATGAACTGATAATAAATAAATTGTAAATTTTATGAATTATATATATATTTCATAATTTCATTTGAAATAATTGAAATGTTGTAAAAAAATTCTTTCAAATGGTTAAAAATATATAATTTAAGGGTAAACAAATTTGAGGTATTGTTTGGAAAATTATTTAGATTAATGTCTAATATTAGTTGTTTATCCTTAATATTTTTCTTCATTGAGGATGGTGAGTGGATAAAATGATTAATGGACGATTAATTAGGTATTAATCATGTATTTATGTTCTAAATTTTCTCATAATTTCCCAATATATTTATAATAATTTTTCTACTGAATATGATATATGATAGAATGAATGATGTGTGATTTGTAACAGTATAATGTGAATTTTAATTAATAAATTTCTATTTGAAATTTATTCAATAATTGCAAATTATTATGCATGGAATGTATCAATTACATGATTAATAATGATCATAAATGGATATTTATTGAAGATGAAATTCTTGTATTAGCATGATATGATGGTAAATTTCTCTTTTTTGTAAAGAGAGTTGATCTAATTATTAATGTTGTGATTAAATTATAATATGATTTTCTTTATATTTTTTTAAAATATATTCACTAATTTTTCTTATGAAGGAAATTATTGAGTTGCAATATGTAATAACCCTAAATATTGATATGATAGAAAAAACTAGTTAGTGTATGTTGATATTGGTCATGGATTTGTCTATACTATGGCATTGAAAAAAGGGTGATTAGTATTCCATGTTTTTGGTAGGATTATTACATAGTCCATGGTTTTTCACATGATTTGATCATTTGTTCTTACAATTATTTTTTATTAAATGCTAAAATTTTCTATATTATAATCCAATGTACTCTGGTAAAAATTTGATATTGGATTTTATAAGCTAAATAAATAAATTAAAATCTAGTATTCATTTCACTATACACATGACTGTAGATTGTGAATTTATAAAAAAATTGTGATCTTGGATTTATTCTATAGAGATTTATTTCTCTCACAATATACACTCATATATGATTAAGGTGTATATATGCACGATTTAATGAATTAAATAACGATGTTTATGAGTAACAAATAGTTGGATATTGGAATCCTAATTGAGATACCAAAAGAGTTTGTAGGTGTATACAAATTGGTTTTGTATCCTCAATTGTGTGTTCTTTTAAAATTATTCTTTTTATAATCATGTTATTTAAGCATTAAACCTTCTATTTATTATTAATATGACATAAGGGGTGTTGTTGGAGAATTGATTTATAGATTTTTGTTGGTTGTAGGATACGAGTTTCTGTTGGGTTCTTTTTAATTTTATTGTCTTTAGTTAGATGTAATGGACCATTTTAGGGTAAATTAATCAACTTGAGATACTCATAGATTCTTAACACAATGTTATATCATTTACTGATCAAGGGGTACATTTGTGAGAATGTTTTGTATCACCATAGTGGAAGGGGTATGTTGAGGGTGTGTTGTTTCAAAACCCCCTTATAAAATTTCATAATTAAAAAATATAATCATAATAGGATGTTTATTTCTCCAACAAAATAAATCAATGATTGGATAGTATAATTATGAATATTAGTGTTGGTAGTTCAAAAATTAGTAGTTTTAAGGATCCCTTTTACATTCCCATGACTTTCAAAAATGTATTGAAAGTACTTAATTAACGAAAATCCTTGACTTCACATCCTCTTCTTTGTCAATTTTTTATTCTTATCATAATAATAATTCTCTAATTGGGTTGATGTATAATTAGAATGTGTCAAAATGGATAATAATTTCATCTAGAATATAATGTATTAATCTGAAATCTATGAGAAATTATTTCTTTACTGGATTAAATAAATTCATTTACTCCTTTTCCAATACAAGTCAAAATATATGTTTCCCCTTAGGAAGATTGATCGATTCTCATCATATTACCAAAAAATTTAATCATCTAATGATAAACATATTTATATAATTTTTTATGTCTAATATTTAAAAGGTTATTAATATAACAAATTTACCAATTCGAAATAAATATACAAAATGATTCTGGTGGGATTTCTAATTAATTAAATTTCTTATTAATGTTCAACAGTTGTGTTTGTTATCTCTCTAATTTCATCTCCTGAAAAAATAAAATATTAATGATATCAATTATTGATTCATGAATAATAGAACCAGGGTATACTATTCTTCCATAAAATTCATATATAATGTCAAAACATCATTATTCCCTTAAATTATAATTATTTTAGTTATTAGAACTCGATATTAATCAAATATAAGTACAATTCAATAGTCATCTAATTTAATCCCATTGTAGAAGATATTTTTTGATAATATGGTATATGATGAAATTTGGGTTAATATATATGAACATGGGACAATTATCTATATTTTCTATGTTCAATATAAAAATATAATTAAATTATTATAATCAATTTTTCTAACTTCTGATCTCTTTATGGGTATGAAATTATATTTGTGTTCCATTATAGATCCAAATCCTTGAATGTATTCTTGTTATTTTTTTCCCCATTTATTTGGTTTTACCTCTACAAATTACTTTTATGTAGTAGGTTGAAATTTGTTTGGTTATATAGTATCTTCTTTTATATTATTTGGATCCTTCTATCTTATGTTCAAATTATATCTTTCCACAACCTTGACATTCCCAAAAGATATGAATATCAAATCATCTCTTTGTCATAAATAATTGGACCATGGATGTTTTATTTTTTGCATTACTCTAAACAAAAAATACAACTTGAACCTCTAAACATTGGATACTTTCTTGAGTACTGATAGAAAATTGAAAACATACTTTATTGATTTTGGGATTCATTGAAAATAATTTTCCAACTTGAGTAGATTATTTTTATTATTATAAAATATTAATGAAACTTTTTATGTCCCAATATCATTTTCAATTAGCATAAAAATAATTCGAATGTATGTCCCTTGTTAATTCCTTATTATATAAGTTTAATCTATGATTAAAACCTAGAAATACCATCTAATTTGAAATTACATTATTAAATCCAATATAAATTTAGATGGTTCTTCAAACCTGGGTTATATGTGAAGGAAATTCGGTCATCATTTATTTTTGTCCTTCCACTATATTTTATAAAATAGATTTACTCCTCTATATATTTTCATGGGGGGGTGCTGGAAAATCTATGTTTATATAATGGATTTTACTCTAAACAAACATTCCATTATAAAAGTATAACACCTTATTATCTTAATATTTTCCATGAAATTCAATAATTTCATTTTCATATCATCGTTATATGATTTAATACCATTAAAACAATTATATTATTCTTATATATTTTCACCCTCTAACTACTATCAACTGTAATTTCATCGCTAGAAAATTATAAATGTGTTTAACCTCTTTAGTAGTTATATATTAATAGTTTCATTGGGATAATGAGTCATGTAATTAAGATCTCATAAAATTAATTATATCATAACAAATTTTTATACAGATGGAATGTGTAAAATAATTGTGTGGGAATTTTAAGAAGTTCTCTATGGATATTTTAAAAAATTCATGTAATGGATCATTTCTCTTCGAAATTAAATGTTTATATTATTTTTCATAAATCTATTTTCCTCTGTATTTAGAAAAATTTCTTAAGGAAATATTTTTAATATATTCCCACGTCTTAGTTTAGATATCTCCCTCCTATAACATGAAGTGCCTATTTTTTTAATTTATAAATTAATGGTAGAACCATAGTCATAGAAATTTCTAAAAAAACATTTCAAAGGGACATACTACTCTATGTATTGAATATTTTTAATAAATGAAATATCGATCATTATTTGAATCAAGTTAATTTTTCAAAAATATTTTAAATTGTGATGTTTTAGCACATAATTAAACACATTGGGATTAAATATGAAGTATGATGGATTTCAAAAAACTCTATTCACATGTAGGATTATCAATATTAATGTTGCATGATATAAATTGTATACAATTTCATTAACTAACTGTTGGATTTATTGTTCTTATTTCATATTAATTTTATTTCATTCGTCTATATCATAAGTATTATTTTATTGGTTTCAGTTGAAACAAATCATTATATATGGTATGGGTGGTAATATATCTAAATTTTGAGACATCTATTTTCACATAACGTAATACTAATAGTTAAAAACCATGTTTATAAATATATATATATTTTAATAGTATTTTTGAAATCATTTTGTGTTTTATATTTTTAAATTTTATTAAAATTTAATTTAGTTTGTTAACAAGCTCTAATCCATGACAACAATGTAAAATTATCTCTTATGTATATTTAACTAAACCGTGTTAATACACAAGTTCAGTAGTAACTATTTAACATTGAGTTATGGGTTATTTTTATAAGGGGATGTTATAATAATATGCAGATAATCATCAATTTTGCTTCTTTATTTCGGGAACATATTTCTGAAATTACAATCCAAAAAACATTTAAGGGGTATAATTTTAGAGAATTATTTTATTTGTTCCAATAAAATGTGTGGATTTTAATATATATCCCATTTTACGCACAATGATATGTTACTTATAAAGAAACACTATATTCATTCTACGTAACACCCATAACATGAACATAGTCTTTTTTAACTTTCCTACTCATTCTTAAGCCCTATTAAAAAAATTTAAAAACATAACATGGAAAAAAACATTAGTCGGTAAAATAAATAAAAATAAACCATTTAGTGCATTTGTATATCAGAAATATCCATAATAAATTTTCCCACATCCATTACAAATATTTTATCCTAAATATCTTTTTATTATTATATGAAAACAATGTAATTGCAAAATAGATATTATAGTACATTTTATATGTAGTTATAAATTAAGAACAATAATCATAAGGGTTTCTTTGAAAACAAGTGAACATGGGGATACAATTCCTAGATAATCCTTCCTTTAAAATTTTATTTAAAATTTTTAAACACATTCTTTAAAAATATAATCTCATTTTCATACCCTTCAAAATAAAAAAATTTCCCTTATAAACCATTTCATTCATATAATATAGGTACCTTGGGATATTATATTTATATTTAACCTTACTAGAACCTTACTAGAACCTTTGAAATTGAATAACCTAAATAGATAATTCTCACATATCTTATGAGTAACCTTAAACAGGTAATTTCCTTCATTTTACCCAGTACATTGGAGAGATATATCTGGACCACCCATCATTAGTGATATATCAGGATCACTAGTTATTCTAATAAAATGTCTTTGATCTACAGTATGAATAATATAAATATATCTTTCACTATAACTATAAATTTAAATTAAATTGTACTTCAATACTATAAAAAATAATAGTTTATATTATCTTATAAAAATAATTTGAAATTTCCATTTCATTAGATAATATTTTCAAAATTACAAGTCCCTAAAGACTAGGAATAAAGTCATCATTGAAAAAAATTAACATTTAGATGAATGTCGATAATAAATAATGGATATGATGGTGGTAATGTAAGTTCTAAAAAAATATTATTATTTTTAATTATGTTTAAATTTGATAAATCTCATTAATTAAATTATATAAATGGACAATTATTAATCCTTTTTAAAAAATAATTTTTTTTTATAAATTGCCATTAGAAACATTAAAATCATAATTAATAAAATTATTGAAACCATTCATGGAACCTTGATATGGATGAAAAATATTTTATAGTAAAACATTATAATGATTTTTTAAAACAAGGTCCTTTACCTTATGTCTAGAACCATTTTTTCATTTGTCTAATGTAACAGATTGATATTTTGAAAGTTTAAAATCATGTTCTATAGAGTATAAAAGAGGAAAAATGTCATATTAAAATGTAACACCCTGATACATTATGATTTTTTTTTCAAATTCAATCTCTTCGATATCGTATGATGTAACAAACAATGACATTAATTGAAATGAGATGATATATAAAACACACAGTTTTTGGGGTGTCTGAAAAAGATAATTATTTCCCCTATAGTGTGTAATAGTAGTAGTGATCAAATTCATCTCTATAGAGTAGTTTTTTATCATGTTTTCAGTGGTGAAAACGTTATGGATTAAATTGATAGGCCACAAAGAATATGGTTTGTGATGATTATATTTAAAGAAAGGTGATTGGGATTTGGCTTTTCTTAGATCTTATAATTCACTCATGGTCTATTAAAAAATGGATTCTTTTTTTATTAATTGGTCCCATAAATGGATTAACAATTATTTTTCCTTCATATCCCTTTATTAATATTAATTTATAGTGAAAATAATTCACCATATTTCCATGATTGTTCTATTATCCATCCATAGTGTCAAAGACACAATGGGTCTTATTGTGGTAAAATACGGAACTCTAAATTTGTAACTGAGTTTCCCTAATTACAAAATTATTCCACCTTTTCGTTCCCATGTATTTATCAATAAGTAAATACGTCTCCACCGAAAATAAGATTTCCCAATTTTGGTGACCCAAAACAAAGATGAGGGAGAATAATTTCCTTAATCCTGAGAATTTATAATATTTAGATTTTAAATAAACATATAATCCTATCCTATTAAAAATTTTAATGTATGTATTGAATACCTTTTTATTAATAAAAATAGAGATAATTATTGGATAAAAACTAGGAATCTAGCATTATATAAGGTCACCTACCATTTTAAAAAACATAAACCATAGTCTAACCATCCATTAAAATGGAATAAATGGAGGTGGAAACGTAATAATTCATATTAAAAGTAAAAAATAACCAAAATTATAACTATAGAGTATCTAGAAGTAGAATTGGGTATTACCTCATGATTAGATGATCCTATTCTTTAGTACAACCACCTTGTCTTTATATTGGTGGTTTATCTATTTATATATCTCATATAAATATATCTAAATCATCATATATGTTGAATATATATTTTTAAAGATATTATGCATTGAATAATAAAATTTTATGATTGTTTTTAAATTTTAATGATGATATTTGATTCCTCATTGATAGTAGAATCATCCCCTGTTGGAAATATACCACTAGGGAAATGGTAGATCATGTGATACCACTGTCACAGTGGTATATCATGTGATACCATTAGCACACAAGTAGTATATCCTACCATTGGTGCTTATCCAGCATATTAGTGGTGGAAGTTTCACATTTGAACTCCATCAGAAACTCTGGGATTCATAATGGCAAGAACAATCTTCAAATTGTGCATGGACTTCAGAATGGTGCAATGTGATATAGTGAAATGTGGTTGCATTAGTGGTGGTCCACAAGGGATCCTGAAATGTAGTGATGGACCTGTATTCCAATGAGAAAAGAGGAATTTTATATTAATGTAATGATAGATCAAATCATGGTTCTCTAGGGACATAGTGGTGATCATTAGTGAATGTCTAGTGGAGGAATGTGATGCATCAGGTTTTTCCCAATGATAGTAGTGAGGTTCTTTGGTGAAACCTTTTGCAGATCAAAGGTAACAACTAACGTAATACCATTGAAACATGTGGTAGCATGTGCTAAATTTTCAGTGGTTTATGTACATGACCGATCACTAACATAATAGTGTAATGTGATTCCATCAGATCAATAGTATTATTTTACAACATTGGCTCAATTTTTGCATTTCCGATAGTCATCCACTATGCATGAGCAAATGTGGAAATGACTATCATACATGACAGTCATCGAGGGAAACAACATTCATCAATCCCTCCATAATTCATTTAGTTTGGAGGGAGATTTATTATAACATTAGGAATAAATTATTTTGGAAAGTGGGATTAGGGGAGTTGATTGAGTTCCCCAGGATGATTCAGGGGGTTTAGAGGCCTCGCGAGTGATCCCACGATCAAAATTACAAGGAGAAATTGGATCAAGACCTCGTCCATCATTTGGGTTTTGATTTGGATATATAAATAATTGAAGTAGTCTTCATGTGGTTGTATCACATTCTCAGGCATCGTTATGAGTTCTTTATCATGATTAAGAGCCCCCACAGTGTCAAAATGGAAATCATCAGCGACTAAAATGGAAGATGGTAGTAAAGAATGAAGGTGGTAGTTGAAGAGGATGGGAGGGATGGGGGTCGATGTATAGGGTTCATGTGGATGAAGTGAAATGACACTATATCTATAAAAATGAATAGAAATAGACTCATTCCTATCCCACCTCAAAATGGAGACACACATATCAAATTGTATAATATCAAGTCGCAGATCCCCCAAAACCATGAAGTAAGATGGGGGTCAGATGACTCATACCTACCACTTTTGATATGTTAAAATTAATACAGATTCCACTACCTTACCATTTTAATCATTAACGTTAGTCGTGCATAAGTACATCCTACCATAACCACCATGATATATGATTAATTCTAAATGATAAAAAACTGAATATTTATTCTAAATATAAATATACATTAATAATAATTTTAAATTACAACAATATTTCATTATTCATGTGATGTAACTATAACATATGATCAATATTTGGATATTTTGTGATGTAATTTCATGGATAAAACAATGCAATTAACACCCTCAACAAATGTGAAATTGTGATATTATTAATAAATATGTAATAATAAGTTATAAAAGAATCCAATATAATCTTATAAATAAAAATATTATTATTTTATAATATAATATATTCTATAAAACTACTATAAAACAGCATAATTTTTTCAAAACAAAATGGAAGTGTGAGGTAATTCTTTTCTTAACTCAATTTCGAATATGTGGGTTATATCTCCTCTTCAGTTATTATATTTTCAAAATATTATTTTTTATAGGAAATTATATTACATTATTATGGTACAAATAGTTTTATTTTTATGGATTATTATTTTTACATGGAGTAAATTCATTTTACAAAACTAATTTAAATTATAAAATCATTATAAAGGCTTTATCCCGTAAAATCATTATTTGAGACACATATTATTTTACACACCAAATATTTTTTATTTGTTTTATATAATTTGAATTTACATACAATATCATTAATACATCTTAATTCATGTTATTTTAAGTTAAAGTTGATATACTTAATTCATGGGAGGTAATTATACAAAAGATACTGAAGTGGTAAGAATTTATGATTCAATTTCAATTAAGATGATGTTATTATTTATTAAATATTCATTTCTGAAACTTATTTAATTATTACCAAAAAATACTTCCTTTTTATTCTCCTCTATTTATTCATTAATTTTTATATAATAGAACCATTATTATCCCTTTTATATTTAAAATTATTTACAAAATATTTTTAATAAAAAATGAATTTCTTTTCTCCCTTTGGATGAAAAGAATTTTTTGTCCAAATCCATGATTACAAAAAATAATTTGAAATATATTTTTCTATTATTGTTTAATGATTCTTTTTACCCTTAATTGTATTTTAAATAAGTTTTTTAAAATGAATTTACCAATAATTTCCTAAACAAGTTATTTTTTAACTTTTCTTACATAAATGTCAATAAAATCTCATTTAATGTAGTTTATTTTTCATAAATAGGATTATTATTCCATTATGACAACTAAATGTTTTAAATATTTCATTTAATGCTTCAATTTGTATTTTAAAAAATGTTTTATATAATGTTTAATAAGCATTTTTCTTTAAAATAAATATTTTCAAAATGGAATGTATATTTTCCACATTATATATTCAAAGTTATCTTTCCAAATAATTTTCCATCAAAGATGAAATCCATTGATGTTTCTCATAGTGAAAAATTAATTTTATTAAATAATTTATATATTCGTTTTAAAAGTTATTTTTGAAATTGAAACAACATTTTTGTTATGGATTGATTCTAATTTTTGTGTATCTCTCTCTCACATATATATCTAGTATTTTCTACCTTCCTTTTAAGTGATAATGCAATAATTATGATTGTTTATATAATTCCTTCATTAGTTAATACACATTAAATATTTTATGAATAATGATTATGAAACTCATTTTATTTCATTGAATAGTTATTTTGTTATTCATTACTATTGATTTGAAATATGAGGAAAATATATCTTATGAAATTTAGAGTGGGTATATAATGATATTCACTAATGTATTGGGTGAATATTTAGTCTCATAAGACATCGTGTAAGGGATTAGAATGAAAAACTAAATGATTTTGGGACTTTTAACACACTGTGTTATTGTTCTGAATGTTGTCTTGGAGTAATGTTTATGTTATATTATATGTTGTTTACATATTTCTTATTAAATAATGATCGAATGATACAACATAATTTATTATATAATTTTATGAAATTAATCACGATACTTATCTGTGATGATATAATGTTATACCATTTAATCAAGGGTTTTTTACATAGAATTTTTATACCAGAATTAAGATTATAGATCACTGCTTTCATTATATATTCTATATGTTATCCGATTTTGTTTATGAACTCATCCTAGAAAATTAAAACATATATTTTTTGTCTCAATTGGTTGTTTTTTTAATCTAGTATTTTCAATATTCAATGACATTATGATAATTATATTCTATTAATGGAAGTTAATGTTAAAAATCAAGAAACAATTTGTATATAGGGATTGGGTCATAATATTTGGTATAAGAGGAAATGATTTGTTATCCTTTCTAAACTAGAAGGAGAAACCATTTTTGTGAATCCTAAAAATATTTAAATGGATAATATTAAGAGTATTAAAATATCCTAGAATATTACTAATGTAAATAAAGAGTGGTTTTAAAAAAATTACATCCCTTTTGGGTACTACATGTGGATTTGGTTATACTAAAAATGTACCTCGGGGTAATAAATATGAAAATATAATGTAAGGCTTGCCTATAACAATAACTAGTACATGACAATGAGCCCAAATATGGACCTATTTGGAATCTCCATGGGTGTATGTTTTTAACATTCAAAAAAAAAATTATGGACCATTATTAAGGGGGTGAAAAATTATTTGATTTGAAAATATTATAGTTAAATTAATATGGATAACATAGGTCGATACCTAGACCATCATATATTAGTATGTACTTGTCAATTATAATTTATTCCTATATTTTTTATATATTAATGTAATTCTATTTTATTATTCTAGTTAATAGCAGGAAGAAGAACGAACTAATTTAACGATGAATGTGATTGATAACGTAGTGATGAGAAAAAAGACGAGACGGTGACTGTAGTAAAGTATATTGTTATTAGGCCAATTCAAATATCTATATATATGATTAAGAAAAGACCCCTTAACAAAATTTGCGACTCTAAAAAGATAATAATGGTTGAGTAAACTTAATTTTCAAGTAGTTGAGACCATGTATAATGTCTTGATTTATGATTCACTATATAATTCCACTATACAGTGGGTCCTATGGACTCAAGCCCACCTCCATGAATGATAGCGGTTGTAGACTTGTAAAAAGGGTGTAAGGTGATAGAGTGGGGATACTATATAATCGTTATCAAAATATAGCTAAACTTAATAATATTATCAATCAATAGTAGAAGAATATGAGTAATAGAGTAGTAGAAGAATAATATCCATAAGACATGAGTAATAAATAAACTATCCAAAAATATTGTCAAATTATATATGATGAATATGTCATGCTCTTATATAAAATAGAATTCTATACATGGAGACATGATTATTGTATAATACACGAATAAAAATAAAAAAAATTAAAAAAAAGAAACTATATCCTTCTATCATCATGATCATATCTCGGTCTTATAATCCCTTGTTCTTATTCAATAATCAATCATCCATCATAAAAATTCCACTTTTCCCATTCCCTATATCGAAACATGATGTTTTTCTGCATACCCAATGGATGCCTGCACAATTTTTGAGATAACACTAAGTAGGCTTCCAACAACGGTGTCTATAACCTTTTCATTCTATGTATAAAAAATTATGTAGTGAGAAATATATCATAGGTATTACAGAAATAAATTTAACAAATAAGGTAAAAAAGTGGTGGTGTCTATACAAACATGGCCCCTTATAAGCCATAATCATGTTCCCATAAACAAGGGAAACTATAAATCCTGATTATGTAGGAGTGAATATATCTAGTATAATGATTTTAATCCAATTACAAGACCACTACTATCTAAAAATTAAGATAAACAACCACTACAACTTATGATTATTAATAAATATATTGGACTGAATGTCTTGATCCAAGGTATAAAATTCCATGAAATCCCCAATAATTCCCTGGAGCTTCATGAATGAAAATCAGTAAACACTTGAGTGGAATTCAGGGATCTTAACCAAGTCATTCCAAGAAACACAGATCCAAGAAGAAGAATAGTCCTTGAAATCCCATGGAATCAGAATCAATGGATTAGAAATGTCCATGTAATCCAATATTATATTAAATACATATCTATGGAGTAGAAATGTCCCTAGAATATAATTTTATCAATATATAAGGATCCAAAATATCCATGGAATCCACTAACATTTTTGATTCATCAATCAACTCATTTTTCAATTCCTAACTATTCATAATCCATGAGTTGATCCAACTCATTTCCACATTTTCCAATCAAAAAATATAATTATTTTAACATCATAAAATAAATAGAAATGAATAATACCCCTATATTATTCATTCATTTAATTTTCATTTAATATATTATGGATCCTAATAAATCATGAGAGGTCACAAACACACAATGGAGTGGTATATCACATGTCAGATAAAAAAGTACACCTCAAAAGAGGAACATGGTGAGGGGAGTGACCTCTAACCTTATAGTGGAACTAGAAGGAAAATATAAATAGTGTCCAATCCAATTTATCAAATAATTTGATTAGTCTTATGGTAAAGTCCAAATGTCCTAGCATTCAGCACAATAGAAAAAGGTATATAAAATAAAAATATTTAAGGGAATGGAAAAGAACATCTACTATATATGCATGATGGCACACTCATCATGTATCAACTATTAACTCAAACTACATTGGAAGTAATTAGATGAAAGGATGATTAACATATAAATGGGGAATATTGGATTATAAGAATTAACTCGGTCGATATGAAGAAAAATGGACAATGGTACAAGATGAATGTATAACATACAATCATAGATCCAATGTTGTGAAATATGTTTGATTCAGAGCCTATTAAGAGAATTTATCATGAAAAGTCATTTGATGGAAGATAGATTCACATGATAGCGAATGCCCTATGGTCACTGGATTAATGAAAAGGCATAGTGTGTTTAAAAAATAACCTATTACTTCTGACAAGGTTAATTTTCATGAAAATACTAGTTTTCACATTTATTCAAAAGGTTGGCTAAACGGTGCTCTAAGTGTCCTCACCTCAATGCCTCAACTAGGATCTTAGATGGTTCATGCACATGATTTTGAAAACAATTCACAATCAGTGACATATGCCTCTATCCCCTATCACCTATCTCACAATAATGAAGCATGGTTAGAAAACCCTACACCGACCTTGTGTTTTGACTATAATAAAAATGTTTGGGGCTCACAAAAGTGCTTGAAGCCATGAGAACACAATTAAGGAAAACCAAGAACACTTTTCTTCCCTCTATCTAACCCCACATGGATAAATAAAATTGTGCGGTCTGGGTTTCATAATTTCTACTAACCATGCATCCCATCTTTTTTTTCGAAAATATGAGCCTATAGGCTACCAACATGCCTCATACACCCCAAAAACTAATGTGAAGTTATTTTAAATTTAAATTAGTTAAAAACTAAGAATTTATATTGTAGTTCAAATGATATATACCTTAAAAACCACGATCTCACCAACCCCCCCCCCCACCAAATCAATTTTTCTCCTAATTTACCTTACATGTGTGGTAATGAATCACATGAGAATGAATCCATCCACTAAGAACATACATCAACCTCCTACTCCCAAGTATCATCCAATAAATTGTAGTGATTACATAACACAAATACAAGAGAAACTAATTGTCCTTAAAGATCCTTTGTTCTCCTATCAAGGATATGAATTGTTTTTCCTCGAAGAACGCATCTACTGGAATCACAACCTCATCTAAATAATGTGAATGTGATGGGTCTGAGTGATAATAGCAAAACTAAGATATATGGATGATTTAGTTAATGGATCTTTACATTTGGGTATCTATATCTTATAGGATACCGAATTAACTCACTTCATAATCATGAAGGTCATGACATATCTTGGGGAAAAAACCTTGTCTTCTAATATATAGGTTCCCCAACCTCAGTGATATATGAAATATGACATGATTCCCAACCTCGAGCATTATAGGTCATCGATTGGGATATAGAGAAGATTTATGTTGAGAATATTAAATAGAATTCCACTTTCCAATCAAATGAAGTTGCTATAAAGTAAAATTCACAAGACACTGTCTAAGTATTGATACCTCACCATCATGATTACACCATAGTGTTTATCATAATTTCAAACCATAAAATTCTTCATCTGGTCCCATATATATAGTCTCATGATATGTATTTTTGTGGCTGAATTAAACTATGTGTATATTTCTATCCCATGAAAACACAACATTCTGGATGCTTCCTCTTTGAATTTCCTCTAGAACCAATATAGTGAGCTCCAACAAGACATGAATCTGAGGGATGTATGTTATTCTTAGAAGAACATATGTACCCAGTGACCTCTACATGTGTATAAAAAATCAATATATAAACTCATCATCCCTATCAGTTATATTGGTATGAGGAACCCAATGAATTCACACTATATATGGGATATAAAGTCTCCCAATAAAATAAACTGAGATAGTATCATGATCAACCCAAAATGGGAAACCTTGGTGAGCCTATTATCAACAACCAACATAACATTAGTACCTCGAGTATAACATTGAAACCATGTCTTGAAAACCACCACTACATCATCCCATTTAAACTGAAGAATATATAAATTCTATAAAACCTAGTAGGTCTCTTTTGTTTCTCCTTCACATTCTTACTGGTGGAATACCTCATGAAAAAACTGTCTAGCACAAGTCTTATCCCGAGACATATGTATTGATGAGGTAAGTCATGATACATCATGGTAACATAATGTTATATATACCATACTAATGAATAAAACTCATGAATTATATCCCCATATATGTTTTTAGAACCTAAGATCAGCCATATATGAATCAAATTTCATCATTTACAATGGTCCCACAATGAATCATGTCCACACCATACACACACTCCCATAAGACTATGTCCTCATCATCTGAAAGTATCCTCATCCTCACGCTATCCAAAATAGTGGAAATTAAAACCAAAAAAGAAAAAAAAAATTATGTCTGTGACTATAATATAAATGTAGGTTAATCTATAAAAACATTTACATAAGCTGCGACTCTCTTCTAGCCTCATAATCTTACTGTATCTAATTATTCCAAATCAGTGTATCGACATGTGAATTTTCCTTTCGTTGTGTGTATGAAATCTCGATGTTGAAAGACTGTAGGTATTTAAACCACATTAGTTTCCACAAAATCATGCCACAATGTTTATATATGTACTTGAGGGTTTTTAGGTCCATGTACACCATAAAATACTCTCCAACTATATAACACCTCCAACAATTCAAGTCATGTACCGCACTGGACAACAAAAGATCATGTGTTAGGTATTTCTTCTCACATGTACTCATATTAGAAGTCCAATAATCCATGAATCATTCCTATTACATTAAATCATCTCATAGCCAAATACATGATGCATCATAGTACAAATATATAGATTTGTCTCAACTGTGGAAGAATCAAGAATGACGGTGAACACAGTCTCCCTTTCATCACCTAAAAAAATCTATAATATGTGTCTGTCTATAAAAACATCACAACCTTTTTATCCAAGTTCATAATAGGATTTTATAACTGTGATAAATAATGTATGAAATAATTTTAATAACAAGATATCCACAAGAAACTTCATGTATCAATGTGGTTATTATGCTACTCTGAAGACACTACAACTCTCACATTCTCAGGGTCAACTGATACTCCAATATCTAAGATGATATAAATCGTATCAATCCATTAGTGGCGCATTATAGGATAAAATATGACTAATTCATTATTTTTGTGTCGAATATGATCTCAATGTGTTGGGAATGTTTGTGTAAATTGTGATAATACCTCAATATTTCTTCGATGAATAACACCAAAAATGACCCCATATATCGATGGAAAACACCGTTCATCATTTTCATGCAAACTGAAAGCACATTATTAAGACTTAATACAATGACTACATACTTTTTTACACCATAAATATTACAAAAATCTATATTAGGTATATATATCAATTCAACACGGACCTGTTGATATGCTAAACTCAAATCAATTTTTGAGAATATTCAATTTACTGACATCTATTCAAAGAGATCATCTATCCATTGAAAGAGGTATTATTTCTTAACTGTCAACTAGTTCAGATTTTGATAACACATTAATAATAAAAGGTTTATATACACCCTTTTCCCTAAAAGAACAGAATATCCTCACAGAGGAGAACTTCGTCTTATAATATCCCTATCATCCAAATACATAAGCTTCCTATTGTGTTAATACAACTAGTTAGTATACATTATATAAATAGGAATTCATATGGTGTGACCTCTGTTACTAGATAGAGAGACAAATATGTAACTTCCCAGTTTCAGAAGCCACCCAGACGTTCCCTTTACATGTTTGGTCGCATGAACTCATGCGCATTTCCTCAAATGATAGAGGCTGCCGACTAGCAGCGAGGGACTTAGGTGTGTTAGTGGGGAAACTATGGCCTCATTTTCAGAGTACACAACGAAATAATAATAAACATGCAATAACGGAAGCAACAATAACCAACAGTGTAAACAGCAGATGAATAAATCAACAAACTGGAGCACATATGTATATATAAAAAATGATGCATGATACATAACTAGGAAAGAAGACAAAGAAGTCACAATGCTGAAAAAACACTACAGTACCAAAACAAGTACAAAATAAAAATAAACGGCTTCTCACCATCGCAAGCCAAAGCTTGGTCCCATGCTCCCCTGCTCTAGGCAATCAAGTCCCAGAACTCGAAGGGCACTTTAACTTGTCTATACCTGCAACAACATAGTCTACATGGGCCCAAAAGCATGGCCCATATAGGGTGTGAGATAAAATCCCAGTAGGAAACCACCTGAAGATCTGTGACTAACGGTCAGTGAGTATATGGAAGGTAAAAGGACACTAAGTAGTAAACAGCAAAAACAAAGCATTAGGCAGTAAACAGTAAGAAGTAAAATAGGATGATACATAGCCGCAATCAATCCACAACCAATAAATAGAAACAAACAGCTAAAATCCAGAAACCCTCTTGGATGTACTTGAATCCATCCCCTCTGGTCTTATCCAAGAATTACCACAACCCTCTTGGTAGTCCACTCAGCCTAACCCCTCTGGCATGGTCATACAAATTTATGAGACTCTCTGGGGAAGCTCACTCAGTCAATTCCACTCATAGTCAAGGGTAGTCAGGGAATCTCTTGAGGAAGATCACATGGTCTAACCCTCATATCCCCAATGTCTAGAGACTCTCTGAGGAAGCTATCTCGGTCAATTCCGCTTATATCCTTAGGTATACCAAAGAGTCTCTGAGGAAGCTCACTCGATCAATTCCTCCTATAGCTTGGGAAGGTTCATAAAGAGATTCAGACAAGGTAAGAATCTCTAAGGAAGATCACCCGGTCTACCTTCCTGTAGTTTGTAAAACCCAAGACTCTCTGGGAGCTCACTCAGTCCATCCCCTCTGTAGTCTGTAATATCTAAGACTCTCTGGGAAGCTCACTCTGTCTATCCCTTATAGTCTATAACACCAGGTTCTTTCAGCCCCATGCCATTCAGTGAAAAATAATTATATAAGTCCAAATTACACCTATATAGATACTTGGCTAACCAAATTACACCTATATAGCTACTTTGCTAAACAGTCTACAAGGAAACATGCATGTCATGAGTTTCACTTCGACCTATAACTGGAAGGCAAGAAACAAGTGTAACAGCCAAAGGAAAACAAGACGCAAAGGTCGTACATAGAACTAAGAAAGGAAAAAAACATCCAAGCACATCAATTATATTCAAACATGGTTAATATACCTATACACAAGAATACAATAAAGGTAGGAAAACAATAAGGGCAAAAAGTTAAACACACAATACCCCGTTCATGGGTATTGGTGGAATTTGCACATAAAACACAGAGACTTTGAATGTTTAGGAACAAACAGCCTACTTTGATCCTAATAGAACGATATACTTGAACCACGATGGATAATTCCCCATAGAACGTCGTAGATCTGAGAAAAATCACAAAACCTTCATCCTTAGATATCCTAAGAAAGATGAAGAATTGCAAAACAAGGCTCAAGAAGAAGGAAGAACTCACTGCTGTGCTTCCAATGCAATTGACTATTCTCGAATTGGAGAACAGACGGAGAAGCGGGGGGCTTGGGGAAGATGCGGTCGTACGAGTTGCTCTCGGATGAACGAGACCTAGAAGAAGATGATTATCGCGATTAGGAGTGACCCCAGTCTGTTTCGTGAAAAAAAGAAAAGTACACGACATGTACTTTTAGAGTACACTGTGTGTACTAGGTTTTTTCGTACTCCACCAAAAACGGCCTCCACGTCCCCCCTACACAACATTTGTGTGGCCCGGGCATGACCATAACACGACTTTGAGTCGGATAAGAGTAAACAGCGTGTAATCAAAAAGTACATGGCGTGTACATAGGAATTTTCCAGAAACTCCATTTTTCATAAAAACTCCAGAAAAAGGAAAAGTGTACCTAAAATGAAGATCTTGGTTGTTAACAACTTTCCCCCTTAAATAAATTCTTCTCGATTTTCCTTAGATGGGCGTAGAAGAAGGATCATCGAATAGTTCCGGCCACTCCGATCGAACCTCAGCCTCCCTCTCCCATGTCTCGTCCTATACTCGCCCGTGCTGCCATATCACTCATACCAGAGGAATAGACCGGCCTCATAAAACCTTCATACTGCGATCGACAATCCGGATGGGATGCTCTTCAAACAACGCATCCACTTCGAGCTCAAGCTCCTCGGGCTGTAATTCATGAGGTGGGTCTGAAAAGTAACATCAGAGCTGAGAGATGTAGAAGATGTCATGCATGGCCTAGTACCTCTGGGGTTGCTGCAACTGATATGCAACCGGCCCAACTCTCTCCAAAACCTCAAATGACCCGACGTACTACGGTGAAATTTTACCCTATCTCTTAATCCTCTTGTGTCCCAACCTCGGTGTGACACGCAATAAAACATGATCCTCGACCTCGATCTCCAAAGGTCATCTCCACTGATCAGCATAATACATCTGTCAAGACTGTGCGGTAGCCATCCTCTTCCGAATACACTCTATCTGCTATATGGTCTCCTAAACAAGACGAGGTCCTAGAAAATCTTCCTCTCCTTCCTCTAGCCATAATAAGGGTGATCGGCATGGCCTACCGTATAGAGTCTTGTACGGTGCCATCTAAATGGTCTCCTAAAAACTGTTTTTGTAGGAAAACACCACAAGAGTTATAAGCTTCTCCCAAGAACCTCTGAAATATAAAATGCAAGCTCGGAGCATATCCTCTAGCATATGGATCGTATGCTCGGACTAGCCATCAGTCTGGGGATGGTATATTGTACTCAGAAGTACCTTTATTCCCAAGGCCTTATTAAGTACCTGCCAGAACCGAGAGGTAAAGCGTGTATCCCTGTCTAAAACAATGGAGTGTGGAACTCCATGTAGACGTACAATCACTCAGATGTACAATCATCCAAGATCATCAACACTGAAGGTTTCCTTGATCGGTAAGAAATATGAAACCTTCGTAAGCATGTCAATGACAACCCAAACAACATCACTTCTCCGAGGTGACCTCAGCAACACATTCACGAAGTCCATCGCGACATCGTTACACTTTCACTCCAGAATGGGTAACTACTGTAAAAGACCTTCTGGTCACTGATGATCTGCTTTCACCTGCTGAGAAGTAGAACATATCATGAAAAACCAGCAACATCGCACTTCATACCTGGCCACCAGTACTGGCGATGAAGATCCTGATACATCTTGGTGATGCCATGATGAACTGCCCAAACTGAGGAATGAAAATCCCGTATCAGCTCCTCGCATATGTCTGCTAGTACCCATATGCGTCCTAGGAAATTCAAGATCTCATCCTCGCTCACTGTCTATCCAAGAAGAGGGTCCCCTCCTGACACACTCTCCGGCAGGACAAAGGCCTCTGAATCTGATAGTTGCCTCATTCTTACATGATAAAGAAGTGTAGAGGTAACATCCACAGATGAAGGAAAGGTCAATCCCTACTTGTCGTGCACCTCCAGATGCATCTCAGAGAACAGAGTCATACGATGCCACTCACTATTGTCCTCCCAATCTACCTGAACCTGGGTTCATCTGCTCAACTCATCTATCACTGCATTTACATTTCCCGGCGTATAGGTGAGCTCAAAGTCAAAGGACTGAAGATACTCGACCCACCTGCACTATCTCATATTCAAATCACACTGAGTGAAGATATACTTGAGACTCGTATGGTCGGTGAAAACCACAATGTGCTCTCCCAGAGGATAGTGTCTCCAACAACGTAAATCATGAACAACTGCTACCAACTCCCGATCATGCGTAGGGTAATTCCTCTCGTGTGGCCTCAACTGCCAAGAACCGTACACAATGACTCCAACTCCCTGCATGATCACAGCTCCCAACCCGATACCTGATGCATCACAGTAAACAGTGTAGCCCTTGCCCGGCTCTATAATGACTAGTATCGGTGCGGACGTCAACCTCCCTTTCAGCTTCTCAAAGGCTGACTCAAAAGAATATGACCATAAAAACTTCACCCAATTCTTGTTCAGACCTGTCAATGGTGCTTCTAGGCGTGATAAGTCATGAATGAAGCGTCTGTAGTATCCGTCCAGCATTAGAAAACTCCGCACCTCAAAGACATTCTTTGGCTGCTCCCAGGAAACTAGATCTCTCACTTTCTATGGGTCCACTAACACTCCTGTCTATGAGATAACATGACTCCAGATGTGAATCTGATCCATCCAAAAGTGGCACTTCGAGAGTTTTGCATACAACTGATGCTCTCTCAGTGTACTTCGAACGATCTCAAGATGATTGGCATGGTCGTGTCGACTTTGAGAGTACACCAAGATATGTTCCATGAAGACCATGAAAAAGGAGTCCAAGTACGGATGGAATACTCGGTTCATTAGTTCCATGAAGAATGAAGGCACATTCGTAAGACCGAACAACATGATTGAATATTCGTAAAGACCATACCTGCTCCTGAAAGCTGTCAGAGGTATATCTGATTGTCTAACGTGCAACTGATGATAACCGGAACTCAAGTCGATCTTTGAGAAAACCCAAGATTCTCAAAGATGATCAAAGAGGTCATTAATCCTTGGAAAGGGATATCATTTCTTGACCATCAGCTGGTTCAGCTTATAATAATCCACACAAAGCCGAAGGGTACGTATAGTCTACCATCTCAATGAAGTGATAAGATTCTATATCTAGGTTAATAATGAAATATCTATAACAATGATTTAACTAATGGAAAAAAATTATTATGTTAATATAATTATGTATATTTTTTTTACTACAACTTATTTTCATTATTCATTAATTTCATTATAAAACGTGATAGAGAAAACATTGAAATTTACACTCGAAACAATCATAATAATGTAAGAGTATTAAACAAAATGTCCAAGATGTTATAAAAGAATCGTATATGAAATTATATTTAATAATATTATTCTTTTAAAGGTGAATAACATGTTTAAACCCACATTATCGGTGGATAATGAGTTCTCAAATAAGGATATGTGTGAGGTATGGTTTTTGATTACTCAATTTACAATAATAGGTTTATTTGTGTACATCATTGATTGTATTATGCCTAGACTATGTATAAATTTTCCATTGAATTCTTCATTATAGTATTTAATCATTTATTTTTGGGTATTGATATTTTATACACATAATCGCTTCATTTAATAAATATATTTCCAATGATATGATCATTTTAATTGTTTCATCTCAAAACATCTATCATTGATACATATATATATTTCCAAACCTAGTATATTTCAAAAGGTGTATATTATACAAATTTACATACTATATAATTAGTACATCCAAAATAATGATATTTAATTTCAAAAAATTTCTACATTATTCGTGGGATGTTATGATTCAAAAGTAATATAAGTAGTAATGGATTGTCTTTAAATCTCAATTTACCCAAGATTGTTTATGCTTGAATTTCCAATATTGGAAATTTTTAAATCACTGACCAAAAAACATATTCCACTTTGTTCTCATATGGATATTAACTATTATTTCATATAATATTACTATTATACTAGATTTACTACATAAAATGGTCGATGTTATTTTTTTTAAAAATATTACTTCTTGTATATCTTCAGTTGAATATACATTATTATCAAAATCTTTGGTTTCATGAAAATTTTATAAAAATGTAATACTATGATTTTTTATATTCATTTTTACCCTTAAAATTTTCATTATAAAAATATATAAAAGGAATAATCAAAATTATTATTAAACAATGTACTTATTTAGTTTTTCAAAAAAATGTATAACCAATAATTTCTTATTTAATGTATTTTGTAACAATAAAACTATTCCACCATCATAGACACTGACTGTTTTAAACATTGAATTTTTTAATTTAAAAGTATTTTTAAAAGAAATAATTTATTTTATGTCTTATAATTTTTTCTATATTAAGTAATCATTTTCATAATGGGAAGGATATTTTACATTGGAAATGTTCAAAGTTATCATTCAAAATCATTTTCCATATAAGATGATATCATTTGATGTCACTCTATGGGAAAATTTTATTTTCCATAAGAATGTACATAATATTTCTAAATGTATTTTAATCAATGAAAATAACCTTTTATGTTATGATTTATTCAAAATTATGTGTATCTATATATAACATATATACCTTGTTTATTCCACCTTCCTTTTATGGGGAAATGCATGCATATGATCCTTTATCAAATGAATTCATAACAAAATTTCCATTTAAAATGTTATGAATCATGACTATGAAATAAATTTTCATTCCATTGATATTTTTTTAGTTTTTTTTATGAATGATTTCCTTTATTTGGAACAAATAGACCATGAACATGTTTTGATGGGTGCGCCTAGATATCAATATAATGTACTGGGTATGATTTTGTCTCATGGGATTCCATAAATAAGATTCGTTAGAAAGCGTAACCCATTATTTGACTTTGTTCACCCTGAGATTTTGTTTATGAAGTTATCCTTGACACATCTTTATGTCATGTAATATTCTATTTCCACATATTATATGATTTCATAATTTTATGGTACCATTTTCTTTATGACATGATTACCTAAAATTTAACATTATTATTATCATTTATGATATATTTTTATACCATTGACTAGTATGTTATGCATAATTATCATGTTTATTCCATTACTGGGCTTTTTAGAGCACCCCTTTCATTTATATAATCCATTGGATATCACATGTTGTTTATGAGATGAAATCGATTAAATATCTCTTAATGGATAATGTTAATTAATGTTTTATTTTTAGTCTCACATTTATAATTTAGGAACCTATTTTTTCAACGACATTAAGACTTTAATATCTGTTTTCATTATTATGGGTGTTTATGTTAAAAATCATGTAATAATATATTTAAAATGGGTGGGATTCCATAACTATTCTACAATGAAATAAAATTATATTACATTTCCATATGAAATGGTGAATATGATTTTAATATATGAAATGGTGAATATGATTTTGGTCATTATGAAGACATTCAGTTTATAAGTAAAAATGAAATCAGAAGATTTAATATTGTTTGATAGATGATGGTTCCATCATATCCAGAATCATAAAAAAGAAAAATATATATTATTTATAATTTTTAATCATTTTTAGAACAATACTTGTATGGTTTCTTTGGAAATTTAAATATGTTTTAACATGGTGGTGGTAGTCCACATATACATAGAAGCGACATTTCTATTGTTGTACTATATAGAAATGAAATCAGGTATACAATATTTTAGTTTTAAAAGGTCTTAATTGGTTAATATATATCATATTTATTAATTAGTTCATCCTTATGGATAAACATATGAGAAGGTAATGAAAAAATAAATGCATAATTTCATAGAGGTGGTATTCCATACATATCCACATGTGACATTATTATTTTATAACATAAAGAAAAGGATAATAAGTTAGTTAATATAATTTAAATAAATAATAATAATAATTTCATAAAAATATCATATATTCATTAATGACATGTTAATATAGATCATAGTGAGAATATAATTTAAAATGGATCAAATTTATTCATGGAAGTGGAAATCTACACATATACACATTCATTGTTTTCACTTAAAATGTTTGGAAAAGGGAAGTAAAGGACTGGATCTATTAACATTATAAAAATTATGTATAGGTATTATATAAGTGTTATTATATTTTATTCAATGAGATATATTATAGGAAGTAATAATAGGATGTCATCTTGAAATAGGTTATTTAAGACTTAAACCTCATAAGATATCCCCCTTTGTTTAAAAACATAAGCCTTCTAGGATTTGTCTTCAAATAAGACTATAACCTCTAAATATGAATAGGACAGTTGGGAATGTATTTGGGTATAAATATTACAACTAAATGAATAAATAATTTTGAATAAGTGAGTATAGGAGTCCCCGTTTAAAAGTGTTTTGTGTGGAAGTCTTGTGAGTATAGTTGACTTTTAAATAAACTAATTGTATTTATAATGGTCTAGTAGATCCTAATGGAAAAAATCCATAAAAAATATTAGAAATGTTCTAAATACTCCAATTTGATAACACTTAGCCTTGTTTATGAGATAATTTATTCCTTATAAATTTGATTAACAGACCCATTTATTCATTTATACAGAACATGGGTAATAATTTTTTACTATTGAAAAAATAATATATAAAAATAATTTAATTCAACATATTACCAAATTTGTACATCACGATTCCAAATATTATATAATTTTTTAAAAATTATTTTTTAAAAGTTGGTGAAATAATTTTTAATATTTGTGGTCAAAAAATAATTTTTTTGAAATAATGTCATTTTTAGGAAAAAAAATAATTTTATACCAAAATATATATGATTTTGAGGTTTATAGAAATAATTTTATTATTTATAATCAAAATAGATTAATTTCACATTAAAAAACTTCCAAAAAATAAAGTTACATTGTAATTACTTGAAATGGAATGATTATGTTTATAAAAGTCAATATTTTTTATTATTCACTAAAAAAATATTTTACAAAAAATCCAAAAATATATTTTAATATAAATTCTATATATATAATATATAATGAATTTAATATTATCAATTTCAAATTATAAAATTTAAAAAAATTTCTTAAACAAATATTCATCATGGAAACCATTTGAGATAGAATAAACTATTTCTTTTATTACATAAAAATCATATAAAATTATCACATTATAAAATTATCCATAGAATATATTTATATGAATGAATAATAATATAATATGACTTATTACTATCATTACCTAGATTGTTACATTCTCCCCAAAATTAAAATTTGTTTCCTGCCAATTTTATTCATTTCTTAAACAAGTGAGGGTGTTTTTTCAATCATATCTTTTTTTAAATCCCATGTTAAATCCTAAATCATATTGTTTCTATATAAAACAATTAATTAGAGTATTTATTTATTCTATAATACATTATATTTAAGATCATGAATTTGAAAATTTATTTACACAAAATAATTATACCCCACTAGTTGTATTACATCATTGCTCCAAACATGAGATACATTTGGTATATACATTAGTAGTAATAAAACACAGGTCAAATTCATTACAGTGGTAATATTGGATGTAATGATTCCTTATAAGAAAATGATACCAATTTCTGTAGAATTTTATAGGGCCCAATGAGATGTGGTATTATACTATATTTTTTACCAAAATGAACTACACATTTCTAATGATGTACTTTAATAAAGACAATGAAACCTACCTCAAATGAAAGGAATTCCTCTTATTATCTACATGATTTTATTACTCAATGGTTACTTCAAGTGCTTCCAAATCATTTTTTTGTTTTTAACCATATATGTGAAAAAATATATAATCCCAAAAATGTTTCTACCACACCATCTTACCAACATGCTAGGGTCTAACAACAATTCCTATATAATCCCTAATATTATAAGCTATGAATACTGGAATGAAAATTATTATTATAATAAAATTCAGCTAACTATGTATATTTATCCCAACTTCCATAATAATCTAATGATAATACTCGTAGAACATACCCTTATGTATAAATTATATTCTACGACTAACCATAAAATTAGTGATGAATACCTATAGTGAAATTTAATTTTGTCCCCATCGACTTCTAATGTCGTTTTAAAAAATATAATTAAAATATAAATTCAATATTAGAAAAAATGGATAATGGATATCCATGTAACATTGTTTTTTCTTAAGTTAATATATTGAATGAGGATATTAATAAATATTATCTTGAATAAAAATAAAGTGTAAATGTCGTAAAATGATGAATAAAAAGACAAATCATATCATCACCTCAAGATTTCTATTCAGATATCACCCTGAAACCTGTGAAGGTGTATTTTTATTTTTATTTTAGAATTTAAAATTGATGAATCATCCACTTGAATATTTTTAATTCATCTTTAACCTACTAAAACATAAAATATTTTTGTCCAAATGGCCCAAAGTCCTTCTTTTTATTTTATTATAGATAATCCCCATTTTAAGGGTTGAAGGGGAACCCATACACAACCCGTATGCCCAAGCCATAAGGCCCGACCTGACCTGTAATACATGACTCGACGGCCCAGAGGCATACCATGCCCAATACATAACCCGTAGGCCCAGCCCACTAGAACTGCCCCTCCCCAGCTTCTACATCATTTATTGCCTTTAGCTCCCCACCTGCATTGCTGATCGGCTAGCATTGTCCCATACAAAGTTGCATGGTGCCTGGTCCCGATGGCGGTTGTCATACCCTCTCATTCTTCAAATCCGGTTTTCTCTGCTTATGGTGACTGCTACTGGTGCTCTGATCTTCATCTAGGGCCTACTCTGTGTGAACTAGACTACTTAATGGTCTTTTATAGCCCTGTGGCCCTGAGACCCATAGGCCCAAACTGGTGCCCAGAAGCCCAAATCAGGTGAATAGTTCGGCTGCTGCAGTACCAAACAGTTTCCGCACAATGCCTGTTTAAGAGGCCCCACCTTAAACCTCACTTAATCTTGAGTTACATCAATAATACACGTTGAGTATTTATTCATGTTTTGAGTTTTAGATAAGTAGATCTTAAAACATGCAATACATTCCACATTTAAACAAAGTGGTCACATAAAAGATAGTTTTCATTTTTCCCATCTAAGGAAACATATTTAAAATAAAACATGGATTCTATCTTGACACATCCTTGACACTATCATCATATCATGTACCTTTCCCTTGACATGTGAAAAACATTTCAAAATAACTTGAGATGAGAATAAAATTCTCAGAAAGGGATATAAAAATATGGAAAGGAAACATGAGTACATATATACATAAGAATGAAATAATACGTTACCCATAAAACATAAGAACATTAACATACCTCATCAAATAATGAATAAATCATAGAAACAATAAGACATAATGGTAACTTGAGGCATTCATAACATTCTTACGTATGGAGTAACCCACTTGGTTATGTTTGGAATACCTATCACAGTATATTCCCAAAATCACTTCGGAGAAACCATAACGTTTAACCCTTTCACATTACCCAGTGCATTGGAGAGCTATTTCGGGCTCACTCACCCTTCGTTTATCACGTAACCATCCGTCTTCATAATAATTCAAAAGAACCATATCAAAATCTTATCACATAAAACATACATAAAGGAAACATAACATTTCCACATTTCAATCACAATATATCAATACAACACATTCATATAATAAAAAAATTATGAAAACCATTTTCAATACCAAACTAAAAGAAAAGTAAAACATGGTATTTATTTTTCTTTTAAAAAAAGGTATGGCTTGTAGAGGATGACGAAACTCAAATAATGGTCATGGCGGCGGAGAAGTCATTGTTTCCGCATACGTACGAAAAAAATATTATCTTTTGTCCTTTAGTAAAAAGCTTTGTTTAAAAAATAATCCTTTCGTATAAACATAAAAGTCATAGGGGTTTATACACCGTATAAAAGAGGGTTGTGTATAAAACAAAATATTCCTCAATGAAAGTAGATTGAGACGAAGTCCCATACCTCGGGTCCGACTTGACTCGATCATTCTATAACATCCTGAATAATAAACATGAGTTAATTTATACTTTCTTAAGAACCTTTTTGAAGTTAATTATTCCCTTTATATCTCTTATTACCATGTCATTAACACTATGTAATTATTTAAGATAATAACGGTCGTTTTAACGAACATTGGTACTTGAGTCAAAAACATGCTCTTTATAATTACAATTTTTTCATGTATCCATTATATCCAGAGTTATAATCATGATTTTTATATCATATATATCATATATATCCAGTATATACATGCATTAATAATATTACATAACATTTAGAGGTAAAAAAATGAAATGCACCGTTCATGGAGACGGTAAGCCGTATGTAGGCATGAACGCTACTTCCATTTCTATTTCATATTTAATGGAATTAAAACATAATGATACATAATAGTATTATAATTCCAGTATTGTATCATATATAATATCATTCAATCTATCCATTATACGTATCACATATTGTATTAACGAATCGAATCACTTTGAGGGGGCGTTAGTCCGCACTTCCTAAAATGAAGATATCGCGTTTACCCATAATGGAAACCATAAGGGTATGCCATTAATGAAAAATACATAAGATTAAGTAAAAAATATTCATATTATATATCATATATAAATATAGTGATATCTTAATGGGAACCTTTGAATGTGTTTTATGAGTGTTGAACTATCATTGTTTCGTGAGGCATAAATTCACTATCCACAGAAACAGTATGTTCATTAACCATTAGATGTAGGTGTGTGTCAGTGTAGCTTGAATACTTCTTATAATAAAATACTAGTATATTTAAGATACTGTTTTTTTTACAAAATAATGGAATAAAAAGAGTTTAGAGGGTTGGAGAATAAAAATAAAATATAAGAACACAAGAGAAAACACTACCTTTAAAACGGGTATCTTTTTTTGATTTGAGCTCATAGGCTTCCTTGAGAAGAAATCTGACCAAAGTGAGGCTTCAAGGAGTAATAGAGGGATGTGGAGAGACAAAATGGACAGGGGTTGGCCGATCCAAATCCTTGAGAGGTGTGGGTAAGGTGGTAGAGGTGGGGGCCTTTTATAATAGGAGCGGAGGGGTAATCTTGGAAAGTTATAAAAGGATACTTTATTATAAAATGATTTTCAGATTTAAAAGGTCCCAAAAATTTATATTTCGAGGATAAGGTGATAAGAGTTCTAAATCCACCCATCCAATAGGTTATTGACATTTATTGGTCTTAGATATTACATTATCTTTTCATTTTTTTAATCGTTAAATAATGAGGTAATCGCTGCATCATCATGGTATAATAAATAATTTAATTTATTTAATGTCTAAAAATTATAAAAAATATCATGATGTAGGAAATCTTATTAGATTTATAATTAATATTTATAGTCAAAAATATGTCTTGTGGGACCCCATTTAAAAATTGTTTTAGCAAAACAACTCATGTTTGTGACATTTTTATTTTAACATTAAATAAAAAGATATTAATGTCATTTTCCTACCAATGTGGCTCCATGGGGTCTCCAAGTTGAACAATGGATTGTATTGGTCGGCCATGACACATAAAATAAGGGTAGTACATGTGTCTAGGTCATTTCATATTATTAAAACATTATTTTTACCTTAAACTACACTAATTACCCCTAATCGTGATTAAAAACATAAAAGTTACTATTCACCAAAAAATTATTTTAATCCCATTGAACCACATTTTACTTCTTATTGACAACCATGTATATCGGATTTTTTAAATTCATAACACAGAATTGGCAGAGTTTCATTTAAACGAAAAATCAGTTTCTTTAACTACCACTTAGTGGTTTCACTATTCATCAAAAATTGAAGTTTATCAGAAAAATAACAAAACGTCACCCTAAGTTATATTTGATATTCCGAATTCAAAAATGATGTCTATTTCAAAAAATTCAAAACATATAAGTTACATTAATTAATATAATTCTTAATTCCCGCTGTCAGAGCAAATAGCATGTTTTTATGAAACAATAAGTATCAAAAGATTGACACTAGTTTAAGTCCAATTTTGAAGTGAAATTAATTCCAATGACCACTATTGGATTAAATGATAAAAATATATTCTAATTTCACTTTAAAACCAACTAGAAAGATAATTTAATCATATAATTAAATTATATTAAAAAGAGGTTTTGAATTAAAATTCATCATTTTTCACTATACATTAAAAAAATAAACTTTATCGGAAAAATACCAAAAATTCACACAAAGTAAATTTTGATGTCCCTATTCTAAAGAATAATTTTATTTGGTCCAATAGAATTTATAAGAGTGAATAAAACTATATTTAATGACGATTCTCCATCAAAAGGTTATAAGTCAACCTTTAATGAATGTTAGAGTATATATGCCTAAAATTGAATTCTTTTTGTATTTTTAGCCTTTATCTTTTATTGGATAAATGTAAAAACATTTAACAAACATATATAATCATATTTTTGTTTTTTCCATTTAGTCCCGCCAATACAACGACTACGTGTTAACTACCATTTAAAATAATATTATTTAATTACTAGTGTGAAACGTAAGATTTCAAAGAAACTCTTTATTGGGTATCAGGTACGCTATCGAACAAAGAAACCCATTTAATGTAAAATTAATATTTAATTCAAAAATATTATTAAAATAAAAAATTCTTTATTCTTTATTTACCTGGGATGTTACATCCTTTCCCCCTTTTTGGAAATTGCATCCTCGAAATTTTATTAACTTATCAAAATAAGTGGGGGTATTTATCCGTCATAGCATTATCGGATTCCCATGTTGCCTCTTCAACCATATGGTTTTTTTTCATAAAACATTTACTTGGTGTTTTACCTTATTCCGAAATCCTTGCTCTCTACGGTCAAGTCTCTGGACTGGTTGTTCTTCATAAGAGAGATTCTCTTCCAACTGAACTACCTCTGGTCTCAAAACATGAGATGGATCTGGCATGTACTTCCTAAACATTAAAACATGAAAAACATTGTGTACATGAGATAAGCTCGGAGGTAAAGCCACTCGGTATGCAACTGATCTAACTTTCTCTAAAATTTCATATGGTCCAATGAACCTTGGACTCAGCTTTTCTTTTCTTACCGAATCGCATCACACTTTTCCGTGGTGAAACTTTTAGAAAAACATGATCACCTACCTCGAAAGAAAGATCCTTCCTCCAGTTATCCGCATAACTCTTCTGCCTACTCTGAGCTGTTCTCATGTGTTTCTGAATCAACTGAAATTTTAATGCCACCTCTTCTACCTATTCTAGTCTCATCAACTTCCATTCACCCACTTCATCCCAGAATGTTGGAGTTCGACACCGCTTCCCATTTAATGCCTGAAATGGTGCCATCTACATACTGGAGTAAAAACTGTTATTATAAGAAAAATCATCCAAAGAAACATGTCGGTCCAAACTTCTAGGATAATCCATCGATCAAGAATGTAGCATATCCTCCAAATTCTGAATTGTTCGTTCTGACTACCCATCGGATTGAGGATGAAAAGTTGTACTAAAATTTAATTCAGTACCCAACGACTTCTGAAGGTCTTTCCAAAAGTTAGAAGTGATCCTCAGATCATGGTCATATACAATGGGGTGAGGAACTCCATGTAACCTTACTATATCCTTAAGATACAAACGAGAAAGTTGATCTATGGAAAAAGTATCTCTTATGGCAAGGAAATGAGTAGATTTATTCAATCGGTCAACAATAACCCAGATTGCATTATTACCTCGAGGTGTCTTTAGAAATCACACAACGAAGTCCACAGATATATTCTCTCATTTACACTCTGGCACTGGTAATGGCTGAAGAATCCATTTTGGTAATTGTCGCTCTACTTTAACATGTTGACAATTAAAACACTTTACAGTAAATTCAGCAATAACCCTTTACATTCCGTCCCACCAGTAATACTCCCGAATATCTCTATACATCTTAGTACTGCCAGGATGGACTGACAACGGAGAACTATGAGCTTCACATAAGAAATCTCTCTTCAACTTTAAATCACATGGCACACACAATCTCTTCCCAAAACTCAAAAAAAAAATCATTATCAATATTTAATTTAGGCAACATACCCTTCTGAACCAGCTCTACCTTTTTCTGCAACTCGCTGTCTTGCTTATGTGCTTGCTTAATTCTGTATGATAGAGAATATTTCACTGATACCTAAAACAAAACAGAAGGACATCCTGCACCAAAATATTCTATGCCAAAGTTAATCAAATCCTTAACCAAAGGATCACGTTCTAAACATGGCATTTCTACTTAAGAATTACTTTTTCAACTCAAAGCATCAGCCACTTTATTTTTTTTCCCGGATGGTAATGAATTGTACAATCATAATCCCTGATTAATTCTAGCCATCTCCTCTATCTCATGTTCAATTCATTCTGAGTTAATATATACATAAAACTTTTGTGATCGGTATATATTTCACACTTTACTCCATACAAATGTTGCCTCCAAATTTTTAAATAAAAAACAACATCAGCTAATTCCAAATCATGTGTATGGTAATTTACCTCATGAGTTTTCAAATTTCATAAAGTATAAGAAATTACATGATCATTCTACATTAAGAGGCAAAAAAGTCCTTTCAATGAAGCATCACTATAGATTACAAACTCCACATTCCTGGAAGGTAGTGCCAAAACTGGAGCATTCACCAATCTTCTTTTCAGTTTCTGAAAACAATCATCACATTCTTTGGTCCATATAAAATTAACACCCTTCTGAGTTAGCATAGTCATTGGACTAGATAACCATGAAAAAGTTCTAAAAAACCATCGGTAATAGCCTGCCAAACCAAGGAAGCTACGAATCTCAGTTACATTTGTGGGTCTTGGCCATTCTTCAACAACCTTTGTTTTTGCAGGATCAACAGTTACCCCATATTTTGAAATAATGTGACCATGGAAAGATATCTGTTGTAACCAAAACTCACACTTTCTGAATTTTCCATACAGTTTATAAACTTTTAAGGATTGAAAGATAACCCTTAAGTGACATTCATTCTCCTCTTTACTTTTAGAAAACACCAAAATATCATCAATAAACACTACCACCATTTATCACCTGAATCAACTGAGCCATAACTGAAACAAACTATTCAATTATGACTCTAACCATCTCGGGTTTCTGATTGGGAAGTTCATTTCCCTCAGTATGCCTTCCCAAAAAATCTGCTCTGTTTCCTCTACAGAAAACCATTCTGAACAATCATGTCTTTGATGAAGCAACATGGTAATCTTCAAATGATATATCATTTCAATTTGACCATAAAAATTATTTTTGGATAATCATTTAATAGAATTATAACTCCTAAAGTACTCTAAACAAACCTCTGATTCCAACTATAAGGCCCCAGCCTTAAACCTCACTTAATCTTGAGTTAGATCAAGAATACACGTTGCAGATCTTTTCAGGTTTATAGTTTTAGAGAATTAGATCATAAACCATGAATTACATTCCACATTTAAACAAAGTGGTTACATAAAAGATAGTATTCATTTTCCCATCTATAGAAACATATTTAAAATAAAACATGGATTCTATCTTGACACTTCCTTGCACTATCATCATATCATGTACCATTCCCTTGACATGTGATAAAAATTTCAAATAACATGGGATGAGCATAAAAAGCTCTGTAAGGGATATAAAAATATGGAAAGGAAACATTAGTACATTTATACATAAGAATGAATTGATACTTTACCCATAAAACATAAGCACATTAACATACCTCTTCAAATCATGAATAAATCATAGAAATCATAAGACATAAAGTTAACTTGAGGCATTCATAACATTCTTACGTAGGGAGTAACCCTCTTGGTTACGTTTAGAATACCCATCATAGAATATTCCCTAAATCTCTTCAGAGAAACCTTAACATTTAACCCCTTCTCGTTACCCAATGCATTGGAGAGCTATATCGGGCTCACCCGCCCTTAGTTTATCATGGAACCAACCGTCTTCATAATAATTCACAGGAACCATAACATAATGGCATCACATAAAACATACATAAAGGAAACATAAGATTTCCACATTTCAATCACAAGATATCAATACAACACATTGATATAGTAAAAAAAATTATGAAAACCATTTTAAATAACAAAATAAAACAAATGTAAAACATGGTATTTATTTTTCTTTAAAAAAAAGTTATGGCTTGTAGAGGAAGCCGACACTCAATTAATGGTCATGGAAGAGGAGAAGTCATCGTCGCCGCATATGTACGACAAAAACGTTTCTTTTTTTCCTTCAGTAAAATGATTTGTTTAAAAAACATTCCTTTCGGATAAACGTAAAAGTCAAAGGGGTTTATACACTATATAAAATAAGGTTGTGTATAAAACAAAATATGCCTCAATGAATGAAGATTGAGAAGAAATCCTATACCTCGTGTCCGACTTGACTCGATCATTTTTTAACGTCCTGAATAATAAACTTGAGTTAATTTCTAATTTCATAAGAAACTTTTTCAAGTTCATTATTCCTTTTATATCTCTTATTACCATTTCATGAACACTATGTAATTATTTATGTTAATAACGGTCGTTTTAACGATCATTGGTACTTAATTCAAAAAAATGCTCTTTATAATTACAAGTTGTTCATGAATCCATAATATCCAGAGTTATAATAATGATGCATATATCATATATATCATATATATCCAGTATATACATTCATTTATAATATTACATAACATTTAGAGGTATGAAATTAAATGCACCGTTCATGGAGACGGTAAGCCGTATGTATGCATGATCGCTACTTCCATTTCTATTTCATATTTAATGGAATTAAAACATAATGATACATAATAGTATTATAATTCCAGTATTTTATCATATATAATATCATTCAATCTATCATTTATACGGTCCACATATGATATTAATGAATCAAATCACTTTGAGGGGGCAGTAGTCCGCACTTCCTAAAATGAAGATATCGTGTTTACCCATAATGGAAACCATAAAGGTATGCCATAAATGAAAAATACAGAAGTGTAAGTAAAAAATACACATATTTTATATCATATATAAATATAGTGACATCTTAATGGCCTCCATTGAAGATGTGATATTAGTGTTGAACAATCATCGTTTCGTGAGGCAGAAATTCGCCATCCACAGAAACAGTATGTTCTTTAACCATTAGATGTTGGTGTGTGTAAGTGTAGCACAAATCCTTATTATAGAAACATCCTAGTATATTGAAGATACTTTTGTTGTTACAATAGAATGGAATAAAAAAATTCTAGAGGGTTGGAGAAGAAAAATAAAACATAAGAACACAAGAGAAAACACTAACTTTAAAATGGGTAACTCTTTTTGATTTGAGCTCAAGGGCTTCCTTGGGAAGACTTCTACCCAAATTGAGGCATCAACGAGTAATAGAGGGATGTGGAGAGAAGAAATGGACATGGGTTGTCCGAGCCAAAGGCTTGAGAGGTGTGGGTAAGGTGGTAGAGGTGGGGGTCTTTTATAAGTGGAGAGGAGGGGCACTCTTGGAATGTTATAAAAGGTTACATTATTATAAAATTCTTTTCGGATTTAAAAGGTCCCAAAATTGAATATTTAGAGGATAAGGTGATAATATTTAGAAATCAACTTATCCAATAAATTTTTTACATGTGTAGGTCTTAGAGTTTACATTATTTTTTCATTTTTTAAATCGTTAAATAATTAGGTAATTGTTGCATCATCATGGTATCATTTATAATTTAATTTATATAATGTCTAAAAATTATAAAAAAAATATCATGATTTAGGAAATAGTTTTATCTTTATAATTAATATTTATAGTAAAAAATATTACTTGTATAACCCCATTTAATTTTTTTTAGTAAAACAACTCCTGTTTGTGACATTTTTATTTTATCATTCAATAAAACGATATTAATGACATTTTCCTACCAAAGTGGCTCCATGGGGTCCCCAAGTTCACCCATGGATTATCATGGTCTGAAATGACACATAAAATAATGGTAGGACATGTGTCTAGGTCATTTCATATTATTAAAACATTATTTATACTTTAAACTACAATAATTACCTCTAATCGTGATTAAAAACTTAAAAGTTATTTTTCACCAAAAAATTATTTTTAATACCATTGAACCACATTTCAATTCATAATGACAACCATTTATGTCGGATTTTTGAAATTCAAAACATAGAATTGGAAAAGTTTCATTTAAACGAAATATCAGTATCTTTAACTACCACTTAGTGGCCTCACTATTCATAAAAAATTGATGTTTTTTAGAAAAATACCAAAACATCACCCTAAGATATATTTGATATTCCAAATTCAAAAATGATGTCTACTTTACCAAATTCAAAACATATATGTTACATTAATTAATTAATTAATTAATTTCCGCTGTAAGAGGAAAACACATGTTTTTATGAAACCATAAGTATCAAAAGATTGACATTAGTTTAAGTCCAATTTCGAAGTGAAATTAATACCAACAACCACTAATGGATTAAATGGAAAAAATATATTCTAATTTCACTTTAAAACCTATTCAAAAGATAATATAATCATATAAATAAATTAAATTTAAAAGAGTTTTTGAATTAATATACAACATTTTTCACTATTCATTAAAAAATGAACTTTATCTGAAAAATACCAAAAATTCACACAAAGTAAATTTTGATGTCCCTATTATAAATAAGGACTTTATTTGTTCCAATAGAACGTATAATAGTGACCAAAACTATTTTTAATGACAGTTCTCTATCAAAAGGCGATAAGTCGACCTTTAATAAATGTTAGAGTATATATGTCTAAAATTGAATTCTTTTTGTATTTTAAGCATTTATCCATTATTTGAGAAATGTAAAAACATTTAACAAACATATATAATCATATTTTAGTTATTTCCCTTCATTCCCGCCAATACAATGTCTACGTGTTAACTTCCATTTCAAATAATATTATTTTATTACTACTGTGAAACGTAAGATTTCAAAGAAACTCTTTGTTGTGTATCTGGTACGCTATCGAACATAGAAACCCCTTTAAAGTAAAATTAATATTTAATTCAAAAATATAAATTAAAATTAAAATGATTTATTCTTTATTTACCTAGTATATTACCATCATCCCCCCATTTTGGGAATTTCATCCACGCAATTTTATTCACTTATCAAAATAAGTGGGGGTATTTATCCCTCATAGAATTTTCAGATTCCCATGTTGCCTCTTCAACTATATGGTTTTTCTATAAAACATTTACCTGGTGAATTACCTTATTCCGCAGCACTTGCTCTCTATAGTCATGTTTCTGGAATGGTTATTCTTCATAAGAGAGATTCTCTTCCAACTGAACTACCTCTGGGCTCAAAATATGAGATGGATCTGGCATGTACTTCATTAACATTGAAACATGAAAAACATTGTGTACATGAGATAATCTCAGAGGTAATGCCACTCCGTATGGTTTTCCATAGACATGAAAACTCACTTAATGGTCGTATTACCATGGCACGAACACTATTTAATTATTTAAGTTAATAATGGTCGTTTTAACGATCATTGGTACTTGAGTAAAAAACATGCTCTTTATAATTAAAATTTGTTCATGTATCCATTATATACAGAGTTATACTCATGATTAATATATCATATATTTCATATATATCCAATATATACATGAATTTATAATATTCCATAACATTTAGAGGTAAAAAAATGAAATGCACCGTTCATGGAGAAGGTAAGCCGTATGTACGCATGAACACTACTTCCATTTCTATTTCATATTTAATTGAATTAAAACATAATGATAAATAATAGTATTATAATTCCAGTATTTTATCATATATAATATCATTCAATATATCCTTTATACCCACAACATATGGTATTAACGAATCCAATCACATTGAGGGGGCGATAGTCTGCACTTCCTAAAATGAAGATATCACGTTACCCATAATGGAAACCATAAAGGTATGCCATAAATGAAAAATAAATAAGATTAAGTAAAACATAAACAAATTATATATCATATATAAATATAGTGACATCATAATTTCCACCATTGAATGTGTTATATGAGTGTTGAACAGTCATCGTTTCATGAGGCAGAAATTCTCCATCCACAGAAACAGTATGTTCTATAACCATTAGATGTTAGTTTGTGTATGTGTATATATAATCCTTCTTATAACAACATACTAGTATATTTTAGATACTGGTTTTGTTACAAAAGAAAGGAATAAAAAGAGTTTATGGGGTTGGAGAAGAAAAATAAAACATAAGAACACAAGATAAAACACTACCTTTAAAACGGGTAACTCTTTTTGATTTGAGCTCAAAGGCTTCCTTGGGAAGACTTATTCCCAAAGTGAGGAATCAAGGAGTAATATAGGTATGTGGAGAGACAAAATGGACAGGTGTTGGCTAAGCCAAAGTCTATAGAGGTGTGGGTAAGGTGGTAGAGGTGGGGCCTTTTATAAGAGGATAGGAGGGGCACTCTTGGAAAGTTATAAAAGGATACATTATTATAAAATGATTTTCGGATTTAAAAGGTCAAAAAATTGTATATTTCTAGGATAAGGTGATAAGAGTTCGAAATTTACCCATCCAATAGGTTTTTGACTTGTGTAAGTCTTAGAGTTTACAATATCTTTTCAATTTCTTAAATCATTAAATAATGAGGTAATCGATGCATCATCAATGTATCATAAATAATATAATTTATTTAACGTCTAAAAATTATAAAAACATATCATGATGTAGGAAATCTTCTTATATTTCTAATGAATATTTATATTAACAAATATTACTTGTATAACCACATTTAAAATTTGTTTTAGTAAAACCACTCATGTTTGTGTCATTTTTATTTTAACATTAAATAAAAAGATATTAATGTCATTTTCCTACCAAAGTTGCTCCATGGGGACCCAAAGTTGACCCATGGATTTTCCTGGTCTTCCATGACACATCCAATATGGGTAAACAAGTTTCTAGGTCATTTCATATTATTAAAACATTATTTTTACCTTAAACTACACAAATTACCTCTATTCGTGATTAAAAACATAAAAGTTACTATTCACCAAAAAATTATTTCTATCCCATAGAACCACATTTTAATTCTTAATGACAACCATGTATGTTGGATTTTTGAAATTCAAAACACATAATTGGAAATGTTTCATTTAAACGAAAAATCAGTTTCTTTAACTACCACTTAGTGGTTTCACTATTCATCAAAATTGACGTTTTTCAGAAAAATACCAAAACCTCACCCTAAGCTATATTTGATATTCCGACTTAAAAAATGATGTCCATTTTACAAAATTCCATACATATAAGTTACATTAATTAATTTAATAATTAATTCCCGTTGTTAGAGCAAATAGCGTGTTTTTATGAAACAATAAGTATCAAAAGATTGACACTAGTTTAAGTCCAATTTCGAAGTGAAATTAATTCCAACGACCACTATTGGATTAAATGGTAAAAATATATTCTAATTGAAATTTAAAACCAATTAAGAAGATTATATAATCATATAAATAAATTAGATTAAAAAGAGGTTTTGAATTAAAATACAACAGTTTTCACTATTCATTAAAAAATGAAGTTTATTGGAAAAATACCCAAAATTCACACAAAGTAAATTTTGATGTCCCTATTATAAAGAAGAATTTTATTTGGTCCAATATAATGTATAAGGGTGACCAAAACTATATTTAATGAAGGTTTTCCATCAAAAGATGATAAGTCGACCTTTAGTGAATGTTAGAGTATATATGCCTAAAATTGAGTACATTTCGTATTTTAAGCATTTATACTTTATTGGATAAATGTAAAAACAATTAAAAAACATATATAATCATATTTTAGTTTTTTCCATTAATTCCCGCAAATACAACGGCTACGTGTTAACTGCCATTTAAAATAATATTATTTTATTACTAGTGTGAAACGTAAGATTTCAAAGAAACTATTTGTTGCGTATCGGGTGCGCTATCGAACATAGAAACCCCTTTAAAGTAAAATTAATATTTAATTCAAAAATATTAATAAAAATGAAAATGCTTTATTCTTTATTTACCTGGGATGTTACACTGCTACAGTGCCTGCTACAGTTACTGCTACAGTGCCTACTACAATGCCTACTACAGTACCCAGGAAATTCGCCTCCACCCGGTTTTGAACCTGGGTCTCTTGGATGCCAAGTAGGAGCCCTTACCACTCGAGAACCCGCTCATTGGCACATAAAATATGTAATTGTAAAATATATTATATATTTCATTAAACATTTATTACAAACATATAACTGATTGTATCATATATATATTAGTATTTCCACGATGAAAAAGAAAATTTAGAGTATTGAGATTCACTTACCAAACTATTCATTAACTAGGAATCTCTTAGAACACGTAAGATCTTTCCAAATCGGATAAAAACTTATTCGTAAACATAAATATTTTGAAACATAACATATTTAAAAATTCTACAATTTACGTTAAATCATGTTCTTCATTTTCAGCAACCTTTTATATTTATAAAAAATAGAACTTCACTAATACCTTACACAGAAATGAATGAAATTTTACAAAAAAATCAGCTCATCATTTAATAAATAATTAACTACAAGATCATGTTCCAAACATATGATAGTTAATGAGCTACTATATTATGGTCTTCAGAAATTAAGTATATTCATTACATTACATAGATGATAATTAGTTGTGAAGTCATAGTATTTAATAACTTATTAGCATATTTTCAAATTCATTTTCAACTCAATTTTTGATAATATATACGTTAAAATTTTATAATCTGTATATATTTAACATTTATCATAGCATTGCGGATGAATAAATATTTTTAATGAAAATCTAATATAACTAAATCAAGTTAATGTGTAGTATAATTACACTCATGAAGTTTAAATTGATGATATTCATATGTAATAACTCGGTCATTCTATAATAATATATAACCAATATACTTAAATAAACTATTAAAAAAAACCATATTTTGACATTGAATGGATATAACAAGATAATTTACCGGTCTTTTATTCAATCAAAAAATCATTCATCTCATTCCTTCACTAAGATAAAAATATTGTTGATTAGATTTAACAAAAATTTTGGGTTATATAATTGTGAAAGTGGTTTGAAAAAACCATTAATTGTAACCCACAAGCCTAAAAACTAGGAATTCATATGATATTTTTAGTAGTGTTACATTATTCAGCCATGTTAGTCTAATAGGTCCCACCATTATACAATCAATTGCAAAAATACATTAAGGGATGAAATATATTATATCAAGAGTTACAATTTAATAAATCATATATTCAACATATTTTATTTTAATTTTAAAAATGGTCAAAAGATGATTCTCATTAACATCATTTATTTTATAATATACTGAAACATCATCAATAAAATCAACCATAAATTTTTCTAAATACTCATGGAAATATCTAATAGTTGGATTCATAAATAGTAATCATGAATATAATTACCCTAAATGCATATACACTTTCTCATAATGTCCATACATAGTCCTCACATATTTATAAATCACTCATCCTTAAATTTTATTTAATGTTAATCTGACCTAGGATTAATATTAAATAAATACATCACTCTCCTAAGCTAATAAAAAAACATTGATAGGAGGAAAAGCATAACTATTTTAATAGTATTTTTATTGAGTTATCTATAATAAATTAATATTCATTGGGAACCATATTTCGTTTTAACTAAAAAAGTAGTTGTTCCCCATGTTTATGGATTGTGGTGGATGAAACCCTTATAAAAAAATTCAAGTAACTACATTTTCAATTCAGAAAAATCCATTGATTCCATTTGATATGAAGGTTATTAAATTTTCAGAGAATCAATGAAAATTAAATATTAAAATCCACCTATAGATTAGGAATAAATCCATGAATATCCTCAGGAAATACATCCATATATCGATTTATAACTAGAATATCCTAATATTAATGGTTGCCTTATTTAAATAATATATTCTTGAAATAAAACACTCTAATACTTGTTCATCTTCCTATCTTTGTGAACTGTTATTAAAGGTATGTATTCATTATTATATTTAAATTTAAATTAACTATTAGGGATAAATATAAATTTGTAACCCTATAATCTATCATATAATTGTGTATTGATATCCTACTCATACACAAAATAAAAAAAACTAAACTAAAGGAAATAAAAATAGATTTCTAGGAAAACCCAATTCATATAGAATGATATGAAAGAAACCATAAAATCTATATTTCATTAATACCTCCACTGAATGTTTTTACAAATCATTATTTCGTTATTTATTGAAGAGATATTTCTATTCTACTGTATAAATAATCATAAATAAAATAATTTTTATATCAAAAATCAAACCTGAAATCAAAATACAAAGACTATATAGGTAACATGATTTTTAAAACATAATTTTATATCATATAAATGGAAAATGAAACCATAACAACTTTCCAATGAATAATCTTTTTTCCTTTATACATTATACAATTATTTGGATATTCACTCGTATAATTTTCCATCTTATGATAATTAAAATATTTCATTTCTTATTTTTCATCATTGATTTGAAAATTATCATTGTTATTTTTATTGAAATCACTATCCATGTATACCTAAATTTCTCATTATTAGCACATCCCAGATCTCATATGAAATTCCCTAGAATTTTTCATACAACAATTATTACAATATGGTAGTTAAATTCTCTAACATTCAAGTTTTATAGATGAATTCTTCCACATTTCATACCACCATGATAACTTCTTATCATTACTATTGTAAAATTATAGAAAATATATTATTACATTATTGAAATACCAAACTACGTCCTCATAACATCTAACCTCGTGAGTAAATAGATCCATTCATAAAAGTGGATTTTATCCCAATTAAAATTAGTCAATTTTACTATTATGGAGTACAAATAAATTTGGATTATATATAACCTATCTATTAAAATTGTCTTCATAGTGGGAATTAGAGTATAACAAAATATTCATCCACTCTAGGTATGTAGAATTCATTCTATGTTGAATTACATTAAGAAAAGTGTTTTAAAGGAGGTAACAATTAAATGATATATATTTCATATCATTAATTTCAACCTTTTATTTTTTCATATTAATATATGACTAATATTAACTAAATTTTTCTTTAATTAGATAAATTGTAAGAGTTAAATTCTATTGTTATGAACTCATCATACTGACAAACATTGTCTCCAAATATTTAATATATCATTCATCATTCATGGGGTCTAAGAACCCCCCTAATATCTATTGGGAATGGTTTCATGAAATACTCCAATATTGACATATTATTTGATAGATAATTTGATTTATAAATTTCATTAATACCTATATTAATATACTAAACTATTTTATTCAACATTGCTTCATGTTATACTATTATTATTCCAATTATTCAAGGTTGTCGGTTCATAATGAAATTATATTCCACATACCTTTCTACCTCAGTACACTTGTTTCCTCTATTGAAATCCTTTCTAAATAAACATATAATAGTTAAAAAAACATGGAAATAAAAAAAGATTATATTTCATTATAATAATACCCTAAAATATAATTTCATTATAGTGTCTTCTAATATTATCATAACCTATAAATTTATCTAAACACTATATTTGATAAAATATATAAAAACCCACAACTAAAAATCTAATTTATTACATGATTATGAGAATATATTTTATCATGTACATCCAAATGAACTTTTTAGTATTATATACTAATAGATATAGAATATATGTTACATTAAAAATTGAAAATTTCTATATAGAGTACATTTTTACAAAAAATTTTAATAAATATATACTTTCTTCCCTCAATGTATCTCTCATTATTATAACTCTCCCTGCTGTTAACATTCATAATGATCCATAGAACCATCTATTAAACATTTCAAAATAAGGGATGATAAAATAAAATATCATTAACGGTTATGAAATAAATTATATCCATTATTCGATTTGGGAACATAAAAAATCAGGGAAAAATATTTTCTTTACCATAATGAACATTTTATCTCATATATTAATTTATATTTTTAGGAAAAAAAATTATTTATTGATATATTTTATAAAAAAATTTATATGAATTGATAAGGGATATTTCATAATCATAATGTTTTCTTCAAAAACATGAAAAATCAGCAATACCCTTCCTTTAAAATTATTACTTTCATTTTTTTAATAAAAATTTCATGAACATTCCATATAAACATAATATTTTTTTATTAGACTCTCAAATGAAAATATTTCATTAAAAACCAATTGAAATAATATCATGTAGGTACCTTGGGATATTTTTCTTAATCACATTACATACAAGAACTATTTCAATTGAATATCCTAACTACATTGTACCTAAATCCATTATGAGTAATGTATAAAAGGTAAAATTTTCACATTACCCAATGCATTGGAGTGCTATATCACGATCACGTACCACTGGAGATATATCAGGATCACCCATAATTCAAATAAAATCTCTTATATACTGGCTTTAATAAAAAAATATAATTCATTTTAACAAAATACACATTTTAATTTTAATTCAATAGCTCATTTAATTATACATTCTGTTCTATAATAACTGTGGTATAAAATATCTATTTACAGAAAAATTAATTTAAATACATTAAATTCCATGATGACAGGAATATTATATTACTTTAATTATAATGTTAAATTAATGTGTAAGAGGGATAGTGAATATGTACTATGATAGCCGGAAAGGGAAGAAATAATGTATACATTAAAAACATTCCTTTTATAAATCTGTAAAAATTCAAAAATTAACCATATTAATTATATTGAAATGGATAATTTTTAATCCTATATAAAGAAAGGATGAAATTATTAAATTTATAATTATAATTGTTTATATAGTAAATATGATCATTCTTGAAATATTTTGATGAACCCCTATAAGGAATAAAAACATATTGATGTAAAAGAATACAATAATAATTTTAGAATAAATCCCCATTTCCTCGAGTCCTGCTCAATTCCTTCTAGTATCTACCAAACTGAGTAACAAAAATATATTGATTTTCAAGTTACATAATAAAATTTTTCATGTCACATACATTATAATTATTGCATTCAATCCATTTCTTACAATATTTTATTTACTCATAAAGATATATATGTTCACAATGGTTGTTTTGATAAAGATTTATTTTTATGTCAAAAATCACATCAGATGGATTACTAAGTTCAAGAGAATGGTTTTTCCTAATATCTTGAATATTAATCATGATAAATTTATTTTATTATAAATTAAAAAATTTCAATAATTCACTTTTAATGGTGGATGTTGAAAATGATACATGTTGTATAATGGATGTGGTAGTAACTATGTGCACGTGATTAACATTTCCATTTATCTACAAGTTGGAAAATAAATACAGAAAAAATAATTTTCAACTTATAGATATGTAATTATTTCTTTTATTTTATATTTATCAATTATTTCAATCCTTATTACAAAATATATGAGGCGGAAATAAAAAACCAATCACATCTCTTTATTAAGGTGTTATTCCATAGGTATTCACGAGAAACGTTATCATATTCAAATAAATAGTGAGATTAATATAGAAAGTACTATTTAGTAATTATGGAAACATAATACTATCCTAAGAATCAGATATTTTAATTAATTCATCCATTATAGACAAATGTGTGACGTGGTGATGGAAATTGAAACACATCACTTAGTGGGGGTAGTACTCTACAGATATTCATATGTGATGTTTTCGTATCCCATAGGACAAAAAAGAGATTAAAGTGTCATTACACTAACATAATAATGATTATGTATTTTGAATATATTAATTCCATTATTATACAGTGTTTTCAATAGATTATAAGTAGGTATAAGAAAAAATAAACATGAAACATGGAATTTAGGATATATACTTTCTCCTCAGATGTCTCCTTTTGTATTGAACCTTAAGACTTAAAAATTGGTATTTTAAGAAAACCAAGAACTCTAGTACAAGGGGATAACAGTTAATATGTGTTTTGGTTTATTTTAACCAAGATAAATGGATCATAATGTGTGAATATTTGATGAGATGATGTTCCCATTTTATGTGACGAGTGTGGAAATCAAGTAAATGCTTTAAACATTGAAATATAAAAATTGTATTTCTCATTTTAAGTGGAACCAACTGGAAATATTTAGAATCGAATATTGTTATATGTCTTAATAAACTCAAAATATATTATATTTATATATATTGTTAGAGAGATTTTATGAATTCACTTTTTTTACCCCAACTATTAAACGTTTGAAACATTACAAAGGTGATAATGTTTAGCTATGGTAACTATATTACGAAAAAAAAATTAAAGTGAACAAATTAAATTTATAAGAACATTAATAAAAATATAAAATCAAATTTTCAATATGTTTTTTATATTATTTGTATTAATTAATCTAAATATATGAGTGAAAAAATATACAAAAAACAATTTTTTGGAAAAATGTAATTTTTAATCATAAAAATGAATTTTTACCAAATTAAAATTCAATAAAGATTTCTATAGAATTTTATTAATTATTTTGAATAAAAGGGGAATTATTAAATTTTAAAAACTATCCAAAAGTGAAAGGTATAATGTAATAACTTGAAGAGAAATGATAGTTTCTATAAAAAAAATATTTTCAACTATTCACTGAATAATAAATATTTTCAAAAAAACTAAAACTATTCACCATATGATAAATTTGATAATGTGAATGTGAAAATAAATTTATGTTTCACAACATAATAATTTAGAAATTATAAATTTATTTTTTATTAAAACAATATATTTGATGGAAAACATTCTTGCTTGAATAAAACCATGGTTATTAAGACATAAAAAATATATTAAATTATAACAATATAAATGAATTGATAAAATATATTTCTGAAAATTAATAAGTAACTAAAAGAAATTATTATTATAATTACTTGTTATTTCAAAAATCTCTTATTTAATTCACTAATTAAATAAATTAAAACCAATTACAAAAATATATTGTTTTATTATTTTTAGACACATATAATATAATGAAATTTATTTTTATTTATTATATTCATTAAAAAAGTGTGAATTGGTCAATTAAAGAATAATATAAACTATTATATTAAAATTTATTAAAATATGAATAGTAATTTTCATGTACTTGTTTAGATCTTCGTATAATAGATTAAATAAATCTCTATAAATTTTATTAATGATATAACTTTTTCTCGTGTATCTCTTTCAAGAAAACCATGATCATATTTTTGAAATCATGAATACTTATAAAATATAGGTTATATCTATAGGGTAGTAGTTAATTATATTAATTCTTGATTTATTTTTTCAAAAAAATTATCATTTACCGTAATTCCTTATATTTAGAGTTCTTCTATCATTAGTTTTTAGGATAACCATCACACATTATTGACAGTAACCCAAAAAAATTAGTTAATTGTGATCATTCAATCACTATATCAAAAAAAATAAAGACAATAATAGAAAAATTTCGTCATTTAACTAAAATAAAAAAAATGTATCATTGTAAACTAAATACATACTATTATATTTTGCATTCATTATTAAAAAATAACCATGATAGAAATAAAGGAGTAATTATATTTACTTATATTTTTAAAATTTACCAGCGTACTATTTTTTCAGTATAATTGTATCACACACTCCTCTAAAATTTAGGTCTAGAATCATTTTTGTAAAAATGAATTTCAATAGTAATTCATCGTTTAGTTCATACATATTTATCATTTACGTCATTGAACTATTCTAGACTAATTCCTATATTGTATAATATATCGAAATAAATTTTAGGTTTCTAATCAATTGTAACATATTAGGTTGTGGTACTGATACCATTATCTACAATGATTCTAATACTACTATGGTTCTTAAAATTTTTATTATTATGAAAAATATTAAAAAATCATGTTTTTCAATATCAAAATTAGTATATAAAATAAGGCTAAGTGATAAAATTTTATTTAAACACAAGTTGTTTACTTCAGACTGAAAATTCAGTATTTAATTATTTTTATTCATTTGGTAAACTTATTTTTATCATGAAAACGAATACATTATTAGTTCACTTAAACAACAACTTCCATTAATGGGGCAGAATAATAATCCTTTCATTAAATAGTAAAAACATATTTTATATTATAACTATGTTTTAAATAATGACGATTGAAAATTGGAAATGGTTTTTTGTTATAAAATCTAAAAGAATTGAATTTTTCATCTATTAGAGAAATATATTTTTAGACTAGTATAAATGAAACTCCTTGAGTTTATAATCTCAATTATACAGATATTATAATTCAAGTTATAAAACGATGATTCCTATAGTATCTACTACAATTTTAATTTCTTGTTACCTTATCCTGGTTTGATTTAAGATATTTTATATTTATATAATGAAATGTTTTTCCATTATTTCTATAAAAATATTGTCATATCAGGGAATTATTTACTATATTCATTCATTTATCAGAAAAAAATCTTAAAACAGCTACCACCAACTCATATATATTAATACATCATTCATGGAATAATACAAAATGAATTTATAGTTGAATGTTGGCACTTCTTACTCAATGTTTTGTATTCAGAATCCATTTGTAAGACTTACTCACATTATGTTGATGGATAATTCCCCATTTTGTATAATTATGTCATATATGTATAAATAACCTAATATATTAGATATCATATTTTTATTAATAACCTTCATACATCCATTTCATTTTTAATTTTACCAAAACATCATTCCAACAATTTTATTTTTTATATGCCAGAATCTTAAAATATTGGTAATTTTTAATTAAATAGGATATTAATATGATTAGAATCTAATTAATTTAATTCCTTTATAAAATTTTGAATTATAGTATTACTGTTTTATTTTTTTCTTGCTAGGTTTAACTTGTTTGGGTGATACACAAGAAAAGATTATGATCACATCTATGCCTATTCTATTTGGATAGATTGTAAGACTTATATGAGTTCTACTACATATTCTCATGTTTTTTCAAATTTTTTATTGAATTGACATACCATTATTTACTATGTTTCATTATGAAGTTTATTTATGGCTAACATTTTTCTTCTTAATTGTTCCTTATTGCTGTGTATATGTGACTTGGCTCCCAATCCACACTTAGAATTTGATGTGATCTCTTTAGGATATTACATGATATGATTTTGGATCCTTAATTTTTATCTCTTGAAAACTTGTGTCCCTCGATGATAATATCCTTATGATTTCACAATGTCTCTCTATCTCCTTAATCATTACAAAGCCTAAATGACAATCCCTCAGGGCGCCCAATCATTATAAATTTATAACTTATTATATAACCTGGTTAGTTGTCCCAAGATGTTTATAAGGATGTTTAATGTTATATTTCATTTATCTACTTTATTGAATTATTTTTTATAATTATTAATTTTAAAAATACAATAAATATCGGGATGGCTTTTGTGGAGTAATTTTGAAAAATATATATAACATACAAACTCAATGAACACAGGTTTTAAGGAATGGGGTTAATCTAAATATTGGTTACAAATAATCGTTAATTATATTTACATTACTAATTTACTATTTTATAATTTACAATTACTCAATATCCTCTTCATTGATTTTATAATTTAGTGATTCATATAAATTTACACATAAAATCACATGTTGTGACCATAACTATAGTAACCCATTATTAGTGTAAATGTTATTACATTGGAATAAGATTCCGGGAATCACATCCTGAAGGGAAAAATGGTAAAATAGTCTATTAAACTATATATATACATAAATTCCAATTACATTTTGAAACCTAAAATACAAAAAGTATATAGTTTTAGAACACCATTATTATCCTTAACATATCCCTTCATATCAACCAAAAAACACATCTTGTAAATCTAGAGGAAAATAATACATAATAAAGGGGTAAGATTAGATTATTAGTAAGTTAATAATGCATAAAAATATATAAATAGACTAAATATGTAAAAATAATAAATTTTAACACATTAAATTTAATTTATACCATGAACATAATATGGCCCAAGTAAATGAAGATCAAATAATACATTATAAATAACCACATGAGCTTGAAGAATGAAAATGGATATTCTTACTAATCAATAATCACATGTAATTTGTATAACTAAATTAATAAATATGGATTGTATAATTTTGGACATATTAAAACTACATCCATTGAATCATGACAAGTCTTATAATCATCATGTCCGTGTTCTATAACATCTTACATATATGGGTAATAACACAAACAATACCAAAGTTAATACACTCATGATACATACTGATGAATAGTGGGGATAGGTAATTATGGTCCCCACCCATGAAATAATATTTCAAATTTATTAATCATAATATATGGATGAAACATAATATACAAAAAAAATCATGTTAAAAACTATCATACTGAATGTTAATACGTCACCCAATGAATAAACACAAACATAAAAAACCTAGAGTAATATGGTGAAGTAAAATTATAAATCCCTAGTAAATATAGTCATAAACTATCAAGATAAATAATAATTATGTATCCAAGAAATAATATCCCCATTGGATTACAAGAACATTAAATGTTTGATTTTATTGATGAATGGAGATTCCATAAAAATGTCAATAGAAATATTTTTGATGAAAATAACCATTTCAATTTGAAAATAATTTAAAAACCTAAAATCTCAAAAACTAATTTTAAAATATTTTACAACTAAAATAACATTTTTAAATATATATATTATTGTTTAAAACATTTAGTGTTCATAATTCTGAATGATTTTTTTCATTCCCTAAATGTTAAAATATTTATTCCATTAAAATTTTTGATAAAATAAAAATGGTTCGTGTATTATAAATGACAAAAATATTCAATTAAAATTTTATATAAAAATGATAATATAGTTAACATTATAATTAGTAAATAATAATTGAAAATATAAAAACATTTTTGAAACCATTTTAGAATGAATGGATTTTATGAAACAAGTTTTCATGTGAAGAGAGAAATAATGTCTTATTTTAATTAAAACATTTTCTTAGTCATTTTACATACCTTTTAGGGGAATCGTTGTACAAAAACATGAATAATTTCTTCAATACCCATAGGAGATAAAATATATTTATTTTATGACATAAATATCACATAATTCCCTCTCTGGATACTTAAACACGAATAACCCACAAAAATGATGAGATTATTAAATACACCATTACCACTTGTGTGACATCTAAATTGTAGTACCCATAAAGAAATACACGTGAAATAAAACCATAAATACCATGAATATAATTCTATTCCTTATATTACATATCAACTTGGTAGAATATACAACAGACAAAAAATTAAATAGTGAATATGGTATATGTCCAATGGATGTAAAACTGAGATGAGAAACACTTACATATGGTTCTTCTTCATTCAGATGAGTCTTAACCTATTTTATAATTAACATAGGTTAGTATCATTCAATTAAAATACAATAATAATTTAAATCAAAACAAATATGATACTATTGTTACATTTTATTAACAATTTATTAATAAAATTATATTATTTTCATTGTATCATGTGTTAATTACCTTGTATTCTAGTGCTTGTTTTTTCATTAAAGTTACCATTATTGGATGTAGGATATATTTCCATCATCTACATATGTATATTAATTCCATAAATATTATTTTTTCATTATATACAACCATATAAAAATTCTCCAAAATTATACATTGAAAATGAATCACATCGCTTTATTGAGATAGTAGTCTATAAGTATGCATGAGAGATGATATCGGTACCTTAAATGGTGAAAGGTTAAAAATTATTGTAACATCCTAGGTTAAATAATTATTTTGTGGATCATTAAATTCTAGACAAACCCTTGCGATTATTTTTTTTAGGATTATACCCTAAATCCATGCATTTAGGTCGGTTAGCTTGTTTTTAGAAAAAAGATAGAAAAGGGTTGGAGACAACGACGTGACAATAATAATGACATGAGTTTGATTTAGGATGTGAAATGGTCGAGCCAAACCCTTTTCATGAGGTGCATTGGTTTTTCTTATGAGAGAGAAACTGGATATTTACACGACGTTAAAAATATTCACACTAAGAATATCTCATGGACTTTTTTATAAAACAAAATGAAAAAACCCTTATTTTATTAATTCTTCTCCTTCAAAGATTGTGTTTCCTCAGATGAATATACCCTTTTTCCAAAACCAGGGATTTGAGGTCACATTCTCATCTGAACTCCGATCAGACCAAAATTTGACATGTTGGAAGACTGTCGGTAAGAGAACATTTTATTCCATTAATTATCTATTTTTCTCTCTAAGTTTTGGTTTATTTAGTTGAAATATAATATTTACTATATTCATGGAATTTTTTTCATCCCACCCTCTCATTATTGGAAAAATTATAATGCAATACTAGATACCCATATACTATCATATGGTTTTTTCTTATAATTATCCGTTAAGTTTTGTTTCTTTATATTGTGTCTCATGTTAATGTACAGAATATATTCCATGTGTTTAAATATAAATATAATTACCCATTATTGAATGTTTTATCCTTGAAATAAATGACATACTTCATTTACATTATTGGTGTATTCGGTCCACATCAACTTATTTCACCCCTTAAGGAGTGCATATGACATTTACCATGATATTATAAATTCATATGTGACCAAATAACAAGTTATATGATTTTTGGATTGAAATATAAATGTAATAAGTGGAATTAATTAAATCGAATGTTGGGGGTACGACCATGTCACAATATTTTACAGAAAAAATGGTTACACCGTTGATTAAGTTGAATGTCAATTAATTATAATGCCTATGTGACTGTATATTCTTGTGATAATTGGCCTTGGTGTCCCATATACATGTGGTACTCCAACATTCCCTCTAATATAATTATGTAAATCAGGAATGGATTCCCTTATACGTGTGACTGTTTGTCATAGATTCCCCTATAATTGTGGTAACAAATCATGGGGTTAAAATTAATATTATACACATGCATAAAACTCTTTATAACATTGATACATGGCCATGGATAATAGAATAATTCCTGATACTTGGGAATTTTGTACCCTACTAATTTATGAGTCTATAGAGACAAGACATGGTTACATATGTTATGAATTATGTCTTAGGTATCACTACAATGGTAAATATATGGTTGTAAACAACATTATGTATATAGAATATATATATATATAAACACAAAATCACATAAACTCATATTAATATGTTTATAGTTATTTTTATATTCTGTTTTCCCTACCTAGACCATAGCTAGTGGTGTCTTCATGGTTCTCTTTTTGAATTACACCTATGAATGTATAATTTACATTACAAATTTACTATTATAATATTTTCATATTGCTCATATTATATGCATAGTATTGATAATTCTAGACACCATTTATAGTGTCCTAGTGAGTAAATATGACACCATGTTCGAGCCTCCATTTGGTACCTAGAAATGATTCGTGGTTATATTTAGAGTTATAGGCAAGCATCCATTTGATGATATATAATTTTATTATATCATGAGAGTAATGGAGCATATGACCATGAAATGTATCTCAACATTATCTAGAGATAGACTTTTAGACTTTTTTCTTCTTCTGATATACATATATATATGCATTACTGATACCATGTTATCCATTCCTTTTTTGTTTTGAGATAAGACATTACATCATGTTATATATAGTTCATGATATTTTTATTGATGGTTGGTTATCATATCTATATGATTTATCATCTACTTTTTCTTGATTTTATGCTTTCTCCATTAATCCTTTCATTACACCTATGTGTTACGCTGATCATTAAGTTATAGTCTTCCCATCGTACCACCTTGGACCCTTGCTAATATCTACAATCCTATGTAATATGGGGAGGCACGCTTGAAGCCATGTGACTGAGTGAGTTTGGTTACTTATGAGTGAACTAGTTCTGGAATTCTACAAATTGTTATTAGTGGTTTCTTTTGTTAACCTTTTTATTTTTGGATGGTAAAAATTAGACATAGTGATATTGAAATTGGGTAATGGTACTATTCTTGGTATTATCCTACCCATGTATAAAAAATTAAATTTTAATAGTGATAGGATATTTTCTTTTGTATTCTACATATTATAGCTATTTTGGCTTTAGTTTTTGGTTATTCACATAATTTTTCAGGGTTATTATTGTGATTGAGGATTCCATTTTACCCTTGTCCTAGAATGGCAAGGTAGTTTTGAATCCTGCATCATCGTATTCACATATGTATTCATATTTCTAGAATTATTACACTCCACATAGTTGAATCAAATATATTTTATTTCATGTGATAATTTTGAGCACCTTAACATCTATATATGCATATCGAATTATGATAACATTTCATATAGGGGAATGATAAACATAACTATTTACCTAAAGTGTATGCATCAAACAAAAATTGTTTTACTGTATAAATGGATGTTAAAAACTTTTTTAGTAATTTAGGGCATGTTTATTCATGTACCATTGGTCACATGAGATAGAACATGGTTGTGGTTGTTATAAAATTATTCCCATATTTAAATTGATAAAGTTTATGGGCGTTTATAAAATTTATATGATGATTTATGTAATTCAACCATTAAAAACACTTCTATAAAAATAATTTTGAAAATAAATGAATTAATATTATGAAATCAAATGGTTACCGCTAAATGGGGACTCAAATTTTAATTTAAATGTTTTTTACTCTGTCACATTCAATAGAAACTCTCCATACTAATAACCATGAATTATTGTTGACGGATTTACCATATTCGAACATCATTAGTTAGTAGTAGGATGTGTCACTAGCACATATTCTTATTACTACATTACCCAAACTATCATTTAGATTAGGTAGAGGGGTTTTAATTTTATATATAATGGATCTGTATCTATTCTGTTATTATTATCTATGATTACGCCATTATTAACTCATATATGATACATGTTATTATAAATTTTAGAGCCATGACACCTATCCATCCTTGAGTCATGATTCATTAGGGTAGTTCCAACCATCCTCTAATGATGGTTTCCCCAGATCCACCAAAGTTACCTCTCATAGTTCAACATGAGTATCCTCCTATTATACCTGACCTGGGATAATATGAACAATTTTTAGAGGTATTATCTCATCGTAAGATTACTATGCATGTATCCCTGTGAAATTACCCAATTATTGAATAGTTATCTTGAGAATTTCAGTAGTAGCACATGATCATGTTTCAAGGGATAGAACCCCTAAGGTTGTAGAGGCATAGTTGGAGGCTATGCTGACTAAATTTTAGCATCATGATACAACTCTTGAGTAAACACTTAATCTATATATATATATATATATATATTATTCGGGATTATTCTATGTGATGGTTTTATGTTATTACATTAGATGATAATCACTAGGGAACATCTGTAGAACAATGCTAAGAATCCAGATAGACTACTATTAGAAATTTATAAATATTAGGTTGTTGAGGACAATGTAATTAGGATATAAATATATATTATTAATAGGGAGGATGTTCTCAAGGTAGTCAAGTTTTATCTTAGGGCAACATATCTGTCAATATCATTACTATGCAACATTTTCTAGAGATTTATAACGTCGGTCAATATAATGTCTGAGTAACTAGTCTAGTATCCTTTAATATCATTTTTTTATTAGATAAATTTTATACACATACATTTATCTAGGTGTATATCATGTAAATACAAATATTTTATATTCACTATTTTGTGTCATGATGACACTTTACAATCTATTGGGATTCTGATCAGATAGTGTACAGTAGTTTACAGAATATACCCTTGAAGCAGTAAGTTTTTATTTACTATTGGATATCATCTTCTATGATAAAAATTGGATTCAATATCATCATTGGGATTGCTGAGTTGGTATGTGACCATGCTTATGTGGGCCTATATTTTAAGAGGGTATTGTTTAAATCACTAGAGGGTGATAATTATCATCACAAGGGTGAATATGATGTCTATCAATGCATATATAGGAAGGGTGTAGTGACATCCTAAATTACTAGACTTTATATTGAGGGTCAGGAAATATATCAATCTAATTTCTCTATTGATATGGATCATTTAAGAGATGCTTTCCCTGATGACTTTTCTGAACTACATCCTAGGAGAAGTCTCTAATTTTCTATCAAGATAGTGCCACGATTATCAATAGTATTGATACTTCCTTATATGATGTGTAATACTGAGTTGTATGAGATCCATAGGCAACTAGATGATCAGAAATTTAAGGGTTTTATATGACCAATAATTAAAAATTGTTTTTTTCTAGTCATTGTCACTAAAAATGATTATTCTACCCTCATAATTTCCAGGTATTATCTTTACTATAAGAAGTTTATAGTAAAAAAATTGTATCCAATGCCTTATATTGATGATATATTCGTCTATAATAAAGGATAAATTGTTTTATATATGATCTTTTTGTGGTCAGGATATCATCAGGGGTATGTTATACCTTCATACATACCTTATAAAAAGTCTCATTGCAAGTATTGTCTTTATGAGTATCTTTTTATTCTGTTTGGTCAAACAAATTCACCAGCAGTATTCATGGATTTGATGAATTGGAATTTCAAGCTGTATAAGGATTCATTTTTGGTAGTTTTCATTGAAGATATCTTAGTTTATACTTTTATTTGACATGTCCAAGTCATACATCGTTAAATTGGAATAAATACATTGAGAGTGCACTATTTTCATTCTATGGTTACTAAATACCACTTTTGGATCAACATGGATTACTTCCTAGGTTATATTATTTCATAGGTAAGAATATTTTATGACATTAAGATGGTTAGTTTCTTGGTTTTCTTAGAGAAACCCACAAATTTATTTGACAAATGAAGTTCCCTATTGATGGATAGATATTATATTAGATATATTCATGAATTTTCACACATAATATCACCTCTTTCGGGCATGACAATGAAGAGTGTTAAATTAACATATTATGAATCCAATGATATTGTTTTGAAAGAGTAAAAATAGGGATACGGACTTTAGTACTGATCGTCATTATATGAGAGCATAGAATATTCAATAATGTATATTGTGATGCATCATGCACTTTGATAAGATAAAATATAATATATGAAGAAAAATTCACGGTTTGTGTGCCTTATCATTTCAGACCACATAAGAGGAATTACATATTTAATGATATCGTATTATTAGCTATCATTTATGCCTTTAATTTTTTGGGGAATTATTTTCTTATGTAGAAATTGGTGGTGTATACGAATAACAAAATCCTCTAGTATAACTCTTCAAAATGTGATTTAAATATTAGAAATAAATGGTTGTTTGAATTCCTAAAATTTATTGATTTTGATATTTCTTTTATTTATATAAAATGAATTTTTGTAGAATATGATTTGACATAGAGGACACAGAAATAGGAAGTGTAGGAGTCCATTAATGAGTGGATGCATGTGGATTTTCTCTTTGATATATATTTAGTGGTAAATGATCATCATGGATAGCCTTCCATCATAGAATTATAAGATACATTCCTACTACTAGAGAGATTAAAGATGAGGTAAGTATCAAATCCATGTGGCTTAGTCCTAAGGGAGAGTGTTTTAGGTGATCACCGACCATTACACTAGATCATTGATGTGGGAGAGGTCTTGCACATCCATAGACATGTATGGGTTCCTACAAACAAGTGGGAATAATTGATTCAAGATTATATTACTTATTCTTAGTCATTATATCATGGGTATAAATGATGTACCATGTTATAAATTTCTAATACTAGTGGCATAGTATGAAAAGGCAGATTGATGGATTTGATACTAGGCGTTCCACCTTCTATAAGGTGACGGTGGAACGCCGACGACCATTAGGGATTACGCTTCCCTTTTCCATTGTTCAATGAAGGTATAAGTATTCCCCAATAGAAATTGTGACTGGATTATTATAATCCCCTATATTAAATTATGTATAACGGGTGACAGTTGATAGTATCATGAAGGTCTATCAATTCATACCTATTATGGAGACCTTTTCACTGGATGAGATTTGAAGGATCTATGATTAAGAGATTATACATATTCATGGAGTCCCATAGAATATTTTATCAGAGAGGTAAAAATATTTTACATATTGGTTATGGAAATGGTTTCCAAGGAAATTAGTTACATAGGTACCTTTGAATATAATTTACCACCCTCAGATTGATGGGCAGTCAGAGTGGGAAATAAAGGTGTTAAATGAAATTCGTAGAGAATTAGTTTATTATTTAAAAGGTGTTTGGGATAAAATATACCTCTAGATATTTTTTTATTATAAAATCTTTCATGATATGATACAGATAGCTCATTATGAGGCCTTATATGGTAGTCCATGCCGATCACCATTATACTAGTTAGAGGTTTGGAATATATCACTTCATGGGCCTCATCCCATTCAAAAGACATCATAACATGTCATGTTATTGTCATGTGTTTCTAAGGAATGGGGAATCAGCATTTTTTATGAAAATGTATGTTTTCACCAAATGTTTTTGGCCCTATTGAGGTTTTGGAGAGGGAAGAACCTATTTAATGTCAGATATCACACCCTTTGTGATACAGATCATTGTTATACATGTTCAACATATCTCAGTTAATTCATTAAAAATTATAATAGGCTCACGTATTTAATCAAGATGTTATTGTGCTGGTGGTAGATGTGACCTTTAAGAGAATCATATATGTATTGTGGACCTAATCAGGAGGGCTCTATGAGGAAGGTAACTTCCTTTTGTATGGAATTTTTCTTAGTTTAGTAGATATCTGGATGATACATGGGAGAGAGATTCCAATATTCATGTTATGTGGTCGTAGTCCTTCTTAGATGCCACTTTACCACCATCATAACAAAAACTAATGGATGTGTTGTTCAAGGTACGGTAATGTTTAAATGTATTTGTTTAAATACTCATTTATAGATAATTAAAGATTAGTAATCCCATGATATTTTTTTATTTTTTTCTTATACCTTGAATCTATGCGTCAAGGATAATTAGTTTGTTTGTGAAATGAAGTGGAGAGAGAGAGATGGAGTTAGACGTATGACCAAATTCATGGTGTGATTTTGATTTAAAACAAGAATTTAATTCATGATGTGAATTGGTTAGGTAATACACCATTCATGATGAGTATTAGTTTTTTTGAGAGAAAACCTTGAGATTTACCTGATGTTAAAAATAATCACAACATTAATATCTTGTGGAATTTTTTAAAAAATTTCTAACAACACATATTTTACTCTTTCTTATCCTTTATATAGTATGTCTACCTCTATTAGGATTTACTTTATCCTCAACATAGGATTTGAGATTATTCTTCATCCAGACACCAATTGGATTTTAATTTATCTGGTTGGAAGCATGATAAAAATATATATGATCTGCTTCCTTCTATTATAGGATTATCTAATGAGGTCAAGAAATATTATGGAAAGAGGTAATATTAATTATCATCAATATTTTATTTCGACATTAACTCTAATTCAAGACTAATTCAGAAGACGATACTATAAAAATATTTCTCTACAACCATAATGATGGTGGTATAATATTTATCCCTCAAGTCATATTTATTTATATTATATGGTAGTTTTATACATGTTGGATCATCTATGTGATTCCATGAAAACATTCATGCATTGGTTAACATTTTATCCATGAAATAAATAACCCTACACCACATTATTTTTATTTGATTATGTTTCTATCTACTAATTCCACCACTTCAGGTGTGTCTATGAAATTTCCCTAGATTTAAAATATTTTTATATGACCAAACAGTATCTTATTTGGTACTTTTCATATTTTTTAAATGTAAAACTATAATGAATTAAATGGAACGTGAGTGGTATGACCATGTCACATGATTATACAAAGACAGTGGTTTTTAACTAATTTAAATGGAATTTTATGAAAATATAAATTTTATCTGGATACATATACATGTGATAATAATCCATAATGTCCCACATACCTATGGTACATGGGCATATAGTCCCAAATAATTGTCATACTCATGTGTGGAGTTCCCTATTTTTGTGATACTTAGGTATGGTTTCCCCTATACTAATGATACTCATGCATGGAATCCATATTGATATGATACATGTGAATTTTTTCCCTTGTATCTATGATAATTGGGAACAAAGGGTGATATGATTCATGATACTCATTCATGGAATCCCCTACTAGATTATGAAATTCTATTGACTATAAATGGATACATGAGTTATTCCTCATGTCATGGCTATCACTACATATCTAAATATATTGATGTAAATTTCGTTAAATATATATCACATAGGAATAAATACATACATAAAAAATGAAATGAATATGTTTATAGTGTTATATATTCAAAGGTTTCCTAACATGGTCTGATGTGGAATGTTTCATCCTAGTTTCCTTTAGAAACTAGATGGAACCCTTTATAATTTACATTATTTCTTTATAATTATTATATTTTCACAGTGGTTGTATAATATGTAGAGGAAATATTTTTTTGGACACCATTGGTAGTGGCCAAAATAATATATCACACACACTGTTCAATAATTTTTTTCTTCCCTGAGTAGAAATTGTGGGTCCAGGTTCTGATAGGGGAAAGATACTGGTTTTCGATTCCTGATTTGATTATAGAATGGGAGGATGTGATCACAAAACCAAGTTATTGATCATGATGATATTGGGAGATATTATTCTGGTATTTTTTTGATATATTGATATACTTTAAGGTAATAATTTTTTCTTCCATGTTTTCATATTCCGTTTTTATTAGCTACATGACATTACATTATTTTTTATATAGTATTCGAAATTGATATTAATGATAAGTTAATTTTATGGATGATTTATTTTATATATTTAGTTGATATTTTCTTCCTATATTCATCCATTTATTACATAATTGTACTAATATGATCATGATTATATAGTCTCCCCACTGTAATACCTTGGACCCTCACTTTTATCTAGTAGCCTTTGAATATGGGGAGGCACACTTGAGGGAATTTGACTGACCTGGTTCATTTACATATGTGTGTATTGGTCCATGGAGTAAAAAAGTGTATTGTATTTGAAATTTTAAAAATATATAGATAATTTCATATAAATAAATTATATTATTTATGTTTATCCTCATTACAGTACATGAAAATAATATGTGAAAAAATTAATCACATTATATCGAGAGGAGGTATTCCACCGAACAAACATACCCTGTTGTCGTATATTAAATAGAATCCAATTATAGAATGTACATGTTATATTATATTAATATATATATAATTAATTCATTAATTATATATATTTTCTAAAAATACATCATTATATCCAATTGTTATAATATTCTATGAAAAATTAGACACATCGTTTCACGAGGTTATAGAACACCATAGACATGATTGATGATTCCATTTCCCATTTATGCAAGTGTAGAAGGTTACATATTTTTTCCTTGAACAAAATAAAATTATAGTATTTGGATGATAATTTTTTCTAATATTGGATTTGTTTAGACATATATTGTGATTTTAAAATATGAATGAAAAAAAAAGTCCATAGTGAAGACAATTGTGTAATCTTAGAGAACCCTTATTTGGATATCATTTTAAGGAACCATCATATATTATTTTGTGAAGAAATAAAGTTATAATGTTTTAATGAGGTTGTTATAGAGGTATTTTGGGAGGGTTTTTTTGACACATATGGATTTTTAGTTGTGAATAATTGAGTGTAGTGAGTGGCCTTTTTATGTGGGCTAAGGGGACCTTCTAATAAATTACATAGAGTTATCCCAAAAGAATCCAAAATGATAAAGTCAATAACTTCCCAAAAGCATCTAACTTACCCAATATAATAACCTATGAAGCAATATGTTATAATTCTTCCATTTAACAATATTTTTACAATATTAATGTCTATTAAAACCATTATCTTTATATTTTAACCCCAAACAACAAAATTTTAATCTTTCTGCAGTAATTAATTAAATAATTATTTTTAGTATTCATTAGGGTCTAAAAAAAATTTGGAATTATTAGATAATATAAATTATTACAATTATAATATATTAAATCTATTCTTCTACATTAAATTTACAAAAGTTACATAATTCAATTTAAAAGTAATCCAATTTATGTGATGGAATATATAGTTTTACCATGAAAAATATTCAAATTATTAAAATATATATATTTCAAAATTGAAAATGCAATTGGTTATAAATAAATAAATTAGAAAAATTATAATATAATTCATTTAATTTTACATTAATAAAAACATAAAATATAATTTAAATGTTGATAATAATTTAAATGAAATTGTATTCTTCTATAAAATTCTTTACTTTTCAATATTTCTCTAACAAATAAAACATTAATGAAAAATCAAAAAAAATATCTATGATAATTTTGTTATTATGATTTAAATAATGCTGTAATTTTACCATATAAATTATTTATAGTTGGTAAAAACTAATTTAAATTATACATTAAAAGAGTGACTAGAAAAACATTAATAAAAATATTGTTTTTGGGAATTTAAAAAAATGATTCTTATTTTATTTATAAATTAATATTTAACCCATTATTTCATCATATATTTGTTACAACCATATATTTTTTATAACATAATTGATACTGTTAATTCCCTCCAACTTAATGTCTCTGTTTTTATGGTTATGTTTAAATATTATCATTTTATTAGAGTGTTGTGTTTCATTCAAAAAATAATAATATTATTCATTATACGATATTGTTTACATGAATTTATTTGAAAATAAATATATTTCAAATAATTGGTGTGTTAATGTTTCTTATAATCTTGGTGTTTGATGTCAAATACACCAGAAAAATTTTGTTCATATTTTAGAATATCAGGGTCATATTTTCTACCCTAATAAATAATTTACCTCATCACAATTTAACATTGATCTCAATAATCATATTTTTGAAATTAAAAATACATTTATTAAAATTCATCATTATAAAAATGTTTGTTTAAAAATCCCATTTATAATAGTCTTAAGGATGTATGAATATAATCTAGAATAACACATACTAGGTTATTAAAAATTAGAACATTATAGTAATGAGAATATATGAACAAAGAACAGAAGCATAATTAATTTTAGATAGTGGTAGATACCACTGATCAAAATATTGTAAATTATCATATATGTTTAATGATCCCAAATCGAAACATATGTTATGGATTAAAATACCAATGGTTTAAAGACCTGGAATTTTAAAACATTTTGTTTTTTTTAAATTCTTTGGAATTTTATAAGTCCGTGGTTTCTGACAGAACCTAATTCTGAGGTCCGTTGTGCCCATAATCATTTTCTAATGATTAGTTCAGGTGCGTTCGGTAAACGTACTTGCTGGTTATTCTATATTTTGAACCGGAGCTCGGAATTGATATCTGAGGACACCGATGAATTTGTAGCACCCGTAATTTCTTAAGGAGACCTTTACCTCGATCGCAGTCGAGTCGGGGTGAAAGTTGGGTTTTTGAGGTTTCATTGGATTAAAATAAAATTAACTTTTTATTTTAATTTTATTTTTATTTGAATTTGAATTTTTGAAACACTTTTGGTGTGGGGACCACCCGAAAATTGAAACTCCACATTTAATGATGAGCATTAAGAGTGTGGTTACACTAGAGGTGTAACCACCAAATTAATGAACTGATTAATTTTGTAAAATGAAAAACTCAACATAAAATGATAATTAAATTTTGAGTTGTGTTAGGGGAAGATCAATCGTTCGAAAGGAGAGAGTTCTGTGAATGGCTTGCTGACGAAGAATGATTTTCCAATGATGGATCTCCCAATAACTTCGACGAAGAACAATCCTTCAAGGGATATCGGATCCCGACGTGTCTCCGATGCTAATGCTCGGATAAGAAGTGCGAGGAAGACGTGATGATCGAATTCAACTCCATCCTCTTTCCGCGATGTCGTCAACGAACAACGAACCAAGGTAGGGGTTGAAATTATTTATGTAACCATTTAACATCGTTGAAATTATATTTTGAAAACCAAATGGTATCATTGTAACATGGGGGAATTCAGACAACACCAACACGGCCGAATCATTCCCATTTTATCTTATTTGTGGTTGACAACGGGAGCGGGAAACGACAACTAGCAATGATCCGACCACGAAGAAGGGGGCCGGTGGCAAAAAGGCCACCGATTCTCCAAGAGGGCACGACATTGCCTTGCTACACGGAGAAGAGTCGTGGACAAGTCGGTCTGTGGTGGGGGCGCACAGCGCCGTCGCACCGCGCATAGGGAAGCATGAGGCCACGACCAAGGTGGGTTGCAACGACATTGCACCACGCCGGGGATGTAGGTCCGCAGACAGGGTGGGTTGTGGTATGAGGATAGGGGGTGGCATCATCGCACCGCGCTAGTGATGACCTGCAGCCTACGACTGTGGTAGAAAAGGGAGGGCGGCCTGCTGAGCTGGCCGCCAGTGCACGCAGGGGCGGAACCCGGCTTGGTCATGCAGAGAGGAACTGGCTACTTCCAGTTCCATTACACGGAGATGGGGGGAGGATCCCCCCTTGATTGAATATGGTGGGCCCCACATGATGTCATCGTTGCCTGCTCTCCTTGACCAGGCGAGCTTCACCGCTCACAGCCGCTCGGGCTGGTCCACCGAGTCATGCGGGCCACGCCTGCCGCCGGGTCGGGCCTCCTGCCCCGCGGGCGAGGCTTCCCTCAGGCGGGCTAAGCCACCCTTGCGTGGGTGGGGTCGGGCGGCCTACCGCACGAGCCAGGCTGCCATCGCATGGGAGAGTCCGCCCTCGCGCAGGCCGGGCTGCAGCCGCCAGCCGGGCCACGCCCTTCGGTCCAGGCCACACCCTCCCGGCCGGACTCAGATCAGCGCCGGGTCGACTCGGTTCGGGCCACCCCAGGGCGGGTTTGGTTGGGTCAGACGGGACCCATACCCCCCTCTTTAGACAACTTTTGGTTTTTTTCTCCAAATAACATGACCTACTGACCTCCGATCGATGCACCGTCAGATGCATAGGATTTCTTGGATCGAGATTGTCATTTCGGTATATTACACTCAAGGTTCTGGCGAAGTTTGGGTATGGATGGGTTGGTTTGAACCCAAAACAAACCTGGCCCTCAGAGCGGAAACATTTATAACATAATAACCGGATGTATGATTGACACGATGTCAACTACGTTGGATTCTGTTTAATGAGACATTCCTTTTGGCATACTCAGCACAGGATTTAGATGATGTTGGAGTATGGCCGGGTTGGATTGTACTCGAAATCTAACCGGGCCTTTGGGATGGAAATTCCAATAACTATCAGAACAGGCGTCTAATTGATGCACCATATGTCGCGTTGGTTTCTTTAGGATGAGATGGAACTTAAGGATACAAAAAATCCAGACTTAGTGATATATTATGTATCTACACCTTTGGTCGAGGACTGGACCCTCTCAGAATCGAGCATGCTGTGTGTGGGAACCCTAGAGCTGGCTACGACGTCTACTATACTGGAATCCCTCGTGGTTTTGATGACGATGACTTCTATACTAGGATCCTATGTGGGTTCGACAATGAATAATTTTGTACTATGATCCTATGTGGGATTGATAGTGATGACTATTGTTCTTGTATCCTATGAGGGTCTGACAGCACTGACTTCCGTACTAGGATCCTACGTGGGTTCGATAGTGATGACTTCTGTACAGGGATCCTAAGTGGGTTCGATAGTGACAGCTTCTACACTAGGATCTTATGTGGGTTCAGGAGTGACGACTTCTGTACCAGGATCCTACGTGGGTTCGACAGTAATGACTATTGTTCTTGTATCTTATGAGGGTCCGATAGTTTTGATGAATCAGTGACTAAAATTGATCATCTCTATTGCTATAAAAAAGATGTATACCTATGTGAGTTGAGTCTATACTATCAATCATTATAATCTATGTGATTGACCTTTCTTTTCGATGTGGACTAGATTGTTCTTGGTCTTGAGAGTTGGAGCAAGACTATGATTGATAAGATAGGTATATATATGGGCATTTACCTAAGTAGGGTTGGTTGATATTTAATGTTTGTATCTTTCCTTTTGTGGATTATCCTTCTTGGACTTTGGGAGACCTCTGAGGGTCTCGGGGTCCCTACTGAGTATCATTATACTCATCCTAGCACATGAAATTCATGCACATCGTTTTGTTGGTTGCAGATGATGGACAACACTGATCGAGGCAGGGTGTTGTGGAGCTGGACTGTACCCGGAGGTGTACAACATGGAGAGATGTACACGGAGAGGTCTGGAAGACCTGAGGTGCTTAGGAGGCCATCTGTACCCACCCTTCAGGTTTGATTCTCGAAGGACGAATTAGTGGTTTCTATTTACTTTAATGCAGTTGTACTTTACTGTTGGGCTTGTTTTTCCAGCCCATTCCTTTCAGCACTTACTTTTGTATTCAGTTTTACTTAGTGTTTTTTTCAGTTGATTCCTCAACCGCTTGTGTTCAGACTGTGTGTGTGTTATAGGTTAAAAAGTAAATTCCATTCCTTTTATTGGGATTATGCCTTTGGTGCTAGTCAACAGCCCCTGGCCTATTGAAGGCAGGCTTGGGGTAGTCACGACACTGGCCTCGAGGACGGGTCAGGACAAATTGGTACCAGTGGTTGTAACCATCCTTAAGTGAGGTGCACTGCTTGGGTTGAGATTTAGGGCCCACAACGAGGACATTGTTCTCTAAAGGGAGGTGATTGTAACACATCCAAATGATAAAGGGTTAAATGACTAAATAATATGACTCATGTCATCAAGTTTCACCTTTCTTTTCGATATCCTACCTGATTAGAACCCCACAGTTAAGCATGCTTTTCCTAGAGTAGTGATAAGGATGTGTGATCGTCTGGGATGTTTCTCAGGATGTGTGTGAGTGAGGACAAAACACACTAGAAAGGACATGTGTTTGCCTGTGGGGAATTTCATTCATCAGATAACCCGTTCGGACACATGGGTGGACCATGGGGTGGGCTCCCACATGTCTACAGGGCAACTGGGGGTAACTGGTAGTCCAGGACCCAACGGCCATTTTTACAGTGGGGTGTTTTTGTTGTCACTAGGACCTAGTTGTTGCATTTGGTATCAAATGAGTAGGTTCTACCGTAGAACTCAGGACTCTAATCATTCTATTCTTTGAAGAAATAATGTTAAGAGTATTGAGTGTGGTTTTTAGTCTAGGGAGTCCAATGTTGGTAAGGAGGCTGACGTATCCATACACCAGGACCCTGACCTCTAATTTCAAACTCAGTGCATGAAATCATTGATTGTGGGTGTGTGTTTCTATCGAAAAATTCTTCTTCATGAATACTTAGTGTCAGCTCACAAGGTATACTGTTTTAACTGTGATGAACTTTTTTCTTTTTAGGATGGACCTTTTAAGGCATCCAGATAGGGTTATGAGTTCCTACGATGGGTTGTCCTGTGGGGAATTTCATTCATCAGATAACCCGTTCAGGAATGTGGGTGGTCCATGGGGTGGGAGCCCACGTGTCTACGACGCAACTGGGGGTACCTGGTAGGCCAGGACCCAACGACCATGTTAAAGCGTGGTGTTTGTGTTGTCACTGGGACCTAGTTGTTACATTTGGTATCAAATGAGTAGGTTCTACCACCGAACTCAGGACTCTAATAATTCTATTCTGTGAAGAAATAATGTTAAGAGTATTTAGTGTGGTTTCAGATTAGGGAGTCCAATGTTGGTGCAGAGGCTGACATATCCATACACCAGGACCATGACCTCTAATTTCAAACTCATTGCATGAAATCATTGATTGCGTGTGTGTGTTTCCATCGAAAAATTCTTCTTCATGAATACTTTGTGTCAGCACACAAGGTATACTGTTTTAACCATGATGAACTTTTTTCTTTTTAGGATGGCCCTTTTATGGAATCCAGATAGGGTTATGAGTTTCCTACGAGATGGTATCCCTCCGAGTGACGAGGCCTCGGTGCAGGGCCCCATCACAGCGGAGGCACCAGCGGTACCACTAACCATTGGGCTACCATTGCCACCAGCCCCAGTAGTAGCAGGTGTGCACCATTTGAGCATGTAGCATGAGTTCTTGCGATAGGGGTCTCTGAGGTTTCTAGGGGAGACGTATTTTCAGATGACCAAGTGCTGGTTGGAGGTTGTAGCATGACTTTTCCACACAGATGGGACACCCGCTACCTTGATGTTGTACCTAGCTATTAGTCTCTTTCAAGGAGCAGCTGAGAGGTAGTGGAGCCTCATGCTCCGGTTTTATGATGAGGTGACCCTCACCTGGGGGTACTTCTTGGGACTTTTCAGGGCAGAGTTTATACAAGTGCATCTTCGCTTTGTGTGGGCTCTCAAGCTTCTACTCTTTCTGCAGGGCTTTCTGACTGTAGAAGAGTCTTATGTCTCCGGTAGTTGACAGATGTCACAGAGGTCCAAGCGGACTAGGATAATAGGTGAGTGACCCTAGGATATAGGTATGGTTGTGCAGGGAACACGAGATCGATCCATCTATATGAGGTGAAGGCAGTGCAATTCATGTGGCGGGTAGGGTCAAATGGCTCAGGACTTCCCAGCACGCCATGAAGACGAGCAACATGCGGTAGAGGGACCTCTCGGGAAAAGGTGGAGGATCGAACATGGTGGACTTCCAGGTGCAGGCGGATGTGGAAGAGGATCTGGCCATGAAGCTGGTGTTTGACGATGTTTCAAAGCCCTACCACAACCACCACTAGAATGACCACCCCGACCGTAGTGAACGGGTGGACATGGGAGTGCTCAGCTTCAAGAAGCTGAGGCATACAACCATTATGCTTCGAGAGCAGTTGGACAAGAGCAGGACTAGCTCCAGGAATAGAGACATCTATTAATGATTCTTCTATCTTCGTTGATGTTGTTGTTTGTGGTTGCATTGTGTCTTTGTACATTGAGCTGCAGCAATAAAAGACACTTGTCCGTGTGGCATTTTCCATCATACATTTTTTGTTGTGTTTGTTACTGATAGGTTCTGGTAAAAATCGTTGACTTGACCCCAAAATTTGAGAATCCTATGGGAGGAGAGCCAGTGACCACACACTACTGCCGATAGTGTGACTTGACCCTTGAAGGCAATAGTAGCATTTGGATATCTTAGTAGTGGCGTTGAGGCCTTACGAAGTCGTCCATGGCATGAAATAGTACCGTTCATATCAGGATTGACTGTATTAGGAAAATGATATGGTTCATCCAGGGGATGAGACCAGATTTCTATTTTTGGAAAATGAGAAATCATAGCAGTTATTTTAGGACGTATGTGAAGAAGGGTGTAGACGAGTTCTTTACAATTGGCCAGTCAAACCCATAGTTAGTTGAGTGAACGGTTTACAGTTTACTCTAATCTCAAAAGTTTCAGGTGTGTCTTCTCATAGAAGGACCTGGACCTAAGATAGAGGTGATGGATCGAGTTCCTCCCGGACTATGATATTAAGATAGTCTATTATCCTGGGAAGGGGAATGTTGTTGCAGATGCACTCAGTAGGAGGAAAGTACAAATATTCTAGGTGAGGAAACATAGAAGTTGGCTACCTTACATATATCCTTTGTGGATAGGGATGGAGCATCCTTTCTATAGACTCTTACAGTCACTTCTCTGCTTAATCAGCGAGTCAGGGAGGCACAACGTGGAGACGTTGACTATGAGAAGTGACATGCTTAGATATCCACAAGGCAGGAAACTAATGGATTTTATGAAGGTGGGGATCACATAATCCTTCTTAAAGGACGTACCATGGCACCAGTTGCACTTCAAGAGGAGGTATTGAGGTAGTTCCACACTTCCCCTCTAGCGGTATATCCAGAAGTGGTGATGATGTACCAGGACTTTCGATGATGACACTGTTAGCCATGTATGAAGAAGACAGTAGTAGAGTTTGTCTCACGGAGCCTCACTTTTCAGCAAGTGAAGGCAGAGCACCAGGTACCAGAATTCTTGGTTTAGCCTTTAGATGTCCCAGAGAATAAGTGGGATGAGATCTCCATTGAATTCGTGACGGGTCTTCCATGTACATCCAGGAGTCACGACTCTATCTAGGTGATCGTTGACTGACTCACCAAGTCGGCCCACATCCCACTGATCAGAGAGTAGGGCTCAGTAGAGAGATTGGGATGCCTCTATATACAGGATATCGTACAGCTTCATGGTGTTCCATCGAAGATCGTCTCCAACTATGATGCATGCATTACTTCCTGGCTTTAGAAGGGATTGCAGGAGGGATTTGGGACATAGATACGTCTCAGTGCCGGCTTCCATCCTCGGATGGATGACCAGACTGAGAGGACCATTCAGACTCTCGAGGACATGCTCCGTGCATTTTTCCTTGACTTTGGTCGCAACTGGGAGGATCACTTACTCATGGTGGAGTTTGCGTACAACAACAGCTACCACTCTACCATCGGGATGGAACCTTAACAGGAACTATATGGATGACCATGTAGATCACCTCTATGCTGCAATGAACCAGGGTAGTCAGCACATGTAGGACCAAAGATGTTTCAGGCTACGATGGAGAAGGTGCAGATCATCAAGGTGCGGATGAAGACTGCACAGACCAGATAGATGTCCTATGCTGATAGAAGACAGAGACCTTTGGAGTTTGAGGATAGGGACCATGTCTTCCTTGGGGTCTAAACATGATGAGTTCTATGGAGATTTGGTTGGGGAGACAAGTTATCTCCATGATTTATCAGACCATTCCAGGTCCTCATTAGGGTAGGAGAGGTTGCTTACCACCTAGATCTTCAACCTAAATTGAACAGGGTGCATCACGACATCCACGTATCTCATCTGATGAGATACGTGAACGACTCGTCCAACATCATCAACCATGGGGAACTGAACATCAATGACGAGGTGACATTCACAGAGGTCCCGTTGGAGACCGAGGATCGACAAGAGCAGGTCCTGCGTGGATGGTCGATTCCTCTGGTGCATGTTCGTTGGCCGCACAAGAACCTCTAGGAGATCAAATGGGAGTGGGAGGATCAGATGAATGCTCAATACCCTCTTTTGTTTCCCAATTTTCTATTATATAATTATGGGGATGTAAAGACCTAAGGTCATGGTAATGTAAAGACCTATAATTATCAATGATTTTTTTCTTAAATTCTTTGGAATTTTACAAGTCCTATGTTTTTTACGGCACTTGATTCTGAGGCTCGGTGTTCCCAAAATCATTTTTTGATGTTCAGTTAGGGAATGTTTAGTAAACTTACATGCGGGTTTTTCTATATTCTGAACTGGAGCATAGAATTTAAATACGAGGACACTGATGAACTCGTAGCACAAGTATTCAATTATGGAGACCTTCTCCTCAATCGCAGTCGAGTCGGGGTGAATGTTGGTTTTCTGAGGGTTCATGGGATGAAAATAAAATTATCATTTAATTTTATTTTTATTTTTATCTGAATTTGAATTTTGATAATTCCTTTGGTGTGGGGACCACCTGACAACTGAAAATCATCATTTAACTAGGAGTATTAAGAGTGTGTTTATACTAGAGGTGTAACCATCGAATTAATTTACCGATTAATTTTGTTAAATGCACAACTCAACATAAGTTGATAATTATGATTTGAGTTTCTTTGGGGAGAAGATCATTCATTGGAAAGGGGAGAGTTCTGTGAAAGGCTTGTTGATGAAGAACATTTCTCCAAGGACGGATCTCCCAAGACCATCGACGAAGAGCAATCCTTCAATGGAGATCGGATCCCGACGAGTCTCTGATGCTCAAACTCGAATACGAAGTGTGAGGCGGACGTGATGATTGACGTCAAATACAACCTCTTTCTGCGACATCGTCAATGAACAACGAAATGAGGTAGGGGTTTAAATTCTTTATGTACCCATTTTTCTTTGCTGAAATTATATTTTGAAAACCAAATGTTATCACCGTAACATGGGGGAATTCGGACCATACCAACATGGGAAAATCTTCCCCATTTGATATTATTTGTGGTTGAAAACGAGAGAGGACAACAGAGACTGGCAATGAGCCGGCCACACATAAGGGGGACAGTGGTGCAAAGGCCACCGGGTTGCTAGGAGGGAATGGAATCGCCTCTCCATGCGGAGAAGAACCACGACCACGTCGAGCCGCTGCGAGGGCCGCGCGGTGCCATCGCACCGCGCAGAGGCCAACACGAGGCCGTGACCAAGGCGGGCCATGGTGGAGGGGACGATGATTCCATGTCGCGCAGGTGGTGTAGGTCCATATCTTGGTCTGGCCGCGGAAGGAGGATAGGGGCACGACGCCATCGCGCCGAGCAGGAGAGGCCCTTCGCTTATGGCAGCGGCGAAAACGGGAGGGCGACCGGCCTACTAGTGCGCACCAAGGTAGGACTCGACATGGTTCCGTGGAGAGGAACCGAAAAATGATTGTACCATTACAGGGAGACGGGGGCGTAACATACCTGATTGAATAGGGTCGTCCCCGCAGGGCGACGTCGCCGCCTGGTCTCCATGACCAGGCGGGCTTCACCACACCAAGCCGCTCGGGAAGGGCCGACGACCCACACAGGCCACACCTACTGCCGTGCCAGGCCACCTGTCACGTGGTCCAAGACTCCCTCGTAAGGGCTGGGACCCCCTCACGCGGGTCGGGTCAGGCTGCGCCCGCCGTGCCTGGTCGCCTTTGCGCGGGTCGGGCCGCAACCGTCGGCCAAGGCCGTAGCCACCGGGTAGGGTCGCACCCGCCGGGATGTGATTCACCCTCAAGGACAGTCCGCGTCGTGCCCTTCCTGTCCAATCCCAGATCTGGCTCGGGTCGCCCGGTTCATGCTGACCTAGGTCGGGTTGGACCGGGTCGGACCACACCCTGACCCCCCCTCTACGTACCACTTTATGTTTTTCGCCTATAACTTGAGCTATAGACCTCAGATAGATGCACCGTCAGTTGCATAGGATTAAATAGATCACAACGGTAGTTTGGATATATTAAACTCAAGGTTTTGGTGATGTTTGGATATATCCGGGTTTGTTTGAACCAGAAACCAACCGGGCCCTCGAAGTAGGAATGCTTATAACATAAGAACCAGACATCTGATTAATGTTTCGTTGACTACATTGGATTTCTTTTGATGAGACAGTCCTTTTTGAAGACTCCACGTAGGATTTGGATGACGTTGGGCTATGGCCGAGTTTGATTGTACCAAAAATCCAAATGGACCGTTGGAACAGAAATGCCAATAACTCTCAAATTGGGCGTCTGATTGACGCATCGCCTGTCATGTTGGGTTCCTTATGATGAGATGGAAATTTGGGATACAACAACTTATGAATTTGTGATAGATGATGTATCGTCCCCTTTTTTCGGGGAGCGGACCCTCCCGGAATCGAGTGTGTTGTGTGCGGGAACATTAGAGGTGGTTGTGACGTTTACCGTACTGGAATCCTCCGTGGGTTCGATGACGACAACTTCTATACTATGATCCTACATTGATTTGACAATGAAAAGTTCTGTACTAGGATACAATGTGGGTTCAATAGCATTGTCTATTATTCTTTTATTCTATGAGGGTCCGACAGTAGTGACTTCCGTACTGGGATCCTACGTTGGTTTGACAGTGACGACTTCTGTAATAGGATCCTAAGTGGGTTCGACAGTGATGACTTTTGTACTAGGATCCTATGTGGGTTCGACAGTGAAGACATTTGTACTAGGAACCTACGTTGGTTTGACAGCACTGCCTATTGTTCTTGTATCATGTGAGGGTCCGATAGTTTGGATGAGTCTGTGACTACAACTGATCATCTCTATCTCTATATGAAAGATGTATACCTATGTGAGATGATTCTTGACTTTCTATTGTTATTATTGATGTGATTGACCTTACTTTCTTGTGTGGACTAGGTTGTGCATTGGCTCGAGATTTGGAGAAGGACTGTGATTGATAACTTAGGTATATGTATGGGCATTTACCTAAGTAGGGTTGGTTGATAAATTGTGTTTGTATCTTTCCTTTTCTGGATTATCATTCGTGGATTTTGGAAGACCTTCAGGGGTCTCGGGGTCCCTACTGTGTATCGTTATACTCACCCCTACATGAGCCATGCCCGCACATCGTTGTGTTGGTTGCAGACGATGGACATCACTAATCGAGGTTGGGTGTTTTGGAGTTGGACGGTACCCAAAGGTGGACCACTGAGTGAGACATACACGGAGCGGTCGGGCGGACCTGAGGTGCTAAGGGGGCCATCTGTACACACACTTCATGTGCGATTCTCGGAAGAAGCCTTAGTGGTATCTGTTTACTTTTATGCTTTTGTACATTACTGTTGGGCTTATATTTCCAGCCCTTTCTTTTCAACACTACTTTTGTATTCAGTTTTTCATAGTGTTTATTTTCAGTTGTTGCCTATACCTCTTGTGTTTAGATTGTGTGTTTATTAGAGGTTAAAAATTAAGTGCCTTCCTTTTTATCGGGATTACGCCTTTGGTGCTAGTCACCATCCCCTGACATATGGAAGGCGGTCGTGGGTAGCCATGGCATGGTCCCCAACTACGGGTTGTGACAAATGGTTCAAAAAAATGAATGTATAAGGATTATGTTTTTTTTTCAATAACCTTTTCCTATATATGAGGAATTCATTTACCATATAGACAAGGAACATATGAAAATAAAATTACATGATTAGATTCAATTTTATAGATAAATTTTCTACCTTTGGTTGTGCTTCAATAATTTCCCACGTCATTTATCACTCCATGAAATGAATATCTAAAATGATTTTTTTCATGAATCACATTTAACAAATCATTATAATGATAATTAATTCCTCTTTTATGGAGATATTTTCCAACAAAATGGATTGAACAAGTTATCCAATAAAAACCAATATTAATCCAATCAATTCCATTTATAGATACATTTTTTCCTCATAAAAAATAATTCTCTCCAACTTCATAGTTTGATTTTTTAAATTAAGGTCACTATATTAAAATTATATTCCCCAAACCATTCAGAGTATATTTAAATGTCACATTCCAAATGTGTGAATACGTTGATCTATATAAATCATTAATGAAAACATGAATTCATACAAAAATAAAATTTATTGTTGTTTAATATATTATATAAATCATTACTTGTAGAAATCACTATTAAATATGACATAAACCCTCAATCCTATAACACAGTGTGTTTTTATGGAACTTCTATCGAATAAATAATATATTCATTTGAGTCTTGAAATGCATAAGGACAAAAATTTCTTACGCATGGTACCAAGTCAGTATATGTTGTCGGAAACACCAATTTTGAATGCATTACTCACAACACAAAATTGGTGTACATTACAAAAAACATTGACTTGGCATACGTTATACATAACACCGACTTTCCATACAATACACACAACACCTACATATTATAAATCACACACAACACAAAGTTTCAATGGAAAATAATTTTTATCATATCATATTAGAATGAGATAATTGCAATATAGTTGTCAAACATTATGATGTGAACAATAATAACTACTTTTAATATATTTTTTATAATATTTTTATTCAAATAAAAAATATTGATAATGAAATATATGATTTTTTGTAATATAATTTTATGTTATAAAATTCCATTTTCTTGAATGATCACCCTTTAATTAGAATTTTTTTGCACATTTTGAAATTTCATTTGTTAGAATAAAAATGATTTTAGAATTTAGAAAATCTATGTTTTCCTATGGTGATTTTATTCATCAAAAACACTATTATTGTGTTTTTTGGTTTCGTATGACTTTTTTATGGGCAAGAACATGTGTACAACTATTTTTTTTAAAAAACATTCAAGTGATACCTTTTCCTTCACTATAAAAATCCTCAACCTCTCCCACATCATCTGACAAATAAAATCTCATAATTTTTAAAAATTCAGGCCCAATATAGTTCCCAAAATACCTTTCATCATCTTATTGTCCTTACCTTAGGCATAAGGCAATCACAATTATCCTTTTTTCACAAGTCCAACGGAGTTATCTCATAAAGATGTAATGTCTTCTCTAATGTACTCTCTTTTTATTTCATTATTCACCCATCCAATTAATATTTACCATGCCTTTATAAACACCCTGGTATCATAAATTAACTAGGATATTGTTATTCTAATGATTTAACCTACACATAATCACACCTCTATCTAATGGTTAATGAACATACAGTTTATGTGTACGACGAACTACACCCTCACTAAATGATGATTTTTTAATTTAATTTACTACCTCTCATAGTGGAAATTATGATGGATAATATATTTTTATTTGATATTTATTATATTTATAATGTATTTATGCATCTAAAATTTTTATTTAGAACAAATCATTATGCTTTCTGTCTTATGTAAATATGACAATTTCTGTTTGAGTATGTGTGGACTACCACCCCTCAAAGTGATATGATTCATTCACAAATTACATGTATTATATTAATTATGGTATTAGAGAATGTATTTGATATATATGATTTCATAATGATACTTTAATAATGATATTTATATACCTATATGTGTTTTAATTTCATTCTCTCAAAATGACAATTCAACAAAATTAGTGTTCATGTATACTTACCACTTACTATCTCAATGAATCGTGTTTTATATTTCATACATATATATTATATATATTATTATAAAACTATTACATTGTATGTAAATTATATTTCAATCGTGGTTAAAATAAAGTAATCATCATATAAATATATGTACCAAAGATATACAAAATTATGACACATTGAAAGAACAAAGAGAATATTAACCGAAGTGATACCTTAACACAGGGTCACTAATATTCGATTAATAAAAGGTCATAATTGAAATATGTATTGTATTATATATAGTTATATTTTCATCTAAAAATATAATTCCAAATTTATATTCATTATAAAATTGTTTTCAGTGAGTACGACGAGAGTCAAGAAATAATGTAAGGGGATAACATATCACTTTTTATTCTTGTGAGATACATGATATGTTCTCCACTATTTTATTTTTTCTGATGTATGTACTACCCATGATATTATTATTTTAATATAATACTGAAATTTATGTGTATCAATATATCATTTTTATGAAATTTCATCCATTTGGGTTTATGTTTCAAAATTTACTAAATCGGTAATATGTTTTGTCTCAGTTTTCCTTCATTGAGACTCAGGTTTTGTTATGCACCAAAAAGCTTTTTCAAGGTGTATATTCTTATATATTACCATATATATCATGAATATACATAATTTAATGATATTTTATGTTTCATTTATTTCACATTTCTTACATGGAGGGTATGATTCCATGTTACCATGTTATATGAGTTTATTTGGACAATCTCGTCGCTTTTCATGATGCAAGACATTTATGTTTCCTTTGACTGAATCTTTTGAGCCATATTAAAACAATAATCATGATTTTACTTATCATATATTTATTTGGATATTACAATGTCTTAGTTCTATTTTTAAACTGTTTCATACTTTAGATAATGTTTATCTGTAAAATCTGATTGTCTCACTCTGGTTAGAAATATATTGTATTCAAGAACCATGTTTTGAGAAAATGATCCAAAACAAATTGTACAAAATTCTTTCAAATATTATTTTAATTCCTTTATCATGGAAAATGGTAATAATTTTTTATTATTATTTTTCAATGCTTACATTATAATTTTTTAAATTTATTTTCAAATAAAATTGTTTGCAAAAAGGTTTTATGTTATAAATATCATTTTCAACGCAGAAGGATATTTTCCTCAAGAATTTTTGAAAAAATATTTCGGAAATATTACTCATCTAAGAAAAAATCCATTGGTTTATCTGGTGAATTTTTGGGGAATTTATTCTATGTTTCAATTCATGTTCTTAATCTGAATGGGTAATTTTTTAATGGAACGATGTTTATGGACCCCATTTCACATTCAAGGGTTACATGCATTTGAAACCCACTTATTTTCACATGTTATGTATATGATAAATTTATTATGAAACATATCTCATTACACATGATACGGTATGATTAAATTTTAATAATACCCATTTCATTTTATGGAAATGATATGATTATTTATGATAATGTGGCACATTTATGTATGATTTCATTATCACATAAGAGGGACCTATATCTATAGTGACCCATTATTTACATAAATTGATATTATTTAAGAATTGAATTATATTTATTACACCATATAACAAAATCCTTCCATGGCCGTATATGTATAGTATCTTTAATAACTGGAAAAAATATAAACTACTAGTTCATAAAACATCTACATTGTATCCCATTTATTTCATCATAATCGAATTTTTTTTGGCATATCATACTAGATAAACATAATTATGAATTGGTTAATAGAAACATCTAAAAGAGTGAGGTTAAATTCTTACTAAGGGTATTCAAAGGAAATATCAATCATATAAAATTCATTAGAACATAATATTTCAAAATCCTATCCTCCATATAAAAGATCACAATATCATTTCATGGGATAAGTTATAAAACTAAAATGTAATACCAATAGTAAAAAAATAAGGCCTGAAAAATTTTGGAACACACACATATGAATAGAAAATCATTTCATATATGTTAAGGCTCATTTCTATGCCAATCATAGCAGACAAAGTACATTACTGAACGGAGTTCACTCCTCATTCAAGCCTTGTATCACTGAACCGTATTTATTTTCCCCTCACGTAATGTCTATCTCCTGAGATATAAAATTTAACCTTATTAGTTGGAGGGAGATATATGTCCCCCCGACCTTGTATCAAAACCATTATTAAGTGTTCCACAAAATCATAAAAACATTTTATATAGAATAACCCATGCAATAAAATGGGTTTCTTAAACATAATTCTTTCATATTTGATATAATAAATGGATTTACTAAATGAAATTACATAATAAACAAAATAAAATAATAATAATAACACAAATAGAAATATAACCCCATTTAAAGACTGATAGTGTAGATGCGAAGTAATTTTGAGAAAACACTTGAAATTAATTTCTGAGGAATATATCCTTTCTTTTTTAATAATGGTTTTCTTTTATCAAAATTCCATGCAATTATAAAGAAAAAAATTTAGTTGAAAATAATATGGAAATAGTAAAGGGTAATAATCATGGAAATGAGATCTCATGAATCCATAAAAATACATTCAAGTCGTATAAGTTAAAAAACATTCTTCTCATACTTTTTCCAGAATGGTCAAAAAGTACTTCGTACTGAGAATGACTAAAGATTCCATTAATACCATTTTTTAAAAATTCACCACGAGGTAAAATTGAATATAATAATTTATAGATGAATATAAAGAATATTTTGGGTTAGAAATTTAGGATAGTTGGATGTGGATGATAAATACACACCATTAAATACATACGAATAAACATTCCTTGATTAAAAACGATATTTGTAAATTTATCGATTACCTTAGGTTTGTTATGATTTTAATTTTTATGAACCTATTGTAAAATAATTTAAATAATGTTAATTATTTGTTACAGAACCATAATCATTTTTATGATAATATTAATGATCATATTTTCTTCTGTTTGTTAGTAACATTTCATTGGTTATCATTATTCATGTATTAATTACGTTATGTTCTTATGTGTATTTTCTTTGATAAGTTATTATTACTGTTGTAGGTCATAGTTATATAATTTAAAAAATGATATTATAATAATATATATCATATTTATTCATTCAATAAATTAATTTAATCATGGTATAATAATGATTTTGTAGACTAAGTCACATCGAACTGTGGATATAGTAAGTCGCTCGTATGCACGATCAACGATATCATTACCATAATTGTTGAATGGTATTGAAGTGGATGGTGTATAATATCCTTTGTATCATGTTTCAATAATCATATATAGTTATTATTTCTTGCATTATACCTATCCATGTAAGGTGGTGTGGAGAAACAGATTACACCACGAAGTGGAGACGGTATGTTATACATAGGCATGCGCGGTGATTTCATTTATTCGTAGGAAGGATAAAAAGTGAAATAAGGTTTTTTCATATTTATAATTACATATCACTATATGAATGATACTGATTTTATTAATTTATAATGAAAAAACTAAATAATATTATATAAAAGAATAAATAAATTTTAATGAATTAGTAGAAGAGATTACCTCTTCTACAAGGTGCCTCTATCAAATTTCCTCTTAGGGCACTAGAGTTGGCCTTCTGGGAAGACCATAACCTCTAGAATGTTACTAGGGATGATGATAAAATAAATGTTCATGGATTTTCTGAGCTTTAAGGCTCAAAATGGGGTGAAGAGGATAGGGAGGATGGTCTCTTTTAAAATACAGGGGAGGGTAACTTTTGGATACTCTAAAAATATTAATTTATTATAAATTCAATTTTGGTTAAAAATGGTCTAAAAATTATTTAATTATTATGTAAGATGATTTTTTTTCAAATACCCATCATCCAATTTATTTTATAAATGTTATGCATATTTTTTATCCTTATTGATTTAGTTTAACCGTTATTTTACTCTTTTTAATCTAACTGTGATATAATGTTATTTACACACTGTGGATTAATGTAATTATTTTATCATGTTAAATGACCAAAAAATGTATTTTATCACATATTTGGACTTATATTAACCATTATTAAAATATCACATTTTTATGAATTTATTATCATTAAATAAACTATTTTATATTTTATGTTATTAATTATGTCAATTTTGGATACTATTCCAACTTGACTTTTTAAAAAATTCATAACAACCTGATTCATTATAACCAAAGGCATTAACTAATCCGAATTTTTTATGTAATCTAAAATATTTGTGGATGGAATCAAAATGATAAAATTAAATTTATTTTAATATTTATAAATTCATTTATTTGAATAATTAATTATTGATGTAATCACAACATCATAACTGGGTCAAAAATAAATATATTTTTCTAATGTCCATAAATTATAAATAAAATACAATGATGTAAGAAATTGTATAATATTATTAATGACTATTTATAGACATATTGATTAGTTATATAACTCTATATTAAAATCTATTGAGTAAAAATTATATGTTTATGATATAATTATCTTTAATTTAAAATAATTCTTATAAAATGTCATTTTCCCCACCAAGTGAATTAATGGTGTCCCAAAATCGACCTAAGGATGCCCATTGTCGTAAATATTTCATCAAATAGGATTAGTAAATATGTTATGGTAGTTTAAAACTATTAATGTATTAGTATTTTAAACATATTTACCAGATTTAGCCTTTAAGCACGATAAATAAAATAATTACTGATTTTTCTATTCATAATGTCCAAATATAAAAGTTTACTATTAAAAAAATTTGAAGCATTTGATTCCAAATATGGAATCAATTTTTCCAAATTCCAAACATCTATGTAGCAGTACTTAATTTAATATTATTCTCATTGGAGAAATGAGAAAAGGTGTTTCAAAAGTTAAAAATTTTCAAAAGATTGAAAGGATTTTACCTATGAATTCAATGTAAAATTAATGATAATGACATAAATTATAATCAATGGTAAAAATAGATTATATTTATAATTTAAAATCATTCAATATTATAATTTAACTATATAATATATCTCTTGGAAAAAGTGGTTTTAAATTAAAATGTACCCTGTTTGTAGTATTCATCAATACATAAAAGTTACCAGAAATATATAAAAAATTTATACAAATAAATTTTTTTATCACACATCAAAATAACATGTTTATTTTGTCATATGAAAATTATTAATGTTTCAAAATCGTAAATAATAATGGGTTCCCCATTCAAATGTGTAAAAATTATCCTTTAAAAGGTTCTTATACATAAAATAGTGTTTTATTCATAACCTATGACTAAAATATCATTTTAATTAATATAAAAATATTATATTAAGTAAAAACACATATATATCTCATTAATTTCATTAGCAAAAGTAATTTACTCAAAAAATTAAAAATAAATTTTTTCAATAGAAATTAAATTTTAGTGAAATCATAATATGCTCTCATAAGTTAGTTATAAGTAATCCTTCTAACCTAGTGACTATTCTATAATGGTAATTTAATATTATGGTCATATTAGGATTCATTTAAACTGATGATTCCATGAATGTAAATCTACTAAAGATTAAAAAATATTTAATAAAAAAATTTCATAAAAACATTAGGGGTTTACGAAATCTCTCTTTAAGGCATTGGATAATGATGTATGTCTCATGATATAAACTATGATAGTTCTATAAATGAATCATGTCTACTAATATGGTCGTTAGAGTAAACCATGAATACCAAGATTGAATGTGGAGTGAACTCAGGCTTCGCTGAACACCATGTGAGTGAACCCTAACTACCAAAATTGTATGGGGAGTGAACCAATACTACCTAGATGGTATTGGATGTGATTCCTAGGATAATATGAAAATAATAATATATTCTTATGTCTCTTCCACAATTCCATGTTTCATAGTTAATTTAATCTTTCATGGATTATTTTCTCTATTTCCTTATAATTTATTTCTTATGAACTTTTATGATTTTATCCATGATTCATGTATATGATAAGTTATTTGTATGTTATGATCTTCCATTTTCAATACCATGTTCTCATAACCATATTCTTGTGATTTTCCATACATATCTCATTTGTTTAACCTTACTGATATTTTTAGCTCAGCTCATTTGATGTTACCTTCATCAGGTTATGAAGCTATGTATTATGTTTAATGAATCTAAGAAAGATTCTAGTCACTTTGAACATATATGGAGATAATTTAACTCATTTATGTACAATTTTTTATGTTAAATGTTTCAAAAGGAACAATACAAGTACATTATTCAAACATTATTTTTTGTAAAGACTTATGTATACATAATCAAATTTATGTAATGTCAGTTTAGGTCAATACTGGGTCATTATTGTTGGTATCAGAAGAATTTTTTAGTTGTCCATTTTAAAATGGGATGAAAAAACATTTCTGTGAATGCAAAGGATATGTATAGGTATATGTATTACGATGAGTCAATGTTTAGAAAAATGTCCTAGTGTTTTGGTAAATGATCAACTGAGCTATTTCTTACAAATGCATCCCTATCTAGATACTATATGTGGATGTGGATTTGGGAAAAAATACCTAGTGTTAAAAATTCTGACAAGTTGTTCTCAGCATGACTGGGGGAAATCTAGTACACAACCACATGCCTTAATGGACACATAGTTTGACACTCCTTGGAGGCATGATTTAGAAATTATAAAACTCTTCATGAACCATTAATAATGATTCAAATAAAATTCTTCTATGAATAATCTATGATTAACATAATATGTCATTAATTGAAGAATTTGACATGATTTAGAAATCATATAAGTGAAATTTCATGTCCACATGGTTTCTGATTATGATAAAAATTCCTCCTCTATGGATTGGGTTTTAGTCAACGGATAGATCCCCAAACAACCACTTTAATGTTGATTGTGAAAGACAATTCAATGATTTTAATAATGAGTAACCTAATTCTATTACAGTTGGAATGAGAAAAACTCATTGATATGATCACACAACATTCTCATTCTATGAATCATTGTGGACTCAGAAATGAAAAAAGCTAGAGACAAAATTCTTTTGAGTCTTTCAGGAGGAAATTTGAACCTTATTTTATAGGGTAATATGATTCACTTGTTGCTGAACAATGGATTATTACTACTAAAATGGTATTCTCGTTTCTCTAAGGTCCAAAGCATGATAATGTTGCTATGGATGTCTATCGGTTATAAGGCCAAGAAGACTAGTGGTGAACTACAATCTAGAATATGAGGTAACAATATGAGATTGAATCTATAGATCTGGATGAGTTCAATAAATTATTTTTTAATAATCACATTCTTTAATTCATTATACCATGAATGATAAAGATTTCCTTTATTTTAAAAAGTAGTATGTTGAGTCTTTCGACACTTACTTGGATAATTTCACAAGACATGCGAGTTACGCTTCAAGAGTTATCATCCATCCCAAACGTAAATTTGATTGGTTCTTCATTGGCTTAATGAAAAGTCTCATAAGGGAGTTTTACAAAAGAGACAATTTTAGCTATGGATATATTTTCCATTTTGAAATCAAGGTTGAAATGTAAGTTGGAGTCATATATCAATCTCGTGGTATTGATAAGAAGAGGAAGATAGAGTTTAGCAGAAAGTCTAAAATCCATGGGGAAAAGAAGATAAGATTTACTATATGTGTTATGTTGGGGGGGAGAACTTTGAAGAAATTTAAAAAGGGTATAATTAATGTTTTAGGTTTTGAAAGGAAGGTCACTGGGAAATTGATTTCAAATTTCATGGGAATACGTTTTCCATCATTGAAAATGTGGAAAAAACGATCACTGAATGAACCTCCCGTTATTCAGTGCTACAAGTGTAAGGAGAATGAGAATAATGCTATCCACTACCCATAAAACCCAAGGTCTACTGATGAGTGTCAATGTAAACAAACCTCTTATGCCACGTGACAAAGGGAAATCTCATGAAATATCTATTTCTAATGAGGGGAGCAATAATGTCCTGATGAAAGGTACACTTACCATCCAATCTAGAACTGCTAATGTAAAGTTTGATTCTACATATACCCACTTATTCATATCAAACTATTATTATAATTGTGTTAATATAACACCAAAACAATTATATGTAGTATTATCAGTGAAACCCCTAAATAGTAGGATGATCACAACTCAAGCCTATGATTCATCTATGGTTGAAGTTTGTTGGAATGTGATTCCCAAAAAACTTATCACTCATTCATTGGTTGAATTGTATGTCTAATTTGGCATGGATTGTCTTTCTCTGCATAAAGACAACATCAATTCTTGAGGAATGGGAGTTTTATTTGTTATTTCAACCCCTTATATGATCATTCATGCATGTGATGATTAATATGAACATCCAATAGAGAATACATCCCGTGTATGGGTATTAATTCCCATTCCAAAGGATTTTTTATCTCCAATGGTTGGGGAGAGAATAAAAATCAACGATATTTTTATTGTTCATGATTTCATGTATATCTTGCTAGAATATTTTTCTAGTCTTCCATAAAAATGATGTTGAGTTCTCAACAGAACTCATACAAGGTTCCACAATAATTTCAAATACTTCTTATATAAAGAAATCAATTTAGTTCCATGAATTGATGAAGAAACTCCAAGAATACGATTATAAGTAATTGATTTTTCTTTTCTATCACAATGTGTTGTACATGATGTTGTTTCAATAAATTTAGATTGATCATTGCAACTATGCATTGACTATCAAGAGTTGAATAAGACCACAATCAAGAACAAATATCATCTTCCCCATATTGGTGAATTGTTTGATCAACTACATGGAGCTCATTACTTTTCAATGATTTACCACCACAATAGATATCATCAATTAAGTATCATGAAAGTGGATATACCAAACATGACACTCCATCCAAAGAATGGACACTATGAATTTATAGTGATGCCTTTTAGTCATACTAATGACCATTCTATATTAATGGATATAATGAATATCGTCTTTAGTGATTATCTCAATATTCTTATAGTATTATTTATAGATGATATTATTATCTATTCATAGAGAAAATAAGATCATGAAATTCACTTTATAATAGAAAAAATGACCATATGTAAGGTTACGAAATAAGAAAATTTTACATAATGTGAATTTTGGTTATAAAAGGTTTCATTTTTGGTTCAAATAATCTAAAAATATTATTTAGCCTTGGATTCATTGAAGATATAGACTATAGAATGCTGAAATAGTCCAATGATAGTGTCTATGCTCTATAGATTTCATGGTTTATATGGATATCATACTTCTCTTGTGGAGAGTTTATAATGAATATCCAATCCTTTAACCATGATAACTCGGAAAGGTGACCAGTTTTTATGGACAAAAAAATTGATGAAAATTTAAGGGGCTTAAGAGAAGGTTCATCAGTCCACATTTTCAAACATTTTCCTATAGTAGAGAATGTTATTTAATCAACAGTGGTGAATTAAATAATGGATTTTGATGTGTTCTTATGATGAATAACCTAGTTATCGCTTATGTCTCACTATTTTTTATGATCCTTGAGAAAAATTACCCAGCTCTGGATTTATATATTTCAGTGATAATTTTACCATAAATTATATTGAGCCACTATATTTATTTTGAATGTGTGGTATATATACATAACATAAAAGTCTAATATATGTGTTCAAATAAAAGGAGTTTAACATATTGTAGATAAGATTGTTAAAGATGATAATTGAGTAAGACTTCGCATACATTACCACCATATGAAACTGAACAAGGTGGATAATTCTTTGAGTCCGTAGGTTCATGAAACCTTATACATGATAAGGACAAAAAAATATCACATTTTTCTTTATTTATAAGGTATAGATCTTGATATGTTGATGGAAGGGGAAAAATATTATCTTTCTCAAATGAATGTTCGACCCTCTATCCAAGTAATGATCATAGGGGTATAGAAGGAAGATGAAGATCCACAAAAAGAAAATAACAAATATTCATGAGTTACACCTTTATGAGGATGTGATGATATGGTTCAAGAACAATGTATCTGATCCTAGAATAACAAATACTAAAAAGGTGATATTAGAGGAATCTCATTGTTCTTTATACACTATTCATCCAAGAAGTACATATATGTATAAGGACATAAAAGAAATACTTGTGGTGGGATGACATAAAGTGAGATATTGAAGAGTTTGTTTCCTGATTCTTGTATTCCATCAAGTTAAAGATGAATGAAAAAAGTAAAAAAAAGATGTTTCATCCATTACATATACCCGAATAGATATATGAGAATATCACTATGGATTTTGTCCTCGGTCTATCCAAAACCATAAAAAGGATTAAGGCTTTATGGGTGGTAGTCAAATCCCTTAATAATTCATCACACTTCATATATATTAGAAAATACTTCTCTATAGTTCATCATTGTAGGAAATAAATTATGGAAGGGGTAAGAATACATGTAGTACCACATTCCATTGTATAAGATCAGCTTCTGAAGTTTACGTCCTGGTTTTGTAAAAGTATTAAGAATGTACTCGACAAAGAATTGAGTTTACAAAATTCTTATAATCCTCATGTAGATGGATATTCAGAATGTAAAATTCAAATTCTATAGGGTTTGTTGATATCTTGTTCTATGGATCTCAATGGTTGTTGGGATCAACACCTATCTATAGTTGAATTTCCTTTTAATAATTTCTTTAACTTAAGCCTTTATATGGAACCTTATGTAGAACATTATGCGATGAAGTGTTGGTCTCAAACATGGTGGGGTGATAATTGATAAAGAAATATATTATGACTTGTGATTGCGAAATAAATGATCAATATGGTTAAAATCATTCACCAGAATCTCATAGAACCACAATTTCAGAAAAAATATTACGTTGTTAACCGTCAGCATGATCCAAAATGTGGATTTTTTGAAACACGTGTTTCATTGATTATCATCCAGGAATAAAGTTATGATATTATCGAACAGAAGGAAAATAATCCCTATCTATATTATTCCCATTTAGATTATTGTTCTTATTGGGATGGTAGCCTGTCACTTGGCACTTCCTCAAACTCTCTCCCAATTCCATGATGCATTCCATGTTAATCTCTTATGAAAGTATGTACCTGAGAAAATACATTTACATAACTTAGAGGTCCAACCAATAGAGTATGATAATTATTTTTAATAACAACCAGTTGATATTCTAAACAGGTCTGAGAAATTTATATAAAACAAGACCACTCACTTGGTAAATGTTCTCTAGACAAATCACCGGTTAGAAGAAACTACGTGGGAAATTGAGGATATGATAAAGGAGAATTATACTCATTTGCTTACCCATGTGAAAAATTTCAGTTTTGAAATTCATTTTAATTGTGGTTGAATATAACATGCAGTGTTTTTATGAAACATTTTTCAAAAAATTAAATACTCATTTGTGTCTTTCAAGGTGTTATAAAAAACATTCGTTTCACACAACACGAAATAATTGTATGCTACAAGAATAACTGACATATAATATGATACGTGTAACACAGATTAGGAATACATTACACACAATACTGACTTGGAAATTATACACATAACACTAACATGGAGTATGATATTGACAGCAACCACGTTGGGTACATCACATACAACTCATAGTTTGTACAAAACATATTTTTAATGATATAATTATTAAAGTGAGATAATTATAAACTATATTTTCACCATATTAATATAAAAAATCATAAATACATTTCAAAAATTGTTTATAATTTATTATATAAATAAAACATATTGATTATGAAAGGTATGATTTTTGGTAATGTCCTTTTATGTTTTAAAATACTATTTTCTTGAATTAACCGCTTATAATAAAAATTAATTAATTTTAGAAAGACCACAAAATTTAATTTGGAAAAAAATATCATTCATTAAATAAAAATGTATAAATTATGAAATGTAGAATTTTTGGGGGTTTTATGAGAAACATCATATTTTGATGAATAGTGAAAATATTGAGTTTTAGATAAAAACAACATTTTATTAATAATTTATTAATGAAAAATGATATTAAATATTTTTATGTCAAATGATATGAAAATAGATTCTAAAAATATAATTTAATTTACTATAATCAAATTATCTTTGATATTTAATATGAAATATTAACAAACTTTTATACATTTTCTACATTAAAAGCCCGTTACTTCATCCCTTCTGTAAGTTTAGAATTAATATTAATTTTCAAGATTATATGGTTATAATTTTTAATAAAACAAAAAACATTGTATTTTCTATAATATATAGATTCTATTAATAAAAAGTTAATTTTAGAACATAATTATATGTGAAAATTAATTAAATTTATCCATAATCATTATGGCCAAATTAAGCATAATTAGGGACTAAACATTAATATTTATTAACAAAATGTCTTATACATTTGAAAATAACTATTTTATATCCATATTTCAGAAATATATCATCCAATATTGTTTTTATTATGTTTTTATGATGTTTTTGAGCATTAACATGTGTACACCAAACTTTTTTCTAAAAATTCAGAGTAAGTTCTTTTCCATTCCCAAAACAATTCACAATCCCCCTATTACTCAAACCTATAAAACCTCTCATTTTTTGCCAAGCCTTGACCAAAAATCTTTCCAATGCCCCTATATTCCTCCTAGAACCATATCATTGGGATAAATGAAATCCAAGGAATCCTTTTAGTACTACCCTAAAAGAGTTACCCGATTATGAGGTAACATCTTCTCTCAGGTGCTTTATTTTATTTTCATTCACCACCCCTATACATTATTTATTCCATGACTGTATAAATACCACATTATCCTCAATATAATTGGATGTTGTTGTTATAATAATTAATCCTACACTTACACACACAACTCGATTTAATAGATAATGAACATACTGTTATTGTATAAGGTTAAGTAACCCCTCACAAAACAATGATAGCTCAATTTTTATTAACACCTATAATAGTGGTCATTATGATGGAAACTGTATTAATATATTATATTTATAACATTTTTAATGAATTTATTCTTCTTTAATTTTTTTTAGAAGATACATTTATTCATTCCATCTTATGTAAATAAGATAATTTCATTTGAGGAGGTTTGGACTACCACCCCATCAAAATGATATAATTCAATCATTCACATCATGGATTGTATTAAGTATGGTATTATTGAATATATCTCATATCATAATGAGGAAATAATAAGGATATATATATACATATATGTATTTTACTTTCTTTCTCTCAACACGATAATGAAATGGATATAGCATTCATGCATATGTACGGACTACCGTCTCAATGAACGGTGTTTTATGTATCATAAATAAATATTCAATGATCTATTATAATAATATTATACTCTAAATATATGATATTTATATAATTTTTAAAAATAATGAATCATTATATAAGTTTGTGGAAAAATAATATATCAAATTAAGACATATGTGAAGAACAAAACGAATTTTACCCAATGTGAAACCATAATGTATGATCATTAACAAGGGGGGTACTATAGGGTCATAATCAAAAAATATATAGCATTGTATATAATTATATGGTTCACTAAAATATTTTTGATAAATTTTTTTATTATACATGTGGTTTGGGAGAGTAAAAAGATATTCAAGACACATGGAATGTGGATTTCATCTCACTTTTTATTCCCATGAGATACATGCTATGTTCACCAGTCTTCACTTATATCTGGTGTACGTACTTTCCATTATTTTATTAAATGTATCATATACCAAAAATTTACTGTTATCAACATATCCATTTTATTATCTTTCATTCATGGGGTTTACGTTTCAAAAATTACCAAATCAGTAAAATGTTTTGTCTCAATTTTCCTTCGTTTAGATTCTTGTTTGGTTATTCACCAAAACTATTTTTTGAGGTTTATATATTTATATATTACATATTATCTAATTAATATCCTTATTATAAGGATATATTTATTCTTAATGTAAATTTTTTTCATTCTTGTTGAGTATGATCCCAAGTTTCCATGTAATAATAGTCTATTGAGACAACATCATGGCTTTTCGAGATTGTTTATGTTTATGATTCCATTGATGATAACTTTTGATACAAATATCAAGAGTACTCATGAGTTTCCAAATGCTATATTTATTGAAGATATACTCATCTATTTGTACCATTTTTTACTCTTTTGTACTTAACCTATTGTTTTTTGGTAAAATATTATTGTCTCTCTCTCCTGTCGTAAATCTATTGTATTCAAAAACCATGTTTTCAAAAAATATTTTCCAAAATCTTTTCAAAGGATATATGATTCCAATTTTCATGGAAATTTTTTTTCTAAATTGTTTAAAAAAAATTATATTCTTTTATAAATTTTCAAATCTATTTTCCATGTAAATGGTTTTCAAAAAAGATTTTTGTTTTAAAAATAATTTCCAATACAGAATGAATATTTTTTATATGAATTGTTTTTTAAAAAATATTTAAAAATTCTTTCTCATGTAATATAATATAAATTGTTATTTATCATGCCTTTATGGAAAATATAATCAATTTTCTAATTCATATTATTTCTCTAAATTAATTATATTTTTATGGCATGATGTTTATGGAACCCTTTTGACATTCCCTAGTTATATGCATTTGAAACATACTTCTTCAAATAGGGTATGATTATGATATAATGATTATGAAACCGGTCTCTCTACATTATTTATGTTATTATTACATGATCATAATACCTATTTATTTTCATGGGTTATGATATAATTATTTATGATATGATGGAATATGTATATATGATTTAATTATAAGATGTTTGGGGCCTATATCTCCCTTCCCATTCATTGGGTAAACATTTATATCAGGGTATATATATTAATATTGTATTTGGAATGAACACTGACAAGTTAGATGGAAATTCTAGTGAACCACGACTACCAAGATGGTATTAGGAGTGAACTCATGCTATAAAGATATCCATGTGAGAGAACCGTAACTTCCAAGATGGTATGGGAATAAACCTACAATATCAATATGGTCTTGGAAACAATTCATCACCTACTATGGAAATAAGATGAGATTCTTATGAATGTTCCACTATTCTATATTTCATTTCTATGTTATGCTTTCATTGAATATGTTCTCTATTTCATTATTATTCATGTCTTATTAACATCCATGATTTTTTCCCTTATTGATATATATGATCTTCGATATGCAGGGTAGTATCATAACTTTTCATGAAAATATTCTCATAACCTTATGATCATGATTTTTATTAAAATATATCATTTGGGTACCCTTACTAAGCATTTCATCTCACAGCTTGTTCAGTTTTCTTCACCAGGTTATGAAGATATATATTGTGTTTGGTGTTTTTAATAAATGATTAATTCAATAAAATTCTATTGGGAGATTATGTAGATCTTTTATGTATACATTTTTATGTTTTCATGTTCCCAATGGGACTAGACTTTTATGTCCTTCATGCGTATTTTTTAGTAATGTTATATGTATTCCAAAAATATTATGTTATGTTAATGTATGTCAAGAAATTTTCATTATAGAATATCTAACCAATTTCATAGTTACCAATACTATCCCATAAACATCACATCATAATTTTTATATCAACATCAAGAATATATTAATGGTTATCCTCCATCAATAATTTATTTTTAAAAAAGATAAACATTTCCTTCAAAAAAAATTGTTCATTATCACCATTTGAAAAATTATCTCAAATCCTCTTAAGAAATAGTGCTATATTAAAATACATTTCCATTTGACAATTATTATAACCATAATATCATTAATAAAATTCCACTATAAAAATGTACTTCAATCCTAGGAAAAAAATATTTTTCATTTTACTCTATATATCAAATTTGAATATGCTTGACCTTGTTCTCTTCGTTTCTTATGAGTTATATTCCCTTAACGATTAGAGAACACATTTTTTTACATTTCCATATCTTCACAATTGAATATTTTCACACTGGTAGATTATTTATGACCCTTGAAATTATGAGAATGGTTGCTATTTTATCAACACGTGTAAAAAATTCCATTTCCTTTCATGCCTGTATCAGGTTGTTTGTTTCCCCAAGTATCATATCAAAAAAGAATCATTCTTTCCCTTACACTTATCAATTTTATTCTACAATACAATTATTATCATTCTAAAATTAAAATACATAATCCTTATAGAATTAATTACATGTATTCATACCACATGGAATGAATATCTTTTATGATAATAATGTTTTAGAGACATGTTACCCTCAAAAGAGTGACTTATTCCAATCATAGAAATGATTATTCATACCCACTAGGTTGTATTCATTGATTCAATTCTCATTCTATCAAACTAATTCCATTATTAAAAAATGTAAGACACTATAATGGATCTTAACAATATGAAACATAATTTATAATCCTTAATATATGGAACCATTTTACATAAATTTATAAAACTGTATCATTATATTTTCTCATAATTATAAACATGGTTTCAGTGGGAATGTTTACATAGTATATTATTATTTCTAAAAAACACAATAATATTTTATAAAGAAGATGTAAATTAACCCAAGAATATCTTTCAATGTTTTAAAACCAGGTGTGTAGAATGGTTTGTTTTTGTGCACTCAGTGATAATCAGGTCAAGGCCAATAGACCCTTTTAGTGATATTACCCCTAGGTACATCTATGTCTAAACCATTACATATATAGTATATATAAATATGTGTATTTTAATGAAGAATTAAATAATATATTAATTATAAAAAAATATTTTTTCTTATACTTATCCTTATCTTCTAACATCTTTTAATGTGGCCTAATACATTTTACCATATATCTAGTTCCCATGGGTTCTACTAATATTCTTTCGATACCCAGTAGTTTATCATATTGGATGTATGTGCATGCTTGGTAGAGGCCTTGGAGAGGGGTTAGAGGGTGTTCCTACATGCATAAAAACAATAATACATAAGGACTAGTCGAAATGCAAAGTGATCAATATTAAATTGAATTAAAGTAACACAATTTCTAAATACCCTATGGAATCCTAGGAATTTAGAATATGTAAAAATATAATTTTGGGTTTTGGAAGAATTATTTTGTTGAAGTCTGCATTTTTATGTGTCAGTAAGTATTGTTTTGAAGAATGTGATGAATACTAAAGGGTAAATTTTTTATATACGTATAAATGAAACAATAAAAAGGGGGTGGGGGAGAAGATCACGGGGCTTACATTTCCTAATGGAAGGAGGATAAAGAAAAAGGGAAATTAATAATGGAAATGAGAGTATTAAGAGGAGAGGGAGATGAAGAACAACATACCTAGGGGCATGATTGAATGACATTAAAGGAAGAAAGGAGAAGAATGATATAAGACAAAATGAATAAAAGTTTTGATCATGGCTTGGGAGGGTCTTATGATTTTTTGTAAAAAAGAGAGTTTTTATTTTTATTGTTTTTTAATATTTAGGGAATATTAATGGGATATATATTTACAAGGAACTATTCAGTTAATTTTGTGGTAAACGTGTTGAGTCTTGGGAAAATGATCCATACTGCACTGTTAAATCACATATGATAGTCAGCCTTATGAGTACCATGTAAAAGACTCTAGAATGATTTCATACCACACATGGTTAATATGGATGTTCTGTTTAACTATGAACAAACCATGTGTGTTGGGGTTTCATTGAAATTTTTCGATTATTTCTTATTTGAATGAAATTTACCCCTTTAATGTTAAAACTTTTATTCCCCTGCTATTTTAAATTTTATTTTAGGATTTTATAGTAAATAAAAATAAATTTTAAGAGAGATAAAATTGTATATCTATCACTATGTAACAATCCTATAACTAAAACACAAAAAACAATACTCCCTAAAAATGGTCCCATAAGAAAGACAAAGACTAACAATAGTTGGATTTTTTTTAAATATTGGGTTTCCTCCTACTCAATATTTTGATTAATGTCATGATATTTAGATACCCAAGACACTTTCTCACCATGATATAATCGTGGGGACCCTTCCCACTATTTCTTCCATTTGAAAATACATTTGGATGTGTTGTTCGATATATTTGAATTGGATGCATCATTGATAAATACCTCCACTTCACCATTGTGGAATACCTTGACCACATTGAATTCCACCAACCATCGGGAATTCAATTTTAAAATGAATAATCAAAAATTTGAATTGAAAAATAATACTTGACCACTAGGTTATATGAATTTTGGAGAAATTATGTAGTCATGAACTGCCTTTATCCTATCCTTATAGAGAGTATAATTTTCATAGGCCTCCCACTGAATCTCTATGAGTTCAGATAATTGTATTTTTTTCTTATCATCAATATCATATATAAAATTGTTGAGAACCTTGAAAATACAATATTCCCTATGTTCATTCATCATATTAATGTTGAAATTTTTTCAATTGACCAACCCAAAATGGGTAAATTCAAAACATAGATTTTATTTGTATCTTTTAAGCCATTAGAGACATGTTAATCTTTTTAGACAAGTATTATCTAGATGATCCAACCGTTTTCACAAAAAAAATAGATAATTATTTAAAAATATTTTTATCAACTGGATTGGGATGTTATGGAATCCCCATATTTTACTTCATGCCACATTTCATGTGAATGTTTCTCATCATTATGTTATCAATATTTGAGTGCCTATTACTAATGAAGACCCCTGATATACCAAATCAGGGGAATATATTTCTTTTTAGAGAGGTGATGGGAACCATTACATTATATTGGGATATGTTATTAGTTCAGACGATTTAGAAAAAAAATTGATTCATACTATAATGTATGAGTTTACATAAGATGGTGGAAACAAACTCATGAAATCAATGCACCATACAACAATTACTTCCACTTCAATTTTATGGTGTTGTGGAATATCAATTATATGCTCAATATTTACCATTTATTGGTATTTTTTACATAATGAAACAAATTTATGAAAATAATTATGCCTTATTAGATTGAATATTGTATATTTTATGGTTTTAGAAACTATGTGGTTTTTCTTGTGATGCTCTCCAACGAGAGATGAGTGAAAAAATTCCAATGTTCTATCGACTTCTTCCTTGGGTATGAAGTTAAAAATTATTCCATCCCACAATGATCAGAAAAGTAGTGGATCATCCTACAAATATTCATTAACCTTTGATTGAATTCACATAATAAACTATTAATAGAGATCAGGTTTCAGTACATTAATGTCCATGCAATTGAAAATTATTAAGAACCATGTTTGAGGTTAAATCATTACTTGCAAAATGTTCTCATTTAGAATGTCTTCTATTAATTCTCTATGTTCTTTTTTTTAGGTGGGGAAACTGAAATGGGTGTGATGATTAGTAATAAAATTATTACTCACATTCATATAAAAAAATTAAAAAACATATTCATAATGAAGAAGAACCCAATTAATCAAGAGGGGTTTTTTATCTTTTTTTAACTTGTTCTTTAGTGTTGAGTGATCAAAATATGTAATAGAATTTGACATCAGAAAGTATGAAAAAAATATATCAAATGAAAAAAACATCCAATATTTCTTATTCATTTTATATGTAATTGATTTGACCCTCATTAAATGTTTTTATTTGATAGTTAATAGGTCAAATGTTATGATCAAGCTGCTACCCAAGGATTTCCCCAATATCATAATCACTAGCATCAAACATGAACTCAAGCTTCTCATTCCAATTTTGAGAAAAAATTACTAGATATTAAGAAAACCATGGTCTCAATAGATTAAAACGAACAAATCAAGATTCACTAAATTATAATTGGTAATCAATTTGGAGGATATTAGTCAACAGTAAAGCTATTTTGGAAAAACCTTTCACAATGTAATGAGAAATAAATGTGTTCCCAAGAAAGAGTTGTATCGATCGATTGAATTATGATTGGAAAAGTTGGATATTACATAAATTTATTCGAGATCAACTTCAATCCATTTTCAATAAATCTGGTGGCTTAAGATGATTCCAGTTTAGACAATTAAATGCATTTTTTCCCAATTTAGAACCAAATTCATCTACTCACACCAATCCAAAATGGGCTCAAACTTTTTCAAGTATATATTGAATTAATTTCCATAGAAGGATAATTGTTCCATTAACACATCAAAAATATGCTCCACCATATCATGGAAAACACCAATCATACACCATTGTAGTATGGAAGGAGTGTTACACATACTGAAAGACAATAAATAGTTTGAAAATGTTCCATATGAGCGTGTGAAGGTGAATTTATATAGATATTTATGGGTTATATATATCTATTTATATCCATAATAACCATATATAAATTAGTATAATTAATGAGCCACTATTTAATCCAACATTTGATCCATGAATAAAATTTGGAAGCTATCTTTCAATGTGGACTCAGTTAACATTTGATAACCAAGAGATACCCATAATCATGAAACTATTTGAGTTTGGAAAAACTCATTCTTCTCATTTTAAATTAGAGTAATAACCCCATTTCAAGTACCACATGAAATGGGATGACCCATAAACTATATCAAATTGGTTAAATTAATATAGAATCTAAAAAATTGATTATTTCCCTTTTAATGATATACTTTATCATAGGGTCGATCCATCGATGAATCTTTTTAGCTGGTTTGACCCCTTATTCTAGATGTAATTTATGGGTACAAGTGGTGGGATTAACTCTTTTATGGTCATCTAATTCCCATCCAATATCCTTCATCCTTCTTCTAAGAGCATGTAAAAGTTAATTTTCTTGATCTTGTATGAGGGACACATTAAGAATAAATTATATTGTTCTTTTTTCACCAAAATACACATACTTTAATGTGGATGAAAGAGGATTCATTTCAATTCATGGGATTTTTTTGTACCAAAGGACCAATAGTTTCACCGTCGTACCTTTTGTATACAATTGGGACTATAGTTTTCATTAATTAATGACCATCATAGATGAAAAATTATTTCAACTCATGTTGTTCATGTTCAAGATGGATTTCATCTAAATCTAGCTCATCGATATAAGGAGAATATCCCATGTCAACCTATATGAAGATACACTGATATTTAACTAAATATAAGGTGTAGTATCCCTCATATTAAACATGTGAAGATTATTTGATGGTGTTCAAAACATTTTAAGAGAATATTTTATCCATACATGAAATATCAATTCTCTTTGAGGAACTTCAATCAATACATTACAAGTAGAAAAAATTGTCTCTCCCAAAAATTAATTTTAATTCCACATCCTCCACCACGTGGAGTATAATTAATCAATTGGAATAATAAATATTCAAGCATTCACCCTCACATATTTGGTGGTTTCTTTTTGATATTTAATTTACAAATCATTTAATTTTAGTTCCACATAGGCAGGAATGAACTCGTTGAGTCGCTAATTCTTAAAAAACTAATAAAAATTATATTGACATTGGAAACCCTACACAAATGAAATTTCAAAAATCATAGAGACCAGTCAAATGTGGAATATAAATCATATAGTATATTAAATATTTGGATTAATCAATGGTTGAACCACAATGCAACACTCTTTACTAAGAGTAATGTTACCCAAATCATCCATATTTTTTTATTGATATAATGGCATTCATAATCTACATGTAAGTGGAAATTTAAATTAATTCATCTGTAAACGGGAATGTTGATGTAGAGTTTCTAGAAAACATCCATTAATTTTTCAAACCAATGATCAAACTTTAATTACATTATGCTATCCTAAAATGATAAGGTATGTTCATATGATATGAGCATAACATTTTAATTATCATTAAAAATTCCTTTCCCTTTTAATGAAATTTTTTGTGAGGGAAAAACCTATTCATCAACTTCTTATTCCAATCAATGGGATACTCATTCATGATTTCCATCCTCATCTTCATTATTCCTTGTATTTGGGTTTTGATGGATCTCCATCCCATTTCTCACGGTTACTACATTGTCATCCACCCATGGGATTTTTCCTCAGTATTACATGGTAATTGTTTCTGGTTTCCCCATAGAGGGTTGGTCGTATTACTTCCCAATTAGGATTTCAAGGATTTGAATGGATGCATATTGATTCATGAATCTAGTTTTAGCTATGTTGATAAAATTGAATATCAATTGATCTAATTGTGAATTCTTTTTATTAATGATGTTGTTTTTGAACAACTTGATTATGATATTATTATTCGGGATGTTTTTTCATATGAGGATTTTGATATCCTTATTACTGATACGAGCCTTGATGGAATTGGTTTCCTTTTTTTGTCTTATATATAGATTTTAATTTTTTTTATGGCAATAGTTAGATGGATTTTATTGCATTGTTTAAGTGATTTTTTACTTATTCCCCACTACTGAATTTGTATTTTCATTCTACATAGGGTTTTGTTATTGAAGACATATGTTCACTCTGTGATTTTTAGTGACATAGATAATTTCACTTATAGTTGGTCTGACACATGTCCATGGTCATTAACCCATGATGTGGTTGTTGAAACCTTCATTGTATTTTGTATGGCTTATTTCTTGACCATGTGATGTTGGGTTGAATTTCAACATGTCAATATGCATTGACATTGGATCACTTTGGGTTTCTAGAATTATGGAAGAATCAATATTACGGATTCCTATATTCTAGGTTCCTCTCTTATAATTCCATTGAATGATATTTTTTGACATATATTATTACAGATCAAACAAGTATTCAAAATATTTACTCATTAACATTATTTTAGTAACCACATTTACAACTAATTTAGTATTTGTAGGAAGACACCATAGAATTTATGAACATGCATCCAAAATGAGAGTCCATGGTGTGGAACTTTTGCTATCATATCTTGGAATTTTAACCATGATTCGTACAAGAACACTCACTCGGTATTTTAGATGTTTTTAATTTCATTAATTAATGTCACCATTTTAGAGGAGGAATTACATGAACAAAAAATCCATAGAAAATACCTCCATTGTGAAGTGGTAATTCTAGTGATGTATTTCTATCTAGCATTTTGGTTTATTCCTAATTGAATTGGGAAAGAGATGGATCATGATAGTATCCATTGAAACTCTTGGGTTATTGAATGTGTCATGCATTTAAAAAATGTTTTGTAAATGATATTCGATATCTTTACTCAGAAAACTTAAAAAATGAATTAAATTTTTGAGGACTAATATCATGTATGTCATGATTTTAAAATGTTGTGATTTCACTGGCTATCAAACAATTATCAAATATTCACCACCAATCAATTGAAATACATACTCCACAAAATAATGACATTGAGGAATATGTTCTTGAAAATGGTGAGTCTTATATTTGTTGATTAACTGTAGAATATGGTGATTTATTATGAGGCATATACTACTACCACTCTTATGGAAGATATTTTTATGGTTTTTGGTCATATCCTAACAGAAATAGAGATGATGTACATTGATAATTTCATAGTATATACTCCCTGAAATGAGATTGTGGCTTCTGAATTAGTTCACCATCAACATCAAGATATTATTTTTTATTCCATTGAAGAAATTTTTTTTGACAAACCCATGAAAAAAATGAATCTTCTTCTTCCATAATTTCCTTGAGAGGATTCAGGTTTCTCTATCCCATACATGATCAATGTTTCCTTGAAACCATTCTATTGAGTTTATTGTCAAACAAAAGTGTTTTATATGAATCATCACACTTTTAATGAGTGATCTGGTAGAACATGTGTTTATGGTTCCTCACAATAATAAAAGACACACCAAGCATAAAAATGGAGTAACAAAAAATAACGAAAAATATAAATTGGGTTATGAGAACAATTTTCTAGAATATAAAATTTTTGTTTACACTTAATTAATAAAAACTCAAATTGACCTAAAATTGTATTATTGATCTTAAGAAACACTTCCATAATTTGGTGTCACTCTACCTGAGGTGTTACTTTTTTCATCTCAAAATGATATTTCCCAACATCATAATGAGAATAGTATAAGTATGGGGTCAACCAATTGGGGGAATAAAGGTGTTTTATAACATGAATTTGGGAATAATTAACAGTAGTTTTACTAAATTTAGGGCCATTGTTTGATTAGTAAAATGGTTATTTATGTTCTCTGATAGGCTCACTTCTTACCTACATTATATGTATAGGATAATTACTACAAATTATACAAAAACTGATATTAATAATCAAAAAACGAAATTCATAGATGCTTTAGATGTTTATGAAGATTATAGAAATCATATTTATTTTTGTATAGTGTTTTCATAATACTTATCATCTCCATGATTCAAGTGGGAAGAAAAAACTGTGGTACACTATTTTATGTTTTAGTTAAATGAAATTAATTTGTTTTTGTGACACATGATTCTATTTTTTCAGAAAACAAACACTTTGCAGATGATTTATTTACCTAATGGTCATGGGTGTATTCATAATAACAACCCTATAAATCATTAGGGACCACATTACTTAACTAATAAGGGTTATCTAGTAAAAAATGATAGAATACATAGGATAATTATGAGAGATAAAAGAATAAACAAAAACTCAATAAGTGATATAAATTAAAAATAATTCATCATCTAAAATCCCAACACATTGTATAAATTGTATTCTCATTGAAAAATAATGAAAAACAAGAACATGTGACCACATATTTTCATTATGGAAATGAGAGGATAAAAAATTTACCATCCACAACAAGTTTGAAATACCATTAAAATTACATGAATGGTCTTAAAGTGCAATTACTATTAGGATGAATTCCTCAATGATGATGCTCCCCACTCAAAATGTAGAGACCCGTATCTTGACTTACATGGACATTACATTACATTTGTGGAATACTTAGTACATAACAAAAACACACACACAAGGATCGTAATAGTTTAGTGTCTTTGGAAACTCGGAACGTAATCTTCTAATCGTGGTGAAAGATCTTCAACATTTCCTATAAAGATCTTCCCTTTATTTTAGCTAAAACCTTTCTTTATATCCTGGGGAAAAGAAAACATAAAAGGGTGAGCTCAAATGCTCAGTAAGGGTAAACAAAAGAAATATCAATCACATCGTATTCATAAGAACATAACATTTTGGAAATCTTAACCTGCAAAAGAGAGCATAATTTCATAACATGGGATAAATCATGGCAGTGAAATGCAATCACAATAATCATAACTTAAAACATTAAACTTTGTGGCATTCACACATAATAATAGATAATCATTTCTTGTTAGTCATGACTCATTGCCAAGACTATCTTAGTGGACAAAGTCCCTTTCTGAATCGAGTAACCCTCGTTTCAGTCCTGTTTCACTGAACCGGTATAACCTACCGTTCCAGCCCTGTCTATCTCATGAGATATAAAATCTTTACCCAATGCATTGGAGGGAGATATAGGTCCCACCCATCTTATAATGAATCCTTTCTTATGTGTGCCACATAACCAGAAATCATACATCATCGCATAACCCATGTAATAAAAAATGGGAATCATAAACATCATAAACAACTCATATAAGATAAAGGAATTCATAAAAATATAATTCCATCACAACATAATCAAATCAATGTAATAATAGGGATAAAAATAGAACCCTTTATTATCTTAGATGGAAAATAATTTTGATAAAACACTTGAACTCCATTCTTGAGGAAAATATCCTTTATACTTCAAAAACATTTTCCTTTCTTAACATGTCATAAAATTATAAACTAAAACAAGTTGATTAAAAATAAACTTGAAAACTTGTAAAGGAAGCTTCTTGGAAATAATGTTTTAAAAATCCATTCATGCCGTATAAGTTAAGAAAAACATTCTTCGTACTTTTGTCGGAAAAGTCAAAAAGTACCTCGTACGAAAAACGACAAAAGATTCCTTTCTTATCTTTAAAAAAACTTACTGAAGGGTAAAATTGGATATAAACTATTTTAGAAGGATGGAAATAATATTAAATATTGAGGGAACATGTATGTGGATGATAAAATACGCCCCAGTAATTACCAAAGTAAAAACAATCTCGTATAAAAGTGAGATTATGATATTTCCCTTACCTTAGGTCCGACTTGCTTTGTACGTGTCCGAACCTCCTATATAATGATTTTCATAATGTTATTGACTTATTACAGAATCATATTCATTGTTATGATATCATATATGGTTCTCTTATGGCTTTATATTACCCGGTCCTTTGTAAATTCATGTTAAAGTAGCATTTTGGGTAAAATCGTCTTATTTGTCATTCGTGTTTTTAACTTGTAATTATTAATATGATTACTTGGATCATGATTAATTATATCCAGAATGTAAAACATGATTTATATATAATATATATTCATAATATACATATATATATTATATATTGATAATGGAATGAAATACACTGTTCATGGAGACGGTAGTTCGTACGTACGCATGAACACTGTTTTCGTTTCCTTATTGAATTGAATGGAATTAAGTAGATGACATACATATAAATATACATAAATCCAGTATCATTATTATGTCATATATTTCATTATTACTTGTTATATATGCTTTATAATCATTCATGAATGGTTAATGTGGAGAATGAATCTCATCGCGTCGTGGAGACGGTAGTCCGTACGTACGCACGAGCGATGATATCATTTCTATAAATATTGAATTGAAATGGAGTGGATTATACAATATATCAGAATCAATATGATGTTTTAATAAGAATGTATAGTTATTATTTACACCATTATACCCATCCATGTAAGGTGGTGGTGGAAAATAGATTACACCACGGCGTGGAGACGGTATTCCGTACGTACGCACGCGCGGTGATTTCTTTTTCCGTAGGATGGATAGATGGTTAAATAGGGTTGTTTCATACTTATAATAACATATAAGTATATGAGTGATACTGATGTTATTACTTCATAATTAAACAACCTATGAAGAAGAAGTGGAAGAAGAAATAAAGATGAAAGAATTGGTAACGGTAATTACCTCTTCTTTGAAGCACCTTTTGGAGACCTCCTCTTAGGGAACTAAAATTGGTCTTTGAGGAAGACCAGAACCTCTAGGATGTTTCTAGGGAAGTGGAGAAGAGATTTTGGCAGAGGTTGTCCGAGCTTGAGTGCTCAAATTGGTGTGAGGAGGAGGGGGAGGAGGTGTCCTTTTATAAGGGAGGAGAGGGGCACCTTAGGAATATCTCAAAATATTATTTTTTATTAAAGTCAAAATCGGTTTATAATGGCTCCAAAGGGTCTTATTTCGAAGCTAAGGTGGGGATGGGTCGAAATACTATCAACCAATAGGATTTAGACAAGTTTAGGGTATTATTTTAACCTTATCAATTAGATTTAACTCTAAGTTAAATAATTTAACTTTTACCATGTCTTTTTGTTTTCTTTCACTATATAGTTAATACACTTACTATAACATGCCAAACGAACCCAAAATTGTTTATTATTAATATATATATCCTTATCTAAGTCATTTGGCCGATCCTTAGATTTTTAGGAATAAAATAACAATTATTAATATAATATTTTATTTAAAAACTATTTTTTTTCAATTTTGACACTATTTGATATATGATTTTTGTGAAAGTCATAACAGAATTATATGTTCGGACCAAGTTGATTAAATCAACACTAATATATCATAGTAACCTAGAAAATTAGTGGAATTCATAAAAATTCTCAAATTACATTTATTTTGGTGTTTATAACATCAATTATGTCAATATTTCATTAATAAGATAATTACTGCATCATCATTGTGTCATAAATAAATTAAATTATTTAATGTCTAAAAATTACAAATAAAATACCATTATGTAGGAAATCTTTTTAGCTTTCTAATTAATATTTATAGTCGAATTTATCTTATTTATAACCCCATATTAAAAATGATTTACTTATTAAACTTTGATTTTAACTATTTTAACCCTTCTTTAAATAAATTAATAATAAATGTCCTAATCTAATCCAAGTGGGCCTAAATGGTCATATTTTATTCCTAAGTTTGTTTTTGGTCGAATTACACTTGTCCAATAGAATTAGGACATGTGATAGGGTAATATTAATATCATATTTACCCTTAGTTACCCTATTTACTATTAACTGCGGTAAAAAAGGTAAAAAGTTACTATTCACCAAAAAATTATTTTTATCTCATTGAACCACATTTTACTAACTGACATCAACAGTGTCTGTCGGATTTTTGAAATTCCATTAACAGAAGCGGTAAAATTATGTTTTATGCAAAATTCAGTTTTTAACCTACCACTTAGTGGTTTTACTATTCATCAAAAATTGAAAGTTTTTAGAAAAATACCAAAATTTCACCCTAGGCTAATTTCGATATTCTGAGTCCAAAAATGAAGTCCATTTTGAAAAATAAAATTTATAAAATTTCAAAAAGTGGTTATTACTATTCATAACGGCTAGTTTTAATAATATTTTAATAGCATATCGTTGTTTAGTGAATCTCGGTATTGCGTATTACACACGCTATCGAGAAAGGTCGCGATTGCGTGTAATGCAAGGAAAGTCAAGGATGTGTTTTGTGCAAGCTCCTTTTGGTGTAGCGTACAACAGAAGACATTAATAAAATTAAAAATAATAGTTTTCATAAAATCTCGGGCTGTTACATTCTACCCCCCTTAAAATGAATTTCGCCCTCGAAATTCGTCGGGGTTATAAATAGTTTACTATTCGAAAGTTTCTTTAATAGAAACCCACATCGTAAAAAGGAATACCAAAACAAATCTTTAAAAACAAAAGTATGAAACGTAACGGTTACCCAAATAAACCAATCAATGGGTTTCCACATAGGTGAAAATATGGATATGGAAGAGAAATCTAACCATCATGTTCTGATGGAGAGTGGTATAGAACATGGCTATGGAAAATCCAGTAATCACAAATCCATAGATTTGTGATGATATAAGGTACCATCTGATTCATCAGGTATAAGATCACTAGGACAACATTTTTGGTTTTTCAAGATCATTTCCCTAAAGTTGAAAATTTGAATTAGAATAAATACTTACTTTATTTTGGTACAATCTCACTGTTGTTCGTGCCTTGAACAATTTCCACTTCATCTCTTAAATAAATGAAGTTGAATTTGTTATTCGACGGGTCATTCCATCTGTCTCAAACAAAAGGTTAGCAAAAATTATATACAAAAGTCGATCTATAGTGAGATTAATCATATATGGTTCCTAAAATGGACTTATACCTCATATATCATACTTCTTAATATAATAAAACTAGTTTCTACTAAACAGGGACTTCCTGTAGGCCAGTGGTAGGCGATAAAGGCCAGTCGCACTTCGGTTGTGGGTTCGATTCCCACAGCCTTGTCCGAAGCGATGGGCTGTCGCCCGTCCTGCAGGTTGTCCTTTTTCTAAAACTACATTACTATAACATCCCATCAATAATATCGAAAAAAAACTTCTATCCTTAAACAATATTCACTTATGTCCAACATAATCCATTTCAATCTTTAGGATTATCCATAATACTGCAGTCCACTCTCATAACATAGTGAATACGATTACCAGATATTTAGTACCATCCTTGATCCCCATATATTTTAAGATATGTTTTGTTGGTCACATTCCAAACATTCAAAGGCCTTAATCATGTATTATCTTGAATATCCATCGAACCTTAGTGAAAACATGAATGCAGTTAAAAGTTAATACTTTCCACATACCAAAATCCTCAGAATTCTATATACTCAAACCATGATATCACTTAGTCCTTATATCAATCATGAGCTCATGAATACAATCAAACATCTCATTATATTCTTTGCCTTTCATTATGCACTTATCATCTACTTTCCAAAAGTATCTGAATAACATTTCATGGTTACTGGTACCATTCATCATACACTTTCAAAACATAAGGAAAGACAACAGTGTAACAATCCTTAGATGTCTCCTTATTCCATGAGATTACTTATACAACATTACACATGATAAACATGTAATCATTCCACTACATTCTTAAACCATTGACCGAGCTTCAAAAATTCTTTCATCTCGCATATCATTTGTAGTCTCTTCATCATCATCCACATAAATACTACCCATATGACCATACTGATTCTCTTCATGAGTCTTTCCCTTAGGGAATTTGTTTGCATAATGCCCATACATTCCACATTTAAAACACTTAACCATTTTTGATGTCTTAGCAATACCATTATCCTCATCCATGGTGTTAACTGAACCTTTTCCTTTGCACTTACTTGCTTTGTGTCCTTCTTTTCCACACCCAAAGCATCTTCCAGTTCCCTTGAAACATTCTCCTTGATTCCTCTTCCCACATGATTTACATAGGGGAAATTGAACTTTCTTTCCTCTATGATCATCATGAAACTCCATCTTTCTCTTATTAGCCGAGTCCGGAAACTTACCAAATTTTACTTTATTGATCATATTATGAGATTGCTGATTCGGCATAATAATGATGTTTGGACTTCCAAATCCCATTTCATTTGGTTGCTCATGAAGAATATCATTTTATTGTCCATCATATCCTCCATTATCGTGAATCACCTTGTTTCCAGCCATTTTCTAAAACCCAAAAAGAATAGTGTGAGAGGCAAAAATCATAATAAAGGGGGAATATCTAACATCTTTGGTTTAATCTAATATCGTTACCATAGTTCTAGGACTATATCCTATACGTATACTTATCCTTAGGGGAATCCCTAGACATACCTTAGAAATATCTCTAGGGATCTCACTAAAGTTCTCGCATCCTTGTTTCCAAAGGTTGACTAAACCTTTCCTCTGATATCAACTGTAGAGACCCGTATCTTGACTTACATGGACATTACATTACATTTGCAGAATACTTAGTACATAACAAAAACACACACACAAGGATCGTAATAGTTTAGTGTCTTTGGAAACTCGGAACATAATCTTCTAATCGTGGTGAAAGATCTTCAACATCTCCTATAAATATCTTCCCTTTTTTTAGCTAAAACCTTTCTTTATATCTTGGGGAAAAGAAAACATAAAAGGGTGAGCTCAAATGCTCAGTAAGGGTAAACAAAAGAAATATCAATCACATCGTATTCATAAGAACATAACATTTTGGAAATATTAACCTGCAAAAGAGAGCATAATTTCATAACATGGGATAAATCATGGAAGTGAAATGTAATCACAATAATCATAACTTAAAACATGAAACTTTGTGGCATTCACACATAATCATAGAGAATCATTTCTTGTTATTCATGACTCATTGCCAAGACTATCTTAGTGGACAAAGTCCCTTTCTGAATCGAGTAACCCTCGTTTCAGTCCTGTTTCACTGAACCGGTATAACCTACCGTTCCAGCCTTGTCAATCTCATGAGATATAAAATCTTTACCCAATGCATTGGAGGGAGATATAGGTCCCACCCATCTTATAATGAATCCTTTCTTATGTGTGCCACATAACCATAAATCATACATCATCGCATAACCCATGTAATAAAAAATGGGAATCTTAAACGTCATAAACAACTCATATAAGATAAAGGAATTCATAAAAATATAATTCCATCACAACATAATCAAATAAATGTAATAATAGGGATAAAAATAAAACCCTTTATTATCTTAGATGGAAAATAATTTTGATAAAACACTTGAACTCCATTCTTGAGGAAAATATCCTTTATACTTCAAAAACATTTTCCTTTCTTAACATGTCATAAAATTATAAACTAAAACAAGTTGATTAAAAATAAACTTGAAAACTTGTAAAGGAAGCTTCTTGGATATAATGTTTTAAAAATCCATTCATGCCGTATAAGTTAAGAAAAACATTCTTCGTACTTTTGTCGGAAAAGTCAAAAAGTACCTCGTACAAAAAACGACAAAAGATTCCTTTCTTATCTTTAAAAAAAACTTACTGAAGGGTAAAATTGGATATAAACTATTTTAGAAGGATGGAAATAATATTAAATATTGAGGGAACATGTATGTGGATGATAAAATACGCCCCAGTAATTACCAAAGTAAAAACAATCTCGTATAAGAGTGAGATTATGATATTTCCCTTACCTTAGGTCCGACTTGCTTTGTACGTGTCCGAACCTCCTATATAATGATTTTCATAATGTTATTGACTTATTACAGAATCATATTCATTGTTATGATATCATATATGGTTCTCTTATGGCTTTATATTACCCGGTCTTTTGTAAATTCATGTTAAAGTAGCATTTTGGGTAAAATCGTCTTATTTGTCATTCGTGTTTTTAACTTGTAATTATTAATATGATTACTTGGATCATGATTACTTATATCCAGAATGTAAAACATGATTTATATATAATATATATTCAGAATATACATATATATATATTATATATTGATATTGGAATGAAATACATCGTTCATGGAGACGGTAGTCCGTACGTACGCATGAACGCTGTTTTCGTTTCCTTATTGAATTGAATGGAATTAAGTAGATGACATACATATAAATATACATAAATCCAGTATCATTATTATTTCATATATTTCATTATTACTTGTTATATATGCTTTATAATCATTCATGAATGGTTAATGTGGAGAATAAATCTCATCGCGTCGTGGAGACGGTAGTCCGTACGTACGCACGAGCGATGATATCATTTCTATAAATATTGAATTGAATTGGAGTGGATTATACAATATATCATAATCAATATGATGTTGTAATAAGAATGTATAGTTATTATTTACACCATTATACCCATCCATGTAAGGTGGTGGTGGAAAATAGATTACACCACGGCGTGGAGACGGTATTCCGTACGTACGCACGCGCGGTGATTTCTTTTTCCGTAGGATGGATAGATGGTGAAATAGGGTTGTTTCATACTTATAATAACATATCAGTATATGAGTGATACTGATGTTATTACTTCATATTGAAACAACCTAAGAAGAAGAAGTGGAAGAAGAAATAAATATGAAAGAATTGGTAACGGTAATTACCTCTTCTTTGAAGCACCTTTTGGAGACCTCCTCTTAGGGAACTAAAATTGGTCTTTGAGGAAGACCAGAACCTCTAGGATGTTGCTAGGGAAGTGGAGAAGAGATTTTGGCAGAGTTTGGACGAGCTTGAGTGCTCAAATTGGTGTGAGGAGGAGGGGGAGGAGGTGTCCTTTTATAAGGGAGGAGAGGGGCACCTTAGGAAAATCTCAAAATATTATTTTATATTAAAGTCAAAATCGGTTTATAATGGCTCCAAAGGGTCTTATTTAGAAGCTAAGGTGGGTATGGGTCGAAATCCTATCATCCAATAGGATTTAGACAAGTTTAGGGTATTATTTTAACCTTATCAATTAGATTTAACTCTAAGTAAAATATTTTAACTTTTACCATGTCTTTTTGTTTTCTTTCACTATATGGTTAATAAACTTACTATAACATACCAAACGAACCCCAAATTGTTTATTATTAATATATATATCCTTATCTAAGTCATTTGGCCGAACCTTAGATTTTTAGGAATAAAATAACAATTAGTAATATAATATTTTATTTAAAAACTATTTTTTGTCAATTTTGACACTATTCGATATATGATTTTTGTGAAAGTCATAACAGAATTATATGTTCGAACCAAGTTGATTAAATCAACACTAATATATCATAGTAACCTAGAAAATTAGTGGAATTCATAAAAAGTCTCAAATTACATTTATTTTGGTGTTTATAACATCAATTATGTCAATATTTCATTAATAAGATAATTACTGCATCATCATTGTGTCATAAATAAATTAAACTATTTAATGTCTAAATATTACAAATAAAATACCATTATGTAGGAAATATTTTTAGCTTTCTAATGAATATTTATAGTCGAATTTATCTTATGTATAACCCCATATTAAAAATGATTTACTTATTAAACTTTGATTTTAACTATTTTAACCCTTCTTTAAATAAATTAATAATAAATGTCCTAATCTAATCCAAGTGGGCCTAAATGGTCATATTTTATTCCTAAGTTTGTTTTTGGTCGAATTACACTTGTACAATAGAATTAGGACATGTGATAGGGTAATATTAATTACATATTTACCCTTAGTTACCCTATTTACAATTAACCGCGGTAAAAAAGGTAAAAAGTTACTATTCACCAAAAAATTATTTTTATCTCATTGAACCACATTTTACTTACTGATATCAACCGTGTCTGTCGGATTTTTTAAATTCCATTCACAGAAGCGGTAAAATTAAGTTTTATGCAAAATTCAGTTTTTAACCTACCACTTAGTGTTTTTACTATTCATCAAAAATTGAAAGTTTTTAGAAAAATACCAAAATTTCACCGTAGGCTAATTTCGATATTCTGAGTCCAAAAATGAAGTCCATTTTGAAAAATAAAATTTATAAAATTTTAAAAAGTGGTTATTACTATTCATAACGGCTAGTTTTAATAATATTTTAATAGCATATCGTTGTTTAGTGAAACTCGGTATTGCGTATTACACACGCTATTGAGGAAGGTCGCGATTTCCTGTAATGCAAGGAAAGTCAAGGATGCGTATTGTGCAAGCTCCTTTTGGTGTAGCGTACAACACAAGACATTAATAAAATTAAAAAGAATAGTTTTCATAAAATCTCGGGCTGTTACACAAAATTGTTATAGGATCATTAATTGAATGATCCCAAGTGTCTATGAGTGTATAGGGGTCATTATACATATTCAATGTGAGGTTAAAGATAAATATCGAATGTGGTTGTTTTTTTATTGACTGGATCATGGTTAAGGCACTATATTATTTTAAAAATGTTCTAGGCATGTATATGGTTATGATATTCTATATTATTAGGTGCACTCTTATGGATGAGTCCCATAATTTTTTTACCATTAAAAAATTATTAGAAAATGTTTTTTTCATTTTTCCAACACATATGGTCTATGTCCTTTTCCACACGGTTTGTTTAGCCACGTGAAAATTCTAAATATCACCACTTCCTCCTCAAATTCTCATCTGGTTCAGTTTTACGGTGGATACACATGATTTTTTAAACATGGAGGGCCCAATTTCAGGTCTGTCTTAAGACACCATGAAATTCATAGTTTCTTAGAATATGTATAATGGATTAGGTGACATAGTAATTACCATGAAACCTAAAAAAACAATCAAAATATCTCTAAATTCCACCAATAAAAATGTCCCATTCATTCTGAAACATCCCAAACCGTCATTGGATGAAAAATTCTCACTCAACAAGTTATTATAAGAAAATAAAAACAACATAATTTATCCTGGACAAATATATTACTATGAACTATTTATAAAAATCTCATATGAACATAATTGAATCACATAACAGGACTATTCAGGATCAGGTCCGAATAATTTCATTAGATCATAGGAAGAAAAAATAAAAATAAATCCTAAAAAAGATAAATATATATTTTTTAAAATCATATTAATTATTATCATAATCATATAATGAGATATTAATATCTGATTACCTAGTTAATTTGTGGGATATAAATACACAACATTCCCATAATCATAATCCGTTCATACGTTTTTCATATGCTTTAAAATCATATAATTTTTTTTCATACATGATTTTATGAGAAAATTTTGTTTCATCGTTATTTAACTAATAAAATAGAAAATAATCCATATAATAAATAAGCATAATATAATTCGGTCAGTTGCCTATTGAACGATAAGAAATATCAATAGATGTTGTAATAATTGAAATTACCTTAAAAAAGTGGATCATTTCTTGAGTAATATATAATTATATATTTTTAAACTCTTATTAAATAAGAAAAAATTTCATGATATTAGAAAATGATTTCCTAAATAAATAACCATGGAAATTTGAATGTTAATCCTCAGATGAAATTGTTTTATGTAATTTTTTATAGTCATTTTTGTGTTATATTTTAAAATAAATAATCTATTTAGACATTTAGTTAAAATACCACTTTCAAACAATGAAATGATAATTTGTCGTAATTTATTATATAAATAAAATTATGGTTTTAAATGAAATCAATGTATAATTATATAATTTTTAACATATTCTTAAAAATATATTTATTATAATCGAGATATTGAAGAAAAATATTTCGATGAAAGTGTAAATAAATTATATTTAAAAAGCATTTTCTTTATCATTTTATTTTCCACGAAGTGAATTAATCTTGTATGAATTAAAATTACATGAAATAATATATCAAAATAAATTAAATGGTGATTAACGGATAACATCCTTATAACTTCTTTTACCATAAATTTATAATAGACTATACCACAATGAAAGGTGATAAAAAATAAATCCATTATACCATGTATCGTATATCTATTTACAAGTTCAAAACATTGTTTTTATTAATATATATTTATTATACATATATTAAAAAACCACAAAATTTTATATATTACTATATATTATTTAATTTTGAAACCCTTTTACAAATTAATTTGTAATTATTTATTAAATTCAATATTTTGTGTGATAACTTATTCATTTTTCGAGAATGTTCTAGTTTTCTTGTCTGTATCCCTGTATAGTGATCATGATCAAGTCATATCTTTAATTTTTATCGTATAATGGGTTTAATATTTACATATTATATATATATTCTCAATATTCATAAAAAATTGATGGAAAATTAATTGCATCCCATCATAGAGATGATAGTCTATATGAATACAGTGGTGACATTTCTTCTCCATGATGGATGAATGGAAGATACACCAATAATAATAATTGTATTTAGAACTATGAAAATATCATAATTATCATATTTATTTTGTAAAAAACAACTATAACTATCAAATATAAGAGTATATGATTAACAAAATAGATTACTTCGTGCAGGTGGAAGTCCACATATATGCACAAGTGATGCTTTTTTTTCCCAAACCATATGGGGGAGGTGAATAATTGTATGTCCATAACAATAATTATAGTTATGTATTTTTTATATAATAAATTCCTCTTTTCTACAATGGATACAATAGTTTTATTTGTGGATTAAAATGAAATATAATTTAAAATAATCAATAAATATTAATACCTCTTATTTGAGAAACCACCATTTATCTTACCCGTTATGATAAGAACGGATGGAATTTTGGAAATAATAGATGTTCTCAGAATTTGTAAAAGAATCATGGATGATATTTGGTTATGTATTTTCCATGCTATAATTATCAAACATTATTAATAATAGATGTGGTGACCTTTTATATGTGAATTAAAGGACACAACTACATTTACTTAAATGAAAAAAATAACATATACATAATAATAATGTAATGTGTGAACATGAAATCCAGATTTTGATGATAATAAAATATAGTGTAAAAGTAAAACGAAAAAAATCATAATTTGATAATTTATGGATCATTTTATGCTTTAAATCCTATATAATCTTCATGAACCCCATTTTAAACTTTTCCAGGATAAATAACATTATAGTTAGATAACATAATTATATGATCCAATATAACATGTGAATATTAAAAAATATTTAAATTAGTGTTATTAATTTGGAATCTATTATATCAAATTCAATTTCTATATGAGATCAAAATTACATTAAATATAAGAATAACTAATTCATGAAAAATCATCTTAAAAAAATAAATAATTTTAGTGATAAAATAACTTCTCATTGAAATAATGTAATAATTTTTGTAAAAAAAATTCCATCGCAAAATAATTTTAATTGTTTTATATGTGTTTCATAAATACATATCCAACATTTATCTTCCATCCATACAATTAACTTTTATGTCCCTAAATTAATTATAATTCCAAATTATGAACCACTTATGTTCAGAAATTTCATGAATTGGTTTCCCAAATAAAAATAATAAATTAAATATATTTTTAACATATTAATAATATATTTTTTTGAGAAAAAAAAAATTCCATTTTATTAAATCATGAAAACATCATAACACTGTCATCAATGATACACTCTTTGAAGAATAATAATGTTCATTATTCATCCAAAATTAGTTACTCTTTAAAAATATATATATATATTTCATCCTAAGAAGACTATGATATGCCCAATCTAAAAATGATATCTATTTTTTAGACATTTTCTAAGATTACATAAAATTTATTATAATACCCATGAATAAAATGCAATAAAACACATTTTTTAGGGAAATGTATATTTGAATAATATATGTTTATTTTAAATTTATTTTCTTTTTTATTATAAATTAAAAAATAAAACTTCCTCAAATATTACTATATGAATAGTATTCATAGTGTAGTTATTTCTATTCATAAAACTAATTTTAATGGTTACTTTATAACAATCACATTTAAATAAAAATATTTTATAGCATATCACAATTTTTTAAATATTATTGTTTCATTTTAAGCCATATATTGAAAAATTAAAATTTATTTATTGATAAATATGTCATAAAATATCATGGGTGCACATTGTACACCCTAAAAATAATCTCACTCTTGATATTTTATATTTCTGATTTAAACAACTGTGGATACTTTTCTCCCGTCAGATTCCTTAGTTATCTTTTTCTGTAATGATTTCTTCGAACCATAATATCTACTAGTTGATCCTAATAAGATAGATAATATCCTAGTTGAATGACCTATGAGTTCATTACATTGAAATTATTATGTATGTAATTCCTCAGAATAAATACATTGAATGAATTCATAACTTGTGAGAGAATTGAGGGAAGCTCCAATTGATAAGAAACCATCCAAATAAGTTCAAGTATTTTAAAGGGATACATATAGGGAATACCATTATATTCTTTAATAATATAATGATATTATTTCTCATAGATATTAGTAGGAATACCATTTCATGAACATTGAAATTTTATCTTGCTGATAATTGTTATTATAATATTTCTATCAAATATGATCTACCTTAATATACAGTTGAATGGATCAAACATTATATACCATTTCCTTAGCTAACTCATGTCCCAAAAACTTTATTTCTCTAACATCATTATTCCCTATTATATTTCTTGAATTTCATATATAGTGGGATTAAAAAAGAGTTGTCTTAATTCTTGAGTGAATTCTATTTTTATAAGAAAACATGACTGGAGTATAGTTTTGATCCCAACCATATTAAAAATAAATAAAACTAACTCCCAAATAATATTATAGTGTTTGAATACTCTAATTAGACTAACCATATCTCAAAGCACGACCTATATTAATAAAAGATAACTCTAGATCAATCTCCTAGTGAATACTTATCTACAACTTCTAGTTAAACCTTAGATATAGATTTTATACAATTGAATGTGGTACTCAAGTTATCCATATAAATTATTTAAATTATATCTTAATAGGATGATCAATAGAGTTATTTTATCTTCATTCAATGGAATGTGTTGATTTTGTAAGGAGGTTGACTTCAAACCAAATATCACAATGTACTTTTTATAAATTAGGGAGAACAAAAATGTAATACATTGTAATGTTTTTATATTTTAATGATGGTGTGGGTATTGGTTTTAACATCCAATTAGACTTATGTGTCTCAACCCAAGTGTGGAGACATAGAAAGCACAAAGATACATACTATGCAATACCCTTATCATGACCCGTCCTCGCAACCCGTGTCGTGACTACCCCAAGACCACCTTCCATAGTTTAGGGGCTGGTGACTAGCACTAAAGGCGTAAATCCCTATGTTGGTAAGGAATTTCCTTTATAAAAGAAATCACACATAATCATAGTACAAAACTAGAAGAAAAAAACTAAGTAAAACTTGAATACAAAGGTAGTGTTGAAAGTAAATGGGTCAGTAAACAAACCCAACTAAACAATATGAACAAGTACAAGTAAAAAGGTAAAACAGCTCCTGGATCGTCCACCGGGGAATCCTACAAGAAGGGTAGGTACAAAACATGAAAAACTTGTTCCTGAGGTACGTACCGTCTAGTCCACCTCTGAGCAGCCTCCTGTCTGTCACCCTTAGCCTTGATCACTGCTGAAGGTTATCTGCATAGAACACAACAAGGTGCGGGAAAAGCTCATGCATGGTTTAGTATAACAATACTCAGTAGGGGAACCCGAGACCCCCGAAGTTCTCCCAGAACCCACTAAGTATAAACCAATGAAGTAAGATACAATCAGTAATTATCAACAAACCTTAATTAGGTAAACTCCCATACATATACCTAAGTTACCAATCACAGTCCGGCTCCAACTCTCGAGCCCAAGCACAAACCATTCCACAAAGAAAGTAAAGTCAATCACCATGATGATGTCGAATGAATGTAAGGACTCATATAACAGAGGAATACATCTTTTGTAGAGTGATATAGATGATCATATGTAGTCACGGATTCATCTAAGCTGTTGGACCCACAAAGAATACAAGACCAGCTTAGTTGTCGGACCCACATAGGATAAAGGAATACCTATTCTTTCGGATTCATCTAAGTTTTCGGAACCACAGAAGATATAGCACTATCTAAGTTATCATATTCATCTATGTTATCGGACTCACATAGGATAGAGGACCAGCTAAGCTATCAGATTCATCTAAGTTGTTGGACCCAGACATGATATATGACCAGCTATGTTGTCAAAATTATCTAAGATGTCGGACCCACAAAGGATACCAGAACAGCTAGGATGTCGTACCCACACATGATACAGGAACAAAAGCCAGAACTGTCAGGCCCACGGAGAATCCTTTTACATCAGTCATCGCTGTCGATCCCACGTAGGATTCCAGTACAGTATCCTTGCAGTCATCCCTAGGGTTCCCGCACATAGTACGCTCGATTCTGGGAGGGTCCACTCCTCGAGCCAAGTGATGATACATAAACTATAAATAAGTCTTGAGTTGATGTATCCCATAGTTTTTTCTCATCATACAGAATCCAACGTGACAGACGGCGCGTCAATCAGATGCCCAGTTTGAGAGTTATTGGCATTTCGGTTCTAGGGGCCCGTTTGGTTTTTAGGTTCAAACCAACCCGACCATTGCACAATAGAATCCAAAACTCAAGAAGGGTATTCCAAAGGAATCCTCCTACTCTATTCCTCCCGTCACCACAGACGGTTCCTCTTTCGGACACTCGAAGCACAAAATATGGATGAAAAGGTGATTTCAGGTTAAACGGTTCGGACAGGGGTCCGACCCGATCCGATTGAGTAGCCAGGCCCGATGGCGGTCCGGCCCGATGGTGGTCCGACCTGATGGTGGCCCGACTCGACAAAAGCCTGGCAAGGGGCGGCCCGACTGGTCATGGGTGGCCGACCCCGGGGGCGGCCCAGCCCGGGGTGGCCCGGCCCAGAGGTCGTGTGCCCTGGCTCGTCTGGCCGTGTGGCCTAGCACGACTGGCTGTGTGGCCCGGCCCGGCCGGCCATATGGCCCGGATCGTCCGGCCGTGTGGCCGGGCCCGGCCGGCCATGTCGCCCGGCCCGGCGGGGCCCATCTGGCCGTGTGGCCCATCCCCACTAGCCCGGTGGCCCGACACGGCGGCCGTGCAACCTACCCCGACTGGTCGTGGGGCGCCCAACCCGACGTGCTGTGCGGCGGCCAGCCGTGCATTGCCCGGCGGGCCGGCCCGACCAGACAACATGTCGTGCGAAAGGGGGGGGGGGTGTTACACCCCCCGGCTCCGGAATTGGACTGTGCAAAGCACCATCCCTTGTATCTACTGGACCCATAGGGTCCCACCTGGTGCACACTGGCAGCCAGCTCAGCCAACCACTCTCCCATATCTGTCACGGCCTAAGGATGCGGTCATGCTCCACCTACGTGGTGTGACGTCGCCGTGCCCCTCCACCGCGGACCGCTCTGGCCACAGCCTTTTTTAGGACCGGCAAGGTGCAAAAACACTATTCCCCTCCACTACGGCCTGGAATAGCCGCGACCCAGCTTTCCTCCATGCACCACGATAGTACCGCGCCCCTCTTGTGACATGGTGGTCTTGTGCTGTTGGTCTCCACGTGGTCGACCTGACACCGGCCATCCTTTTCTGATCCCCTCATCAGCCACAAACAAGATCAAAAAGGGGAAAGGGTCTGCCGTGTTGGTGCTGTCTGAATTTCCCCATGTTATAGTGATATCATTTTGGTTGTGAAACCATAATTTCAACGACATAGAACAGGTACAAGAATTTAAAACCCCTACCTCATAATCGGTGTTCACTTTATTGAGTCGCGGAAATTGACGCCATTATGTTGACATCGGGAAGAGATGATGTCGTCATTGGCGACGTTCTTTATGGGCGGCATCTTCAGTTTCTTGCCCTGATTGGTGGGGGATAAGATGGTTCCATCATTCCGTGGTGGAGACAGGCATTCTTCGTTAACTGAAGATGTCGTTTCTCATTGATAGAAGATGTCATTATTCATTGTGAGGATATTTTCTCCATCCTTCCTGGGCTCCACCACAAGATTAAGCCAACCACCAATATAATAAAATAACCCATCTTAATATAATGTTAGTTTAATGAATTCAAAATGATTAAAATTCATCAAGTTTCATCACTTAATTAAAAGGTGTTGTTGGGTCATTAATTTGGAGAGGGAAGGTGAAGAGGCTCCAAAATTTATGGCGGAAGTGAAGAGCTTCCCCCATTAATGGGGACCTCCAGTTGTTAAAGGGTGTTTAAGGGGGTTTGAGATCATGTGGGCCCTGCCACATAATATCCTCCCATGGGAGGTTAGGCGTGGGTGTGTCTCACCTCCAACCTCCCCTTGTAGGATTAAACAACCACTCAAAGAATAACATGTTGGACATATTATTATTTAATTTATTTTGAAACCCTAAAAATTAACTTCCAACCTCGATAAAACGCAACAGCGGTGAAGGTCTCCTTAAGTGAAAAATGGCGCTGTGAGTGAAATGGTGTCCTCTGATTTCAATTCTGAGCACCCATAAAAAAGTTATAAAATGCCGCTCGCACCTTTACTAAACATACACGAAAAAAAGTTCAGAAAATTATTATTAGCCACCCTTGACCTACGCCGGTCGAGGTCAGGCTCTACCTAGGTGTATCATGCCCCAAAGAACCCAACGGTACTCCTTGATCTCCAATCCAATTTACAGTTTAAATGTTATGAATTTTACAATAAAATAATTTTCATATACTTATTTTATTTGCAGCCAAAAACTAACAATATCTGGTGGCCCTCGCCGAAAATAGTTAGTATCATCTTAACGAAAGCCTGCCCTCATGAGGTCAGTGGTGGTTTCAGATTTTTAATCTGAGTTACCGTTTATGAGTTATAATTATTTGAAATATAAAACAATTTAATTAATTATTTTTTTTACGGTTATGCCATTTTTGGGATTTCTCATAGGAGGATTGCGCCGACTAAACAGAAGTAGTGCTTAGGATAAACCCACCATCATGAGCCCAATGGTGCTCTAATATTTATGATTCGTGTAAGCTATTTAAGAGTTATTTTACTTTTCTTGGAAAACTACATACACACATTAATTTATGCTTAACAACACTTTGATGGATCATTACGGTCACTCTGGACCCCAGAATCGCGCGCCGTCAAATATTGCGGACTCGTAAAATTTCCAATTATTTATGAAAAAAAATCCATGGAAATTCTGGGTCATTAAATTCTCCCCACCTCAGGTCTTTACGTCCCCATAAGATATAACTCGAACTAATAGAAATAATGGGGGTACTGAGAATGCATCAGAGCCTTCCGCTCCCATGTGCTCTCCTAGAGGTTCCTGTGATACCAACGAACCTGCACCCAAGGTATCAACCAAACACTTAGGACACACTGTTGTCAATCCTCAATCTCTACATTAACCTCCATGAATGTCACCCCGTCTTCAACGTCTAGCTCGCCATGGACAATGATGTGGGAAGGGTCGTTCATGTATTTTTTCAGCTGGGATACGTTGAAAACTTCGTGCACCTGGTTCAACTATGGTGGAAGAGATAAGTGGTAAGTCACCTCTCCAACTATGCTGAGGACCTGGAATGGTTTGATAAACCTCAGAGATAACTTTTTGCCTCAACCAAAACTCTGTAGACCTCATCAACATGAGACATGTAGAAGTGTGTGGTCGCCATCCTCAAACTCCTGAGGTCTTCGTCTCCTGGATGTATGTGGATTACCCATCATGAAGTCCATGGATATCTCATCTCTCATCCACTTTGGGACCTCTATCGGCTGAACCAAGCTAGCTGGTACCCGATTCTCCGCCTTCACTTCTGACAAGTGAGGCATTGAGAGACAAAATCAGCTACTGCCTTCTTCATACCTGGCCACTAGTGATGTCGTTGAATGTCCTAGTACATATTCACCACTACTAGATGTACCGCTAAAGGGGATGTGTGAAACTCCCTCAACACATCCTCTTGACCTGATAATGGAACCATAGTACGTTCTTTGAAGAGGATGACATTCTCCCCACAATCAGAAAATCCATCATGTTCTTATCCTATCGATATCGGAGCACCTCGTGTATCACAGTCAGTGTCCCCATGTTACACATCCATAACTCACTGATGAAGTGGGATAGTGACAGTAAGAGACTGAAGGAAGGCTGCTACATCTCTATCCACAAAGGATATATGTAAAGCCGTCAGCTGCACTATCGCCTCTCCTATCAGTTGAATACCAGATCTCCAACTGAGTGCATCTTCTACAACGTTCCCCTTCCCATGAGTATAGAATATCTCAACGTCATAGTCTTGAATGAACTCGCGCCAACGTTGTTGTCTCAGGTTCAGGTCCTCATGAGAAAAGATATACCTGAGACTCCTGTGATCTGAGTACACGGTAAAACGTTCGCCCATAAGATATTGTTACCACATCTTCAAGGCAAATACCACTAGTGCAAACTCCCGGTCATGGGTATCGTAGTTCTTCTCATGTTGTATCAGCTTTCAAGAACCATATGCGATCACTGCTCGCTCCTTCATCGGGACACATCTCAGTACGGTCCCTGATGCGTCGCAATAAACTATGTACCCTACGTCTTCCTCTCAATGCCTCAAGATTGGGGCACTAGTCATCCTCTGCCTCAGCACCTGAAATCCATGTTGGCATCTCTCCGACCACATAGAGGGTTGCCCCTACTATTCCAAAGCTGATAGTGGTGCTGAAACGCTGGAGAAGTCTGGCAGAATGGTAAGTATGTCTGACTCATGAGTGATCAACTGCACCCTCTTATGCATAATTCCATCCTATGCTTCCTGGGTTTTCCTTTTCGACGACCAAGGAAAACCCCATCCCAATGTTATAGATAAATCAAAACTGTTGTGCCTAATATAGTCAATCTGTGTATGAACTATGGTGCCTAGTCCATACCCAATCTAACGTCGTAAGGCCTCGACGCTGCCACCATGAGGTTACAACCGAAACTCTCACCTCAAGTGTCAGATCACACTGTCGGCGTATGTGTGATTATTGATTCTACTCCCAAAGGTATCTACATATGTGGGGGTCAAGTCAACGGTTTAACCAGAAACTCTAGGTCTGGGACATGATTCATGGAAGGAAGAAATGATTGGTACCTATGTCTATTGATATAGAAGCTAGTAGTAGACACATACCTTACCATAAATCATTCTTAGAGCCCTTGGGTCACACTCCTTGACCACATGCAGCTATTCTCATCCCCTGCACTCCAGCTCCCCGAGCCTAGCAGGGACTACAAACGCGGGTGGTTGCAACATGTGAACATGTTCACCACCTCATGTTGCTCTCCTAGATGTGCATTCTTGTCTGCTGCCCTACAAATCCATCTTCCCTTATCACTTCCTCTTCTCGAAACATTCTACAAACTCAAGTCTCTAATACTGGAACTAGTTTCATTTTTTCCAACTGATAACATTCACTAGCTATATCCGCTCAGCCAATGAACATTCAACCGAAAGGGTTCTCTCTAGCACCCAAACATAAGTAGGAATGCATAGTGGAAAAAGTGCTGGCCTAGATATCCTTAAACACAATTTTCATAGAGGTCTGAGCTCTAGAGAACTGTTCACATCGTATTCATCGAGTACTAGAAATGGTCAGTACGCCTCGATGAATACTCAACTTCTGACATGTCATCCTGTCAAAACAGTATAAGCTCTAGAAAACTCCCAGCCACCTTCTCAAGCTAGTCCTCAGCCGGCTGTGGGTCGGGCTCGCCTCAGAACATGAGTGATATATGTTGGTAAAACACATGTCAGGAACTAAAACGTCATGTTTCCTCTACCGGTACCACCAGTAGTGTCTTCTGACCAATAGACAATGATATTATTGGCACACTACCAAAAGGTACCATCTCTAAAACTGGTCCATGTACCGAAACCTCTTCACACTGTGGACCATCCTCACGGTCACTCACTAAAAAAAGATTTGTAGCAAAGATAAACATATTCTTTAGTAGTTTCTAAACTAGGTGGAAAACTCCTGCAATAGTCTCCCTCTGGTCCTCTACTACCTGGGAATCTGTCTTGACTTGAATCCACATAGGCCACTCCCACTGGAACTCATGCAATGTGCTCAATTGGCTTGCACCGTCGTCTAATGTGGCTGGTGGCATCTACTACCCAAAGAGTGGTGCTACTATTAGTACACCACCAGATGGTGCCAACATAGTAAGAGGACCCTAAACCAGAGCCTTGTTGCTCAGTGGTCCGTCGTCGTGTACTCTCTCAGAAACCCTGGCTGGCTATCTATACAGTGACATCCTGATAAAGAATAGATGCGCCACGGTCAATAAGTTATACCTAGGGTGCTGACTCAAATATTTCACCAAGAAGACTCTTGAAAACACACTCGCAATCAGTGTTTTCGTGCATTGAGTCAGAAATCAGAGGTCAGGGTCCTGGTGTATGGATACGTCACTGCCACCCCAATACTGGACTTCCAAAACTGAAAACCACACTCAATACACTTAACACTATTTCTTCATAGTAAGACAGAATAGTGTCCTAAGTTCTGTAGAAGAACCGACTCCTATGATACCAATTTTTTATGACCCGTCATTGGGACCAATGCCGGGACTACCCCAAGCCCGCCGCCCATAGGCTAGGGGATGGCGACTATAACCAAAGGCATAAATCCCTAAGCTGGGAAGGAATTTCCATCATAAATGAAATCACACACAATCAGAGTACACTACTGGATGAAAAAAACTAAGTAAAACATGAAAAAAATGTAGTGGTCAAAGTAAAAAAAATCCAGTATACAAACTGAACTGAACAACGCGAACAAGTATGAGTAAAAAGGTAAAACGACTCCTGGGTCGTCAACTGTGGAATCCTACCTGAAGGGTTGGTACAGAACTCAAGAAAATCATCCCTGAGATACATCCTATCTAGTCCAACTCTGAGCAGCCTCCCGTCTTTCACAATTAGCCTCGATCACTACTGATCGTTGTCTGCATAGAACACAACAAGGTGCGGGCGAAGCCCATGTAGGGGTGAGTATAACAATAATAAGTTGGGGACCCAGAGACCCGCGATGGTCTCCCTAAACCCACTAAGTATAAACCACGTTAGTAAGATGCAATCATTATATATCAACCAACCTTACATAGGTATATTCCCACACATATACCTACATTTCCAATCACAGTCTGGATCCAACTCTTGAGCCCAAGAAAAACCCATTCCACAAAGGAAGTAAAGTCACTCATCATGATGATATCGACCAAAATTCAGGAATCAGATCACACAGGTATACATATTTTGTAGAGTGATAGTGATGATCAGATGTAGTCACTAATTCATCTAAGATTTTGGACCTACACAGGATAAAGGAATAGCTAAGGTGTCGGAATCACACAGGATACTTGACCAGATATATTTTCGGATTCATATAAGTTGTCAAACCCACACAGAATACAAGGAAAACTAAGTAGTCAAATTCATCTAAGCTATCAGATCCACATAGGATACAAGACCAGCTAAGCTGTTAGATTCTTCTATGATGTCGGATCCACACAGGTTACATGACCAACTAAGCTTTCTGATTCACTTAAGATGTCAGACCCACACAGGATACAGTAATAGAAGTCAGAACTATCGGACCCACGGAGGATCCTAGTAAATTTATTCATCGTTGTCGAACCCACAGAGGATTCCAATATAGTATCATTTCAGCCATCCCTAGGGATCCCAAACACAACACGCTCAATTCTGGGAGGGTCCGATCCTCAATCCAAGTGATGATAAATCAACTATCATGATGTCCTGAGTTGATGTATCCCATAATTCTGTCTCATCATAATGAAGACTACGCAATAGACAGTGCGTCAATCGGATGCTCGGTCTGAGAGTTATTGGCATTTCTGTTCCAGGGGCTTGGTTGGTTTTTAGGTTCAACCAACCCAACCATTCCCCAACTACATCCAAACCTAATGTGGGGTATGAAAAAAGAATCATACTGCTCTAAGCCTCTCGTCGCCACAGTTGGCTCGTCGTTCGGACACATGTAGCCCAAAATACAGATGAAAAGGTGATTTCGGGTTAAACGGTCCGGACAGGGGTCCGACCAGGTGCGATGGAGCGACCCGGCCCAATTATGGTCCGACCCGATGGAGGTCCGGCTCGATGGGGGCCCGACCCCATGGAGGCCCGGCCTGATGGTGGTCTGGCTCGATGGCAGCCTCGCCTGGGGCAACCCGGCTGGCCAAGTGCGGCCTGGCCCAATGGCGGCCCCGCATGCTGGTAGTGTGGCCCAGCCCGTCTAGCCGAGTGTGCCGGCCCATTTGGCCATGTGGCCCGTCCTGGCAGCCCTGTGGTCCAGCCGGATTGCCGTGTGGACCGTCCTGGTTGGTCGTGTGGCCTGGCCCAGCTCACTGTGTGTCCCGGCCCGGCTGGCCATGGTGCCTAGCCCGTCTCCCCGTGTGACTTGGCCCGGCTGGCCGTGTTGCCCGGCCCCACTGGCCATGTGGCCCGGCCCTGCTGGCCGTGTGTCCTGGCCCAGCTAGCCGTGTGTCCTGGACCGACTGGTCATGTGCCCCAGCACTGCTGGTCGTGTGGCTGTGTGGCCCGTCCCTGGCTCACCCTGTGGCCCGACACGGCTGGCCGTGTGGCCCGGCCCGACTGGCCGTGTATCCTAGCCTGACTGGTCGTGGGGCCAGGCTTGTCTTCCTGTGTGTCCTGGCCCCGCTGGCCATGTGGCCCAGCCCCACTGGCCGTGCGGCCCTACCCCGCTGGCCGTTTGGCCCGGCCCGGCTAGCCGTGTGGCCCGACCCGGTTGGCCGTGCGGCCCGGACCGGCTGGCCGTGGGGCTCGGCCGGGACGGCCGTGGGGCCCGGCCCACCTGGCCGTGCGGCTCGGCCCGACTGGCCGTGTGGCCCGGACTGGCTGGCGGTGTGGCCTGGCCTGGCCGACCGTGTGTCCTGGCACGCATGTCAGTATAGGCCCACCTGGCCGGTCGTTGGTCCTGGCCTATTGGCGGCCCAACCTGCTGGCCTTGTGGCCCGGCCCGTCGGGCCCAGTGTCCCGGCTGTGCGGGTTGTGTGTCCCAGCCCGACTGCCCGCGTGGCCCTGCCCGGCTGCCATGTTGCCCTGCCCGATGCCATGTGGCCCGTCCCGGCACACCGGGTGGCCCGTCCCATCTCGCTGTGTGTCCCAGCATGGCTGGCCGTGTGGCTCAGCCCGGCTGGTCGTGTGGCCTATCCCGTCTCACTGTGTTTCCCTACCTAGCTGGCCCTGTGGCCCGACATGGTTAACCGTGTGGCCCGGCACGGCTGGCCGTGTGGCCTGGCATGGCTGGCCGTGTGGCCTGGCCGGGCTGGACGTGTGGCACGGCTGGTCGTGTGGCGCCCGACGGGCCATGTGGCTCGGCCTCGCTGGTTGTGTGGCGCCCGACACGGTGGGCCATGTGGCTCCCGGCTGGCCAGCTGGCCGTAGAAAAAGGGGGGGTGTTACACCCCCGGCTCTCGAATCGACCAGCGCAAGGTGTCAACCCTTGTATCTCCAGGTCCCGTAGGGTCCCGCTTGGCACACACCGGTAGCCGGCTCAGCCGGCTGCCCTCTCCTTTCTGTCGCGCACCTCCACCACGGCACAGCTTGGCCGCGACCCGACGTTCCTCCTCGTGCCACGACATTTCCATGCCTTTCCTATGACCCAATGGTCTTGCACTATCGGTCTCCTCGCGGTTGTCCCGATTCCAACTGCCATTGTCTGGTCCCATCATCAACCACAAACAAGATCAAAAAGTGGAAAGGGACGGCCGTGTTGGTGTGGTCTGAATTTCTCCATGTTACAGTGATATCATTTGGTTGTCAAAATATAATTTCATCGACGTAGAAAGGGTACAAGATTTCAAAACACCTACCTCGTAATCGGTGTTTGATTGATGGAGTCGCGGAAAGAAGCGTCGTTCAGTTGATGTCTGGAGGAGATGACGTTGTCATTGGCGATGTTCATCACAAGATGCGTCTTCCTTTTCTTGCCCCGGTTGGAGGGGGAGAATATGGCATCGTCGTTCCTCGGTGGAGATGGGCATTCATCGTTTAGAGGAAATGTCATTCTTCGTTGACAGAAGACGTTGTTCTTCATTGGGAGGATATTTTCTCCATCCATCCAAGGCTCCACCATAAGATTAGGCCAACCCCCAAAATAATAAAATAACACATATTAATATAATGTGATATTAATTAAATCCCTAATTATTCAAATTTATTAATTTACATCACTTAATTAAAAAGGTGTTGTTGGTTCATTAATTAGGAGAGGGAAGGTGAAGAGGCTCCAAAAAGTATGGGGGAAGTGAAGAGTTTCCCCCCTTAATGGTGATATCAATGGGTTAAAGGGGGTTTAAGGGGGTTTGAGCTCGTGTGGGCCCCACCACATAATATCCTCCCATGGCAGGTTATGTGTGGGTGGGACCAACCTCCAGCATCCCCTTGGAGTATTAAACCACCACTCTAATAAAAATATTCTATACATATTTTTATTTAATTTATTTAGAGACCCAAAAATTAACATCCAGCCTCTATAAAACGCAACTGCGGTGAAGGTCTCCTTAAGTGAAAACTGGTGCTGCGAGTTCAACTGTGTCCTTAGATTTCAATTCCTAGCACCAGTTCAAAATTTATAAAACGCCACTCGCATATTTACTGAACATCCCCGAAAAAAAAATTCAGAAAATTATTATCAGGAACCCTCGACCTGCGTCGGTCGAGGTTTGGCTCTTCCTAGGTGTATCACTCCCTAATGAACCCAACGGTGCTCTCTAATTTCCAATCAGAGTTTCCATTTAAAAGTTACAAATTTTACAACAAAATAGTTGTCATTTAATTATTTTATTTGCGGCCAAAAACTAACTTTCTCTGGTTTCCCTCGTTGTCCCATGTTATTATCTGCTTAAAGAAATGCCCCTCTCGAGTTCAGAGGTGGTCTTAGATTTTCAATCTGAGTTACTTTTTATGAGTTATATGCATTTGAAAAATAAAATAATTTATTTAATTATTTTATTTACTGTTATCCCATTTTTGAGATTTCTCACAGGAGGCTCGTTCTTACTAAACTTATGTCGTGATTAGGGTAAACCCGCTATCCTGAGTGCAACGGTTCCCTCAGATTTCTGATCATAGAAACCGATTAAGTGTTATACCACTTTTTCTGGAAAACTGCATACATGTGTTAATTTAAGCTTAACAAAACTTCGACGGATCATTCAGGGCACTCCGGACCTCAGAATTGGACGCCGTCAGAAACTACGGACTCGTAAAATTCCCAAGTATTTATGAAAAAAAATTCCATGGAAATTCCATGTCTTTACAACCATTTTCATGTTTTCTAAAAAATACACTTTTGGATCTCTATATATATATTTACACTTATTGGATAAATAGAGATTAATTAACTATAAGATTCATCCAATATATCCTTCATAATATCTAGTATTGATGGTACACATTACCTGTTCATAAACCTTATTATTTTGTGACAATCATGGTTAAACCTACAAAAAATTTTCCACATATTCTATAGCACCTAATCAACATTAGGTTACTATTTTATACTTAGAGGGATGGATCATTGTACATTAATATGAGAATGATATGATATATTACATTTCCTCAGGATTTTAATGTCAATATTCTAAAATTATTATTTATTATATCACATTTGAACCTCATCCTAAAAAGTATCATTCACTTTTTGACTCAGATTTTCTTCCACCTTATTCACCTTCATTGTGTTATTATATACTTTTTAGTCTTCATCTTTTATCATCTGTAACTATCTTCTATATTGCATATTCAACCCATTCCCTGTAAATATATACCAAAAGAATTTATCATCAATACATATATAATATATTTCACTGAAAAGATAATGCATACACATTATAAATTAAAAAAATACCACTTCCATCTTTACATCATGATTTGGGTAATTATTATCATGATTTTTCAATTACAGTGACACATAAGATATCTGAATTTCAATTTAAAGGAGCATATATGACAATATCATATTTAATGCATCACAGTAGATCAAAAACTCTTATCCACAATAGGGTGATGTGAGAAAAAATAAACTGACCTACCTTTTTTTTCATCTCCCTAAAGTGTTCCTCAAATTCAATTTTCCACAGTATCATGGATCCCTTCTATATAACCATGTTTAGTATATTTTATACTGATATGAAGTTATTCCCAAGGCATAAATTATATTTGTCTATCATATGAAAGCCAAGGATTATTGTAACACTACATGGTCTTGAACATTGGTCAATAACTACTAAATTGATAGGATCTACCAATATACCCCACTTTAGATTATATGACCAAATATTTAAATGTTCTATATCTAAATTAAAAATTGGTAAATATGGTTTACAATTTTCCTTTCTTCTCTATATTCATAAATATAATCAACTGATCTTGAAGAAAATTATTTTTCATTGAATGTATAAGAATAATATCATAAAATAATAACACAAATAGATCCAAATAATGTTTGAATGCATTATTCATTATATCAAAAAATATATAAGGGTCCGGGGTGATTCCAATTGGAATTAATAATACTTCACAATAGACAAAACACATATGAAATATGGTATTTTATATATCTTCTTTGACTATAAATTGATGGTTTCTAGAATGAAGGTATATATTTGAAATGTATTGAGATCAATATGGTAGATCCATAAATGTTTTCAATATTGGGAGAATGAAATGTGTTATTGATAGGTATTTTTTTATGTTCTTGATGATCTATGAAAAAGTGAAGTGAACCATATTTCATTTAAATAAAAAGAACATGTGAAACCCACGGTGATGAAATCGAGCATATGTATTCATTTCATGATTAACATATAGTTTTTTCTTCCCTTACTGAAAATCATATGTGGAAATTATATATTGAGTTTTTAAAATAGTTACAACACTAGGTATCATTTCAATTGAAATCAAACATTTAGAATTTAGATGTAGAAACTTAATCTCTTTAATATATACTACATACTATTATCACACAGTAGTAATATATTCATTAATGATTTCTGCTAAACCCATTAGATAGAAAAATCCAACAAGAATATATTGAATGACACAAATAATATAAGTAACATCCATTGGATGTTAATATTCATTATTGATATCAAATAATATCATATATTGATTTGAAATGTCGAGCCATACTAATCATCCTCAATAATTGTTATGGAATTTATATTTTGAAATCCAATCCTTTCCAAAAGTTACAATAATTTTATGTAGAAATAGAATCATGATATTTGGAGGAATAAATTTACCACAAAATTCTTTCATAGATGAGATATATACAGAATATGTGATTATCTAACTACTAAGAGATTATATCTAATACATATAATCTATTCATAGAGGTGGTGAAATGATACCATTGTCAATTTATTTAGATATAAAAGAGTCGGTAAAGATAGAATCATATATTATATGTGTATTTCTGTTGTGGATAATTATTTCATTATCCTTTGAATCATTATCTTAACCCACTTATATTGTGATAGAAAAGGTCATCCATTGTTCTTTTTACTTATGGATTTGGTGAGGTTTTCTATCCTCATTTTCTATTGGATTATTGGATTAATTCACATAATTTTAATTCTCCTTATATATGAAATATTTAACATCATTGGATTCATCCTTATTATAGCTTATTTTAATTAAAGAAATTTTTATCCCCTATCCAAAATCACTTGGTAAATTGATTTACATTCAACAATTAATGTATTTCTTGTTAGCATTCAGAAAATTCACAATGTGGTTCCCATATATTTTAACATATATGTGTTTGTAATTTCATTTCACTATTTGATATACCATTTTAGTTTCTTGAAACCACCGTTACATTATTTTAATCACTAAAACATGGGGAATAATTTAAGTTTCCAATCTCTATTTATATCATCAAAGAGCAATGAACCACTTACTAATAGTTACCAAAGTCTCTAACATCAAATTACTTATGATAACATTTTTTGGAGACTAAGAATAAATGATTTATTCTCATATGGATAATAATAAATCCAAATTTATACCATGAAATTGTTGAAATATTTTCTCTATATGTACAAATAGATTTATCATCCTATTATTTCAGGTAAATAAATCCCCTTTCTATTTTAGTATAAAGAGGTTGTGGATATTTTTATCTAGAAGTACTTTATTAAAATCATCACATTCCATTGAATGTTTTTCTTAATTTTTCCTTGTGTTCTTGTAATGAATCCACCTTTTATTAGATTTATCATCCAATAGATAGAATACAATGATAAATTTCTTATTAACAAATCACTTATAAATAAAAAATAAAATTCCTGTCATATATCCATTTTTTGACTATTAGTAGTTCAAAAACCCATATAATGAGGTTTTCATTTCTTTATAAAACACTTAATATATTATTAATCCATCCATGTTAATATTTTGAGATCAACCGGATCTGTGAAACCACTAATGTATTGAAAGAGTTAAGTGATCATAATAACATTATATTACTACCCATATCTAATTCAGTTCAGTTTTTCATGTGGAGGACATTGAGTTTCCTATAATTTTTTTGTCCCCATTCTTTCTTATTATAAATATTGATTTAAACAAAAAAATAGTAATATGTGTTTGGAAATAATAAACCTACTAAATATCTATATGAAAAACATTCTTAAGATATCTTGATTTTTAAAAACTAGTTATCACTATATAAAAACTTAGGTTTAAACTATATTATCCATGGTGGTAATATAATCATATCCTTCAAATTAGATAATAAATAATATATGGATTTACCCAATAATAAAACTAATTAGTGTCTATTTTTTAGTATTTTATTAGGTCAAGTCATCATATACTAGTGATAATTGAGTTAATACCCAATATTCACCTTTCTGTTTAATTACTCCTAAGTTCATTTATTCCACATTCCCTTCCACTTTCTAGTATTTATATGTGGATGTATTTTCTAGGAAAATCACACTACATTATTCAAAACAAATTATTATTTTATTATATATATAGTATATCCTAAGGTTTCTTGCTAATGTATTCCCATCATAATTTCCAAATATAATAAATTGAAATATGATATCAACTGAAGTGAACCAAGCATAGAATAAGTAAATATTTCATCACTATAGTTGTATATTAAATAAATATAAAAATTATACACACATAGGGACTACACTTTTTTTGTGTATTATTTTTATAGATACATGATTATATTACATTATATAACATCTTAATCATCTCCCATATATATATATTCCTACTAGTAACCTTCTAAAGATATCATAATTAAAACAATTAATGAAAACAAAGGGAAGGAAAACATAATAAATGGTGAGATCATTTTATAAAATGGTAAAACATAGGATATAATAATCATAATATCACTAAATGATCATAGGGGTATAAAAATACAATAATGATAATATTATTAATATATAATGTTAACTTAAATAAAATATTAGATAATAAAATCCAAAATAATATCAAAACCATACTCATGATTAATAGTAATGATAAATTACTATACATATTTCAAGGTATATAAAAAATCATGAGGATTTATAACAATAATATGTCATAATATTATGTACCTATTAATTCACAACAATATCTTTTTATGTTCATTTGAGCATAGAAATAAATCATCGTGATCATGCATCAAAATGTGAATGTTGGTTTTAACAATCATGGCCATAAATTATATATGATAATAACTTAAATAAATCATAATCTCATAAATAAATATGGGAAAATTTATTACCAATAATATTTAGGATTATAATAACTGTATCATGAAATATCAATATCACATTACACCATTCATTTGAGAGATATAATAGAAGCAACAATCAAATATTTATAAAATAGTCATATGTATATCAAAATATCATGAATAAATTTATCATTTCATATTAGATTAACCTATGAAAATAAAAAATTATTTCATAATTATTTAATCATAAACAATATTCAACCCTTTAGTGAATGATTATATATTATATCATAATATTATGTCCCAAGTTAAGTATAAGTAAATTCAGTGGATGCAATCATAGTAGAAAATTACATAAATAGTAATGGGGAAATTTATCAAAGAGTATACCCTTTTAATTTTTTAATCAATTGTTAAAAATATATAAAATTAAATAATATAAGTAAAGTAGTCATCTCAGGAAATGAAAATTATATATTATAGTTATTATTTAAATAAAATATAACAACACTGCTCTATATTACACACATAACCATTATTTATTACATAAACATGCACTTAATACAATCTATAATATAGAGAGGTATACTGTATTTGGGGATTAGATTCATCACATATCAACATAGAACATAAAAAATAACATGAAGAATAAAAGACATGTTAGGAAATAGGTATATCAATGGTGGATAAGAGAAACATCAACATAAAGGCATGATATATAAGGATTATCATAACATGGATTTGTGGAATCAAAATATAACATTTTATTAGCATGATCAAAGGGTCAATAAACATTGTTCATGAGTAAAACCTCATTGTACTTCTAGTAGCCTAAGTAAACCCTCATTGAACATGATGTATCATGATATTGATCTTTACCTAATGCATTGGAGTGCTATCAGGGAACACCCTTCTTAATCATTTCATTTCTTGCATAATTGTGTCACATAGATCATGAAACATGAATTCATAAAAAATCTTCAATTTTTCAACGATAAAGGAATATGGAAATATATAAAAGAAATAATATAATTAATAAGTAAATGTGCATCATGTTGAATACCCTTCATAGAGAAATGGTCATGGTATTCACTAAACCATGTCTTTGTCTTGGATAATCGCGGTGCAATTATGCCAGCATAATGGTGTGACATAAGAATTCATAAAATTGGATGATGAGAGAGAAATGGGTTTATCATATTATGTACATTAAATGTATAGTATGGTTAATATAGATAATTGTGCCAACATATTTAATGGAATTTAGATTCATAATTTTAAATAATTTCTTGAATGTAAATGATAATTTTGAGTCAATAAGGTTTTCCTTATGACTTTTCCATTCCTTCTTGTTTTGAAAATCACAAACACCTTATCTTTAAGGAAAATCGCTTTTGTAAGGAAAAATGCTTTCTTAAGGAAAATTGCTTTTATAAGGAAAAATGCTTTCTTAAGGAAAATCGCTTTTATAAGAAAAATTTATCCTTATCATATTTTCATTAATATTTTTCTTAAGTATGAAATTCGGATTCACTTTCTCGGAATCATTAAAACTGATAAAAAGCATTCTGTTTTAAGATTCGGTTCTGGACAAGAACTATAAGGAAGTTTCATTCCGAATTCCGGATATGAATTCTGTCTAAGTTCTATTCCAGATTCAGGATACGAATTCTGATGATGAATTCTCATTACGAATTCTAATGAAGAAATCTCATTCCGAATTCGCATTACGAATTCTGTTGACGAATTCCCATTACGAATTCTGATGATGAATTCTCATTACGAATTCTAATGAAGAAATCTCATTCCGAATTCTCATTACGAATTCCGATGATGAATTCTCATTACGAATTCTGTTGACAAATTCCCATTACGAATTCTAATGAAGAAATCTCATTCCGAATTCTCATTACGAATTCTGATAAAGAATTCTCATTACGAATTCTGATGATGAATTCTCATTACGATTTCTGATGACGAATTCCTATTCCGAATTCTCATTCCGAATTCACCTATTAAACAGAATCTGATTATCATTGTTTTATACATTCTGAATTTATTCACTCCGAACTTTCATTCCGAAATTTCTATTCCGAACCTTTATGTTAGAGTTTAAAAAGATGTCGTACATTCTGTTACACTTACCTTGTTATAAAACGATGTCGTCCATTTTGTTATAAACTAACCGTTGTCTAGGTGACACGTGTACAGGCCCCTCTGAACTTTAAGGAAAATATGACCGTTGGAGAGGAGCCGACCTTACCTATAAATAGGAGCTCATTTGAAAGAGCTCGGTGCTGATTGCTGAAAAAGTGCTTACATGCTATTGAAGTGATTTCTAGAGAGAGAGTCTCTTATTAACTCTCAAAGCTTCGTGCGACTCCGAATGTTGGTGATTACATTCGAGGGCTTCCGGGGATAGGAAGACAGAGGTGCCGACTACCTTAAAGATTGAGGGCTTTCTTGCTGAGAAAGACAGAGGTTTCCGACTACCTTAAAGATCGAGGACATCCTTGCTGAGGAAGACAGAGGTTGCCAACTACCTTGAAGTTGAGGGCTTGCGGGGATAGCAAGACAGAGACTCCGATCTCCGTATCGAGGGCTTACCCTGGTGTGGGTAAGACAGACTTGCTTGAAAGTATAAATCAAGGTACCTTTATCTAAGGTTGTTGGATACCCTTCTCTTTGGGTTAAAAGACTATTATATTGTTACTAGTAGTTTTACTACTTGTTTTTATTCCGCTGCAATTTGTATCTTAAGGAAAGTATAACTTTCTTATATTTCCTTACTTACTCTGTTTCATTTAGATTCTATACGCTTTAAGGTAGAATCTCATATTGTAACTTTTGTTAAGTTTCAATTTCCGGAACCATATTTCCGGAACCTACTTTTGGAATCTCCTTCCAAGTTTAGTTCGGTGTTAGAGGTGTTGTGAATTTACATAGTTTAACTTTGTTAAACATAGTTCTTTCCTTTTCTTAAGGAAACTTTAGTTATTCATAACTAACTTTAAAGGTTCCAAAGGAATTTTTAAAGTATACAATTCACCCCCCCTCTTGTATATTGAGCATCTCATATTATATTTCGATCCTACAATTGGTATCAAAGGTTGGAAACCTCTTACTCTATACCATTCTTACATTTGGTATCAGAGCCAAGGTTACTGAAATACTTGTACTCACATACAAGTTTTTCTTGCTCAACTTTTTCATTCCGAATTTTTTCCATTCCGAATTTTTCTCATTCCGAACTTTTTGATTACGAATCTTTTGCTATTAACAAGTTTGTTTCCAAGTTATTTTCAAGTATGGCAGGAATGAACGTTGGATCAATTGACAATTTGAATCCTACAAGAACACCAATCTTTGATGGTAATGATTATGAATACTGGAGAGATCGTATGAAGACTTTTGTTATCAATACTGGAGTAGATAACTTTGTCATGCTTACTGGTGACTATAAAATTCCTGACAAGGAAGTCAGAACCTTTACTAACCAGGAAAAGCAAGAATATCAACTCAACTATAAGGTACGCAATACTTTACTGTGTTCAATGACCAGAAATATATATAGCCAAATTTCTTCTTGTGAAGCCGCTAACTGTATATGGAAGAAGTTAGAGGTTACACACTTTGGGACTTCTAAGGTGATTGAGACTAGAAGAGCTATGCTTAGAGCTGAATATCATGGCTTTAGTTTTCCTTATGGAGAACCTATCTGTAAAGTTCAACAAAGATTTATGACTATCATCAACAGTCTACAATCTATGGGAGAAAAATGTTTAGATGATGAAGCTCTTGTGGACAAGATTATTGATATTATGCCCAATGAGTGGGAATCTAAGAGAACAGCAATAGATGAGAATAGGAAGGTTACTCAAATTACTCTTGATGAATTATTTGGAACTCTTCTACAACATCAAACAAGAATGAAGAGAGATGCTGACAACATCAAGAAGAAGAATGGAAATGGTACTGTTGCTTTTACTTCAACATCAAATCAGATGAAAGCTAAGACTCCTGAGAGAGTTACCAAATCCAAATCTAAGAAAGTCATTTTCCAATCCGAATCTAGTGAGAGTGAAGTCTCAGAAAATGAATTAGCCAATCTTGCTCGAAGGATGAACAAGAGAGCTGGCTAGAGAAACTTTCAATCCAAGTATAAGAAGAAGGATATGAAAGATAAGAAAGATGGAGAAGTTACTTGTTATGAATGTAAAAGAGCTGGACATATTAGACCAGATTGCCCTATGCTCAGAAAGAAAGAAAGGAAGGAAAGGAATTCAGACAAGAACATGAAGAAGTATTACAAATCCAAAGCTAAGAAAGTTCTGAAAGCTAATGACACCTGGAGTGCCAGTGGTGGTGACTCTTCAGATGAATCTTCTGAATATGAATCTTCAGGACAGAAGAATCTTGGTCTTATAGCCAGATTACCTATTGATAATCATTGTCTCATGGCTAAGGTACGAAATGCTGAATCATTGACCAATGTTTCTTTAAATTCTAATGATAGTAAGTATTATAACTCTTCTGATGAAGAATCATCTTCTGATGAGGAAAATACTTTACCTACTTTTGAAGAAGTCTCTAGGTTTGCTGAACTTCTTGAGATTGAGAATTCCAAACTCAACAAGAAACATGATAAGGCAAATTCTAGGAATTCTATTCTTACTAAAGAGATATCAGATCTTTCTAAAGATCTTGATAAGAAAAATGCTGATTTTGAAAATATTTCAAAAAATCTTGAGGAAGTAAGTTCTGAGAAGAACAAACTTTCTAAAGAATTAGAAAAAGTAATTTCTAATAAAAATGTTTTCGAGCCTAACTCTAGTTCCAAAACTAATGATTTTGAGGATAAAAACTTGGTTGTAAAACTCAAGTCCGAAATTTTTTCCTTAAAGAAGTGTTTATCAAACTTTACCCATGGTAAGCAAAATTTTGATAAGATGTATTCTCAAATACGACCTTTAAGAAATAAATCCGGATTTGGTTATACCCAAGCAAAACCTGTTTTCAGCAACAATTATTTTGTTCCTCAAAGTGCCCCATTTTGTACTAAGTGTCAATGTGGTGGTCACTGGGCAAGAAATTGTTCCTTAAACAAAACCCAATCCTTTGGTTTTCATAAAGCTTATTTTTTCTAAGAAAATGTGGGTACCAAAAATTTTATTGTCTGGAAATCTCGGATCCAAACAAGTTTGGATTCCGAAAGTCTAACTTTGTTCTTAATTTCAGGAAAATAAAGAAAGTTCCAGCAACAATATTTGGTACATGGATAGTGGATGTTCCCGGCATATGACTGGTAACAAAAGCTTTTTTGAAAAGATTATCAAAACGAAAGGAGGAAAGGTAACATTCGGAGACAATGCTAAGGGAGAGATTGTTGGTATTGGTAATATTGTTCTTTTAGGTAAAACTTTGATTTCAAATGTTCTTTTTGTTAAAGGTCTTAAGCACAACCTCATTAGCATAAGTCAGTTATGTGATGAAGGTTACCTTGTGAATTTTAGGAATGATAAATGCTTAGTTCACAATTCCAAGGAAGAATTTATTCTCTCAGCCAATAGGCAAGAGAATGTTTACACCTTAAACTTAGAAGACCTAAGAAGCCAAGATTTACCTTGCCTAAGTGCAATGGAAGATCACTCTTGGTTATGGCATAGAAGATTAGGACACTGTAATCTTAGAAACCTATGTAAACTCTCTAGGAAGAAACTTGTTAAGGATCTACCGGAGCTTAGATTTGATTCTTCTAAAGTTTGTGATCCTTGTCAATATGGCAAGCAACATAAATCTAGTTTTAAGTCGATCGGTGAAGTCTCAACAACCGATGCATTACAGTTGGTGCATATGGATCTTTTTGGTCCAACACAAACTGGAAGCATTGGAGGCAAATACTATGTGTTTGTTCTAGTTGATGATTACACTAGATTTACTTGGGTCTATTTTCTAGCAAAGAAATCTGAAGCTTTTTCTTATTTCAAAAGTTTTAGAGCTCATGTTAAAAATGAGAAAAACCTTCCATTGAAAACTATTCATAGTGATCATGGAGGAGAATTTCAAAATTCAGATTTTGAAACTTTTTGTAGTAAGAAAGTTATTACTCACAACTTTTCAGCACCTAGAACTCCTCAACAGAATGGTGTAGTTGAAAGAAGAAATAGAATTCTTCAAGAAATAACTAGAACCATGTTGAGTGAATATTCTATTTCTAGACATTTCTGGGCCGAAGCTGTAAGTACTGCTTGTTATACTATAAATCGAGTTTTGATTAGACCTTTTCTTAATAAAACACCTTATGAGTTATCGAATGGTAGAAAACCTAGACTTTCCTACTTCAAGGTTTTTGGCTGCAAAGTATTCATCTTGAATAATAAAGATAACTTACATAAATTCGCACCAAAATCAGATGAAGGAATTTTCTTAGGTTATTCCACAACCTCTAAGGAATATAGAGTTTTTAATAAAAATACTTATACTGTTGAGGAAACAGTACATGTAAAATTTGATGAATCAGATCCTTTTGTTTTTAAAACCTCCCAACCTACATCTTCGGATGTGTTTTCAAAAACTGATTGTCAACTTTTGATAGAAGAACCTTCTGATAAGGAAATTGTTCTAGAAGATACTTCTGAAACATTTACCCCAGAAGACTTTCTACCCTATGTTGATGAACAGGTTTTACAAAACCCAAATCAGATGTTTCTTAAGAATAATCCCAGTGATAGTATCATTGGTGATGTAAATCAACCTGTAAGGACCAGAAGTTCCTTAAGAAATGAAGTAGAACATCTAGCATTTCTTTCCCAATTAGAGCCTAAAAGCACTGATGAAGCTTTAGGTGATGATGATTGGATCAAAGCAATGCAAGATGAACTAAATGAATTCGAAAGGAATAAAGTCTGGACCTTGGTTGAGAGACCTAAGGAAATTTCTGTTATTGGAGTAAAGTGGGTTTTCAGAAATAAATGCGATGAAAATGGAGTCATTGTTAGAAATAAAGCTAGACTTGTTGCTAAAGGCTATAATCAGAAAGAAGGAATAGACTATGAAGAAACCTATGCTCCAGTAGCTAGACTTGAATCTATCAGTATTCTACTTGCCTTTGCAGCATTCTTTAATTTCAAACTATTTCAAATGGATGTGAAATGTGCTTTTCTTAACGGTTATGTTCAAGAGGAAGTTTTTGTTGAACAACCTCCTGGCTTTGAAGATACAAAACATCCTGATCATGTTTTTAGACTTACCAAAGCTTTGTATGGCCTTAAACAAGCCCCACGAGCATGGTATGATAGACTCACTGGATTTTTGCTTCAAAATAACTATGTTAAGGGAAATGCAGATCCAACCCTTTTTATAAAGAACGATAAGAAAAATGTTTTGATTGTTCAAATTTATGTTTATGACATTATATTTGGTTCAACTCAGCAATCTTTGACTGACTCCTTTGTTAGTCTAATGAAATCTGAATTTGAAATGAGTATGATGGGTGAGTTAACATTTTTCCTTGGTTTTCAAATTTCTCAAAAACCAGAAGGAACCTACATATCTCAACATAAGTATATTAAAGATCTTCTTAAAATGTATGGTTATGACAACACTAAGAGTATAAGTACTCCCATTGGTACCCCAAACTCTTTAGATCTTGATGAAGCTGGGAAACCAGTAGATCAAACATCTTTTAGAGGTATGATCGGAAGTCTACTTTACTTAACAGCTAGTCGACCAGACTTAATGTTTTCAGTATGCTTATGTGGAAGATATCAATCCAATCCTAAGGAATCTCACTTAAAGGCAGTAAAAAGAATTTTTCGCTACCTTAAGGGAACCATGGATCTAGGATTATTTTATACTTCGGAAAATGATTTTGTTCTAAAAAGATTTTCTGATGCTGACTTTGGTGGATGTAGAATGTATAGGAAAAGTATATCTGGAACATGTCATTTCTTAGGAGATTCATTAGTTTCTTGGTCATGCAAGAAGCAACATTCTGTTGCACTCTCCACTGCTGAAGCTGAATATGTAGCAGCTGGAAGTTGTTGTGCACAAGTGTTGTGGATGAAACACACACTCACAGACTATGGCTTGAGTTTTACTAAAACTCAAATTTTGTGTGATAACACAAGTGACATTGCCCTAAGTAAAAACCCTGCACATCACTCCCGTGCAAAACACATAGATATTAGGCATCACTTTCTTAGGGATCACACACTTAAAGGAGACATTATTCTTCAGTTTATCAGAACGCAAGATCAACTTGCTGATATTTTCACAAAATCTTTACCTTCTGATAGATTTGAATATATTAAACAGAAGTTAGGAATGATAACCGTAAGGTAATCTTCCTTAATTAACTTTCTGTTGAAAAATCTCCTTACATTAATAAACTCCTTTTCATAGGGGGTGTACATTTGTTTGTTTATTTAACAAAGTTTTTCAAATTTTGTTTTCAAACTTTTCGGAACGAAAATTTCCGGAATGGAACTTTCGGAACTACCATTTTCCAGAATGGATATTTTCAATACTTCTGGAATGAAAGTATTCGTATTGAAAATTTCCGGAATGGACAACTTTCGTACTGGGACTTTCATAACCAGATTTTCGTACCAAGTTTTGTTTTTCGTATTTACCTTTTTCGTATTTACTTTTTCGTATTTACTTTTTCGTATTGACTTTTTCGTATTAAGGTTTTCGTATTTAGTTTTTCGTATTGAATTTTTCGTAGTCGTCTTTATATTACCCATTACGAATAACTTTCATAAGCTAATCCGAAAGGTATGATTTCCTTACTGAAGTTTTCATAATCATATTTTACTTGCTGGAAGTTTCTTATATTATGTTTTCGGATTATAGTTTTCTTAAATCTTTGTTTTAATAAAACCTCAAAAAGATCGGATTCAAGCTTTCAACCGTTAGATCAGATCTCAGATCATTCTAAACCGTTAGATCAACCGAGGAAGTTGAACCGTCATCCCAATGCCTATATAAAGGGGACCCTATTTTCTCGTCCCACATCGATTTCAAGCTTTTGCGTGCTGAAGCTCTGACTCTACGATTTAAGGCCATTCCGAACTTCAGTCTTCTCTGTTCTGAACTTCCCAGAGACTTCTAATCCGAATGTCTGCAGAGTTAGCTTCTCAAGAAATGTCTTCAAATAAGCCCATTTCACAGTGGTTAGTCTACAGAGAACGGTTAGTTCATCCGAATTTCTTCAGCAACTATGATTCTATTATATCAAAAAATATCAAGCTGAATGGCTGGGAAGATGTTGCGGTATCAAAAACCGGCAACCAAGATGAAGTCTACTCTGACTTGCTTGTCGAGTTTTATGAGTCAGTTGCTTTCTTCAAGGAAGAAAATAGAGAAAAATTTTCTTTCAAATCGTATGGAAAGACATATAAGCTATCTTACACCAAGGCTGCAAGCTTGGTAGGGTTGAGTTATGAAGGTGATGCTGAGTTTATCTCGCACGTTCTGCCAGACTCCTTGGGTAGTTTCAACAAGGAGAAAGCCTTAGAAATTCTCAGATTGGATGATGACAAGGCTCCGAAAATTGCAAGTCTTTCTACAAACTTCCGGATTCTGGAGTTATGGGTGCAAGGGCTTATTGTACCGAGAAAAGGAGATAAGGATAGCTTGAAGAAGAGTGAGATATATATCTTGTATTTCCTGATAAATCTAAGAAAGTTCAACTTGATGAAGCATATTCTTCTCAACATTGATAATTTGAAGAAGGGGAATCTGAGAGCTCAGATAGTGATGTACCCGGCAATATTGTCGAAGCTGATAGTTCGGTGCCTAGAATCCTTCAAGGTTGCTTGCAGTTCTAAGCCGAAAGTTTGCAAGATCATGTTGCTCAGTGATGCAACTCTTAAATGGATGAATATAGCTTTTAACAAGGAGTCAGGGAAGTTCATTGATCTACCTCCTCAAGTAGAAGTGACTCTGAAAGTGGCTGATCCGGAATCATCCAAGCCGGTAAGGAAGAGGAAGCTGAAAGAAGTGGTTGTCGATGCTGAGGAACCTAAGTCTAAGGAAGTCCATTCCGCACCTCCTAAGCCTAAGAAGAAGAAGACATATACTGATGAGGTTGCAGCGAAGTGGAGAGCTGACAAGGGGAAGAGGAAGGAAGGAGATCCGCAGTTCGGATTGGATCCTGCAGAGGCTAAGGCTCTGAAAGAAAAGGCTGCTGATGAGCTTGAGAAGCAAGCTAAGGAAAAGAAGCTGAAGAAGAAGTTGTCAGAAGCTGAGGCTGTGCAAGCGTTGTTGAAATTTAATGAAATGGTTTCAGCAACCATTCCCGTTCCGAGATCTTTTTCTCTGGAATCTCTACCTGAGACTCCAGGAATAAATCTTGTTACTCTGGAAAAGGCTGTTGCTACTGAGGAAGTAGATCTAGTGGAAGAGGTTGAAGAAGCGGCTGAAGGAAGTGGTGAGACAGGAGATGTGCTCAAACAAGTAGATGAATATAAGGGAACTCCTTCGGATCACCTCTCACTCCGAACATCTGAAGCTCAATCTTCAAAGATTGCTACTCCTGCAATGGAAGAAGAAAAGGGAGAAGAAGAAGTTACTTGTAAAGAACATATTTTACTTGATGCTGCTCAGATGGGAAACATAGAAGCCAATGTTCAAGAAGTTGCTGATGAGGAAGATAAAATTGTTCAAGTCTCTGATAGTGAGAACAGATATCCGGAACAGGTTTCAATTCCGGAAAAAGATAAGGGAAAGCAAATTCTTGCTGATACCCCGAGTTCAGAAAAAAGTATGAGGAAGGAAGCTGGTAGCTCTTCTAAGAGGAAGTTGGAGCTTATTGAAGAAGAAAATTCTCCTAGCAAGATGTCAGATTCGGAGTCATCATCGTTGGGGCACGATTTTGTTGTTCAGTCCTTGAAGAAGTTGGTGGGAACCATTCCGACCTTCTCCAGTATAGACTCTAGATGCCAGATGCTTCAACATACGATGAATCAGAAAACCGACTCTGTATCCATGGTTATGGATAAATGTGTTGAGATAGAAGCCCAGTTCAAAAATTTCTTTATTGGTTACGAAGCACAAAAAAGATCTTGCAAAAGGATGACAAGCTGGTCGAAGAAGAATGTAGAAGAGATGAGGTTGCTGGATGAGTTTCAGGAGAATGTTTAGGATGCATTTCAAACCGAGGACAAGAAGTTTCATGAGATGACTGCATCATTCGATGAGAAATTGACAGAGGAAAAGAACATTCGGAGTCAGGAAGTAAGAGATCTGAATGGAAAGCTCAATTCTGTTTCTCAGAATTGGAAATCTGAAAGAGATCATCGGATCAATTTTCTAGAAAGGATAAAGTCTCAGGAAGAGAAAATGGAAGCTCAGGAAGAAAAGTTGAAGGCTCAGGAAGAAATCATTGAAGATCAGTCAGCAAGAATAGTTGCCTTAGAAAAGCAAGCAGAGGAAGATCATAAGGACCTCAAGAAGATCAAGACAATTCTCAAGGGGCTCATGTCGAAGGAGAAAGATCCGAAATGACCAATCCGATCTTTTTGTTGTAATCTGTTTTTGTTGCTGACATTTCAAATATAATGAAAATTGTGCTTGTTGTTTCTATTGCTGTCGTTACTAATCTTTTCAGGTACTTTGTTATTTTTTTTCCATTCCCTCCAATTCTTTTTGAAAATCACAAAGGGGGAGAAGGAAAAGATCCTTAAGAAAAAGAGGAAATCTAATAAGAGTTTTTCAAAGGGGGAGAAAGGAAAATACCCAAGGAAAAAGAACTTTAATAAGAGTTTGTTTAAGGGGGAGTTTTTCTTAAAGAAACATCACTCCGGAAATATGAATACGATCCTTAGAGTTTCAAAGCCTAAGGGGGAGTTAGTCGTATTCATCTATATTCTTAAACCAAGGGAGATAAGCTTTAATATGTTTCTTTCTTCTTAGAATAGCTTTTTCATAAGGATGTTTGTGCTTTCCAAAAAGGGGGAGATTGTTGAGTCAATAAGGTTTTCCTTATGACTTTTCCATTCCTTCTTGTTTTGAAAATCACAAACACCTTATCTTTAAGGAAAATCTCTTTTGTAAGGAAAAATGCTTTCTTAAGGAAAATTTCTTTTATAAGGAAAAATGCTTTCTTAAGGAAAATCGCTTTTATAAGAAAAATTTATCCTTATCATATTTTCATTAATATTTTTCTTAAGTATGAAATTCGGATTCACTTTCTCGGAATCATTAAAACTGATAAAAAGCATTCTGTTTTAAGATTCGGTTCTGGACAAGAACTATAAGGAAGTTTCATTCCGAATTCCGGATATGAATTCTGACTAAGTTCTATTCCAGATTCAGGATACGAATTCTGATGATGAATTCTCATTACGAATTCTAATGAAGAAATCTCATTCCGAATTCGCATTACGAATTCTGTTGACGAATTCCCATTACGAATTCTGATGATGAATTCTCATTACGAATTCTAATGAAGAAATCTCATTCTGAATTCTCATTACGAATTCCGACGATGAATTCTCATTACGAATTCTGTTGACGAATTCCCATTACGAATTCTAATGAAGAAATCTCATTCCGAATTCTCATTACGAATTCTGATAAAGAATTCTCATTACGAATTCTGACGATGAATTCTCATTACGATTTCTGATGATGAATTCCTATTCCGAATTCTCATTCCGAATTCACCTATTAAATAGAATCTGATTATCATTGTTTTATACATTCTGAATTTATTCACTCCGAACTTTCATTCCGAAATTTCTATTCCGAACCTTTATGTTAGAGTTTAAAACGATGTCATACATTCTGTTACACTTACTTTGTTATAAAACGATGTCGTCCATTTTGTTATAAACTAACCGTTGTCTAAGTGACACGTGTATAGGTCCCTCCGAACTTTAAGGAAAATATGACCGTTGGAAAGGAGCCGACCTTACCTATAAATAGGAGCTCATTTGAAAGAGATCGGTGCTGATTGCTGAAAAAGTGCTTACATGCTGTTGAAGTGATTTCTAGAGAGCGAGTCTCTTATTAACTCTCAAAGCTTCGTGCGACTCCGAATGTTGGTGATTACATTCGAGGGCTTCCGGGGATAGGAAGACAGAGGTGCCGACTACCTTAAAGATCGAGAGATTTCTTGCTGAGAAAGACAGAGGTTGCCGACTACCATAAAGATCGAGGACTTCCTTGCTGAGGAAGACAGAGGTTGCCAACTACCTTGAAGTTGAGGGCTTGCGGGGATAGCAAGACAGAGACTCCGATCTTCGTATCGAGGGCTTACCCTGGTGTGGGTAAGACAGACTTGCTTGAAAGTATAAATCAAGGGACCTTTATCCAAGGTTGTTGGATACCCTTCTCTTTGGGTTAAAAGACTATTATCTTGTTACTAGTAGTTTTACTACTTGTTTTTATTCCGCTGCAATTTGTATCTTAAGGAAAGTATAACTTTCTTATATTTCCTTACTTACTCTGTTTCATTTAGATTCTATACGCTTTAAGGTAGAATCTCATATTGTAACTTTTGTTAAGTTTCAATTTCCGGAACCATATTTCCGGAACCTACTTTTGGAATCTCCTTCCAAGTTTAGTTCGGTGTTAGAGGTGTTGTGAATTTACTTAGTTTAACTTTGTTAAACATAGTTCTTTCCTTTTCTTAAGGAAACATTAGTTATTCATAACTAACTTTAAAGGTTCCAAAGGAATTTTTAAAGTATACAATTCACCCCCCCTCTTGTATATTGAGCATCTCATATTATATTTCGATCCTACAGAGAAGGGATAAATTTATTATGGAATTTCAGTGTGGTTACTCATGTGCATCCGGGTAATTAATGTTAGAGAATGAGTCTCTCATAATACAAAAACAAGGATGAAAGTATGGTGGAAGATTGAAATAATACAGCAACATTTTTGACTGAATATAAAAATGTATAACAAAATAATGAAATTGAGGAAAAAATGAGAAAGGAAGAACACCATTACATGGAAGTGTGATCCCAATGATATGGGAGAGGTTTGAGAGAGGCTTCATGGGAGCTTCTTGACCCTTGGAAGGATTCTATAGAGAGTAGGGCAGATTTTGGTTGATCTCCAAATGTTTTTAGTGAATAGTAATGAATGATATAACATGTTTATTTAGTAATGGAGAGGTGATAATTTATTATTTAGGTTTTGGAAACCACAGATTAAACACATCAAACAACAAAACAACCCATGGTTCATGCCCATGTTTTTTTCCAAAAAGGAGTGCAAAAAGAAATTTATAAGGAAATTGTCCTGACTTATTAAAATTTTATGCTTCTTTATGTGGAGCTAAGTTACACTCTCAATGAAATCATTTTAAAAGTAAAAATGTATTATAAGACTTCGAGGGTCCACTAAGGTACTATAAAATTAATAAAACATATCTAAAATCACATAAAATTAATGATGAAACATATATTGGCCGAAATACATTTTTATAGTATTTTATTACATAACTATTGGGTCATTAGGATCTCATTAAATACATTAGATATTTAAATGATGTTAAATATCTACACAAAAATTATCCTATCTCAGGAAAATTTGAAAAAATCTCTGTTGAATAATTTCAATGTCCAGATTTCAAAAAGAATATTCATTTTATCTAAAATTTTTATTAATTACATGATTTTTTAATTTTATTATAAAAAACATTAATAAAAAATTTATGGGTCTTGACAAAAAAACCTTTCAAAACATGATAAAAATTACAATGGTATTCATAAAATTTATAAGATCATTTATATTTAATAAAACTAACTTTAGTAACAATATTTTATAAAAATATTATTCAATTAGAAAACCCCTTACTTCATCAAAATATATTTCTTAATATAATCCTATTTAAATATTCTAAGATTTCATTAAAAACTATTTTCAAAGTATAAATAATAAAATGAATGCATATTCATTATTCTATATAGAACTACTATTTGGGTCATATTACATTACACATTATTACACCCGAATAAGACATAAGGTTAAGGTATATGATTGTGATAGACTCTTGGTGTAGCTCAGAAAACATTTCTCAAGTGGTAATCTCTATTAACTTCTACTTATCCCATAGGAAGTTCAATTCAAGCTTATCCTATAGAATATCAGCTTGGGATTTGTCAAGAGAAAAGCCTAGTGACGCCCCCTCCTTTCGGAACTTTGAAAATGGGCTTCATATTGAGAAAGTCTACTAGATGAGGCCATCACTTCCTTTTTCTAAGTAAATTAGATTTGTTAAAGCGCTATATTTAAACTAATCTTGTGATCGTTGTTCAATGTCTATATTAGAAACGGTAATAATCATTAACATTATTTAAAAAACTTAAAACAAAAAACCATGGATTTTTATATTTCTTATTTATCAATTTTACATAATAAGACATTAAACAAGATCAGGAGGAATTTTCATTAATAAAAGTTGTGGTCATTACAATCTTCCCCTATGAAATTTCTCCTGCAATTTTGTCCCATACTATGACAGATGAGGGTAACTCTTCTTCTTCACTTCCACTAATTCCAATGTTTCCTATTCAAACATGTGGTTTCTCTAGAGTGATACATTCAATAAATCGTGTACTTTAGATTGGTTCGGTGGGAGTTCTAGTCTATAGGCCACTGCTCCAATGTGATCAATGATATCAAAAGGGTCTATGTACCTTGGAATTTATTTTCTCTTATTCTTCAATTAGATAAATTTATTCCATGGTGATATACTAAGGAATACCATGAATCGAAAATAAAAATCTAGTTCTTTTTTAGGATTATCTGCATTTATCTTTTGTCGACTCTGAGTAGAATAAATGTGCTACTGGATGGCCTTATCCTTCTCCACCATTTCATCGATAATTTTTGGACTTAAGAGGTTTCACTCCCCAACATTATCCTACAATGATGGTGTTCTGCACCTCTTCCCATGAAAGGATTCATATGGAGCCATTTGGATGCTTGACTTGAAACTATTATTGAAAGTGAAATAAACCATAGTATGTTATTGATCACATCCTTCTTTTAATTCCATTAAGAATGATCTCAATAGGTCCTAAAGGGCTTGGATAGTCTACTCTGATTGACCATTAGATTGAGGATTATTAGATGTACTAATGTTCAGTTCCATATTCAGATCATGTTGAAGACTCTTCCAGGACATTGAGGTGAATCTTAGATCTCAATTGGATACAATCGATAGTGTTAGTTCATGCATCCTCACTACTTCTATGATGTATATTCGTTATAGTTGATCTAATGAGAAATCCTCTTAAATTATAATGAAGTTTGCAATCATTGTCAGACGATCCACAACAATCTAGATAATATTGTTTCATTTGTATGTCTTTGTATGTCCAGTGACAAATTCCATGGTGATTCTCTCCAATTTCCATACTGGCATGGGTAATGGTTGCATGAGCCACTTAGACTTATGCCTCTCAGTATTCACATGATGGCATACCAGGAACTTTGATGTATACTCAGTGATATTTTTCATCATGCTATCCCAAAAATAATGCACTCAGAGATCTCAATACATCTTTGTGTTTCCTAGGTGAATGGAGAAATTCAAACATTTTGCATAGTCAAAAAGTTCTATCTTTAACTCAAGATTTTATGAAACACATATTTTTGACCCAAATACAACAATTACTTCTTCATTAACGTTGAACTATGAGGATTTACCTTTTTTGATAGTTTCCATTTTCTTCTAAATTCCCACATCATATTTTTTATTATCAATTAACCTTTCCAAATGTAATAGTTGACAAATAATTTGTGAAAGTATTCATGAAGTTACAGTATTTATGATTACCATGTCCATATTCAAAAAAATATATGAAGATGATATCCTTTTAAATTCTCATCATTGATAGAATTGTTGGGTTCTTTCTACATAGGGAATCATTTACCTTGTTCACATTCCCATGGTGGTAATGGATTGAGAAGATGTAGTCTTCGATCAGATCTAACCATCTTTGTTGGAACATATTAATCTCTTTATGTGTGAATATATAGTGGAGGATTTTATAGTCAATCTAAATTTCACAGTTCTCACCAAATTGGTAATGCCTTCAAAATTTTAAAGCAAGGATTACGTCTTCCAACTCCAGATCTTGTATTGGATAGTTATTATCATGAAATTTTAATTTCCTTGAATCATATACAATTATGTTTTAAATTTTCATCAACAAAAAACCAATGCACTTCTTCGAAGCATTACTAAATACCTCAAAAAGTTATCCACTTGTGGGTAGTGTTATCACGGGCATAGTGACAAGCCTCCATTTCAACTCTTAAAATCTATCTTTTCATTCATCACACTTAGATAAACTAACTCCCTTCCAATTTAGCTTGGTAATAGGGTTTGAAAATAATGAGACGTTTTTCACAAATCTGAGATATATTCCTATTATCCCTAGGATGCTATGGATATCTGTCACCGATGATGGCATCAGACATCCCTCAATTAAAACTATCTTGGAGGGATACACATATATCCTATTTATTATGATGATGTGAACTATTTATAAGACATCCTTTATCCAGAAAACACACTTGTTGTACTTTTCATTGAGTTTCCCCTATCTCAAGGTCCCTAGTACAGTGCTTAGATGCTGCTCATGCTCATCCTTGGGTCAGTATTATAATAGAATGTAGTCTATAGAGACTACCAAAAAAAATTATAGGTAACATATAATGATTATATTAATTATTTCCATGAAGATTTATGGATAATTAGTGTGTCCAAATGGAATTACTATAAATTTATAGCGCATGTACCTTGTACGAAAAACATTCTTTGGGATATACCCCTTCACCCTTAAATGGTAATTTCATGAATACAAATCCATCATGGAGATGTATTGTGCTCCACATATCTTAATGAAAAATTCATCAATTTGGGAAGATGATACTAGTCCTTTATCGTGATTATTTTGAGCTCAAAATAATCAATGAAATGGTTCATTGACCCATTATTTTTCTTAACGAAGTGGACTAGTGCACCCCATGGTGAAGCACTTGGTTATATAAATCCTTTATCCAAATTATTCTGTAGTTGTTTCTTCAGATCCCCATGCTCCACAAATGTCATTCTATACAGATTCATAGATATTGGAAATGCTCTATGTATGTGGTCAATTGATATTTTAACATCTCTTCTAGGAAGACGACTATGAAATTCCTTGAAAAACACTTCGGTGAGTTCCCTCACAATAGCCATGTCTTAAAGGATGGTTTCTTCCTTAGAAACAATCATCTTATAAATATATGCATGAATATATGGCAGTAATATCCATGATTTAGATTATGGGGATATAGAAGATTCATCATCTTCATTGAACTTGTACAGAACTGGGGGTTGATTTTCCATTTTGAGAATGGTTTACCTCTAACAATAATTTATGTTGTCTCTATATAAATAAATCCAATCCATGCCATTAATTGCATCAAATTCTACAAGAGGAATTATTAAGTGGTTCTTTGAGATGTTCAATTCACATATTATGATAGGGTAAGAGTTATATTCATGGTTTTCATAGATTTCCCCATTTTCTGTTCTCTCTAACATCTCTATTTCCATGATTTGTGGTGATGTTTGGATTGTTATAATAAATTTATTAGATATAATTTAATGTGTAGAACTAGAATAAAAAAGTTCATTTTCTATTCATGAATGAATAACTAGAATAATTATCACCACTTTGTTTTTGAAGTTCTCTTCAGTGGTAGTGATGGAAAAATCCCACCCTTACTACATTGGAGGTTATTAGTTCCTTCTAAAACCCCTTTTATTAGGGTTATAGTTTTCAAAATGCCATGGTCATTTTTAGTTAAAGAAATTAGTAGTGTGTTGAGGGCCAAACAGAGTGTTCCTCTATTTAGTTGCAATAGAGGTTTTTTATTGTCGATAGTTAATGGCTAGGTTCCCTTGTCTTCCACAACAAAAATCTTTTCCTCACCCCCTTCATGAAATTTTTGGGGTGCATCGTTCTACACTGTTGGAAAGCGGGGTTCCATATTTTTATCGCACTATTGGATTTACCCATCGGACCACCAATAATAAATTCCACAATACGCTTCTTATCACAGTGATACCCCTGAGGCATTCTGATATCCATTTATATTTTGAGGGCATATTAGAAAATTTCCACATATCTCTTGAAGTCACAGATCACTAGGGAATTCCATATGCTAGGTTTTATCCCCACAAATAAGCATTCAACCTTGTATTCGAGGGTAACCAAAAAAAAGGAGGTGTATTTTGCAAGACTTTCCATTTTTCCCTCATACATTCCTATTGATTGGTCATCTTTTTTATTGATGGAATGGAAGTCCCTTTCCATATAATGATTGAGGGTGTGTAGAAAATATTTATCGTAAAACATATTCTCAAAATTCTTCATTTCTAATGCCTTGATCTCTTCCACAAGATTCTTATTTTTGATCAATTTCCTCTATTAATCAGCTTTTACCTCCATAAGATATGCAGCGAAATGTACTTATTCTTGTTCAAAACATCGAATGATGGAGAAGATATTTTCAACAGAGATAATCCATAGTTCCATAATTGAGGGATCAGATGATCAGTTACAAGTAGGGGAATTTGTCTCATGGAGCTGTTGATTGAGAAATTTTTTTATAAGGGGGGATGAATATTCCTCTTTACCCATGTTTTTATTCGAAACATGAGTTAACTAAGATAGTATTATGAAAATGTTTGCAATTCCCTCTCCCATCAGATTGGGTGTCTCATTAGAACAGTCATCACATTAATCTTTTCATTGGTTGTTAGCTAGAGTCCTATTATTACTGGCCAATTGCAGAAAAGAAAGGAATGTTATGGGTAACACATAAAGGGGAATCCAATGAAAAAATTGGAAAACATATAAATTTCATTTATTTACTCAATTGATGAATTTCTAGGCATCAATATTTTTAATCCATGATCTACTTCCCAACATATATTCTAAGGGGGTATTTTTCGATTATCTTAATAATAGTTCATACTAAGCTCATGAATTAACCAAATCATATTCCCCATGAGTTTTGTAACCAAGAGTACAACATGGATTGTTGTCATGCCCCAGTTCCCATTTGAGTCTTGCTGATACTATGATTTTGGTTTTAAACCCTAGATACATATATCCCAGAGACACCTCTACCATCTCATATCCATATTGAGATGTATTTTTTGATAAAAAACTTCTCAATAATCATACAAATTTATGGCTGTTTTTATTATACATAGTCTTATCCTTAAGGATTTCACTATGGTTTTCTAATCCAATTCCCAAGAATTAAATAAACCTATCCTATGATACCCACTATAACAACCATGTTCTTTAATATATAATTAATCATGATTTATTAAATAAAAATTCAAATAATAAAACCCATAAGATTGATAGTCTTAGTGTCTTTGGGTCATAGTAACATTACATAACTACTTAGAACACAAAAAACGACATCTTTAATAAATACTTATTTTTCCCAACCACAACATTGCTTCATATATAGAATTGCGTGGGATAACCTGAGGACATGCCTAAGAAAAGTGTGAGATATAAAGCCCATTATGGGAGTAAACAATGAATAACATGAAGAATAAAATACATTTTAATAAATATTCAAATCAATGGATTGTATGAGAAATATGATCATAAAGGCATGATATAGCTTGATTATCATAACAAGGATATAGGAGAACAACTTTTAACAAGATATTAGCATGAGAAAATGATCATTGAGCATGGATCATGTGTAAACCCTCATTGCACTTGAGTTGGAATTAGTAAACAGTCATTGCACTAGAATTGTTCTGATACTAATATTTACCGAATGCATTTGAGCACTATCAGGGGACACCCTTCTTATCACTTCATTTCATGTATAAGTGTACAACATAGATCATACAACTTGAATTCATTAAAAACCATCATTTATTCCATGATAATGGAATATGGAATTCATAAAATAAACACTATAATAAATAAGTAAATGTGCATAATGGTGAATACTGATGATAGAGAAATACGTATTATATTCACTACACAACAACTTTGCCTTGGAGAATCAAAGTTTAATTTCAGTTTCATAATAGGCGTGACATAAGAATTCATAAAAATGGTTGATGAGTGGGAAATGTATATCTCAAATTTATTAAATTTAAAATAATTTGGTTCATATAGGTATATTTCCCAATATATATTTTTGAATTTAGATAAATAATTTAAAATAAATTTTTCAATATAAATGAGAAGATAGATATTCCTTACAGAATTTCGGCCTGGTAATAGGTGTTCATGTGATAAATTAATGGGAGAGAAAGATATATCTAATTATTAATACATAAGTAGGTATGTATGGTGTAAGTGATAAATCATACCCCAAAATTTATAATATAATGTAAAATGCTATAACAACATAATGAAATTCAGGAAAAATCGAGAAAGGAATAATTACCTTACTTGAAAGAGTGATACCAAAAACTTCGGAGAGGCTTGACAGAGGATTCTCGGGATCATGGGGCACCTTGAGAAGATAATAGATAGAGGAGGTTAGAGGATAGGAAATCTCTAAATGGTTTTAGTGAAGAGTAATGGAATATTAAGTGGGTCTGTATTGGAGAGGATAGATGATCATTTATTATTTTGTTTTTGGACCCCACACATTAAGCTAATAAAAACCACAAACCAACCAATAGATTTATACCCTGATTTTTTTCCAAATTTGTGATTAAAAATTTATTTTATAAGGCCAATAGATAAACTTATTAAAATATTTTGCATTCTTATGTGGAGGTGACTGACACTCTCAAGAAATCCATTTTAAATGTTCAAATGGATTATAAGTCTTGAAGGTTCAACTAAGGTAAAATAAATATAAACAAACAAGTATAAAATCACTTAATTTTAAATTTAAATCATATATTATCCCTATATACTTTTTATATTATATTATTACATCACTATTGGGCCATTGTGATGTCATAAAATGCACTATATATTAAAACGGTATATAATTTTTTCCAAATATTCGACTATCTTAGAAAATTATAAAAGAATCATTGTTTAATAATTACAACGTCTTGATTCAAAAAATAAAATTAATTTTATCAAAATAATTATTCAAATATTTTAATTTTTACTTTTAAAATAAAAAACAGAATTTTAACAAAAAATTATTTATTTTAACAAAAATAGCTTTCAAACCATAATAAAAATTTCAATTTTATTCATAAAAAATAAATGATCATTTATAATTAAAAAAATTAATTTAGAAATATACTTTTATTGAAAAACATTTTAAGTAAAAAATATATTAACACATCAAAATAGATTTCATAATTTAATATTAACTAAAAATACTATTTGTGATTTAAAATCTATTTACAAAGTAACAAAAATAAAACAAATGCATATTATTTATTCTATGAAAAAATAATTCACATAATCATTGTGATATTATATTGTTACATAACCCCTTATAACACCAACATAATACCTAAGGGTAATTTCTGCGATGGAGAAAGACTCTTAGGTGGCTTATATATCATCGCTCGGGTGCTAATCTTTGTTAACGTCCACTTCGCCCAAAGGTTGTTCCATTCATGATTAACACGTGCAATCATGGGTTGGGAATTTTCAAGATCAATCCTAGTGACACCACCTCCTTTTCAAGATTTGGCAATGGAGATTCATATATAACAATTCTATTGTATGGGGCCATATCTTCTTTTGTCTGAGTAAATTGGATTTTTTAAAGCCCTATATTTATACTATTCATGTGATGACTGTTCAAAGACAATATTAGTAACATAAAAAAAATTATGGTAATTTAAAATCAATATAACATAAAACAATGTAAGTGATTATGTATTATATATCCATCTTACATAATATGACATTTAATTAGATCAAGATGAATTTCCATTAATAAAAGTTTCGGTCATTACATTAAAATGTACCCATGATTATATGAAAAGTCATTTGTTTATTATATGTTATAAAAATGATTCCATTCAATACTTAGGTAAAAATAGATGAATCATAAAATTACAAGAATATTTCTCTGAAAACCATTTTATTATAAAGTAAAATATTCTAAAAATGACATTATTCATCATTACTATGCATTAAAAATGATCATGGAACTATTTTAGAGAGAAAATAGGAATGGAATAAAATTCTTCACAACCAAAGGAGAAAATGGTTTTATTAAAATAATTATAATATTATTATTTATATTTTTCTTTCCAAACCAACCAGTTTTTTTTCGGTTTTCATGCCCTTTTTGTTAATGGTTTCCTTGGTTATGGAAATCCCACATCATAGGAGGAGGAGCACGAAGCACCCCTTTATAAGTTGGCCTGGAAACCACTCCCATCATGAGGACATTTGTTGGGGGGGTGGTAGGTTTTCTGAGGGCTTGAACCTAAGTAAAAACACAATAGTGTGTGCTAGGCCCATAGCGAATAATATCATGATCATGGTCTAGGCTAGGTCGTTAAAAATGGTATAAGAGCTGGTGTCCATTTGATGTGCCAACGGGGACTCTAGTCGACTCTGGGTGGGGGGGGGTTATGGAAATCCCACATAGAAGGAGGAGTAGCATGACGTACCATTTTATAAGATCGTGTGGATACCTCTCCCATCATGAGGCCTTTTCATGGGGGGTCCTGAGGGCCAGAACCTAGGGAAAAATAAAACCATGCGAGCTATGCTCAAAGTGGACCATAAATTATCATGGGATGGACTGGCCCGTTACAGATAAATTATATGGGTTTTAAAAGAAAATATCTATAAATTTTTGATTAATATATTTTATTATAATCAATCTCGAAATGAAATAGGTTGCAACATAAATCTATTACCTATATATTACACATTTTTTCATACTTGTTCAAAGTATCAATAAAGAAAATATTGATTTATTATAATCATACCATTAAAATATAATATTATATATCATTTAATATGTTATAACATCTTGACCCAGGATCCAAAAAACATGTGCCCCGAGATGGTGGACAACATGACCTCAAGGATGCATCCATGTATGCCATAGGATTTTGACTAGTAGTGGGGGTCTATGGTGTCACAATGGGGAGTATATACCCTCATATCATAGTGAATAATTTATTTAATAAATAATCATACAACAATATAAGGATTATTTAAATAGACACTATGATTATATGACCATTAACCTTTGATGATTTATATATGAGTCAAAGATGAAAAAATTAATAATAAAAAACTACTGAAGATTAGATTACCAAGAAACCTTAATAGTATCCAATACCCAGTAGGTAGTGTTATATAACTGATTTCATATAATGATAAAATAAAAAATGGGATTATGGTACAAGTATATAAAATATGATATGAAAAAGTACAGAAAGTAAAATATACTGCTCCACTCTAATCACGGGCGTAAGAACAATCCTCGCCTCTCAAGATTAAACTTAAGGTAAATGATATCAAGAAAATGTAGTAGGTTCATTGACCCTATCCATACTAGAAGAATGGTAATATATGTAGGTGCCAAAGGATGTCTACATAGGGCGTGAGATAAAATCCCTACATGCCACTCGAAAGGTGTCTGTAAGTGTACTAGTTTGTGAACATAGCAAAAAAAGTGTGCATATATAACTAAATAAAATGCACCACTCGAAATAAATAAATAATAGCTATTTAGGTTCTCATAGGACACAAAATTAACCTTACATTCTCTGGAATATGCTATAATGATTCTGAACATTAACCACATATATAGTAATAATATATATATATATATATGTGTATTTATATAGTATAGTTATATATAATATATCTAAATAAACACACTAATAACATGAATAGAAAAATAGTCATATAACTAGGTACTAGGTGATGTCTAGACTATTCCATAACTCAGGCATCCATAACTAGTCTAAATAAGCCTATAAACTCAAAGTAGAGGGTACATTCCCATATTCTCGTGATGAATGTGAGATATCAATCTCAACACTCAATATAGGTTTGGTGAGAAATCATGCCCAACACATAAATAGGGGAAACTAGAACATCATGAAAATCACCTAGATTATAGTGTAACAATAAGAGACATCTTTCTCAACACCCGATGTGATGAAGATTAAAACACCATGCTCCACAAGACCAATAACCATCATTCCATAGAAAATTGCAATAGGGTAAAAATATTAATAATAATTTCATGCAAGGTCACCACTTTAGAATAATAATCATCAATCCCAATCCAACCAAGGAATCATAGTTTACCAAATCATGTTAGTTGGTATAACATATGAGAAATGTCATTGCCACCCAATTCAATTAAATTAATTTATAAAAATAAAACCATCCTGGAGCTAAGAAGATAAAAATATGAAGACATTAAGTAAATATAGGCAAGGTGATTTATAAATAAGTTATCCAATGCCTAGTAATTACTGTCTATTGTTGGATTAGGACGAAAAAGTGGCGATAACGCATTATCATTCCGTTGTGTTGGATTCTTTGTCCCATTTGCTATAGGGTGTTCCTGAAGAGGAATTCCTTGAAAAACAGACCTATTCTAACTTAAAATAAATGATTAATTCATCCATTAGAAAAAATGGAGCATTGAAAACAATATATCTTATGTACACATTATTTTAGAGTGACTCAAAATGGGAAAGTTCTTAATCATAGGGCGTTTATTTCACAAGAAAGGCTCACAACATTTGAAAAGTGATGAACATAAGGAGAAATTTTCATTTGTTTTTTTCATCCTAGAAATGTGTCCCTCTAGGAAGGGTACACGTCTATATTCTCTTCCCCATTGAAGATATTAAAATTAGAACATGGGGATTTGGTTCTATTGCACTCAAACTTTGAATTATTCACCTTTGAGAATAAGATATAAAATTCAACCTTATTGAGGTTGGTAACAGAACTACCAATATTTGGGAAAGGCTTTAGGGGTTAAATTGGATAATTTGGAACCGAAAAAGTTTGTTTAATTTTTAATCTATTAGAATCCCTATTACAATTGACAAGGAAATAGAAATGGCTGGATTTGTTCATTTCTATAGGATCATGGTAGAGGGTTAACTATGTTTGAATCTACTTGAAAAGGATATGCTTTTCACAAATGATGATATTAATGAGTAGATGATCTTTAATGAAAAAAGTTCACAATTCTGCAAGGGTTGTAATGTGATAAGCCCTGATGACTTCAACTACATAAGCTCCATAGTTTTTAGATTATATTCTTCAAGTGGGAATGAGATAAGAAACTATGTTAAAATTAGAATTAATGAATCCATTTGTAATGATGATGTTCCTCCTTAGTTAAAAAATGAGGACATCGACGATCCTTGTAAGAATGGTGAAGGAATTTAAAATGTTGTTGATAAGAATGAATCGTAGGGAATTATTTCATAGAATTTAACCAAGAACCTGGTTTAAAAGAGGGGTGGCCAGCTTACTAACTCACATATTTCCCAGTCCTTTACCTTTGGGATCAATAAAAATTCATGGGATTATATCTTCTCTAAGGATTCGACTTTCCATGATAAAAATTCATTCCTAAAAGAAAAAATGGATATCTTCAACAATGTGATGATAACATGGTGGGTGAATAAGTTATTAGAGATGAAATTTAAATGGACGTTAACCATAAGATCATTCATGAAAAGATGGATTCCTCATGTAACAAGTATAGAATGAATTTGTTATAATCTGACTCACCCATCATTTCTAAAGCTTCTCATACTTATTTAGAAACCGTGTTGGTAAATGAAGGATTTCATCTTGTCTTTTATAAGAAGGCAAAGACACTAATTGTGACTTTAATGGTGGTATAACTAACTAACTACATGTATTTCAATGCATCATACTAATAAAAATATTGACAGTTACATTGATATGAATTATAATGAGGCAATGAACAATGATTCTCTTTCTTTGGTGAAGGCAATACATATCTTGGAAATGATTACACCAATGAAAAGAGAATTGTCCCATGAATCCATGGAGAATCCTTGTGATGGCTCTGATTCCAATTGCACATATGATGAGACATTACTTAGTAGGCTTCAATCACTCCCTTCTAGCAGGGGGAGATCAGGAGTTTAATGTAACAGTCATCTAAGGACTAGCTGGCAGGTAATTTCATAAGAGGAAAGGCATCTAACAAAACGATATTTTTAAAATATAGGTAGTTAGTTTTGCTCTGGGATTTTTTATTTTTTTCATGCACTATATTTGACATTTTTCTTTTTATTTAATTAAATAAAAGTGGCATATTTTACATTCTTTCAAGAAAATAATTCAATTATAATATAATCTACTAAATTATGAGGTGTTTTAGTTCAAATAATATTTATTTAGAAGTGAGTAAATCCATTTACAACATAATGTAAGCACTCAAAAGGTTTTTCGGTCATTTAATCAACTAATTAAAATATTATTTCATTCTAGAACATCAAATATATGGTTATGGTCATGGTTAACATCCCCTAAAACCCTATAAAGAATCAAAAAAATAATAATAACATGTATATATCAATTTAGAATCATTGAACTCATTTTATGGTAAAACATTCTAAATGATAGTTTGATCCACAACAATGAAACGATGAATTATCTATAAATTTAATGGATAACAATAGGTCCAACTTCCATAGGTCAATAGATGAATCCTTATCTAATATCAGGTTCTGATTTGATGTAGATCAGAAAAAAAATCAATAATGGCCCAACCCCTAGGAAATAGGGAGAATGATCTCACACCAAAATTGCACAATAGATAGGAAGATTTATCCTAAAAGTAAATAAGAGGATTTGATAGAATACCTCATTCAATACATTTCATTTGAATGCACGTGATTTAGAGTCAAGATGAGAAAATGACATCAAATCCTAACCATTAATGTATGAGAGCATTCATGAGTGAAGGGAGAGGTGTTCATCCATTTTAAATGAATATGTTAAATGGTTGGTTTATTTTATATTTTCATTGAGGTCAAAATAAAAAATTCAATCAAACTGATAGAGGTACCAAGTTGGTCTACACAACTGGCCAAATTGTGTGCCAACCAGGTGTTATTGATCTCCTTAATGAGGGACCCTATATGGGAAAAAACATTGTTTGGAAAAATGTGTGAAGTCCAAGAACATGTCACTATTGTCAACCCCTCTATAACCAACATGATCATGTGGAAGTGATTCCCTTGTTTTAAAATAACCATCTGTCCTAAGGAAGGTCATCATAATTCCCCACATTGGAAAATGGAATCATTCAGTCCAGGTGGGTGCATGGTTTCATCTAACATTTCGACAGAGTATATTTCCCAAATTCCTTGTGCTCCTGGATATGTAAAAGCCTCAAACATCGTCGTGAAAATGATGAATCTATTTTATAACATTAAAAGGTCATTATAAAGGAATTTAAACAATGAAACAAATTCAAACTCTTGAGAAAATATGGGTCATTACATCATCCCCTCTGTAAAAACATTTGTCTGCTAGTTATACTAATAATGGAAATGTTTCAGCATATGAGAAATGTTCTAGATACCTGGGTTGTATATCAGCCTCTCCATTTGAGTTTTCATTATAAAAATAATCATGATTATATTTCACCCATACTAATGGAACATACCGACCATATAGATTCTTCATGCTTTAATCAACAATGTACACTAGGTACTTCTATAAAAAAATCCATCTCTAACTCAACCTCAACAGCCTGGAATATAGGTTATGGGTCAAGATAGTAATTTTGTAGTTTTAATACATTTAAGATAACATACATAGACCAGTATCATGGAGGATATTATATGTTATAATACAATGGTATTATTGTCTTTAAAATCTCAAAATGACCAATGAATCTAGGTGAAATCATTCTATAGCTCAGAATATGTCAATGGACCAAACAGGGTGAGACACGGAAAAAACCACAATCTCTGACCTCAAACTCAATATGTTATTAATGTAAGTAGGTATATGCCTATTGTATATACAGAAATATCTAAATGATCCTTTTAGTCTCTTAGATAGGCTCTATAGTCTCTTAAATGAGATGTGTTCGAAGCAATGTTAGATTCATTTTCATTAGTTAACATGGAGGTGATTATAAGGGCATATGATATAAGGCTTCATAAGGATCCATTTGAATAGAATCCTATAAGATATTATTATAAAATTACTCGACAAGGGGTATGTGTTTCTCCCACAAACCCCAAAAATCAAGGAAACACGCATAGATTATATCCTCCAACTCATGAATCCGACATTCTCTATATCCATTGGTTTGGGGGTGATAGTCCATTCTACGAATCCCAAGTATACTCAAAAACCCATAAAACCCCTTATAAAACCAAGATGTTATGTGAGTATATCTATAAGAAGATAAAGATCATGGATCTCCATGAATATGAACATCCTCCTAGACATATATCCTCCCTCTATCATCTACATAAAATGGTCTCTCACATAGGTAATAATTGTGCGACCTGAATCAACTGATCAATGACAACCCACAACATATCGTTTCCTTGACATGATCCAGATAAACTAGTCACCAAATCCATGAAAAAAAACCTATAATATCAACTAGATTATATAAAATGAATTTAAAATTAAAACCTATTGATGATGAAAATCCATCACCTGGTGACATGTGGAACATTTATTGATGAATCTAGAAACCTCCCATTTCATAGTAGGCCACCAGTACTACTGACATCAGTCTCAATAAATCATTGTGACACCAAGATGAGCCTACAAAATTGAGACATTAATTTAATACATATTATCATATATAATGTCTATAGGGACCCACACACACACAAAAATACATAATGTATAATCCTCATCCACAGTCCAACCAGAAGATGAAGCATTTCCTACGAAACTCGCCCTTAAGTCAAATCCCTCTAATCTGATAGTTTCCTCAAAATAAAAAACTATTAGAAGATATAGGTCACTGGTAAAGCAAATTGGATAGACTATCCATGATCCTTCAAAACCAAAATTTTTATCTCTAAAAAGTCCATGAGACTTAAATGACCACTGGCCTCCTTAACTCTCATGTTTTAGTTTTTAGACTTAGAGCATCTGCTACAACAATGCATTTCTCAAGTTTGTATGCAAGATCAAAATCAATAGATTGGAGGTACTCAACCTATTTTGGTTTAATATTATATAACTCATAGTATTTAAAGTGTTTTTTAGTCTCTTGAAATTAGTGAATACTAGAAACTCCCCTAATAGATAGTGTCTCCAAAAACATAGAGAATATATGAAAATATCTCTGTTGAGGACATGCATTTTCCAATTCCTCTCATTATTCCTCAACAGATGAAACCCTTATGCAATGAATCTCTATTCCTACATCAGAAAAACTCCCATCCTGATACCTAATACATAAAAGTTGAATGTTTAGGCCCTAAATGGATATGTAAGAATTAGTTTCAACACTTAAGTTAATCTCCCCTTAAACCCCTAATAGGATACTTCACAGTATTTGAATCATATGATTGTCAAACGTATCATTACCAAGCCCATAATATGCACTGTAATTCATCATAAATCCTACAGTAATAATTTATAATATCCAGCCATCCCTAAGAAACTCAAGATAATAAATCCAATTTTGGGAGCTCTTAAGAAGCCATTGCTCTCACATTTTCTGGATCTACTAAAACTCAAAACTATTAGGTAATATGACCCAAATAAGTGGACTATGTTGATCGAAAAGTTTAATTTTATAATCTTGGAATCAATATGGTTCTCTCCCAGTGAATCCATCATGATTTGAATATGGATGGAATGGTTTAATTTAGAATATTATTACATTAAGATGTTAGCTACAAATACTACCTCGAATGAATAAATGTGTGGGTGGAAACACCATTTTATCAGATTTCCAATGTTTACAATAATGATCGTGAGACCAGATAGAATAACCAGATACTCATATAAACCATACACTCTCTAGAGATCTATGTGAGATAGTTCAAATGACCTCACAAAAACATGATACTAGCCCAACCTCAGGTCGATATTTTAATACACTCTTGCTATTTATATGTTATCAAATTGATCAAATATTTATGGAATTAGATAACTGTTATTGAATATAATATGGTTCAACCATTGGTATTCCATTAAATCTTGAGTGTACCATATTATTTTTAGGAAACAAAATATTTCATAAAACCTGGGATATGTTTTTGGGAATATAAATCCATCAACCTCTTTATCATATAATTTATTCTTGAGATACTACTACTCCATATGTTCCATAGAGTAATATGTAATGGAAACTATATCATTTCTTGGATCTAATTTATTGGTAAATACATTCTATCACATTTTAGGTAGACTATATATGTCGTCAAGGAGAATATCCTTATTATGTTCCACTACAAGAGGCAAAAATGGGTCATAAACCCCGATCATCCATGAATATGCTAGTTTTCTGATTCGTCACACTACATATTAATTGCTGATCAGGTCTATCTTGAGTCTCATGATCATACATTTATCTTTTATGTACATATATACCACCCCATAGAGATGTAAAAATCACCCTACGGTGACAGTAGTCAAAATGGCCATGATAAGGAACTAACTAGACTATCCTGATGATTTCATCAAATATTATCATGTTGAGGATAAAAATATTGTGTATGAATGGACATGAACCAATATTATGGGGGGATCTCTAAAAAATTAACATTTTCTAATTTGATACCTAATGAGTTATCAATAATTAGTACATCCCAAAAGTGTTTTTTCATGAGTCATAGACTCTCCATAGTCACATCATATATAATGGTGTCAAATAAACATGTATCAAATAATGAGGAAAATAATGCGGGGGTTACTAGAATAGATCCTCAAACTGTAGAAGGTATGATTCACTCCTCCTTTAGAAACTGTTTTACTACATACAACTAGTAGGAACTACGGCCCGAAGTCATTTCTGGACATCCCTAGTCAAGCCTGCTCTACTAGAACAAATAATTATGAGTCACATTCCATTTTTATTTTCCACAACCTCAGCCTGAGTGTCCTGTGGAATTCCAACATCCTACTTGGTGAGATACAACTGGCCCCACTGTAAATCTGGGAGTATGTGTAGATCCTTTCATGCTAGGAAATAATGAACATTTCTATAAGAATCATTGGATACTTCCCATTCACCATAGCCTCTATACTCCACTACATACCATTAACACTATGAATTTATTTGTCCTATATTTGAACAGATTTTATGGATAATATTTATGTATTAATTAAATACCTTACTACTAAGACCCTGCTATAAACCTTGAAGCAACACTTTCTCCCACTAGAAGGAACATCAAATGATCTAGGTTCTCAAATATCCTATATGGAAACATATTATTCCATAAATTTCATGTATGTAATAATGACATGATTTATAATCTTATAAAAGGTCATCATAATTAAATCATTTACCTATGACTAGATAATTTATACCATCCAATTCATGAATCACATGGAGATCATAAGATCATCAACCAATAGAGTCGGTGAGAACCACAACAACATATTAATGTGAGTAGAATACTCCCCATTAGATACAAATATCTATGGTAGGTTCATATGATATCTCACTCTATCATCCCTTAGAGTAATTGAAATGAACTATTCATTGATGATCATCTAGAAATCTACACAGATCAAGTCCTGATATTGATCAACCTAGTTAATAACATCCCACAATCACTTGGTAGAATCACATAAAATATACAAATAATTTTTATCCCTCTATATTAGATGCATCTCCAGATTCTCAAAGATAGAAATCATGGCCTCCATCCATCACACTACATCATGCGGCCCACCATCCGATGAAAAGGTTGGATGATTATGTTATTGATGATCTGGAGTAAACTCTTCCAGAATCAAGGATGTTTGAGTGAATCCTTGTATACTCTTCATCGGAAAAAAGAAAATCGACAGAAACTATCCATCACTTCCCCTATATGAAAAAACCTATGGTTATATAGTTGTAACAACATGATGTATCAATAGTAACTCAAGTCCCACCACCTCATGTGAATTTTCATCAATGCTTTCATGGAATATGACTCAAGGACAATCTTTTCACAATAAAACATTTCAAAAAACCCACATTAGAACAGAAATTAACAGTAAGAAGTTCACAAGTAGATCACTAGGATAAGTATGTACCCTTTTAATAAAAATATAAAACATCTATTCCAACTCCAAAATCGTGGTATTTGTTAGAAATACAACCATAATAGTAAATAAGAACATAATTGACTACACAATACCCACTATTAAGCTCATGCTAGGGTGATGTTCTCTATTTCACTATTTTATTTTGTATGGATAGATATTTTATAATAAATAGATTTAAATAATTGGAAAACATTGTTCACCTATTCTGATTCATAACATATCATAAACAAAAAAAATCAATATTTATTATCTACTTGATCCATACCATAACACATGTTAGGACATGCAGCCAATGGTCCATGACTCAATGTTCCATAGATGGTTGCTTATGGAGTCTATTGTATAGTAATGAGAGAAAACAATATTTAGGATATGGAATACACTCTATGTACCAACCATGTTATCTTCACTTCAATTTTATAATTTTCACTAATTTTCATCATGAACAATGTAGTCTCAACCATATCAGACTAAAAATGTATACTAAAGTAGGCATGGAATAAAAAAAATGGATGAAATGTTAGTCATGTTGTGCCTATAAAGGATGCATGCAATGAACTATCACACCCTCCATTCATTGATCCAAATAATAGGATTTATCATAATAATAATAAAAATACAAGTATCACAGGAAAACATTTTTCACCTAATGGTGGATTCTTATCAACCAAAATATGTGTAAGAAATAATTGTAAATACCCATCCTAGGAAATTTGTATTTCACATAATGTGGGTATGCTACACCCAGGTATATGATTATGAAAAAATTCCATTTTTTTATAATCTCATATTCAGACCAAAACATGAAAATAGAAAAGAAATTCCTTTGATTCCACTTTGTAATGTCTCACCATTGTATCCCTTAACCTAAGCCCTAAGGCGGTGGGTCAGATGGAATGATGCATGCCTCCACATATACCAGATACCACGGACTAGTAGAAAGGGTCTATATTAGAATGTTAGGGAGACTATAACTTCATATTATAGTGAGAAGAATAAATATAATAAATAATCAGATGACTATGGATGTATGATATAATCATACATTGTGACAGTGGGACTAGTAACCCATCATACCAAAAGCATATGTAATAGATGAAAAGTTAATAATAAATAACCATAGAATGATAAAAAAAACTGAATTGTAACAATATCCAATATCAAACAAATTTTTTGATATACATGATTCATTTCATGATCATTTACAAAAAGGGGATCATGGTACATACATATACCACTTGTTATACAATATTTAAAACTGTCAAAAGACGGTTCCACTAGCATTATAATCATATGCTCGATTAGCTTCTCCCATGATCAAATTATATGTAAATCCTATCTAAAATATATATTAGTGTAATTTACAATATCTATACTTATATAAAAGTAATATAAATGGGTACCAATGGTGGTTTCATATGATCCTCAACCTGGATGGTGTGGACTGTCAAAGTGATTCGACAAGACCCATGTTCGAATATGGGTGGAGGCATATTTCAAGATTCTGTTGTAGTATATTAGCAATAATGTAGCAGATAATTCATTGTATCATAGCATCTATAACTATTCATCTTTCGGCCATATATTTCGGATTTGAGTCATTAAGTCCCTTGGGCCATCTAAGGCCATCAGGCCAATTAAGGTTTTTAGCCCACCTCAAGGCCTTTGGGGCACCTCATGCAATTCATGCAATGTAGATGCAACCATAATAACCAAAGGATCTTGCTCTAGATGAAGACTCAGAGAAATACATTTCACTAAAATAATGTTATATAGATATTGAAGATTGTGAGGTTATGGATATTTCCATCGGGACAATGCATGTGCACCTATTCATAGGTATTCTTTCCAAACAAGCAATTAGATGGTGGGATGCTGAATTCACTATCTAGACGTTGTTGAGAAGAATTTCTGTTTATTCATGTTTGGGTTGAATTCATCTATGGATTTCAGGTCATGTAATCCAATTATTCCTAATGGACTTATAAAGGTTCCCCCTCATCACATGAATAGGGGGTTATCAAAAATCAATGAAAAGAATGCCTTAGGGACAATTGGGATTGTTACCATAGGCGGTCTTAGTAGGGTGTGAGATTAAATACTAGTTGGCCGACACTATTATTGTATAGAAATAAACCCACTAGTGATCATAAATATGTATTTTGAATATATAATTTAATAATAAGAAATGATAAAAATGAATAAATAACAGTTCTCTCATGTTCTTATAAGACACATGTTAAACTTCACCTTCATTGAAATAGGTTAAAATATTTACTGATTTTAACCACATATATATAGTAATATAAGAATAAATATTATAGGTATATTATATGTAAACCTATATGATTTATTTATATATGGATGTATATAGATTTATACCTAGATACAAGGTATTTTATAGAGTAGGGAATAACTCAGGAATCTGTAAGTACTCTAAATGAGTCTTTAAGATAAAAATGGATGGTACAACCCATTAATTTCATGATAAATGTGGCATGTCATGATCAACAGCCGAGATAGATGGGGTGAGACATCATGAACAACACCATAAAAAGGATCATGTAACGTCTTTCCCATAACCTAGATAATATTATAATTGTGTGATATATCATACACAACAATTGATATATGGTACAGTGAAACACCATGCTCAACAAGTACCTTAACCATTGTTCCACAACCAGTCATAATGATATGATCATAATAATAATAATATTATGTGGGTTCACCACATAATCATAATAATCATCAACCAAAATTTAACAGAGGTATCAATGTACACATAATCATGTTCATTTTTATAAAATATGTGGTGTGACCTTGAAAACCTTCAATTTAATTTGTTTATGCAATGAAAACCATCTAGGATAAATTTAGTTCAATATAACATTCCATTTCATAAATATAAATAATAAAATTTTAAAAAAAGTAATTCCAATCAATATAGAGGGTTGTTGATCCATTAAAACAATTAAGTTCATAAGGAAATTCCATTTATAAGATAATACACAAACATATGAGTTTCTCCTGTTCAAATATTATTTATATAGGAGTGGGAAAATCCGTTTACAACACATTCAAAAAAAGGAGGTGTTATGAACATTTAAAAAATTATTTAAAAAGGGAATTAAAAGTTAGAAAACCAAAGGGGGGGGGGAATTATTGAGTTAGAAATACCCTAACTAACTATAATAGATCTGAAAAATATAATAACATGTGTATATCAATTTAGAATCAAAGAAATAATTTTAAGGAATCACATGAAAATCCCTGGTGTGTATCTAAACAAAAGAACTATGAAATTACTATAAAATTAGTGGTAAACAACTATACCACACACATTAGGGCTATAGAGATCTCATTATCCAAAATCATATTTAAAATAAAATTACACCAGAAGTAAAATTAATGATGGTCCAATTCCATTGATATAGGTTGTATAAGATCACACCAAAGTATCACAAGTGATAAAATGGGAGACCATGAAAGGATGATATTAGATTCGAGATTATTCCTATGAAACTAAATAATAATAATGAAGGGGAGAAATTTGGATTCTTTATGAGAAAAACGAATCAAATCCACCCCATGGAAGGAGGAGAGCACTTACAGGTGAAGGGATATGTGTTCGTCCCCTGAAAAGTAATTTGAGAAAAAGATGGTTTAGATTTTATGTTCATTATGGGTAGAATAACAAATTGACACAAATTTAAATGGGTGCACATTTTGGCCACATGGGTGGCTAGACCATGCACCAACCATGAGCCATAACATTTCTTAAGGGGGGCCCTACATTAAAAGAGAAATAGTTTGGATAACTGTTTTAAATCTGTGACTATGGAATTATACCAAAGTTCTCTACAAATAGCATTAGAATGTGCTTGAGAATAGATAGTTTGATACAAACTGTGAATCCCACTACTAGCTCCAAAAATTCCCCACATGGTTAGAAGTTAATGTGTGTTCTAGGATACCTGGTTTCCTCAAATTGTGCAGCCCTATATATTTTCCAAATTCTGAGATCTCCGGGCTCCGAGAAAACCTTGAACACCATTGTGACTTCTAAGACTCCATTTGGTAAAATTATAAGGTCCATATTAAATAATTTATACCAAGAAACAATTTTTACCTTTAATAAAAAAAATTTCATTACATATATGATCTAATTTTAACAATTTATCTCATTTTTATCAATATTTCATTATCAAAATCATAATTCTAAGTGAAGATAGCTTCATTTTTAATTCATGATTCAGTTTCGAAGAATATATGTTTTTTATATAATCACAGTTTAATAATATTAAAAAATTTAAACATTTAATGATTATAAAATTTAATCCTTATATTCAATTTTATAACTATTCTTATAAAACAGTGATGATAATTTAAGGATATCACATCATGGAGATTGTAGTTTGAATGTGTGCATGCGTAATGATTCTAATTTTTGAAGGATATAAAAAATAAAAGGAAATAATAATTTAACATTATATAAATATAGTAATATCATAAATATCATATATATTTATTATATATTCCATTATATCCATCTATATGAATTTATGTTGAAAAATGAAACACGATACTTTATGGATGTGGTAGTCAACATATACGTATGAGCAATGTTTTCTTTTCATGTTGGATAGAAAGGATGTGGATAATGAAAGTTACATCATACTATTAATGATTATATGTATTTATTTCTTCAAAAAAATTATTTTATAACAAATAACATTGAATTTATGGACATAGATAATGAAATACAATTGATGTATATGTTTAAAAATTAAACCTAGTCATTGAGAAGCCTTATTTTTTAAAACCTTAAGACTTGAAAGGATTTTATTTTGAAAATAAAATATGTTACATAATATTGGGAATGAATCTTTGATGATATTAGGTTAGGTATTTTCCCATTCTAAAGTTATATAGATTATGAACAATGGATGATATAAGGTTCCCTTTTATAAGTGAGTTTTTTGACACACTTGGAATTAATTTAAAATTTATTTATCATATACAATATAAACAAGTCCAATGAGAAAAATAAACCATAATATCTTATATTATAAGATATAGGGAATAAATATACTCTTGTAATCATATTTATAAATATTTTTTTTAAATTCCACACCACATCTCCAATTAAAGCTGCTTTAAAAGCATTTAAATCCAAATCAGTATAACAAATTTTTTTCCATGGTAACCTAATAATTTGAAATCAACTAAACAAGTTATTCAAAAAAAGGAAATAATAATTTCAAATTTTTTATTCTATTTTATCAAATTCAATTTTTATAGGTCGAAGAAAATTATTTTAATATAAAATATATAACTAAAAAAGCATTTTTTAATTCTAGATATATGTGTCAAAATCCACTCACCTAGAAATAATGTAATATATTATTTTCCATATTTTTTTTGGTAAAATAATTAATTTTAATTTTTTTTGGGTCATTAAAAAACTGAATTCCATCTTCTAACCATACAATAAAATTTAAAGGACAAATTATTGTTTTCATTTTTAATAAAAAGGTTATTTTTTTCAAAAAAGTGAATATTAGGTTTCTATATTTAATTTAATGTGTCAAATAAATTTTTTTGAATATATTAACATATAAATTGTCAATAAAAGGCTTTAAATTTTTTTAATCCATTTTACATCATAATAATGCACTAAATGTTAATGTGTTTTTAAAATCAATATATTCACTTTCAACCACAAAAGTGAATCTTTTATAAAAATATAAAAAATTCTTCCAATCTTATATATTTTTTACTTAATCCAAAAATCATATCAGTTTTTTAAAATAATACATTTAAATTTGGTAGACATTAATTATAATATCATTTCATAAAATGAAATAAAAATATTTTTTGATGATTATTTCTTTTTAAAGTATAAAATTACCTTACTAAAATGTTAGTACATGTTTTTTTGGACTAGCGAGATAACTTTTATTTATATATAACCTTTATAAATTTTTTTCATAGTATGGAAATTTGTATTAATACCACCCATTTTAACAAAAATCATTTAAATATCACTTTTAAATAATATTATTTAATATTATATCGAAGCCATGTCAAAGCATTTTGTTATTTGTTAGGACATATATTAAACAATTATAAAATTTTTACACAAATATATATATATTAAACACTCCTGGACTTACAAAATTTATATCTAAAAAGTAATATACTAAAAACAATAGTAAATGTTTGAAATGAGAACATGCTAAATATTTCACAAAACACCAACTCAATAGGGACACTTAATTGACTAGAGTCCTAACAAAATGTTGAATTTATTTGAAATTATAATTACAATTGTAATATAGTGGGATGACTATGGTGGTCTCCTATGAGTTTAAATGTTATATTTTTTTATCCTCTCTATTTTATCTATTTTAATTTATTTAATTACTTAAATTATTAAACATGGGATGATTTGAGTGGTTGAAAGTAAAAAATTTTAAATGTTAGTATAATTAATAGGAATATTTTTGGAATAAATCTAATAATATAAAGATCGACAATAATTAATCCTTTATAGATTTTAATATTTTTATATAATATTATCCATTAATTAATAAAATTTCATTCATTGATTACCATATTGTTCTTTGGTTGAGGAATCATGTTCACCATGGAGGCCTCTAAGGAACATAATGTACCACCTCCTCTATTTGATATAGCTTATGTTAAACTCTAATAATTTAATATTAGCATCACCAAAGAAAAATATATCATATCTTCATAATAAATTTAATCCTCCAATATAATCAGGAATTGGAGTATCTGAATGGATGGAGGAAGAAATTATTTTGTAGTGTAATAAATGTGGGTGAAGGTATTTTTATATTATTAATGTTAGTCAAAAAAAACTATATAGGCACCATTGTCACAATATTAAATGAATAATTTTTTTAAATGAATAAATATATAGATAACACCATATACTCCCCATGATGAATTTACATTTTGTTTTTTTAAACATGATGGAGTTTGGAGAATGTAGTGAAAATGAAAATGTTATTAGGAACGAAAAACATAAAAAACTAGACTATAACATAATTAATACATAAAATATCATGTTATTTATAATATAATTAAAGTGTTATCTCCTTAATATTTATTTATAACACCACCTCCATTCCATTCTATATCATGAGAACATTTAATTCGTTCCCATAATATCACCTTCTCCCCATATATTTTTATTCTACCCCATTTCATGTTCAATTTACATAAATCTTATCTAGATTTAAAATATAAAAGGACAATCCTATATAGTCCACTCATATGATAATTTTCCACTCAATCATAACTTTTAAAAAATGGAAAATATTGTATCGTTAATCTATACATTTTTTTCATTATAGAAGAATATAGAGAATGTTATTGTGTAGTAACATCAGTTACAGATTATAGTTTTCAATATATTTATGAGTATTTTATGGGAAGATTTAATAATACTACTATTTGGATTATGAAAAATTTCTAGGGAATACGACATTGTCATTTTGATGTGAGGAATCATTGGAGATAAATATAGCTACATTGGTTAATAAGGAATCAACGGAGGGGATGAATTTTCATAGATAGTCATCGTTATGTCCCTTCTGGTGAACTCAAAATTAAGTGAGATTATAGGGATGTATTTTTATGATGGAACCATATAATGGGCTTGAGAAATATTAATTTTTTCAATCATATCCTTCAATTTTTCCACAATATAGATTGGATTTTTTATTCCATCATTAGAAACAAATGTAGGTTCTATTGGCTTACAGATGTTACCTTTGTTAAATGGAATAATTCAAAACCATCCATATAATATTCATAATTACCTTAAATTTATAATATTACTCCAAAAAATATTATCAAAAAATATAAATTAAAATTATTTCCATTGAAGCAGAATAAAATATTTTTTAAAAATCAATAAAAATAGTAAATTATTCATTATTCAAAATAAATTCCTAAAATAGAACATTCCTTAATAATGTTTTTATACCTAATTTTTTTATTATTAACAGGGATATAAATAGTATATTGATGCTAAAAAATAAATATCATGATCAATCATCACCCCTTTTGAATTGAGGGATGACTGAGTTTAGTGACAACATTCAGCAAAGAGACTAGATCCCGAGGGGAAAGCTCCTTAATATAGTACCCTTGTTCTCCATATACAAACAATGTGAATAGATAGAGGATAACATGGAAATGTTTTATAAAAAATTAATGATTTTTTGTCTCCACCATTTATTAATATAGTAATTTATCATTTATGGATATCATTTCTTATTATCATATTTAGAAAATGATAAAACTTAGTAGAAATGGACAACAACAATGTACATACACAAATGCACAGCTATGGCATTCCATATTGTTTCATGGCATTATAATTTTGATCATACATATTGAAATGTGATTTTACATTATTTATATTCTCAAATATAATTTTTTATGTGGTCTATCGATTAAATTTACCATATGGGTGATATTAATAATTTTTAAGAAATCTTAATGGTGTAACCACCAGATTACCTACCAATCCATCTATATCTTATGACATTTTCTCTCCATGTTATAATATGATATCATTAAAAATCATTACTTTTTATATATATTGTACACATGTCCATTAATGTATATCTTATATTATGTAGTCCCGCTTCAATTGAGTTATTTTTTATAACATCCATGCTCATTATTACATATTGTACATGATTTTTACCTAAAAATGCATATAAGAAAACTCCAAGGATCGATAGGACTATTGTCTTGTGGAATTAAGAACATTTATTGAAATATTAATACATAAAATTAAACACCATATTTAGTATCCTTATAATCTATTTACATAAAATATATCATGTTTTACTTTAATGATATACATCAATGAAAGTGGTTGTACAAATTCTCAGGAGGAGGATGAATAAGGAAAATGATTCAATAAAGATTGGTTTAGCATAATCAATGTCATCATATCATAAAAACAAGATAATCATCAAAATTTAGAGGGAAGCATATGATAAATTCATAGAATGTTGTGATCCATAAAAATTTATCATCATGTCATAACTATCAAATTACCAACATAATTGTAAATAAATATAGCATCATTCCCACACATAATATATGTGCATAAATTATAACATCTTTATTATAACATCTCACATATCCTCATTGTTTTTAGTCAATGTAGAATTGAAACGTGGAGTAATGTGATAACCCCATGAAACCAAAGAGGGGAAATTAATTACCACGAAATAAATAAAATTGGGTGAAGATTTTCTCTTTGACAATAAAAACCACCTAAACCATGTATACAATATTCAAATCCAATATACGATTCATGATAAACATATGGTGAAAGAAAATGTAATACAAAAATTCATATATACTAAACTACACAATAACCCATGAATGAGTACAAATGTGGAATACTAAACAACAATGCTCATGGAATCCAAAGACAAAACTCAACATATCAAAACATGAACCATGCTCCAACACAAAAATACAACCCAATGTATCAAAGTTCATCACTAAATAAATGTGATAACTTCACATTAACTATGTCCTAATAAATGATATCTCCAAAATAACTAATGTTCAAATTAATTGGGAGAGTAATGGAACATAGTATGTATTCCCCAAATGACTTACATTATCATTAATCGAAAATGTAATATTTTATAACATTTATATAAATAACTTTATAAAAACCAATCTAACAAATTTAATAATTTATATCAAAATGTAAAATGATTTCGATACCAAATCAATTTCAAAATGAGGAAACCAAAAAGATCATCAACCCATTTAAAATTAATTTTTTCTAAACCATTCCATTATATATATATATATATGCACATATAACTATTCATTCAATAATGTACCACCTTATACCCATGACTGTTGAGTCATCCTTTCACCAAGCTGTCACATGTTGATATTTTTCTATGGGGAAAATTTTATACCATAATCCAAACAACTATCAATGGGGGAAACATTATTCCCTTACCATAGAATTTTATAAAGGGAAATGATCATACCCTTATCCATCCCATTTTCATTGTAAAATATATAAACCCTTATCCATCTAATATGCACATGAATACCTGAAAACCGTTAATTTGAAAACAAATGTCGTATAGATTATTTCAATCCTTTTGAATTAAAATTTTCTTTTATTGAAAAAATTTCTACCTAATCATTTAAAATAATCCGAACCAAGAAATATTTTTAAGAAAAACTAAAATAAAAAAACAATGCCTTCCACACCACCAATTTCCAAAATATCAAAAAAACCATCATTAAAGAGAGTTTGTACAGATATTCTCACATCAATTTCACATTGTATTTATATAAATTCATACAATTTAAAATGAAACCTTCATGTAAAAATTATCTGAGACATGAGTGAAGCCACCTATGTTTAACGATATGAAAAAATTGAATAAGAACCTAACTTATTCAATAAAACATACTTGATTGTACAAAATATTGCATGATATATTTTTCTCTAACATCAACAGAACTATATATCATCGTGGTTGAAAAAAAAATTCATAGATATATCCCAAAAGAACTTGATATATGAATCTAAAAGAGAGAGATAAAATATATATAAGGTAAACCACTATGAAAAGATACTTAAGAAGAAATCAAAACATCAACACACAATTATTTTCCAGTAGATCACTCACATATTTAAGGGAAAAGTCACCATATCCTTTGGGAGGTGTAAAAACTTAATTTGAGTAAATATAGGATAAAAATGTGTGTATTTGGTGCTAAACCTAGATCGATCATCTTTTTCTAGTATCTATCAATTAAACATGCATGGTTAGTTATAGGGTTAGTAAAAATGTGTGATAACAATAAAAATTCATCTCCCCCTAAAAGAATTTTTATATATAGGTTGCTGCATAGTTTGGCCAAACTATGTACCTAACCTAGAACAAACCCATAACCCATTTCGTATTTTATATTCATTTTCTATAGGATTTTCACAAGTTCTAAAAACCATGAAATAAACATTACCGTCCATAAAATCAACAATAAATTTTTAAATGTCCTCAAAACCCTCAAAACATCACCAAAAATCCTTACATACATAAAAATAATAAATAAAGGGTTAATAAATTCAAACCTAGTCTACTAGATTTTCCCCACCATTAGCCTTAATATCCATGTAATATCAAAATCCATCATTGGCATGAAATATTTTGGGTCATTTCTGGACTATTTCATTTTCCTATTCCAACGTTTCATCTTGAATATGACCTTACTACAACAAAAACATCTCTAGACCGATGCTTTTCCAAAAAAACATTTTATTGTCTATACACAGTATACACTATCCCATGTACCAATGAATCATACAACTCTATGGTAATGTGATTCAATCCCAACACATGGTTAGTACTGGGATGTATCTTTTTCAACTGAGATACATGAAATATATTATTTATTAAACTGAATTATGGTGGAAAATATAATGGATATTACACCTCACCAGCCCAATAAGGTATCTAAAAAGGGACTATGTATAGAGAATATAACATTCCATAATTCCTAATATGAATAATCACATGACTTGAATAGGTTCTCAATATTATATGATCTCTCGCCTCTAAAAAATGGCCATTTAAAATCATCCACATAAGATTTATAACGAGTCTGAGCCATCACCATCCATTTCCTGATCAGATGATTTTTCTTCATTAAATCATTTAATAGGCTTGACCCAACCGGTGGAGACTCACCTTTTTAACCAACAATGTATAGAATTATAGAGACGAAAATAAGAAGCTTCCAAATGACAAATATTTATCATGGATTGATAATTACTATTACAAAAAAAACTGAAATAATGGTATGTGATCAACCCACATGCCATCTGAATCCATTACAAGAGAATATAACTTGTATTCCAAAAAAATTATCATCTGGTTGGATTGTTAATACATATAAGGATGATACATTATAATCGTGTTCAAATGGGTCTCATGGTATTTCTGTATATATTTAATAAAATGAGATATAAAACCTTGGTCTGAGTACCATTATTTCAATACCAGAATGCCATTCCTATTTACCACTTATTAGAAATAAATTCTAGATAACTAATCCATTGTATGAGATCCATGAATAAGGATGAAATGTAATGACATAGTTAGCTGATCAACAATCACCCATATAGAATCGTTTTTTTGAAAAATTGTTTGGATACCTCTCAAAAAATACATGTAAATATACTAAAATTTCTTATTTGAAATAGGTAAATATTGTAAAATATATGTTATTCTCTGATTCAATTATATATACTAAAGATATTTAAAGAATCTTAAAACAAACTCATTGACATTAATTTTCATACCGACCCACCAAAACTATGCTTTCAGTGCCCTATACATATTCTACATTCTAGGATGAATATCACATATTGAATGTTGTTATGCATAATGGTTTTATTAATAATTAGACATAGGTATGACCATCAAATTTCAGAACAAATAAATTAAAATCTCATCCATTATCCATACCTCAATGGTCTCCCCACCATTAACTTTTCATATCATAGAAACACTTTCTGAATTAGGAATTTGTGCCTCTTTAACAATCAATAATAGATCTGGAAACATAGAAACTAGAAATAAAACTTCAAAATCACCTAAGTTTAAACATTCCATGAGCATGTTTTTATCACAAACAACAACATACATTTTTCTAAAGCATTTTTTCAATTCAACATATGAATTCCTGCTTCATTCATCTACCATCGAATTTCAATAAATAAATTTATTCTTAAAAAAAGTCAAAAATTTTAGATAATCCATTTTACTTCACTGTATTAGGTTCAAATAATTATACTAAAAAATATGTTTCAAACTCTTATGAACTATATAAACCATAAATTCATCACTAAAGAGGTAATTGTTCCAAATAATCATATAATATACTACAAAATATTACTCCAAATCATGTTTTGGGTCATTCTTTTCATTAAAATATATCTTATATGAGCCATAAGAATCATCATGGTCTTCCTTAATAAGAAAAAAATTCAATACAGATACTTAAAAATCACAATACACCACATACACATGTCCAAATTATACAAATATCATGATTGGTTTTGATGTGTGGTGAACATTAATTTATAAAATAGACTTCTAATTTTCCACATTCCAATGAAGTGGGTAATTTTTCATGCCAATGAATGAAAATGTGAATATAGTAATAAAATTTAATGAATAAAGAATAAAGAATCACCGTCAAGACAAATTAATAAGGTTATATCAAAGTCATTATTTTGTCGTTTTTAAGAGGTGAAAACTTCTATCTTATTTGGGTCAACAGAAAGTATGCTTTTAGAGATTACATGGCCGTGGAAGCTATCTTCTTGTACCCAAAAATCATAAATTAAAAACATTTCATAAGAATGATGATCCTAAAAAATTCACACAATTTTTTCCAAGTGTTTTTAATGCTCATCCCTTGTCATTAAATACACTGATATGTCATCAATAAGCACAACTATCAATGAATCCAGAAACCTATGAAATGAAATATTCAACAATTCCATAAATACCTCTTGTAAATATGTAATAATAAATAGAAGAAACACATTGTCATAATAGAAATATGATCATCTAAAATATATCATTGGAATATCTTCTTTCGAAACTCATAATTGGTGATATACTGATCAAAAGTAATTTTTTTAGATCACTGTACTCCCCTCAATTGATTGAAGGCCAACAATACTGGTGATTCCCACAGAGGCAAGATAGGAATAATGAACACATTTCCATCTATCTCTTTAAAATGAACTTTTAATTCCCTTAATTACATTGGTGACATATATTAAGACAAAATGATAATTATACTAGTCCCCAAATTAAGATCAATCCTAAATTCTAGTTATTTTTTTCCTTTCAATCCTAAAAAATATTTAAAAAATATATCTAGATTATGATCCAAAACATCTAAAATACAACTATTCTCAATATATTCCATCAGTGAAAAATTCAATTGTCCCAATTAGTATATGGTCATTCCATAATATGGTGCTAAAAATCTCATTACACATACCTTTAGATTTTAATATCCATTAATGATATTCTTGACCCTATAATCATTCATAAAACTAACCATGGAATAATGAAATTTGATGTGTTCTTTGATCATTGTCACACAATATATACCCATGATTATTTCATTTAAATCTATCTCAATCATAGATATGTCACATATCAATTGGACACCATCAACAATTATATAAAATTCTATAATAATTGAGGATTTACATTATATTTTTACAAGAAGAGTTTTATGTCTCAAAATAGAAGGGGTCATTTAAAAATTTAAACCCAACAAATAAACATCCTGTGAAGCAGTAATTGACTAGGATTCAAGAGTATCAAAAAGGGAATTCAAAATCGTATAATTCAAAAGATTCATATCTCAAATCGCCAATCATCCAAATTGATAATTGTCAAGCACTTACCCATATCCATATAACTATTTACTCACTACAATTTTTTCTTTATTTCTATATTAAGATTTCCTTTATTGTTGATTCATGGTATTATTTGAGTCACCACGGCTATATGTGTTTTATTTACGATAACTACTCTACAACACTCTCTATATTGATGAATATGATGTCTTTGAATCATGAGATGTGTCACAAACACCCAACCTTGGATCACTATGATAATAGCACAAAAGAAGACCCAGGTTATTACACTTCTAACATTATCTAGGTTGGGTAATAAAATAATAATTAATGTGATTCTTGGAACCACATTGTAATCTGCTCAACTGACTTTTTATGTCTAGGAAGAAATTTTCTGATCTTATTGTTAGATATTGATGTGTTTCACATTCTTGAGAATAGGTGTCCCATTTAATATTCATGTTAGTGTTATATTTCCCTCCTCATATATTGATTAGATTCATACATCTTATAATTTTATTTGTAATGGTGAAAGTCATCATAAAAAATTTATTTGGTTGAGCTACTGACTCAAAATTTTGAAAATCAAGAATTATTCTTCGAACCAACTATTGGGTCACTTGTGGCATAGGTGAAACCACATTTTAGAATCATCTTATAGTTGGTTTCAATAATTACTACTTGGTTCCATATTCTATAACACAAAAAATTCTATAAGTATAAATCTCTACCATCTGAAGGATTACAATTTCAAATTCTTCTATAGAGCTACAATCACAAAAGGATTTCAAAAAATTCCACATAATCAATTTTCAAACCATATTTAAAAAATCTACCATGCTTTTGAAAATTAAACCATTTTCAAAATACCACAATCATTCCATATTCAAAATATAACATTTGAAAACATTTTTTCAATATATTTGGAAAATCAATATTTTTCAGAAAATTATAGATAATTACTTAATATGAAATATCTACTCATAGTTTGATGTAAATTATATATTTCTTTTCATACTATTATTATTGGATAGACCCATGGAAATTTGATTAAAAATTTTATAAATGTCTCCCAAAAATTTATGCACCCAAATCCCTGGTAACAATATATTTAGAATTAATAAGTTAGCTATGTCTTTTTATGTTATGTATTTGATGTCCAAACAATCCTACTCCTTTCTATCATTCCAACTCATAGACTTTCCTAATATAATTTAAACTAGAAGACCGAAAAACCAATACTATTTTTAAAGAAATAATGATATACTAGAGATGAATGATACCATTTGAAACATCCCTTCATTCCTAATTTTCTTGAGTCAATATGAAATTGCTACTTACCTATAGGTGAAATACACAAGACATCAAAGCATGGTAATAAATGTCCCTAGATTCAGTATAATTGGAGGATTATTTTTTATTTTAAAAATAAAAATAAACAAACCAGTCATAACATAAGAAAACCCACAATAGGACACATGATAGCAATGTAGTATAACTCAGATTAATTCCAAAAGAAATCATTTCCAGACTATATGATAACCCATACCAGATTAATAAAGCAGAATACTACACCAAAAAGCTGAATGACTCAAATGACATAACTATATATCTCCCAACATGATCCATGATCATAATCCACAAAACAACCCAACATATCATGATACATCACTAATGAAATTTGATATCTTATATGTACTTGTCAGGATATACGATATATTAAAGACAACATAAGAGTTAAATTGCTACATGAGTAAGGAAACTTAGTATAGTTTCCACAGATAACTTCTCTACTGAATCCACTATGTTAGACCATGATTTCACATTTATATAAATAAAATTATGTAAAAATTTTTAAAATCAATACAATTTAAATCAAAATATAAAATTGTGTCCATACTAAAACATGTTATAAATAAATATACAAAATAATCATTAAACCATTTCACTTTTTTAATTAACCATTCCATTGCACATTTCCACACATCCAACCATGTGTGAAATCATGTAACCCACTATACCTGTGTGTGGTGAGTAATCCATTAACCATGTAATCACTTGATGAACCATTTGATCGGGGAAAGATTATACCCTTATCTATCTAACTATTTATGGGAGAAACTTCACACCCTTATCTATTTATTTTTTTATGGAAGGGGAGTTTATACCCTTATCCATCCCACTTTTTATTAGGGAAAATTCATACCGTTATTCGTATTGTATAGACATTAACCCACTCACACACACTGTAAATTTCAAACACCATGCCAAGAAAATCATTTCATCCAATCCCAATAAAAAATGACTTTTTTGAAATAATTTACATCAAATCATTTCAATAAATCAAAACAAATACATATTTTAAAATAAATATTTTAATATATTTAAAATAGTTCTCTTATCACCACCAATTTGTTCAATTTTATTGACCTTTTCTAAATAATATTTCTTGAAAAATTTTGAATCAATTTCTCAATACATTTCAAGAAATTAATAAAAATTCAAAAAAATGATTTTATATATGAGTAAGATGATTCGATAGTGAAGACACCTATCAATAAAATTATGGTGAATGTGAATAATGAATAAAATTATTAAACAAAATCAGTTTGAATCTCTAAAAACTGACCTTATATCTTGTTCCCTAACATCAAAATAGACATGTCTCTTCATTATTAACATCCACTATCGATGATCTATCCTTATATAACTAGATAAATGAATGAAAGATATAGAAAAGATTATATATAATGAAATACACCAGGAATAGTGAATTTCCAAGAAATAGATTCATTAACGCACAAATAATTTCCAACATATCACTAAAAATTCGAAGGGGAAAGATTCCACCATCATTGGGAGGAGTAAAAAATTAATTATAGTCTAAATAAAAGAAAATATTGTATTTGGGGATAAACTGAGTTAGATCCACTTATTTAGGATCTAAATTTTTACCATGTGTGGTTAGTCACCCAGTTAAGAAGCTGTGTGAAAACAATGAAAATTCCTATATCCCAATAAAGAATGATTAATTGAAGGTGTATGTATGGTTTGGCCAAACCATGATCCTAACTATATGTCACCTATATTAAATGTTAAATAATCACCATGAATGACATGAATTTACATTCATTCACATTGAGGATTTTATTTAGTTTTAGATTTTTAAATACATTTTTTATCATTCATAAATAACAACCCTCATATATATAAAATGGGTATGAAAACAATTGTATCCATAATTTCAAAATATAAATATTTTGAAAAAATATATTTATTTTTCATGATAAAATTTTTTGAAAAATTAATCATGGTATATTTCTTTCTCTTAGCGGTCCTTATACGTTTTGTAAAAAATTTCAAAACATGGGATGAGCACAAATATATCAGCAGATAAATAAAATAATTAATTTAATCATTAGTCCTTGAATATAATAAAGTCATTAATATTTTTAAAAAAAATCATATTTTCACCCAAAAAACATAAATCATTTATTTTACCTCATTAAAACATATGATTTATGTATAAATACATAGAAATCATAAATTAAAAATGTATCTTGTGTCATCTATATTATTATTCAATTTTTTATTTCATGGCTAAATAGAGAGTAACCTTCATTGTTATATTTGAAATATCGATCATGATATATTAACAAAATCTCTTAGGTGAAACCATAAAATTTAATTCTGTATAATTACCCAATGAAATAGAGATCTATTATGGGCTCAAAAAACCTCATTTTATCATGTGACCACCCATACTTATAAACAATTCTTATGAACCATAACATAATTATAACACATAAAATAAACATAATGTAAAATATAACATTTCCACTTCAAAATAACATTATATAATTTTGAAATATTGAAATAATAAATTCATTCTCAAAACCATTTTCAATACAAAAATACTAGGAAATTGAATCAGGTATTTTTTCATTTTAAAAACATTACTTCTTGAAGAGGAAGAAAAATGTCAATTAATGGCCAGGTCTGTGGAAAAGAAATTATCACCATATATAATGAAAAATATTCCATTTTTCATTTTTAAAATTGAAATTATTTTTTAAAAACGATAACCATTGAATCCATTTTAATGATATAATAAGTCAAATAGGTTGTTTATATATCTTTTAAAACAACGTGGTGTATAACATAGTAACATGCTTCAATGAAAGGAGATTGGAACGATGTTCTTTACCATGAGTTTGACTCATCCCAGACGTTAATTATCATCCTATGTAATATAATACTATAAATGTTTTACTTTATTGAGAATATTTTTCATATTTATTATTCCATTTGTATCACATATTATAATGTTATAATAATTTCATAATTATTTAAACTCGCATCAGATTGTTTGTCAATATTCAGTACTTGAGTTCATGATGAACCAGATAAGATTTCAATTTTCAAAGTGGAAATGATTACATAAACTCAAGAATAATATTAATTATATAGTAATCACTTTTATATATCATTTATACTTTTAAATACATTTATTAAATGTGGATATGAAAATTGAACAATGGTACAATCATGGAGATGGTATGTTGTAAATATGCATGAGTAACATTTTAGTTTTTCAATTATCATTATGGAATAAATGTATTTTTTAATTTTTATTCTCATAATGATAATAATATCATAAAATAATATAAATATATATATCATACATGTGACCTGGTGAATAAAAACAAATCACATTTCTTCATTGAGATGATAATTTACACGTACACACCAACTACATTTATATTATTATGTGCATGTAAGGTAATGAAATAAATTATATGTTATTATTTAAACATAATAAATATTTCATGAATATCACATATAAACTGCATTGAAATATTTATAACTAGTCCTCTGTGATGGAGATGAAAAACAAATTATATTGGTTCGTGGAGGTGATAGTTTACACGTATGCACGAGCGATTAATTTTGCCCATTTAATTGAAACAGAGAAGGATTTTGGTGATTAAAATTACATAACAACATCTTATTGTATTTATTAAATTGTAGTTTTTATATCATCATGGTTGAAGAAAATTTATAATAAGTGGAAGATGAAATTAAATATAAACACTTAAATAAAAAATGGTACTTATCCTTCAGACGATCACCTTTCTTAAAAACCTTAACACCTATAAGGGGGTGTTATGCTAAAAAATATGACCTCTAGAATGCCTGGAGGTATTATAAAAAAGTATTTTCATAGATCTAGATGGAAACAAATGGTTTTTTATGTGTAATAGAAAGAGAATAATTGGTACCCTATTCCATGAGAGAGGAGGTGATATTTTTTAATTATTTAAAATATCACATTAATTAATATTTATAATCTATTACAAATGGATCAAAAAAAATATTTATATGAAAGGAGATTTTTGGGTAGAAATAAATTAATCCAATGAAAAGTAGAATTATTTTTATTATTTTGTAGTCCTTATCTTTTTGTCTTAATCCTTATTAAATATTCCCTTAACATGATGTAATTTTTAATTTGATAATTAATATAATAACTATTAAATTATTAAAGAAAAAATTATTTATAAAAGAAATATTTAGACTTTCTATAATATATTATTTAAGGTTTATATTTTTATTAATTTTATAATATATAATAAAATATTATTTATTTTAATATTTCATAAATATCATTTCTGATAGAATTCACTTATTCACTATGTAAAAATATTATAACAACTTTAATACATATAAAAATAATTTCACTCATCCATAAAATGTCAAATTCATCCATATAATTTTTGAATGGAATATAATATTTCACAATATATGTTTTAATATTTTTAATATCATTTATTTCATTTTTTCTTATATTAAATTAATGACTCCGTCATCATTGTGTCAAAATTAAATTCAATTATTTAGTTATTCGAACTTATAAATTATTTATAATGATGAAGATATGAATTTTATATTAATAATGATTATTTATAGTTTAATTTTTATTTAATTTAACCCTATATTAATAATTATTTACTCAGTAAAAATTTTAGAATGAAATTTTAAACTTATTTTTTATTAAAATATAAGAAATTTAATATTCTTACCAATGTGGCATAAAAGGTTATAATTTCTACCTATGGTTTATTTTGGTAAAAATCCACTCATCCCATGAAATTAGGACAAGTATCATTATAATTATATAGTTTTATAATATTATGTTTAACATTAATTTCTCTATTTTCCCTAAACAATGGTAAATAAAATACTAAAATTATTAATAACAATAAAGTATGTTTATCCAATTAGAACAAAATTTAAATACTAATTAACGTTTTTTATGTGTATTTTTCATAATTCAATTCAAATAATTAGCTATATTAAGAACAACACTAGTCCTACAGATGTGGCAAGAACGTAGCTAGAAGAGACATTCAAAATATCAGTTAGTTTATATATATAATTTCAATAAAAATTCACTCATTTTACATACATTTTACTAATAAATTTAGTTTTTTTTTCTTTTATTAATTTAGAAATTTTATTTACTGTATAATAAATATCAGAAAAAAATCCGTTTTTAAATAAAATGTAATATATTTTACTATTTATCAAAAAAATGAAACATTTCAAAAAAATACAATAATTTCAACCAATGAAAAATTTTCTAATATTATAATAATCATGAAGATTAATCATCCATACAAAAACTATATAACTTCAAAGATATATTTTTAAAAAAACCTGACCATGAATAGGTGGTAAAACATCCTTTTGAAAATACATGGTTCTTTTATGCTTAATATTGAATTTATTCTTATTTTAAACATATAAAATTTAATAGAATAAAGTGGAAACATTTATTAAACATATGAAAACATAATATAGTTAGTTATGTTCATTCCCTCTATTCTAATGACTATAAGATAATAACCACAAAAAATAATATTATTAATAATATATTATTTTTTGGTATAACTCAGTTTGGTGTGTAATATATTATTTTGGAGAAAACCATTGTTGTGTAATAGAAACTCTATAAAATATATCATCACCTTAAAATTATAATTACTATATAATTAAAATATATTAATAAATTTGAAAATTCATTACTCTGTAATTATATTGGATGTTAAATCATTCCCCTTTTAGAAATTGTGTCCTCTAAACTTCATTCACCTATAAAATAAGTGGGGGTCTTTCATCATCATATAATATTCATATCCCCATGTTTCCACTTTAACTATATTGTGATTTTATAAAATCCTAGCTTGTTGAATCACCTTATTAGACAACACTTATTCTATGTGGTCAAGAACTGGTTGTTCCTTGCCAGAAATATTCCCTTCCAGTTGAACTACTTATATTCTCAAAATGATATAGATCAAAAATATAATTTTATAACCTTAAAATTTTCAAAAAAATACGGTAGCTAGGGTAAACTCAGAGGTAATTTCAATCATTAGTAAACTGAATCAAATTTCTCTAATATTTCATATATTCCAATGAACTATGGACTCAAATTTCCTTTATTACGATAAAACGTCACTCATTTACATAGAATAAATTGGAGAAAAATATGATCACGTAAAATGAATGAAAGATCATTCTTCTGTTTATCCAAACAACATTTCTACCAACTCTTTGATATACTCATGTGTCTTTGAATCACCTAAAATTTCTCTAACATCACTTATAACAACTCTAGTCCCATCAACATCCATCCCATGACAACATCCAAAAAATATAGTATCCAACACACATTTCCAAATAATTCCTCAAATGGTTCCATCTACATACTAGAATGAAAAATGAAATTATATGAAATATGATACAATGAAATTTTTAGATCTTAAATTCAACGGTAATCCATTAAAAATTAACATAATATATTATCCAATGTATGAATTGTTAGTTCTAACTACAAATATGATTGATGATGAGAAGTTGTATAGAAATTTAATTCAGTACCTGAAGAATTATTAAGGTCCTTCCAAAAGATTTATGTTAGCCTATGATTATGACATGATATAATGGATAAAGGTACTCTATGTAACCTATCCATATCATTGAGATTCAAATGAGAATGTTGATCTAGAAACAATGTATCTCTAATAGTAGTAGAATGTTCATATTTAGTCATTCGAACAACAATGATCCAAATTTCATTGTTTCCTATAGATTTATTTTTAATCCAACTAAGAAATCTATTGATATATTTTCCCATTTCTACTCTACCGCTAGGAACGATTGTATCATCCAATTAGGAAATGGTTATTCTTCTTCAACCAACTAAAAACTAAAACATTCACAACAAATTCAGTAATATATCTTTTCCTTCCATACCATTAGTAATATAATTGATGGTATCTATACATAATATTACTGCCTAGATCAACTGAAAATAGAGAGCTATGAGCTTCAGATAACAAATCATTCATCTTCTATGAATCAAAGAACCCATGTTACATCTTCCAAAATCTCAACACACATTATTTATCAATGATAAATATTAGAAACATACCCCTCGAACCAATTGTACATTTTTTTTGCGATTCACTTTCTTCCTTCGATGCGTTCTTAATTTTTTTTGATAGATATGATTTAACTGAAAGTTGTATTAAAATAGAATAATTTCTTAAACCATCATATTCAATGATAAATAAGATCAAATCATTAACTGAAGGATCGTGTTCTAAATGTAATATGGTTAATGTTTCATTCCTTTTTCTACTCAAAGAATCAAACACATTATTGTGTATTATTGGATTTTAATGGATCATGCCGTCATTGTCTTTGATTAGTCTCAATAATCTTTATCTCATTTTAATTCATTCTGATTTAAAATATACATCAATCTTCTATGGTTTTTATATATTTTAAATTTTGATCTTGTAAGATGATGGATGAAAATTTTTAAAGGAAAAAAACATCAGCTAATTCAAAATCAGGTATAGGTTAATTTAACTCACAAGGACTTAAATTTTGTAAATCACAAGAAATTAGATATTAATTATTCATTAAGACGACCAATTACTTTCATTAAAGAATCAATATAGATGAAAAATTCAGTATTTATAGAAAGAAGAGATGAAACGGGAGAATTCACCAGTCTTTTTTCAATTTTAGAAAACAATCATCGTATTCTTTGTCATTGTGATCTTAATACCTTTGAGAGTTAACATATTCAGTGGGCTACATAACCATGCAGTGATTTTAACAATACATTTTTAGTATCTTGTTAAATCATAAAAACTATGTATCTCATTTATATTTCTATATCTCATCCATTATTAAAAAAGTATCATTTTAGAATGAAAAATAGTAATGCTATCTTTACAAACAATGTGAACAAGGAAACAATTTAGTTTTAACCAAAACTAAAAATTTATGTATTCCGATACTATTTATCTTCTTTATTTTTTTAAAACAACCCTTATATTTCATTCATTCTCATATTTATGATAAAAATATAAATAATATTAAATAATATACCCAACCACAAAAATATCAAAGAACTCATGGAATAATATATAAATAAGATCTATGACTACAATAGGTGAGTTAGTTAATTCAAAATTTATAACTAAAAAATCGTAATTGACATAACTAGTATGAAACATAGTCTTCAGAATATCTACTTTCATTACATTCAACTGATGGTACGACGACCTCAAGAAAACCATTGGATAATATTATGCATCATGGATCAGATAAAAATCATTGATAAGTGGAAAAGGATAATTGTTCATAATAGTGATGTTATTAAAGTCTCTTAAATAATTAAATATTCTCATTTTAAATCATTATTTTTAAAAAAATGGATGGAGAAACCGATAGTGATGTGCTAGGAAAAATGTTACCTTTATCTAATAACACATACAATTTCTTATTCAACCCAAAATAAAAAAATTGAGCTATTTGAAAAGGGGGTTTTCAAATTGGATTAGAATCAAGAAATAATTCAATAATAAATATAACTACTCGAACAAGTTTAATTCTAGGAATCTAATTAAGAAAAACATCGAGATACTCATTTACTAGTGGAACTTCATTAATCTGAACAGTTGCTTTTTTCAACAATATGTGTTATATAAAACAGTCATGTCAATATTTTAATAGTTTATGGACTTAATAATATGTTATTAATGGGAAGGGTTCATTCATACACACAAAATGAATTTTTTTTGAAAAAAACATCTTTATCTCTACAGTTAATCTTAACATAATAAATAGAAATCCTGTCCATACCAAAAATTACATTAAACACCATTATAGGCAATACAACACAGTTTTTAGGTAGATTATTTCCATGTAAAAGGATAAAAATTTATTATATTTTCTTTTATCCATAACACATACCCTAGATATTGTTATCCTATGTTTTTTATTTATTTCATGAGGTTGAATTTCCAATTTAGTAGGACAATTCTCAGAAATATAAAAATTTATAGACCCTAAATAAAAAAACACATAGCCATAATATAAAAAAAACCATGTACATGATAACACATAATTTGATGGCCCAACATCTTCTAATGTTGTTGAAAAGGATTTCACCACACTATAATTTCTATATTTTGGATTCTTCCCGTCATTTGGGTTCCTCTTCAGACATTCGTTTTCATAATGACCCATCTCGTTACATTTAAAACATTTTATTGACTCTAAATTATGTTTTTCATTATTAATACCATGGTATTTTCCATTGTAGATATAGGTATTATGTCCCACTTTTCCACATCAGAAGCACTTACCATAAATCTGAAGTATTTCCCAACTGTGTTTTTACCACAATTATCAGAAACTATAAATTTAATTTTATACTACTGGAATTGTGGATGAATTCTTCCCCTTTTACTATGACATCGTATTCTTATTTTTTCTTCTTCAAAGATTACCTGATCATTATAAATCTCTAGTTCCACTTTCTTCACATATCATACAATTTATTCACAACATTTGAATTCATGAGACACCAATTCCCTGTAATAATTTTTCTTTATTTTTTAGTAAAAATGTTTGATTTTACTATCATGATCTTCGATGAAATTTGTATCATCCGTTGCATGTTGAGTGAATTTTATTTTTTATGTAGCCACCGAGTAATTATACTACCTCAATTACAACAATATTTTCTCTATCATATGTAGAACCACCATAAGAAAATATGTTTATAGAAACAGATTTTTTAATTCATCTCACTCTAAATCATAAATATATTCAATGTCCATGATATTCTTATGCATCGACCACAACTGATTAAATTCCCCTTGAAAATGATAACAAAATTCAAACATTTTGATTTTCTAAACACCCCATAAAATCAATATCATTTCTATTGCATTAACCCACTATTTAGTTATCACGGGGTCTGATGATCATACGAATAATGAGAGATGTTGGATAATGAAATGATGTACTACTAAAATATTCTTATATGGTTGATCATTTTCATGGATTCCTCCACCATTTAAAGATTATTTCAACTGATTCATCATAGAAAAAAAATTAATTCAGTTTTGATTCTGACCATATTATGTTTATAATTTGGAAGGTTGTTTTCCCTGAGATGTCTTTACATCAAAACCACACTATTTTCTATATAGAAAACCATTCTGGGTAGACATATCATTGATGAAGAAACTTTTTAATGTTCAAATTAAACATCATTACAATTTTAAAATAATGTCAAAATAATGTGGTGATATTTTATTATTATTATCCTAATGTCTTAACTTTTCTAAATTGACCACTAATACAATCTATAAGGCCCCGACATTAAAAAATTTATAATATTGATTTTTGTCATGAAATTTCATTTATTCACATTGAGGATCATTTCATGTTTAGAGTTTTAGATAATTAATTCATCATTCATACATAATATATTTAATACATAAAATGTGGCTACAACTAAAAAATATCAATTTTTTACAAAATAAAAAAAATATTGAAATAAAACATGATTTATTTTTCATGATAATAATATTCATAAAATTAATATTGATATAATCCTTTATCCTAAAAATCCTTTTATAATATGAAATAAAATTAAAATATGGGATTACCATAAAAATATTAGGAAGTGAAAAAATTAAGGCATGAATTCATTAGTCTATAAATATTTTAAACTCGTGGAAACATTTTCCATAAATCGTAATTTTCACCCATAAAAAATAAACCCATTAGCTTTACTCATGAAACATAATTTTTTATAAAACACCATAGAAATCATAAATAATAATGATAAATTTTGGCATTCATATCATTCTTTCATTGTAGATTTATTGGCTATATATGGAGAAAACATTATCGTTGCATTTGGAATACCCATCATGGTATACAACCAAAATATATTAAAAGAGAGCATGTCATTTAAATCCATCTCATTACCCTATTCATTAGAGAAATATCATGGGCTCACCCACCTTCGGTTTATCACGAAACTACCAATACTCATAAAAATTTACCAATAACCATAATATAATCACAACACATAAAACAAGAGAAAAGGAAAAAATAACATTAACAGATTGAAATCACAAGATATCATTATAAGATATTGAAATTATCAATCTGTTATAAAAGCCAATTTCAATAAAAAAATCTCACAATGGAATATGGTGTTTATTTCTTATTTAACCACATTACATTATTTCAAAGAAGCCAAATATAATATAATGGTCAGTACTGTGGAAAATTCATTGTCAATATATATTTTAAAAAAAATTGATTTTCATATTAATGAAATTAAAAATGCTTCATATAGAATGATTACATTTAAAAAAATTAGTTAAAATAAAATTAAAATCGATTTATTATACACCATATAATAGAAGGTGGTGTATAACACCGAAATCATCATCATTGAAATGAGATTGAGATAAAGTCACTTACATCGAGTTAGACTCATTTAATAGGTTATTTATATTCTTAAATAATAAATTTATATAAATTTTAAATATCGTGAGAGAATGTTTCAAATTTATTATTCCCTTTATTACACATGGTAGTATTTTATTATAATTATTTATTTATTTAAACTCACAATGAATGTTTTGTCAATAATTGATACATGAGTTCATGATCAGTTTGGTATGATTTCAATAGTCAAAATAGTCATGAATCCTTCATCTACAGGAAAATATTAATTATATATTATTCAATTTTATAAAACAATTATACTTTTAAATCCATTCCTTACATGTGGATATGAAAAATGGACTCTGTTACATTATGGGAGACTGTAAGTCGTACGTACGGATGAGTGAGGTTTAGATTTTCTTCAAAATTCATTGTGGAAATAAGGTAGGTGAAAGTATATCTTTTAATAGTTATAATTAAATCAATAAAATAATACTAATTAATTTTTTATATTAATATATATCATACATTTTATGTGGTGAAGGAAACTGAATCATATTGATCTGCAAATTTGATAACTCACATGTACACACGAATTACATTACCATTATTATGTTCATGGAAGATAAAAACATAAATGATATTTTATTCATTAAAAATGATACAGATGACATTAATATCTTATATAAACATTAAATGCATCACTATGACCCATCTTAAGAGAAGTTAATGAAAAACAAATTATATTGGCTCATGGAGGTGATAGTTCAGATGTACTCAAAAACAATTATTTCTTTTCTCATTTAATAGAATCTAAGATTGATTTTGGTAATGATAAAAAAAGTAAATTATCTCCGTATATTAAGATTAATATAGTTGTTATATCATCATGTTTTGAGAATAATTTATGAAATTGGATGATGAAATAAAATAGAAACACTTAAATAGTTACATTACATTTCTTTCATATGATCACCTTTTTTAACACCTTAACACATGTAAAAAAGGTGTTATGACTAAATTAAGTCCTCTAGAATATGAAGAGATATTTTTTGAAAGTTTTTATGAATATATTGGATGATCAAAATAGTTTTTTAGGAATATAAAAGTCAGATGAATGGATTCTCTTATATAATAGAGGGGAGGGGCACTCTTGAATTCATTCCAAGTAAGAAATTAATATAAATTGATTTTCTTTTCTGAATGGATCCAAACTAAATTATTTATAATATAATATTATTTTTGGATGAAATAAATTATTTTCATTTACATTAGATGAGTTTTTATTATATAAAAATCGATATTTTTTGTTTTATTCTTTATTAGTTCAAATAGTGACATTATGTACTTTATAATTTGAGTGTGATTATAGTTACAATAAAATTATTAAGATCCCAAAATGAGTGATTAATGAAATTAATCTATTTAAAACACTCTTATAGATGATGGATATATATTTTTTGAATTTTATATCATTTTATAATGTATTATTTAATTTGAAATCTTATAAATGTCAATTTTGACACTATTCACTAACTGACATTTTATATATATCATATAAACATTATTACTTATAAAAAACAAAATTAAATATTCTATAAATTTTAAAATAAGTCCTTAAACTCATTGATGTCATTAATATTTCAAATTATAATTATTTTAATATTATAAATATCATTTATTTGATTCTTCCATTCATAAATTCATTATTTATTTATTAGTATATCCCAACTAAATTTAATTATTTATTATCTATAAATTAAAATTCAATTATAATGATGTAGATAAAAATAATCTCCTTAAAATATCTATATATATTGTATTTTATATTTTATAAATATCAATAAAAAATAATTTACTTATTAAAAATATGTGTATGGTGTTTTTAATATATTTTTTAATAAACTATAATAAATATCATATTCCTAAAAAAAGATCCATAAAATGGATATAATTGAAACCTAAGGTTTTCTTGGTCTAAACCAACTAAATATCAGAATTTTGGAAAATTTTAGAGTAATTTTATAAAATTATGATATTATTTTTACCTTTTATTATCTGATTTAACTTTAGTCATAGTAAATAAAATAATATCGTCATTATTCACAAATAATTATGTCCATTATATTAGACCATAGTTTTTATAATTATTAGAACATTCTATTTCCCTTTTTCAATTTTCAGTTCATAGAAGTAGCTACATTATGTCTATCCCTGATCCCACTGAGGTGGCGAGAATGCGGGTAAAAGAGACTTTTAAAATTTCATTGAATTTTTATATCTAATTTGAATATAAAAATTACTCTAATGAACTAAAATTAATTAATACATGTATTATATATCTACTTCCATTTTAAAATAATTTGTTTAATGTATAATTATTATTTAATAACAAAATATTTTTTACTACAATGTAGTATTTTTCACTATTCATCTAGAAAATGAAACTTTTCATAAAAATTTCAAAATATCAGCCAATGTATCTTTATACAATACACTTCTAATGAATAAGTATAACCTTCCATATATAAATTATAAATATTTTAAAATATATATTTATAAAAACTTTCACCATCTGTAGGCGGAAAAACTACTTTCTAAAAATATTAGAGCTTTTTATGATTAAATTGGATATATTCTTATATTAAGACAAAAAAATAATTGGGAAAAGGTTAAAACATTTAATAAAATTGTTTAATCACAATAAATAATGGTTTATTCATTCTTCCCAATAAAATTTTTACGTGATGACAACCATTTAAAATATTAATATTAATAATATAATATTTTTTTGGTTTAACTCAGTCTTGTGTGAAATGTAATATTTTAGAGAAACCAATTGTTGTGTGTCGGGTATGATATAAGAATTAGAATGTCATTTAATGTATAATTACTGTCTTATTTATAAATATTAATAGAAACTAAAATGTCTTATTCTATAATTACATGGGATGTTACACTAACTGTGTGCCTACCCAGAGTCCACTACCTCTCTTTAAATGGATTTATATAGGAGTATCACAATTTTTACTAAACATTATCACACTATTAACCTCCATAAAATCCAAAAAAAACATTCAAAAAGTCCTCCAAGCCCTCCACAAAATTACCCAAACTCCTTACATAAATAATATGTCACGCCCCGTCTTTGGGGCCCGTGTCGTGACTACCCCAACCCCATCTTCCATAGGCTAGGGGATGGAAACTAGCACCAAAGGCGTAATACCTATAAAAATGGAAGGAATTTCCTTTAACCTGTACACACACAAAACCTGAACACAAGAAGCAGAGTACGCTACTGTAAGTAATCACTATGTAAAATTGTATACAAAAGAAAGTGCTGAATAGAAAGATGCCGGAAATACAAGCCCGATAGTAATGTACAACAACGGTAAAACTAGTACAACTGCAGAAAGGTAAACAACAACAACTGAGTCATCCTCTAGGAATCCCACCTGAAGGGTGGGTACAGATGGCCTCCTCTGCACCCCATGTCCCTCTGTCCGCTCCGTGTATCTCACGCCAAATGGTCCACCTCCGGGTACCGTCTAGCTCTAAAAATCTCTGCCTCGATCAGTGCTATCTGTCGTCTACAACCAACACAACAATGTGCGAGCATAGCCCTTTTCGGTCTGATTATAACGATACTCAGTTAGGGACCCTAAGACCCCCTAATATCTCCCAGAATTCAAAATGTCTAAACCACAGAATTAAGATACAATTATGATGTGTCAACCAACCCTACATAGGTATATTCCCATACATATACCTGAATTACCAGTCACAGTCCAGCTCCAACTCTCGAACCCAAGAAGAACCCAGTCGACACAGGAAGTAAAGTCAATCACATCGATGATAATGATTGAAAGACAAGACTCAGATCACACCAGCATGCATCTCTCGTATTGAGATAGAGATTATCAGATGTAGACATAGTTTCATTTGAGCTGTCAGAACAACATAAAATATAGGACCAGCTAAGTTGTTGGACCCACACAGGATACACGAACCATCTATTCTGTCAGAACCACATTGGATACAGGAACAGAAGTCCGAAATTTTGGACCCACGGAGGATCTCGGTACAGTAGTCATCGCTGTCAAACCCACAGAGGAATCTGGTTCAGTAGTCATCACTGTCGAAACCACATAAGATTCTGGTACAATAGTCAGTGAAACTAGCTCAAGGGTTCCCGCACATAGCACGCTGGATTACGAGAGGGTACGCTCAAAGATTCATGTGTCGATACATCAACTACCACAAAGTCTCTAGTTGATGTATCTCGTAGTTTTTCCTCATCAAAAGTAACCCTATGCAAAAGTCGGCGCATTAATCAGACGCCCGATCTGAGAGTTATTGGAATTTTCATTCCAAGGGCCCGGTTGGATTTACGCTGGATCCAAACCTAGCCATTTTCCAAATTTGACCAAAACTCACTTAGATTATTTCAAAAGGACCTCCTCATTGTTAGGGTCCCAGTGCTACAGATGGCTCGTCGATCGAATGCGCGGTCTAAGAGATATTCGTATTTAAGTGAAGTCGGGCCCAGCCCGTCAAGCCAAGGGGGCTGGCATGTCCGCCCGACCCGGCTCAGCGGGTCCGACCCAGCTGGGGTGCCAGCCTAGCCCGGATCGGTAGGTCTGACCCGGATGGGGGGTCAGCCCGACCCGGTGGGGTGTGGCCCACCTGTGGACCCGGCCCGCGCTGTCGGTCGGTCTGGTTTTCCTGGCAGCACCAAACGGCAACGTCTCTCCCCTACTCGGCCAGCCGTAGCTGTCTGGTTCTTCTCGGAGAACATCGCCCGAACAACGTGCCATAGTTCTCCTCCGTGTGTCGGCTGCATGCGTCGCGGTCCTCCAGAACGACTGGCAGGAGGCCGACTAGTTCGCCCAGCGGTGCGGTTCACGAAAGCGGGTTGCGACTCCTCTGCATGGCGCTTGCGGGCGCCACAGTTTTCCAGCCTGGCCGACAGGCAGCTAGCCAGTTCGGTTCCGCCGAGGGCCCCATGGATGCGGGCCGCGTCTTCCTCCACGCGGCCTGTGCAACAACGTTGTTCCCCTACCGATGTGACCTGGCCTTGCCGCGGCCTTGGTGTCCACAGTGCGGTGCGATGGTGTCGTGCCTATTCATCCGCCACGGACCTCCCAGACGCGGTTCCTCTTCCGCCCGCTGTGGTCCTCCTGGCCGAAGTTATTCTCTGGTGTGTTACTACGTCACTTCACCCTTTCGGATCTATCTCTGACATAATCATGTGTAATCAATAAAGGGGAGGGATGGCCCATGTTCGTGTTGTCCAAGCCCTCCTCATCAATTGATAACATTTGGTTTTCCTAACTAGAATTTTATATTCCGATGAACGAATGTGTACTTTCATATTTGAAATTAATAAAAAATTCCTCTACCTTGATTTCATTGTTCGCTTGATGGTGTCGCGGATATATGGCGTTGTTCCGTTGATGTTGGGAGAAGATGACTTCGTCGTCGGCGATGTTCTTCACGAGCGGAATCTACTCCTCTCTCACGGATGGAGGTTCTTGAAGTTGTCCTTCGTGTTATTCATGTTCTTCGTGGAAAGAATGATTTTTTAAAATTCTCCAAAGCTTCCCATGTTAATATTTCTAACCAAAATAAAATGAAGACAAACCAATTTTTAAAAGGATGGCTTAATGAAATAAAATAGATTCAAATTCATTACTTCACATCCATTAACTAAAAAGTGGGTTCACTCTTTAAATAGGGGGGGAGATGAAGAGGCTCCAAATTAAAAAAAGGGTGTTTCATCCTCCTTGATTGGGGTTTCAAGGAGATAAAGGGGAGTTGAAGAGTTTGAACTCGTGTAGGCCCCACCACATAATATCCTCCCATGGGAGGTTATGTGGGGGTGGGCCCCACCACCAACCTCCCTTTGGAGGTTTTAACTACCATCAAAATAAAATTAGGAAACACACAATTTTATTTTAATTTTACAAAGAAACTCCAATAATTAACTACCACTCCCGATAAAATGAAACTACGGTAAAGGTCTCCTTAAGTGAATACCAGTGTTGTGAGATCATCGTAGTCCTCAGATATCAATTCCGATCACTGGTTCAAAAGATAGAAAAACCTGCACATACGTTTACTAAACGTACCCGAACAAAACTTCAGAAATTTATTTCAGGCACACCGGGCCTCAGAATCATGTGCTGTCAGAAACAGTGGATTAGTAAAATTCCCATGTATTTAAGAAAGAAAATTCCATAGGATTTTTGGGACTTTGCATTATCCCCACCTTAGTTCCTTACATCCCCAAAAGCTATAACACACACTAAGGAAACAAATAGTGGTACTGAGTATGAATCTAAGCCTCCCAATCCCATGTGCTCTCTTAGAGTTTCTCGTGATGTGTGTGAATATGCACTAGTGGAATCAAATATCCAAATAGGAACTGATCCTATCGAAACGCAATCTCCACTCGAAACTCTGTGAATGTCGCCCCGTCATAGATGTCATGCTCCCCATTGTTGATGATGTGGGACGGGTTGTGCACGTATCTCCTCAGCTAGGTTATGTGGAAGATGTCATGCAACCGGTGCAACTAAGGTGGATGGTCCAGGCGTTAAGCCACCTCACCAACTCTTCCGAGAACCTGGAGTGGTCAAATGAATCGTGGAGATAACTCGCTGCCTTGGCCAAATCTCCATAGACCTCATCAAGGAGAGACCTATAGAAAGACGTTGTTCCAATCCTTGAACTCCAATGGTCATCATCTCCTATCAGCATAGGACTTATGTCTTATCTATGTAGTCCTCATCCACTCCTATATGATCTGCACCTTCTCTGTTTTAGCGTGCACAATCTCTGGTCCTACAAGTGCGGACTCCCCTAGGTCAGTCCATTACAGAGGAGAACAGAAAGGTTGGTCATATAGTGCCTCATAAGGTGACATCCTGATGGTAGATTGATAGCTGTTGTTACATGAAAACTCTACCAAGGGAAAGTTATCCTCCCTGTTGAAACTAAAGTCGAGGACGCATGCATAGATCATGTCCTCGAGAGTCTGACTGGTCCTCTCAGTCTGGCCATCCGTCTGTGGGTGGAATACAGTGCTCAAGAAAAGCTACGTCTCGAAGGCTTCCTATAACCCCTTCCATATATGGGATGTGAAATGGGTATCTGGATCGAAGACGATCGTTAATGGTAAACCATGAAGCTGTACGATCTCCTGTTCATAGAGGCTTCCCAAGATCTCTACAGAGCCCTGCTCTCTAATTGGTTGGAAGTGGGTCGACATGGCGATTCAGTCGAAAATCACCCAGATAGAGTCGTGTTCTCTAGATGTACATGAGTGTCCCATCACGAAATCAATGGATATCCCATCCCACTTCCACTCTGCGACCATTAAGGGCTGAACCAAGACTACTAGAACATGGTGCTCCACCTTCACTAGCTGACTTGTGAGGCATCATGAGACAAACTCTAAAACCACCTTATTCATCCTCAGCCACCAGTGCTATCGTCTGAGTTCCTGATACATCTTCACCACTCTTGTATGTACCTCTAGAGGGGAAGTGTGAAACTCCCTCAACCCCTCCTAATGTAGTGTTACTGGTACCATGGTACGTCCTCTAAGGAGGATGGCATGCTACCCACCTTTAGAAAACCCATCAGGTTCCTGTCCTATGGATATCTAAGCATGTCGTGTCTCATAGTCAACATCCCCAGGATGTGCCTCTTTGACTCGCTGAAGAAGTGGAGAGGTGATTGTGAGAGACTGTAGAAAGGCTGCTCCATCTCTATCCACAAATGATATCTGCAACGCGGCCAGCTACTTTGTCGCCTCTCCTAGCAGCTAAATTCACCATCTTCTACTGAGATAATCATCTACAACACTCCCCTTAAATAGATTATAGACTATACCAAAGTCATAGTACTATGGGAACTCGATACATCCTCTCTATCTTAGTTTCATGTCCATCTACGTAATGATATTCCTGAGACTGTAGTGGTCAGAGTAAACTTTAAAACGCCCGCCCATCAGATAGTGAAACCACATAATCAATTTGAAGACCACTGCTTCAAACTCTAGGTCATTGGTAGTGTAGTTATTCTCGTGTTGTCTCAACTACCGAGAACTATACGCGATCACTGCTTGCTCCTTCATTAGGACACACCCGAGTCCGGTACCTAATGCGTCACAAAAAACAACATACCCTATGCCCTCCTCAGAGAGACTAAATATGGCCGCACTGCTCAATATATGCATAAGCTCTTCAAATCTCTACTGGAATCTCTCTAACCACTCGAAGGGTTTCCCCTTCTTCGTCAATGCTTTAAGCAGGGCTGAAACTCTAGAGAGTCTGGCACAAATCTTCGATAGTACCCAGCCAGACCCAAGAAACTCTGCACCTCCGTCACACTTCGGGGTGGCTCCAAAGCTAGTACTCCATCGATCTTTGTTGGGACCACTACAACTCCAGCCTCCAAGATGACGTGTCCCAAGAAGTGAACCTCGAAAATCTAGATTTGTAACTTCCAGAGTTTACTATATAGCAGGTTCTATCGGAGTGTATCCAGCACTACCCACAAATGGTTGGCTTTCTCCTCCTCAGTAGTCGAGTAAATCACTATGTTATTGATGAATACTATGAAAAAGTGAACAATGTAAGGTAGGAAGATCTTGTTCATGAGACTCATGAACTCTGCTGGAGCATTGGTTATGCTGAAGGTCACAAACAAGGACTCATAGTGGCCATATTGACACCTGAAGTCCATCTTCTACACATCCTCATCCAGAACATTGAGATGGTGATAGCCTGACCTGAGGTCTATCTTTGAGAACCATAATGCCCCCTTGAGTTGATTGAAGAGGTATTCAATCCTCGAGAGTGGATACTTGTTCTTTATGTCACCTGATTCAGGCGACGGTAGTTGACACACAGTCGCAAGCTCCCATCCGCATTCTTTGCGAACAAAATCTGTGATTCCTAGGGTGAAACACTGGGTAAAAAAAATCCCTTCCCCTGCAAGTCCTCTATTGTTCCCTGCATCTCATGAAGCTCGGTGGGAGCCATCCGAAATACTAGAGTAGAAATAAGTTATGTCCTAGGGTACATGTAAATGTAGAATTCTACCTCTCTGCGAGGAGGTAGTCCTGGATAATTGTCAGATAAAACACCCACATACTAATCCACTACAATAGGAAAACTCGGACTCCGCCCATCAACCACTCCGAGTATGAGACTAGAAAACTGATCTGTGATCGGCTGCCCCCTCCTCTGCGTATGACAATCCTATGCTACAAAGGATCCCTTCTAGCTGGTGAAGGTGAACCCGGTCCCATCCATGAAGATACACTGCACTTTGCTTCTAATACAATAAATCTAAGCAAGAACAATGGATAACCAGTCCATACCCAAGATGATGTCATAAGGCCTCAACGACGCTACAAGAAGGTCCCAGCCGAATCTCTCGCCTCCTAGTTTATGCTCACATTGTCAGTACCAGTACGTAATCATAGAGTCTGCTCCCGTATAAGTCTCTAGTCGTAAGGATTGTGCAAACGGCTGCATCAGAATCTCTGAGATCCGAACGTGGTCAGTGGAAATAGAAGAATGACTCGCAACTTTGTCTATAAGCACTGCAGCAAGGGTGGAGTAGACATAGATAGTACATCGAATCATCTCAGGTGCTCTATGCTTATAGGCCTTGACTGCCTAGAGATGTGCATGCCCCTGTTTTCCAGCTCCATGTGGTAGGGTTGGACCTCCGGTTGGTGGTGGTGGTAGAGCCTCGAAACATCCTCCACCACCCTCTACTCAGCCAAATCATCTGCCACGTCCACCTGCTCCCGGAGGACCACCACAGTCGAACCTCTGCCTCTGCCTAGGAGGTCCCTCTAGTAATTGATGCTCATCTTCATAGTGGGTCGGGTAGTCATCAGCCATGTGGCCCTGCCCACTGCATGCACAACACCGCATGCTCCTCGTATAGCAGGATATGTCTCGTTGACCCACACAACTGAACCGGTATCCTGGGGGCGCCCACATGATGCCCTGGTCTGCTTGGACCTCTGCATCATCTGTCTACTTCCGACTGGAGAAGACTCCGCTATGTGTCGCCCTGTGGTGGGTCTCGCTGCTGGTGACTGCTTAGTGAGTAATCTATCTACTAGAAGGGCTCGCTCCAGCACCCCTGCCTGCATCGAAATTCTAAGGGGAATCATCAAAGCTCTGATCTCATGCTTGAGTCCCTTCTCAATGGTTTCTGCCCTGATGAAGGGGTCCCATACCATATCCATGGAGTAGACTGAGATCTTAGGGAAACTCACTAAGTACTGAGCTACTATCATGCTGCCTTGCTACAGATGAAGTAACACCTGAATCCGCACCGCAAGAAGGGTGGATGGAACAATCGATGAGTGAAAGAGATTTTCGAAGTCTTTCTAGATTAATGATGCCTCGTCATGCACCTAGAGCATCAGGCTCTACCATCTGCCTACTACTGCATGATAGAGACTCACAAAAAGGATCACCGTGAGGTCGTCTGGTATCCCTACCAATATGAAAACACTCACGACATCCTCCATCCGAGCCGCAACTTCATGTGGGTACGTCTCTCCCCAGAACCTGGGATTCCTCTAGTGCTGGAACTCATGAAACGCACTAAGGCGGCGTGAACTCTCTACTAATGAAGTTGGTGGTATCGGTGGCCCTATGGGTAGTGATACCATTGGTACCTCTGATATGATGGGGGCCCTGCACCGAGGCCTCATCGCTCAGTGGGATACCCTCTTGTACAAAACTCAGAAACCTAGCTGGCTGCCTTTGTGGGGCCATCCTGAAAAAATAAATAGGTGCGCCACGGTTAAATTAGTATACCTGATGAGCTGACATAAGTAATCATGAAGAAATTTTTTTTTCAAAGGGAACACACTTGAAATAAGTGTTTTCATGCACTGAGTCAGAGATTAGAAGTCGGAGTCCTAGTGTATGGATACGTCGACCACCCCACAAACACTGGTTTCTCTAAACTGATGACCACACCCAAAACACTTAACACTATTGTCATTAAAATAATCAGAGTACATGTTCTAATGTAGAACCGAATATTCTAATACCAATTTGTCACAACTCGCCCTTAGGGCCCATACCAAAAACTACCCCAAGCCCATCTTACATATGCTAGGGGCCGGAGACTTGCACCCAAGGCGTAATCCCTATAAAAAGGGAAGGCATTGCGTTTTACCTATACACACAAACATCATGAACACAAGCAGTAGAGTACCGAACTGGAAGTAATAACTAATTAAAACTATATACAAAATAATGTGCTGAAAGGAAAGGGGCCAAAAATACAATCCCAACAGTAAAGTACAATAACTATAAAACTAGTACAACTAGAAAAAGGTAAATAGAAACTACTGAGTCATCTTCTGAGAATCCCACCAGAAGGGTGGGTATAGATGGCCTCCTCATCACCCCAGGTCTGTCCATACAACCCCTGTAAATCTTTCCAAATGGTCCACCTCTGTGTACAGTCTAGCTCTACAACTCTCGGTACCGGCCCATCAAATCCAATGGGCTGGTGGGTCGGCCCGACCCAGCTCGGTGGGTCTGACCTGGCTGGTGGGTCGGTTCGGCCCGACTCGGCGGGTCCGACCCCGCTGGGGGGGGGGGGGGGTCAGCTCGGCCCGGTGGGGCATGTCCCACCTATGGACCCAGCCCATGCTGCGGGCTGGTCCGGTTTTCCCGACGGCGCCAATCGGGGCCAGCTCTCCCCTGCTCGGCCGGCTGTAGCTGGCCAGTTCTTCTCAGCGCACACAGCCTACACAGTGGGCTGCAGTTCTTTTCTGCGTAGTGCCTGTGGGTGCCACAATCCTCCATCCCGGTCAGCAGGGGGCCGACCGGTTCACCGAGCAGAGTGGCTCGCGGAAGTGGGACGCGGCTCCTCCGTGCGTTGCCTGCGGGCGTCATAGTTTTCCAGCCTGTCCGGCAGGCGGCCGAATGGTTCGGTTCAGCCGGGCGACCCATGGATGTGGGCCGCTTCCTCCTCCACGCGGACGGTGTGACGACACCAGTGCTCCACCGCTGCGGCCCGTCCTGGATGCGGCCTTCGGCTCCACAGCGCGGTGCGAAGGCACCGCGCCTCTTCATCGGTCGTGGCCCTTCCGACCATGGTTCCTCTTCTGTCTTCCATGGTCCTCCTGGCCATGGTTATTCTCTAGCGCAGTGCGATGACACCAAGCACTTTCATCTACATCTCCCACTTAATCAAATTTCAAAAACATGGGGATGTCGGCCATGTTCGTGTGGTCCGAACCCTCCTCGTCATTTGATAAGAATTGGTTTTCCAAAATAGAATTTTATACGACTAAGAACGAAGGTGTAATCTCATATTTAAAATTAATACAAAATTACCCTACGTTGATTTCGATGTTCGCTTGATAGCGTCACAGAAGGACAATGTCGTTCTGTTGACATCGGTAAAAGATTTTTTTGTCGTTGGCAACATTCTTCACTGGCAACGTCTACTCCTCTATCGCGGATGGAGGATGTTGAAGTTGTCCTTCATGTTCTTCGTGTTCTTCATGGAACGAATTATTTCTTTCAAATTCTCCAATGCCTCCCAATATATTATGTCCAACCAACATAAAATAAAAACACACAACTTATTAAATGGATGGCTTAATGAATTCAAAGAGATTCAAATTCATTATGTCACATCCATTAATTAAAAATTTGGTTGGCTCATTAAATGGGAGGGAGGACATGAAGAGGCTCCAAATTAAATAAACGGAGTTTCGTCCTCCTTAATTAGGGTTTCAAGGAGTTAAAGGGGAGGTGAAGAGTTTGAACTCGTGTGGGCCCCAGCACATAATATTCTACCATTGGAGGTTATGTAGGGGTAGGCCCCACCACCAACCTCCCTTTGGATGTTTTAACTACCATACAAATAAAATTATGCAACACATAATTTTATTTAAATTTTACATAGAAACCCCAAAAATTAACTACCACTCCCATTAAAATGCAACTATGGTAATGGTCTCCATAAGAGAATTCTGGCGCTATGATTTCATTAGTGTCCTCAGATTTCAATTCCGAGCACTAGTTCAAAAGATAGAAAAACCCGCACGTACATTTTCTGAACTTACATAAAAAAACATCAAAAATTGATTCTGGGCACACCGGGGCTCTGAATCAGGTACTGTCAGAAACCGCAGACACCTAAAATGTTTATGTATTAAAGAGAAAATTATCCACTATATTATAGGGTCTTTACATAATAATATTATATAAATTGTTGCTTACCTTAAACTGGGGGAGGTGCAACCATTGTGAAAAAATAAAGAATATTGTTCACACATAATGATAATTATCTCATGAGATACATCACCTGAAAAAATAAATTGGAGAGATTCATAATTATGTTACCACCCATAAAATCAAAAAATTCACCCAATAAAGCATGCCACATAGAATGTGGAATAATTGTAATCCGAAAATAACCCATGGAATTGAATAGGTAACATTAGGATTTCATAAGTCATGATTTCATGAATAAATTTGGTATTCCCAAATGAATAAGTGAAATCTTATGTGGAATAAAAATCATCATTCTTGAGTTAATGGGAGACAAATAAAGAGTTTTAAAAGGTTTTTTTAAAGAAATGTATTTTGAGAAATATTTATATTTTTATTAAAAAAATTGTCCAAAATTGTATATTTATAAATAGAAAATAGAAGTATATTTAAATGACATTCATGTAATATTATAAGAAAATATATATTGAATAATTTGTGAATGAGTGGTAAACCAATGAAAAAGTGTTGGGTCTGAGAATCCCATAAACTTAAATGTCACATTATTTCAATATTTTTACCCCACCTGAATAATAATCAATGGATTTTTTTAAAAATAGTTCAATAAATTAATTAATTTAATTTTTAAAAATAATTTTCAATTATAATATTCTGATTTTATTTTAAATTGTTTTTGGTTAATGGGAATTCATTTTGATAGCATTTTTGCCTTGTGAATATATCATTTTTCATCCATTTCTCTATTTTCTTCAATGTCATTTATTCATAAGTATAATTATTTCAAAAATATTAATATTAATATGTTTATACGTTTATAAATAATAAATAACATATGTCAACCGAACATATGTTTGGTGATAAAAAATTAATTAGAAATGTCCTTACTGGAGATTAACTGACCGTTGGCAAGACATTATTGAAAGAATGGGAAATGGAAGTTCAAATTTTAAATTTTTTATTATTATTATACTAATATTAGGTTAAAATAATTAATATAATATTAAAATCATTCATAGTAAATTTTATATAAATTTTTAATTTAATTAATATAAGGAAATATATGAATAAAAAATAATAGATGATTGAAATTTACCCATTCCTTGATGTATATTCTTTTATACAAAAATATAAATTTCTTGTTGTTTGGAGTTGGTTTGCTCCCAAACATACATATATTTTATAACAGTATATAAATAGATGATTAAGGAAAAAATTTGATTTTTGTAACCGTGAATGAGTGGTTAGAAATGGGTAAGGATAAGGGTTATTTATACTTCATAAGAGAGATATTATTAGAATAAAATTTTAAATAAAATAATTTATCAATGGAAATATATATAATATTAAATTTTTTACAATAAAAACAATATACTAATAAATTATAATTATATTATTAATTTAAACATAATATTAATTATAAATCACCTAGTTTATTAACAAGGTATGTGTGAATATAATAAATTTTTATTTTAATAGATCTTTTTTTACTATAGGTTTTGGAAAATTAATTTCTGGTTTGGAAAATATGTTTCTTATATTATAATGAATCATTTATGAAATTAAATATTTTTTCCTATTGTACTGATATTTAATTTATTAGGTCATTATTATAAAATGAATGATCTAATTTATGATACCCTACTTTCGAGGAAAAAACTAAATTTTTACTATTTACTTGGGAATGATATATTTAAGACAAATTGATAAACATAGAACTGTAAAATTATGATGTCATTATTTCAGTAATAATAATACATTTATCAAAAGAAATATGTAACATAGATAAAATAAATTTTTCTTATTAAAAATATGATTTTTATGAAATATAATAAAGTAGATTTATTAAAAATGTGAAAATATTTTCATTGATATTTTAAAAATGAAATTTATTTTTTAGAACGGTAATATTTGTATTTAATTAAATTAATCATGATAAATATTTTTTATATAAAAATTTATTATTTTGAGGTAAAATTATTTTTCTAATAGTCATTTTACTATTCCCAATGGTCATGATACGATTCTTAATGGTAAGGTTATTATTCCATATATTCAAATTACTATTCCAACGATTAAATTACCTCCTATATATAACACTTCATTGCTTCAATTAATTTTTAATAAAATTAATCCTATGGTTATATACTTTAATTTTCTATGATTCTAATTAGTTTACTAATTTTCTATTTTATTTATACATGGCATTCTACGGGGGCGATGAATCTAGCGGATTAGTGTGATTAATATAAATTTATTTTATTTTCTATTTAATATTTTTTTTAAATTTTTATTTGGGTAATTTTCATTTTTTTTGTAACAAACTAAAGTGATAATCATTTTTAACAAATTAAAGCATTATTGGTTTCTCTATATATTATTTTCATATAATACATATATTTTATTATATAAAAAAATTTATTTGTAAAAAAATAAATTTTAAAATGTGCGGGTTATTACATCACAAGTTGATAATCAAACCAAAAAAATCATTAGGATCCTTGGGCCATGTTTTAATAGGTCATTCTGATAGTGGGAACACTGTGAATCAAATAAGGCGATGAGAAATTATATAACCAATATTGGGAAATTCCATAGATAAGATGATGGTAGAGATGATCATGTGATCATGTCTAATGGATGAAGAGCTCACATAAGTTCCATATTAACAATTGAATGGTATTTTTGAGTATGGGATCATGATTAAGCTTTTTAAGTACCATGTTTTTTAATTGTTTCCTTAATGTGTCTTTTGGATTTTGAAATCTAGTGTGACTATTTGATCAAAATAACCTTAATCAGGTAGTATTTTTTTTGATTTTGTTCCCAAAGACATCAGAGGGATTATATGTTCTATAGTGGGGAGGTTGTTACATCCCCTATTTTTTATATGTTGAGTTTTTCATAAGGAATTAGGAACATATTGTTTGGTGGATGGTCCATATTTTAAATTGACATTTGAAATTTAAATCTTATCATTGAAAAAAAATATACAACATTTTTTATTTGATTTATTCCATAAGAGGTGTCTCTAATGTTTATTTGAGTTTCGGGGGAATTAAGAATAGAAAAATGATTTTCCATGATTGGAAAATATGGTTGCAGAGTTTTTTTAAACCATTCATCCCCTCATGAGAAATATTGATGCCCTATAAGGGGTGTCACAATGTTTATTAAACCTGACATGGTGGGGTTCGTAGACATTCTATACTTATGTAAAAAATTATAAAGGTGACCATGGGGTCATCAAACGATTTTGAAAAACATACATCCAGATACAAGGTCAGTTCCACCAAAATAGTAGCATCACAAGGTTGGAATAATGTTAACCCATACTGTGGGACCAAACCATGAAGGGTTTGGATATAGGAAAATGTGAACATCAAAATTGATGTATGGTTAACCAAACCAAATAGAATAACCATGGGCCTCATTTATTGGGGAAACATATCATTTTATACTTCAACAATTAATTTATTTTCACCAGTCTCTCATTTCATTCACCTAGGTGGCCCTCCCACATGCAAATCCTTCCCCTCTTCTTCCCATAATGTGATTTCCCTTATTTGTCCTCATAATCGAACACTTTTAAGTAAGTTGTTAGAACATCAATAATTCAATAGATTCTATTCTTCCATATTTTGTTTATCTCTCCATATTTAATAAAAAATTCATTATATATAATTTATTATTTTAGGTTATCTGATGATTATTCATATCTCTCTCATTATAACACAATGAATGGCTATATATTAAACATGTGTACTATCATAATCATGAGTATGTGGTTTATTCCAATTCCCACAAGGTCTCATATTTTTAAAAATTATAACATTGTGCCACTTGTTATTCATCTCATACCATTCTTACTAAATGTGAATTAATCATATTAAATTATTGGACCATGATCTAGAATCGTCTTATGTGGTTTTTGGTTGATGAAACAACTCAAAACATATCTTCGTGTGAGTTATTTTTTTTGTATTTTTTTAATAATCTTTGACGATTAATTAAACAACCCTTTGGGGCATGACCTTAAAAATATATATATCCTTTTTAAATTTCTTAATGAGTAAATTGATGTAAATGTTTTTCTTAATCCCAAATAATTAAATGTAAATGTAAATTTAATGTATCCTTACATTATTACCCATGATTTTTGACAATCAATAAATTGGATAAAATTGAAACGATTAATGGTTTAAATTTATTACACGACTCTTGTTAAATGGTAAATTATTACCTTTGATTTAATACATTTAATGAAATTTCAAATGTATTATATATCACAATGGAATTTAATCACGAATATAAAGATTAAATGAATGAAACTAATTTTGAATCATTAAATTCAACAATAGAAAGAAAATTTCTAAAATAAATTGAATGACGTGGACACATAAATGACCATTAAATTATGTAGTATAATATTAAATTATTATAATTTTTATGGAAATGTTGATCTAGCATCCCATATATTGTGATTACTAGTATAGAACTCTAGGTATATAATTCCTTATATTATGATTAGAGGTATTCAACCATGTGAATTCCTTCCCTCATTTTTGGATTACAGGTATGTCACCCTTGGAATGGAATCCAATATATTATTATTACAATTATAAAACCCAAGTGATGGAATCCCTTATATTTTGATTATAGGTATATCAATATATGAATTGAATTCCATATATTATTCTTAATTGGCTTGGAACCATGGGAATGATGTCCCTTATCTGATATGTGATCCTCAATTTTTTAATACATTTTTATTATAACATATTTCCATATTAGTTCATGTATATATGTTTATATGATTGACTTCAGTATAAAAATATATACATGTCAAATGGTGTGCATGGCCATTCCGACCATGGCCGAAGTAGGTAGGGTTGTCTAGGTGTCTCTAAGGAAGTTCAATCCATCTTGTTTTTATTTATCATTTATTAATTCATTTCACATTCCTACACACTACATATTTTATACTCATAGACTGGATACCACTAGAACCCATGGTGGTGGCCTGTTGAGTATATCACACACCCAGTATATGATGTAATTGAACTAAGATACATGGATATACGGTATGGTTATAGGTTCACATCCCGGGTCCATTGCATAAACTAATATTCTTATACAAGTTATATTTGGGGAATACAGGTGATCTATAGCTCATGATGCTTGTAGAGATGGCCCTTCGGGATATTGGAATTTTATTTGTATGTTGTTTGGATATACATAATGTTTATTTATTACTATACATTGTCCCATATTCATAAATTATTAGTTACTCACTTATTTTTGTTGATAAGTTGTTATTATATTCCACTATATTTATTTCTAATCTAGGGGTTATAATCTTTTTACGGTTCCACCATTATACTCTCGCTGCTAGTCATTAGCCTCTAGTTTATGGAGTGGTATACATGAGTCCCAATTGAAGACTAGATTGTGGAGCCTTATAAAGTGGATTTGATGTCAGGAGGCTACATCCTAAATGAGGAAAAAGTTTTATAAATTATATTGGATTGTCAACAATATAAAAATATTTTATAGGGGAAGTTAACAATGATCAGAAGGGTCCCTGTGATTCTATAATGGAAATATATATAATATTTTTTTCCTAGTTTTTTAAAACAATAAAATTATCCTTCATATATATCAAGGTGTAACCTAGGTTATAAATTCTTCATTTATGGGTTGTTTATGTTGTTGGAATTATAGTTGAAACCATATTAAAATTGGAATGTTAAAATCTTATGAATTTTTTATGATAATAAAAATATTTTTAAAAAAAACAATTTATGAATATGGATTGGATAATTCAATAAAATTGATGTAATTCATTTTTTAAAGAGGGAAGTTTTTTAAAAATTATGTAGTGGATTATAATTAATGGTTACACATATAAACAAATTGAATGAAGTAAAGGGTATGATACATTGTAAAGGATAATGAATGTTCCAACTTGGTATTTTGTTCTCATCATAAGTCATAGTTCCATAATATTAGAAGAGAAATAGTAAAATATCAATTGAATAAAAAAAAATTTTATTAGTTAAATGATATGGATTATGAGGAAAAATCATATATCTTGATGAATGTTTCTATGTAGTGTCATTTAGTCACTAGTGGTGTAGTTTTTCACTGAAGGATAATGTTTTTTCTTAGGGTGGTTTCATTGTTTAGTATAACATTTTTTTAATAAAGAAGAAATTGAAAATGTGATGTTGTTTTTTTATAATTTTTTTATAATTTCCTTACAGTTAATGTTTTATTTTTTAATTTTTAATTTTATGGAGTCATTTATTTTAGAATTGTTTTTCAATGTTTCGCAGAACTTTTATGATCATTTATATTGATGGGATTTTTTGTGATAAATATATACAATATGAATTTTTTATTTTTCTTATATTATGTCTAATATTATGTAAAATATTTCAAATAATTGTGCTAAAATTTATTTCCATCCAGATATTGGGAATATCTTTTACAAATGTGTAATCCAACTTCATGTGAATGTTAAATCCTTTTCCTTGAATCTCATGTGTTTTATCTTATTTATTTAAAATATGTTGATATTTCCCCTCATATTACATTTCAATTACCATAAATATATATGTCCATATATTATTATCTACTTCATAAAAACAAAATTTTGATTTTCTATACTTTTATCATTGCATTTGTCTCCTTATTGATATTATTTTCCGTATTCTTAATTCCTAGTTTCTTCACATGATATTCATCATCACACTACTCAGAAATAGAAAAAAAAAATATATTTTGTCTTATAATTTAATGTCAAACGTGATAAGATAGAATATCTTGGGGGATGTAATTCATGATCATATTTATTATATAGGGGTTCATCTATATGCATTCCATCGAACATCTAATTACATGAAACTCTAATAAATCGAACCTCATGATATAAAAAATTTATAAATGTGTTCAATATATAATAGAAATACTATTAAATGACATACATGTACTTTCATAATCCATCTTGGGTACCCTAGTACCCTAATGCCCAAGAAATAACTAACATAGCCCAAAGGGAATTCCCGATCACCATAGGTTGGAAACTATCACCAGTCCTCATATAAAATAGAAGAGTGAAAAAAATTTACACAAAAAAATAGCAGAAGATAAAGATACATATTAGTAAATTAAAAACAGTCAATGTAGATAGTTCTAGAAACCAAACATGTATATCAAAAACCCAAACAGTACATAATCAATGTACTCAATTTATAAAAATAAAACATCAACATCCCACAAGCCACATCAATCTAAGTCCCAAGGTATTAGGGCATAGCCTTACTCCATGATTCACTTTCCATTTACATATACCTATAAAAACATCAAATGAATGGATGAAATGGTAGAATGTGGGATAAATAAGTCTAGTAGGGTCTTACTAAGTGTTTCATAATAATATTTCAAAATTATAAACATAATCGTGATATCATTTTTAAATAAGAAAATCATTTGAGAACAAATTAATATCTAAAAACATTCTTTTCATTTCAAACGGTGAAATTTTTTTGAAAAATTTCATAAATAACAAATTTTTGTAAAATAATTAATGTAAATTACATGTTACGAGTAAATAAGTTTCAAAATAAATGGAATTTATAATCTATTGAGTCACAATAAGAACCACAATCATCTTTCCTTTAGTACAATCGATTTTATTAATGGTATTCTTACATGTTTCATATTAGTGACTATGGTAAAATATCAACGCAAGTCCATTTGGTCCAGACCGAATGGGACCCATTGAGAAAATTAACTACATAACATGGTTTCGAAGAGTTGTAATTATAAATATTTTTCTAGGTAATTACCATTGTTTAATTCTTTTCCAGAATAACCCACTATCTACATAGGCTTTCTTTTGATCCATCAAACAATCAATAGGAAAGGATAAAATCATTTCATCTCAAATCATTCATCATTCTCATTTCAATTTCCCACCATTCATGTTAAAAACACCAATTCACTTTCAAAACCTAAAATATGGTGTTTTCATAAATTCATACATATTAAATTTAAAAAAAATCATTCGTTTTTTTATATTCAATTTAATTCATTTTCCTAATATCAACCTCAAATCTTTTGTCAATATTCATCAATTTAAAAATACATGTCATTTCCAATTCTGTTATAATTCTTTGTCATTTCATAAATACCATTCCAAATAAAATGAAAATTTTAATTCCTATAAAATATTTTATTTACAAATCTATTTCTAAAAAATTAAAATAATATGAAATTCATGGTTTATTCAATTGGACATTTTTAAATGAAATATCCTTCTTTTTCATAGAATTAAAATGCCTAGATCATGACTCTACAAAGGAAGTCGATGTCAAGAAAACCCTAGGAACATGATGTAGAATCAAAATCACCCAATATGGAGTTTTTATCCATCATACACAACAATATATATATCAAACTATGATGGAGAGAGAGAGAGATATGTGGAAGAGAGAGGAATACTTCTTACACCGAGATATGTACTACCGCAAACACAATGATCAATAAAGAAATGGATTATCCTAATGGAATGGAAATTTACAAAATCACCCAGGAGGATCCTCTCAGTCAATAAAAATGAAACATTAGGCATGAAATGCGAATTTCAAACAAATATCCGACTTAAAACCACTACCAGGATATTCCATTGTTTGTAACCTAAATAGACATCTTGTAATTATCAAGTCCCTAAAAAACTGAAATACACATTTCTTTTTTCTAAAAAAATAATTTCTCATATTTATAAAGTGTTTAATAATTACATGGTATGTATCCTTTCATGTTATCTACACTTTATTCATCTTCTAGAAAATGATTATAAGTCATGTTACCCCATTACACAAAATTTAAATCTCTAAAATATCACAAAACTACAAATTTTTTTGCAAAAAATTATAAAAAACATCTAACTTCACTATTAAATGTATCTTACCAATTCATTATCTATAATACTCAATTAATAAAAATGCATGACAAAATCAATGGTGAAAACTTATTTGACATAAAGGTGATGAGGAATTAAAACTTCACCACCATAAAAATAATCTTTCCCTCGAAACCCTCTCATGAATATTCTATATAAAAAATGTGGGGACACTAATATATCATAATTTCCTCATTCTCTAAAATCTAATGAATATAAAAACCAATATTCTATTACACAAGGTAAAAACTAATAATCTTCCAAGAAAGTACCTTGGTCTATGAATCACCAATCCAATCTTGATGCTTATTCAAATATAAATCAAGATCAATATCATGTTCAATACCTTTCAACACTTGATATGGTAATGAATGACACATTCATAGAAGTGATAAAAGGAAAATATTATTTACATATGTCAACTATGGATAATGTGATAAATGGTAATCCAATCTCTCCACCTTCTCAATAAGGTCAAAATTCCCCAAAAAATATGGATATATATTCCCTTACATCCCAATCTATTGATGAAAAAATATGGGGTAACATTCCAGAACACTTGATCACCAACTAAAAATTATAATGGTCTACACCAAAGATCAACATAATATTTATATTGTCTCTGTGACATCAACATTATATGATGAATAAACTATATCATTTATTTCATCTCTTGTACCAAAATCGGTCCAACCAAGGAAGATTGACCAATATCTGTCCAAAATAATTGATATTTACACAACCTTTAGTAAAGGGCCTCAAAATGGGCCATAAAAATAGAGTATTGGTAACTATTATTATAATCATACTCAAAAATCCCCAAATGGTAATCCCAACACCCACTAAAATCGAGGACACATGCATCAAGAATATCCTCATAAAATATATAGATCTCTTTGTGTACCCATACATCTACATCTGTCATGTCATACTCAAATTGAAATGATATATCAGAACCTCTTGAAGGCCTCTCCAAAAGTTTAATGTAAAATGATGATCTCTATCCAAGACTAGATATGGTAGAACACTATGAAAATGAACATTTAATATCACATAGACATTTCTGATCTCATCATTATAAGTTATATTCTAAATGGATATAAAGTGAGATGAAATGGAAAGCCTATCAATAACATCACATTTCTTGATCTTCATAATTAGGGTATGCGACAAACTAACCAAAAAGTGAAAAAAATATCATCCCAAATACAATTTGGAACAGGATGTGGCTAAAGTAAACTCAAGGGCATATAATTCTCATCCTTGACCAATTTCCATGTATAACAGTACGAAACAGTGTTATCGATGTATCTTATCATACCTGGCCAACATAATCATCACTGCATATCTTTATAAATATTTTCCCCAAGTTTCACAACCCATGGGGAATTATGGAAGCCCACCATCACATATTTATCCATGGGTAAAAAAATGAAAAATATATTTTGAAAGAATAACACTCCCTCTATGTAGAAAGACTAGTTCATTATGGTCACACTGCCATAAAGGGGGTATCTAATGAAATGGAATTCATCATCAATATATATTTTTTAAGAACTATCATGAGAAAAGTGGATGTCAACGGAACACTAGCCAAGATAAATGCATCACATGTTTCCCAAACTCTTATATGATACTGTCTAAAATGTGCCATCAAGATCCACTCTTATGATGATTCATTCATGTCTTGAGTAAAATGTTTCCTACTCAATGAATCAGAAATTAAAGTCTCTTCGCTTAAGGTATAGGTAGTAAGAAAATAGAATATTACAGGTAATTCATGAACTTCGTCTAGAAGAAATTCAAATATTTTCAATATAAGATATAAATCAATATATTGTGTTTAGAATACATGGTACAACATTCTCTAAATATGTATTTTTCAAAACTCTTTTGTGCATGAATTATAAGTGAGAGTTCAATGAATCTGTTGGATAATTATTATCATGAATCTAAAGATGTAGAGGGGTCCATGTGTAATTATGTGATCACCCTAAATTAGAAGACAAAAAAACTATAACATCATGTGTTATAAAATACCACATAGAACATCCTGGGGTTTATTAATGTAAACTACATCACACAAGACAAAATATATTTCACCTCAAAAATATCACTCTCACATTTATCGACCCATGAAAACATAACTCAATTTTTATTGATAATAGTCATCAGAGAAGATAATAGTGAGAAATAATTTAAAACCAATGATAATATCCAACTAAACCCAACAATCTCAAAATCTCGAAAGCATTATGCAGTTATTTCCAACATATAACTGCTTTCAACATCTCAGGATAAATTGAGATACAATTTTCTAAGAACATATTTCCCATGAACTTCACATCCCAAAAATAGAAGTCACATTTTGACAGTTTTGACTAATGTAAGTGATTTCTAAGAAATTTCGGAATTTTTCTCTAATGAGGCACATGGTTCTCCTCATACGTGGAGTAAACTAGGATGTCATCCACAAAGACCATAATTACTATTTTAAGAAACTCTGGGAAGATCATTTTTATTAAATTTATAAAAACTACAGGAGCATTAGTTCAACCAAAGGGCATGAAAAGGTACTCAATATGAACATAGAAACTCCGGAAGGTGGTTTCTAAATGTATATTTATTGTATTATTAACTATTGATATGTATATAGAAGATCAATATTTGAGAACCACATTTACCATTTCTCCTAGTAAAAAACATCATCAATCTATGGCAGTTAATAATTATTTATTACTATAACTCAGTTGATTTTTTGATAAAAAAACAAATGTAAAGTGGTCTATCCAATTTTATAGTAAATAAAATAGTCGTTTCTCAAGATGAAAAACCTACGAATGTAAATCCGTTCTCTAACTGATCATCCAAATGATTCATCAACTATTTCCTTTCAAGAGATTCGATGTTGTAAGAAGGAATAAACACATTTTGATTACCAAACGATAAATCAATAGAACACTATACTTTATTTATTAGAGAAAAACATGAATTTTTTTTGGAAACACAATGGGATAGAAAACAAAAAACTGAGATATATAACCTCTCAATGATTATTTTTCATGTTCAAAAGAAAAAAAATATATCACATTACCCAACATTGTATAAGAAGGTAAGAATCTAATGAAACTAAGGTCCCACTCTCCCCATAATGTATGGAAAATCACATAAGGAATAGTAAGGGAGACCCATTGAAGAGAAAAACCAATTGGAGGATTATTATAAATGATCCTATCCATCCTAAACATTAAAAAAACATGGATCATGTCAAGAAACAGAAAATCCAAAGGAAGCTCATTTTCACATAAAGATAAAACACCAGTAGGAAAACAAAGACCCTACTATCACTTTATTCTGAAGGTTGTAGTAATATCACTAACATAAGAAAAAATATACATAGGATGATTTAGAATTATCAAAATATGAGTTGATATAAATGAGATAGATGAACCAATATGAAAATATAGAAATTAAAAAAGATGAATATATTGTGATCGTATATCCCAGAGTCACTAGACACATATCTTCATTCAATAGATACACATCTTCCATGTGTAGAAAATTTGTTTTGGGTTTATATGGATAGAATAACACAGATCACCAAGCATCTAACTTTTATGTGGTAATTTTTTTCTGATGATCATTTGATACTACATCAGGTATAGAAGATGTAACAAAATTTCAGAAACTGTCTTGGAAAACCGTATGAACGACATATCTTGGGTTCCTTAGTGAAAATCTATTTCAAATGGCCATTCATTAACACTAGAAGCAATTGAAAGTGCCTTTAACATGAAATAAATATGATTTGGAAGTACCTTTCTTTGAAACCACTATGAGACTCATATGAATTCCTCTTCCCATTTTGGGAACACATAAAACATACACTAGGAAAAATTGAACTCCCTTTATCCATGACATAATTTCTAGATCATTTTTACCCATCAATGCATTATCCATCATATCATCACAAGAAGAAATATTCAGTAAGATATCCTGAGAACAATTATCAAATTGAAAACTCATATAGAAAAGTAGATTCATCACCCTATCATCCTGTAAGATGTTAAGTGAAAACTACACAAGTTCAATTAATAAGTTAACAAATTATTTCCTGTCCATGTAAAACTTATAATGTTAAAAAAACTCAATATAGACATTTAAGACTATAAAATATGGATATAACTTATCAGTTAAAATAACACTAATGAAATTAAACTATAAACCCTGATGATTAATTGAAGTTACCCTAGATTATCACAATGTCTTACCAAGTCCATAATTCTTAAAGGTAGTATATTTCACACTAATATATTTGAGAGTATCAATAAAACCATAGAGATTTCCAATATTTATCAACCAATACTAAGCTTGTTGATGATCAATAGAGCTTAGTAACAGTAATGGTTTCTAGGGAAGTAATTATTTAATATAATTCTGAGATTCATCTCACTCAATTTCCATAACTAGAGCTTGAATGGAAATGGGAATTTCTAAATAATCATGTCTTAAAGCATAGACATCATCCACAATAACCATAAAAATATAATGGTCTTTGAGAGGTTTTTCTAAATATGATTCATCAAGAGATTCCTCTTGGATACTATTCACACATCTAATCAAAGGTATGAAGATAAAAACATCATAAAAAACATTGATGCCATTAGAAGATTACACATATCAATAACACAAGAAATAGTAATAGTAAATTAATCACATCATATAGATAAATATGATTTGAATTTTTACCTATACAAATATAATGTAGGGAAAATAAAAGAACTAACCCTCAAGATTCCATTGAAAAACACCCATGGATACTTAGGGATAATAACAATGATATATTTCTAGGTATTCATTCACAACTATAACCTATGTCATAATGAAATATTTTAAACTGACATTGAAAAAAAGGAAAGATTCCCAACTTGCACTTTTAATACCATATTTTCAAAAACTAGCATGTATACCAATATACCATGAAATACAATCTAGGACTAACATATAATTAAGCAACATTCCAATACCTACAATATGGTGAATATCTCTTGGAAACATAAAAAATAAAATAGGGAAAAAATTCCCACAAAACATCATATGAAAAAGATGCATATCAGAATGATAAAAAATCCTTAATGAGATAGTACCCATAACATAACTTGTAAAAAAAACTAAATATTAAATCATAAAAGAACTCAATATCTCAAAATGAAAACTCAATGTCCCAATGGAAACATCACTCCATGACCCAAGGGATAATTAACATACACCTCCTCCAAGAGGAATATTACCTTTACTCAAAAATGGAAGAAGAAATCAACAAATGTGTGAAATAAAAATGATGGTGTCATCCAAAAATCACACTATGGTCCCAATATTTTTCCATAATAAGATGAAAAAATAATAAAAAAATCATGATTAAAATTTTACATAAAATAGAAATGTATTTACCATTTAAAATATAAAACAAAATAAGCACCTCATTTTGAATTATGAAAAAATTTCAAACAACTAATTGAATAAATAATTTATTTAAACTGTTTATTTAAATCAATATACATGGATAAAGTAGTATCCAAATCAATTAAATATATAATCAAAATAGTCACAATAATATCCATGGTTATTATTTAGGTTTTAAGATAATTTATATTTAATGGATCCTCACAAATTTCATTCTAGTAATTGTAAAACAATGTGTGCACACATATCTTAGGGCTTGGATGATAAAGAATCATCAATATCTCTTTGGGGATATAATAAATGTAAATGTGTCATTTTTAGAGTTCTACTCATCAAAATATTTTAGGGAATTAACTTTATAGAGTTCTTGTCCCTAAGAATCCACTAATTACCCATTCTGATATGTGCTCAATCAATTAATTAAAAAATCGGAAAATCAATTCATTTCAAATAAATCATCAATCATAGTTCAATATCCCACACGTCCTTTCCATAATTCTGATTCACATTAAAAAACTAAAACATGTGTTTTTTATCAATTAATTATTTTTCAAAATAAAACTATTAATAGTTTTTTTTAAATTCAATTTATTCTATTTTTCTAAATTCAATCATCAAATCCTTTCACAATTTCCATCAACATCAAAATACACTCCAATTTCTAATTTCATTAGAATTGGGGATTTTTCCCAAATTTACATGAAAAATAAAATCCCAATTCCAATTCACATAAATTTTTTAAAATATCATTTGAATAAAATTTTATACAATAATAAATTTATGGTTTAATAAATTTTCACATCTAAAATACAACCACATAACTTTTTCATGGAATCACAACACTTCCAATGGGATTCGCCAATGGAAATTGAAGGCATTTTAGACCTATTACACAACATAAAATCATTATCCAATAACACATAGTATATATACATCAATCCCAATATAATATATATCAATATTTTTTAGGAAATTTAATTTGATGTAATAGAAATAAATACCACCCACCCAAAGAGATGGATCGTAACCCAGATGATGATCAATGACTAAAAGGATAATCTAATGGGATTAAATATCTCTACATGCACTGAGGATGATACTCTAGGTTTATAGAATAGAATAATGTAGTAATAAAATTAAAATTTCAGCTGAACCACATGCTTATAAATGACACTTGAGATTTTATATGACGTATAACCCAATTACATGTCCTGTATTTTTTTGATTCCCACATATTCAAAAAACCTGATCACTTTTTATTATAAAACAACATATTAATATTTACACATTGTATAATCTAGAGAATATTTGTATCCATGAACACTATGTACCCTTTTATTTCAATATTATAGGAAATTATTAGACTTAATGCATTCCAATTAAGATCTTTTTAAATCCACAGATCACTGAAAAAATATGTTTTATTATAAAAACTTACAAAAAATTCATTATATAACTGTTATATGTATCCTGCCAATTAATGATCAGAATCACTCAACCAATAAAGTTTAAAAACAAAAAAAACACAAAATTCAAAACATACTTGACAAAAAGGGAATATGGAATTACATGTAATTTGTTTAGAATTTCTCCTGTTTTCCCTTATTCATTGTACATTAAAACCTAAAAATATAATTTGAATAATTATATATCCTTTCCTTATAATTAATATAATACTAGAAAATATGGTTTTAATAGAATAATTGTAATACATTGTTCCCTTAAGAAACTTTATATTTTCAAGCCTATATTATAGTGTATATGAATTACATGAAACAAAATATTAGACACACTATTAGAGATATAAAAATGATTTCCATATTCATTGAATATTGATACTTAAGACATATAATTGATGAATCAATTATTAGACAATAATAAATTATTTTAAATAAGTATACAAACTATTTTTTTTGTGGGTGTAATTAAATTCATGAAATTATAGTACCCAATATTGATGTTATAGTAATAACACCACTTAAAGATGTATAAATAATTTTCCCAAATTTATAATTTGAATGAAAAAATTTATAATTTATTTTTATTTATAATTTATTTATATTTAGAGTAATTTCAATATACTGAATTTTATTAATAATATTTGAGAACATTCACCCCTCTATGATTTTATTATTCCATACCATGTTATTTTTTATGTGATTAATTTCTAAAGATGGTATAAAATCATGTATTTAATTCTTAAATTTCTATGGGATTAATTTGTTGATATTAATAAGTAGAATTTATTAAATGTGTTTGTATTTTTGTTAAATTTCCCAAAATACATTTCAATATATTATTAAATTTTTGTGATAAAGATGGAAGTACACATGGAGTCACATAGCATATGGGATGCAATAAATCCTTCTATTGGATTCATGGTGGAACCATGTATGTACAAGATGAATCGAGAAATAATTTTCAAGACATAGCTATTTAAATTTCCTAAAAAATACATTAAAGGATATTTGGGAAAAAACATAAACAAAATATCTAAGAAACATATAGGTGAAGTAGGAGAGTGAAGAAACACTAGAGGGTGATTATTAATATTTTAATATGATAAATATAAATTCTATTGATTATTTTTTCATTATGATAATTTTATTAAGAAACATAATAAGTTAATTATGAACCTCTATGGTAGATAGATAAAATTCCATGAATCATCTTTACTATATTTCTAAAAAGTACTTACAAATTATATAATCTCTCAAGAAACTATTTTATGTGAATTATATATCATTCATAAAAGTAATAAATTAGTTTAATGAGTATGAATAGTTAATATAAAATGATAATGGAAATAAAATAATCCATATACTCAATCAATATGTGTGGGTAATACACATATAGTATGATGGTGGGTAGTTAACAAATAATTTCACTATAATTACTAAATATTATGGTTATGGAATAATTTTTGGGATGTTGTACATTTATTGAATTGATGGTAATCAAGGAAATTTATTTTATTTATATAGGTAATAGTGGTACAAACATCAAAATCTGGGAAAAGGGCAATATAAAATATTTTTGTTGTGAAAAATGGGTTATTATTCCTCTAGGTCGTGGAACTCGAAATTTGAAGAGTAAAATTTCCTTACATGAAGAAATGATGAAGAAACCATGCATAATTATGTGTAATATTGTTAGGATACACAATTAATGAATTAAAATCAAGGTTTAATGCCACTAAATGAGGAAATGTTGTTGAAATAAGCACATATTTACAGGGAAAATCTTGTCTAAAATGATGTATTTTATTTTGAAAATGATCCTTCAAACTATATGATAGGAAACCAGGAAATTTTCTATTGTATAGATTATACCTTCCCTATAGTGGTGAAATTTGAAAATAAATACATGAAAACATATCATGGGCAAAGGTTATGTCTTATTCTTGTGTAAAAATATTGACCGTAGTGTTATTATAGACGAATAATTCATTCTCTAACTATTAAAATTTATTTTAAACTGATAATACAATTAGAGATTCAACTATTTTATACAATCATTGTTGAATTCTTATGTTTATCGTTAGAACATCATAAATATGGTTGTAAAATATCCAACTAGTAACCTACAAGTCAGCATTGTATAGGGTGAGCTAAGATGACCATACATGGATCTGCAACATGATGACCAGTCCTTCCAATTTCCATGATTAAATAATATAGGGTCATGAAAATACTTATTAAACTATTAGTTATTATATATTTAATTTGGTAGCATGAAGGTTGTTTGGACACAATGAAAAAAATACCCCTTTACAAACCCATGAAAACTACAATGTTGAAAATAGTTTCATGATATTATAAATATATATATGTTAGAAGATGAAGACCATAACTCATTATATAATCACATAATAATTTATAATAATTTATAATAATTAATATTACAACCACTTGATTTGGGTTTATATGAAAATGGAAAATAACCATGCCTAATATATCATGAAAAAAATTCAATCTTCTAGTAGATATGTCACTGATACACAATGGGAGGACACTAAGGATAAAATGAAATGTTAAATGAATATAATATCTTTTTTCTATCATATGGAATCAATTTATATATCAATACAACATACACTATATATACTATTGATAATGTTTAGCTCTGAAAATTTACATTCATAAATATTGAATGCTAGCTAAATGAGAGAATACATATTTGTACAAGATTATTGGGTTTGGTTTTGAGTTATGTTGTTCAAATTAAAAATAATTTATCAAAAATTTCATTGGAATACTTTACTATATTTGAACCCTAAACTAATAATATCTTTAAATATATCATTTAGGTGATTGAGTACATTATTCATTCAAATCACGATGATTTCAGTAATCCCATGGTATACATCAATGAGGATGAATGTCATAAATATATTCAGTTGGATGATATTCAGAATAATAAACACTAAAATATTAATACAAAATTAGAAATGAGTTTTTAGTGAAATGGGAGACCATCTCTCCGTAAATACCTATATAGTATAAGGATTCATCGCCTGATTCCATTGATCCTTACTCGCATGGCAGATTTTCTCACACAAGTACATTTTATTCCTATCACTACACAACTTCGAGGATGAAGAAATCACCTCATGTTCATGATCCTAGTTGGAAACACATAAATAAGATGCTCCGGATGAAAAATTTCACACACTCTCTTTCTTTGGATGATCTTAGGGGATCTCATCCTTAGATACACTAAAAAGAACAAATCTGGGAAATTGAAACATGATGAAGCCTCCCCCTTTTCAAATGTCTTGATGGTGGTGGATTCTTGGTGAAAGAGGCCCAATAAGAACATAAGAAATGCACGAAGATGTGAAGGTTTTACATCATTGTCCGTATATCATACCTCAATGGTGACCACCAATAGCCTTTAACAGAATTACATTCACGTATTTCACACAACTAGAATGAATCGAACATGAAGTTGATACCAATATTTAAAGGCTATTTTCACATTTTGTTCAAAATCACAAGATGATATTGAGTAAGTTTGGATGATCGTAAAAATTAATCATAAACTGGGTTTCCATAGAATATCTAAATGGGAGTCTACTTTCAACCCAACCAAATATACGAACACTATTTCCAAAATTTGGTTCAAACTAAATGGATATAATTGGTTCATTTGGCACCCAAAAATAATGAATGATATAGTTTAATGTATCAAATATAATTTAAAAAGTGATCAAATAACCTTAAATTCCATCTTATGACTCTTATCTAATGTTATGGGGGAAATTAACTTAGTCTCAAAGCTTCCCAAAAAAATAATTTCATAACTAATGACTATAAAAAAGAAATTACAAAATAATATGAGAGGAACCCTCCATTTTTTGACCCATGTTAGATTGTTGGTCTTCAAATATCAAATTTTAGGTTGTTTAAGAAGAATGTATCTCAACTAATTGAATATTATTGGAAAAAAATGCGTTTAACTATAAAAGATAACCCTCCTATGATATATATACCTAAACCCCACAAAAATAAATAAGAAATTTGTGAGATTAAATCACATAATTTGGAAAAAACAGAGGACAACTCGGGTATAATCTCGGCAGATTTTGCAGAAGCAAAAGAAAACTCCATTAACGATCATAGTGTATTAGATGTATTAAAAGATCTAGTTTTAGATGCTATTAGTTTATCAAATCAAGAAAATTAGAAGGAAGAAGCTAACTCTTTTCAAATGAAATTGATATCAATCTCTTATACCATTCACATTGCTTAATATAACCAGGGTTTGAGGGATAAAATTTACCAACCTCTAAAATTGAAGTGCAATAATTGTAACAAATACACTGTAGCATTCATTGATAGATTCCCTGACACAACTTATGTTCATAGTAGGGACGTTTTCTTGGTACTCGACAGAGTTAGGACCATTCCTTATTAAAAGCAACTACTATCTCAAAGAGAAATCGGGAAACGGACAATGGAGTTAATGACATGGAATCTTTTACCTATGATCACAACATACCTACTAATAACTCTAAATACTTGGATTCCACTATCAATAAAAAAAAATTTGGAACTTGTTACTAGCCAGAAGGCTATCCAGGACAAGGCACTGTCCAATATTTCTATGTTTATTGTTGTTGTTTCAAGAGACCTCGAATCTGCTAAACCCTTAATAGAATTTATTTTCACACAAAAGGGAATCAATGACGGGGTGAGGGAATTTGGATAGTTATATGGGTATGGTTTTGAGATGAAAAATGTTTTGAGTTATTTGAATAAGTGAGGGGTGAATTCCCTTTTATAGTTCACGAGGAGTGTCATTTTTGTACATAATCAAATCTATTAACTATTTGGAGGACTTTCATTCATCGTGTATCTCAAAAATTTAATAAAATCTATTTTATGGTTAATATGGACCATAAAAATTTCGTCCACAGATAAATCAAATTCATTCTCATCATTTTTTTCTTTATTCATTAAGATTATTCAATTTTACCAGGTTTGTTTCTACCATTTTAACTAATTTTCAATCCTTGAAAATTTATCATTTATGTAAAACATAAAGTGTTAATTATTTTAATATTTATTCCAAATGATTATAAAAAATTAAATTTTTTATAATATTATAAAATCATGTGTGCATTAAATTAATATTAACATAATCTCACTTCATGAACTAAAAAAATACTCTAACCATAACCATGAAAACAATGTTTTTACTATTTTGGGGTCAATATACTCATCATAATAGCTAAATTAGTCCAATAATGAACAATATTTTATATTTATTAATATTTAAAAATATCTTATCATATGATAGGTTTCAATAAATTTAAAATCATTTGATTTAATATAATTTCACATAAAATATCATTAATACCAATTTCCATAGTATTTATTTAATTAAAATATAAATTAATCAAGGCAATGATGGATTTTAAATATATCAAGATAAAACTCAAGTAAATTGATATATTCATCTAAAAATTCAATTTAATAGAATAATTCATAAAATTTACTTCACTTTTATTTTTTTGTATCATTTATTTTAGTTAATTACCAACTGATTAATTACTACTGTGTTGATTCATAATCATTTTTTGTATCTATTTAATCTAATATAAATAAATATAAATTATTGTGAGAAATAAAAAATCATTCTTGTTTATAAATAAAATGAATAACCAAACCATTGTTGTTTTTCCATATCCAATAAGATTATAGATATTAAAAAAAATGGAACATTCCTTTTGGGTATTTTTCTTTATAAAAATTATTATATATGTAAATATCATGTAAAAGTTCACAAATAAAAAATAAAATGGACTAAAAATTCATAATTTTATAAATTTGTAAGTAAAATAGGTTTTATACAGGGTTTTGGTAATTATTTCAGCTTATTATATTGGTTGTACCACTGTGTAAATTCAATTTTACCACAATAAATATAATTAATTTTAACTTTTAAATTAACTATTATGGTAAAAATTTAATTTGATATTATTTTATAATATAATATATTATGATTATAAATACGGAATCATTTTTCCAAATCCAACAACTTTATTTGGAATAATATAATTTAATATTAGTCCTATAGACGTGATGGGAGAGCAAGTCTTTGATGTGAGAATGATCAAAATTTTACCTTATTTTTATATCAAAATTAAATATGAAAATAAATAAATTTACATAATTATTTTCAATAGTTTTATAACTAAAATATTTTTAACTATATAACCTATTCTAAATAATATTGAACATTATTAATTATTTATATTAAAATAAAGTTTTCAATTAAAATTCATTTTATTTAATATTCATTGGAAAATTAAATATTTTATAAAAACCACCATCTTTCATCATGTGATAAAATTCATATTAAAATTTTTATAATTAATTTTATTTTATCATAAAAATTTTCTAAATATTCTAAAAAATAATTTAAAATCATGAATGTAATGCACTAAAAATCATTCATTTAGAAAGATATGTTTTTACAAAACATTTCCTTTTATTATATGTGATGCATATTTTATTACTAATTAATTGATAATTAATAATCACATGTATTATATATATCTTAATTAAAAAAATAATTCTATTCATTCTCCCCATTCCAACGAATCAATTCTAATTTTCATATATAATAATATTATTAATATATTTTATTTTGGTAAAATTCAATATTTTGTGTAACATCATATATCAAAGAAACTCATTGTTGTGTGGAATATAACATATTGAATAATAATTTATCATTTTATTTTTTTAGGGTGTTACATATTGAGTATTAACAATAGATATATATGGATATTGAATGTGTTCCAATTGATTATATAGAGTGTATAATTTTTACCCACTTTCTTATAAATTCTAATGAAGATGTTTTTTAAAACTACGTGTATCAAGACACTACCTATTATATTGAATGAATTTGAAAGAAAAATGAATAATGAGAATCTATTTAAGGGGTTTCAGATAGGTGTACAGTAATGTGTTTTGTAATGCTTGCATCTAAAACCTGACAAGATTAGTGGAAAAAAGAAATTTCACAATAAATATTTTGGAATGTCATGTAAATTACAGAACAAAGAAAAATATTTTCAAATATTGAAACATAATATTAATTGGGAGTCGGTGTCAACAAATTTATGGAATTAGAGACTCCAAAAAATGGTGTTATTTTAATAAAACCCATTATATTCTCTAAAAAATTAGCTAGATATTTTTGGATTGAATGTTATTTTTTATTTTAAACTATATTTATATGTTTATACTTTTTCATTATTTCATATATAAATGAATCGATAAAAAATAATTAATATCCCCTCACTTATCATTTTATTCAACATCATGTTATTTTTAACATTGTTAATTTCAAAAATTCTTCCCTATTTTTGAAGCAATGGTGAGTGAAAGCTCTACCATAAACTGATTCATTTAAAATTGGTTAGAAAATAAAATCATATGGAAGTAACTGATTTTATTAGCATTAGGATGATTTACATACCCATTTAATTCCTGAGAGAAATCCTTATAATTTATTTTCTTTTGTTATTTGATTTATTTTCACTTGATCTATTTAGATAGATACAATCTTCATGAATTTAACACTAACTCCCATTCATAAAGACTCTTATCCTTTTATTCTACAATATTTTATGGGACGTTCAATAGTTCCATGTCCCATCAAAAATATCATTTATTACATTAAAATATTATTCCATTATATTTTTATATTTTCTATTTTTTCATTAATAAATCTTTTTCATGTTAATTTTTACAATACATAATAGAATCTATTGATTCATGGTTGAAATAATGTACATTAAATCATTATTAACTAATAATTATTTTTTAGTATCTTTTAATGGGAAAAGTTGATCGTTATTCATCCAGATAGAATTTCAACCATCGAATGATTCAATTCTTGTCTCCCATAGTTTTCCCTCCTTTTATTCATAGTTGGCATACATATATTATAGTTTAGTTTTTTAAACTCTGAAAATTCATCAATTTCTGATATATTACAAAATAATCTATTTTTTCAAAAATAATATATTATAATGATATTTATAACTTGATATAAAATTGTAATTTAACTCATATTTACAATGTTTATGGATATTTTTCACTTGAACACCCTAAAATTATTGTAAAAATACATATAAGGTTTTTTACAAATATTAATACAATTAAGAAAACAATTTGAAGTATATAACACTATTAATAAGAAAATATAAAATATTAATTCATATTTAATAATGAATTGTTTAACAAGTCATGAACCCCACTTCTAGATAATCCTTTCAATTAATCTTTTCATTGTTGAGTATTTAGTAAATCAATTCCTTAATGGTTTCATATTTTTAACAATTTGTTGAATGAGTTATAAAACACATAGATCAGGTAAAATTATCTTAATAATTTTTAATGTATTATTTTTTATTCAATTGGAATTTAATTTAATGCTAAAATAGTATTTAATTTTCTTAAATACAACCCCACAATCCTATTGACTAATGTGTTCAATAAATCATATAATGTAATTTTTACCCCCATATACTTATGTAATATTTTACCCACATATATAAATATTTATTTTTTCCAGTATTCCTCTATCGATTAATCATTTTCTAATAAAAATGAAAGAATTATTTTTTAAATACAAATAATTATAGTTCTGAAATGATTCATAATCAAATGAATCCAATAATTCCTCTCTACAGAGATATCATATATTTTAATCATTTGTATATCTGAAGGAAAACTAAAATATTTATCGTGTATTAGAATATTTTAATTTGATCATCAAGTTTTAAATGTTATATGAAAGATTCAATATTTATATATTATATAAAAAATTCACCATATTTCATATAGTATATATTTTTTTGGTCATATAAATATATATATATTATTTAAAATACAAAATAATATTTTTTATTTTAAAAACAAGAAAAAAATGTATTATTATTTATGGGTGAAATATAAATACTATTTTATAATTACAAAATTAAATCATGAAGAATTTTTAGACAATAGTTTTCAACATTAATCCCTTTATTAATTGTTAACACATAAATAATGAAACATCCTCATCTCGGTTCACTCAAATACAAACTGATATGGGTTTCCACATTACCTCATTTATAAAAACCCAACTCTTTATCAAAAACATAATAATAAATTATTACATAAACATGAACTTAACACAAATCTGATAATTTTGTGGCCTAGTGTCTTGGTAGATTAATAACATTAAATAACAACTTAGAACAAAAAACCCAACAACATTATTGAAAAATTCTTTTACATGACCACAACATTCGTTCGTACATATCATTTCATGTGATAACATGAGGACATGAATAAGAATATGGTGAGATATAAAGGCCAGTAAAAAAATTAAAAATTCATAAAAGGAATAATATAGTACATGTTAGAAATTAATAATTTCGATGGAATTCAATATAAACATGAATATAGATTCATGATATATTGTGATGACCATAACACGAAAATGTGGAAAAAAAATTAAAGATGATATAAGAATGATTGTAGGATAATTGTAATATAGAATTATAAAACACTTATTTCAAATGAATTATAATGGGAAAAGCCTCATTTTATGTGACATACCATGATACTGGACATTTCCCAATGCATTGGAGTGCTATCATGGCACGCCCTTCTTAATCATTTCAATTAATGCATAAATGTTCCACATGGATCATATAACATGGATTAATTAAAAATTATCATTTATTCCAATATAAATGAATGTTGAATTCATAGATGAAACTATATAATCAATATTTAAATGTGAATTTTGTTGAATACCTATGATAGAGAAATTGGAAAGGTATTCACTACATAATAACTTTTTCGTTGAAAATCGCGGTGTAATTTTGACAGCATAATAGCGTGACATAAAAATCCATAAACATGTTTGATGAGGGATAAATGTGTGTATCATAATATGTATATGAAATGTAATGTAATGGGGTCATATAGATTCATTTCCCAACATATGTAATGGAATTTAGATTCATAATACAAAAAAATTAAATGTAAATGGGGAGAGAGATACCCCTTACAAAATTATAACATGGTAATGGGTGTACATGAGAGGAATTAATGAGACATAAAGGTTTACATAAACATTAAAATATAATAAGGAATTTTTATGAGAGTTGAGAAATCAAACCCCTATATTTTTAATTAAAAATAAATATTTATATCAACATAAATAAAAACATATTCAAAAATTAGAATGGAAGAAATTCATTACTTGGATGTGTGACACAAAAGGCTTGGTAAAGGCTTTAGATAGGATTCTTGGGAGATTTGGGATCCTCGGGATGATTCAAAAGGGAGTAGGGATGGAGGTTTTCATGCTCAATATGGTTTTAGTGATGTGTAATTGGATATTGATTGTGATTATATAGGAAAAAGGATGGAATTATTTATTATTTAGGTTATAGACACCACACATTAAAATAGTCAAAATCACCAACTTTACCATTGTTTTTTCCTTGGTTTTTCCCAAAGTGGGGTGGAAAGAATTATTTTATAAGGCCAATATTTGATGTTATTCAAATATTAAGCTTGCTTATGTAGAGGTCAGTCACAGTCTCTTGGAAATCATTTTAAAATGTTTAAATGTTTTATATGTTTGGATTTGTGCACTAAGTCATTGTAAAATAAATTATAGAAACCTAAAATATCATTATTTTAATGTTAAACCATATATTGGACAAATATCCCATTTATTGTATTTTATTACATCAATATTGGGTCATTATTATATCATTTAACATATTATATTATTAAAAAGTTTTTAATTTTTACCCAAAAATACGATTGTCTCAGATAATTTGGAAAAATTCACTATTAAATAATTTCAATGTTAGGATTCCAATAATAATATGAATTTTTTTGTAAATAATTTTTTTTTTTTATTTTAAAATAAAAGCAGGCATTTATAAAAACATAATGGATTCTGACAAAAACATTCTTCAAACCGTAAGAAAAATTAAAATTATATTCATAGAAAGTATATTATCATTTATATTTAATAAAAATTAATTTTTTATTAATATTTTCATAAAATATTATTTAATTCAAAATTCCATTAATACATGAAAAAATATTTCTTAATTGAATATCAACTAAAAGTACTACTTCTGCATTAAAAACTATTGAAAATGTAACCATATTAAATTGAATGTATATTCGTTATTCTATAAAAGATAATACACATAATCATAGAGCTAGGGTCTTGTTACATTACATATTATAACACCCACATAAGACCTATGGGTAATGTGTGCGATGGTGACAAACTCTTTGGATGGTTCAGATAATATCACTCAGGTGGTAATCTCTATTAACTTCCACTTCTCTCGTAGGTAGTTCCATTACATCATAATGTGTTGATGCTCAGATTGGGATTGTTCAAGAGATAATCCTAGTGACACTACCTCCTTTATGAGCTCTGACAAATGTTTTCTTATAGAGAAATTGCACTAGATGAGTCCATCACTTCCTTTGTCTTAGATTTTGGACTTCTTAATGCTCTATATTTATACTCATCATGTAATCAATGTTCAATGACTATATAATCAATGGTAAAAATTTATAACGGTATATTAAGAAAAGAATTAAACTATGTATGTTCATATGTTTTTATAACCATTTTAAATTTTAAGACACTTAATTAGATTCAGATGAATTTTTATTAACAAAAGTTTTGGTCATTACAAAACTACCTCCTTAACAAAGTTCTCCCTCAAAATTTACTTTTCCATTTATAAAATTGAGGGGGGAAGCTATTTTTCATCACTTCTCTAATTCCCACGTTGCTTTTCAAACATTTTAATTCTTCGTAACACTTTGACGAGGGGAATTGTCTTATTTCATAGAAATTTTTCCATATGATCTAAGATTATAACTGATATCTCTTCATAGGAAGGGTCATTCTACAGTGGTTCCACCTTTGTATTGAGTACATGTGATGGGTCAGGTATGTACTTCTTCAAGACTGATACATGAATAGATCATGTACTTTAGATAGGTTCGGTGGGAGTGTTAGTCGATAAACCACTGCTCCAATGCGACCAAGGATATCAATATGGGCGATGTAGCTTGAGCTAAGATTTACATTATTCCTAAATATCATAACTCTATTCCACAGTGATATGTAGAGGAATACAATGTCTCCAACATCAAAGTCAAGGTCTCATCAACTATTATCAATGTAGCTCTTTTGTATACTCTGAGAAGCATTAATGTGCTACTAGATGGTCTTAACCTTCTCCACCATTTCTTCGACCATTTCTAGTCCTAGGCGTTTGGACTCCCAATCTTCATCCCAACATGTGGGTGTTTTGCGCCTGTTCCCATAATGGTCTTCATAATTATCCATTTGGATGCTTCATGGGAAACTATTTTTGTACGATAACTAAACCAATGTAAGATATCGATCCCATCCTCCTTTGATATCCTTTAGAGAGTCTTCTAGAATATAGTGGTAGATATTTGTTCTCTATTAGATAAAATCGATAGTGGTACTCCATTAAGCCTTACGACATCTCTAATGGATATCTATGCCATTTCATCCAATGATAAATCCTCTCGAATTGAAATGAAGTGTACTGTCATTATAAGATGATCCACAAAAACCTAGATATCATTATTTCATTTTGATGTCTTAGGAAGTCCGGTGACAATGTCTTTGGTGTTGTTCTCTAATTTAAACTTATGTTTGTGTAATGGTTTTATCATCCACTTACACACCTGCCTCTCAACATTCACATGACGAAATACTTAGAACTATGATTTATAATCGGTGTTCTTCTTATTCATGTTTTCCCACCAATAATTCCCTATGAAATCACCATACATCTTTGTGTTTACTAGTTGAATGGAAAAATTCAATCTATGTGCATCATATAAAATATTATTCATTAACATCGGATTGGATGGAACACATAGTAGTGTCCCAAATCTCACAATTCTTTCTTAATTAACAATGATCTCCAAGGATTTCTCTATTTTGATAGTTTCAACATTCGTTTGAATTCAAACATCATCCTTTTGAGAATCCATTATACATTCCCAAAGAGAAAGTTTAGATATTATTTGTGAAAGGATTGATGATGTTCTCTTCTTCATAATTACATTTTCCATCTTCATGAAATCAACGAATATTTGATCCTTTTCACTTCTCATCAACAATAGAATCACAGAGTCCATTCTACATAGAGAATGTTTCACATTGTTTTATTTCGCATGGTGGTAATTGATTGAGAAATAATAGCCTTTGATCAGATAAATCCATATTTGATGGCACATGTTAAACTATTTCTATGTGAATATATAATTGAGGATTTTTTATCCTTATATTTTTTATAGATATGCCTAAATAGGTAATGCTAGAAAATGTTAAAAAAGAATATCTCTACATCCAATTATAGTCCATGTGTTGTATTGTTTTTCTCATTAACATTAAATTTCCTAAAATCATAAGCAATGAATTTTTCATTTTTCATCAACAGACATCCTAATCCCTTCTTCAAAGCATCATGGAATAACAAAAAAATTCTTCACTTTTGCTGAATGTGAGAATGAGCACAATGATAAGACTACTTTCCAACTCCTTGAAACGCACTTCACATTTATCACTCCAAGAAAACATGAGTCCCTTCTGAGTTGCCCTGGTAAGAGGGTTTTCCAATCATGATAAATTTCTCACAAATTGGGGATAATATCCAACTAACCACGGGATGTTATAGATTTATGTCACCAATAATGGCCTCAGACATACCTCGATTGTAGCAGTCTAAGAGTGATCCATAGATTTCCTATTTCTTGTGATGATATTACCCTAGAATGATACTTCCTTCAACCATAAATTGCACTTGGAATAATTTTAATAGAGCTTATACTTTCACTTGGTCTCTAGTATAGTGTATAGATGCTCTACATTCTCCTATTTGGATTTGGAGTATATTAGAATATCTACTCTAAACTCTACCAAAAACATTCCAAGGTAATATCTAGAGGCTCTATTCAACATGTCATTGAATATTTATATAGAATAATATAGGTAGAAATGTATTACTATGAATACATAGTGCTCATACCTTGTACGAAAAGCAGTCTTGGGGATATCCTCCTTCTTCCCCATTACATCGTAATATCCTGACAACAAATCCACCTTGGATATGTATAATGATTAATGTGGATGATCAAACAAGTCATCAATTCTTGAAAGAGGATAGTGGTTCTTTATCTTGAAGTTTTTAAGCTCATGATTATCAATGAAGGGCACATTGACCCTTCCATCTTCTTGATGAAAAGGACTGGTGCCCCCTATGGTGAATCACTTGGGAATATAATCCCTTTATCTAGATTCACCTAAAAATGATTCTTTCTCCCCTCAAGCTCCACAAAATCCATTCTATATGTATTCTTGGATATTGTAAATGCCCCAGATATAAGATCAATTGAGAATTACACATATCTTCTAGGAGGAAGACCAGGAAATTCTTTGAGAAACACTTCATATAATTCCCTAACACTATGTATGTATTAAGGAGGGGTGCTTCTTTAGACTAAATCATATAATCAAGATAGGAGTTCTCATAGGGTAGTAATATCCATTCTCTAGATGATGGTGCTAAATAATATTAGTCCTCCTCCATGAAATTGTATAAAATGAGGGGTTGATATGACATATAGAGAGTGATTTCCCTCTCGAGAAAATTAATTTTGTCTCTATATAAGGAAATACAATAAAGACTAATATTTTCTTACAATTCCACCAGAGGGAGTATGTAGAGGTTCTCCAGGATGTTCAATAAACAAATTATAACAGGGGGTGTTATATTCATGGGATGTAATTATTTTTCCAATTTATATTCTCACCGACATATTTACTTACATGATATGTGGTGGTGTTGGGATTTTTCTCCTAAACTTTAGGGATATAAATGAATGTGTAAAAAAATGATAAAGAATTATGTTATCTATTCATGAATGAATAACTATCGTACCTATCACCACTTCATTTTTGGGGATCTCTTGAGCAGTTATGATTCAAAATGATCTCCCTTGAAGCATTATAGAATGATGGTTGACTATGAAAACTCATCTCTTAGGGCACTAGTTTTCAAATTTCCCTAGTTCATAGCAGTTGAATCAATGAACAATGTTTTGAGGATCAAACGAAGCATTCCTCTCCTCTATCATAGCAGCTGGTTTTTCATGTCTACAGTTAATAATCAGGTTCCCTTCTCTTCCACTCCTAATGAATTTCCTCATCCCCTATATAAAATTTACGGGGTTATTCCTTCCACTCCTATGGAATGTGGGGTACTAGAATTTCAATGCATGGTTCGATTTATCAATCATACTGCCATATTTTATGTCCAATTTCTACATTTTATCCCTATGATACCCTTGAGATCTTTGATTTCGATTTCGATGTTGAGGGAAAATTAGACAATTTTCACAAAGATATCGAGGTCACGGATCACCAGGGTTTATTGTTGGCTATGTTTTTCCCACCAAAGAAGCAATCAACCATGAAATAATGGGTTATGAAAAGAATGGGGGACTATCAGGAAACCCTTTTCAAGGTTTCCTTATATGATCTGATGGATTTGTCATCTTTTTTCTTGATTGAAATGATTTCACATTCCATCCTATGTCGGAGGGTGCAAAGAAAATAATTATTGCAATTTTTTCAGGAATTTCTTCTATTCCAATGTCTCGATATCTTCCTCAGTTTTCATATCTTTTTATCAATATCCATCATTGACTGGATTCAACCTCCATAAGGAAAAAATCTAGAAGAAACAACCGTTGTTAAGAACATTGAGTGATGGAGAATATCTTCTCAATGGACTAGATCTATTGATTGATGACTGAAGGATAAGAATAACCATTAAAAATAGGAGTCATTTATCTCATGAAGCTCTTGATTGAGACATGTTATTTATTTGGGGTGGTTGAACATTCCTTTTGAACCATTTTTCTATGGAAAACATGATTGAACTGAGAGAGTATCATGAAAATGTTTGTGATTTCTAATCCCATTGTATTGGGCATCTCATAAGATCATTTATCACATTGATCTTCACATCAGTTGTTAGCACGAGAACTCCTATTACCTGCCATTGGATGGAATAAAAAGAATGTTAAGGGTAACACATAAAGGGGAATCCAAATAAAAAATGGATAACTTATAAATTACTTTTATTTCCACTACTTATGAATTTATAGTTTTAACTCTATGTTATCCATGATCTACTTCACAACATCTATTCCTAATGGGAATTATTTTATTCCATTAATAATGGTTCATACTATGATTAGGAATTTAAAAAATCATATCCCATGGGAGTGCCATTACCAAGGGTGCGACAATGACCATTTTCGAGCACTAGGTCATGTTTGAGTGTAGCACAAAACGTTGTTTGTGGGGTTTACCACAAGATAGAACTATACCAGAGTCACCTCTACCTACACATATCCATAAAGGGACGTATTTTCTTGATAAAACATTTAATCAATACTCACCAAAATTTAGGGATGTTTTTATTATAATTTGTCTTATCCCTAAGGATTTCAGTAGGGTTTTCTAGTCCTAATCCCCAAATTTACTAAAACTATCTTTTGATGACAACTATAAAAACCCTATTATTTGTTACACAAATAAACATGATTTATTACATAAAAATTAACTAAAGAAAACTCTGAGGATCATTTGGTATAGTGTATTTAGATATTCGGAACATTACATAACAACATTGAATATAAAACACAACAACTTTATTGATATCATATTTTACATAACCACAATATTCTTTCATACATAGAATTGCATGGGATAACGTGAGGACATGAATAAAAAAATGGTGAGCTATAATTTCCATATCGGAGTAATAAAAGAATAAAATGAAAAATATTGTACATTTTAGGCATTAGGCATATCAATTGAGTGCAAAATAAACATGAACTTAATGGCATGATATAGCACGATTATCATAATTTGGAAATGTGGCAACACCATTTAACATGATATTAGCACGATCCAAGGATAATTTCATATGGATAATGATTATACCCTCATATAAATTGAATTGGAAAGATTAATCCATCATTTAACATGATTTATCATGATACTAGTCATCACCCAATACATTGGAGCACTGTTAGGACGCACCCTTATTAATCATTTTATTTCATTTGTAAGTGTACCACGTCGATTATATAACATGGATTCATTACAAATAACCATTTATCCCAAGATAATGTGACACAGAATTCATAAATTTAACTCTATAATGAATAAGTAAATTTTCATAAAGGTGAATACAATTGATTGAGAAATGCGAAAGGTATTCAGTACACATTGACTTTGGCTTGGATAATTTCCGTGCAATTTCAGCATCATAATGGCATGACATAAGAATTCATTAAAAATGTTTATGGAAAATAAAGGGGTGTCTCATAATATGTAAATTAAATGGGAGTTAAGGGTTCATATAGATAAATTCCTTAATATATTTAATGGAATTTTGATTCATAATACAAAATATTTTTTTGATAGTAAATGAGTAGAGTGAAATCTCTTCTGGAATTTTGGTATTGTAACGTGTGTACATGGGAGGAATAAATGAGATATAATGGGGTGTATAATCATTCAAACATAAATAGTTACGTACATGGGCAGTTAAAAATGATACCCCAACATTATTAACTGAAAATACTATGGTATTACAACATAAGGAAACATGGAAAAAAATGAGAAAGGAATAAATCCCTTACATGGAATCGTGGTACCAATGTCTTGGGAGAGGCATGAGAGAGGATTATAGGGAGATTGGGATTACTTATGAGGATTATAGAGAGGGAAGGGAATGGGTTGGTCACGATCCAAATTGTTCTAGTGAAGAAAAATGTTATATTGAGTGGGATTATATTTGAATGTAGGGGAAATTATTTAGTATGTAGGTTTTGGGCACAACATATTATAATACTAAAATAAAAAAACCATCCCATGGTAATTACCCATGGTTTTTAAAAAATTACAGTGGAAAAAATTATTTTATAAGGAAAATGTCCGAAATAATTAAAATATTATGATTTCTTATGTGAAGGTGTATCACACTCTCAAGGATATCATTTTAAAATGTTAAAATGTTATATAAGTCTTGGAGGGTCCAGTAAGGCTTTTTGAAATAAATAAAACAAAGCTAGAATTAAATTGTTTTAATGTTAAAATATATATTGGCCAAAAATACCATTTAATTTGTTTTATTACCTCACTACTGGGACATTATGATGCAATAAAACACATTATAAATTTAAACGCTATTTAATTTTAACCCAAAACATCAACCGTATTATAAAATTATAAAAAATACAATGTATGATAATTTCTACATCCTTATTAAAAAAATAATATTCATTTTTTCTAAATAATTTTATAAAAATGTGAATTTTTTGTTTTAAAATGAAAAGAATCATTTATCAAACATTCATGTGTTTTGATAAAAATAGCTTTCGAACCATAAAAAAATAGAATTGTATTCAAAAAAATTATAAGAATGTAGTTTTTCTATTTAAAAAAAAATAATGAACACATTCATAATGCTAGGGTCTTGTTACATAACCCATTATAACACTATTATAAAACCCAAGGGTAAGGTTTGTGATGGTGAAAATGCTTGGGAGACTTAGATAACAACACTCATGTGTTAATGTCTACCAACATCCCCTTCTCCCATTGTTAGTTCTATTCAAGTTTAATGTGTTTATTCTCAGCTTCAGTTGGTAAAGATCTAAGCCCATTGATACTACCTCATTTCCATGATCCGACAAATGGTCTTCGTATAGAAAAATTATAATTTATGAGGCCATATCTAACTTGGACTAAGTAAATTGGATTTGTTATATACCTATATTTATAGAAATCATGTGATCATTGTTCAACAACAATATTAGCAATGATAAAAATTCATAATGGAATTTTAAAATTAAAAAACCAAAAACCAAGTAGGTGAATACGTTAATATAACGAATTTACAAAATAATAAATTTTATTAGATCAAAAGGAATGTTCATTAATAAAAGAATGGGTTGTTACATCAATCATGTCCCTCCACATTCCAATTCTTATAGTCCTGGGATGAGTCTAAAATATAACATAAAACATGTCTATAACCACAATATCAAAACCATAAAATTTTATTAAGAAAAAAACTAGATTAAAAAAACCATATGACACGATTTGGAATTATAGTGGGAATATAATCAATAAAAATAATACAAGTCATGTAATATTAGAATTTTGTTCATATTATAGCATATTTCATATGTGCATATATTAAATATATTTAAGTGGTTTAGTCATAATAATTGAATGAAATAAAAAATAAATAAATATTGGTAAAATTATATCTAATAAGTTCTTTTACACTGCGATGGATCCACCAACACAAACCCATTAAGTTACCTCAGTACCTATCATTGTCTTAAAAATCATTCCCTAACCTAAAGAGCATCCATATGTGTTTCTTGGGTTGAAATTTTAATGTAAATGGAGTACTATGACATGTTATATTATGATAAATCATAGTTGTTTCCATGATACATCTTGTCATGGTAATTATAAAAACATCATAGTGTTCTGGTAGGAGGATTACTTATTATATAATATAATGTGGCTAAAATATTATTATTCGACTCAAATGTATATTATTTTTATTATTATTATGTGATTATAATTTATATAAATCTTAATGGATTGTTTTCATAGATTTAATGAGCATAATATTTCATTATTTATTTCCACATTTTAAAATTGGGTTATATTCTTCATCATTGTAATCAATCATTAATAAAATGTTCTAGTAACTAATGAGAGTCCTCAGTTCTGATAATTACATTTTTTTCAAGAAATTTTTTCTATAAATAAACCATATATAATAATATATAATTATTATGTTCTTTTAATTCAATTAAATTATATAATCATTAATAGAAATTAATTCAATAAATAATAAACTGATAACATTTTATTCACCCATAATCGAGAATTACCTAAAAAGTACATTAATGTATATAATATATAACATGTATCATGACATACCAAAGTTCATTATATCTTCTAAATGTTCATAAATGAAAATTTGAAAATAAATAAAAATTAATAATTACTTCCGAACAAAGAAATCCCTCAGATAAACTTCACTATTGAGAATCAACATTAGTTAAACTAAACCCACAAAAAAATCATTTAAATTCAATTAATAATATAAAAACATATATGAAAAATAATGGAATGTTAGGTTTGATTTAATAGTAGGAATGAAAAAATTTATTAAGAGTTAATGAGAGTAATCATTCCATTACATAACTATTATTAGGAAATATATATTCTTTTTTTTTATAATTCCAATAAGCATGTTACTAGTGTGTAAATACTGGTTTGATGTTAGTACACATAATGGATATGTACTTTTAAAAATATAAAATTTCATTATTTAAAATTTCATTAAAATAAAATAAATTATTTTTTTATAATTAAATTATTCTATATCATTTATGAATATAATATTTAATTTTAGTAAATCATTTTTAAAAAATATGTATTTAAATAAAATATAATGATATTAAATAATTATATCATCAAAATAATTTGATAAAAATTAATAACTAGAATGGCCATTAAACAAAACCCATCACGTAATTAAGTTTCAATAATGAATTCTAATTTTTTTAGTCACATCTTAGAATGCATGTTTTTGTTGAAAAATTATGTTTATTATATATTTATTTCTTTGTTTATATGATAAATTTATCACCTTTGGTATATTAAATGAAATGTGTTTTTACTACATAAAATATTAAATAATAATTTATACATTTATTATCAATTTTATATAAATCAAGATAAATTCATGTATTGGTAAGAAACTAGATATTTTTTAAAGAATGCCTTTTCTATGTGTAATATACCTTTATATTTATAATTTAAATTTATAACCAATAGAGAATTATTTTTAATGAGATTTATAGATTATATAAAATTAATCTAATTATTATTAAATTATAAGGAATGTGAGTAAATTTATTTTATATTACTAAAATGTTTTTATGTGTTATTTATTCATATATAGAAAATAATATTTATCTTCAATATAAATCAAATATAATATTTTTAATTATTTTTTTAATATGAATTGGAAAAGTATTTAGTACATTAAATTCTAATTTTAGACCCAAATATAAGTTATTGGGGTAAATTGATTCTCCACGGTAAAGGTAAATGGTTTATTTTCGAAGAAAATAATTTGTAATTGTTAACTATTTTATTATAAATAAATATAATATATATATTCTAAAATATGACTATATTGTAATATTTATATATAACTAATAATATATAAACATTCATTAAATTGTAAATTATTAGTAAATGTCAATAAAAATGATTTATTTTTTTAAAAAAATTATTTTTCTATATGTATATTATTATAATGTTAATGTTAAATTTCCAACATTTAAAAATATAAATATATTAAACAAAGTCAAAATTTAAAACTACCACATTAAATTTTGGGTTGTGGTTTCTTATTATATTTATCGTAATACATTAATACCATGGTAAATAATTAAACAAAGTAAAAATTGGAGAAAGGTATAAATTATCATGTGTTGAAATATATATAATTTTAATAAAAAAATTTATTCTATAATTAATTTTACAAATGGATGAGTAAACCCTAAATGTATCACAAACACTTCTTACCCAACTCAGCTAAATTCTATTATATTCTATCTTTCCATTTCACTTTCGTCATGTTTATAATCAAAATATCTCTCATTTTAAAATTCAAAAGCATCTCTCATGAAACCCTTTCATACAAACCTTTTACATAATATTCAACATCAATACCTTTCCCTTTTATAACTCATAAACCATCATTATATGTTCATTCCCCTTTTTCTCATGAAGTAGTCCAACAACCTTTACTCTAAAGGAACACATGTCAGGAAATAGTGAATTCATCAATGTAAGTATATAATTCATTAGAATAATATTTTTTCAGTTTTCTCATCATCATTATTATATATAAATATAAATATATAATTTAATAATGTTATATTGACATTAATATTATTTATATAGGATAATTTATCGATTATCTAGCTCAAACCCCTTACTCGTTCACTAGTATAACGTGTTTTTGATTGAGTTGGATCAACCGCCTGCATGAACTATATTATACTATTTTCATTTTATCTTAGGTTTATGATTATAAAAACATTAATAGTATAATATAGAATATTTAAAAGTAATTTATTTTATGAATATTGTTTTATAAGGTCGAATGAAACAAATATATGAACAGTTTAATGTAAAGCATTGTTATCAATAAATTTCTTGAAGCATTCCCATCATTGAATCAGTTCCTAAAAACCAAACATATATCATCTATAAGAAATCATGGAACTAATTTTTTTTAAAAAAAAATTCCACTACCATAATAATATAGTAAGGATTAACTTGGTATCATCTAATGAGGATCGAAAATGCTATTGTGAAATGTGTATAGAGTAGCCAATATTACAAACATATGGAGATTAGAATTACAATTAATAAAAAATATATGAGTAATTAATCAATATAATTTAATAATTTAATTTTTTCTATAAGTTAATACTATTATTTAATAATTCATTTGTATAGTTAGGTTTATCATATATGAGAAAAAATCACTTTAGTGGAGTTCTACAGTACTAATAAGGGTTATTAGTTTCATTTTTCTTATTTATTTAGCTACACACCATATTAAACATTGATTATATTGAATTTAAGTTTATACGCGCCTATATTTTATTTTACCGTAATTTAACTTTAATTAATGGGATTTACATTGCAATATAATTTATTTTTTCCAAATTCCTAATGATTCAGTTATTAAAAAATTTGTAGTGGTTTTATTTCAGTATAACATTCAAATCAATATTGTAATTGTATAATTCTTAGATCAGGGATAAAATTATCTAAATATTAAACCCCATATAATTTAATCCACTATTTCTATTTCTGTGGATGACATTTATTCTTACCATTTCACATCAATTTGGTTTACAATTTGACCTAATTGATGTTTATAGGTGGAGATATAATTTTCATAAATATTTTTGTCTGAATTTTTGTTTACTATTTCAATGTTATCTATATATATTTATAGATATAATTATCTCTAATTATATGTTTTATTATGATCCTTTTTATTCTAGTAAAATTTATTCATAAAATTTAATCATATTTTTTGTTTTTCAGATAATATTTTTCAACAAACTCTATCCTTATTTAAATTTATTTGAAATAAATATAATTATAAAAAATAACCTCATGATTGTTTTCCAATTGACCTGATTTCTAATTAAAAACATTTCCCCTTAGGATTTTTTAGTTTTCTTATGTAATTTTTATTTTTAGTTTTATTAATTATTGTCAAATATATGTATTCAATATTTAAAGGATACCTTTTCTAAATTTTTAAATAAATATTCTAACACACATATAAATATTTTTTCAATAATGTAAATATCCTTCAAGTGACTTATAATTCAGTATATATACACTGTAGTGATACCATCCTCCTACCCTCAATATATGGTTTGTCGTAATGTCTTATAAAAGTGTTCATGAAATCAATTTAATTCCCTAGAATTATTTATATTATGATTCAATTCTAATTTTTTCATGTAATAGTGTAACAGATATGATTGTTTTATCAAAATGAAATGCGTGGGTCCATTATATCCAAAAAATACATTGTATAATGTTTAATCCTCATTGGTTCATAAGAGGAATAAAAATTGTATTCTAATCACAAATTGGTACATTTGTAGTATAACTCGGTCAAAAATTACTCGAGTAGTATCCCAAGCCTCAAAAGTTACATGGTTAGTATTCCATGAACGAATGTGTATATGGTGTACTACACCAATAATATAATAGAACACACATTATTATTTCAAAACCAAAAGGCTACAATGTTGGATATTCCATAAATAAAATGGTATCCAACTATGTTAGGTAAATGTGAATAACATGGTAGAGTATGTGAATAATTCTTTTATTGAGATCCTTGACTCGTCTTATTAGTTCTATTTAATAACACATTTTATGTCATAATTTAATATCTGCATGAATCATGATTGGGAACTTGTGTTTTAACACTTCTTATTCATGACATAGGTCATAAATAAAATAATTATTACTAGAATAATGGATTAGGATTTGTATTTAATATGATATGATTATATATTTTTATATAAATTAACATTGAAAATATTATCATATATACATGATTATCTTATTAACAAATCAGTTATTTTATTTTTATCATTTTTATTACCCAAACTCAATATCAAAGCTCAAAACATTATTATGATCCCATACCAAAAGATATGAATATGAGTGTCTAAAATTGTTTACACCATTAATATGGGTTCAAGGACTGTGTACATATTTTATATGAAAATATTAAACTATAAAAATGATTAAACAATTTGATTTATTCTTGGGGTTTCACATTTGGTATCAAATCATATGCCTAAAAAAGATTTAGGATAAGATTTGGGAGTTGTAGTTTGGGGAAACTCATTTTGTTTAAGTTTGATGTTTAGTTTTTTATTAGGATATGTGGAGTAAGCGGATAAAACATTAAATAACATATGGGAATCCAAATTTTATATCATTTAAACCTAATATTTTATATTTTATTATATTATAGTAATTTTTTACCATGTTATATGATGGGATAATTTGTTTATAATCAGTTTATGCAAACACTAATCATTTTTGGTTTAGTCAAAAACAATAATAAAGAGGAATAGAGTTAATAATGAATACAATAGAAAAATATGGTGATTTCCACAATGAGAATGCATCTGGTCTGGGAGGTGGTGTTGAAAATAAAATTGTTATTTTTACTATTATATCTCATGCAATGATTAAAAATATTAAAATTTAAAATGTCCAAAATATAAAAAAATATAGAAAAATGGAGTTTCATGGATGTTTATGTGGTAAAGAACCTAGATGAATTAATATTCAACTTTTTATATATGAAATACGTTGGAAAGTGAAATGAGGAATATTTTATAAAGAAACAACATGATATATTTTTATGTCGTAAATAAGAGTTTTGAAAAGATAATTACAGAGGAAAATTAAATATTACAGATAATATGATAATGTAAAATAATTATTTCCAATGTTACAACTAATAATTAAATGTTTTATACTTGGGTAATATAGTTAATATGAAAAAAAATATCATTATAAGGGTTAATGAGGATAATCGACATCAGTAAAAATATATCCTGAGTGAAAAAAAGGAATGCTTATGCATATACAATTACTCAATTTGTTTTGAAAATGAATTCATATATGGTATACTATTCAAATAGTCAAAAATAAAATGTATTATTTTATTCTATTTTATTATTATTATTTTAGTATTTTATAGGATAATAAAATTTCTATCCCAATAGATGGATATTGAATTATTGATCAAAACCCCTAGTTAAACAATGAATGAATCATAAGTATATCACTCTTCTAGAATTTTGTTATAATATTATTTCTAATTATATTATTACTTTACCTATAGAAAAATTTTACGTGACATCGAGAACATATTTTCTCAGTCTACATAGTGAACATATCAACCACAAGAATAATGAAATCAAATTTCATATCCCAAATAAAACTACATAAATCTATTATTGTTGGGAATACAATGATCTATTTTTGTGAATAACTTCCATTATTTGTGTCATAATACCCAATCAAGTGGGAGAGTTATATAAAAAAATATGGGAAAATAGAATTTTTATTTTATGCATATTATGAGAGAAGAAATTATTCTTCCAGTCTTAACTAAATAGTGAGATTATATATCATTAGATATTATATATATTTTTATTTGTATCTTATATATACCCTCAAATGTTTCCATTATTTATGTATAACAAATTCTGAGGACATAATTTTTTTATCGTGGGGATAGTGAATTAGTAAATGTTTTAAGACACATTTTCATTCATTAGAAAATAGGTATATCTGTTATATGATTTCATATTCTATTAAATCATTTGAAATTCAGTATGATGTAATTCATATATAAAACTAAATAGTAACATTTTATTCCCTCGGATTTTTAAATTAAAATAAATGTTATTGTATATAAGTAATAATTGATATTTAGTTTTAGATATAAAATATTATTACTTATCTTACTAGTAAATATACTAAATTGGGACTCTAAATAAGAATGATTAATTTCATTATAACTAAGAATTATATTAGATCGTCTTCACTCTTGATTATAAATAATAATAGAATTAAACCTACAATGAAAATAAAAAAACATGAAAGAAGAATGTATATTGTAAATGATGTGATGATAATTAATGGAATGAGAAATGTGATTTAATATGTATGTACGTAATGAATTTATATTTGATAATGGTGGAAATATTTCCATTATATAGTTATTAAAGAGGTTTTTATAACTATTATCAATTAATACCATTATACATATTACATGTCTAGTATTATAGATATTTACTAATTAAACATATTTATAATTTATATGAATAAAATTTACATTTTAATGAAAGAAAAAAAAAATTCAAAGTAAAATTATTTATTTTGTTACATAGCTAAGGATGGTAAATAATTTTTAAAAATAAAATCTTTCTGAAATATATATTTTTCATAACTAAGTTATTTTAATTATAAAATATTTAATAAATAATTATTTTAATAAAATGGAATGATAAATAATAATTATTAGTAATGTAAATATATAACATCAAAAAAAACATTCAACTAAAATGAATATAGTTTTAATTACTTATAGAAAACTATAAATATTTCCAGAAAAGTACTATATATAAGCGTTGTATATATAAAATATATATTTCACAATTTTTTAATATTAAATAAACTATTCTATTTATAAATATTAAAAATTTATAATCATTCCTTCTATTATTATCACACTATTATAAATGACGATAAAATAATTTTATTGTAAAAATAATATTTTTCAATGAGTTTGTTTTTCTATGGGTAATATATTTTCATATTATTGATTTTAATAAATCTCCACTACATAATTATTTTAATGACTATTTTGTAATATAAAATAAATATAATTTTAATTTTCTTTAATGGAATATGAATAAATTTATTTTCTTTTTCAATAAAAAATATATGTTCTGTATTTTCATATTAAGATAAATTTTAGTAAATTTTATAAATTGAATCTAATACAATGTGTTTCATTTTTGGAATTATAAATTATAAATATAGAAATATATTTTTATATATATTATAAATATATATTATCAATGTTTTCTTTAGTTATCACCATAAAGGCAAAAATGTTTATGTTTAATGATTTTTTTATGTTTTATGTAAAATTATATTAATAAATTAAATTGGTCAATATTAAATGATGTATATAAATTAATATATATATATATTAACACGTTTTTAAGTATTAATATAACATAAATAAGAAAAATTTTATTTTTAAAATTTAGTTTAAAAACAATATGTTTTCTGTATATATTATTTTTTCTTATAAAATATAATTTTAAAATATTGAGAATTTAAAAAAATTAAATTATGATAAAATTAGAAAAAAAATATATTATAATTTTACAATTGGAATAATCATATAATTTTTTAAAAAATTAAGGTGACATGATAACTATTATAATAGGTTTAAAATAGGTAAGAGAAGATATATTAGCTTGGCTAAATGTTTATATAATTAAATTGATATTACATATTATTGAATAAAAGAATTATGATTAGGATTCAGTGATAAATTTCTACCCAAAATATTATATCTAATTCACCCAACTCCCAGTGATTTCATATTTTCTATTCACAGAACTCGTGTTTCTAAAGAAATACCCCTCATTTTGACCTATAAAATGGGTTATCCTTTACACATTCAAACCCATAATTTCCTTCATAATTTTCCTTTAATATTTTCCCATTTTCAATCTAATAAATCATAGTTACATATTTGGTAGCTTATATTCCCATTATGTAATCATAAATTCTTTATTTTGAAGGATCCAATGTTAAGAAAGATCAAATTCATCAGAATAAGTAACTTGTTCTTCACAATATTTTTTTCTATATTCTCATATCTATTATAAAAAATATCATTAACCCTTAAAAAGTTTCAAAATAAAAATAATTATTACTTTAATAAATTTGATTAATATTTAATAACTCAATACTAATACACAGTAACTAGTATACCATGTTAATATCTTGGAAGATTCAATAAGCTACATGAATGGTATTATCATATATTCACCTTTTACGACATTAATTATTGTGAAGAAATTATTCAAATTAATATATGATATTAATTTTTTATATATGTTATGAATATGGTTCAATATTGGTTAAACAAAAAATTAATATTCATTATAAAAGTAACACATTGTTATTGATTAATTACATGAAGCATGTTAATTATTGATTTTATTCTCAAAAACCAGATACACACATTTCATAATATAAAATTTAGTATAAATAATTAATTTTAGAAAATTATTTATAAAAATTTATGACTCTATAAAAAATGATCACGGTATCAAATAATTTCTAATGATATCATCAATATGAAACATGTAAAAAATAATCAAAGTTACCAGCATATGCCGATGAAAAAAACAATAACTAACTAATATATGTGTTTTAAATATTCATTATTGAAGGGTATAAAAAGTAAATATATTAACATTAATCATAAATAATTTATTATTATGGTTATATTTATTATAAAATTAGTTAAATAACTACATTTTAATTAAAGTGTATATGAATGGGTTTTCCCATCTAATTTATTCTTTTCTATGTATTGGGTTCCATATTTAAAACATATTTTCATTAATTTTTTTAATATTCTAACCATTAATATATCATAACATATTTTACATGTAGAATTGTTTTTAAATATAGTTCATTTTTTTCAAATTCTTATGAACCAAAGATAAAAAATCTACAACGGTTTCTTTCTAATCATAAATTCAAATTGACTATAACAATGTTTGAAATAATATTTTGGAAAATGTATTGTTTTATCTCAATTAAGTCAAAAATATATATTATTTTACTATATTTTATTTTTTGGATTTACATGTAATTTTTACCTTTTTCACCTTTTTTCAAAATTCTTCCAAAAGTATGATTATTTGTGTTGCATACCATATATATTTTTTAGATGATAATTTTCTACCAACTAACTCTATTTTATATATTTTTTAGATATGTAATTTTCACTGATTATGTTATTTTATATGGTAAAATTAAATATTATTTAATTTATTCACATATTTATAATTTTTATTCTTCTTATATGGTCATTTTCAAATTACATTAACCTTATTAACAAAGGTGTGAAAGAAAAAAAAAATTAAAATTTTTTCAGGATGAATAAATTCCCCCACTAGATTCCACAGTTTAATTTAATAAGATTATTCTGTATGATTTAATGGTTTTAGAATGTAACTTTCATCAATTATTATATATATGATTGTTTATTATTTTTTTATTTTTTAAATTATTGGATATGTCTTCCAATTCTAAAAATAAGTTTTCTAATGCTCTTATAAAAATGTTTTTCATCTATGTTAACACTGTTAAATGTATCTTATGATTCATTAGGTTGTAATCTTATGATTCCATTAACCTTATTTATGTGACAATTTTATGATAATGTTATGAGGACGTTTTTATAAAACCCATTTCATTCCCATGTTTTAATTATGATATGATTGAATTATGAATGTTTTTAACATTTTATGGAAGGTATATGTACATTTTATCACTGTCTAATGAGTTGGTCTATTATTACCTTATAATTAATTGGTGCTAATTTTTGTATCTATTGACATAAAATGTGTACACAAGTAGAATCATATGACCAAAATGGTAAATTAGTCTCATCACAATTCATAAAGATTGCATACGTACTAGAATAATCACAAAGGGTATATGAATTTTTATCACAATATGAAAATGTAACACATGTCATTATCCTAATCCCAAATGTGTAAACATATTGTTATTAGAATTAAAAAAGGAAACATAGTTTATTAGAGAAAGAATACTATGTTATGTATAAGCGGATATATTTGTCTATTATGTAAAGAATATATTTTTGTTTAACCATAAAACATGTTTCTTATTATATTTTAGGATTCATTTTTATTTTATTATATTATTTTCAATGGTTCTTGATTGTTTAATAGTGAATTCAATTTTATGAATTGTGTCATATTATTTTCCAAAATATTTATCCACTTAATGATGATATGAAATTTATGTTTTCATGGGTATGATAATATGTTTTTATGTCCACATACCCTGATTAGTTCTCATACCTACACACTCATATTATTCCAAATTATTTTCGTTAATTGTTATAACTTATGTTTACAGTTACTGAGTATCTATGCTCAGTCTGTTATTATGTTTCCATTACCTAGGATATGAGGAAGATCATAACAAATGACATGTATATATGTGGTTCTAGTGGTGTGATATTATTTGGAAATTATCATACCACTGTAAAATAAGTGTTTTAATTAAATTTCCATGTACAAAAAAACTTTGTGGTTTGGATTGATTGAATTTATGAGACATAATTTTTAATTTATTGAAATTATAAAAAACATATTTGAGTTTTGTTATGGTTACCTCACTTGCTGTCAAAGAATATTTGTGGGATTTTTTATCATTTCATTTGAGCGTGTGGGTCATGGGTGTTACAATGGCTATATAATAACTCCTTTCCATTAAATGGTGTGTGTGATTCCTTAAATTTTATTATATTCTATCCAAATATTTCATAAATTATCTCCATATATAATAAATGTATGCGTCTAGAAAAATACTGGGAATACATTATCCTTAAAATGTTTTGGTAGTGCAAAAAATCTATTGATATCATAGGTGGTAGGATCTTGTTTAATTCTTATTAGTAATTATTATTAAACACAAGAATATCATATTCGAAAGAATATGATAAATGAAGATTTTTTTGTTCTTCATTTATTCAAATTAGTCGAATAATAATGGAAATATCCTGTTACCCAATAATATTGGGTTGATGTTTATGTTGTTTTTGGATAAGTATTATCCCATCCAAAATCTAATAGTTTTAATAGGGAAATTGCATAATTTTTTAATTGATTTTTTATGTGGGTGATGATAACTAAATAATCATTATTTAAAACAAAATTATGAATTTTTTAAAAACATTGTCTTAGTTCGGGGTATTTTCATAATGAAGATAAATTTATTTTTTGTAAAAAAATCATATAAACATGATGTGATCATATAATTTTATAATAAAAATGTCACAAAATAATTTCAGAAAAAATAGATTATTATTTCTTGACAATACCATGTCACAATTTATTAATTAATATTTTGTGGTATATAGAACCCCAAGAATGAACAATGATATTTTTTAAACAAACATTAATTATTTTATATAAAAAATGTATATGGATCCATGTAATATACTAATTACTCTATAAAATATTTTTCTAAAAATGGATATGATTTTCCCAATAGGAAGATGTGCCTTTCAAGGAACCAACATGTCAATGATACTTTTTAAAACAAAAATTATACATTTAATTTAAAAGAATGGTCATTGTTGAATTAAAATAGAGTTGTTATTGGATACCAATTTTTGAGGATTTGATCTCATATTAATGTGGATTTTGTAGATAAATTTATGAAATGTTTAAAAAATTCCAAAGGGTTATTTATGTCTATTTGAATAAATGATTATTTGAAATGAAATGTGTGATAATTATTTTCTATCAATAAATTGTCTAAAATAATAAATGTTTATATAATTTTATATATTGATTACATAATATCACGTATGGAATAATATATTAGAGTTAATATTAAATACCATTTAAATTAATAATATGAAATTGTTTATATGGAAATAAATATGAAATATTCATGGTTTTTGTAATGTCCACGTAACATGATAAATAATAACTTTTTATATTTTATTTAATGATAAATTATTCAAATATGGTTATATTATATTAAAATGTATAAATAATTAAATTATTTAATTAATTCCCAACTTTTGTTCGTGAATAAAAATGATATGTTATAAATATTATTATGATCTATCTAAAATGCATAATATAATCCCATTAAAATATCTTTTAGTCATCTAAGAAGTTTAATTATTGATATAATTATTTAGTTTTCTTTATTATGTCTTTTTTTGGCTTATTCATGGGTTTTATGTTTTAATTTAGTTATAAATTATAGATTTTACTTATAATGAGTTAATATTATAATATAATTTATGAATATCTTGAGTATTAAAAAATTGTTAGTATGATTTTGGGTTAGAATATTTTCCGTCTTGATATATTTGGAATTATTATAGATTTCCAGGGTAGTTTACAAGTCATATCATACTATTTTTAATGGGTATTTTTGAAGTTATATGAATATAACCCTCTCAAAGTTATATTTTCTTATATCTTTTACATGTGATGAATTTTCTTATGGTTTAATATAGTTTTATTTTTACTTCTTTTTAATGACAGAATCCTTGAGTGTTGTAAAATAATGTGCCTCTATATTTTCTAAAAACAATTATTTTGGTGAAAGAATTGTGATTTAGAAACTTAATTATCAGAATCATGAATATATAAATGGAATTTAATTGGTAAGATGGTGATGATTTTATAACCCCTTAAAAATTCTAAGTGTTTGATTCCATCAATATAGTCATATTTTGTGATCCCATTCATCCAACCAAGTTGGATTTTCCAATGAAATATTTTCATGGATTATCTTGTATAAGGATTGAATATTATGAGGGACTCTAATAGGATTATGTTCCCAGATTTTTTGTATTTTTTTGGTTACACTTATTTGGGAAACCATAAATGTAAGAATACCCTAGGAATAGATATGTATTTATCAATATTATAAATTTGGTGAGGAATATCCCACTCCACTATTTAATAGTAATGTTATACATAAATATAAAAGCTAGAAAAAATACAAATGATGACTTATTACATAGTGAATATAGATATTCTCTAATTAATGGATAATATTTATATTAAAATGGGTTTTCATTATTATAATATAATATTAAATAAAATTCATCATTTAATTATAAAAGTCAATAATATTGAATTGATAAAATATTTTACTTGAGATAAAATGGATTCATTATAATCTATTGATTATTTGAGATTAATACAAGTGGTATCAAATCATAATGTATGAAAATTTCTAAATTAGTATCCAAATATAGGATTTACTCTCAAATATGAATTAAAATATTAAGTCAAAGAAAAACTTTTCACATGAGCCTCGTCCCAGCTGGTGAGATATACAGAAGTGCATCCCCGAGACCCAGGTTCCAAACCAGGAAGAGGAATATTTTTAGGTACTATATGAGGAACTGTAGCAGTAATGTAGTAGGAATTGAAGCAGTACTGTATGCGGCATTCTGTAGTGCTATAATAGTTACTGTAGTAGGAACTATTTGGTATGGTAGCACCAAGAACTATTCACCTATGGATACCAATTTGGGGTTGGATTCCTTATGGCCTTTGGGCATCCCAGGACATCAGGTCAGTAGGGATTTTAGGCAATCATTAAAGCCTTCATTCCACCTTAAGGCCTTAAGGAGAAATATAGTTTCCCCAAACAAACATTACAAAATAAGAAGCAGCCCTAGAAGAGGATTCAAAGTTGGCACATTCACCAGAGCAGAACCAAATGGATTGGGGAAGAATGAGAGGGTTTGTCTACACCCTCGGGAACAGTTTTTGCATGCATGATATGCTTATCCAGACGTCCATGCGATGATGAAGAGCTACCATAATGATGTAGAAGCTGGGGAGGGGCAGTTCTTTGTATTTATAGTCTGGTTGAATTTTATAAGACAGTCGGCTCATTTAATGTCTCTTAATCCTACAAGCAATGTAATCCCTGGTCCTACAGGCCCTGTAAGGGTTCCCCCTCATCCCTTTAAATGGGGGTTATCAAAAATCAATAAAACTATGGTCTTTAGGCCATTTGGGCAAAAAGGAAAACATCCTTGGTAAATATGATGAATATTTTTATGAAGATAGATATTCTTATAATAAATATAATAATGATTCATCATAAATCATTATATTTTATAATGATTATATGGATCATATTATTATATATAAGTTTCAGAATATGATTTTTTATAATAGAAACTATAAAAGGATCCGTAAAGATTTAGATATAAATTATTGATACAAATAGCCAAAATAAATATTTTGGTTTAATATGGTTTGGGTTACATAAATATAGACTCATGTACTCAATTTTGTTTTGTATGTAAAATACTTTTGGATATTTGGGGAACCCCTCATTCATAATATTTCTATGGACATGATTCTACCATAAATTTAAAAAAAATTGATTGGGCAATGATATTTTTAAAATAAATGTGATTAATATAATGTTTCCTAATATTCTAAATGTGTTCCATATTTCTGAGTAGCACGTGGTAGTTCTATTCTCGTATTTTATTATAATGTTATAGAAACGAGATGGAATTTTTTTAATATATGGTAGAAGAAGAGTAGTCTTGGAGAGTCCAAAACAACTTATAAATAAAATAATGGTGACTATAAGGGTAGATGTTATACAATAAGAAAAAAAATTACATTGGAGTATAATTTTCCTAAAATATCCAAAGGGGTTCAAGAAATATTATAGCCTTTCCACATTTCATATTAATGTTATCAAATTAAATAATTCAATTTCCAAGGTTATAATGTTCCATTCATACATTATATAAGCTTTATAAATATTTATATGAGTTGAAAAGCTATATATGAATAGTAAAATGAGAATAAAAATTCTGTAAAATTGATGAATTAAATATTAGATATATTAAGTGGCTCGATGTTATGAATTTCATTAAAAAACATTAGGATCAAAATAATGATCCATATTTTAAAATTTTATTCCCATCATATGATAAAAGGTGTTTCTTTAAATATTTAATTTTATTCATAATAAAGAATATAATTAACATACACCAAGCATTATATTGTTCAATATCATGGTTTGAAAAAGATAAAATGATAAATTTTTTATATATTATGAATGAACTTATCAAATATATTACTTATAATATAAGGGGTTAATTTCCAACAACTATCTAAAATCATCTATTCTGATTATTTCTCCAAAAAATAGAATATCATACGTGTCTTGGTTTATAATAATATATTTATTAAAAACTCTATCAAATGAAAATAGATTCTTTTCTAGGGAAAATGATTTTTTTATTGCCAAAAAATATTTTGTAAAAAATATATTTTATTAGAGTATTTATAGTTTATTATAACCTATATATTTTGAATTTATTAAAAATAAATTATTATACCAATCAAAAAAATTAATACCACTTTATATAATAATGTAATTTATTATAAATAAAAAATAAATATCTTTATATAATTAAATATATTTTAATTTTACACCTTATGATATCAAAATAAAAGTTTTAATCAAATGGTTTTGAGGATATGATAGTAAACATTGAAGTAGTTTTACGTCCAAAGAAATTAATTAAAATTGTAACCATGGATATTGTGAACTAAATATGTTTGAATAATATGTTCAAGGAGTTCAACACGAGTATTATCAATATAAATTCACAATTTTTAACTAATATTATTTCAGAGATGTTACACATTAAAATATTTATTGGGATGTTTTATTGAATGATCATATTGATATGTGACTATAATTGTATAGAGATAGTATTAATTTAATAAAATAAATAAATTATAAAATATATGGCCTCTTTATAATTTTATAATATGAGTTATGATATGATTGAGGTTTACATAAGGTTTTGTTATGATACAAAAAAGATTTCAAGAATATAACATATTCCATGTTGTGGAAAAAATCAGATATTATTCATTCTCATTTTTTTCCTGAATATATATTGTCATGTCCATAGATTTTAATAGGATACTATGATTGATATCATACCAGATACAAATCATTAAGATGAAATGAATGAAAAAAAACTTTTACATTAGTTACAAACTAGATGTAAAATTTTCATGAATGAATATGAATAATAATTTTTTAAAATATATATAAGGTTTTTAATAAATAAAAATGTATTTTTTAATTATTATTAAATAATTACATAATATTTAATAGTTAATTTTTTCATTAAAAAATAAATTTTCGAAAAAATTATCTTTTTATTAATTCATGTGGGAATAATATAATTACATTTTAGAAATTTTATAATTTTTTTATAAAAATCATAATTTTTTAAATCATCATATAAAAAATATCATATGAAGAAATTTTTATATTTTTCTTAAATATAATGAATTCATTTTTTTATAATAATCTAATTGTGATTTTAAAAATATTTTATATTCATGAATTTTTTATAAAAAAGGTTACATCTATGATAGAATTATCTAAAAAAACTACATTTCATCAACTTTTTTGAATTAATAATAAATTAAATTACACCATTTATATGTTGTCAATTTGGAATTTTTTTTCAATATATGGAATCATGGGTTCAAAATCATGTAAATGTGGCCCTTTTAGTTTTGTTCAAAATAAGTAGTTATGTTATTCATTTTCATCCACAGTTAGGGGTAAATAGGGAAATTAATGTTAGAAAATAAAATGACATGTACTATAAAATGGCCATAATAGTAATGACCTGACCCAATTCATGGAATGAGTTGAAACTACCTCAATACCACCTCTATTGGTTAGGGGTGGTGACAGGAACTGAAGTAATAACTAAACTCAAGGACGTATTTTCCTATGTATATCTACACACACAAACAACCAACTCAATGAAAAAAGTAATAGGGAAAGAAAGTAAGGATGCATCATTACTATAAATAAACCAAATATGTATGGGCCTCAAAACATTACGAGGTCAGTAGTGTAAAATAATAAGTATAGTGGAATAATATATGTCGAAATAGAAATGTGTTCCTACCTGACAAAAAACTAGGAAAATAAAACAGCTGAGAGATCCAACTCTTAAATACAATGTTATGACCATCAAACATGGAATAATAAATCGTTATCCTTTGGAACCTAAAATGTCATGATAAAAAATATCTGTTGTATGAAATAGACACGACACATATTGGGAGAAGCCCATGAAGGGGTGAGTATAAAAATACCTAGTATTATGCTTCGAATAGCCGAAGGGAGAGTAGTAAATGAAACAGTATAAGAGGAAATAAGTAGACAGAACAATATATGATTGAAATAGTACATCTAAACCCAACTAGAGAGTGAATATAAACTCATCCAAACTCATCAAGATCTAAATATGGATAATATTATATTCTCATAGATTCCTTGATACCTATTATAGGATAGCAAATTAGTCTAATTGTGAGAGGCTAGACATGAAAAGTTTGTTACATACCCCATGCATCTCTGCCTATCATGGAATGTGTGTAATCACAACCCAAAGAGTGTGTCAAAAAGTGGGATATATATATATATATATATATATATATTCTTAATCAATGAATCTAGAAACATAGAGTAATGGGGTCTCTATCTCACAACTCATCCCGAGAAGAAGGGTCTCCAATAGTTCAAAGGTATGTCCGTCAATGATTCCGTGTGCCACATGTGTCTTCTTTGGAGACACAAGTCGAATTGAATCAATATCCACACCTAGATACTATCATCTTTGGGCATCACTGAGTTACCCACAAGGTTTTATGTCATGTCGAAAAGATGTGTCTTGGTATATAATGATTCTATATTTCTTGTGAGCCCAATGGTAAGTCAAACAACATATCTTCACTATGTCTCATAGTCGAGTGAGCACAAAATCAATGTAGATGATTTGTTCTCTAGTGCATCATGGGTTTCCACTATAATATTAGTTAGGGCTGACCCACTACAATGACAATGGGGGGTCACAATATTAATATCGAGGACCCACACATTGGTATAAAAAGGGGGTTCAAACCTAGTTCATAGATTACCCACTCAACACCTGGTTGTGGGGCTCCAAACAAAATGGGGAAGAACCATACCCATTCTGAGTGGGGTTCCACTTGGAATGTCTAGAACCTAAACCTTAGTATCATAAGGGGGTTCTACTCTAGGTCTTCAAGGAGCCACACCCAACTCGGTAGGAGGTCCAAATATGATTTATGAGTACTCCTGCCCATTCCAATAGGCGGTTCCAGTCTGATGGTTAGGGTCACACATCTTGGTTTCAAAAATTGGATCCACTCTAGGTCATCAAGGAACTCCTATGGAATTGCAACTAGATTGTTCCATTCAAAAATCATTGAGGAACACCACTACCATCCCACCTAGTGGTTAATCTCAAATATCACTGATATTTTTTCCTAATCATTGAGGACATCGAACACCTCCTAAAGAAAATTCATGTTCATAACACCTCTCATCATATCTTGAATTCAACTATGGAGGTCACCATAAAATTCTATGTGGAAAAACACTTAAGAATGGAAAATTGTTGACCAAAATCAGAATCAAAATGATTGGGATACGAGAGGTAGAAGATTTCAAATTAGGCACGTGATATGGAGGGGGACAACATGATTTGTTACTTAGCCTCATTGTATTTCCCTGTTACTATCCATAATCAAGGTAATATCACATTTACATGTAACCCTAGGCTTCCCAGTGTACTCCCAAAGTACATGGAATATCTGGCCAAAATGCTGATGAGTACATGATGATCGTCATTGGTCAGAAGAAAGAAAACATAATTGCACTAACATTAATCTTCATACATCATAAAATGACCAAACAAATCACATCATCGCGATCGATGTAGAAACGGAAACCAGATCGAATATTCATTTTCCTAAAACAGACACATATTGAGGGAGCTACATTTTATAGAATTATGCATGTGTAGTTCCTCTTGGGGACCACATCTCAACTAAAAAATAAATTATATGGATTACACTACTCCAATCCTCATAGAAAAATGCATGAAATCAACTATTCATTTGACACCATTGGACACCTGATGAAAAATTCATATTTCTCTACATTACGCTAGAATGATGTCATGTGGTCGCAAGCCACTAGTCTAAGATAAATAGTAAATATTTGTCTTTGAATGTCCACCATATATCAGGTTCATAGCGTCATAGATGGCCCATCATTCTAACACCATATTTGGAACTATGAATGTTACATGATCTAGTAATGTTAATAATTTTATTATTATTGGGTGTTTCTTTGACCCAAGATGGAAGTCCAAAAAATTATCCAACATCCGTCATAAAATGACTATCTCAATTCTATGGTAATGCTTCCATAGAAATGTTTTCTAATCCATGGTCATATAAAGATGTTACGAATAAAATAGTGTACTATCAACAAAAATAATGATAAAAATATTTTATTATTATTATTATTATATATTTTTATCCTTAATACATAATCATTCCATGTACCAATTTTCTTACCCCCTTTTTTTGTGAACATGTAACTCACCTCCTAGAACTTCTCTCTCTCTCCCTCCCTCTATTAATTCATTATTTTTCCATTAAATTATTCTTATCTAATTAATTCCTCACTATAAACCATAACCACATTGACACTGAAACACTCCCAAACCCCACGATATACTCACAATAGAGACCTACCTAAGATATAAATCATATCCATCAATCCAATCGGTCATGAAACAATGAAACACCATCGATTGTCTTGAACACCATGCACAATCCCTTTGAGGATCCTTCGACACATTCTTCTTATCACACATTCTCAAAAAAACCATACATTTCCTAAAATTATTACAGATTCATGACTACTACATCAGCTTCTACTAAAACATTATTTCGACTGGAAATGTCTAGGGTAAGGTACTATTAGTTTCTCAAGAGAAATAATTGGAGATGATGGTGTCATGAGTGTGGATAGAGATACAAAAAAATTATCTTTTCCTTTAGTCGATTACATTGAATATCACACAAACCATATAAAAAATTTACGGATGAACAATTTATTGATTGAAATAAAATTTGTATGGCCAAGGAATCATAGTAACATTTTTTATCAAAAAAAATTAGTTATATAAAATAAAGGAATACCCACGAAATGATTGACCTTTAAATCATTATGGTGGTGGATTTGTTTTAAAGAATAATCATGGGATAATCAAGATGGGGATGAAGAAGAAAATGTCCAACCACAATATTGTATCATTTTCTATGGAATCACGTTCCTTCTAATGGAGAATGATATCCATTGATTAATCATTCTTATATTTTTATAGATCGAATTTTTCTTTGATGTTTGATCATGATTATCCCACTAAATATGGATGAAAAATTTTCTCATGGATTTTACGGTTATGTGTCTTACCCTAGAAATAATCGATATAATTATATTTAAAAACAATGATGGATCTAAGGAAATTAATAATGTAAATAAAATAATTATTTTTAATTAAATGAAAATTGAAATGGTTTCATTATCTAAATAACTCGTGCCAAAATATTTTTGGTCACACCTAAGTTTATCACCACATTTTATACTCAACGGTGGTATCATATTATCTATCAAATTCTCCTTCAGTGAGTTACTTGGATTTCTTTTAAAAATTTAATATAATTTTTTTATGATTAAATCCTTGGTGACTTTTTCTACAGATGACTCCCATCAAAAAATAATTATGTGGCACCTAGTGTAAAATCCATGTTCCTGGTTGAACTATTAAATTAGATTTATGATCTGATTTTATGTTTCAGAGATATTCAATTATTTCAGAGAAATAATTCCAGCTCATTAAAAAAATATATGTAATATTATTATAAAATCAAATTTTGGATCATATGTCCTCAGAATCACACACTGACTCTTCACCTGGGTCAACAAATTTTCCCATAAATATTTAAAAGTCTTAAAAAAATTAGAGTATATAATTTAGTCAATCCTTCAAAACATATCATACTAGAAAATCACAATAAAAAATGGTGGATATAACAAGACCACCACTATCTCTCCAGCTCCCATTTTCTCTCATGGACCTACAACCAATATAGTAGTGTGAAACTCCCACATCACCTCCACTTGAATCCTGACTCAAGTAAAAATCCTTCCCCGAATGAAGTGATTCCCATCATCCGAAAAAAATATTGGGGTAATATATTAAGGATATCTTGTCATAAAATCTCTCATAGTTTATGTTCACCAAATGATACTCTCTCACAGACTTGGCAAGTGAATTATTAAACACTTTGAACTGATGAAATATTGTACCCTCATGCATTAAAAGTGTTAAATTTATTGAAGATGGCTAATATAATTCTTTATGCACTATGTGTGCTTGGGAATTCATGCTAAGGGAATATTCTACGATGTTACCCTTCACTGTATTATAAACTATCTTGAACTCAAATTCTTATAAGAATGTCATACAGTTGTGCTATCTCATGTTTAGGACTCTTTACGTAAAGGTGTATGTCAGACTCTAGTGGTAAGAGTAAACCAAAATAAACTTTCCTATTATGTAGTGTCTCCACAATATGAAGGTGAAGACTACCATTTCCAGCTCTAGGTATGGTGTCACATGTTTTTATTCATTAGGTCTCAACAGCCTATAATGGCATTTTATAATTTTATATCATGATATTCTCTAACAGTCCATTTTATAACCTCTCCCTGAATGTACAATTCATAAGGTCCCATCCACCAAACATTAATACAATCTTCTCTCTATGGCACACTGTAATCCTCGCAATATTAATCACATCACAAAAAAATTTCTCAGTGGGGGAAGAAGCCATATTTTTCAAGAATTTGATGATATATCAAACAACACCGACACATGGATACAATGATGTCCTATATAAACCCAATTGAACCTCGATAAAGGAGTATGAGGATATGAAAAACTCACAATAGTGTTGAAATATTTCTACTATAGAAGGTAGAAAGGGCTCATAACATACCTCTTATCATCTGGTTCTCTGTTAGGGCCTAAGCCACTAAAGCCAAATGCTTTCCACAGACCCGACCACCAACTCCTTGTGGTTGATGTGGGCCACCTGGTGCTGGTAGTGGAAAGATCTCATACTACAATCCACCTCACATAGCTCCTCCTACTCCTTTTCTAACTCTACCTCTCGGGGAATCAAGCATTCCCCACTAGGTAGATCCCAAATCATTATGTTTTCACTTCCATGGATGTCCATAAACTATCTTATTACTCTCCAAAGAATGTCCTATCAGAAAATTGTGAACCATGTGACATCAACCGTCACACGTGTATACCTACCCTCCCAAGTATACCATGACACAATTCATGGTCTTGGCCCCATACGACCATGTGTCTAATCCTAGACTTGTGAGGGTCTCCTATTCCAAGACCTCTTCAACCGAAACCTGCAATCTAATGTATATGACTCATGTATTGGATGCCCATTATAGCACTAACTACCAATAATCCCACTGACAGAATGTTGTTGGTCACAAATGCCTATTATATCACACCTAAATAGGTGGGGATGTATAAGAAAACTACACTAGCATGGTTATATCTTCTGAGCCCCTACTAAAACATCAATTCTTGGATGTTCCATCCAAGACCAAGTTGACAGATTATCACATATGTTCTTTGAACCTTGACGCATACTCTTCCACTGACATCCCACCTTTTGACGATCCAAAATATACTTAATCAAATTGTGGTGTTACCTATAGGGGTATTACTCCTCAAAAAATAGCTATTGGATATCGTCCTACAAGAGCACCAAATCATTGTACATTTGAGTAGTAAATAGGCTCCACAAATGCCTATATTCTCCATGGAATAGACTGTGTGAAAATATCCACCATCAGATCAATTAGGGCCTGAGAAATCATGAATATTCATACCACCGACTCCAGCCCACCCTCTACTTCCTAGGGATCTGGCTCACTGAGGAACCTCAGTGGTCTCTATCACTAGAACTCATGGATTATGTTAAACATACACACATAATCATATTTATTTTCATCGCTGAAATGATTCTCAAAATCTGGAGGTGATTCTAATTTCCCCACCTAGATGAAGGGGATCACATTATGGACCCTAAACAGAGGCCTCATCTCTCACATGGTTTTCAATATGAACCAGAGCTTCTATTATGGATAGAGGTCTTCTCATAGGAATCTCCAAGGTTTCTAAGATACACAATAGAAATTTTGGAATATATGTATATACATTATATGGTAAGATGAATTGAGAAGTAAATCCAAATACACAATCCTATATGATGCATGTTCAATTAATAACTTCCACAAAAATATCAACATACCAAGTAGAGAAGTACGTAGTAATGGTCCTGGTGAAGTGGTACATCAACTGCCCACAACATCACTAGACCCACAATCCTGAGAGATTCACAAGACACACTTTGAATTTTTTTCCCTAAACCCAACCATTACTCTTATGGGGAAACATTCAAACAACACCCAAACAATGAAATTTCTCTAATACCTATCTGTCATGACCCAACCCAAGTCGGGTCTTGAGTCATAGCTACCCCAAGACCATATCTATAGGATAGGGTTATAGACAAGTATATAATTGACCACTAAACTCATGGAGGCTTTTCCCTAAGTACCTATACAAAGCACACAACCAACTCAATGAAAAAGTCCATAGGGAAATGATACAATGATGCAACATTTCTATGAATAGAAAAAATATATGTGGACAGCTAAATAGTACAATGCATTGTAGAATAAATAGAAACATTAAGGAAAAAATATACACCTAACCTGATATGTGTCCCAACCTAACAGAAATCCCAAAATTTTAAAGAATTTGAGAGACCCCAGATCATGAATCACAATATATAACCATTGTACATGGTCCAAACAATATATATTTGTAAGCTACTATAATATAATGGTATAAATTTATATAATCTACAATGGAAATGAAACTTTTTGGTAGAATCCCTTATAGGGGTGAGTATATAAATACTCATTCGAACACCTCTAAGAGTGAAGGGGGAAAAGTATGACATACAAAAGAAGAGGAAAGCAGTAGATTGAACATGCTACAACGAAGAGAGTATATATCAACCCAACAAGGGAGTTAATTTAAACTTTTCCCAAAATATGTAGATTGATATGTTGAGAATAAGAACTTCTAAATGAGACTTAGTCACTTATTTTTTGTTATTAGAATCATCCAAAAATGAATAGATAGACATAGAATACATGTGGAATACCCTGAATGTTTTTTCCTCTCCTGGAAGGTGAGTAACCAAAGCCCAAGGAGTGGGTACTAAAGTATGATATATAAATATATATATTCTAATTTAAATATTGAAAATCGATTGAGTAATTTGATCTGTATCTCACAACTAATCCCTATAATGAAATATTCTCTAAAAACTATTTGGTAATTCCTTTTACGATGCACAGAACCTCATGCCTCTTACATAGACACAGAAGTAAAAGGAACTCAATCAAAACACCATAATACTATCTTCATTGGGTGGAAGTGACTCTCCCACATAGTTTTAGGTCCCTTCACAAGTATTTATATCGACGAGTAAAACATCCAACTTTCTCGTGAGTGTAATGGTATGTCATCCCACATCTTGTCACTATGTCTCACTATCGAATAAGAACAAACTAGAAGTAGAGGACTTGTGTCCTACTACATCAAGGGGGTTGAACACTGATAGTAGTTGTAGAAGAAATGTTTCATGCCAACGGGGAATTCCAATCTGAAGGTCGAGGACCCATGCATTGGTATTACAAGGGGGCTTCACTCTAGGTCCTCGGGGACCAGATCTATCCCTAGTAGGGGGTTTCATTTGGAAGGATGAGGACACACGCACATTCCATTTGGGGTCCCACTATTAAGTTCGAGGACCCAAACCTTGGTATAAAAAGTGTTTTTAACACTAGGTCATCATGGAACCACATACAACCTTGCAAGGGGTTCCACATAGAAGTCAAAGTACCCACCCCCATTTAGATGGAGTTTCCACTCTGAAGGATCGAAGACCCACGTATTTATATCACAATGGGGTTGAACTCTTGATCATCAGGGACCTACTATAGAATTCCATCTAGATGGTAACTCTCAAAAAGCATTTAAGAATTCCTCTTCCTATCATATCATGATGGTATACTCATAAATATCTTATATGTCGTCCTATTCAATAGTGTTGTCTAACATTGCCTAAATAAGAGTCATGCTTAGAACACCTAATGTATTATCTTAGAAGCATCTACAAAGGGAACCATCACTTTAAACATGGAAAATAACTCAGGATAGGATACTCATGGTCCAAAATAAAATTCTAAATGAATGAGATATAAGAGGTATAAAATTTATAATGAGGTACACAACTTCTAGGGTCCCACATGACGTGTGAGCCCACCCCATCACATTGAAATGTACCTATACATACATGGATAATAAGATTTGTACATGTACCACAGGGCATGCCGGTGTACTCCCAAAGAATATCACATATTTATCCAAAAGGGTAATGAGCGCACGATTATCATTTTTGGTCCAGTGGAAATAATAATAATTTCACTAACATCCCTCTTCAAAGGGCCTCAGATAACCAAAAAAATCAAACCATCATGATCCTAGTAAAATATAGCACACTATTAACTATTAATTCTCCTGAATTAAATGCCTGATGAAGAATCTTCATTTCAAAGAATTTTTCATGAATAACACTTCATGAGGACCACGTATCAATCCCAAATTAAAATATACTGTATTTATTTTTGTGATCCTCACAGAAAAATAAACTAAATTGTTAATTCAATTTTCCTTTGTCAGATTACTGGTGAGAAATTATATTTTACATGTTTTCTTCAAATGATATCCATTGGGCATGAGCCACGATTCTAAACAAAATATACGAAATTTCTTCTGAAATTTCTGTCTTAATTTTTCAGGTAGTAACATCACAGACGATTCTTCTCTCGAACACTATATGAGGGTGGTTTTTCAAATACAAGATCCTGTAATGATAATAATTTTACAATTACTGGGTGTTTCATTTACCAAAGATAGACATCGAAAAAATTATCCAACATCAGCCCTCAAAAGATTATCTCAGTTCCAGGGTGACTGTTCCATAGACAGTTTGTCAATACGAGACCATAATAAGAACTTATGACCAAAATATTGTGTTTTAAAAAATATTAATAATAATAATTTATTATTTTTATTACATGTTTTCTATACTAAATTCATATTGATTCCACTCATCAATTTCATCCACCATTGTTGCATGATGGACTCTCACCTCTTTGAGAATATATATATATTTTTATTTATTTTAAATACTTATCTCTCCTTTAACTTATTCTTCCCCAATTAATGCCTCATGGTAAACCATATCCACAATGATTCAGGAACTCTCCCATCCTTCATGATATACTCACACCAAAAAACTCTCTACATCATAAATCATCACCCTAACTCCAATCGTAAACCACACTATGGAACACCATCGATCGGGTAGGCCTCCATGCCCCACCCATCTTAGGCTCCTCTAACTCATGCTTCTTCTTGTGATTCCATTGAGCACCATACATTTTCTGACATTCTTGTAGCTCCACCACTACAACGTAGGCTGCCTCTAATTCATTGTTTTCACTGGACACATCTACGGTGGGCTACACATAGTTTCATATGAGAAAAAGACATAGAAGAGGTTATCATAAGTGTGAAGAGAGATATAAATACATTTTCACTTTTCCTTTAGTCGATTACATAGAAGATCACACAAAACCAATGAAAAATTTAAGGATGAAAATTTATTTTATTGAAATAAAATTGTAGGATTAAGGAATAATAATAAGAGTGATTATAAACCTACAATGAATGACTCATATAAAATATACCAATACCCGTAAAATGATTTACGTGAAAATCAATGTCTTGGTGGATTCAATTTATATATTCATCCTTGAATAATCAATAGGGGGTTGAAAATAAAAAATAATGTTATACCTCAATATTGAATCATTTTAATGATGAATCACACACATTCCAATAGAGGATGATATTTGTTGACTCATCGCACATCGATTCGACATGATAAAATTGTAAGTTATTGCTTCATCATGATTTTACAATTGTGGATGGAAGAAAAACTCATCTCAAGTTATCACCAATAATGTGTATAACCCTATAAATACACCATAACACTAAATTTATATTTTATGATGAGTGTTGATCATTTAATAAAATAATAAAATTAATTATTTTTTTCAAATTAAAGTACCTTCCCACATGTGGTTTATCTAAACGTCCTACATTAACCTATTTGGGGTCACTCCATTGTTAAACACTGCATTCCAAACAAAATAGTGGTTTGATATTTTTTATCCATGTAACCTTCTGTTAGTTATTTGGTTTACCATTAAAGAATTATTTTATTTAATTATTTTATGTATGGTTTGGTTCAGGGTGAATTTCTCTACAGATGACCCTCATCGACAAATGTTATGTATCGCCTAGGGTAAACACCACATTCTAGACACAACTGTGCCCTAAAAATATGATATAATGTTCCATTAGAGATATATTCTATTTTTTTGACACATTAATGAAATTATTTATTATATTAATAAAATTAATTTTATGATCATCATACCTCAGAATCACACACCGACTCTGCAACTGGTTTCAAAAGTCTCTCTAGAAATATTCTAAATTCGTACATGGAAAAACAAGATTTTGTGCACTTATACTTCAAAAAATTGGATGTTATGAGTATATTTCATCAATATTCCTCTAAATTATTAATATATTTCATTTTTCCATTTCGGTGTGATAATGTGTATTGATATTTTTTTGATGAATAGTAAAAAAATTCACATTCTTGATAATATTAATTAGAAAATAATTAATGTTAGTTTAATTAGTAGAATATTTTGGTTATATATTTAATTTTGAAAAATAAATGATTTATATTACTCATGGTAATTTTTAAATTTATTATTGAAAGAAGAAGTACCATAAATTGAAACACAAGACTAATGTAGTAACTATTTATTTAAAAAAAATTAAATAAATGATAATATACATATTAAATGTAGTAAAAATTGAATATTTAATTTGGACCACGAATATTGAAGATAAAAATAAAATATTATAGTCATTTAGGTACATTTTATTCATATTATTATTTTTTCTATATGATAATAAAAACAATGATAATGAATTGTTCTAAAAAAATTAAATTATATTTTATAGTAAATAATAATCAATTAAAGTATTTAAAAGTCATAAAAATATTATAAAAGGAAAATAAATGGAATGTGTTTAATTCCAACAATGATGGTACATTTATATTCCATTTTTATTTTATTTTAACATTATTAACATATATAGGTTACAAGAAAATAATATTACATCAATTTTCATAAGGGATAATGAATGGTTTGTGAAAAAATGAGGGTAAATTGAGAGAAAACATACAAAACCTATATTTTATGGTATAATTTTGAATCATCCTAAAAATATATTTTAATATTATAATTTTTTATCAATATGGAATTGAATATAAATTTATATTAAATAATGATTTTATTAAATTCCAAGACTTATCCCCCATATCATATAAAAGAGAACCTATTATTCTAATTTCTTCAAATCTAAAGAACCATTTGGATAAGATATTATCTTTGAAAATACCTTCCATAAATCCAAACTTGAATCCTAAGGTTTATGGTTTTTTCCTAAAACCAACTCAGTATTTCTTTTTTTGTAATCTTTTAGATGTTGTTTGAAGAAGAATTATTTTTATTAACAATGTATTTTTTATTTCTTCTTAGGACTCTATCAAATATTCATCAATAATGATAAAATAGTATCAACAATACCCTCCATAAAATAAAGTGTTATTATATTAATTATTATACATATGACCACCTCCACTTCCACTTAATGGTAAATGAAAAAATCGTTTATGCATATGAAGGATTACCGCCTCGCTAACTGATGTAATTCATTTTCCATAAATTTCTCTCAATAAATGATCAAAGGATGGTATTTGTTTTTATATATGTTATTCATGATATATTATATAGTTATTAAAATACAATATATCATTTAATTTTTAACCATTCCATTAAATGAAAAATGATAATTTTTTTCATGAATGTGTGTGTACAACCAACTTCATGAAGTGTTGCGATTAATTTTTAATAACCAAATAACTTTAATGAAATATATATAAAAATATTAAGATAATTAACATTATATATATTATAAAATTATTATTCTATAAATAGAAAATGAAAATTAACATCATTCTATAATGATTGTTCATTAATTGAATCATTAATCATGGGAACACATGCCCTATTGTCTCTATGATTTTAATATAGTTCATTTTTTCATTACCATATTTCCAAATTTGTTTTAAAATCATAATATATGTAATAATATTAATAATGTAATTAATATTATAATTCTATATAAATTTGAACATTGTCATGTTTGACCATAATAAACCTAATGAATTCATTTTGGAATTATGAACCGAATATCATCAAAACATCTTATTTGAAAAAAATGATTAAGTAATTATTGTAACATGGTAATATGTGAGGTGAAAGAAGTAACAATCACGAAAAAGGTTTTTAGAAAAAGTAAATAATTAATTTTTTTTGTTATTTAGGATGATATTGAATGCATTGGATGTGTTGGAAACAATATAAGGTATATTATTTTAAAAATCCTCCTTTAGAGTTTTCCTTAGAACTACTTTTTCCTTCCATGTCCACATTTTTTAAATAATGTTATGGATTCCGTTGTAAAGACATTAGTTAATTATAAATCTAATTTTATTATTATTTTTAAATTCTCTCAATGGATTTTAAATTGAATATTTTTAAAAATCATTTTAACATTCTTTTCCAAAATACAAATGAAATTCAATATTTTAATGTATATGGAAACAACGACCATTCCAACCACTATAACAATTATATAAGTTCTGGAATAAATTACCTTAATTTATGTTAAATTAAAAGAAAAACCATAATTCTCTATTTTTTATTTTAAAAAATATCTTTGAAATTGAATGTATATATCAATATCCAAAATGGTTTTCTTATGGGTGAAAAGAAAATTTTTATGATGATGGATTTTATCTTTTATGTGATACTTATTTGGAATTTATTATGAGTATAGGTGGTTCAATTATAAACATTGATAATGTTGGAATATTATATCTCTCTAATTCTTTGGGAAATAGGAGGGGGTAAACTGATTAGGTTTCTCCTAATAAATTATGTGAATATATTGTAATTTTTATTCTAATTGTAACTATGATAATTATTAAACCATTAACCATAGAGGTTATACCATATATAAGGGTGATATATATATGATTTCATATGTCAGATACATTATTTATCTATTCAGCATATAAATTTTTATGAAAATGTTATTATTTCACTAGGTATAGAAATATATATGCAAATTTGTAAGGATTAAATGTTTAACATTATGAAATGGTTATTTTGAGTTTTTATGGTTTCAAACAAACCATTATGAGTTTTCCCCCTTAATGTTTATTATGAATTTTTTTTGAACAATATTTGAATGAAATTTTGATTATATATATATTTTTTCATCCCAATATTTATTTTAGATAAGGAAAATTACAGAAAAAATTCACAGACTTACTATTTTATTCATTATTTTTATACCCCGTACATATCTTTTCATTTCCAAAAAAATCTAAATATATCCATCAAATGGATTAAGTATTATTATTGAAATTTATGAGGTCATAATAAAATTTTTTCTAATATATATCTTGAATATATAACGTGATATATTTTAAAAAATATAATAGAAATAATGGACACTATATTTAAGTATTTACTTTATAGTATATGGTACTGATATGCTAGATTTTTGACATAAATATAAAAAATTTAAATATAAAAGATATTTCGGAATTTATATATTTTAATGCTAGTTTGAATTTACTAGAATATGTAATTTATAAGCTAATGAGGTTATATTTTGTATCAGAGCATATTTTAGATACATTTAGAGGTAATGATGTTATTTTAGAATAAGTTAAAAAGTAATAATTGACCACAAAGTGTTATATGTTATTGATAATTATTTTTATTATTATGGGGAATGGGTAGTACTTAAATTAACTTAAATGTAAATTGGCTAAATTTCTATAATGTTATGAAATTTATTTTTTATTTTGGTTCTCCCTTATGGATTATTTTGTTTTTATTAATTCAATTCATTTTAAAATGATTTTATTCTAAACAGATTAAGGATATTTTATCAATATGGAAGGAAAGTGATATTTAGTATCACAATAACTGAAAAATATTGATCAAATTATTTTGATAGTTTCTTCTATATCAAAAAAAATTCAAACTATTTTACTTATCTAACACCATTTTATTTCTCCAATAATTTAATGGGTCATGGAATCCATTTTCATTGGTTTTAAAAAATCATCTAATCCACATCATTAATAAAAGTAAAATAACACCATGGAATTGAATATTTATTTTTGAGATGTACGGACTTCATGATGGAAGATTAATGGGATATCATGTGAAAATTGGAATTCCATGGTGTTTGGAATTAAGATATGAATTATTTTCTTATGATTTAAGTATGAATCATGAATTAGTTTGTATTAAAGATTCATAAGGAAATATTTTCTATTATTGAATAATATATAAGATAATGGTTATGGGTTGATGAAATAATATGAATGAGGGTTGAATTTAAACATAATATTATGGTATATTATAAATATTTTTTTAATTATGAAAAATTCTATATTGGAATTCTTTCTTCAAAATATAGAAACATATATTAGAAGAAACAAGTTCATTTTAATAGTGAATATTCTCAGAGATACTCATTAATGACACATGATAAACGGAAATATAAACAATTGGGATAATATATTCTTGATGTAATGAATTTCATAGTCAACTAAGATCATTTTTTTGGAAAATTTATTATATAATAATTCATAGAGGGTAAAAATTTATTTGATGATTAATAATGTTTTTTTAGAATTTTTAACATATATTTGGAAATTAAATTAAAACTAAATAAATATATTATAAAATAATGAAAACCCATAAATTGGGTGATAACACATTGCATCTGGAATGGTCATGAGGCATATGCCCTCAACCCAAGGGTGATAAGGATGGAATACATAGCGATGGCATATTTGATGACCTTGTTAGTATGAAGTAAATTTTTTAATTGTTTTCCAAATAATGATTAAAATAATTTCGGGATTATTTTATTTATCATATATATATCTTTGGGATTGATAATTTATTTTTTTATTAGATGAATAATACTATTTTTTATGATGTTAACTATTTTGAGAACCTTAATTGATTATGGAAAACAAAAAAATATTTGATTTTATATGAGGAATAAAATTTTAATTATCTTTTGGAAAAATATTTTATTTTATTGAGGATTTATAGTGATTCAAGTTATTTATGAAAATTATTAAAATGTTTTGGAGAATATACCAATTTTTTATATTTATTTTTTTATAAGAAATTAAGTGAAAATGAATTTTTTTTAAATGTATATTTTCATTTATAATAATATGTTATGATATCATTATAATAATTTTATTTCAATAATAGACAACAATAAATTGAAGATAATATTTTTTATTTAATTATATAATGATATATTTTAATCGTTGGGTAATACTTTTGAATTTTTAGATTGAGCTATTATTTTTCCGTATGTAGATTTATTAATTATGAGAAATATCATACATTACTTTTAGCATTTTTGGACATCATATTGTCAGAATATAGATAAAATAGATCTATATCTACTAATTAATTATCTAATTTTATATAGTTTGTGTTCTTTGTTTGGGTATAAAAAAATCATCTTGAATACACATCATTTGGAACAAATAATAAAATTATAGTGGAACTCGATCAAATGGTGGACATTTACATTTTAAGTAAGATTATTTTCTCATGTTATCAATCTATCTATAACTGGAATTCCTGAAAATTCATAAAAGGATCTTTTTGAAAAATTTCATCCATTTACAATCCTTATCAAGATATCTACATCTTTTTAACCCATTGTATATTTACATATTTTTGATGGCTAGCATTCTTATGATTGTATTCTTTATCAATATGTTTTACCAATTTAGAATTATTTTTTCTTCTCTGAACATTATTTAAATTACAAATAATATTTATTTATATTAAAATGTATTTATTTATATTTTTATATTACATTCATATTTCTTTTTTACATATTTTCAGGATGATGTTTTATTAAAAAATTTAGAATGTCAGTTTTTTAAAAAAAATTATTTTCTTATAGAAAACTTTTGATCTATAAGGAATGTTTAAAAATGATAAGATGAAATTCAATAATTTTTTTAGTATAATTTAATATCATTTTATTTTAGAAGAAATTTGTTTTTAATAGAGTATAAGATATACAACATCGAGCAAACACGAACCATGATATATTATTATGATCATTAAAACGAAGTTGTTAAATTGGGGGGTATGAATAAAATTAAATAATTTTTAAAATACATAAAATGGTTCTAATAAATAAAATGTATTATTTAATTATTATTAAATGAGAAATCAATTTTTAATAAAGTCATTATAATCTACAAAAATTAATTTTTGTTCTTTTTTTTCTATTTGTGAGATAATAATATTAATAATTTATCTACCGTATATAAATTTTATTTTATAAAAAAATATATCATTTTTTAAATAAAAATATCAAAAATATCATATAACTAAAAATTAAAATTTAACTGGAATTTTTTATTTTTCATCGGAAATTGGAAAATACTACTTTTTATTGAAAATTATTTTTTATTCTAAATTATTTTAAAACTAAAATAAAATTTATAAAATTTATGTAAATTTATTTTATAAATTTAATATTATAAATTATCCAATTATGATTTTTAAATGAATTTTTTTATTTAATTTAGTATAAATACATTTTAGCTTTAAAATTGTAATTTTTTAAAGAATTGTTTTCATGGAATCATTCCAATGTAATTTTAATTTAAAGTATACCATTTATGTCTTCTGGATTTCAAAAAATGTATTCCATATTTCATATCTTTGGTTTTGAATTTATAATTAAGTTCCCTTTTAATTTTTGTCTATATAATTTGTAACGTTAGTAATTTTTATTACCATGGTTAATGGTAAATCCTGAAATTAATTAAAAAGAAAATTGATAATGACACAAAAATATCCCCAACACTTGCCTAAAATTTATAAGTTGAGTATATTTGATCAATATCCATCAAAAATCATAATATAGTTCATTTTTTGGTATTTTTATGTGATTATAACTTTTCATTTATTTTATTAGAAAAAGTAAAAAATATCACACTTATGTTATAATATTTCTATCAAAATGATAAATAGGGGATATTTCAAGTAATAAATAGTATTTCGAAATATAATTATTTTTATATTCACCATGGTAATTTATTTTCATTTTTAATTAAATTAATAGTTATCCTAAATCCATAGACAACACATGGGAAATAACAATTCAATGAATTGAAAAATAATATAAATGATATTAAAAATATTAAAAGAAATATAATTTTAAAAAATTTATGAGGCCAATGAATATACTAAATAAATACGTAATATTATATTTTTTGGAAGACTTTTATTATGATATATATTTTTATTGATATTTATATTTTAAATATAAATGAGTCACTCTAAAATTGATATTAATGATATTATATAAAAAATTATATTTAATAAAGATATTTTAAATTCATAAAAATATTATATTTTGAAAAATTATTGGTTTGTTGTTCAAAATCATTTTATATTGCATTAATTTTTAGAAAGGTTATAGAAAGGTTAAAACAATCATATACGGGTAAAAACGTGATATTGAATTGTCATAATGTTTTCGGATGAAATCATATTGACTCATAAACATATCATCTTCCAATATTATCAAATTTGATCTATTTTTACATAAAATGTAATTTATTTTAAATTACTATTTTAGGAAATATCTAGAGTTTCCCTACCATATAATTTAAAAGTGAAACTATTCCCCTCATTTAATATTAAATCCTTATCCATTTGGTTCATTTAATAACTTCCCAAATACCATCCTCATATCCATCATCACATCATATAAGAATTTTTTTAATTAAAAAAAATAGTAACGATTTTAATGAAAACCTTTAGATTTTGTTCAAAGATGATGTATCATTATTAGCTGATTATTTTTATATTTATTATTTTTTATAATAACTAAATGGAATTAAAAAGGAGTATATTTATTGAATGTATTATATTTATTTACAATAATAGAAAATTAATCTTCTATTATATCATATACGATGAGAACTACCTTTCCCACCACCGTATCCATTACTTTTTAGTTTTGGATTCCTTTAAAAGATTTATTGTTTTCTAATAGGAAATATCTACTTCCGTATGTTTTGGTTATATTTTAAACGAGGTTTAAAATGGAATGGATATATCAATATTTAAAAATGATTTATTATGGGTGTAAAAAACTATTTTCTGATGTAGTCTTCTATATATTATGTTATTTTTCTTAGTATATTTTATGAGGATGGGTTGTTAAACTATAAATAAATATAGGGAGAACATGTTAGAGAATTCCAATGCATTGGGTGCCATGAACCACACCAAGATTCCATTAAACCTGACATCTGACCGAATCGATGACATTCCCGGAAGGGTGTTCTAGATCCCCATGGGTTGAAAACTATTGTCGGTCATCACAAAAATAACTTTGGGAATTTTAATCCCTCTAAATAAGGACCAAATTAAAATAAACTGAATGAAAATAAGAAAAAACTACAACATAATATCACTAAATAAAATATAATCCAGATACAATTATAACCGAAAAAACTCAAACTAAAAAAATATTCTACCAACACGATATCCATGTAACTTCAATGTCACCACCATTCATAAGACCAAACCGTTCCATGATCCAAATCGAACCAAAAAACATAAACAAGAAGATGAACTTGAAAAACATATCAGGTCTACCACCACTGAATGGTACAAAAAGGGTTTGAGTTTCCTAACTCAGTAGGTAACCACCAAATAATCCATTTGTTTATTTTTCTGAATGTATTCCATAAACACTATTTTTAAATAAATAAATAAAATATGTTTCTCACATTTTAAATAAACAACACAAATTTTACTTTTTAAAGAATTACACACCAAGTTACAAGTTTGAAAACATTTTACTATTTTTTATTTAACACCCAAACCAAATCCTATACCAATGATACCATGATATGTAGAAAAATAAATAGGATGAACAAAAAAGAAATAGAAATAAGTAGAAAATAAAAAATAAAATACTATTAGTAACCATGGGAATTTCATAAAAATCCATAGAGGGATCCCTAGATGAACTCGAGTAGGATCCCCCTACCAACGTTAGGTGCATCTCTATAGTGTATAACCATATAGCTGATCTAAAATATCCAATCCAATTGAACTACCCACAAGACCTATAATTCTCCAAATGGTTTCCAACCCATCTAATTAGGGTTGATAAGAAAAAAATCAACCTTCCCTCTAAAATATTCCCATGAAACCCGTGGTAATTAGATCATTGTGTATGTAGAAGGACCTCACATACGTTACTCACCTTACATGTTGTCATCGTACATTACTAACTCAAATACTAACACCACATATATGACAACACCAAAGTGGAAATCCATAATATTGGTTCAAATCTTATAAAAAACCATTCAAAAGTTCCAACATGGTCTTCATATTACATTAAATTTCAAATAATTTTTCAAAAAATTCTAGGATTCCACATTATGAATTTTCACTTTAAAAACCACATCTCATTCCCAAAATAATATAAGATATCACATCCCTTTTTAACGAAAAAATGATCCTTTATGGTTTCCAAATAAAAATAAATTTATAAAACTATTTTCCAAACTCGAGTAAAACATGAAACCATGTGAAATGTTTTAAATGGGACATTATGAGAATATTCACCAAAATGTGTCTATATTTAAAAATCATCCTTAATTGGATGAACACTTTTTAAACTCTATTATAGGTAAAAAAGGGAAACTAACACACTATTTAACAATCAATGATACATTTAGAGGAAAAAGGGAATCACTCTTAAGTGTAATTGTCACTTCAATTATCTTCCACATGTGCACTAACCACGTTTTCATGAAAAATAAAATTTATTAGGTTTCTTTAGATTATTTATAATCAAAGTCAGAACCTAGGTCATCTCTCAAAGAGTGTTGGTAGTATATAGTATGTATTTTTAATAAATGTTACAAAAAGAGTGGGTTGATTTTGAAATCATTTTAAATGAAAAAACATAACATAATGAGTTCAATAGTTGATAGATTAAGGTGTTGTTTTATGATTTAGTAGATAAATGGGTCTTTGTGATTTCAATACATACATTTTATGTTAATTTTTATTAGATATTAATTTAGGTTTGGAGTAATTCATTGGTATTAATCAATTAGAATCCATATTAATTTTTAAACATTTATTTCATTTCTTGAAGAACCAAACAATTACATAACAATCATATTGTCAAGGTCCATGAAAAAATGAAAGGAGTAAGAGCATAAAAATAATATTTAAATCTTAATAATTTGGGTATGAAATGAGTCTTGTGTTTTCCAATTGGAACAACACAAGTCACACACTCAAAACCTCACAATGATTGGTTAGAAATTAAGAACATGACAATAACATGTATAAAACAATCACTCAAATATGAAATCATGTAAGATACCAGGAATGGAATTTTTAAACACAAAAACAACTCAAACCCGGTATCCAATATATGGTTCATAATTCCCTATACATGGGTGTATCTCCCTCACAATGAATTCCAACTATTTAGCTCAACATCTGGAGGAGGATGATGCTCGAGTTGATCTCATTCTTCATTCTTGACCCCCCCTATTAGGATAGAGGCCTCCAAATCTTCTATGCTAATTATATGAATTTATTGGGTCTCCAAAATACTAGATCATTTCCTCATCTTTGAATATAAAAATGTGGAGTCCAACATGCAATTTTAAAGGAAAATTAGAAAGTGGTTTTGAGAACATTAATTTCATAAAACCGCTTGTCACATTGTTTTTGACCTCCATAAAGACTTATCTCACTTTGAAAAAAAAATAAAAAGATGTATCCCCACCTCCTGAATATCTCCTCTAAATATTTGGATACATTTGGAAACCTACAGCTCTAGATATGGACATATCACATCACACCACTTTTTACATCATGTGGATTCGGTGTTCTGGACAGATCAGGTCAGTTGGGCCTCCAGATTGACCAATAAGGTTTTTATTCTTTAAGATGAAATGTACCACAATGAATTCAGGACTAGGGAATAAATTAATCATGTTTTTATGATTGGTGAAGTAGCAATGATCATTTTACTAAACTGGTGTACATAGATTCTACGCAGGTTGGCCCATTTTTCTTGAAAATCTTAATGGGCCCTCCAAATCACCTCCAACATCAATAAAATTTACAAAAAAAGTTAAATATTTCCTTTTTAGAATTTATAATCAAAAAATAATCTAATAAAACGTGATGTGAATTTTTTTAACATTTTTATGATTTTCAATACAAATCTAGTTTAGCACAATGATGTAAGGGTGAAATTGAAATAGCAAATCGTGGTGCGATCACACACCCACACCTAATCTTTTTCACTCCCAGGTACTGTCATATTTCAAAAAATTATCACTGTCTATATTTCCATTTTCATAAAGTATTGACATTTAATGAAAATTTAATTCTTAATAGAAATGTGATCAATGTAAAAAAAATCACACAAAGGAATTATTCCCTGTGATTATGGAAAAAATATATCATTGTCTATAAAAAAATAATTTCTAAGAGATGCATGATACCAATCAAATAAAATAATTCAAAAGTTAATCATGTCAGTAATTCTCAATGTGTGTTTTTGAATACCATTTCGGGCTATTCATTCCACTTTCTACCAGGTAAATATAATGTATTTTAAAAAATTTCTTCTTACAAGATCCATTCCATCGATCTTTCCCCACATTAATTGCAATCAAATTTCAGGACCCACTCACATAAGCATTAATAGAAGTCAAACCATAAGCTCCCAACCTATATATCCCCATATGATGTATATTTAATAATTCCCCCATGTGTTTTTTCCAAAAGATACACTAGGAACAAATCTCACACTCTTCTCCCAACCCCGGTATGATCTCCTCAAGACACTAATTGAAAAATTTATAACAAGATAAAATGTTGACGAAAGGTGGGTTTTGAACTGGCCAAGACACATACCATTTTTTTTTCTTTTTAGGGTGTACAACTATCAGATAATATGTACACATGCATAGATTAATCAAGTACTGTAATGAAATAGATTATATTTTGAACAATCATATGGAAAAATTATTTTTGAATGATGAGAAATATAAACATTATTTATATTTATTATCCATTATGTAATAAATTTTCACACATCATAGTTCGGTGTAAAGATGTGTGTGGAAATTATGTGAAAAATTTATCCTTTAAACTATGCTTAAAGAGTGAAAAATTATTCTTAATGTTTTAAAAATGATTCAACCATTTATATCATCATCATAAAAACAATTTTCAAAAGAAATTCACACCACAATATTGAATTCCAACTAAAATGCACATTTCATTGTAGTTTTTTTATTGTTAAAAGAACATGAAATAAAAAGATTACGCATTAATTTTCAATAACTTCAATGATTAAATGTGCATCATTTTAGATGATAAAGTGGGTATAAAAATAATTAATATTTCGACACAAATGTGAGTTGTATTGAAGGGGGAAAGTAACAATAAAATTATACCTCATTAAAAGTGAAACAGAAGAAACATAATGGATATTCTTAACTAAAATAATAATTACCCCTCCCCACACCTAGAGTGTGCATTGTATTCACTGTAATAAAATAGAATTTTGGAAAGATAGATAAAAACTTGTGGGTTTCATTGGAATGTTTCTTCTTGAACATGGAGTTCCTACATTGGGAACACTGAAAGGGATTCGTGGAAGTGATTCATCTACTACCCATTGACAATGAAGGTTTTATTAGTTTCTTCATTTCATACATAGAAAAACCAAATATATTTATGTTAGTAATTGTGTATGGTCAAAACCAGCATGAACAAAGCTTACCTGGATGGAGATTCAGCTTTGAATTATAGAGGAAGACCTTTTTTCCAATATTAAACTAACAATGAAGGATTAATATATCATGGGAAGCCATGGTTGGCTCATTGTAAATCATGGAGTTCTCATTTACATTTTTTATCATTTCCACCATCTCTTGAATCTGAAACTTTTGTTGCCCACCTAAAATAGAAAGAATAGAATTTTATTGTTTAATGGCCTAGTAGTCTTTGTGACCTATCTCGAAATGGATGGGACAAATCCTTCCAAACACAAGTCATTATGGTGACATAGAAATATGTTCTTCGAATGTAGTACGGTGAGCCCATAATGAATAATCAATTATAAGAATCCAATATTTTCTAATAGGATGAACCATTTTTTTCCAATAATATGTTTTAGCACCATATTTGACACTTATTCTTAACCATTTGATTATAGGTGAAAAGATTTATACAATATATGTCCTACTTCAAACCAACACAAAAGTGATATCATTATTTCGTTGATGAAATGAGAACCCTAGTCACTAATGATGAACCTAGGTAATCTAATCCTATAGAATTTTTGGGTTTTAAAAAATTCACTATCTTCCATAAATCTTCAATACTTGTATCTCATGTCTCTACCCATTTTTAAATATAATCCACTAATAAAATAATGTACTTGTTCCCAAACTAAATAGGGAATATTCTTATTAAATCAATTCCCAAGACATCCGAATTTTAATGGAAGATAAAGGTATATTCTATAATTTAATTTATTTTAGATACATTCCTCATTATTTGATGGTGAGGGCAGGATTAAAAAAATTTATGGGAATCCTGAAAAAATGTTGGCCAAAAGGGACCTTAATTGAGGACATTGTGATTAGTTCATTGGGGACCAAAAGTGGCCCCCATAAGCAAGAGTGTTATAAAACTTAAGGAAGGACTAAAACTCAATATAAGGGACCCAATGTGTGAGGGCTTGATCACTAAAAGTGCAAAAAATGTATGCTTCATAACAAATGTACCAATTAAACTCATGTTTTAGATGGTAGACAAGTTTTTTTATTGAAATTAGCAGAAATGTAAGATGCTACCAAATAATTTACAATTTCAAGGTACTAGGGAATAACATCTTGGACATGATAAAACTACTAATCGGGAAACATATAATATATCATAATATAGGGGGATGAGTAAATATCTGAGGATGGTTGAACCCTACATATATGATAATCCACCACATCCTCTACTCATTTTTATCTCAAATTTTTAAATTTAATTCTTGAAGGAGGAGCATCCAGTGAATGAGATGTGTTTTGTCTTATTATTTCTTATTTATATACTAGAGTGCTTCATGGTCTAAGAACACAATGAATTTGGACCCTAAATGATATGACTTGAATTTATCCAAGGAAAAAAATTGCAAGGTATTATATATCATTTGTGGTGTAGTTTTATTTCACATGGTTCAGTGTACCCGAGCCATAGGCAATGAAATGTGCAGCTCGATCTACAATTTGTGATAAGACTTCCCTAACTGCATGTTTTGATGTGTCACACATGAGCTCAAATTGTAAATCCCACTAAGCTGGTCAGACTTTTAGGGGTGACCTAAGACTCAATTTTATCTTATTAAAATCTTCATCATGTTCTTTATCAAAAAACAAATTCCTTTTATTTTTTATTTAACTAGGATAGTGGGATTGAAATCTTACTAAAGTCACGAATGAAACGATGGTAAAATTCAGCATGAAAAAGGAATGACTACATGTAATGTACATTTTTAGGGAATAGTAAGGAAGAAATGACATCTAATTTTTATTTATATACTTGAATATCATCCCTAGAAATGAAATGTCCCAAAACTATACCTTGTTTCACCATAAAATGGAATTTATCTTAATTTATTACAAGATTCTTATCAATATTATGACATAGGTCTAAACCAATACTACTCAAACATTCCTCAAAAGAGAAACTATAAATAGTTGAATCATCCATGAATACCTTAATCCAATTTTAAATGTATTCCACAATAATACGAACCATGCATCACTGGAAAGTACCAAGAGCATTGCACATACCAAATTACATCCGCTTATATTCAAATGTGCCAAATGGGCTACAGATGGTTGTCTTTTTTAGATCATTAGGGGAAATATGGAATTAAAAATATCCAGAATACCCATAATGAACACACTAAAGTGTCTTCCCTGTGAGCCTTTCAAGAATATGGTCAATGAATATAAATGTGAAATGGCCCTTACAAGTGAGTTAATTTAGTAAGAAATAGTCTATAAAGACACTCAAACCATTCTTCACACAAGTTAGAAGAAACTAATTATTTTCAATTTTTTCAGTAATACTAGGTTTTTTTCAGGAACAACATGAACTGGACTGACCCATTGGCTTTCATAGATGTGGTAAAGTATTGTAGTAGCCAATAATTTTGTTACCTCCTTTTAAACAACAACTTGGAGGTTTGGGTTTAGTCTATATTGTGATTTCATCGTAGTTTTTGTATCATCATTTAATAAAAAATGATGTGTAAAGATAAATGGGCTAATATAAATAATGTTAGCATGTGTCAATCCCAAAGATTGTGTATACACCCTCAAAAAATAAAGTTTGAGAAATTCATGAATGGGATGTAGTAAACTATAAATTATGACAAGAACTAGTGTCCATTGTCAAGATATGAATATTTTAAATCTTAAGGTAGTTTTTTAAATTCATATTTAGGTGGATTTTTAATTGATGGGAGTGTGTGTGAAATTGGGCAGTCACTAATCTCATATAACTCCTCAACAATATCATCCTAATATAAGTAATGAGCTTTTACATGATTAGAAGTATCATAAATTGTCATGTGATCCTTAGTGTTCAAGAAAATATCAATTAATAAAAATGAATGAAATTTTTCTAGAAGGCGACAACAATCAATGCATGATCAATTACCATGAATTTCAATCAATGAAGAAATCTCAAAAAGGGGATTGGGGGAATGAAAAGATGTATTTTAAGGGAAGGTAATAAATCAATTGAATCAATAGATAGAGACAAATTTTATTTTGAGTGGTGCTTCATTGAGTCAAGGATGTTTAAATAAACTATGTCAAAACCAAATTCCATAGAAAATGTACCATTATAGATATTAAATATGGTTTACGAAATTTCCATGAAACATCTCCCCAATATAATTGGGGTGTGTCCATTCATCATATCACTTTTCATTTTTATCACATAAAAATCAGAAGGAAAAATTAAATTTTGTACCCTCGCATGAACATCCTCTTGTCACGATCTATCCTCAGGGACCATGTCATGACAACCCCATGCCTGCCATCCATAGGCCAGGGGATGTTGTCTAGCACTAAAGGCATAATTCTGATAAAAAGGAAAGTCATTTTCTATAATAAGTAAACAAAAACAACCTAGTACGCAACTGGATGTAAACACTAAGTAAAACTGTATAAAAAATAAAGTGTTGAATGGAATGGGGCCGTAAATACAATCCAAATAGTAAAGTATAAACAACTGTGAAACCAATACAACTAGAGAAAGGTAAAACAACAACTACTGAGTCATACTCTAAGAATCCCACCTGAAGGGTGGGTATAGGTGGCCTCCTCAGCACCCCAGGTCCGTTCGTCCGATCTGTGTACGTCTCGCCAAGTGGTCCACCTCTTGGTACCGACGGGCTCTACAACTCTCTACCTCGATCAGTGTTGTTCGTCGTTAGAAACCAATACAACAATGTGTGGGCATATCCTGTGAAGGTGTGAGTATAACAATACTCGTTAGGGGCCCTGAGACCCCCGAAGGACTCCCAAAATCCTAGAAGGATAAACCACAGAATAATGACACAATCACATAGTTTCAACCAACCCAACTTAGGTATCTACCCAAACATATACCTAAGTTTTCAATCACATTTCGGCTCCAACTCTCGAGCACAAGCACAACCCAGTCCACAATGGAAGAAAAGTCAAACACCTCAAAGATAAATGATTGAATGACAAAAATCATCTCATATAGTTATAATTCATTCGTAGATTAATATAGAGGATCATATTTAGTCATTGGTTAATCTATGTTTTCAGACACACACAGGATACAGGACCAGCTATGATGTTGGTCCCACACAGTATACATGACCAGCTACTCTGTCGTACCCACACAGGATACAGGAACATAATCCAGAACTGTCAAACCCCCGAAGGATCCCAATACAGTAGTCATTTCCGTCAATACCATGAAGGATTCTGGTACAGTATTCATCCCTATCAATCCCACGGAAGATCCCAGTACAATATCATCATCGTCGAACCCATGGTGGATCCTAAAATCCCAGTCGCAGCTAGCCCTTGGGTTCCCGCACACAGCACGCTTGATTCCAGGAGGGACTGCTCATTGATCCAAGTGAAAATACGTCAAATACCACAAATTATTGTGTTGATGTATCCCGTAGTTCCGTCTAATCATAAGCAACCCAACACAACAGATGGCGCGTCAATCAGACGCTCGGTCTGAGAGTAATTGTCATTTCTGTTCTAGGGGGCCGGTTGGGTTTAAGGCTCAATCCAACTTAACTGTAACCCTAATACATCATAAAATCATCTAATGTATGCCAAAAGAATCATCCAGCTCCATACATTCCATAACTATAGACTGTTTGTCGGTCGGACAGTTGTAGTCCGAGATGCGGGCTAAAAAGTGTAAATGGGCAAAGCGAGTCCAGGTCTTGTCCGACCCAGTCAGAGTGACCAGGCCCGAATCGGTCTGAGATTGGGTCTGACCCAGTCTGCGGGTCCAACCCGGTCCAAGGAATCGAACCTAGTAGAGGGGACGGCCCAGCCCGGCCGAGGGGCGGCCCAACCAAGAGGCGGCCTGGCCTTGGGCGGCCCGACCGGCCACACGAGAGAGGGGGTGCCGCACCCCCCTCACGTTCGTCGAACAAAACTGGATGGTCCTGTTGGCCCGGCTCCATGACGGTTGGCCCAGTCGGCTTCCTCTGCACCTCAACCATGGTGTGGCGGCGCCGCGGTACTACTTCTCTCTACGCGGCACGACGCGCATCGTGCACCAACCGATGTGGCCCGGCCGGGCCACGACCTTTAGCTCCACCGCACTGCACAACGGTGAAGCGCTTCTTCATCCGTCGTGGCCCTTCTGATTGAGGTTCCTCTTTCATCCACTGCGTCCCTCCTTGATGCGGTTCTTCTCTGGTGTAGTGCGATGGCACTGCGCCATTTCGGCTCCACCTCCGACATCGTCAAATGGAAACAACAATGGGGATAGTCGGGCCATGTTCGTGCGGTTTGAACCCTCCTCATCATACAATATCATTTGTCTTTGCAAACCAGAAACATGTACGATCAAGAATGATGGTTTAATCTCTTATTTAAAAATAATAAAAATCCCCTTACTTAGTAATTTTCATTGACATTTTTGAAGTCCTAGAAGACAGGCATCACGAAAGAAGAACTTTGTTCCGTCAACATCAGAGGGAGTAGAGGTTGGAAAAGTCGAGTCGAGATGACACCCTTGGTGTACTTTGTGGGTGGCGGTGCTTCCCTTTCTTTCTCTGATTTAAGAAGGTAGAAGGTGTTTCTTCACGTTCTTTGTAGAAGTGGAGCCTTCTTCGTCGAGAGTATGGTGTTCATTCCAAGAGTTCCCCCAATCTCTCCACCGATTATGCCAACCCCAAAATAAAATATTATGTTCCCTTATTAAAATGTTAGAATAATGGATTCAAATGAATTCAAATAGTACAATTAATTATTTATGTTGGTTCACTTAATTAAATTCATGGAGTTGGAAATAATTCCAAGGGATCCAAAAAAAATTTACAAGGGTCTGTTGGCAGATTAAATGGGAAGTCCAAGTGTTTAAAGGGGGTTCAAGGGGAGTTGAGGGGTTTGATTTTGTGTGGGCCCCATCACATTATATCCTCCCATGGGAGGTTATGTGGTGGTGGGCCAGACCTCCAACTTACCCTTGGAGGATAAAACCACCATTTCAAGAAAATTTTGTCACACATATTTTTTTTAATTTATTAAGAATCCCCAAAAATTAACTTCCACTCTCGATAAAATGAAATTGTGGTAAAGGTCTCCTTCAGCGAATATCGACACTGTATGTTCATCGGTGTCCTCGGATTTCAATTCAGAGCACCAGTTCAAAATATAATAAAACGTGCACGTACATTTATATAACATACCCGAACAAAATTTCAGAAATTAATTCCAGGCACACCGGGCCTCAGAATCAATAACTGTCAGAAACTACAGACTCGTAAAATTCCCAATTATTTATGAAAAAACATTCCACAGGATTTACAGGTCTTTAAATTCTCCCCATGTAGGGATTTACATCCCCATAAGCAACAACATACACTAAGGGAACAAATGGGGGTACTAAGCACGCATTTGAGCCTCCTGCTTCCATGTGCTCTCCTAGAGGTTCCCTTGCGGCCAGCGAACGCGCACCAGAGGAATTGAATGTCCATAAAATACATTCTCATGTCGATCCTCAATCTCCATTAGAACCTCCATGAAGGACTCCCCTTCATCGATGTCTAGCTCTCTGTGGTCGAACATGTGGGACAGGTCGTGCACATATATCCTTTGCTGAAATACGTGGAAGACGTCGGGAACCCAATGCAACTGAGGTGGAAGGGCCAGGTGGTAAGCCACCACACCTATCCTGTTGAGGACCAGAAGAGGTCTGATTAATCATGGAGATAACTTTCCACCTTGTCCAAATCTCCTTATACCTTGTTGAGGTGATACTTGTAGGAAGACTTGGTCGTCATCCTCGAACACCATTGGTCTCCATATCCTATCAGCGTAAGACGTATGTCTGCTCTATGCAGTCTTCATCTACTCAGGGATGATTTTCACCTTCTACATCTTAGCCTACACTATCTCTGGTCCTACAAACCCTGACTCCCCTGAGTCAGTCCAATACAGAGGTGATCTGCAAGGTTGGTCGTAAAGTGCCACGTAAGGTGCCATGCTAATGGTAGAGTGGTAGCTATTGTCATATGAAAACTCTACCAAGGTCATGTGGTCCTCCCATATGTTACAAAAGTCAAGGACATATGCATGAAGCATGTCCTTGAGAGTCTGAATAGTCCTCTCAGTCTGACCATCTCTCTGAGGATGGAAGTTGGTGCTCGAGTGAAGCAGCATCCCAAAAGCCTACTACAACCCCTTCCATAGCCAGGAAGTGAAACGAGCATCCTGATCAGAGTTGATAGTCGATGTCACACCATGAAGCTATATGATCTCTTGTATATAGAGGTGTCCCAAGGTCGCTACCAAGCCCTGCTCTCTAATCGGTAGGATGTTAGCTGACTTGGTGAGTTGGTCGACAATCACCCAGATAGAGTATTGTACTATGGATGTACGTGGAATTACCGTCATGAAATCCATGGATATCCCATCCCACATCCACTCTGTGACCACCAAGGGATGAACCAAGCCCGGTAGAACCTGGTGGCCAGGTATAAAGAAGGCAGTTGAAGAGTTTTTCTCACGTGAATGTTGTTCTCTAAAGGGGCGAGGGTGATTGTAACACTCCCAAATGATAAAATGGTTAAATGACTAAATGATATGACTCATGTCAAAAAGTGAACATTCCTTTTCGGGATCTAACCTGATTAGAAATCCACAGTTAATCATGCATGGGTTTGAGTAGTGATAAGGATGGGTGTCCTTCTTGGAAGATTCCCAGGATGTGTGCCATTAAGGACAAAGCACGCTGGAAATGAAATTTGTTGGCATGTGGGTACTATCAACAGTCAGATGACCTGTTCAGAAACGTGGGTAGGCCCCAGGGTGGGGACCACGTGTCTGTGGGGCAACTGGTGGTACCTGTCGGGCTAGGACCTGACAACAATATTAAAGGCGGGGGTGCCTGTGTTGTTATTGGGACCCAGTTGTTACACCTCTGACACACCAGAATAGTGTTATTTACTCTGATTTTCTAAACGAATGACTATTCCAATCGGCTTTAGTTCACAAACATGAAATGATGTGTTAATATAGTTACGAATCTCATTTATAGAGGCACCTAAATCAAGCATGGAATTCGTAAGGGAATAATCCTCTGTGTTTCAAGAATTTGATAATATTCCTAGATCATTTCATTTAGTGGGAAGTGAGGGATCTGTCAATGATGAGATATTCCTCACCAATATCACTTTCTCACCACCATGAAGTCACTTTTATTGTGTATCGATCTCCTTTAAAAACATGTTGTATCAGGGAATTTTCCTCATGGCATCAATCAAGGATATGTTATCTAGCACTAATTTTTTAAAAAAAATCCAACATTTCAATTTCAAATTTGTTTTCCTTTTGCATACTAGGTTGGGGGTCCCTTTTAGTAAATGTAAGACGAATGGTTTGGATATGTGACTCATCAATAGACATAGTCTCTCAATTGGAAGGAAATCTCTTAGGATAATGTATTTCAACCTTTGGAACATTTTCAATGGTTGGGAAGATGGTTTCCTCATGCGGGGTTGAATCTTTTGGTGGGGTCATTTGGATTTTAAGTTAAATTCCACTCTAAGGGTGATGAAACTAGAAAGGACATGTGTTTTCCTGTGGGGACTATCAATAGTCATATGACCCGTTCAGGCACGTGGGTGGGCCCTAGGGTGGGGACCATGTGTCTGTGGGGAAAATGGTGGTACCTGTCGAGCTAGGACCCGACGACCATTTTAAAGGAGGGGTGTATTGTCATGTCACTAGGACCGAGTTGTTACACCTCTTACACACCCTACGGGTGTTATTTACACTGATTTTCCTGATGAATGCCTATTCCAATAGGCTTTTGTTCAAAAACATGAAATGAAGAGTATATATAGTGGGGAGTCAGATTTATAGAGGCACATAAATCATGCATGACATTGGAAAGGTAACCTAAATGTATGTGTTTCAATGATGATATGTTCATCCCCAAGACCACCTTCTCACTACAATGAATTCCCTTTTAGTGTGTACCGATATCCTTCAAAAACATGGTGTATCAAGGAATTTTCTTCATGGAATCAATCAAGGAGATTTTAACCTGCACTTTTTTTTTTAAAAAATTCCAATATTTCCTTTTCAAATTTAGTTTCCTTTTGAATATTAGGTTGGGAGTACCTTTGAGGAATTGGAATAGGAATGGTTGGGATAGGTGACCCATCAGTAGACACAATCTCTCCATTGGAAGGTATTCTCTCAGGATAATGTATTTCAACCTTTGGAACATTTTCAATGGTTGGGATGGTGGTTTCATCATGCGGGGTTGAATCTATTGGTGGGGTCATTTGGATTTTCTGTTGAATTATACTCCTAAATATGATTTAACATACATTCCTCGTATCCCTAGGTTAATCTACTTTAAGAGAAGGTAGTTTAATCGACCCATGGAATTGGATTTTCCTCGCACCGAGTTGGCTAGTTGGAATAATTGGGTTTTTAGGTCTTTTATGGAATCATGGGTTGTTTTTTGTAATTAGATATTATTGGAAGCCATATGTTTCATCGTATCATATCGGCTATGATAAGGATTGTAATGAGGTTGTTGGAAAGCCTTTGAGGTGGTTGAGGATTTCTAGGTTATGGTGGTGGATGACTAATCTAGCCCAGTTGCGTCCATTACAATTGAGGTTTGTTTAAAAACCCCAATTCATATAAGATTGGTTTCCATTCTACCAAGGATTGGTCGGATAACATAGTTCCTTCCTAAAGGGATTGTTATATGTGCAATGTAAAATGATTTCCTCAAACTCTAATACATTTCTCTCAATTAGAGGCATTGATCATTGTAGTGGGTGTTAGAAGAGAATATAACAAAATTGAAGGGAGGAGGAGATTGGGATATTCCTTGGTAATGGAAGAGTTTTAGATGAAGGGTACTTACCTTTTCAAACATCACATCAATTTTATTCTCAAAATCTAAAACTTTCACCTCATGGACACCTCAAATGGGTACACTGGACCTTGAACCGATTTTATGAGTTTTTTGTTCCATGTTCTCAATTAGGATTCTTGTAGAAATTGGGTCTTATAAATTGGTTCACTAATTGTAGCATCATCAATCATGTTTATATCAATAGGTACTAAACCTTCATATAAATACATATTATAATGATGATAACTTATTTAGTGTTGTGGACAACTTGGACATGATATTTTAATTATTTATTATTATTCATGAAGATTTTTCCCCGGATATTGTCTTATACCCCACATTTCATTCCTTAGTGTTGTAGTTTGAGATGGTGGGAAATATTTTTCATGAAAAAGGCATTTCATGTTTGCCAAGCATCATATTGGGGAATTAATATAATATAACCAATCATTTTTGTATCTTATAAATAAAAGGGGAATGATATTGGATTTACTTCTTCTTCATGATAATTTGAAGCTATTAATGTATAACACACAGTATGAAATTACTTTATGTTCTTACATGGGTCTTCTACTACAAGTCTACAGAATCATGGAAATAAGTAAATTAGACTGGATTATAGTTCAAAATTATTTTCCTCATCTTATATATTAATATAGGTGTAATGGATATCAACATTATATGAGATGAGTTCTTTTAATGTACTATTATTTTTAGCCATGTTATTCATGTTTATTTCAGTTTTGATATTAGTTCTAGAAGAATAAATAGAAGGATCAAGAAGACTGTCGATGTTTTTTGTGTCCTCTATCAAAGGGTTCTATTCTGTGCCTCAGTATCATTGATGTAAGATCCTCTTCGGTTCTGGTTTGAATAGTGGTAGGTCTCCTGATGTAGAATGTTTTATGCACAAAACCCATAAATAAATAACTCATAGCACAAAACTATACGTAAATGTGTAATATAAAAAAAATGTTCAAAAAATTACAATTATTTTAAAAAAAACTCATTAAACCAAAGAGATTCTAGAAAATGGAACCCAAATTTATCAAAGTTTTCAGGACATGTCAAACTGATTATGTTTTAAGGTTTATTTATTGTCTAGGGAAAAAAATAAGTTGTATCTAATTTAAATTTGGTAGTTTATATTATGTATTATTAATAAATATTACTAAAATAGTGGATGATTTTGAAAATAGTTTATTAGAATGAAATTAACATAAAGAGTTTAATAGATGATAGATTAAGCTAATGTTTTAAGAATTATGAGAGAAAGGGATCATTTTGATTGAACTACACACATTTCATGTTCATTTTTCATAGATATTAATTTATTTTTAGGGTAAATCTTGGGTTGAAATTTATTGGAATCTTGATTGTTTCCTAAGCCATTAATTCATTTCATTAAAAACCAAAAAATTACATTAAAAATAGTATTGTCAAGGACCTGAAAAAATTCATGGGATAGGATCATACAAATCAGATTGAAATCTCATGAAATTGGGTATAAAAATGGATTCTTCTATTGTCCAATCAGAACAACACACGTCACTCACTCAAAACCTCACACTGATCGGTTAGAAATTAAGAGCTTAATGTTCTCATGTTTCAAAAAAAAAGAATTCAAATATTAAATCATGTAATATACATGGAAGGAAATTTATTAACACAAAACATAATACAAACCAGTAGATAATTTATGCATTGTAACTCCCTTGATATTTGTGCAGCTCCCTCAAAACAAACTGTCATCATTTATCTAGAAATCGGGAGGTGGAGGAAGCTTGGGCGGAATTCCTTCTTCATATTCATCACCCTTTGAAAATAAGGGACTCCATAACATCATATATGAGTATAGGTATTTTTTGGGTATCCAAAATACCATATATTTCCATCATGTGTAAAACATACAAATTGGGATTCCAATGTGCCATTTTATAGGAATATTAAAAGGTGTGTTTGAGCACACAGATTTCATAAAACTACTTTCCACATGGTTTTCAACCTACAAAAAGACTTATATAGTTTTTTAGAAAATTAAAAAGTGGTATACCAATATCATGAATATCAAAACTGATTGTTTGGATGCATTTAGACACCTACAACTCAATATATGGATTGATCACATCACACCAAATTTGAGTTCATGCAGATTCAGTGTGCTGGAACGATTGGGTTGGTTGGGCCACCAGATGGAAGAATTAGGCTGGGATTATTTATGATTAATTGTAGAACGATGAATTGCGGACCAGTCCACAACATATCAACCCATTTTGATGCACTTTTATGAATAGGTGTTTGTTTTAGTAAATTGGAGTGCTTAGATGCTATATAGCCTGGCCCATTTTTCTTGAAATTATCAATGGCAATCCAAATCACCTCCACCTTTAATGAAATTATCTGTACAAGTAAAATTTTACATTTTATTAGTGTTAAAAAAATAATTAAATCAAAAATGAATTCGAATTTGTTATTAATTTTATAATTTTCAACAAAAAAACTACTTTAGCAGAGTATTGTAAGGGTAAAAAAGAAACAATGAATCCCAGTGCGATCATGAACTTTTGGAACCCGTGGATGTGCCAAAATATAATTAAACACTTTGATTTTCCATGCGAACATCAAAAAACCATTTTAAGGAAACACCAATTTCGATTAAATCAATATGAGAAATCGAACAATATCATCATCAATAATAATCATTCCAAAACCTAGATATTTTTATTAATATTTTTTACCACAACCATTATACCATAAAGAAAGAGGCATACAATAAAATAATCATGCATAATTTCTAATTTCATCCATGTTATCAAAAAATGAGCCAGAACAAATTATATTAAAAGTGATAAATTCATCTTAAGTCTTGATTATCATTTTCAAAAACACCATATTTTCATAACCATTACACTTATTAAATGAAACCTCACTAAATACCACATCCACTATTTCTTACCACATTATGATATCAAACAAAACCTAGAAAATATACCACAAGCATGAGAAACACAATTGTATATTATTTAAACATCCAAAAGGAAAAATAGAATCAATTTGAATGGAAAATAATAAAAACACATCACTCAATGGGGTGCAGATGTGAAAATACTCTTGAAGAATGATGAATATGAAATGATGAATGATCTATACACCGCAAATCAAGGTAAAATAGTGACATAGAAACTATGACCAGTAGGGTTTGGCTAAGAAAGAAAACCCCACAAGGAAAGAGGGTAAACCATAGATATAGGAAACTGGTAAGTGTGGAATCAATTAAAAACCAATGTAACATACAATAGGAACCTTTAATGAGCATCAATGGAGGTTGGGAAGAAATGGATATGGTCTTATTGAAGCCCCATGGTGTGCCCAGGTTGGAAGATGGGATGAAATCATGATTTGGGGTTATAAGGTCAGAGGGGGAAAGAGGTAAATTTAAAATTTTAATGATTTATTAGATCACATAGTTTGTCTACATGGTTTACCAAATTGTGAACTAACCGTAAATAATCTATAAGAAAAGATGGACTCCCCATAATGAATGGATTCACAATTTCCAATCTGTTTACCAACTATGCTGAAAGCCTCTGTCTGATTACAGAAGAAAACTACACAGTTGTCACAAGGTTTCCCAAACCATATGCAACCAATAATCCTCACCACTGGACACCCAAAACTAGTTTCATAGTTATCTAGGCTATGATACACATTTCACTTAAAATTTCTCGAACTATTCACCTTATACATTCAATCCGAAAACATCAATTCATCTACTAAAAAATAAAAAATTTAAAATGTGACTCAACCTAAATCAAAAATATATATCAAATTATAAAAAATAATAAAAAATAATATCCACGGTAGGTGTGTGAAATTTCAACCCACCACGAATATTTTCTATGCCTAGAATTTCATCCATACAATATATGAGAAAAAATTGATTCCATTCACAATCAGAACATGATGATACAACAAAAATTTGGGTGAACATTCACTCCACACGTCACATCCAACTGATAAAGAAAAAATTACATCTCCAAAATCAGGGGAGTACATAAGAGGGTTCTCCCCACAATAATAACTCTACAAGAACTTCCACGAAAAAAATAAACTCACAAAGTGGACTAATTAAAACTTTTCCACATCAACTGAACAACGCCCTCAACATGATCATTTATTCCCAACATAAAAAACCCAAACTCCTTTGCAGGAGAGAAAAAATATTGTGGACTAAACTAAAAATACCCCAAAACTGTCAATACCCCCAACAAAAGTGGATAAACTCACTAAAGGTACATGAACCAAATGGTGAACCAAAACCACATGACATCAATTCTGCAAAACTCAAGAACTCATAAACTAACACATCAAAAATCAAGACTAGGGCATAGAAAACTCAATAAAAGTAAAAAACAATTATGAGAACCAAATTTAGATAAACATAACCACCATGATTCTAACAATAATGTAAAATCACATGAATAACAAAAATCACAAAATAAAACTTCAAATATATCCACACCAATATTGGAGATGAAAACTTGACAAATAATTCCCTCCAAAAATTCCTGACTACGCATAAGCTTCATCATGAGGCATGTGGATAGAGCCCTGGTGACTATAGTATCTATTACCTCAGAGTCAGATGCTGAAACACACCAATCACAACTTATTATTCTGGTGTTGCTTGAAAAAATCTTCTCCATATTTCTTAGACAACCACAATGATTTCATGCCTTTGGGGGATATCTATATGTAAAATTCGAATTAATGAACCGGACAAACTGGTGGAACACAAATGAATATTCAGATGAAATGGAAGCTAGAACCAAGGAATGGAACTCCTTAAATATTGGTCCCCCTAGAATTCTCTCCGTGTTATATGGGAAACCATCACAATCAAAAAGAGACACTAGATTATGAAATTCTTGAAAGATGAAAACCAGGTCAGCTTAGGATGGTTCATCTACCAAAATATCAAAATGAAGATCCATGGAGGAGAGGACTCCCACCTTAATATCTAGATAAAAAACCACAATGAAATTGGATGTCTTCTTTAGATCATGCAAGACCACCTCTTGAGAAAATGTGACTAGTTATTTTAAATATCTAGCATTAACCTTCACCATATGATGGCCTTTCTGAATGTTCATGAGATCTTCATTTTTCATCATATTCACCTCCTCGTGCATAAATAAACTAGAAAATATGGACTAATACACTTCTCATATCATCCCAAGTCACATTGATGGTGGTGAAAACATCTCGGATTCATCCAATGTTAGTCCCTCAAATAACCCCATAACAGCATGAGCTCTAACATCAGTAGGGGATCCCAACAAACTGAATCCACTGTCAACATCCTCAAAAAACTGGACTACATCTAATAGACCATAATTACCATAAGGGAAAGGAAATAAACAAGAATAACCATAAATTTAGAATCAACCACTAGATATTTTGGGAACCTTTCTAAGTTTCACTGTCTAATCAATATTAGAAACATAAAACCAAAGTCAACGTCAACCAAAAACACGATAGAAATAAAAACTATGATCTAAAAAATAGGCTCTTAAATCAAACACATACAACACAATTAAAATCTAATTTGAAAAAATCACCATTTTGATTTAATTTTTTGAGCATCCTTCTTAGAAGTCGACCTTCAAAAAACTGAAACTATTTTCACAAGACAAGAACCCCCCATTTTCACAAAAATAAACAAAATAATTTTCCACTAAAATATAATCTCTTAAAAACCAATCCAAACCATTAATTTAAACACTCATCGATGGAATTCTACATAACATAACATGTGTTTCCACACACTTCAACTAACATCATCCATTCCAACATGATGACTTTCGCATTTGACACATACCCCACACACCTTTGAAATTTCCTAAGGAACACCAAGGGTTATTCATTTATTTTCATTGTCAATTATTATGATTATATATATTCGAAATCGATGACACATTCACTTTTAAACCCCATTACTACCAATTTCAGAAACCACATGAGAGACATCACTTCCATTTCAAAAAAAATTAATTTCAAGAAATCACATATACCAACCAAAACTGCAACAAAACAAAACTCGTCCCAAAAAACTGGAGTGAGGAACTGGATAATGTGCCTAAATTGGTGACATGGTGGTGGGTCATTCCCTATGTAATATTCAACATATATTAGGAGCATGAATTGTGTACATGGACATTACATGGGTAAAAACTCAATGGGAGATCATGAAATAACATCATCTCACCACCATTTCCTTACCTTAATAAAAACAAATACAAAATATATAAATCACATACTACCCTTGGTAACTCAAGGATCATAATGGGAAAGAGTTCATGATAATCTTCTCATACCTACTTATAGGGTTTAGACAGTCCAAATATCTAACTAACTATAACCCAAATCATAAATAAAAAATATGTTATCATTTATTCACAAACATGACTGGGATTCCATCGAACCTAACATCTATTCCAGTATGGTACATGGATGTAAGGGAATTCCTAATATAAAATGGATGGAATCTCATATACGGCATCAAGAAAGTCACTCTAGAAACATTGTTTATAAATAAATTAGTATCAAATAAAAAAAATTGAATGCATGAAATAACTATAAAACCAAATTTTCAATAACTACATGAGGAGATATAGATACATGTGCAATATAACAAGACTAAAACTCAAAAAAAAACTGATGTGCTACCAATGTGATCTCTATGTGACCTCATTGTCACCACCATCCATAAAAATGAACCACTCTAACAGTTAACATTAACTGGAAAACCTAATCATGAAGATGAACATGCCTAATATCTCTGGTCTACCCACACCAAAGGGTATGTATATGTTGTGAGCTTCATGGCTCAGTAGAAAACCCCCAGATAATACATACATATCCTTTAAAAAAAATACCCCATTATCAATAGTTTGAAATACACATATAAAATATGTTCCTAACATTTTTAATAAACAAAAAAAATTTACTTTTTAAAACATTATACACGACAATTCTTGTTGGAATATAGTATTTCATTTTATAATAAACACTTAAACCAAAACCCAAAAAAATTGATTCCAAGCTATGATGAAAAATAAATAGACTGAATAAACAAGATACCAAATGAAGTAAAAAAGTAAACAATAAAATACAACTAATAACCATTGAAATTTAATAAACATCCCTAAAAAATACCTAGACAACTTCAATTTAGATCCACCTACCAATGTATAGTGCCCCTCCATAGTCTATAATAAACATCCCACTATAAAAATTCCAATCTTGTCAAAAATCCCACCAAGATTCTAATTTATCAAAGGGGGTATTAACACATCAAATTGAGGTTGATAAACAACAATCACTCAACCCTATAAATGAAACCCAGAAAACGGATGGTAACTAGTACACTGTGTAAAGAGGAGTCCCTCAAATGTGTGATTCAAATTACATGTCATTACCCCTACTTTCTTACTCCTACCACGGACACGACCTATACAATAACCCACAATGAGAAATACTTAATAAGAGTTTTCATCATATAACAAACTAATATGAAGTTACTACTATACTGGCATATTACTTGATATTTTAAATCATTTATCAAAACATAAATGGATACCAACATGACCTTTTATCTTTAAAAAATACATCTCTTTTCTATAAAAGAATATAATTCCAAATTCATGTTCTTAATAAGAATCAGTCATTTATGGTTACTAAATATAAATAAATTCACAAAAAACATTTCCAATAGTGAGTAAAACATGGATCCTTTGAAATGAACTTAATGTGCATTTATTCCAACATTCACCAAAATATATTTCAATTTATATATTGAAAAAACATGGAAGAACACATTTGAAACACTATTATATGTCAAAAATAGAACCCAAAAAACCATTTAAAAACCAATGAGACGTTTTGTGGGAGATGGGAATATATTTTAAGTGTCACTGTCATTTATTTTCCCATCCATGTGTTCACTTCTTCAACCCATGGAGGTTCCAACATATAATTGAACTCTTAGAGTGTTCATATGCTCATCTGAAACCCAATTTAATGAAACACAAGATTCTTTTAAACCATCAAAAGCACTTACACAATATCAACATCACAAAATATAATTCCAAATCTAGGACACTATTTATAATTTTTTTTACCATAAACCACTATAAAATAAAAAAGGGGAATCTAATAAACTCATCCAGCACAATATATAATTTCAACTAGGCTATCAAAACATAATTATGCTTAAATTATATTACCAGTGCTCTAATTTATATTAATTCATAATTATCCTTTTATAAAAAACCTAAATTTCCTGACAATTACCTATATTTGATGAAACCTATTTAAATACCACAAACACTAATTTTTCCTAAGTAAAACACCCTTAAAATCATTATAATTATTCCACAAGAATGATAAGAATGATTTTATATTTTTAAAAAAATCAACATATATCAATCAAATAAATCAAAATGGAGGGTCACACCGCATGGCATGTCCATAGAGTTTTTCAACAAAGAACTGACCATGTTGAATGCCTCTGTCTAATTATAGTACGAAAATGCATATTTTCCACATGATTCTCAAACCATTTTCAACCCATCATCCTCCCCACAAGAAACCCAAAACAAGCCCCATAATAACCTTGGATATGCCTCACAGATTCCATTAATCATTCTCAAACCATGTTCCCCATTCCGTGAAGCCCAAAACATCAATTTATCTACAGGAAACAAAGAAAATTATAAATAGGACAGAACCCAAACATCAAAAAAATTAAAAATATAGGAAAACAATAAATCTAATCAATAAACAAGTTTGTGGTGTGGAATTGGGTAAATTGAAAATGATAACCTATTGTGATTCTCCTATGATATTCATGGAATATATTATGATGGTTAATCCAAATATAACAATGAAGTTTTTTGCGAAAGTTCCATGCTTATTATAAGTGTTGTTTTTTAGTTTATGACATTTGTAAGATTGATATTAACTTTATTCCCCAATATATCAACATGACTTTTCTATTCATTTTATGGATTTTTAGTGAAAATATTATGATTTCAAAATATAATGTTAAGTGTATGAAACATTGTAGTCTTCAAAATTATAACCTTCTAAAAAGTTATTTTTACTTTTTTATGATTTAAAATAATACTTTAAGATATTTATATTTTCCTTTAATATTTATTATGAACAATTATATGAAATTGTTAGGGATAATATTTTTATTTCTTATATTTATATTGATACCATCATTTATTTTTAAATATGGTATTTCTATAATTATTTATGGATAAATAGTTTCATTCTTTTTTTATGTCCCAAAATTTATTTTCTATACTCACACAATAGATAGAAACGTATTTCAACAGTTTTAAGAATGATTAGTGAAAAGTATGTTTTTAAGACCAAATTTATGAAGATATATTATGAAATAAAAATTCAATCATATATTTTTTTCTGAGAAAAATGGATACTAACATACAGTGCCCACATTGTAATCTATGGATTTGTTATATATGATTACTGACCTAAATATATAAAACTATAATCTTAAATGATATTTGGGAAATTAATAATATAAATTCTGGTTCAATTTCAGTACAATATTAAATATACAATGTCAGGTGCTTCATATATAGAAACCCACATAATTCATAAAAGATTATTACATCGTTTTTTATATATGTAACAGACTAAAAATACAATATAGAATCAACATGTTTGTTGTTTTGGGATAATTAATATAATTTAAAATTAGTTTTAAAAATTTTAATTCATTTTCAAAGTCTATATAATATTTTACATGTTCTAAATAGAAAACATAATAACCTAAGGACATATATCAATGAATGGTGGATATAAAACACTAGTAAGAAGATAGATAAGATAGAAGAAGAGAAGTCATGAATTAAAATTGTTAAATGTGTGGGTCAAATCGTAATCTTAATTTTGTAGTTTTTGGTTCATCATAAATAATAGTAAGGGATCATCTAAAGGGTACTTGGGATGTGGTATATATATTATAATAAAGAATCATAACATTGGGGTCAAATATCCCACATAAAGTGTGAACAATTCTATTATTATTTATTCAAATAATATATGTAATATCATGACATAGATCAAGTTATCCAATTTATGAAAGTTAATATATAAATTTTCCCCACCTAAAAAATTATAATATGGTAATAATCATGAATTCTACATTGAAAGTGTCATAACAAAATAAAAAAACATGAGGTAAACATATGAGAAAATAGATATTGAGTAATTATTATAACATTTAATAACCATAGAGTTTCCCTAAATGAGATCAAAGACATATTATTTAAAACAAAATATTGGAATAATGTGATCATTAATAATAAGGAGTAGAATAAACATATCATGATGTATTAGTGATATGTTTCGGAAAATAGAAATTTTGGTACACAATTATAGGTGGCTTAAAATTCCTCTCAATGAAGTACAAGAATTAATAATATTATAATAAAAATAGGTAGGAAAATATAAATAAATTTCGAACAAAATATTATTTTAATTTTACCTAAAGTATATAATATTAGAACATAGACCCAAAATTATAGTTTGGTTAATCAGTTCCACATACCATATATGCAAAATAATTTCTTTATGTTTTTATTGTCCATATAATAAATATATTATTTTTTAAAAAATAAATCAAAATGGAATTATACTAATATATATTATAATTAATACATTATAATAATTTAAATATATTAATTTTTATTTTATGTAAATGATTAAATGGACTGAATGATATGTTTCTATAAATAATAGCGCTCTTATTTAAATTTTGTTATTATGAATCTATATAATTTATCATTATTGTAAATTACTTCCATAATTATTTAATGGGATAAAATAAATTTAAAAATATAATATATAGGCAATATTCACCATCTATGAAGGTTGTGATAAGTAATGCATTTTCAACATAATCATAGGAAGATTAAACCAACAATTGAAAAGACATTTTAAAGGAGAAGGAAATGTATATATAATATATCAATATATTATAAATAAATATTATTTATATGATAAAATATTTTTAATACTTTTTCAATATTATAATCAAATTAGTTAGAATTTGTTTGTATGGAGTTGTGTGTAAGAATATGATAATAGAAGAGGAAATGTTGTATGAATGAAAATGAAGAGGTTTCCTTGTTATTGAAGGAAATCCTTTTTGAAGACCATAAAAAATTAAATTATTGGAGTTGAGAAAATAATGTATTACCATTATAGTTTAAATAATAATTTTTCATGGGATTTGTTATGATTATAGGCACAGATAAGTGTATACAAAGTGGTTTTCCTTGGGAATTGAGAATGGGTATTTATACCTGAGTAGAGGGGTATTTTAGGGTTAATATACTGAATAAAATATTATTCCCAAAATATTCCATATAATTTTTATTTTTTTTGAAATTATAAATTATATTTTTCAAAAATGTAAAGTTTTGATACATTTAAAACTATTACACCCAAGAATTATTTGTATATACAATAGAAAAGATTAAAAATAGATTTTATTTTATGAAATAAAATTCACTTTTTGGAATTCAATATCACATGTATGGTTTGGAATTTGAATTATTTATATTATTTATGATAATAAATATTTTAATTTTTGATCAAAATATTCTATAATATTTTATTTCATTATTTCCTTTTGAATATTGTTATTAAAACATACATTTTACATAAAATTTTCCAATTAAATATTCGCATAGAATTTTATATTTTAAAAATAGAATAAAATACACATGATTAGAAAAATGTAACATATTAATTTAAAAAATTAATTTCATTTTTTCTAAAAAAAAATTTTAAATTGTGAATTTTAATTATTTTCATAAAAATTCTAGTCTTTATGAAATTTCTAAAAACTCATATTACCAAAAAATGAACAAAATCTTTCATGGATATTTAAATTTATGTAATTAAATTATTTTAAATCATACATTTATATTCATTAATTAATTGATGTTAAATAATAATTTCTTTTCAATATACTATTTTATTGGTTATTTTACTATTCAAATGCACATATTACAATTCTAATAGAATGGTTACTCTTCCGAATGGTCACGTTACTATTTATAAAGGTCTTATTACTAATATAATTGTTATATTGGTTTAAATTTTTTCTATTAATACCAAATAAATAATTCAATCAACATTTACATTATTTACATCGAATGATTTATAGTTTACTTTTCAAAAATTCCCATTCCATTACTAAAGAATGTTTTTTCTTTTTTATTGTTTATTTCACAATTGAAGTATTTATAGTACATAAAAGTGATCCACATTATCCTGTTATGGTAATTATATTTTTGACAATTATTTTATTATTTTTCTATGTTTAGTTTTATTGGGTATCTTTATCATGTAAATGTATTTTTTTCAATTAATGAAATAAATTGTTCTTGGATTTTACTCATTTAATGTGTCTTGTACTATTTCACATTCCTGTATGTATAAAATATGATTATTAATGATGATAATTAAATATATTAAATATGAGGTAATAAAATTATTATACCATTTATAAATTTAATAATAAATTTTTTTACATTTATCATTTCATAAGAATATACGAGGGTATTTATGTTTTATAGTTTCCCTAAGTTCTCATGTTCACTCTTACAAATTGTGGTTTCAATATAAAAATATGTAAAGTAATGTTTTCTTATTTTGTAATGAATTCACTCTAGGGACCATGATCATTGTCAGTTAATCCACATAATAGAAATCATGCTCCAACTATTTCACTTATTAATTTAGTATATTTTATGGATTTTGAATGTACATTTAAAAGAGGGATATGTTGATCACATCATCGAGATAGGTTTTCTGGGAGTTATAAAAGATAGGATACATTTCTAATGTGATAACTAATATCAATTGGGATAATGTATCAAATAATTATCCATCTATTATTATAAAAATTCATAAATATTTTCCATTATGCTAATAAAAATACTAGTTTATCCATAATTTTTAATAGTAGGTATCTTAAATAGTTATCATCAAATATATTCCTAGTATTCTATAAATATTAAATATATTTATAAATATAATTGAAATTATATTCAATTTGTTTAACCATTTGAGGTCCTAAAATCCTAAATTATAAATCTTTATCCAAATATATTTGAGTTTTTTACTTCCTTCCAAAGATAGATTCATATGGATCCATATGAATACATGTGTATAAGTTGTTATAGTATGAAAAATCATTCAAAAGAATATTTTTATCATAGGATAAATATATTTCCATAGAGAAATATCACAAAATATCCATATATGTATTGATTTTCTATTCATACTGGATATCATTATTAGGGTGATAGCTTATACTAAAATTCATCATTTTGTTGAATAAATATTGAATACTTTTCTTGAACTTTTTATTCAACCATGGATCATATAGAAATTTAATTGATAGTCGGTATCTGCATATACTCTCCACATATCTAATTATTATACTTTCACGTTCTTTGTTGGGTAATTTCCTTGAATGGTGAATAAGTGTGCAATTTTTATTAGATAATCCAACAAACCCAATATATAATTATTTCCTCTATATTTAAAAATATATAAAATTAGAAAATATGTGGTTTGTTCATATTCACATATAGGAAAAGTAAATTGATTCATCATCTCATTAGAATCCATCCTTTACAAATAAACATTTTCTCATACTATGAACATTGATATAAATTCATAGATACTATTTTTCATATTTTACACTAGATGTTATGTCAAAGATCTCATTACACCTTGGTATTTACAATTTGGGTGAAAAAATATGAGGTTTACACATATTCCAATAACACTTTCACTATATTTTGAGAGGACGTAACACAATGTATTTTACAAAACTAAATGACTCTATCATTGTTTATTTGGAATTCACAAATCACCCATTCCTTTATTTCTCTATATTGAATTTGAAAATTTAAGGCAACACTTTATTCTTCCATGATCTTCATTTGAATAGATTTTTGTGAAATAATTTAAGGAAGGTATGATATTTTCATTTCTTCTTTGATTTCAAAATACATTAATTTTATAACAATGATGATAATTTCTTTGTCAATCCACATAATTGATATTGTAGTAGGTTCAATCATACTAATAGCATCATCTACCTTATTTACCATTCGAGGATGCTAGAAAATTTAGCAATCATATTTCATTATTAACTATTCCAATCATTATTAACAAATATAAATATATTTATTCTGTGAATAAATATTTTAAACTATTTTTATCATTATATATTCCAGACATCTACCCATAGAGGTAATTCTACAAAATATTCAATTCAGATATGAAAACTGCTAACTCATAATCTTATGTCATGTATTTTTTCACATGGGTCTTCAATTTCCTTGGGAGAATATGCTATAACATTATATTTTTTCACGAGTAAACATAACAGAGCTATATTTGAGGAAATTTTATATAGAAAAAATCCTTCTCCACCTGAGGAAAGTTTGAGTAAAATTTTTTAGTATTAGTATTTTATCTACTACTTTAATGATATTTGAAAATTCATTTGATCAAAATAATGTATCACTTTTTATATTTTCTCATTAAGTAGGATATAAAATTTTGAAACTTTTATCACAATGAATTCTTAGTACCCAAAAAATATATGAAATATATCAATATTTGTGATATATTTGGGTATATACCTTTACATAATTTCCATTACATTAGAAGGGTGGATATAGGTTCATTAACTCATGATCACATTTCCTAAAAAAAATTCTTTAGGTATCCAAAAACACTCATTCTAAACAAATAATAATACTGATACTTCTATAATAACATCATTATAATTCTATTAAAATAACTATATTATTTCATACTCTACGAGAATATAATAATAGAATACATAGACACTAGATAGAATTTATGTATGTTTTCTACAATGACACTATTTAGATAGTCCATGATGATTATATTTTAATTTCAATGTCAATATAAAATTAATATGATATCATGGTGTCCATATTTTATATATAATGTTTTAATTTGAATATAACCCCACTTCACCACCAAATAATGATATCCTAAAAAATATACACTAATAATAATTTCTAGGGACTGTGAATTTGATTGGAAATGTAATCAATCAATTTTAGTGTATACTTTTTATTTAAATTTATTTCCATCATATATCACTAATTGAAGAAATCCATATTAACTCATCCTTCTTGAAGAATTAAAATAGGTGCACAACAAGGTAATGTTCTAGGGCTAAAACCCATTGTCCAAATTCACCTCTAGTTTCCTCTTTAAGTCCTCTAGTACTATCAAGGACATCAAATTGAGGATATTGGATATAGTTGTGGATTAATGTTTATGTTTTCTTAATAAATCAAAATAATGATATTGAAAATTAGTGTAATATAGTTAGGAAATATAATAGTATTCTCACTCATAATGGGAACATCCTCAAGGTTGACAAATTATTTTTAATCATCCATTTGAGAAATATATACTTCTTCATTGGGTTTTTAATCCAACTCCAATTAGGGAATTTATAAAGGAGACTAATTTTCTTAATTTAAATCTTTTTGGAGCATGGGAAGGTTTGAGATATGAATATATATTCCCTTTTCATAAAATTTTATATGAGTTCTATGTAATAAAGTGAAATCCAAAATTAGTATCACCTAAAATTTTACCAATGGATGGATTATAGGATTTGATGAATATTTCTACCAAATTTTTATATTTAAAGAAGATTATAAAACACAGTTTTAAATTAGTCAACAAAATATTGTTTTTATAGATATATTCTCTTCCAAATATTGAGGCGGTGATTCATTTTTTCTAGAAAAAAAGTAGTACAAATGGAATATATAAAACCTAAAACAAATATGAATTCTCTATTTGTTAATAAATATTAGTATAAATTGTGTAAATTTATTTTATTTCTTTTCTTATGTTGTGGTTATGATGTAGATTTTCACATTATCTTACTTCTTAGTTCTTTACAATCATTGAATCCCTTAGAGGCCCTCGATTTGTTTCATTAGCTTATATAGTTCCCATGATTATTTCATTTGAAGCATTGAATAATGTGTGGTTCATTAGATTGTGCCTTACATTAATCAATCATATTGAATGTCTTTCTTATGTATATATGAAATTCAGGATCTTGTTCCTCTTCAATTCTATTCTGAGTTAATTTCCTCAATAAAATTATGAAATTGTCGTGGTGTTTCTTCCCACATAATTAACATGTTAATGATTGAATCTCCATTCCTCCATTATCATCTGAGCATCTTTTGTAAAACCCCATCCTTATTCTCTTACCCCCTTATCCATGATAACGGTCTTAAAACGTAATCTCTATATTGAGTTCACATTTAACAACTTATTTATAACTCTAAATAAATGATATTTCATGTGATTCGTGGTCATATTCTTTTAAAAACTATCGAATTTTTCTATATTTCTATAATGAACGATAATAATACATAACCCATACTATTGATGAATTTTTAAATTATTCTCATAGGATATGATAGATTTACTATCCTTCTTCGTATTAACAGAAAATTATATAACTTCTATTCTGTATATAATTATTGAAAAATAGGTTGTAAGAAATATCTTCCTAATTTATTCACACTACATAGTTTTAAATTCTTCTTTCAACATTATATTCTTAATCAATATACCCTAATGATCTACATATGTTTCAAAATGGTAAAATAATTGGTTATATTACTCTTAATAGGAAAATAGAATATTGTAAAATAAATTTTCATTGGAATGGATACATTATTGTGAAATTTATGTATTTTATGATCCTATTAGTAATGATGTCCATTCGTGCATAATGGAATTAATAGATAATTTCAAATTTACAAGTGAAAAATGTTCTTCCACAATGATTATTGTTTTTTAAAATACTTTTTTATTTTTTTCATTCCCCCACTTTTAGAACTGTTTGAGGGGGAAACCCATAAAAATCATGGGTGGGTTAGATGTGGAAAAACCAATGACCCGAACCACCCCACACCAATCACCAAAACCATAAAAAACCCATGAAAATGTTTATAAATAATGAACCATACATTCCAATGTAAATATCTCTTCAACGTGCCAGAAAATATACATTCCATCAGTACTGGGACCACAAATCCCACTAACTCGATATATACACTGATCCCCTAATGATAATTTCGACAAAATTATATCCCATCCTTGTAGAAAATATATATCCACCCATAAATTCTATACATAGATATTACATATTAATACATTTTTATTGATTACATAACATTATCATCTATGCTATAATAATATAATTTTACTTTCCTTGGAAACAGTAATACATAACAACTTCTTCATTAAAGATCTACATCACCTCACTTTATATTCTTTATAAATAAAACCCTTCTTATTCATATCATATAAAAATCTTTTCTTCATAATCTGTGGAAATAAAACATTAGATATGTTGAAATAATATTATTAGTGGGGGAAAAAATAGAAATATTAATGATCACTAACGAAAACCCTGAGAATGTATGTATAATAAAATGATATTAAAATATTATAACTATAATATAAACTCCAAATGTAATAATATTAAGACATGGAGAAATATTGGTTGTTTACAAGACATAAAGCATCAAGGAATCAGTAAGATGATACCTAACAGAAGAAAATTTACCTAGGATACATTCTTCTAGGATACACATAATTGTGTAATATCATTTCCCTAGTCAATGAATTCATTAATGTCTATCATACTAAAATGGGTTCCCTCCCAATTAAATTATAATATTTTTCACGATTAACTTTCGTTGTTATCATAGTGGACCCAATCTCTTACTAAAATCATGTCATTCTACATTCCAATCATTATTATCTCAAGAAATATTCATATTTATGGAGTTAATTAGATTTTTATATTTTTTTGGTCCAACACATCACATAATGAAAATAATATATATGTTTTCCAAAAAATAATAAAATGTCTATCAGGTCAATAAATCAAAACCTGTAGAGTAGGAAACGAGTTTTATAAACATTTAATCATTCACTATACCAACATCAATTTAAAATAAATGGTTTACATAAAAGTTTCATCATATCATAATTATAATATGGGAAGGTCAAGAGTTTTATTGAATCATACTCAGATAAAAATCATCAAAATCCATCGAGGATTAAAATTTGATGATATAATTTAATCAAATCCCTAGTAAATAATAACTAAAAATTGATGTTCTCAAAGTTAAAAAATGTTTTTAAAGGATCAATGGAACATTTCATGAGGAATATACTCTTTTATCACAAAAATCACTTGTTTTTAAATTAAAAAAATAAATAATAATATGGAATATAATTTATTTTATAAAACCTTGGAAACATGTAAAGGAAACATTGAGATATCATGATAATGGGAAATTTGATTTATTTAGTGCACATGAAAACAATTATTCCTTTCATATTTTAGTTAAAAATTCAAATGTAATTGTTTTGGAAAGGTACAAGAGGACTCATTTGATATTTTTGAATAAAAATCATCAATAAAAATTATGTTAAAAAATAAAATGAGAATTATAAAAATATCGGCGATTTATTTTAAAAAATATTTATGTGGTAGAAAAGGTATGTTTGGAAAAGTGTAAATGATATTTGGGATTCATAAAAAAATATTTTAAAAAGTTAAGTTGTTAAATAGTTGAAAATAAATGAAACACATGAAATTATTTAGAGAAAAAACGTGAAATATCATTATTCTAAACATAATCATAAAAAGTCTCATAAAAACATGTGTTTAAAACATGAAAACCTTTTACCAAGTTATTCATGAGTCTAAGGAACTCTAAAATTAAATATAATAAATTTTTATTTATTATTATTATAATATAGATTAATTAAAAATGTTATAATATAATATAAGTTCCAATTATTACATTAAAACACCCCATTATAAATTATTCCTTGTTGAAATCATCATTTTCATGTGTAAACTGTGTCATTTTTAATGAGAATTATTGTTCGATAATTCAGGTACATGATCCTTAATCATATTTAAAACATATAAATAATTTTATTAATTGTATAAATATCATTTATATTCATTATAATTATATTTATATTAATCCATCAATGGTAATGATTGAAAAATGACTTACACCATTCATGGAGATGGTTGGTCATAAATACACATAAACGATTTTTTCAATTTGAAAAAATTGGAATGAAGGAATTATAAATAATAATTAAAATATAAATAATAATTATAATATAATATATATCATATAATATTTTATATCATTATTTATTACCGTATATTCAAATGTAAATCAAAAAACAAATCATATTTCATTATGGGGGAGGTAGTCCGCAAATAAACACGAGTGGCGTTATCATTTTTAAACTGATTGGAATGGAAAAAGGGGATGTGATTTTTTAATTTGAGAATAATAAGTAGTCATAATTATGATATATTAACTTTTGTCCCATCTTAATATCTACTATGAGATATGGTGACAAAATATTAATTGTATCCTTCTATGGAGGTTGTAGTCCACACATATGTGTGGTCAATTCATTGACTTCACATTTGATGGAATGGGAGGTGAAGATAAGTGGTTATAAAATCATAATAAAATATTAGTATGTTAATGAATGTTTATATTTAAATATTTTCATAAATAAAATCTATTTTAAGGTATTTAAGAATAATAATATTGAACAATTTAGTGTAACATGACTAAAAATTATTTGGTATGCCTTTTTTAGATCCTTTATTGAGGACTACTAGAATAGTATTTTATGAAGAAAAATTACTATAATTATAGGATATTGATGATCAAAATATAATTTTTTATGGTTTGGTTGAGATATATTTTTATGTGTCATGTAATGAAGTGAAACTTGTGGTGACTTTCATAAGTGGCAGACTGGTCACACATGAAATTTCATAAAATTTTAAAAACAAATAAACCCATAGCCATGAAAAAATTCAAAATATTCATCTATAGAAAGGATATATAATTTAATATCTAATATATTTATTAAAAATTGATTTTAAATTATTTTAATTTAAATTATTAACCATATTTCATTTTTTACATCCCCTAAAAAACAAATTTAATCATTAACGATGGTAATAGATTTTTAAGTCTGTTGGATTTCATAGTGATCAAAAAGTAACTTCAACATATTATATTATATTAATTATGATGATGAAATCTATTTATTCAAATTTTTAAATTAAAATTCATAAAATTTCAAGGATTAAATTTGAAATTAATCTTACAAAACACATTTAATGCAGTTCTAAAAAAATTATTTAATTATATATGAAAAGTTTTTATATATACATTCATTCAAAAAAAATTTCCAAAAAAAATATGATTATTAATATTTAGTTGAAATAATTTCACTTTTAAAATCTCTTTAAAATAAAATATTACTTTTTGAATTATTAAAATGAAACATTAATATAAAATAAAAATCAATACATTTTAACTATTCATAAAAAATTAATCATTCCAGAAAATTATCCAAAATTAACACTAATATAATTTTGAAGATCCATTTAATTTTTTTATTTTTCGAATTTAATTTCTAAATCTTTTAGAAAATATTTATATTATTTTTCCACTTAAAACTAACAAAAATAGTTTTGGAGGGAAATGTATTTTTAAATTAAATAATGACTTTACAAAATGGAAGTAATTATTTAACAATATATTTTTTGTATCTAAAAAAATTATAAATAAAATTGTATTATAAAATAATAGGGTATTATATTATACCCCCAATAAAATTAATTTATCCCTTAAAATTTTATCACACTGATAAAAACGTGTGAGGATATATATTTTTCATCATATCAATGTCATCCCATTTGTTGTCTTAAATTTTTTATTCCTTTAATGAATGTCTTCATGATTAGTATTCTGATTCCATAGAATGTTATCTTAATGATCCATGATTTTAATTGGTTGTTCCTAATAGGAAATACCATGCTCTATTTTTATGAACTTTGATCATAATTTTTTTGAATGTAAACGTATATAATTTATTATTACATATATATGAAACACATCATGAGAAGTATAGAGGTAAATGGAAGTAGCAAGATATAAAATATTTCCCCTACCCGATCATTAATCTTGAAGAGACCAATACACCTATGGATTATAAAATTATTCATTCCAAATATAATAACATTATTCCATAGAGAAATTCATTATAATTCAATCTCAAAAAACAACAAATTGAGGATTTCACACATAATTTTAATCCAAAAATTTCTATCATATCTATGATGTCTTGATGTTTTTCTGAATGGCTAAAAAATCTCTACTATTTCCTCAACATTCCATGTTCTAAGTAGTGATATTTCACTAACATCATCCAATAATGTCATATTTAGAAACATTGTTCTATTTAGAGATCCATAAAGTGTGCTTTTAATTCTTTAGTGATATATATTATTTTAAAAAAATTAACTACAGGAAGGTTTTGATTCAATAAAATTATTAAATTTCATAGAAAAATACATCAATATATCATCCATGTTTTGAATGGTTCCCCCAAACCGACAACAAATTTCATTATGATATGAAGTATAGAAACTCAATTTATAATAATAAAATTATGGAAGACACCACTAAAACATTAATGTAAACCTCACATATAAATCATAAACCATAGAATGTGGTACTCTACAAAACCATACCACTACCATATTTTATATTCTCACAATATTATCATGAAATGAACCTTTTTTAATGTTAATAAATTTTATTAAATCATAAGTCCATCAATTATCACCTAAATATAAATTATGGCCATATTAATATTTGGTGAGTCTAATGAAAAAAATCTAGGGAGTTGTTTTTCTATTTACTTTATAATATATTTTTTGTTGTAATATTTTCTTAAAATTGTAATTTCTAGCGTTAACATGCTAATTTAACAATCACCTGGATACATACACTATAATATCTCTCATCATGTTATTCCTTCATAGTCACTCTTTAAAATATATTTACATCTTCATAAATATTGTCTGAATATAAAATGTTGAACAATGAGCTTCATACAATAGCTCTATATTTATGTTTTTTATTTATATGACACATAAAGGAATCATAAACATTATATTTCTATCAAAATCGTGGTTAAACATAGAAATGTTTTTCACATTCTTAAATAAATCTATATATTCTTTATACAAGTCTGTAATATTCACATAGATAGATGGTTGAATATTCATTTGATAAAAAAATATTCATCAAATTCCTTCATTATTTCTAGATAAATCTATTTCAAATATGGAAATATTAAATATTTTTTGATCCAAATTGTTGAAAAACAGGCATGATCCTTTATACATAAATTATTGAATACCTTTTTCACATTCATGGGGTGTTAATGTGTTTTGAATTCATAATCATTCATATACTCTAACAATATCATATGAAGAATATTCTGGTCAATTTGAGTTAATATATACATTAATCTTTTTTGATAAGTATATATATATTAATACATTCAATGTAACCATTAATCCACCATATCTATAATGAAAAAGGACCACATTTAATCCAAATCATTTTTTGGGTACTTATTCTCATAAAAATTTGATTTTCATGAAGCATAAGCTATAAAATATCATTCTATATGAGTATTAATCCAATTACACTATCTGATTCATTTGTTTATATCACAGAAACCTCTCCACTATTGGGTACTGAAATCATAGGTTTCATGCCTAATCATCTCTTCAATTCCTTTAAATTTTTTCATATTCATTTTCCAAATGATCATGGATTCCTACTGATTTACCATGGTGGGTGTATTAGTTATCTATGAGTGAATATTCATAATATCCCTAAAATATCTTGCAAAATCATGAAAACTCTAGATATCGGTCAACATTGTTGGTCTGGTCGAAAATTCAATATCATATTCTTTTAATGATTCCAAATTTATTCCTCACCTTGCGAATATATGACTAAATAACTAATTATTATATATCCAAATTCATAGTTATCTAATTTTTCATGTATCTCCACCTTAGTGATGGTTTTTAATACCTCTATAAATTATCTCCATTTTGTTTCATGATGGATAAAGATAACATAATTTCATATATAACCGACACCATAATCTAATCTATGAAATCAATAATGAATCTATTCATCAAACAAAGGAAGTATCTGGGGGAATTATTTTACCAAATGAAATCAAAATAAAATTATAGGGTTTATTACTTTTTTGGAATGTCCCCTTTGGTGTATCCTTCTTCTTTACCCTAAATTGATGGCATCATGAATAGAGGTAAAGAGTCAAAAATTATTATGCCCTATGAAATTGATCAAACATATAATTAATATTGGAAAAATGATACATATTATAAACTTTGATCTTATTATGTTATCTATAATAATTATAGATTTGAATTTTTCAATCAATAATCGTAAAAAATTATAATAGGTGTACCCTTGTGCTAGACATGACTAAATAAATCACTTGTCATTATTATTCTAGATTTTATTCATAATGTCCTAAAACTAGTTTTGGTACACTCTATATGGGGTATTTAATATATGTGTAGCACATGGTATGAGTTTAATTGAATACTGGACAACATTTATTGGGGGGAAGTCTAGGCAACTCATCAAGATAAAAAAAATTAAGGCTCGTACAATGGGTATATAATTGATGATGTCTTTCACCAAAACAATATGAGATTATTTACCATTTCAGAAAGGATTCAATCCAAAAATAATGGATATAATTTCCTTATAATGAACATATTTTTCATCACATGTATATAAGATCATTTTTTGTTTGAAATAAGAAATGTTAATTCATTCCTTGAAAATTGATGTGGGATTTATGAAATAAAATCCAATACATTCCCAAGATAAAATTAACTTCAAAAAGGGGATGAAAATTCCAAAAATATTCAATTATATAATTATAATAGACCTAAGATGTGATCATCATACAATTATATAGATTTACTAATGATTGGACATCAAACCATTGTGGTGGTATTATGAAACTATGGGAAAAATTTGATAACAAAGATTCGCTAGATCCAAAACCAGATAATAAATTATACGTCCTCAATTGGATTATATGTATACCTTTTAACAATTTATTATAAAATTAAATAATGGTGAACCCACGATATTTCCCTTTTCATTATATCTTAAATAGGTTTCTCTTGTCAATCACTGCCATTAACCAACATATTTCAACACTAGTTAACCTAACCCCCACAATCCGTTCATTCGAAACCCTTGTGTTTGGGCGGTCTATTTTTTTTGGCATTTATACTTCATAATAATTATTTTTCTTCCCATTTCATCATCAAAAGAGTTCCCTATTACCTTACCTTTTACACGTAAGACATTTACCAATTTCCTTAAGACAATATCCTCCTTTTTTCCTTCTACACCGAGAGAATAAAGGAAATCTTATCTTCTTTTCATTGTGGTTTTTTTAATTTCATTTTAATTAAATTTTTATTTCTTATAAAACTAGTTTATTGATGGGTAATACAAATCAACTTTACCATCTTGATAACACTAGTAATGATTACTTCATAGAATTTGAAGTCTCTTATGGTTAGTTTTTTTTATGCATGGTTGTAAGACAATAAAGAATTTGTTAATATTATATCTTGGATGGATGATAGTGATATAATTATACATCAAAAGTACAAAAAAATCACTCAGAGGTACTAGTATATTAAACAAACAATTGTTATAGATTGAGAAAAACAATCTTTAATTATCTATGATGAACCTGAGGAATGTAATCATTGCAAAATATATAACGCCCCGACCCCAGTTACCCAGAGTCGGTGAATTATTACATTATATTGGCCTGATCACAAGCCTCCTAGATTATGCATGCAGGTCAATCATAAATAACTTCTTCATATCCTGGGAAATTGAAATATAAAAAAGGGGTGAGCTCAAACTCTCAGTATGGGTAAGTAATACATCAGAAAATAACATAAATATTAAGCATGGTAAATTTTTCAAACCACATGCCTTTACCAATAATAAACATGAATACGTTTATGGAAAGAATATGAGATGAGTAAATAATTCCATAATAAAAAATAATCATGGGTATTATACTAGTTGAATGACCACATGAACCATCAATATTATTTCCATAAGGAGGTAATGTATAATATCGGGCATTATGAAACATTTTGTCAAGGCCATGACCAAGACGTCTAAAAATGATTAAGGCCTCGGCCAAAACCATAAATCAAATTGGGAAAGGTCCTCGGCCAATTACATGTCTAGTTGTCTCATGAGACCTATTGATGCATCGAAGAGATATATCGGGCTCCACCCATCACTTACTATGTCCAATACATTCCTCATATGAAAAAGATTAAACATATCAAAAACATTAGTATTAAAACTAGCATACGAAATGTCAATACTTTAACCATAAATCATGAGTGGTATAAAAATATCGCATCTATAGTCAAACATATCCCAAAACCTTCAATACAATATGGATGTTTTGTATCATAATAAATCAACTCCAAATAAAATTAAAATCCATCAAAAGTTGTAGACATTGATGAAATCAAAAACCTTTTTGGATAAAAATATATTTCTATTTTGAAATAATTTAAGGGTTACTTAATTATAAAATAAAACATTTGCGTTGAAAATATTCCTATGAGCTTGTAAGGTAATATTTTATGAGTTTGTAATGGTAGAAAATAGCCGCACCCTCCGTATAAGTTAAAAAATACATTCTTACCTTAATTTATTTGAAAAGGATAAAAAGGACCTTGATTGGAAAATGAGGGAAATATTCCTTTATAAACATCTTATAAAAAGTCAAACAAGTGTATAAATTACTTTAACCCATATTCTATAAAATAGTAAGAATGTTTTGAAATATATTTTTAAGATACATGGATGTGGATGATAAAGATGTCCCAGTAGGTAATTATGTATAAACAACACAGATAATGAAGAGAATGTGAAATACAACCTTACCTTGTAATTTTCCTTGGTCTTGGGTAGGTTAACCTCCTGTATAATAGGGAAATTATTTTTATTAAATTATTCAAGATTCATATACATTAATATGATATCATATATTATCTTTTAACATTTCTTTCTTAATAATATCTTAGTATTATCGTTGTTTCGGGTGTTAACTTACTCGTTTTATTTTATATGTTTGGTTACATAAGAAATTTTTGTTATGTATAGGTTGTATCTTATTCATATCCAGTATGATGTAATGTTCTTAAACATTAATTTTAATCATAAATTGAGAATTAGTCACGAATTGATATGTTGGGGAATGAATCTCATCGCGTTCGTGGAGACGGTAGTCCATATGTACGCACAGGCGACAATATCATTCTTTCGATATTAAAATAATAAATAATTGGATGGTATATCATATATATACAGAATCATTATCATGTTATATTTATTATTTACATAACTTACACATCATTATTATATCTATACAAATAATAATGTTTTGAATAACAATTACACCATGACGTGCAGACGGTAAGCTGTACGTACGCAGGTATGGTGACATGTCATTAAAAGGATGGATAGAATACTGAATATTCTTGTACCTTATTTATAATAAAATCATAGTATATATAAGATACTAGAGTTATTATTTTATAATGTTAATAGTAATGAAAGAAGAAGTTGAAGAAATAAGAAACTTGAAGGAGGGTGGTGAAAACATTACCTCTTAATTAGGTTATTCCTCTTGATTTTATCAAAAGGGATCCTTATGTTGGATTTATGATCAAAGTAAGGCCTCTAGGTTGAATTGTGGGGTATTGAGAGTATATTTGGGCAGTGGTTGTCCGAAAAAAAGGCTATGAAGATGTGAGTAATTGGTTAGAAGTGGTGTCCTCTTATAAGGGGGAGGAGGGGCTCTTTCAGAAAACATAAAGTATTGTTTTATAATGAAATCATATTCGGTTTATAATGGCTCCAAAGTGGATTATTCAAAGTCTAAGTTGGGGATGGGTCTGAAAATTTTCACCCAATAGATTTTAGACAGGTTCTTGTCATTATATTAACCTTATCTTCAAGTTATAACTCTTAGTTAATTAGATTGACATTTACCATGTCACGTTGTATTTTTATATTATCAGACGAGTCGTCCAGTTTCTCAACACTTATTCTCACGTATCAAGAATCTTGATAGGCTATTCGCAATAATTTAGATCAGGTTCTAGTTCGAATTTTTCGTATGTGAGTATATGTGTTGGGTCAGGCATGTATTTCCTCAATAGTGATACGTGGAACACATTGTGAACTTTGAAGAGACTTGGCGGCATTGCCAAATGGTAAGCTACAACCCCAATTCATTCAAGAATTTCGTAAGGTCCAATGTACCCGAGACTCAATTTACCCTTCTGACTGAAATTTATCACACCCTTACATGGAGACACCTTCATGAAAACATGATCTCCTACCTGAAATTCCAAATCCTTCCTTCGGTTATTGGCATAGCTCTTTTTCCTACATTGAAATGCTTTGATGTGGTTTTGGATTGCCTTTACCTTTTCCATAATTTCCTCCACTAGTTCTGGGCCAACAAGTTTTCTTTCCCCATCATCATCCCAATAGGTTGGTGTGTGACATCTCTTTCCATATAATGCTTCATATGGTGCCATCTGAATACTTGAATAGAAGCTATTATTAAAGGAAAATTCCACCAGAGGTTAATATTGATCCCACATACCGTGAAAGTCAACTATGAATGATCTCAACATGTCTCCTAAGGATTTAAGAGTCCATTCTGATTGTCCATCTGTATGAGGGTGGTAGGCATTGCTCAAATGGAGTTCAGTATCTCAGACTTTCTGAATACTTTTCCAGAATCTTGATATAAAATGGGGATCATGATCCGAAACAATTTATAGGGCTACTCAATGAAGTCTCACAACATTATTAATATATATTCTTTCTAGACGTTCCTGTGGTAGATCTTCTCTTATAGAATGAAAATGTGATTACTTGGTAAGAAGATCAATAATAACCCATATTTCATCATTCCTTCTAGGAGTCTTTGGTAGTCCCATGACAAAGTCCATTGCCATATTATCCCATTTCCACTCCGGTATGGGAATAGGTTGCAATAATCCTCCAGGCTATTGCCTTACAGCTTTCACCTGTTGAAAAACCATACATCTTGACACAAAAACAGCGACCTCCCTCTTCATGTTGTCCCACCAAAAATGTTCTTTCAAATCTCTATACATTTTGGTGCACCCAGGGTGTATATAGAAATTAGGGCTATGATCATCATCTTATAATTCCCTTTTTAGATCAGGTATATCGGGAACAAAAATTCTCTTCTCAAAATTCAAATTTCCTTCTTCATATACAATGTCTCTCAATCTCCCATCATTCACATCTTTAATCTTCTTTTTAAACTCTTCATCACTGGTCTGAGAACTCTTTGTCCTTTGTTGTAAGGATGGTTTGGAAACCATTTGAAAAAGTATCTATGTTTCCCCATCCATGGTAATTACCATATCTATCTTCCCTAGTTCAATGAAAATAGGATTTCTCTAAATTCTCATCATGTTCAAAACTCCATGATCTTTTCTGCTCAAAGCATCTTCCACCTTATTTGAATTCCACGGGTGGTAGTGTATCGTACAATCATAATCCTTGAGTAGTTCAAGCCGTCTCCTTTGCCTCATGTTGAGTTCTTTCTGTGAGAAAATATATTTAAAACTTTTGTGATCAATATGAATCTCACATTTTTCACCATAGAGATAATGTCTCCATATCTTCGAGAAAATTATTACAGCTGCTAACTCAAGATCATGAGTAGGATAGTTTTGCACAATAATTTTCAGATTACGTGATGCATAGGAAATTACTCTATCATTTTGCATAAGGACACAACCAATTCCTTTCTTTTATGCATCACTATAAACAACGAACCCCTCATTTCCCAATGGTAGTGTCAATATAGGATCTTTGACTAATCTTTCTTCAGTTCTTCAAAATATTCTTCACACTCATTTGTCCAAACAAAAATAACCCTTTTATGTGTGAGCTTCATTAATGAGTTATCCATTCTGGAAAAGTTCTAGATGAAACGACGATAATAACCTGCTAAGACAATTAAATTGCATACCTCGGTTATACTCATCGGTGCAGGCCATTGTTGGAATGCTCTTGTCTTAGAAGGATCGACAGAGATTCCATCTTTAGAGACAATATGGACAAGGAACGAAATCTCTTGAAGCCAGAATTCACACTTCCTAAACTTCCCATATACATCATGTCTTCTTAGAGTCTTTAGGATAATGTGCAAGTGATTTTTATGATCCTCGTAGATTTTAGGGTATACCAAGATAACATCAATAAATACCACCACAAAATCATCGAGATATTTCCTAAAAACTCTATTCATTAGATCCATGAATATAGAAGGTGCATTAGTCAATCCAAAAGACATTGATGAAAACTAGTAATTCTCTTACCTTGTTCGAAATGTTGTCTTCAGAATGTATTCTATATTTACACACAACTGATTGTATCCTGATTGAAGGTCAATCTTTGAAAAGTATTGAGCTCTATGCAGTTGATCAAATAAATCATCAAGGCGGTGTAGGGGATACATGTTCTTTATTGTTATGGCATTGATTTCTTTATGTCGATACATAACCTCATAGATCCATCTTTCTTTTTAACAAAAATTATAGGGGTACCCCATGGAGAAACACTAGGGAGAATAAATCCCTTATTACTCAATTCATCCAGTGGTTTCTTTTGTTCAAATAATTCCACTGTGGCCATTCTATATAGGGTGTTCGATATGGGCCTTGAACTAGCAATTAAATCAATGTAAAACTCAATTTCTCGTTTAGGAGGATGCCCAGGTAAATCTTCTGGAAACACATCTACATATTCATTAACAATAGGTACATCCTCTATTTGTAAATTCCTTACCTCACTCACATATTTTTCATTATATTCCTCCTTGATAATTGAATTTAGTTGAGCTACTAGGGGAGGATCTAGATAAGAATCAATTGGTGATGATTCTGCTCTAAATTTAAGGTGTTCTTTAACATCATCATAAAAAATTGTTACGTCCTTCTTCTTATAATAAATTTTTGCATCATGGTCTAAAAGCCAATCCATTTCAAGGATTATATCAAATTCAATCATAGAAATGACAATGAGATCTGCAGATAAAGAACATTTATGTTCTCTAATAGGGACTGATTCACAAAACATTGTTGCAATTATATTTCCCTTAAGAGTTTGGACTTAGAAATCCCTTGTTAAATCAAATTAGAAATATCTAATTTTCATAGCAAAATTGGAATATATGAAATAATGCGATGATCTAGAATCAAATTAATCATTTGATAAACTTGAGGATATCATTAAATTACCTGCCACCACGTCTTTTGGGGCTTCAACCACAACAGTAGTGATTTCATAAGCTTGACCTTGGTCCCAAATCCTTTTCAGAGGTAATTTTCCCTGACACTTAGGACATTAATTTGTATAATGTCCCATCTTCCTGGTGGAAATTCAATTCTTCTTTTCTTCCATGTTTCCTTATTTCCTTTACCAGACTTTTCAACAGATCTCTTCTTCTCTTTCTTTGATTTAACATCATAAAACATAGAGAATTATTTTTCTGTCTTCATAGCACACAAGACAATATATTCATATGATGAGAAGGATTGTGATACAGGTGCTGGATGGAGAAATGTTTTAAAACCATCAATGAAATGACCAATGTTACTTCTTGGGTTACGTATATAATCTGCATCATGCCTCGCTAACCTTGTAAAGTTATCCTCATAGTTTGCGACATTCTCATCCTACATTTTCCTGAGACTCTGAAATTGCCTTTCCATATCTGGTCGATGGTCACGAGGAAATTATTTTCATAAGAAAATCACTTTGAACTCCATTCATTCCATATTTGATACTTAATTATCTTCATTTGTGTTTTGAATCAATGACCACCACTGATCAACATCTCTAGTGAGGCGGTAAACTGCCGTGATAACTTTTTCCCTTTCACTACTCCCTAAGGCATAGAATATTTTCTCTAAAGAATTTATCCATTGCTCAGCTACTAAAGGATTTTTATTACTATTTAATGTTAGTGGTTGTTTCCTCATGAAGCGATCTAACATTGATCCTCCATGTTGTGGATCAGGGTGATCCATATGTGTAAGGTTATTATTCATAACCCGAGTGAGTTGTCCCAGTATGGTAATTAGCTGATCAGCACCAGTTTCATCACCAACACCACTATAATTATCTTGAGTAGGAGGAAAATCCCTATATTGAGTGCATACATTGATACAGTTTCCATTTCTTCCACTAGGATCCATTTCTAAACAATGGCATAAACTATATAAGTTTACGAATCAAAATACATAATTCCATACTTGTAAAAAACATAACATAAATTGAACTATTTATGGATATAATCCATATTCATAAAAATGTTTTATTTGAGGAAGAATATACTAATAAACTCTTCATAATGGTTTGTATAGAAAATGATAATTATCCTAAGCATATCCCCCATGAGTTTCATAAACAAGAGTGCAACAAGGCCCATTGTCGTGTACCAGTTCCCGTTTGAGTCTAGCACGAAGCAATGTTTTCAAGATTTTCCCCTAGGCACATATGTACTAGAGCTGCCTCTACCTGCTCGTATCCAGACAAGGATGTATTGTTCAGAAAACTCAAAAAATCTCTACAATACCAAAATTATAGGATGTTCTTCTATACTAATCCTCAAAGACCATCATAGGTCTATGTGCTTTAATCAGAGTGTATCTAAATCTAGTTTCCATGTTTTTTAATAAACTTCCTCTGATACCAACAGTAACTCCCCGACCCCAGTTACCCAGAGTCGGGGCATTATTACATAATACTGTCATGATGACAAAATATCATGTCTCAAAAGACTGATTAGTTTTGTAGCCTTGGAAATAATATTCATACATAAGTTCAACATTACTGCTTGAAGAGAAATACAACAAAAATATATTTCATTAAAAACATCCAAGCCTCCTAGATTATGCCTACAGGTCACTCATAACGAACTTCTTCATATCTTGGGAAAATGAAACATAAGAATGGGTTGTGCTCAAATTCTCAGTAAGGTTAAGTAATACCGGTGAAAATGACATAAATTTTAAGCTTGGTAAAAGGATTCAACCACTTTCCTTTACCAATAATAAACATGAATAATTTTATGGCAAGAATATGATCTGAGTAAATAATGTCATAATAAAATATAATCATGGGTATTCAACTAGTTTAATGACCACATGAACCATCAACATTATTTTCATAATGATGGAATGTATAATGTCTGACATTCTGAAACATTTTTTCAAGGCCTCGGCCAAGTCTTCGAAAAATTATTAAGTCCTCGGCCAAAACCATAAATCAAATTGGGAATGGTCCTCGGCCAATTCCATGTCTAGTTGTCTCATGAGACAAACAAATTCATCGAGGAGAAATAGCGGGCTCCACCCGTCACTTACCAAGTCCAACACATTCTTCATATAAAAATATCAAAACATATCATAAACTTCTATATTAACACTAGCATACGAAATGTAAATACATTAACCAAAAATCATGAATGGTATAAAAATAGCACATCCACAGTCAATCATATCACAAAAACTTCAATACAATATGGATGTTTTGTATCATAATAAATCAACTCTAAATAAACATAAAATCAATCAAAGTATGTTGACATAGATGAAATCAAAACCCTTTATAGTGTAATATCTCTTTCTATTTTGAAATAATTTTAGAGTCACATTATTATAAAATAATACATTTACATTGAAAATATTCTTATAATATTGTAAGTGAATTTTCGACATGTTTATAATAGTATAAAATATCTTCAAATTCTGTATAAGTTAAAAAATACATTCTTACCTTAATTTTGTCGAAAAGGTTAAAAATGACCTTGTATGGAAAACGACGGAGAGATTCCTTTTTAAAAATATTATAAAAAGTCAAAAAAGGGTATAAATGGAATTAACCCATATTTTGTAAAATAGTAAGATTGTTTTGAAATACATTTTTATGAAACATTTTTTAGGATGATAAAGAGGTCCTAGTAGATAATTATGTATAAACAACCTCAGATAATGAAGAGATTATGAAATAAAACCTTACCTTTTACTTTTCCTTGGTCAAGGGTAGGTTAATCTCTTGTATAATGGTGAAGTACCTATTATTATATTATTCTAGTATCATATACATTAATATGATATCATATATGATATTTTAACATTGCTTTGTTAATAATATATTAGTATTATCGTTGTCTCGGGAGTCAACTTACTCATTTTCTTTTATATGTTTTTTTACATAAGGTGTGTTTCTTATGAATAAGTTTTATCTTATTCATATCTATAATGATATAAAGTTGTTAAAAATTAATTTTAATCATCAAATGAGAATTATTCTCGAATGGATACGACGAGGAATGAATCTCATCGCGTTCGTGGAGACGGTAGTTCGTACGTATGCACGAGTGACAATATCATTCTTTCAATATTAAAATAATATATAAGTGGATGGTATATTATTTATAAATAAAAATTATGATGTTTTATTTATTATTTACATGAATTACACGTAATTATTATACACATCCAAGTAATAACGTTTTGAATAACAATTACACCATGACGTGGAGACGGTAAACCGTACGCACACATGTATGGTGAAATGTGATTCAAAGGATGGATAAAAAACTGAATATGGTTGTACAATATTGATAATAACATCACAATATATTTATGATACTGGAGTTATAATTTAGAATCGGAATAAAAAATATAGAAGAAGTTGAAGAAGAAAGGAATTTGAAAGAGGGTGGTGAAAACATTACCTCTTAATCGGATTTTTCCTTTTGATTTGATCAAAAGGGCTCATTAGGTTGGATTTATGATCAAAATAAGGCCTCTAGGTTGAATTGAGAGATGCTTAGAGTATATTTGGGCAGGTTTTTTCCAAATAAAATGTCTTTTATGGTGTGAAGAATTTGATAAAGTGGTGTCCTTTTATAAGGGGGAGGATGAGCTCTTTAAGAAAACTTAAAGTATTATTTTATAATGAAATAATATTCGGTTTATAATGATTGGAAAGTGGATTATTTAAATTAAAAGGCGGGTATGGGTCTAAATACATTCAGACTATAGATTTTTGACAGGTTTAGGTCATTCTATTAACCTTATCTTTTAGTTTTAACTCTTAAGTAATTTGATTGACATTTACCACGTCACTTTGTATTTTTATATTATATAGTAAATAAACATACTATATACATCCATGCTACCCCCAGGTGGTCCATTAATGATACACCTATCATGATATAAGTCCTTTTTCCAATCCTTAGATTTTTAGGAATAGAATATCAATTAATAATATAATATTTTTTTTAAAAACTCTTTTATGTCAATGTTGACACTATTGGGTATTTTGTTTTTGATAAATTCATAACAGCATTATTACTTAAAAAAAATTCATATAACCAGTAATAATATGTCATATTAAACTATAAAATCAGTGGAATTCCTAAAAATTTTTAAATTACATTTATTTTCATAATTATAATATTATTTATTTGATTCATTCATTAATAAGGAAAATACTGCATCATTATTGTGTCATAAAAAACGTTCATTATTAAATGTCTAAAAATTATAATTAAAATACCATTATGTAGAAAAACATTATACATTTCTAATGAATTTTTATATTGTAAAATATAACATATATAACCTTACGTAAAAATTGTTTGTCTAAAAGATATATGCATATGTCATTTTTGTATTTAGTTTTTCTTAATTAATATAAAGTGTCCATATCACCTACAAGTGACTCCATGGGGTCCCAAAATTGACCCAAATATGGTCCTGGTTGGACATGTATCCACTAATAATGTTTGGACACGTTTTACAGTAATTTATTATTATTATAATATATATTTTTTACCCTTATTTACCGAATTTACCCTTTAACCATAGTAAATAAAATATTTACCGAAGTAATTATTCAAAATGTATAAAAATAAAAGTTACCTATTTACACAATTTGGAAATCGTGATTCAAAATATGGAATCCATTTTTCTAAATTCAAAACACAGAAGTGGTAGAAATTAATTTTAAAATAATACCAGCTGTCAAAACAAAAGGCGTGTTTTTAAGAAATAATAAATATAAAAAAATTGACATTTGTTTATGTTTGGTTTAATTGTGAAATTATGTTCATTGACCTAAATTGTATTAAATGGTAAAAATATATTATAAATATACTTTAGAATCACTAAAATTCAAAAATTATCACTATTAATTATTTTTATTATAAAAGTTGTTTTTAATTAAAAATTAGTAAATTTCACTATTCATCATAATATAAATGTTATCTGAAATGTACCAAAATTTCATCCAATGATAAATTCAATATTACAAATCCAAAAATGTAGTCCATTTTTAAAGATAAAATTTATAAAATTTCAAAAAGTTGTTTTTACTATTCATAACAGCTAATTTGATTGGTTGTGGTGTGTGTTAGAACTCGAAGTTGTGTACAACACATGCTACTGTATTATTCAAAGAGAAGCATACCGTGGAAGCTTGGGGTGTTAAAAAATATCCTCTAAAACTCTTCCCATTCTTAAGAATCAATTCCATCCAATGAACTCATAGTATTAATATTATTCCACCATTGTTCTGCTTCACCTTCAAAATAGTAAAAATCAAAATTTGTATTTAAATGGTGTAAATAGTGTAGAAAAAAATATAATTTCTATACAGGTGATACATTACACAAAATCAATTTAATTAATAGACACACTAAAATATTTTGGATGTTGTGTCTTGAAGGAATCAACATAATATTGTTTCATCCTTTTTTAACTTTTGAGATCAACAACATTCATTATGTAAGATAGTTTATTGGACTAAAAGCAATATCTTACATTCCATTTCCCAGAAAATTGGTTTCTCAAGTTGGATATAATGTCATAATCCATCACATTCAAATTTAACTTGTTTCCTTTATGTTTTATCGATTTTATAAAACCAAAAATAAGAGTGTGAGCAATAATAATCATAGTCGGACACCATATAATCATAATAATTCCATTTAATGATGTCTAAATTTCGAACCGATATTTTTTCTATTTAATAATCTACGTATCATTGGTCATTAATTGTCATAAACTATTCAAATCGTTAATATTTTTTCATAATGGAACTTTTATTTAACAAAATAAAATCACTTGGGAGTGTCGATCAAGTTGTGCAGCAACAGAACAGTCATCGTACACTAGAAAAATGATCGATATATTCTCAAAAAAACACATTTTAGTGTTATTAACAATTTATACACCTATTCCAAAACCAATTCCACTTTTAATATATAAAAATTAATTTTTTTCAAGGAATCTCACAATCCTTTCATCAATATATATTAGAATATTTTCCTATATGTATAATTACATATGATTTAATTAATTATCAAACTAGTTTCCAAATGAAACTAAATAATGTATTCATATCATCTATAATGGCCCACAATTTTCATAAATAGATATTTAATCTTAATAGATTATTACTCATAACATAAAATTACAAACCATGAAATAAATTTATATTATTATTGTATAATGAAATTTGGATACAAAAAAAATATTTTCATAAGAGGTCTATAAAATATCCCACTATGTTCTTCAGAACACTTCTCTTTGTTAGACATATAACTCATAGAAACAATCTCCATAAACTATAGAAAAAATATATAAGGTAAGCTTAGATTCTTGGTAATGGTGAAAAAGGGGTATATAAATTACCACTAATGAATAATATAAGAAATAGGGTATAAGAACATAATAGTAACATTTAAAAACTATAACCTACATATAAATGAAAATAATCATTAGTTGCTGAACAAGTCATGTCACTACCTCCTCCCTACAAGGTGTACCATTCATGGGTCGGCAATGTGAGAAGGGATATAATGACCCCTGAGTCCCTCCTCTTGTAGGCCCTATGTTGGTGACTAGTACCGAGGGTATAATGAAAACTCAAATGAGAAGCATTACCCTCTATGAGAACACACGCGAAAGAGAGATACAAGAAATACACAAATTAAAACCAACTCAAGAAGCAATATTAATGAAATCCCAAGTAAACATATGTAATGTATTGAAAAAATACTACAACTAAAATGGGAAAAAATAGCAGATACTAAAAAGAAAGTAAAAAAATAGTAGTAACCACTAGCCCGAATAGGTCCTGCAACCCCTAGATCGTAGAAACTAGCTTGATCTCCAACCTGCTCCAAGTGACCTAAAAAACATTTTATATATACATAGAGTGAGTATAACAGTATACTCAGTGGGATCCTCCCTAGAGACTCTAATGCAAAAGTAATGAAAGGATGCTAAGGCATAATGAACAAAATATGAATCTAAATTTCACCTAAATAGGTATACTATGTTCTGAACCTCACCTTGGATACTCTCTCCAAGTATCACATACAATAATATATAATAAATTAAATAGTATCAAGGGAACCCCAATACTACTTCCCATCTGTTTTTTTGATTTTCTCTAACGTCGTATGTCCAAATCCATCTCTCTCCAAAAAGGATTGCCTGCAGAAACATCGGGGATGCACCCAAAAATGCATCATGTGAATATAAACCACCCTTTCCACACAACCAATGTAACCATGTAGTTTTCGGGATCCACCACAGCTCACATAATGTGTATTGTACATCACTTATTAAACCTCAAGCAATTGTAGCCATTATATAGAGTATTGATCCTCAATCGATTATTGCCTATACATTCTACATCTATAGTAGTCCATATGAAACTATATATAGAATATATGTGAGTTAATTACCACAAGAAATTACATCCCTCTACACAAATATATGGGGACAAATAACTGATGTGCCTACCAGCACATGTAACTACAAAGAGAAGAGTGCAGGGACAAAGGGTTTAGTCATCCATCCATCCTCCCGGTAGAATGTTTGGGAAAACACCCCCAAGGGATTAGAACCCATGGGGTTTTAGTTTCCCTAACTACATTGGTGGAGTAGTGTATAGAAACACAAAAAGTAAAGAATATATTATATATCACAATAAGACTATGGGAATCACTTAATCATAGACTCTACTATAGATAATGTCCCTCGGACTCCTCATTCGAAATTCATTAACTAGGTATCCTATAAGCGTACAACCATTTAAGAGCATTATTAAATTACATCATTCTATTTTTAATCAGTTAAACTTTACGTTAAATAATTATTTAAACATTAATTAACCATTCAGAATTTCCAAATTATATTTCCTTACCACCACACCCCAATGTCCATTGTTCAACTAAATTGAGACCTCAACATTGTGTCCCAACAACCTCCAATCCATAGGGAAAACATCATTTATTAAATCAGTTATTAACAGAATTACATTCCCATATTCCCTAGCACTTCTTCGCCCATTTTTGGAAGGAGGTTAAGAAAACCAGTTTCCTTGAGAAGTGGGGAATGTTAGGAAGATAAACAACCAACAATAAAGTGAAATAATCCAACCATTCGCATCCAACCCGTTACATCATCTCTAGTGTCCTCCCTGACACCCCCCAAGCATAAACTAATGCATATCGCCACTCTAGGTGTCAACTTCTTCTAGAAGCAACGGGTGTCCCTGTAGCCACATATCACAATAGTCATCCAAACTCACATCACAACACAAGAAATAGGAAAAAAAATTATATCATTTGGGATCTTTGTCCTTAAAAAAAGAATTCTTCTTTTATACATAATGAGCGCTCACATATCCAAGCACAAGGCTCTTGGCCTTTAAAAGCAACAAGGTTACTCAGAAACCTACAAAGAATTATCTTTTTATCCAATATACATTTCATTAATCTATTTAGAATCAATTGGTTTATTATTTATAGGATCCAACTATGGGTAACCTAAAGAGAAAGATATCATAACTATCAAAAATTTATTAAACATGCTTACTACATCAATTGGATTAAAATAAAATTATAAAAACATAACTCGATTCATTTAAATATCTCTATATCATTAGCCAAACTATTATCAATTAATTCTTTCTTTACGTTTATTTACCAATTTCCATCTTCAACAAATAGGTAAACAAAGAAAGCCTAGATATCACACTATCTAGAAAAAAAAGGCAATAACATATGATTAATATGAATTTATTTATATGATTCAAATATTTATTATGCCAATTCCATTATGGTCAAGTAAGATAAAATGTGTTAACTCTACAATTGAATGTAAAATAGAAGAGAAGTAATGAATCCCCTACTACAAAAAGTTTTCCAATTCTCTTTTAAAATATTAACAAAACAGATCATGATCACCTCTCTTGGAGGACTGCATCCACCCAAGAATATAAAGATTCACAACACTAGCCAAAACCCAAGAAAGTCCATTATGAACATGGATACAGATTCCATAAATGGGAAAAGCAAAATAGAAGGATATGGACCCAAAAGAATGACTATAGATCATACCTTATGTTTAATATTGATCAATACTACTTGGTTTCAACAAAAATAGAGGACGCATTTTCAATAAGAACAAATTCAAGGGTAACCAATCCAAGGAGGAATGAATAGTCTCACAACTATTATGGGAATGAAGGAAAGGTTTGAATGTCTTGCACTAGAGAACAATGAGGAAGAAAAAGGGAAATTATCTCGTCCCTTTAGAATATGTGATGGAGTAGTGGTTTAAGATACACTTAATTTTCCATTAAAATGGGATCAAATTAAACCACACAGTTTGACCATGTAAAGGCACCATGATCCCTAGAAAAAATTAATATAGGAGTTATGGGCTTTGAATCATCCTTAAACCCATTAAAACAATGCATGGAATTCATTTTATGTCAAATAAAACATTAAATCAGTTAAAATAGAAAAAAGTAGGATATTTGAAAAATGAAATAAGAAACAGTAATCATAAGGAATTAATTTTGAGACAGTATCACATAGACAGTAACTCTAGGAATGTAATTTTGAGACAGTAACTATGAGAAAGTAGCTGTGAGAAAGTAATTGTGGGATAGTAACTCTGATATAGAAACAATGAGATAGTAAATGTGAGACAGGAACTGTGACATATTAACTCTATGACAGTAACTGTGAGAATGTAACTGTGAGTGATAATCTATGAGACAGTAACTGTGAGACAGTGTCACTGAGATAGTAAATGTGATACATCGTGACACTTTTCATAAAACTAGAAACGTTGTTCACAAAGAATTTTTTTTTTCATGTGTTGGGGATGAGTCACCTTCACATCTGAGAACACCTCAACCATCGGATTTCAGCAATGTAATAGACCATATTTTTCCTGGACATTACATCAGATACCTCTCAAAACATTGTCATCATTAAGAATCCAAAACCAACCCTACTGAAATCATAAAAGTTGTCCCAAACAACCACACATCAGATAGCTCTCAAAAGAGAGAAAGAAATAAGAATCAATAAATGAAATTCATCTTATAAACATGAATGGTCTATAACCACAGAGAGAAAATCATTTAACGAAAAGAGTTAAACATCAAAAAACTCAGGGTACTGAGTACGTATCTATGACTCACATTCCCAGGTACCCTACCCCACACCACTGTGTCGACACAAGACACGAACCAAGGGGATAGAATTCCCACATAAAACCTTATGATATCATTCATGGATCTCCATAGGCCGCCCCTCAAAGATCGAATCATTATCAACATTGATATCTCCCCAATCGATGAAAAGAGAGTCATCATGAAGATAACTATGGAGCTGTGACTCATGAAAAACATCGTGTTTCTATCTCATATGCAGGGGATGTGCTACTTGATACGCCACATCTACAACACAATTCAACACCATTAAGGGACCAACAATCCAGGGAGAAAGCATAATCCCAGGAGAAAAACATTACTTCCCATGACGGGGATTCACCATTAGAAACACCTGATCCCCAAAATAAACCACCAAAGGTCTCCTCCTTTGATCAACATATGATTTATAACTATATTTTGATGTCTTCATCCTCTAGCGAATCACCTGAACCATCTCAGTTGTATTCTGCACTAGTTCCAGTCTAAGAATTGCTGACTCTCTGACCCCATTCTAGCAAAATGGAGAACGGAAAGGTCAGACATAAATGGCTTCAAATAGCTCCATATTGATAGTGAAGTGAACACTATTAATGTAAGATAACTCCACCAAGGGGATGTGCCTCATCCAAAAACCTCTAAAATCTAGGACACAAGAGCGCAACACGTCTTTAAGATTCATCATGGTATGCTCTGTCTGACCGTCTGTCTGTGGGTTAAAATTTGTGCTAAGGCATATCAAAGAAACAAAATCATGCTTGAGACCTATACACACCCTAAAGGTAAAACAATGAACTTAATCAAAAATGATAATCTTCGGGACTCCGTGGTGTCTCACCAACTCATTAAGATATTTCATCGACAAAACTTCCACAGTGCTCAAATCCTTGATCGCTTTATAGTGGGTAGATTTTTTTAAATGATCTATTACCACCAAAATAGTGTCATGTCCTCCCTAAGATAGATGTAAACTAGTAACAAGGTCTATTGATATTTCCAGCCACATTCATTGAGGAATATCTAATGGCTGGACGAAGCCACAGGGGACACGGTGCTCAGCATTCACCTTCTGGTAGGCCCAATATCAAGACACAAACTCTAAAACTACTTGATTCATCCCATACCACCAAAACAAAATCCACAAGCCTTGGTAAATCTTTTTCACACTAGGATACTCACCTAATGTCAAACTATAGAACTCTATTAGAACCAGCTCACGCATCACCAATGAAAAAAATAGCCTTCCATGATACAACAATCGATGATGTTCATCCTTAGACAAACCATTCAGGGTCTCACAAAAAACAACCCAGTATCTCCGGACCACAACCTCTAGATCCACATACTCATACTCTCCCTCCCGTTGTACCAGAGATGACTGCACTGTCATCTAGAAAAAACAACATCTACTCCTAACTTCTCCTCTATAAAGATGTAATACAGAATGTTCTTATATAAATCTCCATGAATCACCCGATTCACACACTACAAATTTATGTTACGTCCTGCTCAGCATATTCGCTACAAAACTCCCCTTTCCAGGGGTATAAAATATTGAAAAGTTGTATTCCTATAATAACTCCATCCACTGATTCTTTTGTGTGTTCATGTCACACTGGGAGAAAACATAACTTAGACTCTTTTGATCGGTGGAAGCAACAAGGGTTTTCACCAATGAGGTAATGTCTCAACAACATTAGAGAAAAAACCACGGCATCGAACACGAGATCATGGGTGGCCTAGTAATTCTCATGGGGATTAAATTGTTGATACCCATAAGAAATAACTTATCTATGTTGCATCAGAACACAACCTAACCCGAAATGCGAAGCATCACAGAAAACTTCAAACTGAACTCCCTCTCCAAGGAAACAATGAACTGGATCACATAATAAATTTTCCTTCAGATAATAAAAATCATCCTTAAACTGATCAATCCACATGAACTCATGATCCTTCATAGTCAATGCCATTAGAGCAGTCACAAACTTATGGAAATCGTCTATGAACCTCTTCTAGTTTCCTGTAATTCCAAGGAATATTCACACATCTTCCACAGTCTTGGGATCTACCAAAGACACAACTTATTCTATCATTGATGGATCCACAACTACTACCTACAAGGAAAAAACATTTCCCATGAAATGGACTTATCATCCCTAGACACACACTTTGAAAACTTCCCAAACATATTTTGTTGATGAAAAACTCCAAATACGGCATGTAGGTGCTCTACAATATCCTTCTCATATGTGGAATACACAAGGATTTCATTGATGAAAACCATCAATAAGTTATCTAGGAACTCATGGAACACAATGTTCCTCAATCCCACAAACACAACTAGAGAATTTGAGACACCAAACGGCATTACAATGAACTCATAATGCCAAGGAAGGAAACCTAATGTAGTCATCAGGATGTATTCATCCGTCACACGCACCTGAGGTTATTCTCACTCCATGTATATATTCAAGAACAAACTTGCACCCTTCAATTGATTGAATAAATCTCCAATCCATGGACATGTATAGTTCTTCATCACTATCACTTTGTTTAAGTGAAGATAATCGATACACAACCACAAACTAACATCAGTCTTCTTGTTGAATAAAACTGGTGCACCCCACGGTGACACACTCAGACGAAAAAAACGACACTATAAAAAACCATCAATATGTATGCATAGATCTTATAACTTAGAAGGGGACATCCTATATGGGGATATAAAGATAAGAGATTCTCTTGGTTGTATCTTGATCACAAACTTGATCTCTTGTCAAGGGGGCAATGCTACAAACTCTTCTTAAAAGACATCAGGGTACTCTTATACATCACTAGGAAATGCCAACTACTAAACAGATGAAGAACTCAGTATCAGCTTAGCCACCATAGATTATATGGAAGAAACACACCTTGTACTCATCCAAGGGTCTTGCTCTCTAACGAACTCCACTGGCTCTCTGTCCCCATTGAAGAATGAAACATGCCTCCTGAAGAAATACATGAAATAATATAGTGAAAACAAAAAATCCTTGCTGAGGATGACATAATATGGGTGTATACATAAACATAGGAAATATCTCTAAGAGCGGTGTTTCCCCAACACTAGCTCACAGTCTCCACATATTAAAACATGTTAGCTCAACCTCCAAATTGAAAAGTAAATGCAAAGGGCACTTGGAGCCCCTCTACCTTTTTCCCCAAAGCTTGGACATGGGTAGGTGATATGAAGGAGTGTGTCACTATTGAATCAGACAAGGCATACACCAAGGTATGAAACAAGAAAAGGATACCTTGATCGATGTTGGGATCACCTAGAGGTTGGGAATATAAAGAATAAAGCTGACCACGACCTCCTCCATGGCCTCTCAGAACCTGATGATGACCACCATGATTTCCATAATCATCCCTCTGAGGAATGGGAGCGTCATGGGGCTATCCTATGCATTCCCCATTTATGTTCTGTTGATCCAATGATGGTGAAACCTACTGATGGTGCTTCAACTAGAACTACCTCAACGGAGGAACCAAGAGAGGAACACCTGGTGAATGATGACTACTCTAAAATTTCAGGCACTCTCTCTACTGATGACCTCATCCTCCATAAGAAAAAAAACCACCCGATCTCTTCACACAGGCCTAAGAGCCGATGTTCATAGAGTAGAGAGATGCTGAGTGATGGGACCTACCCCTGACTGAATGGAACCTCTTCTTCCCTAAAAACTGGGAACCCCAAACGATTGCTCTACTTCATGAGGAATAATGAAAAGTCCCTTTTAGTGACAATCTAGTTATATCCAATGTCATCTCAATGACCTCTTCCCTCTCCATCACCTCATGATATGTCTTTAACATAAATCGGGTGACCTACCACAAGATCATTGGATGAAAAGCCTCCTCGAAATTCCTTTCCCTTGCCTCCTCATCTGGAAACTGGTCTGTAGCATATTGTTAAAGGATCCTAAAACGGATTCAAAAATATCGCACACTAGAGCTCCTCTGTCAAAGTGTAAGATTCTCCTGGTGACTGGATGCCATTTCGGTCGAAGAATGAAACTCAACTCTGAACATATCTTGGAACACCTCCATTAAGATTGTTGACTCCACATGATCCCCGAGGAACAAGAAACTCCAATGTATCACTTCTCCATGAATCATCATCACAACCAAAGACACCTAGTTCTCTTTCCGAGCACAGATCAAACTGAAGCCTATCACAACCTCCACCAACTAGTCTTCCCTGACTATATCTGAAATAGGGCCTTCTCACTTCTGTAGACTGTGGCATTGGAACTCATAGAGTGTCCACCTACAAGTGTCATCATTGCCGACCTCTACCCTATTGCTATATGATGGCACAACCTATTGGACATATTCTGTGAAAACCTGATGAAGACAGCAATCTGAAGCCATACCATCAAAATAAAAAATAGTTATAGATCCTAAACCTGGAATATGAAAGACTCAATATTAATTAATTAATTTTTTTCTTTTATTAATTTTATGTTAACCAATAACAATGTTTACCCATTCAAAAACAGGCCCAAAGAACAATGATGCATGATAAATTCTAGGTCTCTACCCTGCAACAAGTATCACCACATTTAGTTTCCATTGTAAGCATAATGGTTCCTGCATCAGATCACAGGGGGCTGTAAATACCAATGTCCCACCCGGTCTCCACTGGTTACATCACGTTTTAAACATGACTGACACCATTTCCCTACCAACCTATGAAACCTCAATTGTGACTAACACTAAACTCTAACCTATCCCTCAACCAGAGCCTCTCACAACTGGAATAATACCCTATACCAACGGTTTGGAACTATTGGTATAAGCCTCCAAACCATTGGTATAGCCTATACCAATGGTTTGGAGAACTGTGGGCAAGTAAGTCATTATTATAGGTAAAATAAAAATCTATACCAATGGTTTCATAAAATCGGTTGTATATCTATTTCAAAAAAAATATTGGTGGGATTTGATCCCAGGACCTCTAGTTTATCTTTCAAAGACCTAACCACTAACCTAACATGACTTTTGTGAATATAATTTTCTAAATATGGATATATATATATTATCATAATTATTTTAAAATTTTATTTATATAATGTTCTTGGTAAGAAGATTCGATAAAAAATAAAAGGACCTATACCAATGGTTGCAAAAACCGTTGTTATAGACCTATACCAATGGTTTTGACAACCGTTTGTATAGGTCCTTTTGATTTTGGGGTTTTCTGGGGTGACGTTGGTATATTGGGGACCTTTCCCAACGGTTTGGCGAAATTGTTGGGAAATCCATACCCATTCTCAACGGTTTGGCCAAACCATTGGGAAAGGTGGCCAAATAGTACCCTATCCCAACAGTTTGGCCAAACCGTTTGGAAAGGTGGCCACAAAGTACCCTTTCCGAACGGTTTGGCCAAACCATTGGGAAAAGTGGGGGCTTTCCCAATGGTTTCGCCATACCATTGGGAAAAGTGGCTACAAAGTGTACTTCTCCCAACGGTTTGGCCAAACCGTTGGGAAAGGCATACTCTTTCCCAACGGTTTTGGCAAAACATTGGGAAAAGTGACCTCAAAGTGGGATTTCCCAATGGTTTGCCCAAACCGTTGGGAAAGGGGACCTATACCAACGGGTTTTACAAACCATTGGTATATAAGCGTTGGGAAAGGTGAGATTTCCAGTAGTTTCTGATACCACTGTTTCATAACCCCCCCCCCCCCCACATACACATGGTGTTCCCGTCCTAGGCCGAAAATGTGAGAAGTGACATAATGACCCCTAGTCCCACATTCAGTAGGCACTAAGTTGGATACTAGAACTAAGGGTATAATAAACACACAAATAGGAGGAATTACCCTCGAAGAGAACACATGATAAAAGGATATATAAGACATACACCAACCATCTCGAACTCAGACAACACTATAAAAGAAATCCAAAGTACACATATGTAATTTCATGCAAAACCACTACAACTAAAAGGTGAAATAAATATAGATACCAAAATGAAAGTAAAAAAACAACACCAATAACAATCTTGAGATACTACTACAACCCCATTCTAGTAGAAACCAGGTTGATCTCTAACCTTATCCATGTGACCTAAAAACTGTATATATATACATAGGGTGAGTATAAAATTTTAATAAGCAAGATCCTCCCGGGATCCTATCATGCAAATGTAAAAAAATCATGCTAAAGCACAGTGATCACAAAGTGAAACTAACTCATCACCTAAACAACTATAATAAGTTCCCAGCCCCTATATTGCTACTCTCAAAATTTACCACATACAATAGGATATAATATATTATATAAGATCAATGCTACAATACTGCAACTTATGCTCTGGTTTTACTATTTTCCCTAACATTGAATGTACTAAGCCATCTCTCTCCAAAATGAATTTCCTATAGAAACATGGGTGAAGCACCACAACATGCACCATGTGCTACAAAACCACCACAGTGAGCAACCAAAATAAATCGGTTGTTTTTCGGAGCCACCACATCTTGTATAATGTGTATCACATCACGATTCTTATGTCTAATGGCATTATAGCCCATACATCGAGTATGGATCCTCCGGCCATCATTGCCTATACATGATACACCTATAGTAGTTAATAAGAAACTATATCCACAATATATGTGTTTGAATAACCAAAATCCATTATAGCCCTCTACAGACATTTGTGGGGAAATCTAATAGTTGTTCCTACCAGAAGAAGTACGTACTAAGATAAGAGAGTTGGAACGAAGGGGGTAGTAAATCATCTATCCTCCCACCAGAAGGATGGAGAAAACACCCCCTAGGGCTCATTATCCTTAGGGAGTTACTTTCACTAACTGATGGTGTGTAGTATCATATAGAAACACAAAAACTATAGAATTTACTATAGTTCACAACCACACTATGATCATAACCTAGTCTTATAATCAACTGTAGATGAAGTCTCTTTGACTCCCGGTAGCCACTTTTATGACTAGGTATCTGAAAACAAAACAACCATTTAAAGAGCATTATTACATTACATCATTCCATTTTTTATTAGTTACACATTACGTTAATTAATTATTTAATCATTAATTAACCATTAACAATTTACGTATTATATTTCATTAGAACAACACCCAAAATCCATTATTCCATTAAATTGAGAGCTCATCATTGCGTCCCAGTGAGCTCCAACCCCACGTGCTAACATCATTTCTTCAATCATTTTTTATCAGAATTGTGTTCAAATATTCCTAGGAATTCATGAATAACATTATTTGATACTAAACACATAAGGCTTAAAACTGTGAATAGGTGAACTAACCATCGAGTATTTTCCTCCAATATTAAGAGTGTAGAACCATCCTCCCTTAAGATGATAAACAAAAAAACATGTGGCATACCCTACACATCTTAACCCCTTTTGGAAGGATTGTAAACAATCCAACGACCTTGAGTAGTGGGGATTGTAATGAAGATAACAAATCCACATGAAATAGAAAGCATCCAAACCATCACATCCAAACTGTTTAATCATCTTTGGTGTCCTTCACGATACCCACATGCATAACTTGATTCATCTAGCCCCTCTAGGCATCTACTCCTGCCCGAACCAATGGGCCTCCCTACCCCACCTATCACAATAGTCACCCTAGATAAAATCACAACACAAGAACCATGAAAATAAAATTATATCAACTAGACTCTTAGCCCTTAAACAAGACATTATTCCAACATACATAATGAGCTATCACTGCTCCAAGCATAAGGCTCCTATCCTTTACAAGAATGAGGGTGACTCAGAACACTACACGACATTTTCTTTTTATCAAATTGCCAACTCTATAATCAATCTAGAATTTAACGATTAATTATTTGTAGGATCCAACTATGAGGAACCTAAAAAGTATGTTATCGTAGCTATGAAAAATTAATTAATCATACTTAATACATCAATTTTATTAATATATAATTACAACAAAAACAATAGGATTCATTTACATTCTTCTTTACCTTTAGCCAAAAAATTATCAATTATTTCTGGAATTATGCTCTTTTCCAATTTCCATCATAAACAAAAAGCTAAATAAAGAATGTATTGATATCACACTATCATTAAAAAAAGGCAATAACATATGATCAATATAAATTTATTTATGTGGTTCAAATATTTATTATGTAAATTATATTGAGATAAAACATGATAACTCTAAAGTTACATGTAAAATAAATGATAAGTAACCAATACCATAACCCAAAAGGTTTATGATGCTCTTTGAACTCACTAAAAAATATATCGTGATAACCTCTCTTAGTGGACTGTATCCACTCGAGGATGTAGAGGCACCACCACACCAACCAATAATAAACAAATGTCTGTTAGGAACAAGGATATAGAATTCCATAAAAAGGAAAGGAGAAATAGAAGGATATGTACCCAAAGAAAATATGATAGATCATACCTTACATTGAATATTTATTGGTACTTCATGGTTGCCCCAAAAATAGAGGGTGTACATGAAGCAAGAAGAAATTCAAGGGGAACCAATCCAAGGACAAAAGTTTGATCTCATAGTTCTTACATGAAAGAAGGAAAGGGTCGTATGGTTCGCACTAGATAACAAGAATGTAGGACAAGGGAAAAAGCTATCTCATCCCTTTAGAAAATTTAACCTAGAATTGGATTAAGATATGATGGATTTTCCATTACAAGTGAATATTATTACACCATAAAGTTTGACGAAGTAAAAGAATCATGATACTTAGGAATAATTAATATTGGACTTATGGGATTTTAATCATCCATTAATCCCTTAACACAAGTCCTTGAATGCATTTACATCAAAGAAAACATTAAATATCCCAAACTGGATAAATATGAAAATTTGGAAAAGTAATTATGAAACAGTAAATATACCACAGTTACTATGAGAGAGTAACTATGAGACAGTAACTGTGAGACACTAATTGTGAGACAGTAATTGTGATAAAGTAGCTATGAGAGAGTAACTCAGAGATAGTAACTCTAAGATAGTAACATTGAGATAGTAACGGTGAGACAGTAACTGTGAGACTAGAACTCTGAGAAAGTAACATTGAGATTGTAACTTTGAGACGGTAACTCTAATACAGTAAATCTGAGAAAGTAACTATGAAACACAGTGACAGCGTTCATAAAACTAGAAACACTATTCAAAAAAGTAAAAATTGGGAAAAGTGTTGGGTATGAGTCACCGTGACCTCCCAAAACTCCTCAACCGATAGATTTCAGTAAGGGATTGTATTAGAGTGGATCGGTTAATTACAATTCAGGGTTGTTTTAAAGATATAAATAATAAATTAATCATGAAAGTGGTCCATGAAATATAAAAAATTAAAATATTTCATAAGCCTATGTCATATAAATAAGTATGAAAATTAATTTCCATAGTCATGGATTAGCGCCAACACTATAATACAAGATTGGGATCACTCCCTATTTCATCATATCCATAGTCATCGTTTACTCCTAAGAGTATCATGGTAGACCAAGTACCATAGTGGATTTGGTTCACTCCCTAATCCAATCATTACTATCTCATTAGATATCGATCAGTACCCAATTCATAACAGGGATATATAATTTTGTTTCCACACATAATGTAACTAAAATCATACATATAAATTCAAAAATGTCATACAACATCTATAATATCATCTCATTATAATCATGGATAAGAAATAGGTTTTAAAAACATTTTGTTATTCTCTGTAGTATATCCCATGGAAAATAAACAGATTTCATAATGGTTTCATTATAACATAATTAAAATATGGGAAATAAAGGGGTTTCATATAATCATTATCAAATATTAATCACAATAATCCCTATAAATAATGATATTGTATGGTATCATTGGGTTATATCACTAGAAAATCTTAAGTAACCTCAATAGATGTAATCATAGATGAAATGATCTTTTACAAGATCACTGGAACATTTCACTCAGAAAATAGCCATTTAACTATTAAATCAAAATCATAAAAACTAAATAAATCCTAAATATTAAGGAAAAAATTTCCTTGAAGGTATCTTTGTAAACATATAAAGGAAACAAAAAATCATTGAGCCATCATGATGTTTGGAAATCATGTTCATTTCATGTATGTAGAAAATAAATTTTCAGTTCACATTTTCAATAAAATATAAAAATTATATCATTAAAAAAACAACTAGCTTGTTCCTTTTAAAAAATATTAAAAAATTAAAAAATTATAAAAAAATTATTTTAACCAATAATTTTAGAATATTATAAATATTCTTTACAACATTTATAGAAAACATATATATGGATGAAAATGTATTTTTGAAAGAAGAGTATATTATATTTAGTTTTATATACAAAAATGATTTTTAATCCTATGTTCTTAAAGAGATGAAAAAAAGGAAGAAATATAATCTATACAATTGAATGGTGTTAAGAGGAATATCATGATATTTCATCATAAAAATATTAATCATAAATAATTCTAGTAAACAATGAGATTGTAACATAAAACCAATTATTTAATATTTAACTTTTTTTGAAAGTTATCATTACTCTAGTATAATATGTTTTAATTAATTATATTTAGATATTATAATATTTTTTTACTTATAATATCATATATGATCAACTTATAACATTTCATCACCAATTAATTAATAATTCCTTCTTCAAACCTTCATTTCGTGGGTGTAAATATAAAATTTTTCTAAGATTCACTGTTCGGTTGTTTTGGTAACTGTACCATGATCATGTTTATATAATATCTATAGTGGTTATAATTATATTAATATCATACATATTATATATATGGTCATCAATAAAATGATGATAGTGAAAAATTATATAACTGATTCATGTTTCGGGTATGTCGTACACACACAAGAACACCATTTTATATTTTCGATGGGTGGTATAAATAAAGATATATAATTATTCACCATTATAGAGTAATTATTAAATGAAATATATCATATATTTACATTAAGACTATATTCTCTATGATCAATGTAATGAAGAATAGATAAATTCTTCACATCACCTCTTACAGACGATAGTCTTTAAATATGCATGAGTGGCATTATTGTTTTGTAATGTATTATAAGTAAAAAAGGTATATGTAATATTGTTATTCAATAAGAATAATTTCATCATAAATAACATCTTGAATAATAAAATCCTTAATTAAAACCATTCATGAAATTATTTTATTGAAAATGATTTGACTCACTATGTAGAGTAGGTAGTCCACAAGTACAGATGGGCGATACATTCACGTCCCACATAATGAAATGGAGGTTGGATATATTTGTTTCTATAATGATGATAAAATATAAAAATATTTAGGATAATGAGGTTAATATTTTATAAATAATACAATATATTTATTAGTGTTAGAAGATATGATAGATTGAATGTGGTCAGGTAATATGATTTTTACTTCTTTGATAGGCCTCCTCTATATCATCTATTATGAAGACATGGAATGGTATTTTAAGAAAACCAAAATATATTATTTTTTTATAGGAAACTATATGAAAAAAATTTATAGTTCACTTTTTATCTATAAGAATAAAAATTCTGTAATGAAGAGAATGTGTGGATTTTATTTTATATGTAGGGGGAAGACATAGTTGGAGTTTCTTAAATGATGAAAATATAAAAAAACCAATAAATGATTAAAAGTGGAAATATATTCAACAATGGGATAGTATAAATTCAAAAATATGTCAAAAATATATTCTATATACAATTGTAGTTAGAAATATTACACTTATCTCCTGGTTTAACCACCTGTTAAACAAGTTTTAACATTCATCGTGGTAATGAATTTTTAACATATTAATTTTTCATTATGAAAAAATTTACATTGCCTTATTAAATAATTATAATTCTTATAATTAATATTATGTAATAAATATTATCATTCTGAATTCAATGATGTTGAAAAAAAATATAAATTAGACTGATAAAATGTGAAAAAATTGTTTCCGAAAGAATTAGTTTTATTATGTATAGAACATTATAAAGGAAAAAATCCGAATAAAATTAAGTATAATTAAATAAATTGTATTAATATTGATAATATTTAACAATTTTCATTCATTAATCAATTTTAAAATAAAATTTAACATTGTATATACTTTAAAATAAATGAACGTTTTAAAAAATTAGTATTTTCACTATTCAAAGGAAGATTAAAATTTTTAAAAAATTATTAAAAATAACTATAAGATTATTTTGAAATTATAATTTAAAAAATGAATCAATATTTTTTTAGAACACTTTCAAAAAAAAGATGCTAATTATATTATTTTCTCTCTAAAAGCATTAAAATCAATTTCTAAGGGAAACAATATTTTAAAATCATATAATGAATTTACTTAAAAATTAAGTACTTATTTATCAATATCTATCATTTATCTGAAACAAATGAAAATAATTTTCATTATTTGGTTATTCCTACTCATTACACAATTTTATAGACTATGTTATAACGGGGAAGTATATTACTATTCAATTATCTTGAGGGTTGAATGTATCAAAAGAAGTCAATGAAATTAAATTTAGTTGATGATAAATAAATACTACAATATCATGGTGTTACAAAAAAATAATTGAAAAAAATTTAGGATCCCAAGATGAGAGGTTGAGGAACAATTCGTGTGAATATTCTTAGGGAAGACTCCACTGATGAACACTAGACTGTCACCTGGGGACCATCATTATTTAAGGGGGTCTTCTGTCATGAATACCATGGAATGGGACACATGAGTATTGCATGAGTGGTTATATCCACATACCTTATGCATTAATCCTATATGAAAATGTCTAATGAGTAAGGGTGATGTAGTAATAGAGTCATCAAGACATTATTCCCTCTAAATAAATCCAATGTTCATGCCCAAATTTTACTGAAAATATGACCTGACCCCTCCATATATCTGACAACCCAAAACCATATAGATATAAAATAAAATGCGACATGGGTTTCTAATGTCCAAAATAAAAATTAGTAAAAAATAATATATAACATACTAAAAAATATAGCAATAATAGATTACATGGAATAATAGAAATAAAAATACGCAACTCTCTTGTAGATATACTAAATGTAAAAGGAAATTATACTACATGAACTAAATCCCAACTCATAAACCATCCTACCAACTTCATGCCCCCAATGTTCATTTTACTAAATGATGTTCATATATTTAATAGGTAAAAATTTCATGAGAGAAATCAAGAGAGTGTATAAAAATTCATTGAAACCTATTCCATACACATTGGACGGGTTGAGTCAAATAATATATAAGGAATCCCAAATTCTTCAATAATACAAAATACTATTGTGATAAAGTGTGAGTGAATAAATTAAAATATAAAATTTATTCATTCTCTTATAACACTTCCTCCTAGACACATAACACACAATTAATACACAATACCATTATTAATGTCGTCATGTGTTTAATAGTCCACCATAATGCATGATTCTACCTAATCATACTCTATATAAGAAGTTATAAAACACCACATTTCATGAACTAAACTATATTTGAATGCATAGTGTTGGGTGTCTCACCATGTCTTAAACTCATACTAGAAGGTACATGATAGGGTTGCATTTTGGTGATTCTTGTCTTTCACCTAAAGACATAATGTGTGGATTCATACAATCCTCATCCCAATGAATAATGGAATAATGAATAATCATATGTTATGAAACATTTACCCATTCATTTTCCCTCAATGGTGGTCCATCATCTTAGTATCATTCCATAAAATGACCCAGACCACAGTGTTTTCCATGGATGATCTCTAACAATGAAATGTCCAAATATATAGACTGACCTATTTTAATACACATAGGGGATGTCATTTCAATCACACCAACCCTTCCTTGCATTTTCAATGTTGGTCAAAATAAAGTACACTAACCCTTCCCCTTTAACTTTGGGGAAGTCAAAATCATGTACACAACTAATACCCATGGACTTGGTAATGATTAAATCTATCACACTGACATAATCCTCATAATTAATGGTCCCATAAGCATAGAGTTAGTACAAGGGATAAACAACAAATAGGGCATGCATCTAGTCCCACCACTAGATAACTCACTATAATAGAATTATTTCTTTATGAGTTTTTACTAGAGCTCAAACACATTCAACAACCATCTATACCATCCAATAAGTCTATAAAATTTATCCAAACTAACTTTCACATTCATGAAACTCTATTTTTCTCAGAGGGATACCCACACAACATGATTCCTAATGCATCACAAAACATTTCTTATGCTAAACATACAACCAACATCATCATTCATCATGCTAAATGCTATGAAATTAAAACATGGGGAATATACAAAAAACATAATATATAGAAAATAAGGCATATCCCTCACAAGTTCAAAAAATCAAAAAAATGTTAAATATACACCTACCAGTTTTCCATTAAAAACAATAAAAAATTACCCTTTTACATACCATTTGAAAATGAAATCGAACGCAGATTTACTCAAAGAATTCACTTGTCCCAATTCCTACCAAAATATCCTATTAAAAAACCATCAACCATTTTGAAATAATATTTAAAAAATACATTCCAAACTAACCATTTTCCTTTTAAAATATTATTCAATAAACCCTACTTTTAAAATATCATTTTAAAAATGATATCATTTTTTCTCTCAAAAATAAATGACAGTCCTCTAGAAATTCATGAAAGAACCACTAGAACTCATTTGACCTAAGAAAAACTAATTAAATTGTTGGTATTCTATATAAACCATGATTATTTTTAGGACTATGTGATCCCACTACAACCGTATCAAATATTCAAATAGATTATGAAACATACATTTATATTTAATAATCATGAAGAAAATTTTAAAATCAGTAATCAACCAAGACATTCAAATAAAGACATGTCCATGTACATGTATATAAATTAAGATATCCTTCCCCATGCTCAATTAGCTTCTATAATGTTCAAAAGAACCAATATCATCAAAGAGTATATTAAATTTCTAATCTCAAATAATTAAAACTGATTTTTCAAATTTGAATAATCAACATAAAACTCACTAGGAAGACATGATGCACTAAAATAAAAAGCAATTGGGTGTAGTCCACTAAATATAAACCCTATACCCTATAAGACAAAAATTTAATAAATTTAATACTTATATTATTATATAATTTATTTCAAAATCCTAAAAACACTAAATAAATCCAAGAAATAATATAACCCAAATCAATTAATGAATGATGGATTAAACATGACCTCTCAGGATGGCCTTAATGATCCCCATATGAAAAACATATCAAGAGAAATGATTTATCCATTTGCTTAAAAACCTAATTATATATAATGATGTATGGTGTGATCATTCATTCATATCTTGAATTCACCTTGGTAGAATCCAACCTTTCTATATCCCAATCATTCAACTCATGAATCATATATTTATCTATTTAATGCTCTATAATATAATTATGAAGAAACCCTATAACAATAGATTTCCCCAAACTATAACAAACCATAACAACATTTAAAAATGCCCAGAAACATTATAAAACACCCTTTGGATACATTCAATCAATCAAAATCCCATTTTCAGTCAAGTTCTTGAAGCCAATCCATACTAAGAGAAAAATAAATCAAATTTACTTAAGAATTAAAAAAACATTATGAAATAGATCGCCAAAACCTCCCCAACATAAAAATTAATGTCCTTGGTAATCCATGTAAATCCTCTTATGATGAACTCAACCTATCATTATCATTGAACCGATGTTCATGCTCGTTGGTTCATAAAAAAATTGTCAATACTCTTTCACGGTAAAAAACTACACCAATAGTGAATACATAAATAAAATATAAATACAACATTTTCAACATTCAAACTTCAAATATAATGTTCAAAATGATTTAGTTGATTTATTTTATGATTCAATACATCTATTACCACACAAAACAACATTCAATCTTATAATAGCCAAATTTTCCAAAAATAAATCAACCACAACATTCAACACATCAACACATTATCCATCCATGATTCATTGACTAAAAATGAATTATAAAATCATCCAAAAAACACAATAAAGTCTATTACAAATTCTTGGTATAATTATTTTATCATTCCCTTAGCTAAAAACATAATATTCTATACTCTACCTTGAGCAGTGGCCCATTTTTTTCTGACTCATCCTCTAAAAAACCTCAACTCCATCCCTGATGTTGATGCCAACAAACCAAATATAAAAACTAAGATAGAATCTATAACTACATGTGTACAAAATCTTATAATATTTTGGAATCCTCAATATATTTATCTCTAAGGTGCCAGATTAATTTGATCTACCGGCACACTGGAATTATAAATCCACTACCCCAGTCTCTTGAAAGGGAATTCAATGAGGTAAAACACGTAAAATAAGAGGATATTCTATTCCTCATATTAATTTCCACATTTCCATTCAAAAAATCATTTGAAAACCCCAAATTTCACTTCACCATGTTTCATAACATAGTTTTGGCCTCCCTAAACCATTCCATAGGCTACGGTTCACCCCTAGAACACATCATAAATTATGTTTTCCCATTAATCGTGTCACATATCATGCTTAAACTCATAACACATCTCACAAATCTTGATTTACACCATGAATCATGAAATTAATCGTTCTAGATCTCACAAAGTTTCCCAACATGATTCACTAATTAAAAATATTAGTAGGTGATGAAATACTCCCATATATCTCAAACAGTAAACTATCAACAGCTGATTAATCCTAATACATATGGTGATCCTGAAAAAATTAACTATTACCAATGTTCTGTTTTAGCTAATTATATCCCCCACCATTGAAATTGCATATAGAAAATAGATATTCGCTTTTCTAACCTGAGAACCCGTCCAAATCACTTCATGGCCTCATCTGTAAGGCCAAAAAAAATTATATCCAACTACTCAATCCCAAATACATTTTCCATCTCATGATCCCAACAAATGATTCTCTCCCAATACAATCCGCGCAATCCCACAAAATGAACAAACTGGCCCCCAATTCACCCTCATTAAACAATTGAAAAAAAAAATATCCCAAATTATATTGGGTTTCCACCCAACTTGCCTACTAACAATAAACTATTGTATATAAATACCAATATAATTTTAAAGTTTAAAAGTAAACACCTTAGTCATGTTTAGAAAAAATTCAATTATCTAGGTGACTCTGGTAAAACAAATTCAAATTAACTAAATTTTTTTAGAAATAATCCTTATTTAAAAATGAAAAATAATTCATTTTATATACAAAAAAATCATTGAATATTCCAAATATCACATAGAATAAAGTGTTTTATCCAAAATCAAATATAAAAAGTCCATAGCCTAACTCACCACTATCTTCAAAACACTTCCAATTAAAAAAAATTGAAATCCAATTCAATATCCACGTTTATAAATTACTTCAAAAGAAAAAATTAAAAATATATTTAAAAATTATATGTTCTATTAATCCAATGTTAAATGCAATTTCATGCACATTTTTCATGTTGTATGATTTTCTGTTACAAAACCATGGTTTTATCAAAAATAAAAATCTCCCAAAATCACTAGCCTATAGATGCCATGCAAAAACTCCCAATAAATCATGTTCATAGAATCCATATCAATATATACATCCATTATAATATAAGTTATATAAATTAATTTTTATTATAAGATAATTTATTTATTAATTTAACCTGAATTTTAATTATATCAAACAACACATCGTATTTTTTGGTATCATGACACAAAAATTACACTGTAATGATCAATAACCAATTCCATAGCTCTAATTTATGACCTACGACTACTATGTAGTCTCAACCATCCATCATTGGGACCATTGGTCTTATCTTAAACCTCACTCATATTCATGTTTCTAATCCTGAAAATGAACATATCATTGTAAATTGGGTTTTATTCAATGTCATGCATTCTTATAATGAACTTTCCTACCCCCACACCATTTCATGAAAATATATCTCCATAAAAAACATCACTATATGATCAAAAAATATGATAAAAAACAATGTTTTTACATTTTGACATGGCACTCATGATTGATTGTCATGCAAGGGTCTCCACAATATCTCAGGAACACCTCCATTTACATTAATGGTTCATGACTATAGATAATTTCCTAATACATTTCTGGGGGAATATTTTCATTGAAATAAACCCATGTTTCATTCCAAAATTTGATAATTTTTCTCCATGAACTATCCATATAATAGACTTAAGAATACCCACTACATATAAAATATGGGGGCCTATGATCCCCCACTATGAAGAAAAGAATGTAAACCAAATTATAAATGATATAATAAATGAAAAAACATGAGGCATGTATTATAAAATCATATTTATAAAATAGAACTATTACAGTATACACATAATGATTATAAATTAAAAATAAACTACCCAACCTCAAAACCAACTGATATAGAATTCTTTAAATTCCACAACCTATATTAATTACTGACTAACAAACATATTTACATCAATTAGAAACATTAATCATAACAGACATCATGCAAGTCTACCCATGTACATCAAAACTCATGATGGGTACATTGGTGGGGGATAATATAATGACCTGGTAGGAATCCTAAAGTCTAAAAAATGAACTGTTATTTTGATCAAGATGATGTTGATGAAGTACATAAATAAAGTGTGGTGATGAATGAAAGACATATATTCCCTAAACTGTAACAAAAATTTTACACATAATAAAAAATGTTACTACACCTTGTGTTGACTATGAATTCATAATACCAAACCCAACATTCTTTAGCCTCATTTGGGAACGAGGAAACAATAATTTTAAAATAATCTAACCAATAATAAAGTACATTAAGAATAGCGTAAAATCGAGTCGCAACCCATTCCCAATGGTATATGGTAGGTTTTCATGCCAATGATGTCCAACCCGTACTTTAAGACTCAAGGTGGAATGTCTACCAATCCCCAACCCACTACTCAAAATAACACATCACATTTATATATCATTAATCCTCCACATATAAAATATCATCAAATATAGGTATAACATATATGATTCAATTAAATGGTTGACCCAATCACATGGAATTCCTCCCCACAATCCTATCTATAAATGTTCCAATCAAGAAAGATGAAACATCAACATAAAATCACGAGAGATAAAATTAATCACACTAACCCACCACCTATAAACTATATGGAGGTCACAATAAAGAACACTAACCCATCGTTATATACCCTTAGGATGATAGAATTAAACACCATAAAACATCACAATAGTCTCTAGGAAGTTTTTAAATTATTACATCGACCCATGCCACTAAAGGTGAGGTCCCACAATAATATAGTCACCATAAGCTAAAAATAGAAACCATGGAATGAAAAAAATTATAAAACTAACAAATTCAGTACTAGGGAACTAGTGCCTTGATACCATATCCCAAATCACTACAATATTTTAAACCCTTATCAATCCATCAAGGGTTACTCCCCAAATACCTATACTGACATTCATTTTGATACTGGGGAAATTTTTCTTGTTGGGATACACATAAAACATGAATCATCATGCATTACAAAAGCTCTCATGGAATACACACACCACATAACACGATGAATAATTGCTAACATTGGGAAATCAAAAAGGGACACATAATTATCACATACGATTTGGAAATCAATGAATCACCATCATAAAGTCAAACACACCATACCTTCGAAAATTAACCCCCCCCGCCATCGTTCCATTAAATATCCAATCCAAATCCACATTCCAAAATATTTCAAAAAATAATCATATTCTATTTTACTCACACTCATCCCTTGGCTCAAAACCCATCAATAAATTCATTTTTAAATCCCTCATTCATTTTTAATATAAAATGTCAATCAAATACCCAAACCACCCTTTTTCCATTGAATAGTCATTTCAGTATAACCAATTATTAAAATTTCATTTATAAAGTAAAATACATTTTTCATTTCAAAATATAATTAAAACCTCCAAAATAAAAAAATGTTGAACACTGGAACTAATTTAACCAAGAATCAACCATAAAATTATTTAACTATCCATACAACCCATGTTAAATATTAGACAGATATGATCCCATCTCAGCCAGATGTGAAACTCATGATAATTATATAATATATTGATAGATATAACAATGAAGAATATGAATATAAATTAATTAGCTAACCAAGATACTAATGTAATGTCATGTTACCATACCTCCAGTGACAAACCAACAATTTTTCCCAAGCTTCTTTCAATTCCATAACTTCCATGAGCACCAATATCATCTAAAATACCAAAAAAATTAATAAAATATTGAATTAAAACTAATAATAAAAATTCATATAATTGGTAGAAAACTAATCATGAAATATGAAGGTCCAAAAAATTTAATCCATTGTGTGTGTTTCAATCATGATTCACCATATAACCAAGGAAACATAAAATCCATAAAATTAGTACATGAATTGATGAAAATTTCAACAACCTAAAAAAATATTATAATATAAATAACATTGAATGTTAAAAAAATAAATGAAAACCCCCTAAATGTACATCCTCCAGGTTTTTTATAAAAAATCACCATCAAACATAAATATTTCACCATGCTATGGAAAAATAATACATTCCAAAAAATTGTTAGCCAAACCAAAATAAAAAAAGAATGAGGATGATGAAAAGTTATAAAATAATAGCATAGTTTCTCAAATAATTGTGATGATAAACATAATAATCCACTGAAACCCTAGGTAGGTAATAGAGAGGTGTTGTTCATAATACCATTATGATTCATTCATCCTATAGAAGAAACAATAAAGTGTTTGAAACTGTTAAACATTTATCTTTTTTAGACCATAATCATTGTTTTTATTGTTCTCCAATTACTACACAATGAATACCCCATGGAATAAATACCCATTTCTATATCACAAAAATATATGACATTTACTATATGTTCATTATAATGACATGAGAATTTAGAAACATTAAAATGCTTAATATATTCAATAACATGGGTCACATTCTACGACCAATGCACAAAAACAATAACAAATTAAGAAAAAAATTATTAATAAATTTATTTAAAAACCCTAATATTTATACAATAAATATTTATTATATTTAGAATATAAATAACAAATATGTTTTAAATTGAGATATTTTGGAATGACTACCTTCTCTCTCAGCTCCCCCCTCCCGCTCTAGGTATCATCAAGGGTTTCTCTCGATACCCATCTTTTCTAGGCTGGTGGTTCATCTAAATTTAGTTTTTTTCCTTATCTCCCTTTCATCTTTCTGTCCTACATTCCTTCAATTCTCTCACTCTTAAAAAACTTTATATTTCATTATTTGGGCCACTAATTCTCTTTGGAGGATTTTTTTCTCTGTTTTTTGTCGATTGGTGGTTGCTTTTGATGATGGTGGTTACTGCATCCCCAATCCGCTTCGCCCCCTCACTGACCTCATGTTCCATCTCTCATATCCTGAGTAGATATGGCGCGTTGGGTACTTTTTGGTTTTGTGAAAAGTGTAATAGAGGTTTAGGGATTTCCTGGTGCTCAAATGTTAACATGTACATTGTTTCGACATCTGTTTTCATTTCTGGAATGATGGCGTCTCTCGGAGGCGCTAGATACTATTATCTCTGCCTAGACTCAAAAGAACCTATGCTTCACTCCTAGTTGTATCTAGAGAGGTGGTTCCTCAATGGTTTTTGTGGTTGGGATCTAGTGGCATTTTATGCTTCTTAGGTGACATTTTTTTCCTAGTTTTGATGAAATTTTATGAATTCCTTATGTGATGGTGGATTTGTATGATGTTTATTTGGTGTTGTTTTTGACTTCTGATACTAGTATGGATTTTTCAATATTTTTCATGCCCTGAAAATTTTTTGGTGTTTGACCACAGATGATGGTGATGTTGTTAAGCCGACGATGGTACGTTTTCAGGAATCGTCTAAACTCGTTAATGATGGCATGGTGTTCCATGTTTTGAGTATGTAAGAGATGATGAAAATTTCGACAGAGATAGTGAAGATGAACACCGGTGAAGCTCTCCCATGGTCTGGTCTAAAGTAGACATGGAAAACGTCATGTAAGGTGTTTGAATTGAGGTAGAATGCGAGGATCGAGTTGACATAAATATTTAGAGGACTCTTATCGAGTTGGTTGATGTTTTCTTGATTTATGAATTTTGTATTTTATGAATTCTGGTTAGGATTAAGTGGCAGATGGTATTTCCTATAGTGGTTTTTTGAATTTTTAATTTTCATGTTGTATTGGGATCATCTATGTGTGGGTATGTTTATGTGATATGTGGTGTTTTTTCTATGGTTCCCACTTTTCCAAAAAGTTTACTCTTAATAAAATACTAAAAAATGTATAATGTGGTTTGTGTGTGTTATATTAGAAATGTAAATGTCAATATAAATATTTTTTAATATTCTAAATTTTATATTAATAAAATTTTAATATTATATTTTTAGAATTTAATTTTTTTTAAAATAATATTTATTTTTTGAATTCCTTAAAAAATAATTATCCTTGGATGAAATTTATTGATTTTATAAAACATTTCATTAGGCGAATGTTAATGATAAAATTTTTTTAATACCACAACATTTACTTGGAGTTTATTTTTATTGAGAAAATAAACATAAACATATATATATATATATATATTATAATGTCTAAAAAATAGTTTTTAAATAATATCTTGAATGTATAAACAGTTTCTATTTAGTTTTAAAATTTATGTCCCATTTTAATGAAAAAAAATTTCAACTACTTTCCATGATTAATTTTAACATAGTGAAATAATTTTTTTGATTGAGTTAAATATTTAATAAATTATTTCTAACTATAATAAATATCATTAATATATAGTAATCAATGAAATTGATAATATAGAAATATTCATAAATATCTATGATTAAATGTAAACATTTAAAAATTTGTATTTTCCTGATCCATGCACAAATGTTAAAATTAATTTTCCTACACATATAAATTTAATTTTGTAAAATAATATTTATATCTGATTTAAAAATTTTTCTAGTATTTAGTATTTTAAATTTTATTTTCTTGTATAAAATTTAAATTACATATATTAATTTTAATTACTATGGTAATGGTGGAATGTTTTAATTTAAATTTATTGTTTTCTTAATATCATAGAATTTAATTCAAATAAAATAAATTAAAATCATTTAAAAATTAATCTAATATTATATATAAACAAGTTAATAAATATTTTTAGGCTCATTTAGATTTCAATAAATACTAAATAAGATTATGAATTGGTAGTGGTAAAAATGAATTTTTTTACTAAATAGTTTTTATAGACATTATCTATATTATTTTCAAATAAATCATTCTAAAATTTATAAATTTATATGGATTTATTATATATAAAATTTAGTTCCTTAAAACCCATATTTCCTAATATGAAATATTCTATATATATTTTAAAACATAAAATCAATTATTTAAAAAATAGTTAACTTTTTTAAATGAAAAAGAGTAAAATATTAAAACATAACAATTAAGACACTAGAACACGTTTAAAGGATGTGTGGAAATAATTAATTGAGCCTTTATTGAACTAAAAACACCATACACTACAATATTTTATAATCTTTGGATATATTGACCTTGATGAAGGGTCATGGTATTATTAAAATTCAAAGATTATTTCTAAAAGTTCATTATTATCTATTATAAATAGGGACAACATACACCCTTTTAAATGCAGGACTATAATTTTAATTCCACCTTCAAACAAAAATTTTATTCTCGATAGAAAACTATCACATCAAAATAATCCTATAGTATCTCAATGGTTACCTATGTCCATAAATTTACTGCGAACATATAAAGAAAAATAAATTCTCCAGTGTACGTATTATCTACTTCTTAAGATTTTATTCTTAATAATACTCGTCGAATTATATTATCAACATAATAATACAATTTATCATTTAACATAATAATAATGATACATCTTTCTTTAAAATTTTCAACATGTATTAATTCATTTACATCTACAAAAAAATAATGGAAGGTCAGTGGTGTTTTTATACAGACTATTGCCTCCATGAAGAATCATTTTATTTCTTTATCATTTATTTTGTCATTATTTTTTTGATTATCATAAAATATTATTCACCATAATTAATAAAATTAATAATATATCATTATTATTCTATTATTATTATTATTAAATTCAGAATAAAAACATCCTTAAACATACTCATGAATTGTGTTAAAGTGAGGTTATGTTTTGATCAGTATATCCTCTTGCAATAATGATGATATAAAAATATATTTTGGTTGAATAGTGGAATAAATAACACATGTCATATAATCTAGTAAAAAAATAATTTCAGAATATTATTATGTAAATATTATATTAAGTGTTTTAGTAATTATTAACTATATTTTTCTTTTTATAAAAATCTCCAATATAATACATCACTAAATCCACTTATGGAATAATATTAGAGATTTAAAAATATTAAAGGAATATATTATATTAAATTATTTATATTATTTATGTGCATGTTTTCGAAGGATGGGTTTAAACAACAACATTATTAAACATACCCAAAGAATTTAAAAGTGTTAACCCCAAATATTTCTAATAAACTATGATAAATTATTGTCAAAATAATTATATAAGGGTAAGAATTATTTGTAAGTTTCTAATATAGAATATTATGTTAGTTATATATGTCTTACAAGAGGTTAGTTTCAGAATGAGACACATTGGGGACTACAAGACTAGCAGAAACTGAGCTGTAACTACCCTTGGGAGGCCACTATAGGCAATGGGTAAGGGAAAAGTATAAGAAATCATAACTAATATGAGAGATATTGCCAAAACTACATATATTCACACACCCAACATTATCCATGATGATGTGCAGATGAATAACAACAAAAGTAAAAAAAATAATGTGTAAAATACATGAATATAATAACTTCTTTCCAATTAAAATTATTATGAAAGCATAATCATAATGTTAAATGTTAAAATACACTCCCAACTATAAAAGTTTACCAAATAAAAAAATGAGAAAACAAATGTTAAGTTATCTTAACCCTATATATTCATGCCCGGGCCATCAAATGTATAAAAATGTACTAGGGTATCCCTATGATCATATGAAATCCCATCCAACTTTTCCATCATCTATAAATGACACAACACAAGTGGAGAAACCCCATGAATGTGTGAGTATATAAATACCCAGAAGAATGCCCAAAAAACTAGAGAGGGATCGATAGAAGACATGATAAAAGTTGTGAGACCAGCATAGTGAATGTTTGTCAAATAGTAAATGAGAATAATCCATAATTAAAAACTAGATATGATAAAACAGAATACCAAATCAGAGAGAAAGGGGATCTCTATATCCACATCCCATCTATGAACATTGAGTATACCAACAGATCAAAAGGTCCATCATCAAATCCTAGCACCTCACGTATTTGTCTAATGTGTTAACCATGGTGATAACGAACACATCAGCACTGTGTTGCACAGTAAAAGGGTAATAATATTCATGTACTGGAATAATTATATAGTATTACAAGGGACCGCATTGTAATTTTTTATAGGACTCATGCCCCAATATTATAGGGGGTGACACTCTAATGGATTAGGAACCATGTCCAAATGTGACAAGAGTGTTCAACATAGTATGTGGAAAACCCATGACCTAATATGAATAGAGACTCTCACATAGTTTTTTGATGACCCATTACCTAATAAAAATATGAGTTACAATCAACAAATAGATTATGCACATCCTAGTAAATCTAGAGATACAGCTATGAAAATAGAGGAATCATTCCCTGATACCATAGTACAGTGTCACTCAGTATGTAGAGGAAACATTCCCTAATATGAAAAAATGGTTCCATGTAGTAGGTAGAAGACCTTTAAATACATATAATTAAAGAGTCTCACTTTGTATTTAGAGAAAAAATGTCATCATATGGTAGGAGGGTGCCCCTATGTAAGAAGGGTCCCAAGCCCTTATACAATTGGTGGTTTCCACTCAGAACGAATTGGACCGATGACCAGATCTAAAGGAGCTTTCCACTCAGTATAGAGAGGACTCATGACTTAATATATATAGGGAACACATCAGATAGAGGACATATTCCTTGATTCAATTAAAGTGTTCCAGCCAATAGTTTGTGGTGTCTGGGGGACCCATGCCCTAGTGTGATATGGGTATTACTAACCCCTCCCTCCCAATGATGTTATTACAAGACCACAACCATTTTTGAGTGTCTCCTAATATATTTTTCCTCACAATTATGTCTCATGTTATCTCAAAATCATCTATGTAGGCCAATATCACAATATATGCGGGAAATCGCATAAGATAGGCTTCTAGTGGAAACAATACGAGTCAAAAAAAGATATAAAATAAGTAGAGAATTTTCATGATATACATGATATGTATTGGGAACACATGGAATGTGTACCCACTAATCTTCTTATCTGTATCCTATCCAACACATGACATGTAAGCCTTTTAGTATTACACAGCGCGTAAGTGGTACTTGGTGATGAATCTCTTCCAAAATTCTGATGAACAAACAAGGATCATTATCAATATGATAGGATAAAACATCAAACCACCTATATTTCATCACAAAAATCCATGGATTTAATTATGTATCAAACCTTTGTAACATTCTTGAAATAATACTTGAGATATGATATTTAATTTTCCAAATCTAACACCCAGTGGAGAAAACACATTTTACCACATCACACTGAAATGATGTTTCATATGACTGAGACATGAACCCAAATTAAGTACTCGATATTGGTGGTGAAACAAATCCATTAATATCAGAGTTGTGATACCTCAAAATGTGTTTCATATTAAAATTTTATTAAAAAAATATATGTTAGATACTATATTCTAAAATAATAATAATAATAATATTATTATTATTATTATTATTACTGGAAACATCATGGATGTATTCCATGAAGCTGAATTAAATATCCCACATTTTTAATCAAATGGCCACCTAAATGTTTGGGGAATGATGACACTAACAGTTCATGAATCCTAATTTTCATGGAGAAGTTATAGTAGAAAAAGGGTTTTGAAAATGATCATAATAATACTAATTATATTATTATTATTATAAAATAATCAAGATAGTTGATGCACAAGGCCACATACCCTCATTCCATTATTATGAGGTTATCCAAAATGGTATCCTTCCTCTTTATTTATTTTAATATTTATTATATTATTATTAATTACTTTTATGATAAAAATATGTGTTAGAGACCCTCCTATCAAATTATTCACCGAACGATCTCTATATAGAAATAAAAATGAATAATTATCAAGTAAACTAATATCTAGAGTAACTTACATTCATGTAATAAAATCTTGGGAAAAAAGAGTAATACATTTTAATTTGAAAATTAATGTGAAAAAACTAGACACCCAACTAGAAAAAATTCCCCAACTGGAAAAAAAAGGAAATGAAAAGTTGATAGTGCCCAACTCTAGAACTCCAAGCCCTGATCACTATTTAGGGCCAATAACACCCACGTATTCTTATGATTTTCTAATACTAATCTATCAGGTTCTTACCTATCAAGGAAGACCTGGATGGTAGAGGGATGATCCACAACTACCCCAATCCCACCTCCATAGGCCATGGGATTGTGAGAAGTGCAGAATGGAAAATCTAAAATGGGAGGCCTTTTCCAAACATACCTATATGTATACACGCACCATCTCCAATTAGAAGAGATGATGAACCATAATAAATTGCTGAAATTGTCTAGAGTATGATCTAGGAATGTAATGATATATATGGATTACAAAATTGTATGATAACATAGTCTGAAAAGTAAAAGGATAAAATGGGTTCCCAACTATAAAATATAACCCAACAAGAAAATAACTACAAATTAATTCCAAGAGAACCTAGGTCTATATATCATTGACCTGAGCACTGTAAAGGGTCAAATTCACCCAATAATCCTTATGGTCCTCTAAAATGACCTATTCCATGTTCACCATCTACTAAAGAAATTAAACAAGATGGAAAATCCCATACATTGGTGAGTATATACATCGAAATAATAATTCCTTAGAAACTGAAGAGGTAGTTGTAACACCCCGACCCCAGTTACATAGAGTCGGTGCATTATTTTAATACATTAGAATGATTACACGAAATCAAGTCCCAAAGGACTGATCAGTTTAGCAGTCTTGGAAAATAGATTACATACATGAATGTTACATTACACTTCATAAGATACAAAACAACATAAATAATCCTCTATGAATGCCATTATTCACTTGTATTAACCATGTATATCAATCAAAATAAACTTCTTGGAATCATGGGAAAAATAAAACATAGAAAGGGGTGATCTCAAATGCTCAGTAAGGGTAAGCAATACAGCAGAAAATTCAAAAATATTCATTAACATTTAAGGAAATATATAAAACTAAAACAAAAGCCTTTTAAACTTGAACATAAGGATAATATGGCAGAAATAAAATGAAATAATTCCATTCAATTATTCACATGGATATTCTAATAATTGAATAATCACATGAAATATCACTAACCACTTTCATAATGATGGAATGAATAATGAAAAACTATCATAACCAAGTATCCAAGGCCTCGTTCCAAGACAACAAATAAGATTTTGTCAAGGCCTAGTTCCAAGACACTAGTTTGTCTCATGAGACCTACCGATGCATCGAAGAGCTATAGCAGGCTCCACCTTTAACACCCTAGGTAAATAAAGAATATGAAATTTTCATATTTATCCATATTTGTGAATAAAGTATTAATATTACATTAAAGGGAATTCTATGCTCGATGGTGTACCCAATACGCAACAATTAGTTTCTTTGAAATCTTATGTTGCACTCTAACAATAAAATAATATTATTTTAAAGGGTAGTTAACGCCTAGCCGTTTTAATGGAGGGAATGAATGGAACTAACTACAAAATGATTATATATGTTTTCCAAATATTTTTTCTTTTATCCAATAAATGTTCGAGGCATAAAATGCAAGTGAATCCGATTTTAATCTTAAATCTTCTAATATTCTTTAAAAGGTATATTAACTGCCTTTTTATGGAGAACCCTTTATAAATATACTTTTTACAATTTTATATGTTGTATTTGACAAAATAAAATCCTTCTTCAGAATGTGGACATCAAAATTTACATTGTGTAATTTTTTGTTATTTTTCTGGTAAAAATCAATTTTATTGAAAATGTTGCATTTTAATTCAAAACCTCATTTTAATATGATTTATTTTTATGGATAGAATATATTTTCAATTTATATTAAAGTGTATTTAGAATATATTTTTACAGTTTAATCCAATGGTGGCTATTGGAATTAATTTCACTTTGGAATTGGACTTAAACTAGTGTCAATCTTTCAATAAATATTGTTTCCTAAAAACACACTATTTGTTTTGACAACGTGAATTAATTTTTAAATTAATTAATTCAACTTATATGTTTTGAATTTCTTAAAATATTAATCAGTTTTTAATACGGAATATCAAATATTTATTAGGGTGAAATTTTGGTATTTTTCTGAAAAACGTCAATTTTTGATGAATAGTGAAACCACTAAGTGGTAGTTAAAGAAACTGATTTTTCGTTTAAATAAACTTTTCCACTTCTGTGATTTTATTTTCAAAAATCTGACATACATTCTTGTCATTAAGAAGTAAAATGTGGTTCAATGTGATTAAAATAATTTTTGGTGAATAATAACTTTTTATTTTTATTAATTGCGATTAAAGCTAATTAGTGTAATTTAAAGTAAAAATAATGTTTTAATAATATGAAATGACCTAAAAATGTCCTACCATCATTGTATGTGTCATGGACGACAACTACAATCCATGAGTCAACTTGGGGGCCCCATGGAGCCACTTTGGTAGGAAAATGACATAAATAACTTTTTATTTAAAATTAAAATAAAAAAGTCACAAACATGAGTTGTTTTACTAAAACAATTTTTAAATGGGGTTATACAAGTAATATTATTGACTATTAATATTAATTAGAAATATAAAAATATTTCCTACATCATGATATTTGTTTTATAATTTTTAGACATTAAATAAATTAAATTATTTTTGACACCATGATGATGCAGCGATTAGCTCATTATTTAACAATTTAAATAAAATGAAAAGATAATATAAAATCTATGTCCTAAAGATGTCAAAAACCTATTGGATGGGATGATTTAGAACTCTTATCTCCTTATCCTCAAAATATAAAATTTTGGGTCCTTTAAAATCTGAAAAGAATTTTATAATAAAGTAACATTTTATAACTTTCCAAGAGTGCCCCTCCTCTCCTCATATAAAAGTCCCCCTCCTCTACCACCTTACCCACAACTCTCAAGCCTTTGGCTCGGCCAAAACCTACCTGTTTTGTCTCTCCACATCTCTCTATTACTATTAGAAGCCTCACTTTGGGAATAATTCTTCCCAAGGATTCCTTTGAGCTCAAATCAAAAAGAGTTACCCGTTTTAAAGGTAATGTCTTCCCTAGTGTTCTTTTGTTTTATTTTGCTTCTCCAACCCCCTAAAATATTTTTATTTATTTCTTTTGTAACAACACCAGTATCTTAAATATACTAGGATGTTGTTATGAGGAGTATTCGAGCTACACTAACACACACCTTCGTCTAATGGTTAAATAACATAATGTTTCTGTGGATGGAGAATTACTGCCTCGCAAAACGATGATTGTTCTATCTTCTCATACCACCCCTCATGGTGGCCATTATGATGGAAATATATTAATTTATGATATATATTATATTTATATCCTCTATATACTTATGTATTTTATATTTAATACATACCTTTTTGCTTCGCATGTTGTTCAAATGTGATAATTTCATTTGAGGAAGTGTGGACTACCGCCCACTCAAGTGATTTGACTCGTTCATTCAATACATGGAATGTATAATGAATGAAATTGATGAACTTATGTGATATATATAACATATATATTATAATGGAATTATAATATATATATATATATATATATCTCATGTAGTTTTATTTCCATTAATGTGCTAAAGAAATGAAAGTAGCGTTCATGCGTACGTACGACATACCGTCTCCATGAACGGTACATTTCATTTCTTATCTCCAAATCTTATGTACTATTATAAGTACATATATATAATGGATATATATGTCATATATTACATATAAATTAGGGATATCATTCTGGAATTATAATATATATATATATATATATCTTTTAAATTTAATGCCATTAATATGACAAAAAAATGAAAGTAGTGTTCATGCGTACGTACGGCCTACCGTCTCCATGAACGGTGATATTAATTTTTTATCTCCAAATGTTATTTAGTAGTAAAAAATTAATATATACTGGATATATATGATATTTAAAACATTAATACTATTTTGGAGGTGATGTACCTATAACTACATGGAAAATTCTTTTCCAACAAGTTCAATTTTTACTCGTGTACCGAACATCGAAAAAAACGTCTGATATGAACTCACTTTATTAACCAATTATTATAACATTAGAATATGTGATATGAACTGAATAATAATATTTAAAGGAGGTCCTTGATCCATTATAAATTGACCAAATTTTATTATTTAGGAGATTAATGAACGATCGAGTCATGTCGGACACAAGGTAAGGGATCCTACCACTCTCTTTATTTTTAAGTACACTCTTTTATGTCATTACTTTTAATCTCATCTACCTTATAATTGAGATGTTATTTTATATTAATTTTACTGTAATTTTAATTTTCATATGAGGAGAGACCCAATTTTCTCTCATCAATCCATTTTGGATGTTTTGAGTGGCACCGTTAGGCTGCCGAATTTTCGTAAGAGATCCAACATCTCTCTTTCTTTTTAAGTACTCTATTTTATGTCATTTCTATTAATATCATATTTATTATGTTTGGGGATGTTCTTTTATATTCCTCATACTGTAATTTATATTTTCATATTATGATAGACCATATTTGATCTCATAAATCCCTTTTTGGAATTTTTAAGTGGCGTCGTTAAGCTGCCGAGTTTTCGTAATGGATTTTTTCATCTCACTTTTATTCATGTGACATTTATGATACGTTTGCCACTATTTCCATTTTTGGTGTATGTACTACATATTATTATACACTTTGTGTAGTATAATATCATTTATGTCTATTTAAATCTTCATTTTATGACCCTTCTTCCAGGGGGTGTACGTTTCGAAAGTTACCCAACTCGGTAAGGGTACCTTTCACCCTCCTCTTTTTAAAAGACTTCTTTTGTAATGTCTTTTAATTCACATACTATTATGTTGGTATGTGTTCTTACATATCCTTATTTATGTAAATTTTATCTCCAAGTTATGAGATACCATTTTCTCTCTCATAAACTCATTTTATTAATTTTAAAGTGACGATGTTAGGCTGTCAGATTTCTGTAAGGGAACTCCTGATCCCACTTTCAATTCATTGGGTTCAACCTCTACTTCAAGATTATATTATTCCAAGATTATGTGTGGAATCTCTATTTTGTAATTTCCACAAACCTTAGTGTATATATACTATTTATACACATAATCATCTCATTGATAAATTCTTACGAACTAGTATGGGAAATCATAACTCAATCTCATTTCATTGAATTAAATATCCATGTCATTGGTTTTGTTTTTACAATATTATGTGTGAATGAACTATGATTGTTTCACACTTAATATCCACATATATTGGGTGTATTTATATTTATCACACATAATTATGTGACATATTTATCCTTAATTTAAGGATACCATCATTATAGTGGATTTCATCTCAATTTACATTTCCTTTGAGACTTCATTGTTTTTATGCAACAATTCACTCTTATATGGTGTGTATACTATCCTTTGACATATTATATCATGAATCCATTTATTCTCATGATATTATAAAGTTTGTATTAAATGTTATTCCGAAATTATTTGTATTCAAGAGTCTCTCATATTGTTAAAAACACTTTAACAAAAATATTGTTTTACATGTTTTAAAGATTCATTATTCTAAATCTTTATGTTTAATGTACATGTTTTCAAAATGGTTTTCAGTATTTATTTATAAAATAATGTTTTAAAATTATATTTCCATTAAAATCATCATAGTGGTATGAGACACTTTGATTCGAAAATATATTTTAAATGATTTTTGAAAATGGATTGATTAATTCAATATCTTGGAATTACTTATTGTGATTGAAAATGAAATTTTGTTATTAAAATGTTTATATTATCAATATTTTATGTGTAATGATGGTACTTGGACATTTTACGGGTGGTTACATGATAAACCATATGACGGGTGGTGTCGTGAATACCAGGACGGGTGGTTACGTTATAACCTCCAATGCATTGGGTATGGAAGTCGGCCTTATGGATATTACATTAAGTGATATCTATGGAATTCGACCATATGGTTATTCCATTTAAGTATGTTTATATCCCAAGTTACCTTTATATGTTATGTGTTCTTTATATGGGTTTTAAGGTAATATTTTGGTTACAAAAGGGGTAAGTAATGATCTTTTTTTCAGTGAAGAGTTTTTTTTCTACTTCATAAAGGTGAGAAGTATTAATTTGATAAAGTATTCTTGGTTTACTTGTTGTTTTGAACAACTAACAGTTTTCCTTCTTTGTGTATCATTTACTGGGCTTTTTATGCTCATCCAATGTTTTTGAAATGTTTTCCATAGGACTTAAAGATGAATAGGTTCATGGATGGGATCAAGGAAAGACATTCTATCTAAAACATGTAACTAGACATGTTTATTTTTAAGGGTTTTATTATTTTATGGAAATGTAGTAGAATTTTCTACTATGTAATCTTTTGAGATGTAATAGTTATGACCTAATTCTCTAAAACTATAAACCTGAAAAGATCCTCAATATGAATTATTCATTTTATTCAATAATATGTAATGATTAAGGCAGGGGCCTTATAGTTGGTATCAAAGGGAGGTTTAGATAAATTTAGTTGTTACTGAATTTTTTAAGCATAAGTGACATGTTTTGTATAACCACAATGGTTAGTATATTAGATGGATTCCCTTTTATTTTTTAAAGTTGATATTAGTTTGAGATAACTTGGATAAGTATATCTTAGTTTTTATCTTCATCATTGTATATGATGGTTTTGTTGATATACTCACACTGACCTTTCTGGTTTTAGTTTATGGATGGATCTAGCAGGCACCAAAGTAAAAATGGGTTTGAAGGAAACTGTGGTAGTTCTCTGATTATGATACTGGATGAAATGGGGAATTAAATGATAAATCTCATGGTTATTCTAAACCAACTATCAGGAGTCGTGATCAACCACTTGAACCTTGGTGAGTTCTATAATACATCATGTACGAGAGAACCAACTCAACATGGATGTTCAGGTAATAATTATAAAGGTAACTATTAGGGTTTATATGATCCTTACTTTTGAGGTAATTATGGGTTACTATACTTAATGATGGAATATGAATGACATGTGATAAACATGAGGTTAAATTATGTTATCTTTTTTTTGAAGATTTTATTTTGTTTTGGGGAATGTTTTAAGAATTATATAGTTTTTGAAAAAGGACAATGTGCTGACTGTGTGACAACCCGTTGCGTCGGACAAAGCTGCAGGAATCGAACCCACACCCAATGTGCGACTTGTATTTATCGCCTACCACTGGACTACGTGAAGTCCCTGGTTAGTATGACTTATTATTTTTAGATAGATGATTTTATGAATAAATAGTAATGTGATTTTGGGTTATCTATGGAAATTATTAACCTATCATGGAGGATATGTGATTATGTTAATTATTTTTCAATATGAGACTTTTAGAGCAACAGATGTTATTTGGAGATAACTGTTAATTTGTACCTTGGAAGACTATGTGATTAAATCCTTCAAATATTTGGGTTTCAGTCTTAGTTTTGATTACATTGAAGAATTTTATGGATATATGTTTATTGAATGATCTTTATTGAACTTTGGGTATTGTTAGACAAATTTTGGAGATTAAGAATAGATTTTTTTTATAAAGGATTATCCATTTTGGGTATTATCTGATCTCGTAATAATATTTTTGGTTTGGTTTTGGTTGATATCTAAAGACATGGGAAGTATAGAGTTCTCTTTTGTGGAATAGGTGATTCTCAAGAAGTTGATTATAGTACTCTTAATGCGAACAAGTCTTCCTAAAAACTCGTCTTTCGGAGAAAATATGAGTTTGATTAAGGAATCTAGTAATAGTTGAAGGTCTACGTGACAAGTAAGTATGTTTCATTATGATTTAGTTAATCCCAAAAATAAATTCCTCAATGAAATGTAACTTAAAACAAAAACTTTTTCTGTTAACTTTTCCTACTGAGGAATCGAATACTGTTTAACCCATCATAATTTTGTGATTTTCTTGTGGTTAACGTTCTCCTAGACATGTTTACTATCACTCTCCATCAGAACATGACCCTTTGTTTTTTCCTCCATATCCATATTTTCATACTTGTAGTCCTATTATATTTTGTCTCTGGTGACCTTTTTACTTTTCATTCTTTCTTTTAATGTGATAGTTTTATTGAATCTTGTTCCGATGTGGGACTTTTAATGAAGTTTCTAAGACCAATTTTAAAATTGAGAGGAAGAAATTCCCAAAAGGGGGGAAGGATGTAACACCCTAGGTAAATTAAGAATTTGAAACTTTCAGATTTACCCATATTTGTGAATAAAGTATTAATATTACTTTAAAGGGAATTCTATGCTCGATGGCGTACCCAATACGCAACAACGAGTTTCTTTGAAATCTTACGTTGCACTCTAACAATAATATAATATTATTTTAAATGGTAGTTAATGCCTAGCCATTGTAATGGCGGGAATGAGTGAAACTAACTACAAAATTATTATATATGTTTTTCAAATATTTTTACTTTTATCCAATAAATGTTAGAGGCTTAAAATGCAAGTGAATCCAATTTTAATCATAAATCTTCTAATATTCTTTAAAAGGTTGATTAACCTCTTTTTGATGGAGAAACCTTTTTAAATATACTTTTGACAATTTTATATGTTGTATTTGACAAAATAAAATCCTTCTTTTAGAATCTGGACATCAAAATTAACTTTGTGTAAATTTTTGTTATTTTTCTGGTAAAAATCATTTTTATTGAAAATGTTGCATTTTAATTCAAAACCTCATATTAATATGATTTATTTATATGGATTGATTATATTTTTAATTGAGTTTAAATTGTATTTAGAATATATTTTTACCATTTAATCAAATGGTGGTCATTAGGATTATTTTCACTTTGAAATTTGACTTAAACTAGTGTCAATCTTTTAATAGATATTGATTCTTAAAAACATGCTATTTATTTATACAGACGGAATTAATTATTAAATTAATTAATGTAGCTTATATGTTTTTAATTTTTTAAAATAGTCATAATTTTTTAATTCGGAATATCAAATATAACTTAGGGTGAGTTTTTTGTATTTTTCTGAAAAATTTCAATTTTTGATGAATAGTGAAACCACTAAGTGGTAATTAAAGAAACTGATTTTTAGTTTAAATGAAACTTTGCCACTTCTGTGATTTGATTTTAAAAAATCCTACATACATGGTTGTCATTAATAAGTAAAATTTTGTTCAATGAGAATAAAATAATTTTTGGTGACTAGTAACTTTTATGTTTTATTCATCGCGATTAAAGGTAATTAGTGTAATTTAAGGTAAAAATAGTGTTTTAATAATATTAAATGACCCAGAAACATGTCCTACCCTCATTGGATGTGTCATGTCCGACCAATAAAATCCATGGGTCAACTTGGGGACCCCATGGCGCCACTTTGGTAGGAAAATGACATAAATAACTTTTTATTTAAAGTTAAAATCAAAATGTCACAAACATGAGTTGTTTTAGAAAAACAAAATTTAAATGGGGTTATAAAAGTCATATTATTTACTATAAATATTAATTAATAATATAAAAAGATTTCCTACATAATGATAATTTTTTTATAATTTTTTGACATTAAATAAATTAAACTGTTTTTGACACCATGAGGATGCATCGATTACCTCATTATTTAACGATTAAAATAAAATGAAAATATAATATAAAATCTAAGACCTAAAAATGTCAAAATCCTATTGTATTGGTGGATTTCGAACTGTAATCACCTTATCCTCGATATATATAATTTTGGGACCTTAAAAATCCGAAAATCATTTTATAATAAAGCAACCTTTTATAAAATTCCAAGAGTGCCCCTACTGTCCTCTTATAAAAGGCCCCCAACTCTACCACCTTACCCACACCTCTCAAGACTTTGGCTTGGCCAAAACCGGCCCATTTTGTCTCTCAACATCGCTCTCTTACTCTTAGAAGGCTCACTTTGGGCAGAAGTCTTCACAAGTATGCCTTTGAGCTCAAATAAAAAAGAGTTACACTTTTTAAAGGTAATGTCTTCCCTAGTGTTCTTTTGTTTTATTTTTCTTCTCCAACCCCCTAAACACTTTTTATTTATTTCTTTTGTAACAACACGAGTATCTTAAATATACTAGGATGTTTTTATGATTATTATTCTAGCTACAATAACACACCCCTTCTTCTAATGGTTAAAGAACACACTGTTTCTGTGGATGGAGAATTACTGCCTCACGAAACGATGATTGTTCTAGCTTCTCATACCACCTCTCATGGTGGCCATTATGATGGAACTATATTTATTTAAGATATATATTATATTTATTTCCTCTATATGCTTATGTATTTTATATTTAATACATACCTTTATTATTTTCATGTTGTGCAAATGCAATAATTTCATTTGTGGAAGTGTGGACTACCGCCCCCTCAAGTGATGTGACTCGTTCATGCAATACATGGAATGTATAGAGAATGAAATTGATGAACTTATGTGATATATATAACATATATATTATAATGTAATTACAATATATATATATTTATCTCATCTAGTTTTAATTCCATTAATGTGATAAAAAAATGAAAGTCGCGTTCATGCGTACGTACGGCTTACCTCCTCCATGAACGGTATATTTCATTTCTTATCTCCAAATCTTATGTACTATTATAAGTACATATATTTAATGTATATATATATGTCATATATTACATCTAAATTATGGATATCATTCTATAATTATAATATATATATATCTCTCTTTTAACTTTAATTCCATTAATATGACAAAAAAATGAAAGTTTCGTTCATGCGTACGTACGTCATACCGTCTCAATGAATGGTGATTTTAATTTTTTATCTCTAAATGTTATGGAATATTATAAAATGAATATATATTGGATATATATGATATTTAAAACATTAATACTATTCTGGAGGTGATGTACCTATAACTACATGGAAAATTCTTTTCTAACAAGTTCATTTTTTACTCATTACAGAACATCGACAAAAACGTCTGATATGAACACACATTATTAACCAATTATTATAACATTATAATATGTGATATGAACTGAATAATAATATTTAAATGAGGTACTTGAGCAACTATAAATTGAACAAAATTTTATTATTCAGGAGATTAAATAACGATCGAGTCATGTCAGACACGAGGTAAGGGATCATACCCCTCTATTTCTTTTTAAGTAGAATATTTTATGTCATTATTTTTAAGCTCATCTCTCTTATGATTGAGGTTTTATTTTATATTACTCGTACTTTAATTTTAATTATAATATGATGAGAGACCCAATTTTCTCTCATCAATCCATTTTGTATGTTTTGAGTGGCGCGGTTAGGCTGCCGAATTTTCGTAAGAGATCCAACCTCTGTCTTTCTTTATAAGTACTCTCTTTTTATATCATTTCTTTTAAGCTCATATTTATTATGTTTGGGGATGTTATTTTATATTCCTTATAATTTAATTTTTATTTTGATTTTATTGAAGACCCTATTTGATCTCACAAATCCATTTTTGGAAGTTTTAAGTGGCGCTGTTAGGCTACCGAGTTTTCGTAAGGGATTTTTTCATCTCACTTTTATTCCTATGAAATTTATGCTATGTTTTCCACTATTTCCATTGAGTGGTGTATGTAATGCCAATTATTATACACATTGTGTAGTATAATTTCATTTATTGGTATTTACATCTTCATTGTATGACCCTTTTCCATGGGGTGTACGTTTCGAACGTTACCCAACTCGGTAAGGGGACCTTTCACCTCCTCTTTTTAAAATACTTCTTTTTTTATGTCATTTAATTCACATTATATTATGTTTGGATATGTTCTGACATATCCTTATTGATGTAAATTATATGTCCATGTTATGAGATACAATTTTCTCTCTCATCAACTCATTTTCTAAATTTTAATGTGACACCATTAGGCTGTCAGATTTCTCTAAGGGAACTTCTTAACCCACTTTCGATTATTTGGGATAAACCTATACTTCTTTACATTATTATGCCAAGATTATGTGTGTAATATCTATGATTTAATTTCCAAAAACCTTTTTTTAGATATACTATTTCTACACAAATTTATCTCATTGATAAATTCTTACGAACATGTATGGGAAATCATAACTCAATATCATTTCATTGACTTAAATATCTATATCATTGGTTTTTTTACAATATTACGTGTTAATGACCTTTGATTGTTCTACACATAATATACTCTTATATTGGGTGTATTTATATTTCTCACACATAATTTTTTGATAGATTTATATTTAATTTAAGGATACCATCTTTATAATGGATTTCATCTCAATTTAAATTTCCTTTGAGACTTCATTGTTGTTATGCACCAATTCACTCTTATATGGTGTGTATAATGTCCTTTGAAATATTATATCATGAATCCATTTATTCTCTTGATATTATAATTTTGGGATTAAATGTTATTCCGAAATTATTTGTATTCAAGAGTCTCTCATTTTGTTAAAAACTCTTTAACAAAAATATAGTTTTAAATTTTTTAAAGATTCATTATTCTAAATATGTATCTTTAATTTCCATGTTTTCAAAATGGTTTTCTGTCTTTATTTATATGGACATTAATGTTTTAAAATTATAATTCCATTAAAAGAATCAAAGTGGTATGGGACACTTTTATTCAAAAATATCTTTTAAATGATTTTGGAAAATGGATTAATTAATTTAATATCTTGGAATTACTTATTGTGATTGAAAATGAAATGTTGTTATTAAAATGTTTATATTTTCAATATTTTATGTGTAATGATGATACTTGGACATTTTACAGGTGGTTACCTGATAAACCATATGACGGGTGGTGCCGTGAATACCAGAATAGGTGGTTACGTTATAAACTCCAATGCATTGGGTATGGAAGTCGGCCGTATGGCTATTCCATTTAGTGATTTGGGTGGAAGTCGACCGTATGGTTATTCAATTTAAGTATTTTTATGTCTGAAGTTACCTTTATATGTTATGTGTTCTTTATATGGGTTTTCAGGTAATCTTTTGGTTACAAAAGGGGTAAGTAATGATCTTTTATTCAGTGAAGATTTTTTTTACTAATTCATAAAGGTGAAAAGTATTACTTTGATAATGTATTCTTGGTTTACTTGTTGTTTTGAAAAACTAAAAGTTTTCCTTCTTTGTGTATCCTTTACTGGGCTTTTTTATGCTCATCCCATGTTTTTAAAATTTTTTCCATAGGTCTTAAAGATGAATATGGTCAAGGATGGGATCAGGGAAAGACATTCTATCTAAAACATGTAACTAGACATGTTTCATTTTAAGTGTTTTTTTATTTTATGGAAACTTATTAGAATTTTCTATTATTTAATCTTTTGAGATGTAATAGTTATACCTATTTCTCTAAAACTCTAAACCTGAAAAGATCCTCAATGTGAATTATTCATTTTATTCAATAATAAGTAATGTTTAAGGAAGGGGACTTATAGTTGGTATCAAAGGGTTGTTTAGATAACTTTAGATGTTAGGGTATTCTTTAAGCATAAGTGACAAATTTTGTTAACCACAATGGTTAGTATATTAGATGGATTCACTATTATTTTTGAATGTTGAAATTAGTTTGAGATAACTTGGATAAGTATATCTTAGTTTTTATCTTCCTCATTGTACATGATGGTTTTGTTGATATAGTCACACTGACCTTTCTGGTTTTAGTAAATGGATGGATCTAGCAGGCACTAAAGTGAAAAAGGGTTTGAAGGAAACTGTGGTGGTTCTCTGATTAAGAGACTAGATGAAATGGGGCATTCAATGAGAAATATCATGGTTATTATAAACCAACTATCAGGAGTCGTGATCAACCACTTGAACCTTGGTGAGTCCTGTAATGCATCATGTACGAGATAACCAACTCAACATGGATGATCATGTAATAATTATAAAGGTAACCATTAGGGTTTATATGATCCTTACTTTTGCGGTAATTATGGGTTACTATACTTTACGATGGAATATGAACGACATGAGATAAAATTGAGGTTAAATTATGTTATTGTTATTTTTGAAGATTTTATCTCGTTTTGGGGAATGTTTTAGGAATTATATAGCTTTGGAAAAAGGAAAACATGCCGACCATGTGACAACCCGTCGTGTCACACAAAGATGCGTGAATCAAACCCACACCCAAAGTGCGACTGGAATTTATTGCCTACCACTGGACTACGTGAAGTCCCTGGTTAGTATGAGTTATTCTTTTTAGTTAGATGATTTTATGAATTAATAGTAAGATTATTTTGGGTTATCTATAGAAATTATTAACCTATCATGGATGATATGTGATTAGGTTAATTATTTTTCAATATGAGACTTTTAGAGCAACTGATGTTATTTGGAGATAACTATTAATTTGTACCTTGGAAGAATATGTGATTAAATCCTTCAAATATTTGGGTTTCAGTCTGAGTTTTGAATACATTGAATTATTTTATAGATAGATGTTTATTGAATGATCTTTATTGAACTTTGGGTATTTTTTGACAATTTTTGAAGATTAAGAATAAATTTTTTTATAAAGGATTATCCAATTTGGGTATTATCTGATATCGTACTAAACATTTTGGTTTGGTTTTGGTTGATATCCAAAGACATGGGAAATATATAGTTCTCTTTTGTGGATTAGGCGATTCTTAGGAAGTTGATTATGGTACTCTTAATGATAAAAAGACTTCCTAAAAACTCATATTTTGGAGAAAATATGAGTTTTATTAAGGAATCTAGTAAAAGTTGAAGGTCTACGTGACAAGTAAGTATGATTCATTATGATTTAGTGAAGCCCAAAAATAAATTCCTCAATGAAATGTATCTTAAAAAAAACGTTGTCTGTTATATTTTCCTACTGGGGAATCGAATACCGTTTAACCCATCACAAGTTTGTGATTTTCTTGTGGTTATCTTTCTCCTAGACATGTTTACTATCACTCTCCATCAGAACATGAACCTTTGTTTTTTCCTCCATATCCATATTTTCATACTTGTAGTACTATTATATGATGTCTCTAGTAACCTTTGTACATTTCTTTCTTTCTTTTAATGTGATAGTTTAATTGCCTCCTTTTCTAATGTGGGACTTTAAATGAAGTTTCCAAGACCAATTTTAAAATTGCGAGGACGCAATTCCCAAAAGGGTGGAAGGATGTAACCCCCCATGTAAATAAAGAATATTAAATTTTTATATTTATCCATATTTGTGAATAAAGTATTAATAATACTTTAAAGATAATGATATGCTCGATGGAGTACCCAATACGCAGCAACGAGTTTCTTTGAAATATTACGTTGCACTCTAACAATAAAATAATATTATTTTAAATGGTAGTTAACACCTAGCCGTTGTAATGGCGGGAATGAATGGAACTAACTACAAAATGATTATATATGTTTTTCAAATATTTTTACTCTTATCCAATAAATTTTAGAGGCTTAAAATGCAAGTGAATCCAATTTTAATCATAAATGTTCTAATATTCTATAAAAGGTTGATTGACCGCCTTTTCATGGAGAACCCTTTTTAAATATACTTTTTAATATTTTATATGTTTTATTTGATAAAATAAAATCCTTCTTTAGAATCTGGACATCAAAATTTACTTTGTGTAAATTTTTGTTATTTTTCTGGTAAAAATCATTCTTATAGAAAATGTTGCATTTTAATTCAAAACCTCCATTTAATCTGATTTATTTATATTGATAGATTATATTTTTAATTGATATTTAAGTGTATTTAGAATATATTTTTACCATTGAATCCAATTATGGTCATTGGATTTAATTTCACTTTGAAATTGGACATAAACCGGTTTCAATCTTTTAATATCTATTGTTTCTTAAAAACACGCTATTTGTTATGAAAGCAGGAATTTATTATTAAATTAATTAATGAAACTTATATGTTTTGAATTTTTTAAAATACACATCAATTTTGAATTCGGAATATCAAATATAGCTTAGGGTGAATTTTTGTTATTTTTCTGAAAAACTTCAATTTTTGATGAATAGTGAAACCACTAAGTGGTAATTAAAGAACCTTATTTTTCGTTTAAATGAAACTTTTCCATTTCTATGATTTGATTTTCAAAAATCCGACATACATAGTTTTCATTAAGAAGTAAAATGTGGTTCAATGAGATTAAAATAATTTTTGGTGAATAGTAACGTTTAAGTTTTATTAATCGCGATTAAAGGTAATTTGTGTAATTTATGGTAAAAATAATGTTTTAATAATATGAAATGACCTAGAAAAATGTCCTACCATCATTTGATGTGTCATCTCCGACCACAATAATCCATGGGTAAACTTGGGAACCCCATGGAGGCACTTTGGTAGAAAAATGACATAAATAATGTTTTATTTAATGTTAAAATAAAAATGTCACAAACATGAGTTGTTTTACTAAAATAATTTTTAAATGGGGTTATACAAGTCATATTATTGACTATAAATATTCATTAGAAAGATAAAAATATTTAATACATCATGATATTTGTTTTATAATTTTTATACATTAAATAAATTTAATTATTTTTGACACCATGATGATGCAGCGATTACCTCATTATTTAACGATTTAAATAAAATGAAAATATAATATAAAATATAATACCTACAGATGTCAAAAACCTATTGGATGGGTTTACATCGAACTATTATCACCTTATCCTTGAAATATATAATTTTGGGACCTTTAAAATCCGAAAATCATTTTATAATAAAGTAACCCTTTATAACATTCCAAGAGTGTCGCTCCTCTCCTCTTATAAAAGGTCCCCACCTCTACCACCCTAACCACACCTCTCAAGCATTTGGCTTGGCCAAAACCTACCCATTTTGTCTCTAAAAATATCTCTCTTACTCCTAGAATCCTCACTTTTGGAATAAGTCTTCCCAAGTAAGCCTTTGAGCTCAAATCAAAAAGAGTTACCTGTTTTAAAGGTAATGTCTTTCCTAGTGTTCTTTTGTTTTATTTTGCTCCTCCAACCCCATAATCTCTTTTTATTTATTTATTTTGTAAAAACACCAGTATTTTATATATACTAGGATTTTGTTATGAGGAGTATTTGAGCTACACTAACACACACCTTCGTCTAAGGGTTAATGAACATACTGTTTCTGTGGATAGCGAATTACTGCCTCACGAAATGATGATTGTTCTATCTTCTCATACCACCTCTCATGGGGGCCATTATGATGGAAATATATTTATCTATGATATATATTATATTTATTTCCTCTATATGCTTATGAATTTTATGTTTAATACATATCTTTATTCTTTTCATGTTTATCAAATGCGATAATTTCATTTGAGGTAGTGTGGACTACCGCCCCCTCAAGTGATGCGACTCGTTCATGAAATACATGGGATGTATAAAGAATGAAATTGAGGAAATTATGTGATATATATAACATATATATTATACTGGAATTATAATATATATATATATCTCATCTAGTTTTAATTCCATTAATGTGCCAAATAAATGAAAGTAACGTTCATGCATACGTACGGCTTACCGTCTCCATGAACGGTACATTTAATTTCTTATCTCCAAATATTATGTAATATTATAAGTACATATATATAAAGTATATATATGTCATATATTAAATCTAAATTATGGATATCATTATGGAATTATAATATATATATATATATATCTTTTAACTTTAATTCCATTAATGTGACAAAAAAATGAAAGTAGCGTTCATGCGTACGTACGACCTACCGTCTCCATGAACGGTGGTTTTAATTTTTTATCTACAAATGTTATGGAATAGTAAAAAATGAATATATACTGGATATATATGATATTTAAAACAGTAATACTATTTTGAAGGTGATGTACCAATAACTACAGGGAAAATTCTTTTCTAACAAGTTCAATTTTTACTCATGTACTGAACATCGACAAAAATGTCTGATATGTACTCACTTTATTAACCAATTATTATAACATTATAATATGTTATATGAAGTGAATAATAATATTTAAAGTAGGTCCTTGATCAATTATAAATTGACCAAATTTTAGTATTTAGGAGATTAAAGAACGATCGAGTCAGGTCAGGCACGAGGTAAGGGATCCTACCCCTCCTTTTTTAAGTACACTCTATTATGTCATTCCTTTTAACCCCATATTTCTTATGATTGAGATTTTATTTTATATTACTCTTACTGTAATTTTAATTTTCATATTATTAGAGACCCAATTTTTTATCATCAATCCATTTTGGATGTTTTGAGTATGTCGTTAGGCTGCCGAATTTTCGTAATAGATCCAACCTCTCTCTTTATTTTTAAGTACTCTCTTTTATGCCATTTCTTTGAAGCTCATCTTTATTATGATTGGGGATGTTATTTTATATTTCTAATACTGTAATTTTTATTTCTATATTATGAGAGACCGTATTTGATCTCATAAATCTATTTTTGGAAATTTTAAGTGGCGTCGTTAGGCTGCCGAGTTTTCGTAAGGGATTTTGTCATCTCACTTTTATTCTTGTGACATTAATGCTACTTTTTCCACTATTTCCTTTTAGTTCTGTATTTACTGACAATTATTATACACTTTGTTTAGTATAATTTCATTTATGGGTATTTACATCTTCATTGTATGACCCTTCTTCCATGGGGTGTACGTTTCGAAAGATACCCAACTCGTTAAGGGGACCGTTCACCCTACTCTTTTTAAAAGACTTATTTTGTTATGTCTTTTAATTCACATACTATTATGTTGGGATGTGTTATTACATATCCTTATTAATTTAAATTTTATTTCCAAGTGATGAGATACCATTTTCTCTCTCATCAACTCATTTTATGAATTTTAAAGTGACGCCGTTAGGCTGTCGGATTTCTGTAGGGGAACTTCTTAACCCACATTCAATTCTTTTGGTTAAACCTCTAATTCTTGATTGTATTATGCCAAGATTAGGTGTGGAATCTCTATGTTGTAATTTTCATATACCTTTATGTAGATATAATATTTCTACACATAATCATCTCATTGATAAATTCTTAAAAACATATATGGGAAATCATAACTCAATCTCATTTCATTGACATAAATATCAATGTCATTGGTTTTGTTTTTCCAATATAATGTCTGAATGACCTCTGATTGTTTAAAACATAATATAAAAATATATTGGGTGTATTTAAATTTCTGACACATAATTATGTGATAGATTTATCCTTAATTTAAGGATACCATCTTTATAATGGATTTCATCTCAATTTACATTTCCTTTGAGACTTCATTGTTGTTATGCACCAATTCACTCTTATATGGTGTGTATACTGTCCTTTGACATATTATATCTTGAATCCCTTTATTCTCATGATATTATAATGTTTGGATGAAATGTTATTTCGAAATTATTTGTATTCAATAGTCTCTCATTTTGTTAAAAACACATTAACAAAAATATCATTTTAAATGTTTTAAAGATTCATTATTCTAAATTTTTATCTTTAATGTCCATGTTTTCAAAATGGTTTTCAGTATTTATTTATATGGACATTAATGTTTTAAAATGAAAATTACATTAAAAGCATCAACGTGGTATGGGACACATTGATTCAAAAATCTCTTTTAAATGATTTTTGAAATTGGATTGATTAATTTAATATCTTGGAATTACTTATTATGATTTCAAATGAAATGTTGTTATTAAAATGTTTATATTTTCAATATTTCATGTGTAATGATGGTACATGGACATTTTACGGGTGGTTACGTGATAAACTATATGATGGGTGGTGCCATGAATACCAGGATGGGTGGTTACGTTATAACCTCCAATGCATTGGCTATGGAAGTCGGTCGTATGGCTATTCCATTAAGTGATATGTGTAGAAGTCGACCGTATGGTTATTCCATTTAAGTATGTTTATGTCCCAAGTTAACTTTATATGTTATCTATTCTTTATATGGATTTTAAGGTAATATTTTTGTTAAAAAAGGGTAAGTAATAATATTTTATTCAGTGAAGAGTTTTTTTACTACTTCATAAAGGTGAAAAGTATTACTTTGATAAAGTATTCTTGGTTTACTTGTTTATTTGAACAAATAACATTTTTCCTTCTTTGTGTATCCTTTACTAGAATTTTTATGCTCATCCCACGTTTTTGAAATGATTTCCATAGGACTTAAAGATGAATAGGGTCAAGGATGGGATCATGGAAAGACATTCTATCTAAAACATGGAACTAGACATGTTTCTTTTAAAGTGTTTTTTTATTTTATGTAAACATAGTAGATTTTTCTACTATGTAATCTATTGATATGTAATAGTTATGACCAAATTCTATAAAACTCTAAACCTAAAAATATCCTAAAAGTAAATTATTCATTTTATTCAATAATAAGTAATGTTTAAGGCAGAGGCCTTATACCACTCATCACATACTAAGTCTAATAAATTCCTTATATGAATAGGTTTAAACATAACATAAACATTCCTATTAAAACTAGCATATGAAATGTCAATACTTTCTCCATAAACCATGAATGGTATAAAAATTACACATCCACATTCAAACATATCACAAAACCTTTAATGGATGTTTTTTATAATAAATCAACATCAAACAAGCTTAAAATCCATCAAATGATGTTGACATTGATGAAAATGATGAGTAAATTTTTTTGAGAGAAATATCATTTTTGTAAAATCATTTAAAAGTCACACATTTATAAAGGAATTAATTTTAAAAGATATTTTTGAATCAAAGTGTCCCATACCACTTTGAAACTTTTTCAAAGAATTATCATTTCAAAACATTCATATCTATATAAATAAATCCTTAAAATCATTTTGAAAACATGGACATTAATTAAAAAGATTTAGAAAGATAAATCTTTAATACATTTGAAATTATGATCTTGATAAAGAGTACCTTTCAAAATCCTTCAAATAATTATTTTGAAATAATTTTTATGAAAAATGTACATGGATGATAAAAATGTCCCAGTAAATACATACACATAAACAATCTCTCATAATGATGAGATTGAGAAATTAACCCTTACCAATTTGGTACCTTACGAAACATACAACCCATGAAATAGGTATCATACAATGGATATGTAAATAAACATAAATTAAAGTGTATTACACAATGAATACAATTATGGGTAGTACATAAACCACACAAAAGGTAATAGAGGCAATATGGCATGAATCTCATGGGAATAAGGAGTGAGATGAAAACCCCTTATCTTGCACTTTCCTTTAGTCGAGAGTACGTTTAACCTCCTGTACGAAGATCGTAGTTTGTTATTAAATTATACCAAAACCATATTAATATTTATTATATCATAAATGATTCATTTATGACTTTATATTACCCATTTAATAATAATTTCCATCTTAAATTAACAATTTAGGTAATAATCTCTTTCTTTATTATACGTGATTTAACTTGTTACTCTTGATTGTATGACTTAGATCATGATTTAAATACTTCCAAAATATAAAACATGGTAAATATATCATAAATATTATGTTTAATAGACATATATATGAAATGGAAAACACCGTTTATGGAGATGGTAGTCCGTACGTACGCATAAATGATGTTTCTGTATTCATATAGTACTGAATGGAAGTAAGTGAATATGATATATGTAAGTACATAAATACTTATATATATATATATATATATCTCCAATAGAATTATTATGTCATATATTACATACTTATTAATAATATATATTTTTATAATCGTCGATGAATGGTGAACATGGAAATGAATCTCATCGCGTCGTGGAGACGGTAATCCGTACGTACGCACGAGCAAAAATATCATTTTTTTGATATTAAAATATTATATAATTGGATGTTATATTATATATAAAGAATCATTATAATGTTATATGTATTATTTACATCAAATACAGATCATTATTATAACCATTCAAATAATAATGTATTGAATAACAATTACACCATGATGTGGAGACGGTAAGCCATACGTACGCACGTATGGTGACATGTCATTCAAAGGATTGATAGAATAATGAATATGGATGTACCATATTTATAATAACATCAAAGTATATAGTAGATACTGTATTTATTATTTTAGAATAGGAATAACAATGAAAGAAGAAGTTGAAGACGAAAGGAACTTGAAAGAGGGTGGTGAAAACATTACCTCTTCTTCGGGTTCTTCCTTTTGATTTGATCGACAGGGATCCCTAGGTTGGCTTTCTGATCAAAATAAGGCCTCTAGGATGAATTGAGGTAATTTTTGTGAGTATTTGGGCAGGTTTTGTCTGAATAAAAGGATTTTAAGGTGTGAAATAATGAGAAGGTGTGGTTCCCTTTTATAAGCGGGGTGAGGGGCACCTTTGGAAAAACTTGAAATATTATTTTATAATAAATTCATATTCAGTTTCTAATGGATCAAAAGTGTATTATTTAAATTTTAAGGTAGGTATGGGTCTAAAATCACTCATCCAATATTATTTAGACAGTTTTGGGTAATAATATTACCATTATCTTTAAGTAGTAACTTTTAGTTAATTAGTTTCACTTTTACAATGTCTCTTTGTATTTTTATATTATATGGTTAATAAACATATTATATACATATGAGCGACCAAAAAGTGGTCCATTATTGATACAACTATCATTATATAAGTCTCTTGGACGAACCATTGGTTTTTGGAATTTAATATCATTTAATAATATAATATTGTTTTTAAAAACTCTTTTATGTCAATTTTGACACTATTCAATAGTTGATTTTTGTAAAAATCATAACAGATTTATTACTTCTATCAATGTGATTTAAATCATTCATAACATGTCATAGTAACCTATAAAATTATTTTATTTCATAAAAATTCTCAAATTATATTTATTTGTGTATTTATAATATAAATTATTTTAATTGTTCACTATTATGGTAATTACTACATCATCATTGTGTCATAAATACATTAACTTATTTAATGTCTAAAAATTATAAATAAAATATAATTATGTAGGAAATATTTTTATATTTCTAATGAATATTTATAGTCTAAATTAAAACAAACAAAACCTTATGTAAAAATTGTTTTTCTAAAAGATTTATGCTTATGTCATTTTTGTATTTATTTTAACTTAATTAAAATAAAGTGGCATTATCACATACAAGTGGCTCCATGGGGTCCCAAAATCGACCCAAAGATGACCATGGTCGGAAATGTATCCACCAATAAGGTTACAACACGTTTTAGGGTAATTTATTATTATTATAATATTATTTATTAACCGTTATTTACCGAATTTACACTTTAACCATTGTAAATAAAATATTTACCGAAGTAATTATTCAAAATGTCTAAAAATAAATGTTTCTTATTTAAACAATTTCGAAATCCAGATTCCAAATATGGAATCCATTTTTCCAAATTCAAAACACAAAAGTGGCAGAAATTAATTTAAAATTAATTCCCGCTGTCAAAACAAAAAGCGTGTTTTTAAGACATAATAACTATCAAAAGATTGATACTTGTTTTTGTCCATTTTAATGGTGAAAATATGTCCAATGACCAAAATATTATTAAATGGTAAAACGATATTCTAAATATACTTTGAAACCACTCAAATTCGTAATTTATCACTACTAATTATTTTGATTAAAAAGGTTGTTTTTAATTAAAATTTTGTAATTTTCATTATTCATCAAAATATAAAAGTTACCCGAAATGTACCAATATTTCACCCTAGGATAAAATCGATATTACAAATCCAAAAGTGAAGTCCATTTTTAGAGATATAATTTATAAAATTTAAAAAGTGGGTATTACTATTCATAACGGCTACTTTGATTGGTTGTGGTGTGTGTTAGAACTCGAAGTTGCGTACAACACACGCTACTGTATTATTCAAAGAGAAGCGTACCGTGGAAGCTTGGGGTGTTACATTGTAAATTTTTGATGTCCCCACATTAACAAATAAATTCATTTAGTCAAATATATATATGTTTAAAATATTGGATTTAAAAAGGGTTCACTATTAAAAGTTGGTAAAAGTGCATTTTTGTAAAATACTTCTTTTATCTGAAAAAAATGAATTTGTTATTACATTATGTCTATGAAAATAATAATATGGATTATCAAATTATAAGGATTATATAAGGTTCATAAACTCTTTTGAACGGTTTTTTTTGGTAATTCATGGTGCACTTGAACTCATTGTTGCGTGTAGTGCAAGTTATTGAATTGTTTTGAAGAAGTACATACTACAAAATCATGGGGTGTTACATTATTCCCTCCTTAAATAAATTGTGTCCTCGCAATTTGAAATTGTTCTTTGAAAATAAATGTTTAAAATAGAAAATATCTTTTTGGGGAAACCCACATCAAATATTTTGGTTAATAAAATTTGATCTTAATAAGTGGAAAAGAGAAATGAAAGGGTCACCACCAAATTATGATCTCGATTAGGAGAACATTGGTAGAAATTAGAGACATATAATTGGAGGAAAACGTAAATATTTATAGGTTGTGATTGAGGTCATCAATCACAAACAAGTTTAAAATTGAGGTCCTTAAATTCATCAATCAATGATGATTTAAAATTATGTCGGTTCAACAAAACATAAGTTATTAGGATAACACATTTTTGGTTTTAAGATCTCTTCAATAAATTATAAGAATTAATTTCTTCATAGAATAATAGGAGATGAAAAATATATACTTGAAAAGTGGAGTTATTTATTTTAACTAATTTCTACCACAAACACATCCTTCACTCTATGAGATAATAGAACATAAAAAAATATTCTATTTATCCAATTCGTTTGGGGTTATAATAATGAATTTATAATTCATCTACTAGACCTTATTAAAATAAACTAAATTATTTAATCTAGGACATCTCGTGGGATAGTGGTATGTGATACACCCTTGTCGCCCTTTGGTTGCTTATTCAAGTCTCGCGACCTTGCCCGTCGCGACGGGTTGCCGCCCGACCATCGAGTTGTCCTTTTATGACAATATGAAATTAATCTCAAACTAGAATTATCCATAATACTTCTTTCCAAACTCATAGTCCAAAATTTATAAGGAAGGTAAACACAATGAAGATCCTTTTTTCAGTGTAATAACATGTGAACACCTTCATCATGTATTCTACAACATCTTGAATTACCATAAAACCTTATTAATTACATTCATGATCCCTTATTCCTTATAGAATAATGGATATACTCCTTCTATCCAAAAATGGTGTAAACTCCAACAATGATGGGAATAGAAATCATTAATCAGTTTCAAGGTAGTCAAGAATATCCAATATAATTTACCCAAATCAACCATATCTTTTTCCAAAATCAATACCTCTATATTAGGACAATATTAAGGTTTATCATTCATTCATGCATGTAATTTCAAAAAAAAATAACGAGCTGTAGAGACACTTTTCTTAGTACCATAAAATCTCAAATCCTTAATGAAATAGTACTTTGGTTCAATCCTTATTTAATTCGAGTACATCATTGATACAACAATTCAATGAAATAATTCCCAAATAACAACATAAGAACACTAGTCATTCCTCTTCATCTGTGGTAGTATCATAACTTGATTATTATCCAATAGCATCATTTGCGGCATAGTCTGATGACTGGGACATTGGTTCACGTAGTGTCTAAACTCCTTGTAGATTAAGCATTGTACATTTGAATCCATTTTCTTACGCTTGCAGTCACGTATATGGTGTCATTTCTCTCCACACTTATAACAAACTCTCATTCTTTTCCGGCAATTTTTAAGGTGTTTCTTCCCATAATTATAACATATGGGAAAATTCTTCCATTCCCTCTTCCCTTTATCCATCTTTCTCTCTTCCACCCTTTTCTTCTCTTTCATCCCTTCGAATCCATAAGAGACAGTAAACTCTTTACTTATCTTATCGACACATGATACTATTTCTTCCCATGATGAAAATACGTGGGAGACTATTTCCCTTCTAAATGATGGCTTAATTCCTTGAAATATATGATCCTTTTTATTCTTTGGATCATACATATTACTGGAGTTCACATTCCTTCTACTGGGTGCCATTTCTATACAATAGCATAAACTAGGTCAGTTTATGAATTGAAATGAATAATTACAAACTTGTAAAATACCTAACGCAATTTGAACAGTTCATGGATATAATCCATAATCATAAAAAAAATTCTTTGAGTAACTATATACTCATGATCCATTCATAATTGTTTGTAATGAAAATGATAATTCTCCTAAGCATATCCCCCGGGAGTTTTGTAAACAAGAGTGCAGCAAGGCCCATTGTCATGCACCAGTTCTCATTCGAGTCTAGCTCAAAGAGGTGATTTCAGGTTTTACCCCTAGGTACATCAGTTGTAGAGCCACCTCTACCTGCTCGTATCTAGACAGGTATGTATTGCTCGGAAAACATACAAAATATCTACAATACCAAAATTCTAGGATGTTATTCTATACCAATCCTCAAAGTCTATCTTAGGGCAATGTGCTCTAATCAGAGATTATCTATAAATAGTTTCCAAGGTTATTGCTAAACTTACTTTGTTACCAACTGTAACGCCCCGACCCCAGTTACCTAAAGTCTGTGCATTATTTTAATACATTGGCATGATAACAAGGAATCAAGTCCCAAAGGACCAATCAGTTTAGCAGTCTTAGAAAATAGATTACATACATGAATGTTACATTACACTTCATAACATACAAATCAACATAAATAATCCTTTATGAATTCCATTATTCCCTTACATTAACCATGTATATCAATCACAATTCACTTCTTGGAATACTAGGAAAAATAAAACATAGAAAGGGGTGATCTCAAACGCTCAGTAAGGGTAAGAAATAGAGTGGAAACTTTCAAAAATGGCATAAACATTTAAGGCATTGTATAAAACTAAAAAAAGCCTTTTAAACTTGAACTTCTGCATAATATGGCTAAAATAAAATGAAAAAATTCCATTTACTTATTCACATGGATATTATACTAATAGAATAATGAAATGCAATATCACTAACCACTTTCATAATGGTTGAAATCATAATGCTAGACTATCATAACAACGTAGCCAAGGCCTCGTGCCAAGACTACAAATATGATTTTGTCAATGCCTCATGCCAAGACACTAGTTTGTCTCATGAGACCTACCAATGCATCAAGGAGCTATAGCGGGCTCCACCCTTCACATACTAAGCCTAATTCATTCCTCATATTAATAGGTTTAAACATAACACAAGCATTCGTATTAAAACTAGAATATGAAATGTCAAACCTTTCTCCATAAACCATTAATGGTATAAAAATAACACATCCACAGTCAAACATATCACAAAAACATCAAGGGAAATTTTGTATAATAAATCCACTTCAAACGAGCTTAAAATCCATCATAGGATGTTGACTTAGATGAAAATGATGAGTAATATTTTTTGAGACAAATATCATTTTTGTAAAATCATTTAAAAGTCACAAATTTATATAGGAAGTAATTTTAAAAGAGATTTTTGAATCAAAGTGTCTCATACAACATTGAAACTTTTGAAAAATAATTATCATTTCAAAAAATTCATATCCATATAAATAAATCCTTAAAATCATTTTTAAAACATGGATATTAATTAAAAAGATTTAGAAAGATAAATCTTTAAGACATTTGAAATTCTGATCATGATAAAGTGTACCATTAAAAATCCTTAAAATCTTCATTTTGAAATCATTTTTATGAAAAATGGACATGGATGATAAAAATTCCCCAGTAAATACTTACACATAAACAATCTAGGATAATGATGAGATTGAGGAATTAACCCTTACCAATTTGGTAACTTACGAAACATACAACCCATGAAAGAGGTATCATAAAATGTATATGTAAATGCACATAAATTAAAGTGTATTACACAAATAATACAATTATGGGCAGTACATACACCACAGAAAAGGTAATAGTGGCAATATGGAATGAATCTCACGGGAATAAGGAGTGAGATGAAAACCCCTTACCTTGCACTTTCCTTTAGTCGAGAGTATTTTTAACCTCCTATACGAAGATCGTAGTTTGTTATTAAATTATACCAGAACCATATTAATATTTATGATATCAAAAATGATTCATTTATGACTTTATACAACCCATTTAATATTAATTTCCATGTTAAATTAACATTTCAGGTAGTAATCACTTTCTTTATCGTACGTGTTTTAACTTGTTACTCTTGATTGAATCACATAGATAATGATTTAAACACTTCCAGAATATAAAACATGATAAATATATCATAAATATTTATAATATAAATATTTATAATACACATATATATGAAATGAAAAACACTATTTATGGATACGGTAGTCCGTACGTACGCATAAACGTTGTTTCTGTTTTCATATAGTATTGAATGGAAGTAAGTGAATATGATATATGTAAGTACATAAATACTTATATATAAATATAAATATATATATATCTCCAGTGTCATTATTATTTCATATATTACATACATATTAGTAATATATATTTTTATAATCTCCGATGAATGCTGAACATGGAAATGAATCTCATCGCGTTGTGGAGACGGTAATCCGTACGTATGCACGAGCGAAAATATCATTCTTTTGATATTAAAATAATATATAATTGGATGTTATATCGTATATAAATAATCCTTATAATGTTAGATTTATTATTTACATCAAATACACATCATTATTATACCCATATAAATAATAATGTATTGAATAACAATTACACCATGACGTGGAGACGGTAAGCCTGCGTACGCACGTATGGTGACATGTCATTAAAAGGATGTATAGAATAATTAAAATGGATGTACCAAGTTTATAATAATATCACAGTATATAGGATATACTATATTTATTATTTTATAATATAAATATCAAAGAAATATGAAGTTGAAGAAGAAAGGAACTTGAAAGAGGGTGGTGAAAGCATTACCTCTTCTTCGAATTCTTCCTTTTGATTTGATCAACAGGGAACACTACGATGGATTTTGGATCAAAATAAGGCCTCTAGGTTGAAGTTAGGGAAGTTGATAGAGTATTTGGGTAGGTTTTTTCCGAAACAAAAGGCTTTGAAGGTGTAAATTAATGAGAAGGGGGAGTTCCCTTTTATAAGAGGGGTGAGGGGCATCTTTGGAAAAGCTAGAAATATTAATTTATAATAAATTCATATTCAGTTTATAATGGATCCAAAGTATATTATTTGACGTTTAAGGTGGGGATAGGTCTAAAACCACTCAAAAAATAGGATTTAGACAGGTTTGGGTTACTATATTAACCTTATCTTTAAGTATTAACACGTAGTTGATTAGTTTCACTTTTACAATGTCTCTTTGTATTTTGATATTTTATTGTTAATAAACATACTATATACATCCAAGAGACAACCAAAAGGTCCATTAATGATACACCTATCCTGATATTAGTCTCGTGGCTGAACCTGAGGTTTTTAGGAATTTAATATAAGTTAATAATAAAATATTTGTTTTAAAAACTCTTTTATGTCAATTTTGACAATATTCAATAGTTGATTTTTTGTAAAACTCATAACCGAATTATTACTTCTAAAAAAGTTAATTAAATCATTCCTAACATGTCATAGTAGAAATGGAAATTTTTTTAATTAATAAAAAGTCTCAAATTATATTTATTTGTGTATTTATAATATCAATTATTTTAATTTTTCACTATTATAGTAATTACTGCATCATCATTGTGTCACAAATAAATTAAATTATTTAATGTCTAAAAATTATAAATAAACTGTCATTATGTAGGAAATCCTATATATTTTTAATAAATATTTATAGTCGAAAATGCAAAATATATTATCCTATGTAAAAATTGTTTTTCTAAAAGATATATGATTGTGTCATTTTTGTGTTTATTTTAACTTAATTAAAATAAAGTGTCATTATAACTTACAAGAGCCTCCATGGGGTCCCAAAATCGACCCAAAAATGCCCATGGTCGGACCTGTATCGACCAATATGATTAGAACACGTTTTAGAGTAATTTATTATTATTATAATATTATTTTTTAACCCTTATATACCGAATTTACCCTTTAACCATGATAAATTAAATATTTACCGAAGTAATTATTCAAAATGTCTAAAAACAAAAGTTACCTATTTATACAATTTGGACATCCTGATTCCAAATATGGAATCCATTTTTCCAAATTCATAACATAGAAGTGGAAGAAATTAATTTAAAATTAATTCCCGCTGTCAAAACAAAAAACGTGTTTTTAAGATATAATAACTATCAAAAGATTGATACTTGTTTATGTCCTATTTAATTGTAAAAATATGTCCAATGACCAAAATTTTATTAAATGGTAAAAAGATATTCTAAATATACTTTTAAACCACTCAAATTCATAATTTATCACTACTAATTAGTTTGATTAAAAAGGTTGTTTTTAATTAAAATTTTGTAATTTTCACTATTCATCAAAATATAAAAGTTATCTGAAAAGTACCAAAATTTCATCTTAGGATAAATTCGATATTCAAAATCCAAAATTGAAGTCCATTTTGAGAGATAAAATTTATAAAATTTAAAATGTGGGTATTACTATTCATAACGGCTACTTTGATTGGTTGTGGTGTGTGTTAGAACTCGAAGTTGAGTACAACACACGCTACTGTATTATTCAAAGAGAAGCGTATAGTTTAAGTTTGGGGTGTTACATTGTAAATTTTTGATGTCCCCATTTTAATGAATAAATTTATTTATTCAAATATATACATGTTTAAAATATTGGATTTAAAAAGGGTTCACTATTAAAAGTTGGTAAAAGTGCATATTTGAAAAATAATTCATTTATCTAAAAAAACGAATTTGTTCTTACATTATGTCTATGAAACTCATAATATGGATTCTAAAATTATAAGGATTATATAAAGGTCAAAATTTAGTTAATACTATTCATTACCGTTTTTGAATGGCTTGTTTGGTAAGTCATGCTGCGCTTGAACTCGGTGTTGCGTGTAGTGCAAGTTATTGAATTGTTTTGAAGCAGTATATAATATGAAATATTGTGGTGTTATAGTAGTGATAAATGACATAATATATTTAGTTAGATAACAACAAAAAATGAATGAAAATTTGTAAATGAGACAAAACCCATAATAAAAAATTAGATATGATCAACAACAATCCAAAAATTGAGAGATGAGTGATCTCAAACTCCGTATCCTAACTAAGAACAATTAAAATTCCAATAGATCCAATAGTCCATCTTCGATGCCTAAAATCTTTTGTGTCTATAATATGTAATAACGATGTGGATGACCCACACCTCACCACAATGAAACACAATTTAATGAGTAAAATCTTCACTTTTATGGCCCAATCCCTAGTATGATATGGTTTACCAATACATAAACAGATATAGGAACCATGAAAAATTATGATTGGATGGTTCCACTCTATAGCTAGATGACCCTTGACCTGATACAATATTAGTGTTCCACATTGTATATAGAGGACCACAACATGATATGATTGGAGGGTCCCGCTCAATAAGAGGATAACCTATTCCATGAAACAACATGTGGGTGTCACTGTGTAGATAGAGGACTTACGCCCTAGTTTGTCAGTGGGGTACCTCATACCGGAGAGAGAACCCATTCTCTGATACGATAAAAGGGTTCCACTCATTAGTTATAAGACTCATAACATGATATAATATGATGATTCAAATATATAGGCATTGTACCAATCCAAAGATATTAATGGACGGAGCCATGTAGTAGGTACATTTCCCAATCCATAATATGGAAATAAGGGTCCACTATGTAGGTAGATGACCCATGAACTAAAAAAAAATGAGGTCGCCACTCATAAGATAGAGGACATCATCCATAGTCTATCGGGGGATAACAGAGAATAGATAGAGGGCTCCATCCACGATATGATATGAGGGTGACACTCAATATGTAGTGGTGTCTATGGGACCCATTTCGAAGTACAAATAGGGGATTTCCAAACACATCCTATCTCTGATGATCCTACAAGATAACTACATTCTTTGAGCACCACCTAATGATGATTAAAACACGTATAATCTTGAATAATATCTAAAAAATTCTCTAAAAGTCCACTATAGAATTCTAAATGTAAAAAACTCATAATAGGATTCTCATGGGTAAATATGAGTCAAAACATAGGATTTACAATAGATATTGCATTCTTAATAATTATATGAATTATAAGGGGTCCACACTGAATATTTACCCACTAAAATACCTAGAAACATTATTATTAGTACATAGCTTTCTGGGTAGGTAATACTATATGAAATGTAAGAGGTATTACATGATGTGTCTCAGTAAAAAGATGGATCAATTCATAGGGGTAATCACCCGTTTGATGGGATAAAATGTAAAACAATGAATATTTCATCACAAAAAACCATGAATAGACAAAGACATCAAAACATTTTAATCATCATGTTAAAAATGGTCATGATAAGACATTAATTTTTCCAAACAAGGAACCCATTAGAAAAAACATATTTCACTACATCTCACTCGAATAGAGTTTCTTTGAATTCATCCATGAACCTAAATTAAGATTTTAATATTTGTCATAAAATATCCAGCAAAAAATTACCGTCATGATGCCTCATAAGATTTATTAAACTAAATCTATATTAAAATGGTATTTCAAGTACTATTTTCATTAATAATAAAATAATAGTAATAATAATAATATTGGGATATTAAAGGAATTATGCCATGTTCCCGAATTAAATATCCAACATTGATCTAAAAATGACCATCATAATATTAGGGTCACAATTCTATTGATGGTTCCTATATCCAAAGAAAAATGTAGAAATTACATAAGAAATATGGTGTTGAAAATATTGATAATAATATTAGTTCTAATATTATTATGATAATAAAATAAAATTGGATGTGGTTCAAGGCCTCATTCCCTCCTTCCTCCATGTTGCAGATTGCCCAAATGGCCTCCCTCAGATTCATTTATTATTTTTATTATTATTATATTGTTATTATTATTTTTATTATTATTATATTAATATTATAAAAGGAATAGGTTCTAGATCATCTCCTCCCCAACCCTTCATGTGGTGGGCAAGTTTTATGTGACCTTCCCACCATGGTGCCTCTTCTAAATATATCCTCATTAATTGTATTAATATCTCCTATTATTATTATAGATACTAATAACAAAAAACACTATTAACATTAATAAAAATAAAAAAAATTTAACACAACACTATAATTATAGAAAATAATAATAATAGATAATCTACCAATATTCATATTGAAAATTATCATTTAATGTCCTCTACATTAGGATGTGTCCCTCACACCATTGCTCCACTATAATGTTCATGAAGACGAGGCTCTTCCATCATACCTCATGATTTTCATCTACTTTTAACTAATCCCATAGCACTACACATTATTATTTCACATGAATTTGAAAAACATATATCCCTGACTCGGTCTCGAAATACCTCCAATCATCCACCATCATCATATTACGTCGATTGAAAAACCTCAACCATTTTACTGATACAATATATTCACTAAAGAGTATCCAAATCATTCATTAATCTATAAAAAAACCAATTATCTACATTTATATCATCAAATTACGAGGAATATATTGATTCGATCACGCCCAAATTGTCCCCGTCAACGTGGAAAAGTGGCCTCGTTTCCCAATGGTGATGAACAATAAGAACATAAATGGTAAAACAAAACTACAAAAATTAAAAACATTTAATAAGAATTAATGGAAAAAATTATATAAATGGGATGATAATGTGGACAAAAGGAAGGATTATACTAGATTAATGTAATGCAAAATGTTGAGGGGATTATGTGATGACCAATTATCATAGATCAACTATAGATAAAATCCATGCCTAATAATTTTATATAAATTTATAAAATCAAAAAATATAATCCCAAACAATATTTTAGATCATTATTTGAGAATGAAAGAATATTTTTGTGATAAAGGTGATGATCTTATGGTATTCTTCATTTACCTCATTACTATCCTCGATCTAATCATTGTTCCCCGTTTGATGTCAATCTCCCAATGAAGAAAGTTCTACTTCTCCTCCTAGATGATTAATTTATTATATGGATAACTATTGAAAACCCATCTTATTAGAGTAATAATGTATGATTTTGTAGTTGATTTGATAAATAATAACTTATTTAGTTATTATAGTTAATTGCACCCACCAACAATATCCTCTACGAGACATCCCATGATTCCCATTCTTAGGTGACGTTTATGGTAAATCATGTGCATCAAATTCAACATTGGTATTATATTTTCTATTAAATAAACCATTATAGAGATATTTATTTATTTTATAAAATGTACATGAGTTTAATGTTTAATATATTTATATATTTTTATAAAATTAATTACGCCCACCCCAGGCCTCAGAATCACATGTTGTCTTAGCACCTAGATCTAATAACATTCATAGAAATATAAAAATATATTAAAAGGAAAAATTGATTCTCTATCATATTAACTTCATCTAATATTTTTATACCCTAAAAGCATAATATAAGAAAAAATAGCGGGGATAGTGAGCATGCATCTGACTATCCCTCTCCGACGAGCTCTCATGAGGGTTTCCTACGATGCAAAAAAAATATTCACCAAAGAAAAACACTTTCCCATTAAGGGTGTTTATAATTTGGTAACGAATGACACCAACTCCATGAAAAAGGAAACCCCACTCTCATGGAAAATTTTATCTAGGTCTATATTGTACAATAATATTTGCATATACCTCTTCAATAACATCATGTGGAGAAAAAAACACCCAATATATTTATACTAAGCTAGTATTCTCCCTTATATCACTTGGAAACGATATATAGAAGAACATTCTATGAGAATATATTTATATGAAAATTTCCTAGGTGGAACTCAAGATAATTCAGCTTCATCTTATGTTGGGTCTGTTGTCACTACCATATCTTAGAAGACAAAACCCAAAAAGTGACCCTCAAAACTAGAACTGAATCCACAAGGGGTTCCATATAACTAGCTCTCTAAGATAATTTCTGGAACCATACCCAATATCATATGTTATATAACTCTATCATTGTGGATATGAGGGTTCCATCACTAATCCCTATGATAAACTGTAATTGGATATTTTAAGGATCTGCATCATCAATCTTGTAAGCAATACTAGGCAATTCAACACCCAAAATGGTATCACCAAGATATCAACAAAACTATAGATATTCTAGAAAGCCACACATTGTATATATACATCTACATATTTGATATTGTCCTAAATAATATCAATTTCATTCTCTAAGAACCACTCCTATATAAACTACAATTTGAAGAACTCTATAATTATTGGGATGGATACTCTTCTACACGTCACCTGGTTCTAGTGATTCCAATCCACACATGACCTCAAGCACTCATTTTCCTCTTAGTCGAAACACATATGGATTAATAGGAAAACACACTAAGTATTATGAATACACAGTATTATTTAATCCTCTATCCACACCTCTTGATCTCATATCAACAGAGGGTAATCCAATATTCTAGTGTAGATGTCCATAAATTTCTTGAGGATTTACATATAGAATAAATATCTTGATGGTGAGGTAAACCCATAATTTCCCAAGGATGGATGCCTCAATACTCCTCCACCATCATAGGATAACGAAAACACATTTCACCAATAATTATGATGTGAATAATAGGAAACTAATGAAGAATAAAATTGTACCTCCGATGAATGTGGGCGTCCATCCGTTCTCATGTATCACTCCTTATCAATGGAAGGAAAACCCATCACAAATAACTAGAAGAACAAATAAAATCACTTGTAGACATGTTTTGATCATGGATGGTAAACATACAGCATATACTAAAGAAAATATTTTGTGTCACCACTACACCTATAGAATAATTTCATCTGAGGCTCTCCCTATCTCTCTCCATGGAGAGCCAAGTACAACTAATTGAAGAAATGATTAATATCTAATCCTCTCCAAAATATCATACATCACAATGGGTGAGTAAAAATTCCCCACTTGTATTTATAGTTCCTAAAAATTGGCTCTATCTTGAGAAATGATTAATATGAATATATATGATAACTACGCATGATATATTGGAGACACATGTTGTTCCCAGAACCACACTCGAATCCTAAAAAAAAAATCATAGAGTCTGGATCTATTAATTCCATTTCCCAATAGTTCACCTCAAATAGGGATTACTTTGACACCTTCACAGAAGTACGATATAAAACATACAAGCTATGGAACATTTTCACCACCCCTCATCATTATCTTCTATAGGTAGCTCATAATCTCTCGTATTGTTTTGAGTTGCATATCATTAATGCATCTCAGTGGGGGAAGCATCCTTCTTTCATAAAGGTATAAAGTCACATATAACATCACAAACATATGGCCTTATCAATTCCCCCTGTCAACCTATAAAATTCGTGCCTATAGGGCCACAGTCAGAATGGGTTCTATCCGTGTAGGAAATTCACACCTTAGAGTCATTCTAGTCCTCCAATTCACAATATGGTGAAACTTGGATCACTAAAAACCCATGAAGATATCTATCTTAGAATCCTATATAGTTCACTCATCACAGATGCAACACAAATGGGTACATATGGATCCTAATGATGATCCATGGATAACATTGGTCACCAATGAAACAATATGATCATCCAAGGTCTGCATAATCCAAAATACTCTGAACACTCCTATGAGTCAAACATTTATTACCTGAGGGTCTATCAGGTCATATAACCACTGTATTATATGTCATTTAAATACATAGAATTTTCATAGACTGTGAATATCATTATCATTCTTGTTTATTATCTCGATAATACAATCAGTGGAAAATCATCAGCCGAATCCACAAAAGGATCCATGCCTTAATAAATAGGTTGTAGCGCTACATGGATCCCACATGAAAAAAATAACATAATGGGTTGTCTATTAACTGAGGCATCATGGCTCACCATTCATCATTATAACACTATCTCCAAATCCCATATGGATTCTATCATAAATTCATCTTGAATGTTATCATTATATTACATGGGGAAAGTATATATTTATTGATTTGAATCTATACTTACATACAAAATAAAGAATAATATATTATGCATGTACCATTGATACCTTCATATATATCTTCTAATGATTAGTTGACAAGAAGGTATTCAGTGTCATGGTGTATGGATACATTGGTCGTTTCACCAACACATGGGTTTCTATCTTGAAATATTAAATCTAGTTAGTTTGATACCATTTCACTAATACCCTAGTGGCCTCATAAGGGTATAAATTTCAATATAAAATCATGTGGTTGAACAAACTCTAACCCCAAATTGTCATCATCCTACCCATCCTGGCCCACCGTTTGAGAGTAATTTTGAGTTGTAGCTTCCACAAACCCTCATCTATAGCACATGGGTTAGTAAAAATCATTAAATGAAATAAATAAAATTTTAGGCCATTGTTTAGTGTACATGTACACACACACACAAACTCAATCATGTACAATTAAAACTAAATTGGAATAATAAGAATGGACAGTAACAACTGGAGTAAAATCCATGTATGTAATAAACTCTAGTGAATAAAAAAGTGTTTGATCACAGAATATGAAATTTAATGCAGAAAAGATGATCTCCCAACTAGAAATGAAGACCTGGACGTGAAAAAATAGTAAAAGAAATGCCGAGAGAGCCCAACTCCGGATCTCTAAACCCTGACCACCATACACGATCAAATGAACCTATGTTTACCTAAGATCCAAATATATATATCAATCGTGATCGTTCCCATAATGGCCCACATTACTGGAAGAAGGTCAAGCCACAACTACCCCATGCTCGCCTCTATAATCTAGGTCTAGAAACAATCATTGAATGGCATAACTAAAATGGGATTCCTTTTTCAAGTAACTGTATACATGCACCCAACCATATATATGCCAAGGAGTAGAGGAATAATAACAAAATATTATAAAATCTATAGTGAAATCAATTAATGTAATAATATATGGGGAATAATAAAAGTTAAGGACATCATAATATGAAAATTAAAGGGGAAAAGACACACCTAAATAGTAAATAATGCTTAATTATAGAAAAATAGGAAGTGAAACGCTGAGAGAGACTAGTTTTAGATTTCCAAAACATTACCACTATACACGGTCAAGATCCCCAATGTATATGTATTCTCAAATGTGGTCAACCCTACCATATAATTGATCTTTTTAAAACACAACACATGTGAGAAATTGTAACACCCCGATATTTTTTGAGAAATATTATTTTTAATTACATTGATGTCTTGTGTTGTATTCTACACCAAGATTATCTTACACTATACACAACACTATACTAGCTTAAAGTATACTCAAACACTATTCTAGGCTTGTGTTGCATGTCAGAGCAACCTTCATTGATAACGTGTGTTTTACACAATACCATGTTTCACTAAACGAGATATTATTTTAATATTGTTATGAACTAGCCATTATGAATATTAATACACACTTAATGAAATTTTATTAATTTTATCGATCAAAATGGTCTTCATTTTTGGATTCGGAATATCGAAATTACCTAATGGTTAATTTTTGGTATTTTTCTAAAAACTTTATATTTTTTATGAATAGTGAAAACACTAGGTTACTATATAAAAACCAAGTTTTAATTTACATAATTATTTATTTTACTTAAAATTTATTTTAGGTCATAATTGATACATAATACCTATATAAGTTCAATTTAATTCATTGGAGTCATTTTATAATAATTTTAGATATATAAAAACTTTATTAAACTTTTCACCGTCTTTTACCCATCTTCTAGGAGCATTTGCAATTGTAAATAAAACTTAATTTTACCTCTTATATGTGTTTAATTTTGAAATTCGGAGATACACGGTTAATATCAAGGAGTAAAATTTGTTTCAATAAGATAAAAACAGTTTTTGGTGAGTAGTAACTTTTTACTTTTATTTTCCCCGGTTAAAAGTAAATAAGGTATTTGAGGGTAAAAATGATATTTTTATTACATAACACATTTCCTAATTCTATTGTATAAGTCTAATTCGATTAAAAACAACCTTAGTAATAATATATTACCCTTTAGGTATACCTGGATTAGATTAGGACATTTATTATTATTTTATTTTAAGAAGAGTTAAAATAGTTAAAAACAATTTTTAATAATTAAAATTTTTTTAACATTGGGATATACATAAGATAAATTAAACTATAAATAGTCATTATAAATATAAATATATTTCCTCCATAATGATATTTTATTTATAATTTTTAGACATTCAAAAATCTATTTTAATTATGACACAATAATGATGCAGTAATTACCTTATTAATGAAATGTAACATAATTGATGTTATAAATACCCAACTAAATGTAATTTCAGACTTTTTATAAATTCCAATAATTTTATAGGTTAATATAAAATGTTATAATTGATTCAATTAACTTTTTGCTAACTTATCATGCTGTTATTCTTTTCATAAAAATCAATTACCAAAATAGTGTCAAAATGGACGTAAAATAGTTTTTAAAACAAATATTATATTAATAATTGTTATTCTATTCCTAAAAATATATTGTTTGGAAAAATGACATATAAAAGGTTATATATAGTAATAATTAACCACTTGGGTTTCTTTTTTCTTGTTATATTATGTTTATTAACCATATAGTGTACGAAAACATGAAGACACGGTAAAAGATAAATTATTTAACTTAGAGTTAAATATAAATGATAAGGTTAAAATAGAAACCTAAGCTTCTCTAAAACCTATTGGTTGAGCGTAAATATACTCATACGTACTTTATCTTTGAAATAAGTCACTTTTAAGCTATTATAAACCGAATATGACTTAATTATGAAATAAGATTTTATGTTTTTCCTAAAGTTCCCCTCTCCTCCCTTATAAAAGGGCACCTCCTCCCTCATCTATTTAAAACAATTTGAGCCTTCATGCTTGGCCAAACCCTTAACATTACCCTTCTAAAGTTCTTTAGAAACATTATAACGGTTCTGGTCTCCTCAAAAGACCATCTATAGTGCCTTATGAGGAAGCTTAAAAGAGGTGCGTCAATGAAGAGGTAGTCTCTTCTACCGATTCTTTCAAGTTTCTATCTTCTTCATATTCTTAGTCTTTAATTGTTTAATTATAAAGTAATAACATCAGTATCTCTAATATAATTATATTTTATTATAAATATGGAACAACCCCATTTCACCTTCTATCAATCCTATGGAAAATGAAATCACCGCGCATGCGTACGTACGGAATACCGTCTCCACATTGTGGTGTAATCTGATTTTCCCCCACCACCTTACTTGGATGGCTATAATGGTGTAAATAATAAATATATAAAATTTTTATAACATAATAATGACTCTATTATATTATATCATCCACTACAATTCCATTCAATAATTATGGGAATGATATAATCGCTCATGCCTACCTACGGATTACCGTCTCCACGACGCGATGAGATTCAATCTCCATGTTAACCATTCAAGAATGATTATAAAGTATATATAATGAATAATATTGACATATATGACATAATTAAGTTACTGGATTTATTAATATATATATATTTGTGTTTGTGTGTGTGTCATCTACTTAATTTCATTCAATTCAATAAGGAAAGGAAAACAGTGTTCATGCGTACGTACGACCTACCGTCTCCATGAATAGTGTATTTCATTTCATTCATCTTTCTATTATATATATATATATATATACATAATATATATGATATATAAATCATGAATTACATTCTGGAATTAATTAAATCATGATATAAGTAATAATAATATCAAGAACAACAAGTCCAAACATGAACGATAAATAAAACAATTTTAACCAAAACGAAACTTTAACATGGAATTTACCAAATAACGGGTAATATAAAGTTGTATGTTAATCATATATGATATCATAACAATGAATATGATTCTGAAATAATTAAATGATATTATTTAAATCATTATACAGGAGGTTCAGATACATACGATGCATATCAGACCTAAGGCAAAGGATAATTTTTCAATCTCATTTTTATTCAAGATTTCTTATACGTAAGTATTTACTAGGTTTATATTTTTCATCCATGTACATAAAAATGTTTTTCATAATCTGGTTAATATTATTCCATGTATGTTTAGAGTCATGTTTACCCCTATTTTACTTTTACTTTATGTTATAGAAGGGATCATTCTTTTAATTACCATGCGTGGTACTTTTTGACTTTTCCGACAAAAGTAAGAGGAGAATGTTTTTTTAACTTATACGGAATGAATGAATTTTTACAGTTTTATGATGGATAATTTTTATGAAGATTATTGTACAATTTTTCATGATTATTTTCATCAAAATACTTTTCTTTTAAAATTTAATGGCATTTTGAGAAACGAAAATGACTTTGAAGAAGAAATGATATTTTCCTCAAGAATTCATTTCAAGTGTTTTATCAAAACTATTTTCCATCTAAGATGACATTATTAAGTATGTTTATGTTTCAAGTATAATGTATCTATTATTTAAATGGTTTTATTTTTATTATGATTAAATGATATCCATTTCATTTAAATGGATTATGTTATGATGGGATGATGTTTATGAAACCCATTTTATTGGTTGGGTTATTATGAATGATGTATGTTTATTTTGTGCCCTTATAAAGAATTATTTCATATGATATGGGTGGGACCTATATCTCCCTCCAATGCATTGGGTAAAGATTTATATCTTATGAGATAGACATGGCTGGAATGGTTGGTAAATCTAGTTCAGTGATACAGGACTTGAACAAGGACTGAACTCGATTCAGAAAGGGAATTTGTCCACTAAGATGGTCTTGGCAGCAATGCCTTGGGAACTATGGAAATCATATCATGTGATTAATGGTTTTACACAATTACATGTTTTATTCCCATGTTATTTCATTATGATTGATGTTCCATTATTATATATGACTTATGTACTTCCATTATTTATGTCATTGCTCAAGATTTTGATGTTTTGATTTTATGTTAATGTTTTTGCATTAAAATGTTTATGGATTTTTTTTGCGTTCCCTATTTTTACCCTTACTGAGAATTTCAGCTCACCCTTTTTATGTTTTCTTTTCCCCAAGTTATAAACAATGGTTTTAGTTAAGAAAAAAAGGAGAAAATATTTATGGGAGATGTTGATGATCTTTCACCATGAATAGATGATTATATTCTGAGTATACACAAAACTATTATGGTCCATTGGTGTTTGTTTTTGTTATGTATTAAGTATTCCGCAAAAGTAATGTAATGTCCATGTAATTCATGCTTTTGTCTCTACAGTTGGTATCAGAGGAAAGGTTTAGTTATCCTTTGGAAACTAGGTTCCGAAAAACTTTAGTGAGATCCCTAGAGATATTTCTAAGGTATGTCTAGGGATGTCCCTGAGGTTAAACATAGGAATAAGATATAGTCCAATAATTATGGTAACAATATTAGAATTAAACATAAAATGTTAGATATTGAAGGTACTCCCCATTTTTTATTATTTTTTCCTCTCACAATATTATTTTTGAGTTTTAGAAATTGGCTGGAAAAAGGACGATTCACGATAATGGAGGATATGATGCACAATGGAATGATATTCTTCATGAGAACCCAAATGAAACAGTATATGGAATTCCAAACATCGTTATTATTCCTAATCATAAATCTCATAATATGATCAATAATATACACTTTGGTAAGGTTCCCTACATAGCTAATAAGATAAAGTAGATGTTTCATGATGATCATAGTGGAATGAAAGTTCAATTTTCCATATGTAAATCAAGTGGGAAGAGGCACCATGGAGAATGTTTCAACGGAACTAGAAGATTCTTTGGGTGTGTAAAATGAAGGACACAAAGCCAGTAATTATAAAGTAAAGGTTTTGTTAACACCATGGACAAGGATAATGGTATTTCTAAGACATCAACAATAGTTAAATGTTTTAAATGTGGAATTTACGAGCATTATGCAATCCAATTCCATAAGGTAATATATCATAAGAGAATCAGCATGGTCGTATGGGTAGTATTTAGGTTGATCATGATGAATAGACTACAAATGATATTTGAGAGGAAATAAGTTTTGAGGAATAAAATGATGAAGCTCGGTAGGTGGTTTAAGAAGGAGTGGAATGATTGAATGTTTATCCAGAATAATGTATGGTACTATGGAATAAAGAAAAATCTATGGATTGTTACACTGTTGTCATTCCTTGAGTTTTTGAAAGTATATGATGAACGGTACCAGAAACCATGAAAGGTTATTCAAATATTTTTGGAAGTAGATGATATGTTCATAATGAAAGGATAAGGAGATAATGATATGTTTGATTGTATTAATGAGCTCACGACTGGTATAAGGACAAAGTGATATCATGCTTTGAGTATATAGAATATATCAGATTTTGGTATGTGGAAAATGTTAACTCTTAACAGCATTCTTGTATTCACTAAGGTTTAAGGGGTATTCATTTTTCAATAGAATACATGATTAAGGCATTCGAATGATTGGAATGTGACCAACAAGACATATCTTATGATATATGGGGATAAATGAAAGTATTTTCATGCATGGTAGATGACCTCTCTGTCAATATTTTTCCTTATATTGTGAGTTTGGGTAAGCCTAAATATTGGAATAGATTATGTTTGACATTAGATAGTATTGTTTAAGTCTAGAATATGTCGATATTATTTTTAGAATGTTATAATAGTTCATTTTTAGGAAAAGGACAACCCATAGGACGAGAGGCAACCCATCGCGTCAGACAAGGATGTGGGAATTTAACCCACATTCGAAGTGTGAGAAGCCTTTATCTCATGACACTGGCCTACAGGATGTCCCTTTTTAGTAGAAATATGTTTTAATTTATTATGTGGCCGGATATATAGGAACCATATATGATTAATCTCACTATAGATGGAATTATTTATATTTAATAACTTTTTCTAGACTTTTGTTTGAGACAGATGGAATGACCTATCATTCTATCACATGATCTACTAACATTCCATGAATGAAAAATTCAACTTCATTATATATGAGATGAAGTGGAAATTGTTCGATGCAAGAACAACGGTCAGATTGTACCAAAATCAAATAAGTATTTCTTTTAATTAAAAAATTCATCAACATTAGGGAATTGATCTTGAAAACCAAAAATGTTGTCCTAGTGCACTCATATTTGATGAATCTGATGGTACCTTAGATCATCACAAATTTATGGCTTTATGTTTTTTGGATTTTTCATAGCCATACTGTCTACCACTCTTCATCTAATCATGATTGATAGATTTCTCTTCCATATCCACATTTTCACCTATATTCTCTTATGTGGAAACCTGGTGATGAGTTACTCTATGTATCCATTTTGTATCTAACGCTCTTTTTTAAAATGATGATTTAGTAATCATTTTTACGATGTGGGATTCTATGAATGAAACTTTCAAGTAGTAATCCATTTATAACCCTGAAGAATTTCGATGGAAAAATTCATTTTAAGGGGGGTAAAATGTAACACCCTGAGATTTTATGAGAAATGTTATTTTTAATTATTTTAATTTCTTGTGTTGTATGCTACACCAAGATTACATTTTGTTATACGAAACATTGTATTAGCTTACAGTATACACAAACACTATTCTAGGCTTGTGTTGCACGCCAGACTAACCTTCATTGATAGCGTGTGTTGTACGCAATACCGAGTTTCACTAAACAAGATATTATTATAATATAATAATGAACTAGCTATTATGAATAGTAATGCCCACTTTTTTAAATTTTATAAATTTTATCTTTCAAAATGGACTTTATTTTTTGATTCAGAATATCAAAATTACCCTAGGGTGAATTTTCGGTATTTTTCTGAAAACATTCAAATTTTGATGAATAGTGAAAACAATATGTTACTATTTAAAAACAAACTTTTTATTTAAATAATTATTTATTTTCTTTAATTTTATTTTATTTCAAAATTGATAAATAATACCTATATAATTTCAATGTAATTAATTGGAGTCATTTTATAATAATTTTAGATATATAAAAATTTTATTGAACTTTTCACCGTCTTTTACCCACCTCCTAGGAGCATTTTCAATTGTACATAAAATGTAATTTTAAGGCATCTATGAGTTGAATTTTGAAAATATGAGAGACATTATTAATATCAATAAGTTAAATGTGGTTCAATAAGATAAAAATAATGTTTGGTGAATGGTAACTTTTTTACATTTATTTACCACGCTAAAAAGTAAATAGGGTAATTAAGGGTAAAAATGATATTATTATTACCCTAAAACATGTCCTAATTCTATTGGATAAGTTTACTTCAACCAAAAAGAACATTAGAAACAATATATTACCCATTAGGTATACTTGGATTAGATTTGGACATTTATTATTATTTTATTTAACGAAGAGTTATAATAGTTTAAATCAAAGTTTAATAACTAAAAAATTTTTAAAATAGGGGTATACATAAGATAAATTCGACTATAAATATTCATTAGAAATATAAAAAGGATTTCCAACATAATAATATTTTATTTATAATTTTTACACATTATATAATTTTATTTTATTTATGACACAATGATGATGTAGTGATATACTTATTATTGAAATATTAACATAATCGATGTAATAAATACAACAATAAATGTAATTTGAGTCTTTTAATGAATTACACTAATTTTTAGGTTAATATGACATGTTAGGAGTAATTAAATGAACCTTTTTCGAACTAATCAAGCTGTTATGATTTTCAAAAAATCAATTACCAAATTGTGTCAAAATTGACATAAAATAGTATATAAAACAATTATTATATTATTAATTGTTATTCTATTCATAAAAATCTAAGGATTGACCAAATGACATATATAAGGATATATAAATTATTAATGAACCACTTGGGGTTTGTTTGTCTTGTAATAGTATGTTTATTAACCATATAGCGTAAGAAAACAAGAAGACATTGTATGAGTTAAATTATTTAACTTAAAGTTAATCTGAACGATAAGGTTAAAATAGTGACCCATACTTCTCTAAAACCTATTTTCTGAGAGTATGTCGACCCATCCCCACATTAGCTTTGAATTAAGTCACTTTTGAGCCATTATAAACCGAATATGACTTTATTATAAAATAATATTTTATGTTTTTTCCTAAAGTGTCCATCCCCTCCCTTATAAAAGAGCACCTCCTCCTTCTTCTATTAACACAATTTTGAGCCGTCAAGATCTTCTAAACCCTACCCATTTCCCTTATAAACATCCATAGAAACATTATAGAGGTTTTGGTATCCTCAAAATACCAACTATTGTGCCTTAAGTGGAAGCATAAAAGAGGTGTGTCAAAGAAGAGGTAATCTCTTCTACCGATTCGTTCAGGTTTATTTCTTCTTCAACATCTTCTTATTTAGTTGTTTAATTTAAAGTATTAACATACATATCACTAATATATTGATATTTTTTAATAAATATGAGAAAACCCCATTTCACCTTCAATCCATCCTATGGAAAATTAAATTACAGTGCGTGCGTACGTACGGAATACCGTCTCCACCCTATGGTGTAATCTGTTTCCCCCCACCACCTTACTTGGATAGGTATAATGGTGTAAATAATAACTATATATTGTTATCACAACATCATACTGATTCTCAGATATTATTTCATCCAATCTAATTCCATTAAACAATTAATGGAATGATATCATCGCTCATGCATACGTACGGATTACTGTCTCCACGACGCAATGAGATTCATTTTCTATGTTAACCATTCAAGAATGATTATAAAGTATATATAATGAATAATATTGAAATATATGACATAAATAAGCTACTTGATTAATATATATATACATATATATTTCATCTAATTACTTTCATTCATGTCCATAAGGAAAGAAAAACAACGTTCATGCGTACATACGGCCTACTGTCTCCATGAACAGTGTATTTCATTTCATTCATCTATATATTATATATATATATATACTGGATATATATGATTTATAAATAATTATTTAAATTCTATAATTATTTAAAGTATGATATAATTAATAATAATATCAAGAACAACAAGACCAAACACCTACGATAAATTAAATGATTTTAACCAGAACATTGCTTTAACATGGAATTTACAAAAGAATGGGTAATATAAAGTCATAAGTGAACCATATATGATATCATAACAATGAATATTATTCTATAATAAGTAAATGATATTATTTAAATCATTACATAGGTGGTTCGGATAATTACAAATCATATCAGACCTAAGGTAAGGGAAAGTTTTTCAATCTCATTTTTATTCAAGATTACTTATACGTAATTATTTACTGGGGTTATATTTTTCATCCATGTAAATAAAAATGTTTTTCATAAATTGTTTAATATTATTACATGTATTTTTAATGTCATGTTTACCCCTCTTTGACTATTACTTTTTTTATGGAATGAATCTTTTTTTTGTTTACCATATGTGGTACTTATTGACTTTTTCGACAAAAGTACGAGGAGAAGGTTTTTTTAATTATATGGCATGAATGGATTTTTACTGTTTCATAAAACCTAATTTTCATGAATATTATTCTAAAATTTTGCAAGATTATTTTCAAAAAAATCATCTTCTTTTAAAATTTCATTGCAATTTGATTAAATAAAATGATTTTGAAGAAGAAATGTTATTTTCCTCCAGAATTCATTTAATTTGTTTTATCAAAACTATTTTCCATATAAGATGACATTATTAAGAATGTTTATGTTTCAAGTATAATTTATATATTATTTACATGGTTTGATTTTTCTTATGATTGAATTATATCCATATCTTTTATATGGATTATGTTATGATGGGATGATGTTTATGAAACACATTTTATACTTTGAGTTATTATGAATGATGTATGTTTATTTTGTGGCACAAGTAAGAATGATTTCATTATGAGATGGGTGGGACCTATATCTTCCTCCAATCCATTGGGTATAGATTTATATCTAATGAGATATACATGGCTGGAACGGTGGGTAAATTCGGTTCAGTGACATAGGACTGGAAGGAGGAGTGAACTCGAATCAGAAAGGGACTTTGTCCACTAAGATGGTCTTTGTAGCAATGCCTTGGCTACTATGGAAACCATATAATGAGATTAATGTATTTCCACAATTAAATGTTTTATTACCATGATATTTTATCATCATTTATGTTCCTTTATGATATATGCCTTATGTACTTTCAAGATTTATGTCACTGCTCAATATTTTTATGTTTAGATTTTATGTTCAATTGTTTGCATTCAAATGTTTATGGAATATTTTAAATTCCCTATATTTACCCTTACTGAGCATTTGATCTCATCTTTTTATGTTTTCTTTTCCCCATGATATAAAGAATGTTTTTAGGTACAAAAACAAAAGGGGATGATCTTTATGGGAGATGTTGAAGATCTTTCACCATGATTAGAAGATTATATTTCGAGTTTCCAAAGACACTAAACTATTACTGTCCTTCGGTGTTTCTTTTGTTATGTATCAAGTATTCATTAATGTAATTTCCATGTACATCAAGCTTTGGGTATCTACAGTTGGTATTAGATGAAAGGTTTAGTTAACCTTTGGAAACTAGGATCCAAAAAACCTTAGTGATATCCCTAGAGATATTTCTAAGGTATGTCTAGGGATGTCCCCAATCGTATGTATAAGTATAGGATATAGTTCTATAATTGCGGTAACGATTTTGTAATTAAACCTAAGATTTTAGATATTGAAGGTAATCCCCCTTGATTATTATTTTTTCCTCTCACAATATTATTTTTGGGTTTTAGGAAATGGATGGAAATATGAAGATTCATGATAATTGATGATATTATGGACAATGGGATGACATTATTCATGAGAAACCAAATGAAACGGGATTTGGAAGACCAAATATCGTTATTATGCTTAATCATAAATCTAATAATATGATAAATAATCTCAACTTTGGTAAGTTTCCTGACTTAGCTAATAAGAGAAATATTTATTTTCATGATGATCATAGAGGAATGAATGTTCAATTTCTCTAATGTAAATCGTATGGGAAGAGGCATCGGGGATAATTTTTCAAAGGAACTGGAAGATGCTTTGGGTGTGGAAAAGAATTACTCAAAGAAAGTAATTATAAAGGAAAAGATTCAGTTAACACCATGGACACTGATAATGGTATTTCTAAGACATCAACAAAGGTTATATGTTATAAATGTGGAATGTTAGGGCATTATGAAAACCAATTCCCTAAGGGAAAAGCTCATGAAGAGAATCAGCATGGTCGTTTGGGTAGTATTTATTTTGATGATGATGATGAGACTAAAAATGATATATGAGGGGAAATAATTGTTGAGGAATAAAATTATAAAGCTCAGTCGGTGGTTTAAAAAGGTAGTGAATGCTTTTATGTTTATCAAGAATAATGTATGGTACTATAAAATAATGAAAAATCAAAGGATTGTTACATTTTTTTATTTCCTTGAGTTTGTGAAAGTATATGATGAATGGTACCAGTAACCATGAAAGGTTATTGAAATATTTTTGGAAGGTAGATGATATGTAAATAATGAAAGGATAAGGAGATAAGGAGATATTTGATAGTATTAATGAGCTCATGACTTGTATAAAGACAAAGTGATATCATGGTTTGAGTATATAGAAATTTTGGGATTTTGGTATGTGGAAAGGGATAACTTTTAACTGCATTCATGTTTTCAGTAAGGTTTAATGGGTATTCATTTTTCATGTGAATACATGATTAAGGCATTCAAAAGTTTGGAATGTGGCCAAGAAGAAATTTCGTATGATAAATGAGGATAAAATATGGTATTTCCATTCTTGGTAGATGACCTCTCTATCAATCTTTTTCCTTATACTGTGAGTTTGGGTAAGCCTAAAGAATGGAATAGATTATTTTAGACATAAGATAGTATTGTTTAATGATAGAAAATTTTGATATTATTTTCAGAATGTTATAATAGTATAGTTTTAGAAAAAGGAAAACTCGTAGGATGGGTGACAACCCGTCGCGTCGGATAAGGATGCAGGTATCGAACACACAACTGAAGTGTGACATGCCTTTATCGCCTACCACTAGCCTACATAAAGTCCCTATATAGTAGAAATTAGTTTTAATTTATTAATTGGCATGATATATAGGAACCATATATGATTAATATCATTATAGATGGACTTATGTATATTTAATAATTTTTTATAACCATTTGTTTGAGACAAATGGAATAACCTATCATTCAATCGCTTGATCTGCTAACACTTCACTAATGAAAAATTCAACTTCATTAATTTAAGGGATGAAGTGGAAATTTTTCAAGGCACAAACAACGGTGAGATTGTACAAATATCAAATAAGTATTTATTTTAATTAAAAAATTCTTCAACATTAGGGAAATGATCTTGAAAACCTAAAATGTTGTCCTAGTGCCCTCATATCTGATGATTTAGATGGTACCTTAGATCATCCCAAATTTATGGCTTTATGATTGTTGGATTTTTTTATTTCCATGTTATTTACCACTCTTCATCGAAACATGATGGTTATATTTCCCTTCCCTATACATATTTTCACCTATATTCTCCTATGTGGAAAACCAGTGATGACTTACTTTGGGTATCCATTATGTTTCTAACGGTCATTTTTGAAATGATGACTTAGTATTCCTTTTTTACAATGTGGGTTTCTATGAATGAAACTTCCAAGTAGTAAACCATTTATAACCCCAAAAAATTTTGAGGGAAAAATCCATTTTATGGGGGGTAGAATGTAACACCCCGATATGTTATTAGAAATATTATTTTTAATTACTTTGATGTCTTGTGTTGTACGCTACACCAAGATTATCTTGCACTATATGCAACACCGTATTAGCGAATAGTATATGAAAACACTATTATATTCTTCTGTTGCATGCTAGAGAAACCTTTCTCGATAGCGTGTGTTGTACACACTACCGAGTTCCACTAAACGAGATATTATTATAATATTATTATGAAACAGTAGTTATGAGTAGTAAAACCCACTTTTTGAAATTTTATAAATTATATCATTCAAAATGGACTTCATTTATGGATTCGGAATATCGAAATTATCCTAGGGTGAATTTTTGGTATTTTTCTAAAAACTTTCATTTTTTGATGAATAGTGAAAACACTAGGTTACTATTTAAAAACCGAATTTTTATTTTAATAATTATTTATTTAATTTAAATTTAGTTTAAGTCAAAATTGATATATAATAACTATATATGTTGAATTTAATTCATTGGAGTCATTTTATAAAAATTTTAGATATATAATAATTTTATAGAACTTTTCACCGTCTTTTATCCAACTCCTAGGAGCATTTGCAATTGTACATAAAAATTAATTTTACCACTTCTGTGAGTTGAATTTTGAAAATCAAAGAGACATGTTCAATATCAAGGATTAAAATGTGGGTCAATAAGATAAATTTTTTTTCGGGAGAATAGTAACTTTTTTACTTTTATTTACCACACTTAAAAGTAAATAGGGTAATTAAGGGTAAAAATGATATTGTTATTGCCCTAACACATGTCCAAAATCTATTGGATAATTTTAATTCCACTAAAAACATCCTTAGGAATATAATATTACCCTTTAAGTCTACATGAATTTGATTAGGACATTTATTATTATTTTATTTTAAGAAGAGTTAAAATAGTTAAAATCAATGTTTAATAACTGAATTTTTTTTACTATAGTGTTATACATAAAATAAATTCGACTATAAATATTCATTTGAAAGGTAAAATTATTTCCTACATATTGATATTTTATTTATGATTTTTAGATATTATATAATTTAATTTATTTATGACACAATGATGATGCATTAATTACCGTATTAATGGAATATTAACATAATTGATGTTATAAATACCGAAATAAATGAAATTTGAGACTTTTAATAAATTAAACTTATTTATTAGGTTAATATGACGTGTTATTATTGATTCAATATACTTTTTTCGAACTAATCATGCTGTTGTAATTTTCAAAAAATTCAATTACCAAATAGTGTCAAAATTTACATATAATAGTTATTAAAACAAATATTATATTATTAATTGTTATTATATTCCATAAATTCTATGGGTTGGAAACATGACTTATCTAATGTTATATATATAAATAAAGAACCGATTGGGGTTATTTTTTCTTGTTATAGTATATTTGTTAACCATATAGTGTAAGAAAACAAGAAGACAAGGTAAAAGTGAAATTATTTAACTTAGAGTTAAATCTAAATGATAATGTTAAAATAGAAATATAAACTTGTATAAAACCTATTTTTTGAGAGGATTTAGACCCATCCCTTATTTATCTTATAAATAAGTTACTTTTGATCCATTATAAACCGAATAGGACTTTATTATAAGATAATATTTATTGTATTTCCTAAAGTGCCCCTCTCCTCCCTTATAAGAGGGCACCTCATCCCTCTTCTCTGTACACAATTTTGAGACTTAATGCTTGGCCAACCCATTATTATAGCCCTTATAAACATCCCTAGAAACAATATAGAGGTTTTGGTCTCTTCAAAGGACCAACTATAGTGCCTTAAGAAGAATCATAAAAGAGGTGCGTCGAAGAAGAGGTAATCTCTTCTACCGATTCTTTCATGTTTCTTTCTTCATCAAATTATTCTTCATTAGTTGTTTCATAATAAATTAATAACATCAGTATAAATAATATATTGATATGTTATTATAAATATGAAACAATCCCATTTCACCTTCTATACATCCTATAGAAAATGAAATCACAATGTGTGCGTACGTACCGAATACCGTCTCCATGCTATGGTGTAATCTGTTCCCCCCCCCCCACCTTACGTGGATGGGTATAATGGTGTAAAGAATAATTATATATGGTTATTATAACATCATACTGATTCTGAGATATTATATCATCTACTCCAATTCCATTCAATAATTATGGGAACAACATCATCACTTGTGCATACGTACAGATTACCGTCTCCACGGAGCGATGAGATTCATTCTCCATGTTAACCATTCAAGAATGATTATAAAGTGTATATAATGAATAATAATGAAAAATATGACATAATTAAGCTATTGGATATATATATATATATATACATATATATTTCATCTACTTACTTCCATTCAAGTAAATAAGGAATGAAAAACAACGTTCATGCGTACGTACGACCTACCATCTCCATGAACGGTGTATTTAATTTCATTCATATATCTATTATATAAATATATATACAGAATATATATGATATACTAATCATGATTTAATTTATGTAATTATGTAAATCATGATATAAGTAATAATAATATCAATAACAATAAGTCCAAACACGTACGATAAAGAAAATGATTTTATGAAAAATGCTGCTTTAACATGGAATTTACAAAAGCATGGGTAACATAAAGTCATAAGTGAACCATATATGATATCACAACAGTGAATATGATTCTTTAATAAGTAAATGTCATTATTTAAAAAATTATATAGTAGGTTTGGATACGTACGAAGTATATCAGACCTAAGGTAAGGGATAATTTTTCAGTCTCATTTTATTCGAGATTGCGTATACATAAGTATTTATTGGGGTTATATTTTTCATCCATGTACATAAAAATGTTTTTTATAATGTGTTTAATTTTATTCCATGTATTTTTAAGTTCATGTTTACTCCTCTTTTACTGTTACTTTGTGTAATGGAAGGAATATTTCTTTTGTTTACCATACGTGGTACTTTTGACTTTTCCGAAAAAGTACGAGGAGAATGTTTTTTTAACTTATACTGCATGAAAAGATTTTTACGGTTTCATAACGCTTAATTTTCATGAAGCTTATTCTACAAGTTTTCATTATTATTTCCCAAAAAATCATTTTCTTTTATAATTTCATGGGTTTTTGAGAAAAGAAAAATATTTTGAAGAAGAAAGTTTATTTTCCTCCAGAATTCAGTTCAAGTGTTTTATCAAAACTATTTTCCATCTAATATGAAATTATTAAGTATGTTTATGTTTCAAGTATAATGTATCTATTATTTACATTGTTTTATTTTTCTTATGATGAAATGATTTCCATATCTTTTTTATGGATTATGTTCTGATGGGATGATGTCTATGAATCCCATTTTATTCCATTGGTTATTATGAATGATATATGTTTATTTTGTGGCACAAGTAAGAATGATTTAATAATGATATGGGTGGAACCTATATCTCCCTCCAATGCATTGGGTAAATATTTATATCTCATCAGATAAACATAGCTAGAATGGTGAGTTAATCTGGTTTAGTGATACATGATTGGAATGAGGAGTCAACTCGATTCAGAAAGGGACTTCTTCCACTAATATGGTCTTGGAAACAATGCCTTGGCTATTATGGTAATCATATCATGTGCATAATGGTTTTCCAAAATTACATGTTTTATTCCCCTGCTATTTTATCATGATTGAGGTTCCTTTATGATATATTTCTTACTTACTTCCATGATTTATATCATTGCTCATGATTTTGATGTTTAGAATTTATGTTCATGTTTTTTCATTCAAATGTTTATGGATTGTTTTACGTTCCGTATGTTTACCATTACAGAGAATTTGATCTCACCCTTTTTATGTTTTCTTTTCCCCATGATATAAATAATTGTTTTAGGTAAGAAAACAAAAGGGGAAGAACTTTATGGGAGATGTTGAAGATCTTTCACGACAATTAGAAGATTATATTTTGAGTTTCCAAAGACACTAAACTGTTACGGTCCTTCGCTATTGTTTTTGTTATGTATTAAGTATCCGAGAAAAGTAATGTAATTTCCATGTACTCCATGCTTTGTGTCTCTACAGAAATGATCATGTGAGGGTGAGTATATACATACCTTGTAGGACCCCCCCCCCCCCAAAATGAAGATGTAGTGATATAAGACATGATATATGTAGTCATCTAATAAAAATTAATGTATTCCCATTAGTAAATGAGACAAAAAAAATTAGAAACCCAGATATGCATAACAAGTTTCACAAACATCTGAGAAATGGGATCTCCATATCCACATTCATGCTAGGAAAAATATGTCTTCAAATAGTACCAATTATTCATCATCAATGAAAACCATATTATGGGTCTATATAAAGGAGTATAAATTTTGATTACACACATTGAACCAATGTTCCACACTTTCAAGTGGGGAAAATAATCCAATAGAGGACCCGCGACAATGTACAACATGGGGGACTCACTCATGGAATGAATAGATGACCCACACTCTAAAATTATTTTAGTGTGCCACTATGTGTGTAGATGACCCAATCTATTATATGAGTGGAGGGTTCCAATAAATAGTTAGAGGTACCATCCCATGATATGACAGGAGAGATCCACAATATAGGATGGGGAACCATTCCCATACACACTAAGAGTGTCCAATCTATCTCTCTCTATATATATATGACCCATTCTATATTCAAATAGGTGGAACCACTATGAAGATAGGGGAACTAGCCCTTGATAAAACTAAAGGGTGCCACACGGTAGGTAGATGAACCATTCCCTGCCACGATAGGAGGATTCCGCTCAGTAGGTAGAGGAACCATTCCCTGATATGATATGAGGTGTCTAGTTACTAGGTAGTGGTCCCATGACCACATATGGTAGGAGGTTTCCACACACTATTTAGTATACCCATTCCCTAATATAACATTTTTTACTTTTGATATTAGTGTAGCCAGCTGGTTGATCAAAAGGGATTGGGTTTGTGTAAAATCATTCACATTAGATTCACTATTACGAAAAAGTAACCAATGAGAATATTCACAGAAATGGATACAAATAGAAGTTATATATTCATAATGCCCTTCTTTCAATATGCTGGAACTCTTGGGGTGATTAGTAAAACGATGCTAAGAAACTAACATTGGTGAGTGGATGTGAGGTCAGGGTCATCAATCCATTTATTGGGAAATTGATTCCTTTTCAGGAAAGTTTGTTATATTTAAAACTTTTTTAATAATACTTCATTAATTTCCATGTATGAAATGAATCACCATTGAATTAATAATCAATTATTAGCATGCATGGAGTTCAATGTTATCATTATTTATCCTAGGATATTAATTAATATATATATATATATATATATGTTTCTGTGTGTGTGTATCTGAGGTTCTGCATCAAAGGTATGCTATTATATACTGATTAGAGATTCTTTGTTCATTATCACATTATGCTAGATTTTTAGACACAAATTAATGTGCTTTAAATTGTATCATTATCTAGGGAGAAGATAATTTTTTGATATCATACACATGATATGAGATTCTTATATAACATGGATAAAGTAATTAGAACCTAAATAGTCTTTTTCCACTTATTGGGTCACAGAATACCATTTATGGTCAAGTGATGAGGACAATATTTTTATTTTTAGTGTCACGTGACAAGGATGTCTAGGTGAATGATTATTAACCATGATTTAGTGTCTTACTTATTCCTCAGTGGTCCAAGGTACCTCAAAGTAATACGGATTCCCATGTTAAATTTGAACCTCGTGACGATGTGTAAGGATGATATATGGTTGATTTGGGGTGTTGGGATTGAAACTGAGGTAGGTGTCCTACGTATCCCATTTGGATGAGAATCAATGCCCACATAGTTCAGTGATATGGAACTATTCCTATGGATGACCTTGAATTTTTCTCACATGGTATTATGGCCCATTGTAAGGATTAAGATGGGGTTTATTATGAAAAAATATATGAATTTCAGATCATGATAAGTATATTGACTCATGGAGATTAAGGGTGTTTTATTTGGTGATTAATATTGATGAGGCTACCTAATTGTTGGGTTATCGGGTTCGGTTTTAAGGATAATGACTTGGTGATTTTGATGCCTAGTTGGGGATTACCCCTAAAACGGATCCAATGATGTATATAAATTATGGTTTGATATTACTCTTGAAAAGGAGTCCCATGCCATTTTTTTGGAACTAATACTTTTAATTGATTATAATAAGTGTTCAGGAATCATGTGGATCATATGACCATCGATATCATATAGTCCCAGGTAAGTCATGTTTTGTGTGAGAAACAAGAGTGAGAATAAAATCCAACAATTCACATGATTTTATTTTCAATGATATTTGATACCTGACAATGAGGAACTGTGCATGTGTGATCCTCTAAATGAAGGATAGAGTAAGATATGAAGGAAGAATCTCTGCCAAAACAGGAATTCAACTATGTGGATGATATGATCAAGACCTTCTACTATGACCTGAAGTCATAATGAGTCATTATTGAATGTCATAAAAAAGAGTAATAATAATATCTAAAAATCCATACACTTCTCCTCATTCTCTAATGGAATAGTATGAAGCTGTGGGAGATGAAAATGGTGCTTAGATATTCCTATTACTTCTCTTATTGCATATCAAGGATTATAAGATCTAACATCCCATATGGACATGGACTTCAGGGGGAAAATAAGAGAAAGAGTAAAACCTCTGGTAATAATTTATATGGGGCTTACTCTAATGGGGATTCCCTAAAATTGGTTTTTAGGTGGGATTGGAGGATTTCGCATCATTCTAAAAGGAAGTGGGTGCTGATCATCACCCTCCTATCATAGAATCGAAGGCTCCAGCACAAAGATACAACAATGGATGGAAATGCTCATAAAACTCATGTATGAGACCAAGAGTTAATTTAATCATCCCCTAGGGTATGGATTCTCATGAACATGAGAATTGAAATCTATATGAACAATGGGAACCGTAAACATCTTGTAAGACATGTGTAGAATCAATAGACCATTTGAATGAAAATAAAAAATGGAAAACTTGATCATCTACCTATGTTCATTGTATTTCTATTTAAGAAGATTAGATGGAGGTTTCAAATTATTCCCCCTCATATGATGAATCTGAAGTATGGGGATCCCGACTACTAGTTGCTTTGGAGATAGCTCAAAGTTGGGCTCATGGAGGTCATATCCTATAGGTAATGGGATTTTATTATAGGGATTTAGAGAAACTGGACTTGATTTTATCATTATGAATTGGCTATCCTGATATATTTATTCCTTTGTAAATTGACCACCATCGTAAAAACACATAGGATATACCATCGTATTGGCACTATAGGCCCCCAGGTGTCCTTGAATGGTGCTTGAGCAGGTCCCTCCTAAATGTATGAGAATCATGCAGGTGTCTTTCTTCTATGATATAAGGTGTTATCGTGTATGTGTCATGTGAATCAAAAACTTAATGGGACATTGATCTTACTTATCCCCTTTAATTATCTATTCTATTGGTTTTGTAGAGCTACATGACTAATTTTGGGGACATGGGAAAATAGGATGCACCACCAGAGCATAGTTGTATATTTTTATTTCCCATTTGTGGAAATGAGGTGCCATGGGGCCCTATTAATAGGAAAATTGTAGACCATGGTTGAAGGAGTTACCCTACATAGGTCTATGGAGTTGGTTTCAATTTAGGTCCTTAGTTAATGGGTGTCCTTAACTATAGTGTTGCATAATTTGGGGGGGCGGGCTATACGGGCCTTCTAACGTGTAGGGGTGTGTGCACGCATGTCATCTGGGGAAACTAACAATGGTTCTCCATAGGCCTTTTTATCACATTAACATGACTAATGTTCTCTTAAAAACATTTAAACACCCTGAAAAAATAAAGGGTTAAAAAAAACCCTCACTCCGAATTGGATCAGTTTGAATGGTTACAGTCTAGTTATGAGTTAGAACATGGAAAATGTTATAATGATGGGGGATGGAAAAACACATAAAACATTCACATAGATCAGTGGTGTAGTACTAGAATACTAGTCAATTTATCATTTTATATGCATTATTTTTATATATAGGCCAATGGTTTCTATAAATAACAGTGACCCCAGTTGAGTTTTTCTAACTTTTTGGGTTTTTTGATTTTTTGATCTCACCACACAGGTCATCCTCTTTGATATTTTTCACTTCTTATTATGTGAAGTTCCCCCATAACATTACCTAGGGTACAAATACATAGGTAAATGTGATACACAAATTCACAATGATGATATCTCAAGAAGATGTATATGGTACATGGTCTTTTACTAGATGTTTTACCAAGGTCCCACCTATTATATCTTATCAAAGGGCCTTCATGAGTTCATAAAATTTAAAAACATTTGTATTTTACAAGTCATAATTTTAGAATTATCTATGTCAACAGGTTAACATAATGGGAGTACTTTTTAATTATTGTAGGATATTAGGGGTTTCTTCAATTAGATCCAATGACAATGCTGTGGAACATTTTCCAATGATGGTCACAACTATTGGGAAACATTATTATTCCATAGATGAGTCCACTCATCTGAATATGGTTATGTATTTGGAACCTTACCAAATTGAGTACCCACAAAGTGAATATCTTCAACAATTTGAGCATTGAATTTTTAGGGAATCCATTAATCACATGGTATGAAATTATTTTCTGGCATGATTTAATTTGAATTATATCACACGAACTTCTTAAAAAATATCCTCCAAGGGTTCTTATATTATGTATGTAATGTTTCCCATTGGCTGTATCAGGCACCACAATAGTTGGACATCATATCTGAAGCTGCATATACCTAAATCGATGCCTCATTGTTTTGAATAATCCATTAAAACTTCATAGACATATCATATGAAAGGTTAGAAGGGGGTGTAATTTTAGATTTTCATGGGGAGTTAGGACCGAGTGGATGTGGGCATACTAGGTGAACAAAAAATGTGATGATTTCAAAAAGGAGCTACCAAAAATTAACATCTATGAGCTTTTTTTAGTTGGGAAAACATATCTCCACAAGAAACAATATATCATCCCCAAACTAGTGAGATGATGGTGTCTAAAGACATATTCCATTCAAATGATTCATGGTGATGTTAGCATATACTTAGGGGATATCTAACTTTATTTTGGGTCCCCAATTCATAGGTAAGTGTATGAAGAGTTAAACCGATTAAATACAATGTGGGATGATGCTGAATGAACACCATCATTGGCCCATAATATTTTTATGATGGAAATAAAATATAAGAATAAATATCCTCATCCTAGAGGTAACATCGATTATATAACATGGATAAATGTACTTATAGAACCAATAGGAGAGGGACCCACTTATGATAACCCTACTCTATGCCCCACTATAGAGAATCAGTGATCTAAAATATACCCATTTCTATAATAGAGTCAATCCCAATGTTGATGTGAAGAATCAACAACATGGTTTCATTACAATATGGTTATTCATTAATCATTTTCTATTCGATGAGTGATGTGGCCATGTGAGGCCAATATTCTTTTTATTGAGGCCAAATTATTTCAGGGGATGTACAAAGTGTTGGATTCCCCTTCTATAGAAATAATTTACTATTTTGGGAGCACGCATAAAAATTGAAGAATGATTTATAAATTTAGGTCAATTAATAGTTTTCTTGGGGGTGGGATTCATCACCTTTAAATTCATATGTGGTGGTGAGTCTTCTTAAAAACCCCAAAAACTAATTCATCCCATTTATTTAGAAAATCTATAGAATCTAACATCTCAACCTAATGTATGATGTGGTTATGGGGATTTGGAATGTGTGAGTAGAATTTTACATATTTTCTCATTGTAACCCACCGACAAGGATGATTATTGATGAATAAAATGAATATAATTATGAGGTGAGTTCATACAAGATAGAATTTAGAGAGAGTGTATTGGTGCCTCATTTTGAATGGGAGATTATCTACAATGATTATTCTTTGTATCGATTTTCTTGCTAGTTTCAAAATATTCAACAATCAAAAACCATTCCTACAACACTTGTAAAGCTGGAGAAGAAAATGTTGGTATCCTGATAGATATGGATAATGATGTTCATGGAGGTATCCATGTTTTAAATCATACTGCCTCTATCGGATGCATGAATCAGGTTGGACTCTAGGTTTTCCAATCTGTGGATCTATTCATACCGTCAAGGGTGATTTTTGAAAGGACATCATTAGGTTGATTACACAATGATTTTTGGTCATGGAATGTGTAATTGAAAGGCTCAATATAAAGATGATGTTGTTGAAGCATCACATCCTATGAAGTGGTTTTATGAAATGACCCTTGATAATGATAGGTTTAGTAATATCACACCTCCTATGACAAGGTGGCCCAGTCATCACCATTTAGGGGATACCCGTGTTTCATCCCTTAATTATTTTAAGATAGATAGGATTTCAAAAACTGATTACATGTCAAAGGGTGTCAATTCATCCTCACATCCAACCACACCAATGCAAAATTATGTTCAAACTTTAGATATATGAGTTCGAGAGTTCATAAATCATGATGTTATAGATGCATAGATGTTTTTACAAGATGGATTGTGAATCCAAATGTTGTGAGATATCAGATCACTAAATTATCTAAACCCTTACTATGATTTTGATGATTTGATGACATAACATAAGGACCTGGAGTCTTTGATATAAGAAAATTATGATTTGATCATTTTCAAATTTGAGTTTCTGAAATGCCAGACTAAGGAATTATTGAAGGGTAGTTGTTCACCCAGAAAAGGAATGAGATATCCACCATAACCCAACTAAATAATTTCTCTTTTCTTTATCCCCTTTTCAACTCTTTCAATAACTTCAATTAATCAAGAGGGTATTTTATTTTTATATTTAAATCTAGAGAAGAAGACTATAATTTGGATAAATAATGGAAAAAAGAGGCACAAGGGTCAACATTGTATGGGCCCACGTGAACTCCCATTGGGGTAGTGGATGTGGACATTGAGTCCCTATAACTATTAGTGGGCTAGCAGGTCCTATTTTAGGATATTGTGGTTGGAATTCCTCGATAGTCACCTCAACTATTTTCTTCGAGGAGGTCTAAATTGGTTTCTTATCCATCTCAAGAGATGATGTAAATGAGGGAAATCTGGTTGGACTGATACATGCGTCACAATAAGTCAATGTGATGTCCTTATATTGCATCAATTTTTTTAAATTATCTTATGTTCTTGATTTCAATATACATGATCCACATCTATTTCAACAATTAACGGATATGAAACTGGCCTTTCAAGGATGAAGGAGGATAGCCCATGAGAGTAACAGGACCATGATAATGAATTCATCATTCGGATGGATGGAGTATCAAGTGATGAGGAAACAACTACACCTAGTCATATTGGGAGGGGATAGAGACATGGTAATATCAGAAGAAATACCTTAGGTTTCATCTGTTGTTTCTAAATATCCTCTTCTAATGACCATTCAGATTTGTTTCTAACACTATGGGACCCTACAATAGTCAATGATGGTACCACTATCACTCTGGAGGGGGCTGCTAGGGACCTGAGATGGTGCAATGACAGTGCTGATACTGACTCTGTCATCTACTGGCCGAACAATGTTGTTCCACATAATGATAAAGTAGTGGAAATCATCAGTAGAGCTAATTCAGTTCTTCAGAAACACATCAATGATATTTTTATTGGTGTGAATTATGTGAGACATGACACCACATATCATAAACTTATTGGACTAATTAATCTATTCATTGATATTTTATGTTCCTTTAATGATTTTAGGGATTTTAATTAGTCAATGAATGGGTATGAGTTATATCATTCTCTCATTTTTTTTCACAAGCAATGAAATATTTTTTTGATGCTTCATTCCAAATTTCATCTTATGCATCATTTCCAACATAGGTAATTTCCATGTAACTAAAAAAATGAGTCATCCAAGAATACCCCACACATTTTTATGGGAATGGTGGATAATAATCATGAAGTGGAAAACTCCAAAGATCCTTTGACCCTAGATACTGAGATAACCCTAGTGGATGTTCCTTTTAATGATTTATTTTTTCTTGAAATTGAGGTTGCGGTCACTTGACAGATTCAATCCCAGTTTTTAATTTAAAAACAAGTGAATGTTATTAGCTATTTTTGTTACATCAGGACTTTTTTGTCTTTTTACCTTCTTGTGTTAAAGATAAGTGTCACAACCTATTTAGTTCATCCAACATTGAAAATTGGGCATGAGATGGGTGCTTCCATGCTAGTTCCACAAACATCGTTAGGTGATGGTGAGTCTATTTTGGAGAGATCCGAATAAGGTGGCTCATTTATGACACTAATCATGGATTATGTATCTCACTCCATGAGAGGACTAATGTCTAAATTGAGATAAATATACCTTTATGACTAATCATAAATCTCATAATATGATAAATAATCTCAACTTTGGTCTGTTTCCTGACTTAGCTAATAAGAGAAATATAGAGTTTCATGATGATCATAGAGGAAATAATGTTCAATTTCCCTAATGTAATTCGTATGGGAAGAGGCATCAGGGATAAAGTTTCAAAGGAACTGGAAGATCCTTTGGGTGTGGAAAAGAATGACTCAAAGCAAGTAATTGTAAAGGAAAAGGATCAGTTAACACCATGGACAAGGATAATGGTATTTCTAAGACATCAACAATGGTTATATGTTATAAATGTGGAATGTTAGGGCATTATGAAAACCAATTCCCTATGGGAAAAGCTCATGAAGAGAATCAGTGTGGTCGTTTGGGTAGTATTTATTTTGATGATGATGAAGAGACTAAAAATGATATATGAGATGAAAGAAGTGTTGAGGAATAAAATTATGAAGCTCATTCGGTGGTTTAACAAGGTAGTGGAATGATTGTATGTTTATCAGGAATAATGTATGGTACTATGGAATAAAGAAAAATCTAAGGATTGTTACATTTTTTTCTTTCCTTGAGTTTTTGAAAGTATATGATGAATGGTACCAGTAACCATGAAAGGTTACTAAAATATTTTTGGAAGGTAGATGATATGTTAATAATGAAAGGATATGGAGATAAGGAGATATTTGATAGTATTAATGAGCTCATGACTTGTATAAAGACAAAGTGATATCATGGTTTGAGTATATATAATTTGTGGGATTTTGGTATGTAGAAAGGGATAACTTTTAACTGCATTAATGTTTTCACTATGGTTTAATGGTTATTCATTTTTCAAGTGAATACATTATTAAGGCATTCAAAAGTTTGGAATGTGACCAAGAAGAAATATCATATGATAAATGAGGATAAATGATGGTATTTACATGCTTGGTAGATGGCCTATGATTAGTCACTTAAAGTGGCTAATATTCATTGTTAAGTTCTTAATATTAAGGTGTTTAAAAGTTCATAAACATCAATTTTAGTCCAATTTAGAAATTGAACTTCATTTCCCATCATTTTGCAATTCATGCTTAAAATGTCAATTTGGGCCCACTCAATAATTTGCTTGTGGAAATTACAATATTCATCATTTTAATTTGAAATTTTGGTATATGATTGATCACTTTGTTTGGAACATTTTATCTTTTAGGTCCGATGGATGAATCCCAAAAACAGATGGAGAATTTTGCGCTTGTAGGCAGAACCATGCTGGAAAAAGCATAATGGGCCTAAGGCCCATCAAACAAATGTGGGGCCCCGAAACCAAGCCCAATGAATCTCAAATTTATACAGTAGAAAGATAAAAATATTATGATCATTTTCTTCAACTGTGGACGGAGCTAATTCTGATGTTTTCATGATGATAAAGGGGTATGAATTTAACATTGAAATGGTGGACTTGTCATTAATGCAGAGAAATCCGTCCCACAATTTCGACCATAACTCCTAAACGGATGAGCCAAATTTCCTGATATTTTGAGAGATTCTATAAGACACATGGGCGAAGATATTTCACATTTATGACACCTTCGGATTCGGCCATATGAAGTGTCCAATTCACACGTCAAAAGGGAGGACGAATCTGGACAGTTTTCCGGGTCAACTTCGAAACGTCAATTTCCTTTTGATTCTTCACCCTCCTTTTGACTCTATTAATTGTTGGGGGTGAATTAATTGTTGGGGGATGTACCTAAGGCTCTTAATATGCCTATATAAGGATCTATTGGTGATGTGAATAGGGGTGGAAAATTTTTCTTATCATCTTGGATGCTTTGTTTCATTTTAATGTTTTGCTTCCAAATTTCCTTTGTAATGTTTTCCATTTCCATGTAAGTTTCTTTTTTGTATCTTTATGTTCTTAATAAAATTCTTTCTCTTATATATTTTCCATTTCATTTATTAAAACTTTATAATCACAAAGCACAGTGATATCTCTGTGTTGTTGTGAATTAGTTCACACATAGGTGTGAATTTCATTCACACACACGGAGGAGTGCTCGTTATTTCCGCGGTTTTAATTTTTTCAATCCAATTCTTGTTAGCCATCTTCCGCCCACCATTGAGAGTATATCATCAATGGAGGGATAAACCCTTAATGGGTTGATCTTAGGAGGATGCGAAGGCTGGATTGAATGTTATTTTATGAATGAATTGTTGTTAATTGGATAATTAATTTAAGACATCCATTCTTCAGTTATTTCTACTCTTCATCTTTACTGTGTTTGAGAAAAATAAATTCAATTACTAAATGACCATATACCTCGGAGAGATCATGAATTTGGTCTCTAAGTGTATAGGGGATTAGTAATTGTGTTTAGTAAGCACCAAACTAGAAAATGATGAAGGTAGTGTTATTTTTGAAGAATGGATTCATCAAGAATTAATAAAACCAAAATTGTTTAAAGAAGTAAAATTCATTAAATCCACCCCGAGCATAATCCTAGATCAACCCATTTTCATTGAATTGAATTCACGTAGGTTTCTTAGTGTTATTTAAAACCATCCAAAATCAAAACCAAAGTTGGCTACTTCATAGCCCCTCCTTCACCAAATCATAGCGTCTCAAGGTTACTTCTTCAGTCCCTGTGGACTCGACCCCTAAATGTACTACATCGATCGCTTTTACCTGTAGGGTAAATTTGGGCGCAGCCAAATTTTGGCGCCGTTGCCGGGGACCCATGTAAGTACCTTAGACCCACATCTTCTTTTCGCACCCCAAATTCTCTATTCTCACCCTATATTTCTCTTTTCTTTTCCTCTTTCTGTTTTCGTGTGTCCAAAAAAAAATCCATATCCAAATTTCATTCAACTCCAATGGAGTATCATCAAAAATATACCTTCACAAACTCAGGATGGAATCAGTTTGAAAATTCACATCGGGAATCACCAATTTTTTTTAATCAACCTTTGAATGAATACACCACCCCTGATAACATGAACGAAATTTGTAATGATGAAGGTTTAAAAGATCAATTTCCATACCTCTCAAGGATGATTGAAGAGATGAAACTTAATGAAGTTCATGAGGTCCAAACATCTATCAATCCTAATTCTGAAAAAATTATTGAACATTTGTGTGAAAAAATGGATAAAATGAATTCAGAAGTTTCATCATTGAGAGTAGAACTACAAAGCATTGAATCATTTTTGGAACCCACTCCAACTCAGGTTATCCCTTCCACATCACTTATAGAAGAATCTTGTTACCCACATAACTTATTTGAATTTACTGATGAACCCACTTTAGAATCTTGGAAAACAGAGTTGGATAATGAAGTGAATTGGTCAGGTAATTTTGAAAGTCAAGCTAATGAACATGAGGGAATTGTTAACAAGTGTTTAAATCAGGATGAAATTGATTTTATGAATTCACAAGAGGGAAATTTTTCTTCAGAGATTGAATGTTCGGAATATTTCTACAATGATGATTTTTCAGATACACCAATCACTGAACCATTAGGAGAAATCACAAACATCAAACGCATACCCATTTATGAAACTCATCTAGAAAATTTTGGGGTTGAATCTTCATTTCAAAGGGAACCAATTGTGTTTGGAAATTTTGAAAATAAAAATGATATTGATTATAATTCCTTATCTATTTTTGAATGTCCTATCCAACCTGAACTTAAAATCAATGTCCTTACTTCCCCACTCAGACATCCCATCATAGGGTACAAACAAGACCTCTCAGTTATCATTCATCCATCTCATGAAACAAATAATGTAGGAAGGAACCTTGATATCTTAGGAAATACTCCAGATAAAACACGATCAACCATTTTAGATATTCCTTGGATTTTACCAATCATTGTAGAAAATAGGATTTCACATGAATCAAATTATAAAAAAATCAATCTGAATAAAGTTGAAGTGGACAAAAATGGGGTCCTAAAAATGATGAAAGTTGGAATTGGATAAGTTGGGGGGTACAAGTCGGGCTAACGACGTTAAACAAAAGCGCTGCATGGGAGGCAACCCATGGTTTTCTTGTTTCCAATCATTTTGAATCATTTTATTTTTCATATAATAAATTACCAAAAGCTGTTGACCTGTTCTTTTTTTATGAGTAAGGATGGGTATGAAAGGGGAGCGCCATATTCATCCGTGTCACGTGGTGTGATCTCTGAGTAATACCTTACCCAGAACATATAAATAAGACAATGTATCATCAGTTTATTTTTTTTTGTTTTATTTTTTTTATAGGTTAAAAAAAATAAAAGGACATGTTAAAATCCATAAGGAAAATCCATTCACCACCATCCAAGCCGATGAGACTCAAATCCAGGATTGAAGGGAGACTATAGCATGCACTATTATCATCAACCACCAGGTGACTTCATTCCATGTTTTTCATTTTAAATTTCTTCATTGAACTCCTCTCCTACCCCCTTCTAACTTTTCTTTTCTTTAAACACTGGGGACAGTGTTATTCTAAGTTGGGGGGGGAGATAAAAAATGATTTTTTTTTAAAAAAACATGCATGAAAAGAAAAATTCCATTAACCATAAACATGATAACACACATTGAAAACTCTAAAATTGGATATCAAATAAATTTTGCATGCCTTGATTCTGATTTTAATGCAAGTTTAAGTTCATGAGCATAGTTTTTGGAAAGTGTGGTTGTCCGATGTGATTTTTCAATGTTTACAATTTCATCCTCTTAATAAAAATGCCACAAGCACGTCTACTGGATCGTGGGTGTAAATTTGAGTTCTTGGGTCCCTTTCATTATAGCATAGGGTTCTGGGGTCACTTTTAGTTTAATTTGAGTATCAAAAAAAAAACAAAAAAACAAAAAAACAAAAATAATTGAAAAAAAAATAATGACAACATAGAGCAATGTTTTGTCCAAATGCGTGGCGTCCAGCTCTTGGAGATCGTGACTCCATAGTTGTCTTGCCCAGAGTTAGGCTTTATATCTCTATTGTAGAGCATGAAATTGACAATATGTGTGGCGTCCGGCACTTGGGGATCGTGACTCTATAGTTGTCTTGCCCAGAGTTAGTCTTTTCATATCTATTGTGGATAAAAAAATAATCAAAAAAAATCAATAAAAAATGGATACTCATATTAAGGTTTAATGTGATTCCCACCTAGCGCTTCCATTTTTCCCTTTGAACAAAAAAATGGGCCTCATATCTTTTATGATGCACAACACTTTATCATGCTTAATTGGAATTGGATGAAATGTGGCAATGAATTTGAACAAAGGAATGCGCTTGGGATTGGGAAATGCTTATGGATCTAGCTTGTTCTAAATTATTTTGATGGGTTCCTTAATTTTTTTGGTATGAGATATTTTGAGTGAGCAATGTGTATTTAAATGTTTTTGGAAAAGGGGATTTGGATTTCATATTTGTAATTTATTTTTCTCGGGACTAGAAAAACTCAAGTTGGGGGGTGTGATTAGTCACTTAAAGTGGCTAATATTCATTGTTATGTTCTTAATATTAATGTGTTTAAAAGTTCATAAACATCAATTTTAGTCCAATTTAGAAATTGAACTTCATTTCCCATCATTTTGCAATTCATGCTTAAAATGTCAATTTGGGCCCACTCAATAATTTGCTTGTGGAAATTACAATATTAATCATTTTAATTTGAAAGTTTGGGATATGATTGATCACTTTGTTTGGAACATTTTATCTTTTAGGTCCGATGGATTAATCCCAAAGGAAGATGGAGAATTTTGCGCCTGAAGGCAGAAATTTTCTGGAAAAAAGCATAATGGGCCTAAGGCCCATCAAACAAATGTGGGGCCCAGAAACCAAGCCCAATGAAGCTCAAATTTATACAGTAGAAAGATACAAATATGGGGATCATTTTATTCAACTGTGGTCGGAGCTAATTCAGATGGTTTCAGGATGATAAAGGGGTATGAAGTTAAAATTTAAATGGTGGACTTGTCATTAATGCAGAGAAATACGTCCCACCATTTCGACCATAACATCCAAACGGATGAGCCAAATTTCCTGATATTTTGAGAGCTTCTACAAGACACCTGGAAGAAGATATGTTATATTTATTACACCTTCGGATTCGGCCATATGAAGTGTCAAATCCACACGTCAAAAGGGAGGACGAATCTGGACAGTTTTCCGGGTCAACTTCGAAACGTCAATTTCCTTTTGATTCTTCACCCTCCTTTTGACTCTCTTAATTGTTGGGGGGTGAATTTAATGTTGGGGGTGGATCTAAGGCTCCTAATATGCCTATATAAGGAGATGGTGGTGAAGGGAATAATCATCTAACATTTTTCCTTGAATCTAACATTTTTCTTTGAATCCATATTTTCCTTTCAATTGTAATTTTCTACTTTCCTTTTGTAATCGTATCGTCAATTTTTCCCATGTAAGTTTTTCTTTCACGTTGAGTATCTTAATAAAATTTGTTCTTCTTCTTTATTTTTTCTTTTTATTTTATTCACATGTTGATACCGTTGAATCTAGGTGTGAATTTATTCACACCCACACTTGTGATTTCAATCACACAATGGTGGAGTGTTCGTTCTTTTAATAATTTTGTTCTTCTTCAATTCCGCCCCCATAAGTCTACATCCTGCTTCCATTGGTAGAATAGCATCAATGGAGGGCTAACCTCTTAAGGGTTGATCCAAGGGAGTATCAAGGTCATGGATTGAATGTTATTTCATGTACTTAATATTTAAATCTATTCGTTATTTTAGGATTTCCATTTGATGAGTTACATTCTTTCTCATCTTTGCCAAATTTAACGATGACACATTTTGAGTGCTAGTACGATCTATTTCCATTGAGTGCTAATTAAAGTGATCCTCAAAGTTAATTATTGATTAGCCTTGGAATTGTGTAGGGATTAAATTGGTGAATGATTTGGAAGAATTATCTCATTGTTTGGATATGTCTTGAATTAATGACATGAAATTATCTAAGAAAAGAAATTCATCCAATCCACCCCAAGCAAAACCCTAAGATCAACCCACCATCAATAATTGTTTAGTTCACATCATTTTTTATTATATATTATTTAAATTATATATTTAGTTCTTCAATTAATATATACCTCAATGTTGGCCACTTCATAACCAATCTATCAATAAATCATAGCGTCTCAAGGTTACTTCTTCGGTCCCTGTGGATTCGATCCCTACTTGTACTTCAACGACCGCTTTTACCAGTAGGGTAAATTTGGGCGCAACCAGCCTCTCTATCAATATTTTTCCTTATACTGTGAGTTTGGGTAAGCCTAAAGATTGGAATAGATTATTTTATACATAAGATATTATTGTTTAATGATATTACATTTTGATATTATTTTCAGAAAGTTATAATAGTATAGTTTTAGAAAAAGGAAAACTCCTAGGATGGGCGACAACCCATCTCGTCAGATAAGGATGAAGGAATTGAACACACAACTGAAGTACGATAGGCCTTTATCGCCTACCACTAGCCTACATAAAGTCCCTAGATAGTAGAAATTAGTTTTAATTTATTAATTGGCATGATATATATGAACCATATACGATTAATATCATTATAGATGGACTTATGTATATTTAATAACTTTTGATAACAATTTGTTTGAGACAAATGGAATAACCTATCATTCAATCGCCTGAGCTGCTAACACATCACGAATGAAAAATTGAACTTTATTAATTTAAGCGATGTAGTGGAAATTTTTCAAGGCACAAACAATGGTGAGATTGTACCAATATCAAATAAGTATTTCTTTTAATTAAAAAATTCTTCAACATTATGAAAATGATCATGAAAACCTAAAATGTTGTCCTACTTCCCTCATATCTGATGAATTAGATGGTACCTTAGATCATCCCAAATTTATGGATTTATGATTGTTGGATATTTTAGAGCCATGTTCTTTACCACTCTTCATCTAAACATGATGGTTATATTTCCCTTCCCTATTCATATTTTCACCTATATTCTCCTGTATGGAAACCCAGTGATGACTTAATTTGGGTATCCATTATGATTCTAACAGTCATTTTTGAAATGATGATTTAGTATTCCTTTTTATGATGTGGGTTTCTATGAATGAAACTACCAAGTAGTAAACCATTTATAACCTCCAAAAATTTCGAGGGCGAAATCCATTTTATGGGGGGTAGAATGTAACACCCCGAGATTTTATGAGAAATATTATTTTTAATTACCTTGATGTCTTGTGTTGTACGCTACACCATGATTATATTTCTCTATACACAACACTGTATTAGATTATAGTATATGCAAACACTATTGTAGTCTTATGTTGCACGATAGAGAAAACTTCCTCGATAGCGTGTGTTGTACACACTACCGAGTTTCACTAAACGAGATATTATTATAATATTATTATGAAACAGCAGTTATGAATTGTAAAACCCACTTTTTGAAATTTCATAAATTATATCTTTCAAAATGGACTTCATTTATGGATTCAGAATATCGAAATTATACTAGGGTGAATTTTTTTTATTTTTCTGAAAACTTTCAATTTTTTATGAATAGTGAAAACACTAGGTTACTATTTAAAAAGCGAATTTTTATTTTAATAATTATTTATTTTATTTAAATTTATATTAGGTCAAAATTGATACATAAAAACTATATATGTTGAATTTAATTCATTGGAGTCATTTTATAATAATTTTAGATATATAATAATTTTATAGAACTTTTCACCGTCTTTTATCCAAATCCTAGGAGCATTTAAAATTGTACATAAAAATTAATTTTACCGCTTCTGTGAGTTGAATTTTGAAAATCCAAGAGATATTTTCAATATCAAGGAGTAAAATGTGGGTCAATAAGATAAAAATATTTTTCGGGTGAATAGTAACTTTTATACTTTTATTTACCACACTTAAAAGTAAATAGGGTAATTAAGGGTAAAAATGATATTATTATTGCCCTAACACATGTCCAAATTATATTGTATAATTGTAATTCCACCAAAAATAACCTTAGGAATATAATATTATCCTTTATGTCTACTTGAATTAGATTTGGACATTTATTATTATTTTATTTTAAGAAGAGTTAAAATAGTTAAAATCAATGTTTAATAACTGATATTTTTTTACTATAGTGTTATACATAAAATAAATTCAACTATAAATATTCATTTGAAATGTAAAATGATTTCCTACATATTTATATTTTATTTTTAATTTTTAGATATTATATAATTTAATTTATTTATGACACAATGATGATGCATTAATTACCTATTAATGGAATATTAACATAATTGATGTAATAAATACCGAAATAAATGTAATTTGAGACTTTTAATAAATTAAACTTATTTATTAGGTTAATATGACATGTTATTATTGATTCAATTAACGTTTTTTGAACTAATCATGCTGTTGTGATTTTCAAATAAATCAATTACCAAATAGTGTCAAAATTTACATATAATAGTTATTAAAACAAATATTATATTATTAATTCTTATTATATTCCATAAATTCTAAGGATTGGAGAAATGACTTATCTAAGGTTATATATATAAATAAGGAACCACTTGGGGTTATTTTGGCTTGTTATAGTATATTTATTAACCATATAGTGTAAGAAAACAAGAAGACAATGTAAAAGTTAAATTATTTAACTTAGAGTTAAATCTAAATGATAATGTTAAAATAGAAATCTAAACTTTTATAAAACCAATTTTTTGAGATTATTTAGACCCATTCCTTCTTTATCTTATAAATAAGTTACTTTTGATTGATTATAAACCGAATAGGACTTTATTATAAGATAATATGTATTTTTTTTCCCTAAAGTGCCCCTCTCCTCCCTTATAAAAGGGCACATCATCCCTATTCTCTGTACACAATTTCGAGACATAATGCTTGGACAACCCATTCTTATATCCCTTATAAGCATCCCTAGAAACATTATAGTGGTTTTGGTCTCTTCAAAGGACCAACTATTGTGCCTCAAGAAGAATCATAAAATAGGTGCGTCGAAGAAGAGGTAATCTCTTCTACCGAATCTTTCATGTTTCTTTCTTCTTCAAATTCATCTTCATTAGTTGTTTCATCATAAAGTAAAAAAATCACTATAAATAATATATTGATATGTTATTATAAATATTAAACAACCCCATTTCACCTTCTATACATCCTATAGAAAATTAAACCTCCACGCGTGCGTACGTACTGAATACCGTCTCCATGCGGTGGTGTAATCTGTTCCCCTCCCCACCTTATGTGGATGGGTATAATGGTGTAAAGAATAATTATATATGGTTATTATAACAACATACTGATTCTGAGATATTATATCATCTACTCCAATTCCATTCAATAATTATGGGAACAACATCATCACTCATGCGTACGTACTGATTAACGTCTCCACGACGCGATGAAATTCATTCTCCATGTTAACCATTCAAGAATTATTAGAAAGTATATATAATGAATAATAATGAAATATATGACATAAGTAGGCTACTGGATTTATATATATATATATACATATATATTTCATCTACTTACTTCCATTCAAGTCAATAAGGAATGAAAAATAGTGTTCATGCGTACGTACGACCTACCGTCTCCATGAACGATGTATTTAATTTCATTCATATATCTATTATATAAATATATATACTGAATATATATGATATATAAATCATGATTTAAATTATGGAATTATTTAAATCATTATATAATTAATAATAATATCAATAACAACAAGTCTAAACACGTACGAGAAATAAACTGATTTTATGCATAACGCTGCTTTAACATGGAATTTACAAAAGCATGGGTAATATACAGTCATAAGTAAACCATATATGATATCTCAACAATGAATATGATTCTTTAATAAGTAAATGTCATTATTTAAAAAATTATATAGTAGGTTTGGATACGTACAAAGCATATTAGAACTAAGGTAAGGGATAATTTTTCAGTCTCATTTTATTTGAGATTTGCGTATACATAAGTATTTATTGGGGTTATATTTTTCATCAATGTACATAAAAATGTTTTTCATAAAGAGTTTAATTTTCATCAATGTATGTTTAAATTCATGATTACAACTCTTTTACTAGTTACTTTGTGTAATGGATGGAATATTAATTTTGTTTACCATACGTTGTACTTTTGGACTTTTCCGAAAATAGTATGAGGAGAATTATTTTTTAACTTATACGGAATGAAAATATTTTTACGGTTTCATTACACAAAATTTTCATGAAGATTCTTCTACAAGTTTTCATTTTTATTTCCATCAAAATCCTTTTCTTTTATAAATTCATGGCTTTTTGAGAAAAGGCAATTATTTTTAAGAAGAATGTATATTTTCATCAAGAATTTGTTTCAAGTGTTTTATCAAAACTATTTTCCATCTAATATGAAATTATTAAGTATGTTTATGTTTCAAGTATAATGTATCTATTATTTACATGGTTTTATTTTTCTAATGATGAAATGATATCCATATCTTGTTTATGGATTATGTTATGATGGGATGATGTCTATGAATCCCATTTTATTCAATTGGTTATTATGAATGATATATGTTTATTTTGTGGCACAAGTAAGAATGATTTAACAATGAGATGGGTGGGACCGATATCTCCCTCCAATGCATTGGTCAAATATTTATATCTCATCAGATAAACATAGCTAGAATGGTGAGTTAATCTGGTTCAGTGATACATGACTGGAATGAGGAGTCAACTCGATTCATAATGGGACTTTTTCCACTAAAATGGTCTTGGAAACAATGCCTTGGCTATTATGGAAATCATATCATGTGCATAATGGTTTTCCAAAATTACATTTTTTATTCCCCTGCTATTTTTTCATGATTTATGTTCCTTTATGATATATTCCTTACTTACTTCAAAGATTTATATCATTGATCATGATTTTGATGTTTAGATTTTATGTTCATGTTTTTTCATTCAAATGTTTATGGATTGTTTTACGTTTCATATGTTTACCATTTATGAGAATTTGATCTCACCCTTTTTATGTTTTCTTTTCCCCAGGAAAGAAGTAAAGGTTTTAGGTAAGAAAACAAAAGGGGAAGAAATTTATGGGAGATGTTGAAGATCGTTCATGATGATTAGAAGATTATATTTTGAGTTTCCAAAGACACTAAACTATTAAGGTCCTTCGCTATTGTTTTTGTTATGTATTAAGTATCCCACAAAAGTAATGTAATTTCCATGTACGTCAAGATTTGGCTCTCTACATAAATGATCGTGTGAGGCTGAGTATATACATACCTTGTAGGACCCCCCCAAAAAATGAAGATGTAGTGATATAAGACACGATATATGTAGTCATCTCATAAAAATGAATGTATTCCCATTAGTAAATGAGACAAAAAAATTAGAAACCCAGATATGCATAACAAGTTTCACAAACAACTAAGAAATGGGATCTCCATATCCACATTCATGCTAAGAAAAATATGTCTTCAAATAGAACCAATGATTCATCATCAATGACAAACAGATTATGGGTCTATATAAAGGAGTAACCATATTGATTACCCACATTGCACCAATGTTCCACACTTTCAAGTGGGGAAAATAATCCAATAGAGGACCCGCGACAATGTACAACATGGGGGACTCACTCATTAAATGAATATATGACCCACACCCTAAAATTCTTTTAGGGTGCCACTATGTGAGTAGAGGACCCAATCTATTATATGAGAGGAGGGTTCCAATAAATAGATAGAGGTCCCATCCCATGATATGACAAGAGGGATCCACAATATAGGATGGGGAACCATTCCCATACACACTAAGAGTTTCCAATCTATCACTCTCTATATATATGACCCATTCTATATTCCATTAGGTGGAACCACTATGAATATAGGGGAACCAGCCCTTGAGAAAACTAAAGGGTTCCACACAGTAGGTAGATGAACCATGCCCTGCCACGATAGGAGGATTCCGCTCAGTAGGTAGAGGATCCATTCCCTGATATGATATGAGGTGTCTAGTTACTAGGTAGTGGTCCCATGACAACATATGGTAGGAGGTTTCGACACACTATGTAGTATACCCATTCCCTAATATGACATTTTTTACTTTTGATATTAGTGTAGCCTACTGGTTGATCACAAGGGCTTGGGTTTGTGTAAAATCATTCACATTAGATTCTCTATTACAGAAAAGTAACCAATGAGATTATTCACAGAAATGGATACAAATAGAGGTTCTATATTCATAAAGGCCTTCTTTTAAAATGATGGAACTCTTTGGGTGATTCGTAAAACGATTCTTAGAAACTAACATTGGTCGAGTGGATGTGAGGTCAAGGTCATCACTCCATTTATTGGGAAATTGATTCCTTTTTAGGAAAGTTTGTTATATTTAAAACTTGTTTAAGAATACTTCATTAATTTCCATGAATGAAATGAATCACCATTGAATTAATAATCAATTATTAGCATGCATGGAGTTCAATGTTATCATTATTTATCCTAGGATATTCATTAATATATATATATATATGTTTGTGTGTGTGTGTGTGTATCTGAGGTTCTGCATCAAGGTATGATATTATATACTGATTAGAGATTCTTTGTACATTATCACATTATGCTAGAATTTTAGACACAAATTAAGGTGCATTAAATTGTATCGTTATCTTGGGAGATGATAATTTTTTGATATCATACACATGAGATGAGATTCTTACATAACATGAAAAAAGTAATTAGAACCTAAATAGTCATTTTCCACCTATTGGGTCACATAATACCTTTTATGGTCATGTGATGAGGACAATTTTTCTATGTTTAGTGTCATGTGACAAGGATGTCTAGGTGAATTATTATTAACCATGATTTACAGTCTTACATATTCCAAGGTGGTCCTAGGTACCTCAAAGTAATACGGATTCCCATGTTAAATTATAACCTCGTGACGATGTGGAAGGATGATAATATGGTTGATTTAGGGTGTTGGGATTGAAACTGAGGTAGGTGTCCTTCGTATCCCATTTGGTGAGAATCAATTACCACATAGTTCAGTGATATGGACCTATTCCTATGGATGACCTTGAAGTTTTCTCACATGGTATTATGACCCATTGTGAGGATTAAGATGGGGTTTAGTATAAAAAAATATATGAATTTCAGATCATGATAAGTATATTGACTCATGGAGATTAAGTGGGTTTTGATTGGTGATTACTATTGATGAGGATACCTAAATGTTGGGTTATCGGGATTGGTTTTGAGGGTAATGACCTGGTTATTTTGATGCCTAGTTGGGGATTACCCCTGAAACGAATCCACTGATGTATAGATGTTTTGGTTTGATATTAATCTTGAAAAGGAATCCCATGCCATTTTTTTGACCTAATACTTTTAATTGATTATAATATGGGTTCATGAATCATGTGGATCATATGACCATCGATAGCATATAGTCCCAGGTGAGTCATGTTTTGTGTGAGAAACAAGAGTGAGAATAAAATCCAACAATTCACATGATTTTATTTTCAATGATATTTGATACACAACAATGAGGACCAATGCATGTGTGATCCTCTAAATGAAGGAGAGAGTAAGATATGAAGGAAGAATCTCTGCCAAAACAAGAATTCGACTATGTGGATGATATGATCAAGGGCTTCTACTATGACCTGAAGTCATAATGAGTCATTATTGAATGTGATCAAAAAGAGTAATAATAATATCTAAAAATCCATACACTTCTCCTCATTCTCTAATGGAATAGTATGAAGCTGTGGGAGATGAAAATGGTGCTTAGATTTCCCTATTACTTCTCTTATTGCATATCAAGGATTATAAGTTCTAACATCCCATATGGACATGGACTTCAGGGGGAAAATAAAAGCAAGAGTAAAACCTCTGGTAATAATTTATATGGGGCTTACTCTAAGGGGAATTCCCTAAAATTGGTTTTTAGGTGGGATTGGAGGATTTTTCATCATTCCAAAATGAAGTGGATGCTGATCATCACCCTCCCATCATAGAATCGAAGGCTCCAGCACAAAGATACAACAATGGATGGAAATGCTCATAAAACTCATGTATGAGACCAAGAGTTACTTTAATCATCCCCTAGGGTATGGATTCTCATGAACATGAGAATTGAATTATATATGATCCAAGGGAACCCTAAACATCTTGTAAGACATGTGTAGAATCCATAGACCGTTTGAATGAATATACAAATGGAAAACTTGATCATCTACCTATGTTCATTGTATTTCCCTTTAAGAAGATTAGATGGAGGTTTCAAATTATCCCCCCTCATGTGATGAATCTAATGTATGGGGATCCCGACTACTGGTTTCTTGGCAGATAGCTCAATGTTGGGCTCATGGAGGACATATCCTAGAGGTAATGGGATTTTATTATAGGGATTTAGAGAAACTGGATTTGATTTTATCATAATGATTTGGCCATCGTGGGATATTTATTCCTTTGTAAATTGTCCACCATCGTAAAAATACATAGGATATAGCATCCCATTGGCGCCATAAGTCCCCCCTGGTGTCCTTGAATTGTCCTTGAGAATGTCCCTCCTAAATGAAGGAGAATCATGCAGGTGTCTTTCTTCTATGATATAAGGTGTTATCGTGTATGTGTCTTCTGAATCAAAAAATTAATGGGACACTGATCTTACTTATCCCCTTTAATTATCTATTCTATTGGTTTTGTAGATCTACATGAGTAATTTTGGGTACATGGGAAAACGGGATGCACCACCAGAGCATAGTTGTATATTTTGATTTCCCATTTGTGAAAATGAGGTTCCATCAGGGCCCTATTAGTAGGACAATTGTAGACCATGGTTGAAGGAGTTACCCTACATAGGTCTATGGAGTTGGTTTCAATGTTGGTCCTTAGAGAATGGGTGTCCTTACCTTTGGTGTTTCATAATTTTTTTTTTTTGGGGGGGGGGGCTTTGCGGGCCTTCTAACATGTAGGGGTGTTTGCACGCATGTCATCTGGGGAAACTAACATTGGTTCTCCGTATGCCTTTTTATCACATTAACATGACTAATGTTCTCTAAAAAAAATTAAACACCCTGAAAAAATGAAGGGTTAAAAAAACCCCCCACTTCGAATTGGATCAGTTTGAATGATTACAGTCTAGTTATGAGTTAGAACATGGAAAATTTTATAACGATGGGGGATGGAAAAACACATAAAACATTCACATAGATTAGTGGTGTAGTACTAGATTACTTTCCAATTTCTCATTTTCTAAGCATTCGTTTTATATATAGGCCAATGGTTTCTATAAATAACTGTGACCCCAGTTGAGTTTTACTAACATTTTGGGTTTTTTGATTTTTTTATCTCACCACACAGGTCATCCTCTTAGATATTTTTCACTTCTTATTATGTGAAGTTCCCCCATTACATTACCTAGGGTACAAATAAATAGGTAATTTTGATACACAAATTCACAATGATGATAGCTCTAGAAGATGTATATAGTATATGGTATTGCACTAGATGTTTTACCAAGGTCCCACCTATTATACCTTATCAAAGTGCCTTCGCGAGTTCATAAAATTTAAAAAAATTGGTATTTTACAAGTCATAATTTTAAAATAATCTATGTCAACAGGTTAACTTAATGTGAGTACTTTTTTCATTCTTGTAGGATATTTGGGGATTCTTCAATTAGATCCAATGAAAATTCTGTGGAACATTTTCCAATGATGGTCAAAACTATTGGGAAACATTATTATTCCATAGATAAGTCCACTCATCTGAATATGGTGATGTATTTGGAACCTTACCAAATTGAGTACCCACAAAGTGAATATCTTCCACAATTTGAGCATTGAATTTTTAGGGAATCCATTAATCACAGGGTATGAAATTATTTTCTGGCATGATTGAATTTGAATTACATTAGACAAACTTCTTTAAATATATCCTCCAAGGGTTCTTATATTATGTATGTAATGTTTCCCATTGGTTGTATCGGTAACCACAATAGATGGACATCATATCTGAAGCTGCATATACCTAAATCGAGGCCTCATTGTTTTGAATAATCCATTAACACATCATAGACATATCATATGAAAGGTTGTAAGGGGTGTAATTTTATATTTTCATGGGGAGTTAGGACCGAGTGGATGTGGGCATACTAGGTGAACAAAAATTGTGATGATTTCAAAAAGGAGCTACCAAAAATGAACAGCTATGAGCTTTTTCTTGTTGGGAAAACGTATCTCCACAAGAAACAATATATCATCCCAAAACTAGTGAGATGATGGTGTCTATAGACATATTCCATTCAAATGATTCATGGTGATGTTAGCATCGACTTATGGGATATCTAACATTATTTTGGGTCCCCAATTCATAGGTAAGTGTATGAAGAGTTAAACCGATTAAATACAATGTGGGATGATGGTGAATGGACACCATCATTGGCCCATAATATTTTTATGATGAAAATAAAATATAAGAACAAATATCCTCATCCTAGAGGTACCATCCATTATATAACATGGATAAATGTACTTATAGAACCAATATGAGAGGGACCCACTTATGGGAACCCTACTCTATGCCCCACTATAGAGAATCAATGATCTAAAAGATACCCATTTCTATAATAGAGTCAATCCCAATGTTGATGTAAAGAATAAACAATATGGTTTCATTGCATTATGGTTATTCATTAATCATTTTCTATTCAATGAGTGTTGTGGCCATGTGAGGGCAATATTATTTTTATTGAGGCCAAATTATTATAGGGTGTACAATGCTTTGGATTCCACTACTGTAGAAATAATTTACTATTTTGGGAGCATGCATAAAAATTGAAGAATGATTTATAAATTTAGGTCAATTAACAGTTTTTTTGGGGGTGGGATTCATCAGCTTTCAATTCATATGTTGAGGTGAGTCTTCTTAAAGACCTCCAAAACTAATTTATCCCATTTATTCAGAAAATCTATAGAATCTAACATCTCAACCTGATGTGTGATGAGGTTATGGGGATTTTAAATGTGTGAGTATAATTTTACATATTTTCTCATTGTAACCCACTGACATGGATGATTATTGATAAAGAAAATGAATATAATTATGAGCTGAGTTCATACAAGATAGAATTTTGAGAGAGTATACGGGTGCCTCATTTTGAAAGGGAGATTATCTACAATGTTTATTCTTTGTATCGATTTTCTCGCTAGTTTCAAAATATTCAACAATCAAAAACCATTCCTCCAACACTTGTAAAGATGGAGAAGAAAATGATGGTGTCCTAATAGATATGGATAATGATGTTCATAGAGGTATCCAAGTTTTAAATCATACTGCCTCTATCAGATGCATGAATCAGGTTGGACTCTAGGTTTTCCAATATCTGGATCTATTCATACCCTCAAGGGGGATTTTTGAAAGGACATCATTAGGTTGATTACGCAATGATTTTTTGTCATGGAATGTGTAATTGAAAGGCTCAATACGAAGATGATGTTGTTGATGCATCAAATCCTATGAAGTGGTTTTATGAAATGACCCTTGATAATGATAGGTTTAGTAATATCACACCTCCTATGAAAAGGTGGCCCAGTCATCACCATTTGGGGGATACCCTTGTTTCATCCCTTAATTATTTTACGATATATAGGATTTCAAAAAATGATTCCATGTCAAATGGTGTCAATTAATCCTCACATCCAACCACATCAATGAAAAATTATGTTCAAACTGTAGAGATATGAGTTCAAGAGTGAATAATTCATGATGTTATAGATGCATAGATGTTTTTACAAGATGGATTGTGAATCCAAATGTTGTGAGATATCATATAACTAAATTATCTAAACCCTTACTATGATTTTGATGATGTGATGAAATAACATAAGGACCTGGAGTCTTTGATATAAAAAAATAATGATTAGATCATTTTCAAAAATGAGTTTCTGAAATGCCGGACTAAGGAATTCTTGAAGGGTAGTTGTTCCCCCAGAAATGGAATGGGACATCCACCATAACCCAACTAAATAATTTCTCTTTTCTTTATTCCCTTTTCAACTCTTTCAAAAAACTCCATTAATCATGAAGGGAATTTTATTTTTACATTTAAATCTGTAGAATAAGACAATAATTTTGATCAATAATGGAAAAAAAGAGGCACATGGGTCAACATTGTATGGGCCCACGTGAACTCCCATTGGGGTAGTGGATGTGGACATTGAATCCCTAAAACTATTAGTAGACTAGAAGGTCATATTTTAGGATAGTGTGGTTGGAATTGCTCAATAGTCACCTCAATTATTTTCTTCCAGGAGGTCTGAATTGGTTTCTTATCCATCTCAAGAGATGATGAAAATGAGGTAAATGTCGTTGGACTGATACTTGCGTCAGAGTAAGTCAATGTGATGTCATTATATTTCATGAATTTTTTGAAATTATCTTATGTTCTTGATTTCAATTTACATGATACACATCTATTTCAACAATTAACAAATATGAAACTGGTCTTTCAAGGATGAAGGAGGATACCCCATGAGAGTAACAGGACCATGATAATGATTTCATCATTCGGATGGATGGAGTATCAAGTGATGCGGCAACAACTACATCTAGTCATATTGGGAGGGGAGAGAGACATGGTAATATCAGATGAAATACCTTATGTTTCATGTGTTGTTTATAAATATCATCTTCTCATGACCATTCAGATTTATTTCTAACACTATGGGACCCTACAATAGTAAATGATGGTACCACTATCACTCTAGGGGGGGCTGCTCGGGACCTGAGATGGTGCAACGACAGTGCTGATACTGAATCTGTCATCTATTGGCCGAAAAATGTTGTTCCACGTAATGATAATGTAGCGGAAATCATCAGTAGAGCTAATTCAGGTCTTTAAAAACACATCAATGATATTTTAATTAGTGTGAATGATGTGAGACATGATACCACATATCATAAACTGATTGGACTAATTAATCTATTCATTTATATTTTAGGTTCCTTTAATGATTATAGGGATTTTAATTAATCAATGGATGGGTATGAGTTTTATCATTATCTCATTTTTTTCACAAAAAAAGATATTTTTTTATGCTTCATTCCAAATTTCATCTTATTCATCATTTCCAACATAGGGAATTTCCAAGTAACTACAAAAATGAGGCATCCAAGAATACCCCACACATTGTTACAGGAATGGTGGATAATAATCATGAAGTGGAAAACTCCAACGATCCTTTGACCCTAGATACTGAGATAACCCTAGTGGATGTTCCTTTTCATGATGCATTTTTTCTTGGAATTGAGGTTGCGGTCACTTGATAGATTCAATCCCAATTGTTAATCTAGAAACAAGTGAATGTTATTAGCTATTTTTGTTACATCAGGAATTTTTTTGTCTTTTTACCTTCTTTTGTTGATGATAAGTGTCACAAACTATTTAGTTCATTCAACTTTGAAAATTGGGCATGAGATGGGTGCTTCCATGCTAGTTCAACAAACATCGTTAGGTGACGGTGAGTCTATTTTGGAGAGATCAGAATAAGGTGTCTCATTTATCACACTAATCATGGATTATGTTTCTCACTCAATGAGAGGCCTAATATCTAACTTGTGATACAATATACCATTATCACTATACGATTTCTTATCTAGTAGGATATGTAGATGATTATTGGGGAGAAATTTTTTGAATATATTTCACTTCAAATTCACATAATTCATCTCAAAATTTCAAAAAATGGGATATGGAAGATTTACTTATTTTTTGATCCATGATGCAATGGATGTGATCATCCAACAAACGGAAGAGGAGTGATTCTTTTTGTAGGCCCGAGCGTAGTAGGCAGGTTAGATTGAGGAATTTAGAGGTTCTGTAATCCAAGATGAGTTAGCCACTCTGAAATGGTATAGAATTGACCAGATCAATTAAATGATAAGTATATCCATATAATGTACCTATTAAAATAAATTAATACTGCAAAATAATAGGGTTTTCAGCACTACCTATCCTTGGAAAGGTATTAAACATAGATAATGGATATTGTTGCTATTAATTAGGAGAAAAACCACATAGATTATAATGATGTAGCTTTGCAATCATTTGAGGATCATAAATCAGTTGGAATTTCATACAGTATAGAACAACTTCTAAAATTATATTTTCTGGATAAGCTATAGAGTTATAAAAAGAAGATCCAACATAGGGAAAATACTATAAACCTTGAGACATAAGTGAAATATAAATTTTTTCAAATATTTTTATATTCCTTTATATCCATACTGTAAATATAATATGACAATAGAAATGGATCATTTTATTGAATGAAATTATGTTATAATTATAATGACCAGGATAAGAGAGAAATCAAATTTTTACCTAATCCGTGGGACCTTGTGAGAATAGATTGATTGTTTCAGATGTTATATTCAAAAAACATGAAAAATTTGTTTCTATTCAATTCATCTCCCTAATTTCATTTACAAAGACCAATATAATGAAGACTTATTGGGTGAGACTAGGATTTTTCATATACACGACTTTCCAGGTTTTAATCCTAACACATTTTTTTCCTATTTTTTATCAATTGGTTTTTACCAAAACCAGATGAAGTGTATGTTTAGTGAGATGAGAGTCGACTTTTTCACAAATTCCCTTTACAGGTTACAAATCTGATGACATCTATGTCTCTTTTTATGGGTAGTTTAATTTATTATATGTTGAACTAATGATTTTGGTGGTTTTGGTTGAACATATTTGACCAGATGGTTTGAAATGATGACCCAAACAAGGACTTGGGGTTGAAATTTTTCTAAAATTTTTCATATACCATATGGGGAATATTGGGGAATGATTATGTGGTTTATGAATCTAAAACATCATAATCGGGAATAGAGGATGTCTCTTCTTAGGACTAAGTTACTTCTTGTCAAAAAATGTATTTTTACGAGATAGCTTATACAATGAGGACTGAAGCATGTTACAACATTTTTGAATAGTGGCATACATCAGAGAACCAAACTGTATTTGGGATAATTTCTTAATATAAATATGGGGATTATTATATCATTGTCATGAAAAGGAGTTCCTATAAATTTCATCATTCTATTTTTCCGTTGTTTAAAGAAAGATTACGAAGATTCAGATTCCTCAAGACCATAATTAGTGGGGTTTCCAAGATAAAATGTTTACGATTGATGACATAATTAATATAGGTGCTAGAAAATAATGGAAATTCACTCCTAAATGAATTTTTCTTTTATGGAGGAGGGAATATTTTTTAAAATAATTGATTTCAGGGGAAAGGTCCCTTTATAGAAATAGTTGAAATATAATGAAATTTAATTTCATTTGATCAGGACATTGATGATTAAGTTTAACATCTTACATAGGGGATGTTGTTGTAGAGATCAATATCACGTGACATGGTTGTTGTGACATGTATTTTAGATTCATACTACAAAAATATCATTGAGACTATAATTTAATGTCATTATCATTTTTCTTAAGGTTACCGATTCTCCCATTTTGAGTAACCAGTACGAGAATTTAAAATAATATTTAGGTATGAAGAATGGAATTCCATATGAAGTAATATGGGGATTTTTAGATATAATTAATTGTATCATGAAATGGATTATTGATATATATGTGTTCCCTCTTAATGGAATATATAATGCTGAATAACAAACCTTTTTTTGTTTTGCCTTATCAAAATCAAACTACGGAATGTTATAACATAGTCAATAGTGTAATCCTTTAGCTAAAAGACCTATTTTGTGGGATACATCATTTAAATCGATCTATGGTGTGTCCCAACATAGTTAGGAAATGATTTTCTCTATAATTTTGAAAATCCGTTTCTAATTACCAATGGAAGTTTATGGAGATTCATATGTCCTCATTAATCAACACTGGTGATTTAAAGGAAGGTACATAAATATGGGAGGAGAATATTATGTCAAAAATGTTAATGAATTGGAGGAAAAGGTTACCTATTCCAGTCTTATCTATGTACAGAAAAAATGGGGATCATAGTTTTAGGTCATACTCTTTGGACAATACCTTTATGGAAATAATGGGTGATATGGGGCTTACCATACCAAGATCATTCCTCCATACATCAGAAATGAGGGGAGAAATTTGATGATATTGTTTTGGGTGTTTTCATATTATGATAAAGAACAAGGAAAAAATATATGAGGGATGACCATTTATAAAATATGATTCATGGGTTCCAACATAATGTATTTTATTCCTACAAGTACATAAGTGGATTCTCTCAAACACAATATTACCACTTATTGACAATCCATTTTGTGGGATGTTATATGTTGTTCCAAATACTATGTGTTATAATAGAGACAAATAGTGGAGTTCTTTATCTGAAAATCCTATTTTGTGGGTGACATATACCAATCTGATTGGGGTGTTTCATATCATAGTGAGGTGAAAGAGTCTTCATGTATCCTCTATTATATCTCTAGAAGTTTAAGGATCATTATTTAGATTGAAAAATTACTAAAATAAGGATTAAGACATGTGGAGGGGATACGTCCAAGAAAAAAAGAATTATTTTGGAATGATATTAGACATGAGGCGTGGAGTATCTTGGGTATATTTGAATATTATTTATAAGAGTGACATATCTATTTCTTTGCTTCACCCCCCCCCCCCCCCGCCCCTCGATTAAGGCACCCAGATTAAATGTTCTTGTATAGATACATATTCGTATAAATGATAGGATGAATTTTTATTTAAAATATAGCTGTGATTATAAAAAAAAGGTCTAGCTGTCACTACGCATCTCATTGGGATTAGAGTAAAGTCATACATTGTTTTTATAGTTCCATGTAAATTAAATTCATGTGACAATGATATTAACCATGCTTTTTATTATCATGCCATATAGACTTTTTGGAGGATGCTTAAATGATGTGGTTTCAACTAGACTAGGGTGGAAATCATGATAATCCCTATGTGTATATATAGAGAAAATAATATCAACACATAGTTTTAATAATTATTACCCATAATAATTTAATTCATGTATGTTGGAAACAAGGGGGTTTTTGAATGTGGTCTCATGCAAAGGGTGAGGGACCACATTGAATCTATTTATGTATACATAAATCATACATATGAGAGTGGGGGTATTCCTAATATTAGGTTTCTGTGTGTTTTCTGATTAATGATCTTTGTGCCACTAGATATCCCATTGAAATGAGAATCAATCCACACATAGTTCTAAAGAAAAAGATCAGGATTATTATCATGCGATGTGGATAGATGTTGTGCCTTTTATGTTCATACTGTAAGGATCCTGATATCACTAATGCGAATTGATGTGATTTATTATGTGGGGAAAATTATTACCAAAACACTTAAGCCCACAAGAGCTATGCTTGGTGTGAGAAACAAAGAGTGGAAATGTTTTCTTCCACTACACAAAGGAAATAAAATCTATGGTTAGGGGAATTTATATTTCTAGGGTAGTTGGTCCAGGATGTGTCATATAAGAATATATATATATATATATATATATATATATATCTAATTATGTTGAGAATGAAGACATATATATTTCATGAAATTCAATGTAGTATAATGTCATGTAGTAAGGACGAAGATGGACCAGCATGAAAGAGACGAAATGTTAAAACTAGGATTGATGTTTGGAATCTAGGCATCACTACATATCATATTACAGTATGAATCAATCCATACAAGGTTCTTGAAGATTTAATGTGTATGAATTACCCATACACATGTAGTGGATGATTTTTCATTTTGTTTATATCTTTACTCGATATTTGATATTAGGGTATCACTAAATAGCCAAATAAAATAAGAGCTAACCCACCCATAATTCATGACAGACAGTGTAGTTTAACATCATGTAGTAGGGAAATGGTTCACCTGACATGAAAGAAATATTTTGTATTGGCTAGGATGTAGGATTTGGGAATCAATAAATATTTTAATATGGAATGAATCAAGACACATATATTTAATAATGAATTTTACCCCATATCCATCAAGTTTTAAATTGGGGAAAGGGGGATTTAGCATTTTCGAGAATGATGGATGGGTTCAAAAAATGAGGTATATGCATCATGATGTGTCTCGCTTGAATGATAATAAAGCCATATGTTCTAGAAACGTTCCCTATGTCAGTCTGATGTGTAAACATGGAAAATGGAATTTTTTATTATAGCTAGACTCAACATAGGAGATCTGAGCATCACTATGTATCTCATCAGAATTAGAATCAATCCATACATAGTTAAAAAAACATTTTCTATGAAGGTCTAATTTGTATATATGGAAGTGGATATATATATATATGTGTGTGTGTGTGTGTTTGTGTGTGTGTGTGTGTATGTGTTTCGGTTAGACCAGGGATCTGAGATCCAGGTGTCGCTACATATTCATTTGAAATGAGAATCAAGACATGTGTAGATATTGAAAGGATCATGGGGGTTAATACATGAAAATTGGATATTGGTCGCACAAATTAATTTCCTATGGTATGTATGTGATAATTTTGGAGATTATACCAATTAAGGGGGCCCAAGTTCCACTGTGGTGTGGAAATGATGTGAGTGGGGATTATTCATGGGATGTCCTCATCTTTCCATCATTATGTCGGTCCAAAAAACATTTAAACCCATTTAAGGAATAGAGTGTTGTGATTGGGACTTACAATAGAGATGGAGGACCATTTTTTAGTGACCATAAGGAGTATATCAACTCATTCTATTATGGGGGTTTCTTAATGTAGAATGAGAGAGACATTAGCTATATAGTTTTAATTTCATTTGGTGAGGATGAATGGAGTCTTTCAGTTATAGGTTATACGACATGTACCCTATTTCATGAAATTTATAATCATGAAAAAATGAATATTATTCCATGTAGTTTAACCACATGTAGAATAGACATTATGTCATTCCTTTTATTGTCATGGGACAAAGACTAAATACGTAGTTTAATATCCTATTGCAGGAATGTAATTCAAGTGACTACATGATGTGTTTATTCTAGAACATATATTTTTTCTGCATCGTAATGATCTATATATAAATTTATATTAAATAATAAGGTATTTTAGAATGGAATTTAATTATTTTATATGTTTGTTCCCACAATAGTTCATATTTCAAAGGCTTATTTTCTACTATCATTGGATTTCAGAGTACAAAAACATGTTCACGTTAAAGGAATGTGTAAAGGAAAACAATCATGTTAAAAGATAGTGAAATACGATTATCATAAAAGTAAAAATTATGCAAGGTATGTAATCTATTTTCATCCAGTCACTCCAATTTATCTGATCAGTTTTTGGATTTCTAATATATACATAGAGAATCAAATATGTTGATAGGGAATGAAGGAAACTACATCTCGATGGGTAAGATGACTTTTATTTCATATATCCCTGGGTACATGGTTTCTTGTGTAGCAATACGAGTTATGGTCTGGTAATCCCATAAAGGATTCATGATATTTTACGGATAGAATATTTTATTTTTTATTCCATGTTCTGGAGTATGTTTGATATAGTATTGTTAAAGGCCTATATCTTTCTATTAGTCGTTTCCAGATAGTGGGATTAATGGTTCAATTTTATTTAGTATTCATGATATATCATCTCCATTTTAGTATAATAGATGTTTTTTTATTTTCCATTAGTATTTTATTAGTGACATCAAATCTCGTAATTACGTTGTATTTATCAAATCAATAAACTCCCTTGGCCCCAACATCATTAAGTTTTATTGAAACTACCCATTTAGAAACGAAGTTGATTGCAAATTAATATGGTTTTGGTCATTTAGTCCATAAATGGAGGGTATGAAGCTACCAAATCCATTTCTCATATGATAAATGGACAGGATTACTAGGATTCATGTAGAAAATAAAGGGATTGATGGATGAAGATGAAATGTACAGTGTAGGAATGGAATTTTTTGGTGAATTATGTTCAATCGAGTGTCATCGAAGGCCAAAATCATTCATGCCATCCAATTGGGCTGAAAGGATTATATTCATACTAATGGGAACAATAGGCCCCAGAGTGCACCTTAATTATATTAATAGAAGTCTCTTATACATCAATGTTCCTAAGAGGACTCTATTTTACCCATGTTTATATCGAACCTTATATAGATTTGGGCCATCATAAAGTGTGAATTAGGAAGGTCACCATCATATTTTTTATTCTAAATATATTTATAAATGAAATAATCCATTCTAGAGGTATTTGATGATGGGTACCATCCACTAAGTGGGAGGACAATATGGTTGAAAAAAAGGACAAAATTTAACCATCTATTCTATTCTGATGTAAACAAATGGTGAAAGCATTTGGTGATGTAAAATGATGATGAATTTTTAATCCCGATTTAGATTTTCCTGTGTTGTAGTGGCATTATCCAATTCATCTTACTAGGAATTTTTTTATATTTGGAAATTATTCAATGTTGAATTTGAGGTCAATTCCTCCATTAACCCTTGTACATAGTCAATAAGGTGGATTAGATCTTATTTTATGATAGAATAATCCCCATTATGTTTTTATTAAAAAATCTGAGTCACATTCTACATACTATCAGTCCACCATTATTTGGATTTGTAGTTCTAATCATACAATGAGGAAATCATATTCCACCTTTTTATTTTAACAACCTTATGTTAGTAGGAATGAATAAGGTAAAACAACATTTTCTTGGTAAATGAGCACGATACCTAACCAAACATTTTTTTGGTATGGGTATTCAAATATCCATCCTCTAGGCTCCATCATACGACATAAAAATATATTTCCCGCATTTGGGTCCACCATGAATGGATATTATCTTTTCATTTGATATTTCAATATATAATGACATTATTTCTACAAAGGATTGTTCTTCCTGTATATTTTCAAAGGCAATACCATTCACATCATTATAAGGAAAAAATTATATATCGAACAATTCTTAACTAACCACCCATCATACCAGAAGACATATCACAATAGGACTAGTGAGGATATATTTGAGTAGTTTTCTATGAGAGATTAATTATAATTCACGGTAATAAAGGTATTTTCTTAGTTTTAGAACCATAAGGATTAATGTTATGATTCTCTTCTTCATATCTGAATAATGAGTCTCACCAACGAGCATCATTCAAATGAGGTAATAAAGGTATTTTTTATTCCAAACATCATTATTTTTCAAATGGACGGAACCTTGAAACAACTCTAGGGTCATCACATATAGTATGAGTTTATTTCCATTGACGGATGACAGTAAAACTAGTAGGATCAAGAGGTACTTCTTGTGGTAGTCATATTCGTCCTAAAAACCAATTTTCCACTTAGATGTGACCAATTTTTTCACCAGTTTACAAAAGGAAAAACTCATTCTTGTGAGGTCGTATATGATGTTTTGGATGTAGGATAAGTTTCCTTGCAGTCCATTTAAATTTTTTATGGTTTCTAAGAGGTGAAATTATAACGATATATTTTTTCCTAGGGTCACTTTCATTGGCTTGATATTTTACAATGAGGCCAAAAACATCCCTGAGGATATCCTAAAACAAAATATTAAGGGTTTATATTTATTGTATATTGTCACAACTTATTGGTGATGGTATCTTTGATGGCTAGGTTATCGTAAATTGTTTTAGAATTTATCACCAGATAAAAAATAAAATCCAAAATACATCTCAGGAATGGTTTGAAGATGTGATGTCTCACATGTTAGTATATGGTACCAGCATTTGGAAATCCAAAGGGAGTTACATGATAGCATAATAATTAATGGGGGATCTAAAGGTTGTGGATTCCTCATCATTAGTGGGAAATATAATTTTTTATACAAAGAATGTACATCCATGAAGGAGAGATATTCATAACTAGTCATTGCATCAATTAGGAGTCCTACGATTTGAACTAAGAAATAAATTTTCTAATAGTTCATATTGGGACCTCAGAAGTCAATGAAGACTCTGATTTTTCCCATACTTTTCTTTATCAAGGCATATTTTCTAACCAAATAAAATACTTTACCTCTCGAATGAAGTCATATTTTATGATTTTCTATACTCCAGCCTAAATTTTGGAGGTTGGAGTTGTCTGTGTCTTTCTACACTCCTACATATTTTTTTGATGGTCTTCAAAAAATCTCATGCGATGGGTGGCCATATCTGGCTCAAGGCCTAATATCTCTATGTCATTATAGGTGAAAAAATCCTAGTGTTTTTCAATATGGCAGTATACACGTTATGTTCATGGGATGTCATGGACATAATAATAATATTGGGTCATATATCGTTTTATGTGTCCATATTTATCTACTTGAGGTCTTCAACCATGGTGGAGAAACCTTCCCCAAATGATGTAAAGGAATCCATACTATCTTCCTCTTCTTCCCATTTCATGTACTTTAACTCTTTCGTCTCTTCCTTGAAATTATAAATGAATAAAGTTTCTAGATGTTAGGGTAGTGGTTTGATATTTGGATTCTCAAAGGGTGAAGTGACCATTTAAGGATTTATATCTTGTATGAGGCCATTTTGGAGCTCTGAATTGGAGACAAGGGACCAAGAGTGTGCAACATCCATTCCCCAAAAAACATGACAACTACTTCCAGCGTAGCTGACTAGAAATGGATTTTTTCAGTTTAGGGGATGGAGAGAAGAATCATTGATATATGCATACATCGGTTTTTGGAGAGTTGAGAAAATATATTGTATATTTAGGTATAGTTATCAAGAATTAACTCACATGTATACATAGAATGTGTTCTCACAGTTAGATCCAAATTATCAATTTGATTTAGGGGGAGGAAGTAATATTACATGAGCTGATTGAATGGATTCATTTTAATCATCTCTATACCATTTGGGGCATAGATTCAAGTGACATTCTCAACAATGGATTGTTTCCCTATCATATTGTATAATTTTGTGTCAATTTATTTTGAATAACCTGAATTGAGTGAGGATTTATAACCATGAAATGTTCAAAATTGTAGTTGATACAATATTTGAGGATTTGGTTGTTTGATAATGTTTTTTTCATGTGATAATGTTTCCATGGTATTCCAAGTAATACCTTGAAGTTTGTATCCTTCCTAACAACCATGAATTTTTATTCATAAATGATATCCCCAAATATAGTCTAGATTATGACTTCTCCTAGATTATTTTTCTTAATTTCTTAGAACCATATAACATTGAGGTAGAAGGGGAAAAGTTAGATTCTTATAAACCAAGTTGATTAGGTGTTTATATTGGGATGAGGTTGACTCATATGTCATTATAAATGAAGGATAATAATATATCAATGTAATTAATCCTACCATATATATACATGGGTATGATGTGTCCCCATATAAGGGCTTCCTCATCCTAGTCGTGAAAAAAGATGACAATGTAGAAATTTTTAGGACTATTCTATGTACGATACGATACCCCAATATTAATCTCAACATCAAATTCTAAGGGTGCACGACAAGGAATCAATTAGTGATTCTTATAGGACGTTTTATAGACTCAAATCACATAGGATTGAAAAATGGATTCCACCAAGGATAATTTTTTAAAAAATACATACTTCTGGTCCACTGGTCTATATTCACCATTATTGGAATTTTAGTTTTCATTTTTTAGTGGATACAGTATACACGATGTGGAAGGATCAACACTTGGAAAAGGAGATGATGAAGCTTATTCTCTTAGTGGAATAAGTCGTATTGGTCTGCCATCATGGTGTGGATGATTAGGTGATGATATTTCCTCTAATGAATATTCTAGGTTGATCATGACTTGTCATCAAATTTAATGCATGAGGAAACATCCTAGTTTTTACTAATGTCATCGAAGATCTCTCCCTTGAGTCTCAACATCGTAAATAGTTTGAGTAGGGTCGTGGTTAAAGTAGTTACTCCTAGCTTGATAGTGTCTTCCACTATATCATCAACTATAATTTCATATTCCAAAAGTTCCATAAAAAAGTGTACGAAATTTAGGTTCGTAATTATTCTAATCATCTATGAAGGTATCCATTATGTGAATAATTCCAATATAACTGAAGATTGATAACTCATCTAATGATGATTTTGTCTAGTGGGGTGGACCATTGTTTTTCCATTTGGAAAGGTGGTGCACAAGATTTCGAGGTAGTTGAAATTATTTATTCTAAGGTCAAGAATAACTAGGGCCTTAACATTGGATCATATTTCCTGTTTTCTTCTTACTGGTCTAGATGTGTCACTTTTTTGTTACTATATTTCAGTCGTGAGAGCATTTGATGGAGTCGGCCGTGTTGTAGTAGAAGTGGTTGGTAGCATACTCGGATACTATAACTATGCTCAGAATATATCATGAGTTTGGGTATTTATTTTCTATCCATCTAGTCACTAAATATCAACATACCATTGTTGATACCTTTGTTCCATTCATTTTCATCCTTCATATTGGTAGTAGATTCACATGAAACTGGAGCACATGAGTTTTTCAGAATCAGTTTCCCAGAGACCATCATCATTTTTAGGATGAATTTTAAAAGACACTCATGGATGTTGTTTTCTATTACTTGATTGAAGGGGAAATAATTTTGGAGATATTCATCACCCTCATTGATGGGATTCCAAGTCTTTGACAACATAATCATTTTTTCCATTACAATTTGATGTAGTTTGGGACTTGGTCGTTTTTTGAAAGAATAGACCTTGTTTTTATTCTTTTAAGATTAATTTATCCTCTATTATTTGGGATCATCCTGATTTTCCATGTGTTTTATTTATTCTGAAGAGATGTATCAATATGATATGTTGTCATCATCAGAGTAGGATTGGGTACAGGCTCCTGATTTAGTGTAACAATGGTAGCCATTGATTTTTTTGTACTTATTCACTGAGTCGATGAAATTACATGGGACTTTGCATTAGTCTCTATGATGGAGCCCACTACTTTTTGGGAAATTGATAAACATTCCAAAAATAGTCATTTATATTTTATATGGATAAGTTTAATGAACAAATCATCACAAAATTTATTAATAGAGATGGTATAAAAGTACTATTGATAGATTGGAATGGTTAAGGATTATCTCTACCAATTCAACAGATAAATGAAATATGAGAACCTTTCATTATCTAACTATCATCACACTGAAAGATGTAGGTCTAATGTCTTCTATATCATCAAGATAAAATGTAAGTGGAACATCTCCCGGAGGCCTTCACACCATGTAATTGAACGATCCTACAATATCAGGTACCATACAATAGATGGAACTCATAGTGATTGCAGGAAGAATCTATGATTGAATAATTAATGATGTTCTAGTTTCCCAATCAATGTATCACAATGTGAGATGAAATGTTTCAAATTATTCTCCAGGTCACATGATCCATTAAAAGTTGGAAATATTAGATTCCAAAATTCAAAGGGGGGGGGATTTGGATATACCTATTCAGGATAAATTTTCTTTTCTAGTTTTAATGGTCCTCTCCATTTATATATGGATTATAATTGAGTCATTAGTAGAAAAGGAGCATTCCTGATCCCATAAGAAAGATCTGTCTAGGATGAAACTTGAGTAGGTGCAACAGCTGGTAGGGCCATAGGTTTTGGTACTTCTGGTATCTTCCATGGGTATCCTAATAGGGTTGGTTGGTAAGGATGCACATGGACTCATTTAGGTTGTTCACTAAAAATATGGAAATAATTTTCTGATATCGTATGATCCAAGTATATTAGTGGTTGGTATTCCACATTGAATTGGTATTCCAAATCCACATTATTCACTATAATGAACCCTCTCTTCTAAGGAATGTTGATTCATAGTCCAATTTGAGGAAATTATTGTATAGTATATCTATAAGAAAGGCTACCTCAGAGTAGTTATTCATTGAGTCACATCAATTCATTAATTTTTTCATCTTGTCGACTAAATATTTTCATATTTTAATGTGGATTAACCTCTATATGTGGGAGGTGATAAAAAATATAAAAATTATAATTTTCCTTGATAGATTCCATTCAAGGGGGTATGGTTTGGTTTTCTGAGGGAATACCCAAATTTAAAAACATCCAACGGTTCCTAGTATTCACACCTCTTAAAATCTATTTTTTATGAACCATATTATAATCCATAATTTCATCATCTCATTCCTCATCTGAATCGAAATCATGTTCATTAGAATTTATAGGGGTGAAATCGATGAAATTCATAGATACAAAATGCATTGATGGAATTTGAATAGTATCATTTTGAGACCCACTCTTTATATTCCATCCATGATTCCACGTTCTCTACCTTTCTAGTTCCCTATGTGTTTTTTTATGAACATTGATATTGAGGGAATCTATAATAAGTTTTCCCATACAAATCCCTAGTGAATGTATCTGATCACTTAATAGGGATGTTTTGGGAGGACCCAATATATGAAATTTACCCTAATCATGAGAAGGCTAATTTCCACTGATTAAGGGGTTACTGTGTTGAATGATCCCATGATCCTGGGGGATGGGGCTGTTCCCATTTCACATTCACAATTCTTCAGGCTTGGTTTGATGATCATGATGTTTGTGTTTAAAATACCCTAGCCTTACAGGATGGGTATTCTAAAAAATATCATGTTTTCTACTTCCATATCCAACCATCATATTTTATGTTGTTTCGAATGTACATTATTTGGGTTCATCATTTTGTATGCACCGGAGTCACCCACATCCGCCTCTAAGGATAAATGAAAAATTTCCAACATTGACTATATCTTATGAAAATATTTTACTAAATAGGATGGTTTCTCAATCATTTCATATTCATGATAGAAATGTATCTAAATTTACTACTCTATTCTTGCTATGTGTTAGTGATATTTTTTCAAGGTCTATTTCTATTTAGATCATTATTGATTTTGAACATGGTCTAGTGGATGAAGTTGGCCTAGATATATGATATTTCAAGATAACTATATTGGAAGACATTTCATGTAAGATAGAATAGTGAAATGTAAAAGACATTGTGCACCCCATACTCTGATATGAATAGAAGATGGGCAATCTATTAGTTGATATCCAAATCTTTTTAATGCATGAAGGCATTCATGTTCAAGGAATCCTTGTTGCCTTTATATATATCTATTAGTGAAGAGGGATTCCAAATAAATTTTTTGTTTCATCACATATATTACCATAAAATTAATTTGATACTCATCATACATTAAAACATTTGATGTCAAGTGATGAAGAGATTTCTATATATTGAGGGGGATTTTATACAAACAATATTTTGATGAGGCCTCTAGAATGTTGTACATAGGGGTATCTAATTGATTGTAAATGACTAGAATATCATCATTATCAAAATGTTTCATCATGATTATAATTTTTCCATTAACTTTTTATAGTGACCCTTCTACCTAATTTGACCAATGTGGAACCTTTCCTTCGACTTTATCATTAGAAAAAATATTGGTGGGGACTACCTGTATTTTTTAGAAGGTAGTTGATCGAAGGGGGCCTATAGAATGACTATTTTATAGGATATATTCTAGTTTAGAATGTAATTCTCATATCAATGACATGGAATTAGATGTGATAGGACATGTTCTTTCAGGTGCCTCATGATATGAGGGCTTTCACATCACTATATTACCAATTGGAGGATACTATTTATTATGTAAAATACTACTATAGAGATAACACGAATAGTGGACACCATCATTGGAAGAAACACCATTTTGGATCATATCAATGGTAAAACCCTTTTCCCCATCATATTATTTCCATGAAGAGGGTTGTTGTGGATCTCATCAGAAGATTAGCACTTAAGATTGAACAGATTTTGGTACTAATGCATGTCATCAAATTGAAATTTCTAGAGGGTGACATTGGAATTATTATTTCTTGTCTTGTAATTTGGTAATGGGAGAATAAGATGTTGAACTACCACAAATAAGTGTTTGAGGGATTTTTGGACTCCCTTTATCAGTATTTCAGGATTGTTGATCAGCTCTAAATTTTACACACATCTATAGTGTGACTATTTTTAGACTCTTTATTGAGAGCTACTGGGAGCACATATTATAGGGAATGGATCTCATTGCTAGTGGTTTATTCCTACCATTGAGTGACTATTGGAATAATATTATTCCCTCTGATTGGAATATGTGTATGTTACCAATCCAGTTGTCTCTATATTGTAGAGGTCTTCTCCCTTGACCCTCCTATATGGGAGAAGGCGTGTGTGGCGACTATAGGGTGGCATAATGATGAGACACTTTATTTTTTGGAATGGAATTTTGTATCTTCCCCTATATAAATATAGTTATAACTATAAAAATGTATTGACATGCATGTAGGATGTGATAAGGGACATTAATTTTCTCATTAACCATTGTCACAATATTCATGGGGACAATAGGGATTCGGATTGGGATATATTATCATTTATAACTTGTAGAAGGGTTATGTACCTACTTCTATCACCCATTTCAAGTTATAGGATAGTGATATTACTCATTCATGGTAGAAGAGTGGTTGGTTTTTTTTCTATTCTTCTTCAAGATGTTGTAATGACATCTTCAAGTGTTGTCTGGTAAAACATATAACTGTCTAGATAACTGTAAGAATGTGTGTGCACTTGCTTGAGGCTAGTCACCAAACATGGTTGGAGAGATTATTTGAGTTATTACATACAAATCTACTGGTAGGAATGGATGGAGAAGGAGAGTGTATGTTCATTCTTATGGGGTGCTACTATATTTTTGAACAATATTCATTATCAAAAGCATCCATACGATTCTGATGGATACCTGGATTAGGGTGGGTGGTTGTATGTTCATTCTAACAATTGGTCACCAAATTGGATCAGTAGGATTCTCCAAAAGGGGGTGGGGTGTGGCTCTACTCTATATTTTCATGTCCCTAATCTTGTGAGCCATCTTTCTTGCCTGGGTAATGATGACCTAGGCCACTCGGCTGATTATGACACCCTTAATACATTGAGGGCACACTATTGTGTGACATTAGAAGGGGATATTTCTAAATGAATCCATTTTTAAGGACTCCTTTACCTTTGGGATGAGTCTATATGTGTCCTCTTTATCCACCTCCATAGGATAATATAGAATATGGATGTCAGGTTCGTGAGACATTCCCCCAAAAAGGGTGACACGGTAATTTTTTTAGATACTTTTAGAACATCGTCTATGACTAATAAGATGATTGGAGGGGTTTGGAAACGTAGAGGTATTTTTAAATAAGGAGTTGAAATCAGGATAGAATCATGTTAATGGTTCTCCTAGACTAGTGGGTTAGCGACCCATCATTTAAGATTTTGGGTTCATAAAGAAGTCCATTGTTTGGACAAATACCTATCCTAAATAGTAGATATGGAATTTTTTTGAGAATGATCAAAGGATTATTTTGGATCAAAGGGAGTTTTGTGAATAACATCAAGAATATATGAAAAAAACCATATTAATGTTTTATCTCATTTGAATGAACACATGAATGATTGATTGTATTGGTTGGACATCGTTCATCCTGTGAGTGAATGCTTTTTAACTGGTGGGTGACATTATTATATTGGTTAATTATTCACATCAATTTCACTATTTTGTATTTTACATGGACATTCATGTTTTTCTGATGCTTGATGAAAAGGGGATGTGTTTGTGTAAAATCATTCATGTTAGGTTCACTAGTTCTTAATTCTATCAAATGTGGTTTTATTGTGAAATCAAAAAAACCAATGGATTTGTATCCATATGAACTTGATTTACAATGGTAGTTACGCATTGGGAAATTTTAAAATTGATGATTAAGAACTCACATTGGTCAGGAATATGGGAGGATGGGCTCATTACTACCTTTTGAGGAGAATTTGTTTCTATATCAAGACCATCTGGTAGATTTAAGATATGTTTATGAATAATTCATTAATTCACACATATGAAAATGATATACAATTAATTAAAAACATTTATTAGAATGTAAAAAATTTACAGTCATATTAATGTATCAAAAGAGCTTAATCATTGGATATATTTGTTCATTTATAAGGATATCCATAAATGATATCATCTCATGAATTGTTAATATGTTCTTTGGTTGTTATAAATGTGATTTTTGTTTTTTTGAGCCACATAGTATATAACTATGTACTGTATCATCATAAAGTTCATTAAGAGTTCTTTTGACAACAGGAACGGACCCATGATATGAGATTCCTATGTACCATTATGGAAGGAATCAGAAACCACATGGTTTGGTTCTACTTAATGTGGACCAAAATAACATTTAAGGTTACATGATAATTACCAGAATATTCAATTTAAATTCATGGAAAAAAGGATTTCTATGAGAAATATAATTAGTCAAGGTTTAGTGTGGGACTTGTTACAATGTATCCGAGGGATCCTAGAAGAGATATGTATTACTAAGTTGAATTATAACTTATTAGTAATGTAGACTAGAGAGAATATGGTTGATTTGAGGTGTTGGGATTGAACCTCATACAGGCCTCCAAAGTATCCCATAAGTATATAAATCAAATCTAATGTAGATTAGTGATATTCAAATACATCTCTAGAGGCCCATGGATTCATATCGTAGGGTGGTATGGCCCTTTGATAGGACTAATTTGGGGCTTACGCTAATGGAAGATTCCATGATTAATGAATTTGGGGATATGAGATATGGATTCACCCGTGATGATTTAGGGGTCTGGATTTGGAATTACTCCTTTCATGGATGCCTAATGGTTGGGATTTAATGCTTACACCTAAAGAGGATTTACTAGTGAATTGAACATTGGTTGGTGATGACCTCCAAAAATGATTCCATAAGGTATAAATATTTTGGATGGGGCTTAATCATGAATATGATCCCCAGGGATTTAGTTTGAGAATAATACTTCTAATTGAGGCCCATAAGGATTGGGTAATAATGTGGATGTCATGAACACATCCAACCTCTAAAATAACTTGAGTAATGGTTGGTGTGATAGTCAATAGGTATAATATGATCTGATGAACATCATTATTTTTTCTCTAAGGTTGGATACAAGTCCTTGAGGACCCAAATGTATGGGGGTACTCTTAAGGATGGTCATAAGAATATCTGACGGAATATTCCCTCCCAAAACATGCATCCAATTGTGGTGATGTTGTGATCAAGGACATATCACAAGAAAAATGTCATCATATTTCATGATTTAATAAGAGAAATAAGAGTAATAATAAGGTCTAGAATTCTTCACAATTCTCCACTTGTATTGGAGAAAGAGGATGGGGCGATGGGAAACTAAATATGGGATTGGATTCCCCCGCTCCGTCTCCCATTGTGTACCCATGATAATCAGGTCATACTACCACTAACGGCATGGGCCTCAAGGATTGATGAGGATAAGGGTGAAACATCCTTCATGAAAGGATAGGGTAGTAATCAAGGTAGGTTATATAGAATTTGATTTATAGTGGAAGAGGGGGATTTCATTCCATGTGGAATTTATATGAATGTGTGATCATCACCTTCCCCACCTAGTATCGAAGGATCCGGGTGTCATAGAAGAAAATTAAAGGAATGGTTATAACCCTCATCCATGAGACTAAGAGTTCCATGACACCACCTCTAGGTTTGGGGTCCTCATGAAAAATATAATTAAAATCCACCTACACTAATAGGAACCTAACCGACTATTATGAAAATTACCGGAATCCTCTAACCATATGAATGAAAATCTAAATGGGATACACATTGCTGTACCCATATTCATGGTATTGCAACTCTGATGACTTCATTGGAGGTTTCAAATAAGACCCTATCTTTTGAGGGTACTAAATTAAGAAGATCCCCTAAATTGGTGGATTGGAATAGAGCACAAATGTGGGCTTTTATAGGTCCTTTCCTCGACGGTAAATGTGTATCATGCAGGGAAGGGGAGAAACATGATGAGATTTGTGTAGGGGGTATTGGCTTGAACACGCCGGGTATTATTTTGGAAATAGACCACCTAGGTAAAAAGTCTTGGGAGATGATTTATCTATGGTACCAAAATTTTAATCAGGTGTCCCTTGAAAGGTCTCACATAGGTCCTATGTAAAAGAGGGGGTGTCAATCAACTATTTTTATAATAGGGAATTAGGTGTCCTCATAATGGTGTTTTCTATTTTAGAATGAAAATATAAGTTTATATCACTTATCCCCATTAATTATTTCATATCTTGGGATTAGCATAGAATCCAAAAGAATATGGAGACCTGGGAAAAGGGGTGTCATGACTAAATCTTGAAGGATTCATTTCATTTTATAACTGTTAAAATGAGGATCACTAGGGTTTTATTTATACAATTATATAGGACCTTGGTTGAGGGGGTAACCCTACATAGGTCCATGATAATGGTTCCCAAAGTAGTATCCATGTACAGGGGTGGACTTCCCTTTAGTTTCGTTGGGGGGGGGGGGTACATGGGCCCTTAATGCATAAAGGTTTTTTGTGCACGTGTCATCATGGTAAAGTCCCATTGATTATCCTTAGGGATATTTTGCAATTTAACAAGATTTTTGTGATCCTCATAATATTTTCATCTCATTGAAAAAATGCAGTGTCATCATACATGATGGTCCCACTCAGTAGTTAGGGGACCCAAGCCCTGATAAAATTTGAGGCTGAAAATTTGTAAATATAGGACCCATGTCCCAGTGAATCACGTGGTTACCACCCAGATGATAGAGGACCCATTCCTTGATAAGATTAGATGTTTACACTCTGTAGGTATAGGTGTGTGGGTTACCCATGCCCTATTATGGAAGAGGGATTACCCACCCCTACCAATATCTAATGATATTTTATGATCACAATCTACATAATGATATGCCTACTAAATTAGGTCAATATGAATATGTGAAATCATATATAAAATCCACTACTAATTCCACTATCATATAATACATGTAACAATAGTCAACATAGTTTGTTCGTGACCTAGTATCCAATTCAAAATAAAGGAGATGCATGAGGAAAAATATAGAGACCCATTATTTACAAACATAGATATTACATCAGAATTGATGTATATTTATTACAACATATAACAAAACCATTAAATGAACAAATAGTTATATAGTATTTTGAATGTGGGAAACATAAACAACCGGTTCATAAAATATGTACATTGTCTCTCATTTATTTCATCATAATGAGAATATTTTTTGGAATATCATACATAATACCCTTATTCAAGAATTGGGGAGAAACATTTAAAAGAGTGATCTCAAATGATATGTAAGGGTAAACTAAAGAAAAATCAAACATATCATATTCATAAGAACAAAACAGATGATAATCATATCCTTCATATAAAAGCTCACAATATCATGTCATGGGAAAAATCATAAAAGTGAAATATAATCCCAATAATAAAAACATATGACTTGAATTTTTTTTTCATACACAAATAATCAGATAAAATAATTTCATATTAATTATGGTTGTTTTCCAAGACCATCATAGTGTAAAAATTCCATCATTGAACTGAGTTCACACCTCGTTGTGCTCTTGTATCATTGAAATGTATTTAAATTCCATTTTTACCACATCTATATCATGAGATATAAATATTTACAAAATTTAGAAGTGGGAGATATATGTTCCACCCATATCAAAATGAAACAATTTTTAAGTGTTCTATAATAACTTAATAACATTTACCATATCATAACCCATGGAATAAAATGAGATTCTTAAACATCATTCGACCATATTTGATATAAAATAAATGGATTTCCTAAAAATAATTACATCATAAATAGAATAAAATAATGGTAATAATAGGGATAGATATATAACCCTTTTTAAATAGTGACATGTTATATGGAAAATAATGTTAAGGAAACATTTGAAATTAATACCTAAGGAAAATATCCATTATTTTTTAGAAAATGTTTTCTTCTATCAAAATGCCATGCAATTTGAAAGGAAAGACTTCCTATTAAAATTATCATGAAATCATATAAAGAAAGCTTCATAGAAATTAGATGTCATAAAATTTTAAAATTATATTAATGGTGTATATGATAAAAAACACTATTCTCATACTTTTCCCAAGAAGGTCAAAATGCACATCGAAATGATACCAACCAAAGATTACATTCATACTGTTCAGTAAACATTAAACTATGGGAAAACTGACTATAAAAAATTATTAAAAAATATAATAAATATTTTGAAATACATATTTTGGAATCATGGTTGTTGATGATAAATATACACCAATAAATACTTACGAATAAACAATATTGGATAAAAACGATATTTTCAAAGATATCCCATGCCTTAGGTTTGATATGATTCTTATGTATCTGAACCTCCTGTATAATGATTTATATAATGTTAATGATTTATTCCTGAATCATAATACGTTATATGATAATATTTATGGTCTTATTTTCCTCCATTTGTTCTTAATATTTCATTCTTACTTGTTAATCAGGTATTGACTACGTTATGTTCCTATTTCTGTTTTGTCGGATATGTTCTTATTACGCGTTTTAGGTTATAGTTATATAATTTAAAGAATGGTATTATTATTATAAAATATATCATATTTATTCATTAAATTCATATATATATATATATATATATTAATGTATTAGTAATTATTATGTACAATCAATCACATCACACCGTGGAGTTGATAAGTCGTACGTATGCAATCACGATGATATTGTTACCATAATAGTTGAATGGTATTGACATGTGTTGTGTATAGTATCCCATAATTAGTATAATTTTACATTAATAATATTCGGTTATTATTTCCATCTTTATAACCATCCATGTATGGTGGTGGTGAAAAATAGATTACACCACGATGTGGAGATGGTATGCCACAAGTAAGCAGGTGCGATGATTTCATTTTTTGTTGGATGGATAGAAGGTGAAATAGGGTTGATTCATATTCATAATAACATATAGGTATATTTTTTATACATATTTTAATACATTATAATTTAAAAACTAATGAATATGTAGTATTAGAAGAGATAAATTATAAAAAATCAGTCGAATAGATTAACTCTTCATCGGCGCGCCTCCTTTAAATCTCCTCTTAGGGAACTGGAGATGTTTTTTTGAGAAGAACAGAATGTCTAGAATGTAACTAAAGAAATTGAGAAAAATTATTTATAGGGGTTGTCTGAGCATGAAGGTTCAAAATGGAGTGAATATGAGGGGTATGAGGTAACCTTTTATAATATAAGAGATAGGCACTTTAGAAAACTCTCAAAATATAAATTTATTATAAATTCAATTATGATTAAAAAGGGTCCAAAATATATTTAATTTTATGATAATTTTTTAATACCCATCATCCAATCATTTTTAAAAACATTTTGAATATTTATGTATATTAACTTGTTGGTTTAACAGTTATTTTACTTTTTTTATCTTATAGTGATATCATGTTATTTACACGTTGTGGGTTAATATAATTACCATATCATGTCAAACGATGCATAGATTAATTTTATGAAATATTTGGACTTATATAATCCATTTGGCTGAATAATAGATTTTTATGAAGTTATAATGATGTAATAAACTATTTTTTATGATATGAAATATGTCAATTTTGGATACTATTTATAGGTGACTTTTTAAGAGAAATATAAAAATTTTATTCCATAAAAAAATTAACTCATCCTAAGTATGTAAATGTAGTCCTATAAATTTGTGGATGGCATAAAAAAGTTTAAATAAAATTTATTTTAATATTTTTAAATTCATTTATTTGAAAATTTCATTAATGTGGTAATCACTAAATCATTATTGTTTCATAAATAAATATATTTATACAATGTATAAAAATTATAAATAAAATACCCTAATGTAGAAAATATTTTTATCATAATAATTAATATGTATATATGTAGATATCAGTTATATCACCATATATTATAATTGGATTAGTAAAAGATATATTTTTTTATAATTAGCTTTACTTTAAATTAATTATTTATAAAATGTCATTTTCACATCCAAGTGAATCAATGTAGTCCCAAAATCGACCCATGAATGCCCAGGGTAAGTAATATATCATCTAATAAGATTAGGATATATTTTAGGGTATTTATATACTATTTAATTATTATTTGGTTATCCTTATTTACCAAATATACCCTTTATCCAGGGTAAATAAAATAATTACTACAGTTACTATTCATTATGTCCAAAAAATAAATGGAAAATATTCACAAAATTTGGACCATATGATTCCAAATATGGAATCCATTTTTCCAAATTCAAAACATATTAATTTGAGTAATTAATTTAAAATTATTCATATTTTTGAAATGGGAAAACAATTTTTAATGGTTAAAACATTGCAATAAATTGAAATGTTTTTACCTACAAATTCAATGTGAAATTAATGCAAATATGGTAAAAATAAGTTCTATTTATAATTTAAAACCCTGAAATTTTATAATTTTACCAGATAAATTATGTCGATGAAAAAAGTTGTTTGAAATTTAAATTTAGAGTATTTTTACTATTCATCAAAACAACAAAGTTATCAGAAATTTATAAAAAATTTATCCAAAGTAAATTCATATATCCCTCTTCAAAATAAAAGGTTTATGGTGTTATATAAAAATTATCAATGTGCCAAAAAATTAATTTAAAATCGGTTTTCCATTCAAATATGTAAAAATTATCCTTAAAGAGATTCTTATACATAAAATAGAGTTTTATTAATACCCTTTGACTAAAATATTCTTTGTATGAAAATAAGAAAGATTATATAATGTTTATGAAAAATATATATCTCATTACTTTCATTACCAAAAGTAATTTACTAAAAAAAATTAGAAATATCTATTTTCATTAGTAATTAATAGCCAATGAATTCATAATGTAGTTTCATAAGTTATTTATAATTATTATCGCTAACCTGATGACTAGGATATAACATGATCTTGATCTTAACGACATATCATGGTTAGTTTAAACTCATGATACCCTGAAAATAATGCATCTGAAGAATAAAAATTATTTAAATAAAATATTTCATTAAGAAATCTGGGTGTTACATTCTACCCACTTTATAATGAATTTCCCCCTCGAAATTTGTCACTTGGAAACAAATAGATGATGATCCCTATCCCTCATTTTGTCCTCAAATTACCATATAGCTTCTTCAATTTTGGGGTTCCTCTATAAAGCATTAACCAAGCCAGTGGTCTTATTTCATAGAATTCTTTTGTTATGATCCAGAATCATTATTATTTGTTCTTCATAAGAATGATTTTTCTCTATCAGTGTGACTTCTGAGCTTAGTATATGTGAAGACCAGGTTATTACTTTCTCAGGAGAGACAAGTGGAACACATCATGAACTTGAGAGATATTTGATAAATGATCCAATTGGTAAGATACTTTCCCAACACAATCCAGTATTTCCTAACGATCGATATACATATGGATCATCTTTCTATCCTTTACAAATATCATTACTCGTTTCCAGAGAGATATTCATAAGAACACATTATCAACCACATCAATCTCGAGGTATTTTCTTCAGTTATCAACATAACTTTTTTGACTACTCTAAGATACTTTTATGTGTTGTTGAATAGATATGACATTCTCTACCATTTCATAAACATGATTATGTCCTAATAGATTTCTTTCCCTATCATCATCAAAGAAAGTTAGAGTTCTGCACTTCTTTCCATGGAGGGACTCATAAGGATCCATCTGAATGCTAGAGGGAAAGATATTATTGTATGAAAATTCCACCAATGGTAGGTTTTTCTCCCAACATCCTTTAATATCCATAGATAAATCTCTCACCATGTATTCATCCTCTAAGATTGGTTATCTGTATGAAGATGATATGCAATACTGAAACATAACTCTATATCTAGGGCATACTAAAGGATTCTCCAAAACATCAAGGTAATCCTCAAATCATGATCATATATAATTGAAAGAGGCACTCCCTGAAATATTAACACTTCTATTACATTTATCCTGGAAATCTGATCAAGAGATAAATTCTCTCTAATATCAATGATGTGTGTTGAGTTTGTAAGATGATCAACTATAACCTAGATATCATTATTTCCTTTGAATGTTTTGTGGAGTCCAATGACAAATTCCATAGTGATGTTATCCCATTTCCATTCTGGTATGGGTAATGGTTGTAACATCCTATTAGACTTATGTCTCTTAGCCTTATCTTGATGGAAAACCAAGTATCAAGAGACCTATTAGGTGGCATCTATTTTCAGACCATCCCACTAGAAGATCTTTTTCAGGTCCCTCTATATATTTGTTCTTCCATAGTGAATAGAGAATGATGAAATATGATACTCATTCAATTACTCCATCTTTAATTCTAGTATGAGAGGAATACAAACTAGGTTCTTGAACATTATTTTTTCAACACAATCAATATTGATTTCAGAAACATTTGTCACCTTCTTTTGTAACACTACATCTTCCTCTTGTTCCTCTTTAATAATAACATGTATATATGGTTGAACATTAATTTGAGAAAGATATGATTTCTCCCCTTCCTTTAAAATTCAAGATACATCCTTTGAAAATCCATAAATATTGGATATTTCATTATCCTCATCATGGATAAGCTAGCATTGTCTTTTTGACTCAAGGATTCTTCCTCCTTGATTGTTTTCCTATGGTGGTAATGTATTGAGTAGTCTTAATCTCGAAAAAACACCAACCATCTTTTTTGGTGCATATTTATCTTTATTTTGGGAAACTATACTTAAAAATATTATTATCAGAATAAATACCACACCATTCATCATAAATATAATTCCCCCATACGTTTAATGCAATGATAACTGCACCTAACCCCAAATCATGAGTTGGGTAATTTGGATCATTTATTTTCAACTATCATGAGACAAAAGCTATCAACATATTATTTTGAAGGAGATAACACTCCAGTCCCTTCTTGGATGAATCATTGTATATCACAAACCTTTCTAAACTACAAGGAAGTGTGAGAACAGGTTCAATAGATAACCATATTTTTATCTATTATAAATTGCCTTCACATTCCACATTCCAAACAAACATAACTCATTTCAGAGTCTATATATTGGGTGGACTAGATATCACTGAATAATCATTCACAATATGTTTATAATATCATACCAAACCAACAATTATTTGGATATCAGTTATTATTTTTGGCCTCGAGGATAATTAAATAAATTTTGTTTTGGCTGGATCCACAGATATCCCCTATCTTGTTATTTGTGAACCAGAAATGAATCCCTTTTTTTTCCAAAATTAAAACTTGGTAATTTTGGCGTAAACCATCTCCTTTGTCATGGTATTTAGTACAATTATCATGTTACCATTACGTTCTTCCATGATCTTTGAATATAAAAGAATATCATCTATAAATATTTCCACAAAATGATCGTGATAATATCTAACAACTATATTAATTAGATCAATAAAGATAGTAGGGGAATTAGTAAGACCAAAGGGAATCACTATAAAATCATAGTGTCTAAACCATGTAAAAAATTTCAAATTTGATATATCCTCTTTTTTTACCCTCAATTGACGATATCTTGATGGAAGATCAATCATGAAAAAGTATTGAGCTACTTGTAGTTGGTAAAATACTTCATCAAAGCATGGGAGGTGATATTTGTTCTTGAGTGTGATCTTGTCATGTTCTTGATAATCAATGCATGTTCTAATTAACACATCTTTCTTAATAACAATCAAACTAGGTTCTCCACAAGTTGTCTCACTTGGGTGGATGAATCCCTTATCAATAATCTCTTGGATATGCTTTTCCAATCACTGCTACTCAATTGGGGACATTCTATATGGTGTCTTCGAAATAGGCATAGCACCCGGTATGAGTTCTATTGAAAACACAAATTCACAATTTTGTGGAAGACATATAAATTTCTCCCAAAAGATATCATCAAACTCCCATCCAATGGGCGTATTCTTAATTGAGAATTTGTCCCCAACATTTGAGATAAATATCCTTCATTTATTGAAATCAAGACCTATAATATGGATGAAATTTCTACTAAATTTATATATTCATCCTTCCATCGATAGATGATCCTAGATTGATCTGGAATATGAAATTTGACTTCCCTTATTTGGAAATTCATATGATCTCTATATAGCGAAACCCAAACCATGCCACGTTTCACATAAAATTCCACTATAAGAAGGATTTCACGATTTACAAGAAGAAATTTCCATCAAACATCAATCGTAGAATAATTATGAACTTTTTATGTGATCATTGTTCCATTAAGAGTTGTCATATCTGACTAAAAATATATTTATTGATGTAATAAATCAACACTATTAGAAAATTCATCATAAATAAAATATTTGTTTGATACAAAATCATATAATATATTTTCTTATCTAGAATGGAAGGTATGTTTAACTTTCATCACTTCATTATTGTACTCCACATCATTGAAAGTAATTTCATGTGAATTTTCACTATCTTTGGCCTTTAGAGTTTTTTGAGGTCGATCATAATCAATAACCCTTGGATTATGGCATTTGTTGGTATAATTCCCAATTTCCTTGAACTTGTATCATTGAACTATTGTAGGTGCATTTTGTGTAGCTTATTCTTTGTTCTTATCTGTAGAGATATTTTTCACATCCCTTATGCATTCAATTTATTGATGGCCTTATTTTATACACATAAAATATTAACTAGTCCAATTATGATAGTTCCCTCTATGTTTCCATCCAGACATCAAGAATATGTGAAAACCTAACATCATTTCATGTGTGGCCAATAGATTTTCTGTTAAATTCTATTTTCCTCTACTTATCAAACCCATATGAATGGTGGGTTAATCCAATCTACCTATCATCCTTGAGATCTCATTGAACAACTTCCTCATAGCGATTGAATTCCGTTATGGACAATTCCCTTTGTAGACTCGATTTAATCTACTAATGAATCGAACAATCTTTCTCTTAGGTTGGATAATAATTCCAGAACTATACTTTGAAAGTCATGAAAAATGTTCTTCATAAGTACCAGCAGATTCATCATCCTTTTTCTTAAGTTCATGTAATGTTATCCCCATCATTGTTTTTTGAATATGAGAAAGGTTCTTATTAAAAAAATATGATCTTCAACTCGTCCCATTCCAGGTATTCAATTTTATCTATTTTCCTCACTATCTTGATATGATTCCACAATTTACCAGCTTCACCTTCCAAATGCTATACTGTTAAGATGAATTTATCATGTTCAGAACATTTTAGAACTGAAAATATATATTCAGTGGTATTGATCCATTATTCATCCACTATTGTATCATAAGACCCATTGAATGAAAGTGTATGCGACCTCATGAAATATTCAACATAATATTGCTCACTCATTTTCTTGTTTGGATGTCTGACATGATTTGTATCTTAAGAAAGTTGTGTGAGAATTGCTACATGATTTTTAATTCCATGTCCCATATCATTTTTTTCTCATGGAGACAATCATTTCGATTCCCAGCACATTTAGCATTAAAACGGTTCTATCAGGTTACATCCATTGACTAAAACCAAGAATCATATTATGAGAAACATTTATCATAATAGGAAAACCACATAATTTAGAATAAAATTTCAATTTAAGACACTATGTTTTTTTCCTATATTATTAATTATGATTTCTAAAATACTATGGTTGTATCTTATAACTAGACATATCCTTAAGGCTATCTCATCCTAGTTTCCATAGGTTAGCTATACCTTTCCTCTAATAAAAACTATAGTGACCCATTATTTAAATAAAATTATATATCTTAATAATTGAAAAATATTTATTATAAAATATAAAAAACCATGATAGCACTATATAGGTATATCGGCTTTAGAAGCAGATAAACATAAACAACTGGTTCATAAAAAATCTACATTGTCTCCCTTTTATTTCAGCATAACTATACTTTTTTAAGGTGTATCATATTCAATACACTTCATCATGTCCCAGTGAAAGGAAACATATAAAAGGGTGAGGTCAAATTCTCATTATGGGTAAAAAAAGTAAATATCAATCATATCATAATCATAAGAACATAACATTTGAAAATATTATCCTCTATATAAAAGATCACAATATCATTTCATTGGATAAAAAATTAACATTTAATGTAATCCCAACAGTCAAAACATAAGACATGAATCTTTATAGAATACAGACACTGGCATAGAAAATCATTCCATATCAGTGAAGGATTTTTTCCAGAACCATCATAGCCGAAAGCATCCATTACTAAACCAAGTTTACTCTTCATTCCAACCCTGTATCACTGAACCATATTTACATGTCATTCCAATAATGTATATCTAATGGGATAGAAATAATTAACCAATGATTTGAATTGAGATATTGGTCCCACTGATCTCAAAATAAAACCATTCTTACATGTTCCACAAAAACATAAAAAAATTTATCATAGCATAACCCATGATGAAATGGGTTTTAAAAACATAATTCCATCATATTTGGCCTAAAACAACTTAATTTACTAAATAAGATTCCCTCATAAAAAATAAAATCATGGTAATAACATGGATTGAAATATAACATTATTTAAAGAGTTAAGTCTTAGATGGATTATAATTTTTAGAAAACACTTGAAATTACATATGGGAAATATCCTTTCTTTTTTCAAAAATGTTTTCTTTTCTCTAAATGTCATGAAATTTAAAAAAAATTAATTTCATTGAAAATAATCCTGAAATAATGTAGAGAAAGGTTCATGAAAATAATATGTCAGGAAACTCAAAAAATCCATTCATGTAGTATATGTTGAAAACAATTCTTCTCGTACTTTTGCTGAGAAGGTAAGAAAGCACATCATACTGAGAACGACAAAAGATTCCATTCATACCATTTAGTAAACATTCACTAATGGGTAAAATAGACAATAAAAAATTATTGAAGGATACAAGTAATATTTTGAAATACATATTTAGCCAACATGGATATGTATAATAAATATAACCCAATAAATACTTATGAATAAACAATCTCGGATAAAAAAGAGATTTAACAATATATCCCTTACATTAGGTCTGATATGCTTTGTATGTGTCAAAAACTCCTATATAATGATTTAAATAATCTAACTAAATTATTCTAGAATCATAAGAAGTTTTATGATAATAATTATGATCATATATTCATCCATTTGTTAGTAACATTTCATTGTTACTCATTATTCAGGTTTTAACTCATTTATCTTCATATGTATGTTTTGTTGGATAAGTTCTTATTAATATTTTTAGGTTATAATTATATCATTTACAACATGGTATTATTATAATATTTTCATATTTATTCATTCAATACATTTATAACATCATGTTTTAATAATGATTATTTATAACAAATCATATAACACCATGGAGACGGTAAGCTATACTTACGCATGGGCGGTGATATTGTTCCCATAATTTTTGAATGGTGGGTAAGTGGATAGTGTATAGTATCCCAAAACTAGTATCATTTTACAATAATAATACATTTTTATAATTTCCACCATTATAACCATCCATGTAAGGTGGTGGTGAAAAACATATTACACCACGGTGTAGAGATGCTAAGCTGTACGTATGCATGCATTGTGATTTCATTTTTCCAAGGATGGAAAAAAGTTGAAATAGGTTTCTTTAATATTTATAATAAAATATCAGTATATGAAGTATACTTATGTTATTATATTATAAAGAGACAACTAATAAGGGATGTATAATAAGAATGAAATTTTAAAGAATCGGTATAATAGACCACCAATTCCTCAACATGCCTCTTTAAATTTCCTCCTTGGGCATGAGAGTTGGTCTTTTGAGGAAACTAGAACATATAGAATGTTAATATGGAATCTCAAACATAAAATGGGTGGGGTTTGTCTGATAAAGAAGGCACAAAATGGAGTTAACATGAGAGGGAGGTGGTGCCCTATTATAAGTGAGGATAGGGGTACTTAGTAAACTCTTAAAATATTAATTTATTTTAAATTAAATATCAATTTAGAATTTTCCAAAACATAATTAAATATAATCTAAAATTATTTTGGTTTGAATATCTATCATCCAATTATTTTTAGTCATGTTTTAAATATTTTTTTTATCCTTATCATTTTGGATTTACCCTTATTTTACCCATTTTAATCATGCAGTGATATCGTGTTATTAGCACATTGTGGGTTAATGTAATAACCATATCATTTCAAATAACCCACAAAAAAACATATTAAATATTTGAAAATATATTAAATAATTTTACATATATCATATTTTTAGAGATTTCACTTCATCTAATAAACTATTTTATGTTTTAAGTTATGAATTATGTCAATTTTAGACACTATTCATTCATGACTTTTTAAAAAAAGCATAAAAAACTTAATAATTCAATAAAAATGAAATAATGTATCCCTGTTATGTTAATTTGATCCAAAAAATTCGTGTTTTGTATTAAAATATTAAAAGTAAATTTATTTTAACATTTATAAATTTATTTCTTTGAATATTTTACTAATTAGGTAATCACCACATCATAAGTGTGTCATAAATAAATATATTTATCTAATATCCATTATTTATAAATAAAATACCATGATTTAGTAATTTTATTTATATTTCTATTGATTATATATATATATATTAGTTATATGAACCAAAATTAAAATCGGGTTAGTAAAAGATATATGTTTATGTTATAATTATCATTACATTAAATTATTTCTTATAAAATTTCATTTCACATACAAGTGAATACATGGCATACCACAATCAACACAAGTATTCACATGGTTATAAAAATATCATAAAATAGTATTAGAACACGTTCTAGAGTAGTTTTATACTATTAAATTAATATTATTTTACCCTTGTTTACCATATTTACCCTTTAACCATGTTAGATAAATTAATTACTAAAGTTACTATTCATTATTTCCAAAACTAAAAGGTACCTATTCAAACAATTTTTAACTAATGATTCCAAATATTAAATCCATTTTTCAAATTTCAAAACACAAAAGTTTCATTAATTAATTTAAAATTATTCTCGTTGTTGAAATGAGGAAATGGGTTTAAAAAGTTAAAACATTGCAAAAGATTTAAATGTTTTACCTTTTAATTCAATTTAAAATTTATGCTAATGACAGAAATTATATTAAATGGTTAAAATTATTATATTTATACTTTAATTACATAAAATATTATAATATATCCATATAAATTATCTTGATGAAAACATTTGTTATCAATTAAAATTAACATATTTTTACTATTAACCAAAACCTGAATGTTATCATAAAAATATTAGAAATTTTCCCAAAGTAAATTCTTATATCCTTCTTCAAAATAAAATTTTAATGTTTTAATATAGAAATTATTAATGTGTCAAAATCGTAATTTAAAACATGTTCTCCATTCGAAGGTGTAAAAATTAACCTTAAAAGTGTCCTATACATAAAATAAAGTGTTATTCATACCCTATGACTAAAAGTTTCATTGAATGAATATAAAAAATATTTTATTATGTGTATAACACATATATATCTCATTAATTTCATTAAAAAAATTAATTTACTCAAAAAATATATCTATTTTCATAAGTAATTAATAGCTAGTGAATTCAAAATGCATTTTCATAAGTTAGTTGTAATTATTCCATGTAACCTAACAACTATAATATAATGGAAATTTTCTATTAAGGTAATCATGTGGTTCAATTAAACTCATGATTGCGTGCCATGAAAGATACTAAAGAATAAAAATTATTTAAACTATATATTTAATAAAAACATATGGATTTTACAATAAAAAGCAGTGGTACCCAACATGTAAGGAATAAACACGATGTGTGGCCCCACTTCTCTACCTAGCCATTACCTCAGTAAAACATGAATTTTTGAACATTTCATAAAACAATGTGTGTAAGGGTTACAACCTGAAGTGTCTTGTATAATGTCTTAAATAATGATTTAAATTTTTTATACCTAATGGGAATAAATATCAAACCACCTATAGGTCATCGCAATAATCCATGATGAAAAAAATGTATCACACAATTTTTATTATCACAGGAAAACAATTGGGATTGGTTATACAAATTCCCAATTCAGACACATGATGAATGAAATAATTTCACCACATCACGCTCAAATGATGTTTCTTGGGCTAGAGGCAGGAACCAAAATTATGTACTCGATATTGTTCTTGAAACATCTTCTTACAAGTTGAGGTCTTGATGCATCAGATGGGTTTTCAAGCCGACACTATATGAAAAAGATATGTTACATACCATATTCAGTAATTATTATTATTATTATTATAAATCTATTAATATTATTACTTCTACTACTACTACGACTACTACTAATACTACTTTTTGGTATTTCATTTACATAATCTATTAGCCTGAATGAAATATCCATCATTTGTCTTGAAATGGTTGTCTTAACATTTAGATCAGGATTCCATTGAAATATCTTCAATCTAATGAAACATGGATACTGTTAAATGGAAATGAGGTTTTGAAAATATTTATAAAAATATTAATTACTATTTTTTTAATATAATCAAATGGGATGAGGCATATAGAAAAATCCCATATATATTCATCATAATGCCTTCCCAAATGGCCTCTATACTGTTAACATATAATAATAATAGTTATAATGATAATTATAATGTTTTATTACTATTATTATTGGAATATTTGTTATATCTTTACCTCCAAAATCCTTTAGTTGGCACACCATGTCAAGGGTGCCTTATCTCTAAGGAACCTCCAATTTATCTCTCTTTATTACTTGACATAAATCAATATATGATTATTATAAATAACAATAATAAAATTATTATCATTAATAATAATATAATACCACATTATTATTATTATTAAAAAACATAATAACTCAACTCTCATTATTAGCACCTAGAACTAGCTTTGATCATGCTCCAAACTATACCTGAACCCTTTAACCATCGAGTCACTATCATATCCATGTCGAGAAAAATTCCCTATTTGATATCAAATAATGGATACACTCAAAACTAATATCATTTCACTACACATCAATTCTACATGTTGACTATGAAAACAAGGATCCTTGATCTAACCCCAAACCACCTCATATCACCTGGTTTCCTTGATGCACCTCAATAAAATCCTCGATCTCCAACCTAAAACCATAGTAACAATTTATTCTATTGGAAAAGACATTATCCATCTCATTCATTATTCCATCAACAATCTATCAATCTATATGTTGTTCGTGAAACCATAATGAATCTGTTGTTTTCATTGCATTATAAACCTCCCTAAAAATATCAAAATGTAGCCCCACTAGAAAATAGTGAATAACATGAATAACAGAGAGAAGAAATACACACACTATAATGAAATACCATTGGAAAGTAATTATTGGCCACTAATGATATTAGTATGGTGAATACATGAGAGAAAATGGAAGTATTTTACTGGATCAATATAATCATTAAAATGGAGGGGATCATGCAATGATCAATTATCACATATCAAAAGTAGAAAAAATATATGGTCAATCATTTATAAAAACGTTGAAAAAAAATGAAGACCCCTACCTCAATTATGGATCAATCATTGGTGAATAACATATCTACTAGAAATTAGGCTGATGATATCACTGCATTCTATGTTTGTATCATTATTATCCTCGGTATGATCATCATTCGTCATTTTATTTCAATCATAAATGGAGAATGTCATCCTCTTCCTCATATATCTAGAATTGGTGTTTCATATTTCCTTTGAAAAGCATAATAAATGGGTATTTATATAGGATTAAATCAGGGAATTTAAAAAAAACAAACAAATAGTTTTGTATTTATTTTAATTAATGAACACTCCAATGACAACCAATATGAAGAAATATAAAAGAGAAAATTCATAGGTAACACCTAAGGTTAACCCAATGATTTTTATTCAAACCCGTTCTCAGGTTTTTGATTTGAGACTCTATTTAGGTTATATTTCATTATTTCTAAAAAAATACATGAGCATGATATATAACATATTTAATATTTTAATAAAATTATTTTCAGGTTCACTGGATATCGAGATGAGGCACTATATCTATATCATGTTTTGAAAAGCATTTTAGAATCAATTATATTCATAGATTTCAAAAAAAGGTTCTGAACATTCGGATTGTGATTTCAAATGACGAAAAATAATGCACGATATATTCATACAAATTTCTATTCAATGATATATAGTTTTTCTATAAATAGTTATTTATTTAATATGAGTGTATAATGATAATATAATATATTATATCTTGAATTAATTCATCATTCATTGTATTCAATGATAAATTTCGTGTTCATTATATAATGACCTCACCTTATAACATTACTTAATCTTGAATTTTAAACAAGAATATACATTATTACACATTGGGGATCTTTTACGGATTAGAGTTTTAAAGAATTATGATAAATTACATACATAACATACCACATTCATAGAAAGAGGACTCAATTATAAATAGTTTCCATTTTTTTAAAATACAAGACATTTATATATAAAGCATGATTGTATTGACAACACTTCATATCAAACATCCTGAATCCCTTAGTTCTCTTACCCATCCTTATATCCTGTGAAAATAATTTTAAGAACATGGGATGGGTATAAATCTCAGTAATGGATATAATGATAGAAAGCACTACTCAAGTGATAACATAAAAACCAATAAATAAAATACCATAAAAACTTGAATGCATGGGGTACTCATGGTGTTCTCTTGGTAGATATATACCATATCAGTCTTAAATTCACCCTTATATATGGAATATCCTTTTGGTAAACTTCCATCTCTAGAGTACTGAATGCATTGGAGAGCCATAATGGGGCTCACATGTCATATCTTGTGCTCTAATGGGCTAAAAAAACAAATCCTGGGTTATAATGGGCTCAACATAACATAAATAATGTCCAAGTAAAATATCATTATTGTAAAGTATCTTGAAAATCACAAGAAACCACTAATGAAATATACATATAACAAACAATACTTTTGAAATTTATTGGAAAGTTTTAAAATGATTTTAAAAAGAAGTACCCTAAAATATAATTAAACTGATAATTAATATTATGGAATGGAATATGTATTTTCATTGTAAACACAAAAAATTAAAAATAATATAAACAAAATTCATCCCACCAATAATCATAATAACACATAATGAATAAAGAATAAGGTTAACCCAGAGAATATAAATTTGGTTATTAATTCCCTTAACCTAGGTTCTTCTTACTTCATATTTGTTTAAACATCTTGTATAATGGTTAAAATAGAGTTATAAATATCATATAGAAACATATAAATCTTTATAATATCTTATATGATCATTTAATTAGATAATTTCACCCTTTATTTGTTAGTATTTTGTTCCTTGCAGTGTTTTGGGGTGTTTTCTGTACTTGTTTTCTATGATTTGTTCACGATGGATAATATTTTTGATTTGAATTGAAATACCCAAATTGGAATGGGAAGGACTTTTAATATTTCATGTATCATAATTTATTACATTTATCATTTTAATGATTGATATGAGTATTATTCATATGTTAAAATATTAATGATGTATGTTTAAATCATTATAGTCGTTCTTTGATAATAACGACCTCATTTTGTCTTATAAATTTAAACCATGAGTAAAAAATGAATTATAGAACTATGTTTGAGACATTCTAAATATATTATAACATGGTTCAACCATAAAAATTGTTTTATTACCAGACTTCAAACAATTTTTCATATTGAAATCATATCGTCCATCATGTCAGTAATTCGACACATCCCAGCCAATGTTTTTATTCTTTGAATAAGTGGTAGAGGAAATAAAAATGATGATGGATTTTCCATGAACAAGAGAAAATTAAGAATATACATAATTTCTGGAGATTTCATTCCTCTTCCATAGGAGGAGATGAGGAATGAATAATAACCCATGGAAACTCAAATTAAAATAATAATGGGAAATACCTTACAAAAATTTGGCAGCCTACGGCTATGCAACAAGGTTTTATAAAATATAAAAAAGACAGAGGAAAAGGGTCACCCATCCCGAAATGATTCATAATATAGAATATATCATGAATAAGAAGGCAATAAGAACATGGTATGGCAACATGAATGTTATACCACATTGAAGAGAACTCGAATGGAAAAAAGAATGAAATTTAGAATTTTCATACCTAGTAGAGTAACTCCTAGAGCATGAAGGTTGGGACCTTAGGGGATTGAGGAATCCATGGGAGGACAGTTAGGTAGGTAAGGAGGATAGAGATTAGTTGAGGAGGAATTGGGAATTTATTTAATAAATTAATGGGTTGGTATTTATACCAAAAGTGAGGGAATAATTTAATAATTTCCAAGGGATACCACATTAGTGGTATTTTCAAAACTAGTGGCTATCCCATGGTATTTTCATAAGTTATTATCCACTTGGGACACCTCAAATATTATTGTATTGTACCCAAGTCAACAAGATTCATTACGTCATTATTAAATCATTAATGATGTCATTAATACACCGAAACTCAAAACTGTAGTTTTACTATTCACTGAAAATTCCATTATATCAAAAGAGTCCAAAAAATTTACCTTTTTCATTTCTCGACGTCTAGAATTCCATAATGAACTATAGTTATTAAAAATAAATTCTAAATATTGTTAAATAATTTTTTAATAAAATCACACATAATTAAAAAATAATCAATTTTAAAACTATAACTGCTTTGATATCACACTGTAAAATTATCCAAGATGGTATTATCATAAATCCTTATGAAAATAAAATTTTAATACAATTTACTATTTATTAGGGTAATATTTCTATTTATATTACTATTCATGTGGGTATGTTTCTATTCACCAAAAAAAATGTTGGTTTAATTAGATACTAAATAACCTACTGAACACAATTTTAGATGATTTTTTTGTAATTAATAATATAGAAGATTCAAAATTTTGTTTAATGGAGAGTTATAAATATCTAGAGAAAACAAATTTTCAAGAAGTCAATTTATTTTTAAAACCCGGGTGTCTTACATTATCTCAACCTTCAAGAAATTGTGTACTCACAATTTTATTTACTCATTATACAAGTGAGGGTGACTTCCCTAAAATAATTTTCAGACTGTCATGTTTCTTATTCAATAAGAATATTTCCCCACAAAAACATTACTTGGTGGATTACCTTATTTTGTAATACTTGTTCCCGTCGATCATGAATCTGAACTGGTTTCTCTTCTTAAGAAATGTTCTCTTCCTGCTGAACTACTTCTTGGCTCAAGAAATGTGATGAATCTGGAACATACATTCTCAAAACCAAAACATGAAATATATTTTCTACCTGAGACAATATCGGTGGCATAACTACTCGGCATGCAACTGTTCCAACTTTATCATTGATTTCAAAAGGACCGATGAACTGTGGACATATATTCCCTTTCTCTCTGAAACACATCACACATTTCCGAGGGGATATTTTGAGAAAAACATGGTCACTTACCTTGAAAGAGAAGACATTTCATTTGTTATCTACATAACGTTTCGTCCTGCTCTAAGCTGTCCTCAAGTGCTGCTATATCATATTGATTTTCTCAGACACTTCCTCTACTAAATTTGGTCCCTTCAACTTTCTTTCCCCGACCTCTTCCAAAAAAGCTATAGTTCAGCACAACTTCCCATAAAATAATTCAAAAGGTGCCATCTATATAATAGAATAAAAACTATTTTTATAAGAAAACTCAAGTAAAGAAATATGATGATTCCAACTTCCCTGATAGTCCATTGAACAAACCTGAATCATATCCTACAATGTCTTAATTTTTATTGGGATAGCCCAGCTGATTGAGGATGAAAAGCAATACTAAAATTTAATTTTGTAACCAATGACTTCTGAAGTCCATTCCAAAATATAGAAGTGATCCCGTGATCCCAGTCAGATACAATAGAAATTGGAACACTATGTATCCAGAAAATCTATTTGAGGTAAAATCAAGAAAGGTGAACTAATGACAATATATCCCTAATATAATGAAAATGTTTTAATTTATTCATTCGATCAACAGTAACCCAATTCGCATTGTTACCTTGAGATTTACTTGGTTATTACATTACAAATTTCATTCATAAAGTCACCCATTTCCACTATAGAATTGGAAATGTTTAAAGCATCCCCTTCTGTAATTGCTGCTTAGCTTTAACGTGTTTCCATGTCAAGCATTTAAACGTAAAATCAGAAATATGTCTTTTCATTCCATCCTACCAAAAATACTCTTGAAGGTCTCTGTATGTCATAGTAATTCAAGTATGAACTAAAAAATGAGAACTATGATATTCACACAATAAGATTTTCTTCAACTTGGAATCAGATGGCACACACATCAGTTTTCCAAATTTTAAAACACAATCTTTATCATGATGAAATTCTGGAAAATTACCCATTTTAACCAATTATACATTTTTCTCTAGCTTATGGTCTTCATTCTGTGCTTTCTAAAGATCTTCAGATAATAATGAAAACACTGAAACCGGAAAACAAAATTGATGTATTCTTGGCACAGAAAACTTCTACGTAAAAATTATTCAAATCCATAACCAAGGGATCATCTTCAAAACGTAACACAGTTAATGATACATAATTTTTTTGACCAATGGTATTCACTACTTTGTATTGTTTTCAAAGATAGTATTTTATCATGTAATCATAATCCTTTATCAGTTCAAGACATCTTCTCTACCTCATGTTTAATTCCTTCTGATTAAATATATACTTCGGAATTTTTTGGACAGAATATGTTTGACATTTGGATCTGTGTAAATGGTGCCTCTAAATTTTCAAAGAATAAAACCACATATGTCAATTCAAAATCATGTGTGGGATAATTTAACTCATGGGGTTTTATTTTTCATGAATCATATGAAATTATATGATCATTCTTCATTAGAACACAACCAATTCCCTTCAATTAGGATTCACTATAGATGAAAAACCCACCACTTCAGGAGGGAAATTCCAAAACTGGAGCATTAACCAATATCATTTTCAGTTCTTGAAAAAACAACACATTATTCTGTCCAAAAAAATTTAACCACACTTTGTGTTAGCTTAGTTAGCAGTCTAGATAACTATGCAATGTTTTTTAGCAAACCATCAGTAATAACCTACTAAACTAAGAAAAATATAAATAAAAGTTTCATTTTTAAGTCTTGGCCATTCATCAACCACATTTTTTTGGCAGGATCAACTGTTATTCCATAGTTACTTACAATGTTCCCAAGAAATGAAATATGTTGCAACCAAAAATCACACATTCTGAATTTCCCATACAATTTATTTTTTTATGGTTTGGAAAAGAACCTATAATTTTTTTTCATGATTTAATATTGATCTAGAATATACCATAATTTCTTCAATAAACACAACCATAAACATATCAATAAACTCGTGAAATATTCTATTCATAAGATCTATGAATAAAACATGAGAATTAGTAAACCCAAAATGCAAAACTAAAAATTCATAATGACCATATCTAGTATGAAACACAGTCTTCATGATATGTTCATCTATTACATTCAACTGATGGTACCCCAATCTCTGTTCAAACATTGAAAAATAATGTGCTCCCCTGATCTGATACCAACTCATTTGGTGGATCAAAATTTTCTGAAGTGGATGAAAATGATTTGACAAAAACCATCTACTTCCAATCTTTCTGATTCCCAACTTGCGTAACTAGCTTCAGACGAACATTAACAAAATGACCCAATTCCTTACAGTTAAAGCATCTCACCATCAGCTTCTCATTATTTTTCATATAATTTCCCTTTCAACCATGAAACATGTGTCCAAACATCTATCATCATTATCATTTCTCAGAATTTACAATATATTCACTACGATTCCTTTTACCACACTTTTCATAGGAAGAGAAATTCATTTTCTTACCTCTATACTTTTTTGAGGAGTTCTTCCCTATTTCCGGCCAACCTGATCGCTTATTATTCGTCTCATCATGATTAACTAATGTTTCAGGAAACACCATCTCTAAATTTTCACAACAACGAACAAGATTATCATAGCTTATAAACTCTCATGAGGCTAAAGCTCTTCACAAAAATGGATTCAAACCAGAGTAAAATAGTTCAATTTTACTTTGAAAATCACGAGTAAAATATGGTACATACCTAGCCAGTATTGTAAAATTGGATTCATATTCTACCACAAAATCAATATCTTTCTACTTTAGTTCCATGAACTATTTCTCCATTCAGAGTTAAATCATTTTGCGAAAATAATTTTCAAGAAAAATACTCTTAAAATTATCCAATTCCAAACTGTCAAGATCATCTATTTCTATCATATTCTTAACCAGAGAGAACCACTGATCGACATAACCTTCTTAACAGTAAATTTCTTGTATTACATATTCATGTTCTGAACATCCCATGACATCAATTATCTTTTCTAGAGCATTTATCCAAACTTTGGTTATCACTGGATCAATGATTCCACTAAATGTGTGGGGATGGTTCCTCATAAAAAGCTCCACAAAAGACATTTTTCATCATTGTAGATCATGTTCTTCTCACGAATGGATACCACCCCTATTTATTTCTTGAGTCAACTAATCTAATGCAATATCAAACTACTCAGTTCAGATTCCCACCATTTAAGTTTGTAGATTCAGACAAAAATCATCCACTTGGTGCCTTCCTACTTCAGCTTCCATGTTTCTTATACAGACAACCATTCTGAATGTACATCATATAGATGAAGCCACTAGGTATTCATTTAATTCTATAAAATTTTAAATTAATCTTAGCTTAAAAATCAGTTATGGTATTCTTTAAATATAATCCAAACACCTAATATTTACTAAACCATCCTCTGATACCAACTATAAGGACCTGGCCATATAACATTACATAATCTAAAATTTTAAACAATAACGTACATAGTTTCAAATTTAGAATCTTTTCATGTTTAGAGTTTTAAAAAATTTTGATAACATATATACATAACATACCACATAAATAGAAAGGCGACTCTATTAAAAACAGTTTCCATTTTTTCAAATTATAAGACAATAAAACATAAAGCCCAATTTCTTTGAAAACACTCTAGATCAAACATCACGAATACATTATTTCTATTACCCATCCATATATCTTATGAAAAACATTTTAAAAACATGGTATGGTTATAAAACATAGTATGGGATATAATGATAGAAATCTTTAGTCAAGTGATATCATAAAAACCAATTAAAACATATCACAGAAACTCAAATGCATAGTATACTCATGTTTTTTCTTTGGGAATATTAACCATATCACTCCTATATTCACCCTTATATATGGAAGAACCCTTTGGTAAAATTCCTTCTCTAGAGTTACCAATTAACTAGAGATCTATAATGGGGATCACCCGTCATATCTTGAGCTATAATTGGATCAACCCAACATATCTTGAGTTATAATGTGCACAAAGAAACAAAAATAATGACCATGGATCATATCATGGTAATACTGTATCTTGATAATTATATGAAACCACTCATGCCAAATAAATATTAAAAAAAATCATTTTAAAATTTATTAGAGTGTTTTAAAAGGATTTTAAAAAGAAGTACCTTAGAATATAATTACATCGACAGTTAATATAATGGAATGGAATATGTATATATAATGTAAATACAAAAAATTCAACATAATATAAAAAAATTCATCACAATAATATTCATAATACCACATAATGAATTAAAAAGAAGGTTAACCCAATTAAATGAAACAGGGTTATGAATTTCCTTACATCGGATTCTTATTACATAAAATATGTTTAAACATCCTCTATAATTGTTAAAATTGTGTTATTAATATCTTACAAAAACATATCCTTATTTATAATATCTTATATAATCATTTCGTTAAATCAATTCACCCATTATTTGTTCGTATTTTGTTCTTTGCGTTGTTTTGGGGTGTTTTCTTTACATGTTTTACATGATTGGTTAATGATGGATATTATGGTCGATTGGAAGTGAAAATACAGAATTGTAAAATTAAGGTATTTAAATATTTCCATTATCATAATTTATATCATTTATATTTTTGATCTTTGATATGTGGATGATTCATATGATAAAATATTAATGATGTTTGTTAAAATCATTTGTGTGGTTGTTTGATAATAACGACCTCATTTTGTCATATAAATTTAAAACCATGAGTAAAAAAAGAATTTATGAACTATGTATGAGACATAATACATATAGTATAACCCGATTCAATAATAAAAATTATTTTATGACCAGAACTGAAATAATTAATGCAAATTTAAATCCCATCGTCCATGATGTCGTTAATTTGACACATCATAGACAATGTTGTTATTCCATGAATATGTGAGAGAGGAGGGAAAAATGATGAAGGATTTTCCATGAACATGAGCACATATATAATATAAATAATTTATGGATATTTCATGCTTATTGGGTATGATGAGAGGAGGAATGAAGAAGAAAAGAAAGAAACTCAAAATAAAAGAATAATTGAGAAATCATGTACAAAAATTAGGCAGCATAACGGCTTTGCAACATGGTTTTAGAAAATAATAAAATGCGAAAGGATAAGGTTCAAAAATCCATAATGTAATCATAATACTGAATATAACATGAATTAGAAGGTAATAAGAACATGGTATAGAAACATAAATGTTATACCACATAGAAGAGAACATGAATGGAAAAAAATGAAATTTAGATTTTTCATACCTTGTAGAGTAATTCCTAGAACATGATGGTTGGGACCTTAGGGGCTTGAGGAATCCATGGGGTGTGAACTTGGGAGGTAAGGGGTCTATAAATTCGTTGATGGGGAATCTGTAATGAATTTAATAAAGCAATGTTTTGGTATTTATAGCAAAATTTAGTGAATATTTATATATTTTATATGGGGCACATAAACATTGGTATTTCCCAAAACTTGGGCATTAAAATGGTATTTTTCAATAGTATAGTCCACATGTTACAACTCACATATTATTGTACTATAACCACATCGACCAGATTCATTACTTCATTATTACATCGTTAATGATGTCATTAATACAATGAAACTCAAAACTGTATTTTTACTATTCACCAAAAAATCAACACTATTAGAAAAATACCAAAAATTTATGCATACCAATATTCGACGTTTAGAATTGAAAAATGAACTATATTTTATGATAATAATTTCTCAATATTATTAATTAAATTTCTAGATAAAAAAATTCCTAATTCAAAAATACAAAATTATAATACTATAAATGCTTTTATATCACATTGAAAAATTAAACAAGATGTTATTAAGTTAAATCGTTAATAAAATAAAATATTAATAAAATTTGTTAATCATTAGGATCATATTACTATTCGTATTAATATTCATAAGGGTATAATACTATTCACTAGAAAACAAATTGGTTTCATTTGACTCCAAATAACTTTCTGAACATATTTTTAGATGATTGTTTTTCAAAATTCAAAACATAGAAGCTTCAAAATTATGTTTAAAGGATACTTATAAATGTCTAAAAAATTAAAACATTCATGAATTCATTTTTTTAAATCCTTGGGGTGTTACACATTATACTTCATTATTTTCATATAAAATTTATAAAATTCATAAGGATTTACATTCAGCTTTCATTGAAAAATAATAATATATCAAGTGTGTAAGTCCTTATAGTGAGTTTTTATGCTCATTAATTATAAATAAAAATTAAGTATATTATCCTATAAAAATGTTTGGTAATCATAATTTTATCCTTACCAAATAATAAATTAAATGTTTTAACATCTTTTATGTGATGCGTGTTTTCAAGAAGGTTATTTATAGATGTTAAAAATTAGTTTTCCAATTCAAAAAAAAATAAATGTTTTATCATCCGATTTACATTTCTTTGTATCCATTATGTCTTTAAGAATATATTTTACATTTAACTTTATATAAAAATTTTATTCATAAAACCTTTATTTGCCTTCATAGAAATGTTTTTCTAAAATAATTGGAACATTAACCTTTTAGAATGTTTTGTTAATTTTTTTTTCACTTAAATTTAACCTCCATGGTTTATCATTCATAATGTGATGTTTTAATAACCATTTATATGTTCTTATGTTTTGATATATTTAGAAAATGATATTTTTTATATTCTATGATTTTTTATGATTATGTTATGTGATGATTTTGTATTTTTTTATCAAATCATTCCATTTCCATATGTGTATTATGTTATATAATCGGAATAATTTTTGAAATATAATGAAGTGGTATGGATGACGTTTTCTGGAATCATATATACCATTCTATTACATTTTTTTAGTATTTATATCTCATTAAAAAAGGATCTTAAATAGGATAGTTTTTTATGTTCTTAAAAATAAGTGTGGGATTTCTGTTTATTTACTGCATGAAGCATGGGTAATTTTTCAAAATACAAACCATGGTAATTTTTTAATTAATTTTATAATATGTTGACATTTTTTATTTATAATTCTATAATTTCTCTACTATTTTTTAATGATTACTAGTATATATGAAATTTCATATTCCTATATGACTATGATTGTTATCTTTGATCTATGCATATTACCTCCATATTCAACAAAATATTTTCATGGTGTAGTATTTTTATTTTGATATTATATTTCCCTAAATATTTAATTTTGAATAAAATATTATTGTGATGTGTTATTTTGTATTAAAATGATTCCCTACCCATGATTTTCCACACTCGAATAATATATCCATTGATGAAATATTGATATGTTTTCCATTACTAAGCATCAGATCACACCCCTTTCTTATGCTTTCATTCCTCAAGTTAAAAATATTATTACATAATATGTGATGAATATAAGATTGACTAGAGGAGAATACTAATACTTAAATAATTTTAGACTAATCTGTATATATAGAAATTCTCTAAGACCCTAAACCTTTTAATCATTAGGTTGGGGGACTGTTTGTGAGATTTATTATTTAAATACTATGATTATATCAATTTTAGGTTATTTTTATCTAATGTATCTATGGGTAATATCTGATAAAAGATAATATATTTTTTAAGATAATTTTCATTAGTTTTTGGTTTATTTTACACCCTTAGTGAAATTCATAAATATCATCCTAATTATTGGATGATATCTTGAAATAATATTAAAGTCTTGAGTAGAAGGATGTACTTCTATTTCATCCATGTCTGGATAGTAGAATTAGATTAGACTCTAGAACATGTGCACCATTGGGGAATCACCCTAAAATGGGTTGGTCATACATTTAATTGATCATCACCATATTACATGACGAGTTGTCCTAGTATTGAATAATTGGTTTAAAACTCATGGGGTTATTCATTGGTTAATAAAAATATCATAACATATTAGGTGATGTTTTTATTATGTTATGGTAATTTGGTCGATGAATATGGGAAAACCCAACCTAATGAAACCTTGATTGATCCAAAAAATAATTGTGTTTAACTGAAGGAAAATGTGATGATATAAAATAGTATAAAACATTGGGTTTGAATTTTTATAAGTCCCAATGTGATATAAATATTTTTTACAAATGTATAATATTTTGGTTTTATAAATTCTCTGAACAAAGATAATCCAAGTTAAATGTATAAGTGACAGATAATAAAATGAAAATTCCAATGATATCCTGAATGTTATTGAAAATGGATTTTAGAAATTTTTAAAATTGATATCTATTATGAGTAACTATATGTATTTTTTGAGCTCCCAAACAGGTAAAAGAAGTAGTAGATTACTATCGATTCATTAATTAGAAAACTATTGGGAATGTATTGTCTCAACAATACTATATATTTTATGATGATTTTGATTTTCAAAGATAAACATATGATCTTTCTTATAATTTTTTGTTATGTGTTTTTTTTAGAAATTTATATTTTATTTTAATATAATTTACTATTATGGGAATGATTTTGGAATAATTGTTTTTTCCATACATTACACTAAAAAGCTATGGGTTTTTATAGTATCAAAACAACATTTATATAAATATTTCTTATTTGGATATTCATCCTCAAATTCAGAAAATTGACATGCATATGGATTAACTTCCCTTCATTTGTATTTGGATTTTCTATCCACAAACCTATGTTTAGGAAATTTCAATGTATGGTTAATAAATGATATGTTCTAGATTTTATGCTGATAAGGATGACCAAATGTATCATAATCTTGCGGTTATTTGTTTATCCCTACATTATGTTGTAATGAAAGTATGTATATGGAACCCTACACTAAAAAAAGACCATTGATACATAATGGAACCCAACACTACCTTGCTCAACCCGACATTGTGTTCACAGTGATGATGTTTTTCAATCCATGTTTTCACTCCTAGATTACTGGTACAATAAGAACTGAATTAAAGATAGATTAAAGGATCATTTTGATTGTTTCAATGAACTGAGTTTATCAAAAAAATCATTCATATTTTTATGGGATGTTATGACTCTCGTATTTAATTGATGTCTGATTCTCCATGACCATTTTTTTTTTATCTAAAAAATTGAATAATGTCATTTCTGCTCTATATATTTCATCATAACATCTCTACAAACTTCTTGGATATTTGATTCAAAAAAAAGACCACCTTATTAAATTTTTTTAAAGTTTCATTGGAAACAATACACTCTTATTTAAGGACTACATTCTGGAGAAATTGATTTTATATCATTTTCTTCTATAATTTTACACCTCCTCTATTTTGTTGTTGCTTTAAAATTATAGATAAATTTTCCACATGGATATATTAATAATAATTCTCTCTTGAGGAGTACTATTTCTAATTAATATTATTTATCTACAATCAATTGTGTGATACTAAAATTGTGAAGTTTAACCAGTATCTACAAATAAGTCTCTTTTGGTTCATTTAGAGTTTTCAACTACTCGTACTAAATTGTGGTGAAATATCAACTTCTCAATCTAAGATGGGATAATTATTTTTTTATATTATATGTAGAAGGCATGGTAATTAGTCTTTGTGAAGGTGTAAACATTCATCATATAGCTAGGTAATTTCAGTCTTATAATAAGAGGACCAGACTAGTGGAATACACCAAGCATGCATATAGAGAATTCGGTGGAGTCGACTAGGGGATATTTGTGACCCAACACACTATAAAAAGGTTTTTTCCTCTTTTCTATTAATCCATTTCATATTTTCATATAGAATAATAAAAATACACATTCACATAATTTCCAGTGGGTGTAAAAATCCAAAATTGTGGAATATTTAGAAAAGACACAATTTATCCACCTCTGGTGTGATACTTTTTATATTCCAACCTACCAATTGGTATCTAATGTTGAATTTTTGAAAAATATATACCAATATGAAAGGTTTATGTTCCTTACAAAGATGGAAATAGATAATCATAGAGAATGAATTTCAATGGTTCTTGCTCCATATTTCAATGGTGAAAATTATGGTAATTGGAAATCAAGACTGATTATATATATAAATAATATTGAATGTAGAGTCTACCCAATGATCATTATTCCACATTCAATTCTTGATATACCAGAAACAGGGGATGTCGCAACAGAATAAGAATATGACATGAATTATAAATCTAAGAATACTATTATATGCAGTCATGGATCATATTAATTTCATCGTTTTATCACAATGTCCTAATACATATGAAATTTGGAATAATATTGAATGTTTATACGAAGGAAAAAATAAGGTATGACAGATGAGGTATGCAATAAAACATATAAAATTCATTATATTTGGGTTTTTTATGGAGAATGAATCACATAGATGAATGGAAGACTCGTATAAATTTTTAATAATATTGTATCCATAGGTGAACATATCAAACAATATGATCATGCATTCCATGTACTGAGAGTACTACATTTTAAATGGAATGAAATATATTTTAATATTCAACTATAATCACCTTTCAATGATATGATAAATATGGAATTAATTTTCAACACTGGTGATGTATGAATAATAAATTTTAGATGAAATTGAATATCATAAAATTATAATAAACAATGAAAATATTTCTGTAAATGTAAATCAAAGAAACATAGAATAAGATCAAAGAAAAAGTTAGAGAAAGAATAATTAAAATTCATATGATTCTGAATTGAAATTTTCTCAGTTAGCCCAAAAGTTTGGTATTTTCTACAAGATTAAAAGAGGATCCAGATGTTCTTTTAAGAAGGATGAGAAATTCTCTAGAGAAGTCAGATGTTATAAATGAAAAAAGTTTTCTTATATAAGACCAAACTACCCCCAATTAAATGATTTCTGAAAAAATACTAGAAAAGAGATATAAAAAAATTGATGATTATGAGCATAAAATGAAAAGAGAAATAAAAGCTACATGGAATGTATCTGAAGACTCCAGTACTAAATCAATGCCTTAATCAGAGTAAGAGAAATAAAATATAAACACTAACATATTATTTATGTACAATTTATGTGAGGAAAAGGTAAAAAATTCATTTTCCTCTAATTCTGAAACTAGTAATTGCTCAACTGATAAACTAGTCTCCAACTGTTCAATTTTAATAGAAAAATATGAATCGTTGATAAAGAATCATAAGACATTGAATATTAATCATAATGGATTTTTTGTGTGTGAAAGTGATACATTTCATAAACAATATTAATATTTGCTTAAAAATTTCAATTAATCTACTAAAAACTATGTGGATCCTGAAAAAAGGATCAAATAAATCAATGATTAAGTAGAAACTTATAAAAAGTTATGATCCATTATTCATTAAATGAGAACATATATTAAATTAAATCTAGGGACATATTGATTCTAAAATTGAATGATTTTTTCTAGGTTATATGGGTGTTAAATCTAAACTGTAATTGAATTATTTTGTCCACAATTCAAAAATTAAAACCTGTTACATTTGTAGAATAAAGGGGAAAATGTCAAATAATTGTTATTTTAGACATTCTCGAATTTGTGGCATTAGATGACCCTTTATTTCAAATAGTTTATCTGAACCTACTTATATAAGCAATAGAAAAAAAAGATGATCTGGTATACAAAATATCTGATAGTTAACACTACTGGACCCAAGAAAGTGTGAGTACGAAGATAAACATTTGTTCAAAAACATTAGGAGGAAACAGGACACAAAACTGAAATACTATGTGGTATATTAAATGTGGCTACATGAGAATAATGAGTAGATAACCATTAAACATTCACACACTGACTCAAATGGATGGAGGTATTGTCAATTTTTGTGAACATAGAAATGGAAAAATAATTGGAGTTGGAACTGTTTTGAGATCCAAAGACTATCTCAACCAATAATGCACTGTATGTGAAAAAGTTAATTCACAATCTAATATGTAATTCTCAACCATGGGATGATGGATTTTATGTTTATTTTTCTATGAATTGATGTGAGGTGTTTAATGATATGTTACTTAAATATAGAGCACCTAGAAATGATAATGTTTATACATTGGACATACATTCATTATGTAAATAGAATGTGGATTGTTTAACTTCTAAGTCAGTTGAATCATGGATTTGGAATAAAAGACATGGAATCTTTTATATTTATATTCTACATAAATTATCTAATAATCAATTATTTTATGATTTTCCTAGTCTTATGTTTGATAATGAAAGATTCTGTGATGCATGCCAAATTGGAATGTAGTGAAAATGATCATTGAAATATATTAACAAATTTTCTACATGAAAACCATTTGAACTTAATAATATGGATTTGTTTTGACCATAATGGATTGCACGTTTGGCTAGTAAATTATATGTCTTTGTTTTTCTTGATAATTATAATAGATTTACTTCATTGAATTTCCTACAACTCAAAAGTGAAGTTTTCACTATTTCTGAATGTTTTAGTAAAATTATTAAAATGGAAATAGGTTTTAATATAATTTCATTGATAAGTGATCTAGGTGGAGAATTTTAGAATCATGAATTCAATTTAATTTGCTCAAATTTTGGTATCAAAATCACCATATATGGACTATGAACTCCTCAAAAATGTAATTATTGAAAGAAGAAATAAAACTATTCACGAAATGGCTGGGACTATGTTAAATGAATATATTATTCCTACATATTTTTGGGCATAATATATAACAACAATTTTCTATATCATAAATATATTTTTAATTCAGATATTTTCAAAAAGACACCTTAAGAACATTGGAATAAAAACCTAAATTAAATTACTTTAATTCTATTCGATTTGAGGATTATATATTGAATACTAAGGAAAGAATTGTAAATTTTGATCCAAAAGTTCATGAAGGAATATTTTTGGGATATTAAACTACTTATAATGATTATACAGTGTTCAATAAAAATTCAATATTTTTTGATGAATCAATTCAATTGATGATTAATGAAACAGAACCATTTAATAAAGAGAATGATCAAATTGATGAGGTCACTAACTCTTTTTATAACATGTGACTTGAAAATTTTAAAAACTATTTAGATTTTGAAATTAATAATGTTCAGATTATCTCTGAAGATCATGAAACTAAAGAACCTGAAATTGTCTTACCTTGATAGATTAGTATCCTACAGAACCATCCATTAGAAACTATTATAGGAGACCTATATTAAAGAATTATAACTAGATGAAATATTGGAAACCAAGAAGAATTACCTGCCTTTCAATCTCAATTATAACAAAATACTATTCAAGAATCCATTGAAGTTGAGAGTTTTATGTTATCAATTTAATAAGAATTAAACCAATTTAAAAGAAATTATATTTGGGAACTACTAAAAGACTGACCCATTTTCAAATTATAGAAATTATGTTTTTTTAGAAATAAATAGAATTATAAAGGGATCATCTCATGGAATAAATACATATTAGTAGGTAAATGATATAATCTAGAAGAAGGTATATATTATGATGAAACATTTTCCCCTTTACCTATATTATGAGAAATTGGATTCCATTTAGCTTTTAAAGATCATATGAATTTTAAACTATATTAGATGTTTGTTAAATCATCCTTCTTAAATGGATATTTAATGGATTATGATTATGTTGAACAACCACCTCGATTTTAGAATCCTTAAAACCCAACTCTTTTTTTGAACATACTAAAGCTCTTTATATCCTTAAAAACCCATTTAGAACATGGAATGAAATATTAAGTTCTTTTATTATAATAAATGGTTTTACTATTGTTATGGGAGATACAAAACATTTTTAAAAAAAATTTGTTCTAATATTTTATTATTTAAACTTTTATTAATGATGTTATTTTTGGTTCAACCAATAAAAATATTTCTATTCAATTTTCAAATGTAATGAAAAAATAATATAAAGGGGTATGATGGGGGGAACTAAATTTCTTTTTTGTAATTCATATTTACCAAAAATATTTTTAAAATTTATTAAATAAATACAAATATATTAAATATTTCTGAAATAATTGGACTTGATAACAACAATACATATAGAACTCCAATGTGTACTAATATAAAACATTATTTTGTTAAAGCTGGAAAACTTGATGAAAATAAGTTATATTGTGGTATTTCTAGAAGATTGATATATATTATTGATATTAGTCCAGAAATTTTGTTTTTTGTATGTCTTTGTACTAGATTTCAGTCAAATATTAATGAATCACATCTTACTACTGTCATTAATATTTTTAGATATTTAATAGGAACAATTTTCCAATATCTTCCTTACCCCAGAAACATATTATATTACTTAATTTGAAATTCATACAATGAAAATGGATGGTTTATATTAGATTGAAATATTACCATTGTAACATGTAATTATTTAGGAAAATCATTAGTTTCATGGTCTAGTAAGAAGAAAAAATCACCTTCCCTATCCAACGCTGATATATAAAATGTGTCAGCTGGAAGTTTATGTGCACCAGTCTTGTGGATGAATAATTTGAATTTATTTTAGAATAATATTTAATAGTATAAATATTTTTTGTGACAAAACTACTGCTATTAAATTTTTTAAAAATCCTATAGGTCATTATTGTACTTAGCACATTGTTTTTAGGTATCATTTTAAAAGATATCATTTTATTTAAAAGGATATATATTTAAAAGAGGTCAATACCAAATATCAATCACATGATATTTTTACTAAACCCCTTCCCAATACCAGTTTTGATTTTATTAAGGTGGAGTTTGGATAATTTGAGTTTAAATTATTGTATATTAATTTATTTTCAGTTTATCTACTTTTATTTTATTATTTTTTATACAATTATATTTCTATTTGTTTTGAAAATAATTTCATTTTGATTTTATTTTATTCATCTTTACAAAATTGAAAATATAATGAGTACATCCTCAATCATCATGAGAAAACCATTTTCTATCTCTCGCTCTAATTCTCTTCTCTATATGTTTTACAGAGTACCTCTCTCTTGTTTCTCATCTACCAAAAACCCAAAATATTCTATCCCTTCATTATTGAAATATTCAAAAATAAAAACATCATGAAGATCCATTAATGCTGAGTTGGATAATAGTATGTATGCTATGATGAAAGCTCACAATGTCTTCCAAGTAAAGGCAATAGATTTTCGATATTTAGATTATATGAATCTATCTTTTAAATAATCTATGGAATTTCGAGGAATGATTTAAGATTTTAGAGAAGATAATATACCAATAGTTTAAGGAATATAAGTTATTAATTTTTTCATGAATGTATTATATTGTTTTAATTTTGATGAAGATTATATTCTTTCTATGATTTAAAATTAGTATATTTTATTATCATCTATTGATATTGCTGATATGATGGGATTTCATGATGAGGGGGAGTTTTATTTTGATTTAAGGAACATTGGAAACAGAAGACATATGTCTGAGGACAATATTTTTTCTCTATTTGTAACAAGTTCTATCAAGAAATCTTTTACAAAAGAACATTCCCAGACCGATAAATTATAAGGAAGTGTATAAAATCATAGATTTTTCTTAGACCATTGAGCTTGACAATGTTTTGTATCTAGGAATACACATCATGTATCTGCTTTTGAATAATGATGTCTTTAATTTCTCCTTGTTTATGATTCATTATTTGAACCACTACTACCCCCGGATGAAAACACACAGTATTATCCCAATGGTAGGATTCTTTGTTTCTATCATCGAAGAAAAGGGAATATTGTGAATATGTTTTTTTGAAGATCCGGTCATCACAATAATACATTGGATGTTTTGATAGTCCGGACGCTCAGTTTTGTTTGGAGAAACAATTTCAAAAGTTTGTTAATAGTGGGTGATGAGAAAACCCAGAAGTTGTTAACAACTGCTCAGGTGGAGAAAAGGGTTTCCCATTATTAGGATCTATAATAAGGAGTACTAATGATGAATTAAAGTCAATGATAGAATTAATTATTGTTCGAATAATAAGACCATATATTAATTTTCTAGATGTTTTTGTTGAGGCAGCAGATGGAATAGTGGATTCGATTCCACCCTGTGAACAAGGAGAACATGCTGGTCATTAAAACCTAGGAGATTAGGAAGTTGATAAGTAGGCTCAAAGTCAAGAGATTCCTTATCATGGAACTAAAATTGTTCCTGATTCGGGTGTTTTGGGAGGATTATATTTAGGAAACAGACTCGAATGAGTTAGTTAGCGAATACTGGATATCATTGAAGTAGAATACGAAAGAGAAAATTCACCAAAATCTTCTAATTCTGAACCCAATTCCAATGTTATAAATATTCTGTTGTTGGAATCATAGAATTCATTTTTAGGAGAAATAATGGAAGCTAAGAAGAAATTATTTCAAGAATAAAAGGGTGTTTCTATTCCAATATCAGATTGTGAATCTCATGAGATTTATTTGAGGGTATGTAAAATAAATATCATTTCAGTTTGAGATCATAAAAAACCAATGAAAAATATTCCAAGATATTATTATTCATTAAATATTGAATCATTAAAAAATATAGATATTAATAAGTTTAAGTTGATGATTCAGGGAGAGTTTCATTATCTTAAAGAAGGAAATAGAGTATCTAACTCTTCTCAACAAACAACACAAGAACTTATTAGGATGTCTTAAGAAAAAAAATCTATTTTTTAATAACATTCACGATTGGAAACACACAATATAGTGTGATAGATTCCTTTTAATGTGTTTTTGGTAAATTAGAGGCATTTGATAAGTCACCATACCTAGAATGAATCCTTCTTTGGACAAGTGATTAATTAAGTCAAGGATAAGCTTACATATTTCATCCAATATATAGAAGCTATGATTTATTTTGTAATGATCAATTTTATCGAGAACATGATAGTTGGAAATGATTCTAAAAAGCTGCTTAATCATTGGACATTGGTTTTGAACAACAATTTCTATAACCTACTATTGATGTTGATTGATATTAGTAGTGGAGTTCATGAAATTACTAATCTTGAAGAACACTTAGTCCCTATTGAAACTAAACTCTAAACACTTTATTTTGAAGACTCTATTTGAATGTGGATTTTAATTTAAACCATTTCAATGTCTATTTAAATTACAATTGTTTATTCTTATTTTCATTTATTTAAATTTATTTATATTCAATACTCACTACCAATCGTTTATTTTTTTTTATAATACCAAAATACATAAATCTTCATTATTTTTTCTTTGATATATTAAAAATTTGTTATATTATTTAATATTTCAAACCGTTTTTATATAACAAAAATGGGGAGAAAATATATGTTAAGAATCTCTGATAGAGATTGGTAGAATATTTAAAAACACAACATTTTCATTGGAAAATTATCTTCATCGATTTAGTTCTTGGAAATGTAAATTTTGAGAAAATTATTATATATGCAGTTTTTTACAAATCAAATATTTTCATTAATTCATGATAAGGATTATGATATGGTTTTTCTAAGGATAAAAAAGAGTCCCATTTTTGGGCCTGTATTTCACAACAATACACTGTATTTTATTATGATTTTGATGTTCACAAATAACCCTATTTATTTATGTAATTATGTTTTGTTAATAGTGTATTACCTGAATTTATATAATATTTTGAAGGAATTTCTCTTTATGGGAATGATTCTGGAAACACTATTTTCTTCATTACGTTACACTAAAAGCTATCGTTTATGTATGGTATCAATAATAAATTACACTAAAGTGTTTGAATTGGGATTTTTATCCTCATGTGCATTAAATTTTCATATGTATTGATCAAAACCCTATATTGTAGTTTTGATTTACTGTTTTCATCCATAAATTCGTGAAAATGAAACAAATGGTTACTCAATGATATGTTTTTATTTTATACAAAAAAGGATGAACGTATGGATCATTATACCTACATTTTATTTTGACACTTATGCTACATACAAATGATATTATGTATAAAGAACCCTACACTATGCAAAGGAAGCCTATTCAATTCCCAATAACAATACAATACACAGAACAACCCTATGTTGTGTTTTCAATAAGGATTTTTTTCAAGAATCACTTTCAATCAATGATTACTCAAATGGTCATGATAGAATTAAATATCGATGCAAAGATCATTTTGAATTTTTATATGAATCGAGTTTATCCGATAAATTAATTCCAACTTCTTAATGGATGTTATGACTCTCATAATAAATTGAAATATACAACTTCATGATCAATCGGGCTATCCTTTTGGATCTTGAACACCCAAGAATGTCTATTATTCTTTTTATTTTCCTTAAGAATATCTCATCAAAATTATGTTACAGTTGATTCACATACAAAAATACAATGTTGAAATTAGCTTTACAGTTCTAATGTAAATGAACTATGACTAAAAGACTAAATTTTGTAGATATACATGATCCCTCATGTTCTACTATTATGTTTCGACTGTTCTATTTTGTTGATGTTTTTAAATTTAATATATATATACAACATGGATCACCTCATACTAATTCGATATTGATGTATATTATTTCTAAAGAAGAATATCTATCTCCAACCAATTGCATGTTGCTCCAATTATGAAGTTTAACATATTTAATAAAATAGTCTAGTTTGATTATTTTTTGAGTTTTCAACTGGTCGTACTAAATTATGGTGGTGTACGAGCTTACCGAATTAAGTTGTGGATAATCAATTCTATATTTAAGAACCAAAAGGATTTGTAATTATTTTAGTCTAATGGTATCAATTTCAAGAACTGAGTTGTGTAATTTTGGTCTAATGAATAGAGAACTAGACTAGTGATATTCACCAATATCACAGATGGAGTATTTGCTGGCGTGTAGTGGGGGATCATTATGCCCCCAATCACTATAAATTTTTTTTTCATTTCTATTTATCTGATGCATATTGTCATAAAACATAATCACACTTCATGTTTGAAAAATTATAGTGGGTGCTACAATCTAAAATTGTGGAGGATTTTGTGTAGAAAAAATTCACCGCCACTCTTATGTGTTACTTTGTATATTCGTAACCTACAATAACATCCAACATCCTTCATTGTCTGTAATATTCCACATTTTATTGATAAATACATCAATTTTCTATAGAATTATTCTTTCTTTATCTACTACTAAGACCATGGGATTTTGGTTATATCAACTTATAATTTAGAAGTTTTCATAGACCAACGGTGACCATTAATTATGAATTCAACCAAAATGGGTGTAGTAAACTCTATGGGTTTGGAGAATTTGAATAAATTTTTATTCACAATATATATTCATCATACTTTAAAAATGTTGATGGAGTCGTAATTAATAGTGTTAAAAATGAGGTTGAATCCATCAACACATACAAAGGAAATATCTCACTAATTTCAAGGCATGCTATTTGTCTCATCTCTATCCTCGACTATAAAATTGATACTTTCGTTATTGGAATAAAGAAAATACTTCCAATGTAATTTCCCCTAATAGAATTTTGAAACTTACATGAGGTAGTTAGATGGGGACTAATAGTAGAAATGGAAACTGGTGAAACATATTACTCTATTAAAAGGAAACATAATGTACTGTATCATGGAATATTTGACAATAAGTCACCTAGGATAATGAAAACAAAACCACCATCATGTCATAAATGTCAGAGGAAACAAGAAGGTAATTTTAGAAATTAAAAAAAAGATATGTTTCTAATGTAGGGTGACTAGATACAAAATTAATTATTATCAAAGGGATATGATGAGCTTAGATAATGAAACAAGGTAAAATATTGTACCTACTAATTCACCACCCACACATCAATGCATAAAATAAAAAGTGTTAGGGAATTTCATAACTAACATCTCTAGCCCCTGAGTTATAGTATCCTATGAATTTAAATCAAATTCATGTATTTAGGATTATGATTCATTCATATATTTTTATTACAACTATAGATAAATTTAATGAATTATTAAAAAAAGACATCTATTCTTTATAATTGAGAAAATGATTCTAATAGGAAAAATGAAAAAACATTATATATCAATGTATGATATTCTCGAAACAAAATGACGAAAATAATCATCCTTAGAAAATAAATTCTCATATAATATTAATGATACATATTGATGGGGGGTGTTCATCACATATGTTAGGATGAAACCCCATATTATGATACATCTATGGAGAAGTAATTGATGAGTCTCTTAAATATGCCCAAGATACTTGGTTAGGAACTTTTTTTATAAATCCAACCCAAGGTTAAATGTACCAAAACTGAGAAATTTATATTTTTCATTGGTATATGATAATTAAAATTGATGGTTTTCAATTTATTTAGGGGGTAAAATATGAGGAACATAGATTCTCGAGCCTTTAAAATACATACAATGTCCCGTAACTTTTTTTCACAAGTTACAATAAGCATAAAAAATATAAAAACTATGAAAAACTATAATTAATAATATAATAAAAAATTAATACAGTAACCATTTATAATTTTGTTTAATGTTAAACAATAAATGCCAGTTAATATAGACAGTTTTTTCAATAATATACATTTTTATTATAATATTTTATTTTATTTTAAAAATATAATTTAAAATTTTAGAATACTAATTTTTTAATTTAATATTGATTTTTGATTTCTTAAAAACAAAATTTACTGTGTATATATTTTTTGGTATTTTTTCTAAAATAAATTTTTTTTCTGGTGAATAGTAGAAATATTGATATTTCTAATATTTACACTATTACATGGTTTACGAGTTTTTGAATAATATTTGTATAATATATATATTATAAATTATAATAAATCATTTTAAATAACTATATTGTATTTATGAAACCATGGTCAGTAATTTGATGATTTTTGAAGCGTTTAAATGATAACTTTCATTTTACACTTTGGTTTAATTAATTATTACATGAAGAAGTAAATTTATAGTTTTTTTATAAAAAAGATTTTATATGATGATAATAAATATTTTAAATAAATTGGAATCTATTTCATTGAAAACACTATATTAATCATTAATATTTTCTCATAAAAATCATTTTTCTAAAAATGGGTTTTTATATGATACTTCTGTTAATGTAAAAAATAATTTTATAAAACATGAATAGAAATTTTGATAAGATAATTATTATATATTGAGATTTTAATTTCTATACGATTTTTAATTTGAAATTTAATTTATATTTATTGAATATAGATTACTAGGATCAATGACAATTACAATGATAAAAGAGAAACAATTATTTAAAAAAAATTAATTCATATCATTGAATTCATATCATCTTAATAAAATATAAATCATTTAAATAAATATTTTAATAAGATTTATAAACTCATGAAGTAATTTATTTACACTAAATTTCTTGTTATTCATTGAAAAATAATATTGGGAATGTATAGTGGTCAAAATTCCTTTTTGGTACTAAAATAGTTTTTTGGTAAACTTGTATGTTTTATTTTTAATTTTAATTTTATAAGGAATTAAATTTTACTTAGATTATTTAGATGTAAATTTTTTTCATGAAATCCAAATTTTGTTATATGTGATATTTTATATGTTTAATATAACATAAAATCACTTAGTTAAAAACAAGTAACCTAGTTTAAATGTATAAAAGTTAAATGAAAATTATAATGGTAAAAAAACAATAAAAAGAATGAAGCAATTAATAAAGACATTTTTTATCCCTGGTATACCAAAAAAATACCCCAATATAAATTATTGCAAGACTTTGGATGCATTGAAACTGGAAAGGTGTCATGGAATTATTAATATATATTTTGTTTCTTCAAATGTTCAATTTTATCTATTATAAATGGAGATCAATTACACCCATTTAAATACACACAAATCCATTGAAATAAAAAATTTTAATATATAATTTATCTCTATCAATGTCAATTTACCACAAAATAGTTCCCTGGTTATTCATACTTATCCAAAGTCCTTCAATTTTATTGGAATTTCCGAGGAAAAATCATGTCTCCATTATAATTATTGTCTCCTACATATGTTTTTCTATATACACTTACTCTTCTAAATATCTCATCACTAGGATAAAAATATAAATTTTGTATCATTAATATATTTCTATAGTTTTATATCGATGAAGAAACCCTTATTTATTCATTTCCTCCCACTAATAAAGATAATGGAATGCCAATCATGTATGTGTGCGGACTATTGCCTCCTTGAAGAACATAATTTTTAAATTTCCTTTGATTATTCCTAATTTTTCAAGAAAATATAAAATATAGTAAAAATTAATAAAAATTTAAATTTAATTTCATTATTATTCGATTATAAAGAAATATATTAAAATAAAATACCACTGTTACAATAATCATCAATAATGTTAAAAGTAATCTTATGAATGGGACAATTATAAACCATATAATAAGGATGTGGTAAATGATGATTATGGAAGAATATGGGAACTAAAAATATAATATAAATATGACATAATAAAAAATTATTTCTATATTGTTTTATAAATTTTATATTAATTATTTAACATATTATTAAGTATATTTTTGTTTCTGTAAATTCACTAAAATAAGCCAACAAAAATTCCATTGAATGAATGATATGAGTGATTTATAGCTATATATAATATATATGTATATATATATATATACTAAAGTATCTTAAATATATTAATGATGTTCATGGTGTCAATGTATGGGTACCGACGTCAACCTTAATAAACAAGTGAAATGTATTTAAAATTATTAAAATATGAAAATCATGATATGTTATAACTAATTAATATACTAAGGATTATAAAAGGGCGAATATTTATTATATATTTTATAAAATTGATTATTATTCATGTTATATTTGATTTAAAAGAGTATATAGTGTGATAATCTATTTTGGGAAACATGATAATATATTTTCTTCTCAATTTATCTTCATCGAGAGATTGTTTATAATACATTACTATTTTTATTTTTTTGTCTGTATACTATGGATTGAAAAACTATATCATTAATTAATTATTCATTAAGGCAATTATTAGTTCAATTTCTTGTCATTTCTCATTCTGAACCATGGATCTAAATTCCATTGAATCTATATGGATTTATTTTTATCTTTCATCCAAAAATCATGATATCTAAAATATGATTATACTTTTAAAAATTTACTAACCAAATTTTATATAAATATTCTATAACTTTCTTTCAATTAGAATATAGTTGTTAAATTTAAATATATCTTTACATAATTTTAAATGTTGAATTTTTATTTTTTTAAGAAATGTGAGATTTAAAAAAAATTATTTCAATATGTTCATTATTGATTTTCTTACACATAAAAAAGAAATGATATACTATAAAATCCAAATTTTCTTATAAAAACCATTATTTATTTATAAATAAGTTTTATTTGTAATTCCATATAATATGGTTTTCTGTAGTCATCACATTACATTCTCATATAATTTGTTTGAATGCAATTAATACTAGAATTTTTTAAAATGGGGATTTGAAAACAATTTTATTTTATCTTATAATTACCATCCAAATATTATCATTAAAGAAGTTATGTTTTAATCACATGTTTAATTTCATTATGTTAGGATTTTTTTAAAAAAATTAAATTATTGATATTATATTATTTCATATGTTCATGTTATTTGTTTTTTTTTTAATTTTATGAAACCAAGTGTGTTTCTGTTGGCTAATTAAGAAACTTTTATGATGGAATATTCTAAAATAACACATTTATATAGTTGATGATGGTCGGGGTCCTACATCACCCTTCAATGTAGTGGTTAATGATTTATATAACAAAATAAAAAGATTTTAAAAATTAAATTTTCTTACAATATTAATTTTTGGAACTTTTTTTTCAGAATATAAATCTTGGGAATTATGTTTTTTCACATTATAAAATGTGTTCATTATTTTTTGTCAAAATATTAACCATGAGTAGTAATTTGTTCACAACATAAATAGTGTGATTATTTTTATTATAACATCAATTATTGAAATGATTTTTGTTCACAATGCTATAATTTAACTATGAATATGTTTGTGCCATGATTCTTTATTTACATTTCATTCTATATTCCTATAAGACTATGATTATGACCTTTGAATCGAGTTTTACATCTCACTATTTGAATACTTTTCTAATAAATTGATAATATATATACTTCACGAATGTATTATGAATAACTATTATTTTTAAATGATTGATTAAATTTTAAATTTATTCATTAAACATGATTACTCAAATTCCAATTATCTAACCCTTGGTGATATATACAAAATTATTCCCTTACAAAGTGCTCAAGATAACCCATTTTTATACTTTAATTCCACATGTTTTGAAGATTATTATATCGCATGATATATTTCGAAATGGGTTTATAGGAGAAAATTTTTTGAGTAAATAATTAATATTATGATTAATATATAGATAATTTCCATGAGAGTGTACCTTTTTTCATTCAATTTTTTATATGATTGTCAGATTCATTATTTATACCAAGACTATATGTAAATTTTTATTTCATTTTAGCTTGGTATTCTATATTAACACCATTAATGGCCTATATCTACCCCTTCCCATATCCACAATACTTAGAATTTCCCTTTAGACTCTCATGAACCTTAGAGACACCAATTGAGAATTATTCACTATCTAGAAACACCATTTAGGGAAATTAAAACATTTAGAATCCCATTTCGAGTCATTGTTCTCAAAGATAACCATTTAACTAGTAAAAAATAAATTAAAATTACTGATAGAATTATTATCCCATAATGAAATCAGTCTTCACCATCAAGTCAACCATGGATTATGAAACATAAAAGTTACAAATTTTAATCCCACTCAACAAATGAGAACTACTATTGTCATTCCACCGACCCAATCCCAAGACACTATGAAAATTAATGAACCAGATTGTGACATGGTATTTAATATAGGAAAATGTTAAAAGGATCAAGGTAGACCATAGGTATTTTAAAATAAGAAGGGTAATACATATCTAAAAACTAGCATAGGGTAGAAGACACAATGTGTAAACGCTGAAAAAGAGTGAAAATATTGAGGTGGAAGAAAATAGAACATAGTCCACATAATATTATGATACTTCATATAATGTTGATTATTGTTAGATAATTTATATATATTACTATAATAAGATGGAATATTCCATGAAACCAAATAAAAAGTTATCATGTGCCACCACGAGGTTTTGAAAATCCCCATACCATTAAATTTAGAATACCATTTAAAAAATTGTTACATTGTCTATAACATTTTTTATTGGTCATATAACTTCTGGTTTACACTAAATTATAAAATATTAATTGTGAATCAAATATATTAGTCAATAAATCTTTTTTTAATTTTTTATTTGAATGTGTAAATTAATTTTTCTATATTTAGTTATGGGATCTATACATTTATTCTATGTAATGTTTTACAAATAAAATTCCAAATTTAACAAAAAAAATATGTAACAACAACTATATTTACCTATATATTAACACATGACTATTAAATCATATATAATATTAAAAAATTTATAATAAATCATAAATTAAAAGGAATAGTGCCTTTCGAAAATTAGGTTAATGAAACAAAATAATGCATAATTATAAAAAACATCGACTTTATCATCCTCCTAAAATATTTCATGTAACGTCCTCTACAATAGAAATATTAATCCAGTAGTAATATTACATTATTATACTATAATAAATGTATTTCTAAATAATCAATAAAATATTAGTCTTGTAGATTAGATACAAATATATTTCAGTTGAAACATTGGATACAACATGAACACATTATCAGAATATTATTACCCATTCCATCATTTCCATCAAAATTATACATAGTCTTCCTCTAAACTGCATAGGGAAAAAAAATTATGGGTGAGGAAATATACTCATTATAGAGTAACATATAATTAAATAATACAAATAATACACATAAAATATGTCATATAAATAGAATAAAATAAAAATATCAATCCATAATCAAGTGAAACAAGTGTAATTATATATCTATGAAAATAAATGATATCTTGGATAAAATATTCATTGATAAAATAATTGATAGAATAAATAATCTAAAAAATCAAAACATAATTTAAATTAATTATACTATGATTGATATCCTATTATTGGATATGGTATAAACCAAATTCTATTCGATTATACCTCATTAAAACTATAGACTAATTGAGAGGCTATATAATTCATAGCCCCGCCTGACACCCGATTAAGACCAATGCATGTACCATATGAGGCATCAAGACCTTTCATAATATTCTCTGAGGAATATACTAATTGATAAAACTTGGATAATGATATATTGAGATATATATCGAAAACATTGCTTTTTTTCAATATATTAATGTGGTAATTTAGGGGATAAATGTTAATCAAAAATAGAGTTTTGGTGTATCTTCAATGTAATAGGTAGTACCCTTATTAGTGAAATATATCAGGGAGGGTACAATAAATTCCTTGTGTACTCAATTTAATATATTATTATGGTTCAATATATATCATTTTTAGGAGAATAATGAAATATTAATAAAAATCCTTCATCATAGTTCACTATGTGTTTGTAAATATTTTAATGTATATAAATTGGGAGTGTATCTCTTTGTGTGCATTATTATAACCACTCATCGTGAATTTGGGTGACCATTGATTAATATATAAACTAAACCTTTTAGTTTAATTTTTAATTAGTGAAACTATTTCAAATCCGAAAAAACATTGAAGTATCCTTAATTTAATATATTTTAAAGAAAATTAATAATTTTTTCATTACCAAAAAATATAATCGTTTTTCAAAAATTAAAAAATATTGTGTTTTCTAATCATTTGGGTAAATCACAAAACAAATGAATTATGGTTATTTAAAATTACATGTGTAATACTAAAAACATATTCCATGTTAGTTTACAAACTATATAGAATAATTTTTTTCGTGAATATAACATGAGTCCTAAATATTTAAATTTAAGGTGGAAAACATCACTTATGGATTTGTTATAAATTCAAACATAATATCATAAAAGTTATGGACAATTTTTTTTCATATACGATGAATAAATACATTTCATGATATATCTTATAAAATGGGCATTATATACAACAGATAAAGAAAATTTTCTTCTTAATAGAAAACATGCCTTAGAAAGAGGAATTTCAGATGGAATAGCCTTAAAAAATGTACTAACGTCAATAAATATACATTAACCTAAATTATATATAAAAGAGCTATAATAATAACATAATTAAAGAAAACCATTTATAATCTTCATTTATATATGCATCCTTCAATTATACTAGAGTTAGTAATTTCTAACATGAAGATGGAAAATAAGGTAATGGAATTCTTGATCATGATGACTATATATAATGGATTTTGAATTCTATTTAATGAGTGAGTGATATATTATATAATTAATAGTATATAATTTTGATTTTGAATTATTTATTATTAACATTTATATGCATGTTAACATTGAAACCTAAATAATTATAACCATTTGATAGAACTGAATAGGGGAGGGTTAGAATCACATACTGACTTTAGAATCATAATAAATATATTAAATGATTTATAAAATTGGTTCATTTAGAGTTAATTGTATAATATCTTAAATATTGCATCATTTTTATATTAATGGATTTTTTAAAATATTTGAATTAAAAATGAATCAAAACTGAAAAGACTAAAAAAAAGGTTGAACATGAATTAAAAGGTAGAGAGGGAAACCCTAACCCTTCCAAGTAGCATATTAAATCATGGGTGAAGTTCATATATCTCTATGAACTCTTTTTAGGGATCTTTAGTGGTAATAGGAAGGTAAATTTGTTGTCAATTCTTTTTAGGTGGAAGGTTATTGGATATATAGTGGGATTGAGATCCTTAGATAAGTCAGCAATATGGTCTTGGCCATTAAAAACATATGATAGTCATGGGGTAGTAATAAAGTCAAATTTGTGTTATGTAGGATTCATAAGATAGTTTAAGTATGTATACAAATTGTTTCTTAATTAAGAAGATATGAATTTCTTTCCTAATAATATTTTCTAGAAGGTATATGTGAGGAATTAATTAACAATATGTCATGATTCTATATTTATCAATTTTACCATTATTAATCATTATTAATAATTGACCAAGGTCATTATTTTAATTGGAAATATATAAGATGTCCCTTAATATGAAAACATTACATGTATAATTTTATTTTTGGTTCTTTTTCCCTAATACTATTTCCAAATAAGAAAAAATTATAATTTATATTCAATCATATTATATATGTAATACATTTTTTTAAAAAAAGGTATCTTATTTATTAATAATTATTTATTCTAATATAATATTAAATATAAAATTATTTAAGGTTTATATATATGTGTCTGTGTGCGTGTTTAAGAATTATATACTTTACATATTTTTAATTATATTTTTCTAATTTATTTAGATAATAATTATATAACAAATATAAAAATAATTTCATAAAAACAACCATTTCACTTTTACATTGGAAATTAATTAAAACATTAAATAATTTTTTTACTAACTAAAAACCATATTAGAAAATCTAAAAAATTTAACATATTGAATATAAATATATTTTAAATTTAATAATGTATCGTAATATATGTATGTAAAATTAAAGTTATCATTTTCATCCATAAAATCCATTTTTTTGAATTATCAAAAAAATAAACTATATACTAATATAATTGATAGGAATTATAAAATTATATTTATATGTTAACATAAAATATAAAAATACATAAACTAGACGTTCAAACACATTTTATTATAAAGGTTCTTTATTATGGTTGATGTGCGATAGTTCTGGATATGGTGTTCACCTTTTACAATAGGGTCTCATGTATTGCTTACTGTACCACCCTTTAATAATTTCTCCAATGAAATTTTGATATATAATTTATATTTAATAAATTTTTATACTCCCGTTTTATAATATATTTATTCTCCCATTCATCATTTTATAACATTTGGCTTATCTAATGAACATTCTCCAATCTGGTTGTCTAATTATGTAACACTTCTTCTCATATGTCATCAATATAGACATATTCTTCATTATAAAATAAGTTAGGCTCAAACTATATTCATTCATAACTAAGAACAATTTATTGATATAGAATTTATTTCAAATATATTGAAAATTTTAATACATCATGTACTTTAGAGCGGTTTTCTGTCATATCTAATCAGAATGATATAACTCCAATTCATTATAGTATTTCGAACAGTTCAATATTCCTAGTATTAATATCCCCTTTTACAAAATTTTCCTTCTCACTTCCATAGTGAACCGTTCAAAAGTATATGATAATTATCTTTAATCTAAAAATAATTAACATGATTATCCTTAGAGATCTTTTTCATGCTCTATGATACTTTTATATGACATTAAATAGTTCAGAATTTAACAGGTGTTAATGCTACAAGATCTTGGTAAAATGGTTTTCTTTCTCCAACATCATCACAAAATGTTGGTTTTTCTCACCTATTACCATTCAATAGTTCATATGGTTCCATTATAATTATTTAAGGTAAGATATTATTATATTAATATTACACTAAAGAGGGATATTGAGCCCATATACCATAGATGTCATGAGAAAATGATCACAACAGGTTGTAAAAGTCTATTTAATCGATTCAAACTTCCTATTAGTTTGAGGATGATATGTAGTGAATTTATATATAACAATGTCATGATCTCTATGAATACTATTCCAAAATTTTTACCTGAATATAGGGTCATGATTTGATAAATTTTTATAAGGTTACTGGTGAATCCATTTGATTTCATTCATATAGATAAGGGTAAGGTTGCTAAAGGGTATATCTTATCTCATCTGTATTAAATGAGTATATATTATTAGGAAATATATTATTAGAGATATAAAATCATTATTCCATGGTTTCTATAGGTGTCCTAGGAAAATATCCACTATAATATTTAACCACTTCCATTTAGTAATAGGAATAACATTCATGAATCCTTTATGAAGATTTCTTTTATCCTTTAACTTATTGAATTCAAAGAATATTTAAAAATAGTCTAAAACTACCTTATTCATACCATCCTATAATAAATGATATCTTAAATACCAATACATCATTTTCATAAATGTTAATATAGAACAAAATTTAGATTTGTGCTTTATTTATAAGTTTCTTATTCAATTCAAGCTTGGATGGAACACAAAACCTCTTCCAAATCATCATCACTCCAACTCAATAGATGAATTCTAAAAATTTACCACAAATCACTAAATTAAAATTCCCTTTTCTATTATAGTCATCCATGAAAGAGTTATCTATATTTTATATTGTTTATTAATTTAGAATTTTTTGAATAAGTAACGAATGATACCGTTAGCTAAAGATAAATAAATCAATAATTATAAAAAATATTTTTATATAATCCTTGTTAATAACCACCATGGTAAGAACTCCATGTCCACACCTATTATTTTATTATCAATGGTTTTTTATTGAGAACACGTAGTCCTAGATTATATATAACCATACTATTTGCCTCATCTTGAGATAATTCCATAATAATATATACTTCAAACACATTTGGTTAGTATATATATCATATCTATCACTATAGAGGGAGTGACAAAATATTTTCTAAAGAATGATTAAAGATGAAAATTAATCATTATATCCTCTATCCATTAAAAAAACCTCAAAATCCCTTTACCTTGTGAATTTGACACCATTGAATAATAAATTGGATAGAGGGTTGGATTGTTGTAAAAAAACATAAAAACAATGACAACGTCTATATAACCTAGAAAAATATTGATCTAGTATATGTTATTTGAGATATGAAAATATTTCAACACAATTTTTTTGACGGTATAAAAAATATCCCATCCCTGGAAAAACATATTACAATAAAATTATATTCAATGAGTTAACATATTCCCATAATTTTATTCACAAATAATTCCTTTATTATAAGTGTCACCAAAATTATTAGCAGATGAATATCTTTCTCCTCATGGATTTTATAATTTAAAAATATAAAAGCAATTAATAAAATAACAATTTTTTCAATTTATTCCTTTAATACACAATTAATTATATCAATAAATATTGAAGGATCATTATTTAGTCAAAAAGTCATTACCATAATATCATAATGGCTATACATTGTTCAAAACTTCAAATTCGATAGATCATCATTATTCATGATTAGATGATGATAAATGAAGTGAATTTTAATAATTTAAATTTATTAGGATCCTTAAATTTGAGAAAATAATTTATATATTAATATTACAAGTTATTTTTATTTATTTAAATATAATTTACTTACCTATAATGGATATGTAGTCTCGTGAAACAATACCTCTTTTTCAAGAATACAAATGGGTCTCCCTACTGTGATACACTATGGAATATAATTCATGTATGAATCAAATCCTATGGTAGTTTATCTTACTCCTCCTTCTCCATGATTTCAATTATATAAGGAGTTCAGGATAATGTAATTTTGTGACGATTTAGTTCAATAGAAAACTGAATTTATTGATAATGTGGATGACTATATAATTATTTTGGAATATCATCAATGCGATTCTCAACCATATGTACATTGTATATTATTAGGATATATTATTCATCTATATATTATGTTTTATATTCTTATCTACCCATAATATCATTATTGATTGCTATCAGATGTGGACTTGAACTTGTTTTAGATAATGATGTTTTCCCTATAAAGATAAGATATTCAACCAAAAATTCATGAAATATAATATCCTCCTCCATGATTTTTTTCAATAACATTTTGAATTAAAATATATTATAAATATAATATAAATGTAAAAAACAGGTATAATACCTCGGTTTCCAAATAGAATATTACCAGGAATTGTAATTGTAACGTCCTGACAAATATTTATTTATAATAAAACATCCACTTGGTTTCATGATTGATACATTCTATAATAGTTTTTCAGGAAAAGGATAATATTTTTTTAAAACATAGATAATATAAAAGTGTGAGAAGATCTAGATACAAATGAAATATAATATATAATTTATTAAATGATCAATATAACTACTATCACATCATTATAAAATTTGAATAAATCCAGAGTTATATAATAATCTTATCCTTTCTCCCACAACATTTTATGAGGAATGTTTTCTTAATTCATGGGGAATTGTTTTCTATAATGTCCATTCTACATATAGTAAAATTATTTATCCAAAATATACTAATCCTTTAGAGATTATTTATAAACATACAGGTTGTATTTTCTACACTTGCAACAAACTCATTTTCTATTCATGAAAGATCTAAAGTGTTTCTCCCCAATGTTATCACGTAGGGGGAATATCACCCTTACCTTATTACCCTTTTTCAAAAATTATTTTCGATGGTGCATAGCTTACCACTTCTTCTGCAAATTTCCATTTAAATTATAGGTTATAGAGAACTCCTCTGGTTTTATAATGGTTTGTTTTACAGTATCATTATATAATGATAAGGTCTACGAGGATAACACACATTTAATGTTCAATATTAAACAATAAAAGAAATAATTGTTATTTTTTTCTTTTATCATTACACATTATATAGAATTCATAGATTACCTTTTAATGTTGAAAGAATACACAAAAACATTTTCCCCCTCATTTTATTAATGACTGGGGAGTAAAATTTACATTTATATTCAATGTTCATGAGGAATGTTTTTGTCAATGAATATCTCCTTAAATGTTTCTCATTTCATGTATTTTATTCTATCTTCATCTTTAGTGTTTTGCACTATAGATCCACATTGGACCATATCTCTCTTCAAATGAAATATTGAAATGATGATTTTTTTACATTTTCACTACATCCCATTGTGAGATACAATATTTCTTAGTACATTATCCATTATCCATCTACCAAACAAATTGGTAGTTCCACTATATATTGATGGTTATTATCATATGTAGTGATTAAAAATAAATACCCCATGTTATGTATTAAAATTTATCTCAATCTAGAAAAAATTATTTAATATAACCTTATTTAACTTCACTAATAGTTGTGATCATATTAAAATAAACTCTATATAAATTAACTTGTTCATGGGAATATCCCTTCATGGACTATGAGTGTGGATATGGTTCCCTTTCCTCCCATTAGTCATTATCATTATACAAAGGAATATATATAATTATCTCATGATATTTAATTGAAAAATATAATTCATATTATGTTTTCTAGAGTGTTCCCTTTAAATATAGATAGTTATTAATAGTAATTGATCCACCTTTCTTGGTTTATAAAAATATACCCCCAAGGTACATACTAAACATTATCTAATACCAAATATAATATCTTATACACCAAAATCCCTCTTCCGGAAATTATATTAATTCATTGGTACATGATAATATTGTCCCCATACAACATAATAGTATATTATATATATAATAAATGATAGATAAACACATTACATTGGAAACATATGATACAACATGAACATATTTCGATAACATTATAAGGACAATTGATTTTATATACTTTTAAATACACACTATGTTCTATAACATTCGTGAAAATCTTCACCATATAAAAAACCCCAAAAAGTATTAATAATGTGTTATTAATGAGTCTATAATAAAAACTATTGTAGTTATAAATTATCAATTATTTCTTTTATAAGGTATGTAATTAATTTGAATTAACCTAAAAAATTATATTCTTAATAAAAGTCATTTTAATTCTATTAAAAAATCTATTTTAAAAATATATATTTATATTAATTTTATACCAAAATTGAATATTTAAAATAAGTGTTTTAATTAATCACTACAAAATAAAACTATGATGAATTTTTTATATTTATCTAAAAAATTTATTTTCAGGTCAATAATAAAAATACAGATTACTATATTAACTTTTATTAAATTATTTTATTATATAAATACATTGAAATATTTTGAAACATTTCCCTATAAAATTATATATTATAATGTATAATAATTCACATAAAAATGTTTTTTAAATTTTATAAACATATGATGTACATTTAGAATGATTATATAGAGATATAATAGATTTTTTTGATATGTTTGTTTACTTAATTATAAAAGGTTAAATGTTTTTTTTGATTTAATTTATTGATAAATAAATATTGTACAATAATAATAGTTATTTAATTTTTATTTGAGTTAATTAAAAAAATAATTTCATAATAATCATAAATATTTCCAATTAAAAATAAACTTTTAAAATAATATTTTTTGAGTTACATGAAATAACGTTCATATTAATTTCTAAAAAATAAAATGTTTATTTGATAAAATTATTCATATTATTGACAAAATAATTTTCATTATATTTTATATGGGAAAACATATTTATAGGTATAAAATTTATATTTGAATGATTAATTAATATTACCCTGATAATAGTGAATGATTTGATATAAAATATTTAAATATTATTTTCTAAGAACTTATATCAAATAAATAAAATTTAAAAACATTAAATAATTATTATAATATTAAATATAACTATATTATTAAATATATTAACCACATTTAATTGGTAATATGTCCAAAACATGATTAAGTGTCCATAACATTCAAAATGTCATTTTTACTAAAATAATGTTACTTCAAATTATCAATTTTAATTTTCTAGTTAATTTTTTAATATTATGAAATTTGATTGGATTAATTATATGATAAATTTTTTATTTTTGTGGAAAATTTTAGTTATATGGTAAATGATATATGTTTAATGAAACATAAAAACACATAGTAAAAAACAAGTTACATAGTGTTGAAGTGAAAAAGTAAAACATATGGAAACATGGTAACAACCTGACCACATGACTAAAAATTAAAATATACACATATTTGGGCATTATATATTATAATAATAACTTAAATAAGTAATTTAGAATCATTGGAGAAATTTACCTTATTATAGTTTCATGGAATGAATGAATAATGAAGACTGTTTTCAAAAACACCCACTTTACCAAAATAAAAGGATAATGTTAACCCCATTCAAATGTAAAAACATATATTAAATTTGTCATTAAAATATAACCCATTAATATCACTAGTAATATCTCTCATATAAATAATTACATTTCCACTCATAGATTTTATAATCCATTCAATTTCATGGGAGGTTCCAAGGGAAAAATCGTGTTTCCAAAATAAGTAAATACTTCTTCTTATGTTTGTATTCATAATATTTCTCATTAAAATATAATTTCATTATAATGATATGATTAATTACATATAAATGTTATAATAATATGTTTTTATATTAATATTAAAAACATTAGTTACTCATTTCAGTCCAAGAATAAAAATAAAAGAACATCCATTGTGTGTTGTGTGAACTACCACCACCATAAAGAGACATCATTTGTTTTTCATTATGCACATACATGAAAGGTATTAATATTGGAAATGACATATTAGAATGATTTATAATATAAATTTATTATTATAAAATGTAAATATAATATCCACTAGAAACCCTCTCACTTGTTGAGGAGTGGGAACACTATTAATCCATACAAGCAGATTATCGCCTCTATAATAAAGTCGTTTTCATTTTTCATTATTTTTTTAATAAATCTCATAAAAATAAAAAATATAAATTACCCTCATAAAAAATTAAAAATATTATAATTAGTATTCTATTATAATTACATTATTTAAAAATAAACAAATTTTCAATAACACTCACCAATCGTGTTAAAGCTTCTTCATGTATGGGGGGTTCATCTACTAATGTGAAATTTTTTTAAAACATGAATAAAAATAATAGGAGAGAAATAAAATAATATTTTTATAATATATTAACTAATTAAATAATATAATATTTTTCTATTAATATTATATTAATTATTTATCGAATTATTAATGTAAAATTTTCATTCAGAAAAATTACCAAATTAACCCATTATAAAATATGTTTTCACATTATATAAAAACATATATGGGTAGATATATGAAAATTTTAAATAAATATATTTTTTATATTGTAAAATATTAAACATTTTATTATTAGTAATCTGGGTATCATATTACATGTAATTATATCGAAATTATTAAACTTTTTCTAATTAGTTATAGTTATTAAAACTTGGTGGTCAAAATATTCTATTAATAATTAATGTAACCATGATATTAAATTAAAATAATTATTATAAAAAGGGTAATTTATAAGATTAAATTTATAAAATGCATTTTTTTGTTAGATATGTTTGTCTTACAACATATAGGGTCTCATCAAATTTTAAAGGAATCAATATAAGAGTCTGTTTCCTGATGTTTAAATTTTTGGAGGCATGAATTCATGTTTTGAACCTATTTATATTTTACTTTGTTTATAAACATACCAAATGAAAATATTGCTTATAAATAACCCTATTGTGAGATATAAATTTCTATTTCATTTTTATTTCTATAATTAATTATTCATTATATAATTAATTTTTTACATTTGGAAGGAAATGGCCACGAAACCCCATTAAGGTGGATTCAATTTGGTAGGATGGTTGGTTTTTATGGTGTTCAATTCACGCACAACTAATTTCATCAGGCCATCGTTTTCAATCTTAATGGATGCTTTTCAATATTTCATTCATCCATAACTGGTTACATATTTTCCTTCCAAATGCTGGTGGTCAATTGGGGTTTTAGACCCAATGACGTTAGGGGAATCAAATTGGCCAAGATGATCAAAGGTCATAATCATCACACCCTTTTTGGGTGGAATTGATCCCTAATATGGGACCCTTTTACCGAGGTAAGACATTATTTTGAATATACTCCTAATCCTGATACGGGACCAGTAACCCTAAAAATGATTTATATGTTATGAAACTTTATTGTAAAGATTATGGGGATCTCATTGAGGAACCCATTTGTATATGTCTTAGGTTCTTCATCCATTCCCAAAGGATCAGTATCTGGTTATGTGCTAAATTTATAAAACCGGGTACATTGGAAATTTCTACCATTAATGGAGGTAGTAAATATTGTGAAGAGGATATTGAGACCCTATAAGGCATCCTATGTACCCTACATATTAACGGAATCAAAACCAATGTTTTTCATCAAAACCATCAAGTTTAATGATTTATGGAAATGATATAAATCAGTTCAATAAGGCATCAAATATTCAAGTTTTAATCCATGGGATAAATCATACTTATTCTAATTATGGATGGAATAAGAGTATTCACAGATCATTTGGATTCATTTTCCAGTGACAAATGATGTAGGATTATAATCTCACAGTAACTATCAGGTTGTTATTGTTAGGGTTTCAGATACATGAGAGGAGTTACACTAGAGATGGTGACTATCTTAGCTCAATCATTGGAATGTAATCCTATGTATCCTTTCATTGCACAAATCAGTGTTCTCGTAGTTCATTCATACCCTTAGGACTAGCCCCAAGATATATTTATTTATATAAGAGTGGTTTGTGTTATTACACTTATTAGGACTTATATACATGCATCTCTATGGTTTATCGATATTCATAATGCGAATGATCCTTCTATTTAAACTCTCTAAGACCTCATTATCTATGATTATTGTTAATAATAAAGGATAAACAGTTATTGTTCTCACTAAATATGGATTCATGGTTTTTACACTAATAAATCCCATGGGATGTTTTTTTGGATGGTGGGTCTTAAGGTAGTGTCCTACATAACATGATCATCATATCATGTGATTCCCTTTTAAATATGACCAACATTCCTGCCTAAACTGAATTGATTATTAGTTTTACATATCTTGATTTCTTGGTCAAAATGTTTGAAATTGCCTTCCTAACATGTCCAAATACAATTGTATGATCTTGTAGAATAGTCTAGAGGACATCACATAATCTGGAATTAATGTCTGATGGATGACACTTGATTAGGTATTTCTTCCCTGAAGGATATCTCGAGACCTGTTCGATTGATCCTAGAATCCATCAATTGATTTCGGTGGACTAGTTTAGAGGTTATCTCCTGAACTAGATATAAAACCATGGCTTCATCATGAGTGATGGATGACACACATGGAGGGTCCCTTGAGAGTTACTGTGACATGTCTCAGAGGGTGTCTCATATCTTGATAGATATGTTTAGTGGGAATTGTGAATCCTATATTTTTGATCCACTGGGAAATGTAATATTTGAATTGTATTCATGGAGGGGGTTGTTTCGTTCAGTCGACATTCCCATGTTCTATCATGAGACTCGTCTAACACATACTGGTTTTGTTATATATGCCATGAAACAAGTCTTAATGACGTCGTAAGGCTTAAATCAGTGAACCCATAGTGTTTCTCGAGACATGAGTTTCATGCCAATAGGGAACCATATGAATTTCTATCACATATCAAGAAGAATTTGCTTGAACTAAATAGTATACTGTAGGAGCATCGTGAGATCAAGGTGACAGGTCCTGATGACATCCTTTGCCATGGTTGGTTCACACTAAGAGAAAGAGGTTCCGCATATATGTCATTCACATAAGTATTCCATCATTTCTACTTTTTTCTGGCCATTATGTGTTAAATTCCTTAGACTTGTTCTGGGTTATATTATTTCAAGCCCAGTGTGATCTACTAGATTTATGAGATGTTATTCATGTTTCGTACCAAATATCATTCACAAGATATATGAATGATCATGTGGAGTAAATTATGAATGATCAATTATTTCTCTAGTTGTTCCCCAAATCGTAATTGATCAAATGTATTTTGGATGTGAGATTAACCAGTTAGAGAAATATTCTCTAGCACTAGTTTATCTAGATGTGAGAGGGGTAAATCATCATCAAGATATTAGTTGTTGAAGATTATTATTTTACATACTTTTGTGGGGATTTATATAACAGTTCACCTCAGTTGTTTTCCACTTTCTGTGAAATGTATCATGAGAGTCCATGATGGATATAGAAAAGGGTCTCAATGCCACATGTCTTTATGAGGACCTTCCATAGATACCTCTTGATTCACCACCTGATTTTCAGAAAATGCAAGATCATTACATCAATTCCTCCATTACTAAATTATTCCCAAGTAATGGGGATTTTATGTGTCAAAAATACTTGTAAAGGGAATTTATTGTTTTCAGGTTTACATGTCCAATGGCCTTCATGGTATACGGGTACCTATTAGATGGACTTTATGTGATATCAAGTTACATTTTTTGGAAGTTTCAACGATAAAATGATGGTTTTTAAGGGGCCTTCATGGGATCAGGCTAACTTTTCAAGGGGTCTTGTGAGAACACATTGTGTAAATCCACAGTGTGTCGCAAGAGTTTCATAATTGTTGTAGGCATCAATGTCCTCTCAGTTTTTAGTTAATTTTTTTTAAGATATACTATTTGGAGTCTTTGTGAGGTTATTTGGGTGTTGTCTCGGACAATTAAATTATATCATGCTGACGTGTCGCATGAACAAAAATGGTCATATAGTGGAGTGTAACCATTTCATAGGAAATACCACTTTCTTTTCCTTAATGAGACAATACAGAATGTGTGGATATTTAGATGTACCTAAGTCTTTTCATGTTGTGTGGATGAGAAATTTTTGGGTTTTTATAAGATTAGGAGGAAATGTTACGACATGATTTTGGTGTATTTCCATATCTTGGGGAACAACATGTGAATTTTTATGAATGTGAGAGGCCCCTTTATCCTCCCTATTTATTTCCATTTTTTATTTTACAATGATCGGGCAGTTTACTAGTTTTTTTAATGTGGTCGAGGAAAATTATTCTGCTCTTTAGTGATGCGATGTATGAAATTTTGTACATAAATAAGATCATTCCTTTTTTTATATTTCATCTTATTGTCAACTTACTTTGGATATTTTTTAGATCATCTTCCTACTTCCAATTCTCATTTCTTAGGGAAGATTTCTTAGAAGCAACTATATTATCACTGATTGTATGGGGAACATTAATTGGAGAAAAACAACTTCATCGAATGAAATTTTTGGGAAATTATTCTTGTTATTATCATACCATTCATTCTTTTTCAGGACCTCATGAATGGTCACATGATCACATTGCCCTAAGAGGCTGACATGATCTTTGACTCATGGCCACCTTTTTCTTCCTTCTATTTTTCTGGGACCGTAATACCAATTTATTGTATTTACTCATTTATGAATTTTATAATTATAATTTGATATTTTTCATCAAATTCCTCCCAAATAAGTTATGTCTATTGTGACATGGGATTGGTTCTACAGAATTTAATTTTTTATCTCTGTCATTAAAACTATGGAAAACTAGTGTCTTGGGTGAAATTTTGTCTGAGAGGTGTCTTGGAACCAAGGTTTTTCTTTTCTAGAAATGGTGAAGGGTTTGTCTTTTCAATAAATCCTAACATGGAAGATATGAGATCTTGTAAATAAAAATATCTTACAGTTATAGAAGAGAATAATATTTAGGGTGTCGTCATTTATTAGTGTTTTCAATAATTTTGATATTAAAAATTATAAAATGTAAAAAGTGTTTTTTGAATTGGAGGATTTACAAAAGATTTAATATTGTTTGAAATCCTACTCTCAAGGATTTTTCTTTGTATCCACACAAAAAAATTTGTAAAATGAGAAAAGGAATGTGAATTATTTAAATTTTCATAAAAAATTAGGTTGCGTACAAGAGACTTGTGCGCCCAATGCGACATCACAATACGATTATGCTCACTCGAAGAGAATCATGCATGACACATTAGAATCTAATATGAAAGTACATTGAGTCCAACATATATAGGCTACACCCAATCAATACTTATAACTTTTCAAGGAATATAAGGTTTCTTTTTTTTGCATGAAAGACTTGTCAGCGAATGATAGATACAGAGAGAATCTTGGGTGTAAAGTGATCCTTTAGTATAAAAAGACAATGTGAACCCTTTTGTATAGTTTGGATAATGCAAGGGCTGCACATAAAGTAATTATTGCATGAAATTCATCTGCATTGAAAACATAGATCTTGTGTGCCAGAACAGATGTTTCCCACAAGTGCTTTGTTGAGGTTGTTTTATGTTTTGATTATCCGAATTTTTTATGAGTAGTGAATTAATTTATGACCCGGAAACAAGTAGGGTCTCACTGTGGAATGGTACAAATAATTCAATTCTAATATATTGAAGATACCTTCAATTCAAAAAATTGAATAACTCTTCACCCACTTTAGTGATTAAGGTGGAGTCAATGGAAGTCTTCCAAGGGACGTAGTGTGGTACCACTATAAACATTTTAAAGGAAGAAATCCTAGATGGGAGTTAATATGTTTAGAGTCTTGTAATCCAATAATATTGAATATTACTGGAATTTGGTTTGGTGTAAAACATGTAGTAATATGCTCCTTAGACTAGCCTTTAGTGGTGAACCATGTAAAATTGTTCGGTAATCTCTTTATATTTGATTGTTTTCTTTCTACACAATATCATCAGACCTGTTTAACATGTTCTGAACAATGTGGAAAAAATATCTATCTATTTACGGGGAAACATTTGACACCATTTTTCACCCCTCCCCTTTCAGGGTGTTCTGAAATCCTACATGTTGATTCATTGGATTCCAAGGAATTCCATATATATAGGGGTTCAGAGATTTTGGTAATTTAGTAGATAATACATCTAAAAAGAACCCTTGAGTTTATTATTTAATGCGACCTTATTATAATACCATTATGAGCGATTCGATTTTGAGACTCTACTGTAATCCTTACTTTTTCAAGAACTATTCCGCATTACAGATTTTTCTCAAGTTCCCATTCGAACCAATTAAAAAATATATTTGTGGAATTATTTTATCATTTTATTTGAGTATATTAGATCATCATAGGGAATATTTTGGACCATCTTTGTTGATATTACAATCCATTTACTATCATGATTCTCATGATACCTTGTCCAATTCATATGATCGATTTTTCTTAAGTGATTAGGTGATTTTATGATGCCCTATGAGTTCATGTGACCTATGAGATCATGGGGAGTTACATAATTTTCAAAATACCATAGGTGAATTGTAAATATCATTATGATTAATGGGATGTTCATGATTCTCCAGAAATATTATGTCCTTCAATTGATAATAATTTATTTTATATGTATGATATATTCCACAATGTTCTGTTCAGATAGATTATGGTCCTCACCATGTTTCCCCACCTATAGTTATTCAAATGGGCATGGATTCTATAAAATATATTTTTGAACACCCCATTGATATCATGTGTATTCTAATACATATTTGTTTTAATAATTTTCCCTCTTTTGAGATTCAGGATTATCCTATATATCATTATATTCTTTTATATGGGTTCAATTTTCTAGGTGATGTTTTCATCCCTCCTCCAAACATAAATATTCTATATAGGTGGGTGTCAACATCTTCTCACAATATTGAGATGAAAAATACCCAGAAAAGATAGGTGGATACAGCTCAACCCTCTGGGTTTTCTCTATTTTTTAAAATCCTCCCTTGGGTCCGGATGGCTGTGATTACACTCATCAGCCTATTAATAAGAACTAAAGGAATATATTTTTCACTTCACTAAAAAATTAGTGTAGTATCTGGATTAAGAAATAGGATATTCATCCAAGCTATAACTTTTCTGATGAATTGGTATGGCCCATATGGTATATAAAAAGACTCATAGAGTTCCGTAATTTGGAATACATGGTCGATCATTATGAACATATGTGTATTTCCCAATTCACTATTTATATACTACATGATATTTTCTAAATATGATTAGCCATTTATATCATGGAACCAAACTATTCCACTTGTCCCATTGTGTAGTGGGAAACAACCATTGGGAAATCAGCAAAATTGGAGGGAATATCCCTCTTGGAGATATTAGTGATGAGTTACATCATACTGCAAATGTCTGAAACGATCCCTTACATACCATAGGTTTGGAAAATAAAATTATCATTATTGTAATGGAAAACATGAGGATGGATTTGATGATATTATTTCTCTTCTCTTTCAAGGATGGATTGATATTTTCTATTTTCATAGTTGGGTTAAGACAATGGTTATTTTCAAACATTGGGTTACAACTCAGTTTTTCTGGTACAGTGTAATATCTTATCGGTCCCTCTTGTAAAAAGGGGACTTTACTTCATGGGGAATCCAAGTTATCTCTATGATCTCTCTATGCAATGGAATAGTTTGATTTATAACCATGATTTGAATGTATTGATTTTTTCGACTGGGTATGCACATTCATGGATCTTTGTCAGAAAGATGATTATGGATGCATGGATTGTGGAAGGAAAACCCCTCTTTTTGAATTTTTTTGTCTATTAACACATTTACCAACTCTAATGACATATGAAACAAGGTATAATCCCTTTAAATATCATTGGTGATATCTGGTTTTTGTTTGGTAAAATATGGGATAAATTCCATTATTATGATTACTATAATTCTACTAGGACCACTGATGCTTCATCCCATCTCATAATAATAAATATATCTAGGGCTTGAAATTTTTTCCAAATCCCTGCTAAAGTTATGTATGCATTGAAGTGATATGATAGTTTTTATTTTACCTCTTACCGTGCCTTGGGTTGAAAGATTATTTAAAATGGTAGCAGTTCCCTTGATGAAGTGGCATATATGATCTCTATTAGGTAAGGGGTTTCCCTAGATATTCATCTTTGTGCCTTATAAAACATATAAATTTTCTCTACTATCTTGCTACACCAAAAGTTTCTATCTTATTTTTTTTGGGTGGGAGAGGAGGAGAGCAGCACCCTAGGGTGATCCTATGGATTAAGATTATGATGGAATATGCAGTATCTAATGTCTGGATTATTTTTATGCATTTCATTACTTCTGACTTCCTTATAAAATATTTTTCTGAGTCTTGTGTTATATTTTATCCATATTGAGTTCTATTTTAGATAGTCTATCATATGAATGTGCCCTTTTCCTCACCAAATCAACTATCTGTTGCAATGATATGGTTTATCAATGATATGGGAAAGACACTAACAAAGAACCCTCATTCTAGTGATGACTACCTAGAATGTGATTCAAATATTTTCGACTCATGTATTATTATAGAATACTACATAGATGACAAACCTATTGAGAGAATAGAATATAAGTCTACTTCTCCTACTTCCTTACAATCTCAATTATTCATTCCTCATCCTTCCGTACCTGCTCTATCGATCACAGAGAGTCTGACACATCATATGATTATCTGGAAACAAAATCATTGTATTATTAATAATTCTATTTTGGACGATTTCATCACAATGTGGAACACCTTCATAATCAATTTCATGGAATATGGCTAGTGGTTTTGATCAACAACCATTGTACAAAATGACGAAGTGAATATTTATTATATGGAACGATTTTTTCAGCAATGAGGGTGATTTTCACAATCAATCTGATTAATATTCCTTTACTAGGTAGATGAAAGATACATCAGAGAAATTGGGGCTGGGTCGACAGTTGGTATCTTACCTACATGCACTGATGGAAGACTAGACACACAAATATATAGGCATGTTGAAATCATGGACCATCTTTGTTATGACCTTTCAATATGACCATCTTCATTATAAACTACTCATAATAGAGATGAGTAGTTGACTACATTAATAGAGACTCTCCATCTTGTGGTAGAATTAGATGTGAAGGCGTGAGCCGAACACTATAGATCAATATTCACTTCCCACAAAACACTTTTTGACTTGTCGAACTCATCCAAGAAAAAATCATAATATACATTGATCATTTTCTTCTTTTCTAATTTTTATGATATCCTTAGAGAGACTAAGAAATTTTTAGATTCCACCACTTTTTTATATGTGATTAGTGAATAGATCTTCTAATGTTTTTAGGTTGTTCTCTAATTTTCATTATTCATGATGTTCTTGATATTTGGCTAATATGATATTGTATGAATCACTAACGATACCCATCCCATGCATACTATCACATAAACAGAAATTTTTAGAATTTAGTGTTGAAATTATGATAGGTAATTTTTTTATAAATTCTCATGAATTCCCAACAACATGTTATTCATAATGGATATTTCTATTTGATCAATCATGATATCACCTTATTTGAAAAATAAAATTCAGTATAATATATTTTTTGGATAGAGGGTTGTATTTCTAGTAGGTTTGGTGAGCATATAACTATTTTATATAAGACCATGTGGTAGGCATTAAAATATTTTTCATTCTTATATGATAGATTTCTTCAATGTTTTAGGGTAGGGCCTTATATACAAGATATTCAATCACTGTATTTTGTGGTCTATTAGCTTATAAATTCTATCAGTTTAGTATAGGGTATTTTAGATTGGACCTTCCCTATATTTTTTGGGAATATTTACTTAGACCTTCTACAACATTATTTTATGCTATTTTATCTAAAACCCTCTACTTATTTAGTTTTGAGTCATTTATTTGTATCCTTATATGGGTTTAGTTTTGGGTCATTTCTCTTGGACCATTAATAGCTTTAGTTTTGAGTCTCTACCAAAGAACTTTCTGTCTATTTAGTTTATGGTATTCTATCTAAAACGTTTTATCTCATTACTTTACAACAAATGGGATCATACCATCTTTTGTTTTAGATTAGGGTGTTGCTGTTTTGACCTTCTATAACTTTAGTTTAGGGTCTTTTAGCTATGAACTGGTAACTGATGAGGGAATACGGTGCGTACATGCCATGATTGACATAAAACAGAATGAGATAATGGGTTATTTCATGTTATTTTTGGTGCTAACAAGGATCAAAATGTTGTTTTTGCAAAGTAAAACATTTGGTTGATGACTATAGGCACATATGCATATCCATAATCATATATTCATAGTCAGGTGACACACTCTTATCATAAGCAATGGAGAAAATAACTTTCTTTATAATGCTTCCAAGATGAAGACCATGTTCATCCCATCTGAGGCTTGTCATAGTCGGTCAAATCATAGATATATAATTCACCAAATATATCTCTTTTTAGGTTATTTATTATTCACAAAAAATAAAATTTTCAGTTTTTTAAAATTGTTTAATTAAAATTAAGAAATGAAAATATAAAATACAAATTCATATTAATACATAATTAAATAAGTGGAGGATGTCTTTGGTCAATGGTTTGTTAATATTGGTTCTTTCACCATTCATTTTATGTTTAAATTCTATTTGATAATTCATTTGATTAAACATATTTTCTGAATTAAATTAATTTGATTTATTGAGTGTAATTTTTTAAAATAACTTCATTATACCAAACCCCAACTCCTCCAATGGTCATATACGATAACACATTAACCGATAATGCATTTATTGAAAGACCTAGATCCACTGTATGATGTTTAATCTCTATAGTAAAACCCAAATACACTATATGAATGGTTTTCCCATGTGATGGGATGGAAAAATTAATCAAATAAAAGGAATAAAAATTTTAAGATTTAAATGGTGGATGACAACATCACCCTTGTAATACTCCCACATTAACCAAAATTATATTTAAAATATGTGTAATTTAAGTTTAATAAATAATAATGTCCTGAAACATCCCTCATGGAAAAGACATAGTTTATTAACATTCCATTGAAAATTGAATATGGATCATGATGGAAAGATGTATTAGACAGAATGATATTATGGTTGGTTGAAATATAGAGTTTGATGAAGAAAAGTAAACACATTAATTAAACCATGAATGCATTACACATAGAAAAAAACTAAAATAAAATATAATAAAAGAGAAATCCTAAAACATGGATTTAATCCCATGATTCTATATATGATTGATATACTCTTAAATACACACCTATCCTATTATTTATAAACATGGATTTTTATTTCATTTGTCATAATAGATAATTTATTGAGGTTTAGTTCATAAGGGTTATCAATAAAAGAAAATTTGACAGTAGAGTTTTTCATCAAAAGTATCTACATTTTACCCTCTATGTTTTTCTATGTCATCAAATGTAGTCTTTTATAATGTTTTTATGAATTATATTTGGCATTTTACCTCAACATTTCGGCTTCAGTGACCACATTTAAAAAATTTTATCATCAATTTACTCACCATTATTATTCTGTCTGAACGCATCATGAATCATCTTTCAATGTTTATCATCCATTGGATGCAATAATGAGTGTCTAACTCTAAAAAATTAAATTAATAAAACATAGACATGGGTATTATTTAAAATAAAAGTATAATCACCTGAATATGATGTTTTTATCCTAATTTATGTCCCATTTACAGAGGTGGGTTCAAATCTATCTACTCAAAAGGGATTTTTAATTGATTGACTTTTTTTGGGCCTCCATATTCTTGAATCACCTAATATTTACATTTTACCTAAAAACACACCGTTAATCCAAAATTTATGTAAATAAGATCAACTCTCTAAATTTTTTGGGTTTAAATAACGTAAATGCATATAAAAATGAATAATATAATCGATCTATCCATTACCCCACATATAAATCGTGCATATCCTCAAGCATAAAACCTTATAATTAAATTTAATGGCCACCAATAATACTAATATTAAAATTCCAAAGTAAAAAATAAAAAAACATAAATGTTAAATAAAACATTCGAAAATCCACATAATATATCAATTTAATTTATAATATTTCAATGATTATATTATTTAATTTATATTAATTTTCTCCTTTGAAAAGGGATGGATGATCTCCTTAAATTCATTCAAGCACCCAAATTATTTTTTATTAAGTATGTCATGTCATGAATTACCTCACTTGAATATTTTATCTCATTTCTCATGTACCAATTCTGGCATTGTTTTTGTCATATCATAAAAATATGATAGTTATAGAAAATATTATAAATGAACAAATTTCTCAAAATTTAAATTTCAAAAGTCACATAAAAACATGATATATTTCATTAATGGTTCTAATGAATCTAAGGCTAATGGTAGGTAGGACTGCTTTTTTAAAAATTTAATACATATGGAGTAGTCTTATCCCTAAAGTGAAATTTATAATATCAAAGATATAATTTTAATGAAATTATCCCCTTCAAAGTATAAACTTATAATTCAACCAAACATTGGAAGAAAAGCTCATGAGAAATGAAATAATAATTAATGATGTTAACCTTCCCAAATTTAAACTACTTTTATAATTTTTTTTCAAAGATGTTATTTTGTTTTTTCCTATTTAGAATGTTATGATAAAAATTATCCTCACATCCACCACCTATCCACATTTAAAAAAAATAAACCTTCCAATAATGTTATTTTTGTATTCTTTTAAGCTATGACCCATTCTTTTTTTTGTTCATGGAGGGAATCGTTAAATTAAAATAAATGAATCAAAAATCATTCCAATCAGCCACAATTATCACCCCCACACTTTTTAATTATAATTTATGTCATCTCTTCCACTATGATTCACTTCACCCCATGTATAAATTTTTAAATTTCCAGAAAATACTAAGAGGTGAGAAGGAATATATAAAAATGTCGAAAAACAAGGCTCATTTATATAAAATTCATTCATGGTCTCCAAGGGATAAATCATTATTTGTGTAAATATGGTATTTTAAGACAATATGGTTTATAAATTGATTCATCAATCTTTTTAAATGTGTTTTTGAGAATTCATAGATTTAATAAGTTCAAATAAATTTTATATCAATTTTAATATCCCATGATAACTCATTAAATATGGTAAAGAATAAAATCAAAAGTACAAAGCCTAGAAATCCAATATTGAAATGGAATTATAAAATTTGACAATTACTAGAAGCATGATTATTAATAAAAAATCAATTGACATCAATTCCAGAAATTCAATGACTACAAAATGACGGTGAAATTTCAATAATAAGAATCAAATAATTTCGTTAAATCATGATTCCAAATTTTAATTTCCATGATTCACAGTAATAATTATATTATCCATTTTATTCATGTAAAATCATTATAATTGAAATATAACACATGGAATAACAATATTTCTTAAAAATTAATGTCTCCTAGATAACCCATTTAAAAAATAATTCATGTATGGGATTGAAATTTCAACATTAATGCTCCAAACATGTTGTTGGAAAAAAATATTGGTATATTAAAAGATAAACAGTAATATCAAACTCTCATATGAAGTCAATATTTTTTTACACCGCCTCACTATTTGGGGTATTCCTTCTTCCATCAAGAAACTACAAAATAAAATTTTTCAATTAAAAACAATTTTCATTCCATTTAATCTAAAAAATAATATTGTGTGCGGGATGTATTCTTTACTAATCTGAAAAATGAAAATGAAATCTAAATTCATTGAAAGAATGTATAGATAAATCATAGATTGATCACCCCTTATAGGCCATAGTGTTTTACTACCTCTAGAAGGTACTTCCAAAAATTATCAAAATTTGATAGTTATTGATGCTTCTTTAATTTTAACCCACGCATATGGTTCCTCCCAAATTTTACTTCAATGTTCATGATTTGGAGAATTACATATATAGATTACCCCATATCCTCCCCTTTAGAATGTGTTATAACTTACATGGTAGTGGTAAGATGAAGTATGGAACCTCCTCCTCCTTCATTTCTACTTATACAACATATTATACATAATATTGTTGTTTCTCATGATTTGATACATGAAAAGAATAATCAACAGGAGATTCAAAAGTTAAATTTGAGGTATTGATTTCAAAATAATCTAATTTAATGTAGCAATATTTTGTCCATTATTCATTAGGAAAATACACTGAGGTCTCTTCTGGAACTCTTTCTATTAATGTTAACTATATTTAGGGAGCAGCAGGTGTTCCTAAATAGGTGCATCTTTTTTTAATCATCTTCATCTATAATGTTATACGAGTTTTCTGAATCTAAAAATTCAAAACAATCATGGATGATAATTAAATTTGTTTCAATAAAATTAGATTAGTTTGAGGTTAAGATGGTATAATCTCCCTGAGTCAGATACTCTTGAATTTCTTCTTATATAGAAAGTTCTTCATGGATTATATGATCATTGGATGGAGGTAAGTAGTCAAAATCCACCATTTTGATTTTTTTCACAACATATCAGATATAATCAATGAAATTGCTAAAATACTATGAAACTTATTTTTTGGCCCTGAATCATTACAAGTTAGTTTTGTGTTCACCAATCATGCTCATTAACCCTTGTGGTTATATCCATGTCTCTTCAATTTTTTGAAACTCTTTGAAAATGATCATAAATGATTAAATCTTTAATTGGAGGTCATCCAAGTATAATCTATTTCATATACATTTACCATTGATTATTTTTACAATGCTGAATAATTTGAATTTTGAACACATCATCGAAAAAGTTATTTTTATAATTTTTAATATAGAAAACAATTATTAATTTTTAAATGTGAATTTCAAAAAAATGAACGAAATAACTATTTAGCTGCCAATAAATGGGACCAGTTATGAGGCATGACTATCGTAGGGTGTTGAAAGAATATTATATTATTAATGTAGTCTAGAGGCTGAACATGGTCGTATCACTTGAGTAGCATTGCAGTTGTTTTATCTACTAATGTATAATTCCCCTACAATAAATATTTTATGTTATTTATTTTTTATGGTAAACATTGGTTTGTTTTTTATGAAATTTGAAATAAAATAATGTAATGAAAAACTGAAATTTAAATTCAGAGTAATAAAAAATTAAATCAGAAGAATGGTTTTGTTAAAGGGTATGATTACACTGGTTCATTCATTAATTTTTTTTTGTTTGAATTCAATTTAATTATTCTAGTGATGAAACATAATTAATGAATTACTTACCTTTGATTTTTTTGTGTGTGATTTTTTAGCATTCCTTCAGCATAAAAAACCCAACCTCCTATAAGAGTAAAATATGATAACAGATCAACAGATAATGTATTTCCTAAATTACATGCATCCACTATATGTTAATTCATTTAATCAAGACACCCCATCTCTACAGTATAATGTGTTTTCCTATGATAAGAGAGTGAAAAATAATTAATCTGAGAAAAGGAATGATATTGGAAATTATTAAATGGTGGATGAATGCTTCATCCCAAGCAATACTCACACATCCACTACAAATATATTTAAACATGTTGAGTTGAAGCACAACAACAATGAACTTCTTGAAACCTCCCCCTAGAGCATGTCTCGGGTTCATAACATTCCATTGAAAAATGAATAGAGATCATAAAGTAACATTTGATGGGATATAATTATATTATATTTGGAATAAAAATAAACATGGGAAAATGATAGGAAATACATAAATAAAAGTTTGAATTCATGTTACATGGGAGAATAAAACCAAAATAAATGAAAATAAAAGGGAAATCCTAAAACATGTCTATCATCCCATGCTTCACTATCCCATTGATATTCCCTTAAATCCACCAATATAATTTTATTGATTGTCATGGATGTGTCTGTGGGTTGTCATGAAAGACTATTTAATCTGTTTTGGGTCATAATGGGTCATCAAGGGTTACAAATTTGACCCTAAATATTTTCATCAAAAGTATTCATGTTTTATCCACTTTGTTTGGTTGAATTGTAGAATTTCATCTTATATAATGTTGTTATGAATTTTCGTTGAAATATGGCCAAAAAATTTAGCTTCTTTCTCCAAATTTTGAAAATTTTATCTTTCAATTTTTAAGTAGTGTTATTTAATCGAAATACATCACAAATCATTATTCAGTGTTCAGAATCCAATTTCCACATTAATTATTGGATAACTCCAAAAAAAATTAACATTAAAATGTTTCGATGTTTCTTATTTCGAACCCTATCAGAATCACCAAAATTGGAGGTGTTTATCTTGATTTATGCCTCATTTATGGAGGTGGGATCCACTCTGTCCACTCGAATGGTTTTTAAATTCATAATTTTGTTAAGCCTCCATATACTTGAATAATAATTTAAATGTTATGCTCAAAATAACAATGTGATTAAAATAATCATAAATTACACCATTAACCAATTTAAAAGTTTAGATCAAAATAGACCATTAACCCAATATTATTTGAAATAATCTCACATTGAAAATTTTAGTATTTTAAATAAATTAAATTCCTTAAAAAATGTGTAAAATATTAGCTAGATCATTAATTAAAGGGTATCTTGAAGCTGGATATATTTTATATAAGGAAATGGATGATTTTTGGAACTAGTATCAGTTGAGGTTGAAATACTAGGAATTTGAGGTACACCTCTATAATTAGATAATTGATGATTTAATTTATAAACCAAATGATTATGTCAACATGAATGTGATAGGCTATACATGATGAGGATGAACTGTAACACTCTGAGGTGATATGCTCTATTCTGGGTGTCTACGGCTCACAAATATTAATTATTCTTTAATGCAAGAAGCATGTTCAATTAATGATATGACCATTTTCATCCTCTATAATACATTAGTGCAGGATAATATTCATTAATTTGGTTGGTCATGGAGATTATAAATTGGTATCATGGTCACAGAACTGAGGACATAAACTCCTTTTTGAACGACATTAAATATTTATGAATACTCAAATGTATATATGATTGTTTTGGGTGTGGAATGAAATACATCCAGGGAATTTGGAACCTTATGGTAATTTTCCAATTATATTGTAAATCATGATCCCTATTCCATATGTTTTAGAGTCACAAGTCATGCGGAAGCAATGGTGTGGTAATGGAGTTTCAATTTACTTCTTCGAGAAATGGTACAAAATATGGTGATGTAGCATCCATGATACAAATTAACCATAGATATTTTTGTACAGGGATTGTAAAACATCATTCAATTTACTCGAGTTAGAGGGTGATATGGTAAAATAATACTTGGAATGATCTAAAAAAATAGGTTTTTTGGATTCATTCATATTGATGTCATGGTTCAAAATGATTGGAAATGAATTTTTTAGAGTGAAAATAATTGTTTATAACTACAGGATAATATGCCCGAGCCATATGCATACATGAATAGTCAATAAAAGGGTTACATAAAGTCTAGTATCCATTCCAGTGACCTTGGTAGGTTTTAGTGATTTGATAATGTCAAATCATGAGGTGAGACTTATTAAAATTGTAATATATAAAAATGTTTCAGGTGCCTTAATAAATGTGTCACCACCTAGCGAACATATTCTCAAAATGATAAAATGTAAAAAATAATTACTCTATATTTTTCTTGAATAAAGTGGTCTAGAGAGCATTTCATTGATTTTACTAGGTCTAAAAAGTAAACCCTTTGAGACTTATGCCTTATTCATTCATTACTTATTTGTCGCCAAAATATTGGAGGTGAAGTGTTTAGAGAGTGAATATTTGTATTTCACTCAGAACACCCTTTGTTGGATATTGAACTAACATGTTTTGGGGCTCATTCACATGAAATTTAAAGTCTTGTGATTTTGACCATTATAGGATATAATTTAAGGTCATATATCATTGACCAAGGTGCTATAATTATAAGGTTGTGATTCACATAGACCTAATTAGGAGAAATATACACAAGATCCCAATTTGGGATACTTGAGTCTAGAGTACCCCAACATCCTCCTGAGCATGAGATGAAAAATGTTTTAGTAAGGGAAAGAGGTCCTCTGTTTAGGAGTAATTATATAGGACAACTATACTAGGATTAGTTCATATTAGACTGAGGTATTAAGATCTTCCATGATGATGTCAGGGATCACAAGGATTATAAAGTTATTTTTGTATAGGGATTCATTATGTAGATGATTATATCCTCATATGCAAGAGCTATAATCATAAATTCATTTTCAATCAATGGGTCACTTGAAGACATGTATCCTTTCCAGGAGCCATGGATGGTTTTGGTTTCCCTGTGTCCTCGAGAAAGATTGTGTGGTTTATGGAATGTGGTTCATTTAAAAGATTATAAAATCACCTAGTACAATGGTTCACCAGGGTAAGGATATTGTGGTCCCTAATGAGGTGATAAAAAATGGGTGATGGCTTGCACAATTTATCATCATATTACGGGTAAATTTTCCATGTAGATTAATATCACGTGGTAATGGTATACACTATGTAGTTTTCCATTCTGCAATGATGACCGTTTTATTGTGATGTTTTAATGTCATTTGTCAAAGTAAAATTCTGTCAAGTTCAACATCTTGCGTTCAGGATGTGGGAAAAAATGTGAAAAAATTATGCATGATATATTCTATAAAAATGATATTTGTACATAGATCTAGATAATACGTATGAAGGAATGATTCAGTGAGACTCAAATAATTTTAAATTGGGGGGAAATTTGTTAATTATTGATGTAGTTCAGCCTATGATTTTATATCTATATGTCACTATGTGTCTTGTGATGATAGGAATCAATCCACAGGTAGTTCTTGAATTTAAATATGTCTACATAAGTCTGGCATGTATTAAGAGGTGAGAATTTTATTAGTTGATTGTTTTATATAGACCAAATATTGGAGATCTAGTCATCACTATGTATCCTATGATGATAGGAATCAAGCAACATATTGTTCATGATAAACCGTGTTGTTTACCATCGTGCAGTTTGGATGTGGGATTCCATACATGAAAAGGGTTTTTGTTTCTAGATGCAAAATTGGAATTAAGATATCACAACCTATCCTATTATAATAACAATGAATCCAAACATGGTTTATATGAGTGGACCCCCATTCACATGTTTGGCCAATATGCAGAGAGGATGCATTTTTTATATTTCTCAAGAATGGACCTAGGATTTAAGATTTGAGCATCAATATGTATACAGTGATATCAAGAATCAACTCACACGTATTTCTTCAATGTAGGTTTGGTAAGTGACTAACCCCAACATAAATGGTCCTCTTAGGTGAGGACGATTCAAATGTATATTTTTATGTCATGCATTTGAAATTAATATTATAGTTTGAAATCATGTGGCGAGGACTCATGGTCTGCCTTTAAGGACCTTTAATTCAATACCAAGATGATACTATCATAATAGTTTGTGCCTTTATTATGTGGGGTATCCACAAATGAAATCCATAGGTTCACATGAGCTATGTCCAGTGTGAGAAACAAGGAGAAAACATGGTTCCTCTCATAATTCAGAGGCAACTAACGATATGACATCTGTATTTGGAATCATGTTCTAGTTAGAACATGATATAATATTGAGGTGTACCTACATATCTCGTTGAAAATAATAATCATGTTTTACATAGCTCAAGAAAACCTGTGTAGTTTAATATCTTGTAGAAATTATATTACACACGTAGTTTATCATCATACTGTAAGGACACAAATCTCCCAATTTAAGGGAATAGAAATATTGTGGCTGGCCCCAAGAATTTTAGGTTCAACAAACATTATTTTACCTATGATGATACGAATAAATCCATGCATAGTTATTTTAGTGAATAGATTCTTTAGTTTATCATAACTCTGAGACGGGGATAGGATAATTTTATCCTTTACATAGATCAATCTTGGGTACTATGATATATTTGTGATATGGTCATTTAATTGTACTAACATGTAATGTGGTGTGTTCTTTATCCATTTAGTTTAATGTCATAGTCTAAGAATGTGATAACTTGGGTGGTTTACAACCATACTTCAATGTTGAATCATTAATGTTTAACGTCATGTGTTCAGGATGTGGGAGAATGTGTGGTTTTAATTATTACTATTGCAGATTGAGGTTCTTTTATGTTAACCATTTTAATTCCAAGACAATCTTATTCCTATTAAAAATAATGAAATTGGGATATTATATTTTTTGGGTGAAATCTAGGAAATGTATTAATTATAGAAATCTCAAATTGGTGGGAGGTGTGACACACTCCCCATATATGATGGCCAACGATTAAGATCCATTGTGATATACCTTATGTATGATGTATGGACCTTCCCATTTGGGTTCAACTTTGATTTGATTATTCCTCGGTATAATTGGTGGTGTGAGAGGAAACATAGATTTTATTGGTTGGAATGAACAGAAAATAAATTCCTTATTAAATGATCTTGTGATATGAATATGATGGACCTACTTTTTGTGTAGTGTGACAAAAATATTCTCATCGTGAAAATCCAATTCATATAGATGATTTTTTTAATTTTTCACCATTAGATAGCTATCCTAAAATAAATATTCATATTGATGGAAGATAGAAATCAATAGTCACCTACACCAATGATTTTGGTGTTTATTATGTAGTAGTACATGTAGTCGTATGGTGGGAACATAAACAATGACATTTTTCCTGATATTACTATTTATCCTTGTTCACCATCTACTAGATTATATTTTATGTAGTCATTTTGAGAGACTCTATTATTCTATATTACATTTAATGATAGATTGACGAGTTATTGGACTCGATATTATAATCCTGATAAATTTTTTATCAATTATATAGAATATTATTTGGTGTCGTTATCCATAAATATTGCATGAGGGGCCCCAAACCTAGTGATAATATGATATTTTATGCAGTTGATTATATTCTTCATTTCATATTATTTTAGGGGTATAGAGTCATCCTATATAGATATTATTTGTGTAGAAATATTGATATACTTGAACTACTTTGTTGTAAAAGGGGATATGGCCCCAAAACTACCATTCCCAAAAGGAAAAATGGAAATGAATTTTTAGTGGTATGTTGCAATTCCTAGGGTTGATGGATGATGTTTTAGAGGATCTTGAATGAATTAAATTTCTTAGGTAATTTTAAATAGACCTATATCATGGTGGTACAATAATATCCCAAACACCTGAGTTTTGGGGAGAGCCTCATTTAAGATCGATGGGAACAACAAGATCATGTACATACATCCTCCATGATAGAAGAAATATATCCTTATTCTCTGTGTCTTAGTTGTATTACATAAAATCCATTCATGTGGAATGATTTTTTTTCATTTGGAGTATCATTCATGATGAAGTTCGATGCATGGCATCGAAACTATTCCCTTTTGGCTAAACCTATTGGGAGATTCATGTTTTGTAGATAAAAGATTATGGGATTCATCTATCCTGGTGTGGTCATTGATTCATCATGATCCAAGGTATTGCTAACCTTATTGATTTCATCCATATGATAAATGATATTAAATTAGGACATTATTAGATGTGTACTATAGACTATTTTCTACTCCTATGTGGGGTTAGTTAGGCTAATGGATACATTATCTAGTATAATTGTGTTATCATTTTGTCATTGGGGAATAGGACGCAACGTGGGTTCAAAAGAGAATTATACTATAAATAACATTATGTAGCCTGTGAGGGGGATAATTTGTCCCATTTAATGGAATATTATCCATTGAACTATTTTATTACTATTTTGGAATACCATTTGATATTCAAGTAAACTATGTTCAGTTGTAGTTCTATTTTTAACCCATCGATGAGTGCTTGGTATTTCCGGTCATTGTTTCTATATCCTTTAGATAGTGGGAAATATTAGGGAAGAACTATTTTTTAGAGATACGAATACAACACATAAAACAACACAATTGAGGTGTAGTTTTTTCATACTTAAGCTAATAGTACTTGAAAAATCACCATCGAAATACATTTTTCATGTCTGAGGAGTGTTAGGGGAATATAAAAACTTTTTCTCTCAAATATCAGTGTCCATCTGCGTATTCTAGAGGAAAGGATGTTCTATAGGAAAATTAGTTATGTATTTCCCTTTCAATAACTTCTATGATACAAACTAAATTTTTTATTTCTATAGAATGCCCACTCATCAAGTAAAGAAATTTATCATCATTGAGAGGCAAAGGATGTACATGAGGGATCAACACAAGATTCCAAATAAACTATGTGTCACTATAAGTAATGCCTCAAATTTTGAACTATGAGGGTGTGTACATGGTAGATCTTCTTGAAATCATTGTATCTAGTCTCAGTACCTTTCATCATCATGATGAGTTAGTAGAGACTATTATCGCTCCCCATATAAGTTTTCGATGGTTGGAGGGAACCCATTGAGAGTTATTTGGTTTCCACATAGATGACGATTAGACTCCCTTCCACAAGAGGTATCAAAACCAGTGGCTAAAGAAGGTAATGGTTGAGACTGTTGATGGATTATTTGCAGTCATAAACCAATAGATAGGTTATCCCCTTTTTCACTTATATGGCCCCATACTTAAACCTTATTTAATCTTGAGTTATTACAAGATTACACATTGAGGATCTTTTCCGGTTTAGAGTTTTAGAGAATTAGATCATGAAACATGCATTACATTCCACATTTAAACAACGTGGTTACATAAAAGACAGTGTTCATTCTTCCCATCAACAGAAACATATTGAAAATAAAACATGGATTCTTTCTTGACACATCCTTGACACTATCATCACATCATGTAACTTTACCTTGACCTGTGAAAAACATTTCAAAAACTTGGGATGAGCATAAAAAGCTCAGTAAGGGTTATAAAAATATGGAAAGGAAACATGAGTTCATATATACGTAAGAATGAAATCATACTTTACCAATAAAACAAAGGCACTTTAACATACCTCATCAAACCATGAATAAATCATAGAAAAAATAAGACATAAAGGTAACTTGAGGCATTCATAACATTCTTACGTAGGGAGTAACCCTCTTGGTTATGTTTGGAATACCCATCACAGTATATTCCCTAAATCTCTTCGAATAAACCTTAACGTTTCACTCCTTCGCGTTACCCAATGCATTGGAGAGGTATATCGGGATCACCCGCCCTTAGTTTATCACGGAACCACCAGTTTTCATAACAATTCCCAAGAACCATAACATAAATGTATCACATAAAACATACATAAAGTAAACATAACATTTCCACATTTCAATCACAATATAACATTTTAGTATATAGAAATAATTAATCCATTCAAAAAAGAATCCATTTCGAAAACCATTTAAAACATTTAATAAAGAGATTTTCGAATCAAAGTGTCCCATACCACCTTAAAGCTTAAAATTTTAAACCATTAATATCCATATAAATAAATCCTTAAAACCAATTTGAAAACATGGATATTAATAAGAACAAATAATAAAAACATTTAAAACGATATTTTGGTTAAAGGGGTTTTACCAAAATTAGAGAAACATAAATACAATAATTGAGGAATAACATTTATTCAGAACTTTATAATATCATGAGAATAAATGGATTCATGATATAATACTCCAAAGGACAGTATATACACCATATAAGAGTGAATTGGTTCATAACAACAATGAACCCTCAATAGAAATGTCAAATGTGATGAAATCCCTTATAGAGAAGGTGTCCTTATATTAAGGACAAAACAATCTCAAAAATATGTGTGACAAATATAAGTACACCCAATATAAGTGGATATTAAGTGTAAAACAATAAATGTTCATTCACACATATTCAATGGATGACATATTCGATGACTACATCTTGAACCCAAAGAAATTGAAATTGGGTTAAAAAGTTCCCTTGACAGCCTAACGACATCACATAAAAATGAGTTGATGAGAGATAAAAAGTGTATCTCATCACTTGGAAATAAAATTTACATCAATAAGTATATATGAGAACATATCCCAACATAACAATATGTAAATTAAAAGACCCAACAAAAGAAGTTTAAAAAAAAGGAGGGTGAAAGGTTCCCTTACCGACATGGGTATCTTTCAAAACATACACCCCATGAAAGAAGGAAAATAGATCATTGATGTAAATACTCATAAACTAAAGTATATTACACAAAGAGAAGAATAATGGGCATTAAATACACCACTCAATGTAATTTGTGGAAAATGTAGCATAAATCTCATGGGAATAAAAGTGAGATGAAAAATCCCTTACGAAAACTCGGCAGCCTAACGGCGCCACATAAAACTTCCAAATATGGATAGATGAGATCAAATAGGGTATCTCATCACATTAAAATAAAATTTAAATCAATAGGAATATAAAAGAACATCCCCCAACATTACAAAGAGGAGCTTAAAAGAAGTGACATAAAGGAGAGTACTTAAAACGAAAGAGAGAGGTTAGATCTCTTACGAAAGTTTGGCAGCCTAACATCGCCACTCAAAACTTATAAAATGAATTGATGAGAGAGAATAGTGTCTCTCATCACATGAACATAAAAATTACAGTATGTGTAATATAAAATATCATCCCAATAACAAGAAATATGAGCTTTAAAAGGAATTACATAAAAGTGTGTACTTAAAAAGAAAGAGAGGAGTGGGATCCCTTACCTCGGGTCTGACTTGACTCGATCGTTCTTTAATCTCCTGAATAATGAACTTGACTTAATTTGTAATTCCTTAAAAACCTTTTTCAAGTTCATTATTCCTTTTATATCACTTATTACCATGTCAAAAACATTATGTAATCATTTAAGTTAATAATATTTGTTTTTCCGATATTTGGTTCTTAAGTCGAAAGTGGACTTCTTACAATAACATGTTTTTCATGTGGCCAAATGTTTATTATATACAGAATTGTATTCATGATGTAGATATCATATATTTCATATATATCCAGTACATGCATGCATTTATAATATTACATAATCATTTAGAGGTAAGAAATGAAATGCACCGTTCATGGAGATGGTAAGTTGTACGTACGCATGAACGCTACTTTCATTTCTATTTCATATTTTATAGAATGGAATCATAATGATATAAAGGTATATTATATTTCCAGTATAATATAATATATAATATCATAGTTCCATCCTTTATACGTCCCACATATGGTATTTAACGAATCAATTCACTTTGAGGGGGTGGTAGTCCGCACTTCCTTAAATGAAGATTTCGCATTTAACCATAATGGGAACCATAAAGGTATGACCAAAATGAAAAAAAAACAGAAGCTTAAGGAAAACATAAAAATATTATATATCATATATAAAAATAGTGACATCATAATGGCCACCTTTGAAGGTGTAAAATGAGTATTGAACAATCATCATTTTGGGAGGCAAAATTTCACCATCCACGGAAACCGTATGTTTTTTAAACATTTGATGTAGTTGTGTGAGAGTTTAGCTAGAAAAAATCTTATAACAACATCCTAGTATATTTAAGATACTTGTGTTGTTACAAAAAAATTAAATAAAATGAGTTTAGGAGGTTGGAGAAGCAAAATAAAACAAATGAACATGAGAGAATGAATTACCTTTAAAAGTGTAACTCCTTTTGATTTGAGCCTAAAGGCTTCCTTTGAAAGGATTCTGCCCAAATTTAATTCTCTAGGATGAGTAGAGGGATGTGGAGAGAGTAAATGGGCCGGGTTTGGCCGAGAAAAAGGCTTTGGGAGTATGGGTAATGAGGTAGAGGTGGGGGCCTTTTATAAGAAGAGAGGAGGGGCACTTTTGGAAAGTAAGAAGTATTACTTTATTTGAAAATGTGTTTAGTTTTTAAAAGGTCCCACATTGATATAATTCGTGGATAAGGTGATAAGGGTTCTAAATCCACCCATCCAATAAGTTTTAGACATGTGTAGTTCATAGATTTTAAATTATCTTTCCATTTTATTTAAATCGTCAAATAATGATGTCATCGCTGCATCATTATTATGTAATAAATAATTTAATTTATTTAATGTCTAAAAACTATAAAACAAATACTATGATGTAGGAAATCGTTTTAGCTTTCCAATGACTATTTATAATCAAAAATCTGACTTGTATAACCCCACTTAAAAATTGTTTTAGTAAAACATATCATGTTTGTGTCATTTTTACTTTTACATTAAATAAAAAGTTATTTATGTCATTTCCCAAACAAAGTGGATCCATGGGGTCCCCATGTTGACCCATGGATTTTCTTGGTCGTCCGTTACACATCCAATGAGGGTAGGACATGTGTCAAGCTCATCTCATATTATTAAAACATTATTTTTACCTTAAACTACACTAATTACCACTAATCGCGATTAAAAACATAATAAGTTACTATTCACCAAAAAATTATTTTAATCGCATTGAACCACATTTTACTTCTTAATGACAACCATATATGTCGGATTTTTGAAAATCAGAACACAATGGTGGCAAAATTTCATTTAAACGGAAAAATCAGTTTTTATAATTACCACTTTATGGTTTCACTATTCATCAAAAATTGAAGTTTTTCAGAAAAATCCCAAAAATTCACCATAAGCTATATTTGATATTCTGAATTCAAAAATGAAGTCTATTTTAAAAAATTCAAAACATATAAGTCAGATTAGTTAATTTAATAATTAATTTCCGCTGTCAAAGCAAATAGCATGTTTTTATGAAACAATGAGTATCAAAAGATTGACACTAGTTTAAGTCTGATTTCAAAGTGAAATTAATTTCAACGACCACTATTGGATTTAATGGTAAAAATATAATCTAATTTAACTTTAATAACAATTCAAAAGATAATATAATCATATAAAGAAATTAGATTAAAAAGTGGTTTTGAATTAAAATACAACATTTTACACTATTCATTGAAAAAAATGAACTTTATCGGAAAGATACAAAAAATTTGCACAAAGTAAATTTTGATGTCCTGATTCTTAATAAAAGTTTTATTTGGTCCAAAATAATGTTTAAGAGTGAACAAAACTATATTTAATTATGGTTCAACATCAAAAGGTGATAAGTGAACCTTTAGTGAAAACTAGGGCATATACGCCTAAAATTGAATTCATTTTATATTTTATGCCTTTATGTAAATACATTTAAAAACATATATAATCATATTTTAGTTATTTCTATCCATTCCCGCCAATACAACGACAACATTTTAACTACCATTTAAAATAATATTATTTTATTATTAGAGTGCAATGTATGATTCCCAAGAAACTCGTTGTTGCGTGTTGGGTACGCCATCGAGCATAGCGTCCCCTTTAAAGTCATATCAATATTTTATTCACAAGTATGGATAAATATGAAAATGTCATATTATTTATATACCTGGGGTGTTACATCCTTCCCCCATTTTGTGAATTGCGTCCTCGCAATTTTCAAATTGCGCTTGGAAACATCCTTGAAAGCCCCACATCGGAACAAGAGTCAGTAAAACAATCACTTTAAAATAAAGAAAGATAAGTACAGAGGTCACCCGAGTTAACCCATACTAGGACTCCATGTAGGAAAACATGGACATGGAGGAGAAAACATAGGGTCATGTTCTAATGGAGAGTGATAGAAAACATGTTTAGGAGAAAGTTAACAATAAGAAAATCACAAACTTGTGATGGGTTAAACGGTGTTGGGTTCCCCAGTAGGAAAAGTTAATAGACAACATTTTTGTTTTAAGTTACTTTTTATTGAGGAATTTATTCGTAAGGAAACATAATCACTTATCACATTGACTTTCAACTTTAACTAGATTCCTTAATCAAACTCATATTTTTTCCAAAAGACGAGTATTTAGGGAGACTTGTTCGCATTAAGAGTACTATAATAAACTTCTAGAGAATCACCTAATCCACAAAAGATAACTATATACATCCCATGTCTTTAGGATTTAACCAAAACTAAAAAATAAAAGGTTAGTATAAGGTCTGATAATCCAAAAATGGATTACCCTTTATAGAAAGAAAATCTATTCTTAATCTCAAAATTTGTCCAACAAAACCCAATGTTCAATGAGGACCATCCGATAAACAATTTATCTATACAATTATTCAAAGTAAACCAATATAAGATTGAAAGCCAAATATTTGAAGGATTTAGTCACATAGTCTTCCACGTTAAATCGTAACATTTATCTCCAAACAATATCAGTTGCTCCTAAAGTCTCGTATTGAAAAGTAATTTAACCTAATCACATATCCTCTATGATAGGTTAATCATTTTCAAAAATAACCCAAAAATCAACTTACTCTTAATTCAAAAAATCATCTAACTTAAAAGAATCGGTCAAACTAACTAGGGACATCACGTAGTCTAGTGGTAGGCGATAAATACCAGTCACACTTTGGTTGTGGGGTCGATTCTCGCAGCTTTGTCCGACGCGACGGGTTGTCACACGGTCTGCGTGTTGTCCTTTTTCCAAAACTATATAATTCTTAAATCATTCCCCAAAAAAGAGATAAAATCATCAAAAATGATCATAACATATTTTAACCTGAAGTTTATCTCATGCCTTTCATTTTCCAGCATATCATATAATAACCCATAATTACCTCAAAAGTAAGGATCATATAAACTCTAATGGTTACCTTTATAATTATTACCTGAACTTCCACACGGATTGGTCATCTCTTACATGATGCATTAAAGATCATACCAAGGTTCAAGTGGTTGATCATGACCTCTTGATAGTTTGTCTAGAACAACCACGAGTTTCCTCATTGAATCCCCCATTTTATCTTGTATCTTAATCATAGAACCACCATAGTTTCCTTCAAACCTGTTGTCTCTTTGGTGCCCTCTAGATCCATCCATTCACTAAAAACAGAAATGTCATTGTGAGTATATCAACAAAACCATCATGTACTAATGAGGAAGGTAATCACTAAGATACACTTACTCATTCAATTTATCTAAAACTAGGACTCTTTCTGAAATCCTAACCATTATGGTAATGTAACTTATGCTTAAAGAATACCCTAACCTCTAAATTTATCTAAACCGACATTTGATACCAACTATAAGGCCCCAACCTTAAACCTTACTTAATCTTGAGTTGTTAAAAGATTACACATTGAGGATCTTTTCAGGTTTAGAGTTTTATAGAATTAGATCATGAAACTTGCATTACATTCCACATTTAAACAACGTGGTTACATAAAAGACAGTGTTCATTTTTCCCATCAACGGAAACATATTGAAAATAAAACATGGATTCTTTCTTGAAACATCCTTAACACTATCATCACATCATGTACCTTTCCCTTGACCTGTGAAAAACATTTCCAAAACTTGGGATGAGCATAAAAATCTCAGTAAGGGTTATAAAAATATGGAAAGGAAACATGAGTTCATATATACATAAGAATGAAATCATACTTTACCCATAAAACATAGGCACTTTAACATACCTCATCAAACCATGAATAAATTATAGAAAAAATAAGACATAAAGGTAACTTGAGGCATTCATAACATTCTTACCTAGGGAGTAACCCTCTTGGTTACGTTTGGAATACCCATCACAGTATATTCCCTAAATCTCTTCGGAGAAATCTTAACGTTTCACTCCTTCGCGTTACCCAATGCATTGGAGAGCTATATCGGGCTCACCCGCCCTTAGTTTATCATGGAACCACATGTTTTCATAACAATGCCCAAGAACCATAACATAAATGTATCACATAAAACATGCATAAAGTAAACATAACATTTCCACATTTCAATCACAATATAACATTTAAGTATATTGAAATAATGAATCCATTCAAAAAAGAAACCATTTCCAAAACCATTTAAAACATTTAATAAAGAGATTTTTGAATCAAAGTGTCCCATACCACCTTGAAGCTTAAAATTTTAAACCATTAATATCCATATAAATAAATCCTTAAAACCATTTTGAAAAAATGGATATTAATAAGAACAAATAATAAAAAAATTTAAAACGATATTTTGGTTAAGGGGGTTTTACCAAAATTAGAGACACTTGAATACAATAATTGAGGAATTACATTTAGTCAGAACTTTATAATATCCTGAGAAGAAATGGATTCATGATATAATACTCCAAAGGACAGTATGTACACCATATAAGAGTGAATTGGTGCATAACAAAAATGAACCCTCAATATAAATGTCAAATGTGATGAAATCCCTTATAGAGAAGGTATCCTTAAATTAAGGACAACCCAATATAAAAAATATGTGTGAAAAATATAAGTACACCCAATATAAGTGGATATTAAGTGTAAAACAATAAAATTTCATTCACACATATTCAATGGATGACATATTCAATGACTACATCTTGAACCCAATGAAATCGAAATTGGGTTAAAAAGTTCCCTTGACAGCCTAACGACATCACATCAAAATGAGTTGATGAGAGATAAAAAGTGTATCTCATCACTGGGACATAAAATTTACATCAATAAGGATATATGAGAACATATCCCAACATAACAATATTTAAATTAAAAGACCCAACAAAAGAAGTTTTTAAAAAAAAGGAGGGTGATAGGTTCCCTTACCGACATGGGTATCTTTCAAAACATACACCCCATGAAAGAAGGACAATAGATCATTGATGTAAATAATCATAAACGAAAGTATATTACACAAAGAGTAGAATAATGGGCATTACATACACCACTCAATGGAATTTGTGGCAAATGTAGCATAAATCTCATGGGAATAAAAGTGAGATGAAAAATCCATTACGAAAACTCGGCAGCCTAACGGCGCCACATAAAACTTACGAATATGGATTGATGAGATCAAATAGGGTATCTCATCAAATTAAAATAAAATTTAAAGCAAGAGGAATATAAAAGAACATCCCCCAGCATTACAAAGAAGAGCTTAAAAGAAGTGACATAAAGGAGAGTACTTAAAAAGAAAGAGAGAGGTTAGATCTCTTACGAAAGTTCTGCAGCCTAACGGCGCCACTCAAAACTTCCAAAATGGATTGATGAGAGATAATAGGGTCTCTCATCACATGAACATAAAAATTACAGTATTTGTAATATAAAATATCATACCAATAACAAGAAATATTAGCTTTAAAAGGAATGACATACAAGTTTTTACTTAAAAAGAAAGAGAGGAGTAGGATCCCTTACCTTGGGTCCGACTTGACTCGATCGTTCTTTAATCTCCTGAATAATAAACTTCAGTTAATTTCTACTTCCTTAAGAACCTTTTTCAAGTTCATTATTCCTTTTATATCACTTATTACAATAACATAAACATTATGTAATCATTTAAGTTAATAATATTTGTTTTTCCGATATTTGGTTCTTAAGTCGAAAGTGGACTTTTTACAATTACATCTTGTTCGTGTGGCCAAATGTTTATTATATCCAGAATTGTATTCATGATGTAGATATCATATATGTCATATATATCCGGTACATTTATGCATTTATAACATTACAAAATCATTTAGAGGTAAGAAATGGAATGCACCGTTCATGGAGACGGTAATCCGTACGTACGCACGAACGCTACTTTCATTTCTATTTCGTATTTTATAGAATGGAATCATAATTATATAAAGTTATATTATAATTACAGTATAATATCATATATAATATCATAGTTCCATCCTTTATACGTCCAACATATGGTATTTAACGAATCAAATCACTTTGAGGGGGCGGTAGTCCGCACTTCCTTAAATGAAGATATCGCGTTTGCCCATAATGGAAACCATAAAGGTAAGCCCAAAATGAAAAAAAACAGAAGCTTAAGGAAAACATAAACTTATTATATATCATATATAAAAATATTGACTTAATAATGGCAACCTTTGAAGGTGTTAAATGAGTATTGAACAATCATCGTTTCGGGAGGCAGAATTTCATCATCCACGGAAACAGTATGTTCTTTAACCATTTGATGTAGTTGTGTGAGAGTGTAGCTAGAATAAATCTTATAAAAACATCCTAGTATATTGAAGATACTGGTGTTTTTACAAAATAAGTAAATAAAAAGAGTTTATGGGTTTGGAGAAGCAAAATAAAACAAATGAACATGAGAGAATGAATTACCTTTAAAAGAGTAACTCCTTTTGATTTGAGCCTAAAGGCTTTCTTTGAAATGATTCTACCCAAAGGTAATCCTCTAGGATGAGGAGAGGGATGTGTAAGAGTAAATGGGAAGGGGTTGTCCGAGAAAAAGGCTTTGGGATTTTGGGTAATGTGGTAGAGGTGTGGGTCTTTTATAAGAGGAGAGGAGGGGCACTTTTGGAAAGTAAGAAATATTACTTTATTTGAAAATGTGTTTCGCTTTTATAAGGTCCCACATTGATATGATTGGTGGATAAGGTGATAAGGGTTCGAAATCCACCCATTTAATAAGTTTTAGATATGTTTAGTTCATAGATTTTACATTATCTTTCCATTTAATTTAAATCGTCAAATAATGATGTCATCACTGCATCATTATTATGTCATAAATAATTTAATTTATTTAATGTCTAAAAATTATAAAAAAAATACTATGATGTAGGAAATCTTTTTATCTTTCCAATTACTATTTATAATCAAAAATATGACTTGTATAACCCCACTTAAAAATTGTTTTAGTAAAACATATCATGTTTGTGTCATTTTTACTTTTACATTAAATAAAAAGTTATTTATGTCATTTTCCAACCAAAGTGGATCCATGGGGTCCCCAAGTTGACCCATGGATTGTCATGGTCGGCCATTACACATCCAATGAGGGTATGACATGTGTCAAGCTCATATCATATTATTAAAACATTATTTTTACCTTAAACTACACTAATTACACTAATCGCGATTAAAAACTTTATAAGTTAGTATTCAACAAAAAATTATTTTAATCTCATTGAACCACATTTTACATATTAATGACAACCATGTATGTCGGATTTTTGAAAATCAAAACACAATGGTGGAAAAATTTCATTTAAACGGAAAAATCAGTTTTTATAAGTACCACACAGTGGTTTCACTATTCATCAAAAATTGATGTTATTCAGAAAAATCCCAAAAATTCACCATAATCTATATTTGATATTCTGAATTCAAAAATGAAGTCTATTTTAAAAAATTCAAAACATATAAGTCAGACTAATTAATTTAATAATTATTTCCCGTTGTCAAAGCAAATAGCGTGTTTTTATAAAACAATGAGTATCAAAAGATTGACACTAGTTTAAGTCTGATTTCAAAGTGAAATTAATTCCAATGACCACTATTAGATTTAATGGTAAAAATATATTCTAATTTAACTTTAAAACCAATTGAAAAGATAATCTAATCATATAAATAAATTAGATTAAAAAGAGGTTTTGAATTAAAATACAACATTTTAAACTATTCATTGAAAAAAATGAACTTTATCGGAAAGATACCAAAAATTTACACAAAGTATATTTTGATGTCCCGATTCTTAATAATAGTTTTATTTGGTCCAAAATAATGTTTAAGAGTGAACAAAACTATATTTAATGATGGTTGAACATCAAAAGGTGATAAGTGAACCTTTAGTGAAAACTAGGGCATATACGCCTAAAATTTAATTCTTTCCGTATTTTATGTCTTTATGTAAAAACATTTAAAAACATATATAATAATATTTTAGTTATTTCTATCAATTCCCGCCAATACAACGACTACATGTTAACTACCATTTAAAATAATATTAATTTATTATTAGACTGCAATGTAAGATTCCCAAGAAACTCGTTGTTGCGTGTTGGGTACGCCATCGAGCATAGAGTCCCCTTTAAAGTCATGTCAATATTTTATTCATAAATATGGATAAATATTAAAATGTCATATTCTTTATTTACTTGGGGTGTTACATCACTAGCCTGATGAAGGAGAGAGATTTTCTGGTTTGGTTGTCTATGAATCATAGAATACTGGCAAGGCGTCTTTGGAATCACCATAGTGTTTTGATATTTATTGGGTGTGACATTTATAAGATAACACTATTCTTATCTGTGTCATCCTCAATGCTATGTTGGAATACCACAATTCCAAGGATCATCATTAATGTTAACTCGAATGAAAATTTCAATAGATTTGTCTTTATACTATTCCATAATACTTCATTCATTTCATATGTAATTTGTACATTCTTCATCATTATAAATATAGAATACACCAATACAACAATTCTAATTATACTAATAGTATTTCGTTTTTGGAAATACATTTTCATAGCGCCTATACATTCATCATATTAAACATTTAACAATATATGATATCATATACAGACTTTTATTTTCATCTATTGTGGTATCTGAACATTTCATTATTACCCTACAATTACATTGCTTGTTTTATTATTTTAATAAAATAAATCATCATCTTCTTTAATTAATTATTTCCATAGAGTTATTCCTCAAACAAAATTTACAAAAAGGAAATTATATTTTCATTACTCTATGGTCTCCACAATATGAACTCGCAATAAACATTATCCTTATCATCTTTGGCGAGTCTAAGAGTTGGTTAAGGTGTAATTTTTTAATCACATATCTTGATAAAAAATTAAGAATTATCACAATATATTTTACTATAGTCATCATGTTGTTTTGTCTCCAATCAACACATAATCAATCAAATTAAATTCAACCCATGTTACTTATATATTCCTTTATTGATTAAAATAAAAAATCATTGTGAAAACAAAAATAATCATAGTGGAAACTGCATCATCATTAAAACTCACATATAGGATGAGGAAATCCAAAAACCATATTTTGAATCAGTAACACCATAGGTTATTCCAAGTTTATTCATAGTAATTGTTTCAATAAATCATGATGGTTCATAATGTGTTTTTTAATTTAAAAATATATACCCTGAGTGTGTCAAGACTGGTGTACAATTATGACTTTTGTCATACACAAGGATATGACTGACTTAATCTCAATGAACCATTTTCATAGTTATTTCCCCGATGAAAATATTCTCAATAGACACATCCATTTATAGTATCTTATTAGGGATGTAATTTCTTGGGAAACAGTCACTCAGTCCTTTACAAAATATCCAGGCCATTTTCCTATACATTGACTCATACATAGAATTATCATTAGTTACATCCCAAGATATATCCTTTTAGATATCCCTAAGTATTAATATAATGTTTTGTATCACAAATATTCAATTGTTATATAAGCCTTTACTCTAATACCAACTATAGTGACCCAATATTTTTATACATAGACATTTCATCTATTTATATGAACATTCAATACATTTTTCAAACAAATGATGAAAATCATAAAGGTATAGTTCTTTTTAAATCATAGAAAAATACAAAAATTTTATATTGGTTAGATATGTCATCAATAACTAATATATTTATATCTATCAGATATCTTATAAAAACCACAAATAATGTATTTCATCATAACATGGTTAAATGACACTTATGAAAGGGTGTTAAAAAATTATTAGTAAGGGTAAAAGGAGGGGATACGTAACAAAAAATTTCGAATATGGGCATGTGAACATGAGAATAATATTTTAAAATCATACCATTCATATATAATAGAATAATATTTATTCATTTAATTTTTTTTAGAAATTCATAACACATCAATCACAAGGAATTCAAAGAGCATGGTCTATGAGGGAATAAAATTTGCATAGGGCATATCATAATTGAATATACTTGTGAAAAGAAAATTATTTCAATAGTAGTAAAGAATCGCTACCAAGGCTATCGTAGTGAAATGGGTTCGCTCCCCAAAACATCACAGTAGTCATGGTTTACTCAAAAAACCATAATAGTCGACAAATCCCTTTACTGAATTGGGTTCTCTCCCAATTCTAGTCCATTCTATCGCATGATCAAAAAATCATTTCTTAATGCACTAGAAATAGATATAGTTCTAACCCATTAAATATAAAAAATCATACATATATATACCAAAAGATTATAAAAATTTACTCATATCACAGCCCAAGAAATTAAATCGTTTTAAATAAATCGCATAATGTCACAATGTTTGTAAAAGAGACATGGTTCATAACAATTTCATCCTTTCAACGTAGATTAAATCATAACAAAATAACTGGGTTTATTATTATTTTATCATAGTATAACCCATGGAAGATAAATGTGTTTAATAAACAACAATACATCATAAACCATTTATATAATGATTAAGAATTGCATTTTTGATTTATATCCCTAGAAAATCACTTGGATTTTTTTTGGAATATAATTATTCTTTGAAAATCATTTTTAAAAACGAAAAATTCATAAAATATTTTAGAATTCTTTTTATATGAAAATAATCATTAAAATATATAAATTAATATTTTAAAAAAATTGAGGTCATCCATGTGTCGAACTCTATACACTTAGTACATGTTAAAATAAGAATTTCTTTCACAATTATATTAAAAGAGAAATTACCATTGTTTGGAAAATAACATAAATATTCTTATCAATATTTATTTTTATAAAAATAAAACAAGGGTAATAATTTTTAAAAAATATTATTTTGGTAATTATAAAAAATATATAATAATTTTATAAAAAAATGTTTTGGAATATATACAAGCTTTTATCCAAAGAAAGAAATACAGTAGAATTTGTTAAAAAATTGTTACGAAATATTTGGTACATAAAGAGAGGAAAATTAATGGATAAAATTAATTATCATGATATTAAAATCAGATAAGAAAATAAATTTTTTATTGAGATATATATCAAAATATTTTTAATTGGAATCATAATCCTAAAAAATAACGATAGATTATGAGATTAAAACATAAAATCATTACCACTATAGTTACATTGAATTATAATCCATGTGACGGAATAATATTAAATGAAACATAAAATATCATTAGGTATAAAAATATTTATGATAGTAAATTTATAATTGGTTGTATATACAGTTCATAAATAAACATAGGTTCATAAAATAGAATATTTACCAAGGAAGGCCAATTGACAAAACATTATTTTACCACTTTGTCAATTATTAAACTGTAAACATTATGAAATAGAGATCCTTAAATGGATACGAAAATCCCCATAATATTAAGGATATTATTTGTAAACTACACTCATGGGTAGTAAATACACGACAAAAAAGAATCCCATTGTCAATATGGCTTTTGTCTCATATAAAATAAAAGAGAGATGAAAATCGCATACCTCAAGTATCAACATAAAAATTAAATGGTCAAAAATTCTATTTAATAAATATATGTTTATTATAAAACTGTTAAAGTACCATAATAATTTTTATTTTACAATATATTATTTAATTTTTTCTTTTTATTACGCATGTATCAATAATTCTGCTTCAAAGTCACATTTCAGGTAATAAATACTTTGTTTTTCATTTCTGTTTTGGATTATAATTATTGATCCTTTTACATTGATCATTGTATAGTAAGATACCAAATGTAAAATATAATATAAATGTAATATATATTTATTAAATATGTATCTATAGTTATCCATTAAATTTAGATACACGAAATATAATACAATGTTCATAAAGATGGTAGTCCTTACACATGCATGAATATTTTTTCCATTTTTTAAATGGTTAAAATAAATTAATGCTATATAATATATTACCTTTACACAATCATTTTTATGGAATATATATCACATGAATTTTTTTTCACCTATTCATATTACCGACCATGTAATGCATTTTTTTATGAATAAATCACATCTCATTGCAAGTTACTTGTCTGACGTACACATGAACAAAGTTGTCATATTTCTCATTAAATCATAGGTTCGAATAAATATTTGATATAATTATTCAATAGAAATATTAATATCATAAATTTCATAAATAAAATATATACCCATCATTATATCTAGCAATGAGATTTGGTGAAGAAAAATGAATTACATCGGTTCATGTGGTGGTGGTCCGCGACAGACACAAATGGTATTTTCAGAACCCATTTGATTGAATATGAGAGAAATTTAGGTTAACATATGAGTATATAGAAGATAAATAGGATATTATATCAACATTTTTAGTAATAATTAAATTCGATGGAGGAATAAATAATATAAAATGATCAGTTAGGTACGTTACCTCTTATTTAATCACCTCCTTCTGGATTTCACCAAAAGGATTATAAGGTTATAGTTATGACAAAAATATGACTAATATTATTTGAGGATAAAATAAAGAAATTGATCTCGATATGGTGTTTATGAAGCAATTAGTATTGGATGTTTGAATAAGAGATGAGATTTGTTGGCCTTTTTTAAGTGAGGTGAGGTGCACATCTATATTTTTTGAAACAGAAAATTTGAACACAAGTTTTCAAATGAAATATGGATAATAAAGGGGTATTAAAGAACCACAATGATATGATGTTTAAATATTGAAAAAAAATTTGATATGTACATTTTTGGATGTTTTTTTGTCCATTATCGTTTTAGTTTAGCCCTCAAAAATCAATTGTTTACCATTATAATAATTAAAAAATATATAATGTTCTTAAAAATAATTATTTATTTAAAACCCCAAAATTACAAGGTATTGTTCCAATTAAATAATTCAATATCTTGCGTTGCACGCAACATCAAGTTTCATTACACCATAACCTATTAATATAGCTATTTGAAATTCTATCATGAACAGTATTAAAGAAATTATGAAATATATAACTTTTATTTTTCATAGTAGAATTAATTTTTGAATTTTTAATATCCAAATTAACCTATAGTTATTTTTTGGAATTTTTTTGAAATGTATAATTTTTTGAGGAATAATGAAAAATAGGGCTATATTGTTAAAAAAACTGAATTTATCATTTAAACAAATATTTTATTGTAAAAATATATGTATGTTTAAATAGATTCATAATAAATATACTTGTCCAATTTAGGTCATATAAATAATTTTTATAATTGTATTTGATATAAAATTTTAATTAATCTCTTCAATATATCTCTTACCTGCCTTCTAACCACACCTGTAAATTATCATTGAACATAATTTTGAACCTTTTATGAATTTAATTTAAAAAAGTGTTCATACAAGATTTTAATTAGTATGAATAATTTGCTCTTATATGATCAAAATATTTTTTTGTTTATAGTATCTTTGGAATTCTATTTACCACGGTTAAAGAAAAATTAGGAAATTAAAGGTAATAATATTATCATAATAATATAATATTACTCAAAAAACATTTCTAAAATTAATTGGATATGTGTTTTTCGATAAAAATAAACCTCAGGTCAAAAAAATGATTATATTTAAGAAAGTTGTGTTATATTATGAAATTTATTATATATTATTTAAGTAAGAGTTATAAATGGTATATTCACATTTTTGTAACTATATCATTTATAATATTCAGATATTTAAGTGATATTGTTGAATATAAGTAGTATCAAGAAAGATAAAATAATTATCTATATATTTTAATTTGTTTATAATTTTAGGATAGAAATAATTAAATTAAATAGTTACCCAATAATGATGTAGTAAATGAACTTTTAAAGGAAGAATCAATTAAATGATTTTAAAACTATTAAAATAAATATTATTGGAATTATTTAATTAGATCCATAAATTATATAAATAACAGGAACATTTAGTGACACATTTAATGTATTTTTCAATTTTATCATGTGGGTTCGATATTTTGAAAATGAAAATTTTGAATAGTATCAAAATTGACATAAATAATACTATAAAATAATTAATATTTAATTAAATTTTATAAAATTCATAAAAACCTAGCATTAGAAAAATAATAATTATAATGTAAAAATTATAAACAAATGATCCAATTTCAGTTGATATGGTAATTTATACTAACTATAGTAACACCATATTGTAAAAAGAAAATTAAACACTGTAAGAGTTAACCTGTTTAAATAAGCATTAAATCCTACAGATATGGTTAATTTTGATCCCTAATAATGTTTAAAAATCAATAGTTGGGATTAGGTCAAACTAAAATAATCATAGACTCTAAATATATCAATTTAGAGATATTTTAATCCAAATAGCAATTTATAATATGCTAATATTATAAGATCTTCTAAAAGTGACCCATAACTCTCTTATAAAATGAAACATTTCCATCTCTTTGATTAACACATCTAAATCTCATTAGATCAGAAAAAACATTAAAATTTTTCCTCCAAAATTTTCTCACTATATCCTAGAGTCCATAATTATGGGAAAAAGTCAATCTATGTAGTCCTTCAGTATAAACAAAAAACTGATTCCCTAAAATGATGTAAATGTTTTATCATCTCTTTCAAAGTTATTTTATTCTTCTACATCCTCTTAATATGTATTTTACATATCAATATTATTAATAAAATATCATAAAAAATTGACATTTGATTATAATCATGAGACAACAGTAGTCATTATTTGATCCATCATATGAATAATATTATCAACATGTGTGTATACGTACAGATTTTCATCTCCACATCACGATGTAATTTTTTATTAGACACTAAATTAATTGGATCAGTATAATGATGAATATAATGGATATAAATAATTAATATAACATGATAATGATTCTTTATTATTAATATACCATACAATTCCTTACCCTTTTACAATCAAGGAAAGTATATTGTCGCTCTTCCTTACGTATAACGTACTGTGTCCATGAAGAGATGATATTCATTGTCTAGACTAACCATTCAAGAATGATTATAAAATTCTAATTATGAGTAATTATATTTCTTAAAAACATATAACCATTATATATTAGAATAAAATATATATCATATACATAATAAATACGACACACATGACATAGCCAAAATGGGAAAACAAATAGGTTAACACATGAAATAATGATAACACTAGAATATTATTAAAAAATTTATAATCAAATAATATATTATATCATAAATAGTAATATGATTATTGTATAACTTAATAGAATAAATTAATCATCATACAGGAGGTTAAATCACTATTTACTAATGTAATGTACAAGGTACATGTTTATATTAAAACATATTTATTATCCAAGATTGTTTATATATAATTATATACAGGGACATATTTACCATCCACATCCATGATTCATAAAATTTAATTCAAGATACTATTAAAAAAATTTAAATTAATTTTTAACCATGTTTATATTTTTATAAAACTTTTTTAAATTAAATTTTTTTGTTTTTCTAAACGAGGAATATTATAACCTTTTCAAAAAATAAAGAATGAATGTTTTTTAAGTTATATGCGATGAGAGGATTATTTTCTAAATTATTAAACATTTAAATTTGGTATATTCATTAAAACCATACAAGATTATTTTCATAAGAAATTATTTATTTTACAATTTTTTATCTTTTAAATAACATTCAATGTAAAAAAAATTTATATCTCTCCCAATGGGTTTTAATGAATTTATTAGATTTTTTTCTCTCTGTCAACATCTTTTGCTGGATTATATTCTTGATTGCGGTTGAATTATTTTGATATAATATTAAATATTTTATTGATGGTTTTATGACAAGATTGACTATGGATGTGATATTGGTGTTCCATAAATGGTTTATTGTTAAAGTATTAACATTTCATATGATAGTTTTAATGTGAATGATTATGATATTTTTCAAACGTTTCATACAATGAAATAATTATACTTACTATGTGATGGGAGGTTCCTACTATAGCCCCTTGATTCATCAGTAGTTCTCATGGGACAAACTAGAGTCTTTTCACAAGGCCTTCAGGGATTGGTTATGTATGTTCTTGGAACGTGGCCTTGACGATATGTTTAGGATGTCCAAAATTTTGTATTTTCTCATTATGAGATATGTTTTTGATATTACATGTGATTATTCATTATGTAGAATATCCTTGTAAATGTTTTAATGGAATTATTTAATTTATTATTTCTATATTACATTAGAGAAAATATTTAAAAATATGTTGTTTTAATTTTGCCTTTCTTTAAAATATTTATTCTTATTTATGATACCTTGATTTATATTGTTTATCATTGTTGGGAATCTAATCTTCTACCTTTATTATGTTTATTTTTTTTGAGGTTGCGAAGGAGTATATTATGATTAACCAATAAGAATAGACTAGTGGAAATGAGTGTTTTAAAATAGTGTAATATTTTCTTCATTTCAATATGAAATGTTAAACTTATGTTTGTATCTATTTTTTAAAGCATAATAAACTGATCAGTCCTTCAAGATTTGACTTATTATGATCATTATAATGTATTAAAATAATTCACTGGCTATGGATAACTAGTGTTGGGTCATTATATTTGTTATTAGATAAATTTTACTAAAAACCAGGGAAAATATATTTTTAAAATCCTTTTGTAGGGTACATTACTCTATGATACACTTTGAGTATATGCATAGAATAACATCCTAGAATTGAGGTAATGTTAATATTATGTTTGAATTACTAGAAAATACATTCCATTCATGATACTAAATGTAGATGTGGTTTGGAAACACATGTACCTTGGAGTAATAACTCTTAAATGGTGTTGTGAGCTTTACTTGGGATAAACCGGTACACCACTACAGGCCTTATTACGCACATGGTTTGACACAAAAATGTGATACTATATGATAAGTCACATTTTCTTTACAACCCATTATGAAGTATTTACGAGTAAATATGTCCCCAAAGAACCATTTTTATGAATATGGATTATATATGAATTATGTTAAATATTTTACTTATTTAGAATTGTATATTATGGTTCATAACCTAATCTAGTGTATTCCATTATTTAGAAATGGTTCATATTAGAAGGAATGGAAATCGTATTAACACTTTTAATCCATGTAGGTATTTCAATCATTTTAAATATAATGATAGTGGTTATAGAAATACAACAAGCACTGAATTTGTTATAACCGCACTAGGAAAACTGACTCTGGTTATGAATAATAACATTACCTATATTGAGAAACACGATACCCAACATGGAAACACAATGTTATATAACTTCATGAGGAAAAAACCCCCAACATTCTATGTGAAAACTAATCCTTTTTTAGCTTAGTACTATATAGGTTCCTTAGAAAAAATATTTCGTTCTTTGGGTACTAATGAAGGGGAAAAATTGGTTATTATAGTATATCATCTATTTGAAGATGCTTATAAATTGTGTTCATTAATTAAAAACAAGTGAGATTATGAGTTCAAAAATATGGAATGGAAGTAATTTAAAATAATCAGCATAGATAAATACTTTCCTCATGATCGACAGAATGATGTAGGGATAAAATTTCTGAGTATAAGGAAAAAGAGGGTGAGAATTTTGTGATTTGGCAACATAACTTCACAAGGATAGAAAGGCATGCTTCGGACTACATACATAACCCAAGATGTAACATTCATCTATTATTTGATGGTTTAAAACCATTCCTATAATGTCCACTAGTCTCAAAATCATTCTCATTATATGAATATATAGTCTCATGCACTATCAATATAAAAAAACAAAATATCTATTTATTATGAAATTAAACGAATGTATGTATATAATAGATCTAATGAATTATTTGGAATATGAAATAAGGGGAAGAAGGGAAATGATGAAATTTCACCATTCATTAATTAAGGGATGAAACACCTCAGTAATTTCTTAAAGGGGATGGGAGTGTTTTACAAGTGTGAAAAAATGACACGTAGAACGTGATTGCAAGGGGAAGAAAGAATATATCAATGTTCAGTTATACAATTGTAATGAGATAAGACATTATAAAAATTATTGTCTTATGAGTCATGAAATAATTCCTTAGAAAAGTCCATGAAAGATGGGCCACACTTTTGAGATCACAACTGTACTGGTAGAAGTTCATATGGTTTTGGTGGCAATCACTTTAATGATTTTTTCAAATTTATCCAAAGAGTTATTTGACTTTGGATCCTCACATTATTTATTATATTTATAGTTTGATTTAAAAAATTGATATTTTCATTTCACATTACCTTGGTAGTTTTTAATCAAAACCCATATTGGTTTTCTCAATGTAATAAAAATGAATCATGTAGTTCCCATTATGGAATATAAATGGGGTTTATCTGACGACATTATAGTATTACTTATTATTTACATTGATATAATCCATGGAATGGATTGGATATCAAAATATGATGTTAAGATTTCATTCAACATGATGGATGTTCTGATTTGTAAGGAAGATGTGAAATCTATTATCATTCAAGTAGAAACATTATCACCTGATTCTAATAAAAATTCACCCCCAGTAGGTATATTTATTGATATTATTTGGGAATAAGATGAAATAACAACTAGTTATAATGAAATAAATATCCAAAATGATGGTGTACCTATAATAAAAGAATATAATGTTTTACTTCCAAAGGATTTACAAATACATCCTCCATAGAGGGATGTTGAGTTTGTTATTTATTTAATTTTTGATGCATGGACAATATAAAAAACTATATAGAATGGCCTCTATGGAATTACTAGATAAAATTAAAAAACAATAGGAGTCTTTAAATAAGCTATTTAATTTCCCTAGTGTGTCTCCATGGGGGTGCATGTTCTTTTTGTTAGGAATAAAGATGGAACAATGAGTTTTTTCATTGACTATAGGGAAATAAATTCAATTACAATAATGAATATGTATCATCTTATTCAAATTGGTGATTCATTTGGTTAACTTCATTATGGTAAATATGATTATATGACTGGCCTCTATTCTGTATATCATCAATTGTGTGTAATATATGGAGATATTCTAAAGAAAACATTCAGAATGAATTATGTTCACTAGGAATTTACTAGAATGGCATTTGGATTTACTAATGAACCCATTGTTTTCAAGGATCTAATGAAAAGAGTGTTCATGAAATATTATGATGATCTTGTTTTAGTATTTTTTGATGTTATCTTGGTAATCATGGAAATCTATGAAAATTATTAGAACCACATTTGGATTGTTCTATAGTATCTTAGAAAAAATAAACTATATGGTATGTTTAAAAACATTGAATTTTAGATTACGAGAGTTTTTTTTCTATATTTTCTTTAATGATTAAATCTATATTGATCATGATAGTAAATTTAAAAACAATGATTTAATAGAACCAATGAGTATAACCATGGTATACAGTTTTATTGGTTTATAAATTTACTATCTGCATTTTTCTCATAGTGTTTCCCAATTACAAAACTAGTTATTCAAGATTACATGAACATGGGTTAAATTAATTTTGAAAAATGATTTTGAAAAATGATTTTGAAAAATGTTTTGGATAATAGAATAAATGATTATTCAATGATCCTATATTGAATTTACTATATAAAATTGATTGTATTGTGATTTACAATGATTTTTCCAGAAGAGGACTCGGTAAATTCTTTATGTAGAATTATATTTTTATTTCTAATTAATCATCGAAATTAAAAAAATTCATGAACCAAGCTACGTAACTCATGATTTGTAGTTAGAAAAATTAATATTTAATCTGATGATATCGAGACACTATCTCTATGGTAAATGATGGGAGATATACACTGATCATAAGAGTTTGAAATATATTTTCTCACATAAAGAAATCAATAAAATTCAAAGGATTTGGTTTGAGATACTCGAGGATTATGATTAAAAAATACACTACCACCTAGGGAAGGAAAATAATTTTAATAATTATTTGAGTAGAAAAGGGTATGAAATTATAAAAAATGATAGATGAAAAAGCTGTTTTGTTCCTGTATTTAGTAAGGATTGAAATGGAAATTATCATGGATGTAAAATGGAACTAATTTTTTAAATGGTTCTAATAACATATTTTCTAGAAAGTGTAATAAATTCTCAGTGTACTGATGCTGAATTTTAGAAGAAAATTTATGTTGTGAATGATGGTATAATAATTGACAACATATTTAAAGATGGTATTTTTTAATTTTGGGAGAGACTGTGTGTTCCGACTATAATTGAGAGTAAGAGGTAATTATTGGATGATGCCCATAGCTCTAATTTAAATATACACCTTAGTGGCACTATGATATATAGATATTTTAAGGAACATTTTTTGTGGGAAAACATGAAGAGGGACATTACTTATTATGTGCCAAGGCATTTTAATTTATAAAAGTTGTGGATATTACACAAAGTCCTGTAGGAGTCATGCAACCTTTTTCTATACCTGTGTGGAAATAGGTTGATATTATGATTGACATTATCATGGGGCTACAAAAGACTCTTAGAAGAAATTATACTGTATGGGTTTTTCTTAATTTTCATACCATATTATAACATTTTCATTCAATAAGAAAACATTTTCAAATTGAACATTTACAATGACTATAAATTAATGAACTTGAAACACTTCATGGTGTACCCCTATAAATATTTTATTAGCATGACCCTCATAGGACATAAATATTCTAGAAAATTATTCAGAAGGCTAGAGATATTGGGCTCCCTTTGGGCACTACCTTCCACCCTCACACTGATGGACAATCAGAAAGGACTATTAAAACCTTAGAAGAAATGTCGAGATCTTGGTTAGATGACTTTCAAGGTAGTGGGATTAGTATTTACGTATGGTATAATTATCTTATAATAGTACCGTCCATTCATGTATAAATATGGAATCATATGAAGTGTTATAGGGAATGAAATTTCATACATCGAATTGTTGGAAGGATTTTAATGACAAAAAACTCATAGGCATAGAATATATTGAGGAAATGATAGAAAAGGTATTAAAATATTAGACCCATATCAATACAGCTGAATGTAGGTAAAAGAGAAATGCTGATAACAGATGGAATGATTTGTAATTTGATGTGGTGGATCATGTCTTATTGAAGGTATCTCCATGAAAGGGTGTTATACAATTCAGAAAAAAAGGTAAATTAATCCCAAGGCACATCAGACCTTTTGAGATTATGGAACAGATTTGAGTATAAGATTACCATTGGAAATGCCACCATGTCTCTTCAAAGATCATGATCTGTTGCACGTATCAATGTAAAAGAGATAAATTTCATACCAAATTCATGTACTCACTTATGAAAAAATATAACTAGAACATGATCTATCTTATTTTAAATAGAATATCACTATTCAAGATACTAAAGAACATGTTTTGAGAAATATTATGACTCTTTTGGTAATGTATTATCGGAGAAACCATAAAATGGATGAGGCGATAAAGGAACATGAAGAACACATGATGAAGAACCACCTGAATCATTTTATGAAGTGTTATTCAATGAATTTTGAAGATGAAATTATCTGGAGGAAATATTGTGACACTCCAAGAGTCCATGGTACACTTCCTCTTAAATAATTCAACAGCTTGTGTTGTATGCTACATCATGTTCAAGCTTTCAATGACCTATCAAATGATCCATTTAAAAAATATTATTGAAAAGTAGTAAAAAATAATGAATATTCTGAAAATTATTTTTAAAAATACAATTTATTTTTTCTAGGGAATATCAAAATTTTATTATAGTGAACTATCCCTATTTTTTTGAAACATTTTAATTTTTGATGAATAGTAAAAACACATTATTATTATTACAAACCATAATTTTTCATTTAAATAATTATTTTATTTAAAATTTATTTTAAATTCACAATGGATACATAATGAATATATTAGTCCAATATTGGTCCTGGGAATTTTTTTATAATTTATATAGATATAAAAATATTATAAAACTTTTTAATGTCTCTTATTCCCACCTTCTAACCACATTTATAGATTAACATAAAACATAATTTTACTGCTTCTTGTTAATTTATTCATAAAAAATGTATTTACATGGTTGTAATTATTGTGAAAAATTTGGCCTATTGGAAAAAAAATTTGGGTTAATAGTAAATTTTGAATTTTATATACCATAGTTAATTGTAAATAGTGAAATTAAAGGTAAATTTGTTATAATTATATAATATTACCCTAAAACAAGTCCAAATTTAAATGTATTGGGTTTTTTCCACAAAAATAAACCCTAGGCCGAAAATATGATTCTTTTGAAGCCAATTGTGTAACATTATGACATTTATTATATTTCATTTAAATAAGTTTTAAAAATGTCATATTAAAATTCTACTAAGTATATCATTTTTCATATAAGGTTATATAAGTGAAATGGCCCACTATAAATAGTACTTAGAAAGATAAAATTATTTTATACATAATCGAAATTTATATGCAATATAATTATATAATTAATTATATTAAATGGTGACACAATAATGATTCAGTAATTAAAATATTTAGGGAGGAATAAATTAAATGATAATAGAAATATTTGAATAAATATAATTCGTCATATTTAATAATAAAAAAAATTTATATATAATATATATGTTACTAACAAATATTAAGAATTATTTCCAAGTAATCTTGTTGGTTTGATGTATTTATATATTCAATTTTTCAATATTACCAAACTGACAAAAACAATACATTAAAATAAATAATATTCAATAAAATGAAACATAATTCATAAAAATTATCGGTTCATCCAACTGACTAAGATAATGATATAAATATCATAAATGATCTAATTGGGGATCTTTTGAAATTTTATTTTAACTATATTAACACTATATTATAAAAGGACATGTAAACATGGTTAGAGTTACTATTAACTAAATGTTAAATCCAAAGGATAAGGAAATTTTTTTGATCTAAACATTTCTTAAAATCATTTTCTGATATTATTTAGACCCATAATCACCTTAAACACTAAATAAATAAATATATAGCTATTTTAATTTCAAAAAAAAATTAAAATAAATTAATAATCTATGATCTTCCAAAGTGACCTTCACCTCTCTTATAAAAGGTCACCATTCCTTCTCTATGATTTACATATATAAATCTCTTTAAATCAGCCAAACCATAACCATTTCTCCTCCAAACATCCTCCAGAACATTGTAGAGGCCATACATTTGGTATAAATCCATTAAAAAGAGTCCTTATATACAAAAGAAAAAGAGATACTCAAAAAATATATAATTGTTTTATCACATCTTCTATAGTTATTTTCTTCTTAAACAACATCTTTCATTGATGTTTCCATAAAAAAAATTAACTCAAGTATAATCCATATACTGAGATGTTATTATAATCATGGGACAACCATATTCCTTAATTTATTCCACATTAAAATAAAAATAACAACATGCGTGTGTATGTATGACTTACCATCTCCACATTGGGGTGTAATTTGTCATCCAATAATACATTAATTTGATACGTATAATTATGAATATAAGGGATATAAATATTTATTTATAACATGAAAATGATTATGTATAATTAATACATAATCTGATTCCATACCATTTAACCATCCATGGTTTGATAATGTTTCTCGTGAGTTTGTCGGTCTACCGTCTCCAAGTCAAATGAGATTCATATTTCACGTTAACCAATCAATGATGATTAAGAAATTATTATAATGAGTAAATATAATTTTTATGAACATAATATAATTATATATATGAATAAAATATAGATCATATTCCTAAACATATGAAGAATATGACAAAACTATAATGGAAAAATGATGCAGTTAAAACTTGAAACAATGGTAATACGAAATTATTATTAACAAAATTATATGAAGGGAACATATATGATATAATAATTATTGATATGGCTTGAGAATAATTTTATAACATAATTTAACCATTATACAAGAGTTCAAATCACCCTCAACTAAAGGAAAGTATAATGTAAGGTTTAATTTCAGAATCTCTTTATTATCCAATATTGTTTATATAAGAGTATATACTAGGACATCTTTATCATCCATGTCTGAGTTTCGTAAAATGTATTTCAAAATATCATAGAAAATTGTTGTAATTAATTTTTAGCATTATTTTAAATTTTATTAATATTTTTGAATGGAATTCTTACATCATTTTCCAAATAAGGTACATTATAACCTTTTCAAAAAATTACGGAAAGAATGTTTTTTTCATATATGGAGAGAATTACTATTTTAAAGCATTATAGTGCCTTAAAAATTTGTTGATTTATATAAAACATTACAAGGGTATATTCTTAAGAAATGTTTTGTTTTCTAATTGTGTTCTTTTATATAATTACAATTTAAGAAAATAGATATTTCTCAAAATGTTTTTTTTAATTTATTAGATTTCTTTCATCTATGTCAACATCCATTGTTGGATATTATAATTGGTTGATGTTGATTTACTGTTATACCATATTACCTATCATATTGATGGTTTTATAATATTTTTTATTATAGATGGGCTCTTTTTATACCATTCATGGTTTGTAGTTAATGTATTATAATTTTGCATTCTTGTTTTAATACGAATGATTATGATATGCTCTTCCCATTTCTTTTTAGTAATATATTAGACTTATTAACAAATATGTTGTTCTTATTATATCCCCTTGATGCATTGGAAGGTTTTATAAGACAGAATATTGTCTTAGAATAAGGCCTTGATGTTATTGTTATGTGTAGTTTAGTAAAAAATCCATGACTGTAATGTTATGATGTCCAGATTTTTTCATTTACCTCATTATGAGATTAGTTTTTTATATAACATGTGATTATTAATCTAGAATAATGTAAATGTGACTATTTAAATTGTATTATTTTATTTATTCATTTTATATTGTGATAAACATTTTTTTCACAATGAATGTGATTTAGTTTTATAAGTTTCCATAAAACATTATTATCATTTATTATAGCTTCCTCTTTATTTTTTATCCTTATTATGCATCTGAGATCACCCCTTTCCAGTGTATTCTTTCAGGATGAGAAAATGTAAACTAGGATTGGCCTTCAGGGATATTCTTATAGAAAAGTGACTTTTAAATGGGGATAATATTTTGTTTTTAATTTCAATATGAAAAGATAAACTTATATTTGTATTTAGTTCAATAAAGGCTTATAAACTAATAGGTCCTTTGGGATTTTGTTTTTTATGATCATACCAATGTAATAGAAAAATTAAATAACTCTGGGTATTTAGGGTCAGAATATTACAATGGAAAAATATTATTTATATAATTAATTAATGAAAATTATTATTATTCAAAATTTGGAATTCATTTTTATAAATTCATTTCATAATAATGGAATTTTTTAAATTTATACCCATATAAGAGATGATAAATTAGTTTTTCAAAGTGAAAATGTATATTAGTTTTTAAAAAATAATATAAAAACACAACATGTAAATTATTAAATTATCTTAAATTTACTTTAATGATATATTATCGATGTAATTTTATTTTTAATGTAATTTTATTTGAAAATGATCTTTATAAATTAAATAAATGAGAATGTCATTTTTGTAAAAAAAAAATTTCATTATTCAGTGAGAAATTAATATTTTTATAATAATAAAAAAAACACAAACATAGGTAATATTTAAAAAATTACCTCAAAAATAAATATTTTCCTATGAAAAAAAAATAAATAATTTTAAAAAAATATAAATTCTAAATAATTCAATAAATGGGGACAAAACATATTTTTTAAAAAATATTTTTTTTATTATAATATATTCATTAGTGGAAAAATAATATAGAGGTTAAATTTTTTATTTATTGTATAATATATAAATTTTATTAAAAACATTAAAAAATATTTGTTTAATATATCGAGGTAAAATGTGTTTCTGTGTGTAAAAATTAATTTTCATAAAAAATATCATTTATTTTAAAAATTGTTTTTTAAATAAATTTTTTAAAAATATTTTATTATATGAACATGTCTAAACTATATACATTTACAAATTTTTAATCCAATTCATATCCACCATTTCAACAACAATGTGATAACTATCATATAAAATAATAATATTTTATAAATATTCTACTTTCCTTTAACCTTGGTGTTTCATATATGAAAAGATAAAATTAGTGTTGTGGGTAACACAATGTAGTTTTAGTGTTTCATGTTACTCCTTCTAAACTTGGTGATGTGTGTAACAAACAATATTATAAATATTAAATTCAATGGGAAAAAATATTTCAAAAAATACCAGGGTGATGCATATATGAATAAAAATTGACAATAACCATAATATTTTATAATGATATTATGTAAATGAATCATATATAGCATTATTCGTTGAGTAATTATAAATTTAAAAAAATGAAAAAATTTAAAAAACCTATATTTCTTACAATAATTTTTTTTCGATACTTGCGTTTTCCATTGATATCCCCTCGGAAATGATCACCATATGTGATTTTATGGTTCACATAACATTCTAAATGTGAATGAGGGTTATATAAAGATAAATTTGGTCTTTTTAAGATGATATAATTACTATAGGCCAATATCGAAGTGGTGAATATGTTTTCCTTTTTATAAGTGAAGGAAATGGTAGTTTTTTGGAGTAACCATTGTGTATCTATTTATATAAGGTTACTATTAAAGATTCAATGGCCTGAAACTATTGAAAAGGAGTTAAGGAAATTTATTTTGTTCAATGTATCCTCATCCGAATATTTTTGATATAATATTTGGTTTATTAAGGAATTTTACATTTAAATATTTATATTTTACCCTTATTTAATTTTACCCTGAAAATTAATTTCTGATGATATTAATCAATTTTAATGAAAAAGTATTAAGAATAAAATTTAACCTTATTTGATAATTTTAATTTGAAATTTTTAAATCATTTTATCTGATAAATATTATATTGGTGTGGGAAATATAATTTCTATTAAATACACTTAATTTTATAAGAAAATTTTATGGATAAATAACAATTTTAGGATTTATATTTAAAATAATGTAACATTACCTTCGATACTAATTTTAAAAAAATTAATTTAATTATTATGAAATAAAATAATATATAATTATTTCTAGAATAAAATCTAAACTCCCAAAAAAAGTGGGTTACATTAAAAGATATAAAACCATTTTTAAATTAATTTCAATGTTTAATTAAATATATAAATTATTTCCGTTGTTTTTATTTTTTCAATGAATATTTTTAATGGAATAATGTTATTCCTAGAATTCATATTTTATTACTTAAAAGGGTGTATAAATATCTACTCCATTCTTATATAATGGTTAATCCATAAATGTTAAAAGTTTCATGAAAATGTATTCTTCAACATTAAAGAAAAAGTAAAAAATGATAAAAATATTATAACAAATCATTTATTATTGGAGGAATTCAAAAAATTTGTTAATTTTTATTAATTTTAATTTACAGAATTTTTATATTCAATTTTTTTATAAAAAGATAAAATAAAAGAAAAATATAATTTTAATTGGATGATTTTATTGTGAAACATTAATTTTTTTAATCCTATTTGATATAATATTCCATAAAAATTTTTGTTATCCAGTTATTAACATAAAAATAATTAACTGTCAATCAGAGGTATCATCAAATTTAGATTCGTATCATGTTAACTCCTAGTTTTTTAGAAAAATATTTTCTAAAAAATAAATGATCTTATATATATTTTTAGGTAATAAAATGACTTTAATTCATATTAAAATAATAATGTATTTTATTTATACACACATTCCCCAAATTTTATATTCTTTTTATTTCATAGTAATTCAAAAACATATGTTTTTAATTCTTATAAAAGTATATATATATTTAAGAAAAATATATTTTGGTTTAATTTATGTTTTTTGTTTATTTTGGCGATATATCTCAATCATATTGAATAATTTAATGAAAATATTATTATAATATATCAAGGTATTAATTATCAATATATCCAATAGCTTGATCCCTCTCAATTTGACTCAAATAATTAGAGTAGTTTACATAGTGAACTAATGGAAAAACGTACAAATATATATGAGAATGGGTTTATTTATATTGTTGAATAAAATTTATATATATCAAAATTCAAAATAATAATTTTATAAAGAGATATAACATATTCCAAATTTCAAAAAATATTTCTATACTGAGATATCACTCTATCTAATAACTTCCTCCAAATATAGAAACACATTTTTATGATTATTATACCACTAGATGTTTTTATTTATAAAAAAAATCATGTTTTTGGAAAAAATAATACATGATATATAACTTTATAAAATATTAAATGAAATCTCACTATTGGATTTATTAGTTATAGTTTCACAAGATTTTCATTTTTCAAATGATTTTTGGAGAATTTCCAACTAAATGACTATTGGATTGGGTCATTGGGTGACATAATTACCAACTCTCTTTAAATTTGTGAAATGAATTTTTAAATCATCTCATTCTTATATACACTTGTGGTTTTATAAACTTCAATTCTATACTTATAAAATTTACTCATCTGTTTATTATAAATTTAACCATGATTCATCCCACATTTTTGAAATATAATAAATTAAATATTTTTTTCCTTAATCAAATTAATTAGTTGAACTTTAATGAGTCCTCATTGTTCTTTTCTTTAGTTTTTTTGGGACTTCAAATATGTTAAAAATTTTCATATTCCATGATATATGGTTTTCCATAATCATGATATTTATATTTACAACTCCCATTACATTGGATTTTTCATTGATGTAAACTCTTTATTGTCCATCAAACCCATGTTTTTTTGTTTAATCCATTACTAAAAGATAAAGTGTTAACCTGAGTAATGATTACTATAAATGAGTAATCATAAATAACCATTGAAAAATTTATCCCCCAGATGAACATAACTATAAATCTATCATGTCTCAATATATTTAATACACACCAACTTTTATCTGATTTAGTTTGAACAATATCAATCTCACTTTAACATATATCATTATTAGATTAACCATGGATACATTGAATTGGTTTACTTTCAGTTGGTTTATCTCATTTACTCTTGCATTGTATTCAACAACATGCTAATCATCGCAAATTTTTATATAATCAAATAATCATATAATGATTTTTATTTTATCATCATTTATATTATGATTTACTTTATAGATACTTATCTATTTATATTATAACACGTTATCTATTTTGATTAAATCACTTAGTGTATACCATTTATTAGAATATATGTCTTGATTTCATTTTGAAACATTTTATCCATATCAAATTCTCTTTTATCTATAAAAGACAAAGGAGTATATTCATCACAATGTGAAAAATAAAATTTTTCAAATATATCATACTTCGACCCCATGTGGAATTTGATATGTTATCATAATATTTCTACAACCATCATATTTATCATTATTTTAAATGGGAACACCATATCTTTTTATGGAATTCATTGTCTCTATAATCAAAAGTATTTTTGAAGCTTAAGATGAATCCAATACTCTGATAGAACATGTAGAGGCTCAAGTAATGTGATATCAATGAGGTGGGGAGGGCATGAATTAATGATATATTTTATTTTAACTAATTTTCCAACATCATTTAATTATTAGTCTTTGTTTAATGCCTTGATTAACTCTTCTTGTGTCTCATATCCTTTCCTTCATTGATGGTATAAATCTAAGTCACAAAATAGAATGGCTTACAGTGTTCTACACAAAATCATTCTCCTTGTCATGATTTTTATTTCCACTAACATGGATTCTCTACTATATTATAATGTCATTACAAAAATTAACTATTTGTTCCTACAAAATATAAGATATTTTCATCTCCAATCACCAATCTACCATAAAAAGTGGGTCATACCATCCCAATTACAACTTATCCTCAACTGATTAGTTATACCCCATTGTCATAAATCTTACAAAAACGTAATATACCACAAGTTTTTCCTTACTCATTATATGAATTAATCCATAATAAAATGTTATTTTTATGATCATTTTCTATATTATTTATATACCACACATTCTCATATACACATTAAGATCCTTTATAACTTTTTGGTCTTTCTTTCATGGTTCTATTCACATATAATTTATTAGATTCCTCAATGAGATAGGGTACAATGTCTTCATCCATTTATATTTATTCTCAAACTCACTTGAATTATTGGATTTGGGGCACACAAATTATTCATTATTATTTCATGTAATAAGAATACTTTCACAACTCAATTCACTTATTCTTGAATTATAAAACCTTCAGAATTTTTATACAATTCTTGGTCATATCAAAGAATAAAAATCATCACATGATTTTTATTTACTTTTTTATTATATATAATTTATAAATATACATTTGGTATTCAATGTCATAATATTTTCTTATGTTTTCTGTTGGGAGAAATAATATATTCATAAAGCTGACTATTTTAAATCATGTTAAGCCTAATACATGTATGTTTTCTCTTAAATGTGTATTCACCAAAATATTTCATTAAAACCAAAATGGGTATCATATTATACTACCTCATGAAAAATAATCTTTAAAAGTAGTGATAATTTGCCTAATCCTTCATTAAAGTGACACTTCCTTTGTTCATTTATTCATTTTTCCACACAATAGTTAATCATGTAAGGAATAATTTAGGAATACCAATTATAAAGGAAGAATTTTTTTCATCATGTAAACAAAATTAATTATCAATAATTATTCATGCGTGTCTTATATGTTAAAATAATGTTTATGGGCTATCATAGATCACATTTTTTCAAGCCCTTACAGAGTGATGAACACATGTTTGAGTCCCACAGTTATATTATCTTCCTAATATGATAATTCCTTCAGGGAACCCATTTCTATTCATGATACAGATGATCACGGAGGATCTATTTTTTCTAGATATCTCTCAATGATGAACTACATCACTCCTCAACTATAGGATCTCCTTGTTTATTGGGATACTCCACTATATCTCAATATAAAAATAATTCTACATTGCAACATTGAGAAATATGAAATGTAGAGGCCAATTGTATCTCAAAAATGTATCTTGTGTTTATACTGTATATTTTTGTGTTTCAGAGGATCTTTTTTAATGATATATCATGATTCATTCCTTATGAATTCACATGCATAATAAAACTATACCCTATTTTTCAAATGAAAATGGAATTTACATCATCATTTACATTCATCCTAGGTATTTTTTCTAATAATACACATGAATTTAAGATATGCATTTCATTCATGGATATTTTATGTCTCATATAAAAAATTTACAAGACTCATAATGATTATGGAATCCAAAATATCATTCAATTTATTTCCCACATTACCTCTTACATATGAGAGATATGATATGTGTCTCGAGGATGAAGTGGATTGGTAGTCTTGATTGTGTGATTTAGATATGCCTCAATGGATGGATATAAAACAGCTATATAATTCTTAAACTGGTGAAAAATAAACCCCCCCCCCCTACATTAACCAATATCAATTCTGGACTCATTCAGGTTCACCCTAAAAATAAAATTTTCATCCCTACCAGTTTGAGATAGATGTGACGGATCAAAACATGGAACACATACAGTCATTCCTCATGATCCACACAAACACGCATTGTCCCATTGACACCCTGGCCTATCCTATACACCATCCCCTAGGGGCTCTCTCATGTGGGATTTATTCATGGGTATACTCAAATTCATTCATGTGAGATGGATGGACTGAAACTCCAATATGTTTAAGGTAATCCTACCATATACATGACATCTATTTGGGTCCTGATGATGATTATAATAATATTTTTTTATTAAACAACCATGAGTTATAATTTCACCATATTCTATTTGTAAATTTTAATCTCAATTCATTTAATACATCACATTATAAACAACATCATCATGAAATACAAATAATCAATAAGAAAATATTAATATTCACTGCCTCTATCTTATTTTACATGTTTCAATAATTTGTTATCATTTACATGTGTATTTTATGATTATGAGTATATATAAAATAACAACATTTATATAGAGAATAGTAATTCTGCCCGATTCTTTAATTTAATTCTTCTTCTCATCCAAAAAACATACTGATCCTTGTTTAGAATAAATGGAAGTCGAGTTTATTGGTCATAGCACACAAGTGGTGTGTCATAAATCATTGTTAAAGAAATAAAGGAATATTTTTTGTCTTGTGGATCCAGTAAAATTATTTTCTTTATGTTAGCATGTAGATTTATTTTTTTATTATAATATATTACTAATAAAACAAAATAAAATTTATTTTAGGAATATATTTTTTAAATAAATGTTAATAATCTTAGTTTTAAATAAAAATAATTTGTAATCCTTTAAATTTTATATCTTTTTTTGTCAAATTACTCCACAAATTATTTATTTTACACATTATCATTTTTTATCAGACATTGCACAATAGTTAGTGAACATGAGTCCCTATGAGATCTTAGATCATGTAACAAGATTTAGATCCCTAGGTCTATGTGTATGACATATCATTCATGTGGTACATGTAAATACTTCACGAAATTAATAACAATCACATGAAACCGAAATATAATTAAAAGGATTGTGTGGTTCAAAAGGAGGTCAACACAATAATTTCATAAAAAAATCATATCTACTACTACTATGAAATATTGACACATAGTCTTGTATCAATCGATCATAATGAATGACTGATTTAAATTCTATCCTATTTTTTAAACCACACATGTGTATATTATAATTTTAATTCATAAATATGGAATTAAAAAAATAAATCCCCATTTTTTACATATTTATATATTATAGTATATCTATCATGAAAATAATAAAATTCATGATATATTTTCTAATTTTAAATTTAAAAAATATCATTAAATATATTGAAATATTGAAATTATAATGAATTTATAATTTTGAATATAGAATAGTGTATTTAAATATATAAATTTCATTCAATTAAATATAATTTTTTAAAAATATTACACCTTTATTAATAGGACAAAAGTCATATGTGAATTTCATATATTATATTATAAATACATTATATATTTTCATTTCTATAATTTATAGAAATATTATAAATAATCAAATTTAAATATTAAAAATAATTAATTTTTCTAATAAACTATGTCATGGATGAAGAAATGAATATATTCTTGTGATATGGGAAAATTTATATCATATGTCCATGGAAAAAAGTTTTCTCATAACTCTAAATATACAATATTATATGTTGATACAAAAATATTTCTTGATTAAATTAATCATTATATAACCATGCCTTTATCACAACGAAATTATTTTAATTTTGGATAACAATATATTTCCTTCAAAACTTTTGATATACTATTTTATACAATCTTATCGTATCATGTTGAATTATATCCCTATATCATAGGCATGTTTTGGTTCTCTATTGTTGAGGCTTCTCAAGAATTATGCCATAAAAAATATCTATATCATTTATAATAATGAATTACTAGGATTGATCCTTTTCTTAATTGATACCACATTAACCAATTTTCACAACCTATTATATAAGAAACTACACTTTTGGTACCTATATCACATAATTTTAAAAGAATATTCAATACAATAAAATAATACTCATTCTAGAATAGTAATGGTTTTGTGTATTTTGAGACTAGATAAATAATCTTGTTATATCCAAAACTTTAACTATCATACACCACAATGATCATTCCATATAATAATTGTATCCAATCAGCCCTATTTAAATCATTCATTTTATATCTGGGAATCCGAATGTGATTTCCAGGACATAGAGTCCACTAAAATGATTGCTGATATCGGTTGGTCACATGGCCTCAAGCGTATATCCTCGAATTACAAAATTTATCGACAATCTATTAGGGCCTTGGGTGTGTCATTGGGGAGACCATTTACATATTACCAGAGTGTAACAAAATCAAATAATAATAAAATTCAATAGTATAAAGCGGTTAACAATAGAATAATAGATAAACACCTAAATAATATATATATATATATATATATATATATCTCTGTGTGTGTGTGTGTGTTAAAAGTATTATTATGAACAATGATTAGTAGGTAAAGTCATGTGTTTACAAAATAGCTAACATAGGTATACATGGATTTCATATAATTCATTTATCAATAATAGTAATATAAAAATGATTTATACATAGCTAGAATAACAAGCTTCATCTTGGTCTTCTCTTCACCTCTTCCACACAGAATAAATCAAAAAATAGAATGGCAATTACACTTATCTATACCCATAGCCAAAAAATTTTCTCAGTTACAAAAGGTATCCACAGTAGGGAGTGAGGAAAAATACTAATATGCAACCACCAACAATGTAAAATTCCATATATACTCTAAATATATATTAATAAAATTATATATGAAGTAATAGAATATGTAAAATAAGTTTTGTATGTAAACAACCAAAAAGTTCCTGGTTTTAAGGGACACTCACCCTCTGATAATTACTCCATCCATAGCTAGAATGATTATGAGTAATAGTTATTAATCTCCCACTTTATAAATATGTCTCTTTACCTCGAACGTATCCCATCATTAAAGAAATTGTATCATTTTATTTATTGACAATATATCACTTTTGAGAAATCCCTAAAGCATTCTAAAAATATATAACAGAATATGGTATTAGTTTGGTGCCTTTGAAAACCAGGAACAAAATATTCTATTATAGAGAATGACCTTAAATGATTCCCATAAAGATCTTCCCCCTTAGTAGTTTTTAATTAAAAAAATTTATTCATTAATTGAGAAAGAGAAGCATAATGAAGGGGGGAGATCATATGATCAGTAACTGTAAATAAAGGAAATGTGAATGAATGTTAAGAACATAAGTTTATAGGAACATATGATCATGATCAATATTACATCATACCCTTCATATCAATGAAAATAAACATGAATCATGAAATAAGGTTTTTAATTTCATAATACATGAATGATAATGAAATTAGAAGCATAATCCAAAAATAATAACATTGGAATAATGCATGGAATGATGGAATACACTTCTAAATATAACTATGTGAACATATATTACTAGAAAAAGGGTGACACATAATGTTAAGGACATGAAATCAGGCCGTATAATAGACTCATGGACATGTAACCAGGTCCACATATAATTTTTTGAAAATTAAATTTGTTTCATGAATAAGATTTTATACATGCACTCGAGTTCATTCATAACATTGTTAGAATATAATATGTTTACCACATAACATTGTGAATAATTAATCAAGTTCACGCATGAACTTATGTACTTAAAACTAGGTCCATGCTTAATATTTGTAATTGTAATTAGGTTCACAGATAGAATTTATACTCTTGAGTGAACAATAATTACCCAATGAAAATTTTAGTATCATTATTCCATCCAAAATTCATAATATGATATTAAAAATGGATAAAATTACTCATAAATGTATCTAATGGTTGTTATATTCCTTATCCCTTTGTTGTTGATTCGTTAATGAAATTAATATTTTTGAGAACCAATTTTCCCAATTAAAATGATTAAATAAATAATTTATCTGAGGACAAGTTTACCTAATTATTACTATAACATATTTTAGACTCCAATAATCAAAACATAAATGAATCATCCCATCAGTCTTCATAGAATAACGTATCAAGGATCCCAATGTTGACACACTCATATTGATAGAACCCCTATATCTCTTATCATCCAACTATGTCATCAAATCCTTTAACTCTAGTGGTTACATTTCCTAAAAATGAATATATATATATATATATATATATATCTGTGTGTGTTTGTGTATGTTAACATAGGTTAATGAAACAAGGAATATCAATAAATTCACCTAATTATATAAAGTTATATAAGATAAGTCATATAGAAACACTAATTGAAATTACCTTACAGCTAGGGAATGTTCAAAATTTGAAGTTCCACTTTAGTGACAATGGTAATATTATATATCAAATTCAAAAACTCTAGAATCAATTCAACCACTAACTTATACATCATTATCCTATCCCCTTGATATAATGATAAACTCCCTTTTTTGGTTGTAAAGGGAACCCCTATGATGTTAAATTTTATCCACGGATTTTGGGAAACAAACTAGTCCATATATTAAATAAGATAAAATATGAAAATATGAAGGACAAAGACACCCCAACCCATCTCAACATCAGAAAAAATAAGTTTAGATAAGTGTATGAAAATATATATTCTATCTTATTTATATGATGTGTTTCTGATTCTGTTACCTAATGTTTGAGATCTATAAGGATGATTAAATAACTAAAAAAATATTCTATATTATAGTTTTTGAGTCACTTGTATAAAAAAGAACTTATTATAGAGGTTATAATGATATTTGTACCTCTCACGGTTATAGGACATGTCTGCACATTGACCATTAAATATTCCAATATATTTATCTCATTTAACCGAGAAGATTCCAATAACCCATAAAATTCCTTTAGCAAATATAATGCTACCTTAGGTTTATAATGTTATAATATCAACACTATTCTTTATAATAATAAAGATCCACTATATAAGGCTAAGAGATAATGAATAAGATTTTTCAAATGTCCTCAATGTCCAAAGAAAGGAAATTTTATTCAAAGGATCATAGAAATTTAATTTTTTTAATCTCTATATTACCACATATATAGCATCTAAGACATCCCATACAATCTAAGGAAGATGTAAGAAGAGACTATAGTTTAATTTTTTCATCACATACATTATAAAAGTCACTATACAAAATCACTATTCTATTAAAGGTTATATAATGAGCACGGATCATGAGACGGAGACTGAGATTCTCATTCATTATTGAATGGTAAATATCAATTTTTATTACTCTATTCACCATTTCATTGTTTGTGGAGTTATTTTACATGATGTACTATAAATGTTGTCTAATCATTATCCCATCAAGATCCACCCAACATTCTGCTATTCGATTGATAAAATCTATGTTTAGAAAAGTACATGCTTAAATTGTTTTCGTAATACTCCATCACCTTATAACAACCATGTTGATGGGTGATGAACTACATGGACTCTTACAAAATTATAGTATCATGAAAATAATATTGATAGATTATGTCCTTGATGTATTTCGTCTCCAATACCTCTTATCAACATTCCAATACATTCATATCCCACTTTCTCATACAATGAATTTCATGTTTTAAAATAACAGACATTAACTTTACTGAGTTCTATGTTTCCATTAAATTCATTATACATTGTGTATTTTCCATAAAAATATCCTCTTTATAAAGAAATTATTCCCTTGTATGGAAGGAAGTTTGTAGAGAACCGAATCATGACGTACATAGACATTACATTACTTTTTCGGAATACTTAGTACATAACAAAAACACACAGACAAGGACCGTAATAGTTTAATGTCTTTGGAAACTCAGAATATAATCTTCTAATCGTGGTGAAAGATTTTCAACATCTCACATAATGAAATTATTTTTTTTAAACCTAAATCCTTTCTTTATATCCTGGGGAAAAGAAAACATAAAAGGGTGAGCTCAAATGCTCAGTAAGGGTAAACAACAGAAATATCAATCACATCATATTCATAAGAACATATCTTTTGAAAATATTAACCTGCAAAAGAGATAATAATTTCATAACATGGGATAAATCATAGTAGTGAAATGTAATCCCAATAATCATAACATAAAACAAGAAACATTTTGGCATACACAGATAATCATAGAAAATAATTTCTTATTAGTCAAGACTCATTTCCAAGACTGTCTTAGTGGACAAAGTCCCTTTCTGAACCGTGTTCACTACTCATTTCAGTCCTGTTTCAATGAACCGGAATAACCTGCCGTTTCAGCCATGTCTATCTCATGAGATATAAAATCTTTACCCAATGCATTAGAGGGAGATATAGGTCCCACCGATCTCATAATGATACCATTCTTATGTGTGCCACAAAATCATAAAGCATACATCGTAGCATAACCCATATAATAAAAATGGGAATTTTAAACATCGTGACATCATAAAACAATTCATATAAGATAAAGGAATTCATAAAAATATTTCCATCACAACATAATCAAATCCATGTAATAATAGGTACAAAAATATAACCCTATATTATCTTAAATGGAAATTAATTTTTGATAAAACTCTTGAACTCCATTCATGTGGAAAATATCCTTTCTACTTCAAAAACACTTTTCCTTTCTTAACATGTCATACAATTCTAAACTAACAGAAGTTCATTAAAAATAAACTTGAAAACATATAAAGGAATATTCTTGGATATAATGTTTTAAAAATCCATTCATGTCGTATAAGTTAAAAAACATTCTTCTCGTAATTTTGTCGGAAAAGTCAAAAAATACCTCATACGAAAAACAACAAAAGATTCCTTTCATATATTTTACTAAAAACTCACCGAAGGGTAAAATTGGATTTAAAAAATTGGAGATGGATGGAAATAATATTACATATTGATGAAACATGGACGTGGATGATAAAATACACCCCAGTAAATTCCAAAGTATAAACAATCTCGGATAAAAATGAGATTGTGATATTTTCCTTACCTTAGGTCTGATTTGATCCGTAAGTGTCCGAACCTCCTGTATAATGATTTAAATAAGGTCATTGACTTATTCCTGAACCATAATTATTGTTATGATATCATATATGGTCATATTCTTAGCTTATTATTAGTAATATTTCATTACTACTTGTTATTCGGGTGTTTATTACTTTTTTGTTCTTATGCGTGTTTGTCGAATAAATTATTATTCTTCTATATAGGTTATAGATACCTCATTTCCAGAATGGTATTATTTTAATATATATCATATTCATTCTTTCAATTCATTTATGTAATCATTTTGCAATGAATATCATGTCGAACGAATCGCATCACATCATTGAGACGGTATTCCGTACGTACACACGAGCAATGATATCGTTCCCATGATCGTGGAATTGTATTGGAGTGCATGTATACTATTTGAGAATCAATATCACTTTTTAATAGTCATATATAGTCATTATTTACACCATTATACCCATCCAAGTAAGGTGGTGGTGGAAAATAGATTACACCACGGCGTGGAGACGGTATTCCGTACGTACGCGTGCGCGGTGATTTCTTTTTTAGTAGGATGGATAGATGGTGAAATAGAGTTGTTTCATACATATAATAACATATCAGTATATTATTGATACTGATGTTGTTACTTTATAATGAAAAAACTAAAGAAGAAGAAGTGGAAGAAGAAATAAAGGTGAAACAATCGCTAACAGACATTACCTCTTCTTTGAAGTGCTTCTTTGAGACCTCCTTTTAGGTTACTAAAATAGGTCATTAAAGAAGACCACAACCTCTAGGATGTTTCTAGGGAAGTGGAGAGGTTAAATTGATAGGGGTTGGCCGAGCTTTAAGGCTCAAAGTGGTGTGAGGAAGAGGGAGGAGGAGGTGCCCTTTTATAAGGGAGGAGAGGGGTACCTTTGGAATAACTAAAACTATTATTTTATTATAAAGTAAAATTCGGTTTTAAATAGCTCCAAAGTGATTAATTTCGAAGCTAAGGTGGGTATGGGTATAAATACTCTCATACAATAGAATTTAGTCAAGTTTAGGTTACTATTTTAACCTTTTAATTTAGATTTAACATTAAGTTAAATAATTTTACTTTTACCGTGTCTTCTTATATTCTTATACTATAAGGTTAATAAACTTACTATAAAAAGTCAAAAGAAACCCAAGTTGTTTATTATTAATATATATAACATTATATACGTCATTTGTCCGATACATAGATTTTTAGGAATAAAATAACAATTAATAATAAAATAATTGTTTTAAAAACTATTTTATGTCAATTTTGACACTATATAGTAATTGATTTTTGTGAAACTTTTAACAGAAATATTAGTTCAAAAAAGTTAATTAAATCAATAATAACATGTCTTATTAACCTATAAAATTAGTTCAATTTATAAAAAGTCTTAAATTACATTTATTTGGGTATTTATAACATCAATTATGTCAATATTTAATTAATAAGACAATTACTACATCATCTTTGTGTCATAATAAATGATAATTATTTAATCCCTAAAAATTCTAAATAAATTCCTATGATGTATTTAATTTTATTAGATTTCTGGAGAATATTAATGTTCGATGTTTCATGAAGTTCATCACTAAATTAAAATTATATACTTATAAAATTTAAGAAAGTGACATGTTGTCACATTCTTTGGTTTTAATAATAATTAAATTATTTTCATGGAACAAAGTCCATTAAATGAATCTAATACGACCCTTAGGTGATATGGGTAGACTTTTAGTCATCCAATAGTATTTTGACATGTGTTAGTGTAATTTTATAATATTATATTTACCCTTAATTACCCGATTTACCTTTAACTATGGTAAATAAAATTTTCTGTAGTTACTATTCATAATTCCCAAAAATAAAAAGTAGCTTATTAACATAATTTTTATCCAATGATTCCAAATATTGAATCCATTTTTCCAAAATTCAATACAAAAAAGTTGCAGAAATTAAATTAAAATTAATCTGGTTGTCGAAAGAAAACGGGGTTTTCTTTAAAACATTGTAAAAGATTGAATTGATTTATCCTACGAATTCAAGGTAGAATAAATGCTAATGACGTAAATTATATTAAATGTTAAAAATATATTCTATTTATATTTTAAAACCATTCAATATTATAATTTAACCATATAAATTATTGCGATGAAAAAAATTGTTTTAAATAAAATATAGCGTGTTTTTACTATTCATCAAAATATGAAACTTACCTGAATAATATGAAAAATTTATCCAAAGTAAATTTTTATTTCATGATTCCAAAGAGGAATTTTATTTTGTCAAATTGAACTTATAAACATGTCATAAACTATATTTAATGTGGCTGCACCATCAAAAGGCGGCAAAATTGCATTTTTTTGAAAAATACTCATTTTACCCGAAAAATTTATTTTGTTTTTATGCCATGTTTTAGAAAATGTGTAAGATGAATAATAATGTTATAATATTCAAAATTTAGTTAATACTATTCATAACGGCTAGTTCATAATAATATTATAATAATATATCGTTGTTTAGTGAAACCCGGTATTGCGTACAACTCACGCTATCGAGGAAGGTCGTGATTTCGTGTAATGCAAGACAAGTCAGGGTTGCGTGTGTGCAAGAATCATTCGCTATTTCGTATAACATAATCCAAACATATTTCATTTATACATTGAATATATATATATATACTCGATGTTGCGTAGAATAACTATTATCAAAATTGTGTGTAACACGATCCAAGAATAGTGTTGTGTATACTGTAAGATAATACGGTGTTGCATATAGCGCAAGGTAATCTTGGTGTTGCATACAACACAAGACATTAATGAAATTAAAATAATATTTTTCATAAAATCTCAGGGTGTTACATTCTACCCCCATTAAAATGAATTTCTCCCTCGAAATTCGTCTAGGTTATAAATGGTTTACTACTCGAAAGATTGTTTAATAGAAACCCACATCGTAAAAAGGAATACCGAGACATGGCTTTAAGAACTAATGTATGAAATGTAACAGTTACCCAAATTAACTCATCACTGGGTTTCCACATATGAGAACATTGGTGAAAGTATGGATATGGAAGAAAAATCTAACCATCAAGTTCTGATGAATAGTTGTAGAGAACATGGCTATGAAATAGCCAACAATCACAAAGACATAGATTTGTGATGATCTAAGGTACCAGCTGATTCATCAGATATTAGGGCACTAGGAAAACATTTTTGGTTTTCCTGATCAATTACCTAAATTTGGTGAATTAAAAGAAATACTTACATGATTTTTGTACAATTTCACTGTTGTTCGTGCTTTGAACAATTTCCACTTCATCTCTTAAAGAAATGAAGTTGAATTTTTTATTCATGAAGTGTTAATAGATCATGTGATAGAATGATGGGTCATTCCATCTGTTTCAAACAAAAGGTTAACAAAGTTATCAGATATATATAAGTCCATCTATGGTGAGGTTAATCGTATACGATTCTAAAAATGAACTTATACTTCATATATCATACTACATAATAAAATAAAACTAGTATCTACTAACCAGGGACTTCCTGTAGGCCAGTGGTAGGAGATAAAGGCCAGTCGCACTTCGGTTGTGGGTTCGATTTCTATATCCTTGTCCAACGCGATGGGCTGTCGCCCATCCTGCAGGTTGTCCTTTTTCTAAAGCTATATTACTATAACATCCCGTCAATAATTTCGAAAAAAGATCTATCCTAACTTATGTCTAACATAATCTATTCCAATCTTTAGTCTTATCTAAAATACTTCAGTCCAAGCTCATAGTATAAAGAAAATGATTACTTGAAATGTCACATAACAATCAGGTGAATGCCATCATTTATCAGAAGATATGTCTTGTTGGTCAAATTCCAAAAATTCAAAGGCCTTAGTCATGTATTCTCTTGAAAAAAATGAATACCCATTGAACCTTATTGAAAACATGAATGTTGTTAAAAGTTAACTCTTTCCACATACCAAAATCATAAAAATTCTATATACTCAAACCATGATATCACTTAGTCCTTATATCAATCATGAGCTCATGAATACAATCAAACATCTCATTTTCTCTTTATCCCTTCATTATGCGCATATCATCTGCTTTCCAAAATATTTGAATCACATTTCATGGTTACCGGTACCTTAAATTTATTGAAAACCACAATAGAATAAAACAAAAATATTTTAATACACAATTAAAGTACCTCAACAACATTATTCTTGAATACCAATACATAAACACATCAATCCATCCTCGTCAATTATTGTCCTGGAATAAGTCCTTCTTTGATTTAGAAGTAACTTTTTAGGCCAGGGCATTGAGTTGGGTAATACCCGTGTTCTCCAAAAATAATACATTGAACTCCATAATAGTCTGTCACTCTATAACCCTTTACTCCACACATATAACATCGGTCCCTCCATTTGAGGTATTCCTCAAGTTTCTTCTACCATTCTTTAGAAATCTCAATCTTCCTTTATTTATGCTCCTCAACATGCGAACATGCATAATAGTATATCTTCCTCTTCTTTTATGAATTAGGCATACCACTAAATTTCACCTTGTTAATCATATATCACGATGAATGATTCGGCATAATCACAATATCATTCTCATTAGGCATTACACTATTTTGTTTCCCATAGTCACCAATTTATCCATTGGATTCAATGATAACAAAATTCCTTCTGGTTCCCTCCATTAACTAAAACACAAAAAGAATTCTGTGAGAGGAAAAAATCATGCTAGAGAAAGAAACATAGTAAAGGTGGAGTACCCTCAATATCTAACATCATAGGTTAAATTCTATTATCATCAGCGCAATTCTAGGACTATAACCTATACGTATAGTTAACCTTAGATCCATCCCTAGACATAACAAAAAAATATCTCTAGGGATCTCACTAACGTTTTCGCATCCTAGTTTCCAATGGTTGACTAAACCTTTCCTCTAAAAGCAACTATAGAGACCCGAAGCATGACGTACATAGACATTACATTACTTTTACGGAATACTTAGTACATAACAAAAACAAACACACAAGTACCATAATAGTTTAGTGTCTTTGGAAACTCGGAATATAATCTTCTAATCGTGGTGAAAGATATTCAACATCTCCCATAAAGATCTTCTTTTTTTTAAAATAAATCCTTTCTTTATATCTGGGGAAAAGAAAACATAAAAGGGTGAGCTCAAATGCTCAGTAAGGGTAAACAAAATAAATTTCAATCATGCCATATTCATAAGAACATATCTTTTGGAAATCTAATCCTACAAAAGAGATCATAATTTCATAACATGGGATAAATCATAGTAGTGAGATGTAATACCAATAATCATAACATAAAACATGAAACTTTGTGGCATACACACATAATAATAGAGAATCATTTCATATTAGTCAAGACTCATTTCCAAGACTATCTTAGTGGATAAAGTCCCTTTCTGAACCGAGTTCACTCCTCGTTTGAGTCCTATTTCACTGAACCGGTATAACCTGCCATTCCAGCCATGTCTATCTCATGAGATATAAAATCTTTACCGAATTCATTGGAGGGAGATATAGGTCCCACTCATCTCATAATGATACCATCCTTATGTGTGCCACAAAATCATAAACCATACATCATAGAATAACTCATGTAATAAAAATGGGAATTTTAAACATCGTGACATCATAAAACAATTCATATAAGATAAATGAATTCATAAAAATATTTCCATCACAACATAATAAAATCCATGTAATAATAGGGATAAAAATAGAACCTTATATTATCTTAGATGGAAAATAATTTTGATAAAACTCTTGAACTCCATTCTTGAGGAAAATATCCTTTCTACTTCAAAAACACTTTTCCTTTCTTAACATGTCATACAATTATAAATGAAAATAAGTTGATCAAAAATAAACTTGAAAACTTTTAAAAGAATATTCTGGGAAATAATGTTTTAAAAATCCATTCATGTCGTATAAGTTAAAAAAACATTCTTCTCGTACTATTGTCGGAAAAGTCAAAAAATACCTCGTATGAAAAACGACAAAAGATTCCTTTCATATCTTTTACTAAAAACTCACCGAATGGTAAAATTGGATTTATAAAATTGTAGGTGGATGGAAATAATATTAAATATTTTGGAAACATGGATTTGAACGATAAAATACACCCTAGTAAATTCCAAAGTATAAACAATCTCGGATAAAAATGAGATTGTGATATTTTCCTTACCTTAGGTCCTATTTGCTTCGTAAGTGTCCGAACCTCCTGTATAATGATTAAAATAATGTCATTGACTTATTCCAGAATCATACTTATTGTTATGATATCATATATGGTCATATTCTTAGCTTATTATTAGTAATATTTCATTACTACTTGTTATTCGGGTGTTTATTACTTTTTTGTTATTATGCGTGTTTGTCGAATAAATTCTTATTCATATTTTTAGATTATAGATACCTCATTTACAGAATGGTATTAGTGTAATATATATCATATTAATTCATTCAATTCATTTATATAATCATTATGCAATGAAGATCATGTAGAACGAATCGCATCACATCATGGAAACGGTATTCCGTACGTACACACGAGCGATGATATTGTTCCCATGATTGTGGAATTGTATTGGAGTGTATGTATACTATTTCAGAATCAATATCACTTTTTAATAGTCATATATATTCATTATTTACACCATTATACCCATCCAAGTAAGGTGGTGGTGGAAAATAGATTACACCACGGCGTGGAGACGGTATTTCGTACGTACGCACGCACGATGATTTCTTTTTTCGTAGGATGGATAGATGGTGAAATAGGGCTGTTTCATACTTATAATAACATATCAGTATATGAGTGATACTGATTTTATTACTTCATAATGAAACAACTAAAGAAGAAGAAGTGGAAGAATAAATAAAGATGAAAGAATCGGTAACGGACATTACCTCTTCACTTAAGTGCTTCTTTGAGACCTCCTTTTAGGGTACTAAAATAGGTCTTTGAAGATGACCAGAACCTCTAGGAAGTTTATAGGGAAGTGGACAAGATAATTGGCAGGTGTTGGCTGAGCATTAGGCTCAAAGTGGTGTGAGGAAGAGGGAGGAGGAGGTGCCCTTTTATAAGGAAGGAGAGGGGTACCTTTGAAATAACTAAAACTATTATTTTATTATAAAGTAAAATTCGGTTTTAAAAAGGTCCAAATTGATTCTTTTCGAAGATAAGGTGGGTATGGGTCGAAATCGTATCATCCAATATAATTTAGATGAGTTTAGGTTCCTATTTTAACCTTATCATTTAGATTTAACATTAAGTTAAATAATTTTACTTTTACCATGTCTTCTTGTGTTCTTATACTAAATGGTTAATAAACTTACTATAAGAAGCCAAAAAAACCCCAAGTTGTTTACTATTAATATATATAACCATATATAAGTCATATGGCCGAACCTTAGATTTTTAGGATTAAAATAACAATTAATAATATAATATTTGTTTTAAAAACTATTTTATGTCAATTTTGACACTATTTAGTAATTGATTTTTGTAAAAATCATAAAGAATGATTATTTCAAAATATGTTAATTAAATCAATAATAACATGTCATATTAACCTATAAAATTATTTTAATTCATGAAAAGTTTTAAATTACAGTTATTTGTGTATTTATAACATCAATTATGTCAATATTTCATTAATAAGACAATTACTACATCAACTTTATGTCATAATAAATGATAATTATTTAATCCCTAAAAATTCTAAATAAATTCCTATGATATATTAAATTGTATTAGATTTCTGGAGACTATTCATGTTCGAAGTTTCATGAAGTTTATCACCAAAATAAAATTATTATACATATAAGATTTAAGAAAGTGACATGTTGTCACATTCTTTGGTTTTAATAATAATTAAATTATATTCATTCACAAAAGTCTATTAAATGAATATAATACGACCCTTAGGTGATATGGGTTGACTTTAATTCATAAAATATAATTTTTACATGTTTTTGGGTAATTTTATAATATTATATTTACCCTTAATTACCCGATTTACCTTTAACAATGGTAAATAAAATTTACCATAGTTACTATTCATAATTCCCAAAAATAAAACGTAGATTATTAACATAATTTGGATCCAATGATTCCAAATTTGGAATCCATTTTTCCAAATCCAATACACAAAAGTTTCATAAATTAAATTAAAATTAATCCCCTTGTCGAAAGAAAACCGGTTTTTCTTTAAAACATTGCAAAAGATTGAATTGATTTATCCTACGAATTCAAGGTAGAATCAATGATAATGACATACATTATATTAAATGGTAAAAATATATTCTATTTATAAATTAAAACCATTTAATATTATAATTTAACCATATAAATTATTTTGATGAAAAAATTGTTTTAAATTAAAATATACCGTGTTTTTACTATTCATTAAAATATGAAACTTACCAGAATAATATGAAAAATTTATCCAAAGTAAATTTTTATTACATGATTCAAAATAGGAATTTTATTTTTTCAAAGTGAACTTATAAACATGTCATAAACTAGATTTAAAGTGGGTGCACCATCAAAAGGTGGAAAAACTGCATTTTTTTGAAAAATACTTATTTTACCCGAATTTTTTTTTTGTTCTTATACAATGTTTTAGAAAATGTGTAAGACGAATAATAATTTTATAAGATTCAAAATTTAGTTAATACTATTCATAAAGGCTAGTTCATAATAATATTATAATAATATATCATTGTTTAGTAAAACCCGGTATTTCGTACAACACATGCTATCGAGGAAGGTCATGATTGCGTGTAATGAAAGCCAAGTCAGGGTTGCGTGCTATGAAAGAACCCTTCATTATTTCGTTTAACATAATCAAACCATATTTCATTTATACATAGAATATATATATATATATATACTCAATGTTCCGTAGAATAACTATTATCAAAATTGTGTGTAACACGATTCAAGAATAGTGTTGCGTATACTACAAGCTAATACGGTGTTGCGTATAGCGCAAGGTAATCTTGGTTTAGCATACAACACAATACATTAATGAAATTAAATGAATATTTTTCATAAAATCTTAGGGTGTTACAAAGTTTCATGTAGAGAATTACCAATCATTAATCTCTTTATTCTCTAGGTTCTATTTTAACTTCTCTAGTTGGGTATAAGATTTTGATAACACCAAAATCAATTGTATGAATATTACACACCATACCCTAAATATGATTTTTCCTACTCATGAATTTTTTATTGGATTATTATTTAAAAAATAGTGAAAATCAACAATCAATAATCAACTTTTAATTGAAAGACACTGTTAAAGATATATCTTTTGAATAATGAATCTAATTTAATTTCAAGAAATTAATCAATGATAACTATTTATAACACACCGTGGTATCTTACAGCTAATTATGAAAATATATGTCTTGACACTCACTAATAACCAATCCCTTATGTCAAATCAACCATATCTCATTCCATACAAGAGAAATATAAAAAAATATATGTACCACCTTCGATGAAACAATCTCATGAACAATCCTAGGTCTCCCATAAAACTGGTAAAATAAAGTATCTCCCAACAATTCTCTAAGGGTGACACTAATTCACATTAGATGAAAACGTGTGCCTAGGAATCGATGAAAAAAAATTGATTAAATTTTTCCAGGATATAAAATATATATCTAATACCATTTTTTTATATGACATAACCATAGACAAACAATTTTGTTGTACATGAAGAAAACATGTAAAGACTATGATAGGAGACAAAAGTATTTTATCGAATGAAATCCCCAACTTAAAAAACCAAATGGAAAATTTTATGTGATATGAGGGTTTTCATCCTACACCATCAATTCTACCATCCCACACCCTCTACCTTCACTAACCACTACCTTCTCTTTGATAATTTTGATGACCTATATATAACTAGACATGTTTTATAAATTCCTAATGATATATGTATGATGTTCTAAAAAGAATACTAGTAGGGTTCCACCATGTTTTCCATTAGAAAACTTTAATTAATATATCCGTTTTTCACACACTAAAGTTACAATAAAATATAATAAAATTAATAGTTCTATATCAGTAACAGAGAAATTAATATTTTCATATAATTTCTAGAAACATGGATCAAAGAAGAATTTCCAAAAACCATGAATGGAAAAACAATTTTACTATTATATGGGTTCTAAACATTCCGAAAACAATATCAATAGGTAGTTTCAAATGGTATTAATATTTAATCATCTTATCAATATAGAATAATTGGCTAAATCCCTATGGTATGTTAGATCTAGGGAAAATATATTTTTAAGCATCGGTGATCAATGACTCATCTATTTTCCTTGAAAAACTATTTAGGAGATAAGCATCATGGACCATAGAAGGATTCATCTTGGGATAGTGGTGCCCTATCAGGACTAAGAAAATATTAGAAATATTTCATTTTCATAAATGCATGAATAGGTTCCCAAAAACCATCCTAGAAATATATCATCGTCTTACTGCAAGATACACTGGTTCCCATATGAAATCATCCTCAAATATTCAAGATTTTAATTTTGTGCATTTGATGGACCACAATTTATACATCTATGTTAAAAAGAAGAACCCAAGGAAATTTTTCCATACTATAATATTTTAATTTATATCAATTTTCATGGAGTTGTTATTTAAACATTATAATAATTCAAAACCAGTATAGTGAATCCAATAAATTAATAAAACAGAATTTAGAATGAACCATTACCAATTCATAAGAATCACATGCTTATAGAGAAATTTCAACATAAAAAATGAATACCATTAATGATCAGGTTACTAAACCAAAAATACATGGTCTCAGAGAACTCATATTTCCTCCCTAACTCAGTTGACCAATATATATGAATATTAATAAGATCGTACAAATAATAATATACCTTATAATGTATTTTTAGAGACTTTATTTATTTCAAAGAGATAAGAGTATATCTACAATTATGATGAAGAGGGAGTGAATAATGAAAAATATAATTAATTTCTAACATAAACAATCCTTAAAAGCAATAACATAACTATTCAGAAAGAAAAAAATTACCAAAACAATAAATGAAGATACTTAGGTCCAAAATCTTATGAATAATGAGGAATTGTGCAATATTTGAGTGTAAAATATGAATAAATAAATATAATTTTCTGTTTATTAAAAATGGATAGCATTTTATAATAGTTTAATTTGATAAACCGTTCACCAACCATTGCAGTCTTACAAGCTCTCAAGAGTCATGCATAGTTTCTTCATAAGGATTAATGAACCAGGAGACAATTTTTATAATATCAATTGTCTTAATATTTAATGTTTATTTGATAATGTTTTTCGGAATTCTAAAGTATGCAAAAGATTTAATCCAATCCTAGAAACCTCAACCCAGTATGTTGTTTCATGAAAAAGTGACATGGTTTCTACAAATAATCCACCAACACCAATCAATTTGACACACTAATAAATATTAATGACACCGAATAAAACACTAGAAATGAAATAAATAATATGTAGTCAAATAATAAGATCATATGAAAGTAGAAGTTTTACTTGTTTATGGATCATGAAATACCATATATCAGGGTAACACTTGTTCATATTATTTGACATAATGCTGGCGAGGATACTCCTATATCATTTCCTATGTTCTATAGATTTCATGTATATGATACATTAATAATTTTTAGGAAATTCATGATATCTATTATAATAACCCCAAAACTAACAACATCATCTACTAAATAATATATTATCATCAGAAAATGTTACACAAATAAATTTAATTATACATAGCATTTTTCACTCATTAAATATTTAATTAAATAATAATAAAATTTTAATATAATAATTTTTTAATAGTTTTTATATTAGTAAATTGGAAAATATTTCCCCTTATTAATCCAAATTTTATCTCTATAGTTACACTAACATATAATAGAGCATTTATATTGTGTTCACCTTGAAATTATTGTGTTATTCACATGAAATTTTAATCCATAATAGTTGTCCACTTTATTTTTTAGTAGTTTTTGTATCAAAAATATAAATGGAAAAAATATTTCTTATTGGATATATTTTATGAAATATTTTTTATTCTTTTGATAACATTTTGAATAACTGCTATCATTTTCAAATTTTACAAAACTTTACAACAAACATTTTATTGACTTTAACTAAATAATTATCATAAACCCATATCAATTAAAAAATAAGATGTAAAATGTTTTAACGTTCAAATATTTTTCATTTTCAATGGACATAACATAATCTAAATTTTCATAAATGAGATTTGTGTACATAACTATAGATACAGACACAATTTCATTCAAAAAAATGAATATAATATTTATTACCATAATTCATTCATAATTTTTCCCCACATTGAAAATATACTTTTTAATTGTATAAACATTGTATGTTACTATACATAAACATAGTCCCTTATTTTACTAACACACTATTTTAGTAATGTGTTTAGAATTTTTATAAACTCTATCAAAAAAATTAAATCATGAAAACACCTCATAAAATGATGTATATGAGTTTTATGTATATGGTTATCAAACCACATTGGATTCACAATCCTAAAAATATTAATATTATTTTTTGTAAATGATGAAAACATTACTCTATTTTTTAAACTTATAGGTGAAATTTATCCCAATTTGGTGATTTTTCAATCATTTTTTTATACAAATCATTTTATATATTTAATTTATATAAATTCTATGTAAAAAATTTATATCTCATATCAATTCTGAAATAAATAATATATCCTTTCAATTCATATGGTATTACACTAATTGATTAACTATAGTGGTAACAAAGGCGAAATATTCTAGAATAATTATTTTAATCATTTTTGAATAATAATTTATTTGTTTACCTTGCCCATATATATTTTTTATTATTGATTAATAATTTAAAAAATTATCATTATTTTACTTATATTACTAGACTATGTGATATTCTCATACATGTATTGAGAATTTTATAATTCAACATGTTATATATCATAACCCCTCAAAAATTAAAAAATATTACTTTTTAATTAAATTCAATCTCATTGATGTCTTGTGATGCACATAATATTGAGGTAAATACAAACAAGATACACTATTAAAATATTATTTTATTAAAATAACTATTATATCATATCCATTAAATTGAAAAGTATTAATATGCCAAAAAAATTGTTGAAAAATGTATAAAATAAAATAAATTATTATATATTGGTATGATATAAAATGAGGATCCCTTGAAATAAAAAAGACAAGATTTTTAAAAAAAATATTCATTAAAAAGACATTTTATTCATGATTTTGACACATAAGATAAAATAAATTTTTATCAATTTTATAAATTTTATTTCATAAAATTATATTAATTTTTAAAATCATAATATAATATTTAATGAAAACTACTTATTTAACAAATTTATAAGAATAAATTGAATTTAAAGATGTATTAAAAGTTATGTTATTGAAATTATATATTAATTAATAAAAAATATGTCATTTTAAAAATATTCATTTTGAATTGTGATATAAAAACAAATTCACTTTGGAAGGATTATATTTTTGAAAATTATTTTTTAAACATGTTTCCGGGTGTAATATTAAATTTAAATCTCTCAATTTAGTGTGTTAAATTTATAAAAATGAATTCCTTATTGTGATATAGAATTATTTATATTATATAATACGTCTATCATATATTTTAAATAAAATATATTCTAAAAATATAATAAAATTAATAGATTATGTAAAATAGGGTTACTAGGGGGTGAGACTAAAAATATACGAGTAAAAAATGATCCAAATCTTGTATGACCACTATTTTTGTGTAATATTATTATCTTAAAACATATTGGTTTCAAAAAAATTCCATTTTGGTGTTTTTTGGTATGTGAAAAACATGGGTGTAGTTGTTTCATTTAAAAGATTCCGGGTGTTTACTCTTCCTCACTTATAAAATGCCCCCACCTGTTCTGTAATTTAAACACTAATATAAAACATTTTATCTGAGATTTCCTACCCAAATATCTTCTAATAATCCTTCATATATTCCTGGAATCCATTTTAGTCATAAATCCAAACAATGATGGATTTTTCTGGAAAATAAATAGATGTTGAAAAAAGAAGAAGTATCATCCATAACCAATCATTTAATATTATTTCTTGACAAATATTCATTTACATATAATTAAAACATAATTTGAAAGTCATATCAATACATTAAATATATTAATATGTTTTTATTTTATGTTCTAGACCTTAAACTGTCTCTGCCCCCCTCAAATGGCAAGAGAACCTGTTTATTTTTTTACTTAGGTGGACTTCCGCCTCAGAAACTGACATATTTCTTTTTCAATCACTTCTTATCACCAATGGATATAATTATTATATAATAATTATTTATATTATTTATCATATTATTATGACTATTTAATTATAATATTACAAAAAAAAATTACTTTCCATTTTATAAGAAGTACATTGATGTTGCACATGAGTTTGGTGGACTACCGCTTCATGAAATAAAGTGTTTCATTTTTTACATATGATATTGATAGATGATACTAATGATTAAATTTATGTTATTACGTAATAAAAATGGATTATTTGTCTTTGTATAAAATAAATATATCATTTAACATCTCAAATTATTATCCATTGAATAAATTACTATGTCATTCATGTGCACAGTGGACTAACTCGTCACGATGTGAGGTGATTCGATTTTCATGCACTATTTATGTGGAAGGTTAAAAAGAATTAATTTAATGAATATATGTGGTACATATAATAAATACTATAAAATATTTAAAATCAATATCAAATCCACTTTCTAACCCTTTATCCCACTAATGAATGGATAACGTTGCCTGTTCGTATATATGACCTACTATCTCCACGAAGAGATTTGATTCACTATCCTTGTAAAAAATTAGATAATAATCCTAAATATATACCTAATGAGAGAAATTATAATTTTAAAATTAATTTTATTACTGATATTTTTTAAATATATCCAATATTCAAAATATGAATCATTTAAGATAAAACATCCATGAGATAAGAGGACAATTAACTACTCAGAAAATAGTGATAAAGAATGATTGTTAATGAAAGTTTCATAAGTTTTTTTAAAAGGGTTAATATATGATATTATAAATAATGAATATTATTCTTGTATTATTTAATAAAATGTATAAAATAAAATATAATTGGGTAATGATTACTTAACTAAACATAAGTGTTAGATTATGGGTATTCTTAACTAAATTTACCTTCATTATGTTATAAGTTAACTCCATTGATTAATTAATGCCTAATTTATGTGTGAAATAATAATTTTTTTATTTATGTTTTAACCAGAAAGATGCAGGCCCAGGCCGAATGCCCGGTCCCAATTTTAATTAAAAAAGAAAAAAGTAGTACAAAGTACATAGGAAAGAAAGAGAAGTCACCCCCAACAACAATGCCACTCAAAAGACATCAAATTCCCCATCATCACCAACAACCAATTCATCTGGATCTGCTGATTCCCACTCAGATGGAGCATATTGGTTGAGCATATTGAAGTATTGCTCCCTAAGACATAACTCCCTTTCCGACAGAGATTTCCTAGACACTGCCTTATTTTGTCCCTTCTTTGTGTTTACTTCCTTCCCTTTTCCATTTTTGGTAGAGGACCTCGTAGACACCGTCTTCGGCATGTTGGAGTAGTCTTTTATAGGTTTCTTCTTTTTTGTATCAGTTCCGGTTCCCATATTACCATTCCCATTATCAGATGTTCCTTTCCATTCTCCCTGAACCATGTCACTATACGAGGCCTTGAGCACCTCCCTCTCATTCTATTTATCACCATTGGAAACATCTCCCCCCTCCCTAGGGGCCTCTCTCCGACCCTTGAAGCAATCATTTCCTCCCCCCTCCGAGGTTGAAACCCTCAAGTAAGTCTGATTGATGTCAATAGGGGTTAACACATTGCTGCCTGGAAATGCTACATCATTATCCACTGCCACCTACATAGACACCAGGTTATCTGATGCAATATGAGTGAGCTCCTCCTCCACCAGTTTTCCATCTAGCACACTTTTCCCATTTCCTGCTTGCTGTGTGTTATCCCGAAATGCTTCCCCCCCTCCATGCTCACATGTAACCATCCCTTCATCCTTCTCCATTTGGACCGGAACAGGAACATCAAGAGCAGAAAAGAGATTCCTTAAACAGAGATCTAGGTCACCCATCACACCCAGATTGTCACAAGACGAGATCTTATCCATTGTTTCAGGACCCCCAGGCATCACAAGACCTGTTCCCAGGTGCTGAACACCATTACTTGGTGTTTCCCAACCTATCTCCTGAGGTTGCAATACTGGATGAACCTTCATCCCTTCAGCACCCTGGCACATCTACTTAACTCATTTTAAATGGCGTATATTCTTCCATTTATATATTATATAAAGAATAAATTATACTTTAAGATATTTTTATTTTATATTTATCTAATTCATTCATAGAACATTATCATTAAATAGTTTCGGACGTGATAATGGCTTTTGTTTTAATCTCGATTAAATTGGTATTGTTAATTCCCAAAATTCCATTATTTCAAAAATTTTTTATCATTTACTAGTAAAATCCATCCATTATTTGTCCTAATATAATTCATGAATGTTTTATGTAATACTTAAATTTCCCTTAAATTGGTTCTTAAAATGATAGATAATATATTTTTTAGAAAAATTTATATTACTTAGAACTTCGATCGAAAATAGGTTGTCTTTATTTCCTTGTTTTCATTAAAGTGTCTTCAATTATATTTAATTATTGAATGATTATTTAAATACATTTTCTCCGTAGTTAATTTTTTAAAAATGGTTCAAAATAAAATATTTTGTTATTTTTTGAATGAAATATATTTTAACATTTTTATTACGGTGTAAATAAAATGTACTATAACAAGATTCAAATATATGGATTCACCCACTATCAATAGAACTAAAAAACATGAATATTATTTATAATTATATTTATATTTTTCAATATTTTTTTTATTTATATTTTTTAATTATTGTTATTTTAAAAATTGATTTTGAAATTAAAGGTGTCATTCTTTCTCAAGAAATATGCCATGTAATATTTTGAACACATTTTCATTAATGTGGAAATCCTTTGATGTTACTAATTTTTTCAAATATATATATATATATATATATATAGTTTATAAATAACATAATATACCTTCATTTCATTGGAAAACACGTGAATTATGACCATATCTAATATATTTTTCTATGAAATCTCTTTTTATTTTAGGATATCACTATGAAAAATAAAATTAGGATAAAATGTTTTAGTTTCATTTGATGTATTATGTACATAAACTCCCAAATACACTAGGAAATTACAACCGTTGTGCGATAATTATACTATATTTATGTTTAAGAATAATGTAATAAAATGAGAAAATTAATTGGATCTTTATAGTTTGTATGAAAGGATATTTTTAGTTTTAAATTGGGAACTAGAATGAAAATTAGTTAGTGAGAACCCTAATGATATGTTTGCGGATAAAAAATTGTAAAAAATATATATCTGGACCATGGTAAATTATATTGAATTTAGTTACTAGGAAAGTATATCCCTATTTGGATACTAAATGTGAATTTGGTTCTAAAAAAATGTACCTGTGGGTTATAACTCTGAAAAATGTTGTTGGAATTGATTCAAGCATTACCTGTTACACGAAAACCGTCCTTACTAATCATTTATTTTAAAACATCCATGAGATATTACTCAAAAACTAAAATACTATTTATAAACAATAATGAAATATTTTAATAGATAATTTTAACTGATGACCATGTTATACATATTGTGTCTTATATTGAACTGATGGTGTCCTGATTTAGACATCATTTAAATAATTTTCATGATACTATTTTATTCCGCTATAAATAAATTATCTCATAATATACTTTTTAGTTATATTAAAATGACGAAACTAAAAGGATTGTGGTTAAACATGAATTTTATATACAATTTGTAGACCTGTAACCCAAAATAATGAAGACTAGTGTGATGGTTATTGAGATTATGACTAATCAGATATCAGAATATATAATTAGCAATGTGAAATTAAGTGACATTCCAAAAAATTAAAATATTTTGATGACTGAATTTTATGAATGTTTATGTGAAAATTATCATAGATTACATAATATTAGTTTTTTGACAAGTCATGATAGGTTTAAGGATAACATAGAAGAATATCTACATTAGAGGGAAATATGTTTTCAATTTTGAAATGGTCTTCATAGAAAAATAAATTGTCAATAATATAATATATTATATTTCTGGAATATGGGAAGTATCCATGTAAATGACCAAAACTAATGGTTATCTACCAGAACATAGAAGGAATTATCTTATACTAAATCCTTTAAATAAGAGGGATCAATTATTTTCCTATTGGGATTCGGGAATTATTTTGTATAAGTACTTGTTTTGATGTTATTTTAGTTATAATAAGAATCAAACATCTTTCGACTGTGTTAATTTTGGAAAAATTAATGCTATAATTTTAGTTTTACTAAAGATTTATGTATGCAATCACTGTTTTATGATTGTATGATTGATAATGAGTGAAAATTTTAATTAAAACATTTTTTTGTTTCATGTAACTGTATATCGATTTAAATAGATATTTTTTGGGAGATGATTTATTAGGATCATGTATATAGAAAATTATATTTTAATTGAAATAGATTATTTGGAATGATTGATATTATTATGTTTTGAAATGTATACTAATGGGTTGTAAGGATAAACACTAATAACACATATTATATTGATATTTGGGAGTTGCAATTGGGGTATTGTTGATAAATTATTATACTCAAAATATTTTTCTGACTAATTTGGATTCAGTAAATATAGGTGTAAAATCATGTTTTTTGAGACTCTGTCATCTATAAAAATTTAGTATTTGTTTTTAATCCATAAAAACATATTAAATTCTAATCATCTGTAAATAATATGATATTGTTTATGAAATGGTTTGAAGAATGAAATTAGAATTTTCATTTATTTATTTGTTTTTTATATTTTCTGTGTATATGGTAAAGGACATCATCTACTATTAGAAAAATATTTGGAAACATAAATATTATCCAATTACATTCATATCACATGATATATAATCTGTAAATTAATTTTTTTTTATATTTTTCATGTTATTAACTATCTCTTGATCATTCACTTTATTATGATCATTGAGATCTATGACTCTCGGTGGTTTTTTCATTATTTTATGTTAATACCACCAACAGTCACTGATTTTCTATAATTTTAAAACAACATTATGAATTATTCTAGATGAAATTTGTACATCTCTTTATCTCTTATCAAGATGATATTTTTGTTAACTTTTTTTTTATGTTTGTTTCAAAAAATATATTTTCAAATTCCAAACCATTCATTTTTTAGATTGACCATAAACTACTGGGATGTAATTAATTTAATGGGGGTTCAATTTTACACATTAATAAATTATAATTTAATTTATTTTTAATAAATTCAATATCTTCGAAAACTTGTGACACACAAAACACTACGATTAAATGAAACATGATACTTTATAAAATTTTATGATTTAAACATAACCAATTTAACATTATCATTAAATTTTATGGTATTAATAATACTATCTAAATTTTTAACACATATATATAATATATTCATTTATTATTTATTTTTTGGAAATAAAATAAGGATCTCTTGAAAGAAAAATAAATGTTTTCAAAAAAGTTGTTTTTCCGTAAATAATGGGTTTTTCTAACTTTGTTCAGATAATTTCAAATTACTTTTTGCCACATTAAAAAAATATTTAAAAAAATTACTTTATTTTTTATATCTTTATATAAAAATAATCTTTTAGTGATGTTTTGTTATAATTTTTAAATGTTTTATTTTTTTAATGAATAGAAAAAATACTGTTTGTTATTAATAACTTCCTTTTTTGATTAACAAATTTACAACACCCATATTATTTTAATGTGGTTTTGAAATCAAAATATATTGATTATATATTATTTAACTCAAAATAATTCATATAAATTAATTTCATATTGAATAATGATGTAATTTTTTTCAATATTTCAAAGTATTTCATTTTGAAAACCACAAATCTATGACATTAAATTTAAATGAAATTTTGTCTCTAATTTGATTTGAATATGGAAAAATTAATAAAATATTATAAATCATAATTACTAATATTATCACACATGGTTAATATACTTTTTGAACATAGTAAATTATGAAAATAGAAAAAATTATTTAATATCGTTAAAGTAAAAAATAAGTTTATTATGGGGGTAAATTGAAATGAAATGTATTAAAACTTTCCATGAACATATATAAAAAATATTTTATAGTCACCTCTATACATTAAATATTTTATGAATAAGAAATATTTCATTTGTATCCTTTTTCAACAAGTAAAATATTCATTCAATTCATGATTTTCAATAAAATCATAATTTGTGCTATTCAACACATTTAAAATGGATCCCCCATATATCATTTAAACCCATCCCAATCAATATACATCAGAAGATAAAATCATTAAAAAAATCCATACTTTTATATGCATATCCCAAAATCCTTGGTTTGGTAAAAAATCTATCTAATGAATAATTTTGGTCCAAATGAAAAGATGTTTCTCAAATTAGTGGTGACGTCCTTAACTAAGAAATTTATTTTATTTATTGTAACACCAAAAAATATTTTCAAAAATTGATGAATAATTTGACAAAATTATAACTTATACTTACATTTATTATTTTAATGTAATCACCTTTATGCATTTCCTCATTACTCAAGTGAGAAATGAAATTGTCGATCGTGTGTATGACACACTTCAACATCGTGTTTCGATGTAATTCATTCTCTATCATCACTTTTCATGTATTGATAAAACGATGTATCTAATGTTTATATATTACATATATTATATAATTATACTTCTAAAATTATAAAATACCCATCTTCTTTAATTTCCCTTCTATAAGGGATATGATCACTTCGCATGTGTGTATGAAAGACCATGACTTTGTGAAGGGATTTTATTCTATTTTCAGATAATATGTACATAACAAGTAATAAATTTTAATTTTACAATGATATATGATATTATAAAAATATTGATCATTTTTAAAAACAATATTTAATATTATTTTTTATCTTCATATCCTTTTAGTTTTTTATAATTTTTTTCATTTATATAAAGGAATATCTCCTCACAAAGCGATGTTATTCATTTTTCAGAAATGATTTTCCAGGATCATAAAAAAGGATACATTTTGTTAATATAAGTTATATTTGTTACATGATATTAACTCTTTATACTTAGTATAAAATTCACTACCTTACACTTTAATAGATGGAGAAAATTACAACATCACTCATCTGTACATATGACTTACAATCTCCAAAAATAAATTTCAATGAAGTTAATAGTTCAATAATGATTATAAAGTGGTATTTATTTAAATTATTTCTATTTATAAAAATAATAACTTAATGGAGATGAGGGAACAATATAAATTATTTTAAACTTGAAATATTCATGAGAATACATGAAAGAGATAAAAAGGCAATTAACACCGTAATCGATATTAACAATGAAATATTGTTAATTAATAGTTTATAAGATTTTATAATAAAAATATTATTTGAAATTATAAATATTTATATGATTATATAATAAGTTAATAACTTTTTTAAATCCATTTTATAGGATGCTAAAGAGTACTCAACTGATTGGATGCAAGAATTAAGGGTTTTTTCTTAACTCAATATCAATTCAATGGGTTATATGACAAAATAGTTGATAATATTATGCCAAAATTATGTGTGAAATGAATTTTTTTTGACTTATTTGGAAATTAAACATTTAGTTATATTTATTTTCATTTTTTACGGAAAATCAAAATTATTGATTAATGCTCACCGAATTGATACAATAATTTTGTGGGATTCATCTTAACCTTCCTTCTTTAAGACACATGTACTATTATAGATTTCAATGGTTTATATACTATCCCATTAAAAACACTATGATTAATAATTTATACATCATTATATTTTATGTTATAATTTATCCACTTCATTAATGGGAATCTATGATTCAAAAATTACCAATTCTATAATGGATTATAATTCAATCTCATTTTAATTAGAAACATTTATTCCTAGATTTATAATGTTGTAAATTATTGAAAAAATTCCAAGAAAAATCATAATATTTTATTATATTGTTTTTATTGACGAAATATGAAATGAATAATACATTTCCACAAAGGTTAACCTACATGGTTAGTCTGTAGGATAGAAAAATCGTGCACCAATCGTGAGAAATACCATTGTCCCATTTTTCATGATTTCCTGGGGTGTCCCCACGATTTGGAAAATGTGCACCATAACCACGAACCCTCCTAGAGATCTCTTACTCATTGTGCATGGTTTTCATGTGTTCATTCATGGATTTCACTTGACATTCTCAAACTATTCACCATTATAAAAGAAACAATACCATCCCAAAAAACATCAAAACTCTCCAAAAATTTACCAAAACACAATATATATATATATAAACGAATAAATAATTGTTATATACCTCAAAATGGGTGTGATAAATTCTCCCTATACTTATTATATACATTATTGAAAATTATAAATACATCACTTTCATAAAATATATCTTACCATTTCCTAACCATTTCTTTCTCATGTTCCCATGTCTCATCTTGAATCTGACCATGTTCCCATAAAACCCAAACTAAACCGATTATTTTTCCATGCATGAAATTATCATTCCAATATAAAATTCAGACTATCAAATTTAACAATGAATATTCTATTTCTAGATCAACACGTTCCCATAAAATCACATGGTCTAGATTCAGAAGAAATAAATTAAACTTAGATACATGAAATATATTATGCAAAACATTAAACATGATTGCTAGGATTACCGATATGAAAAAACACCAATACTCTCATTTATCTACAAAGGCATAATTTATCTTAGATATAATATTAACTTATTCCAAAATTAATGATTCCATATCCTATGAGATATTCTCTAGAGTATGTGATTACCCACCTCAAGCAGTAATGACCATAAAAGGTGATATGTATATGATTTCGAATGATTCAGAGATGTCTCCATTATTTTATTGATCATTTTAATATTATATATTATATATTGGAATGAGATCATCCCAACCAAAGATGCCTCACCTATTTCATTGTTATAGTATATATTTTTTAAAAAAAATATTCATAACGTAGAGGTTATAAGGGGAACCATGGTGTTAGATAATAGTAATGGTTAAATTATATCCCATGTTTTCATTATGGATGACATTATTATTTTTGCAGGGAAACATATGATAAATTTTCGACTATTAAGAAATTAATTACTCTCTACTAAAATAAATCAAGATGAAAATATAATTTAATAATACCCTGATCAATAATTAGTAGAGGTGTTCCAGAAATAGAATGGTTGAGTTATAATTTATTACTAATGTTAATAATGATGAAAATTTCAAAAACAAATATCTATGGTTTCATTTTTTTTGAATATAAACATATAAATATTAAAATATATCATCGAATTGGTCCAAAATAACATTAATGGGTTGAATGTAAATTAAATTTTTATAGTCAGTAGGTCTTATTAATTTTATATTCTTATTAATTTACAATGTACAATTTTTAAATGTTCAAATGTTTTGATACTCCAAGTAATTTTTTTCATGGGTTTTTTTCTAGCCATTTTTATGAGAAAATTTACATATAATAGAAGAAACCACAACTAACATTATATATATTATTCTCTATAAAATATCATCTACTATGGGGATTCAACACAATGTAAGATTCATGAATATAATTTTGGAAATTAAATATTTGAAATTGGGTTCTCCTCTAAATTTGTTTTCATGTTTTAATCATGAATATAATTAAATGGTAGATCTATTATGTTTGGAGGTTTGCACATGAACATAAATTATATAGAGGAGTGTATGGGTATCGGTAGAGATGTGTTTTGTTGGATTTTGTTATAGAATATATCATGCTCAATCAATTTTGTTATAGATTAACATTTGGTTTCATGTAACAAAATATAGAATTGTGTCTTCAATGGGGCCCCCATATCTGTTTCATTTGTGGGCATGTGAACATAATAATGTTGAATTATCGGTGTGGATGTTTTATAAAATATTTAATATTTTTAATGTAATAGAGAGAAAAATTAATTTGAGTATCATTATTATTAAAATTGAGTGGGGTGGAATCTTTCTTTGAAACATCAAAAAGAATAGTTTTTCACCTAGGGATGTCAGGTTACTAGTTGGATATATAGAAAAACAATTATATAGGGAATGAAGGTTTGAAATTAAATATAGTTTTTTAAACTACCTCGAAATATTATCAGTTTGTCGTTGATAATTGTGAATATAATTCATGTGGATAAGTATTTTGTGTTCTATCAAAATTTATTATTGGATTTTCCCTGTTAATTATTATTTGTTACTCTTAAAAAATCTAGACATCAACTTTTTTATACCCTCTTTTACTATTATCTACTATAAATAAAATACCCTAGGTGTTGTGACCATATAAATTTGACTATATATGGGATGGTTTCCTCATGAGGAAATGGTTTATAGGGCTAAATGATTTCTATAATTATTTTCCCTCAATTTGGTTATCATATTTATTTATAATGTTATATTATTTTACAATAACACCATGATTGGATAAATTTGTATTCATCCCATGGTTAATATGTAAATTTTATAATTATTCAGGTTCTAAAAGAACTACACTAAATGAAACTATGTATGGTGGGGAAATGTATTTTTCTGGTTATTGGTAGAATTAAAATTAATGATAATAAAACCGTCAATATGTGAATTTCATTAATATTCTTGCGTATGGATGTCATTAATATTGAAATATTGTTTCCACAGTTTGAATACTTTTTTACCAGAGTCATATATTGAATATAGTGGTATTTTTTCATTTAGGTATTATTATTATGATTGATTAGGATAGGAAAATTTTATTTTTTGAGATTAAATTTTTCCCATTTATTTCATGTGTTAATTATAAAATAATAATTTTTATTTATTTGGTTAATTTTTTTAATTGGTTTTTGGTGTCATCCTTGTTATTTAATTTCTGTACAGTTCATTTAATGAAAAGGAGTGGTAATATAGTTTCCCAATAGATTGAAATCCTCAGAGGAGTTCCACATGTTTGGGTTTGGTTGGGATGTGTGTATAATTGTTTCTAAAAATTTATCCTCTAAAAATATAGTTAATTATTTCTCCAATATATGATTAAAAATATTTCTTATTTTTAATATAAATTCTATATATTATTGTCCCTAGACTATGGCATGTGTGTCTCATGCATGTGTAATCATTTAAATTTACAATATAAAAAAATCTCACATAGTAAATTTTGACATATATTTATGATATAACAAATAGATAAACAAACACATAGTCAGACACACACACACATAGAGACACTCTTAAATTAAACTTCACTTATTAAATAATAACCATAAAAATGTACCCATATCAACATTCAAACACAATGAGAGAAATATATATATATATATATATAATTTATAATGATATAATAAACACCATAATATGAATATGATGTAAATATAGAAATATTAAAAAACAATATGTGTATTTGTGTTTGTATTATATTTTTAAATTAATATGGCATATATTAATATATAGATATCAATGAAAAATAAATCTTTATGAAATTACTTAAACATTTACGACATATATATGTATATATATGTGTGTGAAAATACATATTTTTCTAGTAGTTAACTTAAAATATGAAACCACACGTAGAGAGGGGGAGATAATCCATAAAAAGTATGAATACCTCCAGATCTCCATCTTGACTAAGAATACCCCTCTTTTAGGATCTCTCAACATGAGATTGTTTCTAGAACAATAATACAACATTCTACTATGTGGAATTCTCTGTATGGGTTCATGGTCTTTAGGCTCATGGTGGTATTTCATGTGTAAACTAATCTTCAATTCCAAAAATTATACAATAATATTTTATTAATATTATGAGGGAAACATAACTTCATTTATATATTTATTTTTTAGGATGTTCATTATGAACATTTTTACCATTTAATCATTAAATACATAATATAGATTTTTTGAATACACCACATGTCCAAATGATAATTGTTTTTTACGTCACAAATGAATATAATTTCAATTTAATATAGTGGAATGACATTATTATATAATTTTATTGGTTTTTAGTATTTGGCATACATTATGAACATAAATATATTTTTTATGTAAAAATGTCACATTTATGGTATACATCCACACTATATATCATATTTATTTGATTTAATTACAACATGACAAAGATGAATATTGTGATATTTTATAAGAGTTTCAAAATACTATAATTTTATTTGACCATTTTTATTTGTGATATGCATGTTTTCAACTTACATAATAATTAAAATTAATAAAATTGGTATGCAATGTTAATGATACCTCACCAGGATGTATTTTTAATTATTAAATATATAAAATTAATTAAAAAAATAAACTATTTTGATGAAATTAGGAGTGTGGTTTATCTTTTATGTTAATGTGACATGTGTTTTGAACAAAAAAATTATAAGGAAAGACAAACTTCCAGTAACAGTTCACTCAATTACTCTAAAAGATGTACAACTACTTCATTTATGTCAAAAATGAATCAATAAACAATTTAATATATTTTAATGAGAATAACTATTTGTTTAATCTATTTTGATTCTTTCATATACGTAATGAACCAATTTATCACAAAAAATTGAAAATTACAAATTAGGTCATTCCAACTACATCACACATTAAAAAATTTCATTAATAGTTGTATAAAAATATTATTTGACATTATTATTTTATATTTATAACATTATAATTGGTTATAAGGGTTTTTACTATATGAAACATATTGGAAACAAAAAATTCATTTTAATATTGTTACCTGAAACTTTTAGTCACATATTCCCCCTTAAACAATGGGATAATATAATGTTAATTAATACATGTAAAAATGTATAAACAATTATTTTTCAAATATTCTAATAATAATAAAGGTATGTTTAATCATGTTTTACTGTGTAAGATGCATTTGGAACTTATATAACACTTAAAATGGGAAAATAACTTTTTCATCATTTCAACTACATTACACTTCATAAATACATGTGGTTCACTCTTACTGGATAAAACTGAATAAATGATTATTATTCAAGGGTTTAAGTAAAATCCATTATTTTTTCCTCGGTTTTTAGTATCCATTATATTTTCTTCAAATTATATCATTATTTTTATTTAAAATAGAAAATAATTTTGTAACACCTACACCACATGATAAAATGACATGTAGTTAATTACAACATGTCATAAATTAAATAAATAATATTTTAATTGAATTTTTTGAAAATATGAATGGGATTTATCTATTTTTAGAATTTGATTTTTGTTTCGAATTTTTGTAATATTTATAATTATATATATCACATTAATATTTTCTATCAACAAAATGTTATGAAATTATTTTTGGTCTTCCTATTGATGTGGAAATTAAATTATCAGTTGTTTTGTTATAGTTTCATGTAAATTTGACATATATTTCAGTCTTTTGAGTATCTAATGCAGGTTTGTAATGAAAATATATTTCTATATTGAAAACATGATAATTAATATCCTAAAACAAAAATAAAGAAAATAATCATTTTATATGCATATATTCACGATGTAATGTTGGAATTTAGAAAATTGAAAAGGATTATTATTTTCATTAGTTACATTCTATATTTTATATGATAATGTATGATAACAATAGAACCATTAAAATATTAATATTACTTGTTTATCAAATTTTAAAACAGTTTATTAAATTTATATAATAAATGAATTTAAATATAGTCATCATATTTAATTTTAGTAGTTTCTTATTATCAATAACTTGATGGGTATTTTTGTCAAATCCAATCATTACACAAAGAAACATGTGTTCATTTTTCCCAAAAATATATCTATTTATAAATTGAAACTTGATTTCATGTTTCCCTGTATTTTGGTTTGATCTGAAAAAAACTATCATATTATTATTTGAAATATTATATTATCATCCCTTTATATACCTGTACTTAAGAAGCAACTTAATAGATTCTTTAGTTCAAATAATATTCTCAGCCAATAATGATAATTTTTATGACATGGAATTATATTAATTATATATAAAATTATAGTTAATTCCAATATAACAAAATATAACAAATCTAGATAATTTCTTTTTAAATATTTTTTCTTCATACAAAAAAGTAACATATTAAGTCAAAAATAATAGATTGTATGTTTTATATGTTTGAAAAAAGATAATATATAAGTTTAACTTTTTTTTCTGAAAACATATTAATAGAACACGTGATATATATAAAATGTACATGTAATAACATGAATGAAATTTTAATTATTTCTATTTTTCTTTATTGGCTATTTTATTTATACTGCATTATTGATGACCCAAAATCAACATCTTTAGTAACCTCTACAATACATGAAATCATCAGTATTCATCTAATAATAAGATTATATTAATCTTCCATGTAAAGGATTATCCACTTATGATATGTTACCGGATTTTGAATTTTATTCCTTTAACAAAAACACAATTTACTAATTATCATTTATAATATTGTATTTATAAAACAATTCTCCTAAATGTGATTCCATTTAAAGGACCCAAGTTTTATCCTTACTAAAATTCACTTTAAAACATAAAAATCCATCAACTATTACACCCATAATATTATCAACCCATCAATACCATTAATATGGAACATTAAATTTTATATGGTTCATATTTTGTTTTTTCATCAATTTATTACAATTTATATTATTATAAAAAATAGTTTTTAACACATGATACATGAATTTTAATGCACCAACTGAGATTTCATTGAACTAGTGCCTTGATATGGTGTTTTTTATATTAATACTTGTGCCTCTCTATATACTAGAGGCTTCTAAATAATAGTAATGTTTGATGAGTTTACTATTAGAATATTATTTACATGTTACTAGAGTGAAAATATTTTAGGTAATTAAGGGAAATATCATATAATTTCCCAACAGCATAAATAAATGACAGGTGATAAAATAAATGTCCCATTCAATGAAATAGCATAATAATTATATATACATAATAGGAACAAAAATTTTTATAATCATTTTATTTATTTCCATACTAAAACTAAATTAAATTTAATATACCTTGTACTATATTGCCCTTCATAATTGGCTTGAGAAGGATGTGGAACATTACATGACCTTAATAGACATTCCCAAGGTGATAATAAATAAAGATGGCTTCAAAAATCATTGGGAGATGATTTTCCCTATGATATAAAAACAACCAACCAAACATGCCATTCCAAAGAAAACTACTACATAATACATGGTAACAATGTATTATAGCTCAATGACATAATATCTAAAACAATGAAAAATGGTACAAATACCAAATCATATTTCCAATAGGAACACTAAAAAAACAACACAGGAAACAATGAAAGAACTTCACATATCCTCATTGACCACCATATTCCACACCAAAAGACCGCTAAAGAATCAAGATATGCCACTAAAGGGATGTGATTCTTTTCTTATACAAATGACCTCCAATACAACATCTTTAATGTAACCATAGTTTCAACATGGGGGGCGAGTAATGAAACATAGTATTCTTTATCCAAATGAATTTTTTACTCACTCCACAAGGATAGAACTTGTTGGTACAATCATGTGAAACATTTTTTAGAGAAAATTTAAACAATTCAATAATTTACATCATTCCAAACACAGCCTTACCAAATAATTTTACCAAAATCACCACAATTTTAAATAATGAAATCACAAAAGTGAAAACCTGTTTTTCTTATTTCATGTTATCATAACACATTCTATCTATCTTTTTTTTCATTTATAATTCAACCATACGCACAACGCAAACACACATACTAAATGTTACCATTAACTATGGAATTTCAAATCCATCCCTATCCCATTTTTATAGTGGTACATCATGAAAAAATGTAGTTCTTTGACAATGGTAATTCTCGCCAACTTTCTATCCATATTCACCTAATGCATATTCACTTAATCTATACACCAGTCCAAATAAAATATTCAAAAATGTTATCAACCAAAAATTGAAAAACAAAATAAGCCCTTTAATACAAATGACATTTTCCATGAAAATGAAAAAATTATTTAAATAAATTCAACCATTTATTGAATTTCCATTAAGCCACAATCACACCAAGTATCCATCCAATCAATTATAATAAGACCACTTCAATAGAACAATAATTTTATTGAAAACCATTTTCACAAACCATTTCTGTAAATCTACCAAGTGACTGATTTTAAAATCACAATTTTAAAATCCAACAACGTAAAAAATTACACAATGATATCACATTTCCCAGAATACCCACAAATAAATATCAAAGGGCTTCCAAAAAAGCTTCATACATAAATTTAACAATAAATATAATTGGAAAAAATTACATTAATTTGAAATCCTTCATGTTTTATTAAGAGGAGTAGATAGTGAATCTACCTAAATTAATGGGTTTTATGAAAATGACCATCTACAAATACCTCAAAAAATCTATGTGAAAAATCCAAAAAAATCATTAGACCACATACCCTAAAATCATAATGTCTAGAACTAACAATATTTTGAATAAATAACCCAATATCAACAGGTGATAGATGAATATCTCAGAATCCAAGAGAGAGAAAGTGTAGATCTACGGAAACCCTTAAACTACCATGAAATGAGACTTAAAAAAGGAGATTCACCTTCAAAAAACCAATAAACACCTTTGAAATAATTCAAAATATAGTGGGAGAGGATCCCTAACCATGGAGAAGAAGGAATCCAAAGTGAGGTCTACATGGGGGGGTGGAAATGGGGTGTTTAGTGTTAATCCTGACCCACCCTTATTTTTTAAAAAAACAACTTTTACTCCCACACACGGTTTAAACACATACATAGGAATAATGTGTGCTAACAGTGTGTGTACTACTTCCCCAAAGGTTAACCTACATGGATAGTCTGTAGGATAGAAAAATCGTGCACCAATCATGAGAAATACCATTGTCCCATTTTTCATGATTTCCTGGGGTGGCCCCACGATTTGGAAAATGTGCACCATAACCATGCACCCTCCTAGAGATCTCTTACTCATTGTGCATGGTTTCCGTGGGTTGATTCATGGATATCACTTGTCATTCTCAAACTATTCACCATTATAAAAGAAACAATATCATCCCAAAAAACATCAAAACTCTCCCAAAATTTACCCAAACACAATATATATATATATAAATGAATAAATAATTGTTATATACCTAAAAATGGGTGTGATAAATTCTCCCTAGAATTACAATATTCATTATTGAAAATTATAAATCCATCACTTTCCTAAAATATATCTTACCATTTCCCAACCATTTCTTTCTCATGTTCCCATGTCTCATCTTGAATCTGACCATGTTCCCGTAAAACCCAAACTAAATCGATTATTTTTCCATGCATGAAATTATCATTCCAATATAAAATTCAGACTATCAAATTAAATAAATAATATTCTATTTCTAGATCAACACGTTCCCATAAAATCGCATGGTCTAGATTCAGAAGATATTTATTCAACTCAGATACATGAAATATATTATGCATATAACTAAAATGTGATTGCTAGGATTACCGTTATGAAAAAACTTGAAGACTCTCATGTATCTATAAAGGCATAATTTATCTTAGATATAATATTCACTTATTCAAAAATTAATGATTCCATATCCTATGAGATATTCTCTAGAGTATGTGATTACCCACCTCAGACAGTAATGACCGTCAAAGGTGATATGTATACGATTTCGAAGGATTCAGAGATGTCTCCATTATTTTATTGATCATTTTAATATTATATATTTTATATTGGAAAGGGATCATCCCAACCAAATATGCCTCACCTATTTCAACCCAACAACATGGATAACAATACAGATGTACATAAAATGCTTCAAATAGAGCCATACGTATTGAGGATTTATAACAGTTATTATATGGAATTTCTCCAAATGGTATGTGATCATACAACGATCCACCAAAATACATCAGAAAATCCTATAACATATCATCCAGCATTTGTATCATCCTTTCAGATTTTTAATCTATATGGGTATGATATATCATAATCATAGTAAACAATTTCTTAGGGGATTGTTGTAAAAAATTTTAGAAAGGACACATGATCCTTGGATCTCTTTCTAATACAATGAAAAATGGTTCACTATGATTATTTACCATGTCATAGATATTTTTTTAAAAGATACTCCGCCAGATAGGATTAACGAATAAGAATGAAATAAGCAGACTTTGTAAGATGATACACTATCACCCATACTATCTCATGATTCCAAACCATTCATTAGAGAACTATAAAAATCATTATTTATATGCTACAATTCAACACATGGATAGGTATCGACTACAACATAAATACATTCCACTAATGAAATTACAGTAATTTCTTACATTTTAAGATTCATGATAAAAATTATGCCACATTCATTTTTATAACATCCCCCGAATACTACACATTCAACACCATATGTATTTTTTTGAACCCAAGGGTGAAAGAAACAAACTTGAATGATGGTATGAACTAAGGAGTTGTTCATGATTATCCATTGGTACAAAAATTTGACTTAGAATCCACAAAACTAAATTCACATATAGTTTCTACCCCTCAATGGTCTCCCAACCATTATGTTTTGTCCCCAAATCACAACATTCCTAATCGTTTGTCTACTATGTTTTATCATATTCAACTAAATAATTTACTAGTGAAACTGGAATGAAAACCACGATATCACCACTATCATCACATTTAAAACACATGATGGATATGGCTGATATAAAATAACATTGACCTAAATCTTTTTTTCTACATGAGTTTAGAACATCCTACTTAATACATCCACCACCAAATTCTTTTTAATTGGTGTCTGTATTAAGTCTAAGTCAAAAATCTAAAGGTACTCCATCCATATCCTATTTTAATATGATATTTCATTGTGATAAAATATTATTCAATAAATTATGATTGGTAAACACTCTGAATTTATCACTAAAGAGACAATGATTCCATGTTTTCAAAACATGCACAACAAGAAGTAATTCCAAATCATTTGTTGGGTATTTATTATCATGAAACCCCAACCTCCATGAATCATATGAAACACCATGATCCCCATGAAGAAGAAAACACCCAAACCCTGATCATGATGGTTTAAAATACACCATGTACCCTTTACTTACTTCAAGTAAAACCAATATTGTTGATGAGCTATGACAACCCTTATTCTCGTTAAAATCTTTTTTTGAAAATATTCATTCAACTGAAATTAATCATTATTCAATGTCGGATCTGTCATTGGTGAATCTAATCATGATAATTCAGGAATGAGGAATTAGTAATAACCATCTATAATTACGAATGTCAATATCTCAAAATCATTATTTGGAGATTTCATTGAAATAACTGATTCTATCTTCATCAGTTCACTTTATACTCCTCTCATAGAAATATCTTGTCTAAAGAAATGTACCAATTATATATAAAAGTCACACATTGATACTTTTTAATAAAAATAATGATCTCTCAATGTTCCCAACATTCCTTCCATATTTTTCTTAGGATCAACCCTAGTCCTAGACTACAACATTATATCATCCATAACCACCACCATGAATAAATCGATATACCTATGAAATATCTGATTCGTCAATTTCATTAATACAACTAGTTGATTTGTAAAACCAAAGTTCCCCTGCCTACTAATAATGGCCATATACACTTTGGAAAGCTATTTTTTGGATATCCTATTTTTTCACCCACAATTTACGATATCTGGATCCCAATTCAATTTTTTAGAACCATTGATCTCCACTAAACTGGTCGAATATATCAACAATGCATGGTAGTTGATATTAGTTATTTACTGTATCTTAATTATTTTTATGATATTCAACACACAACTTAAGAGTTCCATCATCCTTTTTAAAAATCATGCCCTTTGATTCCCACAAATGCATACTAGGATGCATTTACCCTTTGTTTTCCAACTCTTACAACTGCACATTTAATTCCAATATATTTATTGGTTCAATTCAGTTAAAATGGAGTAATATAGGGATATTACCTAAAATAATATCAATCATAAACTATACTTTCTTTCTGGGTGGAAACCCCAATAAATTTTCAAGAATGAAATCCAAAAACTGACAACAACTACCAGACAATAATGTCTCCCAAACTGATCCACTGATTCTATTGGTATATCCTCCAAGTGATATGAGATATTTTTAATTTTTGGTGCCAACAATCCTATTGGACCTACATTTTCTTTCTTCTCTATTCAAAAGAGATTCTCGATGCCATCATCGACTATGAAAATAACTATCCATGTGTAACTGTACATGTGCGATTTAACCATTGTAAACCAATCCAAAATGTGGATTATATAATAATAATACATATCAATAATAAGAAGTCCCATATCAAATAAACCTCATAAACTATTATGTGGCATACTCTATATAGAAATGGTTGATAGTATCTTTGAACCAAAAGAGTTTAATGATTCAAGGAAGAAGACATCATGTAAATATTTAAATACAACATATAAATATCATAAAAAATAATTAGTGAGTGAGATTAAACCTTATCAAAAATTTCTTTCATAAAGGAATAATTAAAAATAACCATACTTATCACCCTTTATAGTCAGATTTAGTCATTCATGATAATCTGATTAGATCCAAGTACCTTCATACACACTAAAAATTACTCTCTATAACCATACAAAAACATCCCTAGCTGAGGAGTAGTGGTAGTTCTTGAATCCCTGTGAGTATCTCTGGTCTTCTAGTGTGGTGTGTGCTACTACACTAATACTATTGTGGAATAAAACTCTCAGAACTCCTATGAACTGTCATGAACACCTGACCTCATAGCACTGTAACAAAAACCCAAAAGATTCCATCTATGGTTGCAATTATAGAATTCTATAAGTGGTTTCGTATATTCTTTATTCATGTGTTATAGAGATCCACATTTGATACATGACGATTCTCTATTTGTCTTTGGAGGAATATTAACAAATATGGCAATTGGATTTTAAGCCATAATCCCAACTTTGAAAAAAGTGTCCCTCTTCCGATTTCTCCCCATGTTAGAATTCCAACTGTTTCGTGTTGGCATCAACATACCTCCTCCACTAATATCTAAAAGATATCTTTTTTAGAAACTATATGTATACTTACCATCATTGATGATATATTATACAAATAGAAAAATTAGGAAATATATTTCCTACATCATCGTAGATTTTAGAATGTGTGCCTTTAATGATGCACTGACATCATCCATGGGGGAAAATCAGAATAAATTTATTAATTTATCCATATATTCCATCACATAAGGTTTCTCATATTTTAAAATATATAAATTTGTTGTTCTATGAATTCTAACAATGTTAGGGTATAATTTTTTATTAAACTACTACTCAAAATCCGCCCATGCAATACTAAGTGTGCTTGATTTTGGACAACTAAATCCCACACACTAGTTAAAGATCATCCAAAACAATTTTCTTTAACTTAATATTCAACTCTAATAGATTTCCTAGGAAATGATGGAATCAATACAACTCTTCCATCCGTGCCTCGACATTTTCTAGTTATAGAATACCCTAAAATATGGATAGAATCTACTTTTTAAACTTGATTGAATGGTCTACATGCCTCCTCTCTTCTCTTCTATTCCTAGTATCCATAGTTTGAGTGGAAAGAAATATATTATGAACTAGATATTTGTTATCATAGGGTTTTGGTTCAACTTCATATTTAGCAGATTCCACTATATGGTGTGTATGATACCTACTTGGTTCTATTTCTATAAACACATCAAACACTGTCTGCATTCTTTACTTGGAAATAAAGTACATCGATTTCATATTCAGTCTCAAAGAAACTATCACATCCATAGTATCCAAAATCTATCATTTCCCATGTTTAATCATCTTTATAAAATTAACAATGTTCTATACATCAACCCATTTTCAAAATACCACAATAATTCTCATTTAAAAATCAATCATTTGGATGAAACATCTTGATTTGTTTTAGAAATAGAAACATTCACAGAACAACATAAATCATCAGTAAAATGATATGTGAAATCCTAGTGGAATGTCATTTCCATAAGGAATTCAACGATCGTCTCATTTGATAATCCCACAGTAACAAGATCTTGCTCTTTTAAGTGTCTCCAAACACTTATGTTCCCAACTCCCTAGTAACATGATTATGAATATAAAAATATTAGATACGTATTTTTATGTTATAAATTTCTGGTTCCCACAATCCTAATACTCAATAACATTCCCACTCATGGAGTAAACCATGAATGAATGTCAACTCCAAGACCAAAAATAGATTCTAAAGGACCAAAAAAATGATATCACTTATAACACCGCACCCCACATCATTACCTTGAGAAGGAGGAGGAATATTACATTCCCATAAGCACCATTGATAAGATGAAATCATATAAACATTTTTCTATCATTAGATGAGTATTTTTATTTCTTTGTTATAGAAATCACTTGGTTTTTGAGGATTTGTTAGAATAAATAATTTATGGTTTTAATGGATGAAATATAGATAAAGGGAATAAATTTATTTTTATATATCTTGAGACTATATTTCATGTCATGTAATAGGGTTTCACATCATTATTCAATCCATTAACCATGTTATAAACCATATCATGAATATTGAAAGTGAGGATGCCTGTAAATGTTGTGGATGGAGAAAAACATCGTGAATTATTTAACAAATAATCCACTCTGAAGATATAACTAGAAGTCCAGAAAAGATTATGAAATATGGATACATGACATGAATACAGTCAAACCTCGTATCTCCAAGGTGATACACATAACACATGCATAAGAATCAAAATCCACAAAGTTATACAGAGGTTGTCCATTACATGACATGAATATCATTTTGTCTTGTGTAATTATTCCCTTATAAATAAATCAACCCAATATTGGATTTGAGAGTTCATCCAATGTTGAAACTTCAATTTTTTTCAGTACCATTGAGTTTATTGTTATTCACTCCAGCCTAGACTCTAATTTCTTAGTCCATTTTCGATATTTTGATTTAATACAAGAGTCATGGATTTGTTTCAATATAACCTTCTATCCAATTTCACATCGGAACTGTCATTCCTCATCATTCATCAAAAATATCACGGGGAACCAAATTTTTTTCTCATATCATATATGTAGATGAATTAATTATGATTTTCATTTCTTAACCATAATTTCACGCTCATCCACATTATTAAATCAAAATTATTACACTAGTGTTAAATGATTAAATTCAATTGTTCTTAGAATGTTATGAATAATTATAATTTTCATTCCATAATAAGTCAAGTTCATTCCTATTAAGAGTGGTGAAACCACCTAGGTTAGGGATTTGAAGTAGGTGTATCTGACCATACTAAATATTAAATTCAATAGTTGGTATCTTTAAGGGTTATTAATTAGATAAAAGTTCATTATTTATCTAATTAATTTGAAAATCCCTGACCATGGGGTATTCAAGTGACACACCATGCCTTGGTTGGTGTGGATTAGGTTTTGACTAAAAGAAAAATGAATTTTCATATTTAAAGCCAAGATTAATGCCCCTAGGAAGTCATTATCTACCGATCAAGGAGTTGTTACCACCATTGTAGTACATGTTGAGTTGACCAAAATTATGTTTCGACTATTTCTTTATTTGTTCTGGGGTCAACTCATGACTTTCATTATACTACCCCCTTGTATCAATTGATTTTTTGGAAAATAAATACTAATATAAATTTATAGCATCCCACGTCAATTCAATTATGCATGCATGCATGTCAAATATTGATGACGCTTCTAGGGTTGTAATAATGTTCTGCATCACATTGCCAACCCATAAGCAAGGAATTTGGAATACCATTCCCAAATAGCATTTTTTATTTCCATTTTCTTAGAAGTTATGGTATTTTCTAAGGCCCTATAACTTTTTCTTTGAGCCTTGAGAAACAAGATCAACTGGACTATAATTATAAGATCGAATAGTAACTTAGTTTTTGTCACCACTCAATAGTGGTTGTCCGAAAAAATAAAGAATAAATTAACTCAAAAATCCCTCTAAGTATACATCCATTGGTTCCTATAGATAAGCCATCACAAAAAGATATAACCATTATGTACTATGGATTTCCATATATCTATGGTGCATCACCAAGAAAAATGCACCCCTATCCAAACCAATACTTTTGAAATAATTCTTCATATAATGAATTCTCAATGATAATTTATTATTATGAATTTCATAATATTTAAATTAGTTAACTTATATGTTGAAGAAACCTATAATGGTTAAAGGAATAAAATATATGATAGGTTTATGTATAATAATTTTTCTAGATCAGAAAATATTATTTCTAAAGAACTTATTTATATGGAAATTTGTGGGATTAATTTTAGGTTAAGTTCTATTGATTTTGTAAATTACAATTTATATTATAGAATTCATATATTTAATCAGAATAATTAATATTATTTAATAATTGAGAATTATTTTTATGTGTTTATGAATAGTAAATAAAATAAAAAATTATTCCTTGTGATTAAAGATAAAACTACTTTATAGGGGGTTAAAACCAGTGGAAAAGATATTTTTCCCATAAAAATTCATAAATATAGTTCATTTGATATATTTTTATCCAATACCATCATGCCATTAAATATTTCTAAATTTTGGAGAATTTATCTAGATAATGACTATTATATTTTAGTCTTTTATATAATTGATAATGTGGAGTCTCTACCACTTATAAAAGGACACCCCTTCATTATCTTCATTACGACACATTGATATATATTTATTTTCCAAAAACTTCTAAATTATCTTTTAAATATACCTATCCATAATTTTTAGGTTATAGGAGACTTCAAATACCATTCCAAGGGACCTTAATATGGGGTCAAACGGAGGCCAAACAAAGAATATTTAATCATCATACCTGACTAAATTTTATATCTTCTTCCAACTCATCTAAATCAATTGTATTACTTATAAAATAATATAGTATGTATCCTAAATATACTAAAATTTAATTATGATTATGATACACCATTATTCATCATATCTTCCATCAAATGGTAAGTGAATATATCATTTATGCATCCATTTGGACTACCTCCTCCTTGTAAAGATTCAATATATGTTACATCACCAACATTAATGGTTGTTTATTATAATGGGAAAAGAATTTATATATTATATTAAAAAAATAATTTTTTTTATATAATTATCTTTTCATATATAACTTCTTATATTTGAATTATTTGGAAAATTATAATTTCTCTCATTAGTATATTCTAACTACACCATCCAGGAAGAGAGGTAATTTACTTTATAGTTTTTTATTTACATGCAGGGAAATAAGGATAAAAATTAGGAAAATATATAATATATATAATATAAAAATTATTGCATAATGGTCACTTTGGATATATATTTCATCAATACATTCATTAAAAAAGTGAAAACAATGTTCATGCATACAGATGACCCATCGTCTCTATGAATGGGGTAAAAAAAATTTCTATCTATACATTTTAAAAGAGACTATATAAAAATATATATTTAATATATATGTTATTTATAAAATAATTATAATTATAATCATTAGGGAACCACGACCAATGTGGATTTACCTGAACTAATAATTCAAAATTCCCATAAAAAAAGTTAACACCCGAACTTGATGATTTTAACAAGGAATTATTAATACATGGATTGTGAAATATTGTAAGTGGATCATATATAAGTTAAAATTATATAAATTTCAATAATATAGATGATTATTAATATTTGATTTATTATAGATGATATTGGATCACTTTTAATGCAAGACACACTTGAGGTAAGGAATGTCTCATCTCATTTTTTCATAGAGGCATATTCCATACTCATCACTTCATTGTTTTTTTATATATAAGGATCCTATGACATTATAAATCACGAAAATACTTCATTTAAATATATTTTATGTCTCATTTTATGTAACTCGTTCATATTTCTTATGATTTATACTCTAACAGGGTTGTGTGAGGTTTATGTTACAATCTCATTGATTTTATGGATTATTTAACATTAAGTTAAAAATGATGAAATTTTATGATCTATATCCTAATGAACTCATGGATTTTATTATACCTTTTTAATTTACATAGATTTAACGTTTTTCCTTTCATTTTCCTCTCATTATTTATACAATAGACAAAAATAATATTTTTGTGAAAATAAATCATTATTTCTCTCTTCAGTCAAAAATCTGTTTTCTTCCATGTCCATAATGATTAAAAATATTTTTAATATTCTCCAATAATTAAATGATATCATTTCTATCCATGTTTTATTTTAAATTTTTTTTAAATGAAATATTATTGATTTTTTTGAATGATGTACTTCTTACTTTCACTGATAATGTGAATGGAATGTTTGTTTTAACTAACCTACGTGAACAAAACATCCCACCCTCAGGACTATGAAAACCCATAATTAAAACCACACAATTCATTATTTAATATATAAATATAATTATAAAAAAAACAAGAAAATATTTATGACATGTAAATTTTTATGTTAGGTGAAATGAATAGTAACATGATTCATGGGTACAAAATCATTATTTTACACCTCTACAACATGAAATTAAGAATATATGCCTATAGTAAAACAAAATTTAATACGATATGGATGTACATGTTAAAGGGGAGACATAAAAATATTAATAAATGGTTAATTTATGTATATAATAATGTTATTAAGTTCATGTGAGTCATGATTAATTTCACGGTAACATAATATGGATGATTATTGTAAACTCGAACATCAAAGTGGGACATAATATGATGACCTAATGGGGACACAATATTGTAGTAATTAGAAATAAATTCAAATTATTATCCTAATTGAATGATAAAAATAGGGATATAATAGTGTAGTGTTAGTAGGATAACATCCCATGAACCAAAATTTTTATTTTATGAGATACAAACTTTACCCATTGAGTTGTACTGCTATAAAATTATAGGCCCACCTATCACATTAGTATCATGAAAATTTAAATAATTTATACGTATATCATAAAACATTATTATATATTTCATCAATATTAATAAAATGATTGAATTTATTGGGTATATAAAATGATGTACAAGTTTAATGAATAGAGTTTACATATAGGATAATACCCCTGAGTTGAAATGGGGGTGGGAGTTCTCTACACAAGTATTTGAATTGTAAAAATTATTGATAATTTTGGCAATATAACATTGGCATATAATGATTCAAAAAAGGGTTAAATGAGAGTGAAAGGGGTAGATTATAATATTAAAACAGTTGGATAGTAAATTGTATGTATAAAAACATATAACAATATGAATAGTTATAAATAAAATATATATATGTAAATAAGGTTTTTGAATAAAGTGATAGAGAGAGGAACAAATTCCATTAGAGGGGGATTCTAAATACTTGGGCGTAGCATTTAAGTAGATTTATAACACCTTTGGAGGTCCTTAGATAGGTAATTAAAAAGTAAAATTATATTAGAATTTATTTTTGTGAATCACAGTTGGTGGTTGGGTGGGGTTTTATAGCAAAATAGGGGTGTGTTATTAATTAATTTATAAAAATAGGTTTTGCTCGTTATATGATAAAATAATGAAAAACATGATCATTTTCATGGGTTTACCCATGTGTTCAATAAAATAGTTGTGGATTAAAATATTTTATATGCCTAAGAACTAAACTAATTAAAATAATACCTTAGTGATGTGGAAGTGAACCATGTTTATAAAGGATTAATTTTTGAACTATAAAACATATTATAGGATTTGGAGGATTAATTAAGGGTTTACTTTTTTTAATCAAATTACATTAATAAATTAATGTGGAATCATACTTATGGTCTTGTATATTATTTATAGTATTTATTACATAACTTTTGGGAATATTTTTTCATGATACATATTGTAAATTTATAATGTAAATTATTTATCCTAAAAATTTGTATGTATCAATAAAAAGTCACCATCATCTTATTTAAATGTGACTATTTAAAAGATAATATTTATTTTATCAATATAACTCTGTAAGTATGATATTTAATAATTTTAAATAAAAATTACTATTTATCTAGAAATACTTTTTTTTATTAAGATAATGGTTCTCAAACATTTAAAAATTTTCAAATTATCTTGATAAAGTCATTTTTTAATTTATTTTTAAAGAAATATTATTTTATAATACAATTATTAATTTTTTTTAATATTTAATTCCTATGAATTGTTTCTTCATTGAAACATTATATTTTCATAAAAAATTGGTGTTTTATAATACCAAAGTATTTTTTTCAAACTAAATATTTAATCATTTATAAATTATTAATACATATTAATAAAAAATAATACATATTTAATCAAGACATTGAAATATAAAAATTTATGTTACAAGGTTATATATATACACCCACTTATTTTAGTCGTGTAGACCCTATGGGTTAGGTTTGAAATTTTGGTGCTTTCTTGTGTGGATCGATGTTTGTTATTTGGGACATGATCTTAACAAGAATTAATTTCAACTATAAATGGTTCAATGATTCATAAATGATTGAATATCATATTTGTTAGAGTTATTGGAAAATCAAAATGATGTTATATCAATTTGATTCGTTTATTAATCGTCTTAAAATGGAATGATATTAATGGTTGAGGTTCTAATTTCTTTTTTATGTTATTTTGATTTATCTTAACCCTTAATATATGATAATAAAAAAAATAAATTTATAATGGTTATATTATCAATGGATATAATGCTCTATCAAATTTTAAAAATATATATGTATATATATTATACTTGTCCAAAATAAACAAATATGTTCATATTATTACTATAACAACATTTCATACACCTAAAAAGATAAGTGTACAACTATTTTGTCTCCTCTTCAAGGTCCTATGTCACAACTTTAAACATGTGGTTCTGCTATGTCACTTTGACCAGGTGAGTTTTCATGTTTCATAGGACTTTTCCCCCATTGTCTATGATATTCACTAGAAACTATTTAAATGAAATATCATTCTCCAATGGCACCACATATGGATTCGGTACATGTTATAGGTATGTTATATATTTCCACATGTTTCATACATTTAACACATCATGTACATGACTTAGGATAGAATGAATTTCTAATTGATATACCATTGATCCAATGTGATCAAGAATATCAAAGGGTCAAATGTAACAAGACTAAAAATTCCCTTCTTTCGAATCGCAATTTCATTCTTCCAAATACCTTAATGAAGGAAAACCGTATCATTAACCATAAATTCATGTATCATCGAAGGTTATATGATTATATTTCAATAAAATTTTTACATTTTTCATATGATATTATGTTTTTTTAAATATATCTATCAAAAGATGGATAATATCTAGTTCTAAGCACATCTGCTCACCAATATAATCTTATCATGTTGGAGTCTGACACCTCTTCTCATACAAACCCTCATAAGATACTATTTTAATTCATGAATAGAAATAATTTTTATATGAGAATATTAATATGAGTAGTTATTTTTTAGTAGATCATTTAAAATACATTTACATGAAATAATCATATCTTCCATAGTTTTGGTGGATCATTCACACTACCCATCATCCTGAGGGTGATAAGTATTATGAAAACTCAAATTTCATCCAATTCTAGTTAGATTATTTTCCAAACAATAATGTTATATTTATAACTTGATCAGAAATAATGGATTGTGTAACATCATGAAGTATTTCCACTTATTTTATTTATATATTTGTGAATTATTTAAGAGGGAAACATTTAGTGATAACAATGAAATGGGTTTAATGTGTATAGTGATGAACTATTACACATATTGTGTTATTTATTTTATATTTCATGGATTTTCCTTTGAAATAACAGATGGTTCTGTTCTTCAATTTCCAAACTATTATGGTTAATGGTTCCATCATACCCACTGTCTTCAATAATTATTCCTTTCATTTTTTGAATACATGACATAAATATAATCATTTTGTAATATCCCACTTAATTGTATACAAATATTTTTTTTTCATTACATTTTTATACATCATAGTGCTTCCATTATTAATATATAATGATGATATTTGTGAATCATTTATATGAACCCTATTTCATTTTGAATTGTGATATAATATTTAATAAAATCTACTTTTTAACAAATTTATAATAACCAATTTAATTTAATGTTTTGTTAAAAGTATTGTTATTAAAATTATATATTAATTAATAAAATTAAGTCATTTTAAAAAATATCATTTTAAACTGTGATAAAAAAATAAATTCACTTTGAAAGGATTTTATTTTTGAAAAATATTTGTTCAACATGTTTGTGGGTTTAATTTTATTTTTAAATCTTTCAATTTAGTGAGAGGAATTTAAAAAAATTGATTCTGTATTTGTGAGATAGAATAATTTATATTATATAATATGGGTATCTTAAATATTAAATAGAATATATTCTGAAAATATTTTAAAAATTCATAGATAATGTAAAATTGGGTAATTAGGGTGTTTGAATAAACATATATGAGTAAAAAATGAACCAAATCTTGTTTGATCACTATTTTAGTGTAATATTATTATCTTATAATATATAGGTTTCAAACGTTGTTCATTTTGGTGTTTATTGGAATGAGAAAAACATGGGTGTGGTTGTTTCATTTAAAAGATTCCATGTGTTTCCTCTCCCGCGTGTATAAAATGCCACAACTTGTTCTGTAATTTTAACACTAATAAAAATCATTTTCTTCAGATATTTCCTATCAAAATATCTTCTATAATTCCATCAAATATTCCTGGAATCCTTTTTAGTCCTAAATCAAAAAAATTATGGATTTTGGGGGGAAAAAGAAGATTTACAAAGAAGAAGTATAATCCATAACCAATAATTTAATTTTATTTCTAAATAAATATTCATTAACATAAAATTAAACCACGCTTATAATGTCATATAAGTACATTAAATATATTATTATGTTTTTATTTTATGTTCTATACCTAAAGCCATCTATACCTCCCTTAAATGGGAAGAAAACCTGTTTATTTTTTGTATGGTGGACTTCTGCCTCACAAACTGAATTATTTCTTTTTCAATCGATGCTTATCACCTATGGATAGAATGATCCATCTATTAATTATTTATAATATTTATAATATAATTATGACTATTTAATTATAATATCACACAATCATTTTTACATTCCATTTCATATGAATTACTTTAACGTTTCTCATGAGTTTCGTGGACTACCTATTCATAAACAATGTTATTCATTTTTCACTTATTATTTAGATAGATGACACTAATGATTAATTTTATGTTATTATGTGATCAAAATAGAATATTAATCTTTTTTTAAAATAAATATGTCATTTAACATCTTACATTATTATCCATTGAACAAATTACAATGTCATTCATGTTCACATTGGACTACCTCATCACGATGTGAGGTGATTAGATTTTAAACCACCTATTAACTGGAAGGTGAAAAATAATTAATTTAATTAATATATGTGATACATATAATAAATAATATAAAATATTTAAAATTAATATAAAATCCACTTTTTACCCATTATCTCTCTAATGAATGGATAACAATGTTCATTAGTATATATGACCTACTGTCTCCATGAAGAGATGTGATTCATTATCCTTGTTAAAAATTAAATAATAATCCTATATGTATTCCTAACTTGTACTCACCCGTGATTTCTCACGGCGTATTCGATTACTAGTGTTTTTTTATTTAAAAAATAGTACTAAAAAATTGAGAATAAACAACAATATTGAATAAATGTTATTTATAAATTAATGGTGTATTGTGATGGAGTATGAGTTTATAGAATTTGGGGACACCATTTCATGTGGTTACCAAAAGAGGATATTTTAAAATTTTATTAATTCCAAAAAATTTATGATGGAAATCATAATTCATTTTATGGCTCAATCATAAAAACATTGAAGCAGATATTGAAATTAAAAAATGAAAGCTCAATGAAAGAGAATACAATTGTTGTAATCCTAAATATGAGAAATATGATAATGATTGATTTAAACAAAATGACAACAAATAAGTGTTGTATAAGTTTGAAATTAAAGATTTCTGAAACCTTTCAGCAAAATGAACTAAAACAGTCATCCATTCTGAAAGTTTTTATCTAAGATGATATAAGGATGAAAATCCTTAGCTTCAAAATCTAGTACCTGTTTCAATCTATGCATATGAAAATGAAAAACATTAATTATTATTAATAAATATGTAAAAATCATAAGAAAAGAAATTTTACATAGAACAAAAACAAATGCTGAAAAAACGTAGAAAAAGCGAAATAAAAAAATGCATAAATAAATCCAGTCATTAGTACATGACCAAAAAATACAAAAAAATTAATTTTTTATGGTGAGGATTAATTGAAATATGTCATGAGGATTAATTGATATTAATAATAAATATGAGATATATGGTGAGGATTAACTTATAAGAATAAATAATCAGTCTCATTTATGTTTGTTTCATGATTTCCAAACTGATCCCAAAGAAGTAAGTAATTTTCTGAATTCCAGAGTAAAAAAACTCATACCAGAGTAAAGATCTCCAGATGTAAGAGAGTTTTAAGATCTCCGGGTGGGTGATAGTTCATCTACTGCAGAGTATTCTTCTAATAATAAGATATTAGTATTCATAATAGTAATCAGTAAAAAATAATTTTGAATAAAAAATTAAATATAAGTCAAACAAAACACTATGATTGAAATAATAAAACTCAGAAATGTCGAAATAAATAAATTACACATGGAAACATGCAAAAACATCCAGCATCATGAAAACCCATCATGAAAAACTATCCAGTATCATGAAAACCCCTACTAATCAAAAATCGTCCAGCAAACATGAGATAACATGGTAATCAAAAACTGATTAAAACTATCCAGCATCTTGAAAAATATAAAATACAACAAAACAACCAGATTTAATTAACGTCCATCATGAAATACCCAAGATAATAAATCAGTAGGAAAATTCCCAGCATTAAAAACCTATAGCATAAAATTTCAGTAGCAAAAACCTCCTGCATAATAATAAACATCCAACATTCTTCTCCTCTAGAATGAGTAACATCCATTAGAATTAAATAGTCCCAACATGAAAAACTGATTGAAAAATGTCCACCATGAATCAAATATGTAATATATCACCCATATATCTGTTGAAAAAAATATGCAATATATCACAAAGATAATGTTTAATCAAACAAATTGTTGTTTATAGAAATAAAAAAATAGTTTCACTCTGCATAATGAATGATAAGATACCTCAATTACATTATACACCTTCAAATCCATCTTCCTCATATTCTAATGATATCTATGATTTATATCAGTAATGTTTTGGAAGAAATCATGTCTAGATAAGAAAAAATTCATCCACAAGATCCATGAATGTGTTGAGTTTTTGAGTTGCCTAATTATTAAAATGGTAGTAGATTGTACATTAATATGATGTGAAATTATACACGTCATAGATTGTGATTTCAGGAATAGTCCCATTACGTCACGAGTTGAGGCTTTTGTTGGTCTTCAATTTAGTTAGAATTTTTTATTTGGCCCCATCTAGAATATCTATCTATCTAGGGTAGTTAATGTAGAGTATTAAGTGGCCACAGATTTATCAGTGGGTACACTGATGGGGGACCCATAATCAGCAGTTGGTTATTTCAAATATTTCATATCAACAAATTAAAAACACTGGAAATTTATCCGAAACCTATTTCATATGAATCTAAAAAATTAATTTGGAAAAATATATTGGTTTTTCAAAGTAAATAAAAACATACCAGCAAGAACACAAGTCCAATCAATAACCCTAGCAAGATCCAAATTGATATATTCAATCCCAGCTTATATATTAAATACCTTGTATGAATCATAAAAAATCTATCATTTTTCCCATATCATTGAAATAAATGTGACATGTTTATATTATACATGAAAAAAAATTTCATATCCAAACCAAAAAAATTACAAATTACTCAAAATAATAGGGAACATTATATGATGGTTTATCAATATCAGTAATAGTTATATTGGGGGACTATATAGTAGTTCTAATATACCCTATAAAAATATATCTTCTTTTTTTTACTGATACATTGTCTCCGAACTGGTAGCTAAACAGTAAATAATTATATATGATTGAAAATATCTACCTAAATCTATATCAACCCATATAGTCATTTTAGCATCATATCTACCCATGGATGGTTAAAATTATAGAAAATGAATAAACACTATACTATATGCAATCACTATTGTCTATCTCTATTTTAACTCTATTAAATCCTGAGACATACCGATAATTAAATTTTGTCGAAAATGCTTATACAAAACTGATGTGATTCAGTTTCCTTCAATCATATAATATAGGGCAGTGTGAACAAATGTTAACTCTAGGAAAGTTTGAATAGATTCGATGTAGTTGTCTTTAATCAAAAATTATGTAGCGATAAACATTTGAGGGTATTAAAAAACATTTAATTTCTTGGAATACAATAAAATCATGAGATAGTTTACCGTGGAGACATAGACCATAAATAACAGCATTATAACATTAACAGTTGACATGAATGCCTCTAGACCTCAAATCCTTAATAAGACCTGAAGTAATATCAATATGTCCATCACAGTAAAGCCCATATATATATATATATATTATATGTTGCAACAGTTGGTTTCATCCCACTACTTTCCAATTATTATAAAATTACTAATTCTTGTGCATGATCAATTTCACACTGCCCTAGACACTACTTATATTAAAATTTCATCATACTACTGTAGTTGTAAACATTCAGTGATGGTCCACATATCATTAATTCCTTAAAAACCTATTTGATAAATTCTATTTCATTTTTGGTAGCCAAAATTTATAGTAAAAAGTTACAGGACCTGATGATTGGGTAAAAACCCAATTTCATTGCCTAGAAAAACACATCTGTTGCATCCTTGAGAATTAAATTTTCTTCCAGGACCTTAATAAGCTCACTAATTACGACATTTTACCCCTCTATAACCCTCTACAATTGGGCGGTTCCAATAAAATGTGAAAGATTTCACACAATTCAATATGAATGAATTGAAATATATATAATATGAAACAGGAAAATAAAACATCATATAAAACATTCAAATGTTTATAGAAATTAAATAGGACGTACTTAAAATTGAAAACCATTACTTGAAAATATCCACAATGGCCAAAACCTGTTGATGATATAGATGTTTGGCCCCGGTGCGGACAGAAACCTGAAGAAAAAAAAACTAAATGGATAGTTGACAAAAAAATACAACATAAAAATGTCTATACAAGAAAACCTATTTTGAGTCCCCTCGATTATTTAATCCATAGTTTAAATTTATAACAACTTTTTGATGAATAATTTACCTACTCAATATTATACATAATAATGTTTAAGGGGAACACATAGACAACATGTTAACATTAATGATTATATTATTGGTTGCAGTGGAATGGGTTGACTGAAATTATATAAAACATAGGTTTCATCTTATTATATTAATTTCCTAAAGCTTTGTGGCTAGTATAAATTCAATGTAGTAAGAATCAATTATCGATAACTAACATCATAAGAAAACTTGTGTTTATGAAATTACTTAAGGACTGGTTAAATGTACATGAATCAATGATAACAAATAATTTTTATGCTATACAAACATGTACAAATAAGAACATCATCATGGGAAGTGTTATGTGTGGATCCAAAACATCATACCACTACGGAATGTCATCCATATACCTTTACCAAAAACCATTGTCCAAGAACACCTTCACAGAGTATCCATGAATCACATTTTCATAATGACACTCCTTTGATGGACGTGAGAACATAGTTTTTGTGGAATCTGGATCTGTAGATAGATAGGTTAATAAATATTGTGTAAAAATTAAAAATAGATTTTTTAATTAGTTAATTTGGAAAACATATGTATTTTAATGACATAAAAAAATTTATGAAACAATGAGAAATTTAAAAAATATGAAGTGTATAGATATAATAACTATACTTTGGTTGGAGAAGTTAATATCATGTGTGGACAAATTGACGGGTTTCTAGATGGAAAAAAAGGAAAATGGTTGAATAATTCTTTAAAAATGCAAGGTATATGGCCAATAAAGCTGTGGAACAAGTATATGGGAGGAATTGAGGTAGAAGGGAGAAACTTTCATTGAAATTAGGAGAACATACCTATTGCAATGATGTAGATTTGTAGGCTTTCTGATATGTTGTTGGTTATCCTAAATGGGTTTCTGAGCCCATTTTCATTTTGTTGTGCACTGAGGTGGTTAAAATAGTGTAATTGTAGGCTCACCGTAGATACAGGCAATGGAAATCGCAACTAAGAGGACGCCAGTGTCGGGGGTTTGCAGAAACCCTTGGTCTCAAAGAAGTGAAATCTGACCACGAGTGGGAGACCAAGTTGAGATGCAGAGGGAATACTACACTGGGGAAACTGAATGGACAATGTTGAGTAGGGGGACCAAATAGATATACTGAGGAAACCCTATAATGGGTAGACTAGTGGAGGAACATGCTGGTGTTGGGGATTTGCGATATCCTAGATCATGAAGAGTTGAAACCTGACGCCGGAGGAGAGATGCAACACAGAAGATATGTGAGATAGAACTAGGAGATGGAAGACGTCTATGAACGATAATGACAGAGTGCATCCAGGAGAGGAAGCTTGACGGAGGCGGGGGTTTGTGGGGTGTGGGGGTTGCAAAGCCATGAAAACCTAAGAGGGTGTTTGATTGGGGCGTATATATTTGGTAGGGAATCATTGCGGAGGGGTGACGTGTAGGACTGTGGGATATGCACATATTTAAAATGAGATATGGAGAAATGGTAGAGTAACACGTGTTTTAGAAGAATTACAGAATTAGTAGATTTAGTAGATGAGAGAAATTATAAATTTAAAATTAATTTTATTATGTATAATTTTTAAATAAATCCAATATTCTAAATTTTAATGATTCAAGATATAACGTGCATGAGATAAAAAGACAACTAACTACTCAGACAATAGTGATAAAGAATGATTATTAAGGAAACGTTCACAAGTTGTTTTAAAAGGGATAATATATGATATTATAAAAAAATTTATTCTTCTATGATTTACAAAAATGTTTAAAATAATATATAATTGGTTAAATATTACTCAACTAAAGATAAGTGTGAGGTTAGGGGTATTCTTAAATAAATTTACCTTCATTCTATTATAAGTCAACTCCATTGATTATATAATGCCAAAATTATGTGTGAAATAAAAATTTATTTTTTTTTTGTTTTATTTACTCATATAAATATGTGTGTTTAAAATTTTTACATGTAATAACCCTATTTACTTACACTCACATCAATGATACAGACATTATAATGGTTTCCTCTATAGACATATTTTTGTAGACACATGTTATTTTATACATGTAATAAATTTTAAATGGCATATATGCTTCCCTTTATATATAATATAATTATTAATTTATACTTTAAGAGCTTTTTGTTTACTATTTATCTAATTCATTCATGGAACATAATCATCAAATAGTTTCGGAAGTGATAATGGCATCTATTTTAATCTCATTTAAATGTGTACTGTTAATGACCAAATACCCATTATTATAAATTATTTTATCATTTCCTAGTAAAATCTATCAATTTTTTATCCTCATATTATTCATGAATTTTTAATGTAATACTTCAATTTCCATCAAATTGGTTCTTAAAATGAAAGATACTATATTATTTTTATAAAAAAATATATTACTTAGATCATAAATTCAAAACCACTTCTCTATAATTTACTTGTTCTTATTAAAGTGTTTTCAATTATTTTAAATTATTGAATGATTGTTTCAATAAATTTTTCCCATAGTTAATTTCATAAAAATGGCTCAAAATAAACCTTTTTTTTATTTTTTGAATGAAAAACTTTTTATCATTTTTACAACTGTGTAAATAAAATGTACATTAATAAGTATGACATATATAGATTCTACCACAATCAATATAACTAAAAAAGTTGAATATTATTTATATATTTATGTTTATTTTTAAATATATTTTTTCATTAATATTTATTAAATATTGTTATTTTAAATATTGATTTCAAAATTAAAGGTGTCATTTTTTTAGAAGAAATATTCCATGTAATATTTTGAACACATTTTCATCTATGTGGGAAACATTTATGTTACTTATATCATCAAATTTATATATATATAGTTTATACATAACATATTATCCCTTCATTATATTTGGTAACACATGAATTGTGATCATATCTAAAATATTTTTTATGTAATCTCTTTTGATTATTTTATGAGACAATATTTCAGAACCCATTTCTTTTAATAGTTAATTTTTTTTTTACACCTGATTATTTATATCCTTTTATGGAACACATATTCATGTACATTAAACAAATTTTATGGATATTTATGAAATTATATACCTATCTAACAATCGGGTAATTTTTTAGTCCCATGAGACACCATATATGGGATTATGAAGTGAACCAGATGCAGTTTGATACTCTATTGACATTGTGATGTTGTCTTAGAAATTATCCTTATCTTTTTATTATTTCAAGATTATTTTTTTAAATATTTCATTTTTATTACATGATATGATGATAATGTGTTTTTTATGATATTCTTCCATGATATCACCCATGATATTTCACTTATATGATACCACTATATACCTTTTATTCACATGTTATGTTTCTTTTTCAGGATTATTTTCTTACTACGATTTCTTGGTCACCCATGTCTTCTATGTACTATGTGGGTTATGCTATTATATTTTAGGATACCAAATTTATTTTAGGATATCACTATAAAAAATAAAATTAAGATACAATGTTTCGTTTCATTTGATCTATTATGAACATATTTTTCCAAATACACTAGGACATTACAATCGTTGTGTGATAACTATACGATATTAATGTTTATGAAGAAGGTAATAACTTGAGAAATATAATTTGGTCTAAATTGTTTGTATGAATGTATATTTTTTGTTATAAATTGGAAACTAGAATGAAAATTATTTCATGAGAACCCTAAAGATATGTCTGAGGATAAGACATGGTAAAAAAAATATTTGGGAACCATGGTAAATTATAGAGAATTTAGTTTCTAGAAAATTATATCCCTATTTAGATACTAAATGTGAATTTAGTTCTATAAAAATTGTACCTACAGGTTATAATTCTGAATAATATTGTTGGAATTGACTTGATAATTACATGTTACACAACAACCGTCCTTACTAATCACTTATTTTAACACTCCCATGAGATATTACTCAAAAATTGAAAAACTACTTATATACCATAATGAAATATTTTAATAGAAACATTTAAAGTATGGCCATTTTATACATATTGTGTCTTATATTGAACTGATGGTTTCCTGATTTAGACATCATTTAAATAATTTTTATGATATTGTTGTCTTCCTCTAGGAATAAATTTTCTCAGAAGATACTTTTTTACATTATTCAATTGTAGAAACCAATAGGATTGTGGTTAAACATGAATTTTATTGAAAATGTGTATACCTATAACTCAAAATGATGATGACTAGTGTGATAAAAATTTAGATAATGACCAATAAGATATCGAAATATATAATTAACAATGTTAAATTATGTGAGATTATAAAAAAGTAAAATAATTAGATGATTGAATTTTATGAATGTTTATGTCAAAATGAACATAGATTAAATAATATTGGTATTTTGAAAAGTCAAGATGGTTTGAAGGATAACCTAGAAGAATATCTACATTAGAGGGTATTATATTTTCAATTTTGAAATGGGCCTCATAGAAAAATAAATTTACAATTATATGATATATTATATGTCAGGAACATGGGAATTATACATGTAAATGACCAAACCTAATGGTTATCTTCCAGAAAATATAAGGACTTATATTATAATGAATCCTTTAAGTAAGTGGGATAAAGTATTTTCCTATTGGGATTCAATAATTATGTTTTATAAGTACTTTTATTGATGGTATTTTTGTTATAATAAGAATGAAACATCTTTCGACAATGATAATTTTGAAAAATGCATGTCATCATTTATGATTTACTACAGAGTTATGTATAAAATCATTGTTTTATGATTGCATGGTTGATAATGAGTCAAAATTTTACTTAAACCATTTTTTTGCCTTATGTAACTAGATATCGATTTAAATAATTATTTTTTGTGAGATGTTTTATTGGGTTGATGTATATATAAAATTATATTTTAATAGAAATAGATTATTTGGAATGATTGATATTATTATGTTTCAAAATGTATGTTTATGGGTTGTAAGGTTAAACACTAATATAATAGATTATATTGATATTTAGGAGTTGCAATTGCGGTATTTGTGATAAATTATTATACTCAAAATATTTTTCTAACAAATTTGGATTCAGTAAATATAGGAGAAAAATCATGTTTTTTTGAGAATATGTGATCTATTAAAATTTACTATTTGTTCTTAATCCATAAAAACATCTTAAATTATAATCATATGTATACACTATGATATTGTTGTGGAAATGGGTTGAAGGATGAAATTATATATTTTATTTATGTATTTATTTTCTTATAATTTCAATGTATATGGTAAAGGACTTCATCTACTATTAGAAAAGTATGTGTAAACCCAAATATTATCCAATTAACTTCATATCACATAATAGGTAATCTGTATATTCATAAAAATTTTATAGTTTTCAGGTTATTAACTATATCTTGGTCATTCGTGTTATTATGATCATTGATATTTGTCACTCTCGGTGATTTTTTTCATTATTATATGTTAATACCAACACCAGTTATGAATTTTCTATAATTTCAAAACAACATTATGAATTATTCTAGATTAAATTTGTACGTCTCTTTATCTACAATCAATATGATATTTTATTAAGTGCTTGTTCGATGTTTGTCTCAAAAAATATATTTTCAAATTCGAAACCATTCATTTTTTAGATAGACTATAAATTATGGGGATTTAGTTAATTAAATGGGGGTTCAATTTTACAGCTTGATAAATTATAATATAATTTATTTTTAACAAATTAAATCTCTATGATAACTTATAACAAACACAACACTAGAATTAAAAGAAATATGGTACTCAATTAAATATTATCATTTAAACATAACCAATTTGACATAATCATTATATTGGATGGTATTAATAAGATTTTGTAAATTTTTAACACACATATATAATAAATTAAATTATTATTTATTATTTTGAAATAAAATAAGGATCACTTAAAAGAAAGAGAAATGTATTCTAAAAAGTTGTTTATTCTAAATGATGTGTTTTTTATATATGTTCAGTTAATTTATAATTTATTTTTGGAACCTTCAAAAAAATATTTACAAATAAATTTACTTAATTTGTTATGACATCAGATAAAAATAATCTTTTGGTGATGTTTTGTGACAATTTTTAAATGTTTTATTTTTAAATAAATATGAAAAATACTGTTTTTATTAATAATTATCATTTTTGATTAACAAATTTACAACACCCATTTTATATTAATGTGGTTTCGAAATGAACATAGATCTATTAAATATTATTTTACAAAAAAAATATCATATAAATAAATTTCATATTGAATTATGATATAATTTTTTTTAAATATTTAAAAACATATCATTTGAAAAACAACAAATCTATGACTTTAATTTTAAATTTAATTTTTTCACTAATTTGCTTTTAGTTTGTAAAAATTAATCGAATATTTTGATTCATAAAAATTAATATTATCATGCAAGGTTAATATTCTTTTTGAGCATAGTAAAAAATGATAATAGAAAAAATTATTAAATATGGTTGAAGTAAAAAATAGGTTTATTATAGAGTTAAATTAAAATTATATGAATTAAAAATGTCAATGAACATGTATAATTAGTATTTTATACTACTGTTTATACATTAAATATTTTAAGAATATAAAATAGTTCATTTGTATCCTTTTTCAATGAGTAAAATGTTCGCTCAAAACATGCTTTTCAAAAAATCATAATGTGTGATATTCAACAAATTTAAAATTGATCCCCCCTAATATCTTTTAAACCCATTCTCATCAATTTACATCAGAATATAACAACATAAAAAATCCATAGTTCTATATGCACATCCCAGAATCCTTGTTTTGGTAATAAATCTATCCAATGAAGGATTTTTGTCTATAAAAAAGATGTTTTTTTAATTAGTGGTGACATCCTTTACTAAGAATTTTATTTTATTTCTTCTACCACCAACAAAAAAAATTTAAAAAATTGAAGATATAATTAAAAAAAAATATTACATATACATACATTTATTATTTTAATGTAATCACCTTAAACCATCTTCTTCACGCTCAAGTGAGAAATGAAACGGTCGATCGTGTGTATGACACACTACTACCTCACGTATCAATGTAATTCATTTCGTATCATCAATTTTTAGGTATTGATATAATGATGTATCTAATGTTTATATATTACATATATGATATAATTATACTTCTAAAGTTATAATAAAAAATTCAACTTCATAGTTTCCCTTCTATAAGGGATATGATCACGTCGCATGTGTGTATGAAAGACCATCGCTTTGTGAAGCGATTTGATTCTATTTTCACATAAAATGTACATAACAATTAATGATAGTTAATTTTACAATGATATATTATATTAAATGAATATTGATCATTTTCGAAAAATAAATATTTCATATTATTTTTAGGATAATATCCTTTGAATTATTAATAATGTTTTTCATTTGTATAAAGGACTATCTCCTCACAGTGAGATGTAATTCATTTTTAAGAAATGATTTTCTTGGATCATAAAAAATGAAAAATTTATTGAATATATGTTATATTTGTTACATGATATTAACTCTTTATAAATATTACGAAATTCACTTCCTTACACTTTCACTCATTGAGAAAATTGCAACATCACTCGTCTATACATATGAATTACCATCTCCATAAATAAATTTCAATGAAGTTGAAAGATCAATAATGATTATAAAGTGAAATATAATTAAATTATTTCTATTTGTAATAGTAATAACATAATGGAGATGAGAAAACAATATCCTTTTTTTAAACTTGAAACATTGATGAGAATACTTGAAAGAGAGAAGAATGAAATTAACACCCTAACCAATATTGAAAATTAAATATTTTTAATGAATAGTTTATAAGATGTTATAATAACAATCATATGTGAAATTATAAATATTTATATGATTTTATAATAAGTTAATAAATTTTTGAAATCCACTATATAAGATGCCAAAGAGCAGTCAAGTGACGAGATACAAGAAGTAAGGGTTTTTTCTTAACTCGATTTCAATTCATTGGGTTATATGAAAAAATAGTTGATTATATTATGCCAACATTAATTGTGATATGTATTTTTGTTGAATTATTTGGAAATTAAACTTTTACTTCTATTTATGTACATTTGTTACCAAAAATCAAAGGCATTGATTAACACTCACCACATTGATACAATCATTTTATGGGATTAATCTCAACCATGGTTATTTAAAAAACATGCACTATTATAGATTTAAATGGTTTATATACTAACCCATTAAAAACTCTATGATTAATAAGTTATACATCATTATATTTTATGTTATAATTTATCCACTTCATTAATGGGAATCTATGATTCAAAAATCACCAAAGCAATAATGGTTGTTAATTCAATCTCATTTTAATCTAGATCATTTATTCCTAGACTACTAATGATGTAAATTATTCAAAACATTCCTAAAAAAATCATAAAATTTTATTATATTGTTTTTATTGAAGAAATATTAAATGAAGAATACTTTAACCTTTATTTGGTACATAAAATGAAAGATAATATTTTTTTAAAAAAATGACATTATTTCTCTCATTGATTGAAAAACCTTTTTCTTCCATACTCATATTACGAAAAAAATGTTTTAAAATATTCTTTGATTTTTTAAATTTAATGTTTACCCATGTTTTATATTTAAAATATGTTTTAAAAGGAAACAACTTTTCATTTTCCAAATAAGTTACTTTTTATAATTCTTACATCAGTTTGAATGAATAGTATTTTAATCTTGTACGACAAACAAAGATTTACATTCCATTAAGACAAGTCAACTCCTTAAATATTCATTAATATGATTTAGTGTAACAATTTAATTAAAAAGAAATTTAATTATATTTTTAATATTTATAAATATAAAAAAAATTATTTGAATGTGAAAAGGGGTTTTTTCTTAAGAAAAATTCTATATAATATTTTTAAGTCATTTTCATTAACCACAAATACCCTAGATTATATATAATTATAAAGAATTATGTATATATATCTATCACATTTATAGATACATTGTTTTCTCATCTCATGGCATCATAATACATTCCTTACATCCATTTATCCAATGTTTTTTGAAAATAACTTTTTTTATGAGAAAATAATATCAAACCCATTTCTTTTAATGGGTAATTATAATGATTACGCATTATGATGGAAATCCTCATGTGGAAGAAATATATATGTTCAAGAAATGAATATGATTTATGGGCCTAGAATTACAAAACCCTATATTATTTTGAATAATGATTCAGTCTCATGATATGTCATGTTTGGGATTACAGAGTACCAAATCCAGTTTGGGAGTCTGTTGACCATGTGATGTTGTATTGATATTTTGCATTAATATATGTTTATGTCATGTTTTTTCAATATTTATACATTTCTTATGATTCCATGATCTTATTATAAAATTTTATTAAAGATATTATTCCATTAAATTAGACTTTATCCTTTTCTTGGATGTCATAATGTTATATCTTTTAATCTTATGTTATGTTTTTTAAGGTTTCTTCCATTTTGGGATTTCTAGATCACCCCATTATTCTATGTATTCCATAGGTTATATTATATAGTTTAAAAGCTCAAATGGATTTTAGGATATCAAAATATATAAAATAAAATAATATTTCCATGCTTTTGATTTTTTTATGTATTATGGTCCTATTATTCATATGATACAATGCCTTTGTGATCAATGTGTTGTAATTATTTGATATTTTGGATTAATAATCATGTAATAACATGTGAAATATTTTTTTGATTTCCATATAGATTCTATAATTTTATAAATACAATTGATATCAATTTAAAAAGATTCAAATTATTATTTTAATGAAGAAAATATTCTTATTAAAAAGAATATAAAAATATCATAATTATATATATTTTTGCAGATATGTTCATGTGTGATTGTTATACCGACACAAAAAAACAAACAAACACACACACCATACTTATTCCATGAACAAAGAAATGCGATAATTATGTTTATATATATATCCAATGAAATATATAATAAAAATATATATATATATATATATATATTTACATATATATACTTAATCTTGTTTTTGTGATTGTATTGAATCTTAAATATATATATCCACACTCAATATATAAATACACACATGTATATATAAAACCAATAAAAATATTTATTTTTCATCATTTTTCCAGGTATTTTATGACCCAATATGGAATAAGAAATTAATCATCTATCAAGAGAGTAACATGTTGGTGTTAATTATAGGATAAATGAGAAGTACAAGAGATAAAACAATATAAGATTAATCATATTTATGATTTTCATTCATAGAACTATAAATAAATATACAATGAGAGTTGTTTATTTTGTATTTATTTTTATTATTTAGATAGCGTGTCTCATTATTATATTTTAAAAACATTAACTAATAAAAAATATATAAAATATAATCAAATCATATATGGTCAGGGGGAATCAATACAACAATACATTGTTTAGAAAGAAGTGTATCCATAACTCAACCTAGAGATATGATATAATCTAACAGGTTTTTTTTACTATTTACATGAATATATACTTATATATACATATATATATTAAAAAACAAATATAGTGGGATATTCATAGATAAAATCAAATACTCACAAACATTTTAATATTCTATTTATAACATCAATAATTATATTATAATTTATAAAAAATATTAAAATATACATACATATAAAATTATAAAAATTTAAACATTTACTGGATAAAGTATATATGTATATATATTTCATATTAATTAATACATGGTATAAATAAATGTATTTAATAATGAGTATATGTATAAATTTATTTTTTGTATGCTTTAATTGATATGTTTATTATGAAATTTCAATTTCAATTTTAAATATGTTCAGTTTATTTATATTTTAATTTTATTTTATTATTAAAAGTAATTATATAATAAATTTTTTATTCATATTATTATATATTAATATATGTTGAACTATTAATTTTTGTTATATATCTATATATATATTGGATAATAAATACCAAGTCTCGCACACTAGATAGTTAAGTATTGGTGTTATCTTATGGTTCCTCAATACGTTAGTGTGTTTAAATAGGATATATGAATATAATAACTAATTATCAATTAGTGATTCTTATTGGTTGAGGGTTGAGGGAGATTTTGTGTCTGGATTTTTTGGGGATGCACTCTTTTATGCATGGAATTGTTTTTATTCTCTAAAAAGAAAAAAATCATGAATAGATAATACATATATTAATGAGACTTTGTAAGAATGGATTATTTTATACTATTTTATGTTACATATGAAATTTTACTTGAAAATTTGGGATTCTAAAAATTATATTACACATTATTTAGAATCCTAAAAATTATGTTTTCATTAGAGAACCAAAACTAAAAAATTTAGGTTTTAATTATATCGAAAATAATTACAAAAATTAAGAAAAGAAATGTTCCTTTATTAATAATTTCATAATAATTCAGCAAGTGTTAAATGTATTTAACTTTATATATTATGATTTATTTAATCTCACAATTTTGGGTTTTCATGAATGGGATCCCATTAGAGATATATACAATAGAAATATTGTGTTTTATTGGTTATATTCTTGGTCTTCTTTTCATCTGGGAAAATATTGATCCATTTATTAAGAGTATATTGGTTCATATTGGAATATAGATCGATATTAATTAGCTTCATATATGGGACGATGACAATGAATTCGGGATATAACACAATGGGTCTCCATTTTCTATGTATACTTACTAATATGTTGTTAATATTTATCGATGTCACTGAAATTTAGTGCTTGGATATGGAAATATTATTATATATATATTTATAGTAGAATATTTTATTACAGTATAGTGAATTTTTATATTCTATGGTGTAAAAAATCAGTTACTGTGTCGATTGTGAAAACAGAGTCCGATAAGATTAAAATACATGAATTTATATTTGTAGAGTCAATATGATTGTTTATGAAAAAGGAAGTGATAATGAATAGGTTTCCTTATATGATTGTGGGGTTGTATCCTAATGTTATAAAATGTGATTCTAGGATCAATATGAACCTAACCAAATATTCTAATGACTAAATGCTTGGGTTTTTAGTACAACATTGTTCAAGTGATATTTAGAATAAATGATTGTATTTAGAATATAATAATCATTGGGATCAAACATTTATATTACATTTTCTAATTTCCCAATATCACTCCACGATATACTTATTATTCGGCAATAAGTATTTTTTATAAAATATTCCATGTTTTGAGTATATAATGATTTTTTTATGATTTTACTTTGATAAAGGACTTAGTGAGATATCATAATCCAATTAAAAGAGAACACAATTCGGTTTTTGAACATTTCTCCTTAGTTGTATAACTGTTAAAAATTCAGTACCACATAAATGGAAATAAAATTTGGGATGAGGTATCTATTAAAAAAATTACTACTCAAGGGAAATTAAGGAAGAATTTTTTGGGGTAATATTAATTATATACTATTAAGGAAAGGGATTTTGTTTTCCATTAATTATGAGAGAAATAAGTGTTGAATATTGAAACTATTAGGGGTTTTTAAACTCATTTATATTGATAATAATCTATCATTTGAGTCAAAAATATCATTAACATGGATTTTATATAAAAAACATCATGTTAATAACCTATGAAACCTAATCAATCAAGTACATGTTGGGAAATGTGTGGATGGAAGGTTTCCTTCATCTTATATAGAATAGTGGTTGTAATATTAAAATATAATAATAAATTCACTTTAATATTTTTTTACTTTGTTAATATGGATGTTTTAAATATAGTATTTTTTGTTAGTATATATAAATATCAATATAGGAATGAATATTTCATTACATGGAGGATATTTAGAGGGATTTTAAGGGATTTTCATTGTCCTTTGTTTATTGATTATGAGAATATTTAAATTCATTTTGATAATTAGAAAATTTAAAATGACTAATTGAAACTGTAGTCTTATGCATTATTTTTGAAATTATATTGAGGGTACTAGCCTTATTTTCATGGTTTTGAAGGTGGACCTATTATATGGATCCTAAGGAGAAACGATGTCTTAATGATATTTGATTCCATGAAAATATTTATTTTATACAATGTATTGGGTTTTTATTTATTTATTTTTCATGATTGCTCTTTTAGATCAAGTCACATTATATCATGGAATCATTATCTTTAAAATTAGTCTACACCACTAATGTTATTAGAGGAAATGGATGTTCCTATTTTAGTCATTATAGAATAATTATTTGAGTAGTGAATATTTTTTTGCGATGTCCTATAATTATCTACACCTTACGTTTTTTCTATAAATACTAAAAAATTTGTCTAATTGTGTAAGGGTGAACACTTACACATACTCTTCATAAATAGATCACTATTTTTGGGAATGAAATTTGCTTTCTCTTGACATCAATCATGAATGTTGTGGTCATGATAAACCCCAAATATATAAGGACATGATAGATATCCTTAAAATAAATAAAGACAATTATTGGAGGAGGAGGTATCAAGCATGTTATATAAATAATAGAAAAAATACTAAAATTATTCATAAAAATTACACTATTAAAGTAGTTAAAATATTTATTTATAACCATAATTTGGTTTTTTACATTGGGAAGATCATTCACATGGTATCATAAGAGTTATTTTAGACTTATATACCATCTGTTAAAATATTTAATACGTTATTATTAGAGATTAGCACTTTAATTATTTTCATCATGAGTCACATGAAATGAAAAATATGGTTATAAGAGAATTATTTAAACTTGAATCCATGGAGGCTCAAAACTGAATTCAGCCTACTAATACACAAGGTTTATAATTTTTTGTAGAATTTTTTTAAAAGAAATTTTCACCTATTGCGTGTGGGTATTTAACCACCAATTTTAATGTCTTTAGTAAGGGATCAATACAAGTTACACGTTATAATGAAACTTTTATTACACTTGTCCCAAAGGTAGAGAAGCCCATTTCATTTAGGTATTTTTGGAAAAAGATCATTTAAATATTATCATTAAGCTATAGCCAAAGTTTATAGTGTGTATATTTCATTTTTTCTTCCCTATATAATCTCTAAAATTAAATGTGTATTTTTTCCATTATTAATTATCACTGTTTATGTTATTATTTCACGAGAATTGTTTAATTCATGGAATGCGTGATAAATGTATGTAAAGGTAAAATGGTTCACAAAAAACGTATGATGAAATAATGTGGTAGAGAAAACATTATATTCAAAACATGTAATTTAATAATGTTTAGTTATAATGAGTTATAGATTCACAATATTATGGTTGTATCTCAACTATTTATTACAATGATAATGTCAATGGATATATAAAAAATTCCAAACAAAGGATTATGTTATAGAGATATTATTTCACCATATATTTTCATTTTTAATATATATATTTTTACAACACATATTCAAAATGTAGAGGTTATAAGGGGAACCATGTTTTTTGATAATAGTAATGGTCAAATTATATCCCATATTTTCTTTGTGGATGACTTTATTCATTTTCTAGGGAAACAAAGGATAAATATTTGACTATTAAGAAATTTATTACTCTCTACTAAAATAAATCAACTTGAAAATTTATTTTTATAATACCCTAATAATTGATTAGTACTGGTGTTCCAGAAATACAATGGTTGAGTTATATCATTTTATTAATGTTAATAATGAAGAAAATTTCAAAAACTAATATCTATAGTTTCCCATTTTTTGTAGATAAAAATGTAAATATTCAAATATATAATTGAATTGGTCCAAAATCACATTAATGGGTTGAAGGTAAATTAAAATTATATGGTCAGTAGGTCTAATTAATTTTATTTTCTTATTCATTTACAAAGTACACTTTTTCAATGTTTGAATTCTTGGAAACTCCACGTAATTTTATTCATGGTTTTTTTTCTAGCTATTGATAGAAGAAAATTTACATAAAATAGTAGAAACCATAGCCCAATATGTATATATAATTCTCTAAAAAATATCAACATTTTGGGGTTTCAACACATTGTAAAATTCACGAATTTCATTTTATAATTGTAATATATTAAATTGGGTTCCCATCTATTTTTTTTTTGAAATTGTTAATCATGAATATAATTAAATGAGAGATCTATTATGTTTGGAGAATTTCACATGACCATGAATTATATGGAAGAGTTTATGGGGATCGGTAGAGATATTTTTATTTGGATTTTGTTAAATAATCTATGATGATTAATAAATTTTGTTATAGATTATCATTTGGTTTCATGTAACTAAATTTAGAATTTTGTCTTCAATGGGGCCCCTATATTTGTTTCATTTGGGGGTATGTGAATATAATTAGTTAAATTATCTGTGTGGATGTTTTACAAAATATAAAATATTTTAATGTACGAGAAAGAAAAATTAATTTGAGTATCATTATTTATAAATGTGAGAGGGGTGCCATCTTTCTCTGAAACATCACAAAGAACTGTTGTTACCTAGGGATGTTAGGTTACTAGTTGGATATGTTTAAAAACAATTCTATAGGTAATGAAGGATTGAAATTTAATTTATTATTTTAATATAACTATAAATATTATGATATTTTCATAGAAAATTTTGATTAAAATTCATGTAGATAAGCAATTTATCTGCTATCAAAATATATTATTAAATTTTCCTTATTAATTGTTCACTGTGACTCTTAAAAAAATCAAGGAATCCACTTTCGTATTCCCTCTATGACTATTACATACTATAAATAAAATACCCTAGGTGTTTTGACCATATAAATGAGACTATATATGGGATGGTTTCCTACTGTGGAAATGGTTTATAGGGCTTGAGGATTTCTATCATTATTTTCCCTCGTTTTGGTTTTCATATTTCTTTTATGTTATATTGTTTAACAATAACACCATGATTTGATAAAATTTAATTCATCAAAAGGTTAATATGTATATTTTATTATTATTCATTTTTAACAAGAAGTGCACTAAATTAAACTATGTATGGTGGGGAAATTAATTTTTTTGGTTATTGGTAGTTTTAAAATTAATGATAATAAAACCGTTAATATGAAAATTTCATTAATATTGTTGCATATGGATAGAAGTAATTTTGATATATTGTTTCCACAATTTAAATACATTTTCTTACTAGAGTCATCTATTGAATAAAGTGGTATTTTTGGATTTAGGTATTATTATTCTGATTGATAAGGTTAGGAAAAATGTATTTTCTAAGATTAATTTCTTCCCACATATTTCATAGATTAATTCTAAAATAGTAATTATCATTTATTTGAGTAATTTTTTGGATGTATTTTTGGGTCATCCTTCTTATTTGTTTAGTGTACATTTCATATTATGAAGAGGAGTGGTAATATAGTCTCCCTCTAGATTGAAATCCTCATAGGAGTTTCATGTGTTTGAGTTTGGTTGGGATGTGTGTATAATCATTTTTTTAATATGTATTAAATGGTTTGTAATTTTTACATTTTTTATATAAATTATTATATAATTATGTACGCTCACACACACACACATTTAAAGTTCAAATAATATAGTACGATTGGTAGTTAACTATATGTGTGTGTTTTTATTATATTTATATAAAAATTTATAAATAGAACATATATTATTATATATATATTATAAATAAAATATTTAAAAATTAGATAATTGTTTCTAGAAATTTATCCTATAAAAAATATATATAATGTTTGTTCATTATATGATTAAAATTATTTCTTATTTTTTATATAAATACTATTGATGATTGTCCCTACACTATATCATGTGTGCCTCATTCATGTGTAATCATTTAAATATCCAATATAAAAAATCACACATTGTAAAATTTGAAGTATTTTTATGATATAAAAAATAGATAAACAAACACATCGCCAGACACACACACACACACACACACTTAAATTAGACTTATCATTTTAAATAATAACCATAAAAATGTTCCCATATCAACATTCACACACAAAGAGAAAATATATATATATATATATATATATTTTATAATGATATAAATAACACAATAATATGAATATGATGTAAATAGATAAATATTGAAAAACAATATGTATATGTGTGTTTTTATTAAAATTTTAAATTAATATCACTTAGATTTTTATCTAGAAATTAATGAAAAATAAATCTTTATGAAATTACTTAAACTTTTAAGACATATATATATGTGTATATATATGTGTGTGAAAATACCTATTTCCCTAGGAGTTAACTAAAAATATAAAACCATGCGTATAGAGGGAGAGATAATCCCTAAAAAAGTATCAATACCTCCAATCTCTATCATGAATAAGAATACCCCACTATTATGATCTCTCAAGAGGATATTGTTTCTAGATCTATAAAATAACATTCTACTATGGGGAATTCTATGTATGGGTTCATGGTCTATATTATCATTGTGATATTTCATGTGTAAACTAATCAATAATGCCAAAAATTATCCAATAACATTTTTTTAATATTATGAGGGCAACAGAACATCATTTATATTAATATTTTTTTTTTGAGATGTTCATTTTGAACATATTATCATTAAATCATTAAATACATGCTATGTCGTTTTTGAATACACCACATGACAAAATGATGATTGTTTTTAGATCATAAATGAATATAATTTCAATTTAATATAGTTTAATGACATCATTTTATAATTTTATTGGTTTTGAGTATTTGGCATACATTATGATCATAAATATACTTTTTATGTTAAAATGTCACATTTAAGATATACATCCACACCATATATCATATTTATTTGACTTCAATTCCATCATTACAAAAATGAATATATAGACATTTTATATGAGTTTCAAAATACTACAATTTTATTTGATCATGTTTCAATGTGACTTGTATTTTCTAAACTTACATAATAATTAAAATTAATATAATTGGTTATTCAATGTTTATAATAACTCAACATGATTTATTTTTAATTATTAAATATTTAAAGTTAATTAAAAAATTTCAACTATTTTGATGATATTTTGTGTGTGGTTTATCAGTTATGTTAATGTGACTTGTGTTTTGAAAAAAAATGATAAGGAAAAACAGACTTCTAGTAAAACCATCCTCTCAATTACACTAAATGATGTAAAACTATTTCATGTATGTCAAAAATGAATCAATAAACAATTCAATATATTTTAATGAAAATACATATTTGTTTCATCTATTTCAATTCTTTCCTATGTGTAATAAACCAATTTATAACTAAATATTGAAAATTACTAATTAGTTCATTCCAACTACATCATACATTATAAAAATTTCATTAATAGTCGTATAAAAATATTATGTGGCATTATTATTTTATTTTTATAACTATATGAATGGTTATAAGGGTTTTGATTATATGAAACATGTTTGGAACAAAAATATCATTTTAATATTATATCTAGAAAATTTTAGTAACATCTTCCCCCTTAAACAATAGAATAATATAAAGTTAATTAATACATGTAAAAATGAATAATCAATTTTTTTCAAAAATTTTAATGAAAATAATGGTATGTTTAATCATGTTTTACTGTGTGAGATGAATTTGGAACTTATATAACACGAAAAATGGGAAAATAAATTTTTCATCATTTTAACTACACTACACATCAAAAATACATGTCGTTCACTCTTATACGTTAAAACAGAATATATTAATATTATCCACGGGTTTAATTAAAATCCATTATTTTTTTCCTTGGTTTTTATTATACAGTAAATTTTATTACTCAGTATATCATTATTTTTATTTAAAATAGAAAATAATTTTGTAACAATAGCACCACATGATAAAATGACATGTAGTTAATTACAACAATTCATAAATGAAAAAATAATATTTTAATTAAATTTTTAGAAAATATGAATGGGTTTTATCAATTTTTAGAATTTTATTTTTGTTTCGAATTCAGGTAATATTTATAATTCTATATATCATATTAAAATTTTTGATTAACAAAATGTTATGAAATTATTTTTGGTTTGTACATTGATGTGGCTATTAAATTTTTAGTTGTTTTCTTATAGTTTCATTTAAATATTACATATATTTCATGAATTTGAGAATCTAAAGTGTTTTTGTAATTAAAAAATATTTTTATATTGAAAACATGATAATTAATCTCATGAAACTAGAATAATGAAAATAATCTTCTTATATGTATATATTAACGATGTAATGTTAGTATTTAGAAATTTGAAAGAAAATATTGGTTTCATTAGTTACATTGTAGATTTCATATAATAATGTATGATAACAATATAACCTTTAAAATTATAATATTAGATGTATATCCAATTTCTAACCATTTTATCAAATTTACCTAATAAATGAATTTACATATAGTTATCATATTTAATTTTACTAGTTTATTATTATCAATAACTATATGGATATTTTCATCAAATCCAATCATGTCACGAAGAAACATGTGTTCATTTTTCACAAAAATATATCTATTTATAAATTGAATCATTATTTCATGTTTCATTGTATTTTAGTTTGATCAGAAAAAACTATCATATTTTTATTTGAAATATTATATTAGCATCCCTTTATATACCCGTACATAAGAAACAATTTAATAGATTTGTTGGATAAAATAATATTCTTGTCTGTCAATGATTATTTTTATGACATGGAATTATATTGGTTATATATATAATTATAATTAATTCCAATATAACAAAGTATAACAACTCTACATAATTTCTTTTGGAATATTTTTTCTTAATATAGAAAGTAAAATATTAAAAAAATTATAGATTAAATGATTCCTATGTTTTAAAAATGTTACTATATATATGTTTTATATTTTTCTGAAAAAATATTAATAGAACATGTTATATATAAAATGTTCAAGTAATAACATGCGTGAATTTTAAATTTTTCTATTTTCCATTATTGGATATTCTGTTTATACCGCATTATTGATGTCCCAAAATCAACATCTTTGGCAACCTCTAAAATACGTGCAATCATCACTATTCATTTAATCATCATATTATATTAATGGTTCATGTAAAGGATTATCCTCTTATGATATGATAAGTGATTTTGATTTTTTTTCCCTTTAACAAAAACAAAATTTACTAATTAACATTTACTAGATCATATGTATAAAACAATTCTCTTAAATGTGATTCCATTTTGAAGGATCTAAGTTTTATCCAAACCAAACATCACTTTACATGTTACTAGAGTGAAATCATTTTTAGTAATTAAGGGAAATATAATATAATTTCCCAATTGCATTAATAAATGACAGGTGATAAAATAAAAAATCACATCCCATGAAATAACATAATTATTATATATACATAAAAGGAAGGAAATTTTATAATCATATTATTTATTTCCATGCTAAAACCAAATTAAATATAAGATAACGTTTACTATCAAGCCCCTCATAATTGTCTTGAGAAGGATGTCGAACATTAGATGACCTTAATAGACATCCCCAAGGTGCTAATATATAAATTGGGCTTCATGAATGATTGGGGGAAAATTTTCCCTATGAAATAAAAACCACCAACCAAACATGCCATTCCAAAAAAAATATTGCATGATTCAGGGAAACAATGTATTATAGCTCAATGACATAATAACAAAAACAATGAAAAACCATCCAAATATCAAATCATATTTCCAATAGAAACACTAACAAAACAACACAAGAAACAATGACTAAACTTCATATATCCACATTGAACTCCATGTTCTACACCACAAGACTGCTAAAGCATCATGATATGCCACTAAAGTGATGTGGTTCTTTTCCTATACCAATGTCTTGTAATACAACATATTTAATATAACCAATGTTTCAACATGTGGGGTGAGTAATGAAACTCATAATTATTTCTCCAAATGAATTTCCTACCCATGCCATCAGGACAGAACTTGTTGGCACAATCATGTGAAATAATTTTTATATAAAATTTCAACAATTCAATAATTTGCAATATTCCAAACACTTCCTTACGAATGAATTTTACCAAAATCACCACATTTATAAAGAATGAAATCACAAAATTCATAACCTATTTTTCTTATTTCATGTTTTCATAACACAATCTACCTTGCTTGTATTCATTCTTAATTGAGATATACTCATAACTAAACCACACATGCTCAATGTTTCCATCGACATTGGAATTTCCAGTCCACCTCTCTCTAATTTTTATAGTGGTACTTCATGACACAATGTAGTACTTTAAAAATAGTAATTCATGATTACTATCCATCCCCCTTCACCTAATGCATATGCACTTAATCCATCCACCAATCAAAAAAAATATTCAAAAATTCAATCAACCAAAAAGTGACAAACTAAATAAACCCTTTAATTCAAATGAAATTTTCCGTGAACATGCAAAAATTATTTCAATAAAGTCAACCATTTATTGAAATTACATTAATCCACATTCACTCTAAGTAGCCTTCCAATAAATTATACCAAGACCACATCAATTGAAAAATAATTTTATTGAAAACCATTTTCACAAACCATTTCCATAAATCAACCAAGTGACCGATTTTAAAATCAAAATTTTAAAATCCCACAGTAAAAAAATTACACAATGACATCACATTTCCCCGAAGACCCGTAAATCAATATCAGAGGGCTTCCAAAATAACATCATGCATCAATTTAACAATAAACATCAAGGGAAAAAAGTTAATTTAAATTGAAATTATTCCTGTTTTAGTAAAAGGAGTTTATAGTGAAGACACATAACATTGCGGTTTTTTTGAAAATGACCATTTACAAAACCATCATAAAATATATGTTAAAATACAAAAAAAACCTTATACCCCTTACCCTAACATAAAAATGGATTGAACTAACCATTATTTGAAACAATAACCTGATATCAACATGTGATGGACATATATCTCATAAACCAAGAGAGATAAAGTGTTGATCTGTGGAAACCCTTAAACTACCATGAAATGAGACATAAAAAGGAGATTCACCTTCAAAAAACCAATAAACCACTTTGAAATAATTCCAACTTTAGTGGGAGAGGATACCTAACCATGAAGAAGATGGAATCCAAACTGAGGTCTACATGGGGGGAAATGGGGTGTTTTGCGTTAATCATGACCCACCCTAATTTTTTTAAAACAAAATTTAATACCACACATGGTTTAGACACATAGTTATGAATAATACCTGATAACAGTGTGCGTACTACTTCCCCAATGGTTACCCCACATGGTTAGCATGTATGTTACACAAACCATGCACCAACCGTGAGAAATCCCATTGTCCCATTTTTCATGATTTCCTGGGCCGGCCCAACGATTTGGAAAATATGCACTATAACCATGCACCCTCCCATAGCTCTCTTACAAATTGTGCATGGTTTCCTTGGGTTTATTCATGGATTTCACTAGTCATTCTCTAACTATTCACCGTTATAAAAGAAACAATACCATCCCAAAAAACATCAAAAATCTCCCAAAATTTACCAAAAGACATAATATATATAAAAATGAATAAATAAGGGTTATAGACCTCAAAATGAGTGTGATAAATTCTCCCTAGAATTATAATATCCATTATTGAACATTATAAATCCTCCACTTTCATGAAATATATCTGGACATTGCCTAACCATTTCGTTCTTGTGTTCACATGTCTCATCTTGAATCCGACCTTGTTCCCATAAAACCCAGACTAAACCAATTCTTTTTCGATGCATGAAATTATCATTCTAATATAAAATTCACACTATAACATTTAACAATTAATAATCCATTTATAGATCCACATGTTCCCATCAAATCACATGATAAGGATTTGGAAGATATTTATTCAACTGAGATAAATGAAATATATTTTGAAAAACACAAAAACATGACAGCTAGGATAACCGATATGAAAACACTCGAATAATATCAAGTATCTCCAAAGGAATAATGTATCATAGATATAATATTCACTTATTACAAAAGTAATGATTCTCTATCCCATGAGATATTCTCTAGAGTGTGTGATTACCCACCTCAGATAGCAATGATCATTAAAGGTGATATGTATACGATTTAGAATGATTCAGAGATGTCTGCATTATTTTATTGATAGTTTTAATATTATATATTGTATCCTATATAAGGATCATCCCAACCAGATATTCCTCTCCTATTTCAACCCAACAACATGGAGAACGATACATTTCTACATAAAATGACTCGAATAGAGCCATATGTATCTTTGATTTATAACTGTTATTATATGGAATTTACGATAATGGTATGTGATCATCCCATGATCCACCAAAATACAACACAGAATCCTATAACATATCTTCTAACATTTTTAACATTCTCTCATGTTTTTAATATATATAGGGATGATATGTCATAATCATAGTAAATAATGTCTTAGTGGATTGTTGTATAGATTTCCAGAAATGACACATGATCATTAGATCTCTTTCTGATACAAACAAAACTGGTACACCATGATTCATTACCATATCACAACTATTTTTATCAAAAGATACTCTACCACATATGATTAATGAATAAGAATGAAATATGTTGACTTTTTAAGATGATACACCATAACCTATACTGTCTCATGATTCCAAACTATTAATTGGAGAACTGTAACAAAATCATTAGTTATATTCTAAAATTAATCACATAGATACATATAGATAACAACATATATACATTCCACCAATGAAGTTAAATGAATTTCTGACATTGTAAGAATCATAGTAAAAAAATTTCCACATTCATTTTCATAACATCCCACCAAAACTGCGCTTTCAACACCATGTGTATTTTTCTTAACTCAATGTTGAAAAAAACCAACTCGAATGATGGTATGAACTAAGGAGTTGTTCATGATTAACCATTAGTACAAAAATATGATTTCAAATCTACAAAAAAAAATCACATCTAGTTTATCCCCCTCAATGGTCTCCCAACCATTATCTTTTGTCCCCATATCAAAACATTGATAATCAGTTGTCTACTATGTTTTATAATATTAAACCAAATAACAAACTAGTAATATTGGAAAGAAAACCACGACATCACCAATATCATCACATTCAAACCTCATGATGGATATGACTGATATAAAATTACATTTATCTGAATCTTCTTTTTCCACGTGAGTATAGAACATCCTACTTAATGCATCCACCACAAAATTGTTTTTAATCTGTGTGTGCATTAAGTCTAAGTCAAACATCTAGAGGTACTCCATCCATATACTTTTTTTAATATCATAATCCATTGTGATAAAATATTCTTCAATAAAATATTATTGGTAAACACTAAGAATTTATCACTAAAGAGACAATGATGCCATGTTTTCAAAACATGCACAACAAGAAGTAATTCCAAATCATGTGTTGGGTAGTTATTCTCATGAAACCTAAACCTCTATGAATCATATGAAACACCATGATCCCCATTAAGAAGAACACACCCCAAATGAGATCATGATGGTTCAAAATACACCATGTACACTTTCCCTATTTCTAGTAAACCCAACATTGTTGATGAGGTATAAAACCCTTAACCTCTTCAAAAGACTTATGAAATTATTCATTCCATTGAAATAATCATTATACATTGTCGGACCTGTCATCAGTGAATCTAATCATGATAATTAAGGAATGAAGAATTTTTAATAACCATATAGACTTATGAATCTATATATCTCAAAATCATTATTTGTAGATTTCATTAAAATGAATGATTATATCTTATTTAGAAAAATTTATACTCCATTCTTAGAAATATCATGTCCAAGTAAATGTACCAATTATATAAAAAAGACGCACTTTGATAAATTGTAATATAAATAATGATCTCTAAGTTTTCCCAATATTCCTTCCATATGTTTCTCAACCTCAGCCCCTGTCCTAGACTATACCATTATATCATCCATAAACACCACCATGAATAAATCGATATACCTATGAAATATCAGATTCATCAATTTCATTAATACCACTAGTTTATTTCTAAAAACAAAGTTCCCCCACAAACTAATAATGGCCATATACACTTTGGAAAGCTATTTTTCCAGATATCCTCTTTTTTCACCCACAATTGACGATATCTAAATCACAATTCAATTTCAAGAACCACTGAGCTCCCCTAAACTGGTTGAATATATCATCAATGCATGGAATTTGATATCATTTGTTTACTATATTATCGTTATTTTTATGATATTCAACACACAGCTAATGAGTTCCATCATTATTTTTAAAAATCACGACCATTGATTCCCAAAAATGCATTCTAGGATGGATGAACCCTTTGTTTTCCAACTCTTACAACTGCACATTTAATTCCATTATATCTAGTGGTTTAATCCGGTTAGAAGGGAGTAAAATAAGGCCATTCCCTAAAAAGAGATCAATAATAAGCTATACTTTCTTTCTAGGAGGAAAACCCAAAAAATATTCAAGAATGAAATCAAGGAACTGACAAAAACTACCAGAATATAAAATCTCCGAAACTCTTTAGTAGATTTTATTGGTATATCCTCCAGGTGATATGAGATCTTTCAAATTTATGGTGCCAATATTTATGTTCGACCTACATTTTCTTTCTTCTCTATTCAAAAGATATTCTCTATGCCATTATCAACTCTAAAAATAACTATCCATCTGTAACTGTACATGTGGGATTTAACCATTCTAAACCAATCAACAATGAGGACTATATAATAATAATACATCTCAATAATAAGAAGTCTCGTATAATATAAACCTCATAAACTATTATGTAAAATGCTCTATATAGAAATGGTTGATAGTATCTATGAACCCAAAGAGTTTAATGTTTCAAAGAAGAAGACATCATTTCAATATTTAAATACAACATATAAATACCATGGGAAATAATTATTGAGTGAGAAAGAACATTATCAAAAAATTCTTCACAAAGGAAGAATTAAAAATTACCATAACTCTCACCATTGATAGTCCTAGTTGGTCATTCATGATAATCTGATTAGCTCCAAGTATGTTCATTCACATAAAAAATAACTCGTTATTACCATCCAAAAACATCCCTAGTTGTGGAGTCTTGGTAGTTCTCAAATCCCAAAGAGTATCTCTGGTCTTCTAGTGAGGTGTGTGCTACTACACTAATCTAGTTGCGGAATAAGACTCTCACTACACTTGTGAACTGTAATGAACACCTGACCTCGTACCAATGTAACAAAAACCCTAAAGATTCCTCATATGGTTGGAATTATAGAATTCTATAAGTTGCTTCATACATTCTTTCTTCATGTGGTATATAGATCCACATTTGAGATATGGAGATTCTATATTTGGCTTTGGAGGAATATTAACATGTCTAGCCATTTAATTTTGAGCCATAGTCTAACCTTTGGAATAAGTGTCCCTCTTCTAATTTCTCCCCATAGTAGAATTCCAACTGTTTCTTACTGGCGTCAAAATACCACCTCCACTAATATCTACAATATATCACTTTTAGGAACTACAGGTCTATTTTCCATCTTTGATTATCTATTATACAAACATAAAAATCAGATAATATATTTCCTACCTAAACATTGATTTTAGAATGCGTGACTTCAACGATGCACTTGTAGCATCCTCGGTGGAAAATCATATAATTTATCCATATATTCTGTCACCTAAGGGTTCTCATATTTTATGATTAATAAATTTATTGTTCTATGAATTCTGACCATGTGAGGGTATAATTGTTTGTTAAACTATTACTCAAAATCCGCCCATGCAATATCTTAGTGTGCTTGATTTTGGTAAACTAAATCCCACACCCTAGTTAAAGATCAACCAACATATATTTCGTTAACTTTAAATTCATGTCTAATAGAGTGCCTAGAAAATCATGGAGTCAATTCAACACTTCTAGCCATGCCTCCACATTCTCTAGTTACAGAATACCCTAAAATATAGATGGATTCTACTTTTTAAAATGATTTGAATGGTCCACAAGCCTCTTCTCATCCATTATATTCTCAGTATGTATAGCATGAGTGGAAAGAGCTATATTCTGAACCAGATGTTGGTTTTTCTATGTTTTAGGTGAAATTACATATTTAGTATCTTCCACTATTTTGTGTCTATGATGCCTACCTGGTTCTATTTCTATCATCACATCAACCACCGTATGTTTTATTTACTAGGAAACAAATCACTTCGATTTCATATTCAATCTCAAAGAAACTATCACAACCATAGTTTCCAAAATCTATCATTTCCCAAGTTTAATAATCATTGTAAAATTAACCTTTTAATATAAATCAACCTATTTTCAGAGTACCACATTCATTCTCATTTAAAAAAACATTTGGAAACAACATCTTGATTTGTTTCAGAAATCAAAACATTCACCGAACAACATTAATCATCACTAAAATGAGATATGAAATCCTAATAAAAATTCATTTCCATAAGGCATTCAACGATCACCTAATTGGATAATCCCACAATAAATAGATCATACTCCTTTAAGTACCTCCAAACACTTATGTTCCCAACTCCATAGTATCATGATTTTCAGTATAAAAATATTAGCTACATATTTTTATATTATAAATTTCTTGTTCCCACAATGCTAATACCCAATAACATTCCCACTGATGGAATAAAACATGAATGAATGCCAACTCGAAGACCAGAAATTGATTCTAAAGGACTAAACAAACTGATACCACTTGTAACACCGCACCCCAAATCATTTCTTTCAGAATGAGGAAGAATATTAAATTCCCTTAAGCAACATAAATAAGTTGAAATCATATTAACATTTTTCTATCATTACTTGAGAATTTTGATTTATTTATTTTATAATTCACTTGATTTTGGATGATTTTTTTTTGAATAAATCATCCGTGGGTTTAAAGTTAGAAATGTAGGTAAAGGAAATAATCATCATATTACCTGTCTTGAAACTATAGTTCATTTCATGTAATAGGGTTTCACAACATCCTTCAATCCATTAACAATGTTATGAACCATGTCATGATGATTGAATGTTACGATTCCAGTAAATGTTGTAGATAGATAAAAACATCGTGAATTATTTAACAAAGAATCATCTCTGAAGATATTCATTGATGTCCAGAAAATATCATGATATATGGATACATGACATAAATATAGTCAAACCTCATATATCTAAGGATATACACATGAGATACACAGAAGTGTCTAAATCCAAAAACATATACATATATTGTCCATTACATGACATTAATATCATTACATTTTGCATAATTATTCACTAATAAATAAAGCAAACTGATATAGGATTTGAGAGTGCATCCAAAGAAGAAGCTTCAATGTTTTTCTGTACCATCGAGTTTATTGTTACTCAGTCTTCCCTAAACTATAATTTCATAGTCCCATTTCAATATTTGGATTCAATACATGAGTCATGGATTTTGTTTTAATATCATCTTCTATCCCAATTCACATCAAAACTCTCATTCCTCATCATTCATCAAAAAACTCATGGGGCACCAATTTTATTCTTAGATCATATATGTAGATAAGTTAATTATGATTTTAATTTCTTAACCTTAATTTAATTCTCATCCACATTAGTGAATAAAAAATATTACATTAGTGTGAAATGATTAAATTCAATTGTTCTTAGAAAGTTATGAATAATTCTAATTTTTATTCTTTAATCACTCATGTTCGTTCCTATTATGAGTGGTGAACCCACATAGGGTAGGGATTTGGAGTAGGTGTATCAGAACATAATAAATATTTAATTCTACAGTTGGTATCTTTAAGGGTTATTAATTAGGATAAAAGTTAATTATTTATCTAATTAATTTTAAAATACCTGACCGTGGTGTATTCAAGTGACTCACCATGCCTTGGTTGGAGTAGATTTGGTTATGACTAATAGAAAAATGATTTTTCATATTAGAATCCAAGATTAATGCATCTAGGTTGTCACTATCTTCCGATCATGGAGTTGTTACCACCTCTGTATAACTAGTTGAGTTGACCAAAATTATGTTGTGACAATTTATTTATTCATTGTGGGGTAAACTCATGACTTTCATTTATACTAACCCCTATTATCAATTGATTTTTTTGAAAATAAATTCAAATATAAATTTATATAAGCCCATGTCAATTCAATGATGCATACCAAATATTGATAATGCTTTTAGGTTTGTAATAAAGTGTAGCATCACATTGTCAAACCATAAGCAATGACTTGGGAATACAATTCCCAAAAACCCTTTCATTAATTCCATTTTCATACAGCATAGTGTACGTTCCAAGGCCCTATAACGTTTTCATGGAGTGTTGAGACACAAGATCAAATAGACATTAATTAAAAGATCGAATAATAACTTAGTGTATGTCATCAGTCAATGGTGGTTGACCAAAATAATCAAGAAATACATAACTCACCAATCCCTCTAAGTATGCATTAGTTGGTTCCTATAGATAAGCAATCACATAATGATATAACCATCATGGATTATGGATTTTCATATATCCATGGTGCATCACCAAGAATAATTCACCACTATCAAAATCAATACTTTTGAAATAAGTCTTCATATAATGAATACCCAATGATACATTATTTAAAATTTCATAATATTAAAAATAGTTAACTTATATTTTGAAGAATCCTATTATGGTTAAAGGTATCAAATTTATGACGAGTTTATGAATAGTAATTCTTCTAGATCAAAAATTATTATTTCTAGAGAACTACTTACTATGGCATTTGGTGGGATTAATTTAAAGATAATTTTTTTTCATTTTGGGAATTACACATTATATAATAGATTTCATATATATAATCATACGAATTAATTTTATTTAATAATTAAAAATTATTTTTATGAGTTAATGAGTATTAAATAATATTAAAAATTATTCCTTCTGATTAAATATAAATCTAGTTTATAGGGGGTTAAAACCAGTGAAAAATATATTTTCCCATAAAAATTCATAAATATAGTTCATTTGATATATTTTTACCTAATACCATATCTCCATTAAATATTTATCAATTTTGGAGAATTTATCTGGATAATGTCTATTATATTTTAATATATTATGTAATTGATAATGTGAAGTCTCTACCACTTATAAAAGGACACCCCTACATTATCTTCATTACAAAACATCAAGATGTATTTATTTGTCAAACAATTATTAATTATCTTCTAAATATAACTATACATAATGTTTAGGTTATAAGAGACTTTAATTACCATTCCAAGGGAGCTTAATAAGGGGTCTAAAGGAGGCCAACCAAATAATATTTAATCATCCTACCTAACTATATTTTATTTATTCTTCCAAATCATGTAAACCAATTATATTATTTATTAAATAATACCTAATGTATTCTAAATATACTAAAATTTTATTATGATTATGATCCACCATTATTCAACCTGTCTTCCATCAAATGGAATATGAATGTATCATTTATGTATTAATTGTGACCACCACCTCCATGTAACGATTAAATATATTTTGCATCACTAACATTAATAGATTTTTATTATAATGGGATAAATTTTTATATATTATATTAATATAATTATTTTTCTTAAATAATTATCATATCATATATAACATATTATATTTCATTTTTTTGGAATATGATAATGTCTCTCATTGGTATGTGCTGACTACACCCTCTAAGAAGAGAGTAATTTTATTTCACATTTATTATTTACATGGTGGGAACTAAGGATATAAATCATGAAAATATATTATATATATTATATAAAAATTATTGTCTAATAGTCACTTATGATATATCTTTCATCAATACATCGATAAAAAATTGAAAACAATGTTCATGCATACATATGACCCATCGTCTCTATGAACTGGGTAATTTAATTTTCTATCTCTACATTTTAGGAGTGACTATATAAAAATATATATTGAATATATATGATTTTTCAAATTCTATTATAATTATAATGATTAGGGAACCATGATCAATGTAGATGTACCTGAACTAATAATCTGAAATTCCCATAAAAATAGTTAACACCCAGAATCGATGATTTTAGCAAGGAATTAATAATAAATGGATTTTGAAATATTCTAAGTGGATCATATATAAATGAAAATTATATACATTTCTTTAATATAGATAATTTTTAAAATATCTGTTCTTATAAATGAGGTTGCATCACTTTCACTGTAAGACGTACTTAGGGTAACATATATCTCATCTTATTTTTTCATAGAGTCATATTCCATACTCATCACTTCATTGTTTTTTATATATATAATGATCCTATAACATGTTATATCATGAAAATAATTCATGTAAATATATTTTATATTTCAATTTATATTACTCATTAATTTTTCATATGATTTTTACTCTAATATAGTTGTGTGAGGTTTATGTTACAATCTCATTAGTGGTGGTCTTTTGATATCTCTAGGGAGTGGTAAATTTTTATGAGGGATATTCTTATGTGATGGGGATTTGATGAAGTAGGTGAAGGTTTTTTCTATATGATGTTTTGAAGATATGGAATCTGATGTGTGATGTTTGATGATGGCGTTAAAAATGATGAAGAGGTGGTTTGATGGAAAGTCAGTGGCTCGAGGAACCTCGTGTTTCAATAATTTGTGTCCCGAGGCATACCGGTGTGGCTGATTCAAATTATCAATTTTGAATAAAGTGGATTTCTGATTGAATTTGGTGATCTAGTAATTTGTTGTATGTCTTGGTTCCCGCTCACCCATCAACCGGATTTCGAAAATCAAAGAAAAATATAATTTTCAGTAAATTATGATATAACTCTTAATAAACTCATGGATTTTATTATCCCTTCGTAATTTACATAGATTTAAATTTTTTTACATTAATTTTCCACTCATTATTTATACAATACAAAGAAAGAATATTTTTTGTGAAAATACATCTTTATTTCTCTCTTCAGTCAAAAATATGTTTTCTTCCATGTTCATTTTATTTAAAAATATATTTAATATTCTCTAATAATTGAATGATATCATTATTTTCCGTTTTTTATTTTAAAAATATTTTTAAATGAAATTTTATAGATTTTTTTGAATGATGTACTTCTTAATTTTTCTGATAATGTGAATGGAATATTTTTTTTAACTTACCTACATGAACAGAACTTCCCACCCTCATGACTATGAAAACCCACAACATAAAAACACACAATTCATGATTTATTATATAAATAAAATTATCATAAAATACTAGAAAATATTTATTCCATGTTTATTTTCATGTTAGGTGAAATTAATTTTCACATGATTCTTGGGTACAAAATCATTTTTTTACACCTCTATAACATGAAATTAAGAATATATTCCTTCAGTAAAACAACATTTGATAATATAGAGATGTACATGTTAAAGTTGAGACTTAAAAATATTAATAAATGAATAATTTATGTATATAACAAGGTAATCATGTTCATGTGATTCAAGGGTAATTTCAAGATATCATGATATAGATAATAATTTTAAACTCGAATGTCAATGCGTGACATAGTATGATGACCTAATGGGGACATGAAAATGTGGTAACAAGAAAAAATGTAAAATTATAATCCTAATTACATGATAAAAATCAGGATATAATAGTGTATGGTTAATAATATAACATCCCATGCACCAAAAGTATTATTTTATGAGATAAAAACATTACCCATTGAGTTAGACTACTATAAAATTATAGGCCCACCAATCACATTAGTATCATATAAATTTAAATTATTTCCACATATATCATACAAATTTTTTATATATTTCATCAATATTAATAATAGGATTGAATGTATTCGTTAAATACAATGATTTACATTATTAATGATTGAAATTTACATATAGGATAATACCCCTGAGTTGAAATGGGGATGGGAGTTCTCTACAAAAGTATTTCAAATGTAAAAATGATTGATAATTTTTTTCAATATTACATTGTAATATAATGATTAAAAAATGGTTTAATGAGAGTTAAATGGGAATATTATAAAATTAAATCGATTGGATAGTAAATTGTATTTATAAAAACATATCACAATATGATAAATTATAAATAAAATAAAAATATATAAATAAGGTTTTTGAATAATGTTATAGCGAGAGGAACTGATTCCATGAGTGGGGGACTCTAAATACTTGGTAGTAGAATTTAAGAGATTTAGAAAACCTTAGGAGGTCTCTAGATAGGTAATTATTATGTAATATTATGTATGAATTTATTTTTGTGAAGCGCAATGGGAGGTCGGGTGGGTTTTTTAGCAAATTACGGGTGGGTTATTAATACATTTATAAACAAATGTTTTTGTCTCTATATGATAAAATAATGAATACCATGATCACTTTCCTAGGTTTACCGATGGTATCTATAAAAAAATAGTGGTTTTAAATATTTTATATACCTAAGAACTGGACTCATTAAAATAATACCTTAGTCACGTGGAATTGAACCATGTTCATAAAGGATTAATTTTTGAACTATAATATATATTATGGTTTTTGGAGGATTAATTAAGGGTTCAAATGTTTTAAACAAATTACATAAAAATATTAATGTGGAAGCATACTTATGGTATTTTATACTATTTATAGTATTTATTACTTAACTTTTTGGATTTCTTTTCATAATACATATTCTAAATTTATAATGTATATTATTTTTCCGAAAAATTTATTTGTATCAATAAAAAGTCACCAACATCTAATTTATAAGTGACTATTTAAAAGATAATATTTATTTTTTCAAAATAACTCTATAAGAATGATATTTAAAAAATTTATATAAAAATTACCATTTATCAAAAAATACCTGTTTTTATGAAGGAAATGGTTCCAAATCATTTACAAAAATTCAAATTAACATGATAAAGTTATATTATAATTTAATTTTAAATAAATTTTATTTTATAAAAAATTTATTAATTTTTTTAATATTGAGTTCATAATAGTTGTTTCTTTATTGAAACTTTATATTTTCTTAAAATAAAATTTCAGTTTTATAATACCAATTATTTTTTAAAAATAATTATTTATTTATCTATAAATTAATAATAAAAATTAATAAACACAATCAGTATTTTATAAAGATATTGAAATATAAAATTTTTTGTTACATGGTTATAGATATATACCCACTTATTTTAGTTGTGTAGAGCATATGGGTTAAGTGTGCAATGTTGGTGCTTTTGTGGGTGGATCGATGTTTGTTATTTGGGACAAGATCTTAATAAGAATTATTTACACCTACAAATGGTTCAATCATTCATAAATGATTGAATATTATCTTTATTAGAGTCATTAGAAAATCAAAATAATGTAATATCAATTTTATTCATTGATAAATATCTTCAAATGGAATTATGTTACTGGTTGAGGTTCTATTTTCGTTTTTCTTATGTGAATTTGATTTATAATTACCCTTAATATATGAAAATCATAAAAATAAATATATAATGGCTATATAATCGACGGATATTATGCTTTATCAATTTTTAAAATTATATATTTATATAACATATACTGGTCCAAAATAAAAAAATATGTTTATATTTTTAATATAACATCATTACTTAATATGGGATTTATTATTTTGAAAATGGAATTTAATTTATAAAACATTGGGTTTTACATAACCCCGTCATAAATTACACCCTTTAAATTTCATTTCATGCACCCAAAAAGATGCGGGTACATCTATTTTTTCTCATATTCACGGTCTAATTTCGCCACTTTAAACATGATCTTCTGCTACATCACTTCAACCATGTGATTTTTCATGTTTCATAGAACTTTTCCTCCATGGTCTATGATATTCACTAGAAACTCTCTAAATGAAATATAATTATCCAATGGTACCACTTATGGATTTCGTACATGTTATATGTATGTTATATATTTTGACATGTGTGATAAATTGAACACATCATGTAAATGAGTTAGGATATAATGAATTTATAGTTGATATACCATTGATCCAGTGTGATCAAGGATATCAAAGGGTCAAATGTATATAGTACTAATAATTCCCTTCTTCCCAATCATCATTTCGTTCTTTTAATGCGCTAAATGGAGGAACACCATATCACTAACCATAAAATTCATGTATCATTAAAGGTTATATTATTATATTTCAATAAATTTTTTTCATATTTCATATAATGTTATGTTTTATTAAACGTATCTATCAAACGTTGGATAACATATAGTTATATGAAAATTTTATCACCAACATAATCTTATCATGTTGGAGTCTGACACCTCTTCTCATACAAACCCTCATAAGCTACTATTTTTATTCATGAATATAAATAATATTTATATTTGAATTTTAATATGGGGATTTATTTTTTTGTAGATCATTGAAAATTAATTTACATGATATCATCATATCTTCCATATTTTTTATGGGACTTTCAGACTAACTATCATCTTGAGGGTGCTAAGTATTACGAAAACTCAATTTTCATCCATTTCAAGTTTGAGGATTTTCCAAAACATTAAGGTAATATTTATAAAATGATTAGAAATAATGGATTGTGTAACTCCATAAACTATTTAAACTTATTTTATTTATATATTATTGGATTATTCAATAGGGAAACATTTTGTGATAACAATGAAATGGGTTTACTATGTGAAGTGATCAACTACCACACATATAATGTTATTTATTTTATATTTCCTGGGTTTTCCTATGAAATAACACATGGTTATGTTCTTTAATTTCCACACTAGTATGTTTAATGGTTAAATCATACCCATAGACCTCAATCATTATTCCCTTAATTATTGGAATACATGACATAAATATAATCATTTTGTAATTTTCCCCTTCATGTTATCCGACCATTTGTTTTTCATTAAATTTTTATAATTCTTAGTTCTTCCATGAAGAATATTTAATGATTACATTTGTGAATCATTCATTAGTACCCTATTTTAATATAGTTATGATGGGATGCATACCCAGGTTATGAAAATTACTACTCAATATTTAGGAATGTAGATCTCTAGAACATTCACTATCATTTTCTATAGCACCTCAAAATATTTTTGGATCTCCATGATCTAATCAAGAAAGTATGGTTGATAAATTATTTTGTGAAGGTATGGTGAAAATGATTTATTATTACCTTTTACTTCCATTTCATTTCCATGCATATTAGGGCCTCTTTAAATTCTCATCATGGATAGGGTTAGGAGATCTTTAGTAATCATGGAATATTTTATATTGTTCACCTTCCATGTTAGGTAATAGATTGAGAAATTATAATACTTAATTATAATTAACGAACTTAATTAAATGATATTTATATTTTTATTATTAATATAAGATTTATTGTTTTATTTGTATATATTTCACACTTCTCGTGGTATATATAATTACACCATATACTTAATGTGAATATCACTCTAGAAAATTCCAAATCAGGGGTAGGTTTGTTCTTCTTATAATATTTTAATTTCAAAAATGAGTATTATATCAAATTAACATATATAAATATTATAAAACCAAATACCATTTTAGAAAAATAATTATAGATCAAAAATATTATCCCATTTCTAGGTAATGTGATTATTGGTGTAGTGATTGTCCTATTATTTAACTCCTTAAACTCAACTCACAATCCTAAATCTATAAAATCTCGAATCACTTTTATGTTATCATGGTTTCTGGGATTTAAAATTTTTATAAAATTATCAAAAATTTAAAATTATGCTATGAATATCAATTTCCACTATTGATCTCTACCACATATTTTGATTTGGCCCATCGGTCAATTTATTTTTTTATGGTTTAAAAAATAACACTTTTTTGCTACTAACATTCCCCACAAATGTTAATTTCTTAATCAAAAATTAATATTTAATTAACTTTTTATATCAAATTTTCTATTTTAATTTCATTATCACAACTTTCGAATTATAATATTTATTCAAATTTTTTTAGTTTAAAAATGATTATCATTTTTGAACACTACAAAATATTAGTTGAGGAAAAAACTGAAGAATATATTCACAATTTAATTGATTATTTATTAAGACTTTTTGAGTCCCAATGGAATAAAAATTAACTATTTGTTGAAGTACCTTATGAATAATGAAATCATGTGGATATCTACCTTATTTATCATTACATGAAAATATCCAGATTGATGATCCACAATATAAAAGTACTTCTCTCCACATAGTTGATTGAAAATTCCATAAATCCATGGAGGATGATATGTGTTCACTATCATGGTTATGTTTATATTACAATAAAAAATTCAATGGTGGTTTGACCTAACCTTTTAATTGAAAAATAGTACTGTCGCACCCCATGGTGAAGTACATGGGAATATATACATATTATTGGGATTTCATTATAGTTTATTATTCATCTCTTGAAGTCCAATTGTGGATATTTTATATGGAGTTTTGGATATTGGTTGGGATACATTATTAATCTTAACTGAGATCTCGTTAAATCATATTGGTGGAACACAAGTAAGTTAGTTATGAAAAGCATAACAATATTCCCTTATGCTGGGAATGTCATCAATGATGATCTTTTCCTTAGTCTCAATCAATTTTTCTAGATGTGATTCCTCAAAATTAAAAAATATCCATGCATGAGAAGATAATAGCAAAGGATATTCATCCTCTACCTTACACTTAAATATAATAATATGGCTATTCATGATAAGGAAGTTGATTTCATTCATCAAGATGTTTGGGTGTTATCAATAAATGTTATGTTAATTCATAACAAGAATTTTGTTGAATTCTTCAAATGGGGGGAATCACATTGTTTAATGGGAAATGTATCCTATAAATATGGATATGGGAAGACTTATATTGTTTGATTTGAACAATTGACCCATTTCGTCATCTTCTATGATGACACAAATTCTTTGTTTTAGGTGGTGTTTGAATATTTTTACCAACACTACATGATATGAAAGAATGTATAGAAAAATTTTCGCATATAATATTGGATTAAAATCATACCATTAACTATTTTATTATGTTTATAATCACTTAATTCAACTAAAATAGTATTAGGGATGTTAATTTTAAAATTATTATTAACCTGAAAGGGAAACTATTGGCACTGAATAGATAACTCATAAGTGACATTGATAAAAACATTTTATGCACATATTTTATGGTATTTTAATTCATTGGAATTTTTAATTTTATTTATAATATTTTTATTATTTTTATTTTTTAAAATTTTTTTCGAATGGAAAAATAAATATATCGAAAAAATTGAAAATAGATGAATATAGTAGGATTATGACACTTCATACAAGGGCATGAAGTTTCTTGTATAGAAGTTAAGAAGATAAAAATGATGAAATGAACGAATTTTTGTGACAAATAAAATTTATCATCTAAATATTTTAGAGTGTATGTATTAAATAAAAAAAATTTATGTCACAATTTCATCAAGAGTAGATCCAAATTATTAATATTATAAATACATATCTTATGATGTAAGGTTTTCCAGAAACTATATTCAAGAAGAAACAAAAAAACAATACATTTTTTAAAATCCAAATTTATGAAGTGAATCTATTGGCAACATAAAAAATTTAGTACCCATCATTCATAACCTTACAGGAATTCTCAATGTTTTTAATATAGACATTAGAGTTGTGTTTTGGACCAAAATTCAAAGCTAGGGATTGATGAAGAACTAATTCATGAATAGAGAATTATATTCTACTTAAAGTTCCCGGAGATTTGTAAATAGACATTCACTTTGATTCAACCATATTCCAATATAGGTTAAAATGTTTTAGGTGAGAATTTTCCCAGATTAAGGGTCCATACCATTCACCTCTCTATTTTATTTGATATATTCGTTCTAGTTTCTCCATCCAAATTATTCCCTCATTATAATAATGAAGTGGAAATTCTGGTTTATTCTAGGGAAATGTAGATAAATATGGATGGTTTATTAGATTTATTTATTTTTTTTATTCATGTAATTAATTTTCCATAAATAATAAATTAATTTAATTTTTTTCCTATTTAAATATCATAAACATTGAATGGAATTTGAAAATTACTTTTTCAATTTCCACAACATATTTTCCCAAATAAATCATGAATGTTGAAAATTATTGATTAATTAGGTTTAAATACATTTTTAGGATATGTTTAAGGATTTAGAACTATAAATTACACGACCAAGAGAATCATGGTATTTTTGTACATAGGAGTGGATAACCAGACAATCAGATCCTTCACATTCTAAAAATAACATAAAAAATTAATATTATATTTTAAATTATTATTCAATTACACATGAAACATAAACCACCAAACCCCCACAATATATAATAATTAATTTTTTGAAAACCCAAATGATATTTTTCATTTCCCATTCTCATGTTCTACAACATTTTGAAACTAAAATTTAAGTCTTTCAACTTTCTTGAAATAAATTTAGATTATTTCTATTACAATCCTAATATACTAATTGGAATATTTAGTGGAATCAACATCCATTTTATATGAAATACATTTTAATTAGTTAAATTTACCTGTATAAGATTTATGATTTTTTAATATTTTTTATCCACATATTGTAATAATGACATCCCTTGGGCCGCATACATATATTCTATAGCCTATTAATTGGTAGGTATAAATCTATGGAATCCAATGAAATGTTCCTTATATAAAATTCCTAATTTCTTTTACTATTAATAATTACTTGTAAAAATATATTTAAATTATCAAATAATATCCCCGAAGAGTTAAAAACTAGATTTGAAGTATGGCCATTTTGAAATGCCCAAGGTGACAATCGATCAGATTCTCTATTCCCCCCTCTCGGGGTGCTTACCACTAGGTAAAATTTGGATAGAGCCACATCCACTTTTAATATCATTAAATGGATTTTATTTCATGAAAAAAAATTACACAATACATTTCCACACCATGTAGAAGTTTTATTATTTCTAATAATATATATATAATGATTTAAATATAGATTTATAATCCAAATAAGAAAATATAAATAGTCTTTCCTCTAATAACATCTTTGAAAAGCCATATCATAAATCTTATTAATTCATGAGGTATTTCAAAAATAAGCACATAATTCTATAATATAAGACCATGTGGCATTTTTTATTTGGTAATTTAGGTATATATTACTATTCCATGAAACATTTTTATAACATAATTGTCTAGAAACTCCAAAATATTCCCTTATAATTCCATTTATCTTCTAAAATAACATGTTATAACCTTGGGAAACATATAAGAATGGGGTGGCCAATAAATCCTATTAATGGAATTAAAAAATAATATAATATGTTAATGAAATAAATATGATACAACGGGAATATCAGAGTAATATTAAGAGGTTGATAATCATAAGGAAGAACAACAAACCATTATATAAGATGATAACATAAAGGAATGAAGGGAGTGTTTGAATACTTTATAACACGATATAAAAAGCACATGTCAATAATAACTGATGATAAATCATACCATAATGTGATTATGATAAAGTATGGTAAAATATACTTAGTATCTCCTAAGACTGTAACATTAAAAATTCATTAGAGAGTTATGTAATTCTGGTCCCACCCATCACATTCATATCATGTACAAGTAAAGTTGTGCTACATATATTATTGAATATAATTATGTATTTTATCACTTTTTATCCCAGATTATAGATTATGGGTTGCATATATATAAATCTATAATAAATGAGGGATACATACATATATATAAATATCATTGAGTACTTATATGGATGGTTCTTCAGTACACATATTTCCATTGTAGAAATTCGTAGAATAGTTTTGGAAAAATAATTGGTGTACATATAGAATCATGGAAGGGTTTAATGTGACTGAAAGGGTTATCTCAAAATATTAAACCATTATTTTATAAAGAGGGGTGCATTAAAACATATACCAATGTGTGAAATTTTAAATCAAACTGAATACTATAAAGAATGTGCTCATATAAAGTAGATAAATACACGATTCCTCACCTTGATATGAAGTTATTAAAAGATAAGGAAGATATTCTAATGATCTTTTAAAAAACATTACAAGCGTCGAGAGAAGTAAATAAAATCTATAATGGTGATAAAGGGTATTTAGTGAAGGGTAATGAGATATTATGTGGGTTTTTTATGGTAAAAGTCATTCTAATTATTCCTTAATTTCAAAAAAAAATTTGAAACATAATTTTGTTTGTCTATAGAAATTATAAAGACTATTTTTTTGAGTATTCATTAGGGGTTTAGGAAATTAATAAAATAGCATAAAAAATAAATTACATTAAGTGGGATTTTTTTTGTTTTGGGTACTAATTATAATATTTAATAAATCATATTTTTGTCATTTAGGATTTCATAATACATAACATATATTCATACTGTATTTAATTTTTTCCAAAAATTTAGACTATCTCAAAAAATTATGAAAAAATGAAAATTTCTTAATTTCATTATGTTGATTTCAAAAATATTATTTATTTAAAAAAATAATTATCTATATAAATGAATTTCTAGCTTCAAATAAATGTCCACATTTATTATAAAATATTATTTGTTTCATTGATAACTATTTTCATACCATTATAATAATTACATTTGACTTAAAAATTTAATTATAATTTATATTTAAATAAATATTATTTTTTGGTAATATTTCATTAATAAAAATTTTTAAATTCATTATTTCATCAAAAGAGTGTCTTGATGGACAATATATATCTCCCAAAAATAATTTTTTCCCTCATTTTTATGTTTATTTATTAACAAATTCATTATTAAATAATTTATAAAGTAATAATAAAAGGTATAACTATAGTCATTACTCTGTCAAACAAACATAAAAAATCATATTATTGTGTTCTTGAAAAATAACCCTATATTAAACAAGTATATTCTTTAAGGGATATGTGTGTGATGGGGGATATTTCTTTTGGTGGTTCAACAAACATTTTTGGTTTCCTGATATTTCTAATCATGAAATTCTCCTATAAAACATTTGAACATAATTTTGTTATTGAATCTGAGCTTGGGGTTGGTCAAAGAAAAATATAAATTATCTTATATCACATTTATGATTTGATACAAAGGATTTATATGGTCATGTTGTTCTATATAAGGACATAACTTCTTTTTTATTTCAATTAGATTTATCATAAATCATAATTTATACTAATAATTATTATCTTTATAAATGGACTATATTATAAACTATTATTATTATTAAAAATCATTAAAATACTATGGGAAAGAACATGTAAGGATCCAAAATAACCTATTTAGTGCCTTTTTTCAATAACAATATTACATAATAACATATTGATTCATTTGGAAAGGTAATTTAATTCATAAAACATTTAATAATTATAAATAGTTAATAATATTTCCAACCATCTTACACAAGTTTCTGTGGTTCCTTTCAAAGATGATGATTTCCATAATATTCTATCCATTTCTATATTTTAATTAAAATATTTCAAAATAATAGAGTATTTCATTAATGAAATTTTATAGATATATTTTAATGAACCATTCATATAATATAAATTCATTTGACGTTACATATTTGTTATAGGGTTTTTAACACACTTTTGTTATCCTTATAGAGTCTCTAGGTGGTTTAATATCATGAGAATGTGATTCTTGTAAAAAACTATTTATTTCCACTGAGTAATACTAGGTTGAATTTGTATTAAAATTAATATATAATTTTTCTATTACATAGGATATGATATACTATGCATGAATTATGGTCATATGGAACAAATTTGGATGGATTATGATTATACGATAGGAGGGACTGAAATTTTTTACATATACAATTGATTAGGTGAATATAGATATCCTATTTGTTAATAAATAGGGGAATGGGGAGTTATCATAGTTCAATAAGGGGCCCCATCCACTATGATAGTCTTGGGAGTGATCCTTGACAAACGATATAATGGAAGAAAATGTGAAACCAGTCCTCTTTGATAGTCTTGGAAATGACCATTGACCAGGGAAATTATTTTATATGTTTATGTGTACTGTAAAAAAATGCTTTGTATTCCAATTGTGTTATATCATGGTTCATGTTATTTAATTCCATTATGATTCTTGTCCATTTCAATTATCATTCATTTATTTCCTTCTGACGAATGTAAGCGACATTTGTGGAGGATAGAAATAGTTTCCGTAAAACCTATATTTTTATGCCTAAAACACTGGGATCAGATTTTTGATCCCATTGATGTATATAAAAAACATGTGAAAATTTGGATACGTATCTAGAATTTTAATTTATTATACTGTAGTCTCTTGATTCTATAGATCATTGCCACTTCTGTGGGGAACCCAATATGATTGGATAATTAAACCTATAACCCACATTTGGGGCATTATGCCAGAGTATTGGTCGGAGATGACATGCCCATTACTTTGGTTGAGGTAGTGGTCCTAATAAAAATATAATATAGTATGAGGCATCATATATATTATGAAAGGATGCCAATGTTCAGTATAGGTTATAGGTACATTAGCCATTTTCTTAGTTATTGTTACATGGATAAAGAATGAAATTCATGCAAGGACAAAGGATATGATGATGCTACATGTATACTAAAGAAGGGTAAGGTTATCAAACATGGAAACTGTAATGATAATAATCACTCTGGTGGGAATCAACTGAATGTGACAATAATTGATGTGGGGTAACCTCCCCTTAAAGGCTCTCTGGTGCGTATGGAGAATTTTGATGGAAAGGGATTTGTCATTGGGGACCCATTATGTATCACCGCTGCAATGCCCACGGAATCCCTCCATACCCAACCAAATCCGGTTGATATGGAACCTGATAGTGTGCATCCTTTTGGACTCATTTTAGGACATATTGGGTGGTTTCAGGTATTACCTCTTGACACAGATAAGCCTATATTAGATGTTGATAACACTAGCTCCAACCATGATTTTTGGAAGGAATCTATATTCGGAATGACCTTATCTAAGGATCCCACTATACATACCGTGACTAAACCTACTGCGAAAGGTATGGAGTCCAAGGGTATTATCCAACCTGCTGTGATTATTCTACAAGTTCCAGTGAAGTGTCTCGTATTCCCAATTGAATCAATAGAGAATGTGTTCGAAGATAATAAAAATGAGTTCAATTATGAAGCTAGAAAGGGTTATCTATTTCATACACCTTCCTCCACAACTATAATTCAAATGAATTATGGAATGTTTGGAACTCTCATCTTGATTAACTCTATAACTGAGGAACCCTTCTTTTATGTACCTCATGCCAATTTTTCCCGGATTGTCCCTCACTCAGAAGGAATAACTGAGCACCTAAAAGCCACTAATATTTTCACACCTCTCAATGGTAAGTATTGGATGGATGAAACTAATGATTTGAAAACCTATGAACAAGTGTGAAATTATTAAAGTTGGGGGAGAAATATATATCAGTCCTAAAATAGATTCATAAATTAAAAAGGATGAATCAAAAGTCAATGAAGTAAATTAAAGATTAGTGAAGAGTAAGGGTATGAGGGGGGAAAGAAAAGTCCAAAGAATAATAAAATGGTGGAGGTTCCTAGACATGGAGAAATCCTCCCCCAAAATAATGATCCCTTAATGGAATTGACAAGGCCTTGAGAGTCCGCCAACAAGAAAATACCGTAGGCATTTAATCATGGCCTATTAACCATTCCTAATTTACATCGCAGAGTCGAAGATTCTATTTGGTAAATAGAGATGTTTTAAATGTACCTCTATTTGATATATTCATGTCTCCCAAAACCTCCATGACATTAAAATGGACCGTCTTTATGTCCTCAAGAATGTAATTATTCATATATCAATAGTTATTTGTAAACAACAATGAAACTCAGTTTCCCATGATTCTCAAGGCATTGGTACCTTGGTATCTTTTGTCTATTCCTCAACATCATACAAAAAACATAGGGAGTTACAAGGAAATATTTAGTATATCCTTGGAACACTATTCCATAAATGGATGTTTTTATGGAGATTTAAATACCATTTTAAATCTGGATGAAAAAACTTGAATGAACATCAAAATAGTATCCTTAGATAAATTTTCATCATTTGTTGACCAATGTAATCTTATCGAAGGTCCACTTTTAGGTGACGATTTCACTGTCACGACCCATCCTCGGGGCCCGTTCCGTGACTACCCCAATCCCGCATTCCATTGGCCATGGGCTGGTGACTAGCACCAAAGGCGTAAATCCCGATAACTGGGAAGGCATTGCCTTTATAAAAGTAACAATACACCAAAGAGTACAAGCGGAAGTAAAACACTAAGTACAAATAAAGTGCTGAAAAGTAAATGGGCCAGAATACAAACCCAACTGAAAGTACAACTACAACTGAACAAAAGTACAACAGAAAAAGACAACAGCTGGAAGAACAGAAGCGGCTCCTGGGATATCCTCCTCGGATCCTACCTGAAGGGTAGGTACAGATGGCGCAGCTCCTGGATCGTCCACCACGAATCCTACCTGAAGGTTAGGTATAGATAGCCTCCACATCTCTCTCACCTGTCATCCTCCTTTGAGAGTCATCTCTCCGTGAAGTCAACCTCCGGATACTGACTCTTCGTGTAGTCCACCTCTGGGTACCGTCCATTCCTCGAACACTCGGCCTCCGTCAGCACTGCCTCTCGTCTGCAACCAACAGAACGAGGTGCGGGCATATCTCGTCCAGGGGTTAGTATAACGATACTCAGTCGGGACCCCGAGACCCTCAAGGTATCACAACAACCAACAAGGATAACCACAAATAAGATCTCAACAGATAACCTCTACTTAGGTATATGCCCATATATATACATAAGTTATCAACTAACCCATATCAATCATGAGGAAACACAAATATTATGAAATCAACGGATAACCACTACCCAGGTATACGCCCATACATATACCTAAGTTATCATGTAACCCATATCAATCATGATGAAACACAATGATCATAGACACAGCTCAAACCAGGATTTTCATTATCGAAATTGTAACTGCTAATCAGTCCGTCTCTGGAGGGTACAATGATCCTGTCACAACTCCGAGGTACTTCTCACTATCCTAAGACTGCTGAGGTACTCCACTTGTTGAGTACCGCGGGTCTTCCACCTAACACAGTACTGCTCCTCCGCCATGGGTCTGCCACCTCACACAGTAGTGCTCCCCCTCGTAGCCTACAGAGGTACTACTCTTGTCAAGTACCGTGGGTCTTCCACCTCACACAGTTGTTCTCCTTCGCTATGGTTCTGCCACCTCACAATGTAGTGCTCCCCACTGGGTTATGCTAGTCACTCTGAATCGAATCGGACAAGCAGTCATCGGTCAAAGCCAGCTACACAGTCTCCACAATCTGTATTCTCGTCTTCGGGAGGGTCCTCTCCACGAGCTACAGGTCAATAATTCAAGTATCACAAGTCCCACGAAGAAGTATCTAAAAGGACCGCCTCGTCATAGGGTTCTCAACGCAACAGACAGCGCATGAATCGGATGCCTGGTCTGTGAGTTATTGGCCTTTTCATCCCAGGGCCTGGTTGGATTCGTATGCAAACCAACCCGGATGTATCTCAAATGTACCCCGAACACTCATTGGGTATACTCATAGGGATTGTTTCTCAACATGATCACCAAAGCCGCTGACGGTTCGTCAAACAGACGTCTGGTCTGAATGATATCAACTTTTCCGTTCCAGGGGCCCGGTTGGATTTCAGTACAATCCAACCTGGCCATAGTCCATCTGAATTCAAAACACAGGAAAAGTATGTCAAAAGTTTCGTCTCATCAAGAGAAATTCAACGAGATAGACGACGTGTCAATCGGACACCCGGTCTGTGAGTTATTGGCTTTTTTGTTCTAGGGTCCCGGTTGGTTTCGTGTCCGAACCAAACCGACTGCCTTCCGATAGTGTCCAACCTCGAGCGGAGTAAGCCAAAAGTTCCGCCTCGTCAATAGGAAACCAAAAAAGTTGACAGCACGTCAATCGGATATCCGGAACTCAAGATATAAGTGTTTCCGCTCCGAGGGCCCGGTTTGTTTCATATCCGAACCAACCCGGCCGAACCCAATGTTCTCTGAAACCTTGAGTGTAATATATCGAAACGACTATCTCGTTTCAAGGATCGAGTCTCCGCTGAGAGTGCAGTGATCGGAGGTCCGCAACCCATGTTATGGTCAAAAGACTGTAGACAGTCTGAAATGGGGGTCTGGGCCAGGCCCGACCCAACCCCCCTGGGTCGGCCAAACTGGATCGACCCGAACCGGGTCCGGGTCTGACCTAGCTAGGTGCGGCCCAGCCCGGCCTGGGTAGCCGGCTGGCCTCGCACTGGCGCGGCGCGACGGGTGCCGGGGGTTACAAACCCCCCGGTTGTCAACTAGGTGTGGCTTAAAGCCGCGCCGCCTCAAACCCGGAATGGCCCGGCCCTTCCGATTCACATCCCACCGCTGCGGCTCAGCCGCGGCGGTTTGCTCCGGCGGCGCACCGCCGCCAGGCCAGTGGGGCGCGCCGCCGCCGTCTTCTGCGGACCCCCGGACGTGCTCCGATGGTCCGTTTCGCCTGCCGCCTTCGCCAACAGTCCTCCCGGGACCTGATCCTTACTGTCAAGGAATTCAAACGCCATTTCGGCCCAATTCATCATCGCCCGTCGATCCGCACATCCAATAATAAATCGCGCTGTCTTCATGGTTTTCCGGCGCGGCGCGACGGTGTCATGCTTCTTCGTCGTGATTCTCTAAATTCCCGCACGCAGCGATGGCACTACATCACTTCCATTTCAGTCCACGTAGATAACCATCAAAATAAAATGGGGAGGAGGTTCGGCCATGTTTGTGCAGTCCGACCTCATCCATTATTTGATAACAGTTGGTCGTTAATATCGAAGAATGTCAAAAATTATTCACGAGATAAAAACCAAACCCCTACATTGCAATGACGTCACAGGTCATCCAGCAGCGGAAGAGGTAAGCATCGCGGTGATCAGACATCGCAAAAGATCAGTGTTGTTTCCATTGGCATCGGAGGGTGAGTCGTCGTCAATGGAAACATTCCCCGCGGTGGTGTCTCATTCCTTGACTCAGAGGAAGAAGAGGAGAAGGCGCATCATCGGTGAACACCCGATAAAGAATACGACATCTCGCTTCCATCGATGTGGAGAGAAGGTGCAAGATGAGACGACATTCTTCGTCGAAACTTCGGTGTTCTTCATGTTCTTCAACAAAGGAGATGGAGTGTTCTTCTTCGGAGGAAGAAGTTCTTCAAAACTCAAATGCTCTCTTACCTTTCTCTTAACAAAATATTTCTAACCAAAATAAAATAAGGCTTCACCTTATTTTATTTACCCATGCCATGAATTCAAAATTACAAAATACAAAACCAACACACTTAATTAATTGATCTTGAGTTTTCAAATTAATTAATCTTTAGGTGGCATGAATAAATGTGGGAGGTGAGGAGGAGAGGAGTCACTTAAGTTAAATTGTAGTTACAATATTAAAGTGAGAGGTGAGTTATGGGAGGTCAAGGGGGTTATGGGAAGATCAAGGGGGTTTAGGGTCTTGTGTGGGCCCCTCCACCCTCTTAACCTCTCATCGGTAGTTCCCTAGCTTCCACTCAAAGGATATAACTACATTAAAGAAATAAAAATTGTAACTCAATTTTTATTTTATCTTCCACAAAATTTTAACAACTCCTCCCGTGAAAACGCAACTCCGAAAAAGATATTCATAAGCAATTACCGGTGCTGTGAATCCATCGGTGCCCTCGAAAGTCGATTCCGAGTAATGGTTCAGAAGTTAGAAAAAAACCTGCTTGTTCATTCACTGAACGTAACCGAGCTAAACATTGGAAAATAATTCCGGGCACACCGGGCCTCAGAATCAGGCGCCATTAGAAACTGCATTCTTGAAAAATTACAAAGAAAATTAAGAAAAAATTTCCACTGAATTTTATGGGTCTTTACATTACTCCCATCTCAGGGATTTACATCCTCGTTAAAGTTTTAACACTAACTAGGGATACAAAAGCGGTATTGAGCATGCATCTGAGCCTTCCACTCCCAGGTTCTCCCCTGGAGGTTCTTGTGCTTCCAGTGAAAAAGCACCTGAGGAATCGATCGTTCACGTGGGACCGCTTATATCAATCCTCGATCTCCACTGGAATCTTCACGCAAGTCACCCTGTCATCGACATCCAACTCCCTAAGGTCAATGATGTGTGAAGGATCATGCATGTATCTCTTCAACTGAGGTGCGTGGATGATTCCATGCACCCGGTGCAACTAAGGTGGAAAGGTCAAGCAAAAAACCACTTCACCTACCCCGCTGAGGACCTTGAAGGGTCCGATGAAGCACAGAGATAACTTGTCACCTCAGCCAAATCTCCGTAATTCCACGTCGAGGTGAGACCCGTAAGAAAATGTGGTCTCCATCCTCGAACTCTAGTGGTCTCTGCCTCTTGTCAGCATAAGGCTTCTACCGGCCCTGAGATGTCCTCATCTACTCTTGGAAGACCTGGACCTACTCTGTCATGGCCTGGAAAATCTCTGGTCCCACAAGAGATGCTATAATTTCTTCGTTTCCGATAAGAGAAATCCGGTCTCATTCCTAAGATAAACCACATTCTTTTCATAATACATTCAATCTGGACATTAATGATGTATTCATGCCATGGAAGACGTCGTAAGGCCTCGACGTTACTACCAAGAGATCCAACTGTCACTCTCTCCTACAAGGGTTGAGTCACACTGTCGGCATCAGTGTGAGGTCACTAGGTCTCCTCCAGTAGAAATCTCGAAAGTGAGGGTCAAGTCAACAGTCTCAACTAGGACCACTCAGTATCAACCAAACAAAAGGACCGGAAAGAAAACATTACAAAGGTAAGTGTATTTATATTATTGCAGCTCATGGTTCAAAGACAAAAATGTAACAACAACAACATGGAACTAGATATACACCACTAGTTCTGCTCCTGTCCACTTGCTTCCGGAGCTCCATAGTCGTAAGCTTCTGCTGCCTGAAGCAGAGATCTCCCTTGTCCACCTGTTCCCTGCGGTCGGGGTGGACCTCCTGGTGGTGGTGGTGGCAACACCTCGAAGCGTCGTCCACCTCTAGCTGCACGGCCAGCTCCCCTCCCTCGGCCTTCTTCTCCTAGCGGTCTGCCTTGATCGAACCGCTGCCTCTGCCTGGGATGTTCTTCATTTAACTGTTGGTCATCTTCATGGCGGGTCGGACAGTCACGTGCCATGTGACCAATCCCGCCGTAGGAGTAACACTGCATGGAAGGTCTGGCTCTGTCATTCCCCGTGGTGACTTGCACTACCGAACATGAGTCACGTGGTCGACCACCTGTAGGTCTGGTCCACTTGGACCTCTGGGTAATTTGTCTACTGCCTACTACAAAAGGCTCTGCTGCATGCCGGCTAGTGGTGGGTCCTGCTGCTGGAGACTGCTCAGCAAAGAAACTCTCCACTAAGAGGGCTCGCTCCAACACCCATGTCAGCGTCGGAATGCTGTGAGAAACCACAGAAGCTCTATTATCTCACCTGAGCCCCTGCTCGAAGGTTCGGGCCCTGTAGAACGGGTCTCATACCATATCTGTGGAGTAGCGCGAGAGGTCTGTGAACCTCGCTGAATACTGCGCCGCTGTCATGCTGCCATACCGCAGCTAAAGTAGCACCAGTATACGCACAGCTTAAAGGGTGACTGGTACAAACTCTGCCTGGAACAGTCTCTCAAAGTCTGCCCATGGAAGTGTATCCTCGTCATGCATCTGGAGCACCAGGCTCCACCATCTACATGCTGCAGCCTGAAGAAGGCTGGCATCAAGGATCACCATGAAGTTTGCTGGTGTCCCCACTAGCCTGAAGACTCTCACCATAGCCTCCAGCCAATCCTCAGCCGCCTTCGGGCCGTCTCTCCCCTGAACCTGGGTGTCCTCTGGCTCTGTAACTCATGCAATGCGCTCCAGCGACGTGCACCCTCTACTGCTGGGGCTGGTGGCATCGGTGGCCCAACAGGTATTAGTACCACTGGTGCCTCCGCTGGTGCCTCAACTACGATAGGGCCCTGTACTGAGGCCACGTCGCTCAGCGGGCTGTCAGTATGAACAACTCTTGGGGCTCTAGCTGGTCGTCCGTGGGGAGGCATCCGGAAAGAAACAAACATGACATGGTCAAACGATTTATACCTGGTGAGCTGACCTGGTTTGACTTGACTTTTTTTTAAACATACTGAAACACGCATGCAATCAGTGTTGTCATGCACAAAGTCGGAAATCATTTGTCAGGGTCCTGGTGTATGGATACGTCGGCCACCCGCACCCACAAAGGACTCCCTGAACTGAAAATCACACTCGATACTCTTAACAGTATCACTTCATAGAGAGAAAATATCAAAGTTATAAGATCTATGGTAGAACTGACTCCTCTGATACCAATTTGTAACGACCCGTCCTCGGGGCCCGTGTCGTGACTACCCCAAGCCCGCCTTCCATAGGTCAGGGGCTGGCAACTAGAACCAAAGGCGTAAATCCCAATAACTATGAAGGAATTGACTTTATAAAAGTAACAAAACACCACAGAGTACAAGAGGAAGTAAAACACTAAGTACAAAGAAAGTGCAGAAAAGTAAATTGGCCAGAATACAAACCCAACTGAAAGTAGAAATACAACTGAACAAAAGTACAACAGAAAAAAAAACAGCTTGATGAACGGAAGCGGCTCTTGGGACATCCTCCTTGGATCCTACCTGAAGGGTCGGTACAGATGGAGCAGCTCCTGGATCGTCCACCATGGATCATACCTGAATGGTAGGTATAGATAGCCTCCACATAACTCTCTCTTGTCATCCTCCTCCGAGTGTCGTCTCACTGTGAAGTCCACCTCCAGATACTGACTCGTCGTGTAGTCCACCTTTGGGTACTGTCCAGTCCTCGAACACTCGGCCTCCGTCAGCACTGCCCGTTGTCTACAACCAACAAAACGAGGTGCAGGCATATCCCATGAAGGAGTGAGTATAAAGATACTCAGTAGGGACCCCGAGACCCTCAAGGACTCACAAAAATGAACAAGGATAACCACAAAGAATATCTCAACAGATAACCTCTATTTATGTATATGCTCATACATATACCTCAGCTATCAAGTAACCCATCTCAATCATGAGGAAACACAATGATTATGAAATCAACGGATAACCACTACCCAGGTATATGCCCATACATATACCTAACTTATCATGTAACCCATCTCAATCATGAGGAAACACAAAGATCATAGACACAGCTCAAAATAGGATTTTCATTATCAAAACTATAACTGCTGATGAGTCTGTCTCTAGAGTGTAAAGTGATCTTGTCACAACTCTGAGGTACTGCTCACTAACCTAAGACTGATGAGGTATCCTTCTATTGAGTACCACGGGTCTGCCACCTCACACAGTAGTGCTCCTCCGCCATGGGTCTCCCACCTCACACAATAGTGCTCCCCCTGATAGCCTACAGAGGTACTCCTCCTGTCGAGTACTGCGGGTCTGCCACCTCACACAGTAGTGCTCCTCCGCCATGGGTCTTCCACCTCACAAATTAGTGCTCCCCACTAGGCTATGCTAGTCACACCGAATCGAATCGGACAAGCAGTCATCGGTCACAGCCAGCTACACTATCTCCACACTCTATATGCTCATCTCCGGGAGGGTCCTCTCCACGAGATACATGTCGATACTCCAAGTATCACAAGTCCCACGAAGAATTATCTCAAAGGACCGCCTCGTCATAGGGGTCTCAACGCAACAGAGAGCGCGTCAATCGGACGCCCGGTCTGTGAGTTATTAGCCTTTTCGTCCCAGGGGCCCGGTTGGTTTCGTGTGCGAACCAACCCGGACGTATCTCAAATGTACCCAGAAATCTCATAGGTTATACTCATAGGGACTGTTTCTCAACGTGATCACCAACGCCGCTGACGGTTCGTCAAACGGACGTCCGATCTGAAAGATATCAGCTTTTTCGTTCCAGGGGCCCGGTTGGATTTCGGTACATTCCAACTTGGCCGTACTCCAACTGCATCCAAAAATCAGGAGAAGTATGAAAAATGATCTGTCTCATCAAGAGGAATTCAACGAGATAGACAGCACGTCAATAGGATGCTCGATCTGTGAGTTATTGGCTTTTTCATTCTAGGGGCTCGGTTGGTTTCGTGTCCGAACCAACCCGGCCACACTCCGACGGCGTCCAACCTCGAGCGGAGTAAACAGAATGTTCCGCCTAATCAAGACAAAACCAAAAAATTCGACGGCACATCAATCGGACATCTGGAACTCAAGATATAAGCGTCTCCACTCCGAGGGCCCGGTTAGTTTCGTATCCGAACCAACCCGGCCGAACCCAAAGTTTTTCAAAACCTTGAGTGTAATATATCGAAACGACCGTCTCATTTCATGGATTGTGTCACCGCTGACGGTGTGTCGACTGGAGATCCGCATCCCATGTTATGGGAAAAAGACCATAGACATTCCAAAATGGGGGTCTGGGCCCGGCCCGGCCCGACCCAACCCCCCCAAGGTCGGCCGAACCGGGTCAACCCGAACTGGGTCCGGGTCCGGCCCGGCCTAGGTAGCCGGCTGGCCTCACGCTAGAGCGGCGTGACAGGTTCTGTGGGTTACAAACCACCATGGTTTGCAACCTGTCGTGGCATAAAACCGCGCCACCTCAAACCCGGAACGGCCCGGCCGTTCCGGTTCACGTCCCACCGCCGCGGCTTAGCGGCGGCAGTTTGCTCCGGCGGCGCGCCACCGCCGCCGCCTTCTGTGGACCACTGGACGTGCTCCGGTGGTCCGTTTCGCCTGACTCCTTCGTCAACAGTCCTCCCGGGACCTCATCTTTACTGCGAAGGAATTCAAACGCCATTTCGGCCCGATTCATCATCGCCCGTCGATCTGCACGTCAAATAACAAATTGCACCGTCTTCGTGTTTTTCCGGCACGGCGCGACTGCGTCGCGCTTCTTCTCCGTGATTCTCTAAATTCTGGCACGGAGCGACGACACTGCGTCACTTCCATTTCAACCCTCTTAGATAACCATCAAAATAAAAATAGGAGGAGGTTCACCTGTGTTTTTGCGGTCCGACCTCCTCCGTTATTTCATAACAGTTGCCCGTTAATATTGAAGAACGTCAAAAATTATTCATGACATAAAAACCAAACCCCTACTTTTCAATGACGTCACACGTTGTCGAGCTGTGGAAGAGGTAAGCATCGCGGTGATCGGATGTCGTGGAAGATTGGTGCCGATTCTGTTGACATCGGAGGGTGAGTCGTCGTCAATGGCAACGTTCCCTGCGGTGGTGTCTCCTCCCTTGACACAGAGGAAGAAGAGGAGAAGGAACGTCACCGGTGATCGCCCGATGAAGAATGTGGCGTCTCGCTTCCTTTGACGTGGAGAGAACATGAAAGATGATACGACGTTATTCGTCGGAACTTCAGTGTTCTTCACGTTCTTCAACAAAGGAGATGAAGCGTTCTTCTTCAGAGGAGGAAGTTCTTCAAAACTCAAATGATCTCTTCCCTTTCTCTTAACACAAAATTTCTAACCAAAATAAAATAAGGCTCCACCTTATTTTATTTACCCATTCAATGAATTCAAAATTAAAAAATTCAAAACCAACACACTTAATTAATTGATCTTGAATTGTCAAATTAATTAATGTTTAGGTGGCATGAATAAATGTGGGAGGTGAGGAGGAGGGGAGTCACTTAACGTAAAGTGTAGTTACAATATTAAAGTGGTTGGTGAGTTATGGGAGGTCAAGGGGGTTATGGGAGGATCAAGGGGGTTAGGGTCTCGTTTGGGCCCCACCACCCTCTTAACCTCTCATGGGTAGTTCCCTAACACCCACTCAAAGGATATAACTACATTAAAGAAATAAAAATTGTAACTCAATTTTTATTTTATCTTCCACAAAATTTTAACAACTCCTCTCGTGAAAACCCAACTCTGAAAAAGATCTTCTTAAGAAATTACTGGCGCTGCAAATCCATCGGTGCCCTCGGAAGTCGATTCCAAGCACTGGTTCCAAAGTTAGAAAAAAACCTGCTCGTTCGTTCACTGAAGGTACTCGAGATAAACTTCGGAAAGTAATTCCGGGCACACCGGGCCTCGGAATTAGGCGCCGTCAGAAACTGCGTTCTTGTAAAATTACAAAAAAAACTTAAGAAAAAATTTCCCTTGAATTTTACGGGACTTTACATTCACATTGATCAAATATACTATGATTGGAAGACAAGATATATAACATTATACATTCTTCATTCACATGGATGATATGAGTCAATCCAATGGAATATCAGGTCAAACCATGCATAAAAATCACTCTGATCATAACCCAATAAGTGTTGAAATTACCACTCACATTGAAATTCCATATAACTCAAAAATTCTCTCTAAATATTGATGGCTCACACCTCCTCGGTGTAGAGTGATCATTGTGAATGCTGGAAATTACATGTTATTAGAATCCCACTTCATATCATTGCTAATAAGTTGTCGAATGTTAAAATCCATCTATGAGAATTGAGCATGAAATATATGTTTAAAATGGATAGTGACTTATAGAATGATAAATAGAAATTAACATTCTTCCAAATCTGAAACCACCACAACAACAACCCTTTTATTCAATAAATACAGTCCTTTTTAATACATGGTGTCCTTTTTAATGACATAGAAAGGATAGATCGCAATAAATTAGATTTATGATGTCTGAAAGAGGGTGATAGAAACATGAAATTGTTTCATAGAATGGAAAAATAAAATATATTAAGGGAATGTACAAACATCATAAATTTCAACATGTGTCTTTACCCCTCAGAAAGTACAATATCAATTACAGTGGTGTCTTACATTGATCAACTCTATTATGATGATGGGATTGAAATCACTCATAAGATGTTTCATAGTGTTTCCCCTTGTATTGAGGAGTATAAAAATTGTCTCCTCACTATGTCCCCTTTTATATAGGATATTAAATATGCTTTTTTGTATCTTAACATAGAGAGTGATACTGGACCACATGGGTTTACCAAAAAAAATTATTTTTTTGTTGGGAGTTTCTTCTAGATAACATGGGTTCTAGAGTTATGGACTTAATTTTCCATGAATAAAATCCACATGAATGTAATTGTAACATCATTTATCTTATAACTAATAAGAAAAATAAAATTGTCACATAATAATTTAGGTTAGATGCTCTTTAGAACAATATTCTAAATGTTATTAGAATGATATTAATGACTATATTAGGAGGGATTACTAATGATAAAATTACCCAAAATGATTTTGGATTTTTCTAGGTATATGAATTCAATATTTCTATTTCACAACATTTAAATATATCCAATAAATACTAAGATCCTGGAATAGATGGATTTTCCCTCAACATTTTCGCATCCATGGATTTTGATACTATCAAATGGACTTTTCTTTTTCAATTCCTCAAAAAGAATGGATTTTAAAATTATTTTATCATATAGATTTACACTATTCATAGTGCGGCACAACTATATATTATGGTTCACGAAACCCCATGTGGATACTTTTCATGGACTATGGTCTTCATCAAGGGGGCGACATTTAAGGATCATGTTTCTCTTGCTAAGGATTACATGAGTAGATGTTTCAATGAACTTACCCACCTTCTGAATTATAAACAAATTTAATCTTGTTGGAATTCCATCATACCATCTCATTTTCACTATACTTATGATATCCTTATATTTGGGAATCCCTTAAAAATCCATTTTTGATATCAATGATTTATTTTATCACTATGAAGAGGTGGCTTGTCATGCCATTAGTTGGGGTGAATATTTCATTATGTTTGGAAATTTTCCTGCAACTAGAAAACATAATAAAATTACTAGAACACTTGGTGTGGGAAAGGGATCACGCCCTTTCACTTACCTTGGGGTTCCATTATTCTTGGGAAAATTAATATTCCACTATCTTGATAATATATTCACTATAATAATCAATCAGCTTGCTAGCTCGAATAGAATGACCATGTCACAAGCTAGAAGGTATTTCCCATCAACTCAAATTTGAATTCATTAGTATTTGTATTCCTTTTTTCTCTATAGATGACAAAAAAGTATGATGAATGAACAAAAATGTTTTATTAGAAAATTATTATGTACTTGTTATGTGAATAAAATGATACTCATAACTATTTCTTGGAGGAATTGTACTAATCCTTTTTACATGTGTGGTATTGGTGTTAAAAATTAGAAAACCATTAATTCTAGCCAAATTAACATGTTCAAATAGAATCTCTTGACATCCAATTATCCCTAGACATACTTTTTGTCTAGTAGTTTCAAATAGATAGTTATAAATGGATGCTCAAACTACCTCGATTCATTTTTATTGAACTCCCTCTTCAATTTGTTCCATGATATCATGAAGCAGTTGATGTGGATGGTAAGAAGGGATTCAAATCATAATTTCTCACATGTCCCAGGGCTGGACGGTCCTATAGATGTCACCATTTTTCCTTCCACCTTACATCAGATAACTATGGGTAATTTATTGAATCTACATTCTCCTCTCGTTAACATCATAACCCCAAAAAATGCATCAAAAATACCATGTTATGTTTTTTAGATAAGGATAACATGATCTAGAAACCCTACAGTAACAGCCACATAAATTCCAAATATTATTATATCATATAGTGTGATGGCTCCTAAAAATCACTAAAATTGTTAACTGAATTTATAGATCTATTTTTTCAACCATCTAGAATGAAACATCACTATAGTTTGTAGAAAAACATTCTTATAATGCATGACCAATTAAATAAAGGAGGGAAACAACATGCCTCAAAATTCCACCTCTGTATGAGAGCTAATGAATCTACTTATCATTTATTTCTGGATTGTGTTTATGCTAGGGATATATGGATGTATATTATCTTTTTTTCTATTTTGAACATAAATCATGATGTAACCTTGATGAACTATATTAAAACATCAGTGAGAGTGGGAAGAGTGCACAAATCCAAATCCTATTGTTTATGGATTTTAATTTGGCTGTCTAGGTCATCCAGACTTCTAGAAATTATTCCCTATATAGCTATAAAATTGCATCTATTCATCAGGTTCTACAACCATTCATTCTTATATACATTCTACTTTTGTGGATTAATTAGGTTCTATATATAATTTCATCAGTGGCCTTGAAACACTGGTGCATCTTGGTGTTGGTGGAAAACCACTGAAGCCTCTTGATTTAATGTTTTTTAGATGGATTCCACTAATCCCTCGTGAATTGATGATAGCTTTGATGGGGTAGCTGCTGGTACACCTGGACCATCGAGATGTGGGAGTGTTGTCCGCACCTAGAATGGGTTTACCAATGAATACTTCTACCACTTTATTGGAGATGATTCTATATTAGATGTTGAGTTTTGAGATGTGATTTTTGTAATAAATCATGCATCCCACCATAGTAGGTCACTATTACGGATTGAATGATACTCACAACTTACTTTGAAGGATTTCTAAACATGAACTAGAGATGTTCCCTGGAGACTCCACCAAAAAATATTTCATGTAATACTCATACTAGACCCCTATAAATATATGTATCACATATTTATATGGAATCTAATCAAGTCTTTGATGCTCTTTTGAAGAGGGAAATTGAGAACCTGAGTTCCATGTGGTCCTTCAAGACACATGATTATTGTTTCATCATGTTGGATGATGACATGAGGGGTGTGAAACATTCCCAATATTGTAACACTCATTGTAATGCAAATTGTTTTTTACTATTTTGATTTATTTAAAAAATTTATGTTCATCATACTCAGACCCTAAAATTTCATGATATGATATATCATTAAAGGGATTTAGTTATGGAAAATTTTGTTGAGGATTATCTAGAGATCCATTCAAAATGTTGTTTATGTATCTATGATTCCAATTATTCCGAACCTATCTTGTCCTTGATTGAACCAACTTTTTATGTGTCTAATATTCATCAATTTAGATGTAATATCAAATTATGAAATTTATGGGTCACTATAGTTAGTAGCTGAGAATGGATTAGTAACCAATGAAAACTATTAAAATAAAACATTTTTGGTACAAAAATGGTAATTCCATGTATATGGGATCATCAAATGGTATGGTAATTAAAAGAGTTTGTTTTAAATTGGAAAATATCCCTAAAAAGATAAAAAAAGATGAAATATTTTTATAATATATTCATCTAAACGTATTAACTCTGAAAATATTTTGTCAACTATATCATGATCATCGTTATAGTATGTGTTGAGATTCCTCATAATATGCTCCTAGTATGTCACATTTGTGGGTTATAATTGGGAAAAATCTAATGTTCCATGTCAACCATTATGATGGATTTGAATAGATGGTGATCATGAATTAAATAGACCAAACATATGGTTTCATATATTTAAAAAATGTATAATGATTTAGGAACTCTAAAAATAACATTTCAAGGTTATTTAATTTTCTATTATGATTGTTTTTGTTCACATGGTGAATTTTATTATTATACAGTGACTTGAACCCAATGGAACCATGATACTATTAAGTGGTAGAGAAAGTGAAATTACTTTTCATTAATAAAAACTAAATTTCATTGGATATTGAATTAGAATAATGTAATAATACTATTGAATCATTCTCATGATATGACTCAGGAAGATCATTCAATTGAGAAAAGCGGGGAAAGATGTTCTATTGAATCCTTTTTGGGTACACCATCCCCTATCTTGTAGGGGTAAAATAATCCACTATTTCTAGAAAAATATATCACTTTCCGTAAAGATATACATCTCATTCACAAATTTTTATAACATATAAATTTTACATTATTTTTTAATCATTTTAAGGATAATTTGGTATATACTAGAATCATATCAAGAACACTAGTTAATGAAAATAAATGTATTCCATGGTGGGGAGGGGTGTTATGGACTTATTTATTAATTAATAATTTTCTTATATTGTTAATATGAAATTTGAAAAATAATTTCATGGGATAAAACAAAACAATAAGAAATGAATTAGTAACTAAAATGTAAAATTTGATAGACTTGTAATCCACGCTTCTTGTATTATCTCCTATCTTAAATGAATGGTTGTTTGACCCTTTAGTTTGTTTAAACTATGTATGCAAAGGGTGTTATCTATAAGATACGTCATTACCTATGAAAAAATCCAATTTTCTAACAATGTAGGGATAGAGCATAGATTTACCAATCAGTCACAGGGATTTTCAATGAAAATAATGATGGAATTCTTATGAAATTATAATAATAAAAAAACATATGAGAATAAATTGAACATTATTTTATGATCAATGTTGGGAAGATTCCATGAATGAAATTCTCTTACGATTTATAGTTAATGATTTATGTTTGGAATGGAAAATTATATGGAAATATAATGATAAACTGATGGGAATAATAATTTATATAATGATGGGGTGAAATAATCAAACAATGAAATACCAACACTCCAATGTTTCAAATTCAAGGGGAGTGGACATTGTTCTTATCAGTGATAAATTAAAATGGTAAATGATGATGATAAACATAATAAGCCTCTTAAGAGAAATGAAATTGATAAATACAATTTAATCACTGTTGTTGATTTGGGGTATGATATTTATGTGGTGAATGGTAAACCTAATATCCAATATACGACTTCTAAAGAGAAACTAGATTACAGATCTACCAAATCATTTAAATATCAAAAAAATTAAAATAGGGTTACAATTCAACCCCAATTATTAAATGTTAAATAAGAAATGGGACCCCATAATGGAATGATGATAGTATGTAAATTCTAAAATCCATATATGATTGTTGTATTGCGGAAATGTAAATACTATAAATCTTATTTAGAAAAATCATGTTGAATTTTATGTTATATTGGTAATGGATTATCTTTATTAACACAAAATCAACAACAATTTCTAATGAAGTGAAGTCATGCTTTATATTAAAAATGAAACTATGATCGTTTATTAGTGAAATGATAAAGATTAACTTCCACAGGATATTTCTCCCATTATTTAGATCATAACTCCTATTAAAAATGGTCTTTTATTTTAGATTGTTTTGGATAATGTCTACGTCAATGATATTACTATTATAATGGAGAATGTTGATATATTCATAAAATGATTTCTTATTCTTCATGAAAAAAGTTATGTTTTCATACAATTTAATACATACCTTCTCCTACACATATTTATAAAATACATATATAATAATCCCTATCGAATTATTGAAATTAAGGAGGATACACAAGGATAATCAAAATAGGGGATTAATTTTGAAATGAATATCAATATGTGGTGAATCTTTTTTTATTTGATGAAAAATATTAGTCAATGAGACTCTATATTGATTTTCGCGAAAATAAATAGATAAAAAAACATGTGAAAGTATCCTCTTCATCGTATTATTTATTTTATAAATCAATTACATGGAGCTAAATATTTTTCCAGGATAGATCTTTAATCAAGATTCAATTAATATAGAGTTAAATGTGAAGACAATCTAATGATATTCTTCGATTTGAGGTATATAACATATGAATCTATCATAATTCAATTTAGTCCTATTAATTCTTCCAATATCATCATATATATAATCAGAAATGACTTCAGATATTACATTGATCATTTCATTGTAATATTTTTAGATAAATTTTTATTCATTTCAACAAGAAAGGAATAGTATATAGATCACTTTTTTATTGTATTGATTACACTATGTTGGAATATTTTTTATTAGAATTTTATCTCCACCAAAATTTTTCAATAAAATCATTATTTTGGTAGGATATAATACAGTGAATGGTTATATCATTACACCCATCAAATATAGATGTTATTGAATTTTGTCCAAGACTAACTACATTTACTAAGATATGTATATTTCTTGGTTTAGAGAGATAAAAATGATTCTTCTTAGAGAATTTATCATGATTTTATAATCCACTAACCATGCCTTATATAAAGGGATATAAATTCCTTTGGAGTTTAAACGTGAGGAAAATTTCAAGGAACTGAAGCAGTGTTTAGTTAGTGAACATGTGTTCACACTAAACTATAGTAGATAAGGTTTTTTAGTGATTCATTGAACAAAGTAATGAGATTAATCCTCATACTAAAAAATATAATGATAGCCTATGTGTCCTGAAAATTGAATGTTCATGAAATAAATTACTCGACTCATGCTTTGGAGTTACATGTGTTAATATTTCATTAAATATATGAAGGAATTTTCTTGTGGATAACTGATTAATATATATATATATATATATATATATGTTGGTTATAAAGTTTCAAAGTATATGTTCAATAAATGATAGTTGAAAATACACAATAAATGATAGTTGGGGTTGATTGATGATAATTATTTTAAAATACATTACCACCCCGGGAAAGAAAATAATGTTACCAAATCATTGAGACTAAAGTAGAACACATGATTAAATATGTTAATGAAAAAATTATCAAATATTTTTTTTTATTTTTAAATGATGCGTTTGGATTTTATGAAGGATTGAAACTATATCTTACTCAATTGTGTTTTCATCCACCAATGAAACTGCGGATTAAAGAGGCCTATAAAGAAGTTATAGAGCTAAAAAATAACGTGACAAATGTTTTTCATCTTTTTCATGAATCTATTCAAATGATATGGTTCAGGAACTATGTATGTGTCCCATACATACTATATTTCAAAGAAATTTTGGAAGAAGATCATAGTTCATCCATCCCTATTCTTCATTGTATTATAAATACATATATAGACCTGAATGTTTTTTTTCAACTGGGGAAACATTAAGAGAGATATTTTAGAGAATGTTTTTGGATGAATTTAATTCCATCATTTTTAGGTTCAGATATATAATTTTACGAGGGTTTTAAACCATTACACATAATAGAATGTAAATGGGAAAAATTCACTATGAATTTTTTATCAGAATAAAAGAAATATAGAATGGTCATAATGAAATATGGTTTATATTTGAGAACCAAATAAATTTATCACATGTCAAACTATCCCGGAAAATTTATTGATCGTAATTGAATAATATACATTAATAATGTGGTATGGTTTCAGGGAGTGCCATGTTGCAATGTATATGATGGAGATACTAGGTTTACCTAATGTTTTATTGAAGTCCACATCATTACATATATATTTAGAGTCTTTTTTCAATACTTATTATCATCCTCATATATATGTTTAGTCTAAGGGAACCATTCAAACCATGGGGGATATATTGAGATCATGTTCAATGAATTTCAATGGCAGTTGGGATTAGCCCATGGATATTTTCATTTTTTTACGATAACATATTTCACAAATTCATTGGGTTTGATCCTTATAAAAACCTCCATGAAAATAATTATAGGAATATAATGTGTTTGGATGAAGATAGATAAATAAAAATACTGGGATTTTAGCTTTTTTATGAAATGTAATAGAACGTTAGATTCACTCAATAGTATTTCAAGGAAACTCAGAGTGGGTAAAAAATTAATATTTGCGGTTTTAGAAAGAAAAAATATATTCAAGGTTGGTTTGTGGCTACTTTTTTATTTTTATTTGTTCAGAATATGGTTATGAGATTTAGTAATAATTGAATGTTGATCCCTATGCTTATTTCCCCCATTTTTATTATTAATTGATATTAGATAGTATTTTATCACTTGGAACCACCACCAATCATATCTTAAGATGATGGTGTGTTACATGTATCAATAATGAGTACTCAATAAATTTATTTTCATCATTATCTTATGATACACGAAACCATGAGTTTGAATAATCCAGAATATAGTACACCATTATAACCAAGAAATAATTATTTTTGGGTGATTGGTAATAATGAAAATTAAAAAATTATATAAAATTATTTTTGATAGTCAAAAAATTATTAATAATAAAGTACTCATTTTTTAGCATATTCTTCAAAAATATTTATTTTCATGACAAATGGTTTTTCCCTTTTTAAGAAAATATTGTAATTAGTTCTTACAATATTAGAAAATATATTCAAAAAAATGAACATCATTTTTGAAATAATCATATCAAAATTTAGGTGAATTAAATTTTGTATATTTTTTGTAAAATCAATTTGTCTATAAATAGTACAAAATAGTGATTAATATTTAAAAAAATTATTATTTTAATTAAATTAAATGGAAAGATTTAGTTTTAAATTTATTTTATTGTAAAATTATTTCATTTATAGTATTTATAATCTAATTAAATTAAACTATAACAATTTAATACTGTATTTAGGTATAAAAAACCGTTATACTTATGAAAATATATTTTTTTCAAAAGAAATAGTTATTTATGGGTTTTGAGGTTTGATTTAAAATTAAATTATCATAATATATTATTTTATTAGGAATAAATATTTTATCAAATTTTTTATTAGATAATTAATATTATTTAACATGGTCAACTTACTTTTGGTGATAATGATTTTTAAAAATTTGAATTTTTTTTTACTAGAGTTAATGTTAGAAAACATTAACCAAGGAGTAAAAAATTATATTAAAATATTTTTTCCTCATTAAATATGTTTAAATCCTATTATATAGACCCATCTTTAACCTAATTTGTTCTTCCTTAGTATATAATTCCATTTAGAAGCATTTGGATTGTTAATTTCCTTATTAAATGTTAACATTTTACGAAATTCAGTGATTGTCCTCCCCCCACATATAAAAGTAAACCACTCATTTACCTTATTTACCGAAATTGAGCCACTAATATTTAGATAATATTGATTATTAATATTATAAAATTCCATATCCATTAATTTGAGGTCATGGTATTTTTAAAATTTCATTACAAGGGGTTATTAATCAAGGATCTATAAGATTTATATTAAATAAGAGGTAAAAATTTACACCAGGTCTTTCAATATATTTCATCATTAAAACCTCTTAAATCTATTTTATTAATAAAAAATCATTAAAATTTTATCCTAAATAATTTTAAATGGTTTTATGCTTATATAACCTCCATTATTCACCCTAGTTTACTTCAAATAAGAAGTGAAAGTATCACTCATACGTACATGTGGTTTACTACTAGAACATGGTGATATAATTAATTTTCGATAACCATATTTCATGGATTTTTTTATTTTTTTCTCTATATATAATATTTCATAAATAATTATGATTCTGTAATTATAGTATCATTATTACATTCATTCCTTAAAATCTGTTAAAAAATTGAAATGTCACTCACACGTATGTGTGGACTACTAACTCCACGAAGTGATGTGATTAATTTTATATCTCCACTATACTTGAAAAATAATGTGAATATATCGTAATGAATATATATGACATATATATATATTTGAAATAATTATCAGTCTATAATTTTGAGTTATTATTTACCTCTCATTTCATTCGTCCTTTGAAAAGTAATAATATCATTCATATGTTTATATGGCCTACCATCTCCATGAATAGAGTAATTAATTATTCTCTCAATAAATTATATATATATATTATTTTATTTTATTTTTATCATTATTCATATTTTGGTGATTATAGAACCATGATCAAAGTACATAGATTGGAAACAATGAAATTTATAATTGAATATTAATTATCAGTTTTTAAAATGTTATTATAAGACAATATAATATATTAAATGTATTTAAATTTTTATAATTTATAATTTAAATAAATTTTAATTGTTTTAGGTAGATTATTTTTATGTTAATGTTGACATTTTTTTATTTCCCGTGTCATTTTTATTTATTTTACACTTATGATGTGTTCATAATTTGTTTATTTTTTATGGTGTATATAATAGACCTATAGAATTTTATATCATGAACCTAATTATATTAATGATATTTAAAATTTCGTTTTATGTTATAACCTCATGGGTCTTATGATTCAAATGCTAACAAACTGGTATGTAATTTTTTTACTAGTTCATTTTTTTTCGAAATTGTTTTTGACCTAAATTTTGATGATGAAAATTTAAAATATACCTCTAATTAAACTCATGAGTTTTATTCCACTTATATTATTAATGGATAATACATTCATTTCATTCATTTTTCTATCTTTATGCATTCAAGAGATATAAATCATTTTTTTACTGAAATATTTCTTTATTTCTATCTTTAGTCAAGAATCATTTTTCATCTGAGTCAATGGACATCTAAAATATTTTCTAGATTTTTTTAATAATCATCTATGACTGTTTTACTTCATTTGTAAAAAATAATAAAATTTTAAAATAATTATAAAGGAAATAATTATTTATTTTTCAAAATGATGTACTTATTAATTTTACTAATACTGTAAAATGAATATTTATTTTAGAGTACCCACCATGAAAAAAAATTCATTAGGTCATGATAGCTTAATCTTTTGTGTTGTGATATATATATATATACTAAAATAGTTTATTTTAAAACCCCATAATAATTATGTTTTTTTTATTTTAATGGGGTGACATGAAAATTAAAATGGTATTTTACTAGATAACTATTCTAGAGATCTTTTAATGATATTTTCATCTTTGATGACTTCTTTCGATGATAAATATGTTTTATTAGTGATATAGAATAATCATACCATCATTAATATTTCTTGAGGTGGTTTATGATTATTATGATGAAAATTTTTATTGAACCCATTCATTTTCCTTATGTTATGTTATGAATTATATATGAAATCTTTATGAAACACATTTATCTTCTATGGTTTATGGTATATGATTAATGGTTACAAATAATTTGAAACACTTATGAGTTGATTATTAATATATAATCGGTGGGCCTAGAATTATATATACATTCAATTCATCAGGTAAATTTGGATACAATTCTACATAATAACAACTACATTTGGGAGTGAACCTAGATCATTAAGGGACTTTTTTTGATATGATAATTTTTGTTTGTGGGCCTTCACTAATGATGTAATGGAAGGTGGACTCAACCCAATCAACTATTTAAATTTTTTAAGTGATTCTTGACTAACATATTATTTTTTAGTATTATGTGTATTGCATAAAAATATGTATTATTGAAATTTTATTCTTTCATCGGTTATGTTCCTTCATTACTTTATGATTCATGTCTTTTGATGTTTAAATGTTTATGCAAGGATTCGTGACTATTGTTTCTGATATTTTAGGTGTTTATTTAAATATCATTAGGGCATGTTCTCATACCCTTATTCTACTATTAAATTAAGTGACCATTGCAATCTCTATTGTTTACCCCTACTCAGCAACTATGATCACCCTTTTATATCTCTCCCTTTACTAGGTTTTCAATAGGATATTAATTATTAAATTTATAAGAAGGTTTCTAGTTATGAATATTATATGGGAGATAATGTCGATCTTTAAACAACTAGTGGTTTCTGTGTCCATATTTCTAAATACAATAAACCTCTATCATTATAGAATTGATTTTTATATTATTTTTTCTTTATTAATTTATTAATAAATAATTTCTATGTATGATGTGTATAAATAATTATTGTTCTTTCCATGGATATTTAATTGGAAGGTGAAATAATTTATAAAATTTTTCTTACATTATTACACAACTGAAGTTTTTTTTGACACATTAATGTATATTTAACACACTTCCCCATTATTTAATAATATAACAGATGTTCTATGATTACCCTTCTATTTAACTCTTTAGTTTTTTCCTCACATTCACTAGTCGATAAACACACCAACCCCTTCATTATTAGCTTTGTCAGTAGGCTCTACAATCATGATATGTTTCCACAAAATTAATGAACATACCAAGTTAATCAATGGAAACTATAGACCTATATCAATGATTATTTTTTATGATATCATATAGTTAAATTTTTTATTGATGAATTCATAAATTTTAATTTTTTTCAAAAACTTTAACCACTACTGTATCTTTAACCATCTAAAACTCATATATATTGAATATCTAAAATGAAATTTCCTTTTACAAGGTCATCATTAAATAATTCATATTATCCTAATATTAAACCATTCTATTAGAGTGGATATATATATATGTAATATATAAATAATACCCAAAATATATTGATTTATCCATAAAAGAACTATTAATTGTGTTCATTTAGATAGATGGACTACTATTGAGTCTAATTAGAATCACTCTAACCTCTTAGTTCTCATTTGACAAAGAAAACTAATTCTTAATTAGTCCCTCCTTTACATTTTCATAATAGTTTCATAACTAAATATTCATCTTATCTAAGTTGTGGGATCCATATATCTAATCAAACAAGTAATCAATATGTGGTAAATATTTCCTTTCCTTTATTGTGATCTTTTCATAATCCTTATCATAATTTTGGAAGAGAATTGACATATATTTCTTCTAGATTAAAAGGATTGGTTTATCTTATGGTGACATACAAGGGAATATAAATGTTTTAGCATATAGTCTAATTGTTTATCCTTAATTTCATCATTTTCAACTATAGTATCCCTATTTATTATGTCATCCAATTCAATAAAAATACACTATGAAAAACTATAGTGCAATTGATCATTTGGAAAATGGATCATTACAATGGGTTAACGATGGATATTGATAGAATTGTTACATTGTGAAATGATTATAGGAGATATGATTCAATTTTTTTTTGACATTCCAATTTATTGTTTTTCCATGCAGAGAAAGCATTTCACAACTTAGGTGGTCCATGATTAGATACAATGGATATATTTTGGTGACTGGTGAAATTGAGGGTAGGTTGACAATATATCCATGATCTATGGCGTATATAATTATTGAATAAATTGTGGGAGTTATGGGAGAAAATATATGAATCATCATATAATTTAAAATAAATTACCAACTTTACAATGTATACTTCAAGTAGATAAGTCATATAGTTCCATATGTGTTTTTCAAGGGTTTTAACATAGAGAAAAGTATCACACAAGTTGATACACCATCACATTCCATGAAACCCAAAGACGAACAAAATGGTGTGTATTTGGAGAACATTATTTGGATTCTAGGTGTTGTTACATGTTGTATGATCCATGTATCATTTTGTGTAAGCCTAGGAGGACAACTCAACATGTATATGGGGTACATTCCAAAGATACCATACCCTCCAAACAATATGTTTTATGGAGAACATTATGTGTACTCGAGAAAGTAAATGGTCATGGGAAGATTGAACACGCAGAGTTCCAGACCAAACCTTACACACCTAGTGACATGGGTTTTACCATTGGAAACATGGAAATGTTTTAGAACACAAAATATGCAAATGGTAACACCGTGAGTACCCATGAATAAACTATCATATAAGGGATATGATGGAAAAAAGTTCATGTTCCTGATAAAAATATACATTTTTTACCCTAAGGGACATGTGTATTTAGAAGAATGTATGTTATGTGAAATTTATACTTGGTAAGTTTTCGGATTTATGGAGACAAGATGTTTACCCTTATAAGATATGTCGTGTACTACGTGATGGGAATTTTGGAGCCATCATTCTTCTCAATTCATATTTTTTTAAGCATGGCTTCCTTCTGGAGGACTGTTTAATTGTAGTGTAATATCAATTGGGTGAGTTCCCATGGACTATCTCTATGAGTTTACAACACGTCATTATATCCCCATCCTGTGATTATGATCCTATCAATGGGATGAGTCTTTGATGGATTTCATGATGTCCCCCATCAATATTGGAACTGAAACTCTATCATTACTTAATCCACCCTATGAAAGGATCATGTAATTATTGTGACAACTATGAACATTATTGTGATCCACTACTTAGCGAGTTAATACAACTGGGCTCACAATATCATCATACATAAGATCCCCTATATAGTGATTAATTCCAGTATGGTTCATCTTGTAACATACCAGTCTTAGGTGTCACTATCTATCCAGTTGGTGATATTTGGAGATTTAGTGAATACATATTTATAAAAAAATCAATGGGTATGATGTGTTTGATGATATTCCTCTGGGATAACATATATCATAGATTTTAATCTCTCATACAAATGATAGCTCCCAAACAATATTGGAATTTTTCAAATGAATGTTTCGTTGAGACCCAGTTGAGGAAAATAGTCTATCTCTATTATGTCAATGATTAATTATTGTTATTATGTAATTTTATTATATTCCATTTGATTAACCTTTTCATGACCTTATTTTTGCCTTCAGGCATTAGGTTTGGTGGTTTTAAGGTACCTAATTGTGTATTTTCATACTAAACCTTCCATGGGATCTTCTCAAATGTGTCATTTCTTAGGAAGATGATTGTAATTATTATATATATCTTAGGGAAAATAGTTTAGGTGAATTATAGTGTGGGAAATTAATATTTATGTTTATAATATTCTTTAATTTGTGTTTAGTAAAATGATTCATAGATTGTTGAACTCTTTTTTCAATTTTGGTTGTCTTGTTTCTATCCCTTTATAAATTCCATGTTTTTATACTATGATGTCAGCTAAAAGTTATTCATGGATTATCATATCATTTGAACATTAAATTTAGCATTTTATAGGTTTCAAGATCAGTGTACTTGTGAAATGGTACATTATAATAATTCCTCACATGTCTATGATATGACTTCTTAGTGTTGGTAATCATCCCCTAGGATATTATAGATTGTATTGGAGGGTCTCACATGGATTACCATTGACCAGGAAGGCCCTAGTCGGTCAGGTTCAGATAGACTGGTATCATAGAAGTTCATATTAGAACCAGATACTGGATATTTTGTACTGGTGAGGATATGTTTTAGATTTATGGAAACAATGTTGAAGTGTTTTAATATCATATCTTAGGAAAGGGAGTCAAATGATTCTGTAGAGACTAGCCAATTAATTTTTTGAAAATATGGTAGGTGGCTAATTGGATTGCTAGATGTAGGAATTAGTTTTTGGGAAACCATTTTCTCATTCATTCTAAATGTCTGGATAGTGGTTTATATATCCTCATAGAGTTATCTCCCAATATTTACATAGTGTCCATGGTTTGTCCAATCTTATTTAATGATGTTTTCATGATTACAACCATAATGTATACACATTAATTTAAATATTATGACCTGATTAGTGATGAGGAATCCATGTATGGTCATATTTATAAGATGGATCTACTTTCAGGTTGATAGATGATGGTTTTCTTTAATGAAAATCAATGCAAAGACCCACATCTAGTGGTTCTAGAGGAAACATTGTCTTAAATTGGGTCATGTATGTTTATTTTTTGTGATGGATTATGACTTAGAGGAATTGGATGTGTTTCATTATCTTTTATGTCACTGATATCTAAGGATCAAGGGTGATCATGACTCTCTAACAATAGTTGTTTTACAAAGTTCATGACATAGTTGGTTGGGTAATTCTTGAGGACCTATTCTATAGTTCAGTTCACCCAGGCCTATGCATTGTTATGAATTTGAAGGATGCTGAAATATCATGAATGTTTTTTTCTACATATTATGAAGTAGATAGGGAGATGGTAAATAAACCACCCTTTAAGAGAAAATGGATGGAACACATAATTATACTAGGTGGAAGGGAATTTAATGAATTTTGGATATTAGCATGAGGAGGCTAGGTCATTGAAATGTTTCCACCACCACCACCCACATGTGGTGCATGATAGGCTCATGGAGCTAGAGTTTAGGAACATGGGTAGCTTCTGGATTCAGAGACATATTACCTATAAGGTTCATGGGTGATTCAACATAAAATATATGTCTTTTAGACATTATATTTATTTTTGATAGATATATTCTTGAGACACTTCTTTTATTATTTTCAGATATTTTAAAATCAAAATGTTTTCTATTGTGCCCATAGATCAATTATTATGTTCTGAGGCTCCGTATAGAGGACAAATGATAACACACTTATATTTGTAGTGATACTTGACTCTAAATGATATATATTCATACATTAATAGTCTTATATGGAAGATTATATAGTGGGTGTGGGACAAAATGATGTTTTATTTTTTATTGAACATTTTCTTACAATGCATAGTGAGGGTTGTAGTGTATCCATTTATTTAGACGTAGTTTATTATTATTTGGTGAGAATTAATCTCAAGGAAAATAGTATGAGATCATGTGTTAGTGGATATAGTATTTTTAGTTTTATAGAAAAAAAATTTATTAGAGGATGGTAAGAGATTTCAGTTTCATACAATGTTGTGGGAGTATGTAGAGGCCTTCCCAAATGATTTTTGACACTTACCTACCAATCATGAGTTTATTCGGTGAATCGTTACATCAAGGATGACAGGTTATCCATTCAAGAATATTGTAACATCCTGCGTACTTGAAAAATTTGATGGTGTGCATGATATAAATCTACAAATCTGTGGTTTTGTTTGACCCAAATTGCTTATCTATGATGCATTGTGATCTTATCCTCTAATGTGAATGAGATATTTAGGATACATGTGGATTTATGTAACAATAACCATGTGACTGTTCGGGATGAGTATTCACAATAATGAATTTACACCTTATTATACCAATGGATTGGGGTAATTTAGTCATTATAGACTGGCCTCAATAAATGTTATCAAAAACTCTATGTTTGAGTATAAAAAATTCTTATTATTTTTTTCTAGAGAAAACCCAATTACTTTGGGTTCATTATGATACATTTTGGTGTGATAGATACCTCGAGGGTATTTATAAGACTCATGAATCATGTCCTTCTTCTTGGATAATTTATTGATATTCTTCTCAAATGAAAACACTGTTTACTCCTTATTAGTGGTGGATCGTGTGAGACATTTGAGCTTGGTTTTAGGATTTCAATGAGAGTACAAGTCTTATGAAAAGATCTTGAAGTATCATTGTTGAATCATTTACATCATTGGATATTTATTTTCAAATATGGGATTAGCAGTCGACCACATTAATTTTTATTCTATGCTAACAAGAAGGCCACCCAAGTGCATGATTATGGTATAATATTCTCATAGATATATTTTCTATCCATTTTAGTTGATATATAAAATCATTAAGATGCGTACCATCTATTTTAACCTTTTGGGTGAGGATGTGAAACATATATCCACTCAATGGTTTCTACCCCTATGATTTTTTAGTTTTTTTGAGAGTTGCATATTTGTTATATAAATTTTGAGATATTACAAGACAAGATATCCAATGGAAATATTATCAACTGATTTTATAAAGGTGGATACTATTTCATTCATCAATGGATGGACTTTGACACTATTCATACTAAAATACAAGGTTATCAGGATGATGAATTCCCATATAAGTACATCAATTAATGGTGAGTAATTTCAATGATACCATATAATTTTTTGGGAAATGGATGAAGTTACAATTTTTCATGATAAAATCTTCATGTCCCTCATGTTGGTAGGTCATGGATTGAGATACCATATGGGAATAGAAATGAGAAGGTGTCATGTTTCTTTAACTCATCAATATTCCATGACCTCTATGTGGTGATGAAACTATTTGGTGATCATATAATAATTCACTAAGTTGCTTCAAATCACAAAAATATTAGGTAACATCTTATTGGGGAGTTTTTAAGGCCTTTTTGTCTAGGTGATCATATGGTTTTAGGTAATTACCCTAATGATAATTTTAAACTATGATCCTCCTTTTACATCATGATAATGAATTTGATTTCATAGGACCATGTATTCAGTTCCTGTTGAAAAAATGGATTCAATGTTACATCCCTCCTTCACGTCATTGCATTGAGATGGTTGGAGGGTGTTATAAAGCCTTAAGCGATATCCCCATGATACCAACTTCAATAAATAAATTCCAATGGGTTTCAATACCTATAGGGGATTATTTTTCTTTCTGAATAAATAAAATAAGAAACAAATAATAAAAAATTCCACTTTATGATTCATGAATACAATGTAAGATAACTCTTCATTTCATATATTAGTATCATACTCAAATAAAATTCCAAAACAAAAGACCAAAACATCAAAGTAAATAGAAGACTGCAACCTAATTATACTCTATAGTTCCACAAGACTCAATGCTCCACAATTTCTATAATCCAACATCACAAAAAAGCCCTAATGTCACAGTGTAGTCCTAAACATATGATAAATTACCTTTCCCCATGTCTTTGTAGATGACATATTAAAAATAACAAAAGTGACAAAGCTGGTGTGAGTACTAAAACTCAGTAGGTTTTCCCTAATGACATCCCAACTCACCCCACAGGGATTGAAGAGTTTGAAAATTTTATATAATCGATTTTATATATAAAAATATAAAAAATATTTTATAACAAAATTTAAAAATCTTCTAAATCAGTTCCTCACCAAATATTAAGAAGGGATATAACAAAAAAAATCTATTAAGATATATTTTTAACAATTACAACCAAACTATGTCTTAAACCCATTTCATAAGATTCCTTTTTTAATACCATTACATTTGAAATCTACACAATACGAACCATATACGAATTATTATGATAGTTACATACTCATGAGTGATCATTCATTGATCTACCATGTCATCACAATGTAATTATTTCCCTTGTACCATTACGTTGTTGGCACTGAGTGCAAGGTCATATTTCAACCAATCCTTTCAAATGAAATATGCACCCCGATAACAATTACGTCTAAAAAATAATACAATACCATCATGCCCAAAAAAATCATATAAAACTACATTTTTATTGAAACCCCTTTTCCCCACAAGCCATTTAAAAAATCTAGAGAAAAAAAATTTATTTTATAACATCCATTTTGAAATCATGAAAACTAAATCATTTGGCACATTAAATGACCAGAAGTCCAAAATTTCATTGAAAATAATAAATAATCAATAAATATGGTTTATAACATGCTTTTAACAGGATTTAGAAACCAATTAAAATCAAATATACCAATTTTGAACTAATCCAATGAATTCTATGAAGACATTTCAAGAGTTAAGACACTTATCTTCTGTGTTTTAGAGAAAATGATAAAAACATTGAGAACATCAACGAAAATTGGTTAAATCTAAATGAACTCTCCTTATATGTATTCCCCTAAGCAACAAAGTAGAAATCAAAACGTTTCAACATCCATAACCTTAGATATATCTATAGTGGGTGTGGATTTAAGAACCCTAGAGAGTAAGAGAAGTAGATCTAAGAATCACAACAAGAACAATGAAGAACGAACACATATTTTTATGAAATGTCTTCTAATAACTAGTTGAAGCCTTTTGATCATCTCAAAATCGATGAGAGAACCTTCTATGACCTTTATGGAGGCAAAATACTGAGTTAGGGCCACAGAGTAGGATATTTGAGTAGGTTAATGGCAAAAATGTTTTAGATCTACTTTTTTTGTGGAGGTGATTTTTTCCCAAAAATGATTTATTAATATAGTTAAAAAAACCATGATGTAAACATGTGGTAGACACTACGATAAAGATGACCCTTTCCATGATATCATCATATGGTCTCCATAACCATGTGACAACCATAAAAATTTCACTACCACAAAAGACCCAAGACATATGGTTTCTCCCAGGCTAACGTACGGTTCAGAGCAACTGTGCACTGCCAGTGTGCCTTCTCATTAGCCTCATAAACACAATTAAATATCTATAAAATCTCCCAACATTTACCCCTGTACATTATAAAAATAAAATGAATAATAAAAGGGTAACATAATAGAAACTGGGGGATTAATTTTATCATCGATTGATGGCCAGGTAGAGAAGACTATTTGGGTTCTTGTAGACATTCATCAAGATTGAATGCTATCCTTGAGCCAAAATTATGTGGATTTTCTACAATAAGAGGTATTTACGAATCATAAAAATAACAAATCCACCATTGGTGTATCACTATATAAGGCCATGTTCTGCATATGCAGTAGGTCACTATTATATTAGTCATAAATAGTGAGGGAAAATTATTGTGGGCCTAATGATTATATTAGTGATGGTTTTAAATGGTTAAATAAATCCATGGGTGGATGTGAACGTCCAAATAAAGTAAATATTTCTTTTTTGTAACAATTAAATCATTATTTGGTCTCCAAAATGTTATTTTTTTATTTTTATATATCTCCCCAAATCGAGAATTGTAAGGAATTGTCCAAGATGTAAGGCCATCACTGGGGTTTGTATGATACTTTCCATATTCATCAGTGGGATAGTAAGGTGATGTGACAGTAGACACTACGACTATAGTTAGAATAGTTTACTCATGGTTTCAACATGTAATAGCTAAATAGATATGTACATGAATCATTTCAGGATGCGGACTAGGAATATCTTGACACATACAGTGGATTTACCTTTTTTTAGGAGTTTAATGTTCACTATAGTATTTGATTACCACACATATGAGGCCATTCTTTGGAATGATATTCTGTTGGTTGCATGTCCATGAAAACCATAAAAACAATCTCGATAGATCATGGAATTGGGAATACCAATTGAGATCTTAGTATCCTCTATTGTGAGTAGAATATTTCTTTGGATGAAAGTATAGAAAAATAGAGAGAATTGTAAAACACTAGTTTTTAAATTCATGACTTTGGAAAATATTAAGTAATATTCATGGTGCAATGAACTGAGATAATGGAAGATTTCGGGGGCCAATGAGTGTTAGTTTTGATAATATGAAAATATTAAATATATTATTTCATGTGAAATAATTTTAACTAAAAATGTGTAAAAACTATAGAATGGGGAATTTGATTTTAAATATTTTAAAACTATTGAGATTGCAATGAGATCCTTGTGATATTCATCACATATTATTTTTTGGAATAAGGTGTCATATTAAAGTTTTATCAAAGCAATTAAAAAATAGTAAAAATTGTTACATTATTATTTTAAGAACATCAAAATTACTCAATACTCTATCAATACATGGGTATAGTCAATATAGAGGGTTAGATTAATACCCATTAGAATTGGGAGATATAATTGGAGGAGGGATTAGAGATTTATGAAAAATGAATCAAGGGTAATTTTCACCAATTGTGTTTTTGGATCTCTACAATGATGATAACATAAATTCATTTATCACTAATGCTTGATACCACCCATGGAAGTTAATTTATTTTATTTGTCTTCATACCATTTTGTTATACCATGTCGACTATGAACCAAATTACCTATGAAATATTGGTTTAACAAAATGATGGATGATTATTAGGTAATGATTTATTTTCCTACAATTTAGCAATAGATTTGTTTTGTAATCCACTTCATTCATTTCCTTCACAAAAATTGGTTGAGACCAATATGAAACTTTTATGATGTTTATTCCCCATGTTTTTGTTTTGTTCATTTATCTCAATGTTCTGAATGTGATTGTCAATGGTGTTTCATTTGTCCGACGATTCAAAAAAACATGGTGAATGAAATGGCCGCAATCGATCTTCAGCATAATAGATAATTATCATGGGTTCGGTATTGATATCAATAAAATTTTATATTTCATATTGGTTAAGTCAGATCCGGATAGGATTATTAGATATTACCATATCATGTTTTGGCATGTTGAAACATCAATAGATGAATGTGGAAATTACTAATTAGATTTTATGGCTAAATTTCATAGAGTAGCGACAATAATGGCCAGTTGACACATGATCCATGACTTTGGGCAGAAATAATGAGTAAATTGAATGAGGTATATATGGTAAAAAAATTTCAAGATTACTAAAATTTTAGGAAACTCTTAACTACGTGACATATATTTCAAGAATATATTTCATGTTGTCCCATTATTTTACTGTTAGGCCTTCTACATAGAAAAAATAATGCAAGGACACATGACACTATTCAAGAAAAAATTTGATTATAATAGTAGTACACACCTAGTAAACCATATAGTGTTATATGACACGTCTCCCATGTCATAAATATTTAACCTTTGTATGTTTAATTTGTGTGTGTAGGGAGTAAATGCCCAAGATCCCATGTATCCCCACATTCTATCTATGATAGAGAACAATTCTTATATGCTAGAATTTAGATAATATTATAAATAAATAATATTTCTATTTCCAGATCATCCCCATGTACCATGTAATATTACTTAGACAAAACCTAAGACAACATATTTGACTTTATAAAAGAAAATGAACTATGAGACATAAGGTTGGAAATATGTAATTTAATTTTCTATAAGGAAATATATATAAATTTTTCCATATGAGATACACGGTGTATTTTTTAAAATTCATTCCATGTGATCATGGGACACATAGAATGCGAGAAAATAGTGACACACTTCACGTACCCTTATATGGAATGACATGTACTCCATTAACATTTGGATTGATCCCTCATTCTTATCAGTTAATCTCTAGTATGAGATTTGGTTTTATAAAATCAAAATTTTCAATCTATAACTATATAAATAGATTTATTTCATACACTCTATTATAATAATCTTGAAAGGTTAAAATACATCCTTACCATGTGATTATGTTCCCCTTTACTAGATAATTCATGTATTGAGTTTTTGATTTCCCCAAGCTATCCTGGGTGTGATAATATATCAGTATTTCATCCACCTAGGGGATGAATCATGGTATCAGTATAACCCCCATAGATATGATGTCAATCCCCAATTTATTAGCTTAATAGAGTAAGGTCCATAATAACATTTTAAATTTTATTCCCTACAGGGATGGTTATTCTAGTAGGGTTTGTGTTGCCTCCTAGTGGTCCAAAGAGTGATTAACTTTCTGTGTGTGGTGATCTTAGATATCTAGTGAATAATTTTTTAGAAGGCCTATTGAGCAAAACCTATTGGATATGTTTTATTGCGGAAAACATAGCTTGAGAATTGTAAGGTCATATATGAGTATTACCTTGATGGACCATGTGTAATACTCTGGAAATAATTTTGATTGATACCCATTTGATACATGGATACTGTATTTTTTATATATGGTTTTTTATTATTATTTATATGTCCAATATAAATATTTAAATACCATTTTCTGAGAAAATTGGTATACTGATGCTTTACTTTTATTGCTCTGGGGGTGTCCTACCATGTTTTGAATCCTTTCCCTTGTATTGTCAAATATCACACTTATCATGTCTTATGAATATGAAAGACCTTTTTATAGAGTCCTTGGAGGACCATGATCTGGTGACGAAATGTTTAGGATTGATATTTTAAGATTGTACTAATGTTTAATTTAATAATAGACCCCACATTATTAGCTGGTTAGACTATATAAAAAAGTTTTTGGGCTCAAATTTTCCAATTTTTTATTTAATAAATTTTCATCAAACAATGATGTTGGAAATATGATATGAATTCATTATGGTATCAGTTATACTTTAACTCCAATATTTTATAGGTTTGGGGATGCATGTATGTGTACAAGTATATTAAGCAAATATTTCCCATGTTTTTTACAATCTTTCTTGGTGCTATTCAGGAACCCTTACAATATTGGTGGTAGGATTGGGATATCACACTCATTATATCCCAAAGCATCCAGGACATGATGGTTCGTCTTATCACATCGGCAGTCAAGAATAAATATGAATTATATGAAATAAAATTTGATACAGATATAATTTTAGTTGGGGAATTAACCTATATTTTATAAGGAAGACAATGAAATTATTATAGAAATCATAAGAATATTCAATCATAATGTAAATTATAGAATTGATAATATTTTCCTTAATATCAATGAAAAGAGAAAGATATGCTTTCTCATAAGAAAATAATTTCATATATTAGATATAGGTTTCAATGAAGACACGTCACCCTCCACGAACATGAATACAAGTAGAGGTCCATCTTGATATTGAGTGTTATTTCCTGATCTTGTCAATTACTGGTGGATCTATATATAGAATGAAAATACATACACAGAATGTAATCAAATTCCACTAATGGTAGAATCATAGGGTTCCATGGTTAATTCATCCAATAAAGATGGATATGGGAATAGTTATATAATTTAAATATAATAATTTCTCCATATTATTTTTTCATGTATATCCACACATCCCTTTAATGAGATTGTTTTTTAATATTTCAATTAATCATTCATGATATGTTTCTATGGGAAGAATAAGAATCAAATAGTGCATTCTATATCATTTAATTAATAACTAGTTTTCCAATCCCAACATCATGGTTGGGATCCCCCTCAGTAATTATGATGGAACAACATTTTCATTCTATTCCATTGAGGTCATTTTAAAATGTTATCATCAAAAACCAATGAATTATTTTATTGATTTTCATAGTTTCATTATTCTTTATAGTTGAGTCATTATTAATAAAGAAGAAGTTTTACATTATAAATATATTATTAATTTACATTGTGGGATTCCACTTTTAGAATTTTATAGCTATGTTCCCTTCCACCTGATGATTAATTAATTTACTTACCCCTTTGGGAAATTATATGGATTCTTCCTCCCATACTTTTGAAAAGTTCTATGTTAGAATTTATCACTGCCTGGAGGTTTATCCATCACTATTGCAAATGTAAAACACATTATTTACTACTAATCACGTGAACCTTGATATTACCTATCCTCCTAATCAATATTCAGTGAACAAAAAACTATTTTTTATACATTTAAAAGTGTTGAATAACCAAATATAATTATAGATTCAAATTTATCCAATAATAGAATTTGATAATTTTACTTTTAGATTAATTGATGAAGTTAATGGGGTATCACGAACGTACTTTTATGATTTCCTCACACACCCTGATATATTCTTCAAAATTTTCATTTAGGATAAAGACCTCCCTTCACATTATTAGGAAGATAGTGAATGTAAAATATTTGTCAAAAACCATTTTATGCAACTATTTACACCTTATCATTTTAAATTTCTCCTTTAGATTTTGATTATCGACAACCAGCCGTCATTGATAAGATTTTGCCTCTATAAAATTGATAGCCAGCACGAACAACTTGTGCATAGTGTATTGAAAGATATAGAAGATATATTCAATGGTTCGTTCTATTATTCCATTATTAAGGGACCATAATATCAAAAACATGTCATAGGAAGGTGTTTCAAAATGGTATCAATTACATCATTCTCTTTCATAATGGTATGTGGAATTTACCTTTGATTCATGTTTCAATTCAAGAACTATAGTTAATTGAGTTATTATTTTCATTAATTTTTCATCTCTTACACCATTTCAACTAGATATCTCTTATATGTGGTAATCACATTTCCCATCACATTAGTTATTTAATCATTTCCTCCAATTTCAATCCATTGACTAAAATAATTGGAAAATTCTAGTTGAAAATGTTTTAATTATAGAGTGAAAAAGAAATATGATAATTAAAATTATAACTAATATATAACATTAATTCATTAACCTATTAATTTATTGGATTTAACATATGTTATATATAGATTTTTTCTTAAAATAAACTATAATGGACATTCTTTCTTTCATAATGGTTTATAAAAATATTGTTAATTAACCCGAGAATATACTGTTGGTGTCTCAAAAAAAAGTGTGCATCAAGGGATATTGTTTTTGTACCAAGTGAATATATAGTTAATAGCTAATTATAACTTTAAGGTTTATTAACCCTTGGTTTAATTATGCTAGATCCACATCCAGGTATTTTTTTGGACATGGATTTTTTTTCCAAGAAATCATGTACTATAAATGTTAATAAAATATGGGGATACATTAAAATATTTTTTTCTTACCCTTAAATCTATTACAAGGGTTTTTTAATCCCAATCCACATAATAACTATGAATTTCTCAACTAAAAACTATGAAAACCCATACATTTTATATATATTATTTCATGTTTAATAACAAAAATACATACATAATGCAATCCAAAAAGAAATAAATGTATATTATATTTTGGTAATTAGACACATAATATTATAAACTCATGCAAAAAAACATTGACATTGTTGTAATACACCATAATAGATCTTTATGATTCTCTGAATGTATAATACTATATGATATAACATTGTTATATACATAAGAAATGGGTGAGATATAAATACTAGTAAGGGATAATCAATTTATACAGTAATTAATGTAATATTTTACATTGAATAGAACTATCAAGGTGAAATAAAATAATGAAAACCATAAAATAGAACATAAAATAAAGATAGAATATGAAAACATCAAGGAAATAAAAGAATGTTACAACCACATAAAATAAGACATCACAATCATATATCAAGGATATCCACTAAGGTGTAAAAAAATAGTGTTATTAGGATAACTACTCATAGACCATAAATGATATATAATAATATAAGAACATTACCCAATGTAGTGTAGGGAAATAAAATTATATAATGATATATTACATTAATTTCATGTACAATCATGTTTGTTCCACATATACCATACAACATAAGGTCATATTTCATCGCTTTTAAAATTATGATAACTGAGTTTGTGTTTAAAAATTTAATTGAGTAGTTAATGATTTAATGTATATATATAATAATAACAATAATTGTAAATGAGGATGTCTATTCATGATAAATATTTTCATGGAAAAATAAGTGATAATTTCTACAGCACAATAGGTGTAAAAAATGTTTTATCAAAGGGATTAATTTAAGGGAAAGGTTGTCTCAAATTTCAAGTATATAATAAGAAATGTAAATTTAAGTATACAAACACATTAAAATATTGAAATTTTGAATCATATTGGATTCATAAAAATAATGTGCTTATAATTAAAATTAAGTTGGGAAATTCCCATACTTTTAGGGAGTGCTTCAAAAATCCTGGGAAGATCTACAAAAGAGAATTATAACACCTTAAGGAGGGTTTATTTTAGAAGTGTCATAGGAAAACTTTTCATAATGGGTATAAAGTGATGATTATTGTAATTATGTGTAGGTAATTATAAATAATTATATTGGAATTCTTTAATAATTTATTAATGCAGGTTAAGCACTATGTATAATAAAATAATATAGACCAAAAAACATCCATCGCTTTTCCATTGTTTTCTATTAAAGGGGAGCGGTTTTTAATATTTTTCAATTCAAAGTGCCAAAAAATTATAATAATACCATTAGTTATGTGTAAGTGACTCATTTTCACAAAAAATTAATTTTATAACCGAAAAATATAAAATTGATTTTGGAAGCTATTTAGATTATATAAAATTAATAAAATGACATCAAAATAAAATTAATATAACATGAAGAGAGAAAAAATTTGTATTCCTTTTATATTGTTTTTTATATCACTTTTTTATATGATTATTTTATAATATGGACTATATATATACAACAAATATATTTTGTCCCGAGGAAATCAATTGTCTATGAAAAATTATAAAATCTTGCCATTCAAAAATTATGAAATTTTATTTTTTTTTTTATTTTTTTTTTTAAATATGGGAATATAAAATTCTAAATTAAAATCATTATTTAATTGATAATTATTTATTTACAACACTAAAATTACTCTAATAGTAATTTCCTCAAACCCACACACAATAATCATTTGATTAAAACATAAAAAATAATTTCGTAGATTTCATACAAATATATGTGACCTGATTTGTTCTATATGAACATTACAAAATCAAAATAATATATTAGATCACTTATATAACCAAATCCTATTTGGGTATAGTTTTTTATAAAAAATGGACATACTCTTACTTGAACAATAATAATTTCATTAAGAAATTATTATTCCCGCTATATCCAACCTTTCATATTCCAAAATATGGAATAAAACAGATCCTACATGCTACATTAAATATGAAACCTATCAAGAATAATATAACATTCTATTATTCATCATAATGTGTGTGAAAATAAATATAATAATGAGGATATCAAATTCTGAAAGAGTGTATAAAGAAATATTAACAATTAAATGTCATTATTGAGAATAATATGAGCATAAGGTTATAATAACATAATCATTCTTCTTCCGAATATAATAAGAAAATTCATACACATTAATACATGGATCATCATTCATGAAATAAGCCATTGTTCATTAAAAAAATTAAATACTAATTATACTAAATAATCATGATCCATGTGAAGTTATTGGTGATCATGGGAATAATAAGATTCATATAATAATATTTAAGAATGTGATTTGGTATCTTGGAACCTTATCTTCATAAAACACATAAATAACCTTTCATAATTGGAATAATCATATATTCGACCAAAAAGATAATTACGCTTTGCATTGGAGATTTATAATGGTGATCACCTGTTATATAATTAGAAATAGGTAGGCTTGACATATTTTATAATGATATATAAGAGGGATCAACCAATATTATAAACTATATTGTTCTCACCTTTTACTAGAAAAATGTCTACGTATTTTTTGTGATTAAATCAGTTAGTAGAAATTACTTTTATATCAAAATAAAAATCAATGTTCATTCATAGATTTACTTAACGGAGGAAATGATATAGATTCAAAAAAACATTTTCAAAAATAATAATCCATCTAGGGAATTAATTAGGGTGGTACCATTATAAAATATTCCAATTGGATGATATGTAATTGTTTTTGGAATTTTTGAAAATAAATATAATAAAAAGATGATGAAAAACTTTCATGATGTAAATACCCTTTTTTGAAAATAAATTTAAAAATCCTAAAATCTATAAAATATTATGATAAACCTTTTAATTTAAAATATATTTAGAAACATTTAAATAAACCATAAAATTAAATAAAATTCATGATGTTAGGAATATCATTTCATATTTTAGATATTAAAATCATATGATCTCTTGAATTATTTTTTAAAAGGGAATCAAAAGTGTCCCATTTGTAAGAAGTTAATATATTTCCCATTAAATAATTTTATAATATAAGGTAATCAATCATGTCAAATATATTTATGAGATATTCTTTGATAGAAAATTTTTTAAAACCTTTTTCATAAAATTGATATGATTGAAAATTATTATTTATGTAAAAGAAACAACAATAATACCTCTTAAAAGAAATTTCTAGATGTTTTATTAATAATTATGTGAGGAATTGGAAATTAAACTTGGACAATAAAATCAATAAATATGATAATAAAAAAATTGTATAAGAAAATAAAATTAATTTTTCACTAAATAATCTATAACCAGAAATAATCTACAAAATAATGAAGACCGAAACAGAAAGAATTTTCCACTCTGGTAAATTTCCATTTATTTTCACACTAAAATTATTTTATCAAATAAAACATTAAATATAATATATATATGGATATAAATGATATTATATGTCAATCAAGAAGTATATAAACATTAAATAACATAAAAGGTTCATATTATAAACATATGTTACAAATAAATAGAAATTGTGACGAATTACCCATACAAATATCATATCATATAATTGGGAATTATCAAATAGAGATATTATATATAACAATATAAATAAAATAAAAATATAAACATTTAATATATAAATATTTATAAATAATTTCTAAAATAATCATGCAATAATAATTTCAATGACGAAGTGTTATAACCCAATGAACAAAAAATTCGGTAAGAAACCAATTTCCACTTTGAAACATTCAAGTAATATACTAACCCATTATTTACATACATTGATATTACATCAAAATTTAATTATATTTAATACGACATATAAAAAAACAATGAGAGGGCCATATAGGTATAGTTTAATTAGAAACTAGGAAACATAAACTACTAGTTCATAAAACATCAATATTGTCTCTCATTTGTTTCACTATAACTTAGATCCTTTTTGGAAATCATAAATAATACCCTTCTTCATAACCTAGGAAAAAACATATAAAAGGGTGAGCTAAAATTCTTGGTAAGGGTAAAAAAAGGAAATATCAATCATATGATATTAATAATAACATAACATTTTAAAATCTTATCAGGCATATAAGATATCACTATATCATGGCATTGGATAAATCATAAAAGTGAAATTTAACCCAATAGTCAAAACCTAAGACATGAAACATTTTTTCATACAAACATAAACATATAAAATCATTTCATATTACTCAAGGCTCATTTCCATCACCATCATATTGGGAAGAGTCCATTACTGAAAAGAGTTCACTCTTAATTCCATCCATATATCACTAAAATAGATTTACTTTCCCTTCCTTCCATGTCTATCTCATGTGATATAAATCTTCACCCAATAAATTAAAGGTAGATATAGGCCCCACCCATATCATAATGAAATCATTATTACATGTGCCACAAAATCATAAATCATTCATCATAACATAACCTATGAAATAAAATGGGATTCTTAAACATCAATCCGTTACAACTTAATCCATATAAAATAAATTGAGTTCATAAAAATAATTTCATCACAAACACAATAAAATATATGTAATAATAATGATATAAACATAACCTTATGTTATATTATATTTAAAATAATTTTATTGAACAATTGTCTTAATTCATGAGGAAAATATACGTTATTCTTTAAAAACATTTTTTTCTCAAAAACTCACAGAATTTTAAAAGAAAATAATTTAGTTGAAAATAAACCTGAAATAATGTTGATGAATATTCACGAAAATAAGGAATCATAAAACCTTAAAAATAAAGTCATGTAGTATATGTCAAAAAAACATTCCCCATATTCTTTTGTCAAAAAAGTAAAAAAAGTACCTCATTTGGTAAAGAAAAGAAAGATTTTTTTCATACTATATATTGAAAGTAAAAATTGAGAAAAAATGAATTTAAACATACATAAAAAATAGTAAATATTCAATGTAAAAATATTTAGAATACCTGGACATGGATGATGAATAAACCTCTAGTAAATACTTACGTATAAAAAATATCAAAAAAAAAGGAAATTAAAAAATTATTCCTTATTTTAGGCCTAATATGATTCAAATATACTAGAATATTTTGCATAATTATTAAAATAATGTTAATGAATTCTTCCAGAAACATAAACATTTTGATGATAAAATGTATGATCATATTTTCATCTATTTTTTAGTAACATTTCATTGTTACTCGTTATTCGGGTATTTACTGGTTTATGTTTTTATGTATGTTGTGTCAGATAAGTTATTTTTAAGATTTTTAGGTTATTTTTATATAATATAAAAAATTGTATTCATATAATATTTATCATATTCTTTAATTCAATTAATTTATATAATCATGGTTTAATAAATATTATGTAGGTCGAATAACATCACACCATGGGGACGGTAAGTCGTACACACGCATGAGTGACGATATTGTTCCCATAATTGTTTAATGGTATTAAATTGGATTGTGTATTGTATCCACAGATTAGTATAATTTTATAATAATCATATATAATTATCATTTCCACCATTATACCCATCCAAATATGGTGGTGGTGAAAACATATTACACAATGGTGTAGAGACGGTATGTCACACGTACAAATTCATTGTGATTTCATTTTTTATAGGATGTATAGATGCTAAAATATGGTTTTTTAAATATTTAATTCCATATTTTTATATAAATTATATTGATTTCATTACTTTATTATGAAACAACTAAAGGAAATGATGTATAAGAAGATATAATTTAGAACGAATCGGTAGAAGATAGTTCCTCTTCCTCATCCTGCCTCCATTACATTTATTCATATGCAACTAGAGTTGGTCATTTATGAAAAAATGTACCTCTATAATGATACTATGGAAGTTGAGAAAATATATTGTTAGGGTTTGGCCAAGATTTAAGGCTTGAAATAGAGTGAAGAGTAGAGGAAGGGTCCCCTTTTATAAGAGGGAGAGGGGCACTTTAAGAAACTCTCAAAATATAAATTTATGTTAAATTCCATTTTGAATAAAAATGGTCAACCACATATTTAATTCTAAGATAAGATGATTCATGTTCGAATGACCATCATAATATACATTTTATACTAGTTTTGACTATTTTATATCCATATATTTGTGGTTTGACCCTTATTTTACCCCGTTTAATCATACTGTGATATCATGTTATTTACACATTTTGGGATAATTTAATAAAAATATTATGTAAAAAGACCCAAGAAACATTTTTTATGACATATTTGGACATATATTAACTATTTGTATGAATATCAAATTTTAAGGATTTTAATATCATATAACAAACTATTTTATGTTTTAGGTTATGAATTATGTCAATTTTTACCACTATTCATACATGAAATTTTGAAAAATTATAACTTCCTAAATCCACAGAAAAAAAGTAATTAGCTCATCCCAAGTATGATAATGTAATCCTAATTTTTTTCATATTTCATCAATATGTTGAAATTGAAATTATTTTAATATTTATAAATTCATTTATTTGAATATTTCATTAATGAGGTTAATCACTACATCATCATTGTGTCATAAATAAATATATTTATCTAAAGTATAAAAATTATAAATATAATTACATGATTTAAGAAATTTTTTTAGATTTATAAATAATATTTCTAGACATAGTGATCAGTTATATAACACTATATTAAAATTGATTGAGTAAAAGAAGTATGTTTCTGTTATAATTATCTTTTCTTTAAATTAATTCTTATAAAATGTCATTTTCACATCCATGGGAATCTATGAGTTCCTGAAATCTACCCAAGAATTCCCAAGGTGTATATTATCCCATAAAATAGAATTAAGAAATGTTTAAGGGTAGTTTTATACTATTAAATTATTAATTTTACACATATTTAATAGATTGACCATTTAACCATTGTAAATAAAATAATTTCCGAAGTTACCATTTTTAATGTGAAAAAATAAAAGGTACTACTTCAAAAATCTTGGATCTTCTCATTAAAAAATGGAATCCATTTTTCCAAATTCAAAACATAGAATTTTTATTAAATAATTTTAAATTAATCTCGTTGTTGAAATTATAAAGCAAGTTTTAAAAGTTAAAACATTCCATAAGATTGAAATATTTTTACTTTTGAATTTAATGTAAAATAAATGATAATGAAATAAATTATATAAAATGGTAAAATAATATTATATTTAGACATTAAAACCATTCAATATTATAATTTAACCATATAAATTTTCTCGATGAAAAAAATTTGTTTTTAATTAAAATTTAGTGTATTTTTAAAATTCATCAAGTATAGAAACTTATCAGACAAAGATCAGAAATTTATCCAGCGTAAATTTTTATATCCTGCTTCAAAACAACATGTTTATTTTTTCATATATAAATTATTAATGTTTCAAAATCATTATTTAAAATGGGTTCTCTATTCAAAGGTGTAAAAGTTTCCATTTAAAAGAAGGTTCTTATACATAATATATAGTTTTATTCATACCCTTTGACTAAATTATCCATTAAATGAATATCATAAATATTTAATTTAGAATATTACACATATATATTTCATTAATTTCATTACCAAAAGTAATTTACTTAAAAAAATAAAAATATCTATTTTCATAATAATTATTAACTAATTAATTCATAATTCATTTTCAAAAGATAGTTATAATTATTTCTGACAACCTAAGGGCTAGGCTATAATGGTAATTTTATATTAAGGGAATCTCATGGTTCGTTTATAGTCATGATTTAATGAAAACAAAACTACTGAATAAAAAATTAGTTAAAGAAAATATTCCATAAAAACATCAAGGTGTTACATTCTACCCCCCTTAAACTAAATTTATCCATAAAAATTCATCACATGGAAATAAAAATATGAGGACACCACTACCCCATCATATCTTCATGTTCTCATGTATTGTATACAAATTCGTGGTTCCCTTATAAAACATTAGCTTTGAAATTTCTCTTGTATCATAGAACTTTTTCGTTACAATCCAGAATCTCTATCGGTTGGTCTTCATAAGAAAGATCATACTCAAGAGGTATGACATATGAGCCTATTACATGTGAATGATCGGGTATGTACATTCTCAGGAGAGATACATGGAACACATTGTGTACTATATAAAGATTCAGCAGAAGATCCAATCGGAAAGCTACCTTCCTAACATGATCCATTATTTTAAAAGGACTAATATACATTGGGATCATCTTGAACTAATTTACCAATTTAATTACTCTCTTATAGTAAGATATTTGTAAGAACACCTTATCACCGACTTCATAATCTGGGTCTTTTCTTCAGTTGTTCGCATACCTTTTTTCGACGCTGAGAAACTCTTATGTGTTGTTTAAAAGACTGTTCTTTTTCTTCCATTTCCTCATCAACATCAGGTCCTAATACATTTCTTTCCCCCACTTCATCCTTGTATGTTGGAGTTTTGCACTTATATCCATAGAGCAATTCATATAGAGCCATCTAAATTCTAGAGTGAAAGATATTATTGTAAGAAAATTACGCCAATGTAGGAGTCAATACCAACGACCTTTTCAATCCCTAGAGCAAGATCTAAACATTTTCTTCCTGAGTTTGAATTTTCCATTAAAATTGATCATCTATCTGAGGATGATAAGAAGTTCTCAACGATAACTATGTACGTATATCATGCTGAAGGCTTCACCAGAACATCGAGGAAAACCTCGTATACTAATTAGATATAATATATATTTTTACTCCATTCAATTTTACCACTTACTTTAGATATATCCTAGAACACTAGACATGTGATTAATAATCTCAAATAGCAATGATGTGTTCGGACTACGTAAGGCGATCATCTATAACCCATACTGTATTATTTCCTATGGATGTTTTGGGAACTCCAATGAAAAAATCCATAGTGATGTTTTTCCATTTCCATTCTGGTAGGGGAACTGGTTTTAACATCCTGTTAGACTTCTGTCTCTCAGCCTTAACTTTCTGACAAACCAATCATTAAGAGACATATTCTGTGAGATCTCTTTTCATAACATCCCACTAGAAGTATTGTTTCATGTACATGTACATCTTTTTAATTCATGGTTGAATAGATAATGATGAAATATGTGCCTCATATAATAGATCCTTATTTTATTATAGAATGGTAGGAATAAAAAACCAGTTCCTGAACCTTAATATTTCATCACGATCAAGATTTAATTCTGAAAAAATTATCACATTTTTTGTAACTCTACATTTTCCTTATCTTCCATTTTAATATGAACATGTATAGATGGTTGATCATTCATTTGAGAAATATTAGATAGCTCCTCTACAATTAAAAAAATGATCAATACATTGAAAATCCGTAAATATCATTTCATTGGTGATCCTCATCATGGATATTCTAGCATGGTATTTTCAACTCAAGGAATATTCATCCTTGTTCACATTCCAAGGGTTGTAATGTATTTATCAATCATAATTTTTAATCAACTCCAACAATCTTCTTTGGCACATATTCATATCTTTTTGTATGAAAATATTCTTCAATATTTTATGATCTATATATATATCCATCTTTTCACCATAAATATAATCCATGTATATTTTTAATGCGAAGATCACCACAGCTAACTCCAAATCATGAGTTGGGTAATTTTGATCACGGATTTTTAGCTGTTGTAATGCATAATCTATCACCATATCATTTTTCATGAGACCACACCCCAAACCCTTCTTGGATGAATCATTGTATATCACAAACCTTTCTTTACTACAAGGTAGTGTGAGCATAGGTGCAATAGTAAACCTTATTATTAGCTCTTTTAAATTCTCTTGACATTACTCTATCTAAACAATAATTTCTCCTTTCCAAAGTCAAATAGTTGATTGGATTAGATAATAATGAAAAATCATTCACAAAACATTGATAATATCCAGCCAAACCATGAAAACATCAAATCTCAATTATTGATGTTGGTCTCGATAATCTTTTAAAATCTCCTTTTTTTACTATATCCACATTTATAACCTCTCTTGAGATTATGTGACCCAAAAATGAAACTTTTTAATGCCAAAATTCACTCATCATAAATTTTTCATTAAGGTTATATTTTCTTTGGGTCTCAATATAATTATCAGGTATTCATTACGTTCTTAATTTCCCTTTGAATACATAGGAATATTATATATAAATACATCCACAAACTGATCAGGATAGTCTCTGAAGGCTCTATTCATTAGATCCATGAAGATAGAAAGGGGAATTATTAATAGAAAAAGGAATAACTATAAATTTATTGTTTCATACATTTTATGGAATGTTGTATTTGGTATATTCTCCTTTTTGACCCTTAATTGATGATATCCAGAATAAAGATCAATCATGTAATAGTATTGAGATCTGTATAGTAGGAAAAATAATTTATCAATGCGGGGGAGAGGATACTTTTTCATGATATTAATCTTTTTTATGTTCTCAATAATCAATGTAGAGTCTCATTGACCAATATTTATTCTTAACAAATAGAACAGATGCTCTAAAATGTGATGCACAAGTGTGTGTGAGTCCCCTTTCAAGATTCTCTTCGAGTTTCTTCTTCACTTCCTGTAACGCAATTAGGGCCATTCTATAAGGATTCATTGAAATATGAATAGCACCCGGTATGAGTTATATTGAAAAATCAACTTCAAAATTTTGGGGAAGACCTAGAAATTCTTCCAAAAAGACATCATGAATCTCCGGTACAATGGAATTATTTTTAATCCCGAGCTTCTCCCCAACAATTTGAGATAAATAACCTTTATTTATTGGAATGAAGACCACTAATATGGAAGTAATTTCTACTGGAAGGAATATTTCATCCTTTCATCGATAGATGATCATAAATTTATCTAGAATATGAAATGTGACTTCCCCTATTTGGAAATTGATTTGATATCAATATAAAGAAATACAATCCATGACAAGTGTCACATAAAATTCCACTATAGCAAGTGTCACATGTTTTTCAGGAATAACATTCCCCCAAACATCAATCAGAGAATAATTTTAAAATTTTTATTTGATCATGGTTCCATTAAGATCTTTCATATATATCGCAACATCTAATTATTGAGGTAATATGTCGATACCATTCAAAAATAATTTATTAATAAAACAGTGGGTTGACCCAGAATCAAATAAAACATTTTCATATTTAGAGTGGATGATAAGTGTGTCTTTCACCACATCATTATTCCACTCCACATCACCAATAGAGATTGCATGTTAAATTCCTTTGTGTTTTTCCTTAAGAGTTATTTGACATCGGTCATAATTAGTAACCCTTAGAATAGGGGATTTTTAGGAACAATTATCCATTTTCTTGTAGTTGTAACATTGATGTGTAGGAAGTTCATTCTGTCTAGAATTATCTTTTTACTCATCATTAGACATATTTTTTCCATCACATTGGATTTCAACTGCACGATGACCTTATTTTCCACACTCAAAACTTTTATTAGCCCCTTTAAGACAGTTCCCTCTATGTTTCTTTTTAAACTTTGAGCATAAAGGAAAACTCATCTACTTTTTAGTGCGGTCATTATATTTTCCATTGAATTGTATTTTCTTCATCTTATCAATCCCATATATATAATTATTTACTTCAATCTCCATATCAACCTAGAGAAAAAATTGAACAATTTTTGCATTCCTATTGAAGTCCCTTATCAATTATTCCCTTTAGAGACTAGGTTTTATCCTACTATAGAATTGATCAGTCTTAATCTCAGTTTGGATAATAATTCGATAAGTGTACATTGAATGTATTAATAAATGTTCATCATAGATACCAACATATTCATCATCCTTCTGCTTAAGTTCAAGTAACTCCTTCTACATATTTGTTCATAGAATACATGGAATGTACTTATTGAACAATATGTTCTTAAACTCGTCCCATTCCATGGACTCAATTTCATCTCATTTCCTCGTATTATTGATAAGATTCCAACATAGATCTGCTTCACGTCCCAAAAAATAAAATGCTCAGATGACTTTATCATGTTTAGAACATTGTAGAATTGAAAATATATTTTTAGTGGTACAGATCCATTTTTTAGACACTAATGGATCAGAAGACTCGCTGAATGAAGGATGATGCTGGCTCATGCAGGAATCAATAGAATGTTTCTCCCTCCATTGCTCGTTCAGAAATATGGAATGATTCATAGATTGAGAACGTTGTGTTATCCTGGATACAATATTTTTAATTCCAACTCTAATAAAATTTGGTTTCTCAGGTGGACAATCATTTCATTCCCCATCGCATTCAAAATTAACATAGTTCATTCAGGTTGTAACCACAGACAAAACCCAAGTAGAATAATGGGAGAAACACTAATCATAATAGGAAACAACATAATCAAGAATAAAATTTCCACTTAGGACACTTTAGGTTTTATCCTAGGTTATTCATGGTTATTTCTAAAACACTAGGATTGAATCTTATACTTAGACATATACATAATGATTTCTCATCCTAGTTTCTAATGGTTAACTATACCTTTTATATGATACCAAATATAGTGACCCATTAATTGCATATATTGTTATTACTTCAGAATTGAAGTATACTTATCACAACATATAACAATATCTTGACAAGACTATATAGGTATAGTGTCTTAAGAAACTGGGGAAGATAATCATCTAATTCATAAAAAAACAACATTGCATCATGTTTATTTAATCATTACTAGAATAGTTTTTGGCGTATCATACTTAATACCCATCTTAATGACATTGGAAAAAGAATCATATAAAATGCTGACCTCAAATGCTCGATAAGGGTCAAAAAAGGAAATATCAATCATATCATATTAATAAGAACATATCATTTGAAAATCTTATCATAAATATAAAAGATCACAATATCATGACATTGGATAAATCATAAAAGTGTAATATAATCCAAAACTTCAAAATAAAAGACACGATATTTTATGTCATACACACATAAGAATAAAATATCATTTAATATTAGATGTCTCATGGACAAGACCATCATAGTATAACATGTCCATTATTGAATCGAGTTAACTCCTCATTCCAGCCCTATGTCACTGAACTGAATTTACTTTTTTTCGGCTATTTCAATCTCATTAGATATAAATATTTACCTAGTAAATTGGAAGGAGATATAGTTCCCAGCCATCTCATAATGAAATCATTCATACATGTGCGACAAAAACATTAATCATTCATCATATCATAACCCATTAAATAAAATTAGATTCTTAAACAACATTCCATTATAAAATAATACATTTAAATTAAAGAGATTCAAAAAAAATGATTCCACCACCAACACAATCAAATAATATTTATAATAGGGATATAAACATAACCATATTTAATCTTTTATGGAAAATAATTTTGATATATCACTTTACATAATTATTGAGGAATGTATCCTTTATTCTTCAAAAATGTTTTATTTTCTCTAAATGAAACAAAATTTTAAAAGAAAATAATATCGTTGAAAGTAAACCTGAAATAGTGTTTAGGAAGTTTCAAGGAAATATGGTGTCATCAAACATTAAAAATCCATTCATGCTGTATAATTAAAAAAAGCAACCTCCATATACATTTGTCAGAAAAGAGAAAAAAATTCCTCAAATGGTAAAAAAAATAATGATTCCTTTCATACCATGTAGGGAAAGTAAAAATGGGTAAAAATTAATTTAAACATACATAGATGACTATTAACCATTTTATGAAAACATTTTCAGAAAACATGGACATGGATGATAAATATACCTTCATAAAATTTAGTATATTTTTACTATTCATCAAAACATGAAAGTTATCATAAAAATATCCTAAATTTATGAATAGTAAATTTTTATATCAATTTAGAAAAAACATATTTATCTTTTCATATATAAATTTTTAATGTCAAAATATTAATTCAAAAAGGGTTCTCCATACAAAGGTGTAAAAATTAATCTTAAAAAAAGGTTATTGTACATAAAATAGAGTTTTATTCATACCCTATGACTATAATATCCATTGTATTAACATAAAAAAAATTCATCAAATAAATAACACATATATATCTCAATAATTTCATTACCAAACGTAATTTTCCCAAAAATCATTCAAATATCTATATTCATAAGTAATTAATTGCCAACGAATTATTAATGCGTTTTCATAAGTTAGTTATAATTATTTTCACTATCCTAATAGCTAGAATATAATGATAATTTTATACTAAGTGAATCTTGTGGTTTGTATAAAATCATGATTGCATTCAAAGTAATCTACGGAAGAATAATCATTATTTTAAGAATATATTTCATAAAAACTTCTTGGTGTTACTTTTATAATAAATAAAATAGAAACATAAATTATCATGAAGTAATTTAAACTTAAAATAATTCAGGTAAAAGTATTAGTGTATAAAACACATAAATTAAATATTTTTATATTTCCAAACATGTCTCAATGGAGTGAAAATTGAGATGAAACATCTTACCTTGAGTCTAGGGATCCCATTTATGTCATTTAACTCATTTATAAAAAAATTCACATGTTGTTTAATAGTTTAAGTGAATAATATTGGTTTACTAATTTATCATTATTCCATTTGTGTAATTTTTTATAATTTCATATTTATTTAGTAAAATCCATTAGTGGTTCTTGTATGTTATTCAGTTAATAGTTTTATGTGGATTTGATAAGATGAAAATGGAAAAAAGGGTTCATTATTCAATAATCACTAGAATAATTATAATAAAATAATTATCATTTTTATGCACCAAATTTACTTTTTTTAACCATTCATGAAATGTGGTTATTAATAATAAACTATATCTGAATCTTGGAGATGGTAGGATATACGTACACAAGAGTAAGTTAACATTTTTTTGATGATCATTATGGAAAGATGGTAAGATTAATTTTATCCTTATACAGTGAACATTATATCCTAAATACCATATAATTTATTTTAATACACTTATATATATCATCAAATTGATGTGATGATGAAAAATTAAGCAGATCATCTCGTGGATGAGGTAATCCTCACAAACGCACGACTGAAATTACCACTCCTCAATGGATTTAAATGTATGAAATTATATGAAATAATATATTTTATGAAAGATAAATATTTAATGAATATAATACATATAAATTAAAACTAAAATTATAAACATCATTGATTGAGGGTGATTAAAAATGAAATACAACGATTTGTAAGGAGGTTTTCCACACTACACACAAAAGCTAATTTTGTTTCCCATTTGAGATATGATTAGACAGAAATCAATTTTATAATAAACATAAAAAATTAATGTAGATTTATGTAATTTTTTAATTATATTATAATTTTTTAATAAAATTTTATGGTGTTGGAGGAATAAATAAAACCAAAAATGTTTGGTTATGAATTATTCCTCCTTTCAAAAAACCTCCAATGAAATAAATAAAATGTGCTCAAATTATAGTTTAATGATAAAAAATGACTCTATGATGTGATTATGGATGTAAAAAATTGATTGGAGTACACAATTTCTTATCTAAAATGATAATGAAGTGTGATTAAATGGAAGGTATTTCCTTTTATAAGAGAGTAGTGGGGTACTCAGGGAATTTCATAAAATATTAAATTAATTTAAATTATTTTTTATTTCTAAACTGATAAAATGTTTTTAATATTATAATATAAGGTTTTTTTATTCTGAATTACCATATCCAATTATATTTGGATATTTATTTATCATATTTTTATCTATATAGGTGTTTAAACATTCTTTAACTGTCTTAATCATTATAGTGTCATTAATGTGATTTATATTTTTAAAATTAATATACCTAAAAATTAAGGAGAAAAGGCCTATAATCTGATGATGGATTATTTATAATGTAATATTCCATTCATTTGGATAAATATATTATTGTTAGGAAATATAAATACTTTAATAAAATATTATTTAATGTGATATAACATTATTGTCAATTTTTGAAGTATAAAATTAATAAGACTATTAAAACCAAAAGACAATAATGGAATTTAAATAAATTGAATAAAAATTCAATAATATTTATTTTCTACATATCATTTTTTAAAACAAAATAAATCTCACAAATAAATTTATTTTAAAATTTTATAATATCTTTTTATTGATTTTTTATACTTGTGCAATTACAATATAAATGTTGCATAAGTTTCTAAGGAGATCATTTCCTCGATAAAATTTTAAAAAATTATCCATGATGATAAATAACATTTTTTTCAAAATTAATGTTTATAAATGAATATATATACTTTTATCCCTATTTAAATAATAAAATGATAAGATTAAAATGGCAATGACAATTTTTTCTTGTCATTAAATTAAATAATATAAAACGTAAAAATCTTGTACAAATTGTTACAAAAGGCTATATAGTAACCTTTTTAAAGATTATATATGAGATACAGTCATTAAATAAAACCATGTAATGTTTTAGGGTCATTATTTTTCCCTTATATTTTACTTTTTAACCTTAATTACAATATTTTCTATTTAATGTAGTAACAAAATTAATAAATTTATTATAAATAATGACAAAAATAAAAAAAATAGGTAAAAATTTATTAAAATTAGTATAAAAATAAAAAATACATTTTTTGTGTTTCAATTTATATAATTTGTAAAATTTTACTATAATTTAAATATATCAAATGCAATGAAAAACAGTTTTCAGAAAAAATTTGTTTAATTGAAAAAAATATTCTAATACCAAAATATGGTATTATTATGGTGAAAATGGAGTTATTTAGATTATATATAACTGAATAATTATTAATTTACATGATTAAAATAATTAAATTCATAAGGAGACTTTTTAAATTGATGAAAAGTTATTTTTTTCATAAAAATTGTATTTTCACAATTCAATGAAAAATATATCGTTTCAGAAAAATAAAAAAATATCACGCAAAGATAATTTTAATATTTTTATTTACAAAAATTATATATAATTTATAAAATATAACCAAATAAATTTTAAAAAAAATTTATAATAATTTTCACAATAAAAAGTAATAGATACCATTTAGAAGAAAATGTCTTATTTAAGAATAATATGAATTCATTAAAAATTGAGTCCTTATTTATGAATAATTAATCAATAAAGTATTTGTATTATGTTATTTATCTTAATTTCTTAATTTTGGAAATCCTATTCATATCTATGAATTCAATGCATAAGTTATATTAATCATATTTAGATATTAATATAATCTAATTCATTTAAGATCAATGTTTTGTGTCATTAATGTTATTTAACATAATTATCTTCATTTTAAATATCAAGGAGTTACATTCTCCCCACACCCATAAAAATATTTATCCTCATAATTTAAAATTATCTTATTATTCAATGGTTTTTTATCTAAAAAATACCTTTTCAAAAATCTCACATCATAATAACGGTTAATATAAAACCTAATGAAAAAGGGGAATGAAAATATGAATGATTTTAGGAATATAACATATATATGATTCAAAATATAATAACATTAGTGTTATATGAAAATATAGACATGTGATAAAAATAACACCCATGGAATGATAGAGAACGATAAAGAACGTGGTTTGGATAATGTAAATGACCAAACAATCATATACCTATTAATAGTAAATGGACCATAGATTTATCTAAAATGAAGGTAATCAAATAAATTTTTTCTTCCATGAACAATTTTTATATAGTTTTATAATTATTTACCGTAAATTCTAAAAGTATATTGAACCATAGTTACATTCCCTATATAATTTCATACATTAAGCAATTTCTACCACAATACCATCCTTTTCCACAAACAATTTGTATTTATGATGTAGTTTTAATTAATAATGCACTAAAATTAGCTTGAAATTGATAAAATAATCTATTGATGACCAAAAATTTATTTCTCCAATTTTTAGAAATTAATAAACAGAAAAATGTTTAAAAAAATATAATCATATTTCGGAAATGAATATTCTTTTATATTAATTAATAATATATCAATCATCAAAATTTAATTTTAATTCCAAATGTCCGAATGACATTAATAACTAATTTACTATCATTAAATTCATTAATATTTCCCTAATAACATTTGAAACCCAAATATAAGAATTATTTTATCATGTATTTCACACAGACTAATTTCACATATATATCCAAATAAATAAAATCTATATTAATTCCTCAAAAAATTAATATTCCCAAATCACATAATATCTATAATATAAAACTATTTCCATTAATATATAACCAAATATTATAAATAATAACATTAATGAAATTTTAACCTCTATGTGCATCGAATATCTTTCTGGTTGCAAGCCCAAAGTGTAATATAATTCTTCAGAAATAATACTTTTTTTAAACCAATGTGTTACATTTATCTCAGTAGAATACATTATCTCAAAAAAATATCATTATTAACCATAACATTCCATCACATAAAAACTCAAAATGGGACTTTTAAATGTCAAACTTATGATCAATCATATACTCATAAAACCATTAACTTATCTATAACTCAAAAAATAACCTCTCATCAGAACATCCTAATATCAATTTTTTCTAAACCCAACTTGAATATAATCTCTATGTGTTTGATCCCACACTCTCGGAATCAGAGGTAAGAAAACAATTAATTTCTATAATTTACATGAATAAATGTGACAAAAATTTTCCATCAAACCCAGAAAAAATAAAAAGGTGATATTGTATCACTTACATACCAAATGTCGTTTTATGATTATATTTTTTTAGAATTAGGAGAAATTAAAAAGATAAAAACACTCATGACTTTAAGAGATTATTTTTTCTACTCTACACATATTTTAATATTATATATTATGTATTCAGAACACCCAAAATAATTCTTCACTGATAAAATATTTATATATTAATATAGTTTTTCATCATTCATCACAACTTGGGGAAAACTAAATATAACAAATTTGTGCCCGAAATCATTGTAAGGGTAAAAATAAACATGAATAATTTAATTTAATTAGTGATAATTATATTATCATAAGTGCATGTTAACATATATAAAGTTACTAATCATTGAATAAGAGAACCTATAAATATACATAACATGACCATTAGTCATTAATCATGGAAGAAATATTTAATAATGTAAATAATCATTGGACTAAATAATCATGAGCCATGTGGTGACAATCATGATCAAAGGAATCATTAAAATCCTATAGAAAGAATAAATAAAATGGTTTGGTATCACAGAAAAATATCTTCATAGAGCCCTTACATAAACATTATAGGGAACATATAAATTCAAATAAACATATGGTCCACTTCCAATATATGTTCCCAATGAATTTGAGAGTTGTAATGGTTCTCTCCCATTGTATTTTGAGATATAATTAATCTCATCACATCAAATAATTCCATATAGTGGGTCCAGACCCCTTGTATATGATATAATGGTCTGATGCATAATCATAAAAATGTATAAGTACCATTCATGAATAAAATATTTAGAATCCATTACTCTCAAATCAAAATAATAATCATTTTTATTCCCTAGATTTATTTACCCATTAGATTGATTCTGGTTCCTGGAAAATATTTTTGAAACCAAAATAAATAATCTAGAAAAAGAATGAGGATGGAATCATTAAAACATAATATTATCAGGTCATATGTAAGATATATTGTTTTCAATGTTGATAAATTTAAACACAAATGAGTGACCGTGAAAAACATTTTAATGGATAATAACATTTTTAAATTGAATATAACATTAAAACCATGAAATTTAAAAAATTATTTTTAAACCATGTTTATTTGAAAATAAGCATAAATAATTATAAATTATGATTCCAAAAAATAATAGTCATTTCTGAAAAAAAATTAATATTTTAAATATTAATAATAAATATTCATTAAAAACATTTTATATAATGGAATCAAAAGTGGACAATTTTAAAGATGGGTAGAAATTTCCCTTAATTTTTTTTTGAATTCATTTTGAGATAAATTAATATAGATTTAGGTAAAAAATATTTCTATATAAATCATCATTTTTTAAAACATTTTAGAATACATTGATATGGAACAGAATGAATTATGATGTAAATGATGATTCCAGATCCATCTCAGTTACAAGAAACATTCTTAATCATTCAATAATAAATATGGGTGGAAATGGAAATTATATATTTAAAACACATTAATAAAAACATTCAAATAAAATATTTGTGGTTTAAGAAAAAATTATAAAATTATTTTTCTCAAATGAACATTGAAAATAAATAGTCCCAAAAGAAATAAGATTGCAATATAAAGCATTTTCAACATTATTAACATTTACATCATATTACCCATGAATGAAATGATCCAAATACAACATTAAATATCATTTTAATAAGTAATTTTATGATATTTCATGTAATCAGTGTAGTATATACACCTCAAAAACTACTTTTCTATATATAATAAATGTATGTCTCAGAGAAAGAGAATTTGAGATGAACTACCATTATGAAGATCATGTCATTGATGTGACAATTAATAAATCAGTTCATTATGTGTAACAAATATAATTACATGAATAAACATCTTATTAATACAATAAAAAAATTGAGAGTTACATTCATATATAATCATGACATTAAAATGTCAATCAAGGAGATTTATAACCAAATTAATGTAAAATAAGTTGAGAAACCATTTAACACATTATAACATTAATATCAAATAATGTGGGAGAAGATAATCAAATTAAATCACAAAATATCATTATGTGTGAAGGATTAATTATATAAATTTAAATGTGAAGTATATAAACCATATAAAAGTTAATATCTGCATATTTCTAAATATGTCCCAATGGAGTGAAAATTGAGGTAAAATCCCATTCTTGAGTCCATACATTATATATTTTTACATTAAATCATATATATTAAACATATAGAAATTAATAAATTTTTTATGAACATATTTAATGAATTTTAATTTTTTTATTACGCAATTTTAATCATTTTTTTCAAGGGAAGTATAATTACTTAATCTGTTAAGTCTACTTCATATGTTTGAGGATGTCTTGTGAATAATTTCCAAAAGACTTCAGCATATTGACCATGGTTAAAGGGGTAATTGTTACATCATATCTAGAAAAATAATATTAATAGAGAAATAATTTTTACACATAAATTATTATTTTTTTGACCAAACATGAATGGTAATTTTGAGAAATGAACTCTGTTAAAATCAAGGAGATGCTACGTCATATGTATGCATGAGTATTATTTCAATTTTCAATTATCATTATGGATAGAGGGTATGTATAATATTATCCCTAATGAATTATAATATTATAATATATACCATATTTTTTTTATACATACACGCATGTATATATATATATCATCCATGTAACATGGTGAGGAAAATATGAATCACATTTCCACGTGGTGGTGGTAGTCTACATATAAGTTTAAATGATGTTATCAAACTTAATTGGATTGAAAGGTAAGAAATTATATGGTATATTAAATTTATATAATTATATATATTTCAGTAATATAGAACATATATACATTAAATAAAAAATTATGATATAATGTGATTGATGGTGATAAAAAATGAAATACATTTGTTGATGTGGAAGTACTACACCATTCCAAAAATTGATGGGGTTTTCCAATTTGATTGAACATGTTATTGATATATGTTTATTTGATAGTGTGAAAACATTAAAATACCTGAAATATAGGTGTGTTACTATTTCACCAAGGCTTAACAATATATGAAAGAGGTGAAAATTGAAATAAATAAAACAAATTTAGGTGACAAATATACATCTTCTTTAGAAAAACATTTAATATTTACAAAAAAAGCCTTGATATATTGGTTTTATAATCAATTATTGGACTATATATTGTCGGGATGGATTTAAAGAAGGTATTTGGGAAGGTATTGGTAGATGAACAATGTTTCTAAACTATGAACAAGTGAGAAGAATATGTGACATTTTTTAAGGTAGCTTATATGCCGTATTTTATTTTGCTTTACATTAAAATAATATACATTAATTTAGACATATAAATGGATATAAATTGATAATATTATCATATAATATGTGGATAAGTCGTTTAAATTTCAATCCATTTTTTAGTAATCATTGATCCCATTTTTTTACTTACCTTTTTTTAAATTCTATTCTTAGCACTTTGTACCATTATAGAGATATCAATGTATTTTTACAAATTAGGGGTTAATAAAGATATTGTGAAAGAAAAAGAACATTAAATGGAATATGGTTGATTCCACCAACTCCACCCATTTTGTGCTTCCGAATATAATATTTTTATAAATTTCAAATCATTTAATAAAATTTTTTTTATAATAAAGTAATATTAATCCCTATTTTAGAACTATTAAAGTAGTTTGATTTTTGAAAATATAAAAAAATAGGAATATAATGCTTAATAACCAATAAAATATTTTATTTCTATGAAGAAAATAATGTAACACAATCACATATTCAAATAATATTATTTTAGAGTCTTTAATTTCATTTTATTGAATATTAACTCTTCCATAGTCACTATGTTAATGGTGCATAATAATTTAAGACAATTATTTCATTAGTAAATATTTAAAAAATAACCACAATATAAAAAATTACTTATATTGAAAATGAATATTTATAACCTAACATATCCTCTGTTTATACATATGATAAAAATTAAAGGATAATAAAAAAAAATATAAATTTTTTACTTTTCTTGAAATAGAATGATATAACAGATAAAAATCATTGAGAAATAGAAAAAAGCACACATATTATACATTTTGATGGTTATAAATTACATATATTCTTATAGAAATTTTTATTCTTTTTATGGCGCATTATTTATTCGATGTCATTTTATTTTCATCCTTAATTAGATTGATTTTACTAAACCACGGTAAAAAAATTATTAATGATACTATTTATAATGTATAAATATAAAAGTAAAATACTTAAAAAATATGATTCCACTAATGAAAAATATGAAATTAATTTTCTATGATTAAATTATAATATGTGTAAAAAATTTGTTTCAATATAAATGCATAAAACACAATGAAAACTATTTTTTGATAAATGTTCTTTTAATCCCAAAAAAATTGCCTATAACAAAATCATGTATAATAAGGATTCAAATGAATTTAATTATATTTTTTATAATTAAACAAATATTTTCAAATAGATTTAAATAATAATTTAATGTTTTAATTAAATTAAAATGTGACTTCAAAAAAATTTATTTTACACTATTTACTAAGAAATAAATCATTTTTGAAAAACTAACAAATTATCATACATAACTTTTTTTTATGATGATTGAATATTTTATATCGTTTTAAAAAATTAAAATGATTATTTTTCAAAAATTTATTCTGAATTTTTTTAACAATGAACAATAAAAACCAATTTTTCAAAAAACATGTCCTTAATGAATAAAATAATTTTAATAAAAATGAGTTCATATTTATAAATAACTAATCAATAATATTGTATTTATTATGCCCTATATATATATTATAAATTTTGTTAATCTTAATCATACCATACAATACAATGGCAATGTTATATATTATATGTGTTTTCTATGACTACATTACATAATGATTAGTTTATTAATTTAAAATGAATTTTCATGAATAAATTATATGGAAATTAAAAAATTCATTCATAAGTAAAAATGACTGTATCGTCTAATGACGTAATTATATTTTATATCATTGAATTTTTCATCCTTATCCATATATGTACATAAATTCAAGGAATATTATATTTTTATCATTATTATAATTCTGTATATTATGGAATCATGATCAAAATATAACTACGTGAACTTCCATACCGAATCATTCCTGGAAAACATAACCATTAACACCATGAATGGACGATTATTATAAATAATTATTAATTAATGTGTCAATGAAATGTTTTAATAAAAAAAATATAGTTTTATACTGATAAATAATGTCATGTAATATATTTATAATAAAAATAAATTTATTACACACATCTTAAGAATGTTTAGGAATCAAGACAGCTATAAGTTAAGGGTTATTCATACAATATAGTTTTTTATGATTTGTTTTAATATTATGAACTTATTTACGTATATGAGGTGTATGTAATAATTCTTTGAATAGATATATCTTAAATCATTTTGAATTCATTTTACATGAAGTTAAAATTTAGATTATTGAATCTAATGGAATTTTATCCAAAAGATACTAAAGAAGTATGTGTTTTATTATAAAATATATTTTTTATGAGGACTATTTATCCCTAAATTTATGATAATTAATTTTCATTATATATCTCTCATAAATAAAATTCATTTTACTATCAACTTTTCTTTTGAAAAGAAATCCTTAATTATTATATTCTTTTATCTAGATACTGAAAAGTAAAGAAGTTTTCTTTTTATGAAAATCTTATATTTTTTATATTTAGTTATAACCATTTCTCTATGAACATAATTTATCTATTTTTAGAATATTTTTACTTTAATATAGGGATTTATTAAATTTAATTTTTCTATATTTTAATCCTAATATAATGATTTAAAAGAAATATTGTTTTCATTTTCCGAATAGGGTACCATTTTAGGAATAGTGATAAAAAATATTAAATTTTTTATATACTACTTGAATGGATTTTACTTCCACTATGAATATTCAATAATTTGTTTCAATGAATTAACATTTTTCCATTAATAATTTTGAAAAAGATATTTTCCATAATATTTTGGAATTTTCTTATATTTATATACGTGATTTCCAATTGAAAGGGGTATATTCTTAAGGAAAAATACCTATGATATTTTAAATGTATTTTTCTCTATACAAATAACATTAAATGATTTTAATTCATTACTATGTATATAATACAATTATACCACCAATATTCTTTATCTATATGGTTATTGATCCTGATGAGGAAATATTCATGATATATGATTTCTCTTCACCGGTATTAGCTATAATAAAAAGAAAAATGTTTTAACAATTTTTTGAATAATTGTGAATTAATTTTCATTATGTTATATGTGTGTAATTTATAGATATATAAATCATTTGGTATATAATAATGTTTTATGATTTTAAAGCATACATGAATTGTTTAATCAATCTAAAAAATTGTCTCTATGGGTGGTTATCCCAAACCCAACAATGGTACATAGGCTGATATTCCAATCCCAAAAATATATATCGGTTGTCATCCCAATATTATCATGGGAAACGATGTATTAGAGGGTATCCATGAAAAAATAATTATTTTATAATGATTATACAACACATTATTACACTCTTTTATGGACTGATATTACTTCAATTTTATAATCCTGGGGATTATGTTCTTTGATTCCTTTGTGATTCGTGTCTTATAAATGGTAATGATTTATATTAAAAATCATGATTATGAAACATGAATTAAGGGTAATGATTTTCAAATTTTATGGAAATTTTATTATACAATTATAATAATGTATTTATCAGAAATGATAATTTATTGATATCTACCTTGTTTAAACATACTAAGCATCTATTCTCACCCATTATTATGTTACATTATCACTGTGATATTGAAACAAATTATATTTATGAAATTTCAAATATATGTTCTAATTTTTAATACCATAATTAGATAGATGCATATATTCTCTGTAACATATATTTATATATCCATGTTTCCATAATCACTTGATAGATATAGTTCTTGAATAGGTTGTTATGAATTGTAAGAAATATTCATCTAATAAGATGTAATGTTTATTTCTTATAATGATTATATTATCATAGATAGAATCGTAGAATGTTTAATTTTTGTTTTGACACTATTTTGAGAAATCCATAATGATAACCCCAAATATAATCTTATGCATAGTGTTATATCCAATTAAATATTAATGAATACTTTTTAGATTTCCTAGAAAATATATCATTTTATATATACAAGCAGGTTTATGTGGTACCAGAACATACTGAACTAGGGGTAATAACTTTGAATTTGGAATATTGGGTAATCAATAGATAATAATTGGTGCCAGATGAGTGTGTCACAGAAAAAACACCTAGAAAACGAATATTGGGAGATATTATTAGGATACACCACATTTCCATTAGAATCCATTATGAGGAATTTGAATAGATGATTACCCATAATGACATACGTAAAACCTATTTTTTTAATGAATTGAATAAATGTGGTCTTGATTTGGAAATCAATAGAATTGTTTTTCCTTATTATTTGATTTCCCACATTGATTATTATTTCTCGCACAATAATTTTTAGTTTTAATAAATGGATAGAACCTACAATGATCTTTTTAAAATTTAATGTCATGAATAATTAAATAAAAATACTCATGAGAATCCAAATTAAGTGGGAGAGGAAATATAAAACATTATTATTATTCCTAAATATATCTCTTAATATATGAATAAAAACCTCAAAATCGGTGAGTTTCTTATGACACATAATAAGTGACATGGTGTTTCAAGGGATTTTAGTTAATGAAGATCAATTAGAAAAAGTGATACATAATATAACTTTCACGGAATATGGGACAAATCACAAAAAAAATGTCTCAGTGGAAAGGGTGTCTATTTTAGGTGTGGAAAATAATTACATTGAGAAATTAATTTTTGGGGGAAAATAATTATTCTTATATATTGAAATTTTATACATCATTATACACCAATTATAATTCAATGTATTTTTTTTGGGGAATATGTGAATTATCTAAGTCATTTCCCTAATCCAAGGGATAAATCTCATGCCATGGAAGTCTATTTACTATTTCTATCACTATAGTGGGTCATTATGATATTTATTATCATATTCCCTAACCCAGATTAGGTGTGAATTGATAATGTTTTTTATAATGTTCCTTGTGAAAAATATTATTATACTCCCTTTTGTATAATTTTCTATGATTTTATCATTTATTATGTCTTTCTATATAGACCACATATAAATTTATAGAATATAGAAATAAAATTTGAAATTTTAAATAAACCTATGATCATTTATATGTGTGAAGATTAACATAATTTTCATTGGAAAATATATCTATTTTATCAATCATGATTCATATACATTATAGGTATTTTTCTTAATTTTTTTTAGAAACTCAAAATGAATAACATGTTCAATTTATATGAATATGATTATGTATTTTAAAACTATTTTCCTTATCCTACACAAAATTTTGAATATTTGTTTCCAATAAAAATCATACTTCGTAAAATAACTATTTCAAAACTTATTATTGAATAGCCCAAATTGAGTAATATGAATTTAAGAATAAACACCAAAAAGTCATGATAAGGAATTCAGTCAAACTTGGGTGTAGTTATAGGGTTAACCTCATCTTGTTTGTCAAAAAGAAGGATGGAACAATATGAACCTAAATTGATAAACTAGAAAACAATAAAGATCGCAAAAAATTAATAATTATATTAAAAACTATATTTCAAGTTTATTTGATTAATTGAAAGGATATTGAAACTTATCAATAATTAGCAATCATTCTGGATACTATCATATGATAGTCCAAAGTTAATACATATATAAGACCACCTTACATATGTTCTTGGAAAATATGAATTTACAGAGATTCCATTTGGACTTACTAATGACTCCAATATATTATTGGATTTAATGAGTATATTTTTCCCATATTTCCTGAATCAATTTTTGAAAATATATATTGGAAACAATATTATATAAAACATCGAAATGTAATATTTTTAATATTACTATGTAATTTTCTAAAGGTATAATGAATTAAGAAGGTATATATGAAATTTACAAGTGTAAAATTTGGATGTATAATATTTCAATTTTGGTTCATATAATCACTAGGTAGGGTATGTTAGAATATCCTTATTAGAAGGAAATCCTTGAACAACTTCCTAGAACAGCCACTATGATTTAGAACATGTGCACTCAAGGATTGGTTGGAAATTAGGACTAATTTTTGAAGAATTTCATATGGATTTACACTCCACTAAACATGTAAACATTAATTGGATTAATGTTCTCTTTGACTTAAGAATATGTATAAAATTATAATTAGACGAGGAGCTAGTTTTTAGTATACATATATTAAAATCTTTTTATATAGTTTAAGGGTTTTTGATTTAAAGTAATGCATTAAAGATTATTCTGGGATATAATTTTAATCAAAATTATATGTGTATATGTTATGCCTGTTATTACCAAAATTTTCATAAAATATTTATCTTACTCATGATTTAGAGTTATTAAGGGTAATCATTTAAATAAGGACATATATTAGTTATCATTTTTTAAGAAATGGGTATCATATAGGATAAAGATAAAATATATTACAATATATTCACCTATAAAGAGATGAATATCTTCCATATAATATGATTTTGGATGATTAAATATTTTGATTGATCAACACATTATCACCCATGTAATGACAATAATGTACTCAAATATTGTATTAGAATGATCATAATAATTAAATCTATAATTAGGATAAATAAATATCTTATAATTATTTTATTTTTATAGGATTTACCAGGAAATATTTAATGAAGGGGATAAATATTACAGTGAAAAAATAAAACATTCAAGCATCTATCTGTGTAAATAATAATGTGGTGTATAAGGGGTATTTAGATCGATAAATGATGTTGATAAATGATCCTGCGTTCATCCATGATAGTGATAGAATGATATGGTTAAGAAAATGAGTGTGTATCATAACACGAAAAACATGATGAAATATATATCAAAATAATCTCATATCACAACATTTAATATTAATTTTGGATGTACAAATATATATATATATAATTGAATGTGTGAATCTGCTGTTAAAAAGGGAACATAGATATTGCAGAGTCTGTTTGTTGGTGTCTGGTATGTCATCATTTTTATGATAAGTGAAACAATTAAAATGTTATTTTATAACCATTTAACATATTATAATGGAAATGTAAAAAAATATCTAAGAATTTCATCATCATACTCCTACAAAAATTATAAAGTACATAATTTTATTTCAGTTATAGTAAATACACTTCTAAATTAAGAACAATTCATTTATATTAGATAATATTTATATATTTATTACATTGTAAGAATATATACTATTTATGATGTATGATTTTATAGAGTATACAACTCTATTGTATATTATCAATATATGAGGCTAACCTTGATGTGTTGAATAATTCTTCAGATGTTTTTTGGATATTTTGTATTGTTTTAGTTCTATGTGACATAATTTGACAAATAGTTAGTATAATTATAAATTTGATATTTTTTAGAATATTTTTATATATTTTTTAGCATACATTAAAGGATTATTTGATCAACATCTTCTTCTAGTAAAACTCTTTTAATAAAATAACTTTCACTCAAAGATTAATATGGATCTTAATAAAGTATTCTATAGAAAATAGTGATGTGATATTGTATTTTAGGATAATTTTAATGCAAAAAAAGTTATTAGTACATGATCTAAAATTTGAAATGATAGGGAAATTCAAATCCATTCAGAAGAACATCAACGCAAACCAAAGTGGAAGAAAGAGTTGTATTGATGATTATTTTGATGATATGGAAATTGATGTTGATGAGAATTAATTTATATAAATTAATCGATTTATAAATTTTATGATTGTTAGAAAAAAAGTAAATTTCAGTCTTAGATATATTGGCCCCTTCAATTTTTATGACTGATAATATTATGTACCTTAACACATGGAAAATTCATCGAGCCTCTATCATGTTCGAATTTTGTTCCATGTATCTTTTTTGTGACGGAACATATATTTCATTCACATGTAAATGATCAATGTATTTACCATTATAAAATGATCTTTATTATGAGGAACAACATGTATAAATTATGAATTATAGAGATAAATTTCAAAGTTACAAGACTACATACCAATTTAATGTTTCTTTAAGGAATAAACAATTCAATGAAACTACATGAGAACCAAATTTTGTGATGAAGTATAGATATAAATAGTATTTAATATTGGAGTTATTTAATTTTATTGGTGAAATTCATTTTAAGGAGGAAAAAGGTAGGACCCAAATATTTTATATGTATTTACTTAAAAATAATTATGAGGGTTTCAATATATTGTTATACCTGAATCATTTTTTCTAGATAAACTGTGATATTATAAATAATATTAATAAAGTTGTTTTAATAAATTGTATGAATAACATTAAAAACAATATGGAATAAATTTTATCATTTAATGATTATAAAAATTTATTTATAAATACTCAATTTAAATAAAATCATTTATTGATTAAAAGACATATATTTTTAAGAATTATGTTTATATACATGATTTTATCCAATATAATATTTTGATCACAATTGAATAATTTTTTAAATAAATTATATTCTTAATTTATATGAATAAATTTAAAACCATCCATACATTAGTTATCAAAATCAAATTAATTAAGATAAAATCATTTAAAAATAAAGTATATTTTTTACTCAAAATTGATTTTTCTCATAATATTTTTTATAGTAATAAATTATGTAAATCATTAAATATTAAATGTTTTAGTTAAACGTAAAAACTGTCAATATAATAAATATATTTTAACATTAATTTTATGGTATTTACTTATAATGGATTTAAATTAAATTTTATTTTATGTATAAAACATCATTTTTTATCCTGATTTTTATTGCACTTTACACACATATTTTCATGATATTGAAATTAAATCTTTTAAAATGGATATTATATTTTAATATTTATAGCTAAAATAATTTATACGAATAAATTAACTTATTTTTATAATAAGCATTAAATCCTCTAAAATATTTTTACAATGGAAAATGATAAAACAAATCTACAATAGATCTTACAACAAAGAGATAAGGGTAGAGATTATTTGTAAACCAATCTAATTACTATTTATTAAATATATATAAACCTTATATTATTCGTACATGTATTTCATTTATATTTGGATCCACTATCACAAGAAAGTGAACTAATGTAGTTGAAATATTTCATGTAATTTCATGTTTTTTTCAACCTACTTATAAAAGGAACCACCTATCCTATAATATTTACAAAACCTATGTTACTTATATATTAGAAAATTCCTACCCCAAAACAATAATTGATTCATTATAATCAAAATATATTCTCTTGTCTTCCCATATTTCCATTCATTCAAGGATTATTTTGAAAACCAAATGGGGCCTCCCAAAGATAATTTCAAAATCATAATTGAGATATTAAATAATTATTGATTATTACATAAACTCAATGATTTTTGTATCCATGATAACATTATTAAAAATTTATCATAATTATGTTGATATTTTACTATTATAATGACTCAACCATTTTTGACAACTTATTTATAAAATAAGAAATGAATGTATTGTCCATGATTATGTTTGGACTACCACCTCCACTTAGAGATATGATTCAATTTCTATAAAAACCACACATTGATGGATATTTATTTATCTATTTAATTAATATATTATCTTTTATTTATGATAAACATAATTATTATATAGTGATAAAAGTAAATTTATCTTTATTTTCTTATTTTCATCACAAAATAGAAACAACATTCATGTGTATATAGGAATTACCATCTCTATAAACAGTGTAAACCATTGTTCTATATATTATTTTTTGGAAGTTTATAAATATGTAAAAAATTTATCATACCTATTTAATAAAACCTAAATAATATTTAAATTTTTTTAATTTAATTTATAAAAGGCTTCTAACTAAAAACTGATGGACGAGTTTTTTTGTTTTTGAGAACAAGATACAAATATGATATATATTTGACATTGGGAAGAAAATAAAAACTAAAAAATAAAAAATTTATATCATTCTAACTAATTTAAAAATTTACACTTCATAAAATTGGTGATGGAACAAAAATTCGAATGATCACAAAACAAAATGAAGGGTTACATGTATAAAATATATCACATGTAAATAAGGCATAATAAATATTTTAAGGTAAAAAAAATCGGAACACGTTCCATTTAATGAATTACATTAATACAAAATATATCCATGTATAATATCTATAAAATAACATCATTGATAAAAATAACCTATTTATCAATTAAAAAAAGAATACTATGGGAAATTATTATCATACACATCCTGGTATCTCTAATGTCAAAAACATGTGCAAATATAGTTTAAAACAATTTGATGTAGCCATTAAATTTGTATAATTTATTTAACTCATGATATTTATCAATGAATTAAGGGGATATACAATATATCTATCCCCCAATCACTATGTGTACAATTCATTCCTCATATATAAAATGATTGATTTAATTGATGAATAATATACCTTATTAGAAAATAACCATATTGAATAAAAAATACTAATTATTATAGTTCTGAGAGACAATAAAATAATATCCAATTTAAAAAACAATATGTGGAAATGTGTCATATTTTTGTGTATAAACATATCCATGTTGGATATTTAATGGAAATGTAATTTGTACTGGTCACAATAAAATTAGTCTTCCATGATAATGTTAATGTTTATGAGATTTAATAAGACATGAGAGATGGTCATAAAAATTTTATAATTATTAATGAAATAAATATCATTTTATAATAGATTAATATGGGGTGAATAAATTTTCATAAATATCATATCGTTTAAAATAATTAAAATATTTTGAAGGAAGCTAATGTATATAAAGTGGCTATGGAATTGGTAAAGTTAAGTAACATAAACTAAAAAACATTGTGTTTATATTTTTGTTGAAAATGAACCCTTTATGGAAAAAATTATAAACATTACTTACACACTATGAAAAATTTCATGGATAAGTTAAGATAAACATATAAATAATTTTTATTAATAATAATTTAATTCTTTTAAAAAAATCAATTTCTGTATATGAAATTAAATATACCCGTTAAAAAAGAAACATATGATCACATTTTCATTAGAAAATTTCTCTTGAATGTGGAATTTTATTTAAAACCATATTAATCATGAATAAATATATATTATTTTTTATTTCCTAAAATGTTTATTTTAAATAGCACAAAAATTAAATAGGTCTATATTAGTAAATATTTCTTAATAGGGTGGAAATTTTGATTAAATTTGTTTCCTCACATTTCTATATTGTTGAAAGTTATTAAACCACATGTATTGAAAATTTTTGTTTATTAGGAATAAAAAATATAACTATATACATATCAATAATATCATATACTATATATTTATGAAATATTTTCTAGTTTTTGCTCAAATTTTTTTTATTATATCGCATGTGTACAACATCATTATTCATGCAAGTTATGATTCACTGGTTCTAGTAATAAAATATTTAATGTTTCTCAATAATCACATGAATATTTTTAATGGTATAAATACTCTATGTATTAATTTTAAAAATATTTATTATCATCCATGAAATATATATATTGAAAACTAAATTACATCGGCATTGGAGATGGCAGGCGGAACACAGGCATGGACGTTGTTTTTATTTTTTGACAGATTGAACAAAATAATGAAAAATACTATATAATAATTAATGAATAGTTATTATATAATATAATTCATATATATTAATTATATAAATTTATATTTCAATCCACGTAAATCATTAATGAAAAATGATGACATACCTATGTGGAGCTCATTGTCCACATGTACGGATGAGCGACATTGTCGTTTTCCAATGGATTAGATTGTATGATGTTCTATATGATATTATAGATCAAGAATCATATTTACATAATAAATATTTTATATACTTATTATTTACATATTTATAAAAATCCATGTAATGTGGTGTTGAAAAATGAATTACACCATTATATAGAGATAATTATTCATACGTAAGAATAAGTGATGTTTTAACTTTTCCTAGGATAGAAAAGTGATTGAATATGGTTTCCCCATTATCATAATAATATATTAGTATATTAATTATATTATATTCATTATTTTTGGAAATGTAAAATACATTAATTGGATGTTTGAAAAGAAATGATCTTGAAAGAGTCAATAAATAAAAATACGTCTTCTTCGGAAAAATTCCTATAAAAATGATATTAATAGACCAAATATTTATATTTTGAAAATAAAATAACATAAAAGGATGGATAATGATGTCTATAAATGGATTATATATGTATTATAAAATATATATGTCTCAATGTTTTGTAATAATGATAAATAAGAGGTGTATGTTTATAATGGAATGGAGGGGAATCTTAGACTACCATAATGTATTAAATAAATAAAAAAATATTTTTCATGTAATACATACTCTAAATTGATATAATTAAAATATAATATGATTACAAGTTTATATTATCTAATTTAATAAATATTTGACAATCTTTGGGTATGTCTTCATCCATAACATTTAATTTTAAACCCCATTAACATTTTTGACAATTAAGGTAACGATAATATTTTCTATATCTCAAGAGTTAATAGTGATAATAAAAAAATGAAAACATATCTATTAAAGAAACATGGTTTATTTTTAAATCCATATAATTTTTGTAATTAATATAATATATTTGTTAATATTTAATGTTTTAATAAAAAATAATTGTTATAAAATATCCTAAATTTTCATTTTTAAACATATTTTTCTAAATATTAAATAAATACTTAATTAGGATAGGTAATCCAAAAATAATACTTTTCCATATCAAATTTGGTTTATATTTATATAATTTATTTTTAAACAATAATTGAATTATTTATATTTATTTTTAGTATTTTCTAATTCATTTTCTTTATTTTTCAATTAATTAAATAAATGTTGTATCATCATCATACACAAATTTAAGATAATTATTCCATTACTAAAAATATTAAATGAAAAAAGATATTGAAAATAATATTATATATCTTATGTAAAAAATTTATAACATAATAAAACATCGGATTATACCGTTGTACAATATTTAGTTATAATAGAAAAACAAGAATGAAAATTTTAACATTTATTTATAAAATATAATATAAAATATCACACTACGGTCAAAATGGGAAAATTTCTTTATATTATAAATTATGATGATTATGTATGATATATACTAAACTAATAAATTTAATTGAAGTATTAGGGTCATTATTTAGACTTTATTGTTTTATTTTTAACTATTATTACTAGATTTACCCATTACCAATGTATGAAAATTACAAAAGGCACAATTCATAATTTCTGAAAAAATAGATCTTTTTTATTAATTCTTACCTTATAACTAAAAATATAGAATACTTTATTGAATATTAAATTTACTGAAATGAAAGATATTACCTTTAATATAAACAAATGATATTCAAGGAAAATCTATTTTTAGAGAATTGTGTTTATAAGCATGAAAACAAACTTATATGAAATTAAGATATAATTATGATGAAAATCAATTTAATTATATAATATATAATTAAATAATAATTTTCTTACATTGAAATAATATTCTAATAATAACATGAATTTTCAATGAAAAAAATTAATGTTTTTAATAAATAGTACACTTCATTATTCACTAAAAAATCTACATTTTTAGAAAAATACCAATTAAATCGCCATAATATTACATTAATATTTTTACTTCTAAAATTATATAAAATTCATCAAATAAAATTAATAATATTAGAAAAAATATTTATTTTTATTTTCCCAAATAAATAAGGTAAACATCATTTTTCAAAAAATTACTAAATTAAAAGCTGAATGTTCTTTTTAAAGAATGAATTAGTATATTTATATGGCGTAGGACCTATATATAAGTTTTATAAAATATTTTATACAATTTTAGATATCCGGTTCAATGGCTAGGTTGTAATTAAAATAATTAAATAATAATATCATATACTTCAATTTCCCTCAGTGTTGCATGTTGTATAAACAATCGAACTTGGTGTTCTTTTAAAATATATTTATATTAATTTGTTAACTCCAAAAAATATTCCCTCAAATTTTCACTAATATTAACTTCTAAAAAATTAATCCTGGTTCTGTATCATATCCTCATCATGTTCCCATGTCTCTTTTTCTATTTTATGATTTATCCTAATTACCTTTACCTATTAAGTTTCTAATTTATCTACGCCTAAAATCTATAATGAAAAACCTAGAGAGGATCTAAAAATAAAGATATATAATTTTTCAATTATATTTTCTCATTGGTGGGTACATTTTTTAGATATATCATTTACTTTATATAAAACATTTATGGAACATTTCATGTACTTTGAAGTGGATTGGTGATATTGCCTATAGATAAGCTGCCACAATAGTTGTTTCTAAAATTTAAAAAGGGAATATATTCTAGGGGATCATTTTCGCCTCTTACAAAAACTTATGACACACTTCCAGGGAGATATATTCATGAAAATAGCATTTCCCATATCAAATTTGAAATATTTTAATTTGGATAACGACATTACCCTTTTCCCTATTTTCAGTTTCTCTAATATGATTTTGAATATCCATTAACATTACTATTCCTCCCATGACTATATTTTTAACCACATGTTTTCATTCATAAAAATATTCCCAAAATATTGGGGTATGAAAACTTTTTTGAAATAACTCTTTATATGTTTCCATTTTTATACTTTAATTGAAGAAAATTTTATATAAATAATCTACCAAAGGTAAAGACTGCTCCCATAAACCTTGAAAGTATAGTGAGAACAAAATCAACATATCATATTAAGTGAGAATAGACATTTTGGAAGGACCATCATTTTGACGGTGGGACAAAATTTTTCAAATGAAATTTAATATAAAGTTCTTTCTGTATCACACCACAACCACAAAATGTATTCTATATTATATGTTTCTTAGGTATGGACCATTTGGTTGATGTTCAAGATGATTTTTATGTTTTAATTTTTAGTATTTGGAGTTTTGGAGTATATTTTTTTCCATTGAATTGTATGAGTCTGGGGTTTGAGTGTTATCTATACTACCTATAGAGGTAGAGGATAATTTCAAATCAGTTAATTATTGCACAATTTGACTTCCTAAGATTGATAATGGATGGATATACCCAATGTGAGGTTAGGGGAAAACCATGCATCTTGAGGGTTGCTTCCTAGGCCATCACACATGGATTTTGTATAGATTAATAAAATTTTGTGGAACCTGTGTGGTGGATTCGGAAAATTAGATAGTGGTTTTTATCATGGTTGGAACACATTTTTAGAGACCATGTGACTTGAATGTACATGGTTCCCCTTATCTCCACATTGGAACGGATGCTTGGCCCATTGTCTTTTAGTTAGTGGGGCCAAAACATATGAGTTTCCAAAAACTTTAATAGTATAAAATTATTATTTTTCCCTCTATTATTTTAACCATATTTTTTGTTTCTCCTCAATTTTTTGACCTACATGAAAAAAGGGGCTTCTGGATTCCCTCTTAACATACTCCCCATCCTCAATTAAAGAATTTTAATTCCTCATAAGTAACTTTATTTATGTTTTTCTCAATATCTTATTCCCTCTTCATTTTCTCATTGTTTCATAGTGTTTCAATGGTAGGTAAGCTCTTTTTCAAACACAATGATTAATTATGGATTATTTAGTTTAATTTCATTGATTTTAGGGTTTGTGGATTGTTTCTAAGGGTGTATCTTCCTTCTCCTAGTGTGTTGATTCATTCGCATGTCATTAAGGTAGGTGTTTTTATACATTTAATTTTGGGAAAACTCAGTTAATGATTGATATTTCCTTTCATGATTATAACATGAAATATTGTTTCTTGTCTAGTGTTGGAATAATTTTTTTCTTGATGGAAAATGGGTGTGAAATGGTTTTTCAAACATTTTATTTATGTATGTATATATTTAAAAGCATGCAAGGAGTTTAATAAAACTCAAATGTTACTTCTAAAGTGGAGCTATGTTTTTTGGGTAGTTTTTCCCTTATTAATATTTTTATAATTTTTATGGTTTTCTAATTGGGTATTTAGGTGAAATTACTTAATTTTATGTTTTGAATCTTATTTGTGGATTATTATGTCAATTACAAGAAACTGATGTTTTTTTTAATTTTGTTTGAGTGATTTTATTGACACTTAGTGAGTGTCATTGAATGTTGGGATGTGAATTATTAAATGAAATTATATATGGTTTTTGTTTCAAAATTATGGGTTTTATGCTTCTTGAAATATGTTGGTTTTTTGTGGTTTCTTAAGGCCCCTTTTTCACATTGATGAAAATTGGTTATTCCTTGAACCACGATTTTCCAATGGATTTTCATTCAATTCTATTTTATTTTTCTAAAAACATTCATAAATTCATAAATTATTTTTTTATGCTTCATTTGTTTTTAATTTTTTATCAAATGTGATTTTTAAATCATACCATGTTTTTCATTTTGATATACGGTTTGTTGAATAATTGGTATAAAGGCCCATTTGGATCTTAAAGAAGCACTTGGTAACTATGTAACAAAAAAGAATGTTTCATGTATTTCATGTTATTTCATGCTTTCAGTTTATCAAGGGAATGGTTTTTGATTTGGAATGAAAAGGATTATTTGGCATTGTGCATGTCAATGTGTTGTTTTATAATGACTATGGAAATTGTCTGGAAAGTACATTTTAAAAAATATTTTGATTGATAATTTTTCAGGTCCTAATTATAAATTGGTGTTTTCCTTGAAAATTTCGTTCTAATTTAATTATATGTGAATAGAAAACTGGCCATTGCGATGTTTTTAAAATTTTGTTTTAGAACACTTTTGATATATCGCCCTGATGGTCATCTGGGCATGTTTTAAAAAATGGATTAAAATCATTTGGTACCGTGTAGGCTAGTTTGATATCATAAAATGATTAGGAAATTGGTTTCAAAAATGGATTTTTAAGTGTGTACATGATTACTAAGATTATGTTCATAGATCACTAATCCTTGGGATATGATCCACTCTAGTAGCTCATGCATGGGAACAATATATGTTTTGGCATGTGATTGGGGACCACTAGACCTTGGGTTCTGTTTACCACTATTGTTTCATGCAGAATGACGATGTGGGTTTGGGTTACTATACACTGTTTCACTGAGTACATGTTCCATGGGATTCAAGGTAATTATGTAGATGGTTTCTTGACGGTTTCCTTTCAACCCTGATTAGAGGGGATGGCACCCCATGGATTTGTTGAGAGGTTCGGTGGGTCCCACCACTTTATTGGATAGTTTAGAGAGTCATGTTGGTTACATACGATGGATATGCACCTTCTTCTATAAATTCATCTTAAAGTGTTAACATTCATGGATTTCCTCTATATATGATTAAGAAAATTCCCGTGATTATCGATTTGTATATTCTTCTTTTTCTTATACCACTTGTTGGCTATTAGACCATCTTTTTTTCCTTCTTTTTTATTTTAGTTAATTTTATCATAGCACACTGGGTCACTAGGTGTAAAACCCTAGGTAAATAATGAAATTGAAATTTTTATATTTATCCTTTTTTGTGAATAAAATGTTAATATTAATTTAAACGGAATGTTATGCTCGATGGTGTACCCAATACGCAACAATGAGTTTCATAAAAATATTACACAGCACTCTAATACTAAAATAATATTATTTTAAATGGTATTTAAAGCCTAGCCGTTGTAATGGTGTGAATGAATAGAAATAATTACAAAATTATTATATATGTTTTCCAATTTTTTTTCTTTTATCCAATAAATGTTAGAGGCTTAATATGTTAATGAATCCAATTTTAAGCATAAATATTCTAATATTCTTTAAAAAGTCGATTAACCACCATTTGATGGAAACCCCATTTTAAATCCACATTTTGAAAAGTTTATATGTTATTTTGGACCAAATAAAATCCTTCTTTTGAATCGGGATATCAAAATTTACATTTTGTAGGTCTTTGTTATTTTTTTGATAAAGTCCATTTTTAATGAATAAGTGAAAAATTTTGTATTTTAATTCGAAACCCCTTTTTAATCTAATCTATTTTTATGATTTGGTCATCTTTTGAATTGGTTTTAAAGTGCAGTTATAATTTATTTTTACCATTTAATCCAATGGTGGTCATTGGAATTAATTTCACTTTGAAATTGGACTTAAACTAGTGTCAATCTTTTAATAGATATTGTTTCTTAAAAAAATGCTATTTGTTTTGACAGTGGGAATTAATTATTTAATTATTAAATAAACATATATATATTTAATTTTGTAAAATAGACATCATTTTAGAATTTGTAATATCAAATATAGCTTATGGTGAATTTTTGGTATTTTTCTGAAAAACATTAGTTAATGATGAATACTGAAACCACTAAGTGGTAGTTAAAAAACTAGTTTTTTTAAATGAAACGTTACCAGTTCTGTGATTTGAATTTCAAAAATCTGACATATATGGTTATCATTAGGATTTAAAATGTGGTTCAATGCGATTAAATTTTTTTGGTGAATAGTAACTTTTAAGTTTTATTAATCGTGATTAAAGGTATTTAGTGTAATTTAATGTAAAGATAATGCTATAATAATATGAAATGACCTTGACACATGTCCTAACCTTATTGTATGAGTCATTACCGACCAAGAAAATCCATGGGTCAACTTGGGGACCCCATGGAGCCACTTTGGTTGGAAAATGACATTAATAACTTTTTATTTAATGTTAAAATAAAAATGTCACAAACATGTATTGTATTACTAAAAAAATTTCTACTTGGGGTTATACAAGTCATTTTTTTTACTATTAATATTCATTAAAATACTAAAAATATATCCTACATCATGATATTCTTTTTATAATTTTTATACATTAATGAAATTTATTTATTTATAACACTACGATGATGTGGTGATTACGTCATTAATGAACGATTTAAATAAAATCAGGTGATAAGGTAAAATATATAACTTACACTTGTCAAAAAACAATTGGATGGGTAGATTTAGAACCCTTATCTCCATACACTCGAAATATATAATTATGGTTCCTTTAATATCCAAAAATAATTTTATAATTAATTATCTTTTCAAGATATTCCAAGAGTGCCCCACCTCCCTCTTATAAAAGGCCCCCACCAGTACCTCTTTACCCACACCTCTCAAGCCATTGGCTCAGCCAAGATCTGCTCATTTTATCTCTCCACATTCCTCTCATTATCCTAGAATCCTTACCTTACGAATAATGATCTTCAATAAACCCTTTAGGTTCAATCCAAGAGGAGTTACCTGATTTAAAGGAATATAATGAAACGAACAAGACATGTCAGACTTGAGGTAAGGGATCCTACCTCTCTCTTTCATTTTATGTACTCTCTTTTATTTCATTTATTTTAAGATCCACTTTATTATGTTGAGAGAAGTTCTCTTATATTCTTCTTACATTAATTTTTATGTTCATATGATGAGGGACCCTAATTGATATCTTCAATCCATTTTTGGAATTTTTAAGTGGCATTGTTAGGATGCAAAATTTTCGTAAAGGGATATCTTACATCACTTTTTATTCCATGAGATCTCTGTTGTTCGCCACTTATATATTGCATGTGGTGTATTTTTTTCTTCCATATGATATATATTATCATGATTCTATTCATGGTAATCTGTGATTCATATTGTGTATATTATCTTTTGGTCATAAGACTCGATTGATTACAATGAGGTGTGGTTTTTTTCATCTCACTTTTATTCCCGTGATATTTTTGCTACATTTGCCATAATTTATTTGAGTTTTCTATTTACTTCCCATTATTCTACTCTTTGTGTAATATACTTTCATTTATGAGTATTTACATCAATGTTGTATAGTCCTTCTTTAATGTGGTGTACGTTTCGAAAGTTCCCCAAATCGATAAGGGAACCTTTCACCCTCCTCTTTTTTAATGACTTATTTTGTTATGTATTTTAATTTATATTTTATTATATAGGGATCTATTCTCCTATATCCTTATTGATGTATGATTTATTTCCAAGTGACGAGATACCCTTTTTGTCCCATCATCTCATTTTCTAAATTTTATAGTGACGTTGTTAGGCTGTCGAAATTTTACAATGGAACATCTTAACCCAATTTCGATTTCTTTGGGTTCAACATCTAGTTATTTAATATGTCATCCTAGGAATATTTGGGAATGACCTCTGATTTTTTTACAATTAATGACCTATAATTTATTTACACTTAATTTCCACTTTTATTTTATTTTCTTTCTTGGCCTCGGTTTAAAATTTTCAAAGTTTAATTGTGTTGGTAGGTTTCGCATCAGTGCGCGTTTACCACATCGTTAGCGGTGACCGTGCGTTCGGGCCGGGTGACTGTGTGTTCCCCCGGTGTTTTGAAAATTAAATTCTTTTTATCTCGACATTTTATTATTACTACTATTTAAATTGTTTTTATTATTTGTGAAGCTATTTTTATTGTATGTATGTCTACATACATGTTTATATATGTGTATATATTTATATATGTGTGTATATATATATATGTGTTTATATGTGCTTATATATAAGTGTATATGTTTATATATATATATATATATATGCTTATATAGGTTTAGATATATGTATATATGTCTATAAATATGTGTGTGTGTGTGTGCGCACGCGCGCGCACGTTTATTTTCAAATGGTTTTAATATTATAAATTTTTTATTAAAAATAATTATTATTATAATTTACTAATTATTATTATTATTATTTTTATTCTTATTATTATCATTATTATTATTACTTTATTTCTTATGATTATGATTATTATTATTATTTTTATTATTTTTATTCTTATTATAATTATTAGTATTATATTTTATTATTATTATTATTACCTATATATATATATATAAACCATAATTCCCCACCCCCTTCTCTCCTATGGGGTGCACGCACCCCCCTACACCTCCTCCTCCTCCCAGCACAACCCGGATGCCGGCCCGCCCTGTGCCCTACCGCCTCCGTAGGCTCACCGGCCTGCCGCCCCCCCCCCCCCCCAGACATCGCCTCGCCGGCCTCCACCTCACCGACCCACTCCCGCGATAGCCTACCGCCGCTCCCCGCGGCCCGCATCCAGCCTCCGCCCAGGTGCACCCTATGCTACACCCCGCTTCGCCCCGACACCCTCTGCAGCTCTCCCGCCCAAACCCCCCGGCTCCGCCGCACCCCGCTCCACCCCAGCACCCCACTGCCACTTGTTGCACCTCCGGCAACCCTACAGCCCACCGGCCGCACCTCCAGCGACCCCGCTGCCCGTCGGCCGCACCTCCAGCAACGCCGCTGCTGCCGACTGCACCTCCGGCGACCCCGAAGCCCGCCGGCCGCACCTCCGGTGACCCCGCTGCTCGTCGGCCGCACCTCCGGCAACCTCGCTACCAGCTGGATGCATTCTCCGGTGAGCCCCCGCTCTGGCCAGTGGCCTCCGGTCGCGTCGTCGGTGTTCCCCAATCCTATTGGCGCCTCTACTCCGCTCTGGTACCACCCTGTCGGCGTCCCTTGGCCCATTCCGGCACTCCAGTCAGCTCTGCCGCACTTTCGGTCTGCCATGTACCAGCTTTCTACGGTCCGGCTAGCCACCGCCGCCTTTCGTCGTCGAGCGGTGCACCTAGTAATCGTTGGGCGACCCCCGTCGGTCTCCCTGCCATTGTGCGCTGCCACATCTGACTGGCGTTCGACCCCGTGGGTCGAGCCAATTTTTGTGCCAAGGTAATTTTGGTGATTTGAATCTATTTGTGTTTATTTAATTCCAATGGTTTGCTATTTTGTTGTTTTGGTGTTTTTTACATCAAGTTGGCGGAATAATTCCGCAACGCAGGGGTCTTCGGCTTGTGCGTGCGTACGCGCCTGCGTGAGGAGTGATTCGTCATCGGGTTCAGATTGTGAATCGAGGTAGGTCTCCCAATGCACTAGTCTTTAAATTTATAAATTTATTTATTCATTTTCATTTCATTATTTTCTAGTAAATTTAATGTAGTGTCAGAAAATTATTACCAGAATGGCAACTTGGTAAATTTGAAAACTGTTTACTTCTGGCATCGCATTGAAAATATCTTTCTTGGATAAATTTGTGTGGTTTCCTTGTGATATTGTCAAACATTTATTTTATGAAATTTGCAAGTCATATTGAACTATGTTTTGAGACGGTTTTGGTGTGTATAAAATGACGGTGTATCGTTTATGGAAAATGGTGTTTTCTTGGAAACTTAGATAGAGGAAATGGTGTTTGGCCTTTAAACTGGATTTTGGAATTTTTCAGTGGGGGTTTGGTTTTCCTTAAATGAGTTTCTTGGTATTATTTTCTGGTTTTCAACATGATGGCGTGTGTCATATCTTTTAGAAACTCTTTGATATTAAATTGTTTAAATTTTAATGATGTCGCTAACTGTTTGGAACTTTATTGATTCTGAACAGACTACATATATATATACGTACTTATGGGGAATCTCTACAGGGGGACTTCGCTTCGGGGATTGTCGTGTAGCGGTGTCCGTGTAAGGGGTTGGAAAGTGCGGTGAGGTGATTCACGCATGTGAGGGCCACCCACTTACAAAGTATTATTAAAACCACGGTGGGTTCCGGTGTGTCTTTTGGAGAATCGAGTGACGGTTTTTGACTGACCCCGATTAGACAGGTTAGTCCTCCCTTGATAGGTAGGCCATGTGGGGCATTCCACTGGTTGGTTGTTAGGGCGGCTAGTTGGTTATTGACTGTGGAGTACCATGTCGGCAGGTAGTCTGAACCCGAGTACATCCAGGGGTTTTCTAGAGATGTTTAAGATCACCCATGGTTACTTGAATTTCCGTTCTTGTTTACATTCAGTTGTTCTTTACAGCCTATACTGTTATACTTTGTGAAAATGGTTTCAAATATAAATGTGTTATTCTCTTTGTGTAAAATTTGAAAATGTAACACTTCATTCTCTTTTAGAATGAATTTGGCACCAATGAAAGGAATTCATGTTTTGAAAAAGAATAAGGGTAATGTCTCGTGTTTTTATTTTCACGTGAAACATTATGAAAGCTTAATTTTATACATTGTAGTTCAAACCTTGAATTTGTAGATTAATTTTTTTACTATAAGTGCTTCGGGGTTTGTTGTTGGGCTCACCTACTGAGTACTTTTTGTAATCACACCTATAATTATTCATTTCAGTTGTAGGTTCCTTGTATTCAGGTTTTCCTGGTTTGAGTCGCTCAGTGATGGAGAGACGCTGGTGTTTAGTTGAGTGGTGACCACGAGGTCACATGGAGGTATGGTTGTTGTGCTGATTTGTTCCTGTTTTTTATTGTTTGTCCGTTTTGTTTAGTTTCCATTATTTTACTAATTCTGGTATTCTTTTTTGCCGATTCGTTCCAACCTGTTTACTTTTTATGCCCGGCACTAGTTTCCATCCTGGGGGGATCGGGAACGCCCCTCAGGACCTGCTGCAGACCGGCACGGGTGACCAGTTCAGGGTCGACCCAGGCTGGTTCATGACATATACTCTCCTTTGGCATATTTAATCATGAATCCATTTATTCTCATGATATTATAATGTTCTGATTAAATGTTATTCCTCAATTATTTTTATTCATGTGTCCTTGATTTTGTTAAAAACTCTTTAACTAAAATATCGTTTTAAATGTTTTAGTGATTTATTCTTATAAATATTTCTCATAAATATTCATGTTTTCAAAATGATTTTAAGGATTTATTTTTATGTATATTAATGGTTTAAAATTTTGAAAGCTTCAAAGTGGTATGGGACACTTTGATTCAAAAATATCTTTATTAAATCTTTTAAATGGTTTTGAAAAATGTTTTGATAATGTTTGTGTTATGTCAATATATTTATGTTATATATTGTGATTAAAATGTGTAAATGTTTTCTTTCCATTATATTTGTTTTATGTATTATTATTTTGTAATGGTACTTGGACATTTGATGGGTGGTTATCCGATAAACCATATGACGGGTGGTTCTATGATTACCATGATGGGTGGTTACGTTATTACCTCCAATGTATTGGGTATGGAAGTCAGCCGTATGGATATTACATTAAGTGATATGTGTGGAGGTCGACTATATGGTTATTCCATTAAAGTTTTATTATGTCTAAAGTAACCTTTATATGTTATGTGTTCATTATATGGGTTTTATGGTAATCGTTTGGTTACAAAAGGGTAAGTAATGGTCTTTTATTCAGTGAAGAATATTTAGTACCACATAAAGGTGAAAAGTATTACATTGATAAAGTATTCATGGTTTACTTGTTGTTTTGAAATACTAATAGTTTTCCTTGTTTTTATATCCTTTACTGGGATTTTTATGCTCATCCCATGTTTTTGAAATGTTTTCCACAGGACTTAAAGATGAATAGGTTCAAGGATGAGATTAAGGAAAGAAATTCTATTTAAAACATGGAACTAGACGTGTTTCTTTTTAAGAGTTTTTATTTTATGGAAACTTAGTAGAAGTGTCTACTTTGTAATATTTTAAGATGTAATAGTTATGTCCTAATTCTCTAAAAATCTAGACGTGAAAAGATCCTCTATGTGAATTTTTCATTTAATTCATGATTATGTAAGGTTTTAAGGCCAGGTCCTTATAGTTGGTATCAAAGGGATGTTTAGATAACATTAGAGGATAGAGTGTTGTTTAAGCATAACTGACAAGTTGTGTATAACCACAATGGGTAGTATATTGGATGGATTCATCGTTTTTTTGAATGTTATAATGATTTTGAGATAACTTGGATAACTATATCTTAGTGTTTGTCTTTCCCATTATTATTTGATGATTTTACTGATATGCTCACACTGACCTTTTATTTTTTAGTAAAAGGATGGAACTAGTTGGCTCCAAAGTATAAGTGGATGTGATGGAAACATTGACAGTTTTCTGAGTGAGAAACTGAATGATATGGGTGCTTCAATAATAACTCTTGTGTTTATCCTCAACCAACTATCTGGAGTCCTGATTGACCACTTAAACCTTGGTTATTTTTATAAGGCATCATATATGCAAGAAAAAAATCCCTACGGAAGTTCAGGTAATAATCATAAAGGTAAGTGTGTTCAAAAACCTATGTGTCAAAGATGTGGAAAGTAACACCTAGGAAAAAGTTTCAAATGGATAGAAATATGCTATAGATGTGGAAATGAAGGTCATAAAGCAAGAACCTTCCGTGGAAAAAGGAAGCATCCAGTTTACTCAAGGAAAGGGAAATATGATATTTCTAACAGATCAAATGAATGTTTTAAATGTGGTGTGCATGGTCATTATGCAAACACATGTCCTAAGAAGATGTTTCGGGAATGGGATCACCAAGATCATACAAATATTCATTTACCAATACCTAATTCTATTCTGATTGATGGTGACGAAACTGACAATGACAAATCAAAGGTATGGATTATTTCTTAACTTATGTTTTCCTATTTTGGAATCAAAGGATATGATTCATGATTTTTATTCTAGGAAAGAAGTATTTCAGAATAAGTTGGAAAGGAATGATTAATGTGTCATGAAGAATGTTGAATGTGTAAGAAGACAACATATAAAGATTCAAGAGTTATGGTATATTTTAGTATTGTGAAATTATTAAAAGTATTATGTCATTTTTGATGATGGGGTTACATTAGAAGACTTTGTATAGTATGTGTAACCCTGGTGTTTGATATATGAAAATTTTATTTAAGGAATGGTTATTTGTTCTTTTTTGGGCATAGTAATAAAGAACCATTTGGGTTTCTAGGATCCTTACTTTTGAGGTAATTATGGGTAACTATATTTTATGATGGAAAATGAAAGGCATGAGATAAAATTGAGGTTAAATTAAGTTATGGTTATTTTTCATGATTTTATCTCTTTGTGGGGAATGTTTTGAGAATTATATTGTTTTGGAAAATGGACAACACACATACCGTATGAAAACCCATCGAGTCGAACAAAGATGTGGATATCGAACCCACAACCAAAGTGTGAGTTGTATTTATCGCCTACCACTGGACTACGTGAAGTCCCTTGTTAGTATGACTTATTCTTTTTAGTTATAATATTTTATGAATCAATAGTTAGATTCTTTTGAGTTATCTTGGAAATTATTGATCTATCATGGAGGATATATGATAGGTTAATTACTTTTCAATATGAGACTTTAAGAGCAACTGATGTTATTTGAGATAAATGATAATTTTACCTTGGAAGACTATGTGATTAAATCCTTCAAATATTTGGGTTTCATTCTTAGTTTGATTTACTTTGATGAATTTTTTGGAAAAATTATTTATTGAATGGTCTTCATTGAACTTTGGGTTTTGTTGGAAAAATTTTGCAGATTAAGAATAGATTTTCTTATTATAAAGGATTATCATTTTGTGCATTATCTGATCTTGTTCTAAGAGTTTTGGTTTTGGTAAGGGTATAAATACATGGGAAGTATATAGTTCTCTTGTGTATATTAGGTTATTCTCTATAAGTTGATTATAACACTCTTAATATGAACAAGTCTTCCTAAATACTTGTCTTTTGGAGGGAAAAAAACGTTTGTGTAAGAAATCTAGTAAGTGATGAAAGTCTAAACGACAAGAAAGTATGTTTTCTTATGATTTATTAAATCTCATCAATAAATTACTCAATGAAAATTAATTTAAAACAAAAATGTTTTATGTTAACTTTTCCTACAGGGGAATCAAATACCATTTAACTCATCACATGTTTGTGATTTTCTGGTGGATAACTTTATCCTAAACATGTTTTCTATCACTCTCCATCAGAACATGACCCTTTGTTTTTCCTTCCATATCCATGTTTTAATGGAATACTAGTATGTTTTAACTCGTGTGACCTTTTTACTTCACATTCATTATTTTAAAGTGATCGTTTTACCGACTATTATTCCAATTTGGGACTTTCAATGAAGTTTCTGATCCCAATTTTAAAATTGCGAGGACGCAATTCCCAAAAGGGGAAGGATGTAACACCCCAGGTAAATATTGAATATTAAATTTTTATATTTATCCTTTTTTGTGAATAAAATTTTAATATTAATTTAAATGTAATGCTATGCTCGATGGTGTACCAAATACGCAACAACGAGTTTCTTGAAAATCTTACGTTGCACTCTAATAATAAAATAATATTATTTTAAATGGTAGTTTACGCCTAGCCGTTGTAATGGAGAGAATGAATAGAACAAACTAAAATATGATTATATATGTTTTACAAAGATTTTTACTTTTATCTAATAAATGTTAGAGGCTTAAAATGTGAATGAATCCAATTTTAAGCGTAAATATTCTAATATTCTTTAAAAGTTCGATTAACTGTCGTTTGATGGAGAACCCTTTTTGAATCCACTTGTTGACAATTTAATATTTTATATTGGACCAAATAAAATCCTTATTTTTATTCGGGATATCAATATTTACTTTTTGTAGGTTATTGTTGTTATTTTTTAATAAAGTCCATTTTTAATGAATAAGTGAAAAATGTTGTATTTTAATTCAAAACCTCTTTTTAATCTATTCTCTTTATATGATTAGATCATATTTTTAATTGGTTTTAAAGATAAATTAGAGTATATTTTGACCATTTAATCCAATGCTGGTCATTGAAATTATTTTCACAATAAAATTGGACTTAAACTAGTGTTAATCTCTTAATAGATATTGTTTCCTAAAAACCTGCTATTTGTTTTGACCGCTGGAATTAATTATTAAATTAATTAAGTCAACTTATATGTATTTAATTTTGTAAGATATACATCATTTTTGAATTTGGAATATTAAATATAGCTTAGGGTGAATTTTTGATATTTTTATGAAAAACTTCAATTTTTGATGAATAGTGAATCCACTAAGTGGTAGTTAAAAAACTGATTTTTCGTCTAAATGAAACATTACCACTTCTATGATTTTAATTTAAAAATTATGAAATACATTGTATTCATTAGGATGTAAAATAAGGTTCAATGGGATTAAAATAATTTTTGGTGAATAGTAAATTTTAACTTTTATTAATCGCAATTAAAGGTTATTAGTGTAATTTAAGGTAAAGATAATGTTATAAAAATAGGAAATGACCTTGAAACATGTCCTACCCTTATTGGATGAGTCATGGACGACCCAGAAAATACATGTGTCAACTTGGGGACTCTATGGAGCCACATTGTTAGGAAAATTATATTAATAAATTTTTATTTAAAGTTAAAATAAAAATGTTAGAAACATGTATTGTTTTACTAAAACAATTCTTACATGGTGTTATACAAGTCATATTTTAAAATATAAATATTCATTAGAAATATAATAATATTTCCTACATCATGATATTTTTTTTATAATTTTTAGAAAATAAATAAATATATTTATTTATGACGTCATGTTGATGTAGTGATTACCTCATTAATGACCAATTTAAATAAAATGAGAAGATAAGGTAAAATATAAGACTTACACTTTTCAAAAACCAATTTGATGGGTGGATTTAGAACCCTTATCACCTTACCCTCGAAATATATAATTTTTTGAGATTTATTATCTGAAAATCATTTTATAATAATGTAACTTTTCAAGATATTCCAAGAGTGCCCATCCTCCCTCTTATAAAAGGACCCCACCTCTCAAGCCATTGCCTTAGCCAAGCTCTGCGCATTTTGTCTCTCCACATCCTTCTCCTCATCCTATAAGCCTTACCTTAGCCAGAAATCTCTTTAAGAAACCCTTTTGGTTCAAACCAAGAGGAGTTACCTGATTTAAAGGAATATAAAGAAACGAACAAGACAAGTTGGACTAAAGGTAAGGGATCCTACCACTCTCTTTCATTTTAAGTACTCTATTTTATGTCATTTCTTTTAATATCCTCTTTATTATGTTGAGGGATGTTCTCCTATATTCCTCTTAATATAATTTTTATGTTAATATGATGAGACACCCTAATTGACATCTTCAATCCATTTTTGGAATTTTTAAGTGGCGCCATTAGGCTGCCGAATTTTCATAAGGGGGTATCTTTCCTCACATTTAATTTCATTAGATCTCCATTGTTAGCCACTTATTGATTATTTGTGGTGTATTTTTTTATTCCATATGATATATATTATCATGATTCTATTCATGGTATACTGTTATTCATATTATGTTTATTATCTTTTGGTCATACGACTCGATTGATAACAATGAGGAATGGTTTTTTTCATCTCACTTTTATTCCCATGAGATTTATGCTACATTTGCCACTATTTCCTTTGATTTGTGTATGTACTTCCCATTATTCTACTCTATATTTAATATAATTTCATTTATGAGTATTTACATCAATGATGTATAGTCCTTCTTTCATGGGGTGTACGTTTCGAATGTTACCCAAATCAGTAAGGGAGCCTTTCACCCTCCACTTTTTAAAAGACTTATTTTGTTATGTCTTTTAATTTACATATTATTATGTAGGTATATGTTATTATATATCCTTATTTATGTAAAATTTATTTCCATGTTATGAGATACCCTTTTTGTCTCATCATCTCATTTTCTAAATTTTAAAGTGACGTCGTTAGGCTGTCGAAATTTTACTAGGGATCTTCTAAACCCAATTTTGATTTTTTTTGATTCAACATTTATTTACTGAATATGTCATCCTATGAATATGCGTGAATGACCATTTATTGTTTTACACTTAATACCCACTTATATTCGGTGTATTTATATTTTTCACACATAATTATGAGATTGATTTATCCTTGATTTAAGGATTTATTCTTTATAAGGGATTTCATCTCATTTTACATTTCTATTGAGTCTTCATTGTTGTTATGCACCAATTAACACTTATATGGTTTATATACTATCCTTTGGAATATTATATCATGAATCCCTTTATTCTCATTATATTAAAATGTTCTGATTAAATTTTATTCCTCAATTATTTTTATTCAAGTGTCTCTCATTTTGTTAAAAACTCTTTAACTAAAATATCATTTTAAATGGTTTAATGATTTATTCTTATAAATATTTCTCATTAATAATCATGTTTTCAAAATGGTTTTAAGGATTTATTTATATGGATATTAATGGTTAAAAATGTTGAAATCTTCAATGTGGTATGGGACACTTTGATTAAAAAATCTCATTATTAAATGTTTTAAATGGTTTTGAAAATGGTTTTGATAATGTATTTGTTATGTCAATATATTTAAGTTATATATTGTGATTGAGAAGTGGAAATGTGTTCTTTTCATTATATTTGTTTTATGTATTATGAATATGTAATTGTACTTGGACATTTGACAGTTGGTTACTTGATAAACCGTATGACGGGTGGTGCCATGAATACTGGGACGGGTGGTTACGTTATAACCTCCAATGCATTGGGTATGGAAGTTGGCCATATGGCTATTCCATTAAGTGATATGTGGGGAAGTCGATCGTATGGTTTTTACATTTATTTATGTTTATTTCCCAAATTACCTTTATATGTTATGTGTTCTTTATATGGGTTTTATGGTAATCATTTGGTTACAAAAGGGTAATTAATGATATTTTATTCAGTGAAAATTATTTACAACTTCATAAAGGTTAAAAGTATTAATTTGATAATGTATTCATGGTTTACTTGATTTTTTGAAATACTAACAGTTTTCCTTCTTTGTGTATCCTTTACTGGGCTTTTTATGCTCATCCCGTGTTTTTGAAATGTTTTCCATAGGATTTAAAGATGAATAGGTCCAAGGATTGGATCAAGGAAAGACATGATATCTAAAACCTGGAACTAGATTGGTTTATTTTTAAGAGTTTTTATTTTATGGAAACCTAGTAGAAGTGTCTACTTTGTATTATTTTGAGATGTAATAGTTATGTCCAAGTTCTCTAAAACTCTAAACCTAAGAAGCTCCTCTATGTCAATTATTCATTTAATTCCGGATTATGTTAGGTTTTAAGGTCGGGTCCTTATACTAGGTAAGAATTTTATCTTCTAATTTGGTTTTGAATCAATTTTTGAAAAGTATCATTTTTTTTGAAAAGGAATGATGCATGTTTTTTTAATGATAATTTTAGAAATTTCTGCTTTGTATTTTTATATAATTAAAATCTTACATTATGAATGTATTTCAAACTACTCTTTTTTGACTTTTTTGGGAATTTAAATTCATGGAATATTTGGTGATTACTTACTGTGTTGTTTAAGACCACACCTTACTTGTGCCACTCAGAATTGGTAAACCCAAACTGTTTGTTGGGTTTAGGTTTCTGGTTATGTATTCCATTTGAGTATGTTGGTCTTATGGTTCGTGGTGAACAAGAGGTATTGTCAAGAATGTGCTTTCTGGTTCGATTGTAGTTTTTTAGTTTTTACTTTGTTATGATGTTTTATTTATATTGGTGGGTATATTTATTGAGTTTTATTTATTATTGATTTTTATATGAGTATAGATTGATGTTTTATAGAGGTTGTTTACTGTGATAAATTGTTCACATTAGATTATTTCAATGCACAAAACTTGTTTCTAGCAGATGGCTATTATAAATTTCCATTGAGCCATGTCTCAGGCTGGTTGGGTGTCATGTCAGATTGAATCATGGCTTGGTTTATGGAAAAATTATACTAGTAAAGGTCCATGATATTTTTGGGTGTCGTGGAGATCAAATATTAGGGGTATCAGGACTCGATAGGTATATTTAGGATGAACCCTTTCTCATTCTAATACTTGAGTTTTCAATGGTGGTTCATGATTGTAGTAATTTAATATGGTTTTTTATATAGATGACAATGGAATGTGGGGCTGAGAAGGTGTTTTGTTGTGACTTCACATAGAGTAGTGACCCATGTGGAATTCGAGTGCCTGGTTTATTGTCTTCTATGATTTTGATTGATAATTGTGGAATGTCCCACAAACCATGTCACTGGGATATGCATGTACACTACTTCCTCATCATTGGAGTTGGTGTGGGTTTTTATTTGGATTAATCATGGTCAGTGTGAGTCTCTTGTGAAATGTGGAAATTGTTTGGTAGAAAAAAAAATTAAAAGGGAAAAAGAAATTTTGGTCATGGGTTTTTTCTATGAAGATGGAATTTTATTTTTGAGTTTTATGGGAAAAGGGATTTTGGTATTAGAAAAGTTTCCTTGGAAGAACGCTGTTATGAAAATCGAAATGAAATGGTAATTTTTTAATGGAGGATTTATTTTGATATTTTCCTTTTGGGCCTATTTTTTTATAAGAAAATTTTTCTTTGGATATGTTTTGGGATAAAATTTATATTTTGTGGTTCCTTATTTTTTTTCAAAATATTCAACCCTAAAAGGGACCAAATGTTTCCATTGGGTATTGTGTAGTTTTTTGATTCACATGATTTTTTCTTTCCAAAAATGGATAGTGAGTTCAAATAGAGGTTGAGGAATGAGATCAGGAATTTAAGAGATTATTTATATCATTTGGATCTCACAAAGCTAGGAGAGTGTGTGTTTTTTTTATATTTGTTTTAGGGTCCATCATTGGATTAATGGAAGGCGATTTATATGTCATCACTATATGTTGGAATGACATGGGTGGTGTTGATAACCACTTTAACTATATGGTTTGTACCTGATGAGTTGAATAAGAAAAAGGTATGAAATCTCATGAATATTCAGAAAGGCCATCTGAAAGTAAATAATTATTTTGATCACCTCGAATAAATAGTTCAAATTTCATTGGACGTAGAATCACGATATTAGATGAAATATACTCTATTTGTTTGGAGTCATTGTTGTGAAATCCTGGAGTGAGATATCTCTTTCCTGGATATTTATTTTGAGAAGTTTGTGGATGAGGTGTACATAATTAAGTTGTATTTCGGGGTACATTTAGTAATGGTCGATGAACTAGTCTTTCTCGGTGTTCCTGAAGGATCCCTATTTGGCGAGAGAAGTGTGCCATATTAACCTATTTCCAATAAGCTTCATTTATCGACCATGTCTTCTCACTCATCATATAATTTTCTTATGTTATTTCAATTCGATTGGTTTTGGAATTTGACGTCTTCTTTTCTTAATCATATATATATGTGTTCTCATTGTATAGATTTGGTCCTCTGTAGAAGTTTTGTAAGATACATTAATCGAGGAAGAAACTTCAATAAGAGGATGTTAGTTATTTAATAAGGGGAAATAGATGATTTATCTATCAGGTCTCAAGTCATACACCCTATAGTGAATGTTGAATTTATTTAGGGATCATTGGATGTGGGGTTGTGGTACAAATTTTACCACCAAATATATGATAGAAGGGGTTATGTCCTATGTAACATTTTTTAAGTGTTGTAAAGGCCATGAATAAAATTTTCCACTTTAAGTCAATTATTTGTGCCCTTTTAATGAATTTTTGTGTTTCTACCTCTCTTGTTTTTTCTTATAGCCTCTTTTAGACAGGTTCTGATTCCTAGTTGTGCTTGTTTTGTATATGTATGAGTTTTTGGGAGTCGATGATTTTTGGTTTCATTTCTAGATAGTTTTGAGTTCCATTATCTCTTTTTAAATTATGATATGGGTATTGTATTATAGTTTTAAATCCCTAGTTTTTGTGGTAGTGTTGCTTATAATGCACTAAAACATTTAGGTCCAGGTTGGTAGGTCACTTTCAAGTGCCGCTATGTTGGGATGTTCAATGTTTTTAGTGTTTGTTTGGTTCTTTATGTGGGTAGAACCCTCTCATGTTCCCCCATTTTTCATTGTGTTTTGATATCCTCAAGAAATTGTATGTTGTAATTAATGGAGTTAATGGTCACACCATGGACCATTGTTCCATTAAATATCATGTCATTTTAACTAAAATATTTTTCCCTCCTATTTTAGGTTGACATTATAGAGGTAGAATGTGTTTGTGGTTGAGAGTATTGTCACACCCCACATAATAAATTTTTGTTATCTTAAATTTGGGCCATGGGTATGACGTTAAGGTTTATTTCCCAACTTGAAAGTTTTGTGTTTTATTATTTTGGGGTATGTTTTTGGACTCTTCAAGGTTTTATTTCATGGTTTGATGGTTAATTGTGTGACATAAGGTTGTATAGTATGTTTTCAATTCATTTTTTTTCTTTTATGATTTGAATTGAACAGTTTAATCATGGAAATAGAAAAAATGAGCATTTTTAGGAGAAACTATAAAACATGAGGGTAGGTTTATAGGGTATGGTGCATGGACTGCGTAAGGATTGAGGAAATAATTGTTCAAATGATAAGGGATTCTATAGATTTTACATTATCATTTAGCAATGTTAGTTCATGGTTTGTAAGATAGTACTTCTATTCAATGCAAGGCTCCCCTTCTCTCTAGAATGGTGTGCATCGTTTTCACATGTTTTGTCAAACCATGTGAGTTTCCCAGATCATTAAAAACGTAAAATTCCTCCTTTTCCTCCACTATTTTAAAATTATTTCAGTTTTCTCCTCCATTATTATCACTCTGTGCACCAGTGGGCTCTATGATATTTTAATATCATGATTCCATTCATCCATTAAATCTATATAAATTTTATTTGTTAAATTCTGATGAGTTTTAGTCAATTTACTATTCTCTTCTTCCTCCACTCTTTATTTCAAGGAGTTTTCATTGTGAGTTCCCTCTTGGTCAAACCCAAGGATGAGGGTTTGCATATGTGGTTCGATTTATTTTATAGTTGGGTGTGAATATTATTTATTAGGGAATATTTTACCATATCCCTTTGTTGTTTTGTATTCACACATCTTTTAGTTAGGTGTTTCCATCCATTTTTTTCGAACACTTTGTTACTACTTGATATTTACCTTAATTATTTGAACTTGTTATAATCCTTCATTTTGTGTATCTATATAATTTTCATCAGTGTTTTTGTGGTGGAAAATGGGTGAGAAGGGGTTTTCGATAGGTATTATTTATTTATTCTTGTGTTTAAATTCAGGCATGGTGTTTGATAAAATTTCATGTGAAAATTTAATTTTTAATTGGGAGTTTTGTGTTGTGTTCTCCCCTAGTTATTTTTTGTTAATGTCGATGGATTGTGGATTGAGAATTATATGTGGAAATTTGTGACTTTTATGTTGAGATTCTTATCTGTGTTAGTTAAAAGAAAGTGATTTTTCCTTAAAAATGGATTTAGGAGATTTAATGGACACTTGAAGAGTTTAATTTATTGTTGGATTCAACTTTCTTAATTTAATTTATAGTTGATTTTGGGCTTGTAAATGATGGTTTGGATTATACAAAAAATTTGTGTTTTTTAATTGTTTCTTGAGCCCGATTTTGAACTTTGATGAAAATTGGTTATCCACTGACCATTGTTATCGAAAGGCTTCTCCTCCCTTTCTTATTTCTTTTTCCAAAAATGGTTCCATATTTCTTAAATGATGTCTTGGATCATCATGTAATTTTAAAAGTGGTTTCAAATTTGTTTCTAATAGATTTTCTCATTTGGATATTTGAGATAGGGTTTGTAGAATAATTTCTATAAAGGCCCTCCATAAATATTATGTTATACATGGTAAATAAGTGTTGTAAAACGTCAATTTATGATTTTTGTGTTGTTTCATGTTTTCATTTATCATGGGAGTGGTTTTATATTTGAAATTTAATGTCCCATATGGTATTTTTCATTTAAAAGTGGTGTTTTATATTTACATTGTAAATGGTGTGTAAAGATCATGGAAAATGTATTTGGATTGGAAATTTTTAAACGCTCATTTGGCACATTGTATTTTCCTTGAACAGTTGGTTCTAATGTGATGTCATGTGAATGACTGACGGTAACCTTGTGATATTTTTGGAAATTTGGGATTGGAAATATTATTTCATATGGTACATTGGGACATCATGGGATTTTATAAAAAACAGTTTAAAATATTTAGGAGAATTATGTCCAGGTTGATATTTTAAAATGTTTGGTAAAGTGGTTTTTGAATGTCAAATGATGTGATGGACCAATAGGCACTTATGAAAGAAATTTATATTCATTTTACTTGTTGTTGATTTGTCTTATGTTTGGATACCATTAGACCCTAGGATGGGATCCCCTATAGTGGCTGATGCATTGGAATTTTTTTGGTTTTGGGTTATGTATGAAGAACACTAGACCCTAGAATTTCACCCCCTCTAGTGGATCGTGCATGTTGACTCTATGGGTTTTTTCTATACCATGATTCACTGTGAAATTTTATTATGGGACACATGAGATTCATATGAAGGATCATGTGACGATGTATTTTTTAACCTTATTAGATGCGTTGGTACCCTGGGATTTTTTAAGAGGCTAGGTGGGATGTTCCACTCGATTATCTAGTTTTGAGTTCCCAATTATTTATTGAATATGGTGATGCATCATATATCAATAGGTGAGTCTGAAATTATTTTTTCAAGGATTTTCTCTAGATATGATTAAGATATGACAATGTTTATCTAACTATATATTCTTTTTTTCTTCAAGTTCATATTTTTTTAACATCCATACTAGTTTATGCCTTCTTGTTTATTTCAATACATTCTAAACAATGCATTTTTTGTCACTTGGTATGAATTTTCATTTCGGATTAGTTTATGAATAGGTTTATGAAAAGAGGAACTATTTTTGAAATAGAAATGTAAATGTGATGTTTTAAAAAAAATATTTTATGAAATCCATGTTTGGTTATTTAAAATAATTAAAATCCCATTTTGTTAATGTATTTGAAACTAGTGTTGGTGGACTATTTTAGGAAATGATATTCATGGAATCAATGGGGATTACCTACTAATCTATTTAAGATCACACCCTACATGTGCCACTCAACATTAGTAAAATTTATTTTTTCTTCAGGTTTTGGTTTTTATTTAGGTTTTAAATTGAACCAGGTTGGGATTATGGTTGGTGGTGAACAAGAGGTGACAAGGATATCATGATGTCTGGTTTCATTATATTTTTGTTTTCATATTCTATTTTTGTAAGCTGTTGTTTTTGGATTGGTTGGTATATTTGTTTATATTTATATTTTTTTTCTACGATGTGTTTATTTTGATCATTGATCCTAGTATTTATTGGTATAAATGTCACCCATTAGTTTATCTTGATTCACATCACTTGTTTCCGGCCCATGGGGATCAATAATGCACTTCAGGCATTATCACAAGTCATATTGATTGTTGGGTTGAATGGAATCCAGACATGGTTCAAGAGATTCTAAATAATCATCCAAAATTTTGAAAAAAATAATAGATCACAATCGGATACAATTTATATAAGTGAACCATGATATCCTAGAAATTTGTAAAAATATATCCTTTCAGGGTAATCATGTAGAAAATCATCTATTTTAGTATGTAAATATAAATATTTAGTAAGGAAATGAAAAATAACACATATTATTTATTTTTGTTAAGGAGTATTTTTTATACAGTTCTGATGTCCCTAACAATATTATTCTATTTCTACATTAGATTTGGTTTAGTTTTCAAGAAACCTCTAGAATTTTTTCTCTCATTCTTCATGTATTGACAACCCAAATATTATAACACATTATATGAAATTTCCTTGAACATATTATCCCCCAAAAAACATTCATTCAAATCTCTATAAATATAATGGAATCCAGGATGTATAATAAAACATGACTTATTAGAATAATCTTATAGATCCATATTTAGTTGATATATTGATCAAACACATATAAACATACCACATTTCATAATTACCTTATCATTTATGTTGTATTCCAATTTCCCATCATACATGCATGTAATTTTCTTTTAAAATTTACCTCCATTAGACATATAACTATTTACTATTTCCAATAAAGGTGATTTGGATATCATTGGAAAAATTAGTAATAATCCTATAACAACCCATACTTTACATACAATGTTCTTACATTAGAATTGAATCATACTTATTACAACACATAACAAAACCATGAAAGGACCGTATAGGTATAGTGTCTTTAGAAACTGGGAAACGTAAACAACTAGTTCATAAAGAGTCTACATTGTCTCTTATTTATTTCATCTTATTTAGAGCCCCTATTAAAATATCCAACTTTATAACCTTCTTCGTGTCCTGGGGAAAAGAAAACATACAAAAGGATGAGCTCAAATTCTCAGTAAGGTTAAACAAAGGAAATACCAATCATATCATATTCATAAGAACATAACATTTTGAAAATCATAACCTATAAAAGAGATCATAAAATCATAATGTGGGATAAATCATAGTAGTGAAGTGTAATCCCAATAATCATATCACAAAACAAGAAACTTTATGGCATACACATATTATCATAGGAAATCATTTCATAGTATTCAAAACTCATTTCCAAGACAAACCTAGCGGACAAAGTCCATTTCTGAACTGAGTTCACTCCTCATTCTAGTCTTGAATCACTAAACTAGATTAACCTACTGTTCGAGCCATTTCTATCACATGAGATATAAATATTTAACCAATTAATTGTTGGGAGATATATGTTGCACCAATCTCATAATGATACAATTCTTATGTGTTCCACAAAATCATAAATCATACATCATAGCATAACCCATGTAATAAAAATGGGATTCTTAAACATCATGCCATCATAAAATAATCCATATAAGATAAAAGGTCTTTATAAAAATAATTCTATCATAACATAATAAAATCAATTTAAAAATAGGGATAGAAACAGAACTGTAAATTATCATAGATGGAAAATAATTTTGATAAAACATATGAACTCCATTCTTGAGGAAAATATCATTTATACTTCAAAAACATTTTTTCCTTTCTTAACATGTAATAAAATATTAAACTAAAATAAGTTAATTAAAAATAAACTTGAAATTTTTCAATTGATGTTTAATGGAAATAATGTTCTATGAAATCATAATAATTCATTCATGTCGTATAATTTAAAAAAACATACTTCTCGAACTTTGGACAGAATAGTCAAAAAGTACCTCATACTAAAAATGACAAAACATACCTTTCATATATTTTACTAAAAAACACACCAATTGGTAGAATTGGATTTAAAAAATTGCAGGAGGATAATATTGCATATTGAGGAAGAATGGGTGTTGATGATAAATATTCCCCAGTAAAATTTGATATATAATCAATCTCGGATAAAAATGATATTTTGAGATTTTCCCTTACCTTAGGTCTGATATGCTTTATACCTGTCTGAAACTCATGTATAATGATTTAAATAATTTCATTGACTTATTCTAGAATCATACTCATTGTTATTATGTCATATATAGTCATATTCTTATCTTCTTATTAATAATTGGAAATGAATTTTCTCTTATGGAACTGTCAAGGGGTGGCCAATAATGACACCTCCACTACTCTTAGGAGGTTTTTAAACACTAATAAACCACACCTTTTTGCTATTGCTTAACCTAAGGTCAATTTTAAAATGAACGTTATGAGATTTGGAGCCTTAAATTACAGTTTTCTGGGTTCTTGTCATAACAGTTCTCATGTTGACTCTATGTGGATTTTTTGCCACAATAATTTAAATAATATTAACATATTTTGATTTTTTGATCAGTAGCTTACTTGTGACTTATTATGGAATGGTCAGCACATCTATTGTACTATGGTTTATGCCATAAATAGGCATCAGGATATGAGATTTTTATGGCTTGAACTCCTTGATATTGCTAGTCTTATTCAGGACTCTTGGATTGTTTTGGGAGATTTCAATGCCATCTTTACTTCATCTGAAAAAATTGGTCCCTCTCATATTTACATCTCTTCTCGAGAGTTTAAATCTGTTATTGATGACTGTAGACTATTTGAGATCAGCCTTATTAGTGCAAAATACACCTTGTACAGAAAACATTATAATAAGAATGTTTCTAGTAAACTTGACAGAGCCTTTGTCAATATGAAGGATCTTGATATTTGGGATAAAGTATCTAGTGTCACTCTTCCAAGAATTAATTCAGATCATCATCCCATTCTTTTCAATCTCTTTATGAATGATCGAACACCTTTCTTTCCTTTCATGTTTTACAATGCTTGGTCTTCAAATCCTGATTGTGTCACTTTTATTTCTAGCACTTTTAATTCAATGAAGCATATTATAGATTCTTATTCTTGTTTGAATAAATTGAATGTTCTTAAGAAAGCTCTCAAAGGTTGGTGTAAAAACTCAATCTCTCAAATAGACCTTGACATCTCCTACCTTGAAGATGAGCTCAGTCGCTTCCAAATTGAGAACACTAATTCTGATTTTATTTTGGATCCTCAGTTGGAAGCTAATATCTCTTATAATCTTAATTCCCTACTTACTATTAAGGACAATATTTGTAAACAGATGTTTAGAACTAAATGGATTATAGATGGTGATCTCAAAACTAAATTTAAAAATTGTCTTCAAAGAATCAGAAAGACCAGTAATCCCCTTACTATTCTCATTCATAATAACTTGGTCATTGATTCTGAAGAAGCCATTACGGATCATGTTATTTCTTATTTTAATAACACTCTTAATGGTCCTGACAGAAATGTTGATCTTAAACATGACATCATTCCTTTGCTGGTTGATGAAAGAGATAATAAATCCCTATTAAGAACTCCTCTTTAACATGAAATTAAAGACATTGTTTTTGGGTTAATCCTATATAGTGATCCTGGTCCGGATGGATTCAATAATGGGTTTTTCGAAACACATTGGGATATTATTCATCATGATGTTTGTAACCTTGTTAGGATCTTCTTTACTCATCGTTCTCGGCCCCAAGGAATCAATGTCCAATTTTTAACATTAATTACTAAGGTTGAGAATACTGCTGAGATACACCAATTCAAACCTATAGCTTTGATTAACACTATTTATAAAATCCTTACAAAAATTATTGCGAATAGACTTGCTCCTATCAGCAATAGAATTGTCACTTGGAATCAATCTGGTTTTATCAAAGGAAGATCCATTCAGGACTGCATATGTCTTGCTTCTGAATGTATGAATGCTTTATGCAAAAAAACTTGAGATGGTTGTGTGGCCATCAAATTATATATTAGGAAGGATTTTTATACCATTGATTGGAACATTATTTACAAATTTTATAGCAACGTTGGTTTTAATGACTCCTTCATTGGCAGAATCAAGACTCTTTTTCACTCTTCTCATATCTCCATCCTGATTAATGGTACTCCTCATGGATTCTTTAAATGCACTATAGGTGTCAGGAAAGGAGACCCTCTTTCTGCCATCCTCTTTTTTATTGCTGAAGATTACCTTAGCAGACTCGTAAACCACTAGGTTGAACAAAATTTGATTAAACCTTTTTAGGTGGCTAGGAACATAAATGCCCCCACCCATCTTTTAAATGCTGATGATATTATTTTATTCATAAAAGGGGATCAGAGAAATCTTCAAGCCCTCAAGAAAGCTATATCTCATTATGAGGATGTCTCTGGTCAAGCTATTTCTTGGAACAAATCTTATATCTATTTTGGAAAGAATTTTCCTGCAAGAAGGAAATATAGTATCATAAATCAACTGGGTATTAAAGAGGGCCTTTTACCTTTCAATTATTTTGGGGTTCCACTATTTTGGGGACATCCCAAAGCTACCTATTTTTCCAATATTATCTCTCATATCCCAAATCAACTTTCTAATTGGAAAGGGAAGTCTCTCTCCATGGCTGGAAGAATCTGTTTGGTTAAATCGACCATTGTTTCTAAAATGGTCTATTCCCTCATGGTTTATAAATGGCATGTTGGTATCCATAGAAAAATTTCTATTTACATTAAAAACTTCATTTTGTATGGTAGCATCGTTGAAAGGAATCTTGTCACGGTTCCTTGGAATTCATGCTGTAAACCCATTGCTAAGGGTGGAATTGGCATTAAAAATTTAAAGTTGTTCAATGATGCTCTTCAGGATTTCCTTACTTGGTGCATCATTACCTCTGCTTCTAAAGCTACGGATTTCCTTAAGCATATTTTTTTTTCTATGCTTTTAAAAAGTAAGTTGAATTTCATTAACTCTTCCATCCGGCTGTCCATCCGTGACTCTTACCAAAAAAATCATGCAAAATTCCAGGTGGATTGTCAGTGATGATTATAACATTAACATTTGGTGTGAAAAATGGTGTGGTAGTCCTCTGATTTCTTTATTACCCCTAGTAATCCTCCTGAAGTTACTAATCAATCAATAAAATAGGTCTTACAATCTCCTGATTGTGTTCTCCCTGATTGTATTTTTCAAACTATTGAGAATTATACCTTCTCTTCTATTGGTGAATTTCTTATTTGGGAATCGTCTTCTAATTGTATTCTAGATTCTAAATGATTTTATAATCTTAATTTCTCTGATCATGAATCTAATTTCTCCGGGGTGAATAAATTTAACAAACCCGGGATTAAACCTTCCAGGCTTACTATTATTTGGCGCATTGCACACAATAGATTACCTTTGGAAACTAATCTGCAAGCCTTTGGCATTTCTCTTTGTTCTAAGTTTCAATTGTGTAATCAACATAGGGAAGATGCTAATCATCTTTTCTATCTTGTGCGACGACCTCTGCTCTTTGTAATTACATCTTTGGTATTTTTAATTGAAAAAATCTCATTAATGACTCAATTACTTTGTTTCTAAATAATTGCACTAGACATGAAGCTTCCTTGCAGGTCAAAAATATGTTTCTTGTGGCAGTGGCGGAGCTCCTGTTTGAACTCTGGTATGTTAGAAATGATCTCTTTCACAATAATCATTCTCTCAATCTTAATCCAGGAAAGTCTCGAACACTTCTTGCGATTCATGAAACAGCTTCAATTCAAAAGGATAGTTGCAACAACTCGGTTGGTGATTTTATGATCCTCCATCATCTCAATATACCTGGCATTTTCCCAAATCCTAAACGCTCCTTTGAAGTGTTCTGGAAAGCACCAATGCCAGGATGGATCAAAGTGAACGTTGATGGCACTTCCAAAGTCAATCTTATCCCTGCCAGCTGTGGTGCCATCTTCAGGTACTCAACTGGTCAATGTCAGGGATGTTTCATTTTTGGTTGTGGTCAATCTTCTTATCTAGAGGCTGAAATGCTTGGTGTCATTCATGCTGTTGAATTTTCTCTCTTCAGAGAGGTTGGAGAAAGTTATGGATTGAAAGTGATTCAACCACTATTATTCATGCCATCTGGAATGGCAACATCCACCTAGCCTGGTCTCTCACTGCGAGATGGATGAACTGCCTTAATTTGCTCCATGGGATTGATTACATAGCTACTCATGCCTACCATAAAGCCAATGTCGTTGGTGATTCTCTAGAAAACAAAGGAGCCCATCAAAGCATGACTTGGATGGATGATGTCCCTTCTGACATCTTATATCTTTTTGATAGAGACTGTAGAAAAATCCCTTCCTTTCACATTTTGTAATCCGTTTCTTCTTATCAATAAATTATGATTTGGTCTTTGACCAATGCATCACCTTTTAAAAAAGAAATAATCATTATTCAATAAAGACCATGTAGAACGAGTCGCATCACATCGTGGAGATGGTAGTACAAACATATGCATGAGCGATGGTATCATTCCCGTAATTATATGAATGGAATTGGTGTTGATGATATAATATCTCAGAATAACTATCATTCTATAGTAATTATATATAATTATTATTTACACCATAATACACATCCATGTTAAGTGGTGGTGGAAAAAAGATTACACCACGGCGTGGAGACGGTATTCTGTACGTATGCACGCATGGTGATTTTTTTCATAGGATGAATAGAAGGTGAAATATTGTTGTTTCATATTTATAATAACATATCAGTGTATTAGTGATACTGATGTTATTAATTAATTATGAATAAAAGAATAATAAGTAGAAGAAATATGAATTTTAAAGAATTGGTAAATGATATTACCTCTTCTTTGATGTGTCCCTTCTAAACCTCCACTTAGGGCACTAAAGTTGGTCTTTGAAGAAGAAAAAAACCTCTATTCTGTTTCTAGGGATGTTGATAAGGAAATGGGAAGGGGTTGGCCGAGCTTTAAGGCACAAAATTGGGCAAAGTGGAGAGGGAGTAGGTTCCCTTTTATAAGGGAGGAGAGGAGCACCTTAAGAAAAAAGTAAAATATTATTTTATAATAAAGTCATATTCAGTTTATAATAGCTCCAAATTGATTTATATTGAAAATAAATTGGGTATGGGTCGAAATAATCTCAACCAATGGTTTTTAGACAAGTTTAGGTTTCAATTTTAACATTATCTTTTATATTTTACTCTATGTGAAATAATTTGACTTTTACCGCATCTTCTTGTTTTCTTACACTATATGGTTCATAAACATACAATAACAATCCATACGAACCCCAAGTGGTTCATTATTAATATATATAACCTTATCTAAGTCATTTAGCTTAAATTTATATTTTTAGGAATAAAATAACAATTAAAAAAATAATTTTTGTTTTAAAAACTATTTTATGTCAATTTTGATACAATTTGGTAATTGATTTTTTTGAAACTCATAACAGTATTATTAGGTTGAAAAAAGTTAATTAAATCAATTATAAAATTTAAGATTAACCTATATTATTATTTTAATTCATAAAAAGTCTCAAGTTACATTTATTTGTGTATTTATAATATCAATTAAGTTAAAATTTCATTAATAAGGTAATTACTGCCTCAACATTGTGTCATAAATAAATTAAATTAATTAATGTCTACAAATTATAAATAAAATTCCATTATGTTGGAAAGAAATTTATCTTTCTAATTAATATTTATAGTTGAATTTATCTTATGTATAACCATATATTAAAAATGAATGACTTATTAAACATTGATTTTAACTCTTTTAACTCTCCTTTGAATTAAATAATAATAAATGTTTTAATCTAATCTAAGTGGACCTAAATGGTCATATTTTATTCTTAAGGTTTTTTTGGTCGAACAACAATTATCCAATAGAATTAGGACCTTTGTTAGGTTAATAATAATATCATTTATACCCTTAATTACTCCATTTACTTTTAACCTTGGTAAATAAAAGTAAAAGGTTACTATTTACCAAAGAATATTTTTATCTTATTGAACCACATTTTACATACTGATATCAATTGTATCTCCCATATTTTTGAAAATCCACTCACGGAAGCGGTAAAATTATGTTTTTTGTAAATTTTCAAATTCTCCTAGGAGGTGGGTAAAATATTGTAAAAATTTCAATAAAATTTTTATATTTCATAAAATATTATAAAATGAGTCCAATGAATTACATTGAACTAATTTAGGTATTATGTATTTATTTTTAAATAAAACAAATATAAATAAAATAAATAATTATTTAAATAAAAATTCGGTTTAAAACTATAACCTAGTGTTTTTCAGTATTCAAAACAAATTGAATGTTTTTAGAAAAATTCAAAAAATTAACCCTAGTCTAATTTCAATATTCCGAATCAAAAAATGAAGTCCATTTTGAATGATAAAATTTTAAAAAAGTGGGTATTTATATTCATAATGGTTATTTAATATAATATTTCAATAACATATCATTGTTCAGCGAAACTCGGTATAGCGTACAACGCAAGATATCAAGGAAGGTTTCTCTTGTGTTTAACACAAGCCAAGATAGTGTTGTTTGTAGTGAATGATTACTTTTGTGTTATGTATAACATAGTACATAAAAAATAAAAATTTCTCATTAAATCTTAGGGTGTTACATTCTACCCCCCTTAAGAAGAATTTTTCCCTCGAAATTCGTCACTTCGTAAGAAAAAGATGAGGATACCTCTCCCTAATCATATCCTCATATTCCCATGTAGGTTATTATAATTTGTGGTTCCTACATAAAACTTTAACCATGCGAGTGGTCTTTTTTCATAGATCTTTTTTCCTATGATCCAGAATCTCTATTGGTTGTTCTTTATAAGAAAGATCCTGCTCTAACAGTACAACTTCTAAGATTAGTACATGTGAAGGATCAGGTTTGTACTTTCTCTGGAGAGATACAAGGAATACATCATGAACATGAGGGAGATTTGGTGGAAGGCCAATCGGTAAGCTACCTTCCCAACACGATCCAGTATTTCGAAAGGACCAATATACCTAGGGATCAGCTTTCCCTTCTTTCCAAATCTCATTACTCTCTTCCAAGGAGATATTCGTAAGAACACTTTATCACCCACTTCAAACTCTAGGTCTTTTCTTCGGTTGTCTGCATAACTTTTTTGTCGACCTTGATATGCTTGTATGTGTTGTTTAATAGATCTGACCTTTTCTGCCATCTCATCAACAATATCTGGTCCTAATAGCTTTCTTCCCCCAACTTCATCCCAGCAAGTTGGAGTTCGGAATTTTTTCTATATAGAGCATCATAAATAACCATCTTAAAATAGGGGTGAAAGCTAGTACTATAAGAAAATTTCACCAAAGTAGGTGTTGATTCCAACCACTATTTAAATCCATATATCAATCTCACAACATGTCTTCTAGAGTCTGAATTTTCCTCTCAGACTGACCGTCTGTCTGAGGATGATTAGCAGTGTTGAATCTCAACTCTGTATCTAGAGTTTTCTGAAGAATTTTCAAAAACATCGATGTAAACCTTGGATTCGGATTTGATATAATAGAATGCGGTACTCCAAGAAATCTTACCACTTCTTTTACATATATCCTGGTGAGCTGATCAAGAGACAAATCTTGTCTAATAGAAATGAACTGTGCGGACTTCATATGACGATCAACTATAACCCAAATAGCATTATTTCCTTTGGATGTTTTAGGATGTCCAGTGACAAAGTCCATTGTGATGTTTTCCCATTTCCATTCTGGTATGGGTAATGGTTGTAACATCACATTATACTTCTATCTCTCAGCTTTAACTTGTTGAAAAACCATGAATCGAGAGATATATTCAGAAACATCTCATTTCATGCCATCCCACCAGATGTACACTTTCAGGTCCCTATACATCTTTTTTCTTACAGGGTTAATAGAGAATGAAGAACTATGAGCCCCATCCAATATTTCCTTCATTAATTCTAGGATGGGAGGACCAAAAACTTGATTCTTGAACCTTATTATTTCATCACAATCAATGTGGAATTCCGGAACATTTCTCATCTTCTTTTGTAATTCTACATCATCTTTATGTGCCTTATTAATATTGACATGTATAGATGGTTGAACATTCATTTGAGAAAGATAAGATCTTTCCCCTTCCATTATAACTCCAATATCCATCCTTTGTAAATCAATAAATATTGGATCTTTTGTGATCCTCATCATGGATAAACATTCATGGTATTATCGACTTAATGCGTCGGCCACCTTGATTGCTTTCCCAGGGTGGTAATGAATTGAGAAGTTGTAATCCTTAATCCGTTCCAACCATCTTCTTTGGCACATATTCAGCTCGATTTGTTTTAAAATATACTTTAAACTTTTCTGATCAGTATAAATATCACACCTTTCACCATAAATATAACTTATCCAACTCTTTAATTAAAAGATTACCGTAGCTAACTCCAAATCATGAGTTGGGTATTTTTTCTCATGAATTTTCAACTGTCATGAGTAATAAGCTATCACTATATCGTTTTTCATAATAACACACCCCAATACCTTCTTGGATGCATCACTATAGATCACAAACCATTCTCCACTATAAGGAAGTGTGAGCATAGGTTCACTGGATAACCATCTTTGTAGGTCCTTGAAATTTTTTTCACACTCCTCTATCCAAATGAACATAACTCATTTTCGAGTCTACCTGGTGAGTGGATTATGTAATCGTGAAAAATAATTCAAAATACATCGATAATATCCATCCAAACCAAGAAAACATCAGATCCCAGTTACTGTTGTGGGTCCTGACCATCGTTCGATAACCTCTGTTTTTTCTGGATCCAAAAATATCCCCTCTTTTGAGATTATGTGGCCCAAAATTGAAACCTTTTTAAGTCAAAATCCAAACATGGTAAATTTGGAATAAAGCTTCTCCTTTCTGAGGGTCTTTAATAAAATCCTCAAGTGATCTTCATGTTATTACTTGATCATTGAATAGACAAAAATATCGTCTATAAAGACTACCACAAACTGATCAAGATAGTCTCTAAAGACTCTATTAATTAGATCCATGAAGATAGCAGTGGAATTAGTAAGACCAAATGGAATAACAATAAATTCATAGTGTCCATACCTTGTACAGAAATCCGTCGTTGGTATATCATACCTTTTTACCCTTAATTGATGATACCCTGAACGAAGATCAATCTTGGAAATGTATTCAGCTCCGTGTAGTTGGTAAAATAAGTCATCAATGCATGGGAGATGATATTTTTTCTTGGTAGTGATCTTGTTAGGTTCTAGATAATCAATGCAGAGTCTCATTGATCCATATTTCTTCTTAACAAACAGAACATGTGCTCCCCAAGGTGATGCACTAGGGAATTTGAATCCCTTAGAAAGATTCTCTTTGAGTGTCTTCTTCAATTCCTACAAGTCAATTGGGGCCATTCTATAAGGTGTCTTTGAAATGGGCATAACACCCGGTATGAGTTCTATTGAAAACTCAACATCACGATTTGGTGGAAGACCTGTCAACTCCTCTGGAAAGACATCATAAAAATCCCGTATAATGGGCATATTTTTAATCATGAGTTTTTCTCCAACCATTTGAGATAAATAACCTTCATTTATTGGAATCAAGACCCATAAGATGGATGAAATTTCCACTAGAAGGTTATATTCATCCTTGCATCGATAGATGATGATAGATTGATCTGGAATATGAAATGTGACTTCCCTTCCTTGGTAATTGATATGAGCTCCATATAAAGAAAGACAATCCATGCTACGAATCACATCAAATTCTACTATAGTAAGGATCACAAGATTTGTAGGAATCACTTTCTCACAAACATAAATTGGAGAATAATTTTAATCTTTGGATTTGACTGTTGTGCCATTAGGGGTTTTCACAGCTAACTCAACATCTAATTGTTGAGGTAATATGGGGATACCCTTAAAAATTCTTCAGAATTAAACGATTGGGTGGATCCTGAATCAAATAAAATATTTTCTACTATAGAGTGGATGGTAAGGGTACCTTTCACCACATCTTTATCATATTCCACATCGCCGATAGAAATTGCATGTGACAATCTTTTTTTTTTGGCCTTATGATTTTATTGACATTGATCATCATCGACAACCCTTGGATTAGGGCATTGATTAATATAATGCCCCATTTCCTTCCACTTGTAACATTGAAGTGTAGGAGGTGCATTCTACGTAGCCTTTTCTTTGTTCACATGACTAGACATCTTTTTTCCATCATTGCGTCATTCAAAAGCCCAATGACCATCTTTTCCACATTTGGGTCATTTACTTGTCCCATTAAGACAATTCCATCAATGTTTCTTTATAGAAAATGAGCATAAGGGAAAAATCATCTTCTTTTTAGTTTGGTCTTTAGATATCCCATTGAATTCCATTTTCCACTTCTTATCAAACCCATATGACTGATTGGTTACTCCAATCACCATATCATCATTGAGAGCACATCCAACAATTTCCTCGTAGCTATTAAATTCCATTGTGGCTAATGCCCTTCAGAGACTTGGTTTTAAGGCACTAAAGAATAAATCTATCTTACTCCCCAGTTGGATAATAATCCCAAAAGAGTACCTTGAAAGCCTTGTAAAATTTTCTTCGTAGGTACCAACGGATTCATCATCCTTTTGATTCAGTTCAAGAAACTCTTTCTCTATCTTTGGTTGAAGAATACGAGGGACGTACTTATAGAAAAATAAGTTCTTGAACTCATCCCATTCCATGGACTCAATTTCATCTCTTTGCCTCGTATTCTTGATAAGATTTCACCATTGATCTACTTCACCTTCCAAATGATATACTTCTAAGAATAATTTTATCTTGATCAAAACATTGAAGAACTGATAATATCTTTTCAGTGGTACTGATCCATTGCTCAGCCACTAATGGATCAGTAGACCCACTTAATTAAGGTGGGCACTGCCTCATGAAGGATTCAATAGCATGTTGCTCCTTCCATTGCTCGTTTGGCACTCTTACATGATTCATAGCTTGAGAAAGTTGGGTGACCATTGCTAAAAGATTTTTCATTCCATCTCCCATAATTCTTGGTTGACCAGAGGACAATCATTGCATTGCCCATCGCATTCAACATTAACATGGTTGCTTCGTATTCTAGCCATTGACTAAAAGCAAGAATAATAGTGTGAGAAACACTAATTACAATAGGAAAACAGCATAATCAAGAATAAAATTTCACAATTTAGGTATTATCATAGGTTATGCATGGCCATTTCTAAAACACTAAGATTGTGTTCTATACTTAGACATATCCTAAGGGTTCTTACTAAGGCTTTCACATTCTAGTTTCCAAAGGTTGACTATACCTTTCCTATGATACCAACTATAATGACACATACATTACATACAATGTTATTACTTCATAATTGAACCATACATATTACAACATAGAACAAAACCATGAATGAACCGTATATGTATAATGTCTTTAGAAACTGGGAAACATAAACAACTGGTTCATAAAACATCTACATTTTCTTCTATTTATTTCATCATATTTAGAGTCCCTTTTGGCATATCCTCTTTAATACCCTTCTTCCTGACCTGGGGAAAATAAATCATACAAAAGGGTGAGATCAAATGCTCAGTAAGGGTAAAAAAGGAAATATCATTCATATCATATTCATAAGAACATAACATTTTGAAATTATTAACCTGTAAAAGATATCAGAATATCATAAAGTGGGATAAATCATAGTAGTGAAGGTTAATCCAAATAATCATAACATAAAACATGAGACCATGTGTCATATACACATAATCATATGAAATCATTTCATACTAGTCCAGATGCATTTCCAAGACTATCCTAGAAGATAATGTCTCTTTGTGAACTGAGTTCAATCCCCATTCCAGTCATGTATCACTGAAATGGATTAACCTACCATTCATCCATGTCTATCTCATGAGATATAAATCATTACCCAATGAATTGGAGAGAGATATAGGTCCCACCCATCTCATAATGATACCATTCTTATGTGTGACACAAAATCATAAATCATACATTATAGAATAACCCATCTAATAAAAATGGAATTCTTAAACATCATGCCATCATAACATAATATATATAAAATAAAAAGACATTATAAAAATAATTCCATCATAACATAGTAAAATCAATGTAAAAATATGTATAGAAACAGAAACCTATATTATCTTATATGGAAAATAATTTTGATTAAACACTTGAACTCCATTCTTGAGGAAAATATCCTTGCTACTTTAAAAAAAATTCCTTTCTTAACATGTCATACAATTTTAGAATAAATTAAGTTAATTAAAAAAATCTTGAAAACATGTAAAAGAAGCTTCGTGGAAATAATGTTCTATGAAATCATAAAAATCCATTCATACGATATAAGTTAAAAAAACATTCTTCTCGTACTTTGGTTGGAAAAGTCAAAAAGTACCTCGTACTAAAAACGACAAAAGATTCCTTTAATATCATTTACAAAAAATACTCACCAATGGTTATAATGGTATTTAAAAAATTGAAGGACGATAATTTTACATATTTAGGAATCATGGATGTGGATGATAAATATTCCTCAGTAAATTATGAAGTATAAACAATCTCGGATAAAAATGAGATTGTGAGATTTTCCCTTACCTTAGGATTGATGTGCTTTAAACATGGCTGATCCTCCTGTATAATAATTTAAATAATTTCTTTGACTTATTCCAGAATCATACTCATTGTTATTATGTCATATATGGTCATATTCTTGGCTTCTTATTAAGAATATTTCATCGCTACTTGTTATTCGTGTGTTCATTGCTTTATGTTCTTATGCATGTTTTGTCAAATAAATTCATATTACTCTTTTTAGGTTATAGATAAATCCTTTACAGAATGGTATTATAATAATATATATCATATATATTAATTCAATTCATTTATATAATCATTATTCAATGAAGATCATGTAGAATGATTCACATCACATCGTGGAGACGGTAGGTCATACGTACGCACGAGCGATGATATCTTTACCATAATTATATGAATGGAATTGGAGTTGATGATATAATATTTCAAAATGAGTAACATTTTAAAATAATTATATATAGTTATTCTTTATTCCCTTATAACCATCCAAGTAAGGTTGTGGTTGAAAACAGATTACACCACGGTGTGGATATGATATTCCGTATGTACGCACGCTCGGTGATTTTGTTTTTTATAGGATGGATAGAAGGTGAAATAAGGGTGTTTCATATTTATAATAACATATCAGTATATTAGTGATACTGATGTTATTACTTTATAATGAAACAACAAAAGAAGAATAAGTAGAAGAAGAATGGAATTTGAAAGAATTGGTAAAGGATATTATCTCTTCTTTGACGCGCCTCTTCTAAACCTTCTCTTAGGGAACTAAAGATAGACTTTGAAGAAGATCAGAACCTCTATAATGTTTCTAGGGATGTTTAGAAGGTAAATGGGCAGGGGTTGGCTGATCATAAAGGCTAAAAATTGTTTAAATATTAGAGGGAGGAGGATCCCTTTTATAAGAGAGGAGAGGGGCACCATAGGAAAAACGTAAAATATTATTTTATAATATAGTCATATTATGTTCATAATAGCTATAAATTGATTTATTTAGAATCTTATGTGGGGATGGGTCTAAATACTCTCTACTAATTGGTTTTAGACAAGTTTAGGTTACTATATTAACCATATCATTTAGATTTAACTCTATGTTAAATAATTTGACTTTTACGGTGTCTTCTTGTTTTCTTATACTATATGGTTAATAAACTTACTATAACAAACCAAAAGACCCTAAAATTGTTCATTATTAATACATATAACCTTATCTAAGTCATTTGGACGAACTTTATATTTTTAGGAATATAATAACATTTAATAATATAATATTTTTTAAATAACTATTTTATATCAATTTTGATACTATTAGGTAATTGATTTTTATGAAGATAATAACAGCATGATTAGTTCTCAAAAAAGTTAATTAAATCAATAATAACATGTCCTATTAACCTATAAAATTAGTGTAATTCATAAAAAGTCTCAAATTACATTTATTTGGGTATTTATAATATCAATTATGTTAATATTTCATTAATAAGGCAATTACTCCATCATCATTGTGTCATAAATAAATAAATTTATATAATTCCTAAAAATTATAAATAAACATAAATTATGTATTAAATTATGTTAGCTTTCTAATTAATATTTATAGTCCAATTTATCTTCTATATAACCTTATATTAAATTTTGTTTACTTATTAAACTTTGATTTTAACTCTTTTTACTCTTCTTTGAATTAAATAATAATAAATGTTCTAATCTAATTCAAGTCAACCTAAATGGTAATATATTAATCCAAAGGTTGTCTTTGGTATAATAACACTTATCCAATAGAATTAGGACATGTTTTAGGGTTTTAATAATATCATTTTTACCCTTAATTACCCTATTTACTTTTAACTATGGTAAATAAAAGTAAAAAGTTACTATTCACCAAAAATTATTTTTATCTTATTGAACCACATTTTACTTACTGATATTTACCATGTCTCTCGGGTTTTTGAAATTCCACTCATGGAAGTGGTAAAATTTTGTTTTATGTAATTTTGAAAATTCTCCTATGAGGTGGGTAAAAAACAGTAAACTTTTCAAAAAAAATTATATATCTAAAATTATTATAAAATGACTCCAATGAATTAAATTGACCTTATATAGGTATTATGTATCTATTTTGACCTAAAATAAATTTAAATAAAATAAATAATTATTTAAATAAAAATTCAGTTTTAAACTATAACTCAGTGTTTTTCACTATTCATCAAAAATTGAATGTTTTAAAAAAAATACTAGAAAATCACCCTAGGATAATTTCGATATTCCGAATCAAAAACTGAAGTCCATTTTGAATGAAATTTTTTCAAAAACTAGGTATTACTATTCATAACAGCTATTTTATTTAATATTTTAATAGCATATCGTCGTTCAACGAAACTCGGTATTGCGTACAATGCAACCTATCGAGGAAGGTTTCTCTTGCGTGTAACGCATTCCAAGATAGTATTGTGTGTACTGAAAGATTAATTTGGTGTTTCGTATAACATAATACATAAAAACAAAATATTTCACATAAAATCACAGGGTTTTATAGATCCCCTATACATAATAATTAATATATACATATTTACTAAATTCATGAACATATTATCCCTCTCAAACATCATTTTGGTTAGGATTCCATGATATTTCATACCAAATGCCTCCACCACCTTATTTTCCTTCCATATGTGGTAGAATCATAAGAAATCATAATTCTTCAATTTCGTGTTCCATCATTTGTACGTCATATTGAGATTCTTATTAGATAATATGTATTTTAGGATCTTATAGTCTATGTAAATCTCGAATCTTTCAACATAGAGATAATGTCTCTGTATCATAAATGAAATGATTACATTTTATAACTCAATATCATAAGATAGATAGTTCATTTTCTTGAGTCTTTACCTTATTTTATGGATATTAAATAGCATTAACAATATAAATAAGTATAAAACCAATTTCATTTTACAATGAATCACCAAATATCCCAATTCCATAATTTCTTAATAGTAGAGTATAAATAATAGAATTTACCTAATTCAACTTCAATTATACAAAACATTCTTCACATTCCAATTTCTATGTGAACATAATCCCATTACATGTAATCTAGTTAATGGTTATCCCATAGGGATTTTTTTAATATATTTCAAATAGTTTACTTCTAATCCAATGAAAATACATACCTTGACTATGGTCATTAGTATAGGTTATTCTTTGGAATTATTTTTTCTTCATAAGATCAACTAAGATTACATTCTTTGACAAAATGTGGACAAGAATATAATCTTCCTAAATCATAAATTCGCACATTCTAAATTTCTTATACAACTCATTTCATATAAGACTCTAAATAATGATATAAAACTGATTCTCATTATCCATATAGTTATCTAAGAACACAATGATATCATAAATTAATAAAAAAATGTATCAAGATATTTCGTGAATGATGTATTCATTAGATCCATAATAATATTTAGTGAATTAATAGTCTCAAATGGCTTTATTTAAATATCATAATTTTCATAGCATATTTGAAATGATTCCTTTTGGAATATATTCTTTCATTAATCAGAATTGATTAAATTCATAATAATGGTTAATATTTGAAAGGTATTGATCTCTTTGATGTTTGTTGAATAAACTATCAATGTGAGTAAGAGGATACTTATTCTTTATAATAATAATATTGGTCTCAAAACAATCAATGCACAACCTCATTAATCCATATATCATAAAATTGAATAGAATAATGACTCCAAAAGGTGAATTATTAATGAATATAAATCCCTTTTCAAACAACTCATATAGTTATTTTTTAAACTCCACTAATTCCATAATGATATTTCCATATGGATTCTTGGATATAGGTCTTGTATTAGGGATTAAATAAATGGATAAATGAACTTCTCATTCTAGTATATGACCAATTAAATCCATATGAAATAAAATAATTTATTTTAGTAGATTTTGTATGTACTCAATACTATTACTACCTTGTTATCACATATATTGTTTCTTATCTATCAATGAACGAATCTCATTAAGAATGGTAGATGGGGCTGGATTTTCAAATGAATCAAATGAAGATGTCTCCCCTATAGTGATTATGGAATATACATCTTCATCATGAATGCTAATTTACACCTCTTTTAAAAAAATTAATTATATTTTTAAAAACAATAAAAATATAAGATTGTATTAAAATAATATATATATATATATATTTAATAAATTATAACAATAAGGTATGTTTATGTTCTATAATTGAAAATAATTAACACATCCATGTTGTAGTATTATTTCATCTTGGATTTTTTACCAAAATATATATTCTTATGATGTTAGGTGAATATCTAATTTACATAAAAAATATAGAATATATAAAAGAATGTGATAAACCAAAATGAAATATATAATTTTACAAATTAAAGTCTATGATTAATGAAAATAACACTACCTCATTAAGAACATAAACATTAGTTGTAGTGATCTAATAATCTAGGCCTACTCCTCATGACACCTCATGTGGTATGTTCCCGTGACACATGAACAATTAGTGTGAATAATTACACAATTCACTATAGTTGAAGCAATGAAAATAAATGATTTGTTTTTTACCCACACATTAATTGCCTAGAAGAACCTTTTAATTATATAATTAAAAAACTCCCATTCCCTTCAATAAATTTATCAGATGTTTAGTTCAAAAATATTCAAAAGAATGGAATTTGTTTTGTACTCTATTCTTAAATAATTATTTAAAAAATTCATAGTTGTCATCCAGACACCCATTTTATTTAATTTTATTTAAGATATAGGTCATATAGAAATTAGTCTCAATTTTTTTGTAACATAATTATATTTTATAAAATGATTAAAATGTTTTAGAATGATTTTTTGTTTGGTAATTTCACTTAATGCCATCAATGACTGGTCAATGTAATTTTTTATATTAAATATATAATATGTAGTGTAACTGGATAGTCTGGTAAAGGTATCCTGATACTCTGAAAAAATTTCTTTCTCCATCTTTTTAATATGGTTAAATTTCCCTTCATTTAAATTTATTACCCATTAGGTAAATATTTATTAAATAATATTACAGTCAAGTCTCTACACACCATAGGTTCTTTTTATTCTTCCTCCTTGTTATTCAAGATCAATGGCCACCATTAATAAACATCACTGCTAAAAAATAAACAACCAACATAACATTTTCCCATTCATTAAATCCCAAGGATGGAAATATAATTTCATGAGACTTGAAACATTGAGAATATATTATATGATTAAATGTACAGTTAACATATAGCTTGTGATGCATGTAATAATTTGGAATTGATGTAAAGAGTTTTAGAAAAATATGTATTTTTGTATTTCCGTATTTATTAAAATTAAAAAGGGTTATCTTCCCTATTATGGTCATGATATTCTCAACTCTAACACAAAATATGACAGATTTCATAATAAGGAAATCCCATCATTGAGAATTTATAATTATTTACTTCCATCCATTAGGTGTCATCTCTAAATTATGGAACACAATATGTTATCTCTTAATATTCATGGAAATTGATCCATAAAATAAAAATAACTATTTTTATAAATTTTTTCAAATAATTAAAAAGAATGTGATATTTCCCACGATAGCTATGCTTGTTTAAATTCTAGTTCTGATGCTTTCTACTATACTTTATGTGATTCCTTCTATAAATGGCCTGAAATCTATTAATGCATAGTTATTTTAAATTTATTCTATTATCATAGATATTAGGAGTCTAATACAAAAAGGATTGATCAATTTTATAGTACTGGATATTTATATAGATATAAGATAACCATTTTATATTGCTAATAATAAATATACAAAACATAAAAATTGTTCTAAATCCTTGAAACTCATTCAATTGTTTTTTCTTCGTAATATAGGGAAAATAAACCAACAAAGGTTGAACTCGAATTTACATTATTGTTTATTGTATATTGAAATATTTCATAATTATGTCGGGTATAATTAGTATGGACATTTAAATTACAGAAAACACATCCCCTTTAATCAATAACATCATTATTGAATGCATACATGTATAATATTAATTCAGTATCATAATGTTTAATAATTATTATGTATACAATTAAGGGAAGTCATAATATTGTACATCATGATCACAAACATCATGACATATCTTCTGTTATGAACATATTCTACGATAGTTAATAAATATCATTAATATAAACTTAATGTGGGAAATTGACTTTTTAATGGTATCATTCCATATATTGAAGACTATATAATATTTATCACACTATTAACTATATTTACAATTCATTACACATATATTTAATGATCAATTTAGCTCACAAATAGTACTCTTTATCAAAAAAGTAATCATTGAGTAAATATTATAAACTATAAATATTACCAAATTCTATCATATAATTTCAATTTAAATTTTTCTTATAAATTATATAAATTTTATAAAATAATACAATTCATGACTAATATGTAAGGGAAATAAAACATTCAATGATCACAGGAAGTTGAAAGTTTCAATATAATGCTAATATCCAATAGATTAATCAAGAGATGAGAGATGACCAATAAATATTATATTTTTTAGTAATGTAAATTCATTTCAAGAATATATAATAGGGAATTGAAGATAATTTCATAAATATATTCATTTTTAAAAAAAATTAATCTTTTAAAAGAATTTAACATGGAAAAAATTGTAATGGAATATAGAATTCCTATTGACACGATATAAAAAACATTAAATTTCACTCTTTGTTGAAAATGGCTCATTTTGATAAATTATTATAAATAATCATTTCCCATCAAATAAGTGGTTATGTATAACTTAAAATATAATTTATAAATCATATATGTAAATAAAATGTATTTTCATAAATTAATTTTACCAAATATGGATATGGATGAAGATTTACTTTATCAAGAAGAAAAATAAGATCATTTATACTTGTAAACCTAAATCATGGAAGAGTAACGTGAATTGAATTATTAATCATCATGAATAAAAAGTTGATAATTTTAACTACCAAAAGGGATATTATATACATAACATAAATTTAAAGAGGTGTATATTAACGAATTTGAATCTATATAGTGGAAGTTGAGACAACATCCCTTAACTCGCATTTCCATTTAGTAGAACAATATTTTACCTCCATTATATTAAAATAAAATTTATAAAACATATATATTAGAAATGTATATAGGTATAGTATCATATATCACCCATTTATAACATTTAATCACCCCTCTATTAACAATATATTATTTTTTAAATATTTTGGGTGTTAACTATATCGTTTTTTATCTATGTTTTTATTTAGTATATCCAGTAATTGTTCATTTATTATGGTTCCTAATTATATATTATTTTATTCATTGTATTAATATTCTATAAATTCAATATATAACTTTTTAAACCCACCCACAAAATATAGAGATATTAAAATTAATTACACCATTTATGAATATGGTAGTCCTTACGTACTCTTGAACATTGTTTTTATTTTTCAGCGGATGAAAAATAATGAAAGTTGAATAAAAAATAATTAGTCCATAATTAGTAGTATATATATATATATATATATTAATCATTTAGACCATAAATATTTTTCATTAATGAAAAATGGCTTTCATCACTTCCTAGTGGTTTTAGTCCACTCGTACGCAACAATGACATTATCATTTTCCAACGAATTTGATAGTAAGAAAGGGTATGTGATATTATAGTTATAGATTCATATTAATTTCATATGTTTTATTCATAATCATTATATCTATCTTTATTAACATCAATTAAATGTGGTGATGCGAAATTATTTTAGAAAACTACATAGAGATAGTAAGTTGTATGTACGCATGAGTAATGATTTCACTTATAATAGAAGAAAAAGTATATCAAAATTTGTTATCCTATAATCATAGTAAAATATAAATATTTTTATGATACATTTATTTAATGAAGGGTACAATAAATTTTTAGTTTGTATAAAAATAATTAAACATGAAATATTCAATACAGACCACTACTTATTCATCTATAGTCTTCCTACAAATCTCTTTCAATGGAAACTATTGTTGGTCCTTTTGGAAGGGAAACACAATTATAAATTGTCTATATATATTTATAAGAATAATGTTATAGTTTGGGTGTAAATATATGCCTTAAAGTGGTTTATATATTAGAAAGGAGATATTTTCTTTTAAAATTAAGGGGAGAGGCATTCTCTGATTTTCATAATGTATTAAATAAGTTTAAATTAATTTTGAGACAAAAATAAATCAAATGTAATATAGTTAAAATATGAAGACTACATATGTATTAATCCTCATAAACTATAAAATTTTTATATGTTTTGGCTTATTTTATCACTTATATTTCAGTTATAACCCTATATTAACCCTTTTACAAATTACCATAATATTAAAATATTCAAAATATTAAGGCTTAATAATTTTAAATTAAAATTAAAATGAATAGGTAAGTGGAACATTTATGATTTTTAACACCATATCCCATTCATTTGAAAAAAATTATGATTTTATGAATTTTAAAAAAATTAATGGAATAGTTTTTATAATAATGTAATATAAATGTAATTTTTGGATATATTCATTTAAATTTACTTTAGATACCAAAAAAAACATTTGAATATAATTTTTCATAAAAATAATATAATTTAGGAAATTTTATATTAAAAATTTGTTATACAATTATTAGTTCATGTTATATTTATTTTTATGTTTATTAAATAATTTCATTTATTTTTATATTAATTATATTGATTATGTGTCTTGGCGTTGTGCAAGAATTTATGGTAAATATTTAATAACAAATTATTATAAATAAATTATCAGGATGAAACAAATTATTTAGATTTAAATTTGACAATTTTAACTAAATATATCCTATGATTATACCTTTTTGAATAATATATTATCATTGAAAAATAGAATGATATTTCTAATTATATTTACATAAAATAGAATAATATTGAAAAATCACTAAAAATTGCTTCAAAATGTTATATATTTCACTTTTGGATGATTGTGGATAATATATAATCATTCAAAAAAAATTAACTCAAGTGTATGGGTAATTCTAAAGCCCATATCATTTTATTTTTTTAAATAATTACTCAATTTACCCTTTATTATGATAAAAATAAGTACTAATGTTTTTATTTATAATGTCAAAAAATAAAACCAACCTATTAACATATTTTTTACCTCATGATGTTAAAAACTACATCTATTTTTCATGATTCAATTCACATAAAATGAAGTAATTATTGAAATCATATAATTTTAAATATATTATTACATGAATTTTAATATAATCATCTATTATTTATAAGAATAATATCATGAGTCCTAGTGTGTGTGAAAGATTGGGATCCTTAAAAATCAATCTGGTAATGAAATAAAACATCATCATTTTAGTATTTATAAATATCTTAAATCCTTGTGAGATCCAAAAATTAAAGAGGATTCAATGGGGAAAATGAAAAATAAATAGGTGATATAAGAAAACCAGTGAAGTAATGAGAATTATAAGGAACTCTAACTTATAAGTCAATCTTATAACATGACACATAAAAGATATGGTAATTAGTAGTCAAATTCAGTCATAATATAAAATTAATGGAATCATAATATCATACCATCATACTAAATGTGTAAGAAATATAAAACATGAGGTTAATTTAATTCAAGGCTAACAGGTGATAAAACATCTCATGGTGAATAGAGTCACACAATAGATTATGTTCACTCCCTAATCCCATGCAAGTTGTTTGGGGATTCGATGCCATTTTGTAACACTCAGATGTTTTAGTGAAATAATTTCTCTAAATAATTTTTTTTCAATATCTTTAATGGTCATAAATCTTGAGTTTAAATGAACCAAGCGTAATTGTTAATATAAATTAACTATTATAACCTAGCCTTTTCGTTAGCTTAAAAAAATATAACGAATATATGAAAATTTATGGTGAAGTCACTCACAAGAAATTAATATATATATATATATATATATTTAGTGAATTGATACTAATAAATGAAATTAATGAAATATATATATTATATTCTAAATAAAATATTTTTTATATTCATCCAATATATATTTTTGTTATATAGTATAAATAACCCATATTTGATGTATGAAAACCTATATTTTTCAAAAGGGTAATTTCTCACATTTTAATGGAGAACCCCTCTAAAATTATGATGTTGAAAATTATTACCTTATATATGACCAAATAAACATGTTATTATTAATATTGATATAAAAAATTATTTTGGATAATTTCTAATAATTTTTTGATAACGATAATGTTTTTAAGAATTGTAAAAATACAATAAATTTTAAATTAAAACAAATTTTTTTATCAAAATAATTTATATGATTAAATTATATTATTTAATTTTTTTAAAGTAAAAAACTAATATACTATTATGTTTTAATTTTATTTATGTAATTATCATAAATTGTAAATTTAATTCATAAGTAAAAAATTTTAATCATTTGGAATGTTTTTACTTTTAAAACCATGTTCTCTCATTCCGACAACAGGATTGATTTAAAATTAATCACATCATCTTCTGTGTTTTTAATTTTGAAAAAATGGATTCTATAATTAGAATTATTAGGTCCAAATTAATTAAATATCATTGTTTTATTTTTCAGTACTATGAATAGTAACATTGCATATCTTTATTAGTACAGTAAAAAGGTAAATCTGGTAATTAATGTTAATATTACTATTATAAAATTACACTAACAGTTGTCTAAATACTACTTTATGAGATTTTTGTCCAATAAATCATCACTGGGTATAAATTTTATCCATTTAATTCAGCTTGGATGCAATTAAGACATGAAATTTATTTTATTGGTAGAAAAGTTAAATAAGATTCACTCAAATTGTAATAATTAAATCATTTTTTATATAAGGTCGTATAAAAGATTAATTCAATGTTAAATAATAATTTAAAATCTACATTTTATTTATTTATCATGGTAATTTATATTTTATTTTTTAGGAAATAAAAATTATCATAATTGATTATACATTAATGATGATGAAATAATTGAAATGGTGAAAAATCAATAATATAGTATTTATTAAAATAATAATTACTATTAATATAACCAAACACCTGATAAAATATTATTGGTAGAGTATATATATACCATTATCATCCAACTATCATGATGGTGACCATATTGATTCATATAGAAGGTATTATGACCATTATATTATTTTACATAACATGATATAAAAGTTGTCACCTTCATAATTTAATATGTATAACATTTTAAATATTGTATTTTCCTGAAGCTAAATTAGACTAAAAATATTCTTCTGAAATATAACATAGTTATCATCCTCATTTTATTTTATTTTTAATTTATCGTCAAAATTGTGTCTATTAAATAATAACACAAAATTGATTTATTGAATATTTTGTTAATAGAGATAAGAAATAAATGTTATAAAAATGATAAATTAAATAAAAATTTTCATAATTAATATTTATATTAATTTAAAATATTAGAATTTCCTATTAGTAATATAATAAAACAATTTTCATGAAGTTGACTTCTTTTATTAAAATTTTTAAAATGAAATGAAATGATTAGTGTCAAAATTGATTTTTTTTCAATATTTATCAAAAGAAAGTTTTATTAAATTTTTTACAAATCATTAACACTTTTAAAAAAATATAATAATCATTATATGGTATTAAATGTTCTAATATATTTATTTATTGTAAATTTTACATCAAATAAGTAAATATTGACCCATTTTAATATTTAATTATCTATTACTATAGTTAAAATTTAGATAGAATAACTAGGTGTTAATTAAGAAAGGTAAGGTTTAAATTTACAGAAATAATTGTCAAAAATTTATGGGTTGATGATATTTAAATTTAATCTAATATAATATTTATATTAAGGTCCAATTTTTGGTTCCATGATTGGGTATGATTTAGTTATAAATTAATATTTGTGATGTTTCCAAAATTTCCCCTCACCTCAATTATAAAAGGGAACATCCACCCTCACATATTAACTTCACTATTATGGTTAATGCTTGGACATACCACACATGTTCCATTATCAACTCCCCTAGTAACATTATATATGTTTTGGTATTCTCTAATTACCATGTATAGTGTTTTAAGTGATGATTTAGAGGAAGGACGTCGAAGAAGAAGAAAATATCCTCTTCTGATTCTTTCGAAATTATTTCTTCATCTACGTCTTCCTCATAAATTATTTAATTATAAATTAATAATTATATTATCGCATATATACTGCGATTTTGTTATAATTATTGAAAACTCATATTCCATCACCAATCCATCCTATGAAAAATGAAATCCACATGTTTGTGTACGTATAATGTACCGTCTCCAAACCATGGTGTGATGTTTTTTTAACCACCGAATTATATTTATCTGTATAATTATGGATGTAATAAATATATATATGATTATTATAAAATGATATTTATTATTGAATATTATACTCTATCCACTTCAATACCATTCAAGAACTATGGTAATGATATCGTCGCTTCTACGTGCGTATGGTTTACCATCTCAATGATGTGAGTTGATTAATGTTAATGATATTCATTAAATAGTGATTATATAAATGTAAATAATGATTAAATATGTTATATATTATTTAAATATCATTTTATAATGATATAACTATGACCTAACAAGGAGAACTAAAATTCATTCGATAGAACATGCATTAGAACATAAAGTTGTTAATATCTTAATAATGAGTAACAATGAAATGTTATTAACAAACATGTGATAATATGATCATATATTCTAAAATAAAAATTACTATTTTTGTTAGATAACTAAATGAAATTAATCATTATAGTATAGGTTCTAATACATATAATGGAAATCAGACCCTTGATAATGGATAATTTCAAAATCTCATTATCATCAAAGATTGTTTTTACAAAAGTATTTTCATGGGTATATTTAACATTCACATCCATGTTTCCTATATATATAATATAATTTTTTTTCTTTTAATTTTTTTTAAATTCAGTATTACCCATTTGTAAATTATTATTAAAATTAATTAAATGAATCATTTTCTGGTATTCGATACGCGTTACATTATTATTTTTCGATATAAGTACGAGGAGAATGTTTTTTATCAAATACGAAATGAATAGAAATTTATGTTTTCATAGACCCTTATTTTCATGAAGCTTCATCTACTAATTCTTAGATGTATTTTTTAAAAATATATTTTCTTTTCAAATTGTCCTGAATTTTCAGAAAATCAGATTTTTCTGATAAAGAAAGGATATTTTACTCAAGAATTAATTTCAATTGTTTTTCAGAATTATTTTCTAAATGAGAAGAAGTTATTTAAATAGATTTATGTTTATATAACTATTATTACTGTTATTCTATTCTATTTATTATGTAATTTTTTTTATAAAATACAATCATTTTATGTTGATTATTGTGGAATGATATTCAAAAAATAAATTTTTGTTCATGAGGTTATGATATGATGAATTATTAAATTTTTTGGGTTCAAATAATAATTATTTATTTATGAGATGGGTGTGAACTATGTGTCCCTCCAATTCATTAAGTATATATTTATATCACATGAGATAGTCATAGCGGGATCATGAAGTGATATCAGTTTAGAAAGACAAGGCTGGAAAGAAGGTGTGAACTTGGTTCAGTAATGGACTTTGTCCACTATGATGGTATTGGAAATAAGCCTTGACTAATATTAAAAGACATTATATGATTTTCTATATTCCAAATAACATTTTTTATTCTATTATGACATTAGGGATTATTTCCATTGATTCTTATGATCTATTTTCCCACGACATGGTACCACTATATTTCATGTGCATAATAAGAATCTGATATATTATGTTCTTGGGTATTATGATTATGATATGATTAATATTTCCATTTTTTACCTTTATAATTAATCTAAGAACACCCACTCATTTTATTCTTTTCCCCGTGACATGGAGAATGTTATGCAGTAACATATGCTAAAAAGGAGTCTAGTTATGAGGAAATAATCTAAAGACATTGTAGATGTTTAATGACCCAGGTTTTTTATGTTACCCAATTTTTAGACACATTATACCTATATAGTCCTATCATGAATTTATTATAATTATTAAGGAATATTTTTTAATTTTGATGTAAAATCAATGTATCTAATTTATGGATTATTATATATTATATCAAAGGAATGGTATAGTTATTCTATGGAAAATACGATTCAAAAAACATAGTAACGCCCCAAAGGATATGTTGAATTATAAGATACTATACTAGTATTTCAAAAAAGACTTATAATAACCTTGGATAAAACCTAATGTGCCCTACATTGAAACTATATTCTTCATTATGGGGTTTACATGTAAATCCCCCAAATGATACATGGTTAAATGACTAAAATATTTGACACTTGTCAACAAGGTGCACCTTCATTTTTTGGAGACTACCAGATTAGAACTTTACAGTTATGTTTGCTTGGCCGGAAGTAGTGATCATGATCGGTGACCTTATGGGATGTTTCCCAGGGTGTGTGTGAGTGCGGACAAAACAGACTAGAAAGGACATGTGTTGGCTTATGGGGACTCTCATTAGTCAGATAACTAGTTCAAGGATGTGGGTGGGCCCCCGGGTGGAGACCACATATCAGCAGGGAAACTGGTGGTACCTGGTGGGCCAAGACCGAACAGCCATGTTAATGCGGGGTGGTTGTGCTGTCATCGGGGCCCGGTTGTGACATTGGGCATCAAAGGTGGTACCCAGCCTTAATTGTAATGCACATCCTGGGTTGAGATGTAGATCCCATAATGAGGACATTGTGCTCTAATGTGAGGGTGATTATAATGCCCCCAAATGATAAATGGTTAAATTAATAAATTATATAACTCATGTCAACAAGTTACACCTTCCTTTTTGGGAGCCTAAATGATTAGAAATCCATAATTAAGCGTGCTTGGCCTGGAGTAGTGATCAGGATGGGTGTCCTTCTGCAATGTTTCTCTAGGTGTGTGTGAGTGAGGACAAAAAAACTGGAATGGAAATGTGTTGGTCTATGGAGACTTTCATTAGTTAGATAACCAGTTCAGGCATGTGGGTGGGCCCAAGGGTGGTGACCACCTGTCAGCGGGGGAACCGGCAGTAGCTGGTGGGCCAGGACCGACGACCATGTTATGGTGGGGTGGATGTGCTGTCATAGAGGCATGATTGTTACATTATAGATGTGACACGATCAAATGATTAATCCTGGTGAGCTAACCTGGTAGAGTAGACGATTCACACCACTTGAGCACGTTGCATGAGTTCCAGCGCCATAGGCCACCATGGTTCAAGGGAGAATCGGACCCACATGTAGCTGAGGATTGGCTGGACGTAGTGGTGAGAGTCTTCAGGATTTTAGGGACACTAGTAAAATTCATGGTGGTCCTTGTCGCGAGTCACCTTTAGGAAGTAGTAGGCAGATAGTGAAGCCTATTTCTCTAGGTGCATGACGTGGAGAGGCTACTATGGATAGACTACGAGATCCTGTTTCAGCTGGATTTTTTCCCATACACCCTTCGAACGGTGCGTATATAAGAGATACTGAATCTACAGCAGGGTAGCATGATAGTAGCACAATACTCATCAAGGATGACCGACCTCTCACGCTACTCTACGTATATGATATGGTACCCATTATTTAGGGCCCGGACCTTTGAGCAGGGTCTCCGGCGAGAGATCAGAGCTCTGATGATCTCACTCAGCATCCTGATGTAGGCAGGGGTACTAGAGAGATCCATCCTATTAGAGAGTTTCCTTACTTAGAAGTCTCCAGTAGCGATACCCACCACTAGCCGACAGGCAGCAGAGTCTTCTGCACCTGGATGTTGATAGATTGCGTAGAGGTCCAAGAACACCAGACCTATAGGTGGTCGACCGCATTACTAAGGATCAGTTGTGTGGGGCACTCGGAGTGGAGACATAGCCAGTCATGCTAGGAGCAGGCAGTGTTACTCATGCGGCAGGCATGGTCACATGGCATGTGACTATCTAACCCACCGTTCTTATGGTTATCATACAGTTGAAGGATCTTCTAGTATAGGTAGAGGTTCGATCGAGGCGGTCCATAGGGATGAGGTGGACGTGTCATAGGAGTTTGACATGCAGTGGGTGGCGACCGACGTTACGAGGTGTTACCAACACAACCACCAATAATTCCTCACCAACCGCAGGGAGCAGGTGGATAGGGGAGATATCTGCTCTAGGAAGCTGAGGATTACGATCATAGTGCTCCAGAGATGATTCGAGGTACGATCTATGTCTACTCCACCTTATTTGCAGTTCTTATAAGCAAAGGTTCCAGCCACTCTTTCATCGCCACATCTCTCATTTGAATCATGGAGATTCCAAATGAGCCGTTTGTTCGATCCTTGCGGATAGAGACTCTAATGGGCGTATATTTGATGATTACGCACTGGTGCCGGTAGTGCGAGCATACACTAGGATGCAAGAGCATCGTCTAGGATCTCCTAGTAGTGGCGTCGAGTCCATACGATGTCATCATGGGTTTGAACTGGCTATCTACATTCCTTGCTCAAATCAACTCTATTAGATGAGAATTTCAGTGTTTCGTCATGGATGGGACTAGGTTTACCTTCACCGACAAGAAGGGAGACATTGCTGTACAAGACGAACTTACTCGGAGGAGGGTGCAACCGATCATTCACCAGTTGTCTTGCCTTACCCTCAGAGTGGTTGATGTGGAGAGTCCAACTTATCTTGTAGTGGTGGACCTGTACATGGATGTTTTCCGTAATGATGTTCTAGGACTACCTCCTCACATGGGAGGTGGAATTATACATTGACCTGTACCCCAGGACGACACTGATCTCTACACCAGCATATCGCATGGCTCCTGCCGAGCTTTACAAGATGAGTGTATAGCTAGAGGAATTACATGGGAAGGAATTCATATGGACCAGAGTATCTCCCTGGGCAGCCCTGATTCTGTTCGCTAAAAAGTTGGATGGGAGCTTGAGGCTCTCTTTCGACTATCGTCTCCTGAACCAGGTGACCGCAATGAACAAGTACCCACTTCCGAGGATTGATGACCTCTTTGACTAGACGAAGGGAGCACGGTGGTTCTCAAAGATAGAACGCAAATTAGGTTATCACCAGCTCAGAGTTAGATATGATGATGTATAGAAGACGGCCTTCAGGTGTTGTTACATCCACTATGAGTTCTTGGTTATTCCCTTCGGCGTAACCAATGCTCCAGCAGTGTTCATGAGTCTAATAAATAGTATCTTCCAACCTTACCTCGATCGTTTTGTCATAGACTTCATCGACGACATTCTGATCTACTCGACTACTGAAGAGGAGCATGCGTACCATTTACAGGTTGTACTGGACACTCTCCGAGAGCACCAGATTTATGGAAAACTCTCAAAGATCTAGTTTTGGATTCAATAGGTTCACTTCATGGGACATTTCATCTTGGAGGATGGAGTTGCAGTGGATCCAGTGATGATCAAGGTGGTACTTTCTTGGAATCCACCTAGGAGTGGGATGGAGGTACAAAGATTCCTGGTTTGGATGGATACTATCGGAGGATCATTCCAGACTTCTCTAGAGTGGCAGCACCACTATCATAAATGACAAAGAAGGGGAAACCCTTTTGTGGTCAGAGAGATGCCAACCGAGATTTCAGGAGCTAAGGCAGAGGCTAACTAGTTCCCCTATCTTGAGACTTCAAGAAGAAGGTGTAGGGTACGTAGTCTACTGCAACGCATTAGGGACCATACTTGAGTGTGTCCTGATTAAAGATAGAGCAGGGATCACATAAGTTTCACGGAAGTTGAGGCAACATGAGTAGAACTACGCTACCCATGACCTGGAGATAGAAGCAGTGGGCTTCTCCTTGAAGATTTGGCAACACTATCTGATGGGTGAACGTTTTACCGTGTACTCTGATCACAAGAGTCTCATGTATATATTCTCTTAGAAGGACCAGAACCTGAGATAGAGGCTATGGGTCAAGTTCCTCTAGGAATATGACTTAGAGACAGTCTTTACTCCTGGGAAGGGGAACTTTGTAGCAGATTCTCATAGTAGGAGATCTATTATACATCTTCTAGGAGGGGAGAGAGATCAGATGGATACCTTAAAGATATCTTTTGTGGATAGTGATGGAGCAGCATATCTACAGTCTCTTATAGTCTCTCCCCCAATTTTTCAATGAGTCAGGGAGGCACAGCAATGGGTCGTTAACTATGAGACACGACGTGCTCAGATATCCACAGGGCAAGCACCTGAGGGATTTTCTAAAGGTTGGGGAGCATGTCATCCTCTTTGGAGGATGTACCTTGGTACCAGTGGAACTTCTAGAATAAGTGTTGAGGGAGTTACACACATCCCCTCTAGAGACAAATCCAGGAGTGTCGAAGATGTACCAGGATCTTCGACGATAGCACTGGTGGCCAGGTATGAAGAAGGCAGTAGCAGAGTTTGTCTCACAGTGCCTCACTTTTCAGCAAGTGAAGGCATAGCACCAGGTACCTGCAGTCTTGGTTCAGCCTTAAGGGATCCCAGAGTGGAAGTGGGATAGGATATCAATAGACTTCGTGATGGTTCTTCCATGTACATACAGGGGTCATGACTTGATTTTGGTGATCGTTGGCCGACTCACCAAGTCATCCCACATCTTATCAATCAGAGAGCAGGGTTCAGTAGAGAGCTTAGGACGCCTCTATGTGCAAGAGATTGTGCGACTACATTGAGTACATTCCTCTATTGTCTCTGACCGTGATTCATGGTTTACTTCCCAGCTATGGAAGGGGTTGTAGGACGCTTTAGGGAGATAGCTTCGGTTGAGCACCACCTTCCATCCTCAGATAGATGGTCAGACTGAGAAGACCATTCAGACGCTCAAAGATATGCTCCATGTATTTGTTCTCGACTTTAGTCAAAGCCGGGAGGATCACTTGACTTTGGTGGAGTTTTCATACAACAACAGCTATCACTCCACCATCGGTATGGAACCATTGAAGGCATTTTACGAGAAACCTTGCAGATCACCTTTGTGTTGGACTAACCCTGGGGAGTCAGCACTAGTGGGACCAGAGATGGTGCGAGCTACCATGGAAATGGTGCAGATCAGGAAAGAGAGGATGAAGACTGCAAAGAGTAGACAGAATTCCTATGATAACAGGAGATGGAGACCTCTGAAGATCGAGGATGGAATCCACATCTTTCTACGGGTCTCACCTCGATCAGTTCTACAATGATTTGGACTAGGCGGTAGGTTATCTCCAAGGTTCATCAGACCTTTTCAGGTCGTCAACACAGTTGGCGAGGTGGCTTGCCGCTTAGCTCATCCACCTGTGTTGCACCAGGTGCACGACGTATTCCCCGTATCTCAGCTGAGGAGATATGTTCATGACCCTTCCCACATCATCGACCATGAAGAGTTAGACGTCGATGATGGGGAGACTTTTAGAGAGGTTCTAGTGGAGATTGAGGATTGACAAGAGCCGGCCCTATGTGGATTTTCAATACCTCTGGTGCACATTTGCTGACAGCACGGGAACCTCTAGGAGATCACATGGGATCGGGAGGGTCAGATGCATGCTTAGTACCCCCATTTGTTCCAATAGTTCGAGTTGTAGCTTATGAGGATGTAAAGCATTGAGGTGTGGAGAATGTAAAGACTCAAAATTTCCATGAATTTTTTTTCTTAAATTCCTGGGATTTTTACGAGTCTACAAATTTTTACAGTGCTTGATTCTGAGTCCCGGTGTGTTCTGAACCAATTTCTGAAGTTTAGTTTGGGTACGTTCAGTAAATGTACGAGCGTGTTTTTATATCTTTTGAACTGGTGCTCAGAACTGATATCTGAGGGCAATATTGAACTCGCAGCCCCAGTATTCGCTTAAGAATACTTTCACCTCGATGGTGGATGGTTGAGAATAAAAGTTATTTTTTCTTTATTATAAAAAAATAATAAAATAAAGTGTGCAACACATTATTTTATTTTAAGCTACCATGGGAGTTTCTTGGTTAAAACAACCACTTGGGAGTTGAAGGTGGGGCCTCTATACCCTAACCTCCCATGAGTGGTTATGCTGGGGGGGCTCACCCGAGAATAACCTCCTGTGAGAGGTTATGGTGGTGGGGCCCACCCGAGCATAACCTCTCGTGACAGGTTATGATGTGGGACCACATGAGGCTTAACCACTATTAATGAATGAGGATAAAACCTCTTTACCTCCCCATTAAATGGGGAGAAACCCCTTGACCCACCCCCTTTAATTAAATGGAGCCAACCGCATTTATTTAATATTCTATCCTCTCATGGATTAATTGGAGGAACCTACATATTTAATTCACCTTTTTCAAAATTGTGAAAATGATTAAAATAATAGAAAAACTCTTATTTTGGGCACTTTCTTTTGGTGGATCATGGGAGAAAAGAGAATTATCTCCAATGAAGAACGCCCTTCTGGAAAATAACTCTATCCCGAAGAAGAACGCAGACGAGGCATGCCTTACACTATGAAGAACAAAATCCTCCGACCTTCTTCCTCGGACTCCTTGGATGTGGGACTTGTTCTTCTACCACGGATTGACGACCATCTTTCTGCGACGTCAACGAATGAAGACCAGTGAATCAAAGTTAGGGGTTTAGTTTCTTTTAAGTGTCATGTTATTCCTTTCTTTTAAAAACGAAAAATAAAAATGTTTATCTTTGTAGGATGAATGTTGTACTTCGTTCATAGGAACCAATTATTATCACCCTAATCTCGGACAGTGCGGGCCAACCTGACATGGCCCGACATCCTTCGTTGATCTCTCTTCTTGTGACGTTCTATGGCATGGAATTAAGGCAATGGCGAGAAGGCGGCAACGATGAAGGCTGGGTTACCTGATACCTCCTCGAATTCTGCCACCCCCGCGGCATACCGATGCACCCAGCTGAACACTGTCGGCCAAAGCAGCGCCAGACCTGCCTTTCCGCAGCCTTCAGGTTCCCTACCCGACATGAAGCACACCATCCCATGGCCTCTCATCACTATGCCCGACGGGAGGCCCTCTGGCTCAGCGCCCTTCTGGCGCCTAGGCGACCCAACCGACCCATGTCGCGGCCTACCCAGCACCCTCGCGCCCTGCTTGGCACCCTGCCATCTCCCACACGGCCTTCCCAGCCCTTGTAGTGGCCTACTCGGCACCCTACCGGCACCCCTGAGGCCTGTTTGGCCCCTACCATGCCTTGCCCCACGCCCTGCCCAGTGCACCCGCTGCAAGCCTGCGCTCCGGGCGACCTGGCCGCTGGTCTCCCAACCTCCCGGGCTGAGTCGCCCAAGCAGCGCCCAATCCACGATGGCCGAACCAGCCTGTCCTCCTGGGTCGTGTCACCTGAGATGCACCCCTCGTGATGCTTGTCGAACATGCCTCAGCCTTCGGGTCGAGTCGCCTATGTGGTGACCTCTGGGCTGAACCGCCATCGCTGTCCGCTGGGCCGGGCCTAGGGGACCGGGCCAAAACATACCAGGACGACCCACACAATAGGCCGGGTTATACCCAGCGAGAATGACCGGGACAGTTCAGACTGGGATGGGAAGAATCAGTCGGACCAGACCCAGGCCCATTACTGACCCATTACCTTCTTGGGTAATATATTTGGCACCAGACGTCTGTTTGACGAACCGTCAGTGGCGTCGTTATTCATGGAAATAATCCATACCTTTGAGAATACCCCACCAGAGTTCAGGTTATATTTGAGTTAGGGTCAGGCTGGATCATACACGAATCAAACCAGCCCCCCTGGACTAAAAGGCTAATAACCACCAGACCGAGCCTCAGATTGACGTGTCGTCTATTGCACTGAGACCCCAATGACGTGGCAGACCTTTGTGATACTTCTTCATGGGACATCACGGTATTTGAAGTATTTTCAAATAGCTTGTGGAGAAGATCTTTCCAATTATGATTAGGCAGAGTGTGGAGCCCAGTAGCTAGCAGACCTCACGACTTCTTGACTGATTCGACACTGAGTGATTTGACTAGCCCAGTGGGGAGTGCCTGGTAGTTGGCGGCAGAACCATAGTGAATGAGCGCTTGGTAGTGAGTGGGAGACCCATGGGACTAGACAGGAGGAGTACCTCTACAGGCTATTAAAGGGATCGCCTTGTAGATTGTAGCATACTCACAGTAGAGGAGCACCTGGCAGTTAGAAGTAGACCCACGATACTCGACAGGAGGAGTACCTCAGCAGTCCAATGTTAGTGAGAAGCACCTCAGTGTCCTGAAAATCCCATTGTACTCGACAGATGATGAGTTCTCCAGCAGATGTGGTTTTGATAATGAAAATCCTTGTTTGATCTGAGTCAATGAATTTGTGTTTTCCTCATAATTGATATGGTTTACTATATAAGTTAGGTATATGTATGGGAATATACCAAAGTAATGGTTATCCATTTATTTCATAATCTGTGGTTTATTCTTGTTGGATTTTCTAAGACCTTGAAGGTCTCAGGGTCCCTACTGAGCATCGTTATACTCACCCATGCACGCGCTATGCCCGCACCTAGTTGTGTTGGTTTTCGACAACGTACAACACTGACTGATACAGATAGTAGTAGGACTAGACAGTATCTGGAGGTGAACCACTCAGCATTACGGTACGTGGAGTAGACGGACAGACGTGGAGTGCTGAGGAGGCCATCTGTACCTACCCTTTAGGTAGGAACCCCGGAGGACGACCAAGTAGGCTCTTTACGTTTCTGCAGTTGTAATTGATTTCAGTTGTACTTGTAGTTTCCTATTGGGCTTGTATTTTTGGGCCCTTATTACATTACAGTACTTCTTTTGTATTTAGTTTTACATAGTGTTTTGCATCTAGTTGTGTTCTCTGATGTGTTTGTGAACATTTATAAAGGAAATGCCTTCCCAGTTTAGGGATTTACGCCTTTGGTGCTAGTCTCCTGCCCCTGTCCTATGGTAGGCGGGCTTATGGTAGTCATGGTACGGTCCCTGAGGGACGGGTTGTGACATTCCCCTTATGATTAGAGTTTATGAAACTATAATTATTTTTTTAAGTAAATTGATCAAACCAAATGGAACATGGTTAATGGGGAATGTGATAGGAAATGCATTTAATGTGCCCATGAGAAACCAAATATTATGGGAGTTATTATACAAAATAATTTTGTTATGATCACACAACAATGTCAAGTTATGAATCATGCTTGACATCCAAATGAGAAAAAGAGGGAAATACATTCTATTGAGTCTTTCATGAGGGAGAATCTACCTACTTTCATTGTGTCTTGTGATCCATTAGTGGAAAAAATTGTATCCGTACCACTAAAAATATATTTTATGTTATCAAATCTTCATAACATGATAAATTCATATTATAAATCTATCTTTTCGAAGGTTAAGCTAATAAATAGTTGAACTATATCATGAATGCACATGAAATATTGGAAATACAGTCCATATAATGGGGAAATTTCATGAACATATTTTCCAATAAGTACATTCATCATAATCCTTGTACAAAGAAGGAGAGGGAGCTTGTTGAAGTTAAGAAATATGAAAATGAATATATCAATACCTAAGAAGAATATTTTTAAATACATTCAAGGTATGATTCTGGAATTATCATCTAACTTGAGAGTAAAATTGATCAATTCTTTAGTGGATTAATACCATATTTCCTATGGGTATTATCCACAAGGGACTTTAATAGCTATGAAGAAATCGTTTGATGTTCCTTAAAAGTAGATATGGATATTGGATTAACCTATTTGTCATATGGGATTAATAAAAATAGAATAATGGAACTCATGGTAAAATCTAAATATCACCCTAAAAAAGATGAATTTTCCCTTATGTACAAAGTGTTGAATGAATCATGGAGGAAATTTTATTGAAGGGACTAATTAAAGTTTTATGTTTGGAAAGTAAGGTCACTGGTTTGTGGTATGTTGACATAATGGAAAAAACCTGTCTAATTATGCGAATATAGAAAAATTAAAATAGAAATAAACTCATACACTTCAATGTAATAATTGAAAGGAAATGGAGAATTATGCCAATCAATGCCATAATCTAAGTGTTATTGATGTTGGTCAACATCTGAAAACTCATAATTACCAAGAAAAAGGCAAGTCACATGCAGTCACTATCAATGATGTGGGGTATGATAATGATGTGGTGAAAGGTACAATTATCATCCACTCTATAGTAGAAAATGTTTAATTTCTTAGTAGATCCACCAAATCTTTTATTTTGGAATTATTTTCTATAGTTATAGACATATTAAATCAACAATTAGATGTTTAGTTATCTATTAAAACACCTAATTGTAGAATTGTCACCTCAAATTTTATTAATTCATATCTAGGTGAGGTTTCTAGGAATGTTCATCCTTAAAATATTGTTATCATTCTTATAGAAGAATTTAATGTAATTCATTGCATGGATTGGCATTCTTTATATGGATCTGATATCAATTTCCAAGGAAGGTAAGTCACATTTTATATTCTAGATCAATCTATGATCATATTTCAAACAAAGGATATATATGAAGTTATCATAATAATTTCCTCCATATTATGGGTCTAGATACCTATCAATTATGGTTATTTATATCAAATTTCTAGGTAGAACATCAAAATTATTAATAAACCCACTATAAGGAGTTTTATTATGAATTTATAGAAGATTTACTCAGTCTTCTTCAAAATTGGGATGTTGAGTTTTCAATAGAACTCATATTTGGTACTTTTAATAATTAAAAGACACCATATAAAATGGACCAAATTGAGTTGTATGAATAGAAGAAGAAACTACCAGAGAATATTAAAAAGGTATAAATATATACTAGTGCATCACCTTTGGGAGAATCTATTCAATATTTTATGAATAATGATGGATCAATGAGATTATACATTGATTATCTAAAAATTAATAAGATCACTATGATGAAAAAATATCATTTTCCCAGAATTGATGACATATTCGAGCAATTGTGAAGATATAAATAGTTTTACATGATTGATATTCATTCATGATATCATCAATTAATGTTAAAGAAAGAGGATATACCAATCATAGAATTCCATAAATGGTATGGACTCTATAAATTAGCAGTGATGCTTTTCGTCATAATATTCCACTATTATCTCCATGGATCTCATGAATATAGTATTTAGAGACTATATTGATCATTTTTTTTAGTATTTATATATTATATTGATTTTTATTATAATAGAATGGAATAACATGAATATCACATGGGAATTGCACTAAATATCCTAAAAAAGACAAGATTTAAGAAAAATATACCATGTGTGGATTTTGGCATCATAAAGTGTCATTTTTGGGTTACATAATATCAATAGATGGAATATATAGGGATCTTGAAAAAATAGAAGTTATTGAATGTTGGATGAGGCTAAATACAATAACTAAAATCCTAATTTTTCATGGTTTGGCTGGATATTTTTTATTTATTTTTTGAATAATTTTTTTGGATTATCTAATCCACTCACATGTTGACTCAGAAAGAAGTTATGTTTATATTGTTGGAGTAACATGAATAGAGTTTCAAAGATCAAAAAAGATGGCTAGCTAGTGAACATGTGATTACACTACATTGTAGTTGATAAATGATTGTGTTCTATAGTGATTCATACAATAAGGGTTTGGGATGTGTTCTCATGAATAATTATATAGTTATAGTATATGCCTCGTGAAAATAGAAAATCCATGAGAAAAAATTACCCCACTCATGATTTGGATTTATCTATGGTAATATTTTCCATAGATATAGAGGCATTAAATTTACGGTGAAAGGTGTGATATTTATACTGAGCATAAGAGTTTAAAGTATGTTTTCACTCAAAAGGTGCAGAATATGCATCAAAGAAGAATGTTTAAATTTATTAAAGATTATATCTACTCAATAAAATACCCCCATGGTACAGGGAACATGGTGTAAGATGCTTTGTTTCTGAAGGACCATGAAATGCTATCCCTGGTGAGCATCCGAAAATTCCCAATATTTCAGGATTTGCAAAGGATGGATCTGGAAATTTTATAGGAAGTGGAAAAATATTTTCTATATGAAATGAATGATTGACCAACTATACAAGTGAAGAGTAAGGATGCAGAGAAAAATGATATATATCTAGAAAAAAGGAGAGAAATTTTCTTGAATTCAACCTTGGTTATGAGGAAATAAAAATGATCATGAACCAGTTTTATTTTCCATCCATACTAGAATTAATGAATGAGAAATTATATGAGGCCCATATATATCATTTCTATATTCACCCTGGAAGAACTTTTATGTACATGGACATGAAATAGTATTTTTTAAGGGATGTTATAAAAGGATATGTTGTAAAATATGTCTATTAGCACTTGTTTTTTCATCATGTTAATTATGAGCGAAAAAGGTCTAAGGGGATGTTAGAACCATTATCCATACCAGAATGAAAACCAAAAAAACATCTCTATGGAATTTTTCATGAAACATCCCAAAAAAGCTAAAATATATAATTCCATATGGGTTATATTTGATAGGATTATGAATTCATCACACTAAATTGGTATTAGAGATGATTAATCAATTAAACAACTAGCCAGTATATATATAAAGAAAGTAGAAATATTGCATGGATTACCTCTTCCCATTATATTTGATATAGATCTGAGGTTTACCTCGATGTTCTAGTGAATATTTCAACAAGTTCTAGATACAAAGTCTTGTTTTAGCACATCTTATCATCCCCAAATAGATAGTTAGTTTGAGATTCCAATTCAAAATCTAGAATATATATAGGGAATTATATTTATAAATTTTAAACATGTTTGGGATCCAAAAATAAATTTGGTTGAATTTTCTTACAAAAAAATCTTCCACTCTAGTTTTAAAATGGATCCTTATGAATCCCTATATGGAAATAATTGTATAACACTAACATACTAGGATGAAGTTGGTGAAAGAAATCAATTAGGATCTGATCACGTTGATGAAATGGTAGAAAAGGTCATATATATTCAACAACATATAAGAGTAGCTCACTGTCTGTGAAAAGGTTGCACTGACAACAGATTAAATGGCATAGAGTTTGAAGTGGGTCACAAGTTGTTTTTATGAATTTCTCCGAGGAATACGGTAATAAGATTTGCAAAAGAGGGCATGCTAAGCCCTAGATATAATATTCCTCGAAAAATTATGGATTGTGTTGGTAATGTAGGTTACTGATTGGTGCTTCCACTGAATCTCCCTCATGTTTAGGATATTTTCCATGTATCTACCCTGAGAAAGTACATACATGATCCACCACATGTAGTAAACTCAAAAGTTTCACTGCTGGAGAAAGATATTTTGTATGAGGAACAACTGATAGGGATTCTGGATCTTAACATCAAAGTTTGGCGAAACAATCCCACTATCTTGGTTAATGTTTTGAAGAGAAACCACCAATTTATGTAAGATATGAAGGAACATGAGGATATTATGAGGGAGATATACCTGATCTTTTTTTATCCAAGTGACTAATTGGGATGGTTATATTCAGTTTAAGGGGGTAGAATATTACACATGAATGTTTTAATTAAATTTTTTCTCTAAATAGTTTTTACTCAATCCCTTTTTTTTCATGCAATCATGATTTCAGTAAAACATTTAGATAACCTTAATATAAATAAACCATTATTATCTAGCTGTTAAGTTAGATGGAATAAATATAATGATCTTATTAAAATTATTGGTGAAGTCATTCAAATTCAATTTTTATAAATATTTTTTCTCGTATTAATAAATTTATCTAATTACAATATCTCAATTAAAATAATGAAATATATATGTTATATACTTAATAATTTATTTTTGTATTCATCTAATTCATATGTTTGTAATATACTATAAATAAACCCTATATGATGTATACAAACAAATATTTTTCAAAAGGAAAATTTTCCACCTTTTAATGGTGATCCCATTTTAAATTAGGATTTTGAAAAATAAATAATTATAATATGAAAACATCAATATGTTCTTTTTAATAGGGATATAAAAATTTATTTAGGATGAATTTCTAATATTTATCACATAACTTTCATGTTTTGATGAATATTAAAAATTCACTAAATTTGATGTGAAAGAAACTTTGTACATCAATATATATTATAGTGTTAAATTATAATATTGAATGTTTTTAAAGTTTAAATAGAATATATATTTGTCATTAAATATAATATATTTCATTATCCTTAAATTAAAATTGAAGACATTTATAAAAACATTTCAATAATTGGAAATTTATTTAAATTTAAAAACATGTTCTCTTATTCATATAGTGGGATTGATTTAAATGAAAATATTATACATTCTATTTTTTTAATTTTGAAAATTGTATTCTATAATTGAAACTATAAAGTCCAAATTATGTAAGTATATTTATTTTATTTTTTGGAATTATGAATAGTATCTTCGATAATTTGCATTAATAAGGTAGATGGGTAAATCAAGTAATTAAGGATAAGAATACTATTATAAAATACCTCTATCAAATGTATTAAAATCATTTAATATGTACGTTTCGACCTAAATCATCATTAGGTCGAAATGGTATCCATTTGAATCGTCTTGGATGAGATTAGGATATTTATATTATTTTATTTTATGAAATTTCAAACATGTAACACTCAAATTTAAATAATTAAATCGTTTTTTATATAAATTAATACAATAGATATATTTGATTATAAATAATTATTAAAAATATGTGATTATTTTCTTCATCATGGTAATTTAATTTTAATTTTTAGGAAATAAATAATATCCTTAATATATTTTACATTCATTATGTAGAAATTATTTATTATATAGAAAATCATTAATATATTTTTTAGTTAAATAAAAATAAAAATAAAAAGAACCAAATACTTGGACTAATCTTCTTGGTCTAGTATATATTGATCATAATCATTTAACGACCAATATAGTAAATATTGGGAGACTTATAGAATGGATTGTGACACATATAATATTTTATTTAAAGTGATGTCAATGTTGTCCCCTTCATAATACCAGAAAATCATAGCCAGAGGATAGTGCCTAGACCATTTATTAAAATTAAATAAAATGATAGTAAACAAGAACCACAAAACCAAAGAGACAACTACATATCTTAGAAACCAGACCCGTCAACACATCCCTGGTAAAAAACATCCTTCGCTGTAACTAATTCACATTATGAGAAGTCATAATGCTTTAGAAACATAGCATACTTCCATCTTAGATTCAACGTCTCTAAGAAAGAAACTCTGTGTTTCCAAAATAAGACCTAGGGGACACCAACTATGGCAGATAGGAGTAGTCCTTCCTCGTCCTTTTTCTTGGTGGAGCAATCAAGACTTCCTGATTTCTGATGATATTCATCCTCCCCCCCCCCCTAAACAATGTCACCATACGAAAACCAGATCAAGCCACTATCATTCTCCTTGGTACTATCAGAGTAATCCCACCCATTAGCAAGGGATATTCACCTCATGATTTCCATCACTCTCTTCTCATCCCTTTTGAAATTAACTATTAGTAACAATCATCACGTGACACTTTTTTTGCTCCACAAACTCATGACCATCCGTTATCCCCTACTACAGAAGTCCTTTTCTAGTTATATCCTACTGAGAGGGAAGCCTTGTCTACATACTGATGAATTAATTCGTTGGAGTACCCTCCTTCATATTCTCCAGCTCCAATTCATAAAAATGACTGCCATTAGAAATTGTTATCACCACACCTCCTTCACTCACTTCCCGCCCTTGTATCCCATAAACAGCTTCTAAAACCCACAAGGGATCACCATCACAACCTATAGAGTCCAAAATCTTCTCAACCAGAGACATTAACCCTTTCCCTCACACTAAACCTTCATTCTAGTAGCCTACGACACAAAAATCGCTTGTTGCGTGTCGTTTGTAACCACATTGACACCTGATGGACCTCCCATGTCACCATTTGCAAAGTCATTTTTTCATCTCACTACTTCACCCCATCCATCGAATTCAGATCAGACTAAAAATGAAAAAACACTGCAGAAACCTACCGATTATGGGGTGCCTCAGAATAATCACCCAATGTAAATTCAACCCAGTTCAAAAAACTAGCATCATTACCAGAGCCAGCACCCATAGTTGAAAATGGTCTATAACCAAAGGAAATACCTAGAATCTCCATATAACATCATGCCCTCATGTTCATATCTTCACATTGACAATTGGAGGCTAAATTCCCCAATAAACATCAGGTCATGGAATAGTTAACCCAATAATCAAAGATGATGGACTTCTTCCAACAGAACTCTTCACTAACAGTAATACAAATCTAATAGACCTAATTCCTCACAACATCTACCTCAACACCAGGCGATGGTTGATCAGATAACTCACAGTGGATGTTCAAACATCAGAAAAGTGAATGTGACCAACCATAATACCAATCATATGGATAATTGCAGGATTTTGAAAAGGTATATGGAGCTAAAAGAGACATACCTCTTCTGCAATAGTAGGTGGATCATGATACATACATAGATCAAAATACAATCGAAGGAGGAAGAACTTACAGTCATTGCATCGACGGGGGTCACTGGACAATGCCTAGACCAAATCATCTTCTATAGAAAAACGGATTATGAAGTGGAATTTTTCCAGAAGACTGTAAACCTCAAGGTCGTGCAAATACCATCTACTAAAGGAGAAATGGCCTAAATCACAACTACGGTCTTTTAATGATCAAAATGAGCCACTGGTGTCAGATATAGATGAATCGGTGCTTCATAGAACTCTGTCAACGAGATCAATAACTGAGGGTCACCAAAAAGATAAGGATTACATTAATAGAAATACTTTGTCAAAAAAATTTGTTCATGATATTGAAACCTTATCTAAATTCATCTTCTATCTTAGGTCATTTTGGAGGTTTCTTATGGGGTTTTATTTTATTATAAATTCACATTTTTAGGTTTCTAAAAGTGCCCCTCACCTCAATTATAAAAGATCTCATCCTCCCTCAACTCTTCACTTCACTTTTATCCTTCACATTGTCCATGTCATACTATTTAACCCTATCATAATACCTAGTAAAATTATAGTGGTTCTGGAATTCTTACAATACTAACTTTAGTGCTCTCAGTGGAGGGTAAGAAGAAGCGCATCGAAGAAGTTGTAATCCCCTCTAGTGAATCTTTCATTCTTATTTCTACTTTTACTTCCATTTCATGATTTGTTTCATTATAAATTAATAAATCCAGTATCACGTATATACTGAGATGTTGTTATAATTATAGAAAAAAACATATTCCGCATTCAATTCATCCTCTGAAAATTGATATCACCAAGTCTGTGTACGTACGGCTTAATGTCTCCACGCCACGGTGTATTATGTTTTTCCACCGCCTCCTTAAATGGATGGGAATAATGATGGATGTAATAACTATATATTATTATTATAAAATTATGTTTGTTATTAAATATTATACACCATCCACTTCAATACCATTCAACAATTATGGAGATGATATAATCTCTCAAGCCTATGTACAACTTACAATATATATGATGCAATGTGAATATTATACATGATCTTCATTAAAGAATGATTATATAAATGTAGATAATGAATAAATACGGTATATATTATGTTAATATCATATTTTAAATATATAAATATGACTAAATAAACAGAACCAATGTATATTCGATAGAACATACATAAGAACATAAAGTAGTAAATATCTAAATAACGAGTAACAATGAAATATTATTAACAAAAAGAGGATAATATGATCATATATGATAACATAAAAATAAATATGATTCTGAAATAATAAATATAATTATTTAAATCATTATATTTTAGGTTTAGAAAAATAAAAATGAAATCAGACCTAAGGTAAGGGATAATTTTGAAATCTCATTATTATACCATTTTATTTAAACATATGTATTTGTTGGGGTATATTTATCACCCATATCAATGTTTTCATAATATTTAATATTCTTTTTGTTATTATATAATTTCATAAAAACTATTCTACACATTTTTTAATATTTATTAAATGTTATGAAATTAATCTATTGCCTTTATTCGATATGATGTACTTTTTGAATTTCCAGCAAAAGTACAAGGAGTTTTTATAATTTATACGACAATTGTGGAATATTAAATTTTCATAAAGACTTATTTCCATGATTCTTTATATAAAAAATTGAAATATATTTTCAATAAAATTCATTTCTTTTAAAAAATTAAAATTATTATAAAAGAATATTTTATTAAAGAAGATAGTATATTTTTTCCAAAAATCAATTTAAAGACTTTTATAAAAATTATTTTATATAAAAGATGAAATTGGTTAAATTGGGTTATGTTTCTATCCCTATTATTACTAAAACATTACTGTGTTTATGATGGAATTTTTTTAATGAAATACATTTATTTTATATGGATTAAAATTAACTTATGTTTGAGAAACCTATTCATGTTAATTTGGTTATGCTATGATGATTGATTTTGGTTTTTAGGGACATATAAGAATGATATAATTATAAGATGGGTGAGACCAATATCTCGCACCAATTATTGTGTAAATATTTATATCTCATGAGATAGACATGGATAGAATGGGAAATGATCTCGATTCAATAATATAGGACAAGAATGAGGATTGTACTCAGTTCAGTAGTGGTCTTTGTCCCCTATGATGGTCTTAGAAATAATCCTTTGCTGATATGGAATAATTTTCTATGCTGATGTTTATGACACAAAACATCATGTATTATTTCATGAATTTGGGATTATATCCTTTGATTCTTATAAATTTGTATCCCACGGCATGATATCATGATTTTCCCTATATATAATGAGACTTTCAAATGTTATGTTATTTTGACTTATGATTACAATATGATTTATATTTCCCTTTTTTACCCTTACTGAGCATATGAGATCACCCATCCATATTTTTTACCCTTTTCATGAATAATTGTATTATGTAAGTTATGTCAAAAACGATTCTAGTTATGAATAAATATGTCGGAGATAATTTTGTTGTTTTATTAAAAAGTTTTTTATTTTTACCAATTTCTGAAGACATTATACATATACTATATTTTCGTTGATTTATTATAATTTTTAATGAATATTCTTCAATTTTGAAGTAATATAATTTTTTTTAATTTATATGTCATTATAAATTTCTTAATTCATTGGAGGTATATATAATTAATCTCCACCATCACATCCATTTCATGAAAATTTGTATGTCTTCCACCTGATAAAATCAATTATATGACAAAAATATAAGAATTACCAATAGAAAAATAATTTTTTTCATAATCATTCCTAATATCATAATATAATGAGGTTTATAAATGATTGAGTTTTATAATTTAAGATAAGGAATGTATTACTCTATAAATGGAAGTAAAAATAATATGTGTATATATGTTAGAGACAGATATAAAATTTTATAATTAATCAATGAAATTGGTGGTTGTAGTTGTGGTAAAAAATTTCATTTAAATATTGTAAATAATATTTCTTTATGAAAAATTTATTTTTCACATTGAAATAACTTCATTATAATTGATTAATTTTCCAAAATATTATAAAAAACAATCTTAAAAAATAACTATTGAAAATAATAATGTAATATTGACAAAATATAGTGGTCAGGTTGGAAGATAATCATGTACATGTAATATAATTTAAAAAAACATCACATTCCGATTGTTTTAAATAGAATCATTTGGGAAATAGAAACGGGATTCAATAAAAATACATTTAAAGATATAAACATGTGTAGATATTTTCTTAATAAATCAATTAGAATATTTCAAAATCATTTGTGAATATATTTTTAAAGAACATATATATTAAAGATAAACTTTTTTAACATAATATGAAAATTGATGTCATACTTTCATAAAATAATTTTCCAAAAACATTTGTATAAATGAGTGGAAAATGGTAATATTACACTAAAAATTAATTAATAAGTAGTATAAGCAAACTGAAAGGTTTTTATTTGATAATGATAAAATAATTCATAAAAAATAAAAAATCTAGTATAAACAATATTTATTAGAAAGAAATTAAAACATTAACCCTTACAAATTAAGTGAATTTTTAATAATAAACTCGTGTAATTAAAGAATGTAATTGTAAATAATAATATCATGGAATATTAAAGATTGATTATATAATATGTAATGGGTATGTACAAACACAATTTAAAAGAAAATAAGATCACTGAAAACAAGTTTTTAAAAGGCAGAAGTTTTGAGACAGAATCCCTACTCAGTTGCCATGAATTGTCATCTATGTCCATTATTTCCATTTTGATAAACATATATAAACTATTTTTTCATATTGACATTTTCCAGGTTTTAAAAATGATACATAGATCCCGTTATTCAGTTATGTTAATTAGTTTTCTAATTACAAAATATGTTATGTCCATTGTTGGTGTTTTACGGGTGTTCAGTTCATAATTTAAAAATTCCATCGGTGTGTAGACCATGGTCAATGTGATCATTGAACCATAATCTACAAAAAAATAATCATGATATAATAATAATTATTTTTCATAAATTAGTCTTTTAAAAATATCTTTTAATTTTTTTTATAAAAATTGAACTGCATTACAGCTCTTTAGATAGTTGGTTTTGCGTACGCATGGAAAATGTGTCTATTTTTCAAATATAAATATGGATATAAGTTACATGTTATTATATATTTATAAAATTATAATAATACCAAAAATATCATATTATTTTACTAAATACACATACAAATGTCATCTATTTGATGTGGAAAAAAATAAATCCCATCATTTCAGGAGGCGGTAACCCAACATTAACATGAACCACCTTATCATTTTTCCATGGATTATAAGGTAGAAATATTTATTATATATTAAAATCACATAATTTAAAATATTTCATGAATTTAATATACAACTATTAAATCCATCATCATGAACAATGGTGAGAGGGGAGGATGGAAAATGTTATACATTTATTTGTGAGGTAGTAGTCCACAGTAAACAGGACCAATAGTTTGATTTTATAGTGGTTGGAAGAGTACATAGATAAATATTAGTATATAAAAAATATAAAATCTCAGTTTATATTATATTTTTATATTTTTATATTTTTTATTTTATGATATAATTGAAGGTTGTCATTGAAGATATGAAAATAAGGAGCGTGGTGAATATGATTAACATTTCTAAGATAAACCTCTCTGGATCTGTTATTAAAGACCCAATAGTTGGTCTATTGAGGAAATAATAAGATATAGAATTTAAATATGGATTTCTAGGAAATATTATGGAAGTATTTCTGTGTTAAAATGTGAGGGTATGCTGTACTATTTTATAAATGAGGAGCAGTATCATTTTTTAAATATACAAAACTATTCAATAATTGGAAGTAACTCTAAAGAAACTAAATCAAAAAATTAATGTTAAAGTAGTGGAGGATATACAAGGCCAATTAAAACATATTAAAATAAATAGAAAAATATTTTATAAATATAATCCTCTTTACCTCTAATGTTACCAACATGTACCATTTTAATTTTTTTCCATGATAACTTTTTTTTATTTTTTTAATATTTATTATCACAAAAACATTTGTCTATATAAATATATAATATAAATAATAATTATTATAAATAAGGAATAAATATTATCATAATTAAATTCACAAAATAGCTATATTTTAATTTCAATGTATACATAAAAAAGTTACGAAAACTAATTTTCTAAAAAATGCATTTTCTGAGAAAATATGATCATATATTATCTGTATGAAAAGAAATAACAACTATATAAATTTCAATTAAAATATATAAAATATATAAATTTAATTTTATTGAATCATAAATTTTTGTTTTCTTTATTAATTAAAATGGAGAAAAAATTATCCACTTTAAAACAGTTTTAAGGAAAAAATTATTCTAAACCAAAGAATAACATTTTTAAACAATCTGGTATAAATGTGATTAAAATGAAACTAATTGGGTTATATATAAATATAGGATTATTTTTTAAAATTTAAATAAAATTTAAATAATAATGGTAATTTTAATTTAATTAATTTAATGGAAATAAATTACACTTTAACAGAAGAAAATTGTTATTTTTCACAATTAACTGAACAACCAATAATTTATGAAAGATTCCAAAATTTCATCCAAATATAATATTGATATTTTGATTTATAAAACTATTTTAATTTTATATAATAATTCTTATATACATCTAAAAAATTAATTATAAATTTTCTCATACTAAAAATCATATTTGATGGAAACCTATTTTTTAAAAGAATAATTTTGTGTAATACTTGTTATGTGATTAATTATTATGAATTTATCGATAATTTTAAATTGTGTAGGGAATATATATATAAATACATATATGATAAAGAACTTGATAGTACTCATTCCTACCCATTTAATGACGATGTTATATAGGATGTATTTAAAAACCCACATGATAATATTATATCAATGTTTGGTTAATCATGGTGTTGTGTGTTGAATACACTATCAAACGTCATGTTGTTCTAATATATCATGGTGTAACATTATAAACTCATAAAGGAATTTTTTTCATATAATTTCAGATATTTATCTTTAATTAAAGGATTCAAATTCGAAAAGTTCTATGTAGAAAACCCATACCATAAAAGGGTTCATAAAAATAATATAAAATGGGAAATAATAATATAAAGTTCCTAAAATTACATGGTTTACACATTGGATGAAATTTCAGGGAAATGAAAATATTGACATGGAATATTATAATACATAGTTATCGATAGTAAAAAATATCATTGATCATAATAATGAGAATTATTAGGAGAATGTTAACAACCACCTAATCATTACTATACGATTAATTACAAGACCATTGATTCATCAAATATGATGTTAATAGTACAATATTTTTGTTTCATGATTCTGTTCCTAATGTGGAGGGATTATTTTTCTATAAATATAGAGAAAAAATATAGTTTCTTGATATATTTTTATTTTATAAACACAATTTAATCCTTTCATTATTCATCACTGAATTTCCACTTAACCTATGACTATAAGGAATGAATATCTGATATTTTTTTTAAGAATTAAAAATATCCTCTAATTGATTAAATTATTTTAAAACATGATATCATGATATTACAATTTTATTTTATATATTTAACCAAAAAATTAATTATCATCCAAAATTATGATACTAAATTGAAAAATACACCTTAGTATGGATCACTAAATACAAAGTTCAACATAAATCATTTCATATATGATTAAACCTACATCCAAAATAACCTCAATATTCTTGGATTTATTTTTGTTCATACCAAATAATTTTTCCTGAAAAATCACTAGTTATACCTAAGGGTTACATATACATCAACCAAATGACACATTTAGAAAAAAAACCCATTAAGAAACTAAAATTATGAAGAATAAAAAAAATTGATAGAAAAATGTGCTACCAAAATTAACATAATATTTACCAAATAAATAATTTAATTAAATAATGTCATAATATCAAATACATCACATAGAATAGTGGTTGGAACTGCACCAGTTTTCTCTTAGGGTGTGGTTTAAATCCCCTTGGCCTTGTCGGATATGACATTTTGTCACTTCGATTACATGGTGTCATATTTATAAATCTATTTAAAAAAGTGATGAAAATATTTATAATTATCCGTGATATAAAAACATTCACAATAATATGATGATAATATTAAAAAATAACAGTGTCCATAAAATCACATTATGTACCATTTATGGTTTCTTGTTTATCTAAATTGTTTCCACAAAAATAATATAAAATTAATAGACTATAATTAACCAATGATCAAGCACATTTCAAATATTATCTTCTATAAAATAACTTTTTCCCATAAAATATATCCTTACCATTAAATCACCTTTTTATATCAATATAACCATTCATCATATGCTTAAAACCCATATGAAATGACTAATTTAAATGATATATAAGAGTATCATGATACCAATAATAATAATACATCAACAAAATGATTCTCATATTATTAATACTAAACTCTAAAGTAAATCCCAAAAATTTATTTTCATAATATACAGAATTAAGAATTAATCCATGTATTATGTATATGACTCAAATAATGACCATGTTCCCTACTTCTACAAAATTTAACTATTAGGTTTGCAAAAGCTTAGACATTATTTAAATTCATCTTTAAAACTAGAATCATAATTTTTCTTTAGTAAATAACTAATTTATTCCCTCCATTCTTACAAATAATGAATCTCCATTTCTGTGAAGGAATATTCAATGGCGTCTAGTCCGAAATTTTCAACATGTGTGAAATTTAATATTCATCTCTTTATCACATTTATCACTATAAAATTCTTGTGATGTCAACCTTATCTTCATTGATGTGATTGGAATTTTAAATAAATTATAGTAGTGATTTTTAATTTAAGGTGACTTTATTCCAGATTATAAGATATCTAACTCCCATAACAAGTAGGATATAAATATCCATAGTAAAATCATTACATTTTCTATATCATTGGATATAGGCATTCTAACTCTTATTTTCACCAATTTACTGGAAATAAAAAATGGTTAAGATGAAAATACATAACCATAAATAGTAAAACCTATATAACTATTAGGAATAACATATAAATGAAAAAATTATCCTAAATTTTGACCCTATATATTATAATCAAGGATATCCATGGTATGATTTCTTATAAATTTTTTTAACCTACCAACTGATTCAATTTCATTATAATTATTCGAAAAGTTTTTTTTAATTTCTGAAAAAACAACTCAAAGGAGTTTCAATATAGTTGTGAAGAATAGCCTATTGTCTTTAACCATGTGACGATCTGGTCCATAGAAATATTCCATTTTCTTGTTTATTACCCCTAGGTATAAATGTGATAGAAAAATTTCCACTTTTAGTATACAAACATGGATTTAATTTCCTGGAAAATTATCCCTTTATCCTTCACGAATGTTCAAGTATATTTTTACATACATAGAAATAACCCTGTACATTCCCCCATGCTTATAACTAATGTTTACACATCCTATATTACAATTTTAAAAAAAAAATCCCTAATACCAACAATTATAACCCATATCTTTTACACACATTATTAATTGAGATTTAGTATTAACATCAATAAATTTTAACCAATAAATCATCATCCCTTCCATTTATGAAATATTAGCTTCTTAACACATCATATTGGTGCTAAAAATGATTGTTATTTCATTCTTCATAGCAAGTTTCTAAATTGTTTTGATCTCCCCAAACTGAATATAATAACCATTGGAATATATAATGTGGTGAGCCAAAGATCCTAGACTTCCAAAAATCATGATAAGTTATTAAATCTTCTGAGTCAATGTTATGACATTATATTATAAATTGGAAGTTACATGATTAATATAATTGAATGATATTATAATTGATGTCGTATTATAATATCATATAATAATAGGAATTGTTGATGAAGAAAATAAACATTTATAATTCATGGCTAACCATAAACAAAACATCACATATAAGACAATGTCCTAAAAAGGATGTGTTCCTTGATCCTATAAAGGACATATCAGGAGTCTATAACATTTACCAATTAATTAAAGGGATTTATAATTTTAGTCCCACCCATTACATTCAATTCATGTACATTCATATCTGTGCCACAAGATGAAATCATTCATAAGGAATATATATAAGTACTTCACATTAGAAGGAAATGGGTTTCATAATCTCATCTCATATCCTAATAAGATGTTTCTTAATGAAAAAATATGAGAAATGAACATAAGATATGTATTACTCGATAAAAGGAGTAGAAAATAAGATTGATGTATAAGTGATACAAACATATAGATAATTTAGAATCAATCAATAATATCAAATTCAATATTTATTTATAAGAAATTAGATATTAGATTACATTGAATAATGACTGGGTAAATTAAATTTTTTAATTTTAAATCACCTATCCAAAATATAAAAAATTCAAAAATAATATAGAAAATAATTTATATTAAATGAACTATCTAAAAAAATAATGTATCCTTAAAAATGAGTGGTTATGGCGGTGTGAAATTCCATTCACGATGTATAACATAAAAGAATTATTTCAAAAGGTTGTAAAATGGATAAATGGTACTTCATTCAGTAAAATACATGAAGATTCATTCGAACCATTATTAAAAAGTGAAACATTAGAAAACTATTCATTAATAATATAATTGGATAATGTTAAAATCATTCATTAAAATATTTTTAGATAACATATATCTAAATGATAATGGTTTTTTTATTGTAGATTAACATGAAGTCAGGTTTTCCCCAAGAAATAAATCATTTTATATATCAAAGTGAGGGAAATGTTATTATTGTATGAAAATTTCATGAATAACTAGTTGATAATAAGAATAATGGGTTTTATTATTTAACATTCCTTTTCTGGATGCAAAACAATGTTCCTCAAGCATGATTTTCTAGAAGGTAATAAGAAAATCTCCCCAAACACTAGAGGTTGTGGACTAGCAGGCACGACCAAGGGTGTGTCTGTACAGAGACTATATCGTCATCACCCTAGTACATAAAAACATATATACAATGAAATATAAGTAAAAAATCTAGTAAATCAATCAAAAAATTGAAAACATCCAATAAAGATATAATATGTTGTACTAGATGTAACCTCAAAAACAAATTATAATGATAGATGTAAAATGTCTACAAAAATTCCAAATAGTTATATATGGAATATGTAAAATACATGTATCAAAATCCCAAATAGACCAAAAATAACTATCTCTAGATATTATCATGAGCCTCAGCTTGGTCAGATGATATTCTACTAATAAGAATCAATAATAATTCTACTATGGGTTACATTCCATTATCAATACATGCGGTCATATAATCTACCTAGGTACCCAATGGCCGTCAGGATAGGGTGTGAGATACAATCCTAGTATGTTGTCACCTAAAATTATAATGGCATCATGTATATAAATTTATAATAATAAATGTATGTTGGAAGAAATATGAAATGTAATGGATTCACGTATAAGTAAATATCCCATAAAGGTCTAAGCTCCTAGGCACACACATCCACTACTACTTTCATAATCATTGGATAAAAAGTCTCCAAATAAAAAGTTATTCCTATTTTATTTAATATTTATGTTAATTTATTAATTAATCCCTTTTACTGAAAAAAATCTTCGGTCCTGGAACATAGCTCAGTGCTCATCATATAGACATGTGATCAATATTTGACTCTCCAATCCATCAATAAGGTATAAATAGAGAGCAAATCTAAGCTTCCTCCATGTTTTGGAAGACACATCACATAAATAATTTCATTAATTAATCAATTAAAAAAATAATACAATCATTTTAATTACATATTTTTAATCTATATATCTCTCCAATAATAAAATAAACCAACACTTGGGAAGCTAGTTTTATGCATTCCGTGTTGGAATCCAGGTATCTCTTTGGTTGTTGTATAAAATCATCATTTACTAAGTCTATCTTTGGGGTCAGATAAGGGATCTCAAGTGTTAACCATGATGTATATAATCAATATCCATCTGAGTCCATCATTGGAAACCATAAAGGGTCCAAGTATCACTCCATCATGTAGAGAATTTTTCCTCTGAGTCCATCTATAGCATTCCATATAAGGTGTCTAATTTCCACTCAAACATAAATTCGGTTATATCTAAATCTGTCCATCCATGGAATTTAAATATGAACCCATATATTAATCAAGGAATATAACATTCCATCAATATCATTTAATCATCTCAATGGCCATCACTATGATATTTTCATTTTAACCTCACCTCGTGAGGTGGATAATGGAATGATTTAAGATTATAAGTCTTATTCTTTTATTTATATCACATGGGAATTTCATTAAAAGAAATATTTCAAACATTAGAAATAAATTATATGACCATATCTCAGGGAAAGTGTATTCCATTCAGTCACATTAATTAATTCAATTAATATTTCAACTTATAAATCACAAATCAATTAACATCCCATTAAAAGGGTAAATTGAACAACTCAAAGTTATTAAGTTCTTATGCCACCCATGGGGGTACATTTAATAAAATCACGCACCTAGATGTGGTTTCGATTCATGTTTCATGACATTCAATCATATACTAATTATTTAATTTGTAACACCCTGATCCCATAAGCCTAGAGTCTGTACATTATTATATATCATTGTCATTATCACAATAGATCAAGTCTCAAAAAACCAATTAGTTTAATATCCTTGGAATTACTAGATAAATTCATAAAGTTTACATTACATCATAAAATGGAAAACTACAAAAACATTGTCTCTATAGAGAACACTCAAATACTATAGACTATCCCTAGAGGTCAGTCATAATAAACATCTTTGCATCCTGGTAAAATAAAACATAGGAAGGTGTGATCTAAGATGCTTAGTAAGGATAACATTTTAGCTGAAACTTTCATAAATAAGCATAAAAATTTATGGCAGTGTATAAGACTAGAACAAAAGCCTTTTAAACTTGATCTTCATTATAATATGGAAAAGATAAAATAAAATACTTCCATTTACTTATTAACATGTAAATTCTACTAGTTGAATGATCAAATTCAATATCAATTACCACTTTCATAATGATGGGATGCATAATACAAGACTATCATAACAACATAGTCTCGGCCTTGTACCAATAATACAAATAATATTTTGTCAAGGCCTTGTTCCAAGACACTAGATTGTCTAATGAGACCTACCGTTTCATTGAGGAGCTATAGTAGGCTCCAGCCATCACATACTAAGTCCAATTCATTCTTCATATGAAAATTTTTAAACATAACATAATCATTCATATTAAAACTAGCATACGAAATGTCAATACATTATCCAAAAACCATGAATGGTACAAAAATAATACATCCACAGTCAAACATAACTCATTAAAAACAATATAGAAGATTGTATTGTTACATATTAACCTCAATCGAGAATAATTAAGGATATTAACATAGATGAAAATAATCATCAAAACTATTTGAGGGAAATATCCCATTTTTTCTTGAAAACATTTAAAAGTCACAGTATTTATCAAGAAGCTGTTTAAAAATAGATTTTATAATCAAATTTCCACATACCACTTTGAATCATTTAAATGGAATTTTAATATTAAAACATTAATGTCCATATAAATAAATCCTTAAAACCATTTTTAAAACATGGACATTAATTAGAATGATTTAGGAGAATAAATCTTTAAAACATTTACAATGATATTTTTGTTAGGGTTCCTAACCAAAAGAAAGACACTTGAATACAAATAATTTCGGTAATCAAAACACTGTAATATAATGTGAATAAAGGGATTCATAATATACTATGTAAAAGTACATTAAATACACCATATAAAAGTGATTTGGTGTATAAAAACAACGAAGTGTCAATGGAATGTAAATTGAGATGAAATCTCTTATAAGGACAGTATACTTAGATTTTGGATAAACCAAAGACGTAATTATGTGTGACAAATATAAATACACTCAATATGATTGGATATTTTGTGTAAATAAATCATAGGACATTCACATATAATCTTGTAAAAACAACACCAATCAATTGGATATTCAACTCAACAAATGGAGATTGAGTTAAAATTACTCTTATCAAGATCATATCGATGACTTGGGAATTTATAAATGGAGTGAGTATGTGTATAAAAAAGTATATCCACATAAAGGGGAGTGAAAATTATGACAAAGGCAAATGAATAGTGATTCCACACATAATCTTTGAGTAAAATAATCAATGAAGTATCCGTAAATCCGAATGAGTGGAAATTGAAATTTATAATTACCTTACCAATTTGATAACTTACAAAACATACATCCCATTAAAGATGGATCATACAATGATGATTTTAATATCCATAAATTAAATTATATTAAACAATGAATACAATCATGGGCAGTACACACACCACATGCAATAAATAAGTTGTGAATAATGGGAATCTCATGCAATTAAATGTGAGATAAGAAACCCCCTACCTCAAGTCTAAATTTTCTTGTGTGTTCCTTGTTCTTCCTGAATAATAAACATAAGTAAATTTATACATGATTAAGAACACTTTTAAATTTTATTATTCCTTTTATATAACTTATTGTGTTTCTATAATAATTAATTAATTATTTGTGTTTATATTGGATATTTTATTTTTGTTCAGATGTTGAGTCAAAAATGAACTTGTTATAATTACAATTTTTCCATGTGGTCAAATGTCCATTATCTATAGAATGATATAAATGATTTATATATCATATATATATGATATTTCTAGTATATATATGTATTTATAATAGTAAATAACATTTCTATATAAGAAATGAAATGCACCTTTCATGGAGACAGTAAGCCGTACGTACGCATGAACGCTATTTTCATTTCTATATTATATTTTAATGTAATTAAAACATAATTATACATAGGTATATTATAATTACAGTATAATATCATATGATATATGTTTTACATAATTTAATTAACTCTATCCTTTATACGTTCCATGGATGTCATGAACGAATCTTATCACCTTGAGGGGGCGGTAGTATGCACTTTCTCAAATGGAATTATCGTGGCCACACATATTGGAAAGCATAATGGTTACTTTATAAATGACAATTAAATAAGTATAGAGAAATCATAATCATAATATAAATTATATATAAATATAGTGTCATCATAATGGCCACCATAAGAGGTGGTAGGAGATAATCGAACAATCATCGTTTCGTGAGGTGTAAGTTTTCCGTCCTTAGAAACATTATATTATTCACCCATTAGATGGAGGAGTGTGTAAGTGTAGCTCAAATACTTCTTATAAAAATATCCTAGTATATTTAAGAAACTGGTGTGGTTAAATAATAAGTAGATAAAATGATTTCATGAGGTTGGAGAAGTAAAATAAAAGAAATGAATTTAGGCGAAACTGTTACCTTTAATTTGAGTAACTCCCTTTGGATTGAACCAAAAGGACTTCATCAAGCGCCTTCTGCCTAAGGTAACACTTCTAGGTGTAGGAGAGGGATGTAGGGAGATTAAGTCGCCAGAGTTTGGACGAGCCAAAAGGCTTGAGAGGTGTGAATAATTTGTTAGAAGTGGTCTCCTTTTATAAAGAATTGGAGGGGCACTTTAGGAATATATGAAACTATTATTTTATTATAAACATATATTCAGTTTAAAAAGGCCCAAAACACATTCAAGTCGAACATAAGATGACTAATATTAGACATAAAATCATTCAATTAGAATTGGACATGTTTTGGATAATATTTTAATCATTATAATCATCTTTATTTAAATCATTTCTTAATGAGGTAAACACTTCATCATTATTGTGTCATAAATAATTTAATTTATTTTGTGACTAAAAAATATAAAAAGAATACAATGATGTAGGAAATTTTTTTAGATTTTCAATTAGTATTTATAGTCGAAAATATAACTTATATAACCCCATGTTAAAATTAATTATTAAAATATATTTGTTTGTGTCATTTTAGTCTTTACATTAAATCAATTAATCTAAATACTCATTATCACTCTCAAGTGGCCCCATTGGGTACCAAAACAGACCCAGGAATTTACATGGTCTTTCATGACTCATCCAATAAGTTTTGGAAAAGTTTTAATGTAATTTTTTATTATTATAATATACTTTTTACCTTGAATTATCCTATTTACCTTTAACTACGGTAAATAAAAGTCAAAAGTTACTATTAATAAAAATTTATTTTCATCTTATTAACCCACATTTTACTTACTAATAACAACTATGTATTTTAGATTTTATAAATTCAATTCACCGAAGCGATAAAATTTAATTTTAATGAAAAAGTCAGTTTTTAACTACTACTAACTGGTTTCACTATTCATCAAAAATTGATGTTTTTCAGAAGAATACCAAAACTTCAGCCCAAGATTTATTTGATATTCTGAATTCAAAAATTAGGTCTATTTTTTCAAATTAAAAACATAAAAGTGGCATTATTTATTATAAAATTAATTCTCATTGTTAAAACAAATAGCATGTTTTTAAGAAATAATAACTATCAAAAGATTGACACTTGTTTATGTCCAATTTCAAAGTATAATTAATTCCAATGACCAGAATTGGATAAAATGGTAAAAATATATTCTAATTACACAATAAAATCAATAAAAAAATAAAATATAACCATATAAATAAATTAGATTAAAACACAGTCTTGAATTAAAATACAATATTTTTCACAATTCATTAAAAAATGAACTTTTTCGGAAAAATTCCACAAATTTACACAAAGTAATTTTTATGTCACCATTATAAAGAAAGATTTTATTTGGTAAAATATAATGTATTAAAGTTGCCAAAACTAATTTTAAATAGGATTCTCTATTAAAATGTGTGAAATCGACCTTTTAATGTAAATTATTTTTAAAATTAGAATCATTCATATTTTAGCCTCTTACTTTTATTGGATATATGTAAATACATTTGTCAAACATGTATAATAAAATTTTATTTAGTTCTATTCATTTATGGAAATAAAATGGCACGGTGTTAAGTACCATTTAAAATAATAATATTATATTAGTAGTGTGCAACGTAAGATTTTAAAGAAACTTGTTGTTGTGTATTAGGTACACTATTGAACCTAACAACCCATTTAAAGTAAAATTAATATCTAATTCACAAATATTAATAAATATGAAATATGTCTTATTTCTTTTTTTACCTGGGATGTTACTTCCTTCCCCACTTTTTGGGAATTGCGTCCTCGCAACTTTCAAACTTGGTTTGGAAACTTCATTAAAAGTCTCACATCGGAAAAGGAGTCAATAAAATTATCACTTTAAAAGAAAGAAAGAGAAATATAAAGGTCACCTAAGATAACCCATACTAGGATTCCTTGTAGTAGAACATGGATATGGATGATAAACTAAGTGTCAAGGTCTGGTGCAGAGGGATAGAAAACATGATTAAGATAATGTTAAAATCAATAAAATCACAAACATGCGATGGGATAAAGGGTTATTTTCTTTCCAGTAGTAAAATAAAATGGATAAATTTTTTTTAAGTTCCATTTAATAAATTTGAAGAATTTATTTATGAGATTAACTAAGAACACAAACAGATATACTTTCTTTTTAATTAGAGTTTCATTATTTAATAAATGTCTACCACCAACTCATATATTTTTTTCAAACGATAAGTATTCAAGATGACTTGGTCACAACAGAAGAGATGGAATTAACATCTATAGAATCACGTAATCCACAAATGATGAACTTTATATTTTTCTTTTCATTATAGATTTAACCGAAAAAATGACTAGTACAAGGTCAAATGATCCCCAAAAGAAATATTAATCATAATTTATAAAATTAAACCAACAATACCCAAAGATCAATAAATGCCACTCAATAAAAAATTGTCATTAAAATCCTTTAATATAATCCAAACTATGATTGGAATCCAAAACATAGAAAAATTTGATTGCCTAGTCTTCCACGATAAATTGTATCTCCAAATAAAATCGACTACTCTTAAAGTCACATATATAAAAGTAATTAACCTAATTATATATTCTCTATTATAGGTTAATAATTTCCATAAATAACGTAAATCTCTATAAATCCACAATAAAAACATAGGTGAAAATCCACCATTACTTCTCAAATGAAATCCCATAGTATTGTATTTTCCTTGGGCATATAGTGTTCCCAACAAAGAGAACGTCTTCCAAATAACATTTATCACATAATCAAAAAACTGTATTACTATACTAATGGTATTCATTTGATAAGACATAAGATCCCAAATCAACTTATTATTTATCAATAAAATCATTTAACTAAAAATAATTAGTCACACTAACTAGGGACTTCACGTAGTCCAGTGGTAGTTAAAAATTCTTAATCGCAGATTGGTTGTGGGTTCGATTCCCACATCTTTGTCTGACTCGATGGGTTGTCACATGGTCTACGTGTTCTCATTTTTTTAAAAATATATTTTATAACATTAAAAAATAAGATAAATTCCTCAAAATAACTATAACATAATTTAACCACAAATGTGATCTCATACCTTTCATTTTCATCCAAAAATATAATAACTAGTAATTTCCTAAAACCATATGATCATATAAAACCAAATGGTTATTTATAACTATATCCACAGGAGATGAGATAATTCTTCCTCAAATATCATTTTCACATGAAAAACTATAGGGTTACAAATACTAGAGAAAATTATTCTAATGTAAGCCCATCAACAAGGAGTACTATTACTTTTAAAAATCTCACCAACCATTTATTTCCACATAACATCTTCTTTGACAAATAAAATATCCTATAGAATATGGCATTCACTCGGATAATCAGAAGGTCCCATACATTTATGGAAAATGACTGTAAATGGATTCATGGGACAATTTTTATTTTCATCCATAGTACTCTTCATTTTTTTTTGGCAATTCATCACTTTACGTCATTTTTTCCACATGTAAATCATTTATGTGTTCCATTGAGACACTTTCCTGGGTGTCTCCTCCCACATTTCTTGCATGATGGAAAGTAAGGATTCTTTTCTCCATGGTCTCCACTACTGAAGCTCTTATCATTCATCACTTTTATCTACTTTATTGAGTTCGAGAGATGGTTAATATATATATATTTTTGATCATATTTATGGAAAACTGATTGGGCATCAACACGATATCTTTTACACCTATCAACATTCCATTTTTTTCTCATTTCCTCCACCATTACCACCTTGTACATCATGCTCAAAGTTACTATGACTTCCTTGGAATCCAGACATTTACTAAAACCAGAAAGCATTGTGTGAGTAAATATATTCATAAAATAGTTTGGAGAATATCATGAATATATATTTTCAATTTTGAAACACCTTATGATTAAACAAGTTCATTTATTCTCTTCTTATATTAAAACCCATCAAATCGGTTTGTAAAGAAAATGTAAATTATTCTAATCATATCCCTTGGGAGTGTAGTAACCAAGAGTGCAGCAAGGCCCATTATCCTACACCAGTTCTCGTTCGAGTCTATCTTAACGTGGAGTTTTCGGGGTTTACCCCTAGATACATCTGTACTAGAGCCGCCTCTAGCTGCTCGTATCCACACATGGATGTATTGCTTGGAAAACTAAAAAAGTCTCTACAATACCAATATTTTAAGAAGTTATTATATATTAATCCTCAAAGTATATCTTAGGGCTATGTTCTCTAATCGGAGTTTATCTAAATCTAGTTTCCAAGGATTGTACTAAACTTTCTCTGATACCAACTATATTGCCCCCATCCCAGAAGCCCAGAGTCAGTGCATTATTACGTATCATTGGCATGATCATAAAAGATCATGTATGGGAAGATCGATTAGTTTAGTAGCCTTTTAAGTACTGGATATATTCATAAGATTTACATTACATCATAATATTTAAAACTACAACAACATTGTCTCCACAGACAACACTGGGATCCCATAGATTATCCCTAGAGGTCAGTCATAATATACTCCATTGCATCCTTGGAAAATAAAACATAGAAATGGGTGTTCTCAGATACTTAGTAAGGATAAAATTATAGCAGAAACATTCATAAATAAGCATAAACATTTAAGGCAGTGTATAAGACTAGAAGAAAATCCTTTTAAACATGAAATTCAGCATAATATGGCAAAGATAAAATCAAATAAAGCCATTTACTTATTCACATAGATATTCTACTCGCCGAATGATCACATGAAATATCAATAACTTTCATAATGATGGGATGCAACATTCCAGACTATCATAAGCACAAAGCCAAGGCCTTGTGCCAAGACTATAAATAAGATTTTGTCAAGGCCTTGTGCTAATACACTACTTTGTCTCATGAGACCTACCGATGCATCGAGGAGCTATTGCAGTCTCCACCCTTCACTTACTAAGTCCAATTCAGTCCTCATATGAAAAGTTTGAAACATAACATAAACATTCGTATTAAAACTAGTATACAAAATGTCAATACTTTATCCACAAACCAAGAATGGTATAAAAATAGCACATCCATAGTCAAACATAACTCATTCAATACAATATGGAATATTTTATTTTAACATTTTAACCTTAATAAATAATAATTAAGGATATTGACATAGATGAAAATAATCATCAAAACTATTTGAGGGAAATATCCCCCTTTTTCATGAAAAAATTTAAAAGTCACACTCTTTGTCAGGAAGCCGTTTGAAAATTGATTTTTGAATCAAAGTTTCCCATACCAATATGAAACATTTAAAATGAATTTTAATTTTATAACATTAATGTTCATATAAATAAATCCTTAAAACCATTTTTAAAACATGTACATTAATTAAAAAGATTTAGAAAAATAAATCTTTAAAACATTTAAAATGATATTTTAGTTTCGGTTCCATACCAAAAGAGAGACACTTGAATACAAATAATTGAGGAAATGAAAACATTTTAATATCATGAGAATAAAGGTATTAATGATATACTTTGTCAATGTACATTACATACACCATATAAAATTGATTTGGTGTATAACAATAGAGTAGTCTCAATGGAATGTAAATTGAGACAAAATATTTATAAAGACAGTATCCTTATGTTAAGGATAAATCAAAGACATAATTAAGTGTGACAAATATAAATACACTAAATATGATTGGATATTCAGTGTAAATAAATCAGAGGACATTCACACATATTCTTGTAAAAACAACACCAATTAATTGGATATTTAACTCAACAAATGGATATTCAGTTAAAATTACTCTTATCAAGTTCATATCAATGACATGAGAATTTATCAATTGTGTGATTATGTGTATAAAAAAGTATATCCACAGAAAGGGGATTGGGAATTATGAAATAATAAAATTAATATTGATTACACACATAATCTTGGAGTAATATAATCAATGAAGTATGTGTAAAGCTGAATGAGTGGAAATTCAAATTTGTAATTCCCTTACCAATTTGGTAACTTATGAAAAATACATAACATAAAAGATGAATCATACAATGATGATGTAAATATCCATAAATTAAAGTATATTACATAAGTAATACCATCATGGGTAGTATACACACCACATAAAATAAATAAGTGGTGAATAATGGAAGTCTCACGAAATTAAAACTGAGATAAGAATCCCCTTACCATAAGTCCAAATTGTCTTGGGTATTCCTTGTTCTTCCGGAATAATAAACGTAAGTTAATTTATACTAGATTTAGAACACTTTTCAATTTTATTATTCCTTTTATATCACGTATTACCTTTCTATAGAAATTAGTTAATTATTTGAGTTCACATTGGATATTTTAATGATGTTCAGAAATTGAGTAAAAAATGAACTAGTTATAATTACAATTTGTCCATCTGGTCAAAATTACATTATCTCCAAAATTATATAAGTGGTTTAGATATCATAAATTTATTATATATGAAGTATTTATATGTATTTATAAATGTACATAATATTTGGATATAAGAAATGAAATGCACCTTTCATGGAGACGGTAAGTTGTACGTATGCATGAATGCTACTTTCATTTCAATATTGTATTATAATGTAATTAAAAAATAATGATACATAGGTATATTATAATTATAGTATAATATCATATGATATATGTGTTACATAATTTAATTAACCATATCCGTTATGCGTTCCATAAATTTCTAGAACAAATCATATCATCTTGAGGGGGCGGTAGTCCGCACTTCCTCAAATGAAATTATCATGGTCACAAAAATTGGAATGCATTAAGGTGTGTTTTTAAATTAAAATTACAGAATAATAGAGAGAAAATAAACAAGATATACATAATATATAAATAGAGTGTAATCATAATGGAAACTATAAGAGGCTGTAGGAGATAATTGAAAAATCATCGTTTCGTGAGGCATTACTTTTCCATCCACAGAAACATTATGTTCTTCACCCATTATATGGTGGTGTGTGTAAGTGAATCTAAAATAAATATTATAACAACATCCTATTATATTTAAGATACTGGTGTTGTTACAAAATAAAGGAAATAAAAAGTGTTCATGGGGTTGGAGAAGTAAAATAAAAGAAATGAATTTATGAGAAACTGTTACCTTTAATTTGGGTAACTCCCTTTTATCTGAACTAAAATGACTTCCTGAAGTGCCTTATGCCTAAGGTAAGGCTTCTAGGTGGAATAGAGGGATGCAGGTAGCTTAATTGGGTAGAGGTTGGACGAGCCAAAAGACTTTATAGGTGTAATGAATTGGTTAGAAGTGGTCTCCTTTTATAAGGGAGAGGAGGGGATCTTTAAAAAAAGTGTGAAACTATTATTTTATTATAAACTTATCTTCAGTTTGAAATGGTCCAAAACACTTTAAAGACGAAGATAGGATGACTAATATTCGAAATAAAATCATCCAATCATAATTGGAAATGTTTTTCAGAATATTTTAATCATTTTAATCGTATTTATTAAAATCATTTGTTAATGAGGTAAACACCTCATCATTATTGTGTCATAAATAATTTAATTTATTTGATTTCTAAAAATTATAAAAAAAATACCAGGATGTAGGAAATTTTATTATATTTTTAATTAATATTTATTGTAGAAAATATAACTTATATAACCCCACATAAAAATTAATTTACCAAAAGATGTTTGTTTGTGTCATTTTGGACTTTACTTTAAATTAATTAATCTAAAGAGTCATTATCACTCTAAAGTGGCTCCATGGGCCCCCCAAATATACCTAAGGATGCCCACGGTCGGCCATGACTCATCCAATATGGTTAGAAAAATTTTTAAAATAATTTTGTCTTATTATAAAATACTTTTTACCTTGAATTACCCAATTTACCTTTAACCGCAGTAAATAAAAGTCAAAAGTTACTATTCAAAAAAATTATTTTCATCTTATTGAACCAAATTTTACTTACTAATAACAACCATGTATTTCAAATTTTTTAAATTCTATTCACAGAAGCGGTAAAATTTCATTTTAATGAAAAAGTTAGTTTTCAACTACTACTAACTGGTTTCACTATTCATCAAAAAATAATTTTTTTCAGAAGAATACAAAAAATTAAGCATAAGATTTATATGATATTCTTAATTCAGATATTATGTCTATTTTTTCAAATACAAAACATAAAAGTGGAATTAATTAATTTAAAATTATTTCCCGTTGTTAAAACAAATAGCATGTTTTTAAGAAATAATAACTATCAAAAGATTGACACTTGTTTATGTCCAATTTCAATGTGAAATTAATTACAATGACCAACATTGGATTAAATGGTAAAAATATATTCAAATTTAACATTAAAAGAAATAAAAAAGATAATCTAACCATATAAATAAATTATATTAAAACACAATTTGGAATTAAAATACAATATTTTTCACTATTCATTAAGAAATGAACTTTATCTGAAAAATTCCAAAAATTTGGACAAAGTAAATTTTGATATCCCCATTCTAATGAAAGATTTTATTTGTTCAAATATAATGTATTAACGTGAACAAAATTGGATTTAAAGAGTGTTCTCCATTAAATGGTTGTAAATCGACCTTTTAATTTAAATTTTTCTTAAAATTAGATTCACTCATATTTTAAGCCTATAAATTTTATTAGATAAATGTAAATACATTTAACAAACATGTACAATCATATTTTAGTTAGTTATATTCATTTATGCCAATACAATGGCTCAACGTTAAGTACCATTTAAAATAAGAATATTATATTATTATTGTGCAACGTAAGATTTTAAAGAAAAATGTTGTTGTTTATCGAGTACAGTTTCAAGCATATCAACCAATTTAAAGTAAAATTAATATTTAATTCACAAATATTAATAAATATTACATATGATTTATTTCTTTTTTCACCTGGGATGTTACATAATTAATTACACAACTCATACATATCTACTTTATTGAAGGATTTAAATCCATTTCATGGGTGACAACCAGGAAAACTAGTGTGTGACATAAAAAATATATATATAAACACAATATAATTCAGGGAAAATCACAAGACCACATGAAATAGATATGTATTAGAGTTATCATCTAGTATAATATCCATATTTTAATGTAATCATGAGAAAAACAAATACCGTATGAAAAACATTGAAATAGTGAATATTATATTGAACTTAAATAGCACAGATAATACCTTGAAGAACAAGGACCAAAAAAATTAATTTAAATCATACTGAGGTGGATATGATGCAAAAAATAGATCATGATTATTAGTTCATATGGAGGAGATCTTTTGATTCCTAGTTTTGGATTAAAAAAATATCTCAAAATCTCATGGAAGAAAATAAATAATGAATAATGAAATGAGGTATGAAATAAATAATTATTAATTTCAATTTTGTTAAATCACCTAAGACACCATACACTAGAATTTGGATGTATGTTTAGAAAAAATAATGCACCGACCATTCATTTAATGTTTTAATAAGGTTCCCCTCACATGATTTGTATGCACAGTTTGACTAATCATCCACACCAGTGTCTCAATCCTCTATCAGAAACAATAGAGGGTTATATATGGGATTTCAAATTAGTTTGAATGGTTTAACATATCATGTAGGATCCCTATTCTCTCTACCTAGATCTCTCATTGTTAGTAGCTAACATACTTCCTACACTACATTGTTTCTACAAGCTATGTGGTAGATCTATTTCTCCACTAAAGATGATTTATGGCCTCTGAAAAATCACTTGAAACCCATGATACCTCCATTAACTCATATGTAATTTACATTAGTCTATGAAATATAATATAAACTGATAATTGATGGAATGAAAATTATTTTCTACCCCACGAAATTACCAATTTTTTACAAACATCCCCATTAAATAAATTCATCCCCGATTTACCCTTCCAACAGTGGCGAAGCATAATTTGGGAATAATTAGTGTGACCGAGATCATATAGAGGCCTACCTCTTTCAAGTATCATTTTATAAATTCTTTTTCTTCCATAAAACATATACTAGAGGAATCGAATATCCTCAGATATCATTCATTCAACGATCCACAATTCATGTAGGATTATCCTCAATGGATGCATCTAACTATGACCCAACTTACATTAGTTGAAAATCATTAAAATATGCCGAGTGATAAAGATATAACTATGATACATGTATTATTCCATGAATAGCCTACTACCATATGGTAAATGCAACTGATAGCCTACCGTCTAGAATGTCTCATAAAGATCCAATGGCCCGACATAACAAAACTAAATATTACCAAGTATCTTCATCCTCAAATTTCTCTACCACAATGATACACATAAAAAAGAACTAATTCCCAAACTCAAACCCTTCAGGTATTATGTAGTGATTGACATAATAATTCCATCGATAAAAATTAGTAGAAATCCATTTCCGAATAAACTTAACATTATTTTTTGTCTCCGACATAAGATGAATTCCATGTATAGCTTCTTTTCTAATCTCTAACCAACATAGTTATGATCAGAATGTTCTACCATACAAATCCTTATAAGGCACCATGTTAATTGTAGCAAAAAAACTATTTTTGTCGGGAAATTAAACCAGGGTATATTCTTCTCCGATGATCCCTAGAAATCTAGGACACATACCTTCAATATATCATCTAGATTTTTATTTTGATTTATGAATGGACATCTATTTGAGGGTTGTATGCCATAGTGAGAAGGTACAATATACTGATAAACCGCTCTAACTAATTCTATAATTGTGATGTAATTTTTGCATCCCTATCCAAAATTAAAGTGTGGATATCCGATGAATTCATACTATTTCAAATATATAAAACATCCCTCTATAATCTACTGAAAGGGTATCTTTATTATATAAGAAATGAGAATTTTTTGTAAGCTTATCAACAAAAATACAATTACATCAATTCCTTAAGATGTTGTCAATAATCCCCTCATGAAGTACATCACACATAATTCCACTTCCACTTGGGAATGGGAAGCTGATATAAAAGTCTCACTGTCCACTAGTGTTCTGTCTTCACCTTCTAACAGGTGAAATAACTCATGAAAAAACTATCAACATCTCTTTTCATACTCCACCACTGGTACTTTTGATGTTAATCTGGATATATCTTATTGACATTGGGTTGAACTGTCTATGATAAAGAATGATATTCTCACATCATCTCCTCTTTCATGTATACAGAAACTCATACCCAACCTTGTATATGTATAATCTCATCCTCTCCTATAGTGAAACCTATATGAGTTTCATCACGTACCTTATTTTCATATAACACATGGACTTTTGAATCAAATAGTATCATTATCATCACTCTATCTAGAAGGTTATATGTCCCAAATAAGGATGAAATAAAAGACTTCATCTGACCTTCATGGACATCCAATCCCATATTAGAGAGAAACCTCATGAGATTACACCCACTATTGAACTATTGAACAACATGAATCTAATTCCTACTACAAAGTTCATCAGCCAATACATTTACCTTCACTTGAATGTAGGAAATATAAGTGTTTAAATACTATTGGCATTGAAACCACCTTCTGTACCATAGATTTAGGTCTCACTTTATAAATATTTACTCATGGACTTTTTGGTCCATGAATACCAAAAAATTTATTCTATGTAATTAATGCCTCCAACAGTGAAATTCAAGAAAAAAAGAATCTTACTCAAGATCTTACATCGAGTAATTCCTCTCATGTGGCTTCAAATATCGAGACCTGAATGCAAAGACTATATCTCCATACAAAGACCTTTTTCTATCCTAATACATGATGAATCATAGTAAATAGTTTAAATCCTTCCTACATATATAAAAATATGTATTACAATTGAATTCAACCTCTATTTCAACTCCTGAAAGTCTGAATTGAATTTATATGAACATATAATCATCACACCCATATTAGTCAAGCCTAGAAGTTGCACTGCTAGAGTGATAATTAAACTATGGAACACCTTTAATATATATACATTCATAAGAATATCTATACATCAATGTTTTTATTAGGATACTAAGAGGATACTATAGGTTTCACCTTTTAAGTGTCAACTAATACACCACTCTCTAACATAATGTAACCCATGAAGTGATCCTGATCCATCCAGAAGTGTCACTTTACTTGCTTTACATATAAGTGATTATCTCTCAGCTTATCCAAAATTATCGCAAGATGATTTATATGGTCATTTAGATTGTGATAATACACCAATATATCATCAACTAATACCCCAATAATAGAATCAAGATATGGACAAAAAACTCAGTTTAACAACACTATAAAAACTGTTGGAACATTCATGAGACAGAATGACATATGCAAATACACATATAGACAATACATTCTACACAAAGAATATAATAGTTATGATTAATTTTATAACACTCAAATAATGATATCTAAATATTAAGTCATTATTTTAGTATACTCATGCTCCATAGAGATAAACAAAACGATCATTTTTCCACAAAATATGAATTCAGTTCTAAATTGTTAGATGGATCAATTTTTTAAAATCCATGCTTACCCTAAGGGTTTCATAATCATTTTTCAATAAATGGATTAATCAAACACAAAAGTGATATTGTATATATTAAACACCTTTTTGTTAAATCCTATAGCTACCTCTTGAGATCTTATATCTCACTAGTATCCATCTTGAAGGGAGTAATGGAAATCAGTGCAGTTACTGGCCCTATATCATTAGAGAATTTTATCTCTCTCATTTGAGGTATCATAGAAAATTCATCCAAAAAAATGTCCCTAAAATGATAAACCAGTAGAAGGAAATATGTCTGATGTGTTCCCTCATTATTTACATATAAATTCACAATCTAGTATATCATCTCAACCATCCCGAAATTCTCGGGTCCACCACGACTATCATGAACATCTAATTCACATTTATGAATAAACTATCCACCCTCTAGCGATGTGAATGTATCCCTTAATAGATAGCAGTCACTGGAATCATGTCGAAGAACTAACTATTAAATTTGAGAATGATATCATAACCTACCATATCTAGGATAGTGAGGTCCCATATGAAGTGAAACCCACCAATATCAAGTGTAACTACCTTCACTAATATACATTACCCGTTATAATTCCTAAATGAGTTTAATGTGTCATAATTCTATCAGAACACAAAATTATGAGCACATGGATCTCCACAATAGACAAATTTATAAATATATGAGAATACCATGTATCTAAATTTGAATATTCAATAGTAGAGGATACTATAATAGTAATTCTCAAAATAGAGGTCCAGATATTTTACTCCACATGTGTTAGTTGAACTATATATATCTATCCCAATCAATGGGATTGTGATACAATATGGCTACCCTGAGAATATATAAAATTATATTTCTTCAAATATGTGGTCTGACTACCATGACCAAGACCACTACCTCAGCCTAATTGGATCTCTTCACTTCTACTCTATACATGATGAGTAGCTTTTGAGAATTATCCTTCATGTAGAGTTTCTGAAAACCCACTCTCAGTGGTTACTATATTAAATAATCTATGAATTCACTATAGATGGCCCATCATTCCATATGGTTGACACTGGACTATGTCTATCATGAACTATGGTCTTGTATTTCAAGGTGTATTGCATTTTTGGAACATCACCTACCTAGCAATGTATGTGATATGGATACTTTTGTCACTATGAAGACCATCTAAATGGTACTTTGTAGTGCTAGTCCTTGTAGTAATAGATAAAGGTACCTAACTAACATATATTTAACCCCAACCTCTATGAGGTAATTCTTTAGGATAAGCACCTCATTTAGTATTAAATAAATTATAGTAATACGAATTTATTTCATCAAGGATCAGATTTCATACCTCAGACCATCCTCGAATCACCTTGCTTTAGATAACTCGTCACCCATTTGAATAGGTGAAAATCGTTGGAGATATGTAAAATGGTTTGAATAATCCTTAAATTTTTATGTGACCTATATAAAGTGCATGAACCTAAGGTATATAGAATCCCTCAATGTATTGGGATAAAATTTATCATATATGTAAGTATAAAAATTACTTCAATCAATCTTATGATGATTACCTATATGAGTAATAACATCCCACCATACCTTGAAGGAATCAAAAAACATGTATATAGAAAGATTCAACCTTCCTCATGAGCTTTATCATGATGCCCAATTATTGATAGTATGGACTCTAGACAAGAATATACAGATAATATCCAACCATGTTCCAAAAATCTGGGTGGATTCTAAAGATGGAACTCAAATATCAACACTTTCATAATTGATATAGGTCCCTACTCTCCCTGATCAATATACATAAAACAAATAAATATCTCATAAAATTATACCTCATTACATATGTAGAGTAAAACTACTTGTGTCATTTATAAAATATAAGGGGGATCCATCAATAACCCATGGACCACCCCCTCTAATGTGTGATATCTACCACCCTCCTATCATACGATTAGAGGACATCACAGTTTCATATATCTACAAAGTGATACCATGGTGAACTAGGATAAAAATATCAATGGAGATCATAATAATATAATTTTAATTCTTATGATGGTCCTTGATTCTACGCTCGGGCGAATGATATATCTTCATTCTAATTTTAGTATTCGATGAATTGCTCTAAAAATCCCAAGGTATTTGACAAAAAAAGAATGATGAAAATAACATCGATACAATGATTAGTTAATTTCAATTATATAAGCTCACCCAAAATACTATGCCACATGGTTTTCTGTCATGTTTGGCCTAATAGTTCACCAATTGTGCACTAATTGATATGAAAACGTGGCACCTTGCATTGTTTACATGCATTGTTTGACTAACTGTAGACAAACTGAGTCTCATCCCGTAATCAAAAACTGCGAAGTGAGACACATGGGTGTAATCCTCAAAATTCATAGTTTATAAAACTATATGGGCTCCTCCTTCTCCATACCTTGGACTCACGTGGCTGGTAGTAATTGTGTAGACTACCCCAAATGGTTTCTACTAACTATGTGGTGTGCCTATTTTTAACTGAATTTTGGGTTTTGTTCTTCTAATAGGCTTCAAGTACATATAATACCTCGATGACCTCATTGAGAATTTAAATTAGCCCATAAATAACAATTTTAAATGATAATTAATTCAACAAAAATGATTTTTTAATTAAAGAAAAAACTAAATTCATATATATTATATAATTTTCAAAAAATTTCATACAATTTTAACTCAATCATAAATAATACCAATTAATATGATATTGAAACATAGACCATTACCACTTTTGAATCTTTTAAATCTTAACAACCATTAATGACAAAAATTCATTTATAACTAAAAATATAATAATATATTATGGATTAATGATGTAATATAGAAATTTATATTATATAAACCTATAAAATTATGTGTATAAAAGAACATGTCTCTCATAGAAGGATTTTTTGATACAAAACCCTTACATTGAGTGCAAGTGTTTTCATGTATTTGTTTTATCTTCTTTATAGTAAAATAAAAAAAAATATCAAAAATATTTATTGTTTCATTCATTATACATAAAAAATTTTATTCATTTATATTTATGACATGTTTAATTATATGTTCAGTTATGCACATGTTGGGTGTTTTGAGGATGCTCAGTTCATAATTTCAAAACAGCATCGGTGTGTTGACCATCGTCAAAGGGGTCATTGTTCGATCATACCCAAAATTATCTTCAAATAATTAACATTTTTATATATTAAAAACTTATTTGTTAAATAATTATTAATTGTACTTATAAATAACAACCTAAATTATAATCATGTTTATGGTAAGTCATTTGTACACATGTGTAACATTTTGTTTTTTCAATGACATTGATGGAAAAATTGTGGGTGTTATTTTATCATTAAATTATGATAATAAAATTATTAATATCATATTATTTCATTGTATATTATAACATTTACCATCTATTTGATGTGGAATTAAACAACGAATCGCATTTTTTTGGGAGGCGGTAGTCCATCACACACAAAATTGAGAATTTCATTTTCCATAGATGAAAATGTATTAAAACATATGATTTATTTCAACTATATAATATTTAATATGTTATTAATCTTATATATAAATATTGAATCCCTCATAATGAACATCCCTGAGATATAATTATGAAAAAATAATTACCTTGGATTATGAGGTGGTAGTCCAACATACATAAGAATGATGGTTTCATATCCCATTTTTTGGAATAACAGATGGATAAATATTAAAAAAAATTGATAATAAAATATAATTATATATATATGAAACAATATTTTTATTAAATTACAATTCTAAATAAATAATTTAATGTGGAATATAATAATTATAAATAAGTATCTCATTAAAGATGATTTAATTCCCTTTGAAGAACCTCGTTTGGATTTATTTTTAAAGACAATATTTTTTGTTATTGAAGAACAACAATTGTCTTTTGTTTTTAAATTTATTTATATTATTTGATATATATGTTTTTGTAAAAAAAAGTTCATTAATAATGATGCATGTTTCGTAATGTTCGAACAAAAACATTAAGTTGGAGAAACATTTTGTTTTTTAGAAATTTTTTTAGTAATAGTGGATCGGACTGGGAAACACCAATGGTTGAGTATCAGAATGATCATCATCGGCCACCAATGTTTTCATAATGTTAAATTTATTGATCGGACACATCACTATTGGAATATACATCAACAAAAATAGAATGTTCTACCAAACATTATGTTTGTTTCAAAGAATTTTAATAATTAGAATATCAGAATGTTACATAAGAGGTTGAATAAATACTATGATAACAAGAGATTGAATGTTATTATAATTAATAAAATTAATTCAAATAATGAATTTAAGATCATTATGTTCTCATAAATCTAGAAAAATACTATGATAAAAGAGTTTTATGCATTGGATAAATCATAATGACTGAATCAGTTCAAGAAATAAGAACAAATCTTATATCAGATCCAATATAAAATGACATAAATTTTTTTTATAAGTTAGAATGGGTTATATCAGGCGCGGATTGAATAATATCAATGTTGTAAAGTAGAGTTCACATTGTAATTATAATTCCAATATAATTTGAATTATAACATTATGTGGGTCAGTCAGACTAAGTATTTGAAGGATGTTCAATCATAATGAATATGTGATGGAAATTCAATTGGACTAACTCTGAGAGGGAAGTTCCATCAAACTAACTCTGATAAGGGAATCAATCATAGTGAATATGAGGATTAGTTTTTATTAGACTGTCTATGAGAATAAAATTCAATCAGAATGACTCGGAGAAGAAATTTCAACCAGGACAACTCTAATGAGGAATGTCAATTAGGAATGAAATGAGAATGTTATATAATAATGAGATGATAAAGTTCCATCATAATGTGTCGGGAATTTCCTACAGAGAAGACTAAAGAATATTATTTATGATTTTAGAATTGTTAAAGTGGACAAATATGAAATTTAATTATATGTGAATCCTATATTTTCTAAATTTTATTATGTGGGAAATTTTTTTCAGGTTCCCACAATATCCATTCTAGGATCCCTATAAATACAAGAAAAATACATTCATTATGAATAAAATTTATTTTGAGTAGAAAAATGTGGATCATAGTGTAAATTGCATTAATATTATTATTCAGGACTGAGACGTCATTAAATAGTCAGACATCTGAATGTGTTTTTTTACTATATTAAGGATGATTAGATAGGGTATTTGAGCAGGGCTTAAGTTATATAGATTGAATATTTATTCATCATACCAATTCTGTCAAAAAAATTTAATGGTATAAATCGATAAAACAAAAACCAATCATAATAAGAGAATCTGGCCAAGCCACATCAAACTGAGGATCCAGATAGAGAATTTGAAGAGATGTTTATAAAAAGAAATTTTTATTTTGTTTTGGGTAATTTATGGTAAGATTTTTTTTATTTAATTATTGATATTATAATCATTAATATCATAGTATCGAATGTTTATAATGGGATTTTACACAATTTTTATTAACATATTCATTCTAGTGAATTTCTATAGACCCAAAGGACTTGCTTCTGAAGAAATATTGGTTCTCACACTATGGGAAACATTATTATGGATTGAAAAATTAGATGATTACATATCTCCCATATCATGGCCTAGAAGATTTCAATTTTACTACAGTTTGTTTTCCACCTATTGATAATAATTTCACAATTACCTTTATTGATAAGATGGATATTTAATTGGATATAAAATCTAGAAATTTTATTCTAATGTCTCTATCATAAAATGTTTATATTAATTTGATGGGTTTAGAAATGCGAAAAATTATATAAGACACGATTAAAATTATTTTTAAAGGGAATACAAATGTGAAAAAATAAAAGATAAAAAAATGGAATAGTAATTTTTAAGAAATAAGAATTATAATTGAAGAAACTATTTATTAATCATTCAATTGGGTAATTTAAATTGTTTGAAACAGCAGAGGATTTAGAGAACTTCTGTATAATTCTACAATAGTGAAGAGACAATTGAAAAAAATTATAAACAAGTACGATTCTTAAATTTAATCATTGGATGATAATTATGATTTATTTCTTAATGAATTGAAAAACATTTTTATCTCATATAAGTTGAGGAAATCTTCAACGTTCAAAAATATAGTGAATGATGAATTGACTATGAAGCTATGATAAAAATGTAAACTTATAATGTTGAAAATGTCAATCCATGTGATCCAGATTATAAATTGGATGATTATTTTGATGATAAATTAATTTCTATAATATCTATGAGAAATAGAAGAGGACGAGGAATATATTTTGGAAAAATTACTATCAAATGTTTTGAGTATGGTAGAATCAGAAAATTTTCTATGATTTTACCCAAGAATAAATTCAGTGAGTATTAAGATGACTACAATGAGTCAAATTGATGGAAGAAGTGGAAAAATGTTCTAAATAAAATTTTTTATCCAAATGACATAATAATATTTTTTCTAAAAATTAATATTTTATGTTGATTAAATAGTTTGAATCAGACTAAACTGATAAAAATTCATGAGAAGATGACAGTTCAAAAAAATTAGATCCTTTATTTAAAATGTTTAAAATAAATAACATTCCTTATATAGTAAAAAATGTGGTGACAAATCATATATACAATATCAAATGAGATTATACCTTGTTATATGTCTTCATAAAATCAAAAGTCACATGAATGAAATTAGAGTAGTGAAGAAATATTGTGATGAAGTTATTGAAGGAAGAAAATATTTCATCAACCATGAGGAAGAATGAAATCAGGATATCTAATGTTACAAATTAATTGGAGTTGAATATTAAAATATGATTGAATATAACATTAATAATTTGAATTATACGGAAGAAGAAGACAATAAACATCAATACAAACATATTGAGTATGAAAGTACGTCATGTAATATGAAATAAAACTTTATTGAATCTTTATAATTAAATTTGGTGACCTGTAATGATGAATTGAATGAATATATCATGAATGAAGTGAATTATTACCTCTCCAAAAATAATGTTCCATATAATTTTTTTAGAATTTGTGTTTATAATAAAATAACCATTAATGCTTGTGTGGTGAAAGTAAGTGAGAAACCTAACGGATCTAAAAATTATGAAAAATCCCTCAGAAAGAAAGATGGTCCACACCTGGAGTATTTTAGAATTAGAAGATATTATTAACCACAATGAATATTCTATATAGAAATATCTTAATTCAATTAAAAATTGGCATTTTATGGATTTTGTTTGTGTAATGTCATCTATGGGAGTATGACTATAAATTGTTGGAATAACATATCACTTACTAAAATATGTATTCAATGGAGTGGATGAATCAATTAATGTAAAATTACTAACATTCATAACACCCAGGATGATCAAAAATAAAAATATCATGATGTTCAAAACAATCAAAAAAATACATTTTTAATGTCTATATTAATTTTGTGGAAGATGTTTCCCAGATGGTCATCCTGCCAAAATATGTATGATACTCTTTCTAGAACAGGATTCTGATGGGAGAAGGAAAAATGATTCTGGAAATAAGAAGGTCGAGGGAAACTATTTTTTTCGACTACCATAAAATAATGTAAAACAAAAACCATTGATACATGATAGTGGTTTTTCTCCACACATGAAAAGTTATTTGAGAATCTTTATAATTGTTGAAAATTATGTAGGTGCCGTTGTTTCCATTAAGAGTTATTGTTCATTAAAAATCATCGAAATTAGAATGGATGATATTGAAGTATAAAATTTGATATCTAATGATGTTTTATTTTTTTTGTTTATAACATAACCTACATATATTAATTCAGCATTAAGATGATTGAAAAGTATTTATATACATAAATTATTCATGTTAATTCAAAAGTGGTATATATAAATATGATATATTAAAAAAGGAAATGATCAGTGGGAATATTTTCCAAATATGAGAATTTAACTACTAATGTTACTTATGTAACAAATATGAGAATAATATTTGGCACTGAACACATGACTACCATGCGCAGAAAAACGTGAAAAAAATGTATAAAGCTTTTCTTCATTGTAAATTTCTAGATTAAAAAATAAGAGAGGTAGATGTTTTTATTAGTTATTATATTGGGAAGATGACTAATAAATTTATTATAAATGATAGAATTCATTCTATCATAACTATTAAACATATTAATTCCATTTTACATTGTACAATAATAAATCAATAAAAAAAATAATATTTATACTTAATCACTTTTATTGATGATTTCACACAGATGAAAACTATTATTTTTATGAACTTCAAATTAGAGTATATTTAAATGTTCAGGTTTTTTAGAAAATAGGTTGATAAAGAAATTGGGGATTCATATAATGATATTGAGGATATATAATAATAAAAAATATTCATGATATATATTTGATATTTTTTTGAGAAATTAAGGTATCAAACTTCAGTAATGTGTTCCATGCACTGTAAAATAAAATAGAGTTCCAAATAGAATGATAATAGGTTTGGTGTAAATAGTAAATTGAATTTTTGTAAAACACGATTATTTAATATTATATGAGAGAGAAAATATTAGTACTTTTGTACATATTATGAATATGTTTTTTGTTTTGACTGCAATAAAAAATTTCTCTTATTGAAATGTGGTGTAAAAAAACCATTATTAAAGTACATTATTGTTTTTGGATGTCCCTGTTTAATCCAAATAAAAAATATGGATCTGGTAATGATTGAAAATAAATATGTGTATAAATTTTTTATGGGTTATTCATCCAATTAAACAAGTTTCAAATATAGGAACAAAAGTTCATAAAATTTTGTGGAATCATCTTATGTGAATATTTTTTACAATAATACTTATTTGCAAAAGGCTCATCGGAATATTAAGTAACAAAGAATAAATGATTCCAATGATGATGAATCTGATAAAAGTAATCTTCCTTATTATTCATATGATTTTTGTGATGGTTAACATTAAGAAGGAAGAGGAACTATGAAATTTACTACATTACAAAAAACATTTTGAGAATAAAATGATTCTTGGGAATTATATTTATTCAGTTAAGACGAGAGTAAATATTATATTATAAAGTAAAACATAAATCATCTCCAATATTAACCATAATATGTTTAAGAAAAAAATCTAAAAAGATAGTGTGTGAATTATATGAATGAACATTTGGATCAAATTTAAAAAATGAATCATGGTAACTTGTTCCATGTCAAAAAGAGAAATATGTTATTGGGACACAATTTTTTAAAGAAACATGTGGAATTAATTTGGTGATGTTTCAAGAAGAAAAGAAATTCTTATTCATAAATTATATGAATAGGATAAATGTGTGGATTTGATTAAACATTCCCCCCTTTCTATGGTTTGAAACAATTATAATATTTCCAGCAGTGGACTCTCACCAGAATTACAAAATATATCATATAGATATAAAGTAATAATTTCTCAATAGAGAAAATGAAGAAGAAAATTACATTATATAACCATGTGGGTTTTTACATGATCAGTATGAAATGAAATATTTTTGAATGAAAAATTTACTCTATGGGCCAAGAAATCTACATTCTTGTTATTCAATGTTAAAAAATAGACTTTTTTTATTTTTATAAATGAAATATTGAAAGGCACTCATAAGAGAAATATTTTGACTTTCTAAAACTAATTTTAATTTCTTATATGGATGATATATTATTTTTTTTGTTTAGGGTTGTTGTTTGTAAAAATGTGTTTGAGGAAATAAAATTTTACATTAACATATCAATGTTAATATAATTAATATTATTCCTTGGTTTAAAAGTAAAAAAATAAAAATAAGTTTTCCTATCTAAATAAAAGTATTCTATATAACTGTTTCAAAAGTCTGACATGGAAGAATCCTAATAAATTTATAATCTTACCTCTGTGGGGATGAAGTCATCTAATGATGAGACAAGTAAATGTTTGAATACAAAATCCTTTTTAAGGTTGAAATGAATTATCTGTTAATTTATTGACTCAAGGCCTATTATTATTTGTGTTGTAAATGTGTGTCTTATGTATCAAAATAATCTAAAACAATTCCATATGATTGAATAAAATTTATTTTGAAGATATTTCTATGGTATACCATAACATGGGTTGTTATAGAAAATAATTTTTGAGATGAAGTTTCATGGTTATACAAATACTGATTAGGAAGGTGATTTTAATGATTGAAAATCAACCTTAGGTGGAAGACTTTATTGGGTGAATTCTGTGGGTGTTTGAATATTAAAAAACTAATCTCAAGAACATCGATCATAATGGAATTGGAATATATTGCAACGACTCAGGCTTGTACTCAGATGTTGTGGATGAATTTTCAACTCCAATATATTAAACTAACAGTTTATAAACCATTAAAAATATATTTCGAAAGTCATAGTCCATCTTATCATAAAAAAAATCATTTAAAACATTTGATATCAAAACACATTGATATATAGTTTCTCTTTAAAATAGAGAATGTTGTTGTATGATATGTGTTGCTTAAATATATCTGAACTAAGTATTAAATTACTAATATCTTTATAATATAAATGCTAATAGAATGGGTTGTTGTGTTAAGTATATAAATTATTTTTCATGCTCCTCCAATGAATTAATGAATCTAACAAAATAAGTACTCCCAACATGATTAGGATTGTTTTTTAAAATGGGTAGAAAAATTATCAACTTTTTACGCAATATGATGTTTTATCTTAAATTTAATTAATGAATATGCAGCTTTTCTTTTCATTTAATGGGGGAGAAGAAAAGAAATGTGATAAAATATAAAATTGAGGGGAATTAATCATTACATTTATTCATAATTTTATTGTCACTAGAGTAGTAATTCCTTCAAAATACATTCTTTATCTTGTAGTGTTGTAATGTCATGACCCTAGAATCCCAGAGTCAGTTCATTGTTTTTTTAAATTGGAATCTTTAAAAGGAGTAAAATCTTGAAGGGTTGATCATAATATAAGTCTTGGAAATAAATACTATATAAATTACACCCATAAAACAATGGGAAAACAAAATAAAACATGCTACACAATAAACTAAAATAAACTACATCATTGAAATCGTATTCAATGTTCTCTTCTTTATAACATGGGGAATGAAACCTAATAAGGGTGAGATCAAATTCATATTAAGGGTAAATAAAATGGAATGTATAATGAATCCTTATATATTTAAAGGTAAATAACATAACACAACATCCATTTAAAAAATTTGATAAGGCATAATTAATATGTCAAGGTATGAAACTAAAACATAATCCATAAATCAATAATCCGAGGATGAATTACATCGATAGATAGGTCGGTGAAAAATCTCATGGATAAATAATAAATGAAACATAATTACAGAAATAAATAATTAATGTAAAACATGTCTAAGGTACATGAAAAACTATACCATGGATAACTTTCACAATAAGGTTTAAAACTATGAATACAAACTGGATTAATATGGAAAAAATATTTCTCCCATGAGAACTAATTGATGAATTGAAAATCTATATAAAGTTCGATTCCTCCCATAATTTACTATCCAAATCATTATACATATAAAATAGTTGGATAAAATAATATTCCATAACAAATATCTGTGTTGAATGTCGATGTAGAATTATCGGTATTTCCCCAATAAATTTATTCATGTTCAAACAAATGTCATTTGTAAGACGTTAAACTGGTTAAAAAATAATTATATCAATGGTATAAGAATATAGATATTCATGTAAATTTATAACAAATAGTTATTAAAAAATTGTGTCATGATAATGTTAACAATCACAAAAGGAAGTGAGATTGAAAACATAATCATTAAGAACAATTACAAAGATAACATTTATTAAATATTCCAATGTGTCATCTACCACATTTAAACATTTGAATCATAATCTCCCAAAAGGTAAGCAATTAAATGCAACATATAATATCTTGAGAATAATTGGATTATGGATATAAAATGAAAAGTAAGTATATACAACAAATAATTTGAATTGGCACATAATAAAAAGTAAGTCCCAATGAAAGGTAAATTGAGATGACATTCCATTAACATAACCATCCTTTTCTTGTGTGGAATTTATACTCATTTTTAATAGTTTAAAATAGGTTATCATCCAACACTAAAACCCTATTCCTGTTTACCATATCACATGTTATCTCGTTATAATATCTCATCACCCATTTATTAACTGCCTTTCATTATTTTAATAATTTTGGGTGTTAATTTCCTAGTTTTTTATGTTTCTTTTAACTTTTTTTCTTTCTTATTAAATATAACATTGTTAAATAATCTATATAATTTATCCATGATTTTAATATTATATATATAAAGTATATATGTATATAAAATAAACTATAATATTTGGAGATAATGAAGGGATTTCACTATTTATAGATATAGCAAGTGCGACGTATGCATGAACGCTGCTTTAATTTTTTTTTGAATTTTAAAGAATTTATTTAAATGAAAAATATATATATATTAATTCGAGTAAAATATTTTTTTAATATATTTAATATATGTATATAAAAATTATCCATAATATTTTCCATGAGTATTGTTAGTGAATCACATCGCTTCGAGCGGGCGGTAGTCCAAACCTACATAAATGATGTTATCGAATTAACTCAAAATGGAATGTTTTAATGTTTTGATTTATAAAAAGATTAAACAAATAAAAATACATATTATATATCATATATTTCATATATAAATATTTTTTCCTACACAATATTCACCGTGACAGCTGGTAAGGGATAAAGAACAATCATTGTGTTGTGAGGAAGTCATTCGTCTTACAAAAAAATAGAATTTTTGTTACCCATTAGATGGATATGTGTGCAAGTATAGGTAGAAAAGCTAGAATAACTACATATTAGTATGATACAGATAATGGTTTTGTTACATGATCATCGAATAAAGAGTGTTGAGGGATTGGAGAATATAAATAAAATTTAAAATCATTAGAGAAGACATTACCTCTTTATCGGGTAACTACTATTGGTTTGTAAAAAATGGCGTACATGGAAGTATTTATTTGAAAAAAAATTATTAACTGTCAAAGAGATGGATTTTAGGATGTTATATTAGAATATTTTGTCCAATACTACGTGGTTTGAGAGGTGTGAGTATTGGGTAGAAGTGGTCTAATGTCCTGACTTTATGCAAGTTACAAACTGTTTAATGTTTTACTTCAAATTTTATAAAGAGTCATAGAAAATGGGCATACACACCACATTATAGATACTGGACAACTATTAAAATTATTTAAACAACTGCATTTGTTTTATGTAAAATATTACATACCACCCTAGCATAGTTTTTGGGTTATAAATAATTAAATGGTGATTAAAATGGGATAAAAATTATTTCAATGAAATAAAAAGAAATAAAAATGGAATAAAAAAATAATAGAATTAAATAAGTTGGAGAAGAGTAGAAATATTTAAAATGTGTTAACATATTGTATTAATTATTTTACTCCCCCTCCCTTTATATTTTTATTATCTTAATTTTCTTATTTATTTATTTATTTCCATATTTTTCATTTTATTTTTTCTCCTATCCCTTTTCATAAATGTTTTCTTTTCTTTGTCTTTGCTCTCCCTTTGGTGTGTCACCAACCTATAGAACCCCCTTTGGTGGTAATCCTCCTCTTCCACTCTCCCATTTGAATCCTATTGTGACCCTAATTCACCTCATTTATAAAAATATTCTAGTGCACTATAATGCTCTTAATAAGGCAAACCTCATGCACCAAGAACCATAGGATGTCATCTATTATCGAACTTGAAATAAACCATGAATTGTTTTCCCTAAAATTGAGGTTTTTATAAAATCACATGTTTTATTTTGTTATATGTCAAATAAAATATCATCTTAGAGCACAGGATCGACTACGATTATGAGGTAGGGCCTCTAATCTCATACCCATTGTTTCATTGTGTCATTTAGATCTCATATTGTGATGCTAGTCAATGCCTTACAGTGGTATTCCGTAATTCATATTCTAATTTACTTATATTACTTAGATTGACTCTTTCAACCATATTTGAGATTAACTAGATTTTTTAATATATTTTAATATACATGGATACCCCATTGTGTGTGCCAATGTATTATTTTTAAATTCTACTAGCCCTAGATAATTACTTTTTAAATTGGATGTGTTGCACGACCCCTTTTTAGGTGAGTTTAAATCAAATAAATTAGGATAATTATGAACCATTAAATATAGGATTTTTTTTTATTAAGACTAATGATATTCCTAGTAAAAATTATTATTATTCTATACTATTTTAAAATTGAAAATTTCATGTTTTTTCTTATTTTGAGGATAAAGTGTTTCGATTATGACTGTTGGGCTTGACAGATCAGGAAGTACGAGACTCTTTTTTCATAAATTGTTTTGTTGCAAAAATAAATCCATACTATGAGGTATCTAATTCCATTAAATATAACTAAATTCAAGGGTGTGATATAGCACTGGTTATGTATTGAGGGCCACTCATGTAATCTCCATTCATGAATGGTTACCACACTATGCATTGGGGAGGCAATCTCTTAGGCTTTTCCAAATGATGATTTCCCATAGATTTATATATTCTCATGAGTGATACCATTCCCTAAAACATAGTTGAGGAAAAACCCATTCATAAAGTGAATACACTACGCCTCAAGTGATACTGGACCCCTTATGTTCCATACCCAAGTTGAACTCCTATTAAAACCATGCATCATGTGATGCATGGTCATTCTGAATATTTCTATGGGTGGTCTTGGTGGTATTAGATATATTGAATGATGTACCATAATGATACTTTTAGGAAGGGATCCTAATTATAGTGTAGAATATAATATAATAATAATGATAATATGTGGAATGTTTTATTTGATGTAAAGTTAGGTACCTTGTGAATATTTATACATTTCTGTTGAACTGATGTACGCCTTGTTGACATATAAATTAGACAAAAGATAAAGTACAAGCATGGGGGTATGTCCCTTGTTTCTTTTCATTCAATTTTATAATAATTTTATAAATATATATCCTATATATTATAAGTACATTTTCTAAATTCCAAGATTAGGCTGAATTTGGTAGTATGGTCAATGCCATTGAGAATACAGAACAAGGTATACTTTTCATTTTTTTAAATTCCTTGCATATATCATATATTGAAAAACTGCTTTTGGTTACAACACAAAATGTATTGGATTGGATGTTGTTGGAGTCAGACTTCTGGGATATTATCTCACACTATACATGGTCAGTGTTTGGTACATGATTATACTTTATGTCCATAGGAATAGAAACCAGGATGTTTGTCGCTACCAATGCATGATTTCATTGTTGTTTGGGATGGAAATTGGGGGGTAGAAGACCGAGCATTTTCTTAAGAAGAAATATTTTTTACTTCGTGATATCCTTATTACAATTTTGATAGTATTTTTTATTTATAATTTCCATATTTTTATTTTTGTGTAGATATTAGAGCATGGAATCACTGTGTATCTGGTTTGATTAATCCACTTACACACTTTTCATTTAAGAAAATTTGATTATTTAATTTCTTATGCCGGAGAGTGTTTATTTATATTTTTATGATACTTATTATGAATTTATTTTCTTCCTCTATGAATTTTCTATTACATTTTAGGCATACTCTCTACCACTGATACATCAAAAAAGGACATAACTACTATTTGGCAGCCTATTGCATTCAAGGAGATGCACTTGAGGTCATTAGGTCCTCCTGACATGGAAAAACAATTAAATGGATCTCGGGTTGTGGATGACAAAAAGTGGTATGAGAGAGATTAGAAACACATGCATATTACAATTACATATCTATGTTCAGCATGCATCTAAATGTTTTCATGTGAGTGATGTTATTAAATGTTGTAAATGTTGAAGTGAATGTTTGTTAAAATTAATGTTTTGATAGTTGTAAGATGCTAGAATGAATTTACCTAAGAAATATGTTTTATGGATCATTTTAGTGACCCTTATATGTTTTTTCTTCCTTATTTATACCTGGATATTGGAGTGGGCTATCTATTTAGTAGTTATCAGAGGCAGGCTTTGTACCTACACTCTCTTTTTTACCTTTACATATCTTCCTCATCTGTTATGATATTATGTTTACTATTTTTTTGGATATTATATACTAATATCACCAGGATTTCATCATTCTGTACCATAGTATATTTGATTTTAGAACATTCCATAGATGGTGGGTCCTAAAAAACGAGAAGCTCCTATTGTAGTGCATTTTATAGTACCCCCTTTTATGCCTCAAGTTGTAAAACTTCCCGCCAATCTTCTGATGGAATTGAATGCTCAGTTTAGGTATAGTCTCCTCAAGATTATGTAGTCAGTTAAGAATTCTCTACAACTATCCCCGTCTATGGTAGATTTTACTTGAGACTTTCTTCAATAGCACTAGCCTACCTTCTCAGGGAGTGCTGGTCCTTGTGTTGTAGAGTCGTGGATAGAAGCCATGAAGTGTGTCTCAGATCATCATGATATACATACAAATTAAAGGATCAAAAATGAATTCTGCATGCTTTTTGACTCCTACAATCATTAGTGGGATGTTATTTCTCAGGTGTATCTGGAGAAAGGTGAATTTATCACCAAAAAAAATCGGGTCATTCATGATAGTTGAGAGAGTTGGGTTGGTTGCCTATCAGTTAATATTATCTAAGTGGTACTGTGACAAGTATTACATCATACATGTATCTCATATTCAATAGTATCATCTATACCCATCACATCCATATGTTCCTAATGAAATGAATCTCAAAGAAGATGCATCCTTTGTAGAGCGTCTGATCCGTATTGGAGATCATAATAGGAAGGTTCACTATGGTAGGTCATTTCTACTGTTATGGGTGCTATAGAAACATGGATGTGTTCATGATGATTTATGGGAGTGGGAGGCCGATGTGCATACATAGTTTCAAGAACTTTTCTCAGAATACATTCTACTTACCCTATAATGGAAGATCAGGGATCAGTTTCTTTAAATAGGGGATGTTGTAGTGTCCTGAATTTAATAAAGGTAAAAAACATTTAAATTTTTAGTCCAAATCTTTAAAGTGACCTAGGGAGTGCACCTACACACCCTATTATGGGTCCCAGAAATCTTTTAAAATTATTGAAATAGTTTCATGGTTTTTATGTAAAATATTACATCAAGCCTTAACCCAACATTCAGGGTAAAAATAATTAAAATCAGATAAAAACTAATTTTAAGGAAATGAAAATAAATGAAAAGGGGAAAAAATAAATAATAAATTTATGACGGTTGGAGAGAAGTGGAAATATTAAAATGGTTTAACACATTTTATTAATTATTTCCATTTCCCCACCACATTATTTATTTTATTTCATTTATTTCATTTTGTTTATTTTCCATGTTTCTTTTATATTTTTTTTCTTTTTTTTACTCGATATTATTTTCTTTCCTTTCATTTTTTTCATCTCTCCTCTCCCCTTGTTGTGTCTCCCCTCTATAGAACCACCCCCTTTGGTATTTCTCCTCCTACTATTATATCCATTTGTAAGCCCTTTGAAACTCTGATTCTCCTCTATTTCCAACATAGTCTACTTCACTAGGAATATAATGGTAAAGATAAACTCATGCACCCATAACCATAGGATCTCATCCACTCTCTATCACACAATCTATAGTGGAATGATTTTACACAAAATCAGGATTTTTGCAAAATATTAGGTCTTATTCCATTATATGATAGATAAAAGATCTCCAATAAGCATTGTATTCCTTGTGATTATTAGTTAGGGAGTCTACACTCTTTCCAAGTGTTTAGTTTCATCTTTTAGATTTTACATTTTTCTGCTCATCATTTTCTACTAGCGATATTAAATTTTTCCTTTTCGAAATTAAATAAATTACATGGCTTGAATATTGAAACCTAATATGAACTATATTTTTTAATTTGTTTCAACATAATTTTATACCCATTAAGGTGTTCCGATGTAATTGAAATTAATTATGATATTCATGAATAATTAATTTATTAATTTCACGTGTTACAAGACCCCTCTTTGTCTATGTTTTAAGTCAAATAAATAATATTGGATAATTATGTACCATATATTTTGGGGTTTATTTGGTTCTTTGTGGATAATTATTTCCTAGTTAAATAATTTTAGCATGTTATGATATTATAAAAGGGGAAAATGCGTTTTTTATTCTTCTCTTAATAATATGTTTTTACTATGACTATTTGGGTTGAATGATCAAGAAGTAGATGAATCTATGTTGCTTAAATTATTTTTTTTAAATTTTGAATTCATACTTTGTGATATCTATTTATTTGAAATATAATTAACTTTAGGACGATGAGAGAACATGGGTTCAATATTAAGGACCTCACCGGGACTCTATGTTCCAAATTTGTTGACAAACTATGCATCGGGGAAGGGATGTCTTATGATTTTATAGATAAGGGTTTCCATAGTTTTTATATATACATGTGAGTGGTACAACATCCCTAAGGTACAATTGAGGACAGATCCATGGGCAATGTTTCTATTCCATGCATCGAGTGACACTCGACCCCTTATGGGTGATACCTGAGAAAGACACATGATAAAACCATGCTTCGAGAAATATTTGGAATTTTGAAAGATATTCATGGAGGAGATTAGTGGTATTTGATAAATTAAAGGATTTAACATTGCAGTACCTTTGGGATAGGATTTGACTCTAACTTTGAACATTAATATAAAAATAATGATAATGAGATAAGGTTTTTCTTGATACGGCTTTGGGTTCCTTATAAATTGTGATACCTTTCTAGCGAATTAATGCAAATTTTTATTACAGATAAATTAGTCCCATGATATGGGAAATGTTTGGGGGTCCATTCATTTTTTTATTCATTCTATTTTTCTATGTTTTATATATATATATTCATCTTGATTATTACTAGTACTTTATTCAGATTCCTAGCACATGTCGAATAGGTTGTATGGATGGTGCCATTGAGAACCTAGACCAAGTTGTACTGATTTTATTATTTTTATTTAGTTTCATAAATTTATAATATATTGGCACATTACATTGTTTATAACATACAATGGAATGGTTTACACACTGTGGTTGTCAGCTTACTAGGATTTTATCTCACACCACTATTGGGCGCCATTTGGTACCTGTGTAGACATTATGTCTACATGTACAAATATTGGGAAGGCTTCCACTCCCAATTTTTGATTTCAAAGCTATTTTAGATTGATCATGATGGAATAGGCCTGAGCATTTTCTCAAGATAAAGTGATTTCTCATTTTTTCATCGTCAATATAGTTTTTATAGGATTCTTTTATTCGTACTTTCCGAACATTTATTTTAGTAAATAAATCATATCATAAAATTGTTGTGTATCTATTTTGATTTATTATCTAACAAATTCTGCATTTTTTTCATTTTTTTATCATTGAATTTCATTTTATACAGTTTTTTATTTATATTCTTATGCTACATGCTATCAATTGCTTTTATTCCGTTGAATATTACCTATTACATATGAGGTCATAGTCTCCTCTTGGACACGTTAAAGAGCTCCTCACTGCTATTTGGAAGCCTATACATTCAGGGAGATGTGCATGAGGTCATTTGTCCAGTCCGGCTAAGATAACCCTTTCAGTGGCTATGAGGATGTATATGCAATAGGTGGTGGCCTTTTATATGGGAGGAAAATGAATCACATGGTATTTTGAAAAATAAGTTATATGTACAGATGATTTTACAAAACAAAATTATTAAAAAATCATAAAACTAAACAATTGAAGGTTTAATATGGATTTATTTCATGAAAATAATTTTGGACAAGTGGATATGTCATTTAGGAAATTAAGAGAAAAATTTAGTCCTTTATTAAGCATAATATTACCTTAATAATTGTAACTAATTTTAATTACATTCACTAATATTCTAGGTCAAAAACAATTATTGTCTTATTAAAATGATAAATTAATACCATTCAATATATGGAATCCTTTTAAAAAAAATATAATACTATAAGTGGAAGAAATTAAATAAAAATTCATCTCGTAAGTGGGACAACAATCTGGGGTTTAATGTAAAAATGGTCAAAAGTTTTATAAGTTATTAAAATCAATTTCAAAGTTAAATTGATACAAATACAGTAAATTAGATTAATTGAAAATTTTAGGAACTAATTAAACAATATAACCTATTAAAATTATAATTTATCCTTATAAATAAATTTAATGAAAAAAGACATTTTGAACTAACATTCAATATTTTTCACTATTCATTAATATATGAATCATCATTGAAAAATATGGAAACTTCACCCAAAGATAATTTTATTATTTCTATTCCAAAGGTGATGTTTATTTTAAAATATTTAATTCATAATAATTTTAAAAATAAGATTTAAATTGAGTTCTCCATTAAAAGGTGGTAAAAATACATTAATAAAAATATATGCTTTAAGTTTAATATTTGGTTTGATCTTATCTTATTCTTATCAAATAAATTTTATGAAATCAAAATATTTTTTATTAAATATATATATATACATATTTCATTAATATCCACAATGAATTTCCATTGATTTAATATATTACCGTAAGACATCTTTGTGAATATAATAATATTTTCTTTTATATTCATTAAGTTTTCATATTCATTTATATTTAAATTTTAACAAATTAATAAATATAAATAAAATTCAAAAAAATATTTTCATAGTTTAGTGTCCCAAATTAATTACTAATATTTTAAAGTCTAGGATATATTTTATTATTTTTTATCAAATATCATTATTTTGTAAAACATGATATTGTTCGTAATGTATGATTTAAAATAAATTCTCCCGTACATGTAACACAAGGTAACACAATGCTGGGGGAAATAAAATACATAGAATATATCTATAAGGCACCAAGAATAAAAATTAAATATTTATAACTTAAAGAAAATAATTTTACTTTTAATAACGTCGAGGAACTTTTCAGGTTTAGATCTTTAGAAAATTATGTCGTTACTCGTACATAACAAAGTAAATATTACAATCAGACACTTCTAATAACTATATAATTTATTTCATAAAATATAACCTTTTTTAAAAGAAACTTGGTTTGTTTCATGTTTAAACAACATGACTTTTCTTTGATCCCATCCTTGATTCTGTTCTTCTTTAAGTATTGTGAGAAAATTTTCAAAACATGGGATAAGAATAAAATACTCAGTTAAGGATACATAAATAATTAAATCTATGATTCTTATGAAAACCTGAAATCCATGAATACTTTATCATAACATAATAATTTTCACCTTTAAGAAGTAGTAAAAAAACATAAACAGATATAAGCTCATTACATACACTTTTTGTAACCAAAATGTTTCCAGAAATCTCATAGAATGCATCATATAACATATACAAGTAACATTGGATATAATCCTACTTAAATGTAGTAACCATACTGTTGATTTCTATACAAATTAAAAAAATTGAATATCCATATGGTTGACTTGCATACCCAATGCATTGGTTTTTATAATATCACCACCCATCCTTGGTTTATCATAGAACCACCAATCTTTGGTTTATTGTGTAACCACCCATCTTGGGTTTTTCACAAAACAACCCCTCAATAGTCCATGTACCATTATTTAATAATAACTAGTATGAGATTTCCATTATCAACATTTAACTAATAATTTTTCATTTGAAATCACAACAAATCATTTCATGATACTAATATAGTTAATCCACATTCAAACACTTTTTCAATACCAAAACACCCAAAAATAAAATAAGGGATTTCTTTTACATTCAAAAACATTAAGGCTTATAGAGGAATCCATATATCGAATAACAGTTACAGTGGTGGAGAATTTGTTGTTTCCAAATATTATAAAAATACTCCTTCTGACATTTAGTAATATTTTTCATAGAAAAATTATTCTCGTTGAATGAAATTAAATTTCAAAGGATTTTATTATGTTCCATATAAAAGAAGGTGGTGTTTAACATCAAAATATGACTCAACAAAAAGGGATTAAGATAGAGTCCCTATTAAATATAGTATCTTGATATGAAGGATAAATCAATGACATAATTATGTGTAAAAAATACCAATACACATAATATAACTAGATATTCAGTGTAAAACTATCGTATGTCTTTCAAACATATTCTTAGAAAAACAAAACCAATGATATGGATATTTAACTTATTGAATGGATTTTGAGTAATGATTTCCCATACAAAGATCATTTTATTAATAAAATAGATTAATTATTTGAATTCAATATACTAACACATAAATCAGATATAAATACAAGTTAGAATATCAAATGTTATTATTCACATACGAATATCATGACATAATTAATATATAGAAGATTAACCCAATGAGTGGAAATTAGGTTAAGAAGTTTCCTTACATTGGGTCTAACTCATCATATACAATCGTTATGTTCCTAAATAATAATAACAATTAAATTTCTACTTTCATGAGAAAAAAATAATTTTTTATTCCTTTTATATTACTTGTTAACATGTTATAAAAATTACATAATTATCTATGTTCATATGCGACATTCTGTCGATATTCTGTACATGAGTTGAAAATGTACATTTCATGATGTAAATTTTCCATGTAGTATAAAGTACATAATCTCCATAATATTATTCATGATTTAAATATCATATATATTCAATATATATTTATTTATTAAATCTATAATATTTTGAGATAATAAATGAAATGAACTGTCAATTTAGACGGCAGGTCATACGTACACATGAATGCTACTTTCATTTCTTTGTCATATTAAAAAAATAAAAGTATATTATAATACCAACATTAAATTTATGTCTTGTATGTATAATATTTTTAATAAAATAATCCTTCATACATTCCATGTATAATAGGAACGAGTTATATTGCTTTGAGTGGGTAGTAGTCCTCACTTCCTCTAATGAAATTATTATATTTGCACAACATGTACAACATAAAGATTTATTCTAAATAAATATTACATAATATTACTAAAAATTTTAATAAATATATATCATATATAAATACAGTTCCATCATAATGGCCACCATGATAGATGGTAAGATATTATTAAACAATCATCATTTTGTAAGGTATTGGTTCGTAGAACACAAAAAACAATATGTTCTATATCCATTGGATGAAGGTATGTGTAAATTTAGGTCAAAGAAATAGTGTAAAAATATATTAGTATAATAATGATACTATTTTTGTTATTAAATAATGAAATAATATGAGGATTGGTTTCGGAGAAAGAAAATAAATGAAAGGAGCTTGAGAGAAGATGCTACCTCTAAATCAGGGGACTCCTTTTCATTTGATCCAAAAGGCATCCATGACATGAATTTTACAAATGGTAAGGCTTCTAGGTCCAAGGTATGAATGTTGGGAACTTATTTCATCTGATTTTGGTCAATACAAGGGTCTTGATTGGTGTCAATAATTGGTAGAGGTGGTTGCCTTTTATAAGAGGGAGGAGGGGCACTTATGTAAAGTCTTGAATAATTTTATTATGAATTAATATTTGAATTAAAATAAATCCAAATTGATATATTTATAGGATAATATGAGGATGTCTCAAAATCAACTCAATCATTAGGTTTTATACATGTTATTTCACAAATTTAACCTTATCTTTTGGCTTTAACCCTTATATAAATATATTAACTATTAGCATGTCATCGTTTATTTTCACTATATAAGGTTAATATAGTTACTATAATTTTTCAAGAAAACATAAAAAGGATAATTCAATAAATTTCTAATATTATCAATGTCATTTGGACTAATCTAATATTTTTATGACTATTATTTAACAAAATAGTATTTTTTAAGAACTCATTTATGTCAAATTTGACACTATTTCATAATTGATTTTTTAAAATTAAAAATAACATGATTTTTTAGAAAAAAACATTAAATTAAAGATAAAATTTCATAATCATCCATAAAATTATTTTGTGGAATCAAATTGTTCAAATTTAATTTATTTTAATATGTATAATATCATTTATTTGAATCTTTCATTGATAAGGTATTCAATGCATCATCATTGTGTCATAAATAAATAAATTTTTTTAATGTATAATAATAATAAATTAAATACCATGATGTAGGAAGTGTTATTATATTTCTAATTAATATTTATAGTCGAAGATAGTGGTTATATATTCTCACCTTAAAATCTTTTATGGAAAACGATTCATGTTTATGTTATATTACTCTTTAAATTAAAATAATTATTATAACATGACATTATCACATCCAAGTGTCTCCATGGGGTCCTAAAATAGAACCAAGTAATATAATGGTTTGGCATATTTCATCCAATATTATTAGGACATGTGTTTGGGTAAGTTTCTATTATTATAATATTATTTTTTACCCTTATTTACCCGATTTTTCCTTTAACCATGGTAAATAAAATTTAATACTAATGTTACCATTCATAATATTGAAATATAAAAGGTACATATTTACAAAATTAGTACATTTTTATTGAAAATATTGATTTTTTTTTTCAAATACAAAACATAGAATTGGAAAAAATTAATTTAAAACTAATTCTCATTGTGAAAACCAGAATGCGGGTTTTTATGAAGTAAAAACTGCAAATCGATTAACAAGTATTTATCTCAGATTTCAAGGTGAAATTACTTCCAATGACCAATATTGTATTAAATTATAAAAACTTAATCCAATAAAACTTTAAAAATAATTAAAATTAAAATATAATTATATAAATAAATTAGATGAAAAGTCAGTTTTGAGATAAAATGCATTATTTTTCACTATTCATTAAAATATAGATTTTATCAGAAAAATACCAAACATTCAACATATATAAATTAATACGTCAATATTATAAAGAAAATGTTTCTTTTTTACAATTAAAATAAATATATTTGAAACAAACTATATTTAAAAATGATTCCCCATCAAAAGGTGGTAAAAAGGCCTTTTAAAAATATTAGAGTATTTTATGCCTAAAATTGGATTCATTCTCATTATAAGCATATAAAATATATTTGGTAAATGTAAAAACATTTAAAAAAACATTTGTAATAATATTGTAGTTAGTTTTATTCATTCACTGCAATAAAAGAGCTATGTGTTTGTAACACCCCAAGAAAATAAAGAATATGACATTTTCATATTTATCCATATTTTTGAATAAAATATTAATATTACTTTAAAGTGAATTCTATGCTCGAGGCCATACCCAATACGCAACAACGAGTTTCTTTGATATCTTACATTGCACTCTAATAATAAAATAATATTATTTTAAAAGGTAGTTAATGCCTAGTCGTTGTAATGGCAGGAATGAACGGAACTAACTACAAAATGATTATATATGTTTGTCAAATGTTTTTACTTTTATCCAATAAATGTTAGCATCTTAAAATGCAAATGAATCCAATTTTTAAGCATAAATCTTCTAATATTCTTTAAAAGGTCGATTAACCGCCTTTTGATGGAGAACCATTTTTAAATATACATTTGACAATTTTATTTGTTGTATTTTAAAAATTAAAATCCTTCTTTAGAATCTCGACATCAAAATTTACTTTGTGTAAAATTTTGTTATTTTTCCGATAAAAATCATTTTTATTGAGAATGTTGCATTTTATTTTAAAACCTTCTTTTAATCTGATTTATTTATATGGATAGATTTTATTTTTAATTTTTATTAATGTTTATTTATAATATATTTTTACCATTTAATCTAATGGTGGTCATTGGAATTAATTTCACTTTGAAATTGGACTTAAACTAGTGTCAATCATTTAATGGATATTGTTTCTTAAAAACACGCTATTTGTTTTGATAGCGAAAATTAATTATTAAATTAATTAATTCAACATATTTTTTTTTAATTTTCTAAAATAGACATCATTTTTGAATTCGGAATATCAAATATAGCTTAGGGTAAAGTTTTGGTATTTTTCTGAAAAACATCAATTTTTGATGAATAGTGAAACCACTAAGAGGTAGTTTAAAAACTGATTTTTTTTTAAATGAAACATTACCACTTCTGTGATTTGAATTTCAAAAATCCGACATACATGGTTGTAATTTGGATTTGAAATGTGGTTTAATGGGATTAAAATAATTTTTTGGTGAATAGTAACTTTTTAGTTTTTAATCGCGATTAGAGATAATTAGTGTAATTTAATGTAATAATAATGTTTTAATAATATGAAGTGACCTATACACATGTCATACCTTCATTGGATGTTTCATGGCCGACCAAGACAATCCATGGGTCAACTTGGGGACCCCATGGAGCCATATTGATTGGAAAATGACATAAATAACTTTTTATTTAAAGTTAAAATAAAAATGTCACAAGCATGAGTTATTTTACTAAAATAATTTTTAAATGTGGTTATACAAGTCATATTTTTTACTATAAATATTCATTAGAAAGATACAAAGATTTCATACATCATGATATTTTTTTTATAATTTTTAGACATTAAATAAATTAAATTATTTATGACATAATGATGATGCAGCGATTACCTCATTAATGAAGGATTTAAATAAAATGAAAAGATAATGTTAAAAATATAACATACACTTGTCAAAGACCTATTGTATGAGTATATTTAGAACCCTTACAACCTTATCGTAGAAATACACTAATGTGAGACCTTTAAAATCCGAAACTCATTTGAAAATAAAGTAATATTTTGTAAATTTCCAAGAGTGCCCCACCTCTCCTCTTATAAAAGGCCCCCACATCTACCACCATACCCACACCTCTCAAGCCTTTATCTCGGACAAACCCTGCTCATTTTGTCTCTCCACATCCCCCTCTTACTCATAGAAGCCTCACTTTGGGCATAATTCTTCCCAAGGAAGCCTTTGAGCTCAAATCAAAGAGAGATACCCGATTTTAATGTAATGTCTTCACTTGTGTTCTTTTGTTTTATTTTGCTTCTCCAACCCCCTAAACTCTTTTTATTCATTTATTTTGTAACAACTCCAGTATATTAAATATACTATGATTTTTTTTAAGAATTATTAGAGCTACACTTACACACACCTACATATAATGGTTAAAGAACATACTGTTTCTGTGGAAGGTGAATTTCTGCCTCACGAAACGATGATTGTTCAATATTATTTTAACACCCTCAAAGGTGTTCATTAAAATGTCACTATATTTATATATGATATATAATATGTTTATGTCTTACTTAAACTTCTGTATTTTTCATTTATGGCATACCTTTATGGTTTCCATTTTGGTTAAACGCAATATCTTCATTTTAGGAAGTGCGGACTACCGCCCCATCAAATTGATATGATTCGTTAATACCATATGTGGTACGTATAAAGGATATATTTAATGATATTATATATGATATCATACTGTAAATATAATACTATTATGTATCATTATGTTTTAATTCCAAAAAATATGATATGGAAATTGAAGCAGTGTTCATGCGTACGTACGACTTACTGTCTCCATGAACGATGCATTTCATTTCTTACCTATAAATGTAATGTAATATTATAAATGCATGTATATAATGGATATATATGATATATATGATATCTAAATAATGAACATAATTCTGGATATAATATATATATTACCACATGAACAACTTGTAATTATAGAGAGTTTATTTTTGACTCAAGTAGCAATGATCTACAAAACGACCATTATTAACTTAAATAATTACATAGTTTTCATAGCATGGTAGTAAGTGATATAAAAAGAATAATTAACTTGAAAAGGGTTCTTAAGAAAGTATAAATTCACTCAAGTTTATTATTCCGGAGGTTAAAGAACGATCGAGTCAAGTCGGACCCCTGGTAAGGTATCCTACCTCTCTCTTTCTTTTTAAGTACACTCTTTTATGTAATTCCTTTTAAGCTCATATTTCTTATGATTGGGATGTTCTTTTATATTAATATTACTTTAATTTATATTTTCAGGTGATTAGATATCATATTTTCTCTCATCAATCCATTTTGGAAGTTTTAATTGGCGCCGTGAGGCTGCTGAAATTTCGTAAGGGGCTTTTTATCTCACTTTGTGATTTCATGAGATTCATGCTACATTTGCCAATATATCCTTTTGATAGGTGTATGTACTGTCCATTATTATACTCTTTTTTTAACATACTTTCTTTTATGAGTATTTACATCAATTTTTTATAGTCTTTCTTTCATGGGGTGTACGTTTCGAATGTTACCCAAATCGGTAAGAGATCCTTTCACCCTCCTCTTTTTAAAAGACTTCTTTTGTTATGTCTTATAATTTATATCTTTTTATGTTGGGATATGTTATTATATATCCTTATAGATGTAAATTTTATTTCCAAGTGATGAGATACAATTTTCTCTCTCATCAACTAATTTTATGAATTTTAAAGTGACGTCGTTAGGCTGTCGAATTTTACCAAGGGAACTTCTTAACCCAATTTCAATTTCTTTGGGTTCATCATGTAGTTATTGAATATGTCATCCTTTGAATATGTGTGAATAACCATTGATTGTTTTAAACATAATATCCACTTATATTGGGTGTATTTATATTTTTCTACATAATTATGAGATTTTTTTATCTTTTATTTAAGGATACATTCTTTATAAGGGATTTCATCTCATTTTACATTTCTATTGAGACTTCATTGTTGTTATGCACCAATTCACACTTATATGGATTATATACTATCCCTTTGAATATTATATCATGAATCCATTTTTTTCTTATCATATTTTGAATAAATTTTTTTCCTTAATTATGGTATTCAAGTGTCTCTCATATTGTTAAAAACCCTTTAACTAAAATATCATTTTAAATGTTTTAATGATTTATTCTTATAAATATTTATCATTAATATCAATTTTTTCAAAATGGTTTTAAGGATTTATTTATATAGATATTAATCGTTTAAAATGTTAATATCTTCGAAGTGGTATGGGATACTTTGCTTCAAAAATCTATTTAATAAATGTTTTAAATGGTTTTGAAAATGGTTATTTATTTTCAATATATTAAAATGTTATACGGTTATTTCATTGGGAATTTTATCTTTCCTTTATGATTAAGTTATGTTTTATGATTATGTTATGGTTCTTGGTAATTTTTTATGAAGATGGGTGGTTCCGTGATAATGTAAGGGCGGGTGAGCCCGGTATATCTCTCCAATACATTGGGTAACGTGAAGGGGTTAAACGTTAATGTTTATCCAAAGCGATTTATGGAATATACTATGATGGTTATTCCATACATACCCAAGAGGGTTACTCCCTACGTAAGAATGTTATGAATGATTCAAGTTAACTTTATGTCTTATGATTTCTATGATTTATTCATGATTTTATGAGGTATGTTAAAGTTCTTATGTCTTATGGGTAAATTATGATTTCATTCTTATGTATATATGTACTCATGTTTCCTTTCCATACTTTTTATAACTCTTACTGAGCTTTTTATGCTCATCCCAAGTTTTTGAAATGTTTTTCACAGGTCAAGGGAATGGTACATGATATGATGATAGTTTCAGGAAGTGTCAAGAAAGAATCCATGTATTATTTTAAATATATTTCCGTTGATGGGAAAAATGAATACTATATTTTATGTAACCACTTTGTTTAAATGTGGAATGTAATGCAAGTTATATGATCTAATTCTCTAAAACTCTAAATCTAAAATGATCCTAATTGTGTAATCTTGTAATAACTCAAGATTAAGTATGGTTTAAGGTTGGGGCCTTATAGTTGGTATCAGAGGTAGGTTTAATAACTTTAGAGGTTAGACTGTTGTTTATGAAAAAGTGACATGTTGTGTATAACCACAATGGTTAGTATATTATTTGGAGTCATCATTTTTTTTTTGAAAGTTATAATGAGTTTGAGATAACTTGGATAAGTATATCTTGGTGTTTATCTTCCTCTTTTTTATTTGATGATTTTACTGATATACTCACACTGACCTTTTTGGTTTTAGTAAATGGGTTGATCTAGCAGGAACCAAAGTAACACTGGATTTGAAGAAAACTCTAACGGTTTTATGAAATAATAGGTGAATGATATTAGAGATGCAATGAGAACTCTTGTGGTTTTCCTCAACCAATTATCTGGAGTCATGATTGACCACCTAAACCTTATTGATTTTTATAAGGCACCGTATATGAGAGAATCAAATCCCTACAGAAGTTCAGGTAATAATCATAAATGTAAGTATGTTCAAAAACCTATGTGTCAAATATGTGGAAAGAAACACATAGGAAAATGTTTCAAAGGGGCAGAAAGATGCTATAGATGTAGAAATGATGGTCATAAAGCAAGAACCATCCATGTAAAAAGGAAGCATCTAGTTGACTCTTGGAAAGGGAAAGAAGTTCTTTTTGATGGATCAATTGAATGTTTTAAATGTGGTCTGCATGGTCATTATGAAAACACATGTCCTACAAAGATGTTTCTGGAATGGGGTCACCAAGATCATACAAATATTCATTTACCAATACCTAATTCCATTCTGATTGAGGATGAAGAAACTGACAATGAATAATAAAAGGTATGGATTATTTATTAACATATGTTTTCCTATTATTGGAATCTTAGGGTATGATTCAATATTTTTTTGTAGGAAAGAAGTATTTCAGAATAAGTTAAAAAGGAATGGATAATGGATCATGAATAATGTTGATTGAGTAAGAAGTCATTATATAAGGGATTCAAGAGTTATGGTAGATTTTAGGATGGTGAAATTCATAGATGTATTAAGTCTCTTTTGATGATTGGGTTACATTAGAAGAGTTTTTATAATAACCCTAATGATTGATATACGAAAATTTTATTCAAGGAATAATTATCCTTTCTTTTGTGGATATAGTTATAAAGAACCGTTTGGGTTTATATGATCCTTGAATTTGAGGCAATTATTGTAAATACATTTTGGGTTGCAAAATGGAAGTTATCAGATAACCTTTGTGGTTAAAATATGTTTTGGTTATTTTTGATGAATTTATCTCTTTTTGAGGAATGTTATAAAATTATATAGTTTTTGAAAAGGGACAACACGTAGACCGTGTGACAACACATCACGTTGGACGAAGCTGCGGGAATCGAACACACAACCAAAGTGAAACTGGTATTTATCGCCTACCACTAGACTACGTGAAGTCCCTGGTTAGTTTGAATGACTATTTTAATTTAGATGATTTTATGAATTAATAGTAAGTTGATTTTTTGTTATCAATGGAAATGATTGGCCTATCATGGAGGATGTGTGATTAGGTTAATTACTTTTCAGTATGAGACTGTAAGAGTAACTGATGTTTTTTAGAGAAAAATGTTAAAATTTATCATAGGATACTATGTGATTATATCCTTCAAGGAATTGGGTTTCAATATTAGTTTGGTTTACTTTGTATAATTTTATGGATAGATGTTTATTGAATGTTCTTTGTTGAACATTGGATTTTGTTTGAAAATTTTTGGAGATTAAGAATATTTTTTTTAAAGGATTATCCTTTTTGGGTATTACCCGATCCCATACTAACCTTTTTGGTTTTAGTTTTGGTTATGGTCTAAAGACATGGAAAGTATATAGTTCTCTTTTGTGGATTAGGTGATTCTGTAGTAGTTGATTATAGCTCTCTTAATGTGAATAAGTCGTCCTAAATACACGTCTTTTGGAGAAAACATGGGTTCGTGTAAGAAATCTAGTAAAAGTTGAAAGTCAACATGACAATTAAGTATTCTTCCTTATGTTTTAGTTAAGATCATAAATAAATTCCTCAATGAAAAGTAACTTAAAACAAAAATGTTGTCAGTTATTTTTTCCTACTGGGGAATCAAATACCATTTAACCCATCACACGTTTGTGATTGCCTTGTTCTTAACTTTCTCCTAGACATTTTTACTATCACTCTCCATCAAAACATGACCCTTTGAATTTTCCTCCATATCCATATTTTCATACTTGGAATCCTAGTATGGGTTAACTCGAGTGACATTTTTACTTCTCTCCCATTCTTTTAAAGTGATAGTTTTACTGACTCTTGTTCCTATGTGAGATTTTCAATCAAGCTTCCAAGCCCAATTTTAAAATTGCTAGGACGCAATTCCCAAAAGTGAGGAAGGATGTAACACCCCAGGTAAATAAAGAATATGACATTTTTATATTTATCCATATTTTTGAATAAAATATTAATATTACTTTTAAGGGAATTCTATGCTCGAGGGCATACCCAATACGCAACAACGTGTTTCTTTGAAATCTTACGTTGCACTCTAATAATAAAATAATATTATTTTAAAAGGTACTTAATGCCTAGCCGTTGTAATGGCGGGAATGAACGGAACTAACTACAAAATGATTATATATGTTTGTCAAATATTTTTACTTTTATCCAATAAATTTTGGAGGCTTAAAATGAAAATGAATCCAATTTTTAAGCATAAATCTTCTGATATTCTTTAAAAGGTCGATTAACCGCCTTTTGATGGAGAACCCTTTTTAAGTATACTTTTGACAATTTTATATGTTTTATTTGACAAAATAAAATCATTCTTTAGAATCTGGACATCAAAATTTACTTTGTGTAAAATTTTGTTATTTTTCCAATAAAGACCATTTTTATTAAAAATGTTGCATTTAAATTCAAAACCACCTTTTAATCTGATTGATTTATACGGATAGATTATATTTTTAATTTATATTAAGGGTATTTAGAATATATCATTACCATTTAATATAATGGTGGTCATTGGAATTAATTTCACTTTGAAATTGGACTTAAACTACTGTCAATCTTTTAATAGATATTGTTTCTTAAAAACACGCTTTTTGTTTTGACAACGGGAATTAATTATTAAATTAATTAATGCAACATAAATGTTTTTAATTTTGTAAAATAGACATCATTTTTGAATTTGGAATATCAAATATACCTTAGGGTGAATTTTTGTTATTTTTCTGAAAAACATCAATTTTGATGAATAGTGAAACCACTAAGTGGTAGTTTAAAACTGATTTTTTGTTTAAATGAAACTTTACCACTTTTGTTATTTGAATATAAAAAAACCTACATACATTGTTTTCATTAGGATGTAAAATTTGGTTCAATGTGATTAAAATAATTTATTGTTCAATAGTAACTTTTAAGTTTTTAATCGCGATTAGATGTAATTAGTGTAATTTAAGGTAAAAATAATGTTTTAATAATATGACGTGACCTAGACACATGTCCTACCCTCATTAGATGTGTCATGGCCGACCAAGACAATCCATGGGTCAAATTTGGGAACCCCATGGAGCCACTTTGATTGGAAAATGACATTATTAACTTTTTATTTAATGTTAAAATAAAAATGTCACAAGCATGAGTTGTTTTACTAAAATAATTTTTAAATGGGGTTATACAAGTCATATTTTTGACTATAAATATTAATTAGAAATATAAAAAGATTTAATACATCATTATATTTGTTTTATAATTTTTAGACATTAAATAAATTAAATTATTTATGACATCATGATGATGCAGCGATTACCTCATTAATAAAGGATTAAAATAAAATGAAATGATAATGTTCATATTATAACTTAAACTTGTCAAAAACATATTGGATGAGTATATTTCGAACCCTTACCACCTTATCCTAAAAATAAATCAATGTGGGACCTTTAATATCCGAAACTCATTTGAAAATAAAGTAACATTTTGTAACGTTCCAGGAGTGCCCCTCCTCTCCTCTTATAAAAGGCCCCCACCTCTACCACCTTACCCACACCTCTCAAGCCTTTGGCTCGTCCAAACCCTGCTAATTTTGTCTCTCCACATCCCTATCTTACTTTTATAAGCCTCACTTTGGTCAGAAGGCTTCCCAAGGAAGCCTTTGAGCTCAAATCAAAGAGAGATACTTGATTTTAAGGTAATGTCTTCACTTGTGTTCTTTTGTTTTATTTTCCTTATCCAACACCACAAACTCTTTTTATTAATTTATTTTGTAAATAATCCAGTATCTGCAATATACTAGGATGCTTTTATAAGAAGTATTCGAGCTACACATACACACACCTACATCTAATGGTTAAAGAACATATTGTTTCTGTTGATGGGGAATTTCTGCCTCATGAAATGATGATTGTTCAATATTCTTTTAACACCCTAAAAGGTTTCCATTAAGATACCAATATATTTATATATGATATATAATATGTTTATATTTTACTTAAACTTATTTATTTTTCATTTATGTCATACCTTTAGGGTTTCCATTATGGTTAAACATGATATCTTCATTTTAGGAAGTACGGACTACCGCCCCCTCAAAGTGATTTGATTCGTTAATACCATATGTGGTACATATAAAGGATAGATTTAATGATATTATATATGATAAAATACTGGAATTATAATTCTATTATGTATCTTTATGTTTTAATTCCATTAAATAAGAAATATAAATGGAAGTAGCATTCATGCGTACGTACGAATTACTGTCTCCCTGAACAATGCATTTCATTTCTTACCACTAAATGTTATGTAATATTATAAATGCATGTATATAATTGATAAATATGATATATATGATATCTAAATAATTAATATAATTCTGTATATAATATATATTTTACCACATGAACAACTTGTAATTATAAAGAGTTTATTTTTGACCCAAGTAGCAATGATCTACAAAACGACCATTATTAACTTAAATAATTACATTGTGTTCGTTGCATGGTAGAAAGTGATATAAAAGGAATAATGAACTTTAAAAAGGTTCTTATGAAATTATAAATTATCTCATGTTTATTATTCAGGAGGTTAAAGAACGATAGAGTCAAGTTGGACCAGAGGTAAGGGATCCTACCCCTCTTTCTTTTTAAGTACACTCTTTTTTGTCATTCCATTTAAGCTCATCTTTCTTATGATTGGGATGTTCTTTTATAGTAATATTACTGTACTTTATATGTTCATATTATGAGAGACCCTATTATCTCTCATCAATCCATTTTGGAAGTTTTAATTGGCACCGTTAGGCTGCCGAAATTTCGTAAGGGGCTTTTTATCTCACTTTGTGTTTTCGTGAGATTTATGCTACATTTTCCAATATTTCCTTATGAGTGGTGTATGTACTTTCCATTATTCTACTATTTTTGTAACATAATATATTTTATGATTATTTACATCAATTAAGTATAGTCCTTCTTTCATGGGGTGTACGTTTCGAAAGTTACCCAAATCAGTAAGTGAACCTTTCACCCTCCTCTTTTTGAAAGACTTATTTTGTTATTCCTTTTAATTTACATATTTTTATGTTGGGATATGTTATTATATATACTTATAGATGTAAATTTTATTTTCAAGTGATGAGATACCATTTTCTCTCTCATCAACTAATTTTATGAATTTTAAAGTGACGTCATTATGCTGTTGAATTTTACCAAGGGAACTTCTTAACCCAATTACGATTTCTTTGGGTTCAACATGTAGTTATTGAATATATCATCCTTTGAATATGTGTGAATGACATTTGATTGTTTTACACTTAATATCCACGTATATTGGGTGTATTTATATTTGTCACACATAATTATGAGATTGTTTTATCTTTAATTTAAGGATACATTCTTTATAAGGGATTTCATCTCATTTTACATTTCTATTGAGACTTCATTGTTGTTATGCACCAATTCACTCTTATATGGTGTATATATTGTCCCTTGTTATATTATACCATGAATCCATTTATTCTCACGATATTTTGATTAAATTTTATTCCTCAATTATGGTATTCATGTGTCTCTCATTTTCTTAAAACCCCTTTAACTAAAATATCATTTTAAATGTTTTAATGATTTATTCTTATAAATATTTCTCATTAATATCCATGTTTTCAAAATGGTTTAAAGGATTTATTTATATGGATATTAATGGTTTAAAATGTTAATAGCTTCATAGTTGTATGGGACACTTTGATTCAAAAATCTTTTTAATAAATGTTTTAAATGGTTTTGAAAATGGTTTTTTATTTTCAATGTCTTAAAATGTTATATGGTTATTGCATTAGGAATGTTATCATTCCTTTATGCTTAATTTATGTTCTATGATGATGTTATGGTTCTTTGGAATTTTTTATGAAGACGGGTGGTTCCGTGATAAACTAAGGGCAGGTGAGCCCGATATAGCTCTCCAATGCATTGGGAAACGTGAAGGGGTTAAATGTTAATGTTTCTCCGAAGAGATTTAGGGAATATATTATGATGGGTATTCCAAATGTAACAAAGAGGGTTACTCCCTACGTAAGAATGTTATGAATGCCTCAAGTTACCTTTATGTCTTATGATTTCTATGATTTATTCATTATTTTATGAGGTATGTTAAAGTGATTATGTTTTATGGGTAAAGTATGATTTCATTATTATGTATATATGTACTCATGTTTCCTTTCCATACATTCTATAACCCTTACTGAGCTTTTTATGCTCATCCCAAGTTTTTGAAATGTTTTTCACAGGTCAAGGGAATGGTACGTGATATGATTATTGTGTCAAGGAATTGTAAAGAAAGAATCCATGTCTTATTTTAAATATGTTTATGTGGATGGGATAAATGAATACTATCTTTTATGTAACCACTTTATTTAAATGTGGAATATAATAAATTTTTTATGATCTAATTCTCTAAAACTCTAAACCTGAAAAGATCCTCAATGTGTAAACTTGTAATAACTCAAGATTAAGTAAGGTTTAAGGTTGGGGCCTTATACTGTTAACTACCATTTAAAATAATAATAATATTTTTATATTATTTTATGGTATAACTCAACATTGTGTGCAATGTATGATTTCAAACAAACCCATTATTTTAATTTCGAGTACTATATTAGACCAATTGTCCCCTTTAGTTTAATATTAATACCTTATACATAAATATTATGAGATATGAAAATGTATGATTCTAAAAATAATTGGGATGTTACAATAACAAATCTATTTATAATATTATATATATTTTAAAGTATCAGAGTATTATTTTACCATATGGACGTGGTGTCTTGTATCATGCACACTATCGAATATATGGTTCTTACTTTAGAATTTCTAGGTGTTAAATGTTTTGTGTGGGGATACTACCATTCATGAAATTCTATTTTTTATTTAGTAAAAAACATTTAGTTTTTTGAAAAAACTCTAGTGAAAAGGTCTTAGAATTTAAAAAATAGAGAGTTTTTTATGTTTTGAATTATATTTTTAAACAAATACACAAGGGGATATTGAAGAGCATCTGTGGTTCATTTGTTTTTTATATTTTTTTTTTTAAAAAAATATTTTACAATATTTTTTCATAAAAATGACACTATTTTTTAACGCTCGAACCAAAACATAAAGGAGGAGAAGAGTTTTGTTATTGAGAATGTTGTTTTCTATAATTATTGGATCTGATTGGTCAACAATTGATATAGAGTATGAATTTGAGCTAGAACAATTTTAGAAGTTATCCAAGATTTAATTTTTTCATCAAGATCCTCATCAGTCTTAGATATATTTTCATTATGTTCATGATCTGTTAGAAATGTTTTCTGTTAGAAATAGGTTATTGAGACAGAATGTCCAAATATTAATGAAGTGATTGAATTATGATAGTGATGTCCGGAGTAAGAAAGTTCTTAATGTTTATAACATTAACTTAAATGATTTTTTCCAATATTTATGTTATAACAAATAACATAATCTCTCATGATAAAATATTTAGTTAAAATAGAGGAATCATGAATATTGTATTAGTTACAGGAATCAAGACATTGTTTGCATCAGATCCATATGTTCCAGACATAGATGTTTTTAGAATTATGAAAAAATTATAGATGATGAGTTTTTAAGAATTTAAATGTTGAAAAGTGGATTATCCGTCATAAATATTATTCAATCATAATGATAATTCTATCATTATGAGGGTCAATCAGACTGATTCACACGAAGAAAGTCAATCGGGATAAATAAGAGAGTGAAAGTCAACCTGAAAGACTATGAGAAGAAACTTCCATCACACTGACTACGAAGATAAATTCCATGTAGACATATTCGGAGGAGGAAAGTAAACATAAAAATATCTAAGAAGGAATAAAAATCAACTTGACTCTGTGATAGAATGTAAATATGACAGACATTGATGTGAAAATTCAATTAGAAATGACCTAAGGATGTTCTATCATAGGGAAAAATAATGTTCTCTTATAATGATCTGAGGAAATTCTTATATACAAGGATCAATAACATATGATAAGAGCTAAATGGAAAAAACATTCATAAATCTTGGAGTTTTTTAATTTGAGCAAGATAGATTAGTTATTTTTTGTCTTGCCTTTACCATTATTGGATGCTTATAAATAGAAGCACAATATATCTGTATATAAAAATAATTCTTTTGAGCAGAAAAGGTCGAGCACTAAAGAATTCATGTCAAAATTAGCATTATAGATAGAGACCTTATAAGGCAGTTGGACACATGAATTTTTTTACTAGAATAATGATGTGAATAATGATTATTTGATAATTGTTTGAGTTTTGAATATTAGAAATGGTTTCATCGTACTAAGTCCATCGGAATGAATCCATCAGTTTGAGTCCATCATCCCCAACCCCATAAAGTTGAGAAAATGTGACCCATCCACATTAGACTAAGGATCTAGAAGGAGTATTTGTGGTGTAGTTTGACCAATGTCATTATTAATTTCATAGAATTGTTTTTATGAAATCCTTGTAATCTATCGACATTATGTATAATCATTCTTATTGGAAGATAAATGGTGTCTAACTAGAGCTAAAAAAAGTTTATTCACTTATTCATTTTAGTAAATTTTCATAAACCCATGGGATTTGATATAGGTTTGATGTAGGCTCTCATACTATGGAAAATCCTTTTAAATCTTTTGTGGTTTATTTGCCTTCCAATTTTTTCATTCATAAGTATTTTGAAATGGATGAAAATATTATTAACATTAATAAGTTGTGTGGCATATGATTTTAAATAATTATTATTTTACAAAAAGTGAATAATATATTCAACCCCCACCTCTCAGATGTTATTTGACACTTTGGAATTTCATTTTTTTAAAATACCATAAGATCATAAATGTGAATATGTTTTCTAGGGATATATTTTTCATGTATTTGGTCATCACAAATGGATTAAATGGTATACTCACATGAAGGCTTGTGATCCCTTTTATAATTGGGGATGATTAACAATTTTTTAAATACTCCAAACTATATAATAATTTGATGTCACTCCCAAGACATGTTCTAAAAAATTAAAAAATAATGGTGTGAAAAATAAATAAGGTTAATAAATAGCACTAATAATAAAAATTAACATTTTTTTAAACAATTTATACTCATTACAACTATCGTTACACACTTATACATTTCTAATATTTCAAAACGTTAAATTTTAAAATTTATTTGTATTATTTATGATGAAAAGTTATGTTCTTATTATATAATATAAATTATTTTTATTTCCAAATTTTAAACCCTTTTATAAAATTTAATTCATACATTTAGTAGAATATATTTTAAAAAATAACCCACATGCGTGAAGACAATTAGTTTTCTATGAAATGTACTTTTCTATGAAATGATAAAATTATATTAACATTGTGAATTATAATCTAAATTATATGAATTTAAATTAAAATGTATTTATATAAAATATATATATTTAATTTATTTAATTCCCCATTATTAGATATTTACATTAATTAATATTGAGAAATTGTATCCACTTTAAAATATTTTTCAGAAAAATTATACTTCTATCCTAATAGTATATTTATAGAAAAATACAATGTAAAGATGACATAAATGTATATAATTGTATTACATCTAAATAAATTATACTTATGTTAAATTGAATTTGTTTAAAAAGAGTAATGATCATTTTACATTACTTAATTTTTAAAAATTAATAGATAATTTTAAAAATTAGATTTTTCTTTATTCATTGAAAAATTAATATATTCAATGAATACAAAAATATAACCGTACATTAATATCCATATTATTCTATCATAAATAGGTTCATTTTATTAAATAAAACAAGTAAATGTGACAATAATTATTTATAATAATTTCTATTAATAATAATCACTTATGATGGAAACCTATCCATTTTGAAGAATATAATATCTTATTTAAAAGTTGATTTCTCATTTTTTTAATAATTTAACAATAAATTCATATTTAGTAAGACCTCAATATATATTTAATAAGATACTTAATATTATACATTCTTTCTAATTAAACATTTGGTTCTATTTTTCATGTTAATATAACAATATAATAATATAATATCATGGTTTTTTTAAAAATATCATTTCATTTAGAATATAAAAATTTAAAACCATATTGTTTTAAAATATCATGGTAACATAAAAATTATTTTTATCATAATCATGTAAACTAAAAAAACAGCATTTTGACAAATTGATTCTAATCCAAAGAATGTACTTATAAAAAAATGAAGTATAAAAATTATTCAAATAAATTGAATTATATTATTTCATATTAAATAATATGTCTGTTACATTGAAATCCAATTCAATATATATTGAGTTTTTTTAAAGAGCAGAATATGGAAATTGTACAAAAATTTGTATTTTCACTATTCTCTGAAAAAACAACCAAATTTGTAAAATACAAAAAATTCAATGTAATATAATATAATATATGATATTTTTTAAATTAGTATTTTTATAAAATATGTTTTCTAAATGTTATAAATATAATTTTATTACTAATTAAGAGTGATAAATTAATAATAAATTTTTAATAAAATGAAATTAATAATTACTAGGTTTTGATTTCTTAAGAGTTGATCAATTTATTTTTAATTTGTATGAAATTTATATATAATTCATGAATCATTTATTCCCATTTATAACATACAATTAAATAGATATTCAATAATGGTCATATTTGAATAATAATATTTTGTTGTCTATTTCAGCATGTTATTGTGTGTTTTATAAACTATCAAATATAATTTTCTTTTAAAATATTGACATATTACATCTTATCAATATATCTACATTTTGAATTATTTGAAAAATTATATATATATATAATTAGGATTATTTTATAAGGATCATACCATCTAAAATGATACTTTCATAATAGAGGATACAAATAATACCCAAAAACAATTATTTTAATAAAAAAACTATTTAATGGTTGATAAAATATCATGATGTTAAAAATAACCAAAGTAGTAATTATTTTATATTTATATATCAATTTTTAAAGAATATTTATTCATAAATTTTTTATGATGAAGTAATTTTTAAACATCTTATAAATATTATGCATTTTATATTCTTATAGTTTTGTTTTTGTTTTTTTTTCCTGGCAATTGATTTTTTTCACCATTTCTAAAAGCCGGTTTATGGGTTCCCGGTACCCAAACATACAACCAAGGATAAGTAGACAGCAAAAAGAGACAACATAGACTTACACATCGTAATAACCGGATTCATCTCCGCAACCCAAGCAGGAGTCATCTTCACCGGTAGCTGATTCCCATTCCGGATTTCTCCAAAAACTTCCACTTTGAACACGGCTGTGAAGTTGTTCCAGAACAGATTGATCTGGGGTAGCCTTCTTGGTCTTGCTGCCCTTCTTAAAAGCCAAAGTCGCCTCCTTATTCCGCTTTTCTGAGGATCTAGTCTGCATCGGCCTTAGAAGAAATGAGTAATCCTTCCTAGGTCTTCTTCTTGGAGTAGCGGACAAAGGACCATCAGCTGTGGGAATCATCTCATTCCCACTTTTAACAACATCACTAAAGGATCTACCAACTGGACCACTCATGTTCTCTTTCCCTCCCCCCGAAATCTCCCTTCCAGTTCCATCTCGCTCCCTTAAATTAGCAGCAGTAAGCTCTGTGTTGATTCCCAGCTTCTGAGCTGGAGTATTGCACACCATCAAAGGTGGCCGCCAGTCTTCAATAGGAACATTTTCCACAGGAGGTATGGCCATGTCCCCCAGCCTCTGATCCGTGCTCACCACCAAAGGACCGCTCCTTGCCCCATTAGAATTATTATCCTCATACATGATACCTACTTCCTGTCCCTGCCAATCTGTCTGTTGATCCTCCTTGGATTCTTCACCAACCGAAGTAGGATCATGCACCCTGCGATCAGCCTGCTGGTCTTCAACAATATCCAGACTATCAGCCTCCTCCAAACCCACGTCCAATACATCTTCGGACAGCCCTTGAAACCTGTTACTCAAAGCTAAAAAAGGTTTGGCCAACGGGTCGAGGCCATTAGCAGCCTTAACACTCATGGAGACAATCTCTGCAACACTGTCGACCCTTCCTTCCTCGCTTTGAGATGTACACAGATCACCCATGGGAGAAACGGGTACTCCCAAGTCCCTCCTTAACCGTTGGAAAACCTCAGACACCAGCAGATTACCATGTCTAGCCTTAGCACCGGCAGTTTCAGACACCCGACGAGAACTCGCCCCCTTCTCATCAGAACAACATGGACCCCCTCCTTTTTCAACCGGTTCTGCAGCTCTCGAAACCAATCCCTCTTGAGCGCCATTACAGACACCAAACTCAGATCTCACCGAATCAAACTTCCCATCACCACGGGCCTGCATCAACCGAGACTGACGCTCCCTTCGGCAAACTTCAACAGAATGGCCCAATTTCTTGCAATATCCACAGAAATCGGTCCAGTTCTCATAGATGACTTTCTGTTTGCACCGGTAATCCTCGCCGATAGTTATCCAAACAGAGTCAAAAGGGATGTGGGATGCATCCATCTCGACACACACACGGGGGTTCACCGGATGACATACCGCCTCGGTACGACAATCCGAGCAGAGGTATCTACCAATCATATTCCCCAGCATGCATATAATCGACGGGTTTTGGAACGGTAACGGAAGTGATGGAAAACATACCCAAACAGCAATTGAAGGCACGTCATGGTTCATATGCAGATCGAAGGACCAACGCAAAAGCAGGAAAGAAGATCCCTTAAAGCTACGTGGAGCCCTCGCCCATGCTCGGATGAGGTCCTCCTCTGAATCGAACCTAATCATAATTTGTTTGTTGTCCAGTAAACCTACCACCGCTCTATCTCGAAGATCCCAATATCCAAAGACGAAGCGATCGAAATCATCCACAGAGGGTCTTCTGTGCTTGAACCGGACCATAAGGGTGAGATTCAGCAGGGCCGAGGCTTCTGAGAACTCAGAAGATGAAAGAGGGAGATTCGGCAAACCATCGATTAAATCTGGAACTTTAGGGTTTAAAGAAGACTTCGGAAACTGAGGAAGAAACTCAGGGTTTGAGAAGGGGCGGAAAGGCCTAGGATTTCCCTGAGACAACGAAACCCCCTCCCCAACGAAACCTTGTGTTTTCATTTCATTTTCATGTCTTGAATTAAAAAAATAGAAATGAATTTTTTTTATGGAAAACATAGACTATATTTATTATTTTTTCAAGAATCATTCTTTTCATGACTATGATTTCTATATAATATTTAGAATACATCTTATAATATTATAAAATTATAAATTAATTTAATTTTTTCCAATCTTTCACTTTCTATGATATGGTATATATGTTATCTGATTTTCATTTTCTAAATGTGGTAAATTCACTAATGGTGTGAATAGATTCATAGATTTAGTATTTACTTCATGAAGACTCGTTTCCACCATTATGACCCCTCAACGATTTGAAAATTCCATGAAAATTATAAATGGTTATTTTAAAATAATTTTTTTCAGCAATTTTTTTGGAAGAAATATATATTTTAATTAATATTTTTCAAATTGAAAAGGGATTTTTCTTTAAGAAATATAACAATGTTATTTATTGGTATTTTAATATTCAACAACATATATTGAGGATTTTTATGATTTTCTTGGGATATGATCCAATATTAAAATCATTATTACTTTTCAAGATAGATATTGAATACGATAATAAAATTGTGATGAAATCCATTTTCCTTTCCTTAGATTAATATTTGATGAAATGATAACTGTTGTCATGATTTTTAGTATATATATATATGATTTTTTAGGTGATAGGTAGATCCATTATTTAAATCTCATTAATTAGGTAATGATTAATGTATTACAAGAACAAAAGGCGTTCAATTGTTTTTACAAATCCCAAATAGTGTACAAGGATGGTTAGGCCAGGCCCAATAAGGGTATTTGGGAGGTTATTTGATGTCTAAAATACGTACACTTGTGGTTAGAACAAATATTATATTGTGATGACTTTCTTGGAATATATCCTTGAAATTATATTTTTATTATTCTTAGTTTGACACTCTTTATAGTACTAATTTATGTCATGACATTATTCCATTCTTATTATCTCAATTATCTAGTTCATCGATTCATTTATGATTCATGTCTTACGAACTGCAATCATTTCTACAACGGCTCATGATTATGAACAATGAATTTATATCTATGATTTTAAAATATTATGATTATATTATCCTAAAAATCTATTTATGTTATGACTAAATGTTAACATTGATTGATATCTCCCCTTTTACCATTACTAAGATATTACATTCATCATTTTAATGATTCCTTTTAATTTTGATTTGAAAAATGGTTCTATGTAGATATGTCATGGAAGGGTTATAGGTTTTATGAATATAATTAGAGATAAAGTAGTCATTTTATGTACAAAATGATTATATAACTAGCATTTTATATACAGTAGACCTATAATTCTCTACCATGGAATGTTCTAATATGAAAAAATATTCAGTTAATAAGATGTAATTTTTGTATATTTTGGGATTGGGTGGCCACAATATGTCCATTTTTTCTCAAATTTTTCCTATTTTGTAAATAATAAATGTAAACATTAAAGAAAACAAACATAAACACAATAAAATTTTATATACATTTTTAACCTATGAAATTAAAAAAAATGATAAGAAACTACAAGGTATTAGTGAATACATGTTTTCTAGTTATAATTATAGAAGGGAAAAATTTCTATAACATCAATCCATGATATTATTGAAGCCATATTTTGGAATAAAATTTCATTATTGTTCAATTTTTGTTACACCATTCACATATGAGTGTTTCCGAAAAGTTCAAATGGATTAAAGAACTATAATAAATAATAAATACTACCATGGTGATATTGGGAATCCATGCATCATATCATATGCATTGAAATAATATATTTTTAAATATTATATAAATGATATGTTTAAGAAGCCTTCAGATATAAAATTAAATATTAAATAAAACATATGGAATATTCTTGTAAAATTTTCAATGGAATATGACATTTTCCCGATAAGATGAATTACAATTCCATATTGTTCATAAAACATTATTTCACGATTAATATTGAAATATCACTTATATTGATATAAAATATTATTCTACATGAAAAATAGTAGAGTTTCATGGTTTGGGTAATCAAATCATTTATTTTAATTTCACATTATGTTAAACATAGTACATAAATAAATAATATATATAAAAACACACTCGAATATAAGTTTTTGCACTCACTGGAGATTATCTGAGCGGACTCCTCACTAATACGGTGGACAAGGGGGAGCTCATCACATTAAGAGCGGCTAGAGGTATTTCCGCCCCTTATCACCTAGTTTTTGCGGATGATATTATGGTATTCACTCAAGGTGATAGGAGAAACATTAATAACCTTAAGCGAGCTATCTTGCATTATGAGAGTGTCTTTGGACATGATATTAATTTTGGAAAGTCCTTCATCTTTTTGGGAAAAAGGATTCCAGTTTCTCGAAAGAATCAACTCATCAACAAGCTTTGACATAGAAAGGGATCCATCCTGTTTGTATATCTTGTAGTTCCACTTTTCTGGGGAAAACAGAGAGCATAACATATCTCATTGTTAATTTATAAAGTGAGAAAAATTATTTATTTTTGAAGGAAAAGTCTCTTTCTATGGCTGGACGTGTTTTTCTTGTCAGAAACATTGTCATTTCACAGATACTGTACCCCTGCATGGTTTATATGATGTCATACTCTATTGTAAAAAGTCTAAATACAATGATGAGGAACATTGTTTGGAGTGTAAATGTATCAGAAAAGAAACTTATCACTGTAAAATGTACAAAATTTTGTATGCCGATCAGACAAGGAGGGATGGGTATCAAGAATATTTTCTTCTTCAACCAAGCATTGTAGGAAATATTTATTTGGCACCTGGTTTATAAAAAATCTACTTTTATGGAATTTTTAAGAAATATAATTATGTCAAGTCTCATTTTAGGGAAACTGAGATTTATTGACTCTTTGATTTGGGATGGCTTATGTTTGGTTTTTCACATCATAATGCACCGTTCTCGATGGGTGGTCAGCAAAAATTCTTTACTTTTGTTTTGGACTGCCAACTAGACTAGAATCCCACATATTGATCATGTCAATACTGAGGAACAACATATTGAGTGAAATGATTCCTTAAAAAATCAGATTGAGCATATTGAAGTCCTTTCAGAAGAGGTTATTTCTATTATCAATTACTATGATTTTATTAATCAAGAGGACATGATACTAGGGGAGGGATCGTCAAATGATGTGATGGATTCAAAATATTTCTATAAGCATCTTATGCTGGTAGAGGAAAAATGGATTGGTGATTTGAACAAAACATGGCTGCGCCCATCTCGATTTATACTGCTTTGGAGGATTTTTCCCAACATAATTCAAGGGGATGAAGCTATCCAAAGGAATGGGGATTATCCATATTATAGATGTTCTCTTTGTCATTAGTATCATGAGGATGTTGATTATTTATTTATGTCATGTAATACTACTTCCTCACTTTGGAAATCTATGCTCAACACATTTGAGCTTCATCCTCCCAGAGCTTCCTCAGTTCTGGAATTCTTGCAGGTGCTATTTAATGTACATCAATCCAACCAACTCAGAACTCTTCTTCGGATCACTTGAACTGAAGTGATTCACTCGATTTGGCATGCTTGCAACAACATTGTGCATCTAAGGGAGAAATACCATAATGCCTCAGCGCCAACAGATGTGGCAGCGGAAGTCAGAGTGGTCAGTGATCGGGTAAGTGATCATTTCAAGAATTCAGTGAGGGACCTCCTGATTCTAAGAAGGTTGCAGGTTGCAGGGTCTTTCCCTAAGACAAGGGGAACAACAGAGGTTTCTTTCCCCCCCCCTATTTAAGGGATAGATCAACTGTAATACAGATGGGGCATCCCGAGTAAATCCAGGACCGTCGTGTTTTGGGATTATTTTCAGGGACTCTCAGGGGGACGCAGTGGAGTTTTGTAATGGCCCCTAGGGAGATGCCCCTGCATTGGAAGCTGAAAATATGGCACTAATTATAGCGGTTCATATGGTTCATCAGAATCATTGGAACAATATTTTTTTGAGTGTGATTCAGTGGAGCTTGTTCAAGCTATTTGGACGATTCAATATCATCTCTCATGGAAATTAACCGGTAAATGGGTCAACTTCTTGGAAAAACCTTCCAATATAAACTAATTTTTCACGCAGACATTCAGGGAAGGGAACTATCTTGCAGATGGCCTTGTAAATAAAGTTTCCTTGGAAGAACAATGCACGCGACTGCCCACGGTACCTAATGAATTGATGCATTTTCTGGTTCATGATAAATTTAAAATACCCTTCTTTCAAATTGTGTAACTCCTTTATTTTTTAGTATTAGATCCTATGTGCTCATATTTCCAAAAAAAAACACAAAAATAACACACTTATAATGAACACACACAAATAAACAAAAACATATACAGATAAACATTATATAAATAAAAACATGATTTATAAATTTTTGCTCATAAAAAATGTGTACAACATTATTAATATAGATATATATATATTATATAAAATTATAAATTAAAAAATGTGTACAATATATAAATGATTGGATTATAATATATATACCGATATTTATATTTTTTGTTGTGTTTGTGTCTACATATAACATATGTATATATATAAATATATACATACCCTACAATATATATATATATTATCTATTAAAAATAATATACAACTAATACATACACATATACTATAAACACAAACATTAAAAAAACTTACACATAAACATTATATAAATAAAAACATGATTTTTAAATTTTTACTCATAAAAAATGTGTAAAAAATTATTAATATAGATATATTTATTATATAAAATTATATATTAAATAAATATATACCACATATAAATGTTGTGATTTTAATATATATACCCATATGTATAATTGTGGTTGTGTTTGTGTTTACATATAACATATGAATATATAGAAATATGTGTGGGTGTGTTTGTTGATATTTACATAAAAATTATACTATACATATAAAAATCCATGATGATAATATATGTATATAATAGAAATGGTCAAAAAAATAAATAATATTAAACTACCAATGATCTAAACATTTTTCCAGGAAATAAATATCCCAATGAGTATTGATTCATTAACAAAGATCGAACATCATAGAGCACACCGAAGGGATAAAGAAAATGGGGTCCAATTAGGATTATTTGTGGTTAACCCATTCTTAGTGCTATATATAAATTCATTAAAAGTGTATCTTTCTCAATTTTATTTGCGTTGAAATTTTTTAACCCTTTGTTAGTAATAAAAAAATTTATGAAATTATATCATTTATATGTTCTAGAAAAGAAAATTGAATGGTAAATACTTACTGATCAGTGATATAGAATATTATAATTGAATTATTATTTATATATAATACATTTCTAATATTTTTTATTATAACTATATTATAAAATTTCATAAATATAAGATGATAAATATTATTTATTTATTTATATATATAAATGAGACATGCCAGAGTTACCCTACATGATAACCAATTTAAAAATGGGTCATGTTTGGTTTTGGGTATCTCTATATGATAATTAAAATAACTCAACATGACATAACATAAATCTCAACCCTTACTTCAGGGTCCCTCTTATTGGTCCTATATTTATTTTATGTTTTATATAATTTATAACCTATGTATATATATAAAAAATTGGTAACACACACCATTATATATGTATATGTATGCATATATATACTAATATATGTTATTATAGTTACGTATATTACTCAAACAAAATCACCATATTATAAAAGTAAAAAAATTGTGAAAAAGGGCGCACCGAATATCAACATTTTAGTGTAATGTGGGTTATAAAAAATATAATTTCCAATATTATTCATAGTTATTATCAATGATATGAAATTATTTTATTTCTTCAAAATTAAGGTCTGCATAAATAACTATCTATAAAACATAAACATAATTTACTCAATTACAACATCCATTAATTGAAATGTAATAGAAAAATATTTAATTATAAAAGCAAATATATATTTATTCCAAAATTTTTTAATCTGTTTGAAAATTATATATATTTTAAAAATAAATAAACACATAAAATTCAATTAATTATTAAATAAATAAAAATACAATTATATCTATAAAAAATATTAAAAAATAAAAAACTATTTTAGAATTTACTAACTATTTTATGGATCTTGGTAGACAACTAAGCATCCTGTAAAAAATTTCATTGTCCAAGGAATTTTAATGTTTTTAATAATTAGTAATGTTTTTGTGAAATAAATTTATGAATATAGATTAGAGTTATAAATATACAAATTGGATAACAGATTGTCAGAACATTTATCTAGGACTATTTCTCTTCAATTAGAAAAGGTTTTTTATGTTTAACACTTTCTTCATAAAGAATTTTCTATCTTAATATGGAATTATTCATGAAATATATAATATACATGATTAATACTAAATATTTAAGCATTTGTAATTAAAATTTAATTATCTTAATGAACCATTTTAAGGATTCATATTTGATTATTTTTTTCTATATTGAAGGTTTTAATGTGTTCTACAATCACATCACTAATAGAAAAACCTTAGCAAAAAATTTTTGAAATTAATTTATTTTATTACAATAAAATTGACAATTTAAAGAATATAAAAAATTTATATTCAATGAATAAATTATTAATTGATTATTTTGTGGCACAATGAAATTATATCATATTTTTAAAAAATTTAAAAGGATAAATTTTTCATTATCTTTGATAATCTCATAACAACACCTAAAAAATATGATGAATGGTAAATATGGAATACATATCTAAAAAAATCATTATTATGTGACTAATCTTAGTCTAATATATTCAATGAGTTTCAGATAAAAAATATATTTTTTGGGTTTATTTATATGAAACATAATCCATCCATATATCATTTAAATTATATAGTATATTATCATGTATATGGTAAGAAAAACACATGTATTACAATAATATGTGTTTCAAAAACATAACTATTCTATGTACCTCATTCATTATTATAACATATTTTTTGATTTATCATAATATTGACGATTAAAAATCATATAATAATAAAATATAAAAACAATTATTTATTTAAATTCAAATACGATTGAATTATGAAAAGGCAAACATTACTTAATATATAAAACAGTGTAATTTTTTTTTCTAAATTACTAATAAGGGTATTCAAAACAATAATTTGGAGGGTTTACCAAGGACCGTTCTATAACACACAAAGAAAAATAATATGCAAAAAAGTAAACATTTTAAATTATAATAAATTTAAGGTAAATTATTTATTATTCCTTTCATAAAAAATATAATTTTTACAAGGTTTTTTTAAAATAATCCCATGAGAAAAATTTATTCAGTTAATATTAATTAATGGAAATAAATTTTTTTATATTTTATTTAATGAAATAAATTATGAAATCCATTTCACATATCGTGACTGAATTTTTTATTATTAAGAAAGACACTTTTGAGGTAAAAGTGAGAAACCATAAGTTCAAAAAGCATCATACAGCGACAAACATAAGCTCAAAAACAACCTCATCCAAGAATATGCAGCAACTGCTAACTCCAAAAAAGGACCACTCGGCAAACCCATGCAAGCATGGTCCCTCCTGATGGGAAGCCATCCCTCTGTATCAACCACATCCCAAGTGGCTTGCATAGGAAGAAGCAGCATGCTCTAGCCAATCTGAGCCAAACTGACCCTTCATCTTTCCTCACACAACAAGTATAGTAACTCAACAAAGAAAAAGTTAGGAAATAAGTAAAATAGAGTCATTGAAAATCAGTTGATGTCTACCCAAGTCAGTGTCTCTAAACAGCCTCCAGAATAAATTAGATACCAGCAGAAGTCTATCCCCCCATATCAGGTCATCAAAGGAAGAAGTCAGTTTATTCCAAACATGCATATACTCTTCAAGTTTGACCAACCCCTTATTGAAACATCCAACTAGGATCATGTTCTGTTTGTCAACCCAAATGTACTTCCCCTCATTAAGATCCACTTCAATATTCTTACCCATCATCTTGGATGCCTCCTCTTCCGAAGCGTTGAGAAATAACACCTGCTCTGATACCACATCAACCGAACTTAAAACAAAGTCCAAGGAAAGATCATGTTGTCTAGGAAACTGTATGGTCTCCTTGTCCAACTTCTCCACCAAAAGTTTCTTTGCTGACCGGGTCTTCATAGGAGGAGGTAAGGAGGAGTAGTCCTTCCTACCCCTCCTTCTTCTCTTCCTCCTAATACTCCTCAAACTAGATTCTTCTTTTGAGAAACTTCTACAAACCACGTCGCATTCAGATTCCCCTCCACCATCATCACACTATGGATGAACATTCCCCATAATCCGACCTTCCAAAAATAAACCATCAGGGATCCCCCTATTGTCCTGACCTTCCTCAATCAGTGAAGCCTCCTCAGCCAGCCTTTCATACTAGTTGCTCAAGATGACTGGAGTCCGGACTGGAGAGATAGCCCCTAGTAGAAAGGCAGACCCGACCCCCCTACATCTTCAAGGTTGGTCAGGGTCAGCACCTCCAGTACATTCCTTATCGGCTGGCTAGGGACGCTACCCAGAGCATGCCCTGCCCCACTTACCCCTTCCTTCTCCATGACACCAGCTTCCCCATCTCCTGATCCCTCCAGAAGAACAGATTGATCAAAGCCCATGCCCATATATTGAGTCTGAGGATTCTGATCCTCCCAACCCCTGACCAGAACATAGGTGGCCTCAAATCTGGAAGGCTCACCTGTAGGTAGGGAGGGGCTCACCAAATCCCCCACTGCAAGAGCCCGACCCTCATTCGCTATGCTTCTAGATGCCTAGAAACCACCCAAATCCTTCTTGGGACCTTCAACAACTGCCTCCACCTGTTGTTCTGAAGCTGTTGATGCCTCCTTGAAAACTGGACCTACAGACCTCGCCCTCCCTGAGCCAGTATAATCCATCGCCGAGGCATTGGAAGGGCTGGGGAACCCCACCCCAGGTTGGTAAGGGTACCCCTACTCCTTAGCACCCTGAAGTGCCTCAAGATGATCACTGGTATCTGCAGGAACCTCCTGTAATATCAGTTCGTGCACAACAGGCTCATAGCCATTTCTAGAACTTGCTCCATCGCCATTGACCTGACCTGAGTCACCCTTACTCACCGAAGAAGTACCAGCCACAACCGCCAAAGCTCTTTTGTGGAAATCCTCAATGAGGTGGCCCTGTCTATGGCAGAAGGATCAGAACAACGACCAGGACTCATAGAAGATACTTTGCACGTACCTTTATTGCCCTTCAATCATGATCCATACCTTGTCGGGTGGAGGACGTGAGAACTCCATTTCCACACAGATAAGCACAACTCTTGGATGCACCATGGAATCGGTCTTCCAATCCGCACAGAGGAAACGGCCTAATGAATTACCTATTGAATGAAGGTGATCAGGATTCAGAGGGGAATTATTATGTACTACTTGATATTATTAAATAAGTTACTAAATATTATAATAACATTTTATTACAATGTATTTTATCTTATTGATATTGAGATTTTATTCTATCCCTTGAAATATTATATGAAAAAATATGTTTCATTTTGATTTATGGGTTACATGAAGTTGATTGATGAAACGAGGAAACTGTGAAGAAATTTACTATAGGCATAAGGATTCCAAAAAATGTCGTGAATAAAGATTTTTTTCCAAATTTATAGGAATCATTTCCCATCGTGGAGGATTTCGTTGTAAAGAATTATTTATAGTCTTTCTATTCAAAAAAATCAAATATATGTTAGAACATTTTCGTGATATTACATTTCCTATTACATTATTTTTCAATATCTATATTAGAAACAAAAACTAAATAACATTTCTTGAAAGATAAATGTTTTCTTTTCAAGAAAAAATAATTTCATTTAAAAAAATGGAAACCGCTCCACATAAATAATATGATTGAGTAATTTTATAAAGGTGATAATAATTTCATGTTTTGGAAATGATAATTATTTATTAAGGAATATATTTTTTATCAATATTTTACATAATCCATGAATTAATTAAAAATGATACACTATAGTGAAATGTATCTACATGTTGATATAGGTTATTTCATATCAAATATTAAATTAATATATCACCAAAATGAGGAAAATAAGGATGTCTAAAATAATTTTCTCATATGGATTTTAATGATATTTTTAGGGGTGCTTACTACTTAAAAATAATTAATTGGAATAACATTTATAAAATATAACGAATATTTTCTTTAATAGAGGTAATTATTTTAATTTTTTTGAATAATTTATGTGAAATTAAATAATTAACTAAATAGTATCAAATATGAGAAACCTTTATGGTGGATTATTAAAAAAAGAGAAATAATGAGATAACTATTATAGTTATTTCTTTAATATATTGAAATTAAAATATAAATCAATATGATTTTATACATACATTATTGAGTTAATATTTTTTATTTCATTATGAGTTGTTAAAAATTGAGGATTACTAGCATGAAGTGATCCAACATTATGTGAGATAATGGAGATTTTATTATGAAGGATGTATATATTAAGGTATAGTGAAACATTCAATATATATAATAAAATGAGATACTGAATTTTGGTACTTAAGAACATAATTGACATTAAATGAACTATACATGATTCATAGTGGGTAAACCATGTAATATCAAATGAAGAATATTATTTTGATTTTAAATTCATTATACAAGAAGTGTAGGTTTTCCGTACTAATAATAATTAGATGATTCTAGAACAAGAAATTTTTTAACTCTATACCTTAAACAACCACTCATAGGGTATATTCCCTAAATGGTACTGAATTTTGATAACACAATCAAGGATTAATTATAAAGGGTTTTGTTAATCATTGTTTATGGATGTGATCATCAATCATAAAACAAATTTTTGTCTTTAAAATAATGTTCTACTATAGAAATATCAATTTTATTTAAGTTTTTATCACATTGTATGAATGTACATACAATTTTGATGAAATGAATTACATAAATATTGAATTTCCATTCCTTATACAAAAATTTTAAAAAGTGTTAGATAAAGAATAAAATATATTAAATACACTAAATTAAGAAATTTCAAACATACCTTATATAATGGTGATATATGAATAATTAGAAAATATGATTTTATAGAAGTTAAAAGAGTCCTATGAAATTGGATCAAAATTAGTCGATGTGAAAATCCATGATTTTCTAAATAAGTATGATGGTTTGAAAATTTCATTTATGGATGTCGTAAATATATTCATAAATTAGTTGATTTATATAATATATGAAACTTGTATAATTTATTAATATATTAATTACATAAGTTTTTGGAATTATATTATTTAATTATTTCCAACTTATTTCAATATTATTGTCTTCATGATTATGAAAATTGAACTCAATATAATTAACATGGATGATCTATACTGATTTTTCAAGGAATAAATTATAAAACTATATGAGTAGAGTAATATTAATATGTAATAATATATCATTAATAGCTATGAAATAACGCCAAATGTGAGATTATTTATAGGAAAAATGTTGACAAGTTATTTCAATTCATTTCCATTAATCATAAAAGGGGTAATAAATTTTAATGATAAAGTGTTAACTATCATTCATTTAATGTATAATTTATTTTGAAATTATATATTAAAAGTTCTCAAATAAGTCTAATGAAGAAGATTAGTTTATAGTGAAATCCATTAGAAGATACACAAAATATTTTATCTTGAAAAGTAAAATTAAACATTTTTTAAAAAGAATAAATTTCCATGTAAGAATATGATGGTGCATATCAGTAGAAGTTTTGTAAATAAGTGAATGAAAATATTTTAAAGAATAAATAGTTGTAGTTATGATTGATGAATCAAAAATAGATGAATTCAATGATGAATATGATTATAAAGTTGAATGGGTAATTGAACTCAATGATGAATTAGATCCTTCTCCCTAAAACAATTTTATATAGACAGTAAAAGAAAATAAATAAACTTTTTATCAATATTTAGAATTTATTCAAGTGATAAAAATAAAAAGAAGTAGATTATTCTATTAATTATATAGAAGATATTAAATCATGAAATGATGGAGAACATAGATTTCATTATTAAGATCAATATAGTGTTAGAATATAAATAAATATAATTAATGTAATGTTTACCCTATTTAAGGAAATGATCAATATTGTCCTCAAGATTGACAATGTTGTTTTCAAAATTCTATGAATTATTTTTCACCAACAAAGAGATGTGGTGCACAATATGAACCCAAAAATAATTTTTATTATCACAAATATTTTAGGTAAATAATAAGATAAACATTTTTTGTCAATCATTATGTAATTATTATGAATTCCGATGAACTCAATGATATCATTTTGAAGGGAAATTTTATTTCTTATTAAATAATATATTTGATCAATTTCGGTGCAACAAAAAAATATGTTAATCCGAAAATTAATTTGGATATGAGAGTATTGAATGGATTATTTTCCAAACATGAAGGATTACTCGATATCACCATGATTTTTTTTGTTATTGTTGATGAAATATGGGACACTTTTCAAATGCATGTTCAATGGAGGAGTGGAAACTAAATTACAAGAGAAAATGATATATTCAAGAAAAATTATATTGATATATATTATTTTATTGGATAATATTTTTTTATATATGGTTTAAACATTAGGGTATGCATTAACCATCTTAATATAAAATAAGTATAACTATTAATAATAATGATAATAAAAATACTGAACTTATAGAAAATATCATAATACAAAAACCGAAAATATAATTAGACTCTCAAAAAATGAATTCCAAATTTCATATTGGATATAACAAAAATATGTTAATCGACCCATACAAATGAGGTGTAATATTATGAAATTGAAGAAGTTGGTTGGGAAGACTATGGTTTTTTTGGGTTCTTTTTGTGATGCAAATTTTGAAATATGTTATATATTTTTTGTGTATGAACATCCAACATGATATTTAAAAAATTTATATTTCAAAACATAAACAATGTCAAGAAAAACTTTTATAAAATTTCTTATTTAGGAATAAAGAAATACTATTGTCGTGGGGGAATTATAAATTTTATGGAATATATTTGAAAATGACAAATTCATTAGATTTTCCTTGGAATAAGTGAAAACATAACTAGTTTAAATAATTATGTGAGTCTAGATGCATATTAAATTTCCGACTAATGGCATGTGAAGTGATTATGAAATTTTAAGTTATTTTCACATGCAAGAAAATTACGTTAAAAATCTAACCGGTGATGAAGGAAGTTGATGTGAGGTTACATTAAAAATATTGATATAATTAATTATATCATATTTTCCTTAGTTTCATGATAAAAATATAAAATAATATTTAGTACAGTATGATACTAGATTGGTTATACACACATTGGAAATACATTGTTATCAAACATTTGAAGTTATCTAATAAGTGAAAATTATAAATAAGAAAATTAATTAAATATAATAGGAGTTGTAAAGGTTTCTTTAGTATTTTACACAAATTTTTGTTATAAAATCACAACCTCATTCATCAATAACATATTTTTTTATATTATCTTCATTGATTAATACCATAAAAGACCATGGATATGGTGATCATCAGACAATATAATATTATTAATTGTATAAAAATTTATTAGGGTTTGGTTTAAAAAACATTCAATCATAGAATTGAAAATATAGGAATTTAAAATAATAAAACTGTTATAAATAATAAATTTCAAGAAATACATGAGAATAAAAGGGCTACAGAACCTGTTACCAATAGTAATAAATAATTTAAAAGGGGTTTATTCAGAAAATGAAATGAATCATCAATAAATGGATAAGAAAATGTTGATTGAGAAAGCTCTACCAGAGACGATTTGGCATTTTATTGTGATAGAAATAGATTTCATCTAATATTTAATCATTTATTTTTCCGGTGATGTAAGTAACCAATACATGAGGCTTGGACAAAATAAACTAGAACTGAGATATGTTTGAGTTTCTAAATGTTAGTAAAAAATAAACATAAAATAACAAAATTCATATTAATTTGAGTGTGTTTGATTAATTAATTTTCATTAACTACACATCTAATAGAAAATAAAAAAAAATTAATTCAAAAAAATTAGAATATTGTCGAAAAAAATTGTTCAATATTATGAAAATTGGAATTTTACACATAGAATGTGTGAAATAATAATTTATGATGATAATAATGATGTAATTTCTTAAAGAGAAAAATTATATAAAAGGTATTATTTATATATAGAAACTGATAATAATGAATATGATTTAGGTTCACCAAATCCTATGAAATTAAGTTAGATGGGTATAAATTGATGAACATAATATCTTGGGTGATAAAAACACTCATGAAAAAAATAAAATTAAGTATCTATTTCATTCAATTATCTATTATCTTTAAAAACCAATGAACTTTTATGAACACGGTAAAGATGATTTTTTGGTCAATGTTAAAAACTATGATAATATTCAAATTTAGGAGAATCAAATACAAATGGATAAAAAAATAATTAAAATGTTAGTTTTATATAATAATTTAAAAATGATGTGTTATTTGAAATAATTACATAATTGTTTTATTGATTTACTCAGAAAAGAGGTTATTAATGTTCATAAATCCCTATATTCCACATGATTTTGGGATTCTTGGTAGTTATTTATGGTAATTACAACACAAATAAGATTTAAAGTACTACATATGGATATAAATTCAATATTTCTTAAATGATTACTTGAAAAAAAATTATATATTAAAAATTTAAATATCTTGATCATTCTAGAAGATAAGGACAATGATTTTCAATTTATGAACTAATTTTTTGAATTGAAATATACATTAGGAGTACGTTATTCACTATTGGATTAATTATTATAGTTTTTATTATTCGAGAGAATGAAAATATAATAATATATATACATGAAATTGTATTATGAGGATATTTTTTTTATCTATAGTGTTGAATGTAATTTTTTTTGATAAAATTTTGGTCATTGAAATATGTTTATCGAGAATAATTTAATGGTGAAGAAAAATTTATTATTATCATATTATGAATAATATAATATACTTATAAGTTTGTTTATTTGGTACTAGATGAGAGGTCTATAATGGTGGTGTTGTACTCTATAGGATTTCATGTTCCAAAAGTTCAATGGGATTCATGTAAGAGAGTGTTAGATCATATTTCTTTGATATCATACAAGATCAATTTAAATAATTTTTAATAAACTTAATAAATCTATTCATCTAAATAATCATGGGGTCATCCATTAAAGAAGAATATAGTGGGTTGTGTTATAGATGAATGATATGGGGAACTCCCCCTCATTATATCATATAAAAATTCTCAATGAGAAATACTTTATCAATCAATGGATGATCTAAGATAGTCATCATTGCATCAAATTAGACATCAATATGAAATCCTTACTTATATGGAATAATAGGTCTAAAAAAGTTCATAAAATATATGAATTTATTTACAAGGTACTCATAAATTAAAAAAAATTTAATATTGGTTATTTATGAGTGTAAATATCAAACATTAAATATTGAAATCATAAGGTTTAAATGAAAAATAATCATAATTTATGGAATGAATTGATAATTTCTATACATTATTATTCAAAAATATTATAAGGAAATTGGTTTTTCTAACTTAACTCCACACTATATAACTATTATGTTTTCTTATGGCCTATATACATTTTTTTATTTCATTAGGCTAAATGTGAAATTTTGATAATAGGTGAAATATAGAAAAAGATTCCATCATCTGTCCTAGTCTATCATCATTGGGTTATTTGTGGTGATTAAAATTCCATTATCATCTATTTAGTGAATAGTGATGGAAGAATTTATTGTTGAAGGAAATGGGGGGATTAAATTATTTTCTAGAAATGACAAATTTTTTCAATATTTTTTTATATTGGATGTACACCTTATTCATCAAAAATAAAAATAAAATAAATCACGTTGAAACATTATTAGATACAACTATAGGATTTTTGTATTATCTCAATAAACATATTTTGTTGTATCCAACATACCACACATTCTATTTGATCAACTATTTTATTTTTATCAAACTAGGATAAAATTTGTCCTTGAAAACATCATTTAACTTCTATAATTTCTAGAATACAGATATTTATTTCATAGAGGCAGAAGGATTGGATACCTTCATGATTCTTCTAGCAATTAGATTTTCAGTAAAATTATATTGGTGATCAATTATATGGAATATGTAACACATGAAGGAGACCCAATTGAATATAAAATATATTTAGTTATGAATTGTATTCACTAATAAAATGATTTATTTATAGATGAATACATAATATCCCACTTTATTTTTTTAAATTTTATAATATTTATTAAGAGGATATTATGGTTTCACAATATTATGTGATTTGGGCTTCGTCATAAATATTCTTGTTATATAATTTTAATAATTCCTCTATTATACTATTATAATGTTAGCAATTTATATAAGATTATCACCAAAATGACATTATTGGATAGCTAAAATATATATTTACAATACTTCAAAATAAAAGAATGTTTGAATTTTTTATTTTATTGCTTCGGATTATTATCAAATTTTATAAGAAAAAATTTATGTTTAAATGTAAGAGATTTATGATTCTTCTATAGTTCATTGCCATATCTCAAGAAAAAAACTGGTAATCGTACATGGTTTCTCTTACTATAAATCTAAGATATATATATATATATTTAATAAAACTACATGAATTTGAAAATATTTCTATTAGAGACCATAATATTAACCTAAATAGTCATAAATAATTTAGCAATTTTTGTATAATTTTAATATTATGTACTTCATATTTTCTCATTAATTTCTGATGAAATACTTTTCAAATTGATTCATTATTTGATCCATTTTAAGGATCTATAAATTATCTATAGTTATGTATTCCTCAATAAATTATAATTTTGATGTTTAGATGGGATAAAAATTATTGGAATTATTTGGGGAATGTGATTTCCAGTTTTTTCTCAACCTTCCACAAAGCCTTCCTCCACCATACCATATGATAAAATTTAACATACCATGAAATCCTCATCCACCTTAATAAAACTTATACAGAATTTGTGAGTTTCATTTTCTATATGAGGAATTTAATAAGTGTTTTAAGAAACATTCATTTATGATCATCATGTGAAATCAAATGATGCTTTCTATATGTAGCTTTTATAGGCATCAATCCATGGATTGACAATATTCTCATCAATATATATGGTGTATATAAAGAAAATTAATCTGTCCATGAGCTTTAGTTATAGTGATGTTTTTAATGGAAACTAGTTATCCATGGACACCAATGATATTTTTAGTCATACATCGTCCATATAATGGTTTTACAGTAGGTAGAGTTACTATATGTTTTGTTCATTCATGGTAACCATTCCTACTATACAACATTTTCAATTAGTATAATGATCATATATTTTTGTAATTTTTAGCATATATATTTTTCTGATGGTATGTATGGTGGCTATAATTCAAGAGACCACACAGTTTACGTATACTAATTGAAAGAACACATTGCATACATGGTTATTTCTTACAATTATTTATATTTGATATTATATAAAATTTTAAACATGTAATGTTTTTCATCATTTTTTATATTGAAATTAATTTCATGTATATATTAATTGATTTATGTGGTTCACTTAATTATGTAAAAAATATATTCTATATATTTTTCATTCGATGTATTTTAGAAACATTTTTATCATTTTTAATATATGGTTTAAATTGTATCATTAATCATATATTACTTATACATCATGGATATATAATATTTTATTTTTTATTTTTTGAATTAATATCGTTAATTAATTATTTTTAAATATACATTTTTAATGACATTTAAAATATTCAATCATATTTCATAGTAGTTATTTCAGCTTAATAAATCCTTTAATTATTACATAATATATAAAATTACAAATTATTTTTCAAATTCGAAATTAAATAGTAAAATTATATTTCAATTTGTATGTCATTTCATTGATCTATTATTATTATTATTTTTATTATTTGAATCACTTAATTAATAATTCAAAAATGTTTGAATTAGTCATTATTTTGGAATTTAAATGATTATTGTTGGGATTATTCAGGATGGTATTTTTCTCTCCTATATAAATATATATTTTGAATTTAGAATACCACACTTGGTCAAATTTTAAATTTTTATTCATCAATTATTTGATTTAATGTATAAAATATTCAATTTAATGTATTATATAACTGGCTCATTCTAGAATAAAAATATTTTCTGAGTCAATGAATGATATAATATATTAACATGATTTATAGACCATTTATGTGTGATCAACTTTTCATCTACTCCATAGTTTTTCTGCATGAAAAAAAACATATATGACTGGTACTAACATGGTGATGCATCAAAAGAGCTAAAGAACCAGTAACTGTTATTTCTTCATTTATCATATACTTTTTATTAGTTTAATTATTATAAACATTATTACTACCTCTTTCCAATACACTCTGTTTTTTTATTTATGGTTTTACAAAAAAAATAATATATTATTATCTTTTTTAATATATGACTTGAATATTCCAATTTCAAAACCATTCCGGTTGGGACTCATATAGTCTAAATTCAGTTTCATATTTGGGTTATAACAACCTATTCAAAAGTCATTATTTTAGTTTTCATCAATCCAATTTATAGAAAATGATTGTATAATCAGTTTATGATTCCACATTAAAAATATATTACTGAAAAAAAATATCTCTCACAATGTAGTGAGTTATAATGATGGAAATGATCCAATTTTGACTACACCTTTTTAAATTTCGTTGGTTAATTTTTAGTACTTCTTTAAATTAATTATCTTATTTAACATCAAGAGATAGATTAAATAACTAATCTATTTCATTAGATAAATTTAACTATGTCTATTCATCCCCTGTATATCATCTTCCATTACCCACTCTGAAATATAAACTATTAATTAGGTTTCTTTATTTATCTATGATATAAACTTATAGCATTGGTCATGCATGTAGTGAAATTGACCCAAACTAGTTGAATTTTTAATCTATGGGTGTTTTCATTAATAACAAGATTCCTTTTTTAATAATAACTTTACAAAATCATCATAATTATTTTATTTAAATTATTTAATTATTTTTAATTTATTTATAATGTTCTTGGATAAATACAAATTTACAAGAGTGCGATATAAAATGTGTCACTTTCAGGAGGAGGATCTCTCCATGTACACATGGGAAACACATTTGTCTTCTATATACTAAGTGAAATGTAGGGAATTTTTTATAGTTTATAATTTTAATAATGTTATAATTATCACATTAATATATTATTAGTCTTTTTAACAATATCTTAGTAAGGTGGTTTGAAATATTAATCATGTAATTCATAGAGGTTGTAGTCGCCATGTATGGTTGAAGATGTCTTCATTTACAAAAAAATATTGAAGCAATGTATAAAAGTGTCATTAAATTGTTATAAAAACATTTAATAATATAAATAATATTAATTTTGTCCAACATTAATTTATATAATATATTTTATATGGTACAAAAATAAAATAATTAAGGGAGATCATTTGAAAACATTACATCTCTCTAAGGATGCTCTCTATTAGGTAACACAGCAAGGATCTATACCCATGTCTTTATTCATGACCATGGATTCTAGGATTTGGGGATAGATCATAAGAGATACTAATATTTTCATTGTTTATATAATGATATATATGTCTTAGTTGAATATGGTGGAAATTATATGATCCAATAATTTAAAAAAATGGAATTTTCATTATTATTAATTATTTTTTCACTGATGGCATGACACTATTCACAGTTCAATGATTCAATAAGTGAGATATAATGAAGTGGTATGTTATTAAAGTTTTATAAAGCCTATAATATTCATTTTCTCTCATGTTTTAAATATTTTTCAAGCCTATTACAATTATATTATTCAATTTTAGGATGGTAACTATTTTTATCCTTGAAATTAAAATTTCACTAAAAATATAAGGTAAAACATCTAACAAAAATTTATTTTTATGAACATAAAATTTATCTATATATAATATAATTCTATTTATAAATATTAAAAAATTATTTTAAATTCAAAAAACTTCTATATAAAAGATAATTTACAGGAAAATATTATTTTTCATCATTAAGTGTTCTTAATCTTATATAACATTATTTACCAATTTAGTATGTAACAATATATTTGTATATACATGTAAAAAACATTTTAATATAATTATTATGTACATATATATTGAAATTATTATGTAAAAATTACTCATAATTAATAAAAAAAATTATCAAATATAACTCATTCACCATTTTCAATGTCTTCAAATTTAATCATTGTAATCATAAATATTATCATAAAAATGAAAATTTACATACTACATAACATGAAAAAAAAATATAAATTATAAAATCAATTTTTTTGTCTCATTTCACAACTTAGTGGTACTCAATTAGTCGGATCCACATCTCAGAGGTCTTTGTTCAACCCCCTGAAGGGCACAAGTACATTTACAAAACTATGCGGATGGAGACACAGACGTTGAAATATGAATGTTCTAGTGCAGGATTGATGCATGATGCATGTATGTATGGATGCATGTAGGACACAGCCTAGTGATATTGGAATAATGATGTAGGCGTTATTCTACACTGGGATGTCGGGCCAGTTAATGGTCCATTGGTCCACGTGTGGGGCTTCATTCCCACTAGGCCTATGGGAAATTTTGTAAATATAAATAAATCTTAATGGGTGGAATATCTCATTTCATGTGGGGAGGGGGTAAGGCCTACCATTCTAGCCTTGGTGTGAGATATGTATTTGTGATTAAATGTAATTTTACGCAAATTCATCAACTATAAATATATATATGAAATATATTTTTTATATTTAATTTATGAAAAATATTTAATGTACTTTTTCATATAATAAGGTAAAAAAATTAGAAAAAAATATTTTGTATGGCTTAGAAACATAAAACATGGTTTTTATAAATTGAAAACATAATTTATAAATGACATATCTTACTTTATAAATATATAATTTTCATTTAGAAAATGCTAAAATAATATTAATTTCATTAAACTATTTTTATATTTTCATAAAATTAATAGTTATTGGAATTTTTTTATTTTATCCTTATTATCTTATGAATCAATTATTTAAAAAAAAAAATTCACCCAAATAATAATTTGAAATTATTTATTTATCAGATGTATCCCTTTTAAAAATTATTTTTTTAATTATTTTTTTTTCTTTAAATATAAAATTAAAAAATTTGAAGAAAAATTATTTTATTAATGATTTCCCTTTTAAAATTATAAGAGTTATTAATCCTACAGTGTATTCATTTCTATTATACTATGATAATTATTTAATATAGTTTTTATTATTCAAAAAGGATAATAACAATATTCAATTAATATATTTTAGTTCATTTTTGTTTGGTGATTTTAGTGAAACTATCAATCAATTACGTTTTTAATAAAAGGAAAACATATTCTCAAATATTAGGGTGTTACATTTATACCATAAAGTAAATGTCATCCTCATATTATTAATTATCACATATTAATGAGTTAATATAAAGAATCTATATAAACATCATCTTTTATTTTATAACATGGATATATATTTCATAATCTTAGATACAAGGAGACTCAACACATACAATATAATGAGCATATATTTTTTTATTTAATATATCTAAATAATTTGTACCAACTATATTTCCTTAGTTATTCATAGACGTTTCTATTTAAAAAAAAATTATCCCACATATACATTGCATGTATCCAACAAAAAAACCAAAATGGTATATGATATTATCAAATAAAATAAAAGTAAATGGTTTTATGAATATGAAAACTCAATTCAATAATTTTTTTCAAAGGAAATAGTCATATCAACCTATTGTAATTTCACAGAATCATGGATATAATTAGATCAACTTATCACCCTTTCAATTTAAAGATGTTTTTAATAGTCAATTTCCAAATATTTTTTATAACCGAACCAGTTTTATATTATATCCTTAAATTAAATATAACTCCATTGTAATGGCTCAACGGTAATTTGAACTAACCAAATCATATCCATGTTGAGTGTTTGTCCATGTGTGTAATCATAGGACCACTCATCGTACACCAAGTGAATATTGAGATGATACTCAACAAAACATTTGATACGACACCACCCCTTAGAAGATGTATGAAAATGTTGAATCCGCTATCTACTATCCAGTATGAGATATAGTTTTAATGAAATCCACATATTGAAATATTAACCAATCTTTTTGGATGTTAGAGTATACATGCAGTCATCATTATGGTTTTTACTAAATTTTTATAATCCAAAACATCAAAAACTACTCTAACCCGTAATAATAAATAAAAATTTCTCTAATACCGACAAATATTCCTCTGCCCTACACTCCTATATCCATCTCAAAAAATTAATTCTTTATAGACTGAATACTATGTGAGATGTCCCAAGCTAAACATAACCATATTTTACTACAATTTAAAATGATAATCAAGTTTATATAATAATAAACATGAAAAACCATGAATGTAAGGTTTAATATAATTGATTATCATATATATAAGAAGCATATTTTATGATATTTTTTATTATTTTTCCATAATTTATCCATAATAGATCCTCTTCAAGAATTACCAAAATATAAAATCATATTTTCAACTATGTGAATGGTAGCATAATTACGAGGTGATCTCAAACACCCAAAAATGGTAAAATCATCATCATATATTCATGGGTAATATTATAATCATATGTGAATATCATGGGTTGGATGTAGTCACACTATTTTCTTCCTCATATTGAATCATGGACACCCATTGGCATATTTCAATTCGATCCAATGTTTTTTTTCCACTCTTCCCTTTTGGGTTCTTTCTCTGTCTATTTTCCATGGGATTTTTATTCCCAATGAATCCTAAACAACAACTATTTAATAATAGGGTTATGGGTGAATATATTGTTGGGGTTAATAGTGCCTATTGTTTTTGGACAATGTTTACTTCCCCTTGGGTGTGTTCAATATTGAAGATGAGATGTTACGAAGTATTTTTTCTTTATCCTTTTTATTAAATGTAGATGTTTCTATCACATTGTTTAATTTTGTAATAAAAATTATCCTAGAACATTTTTAATTTCCTTTTCAAAATTGAATGAATATATTTTAAATATACCAGTTGATTTTGTAACAATTTGAAAGAGTTTTTTTGTTGGAAATAATGGGTCTTCAGGTGAAATCCATATTTTCATATTTGGAATGGAATGCTTAATTTTTATATTCTTTTTGAACCTTATTTTATATATTTTTGAAATATTGGTCATGTTATGCATTGGGTTTTTAATCTGTTTGGTTTTAAAAGTGTGAAATCAATGTTTCAAAGGTAATTTTGTTTTGATGTCAGGTGATGAACTCAATGTAATTCATAATGGTTTATTAATAGATTTCTAAGGGCGATTTGAAATGTGTACATGTTTTTACACATATAAAAATTCTTTAACAGCTCCATAAATTGGTCTCATGGATATAGTTGTACATTGACTATTTTTTTTATTTTAAAATAAGAAGACCTAGGATGAGTGTGTCTTTAAAATTTTTTGAATATGTGGTTGATTTATATAATTTTACAAAAAAAAAATTAGAATAATTTATTATAAAATTTACAATTGTATTGGCATCCAAATTCTTTTTTCTATCAAAATATATTTTTGATTTTTGGTTTTAAAATGCTCTCTATAAATAACAATCCTTGATTTCCCAATTATATATTTAACCCTTCGGTGGGACATTATATCTCTATGAGATTATTTTTTTCTCCACTTCATTGGGAACATACTTATTATGTTTTTTCCATCACATTTCAATTACCTATAGCGACCCTAAATGGAGTATCATTGAATAGGTGTATTAATTTATTACTTTTTCATATATATATATATAAGGAATAAATTACCAAAAAGACCGATTCAATTAGTATTTTTGGAGAACTATATACATACAATATGCCCATTTTTTCATTGGTAATAAAATATTAAACATAATAAATGGAAAAATGTAAACTAATTCACCATTGACAATTGATTCTAATTTTTCCTCTTCATATCCTATAGAAAAGAAGAAAAAATAATGCTGAGACACATGATCAATAAGAGTTATTTTTAAAATAATTTATTATTAATAGATAAGAATAATCCACATGGAAGGTTAAATATCTTGACACAATATGCAATTAAATTACATAACTATCATAGTAATATAGGGTATAATTGAAATGTGAAAGCCAAAACATAAAATAGATTTCATTTTATCAAAAATTAAACAATAAAATGTATCCATAGATAATAAAATATATATAATATCTCACGGATAAAAATAATATCAAAAAAATACAATAAATTAAATATACAATTTTTTGTTGACATGTTTCTCGGGAACAATATACACTTTCCCTTAAGATTTATCTTCATGACAATTTGAAACTAATGAGAAAATACCTATCTGATATAGTGAGCCAATACATCTCATGAGACTACTAATTCAACAAGGGTAAATGTATTACTAGGCCCTACCTATTTAATCCATGTCTAAATAATTCATTATATTTCTAAAATTTTATTTTATTCATAAACAATACGACTTATCATCAGGTATCTATATTGATTAAAGGATATTAGTTTATTAATATTTCCTCTCTTAATAAAATAAAATTAAACTTATAAAACTTATGTTAAATAGGTATATGGTTTAGTAAATATTCATATAAATCACATGAGGATATTGATATTTAATATAAATTTAATTTCCAATGAAAAATTATCACATTAAAGTGTTGTTTTAAGAGAATGTTATCAATCGCAATGAAAAGGGAGGTTTTATAAAACTATTATCACATAGAGATTGTCAATTAAAATCCCATTAGATGAAATAACTAATATTTAAACATAAAATAAAATAAATTATGAAACAATCATGATATTAAATGTTAAATGGTATCATATACGCTATATAAATAAAATTAGGTTCATAACATTACAATATTTCGCAATAAGGGGAAATTGTGGATAAGTCCCGTACCGGATGAATTATTTTTGTATAAAAAAATTTAACCTCATGTATTGTGTGTATTAACATTTAATAAACCTGAAAATGAACCTTAATAATATTTATAATTTCACATACAAACCTTTTATAACATCTTTTAACCCATTTGTTAATAATGTTTAATTTTTTCAACATTTTGGGTGATAATGTCCTTGTTCTCTTTCTTGTTCTTTATCATGAAAAGTAAATATTTGTAATGATTCATGTCCTGATGTTCTATTAAATTTAAGGTATTATATGTTAGAATTTTTCATAGTGAGTTTGGAGAGGTTCTGGTGATAAAGCCTTGAAGTGGGAGGATTACACACAGTGTAGTGAGGTGACATGACATAAATATCTTGCTCAATGATTTTCTAGAATGTTTAATAACATGAATATATTTGTGGATGGAAATATAAAATAATTTGAGAGGTTATTGGTGTTCTATTAGAATTGTAAATTGAGGTTTTTCATGGCTTAAAAGTGTATTACATGTCATTTAATCTCCCAACCATGTTTTTTAAAAGATCTTGTTCAACTGAACATTATTTCAATTGGTTATTATCTATTTTTCCTCTCATTCTAGATGAACCCTTGGAGATTTTTATGTACCTTAATTCCCCACACCTCCCTCCTTGGTCAATTTAATCTGGTGGTTGTTCTTATGTGAATTGTTAGTGACCCATGGTATGTTTTCCCCTCCTTTTCATTCGTTTTCTCTCGACCTTCCAACCCCATAATTCTCAGATGAAATTTTCTTTGCATGGGGATGGTCATTTGGGCATAATATTACTGATACCAAAGTATTGAATAGTTTTATTTATGATTCTAATTGTGTGGTTGTCACTTGACAACATTTTTCTTCGCCCTACAGTTCCAAGATGAATTAAAAAACTTCTTCAATATTGGGTATCTCCATCGTTTCAATGTGATTTTGTTTCAAGTTGTAAGGAGGTACTTTTTTTGTATGATGATTCTAATTATGACACCCTACTTAATGATAAATAATTGTTTAATTTAATTTAAAAGGAATTTAGCGTGTATTTTCATGATTTCTATATCCTTGATCTTATTTGTGATGTTGTGATTGTACAGGATAAATGCCATGATAAATATCATGGCCACTGGTGACCCATTAATGAGAAATGGTAAAAAAAAACATGTTCATTAGTTCTTGTGAAAAACTTGAAAATGGATAATGGTTGATTATTAACACTTATCTAATGAATGGATTCCCTATGATCATATAGTTTCTGTTACAATCCGTTGAATTAATAAGTTGAATTATGGGTGGGATACATTGTTTAATCTGGAATTTTGTAATACTTTGGAATGTGGGGTAAGGTGTTGTCTTGTATTTATGTGGTTGTGTATGTGATATAGATGGTTCATTGAGTGGTAGTTTTGTGGAATGTGGGTTGGTTTAGAAAGTGTAATGAATGAACTTTTAGACAATACATCAACCTGTCCATGTAAGGTAATATCATGTAGAGAGATTGATTTATTATGTAATGGATGAACTTGAATGATGTAGCGAGGATGAGGGACCATTTTGTGGTGATTTTTGACTGAATGTGGTTTTGTGTTTGGTTTTGTTTTGGTTGAAACTTGACATGACCAGGAAGATATTGAAGAACGATGGTAGAGGTTAATTTGGGTGGTTTACCCGAATTTTCTCCAAGAGTAGCAATCAGATTTATTTCCCTATGTATGGAGATTGATATGTCATGAAGAGGTATAAATCATCAATGAATGTTATAATACAATAGTTTTTTGGACTTTTCATCATCTGTGATGACCTTGAATGTATTTCTTTTTATATATTGTGTTTGGTAGTTTCATGGTAGTAATATATTTAATAAATGAATTTTTTAAAAAAGAATAGAAATGGTTAAATAGAGATGGATGGAAAAAATGAAATTTTTTTATTTCTTGTTATGTGATCTGTATATTTTAGGTATCTAAGTATTATCTAGGAATTAATTGGTTGGATAAATATTTTTTTGAATCCATAGGTTGGTATTGAGTGTTTGGTTCGTCATATGTGTCTATTTTTAGTTCCTTTTGATTTCTATAATCAGCACATCCTAATTGAGAATATTGTGACAAACACCATTGTCATCAAAGGGAATGTGTATTTTCACAAAATCATGGTGGGAGGATGGATAGCTGGTTACTGGTTATTCCATGCTCCCTCATACTAGGCATTTGTTTTCCAAGACTCCATAGGTAGGTTGTGGTGCAGTTGTGAATCCCATATATCTACAAGTTATGTGTTATTTATTAGGTGTCCATGGGATGATATTTTGTTTTCATTCCATGGTGTCTTAGAGATGTGGTATGGTTGTGGATAGGGTTTCTATAGGAGGGATGTGGTGAGATCTTTTTCCTAGTTTGGTCGACTATCTTTGAGGCCTTAGTGTGTGTGTATGTATGGGTTATAAAATGGGGCTTGTAGAATAGTGAGGAAGCACAGTGATGTTATTCATTTGGGTATGAGCAGCTAACCAATGGAAAGTGGTTCATGGTACCCAATCCATCGAAGTTATTATTATGTTACATTACATGACTTGCGTTATTTGGCCATCATTCATTAGTGTGGTTGGGATTGATAATATTTTTTGATAGGTGATATTGGTTTTTTCTATTTTCTCACAAGTGAATTGGTATACTTCTCTCACTTGTGCCTAGGAGAACATGGTTTTTCAAACTGATTATAATTTTATGACAACCCTACGTTATCAAACTACATTCTGGTTTCCAATAGGACTACATGGACCATGTTTGGAATTACTAGATAAAACTTTTGGATAGTTTATGTATCACTATCTATCTTTTACTTTTGGTATTTACTATGTAATTTTTATTGTATTATTAGTATTTTTGTTTGAAACATTCATGTGGGATGGTTTTGGAATTCATTTATATAATTATCATGGAGTTTTTTCGAGTATGATGTATATTATCTACCCATATTTATTACTATAAAAGGGTAATACCTCCAACTTTGTGAGTATTATATATAATTGGTTCTATTTTCAACCACATGGCCTATTTGAGGTGGGACTCGAGGGTCATTACGTATCATTCTCTATTTAAATAAGGGAGGGGTATTATTGGAAGGATGAGATCATTACATAATGATATTGGAGGTGTTGGTTGATAGATAGGATAGAGTTTGGCATTGGTAATAGTGAATATTTAACGGGTTGGTAGGGAAACAGTGTTAAGAAATCATGGTGTGAGACATAGGCTAGGGGAGACCGGTTAGGATATGATATTATATCCCCCTATGATTCGATGTATGGACACTGAGCCTAAAGAACAACCATGTCAGGAAAAACAATTTGTTGGGTAGAGACCCTGGGAAAGGTAAATTCATTATATTGACTATTTTCATTATTAAATAGGGTTCTTTGGAGAATTTGAAAGAAAAAATGAGTTAAAAGGAATCTTAAATAAAATTCAATAGTACACTGGCTTATGTGTTTCTGGTTTTCCTTTTTCAGCCATGGAACTCGATCACTGTCTGTGTGTAGTGCAGACAGTGGAGACATAACAGGCAGACTCGATCAGTCGACAGAGGGTTGGTCGAGTAGAAGAGGATGATCAATGGTCGAGAAGCTACTTACTTTCTAGCAAAAGACCCTGTGAAGGTATAGGGGTAGTGTTTCAGACATGGAGAGGGAGATCTTGATTAATAAGCTTGTGATCAACTTTAGCTAGATCTGGTCTTCGATGGAGTATTGGGTTCCTTTTGCAGGGATCTAGATTTTGGGAGCAACACCTCAGTTGTGGACATTATACCTAGGGGATATGAAAAATATTGACATTATTTGGGTTGATATCGAGACGGAGTTCCGAGCATAATACCTTTCTTTGACCATGATCATTGAGAAGACAAAGGGGTTACTCTCCCTCCACCAGGGGAGAATGTTGGTACAGGAGTTAGGGAACAAGTTTGAGGTTCTCCATCTTTTTTCCATTGTTCTATATCTGGACGAGGAGTCTCTTGTGAGATGTGTAGAGGAGGAACTTCTTCCTTCTCTCCAGTACAAGGTTACTCCATTTACCTTTCCGACACATATGGAGTTCTATAAGAATGTATAGTTAGTTTAATGGATGAAATCGTGATGAGGTCTATGATATGGGGGGATCCAGAAAGATTCTTCTATGGGAAAGGCTACCAGAAGTAGGTTTCATGTTCCACGGCCTTTGAGGTTTGGACCACAGGGAACCGACCTCATTATACTATGTTTATTCCATCATGTACTCATACTTTTCTCATGTACATGGGAAAGAGGTATTTATCTTGAAGAGATGGAGTCCATAATATGATTCATTATCACATGGTCATTAGATCCTAGTATGGTAGAGGTGGGCAGGTATTGTACCCACATCAACAACAGTTGTTAGCCATGATGTTTTAGTGGAAGAGATATTAGGATCCTACTCCACCTAGAGGAGACAGAGCCAGTTGAGGTCCACCTCAGGGTGTTCTTTAGGGACCTAAACCAGAGAATTGTCAGAGAGGTAGTCATCAATACATTTTAATAGTAGTTGGGAATTGTTAGTTTCACGTCATATAGGTAGAATTTCTATTAGGTCCAGATATTGTTCGAAGTACAACTAATTTGTTAAATAATCCTTCTTGTGTTTTTTATATTTGGGAGCTTCACAGTCCTTTGATTAACCGTCTCTATCACAGGCTCTAGGAAAAAACAAATAGAGGCTTCAAATACCCCTGTTGTTGCGTATACTATTCAGAGGTCATTCCTTCTTGTTTTCTGTATGTCAGGGATATAGACTAATTATTAGGCAGCATCATTCCCATGGGGATCTATTTCTTTTAAAGTTGGTGTCGTACGATGTTATTCTCATCATCGACTAGTTGTACTATGTGCATGTTGTTTCCAACGGCTTTCGGGGGAAGGTCATGCCTTTTAATGATGATGGCCAGTGTGTGACTTTTCAAAGTGAGCATAGCTATCAAGTGGAAAGTCGTCATTTGGAGCCTCTACTTTCCTTATTAGACATGATTTCAGTGGAAGCATTGGATTAAAAGATGGTAAAGGATCCCGAAGGTGTTTTGGGTTTTTGGATGTTTTTTCCAAGTAGGTTTTCACTCTACCCTCTCAATGTGACATTGACTTTAGGGTAGACTTATATCTTGATACTTCTCCAATTTGGATGGATCCAAATGAGATAACACTTTATTACATGTGGGAGTTAAGGATATATATTAAATAATTGATGAATAAGGGATTTATTAGTCCTAGTGTGTCATTATGGGGTAATCCTGTGTACTTTTCATAGAAGTAAGATGATAATGTGAGGTTATTCATAGACTATCGGGGGATGAATCTGGTGAATGCCAATAACCATTACCCTATTATGAGGATAATTGGTCTATTCAACCATTTTATATTAGAATATTGGATTTCTAAGGCCGATATATTGTTTTGATATCACTGGTTGACAATTTAGGAGGGAGATATTCCAAATACTACTTTCAGATGCAGGCATGCACACTTCGGGGCTGTAGACATTCCATTCAGTGTTTCGAACTCCCACGGCATATTTGTGGGGCTTATGAACATTATATATTATGTGTTCATTGAAAATTTAATAATCATATTATTTGATGAAATCCTAATATACTTGAGGTTAGTGAAGGAGCATACTGAGCACCTCCGTACTATCATAAAGATCTTTTACCGCCACCAACTCCATAGAATGATTTCCAAGTTTATGTTCTAGACATGTGAGGTGAATTTCAAGGGACATTTGGTGTCATAATTGGTGGTATTATTAGACCCATTAAATTTTTTGGTAGTGTATTCTTGGTAAATTCCAAATAATGTGGTGTAGGTTCATAGTTTTATCGTTTTGGCGGGCTATTACCGGAGATTTTTACACAATTTCCCCAGAGTAGCAGATTTCTTGATAGCATTGACCATGAAAGACAAAGTGTTTTTTGTGGAGTGAGTATTTTCATGGAATTTTCATACATTGGAAGGATAATTTTATTAGTAATCCAGTGGTTTTTTTTCTAGAGGAATGGGTGATGTTCAATGTGTTTTGTGGTGCTTCCCATCTGGGATTAGGATGTGTGTTGTTACAGATGCAGTGAGTGACCACTTATGGGTCTAGGTAGTTATGTCCCCACGAATGTAATTAATCCACTCATCATATCAGGTTATCAATGTTCATGTTTTCATTGATGTTTTTGTGGCATCATGTCAATGGGGATCACTTTGTGGTCTTCACAGATCATAAGAGCATGATGTATATCTTTTCCCAGTGAGATATCAACTTTTGATATCAGAGGTGGTTGGAGTTCTTCCAGGACATAGATATTTATTTCACATAGAACATAGTAAAGGGGAATTTTTTGGGTGATTCCTTGAGTAGGAAGTTTCATAATGAGGTTGTTCGGGAATCGGCAATTGCTTGGAGGGAGATAGAGCAGTTTGCAGCCCTTCACATTGGTGTAGGAATGGTTGGTGGCAGAGGTAGTCTGTTTTTGTTGACAATGAAATATTATCTAATGCATTAGGTATAGGAGTCTGAATATGGATACTAAGAGGCAGAGATGATGCACGGTCACTTTGACTATGTTTATTCTCTGGAGGGATGTTCAGAGGATGGTTAGAATCAAAATATCTTTAGTAGGAGGTTGTTTCTTTTAGTGGCGGTATGCAAGGGAGTCATTTGTGAGATTTATAACTCACCCATATTTGTGCACCGTGGAGTCTCTATGATGTATTTTGGCTTGAGTATTATTTTTTGGGGACCTAGGATGAAACATACAGTGGGATAGTTTGTGGAAAAGTGTTAAATGTTCTAGTAGGTAAAAGATGGGAACCGTGTCCTCAGTGCTTCTTCCATCCCATAGATGTCCCTGAGTGGATGTGGGATGGAATATAAATGCATCTCATCACTGGGATACCTAGGGGTCATGGAAGCTTCGATGTGATATGTGTAGTAGTGAAGCAGCTAATGAGAGTGGATCTCATCTTAGATATTAAGTAGTCATGCATAGTGGATGCCTTAAAAAATAGGTAAGTATATGAGGTGGTGTGGAAATATTGTGTTACAATATCACTTGGCTCATATTAGGATCCATATTTTAGTACGTTCATTAAAAGGGATTGAATCATGCTTTTATCAGTCACTAACACCTCATCATTGCTTCCCAACCTCTGATATAGATCTGAAGACAGAACAGACCATCTAGATATTGGAATATATGTTGAGATCATGTGTCTCAGACTTTGGTGGATCATGGGTATAGTAACATCACATTAAAGAGTTTTATTACTATAATAGCTATCAATTTTTCATTATAATAGATATGTTTTATGCATTATATGTATGACTGTGTCATTCACATTTGTGCAAGATAGAGGTTGGGGAGATATATGTTCTTGGTCCTGATGTAGTGCACAAAATGATATACAAATTTCAACAACATGTGATTTTTTGAATGTGGCGTAGGGCTAGTAGATGTCTTATTATGATCGCGGGAGGAGGCCCATGGAATTCGAGGTTTGGGACATTGGGTTATTTAAGGGTTCCCATTGTTTTGGAAATGAAGGTTTTGTAGGGGAGTAAGCTTTCTCCCAGACTCATCAAAACCTTTAACGTGTTAGGTTGAGTTCGTGAGGTGGCATACTAGTTGGCACTACTACCATAGTTGGACATGATCAATGAAATACTACACATCTCTTAACCCTATATGTATCCTTACAATGACTCCGAAGTCATTAACTAGGGATATTTGGATACCGAAGATGATACAACATTCGTGGAGTGTCAAGTAGAGATTAAGGATCATTTGGAGAACGTGTTGTGTAGTAAGTCCTTTCGTTTAAATGTTTATTGTGGAGGCATGATGGCTTAAAAGAGTAATTGGGAGAAAAAATTGAAAATTCATTTCTAGTACCTAGTGTTTTTTTGAGTTTTCCATGTTTTTTTCATTATAAGGCGATGTTTGAACATTGTTTACAATGAGATGAGTAGTTTCCTTATTTTGTGATCTGTGACAAATTCCTAAAACATGGAAATTGGAATGGAATATTTGAAATCTAGATACATTAATTTTAAAGTGATTAAACCTTTCAGGGTGTGTTAGTTCCACCGACAGTGGATAGTATCTTTACATGGAGGATAGAATTCCATGGTTAGAATATTCAAACAATGTGGTTATTGTTCTTGTGTTGTATACCAGCTGGTCAGTTGGGATAGAAGATGTCAGAGGAGGTGTTCAAGGATGAGGATATTTTCAACTCCATCTTTTGAGAAACCCATGGTTGTTATCAGTGAATATTGATGTGGTTTTTTTGGTAGAAGTGTTCTAAGAATGATGGGATTCATGATATATATCGCACAAGATGGTTGTTCAGACCCCTCATTATTTTAAGATTTTTTGGGTTTCAGAGGATGATAATTTTGTGATAGGTATCTTATGTATTGGTTCATATCCTCATGGTCTGTTAAATTGGGGGTTCTGGATGATGGAAATGTTTGGAGGGTGTTTGGAGTGGTTTGTATGAAAAATGTTGTAAGTGGGAGGATTACACGTCGTATAATGAGGACACATGACATCAATCTCAGGTTCATGGAATATCTATAAGGGTTTACAACAGGTGGATATTCAGGAAATGAAAAATAAAATAATTCAAGAGGCTGTGGGTTTTTTAGTTGAAGTGGACCTCAAGGGTTTTCACGGTATGGAAGGGGGTTACGCTTTGGGTAATCCCCTGACATAATTTTTTTTTTAAACATTTCGTTCAGATAATCCTTATTTCCTTAGATCATTCTATATTTTTCCACTCATTCTAAATGAACCCTAGGTGACACGATAAGACCATGAATTCCCACTCCTCCCTCCTTGTTCAATTTAATATTGTGGTTGTTTTTAGGTGATCCATTATCAACCCCTAGTAAGATTCCCATCATTTTCATATATTTTCTCAGGTTCTTCCCAACCAGGAACTCACTATTATAATTTTTATTGGAATGGGATAAGCATTTAAGTGGTATTTTGATTATCCATTGGTATAAAATAGGTTGGTCCATGTTTATAGTATCCTGGGTTTTAATTGTGGGCATTATTCTTCACCCTATAGTGCCCATATAAACTAAAAAGCTTTTTCACAGTAGGGTTTCTCCATTTTTTCTCTTTGATTGTGAATGAGTTGAAGGTATATAATTTTTTTACAACATATCATAGTTTTGAAACCCTTATTAAATATAAATAACTATATTATTGAATTTTTAAGGGGTGTGTGGTGTGTTCTCATGTTTTTTACAGCCTTTATCTTCTTTTGGTGATGTTATTGTATGAGATAAACATCCTACAGAAAATTGTGTTTTTTGTGGTCCTTTCATGTTCCCTAAACAAGTTGAATTTCGGTTATTTCTTATTAAAAACATGAAAATGGTAATTGGTTAATTATTTACATTTGGATAATGAATGGATACCCTAGGATCATACCTTTTCTATAATAATCCTACGAATTAATAAAAGGAGTTAAGTGTTGGATGTGTTGTTTAATCTAGAATTCTATTATTCCATGGTATGTGGGGTGGGGTGTTGTTTGTGATAGTTTAGGTTCTGTTTGTGTGTTAGATGGGTCCTGAAGTCAATGTTTTGTGGCATGTGGGTTAGATCGAATAGTGGAATGGATGAAATTGAATATGATACCACAACCTGATCATTTAATGGAATTACATGTAGAGAGATTTATTGATTATGGAATTAATAAAATGTGTGGAGAGGTGAGACTATGGGATATTTTTGTGGTGGTGTGTGGATAAATGGGGTTGTGTGTTGGTTTTTTTTGGAAGGAACGTGACTTAAGAAGATGAGTTTTATGAAAAATTTCATTGGTCGGTAAAAATGATTTTCCTAGAATATCTAAATGAGTTGCATGCAAAATTAATTAACTCTGTATGGAGATCGATATATCATGAATGTGTACCAAACATTGATGAATATGAAGTTATATTACATTTTTTGTATTTTCACCTTCTAAGATGGACATGGTTTTGTTTTTTTATTAATGCTTGTGTTTGGTAGTAGCTTGCTAGTGATGGATTAGATAAATGAATGATTTAATAACCAATAGAAATGGTTTAATATATTTGGTTGTAAAACGTGAATTGGGCTTGTGGATTATTATTTAGTGTGTTTACATTAGGTGTGGAAACAAAATAGTGATGTCATTTGTTGGATAGTGATTATTTTGAGGCCATAGGCTGTGATTTAATGTTCGGTTTCATATATTTATATATTTTAATTTCCCTATGGTTTCTAGTTTCACCAAAACATAGTTGAGATCCATGGGAAGAACACCCCCATCGTCACAGGGGAGGGTGTGTTATCCCCAAATCCCGATGAGAGGATGGATGGTTGGTTATGGTCTCCTACCTACTCCCTCTTCTAGGAATTGGTTTCCCAAGAATATTCATGTAGGTTTCGGTGCATTTGTAAGGCCAAGGTGTCTATGGGTGAGGTTCTCTTTCCCAGGTGGGTACAAAATGAGATTTGGGGTGATTCCCCAGTATTCTCTCGAAACTAGTATGTTAATGGCCCATGTTTCTATCGACAGAATGTGGCGGGCTTAATTTTCTTGGGTTATGGGACTAGTTATGATCCCCATGTGTGTTTTGGAAGGTGGTGGCATGGGTCATGTGCAATAGTGTATAAGATCTAGGATGTTTTCCAATATGTTGTGGGAATCTAACCAGTGGAAAGTGGTGTTGGGTACCCAAACTATCTATGTTCTTATAATATTACTTTAATTAAATTATATCTTTTGGTGATTATTCATTTTTGAGATTGGGATGGATATTATTATTTTTTATATGTTATTGGTTTCTGCTATTTTCTCATAGGGTCATTAGTATTATTCTCCCACTTGTTCATGAGAGACCATGGGTTTTCCTACTATGTATACTTTTATGCTCACCCTACGTCATAAAAATGGTTTCAGGTTTTCAGAATGACTATGTGGACAATGCTAGGTGTTATTATATCGTAATTTTGGATAGTTCTAATCTTACTTAGAATATTTTGAATTTGGTTATTACCCTGTATTTTTTACTTTATTTATAATAGTTTTTTTTAAACATGATTTTGGATGGTTTTTCCCTTCTTATATAAATATATATATATATATCTTGGACTTGAATCAAGGATGGATCATCTTATACGCTAATATTGATTACTAAAAATGGGTAATGATTCTCATTTTTTGAGAATTATATACCCATGGTGATGGTCACCACCCTGAGGAATACAAGGGGTGGGACTCGTGGGGTCATTATCCTCTTTCTCTATAACCAGTTTAGGAGGGGCATTTTGGAGGGATGGGTCGTGACATTTTTTGTGGAATATTATATTGTTTCATAATATATAAAATAATTTTAATGTTATTATTATCATATTTAATCATAAATTATTGTTTTATTACCAATCATGAAATATAGTTTTGAGAAAAGAAGTGCATTATGATCATGGAGAACGTATGGTGTATGTAAGAATGAGTACTATTTAAATTTTTCAATGATTATTATAGAAATAAGGTATGTAGTATATTATACATATATGATGATATAAATATAATATATTAAATATTAATTCCTTAAATATTCATATATATATATATCATCTTAGTTTGAAGGTGATGAAATGAGTGTCAGATCTTTTCGTGATAGCGGTTTTCCACATGTAGACGAACAACATTAACATTTTTCATTGATTGAAAATGTAAGAAAAAATGTGATATATGTGTAACCCTTCAGAATTATAAATATTTCGTGAATATGAAATTATTTAATGTTTATCACATCTAAATAATATATTATCCTTATCCCTCTCTATGTTACGAGTTAGTGATAGATTTGCATTGCTTCATGAGGTGGTATTCCGCCATAATCATGATCGATGTTATCATATATCCTATGAAATGGGAATAAAAAAATTAATATATGATACAATTAGTCATGGTATATAATTTTATTAATAATATCATATGTATATTAATTATATCTATCATTATACCCAACCATGAAAGGTTTTAATGGAAAAACAAATCATATCCATTCTCAGGCGGTAGTATGATGTAAACATGTAACATGATTTCATAAACCATTTGAGGAATATGGGGGATTTTTTAGCTCATGATATTAAAATAAAAACATCTATGTATATTTAGGATACTATTGTTATTCTATAATCATGTTATAATAAAATTTCCATTAGATGGAGGACGGAATAAGACAAAAACATTGTTTAAAGAACATCATCTATTCTTTGGGTATACTCTATAATATTTAACTAAATAATTCATAGGATGTGTTTAGTAAACAATTATTACTTATAGGATGATAGAATAATGTTTGATAAATGTTTTTTTAATGGAATGGTTGAGCCTAATGCATGTTAAAGTGTGAAGAAGAGAGAAGACGTGGTTTCCTTTTATATTTGGGGTGAGTGCCACACTTGTAATACATAGAAAAAAAAAGTTTTAGCCACATCCTCAACATTATAAAAGGATTTAAAATGGATTATTATGGATCCATAGAAATTATAAGGCTTAAATATGGTCCTTAAATGCATTTTAGACATGTTTTTAGATCATTTAAACCCTTATCTTCTTAGTTTTACCGCATGGTAAATCTATATTTACCTTAATCACAGTAATAAATTGTAACTATTATCAATATAAATTTTCACCAAAAAATACTTTTTCACTTATAGATAAGATTAATTATTATTATTCAATATATGGAATCCATTTTTAAAAACACTATTGAGTTATGTGGAAATATTTAATTTAAAATCAATCCCATATATGCGGTGAGTAGGTGTGTTTTTAAAGAGAAAATAGTCAAAAGCTATTAATGTTTTTATATAAAAAACCAATATGAAAATATTTCTTGTGAGGTATATTTTATTAATTGTTATAAAATTGAAGTAGTTTTACTTAAAAAATATTAAATGTATCATTTTATATGAAAATGTATTTAAATGAAAAAGCAGTTTTCAATTAAAATTTAGTATTTTTCACTATTAAGTATAAAATGAATCATTTCAAGAAAATTAAAATAAATTTTCCGAAATATAATTTTGATATTATGATTAAAAAAATTAAGTTGTTTTTATCAAAAATATTTTTTCAATGCGGTAATGATTAATTTTAAATTTTGTTCTCATACCACGACTAAACAAAATTTTACAAAAAAAAATATTGTTTTCAAGGAAATAATTATTTCACTTTTAAATGATTATTATTATATTTCTAATATATGATAAACAACATTTTCATATTATATTTTTTACTATTAATACCCATAAATTTTATTTTTAGTTTATAATGGTATGATAATTTATAGTTCATTTGGCCTCATGGTTTCGTGTACCCAAAGCTATCGAAGATAATTAATTTAACGAAATATATTACATTTTTTCCTTAATCTTCATGAGTTATGTCACATATGCTATTGAAAAAAAATTATTCATTTCTAATCTTGTTTTTTTATAACCTCCCCCTATAAATTAATTTCTTCATCACCATTTTAACTTCATATCGGTGATCAAGTGTTTGGAATTTGGAAATACAATTGTTGAAATACCCACATCATAAAATTTGTTAATAAAAAATACTCTTAATAAGATATAATTTTTCATAAAATGGTCATATAATATAAAAAAATACTAAGATTCTAAAATAGATATCATATTTTGGATGTGAATACAGGAATTTAGATGAGAAAATTGACTTCTAAATAATGATGGAGTGTGATATAGAACATGGTGAAGAGAATGTTACCAACTCCAAGGATATAAACCAAAGAGGTGTGAATAAATCCATTCTTATTCTCAAAATAGATTATATTAAAGAAAAAATATTTTTAAGATCATTTTCCTAGATTTGAGGAATTACTCTAATATCTATAAATATAAGGAAATATACTACCCCACAACAAATTATTTCATAGACAGCATTTAATCCTTTGGATATGGTTTGACAAATTTACACTTCATATCATACTCCATGTAATGAATTCAGAAAAAGTTATTTGTTTTTATGGTTTTGTAAAATTAACATCATACAGATCATAATATCCATAAAATATAAAAAAGATATTCCTCGTGTCTTTACACAAACAAAAATTATAATGTCCCTCACTAGGAGCCACTATTACTGATGCCTCAAGCGAGGTTGTCACATTCCCTTAGGTGTGAAAACCCATATTCAAAAGGATTCTAACTAGAAACACTAGTATAAAGATATACATGAGGATATTATACCCTCTTATTAGAGTAAGACGCATTTGAAGTAATATCCATTTTTTGATAACTAGAATGAACTAATAAATGGAAAACATACAACAACAGTCAATAAGTAACCAAGTAACACATTCTATAAAAATATTATGGATACACCTATTTTTAAAAAATTATGAATATAAAAACTCCAATAAAAACTATAAATGATCATGAACGTTGAACCGAGTATTAACCTGGTCCTAACATCCCATGCTCCAACCCATTATCCCATTCCTTGACCAAAAATTGGGTCCCTATCCTACAGCTAAACTAGGAATCAATTCATATCCACTAGGTACCAAAGTTCAATGGAGTCATGAGGAGAAAATGATTAAAACCTAGTAGGCCACTGTCAATAATTTCTAATGAATTAAATTGAATTTAGAACCATTAAATAGTTAATTCAAGCTTTATTAAATAAATATTTAATAAAAAAACATGGTTCAATTTTATTAAATCTTAATAAACCTTTTTATCCACAAAAATACATCATGAAAGAGTAAAATCTAAACTACTAAATCTATTCTGTGATCCTAATCATTAACATAAATGGTTTCCTACTCATAGTCCTTAGAGTCATTCATTAATCATTTCAATCTTATCATCAACATTGGAGAATAATTCAAAAAAACCATATCATTTACATTCAGTTGGAGAATAGAGCCTCAAATTGACATTGACATCCATGAAATACATCAGTGGAGCCTCAAAAACACCTCTTTTTTGAACATTGAAAAATGAGCATCATTCAAAAATATAGTAATAAAATTCATCAGCGGGTCATATAGAATCAGTCTAGCCAAACCAAAGATAAGTAGCCTCAATTGGGCATCCTATTCATTCAATATATCGGTGGATCAAGAGAATCAGTATTTGATAACCCAATACATGGAGCCATTGACGAAAATCACATCTATACAATATAACAATTGTCCCGGAGCAACAGTCTAGAACAAACCTAGATGAGTAATCCCTTTTCATAATTCTATATGTACAATATATCGGTAGTCCTATATCATAATTCCTATCTAACCCAATATGAGGTTCCTCAATCCATCGTCTAATACATTCCATATTTTGGAGGTCTTAATGAATAATTCAAGCCAGACCAGTGGGGGTAGATCCTTAATTTCAATACCCCACTTATATTATTTACTAAATAAAAGTTATTATTTAATAATATTCACATTAACCAGCATTAAAATTAATAAGGAATTTTACACTTTGTGATTTGGGAAACATTCATATATTCCATTACACATTTCATATTAAAACATTACATCATAAAACACAAAGGCCAACCTTCCTTTTTTAAAAATCTCAAAGAATCCCTTTAAAAAATTTTCTTCCTTTTAAATAATAATATGTTACTATGCATTTATTTAAAAAAAACCATTCAAAAGTAACCCTAAGACATTATCACCATAATGGAACCACACCCTCATTTCAAATAAACCTTTTAAATATATTAAGGAAAAATATTTTTACATAAAAATAATGACAAAATGTCTTTTTAAAGCATTTCCCACTTTTAAACAATGATTTTAATTCACTACAAACCATGATTCGATGAAAATTCAAAACACGCCAATTAAACCATTCCAAAATCCATCTATGGAATTCATAAAAATAATCATATCTATATTTTAATCATCTCAATGACCAATAATTTATTATGTTCCAAATCCAACCCATTCATTACCATAATTTCACTAAATAAGCATTAAACAACACATTTCATTATGTTCAATTATTTATTACATCCCATTGTTCGCCCTAGGTTTGTAATCACTACATTAATGGACCAAACCCATTATATTAGGGGTATCACACCTCAGCTAAGGAAAAAAACCGTCCTATGTCAAGGAAATATAAAATATAGACGAAATAATATATATACACATCCACATAAACTTATAAAACAAAAATACTAAGGGAAAATCATAGATACGACCAACCTCATGTTTGTGGACAACTTCTCATCAATCATTGACCCTTGATCCATTGTCAAAAAAAATTAATATAAAAACACTAAATCTTAAGGAAAAGAGGGATTTAGAGCATTTTAATGAGTTGAAACAACCAAAAAATCATCCACTATAATTTCACGTAAACTAATTTTATGAATTACTGATAACTTCTATTAACACCCAACGGAACTCCAAACACTTATGAGTTGAATGAGAAATACCAATGGAGGAGGTGGAGGCAAACAATTTGTCACCCTATCTGTAGGGGATCGAATAGGGGACAAATTAAGGGGATAAAGAAATTAAATTGGGATAGAAAAGGTGAAACCCCAATTTTGATTATGATCCTTTGTTTTCCATATAGTTTTCCAAGTAGTGAGGTTCCCTCTATCCTGGAGAAAATAGAGCTACCTAGTTTAACTGGCTACCCATAGGGTTTGAAAAACTATGTGGTGGACATAAAGTCACCAATCTCTGAAGGGGAGATCGATCCAAATAGTATCATAGGACACAAACCAGATTTTTTCAAACCATGAACACCCTTCTACTCAGCATAAGGTACTGGGACATAGTTACTACTAATCATGTGACAATCATTATCATCACATATAATGACCTCCTTTTCTTATTATTCTTGTATGAAACCCCAAAAACACAACGAAGGAATTTCCTACTCCCGATACACATTCCATAAACCAAAAATTCAATTTGAGGAAGGCATATCATAGGGAGGGGATCTTACAACATCTCGACCTTATGAAAGCATGTCTATGATCAGTATTCCACATCATTACTAAGAATCCAAGAAAATGGTTGGACCACTAGGCCTACTTTTCAAAATTAATTTCCCATGATTACTCATGAACACCATCATGCCTTCATCACACTCTGAATAATGAAATAGTAAAACCCCAAATTTTTCCTATATGAATATAAAAACATAATCCTAATTCTCTTTAAAGGATGAATCATCCTAAAATCTAAATCATCATCAACAACATCACAAAGAGTGTGAGACATATAGTGGAATACCTCCAAAACTATTAAATAAGTATACATTGAGAGAGAACTCAACATCCCTGTGATATCCTATCAGAACACCCTCAGTCTAATTCACCCCAAAACTCATAAAAACCTCACACACTTATCATTAACCAAATGAATATATGGTTTTTCAACACATCCCACGAAAAATGTTAGTCCATAACATAATTCATGAAAACCTCATTCCATATATAAACATATAAAACACAACCAAATAACAACACTAATATAATTAATTTAATTCTTCAATACTTGAGACAACACCCATTTTCAATATTGAACACCATGATGTCTTTTTCTTAAGCATGTCCGACCTGAAACAAGGGAAATGTCATCAACCAACCACTGACATGATATGGTTCATCCCACCCTACGTTTGGGATCATAATCCCAAGAATATAGTGGTTATCACCTCAATAATTAGAAAAATACCGATATAACCTCATACTAATGCTTCCACATAACCCAAAACACCTTTCCCAACTCAATACACCCAAACCACAACATGATATCCCATAAACATTGGAAGACAACCTTTCAATCAAGACCACCAATAATGTATGTGAATTCACTATCCATATAGAAAATAAGGAAACCAAGGATTTCCTTAAATTTCACTTTCAGTGCATTATGCTTTCCCCATTATAACACATCAATTATCGGCGGCTTACAACTCACCACATCTGTTCCTTTTACATAGCTAAGTGATTCCATCCTAGGTAAAATCATCCCAGAACTACATCCTAACCCTATAGATGTGTTACTACATTATATAGATATTGTTACTTCCCCTATGGTCACACCAAAATCATCTTACACACATACCAGAGTCTATAAACACCTCTCAAGAATATTCATGTACCCAACCACCATTTCCAAAAACCCATTTTCATGACTCAATGAAATAACTTGTGCCTCTATGAAAGGCACCTAATGTTTCCATTAGAACAACTATATACCCAAATCCAAGGCATGGAATAATTAGATACCTAAAAAAATGCCACATATCAATACCCATGGAATATAAAAATTCACCCTCAAGTACTTTTTTGTCAACTTGGTTCAACCACATCTAACCTTCAGTTTTATTTACACATATACGACTCACATAACACTACACATCTTGGGATTGTCATTTTTAACTAACTTCGTAACGAAATTGGAACCTCTATGGATTAATCCCCCATAACGAAAGATCCCAATATTTTTTCACGGTAATCCCTTCTTCACTAGTGTAAAAAATGTAAACACTAACCATCACCCATTCCCTGATTCCAAAATAAACACATTAATCATTTATAAACATGAAACCACCCCTAATACTCACCCAGAGATGGTTGGTGTTTCACCACCCACCAAAATTATTCACTTTTAACACGATATAATGGTGCATTTCTTTTGAAGGTTTTGTGTACCAAATGAAAAAAACCTTATGTAACTTGGCATATAGATAATGCTATTATTGTGTAACACAGATGATGTCAGGATATTGGGCATGATCATCGCAATCATTGTAGTCCAAAATGATTTTGTTTATAAAAACTCCACAACTAGTCAAAATCTAAATGGCCTCTCACATAACCCTCACATTCAATGATCTCATCGTAAATCATAGGCACTTATCTCAAGACACCTATTCACATGTCCTAAATGAAATCATGGAACACCCACATGTTATCTTATCTAAAAATCAATAGTTACCTCGAGGTCACAGACATTCCTGCGACCAATCACTATATCTATCTCTGGACCACACAATACATATATCACTAGAGAAAGTCCTAGCGTCCACATAACGAAATAAACATGCCTCTTGTTTTTTATCCTCATCAGAATGAACCACGAACACTATGATAACCTTCCTAGAAGTTACCGCTAATTCCAAAAAAAATACCAGCACATAACTAAAAATCATGTCACATCTATGAACCGATTGACATACCCATATAGAACTATATGCTAAAATTGCATTATAAAACACTCTTTATCCTCCACTATCAAAGTACAAAATGTACACCTGTGAAATTCACATAAGAAAAGAACTATAATCCAGATGACCCCCTCTTGGGTCAACACCCATTGTCAAATGGAACCATCTCCCTAAATCAAGGTCACATATAGAAACTTCCACATTATCTCCCATTATTTCATAGAGAATGAAAACTCAAACCTGTCACTTATCATGACATGAACTTCGTCCCCTGTAATGAAACACGATGTCTCTTATGCAAAATTTAAAAATTCACATTATCTTCCTCCCCAAACGAACTCACACACAAAAATACATGATACAAGACAAACCCCTAATATAGGTAAAAAAATGAAATTTTGAAGGTCTCAACTTAAAAGATTAATGGACTACACATCACAAGACATATCATAACTCCATGGTCATAGCCCTAATGGAGGATCAAAAAGTACATCCCTTTAACCACAAAATAAATACTTACATGACTCATGTCATATAACCATGGTTTAAAAAGAAAACTCTCATATCCTAACTACCCCTACATAAGGTCCAATCCAAACATTAAGGATACCTACACTAGTGTACCTAATGGTTACATCATTAAACATTTGTCTTTAATTAACCTTTCCATTTTAAAACCATTAGAATTATCATTTCAAAACATTTAATTTCTAATACCCATGTATTTACACTTTCAAAAACAATTTTATTTCCCATAAATTCATAAATCCCATATTTACTAAAATTCAAAATTTTTAAAAAAAATTATCAAACAAAAACGTCAAATCAATACCAAAGAGCATAAACTATAGATATAAGGAAAAAAACTTGTATATAAATTACATGGATCTATCAATAACAAGAAACATGTGGATTAACTATCAATATAGTGTACCTAGAATTATACATGATCACACACACCCTCTATTTCCATAATGGGTCAGAGATAAAACATTATAAATAAATAAAAACACACCCTATTGCACCAATAAAGGTAGAAGTATCAATAAAATGTAAATGAAAAATATCTAACATCAATTCACTCCCATAGAAACATGGGTTTTACTTCATATTAGGGTAGTAGGTTCCCATGAATGATCTCACTACCAAGACCTAAAAATGTCTATCTCTCAGGTTTTCTATGGCCCATATTGAATAAATAAAATAAAATGGCTCTAATACCACTTTGTAATGCCCTATCATGTGACCCAATGTAACAGGTATCAAAATCTAGTTCACCACATGACATCAACCATGTTTTCCTATATTCCAGAGGCTACCTAATAGATTCAAGGGTTTAGGGAATCAAATGTGGATACAATGACCTCTTATTCGAGTAAGGCAAGATATATATAATATAAATATATGTAATAACCATTAGTAAAGAATGTATTGAAAAAAATGGGAAAATATAAACTAGTATTCTAGTAATTAAATACATAACAATATGATGGATACACTATTTTTCATGAATCCATACAAATATGGAATCCAATATGAACACCATAAAATTTCCCAAACACATACCCGAGTTCCAACTGATTCCTAAAATCCCATCCTCTAGTCCATCATCCCCTTCCCCAACCAAATATTGCATCCTTATCTTAATCATGGACCTGAAAACAAGAATCAATTTATTTTTAACCCAAGCACTATAGAATTCTAAGCGGGTGGTGGTGATAACATAGTTGGCCACCACCAATAGTGTATAAAGAAATAACTAGTTTGTACAATAGCGTAGGCAGGTAAATCAAGATTAAATAAATAAAAATGGAAAAAAGAAACATGGTTCACATTTTAAAAAACATTAGTTAACCATTTCATCCTTGAAACTCTATCATGCAACCAACCATTTGAGCCGGATCAAGAAATTCTATGAGCATATGCTATAACATAAGGGGTGACCCCCTCATAGTTATAAGGGGATTTCATTAATCAATTTAACTTCAATATATGCCTTGGATAAATATTCAATGTACTCAAATCATTTCTATTTTTGGGACCATATAACCTCAATATAACATCCTAGTCTGTGACATACATCAGCTCGTCCTAGAAAATCACCCTAGCCTGACCTAATTATGGGGAACCTCAGTCCACACAACATTCACACAATATATTGATGGGGTCTAGGGTACCAGTCTGGATTGACCAAAGATAAGGATACCCATTCGAGAATCATATTCATAAAATTTATTGTGGGCATAGAGAATAAGTCTATCTTAACCCATGACAATGATCCTTAGTCTAAAATACTAACAGTACATTATAAAAGTTGGACTAGAGAAATAAATATAGCATGAAGCAAAATGAGGATCCTCAGTCTAGAATCCAAGAAAAAAAATATTCATGGGGCTAGAGCGTTAGTCAAGACTACCCCAAGATGAGGAGCCTTAGGTAGACATCCTACCCATACAATATATTTGTGGGCCAAGAGAACTAAAAAAGCAGGATCCCTGAGTGTAGATCCTCAGTCCAACACCCAAATCATACCATATACTAATAAAAATTATAGTTTAATCACATAAATTTTTTTGAAACATTTCATTCCATAACTCATTGGACTTGTCATGTTATGAAAAACACACCTTCATTCCATTAGTCAAATCATTTTAAAATATTACAACCTGAAACACTTATCCCAACTACCCTTTTTATATCACCTTCAAAAAACCCTTTAAAATATTTGTCTTCAATTGAAAAATAAAAAATTACCTATATGTTTTTGTCTAACAAATCCATTCAAAATATCCCCTAAGTGATTTTCACCAAAAGGAAAAAAAACTTCATTTTAATTCATTATATTAATTCCATTAATAAAAAAATTAAACCACCTTCTGCTCTATATGTCGTTTTAAAAAATTTCCCATTTTTAAACCATAAATTTTCTTCATTGAAATCAATTACTAGATAAAAATGAAATTCTCACCAATTAAACTGTTTCAAAATATTCCTAATTAATTAAAAATACCTTGAATATAGACTTTGGAGTCATCTCTTTGACCATTCTAATTGGATAAGTACTAACTCCTACCAATTTATTATCAAAATTTCCCTAAAAAAATTTCAAACAAATTTAATTATTTTCAATGGTTCAGAATAACCAATGGGTATCAATATGTTCACTTTGACATCATCAAAGGTTCCAAAGTTGTTTTTAAAGTGTCCAAAAACTAAATTATATTCCAAACTAACATAGCGAAGGACACAAAAAATCATTAAATATTAACAACAACATACACATATAAAAAAATAATATTATGGGAATAATCTTGTAGACCACCTACAACATGATCATATATAGAAGCTCATTCAACCACAACACTTGATCTGAGCCCAAAAACCCATCAATATTCAAACATAAAATCAACTAAGATATATGGTTTTGGATCATCATAATTATATGAAATCATAAACAATTCTATTGACATTAAATGGAATGAAACTATGTGGAATACAAAACAAGAGATTAGATTTTCACCCAAATTTAGTCCAAACATCAATTAATCAACGGAGAAACACCCATGGAGGAGTAATATGCTACTATTTCATCACACTAGCTATAGTGAGTCAAATGGTGACAATATTTGAGGGATAAAGAAATACAATTTGGAAGGGGAAATGGTAAATACCACACATTTAAAAATAATAATGGTTTTCCCACAGTATTTTCCAAACCTTATGCCAACCATGTGGTTCCCTCTTTCCAAGAGGAAACTGTACTTCCCTGTTTTCTTGCCCACCATTATTAGTTGATAAAAACATGTGGTGTTCATGTGTTCACCACGGTCTGAATATGAGATTAATAATCATGTTATCCAAGTCCACCCCATATGATTTCTCCAAATATCAACCCCCTTTTATGTGTCACACCATTATGGTATAAAGTTATTATATTCATGTGCTTCCCCTGTTCTCAAATCATATGGGAGATTTTTCTTTCTTTCTTTTGTCCAGAACCCAAAAAACACCCTCAAAACCTTTCCTAACCCAAAATAAATTTCCAAAACAAATAATCAAATTTGGGGAATAAATTATCTAAATTTAGGGATCTTAAAATCAAAGTTAATTGAATTTTTACAATGACATAAAATGATCTACATAAAACTATTCATAAATATTTGATCTTATTGCTCATCCAAAGTATGTTTAACCAAATTTAGATGGAAAATGAAAAAATAAACAATTTACTCCCACTAAATATATTGATGATAATAATTTCAAAATTACTATTATGTGAATAAAATTATAACTATATAACATTAATGAATACAATTATTCTTCTAGAAAGAAAATATCAACAAGTCAAGTATATTACACGTATCCAAATATATAGTAAACTACTATAATGATAACATAAACCATCAAATCAATAACCAATTTCATGATCACAAATAATATCCCATAAACATATCATTGTTATTAGTATCTTAACATAGGGTATATATTAAGTCCCATCTTCCCTTAATCATGTGTTTTCCCAAAATTTCAACTTTCCATTGAATTTATTTTCATGGAACTATTGAACACATACATTCACATCCTTTGGGAAATCATACATGATTACAATTTTTATATGTTTTTTGATTAATTTAATCGGAATATCATCAACAAATTACTTTTAGAACTAATTTATTAGATCCAACTACACAATAACATTAATCAATTTATAGAATCTATATCATTAGTAGAATCCTTACATTGATCCTGAATCATCATTAGAGGTATATTAACTTGATGATTAGGGGAATTCATTTGAATCGTTTCCCATGTCATTATAATTGAATAATTGAATGTTATAAATTTATTTTATTCCCCTTAAACCATAATAATTTCTTAATTTATATCCACACATGTACAAAACATTCATTCCCTTTAAGCATATATCGGGGCGTTTCTTTCCATAATTTTTACACGTGTAAAAATATTTACTTTCAATCTTCCCTTTATTTATTTTATCTATTCCTCTATATTATTAAATTACTTACTATAAAATCAATATGGCTTGGTGAATTATTTCTCTTTCTTGATATCACATAAAAATCACCATAAAAAGAACGGTTTTCAGATACCACCACCCTTTGGAGAACTGGCTTAAGCCCTATAATGAAATAGTCAGTCTTGAAATCCCTATTACATATGTAATACATATAGTGTAAAATAATAGTATAACCTTTCCACATCCAACCTACCATTTTGGATCATAGAAAATAACTAATCAAAAGAACCTTTGAAAAAAATAATAGTATAACCTTTCAATTTTTACTGAATCCTAACGCAATAAATTTCTTTTCTATATACTTAATTCACAATTCAACTACCATTTTATTAGTATTCCCACAAGATTATGTGTTAAAATCTCGGATAAAGTGATCAAATATAAGATATTCATATTCTAGATCATGTTTCAACATCAAAGATAATTTAGTTTTCATAATTTTATTAATCATCCCAAATATTCCAATAATTTTCTTCAATTTCAATTTTATATTTATTAGCTTCTTCATTAAGTAAATCTATAAATTTTCCACAAGTTTTAATATCATTATTCTTTCCAGGGTCTATATTAAAAAATATTATATGTAAGATTCTCTCATTAATTTACGAATTTAAAATCATATTGTATATTACCAAATATATTGTAACACATATCATAAATTAAAATTAATTAATTGTTTTTCTCTAAATCAAAAACATTATTTCCCTTGGAATTTTTTAATTTTAAAATCCTTCCTAATGGTTTGTAAACTAAATTTTAATTATCTGATCAATATACCCTTGGTGTTAAAAATCATGTATATAATAAACCACATTGTATAATATCTAGTAAAGATTGATTAAATTCTAATGCACCATTTTCAGGGTTATTAAAACCTAGATACCTTTCTTCCAGAACCACATCCTCTCTTAGAATATAGAAATTTATGCTTTTCAAGGAAAACCTAGATAATCTCTTCATTAAAATATAGTTAGTATTCCCTTATATACTATCTTAAAATTATACAAAAAATTTATGTTCCCTAGTCTATGTCTTTCATTATATATTTCCCAAGGTGTATACTAAAATTTCCCTTATAAAAACTATAGTGACCCCTACTCAAGAAAACCAGATCTAGTGTATAAAATTATTGAATTTTCCTGGATCTGAGGATTTAAGTAATCAAGGTCCAATAAGTTTTTTAGTTTTAGATAATGAAATAAATATATTATATCCATTTTACATTTAAGGAATAAAATAAAACATAACACAAAATATAATAACACATAATTTTTCCTTTAATACCCATTCAAATATTTCTTCTTCACATCCAAGGGAATGGAAACAAAATTATGGTGATCTGAAATTATTAGTAACTATTTAGTATAAAAGAAGGTATCATGAATCAATGTGAATAGTAAATATGTAAATTTAAAAAACTAGACACAAATTCATGATAAATCACTTTATTATCATAGTATTATAAGTAAATATCAATATTATAAGGTAATGAATTGAAAGAAACATTCCATTAAATTAATAACCTGAGAATGAAATGTATCCATAAAAAGTATGATTGGGAAATTATCATAGATAATAATATTAAATAAATTTTTAATGATGAAAAATCTTAATTATTGGTTGTCATGTTTCCCAATCACATGATACCTTTACCATAAATATCTATATTGAGGCTATTTTAAAAATACTAAGTAAAAAAACCCTTCTTATTTGGACAATTGATTCATCTCATAAGACTACTGATACATCAAGGGGATATCTATAATCAAGACCCAATCATATCATTAATGTTATAATAATTATTAATTTATTAAATTAATTAATTAATTAATTAACAATGTTCCTTATCATCAACAATTAGTATTGAGTAATGGATACATATTTATCAATATTTCATTAGCTAATGATTTTTATTTTAAAACTAAACAATATATATAGAAAATTTATATAGTTTAGGAAATAATCTTTTCAATAAAAAACATGTCAATTTAAGACAAATGTAATATCCAATGAGAAATATTCGCATGAAAATTATTTTTATAGATTAAGTTCTTGATCACAAAAGAAATAAAGATTTCGCAATAACTTTTACCACTGGGAAATTTTCAATTATAATTTCATATGATGAAATAATTAAATTTTAACCCTATAATAACATAAAGTATTATTTAGTTATGTTAATAAATTTAAAAGATATGATTGTAAACCATATAAAAGAAATTTGGTGCATACCATTATAATAATCCTCAATGAAGGTAAATCGAGATGAAGTCCCTTACATCATTATACATTTTGGTTGAACCTGATCTGACATTTTGTACAGTCATTTTAAACCACTAATTAACCTAAACTATAACAAAATTAGTATTTTTAATATCATTAAATATCCTTTTATAACATATTATCACCAATTCATTAATTATAATTAATTATTTCATTTTTTCTTGTGTTACAATATTTTTTCTATAGATTCTTTGTCATAAAGATTACATTTGTTGTGATTATTATATAGATCAATAATCCATTTAAAAATAATAATTACATTATTATAATTACTAGATATCAATTATTAATTTAGGAGAAATCATGAAATATGGTATTGAAAAATGAAGTTCTCTACAATTATAGAGACAGTAGGTCATATGCACGCATGAGCAACATTTCGATTAAGAAATTATTATTATGAAAGGAAGGTATGTAAAATATTATACATATGGAATTAACATAATAAAAAATATACCATATTATCTATTCATATATAATTATATATTCCATCCATGTTGTAACGTGATGAAAATGGAGTTACATATTTTCGTGATGCCGACAGTCCACACGTACATAATCGACATTATCATAATTCTTTTATTGGAAATTAATTAAGGATGATGATATATATATTATAATTTTGGAATTATTAATATTTAATTAATATAATAATTATTAAATTTATATAACATAAAATAATGAACATTATATTTATAACCTTGAATGTAAAGAGTTTGTGAATGATGAATCACATCGCTTCGTGATGTTGTAGTTCGTCGTTCACTTGAGTGACATTATCATATCTTCTATAGAAGATAAATTACATGGTTTTATATGATATTATGTCTAAATTAGTATTATTATTTCAAAAATATAATTTATAAAATTTATATCTATCATGATACCAAATTGTGATATGTGGTAATTCAAAAACCAGTGGTATCAGTTCGTAAGGTGTTAGTTTGGCGTACACATAAATTATGAATACATAACCCCTTCGATTAAAATGTGGGTGGTTTTTTGTAATTAAAATATCAAAATAACATCTAATTATATCAAATATAACGAAGTTAATATTTAATCACGTTTTTATAAGAATTTAATGTGGTGGATGTAGTAATAAAATAAAAACTCTCTTTGAAGAAATATAGATTTTTATCGCATATCCCCCATTGGTTTTGCAGTAATGCCTTATTGGGATTGATTTATACCCAAAATATGGATTGTAAAATAACATAATGGATTTTGGGATGTGATTTGGATTGAAGTTTTCCAAAATATAAGGGTGTTAAAGATTTTAGAAGAGAGAAAAGTGGATGACCATTTATAAGTGAGGTGAGTGACACACTTGCAATTTTTGTAATGAAGATGGTGTACACACGTTTTGAACAACAAAAAGGGTCTAAAATGGATTATAATCTATCATCCAAAAATTTTAGGAAAAAATATTTCTATAAAATATATTTTAGGAAGGTTTTTTGGTCCATTTTACCCTTATCTTCTTAGTTTGACCACTCGAAAAATCTATTTTTACCTAAACCTTGGAAATAAATTTTTACAATTTTAACAATTAATATAGGTTGAAAATTATGTGGAAATTATTTGATAATAAAAATAATTATCATTTAAAATATATTATCAATTTTTCCAAATTCCAATCACACAAGTGAAAAAGTTTATATTTAAATTAATCTTTTAGACACAATGAGAAATAAGACTTTTAAAGAGAATGTGATCAAAAAATTAAACAATGATTATTTAAAAATTCAACATAAAAAATATTAATATTAAATAAATTGGATTTATTTATATAAAATTTATTTAATTTTACTTTATAAAAAAATCTAAATACAATCTATCCTTATAAGTTTTTTAAACAAAAAGGTATTTTTTAGTTAAAATTCATTATTTCTGACAATTCGAGGAAAAATTAAAACATTTCAAGAAAATAAAAAAAATACACCATAATACAATTTAGATATATTAATTTCAAAATATGTAATTTAATATTATCAAAAAAATTAAAATATTAGTATAAATAAATTATAACTTATATTCAAAAATAGAAACTATACCATCTTTTAGAGAAAATACAATTTTTTCAGAAATTTTTTTTTTATATTTTAAATGATTTTTTTTATTTATAATAAATAGATAGAAATAATTTTCATTATATTTTTTGTAATATCAATACTCTCCAATTTAACTTCTAGGTTATAATTGTATATTATATTATTGTTTATTTTGACTAGGGGTGCATGTTTCATAAGCTATCGAAGAGATTAAATTTAAGCTAATATATTTCATGGTTTGTTTAGGATTCTTACTATGCCTCAAATTACAAATAAATAAAATTACATCTTTTAAAAATTCATGTTTTTATTTTACCTCAAATTCTTATTTTTCATGAGAAAAAGGTTATAATCTGAACATCAACATTATTACACTAGATAGTCTATAAGATGCAAGAGGCCCTCCTATATTTCTAGAAAAAAAATCTTGGAGGGGGTGACATCATAATAAAAACTATATGAGATATTTTGGTGACATTGGGACTTTACATTAAAAAATGAGATTATATAGTTTACCATTTTTTATAATCTTCTATTTTATGATGCTTTTCATGTTAGGGATCCCATGGTTTATCTTATTTCCAATTCTATTGTTTGATTGATTATTTATTGATGGGAGTTTGATTCAATTACATTCTGTAACATTTATCATTCATTGATTATTATGGAAGATTCGTTATTTTAATTATTTAATTATTTCTAATATAACATTAATTTTTTTAATTCTTGACCTATGTGTATGTTTTGGGTATTTTACATTAGAAAAATTCTCATAAAAATTGGTTAAAAATAGCCTCCATATTTAATATTCTTTGGTAACATCTTGATGTGGGTTTCAAAATGGGTGATGTGAGATGGCTTCAGCTGATAAATTTTTTTTATGTTGTTGTTTCATTTAAATAATAAATTTGGGTTATTATGTGAAATAGTAATGGTGTGCGCAGTTTTGAAACATCTTTTATATGTAGTTTTTTTTCAAAAAAAAATCTTCAATTTTATGAAATAATTAAAATTGGCTTCAAAGAAGATTATGAAATTCTATTTGTTTTCCATAATTTATATGTTTAAATATTATTATTTTTTTCATACTAAAATTGATTAATTTCTACATAAATCAAAATCACTTAGGTTTGGATGGTTTTGGTGACCAACTATGGTTTTTAGCTAACATATACATATTTCAGGTTCTAATTTAACATTTCAATCTGTTCGCATTCATTAAGGACGATGTGGGGACAGTTGGGAAGAGGTGATAAACCATAGGTTATATAATGTTGGTCTACACTCAACTCTAGTTGGTATTTTTATTTTTTTCAACAGTTGTATATGTTTTTTAATATGTTGTATCCTCTTATTTTTAATAGTATTTATGTGTAAGAAAATGGGTTCGATGAATTTTTTTGGTTTGGATTTATTTTTAATTTTTATTTATTATTTCTCATTTATATATTTTCATTTTTCATTTGTCATTAGTTTTGATGAAATCATTCCAAAATTTATTTTTTTGATTCCTAGGAACTTGTTTCCATCAAATGTGGATAGGAAATTTACTTTGAGCTTTAGGGCAGGCCGAGTCGGTTGTCGAGTTCAACGGTAGCCCAAGCCAGTTAATTCCATAATTCATGATATATGGAAAAGAAATCATATGATACAAATCATAAAATTGTAATAGATTGTGAAATAATAAAAATGAGTCATGGAGTACTATCTTTGGAATATAGAATACAAGTATGGAACAATAAAATAGTGGATCAAGAATCTTAACCCATTTCTCTTATAGGATCAGGCATAATAACCGATTTTCCTCACTGAATTTGGATTTACAACATATTAAATTATTTTATTAGGAAGCACTACTTTTTTTTCTCTGACGATCAGTTATTACTATATCATTCACTTTGTTGATCAATTTTCACTACATGTTTACGTTTATAGTATCTTGAGATGTAATGATTTACCAAATTAATGGGAATTATATAATAGACTGAATATGTCTCATATATTTATTGAACTGAACCCATTTAAGGGAATTATTGGACCCAACCCATATTATGAATTTATCAGGCCAAAACTATCTAAGGGATTTATCATACCATAGTCATTTGAAGGATTTATTGGACACAAACCCTATTTGGGATTTATCATACCCAATTAATCTAATGGATTTATCATAGTCATATTATCTCTTAATCATAATTCATTTACATGTGTGAAACACACAAAATTTGTCCAATATCATAATTTTTCCAGACCAATAGAAGTCAACCGGACCAATCAGCCTGGTCATCCCATCATGGGGTGGGGCAGTTTTTTTAACCAAACTAGTATCTTATATAAGAAAAAATTACATAAAATATAGTATTATGTAAAAAAATAAGATACAACTGATCCAAATAGTTAAAAAAAGGCATCTCTAGAAAACAAGTCTACATGTGACCAAACAATACCACCTCAAACTATAAAAAAATGAATGAGAAACATAAAGAGAATCCTACATTATATTGAACACCCTTCCCTTTACATAAATCATGAAAAATAAGGTCTTCATCCCCCACCCCCAAAATAATAATTATGGTTTAATAAAAAAAATTAACTGGATACCACCCTAATGTTCTCGATAAGTTCTAATAACACCAATGCACAAGTTGAAGACATAAATCCAAAATATTATTACCAAATGATTTATAAACAAATACATTTTAAATACATTTTTAAAAAATCCTCGATATTTTCAAAAAATAAATCCTATATCATCCAAATAAAGATTAATAGTATGTGAAGATAGAAAAAATTAAATATACATGCTGTCTAATGTCATTTAAATGTACAATCTTGTAATAAATATCCAGAAACAACATTAGGCCTCCCATTTGGGCACTATAATATGGGACAATATATACTAGACACCCACATGTCCAAAAAGGGGATACAGTCTGATTCAAACTAACATCACAGATTTCTATAGACCAACGAAATATAAGAGTTTACATCCAAGTGGTTTCAGACAATGTAAGTCTACCAATGTGTCTATCTCAATTTACGCAGGGTTCCCACCGTGAAATAATTGTGATTTTAGAGTTTAAAACCCATGATCACATTTTTTTAATTGAATTCCAATGATAATAAAATATACCCTAGGGTTTTAAAATATATATTCCATTTTCAATAAAGGGAATTACATATTTAACAAAACCCCCCTTTTCAAATTTTAACCCATTCCATTTTCAATTATAATACATGAAAATTACATTTTAAATCTCATGGAATTAATATGAACAACATAAAATTAAAGAAAACAAAACAATTGAATATATAGACCTTGAATAAGAGTATATAAAACATACCCTCATTTAAAAATGTAGTTCTAAAACCATAAGATCTCCCTTAAAATGATAAGGTCCAAATATCCTGAAGGACATTTTTATTGATTTTTATAACCCCCCTTTCAAGGGATGTCGGGGAACCATACCAAGTCATGAAGGCATAGATAATAAATGACCCGTAGGTATTAAGAAATATATAGGATATAACTACATGAAAATGTTCTTCCCTATCTTATTAATCTTGATTTGATCTCTCCATAGTCTCATCGCTGGTTCAGATAGGCTTCTTGTGCAAGCAGAGGCTAGTCCCAATGGTAAATTCCATACACCCCCTTTCTGACAAATCTTCTTTCACATATGCTGTTGTGGATGCATCTTCTCTGAATCCTCATATGGATTCTGCTCTTTATAGATTTTTCCTGGTCATTAAGAACAATTTCAGGTGGCCCAAAGACCTTCTGGTGTCCCAAAGGACTTGAGGTGGCCAAAGGCATAGAGGTGGCCCGAAAGCCTTACTGGCCAGAAGGCCTTGGGTGGCCCTATGGCTTTGAAGGACCCGAGGATCAATCTGGTTTCCCGAAATCCCAAACAGATGATTATTTATGACTACTACAGTACTAAATAGTTCCTGCTACATTAACTTCCACAGTACTTGCTACATCAGCTACTATAGTAACTGCTATAGTAGTGCTACAGTACCCTAGAAATTATGTCTCCATCTGATTATGAACTGAGGTCTCTTAGATGACTTTTTGAGTCCTCACCAACTAAGCTGACTCTCTTATGCCTTCAAATTATAATGAAAATACAAATACTAAAATTATTGATATAAAACACAATACTAAAAATAATCCTTATAATGACTATTGTTGCAGCCCCCAACAATAGGGAAATAATAGGAAATGATACCCAAATTGATGAAGATCCTAAAAATTATAGTCATTCACTGAAAAGATTGATCTGAATGGAAGGAAGAAACCCAAAATACACTAGGGTAAGATCACCATCTATATTGAGAAGCGTATAAAAAAAAATGATTCCACAAACACCAACACAAGACCCTAAAACCATAACAAGGGGAATTGCACATTGTATAACTCCATTACACATCCTAAAACCCATTCATTTCAATTAACATTAAAATACCAATCACCTTATTAATAAAAATAATTATTTTCACTTTACCTGATGCATAACCCTTACATGAAATATAAAAACCCATGTAGGAAAATCTAATAGTAGGATGAGTACGTCCGACATTCCATGTTGTGAGACCCTACCACACATCATGTAACTACACATTGAACCGAAGAAAAGAACATAGAAAGGTCAAAAACTATAACAAATCCACAGCTTTTCAATTTTATGAATCCTCCCAAAACAGGGAACAAAATTATCAACCAATGAAAATGGGAAACCAATGACAATGAAAAAAACATATTTCTTTGAAAGTTAATGGGGAATTACAAACTGCCAAAAAATTAATGATTTATTTCCACATAATATTCTCAAGAACATGGATTTACAAAAAATAGTATTCCAATACTACATCATTAATGAATCATGCTCTAATGTCTCATTGTGATCATATACATACTGACAAAGTTCTCTGACATGGGGAATCATTTTACCACAAAAAAACCTTACCCCAACAATCTGTAATTTGAACCTGCTACTCAACCAAAGTGCTATCAGTCTCAAAAAAACATACTCCCATATAAAATCCATGGATGGATATGGTATATACCCCATCAAATAAGAAACATGAAACACATAATGTATAAAATTAAAGCCATATGCTAACAACAGATGATGGTCCACAATCATTGGTTTCTCAATTGTCTCAATGGGGCCAAAAAACCTGGGTACCCACCTACCATTTTATCAAAACAATCTATTTACCATGAAGTATGAAACTATTAGAAAGACTAGATCACCATCCTCAAGCTCCATCACTATATGTTGATCATCTATATACGAATTCTGAAAACTCTGTGTTGTGATCAAAAACCTAAGGTTCAACGGCACCACCTCTATTGCCTCCTAGACAACACTCATCCCAACCAAGGTCTATTCTCATAAATCTTACAAGAAAAATGTATATCGCCATGGAATTCCATAAAAATACTCAATTGGATATAAAATGATCAAATACTGATAAATATAATTATAGGAAGAACCTAGTTAAAAGAATATTACTATCCCAGTATCCACAAAAATCATGCGCACAATCATAGAGCATATCCTCAAGAACATGAATGTATCACTCCATCATTCCATCTATCTGAGAATGATAAGAAATTTTCACTTTCCACTAGGAGGCCATTTATTTTTTCAAACATTCCAAAAACCTATATGTGAACCACGAGTCCCTATTAGAAAAAACTATAGAGGTAACCCTGTGCAGCTTCACAATATCTCAAAAATAAAACTCCCCAATCTATTCAACTTTATCATCTCCTTTACTTCATAGAAATGTGCTTATTTGGTGATTCTGTTAACTGCAACCCAAATCACATAATTCCCACTGGGATTATGTGGTAAACCAATGACTAAAACCATGTAACTATTATCCCATTTCAATAGAATAATGGGTAAAGGCTATAAAAAACTATTATTATCTGATATTGTATGTTAAATCATTGATAAATGAGACAACTTGATAAACAATTTACATCTAAACACCGCATATATGGCCACCAATATCAATGTCTCTAATAATGGTACATCTTTGTAGTACTTGGGTATTAGGACTAATAATATTGGTGTGCAATATCTAGAAACTTTTGTCTCAAGAGAAAAAAACAACCAACCTGTTAAGGATTCACAAATCATAACTAGGAGACTGAGATATATCTCAGGAGGTCTCCCCATAATTTATGATTTCGTCAAATCATTGTCCCTATGTTTTTTTCTCTAGTTGATCCTAGTGATCAAATGACTAGTGAAAGTTTTTCGAAGCTAAGATCACATTCCCACTAATATCCTTTTCTCCCAAGATCATAATAGAAAAAAACTCATCAGATACCACTTAATTAAGGATTACTTCATGTCGTTTGCTGGTAATTTTATCGTCAACGCATTATCCCCTACATTCACATTCTAATGTGTATATACAATATCAAAATAAAAATTTCTAAATATACTCAACACAACATCTTTATTGTAAGTTCATATCTCACTGAGTGAAGCTATACTTTTGGATTTTTTAATTAAAATATATCTTAAACTACTCTTCAATGTGATAGTGAATCAATGTTTGGAAAACATTCATAATAGCTTTCAAATAATGATCCCGGCAAGGGTAGTTCATCTCATGAGGTCTTAACAACCATGAACCATAAGTAACAAACTATTTTTATTGCATCATGTAATATCTCAAACATACACCAAATCCATCGTATTAAATACCATAACCGAAACATAGTTCGTAAATAACTAAAAGTCGTCTTGAATTTAACCTTATCATCCATGCCACAAAATATCATTGACACTTTTCATTCCACTGAAACACTACACTATTACAAGTAAAAGTTTCCATCAAACTTGTGATCTTGGAGATGTCCTGAACAAGCCTTCTATAATAATCATACCAAACCCGAGATTCATCATATCTCAAACACATTTATAATATTCTACCAAGACATAACATCCTTCACCGTTATGAGATAAACTAAGACACCCCTCTCAAATATATCATTCCATATAAAATTAACATCCCTTATCCAATATTAAAATGAAATTCATTCCACACATAAAATGATCCCTTGATGTTATAATAATTATCTTTAAATGAAATATATGGTTGTACTCTCTCTTGATGTATAAAAATATATAATCCATAAAGATAATACAAAAATATTCAATGATCCCATGAATGATTTGGATTAAAAAATCCATGAATATCTTAGGGTTATTAGTGAGTCCGAATAGAATAACATGAAACATGAAATTCCCATATCGACTCTAATACATTGTCTTGGTTATATCCCCATATCTTATTCTCAATAGGGCGTACCCCAACAACAAAAAAAACTTATAAAACCAATGATCCCATATTAGTCAATACAAAGGATCATCAATTCAACGTAAGTGATACTTGTTCTAAATGGTCACATGATTCTTCTTTGGATAGGCAATACAATGTATAAGAATTATATTTACATTCTTATAAAATATCATAGGTGAACCCCATGGTGACACCCTTGTACAAATAAATACATTCAACTTCATATCATCACATTGGACTTTATCTTCGACCATCTTGATTGGTTCCATCTGATATTATGACATTAAAATTGGAATCATTCAAGGAAAATAATCAATAGAAAACACTATTAGTCTCTATGGTGGAAATCCAAAAAATCATCTAGAAATACCTCTGGGTATCCACACACAACAATAGGGAGATGACCATCCATGTATAAGAAAAGTACATCAAGAAACAATACTAATAGCAATAATGAAATTAAATTGGTTAAAGGAACAACTAGAAATTCCCTTCCCGATCTGGAGTCCCAGTTACCCTGAAAACATGAGTGAACCCATAAGTAGATTTAAAATGAACCCAATGATAATAATTGTTTATCTAGTCTTTAATGTTAGTCAATCAATCTATACTTATGATCAAGATAAAGATTTCAAGATCATGAAATAATATGTCACATACCACCTCAAATTCTCAAATCACCACCAAACATGTGGGACGTTTGAAAACATGTTCGGACCACCTCTCCAAATGTGTTGAAGGATCACAAAAGAATAGAAAATTATTTGAATGATATCCCCACACTTCAATAAACATTTATTATATAAAATAAAGAGTATAACCTATTTCAATGAAAATCTAGCACCATAAAAGATGAGATAGACATTGTACCACAAATATTAGCTAGCCCTTCTTTAGATTCCCCAGGCACAGATTCTGTTACATAATGTCATCAGGACATAGACACATGGCAATCACCATTGGCTTTAAAAAGAGACCCAAAACCCTTGGAAGCATTAACATGATCCTATTACCCCATAGTGAATGTGGATCCCACTTTACTTCCTTATACAATATTAGAAAAAAGGAACTAAATATATAATGAACCCACAAATATGAAAAGTTCTATTATCTTCCATCCATAGAGGCCATGTGTGACTTTGTATCCCATGCTGGTAAGAAATAACATATTAATTCCCTATATAAGCCAATAAAATAGGTCAATTAGAAAACTGACCACTCTTGTTCTTTTTTTCTGACCATAAGAAGCACCTTGGATAAATGTTGCTCCAAATGATACTCTACCTAGGCCTATACATCTCTCAATGTCTACCTAACCTAATTTAGTGTTATCCACTACATCTAGAAAGGTCATAAAGAACAAAAGAGAATGCATTGAAAAAACTTCAGACACATATCCATCTCATACCCCATAGCCTTTCATGAAATAATTTTTTATAAGCCCCATTTATAGATGTCCCATGCTAGTAAAACAGGTGGAGTAGTCTAGAATAGTATGCTCCTCATAATCCAATGTCAGAAACTCTCTGGTGTTTTCCACATGTAATGTCCCAGGATAAAATTTCTTATTGAATATATTATTTAAATAATCCTAGGTAATACCTATATGCATCATATATTTCAAAATATAATTCCTTTAACTTCATCATGGCCTATTGACGATATATGTGGAAACCCCCACATAGAATTTTCAGGATTCTTAAATAATATTAAGATTATCTCAATTATTTTAGTCTACTACTCTTACAATTGATGTCCTTTATCACCAATAATGACTCATGTATGCATCATGATAAATTTAGACATGATCCACTGCATTTCATGCGATCACTACGCCAACAGAACCCATAGTCTAAATGGTACAAACGACTTCTTCAACCAAAGTTGGGTCCGATAATGGATTTTCTCATGAAACATTCCATGAAGATTACAATATTCTGTTTTTAAGAGATATTTTAGTTAGAATAACTTTTCAACTAGTATATATTAATCTAAAAAACCATTAGGAAATTCACAAACCATCAAAAAAAACATAATTACAAAAAATTGCTTTAAAAGTATAAAAATTTAATTTAGTTATGAATCCTATAACACAATGGAAAAACTATTTGAATGAAATAGTTCCAGACAAATATACCCCCATTTATTTTATCCAGACATCCTTATGCACACCATGTTCTAAGAAATTAATTTTATGATAATTGAAATTAAAATCCAATTAAATTTATTTCAATGAATCATAACCCTTGATCATGGATTCATTAAGTATTTTTCAACATCCCATATAAAATCAATGTAAGTAATGTGAATGAGCTAGATATTCCCTTTTTCTACACCTACTATCATAATTATTTATTTTCCTAATATTATCTACCAATGACATAGAACTAACTCTGATAGTGCTAAAACACTTCAGGATGAGTTACCGTCTCTCATACTAAAATTTAAGTAGACCAACCTATGTCAACCAAACCAGTCATCTGATTCATCCCATCATGGGGTGTGGAAACAATGATAACAAAACACGTCTCATATATAATGAAAAAAATACAACAATATTATTGTTATGAAACAAACAGAGATATAATTGATCCAAAAAAACAAAACTAAAAATAAACAGGTATTTAGGAAACAAGTCTCCATGTGATAAAAAGTCACCCAATCAAGATATTTATGAAATGAAACAGTAAGGTAAAGAGAATCATTCATGTTACAAGTTTTATTCACTTTACCTGAATCATTCCAAACATTTTATTCATCCACCAACACGAAGAAGTAGTGTTAAAACAATAGTTCCAAATAAGATACCACACAAATGATATATATATGTTTAAATAACAAATAAAAAAGTACATTCTTTAAAAGAACAATATTTTTAAGGAATTTTTTTAAAAAAAATAGATTTTAAAAACCTTTTCATAAAATCTTTTACATTTTCATTAATATTCACTCCATATATTCCTAAGAAAAAATTTAGGTAAAGATAAAATAAATTAAATATACCAAAGATCTAACATTCATTAAATATACTTTTAGGTAATAGTCTTACAAAAACAATAATGCGCATACTACCCAAGCTCCATTGTATTTGTTAATAAGTAATATACATAAATAATATTTAACAAGGAATCAATATTGATATAAAATAACATGAAGTCCTACCATAGTCCCTCATCATATAAGAGGTTACCTCTTAGTGGTGTTGCACTCATGATGGTTATCCATGTCTCTATCATGATAGACCCATGTTCCCACAGTAAATGTTTTTACAATTTCTATTTTAAAAACAATTCTTGCGTTTTTATAAAACAATTTCAAAGGAATGATATTTCACTTCAGTGTTTAAAAATTTAATTTCTTTGTCAAATCAATGAAATTATATTTTTCAGGGAAAACCCCTTTGCAAACATGAACCCATGACTTTTCGATTTTAATACACTCAAAATTTCATTTCAAATACCAAAAACATAATATGGAAAATATGAAACTATAAAAATTAAAACACTTCAAAAGATCAACCTATATAAAGATCAAATAAAACAAAACCGTGTTGGAAAATTGGATTTGAAGACCTCATGATCAGCCTTTAGAAGATAAGCCATGACCAAAGGAAAAAAATTATTTATATAAAACAAAATGTCATCAAAAGTATTTAGAACGAATGGTGATGAAAGAACCAAAAGGACACAAAATAAAAGGAATGATGACTTAGATGGATGATGGTGCTAAACCTGCTGATCAATCGTTGAACTTGCCTATTTAATGGCAAGGAATACACCCAAAAGTGCCACATATGAGATTTATGGATGAGTAGAGGAGGTTGAAAACAAAGGATACCTCAATCACCTGCATGAATCCCTAAAAACTGAATGTTGGAAAAATAAATGGTGTGTAGTACCTTTATACTTCATGGAACCCATTAATTTTAAGATACATAGAAAAAACATGTTCTTATTAATTAAAATTTTTAAATTCACATTACAAATCTTGGAACCCATACATGATTTGAAAAAACATGTTTTTAAATTATGCTCATGGGATGATTCTAACAGGAATTAAACTACATCCAACCCCACTACACATCATGAAACTTCACAAAAAATAGACCAAAAAACCTATGGATATTTTGGAAAATCAAAAAACTCCATGAATTCCCCATTACAGTATCCTCCCAATTACGGGATGAAAATACATTCCGAACCAAAAAGGGGTACTAATGAAAAAGAACTAAACAAACAGACATGAAAGGTAATGGAGAGTTATCATAACATAATGAATTTCTGGAGTTAAAATGGGTTCCATATTTGTTCATAATGGTATCTCATAACATAATCTAAAAATTATATCGAATAATACCAAATATTCAGTCATAAAAAATAATTTCATTATAAAATAATATATAAGGTGATTCTTAAAAAATAATTATTTAGTCAAATATTTTTGGGTTAAATATTAAAATATAAGTTAAAAATTATCAGATAAATAACATTGAAAAAGAAGTATAAAAAACTCTTCTTTATATAGTTTATATCTCCATAAAAATATGTTAGTTAAACATTATTGGTTCCCAGTAATGAAAATTCAAAATTTACACTTTGTGAAGTGAAATGTTTTTTTAGAAAAATGTATTTTATAGAGGAATGTTGTTTATAAAAAAATTCATTTATAGTGGATAAAACAAGTAATAATTCCTTCTTGAAAACAAATGCCACTAAATTATCAATTAAAATCAAGATTATCTTTAAAAATAAATCATTTATTTACAAAAAAATATGATTATTTACATTTAATTTAAAAAAAATACTAATTTAATATATTTTCGTAAAAAAATCATTTAACTGAACAGAATATTTCTAATGAATAATTCGAAAACATGAAGAGAAATCTTAAATGTGTTTTTGAAAAAAAAAATTAAATCATAAAAGATAATAAAATAGGTCACATTATGAATTCATTTTAAAAAAGAAAATATGAAAACTACTAAATAAGATTATTTTTAAAAAAAATATATTCAATAATATAGCCTTGGAAGATACATAAATACCATGTCATGGAAATTTGGTGTGGAAGAAACAATTTATGGATCATAAAATAAAAAACAATTTCTTATTTGATAATGACATTTTTGGAAACCCAAACCATAAAAATGGATAAGAAATCCTTTTAAAAATTTTAATTTTTATATTTTAAGACAATAAAGGAAATCATATAATTGTGTTTTAAAATATAATTATTAACAATAAAATTAATGAAAACCTGGATATTAATGAAAAATAGTTTAGTTTGGAAGGATGAGATTTATTGTAAATAATTTAATTTTTTTATGGGGAAGGAACACATTGAAGAGGGTGAATTGTATAAAAATATATTTAAAAAAATATAAAGAGAAATTTTTTAATAAAATCCCAAGGAAGAAGAATCCAGAAATATAATAATTAAGTTCAATATAAAACATTATAAATCATATGAAATGGCTTGGAATGAACAATAACCCTAACAACTTTAATATCCATTGAAAACAAAAAAACATGATTGGTAGATTTGATATGGATTTTAAGACCTCATATATTTCATGGAAAAAAATGAAAAAATAAATAAATGGAGAGATTATACAACAATAATATGAAACATGTTCAAAATATCCATCTTATCTCAATGGTGTAACATTTAGATGTTAATAAATGTTATCTTTAATCCATTTTTGTAAAATATTCTCTGTCATCATATATAACCAAAATAAATATCATTATCACCAATTTATGAAATTTTTATATACCAAATAAATTTTATAGAAATCATTTATAATCATTTATTTTAAATATTTTATGTTCTAATATATTCTTTTCATTATCCGTTTTTATCATTTTCATTTATTTTCGTGAGTACTATTTTGATAATGGTAGTGAAAATTCTTATTTTTTTATTAAATGTTCATCATTTGGAGATTATCAAAGGTTCTATAATATATATTTTAGAAAGATTAATAATTTTTAGTTTATTTTAATTTTTATTTTAGTTATTATTTTTCCCGAAAAGTGAGTTATGATCTTGTTTTGAAAATTGTAACGAATGAAGAGTGGTATATTGATAAAAGTTAAAATATTAACTCACAATTTTAGAACCCAAAACATAATTATTAGCATATATTTTCCAATATCACCAGCAATTTGGTATCCTTTTTTATCTGTAACAAAAAAATTTATCTTTATCTATGTAGGTGATAAAATACCCAAACCAAAAATAATCTTTAATCTTTAAATGATTATGGTCGGGAAAGTGGATCCTTCTGAATCATATCACTATTACCGAAGAATAATGATATTTTTATATAATTTATGTAGTTTAATATAGTTATAATTTATTTGGATAAATAATAAAATAATATAATGGAAAAAATGAAACACATCACTTTCATGAAGGTGAAAATCTATATGTACACATGATAAATGCATTATTTATACATAGATCAAGAAAAGTATAGAAAAAAATTATTTTAGAATATAAATAATTTTATATATTTAACAATAATCCTTAAATATACTTTTATAACCATTCTTGTAAAAATTATATATAAAATCTATCATGTCGTACGTGGAGGTGGGTTTTTCACAAATAAAAGTTGACATCTTCATTTTTGTAAGGTTTTATAGAATGGTAGAAAAATGATATTTAACTAGTATAATAAAATTTCTAAGAATTAATAATATTTTTATCACTCATTATTTGATAGAATTTATTTAATATTGTAGATGATGAAAATAATTTAGAGTGATTAGTTTAAAACCTCACCTCTCCCTTTGGATGTTCTCCCTTGGATAACAACTTAATGTTCTTTAGAAAAGTATTGTTTTAATTCTATGTTTTCTTGATCATAGGGTAGTTGGAGAGGGACTATGTTTGAAATTTTGTTTAGATTATTCCTTATATAAGGTGTATAAATTTGGTGGTAGTTACCTCCTTGTATAAGTTATAATAAAAGTATTTTTTTTAATTTCTAGTTTTGTGTTAATATATAAAATGAATATTTTAATTGGAAAATGGATACAAAATTAGAACGAAAATGAATTATGGGATTATAAAATTATTATAAATCCCTTACTATTCTTTTATTAAATTTTTTAAACATGATTCAATTATTTTACCATTGGATTTTAACATTTTATCATTTTTATTTTTCAATGGTAACTAGTATTTAAAAATCTATTTTATATTTTCTTAAAAGTATTTGGTAACTACACTAAAAAAATATTTTAATAAATGAAAAATAAAATATCCTTATAAAATAATTAAAAAACAAAATAATATAAAATCATCTATTACATTTATTCATTGAATATTCATAAATTATTTTATAAGAAAAATGGTGTTTTCATCATTAACTTCTCTTAATATGTTATGACATTAATTACAAGTTAAATGAATAATAAATTTATATATATTGTTACAGATTATGTAATATTTAAAAATAAATAAGTAAAATTTAACATATTTCATAAAATTAGAAATTTTAATAGAATAATTATTTTAATATAACACTTCTCTATTATCATTGTAATAAAATTTATATTATTATTCATAAATTTATAAAAATAATTTAATATACCTCATTACATTACGTGAATATTTTTATATAAAATGGTAATTTTTTTAATTTTAAAATCTTTAGAAAACAAATTTTTTAAATTATTTATTAAAAATAGTTTATTAGAAAAACACTACTTATGTTTAAAAAACCTTAAACATTTGTATTGTAAAGTCCATAGAGTATATTCAAATGATTACATTTACATCATAAATATATAATATTTATAGAATATATTTTGGAAATGATATTATTCCATTATTGTATTATGATAATTTCATATAATTGACGATTACAAAAATACCAACATTTTTCAATATTCATATGAAAATAAATTATTTTATATTAATCTCCAAAAAATCCCCATAAGATAACATTGAAATAATTATTCCAAAAATAAGATCATTTTTATAAATTTATAGTCTATAATTTTTAACTTTATTTTTTAAATGATAATAAATTATATAAATAAATAATTTTTTTTAATAATGCCTTTTTAAAACAACAAACTTCGTTAATATTATTTCTTATTAATTTTTCAATGATAAAGATAATTTTATTTAAAAGTGGTTTTATTATTTTTTGATTTTCTTTATAATAGTCATATAATATATCAAGTCACATTTTAGTTCATATATTCATTTAAAATAATATATTGATATATTTTAAATTTAAATGATAATATTTAAAAAATTCTAGAGGTGTTTCGTAAGTTACCATAATATTACTATATTAGAGGATCCCAAAAAAAATTTATATTAAATGATTGGAAAATAATCCAGAAAAACTTATCTTTCATATTATTATCATGTCATACAATTCATAATAAAATTAGAATATATAGTTCTATCCTAAAGATGTGATCAAAAAACATTAAAACCTCATGAAAATTACCCCTATGACCGATCAATTCCATGGAGCGACCTATACACTAACTTCACTGGTTGGTTTCTCCATATTATACATAATTATATTATATCAATTTAAATTATTTTTTACTATTAAAAACACATTTCCAGATACGTTTTTTGGAACAATAATAATCAACTCAACATGAACAACCTTCATTTTCAATTATAACTAGACATTCTTAACAAAAAAGTTTAGAAAAACCATTGTATGATGTACACAATAATTTAAAAATTCATAATCTCTTAATATTAAATATTCATTATCAAATAGTGTAAAAATCATCAGTGTTTCCAAATCGATATAATTTCATACAGTAATATACAAATTTTTTGATATTTTAGTTGACCCTAGGGATCTTTATGATCATCCTTCATTGAACATTCCCTATTTCAACACATATTATCTTTTCTTCACATAAACATGTAGACAAAAAATTCATCCTCATCTTCCTCAATCCATTAATATTATTCAATGACCCCATTTTTTTTTAACAACAACCATTTTGATCTCAATGTTGTCATTATTTATTTCAACTTTATAGAAATTAAATGAAAATGTGTATAAGTAGGGTATGGTTTTTCTACCCCCCCCCCTCTTCCATACATATAATTTCTATCTTCTAACTATTTATTTTCTCATTTAAGGACATATTCCACATGATTGAAATAATATTTTAGCTCCATGAAATAATTTTATCAATATATTTCACTTAAAAATGAGTAATTAATTAATCGACAATAATAATACATGAGAAAAATTTTATATAAAGAACATAAAAGATTAATCCTGACCATTGATCTCACATATATCATATCCACCCAGTGATGAAAACATAAAAATATTTATTCAATGTTTGTTCAAATTATATATCCAATAATTAAATGTTATAATAATCAAAAAAGTCATTAAGAACATTCTTTTGAATGAACGTGTCTCTCCAACCTATATAAAATACACGAGACATTAAATATAACTAATTTATTAGAATAAATGTCAAAAAATTAATGACATTAGCTTACTTAACTATTAAAATTGTCAAAATATTAGACATAATTCTAGTTTCTTTCAGGAAATAATAAAACGTCAGAATTTTATACAACGTCATAGATTCCCCACACAGGATTATATTTAATAAAATTTATCATTACTGATACCAGTTGAAGTGCTTCAAAAATATAAAAATTTATTTGTAGCAGTAAAATACCCAACCAAATATATACTAAATAATGTTGTATAATTCTCGCAAGAATAAATTATTTTGGAATCCCCTAGAATATGTGAATCACCTTATATAACGACCTCTTAACACACTGACATGAAAACCTTAAACATTATCATGATTTATCATTTCATTGAGAGGGTATGATTTAAGATTTAATTAGAAAGAGGCTGATAATAGTGAATTCTAACGATTTTTGGACTCTCACCTTAAACCAATATTGTCTATATACATCTAGGGAACTACACATCTTTTAAATGTATTAGACATCATGTAATGATTTTACATGAATATAGTGAAATGTTTCAAGAAATGATGGGTACATGTCATAAATTTTCAGAACATGTTCTGTTGGAATTAATGATCTATTTTTAACCCATAGTGTTAGTTTTTAAAGAAAATTGGTATGTGTTTTGATTGTTACAAATCATAAGTAATGCATGTCTCCTAATACATAGAATACATTTTAAATATATTAACTGTGGATTTTTATTTTAATTTTTAGATCCCCTATATTTTCTTCTCTCTTGACCAAATTCTTTCCTAGGATATCTCTAACCTATCTAGCCCGTATAAATCAGTTATTTTGGTTAGGATTATTCTCGTGGTGTCTCTTCTATGTAAGTGTTATTCATCATTCTTCATATTTCTCTATTTTTCTACTCTTGATATTTCAATATATCATCTAGTGTTTATTTAATATTATCCATGTGGTTTTAGATACTTTCTCTAGGTTTGGTTTTCTGGTCTTCTCAACCTTCATCCTCATTAACTGGTGTCGTTACGAGTATTGAGTCTCGGGAAGTGGTAGGTTGTTTTATCCTAAATTTCCAAATTGATTATCCCTGTATTGATTGATTTATTTTTAATTTTTTATGTAAATAAAATTGATGAAATTTATATTCAACTAAATTGAAAAAAAAACATGATCCTAGTGAATTTGGGATATTTCAAAGGGTATTGTTATAGAAATTTGAAAAATCCCTAATTCCATTGAATAGGGGTGTGTTTATAGAATATAGATGAATTAAAATGTTTAATTTAAATTTTTTATTATATGGAAAGATTTCAATTAAATTTTGGAAATAAAATTTGAAAAATTAATTGTGAAAAAAGATGGAATTGGTTTTTAATGGATTTAAAACTTTTGAAAATTGATTAAAATTATTTGATAGAAAGCCTCTGGTATTATTTTTTGAAAATGGATTATTTTATTAAAACCATTTTGGTTTTAAATATAAAAAATAATTTATGTTTTGAAATGAAATAATATAATTTAATTATATTTCAAGTAGAAATAAAATAATTTTTTCATCATGTAAAATCTCTGGTAATCTTTGGGTAGTTAGTGAGTTATTTGTATACACTCTACACTATTACAACATTCTAAAATATATATGGTGTGGGTGAAATCCATGAGGGGAGGGTGATGAGACACATTGGGACATTTTAAGGGGTATATGAGTCTATTAATTTTATTGAGATCACATATAGAGTGTGGAAACCTATTACAAGTTAATACTATTATACCGTTTTAGAATATGAGAATGTTTCTCACATGTTTATTTATATAAGAGATATAAATGTATTCCTCTATTGTAGAACTACTTTATATTCCTTAACAATATTTTCATAAATTATTTATATAAATACTTTATTTAATCCATGGATTTATAAATATTCCATCTTCTATAAAGTAAATCCTATGTTTAAAATTACTTTTCCTCATCTTGAATGTGTATAGCATGTTTTGATTAAATAATCGCTTGAATTTAAAATCCTTTTTATTATGAAATTTGATAGATTTTGTTTGGATAAAAAACACTTTTAAACATTAAGGGAATATTTCGTTGTACCATAATAGGTTTAGGCTCATACCAAACTTTTTCTAGTAGATATTTTTAGACATTCTTCTTCAAGGATTGAGAAACGGAAAGGGATCTCTTGGACTTGGATCAAGCTATTGAGATTAGGTATTGGTGATTCATGTCCTTAGGAACCTTGGTGATGTTTTTATACTTTTTTCTACTTTGGTTGTCGTATATTGGTTTTTTTATGCCATGTTATATTCTGGTATTGTACTCCTAATTGATACTTTTTTATATTCATTTTGACTTTCTTGTCCTATTTTCGCTATGTATTGAGTAAAAATTCATCCCACATACACGTTGTTTGATACTTGGATATAGTTACCAAACCAAGGGGATCAAAAACAATTGTGGTATATCATTTATGTTTTAGTCGTCGAGTAACTAGGGTACTCGATATGGCTTATTAAAATAATCTATCAGAGGTGGATGTTGAGAATTTTTTTGAAGTCAGTATGCATTTTTGTAATTTTTTTCTGGCTTAGAAGGTAGTTCTTATTGATTTCATTTCTATATCTCAAAAAAATAACCTCAAGTTTCTATGGGTTGTTAGGTAAGTACATATTAAGGATTAGTTCTAACATGTTCCTTTTTCTAGTTTGGATAGAGTGACATCCAAATCTGGTAGTTTAGTTTTTTGGAAATATTTTTTCACTATTGCTTTGTTTGAGTGTTAAAACAATTTCTTCCTACCATTTTATTGTGTTCTGAAGAATCAAGCCTCTGAGGGTACTTGAAAATAATATCTAGGTGGATTTTATTGCTTATCCTTAGTGAGAAACCCTCTAGTGGACCCAAATCTCTTTGAGGTGATTGTGTGTACTATCCAAGATCTTGGATAGGAAACAATTCCAGTTCCCATTAAGGATATAGAAGAGGATCCTTATGGGAATGTTCTTGAAAATATTTCTCAAATGTTCCTTCATTAGAATCCACCAATTTTAAAAGAATAATCTAATTCTGAACATGCTGAGGAATGGTTGGGTAGGATAGAATGTCTGTTTGGGTTCTTGGAGACACCAAACGATATAAAGGTGATGTTGGCCACCTTCATACTAGAGGTACTAACTAATAGATTGTGGGACATGATGGTGATGGAAACGAAACAATATAGTGTATAGGGAAAGGAATTAAAAGTTCTATTCACCAACCGATTATATCAAGAATCAATGTTATTGACCAAAGGGGTGGTGTTTTTCAAGCATGAGAAGTCTGAAAAAAAATCATCAAGAATTCAAATCACTTTACTGAGATGGTGCAGTTTACTCCTAATATTCTATTTCATTAAAGGATGAAGGCCTCAGGCATTGAGTTAGGGCATTGATCATATATCTATTCTGAATTTTTCTAAATAAATATTTCCACTTATGTTGATTTTTCTGGATTGGGTAATAATATTTGAGATAGACCTTGCAGGTATGTGAGGATTATCTGTATTTTCATTTTCTCATAGTGGTAGTGTAAGTTCATTAAAATGAAAAAGGAATCATGATGATTCTCATGGAATTTATTGATGGAAGAGTAATTCCTAACCTCCGATAGCACCAAGAGTAAGTTAATTGACTTTTTATTGCTGTGTAATTCCATGAAAATAGAATAATGTTTTCACTGAGGAATCCAAGAAATATTGCTCCTATAGTTATTCAATGAATATACAAATATTCTTCCATCACTTAACTAATCCATGTAGTGTAATGAGATCATCATCTCCACCTTAAATAGAAGTTAAATCAAATTCATCACATACAAATGGGTTCTAGATATAGTAATCTAGAACAAAGAATCTTTATACAGTGGAAGAGTCTTCAAAGGAAGCCAACATGAGTCCAGAGACCATGAAATGTACCATTATTATAGAATTGTCATTAGTGATTATTCAATTTAATACTAGTTTGTCTCATTCATTTACGTGAAACTGTTTTTTTAATATTCTTAATCATCCTATGGTGAAACAATGTTGTATAGTGGATATTTGTACAATCCATGGTATGAAAAGTGAGAGGGGTCATCATAGTCCCACTTCTGTCTTCTTTATTTCAAATGTTGATCTTTACTAGGGTTTTATTTGTCTTCATATAAAATTTATGGATGTTATATTTGAGATGTATTGTCCAATTTATAATAAAAACCATATTTGTTGTTATCATTGATAGGTCTAATTTACAACGCCTTGTGGTGTGTTTGTTTTCTTTCAAGGAGATTGGGACATGCGGTTAGGCAGAGATCTACATTCTTATCCAGAGTCGGGTAAATCTATATAAGTTTTTCTTTTGATTTGCAGAAGAAATAATTGAGAAATGATCTCCCTCCATTCGTCATTGAGTTTCCCCATGGGATTCCATCATATTTCAATGATTTTATAGCTGTAATTGAGGTTTAGGTATCCATTTAATTAATTCCTCATACTAAACTAGTTAAAATTTCATCCTACCTCAGGGAACTAGTATAATTGAACGAGTTGATGCCCCCATTGAGATTAACTTCTCGAGAAATGCATTATATTCTCGACAATGTCCCCTTGGGTGGTGCTGGTTCAATTTTCCAAAAAGGCTAATGGGTATCTTCTCTTATGTGTTGATTATTGGAAACTCAATCGAGTCCTAATAAATAACAATTAACCATTTCCATGAACTGATGATCTTTTTTAACTGCTGGAAGGTGTGATGTGGTTTTCATTGATTAATCATTGGGTTGGTTTCCATTAGTTGGGTATAAAAGAATCTGACATTTAGAAAACTACCTTTTAAATTAGGTACAACCATTATGAGTACCTCATTGTTCACCGTGATCTATAGAATTATCCCCTAGTTTTCATGGATTTGATGAACAAAATCATACATTAAGATCTGAATACATTTTTATTGGTGTTTGTTGATGAAATCCTTGTTAACTCTAAATCTGAGGAGAAACATGTGACTCACATGAGAATAGTTATGAGCTTGCTAATAAGTCACTGAATCTCTAAAAATAACTAGAAATGTGTATTTAGGATTCAATTAGTGAAATTATAGGGGTACATGGTGTTTGAAATGGGTATATCAGTTGATCTTGAAAAAGAGAAGGCTATTATGACTTTGGAGAAAACAAAAAATTCATTCACGATCTGCAGCTTAATGGGCCTACTCAGATATTACCGCTTGATAGTGAAAGACTTCTCAATGCTGGAATCATCCAATGACTACTCTAACTCATAAGGGGGTGGTTTTTTATTGGGATAATAAATGTCAGACTTCATTTGATGAGATGAAATGTCATTTTACTACTACACTGGTCTTGACTCTTCTAGAGGATGGACATTACTATGTGGTATTTTTTGATTCATTGGATTCATGCTTGGGAAATGTTCTTATGAAAAATGACCATGTACTTACATATGGATCTTTTCATCTTAATACACATGAAAATAATTATCCTACCCATGATATTGAACTTGTATCTATGATGCAACCTCTTAATAGTTTTCATCATTACATTTTCGATTAGTTTTTGTTCATGTTTTCAGTCCACAAAATCTTGATTTTCTCTCCTCTAAAAATATTTTAGTCGACACTAGATATATTGGGTGGAATACCTATAGTCACACGAATATTAAATTGCTTATTCCTCAGGTAAGGGAATGTCATTATATAATCATTAACAGTGAAACATCCAACCCATTTACTGAAAGAATCTTTAGAAGAGTGGAATTTTATGGATCTCATTGCCCAATGTCATATTATATTTTTTGATAAAGGGTTTGATGTTTATTTATCTAGTTTTAAGTCATCATCTGCTATTTTCATGATTATTCTTCAAGATAAAATATCTTGATTATGAATTTTGTAGCATTAGGGACTCTTTTTTTGTTGGGGAGACATTTTCCTATTGATCATTCTCCAAATATTGTGTTATATGATATCATAATTTCATCTCAGTTCTTTTAGAATTAGGGAAGGCTATTATGGGTGATTTTCGTAATTCCCAATGCGATATTCACTATGGAACCAGAAAAATTTTCTATGATATTGAGCGGATGTTCTGGTGGCCATGTATAATGCAAGACAATAATGAGGTTGGCTCTCATTGTTAATTTACTTCGGGTTATGGCTGAGAACCATGAACCTTTTGGTTTTATTGAGCAAATTATAGTCCCTATATGAAAGTGGGATGACATTTCTATGGACATTGGGATTCTGTCCCCACATACCCAGAGATTGAGTAATGTGATATGGGTTGTGATAGATAGGGTGACCAAGTCTGCTCACTTTATACGCCGTCATGATAATAATATTGTTTTGGAGTTTGGAAATCTCTAAGTGAAAAAAATTATTCAATTAGAAGTATTTCCATATGCTATATTCTTGGATATAGAACCTTGGTTTACTTGACACTTTTGGAGAGGCCTTCTTGAGACATTGGGATCTGAGTATTGTTTGATCATGTCCTACCGTCTTCATTCAGATGGCCAGAAAGTGAGTGATATCCAAATTATTGAGTATATAATTCATGCATGTATTCTTGTGTTTTCCATATCTTGGAATGATCACTTGGGACTAGAAGAGTTCTCTTTTAAAAATAATTACCATTCTGTGATAATAATGGCACCTTTTGAGGACTTCTATGGATGGTCTTGTAAATCTCCATTATATTGCTTGGAGGTTGGCCAAAGTTCGTTGGTTGGACCATGTTTGGTGCAAGAGATGAAAATAGGGGATTAGCACATTCATCAAAAGATATTGATCAAACTAAGATAATATGAGTCTTATGATAATGGATGAAGTAGACCTTTGGATTGTTCAGTTTCTGGTCAAGTGTTATTCAAGGATTAACCCTAGTAAGGTTATCAATTTTTTAAGAGCCAAGGTAATCATGATCCTCATTTTTTGGGACCATTTGAGGTTGTTGGGTTTTTAGGGAATTTTTCATACCATTTTTCATTTCCACCATAGCTGATGTTGATACATTATGTTTTCTATATATCACAAATCTGAATTTATCTCTCAGATCTATCCCATGTTTTGAGGTATAGTAATCATGATATTTAACATGATTTATCTTTAACTAAGTATCAAGTCAAGGTAATTTATTCTAAGAGTAAGGTACTTCGTGGTAGGATGATACCTTTAGTTTTTGTGCTATAGAAACATGGATCTGATAATCATGAGATGTGTCTATGAGAGGAACTAATGAGAGAGATGTGGCCTCATATTTGTATGCATGGAAACATCATCATATGATTTCTAGGGATAGAAACTTCATAGGCTGGGGATGCTGTAACATCCTATTACCACTCAAACAGGTACACCATAAAACATTTCATGTTTTTCCTTTTCATTGAATAGGTAATAGTTATGTTTGAATTGGTAGGATTCCAGTAATGGTGATCTCATGGATTTTTTGGACTCTCAGATTCAACCAGGATATTATATAAGTTTCTTGAGGATGACATGTTGTGAAATAGTAGTGCACATCATGTAATTATTCTGCATTCATGTCATGAACTATTTTACACCATGATGGGTAAATTTATTTAGTTTTATGGACATTCCATGATGGAATTAATGATTGGTTTTTAACCTGGAGGTTCAGTTTTTAATGCAATACAATACACATTTTGACGGTTACACAACCTATGTGTTACATATCATGTATTGGTATTAATGTCAGGTAATACCTCAACTACATTTTTAAAATAGATAGTGTGGCCAATTATTTCATTTTGGTTACTCTTAATTTATTTATCTCTTGACAAAAGTATTTCACATGTGATCTTGAACCTGTCTAACCCTTCGTACTCCTTTCATTTGGATTTGGATCATTATTATGAATGTTTTGTGTCTTCTGTGTAAGTGTTCTTCATTGTTCATTTAATATGTATCTTTCTGCTATATGTTTTTCAATATATCATCATGTAATTGATTTATCTATTTTTAGTGGTGTTTCTGTTTCTTCTATGTTGGGTTTTGAGGTCTTCTCCACCGTCTTCCTCATTGGAAGTTGTCGTTTTGAGTGTTGAGTTTCTGGAAGAGTTAAGTTATTTTGTCCCAGTTTTCTAAATTGACTATCCTTGTATTTCTAGATTTATTTCATTTCATGATGTAAATTTAATTGCTAAAATTTTCTTCAAAATAAACTTATAAAAACATTATTATAGTGAATAGGGAGATTTGAAGTGGTTTTGGTATGGATATTTTGAAAAGCCACAATTCTATTATATTGGGATGTGTTTATGGAAATTGGTTTTTTGGAATTGTTTAATTTAAATACATTATTTTTTTTGAAATGATTACAATTAAATTTTTTAATTAACATGTGTAAAATAAATTGTAAAAATGAAGGAATTTGTTTTGAATGGAATTTAAACGTGTGAAAATAGATTTAAATGATTTGATCGAAGCCTAGTGGTTTTGTCGAGTGAAAAGGGCATGAGTTTGATTAAAACCATTTAAGTTTTAAATGAAAAAAACAAACATTTTGAACTGAAATAATGGGATTAAATTTAATTTTATGTTGTTTTAAAATAAATTCCCCATTATGTAAGAGCACACATAAGACATAGGTAGTTGGCGAGTCATTTGGATACACTCTACAATATTACCATATTCTAAAACATTTCTATGGTGGTTCAGATTTCCTATGGGAGTGTAATGAGTCACCTCTGGCCAGTGTTAGGGTGATGTGAGAACACACATTTTGTTGAGATCACTTAGAGAGTTTTTAATACTATATTTAGTTAATACATTTGTACCTACATAGAATATGACACTATTTCTTGGTTAGTTATTTATATATGAGATATTAATGTATGCCAATATTGTGAAAATGATATGCATCCCTTTGCTAAATTTAAATAATTTGTTTATGTTAATTTTTTTTCATCCATTATTTTAGAAATATTCCACCTCATAAAAAGTAAATCATGATCCTAAAAAGTATTTTACTTCATTTTGAAATTGAATAGAATGTTTTGTTTAACTGTTTTATTGAATTGAAAAAACCTCTTCATTTTGAAATTTTAAAGATTTTATTTGGTTGATATATATTTGGTATCTATTATAGATTATTTGGTGGTATCCTAATTGGCTTATTCTTAACCCTACATTTTTATTTGGGTGTTTGTGACATTCTTCATAAAGGTTCAAGAAAAGGGAAGTGATATCATAGAGGTGTATCTAACTGTTGAGATTGGGTAATGGTATGTAATAACTAAAGGGACCTTGGGGTTGTTTTATCTATTTTTGGTTCTTGGGTTGTAGTAAATTCTAGATTTTTATTCAATGTAATATAATGGTACTTTACTACTAGTGGAGTTTCTTTTTTATTCATATTAACATTCTTATCTTACATACAATATGTCTTATGGAATAATCCTTCCCACTTGCATGTTTTAGAATGTTTGTATCTAGTCGTTGACTTGTGGGGATCAAGAATTGCCTTTAGGATATGATGGTGTTGGCTCGATGATCGATTTACTAGTGTACCCAGGCTAGTTTGTGACACCTTCAATTATATTAATAGAATCAATATTATAATATATACATGAATATAAAGTCATTTTATTTGTATCAATTACCAAAAAATTATAAGATTTTATTCTAAACCCTAAAATATTTTTCAATATAACTCCATTATTATTCATTTTGGGTTGTTGTGAATACAAAAAGGGTGTGAATTCCATTTTAAATCATTTTAGAAATTAAGGAATAGAATTTTCATCTCTCTCTCTTCATCTCACTCTTATTATTTTAATATTGTTTTGGGGTAGAGAGGATTCTATAATGGGGTTGTACTAATAAACACTATTTTTTATGCATGGTTGATTAAGACCATTTATTCCAAGGTAGATATGTGTTTACTACCATTATATTTAAGGTATATGGGTTTCTATCCGTTAAATATAAAACCATATAAATATAATTGGATTTCTTTGAGAAAACCACTAAAACCCAAGGGTCCTATACTTGAAATTTTTTTCCTGTAATAGCCAATAAAAGTCAATGGAGATTGGTATTAGTACTATAATCATTAACCAATTTGTTTCAAAACTATTATCACATAGGGATCATGAGCAGAAGAAGATATAGGAATCCCTTTTTCGATTATTTTCAAACTACTGTATCAAAAACATGTGCCTATATCATATTTTCTTTTGTATTGTGATTAACTCTATAAATATTAGTTTAATTATTTTAATTGTATCTATGAGATAATAGATCATTAGTGGCGCCTAGATAGAACTAGTGTTTTTCCTCGGTACCACTGGACATCTAGTGGTATCCCTTAAGTTATATGAGGGTCTATACTTGTGGAGGGCTCTAAAATTTACTTAACACTTTTATAAGTCCCTATATTTGGTTAGAAAACATCATTTAAATTTCACTAATATATAAACATTGAAATCCATGAGGGTAAAATATTTGTAATGTAATTTTATGTTCATGATCAACAAAATCATCTAAGAGAGAGATATGTAAAACTGTCTCCACTTTTTTTATGATCACAAACCTATATTAAAATAAATAATACAAAGATACTTTTTATTCTTTTCTAATAAATATATATAAATTGAATTTCAAATATTTACAATGAAATATAATGTATATTTGATGAAGCTTTTAAATTCATAAAGGTATAAAATATAACATTACATACAACTTGAAATGATTCCCAATTTCAATATATTATCTACAATTTTAGAAAATATAACACCCATTACTAAGACCATATCCCTGATTATTACTACAAAAATGTGAGTAGATAAGTAACTCCATCATTGAAAACACTTTTTTATTAAAAATTAATGAATACAGATTTAGAAATTTGAATACACTACCAATATAATTCATCTTATAAATATGTTCTCAAAATCATCAAATTAATATCCCAATTATAGCTTATTAATAAGTTCATAGACAAGGATTAGAAAACAATGTTAATGAATTAATGATGGAAAATACTTATATATACAATAAAATGTTCTTTTTTATTTATATTAATACAATCATTAGTGTTCCTTTTAGTGTTTTAAAATTCCTTTTACTTTATATATATAAATAATTATTTCAATAAATTATTATATTTATAACATATCCTAAAACATAAAACATTACACCATTTAAATATACTATTATGGAATCAATGAACTAAACAAAAAATAGAATTTTCTTTTAGATTGTTCACTAAACATTAAAAAACAAATAGATGTAAAACATGTCTTTACCATGGGGAATTTTAAATTTAGAAAATAATTGTCCCCCTCAAATGATATTTTCTTTTAAATGTATAAGTGAGCACCAAAATGGGAATTAATTTGTCAAAAAACAAAATTCCAAAATATATCTAAGATAATGGTTGAAATTGAGAAACAAATTCAATATGTAAATAATGGATATAAATGAATTAATTTCAAAAAAATAGATTAATCAATATATATTGTAATTTAGTATAAGTAGTATAATTCAATAAAAATAAGTGTTAAAACATAATGGAAAATACTTACCATTTCCAAATAAAAACAAAATAATCACTAGAGTCTCATTTCTATCCCTCCTACCATTCGTAAAAAAAATTACCAACCACTTTATGTTTTGTTATGTTACCATCTAATTGACAATTAATGAAAAAAATTAATCACTAAATCACTTTTTTAGAAATTTTCTCTGAGAAAGTGGTTTCTAAGGCCAATATTATTTATTTTATTATGTTTAATTGGATTATTATAAATATAAATCTCCTTTATTTTTCCACTATTTATCGATATATGATCATAATTTATTCCATAATCAAGATGAATTTTTTAATAAAAATTATTTACAGAAAAATCTCTCCAGGGAACTAAATTATGCTTTGTCTATTGAAAGAGGTACTAAAATTTTCATCTTGCTATGTTATGAGATAAGAAATTTTAACCATACTTGTAATGTCCTGGTTGTAGTGTTTATAATATTATTTATAACCACCAAAATAAACATTAATAAAAAAGTAATTTTAAAAGTGAATTATTTTGATTAAAAAATGTTTCTATTTCCATTTAAATACATAAAAACTCTAATGAAATAATTTATCAGATTCCATTGTATTGGGTTGAAACCCTGAATAAATACATAAACATAACATAATATTTGATGAGGTCACAATATGCTAGATAAGTCTCCCAAAATTACATCTATAAACATTACTGCCCACCAGTTTACATGGTTTATCTAATGTAAGGACACAAGAAGAACCCATTATATTACTAACCTCATTAACATTATCAATTAAAAAAATATTTAATATTATAGTTGTGTATTTTATTTGGATAATAAATGTATCATCCAAATTATAATAAAAATAAAATTATATTAAAAAATTTTCCTTCTCTTATGAATTTCATTTAAAACTCTTTTATCATAAAATCAAAAAATAAATTACATATACACTTTTTATTTGAAGAAATAATGACATTGGTAACATAAGCATGAGAAGTTAAAATATTCATTGAATAATTTTTTAAAAATATTATTTATTCGACATTACCCATATCATAATTATATTCTAAAATTAAGACTTGAATATCTCATACTAAAACTAAATGGATTGTTTTATATCAAAAATAATTAATGGTTAACTTGAACGAATATCCTAGAAATTAAAATTTATCAAAACTGGTTGGTTAATCCACAAATAAATTGTGAAATAAAGCTATTTAAAAATTCCAATTCTACATCAATTTCAAAATGAATAAAAAAATTTGAGGAAAATTTCAACTTGATGCTAATGGTTTTACGAATTAAGAATAAGGAACTTTATAAAACAAATTAAATTACAACCTCTTGGTTATAGACTTTAGCTACTAGTAATACTATGTTATTATTGATATAACCTTGATCAATAAATTTATGCTTAAGGACTAATGTGGTTCTAATAAGAGTATGATCATTGAGCCTTTACAAATTACTCTAAACATAATTACAATTAAATCAATTTAATTATTATTTTATTTCAGGAACCCAATTTTCATCATTAATGGAATCATCTTTATTTGGGGGATCTAGGTGTCACACTTAATCAATGTCTTCAAATTCATATAATCATAGACACCTAGTACGAGTGCTAGAATTCAGATAATTGATAACATTTTTGAGATATTTTTATGTTGATTTATCAAATTCATTTTGTAATGGTCAATTTTATTTTACATTAAAAATTTCATTTGGAGGTTGAGGTTATTTTAAGTACAAATTATCAGGGTCTACCTAAACATTCTCAAATAGAGGATTCTATTGGGATAATTCATCATCAAATTTTATGTGAATTGAATATTTTGTAATCTTTTTCATGTAATTGAAAACATGATAAGATTTAAATGAGTTTAAATACCTCAGTAATATAAAATTAATATTTTTATTACCATAATTATTTTGATTATAATTAGTATAATTAATGAAATATTTATAATATAGCGCTTTAATATTTCCAATATTTTATAATATAACTTTCCAAAGCTTATACAAGGTATATCTTTGAATGGTTCTTATGAGTACATTGTTAATTTAATAAATGTGGTATTTAAATATTTCATCTATAAATAATGAGGGATATAAATTAAATAAAAATATATAAATATGTTTCACTTAATGTTACATTGCTTCTTTTAATAGCCACATTTTTTGAGGTGTTATATGATCTGAAAAAGAACTGTGAAAACCACATGATGATCAAAATTCATCAAGGTTATTTTTGAACAGTCTACTCAGATCTATCTAAAGGGAGATTATATTATAAATTTTAATTTTTTGCCACTATTGTATTATTAATGAATACTTTATGAGCCTAATTTTTATGTGCAAACAAATAAACCCATTTAAGTCATATATAATCATATACAATTATAAATGAGTATGATTTACCTCATATCATAGTAAACTGGTATATATTAAAATAATCTAGGTGTATATTTTTAAATTAAATTATGTTTTATACTTCATTCATTAACTCAAAGGATAACATTTGATGTTAATAATTTTTCATTTACTATGAAAATGTAATTTTGTAATTAGATTATGGTAAATATCTTTCATGAATATTTATTTAATGTTTCATATGTCAATCTATGCTAAAATTAAAAGCCTTTCTATTCCTTGTACATGAATCCGTATCTCATGCACTCAATCATGTAGCAGTTTTTGTAAAAAGATATTTCTATTCAATAAAACAAAAATTTGTGAATCTAGAACTAAAAAATAAAATATTTCCATGCGAATCAAAATCTATTCAACATCATATTAAAAATAATCATAAAAATCATTTAAAATTAATTTTCTAAAGTTATGGTAATTATTATCTGAACCATTATCATATAAAACCTTTTTAGTTACATTTGCCTCTGAACACCCTAATGTACCTATTCAGATGATCATACTCCATAAGCTTTCACTAATGGTGGCATGTCCTCCATAAATCTTCATATAGTGGTACGATCATGGAATCAACACCCATTTTCCTCAATTTCATTCTATACATATACCATGTACCCACTCAGGAACTTTTCATGAGAAATTTTCACTAAAATTTATTATGAGAATAAATATTTTTAGCCAAAAAAAGTGGCCTAAAAATGTTAACTATTGGAGACTTCCTAACTGAAATTATATTTGAAACAGTATTATTGAATAAAAATTTAATTAATGATGAGTGTACTTTGGCCTTCCTCTATAATATTTTTTAAAATTTCAGTCATAAATTAATTTTCTAATATTTGTATAATAATATTTAATAGAGTATTTAAATTTACCATAAATAAAAGTTTTATTTTCTAAAATTATATATGAGATTTCATGATTTGAAAAACCAAAACCATATGTACCTTTATTTTTCCAATGGGAACTTATAATAAAATTTATATCCAGTTCTAATTTGAGGAATTAGGAAAGATATTACTTAATGTATTTGATTGTATTTTTAAATTACTCAATATTGGTATTGTCCTTTAAAAAACAGTATACATTTAAAATTATTTAATTAAATATTCATGAATCCATTTTCCCTTAACAAAAAATGAAATCCTCTATCTTTATTTTCATAATTTTTCATAGAATACATATTTTAATTTGTATTACCCAATTTTAGTTTCTCATTTTTACTAAAAATATTACACTTTATTTAATAGCTAGACTATTTTCCTTTTTACACCATTTGATTTTTTTAGTAATTTAATGAAATACAATTTGTATTTCACTGTATAATATCTATGATCTTTATAATTATTATGTTTATAATAACAAGAATAAGGTGAATAGATTTCTAATTATTTTTCCTCGAGATCAAATTGAAGTAATTTGGAACTTTCATCACCTAATTAAGATACTGATATAGAGTCTCCACTTTATCTTCATGTTAATACATTGAATGTATTATTTATTTACTTCATATCATTTCCCTCTTTTCAGATTGTGTCACATTAGTTTTATTTTTTCCATTTTTTTCATTTATAGAATCTTAACTCTACTTTACATTATTTCAAGTATTTATAATCAAAATTTTATGATTAATTTTTATTCAAGATTTTGTTCATATTTTTCAGGAAATATTTTTAATGTACACTTGACTTTTAGAAGAGTCATTATTTTTGACATTATGTAAAATGTATTATTCACCGTGATTTATATCAACTCATTATCAACTATTATTTTTATTTTAATCTGACAGATCATGAGTATCATATTGATATCTTCATTAAGAATATTCTTTATATAATTTTCCCCCTATATTATTGTCACATTGGGATGTTAAGAACATGGAAACAGAAAAAGGATATTCTTCACGAGCATATATGAAATAATTTCATTTCATAAATTATTTATTCAGTTAAAAATATCATTGAAATGAGTAATAATTATAGTTATAAACCCATTATGATGAATAATAAGTCATTTATAATATTCTAACAATTTATCAACCCTATTATACATTATTATTTCCATCATTTATAACTTCTAATAATGTATAGATCTAATGAGAAATTATTCACATTGAAATATATTTAAATATATTCATATATAACCCACAATTTTGATCATGCATGGTATTTCTATGATGCCCAAAATTCATGATTTCATATACGTACTATTTGTCCTCCATTTATAGGGTGTGGTTTTTTCAATATTTTAAAATTTTATAAAAAATATATCTTTTGATTATATAAAATTTTGACAATACATTTTTCTCAAAATTTTAGAATGATCTAAAAAACTATATAAATTTACCAGGAGTGTTTCCCTTGGGATAACCATGGAAATTTGATGTAGATTTCATATTTAAATGACCATTAATTCAAAATAGTTATGTTTTTGAAATCAAGGTACCCTCTTATACCAAATGTTTTTAGTGTAAAGATGAAAAGGGGAAATTTTCATTTAAAATATTTTAATAAATTCAATCATATAATAAATTCAATAAATTATTCAAATTTATACACTAAAATATAGATATTTATGTTCATTAGAAATATATCAATTAAAAATACAGGGAACAAGAGTTTAAAAAAGTTGTTTATAGCTAATACAAAAGGTATTCCTATATATCATCCCCATAATCACCTTGATATGTTTTATATTGTACTAATTATTTTTAATGGTTGTACGAAGATTCAAAATCTCCCATTCATTTTAGATTTTGTTTAAAGAAACCTATTAAAAATATTATGACCATTGTTTCTAGTGGTTTCTCGAAGAAACCAAATTACATGGATAACATATTACTGGTTGTGGAAAAATTCTAATTCTAATTATTTTCAAGGTATTAAGCACCTATATCCCTCATTTGCAATGGTAGTGATGTCCCAAAAATGATAAAATAATATTATTTGTTAGGACAAGACCTTTGAATAAAAAACATATACCCACAAAAAAATTAGTAAGATATGATATGGAGGAATAGAATATAATATTTTAGAGCATAAGAATGAGAGAAAATGACTGAATTGGGAATTATGATGAATTTTTTAGGTTACATGTACCTTGAAATGATCCTTTGGGTGTATTTATAGACACTTATTGTTTTAGAAATGTTTTGGATCCCATAAGGGTCACTGAGAGCTATTATAAGTAAAATCAGGGGATGTGGGTCCCTCCACTACTGGCTAGATTTTGAGTACATATTTTTTCCACTTGATAGTTTCAAGAACCTACAATAGGATGACATTAAAAACATCCCCCATTGTACTATTGGGCCCTATATTTATCATTGTAACAACATAAAAAATTTTAAATAAAATTTCCAAAATATACGAGTTGAAAATTTTAGAAGAATATAATATGGTTCTTGTTATCATTAAAACAACCTAATATATTGAGATATTAAACATTCATGCTTCAACCATGGATTCTCCAAACATTATTATCTTTACGAATGATGGTTACCATTAAAATTTATTCAATATTCTAATATGGAAAATTATTTTTCACATATGATAGCAAAAATTGACTATCGTTGGTTCCATGATACTATTTTTTATCTTTTTATTTTGACTAGACACATAATGAAATATTATTTTAGAACTTGTTCATATTTCATTCAGCATGTTGGATACTTAATAAATGAGATATTATTTAGACATGAGGTGACTATTAAATTAATATTATTATTATTAAAACTCAAATTTTCTAGATAACCATGTCTAATAGCATAAAAAATTTGGTAATAATATTTACACCATAAACATAGGTTTTTATTTGTAATCATATGACCTAACACTAGAATCATCTTCAGTTCTTATTCAATGGAGCCTTCCCCTAACCCACTCCACTTATTCAGTTCATGGATTGAATCTCATATTTCTCTTAAATTTATCAATTAATATTAATTTCAATGGCCTAATATAAATTTTATATGGTATGGAATTTTCTCCAATATTAAAATAATAACTAATATTTTCACATGACATTCTATATTTTTCTTAGGATTAGCCTACAAAATTATTTTCTTCTACTTATTCCTCAAGTAAGATTTGTATTTATGTTTAGGTATGTTAACTTTTTTTGTATTTATTTATAATGATATTATGAATTATTTTTTATATCTACACACTAGAACAATTTATATCTATTATCTTCTTTTTTGATGTTTACTATATTTTCTCAATATGTTTAAAACAATTCATTATGGATTGATATATTTATTTCAGAGTACTGTAATTATAATCATCAATAAATATCCTTACAAAATTACTATTTCAACTTGATATTGGCCTTATTTATCTTGTAATGATTTAGAAATTATTAGACCATTTACTGTTCTTTTGTCCAGATAATCAACATGTAAAATCATCTCAAAAACTATAATTTCTCTAACGCCATTTTTAATCCGGAAAGTATTCCATTATGTTTTTCAAATGAACATTTATTATTTTAAATTTTCCCCAAGGAAAATTTTTCTTTATTTTCATTACATCTACATTTTATAATATCAATTATTTTGAAGTATTTATCCAAACCAAGATTTTTTAGAACATTATTTTTAACTTTTACTATAAAATGAAAAAGATTTTAGATAAATCTACTTTTCTAGGAAAGGGGTTATATTTATCTATGTTTGTCTAGTACATTGATCATTAAAATAAGAGATGATATCTTTTCTATTAGTGTGAGTATTTTTATATCAACTCACTTTAATGAATCATTATTCGAATCCATTAATATTTTCTCTATTTCATAAGAACATTTAGGCTTTTTTATATCTATATTTCCCAATTTAACTTCCCATAAAACACAAAACATATTATGGGAAATCATTTCATATAATACATGTTCAAATATTTAATTAATTTTATTTAATTTTTTCAATCAAATCCTCATGTTGTTTATTAATTTCCGGTAATTCACTATCATCCAACATTACCGTTATAAATTTATTTTATGACTAGTTATCATTAGCAAAACTGGCTTCTTTATGATATTATTTTAACAAAAGGTTATTTACATCAGAAGAATTAAATTTATCTACATTAATTTCATAAAATTTTTTTACTTATTAGTCAAATATAGCAAGTTTTTGTTGAATGTATAATACATGTTGTTATCTTGCATTCACTATTTAGATATAATGTTATATACTATTGAAAACTTAATTAAAAACTCTTTTAAATATATTTTCTATATTTTTATATTAATGTGTTTCTATCAAATCTTTTTTTAATAAAGTCAAATATTTGAGTGGAAAAATATACATGAACATTATTTATATAATACTTAACTACATAGATTTGGTTTGAAATAGATTTAGTGGATCTATACTTTTCACTATCAAAGGCTGGTTCATCATGATAATGATTCATTATTGATTTACATGAAGAATTTCCCCTTATAATATAATAATTATGTGGTGATTACTACTTCATCATTGAGTTATTATATTTATATTATGATTTCTTTTATCTATTATTAAATTCCGTAGTTTAATCCTCCATAGTGGTGATAAATAAGATGGTAACTGAACATTCCATCTGAGGAAACTCAATTTTTTTAAAAACATCTACTTAATAATTTTACTAAAGATTGGAGGTTATAATATAGATCCCAAACTAGTAAACCATGTGTTTAAATAAAAACTAATGTTTCCACCAATGGGTGCATTTTCAATGATTTTTGGGTGAATAAAGGTGACCCAGTTTTACAAATTTCATCCAATATAGACTCTCGTTTCATTTTCTTACCAACCAATACAACCAATTACAATTTACAATCAAGTATTTTAAAAAATAGATTCACACCACCTGAAATAATTAATATAAATAAGGAACACTAAATGTTATTTTTATAGGTATCTCCCTAAATATGCATGAATAGATTTTTGCAATGTTTTTGATGAGTTAATGACACAGATTCTATTTTAGAGTGAAAAAAACAATTACATGTGGTTTGTCTAGGTATCATCGTGTAACCACGGTGAAGTACCATCCTAATCCCAAATCATCTCTATAGGACACAGACAATGATATATTAAAAATACTTTAGGGTTATCATAAGTTTAACAGTTGGTATATAAATCGATTTTACTGATTTTATATAGTAAAAAATGGTTCTTTTATAAAAATCATGATTAATATATTTCCTTTAATTATAGATGAATTTACATAATCTATATTTATAAGTCCTCCAAAAATATTTTATCCACTTCCAAAAAAATATGACATATATAATTCAAGCATTTTTGTTTTGTATTCTTCAATAATAAGACAATATAACATTCAATTCCACTAGATGAATAGAAAATATATTTATCTCTTGAATTTAATCAGTTAATAAAAACTATACTCATAAAATGTTAGTGTATAAGGAATGTTACCTTGATTTATAACTTAATGACTCTTAACATCTAGTCTTCTAATTTTTTCAAGAAATTAATCTTTTGATGTATAACGACCCTTTCAAAGTATGTTGATCTCACTCACAATATTAACATATAATTATTTTAGCATCCATAGTTCTCAATTTTTTTCTTGTAGAACATTTGATTTTTTTAAACCAAAACCTTCAAATTTATGATTTTACTACACACATTATATAAAATTTGTATAAAACATTTCATACGTCGAATGAATTTTCTAAAAGTAAATGATCAATGAACAATAATCTTATAGATATAACACATTTTATATACTATATTGACTTTATTATTTCATATGTAGAACAATTTATATAACATGAACATATCCATGTGTTTTTGTATATGATTTAATCAACGAAAAGTAAGTAAAACAATTTTCACGTATAAAATATAATGTACATACTTTGCACAATATCATATAAAACTCTACTCCATTCCAAATCACAAAAAAATGTCACATATGATCCTTTGTGAAATGTTGTAGTACCTGATGGTTTCTCACATAATAAATACACTCAATTAATTCTTCTGGGAATATAAAGAACATATCCCCTATATGAATATTTCTCCACTAATGATGCTTAATAACCTTGATTCTATGGAGGTATTGATAAGAAACTTTAAATATTTACCCGACTAAAGTCTTATTTATAAATTTCTGCATCATGCATTTAAAAATGTTATTGGATTTTCATCACCAAACTCTCATTACTTCAACTTCACCAATTATATAATTAACTCAACATACACCTATAATAAAACTGATCTATATAGTATCATATTCCTATAAAAATATAGAGTACATATTCTAAATAAAACAACCACCAATAACATCTTGGATCATGATATTCAATCTACTATGATTTTGTTTTATTGAAGGATAAAAATAGATTCTTGAAATTACTTTTTTGGGACATATTCAAATAAATATTCTCATTCGCACCATTATTTTGTTTTAGCATTTATGGGATAATTTTAATTTACTTTTAAAGCATTAGGTTATGTTTACAATCAATTGTGACTTCATAGAACATATAAATTTTTTGATATCTTCTATGAAAGGATTTCTACACAAAATTATATACTAGTTTGTTGCCCAATATGAACATGTTTGATATGAACTCTCAGAAAATAAGATAGATATGTTTTATAAGACATCATTTATTAAATCATTAAATTTATATTCATGGACATTTAGAAGAGTGTATAGTGGTTTCAAACTCTATAGCTGCCTAGGATGGCTATGGAAAAACATCGACACTGCCATTCCCCTACGGCTGGCCAGTGTTGGAATATATTTTTGGTCACAAAACATATATTTTTCTTTATTTTTTCATTTTGATAAAACATAATTATCATTATTTTCTACCCAGTGAATGATTTTTAGCATACAAATCTCATTCCCTATCACATATTTTAAAATTTTAGTAATTATTGATTTATAAAAAAAATTATGTCTAGCATTTTATATTCATACATAAGATAAAATAAACCATTATTTAATGTATAAGATTATTGTAATAAGGAATCATCACTTCAAAAAGAAACTAATTTTTTACATAATTTATAATTCTCAAGATACAACCAACGAAAGAAATTACTTACCTCATAATCCCCCATTTTATTCTTTATCAACCATGGGGAAATTTAGGTTCTTCATTCTCTAGGATTAGTTTAAACTATCCAAATGTAATTTAAATTTATTTTACTTTACATAAACATATTGAAAACAAATACAACATTAGCTTCATCAATTAACTTTTCATCACTAATTCCCAGACTTGGAGTTAGTTTTTAGGTGTAAGACGATAGTTAATGATGAAAACAATAGTCATTAATATTTCATGACCACATAGTTATAACGGATTAATCTGTTTTTTAATTTAAATTTTTAATTTGATTTTTTATATTTTTTTGAATAATAAAAACTATGATTAAAGAAGAAATTTTTTTCAATTTTTATTATTTCGTTCACATGAGACTCAAGGAATTCATGTGATTATTTTTTTAAAATATAAGTATATGAAGAAATTGTCAAATGTATTATCCATGGAATATATAAAACCCCACATGACATCTATTTCAACCTTATATAACTGTTTTAACATTATAATCAAAATTTGGATTCACATAACTAATTATAGAAAAATAATTTCAGTACTAATTTATTTGAAAATTTCATTTTTCAATATAGTGGTTTCCATCTGTTATATTGTTATATATCAATGGTATTCCATATATATGTGGTCTTTAGTAGTAAAAAGATGTGATTATACTCATTATTTGACTAAATATTTTTTGTTAAATATTGGAAAAAATGAATATGAATTATTATAATTTATAAACATTGATAGGTTTTCCTAAGTGGATGACAAAACAATAATCTATTTAAGTGTTATATCTTCGAAATTATTTTAATAATCATACTATTATATATGATATTATTTCATTAGAAACACAAATAAATTATGTATTTTTTATTTATGTTTTTCTAACTCATATAGTTCTTGTAAATACATAAAAATTTATTAAAATGTATTGTCTCTTATTTTATCATGTCTAATAACTCAAGTATAATAATTTCGTTAAATAATTTTTTATATAACATAAAGAAAAATAATATTTAAATTATGTGTTGGATGACTAAGGATAATATTGAAGAAGAAGAATTGAATATGGATTGGTTTTCATTACATGGTTACGTAGTTGGTATAATGAAACAATTGTTGGGTTTTGGAGTGGAAAATATTTGTATAAAATAAAAATAAATTGACCAAAACCTATTGTATTCAAGATCCATCCATTCCTATTATATTTAATTTGATAATGGGAGAATGAAAAGATTTTATCTATTAATTTGGTCTTTAGATGATTCCCCAGATGAGCATGGTTGTACCGTTAGATATATCCAACAAAATCTGTCATCCTTGGGTGTCGATATAGTTATTGAATCATTTTTCATTGGGAAGGATTCTACTCAAGATAGGTCTTTATAAACCATAAATTGGGGGTTTGAAGGGAAACATGGTTTAAATAGATTTTTTTCGTTGGAGTTTCTATGGTATGAATGTTATATTAATACTCGTTTTTTGATGTCAACCTAATTTAATAATAATCAGATATACTCCCTAATTCTTGAAACATTTCATTAATATTGGATATTAAATTTGAACATTTTAGATGGTTTTATAACTCCATTAATATTCATGTTGAAATATTTAATGATTAAATATTTCTTATTAAAACATCAAAATTATACTAAATATTGTAAAATGATATCCAAAAAAAATTACGATATATTTGAGTAGGATAATCTATCCAATTAAAAAATTATCAAAAAACTTGTATATGTTTGAAAAACAATCCATGGTGTAATAACCCTTAGAATGTCCTAGTTTACACCAACATAGACATCGTCATTGTTTAAACCATAACCACATGTTTTGAAAATTTGTCTAAACCTAAAAAAAATCTCTATAGAGACCAATATAATGAAACAATTATATTAAAATAATTTTAATAGTAAATATATTTAATAATACAATTATTGAACTTCAGAACACCTTTTGAGGGGATTTGTGAATTAGTGTGTCAACCTTTTCTTTTAATTAAAAGGATTTTATACCTATATTGGGTGGAACATGTGAGCCCAATGTAATGGAATTTTCTAAAAATCAAACACATGTATATATGAATGGAAACACAATATATAATATTTTATTGGTTCATAACTAAGGTTTATTCCAAGGAGCATATAATGATTGTGTGTTAGTCGTATTGGAATCCATTAGGTATCATTAGATTTTTTTCATTATAATTTCTTATTAATGTTTACTATATTTCTTGATCACTACCTTTATAATTATTTTTTGGATATAAAACTTCCTTATATGGAACACTTCTAATGACTACCCCTTTCTCACTAATTTGTATGAAGGCTTCCCAGTTTATTAACATGAAGGTTTCTTCCATATCTGAGTACATGTCGATGTTGGGTCTCATCATGATGGTCCAAATAGAACACATTAATTAATTCAAAAAACTAATCTTTAGTAAAAATATGTTAATTTAAGTATAATCATGAATCTATATTTTATAATAAATACACTTTCCTTTCCAACAAAAGATACAAAATTTCCTGGTGATTACAACTTTTGTGAAATGTCTATCAGTCATGAATCTTTTATTTTTTACAAAACATTTTTCACTAAGAATGATGTTTGAGTAAGTATTTCATGAAATCAATTATATATTTACACCTCTAAAACATTAATTATTTATATTATAATCTATGGAATATTTATAGGTGAGAGACAACATTTTTTTAACTCTATATCATTCAAAGACATCTATTTCACCTTTAAAATTCATCGCCTTTAATATATCAGTATATACCTATTTGAGAAACATGATCATTAAAGATCTCCCAAAACATCATCTTTCTAAATAATCTTAACTGTTCCATTTTTTTTAATTTTCAATGCTTTTATGAAACCCTACCATTGAGTAATGGCCACTTCATTTATTCCACGAACATGAATTTCAAGAAATAAAAACATTTCTATAAATTTTTTAGAAGAAATTGTTTTAAAATACTAGTAAATTCATTCACCTTAAACACTAAATCAACTTGCACTGATAATATCAATTTTCCCACAAACTCCTTGATCAACACAGTAAGAATTGACATAAAATACAACATACTATTAATTTCATAGTGAATATAAATTTGGGTCAAATAATATATCTCAAAACCATTAGTCATTGTGTAATGAGAAAATTAAGTTCATAAAACATGAATACATATAAAATGTTACAAGTTATTTAAATACAACTTCATTGTATTAAAATATAAATTCTTTACTTTATGTATAATATTTAATAACATTGGTATATATTTCATTGAATGGTCTATCTAAACTATTTTTAGGAGTTATTGGAGAAAAAATGACATGAATTAATATAGGAAAAGGGTGAGAATAATCATAATCACAATATCATTATCAACGGATTCTCATCATAAGAATGAGGGAATCCTTTTTAGATATATTTATTATGGAACATTCATTATAACAAAAGAACATACCCATGTTGAAAAATCCAAGACATAGAATAAGAACAATGATGGAATCATTATCATACATAACATGCATGTGCAAAACTACCTAAATTGAATGTGGCACATGTTATAATATTGTTTATGAATAAAAATATCATCATAAATTTCACATTATAAAATTTATTATAATATTATATAATAAATTGGGACTATTTTTGCCTTTAAAATGTGCTCACAAAAATGAATTCCTTATATAAAGGAAAACAAACATCAATCATACACATGAAATAAATGTAAAAGAAAAAGAATACTTGTCATCAAAATAAAATTATGGATATATCAATGAATAAACATTGTGGTTATTAATATAATTAGATAGAATATCACTTTGTACATTTTTTATCATTATTAAAAATTAAATATTACAGTTTCTTAACCTTAAAAGAGTTACCATAGGAACAACTACATTGATACATTATGAATTAACTCATAATTATTAATCAATATGATGGATAAAAATTCAACCCAAATTAAAAGATATTTACAAGTTATTTTTTTTGAATAATAATAAAAATAAATACAAAGGGAAGATAGACCCAAAATATGGAGTTGGGTTTTTCGGTCCCCTTAAAAATTATCCCATTTAATTTACTTATAGTAAAGACTCATGTATTACCAACATATTTTTATTGAATAATATATTATTTAATGTTATTAGAAACAAATTATAATTATTAGAATCATTTTGATTATATTTTGGGTAATGTAGGAATGTTATTGTGAATTATATCTCTGAATTATCCCATTTTTTTATTTAATTTAAAGTATAAATTCATTTTTATAAATACATATGTAAAATTAATTTTGATATTGTAAAACTAAAAATTATTCATATATATAAATTATAAATCAATGTTATTTTACTCTTAAAAATAGATTTTATTCAAAAATTGTTTTCAATACTTTTATGATTTAATGTTATAATTAATTTTTGAAAATTTTAGTAATATTCTTCAATAAAAGGATATAATTTCTAAATATTCATATATAAAATTATCTTAATGTGATATTTTTGGATTTATCTAAAAGTATTGATTTATTACATGAATAGTAAAAACTCATTTTTGGTAAAACCATCATTTTTCATTAAATAAAGTAATTTTCAAGCATATTTTGACCATTAAATAAAAGAATTATAATTTTATTAGAAATAATATAACTAATTATATAATTATAATATTTATAATTAATTATAGTCTATGTTTATTTTGAGGCTATAATAATCAGTTTTCTAAAAACAAATTTTCGTTGTTTATTACGTATTTATTTTAGAATTTATTTATACCACATCTAGTAAGTAAATTATAAAAATAAGATTCCATTTTGTTCAATAAGATAATAAAATATGGTAAATAGATAGATTTTATATTATTCATTATTAATAGTAACAATAGAAAACATTTCATACCTCTATAAGGGTAAAATGTAAAAAACATGGTAAAAATATGGGATATGGCCTAAAAATGTCATTGTTTTTAATTTTTGTGTTGAATTGTTTTTCTAACATTACCATCAGAGGTTCTAAAATGTGGAAATTTGTTTCCAAGTTCCATTGATTATAACATTTTTAATATTTTAATTAATAAATATCATCAAAAATGTAACTCGCCTACTTTTAATTACTATAGTATTATTTCATGGAGATAAAATAAACTTTTTTTCAGGTAAAAATTGTGATATAAATTTTTTTTCTTCAATATGATGGTATTTTTTTGTTATAAAGTAATAACCTAAAATTATTCAAAAAATTTGACACATTTCTTAGGGAAGAAGTAAAGAAATAATTTAAATGATTTTAAATTCAATTGAATTTATTTTTCAAGTCAGTTATATTATTCAAAATTTTATTGAAAATATTAACTATTTTTTATTTTTTAAAAATTTATATTAAAATTCCATTACTATCGTTATGTCACTCATGTCAAACTAAGTGAATAGTATAAAAATATTCTATAATGTGATAGTATGTGAAATAGTACTTTGTTTAATTATTTAAAAATAAAAAAATCCCTTATTAAATCGTTAAATTGATATATTGTCTATGATATCCTAAATAGTCTACTTATTGGTAACATTCATTATTAGAGTAAATATCTTGACCCTTGAAGAGTAAAATACAATGATCATGTGGTAATAATAAGAAGTGTTAATGAGGGGACAAAACTAAGATATATTGTGTGAAAAAATAACTATACATGTCCAAATTTTACATTATAAGAGTATTCAGACTCATAATCACTCTTCATTCTAAATATATCAATTCAGATTCACAATTCCCTGAAAATTAATTTATATTGATTTAATACCTTCTATGATTCCAAGAGTTTCCCTACCATCACTTATAAAAGTGAACCTCCACTTTTATCCCCAAATCACCAATTTATCAAATTAGATCAGCCAATAACTATGAAAGTATCCCCCAAAATCACTCCCCATGTCTAGGTGGACATGGTCTCACCAAAAGGCCAAGCCTAGAAGGCATAAGGTGTAATTCAAAGAGGCCTTTTGAGGATAAGGGGGTAATCCTAACCGACCTATTTCATTTTAATTTCTTATTATACATATATAACATTTTTATTAACCATTATTAAATAATAAAATCAGTATAGTTGAAATAGTAAAATTTTGTTATAATTATGTTAAAACCCTTTTTATCTCATTTTACATCCAATAAGAAATGAAAAAATTGCTCATGGATTTTCGTGGATTACCCCCTTAAAAAATAAATGTGATTTAGTTATCATAACCACCTCATATAGATGGTTTTTATGATGGGTTCCATTTTTATAAATATTTTTTACTAAACAATGATCATTCTAGAAAAATAATTAAACATATATTTTCTTACCATTCAATCAATTGAAAAAAATAACATTTTTTGTGATTTTATTTGGATGACCAACTCTACGAAATGATGTGATTCATTTTTCACCACCACCTGATATAGATGGAATATGTAATTATTATAATGAAATAATATTAAATTTATTATATAATCACAATTATTTGAAGATTAATTTATACTTACCATATTTTCTTCATGGTCATTTAAAAATTGAAATGTTGCTCTTGTGTATATAGAACGTACTGTCACCATGATTATAATTTAATTCATTTTCATAAACATCAAACATAGTTGGTTATAAAAGAATAATCATTGTATAAAAATTATCAATATAATAATAATAATAATAATTCTATATCTTGTGGATGAGTGTTTATTTTTACCATATTCAGCAATTCATATTCATTTTGCATTAACGAACGAAATTTCCTCAAAATATATCACATGGTCTTAAATTATTACACGATTAATCATTTCACTGAAAATTTTTAAAAAAATCATATAATGATAATGTAATAATATATTATTAAAAATAAAAATAATAGAAATAACTTTATTATACATGAGTTAAATGACATACATGGAATCAATGGACTCAAGTTAAGGGGTATGATAACACAATTTCCATTAATTAGGATATACTTCTACTTCATTGACAATGTTATGCAAATATTATATGAGAAATTAAATATTAAATTATTTTTGTGTATTTCCACTTTCTACATGGTATAATTTGTTAATTTTCTCACATCATTGCTTAATTTCAACTTCAATGATACTATATTTATAAGAATTATTTGTATTAACATACTTTTTCCTGATACATATGTTATAATATATAAAAAATCCATTTTATCAGGTGTATATGATTCATATTAATATACTATATCATTAATTAGTCATTGAACATTATATCCAAAAAAAATATTTTTTAAAAAACCCATCAGATGTTGATTCTAATGTTTTAAATGATATAAGGTTATTTAGGGTCCCATTTATAATTAATAAATAAATAATTCTTGTTATACACCAGAATTTATATTTTATGATCTAAATACCACCCCATTAATTATCTTAAATATAAAATAAATTTAAATTATTTATTTTATTGATTCATGTGATGTTCTTTAATCAATAAGGACACAGGTTATAATATTTTCTTATCTCATAAATCCATCTTAAAAACATGATTTCATTACAACACAAATATTCATTTATATACTGTATATTTTAACTCTTCAAATATATGATCAAGGATCATTTTATACTCTTATTAATTTATGTTTATTCTACTATTTTTTCTTAATGTTTTAAATTAAAGAAAGTGTTTTTCATTTAAATCGTTGTTTTAGTTTTTTGAAATACTTTTAGCTAAACTCTTTATCCATGTTATTAATATTATTTAAATAATGTGATGTTACTAACATAAATTTTTTTATAAAAATATTTTATATGAAATTTTAATTTATATTAAAATGGTTTAATTGGAAATTTCTGAATTTTTTATAAAAGGGACCCTTTTACTCTCATTAAAAAAATAGAAAGGAATAATTATTTCTTATATTAACAATATGAAATCAATTATATAAAAACATAACCCTCCTATTAATTAATGATTTTTTTAAGTGTTATGATGGAAATTTTCAATGCCAATATTTTTAAAAAATTTCTATGATTTTTTATTTAAAATTATACTGAAGGGAATGGGTAGTATTCTTTCATTTTAATGTAATGATATAAATTTTATCTTAACAAAAATTTCATTTATTTCAATATACATTAATGATTCATCTAATTAACTGGGAATATCATTTTATGATACAATCCATATTCTTTTTCTATATTCATTATTATTATTATTTTAAGGATATTTTCATGAAACCAATTTCTTTTCCACATGTAAATAATTATATAAATTAATCATGATGAAAATGAAATCATTAATGTTCAATATTCATGGTTATTACTTGTATATTACAAATGAATATGGGTGATCCCAACATAAGTCTCTAATGAATTTGGTAATGTTCAATTTCTATAAAAAAATTATTGTGGGAGTTAAATGGAGAGGATTCATCTATGGTTTTAACTAGGTTCTAGTTATTTCTAATATGATTGTACATGGGTGATAAAGATAACATTCCAATAAACCAACCCATTTTATATATTCTTGATATAAATTTTTAATTTTCCCTTTAATCAATATGATCTCCAAATTTCCCATTATTACTTTTTTTCATGATTATTGCATTTATTAAAGTATTATTACATGTCACTTGAATTATTGGGTATGAATAATATTATTTTAAACTCATGAAATTTAATTATTCTTTCACAATCGCATTATTAACAAATTCTCACTAATAAAGATTTATTGTTAATTATTATGTTTACTCCTAAAGAGTAATTGGGTTTAACCTTATAACATTTCATTTTCCATCATATATAATTTAAAATGTTAAATAAATTATTACTAAAATGGTTTCTATGTTAGGAATATTATGGGAGATATTGGAGAAATAATATAGAAAAACCAAATTAGGATATAGAGGAAAAATAATCACTTAAATATTTAGGAATTTTTATTTAGTAGTTTTTTATAATTCTCAATAACTCTAACCCTATGTGGTACAATGACATACATTTGTTAAAACAATATCTTTTTTATGAAGAACATTTTGAATGGATTTAATTGGGTCTAATTTCTTAGTATCATCAATAGAAATTTAAAAAATATATTTTTAGCATCGAATACCTAGGTGAAGGTTCTAATATTTTAACCTTAGTATCATAGTCGAGTTTAGATAAATTTTTAGATTATGATGTATTCATTGGATATTTACTTTGGGTTATAGATAGAAACATTAGTTTATATTTTTAATTTTGACCATATGTTCAATGGAATAGAAACTTCATTTTGTGTTTTTTGTGATCTTATTTTAATTTTATTAAGGTTATTTTGGGAGATGTTTTTTAGTGGTGTACACAACCCTAAGGCATAACATGAAGGATTAATTTGAAATAATTCAATTAAATATTTTTATAATTTATTTAAAGTGTATTAGATAACCTGTCAGGTTAAATAATTAATTAATATTGTTATTATTGATGTTAATTTTGATATATGTTAATTTATTTATGAAATTATCTATATGAATCCTTGGGTGGTATTATTCATATTTTGGAGTAAAATGTATTATGTCAACATATGAAGGATTATATATTATGGATATTATCGTATCTTGTTCTAACTAATTCATTTTGTGGATAATATAAGAATAGTGGCAGAAAATAATTATGCCTTTATTGATTATATTATTCATTATAAGTTTGTTTTAGTGAATAATGAATTAAAAAACATCTTGAATACTCATTTGCTAAAATAAGTGAAGAAATATATGTGTAAAATGATCTAATAATAATGAATGTATGAATTTTTAAAATGAATAGAAGAAAATGAAATATTTACACTACATTATGGAGTTAGTCCATATGGTAATGGAATTACTCAAGTATGTGAAAATTATCTTAATAAGTAATTATATTATTACATTCATTTTTTATGAAATTATGATATTTATTAAAACATATTTTTTCATATATTTGTGGTCACAAACATTCCAATGATATTTCAATTTCATTTTATCTATGATATATGTCACACATCTTAAATTTTTTTGGCCAATTTTTTTATTTTAAAATAAATCACTTTAAGGTTGAGTGAGAACAAAACAATAACATGCCCAATGGGATCCACCATTGTATACATGAGACAAATCAAACCCAAAATCACTTTATGGATGATTGAGAACAGTACATTACACCCAAAAATCATCTTCATACATTACATTGGAAACTTCTGGTTCCCAATTAGAATAAAGAATCAAATCCTCGGATGCAAGATCAGATTGATGGCTGATAGAGTGATTATGCATCCAACCCAACCAACCAGTCCCATTCCTAACATTGAATTGTGAGAAAACACCCAGATTGAATAGCTCTCTTGATTTCCCCTATAAGTTTTGGCTTTCTTTTTGGTTGGTCCATAGTAATGGGTGCCACTTTTTCCACAGACGCACCAGTAGAAATAGGGGAACTCCCTTTGGCTCTATCGGTTGTTGGTATATATTGTGATGTTAGGTCTCCTCTTCTCCCTTCAGGGTCATCCCTTCTCCCATCAATGCCAGCCACCACACCACGAACACCATGGCATAGGAAGGGTCATCACTCCTTGAAACCACAACATCATGACCCTACTTTTATTATATCTCCCCAGATCAAGTTTCGTCAGTAATAAAGGAGGTGAATGAGCAACAGAATTTGGTAGAACACCATCAGGTGATGAGGGCTTGGAAGGGATGGAAGTGTCCAAATCCCGTTGGAAGCCTGAGAGGGTGGGGTGGGTGATGACCATACTATGAAGATCTTGGACTCACATCGACACTATACTGAGGCATTCCAACAGTATCCTGAGGGACTATGGGATAAATGGTGTCATTATGCTGAGTCGTAGATCCATTATGACCTCACCTCCCACACCAAGATAGAAAAAAAGGCAAGTGGCCTTTTAGATAGCAATGTGATCAAAAACCAGAGGTTTACTCAGTATGAATTCATTGAAAAATACCAATTTCACCTTTCACCTGGAGAAGGAGATGATTCAAAAGGGGCACTGAGAGATCCATCTTAACATAGAGACGTCCAAAATCGAGTTGCTTCATGAAAAGAGTATCATCATCAATTCAGAGAAAACTATAGATCATGTCACCAATACCATGGGAGATGGATGTGTCCTAAAAGGGGAGTGGAAGGTGAGGCACTCCATAATTATTTAGATATTTTACTTTTCCTCAATGTCAATATTTTATCTTCCCATTAATGTTCTTTAATATGGAATTCTATTTACGTGTTATTTTAGATGACCATCATACATCTATTTCCCTCTTTCCAAAATAATCTTTCATTAAAACTTTTTACAATGCTGGTTTTCTTCAAATTTATTTCAAATTGTAAGCCATTGAATTTCGAGGAAATGTTATAATTATGAGAGATTTATTTATTAAATGGTGGTGAAAATGTAACACCCCAATCTTCTAAAAGATAAAATTATTTGATAGCATATACAACACTCACTAATAAGATTAAATAAACCATGAAATATTTTTTTGAATATTATCATAAAGCTATATAATTAGATGAAATAAATAGATATACTAAAATTATGAAATATATGTAAAGGATATACTCAATGTGAATGTATTAATTAATTATTAAAAAATAAGAAATCAATTTTTTATAATGTAATATTGTTCTTAAAAACTATGTTTTCTTCAAAATAATTTTCTTTAAATTTTATGAAAGAATATAATAAATAATATTACATGCTTATATAAATTTTATTTAAAATTAACATTTCAATTTTGAAATCATCATATCAAAAATAACTTTATGGTTAAATGATGGTATCTTTATAAATTGATTTATTTTTTACTAAATATTGAAAATAAAAAATTAAATTATGTTGTCAAATAATGTAATTTAAGAGAGCCATTAATTCAAAAAATATTAAAATCATCATTTAATTATAAATATTCTAATTAGTTACATATAAATCTATATTATACTTAATTTTCATATAAGTACATATTTTGTTAAGAAAACACCATTTTATAAAAATTATCTTTCTTCTCATTTTATAATTTATTTTAAAATTGATTTATACAATATCCAGACATAGAATATTGTTAAATTTATCCTATATTTTGAATTATTTGGTTGAAATATGGTAATAATTACCCTTTTATTTTTTTCATTGTGAATAGTAACAACGGTAAATATTTTTAACTTCTAAAAGTGTAATACGTGTAATGAAGGGTTAAAATCGTGGGATAAGGCCTCAAAATATACATAAAACTTGTAGTTATTTTATTATAGAAGTATTTATTATAAATTACCATAAATATTTTGAAAGATTTTATATTTTGTTCCACATTAGTCTGATTATAATATTTATAAAATTTTTAGTAAAGTATAGAGATTAAAATATCACTCCTTCACATACAATAACTATAATATTTTTTTGATAGGTACCAAAAAAATATATGATCATTTATAAATGGTTATGATAAATTTAAATGATTTAATTTTTTAATCGTAACTTATTTTTTATTTTTTAGTAATAAAATAGTTAACATAATGTCTTATACAGTTCTGACACAATGTATATTAAAGGAGTAGTAAAAACATGTAAATAAAATTAATAACTATAAAACTAATATTTTTTGTGATCTATAGTTTCCAATGACATGTTATGTTTCATATAACATATTAGGGACCTGGTAAAACTTTATTATCTAATATAATTACTATATTAATTCTATTAATCTCAAACTATGTGAATAGTCTCAAAAATGAAAATAATTGTATATTATGTTAAATAATATATTATTTTAGGATTAAAATTAATAAAATATTGTCTCTAATCAAATGATTTATATATTCTAGATAATATAAGTAATTATCAATATAGTGGTCACTTTTCATTCGATTGTAACGATCATTACACTTAAAGAGTAAAACAAATTCATATCACAATAATTGTGAAAAGCATTAACATAGGTTAAAACTAAAAGGCAAGGAATTAAAAATAAAATATACATGTAAAACATTTATTTTATGAGATTATTAAGACGATTAATCATAATATTTTATACTAATTATTTTTTGTTTTCACTATTTAATAGAATTAAATTTATATTTACTTAATACATTAGATAATTCCCGGATTTCTTTTCCCCTCATGTATAATTTGATACGTCATCTCTTATTCTCTTCACACAAGTTGAGAAATATAGTTTGGAAAATACCAAGACAATTATCTCCCCTATATCACATTCCACATAAATTTTGTCTTCATAACACCAAATGTACAAACCTATAAGGATTAAGGTATAATGCAAAGTGGTTTTCCAATGAGAAGTTGTAAGTCCAAACTGACATACTTTATATTTATTTCTTTTTCCTCCTCATTCAAATAATATTTAAAAATTACGAAATAATAAAATAAATAATTAAAATATAATTAAAATTTAAAATATTTATATTTTAACCCTTTTTCACCTCCTCTATTATCATATAGAAATTGATAACATCACTCATGTGAACCTGTTTATTACCACATCCACAAAGAAATGTGTGTCATTTTTCGTTAGTATCACAAATGGATTGTAATTATGACTGATTTAATTAGTATATTTTTAAATATTTGTATTTATTATGTAATTTTCATTCTATAAATAAGAAAAATCATCTATTTTATTACATATATTTCCATTGAAAAAATTATAATTTAATTCAAGCATACATATGGATGAACACCTTCATGAAGTGATGCGATTTTTTATTCATCGCCCACTAAAATGGACTGTATATATATTTTTTATTTAATTAAATATTTTTTAATTTATGATATAATCATTATTATATATAAATTAAATGATAATTAACTTGTTCTCTCATGGATGATGAAAAATTGAAACATTTCTCTTACATACGTATGACATACCATATCCATGATTATAACATAATTGTAATAACTCCATTTTAATCGAGATTTCCATTATGAAAAATCATGTTTTTGTAGTGTTCATGGGGGTCACTATAACTTGTCTCGGGGGTTTTCCAACAAAACTCGGTTCCATCTAAGAGTTTCATCAAAATAATGGCACTGTTATGATCGCACCATTATAGTGGTACCTGTCACGTCCACACCAAAAATGTGGCACTAGAAATGGTCTCATTATTATAGTGGCATAAGTCTCTGTCACACCTTCATGGTCGCTCTATTATAGTGACTCTCTATACCAATAGCACAATTACGGTGGCACCATTATAAGGTCTCAACAAATGGTGACCCATTCTTTTCAAAAAAATTCTAATTTTTCTAGTTTTCCTAGTTTCACCCTTCTAACGTCTTATTTGATGTAAATTGAGTTTTAATACTTGTTTGAGAATTTTTATGTACTTTTCAATGGGTATTAATTATATCAGTAAATATCCTAATTTCAAAAGGATTTTAGATATTCAAACCCTGTTATCTTAATCAAAATATACAATGATACAATGAAAATAACTATTAGAGTCTATTCTTCATTTAAAATAGGATCTTTCCCTTCAATGTCAGGATCTACCATTCCTAGTTCATGTTTCATTGGTGTTCCTAGATCCATCCTCCATAGACGAGTCGTGCACCCATTCTAGAGCCCTTTTCATCCCATTCTTGTAGTTCCCTACTACTCAAACCATCCCATGTTCTTGGTGCGAGGAGGAACTTTGGTCCATTGATCATGAAAGTAGGGATTTCATTTTCATCTCTTTAATTGTTCATCATGTGGGTTGGTTGTACTAATGATTCCTCATTAGTAATGTCTGGATAATTTTCATAAAACCATGAATAAATAATAATTTAATATGATCAAAAGATACCACATATGAATAAAATAATAGACTGGGAGTGGGTTAATGGTTAATCACATGTTTTTGTTTTATCATTGATTCTTTTATGGATGTTGTGGGTGTACCCCTCCTAAACATTATGCTCTTTGGTGGTGTTTTCTTGTGCACTAATGATTTTATATTCTGTTAAGAAGCTTGAAAAAATGATTGTGAACTTGATATCCACTTAATCATGTATTCTTGGTTGAATAAATGGACGCCCCATGATCAAGCCTATTCTGCGATCACCGTAGTTATAATTATGTGGAATTAAAGAACCTATGTTGGGTAAATTTGATTTTATATACATCTTGTTGATAGGTGTGGTTGATTAATGTGTTCTGTGGAATTTTGTAAACTTCTGGGAGTTTTATAGTGATGTTTTTTGGAGCACAGCTATGGCTACATGGTTGGACATAGGAGTTTATTCTATGAGAAGGGTGTGGTATGTGTGTATAGTAGGGTTGTGGGTAAATAGTATTGGTCATAGGATTTGTGTGTGGAGAAAAGTATAGGGGTTATTTTAGAATCCTAGTTTTAGAGTTTGATTAGTTGGGGGAATGGATGAACTTATAGGTAGTTGAACTACGTTTGTTGTGCCATGGTCGTCAAGCAACATCAGGCAGTGGGATTGCGGTGTGGTTATGAATTTAGGTGTAGTGAGACTGTATCTGGGATTTGTTGGGCAGTAGGTCTGTGGGGCAGGGTTGTGAGATAATGATTTTGGGGTATAATTTTGAAGAATGGTTATTGACAATGGTTGAACAGATGTCTTGGAATATTGGGGGGTTGTGCAGTGGGTTTGTAATTTGGTTTTTCATGTTTTTTTGGTGTGGTTTCAGTTGATAGTTGTCTAGAATATATGGAACAAAATAAAGTAAACCACTCAATTAATAAATGGAATTTTATTATATTAAAATGAGGTTATGATTGTGTTTTATTCTGTTAGTTCGTTTGGTTGGGTATATAGGGGTAGAAACAAATGCTGTTGTTTGGGTTTGTTGCATGTTTAGAAACGCATAGGTTGGGATGAGTGGTTGTTTACCTATATATATATATATATTGTAGTTTTTTGTGATTTATATACTCAACCCACACTTGTTGAGCACCATCTACCGAACACCTTCATTCTATGGGGAGGTGTGTCTTTCCCAATATCCAGGTGGGAATATGGAAGGCTAGTTATCAACATTATTCCTTTCACTCTCTTCCAGATTCTTTCGTGCTCAAGCATGTCCAGGGAGGTTTTAATGGCTTGAAGATACTATATTCCAATATCCTTTAGGTGAGGTTTTTTTGGGGTGAAAATCCTAAGTGTCTATGGGCCATGTTTTATTCCCAAGTTTCCTTGGGATGAGACCTAGGAGTCTTTAGGCAAGAGGCATGGTTTTTTGTGGCTCGGTTGTCTGAGGATAGAATTGTGTGTGGTTTGAGCCACAGGTGTGTGCGAGCGGGTGTGGTTGTGGGACTATGTATGAGAAGATAATTAGTTTCAAGATGTTATCCATTATTAATGAGGAGTTAACTAGTGGGGAATATTTTTGAGGTACCCAAATATGGATTTTATTTTACTATAACATTACTTGACTTTCATTATTTAGAGAGAGTGACTTGGTGAGGATAGGCTAGATAGAATTCCTCAGTAGCTACTTTGAGGTTCTACTATTTTCTCAAAGGTACATTAGTATGTTCCCCAACTTATGCATGAGTATTTTTTGTTTCCCTATTGAGTTTACCGTAATGTTCACCTATATATATATATATAACTTTTTCTAGTTTTCATGCGGACTTTGGGGACCATGATAGGATTTAATAGCTTGGGAATCCAGATTATTTTCTATTGTTGATCAGTCTTTTTTATTTTATTTAGGTATTGTACATTCTTCTTATTTGTAATTTGTATCATTTTTACTTAAATATTAATATGGGAATAGATTTTGGATTTACTTTTACTTTCATTCATTGGGGTTTCTTGGGATTTACCATCTTATATCCCAATATTGTTAAACAAAAAGGTTAATGACTTCTATTTTTTGTGGATTTTATTCCCTTTGTGATATTCACCACCCCAAGACCTGTTGAAGGAGGGACTCATGTGTCATCATCTCTCCTCCATCGTGAGGAAGGAAGGGTGGGTCACCTTTTCATCCCTTCCCTCATCTTGAAGATGGGAGGTAGTGAAAAATGGCATCAGAGCATGTTTTCATAGATTGAGAGAATGTATGGGGTTTAGTATTAGGCCTAGTGAGGATTGCATGGGATAGTGGGGAAATGGTGTTAGGAAATCTTGGCACCTGAAATAGTCTAGGGAAGACTGGCTAGGACACATGATTTTATCCCCCTTGTGATCTGATGCAAGGACCATGGACCTACTAAATGACCAAGTGAGGCTACATCGATTTCAGGGTAGAGACTCTAGAAAATATATGTGTATCATAATGACTTATGTTCCTGTGTGTCTTGGTTGATTATGGAATTAATAATAAGTAAAGACTTAAATCAAAATTTAAATTAAATTTTCCACACTACGCGGACATATGATTTCCTTGATTCCTTTTTTTATATGGGACTCGGACATCATCCATGAGTGGTATAAGCCGTTGAGTCCTGACAAGTTGACCTGGTTGATTAGTGTATGGACAATTGAGAGGAGGAAGATGAACAGTAACAGAAGACTCTTAGTCCTTTATGACATCATAATCTAAGGAATTATAAGGGAAGAGTGTCATACATAGAGACAGAAAGTTGGATTGAGGAGCTAGTAAATTCTTTCAGCTTGATCCATGCTCTGATAGAGTACTCTGTTCCTCGAGTAGTGATCCAGATGATAGAATCAGAAAGTTAGTGGTGGGCACATTACCTCAGAGATATATTGGATAATATGGTTTCATGGTATGTCATTAATTAATAGTTTCATGAATAATTCCATTCTTCCATGATGAATTTTGAATAGAGGAAGGAGTTAATCCTCATCCTAAGGGGAGTATGTTATTGAAGGATCTAGGGATCAAATTCAAGGAACTCCTTCTCTTTTCTCTAGATCAATTTTTGGATGAGGATTCGTTGGCGAAGCGCTTGGAGGAGGCACTTAAAACTTCTCTTTCATATGTTGTCACTCCCTTTACTCTAACAACATACATGGAAATTCAGAATAAGGATGATGTAGATGAGAGTATTCACTCGCTATGATGTGCACCATGATGGGATAGGAATCCTTGTTTGTAAAATGGAAAGTAGTACGTGGTAGTTTTTGGAATTAGGGACTTCAACGTTCCAGTCAGTAGGGATTAGGCTGCAGCAATTCTAGTTCCAATCTCAGGGTCCTATTCATTTCTCTATAGTCTTGGGACTGAGCAGATTTGTTTGTGAAAGATATGGACATCTTGCGAATGAGTTCCCGGTTTATGTTCCATATAGTGGGGGTGGGAAGGTACAACACCAACCATAACATCAGTAGTTTCTAGATATACCCATTTACCAACTTGGGTAGCGATCTACCACTCCACTGAGGGTAGATGGTGATGGAGGAGGCCAACCTATGGGTTCTTATCAAGGACCTCAACCAGGGAATGGTTGGGGAGGAAATCAATAAAAAAGAGGATGGGGATCTGGGTGTGGGAAGTTAGAGGACACAGAGGTAATAGTTCCAGTAGGTTGAGAGATTTCTTGATGCATGAACAACATATTTAGTACCCCATGTGTGTGATTTTATTTATTCAGTATCTTCACACTCCTTTGTTTTACCATGACTAGCCCATGGCCTAGGTTACGACATTTATAGACCTTTCATGCCCCTAGTGATGAGAATGTAAATTATAAGTCCTACCAGCTCACATAATGTGTTTCTGAGGATGTAAACTGATGTTGGGTACACATCGGTCTAGTGGAGTTCATCTTCTGCTACAGATGCATCCATACGATGTCATCTTGGGAATCGACTGATTGTTCTCTATCCATGATTTTTTTGAATTCAATTGGAGAATAGTCATGTTCCTGAATATGGGTGGCCATCGCGAAGCATTCGTTGGTGAGGGGAGATGTCAGGTGGGAAGTCGACCTATGGAGCCTCTTCCATCCTTGTTAGTTGAAAGGACAGTGGAATCAGTAGACACAAAGATGGTGGATGTTTTGGGGTTGTTAGGGAAATCCCGGAAGTCTTATCTAAAGAATGTGTGTCTCTACCCCCTCGATATGACATATAGTGCAGTATATACTTGAAACCCAGTGCACATCATATTTATATGGATCTCAATAGTATGGTGCCTTATGAGTTGTGGGAGTTTTCAATTCTAGATGACGACCTGATGAAGAAGGTTTTTATTTGGATAATTGTGTCATCAAGGGGATATCCAGTCTTGTTTGAGATGAAGTCAGACAGTGGCCGAAGACTCTCTATAGACTATGAGAGACTAAATCAGGTGATGGTCAATAACTTTTACCCCCTTCCAAGGATCTTTTAACTTTTCAACTAGTTAAAAGGTGTATTTTGGATCTCTATGATCGATATATGGTCTGGATATCACCAGTTGAGGTTAATAGAGGGTTACATCCCAAGGATTACATTCAGGTGTAGGTATGGGCACATTGAATTCTTGGTCATGCTTATAAGTGTCATGAATGTACCATCCGTGTTCATGGAGATCATGAACTCTGATTTTCAAGAGTAACTAGACTTGTTCATTTTCATGGACATCGACAACATCCTGATTTACTCATGGTTAGAGGAGGAGCATGTTGAGTAGCAGAAGACTATATTTTTTGTCCTCCGACAACAGCAGCCCTATGGAATATTTGTTGAAATACAACTTTTGGATGCAATATGTTCACTTCCTTGAACATGTGGTGTCTCATAAAGGGATATCAGTGCACCCTTCAAAGTATAAATCAATTATTTCATGCAAATCACCTAAGAATTTTGTAAAGGTTTGTAGCTTCTTGGGGTTTACATGATATTATTGGAGGTTCATTCCTGAATTCTCTTTATTTGTGGCTCCATTAACATATTTGACCCTAAAGGACCAAGAATTCATTTGGAGTGAGTATTGTTAGGCAGCTTTCAGCTATCTGAAGGGGAAGGTAGTCAGTTCCCGAGTGCATAGGTTACCAGAGAAAGGGGTGATGTTCGAGGTGTTATATGACGCTTCTAGCCTTGGATTGGGATGTTTTTTGATGACATAGTAAAGAGTAATATCTTATAGATATAATAAATTTCATCCTAATGAACATAATTATGCCACCCATGATCTAGGTCTTGCATCGATCATGTTTTCAATGAAGATGTCGTGGAATTATCTAATTGGGAAGCACTTTGTGGTATTCACGGATCACAAGAGCTTGAGGTATATATTTTACCAGTGAGATTTGAACTTACGGTAGTGAAGGTGGATGGATTTTCCCCAGGACTATGACCTTGAGATCAATTAAACCCCACGATAGGGGAATGTGTTGGGTGATTCCTTGAGTAGGAAGTCACAAAAAGATGTATTTTGGAAATCCATGGATGCTTGGAAGGTGAGGTAGGAGTTAGCCTCTTTTCACCAGGACGTTAGGGAGGATAGTGTCAGTGGTTAACTATTTTAGATGATAGTGTAGTCTTCCTTTGTGCGACAAGTAGAGGAGTCTATGTCGGGAGACTTAGAGGCTGAATTGATGTGTGGTCGCATTGTACTAGGTGATGCTCTGGAGGGATGGTAAGAGGATATCCAGAATCAAATGTTGTTCTATGGGAATCTATTTGTCCCACGTGAAATTCATGATTAATTTCTCAGTAAGTTAAATACCTCAAACATGGTGGTGCATCTAGGAGTCTCTAAGATGTACTGGGCCTAAGGGATTAGTTTTGGTGGCTCTGGGTAAAGCTTTAGTGGGGGAGTATGTGGAATGGTTCCTAGTGTGTTAGAAAGTGGAGGATGAGCACCATGTTCTGGGAAGTTTGTTGCAGCCATTGGATGTTCTCGAGTCGAAGTGGTATGACATCACGGTAGATTTCATCCTAGGGCTACCTATGGATCAGGGTGTTTATGATGCTATGTAGGTAGTGGATGATCGTTTGGATAAATTGTCTCACTTATTGGAAATAAAGGTGTCAATCATAGTAGATACCTTAGTGTAGAGGTATGTGGATGAGTTGGTGAGACTCCATGGAGTTCCAATATCCATTGTCTCGGATAGAGATTCGGGTTTTAAGTCATGGTTCTGGACGAAATTGCAGCATTCCTCTGGCTCCTAGTTACCCCTTATCACTTCTTTCCACCCTAATATAGATGGGAAGATGAAGTGTACCATCTAGACATTGGAGGATATGTTTCGATCAAGGGTTCTATACTTCATAACATTATGGGTATGACCATTTCCCCTAGTGGATTTTCCTTATAATAATATCTATCACTCTACCATTATCATGGAACCATTTGAATCCTTGTGTGGAATAACATTTCATGCACCCTTATGATGGATAGATGTAGGGGAAGAAGCCCTTCATGGACCAAGAATAATGCATAAAATTATATATAAGGCTCAGCTTGTGCATGAGAGGATGAAGGCAGATCAAGATCAGTAGAAGTCATATTCTATTCATTGGGGTAGGCCTTTGGAGGTCATGGATAGGGAGAAAGTGTTTCTAACTGTCTCCCTTCAATGATTAAAGAGGTGGTTTGTTTGAGGAAGTAAGATTTTTCTTATGTTCATTAGACAGTTTGTGGTGTTTGGATGAGTTGGAAAGGTTTCATATCAGCTCGTGTCCCCTACACATTTGGAAAGGATCCATGACATCTTCCATGTCCCTTAACTCTGTTGGTATCTACACAATGACTCCAACATCATTTAACGGGGAGAATTTGATATTTAGGATAACTCTATGTTGGTATAATGATTATTAAGGATCAATTATCATAAGGGTAATGTGTTTCGTGGATAGACCATTCCTTTGTTTCATGTGATCTAGAGGAAAAATGGCCTTGAGGAGAGTATTTCGGATTGGGAGGCACAAATGCATGCCCAGTACCCAAATCAATTCATAGTTTTTCCCATGTGTTTTTTGTACCTTGCTTATAATGTATTGTTGACTTTGTTTGAAGTATGATAATATTTTTTCATGATAAATGATTTTTGTGTTAAGATTCATGACTATGGGTTGGGGTGAACCTAATACCTGATGAATATTATTTAATTTGGAAGCGATTAAACATGTGTGGACGATTTTGTGGCTCCCAAAGTGTATAGTATCTTTACATGGAGGAAGGCTCTTCATAATCCATGTATCTGGACATTATATGCTTTGGCGTTCATATGATTTCCTGGGTCTGGAGAGACTTAGTGATTCCCCAGTTTTTCATTAGATAGATTTCAAGGAGGTTTCCCTATAGAGCATTGGTGGTTCCCATGTTTTCCAGGAGATAGATTTTAAAGAGGTGTTCCTGGATGTCAAGGTTTTAACTCTAGCTTTAGAACAACACAAGTAGGTTTTCTCTATATAGGTATCATAAGAATAATTGTTTGGACCTATTTTCTTCTAGTTAGTTTTAAATTATGGAGGGTGAGAATTTTTTGAGAGTTATCTAATGTAACAAAATGATTTTTCTTAATATTTATTTTGGGAAAGTATACTATTTGTAGTTTTCTTAGGGGTCACTGTGACTTCTCCAGGTACTCTTCCAAAAACAAACTCTGTTCCACCAATCGTTTTCACAGAAATTGTGTCACTATTATGGTCTCACTGTTATGATAACACTAGTCACAGTCGTACTAAAACAATTGCACCAGAAAATGTTGCACCATTACAATGGCACAAGTCATGGTCACACTGTCATGTTTGCACTGTCATGGTCTCACATCGAGAGGGTGGCACCGTTATAATATCTCACTATACTGGTGGCACCATTAGGGTGGCATTGTTACTGTGTCTCACCAAACGGTGTCCCACCCTTTGCCAATTGTTTCCTAGTTTCCCATGTTTTCTCAGTTTCGCCCCTCTATAAATTTATTTGAGCTAAATTGTGTTTAATGGATTTTTTTAGTGTTTTAAAGAGGTAGTTTCAAATTTTATTAATTATATATTCAAATATCATAGAATCCCATGGATTTCAGATACTCAAACTTCATGGACTTAATCATTATATATCATGATCCCACACAAATAAATTTTGGAAACTGTTCTTCCTTTAAAATTGGATATCGCTCAGAAAAGTCAGGATCTTCCTTTCCTGGTGCATGTTTCATTAGGGCATCTAGATCCTTTCTCTCTTGATGAGTCATTCTTCTATTCAAGATCCTTTATGCTCAGATTTCCTGGAGTTCCTTGCTTCTCGTGTGATCCCTTGATCTTGGCAAGAGGAGGATATTTAGTCATTTGATAATCCTAGTAGGGATTTATTTCACTTACCTTTAATTGTTCATATTATAAGGTGGGTGTACTAATGATTACTCCTAAGGAACAACTAGATAAATTTCGTAAAACATGAAAAAAAATTAGAATTGAATATGATCAAAAGATAACAAGGATGAGTAAGATAATAGACTAGTAGTGGGAAAATGTTTGATCACCTGTTTTATTTATTATATTTGATTATTATATGCATTTTTTGGGTGTACCCCTCAAAACAAATCATGGTCGTTGGTGGTATTTTCTTTCACAACAATGTTTTTCTGTTTTGTTGAGAAGCATGAATGAATGATTGTAAACCTAAAATCCAATTAATCACGTACACTTGTTTGAATAAATGGATACTTAAGGATCTAGCTTGTTCTGTGATCACCCATGTTATAATTAAGTATAATTAAAGAACATCTATTATGTAAACATGAATGTATATATATCCTACTGATAGGTGTGGCTGAACACCATGTTTTTATGAATTCTATAAACTTTTGTGAGTTGTGTAGTGCTGCTATTTGGGGCGCGGCGATGGCTACAGGGTTGGAAAAAGGATTTGGTTCTATTAGATGGGTGTTGTATGTGTGCACATTAGGGTTGTGTGTAAATAGAAGTTGTTGTGGGATCTATGTGTGGGGTAGTACATGGGGTGTGTTTGTATCCCCGTTTGAGAGTTCTATTTATTGTGGAATGGGTGAACTTATAGGTAGCTTAACTGTCATTGTTGTTTCATGGTCGCATAGAGATGTCAAGTAGTGGGGATGTTGTTTGGTTATGAATTTATATGCAGTGGGACTGCATTTGAGAGTTGTTGGGTCGTGGGTCTACGGAGCTGGGTTGTGGGGGAAGGATTGTGGGGTATAATTATGAAGAATGGTTTTTGTAAACGATTGAACAGGTGTCTAGGAAGATTGGGGGTTTTGTAGTGGGAATATAGTTTAGTTTTTCTTGTTGATTTGGTGTGATTTTGGTTAATAGTTTCCAGCTAGTGGTGAAACAAAAAAAGTGATCCCCTTAATTAATAAATGGAAGGTGATTAAATGACAAAGGGGGTAGTCTTGTGTTTTATTATGGTTGTTCGTATGGTTATTCATATAGGGGTAGGATAAAAGGAGGTTGCATGGGTTTCTTTCTTTTTTATAAACCCATAGGTTGGTCTAAGTGAATTTTTATCTATATATATAAATTTTAGTTTATTTTCATATATATACACACACCACCTTTGTTGAGCACCATATGTCGAGAACCCCCTTCCATGGGGGAGGGTGACTTTACCAAAATCATTGTGGGTGGATGGATGGCTGGTTATTGACGTTCTTCCTCAAACCCTATTCCGAAATCATTCCCACATGGTGTATCCAAGAAGGTTGTAATGCCTTGAGGCTACCATAGAACAAGATCATTTGGGTGAGGGATTGTTTTAAATGATATAACTATGTGTTTAGGGTCCAGGTTGTGTTCTCATGTGTCATTGGGATGATTCGCACGTGTCTTCAAGAGAGTGGCATGGTTGTTTGTGGCCCAAGTGTCTATGAGTAGGACTGTGTTTGTTTTGAGGCCCTGATGTGTGTGGGTCGTTGTGGCCGTGGGATAGAGTTTGGGAATTGAGGTAGCATCAAGATGTTAGTTATTATGAATGAGAATTAACTAGTGGTAAATTGGTGTGGGGTACCCAAATATCAATGTGTTTATACTATTTATTTACATGACATGCATTGTTTGGTGAGCATTCCTTGGTGAGGCTAGGCTAGTTAGTCTTACTTGGTAGGTTCATTCAGGTTCTACTTTTTTCTTAAATAGAAATTAATATGATCCCCACTTTTCCATTATTATCTTTAGTTTCTGTACTACGTATACATGTATACTCACCCTATATTTATAAAACTATTATGAGGTTTCCAGAAGTTCTTTAGGTAAAGTGTTGGACATTACTAGCTTGGGAATCAGGATTAGTTCCTCTTGATTCTCAACCTTTGATATTTTATTTTGGTACTTTACATTGGATTTTTGTTGTAATTTGTACCAGTTTTACCTAAACATGCTTGTGGTAACAGATTTTCTCTTTAAATTTACATTCATTGTTTCAAATATATTGGGATTCACCATCTTATCTACCAATCTTGTTAAATAAAAAGAGAAATTCCATCCATTTTTTAGATTCTAATCACTAGGTACTAGTCGCCACCTCGAAGCATTTTCAATTCAGGACTCACGGTTCATTATCTCTCCTTCATCTTGAGGAAGGAAGGGTGGGGCACCTTATCCTCCCTTACCTCATCATGAAGAAGGAAGGTCGTGACAATAATTAATTTATAATAACTAACTTACTTATTTCGTTATAAAAGTACAATAATTCCAACAAAATTATAATTATTTAAAGAATTTAATATTAAAAATGACGGAAAAATAATTCATTTTACCATGTTTAATATACATAAGTCATTTTTCGGCTATGAATGGAACATCATCAAAACACATGATGTGGACTTAACTGACTAAATAATTAAATATTCCCATGAAATATAATGAATGTTATAGTTTAATGATAAAATAATAAATCATTAAATGTTTTAAATAAAAGTAAATGATTTAATTATATATATTATATAGGTTTTAAATAACACACATGACATGTGTGCACTTGAGGTAAGGGTTTTCATTGTTCAATTTCAACTAATTGGGTTATACATCTACTTCATTAACTTTGTTATACCACGATTATGTGTGAAATGACATATAATTTTATAATTTTATTTTTAAAATTTTATTTTTTGGATTGAAAATTGTTATATTTAAACACTTTTTTACTTATTCTAACTTCAATGATATGATCGTTGTATGAATTATTCATCTCAACATTTTTTGTTGATCCATTTCTTCTAATATATTCATACATCACTTTATCATGTGTATAGAAAATCTATTTGATTATTTATATGATAAATAAATATTTTAACATTATATATAGTGATATATTGAATTATTTTCACAAAATAGATATTTATTAAAATATTATAAATTATTCATGGGGTTTTATGGTCTCTATCTCAATAATTTAGAATATAATTAATGTTTTTACCCATATTTCATTATATATGGAGTACATATATCCCTATTACTTTTTTATCAAATAATTTTATAAAAGTTATTGCCTCTAAATAATGATGTTATGTTCCATTATTTAATTAATTTTGGATTCCATCATTAGCCATGTTGAAATAGTTTCTCAATGCAAACATGCTTTTTTAGAGATTTTTTTCACTTTTATTCATTTATAAGGTGTATACAATGAATCATGACATAAGATATCATTTATATTTTTATTCACATCACAATTTGTATTTCTTATTTCTTTCATCATTTCAAATTATATATCATTGAGAAATCCTAAAAATTGGGGTTTCTTTAAAAAGAATATTTTAATATTTTTAAAGTCTATTATCTGTACCCATTCTCAATGTTCTCAATATTATTTAATGATTATAATTTCTTTAACATACATTATTTCCTAATTTTATTGTGTTAGACAAATGAAAATATTTTAAAAGGGTTTAATGTAACATATCTTAATATTTTTGACATGGTTCTCTTTAGAATTTATAGAAATTCATGAAATGAGTGGCTATTTTAAACCATTTAAATCATAAAGGGAATATTTTCTTATTATAAACATTATTTCATTGAAACTTCTATTACATGTTATCATTGACTATTTTCATGAAAATATGTTTCCTACTATTCAATGTATTTTTATTTAGAACGATATCATAATTAAATGGTACTTGTACCTAATATATGATTAATGTTCTATATATTATTTTAATGGAATTTTTATTTAAATCAGAATCCTTTAGTGTTTCATCTACATCATTGAGAAAGTGATCACATAATTACATCAATATTCTTTACATGGATAGATTTTGATTATTGTTTTAATGAGGTTATTGTTGGACCTATTAAAATACAATGGGTAATTAAAGTAATAATAAAATTTAAGAAGTTTTTAAATGATTAATAATGAAAATTAATGGTAGAGTTTGTTATTTTGGTTTTTATATTCACCATTTTGTGTCTAATTAAGGGTGTTCATGCACATTCATGATTGTACCCTAATTTTGTTTTCATCCTTTGATATGTCATCACATCTCTAGGTTGGTTAACCTGTATTACCACATTCCAATGTTATGAGACCACTATAATCAAGTTTGATTATGTCTAATCTCTGATCAAAATGGGACAATGGGTTTTTTGTTTCTCAATTAATAGATTTATCCATAAAGATATTTTAATATTCTAAGTCTCCCTCGTAGTTTTGATACAAGTTAGCAATCACATTTTCATTACTTTCTTGTAGTCTATGGAACTTAATTATGATTTTTTTTGTCATGATAGGTAGGATATACAAAGAAAATGTTCGCAGTTACATTGGACATGTTTGGCCATGTATAGATGTTGGAGATGTAGGGAGTATATAAATTTCCTCTTAATAATGATTTGACGGAATCTCTTGTGTGAGGAATCATAGGTATAGAATATATGACCTTTTTTCTCTATCATGAGGAATCTTATTCTAATGATGTAAGGATTCTAGGGATCATTTTCCTTAATAATCTCATCCTCTTCAGAAGATGTGTAGAATTTGATTCATTTCAAGGGGTCAAAGTTTAAGATATTGTGGGTAGATAGTCATATGTCTTTTCCCTTTCTGGATTTGTGATTATAGGTTTAAAGACTTTTGTGGATGCATTCATAGGTTTATGGCCTTACAGAAACACAACCAAAGGTGTAAACTCTTATGGGGACTAAATCACAACTATCATGTATTATGGTGATATGGTAAAAAATTAAGAGTATTATAGAGATTTCTCCAATATTCTTTCATCATGTTCTAGAATGAATATAGGTTAGATCCTAATGATGGAAAAACGATCCAGGGGGAATATAATTTTAAAAGGCTGGGTTTTAATGTGTTCCATGTGGATGATTATCTAACATCAATGTTTCATAATAATAGGGAAGAAGTTAGTAGAATCTATAGCAGTGTTAGGATATTTTCCTTTAACCTTAAAGAGGCATCCAATGTATATAATAATGAGATATGGATAAAAATCCACGTAGTCTGAATGCATTGATTGAGGTCGTATAACCATATTGGTCTATATAATTTAACGTCTTCAATTAAATATTCTTGTTTCTAAAAAATTTTAGCAATAAGGGATGAAGTTGGTATTACAGATATGGGATACATATAATATAGGGGATCATCAAATTCTTATCAAAGGACACATCCTATATTTTTCATATTGGGTAATTCTATATTTTTACAACATCTGATGAGGATGTTATTATGTTGTACAATATCATGCAACTTGGTTGTTATCATGAAATTTGATGTCATGTATCTAGGACATTATGATATGTATTTTCATGTATTATATCTTTTAAATTAGTCTATGTAGTTTAATATCATAATGATAAAATCATTTTTGGTAGTAACACATAGAGCTTCCAAAACTAATCCATGGTATGTGAAAATGAGGACATAGAACTATCATTCATTAAAAGAAAATGAATTTTATCCCTTTGATAATTTAACAGATGGGGATTTTGTTTTTACTAGGTATGTGATTTTATAAGTGAGAATAATTAGTACACATCCCATTTTCGTGACATGGTATGGGGATAGAGGTTAGATTTATTATTCTTACTAGTAAAAGTTTACATAATTGCTTTTATTTTGTTTTGATAAAGGGTCATAAAAATGATGATGGATGATAGTAAACATGCACATGTGACCCAAAATAATTGAACCTAGGTGGATAATGCATATGTAACCCATGCGTTGATATTTATCACAACTAATCATAGTGGATAGAGAAATCTGACCAGGGATCCGATATTTCTGTCATTCAACATTGAGTTCCACACACCATGAATTTTTTACCAGAAATGGAAGAAAATAAATAATATGGAAATTATTTATATGGAATAGTTATGTGAAATTTTATGGGATATATTAAGATAGAAGTTTCATGAATGAAATTAATATTGTGTTATATCACCATACTATCATGGTGTGTTTCTTGTGGACATATCTAATAAATAATAATTTGTTTTGGGGCCTATGGTAATTATTTCACATAGGTTCTCTAATTGTAAGAATCCATGATGTGACTGGAGTTATGATAGTTATTGAAATAATAATGTTTGGGGATTCAGGCATGAATCTATAAAAATGGTTGGCTTCTACTAAGTGTTACAACATTTAATCATTAATGAATGATATGTTTGGTGTGTGAAAATATGTGGTTTCACCTCTCATGAAATTTCCTCCATGTAAAGATCATGTAAAGAAGATTTTTAATGACTCATTTCTTAAAAAACTGACACACACACAATGATTTGGTGTGCTCATACATCAAGAAGAAGAAATCGGCCTTCCTAACATTTTTTTGGGATTTGCATCATCATTTAAATTTTATGTGGATGACTTTTCCTGTTGTGTGCATTTGATTTGGACAAAAAAATGGGAGTCGAACACAAGGTGTCAAAGTTGAACACAATAAGTCCACTAAATCTAGAATGGTTCCTTCAATATATTTATCTTTATTTTACTGTAATTAGGTATTTTTTTGTGGAGAATTGTTATTTATTCCATAAAAATCTCCCATTTAATTCTCCCTATAGGGGGAGTAGATGGTAAAATTTCATGGAAAATACAGTAATTTGGGGAATTTTTTATTGCTTTTGATAACACTGATTTTTGTTCATGAAACCTTATTTCATACAAAAAGATCATGGAGGTCCCACACCAATAAATATTATGATGGTTCCATAGTGTGTACACCTACGTTTTAACATGAAAAACATTTTTTCAAGTATGGAAATCATAAAACATGTGTAAACTCACAAGCCTTATCAACATGACATTCCTAAAACTACTCACAAATTAAATAATTTTCTTGAATAAATTTCTTCTTACTTTTATTTTCATGAAACTGTATTCAATTGTGTAAAAAATATGATATCTATTAGATTTACTAATGTTTCATGATCAATCATATGATAATAATAAAAATATCCAGAAATGGTCATCTAAGCCACTCAGAGCACTAATGTTTCTATTTTTACATCTAGGGGTACAGTAATGGCTGGAAAACATATGATCATTCAATACATGATAATTATTGTTAAGATAAAATATATCTATTTTTCGTATTTAAGGAAGTGTAGAGAGTATGTATCCAGGGGAATAGGCAACCCATTGAAAATTTTGGCCTAATAGATTATATAGCTAACTCAACCATGCAGACCAACATGTCATGATTATTATTCACTCATCATGATGAAACTCAACACTATAATATAATAACTACATGTCACTTTTTCTGGGATAATGTGATTTTCCCCATCAAAACATTATATGGAATTATAAGAAATGTTCCAATATAATAGCATAGTGATGAGAAGTTCCCTTCCCATTACACAACAATTTTCCAAACTATATCATGAATAGTAGTCAGTTGGGCTGGTATGAGGATTTTAAATTACATTTTAGAAGAAAATTCATAAAATAATGGGAACGGGTGTATTTTTTATTATACATGTGTGATGATTATGTGTTCATGTTGCATCATATTGGACAATATGAGGTAGTTTAGTTGTCTGAATTTCATGTCTACTATCAACAGTAAACGTTGATTTAGATCCTCAGTTTGTGGTCCCTAACATCAAACACATTACACCATCATTATGGGGAAGTGGGAATCAGTATATGGGAACACATCCACATTATATTGATTCACCTGATTTGATTTTAGAATAATAAATTCCTCGAGTGATTTGGTAGATTTCCAACAAGGATGAAATCCCTCTTTATCTCCACATTAATGTTTTAATATTATAGTTTATATTCTCAGTGTCCTTGATATACATTATTTTCACTCTTTTGATATTTAAAATATCATTTCAAATTTATACATGCATGTTTAGTTGAGGTCCATGAAGACACTACTAAAATTTGGAAGAATACTTCCATAGAATATGGGGAGCCAACTTTAGTGTCTTCTCTCAAAGACTTTACGGAGGATGTTCCTATAGGGGAGATCGGATTGGAGGCTCTATGTTCACCTACTCTTCTAATCATATAAATGGGGCTATGCCTAACATTTCAATGGATTCCCCTTCTGTTGATGTTGTGGGAAACACTAGATGAATTATCATCTAGATACCCATCAATATATGAGGAAATCCTATAATTATACTCAATATAGTTTCGTTTCATTCCATGATTATTATGTGTTCTTTTTTACTAACATATTTTTTTATATTATATTGGCTGAGATATTTTTGAATTATAGGACCTCCTTGTCATGTGGGTTCCCACTAGTGTAGAGAGGTACCCAGTGGTGGGACTCCCTTATGAGACTACAAACCTATAATTGTTTGTGGGGAAGGTCACCACTCCGGAAAAAGTGACCCATGGGGTGATGTAAATTTATGTTATCATTTCACTTGTATCGTATAATCTTTTTATTAGATGGGTTTTATTTAAATGAAAAATATTTATTTATTAAATTTTTCATTATCCTTCTATGTATAAGAGTTTTTTTGAGGACTAACTATTTTTTAGTATTACAAAGGGGCCTAGGACTCTAAAGTTGTTTAGTGGGAAGGTCTAGTTCGGAGTGGTTAGTCAAACATGTGGAACTAATATTCGGCTAGGAGGATATTTTTAGCCTTCCAACAGATGTAGTCGAGGAGTTGGTGGATCTTAAGGCTGATGTGGGGGTCAAAACATGTGAATAGGATAGAAAATAAATTATACCTCTCAATATGAATCTCATTTTATTATATAATATGCATGATTTATATCCAATTATTTATGTTCTTTTGGATTTTCCCTTATACTATTTTGTTCCACCTAAATAGTTGGAAGATTTCAGGCTTAGTGTCATCCAAGAGAGTTAGAAAATCTAGTTCAAAACATCTTACAACGTACAGAACAACATAACTCACCCCAATGGATAGAACTACTATGCTAGATGGGATACATTATTCATTAGATACTCAAACAAGTAATTGATGTGGTAGAATCTTTCTCACTTAATGTGTTGGCCCAAGACTACCTCACTAAGATGGTGAAAACAGAATAGTAAGAGTTTTATGCTTCTGGTCATAATGTACATTATATAATTGTCAAAACATTCTAGGTAGATGAACAATATATTACTCAAGTAGATGGGTAATCTTAGAATAATATGGTTTTTATCAATGTAATGGGAGAGAACATCTGTTAGTAGACGGAATAGTTAGTGGTGGATAGGGCTGAGGTAGTGAGATAGGAATTCATGTTGGAATATTGTATAGGAAAATAGTATGGGTTAAATATATGAGCCATCATGCATCACCCTATGACCTAAGTGGACAAAATTGAGCTATCTGGGTTGGAATAGTATATTGGCCCACCAAAAAAGAACTTTCAAGTTGAAGTAGTCTCTTTCATAGGCTGATGCATAGGGGCCTTATATTTTTACTTGATTTTTCAGTAATAAAGTATAGTCTTTGGACTATGTATCTCTCTCCAAATTGGGTATTTATTTCCTCCCCAAGGTCATATGTGTTTATTCTTAGAACATGGATATTATAATAATATGATGATAAATATAAATGTAAAAACCCAATATTCTAAATTACACTTCCTTTCAAATAATTCAATATCATGCATTGTACACAATACCGAGTTTGAGCACACCATGACCAATCAAATAAGACATTTTAAAAGAATTTATGAATACTATTAACAAAATTTTGAAATTTTATAATTTTATTTATCAAAATAGACTTTATTTTTATATTATAATTTCAAAATTAACTTAGGATAAGTTTTTGGTATTTTTCTGAAAACATTCAATTTTTTATGAAATTTGAAAAACATTCCTTTATGGATTAAAACAGCCTTTTTCATTCGAATAATTATTTTAAATTAAATTTATTTTAAATTAAAAATATATAAAAATACATATATTATTCCAATTTAAGTCCTTGAAATCATTTATATAAAATAAATAGATAGAAAAATTCATTGATCATTTCTAACGTCTTTTTACACACCTTCTAGCCAAATTATATGATTAGAATTAGAGATAATTTCACCACTACTATGAATTTAATATCAGAAATACAACTTACATGATTGTAATCAAGATGAAAAATGTGTTTTAATGTGATAAAATTAATATTTGCTGAATAATATCATTTGAGTTTCTTTTAGCACGATTAAATGTAAATTGTGTAATTAAAGTTAAAAATAATATTATAATAGTATAATGTTACACTAACACATGTCTTAACATTATTGGATGAGTAATGGATGGCTAAGAAAACCCTTTGGACACATATTTGTCCTTTAGAAGCAACTTTGTTGTTATTATGACATTTATAACATTTAATTTTATGTAAAGGTAAAAATATCATGAACATGACTCTTATTACTATAAATATTTAATATGGCCTTTTATAAGTAATATCTTATAATATAAATAGTAATTATAAATATAATGTTATATTCAACATCATGGTATTTTATTCATAATTTTTTGACATAATGTAAATAAATTTAATTATGACACAGTGATGATCGAGTTATTACCTTATTTATGAACTATTCAAATAAATGGTATTCAAAATATTAAAATAAATGTAATTTGAAAACATTGAAGTCATCCAAGAATTTTATTGATTAATATGAAATTTTATATTTGATTTTATTCATTTTATATTTGATTTTATTCATTTGGTTCGATGTAATAATTTTGTTATGATATTAACCATAAAAACAAGTATTAAATAGTGTCAAAATACATATAAATGTGATTTTAAATTAATACTAATTTATTAAATGCTATTAAAATACTAAAAATATAAATTTCTTCCAAATAACATGGATTGTGATAACAATGTCATAAATTATCCACTTTGGGTTCTCATGTGATTTAATTGTAACTATATTTACCATGTAGTGTAAAAATACAGGAAGACATGGTTAGAGTTAAACTATATAACTACGGGAAAAAAATAAAATTTAAGGTTAAATTTATGACATAACTTGTCTAAAACCAATTGTTTGAGATTATTTTGACACATAATCATCTTTGAATCGAGTTAAATATCATTAGAGCAATTAGAAACTGAAAATCATTTTATAATAAATTAATTTGTTTTGATCTTCCAAAAGTGCCCCTTACTCATTTTATAAAATGAAACCTCTCATTTTATTTAATACACACCTCCAAATAACATTGGCTCATCCGAAAAAATCCCATTTACTCTCCCAATATCTTTCATATACTTCTGGAAGGTACAGTTTGGGCATAAATCCATCTAGTAGAGTCTTTTTGTGAAATCAAAATGAGTCACCTGAAAAGAGGTAATTGTTTTATCACCTATTTAAAAGTTCTTTTCATCTCCTACTTACTATTTCTATATTATTCCAAAAATAAAATAATAACTAAATTACCTTCCACATGATGATATGTTATAATAATTATCAGAAACCCATATTCTTATTTTTACCAACCTTATGAAAAACAATATCACCAGGATTGTGTATGTACAACTTACTGTCTCCACGATGTGGTGTAAATTATTTTTGTTGTACACTTTATATATATGGTCATATGTATGAATATAATAGATGTAAATAATCACTAAAACATTATATTGTTTCTTTAAAATTTATATTCCTTCCAATTTCAAACCATTTATCCATTACTAAAATGATACTATTGATCGAGCATACTTGCGGCTTACCATCTCCACTATGCGAGGAGACTAATCTTCCACATTCACAGTCTAATATTGATTATAAGAATAAATATTATCAATAATGATGAAATATATGAAATAATATTTCTACTGGGATGATATATTTATATACATATTTTTCATTCACTTACTACCATTCAATATGATAAGAAAACAGAATCAATGTTCATGCATACGCACGACCTACCGTCTCCATGAACAGTGTGTTCAATTTTATTGATATATTTATTATATATATTTATATACAGAATATATATTATTTATAAATATTTTTTAAATTATTTAAGTAATTAAATTATTATCTAAGTAATACGATCCAAAAAAACAAGTCAAAACACATCCGATAAAGAAAGCGATTATTACCTGAAACACTGCTTTAACTTAGAAATTATTAATAAATGTGTAATATAAAGTCATAAATGAATCATATATGATATCATAAATTTGGATATGTTCTATGTATAGTTTAATAAAAAAAATCCAGCTATTATATAAAAGTATAAGTCACATTCGTATAAAGAAAATTATTAGGTATGGGTAAATTCCTCAATATCATTATTATTTGAGATTGTTTATGTGTAATTATTTAATGGAAAATATATATCATCCATGTCCATGTTTCATATAACTCATTTTAAAAGGAATATTTTATGGTTTTATTGATGAAAATATTTAACTAAAACATCATTTTAAATATTTTAATGATTTATTTTTCTAAATAGGTTTTATAATTGACCATGTTTTCTAAATGATATTAAGGATTTTTTTATATGTACTGGATTGCATTAACATTTAATTTAATTTAAAAAGTTTCAAAGTGGTGTGGTACACTTTTATTCAAAAATATCTTATAAATTAATTCCATTATAAATTTTGAAACTTTTAAATGATTTCTGGGAAAAGGGATATTTCTCTCAAAGAGTTGTACTGACTATTTTTATTTATGAAAAAATAATTTATTGGATATTATGATCGATTGATGTTGATTTATTATAATACAATATTCCATATTGTATTGAATGAGTTATTATATGTTAGACTATAGATGTGCTAAATTTATAATGTTTATTTTTTATGGTTAATGTATTGGAATTTTGTATGCTACTTTTAATATGAATATTAATGTTATGTTTTACCCTTTTCATATATGGAATGCATTGGTCATAGTAGGTGACTGACGAGGCCTGCTATAGACCCTCTATGAATCGGTAGGTCTCATGAGACCAACTTGTGTCTTATCATAAGGCCTTGATATAATTTTTTTGTATGGTCCTAGAATAAGTCCTTTACATAGTGGTTATGATTTATGACATTATGCATTCCCTCATTATGATATTTGTTACTGATTTTACACATGATTATTCGACTACTGGAATATCCATGTAAATGTTTAACAAGATTTATTTGATTTATTATTTTCATGTTATTTTGATTATAATGTTGTAAATGTCTTCTATTTTAGTTTAGTATATTTCCTTAAAATTTTATTTCTGATTTCTTCTGCTATATTTTGTATCCTTACTGAGCATTTGAGCTCACCCATTTCTTTTGTTTTATTTTCCCAGGAAGCAAATAAGTGTTTTACATTTGATATACCAAATTAAGATAAGGGAATCATGGATTTATAACAGGATTATATATGTTTTATTTTATGCTACAAATTTTATTGAAAAGGAAATGTATGTAATTAATTTTCCAGGATAACAAAATTGATTGGTCCTTCGGGACTTGATTCTTTTTAATCTTGTCAATGTATTAAAATAATGCACCAAATCTAGATAACTGTGTTATGGGAATTACAATTTGTATCAAATGATGTTGAGTAACAACATTTGGAATATATTTAGAAAACAGAGATTATGGATCATAACCCTAAGATAGTATATAAAGATATGTATTGTAGAGCATACTATAATTTTGGTAAAATATAGATTATATAGTAATTCATAGAAAATACATCCCTATCGTGATTCTACAAGTGTATTTGGTCCTAGCACAGATCTACCTAAAGGTGAAAACATGGACAAGGCGTTCCTAGTTTGACTCTAGGTAACCCGGTATATGATAACGGGCCTTACTGCATACCTCTTTTGACACTCCTAGAGGGTATTATTAGGATAATTCATATTTTCTTTAAAACCCATTATGAATGATTTAGGATTAAGTATTTCTTCAAATAAACCATATTTATGATCATAGATTAGATATGCATAAATATTTCAATTTATGTTAATAATTTTACTAGTTTATAATTATTCTTTCTTATTCATAACATAATCTTGTGTATGCCTAGACGAAATGGAAATCGTATCAATTCATTTACTCTATATAGAGATTCCCCTCTTATAAATGATAATGACAGTGGAGTTGGTCAAACAACAAGTATAAAATAGCTAATAACTATACTGTGATATTTGACTTAGGTTATGAATAATAAACATACCCATATGGAGTTTCTAGATCCATAACGTGGAGGATCAATGTTAAAACTCATTGTGATACAACAACCTCTAACACTCAATTTGACTAGAAATCCATTTTTAGCTGATAAATGGATATGTTTCTTAGAGAAAATATTTCATTCATTGGAATGTAACAAAAGAAAAAAGGGTTTCATGGATCTTTATCATCTCTCATGAGATGTGGAACAATGGTGTTCATTATTTAAATACACGAAGGAGGATGAAGAAGTTTCAAATATGAAATATTTGGAGATGAATGAAATTTTCCTATAAAAATACGTTCCTCATGAGCAACAAGCTTATACAGAATGGTAATTTTTCAGTCTAATGAAAAAAGTGGATGAGAATATTGAAAATTATAAATCCAACTTCACAAGGATTGCAAGGCATGTCTCATACTACATACAAAACTGAAGAAGAGAACATTTTTGATACATTTATGGTTTAAACCCATTCCTTAGACCAAAATTAGTCTCACAATCTTTATCATCATATGAAGATATTGTCTCATGTGTTATCAAGATGAAAAATGAATTCTCTATGTATTATGACATAAAATGATAGAAAGATTATAATAGAATGGTCAAGAAAGAGATAGATAAAGGGGAAAAGGTAAAGGAGGATTCTCCATTATGTGATATTTGTGGGATGAAACACTCCATTACATTCCTAAAAGTAATGGGTGTTTGTTACAAATGTGGATAAAAGGTCCCAGATATCGTGATTGTAAGGGAATGAAAGAAGATGTGCTATGTGATAATTTTAAAGATATGGGACATTATGAAAATGATTGTACAATGTGTTAAGGAAATAACACCCCAAATAATAAAATGGATCATGCTCAGGATTATGTTTTTACTACGATCAAAGTAGATTAATTAATGTATTTTTGTTTTTGGATTCAAGAATTATATTCTAGGAAAAAGATTAAGGTGATATATATAAGGTTTTTATTGCATAAATTTTTGTATTTATTATGGTTTTAATATTATTAAGGTAATCTTATATTCAACATGTGACAGTGAGATCAACGTTACATTGTTTGGGGAATATGATGCTACAATTGATTTTGTTAATTTAGATACCTTTTTGGAAGAGTTTGGAAAGAAGAATTTGGGATAACCATAAAGGTTGAAATTGATTAGGTTTAATTTTTGATAATATTATTTAAGGTTAAAAAATTTCTTATGATTATTTTTGGGACGTTATAATGAAATATTTTTTACGAAAAAGGACAACCCATAGGTTGGGAGATAACCCATCACGTCAAACAAGGTTGTTGGAATCGAACCCATAACTGAAGTGTGCTAAGGCATTATCTCCTACTCCAGGTCTACAGAAACTCACTGGTTATTATAAGATATATTTCTTTATATAAGTGGTATAATTTTATATTATTAACCTTATACGATTAAGATAAATAGAAAATATTTTAATTTTATTATCTTTTGAAAAGAAATATGAGTTTTTGGTCAGAATTACTTAATGTATGAAACTCTACATGCCAATTATGTGTGCTTACCTATTCTATTGGTATATGAATTAAATTAACTATTAAACACTTAGAAATGGATCTTGAAGCCAAAAACTATTATCCCATTCCTGTTTCTGATGAATCAAATGGTCCCTCAGCTTATCACAAACTTATACCTTTTTGATTGTTACCTTTCTCTCGATCATGTTCTCTGTCACTCTCCATAATAACATTATTGTTACAATTTTCTTTAATATACATGTTTTTCTACATGGAACCCTAGTATGATTTATTTGTGGTACCCTTCAAACATTCATTTCATTATTTTAAAATAGTGGCCTCTGTAATCAATTTTTCTATGTTGGATTTCAACAACGATTTTTCCAAATGGAAAACCCCTAGTGTTCAATCCGATGATTAAATTATGAGGATTCAATTTATTGAAAGAGGGGATAATTTAGCACCCCATTAATCAATGGTAGTCTTCATTTTTTAATAATTCAATCGCATGTGTGTTATGTAACACCGAGTTCAAGCACACGGTAACCTATCAAACAGGACACTTAAATAGAGATTATAAGTACAATTTATGACATTTTGAAATTTTTTAAATTTTATTTTCCAAAATATACTTCATAGTTGAATTATTAATGTAAAAATTATCATAGGATCATTTATATTATTTCCTTAAAAACATTTAATTTTTCATGAATAGTGAAGAAAATTGCATTGTGGATAAAAACCAACTTATTAATCAAAATAAATATGTTTATTATGAAACATTAAAGTCAAATATATATATAATACAAATATTAGTCCAATTTTTGTCATTAAAATCATATTTATTAAATAATTTGATATAAAAATTCATTGAATATCTTTTACATCTTTTTACCAGCTTAATAGACACATTAAAAGATTATCTTTAAACATAATTTCACCACTTCTATGAATTGAATTTATAAATTCTGACATACTTGGTTGTAATAAAGATGGATGTTTTGGTCTAATAGGATCAAAATAATTTTGGGTGAATAGTAACTTTTTAATTTTATTTACCACAGCAAAAGGTAAATAGGGTAATTAAAGGTAATAATAATATTATAATAATATAAAGTTACCCTAACACCTGTTCTAACCTTATTTAATGAGTAATATCCAACCAGGACAACCCTTGGGACACATATTTGGCATTTTAATGCCACTTCTGTGTGATTAAGAAATTTATAACATTTAATTCTAAGTAAAGGTAAAATTATAATAAACATGACTCTTACTACAAAACAGAATTTAATATAGGGTTTTGTAAGAAATATATTAGACTATAAATTTTCAATAGATAGATTAATATATTTACTACATCATGGCATTTTATTCGTAATTTTTACACATTATATAAAGAAATTTATTTATGATACAATGATGATGAAATGATTACCTTATTTATGAAATGTTAAAATATGTGAGATTATAAATAAAAAAATAAAAGTAATTTGAAAATTTTGATGTCATATAAGAATATTTTGGATGTATATGAACTCTTATATTTTATTTAACACGTTTAGTTCAATGGAATCATGTATTTATTAATTTAAAATTCTTTTACTTTGTAGTGTCAAAATTGACATAAATGAGATGTTAGAATAAATACTATTTTATTAAATGATATAATAATAATAAAAATAAAAATATTGGGAAAATAACTTTGAATGTGATAAAAATGTCATAAATGATCCACATTATGTTGTCTTGGTATTTTATTGCAAATATATCATCCATGTAGTATAAAAATACAAGAAGATATGGTAAAAGAAAAACTATTTAACTAAGGGTTAAATCTCAAACATAAGGGTGAATTTGTGACCTAACCTTGTATAAAACCTATTGGGTGAGAGAATTTAGACCAATAATCATCTTAACCTCAATTAAAATTATTTATAATCTATTATAATCTGAAAATAAATTTATAATAAATTATTATTTTATGATCATCAGAAAATGCCCCCACCTCTCTTATATAATGTAACTTCTTATTATCTTTAATTCACACCTCCAAACCCCTTTGAATCAGCCGAACACTACCAATTTCATCTCCCAAAACCCATACAATAATTCTATAGGAGAAACATTGGGAGGAAAGCTATCCTATGGAGTCCTTTTGTGCAAATCAAAAGGAGACACCTGAAACCATATAATTGTTTTCTCACCTCCTTCAATGTTCTTTTCTTCTTATATGTCTTCTTTATCTCTTATTTCCATACTAAAAAATAACTCCAATACCTTCCACATTATAATACTTTATAATAATAATGGGAAAACAATATTCCTCATTTTAACCATTCTAATAAAAACAATATCACCCTACGTGCATACATACTGCTAATCGTCAACATGTTGTGGTGTAAATGGTTCTTACTGTACAGTTTATTATTAAGGGTATAAAGATGAATATAATGGATTTAAATAATATATATAACATGATATTATTTTTGTAAAATTAATATTTCATCCAATTTCATACCATTTAACCATTAATAAAATAACAATGAGCCTCGGGCGTGCATATGGCTTACTATCTCCACAATGCGATGAGACTCATCTTCCACGTTCACCATCCACGAACGACTATAAGAATAAAAATTATTAATAAGTATGAAATATATGACAATATAAAACTACTAGGATTATATATATATATATATATATCGTTCATTTAATTCCATGCAATACGATAAGAAAATGGATACATCGTACATGTGTATATACGGCCTACCGTATCAATGAAATGTGAGTTACATTTCATTTATCTATCTATTATTTATATTTATATAAATAATATATATGATATATAAATAATTTTTTTCATTATCGAATTATGTAAATGATGAACTAATTAATACGCTCAAAAATTATAATTCAAAACACTTATGATATATAAAGCGATTATTACCTGAAATGTTGATTTAACATGGAATTTATTAAAAATTCTGTATTATAAAGTCAAAAATGAATCATATATGATATCATAAATATGGTTTTGGTTTTGGTATAATTCAATAATATTTTAACCATTATAAATGATGATAACTCACCCTTTATTAAAGTAATGTATATGGTAAGGGTTAATTCCTTAATCTCATTATTATGTGAGATTATTTATGTGTAAGTATTTTCAGGGAAATATTTATCATCCATGTCCTTTATTCATTAACTTGTTCTCAAAATGAATAATTTAAGGATTTATGGAAGGTAATAATTAACTTGAATGTCAATTTAAATGTTTTAAAGATTTTTATTTATAAATCGATTTAATTAATTTCCATGTTTTCAAAATGATTTTAAGGATTTATTTCTATTGACATGATTTTTTTGAAATTATAATTCCATTCATAACATTAAAATTGGTATTGGACACTTTTACTCAAAAATATATTTTAAATTACTTCCTTTAAAAATTGTGTGTCCTTTAAATGATTTCATGAAAATGGATATTCCTCTCAAATATTTTTATTAATTATTTTCATCGATGTCAACATCCAATTTTGGATATTATTCTAGATTGGGGTTGATTTGTTATAGAAAAATCTTCCATATTTTATTGAATGAGACATGATATGTTTCTCTGTGGATGTTCTATTTTTATACCATTCACGATTTATGATTAAATTATTGTCATTTCGTATGCTAGTTTTATTTTGAATTTGTATGCTATGTTTCACCATATTCATATAAGGAATGCATTGGAATTAGTATGTGATGGGAAAGGCCTGCAATTTCCCCTAGATGCATCGGTAAGACTCATGAGACAAACTACTTCTTAGTACAAGGCCATGTCAGAATATTTGTGTATGGTCTTGGCATAAGGTCTTGAAATAGTGGTTATGGTGTTCGGCATTATGAATTCCCTCGTTATTATATTTGTTATTGATTTTACATATAATTATTCGACTTGTAGAATATCCATGTCAATGTTTATATGGAATTATTTGATTTATTCATTCCATATTATGATGAAGAGATTGTTTTAAAAGACTTGTGTTTTAGTCTTGTACCTTGCCACAAAAGTTTACTTGTGATAGCTTTCGCTATATGTTTGTCCTTACTGGTCATTTGAGCTCACCCCTTTCTTCTGTTTTATTTTCCTAGGAATCCAAGAAGCGTTTTATGTTTGATATATTGTTTTAAGATTGGGGAATATTTTCTTTATCAAATGATTAAATATACTATATTTTAGGTTAGAAATTATAATGTAATGGTAGTGTATGTAATGTATTTTCCAAGACTGTTAAACTGATCATTCATTCGGGACATTATTCCTTGTAATCATGAAAATTTATTAAAATAATGCACCAACACTAGGTAAATGGGGAAGCGCATTAAAATAAATGTTAAATCCACGGGATTAATTCTCATTATAATAAAAAAATATGAGTTATTTATTTTTTAATTTTATATGAGTAAAAATTAAGGAATAAAATGTTGGAATATGAATTATTGATATACAAATGGGAGTGTCTCTTCATGGAGGACATTGGCTGAATAGATTGGAATGACACAACTGATTTTACTTTCTAAAATGAATGAGTACACGAGCTGGGTAACACTGATGGAATTTAATTATACATGAATAAAAGGGAATATAGAGGATTTAAATCACAAAATCTAGGATATAAAATATAATAGGGGTGATAGGGAGGCAAAGCATGATGATTGACCATGTTCTAAATATAGGATCAATTATTGTGCACCCATGAATAGGTACTTACAAATTATTTTCATACATTGACTATTTCGGAATAGGAGGCTCTTCAGTTTGATTCCATTTGTGTGTTGATGAATGAGAATATGATTGGAGGTGATCTAGTATAGCCATGTAGTTTCAATATTATTTGATCCCATTTATATATTAATGTTGGTTTTATCCCAAAAAAATGAGACAAAATGAGTATGAGTTCACTGAGTGAATGTTTGAGTAGAGTTCCACACCATTAAGATTAGGAATTTGTGCCTTTGTGCACATTGAGGGGTATATCTGACTGAACAAGGGTCATAAAATCCTTCATAAGGGATTTACATATCTATAGTCAAATGATCTTCCTGAAAATTGAATTCAATTTTTTTGTGACCGTTATGGAAAGAGAGGAAGGGTCTTCTTAGGAAAAGGCCTGAAACACTTTGTGTTTTTATATTATTCCATGAGGAAGATGTGTTACACATTTTAATCTCATGTGAAAAGGATGTTTGTCATTTAGTTTAGCTTCATTTAAAAATTATGTTTTTTCCATATTTACATCATTTCACTAAGATTTTTTTCTACTATTTAAGGATATTTATCATTGAAAATTGTTTATAGTTTAATTTCATATATCTTGGACCCACAAAAAATTGTTTTTTTGTGAGATTTATGTAGAACATGAGAGTTTCAATCTGATATGAATAAAGGCACAATGATTCATTATTAAATTCAAACCCCACATGTAATATTGAACATAGTTTATCATAAAAATATTAGACAAAATGAGGTTGATGTGTGTTTATTGTCGTGGAGATCACACTAGAGGTGATGGATATTCGAAAAAGGAATCATGAGAAACAATGATTTTCTAAGACAATGTAAATTTAGGCCTCATGGGGCTCTTCATCCTTAAAATTAACCTATAATTAGTTAAAAAATTATGTTCATGATTATTATATTGGGGGGTAATGATGAAATTATTTCTCTAGGAAATAGTGAAAGACACATTATAAATAGAGCCCACATTGGATAAATACTATCAAAGATGATATCACCTAGTAAATGTTTTGCATGTATGAAAGATACAAGAGGTATAAGAGTCACTATGTTCCAAAAAAATTAGTAATTAATCTAAACATTGGTATATAATTAGATGTGGTAAGATAATGTTGGTGAAAGTGGGGGAGGGGTTCTATCCTCTCAAGAATGGATGCTAAGAAAATTCTCAAGGATAAAATCTCATATAAAAAATTCCATTTACAAATTTTATGATCATAAACAAAAAACCAAATGTTTGTGTTATTATTTTACAGTCAATGATATTGATACATTATTCTTCATAGAGTCTATAGTTGTGATTCCTAGACTAGTGGATTGAAGATTTTTTAATTTCATGATGCTTTTTCTAAATTGGGTTGGGTTTTGAGGATCTTTTCTGCAAAAATATAAACATGGAAAATAGTTTAATAAAGAAGTTCACCATGAGAAACATATATGAATAATTATTCATAGATTATAAAGTCACAATTCATGGAATGAAGTAGGTATCTATCATCATAATGTCCTGGGGAATGGATATATAGGGGATTAAATTTCATTTTATTATTAATTCATGTCTCAACCATGATTGGTAAAAATCCACCACAACTCCCAATCCCACACGAGCGATGATTCGTTTGAAAAATAATTATTACATAGGATTCCAAGTTTTCATTAGGGAGATCAGGATATAGTATAAAATTATACAACATGGGAATGTCCTAATGATTCCTACTTTCTTTCTCATCATGCATGAATGCATGGGGGAGTAACAATAATAGTGTCAAAACAATAACACAAAAAGTGAGGTGGAATGGAATAAAATTAGGTATTTGGAGACTATAAAAAATGGGGAAGAGAATTGTTGGGAATTAATTTGAACATTTTTGAAATACATTTTCTGCAACTTCATTAGTAGAGGATGGGGTGAAAAAATGGTGTATCGACCACTGATCATGTTCAAAACATTAGAACCATCATCTTCCATAGTTGACACCTCAAGTAATTTTTAATTTATAAGTGGTGATAATGTTTTTTCCAACATAATTATCATTAGGGGAGCATGTTCTTATAATAAGGGTCATGAGGATATACAATAAACAATGAATGAATTATGTAATTGAAAATATTGGGATATTTTTAATATTTTAAACACTCTAGGAAATATTACACCATATACTCGAATGCACTATATAGGAATATTGGTAGGTGGTAATTGGACATGTTCGTAAGGGGGAATACCCTTAAAGTAGTTTGTGGTTGGGTTGAGACCATCAGAGGAGGTTCAAACATCCCTATGTATCATGCTAAAAATGGGAATAAATAATTTGGTAGTTCAAAAATTTGTTGTCATGTATGACTAAAATTGAGATGGGGGGTTCAATTTAAAATGAGATTCAAGGTACCATAATGTTTTATGTCAAGAAATAGGGAAATAGACCACATATTTAGTCCTCTTTTGGAAAGGATGATGGGTGTACATCTTACCCATTGAGCATCACATTCATTCATTAACGTGTTAGGTCATCAAGTAATATCGACATGTTGATGGAATAGGGAGTATGATTAGGACTCAAATCTAAGGAGGAGGCACATGGTGTATTCTTGAATTTATTATTAGTATAACTAAATGAGTAATCATATGCTTGACACATATGTAAACATAATATCATCCCATATGGTAGACAATAGTCTAATATCATTTATTGAGGAAAGCAATACATCATTTTGTTGTTTAAAATCATGTAGTTATGATATTGGTTTCTAAAACTTTTTTCACCACATCATTGGAAAAGGGATTTGTGTATTTTAATTAATGTTATTTAGTGAAAAATAGTATATTCTTCTAGTTAAGAGAGGGATGATACTTCCTCACTCAAGAATGAAAATATTCATGGAATGATTCGCATAGTTTAGTAAAATGAAGAACAGATTAGACTACTAAATTATAATGTCATAGAACATGGAATATTTATAGAATCTTATATGAAAGGGTATGAAATATATTCCCAGTGTGAAGGTAGGTATAATGAGTCCTAGTAAAACATAAATTTTTACATTTTTTATGGTAATAATTATTTTAACATCTCATGAAGATTAATTTCATAGAGATTGGAAAATTAGTGAGGTTTTTCATCATAAAGATGTTCACACAACACAATAGTCGAGATAGCTAACATGAAAAGTGTTATAAATATTCCTTATATGACATTAAGTACTTCCAAGACATGATGAACATGGTTTTAAGTTATCATATAGAGATTAATTGTTACATTCCTCTTTTTAATTCATAATTTTCTCTACCATTTGGAGGAATATCTTACCATGTCTCCCAAGACAATATATTCCCTGAACTGTGTGAGAAAAAAATATGGGAAATGAGTTCCCTCCATTACATAGTATTAATATATGGGGTAATGAGAATCTAGATTTCAAGGGTTCCAACAACACCTACTTTCTTAATCAACTTGATAAAAACATAGTAGAATGAATCTTAGTGATAAAATATTATGTAAGAATTATTGGGGAGTTGAAAGAAAGGTTATTTATGTCTTATAATGTCTATAATATAAAAGGGTGGGTGACCAATGTGTATGTGATGAATATTGTCAATCATATGTCCCAAAACTGCACCATCCAATGATAGTTTGGGAAATTTTAGGATTGACCATTAACTATATTTGAAAAATTGGATATTTTATCTTTGATATTAAATTCTTCAAGGAATGCACCACCGATTAGAGGTGATAGATTTTGTCCATACACCATTACATTGAGTATATCCCATTAAATTTGGAGGCTGATGAGGATCAAAATAATGTATTATTCAAACTGTCGAAGAAAATTTGGTTGTGTTTTTTAGGAGATGTGAACACTCTTATTAATATTCCAATATATAATCTAATGTGAGGAATATGTGAAAAAATATTATAGGGTTTAAAAATGAACCTAAAGGGAATAACATGAAAATTGGTTAGTATTTGGGTAGGGAGTACGATAAGTGATCCAAAAGTCACTATGTATCATATTACACATGGAAATAAATCCATATATAGTTTTAGAATGTGGTGTGGAATAGTAATGAAAACGATTATGGGGAAACATATTTTACTGTGGTAAAAATTATCACAAATTTTCTATCATGAAATGCATAAATAATACATGTAGTTAACATCATATGTTGAGGTGGTTATAGATTTATTTTAACCTCATTAAATAAGAATATGGGTTGAAATAGTTTATGGTCAGAAAATATTGACCATGATGATGTACATTTAATATTGATGTCATAGTGATGTTGTATGTAGTATAACATCATAATACTAGCATGTTTTCAAATAGTTTTATGTTGTTGGACAAGAAATTGTTCCATATTTTTACATCATGTGACCTGGGTAATGAAACAATGACCATGAAATGTACTTCTTCAAGTCCCTTTTATTATTGGGAGGTGTGATACGCTTCATTAAACTTGTTGTTCAATGAGTGTTCTGTATTTTACTAGACCACATGAATGATACAATGTACTTAAATTTTTTGTTATGGCTTTGGTGTTTTCTTCCTATGAATAATTGACAACCATATATCGAATACCAAATATCTTTAATGGAATAATAGGATGTTAAAATCATGTTTGAATGTTTATACCACATGATATTGGTAACTTTTTAGGTTATATAGCTCAAGGAGGATGTTTCCTTTGATAGATATTTTCTCATCCAAATAGTTTTCAACTCTATTTTCTCATGTCTGTTGATCATAAAAGACCATTTTATATGAATAATCTAAAACCAATATTTTAAAAATAACATTTTTCCCATAAAAAGGGAGTATATAGTTTCCAATGTATATTTTCTACTCAAAATTTTATAGGCCTAGAGATAATTATAAATCCTATCAATAAAAATATTCTTATACTTTCACAATATATTCATAAGAATGTTGGATGTGGTTTGGATTATGTCACAAATATCTCCACTAACCTATGTGAAATAATGGGAGGTGTAGTTGGACAAAATTTAGTAATTGGGAAAAAATACATATTTATCTCAAGGTCCTAGAAATTAGTGTCATTTTTAATGAGAATTGTGTGAGGAATACAGAATTAATGGACGTTGTTGGATTTTTAAATATCAATCACAAATTGGTCCTCGACGTATTTTATATAGTTCTACTATTTACACATTTATGAGTAGTTTATAATGGTATGAATGAACTTGTACCATGAAATTTTCACTGGTGGTTAGGGGTCATAATGTGAAGTACCCATACGGAAAATGTCCTAGAAAATTTTGTTGTATGGTGAAACGTTGGTGGATATTTTGTGAAGTTGCAGTGGATCTAGAATGCTTGACACATTTTGGTTATCCAAATAAAATCTAGAATCCTAGTGGGCTATAAATATCATAATAATCATATCTTATGTTAAATAATTAATCACACTTGATGGGCCCCACATGAACCTTGATGGACCTCTTACATAACTAAGGAACCTCCTTCCCTGTAACACTCAGATATTTTTATGTAATATTTTCATTAAATAATTTTTATTCTTTAATAGGTTTATTTTCATGCAATAATGTGTTTAAACAAGCCATGGTATTCCATTAATATAAAGTTACCATTACAGCCTAGCCGTTAGGATAGCTGGAAAATATAATTAACTTGTGAAAATACATTAAGAATTCATTGGGTATTAATTACGTATGAAAATAGATATTTTTATTTTCTGAGTAAATTACATTTCATAGTGAAATTATTGAGATATATATTTTTTATATAATTAATGAAATATTTTTGATATTCCTTCAATGGATATTTTAGTCATAGGGTATGAAAAAAAACTATTTTATGTATAAGAACCTTTTTTATGGACAATTTTTTAAACATTGAAGGGAGATACCATTTCTAATTTATAATATAAAACATTAATATTTTATATATTTCCACAAAAACATGTTATTTTGATACAGGATATTAAAATTTACTTGGGATAATTTTTTTGATATATTTCTGATAAATTTCATGTTTTGGTGAATAGTAAAATGATGCTAAATTTTATTGAAAAACAACTTTTTCAATCGATATAATTCAATAGTTTTATTAAAATTGTTTTGAAGTATAAATATTATATATTTTTACCATTTCATATAATTTATTTCAATAAAAATAATTTTACATTGATTTCATTGGTAAAAGCATTTCTATATTTTGTAGTGTTTTAACTTTTTAAACTTGTTTTTCTCATTTCAACAATGGGAATAATTTTAATTTCATTACTGCAACTTCTATGTATTGAATTTGGAAAAATGGATTCCATATTTGGAATCAGATGTTTTAAATTTTGTTAATAGTTACATTTTATTTTTTGACATTATGAATAGTTACATTTGTAATTATTTTATATAACAATGATTAAAGGGTAAATTGGGTAAATAAGGGTAAATCAATAAAATTTAGATATTATGATATTACACTAAATCGTGTCATAATAATATTGGTTGAAATATTTCCAACAATGGGCATTTTTTGGTTGATTTTGGGACCCAATGGATTCACATGGATGGGAAAATGAATTTTTATAAGAATTAATTTAAAGTAAAGATAATTATAACATAAACATATATATTTTACTAAATGGATTTAAATATAGAGTTGTATAACTGATTTATATGTATATAAATAGTCATGGGATATATAAAAATATTTCCTAAATCATGAAAATTTATTTATAATTTTTATACATTATATAAATATATTTATTTATGACACTATTATGATGCATTGATTATATCATTAATGAAAGATTAAAATAAATGAATTTACAAATATTAAAATAAATTTAATTTTAACATTTTTATATCATCCTAAAATTTTATGGATTAAATTAACGTACTTGGGGTGATTTAATGCCTTTGTTTAGATGGAATCGTGTTGTTATGATTTTTTTAAAAATTCAGGTATGAATAGTGTCCAAAATTAATATAATTCAAAACATAAAACATAAAATAGTTTATTAAATGATATTGAAATTTTAAAAATATAATATTCTTTAAAATTGTTAATATAAGTCCAAATATGTCATAAATTACTTTATTTGGGTTTTTTGACATTATATGGTAATTACATTCACCCACAATGTTTAAATATTATTATATCACCGTATGATTACAAAGTGTAAAAAATCTATTCAACCAAAAATATATAGATAAACAAATATTCAAAACATGTCTAAAACATATTTTATGATGGGTATTAGAAAAAAAATATTATCTTCATATTAAATATGCTTTGGACTATTTTTAATCAAAATTAAATTTATAATAAATTAATATTTTGATTGTTTCCTAAAGTTCCCCTCTCTTCTCTTATAAAAGGGCACCTCCTCCCTCTCCTCTTCACACCACTTTTATCCTTCAATATCGAACAATCATCCCCATTTATATTTTAAATTCCATAGATACATTCCATATGTTCTAGTATTCTCCAAATACCAACTCTAGTGTCGTGAGAGGAAATTTAAAGGAGGTACGTCGAGGAGGAGGAAATCTCTTCTACTGATTATTTCAAATTTCCTTATTATTATAACTCTTATTATTTAGTTTTTTCATTATAATGTAATAAAATATGTTTAAATAATATAATTATATGTTATTATAAATATATTAAAAACTCTATTGGACCTTGTATCCATCCTACGAAAAACGATATTGCCGCGCATGCGTACGTACAGCTTACAGTCTCCACACCGTGGTGTAATCTATTTTTCACCACTACATTTCATGGATGGTTATAATAGATCAAATAATAAATATATAGGATTATTTTATAATGATACTATTTCTGGGACACTATACACTATCCACTTCAATACCATTCAAAAAAAGGGAATGATGTCAACACTCGTGCGTACGTACGGCTTACCATTCCCACGGTGCAATGTGATTTGTTGTACACAATATTTATCTAACAATGATTATATAAATGAATTAAATTAATAAATATGATATATATTATACTAATACAATTATTTAAATGATATAACTATAACCTAAAAAATTGGAATACGGACTTATCTGACACAACAAACATAAGAACAAAAGGAATTTAATACCTGAATAATTAGTAACAATTAAATTTTGCTAACAAAAGAATTAAAATATGATCCTAAATATTATCATAATAATTATTATGATTCTAGAACAAATCAATAACATTATTTAAACAATTATACTATATTTTTGGATACATATGAAGTATATCGGACCTAGGGTAATGGATAACATTGCAAATCTTGTTTTTATCCTAGAATATTTATTTGTAAGTATTTATTATGGTATATTTATCATCCATGTCCATGATTCATAAATATGTATTTGAATATATTCTTCATATCCTTATATAATTGTATAAATAAAATTTTACTGATTGGTGAATTTTTACTAAACTATATGAATGAAATATTTTGGTGTTCTCAGTATGAGGTACTTTCTAACCTTCCCGAAAAAAGTACAAGATGAATGCTTATTTGAACTTATACGGCATGAATATATTTTTAAATTTTCATGAAATATTATTTCCATGAAGCTTACTCTACATTATTTCAAGATTATTTTCAACTAAATTGTTTTCTTTTATATTAGATGTTACTGTTGAAAAGAAAACATTTTTTAAAAGAGAAAAGATATTTTTCCCTGGAATTAATTACAAGTTATTTATCAAAATTATTTTCCATATAAGATTTCACACATTAAAAAATATTATATTCAATATCTATTATTGAAATTATTTGATTTATGATGTAATTTTATTTAGTAAATCCATTTCTTTTATATCAAATATGATGGAATGATGTTTAAGAAACCCATTTTAATGCATGAGTTATGCTACTGGAAATGTTTTTAATTTTTTATGGCACATGTAATAATGGTTTTATTGTGAGATTGGTCGGATCTATATCTCCCTCTAATACATTGGGTAAAGATTTATATATTATTAAATATACATGGCTGGAATGACATGTAAATATGGTTTAGTGATACAGGGCTCGAACGAGGAGTGTACTCAATTCTGTAATGTACTTTTTCCATTTTGATGGTATTTGAAATGATAATTTACTAATATGAAATGATTTTATATGATTATTTGTGTATTAAACAAAGTTTCATATCTAATTCTTTGACTATTGGTCTTGTATTTCACTTTTATGATTTATCCCATGACATTATATTGTGATCTTTTATATACAAGATATGATTTTCAAATGTTATGTTCTTGTGAATATTATATGATTGATATTTCTTTTCTGTTCTTACTATGTATTTTAGATCACCATTTTATATGTTTCTTTTCACAGGTCATGAAAAATGGTATTAATAATGATATTCCATAAAGGTGTCTAGTTATGATGAAATAAATGGGAGATAATGTAGATGTTTTATAAACCAGTTGTTTATGTTTCCCAGTTTCTAAAGACATTATACTTGTATGGTCTTGCCATGGTTTTGTTATATGATGTAACAAATATACTTCGATTTTGAATTAATATTAATGTATTTAAATAATTGTTCGTTATATGTGGTATCATAGGAAAGGTACATTTAAACATTAGAATCTAGGATGACAAAGCCTTAAGGATATGTCCAATTATAGGATACAATCCTAGTGTTTTAGAAATGACCATGAGTAACCTAAGATAAAACCTAAATTGTCCTAAATTGAAATTTTATTCTTAAATATGTGGCTTTCCGGTTATGATTAGCGTTGATCATGAAATGCTTCTTTGTATTAGTTAATTGCTGGTACTCGAAAGAACCACATTAATGCTGAATGCTAAGGTCAATGCAATGATTGTCCCCCTGAGCAACCAAATGTTATGGGAGATGGAATGTAAAATCTTGTATCCATGATCAAAAAACATTATCAATCTATGAATAATGTCAAACATACAAACGAGAAATGGAAGAAACAAAATTATTTTGAATCCTTCATGAGGTAGCGTCTACTTTTATTTAGAAGGCCTTTTGATCCATTAGATGCTAGATAATGGATCAGTACCACTCAAAAGATATTTTAAATTCGAAAATTTTCTGGACAAGAAAATTCCATGTTAATAGTATATCATTCGGATGGTGAATTTGATAAATGGTTGAATATTATCAATAATACGGGGCAACGAGAAGAAATTGAGTCCATGGAATGGGATGAGTTTGAGAACATAATTTTTAATAAGTACATTACTCGTATTCTATGAACAATGTTGGAGAAAGAGTTCCATGAACTCAAGAAAAATTAGGATGACTCTATTGATACCTATTAACAAAATTTTACACATCTTGCAATGTACGCTTTTGGAATTATTAACTAACCAGAGAGTAAGATTGATCTATTCTTTAGTTGTTTAAAACTATGTCTCCAAAGGGGATTACCCATAAGGGAATTCAATAGCTATGAGGAAATTTTTCAATGTTATCTCAAGGTTGAGATGGAGATTGTAGTTACCCATCAGTCATGTGGTTTTTAGAAGAAGAGGAAAATGTAATTCAAGGGAAAATCAGAAGACCACATCGAAAAGAAGATGAGGTTTCCCTTAGGCTCAATGTGTGTAATGAAAAATGGAGAGAATTTTCATAAAGGGACTAGTAAATGTTTTAAGTATGGAATATAAGGTCACTAATATATTAAATGCCGAATTTATGTGTAAAATGTATCTAATGATTTGAAAAAAAAGTTTATACAGAATGCACCTCCAACAATTAAATATTACAAATGCATGGAAATGGAGAATTTTGCCAATAAATGCCCTAATCCAATACATATTGATGATGATCAACATCAAAAAAACACTTAAGGACAAAGATAAAGGAATGTTGCGTGTAATCATTATTATCAACATGGAATATGATAATTAAGTGGTGAAAGGTACACTTACCATCCACTCTAAAGTAGAAAAAGAAATCTTTCATTCTGCATCCACCCACTCTTATTTATGAAAAAATTTTAAGGGTCTTGATGTATTTCCTCAACAATTAGATGTTGAGTTAGCTATGGTATCTCTTAATGGAACAACAGTCACATCAAAAGTTAATAATTCTTATCTGAGTTATATTTGTAGGAAAGTGATTCATGAAAATCTTGTGATCTTTCCTATAGTGTAATTTGTTGTGATTTTTATCATGGACTGTCCTTCTTTATATGGATCTCATATCAATTTTTAAATAAGAGAAGTTACATTTCATATTACAGTTCAATATATGATCGTCTATTGATGAAAGGATTAATATAGACTTCCAATAGAAATTTTTCCACCTTATAGGTCTTGATAATATTAAATGAAGGATATTTATCACAAATGGTTGTGGAGAAACTCACAATTATGAATACTCTCATTAAACTAGAGTATGATGAAGTGTTTCCAGAGGAATTTCCATGTATTCCATCAAATTATGAAGTTTTGTTTTCAATAGAACTCTTAAATGGTGTTATGTCTATTTCCAAGACACCTTATAGAATGGACCCAACTGAGTTGCAGGAATTGAATAAGTAAATCTAAGAGAATATTTATAATGGATTCATATTCTCAATTATTTCAACTTGGGGTGAACCTATTTTTCTTGTTAAGAAAAAGGATCGATCAATGGGACTCTACATTGATTATTGAGAACATAACAAGATCACTATCAAGAAAAAATATCCTCTCCCATACATTTATATCTTATTTGACCTACTAAAAGGTGATAAATAGTTTTTCATGATTGATCTTCATTCATGATATAATCAATTAATGGTAAAAAAGAAGGATAAACCAAATACATCATTCTGTACAAGGTATGGACACTATGAATTTAGAGTGATGCCTTTTTGTCTTACTAATTCCCCTACTATCATCATGGGTCTAATGAATAGAGTCTTTAGAGACTATCTTGAGTATTTTGTGGTAGTATTTATAGATTATATTACTTTCAATTCAATTATTATGTAAGATAATGAAGATCACTTGAGAATTGTACTGAAGACCCTACGAAAGGATAATCATTATGAAGAATATACCATGTGTGATTTTTATCTTCAAAAAAATTAATTTTTGGGTCACATAATCTCAAGAGAGGGTATATCATTAGATCCAGCGAAAATAGAGGTTATTGAAAGATGGTTTAGACCAACAAGAATAACTAAGATCCCAATTTTTCTTGGTTTATTGGGATTTTATCGATGCTTTGTGAAAGATTTTTCAGTATTATATAATCCACTCACAAATTTTAATCATAAAGGTGTTAAGTTTTTTTGTATGGAGGATTATGAAGAGAATTTCAGAGAGATAAAAAGAAGGTTATCTAGATCACATGTGCTCACACTTCCCTATAGTGGAGAAAGGATTGATATTTATAGTGATGCATCCAAGAAGGGGTTGGGGTGTGTTGTCTTGAAAAATGATATTGTGATAACATTTTCCCCATGATATTTGTAAATCCATGAGAAAAATTACAAAACTCATTATTTGGAGTTAGCTGTGGTAATATTTTCATTAAAAATATGGTGTAATTATCATTATGGTGAAAGGTGTGATATTTAAAGTGATCATAAAAGTTTAAATTATATTTTCACACAAAATAAGATGAATAAGTGCCAAGGAAGATGGTTGGAGTTTATTGATGATTATGACTTCTCAATACATTACCACCCTGGTAAAGCGAACAAGGCGGGAGATGCTTTGATTTGAAAAGACAATGCTAGCTTATCCATGATGAAGATCACGAAAGAACCTATATTTATATATTTTCAATGGATCAATCTATATTTTTTAATTCAAGGAGATAAATCATATATTTCTTAAAATAATTATCAACCATCGATACAAGTGAATATTAAAGAGGCATATATGGAGATGTGGAGTTAAAAAAGAAGGTGAAAATTTATCTTGAATTTAACATTGATTTTGAGGAAATAATAAGGTTCAAATATGATGTTTGTATTCCACCCATACCAGAACTAAAGTTGAAGATATTCTAGGAGGATTATAGTTCTTCATTATCTATTTACCCTAGAAGCACAAATATGTCTATGGACCCCAAATAGTAATTCAGGTATGATGATATAAAAAGATATATCGCTGAATATGTCTCTTGATGAATTATTTGTTAGCTAGTTAAGACTGAGAGATAGAAGTATAAGGTAATGTTACAAACATTACCCATACAAGAATGAAAATGGGAAAACATCACTATAGAATTTGTCATCAGACAACCCAGAACATCCAATGGAAATATTGTTATTTTTCTTATAGTTTATCATCTTATGAAGTTGGCACACATCATTTATATTAGAGAGGATTTCTATAATGATTACCATTCCATGATATATGTAATGGAAGTGGTAATATTTCATGGAGAACCACTTTCAATTATATCTTATTAGGATTTGAGTTTTACCTCAATGTTCTGGAGAAGCCTTCTGTATGCTCTGGATATAGATTTATGTTTTACCACTACTTATCATCCTCAGACAGATGGTCAATCTGGGAGGAAAATTCAAACTCTAGAAGACATGTTGAGAACATTCACTATGGATTTCATAGGTGGTTGGGATCAACACCTACTATTGGTGAAATTTTCTTACAATAATTTATTTCACTCTAATATTCAAAGAGCTTCTAATGAATCCCTATATGGAAAAAGTGAAAAACTATAAATTTTTGGGATGAATTTCGGAAATAAGGATCCTAGGACCTGATCTTGTTGATGAAATTAATAAAATGGTCATATATATTCAACAAAACATAATAGTAGGTTAGAGTCGACAACAAACTTATGATGACAATAGAAGATTTTTTTCTAGAGTTTGAAGTTGGTGATAAGGTGTTCTTATGAATATCTCATTGTAATAATGTAAAGATATTTGGAAATAAGGGCAGGATGTATCCCTGTTTTATCGTTCCATTTGAAAAACTGGATCATATTAAGAAGGTAGCTTACTGATAGGAACATCCACTGAATCTCTCTCATGTTCATGATGTGTTACATGTATCTATGTTGAGAAAGTACATACCTGATCCTTCACATGTACTAAGCTCAGAGGTCGTACCAGTAGAGTAAGATCTTTCTTATGAAGAACAACTGATAGAGATTCTGGATCATAATGAAACAGTTCTATGAAACAATACCACTCTCTTGTTTAATGTTTAATGCAGGAACAACCAATTTGAAAAACCAACATGGAACATCAAGATATGAAGAGGGAAAGGTATCCTCATCTATTTGTTTCCAATTAAATAATTTCGAGGGAAAACATTAGTTTAAGGGGGATAGAATTTAACACCCGGATGTTTTTATGAAATATTTTATTTAAATAATTTCTATTATTCAGTAGCTTTAATTGCATGCAATTGGGAGTTTAAATGAACTGTGAGATGCCCTTAATATAACATTATCGTTATAACCTAACAGTTTGGTTACTGGAAATAATTATAACTGACTTATAAAAATGCATTATGAATTCATTGGCTATTAATTACTAATGAAAATAGATATTTGTATTTCTTGAGTAAATTATATTTGGTAATGAAGTTAATGATATATATATTTGTTATATACTTATTAAAATATTATTGATATTCATCCAATGGATGTATTAGTCATAGGATATGAATGAAACACAATTTTATGTATAAGAACCTTTTTAAAGGATAATTTTTACACCTTTCAATAGAGAACCCATTTTAAATTATGATTTTGACACATTAATAATTTTTGTATGATAAAATAATAATTTTATTTTGAATCGGGAAATAAAAATTTTCTTTGGAAAAAGTTATGGTATTTTTTTAAAAAAATCATGTTTTTATGAATTGTAAAAATACGCTAAATCTTAATTAGAATCAAAATTTTTCATTGTGATAATTTATATAGTCTAATAATAATGGTTTTAATGTATAAATAGAATGTATTTTTCTTATTTATTATATCTTATTTTATTAGAATTAATTTTACATTGAATTCATAGGTAATAACATTTCAATCTTTTTCAGTATTTTAACTTTTAAAACTCATTTTATCATTTCAACAACATGAATAATATTAAATTAATTACTGAATATTTTGTCTTATAAATTTGGAAAAATGGATTCCATATTTGGAATCAGAAGTTAAAAATTTTGTAAAGAGGTATCTCTTATGTTATGACATTATGAATACTAATTTCTATAGTTATTTTATTTACAATGGTTAAAGGGTAAATCTGATAAATAAGAGTAAATAATATTAATTTAACAGTATAAAAATACCCTGAAACATGTCCTAATCCAATTGTATGAGATATTTAGGACCATGGTCATCATTAGGTTGATTTTTTGGACCCCATGGATTCAATTAAATGTAAAAATGACATTTTATATGAATTAATTTAAGTTAAAGATAATTATAACTTAAACATATAATTTTACTAAATCATTGCTAATATAGGTTTTTATTAATGATAAATATTTATAAAAAAATTCATTGTAAATCTAAAAAGAATAACTACATCATATAATTTTATTTATAGTTTTTAGACATTAGATAAATATATTTATTTATAACACAATTAGGATGTAGTGATTACCTCATTAATGGAAAATTAAAACAAAAGAATTTATATGTAATAAATTAAATTTAATTAGAACAGTTTGATTCCTTAAAGGATTTTTTTGGATATTACATTAACATTATTGGGTTTAATTAATTTTTTTATAGAATCAGGTTGTTATGTGTTTTTTAAAAAGTCAAGTATGTATAGTGCCCAAAATTGACAAAATTCATAACTTAAAACATAAAACGGTTTATTAAATGATATTAAATTCATAAAAAATTTAGATTCATCCAATTGGTGAATATAAGTCTATATATGTCATAAAAATCTTTCTTGGGGTTGTTTTAAAAGATATTGTAATAATATTAACCCGCAATATTTAAATATCATTATAGCATTGTAAGATTAAAAAGTGTAAAATATGGGTTAATCTAAAACTATAAGGATAAGAAAATATTCAAAACTTTTATAAAAATTATTCTATGATTATTATTTGAACAAAAATCATTTTATCTTCAAATTAAATATGTTTTGGACAATTTTAATGATATGGAATTTATAATAAATTAATATTTTGAGAGTTTCCTAAAGTGCCCCTCTCTTCTCTTATAAAAGGGTACCTCCTACCTCTACATTTCACTGCATTTTGAGCCTTCAATCTCAAAAAAACCCATTTCCATTTCTTTTCTCAAATTCTTTAGAAACATTCCAAAAGTTCTAGTATTCTCAAAATACCAACTCTAGTGCCATAAGAGGAAATTTAAAGGAGGCAGGTCGAGGAAGAGATAATCTCTTCTACCGATTCATTCAAAAAAAATTTCTTCTTCTAGAACCTCTTATTTATTTTTTCATAATATAGTAATAAAAAATATACCATAAATATATTTATATGTCATTATAAATATGAAACAACAATATTTGACCTTCTATCTATCCTATGAAAAACTAAATCACCACGCGTGTGTACGTACGGTTCACCGTCTCTACATCGTGGTGTAACATATTTTTCACCACCACCTTAATTAGATGGGTATAATGGTGGAAATAATAACTATATATGATTATTGTAACCTGATACTAATTATGTGACGTGATACGCCATCCAATTCAATACCATTCAAAAATTATGGGAATGACATCATCGCTCGTGCATACGTACGGCTTACCGTCACCACAATGTGATGTGATTCGTTCTAAATAATATTTATGAAACAATGATTATATATACGAATTTAATTAATAAATATGATATGTGTTATACTAATACCATTCTATAAAGGATATAACCATAACCTAAAAAGATAAATAAGAACTTATCCGACAAAACAAACTTAAGAACATAAAGCACTTAAAACTTGAATAACGAGTTAAAATGAAATCTTGATAACAAAAAGATGGAAATATGATCATAAATATTACCCTAAAAAAGATTATGATTCTGGAATAAATCAATAAAATTATTTAAATCATTATACATGTGTTTTGGATACATGCAAATCATATTGGTCTAAAGGTAAGGGATAACATTGAAAATCACATTTTTATCTGATATTGTTTATTAGTAAGTATTTACTGGGGTATATTTATCCTCTACATCCGTGATACATAAATATGTATTTAAATATATTATTTATATCTTTCTATAATTTTTTAAATTCAATTTTACCCATCAGCGGAATGAATGGAATCTTTTTTCATTCTCAGTACGAGGTCCTTTTTGACCATTCCGACAAAATTATGAGAAGAATGTTTTTTAACATACATGGCATGAATGGATTTTTACTGTTTAATGAAATATTATTTCCATGAAGATTCTCGTAAAAATTTTCAAGATTATATTCAATTAAATTATTTTCTTTTTAATTTCATTGAATTTTAAGAGAAGAAAAATGTTTTTGAAAAATGAATGGTTATTTTCCTCGTGAACTAATTTTAAGTGTTTTCTCAAAATTATTTTCCATATAAGTTGTCACTTTTTAAATAGGCTTATATTTTTATCCATGTAAGTACAATGATTTTCTTATGGAATGTTTTTTATGAAATCCATTTGTTTTATTCAGAATATGAGGGAATGATGTTTAAGAAACTCATTTTATTGCATGGGTTATGCTATGGAAAAAATTTTAATTTTTTTTTTGGTACATGTAAAAATTATTTTATTATGATATGTATTTGACCTATATCATCATCAAATGTATTGGGTAATGATTTATATCTCATGAGATAGACATGGCTATAATGAAAAGTAAATCTGGTACCATGATACTATGCTGGAACGAGGAGTGAACTCATTTCAGTAATAGACTTTGATAGATATGATTGTCTAGGTAATGAGCCTTGAGTAATATGAAATACATTTATATGCTCATTTTTTTATTCCACAATGTTTCATGTCTTATATTTTGGCTATTGGGATTATATTTCACTTTTATTATTTATCCTAGGACATGATATTGTGAACATTTATATGCAGGATCTGATTTTCAAATGTTGTGTTCTTATGAAATTGATATGGTTTATATTTCTTTTCTATACATTTAATGAGGTTTTGAGCTCACCATTTTCAATGTTTCTGTTCACCATGTCATGAATAAGGTTATTATGTATGATATGCCAAAAACAATTCTAATTATGATGAAATAAATTGGAGACAATGAAGATATTTTATGAACTGGTTGTTTATTTTTCCCATTTTCTAATGACACTATACTGATACAGTCCTTTCATGGGTTTTTATATGTTGTAATAAATAAAATTAAATTATGAAATTATATCAATGTACATAAATAATGGGTCTCTATATTCCCTTATAATAAAATGATAAGTATTATATAAAATCCAAACTTGTATAAAATTTATTTTAGGTTGGGAAAATTATAAAGGGTAAATTCTACCCCACTATGATGGATTCCATCACTCCCAGCTTATTCTAGATAAAGGATTCTATGATCGATATACTCAATGAAGAGAATCATTCAATTAGGATATATTTTTTCTACCAAGGAGTTTTAGAGAACTTCAGTATAATTTAACAGGACCTGCTAAATTATATGTTGGTTTTCTTCATCAGAAGTGATTAGGGTGATGGATGACAAATGATCTTTATGAATGAAAATGAAATATTTTTTAGGATGTGTAAGTTTTTTGTTCAGGATATCTAAGGATTCATCTTGATCATTCAATAATAAGGTAACATGGCTCACTTTCATATATAATGAATATTGATCCATCAACTATTGAGTGTATTCTTTTAGTGGAGAATATATTTCTTACAAAACACATTTTCTCTATTGATATACTTTATTACTAGTTTGGATTCTCCATTCACTTTCTATCTAGGGACTTCAATCTGGGGATCCAACTCAATTCCATTAATAATGTCCTACCACATGGCGTATTATTGGTATAGACTTCATAAAATGGGAATCTTATATAAATTTTGAATATATGGAACTGATGATGTTAATCCCTAGGCCCATCATATTGTGTGTGGGGTTGGTGAGACTTCATCAAGTTGGGATCTCTGAGTCACCATCAAAATAAATCTTCCAACTCAATGATTCTTAGTCAATTAGGATGACATAATCATCCAGGAATTCAATAACAAGTGGTATCTCTTTAGGATCATGTTGTGAAATAATTAAATATACCAGTGCATGGACCTTGAAATTTTTATGGAGGAAAAATTTGATGCAAAAAAATTGATTAATTACAACTAGATGTGGTAATTTATTACATAACGTGGGTGGTTGTGAATACAAAACTATTGATATATTTGGGACACCTGTTATATATTAGGATGATCATGTTAATGTAAAAAATTATGAACTATGAAGATCATGGTGAGGTAGCACTTCTTGATTAGATAATATTTATTCTCTATTTTTAGAAGTATTTGGTTTATGTAATACAAGTTTTTTTCACTACCCTTATTCTATTTCTAGGGTAGAAGGGAACCAAAGGTCTACACCATAGTAGTAACATAATGAAATATTGGTTTCCCTAGGATTTGTGTAATCATTACTAGAGGGTGTAGAAGAAATTAATTGTTGTCTGTGAATGTCAAATAACTGTATTCCTCTCACCGTTTAGCAGTACCAATAATTTTGATCCATGTAAGGGATTACATTTTAGATATAGGTTTTAAATGAATCCTAAAATGTTAGTCAAGTAGCCTTACAAGCCTTGAAACTCCAAAAGGATTGATGTGGAGGCATTAGGTTTATATAATTAATCATTTATTGATCAATCTCTTCCCTTTATAAAAAACAATGAATATGAGTAACATTCTTTATCTGACCCTAAATTGACATTTCTAGGAAATTTTATATAAGGAATGGTATAATAGGAATTCGTACACTTTCTAATGATCCTTGATATGGTCTTATAATTGGGGATATTTAACCAAAAAAGTCACTCACCTAGAATTACACCAATGATCCAGGCAGTATCTTCAAGAGTGCTCTATATAATACAGGTAGGTACCCCCAGCATTCTTCTACTGAAATAAAATCTATTTATAAAAAATTCATCATTAAGTTTCTCTTAGGATTGTGTACTGTGGTATTTAGGAGAAATAATTATTTGATATTATCCAAAGTATCCGTCCATGATATAAATACGGTATAAACCCTCAATTTTACCAATATGAATCTATATCACCAGTAGGTTAAATCAACTTTCTTAAAGACGCCATTGTTTCCCAATATTCCAAAAAAACTCTAATAAACCCTTTTTTCTACTCATCCATGATGATGAGGGATATCTATTATTGGTATTGGACATCAATTGAGAATGTATCCATGATTATTATTTTAACCAATAAATCAAATATGAAACCATGGGAAGGGTGAAATTGTATGGAAGGATGTTTTAATCCATAGTGTCCCACTTCAAGGCAAATAAATAGTTTATAAAACTTGGTGTTCATTCTTATAATTTAATTTTAACTACAACTGAATTTATCATAATTCTATTTTTTTGGAATCCATATATTGTTGTTTCTCCTCTGGTGACAATTCTGCATTGATCGTCATCAGTTAGGGATCTCCCTTGAAGTTGTAATTCACCTGGGCTAACTCAACATTTTTTGTGGATCATTAGTCTTCCTAATTGTTAGAGGAAGAATCAAAATCATCATCATCATTAGAGTCATTGGGATTAAATGAGGGTTTTATTCCCCCACACTTTGAGACGTTGGAGTGATAGATTCATCCACTTCATCTACATGGGGATCCCCAATGTGGTATCCCTACATTATGGAGACTATGGAGATAAAAGATGATGATTCAATCACATGTCTTTTCTAATAGTAGGTTCCACCTTTGTTAATAATTAAGTGGTGATGGATATTGCACCAGTGAGTAAGGTATGCCCTTTAGAACACATTTTTTACAACAGAATAGTTTATAATGGGTAAACCTATAGATATACATTATAAAGATGGTTATTTCGAACTATTAAATCCCATCCAACGATGTAATTTGAAGAAATGTTGTTGAATTACTTATTTTTATAGAATATGAAACTTCTCCCATGATCCATGGTTTTTTTCTCCAACCAGTGGATTGACATGATGGATCATTATTTCGTGTATAATCTATGATCAGATAATCTAGTTGTCAAATCCTTGGGTGAATTAATATTCTTGACACTATCAGGCTGAGGCTAATTACCCTTCCTTTTATGGTACCCAAAATCTTATTCATATATTATACACTAGTTTATGGAATTTCAATTTCCCTTGTGTACCCCTACTCTACCATTGAGTTCATATTTGAGGCACTAGTTGTATAAAAATATTACTACTACATGAAATAGATTGAATTATTCCTCAATAAATCATTGTAGGTAGTTTACTATGAGAAAATAGTAAACATTGTACTTGTTACTAAGCCACCAAACTACGTCTCTAACCAATTTTTTCATGCATATTTCGTTTAATCTAGTTATACATTTGAAATATATGGTTTTAGGTGGGTCATATTTTCTTATGTGATCTATAGTAGTGGGGTGTCTATCTTGGGATGATGTTGGTCCTAATTCAAGCATCCCACAAAAATGAATTATTCCTACAAGGTTGAAATTTAACGCGAAACACAATATCCATATGCTACCCTGAATAGTGGCATCCTTATCTTGTTCAGTGAAGAAAATAATGGCCCAACATTACTTCTTTTGAGTTTCCACTTCTGGTGGGCCCCAACGGTTGCTAAATAGTTCTTGAAATGTAGAGGTATCATCAATGACTCTAGGAGATCCTCATTCATCTCCTTAGAGAGGTGTAATGTTTAATGGGTTAAGAGCCTCACTATTATAATGGTGAGGTGCTTCAAGACATCCAAATTTTAAGAAAATGGTATATTTCTAGATTTCAAGGTTTTATATTTGTTAGGACGAATAATATGTCCAATTAGTTTAGGGAATGAGACCTAGCTAGTGTGCCCCATGATCCACAGTTGATTGGATAACATATTCAAAGAACTATATAGCTGAGACGAGGTAGTTAATGACTTTAATTGACCAGCATGATATAATGGTTGAGACACACAATAAAATAATATGGTTGATTGTTTTGTTATATGTGATGGTTAAGAATGTGTCGATTTTTATTTAACCGACTTGTGAAAGGATTTATGTTTGGTTTCATTGGTATGAACAATTCTTTCTAAAGTACTGAATCAAACATATTTCTTTCCATAATAGATTATAGACCTCCTTCAATGGTGCCTTCCAGAGGTTCTTGAGGGGGAGATATTTATTTCATCATCACTAAGTTCTATAAAATGATCTATCATTTGGAAATCATTGATATAAGAATACTTATATTATTCAATTTTCCAATACTCTAAGAAGAGATGGAATTTTGGGCTTATCCCAATATGAGAGGCATGATGTCATTGAGAGTTCATGTAGCATTCCTATATTTTATGAAATATATTATATCAAATAAATTTAAATTCATTAATTTATTTTTTTAAACGTAATACAATGTTTATATTTCATTACACTCAAAAATATGTTTATCTTTTAGTATACACAACATCGCGTTTCTAAGATAATTATTGTTACACGTAATATTTTCTTTTACAGAACAAAAATATACTATTAATATATATTATAGAAATAAATTTTCCATTTAAATAGTGGGAATAAATATGATTAACTAAATAATGAAAATTTTATTATTCATGTTTTTAAAAATATTTACCAGGGTAACAATTAATTAGAAATGAATATAAAGACCAACTAAACATAAAAGATTTATTTTTTATTCCCCAGAAGGTATATTATCTTAATAATTTAAATTAATCACTATTACTGAGATGTCATTATAAAATATATATATATTATATATTCAACAAAATTTTTTTACATCCATCCTATAATTTTGATAGGCATAAAATAAGAACAAATCCAATTTTAAGCATCATAAGCTCTATTTTTTAAAAGGGTAATTTTTCCACCTTTGAATGATGCAGTTCTATTAAAACCAAATTTTTAATCTTTTATAAATTTAAATTGAAAAAAAAAACATCATTTATGATATATTATGTTCAAAATAAACTCACATTTAATTTTTGGTATTTTTCAGAGAAGTTTCATTTTTTGAAGAATAGTTAAAAAATACTCGATTTTAATTGAAACCTATATTATAATCTAAATAATATAAAATGATAAATTATATTTTAAATAGGTTTTAATTTATATTTAGTTCTATTTTAAATATTTTAATCCAATTAAGTTAATTGGAATATTATTTTTCTAAATCAAGATATAAAAACATAGGAAAATATAGAACGCATTGACATTGAAAACCATCTTTTTTGTCCTATTTGCGTGATTAATTTTAAATTTATTTTATTAAAACACATGAATTTATTTTTTAAAAATATATTATATAATTTGAAAAATAATTATGCATAAATTATAATAATGTGAACATATTTTCTAGCCTAAAATATTTTTGAAGGTAATTAAAAATAATTACATCGTTTAAGGTAAAAACAGCCTTTATTAGTGATTAAATTTATAAGATAAGGTCTAAAAATGACCCATAAGATGTAAAAAACCCATTTATTAGACATTTTTTGTAGCATTATAAATGTAAAATCGAGATTTATTATTTATTGGTACACTATTCCATTCAAGTGTCCAAAATAATTAGTTAATAATAGAAAAAGACAAAACAAATGTACCTTTAATTCGTATAACTTCTATAATGTTTTGGAGATAGTAAAAAACTATATTGTTTCGACTATAAATATTATTTCAAAATAGAAATTTGCGTTCAAAATCATAAAAATTTTCTTTTGATTTTTTAGATGAATTAGAAATATAAAATGTTTAAAAAAATCATCATAGTGATTAATTAGTTAATAATAAATTAAAATAAATTATACTAAAAATATTACAAGTTAGGTAAATAATTGGTATTTTGTGTTCCATTAATTTTTTAGATGCATATATCATAAAATAATTCTGTAATCGTAATAAATTTGAATTCCACTAATTTATTAATATTTTAAAAATTGATAATAATGAAATAATGTCAAAATTTACTTTAATTTTGTTTTATAATAAATGATATTTCATTAAACGGTTCAAAAATACTAAAAAAGACTACCTTCTAAAATGTGATTTAAAATTTTTAATAATTTCAAATTTGGTCTATTCATGGACCAATATATATTTTATAATGAAAATAATGTTTCCTTAAATAGAAAAAACATTATTGGCATGATTAGGGTTAAAGTAGTGTATTAATGCATCACTTGAGCATCTGTAAAATATAAGTTCCAAAACACAAGGGTTTTTTATTTTAGAATATTAATTTAACATTAAAAAACATTTTTACTAAATGTGATAAAAAAATTTCATCTAAATCAGTCTTAATGAATGAATTAGAATGGTCAGAAAAGTAGTTACCCAAATGAAAACCGAAAATTAAAAATTAATAAGGAAACATTAGAGTGAAGGGAGAAAATATTTTTATTTTATATGGAGGGTATATTAATAAACCAATTAATCCCTAAAATTCATTATTAATTATTATTCGTTTCAAATAATTTAATGGAACCTCATAATAGTGTTTTATTTTAGTATTTACTAGAATGATACTCTTACTTTATTATGAAAGGTAATTCACTCTCCTCTCTTCTTCACACAAATAAATACATTTTTCTAAATCATAACCTAGAAAAATTACATCCCAATTTACCTAATCTCATCCTATAAGCTTCAATTTTATTATTAATCCATCCAATGATGTCCTTTGAGGAAAACCAAAAGGAGTTACCCAAAGAAGATACAACACTAATCAACATGTATTTTCGTTTTCTTTTCTTCTCCACACCCCTAAAATTATACATATAAAATGATTATTTAATAAAAAAATGTATTATTAAAATAATTTTATGATTTTTTTAGTTCATAAACTAAATCCGAACACTTCCTCAAAATGGGATTCAAAATCAATATTAGTTAGTTGGGTAGACTACCACCTTTACAAATGATGTTGTTTGTTTTTCTATTACCTCAATTAATAATTAGTAATAATGATGAAAAATAAATTTAGATAATATATTTATGATATTTTTAAAATTATTATAAATAAATATTCATTATATAATATAATCCATTTTTATATTCCATTCCATAAGGTATACAATAACATCGCTGATGTGTACAGTGGCGGATTACCATCTCCCAAAGCGATGCAAATCATTTTTCACTAGCATGTTACATGAAAGGTAGAAATTGTAAATATAATAAATATATAAATATATGTATATATATATATATATTATAAATGAAGTAATAAATATATTCATGCCATAATTATATTTGTAGAAATACAATTGATCATTTTAATATTACCATTTCACAAATTGAAAAAGTGATAACCTTGTTCATAGACATGTGGATTATGACCTCTATGAAGGGATTTCATTATTTTACATCACAAGAATGATATATGTATATATATATATATAATTAAAAAAATCTTATTTATTATATAATTATCATTGTTGAAATACAAAATATTACTTAACATTCATCTATAATGAACATTGAGAAAAGGAATCATAAATCCTGCGTATATCCGGCCTACCGTCTTTATGATCGTAACATTGGTTCATTTTTAATTACCAAAATTAATGATTAGTTTTAAAAGTATAATTTAAATATAATTTATTTATAATTCCAGTAATATTATTATTTAAATATTTATATAATGAGCTCTTCGACCATATTCAACCAGCCAATGCCAATTTCAGCACATAGGCCAATTGTGGTCAAACTATTTGATGCAAACATAATTGAATACCTAATTACATAAAAATTATTAAGTCAAATTAAACTAAGAATTAACTTTTAAAAATTATTAAATAAATTATTTGATTAAAATATGTTTATTATTCATGAATATAATGAAAAATAATGATAAATTATACTCAATATAAGGGTTTTTTCCCAATTTTATTTCATTGAGATACATGAAATATTCACTGATTATTTTATTATGGGATGAATATAAATCCCATTAATTTATTTTATGATTATTTTAATTAATTTTATATGTATTTTCATATCCATTTTCTGATATCTCTTTCTTTGGGTTTAAGGTTTCAATGTTTCCAAAGTGTTAAGGTATTTTTCTGACAATTTTTATTTCTTTATGATTAATGTTACATTATTCAACTATCTTATTTTATAAGGTGTATATACCTCCCATTTTAAATTTTATATCATGAATATAACTATTTTTACTCTTATTATTAATATCGTTTAAATTTATTACTTCATCCTTATTATGATTCAATGTTAAAAATGATGTAAGAGTATTTTATTACAATTCCATACTTCATTAGGATTGCGTATGAATAAGCCTATAATGTTCAAATTTTAAGACTATAGATAACTCTCATCATATCTGGTTTTTCATTATTATTTAAAGTAATTGTAAAAATATTTTTCCAATCTTTGGAAATTAAAATGATTGATAAATTATTTTTAAGAAAATATGACTTCTGTTCTCTCATCTATTAGAAATTTGTGTCCTTCCAAAACAATGTTTTCAAAAACATGTTTCAAAAAGTTTTTCATTATATTTTGAATTTATTTTACAAATAAAATATTTGTAATAGTTATTTTATGTATTATAAAGTGTATTAAATTATTTGAAAATATTACATTAAAAATTTTAAAGGTTATTTTGAAATAATGTTTTTGATAATGTATTATGTTTTCAAAAGTATTTTGTAAATTGAATTTTTTATTTTCCACAAAAAAAATTAATGATTATATAATTGAATTTCTATTATTTATGGTCATCAAAACTAATTTTTACATATCATTCACTAGATATATTCATTACTGATTCCACCACCGTTTTTTGTCTAAATGGATTATTATTGTCTCAAATAGATTGTTATGTAACCCATTTTATTTCTATGTCTTAATCATGTTTGAAAGATAGTGTTATAAAACCCTCTTCTTTTTCATATTTTCATTATGTTTCAATGATATTTTTATAAAACCCATTTTTTCATAGGTTTAATCATCTAATGAAAGAGTTAATGGGGGTTAATTTGTTTTTATAATTAAATGAATGGTTTAATTTGTTATGATTATGTTATGGTACACTAAGATTTGATGGGTTCTCCTGTTATAATAAATTGAAGGGTGGTTACATGATAAACCAATGATATGTTGTTTCCTAATAATCGTATTATGGGTGGATCAGTAATATAAATCTAATTCATTTGGTATTGAAGTAGACTATATAGATATTAAATTTTAGAGTTATTTTATAGTTAAGTGAAAATTAATTCCTACGTTAAATATATTTTTTCATTATTATTTCTATGGGTGTATGATGTTTCATTTGATCTAGATTGATATAACATTGTTCATGATGTGTGATTATCATTTCTATTTACAATTCCATGTTTTAATATTTCATGATTTAGGTATTGATGTGTATTAGTTCATTTATGATTCTCTTGTGCACTCTGATTATGTTGTCATACCCTTATCTATTATTATGTTCATTGATGACATTAAATTGTTAATTCTCATGCATACCATTATTAATTATGTTAAATCACCCTTCTTAGGTGTCTTTTTCTATAGTTCAAAAATAATGATGTTAAAATTTGTTTGCCTATAAATAATTTCAAAATAATTATATTCATTACCTAACGTTAAAAAACTATTTTCTTAAGTGGGAGAAGTTCTCATTTAAATTCATCGAAATTATTTATGTGGAATTATTTTCTAATTCTCTATAATCCATAACATAAAATTTCATTGAGGTTATAAGTGATCCAACTAAACTTTTGATTTAGAAAGTATTAGATAAATAAAATTGGGTCACAATAATCAACATAAACTCACTAAATATAATGTTCCTAATTTCAGACTTGGAACAATGAGTTCAGATCCTGGTTTATTGTAGTTTTTATGAAATGTCTATTTAGATAAATTTTGAGACTAAGATTATTTTCATGTGAGGATATATTAATAGGTGTAGATACCATCATTTTTATATGATATTAAGAATGATCATGTGATTAATGTCTTAGTCAACCCTTTTAGGTTTAAATTTATAATGTCTTCAATATATTAATAATATTTTTGAGACATTTGTTTGGTTGGGGTTCATTTAAACCTTTTGATAAACATGATGTGTTATTAAGGTATGAATTATTTTTCATGCATAAAAATCGACAGACTATATTCTTGGTAACAACTTGTCACATCAAGAAATGTGGTGTGGCTTGAAGCAATGAAGGAAAGATTATAATGGATTTTCCCCTACTAGTGGCCTATAAAATGTCGTAGATATTATTAAATTTTTCTATAGGTAACAGTTTTATTTATTTAAATAACATATGTCTATTATTTGAATAATTATGGTTTATTTATCTTAGGAAATTATCTAAAAAATAATTTTAATTCTCATTTTCAAATATATTTCTGAAATGAATGAGTACTTTTTATGGATAATCATTTATAGAATGATTTTTTTGGAACTTGGGTATTATAATTTAATTTTAATGATTATCGTATCATTTGATAGTTTATTCATTTTTTCAATTATCTTAACAGGTTATAACCATATTGTATTTTTAATGTATACTGATATATAGAATTTCTTGACCATACCATTAAGGTTATTTGGTAATTAAATGATGGTTATAGTATATCAGGCATTAAAAATTCATCCCAAATCATCATATTTTGGAGAGAAATATGAGAATCTACTAGAAATTGTTTAATGATTGAAATTATATTCATAATATAACTATAGTTCCATAGTATATAAATCTATATGTTGACATAATTATTAATTTATATTACAAAGGATCTTGAAATAAAATTTTATCATATTACCATCTTTTCTGATGACATCACTTAACTTATCCACACCTATTTGTCTTGTGTTTTTGTTGTCATTGAAATCCTCTTGAAAAAATTTACAATAAATCTATTTCGAACTAATGTAACTAGTTTTCCATTCAAAATCCTTCATTTTAATTCCCACCAATATTCTTATATTTGGAAATATGGAATGAGTTAAAAACGTTGACATTGGAACATCATTTTCTGTGTGGGAAATAATTTTTTTTATTTACCATTTTTACGATGTGGATTTTTATGAAGGAATTATTGAGATTGTAAACATTTTGTATCCAAAAAATACATTCTTATAATTAATTATCAGTGATTTTTTTTAAATGAGGTAAGTGAGTCCTCCAAATGATGTTTGTCTATTTGTTTTTACAATAATTCCACTCATCCATCATTATAAAAGGGCATTAACTATCCCTATTTATTCAGACCACTCATGACATTTCGATTGACCAAAACCTAACACAATTAATTCAAATATTCATTAATATCATCCTATAGTAAATAATATGAGAATATATCTTACCATATATTTACATTGGTTAAAACCAATAGGAGTTACCGAATGAAGTGGTATCTTTTATCAACATGCATTTTTTTCCCTTCCCCACCACATTAATTTCTTATTATAACATAATTTTACAATAAACTATGTATCCTCAATATAGTGGGATGTTTATATTTTATGGAATCTTCCAACACCCACACACACTTCTATAAAATAGTTTATAAAATCATAATCTATGTGTACGATGAAGTACCACCTCATGAAATGATGTCATTCATTTTTCAATTTCCAGAATTCATTATTGGGAGTAATTAGTTCCATTCTATTTATATAATATTTTTTAAAAATATATATAATATTACTAAATATTTGTTAATATATCATATAAACACGTTTTATATTCTATTTATCAAGGGATATTATAACATTGCTCATTTGTATGGAAGACTACAACCTCATAAAGTACTGTGATGAATTTTTATCTGAAGTGTTACTTCTAAGAAAATATGGCTAAATATAATGAATATGTATGATATAAATGAAATAATAATTACATTTACAATATAATTAAAATTCATTATGTATAATATATCATTTTATTCTTAACATTTCACCACCTGAAAATGTGATATTGTTGTTTGTGAACGTCTGGACTACAGACTCCTTGAAGAAATTTGTTTCCTTTTACATCAGAAGAATGATATATATATATATATATATAATTATAAAAAATGTTATTTATGACATAATTATAATTATTATAATATAAAATATTTACTACCCTCTTTCCATAATGATCCTTGAAAATTGGAATCGTTACTCATTCGTACGTATGACCTACCATATTCATGATCTTTAGATTGGTTTGTTTTTCATAACCATAAATCATTATTGGTTATAAAAATTAAAATTCATATATATATGTTAGTTATTTAATTATTTTTGCAATTTATATATTTTTACAATGACCACATTGAAAATATTAGTCCCAATAAAGTCTGTTTTGACACATAATCAAAACATGATCTTACTACCATATGTAAATTAATTAATGGAGTAATTATATATCACTTTTTATAAGTGAAAAAAACATGATAATAAACATGGAAAATTTTATAAATAAATTAATTAATTAACATAATTTTATTATTCATCATTATAATAAACATGCATGATAAATTAGGCTCATATTAAAGGGTTTTCACATGACACATTTAATTATTTTATATACATTTAATATTCACCACATATCTTTATTAGGTGGTGTATATATATCCCATGAATTTAATTTATTACATTAATACATATATTTATTAGGATTTTCATATCCAGTTCATAATCTTTCTATCATGGGTTTTATGGTTTCATGGTTACTAATGGTGTAAGGTATTGTGGTCCAACTTTTCATTCTTTGAGACTATTATTAAATTTTACACATATATTCTATTATAAAATGTATATACGCCCCCTTTGGCATGATATATCATGAATTGATTTATTTTTCTTGATACTAGAAATTTCATTTAATTTTATTTTTCAAGGAGATTATTATTAAAAGTTAGAAAAGTTGTACGAGATTTTTCTGACAATTAAATCATTTTTTAGGATTGTGTATAATTAAGTATATAATTATGAAATATTATAATTCTCCTGACATAACTTCACATCTAGTTTTTTCATAATATATTCATGGAATTGTGGAATTCTTTTGAATCTTTTTTAGTTAATGTTTTTGAGAACTTTTCTTCTAGATATTTCAAATTCATTTCTCTATATGGTCTGAAATATATGTTATTTCAAAATAATGTTCTCTAAAAATGTTTTCAAATTTTTTTTCAATGATCGTTTAATATCATATTCAATTGATAGAATTTATTTTTATTTTTATGTCTTAAAAGTGTTTTAATTGATTTCCAAATATTCATTTAAATGGTTTCTGTTTTTTTTCAATGATTTTTTTTTAAAATGATTTATGTTTGAAAATGTGATTTTCAAAATTGAAAATGGTATTTTCCTCAAAAAAAATTTAATGATATTGTAGTGTCTTTTTCATTCATCAACATAAATAGCCCTTATTGATACATATCCTCCATTTGTGATATTTAGTATTGATATGATTTAAATTATTTATTTGGATAGAATAATATAGTTTCAATTAGGCTATTATAAAAAATTTTATTTTCCATGGATTAATATTATTTCAAAGAGATAATTATAGAATATGTTTCTTTTCTCAGAGTTAATATTGTTTCAAATATATTTTTATAGAACCCATTTATTTTGTATGACTAAATCATGTTATTAGATGGATAATTGTTGTTCATTTGAGATTATAATGAAATGAATTATTTTACATGTTATTATTATATAAGGGTACATGGTCATTTGATGGATGGTAACGTTATAAACCAATTATTGATGGTTTTGCGCTAAATTAATTGTGGTTGGTTCCATGATAAACCATATATTGTTGATTCTAGGATACCCCTATAATAAATTTTGTTTGGAAGTCGTGTGTATGGTTAATTTATTAGTAATAATGATTGTAAGTGTGAATTGAAAATGATATCCCAAGTTAAATACATGTATTATTTGTCCTTATTATGGGTATATGATGTTTCATGTGATCAATATTGATATAAAAGATATCATGATTATTGATTCTGATTAATCTTTCTTTTCCCAGGATTTCAAATTTGATTATCTTGGTATTTATCTGTATCATTTCCTTTATGATTCACACATGCACTCAGATTATGTCATCCTACACTTATTCACTCTTATACTCATTGATGTTATTCAACTATTAATGTTTATGTTTTTTCTTACACCTCATTTGAGATCACACTTCATTATTTTCATGTTTCCCATGGTATAAAGAATTACTTTAAATGATTTATATCAATAATTAGTTTTATAAGGATGTTGTTGATGACCTCACATGAAATATAAAAAATTGTATTAAGTTGTATAAATGATCTTTTAAATTCTTTTGAATTATTTATGGAATATTTTTTCTGAATTATCTAAAACTAAAAACCAATATAATCCTCAAATTTGTAAGAGATGTGATTATTATTTTTATGTTGTTGGATTTGTGGAAAAAAATTATGTTTCAATTATTAGTATTAAAACCCAAATGTTCTGTTCATGATATCAGTACATGATCTAAGAGTATAGGTGCTCAGTTATTATTGCTAATGATCTCATTAGAACTAGTAGAGGATATTGATTTATCTCACATAATTTATGATTATTATTATAATACATGGTAATATTTGATGTTGTTGTAATTTATGGATATTTTTTGTGACCATATGGGTTCTAGTTAGTCTCTAGAGGGCATTGACAATAGATTGGATATGAATAAGCATCTTATGATCCAAAAAGCCATTATAATTTTATGCATCACATGTAGAAACCTACTACTATTAATAAGAATATTATTCTTCTATGTTGGGGGTAGAAGACTCATATTCTACCTATGATGGGATGTCCCCAAACATAAATAGGACATTCTCTACTTGGTCCTCAATATAAAATTTGAATATGGAATATTTTACTTATGTTATTCCCAATGACCCTAAGGTACCAAATGTAGTTGGAAAGATCTATGTGTCATATGAATTCAGTCTTACAATAATTAATTATCATCATGATGTTATTATACAAGGTACATATGAATTAATCTTGGAATTTGAAGTCCTTCACATAGTGATTCTTCTTCATTCATCACATAATTGAAATTCTGGGGTCCTGACTTAGATTGGGGATGGGTAATATTATCATAGTATATTTGTATAAGGTGAGGCCTATCCGAGGAATTTTTTCTGAGGTAAGGCTAGTTGAGAGGAAATAGTTTTTTAATGATAGTTGTAACTACCTTCACATTATTTCATAAAGTGGATAGAAAAGATAATCTCTGTGACCAATTATTTCTCCACAACAAGGCCTCCTCTAAACACTGATCTTGTTTAGTGAATCCCAAAAATCACCCAAAATGTCTAATAGAGTTGAGGGTAAGTAATAGATCATCTAATAAATTCTCATTTCACATTTTTAATTGGTGTTGCTATGAAATATACATAACAAGGGATTATGTGGTCCCCTTCAATCAGAAATTAATGTAATCAACTCTCTCATTAGTTACATTCATTCATTTTTAGAGGTCAATGGTACTAGTCTTTCATGGGGATGAGCTGAACTATTATAGAAAATATTTATGGAGAACTTCATACACAATGCAAGTTCTCTAGGCCAATTGACTGAACTAGATGAAAGAGGGTCCTTCCTTAGTCTGTATGAAACACCAAATATAATAAGATTACTAATTCTCTAGTGTTCACATAATTTTTACAAATATTGTAGAGAAGTGTGAAACATGATATAGTGGATCACATGTCTCATTGAACCATGAGAAGTCCAGAATATTAAATTCTGGGTTTGGAAAGAAGTGGTCCACCCAAGTGTAATACAACATCCATTTCAGTGGAATCAAAATCATATACTTATCAAAATATACCAGATGTTCTGTAAGAGAATCTATGGATCCACTTAGTGAGTATCAGTATAAACTAATATTATGACATGTTTAGACACCTAATAAGTGATGATTTCATGGTACAATGGTGGAAACTAACACTGGTCTGGGGTAGGTGGGTCATATCTGGGTAATTTTATAGATCATACATCTTATACAATAAAAAGATGTCTAGGAAAGACTTCCTATACCGTGGGTGCCTTTCCAAGAAGGACTGGTTGTTAGGAGGGATTATTGGAAGGGTTATATTTGAAATTTCATTCCTATGGTTTATGTTCCACAAGAACATTACTGGTGAGAAATTTTTATCTGTAAATATCCTCCAAAAATTAATTCATCCTATCATCAATCTCAATTTATTAAATAGAATTTTAGAGGCCTGTGTGGTTAACAATCCCTTTGTCATTGCCGATATATTAATGGAAAAGATGTAGTTCCTCGTTGGAGGGAATATTGATAGAGAAAGTATATCTCTATTGATGAGTGTTGGAAACTATAGGTTGATGGTCCTAGTATGGCATTTCCTTCTGTCAGGATCTCCAAATCATGTGACATGTCATCTCCAAAATATCTCTGATCATCCAAGGCATTTTTTTTTTACAACAGTCATGGTGGTAGTGGTGGGATGGGAACATTAACCATTATTGGTCCACCTTGCTTGATGATCATTGTGTTTTCATAGAATATGGATTATGTGGAGGGAATTTTAATGTCCCAATCCATTAATATACACTTTTTGAGAGGATTATTTCATAATTTTTTAATTATAGTGATGCTCCTGATGAATTTCGACATAAAAATCATGCAATACATATATGAGTTGGGAAGCTGAGAATTTGGTAGTGTGGAAATATAAAACATCTAGAATTGTTGATATATTGTCTCGAGATATATATCTTTCCATGGGTAGGGAATTTGGTTAATATAATGGTGGATGAGTATCACTCGTATATTTTTTTGGTGTCAAGGTGTATAGTCCTCATTGAGTAATTATGAGATTTTGATGTGTAGAGTAACATATGGAAAATAAATAAATTATAGATGCCCAATGTTTATGATCACAAAAAATATATCTACCTACTCATTTCAAAGATATCAGAGCTATTAATATTCACCATGTTGTCTAATCAAGGATGAAAAATGAACTGGTGATGCTGGTGATACAGACCAACAATTATATTGATTTTTTAGTATAAGGGGTGTCACGTGGGACAATAATCCTTAGATTTGTAGGGTGTACATTTGAGGGGGAACTATATTAATGACTATATCCATATTGGATGTGGTTTTTTTATCCCCTTTATAATCAAGAATGAATTCATGCCTTCATGGTTTAGAACAGTGTTCTCCATTATCATAAGGTGTCAGTATAGACTCTAAATTATCCTATACATCAAAGGGTGATGTGTATTGGAGGGATGTCTTTGTAGTAGGGACAATTATAATGATTTTTCATAGAAGGAAACATATATTTCCTCCCCATATAGGTATCAGGAAATTGATAAGGGGAACTTGTGGACCTTGTGTTGAGGGATTGTAAACCTTTACTGAGGTGCTTCTGTCCCCATCGTTGGTGGTGAGGTAGGATATTCTCCCATCATCTCTAATGTAATCGTACACACTTAGAGGTAGACTATGTTGTAATGTTTTCTTATCTCCATCCATTGATGACCTGGGAATTACCTAATTGTAAAACCCTAAGGTTTATTTGTTTTATTTGTCATTTATTAAGGATTGTATAACAGAAACATCCCACCCGGTAATTTATCTTTTATCTTAGAAAAAGATAAATATGTAAGGGATGGGGATTCATCAATGTGGCGAGGAAATACTTTTAGGATGAATGTGTCATGGGTGGAAATCTACATTGTATTTCAATATCATATAATGTCCCATGATTTTTTGGTGGAAATTTTGATGGGGATACTCAACTTTGACTTCTCAATTGGTTTTCAGGGTCTCGATCACAGTCAAGAAAAAACATTACCCCCACAGTTTGGGTGATAGAGAGTTAGAAAGTGCATCAATGGTGGAACAATTAAATGGTGTTGCTTGAGATTCCTCGTATCCTGAATGGATTGTGATCTAACAAAATAGTTGATGCTTGGTTCATTAGACCATTTATAGTGAAGTATTTTTGGGATAGGACTACATGTCGGCCTATATAGTTGGTTAGAATAATTGTCATGGCTAGTTTGGATCCATATTAGTTTGGTACTAGGTAGATGGAATGATAGGAATAACCCATAATTCATCTACATCATCAATATAGTGGATAGATTAGTCATAAAAGTTCTAGGTGGTACCCCGCAAATTATTCTCTGTTGTGATAAAAAGATTTCCTCTATTGTGAAGCATAAGGGTGGTAGGGTCAATATGGTTGGGTGAGAGCCCTCATGTATTACTTCTAAAGAGTGGTCATGATTGGATTATCTTTTATGAGCCAATATAACTTGATGTATACGAGTGAGTTATCATGATGTTTTGAGGAGTGGATCTTAAATGGTCTTCATTGTAATGGGGATTGCAGATTTTACCATATAAATCCCCTAGGGGAGGAGTTATCAATATGGTGACACAACATCTAGGACCTTATAGGATTTTTTCCTAATAAAGATTACCCATTATTGTTTCTAGAGAAAAACGATTGAATTAATGACACTCTATTAGACGAGTATAAAGTGGGGGATTGTGGTATGGTTCCAAATTGTTATGGGAATGATTGTCATTGTGGATGGAGTGTAGTTGTGTGTATTTACAACACCATTAGTTATATCCCCCCCCCCCCCCGCATGTTGGGAGTGGAATATCGAATGTTCCACACATATTGGGTCCTATGGGACCTACCTGAGATCAACTATTCAATATATGCCTGATAATTTTGATTCCCAATGTTACTAATGTTAATAATCATCCCTAATTTGGAAGAACGATCCATGATGATGAATTCTATGACCGGGGAAGTCCAAAAGCATTCATATTAATAGTATTCTCGAGAAAGGAGGGTCAAATAAGGTTCACAATTTTTTTAAAATAACTGATCTTGAAGTTGACTATATCTAGTGGGGTTCAAGTCTAGTGGAATATAACATTTCTTATTTTCTCAGAGTTTATGGATAATAGATGCACATTGGGTTTGATATTTTTTCTAATGATTCCTATGGGTTGTGAATTGGAATGGTGAAACATATTATTGAGAATATACCTAAGGAGTTTTCAAATATAGATAGGTCATGACCCATGGAGGGTGGTTTCCCAAGATTTCTGCTATCCAAAAGAGGGTTTTCCCTACCACCAATGTTGATGATATCGACTCTTTTATCTGAAATCGATGACGAAATTTCTGTTTTATCTACAATATATTTATTAGAGTATTTTATTAACTTGTATAGATATCACCCATTGATTTTATATATGTTCATGAATCTCATACTCAATGTAAAATTGACATCGACCCTAGTTAAATAAATCACTTGTTATAATGATAAGGATTTATATGCAATCAGATATGATAGATTTTATTGACATCTCATCACATTTTTTGATGTTGGTTATAAATAAAATCAATTATCATTTAGGTTCAAGGAATATCTAATGAAATGAATTATTGGTGTAAAATCTAATCCACCCCTTATTAGCCATTGGGAAACAAATTATATGGGACTAGAGAATCCATGGATCATTACCATATGAATCAATGTTCATTAAATGAGGTAGATATTTCAATGTATTTAGAGGGGTTATAGGTTTATGTTTTTATGGAGATTCAGTCACAGTTATATATTATAATGTGGATATGATCATAGTATTATGGTCTTATAAGAACATCGTTATAGGTATAAGGTCTCTTTATGTCCCGGTCAATGTTTTAAAATATTTGTATGTCTTTTTTATATTTTATGTCATATAGGAACATGTTCACTGGATTAGATTATTTTTTGGACATTTGCCTTATATTGTTCCACGTAACAGGGTAAATATAGTCTAACACAACATGGGGGAACTAAATTCTAATTGGGACCATATGTTTGGATAGTGGGGTATTAGTGAGTTAATAGAGAGAAAATGGTCACACATTAGGGTTTTCTCTTCCTAAGATGAAGGGAGAAAGATTTGGGTCTCTTTCGAGATACAGATCATGAGACTTAGAGAGATGTCCTACATATGTTGTAGGAGAATATAATCATATAAAACATATTTTTAGTTCATATTTTATGGTCGTATAATAAGACATATCTATGTAGTTTCATGTCTTTCATTAAGGATTGTTTTTTCCTTAAAGGAATATCAATAAGGGTTGGTGTGGGGATTATGCATATGGTATTCCCAGATCATTTGGTATCTTCACATTTTTATCACAATATTAATCCAATTTATTTCACATTGTTTAAGAACACAATGTAACATTATGTGTTGCAAATTTTTTCATGTGGTTAAACATGGTGATGATTGGTAGTTTTATTTTTTTTAAATCTTGTAACAATTACTTTAGGCTATGCAGATTACCATTTTACAAATCATACATTAGGTTCTATTGTTTAAAGTCTTAAAAAACATAAATTTTTAGAGCTTATGCATAGAGTATCCCACTCATAGTAAGAGTAAAAGGAGAGGAGGATATGAATCTCAACATAATTAATGGGAAAATGAAATTTTCTTCCATTATTGATATCATTGATAGGGATTATATGTCTACAATATATGATCATTTTTTGAAGCAAAAAATACATCCCATTTCTAGAATCAGGTCGGGGGATGAGGTTAAGGGGTCTATGCATTGGATAAAAAAATTACATCATTGTTTAACGGATTCTTTGAGTAAGGGGACTTTACAAAATGGTAGAAAATATTTTCCATGCATGTGTCACTTGTAAAAACTAACACATTTTGAATTTTTTTTATGGAAATTGAGCAATCAACTTGAATGAAATAATTCATAGATGAAGGGGGATTATGTTTGGGGTGTAGAATTATTTTTCATTAATCTTTAGAGATGTGCACACATTTAATGATGCATTATAAAAGGACTATATATAAGAACAAAAGATGGAGGGTTTCATGATCCTTTGTGTTGTGTGAAGGATATACATCTTTAGAAAACTAACCTTGCTATCCGGGGATGTTGTATGAGGAAATATCATACATTAAGAGATGTTTCTTTGGGGAAATGTGTGGTATTTAATATAAGTTATCTATCTATACGTATCTATAATGATATTAATGTTTAACGAGGTCATCAATTAATATGTTCAAAAATTGAGGACATTATTCTTTAACATCTAGATGTCTTTCTAGAAAATGTTAGTGTTATATTCTCTTTATAGGAATGATTGTTCTCCATTATTTAAGTCATGAAACAAAAAATGTATTGCACAATGTGTAGTTTGCCCCCACAACTATGGGCTTCATGTATTTCAGTCCTTTGATTTGTGGAAATGATCATGTAATGCAGGTATTTTATGTTTCCATTCTTTCACATGTGACATTCTACCAATATTAGGGGTGCATGCACTTCAAAAATGTTGCATGTGACATTCCCCCATTGTTTTGGAGGAATTTTGTATCATCCATAAATGTTAGGGTTGATGAATTTTAGTTTTTCACTTGTGTTATTTTTAGATAAAAATTGGTATTTGAATACACTCAGTCCCTTGGTTCTTTAAATACACAAATATAGTATAAAATCCAAGTTATAATGATTTAGCTCATATTACATGTGACCCTAATATTTCTATCCAATTAATTGGTTTTTTATCATCCTGAGATTTTATGAAATATTTTTTTCTAATTATTTTAATTTTTAAATATTTTTCATTAAATGCAACATCGAATTTAGTTTCTCTTATATGAAACATTTAGATTCTTTATTATAATTCATGATATGCATCATCGAGTCGTACAGAACCAACATAAAATATTATTTTCATTGAGATTATTAAAACCTAGTATTTAAACTGTTGGATATGAATAGTATTAAGTAATTTATGATATATGTATAATTCATAGTCAATATAAATTTATTTATTTTTATTAATTTTTCAATCAATTTATAGTAAATTAATTATATGACTCAAAAGGTAGGTTTTCTTAAAGAATAATTTTCATATATTTATAATAACAAATATTATATTGATTTCAAAAAAATTATTTGAAAAAATGGAATTAATTTTTGGAATAATCATATCAAAAATATCTTATAGTAAAATTTTGTTATTTTTTATAAAATATAGATTTTTCAATGACTATTTGAAAAATAACAATTTTCATAAAACTATGAATTATTTTCAATAACATAATTTCTCTAAATTTAAAATGCATTTTATATTTAACATACGTATTCCTTACTAATAGTAATGAGAGTAAAATTATTTTTAATTAAATTTATATTGTATTTTATTTATGTTTTTAAAAGGTTTCTTTGTGAGAACTATTTGAATGTTCACAATGTTTCTCTATTTTAATTAGTTAATATAATCCCTACATTAAAATATTTTAAATAATATTTATATATTATATATCTATAAATTTTAATATATAATCATATAATTATTATTATTAGACATATAGTTAAAATAAAATCATATTGTGCTTGAAAAATTTACTTCTGAATAACCATCTTTTTTCGTCGCATCTGAATGTTTGGTTTTAAATATAACAATTTACACTTTTAGATTTTGTGAAAAATAATATCCTTTTTTGAAATAATAATTTGAAAATTATATTATGTTTAGTTTTTTGAGAATTTTATGAAATGATTAATTTTAGTTGAATAGTGAAAAATACTTGATTTTTGTTAGGACATTCTATTAAGTTTATTTTTTTAGAAAGTTAAATTATATTGTAAATATTTATCAATAAAATTTTTTAATTATATATCTGTTTATATATTTTTTTCATAATTCATGATTTTTATAGAAATTGGATCCAAAAATAATTTGTAAATTTTTGAGCTTTTTCAACTTGAAAACCTTCTTTCTCCACACCTATATGGGATTAATATTAAATTCAATTTTAGAAAAAAATTGAATTGAATACATAAAAATGGATTTTATATTTGGAATGATAATAACTTATATTTTATAAGTAGTTAAAATTAATATTTTTTCTGAAATGAATTGTGAAATAATTAAATTCAATTACCCAAGGTAAAAATGGTTTTAATGAGGTTTGAACGAATATGATAATGGTTAAAATTACATAACAAACTCTTATAAAAGATTTTATGTAATTATTTAAAATCTATCATTTATAATTATCAATTATAATCATTTTTGTATATTTATATCTTAAGAATGAAAGGGAACAACTTTTTCATTTCCCAAAATTACAAGTGCGCCACTCACATTACTTATAAAAGGACACCCAGTTTCCCCTATTATGAAAACATTAAAACCACATTTCTCATCCATTAACAACCCAAATAATTTCCCCATGTCCCTTATCTCGTCCTACAATCATTATTTGGTGTAGAAATCCGACCTAGGATGGACTTTTCTGCAAACCAAATGATGTTACCCCAAGAAGAGTCAACATTCTTCAACAAGTTTTTTATTTTTATTTATTAATCTAACTCAATCAATTATTATTAAAACATGATTATATAATTACAATATTTCATCAAATATACTGGTAATTTTTTATTATAAGATAACTAACTACAACCATCCATTATTCCATTAAATGTGTAACAAAATCTTTATTTTTCTATATTATAGACTACCGCTTTGTAAACTGATGTCATTCATTCTTCCCTTACCACATCTCATGGTAGGTTGTTATAATGGATATAAAATATATAAATATATATGATATTAATCATATAAATATAAGTCTATAGTGATTTTATAAATTTTACATTATTTACATTCCATTTTATAGGGGCTACGATGACGTCAATCTTATGAATGACTTAATATCACATAAAGAAGCAATTAGATTCATTTTCTATAATTCATTACATTTAATAAAATAAGGATTTATTTAAGGAATATATTTTTTTAAATAAATTAATTATGATATTAATGAAATATTTATAATTCTTTAATGATAATATATCATTTTATTTCATACCTTTTCTATTTTTGAATTATGATTGTATAAGTCGTGTACTTGTGGAATACCACCTTCATGAATTGATGTGACACTATATTAATAACCACACCCCATGGATGATATGAAGGATTTTATTTTATAAAAATGTTCATTTTTGTATTATTATTGTTTTGTAATGATAATATATTACTTACATCTATTCTATAATGATCATTCAGAAAATTGAAACAATGTCCAAGTGTACCTATGTCCTACCATTTCTATAAATAGAGTACTTCATTTTATATATCTATAATTTGTACATTATTATAAATACATATATACAGAATATATATAATATTTATATCATCTTTAACATTCTGGAGATAATAGAACCATGACCAAAATTATATGACCAAAAAAATCAAAACATATAAAAAAATAAGGTGTTTATTACAAAACAAAGTGTCTTTAACTTGTAATTGTTAGTATAGAGGTAATAAAAGTTACTAACTAAATAATATATTGAACTATATATATAGTAATTGTTCCATAATAAATGTTTTATAATATTGTATTTATTATACAAGAGGATCAAATTTTTATGAAGGAATTAAGGTGATATTTGCTGGTGTTGGGGTGTGGAAAAATATTATTTACTAAGGTAAAATTTAGTAAAGTGGTAAATAAATGTTTTATCCTGATAAGAGTGCATAAAAATCATGTTTTCACCACAAAATTAGAGGGAAAAAATCTATTTAATAAATTTTTTGTTTTTGAAAACAATTTAAATCAATAAAACAGTAGAATGTTATTAAGAAAAATATTAATGAAAATTTGATAAATAAAGTGATTGAAAATTGTGATTTGAGTAGGTTGATTGGGATGGTATTAGTATTCCAATAATAATGTTACCATAGTTTTAATTTATCCATTCCTCTTCTATTAATCTGATTAATATTAGATTCGAAAATCACTTTCTCTCACTCCCTTGGTAAAATAGAGATGGTGGGAATAAATCATTAAAATATTTTATCATTGTTCAAATTACTTCCAATGTGTGAGATGGATTTAGCAAATATTATTTAATTACATCGAAAATTACAATTTGGATATTGTATATCCTAAATAATCAAGAATGTGCACTAACACTACCAAATGTACTAATGATTGATGAGTACTCAAACACTAATCCATATTTGATCCAATCATATATAAACCAAAATGAAATTTTTGGAGATAATGGTAATTTGAAAAATAAATAACAATAATAAAATCAAAAAGTATATTCAATTTTACATGATAATAAAAAACTATTTTAGAAATTGAAATCATTTTCATATAAGAGAGAATTTATTCTTATTCTCGGAGGTAAAAAACTCAAGCATTGAAAAATTAAAACATCTAATTCCAAAATGACTATGATTTTAACCTTTACATGTTAAGGGTATCTAATAATATATTTATAGAATAAGTTATTACAGAACTATTTAAAAGAAATGTGTAAAAAGGATTAACATAAAATTTATCCCCCACATTTTTTTCTTCATAACTAGTCTCATATTATTCCCATTAAATAGATGAAAATCACCAAGGGTCATTCTTATATGTTGTTCTAGATTGAGTTTTCTATAATCACACTAAATATAAATTACATTAGAAACATATAAAATATGTTATTTACTAATTAATTAATAATTCATTTTATGGACAAAGAATCCCTAAATATACATCAAATTTGTAATGATTAATTGAAAAATAAGTAACAAAATATCTCTTGTAAATTATATCATCACATTATTAATTATATGTTATTTTAATTTAATATTTACAAGCCTCATTTTTAGGTCTTTATCCTGAGTTACACCTAATTTAATATTATTGTACTCCATTCTATTAGCCAGAATTGTTTTTCAACTTCAATAATTTTTTAGGTCTAATGATGATGTAATTACATCAAGGAGTTGAGGAAGTGTTTTTATTGCATGAATAAATAATCCAAAAAATGATTCAATCCAATAAAATCAATATTTTATGATTTTTTATATAAATACCAATGTTATAAAAAGATATTAAAATTCCAGAATTAAATTTTCTTCACATTTTAGCCTAAAACACACCAAAAACAAAAAATGACAAAAATATGCTCCCAAATTTAAATCTGAAGGGATTAAATCAATTAAATACATATGAAAAATGATAAAAATATTTTCTATATAATCGAGACATACGTTATTGGATTTTAGTCTTGATTTTATACATCATTGAGACACACACCATATTCTTCACCTATCTCATTTATATGGTGTATATACAACCTAGTAATTTATATTATGATAATTATACTAATTTTTTTGGGTTTAAATATCCATTTTAGGACCACTCTTTCATGGATTTTACATTTCAATAGTTCACAAATTTGTAGGCGACTTTTTAAATGATTTTCTTTATTTGGGACATATGTTGTAATATGTATATATATTATTAAATGTGGTGTATATTATTCCCTTAATATTTTATATCATTAATATCCATCTCTAAGTGAAATGAAATGGTTCATTTCATGTTCTAATTTCATTGGGATTATGATTCAATGATACTAAAGTGGGAAGATATTTTTGTTACTGTGTCATTGATTATCAGGGTTGTCTATTATTATGTTTTAAGTGGTGATATAATATTAATTATCTCTCAAGATAATCATTATATTTCTTCCATTCTTATTAGGTAGTAATAGTACATTTTTCCCTTCATTTTCCAATGTTTATGCACTTATGTGTTCAAAAATATAATTACAAATAAAAATCACCTTTTTCCCTCAAAATAAATTTTCCCTAAAACTTTGTTTTATAAAACTGGGAGAGAAAATGATTCAAAACATTTTCAATAGATCTATTAAATAATTGTTCACACTTGTTTGAAATATATTAAAAAATCAATGTAATTTTCATTTCAATTTTGAAAAAGTTTCCATTTTTCTTTTACTATAAATGTGAAATGAATCCATATTTTTACAAGCATGATATGAACAATATTTACTACTATCGTAAAAACTCAATGAATTAAAGATTCACACACATATTTTTAGTGTTCACTCCATTTAATATTTCTCCCTTATTTGTTTTTAAATGTTATTATTTCAGATAATTTATTTCAAAAATTAAATTAATTTGAAAATGATTTTTTTTTAGTTATTTTAAGAGATAATTATTTCCCCTCAAGAAATCATTGAAGTGAATTATCAATTAAAATTATTTTCCATCTGAGATGATTTCATTTAATATTACTTATTATTTAATGTGGATATCGTCCACAGATTTAAATCATATTATTTTTATGAGTGGTTTATGTTTCTGAAAAAAATATTTTTATGAAAACTATTTCACTCCAATAGGTTATACCATGATAAAATTCTTTTGAAACACATTTATTTTCATGGATTTCATATGATGAAATGATAAATGATTTTGAAAACTGTATATTTTCCACCAGTTATGATATAGTGGTTATGAAACCCATTTCATTTCATGGTTTATGATATAATGAATGTTTTAAGATATTATAGAACACATGTGTATGATTTTAATTATGTTATTAGTGGGATATATATATCTCTCTACAATTAATTGGGTAAATATTTATATCTAATGAGATATATAGGATTGGAACCCATGGTAAAACTAGTTCATAAAGATAATTTTTCTACTATTACGGTCTTGGGAGTGAACCTTGACTACATTTATGATTTGGGGAGTGAAACCATTACATTATGATTTATTTGGATGTATACATCGATGACTATCAAAATGATTTTATATTATTATGTGTATGACAATATTTTATGTCTTATTAGCATTTTAAAATAAAAAATCCCATATTCTATGATTTTTTTACGAGTCACCTCTTATGAACTTTCAATCATTATTACCTGAATCATGATTTTGATATTTTATATGCATGGAATGGTTTTAAAAGGATCTATACTTGTTCTCATACACAAGTGTTCATGTTATGCATATGTATTTCCCCTTTATACTATTATTGAGCATTGATGGTCACCCTTTCTCATTTTTACATTTACCATAATATGAAAAATATTATATGTTGGGAATTTTAATGAATACTAATTAATGAGAATATATTTATGGGAAACATTGAATATATTTCATGAAATAAGAATATTTTATAAATATTCTCATATGAAACTAAAATATTACAATCCATAGTATTGTGATTGTAAAATGTAATGATTTCCCCATTAATAATATATAATATATATGTATAGAAATAATTGGTCTCTATTGTAGGTATTAAAGGAAAGATTTATTAAGCCTTTGGAAACTATGGTGTTAAAGCATTAGTGAGACACATATGGATATTTCTAAGGACATATCTAGGGAAATATCTTGGGACTAGTCTAAGTGTGAGTCAAAGTATGTGAAAATTTCATGGAATTTTGGTAAAGGATATAGAATGTGGATACAATAAAATTACAAAATTTATGTATACTACAAGTGGATCTGGCTCTATCACATAGGTACTATGGGGTAAGAAATCCATAAAGTTCACATTGAGCTGGACCTGATCACCACATGGTGAATGAAAATGTGTTGTGATGCATTATTAGTTTGAAACTCCTTTGGGATATTCTATAAATATTTTAAAGCTATTTACAGAGAATCATAATGGATTTAAAGATATAATGAAAATGAATTTACAAGGATAAAACTAATGTGACATCGATTAAAAACTATGTTTATGGATTTAGTCATCATATAAGTGATTTTTTTAGGATTATTAGGTTTTCTACATTGAATAGTATTTCTCACCTATGATTTTTTGATTCTATAAATGGATGGAACATGACAGAATTGGGATAAACATGAATGTGATAGATAATAATTCAATAACAGTCAAGATGGAATAATTAATTTCGTGAAGGATATTGTTATTATTCCTAATCAGTTATAATTAATAATGATTAAAAATGTGCAACTATACCAACTACCACGATACCTAAGGATTTAAATGATAGTTTTAGATGAGAGTTTGGGTAATAGACACCATGGAAGAAATAATATTTGGTCAAGAATTTGGGAAAAAGCACTCTGGGGAATATCTCAATGGAACAAGAAGATGTTTTATTTTTTAAAACAAAGCAATATATTGAGAATTTGTTTAGGGAAAATTAAATGTTCAGTTAATAAAATGGATGGGGATATTTTTCTCCCCCTGGTATTATAAATGGCTGAATTATATAAATGTGTATTATATAGTCATAAATAAAAACAAATTCCTAGGGGGAAGGATCCTAATGATAATTATCAAGGTGGTCTGTGTAATGGTTATACTACTGATGATTAAGAGACTATGAATGACATGTGAAAGGAAATATATGTTGATGAATACATCAATGAAACCTAGTTAATGTATTAAGGATGAGTTTGTTTGAATATTGTTTTATTATTTTAATTAATGAACTCTGTTATATGAATCATGAAATATATTAGGATTGTTCAACATATCTATTTTATAAAATATTTGAAAAATTATATTAAATTGTAGAGATTGAAGAAAAAAAAATTTGAAAAATTATGTTAGTATAATATAACCATTAATATGTAATGGATATTCAGATAATGATTCTTGGAGATAGAGATGATGGATATGAATAATTAAATAGGATAATACTGATTATATTTGAACTGATTAATGATTTGTTAACAATTTAGTTTATCCTATCATTGATAATGATTATATAATTTTATAAAAAAAAATATATACAATAATTAATATTTTTTGTTTGGAAAGAGAACTCATATACATTTTCAATATCATTTTTTTGGTAATTTATTTTATTATCATGTATCAATAAATACATGATGAATGTATTCACATTTTTGGTATGTGACATTTTGAAGATACTTTATGATATATGGGGAAAAAATTATAATTTTATTTTTTGAAATCTAGTGAATTTATTTAAACCTTTGGAATTCTTGAAGGTTTATAACATTAAACATTTATAAAATGGTTTAATCTGGCATTTTTATGATTTTTCAAATATTTATGGATTAATTCAATATATGATTTTTTATTCATATTAGAAAATCATAGATAAACATTTTATTTTGGATATAACTAACATAGATGAAACAAAAAACAATGGTTTAATTGATGCTACAATCTATTAGTAATTTATGAGTAAAAAATGCATATACATTTCATGAATTAATATATGGATTGGAAATTGATAAAGGAGCATCCAATATTAAAGATTATTCTTGTAAAATGGAATAAAATAAAGCATGTATAACTTATTGTGTAAATGATTCCATGTTATGAAAAGATTATTGAAATAATTTTTTTTCTTATTATCATCATTTTTCTATATCTATGAACTTCTTCCCCCTCTTTGAAATTTGGCATTGTGGTCGTTATAATTATTTTGATGAACCACTTTATTTTGATCAAACATATTTAATACTCTCTTTAATTACTTATATTTCTTCTTCCATGTAAAAATATTCATATTCCACCAATGTTATCCTATGTGGAAAAGTAGTTTGGACTTTATTTTGGAAACCATTATGTTTCCAAATTTTTGTTTTTATGGGATGTTTTATTATTTATTTGTATTATTTGTGTTTCTACGAAATAATGTTGAAATGATCAACCATTGGTGACCAAGATGGAAAAATTAATCTTAAAGAGGTGTAGAATGTAGCGTCATGAAATTTAATGAAATAAGTTTTTTTCAAATATATTTTTTTACAAAATAATTGTTTGATTTTAGATAACTTGTATCAAACAAAACACTATGTTTATAATTCATTACACGAAACACTGAGTTTCTTCATTAGTGTGCATGACATGCAACACAAAGTATCATCAAACCATGAAATAATTTTATTTTATATATGATAGTTATAATAGAGATGTTAAATAGTTTTGTATGAATAGTACTAACTACATTATGAATCATACAGATAAATTTCCTAATCATCCTAAATTTATAAATTCATATTAAAGAATTAATCCATATTAATAATTTAATAATATTTTTGAAATTTTTATTTTCTTAAAAAATGGATTTATTTCATTTTTGTGAAAATATTATAGTTATTTTACAAATTTATCTAATAAAATTATCTTTATTTTCAAAATAATCATACAATAATTATCAAATGGTGGTTTTTTTGAAAATATTGATTTTTTTAATGAAGAGTGAAAATACTGATTTTTATAAAACAACCATTTATTTTCAATAAATAAATTAATTTATAATCCCATTTATATTATAATGTAATTAAATTCTTAATTATATATATTTTACAAACAAAAATACTTCTTAATCAACTTTATATATAAGTTTTTTATATCATTATTTTAGGGATTTAAATTGGGTTTTTTTAATGAATCAAATATCATAATGTATCTAGATTTTAAATAATCAAAATAATCCATAGTGAAGATTTTTTTTTAAAATATATATATTTTTTATATATATAAAAGATATTTAAAAAAATTATTCTAAAAAAGGGGTAATATAAAATCCTCTTCTACTTGAAAAATATGCTTCTTGAGAACTTAATTTTCCATCACCTCTATGAGTTTTGATTTAAATATAAGTTAATCCAAATATATAAATAATATTTTAATAATTAATCCTCATTTTCAAATACATCATGTCAAAATTATATTACAGTGAAATTTCCATATTTTTATGAAAACTATAATTTTTTGATGAATAAGGAAAGTACTGGATTTTATTTAAGTATTTTCATTTCATTTAATTTATTAGAAAACATAACTAATATTTATAATTGTTTTTGAAGAATAATTAATTAAATTTTATATCAATTAATCGAATTTTTGTAACATTCATTATTTTAATATTGATATTGAATAAAAGTTAATTATTAATTTATTTTCATTTTCTCTTTGAAAACCCTCTTTCTCGATTCGTGTGTAGGAATAATTTCAAATAAGAAATTTCCACTACTATTGATTGAATTTTGAAAAGTGGAATCAATGTTTTTAAATATAACAATTAATATTTTTTAGTATGGAATACTTTATTTTGGACCATGATTAATGTTGAATATTATAAAATTTTATTATCACGGTTATGGTCATAATGGGATTATCAGAAAGGGGGTCAACTAAATATATAAGCCTTAAAATTATATAAAAAAAATTCTAGATAATATTTCATAGAAATATTTAAATTATCTTAAACTCGTGTCTCTATAATATCCTTTTTGAATCATTTTTTTGTTAGAATAATTCGTGTATCCCTTTTATTTTTAAAAAATTTACAACTGTTCCACTAAACTCTTTTAGAAAAGGCCACCCCCTCTCCTATCATCATTACACATTGAGACCCTTCTATTTCATAAAATTTTCCAATAAATCACTTCCAATAATTACTAATATCATCATATTATTCTTATTTTCTTCATAAATCTAACATAGGAAGGCATTTTGTGTAATCCAAAAGAGGTATCTTGGGTAAGAGGTCATGTTGTTCAACAATAGTATCTATTTTATTTCTTAATCCGCCTCCTTAAGTTATTATTAATCCATTATAATATAAAAAAAATTATGTCTTAAATTTAATAAAAATTTATTATTTTGTTGTAATTACCTATATTTATATCTACTTAAATCAAATAGACTATGAAACCACCGTTTGTGGGTAAGATAGACTATCAACTCGCGAATAGGTGTCTTTTGTTCCTACATTACTACCTCTCAAGATTGATAATGATGATGGATATAAAATATATTTATTATATTTATAACATAATTTTTTATATGGATTCATTATATTGTATATATCATTTTTAGTTTCAATTATGTAACAGATTCGATAATTATATTCATGTGTATGGTGCAGTACCAACATGCAAGGTGATGTGATTCCTTTTCCCTAGCACATTACATGGAAGAAACTAAGGTCAAATATAATTCTTATTTGTGATATAAATGAAATAATTATGATATTAGAGTAAAATTTTTCATTATTTAAGAATAATATATCATTTTATTCATACCTTTTATAATCAATGAAATATGATAATGTCATTCGTACATGTGTGCACTACCGCCTTCTCAATGTTATGTGACTCTATTTTTGTCACCAAATCCATTTGTATGATACGTTTGATTATTATTTGAGAAACAATATGGTCCTTATGATATTACGAGGATTATTTAAATATAATATTTTATTATCCTTCTTTCCATAACAAACATTGAGAAATTGGAAACAATAGTCTTTTGTATGTACGACATACCATCACCTTGAATGATATATTTCATTTCCTACCTATATCTTTTATAGAATAATATAAAATAAAAATAATTAAAATATATGATATTTATATCATGGTTAATATTTAATAGATTTTGTATCCATTATCAATGTGAGAGGACCAAAAATTACAATTCAAAACAAATATACAAACAATGTTCCTATTTCCCAAACATGAAATTAACTTTAAATTGTTAATCCATTTATAAAAAATGTAATAAGTAAATAATATATATTTTGACCTATATAAGTATTGTTTGGTAATACTTTTATAATAGAATAATATGTATTATCTATATGTTTGAAATGTGAATGATGGTTGTAGAGACTTATGATAAGGGATTTCTATATCATTTTTTACTTCTATGAGACACATTCCATATTCACCACATTTTTTATGGGATGTATATATTACCCAATAACGTTTCATATTATTATATTCTAGAAAATTATTGGGGTTTATAAATTCATATTATGATTTATCATTTAAGAGTATTATAATTCAAAATCCAAAAAATCTATAAGTGGGTTTTGCCTAAATTTTTATACATTGGAAAATAACATACACTATAAATGAATCTTATTCTATATGGTGTATATAGTGACCAATGGATTTTCATATAATTAACATACATATTTTCATTACATTCCATTTTTCATTTAATGTTATTATTTCATGAGAATTTTAATTCAATTTTAGTAATGTGGGGAGAGTTTTTTTGTTAATGTCTTATTTCTTAATGAGAATGTCTGTGATAATGATTTAAAATAATGAAATCCTGTGATCTATCACTCAAGGAACTCATGAAATAACTCATTATCTTGTAATGTAATGAAAATATATGTTTTAATTATTTTTTCTTTCATTTTTGTACATAATATTTTAAATGAAATTAATAATATTTGGCTCTTTAGTCGAAAATCCATTTTCTTCCAAAATAATGTTTTTGTGAAATTGATTTAAATTTTTTTTTAATGATTTATGAAGAAATTTAGACAAATTTTTAAATTTTTTAAAAATATTTTTAAAAGAATATTCATATCATTTTTAAAATGAATTTTCAATTCTCTTTTACAACAAATGTGAATAGATTGTTTGTTTTTACATTCACGACATCAATAATATTTTCATCTATCATGATTGCTCAATGATATGAGGATTCTGTTATAAATTTAAAATGAAATTTTAAATAAAATTGTTTCCATACTATTTTATAAATTTATATATATTTTAAATCAATGATTTCAAAATGTGTTTGATTTTGAAAATTAATTTTTTTAAAGTTACATTTTAAATAATTTTTGTATTCCTTGGGAAACATTCCTAGTAATTTATATTGGAAAATAAATTTCCATCTTAAGATGATATCATTAGATGATAATTTTAGTTTCATAGGTATATCATCCAAGTATGTCATTAATATTCTTCTATTGATTGTTTTTTATTATGATGAAAATATGTGTATGAAACCCATTTCCCTTCAATAGGTTATACCAACAGAAAATTATAATGACACCCAGTTATTTTCATGGGTTATAATATGATGAAATGATAAAAATATTATGAAAAATTTCTCTTTTCAAGATGTTATGATATAATGGATATAATACCCATTTCATATTATGGGTTATGATATGATGATTGTTTTATGATATTGAGAATAACATGCATATAAAATTAGTTATGTGATGGGTGGGACCTATATCTCCCAATAATGAATTTCATAATGTGGGATACTAGACTTTATGGAGAGGCCTCATGCTCCTTAACATGTATCAATTTACCACTATTTTTACTTTTTTTTCTATTTTTATTGGGTATTTCGAGAGAGTTTTGATGGTTGTTTGGATGTGAATAGTTGTTACATAGTTTTCCCAACCATGCGCCTACCCCCAGCAAAATATTTACCCTTGGAAAGAGGGGGTTTTCATAGTTGGTATACATTTTTTTAAAACCACACATCCTATTATGAGAAACCATACTCCCCAGATTATAGGGGCACATGGATAGGGTGAATAGTTTTGAAAACTGTTCATCCCAGCACAAGTTACTACTCACATGGAAAATTATAAAACTGAATTTTTTTTAATAAAATTAACCCATAGATATTATCCTGAATTTCATTAATTCACGATGATATGATTTCCCTACATTTAGGAATCTTCAAGATTGATACCAAGGACCCTAAAAACTCTTTCGATGTGAATTGAATATCTATTAGAAAGTAATCAACCTCACTTTGGTGTGTGATTTATTTCTCCTTTGGATTCATATCTCTGTGATTATTTCTAACTCTATCATGAGGGATGATTTTCCTTTTTGTATGGTTTAGAAGTCCATTTTATGGATATTTTTTCATTGGATAATGTTCTTGGGTTTTGATCATAGATCTTATCCACTATTGGGATTTCATCAATTATACATCAAATTGAGTGTTAAAGTATGTGGAGTGTTCATCAATGATCATTAGGTTGTGGTTGTAATTGATAAATCTCATACACATGATTAAGATTATGTGTTTTAAATGTATTATTAAATTTATATATTTGGAAATTGAATCCAAAATTTAGGATAATTAATTTATTCCCTTGAGATTGTGAGACCCACCAGGGATCCCATTAGACCCATTGGCGATTCTGATATCAGACTTGATAGAAACCCATAGGGTCTGAAAATATCATTAAAATGGGGATTTTTGGACTGTTAAAATAGTAACAATGCGATTTTGGAATTGAAATAAATCATTTTTCATGTTGATAATGGTAATTATAGGGTGCCATTTCTTATCCATGAATAGTATATATATTATTTGGATAAATGTTGATAATTGGAGTAATTGTGCATTTAACATGTTATTCAATTTGATTCAAGTAATTATCCACGGTTATAAGTTATGAACGAAATGTTTAAAAATAATTAGAATGATTTAATAGATTTTAATTAATATGAACATTGATATGAAGGTGATATATGTGATATATGTGGTTGATTGATAAATTATGTGGGGTTCATGGAATGATGCTCCAAATACCCATGGGGGTACCAGACTGATGCTCTAGGGCCTTGATAAATGCATGTTAATAGTTATTACTCGTATAGGGATAGATTTTACAAATACTCGTGAGGTTTCAGACAAATGCTCTAGGATCATGATATATATTTATAAGTGAATATGAACAATGAGGTGTGGGGTAGGGACTGATGGTCCCAATACCATTGGGGAGCCTAATTACTACACTAAGGCCCAATTTAAGATTATGTAATTGTAATTAAATTAATAACTAAATCCCATGAAGTATGAAATTGTGACATTCCCTAGGGTATATGGTTTATACACTAGTGTGAGCTGAAGAAGGTATGGTGTTATTGATTAAAGAATAATGATTATAAAAACAATATAAATTTTCTATTGATATTTATTGATTATAGAACTACATGAATTATTATAGATTGGATATTTCTTGGGAGTGATTTCATGCCCATCCAAATTATGGCTCTCTATGTCAGCATTGTTGGCTTTTTGGTTCTCAATTAACCTTAAAGGGAATTTTTAAAAATAAATTAATTTTTTTTTGGTGAAGATCTCCATATTAGATGTATGTGTTTGGATTCGTTATGTTTCATGAATAAGATAAATAGAAATTATGGAAGGACTCACTTGAGAGTGTATAATGTTTCTTTTTTAGGTTTTCCTTTTTACACATGACAGTTTTATATCCTAGAAAATGACGTCTTTGATTTATAATCATTTTCCATGTTTTCTATATATTCATGTGATGTTTTTTTATTATTGGTTATTATTTTATTATATTTTCTTAATAATTATTTACACTGTTATGATACATTAAAAAAGAGTTAATAGTCTCCCCACATTACATATTGGACCCTCACTACTTTTCAACAGCCTTTGGAGTATGGGGATTTGTGCCTGAGGTTAGGTAACAAACTGACTTGGGAAACCAGCATGAGTAAAATGGGTTGGTATGTTCTAATGTGGTATTAAATGATTTTATTTATTTTAATTGTATTTTTATTTAGGTAATTTATAGAGGAGTTTTGGATGTGTTTGTCATTTTCAATAAGCTTGGGGTTGGGAGTAGCTAACCCCTTTGTAGGGGGAATCCCAAGTACCAAGGGTTGGAATTTTGTTCTTTATGTTTGTTTCTATAGTTCAATGGTATTTCACCTTGGGTGATTCACTAGTTTTGTTATTTTATCATTTTATGATATTTTACTCTTTTCATGAATTGTAACATGAGATGATTATACATGAATCATTCTAGTGATTTGGGATTCTATGTGAAAATCATCATTTTAAAAATGTACAAAAAGGTATTTTAAGATTTTGTTTTTGGAAAAATATGAAAAAAAATTCTTTATTTGAATAATTTAAAATAAAATGGTTCTCGATAATGAATTAATAATTGTAAATGCTTCTAAATTTATTATTTTATATGAGTAAAATTGGTTTATAATTAGACTAATTTAAATTAAAAACTATTTTACCCTTGTTATCCAAGACCTGTGAGTGGGATGGTTGAGGGTTGTGATAATACCGAGGTTATGACAATGTGGTGGTTCATGATTGATGATGTTTTAAGAAATTTTTTGAATACCACATATGTTTATGCTAAAATTAAGTATTATGTGTACTATGATTTCTTTTTTATTGTAGAGATATTCCACCATGATGATGTTTTTTAGTAGGATGATTGGAGTACATAGTTATAAATTATCATCTGATAGTTGAACTAAAGGCTCCAATATTTCCATGTTATGGGTGATAAGTTTTGTGAGAACATTTCTTTATTTATGCGGTTTATAAAGATATACCTAGGGGCGTTTTTACATAAACTTTATGATCTATAATGTGATTTCAACTCATAACACCCTTCGAAAATCACCAATGAGGGTAGAGATAAGGAGGCAAAGTTCTCAATTTATATTATCTAGAGAATTATTGAATATAGATAGACCCCTAAATAAAATAGAGTCAAGTAGGAATTTTATATGTTGAGAAGTCAAGAAAATCATTGATGTAATTTTCAATCTTTGGATGAGAAGTTGGATGGCATAGTATGTAATAAATTTTAAGTGATGTTCATACGGTACTTTTAAATTGAGATGTTAAGGCATGAGAGGGAAGAAGAATTTATACAGTTGAACCAGGAGAGTATGCCCTTGATTGAGAATTTATATCTTTTCATGGATTTATATTTATTTTTTCTATGACTATTTGAATATGAGGAAACTGTGATGATATGTTTTTAGGATATACTTAAATGTGGGATTAGGTCCCATGTTAATATCTTTCATATTAAGAAAATTACTAAGGTGGTGAATCAGGATCTCATTTATGATGGGAACCTAAATATGGGGTTTTTTAGAGGAAATGTGATGACCATATGGTATGTCTTCGGGGGGGTAGGAATCATCTCTATGATAACATTTTCTAGAGTAGTTTAAAGAAGAGTGGACGTGGGGGAGGAATAGTTAATCAATTAAATACTCAAGGTTTTTTAAATCAGTGTGGTAGATTATGAAGCTATCTGAAATATTTTCCTCCACCAATATTATAGTTTCAATCTTTAGGTATGATAGGGAATCTATAATGGTTCTTTAGAATCCAATGAAAGATTGGTAGTGATGGAGGATCTTGACCAGGTTGGAGTATAGGATGGGGTATTTTAACATATATCAGTATGGTTGTTGAAGTATTACTATCTATGCTAGTCGAGGCTATAGACTAGTACATTATGGAAATATAGACCATAACGGTAGGGTAGTTTATCTATGGGGACTCATACTAAATAACATAGAATAGGTACAAGATAATTACATGTAGTTCAGCTGACACATGTAAATAGTGAGTTTAGGTCATCGATAGTCAGAGGTAATTTTCTTGTAACTTATAAAATTTATCTAAATTTCTTTCATATTATAGTGTCTTATTCTTTTATACCTACTAAATTTTGTTATGGATTGAGTTAGGTAGTGTAGTTTATGTGTGCCATTATGATGATTGACACACCATAGGGAGTGCGATAAAGGGAAATGTTTTTTTGCAAGGGGTGTTCTCTTGAGGTTGGTGAGTATTATATCCTTTGGTATCCTCACATGAATTAAATGTCATGTTTCTTATTTATATTTGGTATCATACTTATCTCACATATATTTTTACCATAAGAGAGTGACCTTTACATCTCTTGAGGGTAATAGTTATGTTCATAATGTTGAACATGATATATAGTCAGGATGTGTATGGCTAGTTCATCCTCAGCTAGGGGTGGTTACCACCAATGATTTGGTTTATTTATTGAAAGAATAGGGTGTAGTTCATGGTGTTTTTCAACCCATACTATACTAATTATAAGACTTGATTATTAATGGAGTCTCAGGGATTCCTCCTAATATAGTAGTTGTGTTATAATTGTGCTCATGCCTAGAGATGAACCATTTTCCATTCCACTCAATTAAGTAGAAACAACAGAGCCTCAATATTATAATAATAAATTGTAATAGTTGATTTATAGTGGATTTATCCATCAGATTACATTTCTTTTGGGGTTAAATATAGTTTTTTTGAGAAGGATGATGGAATTTTGTGTTTGTGTGTTGATTATAGGATATTGAACCAGATGATAATGAATAATAGATATCCTATTCTAAGTAATAATGATCTATTTTACTAGTTTAAATAATATTATGTGTTCTCTAACATTGAAATGAGATCAGGGTATCATCATTTGGGATTTATAACTTTTGACATGTCGTAGACTTAACCGAGAATCATGTATGGTGTATACGAGTTTTTCATGATGAAGTTTGAGTCAATGAATGATTAGACTACATATATGGGACTAATTCATCTAATCTTACTCCGATACCTAAATCATTGTTTTTTTTGTGGATAACAATATTTTTTACTCTACGACTCGTGAAAATCATTACCAAAACCTTGACATCATATTGATTACACTAAGGAAGAATCGATTGTACACTAAGATATCCAGGTTTAATTTTTGGATGGATATGGTACATTTCATGGGTGTCATCACCTATGAGGAAGTAGAGTTAGTGGACCTCAACATTGTTCAACTAAGTTATTTTTTGGAATCATACTATGAATGTTTTTCATATTTTATTCTTTCTAGGGTAGGCATGTTATTATCAAATGTTTATAATAAACTATCCATTTTATAAGAACAACTTTTGATATTCACCGAGAATGTAACAATTCTTTAATGGTTTGATGCATGTGAGAATGTTTTACTGTAGTTGAAGAATAATTTTAGTGCCATGTTGATCATGATCATACCTGAGATTGGTGAAGAGCATGCCTTGTTTTGTGATTCATTTATAATTGAACATATAGTAGTGTTGATGTGGGTCGATAAATTCAGGGAATATGGGTAACATCAGTTGAGTAATCTTGATTTAAATTTCCCTTCAAATGATATTTAGTTTTACCTAGTGGTTTATGTCTTGAATTGTAAGTGGATTTACCTGTTGGGAGAAAATATTATTGTGTCAAATAGTCGCAAAAAAATCAAAGTAAATGTAATGGTAGTGAGATATAATCATCCACTAGTGAATTTGGGTTGGCTATATTAAATTTTTTTATTTTGAGATAGCTTATACACTGGGAAAGGGAAATAAGGTTTACAGAATATTTGATAAAATAGACGTAGTCTTTGGTTGTTCTCCTCTCACATTATATGTGGATTGTGATAAACTTTCCATATGATACACATATAGAGGTTTTGAGGGATTTATGTAGATGAACCATATATAATTATTAGTAGAGACCACACTTTTGATATGGGTCATAGAGTGTAAATATATAGATCCAATGTGTTTGGCCTTTAGGGAAATCCATGAAGGTGTGGGGTCAACTTACGATTGAACAATAGATTCTAATAATATCATATATGTTAGAGACAATGTTCTTTTAAATATATGTATTCATGATGAAATTATCGGTGAGTTTCATGACTCAAAGTGGATGGTGCATCTTTATTAGACCAAAATGCATGGTGGCCAATGTCAGTAATATTAGTGGCCAAGAATGAAAGAATAGAATTAATTTTCCATGAAATGACGCAAAACCTATCTACAGGTGAAGGCTGAAAATCAAGGATTTTTTGGATTACTATAGTTCTTTCCTATTCTATATTGAACGTGGTATAACTGTACCATGGACTTCATGGGGGTTCTTCTAAGGATATATTTGATAACTGATGTGTTATGAGTGATTTTAGAATGTTTAAAAAATGTATCCCATTTATTTCGTATCCAGGAGACATTCATGTTTGACCAGTTGAGATGTATATATATATATATATCTCTCTCTCTCTCTGGGTGTGTGATTATGAGATAATCCTTTTTCAAGGAGTTCCACATAGTATATTTATGGATCGTGACTCACATTCTACTTCACCCTTCTGAAAAATCATGTATAAGGAACATGGTATGATTGTTCTTATGAGTATAAATTTTTACCCACAAATATATAATATATCATAATGTTCTATTCTGGTGTAAGAGGGAATGCTATGGGAATGTGTTCTCAATTTTTTGGTGATTTGGGGAAAATAACATACAACTTTTTGAGTTCACCTATAAATTTTTTTTATCATTTTAATATTTATATGGAAATATATCATGATCTTTATAGTAGTCTATGAATATCAACTTTGTGGTCGATGGAGGCAGGTGAGTCTATGTTGTTGGGACTAAGTCTTATACATGACAGATCAGATCATGTTTAGATGATTTAGAAATATATTCCCATGGATCAGTGTAATAAGATGTTTAATTATGATTGAAACTATTGACCCCTTGAGTTTATAGTGGGTTATCATTTCTTCCATCGGTTGTCTCATCGATTATGTGACCATAGGATTCAGATGTATGGAATATTAGAACCCGGGTTTATTAGACCATATAAGATTTTGGAAAGGATTAGACTGGTGTATTTTCAGTTTTATCTTACACATAGGTATAGTTCCATGAATTATGTTTATCATGTGTCACATATTTTGTAGTATCCCCTAAACTCTTATCCTATGATAGATGTTGATGATGTTGACATTGATTTAGATGTGTCCTTTAAGGAGAATCCAAATCCTTTTCTGGATTGTAGTGAGAATGTATTGGTGGTATTGCTTCTACTTTTGATCCAAGTGTTATGGTAGCATAGTCAGGCTCAAGATTAAATATGGGAAGAGTAAGCATGTATGGGGGCTCAGTGGCCTAGCTATTTCATCTCAAAATCTTGAAGACTCTTGGGAGTATATTTGAAGGAGGAGACTTTATAAGGTGGTAATATTGTATGATCTGGACAACTCTGAAGATGTATTATGATAATTTTAAAATAATATTTTATCCATTTTTCGTTTCACATTGGTTGAGGATTTTTTTTGGGCTTTTTCGAGTAGGGTTTTATGGTTTTTTGATTGATTTTGGGATATGCATGGTTGGTGTGCAGTATTCTCAAACCATGCACCTACCCCCAAAAAATTGTGGACCCCCAAACATAGGGGGTTTTCATATTTGGTTCATGGTCTTCCAAACTATAAAACCACATAGAATAAATAATTCACCCAAAGTATTATGGGTTCCAAATTAGGTTCGTGATTTGGAAACATTTCCTTCACTATAGAGGAAACTCTATCTCTAGAAAATTAACCCCGAGATATTTTATTCGAAAATTCACAAAACACCTAGTTATTATCAAAAATCACCTTATATAAAGCTAATATTAATTGAAATAGTTATTTAGGATCCATGAAGTATTACAAGGAACTTTTATCCTCTTCTTATGTGAATTGATGATTCAGTTGACAGAATAGACCTCCCATTGGTATGCGTTTAATTTATCATTTATATTATTTTATCTCCCATTCATTATCCGTCTTTGGAGAGTAGTGATTTATTACAAATTTTTGAGTCTATTTCCATGTATTTATGGATTGTTTTTATGGTTATTGGACTTATTATTTTGTCCATGAACTTCTATGCCATTTTGATTCTGACTGTTCTACATAAAATTGATGGTTATGATTTGGAGATCAATTGTCAAAAATTTTGAGTTAGGTGTTTTGATGGATAATTATCATACTCATTTTTATGAGAATGACTTGTATTTGTAACAATTAATATCCACATTAGGAAATTTCATCTAAAATTTAAAATAATTAATTTATTACCTTTTGATTGTGATACCCTCCATGGGACCCATTGGACCTGTTAGAGATCGTGAGATTGAATATAATGGAAACACGTGGGTTGTGAAAATATCTCTGACATGATGATATATTGATTGTGAAAATGGGAATAATTTGATATTGCAATCATGTTAAATCCTTATTTAGTGTTGATAATAGTAAATAGAGGGTTCTTTGTATTAACTGAGAAGGGATAATGAATAGTGTGGGTAAATTTTCATAATTGGGTTAAGGGTTATTTGTTCATGTTACTCCATGTGATTAAAATAATGACCTATGTTTTTTATTTTCGAATTAAATGGTGCACAATTATGAGAATTATTATATATAATTCTATTGATATTTCATCATGATATGAATGTGATAAATGTGATATTTTTGATTGTTTGATATGTTATCTATGTGATATGGAATACTGCTCTAAAACCCCAAGGTGTGTCGAATTGATCAACTAGGTCCCCAATTCATCTTTGTATAAAATTATTTGTGGGATAGACACTAATTATTCAAATACCCATAGGGTTACATATTGATTAATGGAATCCCATTAAATAATGAACTATGATATTCCCTATGGTATATGGGTCAGACTCTCACAAGGGCCGAAGAAAGAATGATGTTATTGATTAAATAATAATAATATTAAAGACTCATTTATTTTTATTTTAGCCAATATTATTTATACTACATCATGCGCTATTATAGATTTTATATTTCTATATAGGTCATTGGTGGTGGCCTACTATATCGAAATCACTCCCTACAAAATATTTCATATTAGAACCCGAATAAACATAGTTTTTTTGGATAAGATAAGGGAAAGGGCGCCATGACAGATGGATGAGTTGATATTTAGGATGGAGCATGGATGTGGGAGGAAAAATTAATATGAGGACTTACTTGGTATTGATCCACGAGTCTTTACATTTGGTATTCAACTAACACTTTACACTTATACGGAATTATATATCTTCTACTTTGGTTTACTGTAGTTTTCCTTATTCTGGGTCTATCCATGTGATTTTTGTTGATTTTTGGTTTTTATTATAAATTCTTAGTTACTTACATATTGATTTAAGATTTTGTGATTCATTGGAAAAGAGGCTATAGTCTCCATACGTTATATATTATACCCTCATTTCTAGTCAGAAACCTATAGCATATATGGAGGTGAACCTGAGGTCATATATTAAATAGTCTTTGGGCACCAACATGTGGCACCTTGGTCAGTGTAGTACACCCGGTTTGAGGTATGTGGCATTTTTATGCATTTTTTATTTGTTTAAAGTGCGTGAGATGAGTTTGGAAGAGGTTGGGAGAGTTTGGAATGGTTTTGGATGAGTTTGGAGGCTTTTAAAGGGGTGCATGGTTTGAGCACAATTAGTAGAAACCATGTAGGTTCTATAGGAAACGATGCAGGGGACACAGTAGGCTTCGTACGGCCTACGCACGGTTTTCCAAACCAATCAAGGAAACCATGAGGACCCTTTCTCGTGAGGCAGTAGCGTGTAGATGGTTAGCGCACGGTTTTCCAAACCCTGTGGGCTAACCGTGCAGCCAATTAAAAATAGGGTTATAAGTTCCAGGATCTGTCGGGATTAACCTATTGAACTCCAATATTCCTCCCACTTGAGAATCACTTGGGATTTTTGGTTATCATGTGTTAAGTGAGCTTTCCCACTCAATTTGGAAGCTTTTTGAAGAGGGTTCTTGGTGTTTTGAAGGTGATTGCTTCCGGGTAAGTCTTCTCTCTTGGGTTCTTTGTTTTTTCCTCTAGATCTGCTCTTCCCTCATTCTTGATTTTCTAGATCTACACATGTTGTGTGTAGATCTAGGGTTGTGGTTTCATTGTATGATGATTTTATGGCCTGTGAATGTTAGGGAAGGGGATCTAAAGAGGTTTCGGTGGTGCTTTCGCCGAATTTGAGGTGTGGTTTCTTATGGGTCTATTTCTCATGAACCCTAAAGGTAGGTGGCTTCACTCTTGATTCCACTTGGATAGAGATAATGGTTTTGGATACAATTAATTTGTTGTGATTGAAATTAGTTGTGTTTGATGTGTGAAATTGGATAGAAATCCCTTGGGTGATGTTTTGGGGATTTTTGGGAAAAAGGGGGTTTTGTGGTGAAATTCTATTATTGTGGATTTGTAAATGGGGATTTCAAAATGGGATTCTATGGTTTATTTTTGAAAATTATTGATGGATTTGTTTTTCATTAAAAAAAATTGTTTTATTGAAATGTTGTTTTTAATGGAAAACTATTTTCAATAAATGGATGATTTATTGAAATTGATTTATATGCAATGAAATTGGTTGATAGCATGTGTTTTTGACCCTGGGTGGGTTATATGCTTGGTTTGGCTTGATTGGAATGTTTTGTGGAAGTGGTGGGAAGTACCACTATAAAAAGGGGATGGATAGTGGATGGAAGTTCCACCATCAATGGTAAGTGGATGAGAAGTGACACTAAGTGCGAATGGTTGAACGGGTTGGATGGAAGCAGCACCATTTGGTTTTTGGTTTTTTTGGTTGTTAGTTGTTTAATGCTTTTCAAGATGGAATTTGTTTTGCTAACTTGTAAACGATGGAATGGTTTGTGGCATGAGTGTTTGGGCTTTCCGTTAGTTGATTTTGTTGGATGTGTTGGCTTCATAAGGTCATGTTTGGATTATGAAAATAGTTTATCTTGTGATTTAATTTATATAAACTATTAAATATAAATGTGCTAACGGTTTTATCCTAGTGGTGTGTGTAGGGAAGTCATTTGGGGAAATCCTACTGAGTTTTAGTACTCACCCTTTGATTTGGCATGTTGGTGTCTCTGCAGATGTTGTGTATCGTGACGTGGGAAAAGGTAATGTATCTCCCTCCTTTAGTGGTGCATCGTGATGTCTCGACGGAGCTTGGAGCTTGGAAATTGGTGTGGAGTTGGGGCGGTGTCTTCGCATGTAGTGTTGGTTGTTTAGGTTCCGCAGTGTACTCTGATGTTGGTTGGGCATGTCTAGTTGTATTGGTTTTGTGTTGTGTTGGGGAACAACTTGGTTGTCTTTTGTAAATGCTTGGTTGGGTAATTTAATTGACATGCATCATATAGTGGAGGTTATTGGATTGTTTGTTCGTTTTGTCTTAAGGGAAAATTGTTCCCCAATTTTTTAGAGAAGCCCTCGGCATATATTTCTAGCCTTTGGTGCCTTGGGAACGTCGCCTTAGGCCAATTAGCCCTCACCACCTCCTCAAGCCAATGGGGGAGGGGCGGGTTTTTACAAGTGGTATTAGTTTGATCTGTCCTTTGGAGTTGATTCTCAGATTTGGTGTTGACATTTTCTGTGGTATATTCCTTGAGTTGAGATAGTATCAAGGTGTAGGAATGTTGTAACTTGGAATGTATAGCATAAAGTGACGTAGCTAACTCTTTTATGCTAATATTCAAGTTACCAGGGAGTTGGGTACATAACTGTTTTGGAGACACTTATTGGCATTGGATATCTCATTGTCGTGGGTGTAGCAATGAGATGAGAATGACATGCATGGTAGAAGTGACATCCCACTATGATGCATATTACATTGGGGTATAATGATTTATGATGTGATATGAATGTGTGAAACTATATTGTGAATAAATTTATATTTTGAAAATGGTAGTGTTTTCAAAATGGTGAAACATGGAAAATGTGAACTAGTGGAAAGCCTTGTGATATAGTGTTGTGTAATGTGATTTGAAATGGGATTTCATGATGTCTACGGAAGTGATACTCATGGTTTTTTGTTTTCTATTGATAGAAATGGCACCGGTTAGGCGTCGTAGAGACCAACCAGAGGAGGCTGCTGAGAATGTTGTAGCACCTAAGCCTCGGGTGAACCAGCATCTAGTGCAAAGCATAGTGCAGGAATTTCAAGATGTGGAAAGTGAAACTAAAATGGATGAACCAAGGCATGTGTATCATGTGGTTCAGTTTCAAAAGAAGAATCCACCAATCTTCAGGGGTGATTCAGAGCCGGAGAGGGCAGAAGCATGGTTGAATAGAATGAACAAGATCTTCAAGTTCTTGGGAACTCTGGTAGAGTTAAAAGTGATGTTGGCTAGGTATATGTTAGAAAATCATTCCCTTCAGTGGTAGGATTTGGTAGTCCAAGCGCGGATGGACCAAGGAATGATGTGGTAAGTCTTTGATGAATTGTGTAATAAACAATTCTACCCACATACATTAAGAATTCATCGTATGACTGATTTCTTCAGTTTGATGCAAGAGTTTATGTCTGTGATGGAGAATGAAGCTACGTTTATGAACATAGTGCGGTTTTCAGCTGATGTGGAGGGTAGAACATCGGTTAAAGCAAGGATCTTTGAAGTGGGGTTAAGGAACGAAATCTTTTCAAAGATAGAGGTACTGTGTATAGTTGATTACATGGAGATGGTGAATACAACCTCAGTGTCTGAGTGGGATCTTTTGGGAACTCTGGGCGGAGGGAGCATGGTGGTACCCATGGGGAATAGTGGGAACTCTAACTCTGGGTTCAAGTAGAGGAGGGACACTTATTCCCAGGGTAGGAGTATGGCATATAATCTGACTGAAGGATCAGCGAATCTTCCTCCGAATCCATAGAGTAAACCAAGATGTTTCCAATGTCGTTCTACGAGCCACATCTAGCATGATTGTATGGAACAACCTCGATCATGTCATAATTTTAAGAAGATGGGTCATATGTAGCGTTATTTTTGAAATGATCCAAGTTCGGGTGTGCATGACACTCCTCAGTGATCACTAACGGCATATGTTTTGACTGGACGGGGACAACATCATACCCCTCATCAGTAGAGTAATGTGGGTTAGGGTGATTCTCGGAATACCATGATGCCTCAGAAGGGAAATAAATAGCAGAGTGTGGCAAGAAAACATGTGTTTGGAGATGAGTAGGTTGTGGTGGATGATCAGTTGGGACCATCCACGGTGCAAGGTACAATTCTTTTAAATTCTACCTTGATGCAAGTATTGTTTTATGCGGGTGCTTCACACTCTTTTATTGTTGTATGTATGGTTGATTTTCTGGGTTTAAGGGTAGAAATGATGCCCTAGGTTTTGAAACTTCAAACTCCTCTGTGATGAAGAGAGTGTCAAGCCTTTTTCTGTAGAGCATGTTGTATCATTGCGGGCTTGGTGGAGCTAGTGTGGAATTTCTCAGTGCTTGAAATGAATGGGTATGATTTAATCCTTGGAATGGATTGGCTGGTGGCGTTTAAGGCTCAAATTGATTATGATGAGCGAAAAGTGGATTTTACGACACACGATGGTGTTAGACATCTCATTAAAGGAGAGAGGCATGAAAGGCAAGGTGCAACGATTTTGTTGGCACCAGCAGTGGGTATGTTATCGTATCAATTGGTGGTGTTTTCATTGGAGTCGGGAGAGGGTGTTGAGCATACTGTTCTTCCGGTAGTGGTAGATCAGTTCATGGATGTTTTTCCTGTAGAATTTGCTGGCTTACCTCCCATAAGAGAAGTGGAGTTTACGATTGATCTCCTTCTAGGGACTAGTCCTATCTCACTTCCATCTTACCGTATGGCACCAACTGAATTGCGGGAATTGAAGGTATAGTTGGAAGAGTTAGAAAACAAAGGTTTTATCCGGCCTAGCATGTCTTTGTGGGCAGTGCCGGTGTTGTTTGTGAAAAAGGAATATGTAACATTGTGATTTTGTGTTGATTATCGTTGACTTAACCAAGTTACAATAAAGAATAGTTATCCACTTCCACAAATTGATGATTTGTTCGACCAGTTGAGGGGAGCCAAGTGGTTCTCCAAGATCAACCTGAGGTTGGGATATCATCAATTATGGGTGAGGAATGAGGATATTCTTAAAACAGCTTTTAGAAGTAGATATATCCATTATGAATATATAGTTATAACCTTTGGTCTAACGAATGAACTAGCGGTGTTTATGGCATTGATGAATCGAATATTTTAGAGATATCTGAATTCATTTGTGGTGGTGTTGGTAGATGATATTCTTCTGTATTCAAAGACAAGGTTACTGCACGAGCAGCACTTGGAGACAGTGTTAGGGCTCTTGAGGGATCATCGGTTGTATGTCAAATTTTCAAAGTGTGACTTTTGGATATAGGAAGATCATTTTCATGGCCATGTGATTTTTGAAATGGGTGGTTGCATGGATCCGTAAACAATAGAGGCCATTGTCTCATGGCAACCACCAAAGAATGTGTTTGACATACATAGTTTTATTGGTCTAGTTGGCTATTATCGGAATTTTGTTCATGATTTTTCACATTTGGATTCACCGATGACAGATTTGACAAGAAATAATGGTCCATTCCAGTGGAATTAATAGTTTCAGTAGTGTTTCGAAGAGGTAAAGGGACACCTTACATCAGAACCAATATTGGTTTAACTAGAATCAGGAAAAGGTTACGTGGTTTATTCCGATCCATCAGGATTAGGGTGGGGGTTCATTCCCATGAAAGGAAATCATGTGGTTTCATATAGCTCATGACAGTTGAGAGTGCATGAGAAGAACTACCCAACTCATGATATGGAGTTGGCAGCAGTGTTCCATGCCTTGAATGTATGGTGTCATTATCTCTTCAGTGAGAAATTCATGGTATATACAGATCATAAGATTTTGAAGCACATTTTCTCACAAAGGTATTTAAACATGAGGCAAAGGAGATTGATGGAATATCTACAGATGTTTTATTTTGACTTAATTTACACACCAGGTAAGAGAAATTTGGTGGCGGATGCATTAACTATAATGCACTGTCCTTAAACCTTACTTAATATTTAATTAAATGAATAATTCACATTGAGTATCTTTTCAGGTTTAGAGTTTTAGAGAATTAGATCACAAAACATGTATTACATTCCACATTTAAGAAAAGTGGTTACATAAAAGATAGTATTCACTTTTCCCATCAACGGAAACATATTTAAAATAAAACATTGATTCTTTCTTGACACTTCCTTGACACTATCATCATATCATATACCTTTCCCTTGACCTGTGAAAAACATTTCAAAAACTTGGGATGAGCATAAAAAGATCAGTACGGTTTATAAAAATATGGAAAGGAAACATGAGTTCATATATACATAAGAATGAAATCATACATTACCCATAAAACATAGGCAGTTTAACATACCTCATCAAATCGTGAATAAATCATAGAAATCATAATACATAAATGAAACATGAGGAATTCATTACATTCATACATAGGGAGTAACCCTCTTGGTTACGTTTGGAATACCCCTCACAGTATATTACCTAAATCTATTCGGAGAAACCTTAACGTTTCACTCCTTCGCTTTACCCAATGCATTGGAGAGCTATATCGGGATCACCTGCCCTTAGTTTATCACATAACCACCCGTCTTCATAATAATGCCCAAGAACCACAACATAATCGTATCACATAAAACATGCATAAAGGAAACATAACATTTCCACCTTTCAATCACAAGATATCAAAACAACACATTTATATAAAAACATTATGAAAACCATTTTCAAATACCAAAATAAAAGAAAAGTAAAACATGGTATTTATTTTTCTTTTAAAAAATTTATGGCTTGTATAGGAAGCCGAAACTCATATAATGGTCACGGCGGCGGAGAAGTCATTGTCGCCGCATACATATGATAAAACATTCTCTTTTGTCGTTTAGTAAAATGATTCGTATAAAAAAGATTCATTTTGGATAAACGTAAAAGTCCAAGGGGTTTATATACCGTATAAAAGAAGGTTGTGTATAAAACAAAATATGCCTCAATGAAAGGAGATTGAGACGAAGTCCCATACCTCGTATCCCACTTGACTTGATCATTCTTTAATCTCCTGAATAATAAACTTGAGTTAATTTCTACTTTCTTAAGAACCTTTTTCAAGTTCATTATTCCTTTTATGTCACTTATTACTATAAGGCCCCAGCCTTAAACCTTACTTAATCTTGAGTTATTACAAGATTACACATTGAGGATCTTTTCAGGTTTAGAGTTTTAGAGAATTAGATCATGAAACAAGCATTACATTCTACATTTAAACAAAGTGGTTACATAAAAGACAGTATTCATTCTTCCCATCAACGGAAACATATTTAAAATATAACACAGATTCTTTCTTGACACATCCTTGACACTATCATCACATCATGTACCATTCCCTTGACCTGTGAAAAACATTTCAAAAACTTGGGATGAGCATAAAAATCTCAGTAAGGGTTATAAAAATATGGAAAGGAAACATGAGTTCATATATACATTAGAATGAAATCACACTTTACCCATAAAACATAGGCATATCAAATCATGAATAAATCATAGAAAACATAAGACATAAAGGTAACTTGAGGAATTCATAACATTCTTACGTAGGGAGTAACCCTCTTGGTTACGTTTGGAATACCCATCACAGTATATTCCCTAAATCCCTTCGGAGAAACCTTAACGTTTCACTCCTTCGCGTTACCCAATGCATTGGAGAGCTATATCGGGCTCACCCGCCCTTAGTTTATCACGGAACCACCCGTTATTCATAACAATGCCCAAGAACCATAACATAATCGTATCACATAAACATGAATAAAGGAAACATAACATTTCCGCATTTCAATCACAATATAACATTTTAGGATATTGAAATTTTGAATCCATTCAAAAAGAATCCATTTCCAAAACCATTTAAAACATTTAATAAAGAGATTTTTGAATCAAAGTGTCCCATACCACCTTGAAGCTTAAAATTTTAAACCATTAATATCCATATAAATAAATCCTTAAAACCATTTTGAAAACATGGATATTAATAAGAACCAATGATTAAAACATTTAAAACGATATTTTGGTTAAAGGGGTTTTACAAAAATTAGAGACACTTGAATACAATAATTGATGAATAACATTTAGTCAGAACTTTATAATATCATGAGAATAAATGTATTCATGATATAATACTCCAAAGGACAGTATATACACCATATAAGAGTGAATTGGTGCATAACAACAATGAACCCTCAATAGAAATGTCAAATGTGATGAAATCCCTTATAAAAAAGGTATCCTTAAATTAAGGACAAATCAATCTCAAAAATTTGTGTGACAAATATAAATACACCCAATATAAGTGGATATTAAGTGTAAAACAAAAAAAGGTCATTCACACATATTCAATGGATGACATATTCAATGACTACATGTTGAACCCAAAGAAATCGAAATTGGGTTAAAAAGTTCCCATGACAGCCTAACGGCATCACATCAAAATGAGTTGATGAGAGATAAAAAGTGTATCTCATCACTTGGAAATAAAATTTACATTAATAAGGATATATGAGAACATATCTCAACATAACAATATGTAAATTAAAAGACCCAACAAAAGAATTCTTTTAAAAAAGAGGAGGGTGAAAGGTTCCCTTACAGACTTGGGTATCTTTCAAAACATACACCCCATGAAAGAAAGACAATAGGTCATTGATGTAAATACTCATAAAAGAAATTATATTACACAAAGAGTAGAATAATGGGCAGTACATACACCACTCAATGGAATTTGTGGCGAATGTAGCATAAATCTCACGGGAATAAAAGTGAGATGAAAAATCCCTTACGAAAATTCGGCAGCCTAACGACGCCACTCAAAACTTCCAAAACGGATTGATGAGAGGAAATATGGTCTCTCATCATATGAACATAATAAGTACAGTAGTAGTAATATAAAAGAACATCCCAATCATAATAAATATGAGCTTAAAAGGAATGACATAAAAGAGTGTACTTAAAAAGAAAGAGAGTTGTAGGATCCCTTACCTCGGGTCCGACTTGACTCGATCGTTCTTTAATCTCCTGAATAATAAACTTGAGTTAATTTATAATTCCTTAAGAACCTTTTTCAAGTTAATTATTACTTTTATACCACTTATTACCATGTCATAATCATTATGTAATCATTTAAGTTAATAATATTTGTTTTGCCGATATTTGTTTCTTAAGTCGAAAGTGGACTTCTTACAATTACATGTTGTTCGTGTGGCCAAATGTTTATTATATCCAGAATTTTATTCATTATGTAGATATCATATATGTCATATATATCCAGTACATGAATGCATTTATAACATTACATTATCATTTAGAGGTAAGAAATAAAATGCACCGTTCATGGAGACGGTAAGCCGTACGTACGCATGAATGCTACTTTCATTTCTATTTCGTATTTTATAGAATGGAATAATAATGATATAAAGGTATATTATAATTACAGTATAATATCATATATAATATCATATTCTCATCCTTTATACATCTCACATATGGTATTTAATGAATCAAATCACTTTGAGGGGGCGGTAGTCCGCACTTCCTTATATGAAGATATCACGTATACCCATAATGGAAGCCATAAAGGTAAGACAAAAATGAAAAATACAGAAGCATAAATAAAACATAAACATATTATATATCATATATAAAAATAGTGACATCATAATGGCCACTTTTGAAGGTGTTAAATGAGTATTGAACAATCATCGTTTCGGGAGGCGGAATTTCACCATCCACAGAAACCGTATGTTCTTTAACCATTTGATGGAGTTGTGTGAGAGTGTAGCTCGAATAAATCTTATAACAACATCCTAGTATATTGAAGATACTGGTGTTGTTACAAAAGAAGTAAATGAAAAGAGTTTAGGGGGTTGGAGAAGCAAAATAAAACAAATGAACATGAGAGAAAGAATTACCTTTAAAAGTGTAACTCCTTTTGATTTGAGACTAAAGGCTTCCTTTGAAACGATTCTGCCAAATGGGAATCCTCTAGGATGAGGAGAGGGATGTGGAGAGAGTAAATGGGCAGGGGTTGGCCGAGACAAAGGCTTGAGGAGTGTGTGAAATGAGGTAGAGGTGGGGGCCTTTTATAAGAGGAGAGGAGGGGTACTTTTGGAAAGTAAAGAAATATTACTTTATTTGAAAATGTGTTTCGGTTTCAAAAGGTCCCAAATTGATATAATTCGTGGATAAGGTGATAAGGCTTCGAAATCCACTCATCCAATAAGTTTGGGACATGTGTAGTTCATAGATTTTACATTATCTTTCCATTTTATTTAAATCGTCAAATAATGATCTCATCGCTGCATCATTATTATGTCATAAATAATTTAAGTTATTTAATGTCTAAAAATTATAAAAAAAATACTATGATGTAGGAAAGCTTTTTATCTTTCCAATGAATATTTATAATCAAAAATATGACTTGTATAACCCCACTTAAAAAATTGTTTTAGTAAAACATATCATGTTTGTGTCAATTTTACTTTTACATTAAATAAAATGTTATTTATGTCATTTCCCAACCAAAGTGGATCCATGGGGTCCCCAAGTTGACCCATAGCTTGTCTTGGTCGGCCATGATACAACCAATAGGTGTAGTAAAAGTTTCATTGTGTTTTCACATTCTTATAATATCATTTTTACCTTAAACTACACTAATTACCTCTAATCGCGATTAAAAACTTAATAAGTTACTATTCACCAAAAGATTATTTTAATGTCATTGAACCACATTTTACTTCTTAATGACAACCATGTATGTCGGATTTTTAAAAATCAAAACACAATGATGGAAAAATTTCATTTAAACGCAAAATCCGTTTTTATAAGTACCACTTAGTGGTTTCACTATTCATCAAAAATTGAAGTTTCTCAGAAAAATCCCAAAAATTCACCCTAAGCTATATTTGATATTCTGAATTCAAAAATGAAGTCCGTTTTACAAAATTCAAAACATATAAGTTGCATTAATTATTTTAATAATTAATTCCCGTTGTCATGACAAATAGCGTGTTTTTATGAAACCATAAGTATCAAAAGATTGGCACTAGTTTAAGTCCGATTTCAAAGTGAAATCAATTCCAACGACCACTATTGGATTTAATGGTAAAAATATTTTCTAATTTCACTTTAAAACCAATTCAAAATATTATCTAATCATATTAATAAATTAGTTTAAAAAGAGGTTTTGAATTAGAACACAACATTTTACACTATTCATTAAAAAAATGAACTTTATCGGAAAAATACCAAAAAAATTACACAAAGTAAAATTTGATGTCCCGATTCTTAATAAGAGTTTTATTTGGTCCAAAAGAATGTATAAGAGTGATCAAAACTATATTTAATGATGGTTCTCCATCAAAAGGCGACAAGTGAAACTTTAGTGAAAACTAGGGCATATACGCCTAAAATTGAATTCTTTCCGTATTTTAAGCCTTTATCCTTTATTGGATAAATGTATAAACATTTAAAAACATATATAATCATATTTTAGTTATTTATATCCATTCCCTCCATTACAACGGCTACATGTTAACTAACATTTAACATTTATTATTAGAGTGCAACGTAAGATTCCGAAGAAACTCGTTGTTGCGTGTTGGGTACGCCATCGAGCATAGCGTCCCCTTTAAAGTCATATCAATATTTTATTCACAAATATGGATAAATATGAAAATTTCATATTCTTTATTTACCTGGGGTGTTACATCCTTCCCCCCTTTTGGGAATTGCGTCCTCGCAATTTTAAAAAAAAATTGAACTCGGAAACATCCTTGAAAGTCTCACATCGGAACAAGAGTCGGTAAAACAATCACTTTAAAATAAAGAAAGATAAGCACACAGGTCACCCTAGTTAACCCATACTAGGATCCCAAGTATGAAAATATGGACATGGAGGAGAAAACATAGGGTCATGTTCTGATGGAGAGTGATAGAAAACATGTTTATGATAAAGTCAACAATAAGAAAATCACAAACTTGTGATGGGTTAAACGGTGTTGGGTTCCCCAGTAGGAAAAGTTAATAGACAACATTTTTGTATTAAGTTACTTTTTATTGAGGAATTTATTCATAAGGAAGCATAATCACTTATCATGTTGACTTTCACCTTTTACTAGATTCCTTAGTCAAACTCATATTTTTTCCAAAAGACGAGTATTTAGGGAGACTTTTTCGCATTAAGAGTACTATAATCAACTTCTAGAGAATCACCTAATCCCCAAAAGAGAACTATATACATCCCATGTATTTAGGCTTTAACCAAAACCAAAACCAAAAAGGTTAGTACAAGATCAGATAATCCAGAAAAGGATAACCCCTTATAAAAAAAAAATCTATTCTTAATCTCCAAAATTTGTCCAACAAAACCCAAAGTTCAACGAGGACCATCCGATAAACAATTTGTCCATACAATTCTTCAAAGTAAACCAATATAAGATTGAAACCCAAATATTTGAATGATTTAGTCACATAGTCTTCCAAGTTAAATCGTAACATTTATCTCCAAACAACATCAGTTGCTCCTAAAGTCTCACATTGAAAAGTAATTATCCTAATCACATATCCTCCAAAATCAACTTACTCTTAATTCATAAAATCATATAACTAGAAAGAATTAGTCAGACTAACCAGGGACTTCACGTAGTCCAGTGGTAGGCGATAAATACCAATCACACTTTGGTTGTGGGTTCGATTCCCGCAGCATTGTCCGACGCGACGGGTTGTCACATGGTCTGTGTGTTGTCCTTTTTACAAAACTATATAATTCTCAAATCATTACCCAAAAAGGGATAAAATCATCAAAAATAACCATAACATAATTTAACCTCAATTTTATCTCATGCCTTTCACTTCAATCATAGCATATGGTAACCTATAATTACCTCAAAAGTAAGGATCATATAAACCCAAATGGTTCTTTATAACTATGTCCACAAAATAAAAGATAACTATTACTTGAATAAAATTTGCCTATATTAAACATCAGGGTTACACATAATATAAAAAGTCTTCAAATGTAACCCCATCATCAAAAGAGACATAATACTCTTAAGAATTTCACCCTAACTCTTGAAGCCCTTATATGTTGACATCTTACTCATTCAACATTCTTCATGATCCATTATCCATTCCTTTCCAACTTATTCCGAAATACCTCTTTCCTACAAACAAAATCATGAATCATATCCTAAGATTCCAAAATAAGAAAACAATAGTCATGAAATAGTACATACCTTTGATTGGTCATTGTCAGTTTCTTCATCCTCAATCGGAATGGCATTAGGTATTGGTAAACGAATATTGATACGCTCTTGGTGACCCCATTCACGAAACTTCTTCATAGGACATGTGTTTGCATATGACCATGCACACCACATTTAGAACATTCAATTAATCCCTCAGAAAAAACTTCTTTCCCTTTCCTCGAGTCAACTGGATGCTTCCTTTTTCCATGGAAGGTTCTTAATTTATGACCTTCATTTCCACATATATAGCATATTTATGTCCCTTTGAAACATTTTCCTAGGTGCTTCTTTCCACATCTTTGACACATAGGTTTTTGAACACACTTACCTTTATGATTATTACATGTACTTCCGTAGGGATTTGTTTCTTGCATATATGATGTCTTAGAGAAATCTCCAAGGTTTAGGTGGTCAATAATGACTCCAGATAGTTGGTTCAGGATAATCACAAGAGTTCTCATTGCAGCTCCCATATCATTCAGTTGCTTGCTCAAAACACTGTCACAGTTTCCTTCACATCCACTGTTACTTTGGTGCCTGCTAGATCCAGCCATTTACTAAAACCAAAAAGGTCAGTGTGAGTATATCAAAAAAACCATCATGTACTAATGAATAAGATAAACAATAAGATATACTTACTCATTCACTTTATCTAAAACTAAGACTCTTGTCTGAAATCCTAACCATTATGGTAATGTCAGTTATGCTTAAAGAATACCCTAACCTCTAAAGTTATCTAAACCGACCTTTGGTACCAACTATAAGGCCCCAGCCTTAAACCTTACTTAATCTTGAGTTATTACAAGATTACACATTGAGGATCTTTTCAGGTTTAGAGTTTTAGAGAATTAGATCATGAAACTTGCATTACATTCTACATTTAAACAAAGTGGTTACATAAAAGACAGTATTCATTCTTCCCATCAACGGAAACATATTTAAAATATAACACAGATTCTTTCTTGACACATCCTTGACACTATCATCACATCATGTACCTTTCCCTTGACCTGTGAATAACATTTCAAAAACTTGGGATGCGCATAAAAAGCTCAGTAAGGGTTATAAAAATATGGAAAGGAAACATGAGTTCATATATACATTAGAATGAAATCACACTTTACCCATAAAACATAGGCATATCAAATCATGAATAAATCATAGAAAACATAAGACATAAAGGTAAATTGAGGCATTCATAACATTCTTACGTAGGGAGTAACCCTCTTGGTTACGTTCGGAATACCCATCACAGTATATTCCCTAAATCTATTCGGAGAAACCTTAACGTTTCACTCCTTCGCGTTACCCAATGCATTGGAGAGCTATATCGGGCTCACCCGCCCTTAGTTTATCACGGAACCACCCGTTCTTCATAACAATGCCCAAGAACCATAACATAATTGTATCACATAAACATGAATAAAGGAAACATAACATTTCCACATTTCAATCACAATATAACATTTTAGGATATTGAAATTTTGAATCCATTCAAAAAGAAACCATTTCCAATACCATTTAAAACATTTAATAAAGATATTTTTGAATCAAAGTGTCCGATACCACCTTGAAGCTTAAAATTTTAATCCATTAATATCCATATAAATAAATCCTTAAAACCATTTTGAAAACATGGATATTAATAAGAACCAATGATTAAAACATTTAAAACGATATTTTGGTTAAAGGGGTTTTACAAAAATTAGAGACACTTGAATACAATAATTGAGGAATAACATTTAGTCAGAACTTTATAATATCATGAGAATAAATGTATTCATGATATAATAATCCAAAGGACAGTATATACACCATATAAGAGTGAATTGGTGCATAACAACAATGAACCCTCAATAGAAATGTCAAATGTGATGAAATCCCTTATAAAAAAGGTATCCTTAAATTAAGGACAAATCAATCTCAAAAATATGTGTGACAAATATAAATACACCCAATATAAGTGGATATTAAGTGTAAAACAAAAAAAGGTCATTCAAACATATTCAATGGATGACATATTCAATGACTACATGTTGAACCCAAAGAAATCGAAATTGGGTTAAAAAGTTCCCTTGACAGCCTAACGGCATCACATCAAAATGAGTTGATGAGAGATAAAAAGTGTATCTCATCACTTGGAAATAAAATTTACATAAATAAGGATATATGAGAACATATCCCAACATAACAATATGTAAATTAAAAGACCCAACAAAAGAAGTCTTTTAAAAAAGAGGAGGGTGAAAGGTTCCCTTACCGACTTAGGTATCTTTCAAAACATACACCCCATGAAAGAAAGACAATAGGTCATTGATGTAAATACTCATAAAAGAAAGTATATTACACAAAGAGTAGAATAATGGGCAGTACATACACCACTCAATGGAATTTGTGGCGAATGTAGCATAAATCTCACGGGAATAAAAGTGAGATGAAAAATCCCTTACGAAAATTCGGCAGCCTAACGACGCCACTCAAAACTTCCAAAATGGATTGATGAGAGGAAATAGGGTCTATCATCATATGAACATAATTAGTACAGTAGGAGTAATATAAAAGAACATCCCAATCATAAGAAATATGAGCTTAAAAGGAATGACATAAAAGAGTGTACTTAAAAAGAAAGAGAGTTGTAGGATCCCTTACCTCGGGTCTGACTTGACTCGATCGTTCTTTAATCTCCTGAATAATAAACTTGAGTTAATTTCTAATTCCTTAAGAACCTTTTTAATGTTAATTATTACTTTTATACCACTTATTACCATGTCATAATCATTATGTAATCATTTAAGTTAATAATATTTGTTTTGCCGATATTTGTTTCTTAAGTCGAAAGTGGACTTCTTACAATTACATGTTGTTCGTGTGGCCAAATGTTTATTATATACAGAATTGTATTCATTATGTAGATATCATATATGTCATATATATCCAGTACATGAATGCATTTATAACATTACATAATCATTTAGAGGTAAGAAATAAAATGCACCGTTCATGGAGACGGTAAGCCGTACGTACGCATGAACGCTACTTTCATTTCTATTTCGTATTTTATAGAATGGAATAATAATGATATAAAGGTATATTATAATTCCAGTATAATATCATATATAATATCATATTTCCATCCTTTATACATCCCACATATGGTATTTAATGAATCAAATCACTTTGAGGGGGCGGTAGTCCGCACTTCCTTAAATGAAGATATCGCGTATACCCATAATGGAATCCATAAAGGTAAGACAAAAATGAAAAATACAGAAGCATAAATAAAACATAAACATATTATATATCATATATAAAAATAGTGACATCATAATGGCCACCTTTGAAGGTGTTAAATGAGTATTAAACAATCATCGTTTCGGGAGGCGGAATTTCACCATCCACAGAAACCGTATGTTCTTTAACCATTTGATGGAGTTGTGTGAGAGTGTAGCTCGAATAAATCTTATAACAACACCTTGTATATTGAAGATACTGGTTTTGTTACAAAAGAAGTAAATAAAAAGAGTTTAGGGGGTTGGAGAAGCAAAATAAAACAAATGAACATGAGAGAAAGAATTACCTTTAAAAGTGTAACTCCTTTTGATTTGAGACTAAAGGCTTCCTTTGAAAGGATTCTGCCCAATGGGAATCCTCTAGGATGAGGATAGGGATGTGGAGAGAGTAAATGGGCAGGGGTTGGCCGAGCCAAAGGCTTGAGGAGTGTGTGAAATGAGGTAGAGGTGGGGGCCTTTTATAAGAGGAGAGGAGGGGTACTTTTGGAAAGTAACGAAATATTACTTTATTTGAAAATGTGTTTCGGTTTCAAAAGGTCCCACATTGATATAATTCGTGGATAAGGTGATAAGGCTTCGAAATCCACTCATCCAATAAGTTTTGGACATGTGTAGTTCATAGATTTTACATTATCTTTCCATTTTATTTAAATCGTCAAATAATGATGTCATCGCTGCATCATTATTATGTAATAAATAATTTAATTTATTTAATGTCTAAAAATTATAAAAAAATACTATGAGGTAGGAAATATTTTTAGATTTCCAATTAATATTTATAATCGAAAATATGACTTGTATAACCCCACTTAAAAATTGTTTTAGTAAAACATATCATGTTTGTGTCAATTTTACTTTTACATTAAATAAAATGTTATTTATGACATTTCCCAACCAAAGTGGATCCATGGGGTCCCCAAGTTGACCCATGGCTTGTCTTGGTCGGCCATGATACAACCAATAGGTGTAGGACAAGTGTCATGGTGTTTTCACATTCTTATAATATCATTTTTACCTTAAACTACACTAATTACCCCTAATCGCGATTAAAAACTTAATAAGTTACTATTCACCAAAAAATTATTTTAATCTCATTGAACCACATTTTACTTATTAATGACAACCATGTATGTCGGATTTTTAAAAATCAAAACACAATGATGGCAAAATTTCATTTAAACGGAAAATCAGTTTTTATAAGTACCACTTAGTGGTTTCACTATTCATCAAAAATTGATGTTTTTTAGAAAAATCCCAAAAATTCACCCTAAGCTATATTTGATATTCTGAATTCAAAAATGAAGTCTGTTTTACAAAATTCAAAACATATAAGTTGCATTAATTAATTTAATAATTAATTCCCGCTGTCATGACAAATAGCGTGTTTTTATGAAACCATAAGTATCAAAAGATTGGCACTAGTTTAAGTCCGATTTCAAAGTGAAATCAATTCCAACGACCACTATTAGATTTAATGGTAAAAATATTTTCTAATTTCACTTTAAAACCAATTCAAAATATTATCTAATCATATAAATAAATTAGTTTAAAAAGAGGTTTTGAATTAGAACACAACATTTTACACTATTCATTAAAAAAATGAACTTTACCGGAAAAATACCAAAAAAATTACACAAAGTAAAATTTGATGTCCCGATTCTTAATAAGAGTTTTATTTGGTCCAAAAGAATGTATAAGAGTGATAAAAACTATATTTAATGATGGTTCTCCATCAAAAGGCGACAAGTGAAACTTTAGTGAAAACTAGGGCATATACGCCTAAAATTGAATTCTTTCCGTATTTTAAGCCTTTATCCTTTATTGGATAAATGTATAAACATTTAAAAACATATATAATCATATTTTAGTTATTTATATCCATTCCCGCCATTACAACGGCTACATGTTAACTAACATTTAAAATTTATTATTAGAGTGCAATGTAAGATTCTGAAGAAACTCGTTGTTGCGTGTTGGGTACGCCATCGAGCATAGCGTCCCCTTTAAAGTCATATCAATATTTTATTCACAAATATGGATAAATATGAAAATTTCATATTCTTTATTTACATGGGGTGTTACAATTACCATGTCATGAACACTATGTTGTTATTTTAGTTAATAACGGTCGTTTTAACGATCATTGGTACTTGAGTCAAAATATGCTCTTTGTAATTACAAGTTGTTCATGAAACCATTATATTCAGAGTTATACTCATGATGTATATATAATATATATCATATATATCCCTTATATACATTAATTTATAATATTACACAACGTTTAGAGGTAAGAAATGAAATGCACCGTTCATGGAGACGGTAAGCCGTACGTAAGCATGAACGCTACTTTCATTTCTATTTCGAATTTTATGGAATTAAAACATAATGATACATAATATTATTTTAATTCCAGTATGGTATCATATATAATATCATTAAATATATCCTTTATATGTACCAAATATGGTATTAACGAATCAAATCACTTTGAGGGGGCGGTAGTCAGCACTTCCTAAAATAATGATATCGCGTTTACTCATAATGGTAACCATAAAGATATGCCATAAATGAAAAATACAGAAGATTAAGTAAAACATAAACATATTATATATAATATATAAATATAGTGACATCTTAATAGCCACCTTTTAAGGTGGTATATGAGTGTTGAAAAATCATCGTTTTGTGAGGCAGAAATTTTCCATCCATGAAACAGTATGTTCTTTAACCATTAGATGTAGGTGTGTGTAAGTGTAGCACGAATACTTCTTATAAAAACATCCTAGTATATGAAAGATACTGGTGTTGTTACAAAATAAATGAATATAAAGATTTTAGGGGGTTGGAGAAGCAAAATAAAACATAAGAACACAAGAGAAGACACTACCTTTAAATCGGGTAAATCTTTTTGATTTGAGCTCAATGGCTTCCTTGGGAAAGCTTCTGCCCAAAGTGATGCTTCTAGGAGTTACAGAGGGATGTGGAGAGACAAATTGGGAAGGTTTTGCCGAGACAAAGGCTTTGGAAGTGTGGGTAAGGAGGTAGAGGTGGGGGCCTTTTATAAGAGGAGAGGAGGGGCACTCTTGAAAAGTAAAGAAATGTTACTTTATTTTAAAATGATTATTGGATTTTAAAGGTCCCAAATTGATATAATTAAAGGATAAGGTGATAAGGGTTCTACATCCACCCATCCAATAGGTTTTGGACATGTGTAGGTCATATATTATACATTATCTTCTCATTTTATTTAAATCGTCAAATAATGAGGTAATCGCTGCATCATCATGGTGTCATAAATAATTTAATTTATTTAATGTCTAAAAATTATTAAGAAAATACTATGATGTAGGAAATAATTTTATATTTCCAATGACTATTTATAGTCAAAAATCTGACTTGTATAACTCCATGTAAAAAATGTTTTAGTAAAACAACTCATGTTTGTGTCATTTTTATTTTAACATTAAATAAAAAGATATTAATTTCATTTTCCTACCAAAGTGGCTCTATGGGGTCCCCAAGTTGACCATGGATTGTCTTGGTCGGCCATGAAACATCCAATAAGGTTAGGAAATGTGTCAAGATCATCTCATATTATTAAAACATTATTCCTACCTTAAATTACATTAATTACCTCTAATCGTGATTAAAAACTTTAAAGTTACTATTCACCGAAAAATTATTTTAATCCCATTGAACCACATTTTACTTCTTAATGACAACCATGTATGTTGGATTTTTGAAATTCAAAACACAGAGGTGGTAAAATTTCATTTAAATGAAAAATCGGTTTTTATAAGTACCACTTAGTGGTTTCACTATTCATCAAAAATTGAAGTTTTCCAGAAAAAAACCAAAAAATCACCCTAATCTATATTTGATATTCCAAATTCAAAAATTATGTCTATTTTAAAAAATTTAAAACATATAAGTTGCATTAATTAATTTAATAATTAATTCCCACTACCAGAGCAAATGGCTTGTTTTTATGGAACAACAATTATCAAAAAACTGATAGTAGTTTAAGTCCAATTTCAAAGTGAAATTAATTCTAAAGACCACTATTGGATTAAATGGTAAAAATATATTCTAATTGAACTTTAATAACAATTCAAAATATAATCTAATCATATAAATAAATTATATTAAAAAGAGGTTTTGGATTAAAATACAACATTTTCACTATTCATTACAAAAACTTTATCAGAAAAATACCAAAAATTCACACAAAGTAAATTTTGATGTCCCAATAATAACGAATAAGTTTATTTTGACAAATAGATCTTATAAAATTGTCAAAAGATAGATTTTAAAGATGGTTTTCTATCAAAAGGCAGTAAAACAATCTTTTAAAAATATTAGTGTATTCCATGCTTAAGATTGGATTTATTCACATTTTAAGCCTCTAAAACACTATCTAATTCATTAATAGACATAGATAAAAATATCTATAATTCATTAATTACATGGGATGTTACATCCTTCCCCCTTTAAAAATTGTGTCCCCACAATTCATTTACTTATCGAATAAGTGGGGGTATTTATCCCTCATTGAATTTTCAGATTCCCATGTTGGCTCTTCAATAATGTGCTTTTTTCACAAAACCATTACTTGATTAGTCACCTAATTCCGTAATAATTGCTCCTTGTGGTCAAGAATCTGGACCGGTTGTTCCTCATAAGATAGGTTCTCTTCCATCTGAACTACCTCTGGACTCAAAAACTTTGATGGATCTGGCATGTACTTCTTTAACATTGAAACATGAAAAACGTTGTGTACCTAAGATAAACTCGGAGGTAAAGCCACTCGGTAAGCAACTTATCCAACTCTCACAAGAATTTAATATGGTCTAATGAACCTTGGACTCAGCTTTCCTTTCTTACCAAATCACATAACACTTTTCCATGGTGAGACATTGAGAAAAACATGATCACCTAATTCAAAAGAGAGATCCTTCCTCCTATTGTCTGCATAATTCTTCTGCCTTCTCTGAGCTGTTCTCATGTGTTTCTGAATTAGCTGATCTTTTTCTACCAACTCTTCTACCAATTCTGGTCACATCAACTTCCTTTCACCCACTTCATCCCCGAAAGCTGGAGTTCGACACTGCTTCCCATATAATGCCTTAAATGGTGCCATCTGTATACTGGAATGAAAACTGTTATTATAAGAAAATTAAACAAAAGAAAGATGTTGGTCCCAACTTCCCTGATAATCCATCGAATAAGAACTTATCATATCCTCCAAATTCTGGATCGTTCGTTCTGATTCCCCATCTGATTGAGGATGAAAAGCTGTACTAAAATTTAATTCAGTAACTAACGACTTCTAAAGGCCTTTACAAAAGTTAGAAGTGAACCTGGGATCACGATCAGATACAATGGAGAGAGGAACTCCATGTAATCTGACTATCTCTTTAAGATACAAATGGGAAGTTGATCTAGGGAAATAGTATCTTGTATAGCAAGGAAATGAGCACATTTGGTCAAGCGATCAACAATAACCCAGATTGCATTATTACCTCGAGATGTCTTCGGTAATCCCACAACAAAGTCCACGGATATATTCTCCCATTTCCACTCTGGCACTAGTAAAGGCTGAAGCATCCCTTTCAATAACTTCCACTCTTCTTTAACCAGTTGAGAAGCCAAACACTTCATAGTAAAATAAGAAATATCTCTTTTCATTCTATCCCACCAGTAATACTCTCAAAGATCTCTATACATCTTAGTACTGCCAGGATGAACTGAAAACGGAGAACTATGAGCTTCACATAACAACTCCCTCTTCAACTGTGAATCACAAGGAACACACAATCTCTTCCCAAATCTCAAAACACAATCATTATCAATGTTGAATTCATGCAACTTTCCTTCTGAACCAGCTCTACATTTTTCTGCAACTCACTGTCTTGTTTCTGTGCTTGCTTGATTCTGTGTGATAGAGATGATCTCACTGATACCTGAAACAAAACAGAAGAACTTCCTGCACCAAAAAATTCTATTCCAAAGTCCATCAAATCAAAAACCAAAGGATCTCGTTCCAAACGTATCATGTTTAACGAAGCATTACTTTTCCGACTCAAAGCATCAGCCACTTTATTTGCTTTTCCCAGAAGGTAATGAATTGTACAATCATAAACTTTGATTAATTGCAGTCATCTCCTCTGTCTCATGTTCAATTATTTCTGAGTAAATATATAGTTTAAACTTTTGTGATCAGTATATATTTCACACTTTACTCCAAACAAATTATGCCTCCAAATTTTTAAAGCGAAAAGAACCGCAGCTAAATCCAAATCATGTGTAGGGTAATTTAACTCATGATTTTTCAACTGTCGTGAAGCATAAGAAATTACCTGATCATTCTGCTTTAGGACACAACCAAGTCCTTTAAATGAAGCATCACTGTATATAACAAACTCACCATTCCTGGAAGGTAGTTCCAAAACTGGAGAATTCACCAATCTTCTTTTCAGTTCCTGAAAACAATCATTACATTATTTTGTCCAGATAAACTTAACACCCTTCCGAGTTAGCTTTTTCATTGGACTAGATAACTGTGAAAATTTTCTAACAAACCTTCGGTAATAGCCTACCAGACCATGGAAGCTACAAATCTCAGTTACATTTGTGGTTCTTGCCCATTCTTCAACAACCTTTGTTTTTGCAGGCTCAACAGTTATCCCATCTTTAGAAACAATATGACCAAGGGAAAAAATTTGTTACAACCAAAACTCACACTTTCTAAATTTCCAATTAAATTTCTTTTCATTCAAGGTTTTCAAAATAACCCTTAAATGTCTTTCATGCTCTTCATTACTTTTAGAAAACACCAAAATATCATCAATGAAAACAACCACAAACTTATCCAAGAACTCATGGAAAATTCTATTGATTATTTCCATGAATACAGCAGGTTCATTGGTTAGCCCAAAAGGAATTACTACAAATTCATAATGGCCATATCTTGTACGAAACACAGTCTTCGGAACATCTGCTTCCTTTATCTTCAGCTGATGGTACCTCGATCTCTGGTCAATCTTTGAAAAATACTGAGCTCCCTGGAGCTGATTAAACAAATCATCAATATGAGGCAACGTATATTTGTTCTTATTAGTGATGTTATTCAAGGCTCTATAATCAATGAAAAGTATCATAGAACAATCTTTATTTTTGACAAATAAAACAGGAGAACCCCATGGTGATGTGCTTGGTGGAATGAAACATTTCTCTAATAAATCTTGCAATAGCTCCTTCAACTCTAAATGTTCAATTTGAGCCATTCGATAAAAGGTTTTTGAAATTGGCTTAGCATCAGGAACTAAGTCATTAGTAAACTCAGCTTACCGATCTGGTATTATTCTAGGAAACACAGCAAGAAAAACATCAGGATACTCATTTACCACTGGCACATCATTAATCTGAACAGTTCCCTTGTTTTCAACAATATGTGCAAGGTAACAATCATTTCCATCTTTTAAAAGTTTCTCAGCCTCTTGATATCTTATCAACATTAAGGGTTCATTCTGGTACACAAACTGAAAGTATTTATGAAAAGAAACTTCTTTAGCTCTACAATCAATCTTAGCATGGTAAATAGAAAGCCAATCCATACCAAGGATAACATAAAACTCTACTAGAGGTAAAACAATAAGGTTCGCAAGTAGGTTCGTTCCACGGATAAGGATAGGAAGATTCTTATAAATTCTTTTTTCCTCAACATTTCCCCCAAGTGTTTTTACCACACGTTCAGGAGTCATTTCTTGAGATGGTATTCCCATTTTACTAGAAAAGGTTTCAGAGTTGAAAGAATGTGTAGACCCCGAATCAAACAACACATTGGCATAATCTGAAAAAACAAACAAAGTACCTGATACAACTTCATTTGATGGCCCGATATTTGCTGAAGTAGTTGAAAAGGATTTCACCACCCCTTTCTGCTTGTATTCTAACTGCTTCCCATCACTAAATCTCTTTTTCGGACACTCATTTGCATAATGACCCATCTCATTGCACTTAAAACATTTCACTAACTATAAATCAAATTAGTTTTTACCATCACCTTGGTCTTTTTCAGTGAAATCACGGGCCTTATGTCCCATCTTACCACATCGGTAGCACTTTCCTGAATTTAGAAGACATTCCCCAGCATTCCTTTTCCAACATTTTTTACAAACTATAAACTTAGTTTTCTTACCATCAAACCTTTTTGAAGAATTCTTCCCTTTCTCCTGCCACCTCGGTCTCTTCTTTTGCTGGTTGTTATAGAACAATTAATCATCGGAAAAATCCATTTCCACCTTCTCTGCACATCGAACAAGCTTTTCATAACATTTGAACTCCCGAGAAGTTAAATCCCTTCGATATTTTCGCTTTAATCCTGGTTAAAAATGATTGATTTTATTATCAAGGTCTCGGATAAAATTTGGAGCATACCTTGCCAATCCAGCGAACCTTTCTTCATAGCCAGCCACTGAGTCTTCCTCTTGCCTCAATTCCAAGAATTTCTTTTCCATCCTAAGTCAAACATCCTTAGGAAAATACTTCTCAAGAAACATTCCTTTAAATTCATCCCAGTAGAGAGTATCAATCTCGTCAGCGTCCCTGATATTTCTAACCATCGACCACCACTGATCCGCTTCACCCTCCAAACGGTAAATAGCAAGACTAACCTTTTGATTGTCTGAACACCCCATGACATCGAAAATCTTTTCTAGTGCTTTAATCCACCCTTCAGCTAGCACAAGGTTAGATGATCCTCTGAATGATGGGGGATGTTTCCTCATGAAATGTTCCACCACTGATATGTTCCTTTGTGGTTGATCTGGTTGATCTCATACATGGATACCGCCACGATTTGTCGCTTTAGTCAACTGCGCCATTACTGTAACAAACTATTCAGTTCCAATTCCGACCATCTCAGGATGCTGATTCGGAAGGTTATTTCCTTTTGTATGCCTTCCTAGAACTACTTCCATGTTTCCTCTATGGAAAACCATTATGAACAAACATGTCTTAGATGAAGAAACATGGTAATATTCACATGCTATATCATTTCAATTTGACCATAAAAAAATATTTTTGGATAATCATTTAATAAAATTCTAAATCTTAAAGTTATCTAAAGGAACCTCTGATACCAACTATAAGGACATGGCCTTAAACCTTACTTAATATTGAATTAAATGAATAATTCACATTGAAAATCTTTTCAGGTTTAGTTTTTTAGAGAATTAGATCATAAAACATGTATTAAATTCCACATTTAAGCAAAGTGGTTACATAAAAGATAGTATTTATTTTTCCCAACAATGGAAACATATTTAAAATAAAACTTGGATTCTTTATGAAGACGGGTGGTTCATTATTCCTTTTATATCACTTATTACCATGTCATGAACACTATGTAGTTATTTTAGTAAATAACGGTCGTTTTAATGATCATTGGTACTTGAGTCAAAATATGCTCTTTATAATTACATGTTGTTCATGTACCCATTATATCCAGAGTTATAATCATGATGTATATATCCTATATATCATATATATCCATTATATGCATGCATTTATAATATTACAAAACGTTTAGAGGTAAGAAATGAAATTCACTATTCATGGAGACGGTAAGCTGTACGTACGCATGAACGCTACTTTCATTTATATTTCATATTTTATGGAATTAAAAAATAATGATACATAATAGTATTTTAATTACATTATGTTATCATATATAATATCATTAAATATATCCTTTATATTTACCACATATTGTATTAACGAATCAAATCACTTTGAGGGGGCGGTAGTCTGTACTTCCTAAAATTAAGATATCACGTTTACTCATAATGGTAACCATAAAGATATGCCATAAATGAAAAATACAAGAGATTAAGTAAAAAATAAACATATTATATATAATATATAAATATAGTGACATCTTAGTGGACACCTTTGAAGGTGATATATGAGTGTTGAACAATCATTGTTTCCTGAGGTAGAAATTCGCCATCCACGGAAACATTATGTTCTTTAACCATTAGATGTAGGTTTGTATAATTGTAGAACGAATACTTATTATAAAAACATCCTAGTATATAGAAGAAACTGTTTTTGTTACAAAAGAAATGAATAAAATGATTTTAGGGGGTTGGAGAAGCATAATAAAACATAAGAACACAAGAGAGGACCCTACCATTAAATCGGGTAACTCTTTTTGATTTTAGCTCAAAAGCTTCCTTGGGAAGACTTCTGCCCAAAGTGATGCATCTAGGAGTTAGAGAGGGATATGGAGAGACAAAATGGGCATGGTTTGGACGAGACAAAGGCTTTTGAAGTGTGGGTAAGGAGGTAGAGGTGGGGGCCTTTTATAAGAGGAGAGGAGGGGCACTCTTGGAAAGTAAAAAAAATTTACTTTATTTTAAAATGAGTATCGGATTTAAAAGGACCCACATTGATATAATTCAAGGATAAGGTGATAAGGGTTCGAAATCCACCCATCTAATAGGTTTTGGACATGTGTAGGTCATAGATTTTACATTATCTTCTCATTTAATTTAAATCGTGAAATAATGAGGTAATGGCTGCATCATCATGGTGTTATAAATAATTTAATTTATATAATATCTAAAAATTATAAAAAAATACTATGATGTAGGAAATATTTTTATATTTCCAATGACTATTTATAGTTAAAAATCTGACTTGTATAACCCCATGTAATAATTGTTTTAGAAAAAAAACTCATGATTGTTTCATTTTTTTAACATTAAATAAAAAGATATTAATGTCATTTTCCTAAAAAAGTCTCTCCATGGGGTCCTCAAGTTGACCCACGGATTGTCTTGGTCGGCCATGACACATCCAATAAGGTTAGTACATGTGTCAAGCTCATCTAATACTATTAAAACATTATTCTTACCTTAAATTACAATAATTACCTCTAATCGTGATTAAAAACTTAAAAGTTACTATTCAACAAAAAATTATTGTAATCCCATTGAACCACATTTTACTTCTCAATGACAACCATTTATGTCAGATTTTTGAAATTAAAACCATATAGGTGGTAAAATTTCATTTCAACGAAAAATCAGTTTTTATAAGTACCACTTAGTGGTTTCACTATTCATCAAAATTTAAGTTTTCCAGAAAAAAACCAAAACTTCACTCTAAGATATATTTGATATTCTGAATTCAAAAATGATGACTATTTTAAAAAATTTAAAACATATAAGTTTCATTAATTAATTTAATAATTAATTCCCACTTTTAGAGAAAATAGTGTGTTTTTATGAAACAATAAATATCAAAAGATTAACACTAGTTTAAGTCCAATTTCAAAGTGAAATTAATTCCAACAACCACTATTGTATTAAATGGTAAAAATATATTAAAATTTAACTTTAAACCCAATTCAAAATATAATCTAATCATAAAAATAAATTAGATTAAAAGGAGGTTTTGAATTAAAATACAACATTTTTCACTATTCATTAAAAAAAGAACTTGATCGGAAAAATACCAAAAATTCACACAAAGTAAATTTTGATGTCCCAATCATAAATAATAATTTTATTTTGACAAATAGAGATTATAAAATTGTCAAAAAATAGATTTAAAATATGGTTTTCCATCAAAAGGCAGTAAAGCAATCTTTTAAAAATATTAGTGTATTCCATGCTTAAGATTGGATTTATTCTCATTTTAAGCCTCTAAAACAATATCTAATTAATTAATAGACATAGATAAAAATATATATTATTCATTACTTACTTGGAATGTTACATTAAGTAGAAAATCATATGGTCAGATGGTGAAACTAGCATCAGATATGTGGCAGTTGATGTTGGTTATAGCCGATATGCGATTGGAATATGAGGAACAAGGTGTTAGAGCAGTCTTATTTCTAGTTTCATTGATCCCTGACATGGTTGGCCTGGTTAAAGAGGCAAATATATCTGAATCTTAGTGTGTGAAAATGGGATCGAGACTCAATGGTGGGGAGACCATTGAGGGTTGGCAACTGAATGGATATTCAGTTTTATGTTTTTCGAATCAGATGGTTGTTCTAGTTTCCTATCAGGAGGATACTCTTAGGGAGTATCATCATTCCTATGGGTTTTTTATCATAGAATTCAGAAAATGTATAACGCATTGAAATTGTAATTCTGGTGGGCTGGCATGAAAAGCAGAGTGGCTGAATATGTTTCGAGATGCTTGACTTGTCAGCAAGTCAAGGCAGAGCATCAGAGGCCAACATGAATCTTGAAGTCATTACAAATCCCTGTTTTGAAGTGGGAAGAGATAGTGATGGATTTTGTTATAGGTCTCCCATGAATGGTCAGAACGAATGATTCCATCTGGGTGATAGTGGATTGTCTAACGATGTCATCCCATTTCATCCCAATTCGGGAATCTCATACAGTGGAGGATATGTCCAAAATTTATATCCAAGAGGTGGTAAAGTGGTATGGTGATACAATTTCGATTGTATGAGATAGATATATGAGGTTTATATATCGTTTCGGGTTATCCTTATAGCCAGCCCTTGGAACGCAGTTGACGATGAGTATGGCATCTCACCCTAAGACGGATGGCCAATCCGAGAGGACGATACAAACTCTTGAAGATATGTTGTGGTCTTGTGTCATGGATTTTGGTGGATCGTGGGAGGACCACTTGTCATTGTTTGAGTTCTAATACAATAGAAGTTATCAGGAATCCATACAGATGGCTCCGTTTGAAGCATTGTATTGGTGGTCGTGTCGTTCTCCACTATGTTCGGTGGAAATGGGTGAGTCCTCCATGTTTGGACCGAGCCTTGTCTTGTAGACTACGAAGATGATCAAGTTGATCAGGAAGTGAATTGAGATTGCTCAAAGTTGTCAGAAATCATATGTGGATCATCGTCAATGGCCATTATTGTTCGAGGTGAGTGGTCATGTGTTCTTGAATATATCTCCTAGGTTGGGACATCATCGGTTTTAGAATCATTGAAAGTTATCTCCAAGATATATTTGACCTTTTGAGATTCCTGAGCGGGATTGTGATGTGTCTTATCATTTGTCTTTTCCACCACATTTTAGTGTGGTTCACAATGTGTTTCATGTGTCTCGGTTGAAAAACTATCATCCGGATCGTGACCATGTGATTCAATGGGATCATGTTGAGCTATAACCGGATGCTTCGTTGGTGCATGTGCCCGTGCGGGTTTTGGATAGGCAAGAGAAAGTATTTCATGGAAAAAGAATCAGTTTAGTTCATGTTTTGTGGCAACATGGTCAGATTCAAGAGGAGACTTGGGAGAGGGAGACATAAATGGTCGAGCAATGGCCCGAGCTCTTTCGACAAAGGGCGGGTTCACTACTTTTCTTGGACAGAAATTCCAATGGTGGGGAGAATGTATTGCCCCTTTTATTAGGTATGTGGCCTTTGTTTATGCATTTTTATGTGTTTATAGTTCATGTGATGAGTTGGGAAGAGGTGGGGAGAGTTTGGAATGGTTTTGGATGAGTTTGGAGGCATTAAAAGGTGTGCACGGTTTGAGCACAGTTTGTGGAAACCATACGGGTTCTCTAAGAAAACGTGCAGGGGAGACAGTATGATTTTCATGACCTACCCACGTTTTTCCAAATCGTGCAAGGAAACCTTGCGGACCCTTTCTTCTGGGGCAGTAGCATGCACATGGTTCGCGCACGGTTTGCCAAACCGTGCAGGCTAATCGTGCGTCCACTTAAAAATATGGTTATAAGATATGGGCTCCCTCAGGCTTAACCTATTTCACTCTTATAATCTTCCCACTCAAGCCTCAATTGTGATTTTGGGTTCTCAGAGGTTTAAGGGATCTTTTCAACTAAATTTGGTATCTTTTTGAAGAGGGTTCTTGGTGTTTTGAAGTTGACTGCTTCCAGGTAAGTCTTCTCTCTTGGGTTCTTTGTGTTTTCCTCTAGATCTACTCTTCCCTATTTCTTATTTTTCTATATCTACACATTTTGTGTTAAGATCTGGGGTTTCGGTTTCCTTGGATGATGATTTTAAGGCTTATGAATATTAAGGAAGGGGATCTAGAGAGGTTTTGGTGGTGCGTTTTCCGAATTTGAGGTGCGGGTGCTTGTGGGTCAATTTCATGGGAACCCTAAATATAGGTTGCTTCTCTCTCAAGTCTACATGGTTAAATCTAATGGTTTGTATTACAATTAATTTTTTGTGCTTGTCATTAATTGTGTTTGATGTGTGAAATTGGTTAGAAATCCATTGGGTGATGTTTTGGGGATTTTTGGGAAAAGGGGGGTTTGTGGTGAAATGTTATTGTTATAGATTTTAAAATGGGGATTTTAAAATGGGATGCTATGTTTGATTTTTGAAAATGATTTATGGAATTTTTTTTCAATAAAAAGTGTTGTTTTATTGAAATTTTTTTGGCATTGAAAATGGTTTTCAATAAATGGATGAATTATTGAAATGGATTGATATGCAATGGAATTGGTTGATAGCATGTGGTTGTGACCCTGGCTAGGTTATATGCTTGGTTTGTCTTGTTTGTAATGTTTTGTGGAAGTGGCGGGAAGTACCACTATAAAAAAGGATGGATAGTGGATGGAAGGGCCACCATCAATGGTAAGTGGACAGGAAGTGCCACTAACTATGAATGGGTGAATGGGTTGGACAGAAGCTCCACCATTTGGTTTTGGGTTGTTTTGGTTATTTTTTGTGAATTTCATTGCAAGATGGAAGTTATTGTACTAATGTGTAAATGATGGAATGGTTTGTGGCATGGTATCTTGGGATTTCTCTTGGTTGTTTGGGTTGGATGTGTTGGCTTGGTAAGGGCATGTTAGGATTATAAAAATGGTTGTACTTGTGATTTAATATATATAAACTATTTTAAATAAATATGATAATGTTTATATCCTAGTGGTGTGTACAGGGAAGTCATTTGGGTAAATCCTACTGAGTTTTAGTACTCACCCTCTGCTTTGGCACATTGGTTTCTTTACAGATGTTGTGTATCGTGACATGGGAAAAGGTAAGGCATATCCCTCCTTTAGTGGTGCATCGTGATGCCTCGGTGGAGCTTGGATCTTGGAGCTGGGTTTAGAGATGGGGCGACGTCTTGGCTTGTAGTGTTGGTTGTTTAGTTTCCGCAGTGTACTCTGATGTTGTGTGAACATGTCTAGTTGTATTGGTTTTGAGTTTTGTTGTGGAACAACTTGGCTGTCTTTTGGAAATGCATGGTTGGGTAATTTAATTGACACGCATCATATAGTGGTGGTTATTGGATTGTTGGTTGGTTGTGTCTTAAGAGAAAATAGTTCCTCAATTTTTTCTAGAACCCCTCGGAATTTATTTCCAGCCTTTGGCGCCTTGGGAACGTCCCTTAAGGCCAAGTAGCCCCCATTGCCTCCTCAAGCCAATGGGGTAGGGGCGAGGTGTTACGGTCAGGATGTCATAGGTAATGATATATATCTCATGATATTGACAGTATTGGTATGGGGAGTTAACTTTTTTTTAGTGGGGGAATTTCCTACTATGGTGGTCTTGGTGGTAAATCGTGACTACTATGATGGTTTGGGGTGTGAACCCATTCTTCTATGACATCCTTGTAATTGATCCATGACTACTATAGAAATTATATTCTAGGATTATGTGTATAAAAAAATTGGGTATTTTTACAATTTTATTATCTCAATTATCTTGTTCATAAATTTCCCCTAGGATTTATGTCTTTTTAAATACCAATCTATATTACATGACTCAATATTTGGATCTTTAATATGAAGCATATGGTTTTAAAATGTTATAAACATGTACTTATACACTTATGTTAATGACATGTATTTGTATTTTCAATTTTTACCATTACTGAGCATATGAGCTCACCCTTTCTTATATTAAATTTTCCCAAGTTATGAATAAAGGTTTTAAGTAGGGTTTATCTATGAAGATTACATAATGGGAGGGTCTTTATGGGAATCACTGAAGATATTTCTTGAAATAATTTAATAGTGTGCCAAGTATCCAAAGATAGTTATCTATTATGATCCCTAGGTTTGTGTTTGTGTAATTTAATGATTATTCATCTAAAAAATATATAATTTTAATATATGAAAATAATAGGTTTCAATTGGGAAATATTTTTTGTAATGAAAGACAATAAGAAGGGGGTTAACTAGGGAGGTTTCTCCAATATAGTTAACTAGTATCTAGTTATTTATGACCTGGTACAACTTTAGTGATGAAGATAATATTACAAGATTCAAATATTTTATCTATATTCCTGCTATGAGTTTTTATGTTTCCTTTTTTCAATATTTCATCGCATAGCTCCACATAATTAATTCTTACGATTCATTCCATTGTTCAAGATTTATTCCATGAAAAATGTTTTTATGTGTACGAATTATATTTTTAATTCTCATTAAATTTTATTATATAATTATAACCTAATATTCATTTAATTATAACGAATTACATTCAATTTTTAACCCATATGTTTACTATTACTGAGCATTTGAGTTCACCCATATTGTGTTACTTTTAGACATTTTTTGAAAAAAATAATAAATTAATTGTTTCTCAAAGTGGTTAATGTTTGATGAATGTTTTGGGATATTTTAAAAACATAATGTATAGAAATAAAAAAATTATATATCGAAAAGAATTATAACATGATTATATGTGTACTTTTTTTAATGATTATTCCATAATTCCCTAAAACTCTAAACAAAAATTCTCCTCTATAATATAAGTGATCCAAATTATTTCATGCTAAATTTTTTGGGTTACTACAATTTGATCACATTTGTTATTAAAATTACAAAAATATAATGAATTTTTTATCACTATATATTTTTGGTGGTTTTGGGGATTTCATATCCTCTTTGGTGGTCAACCGGCTAATAACATGACATGTCCAAAGGGTAAGACATAATTAATAATAATATGATATACCATGTTTCTAATTATTTTCATTAATAATACTAATTATAGATATATAATCTACGATATCCAAACATATAGATGGTGATACATAAAGAATTAACATTATTCATATAGGCGGTAATCCATCCATTAATGATACATTTGTAAAGAGAGGGAGAGATATAATATACATGTTATAAATACATTATAATAACTCTCCAATAGAATAATAGAATTTATATTATTTTTATATAATCATTATTTAGTGGATGATAAGATTTTTATAGGATTTTGTGGTAATAAAGGTATAATATAATGAAAATATTAATGGATCTGGATAAAAAAGTATGAATCCTTCTTCAATGTTAATCCACTCTAAAGACCTTATTGCCCTAGTGGGTTGAATTTGGTTGAGATAATAAATTCTAAATGAATCTTATTTTCATAAAAACAATATTATTATATAGATATTGGATAAAATAATGGATTTATTACATTATTTTTCATGTTTGGTGATATGGGATATTTATATATGAGGAGGATGAGTATTTTGTATTTAAATAAGGAATATTTTTTTCCCAAATTATAAAATTCAATGAATGTATTACACTAAATTTTGAATCACATTTGAAAAGAAAAACTAAATTATTTGGTTAATTTAAAAACCTTATAATTAAAAAAATTGCTTACATTATAGATAATAAATCATTGTTAAATAAAAAATATTATTTTAAAATATTATTTTAGTTTTTAGACTTTCTAAAATAAATTATTTTGGAATTATTTTTTAAATGATTAACTAATCATAAAATTTATATTTTTTAAAATAAATACTTCTAGAAATTTACTAGATCATTATAACATAACTATTATGTGAAAACCATGTTTTACAGAGAAAATAGTATTTTTATATTCACTTAAAAATCAACCCCTTTCATAAAATTACTATAAAAATTACAATTAGAATATTTAAACATGATGATATAAAAATTTATGTTCATTTATTGTGTATAATGTTCTGTCTTAAGTAATTTAAATATTTAATTACTTCCATAAAATTTTGGGTTTTATGAAATATTCTAAAATATTGTTGTTTAATAATATATACAATGGGTTTTTTTAGTATCCTAATTTATGTTTCTATATTTCAAAACTATAATATTTATATTTAATTGTTTTATTTACGGTAAAAATTATTTACATATTTTTTTATATTTTATTACTTATATTGTTATTATACTCATCGAATTAGTATTCTGTTTAGCATATTACAATTAAAAAAATTAGACTACCCATCCAATGAAATTATTTTGTTTATAATTCCCAAAATAACATATCATTTCATTTATTCACCGCTTATATTGTTTTGTACCATTTCCTATTCATCCATTATGAAATTATAATATATATATATATATATATATTATTTTTCGTTATATCATTTTGTAATTACTTTGATAAATCTATGGTGCCACAAATCTCTAAAATTTTATATTATATATCTGTTATTTGTTTTTCATTATTTTCTCAGTGTAATAATTTTAAATATGTGGATAATATTTGTTATCCATATGTAATAATAAATTTTGAAGGGATAAAGATTTGTTATTTTTTATAATTTGGTGTATTTATTTTCATTATTGAAATCAACTAAATATGACACATATATAAATATATCAAGAAGTAACTTTAATATAATAATGTCTCTTTTTTTTAATTATCCTCTAAAATTGAAATACAATTTATTTAATTTTAAATTATATAATTGGATGAAAATATATGGTTGTACTTATAATTAATTTAATCCTCACATTCACATGTTTCCACTTCATACTTTTGATTTCTCAAATTAACCTTTACAAGGTGAGATCTCTTGTTGAGTATAAAATTTTCTCTATAGTAATGATTTTTTATGGAATTATCCTTCTAGAAGGGATAATTATCTACGTGGAAAACATAATGATTCAACACATGTGATGGAGTATGTATGTACTTAATTTGTGAGTGATGTGTGGAACAGGTCATATAATGGATCGTAGTTTAGTGGAAGTTTTTGTCAATATTCCAAAACCCTATGTGTTCATGGATCTCAAATAGAAAAATCTAAATATTTTTTAGATTTACATTATTTTCATGCTTCATGAATCTCATCCAGGATGATGTTCAATGGGAAAAATTGTATATCACTTTATAATCTAAGTCTCTAATAGAATTTCGAGCATAGATAATGAAACGACATTTATATGATATAATGTGTTACTGAATAGCTTGGAATTTATCAAATTTTTATAACACAAGTTGTGTTTGTAGAAATTCCATTCACTAAATTTATATAATCATGTCTATGTTCTCTATATCTTCTCTTATAGAGGATCATATAGAGCTATCAGAATACATGAATAAATATTTTTTGTTATATTATAATTTAATAAATATAAAAAAATTTCCCAACAACATTTTAAATATATTAGGGAAAACTATGTTTTTAAAAGTCAAAATTTTTCTTTTATGATTTTCCATTAGTCCAGGGGTGACAGGTTGAACTAGTTTACAATGCAATATTTATGGAATGTTATAAAATTCTTTATAACATTGAGGAAACCCATCAATAAAATCATATCCAATAAAAATTGGTTCCCCATGAAGTATCCCCAATTCTATTATATATATCATAACCTGTTGATTAAGGTAAATGTTTCCTATAATAAAAATTAGTTAAGAAGTATTGGTGATTTTATCCTCTAAAATCCATTATTATTTTTTTCCTTTTGGTGTCGTTATCAAGGTTGTTAAAATGTCTTTAAAATATTTCTACAATTTCAAAATTGGTATTGAAAATGGATATATCTTCATTGTTGGTAATTGATCCTTTCTCTCAATAAGATAACATAAAACACACATTATCATTTTCTAAACGATCTATATATTTATGTCTTCCTAAGAGAAGTATATATATTTATATTATAAAAAGTAATTTCTGAAAGGGTGGATGATAAAGATTAACAATTTACATCATCCATTAGAACCTTTTTTACTTGAGGGGGTGTTAGTATTGAGTTTATTTTCTTAGGTAAAAACATCATATTTTTCAATGATAGGTTCCTAAATTTTCCATATATTTATTACTCTCAGAATCCATGATGATATAAATCATCCCTTTTCCACAAGTATTTTTTCATTGTTACAATTTTTCTGAACTATATAGTTATTGTAGATTTATTTCTCACCATTATTACTTACATATAAATAATTTTCTTATCAAATAAGATAAAGTATTTCACCGTCCTTATTGTTGATAGTGTAATAGATCATTAAACTATGAGAACCATTACCTAGTAAGCTTTTCAAAGATCATATTTTATTGATCATTTATAGTTCTTTAAGGACTCAAAAAAAATTGATGCATGATATGATCATTTTTTGTTGATATATTCATTAAATTCATGTTATACATATATATATCATAGTTCTATATATAATGGTAGATCTTTATTAATATCAATGAAACTATCATAGAATGGAAATAAAAATCACGATTTTCATAGTTACTCTTATGTAACATCATTTATCACGAGGAATAGTATAACCCTTAATAATATCCCAAGATTACTCATTATGATCTTATCTATAAAGAATTGATGTGTGTTTCAATACCTTCTCCTTGGTATTTTTAGTACATGTGCAGTGATTAGACTCTTACTAAGATCTTTTAATCATAATTCACATTCTTCCATCTGAAAATTTCTCACCCCTTATCATGTTAATTTATTTAGTGGTATTAATATTCAGGAATTCTTAATCATAAAGTATTATTTGAACCAAACTAATCGAATTAAATGCAATGTTCTCTATAAAACATATTGTTTTAGGATATTCCTCTATTTCACATATCATTGAAGGATCCATATATATTTAATCTAATTTGATTTCATACCCCATTAATGTTAGTTTTTTTTTAAATTCCATTTCTGAAATTTTTAGAATTATTACACATTTTTTATGAAATCGTTATAAACATATGATATTAAAAAATTTATATGATGATCAAGGAGTATATAAGAGTGTATAAAATTAATACTACTAAAAAATTATTTATTCAACCTCTAATGTATATATTAAACAATTCAAAAATGTTTTTTGTAATATTGTTAAGTCTAAATGTAATCAATGTGAACTCATAATGTCTATATCTTATAGAAAAAACTATCTTTTGAATATATTTTTTCATAGTATTTTGATGATGATAAATTGAATAATGATATAGTTTTATGACATAATTATCTACTAAATTTTGGTCATAAATGTCCACAATGTATGGTAATGGATTCATATTATATACAGTGATTTTTATTCCCATGATAACATATAGACAAAAACATTATTTTATACTTTTATAAATTGGGGAAATGGTGAACTGTATTTTGATTCACTGTGACTTATGAATCCATTATCATCATTCTATAGTACTTAATTCTATAATTCCTATAGTTATATTAGGGATATACTATAGGGGATTGTAGATATGTGTATTAAATAGGGTATAATTTATTCTGAAATATCCACAATATTATTTTTGGAATAGATATGAAATTAATCAAGAAATAAATTAATATATTCCTCCAAAATAGACATTTATTAATGGAAGGTGTTTTACTTATTCCTAAAAATTTTAAAATGATATCCATCTTCATTTGAAATGAAAATTCCAATCATTTAATGATTTATTTATGGATATTCAGAAGCTTCCTAGAATATTTATAGTAGAGTGAGGTGGGTTGGGATATGGAATATATTTCGTTAAGTTATAATTCATTTGATATATATATAATATGGGCCGATACATGAATTGTATAGTATCACAATATAATAATGTAATGATTAATTTATTTTAAAAGATAATATCTCTAAATAAACTAGTAGTATAATAATCTAATGTTTGAGTTTCAATTATTGATACAATTTGTTTTTTCATATGAACCTCTAAATCAGATTATCTCAGTAGTGATTAAATAGTTCTAGAAAACAATAAGGTTGTGATGAAAGTAATTGCACCATGATTAAAGAAAATATTGCCCAATAATAAGTAAATGTTAAGGGTAACATACACTATTTGTTTGTCCACCAAATAGATGGGAAGGTCCTAATTGCTCCCATATTACCTTGTATTATGTGGTTTTTTATATTAATTACCCTCGAGGAAACTAGGTTCAATGATCTCTATTTCATTGTACCCATGATCAATATATTTTTACCATTTAAAAATGTGTGTGGAATTGGATGGTGTATTCCATTCCTCCAATATATTAGTTGTATTGTTCATTTAATATTGGAATTCATTAGATTTCTATATATACTATCCATATTTAATATAATTGTTAATAGTTTTGAGGAATGTTCAATGGTTATTCTCTCTATATTTTTGAAATGTGGCTAGAAGGATCATTATAATAACTTCAAAATCTTATCCTCTGTCTTGAGGAATCTTATTTTTTCTTGTCTCTATGATTATGGAATTTTTCATCAAACTCCATTAGTACTTTGAGAGCACAAAAAAAACGCTACCTTATAAGCCTAAAATAGTTGAGTAGATAAATGTTTTTGGAGATGTAGTTTAAAATGAAAAAAATATATATATAAATATAGATAACATTATTCATAACTATACTAGATGAATGCCTTTTATTTAATGTTAATCTCACATGGTAAGTTATAGTAGATTCATTCTATTTTTCATGTGTTTTAAAAAAATCTTGTGCCATGGTATGAATCATTCAATGAAAACACTATAAAAATATATTATCATATAATAATACCACATTATAGCTTCATATCCATTCTTAATAATTTTATTTCCTATCAAATCCCATGACTAATTAGTTATTTATTCAAAATAATATATTTATAAGGTCATTTTTTAATTTTCATAAAGATGAAATATGAAAAATATACATTTAGTGGAGTCGAACAATTTTTCCACAATAATTAGATCAAACGATCCAATAAATGAAGGGGTATATTTTCACGAAATTCATTAAATGGATAATTAATCTCACTTATATAAACAATGATTTTATATATGTGTAAATATTTTTTTATAGCCTCATTCCCTAGGCTATGTTTCTCTAAATTTTTTTGAACACCATCACCCATTGCATTAGAAGTGGCATTTAAAAAGAATTAATAACAACTACATTGGTTATTTGGATAGTTTTTCCTGGTTCCAACTATTTTATAAAATAAAAAGGTCAAAATAATTAATCAATTTCAATAAATCATGATTAAATACCATTTTCAAATATATAAATCAATTATAAATTATTAAATTATTATGACTCTTTATTTAAATTACGTTATATTTTACTAACATAATTCCCAATCTAATTAAACCATTATATGATAACAACTATAGTGACCCTTACTTATATAAATGGGTTTACATAATATTAAAATTCATATAGTATAAATACAAATATAACATTAATTTTTATTTAAATCCTTATTTATAATAATTATTTATTATTTTATGATTTTGTTATTATATTTAGTCACCTAGGGGAATACATCAAGTAATAAAAATTCAAAAATCCATGTATGGGGAGGAAGAATAAGGAAGTAGTGTCAGAAATGAATCAATAAGGTACACGGGTGAGCATAATCATCATAATCATATCATAAGAACGTGAACATTATTATAAGAATATAGAAATGATTTGAAGGAGACATCGAAAAAAACACATTGATACCAACGAATAATCATAACATATGGGACAAATCCAGATATTGAACATCAACATATCTATAATCATGTTAATCCATAACTTAGGTTTGAAAAATAATTTAATAAAATGTACTAAAATATAGTACATTTTCATGAAGAACAATATCATTTGGTATTTTAACTCACCCAATTCAATGGAGGGATACATTATTCATTCCTAACCAATCGCATAAAAATTTACTTATAATCATACATCTCACATAGAAAGGGAAATGTAGATCAATCTAAAATTGAAAATAAACCCATGATAAAGGAACTACTTTCATAATAATTTCAAAAACAATAAGTTAATTAATTGGTATATAATATCCCAAAAGATGAGTGGATAATTGCTCTTTGGACATTATAGATTCCCATTTGTAAGGAAATGATTGAAGTTCATTAAATTGATAATAATAAACATAATAAAAATCTAATAAATATTTTGAGAATAAAATATGCATTAATAATTAAGGTGTATTAGAATTCATCCATGCAAGAGTGTGTCCTCATAAAAACTGAATTTTGTATCTTAACTACAAAAATATAATTACATTATTTTAACATATACCAATTTTTTATCCGTAAAAGATTATTATAACATTGTAATAGGGATATTTTTATCATTAATAAGTTATAAAATTTTCCTCTATAATTACAACACATATATTACATTATGATATTTTTAAAAAAATATATATAGTCTGGATAATTTATATCTAATGGGACGCTGATAAATATTGACAGTCAATTTCTATAATATTATAAGAAACGAAGACTTATTCGTAGGATGTTCTTAATTGGTAATCTCTAAGATGGGGATTTATAAGGTTAAATCCATCAATAATAATTTCTCATGATTTAGGATTCCTTAGATATTCCAATATATTAATGTGTATATTATTCCATAGAATAGATATTATTATTAATGTTTATAATGAATAAAATAATTTTATCAAATATTGAAAGCTATTATGATATATAAAGGTAGTAACATATAAAATTCTCTATTTGATCTAACTATTATAGAAATAATCTAATAAGTCACAATTGTTTTCACATTTATTATTAAGGGAAGGTAATATCTCTTTCCCTATGATTGAGATGTATGTTTCTAAAAACAATCTATCTCTATTTTAATTTTTGAGACAAAATTTAATATTTCTATTATATATTAATCTAAGTTTGATGATAGATTGTATTAAATTATTACATGATACAGACACCTAGAGAATTACATGACATGGAGACCGAGAGTACAAAAGAAAATTAGTTATCTGAAAGCCCCAAGTACCCAGTTGCACTAGAACAACCCTCCCTACAATTTTCATCATTTATAGTGTCGGGAACCCAAAATCATATTGATGATCGATTAGTATTTCATCATATTGCAATACAAGGTGTCGTGTCCCAATAATGTAGTTATTTATGTACCTTTCTTCATTCATAATCCAGAGAGATCCATACTAGATGCTATTAAAAACTTTCTTTCCTTTTCTTAGGCATGACCCCATGAAATCAGACACGAATTTGGTATGGATCAAATAAACAATTTCCCTAAGGCCCAATGATTACCTTAAATCTCTACTATTGATATCCTATAGTGGTTTAGAGGCCCAGTTTCTAGAAGGTATTATGTCTTAAATGCCCTAATTTCTAGAATATATGACGAATTTAGGTGAATAATTTTATTATTACAATAACAGATAGAGTACATCAAAAAAATCCACCCCTATAGATATTTAAACTAAGGTATTTTTGATGATGAGATGGATCTTTTATCACTTCTACATAAAAAATTTCATTTGAACGGGAAGTATCATGGAGAGGAAACTTGTTACTATCCCTTGGAATTCCTGTTGTCAACCTCTAGACAAAGGTGGCATTGGCATTAAAAATCTTAAGTTGTTCAACGATTCTCTCCAAGCTCGTCTCACTTGGAGTATTATTAATTGCTCTTCAAAAGCTTCTGAATTCTTGAATTCTAGATTCCGCGCTAAACTCTTAAATGGTAATTTCAACTACATCAACTCTTCGATCTGGCCTTCGATTAGAGACTCGTACCACAAAATCATTGAAAACTCTAGATGGATGGTTAGTGTTGACTCTTCCATCAATTTTTGGTGTGCAAATTGGTGTGGCAATCCCTTGATTACTTTGTTACCGACTAACACTTTTCCTGAAGATGCTAGCCTCTCCATTAAGGATGTCCTCCATTCACATAGACAAGCCCTCCCTGCCAACATCGCTCAGATCATTGATAATCACCCCTTTTCCTCTAATGGGGATTTCCTGCTTTGGGAGCCAGCTCTAAATGGCATTCTTGACTCCAAAAACTTTTACAGGCATAATTTTTCTGGAAATGACTCGAACCTACAATGGGTCTGTCAATTTAAAAAGCCGTGGATTAAACCTTCTCGTCTCACTCTCATTTGGCGTATTGCTCACAATAGATTACCCACGGAAGCCTGTCTCCAAGCTTTTAATATTCAACTCTGTTCGAAATGTTGCTTGTGTAACCAGCATAGGGAGGATGCTGACCACCTTTTCTTGTCGTGTGCGACGGCTGCTGCTTTATGGAATTATGTTCTTGATATTTTTTGCTGCAGATGGCCTTTAACTAATTCTATTTGTTTGTTTCTCAAAAATTGCATTAGATATGATGCTTCTTTGCAGATCAAAAATCTCTTCCTTGCGGCCGTGGCGGAACTCCTGCATGAAATCTAGTACGCAAGAAATGATTTTATTCATAATAATCGCTCTTTTGGTCTCAATGCAGGAAAATCTCGGATTCTGATTGCGATTCACGAAGCTGCCTCAATTCAAAAAGAATGTTGCAACAACTCGATTGGCAACTTTGAGATTCTTCGTCGCATCCGTGTGCCTGGCATTTTTCCAAAGACTAAACGTCCCTTTGAAATATTCTAGCAATCACCCATGCCAGGATGGATCAAAGTGAACGTTGACGGTGCTTCTAAAGGCAATCCTGGCCCCACCAGTTGTGGTGCTATCTTCAGAGACTCAGATGGCCAGTGCCAGGGTTGCTTCTATGCTGGTTGTGGGCACTCTTCGTCTCTTGAGGCGGAAATGTTGGGAGTCATCCATGCGGTTAACTTTGCCCTCCAAAGGGGCTGGAGGATGCTCTGGATTGAAAGTGACTCCACTACTATTGTTCATGCCATCTGGAATGGTATCATCCATCTTGCTTGGCCTCTTACTGCTCTTTGGTCGAGATGTCTGAGCTCTCTTCAAGAGATTGACTACATTGCTACTCATGCCTACCGTGAAGCGAACGCTGTGGCTGATGCTCTTGCCAACAAAGGTGTTCATCAAAGCATGAATTGGATGGACACTTTTCCCCCTGACTTATTGTATTTGTTTGATAGAGACTGTAAAAAAATCCCTTCTTTTCGCATGTTGTAATCTTTTGATCTTCAATAAATTGTGCTTTGGTCTTTGACCAAAGCATTACCTTTAAAAAAAATGGATATTTTATCACTTGGATATAGGGAATTTTTCTAGTCCTTCTAGTTCGTAGACACATTCATTTACAAATATCAATGAATGATAAATTGAGAATATTAGGTGACAACATCGATATGCATCCTCCTTCAGGATATATCTATTGATTAAACGATTATATTATATAGTATCATTCAAAATTGGTTTTTTAAGGTTTCTACAATATAATTTATATTAATGGATTCCATGATGTTTTTCTAGATGTTGATCTTATAATTTAGGTAAATTAACTTATTTCCCATTAGAATGTCACCTAGTAGGTTACACACTATGTGTATTTAGTATTCCAATAAATTTTATTAAATTTATTGTAAAAGTAAAATCATTATAAAATTATTGAATAATTTCTATTATAAAAATATTATAAAAATTAAATCATGAGATATTTGAGTTTAAATTATTTGAGTTCTGTTTTACCTCTTATTTAATGATTATCATAGAAATAAAAAAGTATGATAATGTACTATCTTTTTTAATAGTCTAAGAATTATTATTTAAAATACAAGTACATTAAAAAAATATTCACAAAAAATTGTTAATATAATATATTATATAATGATATTATACTATTTTAATGATTAATTAAAAATAATATATTTTATCTCATTTAAGAAATATTAAAAACAATTATTTAATATGATATATTCGAATGAACACATATAATGTGATATATTATTATTTCTCTTGTTTTAGTTGTTATCATTATTTGACATGGTGAATAATATAAAATAAATAATTAGATAAGGGTTATTGTGCAACAATCCTGATGTATTTTTTTTATTTATATATATATTTCTATATAAGTTTTTTGACACATCATAGAGTCATATATAATTATGTCAATAATTAGAGGGAAATTTTAATTCGTTCTTCCCAATCATGTATATAGAGAAAACAATATATTCCTACAATGATTGACAGAGAATGATGTCATGCACTTGATACATTAATTAAAGCACCAAAAATCTCAAGAATTTTTTTATATAATCATAGACTGTATATGGATATATCTACAAGAATTATATTATTATTCTCAATTATGATGAAAATTGAATAAACCAACACTGAAATTTTGAACAAGAATATTACTACAAACAATGAAATTATAACTAAAATTAGTTATATGTTAAATTTTTTCGATCTATTTATGATATTTGAGTGTAATGATTTTTATTCAAATTTATCCCTTGGTATTGATAAAAAATAAACAAAATGTGATATTTCTTATAATTTATCTATTCCCTAAAACCAATAAGTGGCATAAAAGAGATCAAATTCTAATTATTTTGATAATTAATAACTTATTTTACTAATTTCTTATGTGTTATTCTATAAATTTTTTATATTTTTATTTTGAGTAAAATAGTTTTGTCGTCATGTAAATCTGTGTTCTTAAATCCATGATCATGCAAAGAACATGAAAACAATGCTCAAATATCAATTCCAAATGTGATTACATAATTATTAAAATAACATAATTATATGACATGAATTGATGATTTAGATTTATTATAAGATATAAATAACCATAAAATTAACATGTCACATTTATCATGATCTTTCATGTGGTTTAGTAAAAAAATCATTACACATTTAATATTAAATAATAGTTTATCATGAATTTTGACAATGAATGGACTCTATATAGATTAAATTAGAACACCATAAAGACAAAAATTAATTAATCCAAGTGATATTCTTTATCGCTTGTTTATTATTACACAAAATCAATACATGTTATGTATTAATTAAAAGTAGAGTAACACAATATGATATGAACTGTAATATGTGTTGTTTTCCATACATATAGTGTGAAAGGTGTCACTCTCCACTATGATAATGCCATGAGATTTTGGTTATGTTATGTAGATCAATGCATGGTATTAATCAGTTTCTAGTAAGACCATCAATTACTAGATGTGATATTATTTTTCATCATATCTTGTTAGTCATGATCATTTATAGAGGCACATGGGGTGTATTTTTATGGAATGAAATGTGTGTCCTAAATTCATTGATGAAAACAAATTTTAACCACATGGAACTACAAGGTGCATAAATCGTCATATACCATGTATTACAATATACAATAATATTATAAAAATATTGAATATGAAATAGATTCCAAAAATAATAACTTTTTTTCATTACATGTTATTATTGATCATGATATTCTACCATCCTATCTACCTTGTGAATTAATTAATATAATTTAATTAATTATTTGATGGATTAATTTGATATTTAATTTTAAATTTTAAAAAAATCGTATCATCCTTCTCTATTTTAGTATATATTGGTTTGTGTATTGATGTATTATCTTTAATAACCCTAAACCCAGGGCTTCCCTCACATTAATGGGACTATAAATTTTAAATGGATGGAGTTTTAGCTAGAGGAAGTGGTATAGGACCTGAGTTGAGATGAATCTGTCCAAGGAGATTCAAAATTAAATGGTTGATGATGCTTCTAGATCCATGTTTAGGATCATGGAGTTATAAACATCAGTTTTAGGATAGTTTATCATCATTAGATTAAAAACATATTAGAGAAAAATATAATTATCATATCACCCATTTATTTTATATCAACATTGAGTTGTTATTTATTTATTTGTTTGTTGCATGGTGTATTTGGAAAATTAAAAATGATCACATAACGTAAAAAACATACAACCATACTTTGATAAAATTAAATTCAGTTTTTGATGTTTATATTATCATTTATAATAAATTACTTATTTATATATGTCTATAATGAAATTTATACATACATAAATGATAAATAATATTTATTCTATAAATGAAGTTAATATGTGAATTTTATTTTAAATGACATGAATTATTATATTTCTACTGTCAATATATAATAATCTATCATATGAAGAATAAAATTTTTGAAATTAACACTTTAGTAAAATAAAATCCCTCAATAAAAATATTATGTTTTATACGCCATGATTTCTGTATAATAGCCTTAAAAATAAAGTTACGGTATTTGACATATTAAGATAAAAACATCATCAAATTAAAGAGAATATTTATCTATTATTCAATGAAATATATTATAAGAAATCTAAATGAAATAAAATTATCATAATAAAATATATTTTTTGAATAAAAATTGTTAGAATTTAAATAATAAAATATAATTGGATTAGGATAATTTTTTAAAAAAATTATGACAATATGATAAATTGATTACTTTTGATTATTTTTAGCCATAAAATGTATTGATTATATTCTTGGACTAATTTATTAAATAAGTTTTTAACATTAAAAAATAATTATTAAATTATGATTGGTTATAAATTAATTATTCACGTCTAATGAACATTTTCAGAAGATATATTAAGAGACAAAATATACAAATTGAATAATGGAAAGAGATAATTTTTCTAAAAAGTTATTTTCAAATCCCAATATTAAACCTAAATTGTCTGAAGCTTATTCTGAATGTACAAAGAATCCATTAGGGATTCTTTTCATTCAAAAGGACACTTTAAATGTCTCTAAAAATCTTGGGAAACAACTGAATGTGGGTGATGATGATAAGGAACAATGATTAAAAATTTCCCAAGTTACCTTTGTGTACCTGATTCTATATTCCACAAAGTTAATCAAATAAAAATTTATTATTAATTCCCTAGAATATGATATGGATGGGATCACTGGAAAATATCTTTTGGTTGATACTAATGAGAAATAATCATCTTGGATATATTCACAAAATCGAATTATTCTATAAACCATCAATGAAGGTAAAATCAATATTGGGAAATATAATTAATTCTTGTGAAAGATAAAATCTCCTATTTATAACATCATTCTTGTTGATTCAGAATGAAATATATTTCATATAAGTGCAATCTAAAATGAGACCAAATATTTAATAACCTCGTTCATATTTTGGATGTTATGATGTATCCCTTTTCTGTGTAATGACTATTTAGAAACATAAAGGTCATTATTTTTTGTGGTTTTTTGTATTGTTTAATACAAAACCATTGTTATATAAATCTATATAAATAATAAAGAATATAATTTTGGTGTTTGGATTAATAACTTTTTTATTATAAATGGTAAATGTTTGACTTAAATTTTAATTTACATATTTTAGAATCTATATTTTATAAAATGAACAAAATGTTTTCGAATCATCATATTTACACTTTCTTTTGTCTAATTGGGGAGATTTTTATGTGATAGTTGATTTTTAGATACAAATTGAAAATTTTAATTTTTTATATATAATATCAATTTTATGACTTTATCAGGACATGAAATTTTATTAAATATTTAGAAAACCTTTTTATTGGCCTAATAAATTTTTAAGGAAGAAAATAATTTAATTATAGTTATTATTTAGAATTAAAAATCTATTTATTACATTTTATAACATATATAATATAATACTATAGTAAAAAACTTTCCGTAGTTTTCCATTAAATAAAAATTAAAATGTTTTATTCATTTTTGGATTTATTTTATTGTCATAAAATTACTTTTTTTAATCAAAATATAGAAAATGTATTAGAAAAAGACATTATACATGATTTTGATGTAAATACATTTTTATTATTTAAATGGTAAATTATTTGAATAAATTTTTACATAAAATATGATTTTATTAAAAAAATTACTAGATCTATAAATTGAATATTGTAAATTGTTTTTCTAATTTTTATTTATATTGTTAAAACTATGAAAAATGTTTCATTTCCTTAGAGGATATGAAATTATAATTATATAGCAAAAGATAGTCACCACTTTAAAGGTTTAGATGATTAAAAAATGTGTTAAATTATGAGATAACATAATTAATATAAATAAAATAGAAATAAAATTAATTTTATTTGTGTATTATAGATATAATGTATCATATCATAAAAGTGTCATTAATTTGGAGTCACATTCCAAGACAATGGGTCCCTTATTGTTTTTAATAAAAATTTATATAAAAAATTTCTAATCCTATCACATATAAAAGGATACCTCCAACACCCCTTAAAAATTAATAAAAAATTTCAATTACTATAATAAATCTTCTATATTTCTCTCCGAAAGAATATTTTATCACCTTTTTTACAATCTTTTGTAAACAAAAATCAATAAACATCTCTTTACCAAGAGATCCTTCAAGAAGATATTAAATATTGAAACATCAGTTCTATCTTATTCATGATTATTTTATAGCATATTATTCATATAAATTTTGTTTAATTTGATTTTATATTTATTTAAAAATACTATTAAAAATAATTTCGTTTATAAGAATGTTATTATCATCATTAAATAGAATGTTCTTACTCATTCAGTCATCATAAAACACTATTGTTTATGTCGTTTTTGTCATCGACATGAATGATGTTATAATGTTTATGTCATGAATGATTGATCAATGATAGCTACTAGAACTATTTTCAATTTAATAATTTTTTTGGATATTTCCAGAATTATATAATGATTAATGTATATTATTAATCAATAGAAATTCAATTTTTTTACAGAATTTAAATTTATAAAAAAAATTTATGTTTTCACTTGAAACTGTAAATATGGGTTCCATTAAATTGACATAGTATTTAATAAATATATAAAACACACCAAATAACATTTCATTAAAATTATAGTGATGAATAATCAATGAAAATGATTCAAGTACCTGAACAAACAAACTGAAGAATATAATGGAGGTGGAATGGTAAATACCAAAATGATTATTTTAACATTAAATAATTAATATTTGGGTAACATGGATTTTTATATGGATAGAATAAATTAAAGTAAATATTAATTATTTTCATCTTAATATGAATAAAAAATTTAAAATAAGATGTTAGAGAACATATAATTAAAAATAAATATGAGGTAGGGGTTTCTTGTCTCAAATTTCTAACTTTGTGACACTTTTTTATTATGCATCTAATTTTTATATCGTGTATATAATTCCACATGGAAATATTATATCATGAGTAACATTATACTCAACCTAATTTAATTTCCATTTAATTTTATTTCTCATAGGATATTTTTTATTTTAAATTTCACAAGGTGTTTTATTTTAAATCATTCCTACAAAACATTTGATGTATTTTACCTCGTACTTTCTCTTATATAAAACTTTTTATTATAATATTAAATAAATATATATATATATATATCAATTATTTATAAATTTATTTTGTTACAAAATATCACATTCTTTAAAAAAATTTAAAAGGAATTTATTAACATATTACCTATGGGTCACATTTGAATATATTTAGAGAAGTGAAAAAAAATTAAAACATTTAACACAACACAACATTTCTCACTTTTAAGAGTATCATTTGACAATAATATTCCTCTAAAATTCATCATCTTAAAAATAATGTCCTATTAACATTATTTATTAAATGTTTAATTTTTCAAAGTTACCAAATGATATTAATCATTTTTAATTTTTATAGAATATTTCACATTACATTTTAATTATTTCATTTAAATAATATTGTATTTTTTTATTATTCAATATGAATACTATTAAATGATATCATCCACCTTATTTATTTGGATGTAGTATGGTATTGTTTATATGACCTTTTCATGTATTTCATTTCCTTCTAATGGATTAAATATGTAATTAATGGTTGATGAATGATATTATATTCTTCTATAATTCATCTCTATCGTTAGTCATTTTGTCATTATTAGGTCATTTAGAATCATGTGGTTAGTTGGGTATAGAGTTATATATCATTATCTAAAAATGGTACAAGGGAAGATATCCTAAACTGAAAGATGTATGTATGGATAGCCTAATCAAAATAGGTACATGACTGATTAACCAAATATTAATTTACATTGGGAAGGTGGTTATCCTAGACCATTATAAGATTAATGTATTGGTAGTTATAAATTACATGTGTTAGGTTTCCTATTTTTTAGTAAGCCATAATATTATTCCACAGCCCGATTCCTATCTTATCATGACCCAATATTATTTACTTATGTCTCAAGATTACATAAAAATCATTATTTGATGATTTTATGGTTTCTAATTCATGTATTTCTATGTATGATTGCATTATGACATATCATTTCAATCTTATTATGTTTTTATTAAAAAATATAATCTTATAAACACATATAATCATTAATTTACATCTCTCATGTTTTCCTTTATTAAGAATCAAGGACTCCCCTTTTCTTATGTTTTAGTTCCCCTGGTGATGAAGAAGGATATTAGTTATGATATTTCTAATTATGGTGGCATGTGTAAAGATTTATTATGTGAAAATTTTAAATATTGAAAAATATATTGGTTATGTATAGAATAAGCTGATAAAATAAACAATTAGATCATCTGGTTTTGATATTATTTTGTTGATTTATTGATTCAATTATGGTAATGATATAAAATTTATGGAATGTTTCTTTGATAAAAATAGTTACATGTAGAGTAGGGTTTAGTTATTATTTGATTATATTATAAAGGAAAAGAGGGAAGAATCTAAAACTACCTATGTGAAGTAGGATGAACCTAAAATTTCAAAGATTATAATATATGTTTTATAATTTAAGATATCATAGGATTGATTTATTCTTGTGATATGATTGGTTAAATTATTTATATATTTATTATCTTACTGTCTATTTGAGCATTAATCTGTGGATGTAACTTAGAGGAAGAGAGTTGACATTGAATGTGGTTAGAAATATAATGACCATTCTTATAAGAAACAAAAAGAAATTGAATCATGAATTTTAAAACTTTTTGTTGTTCCCTTATATCTCTATTAATATATAAATTTTAATTTGAACCATTCCAAATTACCATGTGATCTTGATAAGGAAGAACATGCCATTAATTCCTTGTTGTTGTAAATCTAACCTCTTGTAGTGGGTACTATAGTCCACTAATTAATGTATAGTGGATATTTATGATTGAATATATATTTTAAATTCTCATGTGATGGGAGAATAAAATGATTGTATAATTCTTGTATCATTAAAAAGGTGAATGTGTCCAAATGATTAATTTTAAAAAGAATATAATTACAGATAATTAAATTTAATTCACAAGAAGATAAGAGTTTAAAATTTTGTTTTACTATGAATTACTATGTGGAAACACATCAAATTTAGTAGAAATATATTTTTTGCACTAAAATCAGTGGAATGTAAATCCATTGTTACATATGGGAAAATATTACATGAGAAGAAAAGTATGATTATTTATTTTTCATTGACCCTAATTGAAAAATAGATCATTTCATTAGTGTATTGAAAAAAATTATTATAAAGGAATTAGATATAAGGGAATTTGGTAGCTATGAATAAATATTTTGTTGTTTCTAAAAGGTAAATATATAAATTTTAGACTCCCATAGCTATCAAGGTTTTGGGGGAAATAATTAAAAAAAGTATAATGGAAAACTAATTATAATAATTCTTCTGAATGGAAAAAGGCTTGGCATATTATATACTAATAATTATAGATAAATTATGAAATAATTTATCATTTTTAAATAGGTAAATTCATCAATTTTGGAATAAAATTTCATTGAGAACTTTAATTTCAATTGGATATGAATATTATTACAATTGAAAACATTTAGAAGAAGGCCCAAATTCATGCACCACCAAAATGAAAATACTTAAATTAAAAATAGAATTATATTTTTTCAAAAAAACTACACAAACGGAAGGTCTAATGATTAAAATTATTATCAAAAACCTATAATGAAAAGGGGGAATAGAAATATTATATAGTCATAAATCCATATGTGGTTCATGTAAACATAGTAGTCAATGATATAATAATAATTAACTCAAGAAATGATGACGTGTTATTTCATTTTTGTTCTACCCTATTATATATATATAGGAATTTTTATATGATAATCGAGTCCCCACACCAACATTTACAAACGGAATTATCAGTGAAATGTCATAGTGGTGTATAAATTATGACCCAAGTCAAAGAATGTTCTCTGTTGTTTTTGGGAATTAAAATCATAAAATCCTTATTAATCACACTTTTATAAAATTTTATCAGATTTTAGAATGGGATTTCACACTCTTTATGGGGACCATATAAAATTCTCAGATATGTAGAAAACATTTCATATTTTATGTATCCTAAGATTTTCTATAAATTTAAGGTTAACTGATAAATCTTCATAGATGTTAATTAAAATTTATGTGCCTTTTAACTGTCATTCTTTTATGTGTTTCTCAAATAGTTGGAAGACTTTTTCATATCAGTTATATTCATTATTTTTATAATATATCAATGTATATATATAAAATTTTCTCAGTCTTCTCCTATATCATGAGGTTGATTTTTCTATATATCTTATGCATTTTGAATCATGTTTATCAAATACTCCCTAAATAATGGAACACATATAATTACATAAATTAATTAAAAACTACATTTAAATATGGATAAGGGTTTTATATGCATGAGTTCTTCATCATTTGATAATGCATTCATATTTTTCATGAATTAGGATGGATTGTTGTATATCAATATTTATTATTATAAATATAACAAAATCATGAAAAAATAATATTCTTCATATAGACCATAATAATGATATAATTGACTAAAATATAGTTGATAAGTACTTATGTATGGTGAATCATAAATCAAAACTCAATCAATAATGGATAAAAATTGATTTCATACCAAACATGATATTCTAGATAAGATATTAACTCTATGAATTCATATATAGAACATTCGGTCATACAACTTCATAATAAATATTTATGGATCAAATGAACATTGCATAGAGATTACCTTGTGAAATTCATGGTTGAATGTTTTTGATGATATCCTAATATATTCAATGATAAGAGAATATAATTAATATTTTATGAGGATTGTGATAAAGAACTTAGAAAAGGAGAAATTATATTCCATGTTCATCTTGATTAAATTTTCACTATGAAATGTATCCATAATGAGTCATGTTATCACAAGGGAGGGTGTATTTATGGTTCCTTTAATGAAAATGGTGATTTAAGAGTGGCCCAAAATAATGACTATAAAAATGATCAATATTTTAATTGTTTATCAAAATATTATAATTTATTTTTGAGGAATTTTTCCTGATTTTTAAATCATCTATCCAACTTAAAAACTTTAGAGTGGATTTCCATTAGATATAGGAATTCAAATATGGATTCAAATATAATGACATGATATTGGTAAAATAACATGTATGTATAGTAACATATGTTGAAAATCATGTTTCATATATAGTGATGGTTTTAGAAGGAACTAGGATGTGTCCATTTTCTAAATAATTAGGTAATTTCTTATATATCACATCAACTGAAGACTCTTAAGAAAAATTTCCCAACTCTTGATCACGAGATTGATATAGTTATATTATAATTATGATTTATAGGAATTATATCTTTGTTTAATAGTGATAAATATATAATGATCATAAATGAATAAAGTACATATCCACATATATATACTTGAACAAGAACAAAAGTTGTTTTTCAAATTTAATTAATGTCTATGAATTCTCAATAAACTAATATTTAATGATGGAAACAAATGTGGAATATTAACTTATAAGAAATGATCATTATCCAATGTCATTACTGTGAATTTAAATGTACCTATCAATATATATATTCCAAATATATAAATATAAATAATAAAGTATCGTACAAAAATCAATTTTACTAAATTATTTCCCTACACTTTATCTATTTACATATATATTGTTCTCTAAAATATGGTATATAGATTAAAATCAGTGTAGTAATTATTCATTAATTCCATATATAAATGGTTGAGTTATTAAATTTAATTGTAAAAGTATTATCCCATTAAAAATATAATTATAAAAGATGTTTATATAAGGGTAAAATAACTCATAATTATATATTTACCAATGAATTATAATGATTTATATACAAATTAATCAGAAATTTTCGTCAGGAAACATGTAAGTAGTTATTTTGGAGTGTATATATTGTTTCTTGGTGTGTCAGAATGTAAAGGATACAAATTTAAAATATAAGGGTATTATCTAACCATTATCTATTCCAATGGAAATGTTGACAATCATTTCCAATTCCTTATTCATTATTCTCCCAAATCATTATATAGGAAAAAAATTCATCTGGGTAGTAGTGGTTAGACATTAAGATTTAGTACACTACAATTCACTTTGATATGATTTGTCACTCATGAAACATGGAAACAAATACATAAAGGACGTTTTAATGTTTTATGTTGTACCAATTACAATTGAATATAATTGAAATCTGAGTTTTGTATCAAAATTGTAGAGTAGAAATTAATATATATTGGATAAATTTTCATAATTCCGCATGTCATATCATCCTTCAAATAAATATTTATTTTATATGAACATTTTATTTTTAAAAAATATTATATGATCTAGCTCTATGTATTTCAAAGGAAGCATGAACATATATCTTCTTCTAATTAATATTTCATATAATAATTGTTTCAAATCTAGAATTGAAATGTAACCATATAATGATATGGAGAATAAGATATTAAGAACTATAACATTGTTGGATGAAATTAGATATTTAATGATATTAGAATATAACCTTTTCTATGAAATTATGGATAAGGTTCAAAACACATAGAAATTGATGAAGAAATTACAATATAGATATGAGATTTATGAATGTAATAATTTAAAAGGGTTAGAGTTGGATGTGTGTGAGAAAAGTGTGACATTATATATCTCTTTGAAGAGGGTTATGAGTATATGAAAGAATAGAAATATATCCACTCGATAAATTAGTCCCTTTAAGATCATTGATTGTAACGAACATAAGATTTATAAATGAAACTACCTTTTTAAATAAAAAAATATATTATAATGTAATGTAGTTGAAGAAAAAAAATCACTAGTTTGGTTATCTTGGACAGTTCTAAGTTATATGATGTTATATTTAAAAGACCATTAATCTTCATCACCAATCATAAAATATCCATTTTATAGTTAAAAATAATATTAGTATATTAAGGGTTATGAGAAAGTCAGGTCAACATATATTAATGAAAAAATACCCATTAATTGTAGGATAATACCATATTAATCGCATTTATTAGATCTTCCATAGGAGATTGAAACCTTGGTATTTTCCTTTTTCCCAGCCCAATATAATGTTTAGCTTCTAATGAATGATCAAAACTATTTTTAAAAGAATTTTAAGACTATTATAATAGCACAAAACCCATAATCTAGGATTCTATGGTGAAAACCATAAATTTATGTTTTCATCTATGATGAAGATAATTGTGACCAAAATTTTATCAACTAAAATTTTTAAACATCAAAAGAAAAAAATTGATCACTTATATTATCGTGGTCCTTTTAGGTTTATTCTTTTTCAGAATTCATACAAACTCCTTCAAAAGTAATTCACTTTAATATAAAAATAAATTTATTTTCATTAAACCAATTTTACTTATTTCATATTAGGTATTCAACATCATCCGGGTGAAATCAATTATAGAAATTAATCATTAAATCTTATTATTTACAACCAGTATAAAAGGAAACCTAATAAGGGTGATCTCATATACTCATTTAGGTAAAACATAAGAATTAATAATTTAATTTCACCTATTAGACAATGAGTGCATAAGGCTATGATAAAATAATCATAGTCCATGAGAGAATCATAAGGAAACATATGACAATTAATACCTCAATCATAAAAAATGGAAAATGGAAATTTAAAGAGTAAAAAAAATAACAATGATGAGCCATGTGATATCATTCATGATCAAAGGAATCATAATACCTTCATTATAATAAATTAAAACACTTTTACATATCTTGTATCATCACATTCATAAACCCTTTGAAATATAATTTGATTGGAATAACTATTTGGCCTACTTCCAACAATGTCATTACCCAATGCATTGTAGATATATAAATGTGATCACTATTTTTATAATCTATGTTATGTTAACATGTTTTTAATGGTCGATAATGGTTGTACACCCTTTATATAAGTTTTATTAAGATAAATTTTCTTTTAATGGGGCTCAATCCTATTTATAAGATGTATCTGGATAACTCATTTCATATAATTCTCATGTACTATTAATAATACAATTTAATGGAAAAAAATTCATAAAAACTAGATAGAACAATGGAAAAGAGATTTTTTTTAAAAAATCTATTTTAAACAATATTTTCCCATAAAAAATAAATATGTTCTATAACAATTTATTTTAGTCATGATTATCCCATTGAAAAAAATGGTTTCCATAACAATCTCAATGAAATAATATAAAAAATTTAAAAAAATGGTTTATTAAAAATATCATTGAAACATAGTAAACCCAAGAAAAAAACTTGTTCCATAACAATATCTTTTATGCAACATTATCATATGGAGAAGAAACAAATTCCATAATAATTCATTGTAACATAGTCATCTAAATAAAAATATCAAGGTTTCATAACAGCCTGTTTGAAATAAAATCAATCCCTACAAAAGAAAAAGGTTCCATAATAATTTATTTTAAATAATAATAACCCATCCAAAAGAAATAATTAGTATATTACCAAAAAAAGTATCCCTAATGGAAAATTAGTAACAAAACGGTTTTAAATTTTTATGAATGTAAATTATGTTAAAAAATCATTAAAATCTATCTTGATGAAAATAATATTTAAACAATAAAGTGTCCCATACCACTTTGAAATATTTTATCATAAGAATCATGAAGATATAAAATTTAAGAAGACATTAAATAACATTATAATAAATAAAATCATGATATGGTGTCAAAAATGGTTTGTATATACAACTCAAAGAAATAAGATAATTTTATAACCAAGAAAATGTTTGAAATAAGGATAATCATGAAAAAAAATCCATAATCACTTTTATAAGTTATTATAACATAAAACGCATGGAATAAATATCAAAAAATAAATATGTAAATCTCAAAAAAAAAATTATTACATGAATCATAAAGATATTCATGGGTAGTATATGCACCCAAATAAAGTGGTGAATATGATGTGTCTCCCAAAAATAAAAGTGATATGTTAAAAACCCTTAGTACATAGGTACATTTTGAATCATAAATAATTTGAAATAATAAAATAAATTAAAATTTTAATATCATGAAATAATGTAACTTCATGATAGAAAAAATTCAAATGGTAGTATATTGATGATAATAAAATAAAAAAAGTTATAAAGAAGGAATTTTTCTCTCCAAAATTAAGGTGATACTATAAATATCATTACTACTTGATTACCACATAAATCAAGAGACCCATGAAAGAATAATATCAATTAAAACATTTAAAAACATCAAATAATGAAAATTCATTATATAAATTGTTATAGGGCCTTATATAGACGACACAAAAGAAACTGCTAAAATATGAAATATGTATCGTTGAAATAAAAGTGAGACTAGAAATACTCTTAGTACTTGATTAACTTTGGAATCATGAGATCCTTGGAATAATGACATCGATTAATACTATTAATGATTCATAATAAATGAAATTCATGATATAAAATTTCATTGTAAGTATATACACCAACTAAAATCAATTTGGTCCATAATAATAAATATGTATTAATTGAATGAAAATTTAGGTGAAACCCCTTACCTTGAGTCCGACAAGTCATGATTTTTCTTTTTCTTTATCTTTTTTAGGTAAATCCTTTTAGTTTTCACCAAAGGACTTTATTTTATTGGTTTTGAAACAAATTGAGGACTCTAGGATGAGAGTATGGATTTGGGGAGTCTATTTGGGAGGGTTTTTTACTGGACAAAAATATATAGTGGTGTGATCACGGGGGGAGAGTGAATGCCACTTTATAATGGAGGTGGAGTGAAATTCATGTAAATATAAAAGGAAACCAATATTGTAGGTCTCCATTATAACATGTTCCTCTAATAATAAATAAAATTTTATAAAAGAGGGGATATGGTCAAAATATGACTATCCAATTAGTTTAGGACAAGTACCCTAGAAATTTGGCTCATTATGGTTAATCTTAATCATTATAATTACTTTTAATTTCATTTGTTAATATTTTTGGAAAAAAATGTGTTGACCAAAATATAAATGATATATTATTTTGATACTATGTATGTAATACTTTTTTAAATATTTCAAAAATTGATGTCGAAAATTTTTTCATAAAATTAATCTCGTAGATTGGATGAAACAACATTTTTTTAATTAAAATGTTAAAAAGATTGAAATGTTTTTATATCCAATTTAAATGTTAAATTTTATTAAAATGAAATAAATTGGATTGAACTATTCATAATTTCAAAAATTAAAATATAAAATTTTGTTAAAATTCAATTAAACTATATTAATAAATAAGATGAAGAAGTAGTTTTAAATTAAAATATAATATTCCATTTAATCAAAAAAATTGGAACTTCAAAGAAAAATACCAAATACACACATAAAGTAAGTTATAACAATAAAATTACAAAAATAATTATTATTTTTTAATGTAAGATATATATAATATTTAAGACACTATTTCAAAAAAATCTTCAATTAAAATTCTGTAAAAAATCTTTTTAAAAAATATACATCTTTTTAAGCTTAAAATTTCAATTGTTCTTTTTTAGTACCTATAAATCCTTTTTAATGAAATTGAGAAAAAAATTTATTTAATATATAACCTATTAATTAGATTATGACCTTTCACTAATAGATATTAGATTATTTTATTAATATAAATTTCCTTTGTGTGCATTACACTAGTTTTTTTTAAACATCATTTATATTCAGTTGGTTTTTATTTTCAATTATAATTACTTGTTTTAAAAAGAGTTCTTTATATAAAAATTTTTAAACTATATTATAATAATTTTCTATATTATATTCATTCCCACCATTCCAATGGGAATTTCGGAACTCTCGTATTAAATATTAATAGTATATTTTTGTTTTGTAAAACGTATTCTTGCATGTTACACAAATTATCATAGAAACTCAATGTTGTATGAAACACAAGATATAATTTTTGTTGAATATAATGAAATATTAACTAATAATTATGTATAATGCAATATATTTATTAATTTAAATTAATTAGAAAGCATATATTTCATAAAATCATTGGAAGTTAAATCATAGCCCCCTTTAAAATAAATCCCTCATCTAAATTCATCTTGGTTTTCAAAGGAATAACATTTTTAGAATTATTTTATTGTAACCCACATTACAAAAATAGTTTATAAAACACCCTCTAGAAAATGGGAATTGGAAACATTATGTTGTTTATAAGTTACACATAACTGTGATTCCGCATTGGGACAACAAAGATGGTAATGGAGAAAAATCATAAATAGTATTGTAGGGTGATTAAGGTCATTAATCAAAAACAAGGGAATGATCAATATAAAGTTATCAGACACAAAATCATAAATTTATATTAATGGAAAATACCATTGGACCTCATAATTGAAGGTACGAGGATAATAATTTCATTCCAAAATCATTTCATAAGAGTTAAATAATCCTCAAACCTTCCATAACATTAGAAAATATAAATTATACAAAATTGATGTGTATAAATTCATATTGTAATTAATTTATTCAAATATCTCAAATTTGTATCCTACCCACGAGTATTTAAGATGATATTTTAATTCTAGATGTAAAAAAATAATCATTCAAAGCTGAAGTAATAATAAATGTTATAGTTATGCTATTTCACTTGTCTTTAAACATTAACCTAAAAAAATAGTTATCACACTGTAAGATAATTACCAACATGAGTAAACATTCATATGAAAAATTAAACATAAAAATTATTACCCAATGTTGAAATTAAAATATTCCATAAATATATATCCATAAAATTATCTAAATTTTTCTGAAATAAGTTGGAAACCCAAATATCATAAGATTTAAATGTATATTCTTTGAGGATACTTCAATTGTTATTCATCAAAAATTTCATCTCTGTATTTTCAGAAAAAATGATTCTTTAAAGTAAAATATATTTCATGAGAATAAGGAAAACATTTATTTAAGTGGTAGTATGTTAAACCCTTATCATCATTTATTAGTAGTTTAAATCTCCATCTCCCTTCTAGATGTGATTTTTTTCACCCAGAATAATGGTTTCCCTGCTTTTTTATTTATTCCTGAAACATAAATTGTTTATATATACACTTCATATTGATCCTAGGAATTTTTAATACCTCGACTCAAAAAAATGTATCCATTAATAAACATAAATAATTTTCAACATAAACCCCAAAATTGATGTATCTAAGATATTTAACTCCTCGTAGACAAGTTATGGTATCCATAAACCCTAACATAACATCACATGATAACATCCTAATATCCATATTAATAAAAAATGACCTTTGATACAAACTCTAATAACCTAGAACACATACTTTATTATCTTGTGCTGAAATCCATCACATTTAATTTCTTGATATGATGAAAATAATTGTCTCCCAATCATTCGAATCAGAAAAATAAAACACAAAATGGTGAAATTAGATATCATATTTCAAGATATCCTTTTTGGTTTATAGATTTAAAGAATTAGGAATGGATCATACATTAAAATTTACATGATTTTAAAGGACAGATTATATCATTTATCAGTGACATTATTATTTAAAATTAGATATTCAATATCATTATTGTTGAATATTTACACACATAAAGTTTTCAATAGCTTCATTTATAAATTGGATAAAATATAACATAAGAAGGGTGAGCACAGATACTTGGTAGGGGTAAACATAAAAATTAACAATTGGATGACATCAATTGAAATAAGAGTGTGTAAGAGTCTTATGAAATAATCAAACTCAATAACAGAATAATGAAAGAAATAATATAAATAAATAAATAGAAAATAAGCTTTGAAAACATTGGAAAATAAAGGGTCATCAGAATCAACAATCATGAGCCATGTGACATCAATATTGGTCAAATGAAACATTATAAACTCATAAAAGGAAGCTAAAACACTTTTTGGTAACTTTGATAGTCACTCTCATAAATCCTTTTTAAAACAAATTTAATTTTAATTAAAATATATCCATATTTGAACATTGTCATTACCCAAGTCACTGAAGATCAATAATGTGGATCACCCTTCGTATAAGCTATATCAGTCTAACCCGTTTTATATTATCCATAATGGTGCTCAACCATTTTTATAATCTATATCAAACTCACAAATAAACTATAATTAGCCTCAAACATTCAAATACTGTTTATCAGGTTCTGTAGTTTCATATAATGTCATGTACCTAGATATAATGATTTCATTATAGAAATAAAAAAAATGATAAAGCCATAGACATAAAATGTGATTCATATCAATCTATTTTAAAAATTATTAAAACATAGATATTAAATTTCTTACATAAAAATATCATTGAAACAATGTTATCTAATAAAAAATAAATTTGTTCTATAACAACATCATTAAAATAAGATAATCTCGTGGAAAAGAATCGGGTTCTATAATTTTATCCTTAAAACATGGTTAACCTACATTAAAGAAATGGGTCCCATAAAAATATCATCAAAACATGATTATAAAAAGGAAAGGAAATTTTTTTCAAAAAAATTTCATTGTAACATTTTTATCCCATGAAAAAGAAATGGGTTTAAAAAAAATCTCATTGAAATAAGATCAACCCATGGAAATGAAATAGTTTCACATGCAATATCATGGGTACAACCACAACCAATCCAATGAAATAATGATGATTTAATCAATAAAAATATACTGAGTAGATGATTACTAAAAGTAATGAAATTGACTTGAATTAATGCAAACTCCCTTAAAATATCAGTAAAATAATTTTTGATGAAAATATTCATTAAACCTTTAATGTGTCCAGTTCCACATTGAAACATTTAAATCATTAGCCAAAATAAATTATATCAATTAAATAACATTAAATAATGTTAGAATAAATAAATGCATTATTAGATATTTAAAATTAATTCTATACACATCTCAAAAAATATTATTGGTGTATAACAAAATAAACCAAATAAATAATGAAAATGGTGAGAAAGATCAATTATAGCTTTGGTACCTTTTTCATTCATCATCCTTATGATAGAGAGATAATTAAATGAAAAATTATATCTTGATTACTTTATATATAATAATAATAAAATAAAATCATGGGTATTATATAGATAAAAAATAACTGGTTAATATGAAAATTATCTCATAGAAATAGAAGTGATATGGAAAACTGCCTTACTAATTCAGTAACATTTTAATTGTGAGCCCCGTGAATGAATGACATCAATTAATAAATTTTATATTGATAATAAAAGTAAATTTATGATATTAAATGTCAGAGTAGTATATACACAGAAAAATTGAAAGGATTGGTGAATAAGGTATTAGTATCACAGAAATAAAAGTGAGACTAGAAATCCTCATACTACATGAGTAACTTTTGAATATTTATAATCGATAAAGAATAACATAAAATAAAATAATTAATATTATGAAATCATTTAAATTCATGATATAACATTCCATATGTAATTATATAACACACAAAAATTAACAATTGGAGAATTTTTATTAAGTCTAATCGAAATAAATATAAAGCTATAATTTCCCATTAATACTTCAGTGGATTTTAAATCATGATCCATGAATGAATAACATAAATTAAAACATTTAATATCATGTATAAATGAATTTCAAGATATGATATTTCAAATGTAACTATATATACTATACAAAATTAACTATGTGAATAATAAAAAAAATGTGTCCCAATGGAATGTAAATTGAGACAAAACCCTTACCTTGTGTTCGACTTATCATGGTTTTTCTTTATCTTCTTGTTCTGTGGGTAACTCATTTTGGATTTCACTAAATAAAAGTGGTTTTTTTCCACCCACATTGATATTTCTACAAAGAGATTAGATATTTTGGGAGTCTATTTAGTCTAGGTTTGGATGAGACAAAAGTCTTCAGATTTGGGAAGATGTGGGGAGAGTGAATTATTTTTTATAGTCGAGGAGGAGTGGCACTGTTGTACATAAAAAATATAAAAACAATTAGAAAATCTCACTTGAATAGTGTTTGTAAAATAATAAAAATAATATGATATAAGGGGGTATACGTTATAAATATGGCCATCTAAGTGGTTTTCATTATTTTTTAGTTCATTTATCTTCTTAAGATTAATGTTTAACCATGATGTATACTCATTTTTACATTAATCATTATTATTAACTTTAATTACATTCACTAATATTTTTGGTAAAAAACTAAGATAAAAATATCATGTCTTATAAATTATAATTTTTATAGATATTGAATCCATATTTCTAAATTCCAATCATATTAGTGGAATAATTTAATTTTATATTAATCCTACAAAAAGGAAAAAACTACATGTTTTTAATGTTAAAAGGAAAAATGATTAAAACGATTTTATATCCAACTTAATTTTTAAATTGATTCCAATATCCTAAATTTGATTTATTATTGTATAATTGAACTAATTATACATCAAAATAATTTAAAATAAAATTTACATATATAAGTAAATTAAAAAAATTAATGAAAAATCAATATTTTTCACTATTCATAAATAAATGAAACTTCTCAAAAAAAATACCAAATATTCTTCCAAAGTATATATTGAAATTGTGACTCAAATGTTGAATTTTATTTTTCTGAATTCAATTTTTTTTAAAGTTTTTAAATTAATTTCTGAAACAATTCTTCCATTATAAGGATTTGAAATTAATTTTTAGAAAAATACATCCTTATTGCTTTAAATTGGATTTGTTCTTATTTTATAGCAATAAAAAGTATTGTGTTAATTTATAAATATTTTATTTAATACATAACATATAAATTTTATTATTATTATTCAATAATAGTTATTATTTATATTTGTTAAGATAAAACATCTTTGTGATAAAAATGGTTTTTTTATAAAAAAAACTCATTTTTATTTAAATGGTTCTTATTTTCATTTATAATTAATTAATCACAAAATTAATCATTATATAAAAATTTGTTAAATATATTTGTGTACTGTAGTTAATCATATTCATTATATCCATTTAAATTCTTAGGTGATAACTATTATACAAAATATTAATGGAATATTATTGTTTTCTAAACCACATTATTTCATGTAACAAAGGTTATTAGAGAAACTCAATGATGATTGAAACAAAAGATAAAAATTATATTGTGTATAATGTAAAATAAATGATATATATTGTTTAATTCACTGTATTTAATTAATCTAATTAATTTTAATGAATATTTTTCCTAAAATATCATGACATAATATCCTACCACCCTTCAAGTGAATTTATTCCTTGAAATTAATCTATGTTTCAAAGGATTAACATTTTATAATTCCATTATTAAAATCCACATAGTTCAAAGGGATAATAAAAAATCTTCAAAAAATGGAAATTTTCAAAACAAAAAGGTCATCATATGTTACACATAGCTAGGATTCTATGTAGGGATATCATGGATGGAAATGAAAAATCATAAATAATTTTATATTGTGATTGAGTTATGTGAACAAAAAAATTGAATGATCAATGCAATGTTATGGTCCTAAAAAACATAAATCACTGATAATTGAAAATATAATTGTTTAATCAAAATTTCTTTTAGTAGGACAATAATTTTCTTTCAAGATCCTTTTTTATAATTTAAATCATTCTCTCACCATATATACCAAGAGAAAAAACTAAAATATACTTACTTTATGAGTATAATTTCATACATTATTCAATTTCCACCAAAATATAATATTTTTCTCTAAATGTACAGTATTAAAAATTAATTTTTAATTCATGAAGTACATAAATCCACTTTTAAATGCCAAATAACTATAAAATTTATTTTTAAGCTATTCCACATTTGTTTGGACCTGAAACAAAACCATAATGGTTAAAACATGTTATGATAGTTTCCCAAATTAGTAAAATATAATATGATAAGTTAATAATAAAAAGTAATACTCAACATAGAAACTAAATTTTTCAATAAATCAGTATCATTAAAATTCATCAAAAATTTCTAAATAAGTTTTGAACCCAAATATTAAAAAGAATTGACGATATATTCATAAAATATAAATCAAAATTTATTCCTAAAATAAAATCCTATGTTTTTCATTAACAAATAAAATTTTACCTAAAAAAATATCTCACTAAACAGGTCATCATGTAGTCTAGTGATAATTTAGGAAAACCTTATCATCCTTTGGTCAGGGGTTTTGACCCCTTTTCCTAGAAATCTATGATGATTTTTCACCCATCATATGGATTTTCTTCTTTTAATCTTTAATAATGAAAAATAAATACTCCATATAAAATATTTATTTGGATCCTATGGGTTAAAAATACCTCAACTAAAAAAAATCTCAAAATATTTCATTAATAACATCAAAATAAAATTCAACTTAAAACCATTAATTGTGGTTTCTAAGGAACTGAACTCATGATTTACCAATGATGGGATCCATAACTATTATCATAACCCCATATGATAACATCCTAATATCCAACATTATCGTAACCAATCTTTCTTAACAATTTTAACTACCCAAAACCTGCTCTTTAAGATGGTGTGCTGAAATTAATTACATTACATTTCTATCCAAAATACTAATAATTATTACCCATTTTTTTCAATCAAATACATACAAATAAAAGTGAAAAATGGGATCACATATGCTACGGATTACCTTGTAGGTTTTTTATATTAATAATCAATAAAACACCTATGTAAAAAAATCCCTTGACATTAAATGATCATTTCATTCCATTAACATTGATTTTATTATTTCACATTTGATAATTTACACCATCCTTGTAAAATCCTTTATATATAAAGGATTCAATATCATTCATTATAACCTAGATAAAATGAATAAAAATAAGTGTTAGATCAAATCTCTAGTAAGGATACAAATAAGCATTAATAATATAATATCAACAATTAGAATAAGAGTACATGATGGTATGATGACATGTTCAATGTGCATGAGTGAATCTTAAAATTAATTCATTACCATTACGAATTTGATAAATAAATATGAAAACATGGTAAAACACAAGATTAATCATAATCTAGAATCATAATCCTTGTGATATCAATGTTGGTCAAATGAAATATTATAAACATATAATAATATTTTAGAACTCAATTTTTTATATTAGAGAATCACATTCATAAAACCCTTTCCAACCCCTTTTAACTAGAAATTACCATATTACCAACTTATGTCGTTATCATTACCCAATAAATTAGAGCTCTATAATGGTGATCACACTTTATACAAGTTATATCAAGATCAACAATTTTACATGCGATATAATGGGGTCAAACCCTCTTATAATCTATATCAGTCTAACCCATCAGATATATTGGGGCTCATCCCTTCATATAGGTTTTATCGAGCTCACCAACTTCATTTAAATCTCATGTATGATGAATACAATACTTTTAATATTAAAATCATAAAAAATGATAACCTATGTAAATAAGTGAGTTTCAAATCAATATATTTTAGAAAATTAGACCTATGTAAAATAAAAAGGTTCCATAATAGTCTCTTTTAAAAATGGTTATCCCCTAGAAAATAATGGGTTTCATAACAATCTCATTAAAATAGGAATATGTCGTGGAAAAGAAGAAGCTTCCTTAAAAATATCATTGAATCGTGGTTAACCTATAAAAATGAAACTAGTTATATAAAAATATCTTTAAAATATGGTTTTACTATAGAAAAGAAAATGGTTTCTATAACAATCTCATTTAAACATGGTTATATTACATAAAATAATTCAGATCCATACCAATCTCATTGAAACAAGATTAACATGTGAAAAATAAATATGATCCCTTAAAATATCGTTTAGACAATCATTGTCCATTAAAAAATAGAATTGTATAAATTTAAAAAGCTTACAGTGCAGGATAATTGAAAAATATTTTTTTGACTTTTATTGACTGATATTCTATTAAAGTTTCATTAAAAACATTCACGGGGAAAATAATCATTAAATATTCAATGTTTCTTATACCACTGTGAAATATTTGAATCATAAGTTCCAAAAAGTAATAAAATTTGAAAAATATTAAATAAAATTAGATTTAATTAATTCATGATATAATATCTAAAATGGTGTATGTATGTACCTTATAAAATAAGATATGGTTATATCATAACAAACTTCACAAAGAATTCAAATTGTGAAAAAAATTCATTACCGATTTGGTAACTTTTGAAATTATTAACCCAATGAAAGAGGGAAAATAAAATTTAAAATTAAATCCATGTAAATTTAAGTATTCGAATCATAAAATACATTCCTGATAAATAATATACATACAAAATAATAAGTGGTTAATATGGCATATATCTCACAAAAATAAAACTAATAAGAGAAACCTTCTTACTACTTGTGTAAATTTTAAATCGTGAGACTCGTCAAGAATAAGATAAATTTAAAAATTTAATATACTAAAATAAATGAAATTAATGACACAAAATTTCACAGCATATTATATTCACTAGACATATGAAATGAGTGTTTAATAATACATATGTCTCAAAGAAGAAAATGTGAGTATAGATATCCCCTTACTGCTTGAGTAGCATTAATAACTTGCGCCCCATAAAAGAATATCATCAATTGAAATATTGAATATCATAGATTAAATAAAATTAATTATATATATACATCCATATAGAACACATAAAAGAATCATTTTCTGAATATTTCATATATCTCAATAAAATAAAAGTGACACTAAAAATCCCCTTACTACTTTCGTAAATTTTGAATCATGATATATGTGAGAGAATAAAATCATTTATAAATTAAATATCCTGATATAAATGAAATTGATGATTTAAAATGTATAAAGAAATTATATGAACCATATAAATATAATTATGTGTATAATAACAAATAAGTATCAAAGAATGTAAATTGATACAAAATCTCTTACCTTGAGTTCGAATTGTCATGCTTATTTTTTGATCTTAATCTTCTTCGAGTAACACACTTTTTTCAGCAAATGATATGCATGGTTTTGTTTCATCCCAAATTGAGGTTTATAAGATTATAGGATGTATGTTTGGAGTCTATTTGGGTAGAGGATGGATGAGAAACATGCCCTGAGAGGTGTGAAAAAGTGGGTGAGGGAATGCCTTATATAGTGGATGAGAATCTACATTTTGGTAATTGTAAAAGGTAAAAACTATTTGGAGGAATCCCTAACCTATTGTGCATAAAATAATGGAAGACATTTGAGAAAACAAGGAACATTGACATGATTATCTATCCAATGGGTTTTAGAAATATTTCTCGATCATTTTGCCCCTTAATATTAATGTTTAACCACAATGTAAACTCATTATTACCTTAATCACTATAATTAATTTTAATTAATTTCACAAAAAAAATTTAAAAAAACTAATATGATCATAATTGATACTATAAATTATAATTACTCTGAATTCCAAATCCAATTTTCTTAAATTCTAATCAAGTGAGTGGAATAATTTAATTTACTATTAATCAAACAAATAGAACGAAACAACAAGTTTTAAATGTAAACAGTTCAAAAGAATAAAATGGTTTTATATCATATTTCAATGTTAAAAATATTCCAATAACACATAATATATCAATTTATGTAACATTTTACTAATTATACATTAAACCCAACTTCAAATATAATTTAACTATATAAATAAATAAGTTTAAAAACTTGTTTTCATATAAAATTCGGTACTTTTCAATATTAATAAAAAATACCTTAGAAAAAATCTTTATTTTGAATTTTATATTATAAAAAATAATTTCATATTTTCAATAAAAATTTATTAATGTGTCAATATTTAGTAGTAAAACAAGTCTTCCATTAAATGGATAAAAAGTTACCTTTTAGAAAAACACACTTTTTATCCTTAAAATGTGATTTTTTTCTAATATAATGCCTATAAAGATTATTAAATGAATTTAAATTTTTTTATTTAATATAAAAATAATAATTTCATCATGATAATTCAATAATATTTATTAATTTAATTTATCATGTTAAAATGCCATTGTGGGAATAAAAAAATATTTTTTATAAAAACACATCCTATATAATCAATAGGTTTTTACTTTGTTTTGTTATTAATTATCCACCCAAAAAATCATAATATAATGTTGTGTAAACCATATTTCAATAATTTATTTATTCATATTAATTCACACCATTCCAATTTCCAAGTAATAACAATTACATTAAAATATATTAGTATATTTTTATTTCATAAAATACATTATTGTGTGTTACACATGTTATCAAAGAAACTCGATATTGCATGGAATGAATGATAAACATAGTGTTGCTTATAATAAACCCTAAAATATTAAATAAGGGTAATAAAATATACTATATAATTTTTATTAATATAAAATAATATATATCATAAAATATTTGGGTGTTACACTTATTGAGATCATGGCTGAAACCATTTAACTAAACCACCCTCTGAAAGTGGAAACATTGCATACCTTACCCAAATGGGTGTATGCTAGGGTCATGAATGTTTTTTTATATATACCCCAAATATATGAACTTATATATTTTAATTTTTAATAAAATAATGATTATATTTATCCTTTTTATTATTAATTAATAAATGATTGAATAATATTGTTTGGAAAAAAATTAAATGTGGATAAAATGAATCACAAATTTTATTTTAGTGAAATAAATAGTCATTGTAAAGACATTCATTTTGATGAATAGAATAATATTTGAAATAAAATATTTTTTCCTAAAATATTTTTTTATATAATATTTATAAATATATATATATATATATTATAAATTATATTGTAATATTGAAATGTTGATTGTAATTATTAAAAAGGTTCAAAAGGTATTAATTTAAAAAATTATAATTTTTAAATAAATGTGTATTTTTAATTAAATTAGATAATTATCATGTGAAAATAATGTTTTTGATAAATTAATTTTTTGTTCTAAAATAACATTGTGAAAATTATCTAATGGTGAATTTTTCAAAATTTATTATGAAAATCAAATTTTAACATAAAAATTAAATATCGTATATTTATATGGTCTATATTGTGACATCATAATATCCACAATATGATGTAATAAATACAATAAAGAGAATCTAGGATCAAAATCAACTTCCCATTAATTTTTTTTGACTGTATTTGATTTATTTTACAAACCACTAATGAATCATCAAAAAATGTATATTATAATATAAGGTTTTCAAAAAAATTACATAAAAATAGTACTCACTTCCACATCCCCAAGTTAAATATTAATAAATTTGGAAAAAATATTTATAAAATAATTGTATCTGGTGTGATTTGGATTTAACTATTGGAAAAATATCCGGATGGAGTTTATTTTGAATTTATTTAGCATATAGAGTCCAAAACCCATGTTTTGAAAATAAAACTATACCCTCTCTTTTTCAATAAAAACCCACTCAAATAGCAATTACATAACATCTAAAACCCTCATATCATAAGGTTATTCTAATCATACATCTCTAGATCCCTTCAAAAAATTTCATAAGATCTTAATAAGATCCTCTAAAGCTGTATGTAGTTCCCTCTCAAGATAAAGGATCCCATCCTTCTCCTCTTTATTCGAGAACATTTTTTAGTAATCTTTTATCTCTCCAATAATTTGAGAATGACTATTATTTTTACACATTCTTCATATTATCATTATAATTTAGTAGTGATAAGATACCTATTTCACCCTAATAAAACCATTCCACTTATATTTTTAAACCCTATTTTTCTACCAAAATTATATTCTAATATTTCAATGACAACCATTTTTATAGTGAATAACCATTCCATTTACACTCAATGGTATTCACCTAATTATATTGATTCATAATTTAATGTGGACAAAAATTTCATTAACCCACTACATCATTTTGTGAATAAATTTGATAGAATATGATCTTATTTTGAATGAAATAGGTTTTATACTTATGCACATACATAGTATGAATTATATTGGTGGGTTCATAATTATATATCCATATAATGCATTGGGTAATGTTTTAATATTAATACATTACATGTATGGTTAATACGAGCATATACTAATCACAGTATTTTATTATTTTTATGTGGTTATCCTTGACGTATGTTTATGATGTCATGTTATTTATTGGTTCCACATTCAAATGTTACCTTTATGTAATCATCTTATATTGTTCCTCTTCGTCAAATATTATTTTTCCATTGACTCTTATTTCACCTTGATATGACTCTTAGATAACATATAGTAGATTAAATTATTGTATTCTTCATTTATTCACTTACTAGGGCTTATAAATAACCCATTTACTATATACATCCCTATCTTATCCAATATAGTTTTAGAATAGAAAAGTTATTTTATGGGAATGTTATGAAATTTAAAAAAATGATTGAATAAATGTTGAATAAATTTTGATATTTACATATTTTCAAAAATATACTTGTCCTCATGGCCTTATGGGTTTGTATATTGAATTCCATTATGTAATAAATCATAAATATTTGTTATTAAAAAATCGGTTGTTGTGGTTAGTATCCGAGCTTGGACCAGTTGTTTTGGGAACTAGGATTAGAAAACATATAGTGAAAGTCTATGGATAAGACTATGCAATGGGAAACAACCACAATTTTTTGTAATTTTTATTTTTAGTGGTTTCCAATATAATAATTCTTTATATAGATTCTATAAGTATATGTGGGGGTAGAAAATTTATACATATCAGTAATAACACCCAAAATGGTGCATATGGATAAACATGATTGACACAAATTTCAGGAAAATATGAATTATATTAAAACTAGTTTGACACTCATAGTGGTTATGATCTATTAAATTCACAGGTTATATATAAACCATTAGAATAATAAGAAAATCCTCATAAAATTTTATATTATGAAATAAATTGTGGACAAATTAGATTCAAAAATAGAATGTAATTGGGTGTGGAATATATATCACCGAGGACTTATCCATATAATGGTTATAGTTTTTTGTGTATAATAGTTTAAAAATACTTATCCCAATTTTTTCCATCATTTTTTTCAATGAATGGAAATAAAAAAAATCCAGGACAATAACAAATATGAGGGACAACGTGATGAATTAGTGAATGAAATTCCCATAAAAATGGGAGAAGGGGTCGGAAAATCCATTAACATAATTTCACAATTAACACATGTTTAAACCCAAATAAGAATTTGTAGAAACCCCAAAATCCCACTAGGAAACAGAAAGTTTCAATTGAGGTCATTATGCGATAAAGGTATCCAACCTTCGATGGTTCTTCTCATCTATTAATCTTCGAAAATTTGATAAACTCCATTAAAAATAAATTTGTTATCCCTAAATTCTGTGAGAAAGATAACATCATGATTGTTTTTTATCATAATTTTGTAAAATATGGTCCCTAGTATATGATGATCAAAAATTAGTATAATGAGGAAGAGACCAATGTGATGTATTGGAAAGAATTATGAAAAACAATCAATAAATGTTTTTCTCTGATAATATTTTTTAAATTCAGGAGTTTGACATTTATATGGAAATTCTATGATATGCCCTCAAAGATGAAATTGATATTGGTGAATCTAATATGTTAAGAAATAAGAATAGAATAATGGATTTTAATTCTTGATGTATGATTTGAATATCTAATGGGGTTTAATAAACATATTCATGCCTCTTGTAAAAACTGTAGGTATAAGAATCTTAGAAACTACTTAAAGGGAATAAGGAATTCCAATATGTGAATGAAGTATCAGATTATATCAAGTTAGAACCATTTGGAGAAACTCACTAATTTCATGGAAGAAAGTAATGATTTAGTAAATCCATGACATATTTTTCATTGTTTCATCTTCAAGGTATAATTATACTATGTGAATTCGTGCACTAGTCTAAGGTAGATCGACGAAAATCATTGACAAAAACATCTAAGTCCTAATGGGAATGTGTATGATTATTCTATCACAACTACTAAGGTAGATCCTAAAATGGTGTATTGATAGGTATGTTAGTTTTTGATTCATAGAAATTGAACATACTATTTGACTATAGTTTTGCACATTCATTCAGATCATGCATGTTTAGTAAAGATATCAGTGAAAGTGGAAAATGAGAAAAATTATTACATCCCTTGCCTATAATTCCTCCAATATCAGAATTTTTTCGGATGAATTTACTATAAAACCATGTTATACACTCTTTATCATAATTACATTCTATTTTTTCCACGGATTGGCATTCAATATATAATGAATTTATAAAATTATTGGGAAGGAAATCTCCATCTATATAACGAATCATCCTTTGATTATATACATGTTCATTGTGGAATGTGAATATTATTTTGTATCATCATTTCAATAAAGATTTTATTTCAACATAAGAAATTGATTCTTTCTCAAATGAATGAGTATATGGAAAATATCATCCTTGATGAATTTCCAATTTCAAGGGAATTCAATTTTGTGTTCCTTAATGAATTTCCTAGTCTTCCCCCTCCCTAAGAGGCTATGTTCTCAATGAAAATTATACCTGGACTTTTTACAATATACAAAACATTATATATAATATCCATTGTTGTACATGAAGACCTGAATAAGAAACAATATGAGAATTTGGTAAAGGGGTTTATATTCCCATGTTCTTCACTATGGAGTTCCTTTATCCTCTTCATCAAGAATTAGAATGTGTCAATATGACACAACATTGATTATCATGGTCTCCAAAAGATCATAATAAATAAAAAGTATCATCTTAGATGAATTCATGAATTATTTGATTCACTACAGGGAGACTAGTACATATCCAAATAAGATATTTATATTATATATTTTCATTTAATATTGAAGATAGAGGATATCCCGGATACTAATATTCATAAATTATATGTCAAATATGAATTTAGAGTTATTCCATTTGGACTCAATAATGATACATCAATATTCATGGACAAACTAAAAAGAGTCACTAGGTAATGCCAAGAACATTTTGGAGTCGTCTTTATATATGATATTATAATCAACTCCAAAAGCAAGGAGGAACATGAAGACCATTTGAGGGTTGTATTGAATTCCCTACATAATAAATATTTCTATAAAAATTAGTACAAATATGAGTCTTTTTTGGAGAATGTAACATTCTTATGGAATGTTATTTATTAAGAATGGATATATGTGTTAACATTAAATACAAATGTAATAGTAGGATGCTCTGGAATAAAATCAGTGGGGAAAATATAATTCTATGATTGGATCATCTATGAACTATAATCTATTTGTGGGAAACTTCTCAATATTTTCAATGAAACTAAACAGTGTTACTTGGAAGAATGTTCTGTTTTTCTGGAATGATTAATGTGAAGAAAGATTTAAAGAGTCGAATAAGGGACTAATCAAGACACCTACATTCAAATTTCCCATTAGTGATGAAGAAATTTTTATCTATAGTGATACATATAAAAAATTATTGGGTTGTGTAATAATGAAAGATGAAAAAGTGATAGAATATACCTCCCTCTAATTAAATATTCATGAGTAGAACTATCCAACACGTGATCTAGAAATTGATGTAGTTTTATTCACAATGAACATTTGGACACAATATCTATATGGGGGTAGTGTGAATTATATACATATTAGACAATACTCAAGTATATATTAACAAAAAAGGAGTTCAATATGTGAGAATATAGGTTTTTAGAAATTATCATTGATTAGGATTGTTCAATTCATTCTCATCACGGGAATATGAAATTTTGGTTGATTCTCTGAGTAGAAAGGATCATATAACTCTATATTTGATAAAGATGGGAAGGGTTCCAATATTCATGAACATGAAATGGATAAATATGGAAATAATAAAATGATATTCCTACTACTTTAATTAGAAAAATTATTAACCATCCATTCATTATACGATAAATGAATCCTAGAAATTCAATGAGATTCTACACAAAAAATGAATAAATTTCCCCAAGAATAAATTTTATAGAGACTGAGTCATAATTTATTGATCCTAGATATGAATTACATAGGAACCAGATCTGAAATTGTATCTTATGATAAATGTAAAATGATCATACATCTCTATACATCGATTAAGAACTAATAAATATACATATTTGAGAAAAAAAATTTATAATGGGATAACAAAGATTGTTATATTACAAAACAATTCTGGATACTTTTTATAACAACATGTTAAAGAAGAATGAAAGAATAGTAACAGAATGATGAAACCATTTCCCATATTATTATGGAAATGAGAAACTATTACCCGAAATTTTATTTTACGACTCCCTAAGATCCCAAAAGGCAATAATGCCATCTATATAGTAGTCAATCGACTTACCATGTCTGTGCATTTCATTGTTATCATGAAAGATTTATATTCTTAATAAATATCAAAGATATTTATATGGGAAGGGGTAAGACTGTATGGTTTTCCAAAATCTATTATTTATCATCAATATTGGAGGTTTACCTCAGGGTTTTGGATAATCATTTTGAATGTGGAAGATTCTAAATTCATATTTAGGATTGCAAAAAACCCTCATAAGGATTTTCGCTCTAATAATACCTTTCTTGATTAGGAGGATATGCTATGTTAATGTTTAATGGATTTTAAATGATGTTGGGATCAACAACATCACCTAGTGGAGTTCACATATAACATCATTTTATATTCTATTATTAAAATCGATCCTTATTTGGACCTGTATTGGAATATGTGTTGGAATATGACATGTTATAAAGAAGTTGGAGAGAGGAACATGATGGGACCTAATCTTGTCCATGAGATGATAGTGAAGGATCAAACCATGGGATGAAATATGAAATCCTAATTTTTTTCAAATTAAATCCTCAGAAGAAAAAATATAAAGATGCCTAAAGTTTGAGTTTGATGATACTTTTCTCCTTTAAATACTTACATGGAATAAATTTGATGGGTTTTTTAATAAGGGAATAACTAATCCACGATACACCATCACCTTGGAAATCCACAACGGCATAATACCTATAGCCTATTTAATAGAACTCTTAATGAACCAAAAAATAATACATGATATGTTCCATGTATCACTCTAAATGATGTACACACCAGACCCCTGACATGTATTATATATAGATTTTATTTCATTAGAGAATTATCATTCATATGAAGAGTATCTAGTGAACATATTTGTTTATGGAGACAATGATCTATGAAACAAGACTTCTCACATTGTCAAAGTAGGGAGATGGTACCACATTCTTGATGAAAATACATGGGAACTAGAATATGTGATGAATGAAAAGTAACCCTTTCTATTTCATACTATTAAATGAAAATTTTTTGTGGTGAAACTACTGAAAGGGGGAAATGTAATGACCTGATGTTTTATAAATGAAATTCAATTTCTAATTGAATAAATTCCATACTAGTTAACTTTATAATAAATAAACCAAGACTTAATTTGGTTACTTTGGATAGTTATATGTTATATCCTATTGTATTTAAAACAAAATTAAGCATCAATACCTTGGATACTATTTTCAATATATATTTATTGTAATGGATAGTATATTAAGGGTTTTTATAATGCCAAATTGACATAGTTGGTGGATACAATGCCTCAGATAGTCAAATAATACCCTTTAAATCATATTAAATAATGATTATATGGGAGATGGGATCATTAGGATTTTTTCTAGGAGAAGACCAAAACATGATTTAACAATTAAATCATGAGTGAAACCCTTTATGGGATACATTCAAGACTTTCGAGATCATTACCCAAAACCTTGTTTCCCAAAAAATCCCAAAAATGTGTCACTGTAACGCACCTTACCCTTATAAAGTATGTTGGTGAAATAAATAGTTATGTACCATGACTTTTAAATTGTCTCTTATTATATTTTTATTTTTAATAAAATAATTTTTATATTTTTTCTTTTTATTATTACTTTATAAATGATTATGTAAGAAACATTGATAGATAATTTATTTCGATATGTTGAAACACTAATTGTGTTTTTAGGAAATATGTTGTTTCAATAAAAAAATTATTTTTTATTAAATAAATAATTTTTGAAATAAATGATATTAATATAAATTATTATTATTAAATTATATTGATTAAAATTTGTGATAGTATTATTTTAAAAAGGCAAATTTAATATTTTGAAGGGTCCAAAAACAAGTACTCTCCAAAAACTAGTATTCATCTTTTAATATAGATTTTTTATTTAAAAGTGTAAATTCTCATATTAATTGAATTATATAGATAAAATAAATATTATTTTCAAAACCAAATTGTTAAAATTATCCAGCAGAAAATTTTGTATTATTTTTTATGCAAAATTATTTCTGTGTAAAAACTATATATAATATAATTATATGATATGTATAATGACAGAAAAAAAATCCAAAAAGTTATTTTATAAATACTCTAAATAGTATCCACAGCCATTATTATTTTTACAAATTAAAATAATATATTTTTTATGTCAATTATTTAATTTTATACACACTAAATGAATCCTTCACAAACTATATTATATTTTAATGTTATATAATCAGATCTTTATAAATATTTATCACCTCTACTTCACCAAGAGTATTATTTTATTTATTGCAGATCTTATCCTTATAATATAACAAATTCCACTATTATTTTGTAGAAACCAATGGTAATAACTAATCTATGGTTTGTGTGTTGGATTAATTTATCATATAGAGTCTAAACACTATGTTTATATATTTAAAAAAAATTCCCCTGTCCATAGCGATAAACCCCATCCATCCTTCAATTTATCTTCACTAAAAACTCATGGATCATAATGTTACTATAATATTTCCTCAATATATATCACCTAAGGTTTTCCCAAGATCATAATTGTGTCCTATCAAGCATTATGATGCTCCCTCTCTAGGTAATGGATCCTCTCATTCTCCGCTTTATTCAATCACATTCTTTATATTATTCAACTTTAATTCCCAATAGATCATGTTGGTAAATTTTTTTACAATAGTATTATTAAATAATACCTTTTTAAATTTAAATAATAATATAAATTTATGAATTCAATTTTTATAGTCCCATGGTTATGAAAATTTTATTATAATATTTTCAATAAATAACGATTTTTATGTAAAAATGTGAATTCTCATGTTTAGATATTTAAATGGGAAAAATTTATTTTATTTCAAAAATAATTACATCCAAACTATATAATAGATAAATACTCATTATTTTCTAAGGTTTTTGAATAGTTAATTAAAGATAAAAAATGACATAATTTTATGATATGTATTATGAAATCATAAAATCCCAAATGCAACGTAATAAATACTATAAAGTTTATAAATGACCAAATTATTGTTCCTACTTTAAAATTACCTTTTTATGTAATTTTATTATTTTTATAATTCCTTAATGGACCTCCAAAACAAAATATTGTATTTTAATGTTTTGAAATCAAGTCATTATATTCATGACTCTCTTACACATAGACAAGCATATGGTTTTAAGAAATTTAGTTCATATCCTTATGTAATAATGACATCAAATCATATTATGTATAAAAAAAGGTAAGAAACCATGGTATACTATATGGATAGGAATATTTTATTATACAGTGTCCAAAACATATGTTTTGAAATTAATAACGAATCCCCTTCCCTTTTTATATAAAAACCATATAATACCCAATTGCAATTCACAAAAAACTCTCAGATAAGGAATTTAATCTGATATTCCCAATATAAATCCCTCCCATAGTTTCCCCATACTCTTAATAATATCTTCCCAATATTTATGATGTGACCTTTCAAGGTAAGGGATCCTTTAATTATCATTTTTATTCAAGAAAACTTTTATAGAACACATTTTCCCCTATATTCATTGTTTTGATATGTGTTTACACATCCCTATTTCTACTATTTTAATTTAAAAGTTATGAGAGACCCATTTCACTCACATTAAACCTTTCCATGATTCTTTATGTGACCCCATTATTATAATGAAATTATCATGTGATATTCCCTTTCCAAAAATTTAACCAGTTAATACCCTTACCCATTTGGACTCAGTGGTTTTTTCGATGATTTATTTTTCATTCAATTGTTTAGGTTATTATGTTAAACCATATTACAATTTCATTTTACAAAACATGATTAAATCTGATCATATATTGAATGATTTATTTATCACACTTATGAGTGTACATAATGTCAATGTGATGGGTGGGACTAGAATTATAAATCCCTTTAAAAAATGGTAATTGTTTTTAACTAATGAGATTTCATGTATGGTGCACATGATTTTATACTAATCACAAAATGTTATGATATCTTTTTGTTTATTATTGAATTATGTGTATGATGTCATATGTTATGTTATCTCCAGATTCTCATACCGCATTTATGACATCATGTTATACCATGCCACATTGTTCAAGAATATGATTCCTACTACACATTTTCACCATTATATGACTTTTTTTATCACATGTATGTATTTAACTTATGCTATTATTTAATATTTCCCATTTCTTTCCATTATATCTCACCCCATTTATATGTATGTCTATAGAATATTTCATATATTTTTAAATGATCAATAAAATTTTAATGGTATTTTGTGGAGTGTTAAATATTTTTGTTGTATCTACTTCCATGATAGTCAGTTATGTTTATAATTTCCCAAATGCACTAGCATGCATGAACCTCTATGTTTCAATTATTACAATGATAACATAAAAAATTATTATTTAATGATAATTAAAAAAAGAGTTGTAAAGCCTGGAATATTAGGATGGTAGATTATTTCATAGAACATTCCCCAAACCACAATCAGGTAAATGATGTGTTCCACAAACCACATTAATGGAACTATGTACCAATCCCATGAAATTTTTTGAACATAAAAGATGTAAAATTTTGATAGGATATTTTTTATGAGGAAAAATTGATGGAGAAGATTGATTTCAGAGAAATAGTGTTGTAGATCTACACTACCCACTGGGTCAGAGATCTATGGAAGACTCAAAATTTCAAGGAATCAATGTTGTAACATAAGGATGTTATTATAAAAAAATTTCCTCCAATTTTTTATCTACGTAATGGAATTTTTGGGATGGAATTATTTTACTGGGATTAGAATACAATGACCCATGATTTTAGTATGAATATTACATTAAAAATCAAGTATCTTCATTATCATGTGATACACAAAAACAAGAAACTAAAGTGAATAATTCCCTATAATACAATAAAATATTTCCCAATATATCTAAATTATATAATTATAGGTGAATAAATGATTTTGTAAAACTAAATGAATGTAATTCATATAATAAAATGCAATTATTTTTTAAAAAATTGTTTCAAAAAATAACGCACATCTGTTACATTTTTTACTTTTGAAGAATGTCATCCATAAAATATATTGATGATATTTATGGACTGATTTTTAAAATAAATTAGTAACAACCACAAATTATTTATATAATATATATTATGTAAATTATTTGTGTATAAAAATTGGTTTTTAGACATTTTTTTCATGTATGATATATTTTTTTTATTTAAATGATAAATTTTTCAATTATTTAATTTGATTTTGTTTAAATAAAAACATTTATGGATTAATAATATCAAAACAATAATAGTTTAGTTTTTTGGATTTATATTTTATATTAAATTTCTTTTAACTAGTGAAAATTATTATTTCCACCAATATCATATTTATGATATCATCACAATGATACATGTGTGAAAAAAATAATATAACCATTTTTAGGATTAAATGTTTATTTAAGGAGTAAAATAATTCATTAAAATTTAATATTTATTATTTGGATAAGAATTCGTTATATTTTCGCACTGATGATAGATTTTATTCTAATAAAAACTATTTTTTTCCATTACCATTAATTAAATATTCATAATGAACCTGTGGTTTTGGATTTCCTTAAAAGTAAAAAATATAAAATTTTATCAACCATAAAAAAAATTAAATTTCATTGGAATCAATGTTATAAATAATTTTTTTTAAATAATCATGATCCCTGAAATCACAAAATAAGGATAAGAATGTTTCATTTATATAATCATAAAAAATAAATCCTTATCTAGAGGTTCATCTCCCTTACCATATTCACATATCGAATATACTCTTATAGTATATTGGGTTCACTCTTTATTCCCATTATCATAGTGAAAATAGTCTTATGGTGGAATGGGTTCACTTCTTATTCCTTTAAAAGTTTCACACTAATGATATCAACCCACATTATTTGATTACATGATCACCATTCTTATATTAATCATGGTATTGGAAAATATTCCAATTATTTATTTATTCCATTTTCCATTTTGGAGAAGGTATCGATATGGCATATGAGAAAATAAAACATAAGGACAATGTTTTTAGAAATTTACCATTAATAAGAAGTAACCTAATAATGGAAATTCATTATTTATGTCATATATAATGAACCATATTAATTACATATGTTACTCTTTAATTTCATATATTTTGTGTAATAATTTTTTGATTGTTATTATTTGTTTAAATAACGATGGTGTTATATCATCACTCATGTTGGTGCATGAACTGACTCAAATAAGAACATGATATTATAGATAATGAGTTACAGTTTTGAGATACATAATAATAGTATAATTTTTTATTAATAATACATATGATAAAATAAGATCATTATACTGTAAAATGAGATTCATAATTATCTTATATTATATGGTAATTGAATATGATAGATTGGAATTGGGACTCTTATATTTAAATATTATATCTTTATCAACAAGATTTTCTTCAGATTAAATGATTTATGTGTCCTAATTGGAACTATAAGATACAAATAAACCGAATAATTATTTAGAGAAGTAAAATGGTAATTGATTAAATAGATAACCAAAGGTAATGAGTGGACTGTGATGGTTTGATGAGGGGTCCTTTTATAGGTGAACATTGAATTGAATTTTCTGATGTATTCATTACATAATATATAGTATTATTATTTTAAAATGAATTTAGTTGAAAAGTAGAAAAATAATTGATATGGTATGTGAAACCCCACATACTAAAAATTATGTGATAAATTTTCTTGATACTTTTTGCTTTCAACTTATTATTTCCCTTTTTACCGCATAATTACTTTTTCAATGGATAATCTATTTTTTCCTCGAAATATATTTTCATTCATAAAAATTTTACTAAGATTATTACAGAATTCATTTTACATAATCAAAAAATTAGAGTCTATTTAATCGAATTCAATTTCTGAATATAATAAATTTATCTTTTATAATGAATATATAAATTATATATAAAAATGTTATTTTATCAAAAAATTTCATATTAATTTTTATGTTTTCATAATATCATTTTATATCAATTGATAATTAAATGAGCCTTTATGTATTTTTTTTATTTAATACATTTAATAATAATAACTTCTGAAAATAAACCAATAAAATTTATTAACATAAAAAATACCACAAAAATTTAAAAAGTTCATTGAACAATATCACATTTACTGTTTGACATCATCTCATTAAATAATATTATTTATTCATATCCATTTAATTTTAGAAACCCATTAGTATTATAATATTTATAAAAAATTATATACACATAAAATCATTATATTTTAAATAAACTACTATCTGATGACATAAAATATTTTTAATGAAATATTTTTATTAAATATTTTTATTTTATTTAGGATTTATTTATTTATTATAAATTATATTACATTTATGTTGATGTTAACTATGTATGAAATAACAATGTAACTATTGGATGTAAATATATGAGACACACATAGATCCCACTACCTTATATCTAATATATATATGTCCAATGTCTATATATATAAAATCATATTAGAATACTATATAAGAAATTACATAAATCTATTGAATCATTCATCATACCCATTTTCCCATTTTAGAATATTTATATTATATTAATAATTTTATCATTCTTCCTATAGTTATAATCAATAGAATGATTTTCAATGAAAATCTTTAGGATTAGTATTTCATTTTTTGGCCTTTTTATTAACTTTTGGTTGTTTTAATTTTTTATTTTTCTTATTGAATTCCCATATAATATAATCGAAATTAATTAATTTTTATCATAAAATGTATTAATATTTTGTAATAAAATGTATCTTGGATACTTTTAGTCTATTTTTGTTTATGTACTTTTTTTATTTAAATGGAAACAAAAATGAAAATCCCAGAGTGTTACACTATACCTCTTCAAAATAATTTCTCCCTTGAAATTTAATTGTTGGAACTAAAATATATGAGGGTTATTCTATATTCATGCATCTTCATATTCCAATTTACCTTCCACAATCTTATAATTCATCCAAAAAATATAAAACGTGTGAGGGGTCTTATTTTATTAAACATTATCATTAATATCAAAGATTTATATTGGCAGTTACTCATAGGAGTGATCATATTACACATGTACTATATCAATATTTAGTATATGTGAAAGATCAGGTATATAAATTTTGAAAAATTAAAAATGATACACATCATGTACACGGGATATATTGGTGGAAGTGTAATTTAATAAATATCATCCACATAATTTCAATGGTTTAAAAAGGAAAACTTATCTATATATCAATATTCCATTCTATAAATCTTAAAACACTATTAAATTGTAATATTCTATGTAATATCCATTCTCAAACATCTAACTATAGTTCCAACTGATTATTATATTGGTATATGAAATATAAAATTTCAATTGTTATAATTTTCCATTGAACGGTTTGAATATTTTTTATAACTCTTTATAAATATTTAATCCCAAAAATCTTACTCTCTCAAGCTTCATTAAAATATATTATAGTTACACATTTTTTCTTTTATAGATACTAACATGGATCCATTTAAATATGAGAATGGAATTTATTGGTAAATGTGAACTCTACCACGGGAAGTAGTTGATCTCAAACTCCATTATATCCATTGAAAATAATCATATAATTTTTTATATGTATTAAAAGGTCATTTTATATTGAACATTAGTTAACAGATGATAATCATTGTTGAATTTATTCATTGTAATCAATTACTTTTTTATATTTATCCCAAACATTTTGGAATTATTACTTTAATTGGTCCTATGACAACATAAAATAGAAAAAATGATGATGTTATCTAATTTTAAAGATAATTTCATAAATTGTTAATCATCCCCATATAATGCAATCATTCATCATTTGTTTATTTGAAAACCAAGAATCAAGATACAAAATCTAAAATACCCCTCATAATTTTTTTTCCACTGGAAAATATTATTGATATCACTGTATATATTTTTCATCCATTGGTGAATATAGAAGGATGAGACTTTTGCATCATCTAATTGTTACTTCTTTAATTTTGGTATGGATATGACACATATTTATTTTCTACAATATAAAACTCCATTATTATCATGGTTGAAATATAACATATTTCATACCAACTTCTAAAATATATATCCTCCTTTTGGACATCATTAATCATCACATGTTGGGAATTTAGTTCAATAAATTGATGAGAATATTATTTCCCTCATTGCATTATTATTTCAAGGTCTATACTTTTAAAACTGATGGGTTGAAGTCTATTTCAATCCTTATTATGGATATGGTTAAATGATCTTTTAATCTAAGATCATAATTCACATTATTCTCCTCCTTATGCGGTAATTGGTTGAGAAATTTTGCACTTTCATCAACTCAATCCATATTCATTAGTTCTTTTTCGACTCCTTATGCATAGAGATATATTTTAAGAATTTATATTAAATATATATGTCACATTTTTTACCATAGGGATAATACATCTACATTAAAAATACAATCAAGATGACCCAACACAACACTTAGCACATACAAACAATATGTTTCAAGGGTTTTATTTATCCACATTGAATGGAAACTAGATTCTGGTTATCATGTATAGTCACTTAGAAATGGTTTCAACATTATCATGAAAATAATACCAATAATAGAATCTTTACATAAAATCTTGCACGGGTAGCCCATAATGGGACCCATATAAAAAATAGTTTTAATACGAATTTAATGAACCAATAAGGTAATTTATTATAGTAAAATGAAAAATATATCAAAATAAAATTAAAAATACATGTAACATAAAGATAAAATCATATAAAAAACAAAAAAAAACCCAATAGAATGTTCAGGGTTGACAATGCCAATGCATAACATCCAAAATTAAAAACAAAAGTACTCCAAAACCATGGTCATTATAATAACACCCGTAAAATATCCCAAAAACAAATTTCATCCAAAGACTATTATCAATTGAGTCCTATTAATAGATCATATTTGTATAATCTTAAATAAATACATAAGAGTTGCATACACCCATGGGGTGTAAGGAGGGTCTGATTAAACAATGCTCAGTAGGAGTTCACTGAATTGTCTATGAAAGTCAATTTTAAAAAACATTTTAACAAATATATTTTGGAATATAATTATAAAATATTTTATTCATATTTAAATTAATGAAACAAGTAATATTACATGTTTGTAATGTCCCATGACCAATAGGCACTATATCTGGTTCCCTAAGTCAGGGTGCTATATGACCTATAAAAAGCCTCCCCATATGACAGAGGTTTTGGACTAGCAGCAAGGTTCTAATAGAACATGTTGTGCGATTATACCATTTTTATAGAAGTACAAAATATAAGATAATATATGAATTAATAGAAACAATTAAATAATAAACATGCATCACAATCCATTTCCCAACACTGGGTACAAACTAACAACCAAAAAATTAATAATCTATGTAATTACATAATGTGTGAAATGTAAAGAAAACCGCAAAAAATGAAACACTATAGAATACCATAAAGGATCCAAACTCCAAGTCTCAATCCATTATCCATGAACGTCCCATTCCCAAATAACTATATAGAAAAGGTCCCTTAACCTAGTCTAGATCTATAACCATGATGCCCGATCGATTACACAATGGAAACTTGAGGAGTGTGTGAGTAAAACTCAGTAGGCCATCAAAAATGATGTCCAGAAAATATCCATTATAAAAAAGATATTTTATATAGCATCCTTATAAACAACAAAATAATAAAAATATAAACTGGGATGAATTTACTAACATAGATCACTTTATCCTTTTTTCCATATTTATTTCCATGGGTTAACCATTTTCATAAAATACACTTTATCCTATGTCAGTCATATAAACTATTAATAATCGGGGAGATTCATGTTCCCTACATCACTAATGAAAACATTATATAATATAAAAAATTACACTTCTCTTGGATCATCAGTCAAGGTATCCATGTCCCATGCATTCATTGTTGGTAGAGTGCCTTATTTTGACTCCCTAACTCATGCATTATAGAGGTGGGGATTAGGGCCTCAGTCCAACCAGACCCATGGGTGAAGATCAAAATGTTCAATACCCCTCCTATGACCAAGCCATGTGAAATTTATTATATAAACATTAAACACATATAATAAGTAAAAACCCATCACTCATTGAAAAAATTTACCATTTTAATGAACAATTCATGCCACCCATATATAATCATCATTCGTCAACACATTGACTAATTTATCATTTACTTGCTCAACCAATTTAACACATACATCATTCAGTATTCATAACTAATTAAAACACATACCATTTATTTACCTTAAACAACTATCAAACACGTTCCCATTAAATTCCTTAATCTAATTAACACATTTATTATTTACATGCCTTATCCCATCAACACATTTCCTATCTACAAACCATAATTCATTTTATAAATTTTCAATTGTAAAAAACACTCCTTATGGTAGGCCAGTGAGTAGACAAAATTACCATTAGTCCAGTTCATAACTCATGATAAAATATAAATATTTTCATCAAGGGATATATCTCATAACAACTCAATTATATACTTATCAACTCAATTCCGTTTTAAATAAAGAATATCCACTCATGAGTGGCCCTTAACCTGATCTTATCAACCTTGATGCATCCCACTAGGATCATGAGGTGTTGAATTGGTCAATTAACAAATTAATTCATCATTTCTATAATATAAAATAAAATAGAAATTATTGTATAATAGTCATAAAACCACATGGACATAAATGTACCCACATGACTATGTGATATAACTTTTATACCACCAACCAAAATTTCAAAGTCAAGTTCTCCCTTAAACATAGACATATATTAGGAGAAAATCCACCCTTAAATATGAATCCTATAATCCACTGGAATAAGAGAGTTAGAGTTGTTTCGAAGATGATGAATGATCCATAAGACCTAAAACAAGAAAAAGAAGGAATATGAGTTCTATGCTCACTCGGAGCTTCGATCCACACCCAATGGTGCTCCAAACGGCTTAAAATGGGGGTGATCGATCCTTGGAATGTTTTATAGGAATGGTTCTTTACCCATGGATGAAGTATGATTAATTAGTAGGGAATTTGGTTAAAAAATCCTAAATCATAAGGAAAATATTGTCAATTACCCCTACATTAATGAGGCATAATATTTGGCTACACAGTTGGCTAAACCTTGTGCCAACTATGCGTACCCTTTATCCTAGGGGTCACATGTCACATGGCCTCATGGGGATCCACCATAGTTTGAAAAACCATGTTGTAACCATGCTGAATGGATTGATCCAATCCTACATTATTCCAATTCCCCCATTTCCTAGTTTAACCAACCACAGAACCCTTATATATGAATACATGGTTAGGAATCACAATTACTTCTAAAACTTTTCCTACCGGGTAACATGCACTAGAAGGATCATTCTTCTCTATTTTTTTATAATAAACTCGGGGACACACTGAACCTCCTCTTAATCTTATACAACCATTCATAAATAATTTTAAAAGTGTTTTATCAAAAACATAATCCAAAAAACACCTCATTAGATTTCCAAAATCATAAAACCTACCCACATGTCAAGACCGAGAAATTTAAAGGAAATATTTTTTATTAAATACTTTGGAATTTTACGATTCTTCGGTTTCTGACGGCACTTGATTCCAAGGCCTGGTGTGCCCAGAATCAATTTATGAAGTTTTGTTCTGGTACGTTCAGTAAACGTATGTGCGGGTTTTTCTATTATTTGAACTGGTGATCGGAATTAAAATCGGAGGGCACCGATGAACTCGCGGCACAGGTATTCACTTAGGTGGACCTTTATCGCAGTGGCGTTTACTCAGGAGGAGAAGTTAATTTTTGGGGTTTAATGAAAAAAGTTAAATAAAATTTTTGTGAACAATTTTATTTATCTTTGGTGTGGGACCCACACCCACATAACCGCTACTGAGAGGATATTTATGAGGTGGGGCCCACACGAGCCCTAACTTTTCACTTCCTCTAAACTCCCCATTAACACCCCCCTTTAATTAATTTGACAACTCCCCCTTAATGAATGTTATCTCTTTACCTCCGTCTCTCCCCTTAATATTTGAAAACTTGTTTAATTAATGAATTGAACTCCAATTTATTAATTAAACTGTTATAATTTTGAATTTCATATATGAATAAAATAATAGCATTAGTTATTATTTTCGTTTGGAACTCATTGTGTTGGGAGGATTTTTGGGTGAGCTCAAGAGAAGAATAGTGTTCTTCTTCTGATGAAGAACACTGTTATTCAACGATGAACAACTCGGACGAAGAACAATGTTCTTCAACGATGAACAACTCTGAAGAAGAATGCGAGGGACACGATCACCATCCTCCACTACATAAACTAGGGCTAGGAAGGAGGCATCACCACAACGAATGCTACCTACCTCCCTCATCCTTCAACATTGACGGAACGACACAATCATCCGCGACGCCGACCATCGTGATGCTCATCTTCCACAGCTCATCGACAAACGAACCTTAATCAAGGTAGGGGGTTTGCTTCAATTTTAAATTGAATACAATTTTTCTTTGTCCCTCAATGAAATCATGTTATATCTTCGACCTTATAATACCACCTAACACAGAGGGCTCGGGCCGAACGAACACGGCCCGACGACCCTCCATTGATCCTCATTTTATTTCGATGGAGATGGTAACAGAATAGGTGGCAGCGACTGAAGAAGACCACGGAACTGGGTGTCACGCGAAGAGGGAAGGACCGTGACCTGAAACCGTGGGCCGCTCGGACGATGAAGAACTGGCCGGCTAAAGCTGGTTAGACCGACGAGACTGCGGCACCACAAGGGGCGCCGAGCTGTAGAGGAGCACGGCCCGCGTTCTTCCGGCTGCTTTGGCAGCATACCGACCAGCCACCAGCCGGCCAAGATGATGGAGGTCCTGGCACTCGTATGTGCTGCATGGAAGGAGCGTAGCCCGCCCATGCGGGCCGCTCGATCCGGGAAGACCGGTCGGCTTCGGCCGGCCGGATAGGAGGGAGGCGCCTCTCGGCATCGTCGGTTTGGGAAAGCTGGGGGGCGCGCCCTCCTGCATCGCTCGGCCACCCCGGCCGATCCGCTCGGCTAGCCAGGATGCGCCCTGCCGGGATGCACCGTGCCGTGCCCCTGGAGTAGGGTCGCGCCCTAATGGGTCGGGCTGCACGCTTCACCGGTCTGGTCTGACACCAGCTGGGTCAGACCAGCCAAAACCGGGTCAACCCGACCCGTCATCCACGAGGCTTAACGGGTCGGGCCCTTTACGCGTAAGTGCGCATAACTTCATGACCATGCATCTGATTGATGCGTAATATGCAGCACTGGGATCCTTACTACAAAATGGTCCTTTTGAAATACTCTAAGTTAGTTCTGGACGACTTCGGAAAATAGCCATGTTTGGAATGAGCGTAATTCCAACCGTGCCCCTGGAATGGAAAATCCAATAACTCTCAGACTGGGCGTCCGATTGATGCGTCATCTATCTTGTTGGGTTCCTTTTGATGAGACGGAACTTTGGGATACATCAGCTATGGCTTCGTGACAGTTGATGTATCGACCCCCTGGCTCGATGAATGAACCCTCCCGTAATTGAGCATGTTGTGTGTGGGAACCCTAGAGCTAGTTGTGACTACAATGACTACCGTACTGGAATCCTCCATGGGTTTGACGACGACAACTACTATACTAGAATCCTCCATGGGTTTGATAGTAATGACGACTATACTTGTATCCTAACTGGGTCTAATAGTTTGACTTCTATACTAGTATCTTATGTGGGTCTGACAGAGTAGGTGGCCTAGTATCCTATGTGGGTCCGATAACTTAGCTAGTAATGTATCCTACGTGGGTCTGATAGCTTAGATGAATCAGTGACTACATCTAATCATCTCTATCACTATATGAATGATGTATACCTATGTGATCTGATTCATGACTTTCAATCATTATCATCGATTTGATTGACTAAATTTCCTATGTGGACGGGATTGTGCTTGGGCTCGAGAGTTGGAGCCAAACTGTAATTGAAAACTTAGGTATATGTATGGGCATATAGCTAAGTAGATTTGGTTGATACTTCATGATTGTATCTTCCTTATGTTTTTTATACTTCGTGTATTCTAGGAGACCTTCGGGGGTCTTGGGGTCCCTACTGAGTATCATTATACTCACCCGTGCACGGGCTATGCCCACACCTCATTGTGTTGGATGCAGACAATGGACAGCGTTGACAGAGGCCGAGAGCAAGCCAGGACAGGACGGTACCCGGAGGTGGACCACACGATGAGATCGTACTTAGAGAGGACCTATAGACATGGAGTTCTGAGGTGGACTTTTGTACCGACCCTATAGGTAGGGTATTCGGCGGACATTCCAGGAGCTACCATTTTTAGCTGTTTTCCCTTTTTCAATTGTACTTTCTTTCCATTGTACCTGTACTTTACTATTAGGCTTGTATATTCAGCCCCTTTACATTCAACACTACTTTTTGTACATTGTTTTAACTTAGTGTTTACTTCATGTTGAGTACTCTGTTGTTTTTGTTTAATTTCATAAAGGCAATGCCTTCCCGGCTTAGAGATTTACTCTTTTTGGTGCTAGTCGCCAGCCCCTGGCCTATGGAAGGCAGGTTTGGGGTAGTCACAGCACGAGCCCCGAGGACGAGTCGTGATAATTGGTATCAGAGGAGTCGGTTCTACCATATAACATTGGACTCTAATCTATTTTACTGTGAATAAATAGCGTTAATAGTATTGAGTGTGGTATTCAGTCCAGGGAATACAGTGTTGGTGTGGTGGCCAATGTATCCATACACTAGGACCCAGACCTCTGATTTTAGACTCAGTCCACGAAAACACTGATTGCATGTGTGTTTCAAAAGTTTTCTTTGTAATTACTTTGTGTCATATCACGATATATACTTTTTTGACCATGGAACACCTATTTCTTTTTATGATATCCCCACGAAGGCAGATAGCTAGGGTTCAGAATTACTTACGACATAGTAGCCCACCGAGCGACGAGGCCTCAATGTCGGGCCCCATTACTGCGGAGGCACCAGTGGTACAACTACCCACTGAGCCACTGATACCACCATCCCCAATAGAAGAGAGTGTGTGTCGTCTGAGCATGTTGCACGAGTTTTAGCGACAGAGGCTGCCCAGGTTCCGCGGAGAGATAGACCCACAAGCAACTGAGGATTGGTTAGAGGCTGTCTTCAGGGTTTTCATATTGGTAGGGACACCAGTCGATCTTATGGTGATCCTTTCCATGAGTCTCCTACATGCAGTAGCAAGTAGATGGTGGGGCCTAATTCTACAGGTGCATGACGAGGCATCCTTACTATGGATGAACTTTGAGAGTCTTTTCCGCTTTGATTTTTTTCCAGCCACCCTTTGTGCGGTGTAGATACAGGAGTTACTACATCTATGGCAGGGCAGTATGACAGTAGCTCAGTACTCGATGAGGTTCACTGACCTCTCACGCTACTCCACGGACATGGTACAGGACCCATTCTTTAGGGCTCTGGACTTTGAGGAGGGACTCAGACATGAGATTAGATCTTCTATGATCTCCCTCAGTATTCTGACGCAGGCAGTAGTACTAGAGAGAACCCTTCTTGTAGAGAGATTTCTTGCTGACTCAACAACACCTATGAGACCCATCGCAGGATGAAACATAGTGGAGTCTTCTGCAGCCGGCAGTAGACAGTTGACGCAGAGGTCTAATCAGACCAGGCCATCAGGTGGGAGACCTCAGGATTTAGGTTCGGTTGTGCGAGGCACACGAAACCGAGCCAGCAATACAAGGAGCAGGCAGTGCTATGCATGCAGTGGGCAGGGTCACATGGCTCGAGACTGTCCGACCCGCCATGCTGATGAGGAGCAGATAGTAGAGGTACCTCCCAGGAAGAGGCAGAGGTTCGACTATGGTGGTCCTTCGGAAGTAGGCGGACGAGGCAGAGGAGTTGGTCGAGCAGCGGGTGGTGGACTATGTTTCGAGGCTCTACCACCACCACCAACAGGAGGTCCACCCCGACCACAGGGAGCTGGCATACATGAGAAGGCTCAGCTCTAGGAAATCGAGGCCTATTACCATGGAGCACCTGAGATGATTTTAGATACTATCTATGTCTAATCCACCCTTGATGCAGTACTTATAGACACAGGTGCGAGTCATTCTTTTATTGTCACTTCCCTTTTTCGGAGCTCGGAGATTCCGACGGAGCCGTTGGCTTAATCCTTACGGCTAGAGACTTTTAAGGGAGTAGACTCGATGATTACACACGGGTGTCGGAAGTGTGAGATTCCTCTAAGAGGTGAGATATTTGGATGTGATCTTCTTGTAGTGGCATCGAGGCCTTATGATGTCATCATGGGTATGGACTGGTTGTCTACATTCCATGATCGAATAGACTGCTTTAGGTGCAATGTGTGGTGTTTCTGCACGGATGGGAGCAGGTTCACCTTCACCGACAATAAGGGAGCCTTCGCAGCGCAAGATGGACTTATGCAGAGGAGAGGATAGTCGGTCACACCTCAGTTGGCTACTCTCATCCTCAGAGTGGTTGATGTGCGGTGTCCGAGTTTTCCTGTTGTGGTGGATCAGTATGTAGACGTTTTTCATAACAACATTATAGGACTAACTCCTCGCAAAGAGGTGGACTTCTACATAGACCTGTACCCCGGGACAGCACCGATATCTACTCCAGCATATCGGATGGCTCCTGCTTAGCTTCGTGAGATACAGGTACAGCTGGAGGACTTGCAAGGGAAGGGAATTATCTGACCCAGTGTTTCACCCAGGGCAACTCCAATTTTGTTTTCCAAGGAGGATGGGAGCTTGTGACTGTGTGTCGACTACCGTCACCTGAATCAGGTGACAGTGAATAATAGGTACCCACTCTCGAGGATTTATGAACTCTTTGCTCATCTCAGGAGAGCATGATGTTTTCGAAGATAGACCTTGAGTCAGGATATCACCAGCTCAGAGTTCAAGACGATGATGTGGAGAAGACGTCCTTCAGGTGTCGGTATGGACACTACGAGTTCATGGTTATGCCCTTCGGCATAACCAATGCACCAGAAGTGTTCATGAGTCTCATAAATAGGATATTCTAGCCTTACCTCGGTCAATTTGTCATAGTTTTCATCAAAGACATACTTATTTACTCGACCACAGAGGAGGAACACGCCTACCACTTGCAGGTTGTACTGGATACACTTTGAGAGCACCAGCTTTATGGTAAGCTTTCGAAGTTCCAGTTCTAGATTCGAGAGGTTCACTTCTTGGGATATGTTATCTCGGAGGATAGAGTTGCAGTGGATCCAGTGAAGATCGAGGCAATACTTTCTTGGGAGCCACCCATGAGCGTGAAAGAGGTGTTGAGTTTCCTAGGTCTGGCTGGGTACTATCGGAGGTTTGTGGCTGACTTCTCCAGAGTAGCATCACCACTTTCAGCCTTGAAAAAGAAGGGGAAACCCTTCGTATGGTCAGAGAGATTCCAATAGAGCTTTCAGGAGCTGTGGCATAGATTGACCAGAGTTCCAATCTTGAGGCTACCAGAGGAGGGCGTAGGACACATAGTTTACTACGACGCATCAGGGACCGGACTCAGGTGTGTCATGATGCTGAGCAAGTGGTGATCGCTTAAGGTTCATGGTAGTTGAGACAACACTAACAGAAATATGCTACCCATGACCTGGAGTAAGCAGTAGCGGTGATGGCTCGAGTTCTTCCAAGACAATGAATTCGAGATAGTCTATTCTTCTAGGAAGGGGAACGTAGTAGCAGATTCCCTTAGCAGGAGGTCAGGCATACAACTACTAGGAGAGGCGACGAAGAAGCTAGCCGCATTACATATATCCTTTGTGGATAGAGATGGAGTATCCTTTCTTCAGTCTCTCACAATCACGCCTCCACTTCTTCAGTGAGTCAGAGGGGCACAATGTGGGTGTATTGAATGTGATACATGATGTGCTCAGTTATCCATAGGGCAGGAGCTTGATCGATTTTCTGAAGGAGGGGAGCACATCATCCACTACAGGGGATGAACCATGGTACCAATTGCACTATAGGAGGATGTGCTGAGGGAGTTCCACAATTCCCCGCTAGCAGTACATCCAGGAGTGGAGAAGATGTATCAGGACCTTAGACAACAACATAGGTGACCGGATATGAAGAAGTTTGTAGTAGAGATCGACTCACGATGCCTCACCTATCAGCAGGTGGAGGTGGAGCACCAGGTACTGGCAGGCTTGGTAAAGCCCTTAGAGGTCCCAGAGTGGAAGTGGGATGCGATATCCCTGGATTTCGTGATGAGGATTCCACGTACATCCAGAGGGCATGAATCTATTTGGGTGATTTTTGACTGACTCACCAAGTTGTCCCAATTCCTACCGATCAGAGAGAAGGGATTGGTAGAGATATTGGGATGCCTCTACATTCAAGAGATCGTACGACTTCATGGTATTCCATCATCTATCAATTCCGATCGAGATTCTCGTTTTACTTCCCGGTTGTGGAAGCACTTTCAGGAGGCTTTTGGAAAATATCTACGTCTGAGCACCGCCTTCCATCCCCAAAAGGACAGCCAGAATGAGAGGACAATTTAGACTCTCGAGGACATGCTATGTGCATGTGTCCTCGACTTTGGACGCAGTTGGGATGATCATCTACCCTTGTTGGAGTTTGCATACAACAACAGCTATCACTCCACCATTAAGATGGCACCTTACGAGGCACTGTACGGCCAACCTTGCGGATCACCTCTGTGCTGGACTGACCTAGGGGAGTCAGCACTTGTAGGACTAGATACAGTTCAAGCCATGGCGGAGAACGTGCAGATCATCCAGGAGTTGATGAAGACTGCGCAGAGCAGAAAGAAGTCTTATGCTGATAGGAGACGGAGACCACTAGAGTTCGAGGATGGTGACGACGTTTTCTTATGGTACTCTCCTCGATGAGGACTACGGATATTTGGATGGGGCAGCAAGTTATCTCCACGTTTCATCAGACCTTTCCATGTCCTTAGCAGAGTAGGCGAGGTGGCTTACCGCCTGGCCCTTCCACCACAGTCGCACCGAGTGCATGACGTCTTCCATGTATCTCAGCTGAGGAGATACGTGCACGACCCGACCCACATCATCAATCATGGTGAGATTGAAATCTACGATAGGGAGACATTCACAGAGGTCCTGGTGGATATTGAGGATCGATAGGAGCGGGTCCTACCTAGATGGTCGATTCCTCTAGTGCGCATTCGTTGGCAGCACGAGAACCTCCAGGAGCGCACTTGGGAGCGGGAGGCTCAGATGCGAGCTCAGTACCCCCATTTGATTCCCTATTATGTGTTATAGATTTACAGGGATGTAAATACCTAAGGTGGGAGTAATTAAAAGATCCGAAAATTTAATGGAATATTTTTTTCCTTAAATACTTTGGAATTTTACGAGTCTGTGGTTTCTGACGGCACGTGATTCCGAGGACGGTGTGCCCGAAATAAATTTCTGAAGTTTTGTTTAGGTATGTTCAGTAAAGATATGTGAAGGTTTTTCTATCTTTTGAACAGATTATCAAAATTGAAATCTAAGGGCACCGATGAACTTGCAGTGTCGCTATTCGCTTAAGGGGACCTTTATTGCAGTTGTGTTTGCTCGGGAGGAGAAGTTAATTTTTGTGGTTTAATAAGAAAAGTTAAATAAAATTGTTCTGAACAATTTTATTTATCTTGGGTAGTTATATCCTACAAGTGGAAGTTATTGGTGGGACCCACACCCACATAACCTCTCATGAGAGGATATTTGTGAGGTGGGGCCCACACGATCCCTAACTTTTCACCTCCCCTCAACTCCCCATTAACACCCCCCTTTAATTAATTTGACAGCTCCCCCTTAATGAATGTGATCTCTTCACCTCCCTCTCTCCCTTTAATATTTTCCAACTCTTTTAATTAATGAATTGAACTCCAATAAATTAATTAAAGAGTTTTAATTTTGAATTTCATGTGTGAATAAGATAATAGGCTTACCTATTATTTGATCTTGGTACTTGTTGTGTTGGGAGGATTTTTGGCTGAGCTCAAGAGAAGAAGAGTGTTCTTCTTGTGATGAAGAACATTGTTCTTAAACGATGAAATACTCCGATGAAGAACATCATTATTCAATGACGGACAACTCTGATGAAGAATGCAAGGGACTTGATCACCTTCATCTACTACATCAACTAGGGCAAGGAAGGAGGTGATGCCACAAGGAACACTACCTACCTCCATCTTCCTCCAACGTTGATGGAATGACACTATCTTCCGCAATGCCGACCACCGCGATGCTCGTCTTCCATGGCTCGTCGATGAACGGACCTTAATCAAGGTAGGGGGTTTTCTTCATTTTTAAATTGAATAAAATTTTTCTTCATCCCTTGATGAAATCACGTTATATCTTTTGCCTTATAATACCGCCTAACGTGGAGGGCGTGGGTCGAACGAACACGGCCCGAAAACCCTCTGTTGATCCTCGTTTTATTTCAAAGGAGACAGTAACGGAAGAGGTGGTGGCGACAGAAGTGGACCGTGGCACCGGGTGCAGCGAGAAGAGGGATGGACCGCAACCCACAACCGCAGGCCAATCGGTCGATGAAGAACCATCCGGCTAAAGCCGGCCTGACCGAAGAGAATGTGGCGCCCCAAGGGGTGCCGCGCTGCGGAGGAACGTGACTCGCATTCTGTGGGCTGCTTCGGCGGTGAGCTGGTCGGCCACCTGCCGGCAAGGTTGAGGGAGGTTGGGGCACCTGTAGGTGCCGCATGGAAGGACTGCGGCCTGCCCATGCGGGCTTCTCGAGCTGCGAAGACCAGCTAGCCTCGGCCGGCTGGATAGGAGGGTGGTACCGCTTGGCGCCACCGGTTCGGAAAAGCCCCCCCCCCCCCCAGCATCACTCAGCCACCTGGTCCGAGCCGCGGCCCACAGAGCTGGGTTGCGCCCCGCCTTGCTGGGTCACGCCGCCCCAAGACGTGCCGCACCACGCCGGGTTGGGCCGCGCTGCGCCGGGTCGAGCCGCGTTGCGCTGGGCCGGGCCATGCCCCGTCGGGTCGGGCCGCGTGCTTCACCGGGCTGGTCTAACACCAGCCGGGTCGAACCCGCCAAAACAAGGTCGACCCGACCTGTCAGCCACTGGGCTTAACGTGTCGGGCTCGTTACACTTCACTGTGAATAACTTCACGACTGTGCGTCCGATCGAAGCACCGTTTGCGGCACTGGGACCCTTAGGATGAAACGGTCCTTTTGAGATACTCTAAGTGAGTTCTGGACAACTTTGGAAAATGGTCATGTGTGGAATGAGCATAATTCCAACCGGGCCCCTGTAACGAAAAAGCCAATAAATCTCAGACCGGGCGTCTGATTGACACGCCTTCTATCGTGTTGGGTTCCTTTTGACGACGCAGAACATTGAGATACATCAACTCTGGCTTTGTGACAGTTGATGTATCAACCCCTTGGCTCGAAGAGAGGACCCTCCCTGAATAGAGCATGCCGTGTGTGGGAACCCTAGAGCTGGCTGCGACTGCAACGACTACCATAATGGAATTCTATGTGGGTTCGATGACGACGACAATCGTACAGGAATCCTCTGTGGGTTCGAAAATGACAACTACTATACTGGAATCCTCCGTGGGTTTGACAGCGATGACTACTATACTTGTATCCTATGTGGGTCCGACAGTTTGACTTCTGTACTAGTATCTTTTTTGGGTCTGATAGAGTAGCTGGTCTAGTATCCTACGTGGGTATGATAGCTTAGATTTTCTAGAATCCTACGTGTGTCCGACAGCTTAGATGAATTAGTGACTACATCTGATAATCTCTATCACTGTACGAAAGATGTATACTTGTGTGAGCTGAGTCTTGATTTTAAATCATTATCATTGATGTGATTGAATTTCATACCTGTGTGGACTGTCTTGTTCTTGGGCTCGAGAGTTACAGTCGAATTGTAATTGATAACTTAGGTATATGTATTGGAATATACCTAAGTAGAGTTGGTTGATACTTCTTGATTGTATCTTTCTTCTGTGGTTTATCCTTCATCGATTCTGGGAGACCTTCGGGGGGTCTCGGGGTCCTTACTGGGTATCATTATACTCACCCCTGCACGGGCTATACCCAAAGCACGTTTTCTTGGATGCAGAAGACGGAAAGCATTGACGGAGGCTGAGAGCGAGCCAGGACCGGACGATACTCGGAGGTGGACCACACGATGAGACGGTACTCGGAGCGGACCGATATACATGGAGTGCTGAGGTGGACTTTTGTACCTACCCTACAGGTACAATACTCGGCGGACGTTCTAGGAGTTGCCATTTTTAGCTGTTGTCCCTTTTTTAGTTGTGATGGCTTTTTGTTGTACCTGTACTTAACTATTGGGCTTGTATTTCCATCCCACTTACTTTCAACAATACTTTTTTATATAGTTTTCACATAGTGTTTACTTCTTGTTGATTACTCTATTTTGTTTGATTACTTTCATAAAGGCAGTGCCTTCCTAGCATAGGGATTTATGCTTTTTGGTTCTATTTGCCCGCCCCTATATTATGAAAGGTGGGCTTGGGGTAGTCACAACATGGGCCCCAAGGATGGGTCGTGACACACATTACTGTAGATTATCTTCATGTTGCTCTTTCAAGCATCACTGAGCATTCAAGGTAAAGAGATCAGGATAGAAGGCCCACATATCTGTCTCTCCCTCCCATGTAACTTCTAAAATATTTCCATGATTCCATAATACTCAATTTAGTGACACAATATTGCCTCGTAAGACATTCTTACTACGATCAACAATACAACCCATATGCCCTACAAATGATGCATGAACCTCGTGATCTACATTAACCTAATATATTACACGAGAAGGGTTAGGGAGATACTATAGAAGCTATTACACAAGAAATATACCATTCAAGACACTATACCACTATGCAATAACCAATTTTTAAGCCACCAGTCTAATCCTCTCCAAAATATTAAATGTTTCAATGTACCTGGGTGCCAACTTACATTGTTTATCAATATAAAGGTGGACCAACCTTTTCAACACCGAAAGTAATATATTTTCCACCATAAACTCAAGAGTCTGACAACATCAAATGACATACAAATTATACCCTCTCTTAGCTATATCCAAGTTTTTCTCAATCAAATGAACTATACCATTCATCTCCTTTATAAGATGTAGTCCCAAAAACGTTTATTCTCTTTCCTCTATCCAATATAACAAAGATCTACACAAGCTACCATATATTTCAAAATACAGTTCTATATGATTAGTAATCTATTAATTGTTTTTATAAGTATTTTCAAATAGTGAAAAGTACTTCCCCCAAAATCCACCGACATCTTGGACACATCCCTCAATATTTCGTCCATCATATGAATAGTATGATATGACTACACATCTATCTATGTGAAGAAATATATACTCAAAGAAACTTGGTTAACAATTAAATTCTACAAACCCTTCTATAATCATGACATACCGCACATATCATGATCTGAAACTATAGTCTGCACAACCCCATTCAACAATAATATATCTCAAAATAAAATGCACCAGTTCATCCATGGTAAGAGTAACCCAAATCGGTATGAAATTTTAAACCATGGTCAACCTATCCACAAATACGCATATAAAATCATCATTACTTGTTTTCCATAGAATAATTACAGAAAGATCCATCATGAAATCATCCCACTTCCATTTGTGAAGGGAAAATATCTTAAAAAATCCACTCGGTTACAGAATCTCGACCTTCACCTACTAAAAGGTGTAGCATCACATGATGAAACAAACAACCTCCTTCTTCGTTCATGACCACCAATTATATCTAGGAAGATATTGATATATTTTTTTAAACTAGGATACACCACCCAATCTGGTTAAAAATACTCATTCATTAACTATTACTGCATACAATTAATCACAACAACATGTCCATGAACATAAACTATATCATAATCATCAAAAACCCAATCAGATGGTGACTCCCCACCTTCCAGATTTTCCCTCAAAGAAGAACATTATGGATCCTCATATATATTTCGTTTGATCTGGATCAGATGAGTGGAATCCATAGATAATGATGTAGGGATAATCTTTCATTGTCCCTCCTGAACCTCTATGTTCGTCTATATAAACAACACCATCATTCTCCACATCGAAATGGATTCAAGAGCTTTCTAATATTGATTCTTATGAATTAGCTCATTTGCACCACTATTTCCCTTTCCCATCATGAAGAAAAGATCAGAATAAATATAATACATATAATAAACCCCTCATCACTACCAAATATTGAAATCACTCTTTGAGAAGATGTACTTAAGGTTTTTTTGGTATACATAGGAAACCTTCCCCCAATAAGTAATGTCCTAAAAACATTAATCCATAAAACATTTTGGCCAACATAAGTTCATTATTAGGCTATTTTCAGTCATTATATCTCACCTAACATGGCCATATTTCACAACACAATAATCTTTTATCAACAATTCCCCAATCACAACATAGGACTCATCGCAAAATGAGGTATACTTCTTACATGTATTAGAGAGGATAAAAATTGCAGTGGTAATAAACCTCTTTATTAACTCAAATAAATCATCCTCACATTCTCAATACAATTCAAAGTTTATGAAATTATTGGTTGACCCTAATGTTTGTTATCACAAATCATAAAATTATATGATGAACCTCTAATAATTTCCCATTAAACGGATAAATATTTGGATATCAAATAAATTTATAGGCTTCACCCAATGTATAATTTCATACATGTTCTCTAGGTCAACCGACACAAATTCCATATAGATGATGTGTCCCAATATATAATCCCCTTTGATCAAAAATTATTCTTGGATAGATTGGTGTATTTCTTAAACTCTCTTAGTGTACTCAGGACAATTTAATTATGCTTGGATTGATATTCATGAATCTGTGAGTACACCAAGTTTCATCAACAAAAAAATAAAACTAATCTTGGTATGGGTGAATGATTTGGTTCATCAAGTCTATAAACACTATAGGGTCATTGTTAAGTTTAATGGAATAAACATAAAATCATACATACCATACCTACTACTAAAATATATATGTGATATATTAGATGGTCTAACCTTCAGTAGAAAATACCATAACCACACACTAATTTTGGAGAACAAAGAAGTACCCCCAACAGGTCAAAAGTTCATCTATATTTGGAAGAGGGCATTTATTCATCACCATCATTTGATTCAATTTCAAATAATCAAAACACAACTCCAATGTCACGTCAAAATTCCTCATTAGAAAATATATAGATCCCCAAGGTGAGATACTTGGATTAATAAACCCTTTATTATCCAATACCTCGAACTAAATTTTATGGTCATGAATTTCTGAAGGTTCCATCCAATATTGTGGAAGAGAAACATGTTTTTTTCATGGTAGTAAATCAATAATGAACCCAACATTGTTCTATGGTTACAGATATAGTGACCTAGGAATAAAATAATTGTATATTTATAAGGCCCCAGCCTTAAACCTTACTTAATCTTGAGTTATTACAAGATTACACATTGAGGATCGTTTCAGGTTTAGAGTTTTAGAGAATTAGATCATGAAACTTGCATTACATTCCACATTTAAACAAAGTTGTTACATAAAAGACAATATTCATTCTTCCCATCAACGGAAACATATTGAAAATAAAACATGGATTCTTTCTTGACACATCCTTGACACTATCACCACATCATGTACCTTTCCCTTGACCTGTGAAAAACATTTCAAAAACTTGGGATGAGCATAAAAAGCTCAGTAAAGGTTATAAAAATATGGAAAGGAAACATGAGTTCATATATACATAAGAATTAAATCATACTTTACCCATAAAACAAAGGCACTTTCATACCTCATCAAACCATGAATAAATCATAGAAATCATTAGACAAAAAGGTAACTTGAGGCATTCATAACATTCTTACGTAGGTAGTAACCCTCTTGGTTACGTTTGGAATACCCATCACAGTATATTCCCTAAATCTCTTCGGAGAAACCTTAACGTTTCACTCCTTCGCGTTACCCAATGCATTGGAGAGCTATATGGGGCTCACCCGCCCTTAGTTTATCACGGAACCACCCATTTTCATAACAATGCCCAAGAACCATAACATAGATGTATCACATAAAACATGCATAAAGTAAACATAACATTTCCACATTTCAATCATAATATTACATTTTAGTATATTGAAATAATGAATCCATTCAAAAAAGAAACCATATCCAAAACCATTTAAAACATTTAATAAAGATATTTTTGAATCAAAGTGTCCCATACCACATTGAAGTTTAAAATTTTAAACCATTAATATCCATATAAATAAATCCTTAAAACCATTTTGAAAACATGGATATTAATAAGAACAAATAATAAAAACATTTAAAACGATATTTTGGTTAAAGGGGTTTTACCAAAATTAGAGACAATTGAATACAATAATTGAGGAATAACATTTAGTTACAACTTTATAATATCATGAGAATAAATGGATTCATGATATAATACTCCAAAGGACAGTATATACACCATATAAGAGTGAATTGGTTCATAACAACAATGAACCCTCAATAGAAATGTCAAATGTGATGAAATCCCTTATAGAGAAGGTATCCTTAAATTATGGACAAACCAATCTCAAAAATATGTGTGACAAATATAATTACACCCAATATAAGTGGATATTAAGTGTAAAACAATAAAAGTTCATTCACATATATTCAATGGATGACATATTCAATGACTACATCTTGAACCCAAAGAAATCGAAATTGGGTTAAGAAGTTCCCTTGACAGCCTAACGGCATCACATCAAAATGAGTTGATGAGAGATAAAAAGTGTATCTCATCACATGGACAAAAAATTTACATCAATAAGGATATATGAGAACATATCCCAACATAAAAATATGTAAATTAAAAGACCCAACAAAATAGGTTTTTAAAAAAAAGGAGGGTGAATGGTTCCCTTACCGACATGGGTATCTTTCAAAACATACACCCCATGAAAGAAGGACAATAGATCATTGATGTAAATACTCATAAACAAAAGTATATTACACAAATAGTAGAATAATGGGCAGTACATACACCACTCAATGGAATTTGTGGCAAATGTAGCATAAATCTCACGGGAATAAAAGTGAGATGAAAAATCCCTTACGAAAACTCAGCCGCCTAACGGCGCCACCTAAAACTTCCGAATATGGATTGATGAGATCAAATAGGGTATCTCATAACATTACAATAAAATTTAAAGCAAGATGAATATAAAAGAACATCCCCCAACATTACAAAGAGGAGCTTAAAAGAAGTGACATAAAGGAGAGTACTTAAAAAGAAAGAGAGATGTTAGATCTCTTACGAAAGTTCGGTAGCCTAACGGTGCCACTCAAAACTTCCAAAATGGATTGATGAGAGAGAATAGGGTCTCTCATCACATGAACATAAAAATTACAGTATGTGTAATATAAAAGATCATCCCAATAACAAGAAAGATAAGCTTTAAAAGGAATGACATAAAAGTGTGTACTTAAAAAGAAAGAGGGGAGTAGGATCCCTTACCTCGGGTCTGACTTGACTCGATCGTTCTTTAATCTCCTGAATAATAAACTTGAGTTAATTTCTACTTCCTTAAGAACCTTTTTCAAATTCATTATTCATTTTATATCTCTTATTACCAAGTCATAAACATTATGTAATCATTTAAGTTAATAATATTTGTTTTTCCGATATTTGGTTCTTAAGTCGAAAGTGGACTTCTTACAATTAAATGTTGTTCGTGTGGCCAAATTTTTATTATATCCAGAATTTTATTCATTATTTAGATATCATATATGTAATATATATCCAGTACATGCATACATTTATAACATTACATAATCATTTAGAGGTATGAAATGAAATGAACCGTTCATGGAGACGGTGAGTCATACGTACGCATGAACGCTACTTTCATTTCTATTTCGTCTTTTATAGAATGGAATCATAATGATATAAAGTTATAGTATAATTCCAGTATAATATAATATATAATATCATAGTTCCATCCTTTATACGTCCCACATATGGTATTTAACGAATCAAATCACTTTGAGGGGGCGGTAGTCCGCACTTCTTTAAATGAAGATATCGCGTTTACCCATAATGGAAACCATAAAGGTATGCCCAAAATGAAAAAAAACAGAAGCTTAAGGAAAACATAAACATATTATATATCATATATAAAAATATTGACATCATAATGGCCACCTTTGAAGGTGTTAAATGAGTATTGAACAATCATCGTTTCGGGAGGCAGAATTTCGCCATCCACGGAAACCGTATGTTCTTTAACCATTTGATGTAGTTGTGTGAGAGTGTAGCTTGAATAAATCTTATAACAACATCCTAGTATATTGAAGATACTTTTTCTGTTACAAAAGAATTAAATAAAAAGAGTTTATGGGGTTGGAGAAGCAAAATAAAACAAATGAACATGAGAGAATGAATTACCTTTAAAAGTGTAACTCCTTTTGATTTGAGCCTAAAGGATTCCTATGAAAGGTTTCTGCCCAAAGGTAATCCTCTAGGATGAGGATATGGATGTGGAGAGAGTAAATGGGCAGGGGTTGGCCGAGAAAAAGGCTTTGGGAGTGTGGGTAATGAGGTAGATGTGGGGGCCTTTTATAAGAGGAGAGGAGGGGCACTTTTGGAAAGTAAGAAATATTACTTTATTTGAAAATGTGTTTCGGTTTTAAATGGTCCCACATTGATATAATTCGTGTATAATGTGATAAGGGTTCTAAATCCACCCATCCAATAAGTTTTAGCCATGTTTAGTTCATAGATTTTACATTATCTTTCCATTTTATTTAAATCGTCAAATAATGATGTCATCGCTGCATCAATATTATGTCATAAATAATTTAATTTATTTAATGTCTAAAAATTATAAAAAAAATAATATGATGTAGGAAATCGTTTTAGCTTTCCAATGACTATTTATAATCAAAAATATGACTTTTATAACCCCACTTAAATATTGTTTTAGTAAAACATATCATGTTTGTGTCATTTTTACTTTTACATTAAATAAAAAGTTATTTATGTCATTTCCCAACCAAAGTGGATCCATGGGATCCCCAAGTTGACCCATGGCTTGTCGTGGTCGGTCATTACACATCCAATGAGGTTAGGACATGTGTCAAGATCATCTCATATTATTAAAACATTATTTTTACCTTAAATTACACCAATTACCACTAATCGCAATTAAAAACTTAATAAGTTACTATTCACCAAAAAATTATTTTAATCTCATTGAACCACATTTTACTTCTTAATGACAACCATGTATGTCTGATTTTTTAAAATCAAAACACAATGGTGGCAAAATTTCATTTAAATGGAAAAATCAGTTTTTATAACTACCACTTAGTGGTTTCACTATTCATCAAAAATTGATGTTTTTCAGAAAAATCCCAAAAATTCACCATTAGATATATTTGATATTCCAAATTCAAAAATGAAGTCTATTTTAAAAAATTCAAAACATATAATTCAGATTAATTAATTTAATAATTAATTCCCGCTGTCAAAGAAAATAGCGTGTTTTTATGAAACAATGAGTATCAAAATATTGACACTAGTTTAAGTCTGATTTCAAAGTGAAATTATTTCCAACGACCACTATTGGATTTAATGGTAAACATATATTCTAATTTAACTTTAAAACCAATTCAAAAGATAATATAATCATATAAATAAATTAGATTAAAAAGCGGTTTTGAAATAAAATACAACATTTTACACTATTCATTGAAAAAAATGAACTTTATCGGAAAGATACCAAAAATTTACACAAAGTAAATTTTGATGTCCCGATTCTTAATAAGAGTTTAATTTGGTCCAAAATAATGTTTAAGAGTTAACAAAACTATATTTAATGATGGTTCAACATCAAAAGGTGATAAGTGAACCTTTAGTGAAAACTAGGGCATATACGCCTAAAAGTGAATTCTTTCCGTATTTTATACCTTTATGTAAAAACCTTTAAAAACATATATAATCATATTTTAGTTATTTCTATCCATTCCCGCCAATACAATGGCTACATGTTAACTACCATTTAAAATAATATTATTTTATTATTAGAGTGCAACGTAAGATTCCCAAGAAACTCGTTGTTGCGTGTTGGGTACGCCATCGAGCATAGCATCCCTTTTAAAGTCATATCAATATTTTATTCACAAATATGGATAAATATGAAAATGTAATATTCTTTATTTACTTGTGGTTTTACATCCTTCCCCCCTTTTGGGAGTTGCGTCCTCGCAATTTTAAAATTGCGCTTGGAAACATCCTTGAAAGTCCCACATCGGAACAAGAGTCGGTAAAACAATCACTTTAAAATAAAGAAAGATAAGTACAGAGGTCACCCGAGTTAACCCATACTATGACTCCATGTAGGAAAACATAGACATAGAAGAGAAAACATAGGGTCATGTTCTGATGGAGAGTGATAGAAAACATGTTTAGGAGAAAGTTAACAATAAGAAAATCACAAACTTGTGATGGGTTAAACGGTGTTGGGTTCCCCAGTAGGAAAAGTTAATAGACAACATTTTTGTTTTAAGTTACTTTTTATTGAGGAATTTATTCATAAGGAAACATAATAACTTATCACATTGACTTTCTACTTTTACTAGATTCCTTAATCAAACTCATATTTTTTTCCAAAAGACGAGTATTTAAGGAGACTTGTTCGCATTAAGAGTACTATAATCAACTTCTAGAGAATCACCTAATCCACAAAAGAGAACTATATACATCCCATGTAATTAGGCTTTAACTAAAACTAAAACTAGAAAGGTTAGTATAAGGTCAGATAATCCAAAAAATGATAACCCTTTATAAAAAGAAAATCTATTCTTAATCTCAAAATTTGTCCAACAAAACCCAAAGTTCAATGAGGACTATCCGATAAACAATTTGTCCATACAATTCTTCAAAGTATACCAATATAAGATTGAAACCCAAATATTTGAAGGATTTAGTCACATAGTCTTCCATGTTAAATCAGAAAATTTATCTCCAAACAATATCAGTTGCTCCTAAAGTCTCGTATTGAAAAGTAATTTAACTTAATCACATATCCTCCATGATAGGTTAATCATTTTCATAAAAAAACCAAAATTAACTTACTCTTAATTCAAAAAATCATCTAACTAAAAATAATCGGTCAAACTAACCAGGGACTTCACGTAGTCCAGTGGTAGGCAATAAATACCAGTCACACTTTGGTTGTGGGTTCGATTCCCGCAGCATTGTCCGACGCGACGGGATGTCACACGGTCTGCGTGTTGTCCTTTTTCCAAAACTATATAATTCTTAAAACATTCCCCAAAATGAGATAAAATATTCAAAGATGATCATAACATATTTTAACCTCAATTTTATTTCATGCCTTTCATTTTCCATCATAACATATAATAACTGATAATTACATAAAAATTAAGGATCATATAAACTCTAATGGTTACCTTTATAATTATTACCTGAACTTCCATATCGATTGGTCATCTTGTACATGATGCCTTAAAGAACATACCAAGGTTCAAGTGGTTGATCATGACTCCTTGATAGTTGGTCTAGAACAACCATGAGTTTCCTCATTGAATACCCCATTTCGTCCAGTCTCTTAATCAAAGAACCACCATAGTTTCCTTCAAACCAATTGTCTCTTTGGTGCCTGCTAGATTCATGCATTCACTAAAAATAGAAATGTCAGTGTGAAATATATCAACAAAACCATCATGTACTAAAGAGGAAGGTAAACACTAAGAAATAATTACTCATTCACTTTACCTAAAACTAAGACTCTTTCTAAAATCCTAACCATTATGGTAATGTCACTTACGCTTAAAGAATACCCTAACCTCTAAAGTTATCTAAACCTCCCTTTGATACCAACTATAAGGCCCCAGCCTTAAACCGTACTTAATCTTGAGTTATTACAAGATTAAACATTGAGGATCTTTTCAGGTTTAGAGTTTTAGAGAATTAGATCATGAAACTTGCATTACATTCCACATTTAAACAAAGTGGTTACATAAAAGACAATATTCATTCTTCCCATCAACAGAAACATATTGAAAATAAAACATGGATTCTTTCTTGACACATCCTTGACACTATCACCACATAATGTACCTTTCCCTTGACCTGTGAAAAACATTTCAAAAACTTGGGATGAGCATAAAAAGCTCAGTAAGGGTTATAAAAATATGTAAAGGAAACATGAGTTCATATATACATAAGAATGAAATCATACTTTACCCATAAAACAAAGGCACTTTCATACCTCATCAAACCATGAATAAATCATAGAAATCATAAGACAAAAAAGGTAACTTGAGGCATTCATAACATTCTTACGTAGGGAGTACCCCTCTTGGTTACGTTTGGAATACCCATCACAGTATATTCCCTAAATCTCTTCGGAGAAACCTTAACGTTTCACTCCTTCGCGTTACCCAATGCATTGGAGAGATATATCGGGCTCACCCTCCCTTAGTTTATCACGGAACCACCCATTTTCATAACAATGCCCAAGAACCATAACATAAATGTATCACATAAAACATGCATAAAGTAAACATAACATTTCCACATTTCAATCACAATATAACATTTTAGTATATTGAAATAATGAATCCATTCAAAAAAGAAACCATTTCCAAAACCATTTAAAACATTTAATAAAGAGATTTTTGAATCAAAGTGTCCCATACCACCGTGATGCTTAAAATTCTAATCCATTAATATCCATATAAATAAATCCTTAAAACCATTTTGAAAACATGGATATTAATAAGAACAAATAATAAAAACATTTAAAACGAAATTTTGGTTAAAGGGGTTTTACCAAAATTAGAGACACTTGAATACAATAATTGAGGAATAAAATTTACTCAGAACTTTATAATATCATGAGAATAAATGGATTCATGGTATAATACTCTAAAGGATAGTATATACACCATATAAGAGTGAATTGGTGCATAACAACAATGAACCCTCAATAGAAATGTCAAATGTGATGAAATCCCTTATAGAGAAGGTATCCTTAAATTAAGGAGAAACCAATCTCAAAAATATGTGTGAAAAATATAAGTACACCCAATATAAGTGGATATTAAGTGTAAAACAATAAAAGTTCATTCACACGTATTCAACGGATGACATATTTGATGACTACATCTTGAACCCAAAGAAATCGAAATTGGGGTAAAAAGTTCCCTTGACAGCCTAACGACATCACATCAAAATGAGTTGATGAGAGATAAAAAGTGCATCTCATCACTTGGACATAAAATTTACATCAATAAGGATATATGAGAACATATCCCAACATAACAATATGTAAATTAAAAGACCCAACAAAAAATGTTTTTTAAAAAAAAGGAGGGTGAAAGGTTCCCTTACCGACATGGGTATCTTTCAAAACATACACCCCATGAAAGAAGGACAATATATCATTAATGTAAATACTCATAAACGAAAGTATATTACACAAAGAGTAGAATAATTGGCAGTACATACACCACTCAATGGAATTTGTGGCAAATGTAGCATAAATCTCACGGGAATAAAAGTGAGATTAAAAATCCCTTACGAAAACTCGGCAGCCTAACGGCGCCACATAAAACTTCCGAATATGGATTGATGAGATCAAATAGGGTATCTCATCACATTAAAATAAAATGTAAAGCAATAGGAATATTAAAGAACATTCCCCAACATTACAAAAGGAGCTTAAAAGAAGTGACATAAAGGAGAGTACTTAAAAAGAAAGAGAGAGATTAGATCTCTTACGAAAGTTCGGCAGCCTAACAGCGCCACTCAAAACTTCCAAAATGGATTGATGAGAGAGAATAGGGTCTCTCATAACATGAACATAAAAATTACAGTATGTGTAATATAAAAGATCATCCCAATAACAAGAAAGATGAGCTTTAAAAGGAATGACATAAAAGTGTGTACTTAAAAAGAAAGAGAGGAGTAGGATCCCTTACCTCGGGTCCGACTTGACTCGATCGTTCTTTAATCTCCTGAATAATAAACTTGAATTAATTTATACTTCCTTAATAAACTTTTTCAAGTTCATTATTCCTTTTATATCACTTATTACCATGTCATAAACATTATGTAATCATTTAAGTTAATTATATTTGTTTTTCCGATATTTGGTTCTTAAGTCGAAAGTGGACTTCTTACAATTACATGTTGTTCATGTGGCCAAATTTTTATTATGTCCACAAATGTATTCATGATGTATATATCATATATGTCATATATATCCAGTACATGCATGCATTTATAACATTACATAATCATTTAGAGGTAAGAAATGAAATGCACCGTTCATGGAGACGGTAAGTCGTACGTACGCATTAACGCTACTTTCATTTATATTTCGTATTTTATAGAATGGAATCATAATGATATAAAGGTATATTATACTTCCAGTATAATATCATATATAATATCATAGTTCCATCCTTTATACGTCCCACATATGGTATTTAACGAATCAAATCACTTTGAGGGGGCGGTAGTCCGCACTTCCTTAAATGAAGATATCGCGTTTACCCATAATGGAAACAATAAAGGTATGCCCAAAATGAAAAAAACAGAAGCTTAAGGAAAACATAAACATATTATATATCATATATAAAAATAGTTACATCATAATGGCCACCTTTGAAGGTGTTAAATGAGTATTGAACAATCATCGTTTCGGGAGGCAGAATTTCGCCATCCACGGAAACTGTATGTTCTTTAACCATTTGATTAGTTGTGTGAAAGTGTAGCTAGAATAAATCTTATAACAACATCGTAGTATATTTAAGATACTGGTGTTGTTACAAAAGAAGTAAATAAAAAGAGTTTAAGGGGTTGGAGAAGCAAAATAAAACAAATGAACATGAGAGAATGAATTACCTTTAAAAGTGTAACTCCTTTTGATTTGAGCCTAAAGGCTTTCTTTCAAAGGATTCTGCCCAAAGTTAATCCTCTAGGATGAGGATAGGGATATGGAGAGAGTAAATGGTCAGGGGTTGGCCGATAAAAAGGCTTTGGGAGTGTGGGTAATGAGGTAGAGGTGGGGGCCTTTTATAAGAGGAGAGGAGGGGCACTTTTGGAAAGTAAGAAATATTACTTTATTTGAAAATGTGTTTCGGTTTTAAAAGGTCCCACATTGATATAATTTGTGGATACGGTGATAAGGGTTCGAAGTCCACCCATCCAATAAGTTTTAGACATGTTTAGTTCATAGATTTTACATTATCTTTCCATCTTATTTAAATTGTCAAATAATGATGTCATCGCTGCATCATTATTATGTCATAAATAATTTAATTTATTTAATGTCTAAAAATTATAAAAAAAATACCATGATGTAGGAAATCTTTTTATCTTTCCAATTACTATTTATAATCAAAAATCTGACTTGTATAACCTCACTTAAAATTGTTTTAGTAAAACATATCATGTTTGTGTCATTTTTACTTTTACATTAAATAAAAAGTTATTTATGTCATTTCCCAACCAAAGTGGATCCATGGGGTCCCCAATTTGGCCCATGGATTTTCTTGGTCGGGAATTACACATCCAATGAGGGTAGGACATGTGTAAAGCTCATCTCATATTATTAAAACATTATTTTTACCTTAAACTACACTAATTACCACTAATCGCGATTAAAAACTTAATAAGTTACTATTCACCAAAAAATTATTTTAATCTCATTGAACCACATTTTACTTCTTAATGACAATCATGTATGTTGGATTTTTGAAAATCAAAACACAATGGTGGCAAAATTTCATTTAAACGGAAAAATCGGTTTTTATAAGTACCACTTAGTGGTTTCACTATTCATCAAAATTTGATGTTTTTCAGAAAAATCTCAAAAATTCACCATAAGCTATATTTGAAATTCTGAATTCAAAAAAGAAGTCTATTTTAAAAAATTCAAAACATATAAGTCAGATTAATTAATTTAATAATTAATTCCCGCTGTCAAAGCAAATAGCGTGTTTTTATGAAACAATGAGTATCAAAAGATTGACACTAGTTTAAGTCTGATTTCAAAGTGAAATTAATTCCAACGACCACTATTGGATTTAATGGTAAAATTATATTCAAATTTAACTTTAAAACCAATTCAAAAGATAATATAATCATATAAATAGATTAGATTAAAAAGAGATTTTGAATTAAAATACAACATTTGACACTATTCATTGAAAAAAATGAACTTTATCGGAAAGATACCAAAAATTTACACAAAGTAAATTTTGATGTCCCGATTCTTAATAAGAGTTTTATTTGGTCCAAAATAATGTTTTAGAGTGAACAAAACTATATTTAATTATGTTTCAACATCAAAAGGTGATAAGTGAACCTTTAGTGAAAACTAGGGCATATACGCCAAAAATTGAATTCTTTCCATATTTTATGCCTTTATGTAAAAACAATTAAAAACATATATAATAATATTTTAGTTATTTCTATCCATTCCCTCCAATACAAAGGATACATGTTAACTACCATTTACAATAATATTATTTTATTATTAGAGTGCAACGTAAGATTCCCAAAAAACTCGTTGTTGCGTGTTGGGTACGCCATCGAGCATAGCGTCCCCTTTAAAGTCATATCAATATTTTATTCAAAAATATGGATAAATATGAAAATTTCATATTCTTCATTTACCTGGGGTGTTACAATATTACATCATTTAAATTAATTTTTAGAATGTAAAAAAAATACATGCCTGATGAACAAAATAGCATATTGTCTTTGTAAACAATGAAACATAATCTTATAAAATGGTGGAAGAACAGAAAATTCACCTTAATTATATTACCCTTTAATACTCATACTTAAAACCTTTCTTCTTTACCTATGGAAAAGAAACAAAAAAATGGTTTAGTAGATATGATTAGTAATGGTAAACAAGGGAGATATTTAAGCATAACATGAGCATAAGGGTATAAGAATTTGATAATTCTATTAGAAGGTAGTACCCTACAAATAAAACAACATAAAAAGAATCGTGGAATAAATATTGGTAGTTCATAAGGAATGAATCATATGTAAATCAAAGGACAAGAGTCATGAGAGCCTAAAATTGTAATAATATATTGTCTTGTGAATATAAGTCAACTAATAACATTTAGAACATGTGTATATAGAAATAGGTTCACACATTAGGTTTAGGAAATGAAATCAGGCCATCACATAAACTTATTGACATGAAACTGGGTCCATGCATATAATTTTGAACATGTAATTAGGTTAACATATAATATTATGAACATTCCATTAGATTCAAGCAATAAAATCTTTAACATGTAATCTAGTTTACATATAACATTTTGAAAATGCAATCATGTTCATGCATAAAATTTTGATCATGTACCTAGGTTATTGCATAAACATATGAACATGAACCAAGTCCATGAATAACATTGGGAACATTTAATTGTCATCCCAAATAATATTTTAAAAATGTAATTAGGTCCATGCATAAAATTATGGACATGAGACCATGTACATGAATACAATTTCCCTTGTTTAATCAGTTTGACGTATAACACTGTGAATATATAATCAGGTTCATTTATAAAACCTTGTACATATAAAAAAGGTATGTGCATGATATTGTGAACATGTAATCAAGATCACCCAAAACGTATAGACTCTAGAGTCATCCACTGTCACCCAATGCATTGGAGAGAGATACAGGTAACATCTTTCACATAATTAAATCATAAATTTTTGTTCTAAAAGTTCATAAATATTCATGATATCATATCCTATGAAATGAAATGGTTATTATAAACACTTTATATTATCATTACCTATGGAAAAGAGATTAGTTTCAAGGTTATTACATAAAATAATAACCTATGAAAGGATGTGGGTTTCATTATCATTTTATCATGGTATCACTTTTTGAAGATAAATGATCATAATAAAATCATATCAACATAAAAAAATTAAATAATTAATAATAATGGAATCCTTAGATTATATCCCTTGTAATTTATTGTCTATATCATGGGATTTAAACTCAAATGGAGAACAATTTTGAAATATCACATGAAGAATTTCCTAGGGAAAATAACCATTCTTCAAAAATCACTTTTTAAAACATAATCAATTTTCGAAATCCATTTCCTGGAAAAAACTTTTGAAATCATATAAGGTATTATTTTAAAAATATTTTAAAAATTTTATTGAGTAAATTATCATTTCCAATTTGAAAAAATCTTTTTTAACCAAGGATCATTTTGAAACAATTTTTATTTGAATGTATCCTTGATAATTTATAAAGGAATATTGGAAAACCATTTTGAACACCTTAAAACAAAAATAAATTCATTCAAATTAATATCCCTGAAAATTTTCTTACGAAATTATTAAAAATATATGTGAAAATATTTGTAGAAAATTGTATTTATGAATAACACATATTTCCTACTAAGGAGAGAAATAAAGATAGATTTTCATAAAAAAAATTATTTATTAACTTGGGTACCATAAAGTGGGAAAATGGTACCATTATATGAATATATCATGAATATATATATTATAGAAAAATTAATATTATACATTTATATATGGATCATATGACTTCATTAATGGTAGAACAATCATAAATAATCATGATAAATGACAAGATTGATGGAATAAATTATTACAACATTGGTAACATTGAATCATAGTCCCCATGAATGAAAAACGTTAAATAAAGTGTAAAATATAATGAAAATAATGATATTAATTACATAAAATTTCAAGGGAACTATCTTCACTTCATAGAAAAATATAGGTTCATAACCTAGTATGTATCATAAAGAAGGAAAATTGATACAAAATTACCTTACTAATTTTGTATCTTTTGATCCATTAACCCCATGAAAGGGAGATAATAAAATGGTTATGTAAATGAAATAAATAAAATTATAACAATAATAAAATAAAATAATTTTATATATATTATACACAAGAAAAAAATGATTCTTGAATAAGGAATAAGTCCCAAAGAAATAAAAGTGAGATACGAAAACCCTTACATTAAGTATTGAAATTATTCATACACATTCAAGCCTCCGATATAATTAATATATATTTAGTATACCTATTCAAAAAATCCATATTATTATATATAATACAAAATATCCTTTTATTATGACTTTATGTTACACATTTATTAACAATTCCATGTTAATATTATGTTATGGTTAATATCCTATTTGTTATTCATATATGTTTTGACTTTTTATTCCTGATCCTCTAACATAGATCATGATTTAATAAATTAAATAATTTAAAATATGATATAAATATAAAATATATTCCATATATTCATATTTATAATAATCTATAAAATTCAAAAATATGTAATGGAATGCACCGATCATAGGGGGAATAGGTTGTATGTACGCATGATTGTCGTTTCTGTTTTTTTGTTGTATTGAATGAAAAAATGTAAATGAAATATATGATATATATATATATATATTATTTCTATAAAAATTATAATTTCTTATATATTATATATGTTTACTAAATCTATCCTTAATAAATTTCATTAAAACTATGAACAAATCACAACGCTTTGAGGAGATGGTAGTCTATAAGTCCACAAATGACGTTATTGTATATTCAAAAAATGTAATGCATTCCTATATGTTTTATATAATAACTAAATATGAAAAAACATATCATAAATATCATATAACAATATTCTTTAATTATAATTTCAAATCATGGAAGTTGGTATATGAAAAAAAATGAATGAAATTTCTTTTTGAGGAAGTAGTCCATTATACACATAAACGGTATGTTTTTTACCAAGTTGATGGAATTGGGTGAAGGTGTAGGTCAGAAACTTATAATAAAAACAAGTCAATATTATGATTATACATAGGTTATTATATAATCATGTAATAAGAATAATTTATGTATTTTATAATGAAAATAATATAAAAGATCATTTGGATGTATGCTACAGCCTCTTTGGGCAACATTTTGTGGTTTGTAGCAAAGTGATTCCTTGGTTTGTTTTCTTTCCAAAGGGTGGAATCTTGGATTAACTTATATAATTATAGAATTTAATTTTTTAGTGTTTTTTTAAGATAAATTCCTTGATATTTGGTATTAAGCGAGGGGTGAGTTCCCTTTTAAAGTAGAGGAGGAGTGGAATTCATATAAATTTAGAAAGGTAAGAAGTATTTACATGTATACCTTACAAGATTTACTTGTAATAATTGTCCAGTTTATATCCATAATGGTATTTGGTTGAAATATTTTCATTAAATGGATTTTGGACATATTTTTAGGTTATTTATTCTCTTAAATTAATTTTTATCTATCAAGTAATATTGATTTTATGTTAATCGTTTTAATTAATTTTAATTACCTTATCTAGTATGTTTGGAAATATAGAATGTTTATGGAATTATAAATTGTAAATTATGATGCCTCCAAATATAAAATCCATAATTAAAAATTCCTATCACATAATGGAGAATTATTAATTTAAAATTAATCTTGAGGATATGTCGTGACATTGGGTTTTTTAAGAGAACCAGTTTCAAATATTAAATTGTTTTAATATCCAATTTCAATGTGAAATTTGTTTTGATGACAAAAAACAAATTAATTGAATCCATAAATAGTTGTTTCATGTAAAAAAATTTATATTTACTGTTGTGTGGAATGAAAAATATAAAAAATAATGAATTAATTAGAAACAAATATTTCACAATATTTAGGGGAGTTATAATCTACCACCGTTAAAATGAATTTTTCCTTCAAAATTCATATAGGTTATCAAAGGATTAAAACTTGAATGTTCTATTCATAGAAACCTAAAACTGAAAACTTAATTATAGAGATTCCTTTTAAAGTGAGTGTTGGAACCCTGACTATTAGTCTAGGTAACTCATTATTATGATTCTCTATTAGAGAACATATATTGGTACTAAGGATTGATCATGGAAAAAAGGATAAATAACTATAGAGAGTGATAAATATCATTTATCAATAGATAGTGAATGATCAATGAAATTTTGAGGCCCTCAAAACCATTAATCAATGATGATTTATATGACCACTGATTCAATATAAATTAAGGTATTTGTATAAATATTTGTTAATCTTCATTTCCTAGAATGGAGGAATTCATTTAATATTTATAATCATAAGAAAATATAATAGATTTATTGAATTCCATTACATTCTCACAATCTCACCCTTTGTTTATTCCTTGGTCGATTATTATTTTATCTCTTACTCAATGAAATGAAGTTTCATTGTCATTCATGAAGTACTAATAGATCATGAGATTGAATTATAATTCATTCTATATGTGTTTAGTTGTCATCATAAAAAGTAGTTATCAAAGGTTATCCAATATGAATAAATCCTAATTTGGGGATGTAATACTTTAATCACTAAATACTCATCCAATTTTGAATATAATATTTACATAAATGGTTAACCATGTGACCCTTTCGAAAGATAAAAATAAAAAACATTAGAATGAAGGTCACTAAATTTATTATAATCACCTTAGCATTGATACCCCATATATCTTAAATTAGATATTGTTCGTTATAATCCAATCATGTGAGTACCCTCATCATTTATTCAACTGAAATATGGTAATAACCTAAAACACAATAAATCATTTTGGAAAACATGCATTCTTCCTTATTCCAATGATTATTGGATATATTAATTAAATATATGAATTTTAAAATATCATCAATGATAACATAGACCTCTATTTGAAAAAATCAATAATACCTTCAATCTAAATCTGTACTATCTGACATTATTTATCAATATCAATCATCTCTTTATCTAACCTAGAAACAATTTTCTCAATATCAAGAACACATTAAGGGTCACCTTACCATAATAAAAATATATCCTTTACATTAAATCAGTTTTCTAAGACATCATCACCATTCAAAAAATCATTTTAAATCCTCCATGAAATACTTATACTGAAAATATTTATATAATTTTTTATTAGTGTAACATAATATTTTTATTCCAAAGCAATTACACTTTAATATTGAAACTTTATTATAAAACCATTACTCTTTCTTCATAATCATATTCCTTAATTCTATTATCCTAAACTATGAAATATGAATCAATACATATGGTTCCTCAACCTAAATATAATCATTATTCTTACATTTAATATAAACAATGCTTTTATGACATCGAATATCTTTTAGATGTTTTTGGAAGTCCCTTTATATTCAGTAGTATAACAAATATTTTTTCAAACTTCTAGATTATATTTATTTTGTTTCATCATAGGAAATAGATTTTCATTTTTCACATACTTTTCACATATATACCATTCAATTTTTTTCAAGTTATATATAGTTCCATTCATTGGATAAAACTAGAAATCATTGGATGGGAAATCTTATTATAGTAGAAAATCACAAAATCATGAAATATTACTAATAATATGCCAAAATCATGTCAACTATAATTGAATCTAGGAAAACTTATTCTTATCCTTACAGAAATCCCTTGAAGTATTATTATAAATATCGGTATCTCACCAAAATTTTCTCATCCTAGATTCCAAATGTTGAGAAAAACATTCCATCGATACCAAGTATTGTTATTCATGCTTCACATACATGGATATTACATCATTTTAGATGAATAATCTGCACATTAAAAAAAGACATGCATGTGGACTGTAATAGTTTAATGTATTTGGAAAAATTGAAATAGATGCTTTTATCTAGGTTAATTATCCTAAACATATCCCTTAAAAATCTTCCCCTTTAATATTCCTAAAAAACCTTTTTTTAAAAACAAGGGAGAGAAAACATAAGAAAGGGGTGAACTTAGATTATCAGTAAGGGTAACGAATAGATATATGTTAGAAAAACCAGAGCATAAGATTAAGAGAATATGATCATATCGTTAGAATATCATACGCTACATATCAAAGATCATAAAAATGAATCACTGAATAATGATTGGAAGCTCATTATACATGAATCCTAAGGATGTAAATGAAAATGAGTCTTTAGAAAATATTATTGGAATAAGAAATAGACTTGTGGCATACAAATCAACTTATAGCATTGTTAAAATTAATAGATTCAAACCGATTGACTGATTGGTTTTATAAAAAGTATTTGGGCCCTGGCATAAACATATGCACATGAAACCAGGTCCATGCATAACATTTCTAACATGTAAGAATTTTCACATCATAACATTATGAACATTTAATTAGGTTCATGGATAACAATGTGAACATGAAATTAGATTCACTCATAACAATGTGAACATATAAGAATGTTCACACATAACATTGTGAAAATGTAATTCGGTTCACGTATTAAAATATGGATCTTATACCAAATAAAAACATAACATTTTAAATATGTAATTAGTTTTTTGCATAACATTTTGAACATGTAATCTGGTTCATTAATAAACATATGGGCATGAAACTAGCTCAAAGTATAACATTATCAACATGTAATAAGGTTCATGCATAACTTTGTGAATATATAATCAAGTTTATGTATAAACAATTGGACATTCAACCATGTCGATTCATAGAATTACAATCATGTAATCAGGTTATTCGATAACATATATACTCAAGAGTCATCCATCATTAACCAATGCATTAGAAGGAGATATAGGTCCCAACTGTCATGTAATGAAATCTTACATATGTGTTTTAAAATATTGTAAAAAATCATAACATTATAAACCATGAAATGAAATGGGTATTCTAAACACTTAAAATTATCATTACTAATTTAAAATATAAAGGTTTTATAATTATTTCATCTTATAATAAACCATGAATGAAAGCAAGATTCATAACCATTTTATTATGGTATAACCTGTAGAGGAAATATAGGTTTCTAAAAAAATTCCCACATAACATATAACAATAAAAGTTATAATAAAAATGGTTCCCTTGAAAACAATTAAGAATAAACAATATCAAATCATGCCAAATTATAAGAGAAACGGTTTTAAAAGACAACATTAAGTATTTCAAAAGTAAAATATCATTTCCATAAAAGTCAATTTTCCAAATATAAATTATTTTAGAAATAATTTTCATTGAATATATTTATTTAGAAAAAATTATTCAATTAAAAACCATTTAAAACATAACTTATTGAAAATATATTTTCTGATTTGAAAAACTCTTTTTAAATCAAATATCATTTTTAAAACCTTTTTCTATGAAAATATTCTATAAAAATTATAATATAATATATTGAAACCATTTTCAACACATTAATACATAGTAAATTTCATTAATATATTTTCCATGAAAATGGGAATAATATATCATTTTAAAAAAAGAAAATATTTTTAAAAAAATGGTTTTTGAATAAAATAAATTTCTGACCGAAGAAAGATATAAAGTCAAGTTTTATTATTTTTATTTGATTACATTAATTACCAAAATATAGAAAAATGGTACCATAATTTTAATATATAATGAATAAATATAGGAGGGTAAAATTTATAATATTTCATTAGAGATTTTTTATAATATTGTATCATTGGGAGTGTAATCATAAACAATCCAGATAAATGATGAGATTGATCAATAAATTGTTACAACTTTGGTAACATTTAATTTTAATACACATGAAATAGTATCATTACATAATGCTTAAAATATCTTTATAATAATTTTATTCATGATATAGCATATCCAATGGCATTATATGACCTCATTAAATTGTATAGGTGAATTACATGACATGTATCTCGAAAATAGATAATTGAGGTAAAATTAATTTACAAATTGTTTAACTGTTTAACCATAAACCACATGAAAGAGAGAGCACAAAATGGATAAGTAGATAAAAATAAATTTAATTATAAGAATCATATAATACCTTTATGTTCTGTATATAAAACACAATCATTAAATTAGTGCTGAATAAGGCTTATGTCTCATCAAAATAAAAGTTGGATGAGAAACCCCTTTCCCTATGTCTTGACATTCATCTTAATTCATAGTAAAATGAAATCCTATCTTGGTGTAGTTTATAGTTTAATAAAAAAAATTCATTAAAAAAAATTTCAATCAAGTGTTGTTTTAAATGAAAATTGCCAATTGGAATAAATTAATTTGGAAACTATATCTCACCAAATATAATTGTGCAATAGTAGATCGAAGAATTCATCAAGAAATTAGTACTGAAATTGATCAACCAAAAAAGAAAAATAGCATTCTCTACTCCCACATCATCAAAAATAATTTATTCCACATGGGATGTGTGCTCACCCAACTGCTGTAAAACTAACACAGAATGATTTGATCTGATATCCCACTATTCATGGTTTACATATGAACCCTATTCAAGGGATGTGAAATTAACCTATGAGGGTAACATTAAATATGGGTATGATAAAGCACCATAAAAGAAATCCCCAATATCAGATCAAAACATAACATCTTAAGTATAAATAAGTCCCAAAGGAAATGGAACCCACCTACCTCAAGGGTACAAAACCATTATTTACGTATTTTCTCATATCGAACTTCTAATATTAAGTCAACATACATCACTCCACACATGTGTTCCAAATATATATCCAACAAAATCAGAAATTGTGTTGATATAAATGAGTGTGAGGAACTTCTACCCTATAATGAACTGGCATGTGTGGATGCTACATGAATCATTCTTCAAACTAAAAATAGTCAAGCCTCACCACCTCCTAATGTAGGCTCAACTGTACTGAGCTGATATTTCTCCATACCCTAAAATTCGGGCTGAGTTTCCCACTTTAAAACACCCTACATGAATTGATGCCTTTATCCTAAATTTCCACTTCCACCACATAGAACGTTTCATCCAGTAGAACTAAAACTTCCCTCCTAAAATGGGGTAGTCAACCACCATCCTAAAAATTAAATCAGTATTGATCCTCCCATGTTTCCCATTAATCATCATAATTCCGAAAAATCCTATGCACTTGACCCATCATTCAACACACTTGGCGCTCAACTAGGGGTAATGGACACATGTGATGCATGTTTCCAGACCTTCCACACTGATATATGAAAACTCGATCACTACCATGTGGGGTAAAACCTCTTCCCTAGATACTCTTTCTAACACATTAATGGAAAAAACTCTAAAAATGTCATTTCCTAGCATTAGAATTTGTAGTATTGTATCACTAAAATAGAACTATAGGTCCACTTGCATAATCCACCTTGAGGTTCCCTTATAAAACAACATAATAATCCACCACATCAAAAAACATATTTAAATATATTATGTTAACTTGGGACTTGATATCTTGTCTATATATAACCTCAAATTATTTCTCCCTAGCTACTGCATCCCCAACCAATGCTGGAAAAAACTATTAGAGGTTAAAGAAACGGATAGAAAAATTCATAACAATCATAAACCCATGGTTTAACCTCATTAACACTTTCACATTCTCCTATCATAAGGTTTACAGATCAAAATATTCCAAGAAAATATTGGGAATCATTACACAACATATCTTATTCCTACGTAGTGTGAACCAGAATACCCCACCAGTGATTTTCTATTCCTCCCAACATATAATCTGCCTACTTGACTCTCCTATCGAGATGAGTCTCTAAGTGATATAGAATCATCTAAATTTAATATAAATAGAATTAATATTACTCATTTATAACCTCTCTAGAAAACATTAGAGGGTGATTTATGTAAAACTATCTAGTTATATCGAGCGTACTCATCACAACCCACCATGGGTCATGTTCCACCATCTACATAAACTGATCAAGGTCCACCTGGAAATTATTCTCCCTGATATTGACTGACATAAACACAGTTTCATACATTTCTACTAAAGTAAGTTTTTATATATATTCTAATATCCCCCAAAAAGAACATAGTGTCATGGTGGCATCTCTTTATAATGCCAAAATATATATATCTAAACTCATAAAATAAAGAATCTAAAATTTCCATAAAATAAGGCCCTCTACTATCCATAAACAATCCATTAACAACAACTATTTTAACATATATAGTCAAATATATATCACTACCTTTAACCACCCCAAACATGGTCCATTCCTACCATGGGGTAAGCCAACATACATAAACTCATCTCTTTTACCAAACACCCCTTTAACTATTTAGCTTTTACAACATACTTATTTCCCATTTGGACACCTTTTTATCTTTATAAAATTTCACAGTATGATTTTAAACCATATATTACACTTCATTAGGCACTATTCTTTATTTATTCTATTAGTGTAACACCCCAGGTAAATAAATAATATGAAATTTTCATATTTATCAATATTTTTGAATAAATTAATAATATTACTTTAAAGGGAATTCTATGCTCGATGGTGTACCCAATACGCAACAACGAGTTTCTTTGCAATCTTACGTTACACTCAAACAATAAAATAATATTCTTTTAAATGGCAGTTAACGCCTAGCCATTATAATGGAGGGACTGAATAGAACTAACTATCAAATGATTATATATGTTTTTCAAATATTTTTTCTTTTATCCAATAAATTTTAGAGGCTTAAAATGCAAGTGAATCCAATTTTAATCATAAATCTTCTAATATTCTTTAAAAGGTTGATTAACTGCCTTTTGATGGAGAACCATTTTTAAATATACTTTTGACAATTTTATATTTTTTATTTGATAAAATGAAATCCTTCTTTAGAATCTGGACATCAAAATTTACTTTGTGTAATTTTTTGTTATTTTTCCAGTAAAAATCAGTTTTATTGAAAATGTTGCATTTTAATTCAAAACCACCTTTTAATCTGATTTATTTATATATATAGATTATATTTTTAATTGATATTAAAGTGTATTTATAATATATTATTACCATTTAATCCAATGGTGGTCAATGGAATTAATTTCACTTTGAAATTGGACTTAAACTAGTGTCAATCTTTTAATAGATATTATTTCTTAAAAACACGCTATTTGTTTTGACAACGGGAATTAATTATTAAATTAATTAATTCAACTTATATGTTTTGAATTTTTTAAAATAGTCATCATTTCTTAATTCAGAATATCAAATATAGCTTAGTGTGAATTTTAGGTATTTTTTTGAAAAACGTCAATTTTTTATCAATAGTGAAACCACTAAGTGGTAGTTAAAGAAACTGATTTTCCATTTAAATGAAACATTACCACTTATGTGATTTTATTTTCAAAAATACTACATACATGGTTGTCATTAATAAGTAAAATGTGGTTCAATGGGATTAAAATAATTTTTGGTGAATAGTAACTTTTAAGTTTTATTAATCGCGATTAAAGGTAATTAGTGTAATTTAAGGTAAAAAAATGTTTTAATAATATGAAATGACCTAGAAACATGTACTAACCTCATTTGAGGTGTCATGGCAGACCAATACAATCGATGGGTCAACTTGGGGACCCCATGGATCCACTTTGGTAGGAAAATGACATAAATAACTTTTTATTTAAAGTTAAAATAAAAATGTTACAAACATGAGTTGTTTTAATAAAACAATTTTTAAATGGGGTTATACGAGTCAGATTTTTGACTATAAATATTCATTGGAAATCTAAAAGTATTTCCTACATCATATAATTTTTTATAATTTTTATACATTAAAAAAATTAACTAATTTATGACATCATTATGATGTACTGATTACCTCATTATTTAACGATTTAAATAAAATTAAATGATAATGTAAAATCTAAGACCTAAACATGTCAAAAACCTATTATATGGGTGGATTTAGAACCCTTATAACCTTATCCTCTAAATATATCATTGTGGGACCTTTAAAATCAGAAACTCATTTGAAAATAATGTAATTTTTTTTGACATTCCAAGAGTGCCCCTCCTCTCCTCTTATAAAAGGTCTCCACCTCTACCACCATACACACACCTCTCAAGCCTTTGGCTCGGACAACCCCTGACCATTTCATCTCTACACATCCCTCTCTTAATCATTTAATCCTCACTTTGGGCATAATCCTTTCCAATGAATCCTTTGAGCTCAAATCAAAGAGAGTTACCCGATTTTAAGGTAGTGTCCTCTCTTGTGTTCTTATGTTTATTTTGCTTCTCCAACCCTCTAAACTCTTTTTATTCCTTTATTTTTTAACAAATACAGTATATTCAATATACTAGTATTTTTTTAGATGAATTATTCTAGATAAACTTACACAAACCTTTGTCTAATGGTTAAAGAACATACTGTTTCTGTGGATGGCGAATTACTGCCTCACGAAATGATGATTGTTCTATCTTCTCATACCACCTCCCATGGTGTCCATTATGATGGAACTATATTTATTTATGATATATATTATATTTATTTCCTCTATATTCTTATGTATTTTATATTTAATACATACCATTATGCTTCTCATGTTGTGAAAATGTGATAATTTCATTTGAGGAAATGTGCACTACCGCCCCCTCAAGTGATGTGACTCGTTCATGCAATACATGTAATGTATAAAGAATGAAATTGATGAACCTATGTGATATATATAACATATATATTATACTGGAATTATAATATAAATATCTCTCTCATCTAGTTTTAATTCCATTAATATGCCAAAGAAATAAATGTAGCGTTCATGTGTACGTACGGCTTACCGTCTCCATGAACGGTACATTTCATTTCTTATCTCCAAATCTTATGCACTATTATAAGTACATATATATAATGGATATATATGTCATATATTACATCAAAATTATGGATATCATATTGGAATTATAATATATATATATATATATATATATATATATATATTAACTTTAATTCCATTAATATGAAAAAAACGAAAGTAGCGTTCATGACTACGTACGGCCTACCGTCTCCATGAATGGTGCTTTTAATTTTTTATCTCAAAATGTTATGGAATAGTAAAAAATGAATATATACTGGATATATATGATATTTAAAACATTAATACTATTCTGGAGGTGATGTACCTATAACTACATGGAAAATTCTTTTCCAACAAGTTCAATTTTTACTTTTGTACCGAACATCGACAAAAACGTCTGATATGAACTCACTTTATTAACCATTTATTATAAAATTATAATATGTGATATGAACTAAATAATGATATTTAAAGTAGGTCCTTGAGAAATTATAAATTGTCTAAATTTTATTATTCAGGAGATTAAAGAACGATCGAGTCATGTCGGACACGAGGTAAGGGATCCTACCCCTCTCTTTCTTTTTAAGTACACTCTTTTATGTCATTACTTTTAAGCTCATATTTCTTAGGATTGAGATGTTATTTTATATTAATATTACTGTACTTTTAATTTTCATATGATGAGAGTCCAAATTTTCTCTCATCAATCCATTTTGGATGTTTTGAGTGGCATCGTTAGGCTGCCGAATTTTCGTAAGAGATCTAACCTCTCTCTTTCTTTTTAAGTATTCTCCTTTATGTCGCATCTTTTAAGCTCCTATTTTTTATGATAGGGGATGTTATTTTATATTACTATTGCTGTAAATTTTATTGAAATATTATGAGAGAACCTATTTGATCTCATCAATCCATTTTTTGATGTTTTAAGTAGCGATGTTAGGCTGCCGAGTTTTCGTAAGGGATTTTTCATCTCACTTTTAGTATCGTGAGATTTATGCTTCATTTGACACAATTTCCATTGAGTGGTGTATGTACTTACCATTATTATACTCTTTATGTAATATAATTTCATTTATGGGTATTTACATATTCATTGTATGACCCTTCTTCAATTGGGTGTACGTTTCGAAAGTTACCCAAGTTGGTAAGGGAACCTTTCACCCTCCTTTTTTTAAAAGAATTATTTTGTTATGTCTTTTAATTCACATACTATTATGTTGTGATATGTATTCAATATCGTTATTGATGTAAATTTTATGTCCAAGTGATGAGATACCATTGTCTCTCTCATCAACTCTTTTTCTGAATTTTGAAGTGACGTCGTTAGGCTGTCGAATTTTTGCAAGGGAACTTCTTAACCCAATTTTGATTCTTTGGGATAAACATGTACTCCTTGAATATGTCATTCTATGAATATGTGTGAATGAACTCTGATTGTTTTACACTTAATATCCACTTATATTTTGTGAATTTTTTTGTCACACATAATTATGTCATTGATTTATCCTTAATCCAAGGATACTGTATTTGGAAGGGACTTCATCTCAATCTCCTTTAATTGAGGCATATTTTATTTTATACACAACTTTATTTTATATGGTGTATAAACCCCTTTTACATTTAATTTTATTCAAAAGGATTATTTTTATATTACGTGTTTTACTAAACGATAAAAAGCAATGTTTCTTTTAACGTATGTGGTGACAATAACCTTTTCCGCCGCCGCAAGTATTATTTGGTCTTTGGATTCCTCTACAAGCAGTAATTTTATTTAAGATGAAATAAATACCATATACTCTTTTATGTATTTTGGTATTGAAAATGTTTTTTATAATGGATTTGTTATGTCAATATATTTAAGTGATATATTTTGATCAAAGTTTGGAAATTGTTTCATTCCATTATATTTTTTTATGTCTTATGATTTTATAATGGTACTTGGACATTTTACGGGTGGTTACGTGATAAACCATATGACGGGTGGTGCCGTGAATACTAGGACTAGTGGTTACATTATAACCTCCAATTCATTGTGTATGGAAGTCGGTTGTATGGCTATTCCATTAAGTATGTGTGGAAGTCAACCGTATGGTTATTCAATTTAAGTATGTTTATGTCCCAAGTTACCATTTTATGTTATGTGTTCTTTATATGGGTTTTATGGTAATATTTTGGTTACAAAAGGGTAAGTAATGATCTTTTATTCATTGATTAGTTTTTTACTACTTCATAAAGGTGAAAATTATTACATTGATAAAGTATACACGGTTTACATGTTGTTTTGAAAAACTAACAGTTTTCATTATTTGTGTATCCCTTAATGAGCTTTTTATGCTCACCCCAAGTTTTCTGAAATGTTGTTCATAGGGATTAATGTGGAATAGGGTCAAGGATAGGATCAAGGGAATGTCATGCTATCTAAAACATGGAACTAGACATGTTTATTTTTAAGTGTTTTTTTATTTTATGGATATTTAGTAGAATTTTCTACTATGTAATCTTTTGAGATGTAATAGTTATGACCTAATTCTCTAAAACTCTAAACCTGAAAAGATCATCAATGTTAATTATTCATTTTATTCAATAATAAGTAATGTTTAAGGCAGAGGCCTTATAGTTGGTATCAGAGGTAGGTTTAGACAACTTTAGGGATTAGGAGTTTTTGTTAGACACATGGTTAGTCCCTATATCTATTATTTAAGTTAAATCCTTATTTTATAAAAAAAAATTAGGTCAACTAAAGTCAGTTACAAATGGAAGGAGAAGGATCTCAAACTACATTCCTATCTCTTCCTAATGACTTGCTTGCAATAATTGTTGTAAAGTCATGTTCGGATGATTGTGAAACTTTTTCTAGAATAAAACTCACTTGCAAGCAGTTGTTTGAGATGTCAAACAACTCCACTATACCTCATTATCATCGTGGATCATGGATTGTATTTAGAAAAATAATATTTTCACAATATTCTCATATTTTCAAGAAAGGAAAATATTATCAAGGTATTTTCAAATATTTTACCTTATCACAAGAATTTGAAGCATATTATGATTTTAAAAATGGTGATGAGGAAGGAGACCCTTGAGGAGCCTACTTATATTTTGTTTGAAAATATAGTCTCTCGGCACATACTTATGGTATTTTAATAAGACCAATAATAGAAAGTTTCAACTCAAATTCTTTCTGACTATTTTATAGAAATCATGTTTTATCAGATGTTTTGGAATTATATGTCATTCATGATTATTTTCCAAAACATTTTTTTCTATGAACACCCATATGACCCATGTTGTACAAGGTGTATTTGGATGGAGGAAGCAAATGATTTTGAAGGATATCTAAATCATTTTTGTAATGCGTGGGACGTCTACCTAAATGAACAAGATGACGATGAAACCGAGTGGACTCCTTGATCATGGTATGCTGTTATTCATTTTGGGAATTGTTTTATTTTATCTTATGGTGGTGAAATAAGACTTAAAGAATTAAGATGTTGAGATCATAATAAATTTGGATGAAAATGAGAGGTATAAGGAAACTATTGAGGTTAAAACCTGTTAGGGTTATTTTTAGAGTTTTATAAAAAGGACAACACGCAGACCATGTGAAAACCCGTCGTGTCGAACAGACTTGCGGGAATCGAACCCACAACCAAAGTTCGACTGGTATTTATCGCCTACCACTTGACTACGTGAATTACCTGGTTAGTTTGACTAATTATTTTTAGTTAAATGATTTTATGAATTATTTGTAAGTTTATTTTGGGTTATATATGGAAATTATTAACCTATCATGGAGGATATGTGATTAGTTTAATTACTTTTCAATATGATACTTTAAGAGAAACTGATGTTATTTGGAGATAAGTGTTATTTTTTACCTTGGAGGACTATGTGATTAAATTCTTCAAATATTTGGGTTTCAATCTTAGTTTGGTTTACTTTGAAGAATTTTATGGAAAAAATCGTTTATCGAATGGTCTTCATTGAACTTTGGGTTTAGTTGGACAAATTTTGGAGATTAAGAATAGATTTTCTTTTTATAAAGGGTTGTCCTTTCATAGATTATTTGATCTTGTACTAAACTATTTGGTTTTGTTTTTGGATAAAGATTAAATACGTGGGAATTTTATAGTTCTCTTTTGTGGATTATGTGATTCTCTAGAAGTTGATTATAGCTCTCTTAATGTAAACAAGTCATCCTAAATACTCATATTTTGGAGAAAATATGAGTTCGTGTAAAAAATCTAGTAAAATATGAAAGTCAGCATGACAAGTAAGTATGTTTCCTTATGTTTTAGTTAAGCTCAAAAATAAATTCATCAACGAAAAGTAACAAAAAAAATGTCGTCCATTAACTTTTCCTACTGGGGAATCCAATACCATTTAACCCATCAAAAGTTTGTGATTTTCTTATGGTTAACTTTCTCCTAGACATGTTTTCTATCACTCTCCATCAGAACATGACCATTTGTTTTTTCCTCCATAACCATATTTTCATACTTGTAATCCAAGTATATGTTTTCTCGGGTGGCCTTTGTACTTTTATTTCTTTCTTTTAAAGTGATAGTTTAATTGACTCCTTTTCCGATGTGGGACTTTTAATCAAGTTTCCAAGACCAATTTTAAAATTTCGAGGAAGCAATTCCCAAAAGGGGGGAAGGATGTAACACCCCAGGTAAATAAATAATATGAAATTTTCATATTTATCCATATTTGTGAATAAAGTATTAATATTACTTTAAAGGTAATGATATGCTCGATGGCATACCCAATACGCAACAATGAGTTTCTTTGAAATCTTACGTTGAACTTTAAAAATAAAATAATATTATTTTAAATGGTAGTTAACGCCTAGTCTTTGTAATGGCGGGAATGAACGGAACTAACTAAAAAATTATTATATATGTTTTTCAAATATTTGTACTTTTATCCAAGTAATGTTAGAGGCTTAAAATGCAAGTGAATCCAATTTTAATCATAAATCTTCTAATATTCTTTAAAAGGTTGATTATCCACCTTTTGATGGAGAACCATTTTTAAATATACTTTTTACAATTTTATATGTTGTATTTCACAAAATAAAATCCTTCTTTAGAATCTGTAAATCAAAATTTAGTTTCTGTAAAATTTTTTTATTTTTCCAGTAAAAATCATTTTTATTGAAAATGTTTCATTTTAATACAAAACCTCCTTTTAATATGATTTATTTATATGGATAGATTATATTTTTAATTGATATTAAACTGTTTTTAGAATATATTTTTACCATTTAATCCAGTGGTGGTCATTGGAATTAATTTCACTCTGAAATTGGACTTAAACTAGTGTCAATCTTTTAATAGATATTGTTTCTTAAAGACACGCTATTTTTTTGACAGTGGGAATTAATTATTAAATTAATTAATGCAACTTATATTTTTTGACAGGGTGAATTTTTGGTATTTTTCTGAAAAACATCAATTTTCAATGAATAGTGAAAACCACTAAGTGGCAGTTAAAGAAACTGATTTTTCATTTAAATGAAACTTTTCCACTTCTGTGATTTTATTTTCAAAAATCAGACATACATGGTTGTCATTAAGAAATAAAATGTGGTTCAATGAGATTAAAATAATTTTTTGTGAATAGTAACTTTTAAGTTTTATTAATCGCGGTTAAAGGTAATTAGTGTAATTTAAGGTAAAAATAATGTTTTAATAATATGAAATGACCGAGAAACATGTCCTACCCTCATTGGATGTGTCATTTCCGACCAATACAATCCATGTGTCATCTTTGGGACCCCTTGGATCCACTTTGGTAGGAAAATGACATAAATAACTTTTTATTTAAAGTTAAAATAAAAATGTCACAAACATCAGTTGTTATACTAAAACAATTTTTAAATGGGGTTATAAAAGCCATGATTTTTACTATAAATAGTCTATGGGAATATAAAAAGATTTCCTACATCATATTTTTTTTTTATAATTTTTAGACATTAAATAAATTAACTTATTTATGACATCATGATGATGCAGCGATTACCTCATTATTTAACAATTTAAATAAAATGAAAAGATAATGTAAACTCTAAGACATACACTTGCCAAAAACCTATTGGATGGGTGTATTTCGAACCCTTATCACCTTATCCTTGAAATATATCAATGTGGGACCTTTATAATCCGAAACTCATTTGAAAATATTGTAAATTATTTTGACTTTCCAAGAGTGCCCCTCCTCTTCTCTTATAAAAGGCCCCCACCTATACCACCTTACACACACCTCTAAAGCCTTTGTCTCATCCATTCCCTGCCCATTTCATCTCTGCACATCCTTATATTCATTATTGAAGCCTCACTTTGGGCAGAATCCTTTCCAAGGAATCCATTGAACTCAAATCAAAGAGAGTTACCCGATTTAAAGATAGTGTCCTCTCTTGTGTTCTTATGTTTTATTTTTCTTCTCCAACCCTCTATACTCTTTTTATTTCTTTCTTTTGTAACAACACCAGTATCTTAAATATAATAGGATGTTTTTATGTGAAGTATTCGACCTAAACTTACACACACCTTCGTCTAATGGTTATAGAACATACTGTTTCTGTGGATGGAAAATTATTACCTCACGAAACGATGATTGTTCTATCTTCTCATACCACCTCTCATAGTGGCCATTATGATGGAACTATATTTATTTATGATATATATTATATTTATTTCCTTTATATTCTTCTGTATTTTATATTTAACACATACCTTTATGCTTCGCATGTTGTGAAAATGCGATAATTTCATTTGAGGAAGTGTGGACTACCGCCCCCTCAAGTGATATGACTCGTTCATGCATTACATGGAATGTATAAAGAATAAAATTGATGAACTTATGTGATATATATAACATATATATTATACTGGAATTATAATATATATATATCTTATCTAGTTTTAATTCCATTAATGTCCCAAAGAAATGAAAGTAGCATTCTTGCGTATGTACGGCTTACCGTCTCCATGAACGGTACATTTCATTTCTTATCTCTAAATATTATGTACTATTATAAGTACATATATATAAAGTATATATATTTCATATATTACATCTAAATTATGGATATCATTATGGAATTATAATATATATATATATATATATATCTCTTTTAACTTTAATTCCATTAATATGTCAAAAAAATGAAAGTAGCGTTCATGCATACGTATGGCCTACCGTCTCCATGAACGGTGCTTTTAATTTCTTAACTCCAAATGTTATGGAATAGTAAAAAATGAATATATAATGTATATATATGATATTTAAAACATTAATATTGTTCTGGAGTTGATTTACCTATAACTACATGGAAAATTATTTTCCAACAAGTTCAATTTTTACTCATGTACCAAACATCGACAAAAACGTCTGATATGAACTCACTTTATTAACCAATTATTATAAAATTATAATATTTGATATGAAATGAATAATAATATTTAAATTAGGTACTTGTGAAATTATAAATTGACCAAATTTTATTATTCAGAAGATTAAAGAACAATCGAGTCATGTTGGACACGAGGTAAGGGATCCTACCTCTCTCTTTCTTTTTAAGTACACTCTTTTATGTCATTCCATTTAATCTCATATTTCTTATGATTGAGATGTTATTTTATATTACTCTTACTTTAATTTTAATGTTCATATGATTAGAGACCCAATTTTCTCTCATCAATCCATTTTTGGATGTTTTGAGTGGCGCCGATAGGCTGCCGAATTTTCGTAAGAGATCTAACCTCCCTCTTTATTTTTAAGTACTCTCCTTTATGTCACTTCTTTTAAGCTAATATTTGTTATGATGGGGGATGTTATTTTATATTCCTCTTTCTGTAACTTTTATTGTAATATGATGAGAGACCCTATTTGATCTCATCAATCCATTTTCTGAAGTTTTATGTGGCGTCGTTAGGCTACCGAGTTTTTGTAAGGGATTTTTCATCTCAATTTTAGTCCTGTGAGATTTATGTTTCATTTTCCACCATTTCCTTTGAGTGGTGTATGTACTTCCCATTATTATACTATTTGGGTAATATAATTTCATTTATGGGTGTTTACATATTCATTGTATGACCCTTCTTCAATGGGGTGTACGTTTCGAAAGTTACCCAAGTCGGTAAGGGAACCTTTCACCCTCCTTTTTTTAAAAGACTTATTTTGTTATCTCTTTTAATTCGCATACTATTATGTTGGGATTTGTTCTTATATATCCTTATTGATGTAAATTTTATGTCCAAGTGATGAGATACAATTTTCTCTCTCATCAACTCTTTTTCTGATTTTTGAAATGACACCGTTAGGCTGTCGAATTTTTGCAAGGGAACTTCTTAACCCAATTTTGATTCTTTGGGATAAACTTTTACTCCTTGAATATGTAGTTCTATGAATATGTGTGAATGAACTCTGATTTTTTTACACTTAATATCCACTTATATTTTGTGAATTCTTTTGTCACACATAATTATGTAATTGATTTATCCTTAATCAAAGGATACCGTATTTGTAAGGGACTTCATCTCAATCTCCTTTCATTGAGGCATATTTTGTTTTATACACAAAATTCTTTTATACGGTGTATAAACCCCTTTGACTTCTAATTTTATACAAAAGGAATCTTTGTATATGAATCATTTTACTAAACGAAAAAAAGGGGTGTTTCTTTTATCGTACGCAGTGCCAATGACCTTTTCTGCCGCCGCGAGTATTATTTGGTCTTTGGCTTCCTCTAAAACCCGTAATTTTTTTTAAATGAAATAAATACCATATACTCTTTTATGTATTTTGGTATTGAAAATGGTTTTTATAATGGATTTGTTATGTCAATATATTTAAGTGATATATTGTGATAAAAGTGTGGAAATGTTTTCTTTCCATTATATTTTTTTATGTCTTATGATTTTATAATGGTACTTAGACATTTTACGGGAGGATACGTGATAAACCATATGACGGGTGGTGCCGTGAATACCAGGAAGGGTGGTTACGTTATAACCTCCAATGCATTGGGTATGGAAGTCGGCCGTATGGCTATTCCATTAAGTATGTGTAGAAGTCGATCGTATGGTTATTCTATTTAAGTATGTTTATGTCCCATGTTACTTTTTTATGTTATGTGTTCTTTATATGGGTTTTATGGTAATATTTTTGGTTAAAAAAGGGTAAGTAATGATCTTTTATTCATTAAACAGTTTTTTACTACTTCATAAAGGTGAAAATTATTACATTGATAAAGTATACATAGTTTACTTGTTTTTTTAAAAAAGTAACAGTTTTCATTCTTTGTGTATCCCTTACTAAGATTTTTATGCTCACCCCAAGTTTTTTGAAATGTTTTTCACAAGACATAATGTGGAATAGGGTCAAGGATGGGATCAAGGGAAAGTAATGCTATCTAAAACATGGAACTAGACATGTTTCTTTTTAAGTGTTTTTTTTATTTTATTGATACATAGTAGAATTTTCTACTATGTAATCTTTTGACATGTAATAGTTATGAACTAATTCTCTGAAACTCTAAACCTGAAAAGATCCTCAATGTGAATTATTCATTTTATTCAATAATAAGTAATGTTTAAGGCAGGGGCCTTATAATTAGGTTCCTTCTATTTACCCTTTTTCATCATATTCATTAAACACAAATTATTTCAAATTTCAAGGAAAATGAAAACCATTCTATCCCTCACATTCCACATTTCATTCAGAGGTGTTTCTACCATTATGAATGTGACATGTATCCCTAGGTTCCTAAAATTATACGTTCTTAACCATCCTTAACCCATTTATACTACAAGAAAAATACTTTAAAATTGAAATATCAAACAACATGTGCATCACCCAAGGTGTAATATCATATTAATGTAACAACAAATATCAAGAAAAATAATCCCACCCTAAGGATTTTGGATTTTCCCCATTACATGGGATTTATACTCCTTTACATGAGCTTATTTCCAAGGCCCAACATGTCTTAGTTTCTTATATAAAATTCTAAAATAGTAAAATATCATAAAAACCCATTTGAAACCACATTGTAACATCCCTCGCCCAGTAGCTACGATATTTGGTGCCCCGAGCTGGGTTTCTTCATGACCTAAGGTGCTCCTCCCCATATAATGAAGGTTACTGACTAGGAACGAGTTCCTAAAATAACACATATGGAGACTATACCATCATTGTAAATGTAAGGCAAAACATATAAAATATGAAAATATGGAAACATGTAAACCATAATCATGCATCACAATCCATTTTCCTAAACTATGTACAAACCCACAAAAAATATTAAATATTCCTTATGATGTGACATTATGCTAAGTTTGTGGAAAACCCCATAGTAATTTCAAAATGATAAATCCCCACAATGGGTACAGATTCCAAGTATGTATCCCTCATCCATGATCATCCCATTCCAAAATACTCCATCTAGAATAGTTACCTTTCCCTTTTCATAACCTGCAAACATGATTCTAATCGGGTACTGTTGGCGCCGAAAATAGGGCCCGAAAGGAAGGAACGAAACAGACAGCCGGCGTGCTGCATCGCGAAGCATAGCCGCGAAGCACAGCCGCGAAGCACCAGAGGCGGTGATCCTCCGCGAGCGCGTTTGACGTTCGCGAGCCGCCGCGAAGCACCAGAGGCGGTGATCCTCCGCGAGCGCGTTTGACGTTCGCGAGCCGCCGCGAAGCACCAGAGGCGGTGATCCTCCGCGAGCGCGTTTGACGTTCGCGAGCCGCCGCGAAGCACCAGAGGCGGTGATCCTCCGCGGGCGCGTTTGACGTTCGCGAGCGCGCCGCGAAGCTCAAGAGGCGGCGCGCGAGCCCTGCTTCGCGGCGCCCCTTCCCTATAAATACTCGACTCCCCCTGAGTCCACGAGACGGACAATCCGACCTTTCGGCTTCTCCTCTCCCGAATCGCGAAGCAAGCTTTGCCCCGGGAATCATGAGCTCCGCGAGGTATTTCTACTTCGCGAGACGACTCTGATTTGTTTCGTTCTGAGTCCCTCTTCCGAGAGGGATGCCCTTCGCGAAGCCCAAGGGCGTTCGCAAAGGAAGGGGATTCCCAAGGGAACCCGGGCAGCCGCGGAGCACTCGTGCTTCGCGAAACACCCAACCCATGCTAGTAATCCCTATGCCAAGGCAGGATAACTATGCATCGCGAAGCACTTTGCTTGGCAGGACCCTGCTTCGCGAACCACTCCTTCGCGAGGCAGTGCTCCGCGAACACTGTTCCACTTCGCGAAGCACCTCCCACTTCCACCTATGCCCCATGCTAAGGCCAAGGCACCCCACTTCGCAAAGCACACTCCTCTGCTTAGCGATTCCTCCTTCCGTGCGACCCTCCAGGTTTGCACGATGTGATTTCAAAGTCCCATGGACAACACCTCCCGTAGCGTTGCTTCGCCCAATGCTCCTTCGCATAGGCACGCTAACGGCTATTGCTTCTTCGCATAGCCACGCTAACGTGGACCCCTCGATGATTCCTCCCGCGACCCCCTTTTACCATGGCCTTACCGACACCTTCCCTTCCCCAAGGACCAGAGGGTACCGGTTATGTAAGCCCTAGGGGTGTGGAGTGAACCCACCTCGTCCGAGCTGCAGGACGTTAAACTGCCAAGCACCACGTCCTCAACACATGACGTTAAACTGTGACCCAACCTCGTCTCCCTCACGAAGGGTTTCCCCACGTCGAACATTTTTTACACCGCTCGTCTCCACGGGAATGGAACTCCTCCGCACATGGAATGAGATCCTCCTTGTCGGAGTGGTGTATGTTCGCAGGGGGGGGGGGTCGCCTCAGAGCGTAAATCCCTAACCTTTGGTACGGATGATTGCACCCGTGCATCTCGGTACTTCCCCACTACCAAGGTCAGTGGAGGACGTGATAGGGAACGAGGCACCTCCCATTGTCGGACCAAGGTCCATCTTCCCCGCGCTTTGTCGCGCCATGGGCCTCCATCCTGGAGTAAGTCCCAACACCATGGGCCGCTCAACGCGTAAGCCCCATTTCGCTTCTCACGGACGCACCCTTCGCGACGTGATCGTCGGGTCCCTGCGACCTCTTGTTTCTCACACCGAGCATGACTCACGTGGGCTTAGAGTGAGCACCGACCCTGACAAACCCCATTTGAACTACGAGGTCTTTGATCCGTGTCAAGGCATGGTACGTAGGAAACCTCCATGAGGTTCAAGCCATATTGCTCGGTCATTCATTCACGTCGAGTTTCGCCCACGTCCAGCACGACGTTAAACTGTATGCCCCGTCCATCAAAGACGTTAAACTGCACAATTTGAACTACGAGGACTTTGATCCGTGTCAAGGCATGGTACGTAGGAAGCCTCCACGAGGTTCAAGCCCACCCGTCGCTCTTTCACGTCGGGTCTCACCCCGGTCCAGCGGTAAGCCGTTGTGACCAATCCGAACTACGAGGACTTTGATCCGTGTCAAGGCATGGTACGTAGGAAGCCTCCACGAGGTTCAAGCCCACCCGTCGCTCTTTCACGTCGGGTCTCACCCCGGTCCAGCGGTAAGCCATTGTGACCAATCTGAACTACGAGGACTTTGATCCATGTCAAGGCATGGTACGTAGGAAGCCTCCACGAGGTTCAAGCCCACCATCAGTGGACCAAGGTCTGCTTTCACGTCGGTTTACCGACGAACCCCCCATCCGAACTACGAGGACTTTGATCCGTGTCAAGGCATGGTACGTAGGAAGCCTCCACGAGGTTCAAGCCCACCATCAGTGGACTCACGAGTCTACTTTCACGTCGGGTCACACCCGCGTCCAACACGACGTTAAACTGCACCCCGGTCCAGTGGTAAGCCATTGCGACCCACCATCCGAACTACGAGGACTTTGATCCGTGTCAAGGCATGGTACGTAGGAAGCCTCCACGAGGTTCAAGCCCACCAATAGTGGACTAAGGTCTACTCCCACCAATAGTGGACTAAGGTCTACTCCCACCAATAGTGGACTAAGGTCTACTCCCACCAATAGTGGACTAAGGTCTACTCCCACCAATAGTGGACTAAGGTCTACTCCCACCATCAGTGGACCAAGGTCTACTCCCCATTTGAACTACGAGGTCTTTGATCCATGTCAAGGCATGGTACGTAGGAAGCCTCCACGAGGTTCAAGCCCACCCGTCTTTCACGTCGGGTTTCACCCCCGTCCAGCACGACGTTAAACTGCATCCCGGTCCAGTGGTAAGCCATTGCGACCCCCCATTTGAACTACGAGGTCTTTGATCCATGTCAAGGCATGGTACGTAGGAAGCCTCCACGAGGTTCAAGCCCAACAATAGTGGATCAAGGTCCCTCACTTATGTCGGCTCACCGACACCCACCACCCGTCGTTTATTCACGTCAGGGTTCATTACCGTCCCGCATGACGTTAAACTGTATCATTTGAACTGCGAGGACTTTGATCCATGTCAAGGCATGGTACGCAGGAATCCTCCCAGAGGTTCAAGCCCAACCCCCACCGGACCAAGGTCCACCCTCATGTAGGTACGCTGACGATGCCCATCGGACCAAGGTCCACCATCACGTCGGTTTACCGGCACCATCCCGAACTACGCGGACTTTGATTCCCTGCCACGGGGATACGTAGGAAGCCCCTTTAAGGCTCAAGCCCAACTTCGTCGTCACCACCCCTGCGATGGTCCCATTCCATTCTCAACCGTCTCCGCGAGACGTTAAATTCGCGACCTACCTCGTGGTAAACACGAGATGCCTGAGGAAAACCTCGGATGGAACGCCTTTGGCGTAACCGTCTTTGCTAGACGTTAATCTTGCAAACATACCCTGTGTTGAACACGGGAAGCTGAGGAAAACCTCAGGTACGTGTCTATGACATGTAACCCCCCGCGCTCGATGTGGGATGCCTCGGGTTTCCACGCCCTTGAGAAGCCTCGTGATCGAGGATAACAGACAGACATGCCAGGTACCCCAGCATCCAGACACGCTACCGATGCCTCGAACGTGATTACTCCCCTGACCGAAGGTAGCTGCCCTGACTGGACCCTTTGGAATGTCCCGACAGAAGCAGCGTAATTAACCGGCGTCCATGGAAACATGGCACTGGGAAGAGTTTCACGAACTACGTATTAAATCTATAAGGGAGACCCGGACTAGGTGACGAGTTCTGAGGAGGAATCCACAGGAGGAAGAACCGACATCCCATCATCCCGTTTCGATCAAGGAGCAGACGTACCTGAACAAGGAACGAATGCCGCCCGCCTTTGGAAAGCGGGAATGCGGGGCAACGAAGCCGCGCGTCCCCCTCCTCCGCGGACGGATGCGCGCGCGCCCCGGCGAAAGCGTCGGAAACAGAAATGGTGAACCCGACGTGAAATTCTTCTCCTCAGCATGGAGATTAGTAGCGTTCGAGACACCGGTAGATTGACGTGTCACCGGATCCAGGTATCCGGTGCCTGGCGGGCCAAGCAAATGGCGGGCCTATCGTGGAACTCACCAGAAGTCGGGGTAGTAGAACGTGGGGCGCTCCGCTCTGCAGCGTGTTGGCGTGGATCCTTCTCACAGACATGGGGATGGAAGAATGCTGGGGCACTGGCTGTCAATCACTTTCCTCTCAGTACTGATGAGTTGATCCCTTCGTTTGTCAGGAATCAGGTTGCTATGCGGTCACCATCCGCTCCTCGCCCGCGCAGGGGCAGGGGCGACACCACTACGACCACCCCACATGGCGCCACTACCGCCACGATGGCTGGCACGTCGCGGGAGGCGGGACGTCCACGTCCCCTTTCCCCATCAGAGGTCATCCAACGAAGGGTGATCAACAGCCTCGTGCGCAGGTATGAGGAACAAGGGGTCATCCCGACCAGGGATATGGCCCGTTTGGACCTGGAGGCTTCCAGGCCCCGCCGTCAACGCCGCCCTAACAGGCCGCGCAGGGAGCCCCCGCTCCCCACCCAGACATTCAATCGTTTCGGGAGCCTATCCCCGGAACGCCTTGACGACTCTTCGCCTTATGCTGAAGAGGCAGGTGCGGTCCGGCTCAGCCCGCTCAGGGCCCCGACCCAGGAATCCCAGGCGAGAGCTCCCGTCCGGCCACGTCAGCGCCGCCGTCCGGCCCCGCAGGAAGAACAGGTAGACTACGTCCCTGCACCACCTGCACCGGCCCGCCTGACCCGACGTCAGCGCCGGGCCCGGGCTGAGGACGCTCGCCTAGCCGCGTCCACGTCGACAGCTACAGTGGCCCGAGCCACCGCCGACGTACATTATGAAGCCCCCGCCTACATTGAGCAGGGGCACCCCTTCGCCCAACCAGGATCGAGACCCCAACCGCCCTACGGGCAGGTCGGGTTGACTCTTCGGGTTGCAGGCCCAAGTAGTGATCGCCGCGAGTTAACCCGCGGTGATGCCACCCCGTACGGAGGTCCTCCCCGTACCACCACTCCACAGAGCGTGGGCCTTCCCCGCTCCGAGGTTCGTCGTGGAGGCATGCTTCATGCCGCCCCCATCCTACAGGAAGACCTGCCCCGGGGCAGTGATGCTCAGCGCGGAAACACTTCCCACGCCCGCGGTACAGGGTATGAAGTCCGTCCTTCTGAGGGCATCATCCATCCGGTCCTTCGACGTGGGGGTCCCCCCTACGTCCTCTCTGCGACTGACGAAGGTCCTCCTCGCCCCAGCAATTCGAGGAGTGAAGGTCAGCCTCGCTCCACTCGCATCGACCGTGGAGGCCTTCCCCATGCTCCTGCCGGTTCCAACAGAGGCCCCGCCCACGTGGGTACTGTTCATGGAGGTCCTCCCCATGTACCCTTTGATATTTGCCCTGGTGCCCCTCGCACCCCGGCTGTCTCAAGTGGGGGCCCTCTCCGCCACGTCGCTAGCGCCGCCCCAGGGCTGCCTGATAGGGGTCAACCCTGTCCCGAAGAGCCACCCAGGGGCAGAAGAGCGGGTCGTCGCCGCCACGGGAAGAATCTTGGGAAGGCCCGGGGGGGGATCAAACCTGCCCGCTTCTCCGATTCGGAAGCGGAATGCGATTCAGCGATGGAACCTTCTCCCAGCTCCTCCGTATCAAGGACTGGGGCAGGAACCAGACGCGTCAGCCTCGTTCTCCCCGAATTTGAGGTCCATCGGATTCCCGTCTCTCTCCGCAGGTACATCCAGGAGGAAGAAATCCTGGGAATTCCACAGGTTTCGACCGCGCAGTCACCGCCACCGTCGCCCGAAGCGCCCTCTTCCTCTACCCGGGATCCCAAGGAGCTGTTTTGGGGGTCAACAGTGGTAGAGCCACGACATGACCGGACACCGGTAACGGCGATTCCCGTACCCGAAGTAGCGGCTATTAGCCCGTCCTATCGTGACGTTGTGGTTAGGTCACCTTGCTCTTCAGAGGAAGGCCCAGAGTACGGTGGCCAGTCTGCTCGCTTGCCGTATTCTCCGCCGCCGAGTTTGCTATCCCAGAGTTCCGCCTCGGTGCTGCTACCGGTCCCTCAGCCACCCCCGGTTGATGAGTGGGGAAATGTAGGGCCGAGCTCTGAGGATGAACCCAGGAGCTTCTGGAGTATTCTTGCAGCGGACTATTTCCCAGAGAAGTTCTGGCCCGCGGCAGCGTTGAATTTCCGCATACCCGAGTCGCTTACCCCTGAAGAAGTAGGATGCCTTTGTCGGACCCTGTGGGCGACGCACTTCCGCCTCCGTTGGGAACGGGTAGTGTACCCCAGGAGTCGGGAGCACTTCGAGGAGATTGGCAAACAGTGCCGCCTGATTGATGCAGCGGTGCTCCTTGTGGCCCAGCACCCCGAGTCGCCCGGTCATCAGGGTGCCCTCCAACGAAGATGCGTTCAGAGTTTCAAGGCACTCCGCAAGATTGTCAGGGAAGCTACCCCCCATGTGCAAGTCCGTGGTTGGGGACGCTATGCCGCCCTCCTCTTCAACCCTATTCTACGACAGCCTGATTCGCTATGCGACATTGAGGATATGCCCTCAAGAGGGGTCACAGTCCACATGGCCGACGTTGTGGATAAGGAAGATGAGCTTGAGTTCCTTGATGGGGACTTACCACCCGAGTGCGTACCGCCACTACTCGACCCATCAGGGAGAGTCACCCGTCATCAAAGGAACCTGCTAGGCCTCCCTGTACCCACCGAGTCACTGGCGCTCGGTCGAAGCACTGGCAAGGGTAAGGAGCACGTCGGAATAGCCAAGCACTCCGACCCGTCCGCCTCCGTGCAGAAAACGGACGAAGATCCTGAGAAAGCCACGTTGCGCCAGCAGCTTGCTGAACAGAAGAGGTTGGTCGACGAACTCTTGGCTGAGCGCGCTGCAGAGCGACGACCCGACTACGGTAATCCCAGGCCGGGACAGCAGGGGCAGGAACAATTTCCCCCTGGTGAGATGCCTCCGGGCAACCCTGATCATGCTACTGCCGCGGACAGGGTGGAAGCCGGAACGTACGGAAAGAGGGCGCGATACGTCTCGCCAAACCCCCCTGAGCGACGGGGCAATCTGAAGAATCCAATCCGGGTTCCCCCAGTCGCCCAACAGGTCATTCAGCCAGTTGACCCGCGGGCAGCGGAAGCCGTCTACCGCGTTGAAGAACCTGGCAATGCGCTTGTGGTTAGGGATCCCCGTCAAGACAGGGACCCCCACCCGGAGGACCTTATTGCGGCACTCACAGCCCGCCTCGAGGCGTTGGAGACACGGCAGGTGGCGGTCCCACCCGATGGCAAGCCTTATCCCGCGTGGGTGGATGATATGCCCGCGCCTCCGGGTTTTGGGAACCCCACTTTCTCGCCTTTTAACGGGACAGGGGACCCACCCCAGCACTTGGCTCATTTCTCTTCCAGGTGCGGCCCCATGTTGGGGACCCCGGCTCAGCAAGAAGCCGCTAAGCTCCGATGTTTTGTACAGACGTTGGAAGGTCCGGCATTCGTCTGGTACAGCCAGCTCCCCATCGGATCAGTGACCGGCTGGGAAGACCTTCGCCGGCAGTTCTTGTACCAGTTCAGCTCCACCACGCGGAAGACCAGCATCGCGGACCTCTTTAAGTGCAAACAGAGGCCTGATGAGCGGGTTGCGGACTTCATCGCCCGGTGGAAAGGACTTACGTATTCTCTCGATATGCCACTGACTCAGGAGCAATTACTGACGATGTGTGTGGGGAACGTAAAGACAGAGCTGGTACCCTCCCTGATTACCCAGAATTACCCTGGGGGGTTCAGAGATTTCTCGGATAAGGCCCAGCGCCTCGAAGAGGCCCTGCAACAGGCTAGTCAGGCACGTTTGCTGCCCCCAATGATCCCAGCCAGGAGGGCCGCCAGGGCTGAACCCGCCGCAGTGGCTCAAATGGAAGCCCCGAGGCAGCTGGAATTGCTACCGGCGGTACCACCCCCGCAACCCCGCAGAGGTCCTCCACCTCAAGCACAGGCTCCTGCTCAGCAGCGACCGCCACAGAACCGACAGGTTCCCCCGCGCAACGCGCCACCGCCACCTAGGCGAGACAACCAGGCGCCGCCCCCTCGGCAGGCCCCTCCGGTCCCTCGACAGGATCAGGCCCCCAGGGCTCCTTACCCGGAAAGAAAATACCATACCTATTCGTTCAACGAAAATCAGGTCCCTGGTTACTTCCGAAGTGCTCTGGAGCAAGGGATTGTGCGTCTGCCTGAGTGCAGGAGACCGGCAGAGGCGCATCTCACTGATCACCCCAACTACTGCCCTTATCATCGGATCCTGGGGCACACCCTCAAGCGATGCTATGTGTTTAAAGACTGGCTTCAGGACCAGGTCAACAACAACATAGTCAAGCTGGGCCCAGCGCCAGCTCAGGTGGCAGGCGTCTTTGCAGGATCAGAAATCGGCAGTGACAACGAGGGTGAGTGGCAGCAGGTCCCTAGCCGCGGGTCCCAGAAATACGACGACTGGATGGCTCGAAAAACTGTCATCCGTGCCCAGGGTATCATCCGGGCACGCCTGAAGCAGCCGGAACCTTCAGAAGAAACAGCCGGTGCCTCAGCATCGTCCTCGCAATCGACCTCTACCCAAAAGGGCAAGCAGCGACGACGTAAGAAGAAGCAACGTGCACCGCCAGTGCCTTCGTCATCCCGCACTCTTGGCGACTTTATGCCTCCTGAAATGGGCATTCCCCCCAGAATCCGCCCAGCGGTGGATGACTCTTCGAGTGATAGTCAAGGGTACGCTTCGGTTAACACCGTGGAGCTGGTAAAGCCCTATATGACCCCCGATGAGGGGGAACCCCAGGCAGACCGCCCCAATGTTTCCAGCCGACGTCAACGTCGGCGGAATCGCAATTGCGCCGGTCACCGAGGTGTGTCAGCAGGCACTTGTAACCAAGCCGTGCACGCTACCGAGACGAGGCAGCAGGCTCAGCGCAGATCTCAGCACGCGCAGACCCATTCAGCACCCTCGGCTCTACCTCCACCGCCATTCGTGTTGCTGGATCAGGGAGAGCCGCCTCGTTCGTATCACAGCCAGTCTCGCCCGGCGACGGGCCAGCTCCCGCTGTTCAACCTTAGCCCGGCGACTACTCCCCAGGCTTCTACTAGCAGGCAGCAGGATGTACCCAGTGCTAGCCGACCGCCAGTTCAGCCAGCAGGACCCGCTATGCCTCCAAATGCCGAAAAACCCCCTGTAAGCAGAGGTGCGCGTTTGGCACGCAAGTATGATGTCCTAAAGCACTTAGCCGGCATTCCGGCGAGGCTTTCCATCCTTGAGGCCCTGCGCTTGTCATCCGAGATGCGCGAGGCACTTGCCGAGGCCCTAAGGAGCCCCCTCCAGTTCGAGACGGAAGTGGCAGCCGCGGAGGCCTTCCATACCGAGACGATTGAAAACGCCGAATGTCAGGCGGTTATCTCGTTCTCTGGTGAAGACGAAGACCCTCCTATACAGGGGCACATTCGCCCACTGTATGTCACTGGCCACTTTAACGGTGTGGAAGTCCGTCGCTGCCTCGTTGACACGGGTTCTGGAATCAATCTAATTCCGACCCGGACGTTGCGAAAACTGGGTTTGTCTGAAGGTGATTTGACTCCCTCTGACCTCAGGATTCAGGGGTACGACAGGACAGAGCAAACCCCGGTCGGCAAGATCCGCCTGAAGACCCAGTTCGGTGGCTTAATTGCCAGCACCGAGTTCATAGTTGTTTCTCAGGACACCGCCTACAACGCACTGATGGGTAGGCCATGGCTCCATCTGCATGCTGCGGTCCCCTCATCGTATCACCAGTGCCTTAAGTACTCGCTCAACGGTCGAGTAGGCGTGATCCAAGGAGACGCGTCCCCCTTTGCTTCTTGTGAGGCCCGCTATCTGGATGCGGGTTATTACAAAAGCAAAGACAAGCAGATCCTGGTCAGCGAGGATGAGCCCGCTCCAATCACAAGTGATCCCTGGGCAAGCATGGACGACGCCTACATCCTCCCGATCCACCGGTTGGAGGCCACGACCCCCGACATGGGACAATGTTTTGTTGTTTCGGGTACGCAAGGAAGGCATGTTCCCGCGTCCAAGCGACGGCGGAGAATCACCTCGTACTCCTACACCAACCAGGCTCGGGTCATCCCGGAATCTCCTACCCCTGTACGGTATCGGGATGTCAGGCTCATGACAACAGCGGTGCGCCATACGTGTCTATTTCGCAGGGATGGAATCAACCGACTCGGGCCGACACGTCACCACTGCTTTGATATCGTCAAGCGTGGCCCCTTAGGCCGAAGGCCGGATGGGATAGGGTCAAATGCATTCATTGCTATGGTCTCCACGACGAGTGAGTCTCCTGATGTGATGACTGCTGCTGCCCAAGCCGACACCAGCTGCCCCTCGGGTTTTGAGAGCCCAGAAGCACCTTCCGTCACGGAAAGTTTCCCCCCGGCTGGGGAGGAAGACTTGGAGGATGCTCCCCCAGCCTTTGAAGAAGGCGTCTCTACCACGGTTGATGAGCTGGTACAGGTGAACCTTGGCAGCAAGGCAGATCCAAGACCCACATTGATCAGTGCGGCCATGTCCCTCGAGGAGCGACAGCAGTATGTAGACTTCCTCAAACAGCACCGCGATGTGTTTGCCTGGAGTTACGATGAGATGCCAGGACTGGATCCCCAAGTGGTCGTCCACCGTCTGGGCCTCCCGGTAAAACATCGTGGGTTTAAGCAGCCTCCCAGGAAAATGCACCCTTCCCATGGTGCTATGGTTGAGGCTGAAGTTGATAAGCTAATCAAGGCCAACTTCGTCAAAGAGGTCCAGTACCCCAAATGGCTCGCCAACATTGTGCCAGTCAGGAAGAAGAATGGGCAGATTAGAGTCTGCATCGACTTCCGCGATCTCAATCGCCACTGCCCAAAGGATGACTTCCCACTTCCAGTGACGGAGCTGTTGATTGACGCCACGGCCGGGTTCCAAGCCCTCTCTTTTATGGACGGATATTCCGGGTATAACCAGATCCGGATGGCCCCCGAAGATGAGGAGTCCACTGCCTTCAGGGCTCCCCAGGGTACCTTTTGCTACCGGGTAATGCCATTCGGTTTGAAAAATGCAGGTGCCACTTATCAGAGGGCTATGCATCGCATATTCAAACCGATCCTCGGGACATTGGTGGAATGCTACGTGGATGACCTTGTAGTCAAATCATATCAGCGCCAGGACCATCTCAAAGACCTTGAGAAAGTGTTCGGTTTCCTCCGTTCCCGTCACCTGAAGATGAACCCGCTGAAGTGTGCCTTCGGGGTCACCTCCGGGAAGTTTCTGGGCTTTGTTGTCAGATACCGAGGTATCGAGATCGACCCGGAGAAGATCAAGGCCATCAGCCAAATGCCTCCCCCGAGCAACATTCGGGAGCTTCGAGGCCTGCAAGGCCACTTAGCCTATATACGCCGATTCATTGCGAATCTGGCCGGCAAGTGTAAGCCCTTTTCTCGGCTCATGAAGAAAGGCGCTGCCTACGAATGGGATGAGGAGTGTCGGATCGCCTTCGAGGAAATCAAGCAGTACCTGCTCCAACCTCCGGTCTTGATGCCACCCGTCTCTGGAAAGCCGCTGGTCCTTTACGTGACCGCCCTGGAAAGATCCCTCGGCGCGCTGCTCGCCCAGAAGAATAACGAGGGCACTGAGAACAGTCTCTACTATCTCAGTCGCATGCTTCTCGATACGGAGGTCAGATATTCCCTTATCGAAAAGAGCTGCCTTGCGCTCGTCTTCGCCGTGCAGAAGTTGCGACACTGCCTGCAACACCACGAGGTGCAATTGATCTCTCGGGTGGATCCGCTGAAGTACATCCTGAACCGCCCCATGCTGACTGGCCGACTAGCACGGTGGGCAGTAATTCTCCAGCAGTTTGACATCAGGTTTGTGCCTCAGAAGGCCGTCAAGGGACAGGCATTGGCAGACTTTTTAGCTGCCCATCCAACCTCCGCGGATCAATCCCTGGACCTGGATTTCCCCGATGAGACGATTCTCTCGGTCGATCACGTTGTCCCGTGTTGGCAAATGCATTTCGACGGCGCCTCCCGGAGCCCCACCGGTAGAAGGCTCAACGACCCCAAGCTCAACAGAGTGGGTCTGGGTATTGTTTTCATTACCCCGACGCAAGCCGTCCTGCCGTACTCCTTCCTGCTGTCAGAAGGTTGTACGAACAACGAGGCAGAGTACCAAGCTCTCATCACCGGCCTCGAGTTGGCCCTCGAGATCCATGTACCCCATCTACATGTGAAAGGAGATTCTGAGCTGGTAATCAAACAGGTTAATGGCGACTACGTCGTCAGGAAGCCAGAGCTTGCACCGTTGCTGGAGTACACCCTCCTCCTGATGGCCCAGTTCTCTTCTCGGCCAGAGGTTACCCATGTCCCGCGGTCGCAGAACGGCCAAGCGGACGCCCTAGCTGGCTTAGCCGCATCGCTCGCAGAACCCGAGCAAGATGATTTGGTCATACACGTGGCCCACCGGAGAGTCATTGCTCCCGTCACCCAAGAGGACCGTGATAGCCTGCGGGTAAGTCATCTCACCGCCGGACCCTCCGTATCGGAAGTCCCGGGTTCGTCGGATGTAGTGGTTGAAACGACCCCCGATTGGAGAGCACCTTTTGTCGAGTATCTCCAAAATGGTCAGCTCCCGGACAACCGGGCTGAGCGCGAGCGAATTCGACGCCGCGCGCTTCAATTTACCCTCCAGAGTGGCCCCAGTCTTGAGCAGACCCTCTATAAACGGAGTTTTGATGGTGTCCTCCTCCGTTGCATCCAAGGAGTAGAGATACCTCAAGTTATGCAAGAGGTTCACGCCGGTTCCTGTGGCGCCCATCAAGCTGGGCCAAAGCTGTCCCATCAAATCCGGAGGCTAGGGTACTTCTGGCCCTCCATGATCCACGATTGTATTGGATACGCCAAGAGATGCCACGCGTGCCAAGTGCACGCCAACTTCTTGCATCGGCCGCCAGAACCCCTCCACCCCACCAAGTACTCTTGGCCATTTGCGGTATGGGGACTCGATGTAGTGGGACCGTACCCGCCGGCAACAGCCCGCCAGTGTAGGTTCATCCTGACTGCTACAGATTTCTTCTCCAAGTGGGCAGAAGCAGTTCCGCTCAAAGAGGTCAAGGCCCGTTCCGTCGTTGACTTTGTGAGCTCCAACATCATCCACCGGTTTGGGGTCCCTCACGCCGTCCTCACTGACAACGGCACCAACTTCCGAGCAGCTGAATTGAAGAAATTGTACGCTAAGTACGACATCCGGTCAAACCATACCTCCCGCTACCACGCACAGGCAAATGGACAGATCGAGGCGTTCAACAAGACCCTCTCTAACATTCTGCAGAAGATGGTTGGTCAGAACAAGAAAAGTTGGCCGGACAAGCTCCCCAACGCCCTCTGGGCTTACCGGACGACGACTCGCAACTCTACCCAGGTGACCCCATATTCCCTGGTGTATGGAGCTGAGGCCGTCCTACCCATCGAGATCCAGCTGCCGTCGCTACGCACGGCCGTTTATGATCACCAGACATCAGATGAGGTAGCCGAGATCCGTCTAGCTGAGCTAGAAGCACTGGACGAGAACCGGCTTCGTGCCCTGCACAATCTGGAAAGGCATCAGGACAAGATGGCAAGAGCTTTTGACAAGAAGGTTCGTCTCCGCTCTTTTCTACAGGGTGACCTGGTGCTGGCCCTGCGAGCGCCAATGATTCCCGGAAGGAAGCCGCCCAAGTTAGAACCCAAATGGGAAGGGCCCTATATCATCCATAAGGTTTACCCCAATGGAGCTTACTCCTTGGTGACCACAGATGGAGAGCGTGTAACCCCTCCCACCAATGCCAGATTCCTCAAGCGATACTTCGCCTAGGGCACAAGATGGTCCCGCATGACCCTAAACTGCGAGACGGTCCCGCATGACCCTAAACTGCGACTTGGTCCCGCATGACCTTAAACTGTATCTCCGTCCTCACTGCAAGACGTTAAACTGCAAGTCAGTCAGTTCTTCCTGACCGAGGCTCCGCCTCAGGCCCCTCGGCCTCTTTGGGCCCCTGGCCCCGTCTCCACCGGGGTCTGGCCCCAGGCCCCCCTCGTTTCTCTCCGACTTACCCTCTTACGGGATTGTACGGTACAGTGCAGGACTACGTTCTCACGTTGAGATCATGACCATGCCGCACACGTCCCCGAACGAGATACCCCTCGTCCCGCATGACGTTAAACTGCATGTCAAGAACTACGTACGGCTTGATTCTCATCTTTATGGGATACGTAGGAACGCTCGGACGCCTCGTCTTGAGCCCAGCCCCAAGCTTCTCTCTTCCACTATTCCCCCTGGGAATGGTCTCCTTGGAGGATCTTTGTGTAGCAGGGCGTCGGCCTTCTTGGCCCCGCTCATGCAACCCCACTCACGCAAAGATTGTAAAGGTCGCACCATGCGCCCGCTCCGTTCTTCTACCCTCCCACGTCCTTACCGCATGACGCTAAACTGCATGGCCTTCAAGAACTACGTATGGCTTGATTCTCATCCTTATGAGATACGTAGGAACGCCCAGACATTTCGTCTGTTGGCCCAGCCCAAAAGCCGAAATCTTCCCCTCGGGTTAAGACACGGCAGGGCGCACATTTTTTGCCCCGGCCCATGTCGAGCAAGCCTCGACCCGGCTGCACATCCCCCCCTGGAGGTGTTTGCCCCTTTCATGGATGGATTCACACCCGGAGGGACCCCCCAAGAACGGCCTGGATACAAAGCCCAAGGGCTCTCCTACCGATACGGGCCAACGCCCCCGAGGGTTTCTCAAGCAACAAATTGAAACAAGTCCCGCGTCGCCAATTTAGTCAGCGGTCGACCCTCAATTGTTGCCCCCATGCGGGTCACCATAGGAACGCTGTGTTTCGACTGTGGTCAACAGTGATTCATTCTGCCCCATCCTGAGATGATAAACTTCCCCCAGGTGGTGCTAGTGATCGGGACCACAGCCCACAATTCCTCACCCGGAGCGTACGGTGTGGTGTGGGACTACGTCCTCATTTACGTCGGGATCATGTACCATGCCGTACAACTCCCCTTACGAGGCTCAGCCTCAGGCCCCTTGGCCTCCTTGGGCCCCTGGCCCCCCGTCCTCATGTAAGACGTTAAACTACAAACCGGTCAGGCCCTCCTGACCGAGGCTCAGCCTCAGGGCCCCTCGGCCTTTCTAGGCCGCGGCCCAGGACCTATCTTATAGGATTGTACGGTATGGTGTAGGACTACGTCCTCATTCACGTCGGTTTTTCGCCATACTATACACCTTGCTCAGGAGTATATTACTCCCCACCCAAGTCCCGCATGACGTTAAACTGCACTTCAAGAACTACGTGTGGCTTGATTCCCATCATAATGGGATACGTAGGACCACCTGGATGTCCAAAATCCGGGTCCAGCCCCATCTCTCGGGAATCCTCATCCCATCTTGGCCCCTTGGCCCATCCTTCCTCCATGAAGAGATCATATGGTGCGGTGTGGGATTATGTCCTCATCTACGAGGATCTTGTAGTGACCACGCCATGTTTCCCGCACCACCGAGCTGTTTCGTCGATCCCTCTTTCGGCTGTTCACCAATGTGCTTAAGAGTACTCTGGTTCATTACCTGGAATGCCAAGCTTTACTCGGACACGTCCGCACCCGCTTTCCAGGCTTTGCGTATCCCCGCATCAGGGCTTTCACCATTTTCCACACCCGGAGGGACCCCCAAGTACGGCCTGGATACAAAAGCCCAAGGGCTCTCCTACCGATACGGGCCAACGCCCCCCGGGGTTTCGGACGACAAATCGATAAAATCCCGCGTTGCGAATATGGTCAGCGGTCGATGCTCGTTTGCTGCTCCCACCTCAGGCTAACGCGATACAGACGCTGTGTTTCCTTCAAGGATAACAGTTTTCCTCTGTCGTCACGCCAACCCATTAAGCCCAAATGCCGGGTACACAATTCACACCCTTCATCACTTCATCGTGTCCAAGTAGAATTTCGGGACTCTTGGTACTTTTTTCCCCCGTGCACGTCTGCACGTTTGAGGAACAAGCTACATCAAAGGTGTCCTTCGGAACTCTCTGCTGACTCCCCTTTAATGGATGCCCCAAGTTTTGCAATGAGGGTCCCCCCCTTGTTTCCCACACCGAGTTTATCTCACGTGGGCTTAGGGATTACGTTGACCTCTGTGCTTACTTGGGATTTGTCACCATCCACGGTCCGAGCTCTAAGACCATAAACTAAGACTCTCATCTGGAACTACGTTCGAGGCCCCTTGCCCCCGAGTCCAGCTTGAGTTCAGCGAATTTATCTCTCTAATCCTGCCTTCAGGACCCTGATCACGGGACTGCGTGGCGCAGTGTGGGACTACGTCCTCATTCACGTCAGGTACGCAATAGCTGCACTACGCACGCCCCATTCTGAGGTTCAGTCCTCCTGTCCCCTGTCCTGCATGACATTAAAAGGCACCCTTCAGAACTACGTGTGGCTTGATTCCCATCCTAATGGGATACGTAGGACCACATGGATGTTCAAGATTCGGGTCCAGCCCCACCTCTGGGAGATATCCTGATTTCCCGGTCACCTAGACCACTTGGTCCATCCCTCTCCAGCGGGGGGTGCGTAGGTATGATACGAGGTTGTGGGCATCATGCCCCCCCTTCCCCTGGGAATCTGCCATCTCTCGATCACCCTCAAGGTTGAGTCCCTTGGCTCCCCGCAGTGGTTCACCATGTATTAAGAGTACTCTGGTCTAGGACCAAGAGTGTCAGATTCAACTTGGTCAAGTTCCTTCCACTTGCCAAGCTTCGTGTTCCCATCTATTCGGACTTTCATCATCTTTCACACCCGGAGGGACCCCCAAGTACGGCCTGGATACTACGCCCAAGGGCTCTCCTACCGATACGGGCCAACGCCCTCCAGGGTTTCGGACAACAAATCGATAAAATCCCGCGTTGCGAATATGGTCAGCGGTCGATGCTCGTTTTGTTAGTCCTCATTTCAGGCTAACGCGACAGGATGCTGTGTTGCGAACATGGTCAGCAGTAATCCTCTGTCGTCACGCCAGCCCCTTCAGTCCTTGAATGTTGGTTGCATGATTCACATCATTTTCCACCCCATCATGTCCAGGTGGAATCTCGACACTTTTGGCGCTATCCCTCAGTGCACCTTTGCATGTTAGGGGGACAAAGCTGCAATCTGGCGTCCTTCGGGACTCCCTGGTCCGAGCTCTAAGACCATAAACTAAGACCCATTCGGGACTACGTTCAAATTCCCATCCTCATGGGACACGTAGGACCGCCCAGACGCCCTGTCTCTGGGTACAACCCATTCAGGAAGCCAGTCTCTCTCCCTGTTTCACCTCCGGATGGCGTACGATTTGATGTGGGATCATGTCTCTGTCAAATGTGTTTTATAAACACTGCGCACATTTCCCGCCTAGCATCGTCTCTGCTACGTCTGCGCTGCATGACGATAAAATGCATGCTTGGTCCTATCATACGACCCTAAACTGTGACATTATCGTCCTGGCCGCACGACGAAAAACGGCACCGCATTATGGTGACCTCGCTGTAGAGGACATCACGTTGGGTACTGGCCACGCGCCATGCCATTTGTCAACGCCCATCACGGCTTGATTCTTGTGGCGACATCACGACCTACAGTTCTAGGCCTGTCGCTTCACAAAAAAAAAACCATTCACCTCGAAGAACAAACAAGATACATCAAATTCCGCTTCTTTTAGTGCAAGGGCCACGTCCGCACTTCCCCTTTCCCCTGGCACTGGTACCTTACCCTGCCACCTTCCAGAACTACGTACGGCTTGATTCTCATCCTTATGAGATACGTAGGAACGCCCGGGTACTTCCCCGCGGGTCCAGCCTAACCCTTGAGTTCGGTCCCTCGACTCGAGCTCATTCACGTCAGGTTGTGATGTCATGCGTCCCCTGATCCCCTTTTTCCAATCCATGGTCCGAAGTCTATGACCATAAACTAAGATCTCCCCAAGGGAAAGGAATCTGCTCCCTCTCTCTAATACGTTTCGTTGACGTATTCAGATGTGTTTTGACAAAAAGCCCGAAGCATGGGATTTTCACAGGGACATTCCCCTCATCCCATGACCAAGCTTCGTGAGCTCACTATTTGGATCCTCATCCTCTTCCACATCCAAAAGGACCCTCGGACGACGTGGATACTAAGCTTAAGGGCTCTCCATGAATGCTGGACCTAAGGGCCCTACAATCGTTTCGGGCCAACGTCCCTGCGGATATTCGACAACATTTGTGACACGGTCCCGTGTTTCGAATACGGTCAACGGTCGACCCTCATTTGTTTGTCCCCATTTCAGGCTAACGCGATAGGATGCTGTGTTGCGAATATGGCCAGCAGTAGTCCTCCATCGCCACGCCGTCACCATCGTGATCCGAATCTCGAGCGTCATGATTCACACATTTCCACTCCCTCATGTTCAAGTGGAACTCCACCATACTCGGCTCTTTCTCTTCGCGCATCTAGATGCGCTGAATGATCATGTTAGTGTCATTGGGCCGGTAGTCACCGAGCATCCCTTTACCCTCACCTGCCCCTCTCTGCATCGGGAAATTCCCACCACTACTGCTTGTTTCCCACACCGAGCACGACTCACGTGGGCTTAGTAGTTTTGGCTGGATGTGTACCAACACAGTCAGGCTGCTCCTCGTCCTGCATGACGTTAAACTGCACCTTCAGAACTACGTATGGCTTGATTCCCATCGTCATGGGATACGTAGAGACACCCAGGCATTTCACCTAGGGTCCAGCCCCAGGAATCGCAAAATCCTATTCCTCCTCATTTCCAGCCCTCGCCAGAGAGGCCCTATCTGGAAGAAAGAATGATCTGTGATCAGGCCGATGCGCCCATCTAGCGTACACCCACCGTGGTGGTGTAACTACTGAAGTGTTGGATTCTGTTTGAACAAACCATCACTCCATATTCCACGCTTTGCGTGCCCCTTATTCGGACCCTCATCTTCTTTCATGTCTGGAAGGACCCCCTAACAGTAAGGATGTCTGACCTATGGTCCACCAACTGTCCTGGGCCAATGTCCCGAAAGATTAATCGACAACAAATTGATAAAATCTCGCGTTGCGAATATGGTCAGCGGTCGATGCTCACTTGTTGTCCCCGTTTCAGGCTAACGCAGTAAGGATACCGTTTCTCCGCCACGGCTAACGGTTGTCCTTTATTGTCACGCCGCCTCCATAGCGTTCCGAATTTGGGCATCGTGATTCACACTCCCCATTTTCATCTGTTTGAACTGATTTCAGCGCCCCTGGCGTTGCCCTGTCCGTGCATAAGAGCACGTCGAAGAGACAGTGGTTCGGCTATCCTGGAAATTCCTCCTCCGATCAAGCCTTCCCCATCTTTCGGGAATCTGGACTGGTTTGAGAGAATTGTCGTCAAACGTCCCGCAAACATTGCAGGGATGTAACAAGGCAATTCAACAGTGGATATTGTGCGTACTACGGAACTCAAAACAAAGGAGAAAGAAAGAGTTGAAGCACAAAAGTGTTAATAAAAGTTTCTTCGGGTTCGCTAAAATACTCGGGGGTTGACTTCCCCCATGGACGGGTTGACTCCGTCAAAAGAGCGTTGCAGCTCCGCCACCCGTTGACTTGCGGCGTCTAAAGCCTGTTGCCGCTGATTCAACTCCCGCTCCTCTTCAGCAGCGGCGGGGCGTAATCCGTCAACCCTGGCCCGGGCCCTTTCCACCTCGGCCTGGACGACAGCCATCCTTCCAGAGGTCTGCTCCATATGCTCCTCAGCCTTTGCCAGCTGAGCCTTCAATTGTGAGACCAGCTCAGACTGCGCATTGAGAGTGGCTGAAAGCTCGTTGGCCCGGATCTGCATCTGATGGGCCTCGCCCTCAGCCTCCTGGAGCTTCCTAATGTTGGTCGCCTTCCTCCGCTGCCATCCCACGCTCAGCCCACGATCATGCTCCCGGATCTTCTCAGCCATGAGGTCTCGGATGAGCGCGTGAGGGCGTTGGGCATCCACTCCCCCGGCACATAGCTCGCGCAACCGCGAACGGAGTCTATCCATTTCGGCCAGCCATTGCGCTTGGGGAGTGTCCCTGATGAAGCGCGTGATCAGCTTCCACGACCGGCGACGGACTATGCTGCTGTCTTCCTCGTCAGAGGCCGTTTCGTCCCAATCCGCGTGGTCGGCAGGCTCGTACGCAGGATATGCCTGCAGAAATTCCTCAGCGGGATCCGCATCTGGTGTTGAGTCTGGTACGACGCCTGACGCCGGCGCAGGCACGGCGGGACTGGGACTGACCGGTTGATCCTCTTCCTCAGAGTCCACCTCGATGACTTCAGGTATGGCCCTACTGGTGGTCCCACCAGTGATGGTGTGCGCCGCAGCTTGAGGAGGTGAAGGGACTATCGACACCATCACCGGCATGCCCCTGGGAGGAACGCCGCCAGACATCCCAACCAGCCTCGCCGCAGCAGCCCACGCCAGTCGGAGAACTGTATGACAGAAAGAGACATAAAAGTTAGTCGACATGGCCCACGTGTGGCAACGAAGAGACCGGTGGAGGAGACTTACGAAGATTGACCTCCGAGCGCTGCTCCCGGACCGGTACCGATGGGACTCCAAGACGAGGCCCCCCGTATACTGTTGGAAGGCCCGGAGAGTCCGGAGGAGCCACCTCAAACCCCCCGGTTCCACCAGGTGCAGAACTGGACGCAGCCATAGGCGCGGGTTCTGAAGGCCCCGCATCGTCACCCGCCGAGGAGCGAGAACGAGGCCTACGAACAAGTTCCTCCTGCACGACCCAAACATTGGTGAGAAGTCCGTATGGATTCAACAACAGATCGTAAGAAGAGAGGTTCGGAATGCTACCTCGAGAGCCTCCGCGGAGTCATCGGATTCTGAGCTTCGGTCTCCGACCTCGCCCTCCTCCAACGGGCTCCCTCCTCCCGCCTCATCCTCCCGAGAAGAGCCCCCTGATTCCTCCGGCAAGGGGAAGCGCTCCCTCAGGTCGGCAGCCGATAGCTGTGGAGGGACCGTCTGATTCAACAGTACCCTCACCCGGTCTGTCATCGGGCGAGGAACACCGCTGGAGTGGACGTAATCCTCCAGCTCGTTCAAGTATTGCTCCGCCTCCGCCGGAGACGCCATGAATCCGGCCCGAACTGGGCCTATGCCCGGCAGTCTCATCCCGAGGCGATTCAGGTGATCCCACATCTCGGTTGGGCTGAGAAATTGCCGGTTGACATCCCAAATGTCCCAAGCTTCCGGAAAGATGGCATTTTCTGCCATGTCGACGTGACGCAGCCGCTTCCCCGGAGCCTGAGCGGATACCCGACGGAATCCCCTCGGTGGCCGCCCCTCCGGATGACCCTGCTCTTCCGGAACCACCGGATCCGCCGCTGCTGCCCTACCTTCACCCGGTGCGGGTCTCTCTGCCACGGCAGCCCCGCTGCCGCGGGCGGCCCTAGCTGCCCTCCGACCCCGACCTCGAGATAAAGGAGGCCCACCGTCACCAACCCGGATCGTTGGCTGCTTCAGCATCTCCCCGGGATAAGCAGCCTCCCAGCTGATGGCGTACTCCTTCACCAAGCCGAAGGCGGCGGTGGATGGAGGCAGTGTGATCTGCATCTTCCCATCCTCACGCGTGAACATGAGCCACAACTGCCTCATCACGCACGGGTGCTCCTCGTGACGCACCTCCCAGTATACCTGCGGGGTCAGCCGCTGGAGGCACCGGAACTGCCTCGCGAAACGATGCGGGGTGTACGGTTCACAGATTGGCTCACGATCTATCCGAGCCACCAAAACGCCACCTCGGAAGGCCAGGAGGTAAGCCCGATGCTCTTCCGTTCCCCGTCCATCATCGGCAAGCCTTCCCGTCGGCAGTGGAAAGGGATGAAAGTTGAACTTGTCCGCCCTCCACACCCTATTCAGCACCATCGGAACGGCCAGTTTAAATGGGAAGCTCCCAGCTGCGTTCAGGATGGAAGGGCGAAAGTTTGATCCCGGCGGCGAAATGGGGTTTGGATACTCGTAAATCCCCCTGATGTGCGCCGCGATCCACCCATACAGGAGGTGGAAGGGCCCGCATATTCTTAGCGGCTTCTTGCTCTCGCTGATACGTCGCAGCAATCTGTATAGCTTGGCGAGCATCGGGATCCCCAGGTTGATCCGCTGCCCCATGGCCAGCATCGACGCCATGATGAACGAGCTGGGCCGTACCCCCATGCTTGTATCTCTCACTGGTAGGATCCACCCACATATGAGGTCCGCGATGAACGCCGCCAGCCTAACTATTGGCTGTTGTTCGGTGCTGACGCTGAAGCCCCAAGTCTTCCATTGGCTGTCCTCCAAAACCCGCCAATACGAGTGCCCCTTACCCCGCTGGGCTGCCCTCGGACAAGTCCGAGGCCTTGGAGGGAACTCTCGATTCTCTGGAAAGTTCAGGAAGCATTTGAACCATCTTCTGAAGTGGACGTCCCTCACTGCTTCCTTGTCATCCGCGGGGACAAACGCCATCAGCGCTGACGCCAGTCGCGGCATTTGCTCCGCATCTTCCCACACACTGATGACGGGGAGGAACTCGTCGTACATGGCCCCCAAGATCAGGACCCCAGAAACCTGGTGGACATCCCACAGGCTGATGCCCACCTCCCCGTGATGCAGATGAAAAGTGTTGGTCCTGGACGACCATCTACTCAGCAGTTCCGGCATCAGCTGCTTTGGCTGGTAAATGTGGAACTGGGAGGCCCATGCCGCCTCGTACAATCCCACTCTCCTCAGCTCAGCCTCGAACTCCTCGCATGAGGCGCCTACCCAGTAGGCCCAGGCCCAGTCGTCGGTAAAATTGCCGCCCTGGCGCAGGTCCCACTCATCAGACCATCCCTTCGTCGGATCCTGCAGAGCCGCCTTCAGCATGGTGCGGTAGAGAGGAGGGGACGTCTCCGGTTGCAGTGGCCTCCCGTCAATGTCGTTCACATGATTGTAGAGACAATCGGCGGTGACGGGTGTGAAATCCTCCTGTGCATGGCCATCGGCCGCCCTGAACCATTGGCGCTGGCATGGTGTGCTCCTGAACCAGCAAGCTGGTTCATCCCTTCCCGCCTCAGGGATGAAGACGTCATCCCTCAGCCCAAAGCCGTACAACGGCAGTTTTTTGCACTGTGGATAATCCCTCTGGCCTTCCGACAGCAGATCTGTCAAGGAAGTGTGGTCCGAGTGGTTCCGGACCATTTCCCCCAAGCCCGGGCGGTTGGCCATCTCATCCCGGCGAGCAGCATCTGCAAGCACTTCCCGCACAGCTTCTTGATGAGCCATGTTAACTCTGGCCCTCGGAAAAGGATTCTTCCGGATGAATCGCGAAGCTCGGTCGCGAAGCTCGGTCGCGAAGATGGATTGCGAAGATCGGTCGCGAGATCAAACCGCGAAGTCCGGCCAAGGCAGGCACGCAAAGATTCGCTTGGCGCGGACGCAGAGTCAGAGACTCGCGGTTCGCCGCGAAGCTCGATTCGCGGAGAGCTGTCGCGGAGTACGCGGAGCTTCGCGAAACCGAGAGCGCAAGAAGACAAGGAAGGCGCGTAAAGACAAAAGAGGGCGGACCCCCTATTTATAGACGCCGACCCCGGAGCATCGCGGCGCGCCTCGCCCGCGCGGAGCATCGCGGCGCGTCCGGATCTGCGGCCCCGACGAGCATCGCGGGCCTCCTTCGCGATGCCGCATCGCGAACCACCGACAGTTTTGGCGATCTTCCCTCAGACTTCGACCCTTCACCCTCCGCGGCTCCAAGTCTGAGGGGGGGCATTTGTTGGCGCCGAAAATAGGGCCCGAAAGGAAGGAACGAAACAGACAGCCGGCGTGCTGCATCGCGAAGCACAGCCGCGAAGCACAGCCGCGAAGCACCAGAGGCGGTGATCCTCCGCGAGCGCGTTTGACGTTCGCGAGCCGCCGCGAAGCACCAGAGGCGGTGATCCTCCGCGAGCGCGTTTGACGTTCGCGAGCCGCCGCGAAGCACCAGAGGCGGTGATCCTCCGCGAGCGCGTTTGACGTTCGCGAGCCGCCGCGAAGCACCAGAGGCGGTGATCCTCCGCGGGCGCGTTTGACGTTCGCGAGCGCGCCGCGAAGCTCAAGAGGCGGCGCGCGAGCCCTGCTTCGCGGCGCCCCTTCCCTATAAATACTCGACTCCCCCTGAGTCCACGAGACGGACAATCCGACCTTTCGGCTTCTCCTCTCCCGAATCACGAAGCAAGCTTTGCCCCGGGAATCATGAGCTCCGCGAGGTATTTCTACTTCGCGAGACGACTCTGATTTGTTTCGTTCTGAGTCCCTCTTCCGAGAGGGATGCCCTTCGCGAAGCCCAAGGGCGTTCGCAAAGGAAGGGGATTCCCAAGGGAACCCGGGCAGCCGCGGAGCACTCGTTCTTCGCGAAACACCCAACCCATGCTAGTAATCCCTATGCCAAGGCAGGATAACTATGCATCGCGAAGCACTTTGCTTGGCAGGACCCTGCTTCGCGAACCACTCCTTCGCGAGGCAGTGCTCCGCGAACACTGTTCCACTTCGCGAAGCACCTCCCACTTCCACCTATGCCCCATGCTAAGGCCAAGGCACCCCACTTCGCAAAGCACACTCCTCTGCTTAGCGATTCCTCCTTCCGTGCGACCCTCCAGGTTTGCACGATGTGATTTCAAAGTCCCATGGACAACACCTCCCGTAGCGTTGCTTCGCCCAATGCTCCTTCGCATAGGCACGCTAACGGCTATTGCTTCTTCGCATAGCCACGCTAACGTGGACCCCTCGATGATTCCTCCCGCGACCCCCTTTTACCATGGCCTTACCGACACCTTCCCTTCCCCAAGGACCAGAGGGTACCGGTTATGTAAGCCCTAGGGGTGTGGAGTGAACCCACCTCGTCCGAGCTGCAGGACGTTAAACTGCCAAGCACCACGTCCTCAACACATGACGTTAAACTGTGACCCAACCTCGTCTCCCTCACGAAGGGTTTCCCCACGTCGAACATTTTTTACACCGCTCGTCTCCACGGGAATGGAACTCCTCCGCACATGGAATGAGATCCTCCTTGTCGGAGTGGTGTATGTTCGCAGGGGGGGGTCGCCTCAGAGCGTAAATCCCTAACCTTTGGTACGGATGATTGCACCCGTGCATCTCGGTACTTCCCCACTACCAAGGTCAGTGGAGGACGTGATAGGGAACGAGGCACCTCCCATTGTCGGACCAAGGTCCATCTTCCCCGCGCTTTGTCGCGCCATGGGCCTCCATCCTGGAGTAAGTCCCAACACCATGGGCCGCTCAACGCGTAAGCCCCATTTCGCTTCTCACGGACGCACCCTTCGCGACGTGATCGTCGGGTCCCTGCGACCTCTTGTTTCTCACACCGAGCATGACTCACGTGGGCTTAGAGTGAGCACCGACCCTGACAAACCCCATTTGAACTACGAGGTCTTTGATCCGTGTCAAGGCATGGTACGTAGGAAACCTCCATGAGGTTCAAGCCATATTGCTCGGTCGTTCATTCACGTCGAGTTTCGCCCACGTCCAGCACGACGTTAAACTGTATGCCCCGTCCAGCAAAGACGTTAAACTGCACAATTTGAACTACGAGGACTTTGATCCGTGTCAAGGCATGGTACGTAGGAAGCCTCCACGAGGTTCAAGCCCACCCGTCGCTCTTTCACGTCGGGTCTCACCCCGGTCCAGCGGTAAGCCGTTGTGACCAATCCGAACTACGAGGACTTTGATCCGTGTCAAGGCATGGTACGTAGGAAGCCTCCACGAGGTTCAAGCCCACCCGTCGCTCTTTCACGTCGGGTCTCACCCCGGTCCAGCGGTAAGCCGTTGTGACCAATCTGAACTACGAGGACTTTGATCCATGTCAAGGCATGGTACGTAGGAAGCCTCCACGAGGTTCAAGCCCACCATCAGTGGACCAAGGTCTGCTTTCACGTCGGTTTACCGACGAACCCCCCATCCGAACTACGAGGACTTTGATCCGTGTCAAGGCATGGTACGTAGGAAGCCTCCACGAGGTTCAAGCCCACCATCAGTGGACTCACGAGTCTACTTTCACGTCGGGTCACACCCGCGTCCAACACGACGTTAAACTGCACCCCGGTCCAGTGGTAAGCCATTGCGACCCACCATCCGAACTACGAGGACTTTGATCCGTGTCAAGGCATGGTACGTAGGAAGCCTCCACGAGGTTCAAGCCCACCAATAGTGGACTAAGGTCTACTCCCACCAATAGTGGACTAAGGTCTACTCCCACCAATAGTGGACTAAGGTCTACTCCCACCAATAGTGGACTAAGGTCTACTCCCACCAATAGTGGACTAAGGTCTACTCCCACCATCAGTGGACCAAGGTCTACTCCCCATTTGAACTACGAGGTCTTTGATCCATGTCAAGGCATGGTACGTAGGAAGCCTCCACGAGGTTCAAGCCCACCCGTCTTTCACGTCGGGTTTCACCCCCGTCCAGCACGACGTTAAACTGCATCCCGGTCCAGTGGTAAGCCATTGCGACCCCCCATTTGAACTACGAGGTCTTTGATCCATGTCAAGGCATGGTACGTAGGAAGCCTCCACGAGGTTCAAGCCCAACAATAGTGGATCAAGGTCCCTCACTTATGTCGGCTCACCGACACCCACCACCCGTCGTTTATTCACGTCAGGGTTCATTACCGTCCCGCATGACGTTAAACTGTATCATTTGAACTGCGAGGACTTTGATCCATGTCAAGGCATGGTACGCAGGAATCCTCCCAGAGGTTCAAGCCCAACCCCCACCGGACCAAGGTCCACCCTCATGTAGGTACGCTGACGATGCCCATCGGACCAAGGTCCACCATCACGTCGGTTTACCGGCACCATCCCGAACTACGCGGACTTTGATTCCCTGCCACGGGGATACGTAGGAAGCCCCTTTAAGGCTCAAGCCCAACTTCGTCGTCACCACCCCTGCGATGGTCCCATTCCATTCTCAACCGTCTCCGCGAGACGTTAAATTCGCGACCTACCTCGTGGTAAACACGAGATGCCTGAGGAAAACCTCGGATGGAACGCCTTTGGCGTAACCGTCTTTGCTAGACGTTAATCTTGCAAACATACCCTGTGTTGAACACGGGAAGCTGAGGAAAACCTCAGGTACGTGTCTATGACATGTAACCCCCCGCGCTCGATGTGGGATGCCTCGGGTTTCCACGCCCTTGAGAAGCCTCGTGATCGAGGATAACAGACAGACATGCCAGGTACCCCAGCATCCAGACACGCACCCGATGCCTCGAACGTGATTACTCCCCTGACCGAAGGTAGCTGCCCTGACTGGACCCTTTGGAATGTCCCGACAGAAGCAGCGTAATTAACCGGCGTCCATGGAAACATGGCACTGGGAAGAGTTTCACGAACTACGTATTAAATCTATAAGGGAGACCCGGACTAGGTGACGAGTTCTGAGGAGGAATCCACAGGAGGAAGAACCGACATCCCATCATCCCGTTTCGATCAAGGAGCAGACGTACCTGAACAAGGAACGAATGCCGCCCGCCTTTGGAAAGCGGGAATGCGGGGCAACGAAGCCGCGCGTCCCCCTCCTCCGCGGACGGATGCGCGCGCGCCCCGGCGAAAGCGTCGGAAACAGGTACCCAATGACTGCTCGAGAAGTGTCTGAGTAAAAATCAACAGCCCACCACCAACAGTGTCTAAAAAATATTCAATCTAAATATATAAAATATAAATTTATAAATTCAATAAAAATATAATCAAATGAGGAATTATGTTCCATTTTCTAACAAGGTTTCCTTTGTCCTGTTAACTCACTTATACCATGAGTTATCAATTTTTATCGAATACACTTCAGCCTATTTTATCCATATAAACAATACATAATGGGTAATAATCTTATTCCAAAAAAAATAAGGATAAAATTACTCAAAATAAAACATAAAATTTTCCTTGGAGACTAGGTCCCAATAATCATATCCCAAGAATTCGTTAGGTACATAGAGCCTCAGTATGACTCCCTAATCCATACATTATAGGGGTGAGGTTTAGATCCTCAGTCCAACTACGTATGTCAGAATAGATCCTTTGTTCCAATAACCCAAGTACCTTGAAGTTTTTTTACATGAATAATTATCCATTGAACACATATACCATGTACAAACCATGACTCATTGAACACAAATACCATTTGTAACTATAGTTCCTATAAACCATTTTTCATCTTCATTCCTAAAACCATTAACACATTTATCATTTACATTATGTAACTCATTTAATAATTACATCAATAAAAATTCATAACTCATTAACAAATATACCATTAAAGTGCCTTAACCCACTATCACACACATTCAACATTCACATTCCAAAATATAATTAACACATTTATCATTTTTATGTTATATCCCATCAACACATTGTATATTTAAAGCCTATAATTCATTTAACACATTTATCATTATAACAATCACCCCATTATACGCTTTCAAAAAATAGACACAATTTCAATTAGTCAATTTCATATCACAATTTAAAATATCAATATATTTATCATGGTATCAATATCAAAAAAAATAACTATAGACTTAAAAACTCAATTACTTGTGCACAGAAGTAGTGCACCCCATGGATGGTTCTTAACATAGTGTAATCAACCACAATACAACCCATGTGGATCATAAGGGTTTCATTAATTAATTAATAAATTAATTAATAAATTCAACCATGGAAATCCAAAAAAACTTTCTAATACCACATTTTCACAACCACACATGAATAAATTTCACAACCAGTCTATGGGATATAACATGCAAAACACCTACACATATTTTGAAGACAAATAGTCACAAAAACATAGATTTTTATTTCGAAATCAACTACTATAAATCCCCAATAATTAATAAACTATAAAAGGTGTTTAATATTTATTTTTTAAGATAATAACAATCCCACAAACCCTAATCAAAGATGTGGAAGGATTTGTAGTGTTGGACTCCCCTGTAGATTCAATATGCACCCCAAAGATGCACTAAACTGCTATGAAATTGTGTAGATCATTTCTTAAGATGTTTGGGTGGAAGGGTTATTCAACCTATACTACTATAATAATAATATTGCAAAAATTCAGGTAATAAATCGAAAATATCGAGAGGAGATGGTTAATTTTCCCATCTTTATGGCAGCGCATTTTTTGGTTGCACTATTAGACATACTATGAACCAAACATTCCCCACCCATTGTCCAACATGGTGGATTGGTTGCACTGTATCTTGGGGAGACTGTAAAATTTGAAAATCCCTATAGTAATAATGCTGAATGGATCTACCCAATCTCATATAGTAACTATTTCCCCTTATACACCTTCACCAACCATGCTACCCTTATTCAGGTAAGCGTGATTTATACTAATCTTTCTCTAGCCGTCGAACATATAGTAGATGGACCCTTCTTACCTTAATTAACGTCTCAAACCGTAGTTACATGGATGAGGCTCCTCAGAAACGATGGAATCATTTAATTAACCAATAAAAATGAATTTTACCCATATCATATGAAAGAACATACCTTATTAGAATTCATGGATCTTATAATCTTCTACATTATAAATCTTTTATCCTTTTTAGTAAAAAATTCACTGATCCAACCACATAAAAGTGTCAATTTTAAAGTATTAATAAAGGATATTATTTGTATTTTAAAATAAAAACCAATAATTTGTCAGAGATCAAACTCCACTTAACCATCCTCCCCCAATGACACGGATTATCCTCAATCATTTAAAACAACTACTTTTAAATTGTATTTTTGAATAAATTTAGAAAAAATAAATCCATTAATTTTAAGGTTATATTAGGAAGACACCATGTGGTAAATGAGTAAATATTTGTTAAATAATGATAAACACATGATGGTTCCACCTATGATAATCAAATTAGGGGAAAACAGCATGATAAAGGAAAGGAATCCCATATAATATCATCTAAAATCGCTAAGAATCATTGGAAAAAGAAAGAACCTATGGTGATAATATCATATGAAATATAGAGTATCAATCCAAAAATTTCCATTATGCCTCTAGAACTAACATAACGAACCTGATTTTCTGATATAGGCTACCCCAGGGGTACTCCCCATGCAAGGTTGGATCATAAAAGTATGGGACAATAGCTATTATGTGGGTTAACCTCTTTCATAAAAATATGGACCTCTGGATTCATCCTTATTATTTTCATAAAATAAATAAACTATAAGTGACAAAAAAAATACAACATATGATCAATATATTAATCATATATAATCACATAAATATAAATATCATATAAAATCTCACACCCTTATAAGAAACAACATATTTTTACATAATCCATATCATAAATAATATACAATATCCCCCATGGGGGATAATATTTATATCAACTGCAATCAATGTAATGGGGAATGACTAAGGGTATCATGCTCAACTTAAAACTATATATTTCTTATGTTCCAAATATGATATTTCATAAAATGAAATTGAACTTGATGTCGTTTTTTTATTTGAAACCCACCTTTAATATTTTCTTCAAACAATCCATTTTACACCAAATAGAAGTATTTTTAACCAATTTCCAAGTGGTTCTTTTTAAAAACCAAATAGATTGGAATCTATTTCATCATCCATTAGAATCAAATTTTAAAAAATAAATTTTGAAACTAGTTTGGGTAAAACCAAAATTAAAATCAATTGAATTTCTAATTTCAATTATAGTTAAAAAAAATTAGATATTCCTGAAATCCATTTTATATAATAATTTTTTTAAAACCACACATTAATGTATTTCAAGACTGAAACATGGTCAAATACCATTTTTCATCAGAATCAACTCTATGAAAAAACATAGTAATTTAGTCAAACACATAACATTTAAATCAATTTTACAAAAAATAAAAAACAACATTATAAACCTTTATAGTAAGTGTGAAAAACATGTATAACATTTCCAAAATTCACTACGGTAGTTAAATATATAATCTTTATAACAAAAAAATAATTATAAAGTAATATTTAATAAATGAAAAGATAAAATATGTAAATATACAAAACACCTACTCAATTCCATGTAGATTTAGGTCATAAAAATTCTCCTTTGAGAGAAAATCTCAACCAATTAAATATGATCCATTTCAAAAATAACTAAATTAAAACACCCCATGAACTAGTCTTAGAAAAAATATATTGCATGTTCAATAAAAGAATACGAAAACAATAAATAATTGGTGTAGTATAGAGGAGTGGAGAAGAATAAGAGGAAAAGGAAAATTTATTATAATAATATACTTGATATTCATAGGAAGGATACTTGAAATCAATGTGAAAGAGATGTCGGTCTCCCTTGCACACACTAAGGGATAAATGGAAAACAAATTGAAGAAATTGAAAATAAAAACCATTAAATTCAGAAGCTTTTACTCTACTATATTCATTATTTTTGGAATTTGAATAGTCAGAATTTTTTTCACAAGAATTACTATACCAAAATCCAAATATTAAAAACCAAATACACAAAAATAAAACATTATTCACAGTATTCATTAAAAAAGTGGAAAACATTAAATATATTAAATACAATAAGTATTTAAAATTAAAATCCAAAGACAACCTAAAATTAATTTTACACAAATATATAAAATCATACATGATTTTGAAAAGATGGTGTAATAGTTATACCCACTATGACACTTTCAATAACTAGAAAATCAATAATTTTGTTATGAAAAATGGAAAACTAAAAAACTAAAATACAATATAAGAGATGGGTGGATTCAAAATGTTTAACGGGGTCAAAATAGAATAGAGTACCAAGTAAACACAAAAATCATCAAATAAATAGATAGAATCTTTAATCATATTCAATGATCTCAAAGAACCACCAAAGTTGTCACCATCATAAATCATGGTGAAAAAATATGAAGACCTTATATATGTCTCCTCAGGGTAATGAAATAATATAATATTGTTATACACTATAAAATTTATCTCAGGACATAATATATACCCCGGAAAATTTTTTACCACAAATCCTAATGAAAACAATGACCATTTATAAAAAACATTGTTCATTTTATAATTCAACTTAAATTCCCAAATAAAACACAGAACATGTGGAATCCACATTAACAGTAGACAATGCCACCAATAAAGTATATTTTTAATTAGAAAAATGGAAAATATACTTAAATATAATGAATTTCTTAATGAGAAACATCATGGTCTCAATCCATGGTAAATAAAAATGAGTTGAAGGGGTGATCATGGAACCCATAGTCAGATAACCTTCTCCTAATGAACCAAATTAGATCCAAATGGAAATTATCCAACAAAAAATAATACCATGCGCTAGATATTTCCTAGTCACTCAAAAAAGACACCAAAGGCCTTCCCAGATCAAATCGATCAATACTCCACAATATAAATATTCACATGTAATCATTAAAAGAAAGGAAAAAACTCAAATATTTAATAACAACAACTATAATAAACATGTTAAAAATGAGAAAACATAAAAAATAAGATAAATAATATATTAAAATAACCAATAAAAACTCATTAAACTCTAAATGTAAAGAGCCTAAATCACAAAATAAAATCTAATAGATCAAGATCACACCCAATACTGTTATAGATAATTTCAGTTACATGATTTCTAAAAACATATAAACCACATAATTTACTCAAAAGTAAATGTCTCACCATAAAATTGTTAATGAAGAAATAATGAGTACTAATAAAAAGAATGTGGCATGAACTAGACTAGGTACCCATATATCCTAATAACTAAGCTATTTCTGACAACGCCTGAAGCTCATTCTTGATCCCCACTATTTATGCACTTGCACCAGCAATCATAAAAATAGATAGTGGGAATGACATTGTTACAAAAAATTGTTGAAGAATATAAAACAAGAAACTATGAATAATGATAAAAAACTACTCATTGAGTAATTTATCAGAGGTAAAATGGTTATTAAATCCTATTATACTAAAATCCAAGTACCAAAACAGGGAAAAATAACCCTAGTCCCTAAGGATACAAATCACCATGTCCAATGTTTAATAGATAGATCCACATCCAGGAGATACTTTACCCTAGGTCAAACATGGAAGGATATAGTATACAAACTCCTGAATGAACAAGTAGGGTGTGAGACAAATACCCTAAGGACTACTCTGAAGAATCCGTAACAATATTATAATTCCAATATAATAGATATTGAGCATTAATATTTTCTAAAAATCGGTTTGGTATTTACAAAATAATATTTAATGAAATCATGCTGGGATATTCAAAATATGGAAATAAATTTTTAAACCCATCCTTCACATTTAAAATGATTAATTTTTTTGATAGATTTATTACTCCTTTAATCAAAGGTTACTTACAAAAATGTAATTATTCGCAAAATTCATTAAATAAACACATTTATATAAAACCATTTATCGAAATTTACGTGTCATTTAAAATAGAATACAATTGTGGAATATATACATTTGAATAAAAATATGTTAGAAACATCGTCATGTTTCAAATATTTATGATAGATCCATTCTAGAGGGAGCTAACACTGTGAATACTAAAATGTTTGTACATATGTCCCATAAAAAAAGGTCAAAAGGAATCATCACCATCATCCAAGAAATCGGATGTGTTAATACTATGTTTTAGAACATTTTAAATCATATACCATCACCTAAAAATAATAACTAACTACAAAATTCTCACATGTCCTCTCATATAAAAAAATAATGGTGAATTTATTTCATGACTTCTTAAAATACAATTAAATCACATACTTCATTTCAATATGAAAATTTTCTCTTTAAAAACTATATTTGGTTTCCATTCAAAAATATTTCTTTTTTCTTGATGAAACCATGTGGTTTCCATCAAAACCATTTTCAATCCATTTTTCACAGATAAGGAATCGAAATCAATTCAGTATTCCATTTCACAATCTATATCACAAATAATTCAATATTTAACTTTAATTTATTTCCATAATTTTAATCACAAACCCCCAATTCAACTGAATTGTGGTTTTACACATTTTTCCATCAAATAAATTTTGAAAATAAAATCTTAAATTTAATGGATTCAATTTCTATCAAAATCCAAAATTTTAATTAGTCAATTTAAATATCACCAATTTTCAATTCCATGCCAAAAACCCATTTTTCATAAAAAAAACCACAATTTAATGGAATTTGTTTTTTACAACATCCAATTAAAAAACATATAATAAAAATAATCAAAATTAAATTTAAATTCAAACCATTAAAATTTAAATAATGAAATTTAGGTTAATATAAATTTTGAATCATAACGGATCAACCTATAATAAAGCTACTAGATCTCGAAGCATCATATCATAAGTTGTATTTTTTGAGGGGACACCAACAACATAATATGGGAAACCAATGATTGAATCCAATTTTTATAACCACAAAAGAGTGTTTATTACATCCAAACATAAATTCAAGTATCCAATGAATTCTCTGGAGATAGAGAGATATTGCGGGATATCAAGAACGAGAGGTTGAAACTAACCATGAAGAGATCGGAGGGAATTCAACTAGCTTCAGATTGCTTCTATAAGGGATATGATGGGACAAGAATCATCTTTTGAAGCTAGGAGTAAGGGATAAATTATTTTGGTTCAGAGGAGTTATTTCTAGGACCTAAAAGAAGGGTTCGAGAAATTTTAATAAAAATTAGGATCTATAAAAATCGTGTCCGCACAATTTCATGGAAAACATCACATAGTTTGGACAACCTGTGCACATTCTCGATTAATTTCATAAATGGGACATGTGGTTTCTTCTAAGGGGGAACATATATATAATTAATGTCTATGAAGAACCCTCCTAACAAAAAAAGTTGAGGCCACTGCTCTCTCATCAGTGCCTCCATCTCCCACATCACTTGAAAATTTAAACCATGTTGTCATAAAACATGAAACCAATGTAAAATTGTTCCATGAATTACCTTTTTATCATAATAAACTATCCACACTGGTAACTCAGTCCATGATAAATCAGATTCAATTTCAAAATCATGGAATCATAGAACTTGAGATGGATCTGATAAATACCTTATCATCAATGATACATTGAACACATTATATGCCTACATCTACTCTGGTGGAATCAGTAAATGATATGAATCATTCCCCAATTTCTAAAATACCTGAAATAACCTAATAAATAGGGGGAAATATTCCATTTCTTCTTAATCCATCGATGGCCAAACTGGGTAAAACATTCAAGAACACATGGCCACCAACTGAATAATACAATGTTCTATAGTGACAATCAACAAAAGAATTATATATTCTCTGTTCTGTCAAAATCCTATTATGAATTATGTTACTATTTGTTTTAACCTATAGGACCAAGCTCGGTCCAACCAAGGAATATTCCCTAGTCTCCGTCCAAGACAATTGAGATTTATAAGGCTGGCAATAAAATGACTCAAAAATTGTTATTATAACCCCATACAGGTAACTATTATTATAAGATAACTAAACCATCCATAGTTGATCATTTAAATCCCCAAAAAATTTAGAACATATGTGTTAAGGATATCATTAATAATAAATATATCTCTTCCTACATATCCCTATGTTAATGGATGATATGCTATGCTCAAACATACATGAGATCCCAGTTTTTTCAGAAGGACTCTCCAAAAGTTAGAGGTTAAATGAGGATTCGTATTAGAGACTATAAAAAATGGAACTCCATGAAAATGAATAGTCTATACCACATAGATATTTCCTAACTCCTCATCTTTTATTGTATCATGAATGGGCATTAATTGAGGTGACTTTTTTATCCTATTAATCACAGACTGTATCACATTTTCCGTCTCTAGGTACAAGGAATATCAACCACAAAGTCCATGGATATATCATCCCACATCAAATTAGGGGTTGGAAGTGGCTTAAGAAAACCCAAAGGTTTCGGGTTCTCAACCTTAACCTATTGTAACATATAGAAATGACATAAAAACTCATCAATTCCCCTTCTCATACCTAGCCACCATAATTTTCCACACATTTCAAGGAACATCTTCATTGACCCTCGGTGCACTGCCCACTAGGAACTATGAAAATCCAACATCACAACATTCCTTTCCAAAAATGGTACCACAAATAGATTAAGAAATCATATACTTCCCTCCTTAGAGAATGGCCACTGGGAATCTACCCCCCTTCCAAAAAGTGATTATGTATTTCAATTAAACAAATCATCAAGAGGTTAATCCATTTGAATTAATTCAAGTAGAGTTGTTTTCAATAGAACACTGGACAAGGAAACCTCGACCCCAAATTCATAGACTCCAATATGAAACTACGAAAAGAGAGCCATGATATCCCAATCTTATGAAGATTAATTCAATTCATATTTTGGAAGTTTCATACTAAAATATATTATACTACATTCCCTTTTCATGGGGTATAGGTGATGTTGGAATTGAAGGACAACGGGTATTCCACTAATAGTCTATAGCATTGATTAAAATATTTTTTAGATAAGATATAACTCAATATCTTGTTGTATAAAAAATGGTAGAAATTTATTATTCATGTTAATAAAACCAGTTGTTAATTTTGTGAATAATAGCTATAATTTCATGCTCATGGATAGGATATTAATTCTCATGTGGCTGAAGATGATGAGATCAATAGGCAACAACATGACTACTTTGCATAAGATTGGAGCCCAAGCATGAAAGGGATGCATCAAAATATAAAACATAACCCTTTTCCACCTCTAGAAGAGTCAACATCGGTGCATTAGTCAAAATTAATTATATAGAAACATAATAACTCTGACATTTTTAATTATATGAAGATTTTATACCCTTTTGAGGGAGAGAAGTCATTGTAGAAACCAACTTTGAGAAGTATTTCAAGAACCAATGATGGTATCGTGCTATACCTATGAAGCCATGAATCGTAATTTTATTATATGGTTATTCTCATGTCATTAAAACATTCACCTTGATAGGGTCATATGAAATACCATTTTCTAACACCACGTGTCCCAAGAATTTCATTTCCCTACTCTTGAAATCACACATCAAAATTTTATCCTAGATTCAATGATTTCATAGAAAACAAAGAACTCTTCATATATGATGAACATTATCCTCTATGTACTTAAAGTAAATGATGATTTCATCTACAATGAATACCACAAAAACATCGTGATAGTTAGGGAAAAAAATTCATTAATTCCATGAAAAATATATGACCATTGGTTGGACCAAAGAGAATAACAAGGTACTCATAATGGTCATTCCTGTTCCAAAATCATATTTTTCAAATGTTAGATATTTTATCCTCATCTAATTTTATCTAGATCAATGATTAATCTAATGTAACTATTTCTCCCCATTCAACTAATCAAACCGATCATAATTCAATGGGAACCATATCTTTTTATTTCCCATTAGTTGATTGATATTTCAGTAATCAAAACATAATAGAATTGAACTATCAAATCCCTTATAAAATTGAATCAGAAACTCCCAAGTTGACACACTCTCAAGTATAAAGCCTTTATCTATATGTCCCTCTAACTGGGACATTATCTCCATCATTTTTTCTATTTTGATGCAGTAATAGGGAATTGAAATTGGTTATGTAACATTCATTAAGTCAATCGAAAACTCAACCTCCCCAATAGTCTAAAATCCAAATAAGTCATATGAAATCATGTCGGGAAACTGAACAAAAACTAGGGGGAATTCACTACCCAAAAATTACCACTATGGATAAAAGTAAAACATAGATATTAATTTCCTTATATCTAGATAAGAACATTTGACCCTACTCAACATTGGGTCTCATTCTCCTTGGAAGACATGAGACACACTGTTGGGAGTTGTGTAAGGGACCAATCAAAGATAATAATAAATTTAGCTTTTATTAGAAATGATACAATCTATATTGAAAATAATTTCAAGATACTTCATGTCGAGAATAATAAAAGACCTATAAAATAAAAAATTTGATATAGAGAAAACATAAGCAGGACAATGAAGACCTTGCTCTCCCTTCATACCAAGGGGCCTAGTAATATCCATTACATGGGATAAAATGTCCATATAAGTATTAAGAACATTAAAAACTGAGTTTAAATAAATTAATGAGATGATCCAGTGTTAAAAAGAGTACTCACTAATGACTAAGCCATGGTAATGGTACCACTCATGGTCATTGGACCTGTATCCACTTTATTTGGAAACTCTTCCACTTCGTGAAGAAGAATTCTTTCCAATGCATGTGGTTCGAACCCTATTTTACATTAAGAATTTTATTTCCCTTAAAAATTACAATGAGATTATTATCCTATTCTATTATGTGGAGTATTATTAATATGTAAAAATCATTTCAAGTTCCATGAAAATTTGAAAGATCCACAGCTCTTTAGTGCCTTTATGTAGACCCACTATAAATTTCCAATTTGGCCACACTGTTAAAAAACAAATTGACCTTTTTAAGAAACCAAATTATGTATAAAATGACCCTTCTATTGATAACTTCTATGATATCCATCTACATATATTTTTCATTGAAGGAACACAAGCGATTATTGGGAAAAATAAAGTTCTGGATAACCCTGACATGCCATCCAGGTCAATCATGACTGTCAATTATCTATCTAGTAAAACAAAATATGAAGGGAAATTGAATAAGAAAACCTATTAAGTAATATATTCTTTATGTCCACACATGAAGCATTGATCATTCATCCACTCAATTTGATATTATCTCTGGTGCATAGTGTATGATATCAGCATAACAGTTTGCATACAATATCACAGTTCTGTCATCCTGTATGAGTTTGAAGAACTCATTGGACTTGTCTAACAACATTGATTCTTGATAATAATTGTTATTAAAATTATCATTGATGTCCTTACAGTCTATGTACTCATTTTTATTCACCTTCATCATCGTGTCCCACAATATATTGCTTGAAATTTCCAACACATAGGTGGAAAACATCACTTTTATATTGTTGAGTGTGTCTAAAAACAAAAAAAACACTCAATTATACTCAACCACTCATTATAATCATGAGGATAATTTGAGTAATTTAATGGTTCAAGATTATGGGAAGTAACTCTTGATAAAAAATATTAAGAACATCCCTCTAATGCTCTATAGTTGGAGCCTAAACGGGAAGTAGAGTTTATGACAATCCCAAAACATGGATAGATCCTATAATCACCTCAATAAAATTTTGATAAACAACATGATTTACTCATTCAGGTTTAACAAAACCATCATATAATATTAGATTCACTTGTCTTCTCAGATGCATGATGCTAGACAACATCGGTAGACATCAAGGAAGACAACCAATTAATTATCATATAGAAAAACATGGGAAAATAATCCCAATAGATAGAACAAAAATATTCATATTTCAATAATTCCAAATCAAAACATAGAAAAGAGTAGAACTAATAAAAAAGAAATTATTCCCTAACCGCCCCTATACATGTAGGTTTATTTCTAATGAGAGATATCCAGGAATCCAATCACAACTAACTTTTATACCCCAATAAGATTTCACAATGATTACTAACTTAAATACAAGATGCTCAACCTCCCTATGATACCACATTTTCACGAACCAGTATAGGTACCATGGTAACCAAATAAACGAGCTGGTCCTAACTTATCCTAATGGGTATTCCTAGTCACCACATGTCAAAGACTAGCACCTTAAATAAAAAAAACTAAAAGTGGGAAATATTTTTACATAAAAAATTGCTAAAGTAATTGAAACACGACAATATGTATATAGGAGGAAATTTATCTAGTATTAATGTACTAGAAGTCAAAAAGACATTATGGACAAAATTACTCTAAACTAAGTACCAAAATATGGGAAAACCCATGTACCTAAAGAGAAAACTCACCTAGTCCATGGATTGATATTTGGATCCACCACAAAAATATAATTTCATATGATTGAACCTAGAAAAATATAATCTACAAACACCCAAAGGAATATGTAGGGCATGATCCAAATCCTTGTATGATTTTAGTTAATATTTTATAATTATACTCCAATGTCAAAATAACTGGTAATGAGCTTTCAATTTTTTTAAAACAAATCAGGTTTTACATCTACAGAAGATTATTTAAATGAATTATGCTTCACAAATTAAAATATGGAAATAAATTTAGAAACTCATTCACTAAATTTTAAATGATTTCAATACATTTTAAAATATATAATGCTCATTAATCAAATGGTACTTTACAAAAAATGGAACATTTCAAAAAATAGATCAGATAAACTTATTTATATAAAAAATTATATATATAAATTCTCAATAATTGTAAAATATTTTACAACAATGGAATATATTGATTTGAAATAAATAAATCCAAGCAACATCGACATGTTTCAAATTGGTATGATAGTTTTAGGATATGGGGACCCAATGTTGTGAATACAAAAAATATGTACATATGTTCCTTGAACTGAGGCCAATAATAGTCATCAACATTGCTTAATGAATGTGTTGTGATTATATGAGGTTTTTGAACATTATAAATTGTATAGTGTCCCCCAAAATAACTGACTGAATACCTAAAGATTTCATGTTAAATAATAATAAAAAATGATCGGTAATTTATTTCAAGACTATATAAAATACAATTAAATCTCATTGTCCATTTTAATATGCAAATTTTCCCTTTTAAAAAAACATAGCAGGTTTTTAATCAAAAAATTACATTTTCTTGATGAAACCCTTGGGATTCAAAAAAACCATTTTCAATCCATTTTTTAAAACAATTATTTTAAATCAATTCACTATTCCATTTAAAAATCCATTTTAACAATTAAATTCAATAATTAAATTTTCTTTCAATTCAATCACTTTTATCACAACCCCCCAATTAGCTATAATTTGGGGTTTTTACAAATTTACCATTAATTAAATTTCTAAAATTAAATTCAGCAATTTAATTTGATTAATTTTCATCAAAACCAAAAATTTAAATTAGACAATTTATTTATCACCAATTTCTAATTCCATACCAAAACCCCATTTTTCTAAAAACCCCAATTCACCAGAATTTTTGTTTACCAACAAAAAAATAAAATAAATATGATCCACATCTAAATAGATAAATTTAAATGAAAGAATTTTAAATTTAGACAAATAAATTATGTTTAATATAAAATTTTCATCAAAATGGAACCACCCACCTCAGAGTTGCTAGATCTTGAAGTTCCGAACCCTAATCTGTATTTTATGAGGAAGAAAAATAGAAATGGGATCGAGGAAATTGGGATCATAACCTAGGTTTATAACACAAAAATAGTTGGTGTTAGAAAAAAAAATTAAGCACAAGTATCCATGGAATTCTAATGAGATAGATAAATCACATGGGATCTAGTATGAGAGGATGAAAATAACCGATCAAAGATTAGATGGAATTTTTATAGCTTCAGATTGATTTTGTGAGGGATACTAGGGGTGAAGAATCATCCTTGGGCACTCCGAGGAAGGTAGAAATGATTTTGGGTCCATGAAGGTCATTCAAAGACCTGAAAATAGGGTTCAATAAATTAATAATAAAATTCAGATATCAAAACATCTAGTTTTTATTCCTTCGGGAGAAGTTTTTTCAATACGTTGTACAAATGAACATGAGATGCCCAAGGGATCAGAGAGGTAGAGATAGTTATTTGAGTCAGCATATCAATAGGAATGTATATATGGTAGAGGATCCAGGAGATAACCTTGAGGTAGTCCACATTTTAATATGTTACCATTACCACCGATAGGTGATCCACAATAGGCATAGGTATCTGTTGGATGGGGTCAAAGCCTACTCCATGTGATGTATTATTATGACCTCGATGCACCAGGTATCATACAAGGCATGATATGTGTCTTTTCCACTTTATCTGAAATTTTAATAGACATGAGTACTTTTCAATATTTTTATTCCAAAAATATTTTTCAAGACTCGGATATTCCAGTGGAACCATTTACTTGAACCATACTTTTAGATAAGTATATGAGAGGGGATTTGATGTTAACGCATTAGTGCAGAGAATGATACCTCACACTAGGAGGTGAGAGTTTTAGTTTAGATCTCTTAGTAGAGGAATCAAGGCCTTATGACATCATTCTCGGTATCGACTAGTTATCAATAATACATGTTCATATTGACTATTATAGGCCTAGAGTGTGGTTTTCCCATAGTTATGGGATCATTTTTTCCTTCTCTTATGAAATGTAAATTCATGTACCATAGGTTGAACTCACACATTGGAGGGTCCAGCCATTAACACATAAGTTGGCTAGCTTGACCCATAGTACAATTAATGATATGAGTTCCCAGTTTCTTGTAGTGGTGAAGTTGTATGAAGACAACAATCCTAAGGATTTTCTGGGATTACCTCTCAATAGGGAGTTCAACTTCTACATTGATCTATACCCTAGGATGATATCAATATATACAACTCCAAATCGGATGGATAATGTAGAGCTTCAAAATATGAGGGTATAATTGGAGGACCTGCATAGGAAAGACTTCATGTGACCTAGTGTTTCACGCTAGGCAGCCCCAATTTTATTTTCTAAAAAGTAATACAGAAGCATGAGGTTTCTTCTGGAGTTCTAGAAGAAAAACCATGTGATCGTGAAGTTCATGTTTCCCCATGTAGGATTAATGACCTCTTGGATCTGTTGAAAGGGGTGAATTGGTTCTTAAAGATAGACCTCATTTCTTGGTATCACCAGCTTCAGGTTCTGGATGAGGATATACCATATATAGATTTTAGATGTCAATACAGACACTAAAAGTAGTTGGTGATGTTTTTTGGTTTTGAAAAACTCCCTAACAGTGTTCATTAGAATCATGAACATGATCTTCGAACCATACTTAGACCAGTTCGTGGTGTTCTTCATTGATGACATCCTAGTGTACTTGACGTCTAAGGGGGAGCACACGATACCATTGAGGATGGTTCTAGACAAGCTCCAAGATAATCCATATTATGGGGATCTCTCAAAGTGTCATTGATGGATTCAAGAGGTCAATTTTCTAGGGCACATCATTTTAGAGGCTAGAGTTTTAGTTGATCCACTGAATATTGATGTATTTCTTTCATGGGAGCCACCCAAGAGTTGTGTTGAGGTGTAGAGTTTCCATGGTTTGGATAGGTAGTAATAGAGGTTTGTAAGAAACTTTTCTTCAGTATCATCACCCTTGATAGATATAAAATGAAACGGTAAGTGTTTTATGTGGAAAAATAATTTCCAAGATAGTTTTCAGTAGATGAGGTAGATATTGATGAGTGCTCCTGTCTTGAGATTTCCAAAAGAGGTTTTCAAGTACGTAGTATTCTATGATGCATCAAGAACCAGGATTAATTGTGTCTTTATGTAGGAGAAAGTGGTGATTTCCTATGTTTCACGATAGTTGGGAGCACATGACCAGAACTATGTGAACCTTGATCTTGCGTTAGTAGTGGTAATCTTCACAATAAAGATATGGTGACACTACCTAATGGGAGAGCAATTTATCATCTACTCTAACAACAAGAGCCTAATCTTTATATTCTCTAATAATGAACTACACTTGAAATAGAGGAAATGGATAGATTTCCTCAATTACCATGAATTTGATATTGTCTATACTACTAGGAATGGGAACATAGTGGAAGATTCTCATAATATGAGATAGAGTTCAAAGATACTAAATGAGCCATCAGAGCAGTTGGCCTCATTATCTAGATCCTTCATGGATGGAGATGGAGAATTATATCTCCTGTTGATGTTTTTCATGCCACCAAACTTACAATGAGTCAGGGAACCTCACCTTGGATATAAATACTGTGAGAAATTATATGCTTAGATGTCGAAAGGGCATGCCCCAGATGAATATTTGAAAGGTGTTGAGAACATCAATCTTTTCAATGGATGCCAAGTGGTGCCTATGGCATACTGTGAGGAGGATTTGGGGGAGTTTCATATGTCCCCTTTGGTGGTACATCCTTGTGTTTTTAATATCTAATGGGACCTATAATTTTAATTATGATGTATGGGAATGAGGATGGGAGTTTCATGGTTTGTTTCTTGATTCCTCAGTTATTAGCAAGTGAAGGCCGAGCACCATGTTCCGGTAGGTTTGACTCAATAACATGTGGTTCTAGAATAGAAGTGGGATGGGATATTGATATAATTCATGATATTATTTCCACATACATATAGGGAACATGATACTAAAAAGATAATCATTGACCAACTCTACATATTAACTCAATTTCTAGCTATTCGGGAGTAGAGTTCAGTAGATAGCATGGAATACCTATACATGCTGGATATAGTTTGACTCCAAGGAGTCTCTTCAATGGAAGTTTCATATCGTGATTCTTTATTTTCCACATGGTTGTGGAAGGGATTGTAAGAGTTTTTTGACACTCAGTTACACTTGATCACATCTTTTAAATCATAGATGGACAGCCAAAATAAGTGGACAATTCATGTTCTTGATGGCATGCTACGGACATGCATAATTAATTTTTTGAATTATTTAGGAGGATTGCTTAGGGGTGATCAGTTCATTGAGTGTGAATTTTTTGTGGCACATGAATATCTTGGAGAGCACATGGAAGTTGGAGGCTCAAATTCGTGCACAGTACCCAATTCCTTTTTAGTTGTTTTTTGGTCTTTCCGGGGACATAAACCTATTTGGTGGGGAGAATATAACAACTTGGATATTTTATATTTTTTAGAAAATTGTTTAGAAAAAATTGAATACCATACAATGAGATGGTGTATGATTATGATGCCTAGTGTTCCTGTAACAATTCATTGAAAATTGTTTTGTTTTTAATAAATTGCATGAGCGATTTTCATGAAAAAGAAGAATAATAGTTAAAATGTTTCCCAAGTCAAAAATATGAGTGCACTATTGTGTTTAGAGTAGTGTATTTACATTAGGTGAATCCTAACATCATATTGTGGGTATTAGCTATGGTGGATAGATTTTGGACTATTTAAGAAAGAAAATAAATTAAGATTTATTTTATTTAACATCATAAAGCGCAACGGTGATTCATTTTCATTCATTATATCATGTCATAGAATTAATGGTTATCACTATAACCCAATAATTCCCTTGAGGAAAAGTGATAAATATCTCTTGAAAAAAAATAGATAGATCAGAGATCATATCATGAATCTCTGCACCAACATATTTGGAGGATCTCTTCAATGTTGGAAACACAATAGTTCCTCCTTAATGACTAATCCTGAATCTAGGTAGGAACATTGTTTGTTTTATATACCCCACATATTTATTTTTATGATGAATGAATAAAAATCCATGAATAGATTATCCCATGGATCAATCATATTTTGCAGGAGGGGATTGTTTCTTGTCAGTTAGATTTGATTTATTCTATTTTCCATCTCAAATCCATTAGATCACAATCGTTGGTCAAGAATAATTGGCCAATATTTTTAAACCCATAATATGGGCATATCTCTATATTCTGTTCACATTATTCATCATTAGAATCCTAGGGTTAATAGATCAATGTTTTCAAGTGGTTATGAGCATGATCAGACCCACAAATTTGAGGATTATAGACAGAACAGGCTGCAGTAGGGTTGATCAGGTTAGAAGGAAGCTAGATCTAATATAGCGCCAAAATTTAGGAATCGTATGATCCTTGGTGGACCGCATAAGGGACCACCATTAGGGCATTCCAATGAGGCGCAGCTATGGCACAAGTGTGGCTAGGAAATGGTGGCTGGAGTGGTGTGCGGTGTCAGGGAGGTGAGGCGGCGGCAGTTGGAGTAGCCTACGGTGTCTGGAATGGAGTGGAGTGTGTGGGATTTTTGGGCTTGCGGGGTGTGGAATAACTCAAAGGGACAATAAGGCCATGAGGGGGACTCGGTGAGGCAGTCATGTACAAGGTAGGGCGGTGGAATGGAGGCCACAGTGGAGGTGAGGCCGCAGGGAAGACGAATAGAGTAGGGTGACCATGTGGGATTAGGTGTCACACCTCATGGAGTAGAGGGAATGAGGTTAAGGTGGAAAACGTGTGATGGTTCTGATGATCAGCATGCCAGTGGGTCTGACTAGAGGATCTAGTCCATGTTGTGCTCAATTGGGTAGGGTCGGACCAGATCTGGTGGGTTAGATCGGATCTAGAGTGAACCCAAGTCGAACGTTTTGCTAACAAAAACAACTATAACATTTAAAATGTGTGTTCGTTTAAAAATACATTTAGATATTTGGGATGAATTTAATGAGAATATACATATTAGATACTATAATTGAGTTTTTAGAAACTATTTATATGAACTAAGGGCTTGAGGAATAGGTTCTCCTGGAATGAGGGAGCCAAGAGCGGAATCCTATGGCAGGTTGGGACTTTAAGACTACTTTACTATCCAAGACTACAATATTTATTTGGAAAAAATGTCTTACTGAGACTATGTGTCTTACCGAGACAACATATCCTTCCAAGAATATGTGTCTCATTGGGACTGAGTGTATTATCGGGACTACATGTCTTATCGACACTTGGTGTTTTTTGAATTACATCTGATTATCCCATTATTTTTACTATATACTTATACTTATGTGATTGATTTTTATTATTTCTTTATGTTATAATTAATTTATTTATTTCTTGTATACACTGCGTATTTATTTTATTTATAACTTGTGTATTCAATAGTGGTATACCATTATTATTTTTGTGCGTCATACTGAGTATTATTTGTCTCACCCCTACATGGGATTTTCCCACATATGTAATGACTTGTGCAGAAGATCAACGCTTGATGGAGACGTAGGTGGAATAGATCTAGGTACTACTGATAGAGACTAGAGATTTGAGGTGTACTCATACAGTATCAGATAGGTTTCTCATACCATAAGCTTTAGGTATGTTTTTTTGCAGATGATTTTTCAGGAACATGTGCATTCACTATTCTAGACTCCTTTTGGGTGGGATTTTATTCTAGCCCAGATTAATTTTTAGTTTCCTACTATTATGCTATATTGTTCGTATCATAGTGGTGTTCATGCTTGTTTATATAGTGTTTTACATTTCAGAATTTTGTTGTTGGAGATGTGTGTGTGTACAAGTATATAGGAAAATGTGTCCCATTCGTGGGATTTTCATACTCAATGATAGTCACTATCCCCATACCTATTATAGGATGCCATGGGGTAGTCATGTCATGAGCCCTTCTGGGGCGGGTCATTAAAATAACATCCATTAACCAAAAAACACTTAATTAACCTCAAATAAATGTTCAAAACAATTAATGTTAATTCATGAATTAATGAATACATAAAAATATTAGGGGGGGTTTAATTGTCCATAAAATGGTCAGACTAGTTTGATACCCATGAACCAACAGTAATATATAATCTGGAATGGATTCTCGAAAAATACTACTTCAGCATCACATAGTTTTCTGTACAGTGTGAGTTAGTAATGAAGCTTTGGTCATCCTTTAATTTTCATACCAAAAATCTAATGAAAACCACTAAAACTAAATTAATCTCTTTATGCTCCAAGACGTAATCATAATAGATCAAAATAAAATTAAAAATAATTAGAAACAATATCAAATTAAGCACTAAAATTCAAAATATGAAGGAAAAATTGATAATTATAATGATAGGGATCTTGAATGACTCTCCATAAACCATTTTATCAAGACTTTAATCCATTGTATCCATTCCACCCACCCCCAAAATAAAAATAATGTTCATTATTAATCTAGGTCCCCAATAAGACCCAGGCTCAGATACCCTGTGTATTAAACTGGACTAATCTGATCCATAACATCACATGGATCAACCTACTGCTATGACCGAATGCTATTCCAAATACAAAATAATTAGAAACTAATTATTTGATGTCATGGAAATAGAGTTGGTAATTTATTCACCATTATCATAACAGTAGAAAATCAATAAAATATTTATCAATAATCTATGATGGGTTCCAATACAATATACCACCTTGAAAGTAGAATACTTTTTTAATATATATGAAATTGAAAATAAAGTTTAAAAAGGAGTTTTAGTAATGAAAACTGACAAATACTAACTCAATGCATAATCTTAAAATAATGAAAACATCATATATATAACAAAAATGAAAATAAATATTCGGTTCCACTAGGAATATAAATTGGGTCAAAAAATAAAGAAAAATGAGAATAACTATTAACCATATCCTTATAACCCTTGGTCACTCAACATATCCATATCCATCCATTATCATACTAACCCAAAAAAATATAATAATGGAATTTTTATCAGCAAGTTCTCAAATATTTATCCCATAAGAAATTAAATATTGATTTTTGAATGGATTTATATTAATATGGATAATGAAAAATTTTAAAACTATAACCTATGTTTTTTTTATATTAAAATAGAAAATATACTTCTGGGATTTTATAATTTTATATTAAAGTTAAAATAAAAATTAAATAAAATTTAGATTGAATATTTGGAAACAAAAGTAAAATTGGATTGAAAATCACAATGATACCAAATTTGAGACAATAACAATAGAAAAGTTTCAAACCTTAAGACACTACCTTCTTCATTTTATATAAATATTACATAATTGAATTCCATAATTTTTTATAAAATAACTCAATTTATACAATAAAATAATTTCTTATATGATATCTTGACCATAATATGGTTGTTGATCCTCTTATGTTAGTGATTTGATTTCAAAATCCCTTCTAGAAACCAAAACTAATTGAACCTATTATTCTCAATTCTTTGACATAACATATAAAGTTTAAAATAAAAGCATAATGATTTTATATTCTTATGTTGAAAAAATATCCATAATAGTTCAGATGAAACTAAATTAAATATATAAAATCACAATCTTTAATAATGAAATACATGTTGAAGAACAATTAAAAATTATTATAATGAAAGGAATGTCACTCAAAAGTTATTATCATCATGAATTCACTATACATGACCATTTGGGTATTTTTTGAAGTATGAAAAATTTTATCTACTATCTATTACCCTTCACTATTTTGGTCTAAACAACCTAGTACTATAGGATTCATTTGTCAAAACCCTTTATCTAATCCTCCATATTTCATGGAGTGGACACAATTTATTAGTTAAGGGAGAATTATTAGAAAATAAACGCTATACGAACATCTCTTTTCACAAAGGATCACAATTAAAATATCATTCACAATCATCTTCCTTGTGGTATAGGTGTTAACAAAATTCCAATGTATGGTTTCATGATAAATTCACATGGTTTATTCCAATAATTCTTTTAAAATTATTTCAATAATAAAACCCTATTAATGTACCCTTAAATGTGATCATGTGTCCATGATATGAGGTTGTACAAAATATTTTCATCATAAATCTTCTTTACTATAGTATACTAAAATTTAAAAATTCCAAAAACTCATATGTGATTTTGGAAAATGTATTGTACGATCAAAAATATTATGAGATTTTTTGTAAATAATTTGTTTCTAAATTTTAATGGAATGGAATAATAACTAATATGATATAAAAATTCATATGGGGTGAAAAAAATATTATAGGACTCATAAAGCTTTTACTAAATTAGAAAAATGTCAATTTTGACTCTAGAAAAATATATTATGAAGCATAGATTTATCCAAAACTACTTATTTCTAGTTGAAATTTAATTTTCCCAATATTCTCAAATAATAATTATTATATGAATTTATTTAACATATAATTAAAATAATATTTTACAATAATTGTTTAAAAAAATTTCATTTTCAACCTAATCCCAAAAACAGTCAAAAAATCATAAAATGTATATAATTCTTTTTAAAATTTCAAATTGTTTTAGGTGTAAATCTTTGAAATTCAGTGAAAAAGAGATGAAAATTATATATTTTTCAATTACCCCACCCTTAATACATGGTTTAATGGCCCTGACCCAAGTAGTTTAGAGTCAATTCCAGCTTTATTACATTAGTATAAGACAAAAGGAATCAAATCTTGAAGGACCAAATAGTTTCGTTTTTTCGGTAAAACACATATATACTTGAGACATTCATTACATATGAATATAAAAATTTAAAAATATTTTTTCCAGGAATAAAATTTTTCCATCTAAAATACCCTTTCATTTATAATATATTACACATCATGGATTCTTGGGGAAAAGAAACAAAAAAGGGTGAGCTCAAATGCTCCATAATGGTTTAGTGCACCATAGTCAATCATTAATTAATTAGCATAATCGGTATTAAATGGTACGCAAATCAAACATATACCACTTAACTAATAACTTGAGTTAATATTGTAGTAATAAATGTTGATCATGTAATTCCATATAAAAAATAACATGATATTGAAAACATAAACATGGATATTATAAAAAATTCATTAACCACTTGGAATATCAATAACTGAATTCATAATGATTGAAATCATAGTGTTGGATGTCTAAAATATTAATATGTATCCTCATCATTGTTACTATCTTGATTTATCCTCATGTCTGTTTAATATATATGTGAAACCCATTTAATTTGGCCAACTGATTTTTATAATGAGACTGATGGATGAAAAGAGGGTTTATTATTAACTGACCCACACACATCACATATTATTTTATTTTCTGTATTAATATGAATGAGAGAATCATAATAAAAATAAACATTTATATTGAAAAAGTAGAATGTGAAATGTAAATACTTCCCCTATTAAACAAACATAATCATAATCCATATTGAGTAATATAATGAATGGTATCAAAATAGCACATTCACAATCAAACTGATAATAAACCATAAAAGGAAAGAATAATGATGATATTAATACAACATTCTCATGGTGGATTATATGTACATTAATATTATGTTGTCATTGATGTGTAAAAATATCCTAAAAAGATAATTAGAACCATTATAAAAATTATATTTTAAAAATTAAAAAATTACAAAATAATTTTATTTGAAAATGAACCTGAAAACTTATAAATTAGGATTCAAATCATTTTTAAGGCATGACATCAAAAAAGTATAGAGATACCGTACATGTTATATTAAAGATTCCATAAAAAATTTCGGTAAAATATGAACAATAATTTTCTTAAAAACTACATAAGACTTATTTTTATATTTTAAAAAATTAAAATGGGAAAAATTCATATATAAATCATTTTTAATGGATAAAAAAATTCAAAAACATTTTCATAAAACATTTTTTTGGAATAAAAATATATTTCTATCCAAATAGATAAAGGAACTAAGATTCTATTAGAATCGTTTTTGAATTAATTAAAGAACAAAATAGAAGAATTATTTTACAATTACTTGAAAATTGTATGAAGTGAAATGGGTTTATTATGAAATATCATGTAATATCCTTCAACTAGTATTCAAGAAAAAACAATCTTGATTGTAATGATATTTATGAATAATCCATTAAATTTATTAAAAATAATTGAATTTATAATTAACCAAAGATTAAATTATATGTATGAACTATAAATCCACATAAAACATTTGCAAATAAAAAACAAGATAATAAAAAATCATTACACACATAATCGGATAATTAAATAATAAATTAAGTACAAGTTTAACCTAATGAGTGAAAATTACATTACCAAATCCAATATATCATGATTCCCATTGATTGAACATTCATTAACATCATATATAGTGGTTCAAATTTTTTTATTAAATTAAAATATTTATAATGTCATATATGATCCTTTTATATAATCTTATTACCCTTTCATTAACAATATTTCATTATTTTAATTGTTTTGATTATTAATTACCTTATTTTCTTATGAATTTTGCATCCTGAATGATTTGATTATTATATATTTAATATGGTAATATAATATAATGAAAAATAATTCTGACATAATTTTAATACTTTTACATGAAATATATTTATAAAACCAATCATGAAATATGGTTACTAAAAATTAATTATATTATGACCATGGAGATGGTAGGACATACATACACATGATTGATGTTTCCATTTTTCAATTATCATTATGGTATGGAGGTATGTAATGTTATTCCATTATAAAATTATCATTATATCATATATAAAATATTGTTTTTTATATATACTTATATTTATAATCTATGATGTGTGGTGATGAAAAGTGTGCCCCATCTCCTTAGGAAGGTGGTAGACTACACGTATATTAATGATGCTATCACCATTAAGTGATAAAAAAAGTATGAGAGAATATGAGATACATATTATCTTTACATAATAAAAAATAATTCCTTGATATAATAATTACATCATTAAAATATCATAAATTAATTAAATATAAAATTATTACACTCCATATTAAGTGTAAGGTAAAAACGAATCACATCGCATTGTAATGTGGTGGTCTACCGCAATAAAGTTTGAAATTATCATATCCGTAATAGAATATCAAGTAAAAAGGGTAAATATTATATAACAAAAACACATGTAAAAATATGTTATAAGTACTTGACCTATAATATAGATCCATTATCACACCCAACTATTAATGGTTTTAGTGGAATAATGAATGTCATTGGTTCTAATAGCAGTAGTCAACCGTACACATGAATGGTGATTTCGTAACCCATTTTATCAAAGTAGAGATGGTTTGAGTTCATGAAAATATTATAAAAATAAACCCATTTGTGTAATATATTTCGGTTATTATATCCTCATGGTTTATTAATTATTTAAATAGGTTTAAAAAGAAATAAAATAATGGTCCACGTTGAATAACGTGACTGCTTTTTTGGGGATCCTCTTTGGGATTTAACTGAATCCTTCATAGAATTGATTTAGGAAAAATATAAGGCCTATAGGATAAGGAGATGTTAAGGGGGAATTTATTTGGGTGGGTATTTGATGAAACAATGTGTCTTGAATGTGTAAATAATATATGAGAGGATGTGGACTTTTATAAGTGGTAGAGATGACATATTTGGTAATTTTGAAAATAATTGAGCATTGTTATGCTTTTCATATGTGAAAAGGTCCAAAATGGGCCATTACCAAACCATATAGGTGTAATCGTCAGAAACTGAGCATAAAAAATATTTTTAAAATTTTATAGTTCATTTTTACCCGTATCTTTATAGTTTACCATCCCCATACAATGATTTTCACCTAAACTGTTGTAATTAAATTTACTACATTCATTATTAATTTTTTTACAAAACTAATTTCATTTCATTAAAAATTTCAAATTATTCTCATTTTAAATATTGAATCCTTTTTTATAAATTCAATTCATATAATTTAGAAATTTTAATTTTAAAATTAATCTCGAAGATGTGACAAGAAAATATATTTTTAATGTTTACATGTTTAAAATCTTACAGTGTTTTTATATTTAAATTTAATATGGAAATTATTAAAATGAGTAAATTTTATTAACATATATCAAATTTAAAAAAATATCTTTAAACCTAATTCAAAATATAATTTTTACTTATCAATTTTTTAATTTAAATTGAAACATTGATTTGAAATCCAGGCTTTTCACTATTCATCAAAAACTGAAACATTTCGAAAAAATTCTCAAGAATTCACCCCAAGAGATTTTTTATTTTATGTTATCAAAATAGAGTTTTATATTTTCATATAAATTTTCTAAAAGAGTTAAAAATTAGTTTTAAATTATTTTCCCAAAGCACAATGTTTACTTATTTTACAAAAAAAATCATAAAACATATCTTTTCCTTGTAAATGATTTTTATTTTATTACTAATGAATAGATTACAAAAAATTTCATTATTTATTTAGTACAATTCATATAATCCAATTTATCATATAGGTTATAACTATTATACTAAATAATATATTATAATAATATTCCACATATTGTTTAATCTTTTTCCTACATGTAATGAAAGATAAACGTAGTGTGACATAAAATGAAAATTTAACTTAGTGTGCGGTGTAATGAAATATAAAATCAATGTTTCATTTAAGTAAAAATTTTCTTGGAGATTTAATTTATTTAAAAATAAATATATCATAAAATCTCAATGTGATTTATTTTCTTCTAATCTAGTTAATTCATGTCATATAAACTATCAGACATAATGTTATTATTTTAAAATATCATGTTTTTACATTCTCCCCCCCCCCCATATTTAAATTTTGAAATAAAAATTTATACATCATATTGGTAATCTAGGGTTTGACATTTTGAAATACCATTGTCCAAACCCGACATCGTGAAAGGGTTAATAAGAAATTATCTTAAAAATGATAAAATGAAGTATAAAGGTCAAATAGAATAACCCATAAATAGACTTATATATTGAAAACAATTGGTGGAAATAAAATAAATGGACATAAATGAAAATAGTAAATAAATATATTGAGTGACAAAGTTAGTTTATCATAACTAATTGATTGATTAGTGGAATGTTACGGGCCTCAAATCAATAAATATATGTTGATCTAAAAGATCATCAGTTCAATATAAATGATGGAATTAAGAAAAATTTCTGTTTAAATATCAATTTTTACAAGACTTTATGAATTATTATATAGTATGATAATATAATAAAATATTCATTCATGATATGTTTATATTCCCAAACGAAAATTTTAGCCTTTGAAATAGATTCAACCAATTTTCAATCCATCACTTAGTCAGAGAAATGAATATATAAAAATTAAATTTTAATGCCTAAATCACTAAAGTTTACATTAATTTGATCATAATATCCATAAAAGAGTGAAAATTACTTATTTAATTGTCCAAATATTTTTCAATACCAATACAGTTAAAACATGTTATCTAATTTTCATTAATATCCATAGAGTGAAGTAACACATTATCCTCAAAAACCTTATCCAAAGACCAAATTAATCCATTGGGTAAATAGTTATACTTATGACCCTTAAAAAAGATGATGATCCAAATCATTAGAAAAAATTTAACAGAATTTCAGAAATTAACTTATCATTAATCTCTCAACAACATGAAGTATCTCTTAATCGTCAAATATCAATAATGAATACACATTCATCATGTATTCCCTAAAAAATGGTAATAACCTAAATTACCATAAATTGATTTTGAAAACAAGAATGATTAAAAATTTCATAAAAACACCACCCTTATTACAAATATCCCATAAATAAATAAAATATTTTTAACACCATCAATGATAGTAAAACCCATTTTATCAATAAATAATTAATCAGTTCTGAGGTAGGTTATACTATCCAAATTACATTATCCATATAAATCATAATTTCATGATGCATCATTATATCATGATTTCAATCATATTAAATGTTATATTCAATTCAAGAATTTGTTTTCAAACAAGTTTAACTTTACACTAAACAATTTATCTTATTACTATTAAATATACAATTTCATATCCTCATAGAAATAGTACTAGAGTATATTCATTATACATTTACTAATTATAATAATAGGTATATCATTAATAAAATACTCAAATGTATTAGTTATTGATTCATAAAACAAGAACATTAATTATTCAACATTTTATATAGAAATAGAATAAGAATTACTATGATTCATTACCTTCAATATAGAAATATTCCTTTAACACATAAGAAATTGGTTTGTGTATTGAACTGTATCTATATAGTAGAATCATTATAAATTATAAACACTTTTCTTAAAATTTGAATCAGAAGAATGGTTTCATTTATCTTCACACATTCATCATACATTCATTCAATTTTATGAAGTTCTATAGTGTTTTTTTACATAATTATTTAATGTAAGAAAATCATTCATTAAATTATTCACTTTAGATTTCATTATTAAAACCTCCCTCTTATTCACATCCATCCTATTAAATACATAATATGTAGAGAATTCACTCTCTATTTTTAATAAATGATCATTCTTTAACCTTTAGATTATGTGCATTGATGTGTTTAAAATTACTTCTTCTAGACACCATTTATAAATAATGGCATACACTGTATAGGATCATATCATTACAAATCATAATTTATAATCAGAAATATTATTAAATAATTAAAAAAACATGAATAATTAATGAATATAAGATCTCATAATCATAAACATGGTTTCTTTGGGGATATATGTTTTTTAAATCTTTCATAACATCTTGTTTATAGACTATGAATTATCTAAATCATGCTTGATGGGAGTGTCAAACAATGTGAGAAGTAAGGCTCATTTTCATTCACCATTTAGTGATTAGCTTAAGTCCAAATCTCCATTTTCAATCATATTTACTATAGATACATCAGAACCACACTCATGTGCACTTTTAGTATCCAAATAAAGATTTATTTCATGGTAAAACACATAATCTATAATTTTCCAAAACATTAATATGTTATTCTATAATTATCCTCATTTTATATCATAGGGTTATGAACACTAATCTATTTTTTTATAAATATAGTTCTCAAGGATTATATTAAACGTACTATAATATATATTTTAATATCCCTGAACTTTATAGCTTCGAGTCGTTACAAACTATATTACATTGGCATATAAATAAAATAATCAATTCCCAAAGGAAAAAATAGTTTATTAGTCTTAGAAAAGTAGATACACACTTGTGAATATAATTAAATTTAATTATTAAAATTATAGAATAATGTTTTTAAGAATAATATTATTACCTCTTGTGTATTGTTTTGTATCATACATATTTAACCTCATGGGTCCTTGGGGAAATGAAACAAAATAACTGTGATCTCAAATACTCAAAAACATCATGTACAATGGAATATATCTTGAATAAATGGTAGTAATCTACATGGAATGTTATATAACTAAAGCGAGTGAAACTTACTCAATAACCTGAGAATAATATGGATGGATTAAATTAAAATCATGTAATTATATATAAATAATAAAATTAAATTGAAAACATTGTCATATACATTATAATTTTTCTAATAATCACATGGAATATGAATAATTGAATTTATAATGATCAAACTCATGTTTTTTTATGTCTGAACTATCAAGAACTATCCTAAAGATATTTAAAATTAATAACCACCCTCAACATAGTTTAAATATATTTGTATAACCCCATTTTATTTAGCCAACTAATATATCTCATGAGACTGATTGATGCATTGATGTCCTATCATTAACCTGACCCTAAAAATACCATAATTGATCTATTTATTTATACATAATATGGTTATAAAAATATAAAATGTAAACATTTGATTTTAAAAACTATCATAATAAATGTGAAAACATTCCCAAATCAATAATCATAACCATAAACCATCAATATTTATATATAGAATGGTATCCAAATAGCATATACACAGTCTAAATAACCATAAAACATCCAAATAAATAATATGTATTATATTAATAAAAATTGTCCTATTTGAATCATAATTTCAATAAATGGTGTTATTGATGAATAGATATATTGTAAAAATATTTCAATGATATTCTTGAGGAAAATATGATTTTCATTTGAAAATCTATTTTTCTATAAAATTAATATATTTCGAATTAACGTTTTTTAAATAAACTCTAGAAAATTAATGAATCTTTAATGTATTTTCAGTTAATGATAGTGAAAAATTTAATAAATTCCTTACACATAAAAATGATTCCTTTAAATTTTCAATAAAATCCAAATGGGTGTTATTTTGAGAAAGACCAAATACCCTTTCAGAAAAATTATAATGAAAAAATGGGAAAATTTATTTTAATAAATCAGTATGCAAGGAAAAAACATTTTGGATTTTTTTAAAAAAATGATTTTATAAGAAAAACATATTTCTGACCGAAGAGAGAACTGATCTCAGATTTTGTTTAAAACATTTTACCAAATAATTTAAGTTCAAAGGAGTAAAAAATGTTACTATTACATCAAAATATAATGAATAGATGGATGAGAAAAAAATAAAATTGTATTATTAAGATGTAATCTGTATATTTAGATTAATTATTATTAAAGAATAAACACTCTTGATTAGTATGATATTTTGAAATAATACATTAAAATTGTCATAACATTAAATTAGGAATTAATGATTGAATCAAGTATGTGTATCAACTATAAGTCCCCATGAAATTTAGAAGTAATACACAATATAATATAATTTCATTACATATGTAATCTCATTATTACATAATCTATGAAGTATATGCTTATCCCAATGAGTGGAAATTGAGTTATTAAATCTCCAACCTCATGCTTCCTTTTAATTGAACATAATTTAACATTATATATAGTAGTTTTAAACAAGTTATTAATTTAAATCCAATCCATATTATTATTTATAATATAATATTTATCCTTTTATAACATCTTATTACACTTTCATTAATAATTTTTCTTTATTTTCATTGTTTTTCAGGTTAATTTCCTGATTTTCTCATTTTTGTTTCACCGTGAAAAATCTGATTCTTACATATATTATATTTTAATATCATGCCTATAATAATGTTAAATGCATAATTATAATTTATTTACATTAAGTTTTCTTTTAAAATAGATCATGATATGTGTGTATGAAAAAAATAAATATGTTACTATAATAGAAATGATTGGCCATATGTGCTCATGAGTAACATATCCAAATTTCATTGTTATTTATGGAAAAAGGTAAGTAATATTTTACCATTATATAATTAGAATAATATTTTTTAAACCATTTTATTTCATCACATGTATATATATATATATGTCATTAATGAAGTGGGGAGTTGAAAATAAATTCACATCGCTTCAAGAAGGTGGTAGTCCCCATATACACAAACGATGTTATTATATTTATGTGGGTGAAGGGTAAAAAAGAATATGATATATATATATATTAACATTTATAAATGATAAATATTTTACGAATATCATAATTATTAAATATATATAAAACACATAATCATTAGATTTTTCATTATTACATTACATGTAAAGGGTCAGTGAATGCCAAATCACATCGCTTCTGAAGGCAATAGTCTGCCACACACATAGGTGACAGTATCATATCTCCTACGAAATGGAAAGTAAAAAATATATATTTGATATAATTAATTAATAGGTATAATTTTTTTATAAATTTAATATAAAAAAATTATAACCATTATCATACACACTAGTTAATTTCTGTAATATAAGAATGAATGACATCGGTTGATGAGGTGGTAGTCCAACGTACAAAATAAAGATGATTTCATAACCCATTTGATAAAATTGGATATGTATTTTGATCAAACAGTTATCATAATAAAATTATATTATATATAGGATATTTAGGTTAGAATATCATAATATTTTAATAATAAATAATTGAGTTGTAGATATAAATAAAATAAAGATGCATGTTAAAGAACAATAAATGTTGTTCGAGTATCCTCATTGGGTTTGCACCAAATATTACTTAGGTTGGTTTTCATCACAAGAAAGTAATTCTAGATTCAGGGTAGGGAATATGATATTTGATTTGGGTAAGGATTTTAGGAATAAAAGATTCATGAAGGTGTGAAAAATAAAGGATATGGGTGGCCTTGTATAGGTGGGGGAGGGGTCACACGTGGTAATTTTTGGAAAGAATTGTGTGCTCTAAATATTATTATATGTCAGAGTGGTATAATATGAAACATTCTAGAATCTCATAGGTGATATGATCAAACTATTTAAAACAAATATTTTTTATACATGTGCTTATGTAATGTTTATCCTTATATTTCTTGTCTAACCCCTCATAAACCGATTATTACCTTAATTGTGGTTTTTAATTGTTATTATACTAAGTATTCATTTTGGTTGAAAATTAATCTGAAAATATTATAAATTATAAATTATTTTTATTATAGATATTTAATAACATTTTTTAATTAAATTTATTGAAGTGTAAAATATAAATTTAAAATTAATCTAACAGATGTGTGAGAATACTAGTTTTTATATGGAAAAGGTCCAAATATTTAAAACGGTTTAATATATAAATTCAATATAAATATGATTCCAATGACCTAAATTTTATTAATTGATATAAAATTTAACTAATTTATAATTAAAAACAAATCAAAATAAAAATTTACATTTTAAATTATTTGAAAAAAAATGTTGTTTTTAAATAAAATACATTATTTTTCACGATACTTGAAAAAATTAAACTTTTTTGAAGAAAACTAAACTTTCACTCAATGAAAAAAATTTGAAATAACAATTTAAAAATGGATTTTATTTTTTCAAATAATTATTCAGTAATATGTAAAAAATTGTTTTAAATTATGTGTGTAAAGTGAAAATAATCCTTCTATTATATAAAATATAGTTTTTCAAAATACATTTCTTTTTCATCTGATTGATTCTTATTTAATTGTTGATAAATTGATAAAAATACATATAATAATATATTTATTACTATTCATACACAAAAATTTAATGGTTCTATTATAACAATTATGTTACATAATAATATTTTAATAATATTTCAAATTTATTTTAAACTTGTTGTTTCGTGTAATGCAAACTAAACTGACTATTGCGTGTAATGAAATCGAAACTGATTGTTGCATATAACATAAGATAAACATAGTTCTGGGTGTAATTCAAGATAAACTAAGTGTTCTGTGTTAGTTATATATATTTAAGATAATTAATTTATTTAAAAATAAATATACTGCAAAGTCTCACGGTGTTATATTTTCTTCTATAATCAGTATTGCGGGTCACACACACTATCTAATATAAGGATATTATTTTAAAAATTTATGGTGTTACACTAAAGCTCCTAGAAAATTAATCATCATAAATGAAACCAATATACTCTCAAAACGCATGATAATTAGAACCACTTATTTTTTACAAATCACTCAAAATTATCATTCATCATACACAACCATTAATTAAAAATTATTATTCAATTAAATAATTATTTTCTACTTTATATACCCCATATGAAAGGAAATGAAAATACTCTCATAAATTTTTCTCTCGTCATATAAATATGGATTCTTTACATTGTTTTTCAAATGAAAACACATTCATGGGTCTCCATAGTTGGAGAGGGTTACTAAATATGCACCCGGATGATTCATGGAATTTAATTTATCATGTGGAATTTTTAGGTATATCTTGCAGCATATATATTTTATATTATATATTTTCAAAATATATACATTAGAATAAGTTAGATTTACTATTTATTAAGAGAAAATAAATTCTTCAATTTAACACTCAAGAATGGGATTTTTATTAATCCACTTAGTAATGTATTAAATCTCAAAAACATGAAAAATATAAATGATATTTCACACCATAAATATTTTATATGAATAATTCAATCAACTAAATTTCATTCAAAAATATAAATTTAAGGTTTTTGATTATTCTAAATTAATTAAGGATATCTTTTTGAAGGTATTAAGGGTTCCCTAAATCATCAAATAGTGGTGTGAGATTTAACTCATATTTATAATAAATGCACTTATTTTGTTGTTCTAAATATTTATTTTTATTTTTTCTACAACATCTCTTAGAAAAATAAATTTTTATACTAATTTAATTTTTTTAATATAATCTTCAGATCAAATAAGGTTATATTTCATCAAAAAATCATTTATGCCTCTAATTACCTAATAAATAATCCCTATATAACACACTAAACCTCATGATATAAATCACCAACATTTGAGTATTACTATATCATGTACTTTGTACATATTTATTAGGTTTTATTGGTTCTATATGTTTTTAATGTGGCTAACTAAAAAAAATTTATTCATTTCGATGGGAACATAATAAAAAAATTAAATGGGAAGGACCCAAAAAATGTTATTATGAAAAGGTTTAGTTTTATTAATAACTTATTGCCTACATAAAATTGTCATGAGTGTCTTAAACTATGATGTATTGATAGAATAAAATAAAATTCCAATGCAGAAATAATTTTTTGTTTCTCTTAAGATATTCTAGTGCCATGAAGATGGTTTCAAAATTCATATATTTCTCAAATTTTGGTGACTAAATTTTTTAATTAATTTATATTATATTATTAAATATTCATAATTATTTCCTTGTATTATAAAAAATTATAAATCTAAAATATTTTTCATTTCATCAATCATTTTATTCAATTCAAGGGGAAAATATAGTTCACTCAATGAAACAAGTTTCCTAAAATTAGAAACGAATACATTTAGAACCCCCATGTCTCGAAAACAATCTAGAAATTAAAATTAAACACAAAATGTGAAATAAAATTTGAAAAAATTAAAAACATAACAAACAAATTGAAAAATATAATACAAAACCCAATCTAGAAAAGGATGTTCCTCCCACCCACCCTGTAAAAACACACATATAATTACTTTTTTAAGTTCCCTCATTTTGAATTAGAATTTATAAATAATTTATATCTAAAAGTATTTAAAAAGTAAAAAAATTAAATAGATGGATAAAATAAATGTGGAGTTTTACCCAGTACATTAATGTTTTATCTCCTCCCCTATATTATATTAAAACTTTTCTATAAAACCCATTAGTATTTTCCCATTGACTACAAATATTTTAACCTTTTAATGTGATTTAATCTGTAAATAACATAATTGTAAAATAAGAGTAATAATGAAATGGTCATATTGTTTTAAATTAAATTTACCTTGAAATAGCTTCAATATGGATTAAAAAAATGTATCACATTTTCTCTATCTTTTAATAATATTATGTGGATCATTCAATCATTAAAACATTCAATTTTATCTTTTCAATGTTTAGAACATTCATAATAATAGTTATATTTTTCCTCAAACTATTCCATTGAGAAATTTCTTTCGTTTATAGCAACAAAGACATTTGTGTTATAGGATATCATAGGCCAAATGCATTGTATTCTAAAATGATAGGTGAGTGATAATTGTTTCTATAAAAAGTTCATAATGTTGAAATTTAAATTATTGTTTTTTGGTATCATTTTAATAAAATAGAGAATCTTATAATCTAAAACACTAATATTTCAATTTTGTTGGAAAATATTTTAAAAAATATATTTGATCTCTTTGTTTTAAAATTTAAATATTCTATTGGTCTGAGAATGATATGGTCTTGCAGCCCTATGATGAAGTTTATCAATCCATAAAGAAACATATATATGTATTTCTAAAATATGGTTCCCTTTATTATTGATAATTATAATTGTAAAACAGTTTCTAGAAAATAAATTTCATTTCAAAAACATAAATACAACATTTACATGATTGGTTATAGTGGGACTAACTACTACCCGCATGGATAAAAAATATACAACTCGTAATAAATAATAATTTAAAAAATATTTAAGAAATGGTTACATAAAATCCAAACCCAAATCATTATACACATCAAAGAATAAATTCGGTTGTTTAGTAAATAATTACTTATTGAATATATCCTTTCAAATTTATTTTTTTTGCATGCTCTACAAAATAGAAAAACATCTACAAAAAGTGGGATTATATAGAAAAAAATGAATAGAGATTATCATTGTTCATTGGTGTCAAATGTTACCCCCAAAACACTTGTGATGTAAAATAATAATATTTAATTGATATTTAGAATTTAGGATATGTCTCTTAATTATTTGTTCATTACCCAAATATAATAAGTGAGGATCATCTCAAATGTAATTTTTTTCTTCAGTAACAATGGTAGAAACATGTTTCATAGAAAACTAGTCGGTAAATACATTATAATACATATAATAAAGAATATACAAGAACCATGGTGTATCACTTGCAAAAAAATTATGTTCCTCATCATGATATAATTCTTTTTCAGGATATAAAAATCTAATGTTTCTCATCCAAAACATTAAAAATTATAAAAAAATTAGTCATTCATAATGTTTTAAATACCTTTTATATGTATTCTTTAAACATGAAAATATAATAATTTAAAACTAGAAATCAATAATCTTGGTTTTAAAATAGTTTCCTTTGTTAAAAAATATTTTTAAAATGATCTACTTAATGAATCCCTTTGAATCATAATATATAATGTCTGAATGTTTACAAGGAAAAAATCAATAACTCTATATTAGTTATCATATTTTTGGATTCAATTTCATCTATATTCATTCATTCAAAGGTTATCACATGATATTTCACTAACATATTCTGGCCCAAAACGTCCCCAAAGAAAAAAATTGATGCATCAGTTATAAAATTGAAGGGTAAATACCATTTTTGGGGTAGAGCAATGGATGAGGATGGTAGTTTTAAATATGAAACACTAAAATAACACTAATGGAATTTATTAAATATAAATTAAAACACTTTTATATAATTATGCAGAAATTATAATATATCATCATATAATATTTATAAATATACTATGAAATCTCATATGGATAATAAACTACCTCAAAACTATCCCCAATTTTATGTATGGTAGTTAATAAATAACAAAAAAAATTATTAGTCTATATAAATTATGTCTATATACTAATGTTTTCAATTAAAAATACCTTATCTACCATGAATTTACATTTTTATTAATTAATATTTTGATCTTTATGAAGGAATGTTTGAAGAACAACACCCAATATCCTCAAAAAAATTCAAAAGATTATCATATACTAAATTGTAATCCATAAAATTTTGTACTTATTTATATAAAAAATTATAAAAATTGCTCATAATAAAATTTCTAAAAGTGACTAGGGTATTAAAAAAACAAAAAGGCAATCATATATTGGTAATAAACACCAAAATGGTAAATGAATTTTCGTTTATTTTGTTCTTATAGAGAATTGTAAATTTATAAGTGACTATAAAATTATTCCATAAAAAGGTAGTGAGATATTTATATAATCCCTTTAATAAATATATCAAGAAATTTAATTGTAAAATGGCCCTTAAAAGTTACTAGGTTTAGTTTTTATACTTCATACACACTCATAATTTAGTATAAATTCTAACATGAATGATTTCTCCAAATTCATTCATTGAAACAATAGAGAAACCTTCTTAGGAAAACCCATATATACGACATAAACATTGAAGAAAAATAAAAAATTATTCTAATATCCATAATTATGGTAAGTTTCCTTTCAAAAACTTATAAATGTATTGTATTTCTTCTCCTTTGAAATTTGATTTTTTTTTGAATTCTCTTCCAATAACATCCTTTGCATGTAAATTGAATTTTTATTTCATTTTAAATAAACTAATGTTCTTCCAATCCGAATATTTTATTCTTTAAGAACTCATATAAGTTGGTTTTGAGACTTTTAATTATATCATTATAAATGATAATGTGAATTAACCATTATTTTTTTAATAATGTATTGTTTAGTTTTTTAGGTAGTAGTGTTAGTTCTAAATCATGTTGGATATTTTCATTTTTTTACAGTGGGATTAATTTAATCTAACAAACAAATTTTATATTATAATTCAAATCCAAAATAAAAAAATTAATAATTTATGTTGGATTTAGTATTTTTATCTCCATTCTAGATATATCTGTGATTAAAAATTATATTAATGATAATATATTATATCTAAAATTTTAGAAATAGTTCTTATAGTCTTAAAACACTCTAAAAATTTCACATAAAAAATGTTCTCTATTTTAATTAAATATCTAATAATGTTTATGAGTTTAATTAAAATAAAACAAAGATTATAAAATTACTGTAATTTAATATATAGCAGTTTAGATAATCATTCATTCATTTTCTATATTAGTTTCACTCTCGTGTACGTTAGTTTTAATTAGAAAAAAGGTTTTTTTTCAGGTTTATAATGTGATTCTTCATTAAATGTAAAATATTTTTACAATTCAATATAAAACAAATCTATCATGTTCAGATGAATTAGTGAAGGATCCTTAATTGGATTGTTCATGTAATGAAAAATTTTAATTCAGACTACTTATCCAAAATATTTATGTTACAAAGTTCTTATTTTAAAAAAAAAATATTTCCTTTATAGTTTTTATAAAATTTGTTCAAGTTATTATTCATTCAGGTTAATTAATATTTTCATCTTCAATATCCGAAACATTGAAATTATTAGGAAAATCCTAGTTTTTTTTACTTTTACTAGAATATTATCAATAACATTGTTATGTTTTCTTATACATCTTCTAGATAATTGAATTAAAATTATAACAAGTTTAGATTTACAATATAAAATATTGATTATTTTAAATGTGATATCATATTTATATACTATCCTATGTTTTTTATGACATCCTTGAATCCACTATCGCAGATGGTACATTTAATGGTAAAAAAAATTACTAGGTATTTATATTTAAAAGGTAACACATTTTGAATAATGGATGAAGCATTCCCTCTAAGGATTAATTTATCTCATAATTTTAATTTCCTAATATGATAACACATTTCTCTACAAAATATATCTTACTTTCAAATATATCTCAATGTATCAAAAAAATGCATATTTATGTGAAAATTCCTAAATTTGAAGTTGATGTGAAATTTCCTAAATTTTTCTTCAATGTACTTCTCTAAATTAATCAAAACACTCCTTTCCTCAACTGGATTACCCTATGGTATTTTAGAGGTGGGTTAACAACTTATAGACCATTTTCTGAACTATTTTTCATGATACAATGTCCAAATTTTTCTCCAATTTATCATGAATATCTTATGAAATGTTTCTCTATATTACACTAATAATAATTTCAGAAAATTTTCATAACCTTTATCCAGTTTAGTGGTAGTTAACTTCACATCAAGAGTTTATATTTAATGTGAAGAATTATGAATTTCTCTATAACATAATCAAGTGTAGAGGTAGGTTTAAAATTCTCATTTTGGGTAATTTTTAAAATTATTGTCACTGCTACATTTTATGACACTCAAATTCTATTTTATCTTTTATATAAGATTCAAAATAAGTGTAATGGAAAACCTCTACTAATATTATTTTATATATTGCCACAATTATTGTCTAGTTGACTTATTTTTATTATCAATGTGTTTTTTGTATTCCTTTTATATCTCATGGTTTCCTATAGGGTGTTTTATTTTTTTCATATGTTACCATGAATGGATGTTAATTCCAGTTTTAGTACTGTCTCACTCAAAAAATTATATTCTTTAGTAATATCAAGACATTTTTTATAGACATTAACCTTATTATTCATTATATATAAAAAATCGTCATAAGATATGTTCTATCTTGGGTTAAAATGTTGGTTGGATGGGTAATTTATTATTTGGTTAGATTATAAGGGTCATCCATGAAAACCCATACTGAAATATTTAAATAGTTCTTTAAATTCATGGAATTGATCAACAAAATAATAAATGGAAGAAGAAATTAGAAAATGGAATTGAATTTGAAAAGTTTTCATATGTCCTGGATAGATATTTTAAGTGTTTTACAACATCATTGATGAATCCATAGTCTCAAGATCTGTATGTTGACTGAAAATAATTATGATTATAATACATGAATTTTTAAATTCTGATAAATACTTGTGATTTAGAATACACCTTTTCTATATTATTGATCATATTAGGCCATTATTATTTAATAATGTATACAAATAGATTGTTTTTTAACAAAATATACTCCTACAGTAATATCTATCATTATCTAATCAATAATTCAATGTCCCTCATAAAAATGAATGAATATTCTTTAACTAATATGATGATGATATAAACCAAAATATCTATTAAAACATTCATAGTATTCTGGAAAATTACCACCTATAATTACCCTAATCCAATGTAATAATTTTCTCATTAAGTGATACCTATAATTAGAGGAATATTTTTAAAATAAATAGTCCCCAAATCATTAGAATATCTAATCAAGTTATATTGGCTATAGAAAAATAATTTTATGGAAACATTTTCTAATGAAAAAAAAAATTATCTATAAGTATCATTTTATCATCACTCATTCCTAGTATTTTAATTTTAAAAAATATATCTAAATTATTGAATATGTTATTCTTGATCCTCAAATATAACTCCTTTGATTTAATGGATGTTAATAAAATATTCAAGATTATATTTTGAAATTATGATGTGTGTGAGGGTATTCAACGTGATTTTATTCACCAAATTCATAATATAAAGAAATTTTAATAAGAGTTTTAATTTAATGAATTGTTATTTTATTATCAAAACGTTCACTACATGGTGTGATTCAAGAATTACATTAAATTTTGTGTCGGTTATTTAGTTTAATAAATATGGTTTATTCCTTAGTTAGAATAATATATAATTATCTGCAATTATAAGTTGTTCTAATTTTTAGATTCAATGTCAATATATCTGGTTTTGAACTTCAATATACATAAAAACTAACTAAAAATACATAGTAAACCTCCCATGAAGAAATTACATTTGGTAAAAAGGTATATTACATGGCCCCCTTTTCATATTTTAGTACCATAAGAAATTAAATATAGTCTCCCCCATGGTTTTCTCATAACTATGTTATATAAAAATTTAAAATTATAACTTTTATTTTTATGTTTATAACACAATATAAAATTTTTGGATTTTAAAATTTTATGGAGAATTTAAATGAAACAAATGAAATTAAAAAAATTTAAAGTGGATATTGTTAATGAATATAAATACTGCATTGAAATGTAGTGTGAGATCATGTTAGAGATAATTATAGTGGAAATGAATCTACCCTTCAAACACAATGTTTTTTCTTGTATAAAAATATTTTGTAATATAATTACTTAATTTATACGATTACACATCAATATGTAGGCATATATCTTCCTAGATACCATGTTGATACATAAATATTGTTATCTATCCATATATGAAGTTTATTTTATTATCTAATGGCCTTTGAGACAACAAAAATGGTTAAACCTGTTATATATAAATGTTATATCTCATTGAAGAAATTCATATAACAAGAATGTCCATTTTACTTTCATAAGATAAATATATATCCAAAAAATTCGAGGAAACATAAATAAAGAAATAAATAATTCAATATAGGCATGAATGAAAAATTATTGATTAATTATAATGTAATACATTGAAAAGAATAAATACTCAAAAGGCATTTTCCTTGGGTTTCTATTTTAGACAACCACTTGGGAGTTTACCAATAGATGAATAAATTATTACCCAGATATTGTTATTATCAGTTTTACTATGAACTACCCAGATCTACAAAAATTTTCTATAAATACACCCAACATGTCACCATTTTATGATTTATGGAACTATTATTATAACGGTGGGAAAATAATTTAAAAAATAATTATAGCCTCTCATTGATCCTAGGGTGTCTTTATGGATAGATCATAATTCATGATCTTTTTCTAGCTGTTTATGGGTTCCCAAAACATGATACAATGAAATATTTACATAGACTATTCCTTTAATCTTATTTACATTATTCTATTATTTCTAGTATCTTCATCTCTACTTAAATGAGATTAATTTTCCCTTAAACATGTTATGTATAAAAAAATCAATGTGAATAATCTATGTTGAAATTTTTTAAAATTTAATAATGAAATAAATTTATATGATATTAGAGAAAATATATTATGGGTTCCAATATATTATTGGGTATTATGAAAATTATTATAGTTTGGATGAGTCATATGGAATGAATATTAATTTTAGTTCAGTTGGAAAATCCTACTAGATCTAAAATATTTCTTATGTGGCTAAAAAATAATATAAAAAATCTACAAAACATAATATAGGAATTCGGAAAAATATCATTCTAGGACAACAATAACCCAAATGGTTCTAATTCATGTTCAAAAATACCTTTTCAAATGATTTATTAGAATAATAAATAATAGTATGGGTTGTTCAAATAATAAAAAATATGCTTAAAGACATATAAAAACCATTAATTTGTCTACTTTCAGTATAATTTTCAAAATACCCAAAAAATATAAAAATTTATAAAATTGTAATTAAAAATTAAAAATAATGGGCATGAAGTCATTGAATTTCAAAAAAAAAATATTAAAAATGTGCCCTTTTTTAATAAACTCATAAATTCATCATAACATGATAACAAGAAAAAAACATAACAGCTTTATACACCAAGATATGTATATAGGATGTGAGGGAAACATGCCCAGTTAGATTTTCTTGATGATTCTTTTAATTCCTATCAATATCAATTCAAATAATTCTATTTTAAAATATAATTTGAAAATAGTTTTTACACATTTATATATAACGAAATAAGTAATACGTAATTGTATCTTATATCAAACCTACAATTATTTTCTACTAAAAAATGGTGGACTAAACCACCTAAAAAATTACACATTTAACCTATTATAATGAAATTTTTATTTCATTAAAACTAAAATAAACTCCATTATAACACATCAAAATCTACTAAAAATCCACAAAAAATGATCTTATTTATTTTGAATCCACCATTTTCCAAATCACGATTTTAATCACTTTAGAAAAACATATCGTGACCTAAAAATTAACTATATATCAATAAGTCATTATGTGAAAAATGAGAAAAAAACTTTTTAAATTAACAAAACCACATGATGATGCCATATAATCCAACGAAACTAGGGAATAGAACAGATAAAAGGATGGTGATACTCTATAATATGATATAAAATAATAGTGTAATGTATGAAACTCGCAATACCATAATTTTATATTTTTATAGATAATATAGAATATTGGTCTAAAAACCGACCTACTTTATTCCCAAAACTAATGAAAACCATCCAATTTTCTAACACTACCCACCCTAGTATAACTCACCTAGTATGGGATGTTATTAAATAATTGGGAAAATTATAGATTGTTTTCTATCTAGTGTATCAACAATTTATTTCTCCCTCATTTGCTAGGGTTTTACTTTATGTAATCAACAGGTGGTGAGATGATGACACATCACATGATCAATAAATAATCAACCATAATCATATAAAAATACATATCATCTTACCTCCAACTATCATAATAAATAAACCAAATTTATTTCCATTGCAAATAAAACTATTATATCCACCCTCGATGTCAAAATTTCCAGTAAACCATAATAAAAGTAAAATTGAAAAACTGAGGGTCCCATACTCAAAATAAAATTTTATATTATAATGTTTTTAATATGAATTTTATTAAAATTACATGTAATTTAAATTTATTTACACCATTTCCAATATAAATATAAATTATTCATTATATGTAATCCAAGATACACCATATGGATCTATTTTTAATGAATATCTAAATGATTATTTTTAAAATAATATTGATTTACCAAGACATTACAGCATTATTTGGAATCCACTTTTAAACCATATTTTTTTGACCTTAATCCATGTAAAACCACATTTAAAATTGTTTGAATCGTTTATTCCCATTCAATTTAAATCATTTTAAATTACATAAAACCCTTTCTATTTTCACTAAATTTTATTAAAATAATGATTTTATCCATTTCAAGACCCAAACCTTATCAAATTAACTTTTCATGAAAGCCCAATTTAAACATGACATAAAGTCTTATATTAAAATTATAGGAAATTAAAGACTTTTTTGAAATGAAAACATATTTAAAAAAATATTTCTTCCATGTATGGAAAACTGTTAGAAAATTTTTCTAATCCACTATTATTATCAAAATATGATTTAGTTTATGAAAACAATGAATTAGAAAATAAAAATTCATTATCATGATAATTAATATAAATCAACCAAAATAACTACAAATATCCATGATTAATCAATTCATAATTATTAACCTCTGATAGAGAATATCGACCAAGAAAATATGATCCCTCTATAATCCCTAAACACTCAACCCCCCCCCCCACCCTTTAATGAAAAAAGTATAAATACCCTATATCGTTATCTTGGTCATAATATTTCATATGAATAATTGGATAAGACCAAAAAAATAAATAATGGGTATTGGGAATATGGTATGGGAGGTATTGGAGAAAAATAATGTTATCCCAACTAAACTACAAGAACATAAATGGAGGAGGCATGAAAGAAAAGGATAATAAAGTTGGAGATCTATTGTAAGGGCCCAAGGGTTGGATGAATATTGTTGGTGGAATCAGGATGGAACATGAATTAAATGTGATTTGGGAAAATCAAGAAAAATAATATATTTATGAATCTAGTTAGACCACATGGTTTGGCAGAATGATAAACCAACCCATGCATTGATTATAAGGGATCCTCTATAAGTTACTTCCATGACTCACACATTTTGACAACATTATTTACCAAAATATGCTCTAACATTACCAAAACTAATAATAAAAAATATAAATTTGGTCATATGTAACTCACATGGTTTCCCAGAACCTAGAAATAACCATGTGACATAGGAAATACCAATAAAAATTCAAAATTACATGACCCAATATTAATAAAATTAAATTACACAATGAAATATAAAATAATACAAAAAAGTTACACATGGATGTCACACTCCTGTATTTATTGTAAATATATTCATTTATATATCTAACTCACATTTAATGTAATTTGGATACATAATCTTTTTTTTTACGTAAGGAATAAAATACCACCATTCTATTTTTTATGGGGGCGCATCCAAATCCATTTTTTATGCATCACTATATATCTGATGTCCATATCCACTTTTTCATAGTGAGAGTATAACTGTAGTGACCAAAATTCTTTTAAGGTATATTATATGTTACCCATATTCATATATTCAAAATAACTTGACTACATTATATGTTTACTTGGTTAGTGGATTTTATTATTGTCAAAAACATGTCAAAATGAAACAATAGTATCCATCCAATTTAATGAATTTAGGGATATCCATTAGAGTTATTGGAATAATGAATTGATAAATACCAACAATTTTATGGATTAATATATATTCTGTCAATTGTGATTTCAAGACCCATTAATTATACTTTATATAGATATAATTCACTCTTTCTATATTTGGAATACATGTTTTTACCATTTCAAGGTCTTCCAAACAATTTTAAATTTATCTCTAAGTGACACTTTTGAAATGGAATATATAAGAATATCTTCTATAAAAAACACCAAAATGATAAAAGTGGTATATAAATGGTCCATTCATTAGAAAGATGATGATAATATAAAATTTATAATATTGATAGTCGTCACTAATATTTCAATGTGTATATATGTAATATAATGATATTTAAGTGGTATATCTTATCTTTTGAATCTTAAATGTTGACATCTCATTCAAAGTTGATTCATTGATAATTATTTATCCCCTTTTATTTGATAATAAAATTTATTAATATGGGGAATAAGATACCTTTTATTGAATGTCACTTTTTTGTCTTCATGAAAATCCATAAACAAATGCATTGATCCAATATTCATCATACTTAATTTTACTTTTGAATCCGAAGGAAAATAATGTTGGATTATAAAACCCATTGTAGGTTTCCTTGGAGTTTATTTTTAAACCCCTATAATTTAAATTGAGTTATTCAATAATTATTATCTAATATAGGAATAGTTCCATGTATTCGTTTTATATAAAAATCACCCACACACCCTAGGAAAATTCCATGAAACTATTTAGGAAAACATCATATATACACATTCATAGTCCTTATAAAATTAATATTAAGTTTATATCGAACCATTTGAGAAAAATATCCATTATTATTTTTTATTAGACACATATAATTTCTGTAATTCATATATCGAGTTTTCAGTTATCCTCACCCTAATATATGACCATAGTTTGTTTAATGAAATGAAATCTATGTACCCCACAAATATAAACTAATATAGGATCTATTTATGGAGAGATAATCTAAGACCAATATCACATAAAATTAAAATAAATGGTGAATTAAAGTTTATTCATGAATAACACACCCATAAGATTAAGTTAAAGAGGTGTTATAGACTTAAGATGAAATAAACATGGTAGAAGAAGTTTTTATCGATAATATGATATCTAGTAATTGGGGTGTGGATTTGATGTTGTCATAAATGTTCCTAGAAATTATTAATACAGTATATAAAAAATAAAATAACACATATGATTTTCTATAGTAGATATTGATTTTACAAATAAAGGAATAATTTTTTAACCCCTTTAACCATTTTAATTACAAAGGATATCCATTTCCCAATTATATTTTTTGGGTTCATGAAATCATTATTCATCATTAACCCATAGATTGGTGCAATGGTTGGCATTATTTAAATAATATTTATAATTAAATCCTTGAAATTTATGGGGAGAATTAGGTTGAAAATTGATTTTTTTCCATTTCAGTGTTTGGACTCAACATCTTTATTTTATATTCATCTGATTGATGTCTTTATATTCCAGACAAGAAGAATTGACATATTACATTAAATAATTTTCATATATTCTGTAGATAATTATAAATATATGTAAATTTATCGATAAAAAGGAAAAAATATTTATTCAAAAAAAATTCAGGATTATAGATTATATGGTTTTTTATAAATTATTCATTACCAAATAATGAATTTAAATTTAAAAAAATTAAATTAATTTTTAAAATCTCAATGTAATAATTATCTTAAGATGAATATTTTATAACATCCTAAAAGAATTATTTTTTAAGGAATTGTGAAAAATTCAGATTTTATTTAAAATTATATTTTAATATTTATTATTTACATAGTCAAATTAAATTTTTTAATAGTTTCTAAATTTTAAATACTTCCTTTTCTTATAAAATAATACAATTATGCTTTTTTGAATAATAATTTTACTATAATTTTTGATATAACCTTTTATACATAAAATATTCATTTTTCTGAAGAAAAAAAATACCTTTTCATTATATTTTTACTATTTGATTTTATATTAAATTCATCCTATATTGGGTTCTGAATTTTAAAAAATAGAATACTTACTTTTAGTCAGTGGTTCCAAGTTTTGAAAATATTTTTCTTTTTTTCAATATATATTGTAACCTTATAATTTTATTTAATTACGGATGATAGTAAATCTTATAATTAATGGTACAAAAAAATGATATAGACTTCAAAACTACACTTAAAATTGAATAAGTTTTATTTTATTATTAAATTTTATATATACATATCAAATATCTTCTTATAGGTAATATTTCCTTCATTTAGATGTGATTTTAAATTTATAAAATTTTTGGTAATGTAAAATAAAAAATGTCAGAATATTTTTTTAATAAGTATAAAATTATTTTCACTGGTATAATAAGAAGATATATTCTGTAATAAGTATTCATTTTAAATATAAATTATTAATCTTAGTCATTATAATTTTTTCAATTTTTAGTGAAGAATTGATTAGCATAAATTCTTACGCATCATTGACACAATAATTATTCAATTAATTGAAAAATAAAATAATTAAAAATTAAAATATTTCATGTATTATAATTTAAAATAATTAAAGTGGTTATTGTTTTTTATATCTAAATATGAAAAATTATAGAGATTTTGATGAATTTGATTCAAATTACATTGTTTTTTTTGTTATTAAAGTCAATGTAAATAAATTGTTCTATAATGGAGCTTTATGATAGTTTATAATAAATAATATATTAGTATATGATTTAAAATTCATAAAAACTTAATATTTGCACAAATGAGTGGGTTTTTGTTAATAAAATCAATTGTGGTACATTTGAGGTTATTTTATCATATTATTTTATCATTATTAAGTCTTAAATGATATAAAACATTAATATTATGGTAATTTTAAAAAATGTTAATAAAAGGTTCTATCAAAAATTTTGGGTAAAAAATTGATCTAAACACATCGATAGTATATTAGAGAATATTATTATGACACAAAATCATCATATCTTATAATATTATGCATTGGGAGGAATTTTTATAAAAAAATAATTTATATTAATTTAATATTTTAAAAAATACCAATAGTCTCCCTCCCCTCTATTATAAAAGGGAACATTTTATTCTCATTTATTACAAATAAAAATATTTTTGGATAGGTAAATCCCCAAAAAAGTGATTTATTATAATCCCACTACACAATATAGCCTTATTAGTTTAGGAACAAAACAAATCGTAGTGGTCATAAGGTGTTAACAAAAGGATACTTCCCAAAGAATAGGTATTCTTTTAACCATATTTTTAATTTTTATTTCTTCTTCCAACTTCATAATATAGTGTTCAACCATGATGATATAATATCATAATTATATTACATATAATGAAATGTTATTATCTGAATTTGTTAAACATTGACCATATCCTCTTCCATGAAATGGGAAATTAATCCCTTATCCATGTGTACAATGGAAAACTAGCTTGTGAATCGATGTAATTCATTTTCCACCAACATCTATCATGTATGGATTATAACAATATAATTAATGTTAGAATATTTTATGTAAAAAATATTTTATATTATGAACACTTAATATATCATTTAAATTATTACCACCACATTCCCTAAAAGATGGTAATGTTTTCTATGTGTATGTGTATAGAACATCCTTTACAAATCCATATGATTTATTTCTCATCACAACACCACATTGAGGGTATATATATATATATATATATTAATGTGATATTTATAATATTACGGTCACTCTAAAAGGGTAAAATATTACTTACATTTTTTCCATAACAATCATTTCAAAATGGAAACGTAAATCATGCCTACTTATGGCCTACTATCTTTATGATTGTAATTTAGTTAATTTTCAATAATCACCATTCATGATTGGTGTAAAAATTATAATATACACAAAAATTATTTTTATTCAATATTTTTTATAATAATTAAATCATTGAACAAGGATAATATACCGAATACATTTTGGGCTTCTGAGTAGCATATCATCAAAACATCTAACATGAACATGATTGATTACGTAATTATTATAAAATATAAATAAGTAAAATTAAATGAATAATAAACATGAAAAAGTTTAATAAATAAAAAAATGATTTATATAATATTATTATTCAGGAATATAAAGAACATACTTGATAAGTTTTACTCAGTGTAAAAAACATTCTTTTAAAACCACTCTTTTAATGTTTCCCATAAAACTCAATTTTTATTCTGTATCAATAATTTTAAAATTATATTATAGATTTATTATATGGAAATGAATGAATTATAAATGAGGGAATGTGTTTATTTTTAATTCCAATGAAATGATTTCAAAATTTCTTTTTTGTGGAATATTTTTATGTTCTTTAAAAATAATCAAAAGGAATGTTCTATTTTTGACGTATACATTGACAAAAACCATTCCCTCTACGGTTACAATTATTTGATTTTTGGGTTCCCTTAAAATATCCCATTATTTATTTAAATAAATACCATCATTAATTATTTTAATTTAATTTTTAAAATGGGTATTCACTTGTAATGGATATATCAACATCCAGAAATGTTTCTTTATGGCCGTAAAGCATATTTTCATAACGAAAGCTTTTTAAAATTATGTTACTGTTCAATATAATGTTAAATGATTATTGGTGGTGTAGAACCCTGATATTTTTCTTAAATTTTATTTAAAATATTTAAAATATTTTTATATGTTATGTTTTATGAAACACTGAGTTAACCATACGTTACACACAACACCTAGTTTAAACCAAACATTGAATACTATTTAAATATTATTTTTTAATATGATAGTTATTGGCTAGATTTTGAAATATAGGGTATAAATAATATAAATTAAATTATGAAAATATGGTTCAATCATTTTTATATAATTTTTTTGGGAAAAATTAATTATAAATGAAAAACCCTTTTATAATATGAGGAAATAATTTTCCAAAAAATATTATTTATACGCGTAAGTGTATTCTATATCAATAAATTATCAAAATAAATTATGGTTTATTATTTTTATTGAAATTTATATATCATATATTCAATAAAATTTCAAACAATCATATTATATGTTTTCTAAAGAAGCGATAAGAATAAATATATTTTTATGCTTAAGACTGCATTTCTATAAAAAGTATTTTTGCCAACTTTTTATCAAATAATTATTATTAATATTTTTTTTACACCTATATAAAATTAAATTTATAATATAAAAAACTTTTTTAAATAATAATTTAAGAATTATCTAAGGGTGAATATTTTATATTTTTTTAAAAAGTCTCATTTTTTGATGAATTTGGAAGAATATTTAAGGTTAGTTAAAAAATTCATTTCCATTTAATTTATATATATAGTTGAATTATATTATGAAATGGTTTCAATGTAAAATTTGTTTAATTTTTGTATCCTTGAATCATATTTGTGTCTTTGGAATTAGTTTCATATTAAAGATGGAGTGTAAAACATTTCATTTTTTAAACATTTCCCCTTTAAAAAGCTATTTTCTCATCACCTAAACTGTATTAATTTTAAAATAATTTTTTACACCTATATGAATTGGTTTTGAGAAATGGTTTCCATGTTTTGATTTATAATAAGTTAAAATTTATAATAGTTTCAACGTATTTTTTGACATAAATTAATTGTAAATGCATTCAAAAAATATTTAAGACAATTAAAGTATAAATTGGTTCACTAAGGGATAATTAGAATGATAAGAGTTAAAATGACTGAAAGAATTATTTTAAATTTTATTTATGAGTTTATTTCATGAAATTGATAAAAAAAATATTTGAAATATGGACATTTCATTCCAATTTACTTTGAATATGACCCATATAATAATTTATGTGAAGAAAAAGACAAAAAAGACACTTTTCGTAATTTTAATATAGAGAATGATTTGGGATTGGGAATGAAACAACATTTTTTTGTTAAAAAAATTAATTCTGATGAAAAATTAGTTTTTTTTCATGATAATTTATTTTAATGGAAAAATTACATTAAATTCCTATGAAGTTCCAACACAGTAATTAATTAGTTAATAATTAAGTAAAAAACATTATTCAAAAAATGTTAAAAGTGAAGTAAATTGAACAGATTATTATCTTAAATTAATTTTTCATATAAATATATAATTTCATATAGGTTTTAAATTAATATATTATATTTCTATTATTTTATTAATATTTTTTAATTAAAATTATATGAAGAACTACAAAATCGATATTAATGTTATTTTAAAAAAATGGTAATTTATTAAATGATTTAAAATTTTAAGGAATCCTATATTCATCCAAGTTATTGTTTAATGTTTATAAATATAAAATAAAGTACATTAATATACCAATTGATGTCTGATAATGAAAATATCTACCCCTAAATTGTAAAAAAATTGGTATTATAATTAAAGTTAAATGAGTGTTTCTGTACGTTACGTGTGATTATGATAACATTAATTTCCAAAAACCTAATATTTTTATTTTATAAATTATTTATATTATCTATAATATGTGGTTTCATAAAATATAATACTTTTCACTATAATTTAGTTTTTAAGGGAATGTTACCATGGTTTGTAAACAATTTATCATATTAGCAAACAAAAATGGTAAAAAAGGGATACTTAGAAATCATGGAATGAAATGTTTAGACATTTGTTTCATTGTTTGGTGGAGGTTTTTAGAGATAATATAATCCATTAAAACCTTTAATTATCATATTTATATCCACTTGAGGTAATATTTAACTCCCAATAGTGAATACATTTGAGTATTTACAAGAATGTCACTCCTCCTCAACTATAAAAGGGAACTCACTCTCCCCACTTATACAAACAACTAAAACCATTTTTCATGACCAGTATCTTAAATAATCACATCCCAAATTCCATCCCTAAATAGTAGAAGAAATATTTTTTAAATAAATCTATCCTAAAATGTATTTACCGAAAACCATTGGAGGATACATGAAGAAGAGGTAACAATCTTCAATGACCATTTTCATTTTATATCTTCATCCACCTCATTCAATTATTATTATAATGTCAATATAGAATAAAAAAGTATCTAAAATATAATTATATGGTGTATTTTTAAGTTTATGACATACAACTTTATAGACTTCCATATAATGGACTATGAAATCACTGATCATGAGTACGACAGACCACCACCTCGCAAATAGATGCCCATCTTTTTTTCATTAAAACATTCAATGGTTAGGAATAATGATTGATTATGATTTATTTTATTATTTTTATTTTATTTTTATTTTATTTTTATTTTATTTTTATTTTTATTTCTTATATCACACATAACTTCATGATTTCAATTTTGTGGGAATATGATAACATCATTCATCTGTGCGATGGACTACCACATCACAAAGCGATGTGATTCATTCACTCTATTCATGGAATGTATTAAGGATGTATTTAATATATATATGTTATATATATGAAATATAAATTATATTTTAATGATAATATATATATATAATATATTTTTATTTCATTCAATATACTAATAAAATATTGAAACTCTATTCAAGCGTATGTATGGTTTATGGTCTCTAGTAAAAGTGTATATCATTTTATATCACTATATTTTTTGGCCTCATATAAATAAATTTATACTTAATATATATGATATTTATATAATGGTTTACATTATGAAGATTACTAAACCATGATATTTGTAAAAGGAGAAAGACTAAAAAGTCAAAACATTTATGGAAAACAATGTGGTTATTACCAAAAACATAACATTATTGTGGAATTGTTTATAGAACGATTCTAAAGGGTCACTTTAAAATCATATATTTTATAATATATATAAATTTGGATATTTAATTTATTTAAAATAAAATATTATTTATTATGATAGAGGTTTTAACGAGTATGATGGAAGTGGAGACTTAGTGTATGGAATTATGTATCACTTTCATTTTTCTACGGGACTCATGACATGTTCACTATATTTTTTATGTGGTGTATATACTTCCCTTGAATGTATATTATAATATTTTTACATAAAATTATTTTTATTTAAAATTCTATTTTATGATATCTCTTTCAAGTGGTTAATGTTTCTGATGATAAGAAATCAGTAATATACTTTTAGATGAATTTTCCTCCATTGAGAACTATGTTTTGTTATGCACATATAATATTTCATGAGGTGTTCATACATATCCATTGAAATTTAATAGCATGGATTTAATGATCCTCGTGATAATTTATATATCATTTTCTTGTATTAATTCTGGGTATTTTGATACAATTTTACAAAAGTGGCAATGATTTTATGTTACAATCTTATCATTTATAAAAATTGTTTATGATTAAGTATATAGTGTTAAAATATAATTATATGTCTCTAATGAATTATCATAAATTATCCAATCCCAAATTAATTCATGATATCATAATGTCAAGGTACCATTTTTACATTATTTTGAAAAAAATTATGAAAATTATCTTAAGAAAATATAATTTTTTATCTCATTGGTATAAAATAAGTTTTCATCAAAAAATATATTTTCTAATAAGGTTTTAATAAATTTTTAATTAAACCCTTATCATTTTTAATAGTAATTTTTTCCATTTTCGTTTTTTTACAATTTTTTTCAATGGAATCATCATGTCATTTTCAAAACGAAAATATTATTTAGAGTTTGTCGTAAACGTTAAAGGAACCTTCATTTTAACATGTATAACATGAAAGTAATTTTCCTAAATCATGATTAATAATTTATTAAATGATTGTTTAAAATATTTAAATGTTATTTTAAAAGAAAATTTTATTCAATATAACCTCAATTTTATTGGAGTTTTTATACAAGGTAAATATATTTTTTAAAAATAAATGTTTTAAATAATCGTTCAACATTATTTTCAAACTGAGATGACATTTTTTGGTCTTACCTATTTCTTATTAAGATATTATCCAAGATACGATTTGTATATTATCTCTAAATTCATTATTTATTGATGTAATGATGTTTATTAAATACTCTTACATTAATGGGATATTCAATGATGAAATGATTATAAAACTAATATCTTTTCAATGTGTTATATTGTGATGAAGTATTTGTAGTAGACATTTAATTTAATATTTTATGATATAGTGAATGTTTATGATCTATTGGAACACATTTGTATTATTTTAATTATTAGAAAAGTGGGACATATATCTCTACTCAAGCCATTAGATAAATATTAAAATCTATGATATAAAAATAAAAAAAGATGAAGAGCTTGATTTATTATTGGAAATAGGTGTGTCCTGAAACACTATTGAATACCGGTGCTTCCTGATCCAATATGGGAAATAGGTGTGTCATGATCCAATATGGAAAAATATGTGTTTCATGTTCTACTATGGGAAATAGTTGATTCAAGATGCACTATTTTGTTCGTGTTAGTAGTCAATCAAGTCACGTGTAATGTTTTTTCTATATTTATCATTTTTCCACACTTTTAGGGCATGATTTTATTGTTCGTGAGTTATTTATGATTATTAATCACTTTTTTAGACATTTTTTCATAAATGATAATGTTTTATCCCATGACTAAATTTTATGGTCAATGAAAGTTTTTGTATAAACGTTAATGTAATTTTCATAATCACGACCCCTTATTCTTATCTCAATAATTCATATGATCAAAAATTGATATATTTTATATATACCATTTCTAAGCATCTATTCTCACAAATTCTAATATTTCATTTCCCCTCAGTTTGTTCGGGAGGATTTATGTTTATTCTGTCAATGAAGATTACTAAATAGGAAGATATTTTTTGGAATCTTTGAATATATTTAACAACATTATTATATTTGGTATTTTTTTTCAAAGGCACTAAGATATTATGGTTTTAAGTAATTTAAATATATAATTTTTTAAATATTCATTAAAAAATATCTAATATCCATGTATTAAAGGCCTTAGTCTCTATATTTGGTGTCAAAAATTTATTTAGTTATCTTTTAGAAACAGGTATGATAAGTCTTTGTGATATCCATAGGGATATTTCTAAGAATATTTTTAGTGATATTTATATGGATAAGTATATATATGAGTAAAAGAATAGTAAATGTCCTTGTATTTTGGTAGAGGATATAGTGAATGGTTTCTTATATATTAATCCCTCTCTAGATTCTTTAAGTGGATGTGTCTCTAAATTATGAATATTAAAAATCTAAGAAAAACAAAATGTTTCCTAGATTAAAAAATGGTTTTATGATTTAGATATCATATAAGTCGTTTTTCATGATTATATGGTTTTCCAAAATTATTCATGTTTCTCACGCTAGGATTTTGGTTTTAATCAACAGTTTGAACTAGAAAGAATCATGTTACTTTGAATCTGATGAAAAATCCCCTAACTATGAGAAACAAAAAATGATAATAACATGATATAAAGACATTTTGATTTTTCCTAAACAACAATCAAGATATATGATTAATAACCTGAATTTTAGTGAACCTCTTTACACATTGAAAAATATGAAAATTCCTTTTTCTAAAAGTTCATATAAAAATGGAAATTGAGTAAAGAAGACTCAAATTCCAACATCTCAATAAGGTTGGAATAAAAACCCTAACTGAATAAATTTTATAGAGGGGAATATTTTCTTTACATGTAAAAAGGGGTCGTATAGTGAAATGTTTCTATGGATTTCAATGTCTTATCTATGGAGAACATGGTAATTACCCAAATAAATGACATATCAAAAGAATTTAATTCTAAACCAAGGAAAGAAATATCTCTTGAAAATAATTAATGTTGAATGATTGAAGTAATTATGTATTTGGGTTCAAGAATTATGAATTTTACACTATATAAGGATTGTTCAGTATAAGTTTTTATTAAAATATTTTAATTAATATATTAAAATTTTCTAATGTAATAGAAAAATGATTTAATGGAATGTTTATATTTTTAATATAGGATGGTACCACATTATTTTTTTATGATGCTGACAAAACTGTATATAGTTTTGATAAAGTGGCAGTTAACTTAGATATAGTAAATTAGATAGTAATGATGACCTCATAACAAATATACGATTTTCATGAAAATTATTTATGTAATCATTAATGGAGTTTAAAATTTTATTTGGCATGTGCAATATAATAAATAATGTTTTTACTTAAGAAATGAGGATTAATTATTATTTTCATTAAGGTTCAATGGAAATTCATGTTATTACTATTTTTTAATAGAATACATGAAGAAGTTATTCAGGTGATAGGTATGTGAAAATCAAGAACCACGTTATGATATATGAGGGAATAATGTTATGATGATTTTGATAAATTTTTTAAAGTTATTTATAATGTTTTTATTTTAATATTTTGGATGGGTCATAAGGAAACACATTAATAAAATGGTTTATGATGAACATTGGAAGTTGATTCAGAGATTAATTGATTATTTCAAAATATAATGATTTGTACATTAATTTTGAAACAATTTTTTGTGATGATAATTAAAGATTGGAAGAATGACTTATCATTTTTTTTATGGATCATTTGATATATTTTTGCTTTAGGAGTAAAAAATACACCCTTCGTTCTTAGAGTGTGATATGTAGTGGAATTTTATCAAGGAAAAAATCAAGGTTGAGATTTTTGTTATGAAATGGAATAAAATAAATTATGTCTATTTGATCTTGAAAATTTTTTCAAGATTAGAAAAATGATATTGGAAAAAAATTATTCTAGTTCTTAAATTTTGGATGAATCAAATGGTCAAAAATATTATAATAGATTTTTGGTTTTGTGGTTGATAATATTATATGGATCATCCACTTTCTTATGTCCATTTATATTTACCAATATAAATAATTGTTTATATATTTTTCCCATGTAAAAATATTCACTTCTTCAGTATGTTCTCCTATATTGAATCCTAGTAATGAGTTACTTTGGATAACCATTAGGGTTCCAAATTTTAATTTCTAAAGAGTATCTTTTTATTCATTTTTATGATGTGGGTTTCTATGAATGAATGTTCAAATGACAAACATTTGTTTACAATGATGAATTTTAGGGTCTAAATTCATTAATATGTTGGAGAATGTAACTCCATAAGATTTTGTTTTTTTAATTTATTTAATCTTTTAATAGTTTAATTTTCCTAAAACAGTATGTTTAGCTTGTGTGGCATGCAATACAGTGTTTACACCAATCACAAAAAAAATTATATATTATGGTTTAGTATAATAGTTATCAACTAATAATAGGAATGGAAGGAATGTATATGATAATATAAAAAATGAAAATTTATCTTAAACATTTTTATATAATTATTTAGTGACCAATAAATTATAAATGCCCATAAATCCATTTTAAAACTGAAAGGAAATATTTTTTCAAAAAACAGTTCTAATGTACACATTTTTTATTTATATAAATAAATTTACCAAATATAATTTGGTTAGTTATTATAATGAAATGTTTATATAATATTTTCTATAAATTTTATAACATTAATCATATTTGTTTTCTATACATGAGATAAGAATAAATCTAATTTTTTCTATAAAAATGTATTTTTTTGAACAGATTTGTCACATTTTTATGGTGAACTTATTATAAAACTAAATTTATAATGTTTTAAAATATTAATTTCAAAAAAAATCATTTTGTAAATAAAATTTGAAAATTATCTTTGGGTCATTTTTTGTGATTTTTTTGAAAAGATCTAGTTTTTGATAAATAGTGAAAATACAGAATATTAGTTGAGAACTACTATTTCTTTTTTTATTTATAAAGATAATATTGATTTAAAGTTACATTAAATGTTCAAATATTTAAATTATATATCAATTAATAAAATTTAAGTCTTTTTATTTTGAATTTGGATATAAAAACATTTCATTCTTTTCAATGTTTTCTCCTTAAAACCTGCGTTCTCATCACATCTTCGCGGTTAATTCTAAATTAAATTTTCCAATTATGTAAATTTAATTTGAAAAAAAATGTATTATATATTTATAATGAGGATAATTTATAATATCTAATAATTTAAAATTATTTTTTGAACAAAATTAATAATGAATGTAATAAAAATTATTTACTATAGTTATGGTTAAAATGGTTTTACTATGGAGTTAAATTAGAATGATAAGAGTTAAAATGACCTAAAATATTACCATAATGTATTATGTGTTAATTTAGATCATTGAAATCAAATTATATGAAATATAGAATTTTCTTCCAAATTCCATTTGAATCAGACCCATATAATATTTTAATTAAGGAAAAAGACTAAAAAATTTAATTTTCTTTATTTGATATCTATAAAGATGTGGTATAGGGAAGAAAAAAATGTTTAGTAAACAAAATTACTTCTGAAGATATGTTATTTTTACATTTTATTTTATTTATCTAAAATAATTACTTTATATGATTAAATAACATCAAAACAATGGTTTTTTTAATAACTAAATAAATATAGTGATACAAAAAATATGAAACATGATGTAAATTGACTGAATTGTGGTCTTACCTTAATTTTTTAGAGGAATATATAATTTTATATGGGTTTTAAATTAATATATTCTAATTACATCATTGTATTAATGTTTTTAAAATCAAATGAGATGAATAATGTAAAAATTGTCATTTCTGTTATTTTATAACAAATTATATTTTTTAATAACTTAAAATTAATAAAAAACATATCTTCTAAAAATTTATTATTAAATGTTGATGAACATTAAATATTTTACAATCAAGGAACAATTTATCTTTTAAAATGAAATTAATGAACCCTAAATAGTAAAAATATTTAGCACGATTTGAGGTAGAGTAGTGTTTTTGCACGGTACATGGGATTATGTAAATTATAATTTCCAATGCACATATTATTTATATTTTATAAATTATATACCATATTTAAAATCTATTGTTTAAGTTTATAATTAGTCATCACGCTAATTTATTCTTTATGGATAAACTACCACAGTTAGAAAACTAGTAACACTATTGATAAACCAAAATGGTAAAAATATAGGTACTTAGAAGTTATGGAATGAAATGTTTAAAAAAATAGTTTGATTATGTATTGGAGGTTTTTATCAACTATTTAATTCCAAAAATACTATAACTATCATATCTAAGTCCACTTGAGGTAACACTTACTTCCCAATATTGAATACTCTTGAGTATTTACTAGAATGTCGATCTTAAACTATAAAAGGGGACACACTCTTGCAACTTCATCACACCTATGAATCCATTTTTTTAAAAAATTATCTACAAAAAACACATTGGGACTTCCTTCACCTCATCCTAGAAGCTTTATTTTTTATATAAATCCAACCAATCATGTATTTAGTGAAAACCTAAGGATGATATCTGAATAAGATGTAACAATCTTCAACGAGCGTTTTTGTTTTATATATTCCTCAACCTAATTAAATTATTAAAATGTGGTTATTAAATAGAAAAATTTATTTCATTAGTATATTGATATTTTTTATCTTATCATTATGAAAAAAAACATCAAAAACAATCATAGAATGGGTTATAAAATCAAATTTCGTGTGTATAGAGGACTTCCGCATCACGAACTGAAATCATTAATTTTTTAAATTAAAAGATTTAATGGTTAGATAAAATGATGAATTTATAATTTATATATGATATATTTGACATTTATCATTTTTTTAATATTATATAATTTTTATAACATACATAAAATCATGATTTTCATTTTGTGGGAATATGATAATGTCATCATGTGTTTGGAGGACTACCGACTCTCAAAGTAATTTGATTTGTTCATATTATACATGTAATGTATGAAGTATGTTTCCAATAAAAATATATCATATATATGAAACAAAAACAATTCTATAATTATAATATATATACATATATATAATTTATTTTTCATACATTCAATATGATAAAAAATGGAAACATTGTTCATGCATACGTACAACCTGCCATCTTCATTACTGATGTATATCATTTCATATAACATAATATTAGAGACTAATATAAATTTAAATATACATTTTTAAAATGATATTTATACAATTGATTATATTTTTTTATTTAGGAAACCATGATCATTGTAGAATGTCCAAAAATAGCAATTCAAAACATATATGACAAAGAAAGAAATTATTACCCTAGATGTAACATTAATATATATTTGTTAATAAACTAGTAATAAAAGGTAATACTAAAATAATATATGGTATGATGTATTTAATTATGGAAATGTAATATATTTTTAATAATATTATATTATTATACAATATTTTGGAATTAGTACAATGTTAGTCAACAAATAATGTAATAATTTTGTCTCACTTTTATTTTTCATTGAGACACATTCCATGTTCACCGCATGTTTCTTTTTTGTGGTATATAAATATTTCATGAATGTATCTTATGATTTTTAAATAAATTTATTGGTATTTTTAGACCAATTTAATGATATATCATTCATGGGGTATACAATTCAAAATTTGGTAAATTAGTTTGTTCTTTTGGTATGAATTTTCAATTTTCAAGATTTACATTATGTTATAAATCTATGGTATTCCAAGAGGTTAAAATACATCCCCTTTTAAAAGTAATATCATGATTATATTCATCCTCATGATATTTTATGTTTCATTTTATGTTATTCCATAAAGGGGTGTATGATTCAATGTTACCAAATTTGTAATGATTTTTTTATACAATCTCATACTCTCCTAAGATTGTTTATAATTAAATATACAATGTAAAAACAACATTATATACCTATAAATAATTCCATATTATTTTATTTTCCTATATTTATATATAATATATTGATGTATTGGGGATTTTTTCCACTCTTTGGTATATAAAAATTATGAAATATTTTTATGAAAATTCGACATTATTTATCATGTTCGTCAGAAATTAAATTTAATTGAAAATAATGAATTCATAAAATTATTTTTGATATGTGTTATTACTGACATAGTATTCTTAAATGGAATTTTAACATATGTTTCAATTTTCTTAAAATATATTATGGAATCATCATATTGCTTTCCAAAAAATGGATGTTTTGAATTTAATATAAATATGAAAGGAACATTCATTTTAATATGTATGGAATGAGAGAATTTTTATGATGACAAGAGAAATAATTTCATAAAATATTTCTTTATGTTTTTTCAAAGTAATATTCAAATAAAAATATATAAAAAATTTATTATATTTTTGAATGTGTTTTCTAAGAGGAATGAATATTTTCCTCATGAAATTTTTTAATTGATCTTTACAAACAATTTTCCATCTAAGATGACATTTGTTTTGTTACATATTCTTTAATAGGGATATTATCCAATGATACTATTCATATTATTTTTCTAAATTATTAATGTTTGTATGGATTAATGTCTATGAAACCTACTTTTTTTCAAAGATTATTATATTATGAAAATATTATGATACCAATATCTTTCCTTGTCTTTTTATTTGATAAAATGTTTATGAAACTCATTTCATTTATTGGGTTTGGATATGATGAATGTTTATGATATTTTGAAAAACTTATATACGGTTTTTATGATGGGATGAGTGAGACCAATATCTCCCCACAATTCATTGGAAATGATTTGTATCTCATGAGATAAATGGGTAGAAAGTTGAAAAGAATGATCTATTATGGGAAAAAGTTGAGCCCTTATCCACTATGGGAAGAAGGTGTGTCCTAATACAATATGGGATACAGTTGTGTCCTTGTCCAATATGGGGAACATGTGTTTCCTAATACACCAAGATAAATGGGTGCATCATGATCCACTATATTTATGGTATCACTAGTTATCCTTGAAACATGGAATGTTTTCTCTCAAAAATTAGGATGTTTATAAAATTTTAGTACATGATATTATATTTATTGGTTTATTTATGATAATTTGAGACTCTAATAGGCTATTTTTTCAAAAATGAAATCTTTTATGCCATAATTCATATTTATGATATTTCTTAGGTTGGGTAGGAACTTTTTTATTTATTTCCACAATCATATTCCCTTATTCTAATCTCATGGTTTCATTTGATAAAAAAACAGATATCTTTATGTTTACCCATATAAATCGTCCAAGATCACCATTTTTTAGGCTTCTTTTCCTTCAGATTTTTATGAAAGGTCTTATATAGGTTATTTATATAAAGGGTATTAAAAGGGAAGATATTTCTGTGAAATATTGAATATAATTCACCAAATTGTAATATTATGTTCCATGTTTTTATATATAATAAACTATTATAGTCCTCAGGAATGTGAATTAGTAATGTGTTAAATATCCATATAAAAAGATTTAATTTCCATGTACGAAAATAATGAATTTCTATATGTGGTATTGTTTTATACTGAGGGAGGGTTAGCATGTTGTAGCTTTATAATTTATTAGTTAATGGTAATGAGTTACCTAATTAATATTTTCTTGAGAGATTATTAGAATATTTTGTGATTGTTTTTCAAATTGTAAATATTATGTTTCTTTTATGTTTCACCACAATAGTTATTCAATGTGAAACCATAAATGATCTCCAATTATTATTAATGGTATGAAAGTAATAATAAAAATTACATATCAAATTTTTCTATTGTTTTTTGAGTTTTTATGTGAGGATTATGCTTTCTAAATATAATATAATGAACATATCTTTAATGGAATGTATATTATAATTTTTAAGGGTGAAAACAACTACATTATGAAAAAATAAATTATGATTTTTCCATCATATCATGGAAACCATATGAGTTTTATTTTCCCTTAATATTTAAAATTAAATTTTTTATTAAAATATTTCACATAAAAAAATTCATTGATAAGAAAATATTAAATTTGAGGCCAATGTTTTCCTTTAAAATTAAAAATTTTTATAAGTATTCATGGACATGTGGTGTATTTATTTATTTGTATGTCCTTTATTATGGTTTCTATGATAATACATAATTTTAAAATGATTTTAATAGGTTTTATTTATGGGTATGGGAAAAGCAGAAGTCATGTTGAATTTCATAATTATTTTTCATGAAAAAAAACATATTTCATTTTAAAAGATTTGTATTATGGGAAAATTAATACAGATTAGAAGTGCATAATTTTTAATATATGAGTTTTTTATCTAAGAGTATGAACTATACCTACATAGATTTAAAACAAAATTTTCTTTGTGAATGTAAGGAATTCAATTCATGTTTAAATTCAATATAATATGTAATTTTTAACAAAATATACTCATAGTTTATATCAGAGAAAGGATTAAATAACATAATTGTTCTGGATAATATTAAAATAATCACATTAAAATTATTTTAACAATTATATTAACTTAAAATGATATAGAACATTAGGATTACCATATTTCTTTATCTAAAAATTATATATTTAGAATTGTTTTCCATATAGTAAACATATAATCTAACGTAGAAATGCACATAGTGGATGATATCCTTCTAAATCAGAAACCTACAATGGTTGGAATTGGAATTAAGTTGTATATTACAGTGATGGGTCAGTTAAAGGAGGATATAAATGGTGTTGGTATACATTCTAAAAAAAGATAGATCTCCTAGAGAGGATCATGTGGATAATTGTTCTTTTTTTGAGATAACATCCTCCAGTATTATGTGGACCAATTTACTCAGTTTTTTTAGGATCAATTGAATCCCTATAAATAAAATTTTATAACATGGGATTTTCTAATATTTAATTGTTAGGCCCTCTAATTTACCATTTTGATGGATATTTCAACCAATAGTGGTCAATTTCCAAGAATATCTAGCTTTGGTGGTATTGATGCCTTGGAATGGAATGAAATTAACAATATCTTGTAATGTCCCGGACCTCTCCGGCTCATTCCTTTGTCAAAAAGATGGTCAAGAAGTGTTCTAGAGGGTAAGATGGACTTCTTCCACACTTTCTAGAATTTTGAAACTACATTCTGTGTTGTTTGAGTATACGCTGTGTACCCCCTTCCCGGGTATACCCCATGTTGCAGGTCGTGTTCTTGCTGGGTGGAGTAATGGGTGCACTCCGTGTGTCCAGTTCTACACGATGTGTAGTCCTTCCCCACGTACTTGTTACCAGTCAACGGTGGTGTACCGTGATGGAGCCGTGTCCTTTCCGTGTGCAATAAAAGAGTACATGTCTTGTGTCTAAACTACACGTCGTGTAGTCCTTCCCCGCATATGCATTACCCTCAAACGGTGTGTTGACTAGTCAACGTCTGCGGAGCCGTGTTGGATGCCGTATGGAGACCGTGTGAAAGAATCGAGTACACGCCGTGTACCATAAAGTACACGCCGTGTACTTTTTCTTTTCATGCTTATAAAAGGATGGGTCCCATCCCCCTTTCAACTCACACCTCTCCTACCCTCTCCTCTGAGCAGAGCTCTCTCAAGAGACTCGAATGCTCTTCCTTCCATAACTTCTTCGTCTGAGCTCCAATTTACGATCCGTTAGGAGCCATGGGATCGTAACGACGAGGCGGAGCTTCCGAGCCTGGGTCTGTTGTCTTTCCTTCGGCCTTTTCTTTTCGACTTCCACCCGAGTAGGTTTTTCCGGGACCAGACAGAAGTGACGAATGCCGACGGACGTCTTCTAAAGTTGATCCGGAGGAGATTTGCGATCAAGAACCTGTTGAGGTAGGGATCTCACCTTTGTCTCTCTAATTTTTGTATCATGCGGGGCGGGTACCATTTTTTTCATGAGAAATAACTGAACCATTAAATAAAGATAATAACTGGATAAAGAATGGGGCTGGGAATTTAGTGATTGTTGTTACTTTATATCCTGTGATATTATGTTTTGAATTGAATGAGCTTCTAACAACTGAAAATCACGGTCGTTGGGGGCCTTTTCACATGAAATTAAATTTTTCCCTCTCCTTCTGTATTTTCTTATAGATAGAAGCTTTTGGGATGTGGAAATTGGTTAATCACGTAAAGTTGGCTGTTTAAAATCTGGAACCCTTGTGTGATCACCCTGGTTAAACAAAATGGAATAATGAACATGTGGGTGTTGTCTTAGTTATATAACACCCCAAGCTTCCACAATAGGCTTCTCATTAAATAATGCAGTAGCTTGTATTGTACGTAACTTCGAGTTCTAAAACACCGCGACTAATCATAGTAGTCGTTATGAATAGTAATAACCACTTCTTAAAATTATAGAAATTTTATATCTCAAAATGGACTTCATTTTTGGATTCGGAATATCGAAATTAGCCAATGTTGAATTTTTGGTATTTTTCTGAGAACTTCTAATTTTTTATGAATAGTGAAAATACTTAAAAACAACATTTTTAATCAAAATAATTTATAGTGATAAATTATACTATTTAGTGGTTTTAAGGTATAATTAGAATATATTTTTACCATTTTATCTAATGGTGGTCATTAGAATTAATTTAACATTGAAATTGGACATAAACAATTGCTAATCTTTTGATATAAATTGTTTCTTAAAAACACGCTATTTGTCGTAAGAGCGGGAATTAATTATAAAATTAATTAATGCAACTTATATTTTTGGAATTTTTTAAAATAGACATCATTTTTGAATTCGGAATATCAATTATAGCTTAGGGTGAAATTTTGGCCTTGTTCGGAAAAACTTCAATCTTTGATGAATAGTGAAACCACTAAGTGGTAGTTAAATAACTGATTTTTCGTTTAAATGAAATATTACCACTTATGTGATTTGATTTTCAAAAATCCGACATACATGGTTGTCATTAATAAGTAAAATGTGGTTCAATGAGATTAAAATAATTTTTTGTGAATAGTAACTTTTAAGTTCTTAATCGTGATTACAGGTAATTAGTGTAGTGTAAGGTACAAATAATGTTTTAATAATATGAGATGAGGATGAAACTTGTCCTACTCCTATTGGATGAGTCATGGCCGACCAAGACAACCCATGGGTCAACTTGGGGACCCCATGGAGCCACTTTAGTTGGAAAATGACATTAATATATATTTATTTAATGTTAAAATTAAATTGACACAAACATGAGTTATTTTACTAACACAGTTTTTAAGTGGGGTTACACAAGTCCAAATTTGACTATAAATATTAATTAGAAAGCTAAAACGATTTCCTAAATCATAGTATTTTTTTTATAATTTTTAGACATTATATAAATTAAATTATTTATGACATCATGATGATGCAGCGATGACCTCATTATTTAACGATTTAAATAAAATGGAAAGATAATGTAATATCTAAGACCTACACATGTCCAAAACCTATTGTATGAGGAGATTTCGAACCCTTATCACCTTATCCTTGAGTTATACAAGTGCGGGACCTTTATAATCCGAAAAACATTGTATAATAGAATAACATTTCATTACTTTCCAAATGTGCCCCTCCTCTCCACTTATAAAAGGCCCCCACCACTACCACCTCATTCACACTTTCAAGCCATTTGGCTCGGCCAACCTCTGCCCAAATACTCTCCCAACTTCCCCCTATTACTCCTAGAAGCCTCACCTTGGGCAGAACTCTTCTCAAGGAAGCCTTTGGCTCAAATCAAAAAGAGTTACCCGATTTTGAGGTAATGTCTTCTCTAATGTTGTTTTGTTTTATTTTTCTTCTCCAACCCCCTAAACTCTTTTTATTCATTACTTTTGTAACAACACCAGTATCCTCAATATACTAGGATGTTGTTATAAGAATTATTCTAGCTACACTTATACACACCTACATCTAATGGTTAAAGAACATACGGTTTCTGTGGATGGCAAATTTCTGCCTCACGAAACGATGATTGTTCAACACTCATATAACACCTTCAAAGGTGGCCATTAAGATGTCACTATATTTATATATGATATATAATATGTTTATGTTTTACTTATTCTTCTGTTTTTCTCATTTATGGCATACTTTATGATTTCCATTATGGGTAAAACGCGATAATTTCATTTTAGGAAGTGCGGACTACTGCCGCATCAAAGTGATTTGAATCTTTAATGCCATATGTGGGATGTATAAAGGATGGAGTAAATGGTATTATACACTATATTATACTGTAATTATATTATACATTTATATCATTATGATTTCATTCCATTAAATACGAAATAGAAATGAAAGTAGCATTCATGCGTACGTACGGCTTACCGTCTCCATGAACGGTGCATTTCATTTCTTACCTCTAAATGTTACGTAATAAATGAATGTATATATGGGATATATATGATATATATGACATCTAAATCATGAATATAATTCTGGAGATAATGGATATTCTACCACATAAACAACTTTTAATTATAAGAAGTATATTGTTGACTCAAGTACCAAAGATCGACAAAACGACCGTTATTAACATAAATAATTACATAATGTTCATAAAATTGTAATAAGTGATATAAAAAGGATAATGAAATTAAAAATGGTTCTTAATAAGGTATTTATTAACTCTAGTTTATTATTCAGGAGGTTAAATAATGGTTGAGTCATGTCAGACACGAGGAAAGGGAACTTCTTAACCCAATTTCTATTCTTTGGGTTAATCTCCTACTTTCAAATTATGTCATGATATTATTATGTCCTATCTTGTATTTTTACATTATTTATGTGTAATTATATTTAATACACATTATAGATGTACTTTACTTAAAAAATGATCTTTTTAAGGACTTCGTCTCAATCCCCTTTCATTGAGGCATATTTTGTTTTATACACAACTTTCTTTTATACGGTGTATAAACCCCTTTGACTTTTACGTTTATTCAAAAGGAATATTTTTATATGAAGCGTTTTGCTAAACGATAAAAGTGAATGTTTTTCTTTCCGTACTTATGCGGCGACAATGACTTCTCCACCGCCGTGACCATTATTTGAGTTTCGGCTTCCTCTACACGCCATCATTTTTTTAATGAAAAATAAATACAAAGTTTTAACTTTCTTTTATTTTGGTATTGAAAATGGTTTTGAAAGCGTTTTTATCATATCAATGTGTTGTATTGATATCTTTTGATTGAAATGTGGAAATGTTATGTTTCCTTTATGCATGTTTTATGTGATACGATTATGTTATGGTTTATGATATGTTTAAACCTATTCATATGAGGAATGCATTGGACTTAATAAGTGACGGGTGGAGCCCGCTATAGCTCATCGATGCATCGGTAGGTCTCATGAGACAACTAGACGTGGAATTGGCCGAGGCCCTTTCCCAATTTGATTTATGGTTTTGGCCGAGGCCTTAATCATTTTAGACGTCTTGGCCGAGGCCTTGAAAAAATGTTTCAGAATGTCTGGCATTATGCATTCCATCATTATGAAAGTGGTTATTGATATTTCATGAGATTATTCAACCAGTATAATATCCATGTGAAGAAGTGAATGGAATTATCTCATTTTACTTTGGCCATATTATGTTGATGTTCAAGTTTAAAAGGCTTTTGTTTTAGTAATACAGTGCCTTAAATATTTATGTTTATTTATGAAAGCTTCTGCAATATTGTTATCCTTACTGAGCATCTGAGCTCACCCCTTTCAATGTTTTAATATTTTCCAGGATGTGAAGAAGTATTTTATGAATGACCTGCAAGGATAGTCATAAGAGGATATGAGTGTGGACTATGAAGACTTTGTTATTAGTTTTTCACTTTATGATGTAATGTAAGACTTATGAATGTATCTAGTGTTTACAAGGCTACTAAACTAATCGGTCTTTCGAGACTTAATATTTTGTGATCATGACAATGTTACGAAGTAATGAACCGACTCTGGGTAGCTGGGGTCGGGGCGTTACAGTTGGTATCAGAGGCAGTTTAGTACTAACCTTGGATGATAGAATTAGATAAACTCTGATTAGAGCACATAGCCCAAAGATAGACTTTGAGGATTAGTATAGAAGAACTTCCTAGAATTTTGTTATTGTAGAGATTTTGTGAGTTTTCCGAGCAATACATCCCAATCTCGATATGAGAAGGTAGAGGCGGCTCTGGAACAGATGTACCTAGGGGTAAAACCCGAAAACACCGCTTTGAGCTAGACTCGAATGGGAACTGGTGCACGACAACGGGCCTTGCTGCACTCTTGATTACGACACTCCCGGGGGATATGCTTTGGATAATTCTCATTTTCTTTATAAACCACTATGAAGGGTTATGAGTATATAATTCCTCAAAGAAAACATTTTTATGGATTATATCCATAAATAGTTCAATTTATGTTAAGTATCTTACAAGTATGTAATTATTTATTTTGATTTATAAACTAATATAGTTTATGCCATTGTTTAGAAATGGCTCCTAGTGGAAGGAATGGAAACCATATCAATGCACGGACTCCGTGTAGGGATTTCCCTCCTGCTCAAGATAATTATTGTGGATCTGGAGATACAACTGGTGCTGATCAACTTATTACCATACTGGGACAACTCACTCAGGTTATGAATAATAACCTTACTCATATGGAGCACCCTGATCCGCAACGTGGAGGATCAATGTTAGACCACTTCATGAGGCAACAACCACAAACCTTCAATGGGAGTACAAATCCTATAGTAGCTGAGCAATGGATAAATTCCTTAGAGAAAATATTCCATGCCTTGGGGAGTAGTGAAAGGGAGAAGGTTGTCATGGTAGTTTACCGCCTCACTGGAGATGCCGATCAGTGGTGGTCGCTGATTCAAAACAAAACGGAAGATGATGACGTATCGAATATGGAACGGAGGGAGTTCAAAGAGCTTTTCTTAGAAAAATACTTTCCTCGTGACCATCGAGCAGATATGGAAAGGCAATTTCTGAGTCTGAGGCAGAAGGGGGATGAGAATGTCACAAAGTATGAGGCTAACTTTACAAGGTTAGCGAGGCATGCTACCGATTATATACGTGACCCAAGGAGTAAGATTGATCGTTTCTTTGATGGGTTAAAACCATTTCTTCGTCGATATTTAGTATCACAATCCTTCTCATTATACGAAGATATTGTCTCAGGTGCTATCAAGACAGAAAAAGAATTCTCTAAGTCTTATGACAACAAAGTAAAGCAAGAGAAGAAGAGAACGGTGGAACAAGAGACAGATAAAGGGAAAAAGGGAAAGAAAGATTTTCCATTATGTGATAATTGTGGAAAGAATCACCCTGGTACGTGCCTAAAAGGAATGGGAGTTTGTTATAAATGTGGAGAAAAGGGTCACCAGGCTCGTGATTGCAAGGGAAAGAAAGAGGCTGTCAAAGTTGAATGCTACAATTATAGGGAAATGGGACATTATGCAAATGAATGTCCTAAGCATCAGGGAAAATTACCTCAGAAAAGGACAAGGGATCAAAGACAATCTTATACTGTTACTACAGTTGAAGTAGAATAACTAATGTATTGGTGCTTTTGGACTCATGGATTATATTCTGGTTTTAGAATAATGTGATATATATATAAGGATTCTACTGCAGTACTTGTTGATTTCAGTAAAGTTTTAATATGTTTAAGGTAATTATATTTTTAGTATGTGACAATAAGAGAAACTTTAATTTTTTGGGGGAATCTGATAAATTGATTTTGGAATTAAGAGACATTTTAGAGAAAGTCTGGACAGAGGTATTTTGGATAACTATAAAGGTTGGAGTGGATTAAGTTGATCATTGTATAGTATTGTATAAGGATAAAAAAAATTATGAAGATTATTTTTGGAATATTATAATACTATAGTTTTAGGAAAAGGACAACCTACAGGGTGGGGCATAACCCATCGCGTCGGACAAAGCTGTAGGAATCGAACCCACAATCATGGTGCGAAAGGCCTTTCTTTCCTACCACTAGCCTACAGGAAGTCCCTGGTTATTACAAAATAATATTACTAATCTAAATTGTATGTGTTAACATTTGGAACCTTATAAAATTAGGATAAGTATAATATTTTTGAGTTCTATTATCTTTTTGAGCGAAAGATGAGTTGAAGGTTGAAACTCTAATTGTCAAGCATAAATATATATATACCTATCTCTTATTCAATGAATAAATTAATTCTTAAACATTAGTAAAGGGATATTAAAACAAAAAAATGTGTTATCTTAATTCCTTATGTCTTGTTGAACTGATAATATTTTAAATCAACATAGATTGAAGGCTTTGAGGCCCTCAATTTGACAGTTGATTGTGATTGATTACCTCAATAACTCCCTACAAATATTTACGTTTTTCCTCCAATTATATGTCTCTAATTGCCACCAATGTTCTCCTAATCGAGATCATAATTGGGTGGTGACTTTTTCATTTCCCTTTCCCTCTTATTAAGGCTAAATTTTATTAATCTTATTTCTGATGTGGGTTTTCCTCAAAGGTATTTTCTATTTTCAACCTTTTATTTTCCAAGAAAAATTTCAAATTGCGAGGACGCAATTTATTGAAGGAGGGGAGAATGTAACACCCCGAGCTTCCACAATACGCTTCTCATTAAATAATGCAATAGCTTGTATTGTACGCAACTTCGAGTTCTAAAACACCGCGACTAATCATAGTAGCCGTTATGAATAGTAATAACCACTTTTTAAAATTATATAAATTTTATATTTCAAAATGGACTTCATTTTTGGATTCGGAATATCGAAATTAGCCTATGTTGAATTTTTGGTATTTTTCTAAGAACATCTAATTTTTTATGAATAGTGAAAATACTTAAAAACAACTTTTTTAATCAAAATAATTTATAGTGATAAATTATAATATTTAGTGGTTTTAAGGTATAATTAGAATATATTTTTACCATTTTATCAAATGGTGGTCATTAGAATTAATTTAACAATGAAATTGGACATAAACAATTGCCAATCTTTCGATATAAATTGTTTCTTAAAAACACGCTATTTGTCGTAACAGCGGGAATTAATTATAAAATTAATTAATGCAACATATTTGTTTGGAATTTTGTAAAATAGAAATCATTTTTGAATTCAGAATATCAATTATAGCTTAGGGTGAAATTTTGGCCTTGTTCTGAAAAACATCAATTTTTTATGAATAGTGAAACCACTAAGTGGTAGTTAAATAACTGATTTTTCGTTTAAATGAAATATTACCACTTCTGTGATTTGATTTTCAAAAATCTGACATACATGGTTGTCATTATGAAGTAAAATGTGGTTCAATGAGATTAAAATAATTTTTGGTGAATAGTAACTTTTAAGTTCTTAATCGCGATTAGAGGTAATTAGTGTAGTTTAAGGTACAAATAATGTTTTAATAATATGAGATGAGCATGACACTTATCCTACTCCTACTGGATGAGTCATGGCCGACCAATACAACCCATGGGTCAACTTGGGGACCCCATGGAGCCACTTTAGTTGGAAAATGACATTAATATATATTTATTTAATGTTAAAATTAAATTGACACAAACATGAGTTATTTTACTAAAACAGTTTTTAAGTGGGACTACACAAGTCCAAATTTTGACTATAAATATTCATTAGAAAGATACAACGATTTCCTAAATCATAGTATTTTTTTTATAATTTTTAGACATTATATAAATTAAATTATTTTTGACATCATGATGATGCAGCGATGACCTCATTATTTAACAATTTAAATAAAATGGAAAGATAATGTAATATCTAAGACCTACACATGTACAAAACCTATTGGATGAGGATATTTTGAACCCTTATCACCTTATCCTAGAATTATACAGGTGTGGGACCTTTATAATCCGAAAAACATTGTATAATAGAAAAACATTTCATTACATTCCAAAAGTGCCCCTCCTCTCCACTTATAAAAGGCCCCCACCACTACCACCTCATTCACACTTTCAAACCATTTGGCTCGGCCAACCTCTGCCCAAATACTCTCCCAACTTCCCCCTCTTACTCCTAGAAGCCTCACTTTGGGCAGAACTCTTCTCAAGGAAGCCTTTGGCTCAAATCAAAAAGAGTTACCCGATTTTGAGGTAATGTCTTCTCTAATGTTGTTTTGTATTATTTTTCTTCTCCAACCCCATAAACTCTTTTTATTCATTACTTTTGTAACAACACCAGTATCCTCAATATACTAGGATGTTGTTATAAGAAGGATCAGAGCTACACTTACACACACCTACATCTAATGGTTAAAGAACATACGGTTTCTATGGATGGCGAATTTCTGCCTCACGAAACGATGATTGTTCAACACTCATATAACACCTTCAAAGGTGGCCATTAATATGTCAGTATATTTATATATGATATATATAATATGTTTATGTTTTACTTATTCTTCTGTATTTCTCATTTATGGCATACTTTATGATTTCCATTATGGGTAAAACGCGATAATTTCATTTTAGGAAGTGCGGACTACCGCCCCCTCAAAGTGATTTGAATCGTTAATGCCATATGTGGGATGTATAAAGGATGGAGTAAATGGTATTATACACTATATTATACTGGAATTATATTATACATTTATATCATTATGATTTCATTCCATTAAATATGAAATAGAAATGAAAGTAGCGTTCATGCGTATGTACGGCTTACCGTCTCCATGAACGGTGCATTTCATTTCTTACCTCTAAATGTTACGTAATAAATGAATGTATATACTGGATATATATGATATATATGAAATCTAAATCATGAATATAATTCTGGAGATAATAGATATTCTACCACATAAACAACGTTTAATTATAAGAAGTTTATTGTTGACTCAAGTACCAAAGATCGACAAAACGACCGTTATTAACATAAATAATTACATAATGTTCATAAAATTGTAATAAGTGATATAAAAAGGATAATGAAATTAAAAATGGTTCTTAATAAGGTATATATTAACTCTAGTTTATTATTTAGGAGGTTAAAGAATGGTTGAGTCAAGTCAGACACGAGGTAAGGTAACTTCTTAACCCAATTTCTATTCTTTGGGTTAATCTCCTACTTTCAAATTATGTCATGATATTATTATGTCCTATCTTTTATTTTTACATTATGTATGTGTACTTATAGTTAATACACATTATAGATATACTTTATTTAAAAAAATGATCTTTTTAAGGACTTCGTCTCAATCCCCTTTCATTGAGGCATATTTGGTTTTATACACAACTTTCTTTTATACGGTGTATAAACCCCTTTGACTTTTACGTTTATTCAAAAGGAATCTTTTTATACGAAGCGTTTTGATAAAAGACAAAAGGGAATGATTTTATTTCCGTACTTATGCGGCGACAACGACTTCTCTGCCGCCGTGACCATTATTTGAGTTTCGGCTTCCTCTACAAGCCATCATTTTTTTTAATGAAAAATAAATACAAAGTTTTAACTTTCTTTTATTTTGGTATTGAAAATGGTTTTGAAAGATTTTTTATTATATCAATGTGTTGTATTGATATCTTGTGATTGAAATGTGGAAATGTTATGTTTCCTTTATGCATGTTTTATGTGATACGATTATGTTATGGTTTATGATATGTTTAAACCTATTCATATGAGGAATGCATTGGACTTAATAAGTGACGGGTGGAGCCCGCTATAGCTCCTCGATGCATCGGTAGGTCTCATGAGATAACTAGACGTGGAATTGGCCGAGGCCCTTTCCCAATTTGATTTATGGTTTTGGCCGAGGCCTTAATCATTTTAGACGTCTTGGCCGAGGCCTTGACAAAATGTTTCAGAATGTCTGGCATTATGCATTCCATCATTATGAAAGTGGTTATTGATATTTCATGTGATTATTAGACCAGTAGAAAATACATGTGAAGAAGTGAATGGCATTATCTCATTTTACTTTCACCATATTATGTTGATGTTCAAGTTTAAAAGGATTTTGTTTTAGTTATACATTGCCTTAAATTTTTATGTTTATTTATGAAAGCTTCTGCAATATTGTTATCCTTAATGAGCATCTGAGCTCACCCCTTTCAATGTTTTAATATTTTCCAGGATGTGAAGAAGTATTTTATGAATGACCTGCAGGGATAGTCATAAGAGGATATGAGTGTGTACTATTCAGACTTTGTTATTAGTTTTTCACTTTATCATGTAATGTAAGATTTATGAATGTATCTAGTGTTACCAAGGCTACTAAACTAATCGGTCTTTCGAGACTTGATCTTTTGTGATCATTCCAATGTTACGAAGTAATGCACCGACTCTGGGTAGCTGGGGTCGGGGCGTTACAAGTTACGTGGCATGTGTTGGGGGTGTTTTGTGGGTTTTTGTGGATCGGATGAGCAGCGGGGCTGCGGTTGAATTGGTTTTGGGTTGGTGTGAATGTTGTATTGGTAATGGGAAACGGGGCTACAATAAATGGTATTGAAGGGATGATGATGTACGGGTTTTAGTGTGGTTGTGGTTATGGCGGTTGGCAGCGGGGCTGCAGGGTTGGGTTTTAATGTGAACGGGTTATGGGTTGTGTTTAATAAATAAAAGTGGAAGAATTAATGGATGGTGGGGCGTGGTAATGAAACGGAAATAATAATCAATGGGGTTGGTTGGTTGATAAGAGATAATTTTTTGTGCTTTTCTTAACTTGTTTTGTGGATGACAGGGATATGTTTTTTGAACGTTTGGTGTGGTTAGTTTTGGATAGTTTCCCAGTAATTAAGGAACTAAATAACTATTTCTACTGAAATGTGAAAACCTAAGGGGGTTGGGTTTGTTTGTTGTATGCATGCTTCGTAGTAGCAGTGCCAAGGCACGTGCTCAGTTTCTCTTTTTAGAAGCCATAGCTTGGGATGTGTGGTTGGTATATATATACATATCTGTATCTTTTGTGTTTTATCGCACCCCACCCATGTTGAGAACTTAGTGTCGATCCCATTTCATGGGAGAGGGTGTTTTTCCCTTAGTTACTAGCTCCTTCCTTCTCCTTCTCCCCTAGGTTGTGATGGCTTGAGGCGACCTTACACTTAAGACTCTTAGGGTAGGTTTCGATTGGGGGTTTTAGCCCAAGACCCTTTGGGCAGGTTCTACTGTTCCCAAGAATCTTAGGGATGAGGCCCAAGTGTGTGCAGGAAGGATACGTGGTTTTGAGGCCTTGGTGTGTGCGGGCGGGATACATGGTTGTGAGGCCAAGGTGTGTGCGGGCGGGGTACGTGGTTGTGAGGACCAGGTGTTTGCGGGCTGGGAGAGTGTGGCAGCGTCAGGACGTTCGTTGTTAGGAAGAGCATCTAACTAAAGGGAAATGGTGCGGGGTACCCAATACTCTTTTTCTTATACTACTACTACCTGTTGTGCTTATGTTTTGGTGAGTGTAGCTAGTGAGGTTGGGTGGATAAGATTCCTTGCTAGGTTTCTTATGTTGTTCTCACGGGACATTAGGATGTCTCCCCACTTGTGCACGAGAGCTTTAGGTTTCCCTACTAAGTATACTTGTATGCTCACCCTATGTTTACTTTCAGGTTTCCAGGAGGACTACCAGGGCCGTGCGGGACCCTACTAGTTGGACTGTTGGAGTTTTTGTCGTTGTTTTACCTTTGTTTTTCTTTTGTTATTGTACTTTGAGATTTCTTGTACTTGTACCTTGTTATAAATTTTTTAAACATGCATGTGGGATTGGTTTGGGGTTTATTTCTATATACTTTCTCTTTTCCTTTTTGGTGGTTGACTTTTCCTATTTCCCAATCGTTAAAAATAAAAAGGGTAATGCCTCCAATATTTGTGAAAAAATCATACCCTTGGTGCTAGTCGCCACCCCGGGGACTACTGAAGGCGGGACTCAGGGGGTCATTATCTCCGTTTCTCCATTTCCAGCTCAGGAGGGGCATCTTTGGTGGGAGGGGGTTGTGACAGAATGGTATCAAAGGGAGGTTGAGAGATAGGATGGAGTCTGGAGTTAATCACAATGAGGATTGCATGGGATGGTAGGGTAATAGTGTTAGTTAATCTTGGTGCATGACATAGGCCATGGAAGACCGGCTAGGACACGGTATTTTAGGGCCACCGCTAGTCTGATGCAAGGACTCTGAGCCTACATAACGACCAAGTGAGACTACATTGATTGTAGGGTAGAGACCCTAGGGAAGGTACATGCATCATCATGATTGTGTTTTACATGATTTGGGTATTCTGGGAAAGAAATTGAAATAAAATGATGAGATAAAACCTTGAGTTTTTTCTTACTACTTGGGCTTAGGCGATCCTTGTTTACCATACAGCTATGGCACATAGATGTCATCCCCAAGAGGCTCAGACGGCCGAGGCCCAGCAGATTCAGGTGGTCAATCAGTTGAGGATTGAACGAGATGAGGATGATAGCCAGTGGAAGAAGACTCTCTGTTATTTCCAGTGGAAACCCCTCAATCAGTATGAGGGTAGTACTTCAGATACGGAGATGGTGGGGTGGCTTCAGGAGCTAGGGATCGCTTTTACCTTGATTCGTGCTCCGAGGGAGTACTGGGTTCCCCTAGCAGTCAGTCAGCTGAGAGGTGCGGCGCGATAATGGTGGATTCTCTACCTTAGAGAGAGGATAGAGGCAGAGGTTCCATGGGATGACTTTGAGAAGGAATTCCGTGAGGAATTCCTTTCTTCCATGATCAAGGCGGAGAAGCGGCAGGAGTTACCCTCCCTTCAGTAGGGGAGTATGTCGGTACGAGAGCTGGGGATCAAGTTCAAGGATCTCCTGTGCTTTTCTCCGGATCTCTTTCAGGATGAGGAGTCTCGGGTGAGATGTTAGGAGGAGGTGCTTCGTCCTTCGCTCCAGTATGTTGTCACCCCCTTCACCCTTCCGACATACTTGGCGGTACAGAAGAATGCAGAGGTTGTAGAGAGGATTAAATTGCTAGGAGGTGCACCCCGAGAGGGGATCCAACCAGGCTCGTCAAAGGGGAAGGCAGTCAGTAGCAGGGCTCCTATGATGGGACCTTCCAGGTTCAGGCCAGTGGGGAGAAGGCCCCAACAGTTCTAGTTCAGATCTTCGGGTCCTCGTCCCTTTTTCACAATCCCAGGACCGAGGTGTTTTTCTTGTGGTGGTTTCGGGCACGTTCAGAGCCGGTGCCTGACTCGAGCTCATTACGGTGGAGGTGGGAAGGTTCAGCGCCCACCTCAGCAGCACCAGTTTCCAGCGAGGCCCTTCCAGTAGCAGCAGGACCATGCTCCTCCGAGGGTAGACTTTGTAGGAGGAAGCCGACCTCATGGTGCTCCTCAGGGACCTCGACCAGGGCGTTGTCAGGGAGGTGGACAACATCAGAGAGGCAGAGGAACTGGGAGTGGATAGTTGCACGCAGTAGAGTTGGCAGCTCCAGCGGGACCAGAGGTGGTACGAGGTATGATTTGTTTGTCTAGAACTCTTGTTTCTGCTTTGTTCGATTCGGGAGCCTCGCACTCCTTTTTTCACCTAGTCTAGCCCATGATTTGGGACTAGATGTAGAGAGACATTCCATACCACTGGTATTGAGTACACCAGTTGGAGGCCAGACCAGTGTATCTTGTGTTTGTCAGGGATGTGGGCTGACGTTGGGACCACATCGATCTAGTGAGGACCTTCTTCTGTTACAGATGCAGCCATACGATGTCATCCTAGGCATCGACTGGTTTTTTCTGTTAGTGCTGTTATTTACTACATCCAAAGAAGAGTCATGTTCTCCGACGTGGATGGGCAGCACGTATCTTTTGTTGGCGAGAGGAGCTATCAGGCGAGAAGCCCACGTGTGGAGCCTCTCCTTTCCTTGTTAGGAGGGTTATCAGTGGTTCCAGCTGATATAGAGATGATGGATGTCCCAGAGGTTGTTGTTGAGTTCCTCGATGTTCTTCCTGAGGAGTGTGTAACTCTACCCCCCCCCCCCCCCCGACGTGACGTTGAGTTCGGGATAGACTTACAGCCTTGGGACCATCCGATTTCGATGGCCCCTTATCGGATAGCACATTCGGAGTTACGGGAGTTGCGGATTCATAGTGACGATCTGATGGAGAAGGGTTTTGTTTGACCCAGTGTGTCGCCATGGGGTGCTCCAGTTTTGTTCGTGAAGAAGGCAGAAGGTGGTCTCAGGCTATGCATACACTACTAAAGGTTGAACCAGGTAACGGTCAAGAACCATTACCCCCTCCCAAGGATAGATGATCTCTTCGACCAGGTAAGGGGAGCAGGTTGGTTTTCCAAGATTGATCTACGATCTGGATATCATCAGCTGAGGGTGAATGACAATGACATCTCTAAGACGACTTTCAGGTGTAGGTATGGGAACTTCTAGTTTGTAGTGATGTCGTTTGGAGTTACGAATTCACCGGCTGTGTTCATGGGACTTATGAACTTTTTCTTCCGAGAGTTTCTGGACCGGTTCGGCGTTGTGTTTATCGATGAAATTCTGATCTACTCAGGATTAGAGGAGGAGCACATTGAGCATCTCAGAGCAGTCTTGGAAGTTTTTCAACACCACTAGCTTTATGGGAATTTTTCTAAGTGTATGTTCTTGACACAAGAAGTACACTTACTTGGGCATGTGGTGTCTCAGCATGGAGTGTCAGTGGACCCATCGAAGGTGGAGGCAGTTTTTTCTTCAGTAGCACCCAAGAGAATGGTATAAGTTCATAGTTTCCTGGGGTTAGCAGGTTACTATCAAAGGTTCATTTCGGACTTCTCTTGAGTTGCTGCTCCGTTGACAGCTTTGATGAGGAAGAACCAGGTTTTCCTATGGAGCGAGCAGTGCCAGAAAGCTTTTGACTACCTGAAGGAGAAGTTGGTCAGTGCTCCCGTAATCTGGTTTCCAGAGGAAGGGTTGTTGTATGAAGTGTTTTGTGATTCTTCTGGCCTTGGTCTGGGGTGTGTGTTGATGTAGAGGAAGGGAGTGATCTGTTATGGGTCTAGATAGTTACACCCTCACGAGCATAACTATGCCACCCATGACCTAGAGCTTGCAGCAGTAGTGTTTGCACTAAAGTTGTGGCAACATTACCACTTTGGGTAGTGCATTGTGGTCTTCTCAGATCACAAGAGCTTGAGTTATATCTTCTCCCAGCATGACCTGAACTTACGGAAGTAGAGATGGGTCGAGTTTCTCCAAGACTATGACTTTGATATCTCTTACACTGAAGGTAAGGGAAACGTTGTGGCTGATTCCCTGAGCCGAAAGTCGAGTCGGGAAGTTGTTCAGGAATCTGATGACGCTTGGAAGGCAATGGGAGAGTTGGTTGCCTTTCACTTGGATACCAAGGTAGAAGGTGTTATAGGCTGTTTGTTTTAGATGACGGTGCAGTCCTCCTTTATACAGCAGGTGGAAGAGTCTCGGTGGGGGGACTCTGAGGCGGACATGATGCAGGATCGTGTTGATCAGGGGAACGCTCCAGAAGGATGGTCAGAGGACATACGACACCATATTCTTTTCCAGGGAAGGTTGTTTGTTCCAGAGTTAATGCGTGAGGGAGTTCTCCGTGAGTTACATAGCTCAGCCTTGGCGGTACATCCAAGAGTTATAAAAATGTACCGAGGCCTGAGGGATCTGTTTTGGTGGGCCAGGGTGAAACGGGAAGTGGCGGATTTTGTTGCTAAATGTCTAGTGTGTCAGCAAGTGAAGGCTGAACACCGTGTTCCCAGTTGTTTGTTGCATCCTTTAGATGTCCCCGAGTGGAAGTGGGATGAAATCTCAATAGACTTCGTCACAGGACTACCCAGAGCTCAGGGTGGTTAGGATGCAATCTGGTTAGTGGTGGATCGACTAACAAAATCAGCTCAATTCTTAGCAATCAAGGAGTTGGGCCTAGTGAGTACCTTAGCACAGAGGTATGTAGACAAGGTGGTGCGCTTCCATGGAGTTCCGAGGACTATCGTCTCATATCGGGATACTCGGTTTACCTCACGAGTCTGGAGGGGGTTACATCATGCTTTTGGCACCCAGTTACACTTTAGCACTGCCTTCCACCCCAAGACCGATGGGAAGACAGAGCGGACTATCCATATGTTGGAGGAAATGTTGCAAGCATGCGTTCTGGATTTCGGAGGATCATGGGTACGACACTTTCCTTTAGTAGAGTTTGCCTACAACAACAGCTTCCACTCTACTATTGGCATGGCACCGTTTGAGGCTTTGTATGGAAGGCCATGTCATTCACCCATTTACTCGGCATAGGTTGGTGAGACAGGTGCTCTTGGGCAAGAGGTAGTGCAGAGCACCATAGATAAAGTCCATCTTGTACAAGAGAGGAAGAAAGCGGCTCAAGACCAACAGAAGTCTTATGCTGATCGTCAGAGGAGGCCCTTGGAGTTTGAGGTGAGGGATCATGTGTTCTTGAAGGTTTCCCCTCGATGAGGGAAGTGAAGGTTTGGGAAGGGGAGCAAGCTCTCACCCAGGTTCATCAGACCTTTTGAGGTGTTGAGGCGAGTTGGAGAGGTGGCTTATCAGCTAGCCCTGCCACCTTAGTTGGAGACGGTTCATGACATCTTCCATGTCTTCCAGCTTCTTCGGAACTTACACGATGACTCCCACGTTATTGACTGGGCAGAGTTAGATATGGGAGACGATGTGACCTTCGAAGAACGACCAGTCAGAATCGAAGATCGTAAATGGAAGGTGCTCTATGGACGAACCATTCCATAGGTTCGTGTGTTGTGGAGGCATGGCGGCCACGAGGAGAGAACTTGGGAGAGAGAGACCCAGATGCACGCTCAGTACCCGGATTTGATTTAACATGTGTTTTTTCCTTGTTCTTCTGAGCTTTGTGTTGATGTTTTACTATGTACCCTTGTTATATGGAATGCTTGTCTTGTCAGTTGTGAGACCTTTTGTTTCCTTGTTCCCTGGTAATGTGTAACATGTCTGGATGTGTGGGAAAGGGAAAACCCTGACCTTTAATCGATACACATTAATGAGGATGCGATTGAACCTGTGCGGGCGAGTCAGTGCCACCTAAAGCGGATAATATCTCAACATAGGTCAAGGAATTTCCCAAACCCACGTGTTCGGGCAGTTTGTTGGTTGTGTGGTGTTGGGGTTAGTGCGAGTTGAAAAATCCTAAGGTATGAAAGTGGGAAGACCCAATTCATAATCAAGACACATTAATGAGGATGTGATTAAACCCATGCAGGCGAGCCAGTGCCGCCTAAAGTGGATAATATCTCGACATAGGATAAGGAATTCCTAACACATATGATTAGGGTTGTTGGTTGGGTTCTTGTTATAACCAGAACCCTAAGAGGTATCTTGTTGGGTTCCTCTGTGTTGGTTTTGAATTCTCAGGGATGATAATGTTTTAAGAGGTATCTGGTGTAATGGCCCGGACCTCTCCGGCCCATTCCTTTGTCAAAAAGAAGGTCAAGAAGTGTTCTGGAGTGTAAGCTTGAATTTTTCCACACTTTCGAGAATTTTGAAACTACACGCCATGTAGTTTGAGTACACACCATGTACCCCCTTCCCGGGCATACCCCGTGTTGCAGGCCATGGTCTTGTTGGGTGGAGTAAGGGGTGCACGCCGTGTATCCAGTTCTACACGTCATGTAGTCTTCCCCGAGTACGCGTTACTAGTCAACGGTCGTGTACTGTGTTGGAGTTGTGTCCTTGCCGTGTGTAATAAATGAGTACATGTCGTGTGTCTAAACTACACACCATGTAGTCCTTCCTCGCGTATGCGTAACCCTCAAACCATGTGTTGACCATTCAATGGTCGTGGAGCCGTGTTGGAAGTTGTGTGGAGACCGTGTGAAAGAACCGAGTACACGCCGTGTACCATAAAGTACACGCCGTGTAATTTTGCTTTTCACGCCTATAAAAGGAGGGGTCCCCTCCTCCTTTCAACTCACACCTCTCCTCCCCTCTCCTCTGAGTAGAGCTCTCTCAAGAGACTCGAAGTCTCTTCCTTCCATAACTTCTTCTTCCGAGCTCCGATTTACGATCCGTCAGTGGCCACAGGATCGTAACGACGAGGCGGAGCATCCGAGCCTGGGTCTGTTGTCTTTCCTTTGGCCTTTTCTTTCCGACATCCACCCGAGGAGGTTTTGTCAAGACCCGACAGAAGTGACAAATGCTGACGGACGTCTTCTAAGGTTGATCCAGAGGAGATTTGCGATCAAGCACCTGTTGAGGTAGGGATCTCGCCATTGTCTCTCTAATTTTTTTATCATGTGGGGTGGTTACCCTTTTGTTTTCATGAGAAACAACTGAACCATTAAATACCGATAATAACTGGTTAAAGAATGGGGTTGGGAAGTGTGTGATTGTTGTTACTTTATATCCTGTGATATTATTTATTGAATTAAATGGGCTTCTACCTACTAATAATCACGGTCGTTGGGGGCCTTTTCTCACGCAATTAAATGTTTCCCTCTCCTTCTGTATTTTTTTATGGATGAAAGCTTGTGGGATGTGGAAATTGGTTAGTAAAGTAAAGTTGGCTGTTTAAAATCTGGAAGCCTTTTGTGATCACCCCGGTTAAACAAAATGGAATAATGAACATGTGGGTGTTGGCTTGGATACGTGGCATGTGTTGGGGGTGTTTTTGTGGGTTGTTGTGGATCGGGTGAGCAGCGGGGCTACAGTTGACTTGGTTGTGGGTTGGTGTGAATGTTTTATTGGTAATGGGTAGTGGGGCTACAATAAATGGTATTAAAGTGATGATGATGTACGGGTTTCGGTGCGGTTTTGGTTATGGGGGTTGGCAGCGGGGCTGTAGGGTTGGGTTTAATGTGAACGGGTTATGGGTTGTGTTTAATAAAAAAAAGTGGAATAATTAATGGATGGTGGGGCGTGGTAATGAAACGGAAATAATAATCAATGGGTTGGTTGGTTGATAAGAGGGACTTTTTTGTGCTTTTCCTAACTTGTTTTATGGATGACAGGGATATTTTTTACGAACGTTTGGTGTGGTTAGTTGTGGATAGTTTCACAGTAGTTAAGGAACTAAATAACTATTTCTACTGAAATGTGAAAACCTAAAGGGGTTGGGTTTTTTTGTTATATGTATGCTTCGTGGTAGCAGTGCCAAGGCATGTGCTCAGTTTCTCTTTTTAGAAGCCATAGGTTGGGCTATGTGGTTGGTATATATATACATATATGTATCTTTTGTGTTTTATCACACCCCACCCATGTTGAGAACTTAGTGTCGAACACTCCCATCTCATGGGAGAGCGTGTTTTTCCCATAGTTACTAGCTCCTTCCTGTTCCTTCGCCCCTAGGATGTGATAGCTTGAGGCGACCTTACACCTAAGACTCTTCGGGTAGGTTTCGATTGGGGTGGTTTTAGCCCAAGACTCTTCGGGAAAGTTCTACTATTCCCAAGAATCTTCGGGATTATTCCCAGGTGTGTGCGGGCAGGATACATGGTTGTGAGGCCCAGGTGTGTGAGGGCGGGATACGTGGTTGTGAGGACCAGGTGTGTGCGTGCGGGATACGTGGTTGTAAGGCCCAGGTGTGTGCGGGTGGGATACGTGGTTGTGAGGCCCAGGTGTGTACGGGTGGGATATGTGGTTGTGAGGCCCACGTGTGTGCGGGCAGGGACAGTGTGGCAGCGTCAGGACGTTCGTCATTAGGAAGAGCAGCTAACTAAAGGGAAATGTTGCGGGGTACCCAATACTCTTGTTCTTATACTAATACTACATTTTTTGCTTGTGTTTTGGTGAGTGTGGTTGGTGAGTTTGGTTGGATAGGATTCCTTTCTAGGTTTCTTCTGTTGTTCTCACGGGACATTAGGATGTCTCCCAACTTGTGCATGAGAGCTTTAGGTTTCCCTACTGAGTATACGTGTATGCTCACCCTACATTTACATTTAGGTTTCCAGGAGGACTACCAGGTCTGTGCGGGACCCTACTAGTTGGACCGTTGGAGTTGTTGCAGTTTTTGTACCTTTGTTTTTCTTTTGGTATTGTACTTTGAGCTTTCTTGTACTTGTACCTTGTTATAAATTGTTTAAAAATGCATGTGGGATTGGTTTGGGTTTATTTCTATATACTTGTTATTTTCATTTTTGGTGGTTGACTTGTCCTATTTCCCGATCTTTAAAAATAAAAAGGGTAATGCCTCCCATATTTGTGAAAAACTCTTACCCTTGGTGCTAGTTGCCACCTCGGGGCCTACTGGAGGCGGGACACGCGGGTCATTATCTCCCTTTCTCCATTTCCAGCTCAGGAGGGGCATATTTGGTTGGAGGGGGTCGTGACATATCTTCCATGAGAAATACTTAAATAAATTTTTTAGAATTATAAAAGAAAATAAATTATTTTAATTGAGGTAATTTGAGGATGATTTAGTGGTTGTGTATGAAGACAACTTCACCCTAAGGAAAATTTACACCCCAAATTTTTTCGATGATCTCTATAGTATGAAGACTCAATTTTACTCTGGATTGAGATGAAAATTTTGAAGGGAGCATTCTTTAAAAGAATTGAAATGTTATTAGTAACTTGATTTATGTTCAGATAATGTATAAATTGAGATTTATAATTTAAATTATTAGATTTAAAAGTATAATAATGTTTTCTTTTGTAGTGGTAAAAATAACGAGTGCATCCAATAAATTGGATGGTATGAAAATGACATTTTCAATTTGTGATAATTCAGGTAAAAATGACACATTTCAATTCCTTTTAAATACTAGTATGATCTTTAGATATAATAAAATTGGAAATATAGCACATAATTTCAGTCGAAATTATATTGGTAGTGATAAGAACAATTCCGATAAAAATTTATAAAAATTATTTTTTAGTAATGAGATGGTTCATGATGAACATTAATGAATAAATAAGAAATTTAATAATGATATGAAACTAGTCTATATGAATAAATTTGTTTTAAAATCCATTGAAACATATTAAGTTGTTTATTTTCTGCAAAATGATGTTTTTTTCATTATATTTCTTATTTATTCAAATTTTTCTAATTTCTTATTTTATTGGATGGTCTATAACTTCTTTTATTTCATGGTAAAAAATAAAATTTGAAATTCCAACAAAATAAATAAATCTACACATTATGGTAAAAAATGGGGAATTATTGAGCAAAAACAATATTATAATAATCTTCATTTCCAAATTTTTGTCAAAACTATACAAAAAAATATTTTTTCCTTTCCCCTAGTTTGATTTTCTGTTATTTTTGGTATCCATTTTCTCTCAATTTATGAAAATAAGATAATCTATAAGGATAATGAAATTCTTTTGAGGGAGAGTTTATGTTTGTATAAAATAATGATCACATACCTTTCATAACATATCAAGAAGCTGAGAAACTACTAAAAGATATAAATGAATTTTATATTTGATATATTGTAGAAAATAAGGGAACTATTCATATTAATAATTTTCTAATAGAAAATTAAAGTTTTTATTTTTTTCTAGTGAATTTTTTTTGTGTAATACCAAAATTATAATTTAAATTTACTATTGAATTATTTCTTATTTCTAATTTAATCGCAAAACCCACTTTTAGAATGGCTTAAGTAGACATTTTGGATTTGAAAAAATAAGTTACCAGGGCTTCAAGAATAAAAATTAATTTAAGATTGAACATCACTATGGGGTGTTCATGTCTTATATTTTAAATAGAAGGATGGACCCATAAGTGTTTTAATTTTCTATATATCTTTTAATAACATTAATATTATGTATAGATATTTTTCCCTCATATATAGGATTTTCTTTATTAGTTATAGAGAGATTGATAATTTTTTAGAGGATTACATAAGGTATGGGTACTATCAGCAAAAGTTAATGGAATATGAAATTCCAAAAATAGTGTTTTAGTCTTGACACAAGAATTAAGAATTTATGGTTTTGTTCTAAGGGTTAAAAATACGGCAGTTGTATTTATGGATCTTATGAGTAGAGTCTTCCATGATTACAAGTATTATTTTTGTTAGTTTTAATTGATGATATGATTATTTATGAAAAAATATTTGAGGATAATAAAAAATTTATAAGGAACATTATCAAAACCATGAATGAAAATAAGTTATACAAAAACATAGAAAATTTTATTTTTAGTTTAAATAGATTTCATTCCATGGAAAAATCTTAAGTAAAGATTATATTATATTTGATCTTACCAAATATAATATTATTAATAAGTGTTCAATACCATAAATATTATTAAGAATGTAAATTTAAATTGATTAGTATGATATTTCTAATGGTATATTGAATAAAATCATGGTTATCAAGACCAATAAACATGTTAACATGAATGTGACTTAGGTATATGTGGACAAAATAATTAATGAATTTTTTTGGAGCTGAAAAAAATATTGGTGAATGCACTAGTTTTACATATAACCATTTAAAGGGAGTCTTATTTATATATTATAAAGCTTATTTAAATGGAATTTTGTGTGTCTTGGTTTAGAATAATTAGGTAATTTTTTGTGCATAACATCAATTTAAAGTACCAAATCAAAATTATCCTCTACAAGAAATCAAACTTGTAGTTATGTTTTCTTAATTAAAATATTTTAGAAATAATTTTATAGATTAAATTGTGAAATATATACAGATCACATAATTTTAAATTATATATTACAAAGAAATATTCAAACATGATGCAGAGATGATAGCTTGAAATAATTAAGGATTATGATTTTAGAATCTATTACCATCGTGGAAAAGAAACTATTATAGTTGAATCATTGTTTCAATAAAATGATCCTTCATAAATCATGTCACATTTACAAAATTCATATTTAGTGAATTATTTTATGAATTCTATATTAGATTTTTGGAATATAGGGATTCCCATATTTTTTCAGTTTTTACAAAAATCATCTCTATAATAATGAATTAATAAAGGTCTTATGCAATACTCTAACTTATTCAAATATATATAACTATTTAATAATGATATATTTTATTAATTTAACATAAAAAATAAATTTTTTTATGAATTGGAAAGGTAGTTTGTGTAACTTATTTTTTCTTAATGAAGATAGAATTGTTCAGTGAAGCTTATTATTTATCGTTTCACATTCATCCTAGTATCACTAATATGTACATTAAATTTTTTGGTTATTAATGGTGGAATGGTATGAAATGAGATATTTTTTATTTTACCGTAAAATTTTGTTCAAATCAATATGTTAAGGTAGAATGAAATTTGGTAAAGGAGATCTTTTTCATATTCTATAGTGGAAGTGGACAATATATCTATGGATTTCATAGTAGTAATAACAAATACATCTCGATTAAATAATGTGATCTTTGTTATTGTTAGCTGATTAATTAAATAATTACATTTCATTCCCATTCATGATACACTATATTTAGATGAAAATTATTGATTGTATCTTAAGGAGATAGTCAGATTACATGGAATTCCTTACTCAATTGAATCTGACCGCTTTCTCTTATTCGACATAAATTTTTGGAAAGGACGTCAAAATTCATTGTGCATTGAATTAAATTTACATACATATTTTTATCCTCAGTATTATGTATATTCCACATGAACGATTCAAACCTTAGAATACATGCATCATTCATGTTCAATTGATTTCCAAGGAAGTTAGGATAAACATATATCTTTAGTTTAGTTTTTTTATAATAACAATTTTCATTCAAGTATATTGATGGATCCTTTTGAGAAATTATAAGGAATCTGATTTCCAAATCAAGATTTTGGGGATGAATTAAGTGGATGTTATTTTACAATACCATGATTTTCTGAGGAAATAGTTGAGAAGGTAAATTTAATTGAGTAACATTTGAGAATAGGATAGAGAATGAAGTAAAGTGTTTTTGGATAACCAGATAAATATCTTATTTTCATAGTAGGTGATTATATTTTTCATATAACTTCTCCATAGATATGTTATTGGTAAAAGGGTAAGATAATTCAATGGTTCATTGTACTATATGAGTTCTCTGTAAAACCTAGTCTAATTTTTTACCAAGTTTCATTTCCTCTGATTTTTTCCTAGGTAAAAATTGGGTTTTATATTTCAATTTCAAGAATGTATGTGCTTGATTCATCTCACGTTTAGAGAATTTAGGATGTAAAATTGGATGAAAATATTTCTTTTTAGGAATAAAATATTTTAATTTATTACTATAAAGATTAATTATTCTAGAACAATGTAATTCACCTAGATAAGGGTTGTAGGAAAACAATATACTTGAAGAGACGACATGGGAGTCTAAAAATTATATGAAAGAAAGATATAAAAACATTATAAATTATCAAAAAAAATGAGAGGATGAAATTTAAAAAAGGAAGAAATATTAACTTCCCCAATAATATAGAAATATTTTTTCATATTTGCATCTCTTAATTGGAAATATTAATCAATTTCTTGGTCAACAGGAAAAGGATTTATTCTAACGAAATTGGTTTTTAACATTATATAGGTCGATATAAAATAATAATTTTAAAATTATATAATTTTTATTTTAAAAAATTACCTTAATATTTCAATTCATAATTTAAAAATTACTATAGGATTTATTATTGATACTTTTATAAAAAATGATTTTTTAGTTAATAGTGAAAAATACTTATTTTTTGAAAATTATGTTTATTTTTAAATTTCTTACAAATTAAAATTCTATTTTTGATTATTATTAAAATTTAACTACATCTTATTGATTTATAATATTTCATTTTTGTTTTATAATATCTACTTTATAATTTAATTTTGTATAAAAACATTTTATATTTAAAATATTCATTTATCGGAAAAACTATGTCTTCAGGTTTTTCAGCTTATTTTTTCAAAAACATTATTTGACTTCTAGGTTTTGAATTATCAAAACTGGATTCCATATTTGGAATTATTGGTTCTAAATTTAATAAATTTTTTAATTTTACTATTGGTCAGTATCAATAATGAACTTACTAATTTTTGATACCACATATAATAGTAATTCAAGTAATTGGTGTTAAAAATATACTAATAAGGTTTAGAAAATGATAGAAAACTTTTCTTAATTTTAATAGATGAGTATATTTCACCTATAAAAAATAAATATTATGTTATATAACATTGTGTTTCTATTTTTATGTGATTACGTCATTAATAATATTTTATTTACATAATAGTAAAAAAATATCATAGTCTTATTTTTAATAACTATTATAGTTTTTTATATGATAATAAAAGGGGATATGATTGGTTATAAATAGTAATATTAAATATAAAATATTTATATTCATCATGGTAATTTATTTATTATTTGTATTGAGAAAATAATCACCTTTTATGCTTACACAACCATTATGCCTGAATTATTCAAATAATTGAAAAATGAAATAAATGAAATTGAAAATATTAAATGTTGTACAATATGAAATAATTGATGTTCATCGTATATTTTATTCACAAAAAATAAATATAATAGAAATTTTTATATTTATTCTTCAAACTCCTTGGATTTTTGATTTTACTAAATTCAATGTAAATGAATAGTTCTAAAATTGACATTGTTGATATTTTATAATAAAAAATTATTTATTCAATGATTTAAAATTCATAAAATTATATATTTATAATCATTAATGGTATATTACTAATTAAAAATACCATGTCCCATTTATGGTGAGTTTTTCATTTTATATTAATATTATTACCCCCTGAATGGTAGAAAACATTAATTTCCTAAAAAATTCCCTAATGTTTTATGAAGTGTTAAAAAATGATAAGGGTAAATATTTGATCCAAATAAGATAATATTGGTTTTCATTAATGTATTTTGAATCTATCAAGTATTATATATTAATTTAATAAATTTTTATACATTTATAAATCTAAAGTAACTTATATTAATTTAATATTTTAATAAAACCAAAGAGTACCCATCCACTATCATAAGAAGGGAAAATCATATTCTTTGTCGTCAACACTTCAAAATTAGTTTTTTTAAAATATTTTATACCCAAATAGCATCATAGAAACAATATAAATTTCCTTGGGTATTTATTGGAGGTATAATATCAATACTTTAGTTCATGATGTCTAAATAAAAGAAGGTTTTCTAAATATAATATTTAATTTTAACCTTGTGTTTTAATGTTATTTCATTGTCAACATCCGTAAAACATTATAAATAATGATGATATAAAAATATTATTTTATAATACATAATTATTTTTTATTATGTTAATTGAATAACCTATATCAATTTCCATTTCTATCAAAATGGGATACAGAACCATCGTTCAAGTGTACGATGGACTAACCCCTCAATAACCAATATAAATCATTTTCTATCACTGTATATCATGGATTGATAATTATTACGCATTTAATGAATATATATTATATTCATGAAACATTTTTTTTACAAAAATATATTTATCATTTACCAACATACAACCACATTCACTAAAAAATAATATTTTCAATCATGTGAACTTGTGGACTACCACCTCGTTGAGGTGATGTGATTTATTTTTCATCACCAAATCAAACAAGTGATATATATAAGTATATTTAAATAAGTAATATTATATTTATGATATCTAAAACAATGTTTAATGAAAAAATAATTTATACCCATTCAGAATAATGATCATTGAAAAATAGTAACTTTACTCACGGGTACATAGGAACTACCCTCTCCATGACCATAAGATAGTAAATTTTGTACAATAATAATTCATGATTTGTTTATATAGAATAATTTATGTATAAAATGATAATTATTTTATTATTTAATCTTATAATGATTTAATAATTATATATTTCACCATAGTCTCCCAACTGAAGTCATTTTGGACATTCCAACTGAACATCGTCAAAACATACAATGTTAATATAATTTTGTTACTTATAATGATAAATATTGTATGTGATGAGTCAGAATCAAGGTAAGGGAATTACTTCTAAAATCCTCTTTCAATTTTTCACGTAAAACTCTCTTTCTCTTCTTTTCTACTATTTTTTATTTTTTTATGTTTTTATATGGATAAAATATAAGTATAAATATCAATTTATGTTAGTTTTCAATTTCATTTAAAGGTTTTCATAGGGAGTCATTTTACAAAATGCATTAACATTATATACAAAAAATAAAAAAAATAAGAATGATATATTTTAGAATAAATGATGAAAATGGTCATTCTCTCCATCATAACCATTATTTTTGGATTTGATTAATTTAAAATCTTCAATTCTTTCTTCAAATAATATCTATCCTTCATTGTTTTATTTATTTTTAAGAAATATTCAAAAATTTAATGGATATATAAATATATATATATTTTCTTATGGGTGAAAAATAAATATTTATGTTTCCATACTTCAGGTATTATATAATGGTTTTAGGTTATTATAACAGAGGAAGTGCGGTTATGTTATAAACAGGGGTGGGTGATCCCATCATAGTTATTCAATGCATTATGTCTGGGTATATAGTTAACAAATTAGGATTTTCTTAAGAGAATATAGGGAATATACGATGATTATTATTCCAAATGTAACTATGATGGATATTTAATTTGTGACATTCATTGTTATTCTATGTGTAACAAAATTAGTTTTACCATTTCAAGAAGTGACATGCAAAATATTCACCGTGTTACCTATATTATTAATCTATTAATTATATGAGGTTTTCCATGAATTTTATAATTTTTTAAGATAGGATAATGTTATTATTAATAAAGGAAATTATATTCTACTTTTTTAGAGAAAAGTAAAACTATGTCATGAATTTGTTTATAAGTATTTCTTGATTTCAAAGATATATTATAATTTTTATTTTTACATTAATGTCTTTTATTAATTATTTAAGGAAATTATTTTTCAAGGTAATGAGATTTCTTATGTATGAAATATTTATATTATACTAAATTTTTACATTATTAAAGGAAAAATATTATATGTATCCATTGTATAATATTGTCTTTATTTCTTTTTATGTCACAATGTTAAAATATTTTGTTTATAAAAATTTATAAAATATATTTCAAAGGGTTTAAGGATGGGTGTCAGTTGAGAATATTTATTTTTATAGTCATGAATATTTTTTATAAAAATAAAACAAGTTTAATTTAAAATGATTTAAATTATGGAAAAATGGACACAGATTAAGAGAATCTTCATTGTTATCTATGAGCTTTTTATGTATGACATATTACTTAATTCTCCAAAAAAAGAGTGAAAATATCATTGTAAATTATTCAATTTTATGTTTAGTTTAAATTAACGGGAATACATAATGTTAAAGGTTGAGTCCTTATAAAATAAGTGATTTATTTTTCTTTTTGGTTAAATGATAAAAATATGGGTACCCTAAAAGTCTGTTGATGTTTTATTCATAGGTAAAAAATGTATTCATATACATTTTTCATCAACTAATGGAATAATCTCTCTAATTTAGTTTCAAGAGTTAGGGAATAATATTTATTGAAAAAATTAATCTTAATCTTATTAAATTCAAAATAGTTGATTTCTTTTTCTTTCATCGTAATCTTAATGATAGTCCATCATCGACCTGTTTCATCATCTTGATGAAAAATCACTAAAACAAACATTAAATGATCTAACTATTAGAGAAACTATATATTTTATTATTCCATTTCAAAATAAATATTGTATTTTAAGACCCAATATTTGATATTTATGAAAAAACCATTATTTTCATTTTGAAATATCACATTTTATTAGCTGAATACATAACATTATGATCCACACAATAATCAAATGGTTCTATTTTATATGGAAATTATGATACATATAAAAATTTAAAATAATATATATACATCATCTCCATCTATGTTCTTCATAACTACTACCCTTATTAGAAATATCATACTAAAAACATTTATTCATAATATAGGGAAAGGAAACATTTCAAAGGGAAACATCTAATTCTTAATAAGGGTAAAAATGGAAAGATAAATTCTAATATAAATATATCATGAGTGTAGGGTATGAGAACTTGAAAATAAAAAGTGAGAATCATGACCATCTTATTATTTATCATAATCTCATGTCATAGTACAATTTAAAGTATGTTCATATGAATTAAATCATAAAGGGATCAATGAACAAGAATAAAGAAATAATAACATTAGAATAAGACAAATGATTATGGAAAACTTTAAAGCATCGAAAATAATTTCCTTCGTGAAGGCTCAATACAAATACTTTAATAATGGTTTGGTTTCTCTACCAATTAAATAATATAAATATTCATGTTTCACTCATAATTATATCATAGTGGATAGTGTCCCTTACTAGAGTAGGGTCACCCCACCTTCTAGACCATTTTATCTTATGTGGTATCTATCTCTACTGAATGATTTGGAGGGATGTAAAATTTTGGTCCCACTAATCATATATTGAAAATCATACATATAATTTCAAAAAGATCATAAATTAATATATAGTATCATAACTTGTGGATAAGAAATAGGTTTCATATTCATTTTAATTTATCATTATGGAATAACCTGTAGAAAATAAATAGTTTTAATAACAATTTTTTCATCATAATAATAAGCCATATAGAAAGAAATAAGGATGGTATCATAGGATAATATCCCAGTAGAACTCAAGTAACATAAATAGGTGTCATATTTAGTGAAAACTTATTTACAAGATCGACAAAATATTTCTTGTGGAAAATACAAATTTCAAATTTAAATAAATTATTTATATTCTATAAATTTAAAAATATTTAGTAATATATTTTAATTTGGACGAAACATAAAAAATTCTAAAGTATAATTCAATGAATGGAACTGTTATAGAAATATGAAAAAAAATTCTAACCAACTACATTAAAACAATGATTCATTTGTTAATTTGACAAAAAAAAGTCCAAATTAACCCACATGGAAAATCCCATGACGATTAATAAATTATTTTGACAAATTAAATGATATAAAAAAATTTATTTGAAAAATAATAAGGGAATGTAAAAAAAATTGGCATCATATTTTAGAAACAATTGACAGGGAAGAGAAAGGATTTTCGACCACAGAGAAAAAATAATGGTGATTTTATTTATAACACCATTTTGGTCTCTTCAGTTATTAAGGAGAGTTAAATAATAGAAGAATTTATATTATATAGAAATATGTAGAGGATAAATAAATTCATTAAATTATTTAGTTATTTTTCATAAAATTTCAGCATCATAAAAATGATCATAAAAAATCCCGATAAAAGTGAGTGTATAAGAAATTACATTACCTCATTGGAAACTTTTGAATAATAAGACCCATTAAATTAAAATATCAAATTAAATTTTAATATTATGATCCTAAGATAGATTATGATATAAACAATTAAATATTATTTAAATACACATCATAAAGGTTGAAATGTGGATAACATAACATATCTCTCAATGAAAATAATATTCAATGGTAAACCCTTACCCCTGTTTCCACATTCTTCAAAATATATTTAACAACCTATATAATAAATTTATATTTTATAAAATGAAGTAAATAATAATATAATCACCTATAATATCGTTTATGATCCCCTTATAGATTTTTAACACCCACTTAATAAAACATTCTTATAAAAATAATTTTTCCATAGTGTTATCAATTATTTTAATGAATTTGGTACTCCAGTTATTGTACATATACTATTATGTTAGTTACATCATATTAAGAAAGATAATAACTATAAATTTGTAATATATAGAATTATATATATATATTATATTCATACACAAAGGATAGATATAGAAAAATTAATTAAATTGTTCATAGAGACGGCAGGCCATACATACACATTATCATTGTCATCAATTTTCATTATATATGAAGATTGGATGGTTAATAATAAATCCCATTTCTATAATCATTATTAAATAATATATATTCATTAAAATTATACTTATTATTATACATGTAAATAAGATAAAAAAAAATATATCTCATTGCTTCGTGGATTTGTTAGTCCATACATATGCATGGGGGACATTATTGTTTTCCAAAATATAATATTTAACGAATGTAGATGTGAATCATTTTTAAATACAAAAAAATATTTAAATTAGAAAAAAAAATACAATCTTTAAACCCATCATGATGTCCATACATTCATGATGGTTATGGAAAATGAATTGTATCGGTATATAGAGGAGGTAGTCCATATGCACAAATGAGTGATACAATCAGTTACAGTTTTATATATTAGATATTACATATTAGGGGTAACATAATCAAAATAAAATTTTATTATATTGAATATAACGAATAATTTTTTATTTTTCAATAACATATATTTATAGGATGTATAATAAGAAATAAATTATAAGATGTTGTGAATGATGAATACCACATCTTTGGTAGGTTTCTGAGAGATACTTTTTTAAGGACCCAAACAATATACTTTTAACTATTAATAAACCTCTAACAAGAGGTCATAGATTATTACAGAAGAATTGGTTAGGTTTTGGTTGAGATCAATGGCTCAAAATGTTTTAACGAAAAGAGAGATGGGGTTTTCTTTTATGAGGGAGGGAAATGACACACTTAGAATAGAAAAATATTAAAATATAGTAATTTCATGCTGATAAATTATACAAAAAATGGATAAATATTGGATGAAAAATATTTTATGGTTGACATATCATTAAAAATGAAATTTAAATACGATTTGGTTTCATATTAAATTTTATAGTTTTTTATAATTTATCGTTAACAAATTTAATCCTTAACAATGCTAAAGAATTATTCAATCATATCAGGTTAAAATTTTTCTTATAAGTTAAAATTATATCACAAACGGCCAATATATTAAAATTTCAAAAACTATTCATCCAAAATATCCCCTTTAAATATTTATATGAATTTCAAATATTTTAATAATTAAATTTTTTTTCATAAAATATCATTAATGAAATTTTTTAAACTATTCAATTACTAAGAATTTAAGTCCATCAATGATTACTATAGACATCAAATATAATACTTTTAAGCATACCCCAAATCTAATATTTTTATAAAAAAATTAAAACAAATTAAATAACACAAATTTTGTTACTTTTAATATTTTTAAAATCCTTTTTTTTAATTAACTAAATCATAATTATGTTAGTGTTGGGTAAGAATTTAGCATAATAATTCAATTATTAATAATTATAAATAAATTAACAATTTATAAAATTATTTTTATTTACAAAATTAATTTTAAATAAAACTAATAATATTTTTATTGTTATGATAAATTTATAGAAACATTAATGTCGAGAGAGTGACAATTTTGAATTTTCATCCCTTGAAATAATTAAAATTTTATTTTCAAGGGAAAATGGAACCAAAATGATATATATTTGAATTTTGGATTTATAGTTTAAAGTTTTTTCCATTAAATGACATGTACTCATGTTTTTGGTTCCTTTTGAGACTATAAATCATGGTTTTAACCATATTTAACTACTTTAACCAATTCCAAGGTGATAAATATTTATCAGTGTTACTATTCATAATGACAAAAAATAAAAGTGGACTATTTGAAAAGTTTGAATATACTAATTACAGTTATGGTATCAATTTTATAAGATTAAATATATATAATTGGTATAATTAAACCCTAAGATAAACTCTTAGAATTCTATAAATATCATTCTTTTTTGAAAAATGTGTTTGTTAGCATAAAACATAACATAAATCATAATTATGAATATTTTTACTCAATTAGAAGTAATTAAATTTTCACTATGAAAATGGATCATAGTTCACTTTTATACAAAATTTAATAATGTAAAGCAACTTTTAAATTATATTATTTAAATAAAAGAAATATATTATTTGAAAAATCTGTACTTTTCACTATTTAAGGAAAAGTCTATCATTTAATAAATGTTCCAAAACATTAAAATATTTTTTATATATTAAATTTCAAATTAAATTTCAAATTTTAAAATAAAAAACCATATTGTGGTAGAAATTAATTATAATTTCGATGCACTAAATTCTTTATAAATCCTTTTTTATTACAAAAATGGCTTCACTAAAAAATAAGGGCATATTTATTATGAATTGTTCAATACATTAGTATTGAGTAAGACCACTATAAATTTATTTCATAAATTTTTTTGCACATATTCATACCGTCTAATTAACTACAATGTTATAATGGTCACATTTAAATTGTAATATTTTTATTACAGCTCTTAATCATCATCAAACATGTTCTTGCATGTTTGGTAAGAAATCAAGATTATTATTAATTTTAAACTCAATTCTCAAGGTGTTATAGGTGTGGTTTTGGTCATATGAAGTAAAAAATAGAGCATTTTTCCTTCCTTATATTTTTTTAGTTTCTCATGATTCTTTTTATTTTTTGAATACAATGACATTATGGTCATCATATCCATAAGATTTTTCCCTCATCACTCATCCCATTTTGTTCCTCATTGGTTCAATCAGTAAACAACCTATAAAAAATAATTTGTAACTAAATTATTCTTATATATATCAAATTAGTAACACAAAAATGGTTATTATGATTATAAAGAAATGATAATAATTTTAAATAATCATATATTAATGAAATTCAATCAAATTAGTCCTTAAATTGGTATAGTGCATTTTAAAAAATGACATTTTAGTTTCATATTTTTTAACTTTTACTTATTGATATAATATATTGGTTTCTATTCCATAATTTTTTATTTCCTAATTTCAAAAAATTGAAATACATCATTTTATATCAAATTTGAAAACCAATTAATATCATACAAAAACAAAACCGAATTTCCATAATTTAAACAATGTATATCATAATAATTTACACTCTTAAAACTATATTTTTAGTGTCTAAACCGAAAATATACGTAACCAAATTTTTTCCAATGTATTCAATATATCCTAGAAATAGTGTTTTAAAATGAAACCCTATTAGAAATTTAAAAGATAATATGTTTCTCCATAAATCGGGGAATATAAAAATAGAGAATGGGTGATATCAAATCCACCATAAATGTAAATCTGGGTGAATAAATAATTGGTTATACAAACTCATAATACAATAAAGTGGTAATAAGGAAAAACCCATGGTTAATGAAAATAATACAAAAGAATCAAACCTAATAAAATAGAGATAATAAATTATGATTCATCAAATAAAACTTTTGGGGTAAAGGAAGACATAAAAAATATGAGTGTGAAAACATTAGTAAATAAACATCTTCAACGAAAATGTGAAATATACATAAAAATATGTCACATACACAAGAATAAAAAATTGTTCTTTTTGGAATTTACCACTTCCATGAATATCATCATATAATGGATAGATTCCCATAGTGTAATTAAATAACTCTACAGTCCAATAAATGCAATGGATATAGTCCCATAGTGAATTGGATTTACTCCATATTACCTTAAATATTATTTCATGTGATTTAATGACTTATCCAATGTATTTTATAAATATAACAAAATCATAAATCACATTATGATAAATTATACATACATGTTCAAAATTAATATGAATGTTGTCTTAATTCCACAAATCTTAATTAACAAATGAAAACGAAACAGGTTTCATAAGGTTTTCCATATGGAATAATCATAATTAATCTGGAGAAATAAGATGTACAGTATCATTTTTTAATATTCCCATTAAATAAAAAAGACAAATTAAATGATATTAAAATATATGAAAAACACATTATAATATTATTAAAAAAATACTTTAAAAAAAGAGGGAATATTATTTACACTTTTGAAAACATTTATTTTTAAAAAAAAGAATTGTTTATAAAATAATGGAAATAAACATTTATTTTTAAATAGGTTATAATTTTTTGAGTATTCTCCATAAATAAAACTAATGTACGAGTAATGAAAATCTATTAATTTGGATCAAGTAAAAAAAATACTTTCAAACTTTTGTATGGAATTTCAAAGAGATATAAAATGACCTCTAAATAAAATGATAAAAGATATCCCATTAATTATTTGATTGATATATTAATGTCCAAAACAAAACAAAAACATATGAAATTATATTTTTATTATTATAAAATCCATAAAAATTGAAATTAGATGTATCTGAAAAATATTGTCAATAAAATGAATAGATACAGTTAGTTCCAATTTTAAATTTGATTATAGTAGATTTATGAACCAAGGGGATTTGATATGATATGAATAAAGGTAAATTATATAAATAAATATGAGAGATAAAAATATATGATTTTTTCGAGATAATGAATTCACAATATTCCCAATAATTAATTTAATCTTATTCGATCTTGATTTCAAAGTAACATTGGAAATCAAACCCTTACCACTAGTACCAACTTTCAAAAATGTGTTTTATCCTCTTATATAATAAAAATATCCATCTAAATTAATTATTTGATAGTATTTATAATATTTATTACATTGTATATTCCACAAATATAATCGTTTATTACACATGTATCATTTATTTATTGATAATTATCTTCATCTAATTTAAGTCATTTTGATTATTTCATACCTTTTTTATAATGGAATGATTAATCCTAGTTATTTTATTTACAATTAATCATTTCATTATTATTCTGGTTAGAGGAATCATTTTTTTAAAATTAATTTTCTCAACAGATGTTCATTGGATGGAAATTATGGGAATGTTTTTTGAAAATTGAATCTTGGATGATCATATTCTTGGTAATTTATCGACAACAACATGTTACTTTATAATGTCCATTAATTTTATTACTATAAACATAGAAAAATATTATTGATAAAAATAAATATATAAAATAATTTTCTTACTAATAATTCTTTGTCACATATTCATGATGAAAATGATAATGTTGTAATAGAATTGTTCATGAAGGTAGCCAAATCGACCGAAACAGAAACATGGCATACTAGCGAATGAAATTTTGTTTAGAGATATAAAATATTGATATTATTTTAAAATAAAAATATTTTAATAATTCATAATTAGAGTATTTAATTCAATTTATAATTATTTGATATGAGAGGGTAATTGAAAAATTTATAGAAGAACATAGATACTTTTGTGAGTTTCCTCATTCTTAACATGGGTTTGTTCAGAATGAAATAGTTATGAATTCATCATAGATCTAAAATCTTCCCAAAATATTTGAAATATTTAATAGATGAAAAATGGGTACTTATTCATGTTATACCCATATATAATTTTTTTAGGGAAATTTGACGGGTCATTTTCCAAGTGTGTTTTGAGTTTCATTTTTATAAATATTAATCATTAATGTAAAACATTGTCATTATAAAAAAATGAGAATAAAAAAGTGAAAAAATAATAAATATTTGTCATTAATTATTTTATTTACATAATTTAGGTTTAAAATTTATTGATATTTTTTGGATTTACAATAATGTTTGATCATTTTTACCACATTTTACTGTTACCTTGATACAAATTTTTATCTTTTCGAATTATTATTATGAATAAAAATTAAATAGGCCTCCATAAATAATATCAAAATTCTAATTAGGAATGTTTAATCCCTTTCTTATAATAAATTTTCTAAATTTTATAAATCTAACATTTAATTGAAAACCAAAAATAATTTAAAAACTATTTTTATAAAAACCTATACATCCAAAAATTATGTGTTCTTACCATATTTCATAACAACTACTACTTAAATTAGTGTTACTATACTTTTTAAAATTAAAAAAATAATAATAACAACCCTCTATTATTGAAAAACCTAAATTTACTACATAAATAAATAAATAAAACATAAAAACAATTCATTGAAAATGATTTATTTTAATATTTTAATATCAGTCCCATTAAAATAACATATCTATCTTTTAATAATTAAATTATATAGACTCTATGGTATTATAGTATTTTTTTATTTTGAAGACACCTAAAATATTTATTTTTGATTAAATAAAATAATAATAATAACACTATAATTATTATTCTTTGTAATGAAAATATATTTATAGTTAAATTTTTAATTACTATTTTTTTATTATAGAATTATTTATTATTTTATACTTAAACTAATTTTAAATGATTACAAACAATTTGAAAAATTTATTTCACCTACTAAATTCAAATATGTAAAATTATTATATATCCAATTACTATATATCCCACAACCATATATTCAACGACCAAACATATAATGGTCATATTTCATTCCCATGTATGGACATACATATATATCATGATTAATTAATTATATTTATTTAAATCATTTTGAAAATTTATATAGTATTACTAATGTCTTCCACTATTTCTGTAGATATAATAATAGGTATAGTCTATAATAAAAATCATGAGGACATTAATATGTTTCATGTTTTTATATTAACTTATGGTTTATTTACAACTATTGTTTTCTTAAATATGTTTCATATTAATTTATCATAATTCCTTAATGTTTTTAATGATTTTTTATATTTCATCTTAAGAAAATAAATCATCAATAATTTTAATTAAAAATTTCACATAAAATGATTTTATATAAAGGAAATATGATACTATAATCAAAGTTCATTATAGTTATTAAACTCACAATTACACCACATCCTTATAAGATCGAAAGATATTCACATTAAGACATAGTACAAATAAATATATTTAAACTAACACAAAAATACATTTTTATGTAACCTAAATATTCTCTGGGAAAAAATATAATTTGTTAAATTTATGTAACATAATTTGTATATTTGTTAGATAATTCATTCAAATAATATTTAGGATATTGACAAAACATTTTTGGGGAATTACAAAACCATTTATAAAAAAGCATTTGTAACAAAAATTAATCATCATTCATACAATCATAATGTTTTAAATAAAAAAACTTTTATCATTGAAAAAAATTGAATTTTATATTCTCAAAAGGTTTGAAATGTGTGACCTTATACGTAACGAACCAACCTAAGTCAGCTAGATAGGACACTTGATCCACTTTGTCACATGATATTTGTAAAACTATAAAGAAAATGGGTCCTGAATATAAGACCAAAAGTCATAGAACTAGAGTATAAATATGAAATAGACAAGATGAAAAAACATATTGAAATATAAGCCAAAATAGGCTAAATAAGAAATTATGTCAAGTCCCTAAGTGACCAATAGTCGCCTCTTGACAAACTTGGACTGAAAGCAACAACAACTAGGAAGCCAACATACTACAAGCTGCTCTTCCCTTTCCCTAAATCATGGAATACAACATCTAAAATTTCCCAAATTCACATATTTAGTTTTATCCAGTGAACAATAGGATTCAACCACTATTTATGAACATTAAATAATATAAATAATAAAAAAATTTATAACTTTAAAAAACTAGTTTGATAATAAATTTTCATAAATTCAAACCTTTTATAAGTCATTTTCCATTTTTCTTACTTTGGTTTTCCTAAAACCATACATATTCTCAGACCGAAATTATGACAAGTAGATGTGATAAAAATAATAAATCATCTACATGTGTCAATCGATGAATATGAAAACACATATCTATGAAAAAACCAACCATGTGAAGTAGTGTGACAGAACCTCATATATAAATTTGTGAGAATCAATCCCATGTTTCTGTTATTTTCCCCTTGCTCCCTTGTATTTTTCCTTGAATAAATTTCATGATGATGATGACGTGAGAAACAATCCACAATAAAAATCATGTGATAAATAACTATAAATTAAAAATGAAACAGAACATCGCATATTGAGGTGCAGATGAAGGGATGGTGTCCTTCCTGTCAATATCATAAAAGGTTACTTCCAAGTTGTGTAACACTCACTATGGCTACAATGTGTCTTTCCCTATGAACCCAAGGATCCCAATGTGCAATTTTCCAATAAATTTTGAAAACCATGGTAACAATTTCATAAATCATTTTCAAAGATATTTACATTTTCTTTTAATTTCTAAAAACCATTCCATTTCAAGATAATAAATTTAAAAAACCAATTTTTTAATGCATTTTATTTTCTAAGACACCATTGAAAACCTTTTATCACTTCAAATAAACGAAAAAAATAAAGTTATCAATAATGACATTTAATTCATAAATCTAATCCAATGTTTCAAAAAACATATCATCATTGTTGAAACCTACTTGTTTTCATTATGGGTGACTGAAAACCCAGAGTGAGGTCTTTGAAATATAAATCATGACATGAAATTTGAAGACATTGATATAAAATGAAAACTGATCAAAAATATGAATCTAAACCACTAAAACAAAAAAAGAAGAACCAATATAATTAAAAAACTAGAGAGAAGAAATCCACACACACTAATGATGAATCACTAAAGCAGTAAATCTGGATGGGAAGGAGTCACCCAAAATTTCCTTGGGGGAGCATTGGGTCGAGATAGAATAGAGCTGGAAAAGGATAAGATGAAGATTCAGATGTCTAAGATAATAAATACACAAATCATGGAAATTACATGCTGTTTAATTTCATTAGATTTCATATAATTCCATTACATTTCATATAATTCTTATGGCTTGTATATGATAAAAAACCCATAACATTTTTAATAAATATTGATCCTTAGTATTTGTATGGACTATAATTTATACATGGTGTTTAACCTTTAATGTGTTTTACACATTTCATGGAATGTTCTATGTGATGATTAAATGTTGTGTAATTAAATTACCCAACATATAAATATTTAAAAGACTATAACACAACATTTTATTGAAAATACCAACTAATTCCTAACACTACCATTACATATATCCCCCCAATATCAATTCCAATATAACAAAAACACTATAAAAGGAAAAAAAACATATATCAATACATACATGAATGAAATATAATGGGGTTATTTAATATCAAAATAAAAAAAATTACCTATAAATACCTCGAAATCATGTTTCTTTCAAAAGAGAGGGTCACTACTGCCTCATCAATGACTCCTTGTCCAACATGACTCAGATATCCTTTCTCCACTACAATAGTACTCAGATTTGGGTGATCATTTTATAGAATAAGACTTATCTTTCACAACTATAATATGAATTGGTTGATGCATTATTACGGTATTGGGATCATGATCAACATCTTATCATCTAATCACATAGGGATTGTAACATCCCCAAATGATAAAGGGTTAAATGACTAAATGATATGACTCATGTCAACAAGGTGCACCTTCCTTTTCGGGAGCCTACCTGTTTAGAACTCCATAGTTATGTGTGCTTGTCCTGGAGTAGTGATCAGGATGGGTGACTTTCTGGGAAGATTCCCAGGGTGTGTGTGAGTGAGGACAAAGCTCACTGGAAAGGACAAGTGTTGGCCTGTGGGGACTGTCATTAGTCAGATGACCCGTTCAGGCATATGGGTGGACACTGGGGTGGGCCCCACGTGTCTACGGGCAACTGGTGGTACTTGGTGGGCCCGAACCCGACGACCATGTTAAGGCGGGGTGGTTGTGCTATCACCGGGGCCCAGTTGTCACATTTGGTATCAAAGGAGGAACCCAGCCTTAAGTGTGCTGCACTGCCTGGGTTGAGATGTAGGGCACACAACGAGGGTGTTGTGCTCTAAAGGGGGGGTGATTGTAACATCCCCAAATGATAATGGGTTAAATGACTAAATGATATGACTCATGTCAAAAAGGTGCACCTTCCTTTTCAGGAGCCTACCTGGTTAGAACTCCACAGTTAAGCGTGCTTGTCCTAAAGTAGTGATCGGGATGGGTGATCTTCTGGGAAGATTCTCAGGGTGTGTGTGAGTGAGGACAAAGCACACTGGAAAGGACAATTTTTGGCATATGGGGATTGTCATTAGTCAGATGACTCATTCAGACATGTGGATGGACCCTGGGGTGGGCCCCATGTGTCTGCGGGGCAACTGGTGGTACCTGGTGGGCCAGGACCCGACGGCCATGTTAAGGTGGGGTGTTTGTGCTATCATCGGGACCCGGTTGTCACAGGGATGATCTAGTATATACCTTCTCAATTTGAAAATGTGAAACATTTCATGTATAGAAATCATGAAGGACCGAAATTGAAACTAATATTACACACTCTATAGTCATCCAATGATCATGAATTTCCCCACAATCATTGGTTCCAACATACCCTACCTAGCCATAGATGATGTCCAAAGTATGGTGAAACTCTGATTTGAAACTGATCACCTACCTCAAACTCCAAAATTTGATACTAATTGTCCAAATTGGATTTATAATTAGTTTTGTTCATGGTTACACACCTCCTGAAAAACATCACCATCTATATCATCCCCTGAAAGACACTCACTCCAACTGAGGACCACTCTGTCAACTCTGATGATCACAATTGAGATTTTCATGGACACCTATATAATTCCTCTTAAAGAACCATCTTTATTTAAGAATTATAGCGATTATTATAGGAAAAATAGACCTATAAAAAATTATTTTCCCATGGTTCTCTAAAATAAAACTCATAAGACTGAAGAATATCCTCATGAACCTGGATATCCCTCTCTTTCTTCCCATATTATATGGATTATAAGATGTTCTTATATTAATTTGGGAACCCATCACCTCTAAAAATCCATTCTAAACATTGAATTGAACCTCAAAACCATGTTATAAATAAATATAGAGATAACCCCATGAAGTCTCAAAATCTATCAGATATAAAATTACACATGATGTTCCAAATTCCTCATTTCCTTGATTCGTAAGAAATGAAATGTTTTCTTGAGTCAATAAATAATCACCCAAATCACATCCTTCCACATAGGATCCCATAGAAAATTGATGATGAAATCAATAAAAATATCATCTCACTTTCATTCAGGAAAGGGTAAAGGTTGAAACAATAATCCAGATCAACGGTGTTTCTCACTAATTCTCTAACAATTGAGACATTGTGAAACAAAATCTACAATCAAATATCTCATCCTTTTCTACCAATTCAATAACTTCATTCATTGATACATCATGTAATCCATTGGGTTCACTGACAAAAAATGAATGTTGTCAACTATCCAACATCTCTTCTCATGGAAAATAGAATAACCAACCTAATATAGAAGCAAAAATCTCCACTGGGAGACTGCAACCACTCAACCAACGTATCACTACCATAATGGGTTCCACTAAAACATTGGAACTTAGTGTCTTCCACCATATTGATCTGAAATTACCCATACAAAGGCAATTCATATTTCATTAAATCCAAGATAATCATCCCATCATACTCTTCCACTATCAAGTTCATCTCAGAAAATAAACTCATCGGAAGCAACAACCCAACTGATTCATTCATAGCATGTTTATGTAGTTTTCCACTCAATGCATCAAAAATCACATTTTATTTCCCTATGGTATATTAAATATCAAAATCCAAAGTATGAATATACGCTACCCATAATATTTGTTGAAAATTCATATCTATCTGAGTAAACATATTTTTCAGGCTCTTATAATCATAATACACTATAAACGTCTCCCTAAAAAGATAGTGATGCCTATTTTTTATTTCATTAATGATAAATTCGATCACAAGACCATGGATTGGGTAGTTTTTTTAGGAAGGAATAATTGGTGAGAGTCATAATCCATAACCTATTTCCCCATCATCAAGACACATCCAAAACTATATCTCATAAATTATAAATAAAATCATAATCCAATACTAATTCTAGGAGAATCAAAACTACAGCTAATGTCAACATCCTATTAATTACCTTAAATGATCACATACACATTTCATTCCAATCAAATATTAAACACTTATAGATTAAATTAGTAATTGAACAAGAGAGATTGGATAATTCCTGAAAAATAATATATAGTATCCATCCAAACACAATATGATAAAAATATAAAAAAATATAGGATGGTCCCAATTCATAACTACCCACACCTTTTCAGGATATACTAATCCACCCCTATCAAATATAACATGCACTAAAAACATCACCTCTCATATCCAAAACTAACACATGGAAAGATTAGCATACATGTGGTGATTATCCAAGGGACAAAGAATGATATCTATATAGTCCATCTTATCAACCTTTTACTTTGAGTAAACAAATATAGCACCCATGAACATAAAAAAAATATATGAACTAATAAAATATCATCTTTATCAATTCCATAAAAATGGAATTTACTTTTTAGAGACTAAATGGCATAACAAGAAAATCAAAATTCTAATATCCCCTCCAAAATGTTATATTAGTTATATCTTATTCTAGGTCTCCAAACTGGTGATACCCTAGCTATAGATCAATCTTAGAAAACTAATTATTCCCTCCATTCTAATCAATGATATCATCGATCCATCGAAAAATATATTTATTCTTAATGCTCACCCAATTCAACATTATATAATAAATATGAAGTATAAGTCAAAACAATATCTTCATAGTAAATAGTGAATGGGATTCCATTGGTTACATTATAGGAATAATAAATAATTTAGCCTCTTGATCCACAAGTTGGTCCTTAAGTCCCACCAACTTAGTAGGTTCCATATGATAAGACTACATAGAAATGGGAATCATACTAGGGAAAATTTCAATAGTAAACATAAAAAAATCCTTATTGAAGAAGTCAAAAAATATCAAAGTAAAATACTCCGGGGTAATCACACAAAAGCTTAAGAAGTCGATAACACAAAAAAGAGTAAACAACATCAAAAATCACCTCTTAAAATAGTCACCAGATCACTCTAGCATATAGAACTACAAGCCCTTACCTGCCCTATCTAGAGTCCCACTATCCTTGGAAAACATGAGAGGCTACATCAATAGATTAGAGATTATCCTAATAGTGATAATTGTATATTTGGTCCCTAGAATTGATAATACAATCCATGACAATAATCACATTCAATATTTCAAGATCAAACATTATAAAGTACCACTCCACCTGAAATATGGTTACCATATCCCGGCGGGCAGGACATCTGAAACACTCATTCCCACATGTGTGGAAATATCTATCAAGAGAGACATGAGTTCAAATTTCAATAACAAAACATCACCTAAATTTGACGATATAAAATAATGAGTAACACATATATCAAACAATGTTGGAATCATATAATATAAAATATACATCGCACATATAATCACTGCTTGACCCACTTTAGATTCCCCTAAGAAATGCTATTCTACAATAATTCATCTGTTATTATCCACATGAACATATCCCATGGAAATAAGATTAGACCCACCACCTGTGGAAGCATGTTCATGAGCCAGAACACCTTTAGTGAAAGTGTATCATGATCTTTGTCTCCAAGATATAATTTTAAAATAATCACTATAAATGGCTATATCAACTATGAATATGAATAGTTTTAGGAACCTATATAATGTTTGGATAGGTATGAAATCACCTTCCACACATATATTAGGAAAATGTTTGTATCCTTTTCATCACCCCGGATACTAGTTATAAGGAAAAATGGCCACCCTTACGCTTCCTTTTCTAGTAAGAATATACACCCTAGAAAACCATTATACAAACTAAAGCTCTACCTGAATTAGTTTTCTCAAATCTGTATTCCTCATCTAAAGCCTTCTTTTCAAACTACCTCTAAAATTTTTGGAAGTCACAAGATTATCAAAATATATTGAACATAAAGACTCATTATTGAATAAAACATATAAGCCTTCATGTAATCATTAATGAAATGCTCTAGTGCTAGATAGACTAACTCAAAAAATGGTCTGAATAATGCAGAATAGTATTTCCCACTGACTTAATTTTAGATAATCCCAGGAATTATTTTCCAAAAATTTATCTTGAAAAAAATTATTTGTTTGAAATTTTTTTTAAATAATACCGGGTAAGATAATCATTCAACATAACTTGTACAGTGGAATCCAATGATATTCTTCCTAGCCCATCAAGAATAAAAGTTTAAAAAACCACCACAGTTTCTTCAATAGTATTCAAGAAGTTAAGGATCCTCTTTATCCACTAAATTTAATCATTGTTTTCCTATGTTCTTTTTTCACCATAAAATATACTCCACTGATACATAGTAGATTTTAATCAATGATCAACTATGCATCCTTGGTTCACAACACCCACTTGAACCATAGTTTGAATAGTTTGGATTATATCTTCTTCCTTGTTTGGTTCACTTTTGGTCTTGCCTATGTCCATTCTCTCATAGATTCTTCTCACAGATTTGGAAGATCTCTTCTCAGATGCATTACATATTTAAATAAAAAAACAAATTAGTGAAGTGTAAATTAAAAATTTAAAAGAAACCATCAAGTATTAATAAGAAATATATAAAAAAATTAATTTAAATCAATCAAAAAACATTAATTAAAAAAATACGTAAATTCATATAATCTTCCCATAAATCCCATTGAAATGAACGAAAACTCCAAGTCTCAAACATGGTAAAATTTTAAGAATGCAACAATTTTATATTTTAAAAAAAATCATTTTTATAGATAAATTTCATAAATCCAATCCATTTATAAGTTATTTTACATTTTTTTTCATTTTTTCATAAATGCAATCGTATTATGAAACCATAAATATGACATGTATAAGTTATAAAAATATTAAACGATATCCATGAATCATGATGTAAACATGTAAAAACATATCCATTAATAAACATATCATGTGATGGTATGTGATATAACCTCATATAAAAATATATGACAAAAAATACATAATAGAAAAAAATGTGATAAATAACGATACATGGAATATAGAAAATCACCTCCCACATAGGGATCTAGACAGTGATACATTGCATACTAGACAATCACAAGCTTAATAGGAATATGTTGGATCCAAAAGATATAATGACCTTCTATTAAATATCACAAAAGGATACCACCAACTGGTGTAGTTCACATTAATTATACATGTGTCTCTATCAAGATTCACCAAAGGTTCCCAATATAAAGTTTCTTAATAAAATTTCAAAACCATTCTCAAAATTTCATAATATATTTTTAAATCCTTTATGATCTACTTTAGAGTTTTAACAACCATTTTCAAATCAATAAAATCTAATTTAAATAAAAAATAACTTTTTAAAAAAAATTCATTTCCAAGAAACCATTTAAAACCATTTAGCATTTCAAATCAATAAATAAAACAAAGAAATTTATCAAGAATGATATGAAATTAAAAAAAATATTCCATTTCAAAGAAAAACATACATCAATGTGGTTGAAGCCAGGTTTCTTTCAAAAATGTTCACTAGAAACCAAGAGAAAAACAATTGAATGAAGATGAAAACAAAGAAAATAAAAAGGAGTGACATAAAACACTATCTGATAAAAAATATAAAGCTAAACCGATTTTGTAACCCAAACCAATGAGGAAATGAGTGAATAACATACCCAGATAAAATAAATAAAAAACAATGAAGATCAATCACTGATGTAAGTGACAAATATGGGAACTATTCACCTAGAATCACCTAGGGTGAGCTCCGAGTCAAGAGAGAGAATAGCTTCTAATGAAATAAAAATTATGCGGATAAACACCCTAAATCCCAACTCTCTACAATTACATGGTTTGTAATTCCATTTCATTATGTGTAATTCATGAGGATCATAGATAATGAAAAAAATAATAATAAAAACATATCATCAATATTTTCATTGTGTTTAAGATGAACATGGAGTATAACAATTTACGTTTTTTAACCATTTCACGGCATCTTCCATTCAATGATTAGATATTGGGTAACCCCATTACATTGCATGTAATTCCCCAACATACTATAAAAACAACGTTTTTTCTATTGAAAATTCTAAAAATCAACTAAATTCACCATTATATGGGTCTATATAACTTCCTTTATGGTATAAGGGCCAAATTCAAAAGAAACCCAAAAAAAGATCAAAAACACACATGAAAAATGGGTAAATGATTGTTAAATTTATTATATTATTAATCATACTTAGGATATATTTTATTATAGGATGATATTCATCAAACAAATGTATCTCTATATATGTGCCCAAAATTTGTGCCTTAGATGTTTTTTTATAGTTATATATTCCAATTTTAAATGTTATTTACTGGTCAAAAGGAGGAAAGCATTTCAATCTCACATATCCCATAAATACAATCTCAATTTTATAAATATGTAATGTCTAAACATATATATATATATCACATTTCATTCATATATATGGATGATCATATCACATGGCCCTCACAAAAATTGTTTAGGTACATCAAATATTTTATATATATGCAAATCCATTCACTTATTCAGTTTATATCAATCATGGTTTTAATTTTTTTATATATCATACAATAAAAAGAATCCAATAATTGTTAAACTTCAATTGATCACATGATCAATAACATACCAAACCACCCCTAATTAATTTATCATTAAGAATGTAATAAAAATTATCAATGTATAAAGGTTCTTATTCCTTGTATATTATCAAACTAATGTATATGGATTCAATATGTGAAATAAACCCCTGATATTTATGATATATATAATATATGACATTCCATATGGTATAAATGGTGGGTCATTGAACATATAAAATTGTTTTTATTACATATGAGAATATAATATATATCTATACAATACCCAACATATTCTTATAATTATATGAAATCCCAAATTTTTTACACCACGACTTACATTGATTAGATATAACTCAAATACGTACTTTGGGTGGCCAATTACTATTACACATCTTGAAATACATGTAGACAATGTGATAAAACTATTATGTGGAGTGTTAAGTTTGTATAAAATTGTACATTTTCTATTCTCAGACTTCATTAATAATATAAAAAACGAACACAGATACCCATCTAATCACATTCTATATGATATACAACCAGTATTATCTTATATTTACTTTATTTTTGTGCGTTTTTAAACTCATCACATATTAACGTAATTCCAACTACATATCTGAGTAATGATATTATCGATCCACCTAATAAATGCTTTATGTGGGTAAAATCTATAAATAAATACAATTTGAATAATTATGAGGGTGGATTCATAATCCTAATGGTAAAAAATATAAAAAGTGCATTAAAACAAATTTATTTCACAAAATCTTATCCAATGAAATTTATAAATTATATTTCATACCTAGAAATATTTCAAAGATCATCACCATCATCATTGAAAACAACCAATGAAATTTTTTGTGTAAATTTTTTGGTTAATAATTTATATTTACGTAATTACATTAATATCATTCTTTACCAATATACCCAAAACTATTTTAGGATATCAAATGGATTTCACGCTGAATTAGGCTATTATAATCATTTATTTATTACCTTTTAAACTACTCCATTATCAATATTACTCGTACAGGCCTCTGATTATCTATATTTACTCTATTATATATTTCTATGACTGAAAAATCTTCATTTTATTTAAAAATATATTTCCTATTGGATAATAATTATTAAATAAATTATTAAAACTCATATCTTATAGTTTTTTCTATGTGTATAGATAAATAATGTGAAGGGAAAAAATTAATCTTTAAAATATTCTACTTATGGTAGTGGGAACACTTTCATTCATATTTTTTAAAATATATTGAATGAAACATATTTATCAAGATAATGTTTTTATCCATATATTCATTTTCATGTTAGATAATATAATTGGATGAAATCATAACGCATGTGTATACAAACAACTATTTCCATTTTTCATAAAAACCATCGTTTATAACAAATCTTACTTTGAAAGAAGAGGCAAAATATAAATAAAATATAAATCCTTAATAATTTATACATCTATTCGACCTCTAATGTATTCAATTTTTTAGATTTTCTGGCATAAAAAACTTTTTCACATTATATAAATTAAATGATAAGAATTACTGATCCATTTCTTGTTTTTCGGTACTTGTGTTCTTAAAAAAACTTAAAAAATAAAAATTTGGTATCATATAACCATTAAAATAAAAGAATTGATTATTATAACATTAATAAATAACATGGAATCATTATTCAATTTCCCAAACCCCATTATGTATTAATTTTCAATTCCTCCTCTATTGGCCCGTTTTACCATAATGGAAACATTATCCTTCCTTCTTAAAGCCTTTTTTAGATTTCAATTCATTAGTGGACTATTGGACCCTCAAATATAAGTTTTTTAGCTTTTAAAATTACCGTTTTATATTATTAATATATAATATGATACAAAAAATTACCATTCCACAATCCACTATCATTAAAAAATTTAGGAGTTTCCTTCAATTCTTATCAAACTCGTTTATATTATTATAATAATTTTTGTAATAATTTCAAAATGAGTTTTATTTCTAGCTAAAGGGATAATGTATACCTCAAAACTGTACAATTAAATAACATGGCCAATATCATTGACCATGGGAATATTGATCTATGTTAAATCAATCATATTGCATCTAAATAATGGATTCTGAAACTATCATATTTATGTTTCTATACCTTTCATATTCATCATTATATGTTTTCTATAGAGGTTCATCAATAAAACACATGATACAGGAGTATCTCTATAATATTGAATTTTTCTTCATTATTGAGTATAATTAAATGTTCTAATATAAGTCTAGTGGTATTATTATATTGAACATATACATTCCAAATAAATATCAATGTTAATTTTGTTGGTAATAATGCAATTTTATGAAAAAAAAAATATTTTATCAGTTGAGTATAATTTTTTAAAATATTTTTTCTTAAATGTTACTCCATTATAATGATGGAACATTTTAGTTATATCATATATTTAGTGGCATATGATATAAATGATACAATTCAATTATTCATATTTTGAGTTATTGACATCATTTATCTATATAGGTAGATGATCATTTAAATCATATCATATATTTGAGTATAATTAAGAATTTTATACTTAAATATTGAATATTATTAGATCATTATTCTTTACATATAATTATTATTCATTCAAGACCTATAATGGTTTATTTCTTCAGAAACATGGATATATAAACAATTGAAATATAAATGATTTACAAAATCTCTCAATAAGTTCATCACACATAGAATCATTCTTATAACTAACATTGGGGAATATAAAACATAATTGTTGTTAGATTATATTATCAATAAGGGTAAAACTAGTTATTTAAATCAATGATAACTTTTAATCCTAACAAGAGAATAATGTTATAAGAAAAAAGTATTAAAATTTTCAAATAATACCCAAATATTTATTGATCAAACTCATGAGTCAGGGTAGTTTATAAGTCATGAATCATAAATGATTCAAATATCATGATCCATTGTAACGCACCGACCCCAGCTACCCGGAGCCGGTGCATTACATCGTAACATTGGTATGATCACAAAAGATCAAGTCTCGAAAGACCGATTAGTTTAGTAGCCTTGGAAACACTAGATACATTCATAAGTCTTTAGTTACATCATAAAGTAAAAAAACTAATAACAAAGTCTTCATAGTCCACACTCATATCCTCTTCTGACTATCCCTGCAGGTCATTCATAAAATACTTCTTCACATCCTGGAAAATAATAAAACATTGAAAGAGGTAAGCTCAGATGCTCAGTAAGGATAACAATATTGCGGAATCTTTCATAAATAAACATTAACATTTAAGGCAATGTATAACTAAAACAAAAGCCTTTTTAAACATGAACTTCAGAATAATATGGCAAAAATAAAATTAAATAATGCCATTTACTTACTCACATGGATATTCTACTAGTCGAATAATCACATGCAATATCAATAACCACTTTCATAATGAGGGAATGTATAATGCCAGACATTCTGAAACATTTTTTCAAGGCCTCAGCCAAGATGTCTAAAATGATTAAGGCCACGACCAAAACCATAAATCAAAATGGGAAAGGGCCTCGGCCAATTCCACGTCTAGTTGTCTCATGAGACCTACCGATGCATTGAGGAGCTATAGCGGGCTCCACCCGTCACTTATTAAGTCCAATACATTCCTCATATGAATAGGTTTAAACATATCATAAACCATAACATAATCGTATCACATAAAACATGCATAAAGGAAATATAACATTTACACATTTCAATCACAAGATATCAATACAACACATTGATATAATAAAACCACTTTCAAAACCATTTTCAATACCAAAATAAAAGAAAGTTAAAACTTTGTATATATTTTTCATTAAAAAAATGATGGCTTGTAGAGGAAGCCGAAACTCAAATAATGGTCATGGTGGCGGAGAAGTCGTTGTCGCCGCATATGTATGGAAATAAAAACATTCCCTTTTTTCGTTTAGAAAAACGCTTCGTATAAAAAAGATTCCTTTTGAATAAACTTAGAAGTCAAAGGGGTTTATACACCGTATAAAATAAAGTTGTGTATAAAACCAAATATGCCTCAATGAAAGGAGATTGAGACGAAGTCCATAAAAAGATTATTTTTAAAATTAAATAGATCTATTATGTGTATTCACTATAGTTACACATAAATAAAGTAAAAATACAGAATAATACATAATAATATCATGACATAATTTGAAAGTAGGAGATTAACCCAAAGAATGGAAATTGGGTTAAGAAATTCCCTTACCTCGTGTCTGACTTGACTCAACGGTTCTTTAACCTCCTGAATAATAAACTAGAGTTAATATATACCATGTTAAGAACCATTTTTAATTTCATTATCCTTTTTATATCACTTATTACAATGTTATGAACATTATGTAATTATTTAAGTTAATAACGGTCGTTTTGTCGATCTTTGGTACTTGAGTCAACAATAAACTTCTTATAATTTCAAGTTGTTTATGTGGTAGAATATCCATTATCTCCAGAATTATATTCATGATTTAGATGACATATATATCATATATATCCAGTATATACATTCATTTATAATATTATGTAACATTTAGAGGTAAGAAATGAAATGCACCGTTCATGGAGACGGTAAGCCGTACGTACGCATGAACACTACTTTCATTTCAATTTCATATTTAATGGAACGAAATCATAATGACATAAATGTATAATATAATTCCAATATAATATAGTGTATAATACCATTTACTTCATCCTTTATACATCCCACATATGGCATTAACGATTCAAATCACTTTGAGGGAGCGGTAGTCCGCACTTCCTAAAATGAAATTATCGCGTTTTACCCATAATGGAAATCATAAAGTATTCCATAAATGAGAAATACATAAGCATAAGTAAAACATAAACATATTATATATCGTATATAAAAATAGTGACATCTTAATGGCCACCTTTTAAGGTGTTATATGAGTGTTGAACAATCATCGTTTCGTGAGGCAGAAATTCGCCATCCACAGAAACTGTATGTTCTTTAACCATTAGATGTAGGTGTGGGTAAGTGTAGCTCGAATCCATCTTATAACAACATCCTAGTATATTTAGGATACTGTTTTTGTTACAAAAGAAATTAATAAAAAGAGTTTAGGGGGTTGGAGGAGAAAACAAAACAAAACAACATTAGAGAAGACATTACCTCAAAATCGGGTAACTCTTTTTGATTTGAGCCAAAGGCTTCCTTGGGAAGAGTTATGCCCAAAGTGAGGCTTCTAGGAGTAATAGGGGGAAGTTGGGAGAGTATTTGGGCAGAGTTTGGCCGAGCCAAATTTCTTTAAAGTGTAAATTAGGTGGGAGAGTTGGGGGCCTTTTATAAGTGGAGAGGAGGGGCTCTTTTGGAAAGATTGAAATGTTACATTATTATACAATGCTTTTCGGATTCTAAAGGTCCCACACTTATATAATTCGTGTCTAAGGTGATAAGGGTTCGAAATCTCTTCATACAATAGGTTTTGGACAAGTGTAAGCCTTGTATTTTGCATTATCTTCTAATTTTATTTAAATCGTTAAATAATGAGGTCATCGCCGCATCATAATGATGTCGTAAATAATTTAATTTATTTAATGTCTGAAAATTATAAAAAAATACTATTATGTAGGAAATCTTTTTAGATTTCTAATGAATATTTATAATCAAAATTTGGACTTGTGTAACCCCACTTAAAAACTATTTTAGTAAAACAACTCATGTTTGTGTCAATTTAATTTTAACATTAAATAAATATATATTAATGTCATTTTCCAACTAATGTGGCTCCATGGGGTCCCCAAGTTGACCCATGGGTTGTCTCGGTCGGCCATGACTCATCCAATAGGAGTAGGACAAGTGTTATGCTCATCTCATATTCTTAAAACATTATTTGTACCTTAAACTACACTAATTACCTCTAATCGCGATTAAGAACTTAAAAGTTACTATTCACCAAAAATTTATTTTAATCACATTGAACCACATTTTACTTCTTAATGACAACCATGTATGTCGGATTTTTGAAAATAAAATCACAGAAGTGGTAATATTTCATTTAAACGAAAAATCAGTTATTTAACTACCACTTAGTGGTTTCACTATTCATCAAAAATTGAAGTTTTTCAGAACAATGCCAAAATTTCACCCTAAGCTATAATTGATATTCCGAATTCAAAAATGATGTCTATTTTACAAAATTCCAAACATATAAGTTGTATTAATTAATTTTATAATTAATTCCCGCTGTCACAACAAACAACGTGTTTTTAAGAAACAATTTATATCAAAAGATTGGCAATTGTTTATGTCCAATTTCAATGTTAAATTAATTCTAATGACCACCATTGGATAAAATGGTAAAAATATATTATAGTTATACTATAAAACTACTAAATAGTATAATTTATCACAATAAATTATTTTGATTAAAAAATTTGTTTTAAGTATTTTTCACTTTTCATAAAAAAATTGGATGTTCTCAGAAAGTTACAAAAAATTCAACTTAGGATAATTTCGATATTACAAATACAAAAATGAAGTCCATTTTGACATATAAAATTTCTATAATTTAAAAAGTGGTTATTACTATTCATAACGGCTACTTTGATTAGTCGCGGTGTTTTAGAACATGAAGTTGCGTACAATGCAAGTTATTGCATTATTGAATGAGAAGCGTATCATGGAAGCTCGGGGTGTTACATTCTCCCCTCCTTCAGTAAATTGCGTCCTCGCAATTTGAAATTTTTCTTTGAAAATAAAAGGTTAAAAAGAGAAAATAACTTTGAGGAAAACCCACATTGGAAATAAGATTAATAAAATTTAGCCTTAATAAGAGGGAAAGGGAAATGAAAACTTCACCACCCAATTATGATCTCGATTAAGAGAAAATTGGTGGCAATTAGAGACATATAATTGGAGGAAAAACGTAAATATTTGTAGGGAGTTATTGAGGTCATTAATCACAATCAACTGTCAAATTGAGGGCCTCAAAGCCTTCAATCTATGTTGATTTAAAATATCATCAATTCAACAAGACATAAGGTATTAGGATAACAAATTTTTTTGTTTTAATATCCCTTTACTAAAGTTTACGAATTAATTTATTCTTTGAATAAGAGATAGGTATATATATATTTATGCTTGACAATTAGAGTTTCAACCTTCAACTCGTCTTTCACTCAAAAAGATAATAGAACTCAAAAATATTATACCTAAACTAATTGTATAAGGTTCCAAATGTTAACACATACCATTTAGATTAGTAAAATTATTTTGTAATAACTGGGGACTTCCTGTAGGCTAGTGGTAGGAAATAAAGGCTTGTCGCACTATGGTTGTGGGTTCGATTCCTGCAGCTTTGTCCGACGCGACGGGTTATGCCCCACCCTGCAGGTTGTCCTTTTCCTAAAACTACAGTATCTTAATATTTCAAAAATAATCTTCATAAATTTTTTAACCTTAAACATTACTATCCAAATATTAACTTAATACACTCTAACCTTTATAGTTATCCAAAATACCTCTGTCCAGAATTTCTCTAAAAGGTCTCTAAATTCCAAAATCAATTGTAACATCAGATTCCCCAAACAAATTAAAGTTTCTCTTTTTGTCACATACAAAAAATATGATTACCTTCATCATATTAAAACCTTAATTAAATCAACAAGTACTGCAGTACAATACTTATATATATATCACATTATTCTAATAACCAGAATATAATCCATGAGTCCAAAATCACCAATACGTTAGTTATTCTGATTCAACTTAAGTAACAGCATAACATTGTCCTTGATCCCTTGGCCTTTTCTGAGGTAAGTTTCCCTGACGCTTAGGACATTCATTTGCATAATGCCCCATTTCCCTACAATTGTAGAATTCAACATTGATAGCCTCTTTCTTTCCCTTACAATCACGAGCCTGGTGACCATTCTCCCCACATTTATAACAAACTCCCATTCCTTTTAGGCAAGTACCAGGGTGATTCTTCCCACAATTATCACATAATGGAAAATCCTTCTTTCCCTTTTTCCCTTTATCTGTCTCTTGTTCCACCGTTATCTTATTCTCTTGCTTTACTTTGTTGTCATAAGACATAGAGAATTCCTTTTCTGTCTTGATAGCACACGAGACAATATCTTCGTATGATGAGAAGGATTGTGATACTAAAGCTCGACGGAGAAATGGTTTTAACCCATCAAAGAAACGATCAATCTTACTCTTTTGGTTACGTATATAATCGGCAGCATGCCTCGGTAACCTTGTAAAGTTAGCCTCATACTTTGCGACATTCTCATCCTTCTTCTGCCTCAGACTTAGAAATTGCCTTTCCATATCTTCTTGATGGTCACGAGGAAAGTATTTTTCTAAGAACAGCTCTTTGAACTCCTGCCATTCCATGTTTGTTAATTCATCATCTTCCTTTGTGTTTTGAATTAGTGACCACCATTTATCGGCATCTCCAGTGAGGCGGTAAACTGCCATGACATCTTTCTCCCTTTCACTACTCCCCAAGGCATGGAATATTTTCTCTAAGGAATTTATCCATTGCTCAGCTACTATAGGATTTGTACTCCCATTGAAGGTTGGTGGTTGTTGCCTCGTAAAACGATCTAGCATTGATCCTCCACGTTGCGGATCAGGGTGCTCCATACGAGTAAGGTTATTATTCATAACCTGCGTGAGTTGTCCCAGTACGGTGAGAAGCTGATCAGCACCAGTTGTATCACTAGCTCCACCATAATTATCTTGAGCATGAGGGAAATCCCTACACGGAGTGCGTGCATTGATACGGTTTCCATTCCTTCCACTAGGTGCCATTTCTAAATAATGGCATAAACTGGATTAGTTTATGAATCAAAATACATAATTCCATACTTGTAAAACACTTAACATAAATTGAACTAATTATGGATATAATCCATAATTATAAAAAAAATCTTTGAGGAAGTATATACTCGTAACCCTTCATAGTGGTTTGTAAAGAAAATGGGAATTATCCTAAGCATATCCCCGGGGAGTGTTGTAACCAAGAGTGCAGCAAGGCCCGTTGTCGTGCACCAGTTCCCGTTCGAGTCTAGCTCAAAGCGGTGTTTTCGGGTTTTACCCCTAGGTACATCTGTGCCAGAGCCGCCTCTACCTGCTCGTATCCAGACAGGGATGTATTGCTCAGAAAACTCACAACATCTCTACAATACCAAAATTCTAGGAAGTTCTTCTATACTAATCCTCAAGGTCTATCTTCGGGCTATGTGCTCTAAAAAGAGTTTATCTAAATCTAGCTTCCAAGGTTAGTACTAAACTGCCTCTGATACCAACTGTAACGCCCCGACCCCAGCTACCCAGAGCTGGTGCATTACTTCGTAGCATTGGCATGATCACAAAGGATCAGGTCTCGAAAGACCGATTAGTTTAGTAGCCTTGGAAACACTAGATACATTCATAAGTCTTTCGTTACATCATAAAGTAAAAAAAACTAATAACAAAGTCTTCATAGTCCACACTCATATCCTCTTCTGACTATCCCTGCAGGTCATTCATAAAATACTTCTTCACATCCTGAAAAATATTAAAACATTGAAAGGGGTGAGCTCAGATGCTCAGTAAGGATAACAATATTGCGGAAGCTTTTATAAATAAACATTAACATTTAAGGCAATGTATAACTAAAACAAAAGCCTTTTTAAACTTGAACATCAGAATAATATGGAAAAAATAAAATTAAATAATTCCATTTACTTACTCACATGGATATTCTACTAGTTGAATAATCACAGGCAATATCAATAACAACTTTCATAATGAGGGAATTTATAATGCCAGACATTCTGAAACATTTTGTCAAGGCCTCGTCCAAGATGTCTAAAATGATTAAGGCCTCGGCCAAAACCATAAATCAAAATGGGAAAGGGCCTCGGCCAATTCCACGTCTAGTTGTCTCATGAGACCTACCGATGCATCGAGGAGCTATAGCGGGCTCCACCCGTCACTTATTAAGTCCAATACACTCCTCATATGAATAGGTTTAAACATATCATAAACCATAACATAATCATATCACATAAAACATGCATAAAGGAAACATAACATTTCCACATTTCAATCCCAATATATCAATACAACACATTGATATAATAAAAACACTTTCAAAACCATTTTCAATACCAAAATAAAATAAAGTTAAAACTTTGTATATATTTTTCATTAAAAAAAATGATGGCTTGTAGAGGAAGCCGAAACTCAAATAATGGTCGTGGTGGCGGAGAAGTCGTTGTCGCCGCATATGTACGGAAATAAAAACATTCCCTTTTGTTTTTTAGCAAAACTCTTCGTATAAAAAAGATTCCTTTTGAATAAACGTAGAAGTCAAATGGGTTTATACACCGTATAAAATAAAGTTGTGTGTAAAACCAAATATGCCTCAATGAAAGGAGATTGAGACGAAGTCCTTAAAAAGATTATTTTTAAAATTAAATAGATCTATTATGTGTATTCACTATAGGTACACATAAAGAAAGTAAAAATACAGAATAATACATAATAATATCATGACATAATTTGAAAGTATAAGATTAACCCAAAGAATGGAAATTGGGTTAAGAAATTCCCTTACCTCGTGTCTGACTTGACTCAACCATTCATTAACCTCCTGAATAATAAACTATAGTTAATATATACCTTATTAAGAACCATTTTTAATTTCATTATCCTTTTTATATCACTTATTACAATGTTATGAACATTATGTAATTATTTAAGTTAATAACGGTCGTTTTGTCGATCTTTGGTACTTGAGTCAACAATAAACTTCTTATAATTACAAGTTGTTTATGTGGTAGAATATCCATTATCTCCAGAATTATATTCACGATTTATATGACATATATATCATATATATCCAGTATATACATTCATTTATAATATTACGTAACATTTAGAGGTAATAAATGAAATGCACTGTTCATGGAGACGGTAAGCCGTACGTACGCGTGAACGCTACTTTCATTTCAATTTCATATTTAATGGAATGAAATCATAATGATATAAATGTATAATATAATTCCAGTATAATATAGTGTATAATACCATTTACTCCATCCTTTATACATCCCACATATGGCATTAACGATTCAAATCACTTTGAGGGGGCAGTAGTCCGCACTTCCTAAAATGAAATTATCGCGTTTTACCCATAATGGAAATCATAAATTATGCCATAAATGAGAAATACAGAAGAATAAGTAAAACATAAACATATTATATATCATATATAAAAATAGTGACATCTTAATGGCCACCTTTTAAGGTATTATATGAGTGTTTAACAATCATCATTTCGTGAGGCAGAAATTCGCCATCCACAAAAACCGTATGTTCTTTAACCATTAGATGTAGGTGTGTGTAAGTGTAGCTCGAATCAATCTTATAAAAACATCCTATTATATTGAGGATACTGTTGTTGTTACAAAATAAATTAATAATAAGAGTTTAGGGGGTTGGAGAAGAAAACAAAACAAAACAACATTAGAGAAGACATTACCTCAAAATCGGGTAACTCTTTTTGATTTGAGCCAATGGCTTCCTTGGGAAGAGTTCTGCCCAAAGTGAGGCTTCTAGGAGTAAGAGGGGAAAGGTGGGAGAGTATTTTGTCAGATTTTGGCCGAGCCAAATGGCTTGAAAGTGTAAATGAGGTGGGAGAGTTGGGGGCCTTTTATAAGTGGAGAGGAGGGGCTCTTTTGGAAAGATTGAAATGTTACATTATTATACAATGCTTTTTGGATTCTAAAGGTCCCACACTTATATAATTCGTGGCTATGGTGATAAGGGTTCGAAATCTCTTCATACAATAGGCTTTGGACAAGTGTATGCCTTGGATTTTTCATTATCTTCTCATTTTATTTAAATCGTTAAATAATGAGGTCATCGCCGCATCATAATGATGTCATAAATAATTTAATTTATATAATGTCTGAAAATTATAAAAAAATACTATTATTTAGGAAATCTTTTTATCTTTCTAATGAATATTTATAATCCAAATTTGGACTTGTGTAACCCCACCTAAAAACTGTTTTAGTAAAACAACTCATGTTTGTGTCAATTTAATTTTAACATTAAATAAATATATATTAATGTCATTTTCCAACTAAAGTGGATCCATGGGGTCCCCAAGTTTACCCATGGGTTGTCTCAGTCTCCCATGACTCATCCAATAGGAGTAGGACAAGTGTCATGCTCATCTCATATTATTAAAACATTATTTGTACCTTAAACTACACTAATTACCTCTAATCGCGATTAAGAACTTAAAAGTTACTATTCACCAAAAAATTATTTTAATCTCATTGAACCACATTTTACTTCTTAATGAAAACAATGTATGTCGGATTTTTGAAAATCAAATCACATAAGTGGTAATATTTTATTTAAACAAAAAATCAGTTATTTAACTACCACTTAGTGGTTTCACTATTCATCAAAAATTGATGTTTTTCAGAACAATGCCAAAATTTCACCCTATGCTATAATTTATATTCCAAATTCAAAAATGATGTATATTTTACAAAATTCCAAACATATAATTTGAATTAATTAATTTTATAATTAATTCCCACTGTCACAACAAATAGCGTGTTTTTAAGAAACAATTTATATCAAAAGATTGGCAATTGTTTATGTCCAATTTCAATTTTAAATTAATTGTAATGACCACCATTGGATAAAATGGTAAAAATATATTATAATTATACTTTAAAACCACTAAGTAGTATAATTTATCACAATAAATTATTTTGATTAAAAAAGTTGTTCTAAGTATTTTTCACTTTTCTTAAAAAAATTGGAAGTTCTCAGAAAGTTACAAAAAATTCAACTTAGGATAATTTAGATATTAAAAATAAAAAAATGAATTCCATTTTGAAATATAAAATTTCTATAATTTAAAAAGTGGTTATTACTATTCATAATGGCTACTTTGATTAGTCGCGGTGTTTTAGAACTTGAAGTTGCGTACAATACAAGTTATTGCATTATTGAATGAGAAGCGTATCCTGGAAGCTCGGGGTGTTACATCCATGATAGAATAACATATTCATATGGACTTGATATAAAAGAGTGACATAAACTATGGCATAATCATGATCGTTGAAATTTTATTCAAGTATGGCCCTCGAAACATTCATCACATTTTAATCATAGGATTACCATATGTATACCTACTTTTCGATTTTGATAAACTAATGTGCACCCTATTAAGGATTGGGATACCAATCCATATAAACTATTTAGGTAAAAGATAACCTAATGTGCAACTTTTGGTCTCACAAAAAAATTAAAAATTACAAAATGAATTAGAGGGATATAATAGACCCCTCCATCATATAATTATAATCCATTCTTCCGTAAGACACAATATTATGAATACATTTATCAAATAATGTTAACTTAACATATGGTGAATAAAATGGGTTGCTTTAATATTTTATAATAATAATAATAATAAACATAGAGAATGAATAAGTAATGTTTTATAGGATCTTAGTCTTTTGGAAACATATGTAGCATAAAATTATGTTAGCGTATATGAAAAATTCAATTAAATCATCATAGGAATATTTTTTCTAGAAAATAAAATAATCATTTTGGTGTCACAAATTTAATATCTAAATATATCAAAAATATTAAGGAAATGAAATAAATTTTAAGGATTTGTTGAAACTAATAATTTCACCATTAAACTATAGAGAATTCATGATTTTATAAAATTTCCTTATTGCTAAAATAGTGTAAAACAAATGTTCTCTTAAAATCATCTTTAAAAAGTACCTCATTCAGAAAATAAAAAAAAAAGATTACTCTTATTAATTAAAGGACAAATTAAAATATTGTTAAAAATTATTTTAATCAATCATTGTATAATTTTTAAAACATTATTAAAACCATTATAAATAAAAAAAATTACATGTAAGAAAAGTTTTACCATATGAATTGATAAATAAAGTTAGTTTTCCACTAAAATAATATCTTAGATTATTGAGAAAATCGGGGGAGGAGAAAAAATGAAAAATTGTAAATTTCTAGAAACCCCCATAGGATAAAGAAACAAAAAAATGATAGATATATAATATAATTTTATCATTGAAATTTTATACATAAGTATTTCTGATAGAACATGAGATTGTAATATAAAAACATTACCACTTTGGAAACATATGTACCATAACCTTCATTAATGAAATACCATCAAATAAAACAATTAATTTCATTAAAATCAATATATTCATGATATAACTTATCAAAGTGAAAATAATTACACCTCATTAAGGAAGACTGGTGTGTAATATAAAATATGTCCTGATAAAGAGAGATTATGATGATAAACCCTTTACACTTTGGAAACATTTGATTAAAAACCACATTGATTAAATATTTTGAATTTTTAAATTAAGTGCCATGAATTAATAATAACCCTTAATACAAAATATTAATTTATAAATTTAATCACCTTATAAATATAAATAGTTACACAACATCAAACATGTCCAAATGAATAAATATAGAGATTAAGAACACTAACCACCTGTCTATAGTGATTTTTAAGAACTATAAAAAATTTAATAATAAATTATGATTTATTATTATTCCATAAGAGAACCATTTACATACTTATAATATAATATATCAAAAAATAATAACTTTGCAATAATAATATTTTATTAATTCATTATAAAAATCATTATTTCGATGGTAAATACTTTATTTTTCATGAATGTTTCAGTTCTAATATTCATTAGCATGTATATTGACCATGGTTCCATAATCACAAGAATTTTAATATTTATACAAATATATTAATTATTGATAATATAAATATTCCTAAACAACCATCAAATGTGTAGAGTGAACAATTATTTACATGATTTTTAGAGGTGTTTGTCTATATGTATATATGAATATTATTTTATTAATTTTTAATTAAAGTTAGGAAATAATGATAAAATAATATTTTATCATTATCAAATCATAATGATGTCATAAAAATATTTTATATTTATGAAATCTATTATTATATCCATCAATGTGATGAAGTGATGTAAAATGATTCATATCAATATGTGGAGGCGATTGTCCAAGAATATAGATGTGCCATACATTTGATTCATATTTGATTATGTTTATAAAAATAAATAATCCATTTTACAAGATTCAATTCCAAGAACTGGATGAAATATATTTAACTGTAAATTATTAAATGGTAATTAAAAATAGTATGTAGATATGTATTTTTTAATCTGAAAATGATTTTGATCCAAAATTAGATATTTTGATATCTAATTATTAATTAATTATATTATATAAAATTTAAGGTTATTAATTTGATATTAATTATAATTAAAAAAATAATGTAAATTTCATATAAATTTAACTAAATATGAGGAATTATAATTTTTATAAAAATAGTTATTTTTAATATGACCCAAAAAAGCAAAAATTCTCAGAAAAATACAAATAAATAAACGAAAGATAATATTGATATGATGATTTTATAATTGAAAATAATTTTCTAAAATACACATTCTACATAATACTTTTAAATTATTTTAATTTCTATAAATGCAATAAATTAGATACATTTTTTGAATAAAAAATAAGAATAAAATGAAATTTTTGAGAATTGAGAATTATGTATTATTAATTAATAAATACATTTTCAATATATATATCTGGTATACATAATTTTTAATAAATATATTATTCATTTTTATAATTCCAATTTTATGGCTAGGCTCTAATGGTCTAGGTTATATAATAATTACATTAAATGATATCGTAGTTCATTTAATGATCAATGTATCATATCATGAATTTTATCGAGAATCATTTTCTATTAATATATAATTTTGGGATTTACAATTTAAAGCATAGATTGTTTATAAAAAAGTATTTTTCAAAATCCATCATAGATAAAATCTCAAATATGTTCATATGGTATCCTAACTTTTATTTTTTACTATATTAGTGTAATCAAAAAACAAACACAAAATGAGGGAACATAATCCAATTATTGTCAAACAATACATTATTACACATATTCATGGGAATTCATATTTGGATAAAACTGACCTAGTTGGTTGATTGTGATCATGAAAAGTGTTTTCTTTAGATAAAATATATAGTTAGTTATTTATTAGATTTAGAATCTCACCATCTTATCTCTTATATTCTATTTACTCATAAATTCTTATAAGGATTTACTTTTAATTTATTTCACATTAAATTTTTATTCTTTCTCTCAAAAAAATTATATATGACACATTATATGACTCATGATTTTCGTTACACACTCAAAATAAATTTCCATTGTATTTAATGAAATGAAAATATATCACATAAATAATGAAGTAGTCTGTGACTGTATTTCACCACAAAGAATATTTTTTTGAATAAGTGGTGAATGTTTTTATAATTTATTCTCATTGAAATAAACATATTTGACATGTTCGTATACGATCATCTCAGAAAATATTTTTCATCCTTACATGAGTATTCTAGGAAATTAAATTAATATTAAATAAGTAAATTTTTATTTCTTAGTCAATGTGAAGGTATATACTCCATACCATTATATGTTTCTAAATCTGAGTCATAGATTTTATATTATTAACATAACTATTTACAATGAGTATCCTGTTAAATAGAAAATAAATTTCACATATAATGATTCTCCCACAATGTTTCATTTAGTTATAGTAGATTTTTTTAATTTTTTAAAAGTTTAATTAATTTCTTGGCTATGTGAGAAAATTTTCTTCAAACTCATGATTTATTAGTCAACTATTGTTGTTTATCTTACTATATGATCCATTTAGATGATCAAAATAAGATACGATATATATTCAATGTCAGATAATCCAGATTATAAAATTATTTCTCAATCACTTCAATTAAAACTTCGAGGGTTTTCTTCTTAGTATGTAATCATCGATTCCTCAGGTAATGAAAGTTGTATACTTTTCACAAGAAACACTCAACTTTAGTCTCTATTCTTTTCTTCCTCTCTCTTTAAAATTATCAAACTATTTCTATCTCCAATATTGTTTATGTAATGAATAATGATATCCTCAATTATCATATCATGACCGTCCTTCATTCATTTTCATTGTTTTTTTCATTATCAATTTACAAAATCATGTCCTGTTTATAGAAAACGTTTTTAAAACAAAATCATTACATTGACTTCCATGTCCTCATGAAAATCATAAATCAGTTCAAAAATGGTCTCTCCAATCAATTATTCTATTATTCATCACTCACTGTGTCCTCAATCACTATATATAGATAATTCTTATTAATTATCAATAATGTTCTCATTTTTAATTAATTCATAAATAGAACAATGATTTTATAGTTAAAGAACAACACAACTTCTTCCCAATTTATAAACATATCAACCATGGTGACTTTGGGATATCATATTCTATGATTCCAAATTTCTAATAATCCATTTATTTGTTAAATTTTTATGCCCAAAAAATTATTTTATAATACATATAAATTATTATGAAATAATCCTAAATTCATATGTTCTCTTACCTTTTCTGAATAATAACACAAAAAAATTAATAATTGTGTCTACAAAGTTCTTACATGCTTCCCAAAAAATATCTTTCTCTCCATACTATTTTAGATTTATGTTATCTCTAATATCTTATCTAAATGAATAATGTATAATTATTATTATTCAGTTTTATATAGAGAATATAAGATTTTTGAAATCATTAATAATGTCTTATTAATTTTGAGAAACCTCTTACAAACTCAACCCTAAGATAAATTTTAAATATAAGTTCTACATAGAACATAAAATGTCTTATGAAATAATTAAATTTCCTAAAAATTGTATAAAAGACTTATGAAATTCATTTATAAAATTATTAAATATTCATAAAATTATAAAATCTTCATAGATCATCCATTTTTCTAGATACTATATTGAAATTATATACATCATCTACTACTCAAATTTCTTTATTCAAACACCTTGAAATCATCTCAATAAGGTTTAGGAAAACATTAAAATGTAAGAAAACATTTTACAATGATTCACTCAAATGATAAAATAAAAAAACCTCTTTTAATAAATTTAATTTTGTTCTTATCATAACATTCATAAAAAAATTTCATTAATTGTATTATAACCATAGAAATAAAAAATCAACACAAGTTAAATGAAAGAATCATATGTGTGTTACCCCCAATTTTATATATAGATACTAATACGCGATGATGGTGAGCTTTTTGGACCAAAGTCTCAATAACCATGGATTAATTCTCTATAGATATCTCAATACCAAAACAATACTAACACCTTATATGATATATGATTCCAACCTTTACATTCAACATCATATGGCATAGAAAAATCCTAGCCATGAATTAACATAACTAAATATTTATTGTATATATCATGTGCACTCAAAAATTCATAGTTTACCACTTATAATAATTACCTTATTAGATTATACTAATGAATAATTCAATTCATAAAATCAAATTTATATTTATTAAAAATAAATCTTGATATAAAAGAAATTAATGAAAAATTTTAAAAATTATAGTTAAGATAATAATTATGAATAATTTATAAATAAAAAATTATAATCATTTTATAATTTAGAAAGGATTTAGGTATATTCAAGAAATATATAATCATTTAAATATAATATTTTTTAATATTATATATTTCATATTTTTCATTTTTATGGAATTTAACATAAAAAGATTATGTTATATTTGAAAATGTTTATAATAAATTAAAAATTTCACATTTTTTAACACTATATATAATATAAATATAAAAAAAATCAACATTTTAATCTTTTGATCTAATCAAACAAAACTAATTTTTACATTATTTATATAAATTTAAAATTATCCTTTCATTTTGATAATTTTATACTAACATTTACACAAGTCTCATAAAAAAAATATAAAATACAATATATATTGATTTTAAAAAAATATATAAAGAGTTTATAAATATATATTCCATTTTACTATATATTAATATGAGGACATATGAACCATAATGTAATTGGTACGGATCAAAAATACCTTTTTCCTAAATAAGTGAATGTATTTTGAGATTTTTTTTTAAAAACATTAATATAATTTTAAAATCCATTATCTTTTTTATGTAAACTATGATCTTATTTAACCCTGGTGAAATTACTTTTCATGTGTAAGAATACTAATTTGATTTAGGTGCCTCCATTTTTAACCAAAACAAATAATTAATAATAAAGAAATACAAGATTCTTTCCCCTATAAAACACAATATTTTTTATCCCTATCGATAACCCTTATGAAAGGAAGAACACGCCAACATGTTATGGACATAGTAATTTTTTAAAGATCCCCTAAAAGCCAAAATTTTAAAAACATGATATTGTTTCACTAGATTATGTCATGTTTATATTATAATCAATACATTTTAATAGAAACCAAAAGTGATTTTTAGATAAACTAGGATATAATGATACATTTTATGATTCGTTATATTTCATGAATTATTCACTTGATTGTTTTCAACAAAACATAATGTGGTTTTATAAATTTTTATAAGGGTTTTTATTTTCAATATAAAATAGATTGCGGGCTGGAAATATTCATGAGGAATTATGATTTTCTAGAAAAAATTATTTGTTTCTATAAATGCTCATTTTTTCATTTTTTTTATAGAATTAAACATTCCATACAAATTATTTAAAATAATTTCAGATGCCAATGAATGGATTTATAGGGGTAAAACTTCTCTAAAAATAGTTGAAAATTATTAATCAAAACATTATTTTCTCAATATATATAAAATTATCATTTTATTTAATATATTAAATTAGAAACATGTACCTTTATCTATATGTTAGGAATGTAAAAATTTTAAACATAATATTTAAATTATAACAATGAAATAACAAATAAAATAATTTTTCTAGTGTATCTACATGTTATAATAGTGTATTAATTCATGTGAATGATTATACTCATTCCATGGTTAGTAGAAAATATTGTTGAAGGATTTTGGATAATCTGGATCTAAATATATTTTTTCATTGATGTTTATTATTTAGTAGTGGTGTAAAACTACCAATCTCCTAATCATGGAAGGATTTTATAATAAATGAGGGAACACTTCAATGCCATAATCTGTACATAAAATTCTGATAATAATGTTCATCAATACAAATGATTTTCTAACTCATTTTCCATCAATAATGATTATTATATCTCTCAATTATTTCATATTACATCATCAAAACTACTATATTTGTCATTCCTAATTGATTATGATAGATTAGAGTATTAGAATTTGGTTGAGTGAAAAAATATAACATAATGTAAACATTTTCATGAAATTAACAAATATATAGTGGAAATAACTTTATCAGGGTTTAAACCACAACAAAATAGGTTGTGGTTTAAACCTTAACATAAAATTTAAAACAAAACACACATCATATGTATTTTTATTTTTCAATAATTGTGGTTAAATATTGGATTTTCATTATATCCTTCTAATTTTTTCAATTTATAATAAATATCTTCCCAATTTTATGTGGTTTTAGTAATTCTTAGTATGTGTGTATGTTTTTTTACCAAAATTCAAAATAATAATTATACATAATTTTTTGAGTTTATTATATGTGTTATTTGATATTGTTTTTATTGAAAAAAATAGAGAAATATTTCATAATGTGTAGAAATCATTGTAAATTATATAATATCTCACATACAAGAGGGTAATTCATTATTTTTTACAAGAGGTTATGATTTAAAAAAATTAAAAAGTGGAAAATGTCATTAATAGATTTTTTATAGAAGATGGAAGCTCAAATATTGAGTTAATAACTGATATAAATATTTATGGAATTGGATTTTATGAATTACTATGAGGAGCATAAATTTACAGTTATTTTTTACAGTGAAAATGAATTGGGCTATATAAGAGTTAATGAGTTATTTTCTAATGACATATACCTGAATTAAATGATCATAATTTCAGTTGATAGTGTTGATGTTATGTACAGTTTCATAATTGTGAATATTTTTTTGGTGTTCCCCCAAACCTAAATGGGTAGATAATAGAGTTCAAAATGGTTTTTTATATTTCGGTATTATTTGTTATAAAAAATGGAATGAATGATGATATAATATATAATATTTACATTAATGAATTATTTTAGTATATTTATGTTATTTTGAGTAAAATACATTTTTTCATTCTAAAATCCATTACGTGGTGTTTCATATGAAACAATAGAATATGTCGTGAGATTTAGAAATTTATATGAGTGAGTTATGAAAAATTATCATAGTTTTCTATAGAATATTTTTTCATCTAAAAACTTATATGATAATATAAAATTTCTATATTATAACTCAATTTGATTTTTTTCACAAGATCCACTTCCAAATTTTTATTAGTAAATAATTCAAACCATGATTTGTAGTTTAATGAAATATGGATAAAAAAATTTTGAATCTTGGGAGAAGAAAAATATGAAAAAAAAGAATATCAAAGGATCTATTGGATATAATTTTTAAATAAATTTATATATGAATTAATTCATATCATGGTAGAGGTTTCAATGATGAAAATGTCTTACAATCAATGTATTCAAAATATATAAGATGCATAAATAGAAATTATAATTATGTTGGAAGTATTGAAGTGTGGGAGGGGAATCCTGTGAAGATTTTCCTCTATTCACTTCATTAGACAACATCTTCCCATTAATTCAGAAATCAATTAATCTAGGTCCTTCCACTCCAAAAATAAATCATTTAAACGACACAATAATACAATTTACCCAATTCATCCTTCCCCACATAGAGAATAAAGGAAGTTGCATCATATTTTATCACTGGATTTTTTATTTTACTTTGAAATAAATCTCCCACATCATATAAAAACAATTGCATTGATATATAACTCCAAACCTTATTCCATAATTGATTACACAACACACAATCTCTTTATAGCTACTAAAGACTCTTATGGAGAAATACCTTTTGATACTTTCTTTAACCCACTAAATTATTGGTCAGCCTTACAATCTAGTTAGATGATAATTCCAGAAGTTTGAAACATATGTCTTCTAAAATTAGCCTCATTGGTTCTGATAGATCCGTCATCTTTTTTAACTAACTCAAGGAACACCTTTCATATCTTCATATGAATAGCATGAGTAATGTAATTATTGAAGAATATGTTCATAAAATCATCCCTATACATGGAATAAATTTTTTTTTCTTCATATTCTTGATTAGAGTCCACCATTGGTTAGCTTCACCATCTAAATGATAAACAATAAGGATAACTTTATCTTGTTACAAACATAGGATGATAGGAAATATATTTTCAGTTATACTGATCCATAAATCAGCAAAAAGTGGATCAAAAGGCCTATATAAAGAAGGTGGATGATTCTTCATCATGAACCCAAAATAATGTTTCTCCACCCTTTTCTCATTTCTAAATCCATTATGGTTCACAGTGTGATATATTTGGGTGAGAACAGAAAAACGTTTTTTCACTCCAGCACCCATAGCATTCGTTTTCTTAAGAGGACTCTATTTTCATTGTTCATATTAATAATGTTTAATATAGTTTTTTTGGGTTCCAACCATTTACTCAAACCAAAATTGTAGAGTAATAAATAGTTCTCATAGTGAGGAACCACATAATCATGAAAACTCGATTATAGTTCCTTGATGGGTGACCTCCTGTGATGTTTTTCCACATGTGTGAGTGAGCATAAATCACACTAAAAGTACATATGAAAGCCTTTTAGGATTATTATTAGTATGATAAGTGACCCCATTGGGTAAAATCATGTGGTTTGTGTTGAAGGAAACAAGGTCTTACTAGAGTTCCATGGGTACAAATTACCATGCGGATGGCCTTACAGTATAGGTCATTGTACTCCCCATATTGGTGTCATATTGATTTTTATAGTATGCCAAAAACACGCATCATAGTATACACACAGAAATTATTATTAGACATAAAGGTATAGGTTGGGCCTTATAATCAATTATTAGGATAGGGAATCATGAAGGGGTAGGTAAAGATATTAATTAGGTGAGGATGGTATACTTTTTTAGTAAATCCCCATTTTTTCATTATATATATGTGTGTGTATTACATGTATATGATTATCCCACTTGGTGATCACTATTTGGGCTTATAGGTTTATGACATGACTTTGATTAATCTTATATTTGATTGGGATATATATTTATTGGTTGTACATCCAATTTTATTCAATAATCATATCTCGATACTGTTAAATCATGAATTATTATCAATTTATTATCATTGTATTATGATAATAGTCTAACCATGGTATGGATTAGGCCCTAACAATTAGTTTTTATCCTCTATCATATACAGATTTATTCTTGATATCATTCCATACACCCAACATGGGAAAGAGATTGGTTCCCAGGTTTGGAATATCAAAAAATAGAATTATAAAAAAAAATTATAGTTATGAATTAGAAATTGGAAAATGGAGTTGGGGTATTCAGGAAATTGAGATGGAGGCTATAAGTCCACTTAACTAGAAAATTCATATTATAATTATAAAATTTCATGGGTCATCTGATATTTTTTATTTATTTTCTATTCAAATTGAGATATTCATAATCAATTTGGATGTATCGAGGTGATTAATTTATTATTGGACTTAGTTGATAACTGATATCTCATACATGCATCATACATAACATATAAATTCATGTTACATGTGCCTGAATATATATGATAGGAAATTAATCATAGAAAACATAATTGATTAGATATAATAATAACAATGATTTATTTATTTATTTTAGAAATGAATTATTTTTTGTCTATTAATTGAATAAGACCTAAAATGATAAATTTCATAAAGATTATTACCTTAATTATAATGATTATGTAAAATTCGAATAAGTTTTAATAATAAAATTATTTCAAGTGTGTTTGAATTTGACGCCTGGAGATTAAAATACAATAATGGTTTGGATAGTTTCTCCAATATGTATATTTTACCTACAGAAATGGTGTGGTTGATTAGGGTATAAAAGTAAGAATATATGGGTTTTCATAATCCATGTAGAATGGATTAATATTGGTATAAGTGGTAAATAAAATTTTGTGCTTAAATATGCCTAAATTATATTCATATTATTGATTAGTTTTAAAATTTTATTAAAATAATTGTTTTAGAATTGAAACAATATACAACAATAATGGAATGTAGTGGACCTCAAGGAGGGGTGGTCTGATTATTATCCTCTTTGGGTTTATTAGGGGACTTAAATTAATGACTAAATGATTAAATTCATAATGAGGATAATCTTCTTGTTGGGGTGAGGAATCTAATGGGGCAGGGCTATAATAATGGGTCATATCTTATAAAGTTATATTCAATAAAAATTTTCTTATAGGATATAATAGACTATAGTTCATATATGATTATTTTCATGGGATAATTTTAAATTCATGAATATTAAGACCCCAAAGTAGTGGAAGGTGAATCTAGAGTCATTTATGTTGAATATTTAATTGAGGAATTAGTGTAACATCATAGTACAGGTCAGAAAGTATACAGATTTATCATGGGAGTATATTTAGACCGACTTATTTGAAAAATCCATTCATGAGAAATTGATGATTGAACAAGATTATATGTTTATGTATATTAGGTAAAGATTAGTTATTTGATGCCATAATGAACTCATTTCATGGATCTACTATAGTTTTCAGAGGTGTTTGGAAGACATTATGACATGATGACTAGCTATTTTGATGGTGGTTTATGTTCTCTATTTTTTGTAAATGTTATTAATGTTTAGCTGAATATTTTTTTTAGAGGGAAAAAATAAAGGTTTACTTGATCCTAAAAGAATTTTTGATAGTTTTGGATTAATATTGTTAAATCAAATTATATTATATTGGATATAATCCATATGAAATTGGAAAATGATAATTGATGAAATATGAAAGTCATTTAAGTGGCCGCATTGCAATACCTCATTCTGACTCAAAAGTATTAAGATGAGGCACTACAAGGTCTCATTAATTCCCATCATTATGTAAGGATCTTATGACTGATAATTATGGTATAAGTCATACAGTGTGGATATTATTTTCTCGATACAAGGTGAACACAATGTGAAATAATAGTAGAAAAAAATACCTATATATTTTGTAGAAAATAAATATGGTAATATACCACAAGATAAAAAACAAAAGATATAGAAAAAGAAGAAAAAACAAATCAAGAAAATTTTTAGAAGGATCAATTCTTATGGAGGTTCAACATATACAACATAAAAAATAACTAAAAAATAACATATGAATAATAGAAACTAATCCTAGAAATTGTAGTTCAATTTCATAAAATCCCTACATGTACATTATCAGTATACTAAAATAGGGTTGTTACCGTTTGTTGTATCCTTAAAAAAGGTTATCACAAGATCCAGGGTTCCCATGTATTGTTGGAGTAATAATGCAATATCCAAGATATCATGATGTTATATTACTATTTATTTGTGTGTTTCAATTCATTAATGTTTTTAAAGAAATATTTATTTGTTGAATTATCAGGATTGGGTGTTTTCTGGGGGGTTGGGACAAAAAATAAGGGAGAACTAAGTCATGTAGTGAATATTTCATGGTCAGTTCATAGTTATTAGAAACTTTTTACACTACTCGTGCATGTATATAGGTGGGGTTCTCAATATGAAGAAACTGTGATTCGGGGGGGAGGATAAACCATGTAAGATTGGATAGAGCTATCCTTTACGGTAATCCCATAGAATGTCAAACTATATGAGATTCCAATGAAACCGTGTGTTCATTCCACCCTCTTAGATAGAGGGTGGTGCACAGTTGGGGAATAGTTTGGCCAATCCAGTAGCAAGACCTTTTCCCCTATTCGAAGTGGGTTTTTATGATTTTCACTCTTGGAAAATTAATATCTCTAACTTATTATTTTTCTTCATTTATCACCTTTGATCCTTAGTGACAAACTAAATTTCCCTGAACATACAATGGATTATCTCCACTAGTTCTATGCCATTTAGAGTGTTGGTTTCAAATCAATGCATTGAGTGAGTCTAAAACTCCCCTTTGGTATTTTCTCTAGATTATGTCATATTTATTTTATCTTTTTAATCTAAATACCGAAAATCTTCATTTTTTTACGATCATAGGTTGGGCCACTAAAGGGTGTTTGAATCAAAATAAAATTATAGGGTTATCTGAGTGTTCATCCTTATAATCATGGTAGGTGGTCTAAAAGTCCTGTATTATAGACTTTTAAATTATTTATGTGTATATTGTAGTGCTTATTTATCTTTATATTTCCAAAATTCTTACCAAGGTATATATGATAAATTTATTGGGTAATGTTTAATTAAACCCATCATGATCATCATGGGAGGAATTAAGGTTAGTTTGAATAGGGTATGGGCCACCCATGGGGTGTTCCAATCCATGAACATCAAAATTGAAATGTTATGTGTAAAATAAAATTGAATTTACATAAATCCCTCGATGAATTTTATGAAATGTTAGCTTTTGTAATTAAATGAAACTAATGGTAATTGTGTATTGTTTATAACACGTAATAAGGGGACATTTGATATAATGTTAATGGGTAAGATTTATAATGGATTATAGTGGATATTTTTACTTTATTTGGAATTTATGTCATAAATTGGTTAATTGAGTTAAGTCATGTAAATGAGAATGTGTAAATATGATTAGTCTTAATTATGAATTATGTTTTGAACGAACATTTTTTATAAATGATGATTGTGTTAAGTGGATTATGGTTCATTTTTAGTAATTTCTTTTTGGTAAAAGAAGAATGTGAGCATGTATTAGTTGCATTTGGGGTATTTACTTGAGAATATAAAACCACTTTTTAGGTTACACTGAGGCTCTAAACCCCACCCAAAGAATGGATGGGTTATGGAGCATGCTGAGGCTATATGCCCCAAACGGTTTCATTTTATTAGACTACCCGTACTGAGGCTCCAAGGTATGTGTGGTCTATTTTTTTGTGAAATTTTCTCCAATGTGAGATATGTAACTTAAATAATCCCCTTAGGAATATTAGTTGGAAGGCATACACCATAGTGTAATTGATGAAATGTGTATCCTTTGGTACAATTGAAGAAAATGGTCTATGTGGATATTATTTACTAATGTACCATGATTTATCTTTTGTTTATCTTGTTATTCATTTAGTATATGAATATAATTAAATTATAAACTGGTTATTTTATACACTACACTGGTGGTGGCCTACTGAGTAATACTCATACCCTAATTATTCCCCCATTAGGTACTTGAGAAGATATCATGGTTGCATGTCAGGACAAGGGAAAGGACCTAATTCGTGATGGTTATTTGGTCATAGTTTCTCCATAGATGAGGGATCTAGACCTATATTCTTTAACCTATTTGAGGATTCATCAATTTTGATTTTATTTTTGGTATTATTACACTTGATACTTTTTAGCATGACTTAAAATAATCACTATTGGTTGTGGACTTGTATTTAGTTTCAATAAAATGTTTGGTAATTCATGTTCATGGTATACTTCTTATTGTATCATTTATTTTAAAAATAATATATAGTATATTACTCAAATAAAGATTTTTTATTCTACACATATATTATATTATACCCTCATTGCCAGTTTGAAGCCTCTAGAATGTTAGGAGGAGAGAATGAGGTCATGTGTCGACATAAATCAAGGAATCGGTTTGGTGGACATTCAATTGGGGATGTTACGAAGTGGTATAAGTGTGGTTTAATTTTCTATTTTTTTATTATTTTGGGATGGTATAAAGATGAATATTATGGGTTTAGCCTTCATAATGAGCTCATGAATTGTAGTTTCTAGTCCTTGTATGAGGTAAAATCCAAGTTCCCATGGTGGGATTGTTGTTCTTATTGTGTGTTGTTATAGTAGAATGATATTTCACCATTAGGTGAAGTACTTTTTTGTGATGTGACTATTTTATGATATATTCCTTGGGTATGAAATGGTATGAGGTTGTGAATTAATGGATAACATTAGAAACCTAGTGATATAGGTGGAATGCACCATGGTAGGAACACATGGGGGAGATGTCTGGGACATGAGAGATATAATGCCTTTAATTTAATTTAAAAATTTGAATGAATTGGTGTGTAATTAAGATAATGAAAACATGTAAGTGGAAAGAATGTGTAATAATTGATAAATAATAGTGTCTAATGAAATGTTCTAAATGAGTTAAAATTCTTGTTTTATTACATTGTATAGAATGAAAGGTTTGTTTTATACCAACATTCTCATTGTGTAAGTGATAATCATTAAAGAGGGATGTTAAATAAAGAGACTTGAGGGTGTGTGAGTTAGTTTACAGCATGTTAACCATGAACCATGGTAGGGATAGATAAGGGTCGTAATAGAGATTTTAATATGACCTTTGGGATAGTGTATGAAAAAATGAATTGTTTATGCATTGTAAATAGCCTTATTATTTGAAAACAATGGATTTTTTATGTTTTGTTTTTTGAGATGTGAGTTTGGAATTATATACAAATTGCACCACAACAACATGTATTATTTTATTGAAAAAAGGATATTGCTAAATATTATACTCGATATGTGGATAAAGAAAGCACCAGTGATCCAAGGTAATAAAGGAGATGAGTATTTTGATGAGAACATTGATATTTTTATAGTGACGATGGTGTGATACCCAAGGATGGTTGTACTTTGTATATTAGAGATGACTAGATATTTTCAATAAAAACACCCTATAACTTTTGTTATAGATGGTGTACCATAGGAAGAAGAGTTATGGATATAGTCTATAAAGATGATTCTTGATCACTTAGAGACACCTCCTAAAAAATAATAAAGTGGGAATCTTACATGATGCGAGGAAAATCAAAGTTCTCATGACATATAATGATTTAAAATTTGGAGTTAAAGGGTATATTGTGGAAGTGTTTCAAGGAAATATGTTTTGAACATTTCTATCTGGAGACCTTAAAAAAGAAAGATGATAATGTTTATGATTTCGACTTAGGGGACTATAACATTGAAGGATTATTCTGACCACTTTACTTACTTGCAACTCATTCTTCAAAAAATTGTAGGAGATGAGATAGTTGCAGTGATATTTTTCCATAATGGAATTTTATCGTGTCCTATGTGGACATTATTTATTTTAATATATGAGCTCATGTGGTGTATTAGACACATATTTAAAAAGGGAATTTAATGGAGGGTTCTAGGGGTGGACATGCAGTTCCAGTTGGGCTGTCTAGTGGGGTCACCATTCACTGTAGGAAGAACCACATTGATATTTTTCATCATTGTAGTGGTGGATAGAGTGGTCAAAGAGGATAACCAGCCTCTTAGGTTAGTAATAGATAGTTCTACTATAAATGTTGTATGTCGGGACACGTGCATGATTAGTTCCCTTGACCTCTAGTTGGGTACCTAATAAGAGGAAATATGGGGAATGTTTAGGGTTCTTTAAGAACCCTCAATATAGGTGATGGAGCTTTGATTCTAGTATAGACTGTTGGAAGGGGTTAGATTCCTGATATCATGTAGGAAGTTGGAGATCTACTATCTATACTGGTTGGGTTAGTGGATGTGTTCCTCTAGGAAAATGGAGACCTAGTCACTAGGGCAGTACAGTTACAATGATTCAGATTAGAGAATAAGGTATATGAATGGGTCATCATTATGTAGTTCATATTGTATATGGAGTTAGTTAGGTTGAACCATTAACAGCTCTAAATATGATTCCATTAGCATTGATGCATTCTGGTGCATTATTTAAAACAGGTACCTCCCATTAATTTATATATTCTCAATTTCTGAGTGTGTTGGGACTTGATTTGGATCATATGTGCATGGTTATGCCAATTTATACACTTTAGGGGTTTGATAAGAAACTATATGAAAATTCAAGGAGTCTACCATTGATTTTTGTGGGTGTCATTTCCTATAGGACTTGTTTGGGATAAAGATGTTTGATTTTGATCAAATTTTGGGTATGGATTTTCTAGTGTTATACAGAACCATATTGACTGTTATCAACATATGGTAACAATCACTTCCTGGGATGTGAATACATATATTCTTTATGGGGAATGGGATATATGAGATGGTACAATAGGGCCAGTTAGTCTGAAATTTGGTGAACTCACCGCCCAAGTAGCTTGTATTATGCTTGATGAGAGGTAGTGGAGTAGCTTGTCTTCCCTTGTGTGGTGGATCTATTTCAGAATGTATTTCTAGAGTAATTAATATGGATTAAACTCAAAAGAGATATTGATTTCAAGATACAGTTTCTACTCGGAGAAGAACCAGTTTCAATTATACCATATAGAATGGCACCAGAAGAACTCCAAGAACATAAAACATAGTTATAGGAACTATAGAACAAGCATTTATTTCTTCCAAGTACATAACATTGGATATCACCAGTTTTTTTCCATGAATATTGAGGGGAATTTTCTAATGTTTCAATTAAAAGAGGTTGAATTAGATAAATATTAAGAACAAAAACCCCTTCCATGAATTAATGATCTTTTTGACTAGTTGGAGGTGATTCTATATTTTCAATGATTTACATGATATTGGATTACCATCATATGAGGGTGAGACCTTCTATACTAAGGACTGGTGTCATTGTCAATTATGGGTTTTATGATTTTGACAAGATGTTATTTGACTTGTCTATTACACCAGCAATGTTTATGGTATTGTCGGAGTGAAACTTTCACTCATACCTAGATAAGTTGGTGGTTGTATTATTGGTTTAAATATTGGTGTACACTAATAGACATGGATATCATTCCAAACATCTTGACATCAATTCAGTTATATGAAGATGTCAATTGTCATTTCTATATTTATAAGGTACATTTCCTGGGTCACATAATCACTTAGAGAGGTGTGTCTATGGCCCCAAAAATGTGAAATGTATTATATATTGGGATAATAAAAAGACTATTATTTATTTTTTAAGTTATATGGGTTTGGAAGTTTATTAATGAATTTTTCATGAATACTTTTCTAATTTGACAGCACCACTCTCTAGATTTTCCATTAAGGGAAAAATGTTTAATTTTTTTTGGGAATCTGAGGATAAATTACAAGAGTTTAATATGTGGTTAAAAAACACATAAATTTAGAAACTGCCTAATCCTGATAAGGAGTATACATTGTTCTAGGATTATTTTGTTATTTCTTTTAGGGATGTTCTATTGAAGAGAGACTTGGTTGTAACTTATTTATCAAGGTAGTTGAGCCACATAGTAAAAATTACCCTTCTCGAGATCTTAAATTTTCTGTGGTGGTGTATGTTTTGATCTACTGGAAGAATTAATTGTTAGTAGAGTGGTTTAATATGTGTTATTAATCCATTCACTTTAATGGAATTATCTGTGCTAACATGGTTAATAGTAAATTTTCACCCTAACCATGCATGCCTAGAGTAGGGGTGCATGGTATGAATAAATAATGCAATGGGGGTAGAAAAAACATGATCTCTTGGATAGAGTAATCTATCATGGTCATTGTATAGTTTTTCAAATCATGTATGATTCCATGGAAACCATCTAGGCTGGGGCCCTCTTGGACAGAGGGTAGTGGATAGTTAGGAAAATAATGCATCCAAATCATGTGCCATATTAAAAGTGTGGTGCATCCATTCTTCCCTCATAGTAATTATGTTTTATAGCACATATTCTTCTTCAATTCTTCCCCTAATATCCCTAGTTATAAATTAAATTACCCTAGACATCCCATGGATTTTATCTCCCTCATTTCTAAGTCATTTAGGGAATTTTTAGTTACGAATCAATGTTGTCGGTGAGTATAAACAACCTCTTCCTTATTTTATCAATGCTAGGGATTATTAAGGTTCTCTTTGTCTTCTAAAACCCTGAAACATGATTTTTTTTCATTAGATCATAGGTTCTCGGTTGGAAATGATTTCCAATCAAAATCAAATGATATGGTTAAGTGATCATTCATAATTGGAAATGAGGTTGGTGCTGTACAAGTTATATCCCATAGTTTATTCAATTATTTATGTGTATGTAGTAATTATTAGGTGTCTCTATGTTTCTGATTATGTTTTCCTTGGTATAAAATATAAATTCAGATGGTAAATCATTAGTTGAACCCATCAAGTTTCTTATAGGTTTTGTTTAGCGTAATTGTATAAGGTTATTATCCACCCATTGGGTGTGACACTCCATTATCATGGAAATTGAAATTTTATTTGTAAAATAAAATTGTATAGGCACATATCCATTGATGGATGTATTGATATGTTATCATGGGTTATGGAATGAAACTGATGGTATTTGTGTCGAGTTGATAAAATGGTTTAAGGGGGTTTCTACTATAATCTTAGTTGGTTGAATGAGTTATATATTTTAAAGGATAATTTAATTTATTGGCTATGGTTTTTAAATGATAAATAGGGTGAATGTGTTATTTCATGTAAATGAGGATTTTTAAATGGTCTAACTCATAATGATGGATGAATTTCTGTGTAAACGTTTTTGTAAATGATAATATTCATAAACGGATATGGTTTATATTAAGGAAATAACATTTTCTTAATTCATCATACGCACATTAATTGGTTGTATGTGTGGTTTTGACAAGATGAATTATTCCCTCGTGTATATTTGGATAGAGGATGTAAACCCCACCACAAGAATTTAGGGTTTTGCGAGTCTTTATAAGGCTCTATGCCCCTAATAGTTTCATTTTATGAGACCAACAGGACTGATGCACTAAGGTAACTATGATGTAATTTTCTGGTAAATATTTTCCCTAACAATATAGGGAACCTAACTTGTCCCCTTTTGAGTATTAGTTTACCGAAATAGGCTATAATGTAATTGATGAAAATCCTTAAAAGTTGGTATGATTTATAAAAATGTTCTACGTGAATATTGTTATCTCATTACACTGTTTTTATCTTTTGTTTATCGTGCAATTTATCTATTACATGCATAAATTATCTGTTTAGACTATATATTTTTTAGAGGCCATTTTTGGTGGGTTGTTGAGTAATAATCACTCACTGTTCAGGCCTCCATTGGGAACCTGAGAAGATTTCATGGTCACGGGTTATGACAAGGGAAAGGACCATATTCTAGAAGGTTGATTGGGAATGGTTTGTACATGGATGAGGGGTATATGCCAAGATTCAATACTCAATTTTTGGATTATTTATATTGTCTATTATTTTCGGTTTTCTTGCACATGAAATTGTCTATAATGACATAGAATAATTACTTTCGGTTGTTTGTATGTACCCCGTTTTGGGAAAATTGTTGGTAATGCAAGTTCATTGTTCATCGCTCATTGTTTCCACTATTTTGACCTTAATATACTGTAAATATATAATAGATATTCTCTAGTCTCCCCATATGTTCTATTAGATGCTCTCTACTATAAAACATCGTTTATAATATGGGGAGTTGGGCCTATGGTCATGTGGAGACCTGGATCGGGGCAGTAGTTCAGTGGAATCCAAGTTAGTGATGTTACATAGAATCCTAGTAGGTTACCATGTATGATTCCTATAAAAAGGTACATAATTTATATAATAGTGTATGAATTGAAAAAATTAAAAAAAATGAATATATTTTTACACGTTCAGAATTCACTAATTAGACCACCACATTCATATAATATACTAAATTTTCTTCAATTATAGAAGTAAAAGTCTTATCAAGCCACAAGTATATCCTAGATCAAGAATTATACCTTATCAACAATAGTAAAGGCCAATATAATGTCTCATTTCATGTCCCAAATCATGAAAAGGGACATCCACTATCACTTAAGGGATTCTGGTCATTAGATATTTGAAAAATCCCTCATCCATACTTTATCACTAAATGTTAGCCACATATCATGTCCTGGTTCATCCCATTGCACATTTGGGATACCATACATCATGTCCTATATCATCTCACCCCACAAATAGGAGGTTATGCATTATCACCCAATACAAGTCAGTATCTCTAATGACCCCCTCAAGATCCACATTATCATTTTATCACATTACAACACATCATCCTCACACTCAGAATGTGGTAAGAACCAATGGTGTTAATATAAAAAAATACAATGATTAAATAATAATTTAAAAACACATGGTCTTCCAACATCAAAACAGAACATATCAAAGACAAGTGTACCATATGTATCACCCATAGGCATCTCACAATATAACCACCATAGGCCACCTACCCAATCCATATTAGCGCAGATAATTCCGTTAAAGTGACTGGATTTATAACACATACCCAAATATCATTCTAAAGGGTTACTCAATCCTCAACCAATCACTAATCGCTCAAACTGGGGTCGACAAACCAATAATGCATCCCCTATCACAACCATTCATAGATAAATGATTTCAATGTACAAATGTCAAATTACTATCTCTAACATCTCAGTGACTAATTACCAAAAAATTATCCCACCAAGGTACTTTGATAACCAATATAGAACATTATTGGGAAAAAACCATGCAGTCTTATGAAACAAGTTCCATAATACTAAAAATAAATTACATAACCTAGTGAATAATTAATACATCAAGCAATAGTGAGTTCAATCATTAAAATATGACACCTGATTTGAGCCTAATCCAACATAACCAAAGTTTTCATCATAAACCCTCACAATTCATTCTATAAGGTTGAATATAATAAAATAATAAGTTAATGGAAAATGTATTGTATTGATACTGATAGACATAACATGAAATGACCCCCAAAAAAACCATACTCCATTCTGGGAAAGTGGTATGGAAAGGATAGGTCATTGAAGGCAATGTAGTCCCAAAATCCATGTTCTAGTCATGTGGGTGTCAATGATGGGTAAAAGAGAGGGAAGATATGTTACTAGTTAAATTTATAGGGCTTCCCTACTCAAGGTTACTAGGTTCCAAACCCATCATGACTTCGTACCCATTAGAAAAACCATGTACACACTTCAAACACGTTATGTTATTAATGGGGCCAGAACCCTTACTAAGATTCTTCCCATTATATTGGGAACCTAGTCCCCCCAGAAAAGATACCTGGTCCCTTCCTTGTGTACATTTTAGTAGGAAGACTCTAATATTTCTCTATGAAACACCTTTTAAGAACTATGACCCATGATAACAATTTATAACAACCAATAAAAAATTTATAAAAAAAATTAACCTCAAATTCATATCTAAAATTTGATGGACGTTAAAAACATCCCATTTGAGGGTTTCTAATCCTTAAAAATAATCATTAATATTCATAAATAAGTATCTCAAAAAAATTGGATTATATATTATAATCTCACCCTCATTTATCCTATTTTATACACTCATGCTACTACAAAACTTTAGAAAGGATTTTCTTTATTCCTCAACAACACCTTATTACTCTAGTTTAGGATATAAAGTACGAAAACCTTGAATGATTCATTGATTTAGAACTTTTTATCATTAATATGGACTAAATGTGTAGGTTGCCTCTAATACATTCATTTATGGGATATTTAAAAAAAATGAATTCATACCTCAATGTGATTACAGAATGTACCAATACCATGACACTATCTTAACTTATGTAGAACCTCAAATGGACTGACAAAATGGGACACAAGATCTACCGAACTCCTTATACAATGATGTCTAAAAAAATTCATAACAACAATAATACTCACCCTCTCATTATGAAATTCATGTTTCCTATATATATATATATATATATGAGTACTTCCTACTCTATGCTATAACATATGATTTTTGGCTCCCTATATAAGATCACTACCAACTCACCCACCTCGAGATAACATATCTAATGTAACACATCCCAAAAAAATGAGACTAAAATGGGGAATATGATTCAAATATTAATAAAATGGTTATAAAAAACAATTCCCATGATATATAGTCATCTCAAACTCCTTGAAGTTTGTGTATATATGATATAATAATATTCAACAGTATCCATATAATTCTTATAGTCTACATGTATGGTAGTGCTGATTTAGTGAAATTATCTTTTTTTGGTATCTCAATGACATATTTTGGACCAACATAGAAATATAAATAAAATAAACATCTTGATATGAATATATTTTATTCAGTAATTTGTTTATAAAAATTATCTCACACACATAAACAAATTTAACTCATCCTGCAACTATGTCTATTGAATTGGAAATAAGGGTGTGACTATATTCAGTCAGTACATTATAAGTCACACTACACCATAGACCCTCATATTATTAGTTATTTCAATGATAATGTCTATTTCAACATTTACCCACATACATAAAGGTACTATAAGGTGTTTATGTAACCAACATTATTATTGGTTCTCCAATTATATCCTCCAAAAAGCAGGGAAATGAATGAAAAACCTCATGATATTCTTTTGAATACATGGAAACAAGAAATAAATCCTAATTTACTATTACATCTAGGCCAAACAAGGATAAATCACCTAATGTGAGGCATGGGATTACCACTTTAACTCTCCTATAGATGTAGGAATGACAATGATACAATTAACATTAAGCACATTATCCCTAACCTATTATTATCTCATGACTGAATCATCTATAATTAGTCATTCCCATATCTTGGGCCTATAATGATAAGTATCTTATCTCACTTTACAAATTATACTGTTAAATAATTAATATCCAAATTTTCATTCGTTGTATACAACTACACAAATGACACATAAATCTACAACTCTATGATAAATTTCAGCTAATTCAACTTCTTATTAGAAGTTTGAACTTATAACTCATGATTGTTCCTTCATTTAGTATCTTTCATTATAGTCGCCTTATGGATTTTGATATGATATTTTACAAAAGATGTTTTTTCATTGACTAAATTATTGTATTCAATATGATTTAAATTTTTTCCTTTCACTAATATGAAAATGAGGAAAAGGTGGAAATTAAATTATTTCCCACACTTTTGATATAAAAAATCTAAAATATTATATCATGTTATTTTTTTTATAATTTCGATCGTTGATAATATAATTTTATGGAGACAAGATATGAAACACATTGGTGGAGTCTTATAGTTATTTTTCATCTCATACAATGTGAACCCCTTCTATAGTGCTTGAACCTTTGTATATATTTCGATTTAGAGAACGGAAATTCACTACAGTGATATGGTGAGTTTTTCTGTTAAAGATGTTGGGGTAGCTTGTGGTGAGATTGTTGGAGTTTTTTAATTATATCACATGGAGTAATCATTTTATTTTTTATTTTCCCTTTGTACATGGAATTTTACTTTGAGATGTTCTAACTGTTTCTGAGATGTATCATTTCTAGTATCTTCATATATTAATGGAATATGTTATATTTTTATTATTATTATGTTATTTGTATATATAATACTTGTTCTTTTTTGGTTGGGAGAAACCATTCCCTTTAGTAATTGTTTGATACCCGGGTGCTAGTCACTAGCCCATGGGAATGGGGAAGTCCCTTCAGGTTTGTAGAGATTTTTGTCAGATACAAGTTTGAGATGTTATTCATGGTGATTTATTCATAATGATTACATCCCGGGGGGATCTAAAACAGAAAATGCATTCCAGAACATTCATTGAGTGATGAGAAATTAGCAATATTGATGATTTTTCATCATTTTGTTTATGAAACTAGTAACATATAATTAAGTGAACTCATCCCATTTATATTAAATACTTCTCACTCAGCATTAAATGAGGCGCATCAAAGATATTGGATGGAATATATTGATCCCAAATGTTACTAACTATTGGTGACTATTTTTTGAGATATTTTAATAAATTTTAAATTCCATTTATAATAATTTCATTATTCATAAATATTTAATATTGTGTGGGAGATGTATTGATTTATGGGGAACCCATATTGTAATAGATGTTGTACTATATGATTAATCCAAACTGATCCATTCGATTTATCATTATGATACAGACATAGCATATCCTATGATAATAATTTCATGAATTTAGTAACCTATGATTTACATATATAATATAAAATTATATACTCATAGTTTAATTGAATATAAACAAATCTCCCACTTAACTATGTTTCCAAAAAAGGACATTATGAAGTAATAAACAAAAGAATATAAATTCCAAAAAAATACTTTTTGATATGTTTTATCAAAAATCATTAATTTTGGAAAAATCACTTTATACAAAACATAATCTATATCCATAGGCCAATATATTCCACCTTATGGGCCTTATTATGATTTAAAATAAATATAAAGTCTTATGTTTATAAATATGTGGAAAGAATATCCTCTAAAAAAGAATCGGTGATACTCATTTAACTAAGTGGTCAGATGTGATATTCATCAAACATACTCATATCTCATAGGAGTATTTCAACTATAAGATTTATCAGATAAGAAAATATATATGCCTATATAATCCATCACTATATGAAATATAACAACCATATGACATTGAACAATTCCAATATTGTATAAGACATCTTGAATTTTGTTAATTCTCTAAAAATGGATAACCTGGTCAATTAATACATTACATGTCATTATTCTAAAATACATGAGCATCGCATGTCACTCATCTAAGTAGTTCATCACATCACATGTGGGTTAAATAATAATGGCCATGAATGTACCCAATTTAAATCAATCATGGACCTGATGTATTTTCTCATAAGGTAATTGGACAAACATAACCCAAGTTGACCTTCATCTCATGACATGATCAACAACATACCCATCCATCCCGTGATTTTATAATCCCCAAGGATTTCTTGAAAATATATCAATGTATTATGTTTTTAAAGTAAGGTAACTAAAAACCAATAGGAAAATATAAATGATAATAATAATACACCCCCATGTATATCAATAACTATTATACATTACATGGGATATAATTTATTGGGAAAATTTATATAATAAGTCATGAAATATTATCTAATAAGTTTACTAAACATAAAATGTTATCATATCCTCACAACCCATAATTATCCAAGATGATCTGTAGATATGGAAAAATAAATGTTATGCTATATAAACTCATATCTCATATAGAATTTATTAAATGATATTTTAATATAAATATCCATAAAACAGATCCCATGATTTTAGAGGTCCATTCTCATCGGGAGACTAGTTATGAAATAAATCAAATTAAACATAAGATATATAACAATTATTTTAATATCCATAATGTTATACAAGATTACTATGATCTTTAACACTCAATTGGATACCACGAGGAATTACATATATAAAATGGAAAGATATAAAACTTACTAATTTAAAAATCATTGTAAATCATGATTTTAAGTAATACATATAAGACAATAGGAATATCAGGATAAGAGGAATGCTAATAGTAATATAAAATAATATCAAAACATGGAATTATAACATGATATCATAAGATCCTGTAATGAAATAAATTTGGTATGATCATTAAACATTAATTTATAAATATAAGTCAAGCCTCATGGCCAAGAAAACATAACATAGTGTACTAGGGTGACTAACCATTCCCCAGACATGGTATATCATGAGATAGAAAAATTATTTGGATTACATAGAAGGATATATAATTTTTGTCCCATCCATCATATTTATAACATGTGCAAGCATATGTGTTCCATATAAATAAATCAATCATATCACATAAGCATAAGTAAAACCAATGAAACATTAATGGGTAATATCGTTTTTATATAATAACCAATTAACTATAATAAATATTCCACTATGAGAAGGTAATAAATCATTTTTTTGTGTTCAAAAAATGAATAATGACATTTAGTTCACAAAGTAAAATTTAATTGAAGATATTAAAATATTTTACATGTATGTTTCAAAATGAATTTCAATTGTGTAGTTTGAAGAAAATATGTAAAAAACCTTTAATTAATATAAGATAATACTATTTTCTTTAAAAAAATTAACCTGCATGGTATTTCAAGAAATAATGAATGGTTTTATAAAAAATATATTTTTTTAGACTATAGTGACCATGCATTTCCTTACATAAGTATTATATATTTTTAAAGATAACAACATATTAGTGATAAAAAACAATGATTAAAAAGTATAGTGTCTTGGAAAAATAAAAACCACACATGAAAACTAAATAATAAAACATATTCATTTTTAATTCTTTCTCATATAGATTCTAATTTTCCATATAATTATTCATAGTATAATTAATCACCTGAGAATAGACGTCAAGGAAAGGGGTGGTCCAAAATCTATGTAAGAAGACAGATAAGAACATGAGCCAGTAAAACATGGTTGATCATAATCATCATCATCAACATAAAAAAAAGAACAAGGCCATTATCATTATTAATAGAGTAAGAATTATATAAAGGCATGGAATGTGGCATTGCTTAAAAATGAAACATCGTGTCATAGTGTCAACTACCACACATAATTGTGAACAAAGTTAGAATCATGTTCATTCATATTACACTTTATCTCATGAGATTAATCACATTTACCAATGAATTGTATCACTATATAATTATTTTTTCTCCCATCACATCATATCATTTACATGCACTATATAATTTTGGGTGCACTCATCCCATCATAATATTTACATTATGTGGCATACCAAATAGAACATATATCAATCATGGACATAAAATAACCCATGGAAATAAATGTGTTTCATCTCATAAATAATACATTCGTGAATGAATTTGGGGTTCCCAAAAGATGGATTTAATGACATACTTTTTATAAGAATCATCATTCTTTACTGAAGAAGAAATATTATCATGAGAAGTAAAAGGCGTTTTTTTAAATGAAGTGTTCTTTAGGAAAACATTTAGTTTATCATAAACTCATGTAGAAAACATTAAAATCCTATAAAATAAAATGGGAGGAAAAATAAATGATATATAAGGAACATTAGTACTAAAAATGATGTGAAATAGGATAAAACCCAATGAAAATGGAGTTGAGTTCGAGAAATCACCTTACTATATGTCCAAATTGTTTCTTCACATTCATATCTTATACAATCACATTATATTTATTAATTAACAAATGAAAAACATTTTATACATTAATTTAATTGATTTTAATTTTACTGTGTTCATTTATTAGATTTTTGATGAGTTATATAGTTGAAATTCCATTATTTGGGAGTGTTTTTTTCATAGTTTGCATTACTGGTTCACTTGTATACATAAGTGGATGTTCATGTAATATGTGGATAAATATCCAGAATTTTTATTATATGTTATTAATTATCATTCCAATTTTTAGATGATCTTATAACTAATATTTTTATATGGTATGAGGATGAATTATTAGATAAAAGTTAAGGATGAAAATTTTATGTTCATTTTGGAGGTTTTTCATTCACAGTGAACTCATTTTGTTTTATCATCTAGTATTATATATGTATGATTATTCTATAACATAAATAGGATTATGAAACACATTTTAAAATATTTTTCAAACATTATAATGGTTTTATAAACTACCTTGATGGTATTAATGTAAAATGAATTGGCATCGCCCTTAATGTTTGTAAATTGATATATCATGGTAGACAATTTCATTTTTAGAATAAAATAGATAGTGGGAGAAGTTTTATGATAGATACTCCATTAAAATTTTATAATTATAGAATATAATATATATTATATATATCATTAACATTTCGATAGAGGGGTTTGGTAGATAAATTAAAGGAAAATTAAATGAAATGGAATTAAAAAGAATAGGAATAATATTTTACCTATTAAATATCTACTCCTTGAGATCCAATTTAGGGAAAGGGTTATGGTATTTTTATGATACCAAGATATCATAAAATTTGGGTATGAGATAGGAATGTTTATTAGAAATAATTTTTAAAGGGAACAATTATTTTAAGCTATGTAGAGAAGAGTTGGTGAGGGGTGGTATTTATACATAAGGAGAGGGGTGTTTTCTCGTTATTTTAATCATTAGTGTTTTTTTATTTTGGCTCAAAACAATGAATATATTGATCATTATTATTAAATATATTTAAATAATGAATTATAGTTCGATTTTATGCGATGAAATCAGCCATACACCATCTATGACCACCATAATTTATTTATTTAGCATTTATCGTTGATTATCGTAATTTATTATTCACAAAAAATTTCAAGTATTTTAGAAAAATCCATAATATTTACCCTGGTAATTTTTTAAAATGTATAATTCAAAAATGAACATAATTTAATGAAAATAATTAACTACTTATGTGTTACATAATTTTTAATTAAATAGTCATTTATTTGGAAAACATATATTTTAAAATTATAATGGATTTTGTTACACATTTAAAAATTACATAAGGTATAATTTAAATATAATAAAATAAAAAGATATCAAAATATTATTATTAATTCATTTTAGGAAAATGATATTTATTTAAAAATATTAATTTCTTAAAAAAAATTGTAGTATCATTTTTATGATTAAAAAATACCAACAATTAATTAATAATTATTAAAACATTTATTTAATTAGGATTTGATATAATTATATCATAAAATAATTTATAATATGTCTAGTTTTTTTATAAATTCATGGGTGAGGTTAATATTAATTTGGATGGTTTATTATTTGTAGGTTTATATTACTATTCCTAATATCAAGTTATTATTTCATTAATATAGATTCCTTAACTGTGATAAATACGTCTTATTTCTTTAATTATTCATTTATGAATATTTAATTATGGTGTAGAAGATTTTTTATGAGACCTATACGATATAAAATTAATATAAGAAGTGATAGATTCCATTTCTAAAATTTTGAGTCATTATAAAATCATTTTATGAAATGGAGCATGAAATGGTGCATGAAATGTGATAAAAATAAAACATCTTACCTTTTTCAAATTTCATATAAATGATAGAATTAAAAAGGAAACCTGAAGAACATGTATTATCCCCAATTATTAGAGGTAAATAGGATTTGTATATATATAAAAGTAATATATATATATATATATAATTGTTGAAATATATGAGAATAAGATAATGAGAGAGGGAGAAAATGATATAGAACAAGTGACCCAAAAATAATTAGGGTGGTTTTGAAGATCACTTACCATTGAACAAACCCTCGATCAGTATGATCACCTAACTTCATGAATAAAAAAATTTATTCTTTATAAATATGATTTAGTTTCATTTTCATCAATATTTTATTAATTAATATTATTTTATGTTTGTTTAAATCATATCGTTAACTCATATTGTTTATTCCCACTCTCTAAAAGGTGTTCGTTTCACAGTTCCCAAACCATTTAAACTTGTGGATAATTAAGGATGTCCTTTTCAAATAAAAAATTAATATAAAAGTAAAATTAATAAATATTTAGATCATTTTAAAACTTTATATAATCATATATATCCATTTGTGTTCTGAACTAGTAAAAATTCATTTTGTATAATGGTTTTCATAATATGCTTTGGTCATTTAGGTTGTTGTACCGAACATTATGAAATACATGAATTTTATTAAATAAAATTATTTGACATTAATTATAGGGAATTAAATTAGTTGTAATATAATTATTGAAGTCATCTTTTACAAAAAAAATTAATTTTATAACTAGGCATGAAGGCGATGGTTAAAAGAAAAAACATAATCCACAGAGGTCATGAACTGACCAAAACCCTGGTGGTGTTTTCATTTTAGAAATATTGAAGGAAGATTGTATTATGGATATTCCATTAAATTAATAACAATTTATTATATAAATATGGTTTTTAAAATTATTAAATTATGGATAGAACAGGTTTGGGGAGGGATAAGAAGAAAATAATTTAAAAGGCTTCGGTTGATAGTACTATATTTTAATTTAGATGTTAACAATTAAGATACCCCTTAATTGCCTTAGAAAGGTCTTTTGATAAGACCACATATTTTTTTAAATGGGAAGGATTGTTAGGGAGATATTTGGGTAGTTATTTTCCAAGGTAATATATTTATTTTTAAAGTAGAAGAAGGATGGTATTTATTAGTGGAGAAGAGGTGTTTGTCTAATATAATATTCATTAGATTAATATTGTTCATCAATTAAACTAATATTGATGATGTTTGTGACTATATACATAAATTGGAGAGTTTTGGGATGATATAATGGTTTCTTACATCACCATTTATAAATCTAATAATGTAACAAACATATTATGTAAACTATCATTTCACCATATAATATTTTTCAACAAAAATTTATATTTTTTTAAAATAGAAAATTTTACACTAATGAAATGATAATGTAAAAAATTCAAATAAGTAAATATAATAAATCAACGTAATTTTTAAAAAATGTGAAATTTAATTTTTGTAACATCCCGACCCAACTCACCCCTGAACCGATGGTCGGACCAGTCACCACATAACATCAAGAGTGTCTCACCGTATGTAAAAGTATGTCGATATGTAGTGAGGGTCTAAGGATAAACAGTGGGGATACTATACCCTCTTATTAGAGTTTGAAAATAGTATATCAGAGTAAATAAAAAACAATAGAGAAAGAATCAATACATAATTCACAAAACGGTAGAAGGCAAATAGTGCTCATTTTATAAAAGTGGACAACGCCAATGATACAGCAGATGAATGGATGGCAGGTTATGGATACATAATTAGATGAAATAAACAATACATCATGCTTTAAACATCATGTACAACACAAATAAAAGAAAACCAAGCCCTATGGGCATTCAACTCGAGCATCACGAGCTCCCGCTCGGTCCTCTACTCCAATCTCCCAAAAATTGTCTAACTGCACAATCTTGTAACCAAGTAGAATTTAATCAGGTACCCCAGTGTAATGGAGGCCCAAGTAGTGTGTGAGATATAAATCCTAGTAGGTCGGGACCATCGGTGTCTATCCCAAATACAGACATTCAATAAATAATTTAAATAGTGTGAAAGCATGCATAATTAATGTATGAAGTACAATGTAACTATATACACAAGTACTTGATTCAGCTTTCACCTGGTGTGTGAATCTGTATTATACATTTTTCATGTATACCCAACAGTCATCACACATTCCTTTCCATTTATAATTTATTCGAACCTCGATAAATTACATAATTCTCATGATACGGCCTAAGCCTGACATCCCTCGTATAAGTCACTCACCACATATTTTTCTAAAGACAATATAAGTAAACAAAGAAAAGACTGAATACAAGATTCTGCTTTGGCTTGGATGAGGCATCGTAAGACATTCTATTTAATCTTTCATATACAATGTCTGAGCCCATCTACTGGAAATATTGATATTCTCTTGCGTCCGTCCACTAATAATGATTCAAAAAATTTATTGACAAGTCATAACCCTTTCTCATATTTAATTCACAAATCATTATGTCACAATAGTTTTCCTTTACCAATTAATTCATTTCATGTACAACCAATAAGACCCACAGTCTAATGTTAACTAATTGGTGTAAAACTTCATGTCTAGCACCCTTGTGAGCATTTTGAACGTCAGTCCTTATATCACAACCCATGGGTATTGGGGGCATCAATATATTTCCCATATAAGAATGTTTTCATGCAATCTAGGTGTAGAATTCCATGTTTACTACCCCGTGATTATTTGAAGCATCAGTCCCTGTCTCACAACATTTTCATCAATCATACATATATATTAAACATTGGTGTAGAATTTAATGTCTAACACCACAAAAACAATCCATTAATTAATTCATAAATTAATTAATCCAATATGTTAAATAATTTAACAACTATTTAAAAATATAAGTCACCCAGAACTGGAATTTTGGCTATTTGTGATGGTTTATTTGTGACGGGTTCCCGTCGCAAAGGTCCTTTTGTGATGAGGTCCCATCACAAATAACCTATTGCAGAAAACAGCGTCACAGCTAGTATTTTTTGTGATGGGCCCATCGCAAAACATACTACTTGTGAAGGGAAGAAGTCCCCTCGCAAATAGATCTTCGATTAAATACATTATATATAAAATAATTTGTTTCAATGGGCCCGTCGCAAAAAATATTTTTTATGGAATGACGACCCGTCGCAAATTGCATTATGTTATAAACCTATTGCGACGGGCCCGTCTCAAATATGTTTTAAAATATATATATATATATAAACTATTTTTGATGGGACCCCATCGCAAAAGGCCCCGTCGGAAATACTTAATAAATTAAAAAATATATAAAATTATTATTAATGAAAAAATAATATTAATATTTTAAAATAATAAAAAAATAAAAAATATTCAGATTCTCAATATTTCCAAATAATAAATAAAATAATAAAATAATAAAATTATGATTAATGAAAAAATAATATTAAAATTATTAAAATAATAATAATAGTAAATATTTAAATTCTCAATATTTGCAAAAAAAATATAAAAAAACAAAAAATATTATTATTATTTGTAGTAAAAAAACATTAAAAATATAATAATAATAATAAATAATAAATATTTCAATATTAAAAATAATAAAAATATATAAATTATTAAATATTTGAAACAATATAAAAGACAAAAAAATGTAAATAGTTCGTATTACAACAAATGATCAATTCAAATATTTTTAACAGAATAAATAAATCACTTGGGGGTGGTCTTCTGAAGGAGGTGGAGGACCTGGACGAGATGGTGGAGAAACTTTTTCCCTAAACTACGAGTTAGACTGCGCATGTACTCCATCTGATCTTGTTGTTGTTGCTGTCATCGACGCGTGTCATCCTTGTGCTACTGATTTATCTCTTCCTAATGCTTCTGCAAACTCTCTATAAGCTCAGTTTGAGCTTGCAACTGCTCTTAATCCTATAAGCCAGAATATGATGACTATCCATGAGCTTCTCTCCAGCTGGACTCCGACATCGCAGCAGTACCATAATAAGTCCCAGGAGTCAAATGATAGTCGATACTAACTACATGGCCTTTCCTGAAGGCATACTGGGTTGCCTGCATCCATGTCGCCTCATCGAAATGGTGGGCACTAGTCTGATCAGCTGTCTCAAACTAACCTTACGCCCGTGCATAAGAGGTCGTATCCTCATATAACTACTTCAGTTTCAATTTGAAATTAAAATACTGAAAATATTATAGGGAGTTATTTTTCAAACTAAAAAAATAATACTCACCATAATATGACCCTGGTGATCACCTCTAATATCTCCAGTGGATGGATCATTGTACATCCTTTGATAAATGTCATACTCTCTAATATCAGGATTCTTGACTGCCTATATGAATATGAAATAAACTATTTATATTTAGTGTAATATATAATATTTAAAAAACACACTTACCTGATGTTCTCTATGCATACTGAATGTACGACTACCAGCTCAATGTGTCACCTCCTATCTCCCCCAGTTCTGCCAGCCCAAATAAGATCTCCTCTAAAATCCACCACTCAAACAGTGTAAACATAATTCATCCCAAATGTGAGGTGAAATTTACTCTAGTAGGTGGGATTTACATGACTCATCAAATACTTTCACTCATACTTTCTTAATGGTTGTCCTTTTTAAATTGTGAAAAAACTGACAAAAACGCTAACGCATAGACACCTCTCATTCCTAGTGGATAGCGCCATGCATGAAATCATCGATGGGATAATATAAACCCTATAAATAATTTATAATATCAAGTTATTAATGAAATTGATATATAAATAAATATAACTTTTTTACGTACCATCCAATGATTGAACATTCCATGCAGCACATCAACATGAGTCTGTTCCCTTGTGATCTATTGCTGAAGAAAAATAATTGCACAAGATAGTGGTCCCTTGTCCAACAGCTACATGTGAAAAACTATGAAAAAGAACATACAATTAAACTATTATTATATTAATAAATTAATGAAAGATAACTAAAATACACAGGTTACCATGCCTCCACGTGCGTCGGTCGAAACCAATATGTGGACATCACCGCTCAGGGATAGGGACAAGAATCATCAGTCGCGCAAGACTGTGCCCCCGCCCTGCGTATCCCCTGAACTACCAGTAGTGTGAGGGTCAGATGATCCAAAATCCTCCTCAACCAATGGCATCTCAGCATCCTCCAATTGACAAAATAGATCAAGGTCCATCTAAAACACAAAATTATTATTGTTAGCAGATAGTTGAAAAAAACTATAACATATAGATATATATTAGTTATGATTGTAATCATCATTTTAATGTGTCAATGTTCACCATTAACATTATCTTCATATCTGATGATGTCAATGTCTTCATATTCATCATCGGTGTCATCAATATCTATATGGTTTTTAGTTTCATCATCTTTGTCCATTTCAAATTCATTTGTAACATCATTAACATCATTGTCACCATTAACCCTTAATTGTGTGGTCTCATCATCGATATTCATATAACGTTTTGAAAAAGATGGATTTTTAATAGTCTTATGAAAATTTTCAATTCCTTGAACTCTATAAAAACCACTTTATGTTTGATAAAACTAATTTTCCTGAGATTTCATTTTTTTTATGCTCCACCAATCACTCAGGTCTCTTGAAGTAGCACAGTACTTTACGTAATATATTAGAAGTGCATGTTGATCCATTAAAATATTTCATTTACTATAAGAAGAGTTTTAAATTTAATATCGACGATTACCTGAGTTGGATGAACATGAAATCCTCTCTCAGTATCCAACCACCGACATTTAAACATAGTTATGTAATTTTTCCCTAGATAACACAGTTCAATAATTTCATCCAGCATGCTATAAAATTCAACATCAGTTTCTCTATGATGATATCCTCTTATGAAAACTCCAATATTCCTTGTTTTTTTATTCCTCATATGTACGTGTATGAAATAAAAAACCATCCACCACATATGCATTACAAGATTTAACCGTTTTGCATGGTGGGTTACTCAATATACATAGTATTTTATCAATTTTATCAATATGTTGAGACACTTGAAAATTTTTAAAACAATTATCAATGTAATAAATAATATACTAAATTGATATATTAAACCATCAATCATTTATGTTACCAGTTTTTGAAACCATTGAAAAAAAAAATTCGGCATTCTTCAAGAGAAACTACTACAATTTCTGGAATCTATTTCATTATATGATTATCATATAACCTAAAAATAAAATAATTTTACATAATATAAGAAAAATAATAGAATAATTAATAGAAGCACTCACATTACAAATGATTTCATTTATTCATAGTTCAGCAGAACATATGAATGAGCTCTGTGAGGTTCATCATCTGAATTCCATCATTCATGAACTCCACCGAAGCCAAGCTCTGGATGATTAAAACTGATAATTGATTGTCCATTTCATCATCAAAATTATCCTTTTTCTGTCCCATGCATTATTTTTCAGTGATACTCAGATTCAAAATAATTAGAGCATAAAAAATAAATTTCCTCTTTCAAATACGCTTCAGCAATTGATCCCTCAATTGATACTTTGTTACATACTTTTTTCTGCAATTTCTGCATGCATCTCTTGAATGCGTACATCCATCAAAACTATACCAGACCTCCACATTTATCTTTATGTGGAAAATGTAATATTAGATTTTCCATTGAGTCAAAGAAAGCCGACGGGAATTTTTTTTTCCAGTTTACATATAATGACAACAACATCTTCTTCCAGTTTACTTATTACATCATATTTTGTTTTCATCACAGAAATGTCTCAAAAAAATATGATATGTATCTTATCAAATCTCAAATCATATAATTCAACAAACCTCTCAATCCAATTGGCTAAGTCATTCCATTATAACCTGAAAATCATTAATTTTTGATTCAGTAATATGACTATTCTTAACAAATATTCCCAAATTGGAAGCATGGCCATCTAGAAGTCTCAAATATGAAATCCACTGGAGAAATAATAAGTGACTCTTGGATATTGTATAAGCTGCTTTTGGCTCCATTAACCTTTGGGATCTGACTTTTTTAAATAGTTCAAGTTCTAGTTATCTATCAATTTGGGCAAGATCTAATCATGACTTTACATTATCATTGGTTTTACATGGTGTATCAAAAATTGTATGAAATAAATTATCAAAATATTTATTCTCAATATGCATGACATCCAACATGTGGCGGACCAACAAATCAGACCAATATAAATATCCTAAAAAATGCCCTTTTTATCCAATTATGTTCTTTCTTAAAGACATGAATTTTCTAATTGTTTACTATTGACCCAAATGTGATGGGAGGTAATGAAAATAGAACATATTTTAACTCTGTACCAGAGACCATTTTTGGATGTTCAACCCTTTCAATTCTAACTTTTCTAAAATGAGATTTGTTCCTCCGAAAAGGATGATCGGTTGGAAGAAATATACGATGATAGTCAAAATATCAAGGATTTTTTCCATTGACAAGCATAAAGGATTTTTTGTCTTTCATACAGTAAGGATATGATTTTGTACTATGTGTACTCTAGACAGATAACATTCCATATGTCGGGAAGTTACTAATCATCCACATCAATGCATCTTTTAATATGAAATTGTGTTTTGCAACAACATCATATGTACTAACACCATTACTGTAAAATGAATTTAACTCATTAATCAATGTTTTCAAATAAACATCAATATACTTTTTCGGATGTCTTGGGATGAATAAAGTCAAAATGATATAGGGCTCCTTCATCAACATCCATGGATGTAAATTTTACAGAGATATAAAGATAGGACAACATGAATACTAACTACCATAAGAACCAAACAGACAAAAACTGTCAGTAGAAAGACCCTATCTCACATTTTGAGATTCTAGAACAAAAGACGGATGTAGTCTTATGTTTCCATGAATCACTATCAGATGGATTATTCATGATTTTAGAGACTGAAATCTTGGTTTTGTGCCATGAAATCATTGACAATGTTTTTTGAGACATAAATAAATGCTGCAACCTGGGTGTAAGGGGGAATATCTCAACTATTTTACAATATTCGATCCAGACTTCCCCGGTTGAGCTTCTTTATAACTCGATTATCCAAATGTTGGAGAACTATATAATGAATCGTTTTCACCAGAATAAAATATGCAATAATTTTCACATGCATAAATCTTCTGATAACTAATGCCCAGATTACGAACCAGCCTCTTGCTCTCATAGTAATTTATAGGAAATACATTTCTTATAGGTAACAATGTTTTAACCAAAGAAAATATCTAATCAAAACAGTTGTTTGACATTGAATTATTTAATTTAATAGCCATAAATTTTGCAACCACTTTTAATTTTCTTATCTTGAAACCATGATAAAATTCATTCTTAGCAGACCTCGACATCTCATAAAATTCAGATGGTAACAACTCAAGAGTAAAATCAATATCATCCTGAGTTTCAGTTTGTTGAACAGAAGGATATGAAACATCATGTACTAAATTTGGAAATCGTGATGGATCTGGAATCAAGTTATTTGTATCTTCTCTAGAATTATCTTAATCATGTTTATACCAATAAACATAATCTAATTGAAAACCAAATAGCAAGAGATGTCCCTCATCCTTGTCAATTGTGTCAATCGTTCTCAGTGTACATTTTTTACAAGGAAACTTAATTGTGCCTTCTGAAAAAAATTCTGTTTTTGATGATGCAAATGATAAGAAAGCATTAACACTCTCAATATATATAGGATTTAAACCAGAACTATTTGGATTTCTACTTTAATTTATCCAATCATGCTCATCTAATAATGATTGTTCTCCACTTCCTTGTAACATAATTTTCTAAAAAATATAAAATCATTACTATTTTTGAATAATTTGAAATTACAAAAACACTATCCAAAAAAAAGAAGATAAATAATTACAACTACTTCTTAATAATTACCATTAATTATTGGTGACATAATTTCTAGTGGATTGACGGCTACTCTTTTGTCTAACGGCTCATTTACCTGCAACTTTATCACACTAAAATCAAAATGAATATTATTTTAGGAGGTATGCATATTCATTCTCATGCATATGAGAATGTATAAAATTGCCTCTGAGCATATTCTTCATTCTGATTTTATTGTGGGAAAGATGCGCGTAAATCAGCCATCAGACAAAGATCCCCCTTTTCATTGATGAATCTTCTTCTTGGAACTATCACTGCCTGAAAACATTATGAAAAATGTGGTCCTACGAATGCATATTCAAACTTGTGCATATGAGATTGGATTTTCATACGTAGAAGCATACTTTTTATAATGTTATCAGTCAGTGAGAGTTAAAAGGAGAAGAGCCATCGAGCAAAAGGAGTGTCGTCAATCCACTAAAAATTGGGACAGGTTATTACAATTTATTACAATTGATTTTATTCCTAAATATTTTTAATTATTAGTAACTAATCCAAATTATTCCAAATTATTCCAAATTATTCTTAATTATTCTTAATTATTACTAATTATTTCTAATTATTCCTAATTATTGCTAATTATTTCTAATTATTCCGAATTATTCTTATTTATTTTTATTTATTCTTATTTATTCATATTTATTCCTATTTATTCATATTAATTCCTATTTATTCATATTTATTCCTATTTATTTCTATTTATTCATATTTATTCCTATTTATTCGTATTTATTCTTATTTATTCCAATTTATTCCTATTTATTCCTATTTATTACTATTTATTCCTATTCATTCCTATTTATTTCTATTTATTATTGTTTATTAATAATTATTAATAATTATTACTAATTATTACTAATTACTACTGATTATTACTAATTATTACTAATTATTACTAATTATTACTAATTATTATGAATTAATACTAATTATTGCTAATTATTACTAATTATTACTAATTATTTCTAATTATTTCTAATTATTACTAATTATTACTATTTATTACTAATTACTAATAATTACTACTAATTATTACTAATTATTACTATTTATTAATATTTATTACTAATTATTACAATTTATTATTACTTGTTACTATTTATTACGTGTTATTTCTATTTATTACTAATTCTCAATAATTGTTACTAATTATTACTAATTGTTACTATTTGTTAATAATTGTCACTAATTTTTATTAAATGTCACTAATTGTTACTAATAGTCTCTTATTGTTACTAATTGTTGCTATTTATAACTATTTATTTCTATTTATTACTAATTATTACTAATTATTACTAATTCTAACTAATTATTAGTAATTATTACTAATTATTACTATTAATTAATAATTATTACTATTTATTACTAATTATTAATAATTATTACTATTTATTATTAATTATTACTAATTACTTCTAATTATTACTATTTAAAGTATTTATTACTAATTATTAATAATTATTACTTATTATTAATAATTATACCTAATTATTACTAATTATTACTAATTATTTCTGAATATTACTATTTATTACTATTTATTACTATTTATTACTATTTATTACTAATTATTACTAATTATTACTATTTATTACTATTTATTACTATTTATTATTATTTATTATTATTTATTACTATGTATTAATATTTATTCATAATTATTATTATTTATTACTTTTTATTACTTTTTATTACAATTTCTTAGTATTTATTACTATTTATTATTATTTATTATTATTTATTAGTATTTATTAGTATTTATTGCTATTTCTTAATATTTATTACTAATTATTAGTATTTATTACTAGTTATTAGTATTTATTACTAGTTATTAGTATTTATTACTAATTATTAGTATTTATTACTAATTATTACTAATTAATACTATTTATTACTAATTGTAAATATTTATAACTATTTTTTCTAATTATTATTATTTATTTCTAATTATTATTAATTAGTTGTAATTACTATTAGTTACTGCAAAATACATCTACAAATTACTAATTATCATTATTATTTATTAATTATTACTAATTACTAATAATTAGTACTAAATAATTTAATTTTATTATTACAAATAAATACTGATGAAAAAAAAAATTAAATCGAACTTAATTACAACTAATCAGCAATAATTTAAATTAATATAAAGAAATGAAATAAATACTAAATTAAATAAAACATAAATACCTTTAAACTTGATCTCTTATAATTGTAGGTGGCCCCAAAACTTCTTCGTAAAAAAACTAACTCTCAAAAATTTTCACTCTAAAATTAGAGTTTAGAGAAGTAGAGGAAGAAAGAAATCAGATTGAGGGAAGAAAAAATGGATTGCGGTATATATAGGTTAGAATAGTTGCGATGAGATTATTTGTGATGGGAATCTCACCGCAAGTACCTTCGGCCGCATTAATTACGGTCGGCGGTTAAAAGGTTATTTGCGACGGGCTCCATCGCAAAAAAGTAACCTGACGCCACACTATTCATGACGGGACAACATCTCGTCATGAATAGGTTTCTAACGTCTCCCGATATTGGGGACGGGCAGTGCATACCCGTCGCAAATACCCTTTTGCACGGTTTGGTGAAGAAATTGTGCCAATCCATGTGTCAGTTTTGTCAACGAGACACCTATTCTCGTTGCAAATAATAGGTTGTTTGGGACGGGTTGATTGTGTCATCGCAAATAACCTCTTCGACAGACTATTTGCGACGGGAGTTATTTCCGTCACAAATACCACGTCGCAACAAATAGTTTTTCCCTTAGCGACCAATCAAATAAGTCAACAAGTAATTAACCATTCAACATCTTAATAGTTAATAATTAATTAACAATTAATTATTCTTAGAAATCCAAAAATAATAATTCACTCAACATTTAATTATCCAAATTTTTAACAAGTCTGAAATCATCCACTCTAATAGTGATTCGTCCAGGACTTTAACAATTCCATGCATGTCATAAACATCTCAAGTCAAACATGGTGAACAATGCCCAGATATTTAGCGATCGTCTCACACAGGATATCATATTTTTAAAAAAATACATCCAAAACAACTTAAGGCATGAAAATCAAACACCCATCAAAAGGTCCTTTTGGTCAACAATTTTAACAAACAAACAATTCACAATCTTAAATTAATGCCTGAATTCTAATTAATTCAACAAATAATTAATTAAATCATATCACTTTAACAAGTTCATCAATTATTATCTATTTACCATTTATTATGTAATAATTAATCCATCCATTAATTATTACTGGTTTCCAATTTATATTCTGAACACGTCAAAATATTCAATATTCTCAATATTCTGAAAATTCCACAATTTTTCCAACACGTGACATTATTATTAAAACCACAATTAATTAACCTATTACCCATCCTACCCCATTCAAATAATTTAACTATTTAATCATGTCACTTTAACCAAATTAGAAATACTTGCTTAAAACCAACACAGGATCATCATCTCATTTATCTCAAGTGGGCGGCATCATTTAATAACATCAAAAGTTCCATGCGTCGACATATCATATATTAGCATCAGCTAGAAGACATATGAAAAGCCAAACAAAAAAACATGACATGACATTACCACTAACCAGCAGTTAAACTTTAATGAGCATTTCAATAAAACATAGCAGTTCTATAATCAAAGAAACTCACATTCTCAATTTTTTGAAGAAGTTATAATTCTTATATAATGTGATAGAGATTTGGGATCCTACCTCGGGGTGGCACCATTTTTATTCTGCAACGCTTTAATGTACTTGGTAGAAAACGGTCCACAACTGGACCACAATCACACGCGCGCACACCTTTATATATTTATATATATATATATATATGTATGTATGTATGTATGTATGTATGTATGTATGTATGTATGCATTTATGTATGTATGTATGTATGTAGTATTTATGTATTTATTAATATGTACGCGTTGTCTGCATTGATAAAGAAAAATCAATATATTAAACTAGTACCCAGAATCAAAGTAGTAATGAACAACGCACCTCTAACTTGGTACCGGGGACTCATACAAAATTAACAGACCATAATGTAACTAGTGAAAACCCAAACAGTAGGTTTAAAAGCCTACTCAAACCAACAACTCCAAAGAAAATCAAGCCCATCAACCTCGCCCTTAGCGATGGATACCGGAACATGGACCTACGAGTCCCTAAACAACAATCGCATATCCTAAAATTTAGAAGAATGCAACAACTAGATAAAACCAGACCCTATGGTTTTGGCTGAGCAAATAAGGTGAGAGAGATGAGACAAATGGATTATGTGAATCATGAGTTAAACACAGAAAAACACACCTTCATGAGGTGGAAAAAAATCTTAAAGAGTCCAAGAGGAATCACCGCGCGCAAAGTGGGGTCAGAGAGAGGAGGTGATGTGGTACAGGTTCTGCCCGGGAGTGTCGTGCACTACTGCGCGGGGGTCTGGCCGAGGGTTGTACGCTTGGGAGAAGGGGCCATGTCCTGTTGGAGGTTGTTCCACAGGGAACGAGCCAAATCAGCTGGATCATGAGGGCACTGCACACCTGGTGCGACACCTAAGGATGAAGAAAATAGGGGGGTCATACACCTCACCTGCAGGTCATGCATCCCCATTTAATTTTATTTTTCCCATTAAAATTATTCTAATTAATTTGGATGTAATAATAAAAATAATAATATTCATTTTTTTTCTTATACACATTAAAAACTTAACTATTAAGTGAAAAAACTCTCCATTTAATTAAAACTGCTTCATCATTTACTATTTTCCTAATAAATGTTTCATAATTAATTATGAATCTCCCTATTGACCATTTAATAAAATTATTCTAACATTTATTTAACTAAATAACAAATATAATAATAATTACATCATCATTATTATTATTATTCTAATTTTCATTTATTTAAAACCCAAACCCCCAATTTATTACAATATCATTAATATTATAAAAAATCCAACCCATAACCCCTAATTAAATTGTCATAATAATAATTATTATTACCTTCATAAAACTAAAATAATAATAGTCTCATTATTATTATTTTTCAAACCTTTTATAATCCCAAACCCACAATTAAATAAAAAAAATCATTAAATCTGAAACCCCTTATTTAATTAAAATAATAATAAATGTTATTACCATCATAAAACTAAAATAATAATAGTCTTGTTATTGTTATTTTTTGTTTCTTTGATTAACCCAACACCTCTATTTAATAACAATAATTCATTAAATCTGAATCCCCTCATTTAATTAAAAATTTCTTTGAGAAGCTCATAATCCACATTAAATTCTTTTAACATTAATTTAATTAAATAAACAAAATAATAATAATAAAAATAACATCATTATTATTGTTATTCCAAAATTCATTTAATTAAAACAAAAAAACACTTAATTTATTACAATGTCATTAATAAGATATTAATGATAAAAACTCTAACCCATAACTTCCATTTAATAATAAATGGTCCTTTAATAATTCTGAAACTCTTAATTTAATTAAAACAGTTTCTTCAATAAACCCAAAAGCCACATTAATTTCTTCATCCATCGTTTAATTAATTCATCATCATTCATTTAATAAAACAACCACAATAATAATAATAATAAAGTAATTATTATTATTAAAATTTTATTTTAATTAATCACACTCTCTCATATAATCTTATTTAATTAAATAAAATAATTTATTAAGTAGTTTAAACTGTACAGTTTGGACTGTAACTATGCACTGCCCGTGCAGATCGATTAAAGTGAACTTTTCCAGATCTGATGCTCCCAAGACTCATTGGGACAGCCTCTAAAATTATCTAATAAATAAGGAAGTCCCAAACCGACACCTTTAGGTGTTACAACACTCGGAATAAAATTCCAGAGATCGGTTAAAAAAACGTCCCATTGATAAACTGATTTTTTTTGAAATCCTTCGTATTTTTACACGGTTCAGAAACATTGGACATTACAATCTACCCAACTTAAACACTTTTCACCCCGAGAAGCCATTGAGAACTGCTACTAAAACAACTGACCTACCATGGTCATTTAATCTCATTAAAACTAACATTTTGTGTTCCAAAAAACAAACTCACCTTTAACCCTTCAAGAGTCTAATGGCTAAGCCTTTACAACTAGATCCAAAGCTCACATTATAGGTTAAAACATGAAATAGATAATATATATGAGGCGATTACAGGGACCTCGTCAACAAAAATTGTTGAATCACGATTAACCAACAAAACAGGTTGCACATTCTTCCCCCAAAAGACGTCACTGAACCAAAACCCACATTTTCCATTTATTTGACGATGTGCCTTTAAAACTATCTCAAAACTATCTGCATGTATAATGAATTTATTACTCAACCTCAAGTGAAATTTCCAAGTCTAGCCATCAGAAGTCTATTTAAAAAAACAACCATTCCCCAACACAAATAAATTAGTATCCCAAAAAAACCATGCATCCCATGTACTAACCAGATAAAAACTACTCATCAATACCATCATCATTTAAACTATAGTGTTGCATAATACCAATGCTATCTTAGTGTCTCCATAACAAGGTCAAGATAAGGGACATGATCATCATATTCAGATGAGTGTACTTAGAGAAAACCAAGATCACTAAGAAGTTGAGTTGATCTACTACCGAAAGACTTTGTTCAAAAATCATGGTGTCACCTACTGACACATTTACTGATATTGATTTGACACTACCCACCATAGGATTTTCCACGATGTCGAAATAAAATATCAGCCACTCACCAGCACCTATCGGCATGCTATAACAGCTGAGTACCATGAAGTCCTCCTGAGTAGTGGGACGAACTTACTTTAATGACCTTGATCATTCTAAGGGTACTACCTACCATGGGTTATCCCCTAAGGAAACATAAACGTTGACCATATCACTTGGTCACACAAAACCAGAATCACGAGGTTCAAAAGCCCCCATTTTATACATCTTAATTAATTCATTACAACCTTTTTAACATTTAAAAAAAATCAACAGGCACACAAGTACTTTTTCAAAAAAAGTCACTTTGTTTTCAAAACAATTCCCCATAGGAAAAACAGACATTCTATAACAAACATCCTCTTTAAACATTTCACATATAGTGTTTTTAAAATGTAACAGACAATTTAACATCAAAATTTATGTTTACCAAAAAGATAACCTATAAGGGTCCCATTTATTCAATTCGGGTTCTTTATAAATCAACCCCACGATAGTTCATTATAATCAAAACTCATTAGTTTTACATTAATAACCATTTTCAAACATATTATGGTTATATGGTTCATTCTCATGGATATCAATCTACCAGTCGATAAGGCGCCCATACACCTTACTGCTGGCATTTTGATCCCATTTAAGATATTTTTTTCATTTAAAAGTTTAACTTTAGAATCCATTTTTAATTGTTTGAAAACATTTGTGACCCTTTTTTGCAGTTATAAGGTGCCCATAAACCTTACGAATGATAACATGTTTCATTGTAATAGTAACCAAATAAATTTATCTAAAGAAACCAATCATTTATCAGCAAGATAACATGTCACTAAAAGTAGATAACACATATCAACAAGATGAAATCACTAAAATATGCAATAACACATAATCATGGAACATAATTATTGCATATTATTACTCAAGAATGTTAATTATTTCACCAAAACTTGTTATTTTAAAAATGAATCCTAATTATGTACAAAACATGGCATATATTCAAGTCACACAATCTATATTACTAGGCATCCCACTAATGAAACTACAAGACATGTTATATTCCTGACATGTGAAATCTTTAAGTGTCTATGATGATGCGTGTGTGAAATTTTTTTTCCATATTAGGCCAAGACAATTATTTTTTCAAAATTCTCAAAATCAATAAGCAGGAGAAAATACACTAGTCACTCAAGGTGAAATCATATCATCTGTACCATCATGTACTACAAACACCAATTCCCATCCCTAGCCACATGGTCAATTCCCGTGCATGGGGTGATTGGTCCCATGCCTGACTATTAACCCATACACTGAATCTTTCCTAGTCTCATGTTTACCATCCCAAAACATAAACAAAAAAGGAAAAGAAACCCTCTAATACAACTTTGTAACATCCCGACACGACTCACCCATGAACCTATGGCGGGGTCGGTCACCATATGACTTCAAGACCGTCTCCCCATATGCAAGAGGTTTTTAACTAGTAGTGAGGGTCTAAGGATAGTCAGTGTGGAGACAATACCCTCTTAACATAGTTTCAAAGTGGTATATCAGAGTAAATAACAGACAATAGTGGAAGAAGTAATGCATAATTAAAAAAACAGCGAAAGGAAAATAATACTCATTTTATAAAACTGGTAAATTCCAATTATACATCAAACGAATGCATGACACTCTATGGAAACATAACTGAACATAATAAACAATGCATTATGATTTACACATCATGTACAATACAAATAAAAGAAAACCAATCTCTATGGTCTTTCAACTCGATCATCCTGAGTTCTCGCTCGGTCCTATGCTCCAATCTCCCAATAATTTGATAACATCACAATCTAGCAACCAAATAGAATCTACTTGGGTACCCCAATACAAGGGCGGCCTGAGTAGGGTGTGATATGTAAATATCAGTAGGTCGGGACCACCGATGTCTACCCCAAATCCAGACATTCAATAACTAATTTAAGTAGTGTGAAAGCATGCATAATTCAAGTATGCAGTACAATGTAACTGTATACCCAAGTACCTGCTTTAGCTCTCACCTGGATTTTGAACCTACATTATACATTAGTCATGTATACCCAACTGTCATCACAAATTAATTTTCATTTATCATTAATTCAATACTTTATAAATTACATATTTCTTGTGATCTGACCTAATCCAGACATTCACCGTAGAAGTCACTCACCACTGATGTCTCTAAAGTCCATCTAAGTAAACAAAGAAAAGATAGATTCCATACTTGTTCTTTGGATTGGATAATTCATCATAATACATTCTATTTTATCTTTCATATACAAAGTTTGAGACCGTCCACTAGAAATAGTTATTCTCTTCATGGTTCATCCACTAACAGTAATTCACCCAATTCATTGATAAGTCATAACCCTTACTCATATTCAATTCACAAATCATTATGTCACAACATTTTTCATTAACTAATTAATTCATTTCATGTACAACCAATTGTACCCATAGTCCAATGTCAATTAATGGGTGTAGAACATCATGTCTATCACCCTTGTGATTATTTGGAGTGTGAGTCCTTGTCTCACAACCCACGGGTATTTGGAGAATCAGTCTATGTCCTATAAAAGAATGTTTGTATGCAAGATGGGTGTAGAACGCCAAGTCTAGTACCCTTTGAGTATTTGGAACATCACTATCTATCTCACAACCCGTTCATCAATCATACATATATATTACTCATTGGTGTATAATTTCATGTCTAAAACCCCAAAACCATACATTAATTAATTAATTAATCAATTAGTCCACTCTTTTAATTAATTTAACAACTAATTAGCAATATAAATCAACTGTCAAATAATTCAACAATTAATTAACCATTCAACATCTCGATAGTTAATAATTATTTAACAATTAATTATTCTTAGCAATCAAAAAATAATAATTAACTCATCATTTAATTATCCCTTAAAAAATCTAATCACGTCCACTCAAATAGTGATTTGTCCAGGACATTAACAATTACATGCACATCATAAACATCTCATGTTAAACATGCTAAACAAGGCCCAGATATTTAGAGACCAGCTCAAACAACATATCTTATCATTAAAAAACTCCATCCAAAACAACTTGAGGCATAAAAATACAACCCACATCAAATTGTGCCCTTTTCCAACAGTCATAACGAACAATCAATTCAAAATCTTAAATTAATGCATGAAAATTAATTAATTCAAAAAATAATTAAATAACATCTCTTTAACCATTTCATCAATTATTATTCATTTACCATTTATCATGTGATAATTATTCCATCAATTAATTATTAGCAGTTTCCAATTTATATTTTAAACATGTCAAAATATTCAATATTCTCAATATTCAGAAAATTCCACAATTTTTCCAACACGTGACTTGACAATTAATTCCTCGATTAATTACCCTATTATCCATCCCGCCCCATTCAAATCATTTAACTATATAATCATATCACTTTAAACAAATTAGAAATACATGCTTAAAACCAACACAGGATCAAGTCCTCATTTATATCACTTGGGAGGCATCATTTCCTAACATCAAAAGTGCCATCCATCGACATACCATATATCAGCACCAGAAATAAGACATATTAAAATCCTAAACATTGAAAACATGATATGAAATTACCACTAACCTGCAATTTCTCTTTAGTCAGCATTTCAAGAAAACATAGCAGTTCCATAATCAAATAAAATCACATTTTCAATTTATTTAAATAAGTTATAATTCTTAAATAAAGTGATAGAGATTTGGGACATAACTCGGGGTAGCACCATTTTTATCTCGCAACACATTAATGTACATGGCGTAAATCCGTCCACAACTGGTCTGTAGTCGCATGTGCGCGCACATTCATATGTATATATATATATATCTGTTTGTGTGTGTGTGTGCATTGGCTACATAGATCAACAAAAATTAAATGTATTAAATTGTTACCAAGAATCAAAGTAGTAATGAACAATGCACCTCTAACTCGGTACCAGGGACTCATAGAAAATTAGTAGACCATAATTTAAATGATGAGAAACCAAAAAACGAGTTTAAAAGCCTACCCAAACCAAATGATCTGAAGAAAATCAAACCCATCTACCTCACCCTTTATGGAGGATGCTAGAACATGGACCTATGGGTCACTAAACCAAATTTTCAAATCCTAAAAATTAAAAGAATTCAACAACAGGATAAAAAAGAACCTTAGGGTTCTGGTTGAGAAAACAAGGTGAGAGGTATGAGGGAAATGTTCGATGAAAATCACAAGTGAAACATAGAAAGACTCAACTTGATGAGGAGGACAAGATTTATAAAGAGTCTGAGAGGAATCATCACATGCAAAGTAGAGTCCAGGAGAGGGGTGGCACACTATAGGTTCTGCCCGGCAGTGTCGTGCGCTGCAATGAGGGGGTCCAGTTGAGGGTTTCATGCTTGGGAGAAGGGCTCATTCATTGTTGGAGGTTTCACTACAGGGAAAGAGCCAACATAGCTAGAGAATGAGGGAACTACCCACCTGGTGTGTCGCCTAAGGAGGAAGAAAACATAGGGGGTCTTATGCCTCATTACTGGTCGCACCTCCCCTTTTTATATTATCTTTCCATCTAAAATTAGTCTAATTATTTGAATGTAATAATTAAAAAAATAATACTCATTTTATTATTATTATTATTATTATACATATTAAACTCTTATCTAATAAGTGAAAAAACTCCCCATTTAATTTAAAATACTTCTTAATTTATTATTCCCTTAATAAAGGTTCTCATAATTAATTATGAAACTCCCTATAGATCATTTAGTAAAATTATTTTAACATTAATTTAACTAAATTACCACAATAATAATAATAATAAAATTATTATTATTTTTTCAACTTTCATTTAATTAAAATCCAAACCCCAAATTTATTACAATATCCTTAATATGATAAAAAATCCAACCATAACCCCTAATCTATTTTCCATAATAATAATTATTATTAAACTCATAAAACTAAAATAATAATACTCTCGTTATTATCATTTTTCATATCATTGATAAACCCAAAACTTCCATTTAATAACAATACTTCATTAAATATGAAACCCATCATTTATGTAAAATAATAATTATTATTATTACCTTCATAAAGAAAAAATAATAATAGTCTCATTTTTATTATTTTTCAAAACATTGATAAACCCAACACCTATAATTAATAATTATACTTGATTAAATATAAAACCATTCATATAATTAAACATTTATTTGATAAGCTAAAAAACCACATTAAATTCTTTTAAAATTTATTTAATTAATTAAACACATTAATAATAATAATAATAACATCATTATTATTATTATTCTGACTTTCATTTAATTATTACAAAAAACCCCCAACTTATTAAAATGTCATTAATATGCTATTAATGTAAAAAACTCCAACCCATTACTTCCACTTAATAAAAAATGGTCCATTATTTATTACGAAACTCTTCATTTAATTAAAACGGTTCTTTGATAAACCCAAAATCCATATTAATTTCTCCATCCATCATTTAAATAATTCTTTCTCATTCATTTAATTAAACAACCAAAATAAAAATAATAAAAATAATTTCATTAATATTATTATTAAAATATTCTTTTAATTAATCACACTCTCTCATATAATCTTATTTAATTAAATTAAATAATTTTTTATGTAGTGTAAATTGCACGGTTTGGACCGCAACCATGCACTACCCATGCAGATCCATTAAAGTGAACTTTTTCAAATACAGTTCTCCCTAGACACATCTAGAAACCTTCTAAACGATCATATAAATACACAAGTCCAAAAAACGACACCTTTAGAAGTTCCAACACTCAGAAAAAAATTCTAGAACTCAGTTGAAAAAACCATTGATAAACTGATTTTTATTAAACCTTCGTATTTCAACCCGTTTAAAAACACAAGACTTTACAATTTTTATATAAAATCCATATTTATTGACAAATATTTTTTAGAGCATTGTGAAATATCTATCACATAGAATATTTACTCAGGGTTTCATAAAATTGTATTATCTAATTTATATATATATATATTCATGAAAACATGTTATTAAATAAATTTTAAACAAACCCTTCAAATTTATCATACAACATTATTTCAATAAAGATAAAACATATATTTTTTCAGAAAAATACTTATGACTTCATTATATAAAAACACTATCATATCTAATGTCACTCCTCCATTTAAATATATTATGTTATAAATTTATTATATTATTTATAAAATATAATTTTCCTATTAAATTGGTCACTTTACTATATCTAGTAGTCATATTTCTATTCCAATGTTCCTATTACTATTAAAATTGTTAGATAATGAAAATATAAGATTCATATCTTAATAGTCAAACTATAATTTAAAACTTATATACACCATACCATTATTATAGTTTATCATTCAACGTATAAATTATAGTGGTTAATACTCATAAAATGATATTGTCTATCATATTCCTAACACTAATCTTTCTTTTTATATTCTTTATGGAAGGAGATATCTTCAGGTGAGATTTATAGCCTATGGAATTCACATTAAGGGTTTCATTACAAACTGGTGTTTATCTCCTAATACTGAACCTAGAAGTTATGTAGAATGAAATTTCATGATATTTAATCTTCCTATGAAATCCAAAATTATTTCTATGTTATTCTACAATAAAATATAATAAAACATTATTTATGAAACATGGGTTATTTTAAAAATAATGTGAATATTCACTCAATTCCATTCATCCCCAATTGATAAATTTCATATTAGAAAATCATTTCATACTCTAAGGTGAAAGATAATGGTATTTTTACTTCATTTCTTCTTTAGATCCCCAAATTTCCTCTTTTTATTCACCATTTTTTGGAGATAATTTTATCATGAGATATTTATTGATACATATTAAAATTGTCTCTTAGGTAAAAAAATATTCACTAGTTTCTCCTTATTATATATATCATTCTCCAAATACATCATCCGTAGATTCAGTAAATGTTTTTTATCTAGAATATTATTCCTAAATAGGTTTATGTGGAACACATCATGTAGTTTGGCCACATTTGTGGGGGGTCACATGTTTATAGGTCAAAAAACATTTGTTATGAAGAATATATCAAGGTCTAATATACTTGGGACATATATTTTTCTTCTTTTAAAACCTCATGAATCTTGAAGAGGTAGATAAATGAAGGAACAGTTTTTAACCATCCTCAAAATTTAGTTCACATCAATGGTTTTCTTTATAACTCCTAATTCAATATTGTTTTGTTTTGATGTGTTGTTGAATAACCAGGAAATTATCACTAATTTACTTTACCACTATAGGTCTCAATATATTCCATTATAAAAACTTATCCCATAATATATATGTTCTATATTTAATTACCTACATATTCTCATAAGGATCTATTTGAAATATTTACTGAATGTTTTTATTGTATGAAAAATCATCCTATGTAATATGTTGATCCCAAGAACCTTTTACGTCCTCTGAGAAAGATCTAAAAATAATCCACATGTGTCATGATTATTTTATCATATATGATATCATTTTGATAATTATTGGAAATAATGAATTTAAACTATATTTTTTTATAATGATATATAATTTTGGTTATTTTTTATGTAAACCATGAATCTTGATTAATTTCAATTGATAGTGTTGATCTATACAACCTCACCAAATCATTATTATATATTCTTCCAACAAGGTTGATATATAATTTCTCATGAATGGTAATGAAATCCGCCATATTTTCATGATTTTCTCCAACAACCCATTTTTATTTTTTTCAATTTGGTTTTCATCCGATATATCATGAAAATATCCAATTTCTTTCTGCCAAATTATTGTTGACGGAGGTTTTTATATCTAAAGGTTATTCTCATAGTATTAATAAGTGTATTTCAGTTGGTATAGATCATTTGTATAAGTAGTCTTTAAATGTTTACAAGAGGTTATAGTAATGACACATATTTAGTTTTTTATATGTTTTCATAATAATGAAGAATCATAATGAAAAATTGGATTCAACAATCAGAAGAAAGAAATGATTATAAACATGAAGAAGTGTAAAGTATTGAAAATATTTGACAAAATTGGATGATATCCTTGAAGTATTGAGAATAATTGAAGAATTAAAAGATAAAGACTCAAATAAATTAGAAATATATGAATTTAGTTGAGCAGGAAATGGAAAATTTTCCCGCATTTTCCATTATGGGGTGCGTAAAAGGAGATCACATTACATTCATATATGGAAAGGGAGTTGACCTTTTCTTGTGCACCGGTTATCTGAAAATTTTGAGGTAGGTATTTAGATTCATATAAGAGTTTGTTTTATTGGTTTAAGATGAGTAATAATATTAGGCTTATTCTCACTCTGATGATCAGATATTGTTCCATTGTATGAAAATTCATTCGAGTGATTCTCAACTAAATAATCGAAGAATTTTCATTCAGAAAACATTTTAATGATGTGAATCCATCAGAGCAAGTCAACTAGAGTGATCCCATCAGAGGGACATCCCACAGAGAAAGGGTTTTCAAATTAAGATTCATTAAAAATAGAAATATGTGAGTTGCTAATTTATTTTCCACTCAATTGAATATGGAAGATAAGAAGGCAAATCAGAATGAGGCCTATTGGTCGGATCCCATCAGATAGAGGTTAATAAACAAATGAATATCCAACTAACTTTTTTTGATGAAGGTTTCCAGACAATATCTATATATAATGATTCAATACCAATAATTTAGATAGATAATTGTTGAATTTAATTAATATTTTACATAGGTAATGTTTGATTCAGATTACATATGTAGGATGTATAGACATTCTAATGTGATTTTGAAAATAAGAAGGAAATTAAATCTTTTATCTTTATATACTTACCAGAAGGTGAAAAGGATTGATTGTTTTACTGTGGTTTATAACTGGATGTAGGGAAGTGTATATATAAGGGATAGTTAGGGTTATATCTAGATATAGTAGGAAATATTCTTCTATTATTATAGAATTTTTCACTGATTGTACCTTTTTATTTCAGAATGAATATTGTGAAAGAATATGTATTGGTGGGAATATATGATAGGGTAAGCAGTAGGTATTTATAATGAACCTTGAAAATATCATGTGACACCTTCTCTTTGTATTTTTCATACTATAGGTGATGTTGAGACGTTATACTGGAGTGTATCTGTAACATCCTAGGTAAATAAAGAATAATACATTTTCATATTTATTAATATTTTTTAAATAAATATTAATTTTACTTTAAAGGGGTTTCTATGTTCGTTAGCATACCCGATATGCAACAAAGAGTTTCTTTGAATACTTACGTTGCACACTAGTAATATAATAATATTATATTAAATGGTAGTTAACACGTAGCTATTGTATTGGTGGTAATGAATATAAATAACTAAAATATGATTATATATGATTGTTAAATGTTTTTACATTTATCCAATAAAATATTAAGGCTTAAAATAAGAAAAGAATTCAATTTTAGGCATAGATGCACTAATATTCACTAGAAGGTCGAATTATCGCCTTATGATGGAGAACTCTCTTTAAATATAGCTTTGATCACCCTTATACATTTTATTGGAACAAATAAAATTCTTCTTTATAATCGGGACATCAAAATTTACTTTGTCTAAATTTTTGGTATTTTTTCGATAAAGTACATTTTTAATGAATAGTGAAAATGTTGTATTTTAATTCAAAACCTCTTTTTAATCTAATTAATTTATATGATTATATTATCTTTTGAATTGGTTTTAAGTTGAAATTAGAATATACCTTTACCATTTAATCCAATAGGGGTCATTGGAATTAATTTCACTTGAAATTGGACTTAAACTAGTGTCAATATTTTGATATGTATTGTTTCAAAAAAACACTCTATTTGTTTGGAAAATAGTAATTAATTATTAAATTAATTAATGAAACTTATATGTTTTTAATTTTTTAAAATAGACATCTTTTTTGAATTCGGAATATCAAATATAGCTTAGGGTGAAGTTTTGTATTTTTCTGAAAAACTTCAATTTTTGATGAATAGTGAAACCTCTAAGTGGTAGTTAAAAAACTGATTTTTCGTTGAAATTAAGATTTACAATTTTTTGAATTGAATTTAAAAAATCCTACATACATGGTTGTCATTAGGATATAAAATTTGGATCAATGGTACTAAAATAATTTTTGGTGAATAGTAACTTTTAAGTTTTATTCGTCACGATTAGAGGTAATTAGTGTAATATAAGGTAAAAATAATGTTTTAATAATATGAAATGACATTGACACAAGTCCTACCCTTATTGGATGTGTCATGGACGACCAAGAAAATTTATATGTCAACTTGGGGACCCCATGGAGCCACTTTTCTAGGAAAATGTCATTAATAACTTTTCATTTAATGTTAAAATAAAAATGTCACAAACATGTATTGTTTTACTAAAACAATTTTTACATGGGGTTATACAAGTCATATTTTTTACTATAAACATTATTTAGAAAGATAAAATGATTTACTACATCATGATATATTTTTGTATAATTTATAGACATTAAATATATAAAATTATTTATGACACCATGATGATGCATCGATTACCTCATTATTTAACGATTGAAATAAAATGAAAAGATAATGTAAAATAAAAGACATAAACCTGTTAAAAACCTATTGGATGGGTGTATTTCAAACTCTTATCAACTTAACCTCGAAATATATAATTTTGGTACATTTAAAATCCAAAAATCATTATATAATAAAGTAACATTTTATACCTTTCCAGAATTGCCCCTCCTCTTCTCTTATAAAAGGCACCCACCACTAACACCTTACCCACACCTATCAAGCCATTGGTTCAGAAAATATCTTCCCATTTATCTCTCAACATCCCTCTCCTCATCCTAGAAGCATTACCTTAGGCATAAAGCTCTTCAAGAAACCCTTTTTGTTCAAACCAAGAGGAGTTACCCAATTTAAAGGTAATGTATTCACTTGTGTTATTTTGTTTTATTTTGCTTCTCCATCCCCCTAAACTCATTTTATTCCTTTATTTTGTAACAAAACAAGTATATTAAATATAATAGTATTTTTTTATGAGAAGTATTATATTTTCACTTACACACACCTCCGTCTAATGGTTAAAGAACATACTGTTTCTGTGGTTGGCGAATTTCTGCCTCTGGAAACGATGATTGTTCAATCTTCTTTTAACACCTTTAATGGTGGCCATTAAGATGTCACTATATTTATATATGATATATATTATTTTTATGTTTTCCTTATGCTTATGTATTTTTAATTTATGGCATACCTTTATGGTTTTCATTATGGGTAAACGCGATATCTTCATTTTAGGAAGTGCGGACTATTGCCCCCTCAAAGTGATTTGATTCGTTAATTCCATATGTGGGACGTATAAAGGATGGAGTTAATGATATTATATATGATGTTATACTGGAATTATAATATACCTTTATATCATTATGATTTCACTCCATTAAATATGAAATAGAAATGAAAGTAGCGTTCATGCGTACGTACGGCTTACCGTCTCCATGAACGGTGCATTTCATTTCTTACCTCTAAATGTTATGTAATATTATAAATGCATGTATATTCTAGATATATATTATATATATGATATCTACATCATGAATATAATTCTGGATATAGTGGATATTTTATGACATGAACAACTTTTAATTATAAGGAGTTTATTTTTGACTCAAGTACCAATGATCGACAGAACGCCCATTATTAACTTAAATAATTACATAGTGTTCATAACATGGTAATAAGTGATATAAAAGGAATAATGAACTTTAAAAAGGTTCTTAAGAAATTATAAATTAACTCGTGTTTATTATTTAGGATATTAAAGAATGATCGAGTCACGTCGGACATTAGGTAAGGGACTTTATCTCAATCTCGTTTCATTGAGGCATATTTTGTTCTAATACAAACTTTATTTTATAGTCTGTATAAAACACCTTTGAATTTTCATTTCATTCAAAGGGAATATTTTTCTATGAAGCATCTTACTAAATGACAAAAAGGAATGTTTATTTTAACTTACGCGGTGACAATGACCTTTTCCTCCTCGGGGAGTATTATTTCGTCTTTGGCTTCCTCAACAAGACATAATGTTTTTAAAATGAAATAAATACCATATACTCTTTTATTTATTTTGGTATAGAAAATGGTTTTTATGATGGACTTGTTATGTCAATATATTTAAGTGATATATTGTGATTGAAATGTGGAAATGTTTTCTTTCCATTATATTTGTTTTATATCTTATGATTTTATAATGGTACTTGGACATTTGACGGGTGGTTACATGATAAACCATATGACGGGTGGTGTCGTGAATACCAAGATGGGCGGTTACATTATAACCTCCAATGCATTGGATATGGAAGTTGGCCATATGGCTATTCCATTTAGTGATATGTGTGGAAGTCGACCATATGGTGTTTCCATTGAAGTATGTTTATGTCCAAAGTTACCATTATATGTTATGTGTTCTTTATATGGGTTTTTTGAAAATTATTTGGTTACAAAAGGGTAAGTAATGGTCTTTTATTCAGTGAAGAGTTTTGACTACTTCATAAAGGTTAAAATTATTACTTTGATAAAGTATTCATGGTTTACTTATTGTTTTGAAAAACTAACAGTTTTCTTTCTATGTGTATCACTTACTGAGATTTTTATGCTCATCCCAAGTTCTTTTTTGAAAAGTTTTTCACAGGAAATAATATGGAATAGGGTCGAGGATGGGATCAAGGAAAATTCATACTTTCTTAAACATGGAACTAGATATGACTCTCTCTTTTTAAGATTTCATGTTTTGTAAGAAAAAAAGTAAACTATGTAGAAGTGTCTACTGTGTAATCTTCTGAGATGTAATAGTTATGATCTAATTATCTAAAACTCTAAACCTGAAAAGATTCTCAATGTAAATTATTCATTTAATTCAATATTAAATAATGTTTAAGTCTGGGGCCTTATAGTTGGTATCAAAGTTCAGTTTAGATAACATTATGAGTTAGAATTCTATTAAATGATTATCCAAAAATATTTTTTTTAATGGTCAAATTGAAATGATATAGCATTTGAAGATTACCATGTTGCTTCATCTAAGACATGTTTGTTCAGAATGGTTTTCTGCAGAGGAAACAAGGCAGCTATGTTGGGACGACATCAGGAGGAAGACAACCTTCCAAATCAGCAACCTATGATGGTAGTAATTAGAACTGAGCAGTTTGTTGCAATGATGGAATAGTTGACTCAGGCTATAAATGGTGGTGGTATCCATGCACGAGATCTGCCAGATCAACCATAGAGGAACATGTCAGTGGTGGAACATTTCATGAGGCAACATCCCCCATCATTCAAGGGATCATCTTACCCTGTGCTAGTATAATGGTGGATTAAATCACTGGAGAAGATTTTTGATGTCATGGGGTGTTCAAAACATCAAAAGTTTAGTCTTTATGTTTACCATTTTGAAGGTGAAGCTGATCAGTGGTGGTCGATAATGAAAAATATCAGGGATAGTGATGAGATTGATGATCTTCACTGGGACGAACTCAAAGGTATGTTTCTTGAGAAATATTTTCCTAAGGTGGTTCGTCTTAGGATGGAAAAAAATTCCTAGAATTGAGGCAGGAGGATGACTCAGTGGCTGCTTATGAAGAAAATTTCACTCAACTGGCAAGGTATGATCCAAATTTCATACGAGATCTTGATAGTAAAATAAACCATTTTTACTTGGGGTTAAATCCAATGTATCAAAGGGAATTGGATTCTCGTGAGTTCAAAAGTTATGAAAAACTTGTTCGATGTGTGGAGAATGTTGAAATGGAGTTTGCCAATGATCAGGTGTTCTTTGAAAAACAACAGAATAAGAGGTCCAGTTGGCCGGAAAAGGGGAAGAATTATCAAAGAAGCAAGGAGGTAAGAAAACCAAATATCCATCCTGTGAGAATTGTGGTAAAATGAATCCTAGATAATACTTATCCAAGTCTGGAAAGTGATTTTAGTTTGGTAAGTCTGGTCATATTGATCATAACTATAAGGAAGATGATCAAGCAGGAAATGAAAAGCCAGCGGTAAGATGTTTTAAGTGTAATAAAATGGGTCATTATACAAATGAGTGTATAAAGAAGAACTCAACTAGGGGAAAGCAGCCATACTACAAGAAAAAGGGGGTGGTGAAATCCTTTGCAACTAATTCAACAGATGTTGGGTCATCGAATGAAGTAGTATCAGGTACACTATTTGTTTGTTCAGGTTATGTGTTGTTTGATTCAGGGTCTACATATTCTTTCACTTCTGAGAAGTTTTCTTCTAAATTGGGTATTCCATCTCAAGATATTAATCCTGAACTTATGGTAAAAACACCCAGAGGGAACGTTAAGACAAAAAGAAATTATAATAACCTTCCTATCCTTATGTGCGGAAAGAATCTACCTGCAAACCATATTGTTTTGCCTCTAGTAGAGTTTGATGTTATTTTGTGCATGGATTGGATTTCTGTTTATCATGCTAAGATTGACTGCAGAGCTAAAGAGGTTTCTTTTCAGAAATATATTATGTTTGTGTACAAGAATGAACCCTTTCTTTTGATAACATATCAGGATGTTGAGAAACTAGTAAAAGATGTAAATGAATGTTACCTTGCACATATTGTTGAAAATAAAGGAACTGTTCAGATTAATGATGTGCCAGTGGTAAATGAGTATCTTGATGTTTTTTCTGATGAGTTTCCTGGTATTATTCATGATCGGGAAGTTGAATTTACTGTTGACTTAGTTCTTAATTCTAAGACAATTTCAAAACCCCCTTATCTAATGGATCAAGTTGAACATTTAGAGTTAAAGAAGCAGTTGTAGGAGTTAATAGATAAAGGTTTTATTCGACCTAGAACATCACCATGGGGTGCTCTTCTCTTGTTTGTTAAAAAGAAAGATAGTTCAATGAGACTTTTCGTTGATTATAGATCATTGAATAACATCACTATTAAGAACAATTATCCTTTTCCCCATATCTATGATTTGTTTGATCAGCTCCTTGGAGCTGAGTATTTTTCAAAGATTGACTTGAGGTTGGGGTACCATCAGTTGAAAGTAAAAGAAGCAGATGTTTCGAAGACTGAATTTTGTAATAGATATGGTCATTATGAATTTTTAGTTATTCCTTTTGGGTTAACCAATGCACCTACTGTATTCATGGACCTTATGAATAGAATTTTCCATGAGTTCTTGGATAAGTTTGTGGTGGTTTTTATTGATGATATTTTGGTGTTTTCTAAAAGTAATGAGGAGAATGAAAGTCATTTAAGGGTTATCTTGAAAACCTTAAAAGAAAATAAACTGTATGGAAAATTCAACAAGTGTGAGTTTTGGTTATAAAAAATTTCTTTCCTTGGTCACATTGTTTCAAAAAATGGCATAACTGTTGATCCAGCTAAAGCAAAATTTGTTGAAGAATTTCCAAGACCCACAAATGTAACCGAGATTCATAGTTTTCTTGTTCTGTTAGGTTATTACCAGAGGTTTGTTGAAAATTTTTCACGGTTATCTAGTTCAATGACTAAGATAACTCATAAGGGTGTTAAGTTTATCTCGACAAAAGAATGTGATGATTGCTTTCAGGAGTTGAAAAGAAGATTGGTGAATGCTCCAGTTTTGGCACTTCCTTCCAGGAATGGTGAGTTTTTTATTTACATTGATGCTTCTTTGAAGAGAAATGGTTGTGTTCTTATGCAGAATGATCAGATAATTTCTTATGCTTCATATCAGTTAAAAACTCATGAGGTATATTACCCTACACATGATTTGGAATTAGCAGTTGTTTTTTTTTTGCTCTAAAAATTTTGAGGCATCATTTGTATGGAGTAAAGTGTGAAATATATAGCGATCACAAGAGTTTAAATTATATATTCACTCAGAAATAATTGAACATGAGACAGATGAGATGGCTGGAATTAATCAAGGATTATGATTGTATAATTCATTACCATCTGGGAAAATCAAATAAAGTGGCTAATGCTTTGAGTCGAAAAAGTAATGCTTCATTAACCATGCTACGTTTGGAATGAGATCCTTTGGTTTTTGATTTGATGAACTTTGGCGTAGAAGTTGTTGGTGTAGTAAGTTCTTCTGTTTTGTTTTAGGTGTCAGTGAGATCATCTCTATCAGACAAAATTAAGAAAGCGTAGAAGAAAGTCAGTGGGTTGCAGAAAAAGGTAGAGATGGTTCAGAAGGGTAAGTTTCCTGAATTTAACACTGATAATGATTGTGTTTTGAGGTTTGGGAAGATATTATGCGTGCCTTGTGATTCACATATGAATAATGAGTCACTATATGAGGCTAATAGTTCCCTGTTTTCAGTTCATCCTGGCAGTACTAAGATGTACAGAGATCTGCGGGAGTATTACTGGTGGGATGGAATGAAAAGAGATATTGTCGATTTTACGGTGAAGTGTTTGACATATCAGCAGGTTAAAGCAGAGCGACAGTTACCGAAAGGGATACCGCAGTCATTACCGGTTCCATAGTGGAAATGGGAAAATTTATCCATGGACTTCGTTGTGGGATTACCAAAGACATCTCGAGGTAATAATGTAATACGGTTTATAGTTGATCGATTGACTAAATCAATTAATTTCCTTCCTATTCGAGATACTTTGTCTCCAGATCAACTTGCTCGGTTGTATGTTAAAGAGATAGTCAGGTTGCATGGAGTTCCACTCTCCATTGTATCTGATCGTGATCCCAGGTTCACTTCTACCTTTTTAAAATGCCTTCAGAAGTCATTGGGTACTGAATTAAATTTCAGTATAGTTCTTCATCCACAATCAGATGGGCAGTCAGAACGAAAAATTCAGACCTTGGAGGATATGCTACGTTCTTGCTCAATGGATTATCAGTGAAGTTGGGACCAACATCTTTCTTTGGTTGAATTTTCATAGAATAAGAGTTTTCATTCTAGTATACAAATTGCACCGTTTAAAGCATTATATGGGAAGTGGTGTTGAAATTCATCTTTTTGGGATGAAGTGTGTGAAAGGATGTTTATGGGACCAGAATTGGTAGAAGAGATGGCAGAAAAAGTTCAGTTGATTCAGAAACACATGAGAACAGCTCAGAGCAGGCAGAAAAGTTATGCGGATAACCAGAGGAAGGAACTATCTTTCGAGGTAGGTGATCATGTTTTTCTCAAAGTTTCACCATGGAAAAGTGTGATTCGATTTGGCAAGAAAGCAAAGCTGAGTCCAAGGTTCATTGGACCATATGAAATTCTATAGGGAGTTGGATCAGTTGCTTACCGAGTGGATTTACTTACAAGTTTGTCTCAGGTACACAATGTTTTTCATGTTTCGATGTTGCGAAAGTATATGCCATATCCATCTCATGTTTTGAGCCCAGAGGTAGTTCAGTTGGAAGAGAATCGCTCTTATGAAGAACAAACAGTCCAGATTATTGACCGTAGAGAGAAAGTGTTGCGGAATAATGTAATTCACCAGGTAAAGGTTTTGTGGAAAAACCATATGGTTGAAGAGGCAACGTGGGAATCTGAAAATGCTATGAGAGATAAATACCCCCACTTATTTTGATAAGTGAATAAAATTGCGAGGACGCAATTTACAAAAGGGGGAAGGATGTAACATCCCATGTAAATAAAGAATAATACATTTTAATATTTATTAATATTTTTGAATTAAATATTAATTTTACATTAAAGGGGTTCCTATGTTCGATAGCGTGCCCGATACACAACAAAGAGTTTCTTTGAAATCTTACGTTGCACACTAGTAATATAATAATATTATATTACAAGGTAGTTAACACGTAGCCTTTATATTGGTGGGAATGAATAGAAATAACTAAAATATTATTATATATGTTTGTTAAATGTTTTTACATTTATCCAATAAAAGATTAAGGCTTAAAATAAGAAAATAATTCAATTTTATGCATAGATATCTAATATTCACTAAAAGGTGGACTTATCACCTTTTGATGGAGACCCTCTTTAAATATAGTTTTGATCACTCTTATACATTTTATTGGACCAAATAAAATTCTTATTTAGAATCGGGACATCAAAATTTACTTTGTGTAATTTTTTTTTATTTTTCCGATAAAGTTCATTTTTTAATGAATAGTGAAAATGTTGTATTTTAATTAAAAACCTCTTTTTAATCTAATTTATTTATATGATTAGATTATATTTCGAATTGGTTTTAAGGTTAAATTATAATATACTTTTACCATTTAATCCAATAGGGGTCATGGGAATTAATTTCACTTTGAAATTGGACTTAAACTAGTGTCAATCTTTTGATATATATTGTTTCATAAAAACACGCTATTTGTTTGGAAAATGGTAATTAATTATAAAATTAATTAATTCAACTTATATGTTTTGAATTTTATAAAATAGACATCATTTTTGAATTCAGAATATCAAAGATAGCTTATGGTGAATTTTTGATATTTTTCTGAAAAACATCAATTTTTGATGAATAGTGAAACCACTAAGTGGTAGTTAAAAAACTGATTTTTCGTTTAAATGAAAGTTTACCACTTTTGTGAATTTAATTTTAAAAATCCTACATACATGGTTGTCATTAAGATGTAAAATTTCGTTCAATGGGATTAAATTATTTTTTGGTGAATAGTAACTTTTAAGTTTTATTAATCACGATTAGAGATAATTAGTGTAATTTAAGGTAAAAATAATGTTTTAATAATATGAAATGACCTTGAAACATGTCCTACCATTATTTGATTTGTCATGGACGACCAAGAAAATCCATGGGTAAACTTTGGGCCCCATGGAGCCACTTTGGTATGAAAATATCATTAATAACTTTTTATTTAAAGTTAAAATAAAAATGTCACAAACATGTATTGTTTTACAAAAACAATTTTTACATGGGGTTATAAAAGTCATATTTTTTACTATAAACATTCATTAGAAATATAAAAAGATTTCCTACATCATGATATTTTTTTTATAATTTTTAGACATTAAATAAATTAAATTATTTATGACACCATGATGATGCAGCGATTACCTCATTATTTAACGATTTAAATAAAATTAAAAGATAATGTAAACTCTAAGACCTAGAATTGTCAAAAACCTATTGGATGGGTTTATTTCTAACTCTTATCACCTTATCCTCGAAATATATATTTTTGGGACCTTCAAAATTGGAAACTCATTATATAATAAAGTAACATTTTATAACTTTCCAAGAGTGCCCCTCCTCTCCTCTTATAAAAGGCCCCCACCTATACCATGTTACCCACACCTCTCAAGCCATTTTCTCGGCCAATATCTGCTCATTTTATCTCTCCACATCCCTCTCCTCATCCTATAAGCCTTACCTTAGGCACAAATCTCTTAAATAAACCCCTTTTGGTCAAACCAAGAAGAGTTACCTGATTTAAAGGTAATGTCTTCGCTTGTGTTATTTTGTTTTATTTTTCTTCTCCATCCCCCTAAACTCTTTTTATTCCTTTATTTTGTGACAACACAAGTATCTTAAATCTTATAGGATGTTTTTATGTGAAGTATTTTATTTACACTTACACACACCTCCATCCAATGGTTAAAGAACATATTGTTTCTGTGGTTGGCGAATTTCTGGCTCACGAAACGATGATTATTCAATATTCTTTTAACACCTTTCATATTAAGATTTCACTCTATTTATATATGATATATATTATTTTTATGATTTCTTTATGCTTCTGTTTTTTTAATTTATGGCATACCTTTATTGTTTCCATTATGGGTAAACGTGATATCTTCATTTTAGGAAGTGCGGACTACCGCCCCCTCAAAGTGATTTGATTCATTAATTCCATATATGGGATGTATAAAGGATGGAGTTAATGATATTATATATGATATTATACTGGAATTATAATATACCTTTATATAATTATTATTTCACTCCATTAAATATGAAATAGAAATGAAATTAGTGTCCACGTGTATGTACGGCTTACCGTCTCCATGAATGGTTCATTTCATTTCTTACCTTTAAATGTTATTTAATATTATAAATGCATGCATATACTGGATATATATGATATATATTATATCTACATCATGAATATAATTTTGGATATAATGTATATTTTACCACATGAACAACTTGTAATTATAAGGAGTTTATTTTTGACTCAAGTACTAATGATCGATAGAACGCCCGTTATTAACTTAAATAATTACATAGTGTTCATAACATGGTAAAAAGTGATATAAAAGAAATAATTAACTTTAAAAAGTTTCTTAAGAAATTATATATTAACTCATGTTTATTATTCCGGAGATTAAAGATCGATCGAGTCAAGTCGGACACGAGGTAAGGGACTTCGTCTCAATCTCCTTTCATTGAGGTATATTTTGTTCTAATACAAGGCTTTACTTTATACGCTGTATAAAACACCTTTGACTTTTAATTTCATTCAAATGGGATATTTTTCTATGTATTTTCTTACTAAACGACAAAAAGGAATGTTTATTTTAACGTACGCGGTGACAACGACCTTTTCCGCCACCGCGAGTATTATTTGGTCTTTGGCTTCCTCAACAAGCCGTAATGTTTTTAAAATGAAATAAATACCATATACTCTTTTATTTATTTTGGTATTGAAAATGATTTTTATGATGGACTTATTATGTCAATATATTTAAGTTATATATTTTTATCGAAATGTGGAAATGTTTTCTTTCCATTATATTTGTTTTATATCTTATTATTTTATAATGGTACTTGGAAATTTGATGGGTGGTTACGTGATAAACCATATGATGGGTGGTGTCGTGAATACCAGTATGGGTGGTTACATTATAACCTCCAATGCATTGGGTATGGAAGTCGGCCATATGGCTATTCCATTTAGGGATATGTGGGGAATTCAACCGTATGGTTATTCCATTGAAGTATGTTTATGTCCCAAGTTACCTTTATATGTTATGTCTTCTTTATATGGGTTTTATGGTAATATTTTGGTTACAAAAGGGTAAGTAATGATATTTTATTTAGTGAAGAGTTTTTACTAATTCATAAAGGTGAAAATTATTACATTGATAAAGTATTCATGGTTTACTTATTGTTTTGAAAAACTAACAATTTTCTTTCTATGTGTATCCCTTACTAAGATTTTTATGGTCATCCAATGTATTTTTTTTGAAATGTTTTTCACAGTAAATAATGTCTAATAGGGTCAAGGTTGGGATAAAGGAAAATTAATGTTGTCTTAAACATGGAACTAGACTTGACTCTCATTTTTTAAGAGTTCATGTTTTGTAAGAAAAAAAGGAAACTCTGTAGAAGTGTCTACTGTGTGATCTTTTGAGATGTAATAGTTACAATCTAATTCTCTAAAACACTAAACCAGAAAAGGTCCTCAATGTGAATTATTCATTTAATTCAATATTAAGTAATTTTTATGTTCGGGGCCTTATAGTATCTTAACCATAAAAATTTTTATAGGTTGAGAATCTTTACTCTAGAAGATAAGAACAAATCTTATAAATGAAAAAAGGAATCACTAATTAACCCCCCTATCAGTAGTTTCAATCCTATTTGGGAACAACAATCAATATTTGAGTATCATGTTTTATATATCTATGTTGATGAGATTTAGTTAATGTACTCCCGCTACAAATGGAAACATCATACACAATATCCATTGAGTAATACAATATCCTTACTTCACGATGTTTTGAGCCCACTATTGTGTTACTACCATGAATTATCTATTTATGTGGGATTAAATTCCAATTATATCATATATTAATCTTATATATTTGATTGGGAAACTCTTTTTTAGAATATATAATATGGATATATACTCTGTCTTATTCTTTTTATACCATAAATTTTATGGATTCTAAGGTAATTCAAAACTAAATCTCAAAATGTATTATGGGTAAAAATATTTTTAAAATAAGTATTTCAACAAATCCATAAAAAATATAATAAAAGATAACCTACTAATAGAATGAACCAACCAATATAGATGATATAGGTCTAGATAGTAATTTTAATATGAAGGAATCACACAATTTGTATTTTAGGGGAATATATTTTAAATGTCTCAAAAAATTTATATCCACCAATTTCATATTAAATTCATAGCTATGTATACTCAATGAATTATTATATTCTAATATTTTATTCCAATGTGAATTAGTGCTTCTAATGATTTAGTTTTTCAATCCCTAATCCATACACTAAATTTTTGTGATATTTCTACATTAATGTGTAACTCTTTACAAAACCCATAATATTGTGTTCCTTTCCATAAAATAGAAGTGAAATATATTCATACATATCCAAATTATATTGATGCTTTTAATATATAAAATCTCCATATAATAGTTTAGAGTAACATTAGAATGGAAATATAGAAATTTGTATGAAAATAAAAATATATTTCCAATATAAACATTTATAAACTATTGCATAAGCCCCATGAAAGTGGGAACTATTCCCTCAAGTCCCTCTTCCCTTAGAAATTTTACATTACAGAAAAAAAATCATAATAACTCGAAATCATATTGCAAAAAAAACTATATTTTGGAGCTATATTAAATATCATAACATTAATAAAAAACCAGGATCAATGAAGATATAACTATAATAATAATTAACTACACCAATATTGTGATGTAGTTCTTAAAAATATGCTAGATTAAAATAAATCACCTAAATTAAGCATCAATAATATTCAAAATTCCTAATCACTTTTTTAAACAAGAATATTTTAAATAAATTAAAAAATAAATATAGGTTTTATTTAGTTTCCAAAAACATGAGATAAAAATATGAACTATTCATAATATATTTAACATGGAAAAAAATTTGAACTTGTCGAGCACTTATAATTCATCAAAAAAATTTAATCTATATAAATGTATATCAAAATATAATGTTTTAAAAAATTATCCTATATCGTATTTTATGACTGATAATAAGGATTATTAATTATAAATTTAGATAAATATAAGAGTAAAGTGGAATAAGTATCAATCATATTATAAGATATAGAATTTTATTACAAGCTACACTTGCTTTTTCCTAATATTATAGGTGATATTCTAATGCTTCAATAATTTTTACAATATCCCTTATTTTTTATTTTTTTTAATACTATATTTTCCATGAAAATTTAGTTCTTTCGTGGATTGTGATATATTATATGATAACCTATGATACCCAGAAAAACCTCTGGGTTAAAACATATCATACTTCATGATATAGCTTAGATTTTTATTATGATAATATATGTATAAAATTTATGGTTGAAATTCAACCATTCTAAATAGTATTTTGCGATTAGTCATAAATTTTTTACATTATTTTTTTGAAAATATGTAGAAAAAAAGATTTTTTCTATTAAATTACCTTTCTCTAATACCCCTAATGAGATTTGAAAAGTTTATATAATGAACTAACAATGGATAAAACTAATGAAAAAGGCTTAATCTATGTTAAATCGATCAATATGAATAGTGTGAATACAAAAAAATTAGGGGAAAACCTATAATAATGTATAAAGTAAATCCACTCTTTCTTTTAAAGCCACATTTAATAACGATCAATAATGAATGTAAAAAAATGTATCAGTCCTCCATAATTGGCACACTATACATTTATTCTTAATCATATCATGCGGTCTCAAATCACTGAAGGGGTTCTATCACAACCACTGAGAAAAAAACAAAGATCAATATTGTGGAGATTTTTTCTATGGATTTTATATAATGGGTAAAATCCAAAAGATGGAACTATTCATTTTCAAAGAAAATCACAAATGTAAATCATTAAATAAATAGTGTTAGCTATATCAAGTAGAATCTCATGAAACCATATGTTACATTATAATTAATTTTATCCATTATGATACATTAATTAATATTTAAAGGTATAAAATATCATCTCATGATGAATATCTAATTAAATAGTGTGGGAGTTTTGTTACATGAATATTGAATCCACATCACAGGCCATGTCATGCTATATGGTTGGGGATAATATTTTAATCTCATAAATATTTATAATATAGACATATCATATTTAATAATTCTCATTTCATTCATATCATAGAATATAATTTGTGTATATCAATTAATATAACACAAAACTATGATAAGTTCATATCCAACACCCCATACCTAGGGTATACACCTTCTATAAATAAATGCTTTGTAATTTATCAACCCCATGACACTATAATATGTTATGTAATAACAATTATAATATGTAATGAAATATCTATTGCAATATATTTATGTAAAACCTCTAACTAAATAAATAATTACTCTAAAATAGTAAGGAATGAACCCCATGAACATGATCTGATTTATGGTTTATTTAATTATTCATGTGGTTTCAAAAAAAATACTATTATTATCTACCTAACCCCCTATATAAAGGTATCTCCCTGACTTACCCTATAATAATTTAAATTTTTTCTATAACAATCCCTTTAATATAACAAAAAATAAATTAGGGTATATGTAAACCATTCTGTGCACTCCTATACATCTTGTTAACACAGTACGTTCCATTAAAAAATTTCTCCCTTCATGGGTGGCCCTATTATAGGTAATACCATGTAATTAAATTCCAAATTATAAAATATATAAAACCTATTTATATTCATAAAGCTATTGATCTCAAACACATTATAATGTTGTGTATCGGAAATCATTTCCTCCACTTTACTTGGATCTAAAAAGTCGTCATCTATAAAATGAAATGCCCAATAAATTAAACCTAATAAAGACAAAACATGTCCATTTATTCCTTTTGGAAAATAATTTTTTATTATAAAATTTTCATCATGATCTTTCATTATTATATATGACAAACTAATTTCCATGAGTATTATAATATGTTTTTAATTAACACCATGATGATAGATTTAAAGTGCGGTTGGAAAATCCAATTCATTAGATTTATGAATAATAACATTAAATTTATGTAACTAAATGGAATCCCAAGGTACATTTCTAACCAATTACTATTTTGAAACATTATTTTTATTATATCATTTTTATTGGATTGGGACAAAAGGTACAATAGTCATTGGTCAGTTCAATGTGATAAGAAATTATCAATATGGGATCTTAACCTAGAATTACATATATTTTGAACTTGATATCTTAGATAAATAGTGACCCAAAGAAAGCATTAGAAAAAAACTCATAGAAATATTCCACAACTAAGTGAGATGTTTTTGAAACTATCAACTAATCATTTGGCAAAACTATACTATCTACATTTACTATAAAGTCTCATGTATGAATAATATTAGGGAACACTATAAAGATCTATAAATCCCTCTATATGAAGATAATTCACTACACATTTATATGGGAGTTAAAATACTCCTACCTTTAGAAGTAATTGACATAGTCCAAAAAATCACTACAAATTATAATTCCTAAAGATGATGTCAAAACTCATTATGTAATTAATAACAACCTCCAATTTGTTTCTAAATAACCTAACCACTAATAAATACCTAGTGATCCAATAACTATCATCTTTCCATCTATATATAGGTATACAGAAAAGATGTTTCCCTTGGGGGGAATGCATCTCAGAACACCAAACCAAAAAAACATTGGAATATATATTATAGTAAGACAATCATAAATAAAACAAAGCAATAAAAATAATAAATGGAACTAGAAAAGAAACTCTAATTTTATAATGAACAACTTATACATTAGAAAACCACATCTAATTCATATACCTTTTCTTTTGAGGGAATCAAATAATTGACCTCCAAAATCCATGGGTTACCTATCAAAATGACCCCTAAGGCATCTATGAATGCTAATTCCTTAGAGTCCCTCTTTCAATTCAATCTCCAAATCTCCTAGATAAATCCCTACAATATATATAAGATACCATGAACTATGATCTTGAATCTATGTTCTACGATAAACCACTTCCATAATCTATTTGACTCATTATCAACTAGAAGAACTATAATTGACCAATATTACCATATATATGGAACTCCTTCATCAGACATGTACACATATTAATGAATAACCTATAATATTACAATGATAGAATTCAAGGGGAGATCCACCTATGGGATGGATTGAAATACTCGTATATAACTCAAAATAACTATCAACATCCTAGAACATATCATTATAACTCTTCTTCATACCACCATAATATATAGGATTGACCAGATCTACTTACTAGGTTTCCACCTAGATCAATGAAGACAGGAAGGGAGCATAATATTCTACCCTCAATTAGAACCATCTTATTGGTGAGAGGCTATCAAACCAAATTTGAGTAATACGTCGTTTTTCACATCCATAACTAGATCATAATTGTTGATAAATGTCCTATAAAAAATATGTAGTCCTCATAAAAATAATTATTTTATAGTAAAGTAACGTAGTGTAAGAACTCATTGAAGTGGTTAACCTAGTCAACAAGAAAACATCGCCAATTTTAGTTGAAGGAAATTCTTTTATCAATATATTTTCAACAAGTTAGGGAAAAAATACTTAAAAATTCAGAAACTAGTGTCCTTTCATGAAAATAACATATTTATAATGGATTGTACCAAGGTACCCCACATTATAATTTTCAATCAATTGAGTATATAGGTCACAACCAACACCCACCATTCATTGGGTTTTATTACTAGTTAAAGGATCCCTCGATAACCTTGATCTGGCTATCGATATCAAAATATCATCAAATATAACATAAATTCGAGTATTCATCATTTATTAGTCCATAAAATTTTCATCTATGGTAGGTTCACCCATATTTTCACCCCATTCTCCCACTATCACTATAGGAAATACCCCTCGTTGAAGCTTCTACACTATCTGAATAGCTGAAATAGCCTCAAGAGAATGTGTGTCCCATTAGTCCTAAACATACATATGTATTATAGGAGAATTCCATCTGTCTAAAACATACTCAATTTTTTCCATGGGTAGATCAATTCGAAATAAATTGTGTTTCATTTTATATATGTACAATATAGAGACATAGAATGCCACATTCATAATAAATAACAAAAATTAATCATTTAATAGGTTCTTATTCACACAAAAATACTAGGATACACACTCTAATGGCCTACTAATACCTATTATTAACTAACACCCACTACTCACCCATTTCCTAACATATACCACTTGTACAATCATGTTAGTCATAATAATTTATGATAAAAATATTAGAAACTAATGACAAATTAATTATTTTTCATCAATAATGTATTTAAGAAGTCAATAATTATATTATTGTTAGAGATTTAAAATATTAAACACATATCAATAATATGAAATCGAGTATATAAAATGTGAACCTAAACACATAAACATGATACATGAACCTATGTTTTCATTCCACTATGTGAAATAGGAAAATGAAAAATAATATATGGAAAAATAATAACAATTGATGAATAGTATATAAAAAATAGTATGGCTAATAAAAAAATCCCAATCCCCTAAAAACATGAATGCCTAGTAAATAGGTGTTTTCCAGACATAATTTTGGGTTTCCTCTAAATTCTAGACCATCATATCATTATTTCTATAAGGCCCAAATAAACAATCCTTGAAAATTAGATCTTTTACCATTTTTTAATTCCCCGACCAACTTCATCCAGACTGATTTGGTGCACTATATGGTCAAATGCAATACTTATTATTTGTGAGTTGTTATCAACAAATGGTAAGGTCCTAAGACAAAAAGGTGGGAAACTACTCTTCAGATACTTGGTAACCATAACGAATGATAATAAAACAACTATAATTACTGAATAATACATAGTAGAAAAAAATAATAAAAGGAAAATATTTCATAAAATAAAATACAATAAAAAATTACACATAACATGTAAAATATTCACGCTAAAAGGATCCCCACATTTAGTAGAATAGTCCATTTTACATACAAAATATATAAATTGGAAGAATATAAAAATATCCAAGAGTATGTCCTATCCTCCACTAAAATTACCAATTATCTCCACATGATCAGTATCCCAACATAGGGGACTTACTCTTTGATATATCCCAAACAAAAATGTATACATTCGTACAAAGGATAAATATAGGATGTGAGTAATAATCATAGTTATACATGGTATACTCAAACTTGTAATATGTGATTAAATTATATGTGATTGTATACACTGATATAAAATAGTAAAAAAAATAATCATACATCAATTATGAGTCATAGTGAGCTCACCAACATCCACAAACCTCACCATTCATGATATGTACCATATTTAAAATGATTAATTATCCTAAATCAAAACTAAATCCCAAATTATGACCAAATACGTAATCAATCAATCTCTAATAATATACAAAGTATTAATTAGTGTCCCAAATACAAAAATGAACTATCCCATATCACTCATGGGAGTTTACATGTAATGGATATAACTATGTTCTTAACTATACCCTATCATTGAGTGAAGATCTTATATCATATATTTGATGATGCCCTCTAACTCAATGGATGTATTCTATAAAGTCTTAGTCTACGACCTCTCAAATAGAGGAATTCATGAAATATTACCATAAGCCTAACCCTATCACCCATGGAGGCCCCAGCATCTAAGATATCGTTAATCCCACCAACACCCACCATCCTCTCACTACATTCATGTTTACAACCATATTTGGAAACAATTTAAAAAATAGGAAATGAGTATATTAAATAATCATGAAACATCACATGGTCATCCACAAAACCAAACAAACATCCTATATGTAAGGATTCTACTAGGATAACACATACCACTCCCAAAAACACCCCATAATGTTACAATTTTTAACCATTTTAGAGAACCTAGAACCTAAAAAGAAAATTAATTCTATAAACATACCCATGTACCAACCCACATATTCACTGAATCCTCAACTATACTAGAAATACTCACACTAGATACAATTATCCAAGTTGGAACCCTTAAAATGACTATTCTCTGGGGAATGGTTTCAATTAACTCAAGTCATATTTCCTTTATAGACCTTATAAGTGGTCAATTATCTCATTTCAAAAATACATCATAATTTTAAACCAAAATAAAATATTTATTGGTACATATCTCACTAGCATGACCCATCACAGTGGGGCCTATGCTGCAACTCCCGAAGCCCGACTCTAATTGGCCAGGGGTGGTGAATAGCACCGAGTAAGAATATCACTAAAATGGGATGCATTTCCTATATAATTATACAAATGCAAAAATCTGCATTCCCACAAAATACTGAAATATAAAAATAGCTATGAAACAAATGCATGCATTCTAAAATCCCAACCATCAAAGTATGATAGTAAAGTAAGGTGAAGTAAAGTAAAATGTTCCAGAATACAATTCCACCAAAAGAAAGAGTCTACAAACAAAAAATTAAAACATGTGAAAAAATATGTATTGGGGATACTTTAGAAATCTATAGGAAAACCTCTGCATGTCAAAAATTATAAAGATCTGTCATGTCATAGTCTACCCTGGACTCTATCAAAAGGTCGATGATCTATACAAGACACAACATGTGCAGGAAAATCTTGTGTAGGGGTGAGCATAAAAATTCTCATTAGGACACTGAAAAAACTCCAATCAATACACAAAGTAAATATACAGTCATCGTTACATAGTATATTTCAATAACATATATAACAAGGACATACAGATATACTCAAACCAAGACACACTATCAAGAGGTAATTCGCAACTATGACATACCTGCACTAGGAATATGGCTCCAAGATTCCACAATGCACTCATATGAGAGAACACATAGCTGATTATGATAGCACTAATGATTTATGCTTGATAAGTAATGTTAATCAGAAACTTTCATTAGAGACATATGAAAATAAATCTAAAGAGAGAGATATGATACCACAAATGAGGATCACATCATGGGCCATAGGGTGATACCAACAACTCCATCTGGATTAACCATCTAAGTAAAGTATAGACGCCCAGTGAAGTTGATCATGTCAATACCGAAGACACTACCTAGGGAATAAAGAATGAATATAAAATCCTAATCTGGTCCTCTCAGAGGAAATTACAACTACTATATCCAGAAATTCCAACTAAAGGGATCATAATCCTATGAGTAAGAAATGATACAAACTAACATTCAAGGGATGAATTAGGGAACAATCCCTTAATAAATCATATACAAGATATGGTGGAAAAGTGGATGAATCCATGTAGAAGAGAGTGAATGTCATTTAGTAGGTTCACACGTAGTGTCCCTTGACCATTGGTACTACTTGGGTACAACGGCCCGTGTCAAAAGTACATGACATGTAAAAGATGGGTACACATCGTGTAAAATGGACGCACACTGTTTCCTCCAATATAGATTCAACCTATGTACTCTATATGTGTGCTAGTACATGGTTTCAATGCATGTCCACCTTCCCAATTATCAGTACCTAGGGTAACCTGTGTAACCAGTATGGGCCAAGGTAGGTGGTAGGGTACAAACCGTGTAAGAAACCTGTGTACTCCACCGCATGTCTGTGTATCTCCCGATATACACACTGAGTATTTGGGAATGGAATATACATCATGTGAAGGGTCCACATGCCATGTGGAATCTAACTAACACTAGAAACCCTAACTGCCTCTCACTAAGAGCCACACTCCATGTAACCCTAGGTAACATGTTGTGTTCATCATGATTTTCAAGAAATTCTCTCTTTTCCCTGTATGCCTTGTCTGATCCTCTAGATCTTGATTTAAAAGTTTTTTTCATCTTGAACATCTAGATCAAGGTTTGTCTCACCATCTCAACACTGAATATGTGAGTTTAAGGTCTTTTATTAGATCTTAAAATTGATTTCTTCCATTTACTCATAAATCATCTAAAGAATGGGTATTCTATAATTGATTTGATTCATCTCTCACCATCACGACCACACCTCATCTACGTATCCCCAATATTGGATCTTTAATTTCAGATTGTTAGACCAAGGATCAAACGCACAATGACCATTCATTCATAAACCATGAAGAATGAAAAATGTGAAGAATATAATTGGGGAGAAAAATCACAAATAAAATACCATGTAATGAACCTCGACCATTGTTTTGTATGACCTTGAATAGTTCCTGTAATAAATATCAATAAATACAAAGAATGTAGTCTCTACATCAAACCCCAATAATTCCTACAAATAAAACTCATCCTATAAGAATGATCAATCCATGGTTCAACCTATTCGTTGGTCAATCTATTTTCATTGTTGATTCTAAAGACAGGGAAATAAATTCCAAATTACAATTCCCTACCTTGGGGATAGATCATTTGTTGATGATGTTTGATCATCGTGACGTCACCATTGACGAGATTCACCAATAATGACATCTATCAATGTTCGATCAATGTTTTGTCATCGTTCTCCACTGAGAGAGTTCTCTAGGGTTCTCTCTAGAGTCTCTAAGAGATTCCAGAGTTATGAGCCTACCCCTAGATCTCTACATAAAATGAAAATTAAAATAAACATTGATTCATCACTGTGAAATGTTAAAATAAAATAAATATTTCTATTTATTTTATCTATTAAAACTCCCAAAAAAATTCATAGTTGACCTGCACTGGTCAATGTTTGTTCATGAAAAGGGTATAATAATTGTTCAGAACACAACGGTGCCCTTGGATTTCTGATCTGAGATCCTATTTATAAGTTATTCCATATTTTTAGTAAAATTGTGTGTGAGTAATATTTAATATTTCAATATATTTCAAACATTTATTTTGGGCACCTTGTGTCTCGGAATCACACACTGTCTCATCACCTAGTCTATAATCAATTCCATATAATATTTAAAAATAATACATGGAAAAATAATAGATATTTCAATCTCCCCACCTTGGGGATTTACGTCTTCAAAAATCCAAAAAATGGATATAAAAATATGTTGGTATTGTGCACGAATCTAAGCCTCCCACTCCCACGCACTCTCCTAGAGATTCTCATGCTTCCACTATATGTCCACCAAGTTAATCGCTCACCCATCTAGGATCCTCTCATGTTGATCAATTGATATCCACTAGGTACTCAACTAAATTTGTTCCATCTTCAATATCCAACTCTCCCATATTGATGACGTGCAATGGATCATGCACATACCTCATCAGCTACGACACATGGAATAAATCATGTACTTAGTCCATCTGTGGGGGTAGAGCTAAGTGGTATACAACCTCTTTAACTCTATGTAGTATCTGAGAAGGGATGATAAACCTTAGTGGTAACTTTCCACTAAAGGACCCTGGAACACCCTAAGAGGGGAGAGGTGAATTATAGTGTCAAATTTTTCTTTTGAATCGATGGATCTTGTTCCCACGTCTGTCTAAAGATGAATTATAGAAAATAAACAATCACATGAAAATTAATAACACAACAATTTTACTTGGTTCACCACTAAGGGATATGTCTAAGGATCATACTCCGATAGTGTGTCAGTCATACCAAAAACCACTAATCAATATAAGTTATAGATTACAATTATTTATAACAGCCACTTTGTTCCAGTCACACTGCATTTACAATGTTTTAGGGATAGTACACTGCATCCCTAAGATAACTTATGCTGACTCCCCCTTACCCACTGCATTGGATGAATCTTCACTCAGTTTATCGACATGAAGGTCACTTCATTAGTTTAGCATTAAATAATTCATCCTCCAATGTAAATGGATGTTGTGTTGAAGTCCCTTCATGACCCACAGATGTAATTTATTTTCTCATATACTGATATGTTATGGAACATAATTTCACAAATTCATATGGTCAATTTTTAGGCTTCCTTGGGTGCTCTGTATACTATGTTCCAGGTATAGTGTGTAGACTGCCTCCTCCACATACCATTGTTGTTTCCACATACCTTTCAGCTCCTTGGTGAACTACCCTGCACCACGTACTTCCTTCCTCCACTTACTGCCCAGCTTCTCTGTGTACCGCCCTTCTTCATGTGATGCCTTTCTCTGTTTCATAATGTGAAGGCTTCCTCATTGTACTACACTTTCTTCCACAGGCTATTTTCCTTACGCAGATTTTTCTCTCCACATATCATCCTCTCCTCCATGTACCACTTTGAGCCATTCTATATTTCTTCCCGAAATTTTAATCTCTAATCTTGTATTTTAGCAAAGGCGATTATTGTTCCTTAAATAATCACATAACTCCACAATTTTCTCTAATCTGATTTACACAAATTTTCAATTTGGGGAAGTCCTCACTGTATACGAAACTCCATCCACCCACGGTTATCCTCCAACACGTACCGCTCCTGTTTCGTGAACCGCAACAATCCTTCCAACCTTTAGCACTTTGAGTACTGCATTCTTGCATTGTGTATTATCGCTACGAACCATTTTTTATTTCATCCTTATACATTCCGCGTACTATATTACTTCACAACATAGCATTTCTATGAACATTTTTTGGATTATCACACCTCTGTGCACCGCTCCGTGTATCGTTCCCACTACCTGGAATGCGGTTGTGAACCATTCCCAGAACATGATACGTGGTCTATATTTCGAGGTATGTGCATATTGAAGAAAACACAAACCAAACTCCATTATTAATAATGAACATCTTTGGTTCCACCAACCTCCCCTTTGGGTTTATTTCCAATATCCAGATAAATTCACCGATGCACTGGCCATGATCAAAACATTAACCTTAAAGAAACATCTCATCCATCACTCTAAGGTTACATGAGGATTGCTCAGTGTATAAAATAAGAGAGATGAATTGAGTTATCATCCTTTTATTTTCTTATCCATATTTTCATTTCATGTTGTTTCTATTTTCCATCTTTCATGTCTCTTGAATGAAACAGATCTTTATCGATTGAATTTATCCATTCTCTCCCATTGTCAAAAAACACAAAGTCTAGTAATTTAATCGTTTTAGAGATCAAAACAAACTCTCCATTTATCGAATCTCACACATGAACCAGAAAAACTTCCACAAATAGATTAACATAGTTAAAACATTTGGGAAGATGGGAATATTGTAACCTATTTATACACTAGGTGGTGGATGAACACCAAAGTTAAACCAATATTTCTGAAACACAGCTACTGAGAGTGGCTTGGTCATAATGTCAATCACTTTCTCATCAGTTCCCATATGGTCCATTTTGATCCCAACTTGTTCAAATTTTCCATTTATGAAGTGATATATCTTCTCAATATGTTCTTTATGAGAATTATGAACATGATTCTTCATAATATCAATTTCATTGTTGTTATCACGGTAAATAAATATTGGTTGGTTCACCTCATCTTTTATGTCAAACAGTTTCCACTTCTTCCAATGTAACTGAGTGCATGCCTTATTAAAAGATATATATTTAGAATCAATTTTACTAAGTGAAGTACTTTCCTATTTCTTGTTTAACTAGCCCAAACATTTCTTCCCAATATAGAATTATCCACCACGGGTAGACTATCTTTCCAATACATCTCTAGCCCATTCAGCATCAGAAAATACTGATACTTCACTATCTCTTCCTACAGAAAATTATATCCTATAATTATATATACCATAAATGTATCTCATGATTATTTTCACTACTACCATATATTCTCTCTTTGGATTGTTGTGAAAGAGAGCGGCTAGGAAAGTTGCAAAGAAAATATCTAGTCGTGTTTTCATCAGGTACAATAGGCTTCCAATGATTCTTCTATACATGTTGGGATCCACCAAATTCCTTTCCTCATGCTTTCTACGCTTTGATACAATTGAAATCAGAGTTGTCTTTGGTTTGGAGACAGGCATATTGAGTTTCTTCAACATCTATCTTGTATACTTTTCCCGAGAAATGAAAGTGCATGCCTTCTTTTTATGTACCTAAAACCCTAAAATGTATTCAAGTTCAGCAATGATGGACATTTCAAATTCGGATTTCATGTGATTGGAAAATTCATCCACTGATCCCTGTCTTCTTCCACCAAAAATAAAATCATCCATGTATATCGAAACCATGAACCTATACTTTTGAGAGTTCTTCACATATAGATTGTGATCAACTCCTCCTCTTTTAAACTCAATCATTCTCAGATAGTAGTCCAATTGAGAGTATCATGCCCGTGGATTCTATTTCAGACCATAAAGAGCTTTCTTTAATTTGCATACCTTCAGTTCAGCATTTTCATGCATGAACCCCATAGGTTATTAAATGTAAACTTCTTCTTTCAATACTCCATTTAAGAATGTTGTCTTGACATCCATTTGCTACACATTATAACATCTTTTGATTTCCCTAGAATGAAATATCATTATTAACTCCAGTCCCGCTACTGGAGCAAATGTATTATCAACATCAACACCTTCGATTTTTGAATATCCCTTATAGACCAAGAATACCTTATTTATGATCACATTTCCATGTTTGTAAAATTTGATTTTGAAAATCCACTTCGTACCAATCAAATTACGATATTAATATTTTTTAACAAGATCCCATTTCATATTTATTTCAATTTGATCTAACTCTTTGTTCACTACTTTCACCCATGACTCATCGTTTGAAGCCTCTTCAAATGAGGGTGGTTCCAAAAATGATATAAATGAAGATTTTGAATTATTCATCATTCTCATTGTCTGTGTAGGTGTATTCTAATCCCCAATAATGTTGGAATGATCAATATATGATCTTCTATATCTCCTTTTGGGTTCGACCAAATTCTCTCCATCTATGGATTCCTCTTCTAATTTTTCTTCTGAGTCAAAATCATGATGTGACTACTGATATTTTTTTTACACCTTCCTCTACCTATGTATTAAAATTTGTTCCATGTTTCCATTATTCCTCAACTTTTATTACATTAGAATAATAATTCCTTGAATCGTTCATGTTTTTAACTTCAATGATCATTAAATCACTACTTTCCACAATTCTCCGCATGATCTTATTGAAACCCTTGTAGGATTTTTTGTTCATTGAGTATCCAAAAATTATTATTTCATCGGAATTGCCTCCATACTTCCCTTGATTTCCTTCTTTGTTTTAGATAAAACATTTTCTTCTAAAAACACAAAAATATTTCAAAGAGGGCTTCCTTTCATGCCATAATTTCTATGGTGTATTTTTCTCACCCATATATTTCCCTTTTCAATTTTGAATATACACTATAGATTATACTACCATTTTCTAGTAATGTTGATGAATACGACTCTCAATCATCATAGTTCTAGACATACTGTATACCTATCGATTCATGCGCTCAAAAACTCCATTTTTTTGTGGGGTTCTCACATCAACCACTTCATGTTGTATCCCATAAATATCTAGGTAATTTTCAAATTGAATTGACGTGTATCCCCTCTATTATTAGACCTTAGGACTTGGATATTCCGTCCAATATCATTTTTTATGACTCGATGATAGGTTTTCATGCAATCAATCACTTGTCTCTTCTAGTGTATAAGGATCACACATGCCATTCTACTGTAATAATCTATGAAAAGAAAAAATTACCTTTAGCAATGTGTTCTATAAAAATTTATCAGTAAAAATACATATGTATGGTTGAGGTCAAGAATATTGGATTCTGTTTTCTTCTTTGGATGGTAGAAACTGAAGACCAGTTTCCCTCGCATTCAAGCATCACAGGTCTTTTCCCGTCCACACTTCAGATTGGGGATATCCATGACTATCTTCATCTTAGATATTTTTTCCATGTCTTTCTGATTGATGTACCCCAATATATGATGCCATAAATTGTTTTTCTCTTGAACTATTAAGTATAACAAGTTATATTTTCTATCAACATGACATAAGTTTCCATATGTTCTATAGACATTCATTATAGAATTCCAAGACATTTCTCTTATAGTACAACCATTCTGATTTAATGTCACAATAAGACCTCAGTCAAAAAGTTGACTCACACTAAGATTGTTGTGACAGAGACTATCCTTATAAAAGACTTCAGTTTTTATCATCTCTCCATTACCTAGCTCATTACTTCCACTCCCTTTAATTTTTAAAGCACCATCGTTATCAAACCTCATTGTTCAATCAACATTTTTCTTGACATTCATTAATAGGTCTGCATTACCCATCATGTGGGATGAACACCTGCTATCAAGAATCCATGTGCTATTTTTTTTTAGCTTTTAGGTATACTTCTGCAAAAATTGAATTTTTCAATTTTCCTCTTTTCTTTCATGGTATATTGGATTTAGCATAGGACGTTGATGGTCTTTAAATTCTCTTTTCCATGTACTTGGGTTCATCATATAAAAATTATGTTTACAGAGGAGAAAACCTGTTTGAAGTAGTAACACCGTCTAGTTGATGAGTATTAACTCATCTCTGGTCATTGAAAGAATTTCTCCTGTCATACCTCTTCCTGCAATACACAACTTTATGGCTAAAGTTAGAAAAGTGAAAAAAATATACATAGAAGTTATTTCTTCAATAAGAAGTAGGATATGAATAAGGTATCCTATTTTTAACTCCTATCTCTTACCCTTTCATATAGCTCCTTCCCTCTTCATAGTATGAAATGGTATGGCCAAGATACCCAAAAAAATGACACTTCATAAAGGGAACTGTCATATCACTTCCATCTGTCTCCATGCCTTCTTCCTTGGGAAAATAGTTTGAATGCCTATCATTTCTATAAATACAAGGATAATTTTCACTTAACCTTTCTGTTTTATTCAAGGTTTTCCTTTTCATCACTTCTGGAGGATTTCCAACAAGATCAACTTTCAACATGTATTTATTATGGTTCACATTATTTATAGCATTTGACGTTTTAGCATCACAACAAATTCCACTATTTCCCATGCATGTGGGTCTTTGATCACTCAATATCTTTTCAACTCTATTAGAATAATGATTTGTCTCTCTAGTATCTCATCATCAATGAACCTTCAAAATTTTATTTTCTTCATTTCTTTTTTTGAAATTGATTCACTTTTGAGTTTACTTCTCAGAGTAATAAATTCTTCTTCGAGTCACTCAACGGTCTTGGACTTCTACTCCAGTCTCGAGGTAAGGTCATTGATGACTTTTTTTGTTCTTAAATTATTATTTTTAGTTCCAAAATATCATCGTTTCATTCAAGGATTGATGATTATACTATCAAAAGTTCTTCCAGTTGTTCAATTTCTACTTCCATCTGATCAATATATTCTAAAGATTCTGCCACAATTTATTTCCACTTACTTCATCTCTTAATTTTATTCTCAAGCTTTCAAAAAAAATACTTATGTTTCACCTTGGGATCTACATTAGTAGTCAACTGATTATCTCTAGATTTATATATTAATGGTTCTAAATTTTTAATGGTAGTAATCATGGAATAATGGTTCCCAGATACGAATTCTTCATCCTCTTCATCAAATAAATCATTGTAATCATCTTCTTCTTCAAAAAAAACCATTTCATCGATATTTATTTCCATATTTGAAGTCTCTCTTTTTTGAAAAACATTTTATAAAGATTTTGATTGTCTCTCTCTTCTCTTTCTTTCTCTTGGATGTCACCATCATAAATACTCTCTAGTTTCTCGCACATAGACTTTGGTGACGTACAGTTCATCAAAGGCCTACACCATCTATAGACATAATATTTCTGATGGCTATGTCCATACTTCATCCACTACTTGATGATAAGAACCTTCTCAGTAGTATCCAACACTAACTCCAGGCCCATGAGTGCTGACTCTCTTAGGTCATTATAGAAAATTGGTGACTAGTAGGGTCTCCTGTACAAAGCATTGAATGGTTTTATTCCAATGGTGGAATGGAATATATTATTGTACATAAACTCCACTAGAGGTTGGTGATCCTCCCAACTACGGTTGACATCTAACATAAAAGACAGTAGCATGTCTTCTAAGACGTAAATGGACTACTTCGTTTGGCTGTCTCTCTATGGGTGAAATTTCATGGTCAAGCATAATTGGGTCCCAAATGCCTCCAACAATCCCGTCCACTACTGAGATGTAAAATGAGAATCATGATCAGAGTCTATCATTCATGGAACTCCATGGAGTCTATCTATCCCATAAATATATAGGCATACCAAGAACTCTATTTAACTCTTCTGTCATATCACTAGGATGTTGGTTGACTTCATGATTCAGTCAACGATCACCCAAATGGCATCATGTCTTGTAGACTTACATGGTGAACCCATAATGAATTCCAATGATATCTCATAACAATTAAAATTTGGAACCTCAAGTGGATGATCTAAACCCACTAGAACCTTCTTCTATACCTTCACATAATGACACCAAAGGAATTGAGAAATGAACTATCCCACCTCCATCTTTATCCCTACCCACCAGAACTAACATCAGAGTTCCTGGTATATCATTTCCTCACTTGGATGTACCACCAAAGGAGATATATGAAACCCTCACAGAGCCTCCTCCTAAAATTCTATTGGTATAAAAATTCATCCTCTAAAAAGGTCTATGTGCTCCCCACCATGTTAATATCTATCAAGCGCATGGGCTGTAGACATTTGAGCATGTAGGGTGTCACAGTCGATATCCCCAAACTATGTCACCCTGAATCATTGTAATAGTGGTGGGGTGACAACCACTGACTAGATGTACACTTATCCATCCCCATCCCCCAATGATAACTCTGATGATGCCAACTGCTTTGACACCTCATTTAGAAACCGCGAACTAGATCTCTTACTAAGAGACTCTTCCACCACATTTGCTTCCCATGAGTATAGATAATCTCAAATCCATAGTCCAGGTGAAACTCTAGCCATTTTTTTGTCTCAAGTTTAGATCCTTATGAGGGAAAATATGCTTGAGAATCTTGTTATCAGAGTAGATGACAAAATGCACGCCCATTAGGTAGTGTCAACACATCTTCAATGTGAAGACAATTGATACTAAATCAATATTGTGGGTAATTTAGTTCTAATCGTGTGGTCTCAAATGGAATGAACCATAAGAAATCATTGATCTCCTCTACATCAAGACAAAAAAAATTGGTCCTTGATGCATCACAAGAAATTACATACTTGACATCCTCCTCTGGTAATCTCAAGATCTGAGTTCTCATCAAACTCTTCCTCAACTGTTAAAAATCCTACTTTAACTTCTCGGTAAATATGAAAGTCTTTCGCTTTTGATTCAAATCTATCATCTGTTCTGATATCCTAGACAAGTAATATATAAATCAACAGTAACAGCATATTGGACCATGGAACCTCCATACCTCCTTCATGCTCCTAGATGGATCCACCATGGTAATATCCATAGCCACTCCATATGCTAAGATAACATGTCTTAGAAAGTGGACCACCTGAATCCAGAATTCGCACTTTAAGAGTTTCCCATAAAGATGGTGCTCTCGAATTACATCCAAAACCATCCTTGGGCATCTAGCATGTTCCTACTAGGATGACAAGTACAAAATGAAATCATTAATGAACACTACCATAAACTGGTCTAAGCGTGGAAAAAAGATCTATTTAATGAGTCCCATGAATACTACGGGTGAGTTTATCATGCCATAGGGCATCATGAAGTACTCATTGTGACTGTAGCAGCTTCTAAAATCTATTTTCGATATGTCCTCATCCAGTAATTGCAATTGGTGATATCCTGATTGAAGTTCAAACTTTTAGTACCATCATACCCTTATGAGCTGATCGGAGAGGTCATCGATCCTTGAAATTGGATTTGTTTTTTTTTCTTGGTCACCTAGTTCAGGTGTTGATATCCCAAACACAACCTCAACCTCTCATCTTCCTTTTTGGTAAAAAAAACTGGGGGAAACCCAATGTAAAACACTAGGGCTCACGAATCCCTTCCTCTATAAGTCCTCCAACTTCACCCTCAACTCGCAAAGATATGTGGGAGTCGTCTGATATGTGGGAATTGATATCGGTTCCGTGACGGGGTGTAATTCGATGAAGATGACTTTCTCTCAGTGGGTAGTTGAACCTAGAACATATTTTGGGAATACATCCTTATACTCCATTGCCAATTTTGGAAATTGAAAACCCAAAACATCTACTGCTCTGAGGGCCAGTCTATCCAACTCCTGAGTAATCGGCTGCACCCTCCTATGCATGATTCCATCCCATAATGCATGGGTTTCCCTTTCACTAACAAATGGAAACCTCATTCCATCATAGTGGTCACACCACACCCTTCACTGAATATATTCAATCTAGGAACTTACTAAAATAGCCAATCAATACCAACAATGATGTTGTAAGAACTAGACACTTCCTCCCTGAGGTTCCAATTGAAACTATAGAATCCAAGGGTCATGTCACATTTTCGGCATAGATGTGTGATTACTATGTCTTCTCTAGTGGATGTCCCTATGAATAATGGTCGAGTCAATGGTTCAACTAGAATATCTAGCTCTCATATTAGGTATGCAGTGATAAAGGAATGACTAGAACCTATTTCTATCAATACTGTATCTAAACTAGGAAAAACCCATATCATACCTTCAATCATTCACAGATCCCCTAGTTCATATGCATCGACTGCATATAGTTATCCTCGCCCTTCTCCTCCAGCTGCCTATGGCAAGTGCAGAACTCCCAGGGGTGGTGGTGGTATCAATTCCACACATTGACCACCTCTTGCTACTCTCCCAACCCCTTTTCCAAATCCTCCACCCTATAAATCTACATACTCGTGTCTTTTTCTCTTCCTTGGTGGTCCATCAACTATTTCTCAATCAGTAGCACAGCAGGTCAGACAATCTTGAGAATTATGTCTAGTGTCATCACATGAATATCAATACCTCTTCTTATGATTACTAGGTCCAGCATGAGAGCCCTGAACCGCATATCCCAAATCCTATGACCGTCTGAAACGTCCCCAACATCTAGATCCATGAACCTGATGTCGATTCGCCACTAATGAGGTCTCTTCACACACCATCCTGCTGCTAACTGTCACTGGTTTTACTTGTTCATCCAAGAAATATTAGACCACTAATGCTCGCTCAAACACCCATGCATATGTTTAAATGAATAGAGGGTTAACTTTTCCCTGATGTATCTACAAAAACCAATCATGGAGGTCTGATCCCTAAAGTACTAATCTCAAACCCTATTGATCGAGTGCATATAAATGTTAGTGAACCTTTAAGAATGATCATCCACTGTCATGCTAGCCTGCTTGAGATGATGAATCTCTTGTATATTCACATCTCTCATTGAAACTAGTGATAACTGTTCTCTAAAGATATTCTCATACTCCATCCACAAAATTGTCTCTTTATCGTGAGTCTAGATATCCATACTCCACCATCGCCTTAGTGAACCCTGAAGAATTCTCACCACCGGGATCACCATATAGTCAACTGGTGTCTGGAGTTGGTGTAAAACTCATGTCACCACCTCAAGGTAGTCATTATCCACCTGAGGGTTAGTGTCACCTCGAAACCTAAGGGGTCACTCACTCTAAAACTATTGAATATTTCTCAACTTGTGCTCCTCATCTGCTAGTATTGCAGGTGCTGCGTGCTGTTCCACAAGTGATGGTATCATTGGGTCACCACCTAGAAGTGACGTCAATGGAACTATTCCATATATAAAAGCCTCTTCATTGAAGGTAATATCCTTATGATTGAGATACTGAATCCTAATTGGTATACATTTGGGGGTAATCCTATAAGAAAAAAATATGTACCATGGTCAATAAGTATATCTAGATTGTTGAATCAAGAAGGAAATTTAACCACAACCCATTCCAATATGATGCATATACCATTATATTACCTATAACCAGTGTTCTAATGTACCAAGTCAAAAAGTAGGCTATCAGAGTCCTGGTGTATGGTTACGTTAACCTCCCTCACCAACATTAGAGTCCCTAGCCTGAATTTTGAAGTAGAAATGCTTAAAATGTTTTACCCAAACCAATCTTAGAGACTCTTGGCCTTAAAATAGAACCAACCAACTCTGATACCACTCTATCATGACCTGTCCTAATGGGGAACATGCCACAATAACCCAAGACCACCTCTAATAGGCCAATGTCTAGTGACAAGTACGGAGTAAGTATATCACTAACAAGGGATGGATTTCCTATGTACATGTATGCATGAACACATCTCCAAGATTACGAAATGATGAAATATTATAACCACTAAGAAAATAATGCATTCATACCACTATCCCAACTAATAGAGTATGACTAAAATGTAAATTATAGTAATGTAAACTTGTCTAGAAACAATCCCACAAAAACAAAGAGTTTTAAAATGAAAAAGTGTAACCTTCAATGAAATAGGTACTAGTTCTATTGCTTAAAGTTGTAAGAACACCTCGACCTGTTTGAACTCACAAAGATCTTTCTGGTCTCGGACTTCCCTAGACTCCTTCAAAGGGTCTATTTTCTTCATAATGCACGGCTTGTGTGGGAAAATCCCATGTAAGGGTGAGTATAAAAATACTCAGTAGGACACCCAGAACCCACAAACCAATACACAAAAGAAATATACAATCATCTCTACAAGGTATATTTCTAAAACACATATAAAAAAGGATATCAAGATATACTCAATCCAAGACATGAATTCTAGTGGTAAGTCACAATTAGCACATACCCACACTAGGGATTTAACTCGAAGATTCCACGAAGTACTCATCCGAGAGAACACACTATGTCGTCCGGTAAAAATTATGGCATCCATCCAATAAGTACTATTCTTCAGAAACTATTGTGATATAGATAAGATGATAGATCTAAAGAGAGCGATATGATACCAAAAATGAGGATCATAGCTAGGGATCTGGGGTGATACCAACAACTCCATCTAGATTAACCTACTATGTAGAGGATCAAGTCCCAGTGATGTTAGTCATGTGAATACGGATGAAACTACCAAGTGAATGAAAAATGACTAGAGGATCATTCTTTGAGCATGTCACAGGGGATTCCAATAACTCTATGCTGAATGTCCAGCTATAGGGATTATACTCCAATGAGTATGAAATGATACCAACTAACCCTTCAGTGAAGAGATCAAAAACGAATCCTTATCAAAACATGTACAAAATATGGTGGAAACATTTTTTAATCCATATAGAAGAGAGTACATGGAATGTAGTAGGGTCATATGTCATCTCTCTTGACCCCAGGTACTGCCCATGTACAACGGCGCATTTCAAAAGTACATGTCATGTTGAAGATGGGTACAAATAGTTTCAAAGGGTCACACACTATGTCCTACTATCCGGGGTCCACCCGTATACTATGGCCATGTTCTAGTACAAGGTGTCAACCCATGTCAGCCTACTCGTGTTCTATTACATGGGGTAACCCTTGCAACCGGTCTTGGACAAGCTGTGTGGTGGGGTAAGCACCATGTAAGAAACCAGTGTACTCCACCCAATGTATTTGTTTCTCTGAAGATACATGATGATTCTCTTCAAAGGTCCTATATGTCAGGACATAATGTCACACGTTGTGTGGAATTTAACTAAATCCTGAGACCCATGCCACCACTCAGTGGGGGGATACACCATGTAACTCAGGGTTACATGCTGTGTTCATCATGATTTTCCAGAATCCATCTATTTCCTCCACACGCCTTGGCCGATCATCAGAGTCTGATTCAAAGGTCTAATCATCTCTAAACAATAGATTGAGGGTATTCTCTCCATCGTAACACCAAATTGGTGAGTCTCATGACATCAATCGACTTCAAAAAGCGGAATTTTTTCATCCGCTCTTCAATAATCTAATGAATGGGTATTACCAAATCACTTAAATTCCTATATTTCACCATCATCGTCACACCTCTACTAGGTCACACTAATGTAGTATCATAAATTTTGGATCATTGTGCCAATTATAGAATGGGAAATGATCATTCATTCATAATCTATGAAGAACAAAGAATGCGAAGAATATAATGTGGGAGAAAAGGCACAATGAATAGACCATGGAGCAAACCTCAGCCATTTTTCATTATGTCCTTGATCTATTCCTATAAGAACAATCATGAAATAAAAAAAATAATCTCTATAATAAATAGTGATAATTTCTATAAATAAATCCCATCCTGCAAGAATGATCGATCCATGGGTCAACCTGTTCGTTTGTTGATCATCGTTAGTCGTTGATTCTGGTGAAGGGAAAATAAATTCCAAATAACAACACCATACCTTGTGGTTGGATCTTTCTCTAAAGAATTTTTATCATCTCATCATCACCATTGGAATGATTCATCCATAACAATGTGGATCAATCTATGATCCACATTCCATAGTCATTATATTCGAAGAGAGTTGTTTAGGGTTCTCTCAAGAGCCTCTATGGAATTACAAGATGATGAACCTAACCATGGATCCATTCTTAAAAGGATAATAAAATATAAACATTGATGTATTGCTGCAAAATGTTAAGGTAAAATAAATCTTTCAATTTATTTTATTTATTAAAACACCTGAAAAATGATTTTCATTGTTGACACACACCGAACGATGTAAGGTCTCACCTTGGGTAAACTCATTGATCTAAACACAATAGTGCTCTCAGAAATCTCATCTGGTTACCCTTCTAAATGTTACTACACTTTTTCATAAAATTTGTGTGAATGTGCTATTTAATATTTTAATATATTTAAAACATTTATTATGGACACCTTGTGCCTCGGAACCACACGTTCTTTCATTTCTTGGTCTTTAATTAATTCCATATAACATTTAAAAATAATACATGGAAAATTATGGTACATTACACTCACAGGTTCTTGACAATGAGTACATAAAACCACATATAGAAAATTTTATCGGGTAAATAATTCCTTCCTCCACCATTGGGGATATCACTAATATAATGACATGACATGATTATTGATTGATTTAATAAATCCCTAATTGTAGCCATCAATGATCCCAAAAAGGTATTTTATTGGAAAATAAGGACCCAATGTGTGAAGTGGAAAGTGTTGGAATGGGAGAAAATAAAATTTCTAATGGGATCGCATGTACCAACAATAATTTAATAAAATAATAGGAAGTTTATAGGAAGCACTTATAAGAAAAAGGAGACAAGAAATTAAGGATTTGGTTGTGTGAGAGTTGAGGTAGTATATTAGGTATATAAAGATGGAATCATTAGTGATCTTATAAGGAACCCCATAAAAACACCAAGGGGCATTGGGTAGAAACCCCGCTATGATTGAGTAAACACTTTCACTATTAGGTACCCTCCTCAACCACATCAGGTAGTAAATAGGGATTTATTTCTTATAGTTTTATTTCATGGAATACATTGAGCCCTATCCTAACATATAAGGTTTCCAATGCACTCTAGATATATAATTCAGTTTAGGGTACCCCTATCCATCATATCTGTCAAGATACAATACCCTAATAACAACGTAAATAATTAATTAATCGATAATTTATAAAAAAGTTATCCATAAATCAAGATCAGAAATTGTGGGCTCAGTATAGTATAGTTAGAGTAGGGATTATCATCTTTCACGATGTGGAAGAAACCGTTATAGTGAATATTTAATCGAATGACAATCCATGTTTGATAAATGTTTCCTAATAAATAAATAAGTGACTATCTTATGCAGGGATGTAAAATCTATCCCAATTCCATAAAATGATTTCTTATCAATGTGACAAGGGAGGATAAAGATATAAATTAGTTAGGGTCAAGGTAATATTGGGTTGGCCTCAAAGTAACGGTCAAGTATAATATGTATAATTGATAAATAGTATAAATAAGTCTCAATATTCCCAAAACAACAGTAAGTAATGGAATAATAGGGTATCGATGCTTCCAAATAATAGATCCATATAGTGGATATTGGTGTCATTTTTGGTATAAAAGAAAACCCTAACCATGAACATATAGATACTATAGACAACACGAGTTATGATATTGGTGGCATCTAATTCATATATATTTTTATCTTATTTGAATAATAAACTCTTCTATTTTATTTTATAATAATTAATTTATTTAGGTTTTTAGTGTCTATTTGGCATTTGGAACCCAGAACATCCCTTGGGAATGAGATGAAACCATGTTAGGTATGGCCCATTGAATTAAATTTTAGTATGAAACTATAGGTACTTATGGGATTTCATTATTCAAAAAATGTATAGATTTGATGTGATAATGGTCATGAACTAGTGTACACATTTCAATGATTTTATATAAATAAATATGATGTGAGTGTTCTTATATTATATATATAAATATTAATATATATTTTCCATATAATGATAATAATAATGTTTTCATATAGGTAATGAACTTTATGTATTTAGATACATTAACATCCAAGTGTCTAGTGTGATCTATTTGCTGGATGAGTGGATATTTTGGTCTATATTAACTATAATGGAGGAACACTACTATAATTTATTCTCAAATGAATTAATATAAATTCCACTATATATAGAGTGATCACATTTATTATTGATCAATTATAGGATATAATTCCCATATTTGTACCATCACATTGTATGTTGGGGCATAAGATTAGGGAATTGAAAAAAAATTGAGGTGATTGAGGATAAATGATTTATTCATCAGAGCATATCTCTATGTAGTTCTCTAATATTAATCAAAAATAATGGAATTTGGAGAATAGTATTTCACATGGATTACAAAAAAAATTAATCAAATGAAGTTAATTAATAAAATTTACATCCATATATCAATGTGATATTTGATTAATTGAGGGGGTCAGTGTTTCTCCAAGAATAATTATTAAAATTTTCATAATTATCTATTGGTATGAATGGAGGATGTTCCATGGATGATATTTAAAAGTTGGAATGGGTTGTATCAGTTTTGGATACATAATCCAAAAAAAGAAAAGAATTATTTTTATTAATCCACTGAAATGATCATTCATCTATACAATGACACATTTCTATGGATTTCATGGATAATAATTTTTTAAATTCTTGGATTTGAGGGGATTATTCTTGGAATTTGGATATTTTTCTTAGAATACTATGGGGTAATTGGATTTATATCATGATATGGAACTATAATTTCAAAATTTGAGAGGAAAATTTCATTCTTAATGTGATTTCTAGATCAGGGGCCTCTATATTTTATGATAAAATCCATTCAACATGAACCAATAATGTATTTTATATTACTATATCCCTTATAATAGATAGTCATTACTAGTGATTCATTCAATATTAGTTTTGATTTGAGGTCCTAAAGATTAACCTGACAAAGAAGGGTGTCGAATAAAATTAGGGTGAGTAGTGTGAAATTAAATATCAATAAATATAGGGAATTATATATTTCTCTCTTTTTTATTTAACCCAAGATGGGTAAGACTTGTATAATATATTGAGATGAATTGATGATTTTTATAGGAATTGTTTGAATATTTGATGATTAGGTTGTAAAATATGGTACATGGTAATTGAGACAACATTAGTAAAATAGAATAACCTATATTTTAATATTGGTTACCATATTTTATTTAATAAAGTATTAGTACCACTATATATTAAATGATAGATATTTTTTGGGTATGTGTAGACCATAAGATCCTTAAATCCATATCTTCATTATGATAGTTAAATATTAGTTATACATGATTGGTTATGTACATATAACCACTCTAATTGAAGATTTGTTGTAACCCTAGAAATGGAAATTAAATAAATGATGCACTAAGTAAGAATAGACATGAAAATATTTTTTCAAAATTGAAGGAGGAGTGGTAGCTGGTGTATCTTCTCATGGAATCATATTTGGATATGATATCGGATAATGTGATAGTCTTATTTAATATAGTAAGAATCACATTATCTTTATTTTATAGGTTATAATATATTCATATGTTATACTCAATTAACCTACTATGGTAGATATATTATATATTTGGGATCATGTTGTATGTTTGAATCTAGGTGTTGAATTTATCTTATTAATTCATGGAAATTTCATATTCTCAATGGGAATGAGATTATAAGTGATATGATATTCTCATGCCACATGAATATCTATTTTACCATTACTAAAGAATATGAATTAATATATTTGATACTTGTTGTGGGTGTTGGTCATTAATCTAATTATATTGATTATGTTTCATGCTAAATCACCAGTATAATGGGGAGATATAGGTTTTACATACTTGATGACTTGGTGCATATCATTTCCATTTTGATATTTGAAAGTGATGTGGTCACTATGGAATTTTTTACTATTCTCCCAATATCTCTTTGATGGATAGATACAACATTAATTTTCAATGATAGGAAGAAAAGTAAGGAATATTTTCCTTATATGGTATAAATATTGAATGAATGGGATTAGAATATTATAAAAGTGAGATATGGTTAAGCAACATGGGGAGTTGATGAATATATTGTATAATTATGATCCAATGTTCATATCCTAATTTATAATCATGACATTATAGTGAATTGGGAACTAAATTATTGAGAACTACAATATATAACCTATATTTGGATGGGATATATAAAAGGGACTTTATTTTCCTAGAGGATATGTTAAGGGATTTTTTCCTAGATTTCATTTGTATATGGTAGGATTTCTGAAAACAGATTATGTTTTCTTTCCTAAATAGTAATTCAGAATTTATCATTATCAGAATTTTTGAGTCTTTCATTGGTAGATATATCCATTCTTCTTTTTTATATTGATATTTATGGATTCAAATATACATGGAATGATGCTTGTATAGTAGACCGGTTATAAGCTGTTAATTTTGATGAGTTTCAATATAGATCAATGTACAAAATGTTCTTATGTAAACTAGAAACATTGACCGATGAATTTCACTATATATGAATGAGTATATATATTAGTGTATCCATGATTAATATACAATCAAATGGGAAAGTATTTAATTATTGAACCATGCTCTATAGGGTTATTTGGGTGTTTGAAGTTAGTTTTTGTACGAACATACCAATTAGTGCTTCCTTTATAATATAATGTGATTCATGAATTATTTCATGTTTCTCATCATAGGCGATAAAAATCAGACCCATTATTTTTTTGTTAATTAATGTGGGATGTTAATTGATTAGGATTCCTATTTCAATGAATGTTGAGTATGTATAATGAATTTTTTAAAGATGAATCATTAACGGAAAATTATTCTTTTGGTACTGGTGAAGCAGCAACATAACCATATACAAGTGGACAATGGGAGAATGATATGAAAAAGAGATGAATAATTATAGTATACAAATATTTAGATATTTTTTTAAGGATCCCCCATAATACTTCCCCAACCAATGTTCAATCCCTTGTATTCCAACATTTGGTGTAATTTTTGGACCACACATCACAAGGGAGATGGATAAGGTTCCATACAGTAATAAAAAAATAGAGAATAGTACTGGGAAAAAGTTAAATTCTAGTCATATATGTTAAAGAGGAGAACCATGGTGTTTCATTTATTTTTGAAACTATAATAGGAAGAATATGTTATTGTACTAATGTGATATAGTGTGGATTAGAATCCCACATCATTGGAAGGCCATTCGAGGTGCACATAATGGTGTTGTGCATCAAATTTTACAAGTTTTTTAGTGTATCATGGGGTCTTACAACATGATATTGTTGACTAAAACATAATTATATAGTATAATCCAATACATTCAATATATCATAAATTAGTAATTTGGATATAGTGATAGTTGTATCTCTTACCAATTAAAAATTTTATTTTAAAAAACATTAAATCAATTATAAGATAAAGAGAGTAACTCTAAATGTCTAGAGCTATTCACTGAACATAATCAATGAAACTTCCATTCAGTGAGAGACCCCATGGTAGGGAATTTTTAATGACTAAATTTCAACATATTATTTTAAATTAACATTATAAAATCAAAAATTAAATAATGATAAATTTAATGTACGATATTGAAAATTAAAGATTAAATATAAGGGTTTTGAAAAAAAAAGTTTGGTATTAGTAGTACCATGGCACAAAAAACCCCATGAGGTTCTTTTTTAGACATAAATATGGTTAGTTATGCCTCCCAGTTTTTTCACTACAAGATTAGTTTCCTGGAATTGGTTAATCAAGGGGAAAAGGAGTACTTGTTAAAGGTGACTATGTATATAGAGGTTTTTCGATTATAATTTCACTTATTACATTTTGGTTGATTAGAAAATATATATTAAATTCTAACTTCTATCATTTTATTCTTAAATATTATAGAATCATTACATTAATGTTTTTGTTTCCAATCATTATTTATTCAGATTAAACCAAACATCTCTTTGAGTGTTAGATCATATAAAAATTGATGGGTATAATTTTTATCTGCAGAAATAAGGTAATACACCAAATTATTATTGGTTTTATATTTATTTCACTACTTCATTTTGATATATATATATATATATAATTATAGAATTTTATAATACTAATTATGATTGATTGTTTAGGGACATGATAGGTTATGATAACAAATGAAAATCCTTTTTGTAGTAGAGGGATGGTGGTAACTAACATTATCCTTGGTTTTATGTTATTCCATTTATTACATGATATACATGCATGGATAAGATACTATAAGAGTTTTTAACTGTAACCTATAGAGTTCATATTTCTATGAGAAAAATAGTAAGACCAGTTAATGAAATGGTAAATGATATGTAGATGTTAAATTGATTTTTGATTCTTCTTATGACTATAATGTTTTTTTCTATTTTCATTAATAGTGAGATGATCCTATTATGAGTTACTATACATTGGTAAATAAATGAGATATATTAGTTAAACTTTTGTTATGATTCAAGATTATTCACCGAGAGTGGTTAGTTGTAATTTGGTATTTGTGATAACTTTTCCTAGGGGGTTATTTTTTTAAATAAGGGATTGATGGACTTTGGGATTGAGATTATATGAGGAATTATTTATGCGTGTGATGAGTTTAGATAGTGATAATTGATCTCGATATAATTTATATCATTGTATATAATTCTTGGAATTTGATATTATAAATGGATTATGATTGGTGGAAAATATTAGTCTATTTTTTTATTTTATTACTTTCATTTACTTGTGATTCCCTTTTGATATTATGTTCTCGACGGTCTAGTATGTTTATACATAAGACCTTGAAAATGATAGAAATGGAAAACTATGTTACATTATGATCTATACTCTTCCTGGTTTATTGGTTATGTTATGCCTATTCCCATGACTCATATGCAGTTACCAGGGCGCCAACATTGTTATTCTATTGATCAATATACATTGAGGTATTAAAAAGTTTAGACATATTTCTATGAAATATATGTACATAACAAGAGGAAGAATATGTTATGGAAAACCTGAAAATCTTCCTGAGTGATTGACTCCATTACAACTCTTATATGGGTTTGATACAAGTTACTAGATTGGTAGAATAGATCATATGTTTTAGTGTCAGCATGGTGTGGAATATTATCATATTCATATAGATAACATGACTCACTAATGATATAAAAAGCATTAAGGGTCATGATTTAGAGTTTTATAACCAGGTAATCCCACATTGAATCACCACCATTATATTTATAACATTAACTACATTATTTCATATGATATTATACATGCACTGAAAAATATTACAGATTATATTATGGTCTAATTGGTGGTGTGTTATTGATTTGTATACACATAGGAAACACACTCCCTAATATATGTTCATATTATTCTATTTTAGGTATGGGTAAGGTAATTGGATAAATTAAAGATAGTTGATAAGGCACAATATAATTTTGAGGTTTGGATAGAAACATGTCAATGTGGAGGTACTTATTTAGCTAAGTCTACCTATATTATTTTAGTTGTTTACATATTCCATGTATATAATCATTCCACCTAGAAATAAATTTATTATATTATCCATGTATATCATGAATGGTTTTCATATAACATTATTTGATGATTAATTTTATCATGGTTTTAAATACATTTATATACAGTAATTATACATTGATGTTGTTCATATTCTAGAATCTTATATTTTTATTATTATTGGTTGGTAATGATATTGGGGGAATAATTTCAACATGGTTTTCATTATACCCTCATCATTAGTTTAATACCAATATTATTTGAGGAGAAATAGCTAAATAAATTATTTATTATAGTAAAATTTATGTTTCTCCGGATTATTTTATCAAATAATTTTTTAATTTTTTATGTCTTGTGTTACACAAAATACTGAACCTAAATGAAAAATGAAATATTATTATTTAAATCTTACTATTATAATGTACCCAATAAAATTGGAATATAAAACTATTACTAACCACACTATCAAATACATATAAAGTTCCGAATCAATAAAATTTTATTTATTAATACTTAGGATTTAATAAACATTTTTTTAGAAAAGGCATAGTTCTTCAAAAATGCATTTTCTTTATAAATGATATCAATTGATTTATATGAGGGAGTATTATAAATAATTTATGAAACTATTAGAAATCATGTTGGATAAAATAATATTATTTTTTATATCGTTTTTTTAAAATTATCCTATGGTGAAAGTTTGGGATTTTTCTGAAAAGTTTGAATTTTAATGACTTGTGAAATATAGTTATTTTTTATTAAAATTAATATTTTATATTAAAGTATTTATAAAGTAAAATTTTATGATAGATTAGTTGTAAAATATCATTTTTTCATTTTTAGTAAAGGTAATAAAATTTTTGTCACTGGAATGAATTTTATATTGGATTTGAGTATCAATTATTTTTTTAATGAAAATAGTATTTTTCTAAAAAAATGTTTTCATTGGGTTCTGCGCACATATTTTAAATTATCTCTCAAACATATAGAAATTAAAATTGATAAAATATTATCCACATTTTGAATTATTAGGATAAAATTTGATAAACAAGATCATTTTATTTTTTGGGTACTATTAATATTAATAGTGGTAAAATTCATCACCTCATCAATGGGTTAACAATGTTAATCAGGATTAAAACTGAGTTTTATAGACAAATTTGTTCACAATAATTCTTTTTTGATAATGGTAATTCAACCCTTCTCAACAAAAATTTGAAATGGATTTTTCTAATGGACTCTTTTCAAAGAAAATGACCTATATATTATTTAAAGCAAATAAATCTACAAATGTTATTATATTTGTTTTAAATAATTTTTTTGTCTTGACATTTGGAAGAATCAATTCATGAATAAATATAACTATATATTTTTTGAATAATTAAATTATATTCCTGATGGTATTTTATTTATAGTTTTTAGTTTTTTAATATTTACATTACATTTGAATTCAATAATAATACAAAATTTTTTCAATTAAAAGAATAATAAAACAAATGATCATAAAAATTTTGAAATTAAATTAATTTGATTATGTTATATGGTTTAAAAATATCTCATACGAATATAACTTTATAGTGATGTGTTAAATTATTATATTTGAATTAAATATTAATCTATCTATGTTTTCATTTTTATTAAATGAACAGTGTTAGTATTAACATTAATGATATTTGGTCAAAATAATATTTCATTAAATTATTTAAAAATAATAAATATATTTAAATATATCAATGTCTGTATTATAAGGTCTAAAAATTTCATTTCTCCAAAATATATGATCCAATATTTTTTTATATGTAATATTATAACATTTTTGGAATGATGAAAATGTTACAATGGACAATGTTAAAATGTTATAACTAAGGGTTTAAACAAAATGATAATGTTTAAACACCAAAATAAAATATCCAATGTTTATTTATTGATAGTATTTCAACCCCATAAGAAAATATATTTGAATATCTTTCCATTTTAAGGATTGTTTCAAGATAATTACTTTAATAAATTTTAATATTTTAGGAAATTTAAGAGTGTACCTCTTCAAAAAGGTCACCCCTTCTTTCTCTTATTCACACCGCCTTCATATTTTTTTCTTGACAAAACCCCCCACAGAAATCTTGTCTAAACTCCCAAATAAATGTTATAGACGTTATTCACTTCAAAAAATACCACCAATAGGTTCCTTAAGAAGAAATATAAATGAGTTGATGCAAAGAATAGGCAATCGCCGTCACTGATCAATTTATTTAAAATTCTTATTTTATCTCAAATGAATAAGTTATATCATTTATAAAATAAAAAATTCAATATCCAAAATATAATTAAGTGTTATTAAGATTCTCAAACCACATTTGTACACACTCTTTTTAACAAAAGGTAAATGAATGTATTGATCATGCATACATAAGACTTATTGTCTCCATGTACTGATAAAATTCATTATCCATCACCGGATTTCATCGATGGTTATGATATTGGGTTTATTTTTTATATATGACATTTATTTTATAATTATAATTTTTTAATGATAATATCCTATGTACCTTATTACTATCCAATTGGTTGTGAATTAATAATGTCGCTCATTTGTATGTGTGGACTACCAGCTCCATGAAGTGTTGTCAATTTCTTTTCATTTGTGACATACATGAATGTTAATTATGATTGGTGTAATTAATATAATTTTTTTATATTATATAATAATTATTTTTTAAATTTGAATTATTATTTACCTTTCTCTCATTCTATTTGTCAAAATGTTAAAACTACATTCAAGTGTATGTAGGGCATATTATCACCATGAATAGTGCAATTCATTTTTTTTATCTCTATCTTTTATTAATGATTATAAATTTTTATATAATGGATATATATGATATTTATATAATTATTTATTTTTGTATAAATTATTGAAACATGATAAATATAAAATGAAAATACTAATGAATGAATACATACATTAAAAATGAAGTACGTACCACACATAACAGTGATTTTAATATATCATTTTTAATAAACGGGTAATAAATGGATAAAATTAAATCATAACAGTATAGAAAATTTGACTATTTGTGATGGGCTATTTCTAATGGGATCCTGTCATAAAAAACCTTTTTGCGATGAGGGGTCGTCGTAAATAGCCCATTGCAGAAAACAGCGTTCCAAAAGTACTTTTTTTACGGGACCGTCGCAAAAAATAGTACTTGCAATGGGAAGTGGGATCGTCACAAATAGATGTCCTATTAAATAAATTATATACACATGAATATTTGGGGACGGTCCCATCGCAAAAAGTATTTGCAATGGGATACCAGCCCGTCAAAAATAGCTTATAAGTTATAAACCTTTAACGATGGGCCTGTCGCAAAAAAGATATTGCAACAGTAAAGAAACCCATCGCAAAAAAACTTTTAAAAAATATATATAATCTATTTACGATGGGCACCCCATCGCAAAAGGCCCCATAGAAAATACTTAATAAAAATAAAATAAAAATAATATTAATATTATTAAATTAATAAAATTAATAAAAAAATATTCAAATTCTCAATATTGGAAAATAATTACTAAAATAAAAAAATAAAAAAATTATGATTAATGGAAAAAAATATTACTAATATTATTAAAATAATAAAAAAATATATTTTAAAATTATCAATATTTAAAATAAATAAATAAATAAATCATAAAATATTATTTTTATTATTATTATCAATAAAATATACAAATATTAAAAAATATAATACTAATAATAAATAATAAAATTTTAAAATTTGAAAAATACTAAAACAATTATGCAATATTCGCACCAATATAAATAACAAAAACTGTAAATAGTTCATATTACAACAAATGTTCAATTCAAATGTTTTTAACAAAACAAAAAAAATCACTGGGGGGGGATAGTATTCTGGAAGAGTTGGAGGAGCTGGAGGATATGGTGGAGGAAACTCTATCCCTAAACTACGAGCCAGATGGCTCATGTACTCCATTTGATCGGGTTGTTGCTGCAACCCTTGATGCATGTCCTCCTCATATTTATTTTGTTTCCATCGATGCATGTCCTCCTTGTTATGATGATGCCGCTGCCATTGGTGCATGTCCTCCCCATACCACTGCTGCTGCTGACATATCCCTTCCTTTTTCTTCTGCAAACTCTCTATAAGCTCAGTTTGAACTTGCAACAGCTCTTGATACTGTGAGCCGGAAGATGATTCCTCTCTATGAGATCTTCTTGAGTTGGATGCTGACATCACAGCAGTACCATAATAAGTCACAGGAATCAAATGAGAGCTGATATCAACTACTTGACCCTTCTCAAAGGCATATTGGGTCGCCTACATCCATGTCGCCTCATCGAAATGGTGGGCACTAGTCTGATCATCCGTATCGGCCTGAATCTTAGCTCGTGTCTGAGAGGTCTCAGCCTCATATGACTCCTTTAGTTTCAATTTGAAATTAAAATTGTGAAAATATTTTATACAGCTGATTTTCAAACTGAAAAAATAAATAATACTGACCACAATCTGACGCTGGAGATCACCTCAAATCTCTCCAATGGCTGGATCATTGTACATCCTCTGATAAACGTCTTACTCTATAATATTGGGATGCTTGACTGCCTATATGAATTTAAAATAAATTGTTTTATATGTAATTTTATATAAAATATTTAAAAAAATACTTACTAGATGCTCTCTATGTGTACTGAATGTACGGAAACGAACTCGATGTCTCACCTCCTATCTTCCCCAGTTATACCGGCCCAATGAAGATCTCATCTTAAATATTCTACCCAACCATTTTGAAGATAATCCATTCCAAATGTGAGATGAAATTTACTCTGGTCAGTGGGATTTAAATGACTCATAAAATACCGTCGTTCCTACTTTCTTAATGGTTTTCCTTCTCAAATTGTGAAAAAACTGACAAAAACTCCCATGCATACACACCTCCCATGCCTTGTAGATAGATCCACACATGCAATCATCTATAGGATACCATAAACCCTACAAATAATTTATAATATCATGTTATTAATGAAATAAATTTCTAAATAAATATTATTTATTTATATACTAGATAATGATTGAACATTCCAATCCACATATCAATGAAAATCTGTTCCCATGTGATTCATGGCTGAGAAAAATAATTGTGCAAGATAGTGATCCCCTGTCCAACAGCTACATGCACAAAACTATGAAAAAAGAAAAAATAATAAAAAAAAATTAGTATATAAATAAATTAATAAAATATAACTAAAATACATAGGTTATCATACCTATGTGTGCATGGATCAAAACCAAGATGTGGATGCAGATCGGGGATATGGTCCGGAATTATAAGTCATTCAACACCACGCCCCCTCCGCATACCCCCTGAACCGCCAGTAGCCTGAGGGTCAGATGATCCCAAATCCTCCACATCCAAAGGTAGCTCAGCCTCCTCCAACTCATGAAGTAGATCAGGGTCCATCGGAAACACAAAATGATTGTTGTTAGCAGATAGTTGAAAATAAATATTAAATATCAATATATATTAGTTATGATTATAACCGTCATTTAATTGTGCCAATGTTCACCTTCATCATCATCTTCATATCTGACTATGTTAATGTCATCATATTCATCATCTGCATCATCAATATCTATATGAGTTTCAGTTTCATCATCTCATTCTATTTCAAATTAATTTGTAACATCATTGACATCATTGTCATCATCGACCCTTAATTGTGGGGTGTCATCATCGATATTCCAATCTCTTTGTGAAAAGGATGGATTTTGAGTAGTCTCTTGAAAAAATTTAATTCTTTTTACTTTATCAGAATGACATTCAGTTTGAGTAAACTGATTTTCCTGAGATTTCATTTTCATTATGCTCCACCAATCACCTAGGTCTCTTGAAGTATCACAATACTTTGCATGATATATTTGATGTGCCTGTTAAGCCATTAAAATGGTTCATTTACTACAAGAAGACTTTTATATTTAATATGAACGATTCCATGATTCGTATGAACATGCAAGACTCTCTCAGTATCTTACCACTGACATTTAAACATTGTTATGTAATTTTTACCTAGATAACCCAGTTCAATAATTTCATCCAGCATCATGTAAAAATCAACATCAATTTCTCTATGATGCGATCATCTCAAGAAAAATCCACTGTTCATTTTTTTTAATTCCCCATATACACCTGTATGAAATTGATCATGTTGTTGCTGCTGTCATCGACGCATGTCCTCCTCATGTTGCTGCTTCTACTACTGACACATCTCTTCCTGATGCTTCTGTAAACTCTCTATAAGCTCAATTTAAGCTCGTGACTACTCCTAATACTGTGACCTAGAAGATGGTTCCTCTCCATGACCTCCTCTAAATATGGACGCCGACATCGCAACAGTACCATAAAAAGTCCCATGAGTCAAATGAGAGTTGATACTAACTGCTCTGCCCTTCTCGAAGGCCAACTGGGTCGCATGTATCCATGTTGCCTCATTGAAATGGTGGGAAAGAGTCTGATCAGCCATCTCATCCAGACTCTCAGCCCATGTCTGAGAGGCTGTGACCTCATATGACTCCTTCAGTTTCAATTTGAAATTAAAATAGTGAAAATATTATATGTAGTTAATTTTCAAACTGAAAATAAAATAATACTGACCACAATCTGACACTGGAAATCACCTCTAGTCTCTCCAATGGCCGGATCACTGTACAACCTCTGATAAATGTCATACTCCATAATATCGGGATGCTCGACTAACTATATGAATATAAAATAAACTTTATATATAAAATATTATAATAAATATTTAAAAAAGATACTTACCATATTCTCACTATGTGTACTGAATGTAGAGATACCAGCTCGATGTGTCACCTCCTTCACCCCTGGTTCGGCCGGCTAAATGAAGAACTCCAATGAAATCCACTACTCAACCAGTGTGAACATAATCCTTTCCACATGTTAGATAAAATTTACTTTGGTTGGTGGTCTCTACATCACTCGTCAAATAATATCGTTCCTGCTTTTTTAATGATTGTCCTTCTTAATTTGTGAAAAACCTAAAGGAAACACTCATGCATAGACAACTCTCTTGCCTTGTGGATAACACCACACATGCTATCATGGATGGGATACCATAAACCCTACAAATAAATTATAATATCAATTTATTAATGAAATAAATTTCTAAATAAATATTGTTTATTTATATACCAGCCAATGATTGAACATTCCAAGTCGCAGGTCAATGGAAATCTATTCCCATGTGATCCATGGCTGAGAAAAATAATTCCGCAAGACAGTGCTCCCCTTTCCAACATCTACATGCACAAAACTATGAAAAAATAACAAATAATCAATAAATTGGTATATATAAAAAATTAATGAAAGATAACTAAAATACACAAGTTTTCATACATCTGCGTGCGTAGATCGAAACCAAGATGTGGACGCCACTCAGGGATTGGGTCAGGAATCATAGGTTGTTCAAGACCGCACCCCCTTCGCATACCCCCTGAACCCCCAGTAGCCTGAGGGTTAGATCATACCAAATCCTCCTTATCCATAGGTAGCTCAGTCTCCTCCAACACACGAACTAGATCGGGGTCCATCTGAAACACAATATGATTATTGTTAGCAGATAGTTAAAAATAACTATTACATATAGATATATATTAGTTATGATTATAACCAGCATTTAACTATGTCATTGTTCATCTTCATCATCATCTTCATATCTGACATTGTTAATGTCTTCATATTCATCATTGATTTCATCAATATCCATATTAGTTTCGGTTTCATCATCTCTTTCAATTTCAAATTAATTTGTAACATCATTTATAGCATCGTAACCATCGACCCTTAATTGTGGGGTGTCATCATCAATATTCATGTCTATTTGTGAAAAGGATGGATTTTGAGTAGTCTCTTGAAAAATTTAAATTCCTTGTACTTCATTGGAACCACATTCAGTTTGAGTAAATTGATTCTCCCGAGATTTCATTTTCATTATGCTCAACCAATCACTCAGGTCTTTTGAAGTAGCACATTAAATTGCGTAATATATTTGATTTTCTTATTGAGCCAGTAAAAATGGTTTATTTGCTACAAGAAGACTTTTATATTTAATATTGATTATTCCATGAATCGGATGAACACGCAAGACTCTCTCATCATCTAACCACTGACATTTAAACATTGTTATGTAATTTTTCTCTAAATAACACAGTTCAATAATTTCATCCAACATGCCATAAAATTCAAATTCAATTTCTCTATGATGTGATCCTCTTAAGAAAACTCCTTTGTTCATTGTTTTTTTATTCCATATATACATGTGTATGAAATCAAAAACCATTCACCAAAATATGCATTGTAAAATTTAATCATTTTGGATGGTGGGTTACTCAATATACACAATTTCTTAACAATTTTATCATCATTTTGAGACACTTTGAAATTTTTAAAACAATTATCAATATAATAAATAATAAATTGAAATGATATGTTAAACCATCAATAATTTATGTTACAAGTTTTTGAAGCCATTGAGAACAATTTTGTATTCGGTGTTTTTCAAGAGAAGTTGTTGTAATTTGTGGAAGCTGTTTCTTGATATGGTTATCATATAACCTAGAAATAGAATAAGTTTATTTACTATAATATAAATTATAGAAAAATTGATAGAATAACTAACATTATAAATGATGTTATTTCTTCCCAGTTGAGTAGAACATATGTAAGAGCTCTGTGATTTTCATCATCTAAAATCCATCATTCGTGAACTCCACTGAAGCTAAGCTCTAGATGATTAAAAACTGATAATTGATAGTCTGTTTCAACATCATCATTCTCCTTGTTCCATCCCATGCAGTTGTGTTTTGAGGTATATTCATATTCAAAATAATGAGAGCAGAAAAAAGCAATTTCATCTTGAAAATATGCTTTAGTAATTGAGCATTCAACTGATGCTTCGTTATGTGATTTTTTCTTTAATATCTACATGCATCTCTGGAATGGGTACATCCATCAAAACTGTACTGGACCTCCACATTTAGTTTCATGTGCCAAATGTAATATTAGATGTTTTATTGAGTCAAAGAAAGTTGGTAGAAATATTTTTTCCAGTTTACATATAATGACAACAACATATTCTTCCAGTTTACTTAGTGCATCATAGTATATTGTCATTGCACAAATGTCTCAAAAAAATATGATATGTCTTTTATTGAATCCCAAATCATATAATTCAACAAACCTCTGAATTCAATCGGCAGAAATCTTTCCATTACAACATGACAATCATGACTTTTTAATCTGGTAATATGAGGATTCTTAACATATCTGCCAAAATTTTAAGCATATCCATCTGAAAGTCTCAAATCTGGAATCCACTGACAAAATAATAAGCGAATCTCTATGGACAGTGTATAGGATGCTTTTGGCTTCATTAACCTCTATGATCTAACATTTTGAAATAGTTCAATTTCTGATCGTCTGCAAATGTGGGAAAGATCTAATCGTGCCTTTACATTATCTTTGGTCTTAGCTAGTGTATCCAAAACGGTATGAAGTAAATTATCAAAAAAGTTCTACTAAATATGCATGATATCCAACATGGGATGGACCAAAAAAATCAAACAAATATAGAAGATCCCAAAAAATTCTTTGTTTTATCCAATTATGCTCTTTCCCAAAGCCATGAATTTTCTATTAGTTTAATGTTGGCCCAAATGTGATGGGAGGTAATGAAAATACAACTGACTTTAACTCTATACAAGACATCATTTTAGGAGTATCATCCCTTTCAATTGTTCCTTTTTTTAATTGAGATTTGTTCCTCCAAAAAGGATGATCTGTTGGAAGAAATCTACGATGAAAGTTCAAAATTGAAAGGTTTTTTCCATTGACGAGCATAAAGGCTTTGTTGTCTTTCATACAAAAAGGAAATTATTTCAAGCCATGTGTACTCCAGCCAGATAAGATTCCATATGTCGGGAATTCAATAATCATCCACATCAATGTAGCTTTTAATATGAAATTTTGTTTCGCAGCAACATCATATGTACGAACACCATTACTCCACAATGAATTTAACTCATCAATCAATGGTTTCACATAAACATTAATATTCTTTTTTATATGTCCTAGAATTAATAAGGTCAAAAAGATATAAGGCTCCTTTATCAACATCCACGGAGGTATATTGTAAAGAGTTATAAAGATAGGCCAACATGAATACTGACTAACATAAGAACCAAACAGACAGAAACACTCAGTAGAAAGACCCAATCCCAAGTTTCGAGCTTTTAAAGAAAAAAACAGATGTATTCAGTCAAAATGTTTCCATGTATCACCATCAGATGGGTGAGTCCAGCTTTTATCGGTTGAAATATTGGTTTTGTGCCATGACATCGTTGACACCGTGTTCTGAGACATAGATAGACAATGAAACCTGGGTGTAAGGGGGAAATATCTCAACGATTTCACATGAATCAATCCAGACTTCCTTGGTTGAGCTTATTTATACCTCTATTTTCCACACATGGGATAACTATCCAATGACTCATTTTCACCAGAATATAAGATGCAATCATTTTCAATGCATGAATCTTTTGATAACTAAGGCCCCGATTACAAACCAACCTCTTTCTCTCATAATAATTTGCAGGCAACACATTTCCTTCAAGTAACAGTGTATTAACCAAATAAAATATCAAATAAAAATAGTTGTTTGAAATTGCATTATCATATTTAATAGCCATAAATTTTTCAACCACTTATAATTTTCTTATCTTGCAACCAGGATATGATACATCCTCATCATACCTTAACAACTTATAAAATTCAGATGGTGCCAACTCATAAGTTAAATCAATAACATCCTGAGATTCAGTTTGCCGAACACATAGACCTACAAAATCATGTTATTAATTTTGAAACCATGATGGATCTGAAATCAGGTTATTAGTATATTCTCTAAAACTGTGTTCACCGTGTTGATACCAAAAAACATAATCTGGTTGAAAACCAAACCACAAGAGATTCCCCCCAACCTTGTCAAATGTGTCAAACATTCTCAGAGCACATTTTTTACGAGGACACTTAATTGTTCCTTCTGAAACAAAATATGGTTTTGATGATGAAAATGATAAGAAAGATTAAACACCCTCAGTATATACATGATTTAGACCAGAACCATTTTGATTAATGTGCTGATTTATCCAAGCATGGTCATCTAATAATGATTTTTTTCGACTTCATTGTTCCATTTTAAAGACCCATAAATCTTGTGGAAATTTTTTTTCATAAATATTTGGGAATTTTACGAGTCCGCAGTTTTTTGCAGCGCCTGATTCTGAGGCCCGGTGTGCCCAGAATCAATTTATGAAGTTTTGTTTGGGTACGTTTAGTAAACGTACATGTGGGATTTTATATATTTTGAACTGGTGCTCGGAATTGAAATCTGAGGACAACGATGAACTCGCAGCACCAGTATTCGCTTAAGGATACCTTTACCATAGTTCTGTTATATCATGGATGGAAGTTTTTTTTGGGGGGGGGGGATTCATAATAAATTAAATAAAAATTATGTGTGACATAATTTTTATTTAGGTGGTGGTTATTTTCTTCGAAGGGAAGTTAGAGGAGGGGCTCTCCCCCACATAACCTCTCATGGGAGGATATTATGTGGTGTGTACCACATGAGCATCAAACTCCTCAACTCCCTTAAACCCCCCTTTTAACTCTAGAACTCCCAAATTAATGGTGGAGCCTCTCCACCTTCCCTCTTAATGTTCCCACTCACTCTCTCAATTAATTAAATAAGCTTTTAATTAATTAATTGGATCTTCTATTTTGAATTATTTTGAATTCATTATGTGAGCATAATAATATGTGTTATATTTTTATAGTTGGCATATTTTTCTTGGGTTGGGGATAATTAGTGGAGCTTTGGGAGAACGCTTGGAGGAACAATATCCTCTCAACAAAGAACACCATTTCCACCAAAGAACGATGACACGTCTTCTTCCTTTCCAACCGGGGCAAGAAAGGGAAGATGCCGCCCGAAAATAATGCCGCCAACAATAATGTCATCCCCACCAACATTGATGGAATGATGTCTGTCTTTCGTGATGTCCGTCTTCCGTGACTCATCAACGTTCAATGAAAAATACGAGGTAGGGGGGTTTTGATTATTTAAAATGTATAAATTGTACCCTCATTCCTCGTTGTTTGTTTGGGATCGTTTGTATCCACTTGTTGTCGCCTAATGCGGAGGGTGAGGGCCAAACCAACACGGCTCGACGCCCCTCCATTGGTTTTTGTTGATTGATGTCGGAGGTGAAGATGAAAGGGCGTGGGCCGCCGCACCGCATCGGAGAAGAACCGCGGGGCGGAAGAGGCATTGTCGTCGGAGAACAGAGGTGGCGGCGGTAGCGGGGGCCACGTGTCGGCCGCGTGGACTCAGACCGGTGGCCGCTCGGGCCGCCCAAACCGCAGGACAACTGGCCACCCAAACCGGCCGGTCTACGTGTAGGACCTGCGGTGCACGAAGGCACCGCGTGGAGGGAGACCATGGCCAGCAACCGTAGGATGCTCAGCTGAAATAACTAGTAGGCCACCTGCCGGTCGGGCTTAAAACCGCGACGCGCAAAGGCTCTGCACAAAGGGGGACGCGGCCCGCATTCGTGGGACCCTCGGCTGGGCGAACCGGTTGACCGCCTACTGACTGCGCTGGAGGACCGCGGTGCTCACAAGGGCCTTGTGGGGAGAACTGAGACCCACAACGTGGGCCGTGTGCGCCGGCCCGAACTGGCCGGCTACGGCCGGCCGGCCAAAGGAGGAGGCGGTACAACTTGGTTCCACTGGGAAAATTGGACCGGCCTGCAGTGCGGGTCGGATCCACAGGTGGGTTGCGCCCCACCGGGTCGGGCCGACCCCCAGCTGGGTCGGACCCGCCGAGCCGGGCCGGGCCGACCCCCAGCCAGGTAAGACCCGCCGGGTCGGGTCGGGCGGACCCTCCATCCTACTAGGCTTTACGGGTTTGGCCCGTCTTCGCTTAAATGTGAATAACATCTAGACCGCGTGTCTGATCATCGCGCCGTCTACAGTACTGGGACCCTCGAAATGAGGCGGTCCTTTTGGGATACTCTAAGTGAGTTTCAGACAAATTTTGGAAAACGCCTGGGTTGGATCGAGGGTAAAATCCAACTGGGCCCCTGAAACAGAAACACCAATAACTCTCAGACTGGGCATCTGGTTGACGCGCCATCTATCACATTGAGTTCCTTTTGATGAGATGAAACTACGGGATACATCAAATCAAGATTTCATGATAGTTTATGTATCGACACTTGGCTCGAGGATTGAACCCTCTCAGAATTGAGTGTGCTATGTACGGGAACCCTAGGGCTGGCTACGACTGTGAAGACTTCTATATCGGAATCCTCCATGGGTTCGACAACGATGACTACTGTACCAGAATCGTCCGTGGTTTCGATAGTGATGACTACTGAACCAGGATACTCCATGGGTCTAACAGTTATAACTTCTGTTCCATTATCCTGTGTGGGTCCGACAGAATAGCTGGTCCTATATCCTGTGTGGGTCTGATAGCTTAGCTAGTCCTATATCCTGTGTGGTTCTGACAGCTTAGATGAGTTAGTGACTACAATTGATCATCTCTATCACTCTATGAAAGAAGTATACCTATGTAAACTGATTCTTGACTTTCAATCATTTATCTTTGAGGTTATTGACTCTACTTACTCTGTGTACAGGGTTTTGATTGGGCTCAAGAGTTGGAGCTAAATTTTGATTGATAACTTAGGTATATGTATGGGCATATACCTAAGTAGGGATGGTTGATGTTTTGTGATTTTATCTTTATTATGTGGTTTACCCTTCGTGGATTCTGGGAGATCTTTAGGGGTCTCGGGGTCCCTACTGAGTATCGTAATACTCACCCATGCACGGGCTATGCCCACCGATTGTTGTGTTGGTTGCAGACGACGGACAGCACTGATCGAGGCAAAGAGTTATAGAGATGGATGGTACCCAGAGGTGGACCACTTGGCGAGACGTACACCGAGCGGACAGATAGACCTGGGGTGCTGAGGATTCCATCAGTACCCACCCTCAGGTGGGATTCCTAAAGTTTGACTCAGTAGTTGTAGTTTACCTTTCTGTAGTTGTACTAGCTTTACAATTGTTTGTACTTTACTATTGGGCTGGTATTTCTGGCCCCTTTCCTTTCAGCACTTTCTATTGTATACAGTTTTACTTAGTGTTTATATTCAGTTGCATACTATGCTACTTGTGTTTAGGTTGTGTGTGTGTGTTACAGGTTAAAATTCAATGCCTTCACTTTTCATAGGGATTACGCATTTGGTGCTAGTCTCCAGCCCTTGGTCTATAGAAGGTGGGATTGGGTTAGTCACGGCACGGGCCCCGAGGACGGGTTGTAAAAAATTGGTATTAGAGGAGTTAGTTATACCATAGAACTTGGACATTGATTCTTTTAATGAAAATAGTGTTAAGCATTTTGGGTGTGGTTATCAGTTTATGGAAACCAGTGTTGGTGCATTGGCCGACATATCCATACACTAGGACTCTGACTTCTGATCTCTAACCCAGTGCACAAAAACACTGATTGTGTGTGTGTTTCCTTTGAAAAATTTTTCTTCATGATTACTTTGTGTCATCTCACTAGGTTTACTATTTTAACCATGGCGCACCTGTTTCTTTTCAGGATGCCACCATGAAGGCATCCAACTAAAGTTCTGAGTTTTGTATGAGATGGTAGCCCACCGAGGGATGAGGCCTCGGTGCAAGGACCCATCAAAGCAGAAGTACCAGAGGTACCACTACCCGCTGGGCCACTGATACCACCAACTCCAGTAGTAGAGAGTGCACTCCACCTGAGTGTGTTTCACGAGTTCCATCACCAAATTCCACCAAGGTTCTAGGGAGATACGGACCCACAGGCAGCTGAGGATTGGCTGGAGGCTGTTGTGAGAGTTTTCAGATTGGTAGGGACACCAGTCGGCCTCTTGGGGATCCTTGTCACGAGTCTCCTGCATGTAGCAGCGGGCATATGGTGGAGCCTGATGCTCCAGGTGCATGACGAGGCATCTTTACTCTGGACAGACATTGAGAGTCTCTTTCGCTTAGAGTTTGTTCCAGCAACCCTTCGTGCAGTGCGGATTCAGGAGTTACTTCATCTGCAGCAGGCCAGCATGATAGTAGCTCAGTACTCAATGAGGTTCACCAACCTCTCACGCTACTCCATGGATATGGTATGAGACCCATTCATCAGGGCCCATACCTTTGAGTAGGGGCTCAGGCAAGAGATCAGGGCTTTGATGATTCCCCTCAGCATCCCAACGCAGGTGGGGGTGCTGGAGCGATCCCTTCTAGTGGAGAGTTTTCTTGCTGAGTAGTCACTAGTAGCGAGACCCACCACAGAGCGACACATAGAGAAGTCTTATGAAGCCGACAGTAGACAGATGACGTAGAGGTCCAAGAGGACCAGGCCATCAGGTAGGCGACCCCAGGATATAGGTTTGGTTGTGCAGGGCACACAAGATAGAGCCAGCTATACGAGGAGCATGCAATGCTATGCATGCGATGGGAAAGGCCACAAGGCTCGTGACTTCCTGACCCGCCATGAGGATGAGCAACAGATAGTAGAGGGACCTCCCAGGCAGAGGCAGAGGTTCGACCATGGTGGTTCGCCGGCAGCAGGTGGACGTGTCAGAGGAGCTGACTGGGGAGTGGGTGGGGGATGACATTTCGAGGCTCTACCACCAACACCACCAGGAGTTCTACCCTGACCACAGGGAGTTTGTGGATAGAGGTGAGCTTAGCTCCAGGCAGTCGAGGCCGATGACCACGGCGCACCTGAGATGATTCGAGTTACTATCCGTGTCTCCTCCACCCTTTATGAAGTACTTATAGGCACAGGTGTGAGTCAATATTTTACAGCCACTGCCCTCGTTCGGAGAACGGAGATTTTGACAGAGCGATTGGCTCGATCTTTATGGCTAGAGACTCCTACAAGAGAATACTCGATGATTACGCACTAGTGCCGGCAGTGTGAGCTTACTCTAGGAGGCGAGAGCTTCGGCTGGAATCTTCTTATAGTGGCATCGAGGCCTTACAACGCCATCTTGGGTATGGACTACTTATCCACAGTTCATGCCCAGATTGACTGTATTAGGTGCAAAGTGCGGTGTATCCACATGGATGGGAACAGGTTCACCTTCACCAGTGATAAGGGGCCTTTGTAGCACTGGATGGACTGACGCGGAGGAGGGGGTAGCCGATCACACATCTGTTGTCTAGTCTCATCCTTAGAGCGGTTGATGTGCAGAGTCAATGTTTTCTTTTTGTGGTGGATCAGTATGTGGATGTTTTCCCTGACAACATTCTAGGACAACCTCCTCGCAGAGAGGTAGACTTCTATATTGACATGTACCCCGCAACGGCACTGATATCTACTCCAGCATATCAGATGGCTCCCGCTGAGCTCGTGAGCTGCGGGTACAACTGGAGGACTTGCAGGGGAATGGATTTATCCGACCCAGTGTTTCACCCTAGGCATCTCCAATTTTGTTCGCCAGGAAAGCGTATGGGAGCTTGCGACTGTGTGTTGACTATCGTCGCCTGAATCAGGTAACCGTGAAGAACAAGTACCCACTTCCGAGGATTGAAGGCCTCTTTGATCAGCTCAAAGGAGCATGATGGTTCTCGAAGATAGACCTTAGGTCAGGCTATCACCAGCTCAGAGTTCAAGACGAGGATGTACAGAAGACGGCCTTTAGGTGTCGGTATGGTCACTATGATTTTTTGGTTATACCCTTTAGCGTAACCATTTCTCTAGCAGTGATCATGAGTCTTATGAACAGGATCTTCCATCCTTGCCTCAATCGCTTTGTTGTGGTCTTCATTGATGAAATACTAATTTACTCAACTACTAAGGAGGATCATGCCTACCAATTTCAGGTAGTACTAGACACACTCTGAGAGCACCAGCTTTACGGTAAGCTCTCAAAGTTCTAGTTTTGGATTCTAGAGGTTCAATTATTGGGACACATCATCTCGGAGGTTAGAGTTGCATTGGATCCAGCTACGATCGAGGAAGTACTTTCTTGGGTTCCACCCAGGAGTGTGACGGAGGTACGGAGTTTTCTGGGATTGGCTAGGTACTATCGGATATTTGTGCCATGCTTATCTAGAGTTTCAGCACCAATTTTAGCATTGACAAAGAAGGGGAAACCCTTCGTGTGGTCAGATAGATTCCAGCAGAACTTCAAGGAGATGAGGCAGAGGTTGACCAGTGCACCCATCATTAGCCTACCAGAGGAGGGCATAGGGTACGTCGTTTACTATGACACATCAGGGACCAGACTCTGGTGTGTCCTGATGTAGCAGCGATCGCGTATGGTTTATGGCAGTTGATACAGCACAAGCAGAACTATGCCACCCAATACCTAGAGTTAGCAAAAGTGGTCTTCACCTTGAAGATATGGTGGCACTACCTGATGGACAAGCGTTTTACAGTCTAATCTGACCCCCAGAGTCTCAGTTACATCTTCTCATAGAAGGACCTGATCTTGAGACAGAGACGATGGCTCGAGTTCCTCTAGGACTATGACTTCGAGATAGTCTATACTCCTGGGAAGGGAAACGTTGTAGCAGATGCTCTCAACAATAGATCAGGAATTTAGTTGCTAGGAGAGGTGACAGAGCATCTAGTCGTGTTACAGATATCCTTTGTGGATAGAGATGGAGCAGCCTTTCTATAGTCTCTCAAAGTCACTCCTCCACTTCTTCAAGGAGTCAGAGAGTCACAGTGTGGGGACATTGACTGTGAGAGGAGATGTGCTCAGATATCCTCAGCACAATCTCCTAATGGGTTTTCTGAAGGTGGGGAGGACATCATCCTCTTCAGAGGACATACCATGGTACCAGTTGCACTACCGGAGGAGGTGTTGAGAGAGTTCCACACTTCCCCTCTTGCAGTACATCCAGGAGTGGTGAAGATATATTAGGACCTCAGATGACAACACTGGTGTCCGGGTATGAAGAAAGCAGTAGCAGAGTTTGTCTCGCGATGCCTCACTTGGCAGAAAGTGAAGGCAATGCACCAGGTTCCAGCAGTCTTGGTTCAGCCCTTAGAGGTCCCATAGTGTAATTGGGACAGTATATCCATGGATTTTATGACGGGAATTCCACGTACATCCAGATGAAACGACTCTCTCTGGGTGATTTTCGACTGACTCACCAAGTCATCCCATTTCTTACCGATTAGAGAGAAGGGCTCAGTAGAGATCTTGGGACGCCTCTATGAACAAGAGATTGTATGGATTCATGATGTCTCATCGTCGATTATTTCCAATCGAGATTCTTATTTCACTTCCTGGCTATGGAAGGGGTTGCAGGAGGCTTTCGGGACGCAGCTTTGCTTGAGCACTTCCTTCCATCCTTAGACGGATGGCCAGACTAATAGGACTATTCAGACACTCGAGGACATGTTTCATGCATGTGTCCTCGACTTCGGTCGTAGCTGGTAGTATCACTTACCCTTGGTAGAGTTTTTGTATAACAATATCTATCACTCTACCATCGAAATGGCACCTTACGAGGAACTTTACTACAGACCTTGCAGATCGCCTCTGTACTGGACTGACACATGGGTGTTAGAATTTGTAGGAACATAGATGGTGCAAGAAACGATGGAGAAGGTGTAAGTCATCCAAGAGAAAATAAAGACTACACAAGGCAGACAGAAGTCCTATGCTGATAGGAGATGGAGACCACTGGAGTTCAAGGATGGCGACAACGTCTTCCTACAGGTCTCACCTCGATGAGGTCTGTGAAGATTTGGCCGAGGTGGAAATTTTTCTCCGCGATTCATTGGACCATTCCAAGTCATCAACAGAGTAGGAGAGGTGGCTTACCATCTGGCCCTTCCACCTCAGTTGCACCGGGTGCACGGCGTCTTCCAGGTATCACAGCTAAGGAGATACGTGCACGACCCATCCCACATCATCAACCATGGGGAGCTCCACATCTATGATGGGGAGACATTCACGGAGGTTCCAGTGGAGATTGAGGATCGACAGGAGTGATTCTTGTGTGGACGGTCGATTACTCTGGTGCGCGTTCACTGGCAGCACGAGAACCTCCATGAGAGCACATGGGAGCGGGAGGCTCATATGCATGCTAAGTACACTCATTTTTTCCTTAGTGTGTGTTGTAGTGTACGGGAATGTAAATCCCTAAGGTGGTGAGAATTTAGAGACCCTGAAATCCTGTGGAAGTTTTTTTTCTTAAATAATTGGGAATTTTATGAGTCTTCAGTTTCTGACGGTGCCTGATTCCGAGGCCCGGTGTGCCCTGAATCAATTTCTGAGGGTTTTTTCGGGTACGTTCAGTAAACGTACATGTGGGATTTTATATCTTTTGAACCGGTGCTTGGAATTGAAATCTGAGGACACCGATGAACTCGTAGTGCCGGTATTTTCTTAAGGAGACCTTTACCGCAGTCTTGTTTTATTGTGGATGGAAGTTAATTTTTTAGGGATTCTTAATAAATTAAATAAAAATTATGTGTGACACAATTTTTATTTAGGTGGTGCTTATTTTCTCCAAAGGTAAGTTGGAGGTCGGGCCCACCTCCACATAACCAACCATGGGAGGATATTATGTGGTAGGGACCACATGAGAATCAAACTCTTCAACTCCCTTGAACCCCACCTTTTAACTCTAGAACTCTCAAATTAATTTTGGAGCCTCTCCACCTTCCCTCTTAATGTGCCAACTCACTCTCTCAATTAATTAAAAAAACATGCAATTAATTAATTGGCTCTTCTATTTTAAATTATTTTGAATTCATTATGTGAGAATAACAATATGTGTTATATTATTATGGTGGGCATATTTTTTCTGGGATAGGGAGAATTAGTGGAGCTTTGGGAGAAAGCTTGGAGGAACAATATCCTCTGGACGAAGAATGCCATTTCCACCGAAGAACGATTACGCGTCTTCTTCCTTTATAACCAGGGAAACAAAGGGAAGCTGTCGCCCGCAAAGAACACCACCAACGACAACATCATCCCCTCTGACGTTGACGGAATGACATCCGTCTTCCGCACCATCCATCTTCCGCGACTCGTCAACGTTCAACGACAATTAAGAGGTAGGGGTTTTTGATTATTTTAAATGTATAAATTGTACCCTCGTTCCTCGTTGTTTTTATGGGATCGTTGATAGCCACTTGTTATTTCCTAATGTAGAGGGTGTGGGCTGAAACAACACAGCCCGACGCCCCTCCATTGGTTTTGGTTGATTGATGTCGGAGGCGAAGCTGAAGGGGCGTGGAGTCATCGCACCGCACCGGAGAAGAACCGCGAGGCGGAAGAGGCGATGACGTCGATGACTGGAGGTTCTGGCGGTAGCAACGGCCGCACGCTGGCTGCATGGAGGCAGACCGGCGGCCGCTCATGCCACCCAGACCGTGGGAAAACTGGCTGGCCGATCCAGCCGGTCCGTGTGTAGGAGCCGCAGTGCACGAAGGCACCGCGTGGGGGGAGATTGTGGCCCGTAACCGCAGGCTTCTAGGCTGGACGAACCGGTCGGTCGCTTTCTAGACGGGCTAGAAAACCACGGCGCATGTAGGCACCGTACAGAGGAGGACGCGGCCCGCATCCGCAGGCCACTCGGTTGGGTGATCCTGCCCACCTCCTACCGGTCGGGCTAGAGGACTGGGGCGCACGTAGGCGCCGCATGGGGAGAACTACGGCCCGCAATGTGGGCCTCTTTCTCTAGGCTGAACCAGCTGGCTTCGGCCGGCCGACCAGAGGAGGAGGCGACGCCGCTTGGTGCTGTCGGGCGAACTGGACCGGCCCACAGTGCGGGCCGGATCTGCAGGCGGGCCGCACCCCACCGGGCCGGGCCGACCCCCAGTCGGGTCGGACCTGCCGAGTCGGGCCGGGCCGGGCCGACCCCCAGCCACGTCGGACCTACCGAGATGGGCCAAGCCGACCCCCAAACAGGTCAGACCCATCGAGCCGGGTCGGGCCTACACGCCTGCCCACTGGGCTTGACGGGTCGGGCCCGTCTTCGCTTAAATGCGAATAACTTCTAGATCGCGTGTCTTATCGACTCCCCGTCTGCGGCATTGAGACCCTTGAAACAAGGAGGTACTTTTGGGATACTCTAAGTGATTTTGGGACAAATTTTGGAAAATGGATGGGTTGGATCGAGCGTAAAATCCAACCAGGCCCCTGGAACGGAAATGCCAATAACTCTCAGACCGGGTATTCGATTGACGCCACATCTATCACGTTGAGTTCCTTTTGATTAAACCGAACTAAGGGATACATAAAATCTGGACTTAATTATAGTTTATGTATCAACACTTGGCTCGATGAGAAGACTCTCCTAGAATCAAGCGTGCTATGTGCGGGAACCCTAGGGCTGGCTGCGACTGTGAAAACTTATGTACCAGAATCCTCCATGGGTTCGACAACAATGAGTACTATACTAGAATCGTCCATGGGTTCGACAGAGATGACTACTGAACTAGGATCCTCCGTGGGTCTAACAGTTTTGACTTCTGTTCTTGTGTCTTGTGTGGGTCCGACAGAATAGCTGGTCCTGTATCATGTGTGGGTCCGACAGCGTAGCTGGTCATGTATCCTATATGGGTGTGACAGCTTAGATGAATTAGTGACTACATATAATCATCTCTATCACTATATGAAATAATTATACCTGTGTGAGTTGAGTCTTTACTTTCAATCAATTATCTTCGAGGTGATTGACTTTACTTCCTATGTGGACGGGGTTGTGCTTGGGCTCAAGAGTTGGAGCTGAACTGTGATTGATAACTTAGGTACATGTATGGGAATATACCTAAGTAGGGTTGTTTAATACTTCGTGATTGTATCTTTCTTCTTTGGTTTACCCTTCGTGGATTATGGGAGACCTTCAGTGGTCTCGGGGTTCTTACTGAGTATCTTAATACTCACCCCTGCATGGGTTATCCCCGCACATCGTTGTGTTGGTTACAAACGACGGACAACACTGATCGAGGCAGAGAGTTATAGAACAGGATGGTACCCAGAGGTGGATCCACTTGGAGAGACGTACACGGAGAGTACAGACAGACCTAGGGTGCTGAGGAGGCCATCAGTACCCACCTTTCAGGTTGGATTTCCATAGGACGACTCAGTAGTTTTGGTTTACATTTCAGCAGTTGTACTAGCTTTAAAGTTGTTTGTACTTTACTGTTGGGCTTGTATTTCCAACCCCTTTCCTTTCAGCACTTTCTTTTGTATACAGTTTTACTTAGTGTTTACTTCCAGTTATGTACGTTGCTACTTGTGTTCAGGTTGTGTGTGTGTTACAGGTTAAAGGGAAATGCCTTCCCTTTTTATAGGGATTGCGCCTTTGGTGCTAGTCGCCTGCCCCTGGCCAATGGAAGGCAGGCTTGGGGTAGTAACGACACGGGCCCTGAGGACAGGTCGTGACATCCTTATTTCTCTAAAAAATATAAAATCATTATTTTTTTCAATAATTTTAAATTAGAAAGACTATCAAAAAAAGAAGATAAATATTTACAACAACTTATTAATAATTACAATTAATTACGTGCGACACAATTTCCAATGGACTGACGGCTACTCTTTTGCCTGACGGCTTATTTACTTGCAACTTTCTCACTCTGAAATCACAATGAAGAATCTTCTTAGAGGTAACCTTATTCATTATCATGCATATGATAATGCATAAGAGTACATCCGAGCAGATTCTACTTTGTGATTTCAGTGTGAAAAAGATACAAGTAAATGAGTCTTCGGACAAAAGAGCCCCCTTTTCATCGATGAATCGTCTTCTTTCAACTGTCACCACCTAAAAACATTATGAAAAATGTGGTCCTACGAATGCATATTCAAACTCGTGCATACGATATTGCGCATGAATACGTAGAAGCATACTTTTTATATTGTTTTGAGTCAGTGAGGGTTGAAAGGAGAAGAGTCATGGATCAAAAGGAGTGTCATTAATCCACTAAAAATTGTTCCAAGTTATTACAATTTATTAAAATGGATTTTATTTCTTATTATTGCTAATTATTTCTATTTATTAGTAATTACTACTAATTATTGCTATTTATTGCTATTTATTGCTAATTATTGTTATTTATTGTTATTTATTGCTATGTATTGTTATTTATTGCTATTTATTGCTAATTATTACTAAGTATTGCTCATTATTTCTAATTATTTCTAATTATTGCTAATTATTGCTATTTATTACTATAAATTGTAATTAATTTCTATTTTCTTGTAATTATTTGTAATTCTTGTTAATTATTGCTAATTATTGCTAACTATTGATAATTATTGCTTATTATTGCAAATTATTTCTAATTACTGATAATTATGGCTAATTATTACTAAATATTTCTAATTATTTCTAATTATTACTAATAATTGCAATTAACTACTAATTATTGCTAATTATTGCAATTAATTGCTAATTATTCCTAATTATTGCTAATTATTTCATAATTATTGCTAATTATTGCAATTTATTGCAGTTTATTACTATTTATTACTATTTATTATAATTTATTGCAATTTATTACTATTTATTGGTATTTATTACTATTTATTGTTATTTATTGCTATTGATTGCAATTTATTGCTATTTATTGCAATTAATTGCTATTTATTGCTAATCATTACAACTAATTGTTATTTATTGCTATTTATTTCTATTTATTTCTATTTATTGCAATTAATTGCTATTTATTGTCATTTATTAGTATTTATTTCTATTTATAGCTAAATGTTAGTATTTATTGCTATTTATTGCTGATTATTAGTATTTATTGCTAATTATTAGTATATATTTCTATTTATTACTATTTATTACTATTTATTACTATTTATTACTATTTATTACTATTTATTACTATTTATTACTATTTATTACTACTTATTATCATTTATTACTATTTATTACTATTTATTATTAATTATTACCATTTATTACTATTTATTACTATTTATTACTATTTATTACTAATTTTTAGTATTTATTAGTTTTTATTAGTGTTTATTAGTGTTTATTAGTGTTTATTAGTGTTTATTAGTGTTTACTAGAATTTATTAGTATTTATCACTAATTATTACTAATTATTACTAATTATTGCATATTATTACTAATAATTACTAATTATTACTAATTATTTCTATTTATTACTATCTATTGCTATTTGTTACTATTTATTACTATTTATAACTATGTATTACTATGTATTACTCTTTATTACTATTTATTACTATTTATTACTATTTATTTCTATTTATTTCTAATTATTACTATTTATTACTATTTATTACTTATTATTACTAATTATTACTAATTATTACTAATTATTACTAATTATTTCTATTTATTACTATTTCTTACTATTTCTTACTATTTATTACTATTTATTAGTATTTATTAGTATTTATGAGTATTTATTACAATTTATTAGTATTTATTAGTATTTATTACTATTTATTACTATTTATTAGTATTTATTACTATTTATTACTATTTATTACTATTTATTTCTATTTATTAGTATTTATTAGTATTTATGAGTATTTATTACTTTTTATTAGTATTTATTAGTATTTATTACTATTTATTATTATTTATTACTATTTATTACTATTTATTACTAATTATTAGTATTTATTACTATTTACTACTATTTATTAGTATTTATTACTATTTATTTTTATTTATTAATATTTATCAGTATTTATCAGTATTTATTACTATTTATTAGTATTTATCAGTATTTATTACTATTTATAAGTATTTATTTCTATTTATTAGTATTTATTTCTTTTTATTGCTATTTATTTCTATTTATCACTACTTATTACTTTTTATTTATATTTATTAGTATTTATTACAATTTATTACTATTTATTATTATTTAATAGTATTTATTACTATTTATTGGTATTTATAAAAATTTATTAGTAATTATTACAAATAATTACTAATTCTTACTAATTATTACTATTTATTAGTATTTATTAGTATTTATTAGTATTTATTACTATTTAATAGTTTTTATTACTATTAATTAGTATTTTTATTTCTAATTATTAGTATTTATGTCTAATTATTAGTATTTGTTACTATTTGTTACTATTTATTACTATTTATTTGTATTTATTAGTATTTATTACTATTTATTTGTATTTATTACTAATTATTACTAATTAATACTATTTATATCTAATTGTTAATATTTATTCCTATTTCTTTCTTATCAATTCTAATTATTGTTAATTGCTATCAATTACTGCAAAATACAACTACAAATTTCTAATTATCCTTAATTATTTATATACATTAGTAATTATCTTTAATAATTATTAATTATTACTAATTATAAAGAATTAATACTAATGAATTAATTTTATTATTACAAATAAATACTGATGACAAAGCAATTTATATCTAATTTAGTTACAACTAATCAACAAAAATTAAAATTTATATAAAGAAAGGAAATATATAATAAATAAAATAAAACATGAATACATTTAAACTTGATCTCTTATAATTGTAGGCGGCTTCACAACTTCTTCGTAAAAAAAGCTAACTCTCAAAAACATTCACTCTAAAATTAGATTTTGCAGAAGCAGAGGAACAAGAAATTCGGGTAGAGAGAAGAAAAAACAGAGGGGGTATATATAGGTAATATTAGTTGCAACGGGACTATTAGAAACAGGGATCCCATCACAAAAATTAGTTTTTGCGACGGGCCCCATCGCAAATACCTTCGGCCCCATTAATTACCATCGGCAGTTAAAAGGTTATTTGCAACGAGGCCCATTGCAAAAAGTGACCTGCTGACACACTTTTTGCAACGGGCCAATATCATGTCGTAAATATGTTTTTACCGCCGCCAGTTATTTGTGATGGGACCCTTCGCAAATACCCTTCGGGGGTCAAACTAGTTGGGACGGTGGATCCCCTCGTCGCAACTAGGACTTACTGCATCCCAGAATTTGCGACGGGTGGTGCCAACCCATCACAAATACTCTTTTGCACGGTTTGGTGTGCAAAGCACGCCAATCCGTGCGTATCGTTTTGTGATGGGGCGCCTATGCTAGTCGCAAATAATTGGTTATTTGTGATGGGTTGGTCAGCTCGTCACGAATAACCTCTTCGACGGACTTTTGGCGGCGGTATTTATTCCCGTCTCAAATATCTTGTCGCAAATATTGGTTTTTTCCAAAGTGTAAGTGGTATGATATTTATTATTATGTTTCCTCAATTGAGTTATAATACATATATATTTATTATATAGTATTTTTGAACAAGTATGATTGATGTTGGACCTCAATTTAGGGGTTTCATCTCACTTTTGTTTCTTTGAGACACATGCCATATTCACCACTTGTTTCATTTATGTTTTGTATAAACTGACCATGAATGTATATTATAATTCTTATTTTTGGATGTTATGGGTAATCAAAAATCCATAGAGGTTTATTTCTTTCATGGGTCTTATGATTCAAATATTACTAAAGATATATAAGTTTTAAGTTATAATGTCATTGTTTATTGGGAATGTTTGTGATTAAATTTGTTATGATTAAATATTAAGGGCTACATATTAAGAAACTATTGGATTTTAATATTACCTGGTTATTTAATGGTAATAATTTTTTTTCCTTTTATTCTCATCACCTTAAGTACTCAGGGGACTGAAAATATTTTTTTATGAAAAATCAACGTTATTTCTCACTTCATTCAAAAAACATTTTTATTCTATATCTTTTTTAAAAAAAATTAAAAATTGATTTAATATTATCCAATGAATTTTTAAAGTTATTTTTACCCATTTTAGATTTTTAAGAAATGGTTTAAATGTATTATTATTTTTATTTTCTGAATGACTGATTCTAGAATTTTGATAAATGTTTGAAAATATTGTTTCTATTTTCAATTGTACGGCATGAACAAAATTTCCCATCTTCACAAATTCTCAATTCTTTGAAAATTTATTTAATAGTTTATATGATTATTTTATAATATAATTTTTTCCATAAAAATCTTGATTTTTTTATATTTTAAATAAATTATTTCAAAATTAAATCTATATTTTTCTCAAGAAATATTCTCGAGATCTTATTAAGAAAATTTTCATCGTTGATAAAATCATTTTATTTTATTGATGATTTACTAGTGATATTATCCAATGATATTATACTTACTATTTATATAGATATTTTATGATTATGATGATAATATTTTTTCAAAACCGAATTATTTTCTATGGGTAATGTTATAATGTTATCATTTATGATATTAGGACATTTATATGAATGAATTAGGATAATGTGATTGTTTTTATATTAAATCTATCAAATTCACTAGGTAGCTATGGATAAATTATGAGTTAAATATGTGATGTGTAAACCTGATTTCATGATCACAATTTCAAGCATGGACCTAGATTTTATGTCCATAAGATTAATCACCAAGATGGATTTCTTTTCTATAAGATTTAGCATGGACCTAGATTTCATGTCTATAAGAATATACATATACCTTGATTTCATTTATATTGCTTATGTATGGGAAAAAAATTATGACCATAATATTAATCACGGACTTAGATTTAATTTCAATAAGTTTATGTGTGGACCCACCTTTTAGGACCGTAGAATTTTGTGTGCACCAAGATTTCATGTCCATAATTTTTTTTGACGGTCAGATTTCAGGTCCTTAACTTATGGAGTAAACATTTTTATGTTTATAAATGTTCATAATGTTATAAGCTTAGATTTTTCCACATTCCTATGTATGTGTTACTCACCCACTGATCGTGTTCAATGAATTAATTTATGATTCATTTGTTATAAGTATACATGGTTTTTGACATGACTCAACATCATGATGTTTGATATGTATGATATGGTTTTAAAATTTTATGATCACGTTCTCATACCCTTATACTCAAGTTATATTTTTATCTCCCCTATTTATCATCACAGATCATATTAGATCACCCCTTAATATGTTTCCTTTACCCATGTAATGAAGCAATGTTTTCGATACAATATGTCTATGAATGGTTTTAGATATGATGTACTAATTTGGACACAATGTAAATATCTTATGAACTAGTAATTTATGTATCCATGTTTTTGAGGAAAATAGGCCAATATATGATATCATGACATTTTCTAGGGGGGGAAGTTATAAGTTTTCTTGTTTGGTTCTTTCCTATAAGACCTATGGGTCATGAAATATCTTAATATTTCGGTCATTGTAAGGGTTCCACCTCACCCCATGAAAGGTGGATTATCAAAATATAAAAAATGAAGGCCTTCGGGCTATTCAGGCATAGTAGACCAATTCAACTCTATCATGGATCGTTATATTATTTGTTGAGTATTCATATAATAAGTTGTAATATATATGTATTGAATGTATGATATTCTATAATATTGTTAGATAGTTATTGGGTCATGTATATCACAATATTGATCTATTTTTTTGTATTTTGTTTATCCTTTACAAATTAATTTGAGACTGATCTTAGTATGTTATAATAATTTTTCCTTTAGTATCTAAAAAAACCTCTCTAGGTGTACATATTTTTTATTGATATATAAATATGTTATTAGATATTTGAGTAATATATCTATGATTATTGTTATTATTTTATTATTTCTTTTGCACAAATTATATATGAACCATTGAATTGTAAACCACTTATGGATTAATTTAAAAAAACCCCACTTTCATTATAATGTTTTTCATTTCAACTGTAATAAGAATATTGTTTGTATTATACCTATTGATTTTTGAGTGGATTAATAATCAATAATAATATCTCAAAATTTATGTGGATTAACATTAAAAATCTATCATTATTGAGACATGAACATTTAAATATATATTTTTTGTAATATTCTTTATATAGTTACTTATGTATTAAGTAAATAATAAAATCTAAAAATATATATAACGTTTTATAATTCTTTGATAAGATCACCATAGATAATAATGACGGTTTTTGTTGTTTACCCTTCCTTATTGTGTTTATTTTTTTAAAATATGAAACATTAACATTAGGTTTATGATGTATAAAATATTATCTAGGTTCATCAAGGTTTTTTTCAGTATCTTGACATGAAATTATATTATTTAATTACTATTGATTGGAAATGTTTTCCATGATAATTATTTTGATATATTATTAATGATACATGATATGTTAACCCTTATAGAGATATTTTATCTTTCTCTCCTCTTTTTATTTTTTTCTCCTTTATATTATTATTACCATATATATAAAAATAAATTTTAATTTTTTCATTTATGAGGAAATAGTATTTTTGTTATAAGATGAAAAATTATCATGTTAATTATTATTTTAAATAATTTGAATGTAATTATTGATCATTAATTTTGTGTTATAATATAATTAAAATATTTTTAATTAAAGGAAACTTATTTCAAATTATTTTTTTGTAATAAAGTACCACTAACTTTGGTGAATTGGATTTTATGGTGTCACACGAAAAAAAACATGGGGGAATTTTGGCTTGAACATGGTTAGGGGAATGAGATATAATATAATAAATTAACATATTTTTAAAAAATGGATTCTAAGATAACATATGAAATTATACCATAATCAATTAAAATTGTAAGAATCAAAGAATGTCCTAGACCGTAAAGATAAATGTTCTATACAAAAAATAAAGAGACGTCAATCAGTTGACCTCAGCTTCTCCCCCTTCACTGACTCATCTTCCCTACCTCTCTTTCCTTTAATCAGTGTTATTACTAAGGTCCAATATTGCAGTAATGGAGTTATCTCGGTCCTTATTTCTTCATTGGAGTTCAAGGAATCTCAATACCCCCTAATACTCACTCTGGTGGACCGATTTGGTAAGAAATGTCTATCTGTTGATGCTTTCGACAGGTTTGTGCACTCTTCTTAGAATCGACAGGACTGTGTGATTGTTGGTCTTCTAAATGTGAAGAATATTCAAATCCATTTTTCAATATAATAAGACATGGATTGTGCTTTGGATTTTTCTCTGTAATATATGGAGGGGTTCTATTTTCCCTCTTCTGGTGGTCTATCTAATTCCACCTCCAATGAGACTGTTCGGTCTCTACGCTTTAGATTTATCTCCCCAGGCTACCTTTACTCTTCCAGAATCAGGCGATTCTTCGGTTGATTGGTAACATGATAGGGAGCTACCTCTGCTCTATTTCTCATACCAATTTTGTATGTCATACAGTCTCTTCAGGGATTTGTGTTGAATTTGATTTGTCGAAGGGCCCTACGAACAACATTATCATCGATATTGAAGGTGAGCTCCTCTGAAACAAGAAGGTATTCTATGAAACCAAGACTGACTATTGTGGCCTCTATGGTTGTCTTAGTAACTTTTCTTCAGTATGATAGTGAGGGTGATGTTTCATCCAAGCACAACCCCCAAAAGAGGGGTGGTTTTGATGATGGTACGGTGCAGTTGAGCCACTCTAGGGAGCAAATACTTGAAGCCTTAATACAGGATATCATTCCTCCCTCTTATTCGCAATTGACGACTGATGCTACCAAGAACACCCTTCTTGAGTAAGGGAATAGGGGCAGTGACCCAATCATTTCATACATCTTTGGGCGCCTGAAGCAAGACCTGGGTGTCCCAAATGGGATGCAGAATGCTTTAGGGCCTAAGACAACATGTATTCCGGGATTTGATAATGCTTCAGTCGTTGATTCACCTATTAAGATAGATAATAGTAGTGTTATTGAGCTAACTAGAAACAGAATACAAGAGGGGCCTTTTGGGTGGTGGAAAATCAAACTTGATATGTTTTAAGTGTTATGACTCATGTTCTGGGGGAATCTATTAGAATTATTGGTCCAATTTATATGGGTGAGGTGAGTCAAAATCTGGGAACCTATGCTACGATAGTGCGTTCTGGTGGTAACATAAACTCTAAAAGGGGGATCTAGTCTTTTGGTGAGAGAAATTCTATGGAGGGATAGGAGTGGGAGAAGCCTTCATATAGTAAAGGTAGGATGTTGAAATCCAAATAGGAAACCAACCCAAGGAGGACCTTGCCCTATGTAAACATAAACAACCGGTTTTAAAGCTTGATTAATAATGGGGAGTTTTAATACAATCCCAATTTTCCCTTTGAGACCGAGACTAATGACGTTGTAAAATCATAAGATGGTAATGGATTGGTAAGGGCCTTCAAAGGACTTCACAGTAAAATATGGAAGAAAGGGAATAAAGAAAAAAGAGGCCCGAGGAGCTTCATTGTCTGCAAGAAGCTGAATCCAATGGTACATAAAGATTAATCCTACCTCCCTAGACTGATGAAGACCTAGTCGGAAAAAAAGAAGGGAATCTCACATAGAACGAGATCCAACCTATGGCAGGAGAGGAGGATCACAAGTCAATGTAACTCAATCTCAATAGCAATAGAATGAAACTCCAAAGGCAGAGGACCAATATGAGAATATGAACTTACAATATGTAGAGGTGATGCTGGTGGTGGAGGATTATATTCCACTTAGATAGTAGCATGAGGTAGGACCTCCTGGAGGCCTGCAGTGCCTGAAGGATGTGGAGTTATATATGAAGATGGAACTACTCATGCATTCTAGTGAAGAAATAAAGAAGGCATCCTGGTGATCAATGCTTTGAGGGAAGATATTAATCAAATGATGGGAAAATTAATCCAAGTGGAAATTACCAGAGAGAAAGCTGGTTGGATTGACAAGAAAGACCTCATTCTAGTTAGAGGATTTAATGCGAATATAATTAAAATATATGAGTATATGAAATCTTGGGATTATCTAGAACGACATTATGAAAAAATCCTATAGGCTAATCTAGACTTTCAGGTTAGTTAATTTCCCTAGAATTTTTTTAGAGAAGGAGATTCCAATCACCATAGACTTGTGTTTAATAGGTCAGTTTTATCCTTTAATACTTGATCGGCATTATCTGTGGGGGTTCTCACTTTACCCTTAAATGTGTTGGAAAAATAATTTATTTTAAAGGAAAATAAAAAGTTACAATTATCTTATCAATCCTGAATTACATAGATTAATCATATGAATTTTTTTTGAGAAAAATAATGCATTAAATATTATGAATTAATTAATTTTTTTCTGATATCTATATGTTTTCATGTTATTAGATAATATTCGAAATTAAAGTTAATAATCAATAATAATACGGTATGTCCATATTGGGATATTCATATTTGATGATTATCATGAAATAACTGAGTTTCATTGAGTTATTAAAACTAGAGTAAGTGTTATATCATAGAGAAATAAAAACTATTTAATAAGAAAAACCTTTTATAATTTTTATTGTATATTGATGATAAATGTGAACAGCATATGAATGTCCATATGTTCAATTCATTTTTTCAATGTTGATATGATAATTTAAATTTATGGTCTGTTTTTAAGTGCATTTACGGATAATTATTCATCAATTAAATATTAAATACATGGAAATTTCCATGTTATTAATAATTCTTGTTATATGGATTTAATTTATAAATATATTTTTTTATAAATAATTTTAACAGAAATTTCATACCCATGAATTATAATCTAAAAACTCGAATTATTTAATTAAATATTATTACTATAACATTTGTATTTCTTATTTCAAAAAAAAGGAAAAAAATTATAATGTAATTATAGACCATGATTAAGGAAATCTCATAATCTAAAACACTACATGAATTCAACCCATATAATGGTCATGATTTATATTATCCCAACATTGAAACTCTGACTAAAATTATCTTGGAGATCAACATGTCAATCCATGAGCCAGTATTCCCAACTGATCTACCCTACTCAATGAAATGTAATATCCAATAACCATGCCCCAAATAATAATGTATCAAATTTAATCACAATAAGCCTCATAATTGTAAAACACAACATTAATATGTTACTTCTATAAATTCCATCATCGTAGTATCATGTATTATCACTATATCCATGTGAAACTAGCCCATGTAGCACCCCTTATTTTATCCATATCATTAAACTAGTTAAAACTACCCTTCCCATAATGCTATCTATAAATCATTATAAAAATTATGAGTCCAAGACCTAATTAAATCATAATCTCTTATAGTATGCATTTTAACTCAAAGATAAAATCTCCAAAACTAATCTAATCACATTCTTAGTGATTTTCTACACTCATTCAGACACCCCTCTCAAATTATAATTAATTACATACACAAAAAAAAATTCCTTTCAGCTTCACAGCACCACATATTTTCAGATATATGAATTTAAATCACAACCATGAATTAAAAGTACATGTACAAGAGTTATGTCTTAGTCCAGAAAATAGACATGGAGAAACACCCTTAAAAACTCAGTGATTAGACTATATCCATTCAAATTGCCAATAAAAATTCATTTCATCCTGATGTATCTCATTTATCTCACATAAAAAATAATTTCATAATCTAGTTTCACAGTAATAAATCCATACCATATCTAATATAAAAAAATTTCTACATCTATATTTCTCAAAACACATATAATTCCTGTGTTTTTTAGTAATCTCTGTAAATCTTTCCACATTGAAAATATTTTATGAAATTATTTCACATCAAACCTAACCCACGGTATTATCTTTGTCCAATGTTAATCCTAGTAATGAGAAATTTCCTCCCAAACCATAAAGCAAAAAAATTGATCCAGCTCATCATATCTAGGATGGAAATATAAATTTATATAGTCACACATATTCCAAATAAATTTATATAAAACATTTTATTAAGTCTATTTATATTACAAATGAACAATTCCAAACATGATTGAGATTGTGGAATAAATTTAATTGAAAATTGATGATGTACATTTCTAGAGATATCTAATTGGATGTGTAAAATTCATCCACTTTTCAATATATTCATTCTAGATAAATTTTAATTTTATTTTTAAGGGATTTTATTGACTAGTAAATTTTTATTAGGGGTTAATATGGTGGTTTTATATTATTTTATAGATAATAAATTTTTTAATATATAATTTTAATTATAATACTATTTTTACTAAGATTTTATCATATTTGTTCATTTTAAATTCAATGTGTTTTGTCTCGTTATGATCTTTATCAAAACTAAATTATAGGACTATGGTTTTGGAGGATAAAAAATTGGGATAGAACTATAATTTGTTATGGAGTTTAAAATATTTTTTCTAATATTATTTTTCTCTCATAATGTGATGCACATTTTTTGAGATAGAATGAATGATTTTATAGGAATCCACCCTTATTTTAATTATTTGACCATTTTTTCTCTTGTTCATGAGCTTCAAAATTCTAACTCTTTCGTTATTCCTTTATATGGTGGACATAGGCTGGGTGTAGAGAGTGGATAAATATTTAAGTGACATTTATAGTCTAGTGGTATCACTTATTTAGAAAGATGGGCTGAGCATGATTGACACTTATACTCATGTGAGGGATTCACTATACTTTTATAACTTGGATAAAAAAGTGGTAGTGAGAATGTATATTTAATTCATTGTTTCCTTAGATTATACGGAGGACGAGATATAATTACATGAATGATATTGAGAATGATAAAGAAGTGATGAAAATATAAGTGTATTTAATTAAAGAAATATAATGATTTTTTAGTTTGGGTAATTATCCTGTGGAATGAACAAAATTCTTCACTAACATATATTTGAATTTTTATTTCATTTATTCTTTTTTATCCTTATACTTTTAGTATAATAAAATTATCAATAACTCTTTAATTCACTTCCATTAAAAAATTGAAACTACTTAATATAAAAATTAGTGATAACCCCATGAATAATTAAGGAGGTATTCCTACTTGAGAGATAAAGCATATTCGGCTATAAGTCTATGACATTTGGATTAAAATAAAATTTCAATAGTACCATGTGGTAGTTTTTTTCACCAATTTTTGTCATTTACTTAGTATCATAGAAATAATTTCTTTATTTTTTAAAATTTCTATTTTTTTTTGCGTTTCTTATTAAATTTCTTTTCTTTTTAATTTATAGTACTAGGATATGAATTTTTAAAAACAATTTACTAAATAATGTATTATTATAATCCCTCCTATTATAAATAGTGGATATACTAATTTCCAGGGTAAATAAATGTTAATGAATAAGTCTACTAACCCATATTGTTACCCATTAGTTCAATTGGAAAAAGTTATGTGATATCAACAATTACTATATTGACTATTTCAAGAGTAAAATACTAGATATGTTGACGGTTCCATATTCCACTATGAAGATAATTTCCTTAAATTTATGAAAAAAATAATGAATTGTAAACTATGGAATTTATGAAGTAATTAAGAATTAAAATGTGTAAAGGACTCATTAAAAATAAGACAATAATAAGTAAAGATGAAGTGGATGATTTGAAGGACTTGCTATTAAAATTTATCCCTAATGTTATTGAGTAATAAGAAAAAATTAGTGGTTTTGAATTTTAAAATATAAAAAGGAGTGGGGGGTTTTTTAGTTAAGTGGTTAATATAACATTAGAATAAAACTCAATACAAAGAACTTAAAGTTGATTCCTAGTGACATTGAATAATGAATTTGGGATTTTAAATGAATCATTGGATGTCCCAACACCAATTCTAGATATCATGGATACTAAATTATGTTTTCTTTAATAGATTTTGGTAGACTTCGATAATTATTAGTTGAATAATTGATTATTTATATCCTAAAATTCTACTTCCCAATAGTTGAGAACAAGGAACAAGTGCTTCCTACTTATAATTTTTTGGGATATTTCACATGTCTAAATTCATTTCATTTAAAATATACACAATCTGATATGAAAAATATCATGTTATATTGTTTTCACATATTCAAAATCTCGGTGGTTTTCCTTAGACCATAAAGATATTATGGAGGACATTGAGATGATGTTAATTATTAGGGAGGAAGAATAAATTCATAAATCATATTAATAGTGTCCATTAGAGTGTTCTATGAAATTTATGTGTAAAGAGAAGAAGATGTTGTGAAAGAGAATATTTGTATAATATTTTTACATTACTTGTACAATATTAATCACAATAAGAATCAAAAGTCGGTGGAGTGTGTGAGGCACATAGTTAATGGGGACCTTAAAGAATAAAAAATTTAATGAAATTAGAGTTGAGTGGAATTTAGAATTATCCTAAAATCCCATAATAGCCACAAATATATGGTGTTTTATATCACATAATATACAAAAACCATTTAATTTTATAAAAATTCATGACATTATATATTTCCATTTTATAACTATAACACCAAATTTGGGTTCTAACCAAGTGTGTTATTCCCTTTGTTTTATTTTTCTATTATTTTCATTACTGTCTAATTATATTTTGAAAAAAGTGAAAAATTATTATTATTTTTCTTACATGATTCCAAGAAAAAATAATATTCTTCAATAAAAAATTGAATTTAAAATAAATGAAATGATGGAATTGAAACTTTTTCAAAACCTTACAAAAATTAATAAGATTTTCTTTGGTGAACTAATTCACATAAAATTATCTTTTTTGTTCTCCTGTGTTTTTTAAATTGAATTTTGTTTTATAGTGCTACTTTTATTTAATAATATAGAAAAAAAATTATTATCTATGGGGGTGTTTTATGGTTTTCACTATCATACCCTCTATGGTTTTATTTTTTATTAATCATTACATATATGTGTTATAAGCATAAAAAGCATAAATTATTTTTATATTATTCAATTTATTTTAATGTAATTTTCTTTGAGTTTTTCAAATTTATTTTAAGTGACAATTAGTGCTCAAGATTAATTTTTGAACTCAAAGTCACTTGTTAGGAATATGATCATATTATGGAATCTTAAAGATAACATAACTGTTGATATGTTATTAAATAAACATGTGAGTGATTGTCAGTGATTCAAAATTATTTTAACTAATTATTCAAATTAATTACCACATATGACTGTCCCATATTAAAATTCTATTATAGAGAGGTATTGTAAAAAAAATTGACCAAATTATAATAGTACAATCCTTTTCATTAGTGAATTAAATTCCTGTATTTTTTCAATAACTCTATGATTTCATTCCTCAATGATTTCTGAGAAGAAATATTTATGATATCAGAGTTTAGGTGTATTTTTTGTATTTTTATGAAATTATATTTTTGAGTCATACACTCAAAATTGTAACATGATTGTATTTTTATTACCATAAATATTAAAATGGGTTTTATTTAAATTAAAAATAATTTATCCATTACCATATTATTTATCTTATATATTTTTCATGATTATTGTTTATATAATAGTAGTGGTGTCACATACAACTTCTTAGTAGTGTGTATCATCATTCTGTGAAAATTTATGTGGATAATGATTGATTATTTGTAAAAAAGGGAATGATTCAGTTTATTTCATTGAATTTATTTATTTTTATCATTCATAGTGGAAAAAATGAAATAGGAAATATAAATTTATGAAAAATGAAAACAAAATTCAATTAAAATAAAAATTATAAAAGGGGAAAATGTTAACATATAAAAATGATTCTTTTTTCATAAAATATAATATATTTTTAAAATTTCAATATTCTTTATGTTATGACTCATAAACCAAATATAAATGAAAATGGATTATGATGGGATATACTTGTTAGAAAAAATGAGTGATATAAATGTTATAAATTGTTCTTGATTTTAATTTTTCAGGATTTTTTTGAGTTGACACACCCATTTATAATTTTTATGTATATGAAAATAGACGAAACCAAAGCCATCATGTGGGTATGAAAATCCTTATAATTGGTATATTATTATTTACCACTTTTGTTGATAAGGGATAATTTTATCAAGATTTTGGTATTTCCTTAACTATCATTAAATGAGAATTAATCAACAAATTTATATTATATTAACTGAATGGATACAATTAATTCTAAGTAATTTTGATCATGAAATGGTTTATGGGTTTCAATAAATTTGGATAAGATAAATTGGGTTGATGGGAATAATTTTAAAAAATAAGTCATTAAGATTTATTAGTTAAATTATTTAATAGTTATCTCTAACATTTGAATTGGTTATTTGAAATTATGATCAAAATCTATTTTTTAAAATAAATAGAATTATCTAGTAGAAAATAACGAACATGAATTTTGAAACCATTATCTTTCATATCTTTAATAAATTATTTATAAAACTATATTGATGGAACTTGAACTTAATTTTTATTTTACATGAAAACTGAAATATAGTTATAAAACATGGACTATGATAAGAATTAATCTAGTTTTATTTCATATTAGGTAATAAGTGAATTTATTATAGACTAGTTCTCTGTTATTTGAATAAAATAACCATATTATTTGTGATATTTTTAAATAATTTGAAAATAAAATTAAATTTTGTTTAGGAAAACGTAGTTTTATTGTATTTTAGATTAAATATCTTGTAAAATCTAGTTGAATTTATGTAAATTGTTTGATGAATTATATTATGAAATCTGATTGGTTATAGAATAATTTTAATTTCTTATCATAATTGGAAAATGTAAATTTCTAAAAAATTGTAATTATGTTATATGTTTTCAATTTTATATCATAATCTTCTTACTCGAATTTTTATAAAAAACAATTCAATTTCTTGTTTAGAAACCTTATTATTGTATGATTTAAATTATAATTTTTCATGGTGTGTGTATCATTTTTTATTAAAATTAGATAATGTGGTATAATAAGAATTTTATCAAACTAATCATTTATATGAGTAAAAAAAGTAGTTTACTCCTTATTTTACCTAGGATTTAGGGTTTTATTTTTGAAACTGGAAATGAGGTTTCGTAAGAGCATTTTTTAGAGATCATTGAAATTCATAAATATATCTAATATGTGATTGTTTTTTGGGATTGGATTATGGAACAATTCAATAACTAAATTTATGTTTCAAATGGTATTTTCTCTAGTCATGGTTATTATATGGATTATAATGAAAATTACTATTATAAAATAATTAATAAGTAGAATTTTTTTTATTTGTATTTACATATCAAAAACAATTCTATCATTTAATATTAAATACCAAAAAAATCTTATTTTTCATACTACATGTGATTTAGAATTAAATTAAAATTTTATTCATATTTAAATCTTTTAATAAAAAATATTATCATGAATTATAATGTTAAAAATCCAATCATTTATTTGATATTTAATCTATCAATTGTGAGAACAACTTTTTTATTTTTAAATTTATATAAATTCAAAGGAAAGTTTAGGAAAACTTTTCCCAATTTGATAAAACCCAATAAAGTTATGTGTGTAACTAGTTTATCCCTTATGATGTGAAATAATTTCATTAGCCTAATATTTAATATATCACCACAATTAACTAGGATATCTACATTCTGAAATATGAGGTTGAAGTTGAACTCAATATACCTATATATAAGAACCCTATGTTATAGAAACCGTCAGAAAAAGGCTTTTAGATTATATAAAATTACTCCATGAATTAACCATTATTCAGAAACCAACCTCTATATATCACAGCACACAATTATGAAACAATAATACTCAATCCATGTAAATCGATCATGTATGGTAACTCGTAGATATGGTAAAATTTTAAACTAGTTTGGAAAACCCATATGGTGATTCCTAATTGTAGAACATTATGTATGAAGCATCTGACTGTTGAAGAAATTCATATCCATTGTAACCTTCATTGCAAAAATAATAACATAAAAAAACATTAATCTCATTCATTTTAAAATTTTGAACTTGATTTCATTAATAAACATTAGTCCCAACAAAAGTAGTACCCCATAAGGTATCAATTATATATTAAAACATGAATATGTCTAGTAGTACACAAAGATTTATCATATCCCCAAATTAGTACCATATGTACAATAATAATATAATAATATGTCCAAATAACTTTCTTCCACACCAAAATAATTCTATCCTTTATTCCAATTCCATCTCAATATTCAATGAAGCTCAATTATAACATGATTTAACTCCTCAAACTCACTTTTTAATACAATGCATTTTCTTCATATACAAAAAAATCAAGCCATTCTAGATCAATCATGATGGCCTTTCTCTAGATTGTTTTTTGATAGAACCTATAAGAATCTATTATTACATAAGTCTTCATACACTCAACCATACATCACTAGATAAATTGAATTCGTCAACACTATACTTGACTTGCACCATTTAATTCATTTTAATTCTAGACCAATTTTAACCCCATTTCCCCCAAACTAGGTAGCCTAATTCAATGATCTAAATAATCTTTTCTAAAATAAAAAATGGAAATATATCAACTCTACAATATCTAGGATTGTACTATCCCAGCCAAAGAGCCACTGAAATAGTGCACAATGATGGTTGGTAACACAACCTTTTGTGTGCCTCCCCATATATCAAAGGAATCCGTATAGTACCAATATCCTTGGGGGTATTCATGTAGACATAATTCCGTCATGTCTTCGTGTAACACAATAATAAAAGGTAGATAAAAAACTAGATGAATAATCAAATAATAATATGACGAGTGAATGTAAATCATCCTGTCATAAGAAACTAATTAATAACCACAATATTTATGGCATATAGTAAATTGCGATGATACTAAGATAATATAAAAAAACTATAATCACGAATACATCAGTACATTCAATTAAAAAAATCATATAAAATTAACAAGGATAAATACTTAAAACATCTCACGACTACAATCAGTCACATCCTCCCATACACCATCAAATCACTTGAACAAAATATCCAAAGACTAAAAAATTCTCTTATCCTTACTAGTGACCATGAATTCTATCTGAGTATGAAACAATGGAATGAATAGGGTGTGAGTAAGACTCAGTAGGCCACAACTAATGGTGTCTCCAAATATTTATTCCTATGAAAAAAAATTAGTAGTGTGAAGGTAAAATGATAACTATTATAATATTATCTGATATAATAACCATGTAGAGCTCGGGTTAATCATGAGATCCTTGACCAAACGTACGTTCATTGGCCTAAGACAAATTTCATTGAATTGGTAACCCATAAATAGATATGGACCATTAATATGAAAATACTAACCATGTAATAATAATAATTATCGATGAAAGAATGTGAAAATGATGCATTCTTTATTTTAGAAGTTCTTTCCAGCTCAAAGTAATAACCAGAAGCCTAGAAGAAGGGTATGAGTGTAATTTGAGGGATTCACCATTTTCATTCAACTAACAAAATATTTCTAACTGATTCTTTGGAGTAACACCAAACTAAATGCTTTGATAATCGTAAATGGATCCCATGGTGATGTTATATGGTCTCATGTGCCATAAGAGGTCAATCTGAATCATGTGAGAAAATCTAAGTCATTATAATTTCGTGATATAAATTGATTGAATCAGTGGTACTATGATGATAAATTCAGGGACTAATAAGAAAAATGATGAATTCCCTAGTGCATATATCCCTTGGAAACTGACTCAATGAATTTGGGTGGTTTCCTATTAGTGCTCAAGGAATTCCCTCAATAATAAAATGTGATATCAATTCTGGCCAATCATTTAATAGAAAAAAGGTCCTAAATAAATTAGAACCATGTTTAAATTCTCAAAAGATGTGTTTTAATCAATTCCCCTTTACCTTAACATATCTTTTAAATTTATAATTGAAAATGATCTTATAATAATTCATACATTTTAATCACATTGAAAATATTAAACTTGGATCCAATTAAAAGGTACATACCACACTATATCACAATTATTCATCTATTATAAAATAATAATAAAAATTCATTTTTATCAAAGATATGTAATTAGTGTCCTAGTATATTTTATATAAGGATGCACACAAAGAGGTTGATCCATGGTGGTGTTCCAACCTCCAACAAGGTAAACAAGTTACAGTAGAGTTATAAGTAATAGTCCCCAAATCATGTTTAACATGTTTATGAATTTCAAAAAAATTCATGTATATTTTAACTTATGGTACTATAGAAACATTTATAAATGCGAAATAAATTATGAAAAATATTATAGACTACATGCCACATTCTTAGGATGCTTCACTTGAACATTATCAAGATTTGATTTGAGTATATTCATTATAAATCAAAGAAATCAAAAAATACCCTAAATGAGAGAATATTTTCTTTCAGTTAAATATCATTTAATAGTGCTATGAAATCTAGGATATGATGGTGGAGGATTTGCAGTCTCATTGAGGGCCTTTTAATGCAATTGATTGTGGATGATTTGAATTTTGGAGGGTAGAGAACCATAAAATATTTAGCGAAGTGAAAGAACAATATTCCACATACTCATGGGATAATGGAGGCAGAAATGATATAATTTTGGATAAATAAGTAAGGGGATAAAGAGTAAATTCACCCATATTTAATGAGGGGATTAGTTTGACCACACAGTTTGGCCAAACCATGTACACCCACTACCATGTGGCACTAACCACATGGTATAGGTGAACAGTTTAACTAAATGTGAACATACTATGAGGGATGACTATACAATTCTCTATATATTCCTGACATATCTATATGTCCTTGGGTGTATGGTTTTTCAGACCATGTTATGCCATCTAAGAACAACACAGTTGAGGTTCATAGTAATCACAAATTGTATGCCTCTCTATGTCTTTCCAAAAATTGGTCTTATCGATAATGATGCTCTAGAAACTCAATGGAACACTTGAGAAATATCTCAGGTAAAAACCCCATAAAATATATCATTTTAATGTGTTCTAATTGTTAATGTTTTATTCATAATATTATCATACAATTTTTCCTTCCACTAACTAAATGAAAATTCACTAAAAATTGATTTAAATGTTTAAAAAACATGAGACCTTACTATGTACCCACATTAGAACTTCTATCCATAAGATTACGTGGGGAATAATGAAGAAAAAACACAACCTACTGAGATCATGAATTTAAACAGAAACAAAAAAGTTGTTTTTTAAATGCCAAACGCTCCTACTAGAATAACTTAACAATACGGTACATGATTCATTAATATTCAGGATGAAACACATATCCAAAACAAAAAATAATACGATACACACTTGTGTGAGTCTAACACCAGAATTGATCTGGTCAACATCTATCTCATCAATATACCAATGGCACTCCCCACCAAAGTTTCTATCATAAATAACTAATTCTTGGTAATAGTATCTCTCCTATTGGAATTTACAATCTATGTATTCCCTTATAATTATAATGATTCTCCTAGCTCATTTCTAAACATGATCAGATGGTCAACTACCAATTGAATTCATTATCCAAGTCATGTCTTATTTCCAATGAAACTCCCCAACTAAACATTTAAATACAGTTTTCTCCTTCGATCAATGTTCTAGACACATTTCTCACCAACTTTATGAAAATAAATAATAGAATGCTTGTCAGAACACTAATAGATGTCTATTTTTTAAAATTTAAATCTTCAATATCTAGAAAATATGGAATCCCAATCCAAACACCTTTAAACTATGGATTTCCAATCATACTTAGATCAAGTTAATCAACACTTATAACCGTCTTCTGGTTATGCCACTAGGTCAATTTTTTTATGTGTTTGTGAAAAAACCAAAATGTAGGAATGTACATTATACAAAACCATTGGATCATCATACTCAAAACATATCATTTGAGCTTGATGGTATTCATAGATAAACTAAGAGTAAACTATTGGAGTACATAGATATCATCCAATGTAGTTAATTTTAATGGGTTTACAAGTCATACATTGTTATAATGGTGATATTTCCACATATCAAAAACACTAACTGATACCAATATAATTATCTCTTATGGAAACTAAGTCAAAGAATCCGAAAGAATCCATGATTCCATCCATGTTTTTTATACAATGGAATCCATGTGTCACTTAGGGTAGACCAAGCCTCTATAATTGATCATGCTACCAAATCACATCTCTAAAAGAGGATATTTTTCAATCCTACAAGGCAATAAATTCATTTATTTATCGCATTAAACAACCACCACTCCTTCTGTGTACTCTATAAGATGTCAAAATAATGATAATGATCATCACTAATCCAAGAGTGCAATAAGAGGATATCATTTATTTCCAATAAGATCCAAGACAATACCCCTAAAATCCAAGATAATGTTCTTGGTATGGTTTTTGACCACAATAATCAACTAGGAAAATGAAGGAATAGTTGAAAAATATTTCACTGATATACTTTGAAATGATCATTTGTACCTACTAACATATCATCATTAATTGAACATGATGACCTCACTACAGAGGAATTCCATGATTATTTTAAAAAAACTCTACCATAGTCTATCATAATCTCATGGTGACTATAAAGGTTGAGAAGACAACCAACAATTTTATTATCATGAATCCTTGTACGTACAAACATATCTCAATATCATGAAATCCTAGGGGTCTCACAGGCACCCTAAGACTAAATATTTTGTTCAGTCTTGATTTAAAGCTATAATTGGTTTTTTCTATGATTATAATTTTGAGGAATACATACTAAAACTTACAAGCATCATTGGCTTCCAAAATCTATTCAGACTATTCCCAAATGGAATTTTCTAATTATTCTATATATACTTGAAAGGACATGCTAAAACACATTCAATGAGATGATCATCTCCTTAGGAGATTCCTAATCATCATCTACTGAGAATGGGGGATCATCCAATGGAACATGATACATTCGCCACTAAACATTAGTCTTAGATGGGGCCAAATATAATTTTACCGAAAACCAATTTTAATGGAGATGAAAATTGGATGCATAAAATCACACTATATCACATTTACACTAGAAAAATTTGTGTCGCTCTCCCATGACACACACACTCAAATAATTATCATTAGGAATATAATACAAAAATAAAACTATCACTAGTAAGTGTTCTACCAAATGCATCGTATTCCATGTGACTATTAAAAAATGATGAACTCCCAAGTCATCAATCATCAATGAATAAGAATGGTCACCCAAACTACTAAGTGGTCGAACATTCCATGGGCCTGTCCAACCCATTGAATCTATGAATTACATTTTTAACACGTCTTCAATAAGTCTCAACTTATGAAATGACCATCCATCTACCCAAGAAGTTTTGTTTCATATCTAAGAGTCATACATGGGAAATCCATCTGTCGAATGACACATCACCTCGAAAAATATTCTTATTTATTTAGAAATGTTTATATTTTTAATGGGGATAAGTAACACATGTAATCTACTTAATGAAAATACAATGTTTCTAACTAAAAATTATGTCACACACAAAAAATCACTTGGATTTCTAGCATAACCTATAATATCACTTTTAGATAAAAATTCTCACAATTATCCATTAGAAATGTACTATTTCCCATCTAAGGTAAATCTCAAGGAATTTTTTTAAATACCATTACATGCTGGTCGAAACTAATAACAAAATATTATAGTTCTATTGAATTCATTCATTCGGTTCACATGTACTTTTATTCTACTAAATATACTTAATTGAATAAACTAAATTTACAAGTTGTGAAGGAAAACTATTCTTGGTACATTATATAGCTAAAACCATAAGAAAACAAAGGAATTTCATATCCACTTCCATTAAAATGTTTTTTATTTCTCCAAAATCCTATCACAATATAGGAAAATTATCTTATAAATTTATTTTATTTGTTTTATTTATCCATTATGTTATCACATTTAGTATATGATAATGAAAATCTATATTATATTATTATGATGAAACCAACCCCAGTATCCAAGACCCAGTTCCATACATTATTATATTGTCATATATGCAAGGGTAAAAATCCCAATGGACCAATATATTTATCAGTTTTGGGGATCTATATACCTACAGGTATCCCATTTTACATTGGAAATGGAAAATGAAACATAATATATATAATTAGATAATAAGTTGAATCCTTAAAAACTCATTCAAAGATATCTTCTTCACTATTAAATGAAATAAAATAAAATAATGGTGAGAACAAATGATCAGTAATGGTTGTGTATAGTGGAAGCTAGCATAAATAAATAATAATAATCATTATAAAATGGTAAATAACTGAACAGACAATCCAAATAAACATTTGGATAATATATAATCAATATGTAAAGGTAAATAACTGAAAACATGATCCAATTAATTAATAACTAAGAATGAAATGCATCTATAGATAATTTCATAGAGAAATTATCATGGAAAATAATACTAATTGAATTATAAATAAAGAAAATGCATATTTTTTGGATGTAATGTTCCCCAGATAAGTGGAAACTTTACCAAGAAGACCATTCCCTAGTTGGTTTAAAAATATACACTGTAAAATCCCATTAGATTAGACCACCTAATTTATCTCATGAGGCCATTATGATCTTATAGGAATTTACTATCCATATAAATTTTATAATTCTTCAAATGGTGTATAAATATATCATTGTGAGTGATTTTGTTTCTGAAAATGTTTTTTTATTAAACAAACACTTTTTTTAACATATTAAAATATCTATTTTTTTAAATATGTCGCTATTGTTGGAAACAATTGTTTCTTAATTGTTATTAGTGTTTTAAAAATACCTCTTAGAAAATTATATTAAAAAGGGAGTATAAATTTTTACCTTTTATGGATTTTTCACATAATTTATTAATTTTTAAAATATATTTCAATGATGTTATTTTTTATTCTACATTGGAATCTTTTTAAATTATTTATGTCATTTAATCCGAAAATAACCTGACATGAGTTTTTTTGGAGAATTAAAAATTTTGAATGATTTAAAATTTATAAAAACAACGATGTTTTTTATAAGATAAAGTATATACCAAAATAAAATATTGAATCATTTTCTCTTCAATAAAATAATTAAAATAAGTACACCTAAGATAACTTCTTATAAGTTAATGTTAGATAAAACTTGTAAATCAAACAATAATCTTTAGAGATTTATGTTTGGGGGTCCTACTTTCCTTACCATTCTCCAGTATTAATTTATTTTTAGTATTTTTATTTTTGATTATTAATCTTACAATCCTATGTAATATCATTTAAAATATACATAAATAATTATAAATTATTATCATGTCCCTAAGAACCATTGATTATTTTATCTAAAAGATACATAAATTGAAATAATTGTTTTTTGGGATGAAAATTTTGGATGAGGCTGGTTAGATATAAAAATTAAAAGCGTAAATTATCCCCTACATCAAAAATACCCATTTCATTGGAGTATCTAAAATCAAAAAAACATTTAACTATCTATGACTAAAGAAAAATATATTGTCATAGGGGGTTTTAGTCTCATATTATTCATATGATAAACACACTCTTAAAGTATGGGATAACATAAAACCATGATTCTATTAAATATGATTATAATTGTGATATTTGTAATTTTATTAATCTCATTAAACCCTCATGTACTAATAACATTGAGGACAAGGACCACTTTATATGATATATCTATGAAAATGGAGATATCATGTAAGAATTTATTAGTGAAAATATTCATTTGGTAGACATTTTAATAAAACCATTTACATTATAATGTTTTTATTTTATTTTTATGGGTTTAGATAAAGATCACTGGTGACACTTACTTTTGACATAGTCATGCTATAATTATAACATTTATTAATTCATTAAAATTAATGTTGGAATTCCATGAAAATAATTTTACATTTTTTCATAGATCCATTCCTTTAAATTTTTTCAAAATAGGGAGTCCACATTTAGAATACCCAATGATTTAAAATTTCAATTGAACTAAAATTTATAAGATTATATTGAATGGGAGACTTTTTAGTTATTATAGGAATATTTATTAATTGTTTAATTTATGTTATATATTAACAAATTAGATTTTCTATTTCATCATGTTGTATTATTTGATTAACACCATATATAATTCTTGATCTAATTTATCATGGGAAATATGATTGGTTACTATTTTAAATTTGGAAATGGATTTATTCTTGAGTATGATTGATTTTTTATATATTTCAATTTCTTCTAATAAATTTTATGCTTATTATATTTTCTATTTTATGTATTTTAAATCATTTGGTTATTTATTTTTACCTATTGATAGGTAAGTTTGTATTTAAATTATAAAATATTATAAATAGTTCATATAACATATACTCTTAATTATTTGTAAAGTAACTGAATATGTTACCTATTTAGTGTTGTATTATCTATATAAATAATCTATTGGGCCATTGGTTTGAGTTTTAAATAATTAAAATAGTATAAAGGTATCAATACTCTAATTTATCAATTAGTTTGAATGTTTTATTATAATTATTTATTTTACTCAAACAATTTAATCATTTTATTTATTTTATGTCACTTATTACTACCCCAATTAAAAATTTACACATACGTTATATTCCATTCTAACAAAAGTTTATTTGATATCCTTTTAAGAATTTTATTATTGATTATAAGTTTAAAATATCTTTTAAATTATATTATGAAATATTTTAATAATTTTGGATATCTATTTTCAATATATTTCAATAAAAAATATTTAAAAAATTTACCCCTGAATATCTTTTAATTCTATATGGATCTCTTTTACATTTAGATTTTTCTTATCACAACTTTTATTTAAAATGTTTTTGATCACCAAAAGGGGGGATATTCTTGTACCTATCAGTGTCATATATTTTTGAATGGCCAAAAACACAATTTTTTATTATAACTGTTTCATTTTATGATATTTTAATTATTATTATTGTAAATCATGTAATGATATTTAGTGATCAATTGATAGGTTGTAGAGGATTTTAGAGTTCAATTTTGAAGAGCCTCACAATGAATTTCTACCATCTCTCCAAAGGAAGACAATATACCAAATGGTGTATTAGGTAGTTCCTTTTTCACTATTTCAATTGTCATAATTTTTTTATTCAGGGAATGATAATAAGACTTAGACACTCCTTTTACCATTGGCCCGTCGGTGAGTCCTAGAATCCTGTAGGTGTATTTTTTTCATAAAGTCAAACTGTTCTTCATGGGTTATCCTATATGTAAACTCTCACCTATAAATAGATATTTTCGACTCCCAACACCGAAAAAATTATCCAGGGGAATTATTTGGATAAAATTACTGACTAGGAATACTTATACAATATTGGTTACTATTGTACCTTCTCATAAGCAATTTTTTCTCCTTAGTATATTTATTATCTCTATATTTCCTTTAACACTCATTATATCTTTTATATTATTTTAATTAATAATAATATAATAGAGATCGTGTTGTAAAAAGTTTCTTCTAAATAAACTTATTATTATTATTATTCTTATAGGGTAACCACTACCACTCAGGTGAGTATTTATAGGATTCATTCTATAACCACTAAAAAGAAATTTTCTTCCTTTGCATTAGGATCCTTAATATAACCAATCAAAAAGAACAAACTTTTTAGGTTTCTTGATACTGTTAAATATATGTAACAATGAAACGAACAACCCATTGATTGGATGATATATAATAACTCAAATTATGTTATGCCCAAACTCCATTATCACCCAATATTTTAATTTATTTTATTCCACTATGAAAACTTTTTAAAATTTTATCTATTGATTAATTTTATTATTGAATTTATTTTAATTTTTAGAAGTAAATTTACTTCCCAAATAATTTGTCATATTGGGAATAATACCATTCATTTACATAATCTTTTTTACTGGAAAAAAATTCCTCTAATCTTATTAAAAACATATTCAATACTTATAAATATATTAAATGTCTTCAATGAATTTTGAATGATTTTTTTCAAAATATAAAGTGAAAAAACATTTAATTGTTGTCTCTTTAATAAGATATGTTACTAATAATTTGTCAAATTTTATCTAAAAAACATATGATTTATTTGTTCAGATAAAAACATAGTTTAATAAAAGTAAAAAATCCATTGATATTTAGATAGTTCATGACAATGCCTATATGAATATATATAATTAATAGAACTATCCTAGGCTAAAAAATGGGGTTTGTTTCAACTATTTAAAAAGTTTCTCATGTGACTCGTCTAGTTTACATTTTTTCATTCATTGGGTTCTTTAATCTTTATCGAACTTTGATCATGATTCTAGTTCCTCCTTCAGGAGTCATTATGGTTTCCAATCCCCTTTCTCTACTGAAATTTTTTGTTTCCCTAGGAGACCCTTCATACCCATCAATGATTAATCTTAAGGTGGATCATTTTCTAAAAATATAATGATGTTTTTTACCAATTTCTATCACCCACTACCTTCCTTTCAAGAGTAGATTAGTGAGGTATCAAATTCTTTTCAGATCATATTACATCAAGGATTCCTAAAATTTTATTGGTGCATTATTAATATATGGTGGTTTATGGTCACCTACCCTTTCACATGAGGGATAATGATATTAAAATAGTTTACTACCACTATAGGTGAACTCTATAAAAAAATCAGTAAATATAAACATGATAACCATTTTATTTAGTTCTTAATTTGTTGCTTGTTAATTTCTTCACTATCTATGGTCTTCATACCCAACTGAAGCTCCATCTATGTTCATTTTTTCTAACATGAATTATTTTTTATATATAGACCTGGTATGTTACACATGTGTAATAGGTTACAAAATTATAATTAACTTTTCAATCGTGGTTCTCTATGGTAGGGATCACATATAGACTATAGTTTGGATCAATGATCCTGGTCTATCTCTCCCCCTCTAAAACCCATATTTTTTAAAGGCTTTGGGTTATTCTATTAGGTAGTTAATATTTAAATATGTGGGAAAACTTTGGATTTTAAAATTGATGTGTTGTTGCATGTGTGGGTATATACATCATTCAATGAACTTCCCTCAACATATTTTAATTCATATAGGTGACTCCTTGTTCTATTTTTGAAGGCTATTCAATTAGTCAAGGGTTACTTTTTTCTCATAGTATATCTTGGAATGGAATGGGTTTTATTCATATAATTATAATATCTATAGAATATGGTGTCTTAACATCAAGCATTATTTTTTGTAATACCCATATAATTTAAATTTATTACACCTTTAAGAATTACTATGTTCGATAGCATACAATACATGACACACCAAATGACAATGAACAACATAACAGTATATAAATAATAAAATATAGCCCTGTAATAGGTGGGTAAAATTAAGTAAAACCAAATTATTAAACATCTCAACAAATAAAAGTAATTTTTTTATCAATGATAAGTTATCGATACATTAGCATTTTAATATCTAAATAACTAAAAATATTAAATTATTATTTATAGTGTTTCATTTCAAAAATTGAAATTCAAATATAAAAATAAAAATATTATTTATAAAATATTTTTTTATGTACAATACATTAACACCAATTATTTGGAAATTGATATGAAATATGAATTGGAATAATTAAAAATTTTAATATTGTTATAATTCTGTAGAAAAAGATTTCATTATGTTTCTAAATTTTTTATTGAAAATATAAATTACATAATATTTTAAATTTAATTTCAAAAATGGAACATTTTTTAGAGTCAATTTTTAAATATTATCATAAGATATTTTTTTTATTTTTCTGAAATAGATTATTTTTTTATATAAACAGTGAAAATACAATTCTTTACCAAAACTATAATTTTTTTGAATTTTTCATTATATAATAGAGACAAAGAATTTAAAAAACCATTTTTTGGTACATATATATTTATGTAACAATAATATTTATATTTAAATACCATTCAGATTTTATAAAACATATGTTTAACATTTTTCATACTTCAGTAATATTTTCGGATAAAAAATACTATTTTTAGTTTTTCATTTAATTTAATAAAATTTCTATAAAAAAATTATCTGGAGTACATTATAATTCATACAAAATTTAATTTTTGTTACTAAAATGATTTATGTTAATAAAATAAAATCCTACACATAACATTTAATATTAGAAACATGCTACTTCTAACTATGGGGTGTTATGTGTTACAAGAACTAATATTAAAAAATAATTTTATTATTGAATATATTTTAAATGAGATAATTAATTTTAAATTTTGGATCATTAGGTACAAGTTATTTAATAAGGACCATTATATTTTTTTCTATCAAAATTTAATTACTTACTTACAACCTTTTTGAAATGGTAAACCCAAAAATGATTAAAGTGAGAATTCTATTTGTAAAAAACATTAAAATATATATAAAAATTGTGTGGAAATTAGTTTTTGAGGGATTATGAAACTTATCACTTAATATAATAAATTAATTTCTATTAGTGTATCTACTCTATAGGTTAAATATAATATTTCATTATATTAAGTTGGAATATTCACAAAAACATCATTCTCACTAATTATAAAAGGGGAACCTCACAGCCTCTTCCAACCCAACCATGAAATTTTATATTATCAATAAAATTTATCCTTATTACTTCACCTATAATAATATTCCAATTCAATGAGAATTTTTTCACATGATATTTTCTAATGCCTTATATTTTCAAAGCATCTTCTAAGGGAAATACAATGTCCACAACGTGAGTATTTTTTCTAATTTCTTTCATTTTCGTTATTACATTCAAAAATGTTATTTCATAATTAATATATAATTAAATAAGTATTTTATTAATAAAAAAATTCCATGGGAATAACTATTAACCTTATTTCCCCATTCATATTTAGAAAAACTATTCCACCAATCGAGAGTTGTGTGGATGACCACCTCCACGAAGCAATGACATCTATTTATTCACCAATACATATATTAACAAATATGAGGATAAAATTGATGAATAATTTCTTAATAATTAATATTAATTTGTTTATGAACATAAAATTTTAATTGACCATCCTTCTATATCATTCTTCATCAAATGGGAACGTTAATTATGCATTGTGTGGACATCAACCTTCACAATGTAACATCTATATATTTTCATCTAGTTTGATACTTACTTATTCATTCAAATTCAAAACATATTAAACACATAAAAATTATATATATATTATATTAATGATTCTTCAATAATTATATTATTACCAAAAAACCCTTTCAAAATCATAATCATCCATTAATTACGGTATGTTCTTGTTTGTACCGATTTAACAACATAATTGAAAAATGATACAAAATAAAATCATAAATGAATATAAAAACATTACTAATTATAATAAATTATATATATTATGAACCACCCCAATTTGGTCCCGCATATCTAGTGGTATGTCATGTGTGACACCACAGTCCCACCTCTAATAGGTGATGTTTTAGCGACCAGCGTCGTGTAGTCACAACACACACATGTGAGACTTGGGTAGAAAGTACCAACATAGCTGAACACATATCAAAATAACCATACAAAGATTAAAGTCATAAAAAATAAACAAATAATACATGAATAAAATCTATCCAATATTAGATAATGATTATTTCTCTAAATCATAAAGGTAGAAATACAATCCCATCAAAACTACTAGAAGAGACCAACTATTATAGAGTAGGGATACTACTATAAAATTCCACAACCTATAAAAACCATAGTTGGTAAAGGTCACTATGATTTTCCTTATCTGTATCCTATTAAAAATATTTTATAAGGCCTACCATTTTCATAAGACTTGGCATGTGTTGGAATATTCCATGTAAGGGTATAAATAAAAATACAAAATATAACACCCCAAAATATCTAGACATAATGCATCATGAATTCAGTAAACTCATCATCAAGGAGCTATTTCAATCATGATTTGAGATATATGAATAATAAAAATTACCCATATATAATCATGATAGACTCAATCTCTCAATGAGGTATCTAACATAATTCCATCCAAATGATTCTAGTCAAGGTTTCAAGGTAATTCTTGTTGAAAAGATCTCACTCCATGAGCCACATCATGACAAATGGCACTCATTAGTGAGGTTTTTATCATTGAGGCACACCAACTAAGAACATGATGAAACTCTAATTAGATTTGTACATGGATATGAGATCACACCCAGGATCTTGGGTAACTGCACAAACCCCATTCAAAATAACCCATTGTATAGGGGATCACACACATGTGTACTATGATTATGATAATTCCTCAATCCCAACCTAGATAATATGATATGATAGAGGGTCCCAACTCATGGCTCACAAATGTATTCTGGAATCACTATTATGGAAAACCCCAAATAGGGGAAAAAACTCTGTGTTGGGGATGTAATTTCACATTATACCATTAAATTTATAGACCAATTGGACTCACTCAATTGATACTGGTTTAAAATAAATAGACAGAGGGCCTCCAAGTACCCTAGAAAAAGATAACGACATTTTTTAGATGAAATTATGTGTCTATTTAATTATAGATTTTCATGTCTCTCACTGTCCTTCATGGAATTAATTTATATAAACAAATTTTTTATAATATATATATAGATCATGTAGAGGTCAAACTGGAAATTATTATATGCTTTATTAAGCTAATTTACTATGGCTTGTTTCTATGTACATCAGGCCATTTTCATGCCCATGTACCCCATGGGTATTCAACAACCCTCCAATATCAAGTCACATGGAATGTGACACATTTCACTTGGTGTTTATTATTTTCCTTCAAAAATAAACACTAGAATTACATGAAGGGACTACACAGGTTGTTTTGAGCAGACTACATGACTTGTAGTTGGGAATTACATAATAACAATAAAAATTCAATTGTCTCAACCACACTGAATCCATAGTTGAGTCCCCTAACAAATCTTATATATATCATTTACTATGATCAATTGATACATTCCTCTTTTGGTGACCATATTTTGTCCACTGATTCAATTATAAATCCTCACTCATCACTTCACATTACCAAGGTTCCAACATCCATGCCTTAGGGATCTCCAAATCCAAATGTAGTCCTCCATCAATTTTATGCACTAAATAAATATCATAAATCATTACCTAAAACCCATAGTAAAGAATACACTATGAGAAACATTAGTTTCTCAATGATCATCCACCATGTCTTTTTCAAATCATTGGCTAAATTAAATAACGATGATGATCACATGTATAATTAAGAGAGAAATGGATAAAACACAAAAATGAGAAAATACTTCCTCCAATGTTCATTTTGGCCTCTATTTTTTATTATTGGGGTGAATAAAGAAGATTGATAAATAATTAAATATTAAATCATTACTTATAGGAAGATAAAAAACACATGCATGGCAATATTGACCTTCGAGCCAATCTATTCATCGATTTTATTCATACTGGTCGTAAGATAAAAAATAGTGTACATCAGTTTTGGATTAATCATTGATGATAAATTGTACTATATTATTATTTTATTCCATGATCCACAAACTCTATTGTCATTTGTGATCATCGTGGTACTCTGATTATTGATTCACAATTATAACATAGCTCCTAGATTAAAAAATATTTATTAAAAAATTTTAATAACTTAAAAGGATAAACAAATTTGTTTCAATGTCCAAAAATCTGTTATCTTCATTTAAAAAATAATCCAACACAAAAATATGATAGAATTATTATTGCAACAAGATCTCCATCTCAATATTTTTCTCTTGAATATTCAAAGAATGGATCCAATCATGCACTCTGGGCATCTCTCACCCATGAAGAAATATCTCCTTCTGATCCTATATCTCTATCAGGTTCTCTATAAAGGTAGATTTATCCCCATTATAAAGCTCTCCCCAATAGATATCATTTGATGATTCAGGCTTATACAACCTAAATTATGACATGTGGATGAAATCTTATTCCTGGTCTAACTGTGGTGATAGATCCATGTTGTATGCCACTTCACCAAACCTATGTAGTTTTGGAAAATTTATAATGAATATTTGATATAACATTATGCCTTTTCCAAATCTCCATAACCTATGTTGATGTAAGAACATTAGAAAAACATGGCCTCCATACTTCAACTCAAAATTTATTTTTCATCAGTCTTTATAAGACTTATGATGGCTCTGGGTAGACCTCATCCACTCTTGTATGAGCTGAACCTTTTCTATCATCGATCACACCAAATCTTATCCCATGAGTAATGAGTCTCCTACATTTTTACATCATAATACCAACCTTCAGTCTCTTTCATAAAAGTCCTAAAATGGTTATATGTAGACGGTGGAATGGTTAAATATTTTATACTCACAATACATGATGGGTAGTTGATCAACTCAACTATGGAAAAAGTCTAACAATAAATACAAAAATATGTCATCTAAAATTTGAGTATTACTCTTATACTGAACTCTATTCATCTAGTGCAACACCATACTCATATGTAACTACATCCCAAAGGATTCTTGAAATCCTCTCTCTAATCCTAATGTGATTTAATAATCTCAGTCAGAAATCATCAATGTGTGAACTCTATGAATTCGAAATATATTTTACATGTTATGGTTCCCAAATATCCCTATAAAACACCGTTCACAGATACCTAGGAAGTGTTCTAGAATAGTGAGTTGGTTTAGTATCACCTAGATTCAATCATGTCTTGTAGAGGTTTATGGAAGACCCATAATGAAGTCTATAGATATTCTATCCGACTTTCACTCTAAAACAATAAGTCTTTGATCTAGACCCATGGGATCTCGGTGCTTTTATTTAACCTCCTAATGAGTTAGGCCTAGAGAGATAAAATACATTGTACCATTCAACTTTTTTGACCACCATAATTGATTTCAAAGTTACTGATACATCTTTTATAGACCAAGATATACATATAAGGGGGTTGGATGAATCTTCCTTAGAAACTCATCACAAAACATCATCGATGCCATTTTCCATCCTTTAAAAAGGATAATGTGCTAACAACCTTCAAAATTATATCAGGATAATTTTTATTGAATATATTAACAAAGAATTTATCAAATTCAAAATCTATAATATGAGGCTCCCTAACAAGTTATTGAATTAGTGGGGGTAACAACCATTTACAAGAGGTAATTTTCTCCATCCTCATCCACTAGGGGTCACTGCAATGAGGATACATGTTCTGATTTCGTACTTAGTAACTACTAACAAGTTATCTGGATGAGAGAATCTCTCGCCACATTCTCGTTTCTAATATTATAGACTATATAAAAGTCATAATCATAGAGAAATTATATTCATATTCTATTTCTCAAGTTAATATCATTCTATGAAAAGTTATACATAAGACTCATGTGGTCAAAATAGATAACAACCCGCTCACCCATATGGTAGTGTCTCTGCATCTTCAGGGAAAATTACACCACACCCAACAATAGATAATGGGTCACATAATCATGAGTTCTTAATTTTTAGGACCCATATACCATAATTTCTTACCACTACATTATAACACATACAAGTCTTCCTACAATTCATCACAAAACATTATATAATCTACGCCCTCTTCTAGTAGTCTGAAAATGGGTTTCTTTCATTAACCTCTACTGAAACTCTTAAAAGGATTATTGGATTATCTCTGTTAACAATAAATTATTCCACATTATATTAAAATATTTCAAGGTTCCTGATATCCATGATAAATATATCACATGTATCCAATGATATCCTTTAAACACAAGGAAACTTTATACCTCATCCACGCTTGTGTGGCTCCCAAGCTTACACTACCTCAACCTTAGTTGTATACACTACTACTCCATCCACTAACAGTACATGTTTTAAAATTTTTACAAATAGAATATAGAACTGAAAATTTTATATATTCTTAGAAATAATTTTCTATTATTGTATATCAACGGAAATCATAGAATATCTCATGTGCTCTTCTTCATATTTCAATTACACTTGGATGTCATTGATGAATACCACCAAAAAATGATCTATGAAATGATGAATGATATAGTTCAGCAGTCCCATGAACACTACTAGTGTTTTTCACATTCAAAGGAATCAATAATTACTCATAATGACCATAGATACATTGGAATGTCATCATTGGTATAATTATATATCATATTTAAACTAGATGATAACCTAATTTGATGACAATCATCAAGAACCATCTCACCCTTCTTTACTGGTTAAATAGGTCGTCAATCCTTCTGATGAATAATAATTTTTTAGGGTCTCCTGTTTTAAAAGATATTAATCCACACAGAATCTCACATTCTAGTTTTTATTCTTGTTGAAAAAGTAGATCATTCCCAGTGGTAATCATTAGCTATGATAAAGAAATTCTTCAAAAAGTCCTCCAACTACACAATCATCTCATGAATATTTGTGGGATCCATCTGATATATTGGAATAGTTTTTGAATTTATCCCTAAGATCATGTATATATAGAATTGTATCTCTTGTTTGGGAGTTTATACCAACATTTCCTTAAGAATTAATTCCTCATAAACGTCCACCATAATAGGAAATTGATAACTCATAGCCTCTACTTCTCCCTACATAATATTGAACAACTGATGAGTAATATGAAATATCCTCATGTATATGCACCCATCTTTATCTTCCTATGTGTCCTCCCCATCCATGAAGGTATCTGTATTCCATCATCATACAACCACTTCATCCTCCTCTTAAAATTTTAAATCGTTTATTAAACTATTGATAGAAATTCCAAACCTAGAATGACATCATAAGGCTTCGTCACTACTACAAATGGATCACATAAGATGATATCTTTTCCATGAGTTAGTTCACACTATCAGTAGAAGTTTGTGATTTTTGAATATCCTATGTTTTGAGTCTCCAAATAAAATATTCAAGAAATGGGTTTAACTGGAATCTCTAAATCTTGGACTGGAGAAGTGAAATGAATATAGTTGATCACACTTATCTCTATATGTACTATAAATAAATAAGGGAATACAAATACCAAACATATAATCATAATAGAAGCCTATGGGTCATAGTCCTCCATGTTCTATTGATCACCTCATTCCTAACCACTATCTGCCTGATTCGAGCCTAGATGACCTGGGGTAGAGGTGAAAACAAGTTAAAGCACATTTAACCTCACGGTTCTCTCCATACTCCCCTTCTATGTATATCCCCATAAAGATATCCCTTAAATTTACACTATCTCTGCCTATGTGGTCCATTTATTTTCTCTCTATCATTTGAACTATGGGTAAGACAATCCCATGTTAGATAACTCTGACCAATATAAAAAAAACACTTTCTCCCTCCCTCTTGGATAACTAGAATTATTCTTATAGCATTGAACTATAGAACCACTTTTTTGAGATCATATATTGAATAATATAACACACCCATATCTATATTTCTATCATCACCTACTAGCTTTTGTGTTCTAACCTCTTTTGATTTCACTACTAATATCTACTTTTGGTGTCTTCTTAGCTAGAAAGATCTCCACTACCAATGACCACTGATGCAGGCCATCATATTTCAATTGTAAAGAGATATCAATATAGCCATAATATCTAGGTATAAGCCCCAGTCAATGGTCAATTATCAAAATAATTGACCATTTAACATTTCTATAGAGTATTTTTGGAAGTTAGTGAACCACAAGGAATACTCATCCATTGTAATGATACAATAATAAGGTTGTATAATTAATTGGATCATGGATGGATGAAGATACATAAAATATCAGACCAAGAGAGAGTCTCTAAATCCTGTGTCTTAGTCACTAGGCCAAAACATGTCATAAAGGATCTGTAAATTAGACTCTCCAGTACGACCACTATGTGGATTGGAGGTGTCCTCACATTGAGGAAGCCTCATATAACAACCTCTAGATTGTCCTCAGCTACTTAGGGGTCTTTATTTCTATATAACCTAGGAGGAAACCAGTTATAGAACCCTAGAGTGTTTTCATACTATAAAAATCATTAGCTGATACCACTGGTGAAAAATAATACCCCATGGGGGGTGGTAGCACTGAAAACCACATAGAGTTACCACCTACTATTCATGACACCATACTGAAGCACTGTCACTAGGAATATCATCCCAACTAATAATTTTTTGAATCCTATATTTAGAACACCATAGATGCATCCTAAAATAATCATGATGTTCCATGATTAGATTTTTTTATTGGGTGATGAATTAATAATGACATTGAAACCAAAACGAACTCATTTATGATTAATGTCCCAATATATTTCATAAATATATTTTCTATGTGTGCGAATATTACAAGAAGTTTGTTAGATCCCTATTGAATGGGAAAATATTACACTACACCATCAGTGGAGTCCCCATCCTAATATCTAATTTGAAATAAATTTTAAAATATTGAAAAAATTTCTAAAAAATCTTCATAACTAGATAATATATAAACATTAATACTAAGAAGAACGTCACTCTAATAAAAATTTTCCAAACTCAGCTATAACATGTCCCACCTAGCCAGAAATATACTGAGTATGACACTCTAATCCCACCTACAATTTTCCAGGGGATAAAAAACCATGATGAGTAGGCATAACACACACATAAGAGGCCATATTCTATTTTACCTATAAACACGCATGCATCACTAAATACCCATACAATGGTGGAAGGTAAAACAAAATATATACTATCATCCAAGAAAAAATCAATCCCTTGTCATAGTATGACATGTATTAGAAAGCATAAATGGCCATATACAAGCCTAACAACACTAATTAAAGATCCCAAGATGTTATGTAAGAGGGCACCACTATTAAATGTCACAGCATTTCATGCACCATGGTCTACTTGTCTTATATTTCTCTACCTTCCTTGGGACCTCCTATGACTACGTGAAAAGGAATTTTATATGGGTAAGACACAAAATTTTTATGTAGATCCCCTCTAAGATTGTGTTTAATAATTTTGATTAAGAACCCCCAAAATCAGAAAACATAATGCATCAAGAAGGTAGTCATCTCTTTATCATGAAGATAAGTTTATCAAGATATTATACATATAAATATGAAACGTAACCCATATATACTCATTATAGAATCCAATCCCTAAATAGGTCTCAATCCTACTTCTAGACGTAGTTCTCTTATAGATTAATCCTGGTGACACTCATCGATGAGATCTCACTAATGACCCATGTTGACACTGATGGTAATCATCTAATAAGTCAATCTCACAATGAATCACCAAATAAGTACTAACGAAAACTACAAATAGATTATTAGATAGATATGGAATCAATCATGGCCCCATGGGGGTACTATCAAAACCCCATTAATAATAACCATCAATGTAGGGGATCATACACCCATGTAATTTGGTCATAATGTTTCCTATAACCCTATATTGGGAAGATAATATGACATAGTATCCCACATTATCCTTCATAGAGGGATTCAAGAAAAATTAATTTATAAAAATCCATATAGACGATTATAATCCTATGTTGAGGACATAATTTCACATTGTACCCTCACATGGAAAAAACATTAAAAAACACTCAACTGATTAAAGTCCAAACTAAATGTAAGTTGGGAATTAACATCTCCTTGTAAGTTTACATTTCTTGTACTAGAATTATATAGAGTGTCTCTCTATACTTCATACTGGTCATATTTCTCTCTCCCTCATAGCATGTATTTCCATAATATGGGTTTTGATCAGTAAAATAAACAGTTTATAGAGATCATATTTTCACATGGTTTTCCTCTTTCCCATGTCTATATAATCTAGGCAGTGTTGGTATACTTAGGGCCACTCCCATAACTATGTACCCCAATGTTTCACATAAACCACCAACATTAGTTCATTAGTGATCCTTGTTATACTCTGATCATTGATCAATGAACCTGATGTTCACAAACAGTCATCTAAATTCTGAAATCAAATACCCAAGGTTATGAAACTAACCCTAAAATATGAATATAAACAATTATTTATATATAAGATTAGTTATTAAAAAATAATAAATAAATAAATTTATGTATTTTATTATTATTCCTCCCATGATCATGCTCAACCCAAGCACCCATTGCATAACTCCTATGGAAAAAACCCTATTCAAGACTCAACAGAAGCCTCGTACATTTTATTTGAGACCACATTCGTTAATTATTGAATTATTTAATAAAAACTATATGCACGGGATATAATATATCTAATATTTCATTAATAACCAATATCGAGTCTCTCTAGTCCTCGAAATATCATTCTGACGCAACATCTAGCTCCAAAAATAATTCATAATATATTTTAAGGACATACAAATAAAAAATTGATTCATTCAATGATAAATAATAAAATAATGTTTTTATTTTGGTTGTGTTATGGTAGAGATAATTTTTATCTAATTAATTATTTTACCAATGTATGTTTTTGGAAAATAAACAAAACATGAAAATATATAATTTCATCTTTAAAGATCATAACCAAAACATCTATATAATGATGTTATAAAATTATTAATTATTAAAAAAAATAATTACAATACCTTTTATGATCTATGAATGACAAATTTTGTGAGAATATTATTGAACAACACCGCTATTATAAACCTAGTTAATAATGATTTAGATTACTCACACCAAATATCAAAAATTGATAATACACAACTTATATACAATTATATAATAATTATAAAGAATAGTTAAAAATTTATAGATATGAAAAGTTTGTTGTAATGGGTGATTAAGATTGTTATTTTTTATACAGCAATTTAAAGCTCATTTTTACTAATTAGGTATTACATTCAGGGTTTGTGGTAGCTCAATTTTCATTTAACGAGTTAAAAAATCTTATTGAATCAATATTTTTCAATTCATTATTTATTCTACGTAATGAATATTTTGTATTTTCTTACTTCTTTTATTAGTTTAAACAATTCTTCTTTCTAACTATATTATCAAGTGATTCTTACCTTAAGGATTATGTAACTTATAAGGGTTTTTTGTCTCAAATTTCAATTCCTTGAGAAATGATTATGTTATAAAACATAATTCCTGTAGTATGGTTTAATTACTACCTCTTTTTTATTTTATATAATTATTTATTCGTTATTCATGGTATTTAATGTTATAACTGAAATTTAATCCTTTTAGGGGCCTTTATTTTAATCTTTTTAAAGTCATAAGAGTTATCTGTCCCTATTTTCAATTCTATGAACATGTTATATATTGAATATATATATATATATTATTTCTCCACTAAAATCCTTGTAGGATCCCAGTAAATTAAATATATTTAATTTTTTATATTAATATTTCAAGGAATTTCTATCATATTCTTTTAATTATTATATAATAAATACAATAAGGGTTTTGGAATTTTAAATTTCTTTCATTGGAATATAATTCATATTCAACTCTAATTTTCATTTTTTGGAGTATATATTTGTCATCAAATACTATATAAATTATCTCATACAATTTTCTTTTTGGGATTTTAAATCATGAAAATCATTCACTACCATTTTCTTTCCAAATAAACCTCTATTATTGGATTAATATTTCATCCATTGTATTTCCATTATGAACATATTATATTTCCTTAATTTGATTGAAGGGTGATCACCAATATTTCTTATATCGATTGATTAGTAAAATTATGAAAATAGCAATCTACCCACTTCTTTATATGTTGTTAGTTTGAGGACTTATTAAATAGAAATATATTTCATTCTTTAATAAGGAAAATATTAAAAACTAGTATAATTTTTATTCCACTATAGATGTTTATTGATTAATAAATAATGTTGGTAATGAATAGAAAGATTGTTCATTATGTTGAAATATTAATTAATTAGAATTAATTAGTGAAAACGGGTGCCTTCAATATCCAATTTATGAATTTACTGGGCTCATGAGACAAACTTTCTTGGATATTATGGTGTATTCCAACCGAGAATACAATAGTTTCTAAGAATAGGACCTCCATGGAAAGATATGTTGTCTAATTTAATAATGTATTGGTTTTGGGAATGAAATTAGTTATATAAAATTATTAATTTCATCTATAATGAACTAGTTGTTATTATCAATGTGATTTTCCTTTTCAATTGTTATTCAATATTATATTATGGTTTCATTTTCATTTTTTTGTGATATTATTTTTTGTTTTCTATTCCTACCATATTAATTGGGTACATCTTATGCTAATAATATATGGTAATTTATTTTGATCACATTCATTTATTATTATATACCATTTGATATTACCCTTATTATTATTTTTCATATCCCTATGCTATGATTAAATGTATTACAAATGTAATGTTTAATAGAATAGCTATGGTGGATAATTTTTAAGAGATGTGAAAGATTTATTGTGGATTATGTTGTTTCTTATATAATGGTAAAATATAAAGTTGATAAAATATACGTGATATTATATAATTATAATTCTCTCCTAAATATCTAAATTTATAAATGAAATAGTCACATCAAATATATATAATTCTCTTTTTTGTGATACTGTATTTATAGATGGTTAAATTTAGGTCACTCTGATTCATTTGAATATTGGTCTATAAAAAATGTGTTTATTCACATCATATTCTATATGTGGAGGTCCATGAAACCATAATAATTTTCAATATATGGTTTACATAACTTTTTATTTTAGGATTATATTTCAGGATAGTTTAAGGATATATACGTTAAGGATTATTTATGAGTTTTTTAACATGTGTTCTAAATAATAATTTTTCATTTTACTATGTATAGTACAATATTAGAAAATTTTATTATAATATTTTTAGTGAACTAAAAAATCAATAATTGGACTCAAATGTAAAAAAAATTAACAAAATGGAAAATACATAGGAAGGGGTCGGTTGAGTGAGTTTTGAAAAAAAAAATTAATAGTGGAAATAATTTTATTAAAACTTCAATATGTGAATACATAAATGATAGAAACATTCACATTATCGTTAATTGATCCTTACCCCATTTTATTTATATCCAATTAATTAATATCTATTAATATTTTCAATCCCTAAACCCTATAGAAACCAACACGGCCATAAATATTAGATGAAATTGAATTTTTTATAACTTTTGGATTTCCTATCAGAGAAACCTACAATGATTTTAATCCCAATAAATCATATCATTAATGTTAATTTAAGGTATCATATCCTCCTAGAAAATGAAAAAAAAATATTAAAGAGATTACAAATGAACATTACAATTGAATCCCATGTTGATTAGATTTTATGTATTAATTTTTCTCTGCAATGATTCACTCAACTTCGACCTCATGGTAAAAGTGAAAATTGATCGAGTTCCCTATAAATTTAAACTAAAATAATTGATTATAATTTTGTAATTAAATATTGTTCATGGATGAAAAAATAATTGAATTATAGATTATATCACATATGAATGAAATCTACCCTTCCATGGATGGAGTTCTCATCATAGATGTGATTTTCATAGAAAATATTTTGAAATGAAAAAATGAAATATAGTAATCCAAATTGTATTCCAACGCTAATAAGATTAATAATAATAGGATATGTAAATAAATTATAGGTTTTAATAAATAAAAATTTAGGTAACAGGATAAAAATCAAAGAATCACTAAGATTAAGTAGGAGAACAGTTACCTCTTAGAAGAGATCTTTTCACAAGACTATACATCATAAAAGTGGATATGGATGTTTTCTAGAAAAAAATTTGGTAAAATCTAGGAGAATCATTGAAAACCCTCCCTACATTTTAAAATATCATTTAAATAAAGTGTTGGAGGTTTAGAGATTAAAATTTCAATAGGGTTACAATATTGTTTCAGACATTAAATTTTTCTACATCCTAAGAATCCTTTTTGGCTGAGTTCCCAAGGGAACTATCCATTTATCAAATTGTATTAAATGCATCGAACTGAATATTATAACATATTAAAATATTTAATCCCATTCAATGTTCATGAAAACAGTTATAAACAAACATGGGATGAAAGGATCAATATGTTGAATTCATTAGAGCTCTAGATTAATATCCATTTTCCTCCAACCAAATGAGTTATCCATGTAATTTAAAAGGTTTTTAATACATAATTATTACATCTATTTATATGAATATTAAATAAATTTCACAGATACATGACATAGGGTAGTATAGTTATAGTTATTTTAAAACTATATAGAAAATATTTTTAATTCTTGAAATATCATAAACAACCCAAAAAATGATCTTTCAATATATTATAATTCATAGGCATACCCTACTTAATGAATTTTTTCATAACCTGGGGAAAATAAAAGTAATAAAGGGTGATATCAGATGGTCAATAATAGTAAACATTTGGGATATTAATTTATGATAATATGAAAGAATATAATAAGAAAAAGGATATAAGATCGTGCACATAATATTCAATTTTCACACCCAATCACTCAGCAATCATAAACATGAGTCATTTCTTAAATCATTATTATTTAAAAGGACACAAATCATTAGTGTGAGATATCATGATGAAATCAATCATGAACCATAATATCATGTCAGAAAAGTGTGTCACCAGAATAGGTATAGAATCCATTTAATATTTCACAAGTATCTACCAATTACATAAAATCATAATCGATTAGGCCTCAATAAAAATTTCCTATAGTGAATCAAACACATTGAATTGTTTACTAGAATAGATCAATCAAATTGACTTGTTTTCTATAGCTGATTAGGAAAATCAAATCATTTCTCATAATTATCACATAATATATAAAACAATACCATATTAATTGGGGTGAAATATAATTCTAGTCCCCCCATCACATAATATAAACCATACATATGTGTTCCATAAGATCAAACAACTTTAATCATCACACCATATCATAACCCATAAAAATGTATCTGGGTCCATAATCATTTCATTATATCTTGAATTTTTATCCCAATTTAAATAAAACGGTTTATTAAATATCATAACATCATAATTAAAAACCATTCAAATAATTATTTAGAATCTTACAATTTTATTTTATCTCAAATAAAAAATAATCAACCCCAAAAGTTGTTGTTATTGATGAATAAAAAGAATAGTAAAAGTATTCTTAAAGAAAATAATGTTTTGTTTTGTAAATAATTCTTTAAAATTTATAACATTAAAAAATATAATGGAAATTATTTTCTAGGAAAATATCTATAGAAAATAATAATTGAATCTCAAAATAATTGAGAGGTCATGACAGTGGAAAATATTGTTCATGTCAGATAAGTTTATAAAAAAATTTCATTTCAAAATTTTTAGTAAAAAATTTAAAAGGTACATCATTGATAAAATGAAACAATAATTCATTAATATTAAAGATAAGGATATTTATTTGGGATATATGTTAGTTTAAATGGTATCTTGAACATTATCATTTATTTTAACCCCTTAGTAAGATTATTTTAACAATAACCACAATAACATCTTTCTTGCTCTAAGAGGGTTATAATTTTACTTATAAGTTCAATATTGACTCATAAATGGAAATGGGATGAAATATTTTACCATATAATGTCCACCTAGTCCCCTTTTTATATTTTTATGATTTCTAAATAATTATTTAAAATATTATTTTGATTGAATATCGTTAATGTAATTTTTGAAGTTATTCATTTAATTTGACACAAAATAAATAAATAAATAATATTTAATTCAAATAATATTCTTTTACACATTAATAATATTTTATATGTTTTTAAAAACTTCTTTGTACTCTATAATGCCCAAAAATTATATCAATTTTAATATTTTTATAATCATTTATCTTTTTTCAATTCATTGATGATATTTCTCTTCAGCATGGCATAAGAAATTATGTATTTTATTAATTAAAAAAAACAATTACAAATAAATATAAATCATGAAAATAAACTAATTATTCTAAAAAAGAAATTTATATTCTTTTATATCATTCTTTTTTTCTTTATATGGGCACATGATTTATATTTAAAACAAATAGATTGAAACTTTGTAGATTTCATTGATTGAAATTTTATATAGGTCATTTTCGTGGAAAACGTTTCCTTAAAAATCAATTTAGAGCCTATGATGATAGTGGTAGAATTAAAATTATGAAATACGAATTATGATGAAAAATTTTGGCGATGTCACTAATTTTTATCCAATATTGGCTTGATTTACCCTTTACTAAGGTAATAAATATTTCAAATTTTTGTGTTCATGTTAACCAAAGATTAATGGGGAATATTTTCAAATTTTGAGCCCCATTATTCCAAATATGGAATATATTTTATCAAATTTATTCTAAGTAATTTGCATAAATTATTTAAACAAAGCCCTTAAAACATGAAGAAATATGCCTATTAGAAAAAAAATACATTTTAAAAAAAATCATTGTTTATTAATATCCCATGATTATAAAATCATATAAAATGATTATTAAAGAATTTAATTAGATATCTAATATATATATTTCATTAAATTTATTCGCCCATGTTGGTTATTTTAATTTATAAAAATAAATTTCACAAATAAAAATAGTTTTTAAAAAATCATTTATTTTTAAATGATTTCTATTTTTATTTCTATTTATTTTTTAACCCGTGATTTTTTTTATTCTTTTCTAAACCATAATATTAAAAATTTAATTATTCACATTCATACCCACTAATACTATAATAATTTCATTATTTTCTATTTAACTAATAATATTATAATAGTCTAAAATATTTTATTTAAACTTACTGCAACATATTTTAGAAGACATCAATGAAATTAAATTATTTCAAGAGAAATATATTATAAAATTTTAGGTTGTTATATTATACCCCCATTAAAAATAATTTCCCCCAAAAAAATTAATAAAATTGATATAAAAAAATTAAGATGTCTTTATTTCATCGCTTCATTTTCTTCCCATATAGCTTATTCAATTTTATGATTTATCTCAAGAATTATCCCCTGATGAGAAGTCTTATTATGTAGACATTTATCACTAAAATTAAATATTTCTACTTGTTTTTATTCAAAATAAATATCATGATCTAGTGTTACAACCTCTAATTTTTTTTCAAGGGATGGATTGAGTGTGTACTTCCTCATTAGAGATACATAGAACACATCATAAATATGAGAGAGGTTCAGTGGATGTTCCAGGAGAAAAATACAATCTCAACATGATAAAAAATACTGAAAGGTACAGTATAAAAATATCCCATCATTCCATTCTTTCAAAATATCTTAATATTGTTTCATAGAAATATAAAAAAGGAAAACCCCTCTTACCAACTTCAAACTCCATCTTCCACTAATGATTGTCTTCATAACTTTGTTGTCGACTCTGAGCTATGTTGATGTACTGCTAACTAACTATGACTTTATCTATCATTTCCCCAACTATATTAGGTTTCAATATCTTTATTTCTAAAACCACATCCCATCTGGTTGGAGTTCATAAATTATTTACATATTGGTGCTAAAAAAATATACATTTTAATGCTTTAGTGAAAGGTATTATTTTACCAAAACATTAGCTGACGAAGGTGTTGATTACAACTGTTGAGTCAATAAAGTTTTTTATGACTTTTCCATTCCTTCATACTTGGGGGAGATTGTTAAGTCAATAAGGTTTCCTTATGACATTACCATTCCTTCTTGTTTTGAAAATCACAAACACATTATCTCAAAGAAAATCTCTTTTTACCCTGTGTTTTACTTCTATAAGGAAAAATTTCTTTCCCCAATGAAATTTATCCTTACCATGTTTTTAGTGTTCATATCATAATTTTTCTATATATAAAATTTGGTTTGAAACCAAATCCTTAGAATCCTATAGATACCGAGATATGAAGAATTCTGTTTTAGGATCCAATTTCTCAGAATTCTGATTTCGAATTCTGGTTACGAAATCTTTTGAGTTCTGACTCCAAATTCTGATTACGAATTCTGGTTATGAACTCTTCTTAGTTATGACTCCAAATTCTGATTACGAATTCTTATTATGAACTCTTTTGAGTTCTAACTCTGAATTCGGATTATAAATTATGATTACGAATTCTAGTTATGAACTCTTATGAGTTCTGACTCTGAATTCTGATTAAAAATTCTAATTATGAATTCTGGTTACGAAATCTCATGAGTTATGACTCCTAATTCGGAATATGAATTCTGGTTACAAAATTTTCCAAGTTCTGACTCTGAGTTCTCTGAATACTGACTCTGAAATCTTATGAGTTCTGACTCCGAATTTTCATGAACTCTAACTCTGAACTTTGTAAGTTCTGGTTCCAAATTCCTGAGAATCCAGATTCTGAATTTCCTTGAAATTCAGACTCTGGAATTCTATAGAGTTCAGGTTATGAATTCCTAGAATACAAAATCTAAATAACCTTGTATTATAGACTCTGAATTCAATTTTGGTTAGACTCTGATCTTTTATATTTCCTTATAGTCTCAATATTGGATCTTAGTTATGTAATCATATTTTTTCTTACACTTGTTTTGTTATAAAACAATGTTGTGCATTCAGTTACTAACTAACTGTTGCTTGAGTGACACGTGTACAGGTCCCTCTGAAATTCAAGGAAAAATATGATCGTTGGAGTAGGGATCCGACCGTTGAATCTGTGCTTATAAATATGAGATCATTTGAAAGTGCTCACAATAAGTTGATCAATCTAGATATTACATGCTACTGAAGTGATTTCTAGAGAGAGAGGCTTTATTTATTTTTGCATACTGAACTTCCTGTTCATATTTTCTTTGTGAATCTCTGATTATTGTTGTGTACAATCGAGGGCTTTCGGGGATAGGAGGACAGAGGTGCCGACTACCTTGAAGTTAAGGGATTCCTTGCCGAGGAAGACAGAGGTTCCGACTACCTTGAAGTTGAGGGCTTGAGGGGATAGAAAGACAGAATATGATCTTCATATCGAGGGCTTATCCTGGTGTGGGTAGGACATAATTTCTGGAAATTATAAATCAAGGGACCTTTATCCATGTTTGTTGGATACCCTTATCTTTGGGTTAAAAGACTTACTACTATTACTTGTTTTGTTACAAGTTTTTCGCTGCATCTATATTGTTGAGGAGACTAAAACTATCTTATACTTCCTTATACTTGTACTCTGATTTAGTAATATTATATATGCTTTAAGGTAGAATCTTTGTCTTTGTAAACTTTCATTAAGTTTCATTTTCTATAACCATCTTTCTGGATTCAATTTCTCGTAATCATATTTCTAGATTCAGGAAAGTGTGTAGAACTAGAGGTTTTGGGAATTACCTTGTTTAACTGTGTTAAACATAATCATCTTTAAAATTTCCAAAGGAATTTTTAAAAGTATAAAATTCACCCCCCCCCCCTCTTGTATTTGAGTATCTTCATCATAGTTTGATACTAAAATCAGTATCATATCTATTGTATCTTTCGATCCTACAATTGGTATTATAGAGTATATCATACTCACATACCATCTCAACAATTGGTATTAGAGGTTGGAAACGTCTTACTCTGAACCAATTCAACAATTGGTATCAGAGGTTGGCAACTTCATACTCTGAACCAATTCAACTATTGGTATCAGAGGATTTTTTCAATCTGAATTAATCTTATGATTAGATTCAAAAGAAATTTCATCCTATTCATTTTCTCAGAATCAGTTTTTCGGCCTCGTATAGTTCGGATTCATCTTTTCTTAAAGAGACTCTTGTTCTATTTTTCCCTTTCTTAGGAATATTTTCCTTGTTTACAAAAATTTTCTATTAACAAGTTTTGTGTGGAAAGAAATTTTTCATCAAAATGGAAGGAATCAATGTTGGTTCCATAGACAATCTGAACCCAACTAGACCACCTATTTTTTATGGAAATTACTATGAATATTGGAGAGATCGAATGAAGTCTTTTATTATCAATACTGGAATTGATAATTTTGTTATGCTTACTGGAGGATACAAAATCTCTGACAAAGAAGTTACTACCTTCACTAATCAAGAAAAAGATAAATATAAACTGAATTATATGGTACACAATACTTTGCTTTGCTCCATGACTAGAAATATATATAGCCTAATTTCATCTTGTGAAGAAGTAAATTCTATATGTAAGAAACTTGAAGTTACTCACTTTGGTACTTTCAAAGTTATTGAAACTAGAAGAGCCATGATTAGAGCTGAATATCATGGTTTTAACTTTTATTTTAGAGAAAACAAATGTTCCTGGCTATTGTGAATAGTTTACAATTTATGGGTGAGAAAGGATTAGATTATGAATCTCTTGTTGATAAGATCATTGAAAACATGTCAAATGAGTGGAAATCCAATAAGATAGATATAGATGAGAATAGAAAGGTTACTCAGATTTCCATAGATGAGATGTTTGGAACCCTACTTCAACATGAGACTATAATGAAGAGAGATGCTAACAACATAAAGAAGAATAATGGAAATGGCAGCGTTTCTTTTACTATTACTTCAAATCATATGAAAGCTAAGACTCCTGAGAGGGTTACTAGATCCAAATATAAGAAGGTTATTATTCAATATGAATCTAGTGGAAGTGAATCCTCAGATAATGAGTTAGAAAATCTTTCTCGAAGGATGAACAAGATTTCTGGAAAGAGGAACTTGCATTCCAAGTACAAAAAGAAAGAAAGGAAAGACAAGAAAGATTCAGAAGTCACATGTTATAAATACAAGATATCTTGACATATAAGGCCTGATTGTCCTATTCTTAAGAGAAACGAAAGAAAGGAAAAGCATTATGAGAGAAACATAAAGAATTATTACAAGGATAAAGCTAAGAAAGTCTTGAAAGCTAATGACACCTAGAGTGCCAATGGTGGTGACTCTTCATATGAATCATTGGATTATGAATCTTCTGGACAGAAGAATCTTGGTCAAATAGCTAGACTACCTATTCAAAATCATTGTTTAATGGCTAAGGTACAAAATGCTGAATCTATTACCAATATATCTTTGAATGCTAATGATAGTAAATATTATGACTCTTCTGATGAATAATCCTCTTCTGATGAAGATAATACTTTACCTACCTATGAAGAAGTTTCTAGGTTTTCCAAAATCCTTAAGATTGAGAACTCAAAACTCCTGAAAAAACTTGATAAGGAAAATTCTAGGACTACTATTCTTACTAATGAAATATCATATCTTTATAAAGATCTTTATAAGAAAAATGTTGATTTTGAAAGTATTTCAAAAAATCTTGAGGAAGTAAATTCTGAGAAGAATAAACTTTCTAAATATCTAGAAAACATATTTTCTAAGAAAAATGTTTTTGATCCTAAGCCTAGTTCAAAATCAAATTTTTTAAAAGACAAGAACTTGGTTATTAAACTGAAATCTAAAATTTGTTCCTTGAAGAAGTGTTTGTCAAACTTTACCTTAGGTAAGGAAAATTTTGCTAAGATTTATTCTCAAATCAGACCTTTAAGGAATAGTTATGGTTTTGGCTATACTAGTTCTAAACCTATTTTTAATAACAACTATTTTTTTCCACAAAGTGCTCCTTTTGGCACCAAGTGTCATTATGGTGTACACTGGGCAAAAAAATTATTCCTTAAACAAAATCCAATCTTTATGATTTCATAAAGCCTATTTTTCTAAAAAGATGTGGGTTTCCTAAAATTTTTCTTTCTGAAAATTCTTGATCCAAGCCAATTTGGATTCCAAAAACATAACTTTTTCTTATTTTCAAGAAAATATAGAAGGTACCAATAGTAATACATGGTACATTGATAGTTGATGTTCCCGACATTTGACTGGTAACAAAAACTATTTTGAAAAGATTATCAAGACTAAAGGAGGAAAAGTATATTTCAGAGATAATACTCAGGGAGAAATTATTGGTATAGGTAACATTGTTCTTCTTGGAAGAAATTTGATTTCAAATGTTTTATTCATTAATGTTCTTAATCACAACCTCATTAGTATAAGAAAATTATGTAATGAAGGTTACCTTGTGAATTTTAGGAATGAAAAGTGCTTAGTAGACAATTCCAAGGAAGAGTTTATTCTTTCTACCCATAGGAAAGAGAATGTTTACACAATAAACTTAGAAGAAGTTAGGATCCAAGATCTACCTTTCCTTAGTGCAATGGAAGATCATTCATGGTTGTGTCATAGAAGGTTAGGTCACTATAACCTTAGGAACTTATGCAAACTCTCAAAGAAAAGACTAGTTAAGGATCTACCAGATCTTAGATTTGATTCGTCTAAAGTTTGGGACCCTTTTCAATATATGTAAGAAACATAAATCAAGATTTAAATCAGTCGGTGAAGTTACAACTACTGATGCATTACAGTTAGTGCATATGTATCTTTTTGGTCCTACACAAACTGGAAGCATTCGGGGAAAGTATTATTTATTTTTCTTGGTTGATGATTACACTAGATTTACGTGGGTCAATTTTCTAGCAAAGAAGTGTATATATTTTTCTTATTTAAATAGTTTTAGATCCCAAGTTAAAAAAGATAAAACCCTTCCTTTGATAACTATTCATAGTGATCATGGAAGAGAATTTCAAAATTCTGATTTTAAAACTTTTTGTATTAGAAAAGGAATTACTCATAACTTCTCAGAACTGATAACACATCAAGAAAATGGTGTTATTGAAAGAATAAATTGAATTATTCAAGGGATAACAAGAACCATGTTGAGTGAGTATTCTATAGCCAAAAAATATTGGTCTGAAGTTGTAAGTACTACTTGTTATACTATAAATCGAGTTTTGATTAGACAGTTTCTTAATAAAACTCCATATGAGTTATATAATTCTGGAAAACTTAGACTTTCCTACTTTAAGGTTTTTGGTTGCAAAGTATTCATTATAAATACTAAAGATAATATTCATAAATTCGCACCAAAATCTGATGAAGGAGTTTTTCTAGGATACTCTACAACTTCTAAGGCTTATAGAGTTTTCTATAAAAACACTTGTACTGTTGAAGAGACAGTACATGTGAAATTTGATGAAACTGATCCTTTTTTTAAACAACCCCAACCTATATATTTGGATGTATTTTCAAAAACAGATTATTAACCATTGTTATAAGATTCTTATGATAAGGAAAATTCCCAAGAAAATGTTTATGAAGCATTTACCCCAGAAGATTTTCTACCCTATATTAATGAAAAGGATTTACAAGACCCAAATCAGTTGTTTCTAATGAATCATCCTAGTGGTAGTATCAATGGTGATTTAAATCAACCTATAAGGACTAGAAGTTCCTTAAGAAATTAAGTAGAACATCTAGAATTTCTTTCCCAATTAGAACCAAAAAGCACTGATGAGACTTTAGGTGATGGTGATTGGATAAAATCCATGCAAGATGAGCTAAAAGAATTAGAAAGGAATAAAGTATGGACCTTTGTTGAAATACCTAAAGAAACTTATATTATTGGAGTAAAATGGGTCTTCAGAAATAAATGTGATGAAAATGGAATCATTGTAAGAAATAAAGATATATTAGTTGCTAAAGGCTATAATCAATAAGATGTAATAGACTATGAAGAAACCTATGCTCCAATAGCTAGACTCAAATCTATTCGTATTCTACTTACCGTTGCAGCTTTCTTCAATTTCAAACTCTTTCAAATGGATGTGAAATGTGCTTTTCTTAATGGTTATGTTCAAGAGGAAGTTTTTGTTGAACAACCTTATGGTTTTGAAGATACAAAACATCCTGATCTTGTTTTTATACTTATCAAAGCTTTGTATAGACTTAAGAAAACCTCTCGAGGCTGGTATGATAGACTTACAGGATTTTTGCTTCAAAATAATTGTGTTAAGAGAAATTCATATCCAACCCTTTTTATAAATAAAGATAAGAAAAATGTTTTGATTGTTCAAATTTATGTTGATGACATCATATTTGGTTCAAATCAGCAATATTTAACTGATTCCTTTGTGGATCTAATGAAATCTGAGTTTGAAATGAGTATGATGGGTGAGTTAACATTTTTCCTTGGTTTTCAAATATATCAAAAAAACCAGAAAGAATCTATATATCCCAACATAATTATATTAAATATCTTCGTAAAAAGTATGGATATGAAAACACTAAAAGTAAAAGTACTCCCATTGGTACCTCAAGCACACTTGATCTCGATGAAGTTGGAAATCTAGTGGATAAAACATCTTTTAGAGGTATGATCGTAAGTTTACTATACTTGACAGCTAGTCATCCAGACTTAATTTTTTCAGTATGCTTATGTGAAAGATATCAATCCAACCATAAGGAATCTCATTTAAAGGCGCTGAAAATAATTTTTTGCTACATAAAGGGAACCATTGATTTAGGACTTTTCTATACTTCTGGAAATGATTTTGTTTTGAATTTTTTTTCAAATCCTGACTTTGGTGGATGTAGAGTGGATAGAAATAGTTTATCCAGAACTTGTCATTTCATATAAGATTCCTTAGTCTATTGGTCATGCAAGAAGCAACACTCAGTAGCACTTTCCACTGCTGAAGCTGAATATGTAACAGCTGGAAGTCGTTGTGCTCAAGTGTTGTGGATGCAACACACACTCACAAAGTATGGTATGAGTTTTACCACAACACAAATTTTTTATGATAATAAAAGTGAAATTACCCTTAGTAAAAACCTTGCACATCACTCTCGTGCAAAAAACATAGTAATTAGACATCACTTCCTTAGAGATCACACACAAAAAAAGAGATATAATTATTCAATTTATCAGAATGTAAGATCAACTTGCTGATATTTTCACAAAATCTTTACCCTCCGATAGATTTTAATACATTAAATAGAAGTTAGGAATGATAATCGTAAGGTAATATTCCTTTTTAACTTTCTATTAAACCAATCTCATTAAAGTAATAAACTCTTTTTCATAGGGGGGGTACATTTTCTTGAAAGTTTTTTTTCTTTTCATATTTTTGGTAATGAAGTCTTTCATAATTTTCGTAATGAAGTCTTTCATATTTTTCGTAATGCATTTTTTCATATTTTTCATAATGAAGTTTTTCATATTTTTCATAATAAATTTTTTCTTATTTTTTTGTACTTGAAATTTTTGTAATGAAGATTTTCGTACTTGAAATTTTCGTACTGAATATTTTCGTACTTGAAAATTTCATAATATAAATTTTTGTATTTGAAATTTTCATAATGAATATCTGTGTATTTTTTTCGTACTCAGATTTTTTGGAATCTAAATTTCTTCAAGAAGAATTTTCCTCAATACAAATAATCTTCCTAGCAATCCGAAAGGTATTATTCTTTCTTGGATTTTCGTAATCACCTTTTATTTTCTGGAAGTTTCATTTGTTTTTAAAATTACTCGAATTTAAGTTTCCTTAAATCCGAATGTTTTCCTTTAAAAACCTCAAAATATCTGATCCTACAAAATTTTCCTTGAGGCTATCATTTCAACCGTCAGATCTGATCAGGAGAATTCTCATCCATTAGATTCAGATGGGAAGATAAACTGTCGCATCAATGCCTATATAAAGGGGGCCCCCGATGGTTGTCCCACATCAGTTTTCAAAGATTTTTCATATCGAAGCTCTTCCCCACTACTACCAACAATCAGATCCTTAAGTTATGGGTTCAGGGTTTTATCATACCGAGAAAGGGTGACAAGGACACCCTAGAGAAAAGTGATATGTATATCTTGGATTTTTTGATAAATCTAAGGAAGATCAATCTGATGGAGCATATTTTCATTACGATAGAGAATATCAAAAATGGGAATTTGATAGCATAGATAATTATGTATCCTACCCTACTCTCCAACTTTATTGTTCAGTGTCTTTAGTCCTTCAAGATTCCTTACAGATCCAAGCTGATGAATTGCAAAGTTATGATTGTCAGTGATGAAACTTTTAAAATAATGAATGTTGGATTTTTTAATGATTATAGAGAGTTTTATGATCTACTAGTATAATAAGGAGAAGCCATTCCAAATAATGTATAAGAGGCTGAACCATCGAAGAAGGCTGGAAATAAAAGAAAATTGAAGGAATTAGAAGTTGAAGAAAAAACCCCTATGACCAAAGAAACTCAATCTGCACCTCCAAATCCCAAGAAGCAGAAAGCATATCCGGATGAGGTCGTAGTCAAATGAAGGGAGGATAAAAAGAATTGAAAGGAAGGAGATCCATTTTTTGGACTAGATCCTACTGACGCCAAGGATATAAAAGAAAATATTGATGAAGATCTTGAAAATAAAGACAAAGAGAAGAATCAGAAGAAGAAGATGTCCGCGGCTGAAATTGTACAATCCCTTCTAAGGGACACTGAAATAGAATTCGAGAACATTCTTGTACTAAAATATTTCTTAGTAGAACCATTACCTGAGACTCTATAAAAGAAGTTCATGACTCCGGAAAAAGTGCTTGAAATGGTTGTCGAAGAAAAGGAAGTTTTAGTAGAAGTACAAGAAGCTAAACGCAGTGATGATACAACTGATCTGATAGAGTAAGTTGAAGACTTTCATGAGAAGGAAAGTTCTTCTAAAAAATTATCAATCCAAACTTCTTAAGATGAATATTCAAGACTTTCTACTCCTGGGGTTGATGAAGAATATGAAGAGGAAGTGAACAAATTAATTGAGTAAGAGAGTCATAATCATGACTGCATACACCCTGAGGATATTGATGCAGGAGCCATGAAATAAAAAATTGATGAATATAATATTGTTCCATTATCTGAAAGAGAGCATGAATCTCCAGATGAAGAATCTGTTCTGAGGACAAATAAGGAAAAGAAGGTGGTTTCTGATACACCTTCTAAATTTATTTTGAGGAAGAAGGAAGTTGTAATATCTTTTAAGAGAAAGCTGGTTGATCTAGAGGAAGAACCATTACCTAGAAGATTGTCATATTCAGAATCATCAGCTCTGGGACATGCTTTTTTCATTCAATATCTTAAGAATCTTCTTAAAACCATTCGGATCTTTCCAACCATTGAATCCATATGTCAAATGCTTCAATATAGTATGAATTGGTAATTAGATTTTGTATCCATGGTGATGGATAGGTGCATAAATATTGAGGATGATTACAAGAATTTCCTTATCAACTATGAATCCCACAAAAAATCTTGCAAGAAGATGGTTAGTTGGTTGAAGAATATTGTTGAAGATTTGAGAGAGCTTTATGACTTTCAAAATGATTTTAAGGAAACTTTTGATACTCAAGACAGAAAAATAAAGGATCTCACAAATAGCTTTCAGGTAAATCTTAATCTTGAATATAATACTCGAATTCAGGATGTCAAATATCTGAATGGAAAGTTAAATTATGTTGTTCAAAGTTGGAAAATAGAAAGGAATCTCCGGATCAAGATTGAAGAGAAGTTTTTAAATCAAGAAGACCTATTGAAGGCTCAGGAAGAGGCTCTGAAGACTCAGGATGATATGATCAAAGCCTTAGAGAAGAAAGAAGAGGAAGATCACAAGGAGCTAAAGAAGCTAAAAACCATTGTCAAGAAATTGATACCCAAGGAAAAGGAAGGAAAATAGATCAATCGGATATTTTGTTGTGTTTTTCTCCATGAACAAATTATTTATATCTTGATGTGTCACGAACCAGCCCGGGTCGACCCTGAACCGGTCACCCGAGCTGGTCCGTGGAAAGTCCCGAGGAGCGTTCCCGATCCCCCTAAGATGGCAACAAGTGTCGGGAATTAAAAATTTCAATCGTTGGGAACGATTTCAGCCCAAACTAAAAACAGTATCAAAGAACAAATATAAACCAAACAAACAGACGAACACTAAAGACATAAACAAAACTACACCATGACATACCTCCACGTGACCTCGCGGGTCACCACCCAACTACAACCAACGTCTCCCCCTCACTGAGCGACTCAAGCCAGGAAAACCTGAACACGAGAAACCTACAACTGAAAAGGTAAACGATAGGCGTGAGAACAAAAAGTACTCAGTAGGTGAGCCCCACAACAAAACCCAAAACACTGCCAGTAAATAAAGAATCCACATATTCCAAGTTTGAACTACAATGTATAGAAGTAAGCTTTCATAATGCCTTACTTGAAAATAAAACACGAGACATTTTTCTTATTCCTTTTTTTTAAAGTTAGTTCTCTTTCATCATTTTTAAACTCATTCCAAAAAGAAAAGTGTTACATTTTCAAATCTTACCCAAAGAGAATAAAGCATTTTCATTTGAAAACCATTTTCCCAAAGTCTAACAGTACAGGCTGTGAAGGATGACTGAAAGTAAACAAGCAGGGAAAACAAGTGCAAGTAAAGGTAAACAAGCAAGGAAAACCAAGTGCAAGTAAAAATAAACCAGAAGTTATCATCAATAACCATGGGCGATCCTAAACATCCCTAGAAAACCCCTGGACGTACTCAGGTTCAGACTACATTCTGGCGTGGTAATCCATAGTCAATAACCAACTGACCGCCCTAATAGCCAACCAGTGGCACATCTCTCCTGGCCTGTCCACAACTCCAGGGGGTACTAACCCATCTAATCAGGGTTAGCAAGCAACTGTCACTCGATAATCTACAAGACGCCCAGGAACCCATGGTGGTTTTAGTAACACTGTGTAAGTGGGAGAACCTCGCACGCGTGACTCATCTCACCGCACTTTCCAACCCCTTACACGGACATCACTACATGACAACCCTCGAAGGGAAGTCCCCCTATAAAGATTCCCTCACAAGTACGTTTATATATATATATAATCACTTCACATTTATTAAAGTGTCAATCGGGCCGTCATGTCATTTACATTTTGACCATTTCATATTAAAGCATTTCTAAAGGGATATTACACACGCCATTACATTGAAAACCAAAAACACAGTTAGAACTTTATTTAAGAAACTCAAATCAGCATGTTAAACCTGAAACACACTGGTTTCACAAGTAGAATCATTTTCCAATATCCAAATGCACCCCACTTTTATCAAGAGCCAAACGGGCCTTTAATCACTTTTTGAAGAAACACCATTTCTCAAATGAAAGACAAACTTTTGTTCACGTGACAAAGGAAAACATTTCTCGTCAACCAAGAACCACACATTAGGTTTCCAAAATCAAGTTTAAGGATCATACGGCCATTTTCTCTAATCCAAGTTCTAAGAAACACCTTTTCCATTAACAATACATCTACTTAATTTATACACGCCAAAAAAATTTCAAAGCCCAATTCAACATGTTTGTCATTATTCAGGAAGAACCATATAGCAACACTACCATGGAAACACACAATTAAATCCAAGAAAACACTTTCAATGAACCGCTAGAATTAAAACAGCTTTAATCATCAGGAGATCACCACACCATAAATAACTACTTAATAATACTTTTAAATTTACTGAAACTTAATAAAAAGTCAAGGAATAAATAAATTCTAAATTTAAAGGCGAGTGCAAAGGGAGACCTACCTCAAAACGCAGCTCGAAATGAAAAACGACACCGTGCAAAACTCCCGTTGTGTAATGGTCGCACTGTATTGCGTCGTTAAACCGGTCCTAAAACAAAAGACCGTTAAACGGGTCCAGCGATAATAATAACATAATAGTAATAACAATCATAATAATAATAATGTGAAAATAATAATGGTGATAACAATAACATCATAATAATAATAACACAATATAATAATAATAATAATGATATAATAATAATGACAATCATAATATGGCATGATTATAATATAATAATACAATAATAATAACAATAATAATAATATAATAATAATAATAATAGCATAATCATAATAATGACCATAACATAACAAAATAATAACTTAATAATAATAATAATAATAATCTTAATAATATATTAATAATACTAATATAATAATAATAATAACATACTTTAATAACAAGAATAACATAACAATAACAATTTAATAAGTATAACAATAATATAACAATAATATAATCACAATAATAATAATATAATGATAATAATAATAACTTAGCATAATTATAATATTATAATATAATAATAATAAAAATGATAAGATAATAGTAATAATAATAATAATAATAATAAAATAATAATAATAATAATATAGCAGTAATAATAAAAATAATAACTTAATAACATGATAATAATAATAATAATAGTAAAAATAATAATAATAATAATAACATAATAATAATAAAATAATTATTAATATGATAAAAATAATAAACGTTATATAAGATTAACTTAAAAATAAAAATAAAAATAAAAAAACAAACTTACAGCGGAGGGGGGGTTGCAGAGCAGCGGGGTGAGGGAGGAGGCGGCAAGCGGGGTCGCCGGACGGCGACGGCTGGAGGCGGGCGCGATGACGAGTAAGGGTCGGGACGCCGGAAGGGGGGTTGCGCGGGGAAGCCGGGACGGGGCCGGCGTGAGGCTGGGGCGCCGGCGAGTGCGGCGACGAAGGGGAAGGGGTCGGCGGTGGGGCGAAGGGAAACAGGGCGGCGGCAAGGTGCGGGGCGTGGTGGCTTGCTGGCCGGAAAGAGACCGGCGGGGCGGCCGGGAGCAACAGAGGGGTGCACCGGAGGTCGGGCGTATAGAGGATGTCGGGACACCGGCGAGGCGGCAGGTCGGGAGGCCGGGTGCAAGACCGCCGGACAAGTCGCCGGAGGGAGGGGAGGTCCGCCGGACGGGAGGGGAGGCCGGCGGCTGGGCGTGGCGACGGAGCAGGAGCCGGACGCCGTGGGGGGAGCGGGGTCTGGGCAGAGCGGGGCGTAGACGGGGAGCTGGTGCGGCGGACGGCGCACCGGAGCGGAAGGGGAGGTGTTGCGCGAGGGAGAAGAAAGAAAGGGGAGAGAGGAGAGAGAGGGAGCGCCGCCAGGGGGAAAACCGGATTAGGGTTAGTTTTAGGTTTATCATATATATATATATATTAATAATAATAATAACAAAAATAATAATAATGAAAATGAAAATAAAAATAATAATATGATAAATTAATTAATTAAATCAAATCAAATCTTAATAGTAATAATAAAACTTTATAAACGTAATAATAATAAAACTTTATAATAATAATAGTAATAAAATATAATAATAAGTAAAAATTAGTTAATTATAATAATAATTATTCTGATCAAATATTTAAAATAATAAAATCATTTAAAAATAACACACATATATATATTTATACATATATAGATATATATATATATATATATAAACATAAATACAATAAACATTTATATATAAACATATATAGACATAAACTTATATAAGCATATATATATATACATATATATACATATATATATATATATATATATATTACTACACACATATATAAACATATATAAGAACACCACAATAATGATAACACAATTCAAATAGTGAGAGTAGTAAAATGTCAATGCAAAGACTTTAGTATTTAAAACGCCGGGTGAGCACATAGTCACCCGGGTTGAATGCACGGTAACTGCTAGCGATGTGGTGACCGCGCACCAGCGCGAAACCACCAATCGCAATTAATCTTTGAAAAATTTAAACCGAGACCAAGAAAGGAGAAAAAATTACAGACGTCCGTGGTCGGGGTGTGACAATTCTCCCCACCACAGACACTTTCTGCCCCCAGAAAGTCACCAGGCCACAAGTCAACCAAAATCCAAGTCTATGCCCAAACAGAACTAAAGGAACTGAAGAAAACTGAGATTCTCGGGGATGACCTTACTCTACACAGGTCACACCCGACCGATTCAAGAGAAAACTGAGGTCCGAGATTGAGGGGAGAACACGAAGGGGTTCTCCCCACCACAAGAGCTCAACTTGTGTAGGAAAGTTGACCATCTAAATAGAAAACCCTAGGAAAAAAAGGGGGGGTCGATGCGGGAACTCCCAACCAGTTTAAATCAACTCTTATAGCACGATTGAAGAACAAAACCTTTGTCGAAACGTTGAACCCACAACCAAAGTCAACGGCCTTCAGCACTAGGGGGAAAACCAATGGAAAAGAATTAACCAGACACTGAATCGGAAAAATGACCCATTGAAGTCCACGAAACAAAACCACATTGGATAACATAACTACAATGAGGTCAACCCACACAAGGATCAAACACACTATTAAGAAGGACACACGATTCAGAATATCACCTCCACACGACAAGTCTGCTTAGATTATCATAGAACAAGTCCATCATAACTTTATGGAAAAACCACGCATTTACAACGCTGTTGAAACTTCAATAGCAGGGAAACAAAAATAAAAAGGGTTTTCAGTTATCCCATCATCAATACGGAAAACAGAACCTGGACCAAGGCTTCACAACCCTGGGAACTGCTGACTGTGCGCGAGCTTCACCCCGAGACCTGAGGTTGGGGCTCTGATGGCTGAAGCATCTCCCGCCTCATAGTCAGGTACTGACACTCTCCAATCACATCGTCCTCTTCATGCGACGCTTCCTGCAAAACTTCTCCAGATGACCCAGACAACCGCAGTGATGACACGTCTTCGGAGTGTTGCGACAAGATGGATTTGAATGCCCGAAACGACCACACTGATAGCATACCATCGAACGATCTGATGAACTGGAAGTTGGGACCAAAGGGAATAACTCCTTAGGAACAGGTATCTCTGGTGCCTTTTCCTCACCAGAGGGGGAACTCTTACGAACAACAACAGGGGACGCTGAAGTATTAACCACCCGCACATCGGAAACTAACTCATCCAAGAAAGCTTCCTCCACCAGCTTCTCGAAACAAAGGTCTTTAGAAGGGAGGACTTTCTCCTTGATTTCTGAACGAAGACCCCAGTGAAAAGAGGGGCCTTCATGAGCTCATGCGACGCTACCTCTAGAGAAAATGAAATCAGTTCCTTGAAATGGTCAACATATGCCTTCACTGTCCGTTGGCCTTGTTGAATATACACAAGCTCTCTCTTTTTCTCCATCTTCATTTCCTCAGGTACAAACCATTGGATGAAAACTGTTTTAAAGACATCCCACGTCATTTCAACTTGCATTGACGGTGGGGTAACCATCTTCCACCGGTCCAGAGCTGGACCCTCAAACAACTCCACAATTGCACGAACCTTAACATTATCAGGAGTTCCCAAAATTCTAAAGACACGCTCCACTTCCTCGATCCATTCCACTGCCTCTAGCGGACCCCAATCACCATGGAGAATGGGAAAAGTCCGAGGAGGAACAAAAACTGGGCATGACCTATCAGAATCCTTAAAGACCTTTTAGGGCGGCATTTCCTGAGTGACATATAAATCACAAAGCCAAAACCAATATCAACCCGAAGCAACCTCAATAAAAGCGCCTTCATCAAAAACAGTCAGCACAAAGACCAAACAAACACAAACACAACCCAAATAAAATATTCTTTTTAAAATCCCCTTTTAATTTTAGACTTTAAAACCAACCTCTTTCAAGACTACTTTCCAAAACCAATCCACTTTCAAACCAAAAACATTCCAAAACCGTTTTCCCTTTAAAACTAGTTTAGAAAACAAGGTCAAGTCTTTAATTTCAGATACACACCTAGGTAATCTCATGAACTGTTGCACATGTCTTTATCCACTATCCATAAATACTCGTACCAATGTGAATTTTCCATGCATTCTCACACATGTGCAATCGTTCATAAAGAGGACCTGAGGTTTCACCCCAAACCATTCTGAACCAACTCCAAGCAAACAATAGATTTTCAAATCAAGAGATTTCAGTTTTAAAACTCATTTCATACATTTAAAATCTTCTAAAAGAAACCAGTCCAATTTTTCAAAAACCCTTTTTCATTTCCAACAACGTACTTACGCAGACCAAAACAAAAGAAGCATCCGAAATTGCATTAACCACTAGAGTGATGGACTAGTAGTCACGCTCAACCTAGCGACATGGTAGTGGGCCATGTCCCAAGTCAGCGTCGACCACTAGGAGGAATTCAAACCATGTACTCAGACCCCACATGGGTCACTACTCCATGTGAAATTGCGATGTAATGTCGGCTTGCCTCCATTATCATCTCTCAATCCAAGACAAACCAGAAAAGACAATAACACAATTCCTGAACTACCCCTAGTAACTCGAGGATCAGTGCGAGCAAGAGTTCGCGATGCTCTTCTCGTACCTACCCCTTGAGTTCCGACAGTCCTAATCTCCTTCTACCGGACAACCCAAAATAACAAGAACCAGATCTGATACCATTTTGTCACAAACCAGCCCGGGTCGACCCTGAACCGGTCACTCGAGCCGGTCTGTGGCAAGTCCCAAGGAGCGTTCCCGATCCCCCCGGGATGGCAACAAGTGTCGGGCATTAAAAATTTCAATCGTTGGGAACGATTTCAGCCCAAACTAAAAACAGGATCAAAGAAAAAATATAAACCAAACAAACAGACGAACACTAAAGACATAAACAAAACTACACCACGACATACCTCCATGTGACCTCGCGGGTCACCACCCAGCTACAACCAACGTCGCTCCCTTAATGAGCGACTCAAGCCAGGAAAACCTAAACACGAGAAACCTGCAACTGAAAAGGTAAAAGATAGGCATGAGCACAAAAAGTACTCAGTAGGTGATCCCCACAACCAAACCCAAAACACTTCCAGTAAATAAAGAATCCACATATTCCAGGTTCGAACTACAATGTATAGAAGTAAGATTTCATAATGCTTTACTTGAAAATAAAACACGATACATTTCTCTTATTCCTTTTTTTTAAAGTTAGTTCTCTTTCATCAGTTTTAAACTCATTCCAAAAAGAAAAGTGTTACATTTTGAAATCTTACCCAAAGAGAATAAAGCATTTTCATTTGAAAACCATTTTCCCAAAGTCTAACAGTACAGGCTGTGAAGGATGACTGAAAGTAAACAAGCAGGGAAAACAAGTGCAAGTAAAGGTAAACAAGCAAGGAAAACCAAGTGAAAGTAAAAAATAAACCAGAAGTTATCAGCAATAACCACGGGCAATCCTAAACATCCCTAGAAAACCCCTGGACGTACTCGGGTTCAGACTACCTGCAGTCGTGGTACTCCATAGTCAATAACCAACTGGCCGCCCAAATAGCCAACCAGTGGCACATCCCTCCTGGCCTGTCCACAACTCCAGGGGGTACTAACCCATCTAATCAGGGTTAGCAAGAAACCATCACTCGATAATCTACAAGACTCCCAGGAACCCATGGTGGTTTTAGTAACACTGTGTAAGTGGGAGACCCTCGCACGCGTGACTCATCTCACCGCACTTGCCAACCCCTTACACGGACATCGCTACACGACAACCCTCGAAGGGAAGTCCCCCTGTAGAGATGCCCTCACAAGTACATTTATATATATATATAATCACTTCCCATTTATTAAAGTGCCAACCGGGCCGTCATGTCATTTACATTTTGACCATTTCATATTAAATCATTTCTAAAGGGATATTACACACGCCATTACATTGAAAACCAAAAACACAGTTAGAACTTTATTTAAGAAACTAAAATAAGCATGTTAAACCTGAAACACACTGGTTTCACAAGTAAAATCATTTTCCAATATCCAAACGCACCCCACTTTTATCAAGAGCCAAACGGGCCTTTAATCACTTTTTGAAGGAACACCATTTCTCAAATGAAAGCCAAACTTTTGTTCACGCGACAAAGGAAAACATTTCTCGTCAACCAAGAACCACACATTAGGTTTCCAAAATCAATATTAAGGATCATACGGCCATTTTTTCTAATCCAGGTTCTAAGAAACACCTTTTCCATTAACAATACATCTACTTAATTTATACACGCCAAAAACATTTCAAAACCTAGTTCAACATGTTTTTCATTATTCAGGAAGAACCATCTAGAAACACTACCATGGAAACACACAATTAAATCCAAGAAAACGCTTTCAATGAACCGCTAGAATTAAAACAGCTTTAATCATCAGCAGATCACCACACTATAAATAACTACTTAATAATACTTTTAAATTTACTGAAACTTAATAAAAAGTCAAGGAATAAATAAATTCTAAATTTAAAAGGCGAGTTCAAAGGGAGACCTACCTCAAGACGCAGCTCGGAATGAAAAACGACATGGTGCAAAACTCTCGTTGCGTAATGGTCGCACCGTATTGCACCGTCAAACCGGTCCTAAAACAAAAGACCGTTAAACGGGTCCAGCGATAATAATAACATAATAGTAATAACAATCATAATAATAATAATGTGAAAATAATAATGGTGATAACAATAACATCATAATAATAATAACACAATATAATAATAATAATGATATAATAATAATGACAATCATAATATGGCATGATTATAATATAATAATACAAAAATAATAACAATAATAATAATATAATAATAATAATAGCATAATCATAATAATGACCATAACATAACAAAATAATAACTTAATAATAATAATAATAATAATAATAATAATCTTAATAATATATTAATAATACTAATATAATAATAATAATAACATACTTTAATAACAAGAATAACATAACAATAACAATTTAATAAGTATAATAATAATATAACAATAATATAATCACAATAATAATAATATAATGATAATAATAATAACTTAGCATAATTATAATATTATAATATAATAATAATAAAAATGATAAGATAATAGTAATAATAATAATAATAATAATAATAAAATAATCATAATAATAATATAGCAATAATAATAAAAATAATAACTTAATAACATGATAATAATAATAATAATAGTAAAAATAATAATAATATAATAATAATAATAACATAATAATAATAAAATAATTATTAATATGATAAAAATAATAAACGTTATATAAGATTAACTTAAAAATAAAAATAAAAATAAAAATAAAACAAACTTACAGTTGCGGAGCAGCGGGGTTAGGGAGGCGGCGGCAGGCGGGGTCGCCGGACGGCGACGGCTGGAGGCGGGCGCGGTGACGGGCAGGGGTCGGGACGCCGGAAAGGGGGTTGCGCGGGGAAGCCGGGACGGGGCCGGCGTGAGGCTGGGGCGCCGGCGAGTGCGGCGACGAAGGGGAAGGGGTTGGCGGTGGGGCGAAGGGAAACAGGTAGGCGGCAGGGTGCGGGGTGTGGTGACTTGCTGGCCGGAAAGAGACCGACGGGGCGGCCGGGAGCAGCATAGGGGTGCACCGGAGGTCGGGCGTGCAGAGGAGGTCGGGACACCGGCGAGGTGGAAGGTCGGGAGGCCGGGTGCAAGACCGCTGGACAAGTCGCCGGAGGGAGGGGAGGTTCGCCGGACGGGAGGGGAGGCCGGCGGCTGGGCGTGGCGACGGAGCAGGAGTCGGACGCCGTGGGGGGAGCGGGGTCTGGGCAGAGCGGGGCGGAGACGGGGAGTTGGTGCGGTGGACGGCGCACCGGAGCGGAAGGGGAGGTGCTGCGCGAGGGAGAAGAAAGAAAGGGGAGAGAGGAGAGAGAGGGAGCGCCGCCAGGGGGAAAAACCGGATTAGGGTTAGTTTTAGGTTTATCATATATATATATATATTAATAATAATAATAACAAAAATAATAATAATGAAAATGAAAACAATAATAATAATATGATAAATTAATTAAATAAATCAAATCAAATCTTAATAGTAATAATAAAACATTATAAACGTAATAATAATAAAACTTTATAATAATAATAGTAATAAAATATAATAATAAGTAAAAATTAGTTAATTATAATAATAATTATTCTGATCAATTATTTAAAATAATAAAATCATTTAAAAATAACACACATATATATATTTATACATATATAGATATATATATATATAAACATAAATACAATAAACATTTATATATAAACATATATAGACATAAACTTATATAAGCATATATATATATATATATATATATACATATATAGACATATATATATATATATATACATTACTACACACATATATAAACATATATAAGAACACCACAATAATGATAACACAATTCAAATAGTGAGAGTAGTAAAATGTCAACGCAAAGACTTTAGTATTTAAAACGCCGGGTGAGCACATAGTCACCCGGGCCGAATGCACGGTAACTGCTAGCGATGTGGTGACCGCGCACCGGCGCGAAACCACCAATCGCAATTAATCTTTGAAAAATTTAAACCGGGACCAAGAAAGGAGAAAAAATTACGGATGTCCGCGGTCAGGGTGTGACATGATGAAATCATGGATGTCTGTTTTTGTTTGGATGTTTGTACTAATATTTCAGGTATCATATTTTTTTTCCATTCCCTCAAATTCTTTTTAAAAATCACAAAGGGGGAGAAAGGAAGAAGAATAATAAGTAAATAATAAATATCCCCAAGTGGGAGTTTATCTAAGGGGTAGTTTTCCATTACGAATATTTTCATACTCAATATAATGAAAATTCTCATTCCTGAAATCTATAATACGTTCCTTAGTGTTCAAAAGCCTAAGGGGGAGTTCTTCGTATTCATCTTTTCAAATGTAAAAAGGGAGATAAGTTTTATTTCAAATTCTAGGAAATTTTCTAAAGTCCTTATATTCTTTTTCGTAAGGATGTTTGTGCTTTCCAAAAAGGGGGATATTGTTGGGTAAATAAGGTTTTCCTTATGACTTTTTCATTCCTTCATATTTGGGGGAGATTGTTAAGTCAATGAGTTTTCCTTATGACTTTACCATTCCTTTTTGTCTTTAAAATCACAAACACCTTATCTCAAGGAAAATCTCTTTTTACCCTATGTTTTACTTCTATAAGGAAAATTTTCCTTCCCCAAGAAAATTTATCCTTACGATGTTTTCAGTGTTCATATCATAATTTTTCTAAGTATAAAATTTGGTTTGAAACCAAAACCTTAGAATCCTATAAATACCTAGATATGAATCATTATATTTTAGGATCCAAATTCCCAGAATTCTGATTACAAATTCTGGTTATGAACTCTTTTATGTTCCGACTCCCAATTCTGATTATGAATTCTGGTTATGAACTCTTCTATGTTCTGACTCCGAATTCTAATTACGAATTCTGGTTATGAACTCTTCTGAGTTGTGACACCAAATTCTGATTACGAATTCTGATTACAAATTCTAGTTACAAACTCTTTTGAGTTATGAATCTGAATTCTGATTACGAATTCTAATTACGAATTCTGGTTACAAACTCTCCTAAGTTTTGACTTCGAATTCTGAATACGAATTCTGGTTACAAACATTTCCAAGTTCTGACTCTGAGTTCTCTAAATACAGACACCTATCTCTTATGAGTTCTGACTCTGAATTCTCATGAACTCTGACTCTGAACTTTGTAAGTTCTGGTTCTAAATTCCTAAGAATCCAGATTCAAGATTTCCTTTAAATTCAGACTCCGGAATTCTATAGAGTTCCGGTTCTTAATTCTTAGAAAACAGAATCCTAATATCCTTATATTATAGACTCAGAATTCAATTTTGGTTATACTTCTATCTTTCATATTTCCTTACAGTATGAATATTGGATCTTATTTATGTAATCATATTTTTTCTTACACTTTCTTTGTTATAAAACAATTTCGTGCATTCAGTTACTAACTTACCGTTGTTTGAGTGAAATGTGTAGAGGTCCCTCTGAAATTAAAGAAAAAATATGACCGTTGGAGGATGGATATTACTGTTGAAGTCATGCCTATAAATAGGAGCTCATTTGAAAGAGCTCACAATAAGTTTATCAATCTAGAGATTACATGTTGCTGCAGTGATTTCTAGAGAGAGAGAGGCTTTATTGCTTTTTGCGTACTGAACTTCTTGTTCAGATTTTCTTTGTGTGACTCCAATTGTTGTTGTGAACAATAGAGGTCTTCTAGGGATAGTAATATAGAGGTTTCGTCTACCTTGAAGTTGAGGGATTCCTTGTTGAGGAAGACAGAGGTATCGACTACCTTGAAGTTGAGGGCTTGCGGGGATAGCAAGACAGACTCCGATCTTCATATCGAGATATTATCTGGGTGTGGGTAAGACAAACTTTCTTGAAATTATAAATCAAGGGACCTTTGTCCAAGGTTGTTGGATACCCTTCTCTTTGGGTTAAAATACTTACTACTATTACTTGTTTTGTTACAATTTTTCCACTATATTTGTATTGTTGAAGAGAGTATAACAATCTTATACTTCCTTATACTTGTACTCTGATTTAGTAAGATTCTATATGCTTGAAGGTAGAATATTTATCTTTGTAAACTTGCAATAAGTTTCATTTTCTTGAACAATCTTTGCAGATTCACTTTCTCGAAATCATATTTTTGGATTCAAGCAAGTGTGTAGAACTAGAGGTTTTTTGAATTACCTTATTTAACCATGTTAAAAATAATCATCTTTAAAAGTTCCAAAGGAATTTTTAAAAGTATACAACTCACCCCCCCCCCCCCCTCTTGTATTTGAGTATCTACATCATGGTTTGATACTACAATCAGTATCATATCTATTGTATCTTTCGATCCTACATTTGGTATTATAGAGTATATCATACTCACATACCATCTCAACACTAACCACCATTGAAATACTTATAAATATATCTCAAAATTTCTTCACGGTTTTGAAAAGTAATATTATAAATAATATATATATGTGTGTGTAAGATGTGTTGTACTAATACTCAACCCTATATTAATAGCCTACTGAATAATTCTCTAAAACATTTAGGTAATCCTAAAATCCAGATGTGATACAATGGATTGTAGTACTCCATTAAACCATACCATTTCATTAATTTATATTATAGAAATATAATATTGAGATATATATTCTCAAATATATATGAAGTGTGGAAAAATTTTATTGTGATCCATTATAACCCAAATGGTGTTATAGACCTCAGATGTGTTGGGGAGTCCAATGACCAAGTCTAAGGGGACATTTCCCCATTTCCATTCTGCTATGGGTAATGGTTACAAAATACCCTTATACTTCTATATATCAACATTAACATGTTGACATACCTAGAATAGAGATATATATTCTACAATAACTCTCTTCATGCTATCCCAAAATAATTACACTTTTAAGTCTCTATAAATTCTACATCCTGGAAGAATAGTAATGATGAACTGTGATCCTCATCCAACAACTCCATCTTCAAATATGGAATGGATGGAACACATTCATGATTTTGAAATCTTATCATTCAATAAAAATTAATATTTAATTTGAGACCATTTCTCACCTTCTTCTAGAGTTCAACATCCTCACTATATAACTATTTAATCATTACATGGATATATGGTTTGAAATTCATTTGAGAAAGATAATATTCCTCCTCTTCCTTCAATATTCCCTCATCTGACATCTTCAAATCCATAAATATTGGATCTTTTGTGATCCTCATCGTAGATAAAATATAATGGTTCTTCCAACTCATATCATCTTCCACCTTGGTTAATTTCCTAACGTGGTAATGTATTGAGGAATCGTAATCATTAATTATCCACAATCATCTTCTATAGAAAATATACAAATAATTATCTATGAAAATAATTTAATATTATATGATCAATTTATATATATATATATATATCACACCATTCTTTGTAGAGATAATTCCACCATATCTTTAACTGAAAATTTGTCATATCTAACTTTGAATAATGAGTTGGGTTATTTTCCTCATGAACCACTAATTAGAATTATGCATTAGATATCACTATATTTTTTTACATGATAAAGAATCAAAATACCTTCATTGATAAATCACTATAGATTACAAATATTTCTACACTATAATGTAATGTATGAATAAGTGCAGTAAATAACCTATCATTATTTATAATATGTTTTACGTACATTCATTTCTACAAAGGGTCTAAGCTCCCTTGAAATTTATTTTACTGAGTAGATTTGATCATTATGATAAATTCTTCATAAATTGTTGATATTATATAGCCATAAAAGAAAGAAATATATCACAGTATTAGTGTTTGATCTTGGAAAACATTTAATAAATTTTTTCTTTGAAGGGTCATCTGATATACTATCACCTATGTTTATACATCTCACAAATAAAAAAATTATGAATTCAAAATTCACACTTGTTAAAATTTTCATAAATATTATCCTTCCGTAGTTTAATTAGAAATATCCTTAAGTGATATTTTTGTTCATCCAATATCTTTTTATATATTAGAATATCTTCTATAAAGGAAACCACAAAATGATAAATGTAATCTCTAAATCCTCTATAAATTAAATCAATGAATATTATAGAGAAATATATAAATCACCTAGAATAACTCTAACTTCATGATTACCATACCTCATAAATAATGTTTTATTGAGAATATTCTCTTTATTGTATCTCAATTGATTATATCTAAATAAAAGTTCAATCATTGAAATTTATTGATTCTCATTCTGTTTGTGAAACAAGTCATCAATTCACTGTATAGGATTCATGTTGTGGATTGTGATCTTGTAAATTTCAAAATAATCAATGAAATGTATCATTTATCCATTATTCTTTTCAATAAAACAACTTTTTTACCCATGGATGACGCATTGGGTTAAATGAATCCCTTTTAAATATTATCTTATAATTACTTATTAAAATATTTAAAATCAATAATGGTCATTCTATATGGGGTTTTTGAAATAGATTTTGCACTAAGAATGAGTTATATTTAAATTTAAACTTCATGATTCAATTGAAAACGTGAAAAATATTCCATAAAGACATTAACAAACTCCCTCTAAATAGGAAAATATTCATTGTTGAGTTTCTCCACAATAATCTAAGATAAACACCCCTTTAAGAAAAGGAATCATGGCCCCTATAATGGATGTAATTTTATTCAAAAGTTAATATTTTTCATTCTAATGATATAAAGTAATAGGTTGGTTCTGAATAACAAACACAACTTCCATTCCCCCCTAATTGATTTTTGATAAATGTATATAAATCCAATTTGTGTCCAAAATAACATCCAATTAAACTAGTGTAAGAATAATGATATTCAGAGGATGAAAATTAAAAAAAAATATAAATTATTGAAGAATCATAGACTTATGATGTGATCGTCATGAATTAAGGGTTTTTATAGCTGAATCAATATATAATATTTGAGGTGGTAATTTGATACCCATATAAACATCCATAGATATAAGAAAGTGTAAAGATAAAAAATAAGATAAGAACTATTCTAGAGTGGATTTTATGTGTAACTTTCATGTTGTAATTCACATAATTCACTTTGGTAATAGTGATGGAATGAGATTTTCCCTTTTCATTAGTCTTAAGTGTTTGTTGACATCAATCATTTAAAACCATTATATTGATGCACTAGTTTGGGTAATTTGAATATTTATTGAACATGAATAATTGGAGCATGAGTGGTGCATTATTTTCTATCTTCTATTCCTTAATTTATTTAATCATCCTAATTATCCACATTTGATATTTATTGGATTTATGAGCCACCTTTCCACATATTAAGAACCAATTAGTTGAATTCATTATATTTCTTTGATTTTTTCTTCCAAATCACTGACATGTGAATGGAGGGAATTTCATACCACCATGTAATTTTTTTTTCTTCATAAGACTATAACCTTATTTTTTATAAAAACCATTAGAATTGTTGGAATATCTAATTTCTATTTCCCCCTTTATTTCACATTGAATGATTTTTTTATATCTATAAAATAATATTACTTAAAATTTCTTTAAAAGAATTGGTTTTAAGCCACTAAAAAAATTAAAATTTTCCTTTAGGGAAATTGATTAGACTATAGTCACACATTTCATGATTTGTAAAAAAAATTATTAGGTTATAATATATTCATCATCTATTTTATTCTTCTCAAGAAATTTATTCTATTTATTTTTATATAGAATATAATTGTTTTATTACAAAAAAAATATCATCTTTATTTCATCACATTACTTGGATTCAATTTCACCCTCTTGTATAATATTCTAAAAAATATTCTGTAATTGGTTTGTCTCACCTTTCAAATGATAAACAGCCATGAAAAAAAATCGGGTTCTGAGCATTGAAGAATATAAATTATTTTATCAATGGTGATGATACAACTCTCAGCTATATGTTTACTAGAAGAAACACTAATAGAAGGTGGATATTTTCTCATTAAAGAATAAATAGTGATTTGTTCCCTTATTTTCTCATTTCAAATCTCAACATTATCCATATACAATGAGATTTTTATGAGTATAGAAAACGGTTTCTTCATTCTAGATCCAACTACATTTGGATACTAAGGTTGAAAATCATTGAATTTTTAATCACATTCATTTTTTAAAAAATATATTATAGTTCCATCCATTAACTAAACCCAAAAAATAAAGGTGTAAGTATAAAAATATAATAATAAAAGTGAAAAATCTTATAATAATGAAATAAAATTCATAGGATGTGTAAATCATAACTCTTTTTCAATATATGGGACATTTGTTTTAACCTAGGGAATCAATGGTCATTACCACGACATAGGATGTTTTCCTATACATAGTTATATACCCTATGGTTTTACTGAAGTTTTCTTATCCTAATCTCTAATGATTGGCTAATCTTTTCTCTCATACCAACTATAATGTTTCCAAATTTTAATGTATTAAAATTACATCAATTTTTATGAATATTCAATAATTTTTTAAAATACATTCCTAAAGACAATAATAGTTTAGTGTCTATGAGACTAGATACACAATCTTCTTAATTCATGAAATATCTCCATGATCTCACCCAAATATCACCCATTTATTACTCATCATAGAGATAGAGAGCGTAAAGCTATTCTTCATGAATTGGGGAAATGAATTTATGAAATGGTTATATTTGATGATATGTATCGGTTAACATGTGAGATATCAATCGATGATCATATAAAAGAATACAATAAGCATCATGGTATGATAATTTGAACATAAAGTACAATGTTTAAGACCAAAATGTCAATTATTATAAACATGACTCATTGACTAAATCTTAATCATTTTAAAGTACATGTATCATAAGAGAGAGAAATCATTATAAAATAAATCATGATTCGTAATTTCATGTCATAAAATTGTAGAACCATAAGAAGTTTAGAAACCATATCATTTGTCATGATTAACTACCAGGAACATAAAATCATAAGAGATCATGCCTCAATACATTTAACCCATATTAGATCGTGAAAATTGTCTTTTTCCAATAATACATAAAAAATATCTATTTTATTCCTATAATGAATCAAGAGAATCATAACATTTACAAAAGATATAACATTAGATATAAAGCAATACCCAATGCATTAGAGTGCAATATAATTCATATCCCATTCATAACATAATGAAAACCATGCACATGCTTTCCACAATATCATAAAAATTTATTAACTCAAAATATCTTAACCCATCCAAAGAATATGGTTTCCATAATAATTCTATAACCTCATCATATAATAAATCATGAAAAATAAATGAATTTTGAAAATATTTCATCATTATAGCCATGAACCATCCAAATGAAAAATAATGATGTTAACATTGGATCATATTCTTAGTAAATCATAAACACCACCTAATGTTGTTGTCATTGATGAATAAAAAGATTAATTAAAATATACTTAAGGGAAATACACTTTAACTTCTATAATAAATTCATTAAAATATAAAATATTCCAATATATTTTCAAAATAAATCATTCAAATGAATAATATATTTTTTTATTGGAAGATTCAATGCATTGGGTGTTCCTGGTGGTGTTAAATTATATTCCTTTCATATAAGTGAAAACATGAAAATTCCATTCACATTTTTTGGGTAAACATAAAAATATACATTATTTGGAGAATGATAAAAATATTTTCTTTTAAAACACTCTGTAAAAGATAAAAGCTGGGTAACAATTACTTTATGCTGTAATTGGTGATTATTTTTGACATTCATAAAATCATTTTTAGAAAACAATAGAATTAAAGTGAAATTGAAACATGGGTTAATTTAAAAAAATGTTATAAAAATTTGGAATCATCCTTTGGAAGAATCGTCCTTCTACAACCCACAATGCCATAATATCCCTTTCTACCCCAAAAAAGACTAGTCTTCAGACTTCCACTACATCATCTCCCATTCCCATCACCTAGATGAACTTCCATCATCACTAAGTTATTACCCACTAACACTCACATATCCCATTGTGACCATATTCTCAATCCATCAATTACACCTCCTTGTTATGTAAACCACTCTAAATTGAAGTCCCCCTAATCTCTTGTGCATGGGCCGAACCGTATCTACTATTGTCTAGCTACACATGATTTTTTATGAAACCTCACAACACATGATCATGCATGAGGTCTCATGAAATAGTCATATTCCCCTATGACGACCTTCCCTATTGTGTGAGACCCCTCGGTGACCCTACCCCCTTGGAAAACCATTTTGGATTGGCTGAAATGTTGTACAAATCAGGTCTACCTAATATGGAATGGATCTGAGGGGGTATTTCCAAAATAAAACTACCCTACACGGGTCTACATATCCCAAAATGGACTTGAGCAGGTTTTACCTCCCATGCAATGAGTCTGTAAGGGGTTCTGAGATCTTAGAAACAATTTAAAACAAAAAAAAAATCAATTTATTAATTTTTAGATAATTTTTTTTATAATATTATTAAAAATATTTATTTATTTTTGGTGGAAAATAAAATTAATTCATTAATATAATTTTTGGAACGAAAACATTAATTATTTATGGTACCAAACTACATAATATTTTTTAAATTTAGATAATTTAGATAATCTATAGAAATTCCCTCGAACATATATCTTTTTCATTTCATTTTTTATGAATCTTTTAATTTACCAATACACCGGCCTCAAGCATTGATCGCCCCCTTGTATATATGGGTTTATTTTCATGTAATATATAAATATTAATGTTTTTGAGGTCGGTATAATTATTTATTTATTTTTGGTTTGTGAATCATCTCAATGTTTAATATGTATAAGGGTATATGTGTCCATCAGTATGTATTCCTTCTTTATAATGATCTTCTCAAGACCCCCTTGATAAATTGTAAGTATGAATGTAATATTGATGATAACAGTGTAACCTATAAACCATGCCATGATAAAGTGGTATACCAGACTAGAATTGAAAACACTAAAATAGGGATGAGCTGAAATATGATTCAAGATAAAACTCATATATTATTACCCTAGGTAATGTATGATCCATTGAGTCTGAATGGATCAACCAATGTTAAATTCTCAAGATAAGTTGGGTAATTTATTTCTATAATGTAATGTTTATTAATATATTCACCTTCATGTCTATTGGGAACACATAAAAATGTGAAAATTTAATGATGATGCAATGAATGTATTATATTAATTCATGATCAGTTCGTAGTGCGACAAAATAGTAAGAATGTAATTAGTAGAAATGGATTACATAAATAATAAATAATAATACCCACAAAATAATTTTGATATTTTAACACCTTCTATTTCTTAAATATGAAAAAACAATCAGGTATATAGGATTCTTCTTATCCCTAGTGGAGGTTGACTAATCCTATCAAGTGTTCTTATAAGAGTGATCAGTTAAATTTACTAATTCTTCTAGAAAAGAATTTTCTATAGCTATTATGCTATCACTATAGATGCCAATCATAGAGGGAATCAAGGTTCTGATTCTAAGAAGCTATGAAATCAATCAAAATATCAAAGAACCATCAGAAAATGTTATTGAGAAACATAGGTCCTACCTTGGAAATCTTTTTGTTGTTATACAGATATAACATGGTCAAAATTATGGTTTTATAGATCCTTCCCACTATAATACTATAGAGACTAGGTATTCTGAATCTTGTAATGGAGACTACTATGGTTTGATAACATAGTGGTATAAAATTATTGATTTAGTTAAGTAATAAAAAATGTATATCTATTAATCTAGTTTAAAGTATTCATATTATAGTTTTTAATTTATATGAAATGAAAAGTAAATTCATAGGTGAATTAAAATACATAATTGAAAAATATTGCGTCATCACCGAAAACATTTTCTAATAGTGGTACAAGAAATTGCACATAATAATTTTGTTTGAAATGGAATTATATGTATTAGAGTCCCCAAAACCTGACCATCCTACCCAAGGATATAGTAAGATGATAAAGATACCTATAGGAGACTCAATAATAAAACTTTTTATTATTATATCATAATTTTGACATCAATGATCAATGTGTTGTAAGAATAACAGAAGGACATGGATGTTAATACCATGTTTCCCCATCTTCAAAAGTTTTTTAGGGGAATTGAAATATAAAAAAATGAGATAATGATTAAACTGATCATATATTGATCTATATATGGAACTCATGATGGTATTTTTGTAATTCAGATGATAACATACATTGAATAACTAAAATTATTGGGTTTTAAGTCAAATCAATAACTTTATGTTAGTCTCATTATCTCATCCTTATCACCATATTTTTCTAGTTTCACTGAGAATTTACAAATGAATAGTTTGGATAAACCACTTCAATATCTTTTGGGACATGTTCTCCAAAAAAATGAGAATTTGGAGAAAGTAATTTCATTAATTTTTTAAGTGATTAAATAGAAAAATATAGAAAAATATTACTACTAGTATCATTCAAAAGGATCCATCATAACATCTTTCTAAGAAAACCAAAATAAATACGGAGGGAATTGAATATAAAGCTATTTTCATTCCATATTTCCAAATAATTGAATGGAAGATTAAATATAATGGATTTAAATAGAAAAAAGATTAAAATTATAATTTAGGTATATTTTTCATTACATGTATTATTTCATTTCTGAAATTTCTATATAAGATACATTATGTACTTACATGAAAAATTCAAAATATAAGAACCAATCAAGTCTAGAAACATTATATGAAGTCACAGTGTGCCCTCTATGGAGGTAAGGAAGGGTTATATATACATTAGTGGTGAGAATAACAAGATTTTATATCCAAGTGATTGGTACTTCTAAAACTATCTTTTTGTGTTTAATTATACCATAAATTTTCTGAATGAAATTTTTATGGTATTTAAAACAAAAAAATTAGTTAATCAATACGTGAATCATGGTAAATAAATGTTTAATATAAATTTTATGACATTAATATGCATTTATGGATGATTAATCATTTTTTAGTTAAAACTGAATTACTTGTCACGAACGTAACTAGTATATTAATAGACTCTACAATGTTAAGTATCATATGTATTTTCAACACACGTTCATATTTACTATGGGATATATAATCATTTATAAATAATTTTACACCAAAAAATATTTCTAATTTTTCTAAAAGAGATTCTAAACTATTCTAAAGAAAGATATATATAACCTTATATGCTTCATGAATAAATTTAATAATTTTAAGAAATGTGAATATGAAGTGATCATTTTTCATTGAATAATAATAAACACAAGAGGATTTGAATATTTTTTTGGAAAGAAATTTATTCTAGATATATCCGTTATATTTTGATTATAAGTCAATGTAAAATCATGTTTGTCCTTGAAAAAAGGGGAATATTAGAATAATTATATTTATAGAACAATATAGTAATATACATATCGAAGATGTTTATAATGTGGGATAACCCAATGAAAAGGTGTTGGGTTCAAGAATCCTCTTACCTTAATTCATATTTAATTTATTTATTTTGTGTATCCTAAATAATAAACATTCATTTATTAAAACATTAACCTAGAATGATTTTTTTAATCAATGGTTTTAATTTTAATAAATTTCTTAGTTCCATTTTTACAGGGTAGTCATTTTGAAATCATGTTTTACCAAAGAAATTCTTATTTTGATTCAATTATGTAACTTTGTTTAATGTAATTAAAAAATTAATATAATTAATTAAAAAATAATGTAATAAGTGTAATTAAATTTTTATATACTATGTATAATTCATAATATTCATCCATGATGATGATAATATGTGTTGACATGAAAATTATTCCTTAGGTGGTCAATAAACCTTTGATGGGACATTGTCGAGAGAGAAGGAAATAGATGTTTGAAATATATATATATATATAGTAAATATGATACATACAGTAGGATAAGATCATTAATATAATTCTATATTAAATACCAATAAATAATATATGGATTGGTTGTCAAATTAGTGGTAAAAAAAGATTATGTAAAGAAGTAAAATAAACAAAAGGAAGAATAGTTGATAAAAACATACATAATCCTCAGTGTATCATATCCTATATTCCTCTAAAAAATTCTTCATGTTTGGAGTTGTATTTATAATGAACATACTTACAGATCTTAAGTGAACTGAGAGAAAGGATTTTGGAAGAGGTTAGACTTTGGAATGTGGGGTACGTTTTCTTTTCCAAGGGGAGGGTGTGGGGTTATTTACACTGTATAAGAGAGGTAGTTTTAGAATAAAATGTTGAATAAAATATCATATCAAAGGTAAAAAGTGAAATAGTGATTTTTTTATAAGATAGATCATATATATATATATATATAATGGTTTTAATAATTTTAATCTAGTTTATTAGTATAATTAATTAGTTTTTTTTAAGGAAAATGGAAAAAATTTAAGAATCACTTTTCACTTTAGGTTTTGGGAATTTCTTTTTTAGGTTTGTAAGTTAATTTTAATTTAGTGTAATGAATAATTTATGAAAAAAATATATCATGATAGAACATGATTTTATCTAAAGTGCCATTACATTATTACATGATGAATGATAAAATTTAATATACACCAGATATGTGAAAAGATGTATTTTTAATATAAACTAGAAAATTGATGTATTTTTATAAATTACAAAAAAATTAATCCATGGAAAATTTCAATGTTTTGATTTCAAAAATGATATTAATTTTATAAATATAAATTTATAACATATTTAAATATATTTTTTAATTTAAAAATTATGTTTTTTTACAAAATACATTAAAATCAAGTCTATTAAAAATGTGCTTATATTTTCATTGATTTTTGTATCATGGTATTTATGATACAGAATTAAAATATTTTTATTTACCTATATTAATCAATATAAATATAATTTATTTTATATTTTATTATTTTGAGGTTAAATTAAAATTCCAATTGTTTGGTTACTATTCCCAATGGCCATGTTAATATTTCAACAGTTACATTACAATCCCAAAGGTAACCTTACCTTATATAAACACCACTTCATTATTTCACTTAATTTCCATATCAATGCATCTAAAGGTTCTATGTTTACATTTAATAACATGTTGATTGGTTTACTGATATTTTAATTTATTTAAATAGTGTTTCTAGTGTGATAATGAATCTAGTAGATTTGAGTGATCTATATTTTCCCATTTTAGCTTTTCTATTTTATATTTTTTTTAATTGAACTATTTATAATCTTTATTGGGTTTGATGTTAATTATTGTAGTATCATTTATTAATGAAATATATTTTTTTGTTTATTTATGTTTATAATACTATATAATATATTATCAAACACATTTATGTCAAGATACAAATATCTTTTATAAACTATGGGTTGTTAAATTCTATACCCCCTTCAGAAATTTTATTCTTGAAATTTAATCTCGTATTCTCAGTTCATAATTGGTGAGGGTATATTTGTATCATTATTTCCTCTTGTTCCCATGCAACCTCTTCATACATATGGATCCTTCACAACACTTTTACATGGTGATTTGTCTTTTTTCATATAATTTTGTATCTATAGTACATGTTCTTCTCTAAATATTCTTCATAGGAGTGGTCATTGTCCATTTTACCAACCTATGGATTTAGTTCATGGTAGGGATCAGGTATGTACTTCCTCATGAGTGATATTTGGGATACATCATGAACATCAACCATACTAAGAGGAAGTTCAATCCAATGGTACACAACCCCTGTGAGATCAAGGATCTAAAATGTTATAATGTACCTTGTTATAAAAATCCATTTCTTTTGAAACCACGTTACTCTCTTCCATGGAGATATTCAAAGAAAATCTGTATCTCCAACATCAAACTCCATGTCCCTTTAATGATTTTCAGCATTACTCTTTTTCTGACTCTAAGATTCCATTATATATTTTTGGATGTCTTGAACCATAATTGTAATCTCTTGAACTTGTTCAGGACCAGGTAGCTTTCATTTTCCAACATTATCTCAAAAATTTATGATTCTATATCACTTCTCATATGAAGCTTCATTTCGGTCCATTTGATTAACCAAGTGGAATTTTTTTTTATATGATAACTCAACCAATCAGATATGTTGATCTCATACCCTATTGAATATCATTAATTATGATCTTAAAATTTTCTCAAACATCTAAAAATTGATTTCATAGAGTCAAACATTTTGGGGTTGATAGGAAATATTAAATTGCAATTCAGTGCTAAATTAATGTGGATGACTTAATGGGAATTTAGTTGTAAAACATGGATCATAATCAGAAATGATAAAAAATTTAACCAAATGTATTATGACCACTTCCTTCACATATATTGTTGAATGTTTTTCATGTGATAATTCATCATGAATAGAAATAAATTGGTATTTCTAGGTGATTCTATCCACCACTACCAAAATCGCATTGTTTCCTTTAGATATTTTTAGAAGACCAATGACAATGTTCATGGTGACATTATCCAATTCTATGTGGGAATAATAATTGGTTTCATTATCTATTTAGAATTCATTCACACTTATTTAACTTACTGATCTGAAAAACACAAAGTTATAATATTAAATATTCTTCTTCATGTTGTTCAACCAGAAGCGCTTTTAAAGATCTAGATACTTCATAGTACTTATAGGATGGATAAAGAGGGGTGATTTATGTGCATTATCTATCAGCTCATTCTTTATCTCGGGTGATGAAGGCACACACATCTTCATTCTAAAATGAATAATTCCATCACTATTAATGTGTAAATCATGTAACATCCCATTCATTACTGTTTTTATCATCTTTTGTAACTGAAAATCATCCCTATATGTCCCCTTGATATTATCTTGGATAGATGGTTTAAAGTCATCTATACGTAGTTGTATTTATTCACTCCTTTTAGGTTTTCAGGATACAACAATTTCATATCCATGAAGATTGGGTCATCCCTAATCTACATCATGGGTATAGTAGTAGGTCCCTTTCTACTAAGATCATTATCTACCTTGTTCACCTTTATTGACTAGTAGTGAATAGGGAAATCATAGTCTTTCATTACATCTACCCATATTCATTGATGCATGTTGATATCCTTTAATGTGATTATATATTTTATACTCTTGTTTTCAACATAAATATCACATTCTTCACCATATAGGTAGTTCTTCCAAAGGTTCAGAGAAAATATCATAGTTGATAATTCCAGATCAAGCATCAGGGAGTTTATATTTGGGATATTCAACTATCTTATGTAACATGATATCAAATTATCATTCTATATGAGAAATAAAACTATTCTTTTCTTTGAATAATATTTTTTTAGGAGAAAACCTTATCCACATGTTGTTAGTGTGAGTACATGCATAGTGATTAGCCTCTTTTCCGGCTCTTTAAGACTTTCCTCACAATCTTACATCCACACATACTTTATCCCTTTCTATCGTAACATATTTAGTGTTCTAGAAAGTTGTGATAAATTATTCAAAAAATATTGGTAGTACATAGGTGGTCAAAGAAATCTATTGATTTTCATGACACTACTGGGCCTAAGACATTCCACAGGTACCTTAATCATTTAATGCTCCATATAAATTCCCACACTTGTGATATTATTCCCAAATAATGAGACTTGTTTTATCCAAATGTCACACTTTTTAAACTTAATGTTCATTATATCATTCCTTAATGTATACATCGAAATATTTATATGATCTTTATGTTCCTCATTTATGATGGAGTTAATGATAATATCATCGATAAAAAAATAAAAAAAATCAAGGTAGTATCTAAATATTCTATTCATCAAATAAATGAATGTTTTAGTGGAATTAGTATGTTTTATGTGAATCAGTATTAACTCATAGTTCCCATACCTTATACAAAAAATAGTCTTCTAAATATCTTCATTCTTCACCATCAATTGATGATATCTATAAAAAAGTTCCAATTTTATGGTGTACTGAGATACTCATTGATGATTGATCAAATAACTAATCCTTGGCAGAGGATACTTATTATTTATATTGATCTTATTGACAACCAAAAAATCAATACATTTCCTAATTGATCCATTTTTTTGCTGGGTGAAGAGAACTAGATCACCCTAAGGTGATGCACTATGGGGTATAAATCCTTTTTCCAAATCCTCTAGAAGATACTTCTTAAACATATATAGTTTGATCAGGGCCATCTTCAAGGGGTATTTATAGATTCATTTATCTTTGTTTATGAGCTCAAATCAAAAGTCTTCCTCGCGATCTGGGATGTTTCTGAGTAACTCTTTTAGAAATACATCTTTTTATTCACTAATAATGTTCATTTTATCCTAGTTGATACAATTTTGTTAACTCAACCATTTTGAAAAGGTATTATTCCTCACAAGGTATCAATACCCACACCACTAATGGGATTTCATAAGGAGATTCATGGTCTTCCTTGTATTTTTTAGAAGAATGGGATTGTTTGGAATATAAAAAGTGATTTAATTTTCTGGAATGTTGATCTATTCTCTACATATTGTGAGCTAATACATGAATAGTATAAAATCTAATTCCATAAAGTGATTTATTTGGTGAATATATGGATAAATATTTCAACAAACACTTACTTTAGACATATGGTCTACAATCATTGATCCACTAGGACTTTTTACGGATATCTCCACTTAAAGGAATCCGAGATTCGATTAAACTATTCTAGAAAAATTTTATGATATAAAGGAATGTGTAGAACCCAAAATAAAAAAAATCCATTCATGAGTTAATATGATGTGCACCTTGTATTAATTCATTTTCACTCTCCACATCCTGAGTAGTGCGCGCTTAAGCTTTCCATTTCTATTTACGGTTTGTTTGTTGCTAAACCTATTTACCATCAAGGACTTGTGGTTTAGTGTATTGGCCTACATAATACCCTTTCTACATATAGTTAAACAATTCAACTATGGATGGTGAATTAGAAGGTTCCTTCTATTACTCCATCATGATGGAAGGTTTATTCATGACTCTTCAACAATCATGATCTTGTTGTTCAAGTTGAGAAACCTTTGTTTGAGGTGTATAAAAACTATAATTATTATTTTCTTTGAAATTTGGATAACATGTCTTATATAATAAACTATCTCTACTAATTATAAACATTTCATTCACCTATTTATAAACAAATAGTTTTACTCTTTTACCCCCACAAGATATCCTACAAACATACACTTAGGATCTCTAGGTTCCAATTTGTCAGTTTTGACATGGGAATAAGAAGTATAACCAAAGTCTCTAAAATTATTTTAATAAAGGAGGTATATAATTTAACAGTTACAAAATTTAATTAAAATGTTTTTAACTAAAAGGGAATCTATTAAATGAATATTATATAGTAGTTTCATCCTCAGTAAAAAAATTTGGGTATGCTTAAAAATGAAATCAAGCTTTAGACCAAAATAGGAATTGGGAAATTCTTACGTTTAGATAGACTATTCTGTTGGGGGGTTTTTGAAAAATTTATGTTCCTAAACATTCGTTCATATTCACAGAACTATATAAAATTAGTAGATATTTATTCAATACCATTATTTATCCTCATTACATTAATTTTCTATCTAACATTATTTTCAACAAGTATTTTCTATGATTTAAATGTTTTAAAATCATTATACATGTTTTAAACGATATAAATCCACTCATTTAGGTAATAATTATCAGCAAATTTAACAAAATAAGATCCTCCACCATGGGAGGTTGTTCAAGTAGGCCACAAAATGTCATTATTATATATATGGAAGGATTCATTTATATGAATTATGACCAAATAAAACTAACATTCTTAGAATTACCCATAATACATTATTCACAAATGGTAGATTACATGGAGTGATTTCATATAATGAACCTTGTTTTATATGACCCTCTATTCCCTTAATGGTTATATACCCCAATCTCTTGTTCAAAAATATAGTGTTATTATAATTGGTAACATATGAATTGATCAATTTCATAAATTGTGTTTTTACATTCAATATATAAAGTAAATTTACTAGAGAACCATTGAGATATATCTTAGAGACATTTGAGATTTTAATATAGAATGATTCAGACCCGAAGATAAACCTTGTCTCATCTAGAACCCCTAGGGAGGTCAAATTCTAATGAATGTTAAAGTGCCTTTTATCATTAAGAGAATAAATGATGGGATGGTAATATAGTTTAATCATAACAGAATGTATACCTAAGATTATAAAACTACTGTTGTTTTGTAATATCACTTATCCATATAGTCTTTTATTTAACTTGAGGAATGGTTCACTAATACGATGAATAAGAAAAGAGAAACCAAATTTTAAGACCCCATCCTCATTGAGCACATGAATACAAATATTTTGGACTTTTGCAGTATCATGACCACCATCAACAAAAAGGGACCGGTTAGCGAATTCATTAGGCTTCAGCTGCTACCTTAGTTTCACATACTTGTGTATAATATGATCAATTTTCACAGAATTGTAGTTGGTAACTATCTTATACACAAACATAGACCTAGGATTTGGTTTCATAGAGTTATTAGTTATATATTTTATATATGATTTCTTAATACCCTTTGTTTGAGTCCTACAATGGGTAATTATACACTCAAACTTTCCATTGATTTTAGGTTAACAATTTTAAAATTTAGAGAGTAAGGAATATTTTACTTCATTAAGAGGAAAATAGTCTCTCCCTTAAATTATATATTCCATGAAATTGTTATAATAATCATTAATATAAATGAAGAGAACCATTTATTTATCCTCATCATCATGTTCAACATCAATATTTGATAGGTTGAGCATGATTTTATTAAACTCATAAAATAAATATTTAATAAATATTTCTGAATGTGTATTAATGTTGAACATCATATTTTTCTTATATATTCTACCAACTATTGAAGATACTATGTAATATTTATCATGATTAATCCAAATTCTAAAAGAAATAGACTCTAATGAAATATCCATAAGGACCTTCTCACCTAGGTAAAACAATAAATAACTATAGGCCTCAACTAATACATAATTTGGGACATCCTCAATACTATAGAAAATCTAGTCAATAATATAACTAGAAAAAACTATTTAATAGGTCATAAAATGTATATATAACCCCTTTATTCATAAAAAAGGTCCTAATTTTAATTCAATAAAAATTAAAGTACTTTTTTCTATATTTTTGTTCGATTTCACACATGGATGAAGAAATTTTTTGAGTTTATGACTATGATACAAATTTATTAAAAACAACCTTAAGGTGAATTCCCATTCTAAAAAAAGAAATGATTTGTAATTATGCATGTTAGGATCAAAAATATATTTAAAATCAATGAATTGATTATGGTTGTGAGGAATCCATATATAAATATGGTATTAAATTAAATGAATCAAGATGAGTATGAATTGGGGAATATATAATAGAAATCATATTAAAAACTAAAACAATAAACAATAGAAATAAACACCATATTTTATGTTGATTCAATCTGTTTCGGACCTATATTCGTGAAAATAAAACTATATAAAAAAAATGTTATCGATATCAATAAAAACTAAATACTGGTTAAAATATAGGATACAATCAATAGAATTGTATAACATAAAAAAATAGATATGAAGATATGAATAAATTTTAGGGCTGGACAATTTAAACTATCCATTAGTATAGATTACATTAAGAATCTCTAGAACTGATTGCATAAACCATAATAATAAGATCCCATAATGGATGGACCTAGTTTATTTTCCATACGTGAATCGTTAATATCTACTATGATTCTTATGAATCTATAAAATGGATGGATTTCTTTTTTTTGACAAAAATGAGCACCTGACAGAGAATAGAGGACCTATATTATATTAAAAAAATAACCAAGAATCATAAAAGCCTAAAAGAAGTAAAATTACATTTGTCCCTAACAAAAATAGGGAAAACATCAAAACACTACTTAAATGTGGGTTTTTTCCCACACTTACATACCAACGGTTTCATATAACTATTGGTAAAGGATTCTTTAGAGAAGGTTTTACCAACGGTTTACTATAACCGTTGGTAAAGATGTGTTTAAGGGGATTTTTACCAACGGTTCAATGAGAACCATTTGGAAAAATGTGGCTGGGGGAGGTTTTTACCAACAGTTTATTAAACTGTTGGTATAGGTGTGGTTGGGGGAGCTTTTTCCCAATGGTTCTTTAGAACTGTTGGTATAGGTTTCCCCTGAAAGTATATACCAACGGTTTTTAAAAAATGTTGGCACAAGTTTCCCCCAAATTGCCAGCCGCCCGACCTCTCCCCCATTTGGGATACAGAACCCTAAACAGGAGAAAAAGTAGGCGATTTAGGCAATTTTGGAGCTACTTCTGCCGGACCAGTTTGGATCTTTGACCTCCTTCAGGTTCCTCTTCTTCTTTATCTAATATTTCAGTTTTTAGATTTCTAGAATCATTACACTCATTGAATACATTATAATGATACATAGGATTTTCACCACATGTGAGGATATGAATCCATGTGATGCATTAGTATCAAAATGAGAGAATTTACTAGTAGAGGCTACATTGATCTTACCTCTCACTATAGATCGTATGCCACCCTTCTCCATGTGGGTAGGTTTTACATAATAGATATTTCATGAACCATGGACATGTAATAAAACCTCATTGTTTGGAATAGAAACACACTGATTTCTCAGTGTAATTATGGCATGGATGACATAGCCACAACCACCACATCCACAACATGATCAAACATCACTTATATATCTTCATTTATGATATTGAGCTATTAAAACAATTCCAAAACTTGTTTTCGAATATGTCTATCACAAGTCACTGCTAGAGGGATGGTCCAACAGAAACACTTCATGTTGACTATCCTTCCACATGGTTGAGACTCTATTGGGTCATGATCACATGAAATGTTCTTAATGCCCCCTCTTCCACACTGTTGTAGGAAAACTGAGAAACCAGTACATCAATTATGACTGTTACTCATCTCATAGGAATCCCAAAAAAAATCCTACCACATGATGTCGGTATACTAGTTCAATAGTCTATAATTCTATCCTATTCGCTCATGACCTCCCTCATCTTCTAATATATAAATAGGGGCTTCTTCATAATTTCAGTATAATAGGTCAATATTAACACGTCATCCATGGATCATACAACATTTCAATGACTTCCCTTAAAGTGTCTCTCTCACAATATCTCATAAAAAATGTACGTTGGTGAAAAATGATGAAACTCTATAAAACATTTTTAGTACTCAATAATAATCATGGTGCCCTACTTCTAATGCATGAATTCATTATCCCTATATGTCGATATATTCTTGAAGTAAAATTAGTTATAGATCCTAGTCTATAAATTATCCCATACCATGCCTCATAGATAGTTAGTCTTGTTTGGTACATCACACCCTTACTTTTCCTCCTCGCATAGCATATATCTCATGATTTTATCTCTCTAATGATGAGGCCTATACGGATTATTTAAGGTGAATATCATAGTCTCAATCCAAATATCAATTTATCATGGGATACCATCAACTAAAATTATTGGACAAAAAATCTACCAGAACACACAGGTCCTCTCAACCGTAATCAAGGTATGCATCAGAGTTCCCCAAAAAGTCTTCATGAAGTGATAAAACCCCTCAAAGAACATTTATTCAAAACCCATGTCCGAATCAACATGTGGTTCCATAGATAGAAAAAATGTATGATCCACATGTATCCCATGGAACTCTACCTCTAGATCATGTTCATTTCCTCCCTCATTTTTTATAACTGGAGGTCCTCATAGTTGCATGTATTTAAAATTCCAAAACCTCACATCATAAATGAAAAATATCATAGTTTGTATCTCAAAATTATAGGACATTTCATTCACACTTTATACCAGGTCATTAAAAACAAACTTCTCCTAAAACTAGAGATGTAATGGAATATAATCATAAAAACAACTAGTGACACTTTTTTCCCCACTAAAACTATTAATATGGGTCGAGGCTTAATTTAAACATTCAATATTAAAATTCAATTTGTTTTTATTTGATATTTCATTTTAACTTATACACTTTAAATCATATTTCAAAATTAATTTTAAATGTTTCAACTAATATTTCACTAAATTTATATTTAAATGGAACCCCACCCCCTGGACACACCGCTCACCTCCTTGGACAGCCCACCCATCCCACTGAACTCCCCCTACCCCATTGGACAGCCTGACCACCCCCGCGGATAGCCCGCCCACCTGGACACCCCGACCCCCCTAGACACCCCCCCGACCCCCTGGACACCTCCAAACCCTCGGACGGCCCCACCACCCCTTAAACACCCCGCACCCCCCTTGGACACCCCGCACCCCCCTTCGACACCCTGTACCTCCCTCGGACAGCTCGCTCACCTCCTTGGACAGCCCGCCCACCCCCGGACAGCCCGCTCACCTCCTTGGACAACCCACACCCTGGACACCCTGTACCCCCCCCCCCCCCCCGGACAGCCCCACTCACCCCCTGGACACCCCGATCACCTCCTTGGGTAGCCCACCCACCCCCTGGACACCCCGCACCCTCCTTGTACAACCCGCACATCCCCCTGGACACCCCGCACCCCCCTTGGACACCCTGTACCCCCCCCCCCCCCCCGGACAGCCCACTCACCTCCTTGGACAGCCCACCCCATGGACACTCTGCTCACCTCCTTGGACAGCCCCACCCACCCCCTAGACACCCCGCTCACCTCCTTGGACAGCCCACCCACCCCCTGGACACCCCGCACCCCCTTGGACACCCTGTACCCCCCCCCCGGACAGCCCGCTCACCTCCTTGGACAGCCTTCCCCCCCCCCCCTGGATAGCCCACTCACCTCATTGGACAGCCCACCCCCTGGACACGCTGCCCCCCCCCCCCCCCGAACATCCCCACCCAACCCCTGGACACCCCTCTAACCTCCTTGGACAGGCCGCCCACCCCCTAGACTCCCCCTACCCCATTGGATATCCTGACCACCCCCGCGGACAGCCCGCCCCCCTGGACTCCCCCTACCCCATTAGTTATCTGTTTTTAATTACTTCCATATTTTATTTCATTGTAGGAAATGACACCCATTGAAGAGAGGCGACGGAAAAAGATGACAGATAATAATTGTCGCATGATACAGATGGGTGTTCCTCCACTCATCCCTGTTGTGAGTATTTTATTTAAAATATAAATATTTCAATAACTTATAATATCATGTGTTTACTTATGTGTTAAACTTTTTTTCAGGATCGACCCCCTAGATGAGAGATATCTGACGAGGAGCCTGATATTTCTCCCAGTATAGTGGCTGGTGGTAGGAGGGGGTGGTGTCAGAGATGGACGATCATCTAGTGGGCTCGGTACTGAGGCCGGTGGTACAAGAGCTCATGGGGAGAGAGTTAGATGATCCACCGCCACAGACATATCTTCTTCACCCCATTTTGATCCTGGTGTGTCTCCAGGGACACACAAGATATTTAGACCTCCGATGTTTACACTACTAGTTAGCCAGATGTTTGTGCCATCATCTTTTGTTTCTGGTTCATTATCCCCGAGCTATTATATTCCACCTTCTTCGACTCCTAATGTGACACAGTATGCGGCTGAGGAGTGTACACTGAGGGACACTCTACCTGTACAGGATATTCCTTTAGCTTCTGCACATCCAGTGACACCCATTTATCTGACTACCACAGGTATATTTATCTGACTCTATCAAACTTTTATACCAAAATTTATTTTATTATAACTTGTACTGATATTATTTTTCTTTAATAACAGATTCATCTACAGATAGGAGGTGGGGGAGGGGGTGTACTCACTTGTGTGCGGTATGGAACCGCCAGACATAGTTGATGGTTGAATATAATGTTGATGGACAAATGATTTAGAAATCTGGGCAGGAATGTCGGGGTTTTTTGGCGACGCTAGCCAAATACTCCGATATCATTCTGGTCAGCCCTCTCTCTTGGAGACAACTGCCACACGAAGTCAAAGATAACGCGTGGGCACAAATATGGGTAAAAAATATATTTTATTTAATGTTGTATTATTTTGTATTTATACGAACTAATCTATTGGGTTTTAGCTTCGGTTTAATTTCCTGGATGGCGAAGGTGCACGACCAGCGCGTTTAAAAGAGTTGGGAGAGCTTTAGAGAGCTTATAAGCATGACCTGTATGTTGGCTGGTGTGATAGGGTAGGCACGGATTTAGATACTTTACCTATCGTGGATGACTGCCCGATAGAGGAATATCGCCAAATGATTACCCATTGGGCGACTGCCAAATTTAAGGTATTAATCTCATTTGAGGTATTTAAATCAGAGTTTTCATATTTTGCATTAATATAATATTATTTATTATTAAACATTACTTAGGAATCATCTAAGAAAAACAAAAAAACATTGATTCAAAGCATTACCTCCACACTTTGGGGCGCACAACTATGCCAGATCATGAGAGGCAGCTGGTACGATATAGTTGTTTATAATTTTTCTTTAGGACTTTCCCTTTTTATTATTTCCTACTTAAATTATGTGATTTATTGAATATTTAATATATGATTATACTTTCACTTTATATTATTTCAATGTCATTACAGAAGCACAAATTGAATATTTAAGGATGTATCCCTCGAGAAAAATTGTTTTTCTCGAGTAGAAGAAAAAAAGATGGAACTGTGGTAAATGAATCAACCCAAGAAAAGATTGTAAGTTTTAATTTCATTATTTAAAAGTTAAATATCTATTTTGAAATTTATTAATCTATTAATATTTTCAACAGGCTGCTTTAGAGGCTCTTGATGCCCAGGATCCTGACAATTTTGGGCCACACTATCATTTATATCAGGTTTTGGGAGAGGAGCACTCTAGTCGAGTACACTGCCGACCTAGTAAGAATATAGTCCCAACGAGGTATTGGTCCTCTCCAGGTATCCATTCTAGTATGACTGAGTTGGAACAGGTGAAAGAGCAAGAAAGAAAATATGATTAGAGGGTCACAGAGTTGGAAGTACAAGTTCAAAAAAGGGACACAGAATTTATGAAACTGATGAAAGCTTTATCTTCATCACTTCCACCAGAGGCTAGCGCAGCTTTTCAGACATTTATGTTGTCGATGGGTGCATTATCCAATGCACCAGGTGACAGCTCTGGTGGCGATCGAGATCATGACGTTCCTGGCGATGACGAGGATGCTGAAGAGGACGAGGGTGAGGATGAGGATGAGGATGAGGGAGAGGATGGGGCCTAGGGCGAGGATGGGGCCGAGGGTGAGGATGAGGCTAAGAACGAGGATGAGGTCGACGATGAGCATGGGGACGATGACGAGGATGATGACGAGGACAGAGATGGCGGTGAGGATGATACCGATGATGATAGTGTTTATGATGATGGTGATCAGGGGAAAATTGATCCATTTCATTTTTGAATTCTGTATAACTCTTTATTTTTGAACCTGGTTTTCCACTCTGGGGTTTTCCTCTGCTTCATAGGGATGTTGTTATCAGATCTCTTTTTTGCACTTGATTCTTATTGTACGATTAGTCTACTACCTAGACCTTTAGTATTACTTGGCACTGTGATTCCCTGTATGATATCTGGTTTGATAAGTTATGGACATCTTGATATTCAAAAACAATCACTCGAAATTAGGGGTGTCCATGGGCCGGGTCAGGTCGGGTCGGGTCATGGGTGTTCTAGGTCCTAAGGACATATGGTCATCCATAAGTAAGATTTAGGGCCTAAGGACATGACATTAAAAATTATGTGTTTTAGATTTTGATTAATGTATTTTAATGATAATGAAATTTTGGTTAATTTCTTTGGTTAAAAAATATATTTTTAACATTTTTATTCTCTATTTTATATATTTTCATTGATTAGGAATATAATTTACAAACAAAAAATATCCAATTACTTATAATATTTATATGTTTTAAATTGATTAATTTTGAGAAATTTTTATATTTTCATTTTTGACGTGTACGAGTCAACCCCGCCTCAATCCGAGGGCCGGTGTGGCCGGTACCACTAAAAGTGTCTTTCTTTTGTTTAAAATGGATGCGATTTTAATTAAAATAAATGACATACGGAAAACCAACCAAATGCATTCGAATTTTGTATAAACTATAGGAAAACGATCCATGGGTCATTTTTGACATGTATGAGTCAACCCTGCCTCAATCTGAGGGCCGGTGTGGCCGGCACCACTCAAAGTGTCTCGCTTTTCTTTGAAATGGACAACAGTTTAAGTAAAAACAACAACTGACATACGGGAAATGGAACAAATGCATTCGGATTCTATTGATACATTAGGACAAGTATCCATGGGTCATTTTTGTCGTGTACGAGTCAAGCCCGCCTCAATCTGAGGCACGGTGTGGCCGGTACCACTCAAATTGTCTCACTTTTATTTGAAATGGACAGGATTTTAAGTGAAAACAATTACCGGCATACGGAAAACCAACCAAACGCATTCGGATTCTATTAAAACTTTAGGAAAACGATCCATGGGTCATTTGTGACATGTACCAGTAAACCCCACCTCAATCCGAGGGCCGGTGTATCCAGTACCACTAAAAGTGTATTTCTTTTGTTTAAAATGAATGCACTTTTAATTAAAATAAACGACATACGTTAAACCAACCAAACGCATTCGAATTGTGTTGATACTTTATTAAAACGATAAATGGGTCATTTGTGATGTGTACGAGTAAACCCCGCCTCAATCCGAGGCGCGGTGTGGCCGACACCACTCAAATTGTCTCACTTTTCTTTGAAATGGACAACAGTTTAAGTAAAAACAACGACTGACATATGGGAAACAGAAAAAACGCATTCAGATTCGATTGATACTTTAGGAAAAGTATCCATGGGTCATTTTTGTCGTGTAAGAGTTAACCCCGCCTCAATCTGAGGCACGGTGTGGCCGGTACCACTCAAACTATCTCACTTTTATTTGAAATGGACATGATTTTAAGTGAAAACAACTACCGGAATACGGAAAACTAACCAAACGCATTCATATTCAGTTTAAACTTTAGGAAAACGATCCATGGGTCATTTGTGATGTGTACGAGTCAACCCCTCCTCAATCTGAGGGCCGGTGTGGCCGGAAGCACTCAAAGTGTCTCACTTTTCTTTGAAATGGAGAATAGTTAAAGTAAAAACAAAAACTGACATATGGGAAATGGACCAACCGCATTCGGATTCTATTGATACTTTAGGAAAAGTATCCATGGGTCATTTTTGTCGTGTATGAGTCAACCCCTCCTCAATCTGAGGCACGGTGTGGCCGGTACCACTCAAATTGTCTCACTTTTATTTGAAATGGACAGGATTTTAAGTGAAAACAACTACCGGCATACAGAAAACCAACCAAACGCCTTTGGATTCTGTTGAAACTTTAGGAAAACGATCCATGGGTCATTGGTGACGTGTACAAGTCAACCCGGCCTCAATCCGAGGTCCAGTGTCACTAAAAATGTCTTTCTTTTGTTTAAAATGGATGCGCTTTTAATTAAAATAAACGACATACGGAAAACTGACCAAACGCATTCCGATTCTGTTGAAACTTTAGGAAAACGATCCATGTGTCATTTGAGACGTGTACGATTCAACCCCGCCTCAATCCGAGGGCTGGTGTGGTCGGCACCACTAAAAGTGTCTCACTTTTCATTGAAATGGACAACAGTTTAAGTAAAAACAACAACTGACATACGGTAAACAAACCAAATGCATTCAGATTCTGTTGATACTTTAGGAAAAGTATCCATGGGTCATTTTTGTCATGTACGAGTCAACCCTACTTCAATTTGAGGCACGGTGTGACCGGTACCACTCAAACTGTCTCACTTTTATTTGAAATGGACAGGATTTTATGTGAAAACAACTATCGGCATACAAGAAAACTGACCAAACGCATTTGGATTCTGTTGAAACATTATGAAAATAATCCATGGGTCATTTTTGACGTGTACAAGTCAACCCCGCCTCAATCCAAGGTCCGGTGTGGCCAGTACCACTAAAATTGTCTTTCTTTTGTTTAAAATGAATGCGCTTTTAATTAAAATAAACGACATACGGAAAACCAACCAAACGCATTCGGATTGTGTTGATACTTTATGAAAACGATCCATGGGTAATTTGTGACATGTACGAGTCAACTCCGCCTCAATCTGAGGTGTGGTGTGGCCGACACCACTCAAAGTGTCTCACTTTTCTTTGAAATGGACAACAGTTTAAGTAAAAACAACAACTGACATACGGGAAACGGACCAAACGCATTCGGATTCTGTTGATACTTTAGGACAAGTATCCATGGGTCATTTGTGTCATGTACGAGTCAACCCCGCATCAATATGAGGCACGGTGTGGCCGGTACCACTCAAACTCTCTCACTTTTATTTGAAATGGACATGATTTTAAGTGAAAACAACTATCGTCATACAGAAAACTGACCAAACGGATTCGGATTCTGTTGAAACTTTAGGAAAATGATCCATGGGTCATTTTTGACGTGTACGAGTCACAAATGAAAATGGATTTTTCATTTACATGAAAATGAAAATGGATTTTTCAGTTTAATCTGCTTGGTCCCAAAGCATGAACCAAACAGGTTGTGAGACATAATACCAGTAGGCATCCACCACAAGATTTGTGCCCAAATTATAGTGAATATACATGTATAAAAACAAGGTACAAAAGTAAACATAGTATAAAGAAATCAAAAACCATTAAATATTGAAGTAAAGAATAGCTAAAACTTTCCTTGGAGACATCAATATCTTGCCTAAACGCATGTCACTGTCTTGACCTCAGGAAAAAAACACATCCTCTCCAGAGTTCTGATTGGACATTGATAGGAGAATCAGTGGATTAGAGAATAATTGTCGCTCCTGGACGAACTTGGATGAACCAAGGTCAAAATAAGTTAATTCTATAAATGAGCCATGACCCCTCTCCCTTATATTAAATAAAAAATAAAATACACAACATTTCCTTTAACAATACACACTATGTATAAGCTTTTACTGGGCCTCACCTTAAGAGGCACGACCACGACACAACATGACTTGGTACATGGCTGAGACACGACCTGTATGTGGTCTGGAAAGGACATCAATGTTCATGGTGCGTACACTAAAGTACATGGATTGTACATCAAAATTCCCCAATTTTACATTTTCCTCAAAGCAACCCGAATACAAAATCCATATATGGAAATGGGGAATTGGGTTCTTATAGTTTGTTTATCACACCATAGATCTTCTTTATATCTCAACCAAGCACCAAAATCATTGGTTTCTTCAATCTAGTGGTCTAATATCACATTACAATCTTAATAAAGCCTTATGTTTCATCGACCCCATGTAACAGATCAATGATAGATCTGAAGCAAGACAAATTTGTTTATTTCTCTTTTTTTGGTCATTATTTGTCTTGGAATCTCTAACTAATGATTTTTTATCATGTTTTATTCAGTCTCGCATTATAATATTCGCACATTCAGGTTTTATTCAGCTTCATAATGCATTTGACTATAGATTTTCTCATTACTAATGACCTCAACTGAAGGTTAATATCTTTAATAATGTGTAAATTATTTGTTCCAACTATTATTTCTTGTATCAATTAGTTGTTCACATTCAATATATTATTACATGTTAAGATTACAATAAAATTATTTTATACAATATTTCATGCTAAGGAGTATTATTGATGTGATAAGATATTGGATGTTTTGTGTTTCTACATTGTCATTTAGTTTAGTGAGTTGGGTTTTAAAATTAGTTTGCATTGATAATATAGCATGTTCATTTTGGTTTTGAAAATGTTGGTGCATGGGAGAGCTGAAAAATCCATTTTCATGTAATTTCATAACATGAGATGGTTTTGTAATGGGTTTTCATGAAAATGGATTTTTCATTTACATGAGCTGAAAAATCCATTTTGAAGTCTGTTTCAAGTCTGTATGCAGGTGTACAGTGGAGGGGCTACTGGAGGGAGGGGGCTGCTGTGTACAGTTCTGGAAAAACTCTATACCAATGGTTATAAACCGTTGGTATAAGGGTGATGGGATTTTGGAAAAACATTATACCAACGGTTTAAAACCGTTGGTATAGGTGTTTAGTATTTCTGGAATAACTTATACCAATGGTTTTAAACCGTTGGTATAGGTGTCTGGATTTTTGGAAATCCAATACCAACGGTTTATAACTGTTGGTATAGGTGTTGCTGGAAAACCAATACCAACGGTTCTAAACCGTTGGTATAGGTTTTCCTGAAAATCACATTAACAACGGTTTAAAACCGTTCGTATAATACTTCATCAAATGCATTACCAACGGTTATAAACCGTTGGTATACATTAGGTTAAATTTATATAAACCATATACCAACGGTTTGGATCAAACCTTTGGTATAAGGATTTCCTCACAGCTTACTAGCCAACGACTTGGAAAACCGTTGGTATAGGGTATACCAATGGTCTTCCAGCCTATACCAATGGTTTTTAACAGTTGGTATAACCTTCTTTTCTTGTAGTGAAAGGAAGATGATCAGACCAAATAAGATTGTTCACATCCACACCTCTGTTGGAAATACAGTCAGCCAAAGCATTTCCCTCCCTGAAAACATGAGTAAAAATATAATCAATAGATGAGAGATAATGTAAACAAGAAATACATCGGTTAAAAAGTCGCTAAAGAATATGAGCAGAGGAAGATCTAATAGCAATAACAATAATAGTAGAATCACACTCTAACCATATCATATTCAGAACTCTTTGTTTAGCATGATCCAAAGAAACGATAATACCTTGCATCTATGCTTACAAATAAGAAACAATACTACAAAATCCACATCAAAAAACCCATCACATCCCCAAAACTATTCAGAAATTATCCTCATATCCTGAAGGGCCTGGATTGCCTTTAGAAGCACCATCAGTGTTAATCTCAGTCTAACCAGTAAAAGGAGATTTCCAGAAAACCACCATAGTGCCCATCAGGGGCCAGAAATTACCCTTAATATTGAGACACCAGAGAACTGAGAAGTCAGGAATCGAGTACCAACAGTAAGCTTTCTGTGGGATTTTAACAATATGAATAATAGCAAAAAAATCTTCCAAAGTAGCCATGGGGTTTAAAACCACCCACATCATGAAAACACTTGTTCCTCACTAGCCAGATGATGTTGGCTAATTCCACCACTGCAACCTGGAAAACCAACATCATAAAAGGGGAAAGGGGAAGAAAAAACAGATCTACAATTAAATCCCAGACAGAGGAAAATCCCGGCTGACAAAATTCAAATGCATCAAATATGGCCTTCCACATAGTTGAAGTAGTAACACAACTTAGGAATAAATGATCTAGATCCTCACGATGCTGATGGTATAGGACATAGATAGAGAAAACAAATTCCACGATCTTGTAGAGAATTATTAGTGGGAAGTTTCCCATGCACCAGCCTCCAAATTAAAGTAAACTGAGAAGGAGAAAGAATATTCCTTTTAAAATTTTCAATCCATTGAAGACCCAACACAGGAGAAATAAATTGAGAATAAAAATTCTTTGAGGAAAGAATACCAGAAGAATTAAACTCCCATATCCAAAAATCCCCAACGGGGGAAAAATTAATCCTTAACAACCTATTTAATATGATCTGGAATAGCATCTATGTTCAAAAATTGGTCCTTTATTGAAATATCCAGATCAATGTCAGGAAAATATTGATTGAGAGAATCTATAAGAGGTGATCCAATCCAATTTGACTTCCAGAACTGAGGATAAAAATATTTAGGGACAGACTAGCGAGCATTAATGTCAATAAGAGAAAAACTTTTCTTGAGAGAGGGCCAATCCAAGGAGTCCAAATGACTAGAAAAACCAGACTATAGCTTAATAGGAAACCTAGATCTTAAAAAATCAGTGGCTTTAGAATTTTCATTTACCAACCTCCAAACAATAGAAGCCTTCAAAGATTGATTAAAAATTCAGATATTTTTTAAACCAAGACCCCCCATCTCAAAAGGCTTGCAACAATTATTCCAAGAAACAGTAACTAGTCTTCTTTCCAAAACACTACTGGTCTAGATGAAGTTCTTAATTTCCACATTCATAATTTTATGAAGAAAATATGGCCATTTATAAACCATAAAAGTGTAATCCAATTTAGAATTAATAACATCTTTTATAAGAAAAACACAACCAGCCATGGATATGGATTTACCCTTCCAAGAAGATAATTTCTTTTTGATCAAACCAAGAATTCCATAAAAATAACAAGCCTTTGGATGACCCCAAAAAATAGGCACCCCCAATATAGGTACAAGGAAAGGATCCTTCTCTAATCCATAATTCATTAATAATATCAATTTTCCTAGCATAGGAGAAATTCTTACAAAAATAAACAAAATATTTGTTCAAACTGACCTACTGAACAGAGACCTTCTCATAATGCAAGAGAACCTTCTTGATATTTTGAATTTTTTTCTTAGTCCCTTGGGTGAATAAAATAAGATCATCTACATAATAAAGATGGGTTGGAGAAGAAATACCTCTACCATCACCAATGGGCCTCAATATTCCATTAGAAGTTGTCCTAAAAAATAATATTCTAAGATAATCATTGGAGATGGAAAAAATAATAGACGAGATGGGATCACCCTATTTATGCCCCCTTGACAAAGATAAATAGCCCTCCATAGAACCATTCACAAGAACAGAAATATGAGAAGATTCAAACATAATCTTAACCCAACCAATAAAAGTATTATCAAAGCCAAACATGCCAAGGATTTTAGAAATAAAGTTCCAATCCATCATGTCAAAATCCTTTTTAATATCATGTTTTAAAGAAATATTCCCTCCTTGAATAGGATTTTTGAGAATATTGACACACTCTGATGTAGAAAAAATAAAATCTTGAATTGATCTCTATTTGACAAAACCAAACTGATTAGAGGAAACTATTTTACTAGAGATAGGTGCCAATTTGTTAGCAAGGACTTTTTTAATAACTTTGAACAAAGTATTTATTAAAGACAAAGGCCTAAAGAGATGAAGTTCATTTTAATTATCATAATTTGGAATTAAATCAAGTAATTGAGAATTTAAAACTTGAAGAATATGTCCACCTCTAAAAAATAAACAACAACCTTGCAGATGTCATCCAGGATAATCTCCCAGTAGTTCTAAAAAAATAGGTTACTAAAACCATCAGGTCCAGGGAAACTATCAGGCTTAAGGATAAACATCACATCCTTGATCTCTGCTTCCAATAGAATTAAAGTAAGTCTTCAATTATCCTCTTGATTAACATGATTTGGAATAACACCATTAACAGGATCAAAAATAGTGTTAGAACCATTGAAGAGGCCTTTAAAAAATAAATAATGTGCTTAGAAAGATCATGTCTATAGTTCAAAATTATATCTCCATTCATATGAAGAGAAAGAGGTCGAGAAGTTTTATTAACTCTTTGAAGAGAGTTAAAAAACTTAATTTTCTTATCCTTATCCTTGAGCCAATTTTCCTTGAAAATAGCTCTTTGAATGGAATCTTTCATATTGAGAAGATTATTGAGTTTAAAAGTCAAATATGATTCCAAAACAGTACTACCAAAAAAATCATCATGAGAATACTGCTCCTGGAAACACTGAAGAGATGTTTAAAGGCTGTAAATATCATTATCAAGTTGACTAAACCTATCCTTACTCCAAAGTTTGAGATTCCCATTGAGAATGTTTAATTTTAGAATTCATGAGAAAAAATTACTCTTACAACCCACTGAATGCCAAATATCACTAACATGCTTATCACACTCAGGATGTACAACCCAGGCCTTATAAAAATTGATGGGAAAGGGAGGCTTATAATATTTACCTATGAGGTCAACCATGATTGGATGATGATCAAAGTTGAGATGAGATAAAGTCATGTAAGAGATAGAGAACCAAGAGAAGACTCATTCACAAAGGACCTATCAAGTTTACTAGCAACCATACCTCTAAGATGTCTTCTATACTAAGTGAACTTCGCACCAACAAAATAGACTTCAGTAAGTTAATTTTTCTCAATGCATTCATTGAACTCTCTTGATGAAATAGAATAATTTATTAGTCCCATTTTTTCATTAGGGCTAAGGATCAGGTTAAAATCACGAAGAATGATCCATGGTCCATCAATGATGCTTTTGATATAAGTAATATCATACTAGAGACTTCTACGATCCAGATATTTTTTATTGGTATAAATAAAGGAACAAAATTTCTTGAAACCCATCATAGAAAAGGAACAAGTAATATGCTTAGGACCAGAGTCAACTAGAAGAGGATTAGAAAGAGAAGAATGAGCCAGAACCCAAGAAATTCTTGACCTCTCATAAATTTTTGTTCACACATAACAAAGAGAAACCCATAAGTTCAAGGCTAGCAAGTTTATTTGAAAAAAACAGTTTTAGGCTCAGCTACCCCAAAAAAGTTAGTTTTATGAAGCCTAATATGAAGTTTAAGAGACCGGATAGTGGCTTCATTATCTATACATGACAATTCCAAAATAAAATCCTCATTTGGATCCACTTTGGGAATTAAACCCCCTCTTATTCCCATCTCCCTCATTTTTTTAATGGATTTCAGAGGTCTACTTGCTATATTTTTAGGAACCATTGGATTTTGAACCAAACTGGTGATATCCACTGGTTTAATATATCTATTTTCCTCCTCTTGAAAACCCTTAGAACCAGCCCTAATCGAAGATTGAGAAGAAAGATCCTTCATATCCTATCTAGATTCCATGGGACATGTAAATTACTGCACTTGAACAGCATCTAAATCCTTATCAGGGTCCTTAGAAACACCGATATAGTCATCCTTCTTGCTTTCCATATTTTGGAAAACATTGGAATCATTCCTGCCCAGAATCTAAAAAGAAAAATACTTCAAATCATGTTCAGACTCCTTAGAACATACAATCTTCTGAACTTTAACAATATTGAGCTCATCCTTGTCTGAGGAGTGAGAATCACTGATATAAATACCATTCTTTACAAAACCTAATTCCAGCTGACCTATTACATTTAGTTTAAAATATTTTTATATCTGATAACCTTCGAAGGTCAAAGGGGCAACATTTAATTCATACACATGATTTAGAATAATGGGCACAGAAGAAAAAAAAACTAAGAAGTGTCTAAGAGAGAGAATTCTTTCGGCATACTTATAACAATATCAGATATTTCATTAACAATATAATTGAAAATATATTTCTCCTCCTCACTTAGTTTCATGTTGTAAACCAAATAATTAATATCTTGAGTGATTTCAAGGCCCAAAAACTCATCATAAATAATAGATTTAGCAGGAACTTGGGTCAATGGAATATTTGAAGAGAAGGTATATAAAGGAAGTGCATCTTCCTCTTTAGCAATCTCAGCCCAGGATTTATTCAAAGAGACCCTTAAGGATGGAGGTAAGTCTTGTGACTCTCCCTCCAAAGGTTGGATATCAGGATTCTTACCAGGAATCTTATCTTTGTTTCTTTGATAATTTTTAACATCCTTCCATTAATTACCTTTAGGTGGAACCCTAACCTTATTTTGAATCACTCTGCAGGTCACTATGAAGTTCCCCACAATCATTCAGAATTCAAAAAATGGAGGAACTCATTCTAAATCATATTTGAAATCTATTTTCCGATCATTGGAAATCTTAATGATAGACTTCAGACATTCAGCATCCAAATTGACATCAACAAGAATTCGAGGATACATTCCAAGATCACCTTCCAATGTTCTTTGATCCAATTTAAAAGGTATGTGTATACAATAAGCTACATCATTAATAATCTTAGGGTTTTAATACACCAAATTTAATCCATGAAGTCTAACCCAAATTTGAGCATTTGATTATTTCTAATTGCAGGGATCAAAATTGAAATCCCACTCTGAGATCTGAAATGAACCTGGTTTAAGATGAATATTTCTAGTGGAACGAGCCATTTACAGATCATATTCATTCTGAAAAACAATATGGAAAAAACCCCTCTTAAATTGGAATAATTTTACACGCACTTATATCCCAGAAAATCTAAATCCAATGATTTGTATCATCAAACAACCAAGGATTATCCCCCTTGATAAAATCATCTGCACAAGAAGCGAGAACCTGTAGATATTAAATCTTTGTTTCAAATCATCTGGATCTACCACCACTGATAAGCTTTCATCCTCTAATTTATGAATATAAGAGGAAATGAGATCATCTTATTTTACCAGATCTTGAACACCTGAAAGAAACTCTACAAAAGATACACCAATCCTTCTCCGAGAAATATCACTAGAGATTCCACTGATAGAGGAAATCAAAGCACCCTTAAATGAAAACTCTTATTCTGGACTGAATGAGTTCATGATAAAATAGATAAGTTATACCAAATAGAATCACCATTTCTAAGAAGAAAATCACCATTCATCACGTCCAATAATAAAATCACCATTATCCTCACTTCAAAGGAATTCAATTCTAGATGGATGTCTTCATAAGGGTTTTGTTTTAGATATCCACCATAATTATCACATCGATGGAGTATAAGAAGGAAGATATCAATTTATTTTTTCTAACACATGAAGAATATCTCAATAAGAAAAATTCAGTTTCTTCACATTTGAATGATAGTGAAAACATAGATAATAAATACTTACTTAGTGAGACAAAATGGATAGGGTAGGTGTGATAATTTTCTACAGACATAATTTTAATGAATTAAGAGGCCAGATATTTTTATCCTAATCAGCATGTGTCACAAAGTGAATCTAAACTGGCCAAGAGGAGAAAGAAGAATAGGTTGTGCTTTATATCAAAAGGGATGAGATAGTATCCAATGACTAGAAATAATGAATCCTATGATAAGTGAAATGGAATATCATTAATAATACGTAGCTGAAGGAGAGAGAAGGTTTCACAGGGACACTAAAAATCTCTATGATGAGGCTTATAATCCTAATAAGGAATCGGGTGTCCAATAAGAAATAAATCTAGGTAATTTATGTTTGAACATAAAAAAAATATTTAAAGAATTTGGAATGAAGGTAATACTATATAGCCGATATAGTTAAACCTATAAATTATTATTTGAAAGAAAAAATTCAAACAGTGAATTTTGGGGCTTTATCTCCCCCACATCCCACATACAGTGTGGTTACAATGGTAGATTCAAGTGGGTAATTTATCCAAAAAAGAGTATATTTAATGATAGTGGATCATAAAACTAAAAAAACATTTTTCCTTTTATATATTATCTTTTTTTCATTCCCAACATAGTGAATACCTTGAATATTATAACAATCCTACAAATTATATTTATGAATAAGTGACCTGATGTTGTATACATAAATTTAAACCTATCTATGTAAATGGAAAAGGTTTATTTGAATATGGATTACTAGTGATAAAATCTATTTATTAATATTATGGATGGATTAATCTAATATACCAATCATATATACTATGATGATCTGTATAATCTTGTTTTCTATTGGCCATTTTTGTTATCAACCAAATATCTCTTAATGTTGATTTTCTCTAGAGAATATTTAAATTTTCCTGGGTAATAGAACCATGATTCACATTTTTTATGGTGGTTCCTTATATTTTAGTGGATGAAGAAGGTATATATAGGGAGTAAAACCAATTAATCTATAGTTTGGGTTCATCTAACATGGTTACCACTTTCTATCCAGTCACCTATAATTATGAATGGTATCAAATTTTTCCTTTTTAATTTTTTTGGATGAAGGTTCCTTATCAATGAAACACATAAGGGAATCATTTATGGAGTTTTCCATAAAATTATCTAGTATACCTTGATGTGTGTTGTGGTTCATAAAGTAATTAAGAAAACTATTTAATTTAGAAACTATGAATCCAATTTATAGATGAATATTATTATGAAGGCATCCAAGTTAATCTATTTATAAAAAATTATATATTAGGATTTATATTATATTGAACCTATATAAATGGTTATAACACAAACCATTCATATATATATTACTACTAATGAAAAATAAATATTCTATACTAAAATGAAATAATGAACATTATAGAATCCATTTGAGGCGGCTAAAAAAGATAAACACGGGGGTGGTGATGAACTCTCCCAGAGAGAGTTAAAACCATCCACTCTAGTAAAAAATTAACACATTCACACAACATAATGAACATTGATGAAACCCTCATGAAATAAAATGAATCCCTAACAATGAAAAAATTATATACCAAATTTTTGTTATGATTGAACGAATAAGTAGTCTGTCACAAGTATTTGTGAAAGGATTATCTATATCTAGTTCTATGATATTGTATCAAATGAATATACACTATAAAAGTGGTCATATTTTAGGGTATTGTAACCTTTAGTACTATGGGAAAACTAGTAAGACCTGAACCATGAATTCTCATTGGAAACATGAGAGGTTTCTATCTTCTCTCAGTAAGCAGAAAAAATAATATGATGTATTCGAACCAAATATAAAATGATGAAGCCTTTGTGAAATGATGAATCCTAGATGTAGTTACTTGATTTAAATTATATGTTCATAGGATATTGATAGATGAATGACCCCAATAAAATAAGATACTCAAATAACAATAGGTGTAATTTCCCTTCTAGAAATAAAGATGGAAACAACTAGTTTCGAATCCATGGTTCCTATTGATCACTAAAAATATAGATATAGAAAATAAAATGGGAATGTATATAGAATATATGTGGGGGTTTTTCTTCAATATGATCAATTTTCTGAAATCAAACCCCTTAATAGCCAATAAAAAGTAAATAATCCTGATAATATTGATTTACATTAGAATAGATTCCTCATAAAATATATAGAACATAAAAATAGAAATATGATCCATGAAAAATGAATCAAGTGAACAAAGAAAAAAATAAATAATTATATAATAATTTCATTTTTAATTTAAAACAAAAAATGTTCAATAACAACATGAAAAATCTCCACTTAATATGTAAATATTTACTAATGATGTTCTTTCAACCTATATTCTATAACTAGGACCATATTATTTATATAAAAAATAGTTTTAAACATATATAGCGAAATATATTTAACCATTCTATATTTAGGGTACTCCATAGTATAAATCATTGTAACACACATTTTCTAAAACTCAAAAATTTACCTAACAAAGTGATGATTATTGTCTATATTCATTAGTATACCAAAGAAAACATATTTTTTTGAAAAATATAAAGAATAATGGCTATTAAAGTGTATAAATACATTATATATTGTTAAAGAAATACCACAAATAATTTCTTTAACAAAAAAACATTTTAATGGATTCTGTTAAAGTTATTAACTCAATATTAGTAAAGGATAACATAACTACTTATTTCATGTTACATTACATTGAAATAATTCCACCATAAGAATGAAATAAAGAACTAAACAGAAAAGTGTGTATATCAATAGTATAATTAGAATATAAAAATCCAACAATGTCATCACTAAAACTATCATTTATTCCAAATCAAATTCATAAATCAAAATAATTTCAAACATACCTGATGAAAAATTTTATAGAATTCTTGTATATTTTATTAGGTTTCCTAAAAACTACTTAGAGTATAAAAGGATAAAGAAAAATATAGTCTATAACAAACCATTTCAAATATAAGACTCCAAAATTAATTAATATAAGTTGTCTAAATCTTAAATTCAACTTTGATTCACGAATAAGGGACTGATGTAGGGACAACATGAATTATTGGACTATCGGTATGATTAAAAATTTAATGTTCTTAAATAATTTATTATCTAATTATTTTTTAACCTAAAAATTTTTGATAGACACATAATTTTATAATTTCTAAGTCTTATGATTTCTATTCAAAAAATTTCTGTTACATTTCCAAAATGCATCATTTTAATATTTGAGTTCCATTGGGATATTATATGGCAATTCATCCTAATGTTTTTTAATATAACTAGAATGTCTCAAATATATAAAATAATTCAAATAATTTCATTCTTAGCTTTATTAAGTTAAACAAACACATCAAAATAGATTATGTTAAAACCATTTTTAATCCTAGAAGAATAAAAAACGTATACCACTACCTTATAAATTGTGTTAATCCATAAAAAACTTTTATAAATGACAAACATGCTTAATTTTAAAATTATTTCAATACCCCTCATGATACCTCATATAAATTGTTTCATCTATTATTCTATGATAAAAAGAGATTCTACCATCAAGTTGTTTTACATGTAAATAATTGATCTCATGATTATAAAGAATAATTATAAAGGGTGAATGTTTAACAACAATGGAAAAGATCTCACCATTGTAAACTAACTCACATTTATGTAATCCCATTGAATGAGACCAAGATTTGTAATTTATTTATACCTCCCCAATGTTATATTCTTTCTTCATAATGATCTATTTAAAAAAAATAAGTTTTTCATTGATGGATATAGTTTCAAAAACCCATGTATTGTTCTTGTGAAGAGATTTCATCTCATTTTTCATTGTAGATTACTAGAATTAGGATTCATGTGAATTTAATGATTTTTTGAAATTTTTTGGTATATCCGTGTTTATATATTATGAAATATTAAAATCATGCACAATCATGTCATCATGTTTGAACCACGATGGATGTCTAATAATACTCGTTTCTCTATCTTGAGTTAACCGTGACTCATTAAGGTCACCTCTATAAGTTCATAGATAAATACAAACATTAGAATCTAACTAAACTTGTGACTATAAAGGAATATAGATAGGGATGGAATCTGGTTTCTGCTGGATTCTAGGTTTTCCACATAACCTGACACCCAAAGGATAGTGTGTATCAATTTTAAATGACTCTATAGTATTTCCTTTAGGAATATAAAAATCTTGGTGGAAAAATTAATGTCTAGTTATTAATTTCTAATAATATGGTTTTACTATCAACAACTTATAAGACTTATAAAATTCATGATAACAAAAAAAAATACACTTGATATCCGTAGGATCTAAAATTTTATTTTTATACTTTCCATTGATTTTTAATCACAAAAATATATGGATAGTAGGATATGGTGGTTTTCTTATCGAGAGATCCAAACATTCTTTAAATGCATTAATGGGGAATAAGAAATGATTTATCAGGTACTCTATCATTATGGTGTCCTAAGTCAAAAAGGACATTGGAAAATTAGAATGTTATAACATGAATCTCATAGTTTCTAAAATGGTCATATTCATTCCCTCAAGATACCCATTATGTAGTAGAGTTTTCATAATAGTCTAATACCTATGGATACCCTCATAGAAATAAAACATAATGAATTTATTATCAACATACTATAAAACATTATTAATTTTTATAGAATTCATCCACTTACCGGATTTATTATCCATACTAGCTCTCCAAATATTGAAATTATGAAAGGTATAAAACTTTTGTTTTAGTTTGTAAATATATACATTATGATGGTAATCATCTATAAAAGTGAACAAATTATATCCTACACCATTGGTAGAGAAACTAGATGGAACCCAAATATTAGACTTTAAAAATTCAATGGATCATTTGTATTTTTCTGATGACTTATTAAAACATACCATCTTAGACTTACCATACACACAAACCTCATAGAAATGAATACTTATATGATTTACCCCAGTTAATAGTCCTTTCTTCCAAATCACATAAAGACCAATATCACTTATATGCATGGGTCACTAATGACATGGGGTATTATTATCTAAAATTGGGGTATGAGAAACATTGAGTTATCTCTTCTAACTCCTACGTTAAAGAACATACACTCCATTTAAGAGAGAAACTTTCATCACAGTAAGGGATGAATGATAAATTATTAGACTAACAGAATAATATAATTAGGAAAACCCCTTTTCATGTAGAATACATAATAAAAGGAGGTTTAGTTTTATAATTTGTACCCACCTATCCTCTTATGTAGTTTACCAATACTATCAGGAAGTACATAATAAATAAAGTTTTTAATAATTGTTTTTAATTTTTTATAATTATCTTAGATGATGCAACACCATTCACTCTCCCTTAATTCATAGAATTATTATCTTTTAAGACACATATAAATGTATTTTATTGAATCTTGTATCCATTCTTAAAAGGTATAATGATCCAAGACATTAAACACACTAGAAATATGGAAACCATGTTTTATTGATAAATAATGATCAGAATTGTATTTATTATAATCACTGTTATTATTATGATAGATAATTTAATTTGAACTAATTTTTAGGGGAATAATTTAAACACCTTATTCTTATAATATTATTATTAGACATATAACCCTATTTTATAGATTGAATCCTCTATCCCCACTTATCCCTATGACACTATGGACTCTATCATTCAAACCCTTTTCATGGATCATATTAGTGTCTTTATTTTTAATTTATTTAATTAACAAGGCATAATTATCCACCTCAAGAGTCTAAGTTTCCTTACTATAGATCAGAAAGTCCATAAAAGAGGTTTAAAATGATTCCAATGATGGTAAAAGATTTATATATGAGTCTCCATCCCTTAATTCAATATCTATATTAGAATATCAAATATGATTCTATTGAAATCTTGAAGATAGTCCTAATTATAGTTCTAGGATGCATCATGAATGTGTAAAATTGAACATTCCTATATTATATTCTAACCATAGAAATAGTCATTTACATGGATTCTAATTGAGGCCAAATACTGGTAGTAGTAAAAATTAAATATACATTCATATGAACTTTATCTCCAAAGGAAACCATAATATGACTACAAGATTTTCTGAAAACATTATCAAAGTTATAAACATAAGCGGTCGTTTTCTATTTATTAGTGGATAGTGTAGAAACATTATTGTTATTTACATTTATATCATCTAGTAAATCATTATGATCCAAGATATTATTCATCTAAATTAACTATTGGTTGAAATCATTTTTAGAATAAAATATTTTAATTCCAATCTTCAAAGACCCCAATATTAATGTTTCATATGGTTGTGATGCCAACTATTAAGTTAAGTGTTGATGGGGTAATCCTTATGAATTGAAATGTTCCACAAATTCATTTTAGTAGGTTATAATGTTATTAAAAACTATTCTATTTATAAAACGCTAAAATATATACAATAAAAACATTCATATTGAATTGTATATGAAAAGGATTAAAGAACGCCAAGATGTAATGTGCTTCATATCAAATTTTCCCTTTGTGCAAGGTGAGAACACCTCTGTAGTTATGATATATTTCTAATGAAGGAAAATAAGAACTTAATTGGAAAATTAATGAAAATATATCATAGAAAAAAATATGACGAGGCCTTCCATGATAAAACTATTGGTGGTAATGGACTTTATCATGAGGATGTTGAATAATCCGCACATAGAATTACTCATAAACTCACACAACATAATTTATAAAACAATAGACTTTAATAAAGAATATAAATCCATTAAATTTTCTTATTCATTATCATTAATACTTTTATGATTGAAATAATAAGTTTTTAGTCACTAATACCTTTTCAAGGATCATATAGTTCTAATTCCATGTAGAAGACTCCACAAAATCTCCACTAAATGATTAATATAGTAGAAGTGGATCAAAACTGTAAGTTCCACAGAGAATTAAAAAGGAAAATAACCTAAAAATATCATTGTAAACAACTAGGCATCATCTTTTATCTCCCCATAAATTAAAAAAAATGTGTGATTCGAATCGAATGATAATAGACAAAGAAACTAAGAAATTATTATATAATGATATAGAAATAGGATTTTAAGGTGTGGAAAACATGATAACTACAATTTTAATAATTGGATGAATCATGACACATGAATAACTAAAGATAGTACAAATATATTATAAATTTGTAAGAACAAGATTGGTTGACCGAACACGTCATAGATCAATCAATAAAAATTAAGAAAGAGTAAATATACTGAGGAATCACATGAAAGCTGCATAGTGGATGTTGGATGACAATAATCATTGTCCCAAGTAATCCTAGTGAGTAAATGGGAAAAATTCATCGAATAAAGATAAAATTGATGGAGATATTATAAAATTCCAAAAAATATATACAACTTGTAAATTGACTCATACAAGTTAAGAAAAAAAGGAATCAATCAATGAATGGAAAAAAGTATGAAACATATAAAAAATATACATAAATTGAATAATAAAATTGTTTATTAAAAATATAAAAAAGAACACACTTATATGGATATTTTTTATATTTAAATGTATTATTCATCTATGTTACCTTGTTTTTGTATTCTGCATGAATGTTCCTCCATATTCTTTATATATAGTCACTTTTATTCCTCTATGATGAGTTTATATCTAGAATACCATCCTAAATTTCATTAATCATCCTATTTTAGATATAAATCCTTTGGAAGAATGTGGTGTGGCCTTTAGGAGTCATATTTTTATTAAGGATCCTTCATCAAGCTCTCTATTAATTACTCCCTATAATTTTCCAATGGATCACCCCATAATAGACAATAGATTGACATATAAATAGTATAATGTTTTAAAGGAAAACATGGTGTACTTTTTCCATGCATATGTTTACCAAATGGTCTGACCATACTCCACAATACATGGATGCGTTCCTCATGATATACTCACGATGATTGGTTGAGTGATTCAAATATATATGGATGTTCTATTCTAGAGTCCACACTCTAGGTCTTTGACACTTTTAATCCTTTGTCTTCTAGGGAATTATATATAGATACTTTAGTTTAATAATATATAATTTCTTGATTTTGGGTCTATATACTCCTCCATATGGAAGGAATGAAATATATTTCTTATTATAATTGTCCATCAGTGGGGTCTCAATGTCCCAATATCAGCCTCTCTAGATTTGAACCCGAATAGCCATCTCTTTTGACTTCCTCTATATCTAGTTTTTTCATAAAAATATATTGACAAGAATGATACTACTACATGAGGATTTGGTTGAAAGGATTTTTGTGATATGACTTATCTTTTTGAAACTTTCCAAACCATAGCCTCTACTTGTTAAATCACCTGGATTTCTAAACCTTATTACTCCACAATCATAATTGTTTTGAATCTTCTCTGTTAAAAGGTGAAGTGATAGTGGAATCCTCCACTCATGTTTAACATTTGGGAATTATATCAACTATAATTTATCATGGGGTATGAATACCTAATCACAATCAAAATATTGTGTTTTTATCCCTTAGTCTTCACATCAAGGTCCAAAAAATCAAACACTCAAATCCTTTAAAACTTCTTCTAACTCTTCCATATGATCTCGATAATTATTTGAAATTATAAGGGTATATTATTCTCATAAAATTTTGATTTTTAGGAATATAATCTCATATAGAATAAGGTATTACCTTTTCTATACTTGATCCAATACACAAGGGTGACTCAATTCACCAAATTGTGGATGAACATCATATGGGGAAATATATGCATTATTACTCAACAAAACACACATTTGTATATTGCATAAATCCCATCTATAGATCCACTTAGTTATTTATTCACCACAAAACATAATTGTTGATTTCATGAACTCCTGTAACATATATTACATTTCTATAATTTATGAAAAAAGTTGAGATCTTAATAGATATAATGATAATAGTCTCTATGATATTTTAACCCTTACCCCTGGGGAAAGTTCATTGGACTAGATTTCTAAATGATACTAGAACAGACAAATAATGTGGGTGGTAATAGCTATTTAAGAAAAGTGAATTATTAATTTTAATACTTTAATTAAAACCACAACCCCCCTATTCTTGGGTTGATAGGTGATAAATTCACATTGAATAATACTAAGAAATGAAAAGAGAGGTACATGAATCATTTGGATTGGTGTTGTTATAATATATAAGTTAATAATATTTTCTCTATTATATATGTTTGACATAATACTTTGTCTCTTTAATGTCATTATTTATAGTTTTTCAAGCATTAAATTTTGATTTATTGGTTTCATTGGTTATTTTTCTCAAAAAATAGACAAATGAGATCAATTTCATGCAAGTAGTGAAACCCTTCCTATGTATTCCCATGCTGAAATATTCATGTGGTGTGCTCTAAATAAAAATAAAATTCTAGACAATGATATTATGGAATGGGATAAATTTAACCATAACAATAACACTATTCTATAAGACTATTAAATGGAAATAAACTTTATAAATTATAGTTTTTAGGAGAGATGAAAGAACTATAGGTTTTTTTCAATTTTTTATAAGGAGTGAATTTTTGTATAGAACATCTTGTAAGAGTAGAGGATATAATTTGAAAGATCTAAAAAACTATGATTCAATGTGGGAGATAATAATATATTCTATCTTTCATACATAAATTTATGATAGGATTTTCATTAAGAACCTTAAAATCTGTCTAGATGATGGATCATATACATGTGGTATTGAAATTATTTCCCATTTTTCTATTTTATACTTCCATTTTTTACTCCACATTTTTAGGGTACAAATAGGTTATAAATAACATAGCGAGTTTCAGGATTATATTTTCATTAATAACATTCCATTTATAATAGTTGATCATAAAAATTATTTAACAAAATATATACCAAGGAAATAGGATATCATGGAGTCAATCAATAACCTCGATTTTGATAAACCCCAAGCCTGATGAATTTTTGGGTTCCATTTATATATAATAACAGGTTATCATCAAACAATAGATTATCTAGGCTATTCAAAATTTCTTTAAAGGGGGTTACCTCCCCAAGGACACTTGAATGAATACTTTTTTCATATTTTAATAGGTTAAAAATTAAACCTATTTTTATTAGTATTGGCTGAATAACACATGTAATTTTCCTAACCAATCCTAATTTTTTTTGAATGATAGGGTATCTCATATTCTACCCAAACCAAAATTGGAATTAAAATATGGGTGTTGAAATGGAATTAGTATACAATGATCCATCATATTGGCGATCAATGTGATATTTGACTAAAAATGAAAAGTTATTAGATCTATTTTCATAGAGAACATCATATGGGACAGTAAATTATAAAATTAAATGGATCTATATTTTGTTCTTTATAAGGATATACATCTTCTTATAGTGGTTTTATGACCGACATTTTCTATATTAATCCTCCTCATGGTTTTAATTCTCATTTATCTTTAGGAGGTTCATGTTTTTTAAGCCAAAAAATATCCTTTTGAATTTTGATCATCTCTATCCCATTCCCTATCTTATTTCATGGGATACTCATTCTAATAACCACAATAATTCAAAACTTAATGGAGAGGTGATTTAATTCAAAGGAATATATGGTGTCATGGGTATTTATCATGTTTTTTTCGAAGATGATTTCGATTCATTTCCAAATAGAATGAATTGCTCCATTAAATTTTTATAATCCATGTTAGATTACATATTGAAAAGAGAGTGGTAAATAAATTAATTAGGAATGAATTAGTGTTTTTAAATATAATAAATGATCACATAAACATGCTTATCTCATTAAGAAATGTATTGATGTTGAACAAATTATCATTTCCTTAATTTATCATAGAGATCCATTATAAAATCACTAAAAATGTCGTTGAAAGTACCTGAGGGGGGAGGGCTGAATCAAGTGTTTACAAATTTTTACAAAATTCAAAAATATTAGAATTGAAATTTTTTTCAGTTAGTTCAATTGGATTTATATAAGATTTCAAAAAGAAATTTTCTACAACATCGGATCAATTAAAATAAATAAAAGACTTGTTGTATCATTACAAGGTTTAATAAAAATACATAATCATTTCCTTGATTGGGGTTTTCCCAATAAAAGATTATACATTATAATATATATGACTATAATTGGTTTTTTTCTCACAAAATCACTACTAGAGCCTCACTAGTCATACAAACTCCATTTTCACATATGGATTCATTCAACACATTCTCATAATATTCATAGAGTCTCAATATGATATCCCTATATACCTTGAGTCAAATTGGTTATTTATAGTCAAACTACATATATTAAAGTGTTTCATTAAATTTATTCTTAAACTTATATTAACATATCTACATAGTATTCTTCTGAATTAATGTAATATATATCTTTTTTATCAATTACCACTTAATTAAATTTTAGAAGATCATAAAGATATACTCAATAGGTTGATCATTTCTTGAAATAATGTTTTACATATCTTAATATCCTATTAATATAGTTTCATCACACATTAATATTCAGTGATCTAAAAATTAAAAAACCGCCTATATTTTTCAAATTCTCAGCACCAATAAATATTTCATTTTATGAATTTCTATCTCTTACATTGTTTTCTTCTTATCAAACATCATCAACCACAAATGTAATCAGAACACCTTCTTCTTAAAATTTATTTAATTCAAAAAAGATCATCATATTTAACTTAGTGTTGTATTATTCTTTTTAATCTTCTACTTATTTGAGAGAAATAGTGTGTTCTCTATTAGGTTATGTCTTGTATGAACATGAAATCCTTATCCCATAGTTATTCACGCCTTCATTTTGATTATATAAATATGTCCCCATGTTATTAGATATTCCCTTTTGGAATACTTAATATCATGAATAAATAATTTTCCCATGATTTTTATTTAATTTCTAAAAATTTTCATACATGTTTTCCCCCATGATCTAAATATTATTTTTTTCCCACAACTATTATCTTCAATATAATTATATTAGTTCCCTCATGTTTTTATTCTTCGTTTATTTCTCATTTCTCTACTATCCAAACGAGAATCATTTTTTTATTGACAATGTTAATTCTATCTTGAGAGATTTGAATAAAACTAGTTTAGATATTGAAGTGATTTTAACATTAAGATATTATCTCATCATGGATCACCACAATCATCATTATAAACCTAAATCACATCTATCTATGATATTTAGAATATTAAAACATAGTACATGAATATATAAATTTTTATTCGTGTTCTCTTTTAGAAAACCTAGAGGAATGATTATGGGACTACTTGATTTTCCATATATTAACCATGATCTTTGCCTCTATTAATATTATCTTGGATAATTTATAATAAAACTATCATGATATTTGGATGATTTTCTAAATTTTACAACATCAATAGAATTGATTCCCAATATAATAAAAAAATTATTCATTTTTCATCCTTTGAAATGTGTTTTAATTTCTTATAATCTGAACATTCATGAAGATCAGCATATCGGGATTTTATTACTTGATTCACAAACGTATTTAGGTTTTTCGGATATCTAAATATTGTTTCTTATAGTCTAATCATCATCATATTCATTCTGTTCTTAATCATAATTAATCACGAATCATTGATTTTCATTGAGTAGCTTATTGAAATTCTGTATTAGAATAGAATCATAATGCTTAGCTCAAAGGTTTATGATGGAAAGGATTATGTTCAATGTCTCAAATATACATTCATGGCATGAAGTTATATGATCCACTTAAGTTGATAGGGGTAACTCATACACATTTTTATTTTTTTCATTTTTAATACGTACCTTAATGTAGTATGATGTGTTGAAGTTTTATAGTAAGGTCATATGAATCGGCTCAAAGACATCCATTCAATGAAAATGATTAATGTTCAGAAAATACATATAATGAATACATAATAATACAAACACATGGAATAAATGAATTTTTCTTGGAATTATATCAATTATCAGGATAATAACTTCATGTTTGTAGATGCCATTAAAATTATGTCAGAATTTTTTAAAATGGAATCCATCCATTCTCAAATAGTCATAAATATTTGAACTAAGCATTCAATTATTATAAAATAATTATAAAATAGATTCCACAACATCCAAATAATTATTTAGCATGTATACTCATGTTTGGGTATTTCTAATAATTTAACATCTTATAATCTCTAAAAATAATAAAACCATAAAAATTTTTTGTAAACAAATATTTTATCAGTTAAAATTAATAATAAATATGGTTGGAATTTTATGAGCCTTATATATTTAAATAGTAAAATAATATTGTATTTTCTCATAATAAATAATAGATCTTCGGGCCATTCATTGTAGAGATTTTTTTTAAATTTTATTTTTTTTAGATTTTAATGGAACTTATAACGACTAAATATTTTGAATCCTTTAAATTAAAACTAACTTCAATGGCTTGAATCACAAACAACACTGAACTAATGAAACACCCAAATATAGAGAATTTTCAAATATTAGAGTATCATGAGGAACATAATAATAGTAAATTAAAAGAAAAAACTATTAGAGTAGTCATATATTATTATTTTGCAATGATTCTTAATTTAAAAATATTAATTTTCAACAACCAAATTAAAAAATGCATTATATTCTAAAAAAATTGATCAATATTTATTTTTTATTATAATATTTAATATTTATATTTTTAATCTAATATTTCAACATTTATTTATTTATAAATTTATGTGAAATAAGATTAATGAGGCTTGATGTTGGAAATTTTCTTTATCTATGAAAGTAGTTTTTTTGTATTTTGTGTTTCTCAATGAAATCTATATTTATTAATGTTTGAAATTTTAATTATTTTCAATAAAAATTATTTATTCATTTATCTTATTAATATAATATTAATATTAATTTTTGGAATTTTTTCATAATATTTTATTTTACGTCAATAGTGACAAATAACATTTATTCCAAAATTGTAATTTTTATGAATATATTATTATATAATAATGTGTTAGAATTTAGTTTAGACTTATAGTTAATAGAATATTTATTTAAGGGAAAATATATTTATTTTAAATATTATTCTAACTATCAAAAACTAGAGTTTGATTTAAAGAACATAGAAAGTATTTTATTCCAATTTTAAAATATTATTTTGTATTTTCTCTTAATTAATAATTATTCTTAATAAATTTTATTTTTTAATTATATAAGTACTAAAGAAAATATTTTTCTACAATCAAAAAATTAATATAATCTAAATTAAAAATACTGATATTAGTTTCCAAAATATATTAATCGTAAAACTAACTTTTAATAAAAAATGTTTCTTCTCATCATGAATTTATGAAATTAAATTTCCTAATCATTAGAAATTTATTTGATAAATTGATTATAATATTTTAAATAAAAAAATAAAATAATTAATAAATAATTCCAGTTTTCTTCTGGGTAAATTTATTTATTTATTGACATTAATGACATTAGTTACCACAAAAAAAGGATAAAAACATATTTATGAAGTGTAAAAGAACTAAAACAATTATAAATATTTCTCAAAACTGTATGTATTAGAGGTGTCTTAGATAACACACAAACCCAAACATATTTCACCCTTTTATGGCCTTGAACATTGAATAGTGGAATCCCATTTTAAAATTTAATTGGTACTTCAAAAATATACTCACTTGTGAAGGGGGAACACTTCCACTACATCATGATAACCCCATCCCTATGAATTTAATTATAAGACACTGTTATTTAATCCTCATACAATCCAATATTATTTTCAAAATCCACTATTGTTAATTATCTATACTAAATTTCCCATTCCCTAGGATAATTACAAGATAATTCTGAAATTCTTAAAGTGATTATTTTTTTACTCCTTAGTAATTAATCTTAATATTCAAATTAATATCATTTCCTAGAAAAAAAATATAATTGAATCATTATTATAAATAAATTTTTCATATTAATGGGGAAACCATTATCTTATTCTTTCCATCAATTAAGAATAAAAAACATCATAGATCATGCATACATGCAGACTATGGCCTCCACCAAGCGATCTGGTTCATTTTTAAGAACTAATATTTGTTATTCATAAAAAATATGGATTTTTTGAATTAATATGTTTATTATTTCAAAATTATAATTATGGAATGTGAATTTATCATATACATTTATTCCACTCCATTTGTTAAAAAATGTAATCATTAATCATGCGTGCATGCAGACTACCACAGCCACACATGATGAATTTAATTAATCATAATAAACCAACATAAATGGGGTTAATAATGAATTTAATGGACATAACTAATATTTATGAAATTTATAATATTATATATATTTTATATTAATATTATATAAAAACATTTCCTTACTCAAAAAATCTTCACTGCATGCTCTGTTTAGGGGTGGCTCTTACCACATAATTTAATTGTGTTATAGTTTTTAAATCATGTGTAATTAAGTAATTATATAAAATAGTGATAACATGTAATAATAATAATTTTTTAATATGGATTCATTATTCTATAATGTTTTTTAATATTTAATATATTTATTATTGTATCATATTTCGATCATTATAGACACAAAAACTAGTTAATAATAATTTTCGTTTTTACAAACCATGTCAATTTCTTTCACCTCATGAAATGTGAATTAAATAACAATAAAAAAGATATTATAATTCCATAAATTATGTGGTAATATTGATCCATAAACCATTAATTGATAAATTAATCCATAGTTTTAAAACTTATTTGAAATATAAAATCAAAAAAATATAAACCTATGATGATGAAAATAAACAATAACCTAGTAAAATATTTATGATAAATAAATATAAATGATTTTTAGAAGGGATAATATATTTTCATACTATTCATAAATTATTAATTAGGATATTTTTTCATTATATATGAGTTTAGTGCATGATAATTTTTATGTTAAATTAGGCAAATTGGTTCATTGTATAAAATTTCATTTCTTATGACATAATTTTTATTTTACAGCATGTTATCTTTAATATAGTAAGATTACTACATGATAATTTTTTTTACCAAATACATATATTTCATGGGGATTGAAAATATATATAGTTTTTATTATTTAAATATATTTTGATTAAAAATATTCTAAATATTAAAGGGTTTTAATTAACATAACACTATTTATTGAGTTATAAAACTTATTCTTAAACTAAATTCATCTTAGAATCATTTAATTCACCCAATAGTTTATTTTAATTTTATATTTTATTTATTTACTATATATAAATAAAATATAAATCAAATAAATTGCCTTCAAAATTATTCCTTCTCTAAAAGTATATCATTTATGCAAAAAAAATTATCACCCCCTTAATGATTGTTTCCCCTACCTATCTATATTTCCTTAACTAAAATGTTCTCATTAATAATAAGAATTCCAATTATTTGTTGTTTAATATGATATTTACATTTATTTATTCTCTTATTCAGTATATATCTTATTATCCAATTTTGTGATCAAGGTTTCTATAAATATATTTTAAATTATTTTATTTCATTTATAAATTTTTTTATTTTCCTTTACATATTTCATTAAAATAACATTTAGGTATTTTTGAGGATCTGTTATTAATGATTAATTTTAATGGTATCTTTTTTAGAAATCTTATAATTACATCGTAAACCTAAAATCATTTGAAATTGTATTCTATAAATTATTTAATGAAAATATTAAAAATTACATTTAAAAAATATTTTAATATTTTTCTTTCATTTTCCATTGTATCTGAGAAATATTCATTTTCATAGAAATTTCCTTAAATAAACTACCAAAAAATTTCTTATATTATTTGTGGGGATTACACTAATGGAAATCAATTAAATCCATTTTCTTTTCTAGTCATTGATTATTAATGATTTTTTCTTCCAATATACCTACTCTATAAACAGAATATATTTTCTTCAATTGATTGAAGGGAATTAATCTATATTCTATACATTGATTTATTTTGGAAATTATTGACTTAATCAAATACCCTTTATCTTTATTGTGTAAATAAAGTATTATATATTATAAATATTGAATGATACTTACCTAGATGGTTAAGGAATATCTATGGATTCCCATTTATTTTCTATAAGAATATCATTTTTTAATTGTTTATTGAATTATGAATGATTTTGTTATGGGATTACGTTTCAAAAACTCATTAAACAAATTTCCTATCTATGTGTTCATTATAAATTGATGAATGATGGACTATAAGTGGAACACATTTTTATGGATGATGAAGGGTTGGGTACTATTTTTCCATCCAATGCAATAGTTATGTTTAATATCTCATGACATCGTAAGGCATATAAATAATGATATATTAAAAATGGAAGAAGGATCGTGATTTTATTCCCATTTTAATGTGTGAAAATAATGATTGTTTTATATAAAGGAGTGGGAATAATGTGTTTTCACATTATGTTTTCATTTCTTATGATCGTTCCAATATGTTTGTTATCTTTTCATACAATGTTACATTCCATGTATATGCATATTTTTTATTATATTCCACATTATTATATTATTTCATTCATTATTATAGGTTTTATAATATATTTATTGAAGGGTATAATAGTATTTGGTATCCTTATTTCACCTATAAACTCATATTATGAACAATAATGATCTCTGATTATTGTCACATATGATTACCCTTACATTGCATCTTATCTCACCCCATTCTAATGCTACAATTTCATAGGTTACGAAGAAAATTAATAATTAGGATGTGTCAAGAGGGGTATCCTGTTTCGAAAATATATGGGAAATGGTAAATAATTTTTATAGATTATGTAGTTTATTATATATTAAAAAAATGGTTTTTAGTTTAAAAATACATGCGTTTTATTTGTTATTTTTTCCGTAATTCTATAAATCGCTAAAACTAAAAGAAAATGATATTGTATTATAATGATAAATTTTAGTTATGTAAAGTAATTATAAATCATACACATATTTGAGATGCCATATCTTGTATCAGATTAAAGTTTCTATGACTTGGGAGGTTATAATGTTATCGAATGAGGATATTAATGTTATAAAAGGGTGATATAAGTTAACATTTTTCATAATATAAAATAGTATAAATAAGACATTATTATAGTTGAGTTAATATCAAATATTTTTTGGATTTTAATGAAGAATAATTAGGGATAATCGTATGGATAATTCTAACTGATAATTCCATGTATATGATAATATCATAAAATTTTGGTAATATAGATATTGTTTTGTTGTCTACGAAATTACTTCCCTAATTGGATACTCAAAAGTGGATGTGGTTTTGGAACATATAAACCTAGATATAATCACTCAAAAATGGAATTATAAGTATCAACTGAATATCACCTTCCATGCTTGATGAGTGGTATTAAGACTACATAACATACTAGACACTCATAGGGGATATTCAATGATTAAATCATATTCAATTTAATGAATGGGTGTAATGGATTTTGATGTCATATTATCTAATATGGTTAAATAATATAAATAGAAAATGAACATTCATAATAAAATATTGAATAAAGAGTGACATATGTTGAACTAAAAGTATCATATGTTAAAAAATTTAGTTTTATATAAGAATAAAACATTACAGTGATGTTTCTATATTAATATTTTAGATATTATAATAACCATTTTGGTTTAAGTTTTTCGTTGAAACATGATATTGAAAATATAGTTGAGAACGTACGTATCTACATGTAGCCATGTGTTATAACCAAATAAGAGAGAAAAACTAAATGGTTTACAATCTTATATATTAATGTTATTAGATAAATAGTGAGTTTCATAGTTTTACAATGGGTATTGTGGGTGATATCCTAATAGAAATAAAATCAGGATACTAATAGTTATTTTCATTTGTGATTGATATTTATTAATGATATTAAGGTATATTCTAAAGGTTTTGAGGATTATGTAAATCCTCTTAAGAGTTTTCTTCTGCATTTTCTAATGATTGGAAACATATATTAAATAGTATCAATAATCGAGAAAATTTATTTTATAAAAATGTTATATTATGGGATAAATATTTAGGAAACAAATTATTGAGGTATGGCTAACTCTTAAGGTTAATATACACTTGATGTTGAGATAATAAAGGGTTATTGGATTTTAAAAAAAAATAGGCTTAGATAGTATTGGTATCATTGGATTTGATAATTGATTCTTGAATTTTTTATAAATTTCATTCCATTTTTTGAATTATGGTATATATTGGCTTGTGTGTTTTTCCCTTACCTACAGATTATTATATTTTTTATCTTAAAAATAATTAAATTTTCTAGAAAAATATATAGTTTCACTATTTTTTATTTGATTATAGATTCATATGGGTTTTGGAAGGGTATATTTAGTTCAATCAATTATTAGGGTATATAAAATACTTGAGTATATGATTATATAAATGATTAATGTTTTAGGGATGATAAGTAAATTAAGAAATTCTATGTGACCAAGGTATATTTTATATTATGAATTATAACCCAAAAGAAACATTTATTTAGAATACCCTCACCTACATTCAACACTGAGTAATAATTAAAATTATGTAGACACAATTCATTTAATTGGTGTTGACTACACCAAAACATGACTTAGGATACTTAAAATTAATATTATGTTTAATATCTTCTATCATATGCAACAAAAAACTAATGAAACAATTGACAAAAATGATTCATGACATATGGAAATTCCATGAAAAATATAACCATCAGTATATTTAATTACAATTATCTATCAAAATAATTATATATTAAAATATTTTCTGGAATAATATTATAAAAAGGATTTTGTTCAAACAACCATTTAATAAAATGTATTATATTTTACATGAATTAATTATTTTTAAAAGATAATTATAAATTTTATTATTTATATTTATAAACTATATTTCAATATTCCATTATTTATAAATTTATAAGAATTATTATTTGAGCCACTAATTTAAAAACAAATAGTTTCTTACAAAATAAATCATTCATTATATTTTTTAATATAAATTAAAAATAAGACTTATTAATTTTTGAATTTAATTTTATTGATATAAAAATCATCTATATATTTTTCAGAAAAGTATTTGATTAATATTATTTTTTTTGGATTTCTCGAATTTGTTTTTGTGAATAATGGAAAATACAGTTTTTACTAGAGATGTTAATTTTATGATAATAAAATTATATAAGAATGAATTGGAAATTTATTTAATATTTTATTTAAATAATTATTAATTTTAGGAGAAATAATTTTAATCAATATTACGAACATATGAATCCTATGATTATTTTTTAAAACATATGTAACATTTTATTTCAATTAAATAAATACTTTCAATCTTGGTTTTAATGAACCATATTTATGGTAAAAACATTAGCACTATTTTAATTGAAAAACAATTATTTCCCATAAAATAAATTAATTAATTACATTGAGAATAAAATCATTCATAATTTTATCTTACACAAATAATTTATTCATCTAACCACATGTTTACATATGGTTTTTAAGAAACATGAACATAATTTTTGAAAACATCTTTTCTAATCTTTTTAGATTTATTGATAAAATAATTTTCATATTTTAAATAATAATAATAATAATCATTGTTATGGTCAATTATAATTTTGGGAATTTAATTTAATTAATCGTATTACAAACATTAAATATCATGGTAAAATCTAAAATGGATTAACATAGTTTTATGATGTGTATAATGCCTAAAACATTTTAAAAACATTCCTCCATGTTTCTAGAGGATATATGGATTATCTAACCCACATCCCCTATATTATTTATAATTTTTTTCTTTAACCATTGAATAGTAACAACCCCTTATTGAAATATAATGGGTACTTCCAAATTACTCTTCTATTCAATTATCAAAGGGTATCACATCGCAAAATTAATGATATAGATATGTCATAAAAATATATCCATAAAAAGTCCATTTTATTCTTATTATTAACCTCTATCATGTTATTAATATAGTATTTATAGTTATCTAGCCTAAGGCCTTTATTACCTTAGATATTTCAAAGAGAAATCTCACATTTGGAATGTGACTATTCTTTACTAGTTAATGTTCTCCATAAAATAATTTTAAGGCCAACTGAATATAATTATATTTTTATACTTAATATTATATTTTATTATTATATTATAATATAATCCATTATCAAATCATTTCCATTAACTAATAAAAATAAAAAATTATTGATTGTGCTTACACATGAACTAACAATACAACAAAGCATTGTGGTTCAGTTTTTTATCACTGTTGTTTGAAACTGGTCAAAAGGATGGATATGATTAATTAATACTTTTTCTATTCAAGAATTATAATATTAAAATGGTAATTTATTTTAGACCTTTATCCCATCCCATTAATTGAGAAATGGAATTGTTAATCATGTATATGTATGGACTACCACCACGATAAATGATGAATTCCATTTATCATCACCAGAAAAAATGTATGGTTCGAAGAATGAATTCAATTAAGGTGGATGATATTTATTAAATTTTTATGCTTCCAAAAAATTCATATTTACAATATAATAGAACAATTCCTTACATATAAAATTATTATACCACTCTCCTGTTTGGTTTGAATGATGTTATAATTCTTAAATCATTATAAATTATGTAATGTTATATAATTTTAAAATCCTGTAATAAAAAATCAGGTATTTTTTATCTATTACTAAGTTTCTTATTAATATTGAATATATTTATTTATATATCACCATTATAATATTAACCATACATGAAGGTGTTGCTCCTAATTTTATTTTTCATGAACAATATCTATGCAATTGACCTAAATAAATGTGAAATAATAAATCATTAAAAAATGATTAATCCATGTTGAATAAACTTAGAATGAGGGTCCTTATACCATTAAGTTATATTCGTCTCTATCACCATCAAATTTTAATGAAACAAACAATCAAGAAATCCTATCATATGATGATGGAAATAAACTATAACATGGTAACATATTTTTGAGATATGGATCAAAAATATATGTATAAATTGTTATATATATTCATATTTTTTTTGAAATTATTTATTAAGATATTTATTTATTAATATAGGATGTCTCATAAGGATTGTGTAAGAAAGAAAGAAATATAAGGGGATCTTATTAAAAAAATTATTTCTTGTGACATAATTCTAATTTTTCACCATGATATATTTAATATTGGTATATTTCTTTTGGATGACTTCCATTTACCATATTCAAAAAATTATGTGGGTTTGAAGATCCATATATTTTTATTTCTTTAAATGGATTTCAATTAAAAAGATATAAAATTTGAAAGGGTTTTTTAAACCACAACTAATATCATTGACTTACAGTGCTTCAACATGAACTTACTTATTCCATTATTGGTTTCTTACCCAAAAAAAATTTATTTTATAATGATTTATCTTTCTATATAGTGTAAAATTTCCTTTTCATTCAAATATTTTTCATTGAGGAGATATATTTATCACAAATTATATCATTGTTGTGATGAATTATCATCCTCTATAATGATAGTATCCCATCCTTTTCTATATTTTCCAACTTTACTATATTCTTTATTATATTTTTTAACCAAACTATGATTTATTTCATGTGGCCTTAACATTTATCTATTACTAATTTCAAAATGAAGAATTATTTTTCCTCTTTATAATGTGTGTTTCAATAAATTTATTTTAAATGTTATTTATTATAGGATTAATTATTTTAATTTCCACATTAAATTACCTTCAAATTAGATTTATTTATCTTCAAGAATATATTGTTGAGGTTTATTTTCAAAACACTTGACACATCCTTTTCAAAAAAAATATTTTCAAGGTGACCCCTAAAAACTTTTTTATGGGAATATAAAAATGTTTTCTCAAAAAAATTATGTTTTCACTTACACTATCCACTATATCTCAAAAATATATTTCCTTGTAAATTTTATTTCTGAAATTACCCTATAAATTTCTTTTTACTATTTTGGATGATTATACACATGGAATTCAATTTCTTCCATTATATTTTCTAGTCATTGGATTTTTATGATTTTTATCTCTATGTATTATCTGTGTTATCACATTATATTTAGTTCCATGTATTTAAGGGTTTTTGCCTAAGTGTATTAATTAGATATGTTGGGTGAATTATGATATAACCATATTCCATTTATCTATGTGGTGTAAATAACAGATGTTATGTTGTTAGGATTGAAGGATATTTACTAAGAAATATACTAAATGTTATTTCATATCCATTTATTTACCATGGGAATATAATGTTATGATTATTGATGTAATTTTTAGCACCCCAATATTTTATGGTATGTCACTTTTTAAATTTGACATCTTTTATAGATAATGATGCACGCAACACTGAGTTTAAACAAATCATATACTATTAAATATAATTATTTAAAATTTGACCATTATAACCTAGCTATTAAATTGGTGGGTATGAATAGGTATATATGATTTATGCAATTAATATATAGATCCTACTTGATATAAATATATTGAAAAGCAATAATAACACAATAATTAAATTAGTAACATCATTTTAATTCTTCGAAAATATGTTTTCTTCCATATATATTTAAATTCCTTTCTATTCTTGAATTTTATAATAAATTTACAGATGTTTTAGAAAATTTACTTGAAAAAACTAACTTTATATTTAAAATAATAATACCATAACTAGTCTATGGGGAAATTTTTGTAATTTTTTGAAAAAGATAAATTTCTGGTGAATAGTAAAAATATAGTTTTTATAAAATATCGTATATTTTGTGATATCAAAAAGATATAATTATGATGTAAAATTTTATTATACCTAAATTATTAAAACTATGCGATATTATAATATAAATATTGTGAAATATAATTTTGGACATGTAAATTATAATTTATTGAGGATAAATATTAAAATAATTATCAACGATGACGTAGTGCCTATGTAGAATTGGAAAAGTCAAATTTGGTGTATTATAGATAATAATTGAATGATATGATGTTTTTAATGAATTTTTTTTTAATTTTTTTTTATATATGATTATATTTATTTATAGTTACAAATTTAATAATTATATAAATTGAATATTATCCAAATTATTGTGTAATGCATATGTGAAGCAAGAAAACTCAAAGTAACAAATTAAAAATATTATCTTCCCATAAATATGAGTAAATATATATAATAAAAGAACCTAAAAGATTATATTGTGACTAATTATTATATTTTTATGATATTTTGTTAATTTTTATAAATGAAACTATTACTATTAATTCTCTTCCAACACTGACGTAGTGGTTGTGAATGTAGAAGAAAAAACAATAAAATGATTTTAATTGAAATTATTTGAACCATTAAATGAATCAATAATTTGTCTATAAATTAATGGATTATTAATTTTAGACCATAATATTCCTTAGTTATATGTTATGAACTTTTGGGATAATACTTTTTGACATTGTGTCTCTTATAAAATTTTGATTAAAAGAAAGTCAACCAGTTCACACTATGGTTTTTAATAAGTATAAATTTTTAATATTTATGTTTCTAAAAAAAGATATTTGACTATAAATATCCTATTTAAAGATAAAATGTTCTTCTTCTTCATGGATGTTTATTTTAAATTTATATGAAACAAATAAAAACAGTAAATTCATGCATAATGACAATGGAGTAGTTATTAAATTACTAGAAAAATCAAATAAATGATACTAAAAATATTAAAATAAATATAATTTGAAATACCTAAACTGATCCATGATTTCCATAGATAACTATGGCATGTATATGGTATAATTAAATATTTTTTTATAATCTGAATGTTTTTTTCTTGATGTTTTGAAACCCATGGTTATTAATAGTATTAAATTTGATAATAAAGATGTTATATTAATATAATATTTTACTAAATTATATTTAAATCATAAAAATATAAAATAATACCAAAATGGATCATATATGGTTGATAATTTCATATAATATTCTTTATAGTCAATTTTTAATTCTTTTTCACTAAAATAACCATATTATATTTTAATATTTAATGAAATCCTAAAATGTCTCACACCTCAATTATAAAAGGGCACCACCTCCCTCACTTCTTCACACCACCATGAGATTTATATCACAACCAACCACTTCCCATTTAACATATCCATGTTTTGAAGGTCTTTTAATTTCTAAAATACCAACTATATATCCTTTAACAATATATCTAAATGAATTACTTCGATGAAGAGTTAATCATTTTTTACCAACTCATTAAAACCCATTTATTCTTCTAATTCCACTTCATCTTTTTTTACCTCCTCAAATAAAAAATATATTATATTATATATACTAATATTTTATTATTATTAAATAATTATATTATCCCTTTTATCTATCTCATGAAAAAAATCAATGCAAGTGCATACGTACAACTAATTGTCTTCATATAGCGTTGTAATTTGTTGTTCATCACCATTTTACATGGATGACAATCACAATGTATATAATGGATATATATTATATGTTTTACATGATATTTATTCTGTAAATTTTACATTCCATCCACTTCCTCACTCTTTTAACCATTTAAAAATGATATCATCCCTCGTGAGTTTGAATGACTTATCATCTCAACAAAGTGATGTGATTCATTTTTTATATAAAATATTAAAGAATGGTTCTAAAATGTAGATTTAATATTAAATTTATGAAATTAATTTTATTCTAGATATTTTGGTTCTGTATAAAATAAAATAGAACAATGACATTCAATACAAAAAAAATTATGATAAAAAATGTAATTAACCCCTAGAATTGTGAAATTAATAATATATTATTAATAAATGAGTGTTATAATATTATAAGAGGATAATATATGATATAAAAAATATTAATATGATTCTATTATGTGTTTAAAATATGTTTCAAACTACTATAAAATAGTTTCATATACATATGGAGGAATTCAAACCTAAGGAATATGATTATTTTAAAATCTTATCATTATTCGGGATTGTTTCTATTTAAATATCCATTAGAAAGTATATATCTCCCATGTCCATTTTTAAAAAAAGGATCTAAAAAATTGTTTTAATATTATCCTATATATTTTTAAAGTCATTTTTACTCGTAATTTAATTGTTAAAAAATAATTGGAAAAGAATATTTTTTTTGTTTTCCTAACAAGTCTCATTATGATATTTCTGAAAAACAATATGCAGAAAGAATGTTTTTACTTATACATAATGGGTGGATATTTCCTATTTCATGAAACCTAAATTTTTTTGTGTAATTAATTATAATATTATAAGTATTTTTAATGACAATTATTTCTTTTATAATTGCATGGTTTTTTAAATAAATGATTTCAACGATATTTCTCTCAAGAATTTTTCAATGATTTTTTTGAGTATTTTATTCCAGGTAAATTCCCTTTCATGAATATTATTATTAATTTAGGTTGATATATTATGATATTATCTAATATATTTCATTGAATATTTTATTATTAGTTTAACTATGGATATTATATTTTGAAACCATTGATCATATTACTTTTTATTTCTTATGGTTATTGATTTGGGAAGTTATACACATTTCATATGCTAGTTTTTTTAAAAAGATTTTTTATGTTGATTATGTTTCTCCTCTACCATGAGAAGAATTAATTGGACCTAGAAAGTGATGTTGGTGGATCATGATAGTTCCTTGTGGAATCAATAGGTCTCATTAGAAAAACTAGACTGTGTTTTGGCTAAGGCCATATCCAATAAAGTAGAATTCTTAGTCAAGGCATTGATGGTATGTTTTGGGCATCCTACATTATGTATTCTGTTTTTATGATATTAGTTATTGGTATTCCATGTGATTATTCTACTTGGATAATATCTATGTTTATATTTCATTATAATTTTATTAATTATATGGAATTAATTGTTCATCTTCTATTATTACCATATTATTCTAATTTTAGTGATTAAATGGTATGTGTTGAAGTTATTCATCCTACCATATGGTTTATGCATATTTATTTATGATATATTCCATGATATGTATACCCATACTAAGAATATCATATCACCCCTTTTTCTATTTTATTTTTACCCATAATAAAAGGATGTCTTTTCTGATTTTTATGTAGAGATATACTAAAGGGAAAATGGAATTATTGAAGAAAATTCAATAGGTATTTTATGTATTTAAATGTGATGTGAATTTAAATTATTAATATATTTTACCAAGACTACTAAAATATTCCATTATTTGGGATTATATTCCATATATATATTCCTAATATTGAAAAGTAAATAAAATATAGGCTACTAGGGTCATGGTCATTAATGTTGGTAATAGAGCAAGATTAGTAGTACCCTTTGGAACTAGGATTCAGAAAATATATATCATAGAATTAAACCCTATTAGTAAATTTAGAAATATGTCCACATTAACTAAATTTATTATTTATAAGATGTTTATTATAGAATTATCAATTTAAGTTATGTGATTCTCTAGTTATGATATTATATATTATGTTTCATAATGTTAAGATCTAATATAGTGTGTTCTATTTTTTTAGAAATGTCACCTAGAAGAATGAATGGAAACCGTATCAATGCATGTAGGTATTTTACTCATAGGAATGATAATGAAGTTTGATATAGATCTTATAATAGATCCTAAAAAATTACAACTATATTTGGATAGTAGACTTAGTATATGATAAATAACAATTCCACTATAGAGTAATCTTCTGATCCACAAGGTGGTATAACAATGTTAGACTAATTTGTGCATCAGAAACATCCATAATTAAGTGTAACTAAAAATTCATTGGTATATAAAACATGAATAAGTTCCTTAGAGAATATATTTACCAATTTGAGATGTAATTTAATAGATAATGTTTTCATGGAACTTTTTCATCTCTTAGGGGATGCATATTAATGGTGGCTAGTGATTCAATATACTAAAATTGAAAAAGAAATAAAAATCATTAAATGTAAGTATTTTAGGGAAACTTTCATGGAAAAATATGTTCTTCATGAATAATGAGATGATATGGAGAAACAATTCATGAGTCTAAGATAATATAAGCATATGGATTTTTCTATATATGTAGCCAAATTGACATGGTTATTAAGGAATTCATTGGAATGTATATGTAATCTAAAGAGTAAAATTGGACTTTTCATATATGTGACTAATAAAATTATTCAATGTTAATTAGTCTTCAAAACATTCTCATAATATGTTGATATAGTATTATGTGTTATCATGATATTTAAATAACTATCCAAGTCATATGAATTTGGAAAGAATAAAGAGAAGAAGTGGATAATATAGAAAAATATGGATAAAGTAAAGAAGGGGAAGTAGGATTTTCTTACAAGTGATAATTTTTTAAGGAAAAAATCTCTAGAATTATTGAATGTAATGGATGTTTATTTCATGTTTGGAGATATAGCCCACTAGGAACATGATTTCAATGTAATGAATTAAGTTTCCCAATACTTTAACTATAAGGATATGGGGCTCAATGAAAATTAATGTACCAATCTTACTTGGAATATAGCCCAAACTAAGAAAATGGATAGTGTAAAACATAATACAATTAGAATATTTAAAATATTTTTATTCTAGATTCACAAATTATGTAATTCTTTTCTGGTTATAAGAATCATGACATATATAATAATTATATCTTAATACTTCTTCATTAAAGATTCGGGTTCATGGATGTTTTCAATAAGTTCTTAATGGTGATCAAGGTAATAAAATATTTGGTATATGAAAGTAAGAGCTACATTATTTTATCTGGAAAATTTTTATGTTAAGATGATCTTGGAAATTTAGTGAGATTCATTATAAATTTATTAACATTGAATTTAGAAAGATGTATTTTGGATGAGTCTTAAAATTAACAACTTATGTAATGGATTATGTTGTATTCTAGATAATATTGATTATTAATAAAATGATTTACCCATTTTGGTTTTAGAAAATAATTAAAGTTATAATGAATTAATTTTGGATCATATGATTCCTTAAAAGTGCTTCATTTTTTATAAAAAAATCATGAATATTTATTTCTTATAGTAAGAGATAAAGTAAAAAATGGATCGTAGCACAACTAAAGGATGATATTATTATTAATAAATGTAATATATAAATTAAGTTATTAAATTTATTTTAAAACAATCCCTAAAATATAGGAAAAAAATTTTGGAAAAAAATGTTATCTCTTTACCTTCATTTTTAAGAAAGAAACAATCTTTTAACTGGTCAAAAACTAATAGTCTTTTAATGTTTAACTTTCCAATTACCATGTTCTACATCACTCTCCATTAGAACATTATATTTATATTTATCTTTAGTATACATGTTTTAACATGAAACTAATGTTATCCTATTCTAAATCCTAATATTTTGGTGACCAACTCATTTCCAATTCCCTATTATTTAGAGGTTGTTTTATTAATCCTATTTCTAATGTGGTTTTCCAAAAAATAATTGTCATGTATCATCATACAATTTTTAATGTACAATTAAAAATTATTAGGGAATAATGAATTAAAGGATGGTAAAATATAACAATCCATGATTTCATGGTATGCCAGTTTTTAAATTTAACATCATCATTAGCTTATACTTCAGACAACACTGAGTTTAAAACCATGATATACTATTAAATATTAGTATTAGAAATGTTATTATTATTAAATAACCTTTAGATTTTAGGGTATGAATAAGAATAACTTATTTGTGAAAAATAATACATAGATCGTGCATAATATAAATATATTGGTAAATGATTAAAATTTAATAAAAAATTAATAATATCATTGTAAAACATGAGAAATATGTTTACTTCATAAATTATTTTTAATGCTCTTTATGAATGAATATTACAACTAATTTATGGAAGTTTTAATATATTGATGTGGTAAATTAACTTAATTTTTCAAATCAGCATACCAAAATTACTCTATAATGAAATGTTATTTTTTTGGAAAAATTTAAATTTTTGTTGAATAATAAAAAATTACAATTTTCCTAAAATAAAGTTTCTTTTGTTATATAAAAATGATATAATTATGATATAAAAATTTATTAAACATATGAAATGTATAAATATTGTTAAATTAATATAAATATTTTACAAAAAAAATCATTACAATTAAATTATGGTTTATTTCATGATAAATATAAAAAACATCTTCAACTCTGATAGAGTTTCTACACCGCATTGGAAAAAGTCAAATTTGGTGTCTTATAAATAATAATTTATTAATTTTAATTTTTCTATAATTTTTTTTAAATATTCGTTATTTATGATGATTTTAATGGATATTTTCTAATTTTATATTCATATAACATGAATCTAATAAAAATTCTTGTGCAAGCAAATAAAAGTCAAATTAACAAATCTCTCTTGATGTGGATATAAGTGAATATACATAATGTATGGATATAAAATAATATATTGAGGCTAATTAATTTATATTTATTATATAAATTTATATTATTTTTTCTAAATGAAATCATTACCTTTAATGATTATACATTAATGATACAGTGCTTATCCTAGTATAATAAAAATCAATAAATGATTAAAATTAAAATTATAAGAACTATTAAATGAAAAAATGTTTTTATAAAATAATAAAATGATTTTAATTAAAATTATTCCCATGTTTTTATAATTCTAAAATCCTCCAAAATGGTCCATTATCATTATTATAAGATATCAGGTCTAAATATTCCCAGTAAATGGGTATTATAAAAGTTTACAGGTCATTTCTATCCCTTATCATCTTAATTTGACTACATGGTAAATGTATTTTTTACATTAACCATTGTAATTGATTTTTACTTTTTTCGATATTCAATTTGGATAAAAATAAATTTTAACATATTAAAAATTATAAATTATAATGATTCAAAATATGGAATCTATTGTTCCAAATTAAATTTGTATAAGTTGATAAATTTATATTAAAATTCATCCCACTTGTGTTATGATACGGTGGGTTTTGAAAAGGGTAAATGTTAAAAAAAATTACAATTTTTTTATGGAACAATTAAATATAAAAATGATTCTAAAGACATAAATTGGATAAATTGATATTAATTTTAAAAAATATGATTTTAAAACAAATTTCAATTATAATTTTAACTTATAATGAATTTAAATAAAAAAATAGTTTTTATTTAAAATTCAGGGTATTTTAGTATTCATTTAAAAATTTATGTTTTTAGAAAATGAAAAAAATAACCCTAATATATTTTTGAAATTATGTTTCAAAATAAATGCTTATTTTTTGATATAATGTTTATAAAAGTGGAAAAAATAAATATAAATTATAAACTAGTGTTGTGATTAAAAATGGGTTTTTGAGAAGTATATTTTTCAATTACAATATAATTTCTTATTAACACCATCTATAATAACAATCATTTTATGAATATAAATTTTAATCAATTTATTTATTGTATATAAATTTCATTTATAACATTCGTCATTATGGATTATTTTAATTAATTATAATTGATGAACATTATGTGTTTTAAAATAGTTTTCCAAAAATTACCATTTTAAAACCAAAGAAACTAAATCTATACTAAAATATTTTATAAAAATAATTAAAACAATTAGTGGGTAAAATATTAATAGTTAATAATTATGTTACATTAAAACAAAACGAAACATTTATATTATTTACAATATTTAAAAGAAATGATAGTTTTATAACAATTATTATTTTCTTCTATTCATTGAAAAATCAATATTTTCAGAAAAAAATTACAAAATATAAACAAATTCATGTTTTATAATCCAATTAAGAAATGAATTTTATTCTCTCAATTATATTTTATATAACTTACATAAATTTATTATAATATATTTTCCCTAAAAATATATATCAATAATTTTTCAATAAAATTTATTTTTGAGAATAAAATCACATTATTGGAAATTGATTGATTATTTATTAATCATTTATCAATAATTTATATGTGGTATTTTATATATACATATTTTATAAATAAGTTAATTCTATTCATACCCACTAATTTAATTGCTAGGTTATAACAGTTTTATATTTTATGGGTTGTTTAAGCTTGGTCATGTGTATTGAATACACTATTGGGTATAAAAAATATCTAGGTTTCATGTTCCATAAGATATAGAAGAGAATAAATTTATTTATAAATAAATATATCATATATTCTATGGGTGGTAAAAAAAATCTATGCTTAGTGTTTCATTTTTTTAGGATATCAATTTTAATTTTGTTCATTTAAAATATCATGATGTTGTATCCTCCCCCTTTAAATAATTTAGACCCTATAATTTTAACATTATCTCGGCAATCAAGAGTTATACATTTGAGAATAATTTTACTTTAAATCCACATTATCCAAAGGGATAATATAACATAAACATAGTAAGTTAGAAATGGAAGTGCAATGGTCATATAGAATAACACATAACTAGGTCTCCATATAGGATAACATAGTTGGGAATGTAATAAAAGAGTAAATAATTATAGAAGAATAATTGAGGTTATTGATCATAATAAAATTAATTATCATTACATAGTTAAGGGTTTAAAAATGATAATATATTGATGATATAAAAGAAAAGTAATTAATCATATATTAATTTAATATAATAAAACATATTTTTGAATATACATTTCCCATATTAGAAGAATTATTTTCCATAGGTACTAGGACCATAAATATATTTAACTACATGATGAGTATATCTTTAAACTTTTGTCAATATTCACTACAATATGATATTTTTTATAAAAATAATGAGTATTCTATTTGAATTATTCATTCATGAAGCACTAAAACAAACATGAAATGGTTAAATAACCATAAATATTATAACAATTTATTCCTCATGTCTTATGCATTGATAAAAAACCAAAATAGTTAGAAAATGGTAAGATAATTTCCAAAATTAATAAACCTTCATATGTTACATTTATCATAAAAATTCAATAGTAAAACCAAAATTTGAAACTAAATCATTCTGTAACACTATATACCAAATAACCTAAATAAACTCAAAATTAAAGGGTTTTTAACCTCAAAGGTTATCTCATACCTTTCATATTTCATGTCAAAAAATAAGGATATCATCATTTTAAGTATCTTTAATCACATAGTCCCCAAATAAAATTTCAATCCTATTTTTATACATACAATAAAAATATATTCTTAATATCCAAGATCATATAAACCCTAATGGTTTTCAGTATATTAAATATTATTTCCATGAAATTTAAATTCATACTTCAAGTTAAGCCATATCTTTACAAATAATTCGACGTACTAAAATGTCTACAAAAAATTTCATAACTTAATTTAAGATATAATCATTTAAAACATTATAGGTGTGTCTAATACTTTGAACATATGATCATATATATGGTTATAGGCCTTTGATGATATCTATAACTCAAAAGATAGTCTGACAAGAAATCATCATAACCTCTAAATTCATCTAAAAAACCTCTGATGCCAAATATAACAAACAAGAACTTGTACACCCTAATACGATGCTGAAATCATATACGGTACATTTATGGATTTGATATCAATAATTTTGACCCAATTTTTTTCTATCAAAATCATAAAATAAAAAAATGGAAAAATGGATAACTTACATTATCAATGAACTTTTAGAATTATAGATTTAGTGAATTAAAAAAAAATCAACCCAAATAATACCAATGTCATTAAATTAAAATTTCTCCCACCTAACCAGGCTCCTGTTATTTCACATTATGTCATCATAATCATCCATATAAAATCTCTTATATACATAATTGATTAAAACGCATTATTTTTACTCCCTTCTAGTAATAATAAAAATAATATATTTATCTGATGCGACATCAATGGTAGTTACCTTTATTATAACCATTATTCAATAAGAATCCTCCTTTATAAAAAATAAAATATAATAAAAAATCCTAACATAAGCAGTAACATATGAACTTCATCAGAGAGAATTTGATGTTTATAAGGTCAAGATAAAATAATCAGAGTGCATGATAGATTAATAAAGGAACTCATACTCATAAATACCTAAATCATCAATCATGATGAGTTCCAAAAGGATTTAAAAAAGTAATGGTTCATAAAAATCAATAATTATGATACATATGATATCAATATTGATCAAATGAAACAATATATACACATGGAAAGAATAGATATAACACGTTGGTATCTTGGAACATCATCATTATAGAACCCTTACAGAACCCCTAAAATTTTAATTAACATATGGATAAATTCCTATATAATTCACCATATAATATAGTCATTACCCAATACATTGTATCAATATCTATGTTCACCCATAATTTAAGCTATAATGGTATCAACTAGTGAAATCTGGGCTACCATATCATATAAGATATAACATGCTCACTCCGTGCTATATGAGCCACTATATCCTATAATATGTAACAAGCTCACTAGGTTCTATTAGGTCCTTCCTATCATATATAATGTCTAATAACTACTAATAAAGAACATAGATCTTAGAAATCATTATAAAAACATTAAAAATAAATATTATTCTATTCTTAACATGATTAACCCTGTTGAAATAAATTGGTTCCATATCAAACACTTTGAAACATAAAAAACCATGGGAAATAAACAACCTCCATAAGAATCTCTTTGAAATAGTCTTAATCCATCCTCATAAATAATGAGTATTATTTTACTACAAAATATTATCATTGGAGTATAAGTAACAAAATAGGTTTTTAGTCTGTATGGATACCAAAAAATATTATTAAAATTTTTATTGAGGAAAATAACTTTTTAAAATATAAATCATTTTCAAAATCCTTTTCAATGAAAATTTCTTTTAATAACAATTATTTTATAATTATTTAGGAAAAACATTCATCGAAAATATATTTATAAAAATAGAAATTATGATTTGGTGAAATGATGGTCATGACTGCACATTATTATGTACATTATATATTTATTAAAAATAACATTTTCTTGTATTATAAAATGGTTATAAAATTTTCATCTTTTAAAAATGATAAGAATATTTCTTTCCAAAATTCAGTAAAATGCATATGGGAATTGGTTTGAAAAAAAACATTGCATTTAATTTTTTATAAAAAGGAAAATGGGTATAACTTTATTTGATTATTCATTTTGAAAATGTTAAAAACATTTTTTTAAATAGTTTTATAAAAAAAACATGGAAGGAAAAAAAATTTTATTGAAGAGAGAAATGAGGTCAGGTTTGCGTCAAAATATTTTCTAAAAAAATTTAAGAAAAAAAATAGTGGAAAATGATATAATTTCATGAAAATAACATCAAAAAAATAGTGAATAAAAGAAAGTAATGGCTTTATTATACATTTTTCAAATAATTTCTCTTAACATAAATTCTAGAATTAACAATCTCTATAAGAATCGTATTTTTAAATTAATACATACAATGGTCATGTTTTTAAAGTGAGAATTAACCGATGATTTTATAATATGTTTAAAAATTAAATCCACATAAAACAAGTGGAAAATAAATAATATATATTAAATATTCGATAAAAAGATTAATATTATAATATAAATGACAAGGAATGACTAATATAATTTATTAAAATAAATTGAGTTATGATATTCATTACCACTTCGTAAATTTTAATTCAAATACACATATAATAAATAATTAAAATTAAAATTTAAAATGTAATGAAGAAATTATTATTAATGATATTAAATTTAAAAGGGAAATAATATGCACCATATAAAATAAATTAGTAAAACAACATTAAAAAATTCTACAATGAAAGTAAATTGAGATGAATTCCCCTGTATAACGCTTCCTGTTGGATGATCATTCTTTAAACACATTTATAATAGTTTTAAAAAATTTATTAAATTATTATAAAAACATATAAATATATATAATTTCATATATCATTCTTTTTATAACATATTATCCCATTTTTGTTAATAATATTTCCTTATTTTCATAGTTTTGGGCGTCAATCACCTTATTTTATCATTTAATGGTTTTAAAAAATAATAATTGTTACAACCATGGATACGGTATGTCGAATGTAAGCATGAGTAATGTTTCCACTTTTCGATGGTCATAATGAAAACAAGTTAAGTAATATTTTATATTTACTAAATGATTTTAATATAATATATAAATCATTTTTTTTAAATATAATTTGATATATCATCCACGTGTCTTGGTGATGAAAAGAGAGCCATGTCGTATGATGAAAAAATTATTCTACGCATACAAGAATGTTGTTATCATTTTTTAGTGAAAAAATAAAAGGTCATATTATCATTCATGATGATAAATATTTCATATAATGAAAATATATTCATGTAAATTATCTTTATTACATTACATGTAAAGTTTTATTGGAATATGAATCAAATATTTTCACCATGCAGTAGTCCATCGTACACACGAGTGATGTTATCATATCCCCAACAGAATGAAAATTAAAAAAATGTAAATACGACAAAATTACTGAAGAAAAAAATTATGTTATAAATATAATTTATATAATTTATATCCATTATCCTACCTAACCATTATAGGTTGTAATGGAAGAAGGAATTTAGTTGGTTCGTGAGGTGACATTCCTTCGTACACACAAATAAATATTTTGAAACCCATTTGATGGAAGAAAATATTATTGTATGTCTTTCTATTACTATAATGAAAATCCCAATATATCAATAAAAATTATTTTATTACATCATTATGGTTTAATAAAAATTTATTGAGGTGGATAAATAAAAAAATAAATATCCATATTGAATAATGCTACCTCTTCTTCAAGTATCCTCTTTTGGTTTATAGAAAAAGTCTTCCAAGGTTGCCTTTATCCAAAACATAAGGAATCTAAGATTAGGGTAGATAATTTTTTATTTTATTTATGACGAAATTTCCTAACCCAAAGAGTTTTTATTTTGTGAATAAGAGAATAGAGTGTGTTTCCTTTTATAAATTTTGTGAGTAACACGCCTGTAAATTTTTGAAAAGATTGAATTATAACCTTGTTTTTATGATAAAAAAGTCTTGAAAAAAGGTTCATCATAGAAACTAGAATATATAAGGACTAAATTTCACTATAAAATGTCTAATTTAAAATTTATTAGGTCATTTTTATTCCTTTTCCTCATAGTTTAACTACCACACATAAATCTAGTTCTACCCTAACCGTGAGCAATTAAATTTTTTTTAATCACAATTAACTTTGGTTAAAAATTTATTTTATCTTATTATATATTATATATTATTTTGAATTCAAATATTTAATCCATTTTAACAAATTAAATTCATAAAACTGGAAAAATATATTTCAACATTAATCCCATAAATGCGATGAGGAAGCCGGTTTTTATACAGAACATGTTTAAAGAGTTACAATTTTTTATCAAAAATTAAAAATAAAAATGATTAAAATTACCATAATTGGACTAATTGATATAAAATTTAAGTAATTATTATTTAAAAATAAAATTTAATAAAATTTATCCTCATAAATATTTTAAGTAAAAAGTAAATTTTCTATTAATATTAATTATTTTACACTATTTATTAAGAAATTATTCTTTTTAGAAAATTCACAAAAATTAATGCTAATATATTTTTAAAATTGTGATTTCTAAAATGGTGCTCATTTTTTTAAATAAATTTTAGAAATTTATAAAAAATTAATTATCAAACAAAACTCACCAACATGATGAAAAAGTGGGTTTTTAGAAATTGTATTTTTCAAGTACAATATGATTTTTAATTAAATATATGTATAATAATATTCAATATATGACTCTTTTAACACCTATATATTTTGTGAATGTTTTTTAAGTAGTTTATTCTTTAATATTTTTCATTTCATACGACATTAAAAATATTATTTTAATATTAAATCACTATAAAAAATATTCCTTTAACATGAAATAGAATTGGCATACACTACACACAACATCAACTTGGTGTACGTTACATGAAACACTAAGTTTCTATGAAGAATAATTTTTTTTATAATTATTTAAATGAGATAAATGAATCATACTAGTTAAACATCCTAATATGAATATAAATATCTACTTTTAGTGTATAATTTATAATGGTTTTATTGAAATAAAACATATTTTGTGATGAAGGATATAGTTTTTGGGATAGTCTTTATATGTTTAAAAATAATATTTTATCAAATGATATACTTTTAATATACTTATATGAAAAATAATACTACTAATTTTAGACACATTTAGAAATTTAATTTGATAAATTAAAATTCTTTTTTGAATTTTGAATTTCTGAATTATCATTGGGTAAATTCTTTGGATTTTTCTGAGAAGAATTATTTTTGGATGAATTGTGAAAAATACAGGATTTTAATTCAAAACTAATTTTTCGTGTAATTTATTTATATGGTAAAATTATATAATAAATTATTTTAAAATTTTATTATATAATAATTTAATCAGTTAATATAATTTAGGTATTGAGATAAATTTCTCCTTAAATTATGGTATAAAAACAAGGCAAACATTTGAATGTTTTTACTTTAAAAACCCATATAGTCAACCCAACTATGGGATTAATTATAAAAAAATTTATTACAATTATATTATTATAATTTGAAAACATGGATATCATATTTGGAATAATAATAATTTATAATTTTTAATATGGTCAACTTTGTTTTTTACAAAAAATATTAGTAAAAGTGATTAAAAATTAATTTCAACAGTTAAGAGAAAAATTAGGTTGATAAACTACTAAACAATAAATTCAACACCCAAAAAGACCAATAAACATGGGAAACACCAATTTTTGGGTCCTTTATAGTCCATGAACCTTCAATTATTGAGCTTGGTTGTTTTTATGACTTTTTTAAGTAAAAACATGGGTACACCTAACTTGTTTTCAAACATGTCAAATCAGTCATTTCGCTTCCCTATAAAAGGTCACTACATCTTATTATTCTTCACACCACTCAAACCAATTGTGTTTGGAAAATATCTACCCAATTAAATTCCCAAAATCCCACTATTTCTCCTAGAATCCTACCATTGTGCAGAAATAAATCCATGGTTGCTTTTTGGCACAAACCTAAATGAGTTACCTGATTAAGTGGTAACGTCTTACGTCAATTTCATTTATTTTGTTTTATTTCTCCACCACCTCCAATATATTTATTCCATGATTGTATAAAAAATAGTATCTTCAATATATTAGTATTTTTTTATGTTAAGGTTATTACCTACACTTTCACACACCTCCATTTTATGGGTAATGAACATAATGATTACATGTTCGGTGAAGTACCACCTCATGAAATGATATTTTTTTTCCTTTACTATGTATCATGGTGGTCATTATAATGGATAATATATTTATAAATTTAATTTATTCTATTTATTATTTATTTGATCTTTGGTATTATTTTTAAAACACATATCTTTTTTTACATTCTATTTGGTGTTAAAAGGATAATTTCGTTTGAGAATGTGTGGACTACCGCCCCCTCAAAAAGATGTGATTCATTCATACACTATGTGGAATTTATTAAGGATGGGTTTAGTGAATATATATGATATATATGATCTAATAAAGATAATTTAATAATGATAAATATACATATTTATACATATATTTCATTTAACTTCTTTCTTTCAATATGAAAATTAAAACAAAATGTGTTCATGCATACGTAGGACTTACTGTCTCCATTGATAATGTATTCCATTCCATACAAATATATTATATAGATTATTATTATACAAATATAATTAATATAAATAATATTTATATAATGGTTTACATTCTAGAATCATTATATATGTATAAGGTTTGATGATATAAAAAATTAAAACTCATGTGAAGAATAAAGAGATTATTACCCGAAGTGAAATAATAACATAGGATTATAGAGAAGTGGGTAATATAAGGTCATAATAAAACCATATATGGTATTATATATAATAATATTTTTTCAAATGATGTATAATAAATTTTTATTTATTATACTGGTGGTTTTTCTGTGTATGAATAGAGTTAAGACACAAGGTTAGGGGATTTCATCTCACATTTTATTTCCATGAGATACATTATTCATTGATTACTCATTCATTTTTTTTGGTATGTATACTTATCAGAGATGTATTAAAATATTATTATAGTTAACTTTATTGGTATTTACATATCCATTATATTATCTCTATTTCAGGGGTTTTGTGTTTCAAAAGTTACCTAATTGGTAAAATAATTTTGTGCCAATTTTCCTTCATTAAGACTCATTTTTGCAATGCACCAAAATTAATTTTGTGGTTTATATTATTTAATTTTGCATGATATATCATGAATATCATTATTTTCATGATATTACATTATTTATGTAATTTAATTTTTTTACATGGATATTTTGATCCCATTTTACCATGTCATAAGAGATTATTGAACAATTTCATCTCTTTTCAATATTATTTATGTTTAAGATTACTTTAATGTAATATTATAAACCGTACCTCAATAAAATTAATGAATTCTATTATACTTTTGTTATTAATTATATATAAATGTATTGATACGATTTTTCTACTCTTTGGTACATAAGATAGTTAAGAAAGTGTATTTATGAAATCCCACCTTTACCCTCTCTTCAGTCTCTAATCTATGTTCCTCAAAAACCATGATTTCTAAAAAAAATTCCTTTGAATATAGTAAAATTATAAAATAATAATTAAAATACATGTTTACCCTTTTTTAACATACAAATATATTTAAAGGAATCTTCATGTTTCTTCCAAAAAAGGGAATTTTTTAAACATATTCCACCTCTTCTTCTTTTTTCACCGGTTTTGTTGGTTTTCTGGTGATGATTGTGTGATGTGTCGAGGGTTTCCACCTCATTGATGTGAGGCTCTACGAGGGGGTTCTGGTCTCTGTCTACTTGTGTTTGCATGTGGTTTTGGTTTGGAGCGGTGATGTTCTGGGTCATGTTTCCTCTGACGATGATGATGCTGAAGGTCGACGATGTGGTTCACCAGCGTTATGCTTTGGTGCTGGATGGTGCTTCTGACGACGGTCACTGGTGTTGTTCGTCGGCCTTATGTTTTGTTCGGCGAGGATCGACGATGGAAGTGGTGGGCGACAGATGATTCATCGCTGGTTGTGATAATCTGTGGAACACGTGTTTTTTGCTGTTCCATGATGCTGTGAAGGAGACGACGGGTTCTCGCCGGCGTTGCTCCGGATGGTGCAGGTCCGGTGGGTCTCGTTGGCGATCTGACGCGAGGTGACATAGGGATTCGCGAAGGCTCGCATCTCGAGTCCGGTGCGGATAGGATCAAGATGCATCTGACAGTGAGTTAGTAATCAATTGGCCTCGGTTTTCGTGGTCGGCGCGTGAGACAGCGTGTCGGGGCTCGTGGCTCAAGGTGTTGATGGAGGGGGAGCAGTTATTTGAAATTTGAATTAGAAGTTGATGTTGAATGTTTAAAGCTTGGAGTATGAGTTTCTGTATGGTTACCGATTTTCCTTAAACCGGCTTCGATAAAATAAAAAAAAATGATTTGTGGTTAAACATATTCCACCTAGAAAAGTACTTTTTTTCTTACCTATTATTAAATGTACAAATTTACCCTCCATTATTTTGTTGAATATTACTTTTCATTTTTAAAATGGTTAATTTTTATGAATTTATTTTAAGGATAACTTTCAAGGATATTTTAAAAATATATATTTTCAATCTTCTTTTGTAATTTTTCAATGAAAATTGTTTTCAAAATATTTTCAAGCCTTATTTATAAGATTTCAATGTATATTAAAAGAAATAGTTTTAAAAAAAATTCATGATCCATTCATATGTTTTCAATGTTTTTTCAAATAAAAGGGTTTAAAAATGGTTTTAACATTTTTTTAGATGCTTTTACGGAAAACTATTTTCAAAATGATTTCAAGTATTCTTTATAAGTTTTCAATTTATCTTCTATAAAAAATATTTCAAATGTTTTTAAGTATTTAAAATACTTTTCCAAAGAAGAAATGATATTTTCATCAAGAAATTATATTAAAATAGCTTTCAAAATTATTTCACATCTAAGATACATCCATTGGTGTTAATCATGCCTTTATGGGGAAATTATTCAATGTTTCCATTCAAATTATTTCCCTTAATGGATTATGTTTTGATGGAATGATGTTTATGAAACGAATATCTATTTCATGGGGTTATATGCCTTTGAAGCCCGATTTTGTTCACGTGTTGTTTTTATGATGAAATGATTATGAACACTATCTTTTTCCACAGGTTATGATATGATTACATGTTTATAATACCCATTTCTTTTCATTGGTTATGATATGATTACTTATTATCTTATAGAACATGTATGTATGCGTTCATTATGAGATGGTTGGGACCTCATTCTACCTCCAATGCTTTGAGTAATGATTTATATCTAATGAGATAGACAAATATGGTACTAGGAATGAACCTTGACTAGTAAGATAGACATGGGAGTAAACCATGAATACCAAGATGGTATGAATAGTGAACTCATGCTACTAAGATGGCTACAGGAGTGAACCATGACAACGAAGATGTTATAAGGAGTGAACCCATACTATGAAAACGGTCTTTTAAGTGATTTTGTGGCTAATATATAAATCATATTATATGCTTATGTCTCTTCCACAATTTGATGTTTTATTCCTATGTTATGATTTCATAGATTGTGTTCTTTATTTCTTTATGATTCATGTCTTATGAAATACAAAAATTTATTCCATGATTCATGTATATAACTATTTATATATAGGGTGTGGTCTTATAATTTTTCTATCATGTTCTCTTATCCATATTCTTGTGATTATGCTTATATATCTCACTTGTTTACCCTTATTGGGCATTTGAGCTCACCACTTTTTATGTTTCCTTCCCTAGGTTATAAAGATATGTATTATGTTTTAAGTGTCAAATATGGGTTCTACTCAAGAAGTACCTATTGAGAGATAATTTAGCTCACTAATGTATAAATTTTTATGTTATCATGTTTCCCAATGCACTAGACCAGTATAGTCTTTGGGTTTATATTTGTATAATATTTTATATATTCTAAAAATGTTATGTAATGTTAATGTATGAAAAGTGACAATCACTATAGGTCCCAATCAGAACCTATTGATGTATAATATAAAATATTCATTTAATAGTTATTCATTTGGTATTATTTTAATTAACCAAAAATGAGACATAATTTTCTCGTTAAAACAGCTTTCAAAAAAACCATTTTTAAAAAAACAAATTAACTTATAATAAAATCCAATATAAGGTTTATTAAAAGGAAATTAAATAATTTAAATATTAATAATTAATAATTAATTTAGTTAAAAACCTAATTTTAAATTTAAAATATTTTTTTTATTAAAATGAAAACATAGTTTTACAAAAAAAAATAGGTTTCAATATTCACTGGAAAATAAATATTTTCTAAAATATTCAAACAATTTAGCCCAATTAAATTTTTATATTCCAATTCCAAAAAAGTAGTTAATATTATAAAATAAATTTTATAAATGATCAAAAAAATATTTTCTAGTAGTTAATATATTTTCTAAAAAATAGATTTTTCAATACTAAAATCAATTTTAAAAAATTGATTGACTATTTACTAAAAATTTATAAATAATTAATATGGGATTGTAAATATATATATATATATATATATTCTGGAAGTTAATAATATTCATACCCACAAATTAAATTTCAAATTTATGATGGTTATATATATATATCATGGTTCATTTTTGATTAGTTAGGAATGTTGAATATGTTATCAAACATAAATGAATAGAGGGGTTTCAAATACCACAAGATATTGAAGTTATTAAAATTATTTATGAAAATATATATGTTAATATCTTGCGGAGTCACATTCTAGTCTTAGATAATTTTTTCATAATGTTTATGCAATCAAACATATATTTCATCTTTTAGAATCGCAGGGTGTTTGAAAATTTACACCCCACACATCCCTCTAATGATTTTTTCAATTATACTTAGGTCACAAAAAAATTATTTTTTCATTTTTTTTATGATTAATTTCATGAGTAAACTCAATTAACATGGTTTTTAATTAATTTCTCCTTTTTTATACATGTGGTTTTCTCCAGAATCTCAATATTGGTTTCACCCTTAACCATTGTCTCCAATAAAATTACATGAGTTCCAACAAATTTTTCATTCTATTTTATTTATAAATTTTCTCTTGGACAAAAAAAATTCTAGAGACCTCCAGCTTCTTCTAGATTCCCCTATGTATTACTCATCATCTTCATAAACTCTCACTGAAATTGATTTGTTGAATATTTTAACATTTCATTCTAGAAATCAAACAAAAAATGTGACGTAACTTTTATTGTGTTCATATTTTATAACACATATTAGTTCTTTTAAGTAACTCATCATCTTTATATTCTTCCACATTTTACCAGTATAACTTTATCCTCTGTTTTGTTAACATAACAATATTAAAATTTGTGTCATAAATAATGTTTATTAAAAATGATAGATTTGAATAAAACTAATTATGATATTTAATTGATTTTCATATTTGGATAGATACTCTTACTGAATCACCTAATTCATTATTTCAGGAATTAATCATTACTATTTGAGATATTTAGATCATCACAGCTCTACAATATTTTCATGACATCTTTATTTATTTCCAATTTTACCAAACTAAGAAGAACAATATCATGATTAATTTATTTTACATATATTCATCATAAAATTTTATTCTATTAATACCAGTGTGGATCATGGATAATAAAAGATTCATGATATTATGACCATGATAAAATAGTTCTGACATCAAAATAAATTATTCTCAATTAATTCTTTAAATTTTTTATTTATAATCCTATTTAATGTTTCTAAATTCCTCTTTCATTGATCTTCCTTAAATATCGACTTATTTTATTTTTAATTCATTAATTACAAATACATTTGGGTTTTTATGATATCTAAATCCTTGTTCAAATGGTCCTTTTATCTTTATCTTGATTTTAATATTTATCAAAACTAAGTATCCAATATTTGAATTTTTTATCCTATGGATTATAGAATATTTTGCTAATTATGGAGGCATTATGATTAGATTAATTGATTTTGTTTGGAAAACACTTATGTTTGGTGCTTCAAATACATATTCCCAAAAAGAAATCATAATAATTACCCATATATTTGTACAATGAAATCATAGACTCTAACCCTTTTCATTTTCATGACTTACCTTGATGTCACATTGTGTACTGAATTATTAAGTTCATTTCATATGAAATAGATCAAAGGATTATGTTTATTTAAATATATATACATTTAATAAGTCATAGGATGGAAATTTTCAAATATTTATGCATGTATTACAAGACATACACTCAATCCCCTATCAATTTTCTGACCAAGAACTACAACATTGTAAAATCTTTTAAATTTATTTTGATATGTCTTCAAATAGACAGAAACCATTATCAGACTATCATAAACACCTAAAATCACATTTATAAATTTATTATATCTCATTAATCTTATTTAATAAATTTTTAATCATATATATTGTAACACCCCAAGATTTCATAGTATGTTATCTCTTCAAAGTAATTCAATAACTTACGATACACGCAACACCGAGTTCGAGCGCATCATGACTTACCAAACTAGTCGTTCAAAAGGAAGTTATGACTAGTATAAACTGAATTTTGAATTTTATATACTCCATATAATTTTATAATCCTTATTATGTGTTTCTTATACATAATATAAGAACAAATTCATTTCTTCATAGAAAAGAAGTATTTTTCAAAAAATGAGATTTTACCTCCTTTTAAAGGATAACCCATTATAAAACCAATATTTAACACTTTTATATATTCAATTTAATGAAATTAAATTATTCTTTATAATCAGGACATAAAAAATTAGTTTGGATAAATTTTTGGTACTTTTCTCTTAACTTTCATGTTTGGATGAATAGTGGAAAATACTATGTTTTAATTGAAAACAACTTTTTTAATAGAAATAATTTATAGTGTTAAATTATTCATTTTAAGGGTTTGGAAGTATTATTAGATTATATTTTTAATGTTTAATAAAATTTAGGTCATTTTATGTAATTTCACATTTAAATTTTACAAAAACACTTGTCAATCTTTGGATAGTTTTCACTTTTAAAAAACTTGCCTTTTGGTTTTGACAACGAGAATTAATTTTAAATTAATTAATTAAACTTCTATATTTTGAATTTGGTAAAATAGAATTCATTTTTGAATTCATAAAATCAAAATTAACTTAGGCTGAATTTTTGGTATTTTTCTTAAAACATTAAATTTTTGATGAATAGTGAAAAACAATGCATTTTTTTAAAAACACATTTTTATTTAAATAATTATTCATTTTATTTAAATTTATTTTATTTCAAAAGAGATATATAATACCTATATAAGTTCAATTTATTTCATTGGATTCGTTTTATAAAAAAATTAGATGTATAAAATTTTATTGAACTTTTTAACGTCTTTTACCCACCTTTTAGGCACATTTTCAAATTTTCATAAAACGTAATTTTACCGCTTCTGTGAATTTAATTTCAAAAATACAAGAGTCATGGTTGACATTATTAAGTAAAATTTGGTTCAATAAGATTAAAATAATTTTTGGTGAATAGTAACTTTTGACTAAATTACCATGGTTAAAAGTAAATAGGGTAATTAAAGGTAAAAATGATATTATAATTGTCCTAAAATATGTTCTAATTATATAGGATAAGTGTATTTCGACCAAAACCTACCTTAAAAATAAAATATGATTATTTTGTTCCAATTTGATAATATTTGGACATTTGTTGTTATTTTATTTAAAGAAGAGTTAAAAGAGTTAAATTCAAAGTTTAATAACTGAACCATTTTTAATATAGGTTTCAACATAAGATAAATTAGACTATAAAAATTAATTATAAAGATAAAAATATTCCTACATATTTTTATTTTATTTATAATTTTTAAAGATTAAATAATTAAATTTATTTATGACACAATGATGATGCAATAATTACTTTATCAATGAAAGATTAAAATAATTGATATTATAAATATAAACATAAATGTAAACTGAGGATTTTGATTCCATCCACTAATTTTCAAGATTAATATGACATGTTAAAATTGATACATTGAATTTATTTCGAAGTAATCATGCTGTTATGACTTTCACAAAAACCAAATACTAAATACTGTCAAAATTGACATAAATGAGTTTTTAAAACAAATACTATATTATTAAATGATATAATATTCCTAAAAATATAAGGTTCGGCCAAAGGACGTATATAATGATAAATATGTTATTAATGAATAACTTGGGGTTAGATTCTCTTTTTATAGTACGTTTATTAACCATTAATTATAATAATACAAGAGGACATGGTAAAAGTTAAACTATTTAACTAAGAGGTAAATATAAAAGATAGGGTTAATATGGTGACCTAAACTTGTATAAAACCATTTGGTTGAGAGGATTTCGACCCATCCCCATGTCAGCTTCAAAATAAATCAATTTTTAGCCACTAGAAACTGAAAATAAACTTATAATAAAATAATATTTCAAACTTTTCCTAAAGTGACGATCACCTCTCTTATAAAAGGGTACTTCCCCTTCTCTCAAAATCACACCTCCAAAGCCATTTGGATCGACCAAAACCTACCCATATATCATACCTACTTCCCTTACTTAAACCTAGAAGCCTTCCCTTGGGTAGAAATCAATCCTAAGGAGCCCTCTTGTTCAAATCAAAACAAAACACCCAAAGAAGAGGTAATTATTTTATCACCTCTTTCAAAGTTCTTTTCTTCTTACAATTTCTATTTATTAGTTATTTCTATACCAAAATAATAACTCAAGTCCCTTATACATACTATGATGTTATAATAAATATGGTACAACCATACTCATTATTATATCCATCCTATTAATGATAATGTTACTATGCGTCCGTACGTACGGCTTACCGTCTCCACGTCATGGTGTAATTTGTTATTCAACACAGTGTTATTTATATGCATATAATGATGAGTAATATGTATATAAATAATGAAAATAACATGATAATTTTTCTGTACAATTAATATACCATCCAGTTCCACACCTTTTAATCATTAAGTAAATGATATCATTGCTCGTTTGTATGTATGGCTTGCCGTATCCATGACGTGATGTGATTCGTTTCCAGGATCACCATTCAACGTTGATTATAAAAATATATACTATTAATAAGAATGTAATATATGACATAATAATGATACTATAGATATATATGTATGTATGTATGTATGTATTTATGTATGTATGTATTTATGTATTTATGTATGTATGTTTGTATGTATGTATGTATGTATATATGTATGTATGTATGTATGTATGTACTTACATATATCTTATTCACTTACTTTCATTCAATACGATATGAAAATGGATACAGCCTTTTTGTGTACGTACGGCCTACCATCTCCATGAATGGTGTTTTCCATTTCATATATCTATCTATTATACATATTTTTATTCTAAATATATATTATATATAAATCATGTTTTATATTCTGGAAGTATTTAAATCATGATCTAAATGAAACGGTCAATAATAACAAGTTAAAACACATACAATAAAGAAAGAGATTATTACCCAAAATGTTAATTTAACATAGAAATAAATATTAAATGGGTAGTATAAAATGATAAATGAATCATGTATGATATAATAAATATGAATATGGTTCTGGTATGATTTAATAACATACTGTTGTCATTATAGAGGAGGATAAACGTACCCTTAACCAATGGAAAGTGCAAGTTAAGGGTTAATTCTTCAATCTAATTATTATTTGAGATTGTATATATGTATGTATTTACTAGAAAATATTTCTCATCTATGTCAATGTTTCATAAAAATGTTTTCAAAAATAATCATTTATAGTTTTATGGAAGGGACTCTTTAACTAGATCGTCATTTTAAATGGTTTAAATATTTATTCTTATAAATCATTCTCATTAATATCCATGTTTTTAAAATGGTTTTTTAGAATTTATTTATATGAACATGAATGTTTTAAAATGTTAATTCCTTTAAAAAGTTTCAAAGTGGTATGGGACACTTTGATTCGAAAATTTCTTTAAATTTCTTCCTTTCTAAATTGACTGACTTTTGAATATTTTCATGAAAAATGGATATTTCTCTTAAAGAGTTTTACTAATCATTTTCAACTATATCAACATCCTTTTTGGATATTATTCTTTATTGAGGTTGAATTATTATAAATAAAATCTTCAATACTGTATTGAATGAGTTATGATATGTTTTACTGTGAATGTTCTATTTTTTACACCATTCATGGTTTATGGTTAATGTATTGACATTTCGAAATCTAGTTTTAATATGAATGTTTATGTTATGTTTCAACATTTTCATATGGGGAATGAAGTGGACTTAGAAAGTGATGGGTGGATCCCGTTTTATCTCTTCAATGAATTGGTAGGTCTCATGAGACAAATTTGTGTCTTAAAACAAATACTTAAAAAAATTATTAGTAGTCTTAGCATGAGGCCATGACTATGTGGTAATATTGTCTGGTGTTAGGCATTCCCTCATTATGAAAATCATTATTATATGGGATTATTTGACTAGTAGAATATCCATGTGCATGTTTATATGGTAATGCTTGATTTATTTTCTCCATATTATGTTCAATTTTATGTTTAAAAGGATTTGGTTTCTATTATACATCTTGCCTTAAAAGTTTATAGCTTCCACTAAATTATTTACCCTTACTGAGCATCTGAACACACCCTTTATTATGTTTTGTTTTCTGAAGATTCCAAGAAGTGTATTGTGTTTGATATGTTGGGTTATGTTTGGGGAATAATGGCTTTCTCAATGGATTATTTATGTTGTGTTTTATGTTTGAATGTGTAATGTAACGTTCATGTATGTAATCTATTTTCCAAGACTGCTAAACTGATTGGTCCATTGGGACTTGATTCCTTATAATCATGCCAATTATTAAAATAATGCATCGACTCTAGGATTCTGGGGTCGGGGAATTACAGTTGGTATTATAGGAATTTTATTGTAATAGTTATAAACTAGATTTAGAAAAACTCTTATTAGATAACATTACCCTATGATATACTTTGAGGATTAGTATAGAAGAACTTCCTAGAATTTTGGTAATGTAGATATTTTGTGTATTTTCCAAACAATACATCCCTGTCTAGATACAAGAAGGTAGAGGTCACTCTGGCATAGATGTACCTGGGAGTGAAAACTCCATCAAGAAGTTTTCGGCTTGACTTGACATATCCTAGTACATGACAACGGGCCTTGCTGCACTCTTGGTTACGACACTCCTGGGGGATATGCTTAAGATAATTTATATTTTCATTAAAAGAAATTATAAAGGATTTAAGAGTAAATACTTCCTCAAATAATTTTTTTTATTATTATAGATTATATGCATAATATTTTCAATTTACGTTAGGTATTTTACATGTTTTTAATTATGAAATGTGATTCATAAACTAACCTACTGTATGACATTTTTTATAAATGGATCCCAGTAGAAGAAATGAGAACTCTAGCAATATGCATGATCCAAAGAGTAAAAAGGATCATATCATTCATTGTATTAAGCCAACATTTATAAGGGAAATAGTCCCCCACGTATTCTAATCATATAAATAAATCTTATCATGTGTTAATAAGATAATTAAAGAATTCTTTGAGTCATATGGCTTTGAAGGGAAGCAAGAGAAGAAAAGGATGGTAGAGAGAAAGATGGATAATCGGAAGAAGGGAAAGAAGAATTTTCCTATATGTGATAACTATTGAAAGAATAGCCTTGGTAAATGATTGAAGGGAATGGGAGTTTTTTATAAGTGTGGAGAAAAAGGACACCAAGTACGTGATTTCAAGGGTAAGAAAAAGGTTTCAAATGTACAATGCTTCATCTATAAGGAGTTGGGATACTATAGGAATCAATGTCCAAATCATAAAAGTATGTCACAAATGATGATATTTGATAATAATAATGTTATGATACTACCACAGATGTAGAGGAATGACTAGTGTTCTTATGTTGTTATTAAATAATTATTTCATTTGATTGTTGTATCAATGATATACTGGTTATATAAATGATGGAAATAAATAAGGATTATACTGCATTACTATTTCCTTGAGGATTTGAGATTATATGGTTTTAAAAAAATTGACTCAATAGCAAGTTAAACTTTTTTGGAAATACACGGTTGATGGAAAGATAAGCCTTAATATGGTTCTGATACTAAGGTAGTGATTTTGGAGTAAGATATGATTGATTTGGATAAATTATATTTGATATTCTTGACTACTTTTAAACTAATTAATTGTTTGTTTATTCCATTATTGTTGGAGTTTACAACATTTTTGGATATAAGGAGTTTATCCAATATTCTATAAGGAATAAGGGATCATGAATGTAATCAATATTATTTTATGGTAATTTAGGGTGTTTCCGTGTTTTAAAAGAACACATGATGAAGGTATTCACATGTTATTACATGGAAAAAAAGATCTTCATTGTGTTTACCTTACTTATAAATTTAGGACTATGAGTTTGGACCGAAGTATTTTGGATAATTCTAAAGGATGTAATGGATTAAGTTTGACATTGGATAATATTGGTATGGTTAAATAATTTCTTAAGATTATTTTTTGTATTATTATAAAATGGACATCTCGGAGGTCGTGCAACAACCTATCGCGTCTGAAAAGGCCACAAGAATTAAACCCACAACTGAAGGGTGACAAGGGCGCATCATCTACCACTAGCCTACGTGATGTCCTGATTTTTATAATTTATTTTTTCTAAATAGTCTGAAAAATTAATTATAAATTCATTATTTTTGGTACCATATACGATTAGGAGAAATAGAATATTTTTGAATTTTATTATCTTTTGGAGTGAAAGATGAGTTTATGGTAGGAATAAGTTGAAGGATAAAACTCTACTGGTCAAGTATATTTTTTAATCTTATTCTATGAATAAATTAATTCTTAAACGTTAGGTAAGGGATCTTAATAAAAAAAATGGGTTATCCTAATACCTTATGTTTTGTTGAACTGATGATATTTTAAATCATCATAGATTAAAGGCTTTGAGGCCCTCAATTTTGCACTTGTTTATGATTGATGACCTCAATCACTCCCTATAAATATTTACATTTTTCCTAAAATTATGTGTCTCTAATTTCCACCAATTTTCTCCTAATCGAGATCATAATTTGGTGGTGACTTTTTCATTTCTCTTTCCCTCTTATTAAGACTAAATTTTATTAACCCAATTTCTGAGGTGGGTTTTCCACAAAGGTATTTTTCTATTTTTAACCTTTTATTTTCAAAGAACAATATCAAATTGCAAGGATGAAATTTATTTAAGGAGTGGATAATGTAACAACCCATGATTTCATAGTATGTTATCTCTTCAAATCATTTCAATAACTTGCATTACACATAACACCGAGTTCGAGTGCACCACAACTTACTAAACTAGCCGTTCAAAAGGCAGTTATAAAAAGTATTATATGAACTTTTAATTTTTTATACTCCATATAATTTTAGAATCCATATTTTGTGTTTATTAGACATAATATAATAAAAAATTTATTTTTTTCAGGTAAAAGAAGTATTTTTCAAAAGAATGCAATTTTACCGCCTTTTAATGGTGAACCCATTTCAAAACCAATATTTGACACTTTTATATATTAAATTTAATGAAATTAAATTCTTCATTATAATTGGGACATAAAACTTTAGTTTGGATACATTTTTTGTACTTTTCTGATAACTTTTATATTTTGATGAATAGTGAAAATACTAAATTTTAATTGAAACCATCTTTTTTAATCGAAATAATTTATAGAGTTAAATTATACATTTGAATTTTTTGGAAGTATAATTAGATTATATTTTTATCATTTAATACCATTTAGGTTATTATAAGTAATTTCACATTTAAATTTGACATAAACACATGTTAATTTTTTGATAGTTTTTACTTTTTAAAAAACTCACCTTTTGGTTTTGACAACGAGAATTAATTTTGAATTAAGTAATGAAACATTTATGTTTTGAATTTGGTAAAATATAATTCATTTTGAAATATCAAAATTAGCTTAAGGTGAATTTTTTGTATTTTTCTGAAAACGTTGAATTTTTTATTAATAGTGAAAAACACTACGTTTTTTTTTAAACCTGATTTTTTATTTAAATAATAATTTGTTTTATTTAAATTTATTTTAAGTCAAAATAGATATATAATACCTATATAAGTTCAATTTAATTAATTGGATTCATTTTATAATAAAATTATATGTATAAAATTTTATGAAAATTTTTAATGTCTTTTACCCACCTCCTAGACACATTTGCAAATTTGCATAAAACACAATTTGACCACTTATGTGAATTGAATTTTAAAAATCCGAGAAACATGGTTGACATCAGTAAGTAAAATTTGATTCAATAAGATGAAAATAAGTTTTTGTGAATAGTAACTTTTGACTTCTATTTACCACGGTTATAAGAAAATATGGTAATTGAAGGTAAAAATTATATTATAATTACCCTAACACATGTCTTAATTCTATTTGATAAGTGTTTTTCGACCAAAAACAACTTTTGCAATAAAATATGAACATTTTGGTCCACTTGTATTAGATTAGAACATTTATTATTATTTTATTTAAAGAAGATTTAAAAGTGTTAAATTCAAAGTTTAATAAATAAATCATTTTTAATATAGTGTTATACATAAGATAAATTTGACTATAAATATTCATTAGAAATATAACAAGTTTTCCAACATAATGTTGTTTTATTTATAATTTTCAGAGATTAAATAATTAAATTTATTTATGACACAATGATGATGTTGTAATTACTTTATCAATGAAATATTAAAATAATTGATATTATAAATATAAAAATAAATGTGAATTGTGGATTTTGATTCCATAAAATATTTTCTAGATTAATATTACATGTTACGGTAGATTAATTGAATTTTTTTTTTTTTGAATTAATCATGCTTTTATGACTTTCACAAAAACAAAATACTAAATAGTGTCAAAATTGATAAAAATGAGTTTTTAAAACAAATACTATATTATTAAATGATATATTATTCCTAAAAATATGCAGTTCATCCAAAGGACTGATATAATGATAAATATGTCATTAATGAACCACTTCGGGTTCGCTTGTCTTTTTATATTAAGTTTATTAACTATTTATAATAATAATACCAGAGGACATGGTAAAAGTTAAACTATTTAATTAAGAGTTAAATCTATAAGATATGGTTAATATGGTAACCTAAACTTGTCTAAAACCTATGGGATGAGATTATTTAAACCCATACCCACCTTAGAATTGAAATAAATCAATTTTGAGCCATTAGAAACCAAAAGTGAATTTATAATAAAATAATATTTCAAACTTTTCATAATGTGACCCTCACCTCTCTTATAAAAGGGTACTTCCACTTCTCTCAAAAACGCACCTCCAAAGCCATTTGGCTCAGCCAAACCCTTCCCAAATCTCCTCCCAACTTCCCTTAGTTCAACCTAAAGGAATTTCCTTGATCAGAAAGCTAATCTAATGATCCCTTTTGTTCGAATCGAAAAGAAACACCCAAAGAAGAGGTAATTATTTTATCACCTCTTTCAAAGCTCTTTTCTTCTTCCACTTTATCTTTCTTTGTTATTTCCATAACAAAATAATAACTCAAGTACCTTATAAATATTGTAATTTTGTTATGAATATGGTACAACCATACTTATTATTCTATCCATCCTATGATTGATAATTTCACCATGCGTGCATACGTACGGCTTACCGTCTCCACATCGTGGTGTAATTTGTTATTCAACACTGTTATTTGAATGGGTATAATGATGAGAAATATATATATAAATAATGAAAATAAAATTCTAATTTCTCTTTACAATTAATATAACATCCAATTCCACACCTTTTAATCATTAAGGAAATTATATGTCTGCTCGTGTGTGCGTACGTCTTACCGTCTCCACGACGCTATGAGATACATTTCTAGGTTCCACTACTAGATATATGATCTATACCAACGTTTTTGGGAAAACCATTGGTATAGTTCACTAATTTGGACCTATACCAATGGTTTGGACAAAACCGTTGGTATAGGTGACTTATATAGACCTATACCAACAGTTTTAGACAAACTGTTGGTATAGGGGGGACCTATACCAACAGTTTGGCCAAACCGTTGGTATAGGTTCACTAATTTGGACCTATACCAATGGTTTGGACAAAACCATTGGTATAGGTCCATTATAGAGACCCTATACCAACATTTTTTCCAAACCGTTGGTATAGGTCCCCCCTATACCAACAGTTTTTCCAAAACCATTCGTATAGGTCCCAAAATAGAAGAACATATACCAATGGTTCTCAAAACCATTGGTATAGGCACATGTATTTTTAATGTAATCTTATTATAGTGGACATTAAATAAATAAAAATTTAAAATAATTATGATAATACATATATATTTATTTATTTATGAAATTATGTTCACAAAAGTAATTTAGATTAGTGTTTAGGTCATTCAATCACAAACGGGAGGTGTTGGGATCAAAACAAACCGGATGATTATTTTTCGAATTACATATACCAAAGGTTTATGGAACCGTTGTTAAAGATTTTCATATTACTTATACGAATAGTTTTCAAAATTGGTGGTATAGACCTATCCTCACGGATTAGTTGGAAATGGTTCTCCAAACCGTTTGTATAGCATATACCAACGGTTCCAAACCATTGGTATAGGGTATTTTTCCAGTAGTGTTCACCATTCAACGATGATTATAAAAATATACATTATTAATTAGTATGTACCATATGACTTAATAATGTTACTGGAGATATATATACATATATGTATTTACTTACATATATCTTATTCACTTATGTCCATTTAATACGATATGAAAACGGAAATAGCGTTTATGCATACGTACGGCCTACCATCTATATAAACGGTGTTTTCTGTTTCATATATCTATCTATAATACATATTTATATTATAAATATATATTATATTTAAATCATTATTTGTATTATAGAAGTATTTAAATCATTATCTAAATGATACGATCAATAATAACAAGTTAAAACGCGTACGATAAAGAAAGTGATTATTACCTAAAATGTAAATTTAACAAGGAAATAATTATTAAATGGGTATTATAAAGTCATAAATGAATAATATATGATATAATAAATATGAATATGGTTCTTGTATAATTTAATAACATACTATGGTCATTATACAAGAGGTTAAACGTACCCTCAACCAAAGGAAAGTACAAGGCAAGGGTTAATTTCTCAATCTCATTGTTATCTAAATTGTTTATATGTTTGTATTTGCTAGGAAATATTTATCATCCATGACCATGTTTCATAAAAAAAATCAAAAGGAATATTTTGCAGTTTTATGGAAGGGACTCTTTAACGAGATCATCATCTTAAATGGTTTAAATATTTATTCCTCTAAATCATTCTCATTGATGTCCATTTTTTTCAAAATGGTTTTTAAGGATTTATTTAAATGGACATGAATGTTTTAAAATGTTAATTCCTTTCAAAAGTTTCAAAGAGGTATGGAACACTTTGATTCTAAAATTTCTTTAAATATCTTCCTTTCTAAATTGTGTGACGTATAAATTTTTTCATGAAAAAGGGATATTTCTCTCAAATAGTTTTACTAATCATTTTAAACTTTGTCAACATCCTTTTTGGATATTATTGTTCATTGAGGTTGATTTATTATAAATACAATATTCAATATTGTATTTAATGAGTTATGATATGTTTGATTGTGAATGTGTTATTTGTTATACCATTCACGATTTATGGTTAATGTATAGGCATTTCGTATGCTAGTTTTAATGTGAATGTTTATATTATGTTTCAACATTTTGATATGAATAATGAAGTGGACTTAGTAAGTGACGGGTGGAGCTCGCTATAGCTCCTCGATGAATCTGTAGGTCTCATGAGAAAAATTAGTGTCTTGGAACAAGGCCTTGAAAAAAATTTGATTAGTAGTCTTGGCAAGATTCCTTGACTATATGGTAATGATGTCCGACGTTAGGCATTCCCTCATTATGAAATTGATTATTACATGTAATTATTCAACTAGTAGAATATCCATATGCATGTTTATATGGTAATTTTTTATTTATTTTCTCCATATTATGTTCTTTTTTATTTTCAAAAGGCCTTTGTAATTATTACACTTCATACCTGAAAATTTTATAGCTTCCGCTAATTTATTTACCCTTACTGAGCATCTGAGATCACCCCTTTATTCTGTTTTTTTTTTGGATTCCAAGAAGTGTATTGCCTTTGATATATAGTGTTAAGCTAGAGGAATAATGGAATCCTCAATGGATTTATGTTTTCTTTTATGTTTGAATGTGTAATGTAAAGTTCATGTATGTAATCTATTTTCCAGGACTACTAAACTGATCGATCATTTGAGACATGATTCCTTGTAATCATTCTAATGTATTAAAATAATGTACCAGCTCCGAGATTTTAGGGTCAGGTAATTACATATACTATATATATACTCATGTAAGGGTATCATTAAAAATTACACTACTTATAATCTCTACCCATAATTAAACCTCCACCTATGTGTTGTTAACATTGATGTCATCATTCAACACCAGTAGTAAACAAGGTTTCATTTATCTGAACCCTTGGGTATTAAAACTCCCAAGTAAAATATACATTACACAAAATAAATAAAATATCTCCAATACATGAAATATATTAATCATTTATTATATTCCAAATTTTTGTGGATAGTACTTGAACTCCTTTTTCATCAAGTGTATTGTTCTTTGATGAAAATAAACGCTTTAAATCATATGATCCCAATTCTCGTACTAAAATCTATCTTGATAGGTTTTTATGTTCAATTAAATATAATTATGTTACCGAAGAAATATAAGAAAAAACTAATTTATTCATGGGGATGATATTTCATTCCATAAACTATATTATCATCACCTTTGAAAAATGAAATTTGAAATGAAAACATGAACAAGTGATTTCAAATAAAGGATTCAACTCTAGGATAATTCATGATATCTAATGGTAAGGAATATATTTCTCATTTTGAAAGAAATTTCAAGAGAATCATAATTAAAATAATAAACCAAAAAAAATTATCTTTATGGTTTTGAGGTAGGAACACCATTATTTTCAGTTTCCTATCATCATTGTTGGTTCATGATAATTTAATTATTTGGGTTCCATAATATATCAGTAGAATTATTGAATATATCCTTAATGGTATCTTTTTGGATTCTATTCAATAGGGTATGTGATGATTGGTGATTTGTTCATGTATGGTGTAAATTCATTTTCAAATTGGTATTAATATTTTATTTACTATTTAATTAATGCTTGTGAAATTTTTTTTGGGACACTCACATGGGTGATTCATTGTGGTCATATTTAACTAAATGAAAATATGGAATGAATTATGGTTAGTTTTTACTATGAATTATCCATTTCAATGTATTTAGTGATATATCTAGGGAAAATTTTATACTCTCTTGTATTATTCATGGTGCATCATAGTATTCAAATACATATTTCTGAGGTGAAAAAAGGTTTTCTTGACTCTCTATACTTTATATTTTTCCCATATCAAGGAATAATATTTCATGAAGGTATAGAGAACATGATATTGAATTTTTTATCCTATATAATGATTAAAATAAATTCATCTCTAAAATTATGCTAGTTTATGATCTTTATCATTTTTATTTCACCCCCACTTTCTTGGGATCATTCCACACAACTAAATTTTTTACATTCATAACTATTCAACATATTTTTGGCCCCATAAAGATATATTTTTTCAAATAATTATACAATAAGGTAAAAATACTCATACATATTTTGATTCATGATTTTATAGTCAGTGGTGGTTAGAAAATATTTACATAAGGAGTAGTAGGGTTCGAAACCTAGAATCTAAACAAAATCGAAGTTCATGATGGGAACTATGGTTGAGAACATGTGATATTTTTTCAACGTATGGATAGGAAACCACATAATTTATAATAATTTATTGTGTGGTGTGAATCATGACATTTAATGTCCATTCATTATATGAGTGTATTATTTTATTTTGGAAAAATTCATCTCTAAAATCATATGGTGTGGACTTGAAATTAAAATTTTTAATTGATCTAGGTTCTTTGGATCGAGGTGGTGTTTTTTAACTTGTCTTAAAATTTTAGCCTTTCATTACCTGAATTACCCATTCATTCCATGAATTTTTATTTATTTGTGTGCCTATAAATCTAATTGAGTAATTGGTTTTTTTGAGGAACCATTTGATTCCATCATAACTATGGGTTGAAAATGACAATTCTTAATGAAATTTCTAATCATTTCTAATAGGGGTTGATCCTTATCCACCCATGTTTAATATGTATTGATACATGGTTATTTGCCCTTATTAAATTAATTGTTTCTTATATTATCAATATTAATTAATCATGTTATTTCATTACATTATATGAATGATAATATCATTTTTTATTATGTAGTTATTTTGAGGTTTGTATGCATCATTGTCACATGGAGGTATTTATTTTCATTATGGGAGAGGTGATCATAGATCTATGTAGTGTTTCCATTCTTTATCAAATAACATTGAAATACCTTAATTAGGTTATTGATTTTATCTCTTATTAATTTATATGAAATTATAATGTTATCATTCATTAGATATTTTAGTGATGATGAAATTAACATTAATTTAGATTAAACAACATTACTGAAAAAGAAATGGTTTATGGGTGTAGTGATCAATAGTTTTTCCTCTGTGACAATATCTTTTAACTTTATTTTCTATATAGTGTTACGTATCTGATTATTCTATGAGTATCATGTTTCTATACTAGGTTTTATCACATGAACTTGATGGAATTGATTAAATAACGTAAATTGGGTAATGTTAGTCAGTTAATGTATTAAAGTGTCATGTTTGTTTAAACCATAAAACTAATCTATGATGGATATCATATAATGATTTTTTGATGTCAATTTGAAATTTTTCTTCAATATTTTAATGGAAATGGATAAAGAACATGAATTCATAGATACTTATGGTTTGGAATAATAATGTGTCAGTCTATGGGAAATATTATTCCTTAAAGTTGTTCGAATATAAAATTATCCTTGAGAGAACATTTAAATAATTAATAGTATGTAATATCTAGTGAATTAGATTTTATGTACTTTTAACATGAAATAAATTAATTGTCAACCTATAGTGGTAAAAAATATATTTTTTGATAAAAATAAAAAATTGGGGATGAGAGATCCCATTTTAATAAGACGAAAAGATTCCTTATTTTAGAGAACAAATACTCTTATGACTCTATTTTTTAACATTAGTGATTACTCTAGATATTGGACATACCATACGATGTGATGTGTTCCTAGGATGGAAGAGTATTGAAAAGTTATGCATGGGGAGAATTTAGTTTGTAGAAGAAGTTAATGCCTATGACGGTGATATAAATGGTTGTGTTGGGGATGGCATAGATATTTATGGAATGAGTTAAAGATAGGATTTCACATTTTTGTATAGTAATATAGGTATATTTCTTGATAATGATCATCTTAAAATGCCTAATGGATGGGTTTCTTGTTAACCTACATTATTTTCCCCACTACCTATAGAAGCTATGATTTCTTGTCTTATACATATCATTTATGGTGGCTTAAGATTTTTCTTAGAGTATCTGGAATTATATAATGTTAATAATTAATAAATCTTTTATCGGATGTAGTTAGTACATGAATGGGATTCATATATTGAAGATTTTTTGAACCATCTAATTAGATAGATTTTCAGGGAGGGGAAGGAATTCAATTAATGTCTATTGATATGGGAATGGAATAAAGCCAAATAATGGGTATTTAATTAATTAACATAAATATAAATTCAAAAACGAATGAAATATATCATATTATTTTTAAACAATTGTGTGATTATAGGATATATAGTCCTTAGTATTGGAAGTTGTGTGTCCAAGAGATTATAGATATAGTTGTTCCTAATACTTGTTCATGATCATATTTTCGATGTAAAATATATTATATCATATATTTTTTTGATATTTTATACAATAAACCACCCATATTGGTAATGAAAAAATATCTGAGTGGACTTTAAGAAGATGTTTTCCTTAACATTGTGGTTGGTGAGGAATGGATGGCTGAAAACCCCCTATGGAATTTATCTCTTCTACTAGTAGTATTATTTAATTAAATAAAAATAGTTATCCTTACCCATATATTTTTTTAGAGTAATGTAATGGATTGTGGCTATTTTACACACACAAATATTTGTATATATTTTAGTATGGATTATTATAGGAATTAAATCTATGTCCTATGATGGATTAAGTTATAATACAAGATATATAGGCTATAGTGTATAATGGAAACTACATGGTTACTATCTAGATATATGGTAGCTGATTTCTTTAAAATGTGATGCATGAGGTGCATGGTATGTGATGATTAGACGATATGTTGGACTGGGTTCATGTTTTGATACTTTATCATAGGTGTCTCTGGTGCGGATTTTTCTTTTGGATAAAGATAGATTATGATTTGTGATGTTTAGAAATAGAACTATACATTTTGGTAAGAGTGAGAGGGTTAAATTATTTTGATATTATAAAAATGACCTCATGCATATAGTAAGTGTTGAGAGATATCCAGGGTGAGGATGAGAATATAATTTACATTCTTATGTTACAATTTATGTTTACATTTTGTTTACTAGGATGTAATATGTTTTATTTGTTTTTTCTAAGAGGATCTGGGGAAGATACTATTATCTATGCATGTTTTTCTCAACCTATATATATACATACTATTTTTCAAGTTTGTAAGAGAAAATTAGTGAATGGGTTGGAATTTACTATCTCTTTTGGTTTTTTTTATTTTATAGACATTCATTTTCACTATCGAGGGTTTTTTTGTACTTTTACTTTTCTTAAAGCTATTTAGTTTTATGAAATTACATGATTTTTTTGGGACCATTCATTACTTATATCTTATGAAATAGTATTTTCACATTCCTATTTTATATCTCATTTCTCATATAATAAATTTTAATGTATCCCACCCATGTCAATCATATACCCTTGGTGATTGTCACTAAAAATTCCCTATTGGGGACGGGCTTTGGGAAAAGTTATCTACCTTATCACACTGTCATCCAATTAAGGGTGCCATTTGAGGGAGGAGGTCATGAAAAAAGTGTTATCAAATTTTAAGTTTAAGGTGTATGATAGAATATATATATATATATATATATAAACATGGGAGGACTTCATGGATTGATAGGGAAAAATTGTTAGTTATGTATAGTGAGAAATTAAAACAACAAAGTCTAGCTAGGAAACTGGTATTAAACGCCCCTTGTGATCTATTGTATAAACCTTTATATTTATTGAGAAAATTGTGGGATGTTATTCTAGAAAAAAGGAATATAGTTAGGAGATAATTATTAATCATTCATATATGTGACTGTTTTTGAAATGGGTAGACCCTAGGATTTTTTTGAACCGTAGATAATTAATTAAATAAATATTTTATATCAAATAACTACTATGAAATGTGACTTTAACAGCGATGGTATATATCATCTCTAGTAAAAAATCAATGAAAAATGGAATCTTTAATGGAACTAAATAAAGCGTTGATAAATTTAACATTTAATCATTAACTTTTTTAGCACCGATAAAATATACCTATTATAAGTTTTCTTTAGCACTGATAAAGGGACCCTTTATCAACACTTTATTTTTTATCACAAATAAATGTTATCCTTTATCAGTGCATTATTTTTACCATTCATAAATTAATATTTTATCAGTGCTTTTTTAGCACTGATAAAGGTCTAAATAAAATAAATGAAATAAATAACTAAATATAAAAATATAAAAATGAGTTTATTAAAAAATTACAATTTTTTTATTTAAATTATTATTAATAGAAATGAAAAAATTGATTATATTATATATAAATTATATATACAAATAAATTGTACATATTAAATAAATTGATATATGAAAAAATAAAATTAAATGAATACATATTTAAAATAAGTAAATTGAGAAATGTATTAAACATTCTATTAATTAGATAATTATTGATAATGTTAATAAATAGTAGATAATTAATATATAAAAGTATATATGAGTGTTTGTAAATATGATTTATATATTTCAAAGTAATTATGCACTTTACATTAAGTATTTGTATATTTATTAAACAATTATTAATAATTAAAAATTAATGTGAATTAAAAATACTAACTAATTCCATATAGTAATGGAAATATAATTGAATGTAGTTTGATTTTTCAATTTAACATTGATCAAATATGTGTTATATTGAAATCACATATACATAATTAATGAATTTTTATTTACACTGCACACACACAAAACTTAGCTATTTTTTCAATATCGATAAAGTGTACTTATTTTTAATTTATTCAATTTCATTGATTTTTAACATGAATGCACTTAAAATTTGATATTCATTAATAATATTAAAAAAATATTTGTAAAAAATAATTATAAATTTATTTATTTATAAATGTAATTCTACTATATTTATACAATTATATATTTATAATTATAAATATATATATATATATATATTAATTTATTTATATAATCATAAATAAGTAATTATATATATAAATAAATAACTATTCCATTTATAAAAAATTTACTTAAATAATGAGTATGTTTTCTATATTAATATTTATAAATATTTTTTATAAATATATATATATATATATATAATAACATAAATATATATAAGGATATAAATATTATTCTTTTAAATTATTATATAATTATAAATAAATATTTATATATTTAAATAATTATGAAATTATAAAAAAGATATAAATAAATATTATATTTACTACATTTAAATTTATATATATTTATTAAATATATTTATATATATATTTATTAAATATATATATATATATATTAAAAAGCTTATAATTAAAATTATAAATACTTTATCAATGATTAAGTAATAAGCACTAATAAAAAGATTATTTATCAGAAATAAAACATTATCTGACATAAATAATCCTTTTATCAGTACTTATTACTAAAGCACTGATAAAATCCATCTTTATCAGCACTTTTTGGGAAGCATTTATAAAAGTGTCTTAATCTTTTTAAAAATTGTACCAGTTTTGAACGCATCATGATATCAGAAGATTTCTATGAAAGTCACCCACTACTGATGCTCCTCCTATTTGAATCGAAGGTGTAATCAAGGCTCCAAAAAATCCAAGGTTTGAAAGATTTAAGGGTTGAAGGAATCCCAAGCTCCAATGTACATAATTCAATTATTTTTCTTCAGTGTAAGCCTTTATCTACTTGCTCTTATAGAACTCATGGTGTAAAAAAACAATGGTTACGGCCACAGTGGAGGCTATTTTGTATTTTTTTGGGGGGGGGGGGATTTTCCATTTTGGGGATTTTTCCTTAGAGATCATCCATTTTGATTGTTGGAATTTTTAGAGTGTGAAAAACCCATACTGTGAGCCTTCCCAGCTTTATTCATATACCATATGATAAACTCCTTCCTTCTCAATTTCAGTTTTGAATTAATGTAAGGGATTTTTTAGGTAGTCTTTTATTTATGTGGAAGTGTAGATGAATCATGCTTTATTTTGTCTAGATAAATATTGGAATTAACCATATTTTAGAAGTCAAATCCCATTTCTATCATCAATATAATTTTGTATGTGTCAATTTCGATGATGGTGGTTTGGTATCCTTTAAAATTACTTCCATCGTATTAAACTAGGTTTTTATTTTTATATTTGTGTAGTAGAGACTCTAGATAGAGAGTAATGTTTTACAGATTTATTAATTTTTTTATTACACTTATATTTCTGGGTTAAATAGGGGTATTCCACTTTGAAAAGGTGATTGCATGGGACTCATTCTGTCTTGATAGAGGTTAATTTGTATGGTATAGATGTTTCAAGGGTTGGTGTGTTTTCTCCCTTGTTTGTGATATATCTTGTTGATGTGTATTAGTGCTTTATGACAAATTCTTTATTTAACTCCCTATAATCTCTTGGATGGTTCAATGTGTATTATATGGCCTCTATAGAATCCTTCATATGGGTATATCTAATGTGAAGAAATCCCTCTAATCCTTGGGGTGGGTTTATGTGGTGATATGAAATTCTAAGAGTCTTTAAATGTTTTCAAATATTTGATATACCATTAATTTGAAATATAATAATTCATTAGGTCTCCTCATCACTTGTTCCAACAAATATAATGGATGTTATCAAATTATATGTATTAAATATTATTTTCTGGTATTCATAATTTTAGATATTATGTATTTGTTCTACCCCTTTTAATATTTTATTAATATCCCTATATATGAAATAAATAATTGTTTATTAAAATAATTTATCAACACATTTTTATACCTTCTAATTGATTTAATGAGAGTTTATTATTCTTGTATATAATATTTGGGATTCTTATTACTCCTTAATTTCCTATATTATAATTTCATTTTTTTAGAGGATTTACAAAGTACTTGATGTTTGTTAAACAATAGTAATTATTTTAATTTTTTTTCTTGAGACTCATCCAACATCTGTTTTATAAACAACTACAATCCTCATCAACTTCATCTGCCAATCAGTTATTATTGCAATTTTTTTGAAACTCATCCCCCATCTCTTTTATATCTCTTGTAGTATTTTGAGAATTAGTCATACCATGGATGACTACTTCATAGAGTATTTTTATAATTTTAGTTTCATATCCACAAGAGATGGAGGATGTGTATCAAAGTGAAAAATGCAATGATAAATGTCTTGGAGATGAGTTGATGAGATTGGAGTTTTCTATATCTTTCACTTTTAAATGAATTAACAGGATAAGACCTACCATAGTGGAGTAATTATTTTCATAAATTTAGTTACCTATTTTCTTCAACATACTAAAATTATATGAAATAATTGAATTTTGAGTTTCCCTTATTAAAATTTTCTATAACTTTCACCATTGATAATGAAAATATAATTTGTATTTATTTACTTATTGTACAAAATTAATCTTTTTCTAAAATAATAGGATGTATATGAATCTAAAATTGATGAACAATAATCATTAGGAAAAATATTATGATTATGGAGTTAAAGAGTTCATAAATATTTTAGTAGAGACTGTATATGACCCTTCCCAAATCCTCAGTCTGTTTTTATGTTGTTTCAATCCAAGAAAATTAGCCCCTAAGAATTGGAAGAACATTTGATTTGTCATAGAATATGTAAAAGTTGTAAATGTTGGACTATACAGGGGAAAATAGAATATGGACATCCATTGGTATGACACTATGGTTTATGGGTAATTGGATATGAATATTGGTTTAAATTATGATGGACATCACATGGAAGAAATGAAAATGGAAATTTAATATTTCCTTCATGATTATCCACATTTGTGTGAGGAGATAAATAGATTTTCCAATAAACCATTATATACCTCTTGTACTAAATACTCAACATTGTCAGTTATATTGAATTTATATAATTTGTACGTTGGCAGTGGATGGACTGGCACCATCTTTATATAAATACTTGGTCTTCTGAATGATATGCTTCCATAAGAAAATTAACTTCCATGTCGAACATATAAAAGTAAATGAATTTTATGCTCAATAGGAATGATCTCTAAAAATATACATGCTTTTATAAATGATGGTATATTGCTTCTCAAGGAATATGAATCACTCATATAATTCCCTAAGTGTGTTGCAGATTGATATAAGAAAAATCAATAATGTCCTTAAAAATAATTATGGTAATTTCCTATCATTCCATGGTTTAGAAAACTATTTGAGATGGGGGCTCATCGCAAATAGCCCGTTGCAAAAAATGGCATCGCAACTAGTATTTTTTGCAACAGTTCCATCGAAAAAAATATTACTTGTGATGGAAAGCGGGCCCGTCACAAATAGATGTCCAATTAAATACATTATATATACAAGAACCTTTAGTGATGGTCCCCGTCAGAAAAATTATTTCCGACAGAGCAATAGCGCATTAGAAATAGCATATATGTTATAAATATTTTTCAACGGACCCATCACAAAAATATTATTATGACGGTAAAGAAACCCATCGTAAAAAATTTTAAAAAATATATATAATCTATTTGCGACAGGTCCCCCGTCGCAAATAATTAATAAAATAAAAAAAATAATATTTATAATATTAAAATAATAAAAAAATAAAAATTATTAAAATTATCAATATGTTTAAATACTTAATAAAATAAAAAATAATAATAAAATTATGATTAATTAAAAAATAACATTAATATTATTAAAATAAAAAAAAAATAAAAAATATTAAAATTCTCAATATTCAAAAAAAATATAATAAAATCATAAAATATTATTATTATTATTAATAAAATAAAAAAATTAAAAATATATTACAAATAATAAATAATAAAACAATAAATAGTTTAAAAAAATGCAACATTCGCACCAATATAAAAGACAAAGACTGTAAATAATTCATATTAAAACAAATGTTCAATTCAAATTTTTTTTAACAGAACAAAAAAATAACTGGAGGGATAGTCTTATGGAGGAGCTGGAGGAGCTGGAGGAGACAGTGGAGGATACTTCATCGCTAAACTACAAGTCAGATGGCGCATGTACTCCATCTGATCGTGCTACTGCTACTGCCATCGATGCATGTCCTCCTCTTACTATTGTTTTTTCCATCAACACATGTCCTCCTCATGATGTTTTTGCTACTTCCATCGATGTATGTACTCCTTGTACTTCTACTTCTATTACTGCTACTGATGCATCTCTTCCTGCTGCTTCTGCAAACTGTCTATAAGCTCAGTTTGAGCTCGCAACTACTCTTGGTACTGTGAGCTAAAATTTGATGCCTCTCTATGAGATCTTCTTGAGTTGGATGCTAACATCTCAGTAATACCATAATAAGTCACAGGAGTCAATTTAGTGCTGATACCAACTACCCTACCCTTCTCGAAGGCATACTGGGCCGCCTGCATCCATGCCGCCTCATCGAAATGGTGGTCACTAGTCTGATCATTCATCTCGGCCTGACTCTCAGCCTGTGTCTGAGAGGTCACAGCCTCATATGACTCCTTTAGTTTCAATTTGAAATTAAAATAGTGAAAGTATTATATGCAGCTAATTTTCAAAGTGAAAAAGAAATAATACTGACCACAATATGATGTTGGTGATCACCTCTAATCTCTCCAATGGTTGGATCACTATACATCCGCTGATAAATTTTATACTCTGTAATATCAAGATGCTCGACTGACTATATGAATATAAAATAAATTATTCATATGTAATGTTATATCAAATATTTAAAAAATATACTTACCAGATTCTCTCTATGTGTAATGAATGTACGACTACCAGCTCGATGTGTCACCTCTTATCTCCCCCAGTTCTGCTGGCCTAATTAAGATCTCCTCTGAAATATACAACTCAACCAGTGTGAACATAATCCATCCTAGATGTGAGATAAAATGTACTCTGCTCAGTGGGCTCTACATGACTCATCAAATACTATCCCTCCTGTTTTCTTAATGGTTTTCATTCTCAAATTGAGCAAAAACTGACGAAAATTCTCACGCATAGACAGCTCCCATGCCTCGTGGATAGAACCACTCATGATATCATCGATGGGATACCATAAACCCTACAAATAATTTCTAATATCAAGTTATCAATTATGTAAATTTCAAAATAAATATTATTTATTTAGGTACCAGCCAATTATTGAACATTCCAAGCTGTATATCAACAAGAATCTGTTCCCATGTGATCTATGGCTGAAAAAAATAATTTCGCAAGATAGCGCTCCCCTGTCCAATGGTTACATGCACAAAACTATGAAAAAAGAACAAATAATAAAACAATTAGTATATAAATAAATTAATGAAAGATAACTAAAATACACAAGTTACCGTATCTCTGTGTGTATGGATCGAAACCAAGATGTGGATGTCACTCGGGGATTGGTTCAGGAATCATAAGTCACACAAGACCACGACCCCTCCGCATACCCTCTGAACCTCCAGTAACCTGAGGGTCAGATGATCCCAAATCCTCCTCTTCCAAAGATAACTCAGCCTCCTCCAACTCACGAAGTAGATCAGGTTCTATCTAAAACACAAAATGATTGTTGTTAGCAGATTGTTCAAAATTACTATTACATATTGATATATATTAGTTATGATTATAATCATCATTTAACTGTGAAAATGTTCACCTTCATCATCATCTTCATATCTGACGATGGTAATGTATTCATATTCATCATCAGCATCATCAATATCTATATGAGTATCGGTTTCATCATCTCTTTCCATTTCAAATTCATTTGTAACATCAGTAACATCATCGTCATCATCGAACCTTAATTGTGGGGTGTCAGCATTGATATTCATGTCTCTTTGTGAAAAGGATGGATTTTGAGTAGTCTCTTGAAAAAAAATTAATTCTTTGTACTTCATCAGAACCACATTTAGTTTGAGTAAACTTATTTTCCTAAGATTTCATCTTTATTATACTCAACTAATCACTCAGGTCTCTTGATGTAGCACAGTACTTGGCATAATATATTTTATATGCCTTTTGAACCAGTAAAAATTGTTCATTTACTTCAAGAATACTTTTATATTTAATATCAATTATTCCATGAATCATATGAACATGAAATCCTCTCCCAGTATCTAACCACAAACATTTAAACATTGTAATGTAATTTTTTCCTAGATAACACAGTTCAATAATTTCATCCAATATACCGTAAAAGTCAAATTCAGTTTCTCTATAATGCAATCATCTCAAGAAAACTCCAATATTTGTTGTCCCATATACACCTGTATGAAATTGAAAACCATTCACCATATATGCATTGTAATATTTAACCATTTTGGATGGTGGGTTACTCAATATACATAGTCGCTTATCAATTTTATCAGAATGTTGAGACACATGAAAATTTTTAAAACAATTATCAATATAAAAGATAATAAACTGAATTGATATGCTAAACCATAAATAATTTATGTTACCAATTTTTTAAACCATTGAGAAAGAAAAATTTGTCGGCATTCTTCAAGAGCAGCTATTGTAATTTTTGAAAGTTGTTTTTTGATATGATTATCATATAACCAAAAAATAAAATAAGTTTAATTATTTTAACATAAATTATAGAATAAATGATAGAATCACTCACAGTATAAATGATGTCATTTCTTCACAGTTGAGAAGAACATATGTATGAGCTCTATGATGTTCATCATCTGAAATCCATCGTTCATGAACTCCATCTAATTCAATATCTGGCTGATTAAAAACTGATAATTGATTGTCCATTTCACCATATTCATCCCCCTCGTTCCATCCCTTACAGTTGTATTTTGAGGTATATTTAGATTCAAAATAATGAGAGTAGAAAAAATCAATTTCCTCTTGTAAATAATCTTCATCAATTGAGCTTTCAATTGATGCTTTGTTATGTACTTTTTTCTTCAATTTCTACATGCATCTCTCAAATGGGTACATTCATCGTAACTATATTGGACCTCCACATTTAGCTTCATGTGGAAAATATAATATCAGATGATCTATTGAGTCAAATAAAGTTGGAGGAAATATTTTTTCCAGTTTATATATAATGACAACAACATCTTCTTACAGTTTACTTAGTGCATCATAGTATGTTGTCACCATAGAAAAGTCTCAAAAAAATATTATATGCCTATTATAGAATCCAAAATCATAGAATTCAAAAAATTTCTGAATATAATCGACATAAGTATTTCCATTATAACATTACAATAATGACTTTTTAATCTGGTAATATGACTATTCTTAACACATCTACCCAAATTAGAAGCATGGCCATCTGGAAGTCTCAACTCTACAATCCACTGAAAAAATAATAAGAGAATATATTTGGACAGTGTATAAGATGAATTTGTCTTCATTAACCTCTATTATCTAACATTTTGAAACAGTTCAAACTCTGGTAGTCTGAAAATTTGGGAAAGATCTAATCATGCCATTACATTATCTTCGGTCATACCAAGTATATCTAAAACTGTATGAAATAAATTATCAAAATAGTTCTTCTCAATATGCATAACATCCAACATGTGGTGGACCAACAAATCAGACCAATATGGAAGATCCCAAAAATGATCAGTTTTATCCAATTATACTCTTTCTCAAAGCCATGAATTTTTTTTGGTTTACTGTTGGCCTAAATATGATCGGAGGTAATGAAAATACAACTGACTTTAACTTTTACCTGAGATCATTTTTGGTGTTTCATCCCTTTCAATTATGTCTTTTCCAAAATTTGATTTGTTCCTCCGAAAAGGATGATTGGTTGGAAGAAATCTACGATGACAATAAAAATAGCAAGGTTTTTTTCATCGACAAGCATAAAGGATTTTTTGTCTTTTACACAATAATGACCTAATTTTGGGCCATGTGTACTCCATCCAGATAACATGCCATATACTGTAAGTCACTAATCATCCATATCAATGTAGCTTTTAATATGAAATTTTGTTTCGCAACAACATCATATGTACTAACACCATTAATCCACAATGAATTTAACTCATCAATCAATGGTTTCAAATAAACATCAATATTCTTTTTTAGATGTCCTGGGATTAATAAGGTCAAAAAGATATAGGTCTCCTTCATCAATATACATAGAGGTAAATTGTAAAGAGTTATAAAGACATTCCAACATGAATACTTACTATTATATAAGAACTAAACAGATAGAAACTATTAGTAGAAAGACCCAATCGCATGTTTCGGGATTCTAAAGAAAAAGACGGAATTAGTCGGTCAAAATGTTTCCTTGAATCACCATCAGATGGATAATTCAAGATTTTATTAGTTTAAATCTTGGTTTTGTGCTATGAATTAATTGACATTGTATTCTGAGACATAAACAAATTCTGTAACCTGGGTGTAAGGGGAAATATCTCAACTGTTTCACAGGAATCGATCCAGACTTCCCTGGTTGAGCTTCTTTATACCTCAATTGTCCACATGTGGGATAACTATCCAATGTCTCATTTTCACCAGAATTTAAGATGCAATCATTTTCACATGAATGAATATTCATATAACTAAGGCCCATATTATGAACCAACCTCTTACTCTCATAGGAATTTGAAACAAACACATTTCCTTCATGTATAGTGTTTTAACCAAAGAAAATATCTGATCAAAACAATTGTTTGATTTTGAATTATCTGATTTAATTGCCATAAATTTTGCAACCGCTTCTAATTTTATTATCTTACAACCAATATATAATTCATCCTCAAAAGACCTTAACAACTCATAAAATTTGGATGGTACCAACTCCGGAGTTAAATCAATAGCATTCTGAGTTTCAGTTTGTTGAACAGATGGACCTACAACATCATGCACTGAATTTTTAAACCGTGATAGATCCAAAATTAAGTTATTAGTATATTCCCCGAAACTTTTTTCACCTTGTTGATACCAAAAAACATAATCTAGTTGAAAACCAAACTGTAAGAGATGTCCCCCAACCTTGTCAAATGTGTCAAATGTTCTCAGAGCACATTTTTTATAAGGACACTAAACTGTGCCTTCTGAAATAAATTCTGGTTTTGATGATGCAAATGATAATAAATCTTCAACACCCTCAATATATAAAGGATTTAAATTAGAACTATTTTTATTTCTATGCAAATTTATCCAAGTTTGATCATCTAATAATGATTATTGTCGACTTCCTTATTCCATATTTTTCTAAAAAATATAAAATCATCACAGTTTTTGAATAATTTGAAATTAGAAAAACACTATCCAAAAATAAAAGATAAATAATTACAACTACTTCTTAATAATTACTATTAATTTTGGGCGATACAATTTCCAGTGGATTGACGGCTAATCTTTTTTCTGATGGCCCATTTACATGCAACTTTCTCACACTGAAATCGCAACAAAGAATCTTCTCGGAGGTACGCTTATTCATTCTCATGCATATGAGAATGCATAAGCGTACCTCCGATCAGATTCTACTTTTTGATTTCAGAGTGATAAAAGATACAAGTAAATAAGATGTCGGACAAAAGAGCCCCCTTTTTGTCAATGAATGTTCTTCTTGCAAATATCACCACTTGAAAACATTATGAAAATTATGGTCCTATGAATGGATATTCAAACTCATGCATACAAGATTGGATATGCATACGTAGAAGCATACTTTTAATAATTTTTTGAGTCGATGAGAGTTGAAAGGAGAATATTCATCAAGAAAAAGGAGTACCGTCAATCCACTGAAAATTGTGCCAAGTTGTTAAAATTTATTACAATTGATTTTATTGCTAATTATTGCTAATTATTGCTAGTTATTTCTAGTTGTTGCTAATTCTTGCTATTTATTGCTAATTATTTCTAATTATTTCTAATTATTGCTAATTATTGTTATTTATTCCTGTTTATTGCTATTTATTACTATTTATTGCAATTTATTTCACTTTATTGCAATTTATTACAATTTACTGTAATTTATTGCTATTTATTGTTATTTATCATAATTCATTGCTATTTATTGCTAATTATTAGTATTTATTACTAATTATTGCTTGTTTTTGCAAATTATTAGTAATTATTTGTATTTATTTGTATTTATTAGTATTTATTACTATTATTACTATTATTACTATTTATTACCAATTATTACTAATTATTACCAATTATTACTAATTATTACTAATTATTACTAATTATTATATCAATTATTACTAATTATTTTTAATTATTACTAATTATTACTATTTATTACTATTTATTACTAGTTATTACTATTTACTACTATTTATTACTATTTATTAGTATTTATTACTATTTATTACTATTTATTAGTATTTATTAGTATTTATTACTATTTATTAGTATTTATTACTATTTATTAGTATTTATTAGTATTTATTGCTATTTATTAGTATTTATTTCTATTTATTAGTATTTATTACTATTTATTACTAATTATTAGTATTTATTACTATTTATTAGTATTTATTAGTATTTATTACTGTTTATAAATATTTATTAGTATTTATTAGTATTTATTACTACTTATTAGTATTTATTAGTATTTATTAGTATTTATTAATATTTATTAGTATTTATTTCTATTTATTAGTATTTATTTCTATTTATTACAATTTATTTCTATTTATTACTATTTATTACTATTTATTACTATTTATTACTATTTATTACTATTTATTTTTATTTATTAGTATTTATTAGTATTTATTAGCATTTATGACTATTTATTAGTATTTATTGGTATTGATTACTATTTATTAGTATTTATCAATAATTATTAGTAATTATTACAAATTATTAGTATTTGTTACTAATTATTAGTAATTATTAGTATTTATTACTATTTATTAGTACTTATTACTATTTATTACTATTTATTACTATTTATTAGTATTTATTACTATTTATTAGTATTTATTACTATTAATTAGTATTTTTATTTCTAATTATTAGTATTTACTAAGAATTATTTGTATTTATTACTATTTATTACTATTTATTAGTATTTATTACTATTTATTACTATTTATTAGTATTTATTATTATTTATTACTAATTATTACTAATTAATACAATTTATTACTAATTTTTAATTTTTATTACTATTTTTTCTAATTATTACTAATTAGTATTAATTACTATTAGTTACTGCAAAAACAACTACTAATTACTAATTACCGCTAATTATTTATATAAAATACTAATTATCGTAAATAAAAATTAATTATTACTAATTTCTGAGAATTAATACTAATAATTTAATTTTATTATTACAAATAAATACTAATGACAAAACAATTTAAATCTAACTTAATTACAACAAATCAAGAACAATTAAAATTAATATAATGGAAAGAAATAAATACTAAATTATATAAAACATAAATACCTCTAAACTTGATCTCTTATAATTGTAGGTGGCTTCACAACTTATTCGTAAAAAAAAGATAACTCTCAAAAAATTTAACTCTAAAATTAGAGTTTACAGATGCAGAGGAATAAGAAATTCAGGTAGAGAGAAAAATGGAGGGAAATATATAGGTTAGATTAGTTGCGATGGGACTATTAGTGATGGGAATCCAGTCTTAAAAAGTACTATTTGTGATTGGACCCGTTTCAAATACATTCAGCTGCATTAATTACTGTTGGCGGTTAAAAGGTTATTTGTGACGGGGGTTGTCGCAAAAAGTGACCTGCCGACACACTTTTTGTGACGAGACAACATCTCGTCGCTAATATGTTTTTACCGTCACTAGTTATTTGCAACGGGTTCCATCAGAAATACCCTCTGGGGGTCGAACTAGTTGTGACAGGGGACCCCCCCATCACAACTAGGTCTTACCACCTCCCAGCATTTGCGATGGGCGGTGCCAACCCATCTCAAATACTCTTTCTCACGGTTTGGTGCACAAACCTTTCCAATCCGCGTGTAACTTTTTGGAAGGGGCACCTATTCTTTTCGCATATAATTGGTTATTTGCGACAGGTTGGTCAACCAGTCGCAAATAACCTCTTCAATGAACTATTTGCAATCGGATTTATTCCCATCGCAAATAGCCCGTCGTAAATAATGGTTTTTCCTGTAGTGAATATGTTTTCTCTACTTATATCTAGGCCAAAGAACCCCGGTAATGATATTTATGTCTACTTGGATCCATTGATTGAGGATCTGAAATTGATGTGGGATACAGGTTTTATAATGTATGATGCTCATACAAGTGGATAATTCCCATTGAGGTGTATGTTGTCATTAATAATAAATGAATTCCCGCTTATAGAAATTTATAAGGCTATAGAATTAATGGAATGTTGGGGTGCCCCATTTGTGAAAAATTAACAAAATAATTTTTGTTCAAACATTCCTTGAAGAATATGATTTTAGGAAATAAAATTCCTTTCCTTGGTGATATAAATACCAATCCTGGACAACAGCATGTGATGGGAATATCAAACAATGTATAACTCTATCTCATGTAATGGGCGATCAACAGTACAATAAAGTATAATATATTCACACTATTTTTAGTAAACCATTTATAAAATCCTTACAAGAGCTGGTTGGAATAAGATATCAATTTTCATTGAATTAGCGTATTAGTATTATTTTTATGTGAGACAATTTATTAATTTCATGCATGTTAAAAAAATACATTTCATAGTGTTATTGGCAGGTTAATAAATATTCCTTGAATAATGAAAGATGGAATCAATGCCTGGTTTTACATGATTGAAATTTGGATAAGGGTAGAGTTAGAATTGGTGAAGAGTAAAAGGTGGACTTTTCTTCCACCAGAAACATATACTCTATCCAAACATGAACAATTCCATTTTTTTCTTTTCGTTAATAGTGTAAAATTTCCACAGGGGTATTCCTAAAATATCATGGATTTCTTGTCAATGACTAATTTGATGTTATAAATAATAAAATCACATGAATTTTATGTTTTTAAGCAATATTTAATAATTTTTTATTTCCATTTCATTCTACATTAAGATTTATAAAATACATTAACATGACTCTAGTTCTTTTTGAAAACCATAAGCATTTATGTTATAGACCTGGTGATGTTTCTCATCCTGAATATAGAGGATACAGTTATATTATGTGAATTAGAGATGTTCTTCCCACCATCATTATTTGATATAATGGTATACATGATAGTTTACTTGGTGAGATAGGTTCAACTATGTGGTCTTTCCATTACAGAATGATGTACCCCGTTAAACGATATATGATGATTTTCAAAGGGTTTGTTAATAATCAAAGTCACCCAGAAGGTTTTATTTCATAATGATATATTTTTTAGGAAGATATTTAATTATATATCGATTATCTATCATATGTTGACAACCTTAGTCTCCCAAAGTCTCTTCACAGTGAATGCCCAACGGGAAAAGGGGTTTTTAGAAGAGATGTAGTCACAATTTCTTTGATAGAGTTGGAGAAATAACACTTTTAAATTTTCTATAATAATGAAGATGTTGATTTATACATTGAATCCCACAAATAAATTCATAGAGATATGAATCTATCAAGGGATGAAGGATGGATATAAAATACACAAAATCAGTTGTCTATAAGATAATTTCAAGATAAAATTTATAAGTTTTTATCTAAAAATATTATTTCAATTGTTTAATGAATTCAATGGATTTCTAGGGTATTGAATTAAATTGTTATATCTTTTACTTTTTTGTAATAAATGGTTATATGTTCTATATAATTGAACAGGGTGATTACAGTACGATGTAAAATAGTGTTATTATACTTGTGGTTGAAGCATTCCACATATCTGGTTCTTAGGAAACAAATTCAATTTATTAAAATATATTATATTTTGTTACTATCGATCAGATATATGACTTTTATTATACAACATTTCATGTTCTGGTTTTCCATTTCAAATGGATTGACAATATCAGTGTAGTAAAAGTTGATGAAATGGGCTTTATGATTTTGAATTTTAGTTTGGAAGGGAAATATACGATCCATTCATAATTGAATCATGGGTAATGAAAGTATTTTATGTATTTTATCCAAAGAAGAAGAATTGGTCAATTTTCCTACTGGATTCTAAAACAAATGTCTAGTCAGATGAAAATTCAATCAAGGTTGACCCTTTCATTGTGATATCACAATCAGTTCATGTAGGTCACATTGTAGATAATGTATTGTACATTAGAGGGGAAAAAAGAGGGGATTTGGATTCTTAATAGATGAACCAAATCCTTAAAACATTAAAAAATTCCTTTAAATGAGACGGTAAGAGTGTTTATTAATATACTATGTTTTTTTTCATAATATTATATGTTCTCTACTGCATTAACATAATCTAAATTAAATATCTGACTACTCATATAGACAATGTCTTCTGCACATGATGATGTTACCAATTTGGTCGGAAGAACATACTATAATGAATAAGACACTTTAGAAATATTTAAAGGTAATGTAATGATATAAATTAACTATTTTACAAAAAATATATAAAATGGAATGTTGATTTAATTTTCATTATTCCTTGCAGATTTAATTTATTTTAAAAGATTTATGTCTACTTTTCATTCCTTTATTTGGACAGTAATTGTACTACCTTTTATCAATCGTAGAGGAAATCATCATGTTTTCATAGTAAAATCATTGTCCATAGAATTAATTTATTGTTTCATATTTATGTTTTATTTATTTATTTTTAGTATTAGTTATATAATAATTGTTTTCCTAAATAGTTGGATTCCTTTGTTTGAGTTGGGGTGGTCTGTCCATATTTCATGAATTTCTTTACCAACAATTCCAAATACCTCTTCTCTCTCAAAACATTTTCACCCCTATAATGTTTTATTTTTCACTTTACTTAAATTTCCCTACACTACCTTTTCAGGAATAGAAACCACACTACCTCTACTCAATCATAGTGTTAATATTGTTGTTTTCATAGTAAAATCATTTTTCTTATTATTAATTTATTATTTCATATTAATCATTACTTCATTTCATTTTAGTACTACTCACTTAATAATTATTTTCTTATATAGGTGGATTATTTTTTTCCGGTTGGGTGTTCTATCCATGTTTTATTCCTTTTCACACCAAAATTTCCTCAAACTTCTTCTCCCTAAAGAACATTTCACACATGTAGGGATTTATTTATCTATTCCCTTTATTTTCTCTCAACTACCATTGTAGGAAGTTAAACAACATTGCCTCTACTCAATCACAAATGTATTCTTGAGTTTTTTGTATTAAAATAATTATAAATTGAATTAATGTATTTTTTAATATTTATGTTTAATATATTTATTTTTTTATTACTCAAATAATAATTGTTTTCTTATATAGGTGGATAATTTTTTTTATTTGAGGTTATCTATCAATCATTAATTCTTTTCTACTCAAAAACACCCACTGACTTCTTCTCCCTCAAAACCTTTCACCCCTATAGTGTTGAAATTTATTACTTTTCTTTCAATTTCCCTCTACAACTCAATCACCATGATAATATTTATGTTTCCACTATAAAATCATTTCCCATAGAATTTATTTTTTATATAATATTTATTTTTAATTTATTATTTTTATTATTACTCATATAATTATTTTTTTCTTATATATTTGTATTCTTTTTTCTAGATTTGGTTGTTTGTTCTAAGATTCTCAAGAATTTTTGGTAGTTCTATAGGGAAATTCAATCTAAATCTGGGTAAAATTGAATGTTAGTATTTTTTGAGATTTGGGATGTGTATGAATCAGTCACAGTGTAATATGACACCCGGTGAGATTGTTATAAGTCCAAGTACTTATTTATATTTAAAATTGACATTTATTTTAGTAAAAAGGAAACTAACATACTAAAAATCAAGAAAATATATTTATATTATTATGTTACTCTAATAAAATTATCTATATGTCATTTCTGATGTGTCAGAACCATCCTCACCTTAATATGATACACGATGTGCAAAATATAACTCAATGTTTCGATTATCAGTTTGAAATTGAAATTTTACTTTAAAAAGTGTCACTCACTGAAAATAATGAAAACATGCTTGGATTTTCTTTCTAATTTAGATCATCTATTCATAAATAATTTGTGATGTGTAAGAAACTGTCTCACATCAAACTGATGTACAAAGTGATCGATATGAGTCAAATTGTGTGTCTCAAGTTTAAAATGAAATTTTAATAAAAAAAGACAAATGAAATACTCAAAAACAAGTAAAAAACATACATATTATATTGATACTTTAGTTTTAAAATATATATGACATTTGATAGTGTAGGAATTAGCCTCACCTCAATCTGATGCATGTTGTGACCAGTATGAATCAAAGTACATCTTTATTTAAAATTAGCGTCAATTTTTTTAAAAAGGACAAATAACATAATAAAAACTTAAAAACACATTAATATTGTTTTTATACTTTATTAAAATTATTCATATGTCATTTTAGATGTGTAGGAATCAGCTGCACCGCAATTAGATGCTTGGTGTTGCTGGTATGACTCTAAGTGTGTGTTTTTATTTAAAATTGACATCAATTTTAGTAAAAAAACAATTTTCCTACTCATAACCAAGAAAATGTATTCATATTGTTTAAATACCTTAGAAAACCAATCTATAAGTCATATTTTAGGTCAAGGAATCAGTTTCACCTCAACCTGATACATGATGTGCCCGGTATGACTCAATGTGTCAGTTAATAGTTTAAAATCTACCTTTTTTCAAAAAAAAATAAGTCACTAAAAATTGAGAAAATAATATCAAATATTCTTGATAATTTATTAAATCTATTAATAAGTCATTTTTGACGTGTAAAAATCATTCTCATGTAAAATAGATACAGTATGTGATTTATATGATTCAAAGTAAGTGTTTCAATTTTAAAATTACATTTTAGTAAAAATGATAAGTGACGTACTCAAAAATGATAAAACGCATTATGATTTTTTTATAAATTTTTAAAATGATCCATAAGTCATTTTGGATGTTTAGAAATCGGCCTCACCTCAATCTGATACATGGTGCAGTCTGTGTGACTCCAACGGAAACTTTTTATTTAAAATTGACATCAATTTTAGTAAAATGTAAAAATGTCCTACTAAAAACTAATAAAATATACTCTAATTATATTTATAAATTTTATAAACAATATATATATGTAATTTTTTTCTTTTAGGTGTCAATCATACTTCAATCTGATACACGATGTGCCCAATGTGACTCAAATTCTCCATTATAAGTTTAAAATCAACATTTTAGGTCATTAAGTTTCACTCACTGAAAAACAATAAAATATGATTGATACTTATTGATAATTTATGAAAATTATTCATAATTTATTTGTGACATGTAGGAGTAATTCTCATGTCACATCGTTACACTATGTTATCAGAAAGAGTAAAATTTTGTGTTTCCAGTTCTAAAAAACATTTTCATAAAAAAGACAACAAAATTACTCAAAACTAAAAAAATGAATTCATATTGTTTTGATATATTATTAAAATTACACACAAGAAATTTGAGACATGTAGGAATCAATATCACCACTATCTGACCAAATGTGTGACCACTATGACTGAAAGTGCATATTTTTAATTAAAATTGACATCAAATTTAGTAAAATGGAAAACGGACCTACTCAAAACTGAGAAAACAAATTTTGAATGTTTAGATAATTTAATAAAATGATCCATTATTCATTTTTGACATTCATGAATCATTCTTACCTTAATCTGATATAGATCTTTCCTGGTATTAATCAAAGTGTTTTTTATCAGTTTAAAATTGACATTATAGTTCAAAAAGTTTGACACATTAAAAAATGATCAAACATGCTCATATTTTCTTGATAATATAGGAAAATGAATCTTATTTAATTTTTGATATATATGAATCATTTTCACATAAAACTAATACATGATGTGATTGGAATGAGTCAAAATTTTTGATTCCATTTAAGAATGACATTTTAGTAAAAAAGAAAACTGGCATATTTAAAACCAAGAAACACGTTCAGATTATTTATATAATTTAATAAAAATATCCACAAGTCATTTAAGACTTGATGAAATCATCCTCACCTCAATCTGGGGAACGGTGTGACCAGTATGACTCTAAGAACATATTTCATTTAAATTTGATATCAATTTTAGTAAAATTTGCACATTTTGTTAATATTTTTTTTTATATATTATTACTGACATAAGAATGGTTTTATTTTATAGGTGCATTGTTTTTTTATCAAGGGTGGTTTTTTTAGAAATACCATGTATCAGGGTCATGATTAAAAGAAAAATTAACATTAACATTTTTTAATGTGTGTAATAATTTTTAGATTTGTAATAGTATAAACCAATGTTTGAAATGTCTATATTATATTTTTTTGTATTTTTTTTGTAAATTTAATTTCATTTAAATTATGTATTGGTTATTGATTTTGTTGATATCTGGTGTGTTTATGGTACCATTGTGTAATTTTAAATAACAGTGTGTCGGTTTTGTAGTGTGTTATTATAGCACACAATAGGATGGACATTTAATAATGCTTTTAAAATGGCTGATACGGGTACCCTTTATTAGTGCTTCTAAAAGTGAAGATGAAGATACCAATTATCAATGCTTCTATATGTGATGATAAATGGGGCCTTTAGTTGAGCTAAATAAAATCACTAGTAAATGTTATCCTTTATCAGCACTTCTAAATGCACTGAAAAAGGACCCATTTAACAAAACCTTTTTAGCAATGATAGACAAACCCTTTATTAGTTTATTTTTTATCCCTAATAAAAGAATGGGGATTTTTATCTCTCTCAGGTAGGAAAAACTTTTTTATTGCTAATAAATTCTATTTCTAGTTTTGTTAAAGGCCTATTTTGTAGTAGTGAATATTCAATGTTTATGAGTCCCTACTATCTTTTTATTTTGTTGGTATGACTCTAGGTTGATGTCCTCATTAGGTTCATGATGAATATATTCTCCTATATTTACCAATAGATTTTCAAAGAGTAGAGGTCAACTGTCATGACTCATAGAGGATTACACTCTGAGTGTTTCAGATTAATATAGTTAATACTTATAAGGGATCTATTTCGGACTCAGTGATGGAGGATGTGTGGGATATGGTGTAAATTTCCACTAACTAAATTATTTTAAGGAAGTATCACTAAGTTTCATTGGTGTTGGTGATGTTTCATGGAGCATCATGGTAGTGGTGGGTTTTGTTTTATAGAGACTATGAGTATAAGTACCCGACCTTAAACATTACATAATATTGAATTAAATGAATAATTCACATTGAGGATCTTTTCAGGTTTAGAGTTTTAGGGAATTAGGACAAAACTATTACATCTCAAAATATTACAAAGTAGGCACTTCTACCCAGAATCCACTTTTTTTTAAAATAAAAACTCTTGAAAAAATAAGCCATGTCTAATTTCATGTTAAAGAGAGAATGGCTTTTCCTTGATCCCATCCTTGACCCTATTCATCTTTAAGTCCTGTGAAAAACATTTCAAAACATGGGATGAGCATAAAAGGATCAATAAGGGTTATAAAACAGTGAATGAAAACATTTGTTCATAAATACATACAAAACATGAACTATTTTACTTACCTCATGAAATCATAAGATTTATGAAAGACACATAGAAATCATAAATCATAAAGGTAACTTGCGGCATACATGCCATACTTTCATTTTAGCAATCAGAGCTACATAGGGAGTTACTTTGGAATACCAATCATAGTATATTCCCTAAATCTCTTAGGAGAAACATTCATGTTTACCTCAGTCATGTTACCCAATGCATTGGAGAGCTATCTCGGGCTCAACCGCCCTAGGTTTATCACGGAACCACCCGTATACATAAATAATGCCCAAGAACCATAACATGATCTTAACACATAACATAAGCATAAAGGAAAGATAACATTTCCACATTACAATAATAAAATATCATTTCAAGATATTGAAATAATAAATCCATTCTCAAAATCATTTTCAATACCAAAATACGTAAAAATAGTATTTGGTATTTATTTTTCCTTTTAAAAACATTCTGGCTTGTTAAGGAGCCAAAGATCAAATAATACTCGCGGCAGCGGAAAGGTCATTGTCACCGCTTAAAAAAATTACTTTTTTTCATTTAGTAAAACGCTTCGTATAAAAATATTCCCTTTTGATAAAATGAAAATTCAAAGGGGTTTATACACCGAATAAAATAAAGTCGTGTATAAGAAATTCCTCAATGAAAAGAGATTGAGACGAAGTCCCTTACCTCATGTCCGACTTGACCCGTTCCTTCATTAATCTCCTGAATAATAAACTAAATTTAATTTCTACTTGATTAAGAACATTTTTTAAATTTATTATTCCTTTTATATCACTTATTACCATGTTATAATCATTATGTAATCATTTAAGTTAATAACGTTCATTTTGTCGATATTTGGTACTTGAGTCAAAAATGGACTTCTTATAATTACATGTTGTTCATGTGGTAAAAGTTTAATTATATCCAGAATTATATTCATGATTTGGTTATCATATATATCATATATATCTATCATGTACATGTATTTATTATAGTACATAACATTTGGAGGTACGAAATGAAATGCACCGTTCATGGAGACGGTAAGTCGTACGTACGCATGAACGCTACTTTCATTTCTATTTCTTATTTTAATGGAATTAAAACATAATGATACATAGGTATATTATAATTCTAGTATAATATCATATACAATATCATTAACTATATCCTTTATACATCTCACATAGGGCATTAACGAGTCACATCACTTTGAGGGGGCGGTAGTCCGCACTTCCTCAAATGAGATTATCGTATTTACCCACCATGGAAACCATAAAGGTTTGATATAATTGGGAATTAAAGAAGAATAAAAAAATAATAAACATAATATATATCATATATAAATATAGTTCCATCATAATGGCTACCATTATAGGCGATAAGATGTAATTGAACAATCGTCATTTCGTGAGGCGTTAGTTTCTCATCCAAAGAAACATTATGTTCTTCATCCATTAGATGGAGGTGTGTGTAAGTGTAGTTAGAATACTTATAATAAAAAAATCATATTATATTGAGTATACTGGTTTTGATACAAAAGAAAAGAAATAAACAGAGTTTAGGGGTTGGAGAAGCAAAATAAAAGAAAACAATTTAAGAGAAACTGTTACCTTTAATTTAGGAAACTTCCTTTGGTTTAAACCAAAAGGGCTTCTTAAGTGCCTTCTGCCTAAGGTAAGGCTTCTAGGAAGAGGAGATGGACGTAGGGATATTAATTGGGCAGAGTTTGGACGAGCCAAATGGCTTGAGTGGTGTGATGAATTGCATAGAAGTGGTCTCTTTTTATAAGGGAGAGGAGGGGCTCTTTAGGAAAGAGTAAAAATATTATTTTATAATATAATGTAATTCGGTTTCTAATTGTCCGAAAATCATTATGGTCGAAGATAATATGACTCATAATCGAAATAAAATCATCCAATCAGAATTGGACATGTTTTGGATAATATTTAAATCATTATAATCTTATTTAATTAAATCATCTATTAATGAGGTAAATACTGCATCATTATTGTGTCATAAATAATTTAATTTATTTGATGTCTAAAAATTATAAAAAAATTCCATTATGTAGGAAATATTTTTATCTTTACAATGAATATTTATAGTCAAACAGATAATTTATATAACCCTTTATAAAAATTAATTTACTAGAAGATTTTTTTTTTCTTTTTTGTCTTTTCTTTAAGTTAATTATTCTAAATTGTCATTATCACACCAAAGTGTATTAAAGGGGTCCCAAAATCTACCCAAAGATTCTAATGGTCGTAAATGACTCAACCAATAATATTTGGACAAGTGTTAAGGAAATTTTGAATTATTATAATATTCTTTTAACCTTGAATTACCCTATTTACCGATAACCGCGGTAAATAAAAGTCAAAAGTTACTATTCACCAATAATTATTTTCATCTTATTAGACCACATTTTACTTCTTGATAACAACCATTTATGTCGGATTTTTTAAATTCAATTCAAAGAAGTGGTAAAATTCTATTTAAATGAAAAAGTCCGTTTTTTTAACTACCACTAAGTTGTGTCACTATTCATCAAAAATTGAAGTTTTTCAGAAAAATACCAAAAATTAAGCCTAATCTATATTTGATAACCCGAATTCAAAAATGATGTCTATTTTTTCAAATTCAAAACATAGAAGTGGAATTAATTAATTTAAAAATTAATTCCCGATGTTAAAACAAATAGCGTGTTTTTAAGAAACAATAACTATCAAAAGATTGATACTTGTTTATGTCTAATTTCAAAGTGAAATTAAATCCAATGACCAACATTAGATTAAATAGTAAAAATATATTTTAATTCCACTTTAAAATCAATTAAAAATATAATCTAACCATATAAATAAATTATATTAAAACGCACTTTTGAATTAAAATACAATATGTTTCACTATTCCTTAAAAAATGAACTTTATCAGAAAAATACCAAAAATTTACCCAAAGTAAAATTTGATGTCCCCATTCTAAAGAAGGATTTTATTTGGTCAATTATAATGTATTAAAGTAACCAAAACTATATTTAAAGAGGGTTCTCCATTAAAAGGCGATAAATCGGCCTTTTAATGTAAATTATGTTTAAAATTAGATTCATTCACATTTTAAGCCTCTAAATTTTTATTGGATAATGTAAATACATTTAAAAAAACATGTATAATCACATTATAGTTAGTTTTGTTCATTCCTACCAATACAATGGCTAGGAGTTAACTACCATTTAAAATAATATTATTATATTATTAGTGTGCAACGTAAGATTCCAAAGAAACTCGTTGTTGCGTATTGGGTACGCTATCGAACATAGCAACCCCTTTAAGCTAAAATTAATATTTAATTCAAAAATATTAATAAATATGAAAATCTCTTATTCCTCTTTTACATAGGATGTTACATCCTTCCCCCCTTTTTGAAATTGCATCCTCGCAATTTTTATCCACTTATCAAAATAAGTGAGGGTATTTATCCCTCATAACATTTTCAGATTCCCACGTTGTCTCTTCAACCATATGGTTTTTCCAAAAAAAACCTTTACCTGATGAATTACCTTATTCTGCAACACCTTCTCTCTATGTTCCAGAATCTGGACTGGTAGTTCTTCATAAGAGAGATTCTCTTCCAACTGAACTACCTCTGGGCTCAAAACATGAGATGGATCTGGCATATACTTTCTCAACATTGAAACATGAAAAACATTGTGTACCTGGGATAAACTTGGAGGTAAAGCTACTCTGTATGCAACTGATCCAACTTTCTCTAAAATTTCATAAGGTCAAATGAACCTCGTACTCATCATTCCCTTCCTACCAAAACGCATCACACTTTTCCAAGGAGAAACTTTGAGAAAGACATGGTCACCTACCTCAATAGAAAGATCCTTCCTCCGGTTATCTGCATAACTTCTCTGTCTACTCTGAGCTGTTCTCATGTGCTTCTGAATCAACTGAACTTTCTATGCCATCTCTTCTGCCAATTCGGGTCCCATCAGCTTTCTTTCACCTACATTATCCCAAAAAGATGGAGTTCGACAACACTTTCCATACAATGCCTCAAATGGAGCCATCTGTATACTGGAATGAAAACTGTTATTATAAGAAAATTCAACCAAAGAAAGATGTTGGTCCCAACTTCCCTGGTAGTCCATCGAGAAAGCACGTAACATATCCTCCAAGGTATGAATTGTCTGTTCTGACTGCCCATCTGATTGAGGATGAAAAGTTGTACTAAAGTTTAATTCAGTACCCAATGACTTCTAAAGGCCTTTCCAAAAGTTAGAAGTGAACATGGGATCACGATCAGATACAATGGAGAGGGGAACTCCATGCAACCTAACTATCTCTTTAACATACAACCGAGCAAGTTGATCTAGAGACAAAGTATCTCTATTTGGAAGGAAATGAGCAAATTTAGTCAATTGGTCCACTATAACCCAGATTGCATTATTACCTCGAGATGTCTTTGGTAATCCCACAACAAAGTCCATGGATATATTTTCCCATTTCCACTCTGGAACAGATAAAGTCTGAAGTATTCCTTTCGGTAACTGTCACTCTGCTTTAACCTACTGACAAGTCAAACACTTCACAGTAAAATCAGCAATATCTCTTTTCATTCCATCCCACAAGTAATTCTCCCGAAGATCTTCGTACATCTTAGTACTTCCAGGATGAACTGAAAACGGAGAACTATGAGCTTCACATAACAACTCATTCTTCAACTATGAATCACAAGGCACACATAATCACTTTCCAAACCTCAAAACACAATTATTATCAATGTTAAATTCAGGAAACTTACCCTTCTGAACCAAATCTACCTTTTTCTGCAACTCATTGTCTTCCTTCTGTGTGTTCTTTATTCTGTCTGATAGAGATGATCTCACTGACACCTGAAACAAAAAAGAAGAATTTCCTGCACCAACAACTTCTATTCCAAATTTCATCAAATCAAAAACCAAAGGATCTTGTTCCAAACGTAGCATGGCTAATAAGACATTACTTTTCCGACTCAAAGCATCAGCCACTTTATTTGCTTTTCTGGGATGGTAATGGATAGAGAAATCATAATCCTTGATTAATTCCAACCATCTCCTATGTCTCATGTTCAATTATTTCTGATTGAATATATACTTCAAATTTTTGTGATCAGTATATATTTCACACTTCACTCCATACAAATGATGTCTCCAAATTTTTAAAGCAAAAACAACAACAGCTAATTCCAAATCATCTGTAGGATAATTTAACTCTTGTGGTTTCAACTGACGTGAAGCATAAGCAATTACCTGATCATTTTTCATTAGGACGCAACCCAGTCCTTTCAACGAGGCATCACTGTAGATAACAAACTCACCATTTCTAGAAATCAGTGCCAAAACTGGAGCATTCACCATTCTTATTTTCAATTCCTAAAAACAATCATCACATTCTTTTGTCCAGATGAACTTAACACCTTTTCGAGTTAACTTAGTCATTGGACTAGATAACCGTGCAAAGTTTTCAACAAACCTCCGGTAATAACCTGATAAAACTTCATTCGATGGCCCAACATATGCTGAAGTAGTTGCAAAGGATTTCACCACCCCTTTCTGCTTATAGTCTGGCTGCTTTCCTTCGGTTGAGTTCCTTGTTGGACACTCATTTACATAATGAACCATTTCATTGCACTTAAAACATTTTACTGACTGTAAATCAGATTTTGTCTTACCATTACCCTGATCTATTTCAGTGCAATTACGAGCCTTTTGTCCTATTTTACCACATCGGTAGCACTTACCAGAATTCAAAAGACATTCCCCAGCATTCTTTTTACCACAATTTTTACAAACTGTAAACTTAAGCTTCTTACCATCATACTTTTTTGAAGAGTTCTTTCCTTTCACCTGCCACCTCAACCTCTTATTTTGTTGTTTGTCAAAGAATACTTAATCATCAACAAACTCCATTTCCACCTTCTTCGCACAACGAACAAGTTTTTCATAACTTTTGAACTCACGATAAGCTAAAGCCCTTCGATAATTTGGCTTTAATCCTGAGTAAAACGGTTGATTTTACTATCGAGATATCATATGAAGTTTGGAGAATACCTTGCCAGTCGAGTGAATTTTTCTTCATAAGCAGCCACTGAGTCATCCTCCTGCCTCAATTCCAGGAATTGTGTTTCCATCCTAATACGAACCACCTTAAGAAAATATTTCTCCAGAAACATACCTTTAAATTCATCCCAATCAAGAGCATCAATCTCCTCACCATCCCTGATATTTTTCACCATCGACCACCACTGATCAGCTTCACCTTCAAAACGGTAAACTGCGAGACTAACCTTTTGATGTTCTGAAAAACCCATGACATCAAAAATCTTTTCCAGTGCTTTAATCCACCCTTCAGCTAGCACCGGATCAAATGATCCTCTGAATGATGGGGGATGTTGCCTCATGAAATTCTCCACTACTGACATGTTCCTCTGTGGTTGATCTGGCTGATCTCGTACATGGATACCACCACCATTTATAGCATGATTTAATTGTGCCATCACTGCAACAAACTATTCAGTTCTGATTCCGACCATCTCAGGTTGTTGATTTGGAAGGTTATGTCCTTCTGTATGCCTTCCTAGTACGGCTTCCCTGTTTCCTCTGCGGAAAACCATTCTGAACAAACATGTCTTAGATGAAGCAACATGGTAATCTGGGAATGCTATATAATGTAAATATTAACATAACTTAATTTATGGATATTAATTTAAAAATATCCTAACTCCTAAAGTTATCTAAACCAACCTCTGATACCAACTATAAGGACCCAGCCTTAAACATTACATAATATTGAATTAAATGAATAATTCACATTGAGGATCTTTTCAGGTTTAGAGTTTTAGGGAATTTGGACATAACTATTACATCTCGAAATATTACAAAGTAGGCACTTCTACCTAGAATCCACTTCTTTTTTAAAAAAACTCTTGAAACAAAAAGTAATGTCTAATTCTATGTTAAAGAGAGCATGGCTTTTCCTTGATCCCATCCTTGACCCGATTCATCTTTATGTCCTGTGAAAAACATTTCAAAACTTGGGATGAGCATAAAAGGCTCAATAATGGTTATAAAACAGTGAATGAAAACATTTGTTCATAAATACATACAAAACATGAACTCTTTTACTTACCTCATGAAATCATAAGATTTATAAAAGACACATAGAAATCATAAATCATAAAGGTAACTTGTAGCATCCATACCATACTTTCATTGTAGCTATCACAGCTACATAGGGAGTTACTTTGGAATACTCATCACAGTATATTCCCTAAATCTATTAGGAGAAACATTCACGTTTACCTCTGTCACATTACCCAATGCATTGGAGAGATATGTCGGGCTCACCCGCCCTAGGTTTATCACGGAACCACCCGTATACGTAAATAATGCCCAAGAACCATAACATGATCTTAACACATAACATAAGCATAAAGGAAAGATAACATTTCCACATTTCAATAATAAAATATCGTTTCAAGATATTGAAATAATAAATTCATTCTCAAAATCACTTTAAATACCAAAATACGTAAAAATATTATTTGGTATTTATTTTTCCTTTTAAAAACATTTTGTCTTGTTAAGGAAGCCAAAGATCAAATAATACTCGCGGCGGCGGAAAGGTCATTGTCACTGCTTAAAAAAACATTCCATTTTGTCATTTAGTAAAATGATTGTGTATAAAAAGATTCCCTTTGGATAAAATTAAAAGTAAAAGGGGTTTATACACCATATAAAATAAAGTCGTGTATAAGAAATGCCTCAATGAAAAGAGATTGAGATGAAGTCCCTTACCTCGTGTCCGACTTGACCCGTTCCTTCTTTAATCTCCTGAATAATAATATAAAGTTAATTTCTACTTGCTTAAGAACCTTTTTTAAGTATATTATTCCTTTTATATCACTTATTACCATGTTATAATCATTATGTAATCAGTTAAGTTAATAACGTTCATTTTGTCGATATTTGGTACTTGAGTAAAAAATGGACTTCTTATAATTACATGTTGTTCACGTGGTAAAAGGTTAATTATATCCAGAATGATATTAATGATTTGGGTATCAAATATATCATATATATCCATCATTTACATTTATTTATAATAGTACATAACATTTGGAGATACGAAATGAAATGCACCGTTCATGGAGACGGTGAGCCGTACGTACGCATGAACGCTACTTTCATTTCTATTTCTTATTTTAATGCAATTAAAAAATAATGATACATAGTTATATTATAATTTCATTATAATATCATATACAATATCATTAACTCTATCCTTTATACATCCCACATAGTTCATTAACGAGTCACATCACTTTGAGGGGGCGGTAGTCCGCACTTCCTCAAATGAGATTATCGTATTTAGCCACCATGGAAACCATAAAGGTTTGATATAATTGAGAAGTAAATGAGCATAAAAAAATCATAAACATAATATATATCATATATAAATACTGTTCCATCATAATGTCCACCATTAGAGGTGGTAAGATGTAATTGAACAATCATCGTTTCGTGAGGCATTAGTTTTCCATCCACAGAAACATTATGTTCTTCATCCATTAGATGGAGGTGTGTGTAAGTGTAGTTCTAATCCTTATAATAAAAACATCCTAGTATATTGTGGATACTGGTGTTGTTACAAAAGAAAATAAATAAAAAGAGTTTAGGGGTTGGATAAGAAAAATAAAAGAAAACAATTTAAGAGAAATTGTTACCTTTAATTTAGGCAACTTCCTTTGGTTTAAACCAAAAGGACATCTTAAGTGCCTTATGCCTAAGGTAAGGCTTCTAGGAGGAGGAGAGGGATGTAGAGAGATTAATTGGGTAGAGTTTGGATGAGCGAAATGGCTTGAGAGGTGTGAGGAATTTCATAGAAGTGGTCTCTTTTTATTAGGGAGAGGAGGGGCTCTTTAGGAAAGAGTGAAAATATTATCTTATAATATAATGATATTCGGTTTCTAATGGTCCAAAAATAATTATGGTCGAATATAAGATGACTCATAATCGAAATAAAATCATCCAATCAGAATTGGACATGTTTTGGATAGTATTTTAATCATTATAATCTTATTTAGTTAAATCATCTATTAATGAGGTAAATACTGCATCATTATTGTGTCATAAATAATTTAATTTATTTGATGTCTAAAAATTATAAAAAAAATACCATGATGTAGTAAATATTTTTATCTTTCCAATTAATATTTATAGTCGAATAGATAATTTTTATAATTCCTTCTAAAAATTAATTTACTAAAAGATATTTTCTTTTGTCATTTTTGTCTTTTCTTTAAGTTAATTATTTTAAATTGTCATTATCACACCCAAGTGGCTTAAAGGGGTCCCAAAATCTACCCAAAGATTCTAATGGTTGTAAATGACTCAGCCAATAATATTTGGACAAGTGTTAAAGTAATTTTGAATTATTATAATATTCTTTTAACCTTGAATTACCCTATTTACCTATAATCGCGGTAAATAAAAGTCAAAAGTTACTATTCACCAAAAATTATTTTCATCTTATTGGACCACATTTTACTTCTTGATAACAACCATGTATGTCGGATTTTTGAAATTCAATTCACAGAAGTGGTAAAATTCCATTTAAATGAAAAAGTCAGTTTTTTTAACTATCACTAAGTGGTGTCACTATTCATCAAAAATTGCAGTTTTTCAGAAAAATACCAAAAATTCAGCCTAAGCTATATTTGATATTCCAAATTCAAAAATAATGTCTATTTTTTCAAATTCAAAACATAGAAGTGGCATTAATTAATTTAAAAATAATTTCCCGCTGTTAAAACAAATAGCGTGTTTTTAAGAAACAATAACTATCAAAAGATTGATACTTGTTTATGTCTAATTTCAGAGTGAAATTAAATCCAATGACCAAAATTGGATTAAATAGTAAAAATATATTTTAATTACATTTTAAAACCAATTAAAAAGATAATATAACCATATAAATAAATTATATTAAAATGCACTTTTGAATTAAAATACAATATTTTTCGCTATTCATTAAAAATGAACTTTATCATAAAAATACCAAAAATTTACCCAAAGTAAAATTTGATTTCCCCATTATAAATAAGGATTTTATTTGGTCAATTAGAATTTATTAAAGTAACCAAAACTATATTTAAAGAGGGTTCACCATTAAAAGGTGATAAATCGGCCATTTAATGTAAATTATGCTTAAAATTAGATTCATTCACATTTTAAGGCTCTAACTTTTTATTGGATAATTTAAATACATTTCAAAAACATGTATAATCATATTATAGTTAGTTTTGTTCATTCCTGCCAATACAATGGCTAGGAGTTAACTACCATTTAAAATAATAATATTATATTATTAGTGTGCGGCGTAAGATTCCAAAGAAACCCGTTGTTGCGTATCGGGTACGCTATCGAACATAGCAACCCCTTTAAGGTAAAATTAATATTTAATTAAAAAGTATTAATAAATATGAAAATATCTTATTCCTCATTTACCTGGGATGTTACAATAAGGATTTGGCTTCTTCATTGGAGATGTTTTGGGACTAGTTTAATGATGATTTTCTTTTATCGACCATGAATCTTTACAATCCCTAGGAAATTCATACACTTTTATAGTGATGTTATAGATTTCAGTAGTTCATGTTACGTTTTTAGACCTATATTCTATATTCTTTAGACTTGATTCCAGATGAGGAGGCCAAGGTAATTCATTTATAGTAGGATTTACCTTTAATGATCTAGTTCTTGGGAACCCCATTTTTGTTTTCAACATAAATTGGTGTGATGTATATATAATATGTCATTTAGTAGACACTGGATATAGATATATCATTATTATAGGGGATTTATCAAGGTTTCTCACATAGTAGATTCGTGGATCGGGGTTCCAAATTTCCCCGAAAGAACTTCTTTTGGGTATCTATGGGCAGGTCATATTCCTCATCATATCATATCTCTATAGGTAAAGTCCATTAGGACCCCACTAAGGTATTAGACATTTTTTTAGTGGTTGATTTCATCACCAAAGAGAGTTCAAGACCATTCTACAGTAGTTAAAGCTAAGTTAACCGCATGAGGGGGCTCAAGAAATGGATCAGTAAAGAGGAGATGTTGCAACTAGAGAACATCCCTATGATACTCTTCATAATTAGATATAAGGGAATGAAATTGGTGGTTGTCATAAATTGGTCCATAGAATTCATTGAGTTGGTCATGGTCAGAAACATGCTCTATAGTTTCCATATCATAGAGAGATGGAGTTAATTCAATAAACCCTTTGTTTGATTTCTAATTGGGTGAATTCTTTTTTAACTCAAGATCTATGTACTCCTTCATATCTCCTTCCCTAATCCGTTCATTAGGACTTGAAGTTTAAAGGATTCTAGTTCTCTTGGAATTGACTACATGAGTTGGAATTCAAGCATATCCATATGATTTATGTAGATACTGTGATCAAGGTATTAGGTAGAAATTCTCAAGGGGTGACATCCTATGTTTATTTATAGAGCCATATGGCATCATCCCCAATAAGTAATAACATTAGTTCGGGAAATATATTGATGATTTATTTAAAAGAAATATTTTTTATGATACTAATGGTGATCCTACTTTGTTGGTTATTGACATAGACCCTTATAAAGGTAAGAGGCATGTTCCTTCCTTATCTTACATGGTGTTTGAGCTGATTCTATGTTTACTTAATGCCCAGCCAATGGTGTTTCCCAATGTTGTGGGAGAGTACCCTGATGCCTTTACATATGAGGTGGTGGCATTACCCCCTCAACTGGGGTCAAGTTTGAGATAGATCTCTAGCCATGAGATTCTACAATCTCATTTTATTCACTTAGTATGGTTCCATATATGTTTCGAGAGATTCATATAATTATTAATGGTATTTTATAGTATGTTTTGCAAGACAAGCATGTTGCATTGGGGTGCTCTGTATGTATATTTAAATAAGTCTCATAGTATTCTATGCCTCATTACTGATTATTGTCACTTTAATTAGGTGAGAGTGAAGAATTACTACCCTCTTCTATGGATTCGTGACTTTTTGATCATATGAATGGATCAATATGGTTCTCCAAGATCGATCTTTTATCATAAATTCAAAATATATGGTTGAAGGACATATGTATGCCAAAGACTTCATTCGGATACTCTTATATGAATTATGATTTTGGGGTGATTTAATTTAGTGTAACAAATTATGTTTTCGTGTTTATGGGATTGATGAATTCATAGTTTAGAGAGTTTCTATATTGGTTCTTAGTGGTTTTTATTGATAAAAACCATGCATAATCTTTATCTAAGGAGGATTACACAAAGCATCTACATATAGTTTTGATAGTTCTTCATTTGAATCAGTTATTTTCGAATCTACTAATGTGTGACTTCTAGGATCATGAAGTTTGTTTACTAGGTAATGTTTTATCCCATGATATTGTGGATGTGGATCCTTTAAAGATTGAGGTAGTCATTTCCTGTTTATCTATAATGAAAATTATAGAGGTTTGGAGTTTCCATAGTATTAAACACTATTATAGGATAATCATAGAAAATTTATCTTAGTTTGTGACTCTTAATATGGAATTGATTATAAATTATCAAGCATTAGTGAGTATTGATTAGTTTCAAGTGTCTTTTGGGTACCAAAAGTAGAAGTCAACCATTGTTCGAGTTCCCTATTTTCAAAAAGATAGAGTTTAGTTAGAGGATTTATATGATGCTTCAAATCTGGATTTGGGATTTATTTTGATTTAGTATAGGTAAATTATTTATTAGGGGTCTCTATTTTTATGTCTCCTATGGATAGTTATTCCACCCATGATCTCATGTTGTTAGTAGTCATTTTTTCCTTGATGTTATTGTGAGATTACATAATTGATGAGTGTTTTATGGTTTTTCTGATCACAAGAACACAATGTATCATTTATCCCTATGTGACTTGAACTCAAAAAAGTAATGTTGTATGGAATTATTATAGGATCATTTCTGTAATATTTCTTATACACCAAGAAAGTATAATGTTGTAGTAGATGAATTAAGAAAAAATTCAATAAGTGATGATGTACAAGAATATAATGATTCCTAGACAGTGATGGAAGATCTCCCAATGATTCATATTAATATAATATAGTTTCATTGTATAGGTTTCCTTTTCTAGATGATACTAATGGGGGATTTTGTGAAATATGTGGAGGAGTACTATGGGGATTCTGAGGTTGAGGTATGGATATACTGGGATTCTTTTTGTGATGGAATTAGTGGTTGTTTTTATGAGAAAATATAATGGGGGTTATTCATATGTTGTTTTTTCATTCATATGGTGATGTCTGATGTGTTTCTCCATGAGTTACATAGAAAAAATTTTGGTACACCCTAGCATTAAAATATTGTATGAAGATTTAATAGTTTTTTTGTGGTCTAGCTTGAAGTATTCATTTTTAGTATTTAGGTCTTGATGTTTGGTCTTCCAGAATCTTATAGTCAAGAATTTTGTTACCAGTGTCTTACTCTAACAATTGGATGTTACTCATTGTAAGTGGGTAGACATTTTTATAGACATAGTCATTGGTTAACCTTATTATTAGGATGGTTGTGAGGATATATGTGTGATATTATACTATTTTATTAAATCACACCAATTAATATTTATCAAGAGTTAATCTCAATGGAGGTATTATCATGTTGATTTTGGGAGGTGGTGTTGAGACTCCATTGACTCCCGAGGATGATCATGTCTAATCATGATCCTCATTTTACCTCCAATGTGTAGAGAGGTCTCTAAAATTATTTTGGTTATGAGTTTTCTCTTACCAATTATTTTCAGGAATATATAGATGGTTTATTTGGTAGAATATTCAGAATATTGAGAATATGTAGTTTTCGTATGTCTTGAATTTTAGAGGTTCATGTATTTAGGGCCAATATTCAATTTAGTTTTCTTACAAAAGTATTTTTCACTCTAAAATTGATATGGGAAAATTTGATATTGTCTATTGATGATCTTTTTTTCATCATTTTGAGGAATTGGGTTAATGATTTGGTAATTCTCAAGACATAAATTGTTCATGGCATGGAATATTTTTTTCTTGTAAACCAATATAGGATAAAGGAAACATAAGATCATCAAAAGTTATATACTGAACATGGGATGTAAGTTTTGGACTTTGACTTTGGATATCGTGTCTTCTTGAAGGTGACTCCTCACTATGGTAAACCTTTTTTATATGTGGGGGAAAAACTTATCCCTAGATTATTAGACCTTTCATGGTGTTTCATCATGATGGAGTTATGGGACATCAAATAGAACTTCCCCAAAAGATGAGCTATATACAAGATGTCTTCCGTATGTCTAAGATATTTTATGATATTCTTAATTTCATAAATTTTTATGAGACCAATGTTGATGATGTTGAAACCTTCATTTAGAATCCTTTTGAGATATTATCACACAAGTATAATGTGCTATATGAGTGTTTTATTTACCTGGTTCATGTCTTCTGGAGACACGGTGGTGTGGATGAGAGAACCTGGGAGAATTAGTTGTCATGTGAACTCAGCATGTTGATTTGTTGAGGTTTTTCTCTTCTATTATATCGATGATGATTTTTTATTGAACGTTATGTAGATTATAACATGGTTTTATATTCCTTGTTGGTTTATTTGTGGTTGTGCTCTTGTTTGAGAGGTATCTCCCTGATGAGATCATTTGTGTGTTGGTTTCTATTGTTTCAAGGGGTTCCTCCTTATTCATCTGAGTTATGTGTTTGAGCCCCATTGTTGGAAAGAATCATGAGAGCTATATTATCCGATAGTATCCAAATGAACACTTATTTTATTCTATCTATGATTGTTTTTAAATTCACAAGGATGAGAATTGTTTGACAAGTGTTTAATGTAAATACCTTGATCCTTCTAGTCATCTTGTGTCATTTTTTCAAGGTCTTTGGTGCATTTAAGATAAATTTTGTGGGATTAATAGAGATTTTGTTCTATAATCTTATTGCATGCAATTTTTATGACATGAACTATAGTTTGGGAAATTAGATTTAAGTTCATGGCCTTTATAAGAATTATAATCATCCATAGTTGACGTTCATGAGGTGTGATTCATGATGTGATTGGATGTTTTTTTATTTGATAAATATTTCCACGAAAACTAATTATGTGAACATGATGTTCATAACTATATGTGATCCAGGTTAATTGGATATAGATGACAAGTTTTTCATTGATCCATAATACTCAATCATTTGACAATATAAATGGCCAATTTACACCCTAAAAGCGTACTTGGTTGTTCATTTACAAATATATCTACAACCTTGATTTTATGATAACCCTTTTGATTATCTCCAAAATCTCGGGGTCCAGATGTTCATCATTGAGGTTTTTGAAATCCCATTTAATTTGGATTTATCCCAGGTTCCCTAGTTTTGATTTATGGTGATTTGATGTGAGTTTTCCTACTTTAACTTGTGGTTTCTTCTTAGATCAGCCTTGTATACTCATATACATTCTTTCCTTTATATGGATGTTGATATCATTTGTTTCAATGGATTTAGATTGATGTTTTTTGTCATGGGCGTGGCAAGAAAATTTTTTGGGATTTAGTTTTTAGGTGGGGGAAGTTATCATAGATCTATATTCTAATTGATTTAAAATCACTAAACATTGAAATCCTATAGGTAAGTGATTCATAATTTCTCTTATTATTTTATTTTTCATCATAAAGTTAAATTTCATTACATATTTGGGTTATTTTTTTATTAACCATAATAATTATTAAACTAGAATAATGAATAGATATATTTTATGGGTATAGTCATATCATGATTTAAAACTACGATAATAGTTTTCATACAAATTTTCTAGATATTTGTCGATATATATTTATGATTTGGTTAGAAATTTTTTATACTTGGTTTTCACATGTTAAATTGATGAAAATATTTGAGGAATTTAAAGCTTCTAATATCATTTTGCTAATGAAATAAAGAGCAATTTTTTATATATCATACTTCTTATCATTTTTGGAAATCAATGTAACTATTAATTCATGTTTAGATGCATTATTTATTCCATATGTTAAAGAAAATTAAAAAAGATATTGATGTTTTACATTCTTGTTATTGTAAATAACATATTGAAATTATAATGGAATTATTATACCTTAAACTAGTTGATACATTAAGTAATGCTTAAAATCATATTTGGATAATTAATAGCATATATTTACTGGTCACTTAGGTATCCTATAAATTTAACCTATCACAAATGAATTGGTTAATATAAGTTGGTAAGAATTCAAATTGTTTTCTAAGATATATTTTTTGGGATGAACAAGCCCATTTTCTTATGAAGGATGGATACCTCATTTTTAGGTCCTAGATTCTCTATTGAGATTATTTTTTTACTCTTAAATACTATTATTATCTTAATGGTATTATTTTTATATGACATGATGTGATCCTCAGATAGATTATGGTTAATGAAATATGGGTGGGATGGATAGGGTTTTGGGTAGTTGTTGATGCCATTAATAGTGAGATTCCTGGGGGCATGCCCGGTGCTATCGAGGATAGAACCATGATTGATGGAACAATTTGAATGTAAAGACCTGAAGCATGACGTACATGGAAATTACATTAGTTTTTCGGAATACTTAGTACATTACAAAAACACACACACAAGGACCATAATAGTTTAATGTCTTTGGAAACTCGGAATATAATCTTCTAATCGTGGTGAAAGATCTTCAACATCTCCCATAAAGATCTTACCTTTTTTTTATTACCTAAAACCTTTATTTATATCCTGGGGAAAAGAAAACATAAAAGGGTGACCTCAAATTCTCAGTAAGGGTAAACAGAAGAAATATTAATCACATCATATTCATAATAACATAACATTTTGGAAATCTTAACCTGCAAAACAGATCATAATATCATAACATGGGATAAATCATAGTAGTGAAATGTAATCCCAATAATCATAACATAAAACATGAAACTTTGTGTCATACAAACATAATCATAGAGAATCATTTCTTGTTACTCAAGACTCAATGACAAGACTATCTTAGAGGACAAAGTCCATTTCTGAACCGAGTTCACTCCTCGTTTCAGTCCTGTTTCACTGAACTGGTTTAACCTGCTGTTCCAGCCATGTCTATGTCATGAGATATAAAATCTTTACCCAATGCATTGGAGGGAGATATAGGTCCCACCCATCTCATAATTATACCATTCATATGTGTGCCACAAAATCATAAATCATACATCATTGCATAACCCATGTAATAAAAATGGGATTCTTAAACAACATGACATCATAAAACAATTCATGTAAGACAAAGGAATTCATAAAAATAATTCCACCACAACATAATCAAATCAATGTAATAATAGGTATAGAAACAGAACCCTATATTATCTTATATGGAAAATAATTTTGATAAAACACTTGAACTCCATTCTTGAGGAAAATATCCTTTCTACTTCAAAAACACTTTTCCTTTCTTAACATGTCATACAATCCTAAACTAAAAGAAGTTGACTAAAAATAAAACTTGAAAATTTTTAAAGGAATATTCTTGGAAATAATGTTTTAAAAATCCATTCATGTCGTATAAGTTAAAAAACATTCTTCCCGTACTTCTGTCGGAAAAGTCAAAAAGTACCTTGTACGAAAAACGACAAAATATTCCTTTCATATCTTTTACTAAAAAATCATCGAAGGGTAAAATTGGATTTAAGAAATTTTAGGTGGGTGGAAATAATATTACATATTGAGGAAACATGTATGTGGATGATAAAATACACCCCAGTAAATTTCAAAGTATGAACAATCTCGGATAAAAATGAGATTGTGATATTTTCCCTTATCTTAGGTCTGACTTGCTTCGTAAGTGTCCGAACCTCCTGTATAATGATTTAAATAATGTTATTGACTTATTCCAGAATCATAATTATTGTTATGATATCATATATGGTTCACTTATGACTTTATTTTACACATTTTTTTTTGTAAATTCCATGTTAAAGAGCATTTTGGGTAAAATCGTTTCATTTGTCGTCCGTGTTTTGACTTGTAATTATTCATATGATTACTTAAGTCATGATTACTTAATTACAGAATATAAAATATGATTTATATATAATATATATTCAGAATATAAATATATATAATAGATCAGTAAATGGAAAGAAATACATCGTTCATGGAGACGGTAGGCCGTACGTACGCATGAACGCTATTTTCGTTTCCTTATTGAGTTGAATGGAATTAAGTAGATGAAATAAATATATATACACATAAATCCAGTATCATTATTATGTCACATATTTCATGATTACTTATTATATATACTTTATAAGCATTCATGAATGGTTAACGTGGAGAATGAATCTCATCGCGTCGTGGAGACGGTAGTCCGTACATACGCACGAGCGATGATATCGTTCTCATGATCGTGGAATTGTATTGGAGTGTATGTATACTATTTTAGAATCAATATCACTTTAAAATAATCATATATAGTTATTATGTACACCATTATACCCATCCAAGTATGGTGGTGGTGGAAAATAGATTACACCACGGCGTGGAGACGGTATTCCGTACGTACGCACGCGCGGTGATTTCATTTTCCGTAGGATGGATAGATGGTGAAATAGGGTTGTTTAATAATTATAATAACATATTAGTATATTAGTGATAATGATGTTATTACTTCATAATGAAACAACCTAAGAAGAAGAAGTTGAAGAAGAAATAAAGTTGAAAGAATCGGTAACGGACTTTACCTTTTCTTTGAAGCGCCTCTTTGAGATCTCCTTTCAGGTCACTAAAATTGGTCTTTGAAGAAGACCAGTACCTCAAGGATGTTTCTAGGGAAGTGGAGAAGATAATTTCGCAGTGGTTGGCCAAGATTGAAGGCTCGAAGTGGTGTGAGGAAGAGAGGGAGGAGGTGCCCTTTTATAAGGGAGGAGAGGGGCTCCTTTGGAAAAACTAAACATATTATTTTATTATAAAGCCAAATTCGGTTTTAAATAGCTCCAAATTTAGTTATTTTGAAGAAAATGTGGGGACGGGTCGAAATCCTCTCATCGAATAGAATTTAGACAAGTTTAGGTTCCTATTTTAACCTTATCATTTATATTTAACTTTAAGTTAGATAATTTTACTTTTACCGTGTCTTTTTGTGTTCTTACACTATAAGGTTAATAAACTTACTATAAGAAGCCAAAAGAACCCCAAGTTGTTTATTATTAATATATATATAACCTTATTTAAGTCATTTGGCCGAACCTTAGATTTTTATGAATAAAATAACAATTAATAATATAATATTTGTTTTAAAAGCTATTTTATGTCAATTTTGACACTATTTAGTAATTGATTTTTGTGAAAATCATAACAGAATTATTAGTTCGAAAAAAGTTAATTAAATCAATACTAACATGTCATATTAACCTATAAAATTAGTGGAATTCATAAAAAGTCTCAAATTATATTTATTTGGGTATTTATAACATCAATTATGTCAATATTTTATTAATAAGATAATTATTGCATCATCTTTGTGTCATAAATAAATTAACTTATTTAAAGTCTAAAAATTACAAATAAACTATCATTATGTAGGAAATATTTTCATATTTCTAATTAATATTTATAGATGAATTTACCTTATGTATAACCCTATATTAAAAATGATATACTTATTAAACTTGGATTTTAACTATTTTAACCCTTCTTTAAATAAATTAATAATAAATATCCTAATCTAATCCAAGTGGGCCTAAATGGTTATATTTTATTCCTAAGGTTTTTTTTAGTCGAATTAAACTTATCCAATAGAATTAAGACATGTTTTAGCGTAATAATAATATCATTTTTACCCGTAATTACCCTATTTACTTTTAAGCGTGGTAAAAAAAAGTAAAAAGTTACTATTCACCAAAAATTATTTTCATCTCATTCAATCACATTTTACTTACTGAAATCAACCGTGTCTCTCAGATTTTTGAAATTCCACTCACAGAAGCAGAAAAATTAAGTTTTATGAAAAATTCATTTTTCTTAACTACCACTAAGTGGTTTCACTATTCATCGAAAAATGAAAGTTTCCAGAAAAATACCAAAAATTAGGCCTAAGCTATATTTGATATTATGAACTCAAAAATGATGTCTATTTTACCAAATTAAAAACATATCAGTTGCATTAATTAATTTAAAAATTAATTCCCACCGTCAAAACAAATAGCGTGTTCTTAAGAGATAATAACTATCAAAAGATTGACACTTGTTTATGTCTGGTTTAAATGTGAAATTACATCCAATGAACAACATTGTATTAAATTGTAAAAATATATTCTAAATATACGTTAAAAACACTCAAATTAATAATTTATCACTATTAATTATTTCGATTAAAAAGGTGGTTTTTAATTAAAATTTAGTAATTTTCACTATTCATCAGAAAATGAAAGTTATCTGAAAAGTACCAAAATTTCACCCTAAGCTAATTTCGATATTACGAATCCAAAAATTAAGTCCATTTTGAAAAATAAAATTTACAAAATTTCAAAAAGTGGTTATTACTATTCATAACAGCTAGTTTTAATAATATTTTAATAGCATATCGTTGTTTAGTGAAACTCGGTATTGCGTACTACACATGCTATCGAGGAAGGTCACGATTGCGTGTAATGCAAGGCAAGTCAAGGATGCGTGTTGTGAAAGCTCCTTTTGGTGTAGCGTACAACACAAGACATTAATGAAATTAAAAAAATATTTTTCATAAAATCTTGGGGTGTTACATTCTACCCCCCTTAAAACGAATTTCGCCCTCAAAATTCATCGGGGTATTAAATGGTTTACTACTTGAAAGTTTCTTTAATAGAAACCCATATCGTAAAAAAATACCAAAACCAATATTTAAAAACAAAAGTATGAAATGTAACGGTTACCCAAATAAACTAATCACTGGGTTTCCACATAGGTGAAAATATGGATATGGAAGAGAAATCTAACCATCATGTTCTGATGGAGAGTGGTAGAGAACATGGCTATGGAAAATCTAGAAATCAAAAAGCCATAAATTTGTGAAGATCTAAGGTACCATCTGATTCATCAGATATAAGAGCACTAGGACAACATTTTTGTTTTTCAAGATCATTTCCCTAAAGTTGATGAAATTGGAATTAGAAAAAATACTTTCGTGATTTTGGTATAGTCTCGTCATAGGTCATTCTTTGGACAATTTCCACTTCATATCTTAACAAAATGAAGTTGAATTTGTCATTCATGATGTGTTAGGAGATCATGTGATAGAATGATGGGTCATTCCATCTGTCTCAAACAAAAGGTTAGAAAAGTTATCAAAATATACATAAGTCCATCTATAGTGTGATTAATCATATATGGTTTCTAAAATGGACTTATACTTCATATATCATACTTATTAATATAATAAAACTATTTTCTACTAAACAGGGACTTCATGTAGGCTAGTGGTAGGTGATAAAGGCCAGTCGCACTTTGGTTGTGGGTTCGATTCCCACAGCCTTGTCTGATGCGATGGGTTGTCTCCCGTCCTACAGGTTATCGTTTTTCTAAATCTATATTACTATAACTTCCCATCAATAATATCGAAAAAAAAGTTCTATCCTTAAACAATACTAACTTATGTCCAACATAATCCATTCCAATCTTTAGGCTTATCTAATATACTTCATTCCAAGCTCATAGTATAAAGAAAACGATTACTTGAAATGTCATCAACCAAGCATCTGAATACCATCATTTATCCCCCATATATCTTGTTGGTCACATTCCAATCCTATGAATACATTAATCATGTATTCTATTGAAAAATGAATACCCATTAAACCTTAGTGAAAACATGAATTATGTCAAAAGTTAACTCTTTCCTCATACCAAAATTCAAAAATTCTATATACTCAAACCACGATATAACCTTCTCCTTATATCAGTCATGAGCTCATGAATACAATCAAACATTTAATTTTCTCCTTATCCCTTCATTATGCGCATATCATCTACATTCCAAAAATATCTGAATAACCTTTCATGGATATTGGTACCATTAATCATACAATTTCAAAACTCAAGGAAAGACAACAGTGTAACAATCCTTAGATGTCTCTTTATTCCATAGTACCATGACATTACATATACAACATTACACTTCATAAACATGTAATCATTCCACTACCTTATTAAACCATTGACCGAGCTTCAACAATTATTTCATCTCACATATCATTTGTAGTCTCTTCATCATCATCAACATAAATACTACCCATACGACCAAACTGATTCTCTTCATGAGACTTTCCCTTCTAGAATTGGTTTACATAATGCCCGTACATTCCACATTTAAAACATTTAACCATTGTTGATGTCGTAGCAATACCATTATCCTCATCCATGGTGTTAACTGAACCTTTTCCTTTTCACTTACTAGCTTTGTGTCCTTCTTTTCCACACCCAAAGCATCTTCCAGTTCCCTTGAAACAATCTCCCTGATGCCTCTTCCCACATGATTTACATGAGGGAAATTAAACTTTCTTTCCTCTATGATCATCATGAAACTCCATCTTTCTCTTATTATCTGAGTCGGGAAACTTACCAAAGTTGAGATTATTGATCATATTATGAGATTGATGATTAGGCATAATAATGATGTTTGGACTTACAAATCCTGTTTCATTTGGTTTCTCATGAAGAATATCATTTCATTGTCCGTCATATCCTCCATTATCGTGAATCTTCCGGTTTCCAGCCATTTTCTAAAACCCAAAAAGAATAGTGTGAGAGGAACAAATCATACTAGGGAAAACAACATAGTAAATAGGGAGTTCCCTCAATATCTAACATCTTAGGTTAAATTCTAAGATCGTTACTGTAGTTCTAGGAATATATCCTATACGTATACTTATCCTTAAAGACATCCCTAGACATACCATATAAATATCTCTAGGGATCTCACTAACGTTTTCGCATCCATTTTCCAAAGGTTGACTAAACCTTTCCTCTGATACCAAATGTAAAGACCTGAAGCATGACGTACATGGACATTACATTACTTTTGCGGAATACTTAGTACATTACAAAAACACACACACAAGGACTGTAATAGTTTAGTGTCTTTGGAAACTCGGAATATAATCTTCTAATCGTGGTGAAAGATCTTCAACATCTCCCATAAAGATCTTCCCTTTTTTTTCTTACCTAAAACCTTTCTTTATATCCTGGGGAAAAGAAAACATAAAAGGGTGATCTCAAATTCTCAGTAAGGGTAAACAAAAGAAATATCAATCAAATCATATTCATAAGAACATAACATTTTGGAAATCTTAACCTGCAAAACAGATCATAATATCATAACATGGGATAAATCATAGTAGTGAAATCTAATCCCAATAATCATAACTTAAAACATGAATCTTTGTGGAATACACAAATAATCATAGATAATCGTTTCTTATTAGTCAAGACTCAATGCCAAGACTATCTTAGAGGACAAATTCCATTTCTGAACCGAGTTCACTCCTCGTTTCAGTCATGTTTCACTGAACCGGTTTAACCTGCCGTTCCAGCCATGTCTATCTCATGAGATATAAAATCTTTACCCAATTCATTGGAGGTAGATATAGGTATCACCCATCTCATAATGATACCATTCATATGTGTGCCACAAAATCATAAATCAAACATCATTGCATAACCCATGTAATAAAAATGGGATTCTTAAACAACATGACATCATAAAACAATTCATATAAGACAAAGGAATTCATAAAAATAATTCCATCACAAAATAATAAAATCAATTTAATAATACGGGTAGAAACAGAATCTTATATTATCTTAGATGGAAAATAATTTTGATAAAACACTTGAACTCCATTCTTGAGGAAAATATCCTTTCTACCTCAAAAACACTTTTCCTTTCTTAACATGTCATACAATTCTAAACTAAAAGAAGTTGACAAAAAATAAACTTGAAAATTTGTAAAGGAAGCTTCTTGGAAATAATGTTTTAAAAATCCATTCATGCCGTATAAGTTAAAAAAAACATTTTTCCCGTACTTTTGTCGGAAAAGTCAAAAAGTACCTTGTACGAAAAACGACAAAAGATTCCTTTCATATCTTTCACTAAAAACCCATAAAAGGGTAAATTTTGATTTAATAAATTGTAGGTGGATGGAAATAATATTAAATATTGAGGAAACATGGATGTGGATGATAAAATACACCCCAGTAAATTTCAAAGTATAAACAATCTCAGATAAAAATGAGATTGTGATATTTTTCCCTTACCTTAGGTCTGATTTGATTCATAAGTGTCCGAACCTCTTGTATAATGATTTAAATAATGTTATTGACTTATTCTAGAATCATACTTATTGTTATTATATCATATATGGTTCACTTATGACTTTATTTTACCCGTTTTTTTGTAAATTCTATGTTAAAGAGCGTTTTGGGTAAAATCGTTTCATTTGTCATCCGTGTTTTGACTTGCAATTATTCATATGATTACTTAGATCATGATTAATTAATTCCAGAATATAAAACCTGATGTATATATAATATATATTCAGAATATACATATATATAATAGATCAGTAAATGGAAAGAAATACACCGTTCATGGAGACGGTAGGTCGTACGTACGCATGAACGTTGTTTTCGTTTCCTTATTGAGTTGAATGGAATTAAGTAGATGACATAAATATATATACACATAAATCCAGTATCATTATTATGTCACATATTTCATGATTAATTATTATATATACTTTATAATCATTCATGAATGGTTAACGTGGAGAATGAATCTCATCGTGTCGTGGAGACGGTAGTCCGTACGTATGCACGAGCAATGATATCGTTCTCATGATCATGGAATTGTATTGGAGTGTATGTATACTATTTTAGAATCAATATAACTTTAAAATAATCATATATAGTTATTATTTGCACCATTATACCCATCTAAGTAAGGTGGTGGTGGAAAATAGATTACACCACGGCGTGGAGACGGTATTCCGTACGTACCCACGCGCGGTGATTTCATTTTCCATAGGATGGATAGATGGTGAAATAGGGTTGTTTAATACTTATAATAACATATTAGTATATGAGTGATAATTATGTTATTACTTCATAATGAAACAACCTAAGAAGAAGAAGTGGAAGAAGAAATAAAGTTTAAAGAATCGGTAACGGACTTTACCACTTCTTTGAAGTGCCTCTTTGAGATCTCCTTTCAGGGCACTAAGATTGGTCTTTGAAGAAGACCAGAAACTCTAGGATGTTTCTAGGGAAGTGGAGAAGATAATTTTGTAGTGTTTGGAAAATATTGAAGGCTCAAAGTGGTGTGAGGAAGAGAGGGAGGAGGTTCCCTTTTATAAGGGAGGAGAGGGGCTCCTTTGGAAAACCTAAAAATATTATTTTTATTATAAAGACAAATTCGGTTTTAAATAGCTCCAAATTGAGTTATTTAGAAGATAAGGTGGGTATGGGTAGAAATAATCTCATCCAATAGAATTTATACAAGTTTAGGTTCCTATTTTAACCTTATCATTTATATTTAACTTTAAGTTATATAATTTTACTTTTACCGTGTCTTTTTGTGTTCTTACACTATAAGGTTAATAAACATACTGTAAGAAGCCAAAAGAACCCCAAGTTGTTTATTATTAATATATATAACCTTATATAAGTCATTTGGCTGACCCTTAGATTTTTAGGAATAAAATAACAATTAATAATATAATACTTGTTTTAAAAACTATTTTATGTCAATTTTGACACTATTTAGTAATTGATTTTTGTGAAACTCATAACAGAATGATTAGTTCAAAAAACTTTAATTAAATCAATATTAACATGTCATAGTAACCTAGAAAATTAGTGTAATTCATAAAAATTCTCAAATTATATTTATTTGGGTATTTATAACATCAATTATGTCAATATTTTATTAATAAGATAATTAATGTATCATCTTTGTGTCATAAATAAATTAACTTATTTAAAGTATAAAAATTACAAATAAAATATAATTATGTAGGAAATATTTTTATCTTTCTAATGAATACTTATAGTCTAATTTATCTTATGTATAACACTATATTAAAAATTATATACTTATTCAACATTGATTTTAACTATTTTAACCCTTCTTTAAATAAATTAATAATAAATGTCCTAATCTAATCCATGTGGGCCTAAATGGTCATATTTTATTCCAAATGTTGCTTTTGGTCAAATTAAAATTATCCAATAGAATTAGTACATGTGTTAGGGTAATAATAATATCATCTTTACCCGTAATTACCCTATTTACTTTTAACCGTGGTAAAAAAAAGTAAAAAAATACTATTCACCAAAAATTATTTTCATCTCATTGAATCACATTTTACTTACTGAAATCAACCATGTATCTCGTATTTTTGAAATTCCACTCACAGAAGCGGTAAAATTAAGTTTTATGAGAAATTCATTTATCTTAACTACCACTTAGTGGTTTCACTATTCATCAAAAAATGAAAGTTTCCAGAAAAATACCGAAAATTAGGCCTAAGATATATTTGATATTATGAAATAAAAAATGATTTATATTTTACCAAATTCAAAACATATCAGTTTCATTAATTAATTTAAAAATTAATTCCCGTTGTCCAAAAAAATAGCGTGTTCTTAAGAGAGAATAACTATCAAAAGATTGAGACTTGTTTATGTCTGGTTTAAATGTGAAATTACATCTAATGAACAACATTGTATTAAATTGTAAAAATGTATTCTAAATATACTTTAAAACCACTCAAATTAATAATTTATCACTATTAATTATTTTGATTAAAAGGGTTGTTTTTAATTAAAATTTAGTAATTTTCACTATTCATCAGAAAATGAAAGTTATCCGAAAAGTACCAAAATTTCACCCTAAGCTAATTTCGATATTCCGAATCCAAAAATGAAGTCAATTTTGAAAAATAAAATTTAAAAAATTTCAAAAAGTGGTTATTACTATTCATAATAGCTAGTTTTAATAATATTTTAATAGCATATCATTGTTTAGTGAAACTCGGTATTACGTACTACACACGCTATCGAGAAGGGTCATGATTGCGTGTAATGCAAGGCAAGTCAAGGATGCGTATTGTGAAAGCTCCTTTTGGTGTAGCGTACAACACAAGACATTAATGAAATTAAAAAGAATATTTTTCATAAAATCTCGGGGTGTTACATTGAATCTCGGATTGGTCATTGTTATTTTGAAACCTAAGATGAATTATTGACAATTTTATTTTTGAAAGGTTGGATGGATGGGTTTTTTCTTTAAATTAATTATTTTCCCCTTCTTGATAATTTAGGGTAAAAAAAGTTTAACATACTAAAAAAAATATCCCTAATACTATGAATATTCATATTTCCTTTTCATTGAGATTTGTATTATATTTATTCCTTATTTCATTACTTTAAAAATGATCAGGTAATCATTTTGATAAAAAAAATATTTTGATAAAATAATCCACAAATTTTATTTTTAGGTAATATTAAATTACATCAATTATTTTGATGAATTAATAGATCTTTAAAATAAATAATATTTTAAAAAAATATTTTTATTAAATATAAATGATTGTATAGTTTTTATGAAGTTAAATTTAATTTTTATAATGGTTAGAAAACTGTTATTGTCAAAAACACATGCATTTCTCAACAAAGGTTGATTTGTATATTAATAGTGAAAATTCACATATTTAAAAAATAATTTAGATAAAATGAATATTATTTTTGGAGTTAAAACATATAATTTATCCAATAGTAAATTAATTATAATGTAACACCCTAAAAATCTTAAGTTGAAACATTGTATTTGATAACGTGTACAACTCGCAATACATAGCGCATAGGGGAATAAACTATGTTGAGAATTTTTATAATATTTAAATTTTTAAAGAAATTTAATATATTTTATATATTTTAATTCACATGACATTGAGTTATCATACATCACATGCAACAACGACTTTCTCTAATAGCTTGTGTTACATGGAAGATAGAGTTTTCCGGAACAATAATATATTAATAAAATATTATTATTTAATAAAATAAGGTATAACATAGACGTTAAATTAGAGGTAGTGAATATTGTTTAATAACATAAGAAAATATATATTTTACACAAATATAAAATGGATTCATAGTTTACAAATTAATTAGAAATGAAAATGTAAGAACCAATTAAATAAAAAGGATATAATTTTATTTTTTATAATCCCAAAGGTGTTTTGAATTAATTAATTAAAGTAATTAAAATTATTTAGTGATATTAATGTTATGTATATATTATATATCCAATAAATTATTTTTTATTTTCATCCAACAGATTTGATAATCATAAGATAAGAACAATCCTAATATTACTCATAAAAACCTATATTTTTATTAAGGCACTTTTAACGCCTTTTAAAGGAAATCCAATTTTAAATCCAAATTTTTCACTTTTATAAATATTAAATGTCAAAATAAACTTAATAAATGAAATTGGAACCTAAAAATTAGGTTATGGTGAATTTTTGTTATTTTTATATGAAGATTCATTTTTTGTTAATAATGAGAAATACTAACTTTTATTTCAAAAAAATATATAATTTATTTATAGGTTTATATTACCATTTTTATTTGTTTTAATGTTTAATTGGATTAAATTTTTATCAATTAATTCAATTTAGTTAATTTGAATCAATTTGACAATGAAATTGTATTTAAAAACATCGCAATGTTATCAACATTTTTACTTTAAAAACACGTATTTTCATCCAATCTGTGAGAATAAATTAAAATTAATTTTCTCCTCTTATGTTTTTGGAATTTATAAAAATTTATTCCATATTTGGAGTCATAATAATATATAATTTATAATTTTTTTAAATTAGTTTTTTTCCAAAAATATTTTTGAAATTAATTAAAATTAATTACAATAATTAAAGATAAATTAATCTTAACAAGGGACTGAACATTAATATTAAGGGCCAGAATGACCTACATAATTGTCCAAAATCCATTGGATAGTAATATTTATAACATATCCTCTACTTTATCAAATTTTAACTATTATTGGATCCACATTCAATGGTAAAAACATCAGTGATATTCCATTTTAAAACAATTACCATAGTATCACTCCTCCTCCGCCATAAAAGGCCTCCTCTCCTCCCACATACTCAAACCTATAAAGACAATTTAGATCAACCACTATCTGCCCAAATATATCCTCAACATACCACCCCTAAATCTATAAGCATACCATTTGGAAGAAATTAATTTAAGGAAGCCGTTTGGTGCAGACAAAAAGGAGATGCCCGATTTAGAGGTAACATCCTTCCTCAAGATCTTTAGTTTTTTCATTTTATACCCCATATTATCTCCTTATAAAATGATTATATAAAAATAAATATATCCCCAATATACTTATATTTTCTTAGTTTAAGGTTTATACCTAAACTTATATGCACTTCCATTTAATGGGTAACGAACATACATTGTATGTATATGGTGAACTTACACCTCACAAAACGATAATAGTTTGTTTTTTACTTTACCACCATTCATGGTTTTGAATTATGAAGTAAAAAAAGTATATATTATATATATTATATTCATAATTTTTTAATATTAATTTATTTTTATATATAACATCCCTTTTTTCTTCCAATTTTCATTAAATACGATAACATCGTTTGTGGATGTGTGGACTACTGCCTCTTAAAAGAGATGTGATTCAATCACACGATACATGAAAAGTATAATGTATAGTTCTAATTAAACATATGTGACATAAAAATAATCTATGTTATATTCATGACATAATTATATTTCTGTAAATATAAAATATCATTTTATTTATTACCCTTTCACACACTAAAAAGGTAATAACGTCGCTCATGGATGTGTGGACTACCGCATCCTCCACACAATGTGATTCAATTTACATAGAAATAATTATATATATAATTTTATATGACTAAATAATATTTTATTTTATGGTATTATTATAAATTTATAATTATTAATGGTACTTAACTTCTTTCCATAACATTCATTGAAAAATGGTAACGTTAATCATGTGTAGGTACGACCTACATTCTCTATGGTTGTAACATTGGTTAATTTTTCATAACCATATTTATTGATTGGTTTTAAAAATATTATTTATGTATAAATATGATAATTATTTTTCTATCATTATTTTGGATATGTTATGTAATGATCCCTTTTAACATAGATGGCCTATCAATGTTTTTTGACACTTATACTAAATTTTTTTTAAACACTATATGTAAACGTAATAGTTTATGTACTTTTATTAGAAAAATTAATAAGTGAAATATAAGTTATGATAAAAATTAAAAATGTTATAAATTAATTAAATAATTTTCATAATTTTATTATTCAGTAATATAGACACAGAAGACATTTTTCACTCATGGTAAGTGATTCAACCTCAATTTACATTCCATTGATACTTATTTGGCGTCATGAACCTAGATTATTTTATATGGTGTATTTACATCCCTTTGACATGTTATATTATGAATCCTTCTATTCTCATGATATTATATGTTTCATTTAATGTTATTACATCATATGGATTATGATTTAAAAAAAATTAATATGGTATGGGACACTTTTGAATGATTGAAGATTATTTTCCTCAAGAATATTTCTAAAGATATTTCATTTCCAATCAAGGAAATTATATGAACCTTATTTAATAAACCCTTTAATATCCATATCCTCTAGTTATTCATGATCCATTTCAAATATTTTTTCTATTTTCTAACTCCTTGGTATTGAAAATGTTTTATAAAATCTTTTTAAGAAAATATAAATTCATTCTCTATTTAGATAAAGAACCTATTTTCTTCTAAAAACCCAGTTTTCTACAAATTATTTAAAAAATGTTTTTACCTTTCCCAAAATAAATTATTTATGATATTTTTACCCTTTTTATTTTAAATTTTTTTTAAATGAATCTTCTTGTCTCTTTACAAAAAATGAATTTTTATAACCGTTTTCCATGAAAAAGTATTGTTATTTTTACCTCATAAAATATGTAAAGATTTACCCTCTATCATTTCTTTGAAGCTTACATTACATTTTTAAAAGATAAATTTTTAAATAAATTTATTTCAAAATATTTTTTTAGAGAAAAGGTTTCTTGAAATGTTTTTCAAAACAAAATGATATTTTCTTTACTAATTTTTTTAAAATAAAATTTTATAATATTTAAATTCATCAATAATAACAACCCATTATTTTACTCCACTTGTGGTATGTTTTACTGACACCATCCTTATACTTCCTCTAGATGTTTTATGATTTATTTAGATAATTATTGTATTCACTGTCACTTCATTGATTTCTTTGTTAATTCCCTTGAAATATTAAAATTTACTATGATTATTGAACATTTAATTTTCTATAATTATTTATATCATTTATTATGGATATATTCATTGAGAAAATTGTATATAATTTTTATATATGCTGTTTACATTGATAGTTATTTGATTAATAGGGTAAATATTAATAAATATTTATTTTTTATCCAATGCGGTTATTTTATCAAGAATGATATTTTTTTCTTATTATTCTATATGGGAAATGCATTGGACTATAATGGACGGGTGGGTTCCAAATGTTATATAGAGCCTCGATGAATCTAAAGGTTATCATGAGAAAAATAAATTTCACCAATTAAATAAGTTTTTATTTGTAGTTCTAAAACATCTTCTGAATGGTCTTGATGGTATAGGTTTTTAGGTGTTGGAGACATGACATCGCAAAATTAAGTACATACCTCATTTTGTTTCAGTTTATATTCATCCATAAGATTTTGTGTTGACATATATAGGGATACATTTCATTTATAATTCATTGATTAAAAGTAATTTGTTTCAATTTCTTGTGATGCCTCAATGATTTTTCCTTATCATGTTATTTTAATGTCATGTGTTTCGAGTTATAAACTTTCCATATTATTTATACACATCCCTTGAATTTTATTGATTACACAGTATGTGTGTTCAGTTATTTACCATGTCATAATTATTATTTTCATTGATTCATTATTTCATTTTTTTTATTTACCCTTAGTAAGAATTTGAACTCACCCTTATTATGTTTATTTTCCCCAAGATTTTCTGAAGTGTACTGAGAATGTTATGAAAGAATATTATAAATAAAAAAATTATTATCCTCAAAAGAAAGAAAAAAAATTATGTTGTAATTAGTGTATTCATTTGTAATACAAGACTCATAAATGTATCTGGTTTACCAATAATACTATACTATTTAATCCTTTATTGTCCGATTTAATTTTATTTTATGTCAATATAATTGATAGCAGACACGAGATCTGGGAGTTCTTTGGTCATGTCACTATAGTTGGTATTAGAGCATGTTTTGTAGAAACAGTAGGAACTGGATTTAGAAAACATATATTAAGGAACATAACCCTAAGATATTAATTGAGTGTAAGTATATAATAACATCTTATAATTTTGGTAAAGTGGAGATTATGTTGGTATTCTTAGCAATTCATACATATCTAGATACTAAAAGTGGACATGGTTATAACACATATATACCTAGGAGTAACAAATCTAACAAGGTGTGTTTGGATTGACTCAGCATAATATGTTACACAACAACGGGCCTTATTGTGCACCTATTTTGATAATCATGGGAGAAATTATTATGATAATTTAAATATTCTTTATAACCCATTATGAATAATATTAATATATAATGAAAATGAATAACCTATGACAAAAATAATATAGTTTATATGGAACATAATGTGTCGTGGTTTAGATATCCTATAAATTATTATATGTTTTTATATGACTATTGTTGCTTACACTATGCCTTCTAGTTTTATTTAATGCGTGGAATCCAAAGGGGTCATATTAAAATTGAATATAAAGTATAATGTGGTGATAATGAGAAACCAAATAAATTTTTCATAAGAGTGAAAGATATAATGTTTATAATAATCAGTTTTCCTAAAATATGATTAACAACACATATATTAACAAACTCTTGAACTCAGTAAAGAAGATAATTATGGTGTTTTCTGATAGATCAAGGGGTGGAGACCATGGAGAGAATAAGGATTTATTATCCTCATGAAAGAAATGTGGAAGGAGACACCTATTAAAGTGTCTCAGTGGTTATAGAAATTTATTTATGTGTGGGAAATAAGGGAATAATGTAAAAAAATTATTAGGATAATTGATGTGTAATATAGAAGGAAGTAAAGCTCAGCCTAAGGTTTAATTTAAATGTTTTTGTTATAAATATGAGGAACCTAGATATTACCCGATTCATTATTCTATTTTAAAGGATAAAGGCATTCCCAAGGAAGTATCTATGTGTAAATAATTTTTTGATTCATTTATTTATTATGGTTGTATTGAAAAGATTAATTGAAATTCTATTTATGATTAACCATATTTCATTAATATCCATCATATTTATTTTAGAAATTATATTAATATGGTTTTATAAATGGACATCATAAAAATTGGGTGACAGCCAATCAAATCAGGTGAGGTTGTGGGTCTTGAACCCATGATTGAAGGTTGATAAGGGATTGATGCGAACCACTGACCTGCATAATGTCCTTGTTAATATTTCATTTTTTTTGTTTAAAATTATGAAGAATGAGTATTTATGATAAAATAGTAGTTTAAATTTTTAGGTTTAGTGATTATTGTCGTAACCATATCATATTTGGAGAATAGTGAGAGATAAATGTAAAGACTTTAATTATAAGCCTTATGATCCATTAAAAGAACATTAATGATCAATGTTAATTTTTGGATATCAATTTCAAAAATTAAGGGATAAATTATAATTTAATAAAATCATAAAAATATATTTAATTTCTCATATGAAATTTAAAAATATCAGGTCGGAAAATTTCCTTATGTTCATAGGTAGTAAAAATAATACTCATAATTAGGAAAATGATCTTAAAAAAATGTTGTCATAATTCCTTAATTGTTGTTGAAATGATGGTCTTTTAAATCATCACAGATTTATGGCTTTGAGGACCTCAAAATTCCATTGATCATTCCCTTGTTTTTTATTGAAGACCTCAATCACTCCCAATAAATTTTTACAATTTTCCTCTAAGTATGTATCTCTACATTCTAATAATTTTATCCTATATAGATACATAGTTATATGTTATTTCATGTGAATTTTATAGTTCCCATTCTCCCTTTTCTAAAGGATTTTATTGATCCCTTACCACAATTTGGGTTTTCAAACATATGAAATATCAAACGAAATTTTACCAAGATCGAGTTTAAATTGTGGGGAAATAATTAAATTAAATTGGGGAGAATGTGACACCCCCAATATTTAAAGTAGGATCATTGTATTTGATAGCGTGTATGACATAAAACACCAAGAACATAAGGGGATATAATATCCTGAAGAATTATAGAATTTTTAGTATTTTAAATAAATTTAATATATTTAATAGCTTTAAATTCATGCGATAGTGAGTTAGCATACATTTCTCACTACAATGAGTTTCTTTAATGGCTTTTGTTACATGTAAGATCGAGGTATTCTGAACAATAATATATTATCAAAATATTATTATTTATAATAATAAGATATAACCTTGCTATTAAATTATTAGTTATGAATATTTATGACTATCTTATGAAAATATATGGCATACAAAAATATAAAACGAATTCATAGGTAACCAATTAATTAGGTACGAAAATATACAAACCAACAAAATATAAAAGATATATTTTTATTTTTATACTCCAAAAGGTGTTTTTAATTAATAAATTAAATTAATTATAATTATTGAGTGATATCAATGTTACATATATATTATATATTCAATCTAATAGTTTTTATATTCTTCTAATATATTTGATAAGAATAAGATAAGAACAAACAAAATTTTACTCAGAAAAACCTATATTTTTATTAATGTGTTTTTCTATATTTTAATAGAGAATATATTTTAAATATATTTTTTGAAAGTTTTATATATAATTAATTTCAAAATAAAAAATATATTTTAATGTGACACATAAATATTAGATTAGGGTGATTTCTTGGTATTTTTCTATGAAATTTAATTTTTTATAAATAGTGAAAAATAAATAATTTTTAATCAAAACTACTTTTTATCTATTATAGTTATAAAGTTAAATTATATTTTTAATTTTTTTTATATCTTTAATTTTATTAAATAATTTTCAATTATTACAGTTTAGTTCATTGAAAATTTTTCACTTTAAAATTGAATATAAAAATCATGAAATCTTTTGAAAGTTTTTACATTAAAAACTCGCATTATCATCATGTCTGCAAGATTAAATTTAAATTAATTTCTGCCACATATGTTATTTGAATTTAGAAAAAAAATGGATTACTTATATTAAATAATTTTAATTTAAAATTTATTATATGTTCAAATTATTTTTTTACCAAAAATATAATTGAACATAATAAAAATTAATTACAAAAATTAAGGTAAAATTAATCTTACCAAGGGACTAAACCTCAACTTAAGGGGAAAAATTACAAATACACTTGTTCAAAATACATAGGAAGGTCATAAATACACCATATACTCAATTTTATCTAATATAGAGAATTATTAGATCCAATTTCAACGGGAAAAATGTTGGTGGAATTCCCTTTTAGAAAATTTAAAATACTACCACTCCATATCCACTATAAAATAGCCTCCTATCCTCCCACTTCCTCATACCATTCAAAACACATTAGATAGAACAATATATACACATATATCTCCTTAACATACCTTACCTTGTCATGAACCGAATTTGGTCTTTATCAAAACTAGCACTCGACCTGGCCCGCAACAAGGCCCAAAAGGCGTTCCCAATCCCCAAGGGCTGGCACAAGTGCCTGGGTATCATAAAATAAAAATTTGGAACGATTTACCTGAGTTTATAAAATTAAAACAACAAAAGAATCCAATAAAACGAGTCTGGATTTTTCAATCCAAACAATCTTTTACAAAAATATCAGAACTGAATTACATATTTAAAAAAAACTCAAAAAGACTATAAAAAATGTACAAAACCAAAAGGCAACCACCCAAGAACCCTCGTGGCAAGGGGAACCGCCCTCAATCTATCTCCACAAGACTTCACCACCAAGGACCTGCTAGAAACCCGAACCACTAGAACTAAAACCTGTACCCAACCTGCAACAACAAAAATAACCAAGTCTACTTACACCCAAGGGTGTAATTAGGGTGTGATCCAAATCTAAATAGGATACCACCACTAATAGATTCCATGTGATAAACATTTATTGACGAAAAGCATGCAAGTTTTCAAAAACATGACATGCTAGTTACAATTTCTAAAAGATGAAACATTAAATAAAAATAGTTTTCAGGTGGGCTAATTTTAAGAATAAACACTTTTAAAATAATTACCAAAGCTACTTAATTTTATATCCACTCATACCGTATGTCGACGGTAAGCAAAAAATATCTAGTGAGCACAAGCAATGGGAAATAACCCCTAGGCACTAGCAAGCTATGGGTCCCAGGTACCTCGTATCTCGGTGAGAGTGACCATCACAAATATCCATTATCATGCATTTTCCACTAGTAGGGAACATACCCATAACCTAGTGGTACCCAATCATCATCATCATAGTTTAGTTAGAGTTGTAAGTGTCAATCTTTCTAAGTGAAACTGAGGCCAAACCCCACGGATTCACTAGCATACTAGTACACATCCACCCACCTAGACACTCGGGTTTTCCCATTGTGCTCAAACAATTTAAACAAGTCAATGAATATAATTTTCACATGCTAATATCATTTACATATCATAAATTCACCAAACAGCCCACATGTATACAACACATGTCACAAAAGTCCACTTTTCATTCAAATTGATTTTGAAATCCGACTCACACCAAAATAGCCCACAACACTTTTCACTTTTCTTTAACACTTCCACAAATCCATTAATAAATTTTATAAAACCATTAAAATATATTAAAACACTCATAAAATCTCACTCACTTGTTACATAATACCCTTTTTACCTTCAAAATCATTTTATCATCAAACTTACACGAAACATCCTACAAACAAGTTTCGCTCCAACATCACAATTTGATAAAACATTTTAGAAATTTATAAAACATTATAAAAATATTTGACATCTTAAAACATTACTTCACCTTTAAAAACCCCTTAATATGTGAACACACATACCAAAAAGTACATATTCACCCTTTTCCAACTTTGTTTAACCACCTAAAACATTTACAATTTTCATAAAAAGAACTCAAGTTGTGTAAATATGTCTTGGACACAAAACCCATTTCAAAACCTCCATTTAAGACCAAAAACCATACCAATTCCTATTCAAAACAGAATTTGAATCCCTAGATACATTTATAAAATCACTTTCAAGTTTTATAAAATCACCTTGAATAATACTGCAAAAGATCCAAATGAAAACACACATTTTCATAAAATGCTCTCAAGAAGTATAACAATGTTTTACACATAAAACCTATTCAAAAACCTCTTTTTAGGCCCAAATGACACTAATAAATAACCAAAAAATAATTTTCAGTCCAAAAAATATTTATTAAACCAATTCTATATGTTATAAAAGACACCCAAATAATACCCCACGAGTAACACATGAAAACACCCAATTTCAAGTTAAAATGAAACTATAAAATTAAACACTTAACCAAATAAATCATAAACAGTTTTGTCACCACACCCAACAAATGATAAATACGAAAAATTATTAAATACATCAATTTAACTCATCAATAATTGTTTATTCATGGAACCACATATCGAAAGTGTCGAATCCCTCAAAAATTGGTGTGAAACATCAACTGCACCACTGCCGCATCACAAGGAAGATAAATCCAGACCTAGACCACAATATTTAACCAAAAATACACCAAATCAAACCATAGTTTTGAACCCTAACTTATGTACATTTTACAACATAATGAAAGAGGGAGGAAACCCTAAGGAGAAGGAAGAACTTGAAGAGAGAAACACTTACTCAAAACAATCTTGAATAAAACGACCCAAAATCCACTAGTATCTGAATTTTAAAACATCCAACCATTCAAGGTAGATTATAATAAGTATGAGGATATCATTTAGGAACATTAATGTGGGGAAAGAGTAAAAATATAAGGATATATGAAAAGATCAATTTGCCTCTCCAAATCTGGGAGATTTCTGAAATCTAGAGATGTTTTGACCAATTTTCCGGTTCTATTGGCTCTAAATGTGGTAGGAGAGGATGGGAGATTTCCTTATGTAAGTGGTATCGGGTGAGAGTTTGAATCATCGAAGAAACATAAATATCGAGGGAGATATTAAAGAATTAAAATTTATTTTTAATGTAGAAAATGGGCTTTTGGGCAGGCCAAATCCCTTAAATATAAACCCATATCCACCATGATTATGGATTCCTAAATGTTCCAAATTAATATTGTGGTGTTAATAAGTCAGGTGATGACAATTATGAATTAGAATGGATAAAAAATGTTGAAAAATGAAGGAGTTATAAAGGAATCCAAATTAATTTTTAAATCTGGAATTGGGATCACGGTTTGGCCCAATTCATGAAAACTCACTCATTCCTCTATAAAATCTTGGAAAACCCCCAAAACAAATCATGAATGGAAATTAAATGGAATTTAACTTTAAAATAATTCAGGTATGTAAAAATTATCTCCACCATGAGAACATTTCACCCAGGAAAGTCACATCAAGGCCAAAGCAACAACAAAACCCAACTGACAAAGCAAGAGGTACTCCCTTGCCAGGTTTCACCCCCAAAGGCCAAAACACCTCCAGTGATCAATTAATGAATTATTACTCTCATAACCAAAACTTAAACCACTTTTATGAAGTGATCAATCACATTCATACTTTATCCCAAAATAAAACTCCTTAAACAATATCCAAACAAGACTCAATCAATTCACCCAAACAAAGAACAACATCGAACAAGGTTACACTTACCTTGCTATAACTAAACCATTGGGCACTCTTCAATCCCAATGTTTACTCAAGGAAGATGTTGGTAGCTAGATAGATCCAAACGAGACTGTCTATTCCAATCCATTACCATGGATAAATCTATGATACTGGTATGGGGGGACACAAATACGCTCCCCACCATAAGAGACAACCAATATTTTTTTCCGAGACAGAATCAGGACACTAATAGGGGGAGGCTTGAACGAACTCCCTGGTGCATAGGGTAGACTTCCATTCAAAATTTCTGAAGGAACATACATGATAATCATAGTGGATCTCCCCACCATAAGAACCAACCATTTTAACTGACCAGCACGGGCCGGTATAGAAAGACCCCAAAATTTAAAGAGTTGGGATGACCACATGGTTAGTCTGCACAGTTTGGGAAACCAAGCACTAACAGTGGTTATCCTTCTATCTACATGGTTTTCTGGGGCATGTTCACTACTAACCAAGTGAAAAACATGTGCTCAACCTATCTAGACAAACTTCAAACCTTTCTCCAAAGACTCAATGGAATCCAAAGGTGGAGGGAATAACATTGGGCGATGACATGGGTACAAGGCCCTCTACCTATTTCCACCAAACAGGAACAACAGAAGAAAGATGATGACACCATAGGTTTAAACTCTTCTTATTTTTCATACTGAGGATCGTAATTCGTACAAGGGTTTAAACGAACCTGTGATTTCCCCTGACTACGAGCCAACTTCTCTCTGAGACCTATGGCTGGAGCTCAAATTATTGAAGCATATTCGGCCTTGCAGTTAGTCTTTGGAAACTCACTGAATTAGAATTCTTCTTTCGATGCCACCAAAAACTACCCTGCAATCCTAGATAAGTTTTCCAGATATAACACATTCCAAAATCACTTTACCCTAACCCGATATTTCACTGAAATAAGGTCTTATATAATGCACAAACATCACACCTTGTTTTTTCGGCTAAGAAACAAAATAAGTAAAGAACGCCTATACTCACCTTCTATAAAATGAAATATTTTTAATTTTTTACAAGGGATACATTCTCCCAACATAACAGAGACTCTCGGATGATTTCCCAACTTTCACCTTTACGGTTAATCGAGCACATGACATCATAAGGCATCACCGAACATGACCATTGCAACTGATATAAACAATGTATGGAGAGGGACCTTATACAACATCCCCAAACAGCACAAAATTCTAGAAAGTGGCCATAATATCCTATCATGACCATATATCCCACACTGGTGGTTTAACATGAACTCATGCTTCAAAGAAACTTTGAAGAACCCAGAGGCCCTTTTAGACATCATCGAGACACTCATCCCCACTAACAACCCTAGACCACTTCTAGCTTTGACGAATTAGGAACTGTAAGAAACTAAGGTCTCTTTCAACCTTCCACGATCACTCTCCTGCTAAAATAGGATCTAAAAATAAAATATAGGAATGGGTGTAGACTAAATCAACAAAGATTGATAAAATGACCCTTATATTGATCAACTAGAGGATTTTCCAATGGAAAAACAATCTGGTTTGCACTTCAGTTATGCATTAACCCTTACTGGGGGCGTACCTTATCTAATGAGAGAACCCAAGGACCCAACCAAGCTAGTCCATTGGTCAAAAACAGCCATAAACCAGATCCAAACACATAAAGGGAACCACCATAAAGGCAACCTGAAACATTTATCATAGGATACTACTAACTGGTCCTTCTACCCAGCTTACCAACCAAACATAAACCCAAAACACATTTCAAATAGGAGGGGTTCTTGGACTCAAAACATCCCACAACATCAAAATTTTCCAAAAACACATAATATAAGCCAACCAAAACAATTTATCAAGACATCATGTTTTTCTTTAAAAACATTTCTTGAAAACAAACGGTTCAATGGTTAGCATATCAACCAATGGTACCCTATGGGCCACACACATGCATGTTTCTGTGCCACCCTGGGCACCCTCCTCATATCCATTCTGGCACTCATCCAGTCATGCCATTAACCATCCATCATCTCATATAACCCCATGCATGTGGTCACTCAATGAAATACCAAAGTTTAATACAAAAACTCATTCCACTTTTCAAAACCAAAACAATCAACCAATACTCCCTTTTTGTCAAGACTGCTAACCAAGAAATCGAACCCAAATTACCTCATAAAAAAATCATAAATTCATAATAATTCCAATGAAAACTCACTTTTAATTTATTCACATCAATTTAAAAACATCTCATCCCATTAAATCAACTTTCAATAGCTTAGAAAACTCTATTGAAAACACTTTTTCAAAACCAACCATGACATAGTTCATGCTTTCCAAAGAGGTGAAAACACACCATCTTCCATTCCAATAAAATTATGAAAATTCAGTTCTCCATTTTTAAAAATCAAATCATTCCCTCTTTATTAGATAATCATTTCACAAAAACTTTACACTTCTTAAAAACAGGTCACTTTTAAACCAAACTTCCAAGATTATAAAACTAAAGAACACAGGACTATGCAAGAGGAAACTAGTTTCAGTGGGTGACTTGGACATATGGTTGGCGGCCATATTCCAATCACTTCACAATCACAGAGAGTGTTATAGTAAATATCCCTGGCTCCACATGGCTTGCTAGGCCCTGCGAGCTCACTGAGACCATTAACCCAACTCTCTTTTCATTTCCCCTAATCATCATCAATCCAAGACATCCAAAGAACTCATATAAATCCCGAATTCCCCTGGCGACTCAAATCCTGTCATGAGGTGGGGTAATCAGGAACACTACCCATAACTAAACTAACAAGTCCCAACAATCCTAACTATAGAATATCCCTATTGTTCCCTAAATAATGTGTCCCAAAGAGTTAACCAGAACCTCCTCTGATACAATTTTGTCACGAACCGAATTTGGTCTCCATCAAAATCGGAACTCGACCCAGCCCACATCAAGTCCTGAAGGGAGTTCCTGATCCCCAAGGGATGGCACAAGTTCTGGGGTATCAGAAAATGAACATTGGGTACGATTTACCTGAGTTTATAAATATAAAACAATAAAAGAATCCAATAAAACGAATCTGGATTTTTCAATCGAAACAATATTTTACAAAAAAAATCAAAATTGAATTATATATTTAAAAAAAACTCAACAAGACTATAACAAAGGTACAAAACCAAAAGGCAACAGCCCAAGAACCCTCATGGAAAGGAGCACAACCCTCAAGCCATCTCCACAAAACTTCACCACCAAGGACCTTCTAGAAACCCGAACCACTAGAACAAAAAACTGTACCCAACCTGTGAAAAAAAAAACCAAGTATACTTACACCCAAGGGTGTAATTAGTGTGTGAAGAAAACCCCAATAAGATACCACTAATAATATATTCCATGTGATAAACATTTAATGATGAAAAGCATGCAAGTTTTCAAAAACATGAACTGATAGTTACAATTTCTAAAAGATGCAGTATTAAATAAAAGCAGTTTTCAAGAGGGCTAATTTAAAGAATAAACACTTTTAAAATAAATACCAAAGATAATTAATTTTCCAGACACTCATACCGTATGCCGATGGTAAGCACAAAATATCTAGTGAGCACAAGCAATGGGAAATAACCCCTAGGCACTAGCTAGTTGTGGGTCCAAGGTTCCTCATATCTTAGCGAGAGTAACCAGTACAAATATATGTTCTCATTCACGAGCCACTAGTAGGGAAAATACCCATAACCTAGTGGTCCCCAATCAATATCATCATATTTCAGTTAGATATGTAAGTGTTAATATTTCTAAGTGAAACTGAGGCCATACCCCAAGGATTCACTAGCATACTAGTACGCGTCCACCCACCAAGATACTCAGGTTTTCCCTTTGTTCTCAAACAAGTCCAACAAGTCAATAAATATACTTTTCACACAAAAATATCATTTACATGTCATAAATTTACCAAATATCCTACATGTATACAACACAAGTCACAAAAGTTCACTTTTTATTCCAATTGATTTTAAAATCCGACTCACACCAAAATAGCCAACAAAACTTTTCACATTTCTTTAGCACTTCCACAAATCCATTAAACAATTTTATAAAACCATTCCAATATATTACAACTCTCATAAAATCCCACTCACTTGTTACATAATACCCTTTTTACCTTCAAAATCAATTTATCATCAAACTTACACAAAAAATCCCACAAACAAGTTTTGCTACAACATCACAATTTAATAAAACATTTCATAAATTTACAAAACATTCTAAAAATTTTTGACATATTAAAACATCACTTCACCTTTCAAAACGCATTAATAGGTGAACACATATACCAGACAGTACATATTTTCCCTTTTCCCACTTTGTTTAACCTACTAAAACATTTACAATTTTCATAAAAAGAACCCAAGTGGTGTAAATATGTCTTGCACACAAAACTCATTTCAAAAACCCCATTTAAGACCAAAAACCATACCAATTCTTATCCAAAACAGAATTGGAATCCCTATAGACATTTATAAAATCACTTTCAAGTTTTATAAAATCACCTTGAATAATACTACAAAAGATCCTAATGAAAACACACATTTTCATAAAATGCTCTCAAAAAGTATAACAATGTTTTACACATAAAACCTATTCAAAAACCCTCTTTTTAGGCCCACATGACACTAATAAATTACCAAACCATAATTTTAAGGCCAAAAAAGATTCATTAAACCAATTCTATATGTTATAAAATACACCCAAATAATACCCCACGAGTAACACATGAAAACACCCAATTTCAAGTTAAAATTCAACTATAAAATTAAACGCCTAACCAAATAAATCATAAATAGTTTTTTCACCACACCCAATATATGAGAAATATTAAAAATTAGTAAATACATCAATCTAACTCATCAATAATTGTTTACACATGGAACCACCTACCTAAAGTGTCGAATCCCTCAAAACTTGGTGCGAAACATCAACTGCACCATCGCCTCATCACAAGGAAGATAAATCCAACCCTAAACCACAATATTTAACCAAAAAGACACCAAATAAAACCATAGGTTCGAACCCTACCTTATGGACATTTTATAACATAATGAAAGAGGGAGGAAACCCTAAAGAGAAGGAAGAAATTGAAGAGAGAAACACTTACTCAAAACAATCTTGAATAAAACGACCCGAAATCCACCAGTATCAGAATTTGAAAACATCCAAACATTAAAGGGAGGTACGAAAAAGTATGAGGAGATCATGTAGTAACTGTAATTGGGGAAAGGAGTAATAATATTAATTATTAAAGGATCAGTTTACCTCTCCAAATCTGGGCGATTTCTAAAATCCAGGGAAGTTTTGACAAATTTCGTGATTCTATTTAGCTCCAAATTGTGGGAGGATAGAATGGGGTCATGCCCTATATAGTTGGACTTGGGTGAGAATTGGAATCACTAAAAATACATAAATATTTAAGGATATATTAAAGAATTAAAATTTATTTTTAATGCAGAAAATGGGCTTTTGGGCAGGCCCAATCTCTTAAATAAAAACCCATATCCACCATGATTATGGATTCCTAAATGGTAAAAATTAATATTGTAGTGTTAATAGGTTATGGGATGACAATTATGAATTGGAATGGATGAAAAATGTTGAAAAATGAAGGATTTATAAAGGAATCCAAAATTATTTTAAAATCTGGAATTGGGCTCACGGTTTGGCCCAATTTATAAAAACTCACTCATTCCTCCATAAAAGCTTGGAAAACCACCAAAACCAAGAATGAATGGAAATTAAATGTAATTTAAATTTACAATAATTCATGTATGTTACATACCTCAATATATAATTCTACCTTTTATAATAAATTCATCAAAGGAATCCATTTGGTGAAAATCAAAAAGAGTTACCTAGTTAAGAGGTAACAACTTTCCTCGAGTTCTTTAGATTTATCTCCATTATCCACCCCCTAAACTCTCTTTATTCCATGATTTTATAAAAAAACAGTATCATAATTAGAATAAAATTTTTTCATTTTATGTTTTTTACCCAAAATTAGACATATTTCCATCTAATGGGTACGTAACATAAAGTTTATCTATACGGTGAACTACCACCTCACAAAATGATGATTGTTCATTTGTCCTTCACCACCATTCATGGTTTCGAATTATGATAGAAAATATATTTATATATGATATATTGGATATTTATAATTTATTTAACCTTATGGTATTTCATATAGAACATATCTTTATGCTTTCCATTTTGTGTAAATATGATGACATTGTTTGAGGAAGTGTGGAATAGGGCCTCTTAAAAGTGATGTCATTTGATCACAAAATACATCAAATTTATAGAGGATGGTTTTAATTAATCATATGTGACATAAAAATAAGATATATGATATCAATAAAATAATTTTATTTCTATAAATATAATATTATATTATATTTATTTCTCTTTCACACGCTTAAAATATGAAAATGTCGTTCGTCGACTTGTGGACTACTGCCTCTTCAACACGATGTGATTCTGTTACATCACATGAATTACGTATCTAAGTATATATGATTAAATAATTTTGTATTTATGGTCTTTTGATCATTATGGAATGATTAATGATACTTACCTTCATTCTCTAATTATCATTGAAAAATGGGAATGTTATTCATGCGTACGTATGGCCAACCCTCTCCACGATTGAAACATTGGTTCATTTATTATAACCATAATTAATGATGGTTTTAAAATTATATTTTATTTAAAAAATTTATAATTATATCCTTATCATTATTATAGAGATATTATGTAAGGAACCCTTTGACTATAGTTCACATACCATATTTTTTTTGGACACATAAAATGAATTTGGTTAAAACACCCAACATAAACATAATTGTTTAAGTTATTTTATACAACACATTAATATGTGAAATAAATTTTCTGATAAAAATTTAAAGGATATAAATAATATAAATAATTAACTTATTTTTATTATTTAAGAATATAAAGACACATGGGACAAGTCAATCTCAAGGTAAGTGTTTTTGACTGAATTTACATTCCGTTGAGAATTATTTGTTTTTATGCACCTAAATTCATTTATATGGTGTATATACATAGATTTAAAACATAATATCATGAACATATTTATTCTCATGATATTTTAAGTTTAATTTAATATTATTCCTTCATGAGGCTTATGATTTTAAAAGTTTCAATGTGGTGTGGTACACTTTAGAATGTTTAAATATTATTATCCTAAATAATAATTCAAATTATATTTCATTTATATTTAATTAAATTATATGTCCATTGATAAATAAATCCTTTAATATTTCTCTCCTCTAGTTATCCATGACCTTTTTCAAGTATCGGTACCATTTTTCAACATTCAGTACCCAAAATGTTTTAGAAAAGTTTCTTAAGAAAACCTGACTAAATTCTATCTCTAGTCAGAGAGCCTCTTTTCTTCAAAAACCCATGTTTTCTAAAAAAAAATTCAAAAATTTTTTACCCTTCCCTAAATGATTTATTAAATTAATTTTTACCATTTTTTTCTTTTACCAATTTTTTCAAAAGGAATCAACTCTCTCATTTTAAAACAAGTCATTTTTCTAACCAATTATTATATGAAAGGAATATTGTTTTCACCTCACATGAAAAGTATAGATTTACCCATCTTCAATTCTATGAAGCTTATTTTTCACATTTATAAGGATAATTTTTAAATGATTTTTTTTAATTTTTTTTGAAATTATTTTCCAAAAAATGATATTTTCCTCAAGAATGTTTTTAAAACAACTTTTTATTATATTATTATTAATCAATGAAAATAACCATTTATTTTACTCCATTTGTAATATGATGTATTGAATCCATCCTTATCCTTCCACTAGATGGTTTATGATTTATTTTCCCATGGATAGTATTCACATTCGCATCATTGATTTCATTATCAGTCCCTTTGAAATATTCAAATTTCTTATGATCATTGAACATTGAATTTACCCTAATTATCCCTATCTTTTTTCATGGATATATTAATTTATATGAATTTTTATAATTTTTAAATATTGTAGTTATATTTATAGTTATTTGATTAAAAATGGAAATATTAATATATCCATGTTTTCATTCAATGTGGTTATTTGATAAAGAACATTATTTTTTATGGTTATTCGATATGAGGAATGAGTTGGATATAAAATTATGGGTGGGAAAAGGACTTTTTATCCCCCCTCGATGCATTGACAGTATCTCATGAGACAATTAAGTTTCAAAAATTAAAAGGGTTTCTACCTGTAGTTTAAAACTGCCTTATGAAAAATCTTGACAGTAATAGTTTTCATGTGCCAAAGATTAGACATCAAATAATTAAGAATATACCTCATTTAGTTTCAGTTAATATTAATCCATTATATTTTTCATTAACATATCTATGGATACATTTAATCTAAAATTCATTTATTAAAAACCATGTGTTTCAAATTCATACCTTTCCAAATTTATTATTAATTTTCTAGTTATTTGAATGGAATGTGTTTCTAGTTATTAAATTCCCATATTGTTGATAAACTTAAAACTCAATTTATTGATTACATGATATGTGTGTTCAGTTATTTACCAAATTATAATTATTATTATCATTGATTCATTATTTATTCCACTAAATTTACCCTTTCTTTTCATTTTATCTCACCCACATTGTGTATCTTTTCCCCTAGATTCCCTGAAGTGTACTCGGAAATTTATGCAATGATATTCTATAGGAAAATTTTATTATCCCCAAAATTTAAAAAAATATGTAATTACTGTATTTATTTATAATAGAAGACTTATATATATATATCTAGTTTACCAAGACTACTAATCTCTTAGGTCCTTTGGGACACAACATACTTTTATCTTATGCCAATGTAATTGATAGAAGAAATTAGATATAGGATTTTTGTGTTTGGGTCGATATAGTTTCTCTTAGGGAATTTTTAGTACCAACCTATGGAAATAGATTTAGAAAACTTATATATAGGAACGTAACCCTAAGATATAATTGGAGGATAAGTATACAATAATATCTGAGAAATTTTGTATGATTGATATTATGTGGGTATTTTTATCAATACATCCTTGTCTGGATAATAGTAGTGGACATTGTTCTTGCATAGATATACCTAGGAGTAAAAACTCTGACAAGGTGTGTTGTGTTTGACTCAGTGTAACTTGGTACATGATAGTGGACCATACTGCACACCTGGTTTAACACTCCTAGGGGATATGATTAAGATAATTTAGATTTTATTTACAAACTAATATTAAGGTTTTGAATATCAATTGACAATAAAAAACCCTAGGTTATGCTTTTGGTTTTTTATATTGAAGATAATGTGTCATGATTTAGATATCCTATAAATGTTTATACGTTTTTCTATGACTATTGATACTGACACTATGATTTCTAGTTTAATTAGATGGTTAGAACATGAAGGAGTCAATTTAACATTGAACGTGAAGGAAAAGGTAGTGACAATTAGAAATGAAATTTCTTTATGATAGGATTTAAAGATATCTTATTTATTCCTAATCAGTTTTTGGGAAATATGATTAACTACATACACATTAACCCACTCATAAAATCACTGATGAAGAGAATTATGTAGTTTTTTACGAGATCAAGTGGTGAATAATATGGATAGAATAAGGCACAATTTCCTTCATTCAATAAATCTGGAAGGAAATACCTAAGAAAGTGTCTCAATGTAATGGGTAAATTATTTATGTGTGGGAAAGAAGTAAATAAACAAAAGAATTGATGGGGAAAATGAATATTCTAATGGAAGGAAGTAATACTCATCTTAAGGATCCATTTATTGTTTGTTTTCAAAAATGTGAGGAACTTGGAAATTAGCTGCGTCAATTCCCTCTTTAAATGGATAAAATATAGACCAAGTAAGGATATATGTAATAAGTGGATGAAGTATTTATATATTAGAGTTGAATTGAAAACCTTAGTGAAAAGTCTATTTAGTGATTAACTTTATTTCAAGGACTTTGATAATATTTTTTTTAAATAATATTAATATTTTATTTAAAAGGAAAAACTGTAATCTTGGTAAAAACCAATAAAATATGGTTAGGATGTGGGTCTTGAATGCAGGACTGAAGGGTGATAAGGGTTTCGCAACAACCATTGTCCTACATAATGTCCTTGTTAATCTGTCATTATTTTTAGTTAAAAATTTTAAAAAATAAATATTAATGGTGTAATAGTATTATAACTTTATATGTTTAGATATTAATACAAAATCCATATTGGATTAGGAGAATTTTTAGAGATGAATGTAAATATTTTTTTATGGGCCATGTGATCATTAAAAGTGATTCAAGGATCAAAGTTAATTTTTGGACATCCATTTCTTAAAGTAACAGATGAATTAGAATATAATCACAGCACAACCAAAATATGGAATTGATATTATGAAATTTAAACATATCATGTAAGTAAAATTCCTTATATTATTAGGCAGTAACATAATTACCCAACATTAGTAAAATGAACTTAATTATTTTTCCCAAATACCATAACTTTTTTTAACTAATGGTCTTCTAAATAATAACAGATTTGTAGGTTTGAGGCACTCATATTTTCATTTATTATTAACTTTTTTTGATTTATTACCTCAATAACTCCTTATAAATATTTATGTTTTTTCATAAAGTATGTATATGTACCTTCCACTAATGTTCCCCTATATAGAGACCAAGTTATATGTTAGTATATGTGACCTTTGTACTTCCCATTATATCTTTTCTAGAGGATTTTTTATGAACCATACAAAAGATGTATGATTTTAAACATAGGAAATATCAAACAATCTATCAATAATATTTATTTGATATTTCGATCATGTAATTTAATCAAATTGGGGAGAATGTATCACCCTGAAAATCTAAAGTAAGAACATTGAATTTGATAGTGCGAATGACACACATCACCAATCCCATAAGGGAATATATTATCCACAAAATTTATAAAATATTTACTATTTTAAATTAATTTGATATATTTAATAGGTTGAAATTAATGTGACACTGAGTACCATACATCACACGCAATAATGAGTTTCTTCAATGGCTAAGTTGTATGCAAGACTGAGTTTTTCTGAACAATACTATATTATTAGAAAATTATTATCTAATATAATAAGATAGAACATAGTTGTTAAATTATAAGTTATGAATAGTGATAACATATGAATGAAAATATATGGTTTACATAAATAAAAAATGGATTCATTTGTTACCAAATATTTATAAATGAAAATGTAATTACCAATTGAATATAAAGGATATTTTTTTCATCCTACAAATTGTGTTTTGATTTAATAAATGAAATTAATTATATTTAGTGAGTGATATTGATGTTAAATTTATAATAAATATTGAATACAATATTTTATATATTCCTAAAATATATTTGATAAGCATAATATAGTAACGAACCAAATATTACACATAAAACCCTATATTTTAATTAAGGCACTTTTTTCCCTTTTAATGAAGAATTTATTTTGAATCCAATTTTTGGAAATTTTTTAAATATATAATTTGAAAATAAACTTAATATTTGAATTTGAAACATAAAAATTAGGTTATGGTGAATTTTTGGTATTTTTTAGTGAAGATTCGTTTTTTATTGATAATGAAAAATAGTGAATTTTAACTCATAAATTATTTTTAATATCATCTAGTTAAAAAATAAATTATATATTTAATTTTATTAAAGGTTTAATTAGATTACATTATTATCAATTAATTTAATTTAGTTCTATAGAATAAAATTCACTTTTAAATTGAATATAAAAACATATCAATCTTTTGAATTTTTTTACATTAAAAACTCGCATTTTCGTCTCATGTATAGGATTAAAATTAAATTAAATTATTCCTCTTCTATAGTTGGAATTTAGAAAAATGGATTCCATATTTGAGATATTAATAATTTCTAATTTATAATAATTTTAACTTATTTTTTGACTAAAATGTTAAGTGTAAGTAATTAAAATTAATTACAATGTTTATGGTGAAATTAAGCATAACAAGGGACTAAACCATAATCTTAAGGGAAAAAATGACCAATAAAATAGTCTAAATCCATTGAATAGTCATAAAGATACCCTATACTCCCTTGGATTTAATTTTTACCAGTATTGGTTTCACATTCAATTCAAAAAATTGGGTGGAATTCCCCTTTCCAAAATTTAAATGAGTGCGGCTCCACCACCACTAAAAAAGTACTCCTCTCCTCCCACATGCTCACACCTATCATTGCACTTTTTATTGAGAAATATCTACCAAAATATCTCATCATTACACTTAAATTAATTACATCAGCCTCTTTTTGGTATTAAAAACATCCAAATAATCTCTTTGGTGCAAACCAAAATTAGTTACCTGATTAAGAGGTAACATCTTTCCTCAAACTCTTTAGTTTTATTTACATTATAAAACCCCTAAACTCTCCATATTCCATTATTAGAATAAAAAAACTAGTATAATAAATATACAAATTTATTTTTATTTTATGGTTTCAAACTACATTAACAAAAATTTCCTTCTATTGGGAAAGGAATATAAAGTATATGTGTACGACTAACTACTGCATCAAAAATGATGATTGTTGATTTTTCGTCTACCACCATTCATGGTTGGGTATTATGATGGACATGCTGTTTATAAATGATATATATTATATTTATAATTAATTTCAACTTATTTAATTTTTATAAATATCATAACATTATTCTTTCCATTTTGTGTAAATATGATAACATCATTTGTGGATGTGTGGACTGCCACCTCCTAAAAGTGATGTGATTCAATCAAACAATACATGGAATGTATAAATGATGGTTTTAATTAAACATATGTGACAAATAAATAATATATATGATATTAATGAAATAATTATCATTCTATAAATATAATATATTATTTTCTTTATTGCTCTTTTACACACTTAAAAAGTGATATCGTCGTTCGTAGACGTGTGGACTATCACCTCCATAAAATGATGTCATTCATTTTACATCAAATAATATATATTTATATATGTATATATATATATATATTTGTGTGTGTATATTTATATGATTAAATAACTTGGAATATATGGTATGATGATCATTCTGGAAAGATTAATGTTACTTACTTTATTTCTGTAACGATCATTGAAAAATGGGAATGTTATTCAAGTGTACATATAGCCTACCATCACCACAATTTTAAAGTTGATTCATTTTTAATAACCATATTTAATTATTTTTTTAAAAGTATGATTTATTTATAAATATTATAATTATATCATGATCATTATCCAGGATATGTTATCTAATGACCCATTTGACCATAGTTCACCTACAAATGTTTTTTTTGACACATAAACCAATTTTGGTCAAAACACCAAATATAAAATTAATTGTTTAAGAATTTTTATACAAAAAAATAATAAGTTAAATATAAGTTATTAAAATCATTTAAAAAATTTAAATCATGTAAATAATTAACATGTGTTTATTATTCATGAATATAAAGACACATGAGACAAGTCGGACTAAAGGTAAGGGATTTCGTGTCAATGTACATTCCATTTAGACATATTTGTTATTATGCACCTAGTTTATTTTATATTTTGTATTTACATCAATTTTACATGTAATATCATGTATCTATTTAGTCTCATAATATTATATGTTTAATTTAATGTTATTCCTTCATGAGGATTATGATTTAAAATGATTGGAATTTGTATGGGACACTTCAGAATATTTAATGATTATATTCCTTAACAAAAATTCTAATGATATTTAATTTACATTCAATGAAATTAAATAAACATTGTCTAAAAAACAATTTCATTTTCCTATCCTTTGGTTATTTATAACCTTTTTTAAGTATTTGTATCATTTTTCAGAAGTTTGGTACTCAAATGACTTTAGAAAATGTTTTTAAGAAAACCCGACTTCATTCTCTCTTTAGTTAGAGAGCCGATTTTCCTCTTAAAATCTATTTTTTCTAAAAAAATATTTCAAGAGAGTTTTTACCGATCCCAAAATTATTTATTAAATAAATTTTTACCCTTTTTTCTTTTAGCAATTTTTTCAGTGGAATCTTCTTTTATAATTTCAAAAAAAGGCATTTTTCTAAATTTTACCGTGAAAAATTAATGTTCTTTATACCTCATATGACATGTATGGATTAACCCACCATCATTTCATTGAAGATTTATTTATATGTTTAAATTATTAATTATTATATAAAATGTTTTCAAAAGTGATTTTTCAAATAAAAGGTTTTTTAAAAGGTTTTTCAAAATAGAAGTATATTTTCCTAAATAATGTTTTCATAAGATCATTTTATAATATTTCCATTAATAAATTAAAACAACCCTTTATTTTACTAAAATTGGAATATGTTTTATTAATACAATCCATATCTATCCTCTATATGGGTTATGTTTGATATGTCCATGGATAGTATTCACATTCACTTTATTTATTTATTAGTCCCTTTCAAATATTCTAATTTCTTGTGACCATTAAACATTTAATTTTCAATAATTATCCCTATCATTTATTATGGATATATTAATTTCCAAAACCATTTATCATTTTAAATATAGTGTTTAAATTGATATTTGTTTTATTAACTGGGGAAATATTGATAAATCCATATTTTTCATTCAATACAAATATTTTATAAGGAATATTATTTATTATGATTATTCATTGTGAGGAAATATTCAGATAGAAAATGATGGGTGGGGGAAGGACATTATATACCCTAAAAATTCATTGATAGGTTCTCATGGGAAAAATAAGTTTCACATGTTAAATTTTTTTCTATTGTCAGTATTAAACCATCTTGTGAAATGTCTTGATGGTATAGGTTTCCTTGTTTCTAAGACATGATTTCTAATAATTAAGTACCCTCTCATTTATTTTCTGTTATTATTCATCCAAGAAATTTTTTGTTGAAATATATGTGGATACATTCCATTATCAATTCATTTATTAAGAGGAATGTGTTTCAGTTTCTTACCATGACATATTGATTTTTTATTTTATTTTTATTTGAATGTCATGTGATTTTAGTTATTACATTTCCATATTGTTTGTGAACTTCATTATCAATTTTTTCATTTCATGGTTTTTGTGTTATGTTATTTACCATGTCATAATTATTATTCTCATTTATTAATTAATACTTCCACTATATTTACCCAAACTAATCATTTAAGATCACCCTTATTATGTTTATTTTCGCTAATATTCCCTGAAGTGTACTCAGAAATTCATGGAAGGATATTCTATATGTAAAAAACATACTATCCTCTAAAGAAAGAAAATAATTCTGTTGTAATTAGTGTATTAATTTGAAATTCAAGACACTTATATGTATCTGGATTACCAAGACAATTAAACTCTTCAGTCATTTGGGATAGGACTTAATTGTATCTTATACCAATATAATTTATTACATACACTGGATCTAGGATTTATAGGGTCATGTTATTATAGATTGTATGAAATAAAGTTTAGTATAAACAATTGGAACTAGATTTAGTAAAAATTTATCAAGGAACATAACCCTATGATTTAATTTTTAGGAAATTTATATAAGAAAATAATAGAATATTAGTATGGTAGAGATTATGTGGTATTCCTAGAAAAAACATAATTTTTGGATACTACAAGTGGATGTGGATCTGGAATAGATATACCTAACAGTAACAAATCTAACACGGTGTATTGGTCTTGAATCGGCTAAGCCAGGTAAATGACAATGATCATTATTGTGAATTTGGTTTAACACTCCCAAGGGATATTATTAGGATAATTCACATTTTATTTACAATTCATGATAAAGTATTTCTATATATATTTAAAATAAATAACCTAGGTTAAACCGAAGGTGTTTCTTATTTAAGATAATGTTTTTTTATTTAGATATCCTATAAATTATAATGCCTTTTTCTATGACTATTGTTACTTACACTAGGATTTACGGTTTTATTCTATGGTTGGTGCCTGAAGGAGTAAAGCTAACATTGAACATGAAGGAAAAGGATGTGATAATTAAAAATAAAATAAGGTTTTTATAGAATTGAAAGACATAATGTTTATGCTTAATCAATTTTCTAAAAATATGAGTAATAACATATACATTAACCAAATATTGAACTCACCAAAGAGAAGAATTATAGATTTTTCTAAGAGCTCAAGTGGTGGATACCATAGAGAAAATATGGCTCGATTTTCCTCATGCTAGAAATGTGGAAGGAGACAACTCGGAAAATTTCTCAGTGGTAATGGGAAATGATTTATGTTTGGGAAAAAAGGGCATAAAGTAATTAATCTATAAGGAAAAATGAAATCAAATATAGAAGGAAGTAATACTCATCCTAAGGATATATTTATAGTTTGTTGTTATAAATTTGAAGAACTTATACATTACTCGAGTCAATTCTTTATTTTAGAGGATAGAATCCTGACCGATGAAGGATATTTGTATAAATAAGCAGATGGAGTATTTATATATTATGGCTATATTGAAAAACATAGTTAAAATTCTATTTAGTGAATAAATTTATTTCAAATATCTCCATCATATTTATTTTATAAATTATATTAATATTGTATTTAAATATGACAAACAATAATCTGGTTGATGACCAATCAAATTTGGTGAGGTCACAGGTCTTGAACCCATGACTAGAGAATGATAAGGGTTTCATGCCAACCACTGACCAACACAATGTGATTATTAATATGTCATTTTTTTACTTACAAAAATTCAATATTAAATATTAACTCCAAACTATTAGTGTAACTTTTATGTTAATAGATTAATGTGATAACCATATTAGATTTAAAAAATAGTTAGAGATGAATGTAAAGACTTGTTTTATGGGCCTTATGATCCATTAAATGTGCTTCAGGGATCATAGTTAATTCTCAGATATCCTTTTATTAAAGTAAGGGATGAATTATAATTTTATTGCAGAAAAATAAAAAGATAGAATTGGTCATATTTAATTTAAAAATATAATGTATGTAAATTTCGATATATCTTAGGCAGTAAAATAATTACCCAACATTAGGAAACTAATCATAAAAGAAATTTTTTCCTAATACATTAATTTTTTTCGAACTAATGGCCTTGTAAATTATTCCATATTTATGGATTTGAGGCCCTAAATATTCCATTAATCATTCTCATATTTTTGATTGATGACCTCAATAAGTCCCTATAAATATTTATTCTTTTTCTCAAAGTATGGATCTCTAATTTCCGCTAATCTTCTCTTACATGGAGATAGTTATTTATTAGTCCATGTGACATTTCTATATCACATTCTATCTTTTCTAAAAGATATTTTATATACCCTTATCATGATGTGTGGTTTTAAATATAGAAAATATCAAACATTCTAGTACAAATATAGAGATTAAATTGCGAGGACACAATTTAATTAAGGTGGAGAGAATGTAATACCCTGAAAATATAACACAGGAACATTATATTCGATAGCATGTATGACATGAAACACCAAGAAATTAAGGGAATATACTATCATAATAATGTATGAAATATTTACTATTTTAAATAAATTAAATATATTATATTACATGAAATGCACATGACACTGATTTAGCATACATCGTACACAATAACGAGTTTGTTCAATTTCTTTCATTAAACAGAAGACCGAGTTTTACCAAACAATAATATATTATTAAAATATTATTTTTTAATATAATTAGATATAACCTAGCTATTAAATTTTTGTTTATGAATAGTGTTAACTGACATATGAAAATCTATGGTTTAAAAAAATATAAAATTAATTCATAGGTTACCAAGTAATTAGAAATGAAAATGTAAGAACCAATTGAATATAAATGATATATTTTTATTTTTATACTCCTAGAGTTATTTCTAATTACTAAATAAAATTAATTAAAAATAATGAGTCATATTAATTATATATATATATATATATATATATTATATTCAACCAAATATTTTTTATATTAATACAATATATTCGATAAGCATACGATAAGAACAAACTCAATATTAATCATAAAAACCTATATTATAATGAGGACATTTTTACTGCCTTTTAATAGAAAAACTATTTTTAATAAATTTTTTGAAGTTTATAAATTTTAAATTTCAAAATAAACTTAACCATTTAATGAATAAAAAATTATGTTAGGAAAATGTTTTGTATTTTTTGTGAAGTTTCATTTTTGATGAACAGTGAAAAACTGAATTTTAACTCAAAACTTCTTTTTCGTCTAATTTATTTATAAAGATAAATTATATTATTAATTTGTTTTAAATTTAAATTACATTATATTTTATCAATTAACCCAATTTTGGTCATTGTAATAAATTTTACTATGAAATTTGACAAAAAAACATTGGAAACATTTTAATGCTTTTACTTCAAAAACCTACATTCTCATCTCGTCTGGGGGATTAAATTGAAATTAATTTCTACCAGTTATGTGGTTATAATTTGGAAAAGTGGATTAAATATTTTTAATAATCATATTTTATAATTTATAATATGGTTTACATAATATTTTACAAAAACTAATAGTGAAAGTAATTAAAATTACGTACAATGATTAATGTGAAATTATGCTTAAAAATGGACTAAAACTTAATCCTAAGGGACAAAATGACCTATAAAATTGTATAAAAGATATTTTACGATCAAATATAGACACTATACTCCCTTATATTTAATATGGATCATTATTGGAACCACTTTTATTTGGAAAATTTGGTTCAGATTCCCTTTTTTAAAATTTACAAGAGTGTCACTCCTCCTCCACTATAAAAAGGAATCATATCCTCCCATTTCCTAAAACCAGTCAAGAATCATTTGATCAACCAATATATGACCAAATATATCCTCAAAATCATTCATCTCACTATATAATCCTCTACTTTATCATAAATCCATCCAATGAATCCCTTTGCTACAAACCAAAATGGGTTACCCGATTAAGAGGTAGCATCTTTCGTCATGCTCTATAGTATTGTTTCCATTCTCCACCCCATAAACTCTAATTATTCCATTATTATAAAAAAACATATTATAATAAATATACATATAATTTTTTATGTTAATTTTTCTACCTAAACTTATAATCAATTTCATATAATGGTTAATAAACATACAGTTTATTTGTACGGCGAACTACCGCCTCACAAAACGATGATTATTTGTTTTTCCTTTACCACAATTAATGGTTGGAAATTATGATGTAAAAAAATTTATATATGATATATATTATATTTATAATGTATATATCATTCTTTAATTTTTATAATGAACATACCTTTATGCTTTTCATTTTGTGTAAATAAAAAAACATCATTTATGGAAGTGTGGATTATCGCCTCCTAAAAGAGATGTGATTCGATCACATGATACTTAGAATTTATAAAGTATGGTTCTAATTAAACATATTTGAAATAAAAATATATTTTATATTAATGACATAATTATATCTCTATAAATTTAATATATTATTTTCCTTATTACTCTTTCACACACTTAAAAAGTGATAATATCATCTGTGGTCGTGTGGAATACCACCTCCCCGACACAATGTGATTTCTTTTACATCACTAGAATTATATATATAAGTATATATGATTAAATGATATATTATTTATGGTATGATGATAGTAATTAAAATATTAATTTTACTTACCTTCTTTCCATAATGATCTTTGAAAAATTGGGACGTCACTCATGTGTACGTACAACCTACCATCTCCATGATTGTAACATTGGTTCATATTTCATAACCATATATAAGGATTGATTTTAAAATTATAATTTATATAGAAATATGGTAATAAGGTCATTATAATTTTAATGTATATGTTATGTAATGACCACTTTGACCAAATATGACCTTCCAAATCTTTTTTTAACACATAAATTGAATTTTTTCATAACACTTAATGTAAACATAATTATTTAATTAGTTGTATACAAAATATTATTAAATGAAATAAAATTTATGTTAAACATGGAAAATTTTCTCAATATAATAAATAATAAAAATATTTTTATTATTTATGAATATAAAGACACACAAGTCAAGTCATAATCAAGGTAAGGTATTTCATCTTAATTTACATTCCAATGATACTTATTTGTTGTTATGTGCTTAGTTTATTCTATATGGTGTATATAATGACAACTGAAAATTTATATAATGAAACTAATTTTTAAAATGATATCAAATGTTTCATTTAATTTTATTCCTTCTTGTGTAATATGATTTAAAATGTATCAATGTTGTATAGAACACTTTATAATTTTTAAATATTATTTTCCTCAGTAATAATTATAATGATATTTCTTTTCTTTTCAAGTAAATTATATGTCCATTGCTCAATAAACCCTTTAATTTTAATCTACTCTAGTTATTCATGATTTCTTCAAGTATTAGTACTGGTTTTAAACTCTTTGGTACTCAAAATATTTTGGAAAATGTTTTTTTAGAAAACCCAACTTCATTCCCTCATTAGTCGGAGAACATATTTTCCTCTAAAAACTATGTTTTATGAAAATAGTTACAAAAAAGTTTTCAACATTCCCAAAATGACTAATTAAATACATTTTTACCATTTTTTGTATTACTGATTTATTCAAAGTAATCTTCTTATGTCTTTCTAATAATTTATTATTCTAACCTTTTCCCATGAAAAATGAACGTTCTTTTTACCTCATACGACATGTATATATTTACCCACCATAATATCTTTGAATATTATTTTGAATTTTTAAAAGGATACTTTTCAAAATAAAATGTTTTAAAATTTTATTTTCAAAGAAATTTTTTTTCAAAAGTTTTTTCAAAACAAAAGAATAGTTTCTAAAATAATGTTCTGAAAATACCTTTCTATAATATTTAAATTTAACAATTAATAAACCCTTTATCTTACTCCCCATGGGATATGTTGTATTGATACCATCCTTATCCTTCATCTATATGATTCATGATTTATTTGGACAAGGATAATATTCACATTCACTTCTATTATTTCTTCATTATTTACCTTGAAATGTTAAAAATTTCTATGATCATTGAAAAATATATTTCCCCTAATTATCCATATCATTTATCAGGGATATATTCATTGCATAAATTGAATATCTTTTTTAGGTACAGTTTTTACTTTGATATTTATTTGATTAAATAAGTAAATATTAATAAATACATATTTTTCTTTCAATATGGTTATTTAATGAGGAATATTATTTACTTTGATTATTTTATATGAGGAATGATTTAGAATATTAATGACTGGTGGGGATATATCTAAATCCTCATTTCAATTCAACCACATTCTTAATTTTATACCCTTTTTCCAAATTTTTTATTTTGGGATATGTTATTCCATATCCGAATAGCTTCCCATGTGATTTATAAATGATGAGAGACATATTTCACTATCATTAATCCCTCTCATTAAACTATATTAACACCTGTTTCCATGCTGAAATTTGGTAAGGGATCCTCAGCTTTACTTCTTTATTCATGTTTTATTATAATCTTATGACATCTATTCAAATTAATAATCTTGGTATATGTCTTTAAATGTCCCTATTACTTCCCAGTTTTTGTAAAAATGATGAGAAACCCATTTGTATCTCATCAACTCATTTTATGAAATTTTATGTGACATTGTTATACTGTTGATATTTACCCATCATTTTCCATTCCAAAACAAATGTGTAATGAATAACATACCCATTTCATATCAAGGGTTTTTAACATTATACACAAATAATTCTTAAACATGGTATTTACATGTATATATTCCACACTCCGTGATCATTGAATAAAATTTATGATGAATGAATCCATGTTTTATAATCAATGTGGAACACTTTAAAATAATAAATAAATGAATGTGCTAGATTCACCCATAATTATATATCCCTCCAATGCATTGGGTATGTTTTAGTCTCATGATATGTCATATTGGGATAGGGATTCAAATTGATTATATTATGAGACTTTTTCCATCATGATGTACTGATATATATCCTTGAATAATGATTATGATGTAGTGTTTTAAGTTGTTTTCACATTTCCCATATTGGATTTATGATTATAATGGAATATCATGTGTCATTGTTCATTTTTATGATTCCTACTCCTTTTATACCATATTGATATGAATATTTTATAACATTTATTAATATCTTCATGTTATTCTATTTTTATTCCATCACTGAGCTTTATAGCACACCCCTTTTGTATATATGTCCCTAGGTAGTCCTGTTCATTTTCAGGTACAAGAATGCTTGAGAAGTTTATAATAAAGATGTTGTTTTCCCTATTTAAATTTTTATGCAATGTACCTAATTCCCAAATACAGAAGACATATCAATCTTCTAGGATGTATTTGGTGTAATATTATGTAATAAATCATTAATTAATGTGTAATAAAGAGTGGGGTTGTTATATGGTTGTTCTTGGATTATACGTATAGTTTATGATTGATTATGATATACCCTATAGTACCTATAATTATGGATAATTAACCATTAATAAATATTTTAACTAATGTGATTTTGTCTTAAATGAAATGAAAATCATGATAATTCTGTGAACCATGGAATTAGTTGGATTATGTTGGCAGTTTTTGTACATTACATGATTGTTAATGAAATATGAATGGAATAATGGTAATTAATGGATAATAAACACATTAATGTGAATATAAATATAAAATGAAAATAAATTAATTAATTTCATCATCAATGTTTTTCTTCATATAGGATATATATTCCTTTGTAGTGAATGTCGGTTGTCTAAGTAACAATAGTTGTAGTTGATCCAAATACTCGGATATAAATATAGTGTGGTTTGTAGAAATATTATATCATGTTTTTTTTGTGATTTTGTGCACTAACTCACCCATTTAAGTATGTATAATTACACTTTATATACACAATGAGGGTATTTTACCATATATTGAGGCTGTAGATGAGTAGATTTTTTATTATCCCATTTGGCCCTATTATCTTCTCTTGGTAGTATTATGTGGTGGTATACATTGTGGCTATATTTTCCCAAATATTTTTGTAGATGGATGCTATTGATTATGGTTGTGTCACATACATTTATCACTATATATAGTATCAGATAGATTATTATATGTATTATGTGTAATTTATATGATGGATCGAGGTATAATACATTACATACATGTTGTGGTTGATCCCAACAACTACTCAGTTACTATTTGGATACATTGTATATAATGAAGTGATGGTCTAATGTATGAGGTGAAACATATTTTATGATGATATTATGTAATGAAACTGATTCCTTTTATGTTACATTAACCCTAATATATTTGGTCTACTTTATTTCTTTCGGAGGGAGATGACTGAGGATGTGTGAGGTGGTGGTATAATGGAAAAATATAGGGGAAGTGGTAGTTGTGTAACATCTTTTTATATTATATTATATGATATATTATATAAAATACATGGTGAGAAATAGTTATGTTGAGGTTAGGAAAATAGTATACCTACTTAGGTGATCGGTTAGTTTCACAGGTTGTTCATTTGGATTTAGAATGCATTAATTAAATTCTACACAAGTGGATCTTAAGAGAATCCTACTAATTCAACATATTTTTCTAACTCCATGTAAATAAAATTGTTTTTCAGTTATTAAAGAGTATATTGTGGATCAAGATTGACTTTATTATCTCATGGTTTATTCAGAAGTGGTTTTGATTTCATGGTTACAATAAAGGTTTCTGCTTTTCACTTATATTTTTTTATTGTTTTTTAGTTGTAAAAAATTACATGAATGTGTTTGGAATATTTTTTTATCTTTATCTTGACAAGAATTTTTTCTTGTTTATATCATATTTCTAATATTTTAAATCTTATAGGGTAGTGCTTCTCATCTATGTATATTATATACCCTCAATTTCTATTTCAAATTTATGTACTATTGGATTTAGGATTCATGTATTATTTTTTACATTAGCTCATTGTTTGCATATGAAAGGTACCTTTGGGGGTAAGTTCATGGAATATACTAATGAATAGTGAATTTTTCTAATGTGGAATATAAATAAAATAAATATCTTTTATTTGAATATTTTTCAATGAAAATAGATTCATACCCCTTCTAAATATCGTTTTCCATACGTCAAAATAGATGATGTTGGTAATGTATTTCTTGAAGGGGAATGGGAGTTCCTAACTTTAAATTCCCTTGTAAAATATTCAAATATAGGAATTTTTATTGATTCTATCGATTAGTTACTACTATATTAATATAAAAATATAAATTCCACTTCCTGTTATGGAAGATATCATAATTTTTCATTCATCATAGGGCGATGTGCTTTGTGGGAGGCACATAATAAATCATTGAAAATGGGAACCTGAGAACAAAATATTAGAGATTTTTTTATCTTTGATAATTTCTATGAGAAAAAATGTATAAATGAAATATTGGTCCCCCACTCCATGAATCATCTTTTATGGGTTTTCTCACACACATTTATGATTGTTCAGTTATATGAATAGTCATCATGATCATTTCACACACATAATGATTATTTCAAAATTAACACCTATAGAGCCTCTAAAAAAATCCTCAAGTGTAGTGGATGTATTATTTAAAATGGTAGGTGATATATTTTTATGGCATTAAACACCTTTTATGAATGTGGAATCCTCTTATAATGGAATCAAAATTTATTCTCAATGATCTTTTTCCTTACTAATTTTATAATATCCCTTCTTATAATATGGGAGTTGACTCACCATTTCTTATTACATATCACAGATCTAAAAAATCATTCAATGTTCCTTCATCAAAATCAGTATAAAATGTAATGTATTGATTAATCTGGGTAGTTGGATTACCCACACTTCGTATGAGATTAATAAATCAAATGACCTATTAGTATCCAAAATAAATCATAATGACACCACAAATTATATAATGTTTATGTTCTCATCCTACTAATTGAATTATCCTTAATAGTGGGGATACACTAGTTCTAAACCACTTTATAACACATTGAAATATTCGTTAGTTTTTTTTCACCCACTTTGGATAATATAATTTTAAATATTTCGAGATTTTATAGTATTTATAGGAATATATAAATGATATTTACCTAAATCATATTAAAAATTATTTAAAAACTATTATTTTTTATCAATTACACTTCTATAGAAAATATTTATTAAATTATAACCATATTTTTCATTTTATAATCATTACATTGATATATTAATTATTATATTAAAAAATAATTTTAATTAATATATAGTGAATTTTTTTATTTTGTTAACTATTGGGTTTTCCTTAGAAGAATTCATATTTTTTCTTAAATGTCATATATAAATTTTAAACATTTTTAATTATGTTCATGGTATTTGGTCTATACTAATGAAAATAAAATTTATTTTATTTATATATGATAATCATAATTTTATCAGGAAGAATACATATTAAATATAAAATAAATCTATTATCTAATGGCCAATAAGAAATGGTGAAATGTTGTTTTTACTTGTCATTGAATCATTTTAAATATTTTTTTTATTACTAGTGAGTTTTTTTTACACTATAATAGGATGATTGATGAGATCGTGAAGAATAATGATCCTAAAAATAACAATATACGAGTATTTTTGAAGATTTATAGAAATAAAATTTCATATTCAAGTATATTATGTTAACCATAGATACATGGTCTCCAATTTTTTTTCTTTTTTCAACTAATGTTTTCAAAAATTATGGATTGACTTGTAAAAAATTATTATATGTGTTTGTGATATATTGGGTTTTATAGAGTATGGTATAAGTGGTCAAATGATTTATTTGGATAAAATGATAAATGAGTTATGTTTTAATTTTTTTTATTTTAAAGTAATCAAATTTTTTTGGTGTTAATTAACATAATTTTTGTACAATACATGGTTTAATTAGTTTAAATAGTTGTTTGTATTAGTTGTAGTAACATTTTGTGGTTTATAACATGTTGGGGAATATTTCATTACTATACGATATAGTAAAATCAACACATAATGGTTAAAATCATATTCGAGAGGAATTATTTTGGAGGAAGGTAACTAAAACATAATGATTTTAATGTATATAAATGTTTGAAGATTTATTTCTATAAAACCATTACAACTAAATATCATCACATCGTGTAAAAAAATATCATGTCCTGGTTTATCAAATAATTATAAATATTTTTTGTTTTTGTAATATCATATTTGGGGATAATTGAGATAATTTATAGAGAGAGAGAAATTCAAAGAGAGAATACATTACACTAGGGGGATAAGAGATGAATATTTTGAATAAGAACAAATGAAGTACATAGAAGAATCATATATTGAAGAATAATAATGTAAATTCTCAAGTATATTGTATCTTAAGAAACATGAAGATTCACATGGTCTTGGTAATTTATGTTACTATTGATGATGTAAAATAGTGTTTTTATCTAAGACATTCCATTAAGTAATTTTGTAGGCTATTACATGTTAGGATTCATTCCATCTATAAAATGATGATTCAAAACATTGGATTCAAATCTATAGTCTTATGGAAGTATAATTTCAGTGGAGGTAGGCTGGTTAAGAATATACATTTTCCAGAACAAGGAGTATAGGTGGTGGTGATCAGATAATGAAATAAAAAAATATGTCCCATGTGTTTATCCTTGTGATGGAGATATATAACATCAAATATATACTTACATAATATTATTTGGATTATTTTTAAAATTATATGTATTAATCGTCAATAATATTTGTTGGATTAATTTTCACATTAACTGGAAGATAGTAGTCATGGTAAAGGAATCATTTGGAAACCAGGGGGAGTTGTGATGATTGGTGGGTCCCATAAAAATGTTGAAAGGTGGTGGACCCAGTTGGTTTGTTGTACCCCACTATAAAATTCAAGTTGGTCCACATATTAATTAAGTGTTTTTATAACTGTTTAATGTGATTTTATGTGGTATTAATGCATGGAACAAGTAAACTTCATATCGCTTGTAAAATAAAATAAAGACACAATATTCCCCTAATGATATATGGAAAATGTCCACACCCTATAATTTTTTCCATTATTGTTAATTTAATTTTTATTATGTATTTTTACTCAAATATTTGTGTTTTATTGGTTAGATTAGGTTGGGGATCATTATTTATGACATATATGTGGTTTGCATTATATGTTATAGTACATCATGGTCATAAAATTCTTTTAGTTTTCAAATTCATGAGCTTTGTTCAAGTATTATAGCCTATAGTGCTTTTCATTATGAGTATTAGTGGTATATCTAGATCCTAATAAGTTTTTCTAGATTTTAAGATCCTAGGTTTCCTTGATGTATGTATATTTTCATTACGGTTAAACGCTTGTTAAATTTTCATTTTTTGTCTTAGACCCTATGTCGGGTTATTGGATGGTTGGCTTGTATTGGGAAAGAATATGTTGGAGTGTTGTGAACTATTTGTAGCCCAATTACAGAAAATTTAAATGAAAAAAACATCATGCAAATCAATTTCACGATGTTTAATGGTCTATCCATAACCTTTCATGACATGTAGATTTTCTTTTCCAGAATGGGAAAACAGGGCATTAAACTTTGTGTAAGGTAATTAATCATCGTGTAATTTCATGAATCCATTTTTTTAAATGAGGTAGTGGCCTCTTATTATCTTAAAAAAAACCTCAACCCTTATTTACACATTTTAGAAACAAAGAAGTAATAAAGGTAGGATCTTCTCTTAGTTGCAGATCCAGACTATTTTTCTTCCACCATCAATCTCATTGGAATTGTGCCAGTAAGAACTTGATTCTTTTTTAACCATTACAAATTGTTCAGAACAGTAATTGAGATTCTTAGGTGTAGGATCATATGCCCTAATTTATATTTCATCATCCATTTTTCATATTTATCTTAAAACTAGGTTAATTAGGACTTTATACTGGATGATCACTCTACTACAAAGCTAAGTTTGTTGGTATATACTTTGCTTTCAGTTTTTGATGTTTTATAGATTTATCTTCCCTTTTATTGTCCACCAAAATCTTTGGTGTGGGCTAGGTTTTGAAATGTAAATCTGAAATATATAGTAGGACCTGTTAGGGATTCCCTTAGGTTCCTCGAGATATGATGGTGGATTTTTTTCCCAAACTGGAGGCCACCCAAGGGGTGTGCCATGACTTTTCTTTGGTTTTGACCTTTGATAAACCAACCAAGGGATGTGTTTTTTGGTTTTCCAATATTTAAGAAGCTCGGTTGTAATTTAATGAGTTTAGTTTACATGATTAGGAGATGTTATTTGTCATGGCCTTGTGTTTCCAGAATATTCCATGCTTAACATGATTAGATGTCTTGAAAAAAATTTGTTAAATGAGTGTGTATACTCATTGGTTGTTTTTAGATTTCTTAAATGGATTTTTGTGATTAATGGGTTGGTATACCCATGTGATTTGTTTAATGGATAATTGTGATAAATTGTTGGGCATACCAATGTTTGTTGATTTAAATAAAATGAAATATATGATTATGTAGAATCATATGGATTTCAACTGTTTGTTAAATGGTATGAATGAATGATAGTTTAAATAGATGTGATGGATGGCTCTCCATGGATCTGGAACACGGTAGTGGAAACCTTGGTTGAGTATGCACCTTAGGTCTTGATTCCATGGGATGCATTAGGATTTACTACCCCTGGGATCTGGATTACTTGTAATCACATAGGACATATCGATACACATTCTCCTAGGACTCTAACCGGTGCCTATATCGATTTCCCATTGAGATGGTCATGGGACTCAATGAGGATTTCATGGTCTTTAACGCCTTAGATTTGGCCATTTTTGGCTTACCAATAATTATATGGAAATGATTTGGAAATTATGATACATATTATAATATGGAAAGGCTGTGGAAATTGTGGTATGCTTCATTATACAGATCGCCCATGGGATATATGCCTTGGTTGTATGGTAAGGATATGGTTTTTTTGTATGTATTATTTATATGGAAATTCCATGTGGACTGTGTATGGATGGTTGTATAGAGAGGACATTTTGTTTATTTATATTTTTTGTGGCATCCTTGTTACTACTTACTTACAATTGTTTAGCATAATGCATTGTGATTCTTAGAATTGTATAGGTATTTGTGTGGAAACCAACTGCGATGTTTTCCTCACATCTTGTTTGGGCCTCCTTGGGGGCCCAAACAGATTATATGGTTGTAGGTGATGGTAGGGGGAAGAGACCTATTAGTAGTTGTTGATCATTTCTATGAAGGAGGGGAGCATGGGACCAAGCTAAGGCTTGCTATACTATGAGAACTTATTGGTTTTTTGGTAATTTTGGATACATGTATTGTATTGTTTTCAATATACCTTTTTTGGATGTTTTCTATATACATGTATCATCTCAATCATTTTATATGCTCTATATTTTTTAGATTTCTATCTATTCTTCCTATGGAGTTGTTGTATTCTTGTTCTAGTTATTCTTATGTCTATATTTTGTTGAATTTTGGTGTGAAATACACTGGTAATGAGGGAATAGTCTTCCCAATGACTCACATAGACCCTCACTACTAGTCAGCAACCTCTAGCATTTGAGAAGATGGGCTTGAGGCATTGTAGCCAACTGGGATCAGGGAACTATTGAGTGGTAATCGGGTTTGGGACATTACAAAGTGGTATTAGAGGATTTATTTTCTATCTTGACATACTATTTTGTGACAATAGATATGTATAGGAAGCAAATGGAATTTGGTAATGAGATGTGCCATGGAGTAGCTATCCCGCATACAGTGAAAATACAAATTACCTCGAATTGAATTTTAATTTTCTATATTTTGATGGATACAGTTGATTTGATCTCATAGTTGGTGACTCAAATGATTTATGGTGTTACTATTAATATGATTATTGTTTTAATTTCATCACAACTTGATGATATGAGGTATGTCATCTCATGCATCATATAGTCACTTGATAGAAATAACATGTAATTCATTATGCCATTCCATTTATGATGCATTATATGACGCATTGTATTTTGATAGGTGATATGATATTTCTGCCTAATATTGTGTTCTATCTTGTGCATTGGATATAAAAGTGACGTCATCTTTAAATTCATAAGGTTTATGGGCCTTTATAGACTAGGAAATGATGCTATTTTTTTAAAATATAATTTTTATGTGAATTTTATATGTTTGGATTATATGGGCATCAAATTTTGGTTCATGAGTTGTTATGGGCCCTCATGGATCATAACATAGTGGACCATGGGTTAAAAAAATTAACAATTTAATGTTAAATGAAATTTAATGAAATAGAAAATAGAGACTCGACCTAGACCCAACTTTTGAGTTGTAAAGATGAATAATTTCAAGTGGTTTGGTGAATTTTCATTATATTTTCCTTAATTTGGAGTAGTTTATGGGTTATGCCTTGGTTCTAAGAGGGTTTTGACCTATCCTATTCTTTTGAGCTGAGACGCTATGATATTTTTCTTTTTTGAGGCCTATGTTAGGAATTATAGAGACATGTCACCACGACGACCTCCAGGGGTATTCCGCGAGGGAGGAAATGACCATGCTCATGAGGTGGGAGGCCATGTCCTACTTGTTGATCATACTTTAGTATAGGGAATGGAACGAGGGGATATTTCAGACATAGTTTTTGATGCACAGTTCTGTGAAGGCTTATTTCATTATATGCACATATTTTAGGGGGCACCTAAGCATGTCTTGCCTATGGTTGTTCTAACATGGGTGTTCCAATAGACCATACTCCCACGTTTTCAGGGTATAAAAGTTCACATGCAGTTGGGATGTGGTTTGATACCACATTATTTATCTTCGATCATCTAGAGACACCACTTGAGAGGAGGTTCATGATCTCTATGTACATTCTATGCGGATCAGTAAAACTCTAATGGGATGTTTTTAACAGAGTAGATAGGATGAGATATATGGGTTGAACGGATTTCTAGACCCGCATCTTAAACTAATTTAACCGCGAGCCTCTATAAGTAGAGATATCTAGTGAGTTCATGAATTTAGAGAAAGGCATGATGACAGTTGGATTATTAAAAATTATTTATAGAGTTGTAGTATTTTTTACTGATGTACCTTGCTGATGAGTTTCCTAGAGTGAGACACTTTAAGAAAGGTCTCCAAAATGCTTTGAAATATCAATTCAACATGTTCTGGTTGACCTCTATGACTAAAATTGTGAATGAGGTGCTAATTAAGGAGTGGAAGCTGAGCAGGGTTGGGGGTGTAGAGCCGGGAAGTGTTGTTTCTAGACCCTATGGATTTACATCACCAAGAAAAAAGTGTCATTTTGTGGATCCCATGAGATTATCACCATTCTGGATGTGAGTACTGGTTTCTTTGTGTTTTTTCACCACTGTGGAAGGAGAGGCCATATAAAGAATTAGTGAAACCATGACCTAGTCAAGTGTCGAGGTTGTGGAATAATGGTCCAAATGTAGCAGTTTTACATGACCTTCCTTCAAGTTTTGAGTGGTTCGGGGTCAGCTCTGACACCAGGTTTAGGAGTAGGTTCCTCGGCTTCACATTAGTTTGGGAGTTAGAGTATAATGGGCCGATTAAGCCAATGAAGTAGTGGTCGTGGTAGAGGTATCCAAATTACAGTTACACCAATACATCAGAGTGGACCTACACCTGAAAATGAGGTTGTGTCACAAGGCTATGGTGTAGGCTAGTTCTATTCTGTATAGCCTTACCCAAAGGAAGAGGGTGATGGACTATCTAAGATGAGATGTACAGTCTTAGTAGCCTCTACTATTACATCCTCTCTTTTTAATATAGGTGCATCTGATAGTTTCTTATTTCGACTTGTGGTGAAAATTCATGCACTTTTTGTGGTATTTTGACGGTGTTTAATTCTAGACACACCATTGGGAATCATAATGGATGATGTGCACTAGTGTAGGGATTTCCACCTTAATGTTGGTTGGTGTCACTTCATCTGGGATATTTATGTCCTCGAGATGATAGGGATTGGCGTCGTTATCATAATGGATTGGTTGGTAGATTATTGAGCATATGTTGACTCTTATCACTAGAGGGTGACTTTTATATTACCAAAGGGTGTATTGTTTACAAAAAAGGGTGAATGGGATGTCCAAGAAAGCAGAGTTAGACCAGAGAATCGTGGGCTGGTCAGATGATAGCCCAGATTGCTAGTTTTTTTGGATGATCAGGGAGTGAGTCGGGTGGAATTTTTTCCAATGGTTTAGCACTTTAGGGATGTCTTTCTAAATGAATTTTCTATGTTACCTATTGATAGATAATTTGATCTCTCCATTGATCTACTACTCAGTGCTACATCAGTATCCATTCATCTTTAAAGGATGGATATGATATAATTGTAGGAGATCAAGAGGCGTCTACAGTATTTGGTACTGAAGGGTTTTATTCAACCCCATAATTCTTCGTGGGGTTCTCTGGTCCTTTTTTCAAAATAGGTGGATGGTACCCTTAGGCTATGCATGGATTATTAGAAACTGAAATAGATGACAGTTAAAAACCGATATCCCCTTCCATGAATATATGGTCTATTTGATCATCTTTGAGGAGCCTGAGTGATATCAAAAATCGATTTAATGTTCATATATCATCAGGTGTGTGTTTCACCTTCAGGCATACCTCATATAGAATTTCATAAAAGGTATAGAATGTATGAGTATCTGTCCATGTCATTAAATCTCATGAACACCCCATAAGTTTTCATAGCCTTGATGAACCAAGTTCTCCAACCTTACCTGGATTCTTTGGTGGTGGTGTTCATGGATGATATCTTGGTGTATTTTAACACTCAACAAAACCATGCCAACCATCATGATATCATTTTTAATATATTGATAGAGCATCATATATATTCTATGATCACAAAGTTCCACTTTTGGATGGATAATATTCACTTATGGGGCCACATCATCTTGGAGACAAGAGTACTAGTGGACCCAGAGAATGTGAGAGTTGTTGTTTCGTTGGAATAGTCCATGAAATATTTTGACATACAAAGTGTCTTGGGGAAATATAGATACTATATGCATTTAATAAAGTAATTATCATTCTTATCATCACTATTGATGATCTTGAATAAGAAAGGTCTTGTTTTTTAGGGTCATATTCTTGAAAGACACCCTTTCAGTAGATCAAAGGACATTTGACATCAGCACTAGTCCTGATACTACTAGAGAAGGGAAGGAGTTATGCTTTTTATTATTACACATCAGGTATCAGGATGTGGGTAGTGTTGATGTAGGGGATATAGTTAGGGAATATAGGTCTCATAAGATGATTCCACATGAGCGTAAATACCCAATGCATGATCTTGAGCTAGCTGTAGTTGTTCATGAATTGCACTATTGGAGACATTATTTATTAGGAGATAATTTTGTGGTGTACACAGACCCCAAAATCCTCATGTATATTTTTACATAGCATGATCTGAATTTTAGGTAGCAGATGTGGGTGGAGTACCTTCAATCATTTTACATTGAGATTTCTTACACACCTGGTAAAGGCAATGCAGTAGTCGATGCACTGAGTATGAGGACTCAGATATTGGTGTCCAGCAGGACAGTAGTGAGTGTCAGTATATAGTGCTGTTCTTTGAGATGCATATGGAAGTGCATGACAATTAGGGGAAAACTTATCTATAATCCTTAACTGTGAACTCTACCCGACTGGGCACAGTTAGTATTTAGCATCTATCAGATTCTAAGGGTCCAGTACTACATGAGTGTGTGTCAAGTGAGGATCCACCTCTAGGTTGTACTGTAGGTCAAGATTATATCTCATTCATCCATGGACATGTTTGGATTCTAATGGATATACACAAGGAGATAATACTGGAGTTTCTTGCTTTATATTGGTAAGTGAACCTCAGAGTCACCAAGATGTATCATGAATTGATATATTAGTACTAGTGGTCATGTATGAAGAAAGAGGTAGCTGGTTTTGTTAAGAGTTGTTCCACCTATCAGGAGGTGAAGCCAGCATATCAGTGACTAGTGGGGTTTTATATCAGTTACCTATTCTATAGTGGAAATGTAATGATTTCATGATGGATTTCGTGACTGTTTTACCATGGGATCCTTAAGGTAATTATGTTTTGTGGGTTATTGTTGACAAGATCATGAAGTTTTCTCATTTCTATCCAATTAAGGAGACCGTCAATGTTGATGAGATTTGAATGTTATATATCTGTGAGTTTGTATGACTTCATAAGTTCCCAATCACTATCATTTCACATGGGGATGTGCACTGTATGCCTTGTATCTGGAAACATTTTCAGAGGTTGTTGGGTACACAAGCACGTATGAGCATAGCATACCACCCTCAAAATAATGGCTAGTCATATCATATGATACAAGTGAAAGAGGAAATGATGAGAGCTTGCATCCTGAATTTTAGGGGCTCTTGGGAGAGGCACATTCCCATGGTTGAGTGATCAAAAAATAAATTATATGAGGAGAAAATAGAGATGTAACCTTATAAGGCTTTGTATGGTATTCCATGTTGATTACCCCTATGCTGGATAGAGGCAAGTGATATATCTTTACCGGGACCACATCTTGTAAAAAAGTCTTCTTAGTAGGTCTAGTTGATTTAGAGGGAGATGGTTATAGCACAGTATCATCAGAAATAATATGTTGATCACTGTAGAAGACCTCTAGAGGTTGAGTTCGGGAATTGGGTTTTCTTTCATGTTTCACTAAGGTTGGGACATAGACGAATTTGGAGACTGGGTAAAATTTAATCACAATATATTAGACTATTTGAGATTCTAGAGAGATTCAGATCGATATCCTATCAGTTGTAGTTACATGAAAGGTATTGAGCCATGCACAATGTCTTCCATGTATCTCATTTTTTCCTCTATCATTCAGACTTGTCCAACACTTTTCAGCCCGAGGAGGTTGAGTTTCTGGTTGATGCATCCTTAGAGGAGCATCTAATTTGTATTATTGATAAGAGCATGATGGTTCTCTGAGGCTGGTCATTTCTTACAGTATGTGTTTGATGGAAGAACAATATTTTTCAAGACTAGACTTGGGAGTGGGAGTCTGACGTACGTACTTAGTGTCCAGAGTTGTTTTCAGACAAATCTTGACCACCCTTGAAAGTATAATTTGAGAACAAATTGATTTAAGTGGATAAGATTGTAAGTTAATGGGTTTTCCTTAAGGTACAAATCTTTTCGTTCTAGCTAAATGCTAGTTAAATTTAACTGTTTTTTCTTAGATCCTAAGGTGGTCCATGGGATGGTTGGGTTTTATTAAGAAATAATAGGTTGGAGGGTTATGAATTGGCTGAAGTCCAATTACATGATATGTAATTGGGATACACATTGCGTAATTCAATTTCATGGATTGTAATGTTTATGCCAGAACCTTTCATGATGTGTAGGTTTTCTTTTCCAAAAATGGATAATAGGGTATTACACTCCATGTAATGTAATGACATGTCGTGTAAGGAAATTACAAGTTCTGTAATTTTTTGACAATGTTTTTTAAAATATGGTAGTGGCCTCTTATTTTTTTTAAACATAACTCTCACCCCTATTTTACACATAAGGGAAACCAAGAAGGACTAAAGGTATTCTTAACACTATTGCAGATTCGGACCCCTTTCCTTCCTCTGTCGGTCTCATTGGAACTGCACCTGTAAGATATTGATTACTTTTTAGTCGTTATGGATTCTTTGGAACAATGGATGCACAATTTAGGATTAGGCTCATATGACCTAATTTCTTATTCTTCATACATTCTTAATATTTCATCCAAACTAAGGTGAATAAATACATGATACTAGATGAGCACTCTAATATAGAGATATGGCAGGCTATCTATACTTGTATTTCATCTTTTAATGCTTTGTAGATCTACCGACCCATTTTTCACCCGCCATACATTTTGGCGTGGGTTAAAATTTGAAATTTTAATTTGAAATAGATGTAGGAGGAAATGTTAGGGATTTTATTAGGTTTCTTGAGATATGTTAGTGGTTTTTTTTCCAACAAAAGGTCGTCAAATGGGTGTTACATGCCTTTCCATTAGTTTTAAACTTTTCTAAACAACCCAAAGTGTGTGTTTTTGAGTTTTCCTATATTAAAGAAACTCAATTTTAATTTAATAAGGTTGGATTACATGGTTAGGATTTTTTATACCCCCTTCCCTTGTGTTACCATAATAATCCATTCTTAACTTGATTATATGTCTTGAATGGAAATTTTTAAATGAGTGGTAACACTCATTGTTTGTTTTTAGATTTATTAAATGGATTTTCCTCATTAATGGGTGGGTACACCCATGTGATGTGTTTAATGGATAATGGAGATAAATGAGTGGGTATACACATGGGGTTTGGTTTAAATGAAATTAATTATATTAATGGGTAGACTAATATGGATTTAAATTGTTTGTTAAGTGGTATGAATGAATGATAGTTTAAATATATTCCTTGGATGACTCTCTATAGATCTAGAATGTGGTATTGGATTCCTTGTTTGAGTATGCACCTTGTGTCTTGATTCTATGTGATACCTCATGCATTGTTACACCCTTGATCCATCTTTCTTAGACTCATGTAGGACATATTGGTACGCATTCTCCTAGGACTCCAAAAAGTGTGTATAAATATCTTCAATTGAGATGATCCTGGGACTCGATGCGAATGCCTTGTTCATCAAAACCATGGATCCAACCCTTCATGGTCTATACTTCATTATAAGGGAATTTTGTGGAAATTATGATTCACTTCATTATATGGGAAGGCTATGAAAATTGTGATACACATTATTATATGGCTCGACCATGGAATATATGACTTGGTTTTATGAAATGTTGGTGAGTTTTTTAGATGGATTCTTTATACAGCATGTCCGTGTGGATAGGGTATGGATATTTGTACAATGAGGTCATGATGATTGGTTATATTTCTTGTAGTTTACTTGTTAGGAGATAAAAGTTTTTGTAAGGAGGCTTGATAGGATGTTTTTTATTTGTTGTTGTAGTATACATATGCCAAAGAAATTCACACGTATGTTACTTCTTACCCACAACTATTTATCTTAATGTATTATGCTTCTTAGAACTGTATAGATCTTTTGGTGGGAAACTACTATTATTTTTATCTTACGCTATGTTTGGGCCTCCTTTTGGACCCAAATAAATTATATGGTTGCCAGAGATGGTAGAGGAAAGCATCCTATTACTATTTTTTATCATTTATTTGGATTATGGAAGCATGGGACCAAGCTAAGGCTTGTGATTCTACAAGCACTTTTTTGTATTTTTTTCATTTTAGATTCTTGTATTTTATTGTATTTACATGTACATATTTTGGGTATTTTATAGATACATGTATCATAAACATCATTGTATATGATCCATATTTTGAGATTTCTATCTATTCTTTCTCAGTATCTATTGTCATCTTGTTTTAATACTTATGTTATTTGTATGTTGTTGACTTCTGCTATGATATTATCTGGTAATGAGGTCATAGTCTCCCCAATGACTCACATAGTCCCTCACTAATAATCGGAAATATCTAGAGTTTGGGGAGATTCTCTTAAGGACATGTAGTGAACTGGGATTGGGGAACTATTTAGTCACTTATGGGTTCAGGATGTTACATAGATATTTTGATGTAAAAAGACTCTTCACTCTCACAAGTAGATTCTTTAAATTAAACTCTTGTCTCATTGAATTTTTTATTCAGTAGGGGAGAACTATTTCATAAGTTATATCATTGAAAGGAAAAGATATTGATAGACATATTTGATAGGATGGGAATCATCTTCTTGAGGATGAAGATATATGAATTATCTATTTTAAAAGAATCAATCTGTTCTATTGAATGAAATAAATATGGGGGTAATGGACAATCATGAATGGGGGAAACATGTTAGGAATGAACATAAATTTATATGGAAATAATTTATGTTTCCAGGAAAAAAAATTCATTGTATAAAATAGTGGAGTTGATGAATGTTCTAGTAGATATGTATGAATATTCAACAATAATAAAAAAGGAGATCAATATATAGGTTTATTTGACATGAAAATTTTCGAAGGTAGACTAATATATAATCATTTCAATTACTATATAATTATTTTGAGTGTGCATTAATTTTTAAATTTATGTTCATATAAGATGTGTGGTATGTCTTATAGTTTTAATCACAACTATAATCATGAGATGTGATAGTGACTATTGTAATAAATTCTTATGTGAATAATAAATTAGTGTTTGAGGATGTTTAGGATATACTTATAAATAAAAATTCTAAATGGAATGAATTCCAAGAACCTACCACAACTAAGATAAACATAATGGTATTGGTAATTCCACTCAATATAATGGTCAATAGATACCATTTTTTAGATCAAGGGAATGTTATAAAGGTAAATAAAAAGGTATCAAAAATCTATATTGGTACTATGGGAATAGAAGAAACCTAAAAAAAGATAATAGTGATTTCAAGGTCAATTCTCCAATGGTGGATTCTAGAAGTTTATGTTCTACTAAAATAGTAGTTGATGGGGAGAATAGTAAACTGATGACTGTTAATATTTGGTTAGACTCAATGATAATTGATTCTTATGATTAATTCAATTCTATATATAGTAATGGATTTGTGGTTAATCATGGATCCAAAAACACTTACAAGGTTCACCATGATAATGATTAGGTTATTAATTTCATATATAAGGGTGATTAAAATGTTTTAATGTTAAATAGAAACATGATATAGTTATATGAAAATAGGTATATACCACCTCTATAGAATAACATAATTTTCATAAGTCATATTTTTGAAATATAATTTTAAACATGATTCAAAAATAGATTGTTTATGATTACTTGGGGTTCGACGGTTGTTCCATGGGGTTCTAAATTTTCTATATTTTATCTTACTAGAATGTTAGATAGAGAAATAATGTTCAAAATACAACTTCTGAAATCCTTGATTACTATTACATCCATGTTGGGAACATTATTGAGAAGAACATGTCTGTATTTGTGAGTTGGGGTATTCTAAAACCTTTTCACATTGATTTATGATCATAGGTAATTTATATACTTATAATTTAATGAATTGTATTATTCAATATAAATGGAAGAATATATATCTATCACATTGTAGAGCTCATGTATATGTATTTTTGGGCTCTACACTAGTCTATTATTTCAATGGGTGAATGTAATTTTCTACACTTATCTATGATTCAACAAGGAAAATGTTTGTTTACTTACTGAAGAAAAAATCTATGGTTTTTAAAATAGTTTTTTCATTGAGGTCTAATTTGGAAAAGATACTAGTAGAAATATTAAGTACATATTCTAAAATAATGGTTTGGATTATGGTATCGTGTAATTATAGAGGTTTTTCTTAAGTAATGTAATTCTTTTTGGAAATAAAATTCCCAAAAACACTATAATAGAATGGATTATTATAGAATATAAAATATAACCTCGCTGAGAAGGAATAGATAACAGGGAAAATTTTCAAAATATCTAAATTATATTTTGTGGAAGAAATCAGATTCAATGATTATTTGAGGAATATAATTCCTTTAGAATAGTTTGATTAATTGATTTGATAAGAGTTCTTGTTTGGAATACCATAGATTGTTACCCACATGAATCTTTTTTATGTCAGTACCATGTCCATGATAATGCTAAAGATTAATAAAACTCAAACTAAAGTTCTAATCAAGTTTATATTTTTGATATTATGATGATTTATTTGGATTTTTACATTAGGATAATTACTTATAAAATATCACTATAACTAAAAAAATAAATTCAATAAGAATATCTTTTGGAAAGGAAAAAATGTTGTGAAAGATGGAGTGGGGAATAAGGAATAAATTACCAACATTCAAGTAGATATAAATAGAAATTATAAAATTTATAATGTTCCTGAATTTTTTAGGTGAATTGAATTTCTATAATAATTATTTACTCATTATGATATAACTAAATTCTTATAATAAATGAAGGCTTGGTATAGTGCTCCAAAATATGTAGTTTTTAATGTAGTGGTTTTGGATTGAAAAAAAAAATACATTTATTTTATTTAGGCCTAGTAGAATGGGGAGATCCTTTTAGTGGTTTGAAACAAGTATTATTTACTTAAAAATATATATTTAAGATAAACAAATATTATGAAATAATTCATGAGTCATTATGAATCTAGAATGTTAGAGTTATCCATGAAAGATGAATTGAAATCTTTAAATGAAAATTTACCAAGGACGTAATGTAATTACTATAGGGGATGATATACTGGGTCTTCTGAATGGAAAATAATATATTGGAAGAAAAAAATTTATGGTTAGTTTGGATTTCAATGGGTTCTTATATATGGAAGGACTAAACTTCAATGAAATTTTTGCACACATTGATAGAAATATAAACATTTTGATCATATCAAGTATGGATTCTTCTAAATTTATTTATCTAGAATAGATGTTTGAAAATATGGTATTCCATTATGGTTATTTGGAGAAGGAAATATATACAATGTAACTACATGTTTTCATGGAAAAATAAAATGATTGAACTTTGAGTACGTTGAAAATAATAAATTATATATTTGGAATTTGTTTTAAGGAAATGGAACTGAAAGTTATCTTATTTTATGGATGATACAAGGTTTACCCAAAGTAACTCAAATCACAGTAGTTTTTGAATTTTTATCAATTATAGGGGTTCCTTATATTTCCCTTATATGTAAATGATATTATCTTGGAGATTCCACATATTAAATAAATCTAGGAGGAAAATTTGTTTATTATTTGATGGATCATGATTCGTGTTATTAGGGACTCTAGGGAAATTTTTCGGATGAATATTTTGAGATATATAAAGTCTATAACATGTTTTTATTGATGGGGTACATCCATATGGTAATTAACTGATTTGGAATGACTATAAGTAAACCTATTTCAACTTAATTGGTTGGAAACATCATTTTATCCAATGATAATGTGTCCAAAATTAGACATATGGTTGTGTTTTTAATGAATTATATATTTTCATTATTGGTAAAAATATTGATGTATGACATGATATATAAAAGTCTATAAAATTTCATTTTGAGGGGGATTTTTTAGTTGTATTATAGAGAATATATGAAAATACCCCTCGGAATATCTAAAGTGGATTCAATTTTAACTCAAAGTACAAGGATATATGTCCTTAAATTTTTATAATATATAATCCATTATATGGTTAAATGGATTACATTTTTTGAACATATAAAAAAATTAATATTACGATAGTCTTTCAGTTTACCATCTGAGTGAAAAACAGAATTTAGATGTCAAGGTTGTAGCTAGTTTCATGTGAATATCCATTCATCATAGAAGTAGGGAAGGAATTGATATGGATTAATTGTTTAATTTAAATACCCTAAAAGTAATAAAATGAGATGAAAACCTATAACTTCATACTAAAATTAATTTGGATATGTATATAGTGTTTCGCTCATGGGAAAAGACCATTGATTTGAAATATCATTTTATCATTAAGATGATCAAGGATGAGGTGTTGTAGGAGCAGTAGATTAGTGGATATCGAAATATGGTTGAAATTTTTACCAAGGTCTTAGTTAGGGAATGTCTAATGATGAATTTTTCCTCACTAACACTAGGGTGATCATATTTTAGTAAGAGTATCCATTTGATACGGTGGATACTGGAAAAATGAAAAAATTCCCGTGTGATTGATGTTTCTATGTTTCCTTTAAAACAAATATCATATATTACATTTTTTTAGAAATACAGATACTGTTTCATGTTCTAATAATCATCCTAAGAAAAAGAAACTTCATGGTATAGAGTTTGTATCTATAGTCCTTTAATAGTATAATTCCAATATATATAGATTCTCAAAGAAGATTTATGATTTATAATCAAGAGTTCATGTGCTCATAATTGGATGATAGTGTGAAAATTTCATGGATTTCATATGAATCATTCTGATAATGTTATGTATAGTGTGATATGTATTCTCCTCAGAGTAATGTGTGGTAATAAAATGGTATCATATGATTATTCAAAAATCTATGTGAGATTAAATTTAACATTCACTGATAGTTTGTGGTTGTGGTAGAGAAACCTTTAGGAATCATATATTACCCTTACTAGTGGTGTCCCCCCCCCACAATATTAAAATGTGGTTGAAGCTGTTGACTGGTTGGGTTATACTATATATGTGTGGTAGGACCACTTGTTCATAATATGTTATTTTATTTTTGTATAATAAAGTAAAATATAATTTAGTGGTGTAAATTGTAATCTTAATATCTTCCCTAAAATGAAATGTATAATTAGTTTCCTCTAATAGATATATGTATAAAACCTGAAATGTTTTTGTTCCTATTTTTTACTCCTATATTTTTATATTTAGTGGGTATTTTGTTTCCAAGAATTGTATTTGATAGAGTGTATTAGGGTGATGATCTAGTTCAATGATATAGGTGTTGTTAAACGTTTATATTTGTGTACAACATCGTCATAGGATTACCCTAGTATGGTATGTTCCAATGATTTATTATAGGCATGATGATTTCACTTATTTTTTTACTAGTTATTAGTTTTGGTTCTAGATACCAATAGTTCCTAACATGATTGAGAAATAATATCACTCTAATAAAAATTGATTAATGGTTGAAAATACTATAATCCTATATTTCATAGAAAAATAGATATCGTGCCATATATTTTTATGTATTAAAAATTCTATTTATATTTTTGATAAAAACCTTTTTATTTCAGTGATATGATAAAAAAATATTTCATTAATTAACAAGGGTGGTTTTAGAATATTTTTTTATCATTGGTGATTATGTATCAATATAATGAAGTTTCTATTCATTTTTTCTGGTGATCCTCTTAAATTTCAATTTAATCTATATAGATAATTGATTACATTTGGAGACAATTGATTTATGCTATTATACATTTATTGAATTTCTATTTAATTACAATGAATTATAAAATATCATGGATTTTCATTCACTATAATTTATTTTAGAGGTTATTTTGATTAAATAATAAAAATATATTAAAATAAAGTGATCAATGGTTCACCCATATCAGTGAAAAATTGATAATAATAAAAATTACTAATGATAATATTTTATGAATAGATAATTAACTATATGATGAATAATAAATTAGTAACTCTCTTTGAATAAAATAGTTTTTGCGTTATTGTTCACTACATGATATATTATAAAAGTGAAACATAACATATTAGATTTCTCATATCATTATGGAAATTATTACCTTCCACCTACCATTTAAATGATATAGGAAATATTAATTTATATGATTAGAACCACTAGGGTAGTCCAAGATTAAGAATTATTAGAATTTTTAATATAAAATATTTTAAAAATATTTATATTTATGTAATTCTTATTATTCCTAGGTTTGGAGGGTTACATTAAGTTCATTCAAGAATTTATTGATTTATGTATAAATTTAGGATGTATAAAATTTAATCCATTAAAATTAAATACACAAAAGGTTTATATAAATATTTAGTTATCATTTTCATATAGAATGGTAAAAATGATATATGAAATGGTATCTTAATAATAATAATTTCTATAGGATTCATTTAAAATATCTAAAAAATTCAACCTATCTGGACTGAATTGGATATAATTTTCATAGTTTAATTCCCTTATATATAATTTTCTCTAATTAATTTATCAAATATTAATTTCAATAATAATAATACTAATATGAATCATATTTATATAATAGTTTATAAAAAAATCATTATGGTGGATGTTTATAAGATGATTAGAATGAAACCAAAATAAAGAAGATGTATATACTTAATAGGTAAATTAAAAACATCTTATTAAATATCAATATTATTGATTACTTCTAAAAAATACATTTGTTGGGAAGATAATCTACGAAAATTATCTATAGGTTATTGATATTTTTATTTATATTCATTTATCATGTATAAATTGTGACTAATAAAGTATTTATATTAGTAAGATTTAAGATGTAATAAATATATTTTCCAAACAAAAATGGTTCCTAAACATATAAAGTTTAGGATATTCTATAGTTAATTTAAAAAAATTTATCTAAACAATTATCCAGGGGTTATATAATATGTCATTTATAAAGATTTCTTACCAAAAGAACTTTATCCCTAACAAGTAGATAATTATAACACATTAAATTATAAAATTTTTATCTTAGATTTAAAAAAATAGTGAGGTGGATTTTTAATTAAAAAATATTCACAAAATAGATTATTGCATATTTTGATACATCATATTATTTTTATATATAATTATGTTATATAATAACATGACATAAAATATATATTTAATAAATTTCACCATGCTCTATCTTTGAAAAAGAAAAGTCAAAAAATAATATGTGCATTGATATTTTCACATAATAATTATTCTCAAACCTGAGAAGAAGTTTAACATTATAATAAAACCCATATATATTGATCCTACATCTAATGGATCTAAAATTAAAAAAAAATTGATAATAAAAATATCAGATATTACTTTTATGAAATATTTATATTATTAGTAACTAAATATATTAATAATAAAAACATGAATAAATCCATGAAGTTTTTTCATGTAATTGAACAGAATAGGTAAATATTTAATTATCTATCACAATATGAAATATATTTGAAACCTGAAAAATTTTTCCACTGATGAATAATTAAAACGTCCCTTTTCAACCCTTCATGTAAAACATTTTTATGTATAAAAATATTTTAATAATACTATCTTTATTATATTAAAAACAACAAATAATATTGTCATGAAACTATTTCATGGTTTTTTGAATCAAATATTAATTAATTATTATATAAAAAGTTCATATATATTCCACATAAAGCTCTACAATATCTCAAAAACTACATGTAAAACCCATAAAATGTTAATACACACACTTTATCATGGTAATTAAGGACATGAATAGAAAAATAATGGTAAAAAATATTGGTAATGAAGTAATTTCAAAACCATCTTCATATACATTGATTAAAAAAGGTGTTATTCCTAAAATGTGATTTTATTATGTTATGTATAGGTACTAGAATAATAAATTTATATAAATACTTATATTATATTAAGAAAAAAATGTGTAAGGTGGACACATGTATTTGTATTTATTTTATAAAATTTAAATATAATTATCCTAATTAGAAACTATTGGATACGAACTATGTATATCACATGTGTTCTAATATCATACCATTATGTGTAAAATGAGTGTTATGAAATAAAGAGTTTGGTTATTATTGAGATAATTATGTAAATTATTTTGAATAATATGTGGGGACAAACCATTGAACATTAAAAATGGATTACCATTAAAATTTAAAAATTATTATTATGTTTCCGGGAATAAAAATAATTATATTTTTATATCTATCATTGGAAGGATAGAACTCTCTTATGAAATAATGAATATGAGTCTTTAAATATTAATGAATAATATGTTTAATGGAAATTATCAAATGTTAATTGTTTTATATTTTCAATATCTTACTAATATATTATATGATATAAAAACAAAAATTATTCAATAACATAATTTAGTTACCATATTCATTTGAAATTATCCCAATAAAATTTTATAAAATAATAACATTTAAATTTTCCAATGGGGTAAAATATTATAATAATTTTATTGTGAATAATTTTATTTTTATGAACATTTTTTAATTAAAATTAACAAATATACAATTTTTATAAAATGAGTGATAGTTAATGATTTGTTTGTTCTTATATATACAAATTTATATAGATCAATGAGTAATGAAACTAAAGTAGGTTATTAGTATTTTATAACCTCAATATATTATTGTAATATATATGGAAAAATTCTAATAAAGAAATGATGAATACCTTATTATTTAACCTAATTAATGAATAATTTGAATTATAAACTAAAACAATATATCTAAATACTTCAATCCGATTTGTGTGGTGAATATTTAAGCTATGAATTTTTAGAAAATATCACATTCTAGAAAAAAACTGCATCTCATTCCAATAAGAAAAGAAATTAATGATGTGTTCTGAAAGAAGATTAATACTCTATTGGATAATATCTAATCTATATTAAGTTTTACTAAACATCCTCTATCACTATAGGGTTTTAATATAAAAATATCGATAGTCACATTATACCAAGTACTACCTAAGATTGAATAAATGAATTCATATTATACATAGAATTAGAAGAACCCAAATTTTACATGTATAATTATCTTTTGTGTGAAACATGAATTATTTTTATGATTAAAATTTGACATAGACCCCGATAAAAAAAAATTGTTATTGTTTCTTCCAAAAAAGAAATAAATATTTGTTTTTATAACCCATAAAATAATAATTTTTTTTTAAATCATGGTAGTTTCATGAAAATGGTTTCCTTTATATAAAAACTAATGGGAGGAAATTTAATCTAATTTAGTTTCATGAGAAATAATATAATATTCAAAATGGGTAAAATATGAGTTATTTATAAAATATTTTCTATAAAATAAAATAACCAATGATAAAAAAACAGTGGAGGTCTAATGAAATCCATTCTTATCCCATATTTTTTTATCATGGAAAATTATGTTGATTATATTTTTATGAGTAATGGGGATACCATATATGAGGATTGAATAATGTATTTTTAATTTGGGAAACCTTTATAACCCATAAAATTTAACTTGTAATCCATATACAATTTCAATTTTATAACATATATAAAAACTAATGGATAAAACCCATATGATTCAAGAGATATTTTTTAATTATAACTTATATATAGGGTAAAGTGCTCATATATAAAGCATGATTTCTTTCAAAAAGTTAAAAATATATTTATAGAATAGACTGTGATGAAACATTTCAACAAGTTTATATACTCCATTATTTATTAAAATATCATGTTATTTCAATATTTTATTATTATGTAATGTATCTTGTGGATTTACAAATACTCTTAAATTATTTAAATTTATTATAACATATGTATATAACAAAACCAACATTTTTTCTAAATAATTACAAAATATATTTAAATTTTAATGTTCTACTTTCATATCACATATACCATATTATTGTATTTATCATTAGTTTTATAACATAATAAATGAGTTTTTTAATAAACAATAAAGAGGATCCTTATGTATACATAATGTATAGTTGGAGTGTATTATCCTTTTTGGTGTTGAATGTAAAATGATGTAATTCTTAACAAAAAAATACATTTTCCCCGTAGTATCTAAATGTTTATTAAATGATTTAGTTTTCAATGTATTATATGGGTAAAAACATATATTTTTAGTATAGGGATATATATATATATATATATATAAATTTTAAAAAATATTCTTAAATTATTTTAGACTACACAATTTTCTAAAAAAATTAAATAGTTTAAGTTAGTGGACTGTTGATGTGTATTCATATTAATGTTAAATGAAATGTCTCTTATAAAGACACAATGACTCTAGTATAACAAAATAAGATTAATAAAATAAATTATTCATATATTTTATCCATAGGTTCTATCATTTATATAATGTTTTGTACTCACAATGGTGTATCGAATTCTTTGATCAAGATGCAAAGAAACCTGGGAATTATATACAACATAATATTTATTTAAAAATATTTTAATTACATGAATAGATATATAAAATTATTATTAATATATTATGTTATAATTTTTGAGTCTCTCTAAGATTCCATTTTGATAACTTCAATGATAATAATTGGATGTTTGATTCAATTTTATTATAAATAATAAGTAGAGGATTCTATTGGTGTTGGGTGTTTAGGAAGTTTTGTTTCTAGAAGAAGTGTGTACTAGTCAATGTCAAAGAATATTTATAATGAATTTTATGAACTACATTGATGAAATTCTAATATTTACACTAAATTTTTTCAAAATAGTTTTGTTTAAAATGTGGGAGATATGTAAGGGTCATAAAATCATAGGTAAGATTAACTTGTATTATTCATCATAAGTTATAGGTTATCACAAGAATTACTAAATGAAATTAGCTATCAACATTTTCAATGGAGTGAATTTTTTGAATATCAAATATTGGTTGAATTAGTTGATTGTCTTTGACTTGTTATATGTTACTGGGACTATATATACATATATGATGATGTGATTTATGGTGTACTTGTAATTAGTGATCCAATTAAATTAATTAAAAGAATTATTGAAATTATTAATAATATCAAAGTAATGTAAATGAATTAGTATTCTCTAATGGATATAGGTCTTACTATCTGAAACATATAATTTCTTTTTTCCCTCTTAATTTATTTATTTTTCGTTTGAATATTTTCATGAGGGTCTGTGAGGGTCAATTCAACTAATTTGTTTAGGGGGTATTTAATAATATTATATTTTTGTACATTATAGTCATATATATTTTTTTTCAAGGTACTACATGTTATTGTTTCCCCCTATGAAGCACTCATATAATGTAACTTTAAGTGTTCAGTAGTGTGTAACCCAATACAATTATCATAGCATGGTTCATGGATCGCCAATTCACACACAATAATAAACACACATATATTTATTCTTTTCGTGGAATTATATTGATTCATTGGGATTATTTATAATATAAGGTATGAAATTGGAATAAGAAATGGTCTAAATAGATAATTTTGATGGGTTAGACATAGGATTTTAGTGGATGTAGATTGAATATTTTCCCATTTAGAAAAACCTTCAAGTATGATTTATATGTGTACAACCAGTGAATATAGAGAAATAGAAATGTTAAAGGATTTATTTAATGTAAATTTAGTTGATAATAATTTCATTAGAATGGAGTACAAGATTTAACATCAAATACATGATGTTCGCAATAGTTCCATTGAAATCTCTGATGATAAATTATTAGAAGATGACAGCTTTGAACAAACTATCTATGATATAAAGGTTATTTGACACAATATTATCAAAATTTAAACAGAGGAATAATATTGTAAATGGATTTAACATGATTTAGGGTTATCAAAAAATTAATTAATGTCATGTTAATGGATATCATACCACAACTGTTGTTATTTTCATCACTTTCAAAAGTCTTGGGATGTAACAGTTACTATCATAAGAAGATTTTTCAGGAATATCATATTATTGTTTGAGGATGAAACAAATGTTATATGAATCAATTGTTAAGATATATTTATATCAAATAACATATCATAATAGTTTTAAATTCTAATGGAATTGGACATTATCCTCATTTGATGGTAGGATTAATTAAATGGGTAGATATTTCTAGAGAGGTTAGTTGAGTTAAATCAACTAGAAATGGAGATGTATGTTATTAAATTTTGAATATATGGATTTTCACGAATTATTGTAGATATAATATGGTGATCTAGAAATGGGAATCTTCCATACATTTCTGACCTGTTAATTATGTGTAATATATTAGTATTTTATTATTAAGTGTTGAAATTATTTTAAAATCATTTTTGATTGATTCCATATTATCATTCCATTCTATTGTAGATAAAGGATGGATGTTTAATTATAAATTTGAATCATTTGGAATCGTTTAATTATTTGATAGTAAATCACTATAAGTTATTTTGATGGGAGATGTGAACATCTAGGTTTCGAAATAGAGATTCTTGAAGTTAAAATAATTTAGAAACATATCAGTTATATGAATTATCCTAATTTCTATTGCTATCTAGAAAAAATAGTATTATAAACATGTTTATTGAATTTGGTGTGGAATGATCCAAAGGTGTTATGGATGGAACCATGTATGTTATTCGAAGATTGGATGGAGATATATTTTCTCAAGTAAAAATTTCCAAATATCCAGTGTTGTATAAATTCCAAATTAGAAAACTCAGAGATATGAAATTGAATTTTCTCATGGATTACATCTATAGTAAACTCTCAGGTTGTGAAACAATAATTTCAAAGCTTCATTGGTGATTTAATTGGAAATTTATCAGGTTAGTTTTTGAAAAAAAATACGGTATTCTATGTCATTATTCAAGGAATATATATCGAGGAAAGGGGGTTAGTAGAATGGTGAAATTGTTGTTCTCTTATAATAGTGGTCAATATATAGGATTATATTTCTAAAACAGCTTCCAAAGGAAAGGGTTCAGGATAAAAAATAATATAACTATGAAACTAATGTATAATGTTCTACCTAAACATATTTATTTGATATTAACTAAACATTTGTGGTGTATGATGCTTCATTTCATAAGATCCAAGGTGATTTAAGAGAAAAAAATTAATATTTAAATGTAATTATTTAATATAATTATATAAATACTATTGTGGAAATATATTTTAGAAATATTGTGGATTAGAAACCCAGTAGAAATTGGTCACTTCAATATTTTTGAATTTTTATCTTAGGTTAATGTTGACTCCATGGAAAATGATAAAATTAATGATAAATCCCTTGTATATTTCATTATGGGATATGAAAATAATAAATATTATATTTTTATTTTGGGATGATAAAAATTTAACAATTCATTAAAATACTAAATGTTATCTTCAATAAATAGTTCCTATATAATTAATAGAATATGGTGGAAAATGAATTTGATAATAGATAATCATGTGGACATGTATAAGTTGATTTGAATTTAAAATTTACATAAAATGATATGTTAAGATCTTCTGGAGTAATAAGTGTCCAATGTTTTATTTAATAGAAGATATTCCATATTTATCTTGGACTACTAATTCATATTTTAGAGATCTACAAAGTGATGTTTCATAAATATTAATAATATAAATATGAGAGTTTCATGTAAAATTATGAATTTCTAAAATCGTTAGATGGTAGATTAAGAGTTATTAATTTGATAATAATTTCATTATTTTAGTATATGGGGAAGATCATAAGATATTAGAATAAGTATCAGGTCTCATTGGTTCCAGTAAGTGGGATTATTAATGAAGGATTAGTTGGGTTCATTTCATGTGAATAAATCAAGGGCAGTAAAAGAACTATTTTAAGGAAAATGTACTTGAGGATAACTGGGACTTATATTTAAAAGAAAATTATAATGATATAATAAGGAATAATAAATGCATAGTTTTCAATTCATTTTAAAAGATTTAATGAATTTACTTTTCAAAAAACATTCACTAGTAGGTATGAACATTACTATACAAATAGTACTGAGCATAGTTTCTTTATTATTTTTTCACTTGGAGAAGATGGATATAAAAACATTTTCCCTTTAAGGAGCTATAGTGAGTGAAATTTATAGGAAGAAATAAACTAGTTTTATATAAAAGTAAAATAAGGACATGGTGAGTATTATGGAGAAAATATAATGTATTGTGATGCACAGGAGGAGGTAATAAAACAAAAAGTTAGATGCATTCATAGTGGAAATGGGTTTTATTCAATGAAATTGTGATCATTATTTCTAATATAATTCATCTGAGGATTGAATATTTCTTATCCTACTTCTATAAATTGATGAGATACTTCTAGAGTGTTTGGAAATTATAAGGATTTAGGAACTAAAGGGTATTTTGATAAGATTCAAGATTAATAGTCTTTGGTCATCGAATAAAATCACATGGATGATAATCCAAACTGATTGAAATATTTATGGTGTGACTTTTATCATATAGAATACATATAAAAGATAATAAAAATATTTTAAGTTCCCAGATGTAAGATTGTGTAAACTTTATTGGTTGGGAACATAAAAATTTTCAAAGATCAACCTTTAAAAATAGAATATGAGAATAATTATATTGTCAATGTTCCATTTCAATTAATGGTAGGAATAAATATTTTCACCGTGCTATATAAAATATTATAAATTATATGTATAGTGGGTATCCTCACATATTTAATATAAAATATTGAGAAAGTGAACTAGGAATTTTTGAGATTTATTATCTCATATTTCAATGTATCATTCAATAAATTAATATATTTTCAAATCAAGTATTCATTATAGGGGTATATAAATATAGATTTTGGGGATATTAAGTTAATAATAAGATTATAATAGGATATTTTCTCACATTTATATTAATATTTGTTAATTGGATTTCAAGGTTTTGTAGGGGGTAGCTCCTACCACATGAGAAGTTGAATATATAACTACAATTAATGCATAGAAATATTTTATATTATTAAAGTTTTTGTTGAAAGAGATCATAATATGTCATAATGTTTTAATGTTCGGAAATTATCATCATACTATAATACATCTAGTGAAGAATATTATGTTCTATTATTAGATGAAAAAAATAAACATAAAATAAAATTTAATCTAGAATATGCTAGAGGAAATTGAGCTAGAGTAGAGGAAAAATTATGAATGATAAAATCCTCTATACATTTTCACCAAGCATCAAGTGTTATGAGGTCTAATAAAATATTGTGTCTCACTACGATAAGGGTAATAAGAGGCTGATGGGTACACTATTTATTTCATATGGTTGAATGGATTTTTTTTAACTAAGTGTTAGGGGTTTGAATAGATTCCTCGAAATAGTTTTCAAGTGGATGATTTTTAGGAATTTGATTTCTCGATATGTTTTGATTCAGATGACCAGAAGGATGATTTAACTAATATAGATTTGGGAAAATCTGATAGAATAAATTCAATACTCTAGTAGATACTGTCATTATGGATGATCTTTTTTTGGATTAGGTTTCTACATGATTTTTTTCTAGAGGATGTCTAATGAATGTTATAGAATACATCAAATTCATTTTGATGTTTATAATAAATTCTAATTGGGTGATAATTCAATAAGGTGTGTAAATATATATGTGTCATCAAATTATAAATTAATGTAACTTGTACTCTTTATTAGAGGTTATAGGATATAGTTTTACTTTCTATAGGATATCGATAATAATCAAGCTCAATGAAGGGACTATAATGAATATTATAATTCAGTTAAACTAGTTGAATAGAAAGGACATACTATAACGGTGTGGGGACACTTATAATTTTATGATGATGTGATTGATAGATTACTTGTAATTAATTATATAATTTTTTATATTTTCCATGTATTTTATAAATATGATTAAATCTAATAGAATTAAAATAATGTTTTCCCTCCATTTAACATAGGATTGTTTTTCAAACCATGAAGTTAATTATGTTAATTTCCTTCTCTTGAATTATTATTTATACGTTTTCTTGATTTTGTGTGAGATTTGACTTGTTAGGGTGATTTGGGATGCAGTTATTCTTCCTATTTTCCATAAAATTATAGATTCATTGTATATAGTGATCACAAAATATCCAGTCCATATTTCTTCCATTGAAGTATTTAGATGATGTATCTTTGGGTGTTATGTGGTGTTCTTCCCCCAATATAATAATATAGAATAAATATTTTTAAAATGTGATTCAATTATTAGAGTCTCTATAATAATTAATATTAATTTCAAAAAAAATATAAATATGATTCATAAATAAATTGAGGTTTCATATTCTATATGAAATCAAAAAAAATTATAATTTACACTAAAAGGGAGGTGTAATCTAATAAAAAATATAATATGTCCAAAGAAGAAAATAATATTAATAATTTGGAAGCTAAAATAGTTGTAGTCTAAATCATTTTGGATCCATATAATGTATCTAAAAAATGAATTTAGGTTAACAAGTTCATCATTATACTAGAGGTAATCTCTAACATTTTTTATGATTTAAATTTTTTGTTTGAAAATGATAAAGTTATTTCATAAGTTAAATAGTTCTAATCTCAATAAAATTTTAATCATATACGTCAAAGATATCATATAATTCTATATATTATCAAATGAATCAATGAAATTTTATAAAATTTCTCAAAAAATGTAATCATAGAATATCTATAAATAATTTATTGTAAATAATAATGACAAGGTTTGATATTTCAGTATAAGATACATAAGTTATTTTTATTATTGAAAGTGAAAATTTATAGTTTGTTTCCTAAATCAAATTAAGAGATTTTGAAATAAGGAACTTATTTCATCATGTAATTAAAATTAATATTGACATTTAATTAATTTAATTTTGTTTTTTGTTTTAAAATGGATATGAAATTAGATTTTATAATGGTTTGTGATGATTTGTAGGTATTATTTAATTTAACAACATATATAAAGTTATAGGATCACTCATAGGAAATACTGAAATATATTTTGTGAAATAATGATAAATTATATTCCTCGAAATTAATAAATCTCTATATAATGTATAATTGTAATCAATAGATTAAAAACATATTTCTTAGATAGGTATAATTTTTGTTAATTTAATCACATTGATTGATAGAGGCTTATAATTAAGGGAGATATGAATGTGATATGAGATATTACATACATTCATAATTATTTTCCAACCCAAAGATTTAAAATGTTCAACATAATAACATAAGTTATCATTTATTGTATTTTAAATGTATAACAATGAATTTTATGCATTATCAACTCATACTTGATTTAAAATAGATTAAACATATTGAATGTTACTAATTATATAATGTGTTAACATTAATTAAATAATCCTTGAAGCATCCAGGGATATCATATATAAAAGAGGCAATGTCATGAGTTGATGTGCATGTTTTTTATTTTGTTCAAGACATATTAATCCAAAGATCACTTTATTCTCTCTGTGATTTAATACTATTGTTTTATTAAGACATGGTGTGAGTGATAAATTTTACTAATAATTTTTTAGGTTTAATTTCAAAATTTAAGAATACTTTTGGATGTGATAATAAATTTATTATCTCCAATATATATTACTCTCCCATTGTATGCTAGAATTTAACATAAATAGTAAGGTATGGTCTTTATATACGTTTATTTCTTCTAAACCATTCATGGAATATCCTATGTAATAGAATTTTTAATTTTTTACACAATGATTTTCATATGACATAAGACCTAAATTCTTGTGTGTGTGTGTGTGTGTGTATATATATATATTAGTTATATCATTTTTCATGAAGATTTATATTTTCATGCATTATGGGTATATCATATATACTACCTGTTATAAAAACATTTGTTTGGAAATTTGATCATCTACTTTACTAAAATTTATTATAGAGTCCCATATGATGAAAAATTCTTGAGTAAATGTATATGATGCATTCATATATTCATGAAATAGTTATAATATTTATTAATATTTTTCAACACATGAATAAATTAGATTTCAATTAATGAGAACCAATAATTTTGTATTTAATCTAATACAATGTGATATAATTTTACAGTTGTATATTTTAATCATCAGGCTTGGACAATACTCCCTAGAATATTTCTCACTTTATTCAATTACTTTTTATTAGATTCTCTATAGGGCTATAGGGGGGATAAATCAAATCATAATGTTAGATGATTCATATCAGCATGTGGATAGATATATAGGTCATATGATTTTATTTTCCACATTTGTTATATATGAAAAACACAATAGAATAATATAAAAAATGTTTTAGTAGCTCTTCAGGTAAATGTTCACACATTTACAGCATTACATCATTTCAGTTCTATCGCACATCTCATTTATCATTCGTGAGAGATCTTTAAATTCCATTTATAATTTCTTATTATGCTTATAATGTGATTAATGAGATACATAAAAATATGATAATGGTATTGTATTAAATACATAATTTCTATTTATGATATATTTCATTAAAATTAAGAAGAAACCATGAATAGAATAGTTTTTTCATATTTTATGGAAATCTAGTAAATCAGTTTTAACCATACGTAACTGGGTTGGGAAATGGTAACCAAGGAATTACCCTTACATAAAGTGGTATACATAAGGGTCACCTCACCATGCCCTTATTTAGATGATTCTACATAAGGGTCTCATGATCCTATCATTACGTTCAAAGGGTTATTTTAAGGTAATTAGATTGTTTACCCATACGTAGTGAAGTTTTTCTATAGGTCAAACCCATAAAAATAAGGTCTATATAATGATAGAATCATTGTCTCCTTCATAAAAATGGTTTTTTTTGTGAATGTAGTACCTTTACATATCACTTCTAGAAGTATGTATGAAGGTAAATTGAGACTTAACCCAACATGAAGTGTTCACTTAAAGATTATTTCATATTTCCCCTTATAAAGAAGGATTAATGTAAAGGTAATCGTCGTGTTACCATTACACGGAACCATATATTTAAGTTGGTGAATGGAAATTACAGACTTACATTTATACAAGAGATTCCAAATGTCCTATATAAGGGTATAAGTATTTACCATTATGCGGGAATACCACAATGTGTAATGGTGAACTAAAAATATTTTATTTTTTAAAATTATTAAATGACATTTATGGTTAATAAAATATATATAAATCCTTGTAAAATTTATTTTAGGAATATTTAATTTATAAAGGATTAATAAATTAAACAATTAATGATAAATTTTTTTATATAATTTAATAATTTTTTTTGAAACTTCTATTTTTCCAAAATATTATATTTTAATATTTCAAATATGCCTTAATAAATTAAAAGGAATGACTTAAGGTAAATAAAATAAGTGTTTATTTATAAATCATAAGAAATAATTTATAAATTTTTTGGAATTTTGAAATAATTAAATATCATAAAATGGTTTTATTTAAATTCTGATTTTTTATAACTTATCTTGTATAGTTCAAACTAAAAATTAGGCCTTATTAAGTTATTAACTAAGTCATATAAAAAAAATTTTGATGATTGATATGATAAAGGTTTAATTAATAAATAAGTATATAATATTTAGAATATTTAAAATGTTTCTATAATTGAAATCGGATTATAATTTTTTTATAATTCTTATAATGATGTTTATTTAAAATATAAATGGAATATATTAAGAAATGTGAAATATTTAAAATTAAAATAAATATAAAATGTTTATATTCAAAATTATGAATTGTACTTAATGCTAAAATTAAAATTTAAAAATATTTCTATTCATCTTTCATTAAGGAATTATTCATGAATTTTTATTTAATATTTTAATATTTAAAATAATCATATATTTAAATGTTACTCCCTATTTTAATAATAGTTTTAAATTTTTTATATTATGAATGTGTGTATAACCAAAAAATACTATAAATTAGTTTTCGGTTAAAGACTTTCATTTTCATTCTTGGAATGTAGCTATACTAAAAGATTGAATACATAAAGATAATAACATGAGATAACTAGGTGATATAAAAATATACATCAAATACTATGTGTTGGACTCCTCCCAAAGCAATTCATCTTAAGACCTCAATCATCCTATAGGGTAATTTCTTGCCAAATATGGGTTCCCTGAGATTTTACTTGTTAGGTTATTTTTGATGTTTTCATTGGGTAACACTAAGATATGGTTTTCTAATTGTTTGAATATCAGAGTAATAGATTTGAGTTTATCCATATGGTTGTCTCAAAAAATGGTTATTCATTGATCCATCCAAAAATCATATATTATAGGGTTGGGATTATTCACTACCTAAATAATTAAGTGATGAAATAAATTATAAAGTTAAATAATTACATATTGAAATATTGTTGTTTTCCACTAATGGTTATATTGAATTTTCATAAGGGATTCTTTAGCATAGCAGGATCCCATTTAATAAAATTTTTCATTAAATGGGAAAAAATACTTGATACTAATATGATAAAACAATCAATCTTAGATAAATATCATAATCACCATGTTAATCTTTTTTATTAATCCTTGTATGGAAAATCTTAATGTGGGGTAATCAGAATATTGGTATCTTAACAAAATTTCTAAATCATGATTGGTAATTTAAGAAAAGTTATTAAGTAAACTTATATGTGTTAGAAAATTTACTTACTCAATAACCAAGTGTTTAAGGTGTTCAAAAAGTGAATCTAGATTCAAGCATAAAGTGATTCATCCAATGTTTCAAAGGAATTAGATAAAAAATGGACAATGGAATCTAAGTCTCAACTCATGTAGTCAATATTATTAGGTATATCAATAATTTTTTAATTCTATAACATTATTTTAGGGGAAACTAATAATGGGTTGTTCTAGTTAGTTAATTCATCTTATTTTCATATATGGATATGTTTTAACAATATGATTGAATTAAAAGAACATTTTCCCCAAACTAGAATTTTTTTTGGAATATCTATGAACTATAAATATGATATTTGGGTTCTAAAGTACTTCATAGATAGTACATGTAGGTAAAAATTAAATCCCAAAGAAGAAAGTATATTTTAAATTTTCAACAACGTTTGTTCAAGAAGATAATTATGGTATTTGATAGATAGGGTTGTTAGGAAGTAAAGGTAACAATTCAATATCATTGTATTATATAATATATACCTAAATGAGTTTGTGAAAGTATTGGAATGTACATATAATATATGTATGTTAAAGAAAATAATTCCATGATTTTAAAATTTATGTTATATATAATGTATATTTTATAATTTATTTTAAATATATAGGAGATCAAAATAAAATTTTTAATTTATGGAGCTTGTAGTTTATATTCATGATTTTAATTAAATAACATATGCATTGAGGATCTAAATGTAAAGGCTTTTATCAATACCAAATGAATCTAACTAAGATTTGTGTATCTTCATCACATTTCCATTATTTAATGAGATAATTTTTTCTGTTACAATGACATGTTTTGAACAAGTATGATATTGTAAATTCTATATTGATGTTTTATGATTCCTAAATTTCTATAACATGTTTTGAAAAGAATATATGCAAAAATTTGTTTTTCCTAAAAAAAATTATATCCATATTTTTTTAAAATATAATGGAATGTGTTCTCCCCTTATATCAGTGATATATATTTTTAAATCCTTACATTCAATGAAAAATCCTCCAAAAACATATAATACCATATATGATATTCAAAAAACATTTTATTTGTTAATTATTCCTGCTAAAAGGGGGAAAATGTTATTTACTAACAAAAATTGTTAATAAATAATAGAGAGGTATTTTGAAAACAATATATCATCTAAGAGGCTATTGGGAGTATGTTTGGACTTAAATAAATTCATATATAAAAAATAATTAATAAAACAATTCTTTGTTTAATGTGAATTTTACATAATATCCTAAGAGTGTTATGATGTATTTGTAATAAATATTGTACGTAGTGCCATAATTTCAAGTAAAATGACTGATTTAATAGGTTTTGAAGAATGATGATAATTAACATAGAAAGTGTTCTATATAGACTATTGATGTTTATTACATAACATTTCATATTGTAAATATATCATGTTTGAATATACTCATGAAATTGAATAGTTAGGAATATATTTCCTAAGTCTCATCATTATTTGTTACGTCCCATGTTCAGAAGCCACTCAACTGGTGCCCCATACCCAGTTGGCCACATGGCCTCAATTTCATTTCCCCGAACTCTAGAAGCTTCCAACTAGAAGTTAGGTCCTAAGGTGTGATAGTGGGGAAACTATTCCCTCATTGCTAGAGTGTATCATAGAGGAATAAATAATAACAATAGCATAAGCAGTAAACAGAATGCAACTAAAGTAAACAATGGAATACTGAAAGATAATATAACTAGAAGACATAACATATCTGACTGATGTAGCATGTTACATGTTCTAAGAACACAGAAAAAACAATATACACTATAATCAAGCATAATACAATACTAAGGTATAATAAATTGAAATGAAACACAGCAGCATCGCAAGCCTTGGCATGGTCCCTTGATCTACTGCTCCTAAGCTGCAATCAAGTACCTATATAAGGAGCCTTTCCCCTATCTACACCTATAGTAATATGGTCTATTTGGGAAAAAAACATGACCTAAATAGGGTGTGAAAAATAAATCCCAGTAGGCAACCACCTAAGGTCTATTCCAATCTATCAGGGAGTATATGCAGCAGTTTTGTACAAAAGAAATGCAGTAAAATATGATGTACTCAAAAGTAAAAAATCATACATGTTATGGTGTTCATTTATAGATTTCATTAGTAATTATTTTACCTGAAGTACTTAAGTCTCATAATTTGGCCTAAGCTCAACATTCCCTGGAGAAAATTAAGAACAATAGAAGTCTCATAAGACCTTCTAACAAGTAAGTGAAGTATGAATCCAAACATGTCATTTGTCTTGGAAGATGTGTCACAATTCATTCCACTAAATTGTTTATGAATAACCTGAGTATGTTCTTTATATTTCTAATTAGGAATTATAGTATCACTATAGGTTTAATTCTACTGACATCCTATATTTTTGTTCTTAGCGATCCTACTATGGAGCCCCGAGTATCACTCTCAATGATGGTATAAATTCTTGGGAGTCCATCCTAAGTGGTCCTAATTGGGAGCCCCAAGTTATCAATCTATGTGTAATATATGATTATGTCATTTTATTCTATCCCAGAAATTCCTACTAGGGAGCCCAAGTGTCATTAATGACATGTAAATAAAAATCCCCTTGGGTCCATCTATGGTGTTCTAAACTGAACCTATGTATCACCCAAGGTTCAAAGTACAATATTCATGTGAGTCCATTCATGATGTTCTATAATGAACCCATGTATCACCCAACTCTATTTACCAATTACTCATTATAATTTATTAAACCATTCCAACCTTCTTAAATAAGTAAAAACTCTACATGGTAAAATGGGGAAAACACAATCCCAAAGCCATAATCAAAAATGCTTACAATTATAACGTAATTGAAATTACATATAATAACCTAGTTATATTTAACATCCCTACAATGGAAATAAAGACATTCCTATAGACATCCTAGGCTGAAATGGCCAATCAAATTATCCAATGGAAACGCACCCATGGGGTGACCCTTAACCAAACAACAATACTTAACATGATTTAATTCGTTGAATTCATTACTAGAAAAACATTAGGTAATAATGAGGATCAATTTTCTTTCAAGGTGAAACCCTAGACTTGGGAATGTGTCAAAATGGCCCATATAAACATCTTGATAATTAACTAGTGTCACAATACCACCTACCTCGGTGTAGCACGACTCTCCTCATCCAGCCTCGAGCTCCAATTCGAGCTAGAACAATGTAGATCTAAGAATCATGAATAAAAACTCAAACTTAAATAAGTTCTTCTAGAAAAGTAATTTGGACTAATGACTCAGGATTAATCGGGATTTTACCGATATGGTTAAAATGCAACCAACGATGATCTAATCAGAGTCCATACAATGATTTGGGAGAAGGTTGAAGTTCTGGTGACGCTTGTTCTTCAACCCGGTGATCCCTCTATCTATTCTACCGAAAGGAGGGTAATATAACCCTTTTAAGTTAGAAAAAACATATACACGACATGTAATACCATATACATGGAATGTAAATTATTTTACTATTCATCTGGAGGTCGTTTTCCTTCAACTTACTTTTTTGGACCTGCTAACATGACTACACAACATGTAGTTGGTATTTCCACTTGTTATGGCCGACATTCCCACACGTTGTGTATTCCCTTAATACATGGACATACAAAATAGTGTGTGATTAGGATTACATGGCATGTAACATCAAATTCCATTACTTTTTTAGTTTTCCCTTGTTTTCTCAAAAACAACTTGAAGGAAAAGAAAAAAAGAAACTCGTACCTCAAAGTAAGAACCTGGTTCTTACAAACTCTCCCCTTAAATCAATATCTCCCTGAATTACCCTACAAGTGTGGTGAAAAAATATATGAGAATAACTCTGTCCACAAGAGAATTTACATCGGCCTCCCACTCCTAAGTCTCGTCCTGTACTCGGTCATGCTTCCATAGCACTCGTATGAGAGGAACTAACCGGCCTTAGAAAACCTTTGTGCTTCTATCAACGATACAAATTGGATGATCATAAAACAATGTTTCAACGTGAATCTAAATCTCCTTAGGATGAGAAATGTGAGATGATTCTGAGTGATAGTGGCATAGCTAAGATACGTGGAAGATGTCATGCAAGGCTCGGTACCTTTGAGGTAACTGTAGCTGATAGGAAACCGAACTGACTCACTCCAGAATCTCAAACAGCCCAAAATATCTCAGTGAAATTTTACCATGTATCCTGATTCTCTTGGGTCCCAACCTCTATGAAACACATAAGAAAACCTGATCCCTGAACTTGAACTCTAGAGGTCGTCTTCGGAGATCAACATATGGTTTTTGTTGAGACTCTATAGTAGCCATCCATTTCTAAATAAAGTGGACCTTCTTGGAAGTCTCCTAAATGAGACGTTATCCTAGTAAAGATGCATCACCTGCCTCTAACGATAACAAGGGTGATTGGCATGGTCTACCATATAAAGCCTCATAAGGTTCCATCTCTATAGTCACTTGGAAAATTTTATTGTAGGCGAACTCAGCTAGGGGTATATGCTTCTCCCAAGATCCCCCAAAGTCAGGGACACATGAATGCAACATGTCCTCTAATACTTGTATCATATTCTCTCACTGGACATCGATCTGATGGTGGTATGTTGTGATCAGAAGCACCTGTGTTCCCAAATCCCTCTAAAAACTCTGCCAGAAATGGGATGTAAATTGGGCATTTTTATTTGAAATGATAGAACGAGGAACCCCATGACGTCGTACCACCTCTTAGATATATAGCTTTATGATCTCATCAACATTGAAATTCTCCTTGATCAATAATAAATGAGAGACATTCGTAAGCCTATCAACTACGAACCATGCAACAGCTTTTCCCCTAGGTGATCTTAATAACCCCATCACAAAATCCATCGCGACATCATCCCATTTCCACTCCAGAATAGGGAGCTATTGTAAAAGCCTAGACACTCACTGATGTTTCTCTATCATTTGTTGACAGGTGGAACACCTCATAACAAAACCAGTTACTTCTCACTTCATATCCGGCCACTAGTACTGATGACGTAAGTCACGGTATTTCTGGGTGACTCTGGAATGAACTACCCAACCTGAAGCATGAAACTCCCCCATCATATCCTCATGTATATCCTCTGTAAACCACACACACCCATGAAAACGTATAAATTCATCATAGTCTATCTTCCATCAAGGAAGAGGGTCCTCACCTGCCACACTCTCCTGTAGAACTAGGCCTTCTGAATCTAATAACTGCCTCACCATCACTATGTCCAGTAGTGTAGAGGTAATGGCCAAAGTTGAAAGATATGTATGTCCCTAACTTTCATGCACCTCTAAATGTATCTCAAAGAACAAATAAATAAGCTTCCACTCACCACTAGCCTCCTGCACTTTATGTATCAGTGTCCTCATGCTCTATGAGTCAGCCGCTACATTTCATTTTCCAGGCATATAGGCAAGCTCAAAATCAAATTTCTGAAGGTATTCCAACCACCTTCATTGCCTCATATTCAAATTAAATTACGTAAATATGTATTTGATACATTTTTTGTCTATGTACACCACAAAATGATATCCCAGTAAATAATGTCTCCAACAATGTGAACATGAACAACTACAGCCAACTCAATATCATGTGTCATGTAATTATTCTCATGTGGCCTCAATTGATGTCACCTATACGCAACAACTCGATCCCCCTACATAAGCACTACTCCCATCCCAATACCTGATTCATCATAGTACACAGTGTAAATCTGTCCCGACTCTAGCAAAATCAGTATTGGCATTAAAGTCAAACGTCCCTTCAACTTCTGAAAAGATATGCCATAAGAATTTGACCACTCAAACATCACACCTTCCTTAGTCAAGATCTTCATAGGTGCTTCTAAGAGTGATAACTATTTTATAAAACTCTTATAGCAACCATCCATCCCCAAGATACTTTGTACCTAAAAAAAGTTCTTAGGCTGCCACTCAGGTCACTACTACTATCACCTTCTCTAGGTCCACAGATACCCCAGTCTTTGAGATGACGTGACCTAGGAAGTGAATATGATCCATCCATAAGGGTAATTTTGCGATCTTATAATATAATTGATTCTCTCTCATTGTATTAAAAAATATCTCAAGGTTTTTGGCATGGTCGTGTTGATTGTGATAATACACCCAGAAATCATCCACTAAAACCACCCAAAAAGAATCTAGGTAAGGATGAAACACTCAGTTCATCAGTTCCATGGAAATTTATAGCGCGTTTGTGAGACCAAAAGGCATAACCAAGTACTCATATAGACCATACCTGCTACAAAATGGGGTATGCGGTATGTCTGTAGGTCAAACATGTACCTAGTGATATCTTGAACTCAAGTAAATATTCAAGAAAACTTGATTCCCTCGAAGCTAATCAAACATATTTTATATCTATGGTAAGTGATAATGGATTTTAACCATCAAATAGTTCAGTTTCTAATAGTCCATACATAGCCTAATGGTACCATCAACCATTTTCCCAAAAAGGACCTGTAAACACCAAGGAGAAGTACTAAAAAGGAGAAAACCCTCAGCTTCCAGACCTTCCAACTACCTCTTGAGATCTTGAAACTCCATCATAGCCATCCTATAAGGAGGAAAGGATACCATTGCAGCTCTTAGAACTATATAGATAGTTAACTCTACCTCTCTGACCAAAGGTTATCCTGAAAAGTAATCCAGTAAAATGTCCTTGAAATGATCAACCACTGGAGGGAAATCTTCCAGACATGTTCTCTAATCATCCAGATATAATCAAGCAATCGGGGTTGTCATCATACCCATACCACAATGCTCGGGTCCATCTCATCTCACCTGGACATCCCATTCACCCTTATGTATAAACTATTTGACCTTTTATGATGTGAAACTCACCCTACGGTGATAGAAATCAAAAAAGAATCAAAAATAAACCAACCAGTATTTTCTGAGAATGACATCAAAGCCTACCATCTCTAAGACATAGAGGTTCCAAAGAATGTGACACCCACCAATCTCAATAGGGAACTCCTTAAACTGATGTACACTAGCCGTCCTAATCCCCAACGTAGTGTCTAGCATCATAACATCATTAAAAGTAAATATACAGAGACCAATTCTCTCCACAATAGTCATAGATATAAAACTATGTGTATAACCGGTATCAAAAAATGTAGAAGATAAAACATAGGATACTAAGATAGTACCTCTGATAGTAGAAGGTTCGGGATCCTGCTCTTGCTGGGTATGTTACACTACATAAGTCTGACATGTACCACGGCCCTGAGACACTGCTTGGATACCCTAAGCTGGCCCAACTTGTTGTCGTTGAGATCCTGGGGTCTGACTACCATGGCCACTACCACATCCATGGATTGAACGCCCTAACATATTCCAGTTTCCAGACTTGTGAGAAGCTACCAACCCTGCTTCTATATGTGGAGTCTGTAAAGAACCTCTATCGGAAGCCAATGGTGGAAACATCTTGAAAAATCATTGTATATAGCCCATCCTACCGCAAGCTTTGAACTCAACTGGGTCCTTTAGGAATTGGGGCCTCATATGTCCCGACCTACAGTACTAGTAGCATCTCACATATTTACCAGAATAAAGGTTTTTACTTATACTATCAACGTGATAGAAATCTAGAAGAAACTTCTAATTTTTGGTTGATACAGTACCTGAAATTGGTGATGAACCACCCTGGCTCACACCAACAGTTTCCTGTAGATTTCGCTCGGTGATTAGTGTCTAATTCAGAATAATAGAGACTGAAGGAAACCTAAAGACCTTCACCTATGATTATATGTATTACAGGATACCATCCTTGAATCATCTAGCCTTCTATAATTCAAAATCCATTAGAATAGGTGAAAAATGTTTAAGCTTAGTAAACTGGGAAGAATAGTCCATAACTAACAGTGTGCCCTGCTCCAGGTTCATGAACACCCAGGATCGATTGGCCCTCAGCGTCTCGAGAAAATAATAATCATAGAATCCCACTTGAAAATATTCCCATGTCATATTCCAAATATTTCCTATCTGAGTGATGACACCCCACCATCTCTTGGAAGAATCACGCAACATATATATCGCGATCTTGACCATCCTATTGAGAGGAATATCCATATGCTCAAAAATAGTCATCACTGATTCCATCATGATTTCACATCTTGTGGTCCTCCATACCCTAAAAATGTAAGTGTATTTTTCTTCTGGGAGATACGCGTCAATTCTACCATAGATTTGGTAGGTTGTGATTCTCCATGAAAGGTCTACATGAACCTCACAAAGCCTTCAAGGAACTTTTAATTTTCACCTGCATCTTGTATAATAGTTGGTGCCACAACTGGAACAACTATAGGATCCATTGGTAGCCCATGGCCTACCATTTCTATAGTATGATCATCACCACTCTCCTAGTGTGAAACTCTTGGTCGTTGCGGAGGCATGACTCTACAAGGTCAAGAACACGCTTAAGTTCAAAAGACATTGTCAAGGTTTTCCATTCAAAAGTGCCAAGAATGAAATCGGACAAGACCCTCAATGTTTGGAAAAATGGAACTACATGGCGGGTGGAAGGACTACAAGGAATGTACCCTTAAGATCTTCCATGTTCATGTTCTACCGCCTTCCTGGCATGTATCAACCCCAAGTACACGGTGTGTTCAACAAGTACATGGTTTGTACACAGGTCTATCCTCTTGTCCACGCACTCCCAGACAACCTCGTCCACATAGGTTCTACCTGGGTAGGATACACGGTGTGTTCTGAGGGTACAGGGCATGTTCTGATCAAAACTCAACAACCTGTGTTTCCTCTCACACATCTTGTTACACGGTCAATTACTACAGGTCATGTACAGGTGATACACAACATGTACATCTTTAAACATGGAACACTTTTTTCCCTGAATAGGAAGAACACACGGCGTGTTAGGATAAACCATATGTCGTTTATACTAGGTTTTTTAGGAAACAACCTCCAGATTTCCCAAAAAACCCATGTTCATCAAATAAACTAACCAGTGTGATACCAAATTCTGATTTGTGAGGGCCCATAATCACCATGAATCAAAGTTTTTAACCCAATAAAAACATATCTCAATATAATTCAACACAAAAGTCTAAATCATGATCCACTTAATTCTAATCCAAGAGGGCCCATACACCTCAAAGATCAAAGTTTTTAGTCCTTATAATTTGAACCATACCAGGTACAAATACACCTATCAAAACAGTAAGCATATCTATCAAGGTAATCTCACAACAACATGTAATAGCTAATGCATCTGAGATGGCATGACACAATGCATGGAATGTGATTCTAACAAGTTTCTATATGATGCATGAGATTTCATACCCTCATCTCATCAGGTTGCAACAAAATAGAATCACAATTGCATCAATATTTATAGCAGAAATCAAATGTGTCACCCATCGGTGAAATAAAATCAACTGTAATAGTTCAAAATCCAAAATCATAATTTAATTAGAGGCCATTTGGATTATCAATAAACATGGGGTAGCTACTCCTGGACATAACTAATTACCAAATTCCATATCCTTCATCTTTTTGTATATTGTCTCCAAATAGTGATACAAAACAGAAATGAAATCCTCTAATACCACTTTGTAACATCCCTGGTTCAGAATCCACTCAATCGGTGTCCCGTACCCTGTTGTCCACATGGCCTCAAGTGCATCTCCCCAAACACCAGAGGATACTGACTAGAATCAAGGGCCTAAGATGTGATAATGTGGAAACTATTTCCTCATTGGTAGATTTTAGCATAGTGGAATAAATAATAACAATAGAGGAGGCAGTAAACATCATGAAACTGAAGTAAATAAAGGAAGATTGAAAGGTAATATAACTAGAATAAATAAAATATCAGAATGATAGAGCATGTTATATGTTCTAAGAAATCATCAAAAAAAGATACATTGTAATAAAGTACAATAAAATACTAATTTGTACTAATACAAAATGAAACACAGTATCATAGCGAGCCTTGGACTGGTCCCTTGCTCTCCAAATCCTAATTATAAATCGAGTACATGTATAAGGAGCCTTTCCCCTATCAACACCTATAGCAATATATTCTATTTGGGACCAAAAACATGACCAAAACTGGGTGTGAGAAATAAATCAAAGTAGGTAATCACCTAAGAACAGTCCCAATCTGTTAGTGAGTATATGCAGCAGTGGTGTACAAAGGAAATGTAGTAAAATAAGATGTACTCAAATGTAAAAAATAATAAAAATGTTGGAGTTCATTTATAGATTTCGTTAGAAATTATTTTACCAAAAGTATTTAAGTATCGTAATTCAGCCTAAGTGCGACATTCCCCACAACAATGTAAGAACAATTGAAGTCTTAAAAGACCTTTTAACAAGTAAGTGAAGTCTAAATCCAATCTTGTACATTGGCTTGGAAGAAGTGTCACAATTCATTCCATTTCATCATTTATTTATAACATGTGTCTGTTATTGAGATTCCTAATTTTGAATTCATGTATCTCTATAGTTTTAATTTTATAGAAATCCTACGAGTCTATTCTCAGTGGTCCTACTAGGGGGCTGAGTATCTATCTCGATGTTGGTATATGTTCATGTGATTCCATCCTCAGTGGTCCTACTAGGGAGACTCAAGGTATCACTCTATCTGTAATATAAGATTATGTCATTTTAGTTTATCCTTGGCATCCTACTAGGGAGCCCAAGTGTCACTAATGACATATAAATCAAAATCCCCTCGAGTTCGTCCTTGGCATTCTAAAATGAACCCATGTATCACCCAAGGTTCAAAGTGAAATAGTCATGTGAGTCTGTTCATATCATTCTAAGATAAACCCATGTATCGCCCAACTCTATTTACTAATCACTCTTAAAAATTTATTAAAACATTCCAACATGATTAAACAAGTAAAAACACAACATGTCAAAAAGGGGAAAACACAATTCCAAATCCATAATAAAAACTTTCTTACAATTCTAACCCAATTGTAATTAAATATAATAACCAAGATCATTTTTAACAACCCTACAAGGGAAAGGAAGGTATTCCCATTGAAATCCTAGGCTTAAATGGCCAATAAAATTATCTGAGGGAAACGCACCCACAGGGTGGCCCTTAACCAAACAATGATGCTAAACATGTTTTAATTCATTGAATTCATTATCAGAACAACATTAGGTAACAATGAGGATAAATTTCCTTTGAAGGAGACACCCTAAACATGGGTGCACAGCATAGAGGCATATATATACATCGTGAAAATTCACTAGAGGCATAAGACCACCTACCTCATCGTAGTACAACTCTCCTCGTCCATCCTCGAGCTCCAATTCGAGATATAATGATGTAGATCAAGGAAAATAGTTGAAACACTCAACCTTAAATAAGAACTTATAGAATAGGAATTAGGAAGAATGGATCAAGGGTAATCGAGAGGCTACCTATACAGTTCAAATTCAACTAAAGGTGTTCGAATTGGAGTCCAAATGAAGATTTTAGAGATGGTTGAAGTTCCACCGGTGCTTGTTCTTCGACCAGGTGAGCCCTCTATCCATTCTGCCGAAAGGAGGGGCTTATGCCCATTCTAAATGATAAAACACATATACATGACATGAAATACCATATTCATGGAGTGTATATCATTTTACTTTTTACTTGAAGTCTATTTTAAACTGACTTACTTTTTAGGACCTGATGACATGGCTACACAGCGTGTATTAAGAAGTATACAGCGTGTAGTTGGTTTTTTCACTTTTTCTGGCTGACATACCCACATGCCATGTATTCCCTTCATACACGACCATACTAAATGGAGTGTTATTAGTATTACACAAAATGTAACCTCAAATTCCAGTACTTTTCTATTTTTCCCTCGTTTTCTAAAAAAACTTGAAGGAAATTAAAAGAATAAACTCATACCTTAAAGTATAAACTAGGTTCTTATATTATTCAAACTGGTATAATTCATTGATATTTCTACCTAAATCTTTGAGTGGGATATTTTTATTAGATGGTCACATTGATATGTGAAATAGATTACTTTTTATAAAATGTTTTAACAAACCCCAAAATATATAGAAAACATAAGGCTGTTATGAAATTTTATCATATATGATATGATAAATGGGATTTTATATAGTTTTTTTAAAATATTCATAAAAGAGTTTAATAATATTTAAATTTATCAAATTAATGGTAGCCTCCATATTTTTATTTTTTTCATGTTGGATAAATAAATTAGTATATATGTATACATTTTATGAAATTAAAATCATAATCGACCTCTCAATGTATAATTTTGAGTCTAACCCTAACATATTTTCATCATGGATTTCTATATCTTATGAAAAATGATATGGTTAAAGTTAGTAGGATTCTTTTCCAAAGATAAAAAATATTCTCATGAGTTTAAAAATAATATGATTCATTGTTTTTGTTGGATAACCTACTATGAATACAACATGGAATGTCATGAATATGTATTTAGTATACTATGGTTAGATAGATCATATTTTAGTACCCACTAAACATGGTTGTCTAGATACCAAGCATGATAACCTTTATACATTCATACCCTACTTATGAAATTGAACATATTGACTTATCTAAAATATGGGGTTTGGTATTTTTTTTATCATGTTGTCAGGAGGGGATTATCCAAGATGGTATTTGGACTCTCTTGTGATAAGTATGAAATATGATCCCTTGATCGATATTGAATTTCGGAGTGTGTGACCTCACCTAAAAATTATATATATTTCCAGGTGATGGATATGTGATGTCTTTTTCAATAAGTATGAATTACAAGTTATGTATTTATCAATCATAATAGTATACAAACTGAGAGTCAAGAAAAAATGTGTTTTTATATGGTATTGACATTTTTCATGACCCATGGTCACTCAATGTCTTGGAGAAAGGGAAAATATTAGAATTCAAGTTTTAATATGATGAAAAATGGTTGATACAATTATAGATATAAATTTTTTTATGGATATTAAATCATATACCTTTAATGATTGAGTATAATAAATTATCATCTAGAGGCCACCATATTCTTACATATATAGATCTAGATATTTTTATTTTTTCACAACTCTATAAAGTTCTATAGAGTTAATCATTCTTTTCAACTGATAAGGAATTCATTTAGACTCATAGTACTACTCTAAAAGTGTTTTTGTGTTAATCGAAAAGTTTTTTCGATAGGTATTGAAATTGTATTTAATATGATGTTATTTTAGTTGGTGTTAATGATAGATTTCCAAAATATTTTTCAAAATATCCAAAAACGTTTTGGATTTGATTTTAAAATTTATTATATATGATACAATATATGTTGTGATGGTACAAAGTCTAGGAGGCTTTAGAGAAATTGGGATAAGGAGATATTCCCTAAATACATGAATATATATCTATATATATGATATATATATATAATGAGTATCATTTTTCATGTATATTTATATATCTATGAATTATGTGTATATCATTTATACTACTTGTGATAATGTTTATTGTTTTGTAGTTTTATTATCCATATGACTATCATTTAATGTAGTGTTTCTTTTAAGAAAATAATTGGGATTAAATTAATACAATTAATTTATATATTCATGAATAAACCATTTTATTTATTCCGGTTTTTCAATGCATGAATATTTGACACAACAATTATGGAGTATCCTTAATTTCCAAGGTAAACTACCACCATGTGTTTGTTGTGTGGGGGTGTGGATTAAAATAATCATGCATACCTAATAGTCAATAATATTTTACCCTATTTATTAACTTTTTTTCATTAATATTGGCATTTAGATACATATATAAATGGGATTATTTTTTCCCGTTACGGATATCATTATCAAACTTATTCAGTAAATATCAAAAAGGTTACAATGGATCTTCTCTATAAGGTACATGCATTTATAGAATTTATTCACATCATTTTTATCAAAAAATTTATATAACCTACATAAGATTTCCATAGATTTAGTTTTTTATTGCAATTGTTGTGTCTAAACAGTGTTATTAGATTTATATGAATCCCAATGCTTTGGTAAAGAATTTTTCCATAAAAACCATTCAGTGGTATCAAATCCATTTCCATGAAACTTAGATAAATTTATAATTTGTTTGAAAATTTTTATGATTATGGAAAATAAATACATTATTGTAAGACCCCAACCTTATCTATAGTTGAAGCAAGAATTTTTTAGGTACTCTTTCCTTATGTGAGTACTTTTTGTTGGATTAAAACTTGGGATGTGTTTGCATGGAATTTTTAGAAAATGGAAGGAAAAAGGGTTATGCATAGTTGGTGCATAGTTAGGGAAAACTATTAACCCCATCCCACCAAACCATGAAACCCTAGATATTTGGGGTTCTCATGGTTGTGCACTATTTTTTAGATCATTTACCCATAAAATAATAAGTGCATGTTTGGAACATAGTTATCAAAAACCATATGCCTCATCCCATCTAATCATTATCAGGTAATAAAAGTATCCCAAAATTTAATTTTATAATTTCCTAAGCCCTCGAATCTCACCCATTTTGACCCCCATTCGACCCTAGGAGGGATTTCATGATTTTAAAGCTCTCCAAATGAATTCCAAGGTCATATGGCCTCCGTTCTTCTTGATTTGAAGTCTGGATCGAAGATCTTCTCCTCTCCCACTAAGTGGATCCTATCTTGTTGCTTTCCTGTTCCTCATCCTTTGTTATCTCATTTTTAGGGATATGTAATCTTATATTATTCTAGATCTAGATCTATAGTTTTTGAATCTAGATATACTATTATAGATCAAGATTTTAAAGTAAAGTGATCTTGATTTTTTTAATCTTCATTTAGATTTTTGAGATCTTGATCCCATTATTCTTTGTTCTCGTACTCAATATTTGGGATTTTTATTGGGAGATCGTCTGTCGACAAATAAAGGTATGTGGTCTAATATTAAAATTGCGTAGACATTATTTTTATTTCTTCTATGAAATTATATAATTTATTGGGTTAGCAATTTAAATTCTTAAATTTAATTGATTAAGGTAGTTAATTAACTAATTGAGGAATTTAGTGTTTGATCGAGGTATTGAATTGTGGAATTAAGATAATTAATTAATGAATTAATTATCAAAGTATTGAATTAAAAAATTGGGAAAATTAATTGATAAATTAATTATCAGAGTATTGAAATGTGGGATTAAGGATAATTAATTGTTGTGTAAATTATAGGAATGTTAAATTTTGAATTTTCAACAAATAATATTCAAATTAATTAATGGATTTTGATATGTGAAATGATTAATGGATTTTTGAATTAATTAATGGAATTTATGTGGTTAATTATTTTTTTAATTAGATAATTTAATATATGTGATTAATTAATTGGAGAATTTATTAATTTGTAAAAATGACTATTTAGTTATAGAATTAATTAATGGACTCGTTTTGATTAATTTATGAATTAATTAATGGTTAACTATGGTAAGATAATTGATGTGATATTGTGATATGTAATGATATATATGAATGGTTGATAAATGGGGTTCTTAACATGATGATCATGGCCAATGGTATATATGCATGGTTAAAAAATGGGGTGCTAGACATGATGATCTACAACAATGATATTTATGCATGGTTGATAAATGGGGTGCTAGACATGATGATCTAAGCCAATATGATATATACATGATTGATAGATGGGGTTCTAGACATAAATATATACACCAATGAAATATATGTATGATTGAGAATTGGGGTGCTAGACATGATGTTCAATTCTGATGATATACATTCAAGGTTGATAAACGAGGTGCTAAACATGGTGTCTACACCCAAAACAATGGAATTGGAATCTGGTTCCAGGTGTCCATAACAAGGAAAAATATGTAACATGGATAATATAATCCAATATTCCATAATTAAATGTGAATTGAATATATAACATGGTTCAGAAATGGCACAGGCCAAAGAAGGTATTGATTTACATGTGTCCAAGGGGTACTAGTGGTCTTTGTAGTTTAAATAAAGAATAAATGATATTGTGATAACAATTTAATTATTCATTGAACTTATTTATTTACACAACATAATACACTATTATATTATTGGATATTGTTTTATATTCCATTGGTGATAGCCTACTAATTTTTACTCACCCCGTATATGGGATGGCTGATCAGTGCATGAATATACATTATTTTTGCAGAATAGGCTAAGGGAAAAGAAATTGTGTTTGATGTATAGTTTGGGTATGTAGTATAGTTGAGGGAACTAGACATGGTTTGAGACCCAATGGGTGTCATCATTGTCTTTATTTTGGGTTTTTATTTTATACACTTGAAATATACGTTATCATGGCATGTTTTCTTCATTAGTTTGGATATTTTATTTCTTGTATTCATTATCATGAGATTCTAGTATTGTTTATGATTATATATTCATTCACTATTGCTTGTTTATTTACACTAGTGTATTACTTTGATAATAGAGGTTATTGTATCCCAATGATTTACTTATTATACCCTTATTACTAGTTGGAATCCTCTAGTATATAGGAAGGCGTTTTAGAGGTTATGTGACCAACTGAATTGGGGAACTGGTGTGTGGCATCCGGGTCGAGAAATTAAAAATTTGTATCATATTCATGTTTTATTTTATATTTCTTTTGTATTTTTGATTGGTAAAAGTAAATAGAATACTAGGATGATGTGGGGATTTTATATGACCTCATGTGTGGGAGTTTCAAACCCATGTACAAGGGAGGAACCCAACTAATCATGGTGGGATTGTTTTTATTGATGTTTTATATTACTTTTAAATATTATTTCACCATGAGTGGAACACTTGTTGTGTGATGTGAAAAAATTGTTTTTGAGGTTTTCCAAGAATTGAAGTATGGCCAAGGATTACATGAGAGTTAAGGATGCATGCATCATTCTAGTCACTCAAAATTATTTTTTAAATTGATTCATTTTAGGAATTCATGGGAAAACAAGTTATGGGTATGTTTTTTAAATGAATTGTTATTCCTTTCTTGTAAAACTATTTTGAAAATGGTTCTTCATATGAAATTGATAATATTAAAATGATTCAAAATGTGAATAAATGGGTGTCTAAATGAGAAAAATTATAAGAATATGCTTAACCTTATTAACCATGACCCAAGTGTATGATAGTTAAGGGTAATTATAGTGACTCGGTTTTGACCGCGTGGTGAGGTTTGGGGAAAATACTTATTGTGACTTTTTGTGATTTTTCCACTTATGTAAATGTGATAAACTAGTGTTATTAGTCCTAATACATGTGTTTTAAATTATATAGTTATGCCTCCATGATGATTCATGTTGAGAGGATTATAGGAGGATATTGATGTAGATGATTTACCAATAGTGGAACATGAGGCAGTGATTTCTCTATGTGAGGAAGCAAGGGACAAATTCTAAGAGACATTATCTTGCTTCATGAAATTCCAAGAAAGATACCCATGGAGGGCAGTGAAGTGTATGTATGACCTGATGAGGGAGTTTTAGTTTCCGTATGCTCTAGCTTTTACTAGAGATGGTGGAACTCAGGGAGTTGAGTTCTGGGTTGAGACAATCAAGATGATACTAGACAATTTAGATACTATAGCTATGAATAGAGTTAAGATGGCTTATTATATTCTATGATTATTAGTGAAGCATTGTTGGGGAATTCTTGCACAGACTAGACAATATGATGGAATGCTATTGAAGAAATTATTGGGGATGTTCCTAGAGCACTTCTACCTAGAGACACAGATATGGGATAGAGTAGATAAGTTCATTTTCCTGAATCAGGGGAGGATATTTATGATGGACTAAGTTGGATGATTTATAGATTTGTAGCACTATTCTCCATCATTGATGGAAAATGAGTCTACATCGGAAAAAAATTTAGGATTGATGTAAGTATGAAATTAAGTCTGTGGTGAATATCTTCAGGATGTATAATTTTTCAAAAGTGGTAAATCATGCTCCCATCTTATAGAGGAACCTAAAGGCGGAATCTAGTGAAATATTGGTGGTTTCTTATAGTTGATTTGGGGGTACAACTTCTGAGATAAAGAAGCGTCTCTATGAGAACCTTACTGAGATAAATGAGAAGAAGTGTGTCCATTCAGGGTGATCATTCACTCATGATCTTACCAAAGTTATTTTCCACCAGTGTGGTCAGCCAGGACACATTCAGAAACACTATCCCAGGCCACCAATGTAGTGCCGATCTTTCTGCAATATGGGACATTTGTAAAGGTTATGAAAGAACCCAAGATATATAGTTATTGATGAAGGATCGAGACAAAACTAGGGAGCATGAATGGGATCTTCTACACCATATAAATCTTGAAATTGGATTTCTTCTTGGTGATATGGTAGAGGTAGTGGACATGGTGATTCTTTTTAATAGGGACCACATCACAAGAGTGGTGAAACTCAGGGTATTCAAACAAAATTACAAGGAAGAGGTGCATGAAATTTTCAAGTAGTGCACCCTACACTTGTGGATAGAGAGGATAGATCTTCGATGGTGAGAGGTACTATTATTTTAGATTCTACATTTTCTCATGCCTTTTTTAATATTGGTGCCTATTATTCCTTCATATTTAAATTTTTTTTAATGGTTTTAGCTTAGTAGTGGAGTTTGTGAGTGGGGTAATGATGATAAATGAACCGTTGGGAATACGGTCTGGAGGAATCTACTTTTTTTAGGGTTGTTCTCTAGAGATCAGGGATTACCATTTTATATGTGATCTATATATTCTTGATATGGCAGACTTCGACATAATTATGGGTATATACTATCTAGTATCATACCAATCCCACATTAATTATTACTACATGAGTGTGGCCTTTACATATCCTATGGGGGAGAATTATATTCACTATAGAGAGTGGGATATCAAGGTAGGCCAAGAAGAGATAAATACTCAACAACTAAGAGAGCTCACAGCCCAGATTTCTAGTTTATTTCTAGATGATTTTGAGAAAAAGTGGGTTCTTATTTGATGGATAGCGGGTCTATTTTATGATGTATTTCACAAATACTTCTCATGTATTTCATCTAATAGTGATTTTGAATTTACCATTGGTCTCATTCTGAAGGATGAGCCAATATCTATTCCACTATATATAATGGCATCAATATAGATTTAAAAAGTCAAGACATAGCTAGAGGAGTTAGAGGATGAGAAATTTATCCCTACAAGTATGAATCCTTGGGGATCACCTGTTTTATTTTATAAGATGGTTGATGATACTCTATGATTATGTGTTAATTACCAAATTTTGAACTGAATGACTGTGAAGAACTTTTATGCTCTTCTGTGTATCAATGATTTTTTTTACCAGTTGATAAGAGCTTGGGTTTTCTCAAAGATCGACTTGAGATTAGGGTATCATCAGCTGAGATATTAGACTACTAATATTATAAGTACTATTTTGAAAATAATATATGACCTATATGAATTCATCATAATGTCATTTGGGTTGAATAATGCACCATAAGTTGTTATGGCCTTGACGTATATGATCTTTCATCCACACATGAATCATTTTATTATGGTATTTTTAGATTACAACTTGGGATACTCTAAGACTCATGATGATAATTCCCAACATATTAACATCATCCTTAGTAAATTGAGAGAGCATAATCTATACACAAATCTATATAAGTGATAGTTTTGGATCGATCAGGTACACTTCTCTGGACACATCATCATAGAGGAAGGTGGGTCAGTGGACCTAGAGAAGGTTCAGACAGTTGTTTCTTGGGATCATCCCAAGAAAATATTTGATATACATACATTTCTAGTATTATCTATATTTTATCCAAGATTAATCCATGAATTTTAGCATTTTGCAGGGCTGCTTTTAGACTTGACCAAAAAAGGGATAATTATTGGTCAAAATCTTATGATAAGGTCTTCCAGGAGATGAAGAATCATTTGAAATCAACACTGATCATGATCCTACATGATCCATGTGAGGATTATATAGTGTATTTTTATGCTTATGGGGTCTAAATTGGATCTATGTTGATTCTGGTATACCAAGTTGTGGCATATTGCTCTCAGTAATTAAGGACACATGAGTCGAATTACCCTATGCATGACCTCAAGTGGACAGTATTAGTTTATCTCTTAATGTGTTGGTGAAATTATCTATTAAAAAACTTACTTTGTAAAAAAATCACAAGTTATTTAATTATTTCCTTTCTAGTGATATTTGAATCTCTGGAAGCAGATATGGATTGAGGATATGGATTCATTCAATTTTTAAATATCATATATGCCTAGAAAGGGGAATAATGTTGTTGATGATTTGAGTAATAAAATCAGACTCAAGGAGTTCAGGATTCTAGTCTTGAGTGGAAGATAATCACTTTGCGGGTTGAGATTCATGGGGTGCTTTAAAAGAACCATGAAAAAATGAATCCAGTATCAGTTTTAGTGTTTTCTAGGCTTTTGAGATTGATTTGAGACACGCGTATGAGGATCTAGAATGATTTTCCTTGATAAAAATCCTTGAAGGTGGGGAGTCACCATCCTATTGGACTGTAGATGAGGATGAGATCATCTATGTTAGAAATCAAGTTAGTGTTCTTATGAGCATGTAAGAGGAGCTCATGCAGTTATTTCATGCTTCAAAGTGGGTGGTACATCTAGGTGTAACCAAAATGTTCTGTGACCTATGTTGTTAGCTTTGGTGGGTAGGTAAGGAAATAGAGATACTAGGGTTTGTGAAATGATGTTACACCTATCAGTTGGTGAAGGTTTTGCATCAAGGACCTAGAGGTTTTCTGTAGTTTTTTCCCATTCCAAAATGGAAGATAGGAAAACATGATAGTGGAATTATTGTTGGGTATTCCAAAGACACCAAAGAAGAATGATTCTATTTGGGTTATTTTGGATCAACTGATGAATTTAGCACATTTCATTCCTATATGGGATACTTCTCAATAGATGAGATAGGAGATTTTTATGTTTCGGAGATAGTCCATCTTCATGGGGTGCCACAGAATACAGTTTCAGATCATGAGTCATGTTTCACTTCATGATTCTGGAAGGGTTTGTATAAATATCTTGGTACATAGGTATTATTGAGTATGACCTTCCACCCATAGATATATGGGTATTTATATCATACTATATAGGTGCTTGAGGATATGTTTCATGCATGTGTTCTTGAATTTAGTGGGTCTTGGGAGAAACACAAAGCTCATTTACAGTTTTACTATAAAAACTATTATTACGAAATGATAAATGTGGCATAATATGAGTAATATTATGGTATTCTATGAAAATATCCTTTAAGTTGCATGGAATCAGGTGATTATAATATTTTGGGACTGAGTCTTGTGTAGGAGACATCAGAGGAGGTGAATCTTTTCTCTGAAACACATGGATATGGCTTAGAGTGGACAGAAGTCTAAAGATGATAGCCATTGATGAGCCATATAGTTTACGTAAGGTGATCTTTTATTTCTTTATGATTCACCTAGGTTGCGTCACTGTAGGATACATAGGCATGAAAAGTTGGCACCCAGGTTCATTGGACATTTTCACATTGTGGAGAGAATTGTTCTGGTCACATATTGATTGTCTCCTCCACTTAAATAGAGATCTATGCATGGTGTTTTGCATGTATCACAAATTTGATAGTATCACCCCAACTCTTCTCATGTGATCAATGTAGAGGATGTTGAGATTGAGTTAGATGCATCCTTGGAGGAGCATATGATACACATGTTGGATCACATTGAGAAAGTGTTGCAGGGAAATAAAGTGTTGATAGTTTATTTATTTTGAAAACATAGTTTTGTCTAAGAGGAAACATGGGATAGGGTAACAGACATGAGGGCCTATTAGACCAATATTTTTTTCTCAGAACGCTTGATATACTAGGGAGTACACCTTGAGGACATGTTTTTATAAGGTGGGATGATTTTAAGATCCCAACCTTTTCTCTAGTTGAATCGAGCTTCTTTCAAGGTACTATTTTCTACTTATTTGAGTACTTTTTGGTTTATAACATGGGGTGTGTTTGGGTTAAATTTTGAGAAAAATGGAAGGGAATACATTTTTGCACAGTTGGCTCACTATTAGGGAAAACTATGTGCCCCATCCCAGCAAAACATTCAATGATGGGCAATGGGAGTTCACACGATTATAATGCCATTTGTAAAACTGTGCACCCTGAAAGGAGAAACCATGCACCCCAAAAATAATAGGTGCACAGTTGGTGCACAGTTTGGGAAACCATGCTCCCTAGCCCATCCAACCAGGCACGGGAATTATTGTCTCCAGAAATTTAATTTTAAAATCCATGATCCCTCGAAATTCACCCATTTTGACCCCAATTTGACCCTAGGAGGTATTTCATTATTTTTTTAACTATATTGATGAATTACATAGTCATCTTACCTATATTCATCATGATTCAATGCTCGAATCGAATAACTTCTCCTCTCCCAGTAAGTGGATCCTATCTCGTCGCTTTCTCATTCATCCTCCATCCCTATCTTGTTATTTGGGTGAGAATTAATCTCTTTTTTTGATAGATCTAGATCTATGTTTGGTGAATCTAGATATAGGATTGGGGATATAGGTTTTTAATTAAAGATATATTGATTTTTTGATATTTAATTATGTTTTTGAGATCCAGATCTCGTTCTATGTCATTGTGATCATCATTTTTTGGGATTTCATTTGGGCGATCATGTATCGACGAATCATGGTAGGTGGTCTAATATTCAAATCTCATAGATGTGATTTTTATTTCATGTATTGAACTATAGAATTTATTTATTTTGTATATCAATTGAAATTTCTGATATTGAATTAATTAATTTAGTCAATTAATTAATTTAGGAATTGGGGGTTTTATCAAGGTATTGAATTGTGGAATTAATATAATTAATTTATTAATTACTTATCAAAGTGTTGAATTGTGAAACGGGGATAATTTATTGGTAGTTTAACTATAAAATTATTTAATTGTGTGATTAATAATAATTAATTGTTGATCTAATTATTGGAACGCTATATTGTGAATTTGATAAAAATTAATTTGTGAATTAATTATTGGATGGTGAGATGTGAAATGATTAATTAATTAGTGAATTAATTAATGGAATTTATGTGGTTTATTAATTTGTTGAATTAGTTAATGGATTCGATTTTACTAATTAATTGTAGAATTAATTAATGTTTAAAAATTATTCATTAATTATAGAATTAATTAATTGATTGGGATTAATTAATTTAGAAATTAATAAATGGATAACTTCGATAAGATGATTGATGTTGATTAATCATGATTGATGTCATATTGTGGTTTGTAGTGATATAAATGCATGAATGATAAATGGGGTTCTATACATGATGATCTATGCTAATGGTATATATGCATGGTTGATAAATGGGGTGCAAGACATGATGATCTACACTAATGATATATATGCATGGTTGATAAAGGGGGTGTTAGACATGATGATCTATGAAAATGATATATATGAATGGTTGGTATATGGGGTTCTAGAAATGATGATCTATTCCAATGACATATATGTATGATTGAGAATTAGTGTGCTAGATATGATGTTTTATGCCCATGATATACATGCATGTTTGACAAACAAGGTGCTAAACATGGCATTATACACCCAAAACATCAGCATTGGAATATGGTTAAAATTGGAATAATAATGAAATTTATGTGAAATGGATAATGTAATCCCATGTGACATAATGAAATGTGAATTGAATATTTAACATGGTTCAAACCTCGCACAGGCCAAAGTAGGTATTTATATATGGGTTTCCTAGGGGACCTTGTGTTCTATGTGGTATAAATAAAGAATAAATGATAATGTGATAACAATTTACTTATGCATTGCACATATTTATGTATAAAACAACATACATTATAATTTAACTAGATATTGTTTTATCCACCATTGGTGGTGGCCTACTGAGTTGTACTCACACCCTACTCATGTTGTCTGATCGGTACCAGAATAGAATATATTATTACAGGATTGGTTAAATTCAAAGTCGCTATGCTAGATGGACTATTTGGGGATAGAGTATGTTTGAGGGAACTAGACATGGTATGGGACTTTCTAGGATTCATTAGTGTCTTTCTTTTGGGTCTACATTTAAGACACTTGACATGTACATTAACATGGAATGTTTTATACTTTAGTTTGGATATTGAATTTCCTTCTTTGATTATCATGAGATATTGGTATTGTTTATGGTTATATATATTATTAATATATTTTTTATTTATGTCCACTGGTGTATTTATCTGATAAAAAAGGGAATAATCTCCCCATGATCAACTTATTAAAGAATCACTACTAGTTGGCAGCCTCTAGCATACAGGGAGGCATTCCTGAGGTCATGTGACTGACAGGCTCGGGGAACTGGTGTGTAGAACCCAGGTTGAGACGTTACAATTATTGATAGAGATAAACCAATATCATTATTCATGGTACATTAAAGGAATCCATGGTTAAAATTTTATTCTTGATCTTATTATTTCAAGATGTAATATAAAATATTACTATTTGAATTTTCATTAATTCATTTTTAATAACCATAAATAAATTTATTATAGATGATATATGGGATACCAACATCTATGGTAAAATTAAAAATATGTGTTTTCACTGAAATGTTGTTTGTGATATTTTTTTTCCTCCTAGAAATCAAAAAATAGTTATCTACAATCTCACAATACCTTCTATGCACCAAGTTAGTATAAGATATATATGATATCAATGTTTACGTTAAATAAGAAAAACATTATATAATATGGTATATTGAATGGGATTAATTTCCAGTGATATATGATGTATTGTATCATGGAAAAAATAAAAATATGTACTCATTTATAGTATAAAATATATTATTATTATTATTTAATAATTAATTATTGAAATAAAATGTAATTATAATTTTTTAAATAAATATAAAAAACAAAACTTATAACATTTATTAAAATTTATGAATGGTTTTAACATTGAATTATAACTAATAATTGATTATATTTAATTTAAAGAAACTTTTTTTATGTTTAGTATATAAATTTTTAATATTATGTGTTTTTATTAAATTCCTTAATATACATGGTATAATAATTATGATTATAATTTAAATTTTTATGTTTAAATTAGAAATTGATTTGTAATATTTATGTAATTTCTAAAAAATGATAATATAAACTACTTATATTTTCTTTACCAAATATTCATTGAATATAATATGAAATATATCTATTAAGGGATTTTTTATTGGGATTTAATGAAATAATATTATAAATATGTATAGGTTTTTAATTTTTTTTAAGGCAGGCCCTAATAGAGTTGAATCCCTCAATTCATCTTGGAAAATTTTGAAATACCTTAGAGGCATCAATTCCATTTCATCATATCAATTATGTTGAAATACATTTATGCACTCAAATCATTCCATGTTTTATAACCATAAGGTCATTGGGGGTTAAAATTCATTTTTCATAATAAAAAGTGAAAGGAGTTGAGAAAATGAACAGATTCTTCTCATACACATATTAAAGTCACTCCTCCCTTCTCACTATGATTTTAATCTTCTATCTAAACTTCCCCCATTTTAGCTCCCTCGCCCCTTAAAATTATATCAGTTTGTTACTCTATTCCCCCATGTTGAAGTTGGTGACTCTCAGGGTAGACTTGAAGAAATAAAATTTTTATTATGCATCATTTAAATATAATATTTCAAATTAATTTCAATTATTTTATTTTGTTTTTTAGGATTTTTTTATTTTATTTATTTTATTTACATGGTTATTTTGTTAACTAGATGTAATTTGAAAATTAAATGTCATATTATTGATTATATATTTTTTATCTAATGAAACATGTTTAGTAATTAATTAATAATTAGTTCTAATTAGTAATATATTAATTATTTTTAGTTGATCATTATTTAATATAATTTATTACTGTATAATAATTTATAAAATATGATTATTGAATATTAGGCAATGTAAATACCTGAAAATACTATGGAAAATTTTTTCTTAAATACATGGGAATTTTACGAGTCCGCAGTTTCTGACGGTACCTGATTCTGAGACCTGGTGTGCCAGGAATCAATTTCTGAAGTTTTGTTTGGGTACATTTAGTGAACGTACGTGCGAGATTTTATATCTTTTGAACCGATGCTCTGAATTGAAATCCGAGGACACCGATGAACTCGCAATGCCGGTAATCACTTAAGGATACCTTTACAATAGTTATGTTTTATCAAGGATGGAAGTTAATTTTTGGGGATTCTTAATAAATTAAATAAATGTTCTTTGTGACATAACTTTATTTGGGTGGTGGTTATTTTATCCAAAGGGAAGTTGGAGGTAGGGCCCACCCCCACATAACCTCCCATGGGAGGATATTTTTTTGTGAGGCCCACATGAGTTCAAACCTCTCAACTCCCCTTGAAACCCCCCCCCCCCTTTAACACTTTAACTCCCCTTGAATTTATTAAAGCCAACACTATTATTTTAATTTGGGTGAACTATCCACCTACCTTCCCCTTAATTGTGCCAAAACAATTAATTAATGTCTTCATTAAATTAATTTGAGTGTTTGAATTCATTTGAAATGCATGGCAACATTAAAATATTAGGGAGCCTATTATTTTACTTTGCCTTGGCGATTATTCTGTGAGGAGATTGGGAGGACTCTTGGAAGGACGACCCTTTTCCAATGAGGAATGTGAAGAACACGAAGAATGCTCATTCTCTCCAACAAAGAACGCACTGTCATCAATTAAGAACAAGGACGATGCTTGAGCCCGGAATCGGTGGCGTGTGACGGGCGCAACCTTCGATGAGATCTTTGAATTATTTTTCCACCCCTTCGACAACGTACTACGAATCGAGGTAAGGGGATTTGATTAATTTTAAATGAATAAAATTATACCCTCATTCATCGATGAAATCCTGGGTTCGTCATTGGCCAAATGATATCATCTAATACGGGGGGTGCGGGCCGAACCAACACGGCCCGGCGTCCCTCCGTTGGTTATTGTTGATTGATGTCGGAGGCGAAGTTGAAAGGGCGCGGTGTCGTCACACCGCACCGGAGAAGAACCATGAGATGGAGGGGTCAGCGGCAGTGGTGACCGGAGGCAGCGGTGGCAGCAGCGGCCACGTGTCGGCCACATGGAGGGAGACTGGTGGCCGCTCGGGCTGTCCTGACCACGGCACAACCGGTCGGCCGACCCGGCCGGTCTGTGAGCAGGAGTCGGGGCGCACGAAGGTGCCACATGGAGGGATACCGCGGCCCACATCCACGGGCCGCTAGGCCGGAGAAGAATTGGTCAGCCTCATGTCGGCCGGGCTGGAAGAACAGGCCGGCTACGGGCGGCCGGGCTGGAGGACCGGGGCCCCCGCAGGCACCGCGCAGCAGAGAAGACAGCGGCCTGCTCTGCTGGGCGAACCGGTCAGCCGCCTACCAGCCGGGTTGAAGAACAGCATCACCGCCTGACGCCGCGTGGGAAAATCTGTGGCCCGATGCCCAGTCCACATGCTCCGGGTTGAACCGGTCAGCTACAGCCCATCGGGCAGAGGAGGAGGCGGTGCCGTTTGGTGCTGTCGGGCGAACTAAACCGGCCTGCAGCGCGGGCTGTGATCACGGGTGGGTTGTGCCCCATTGGGTCGGGCCGACCCCCCAACCGGGTCAGACCCGCCGGGCCATGTCCTCGGGTGGTCCACACTCCACCGCGCCAGGCCGACCCCCAGCTGGGTCGAACCCGCCGAACCGGGTCAAGCCGACCCTCCATCCCGCTGGGCTTGACGGGTCAAGGCCAACTTCCCTTAAATACAAATATCTCCTAGACCGTGCATTCGATCAACGCACCCTCTGCGGAACTAGTACCCTCGCAACGAGGTGGTCCTTTTGTGATACTCTATGTGCGTTTTGGTTAACTTTGGAAAATTGTTGTGTTTGGACCGAGCGTAAATCCAACCAGACCCCTCAAACGGAAATGCTAATAACTCTCAGACCTGGCATCCAATTGACACGTTGTCTGTCGCGTTGGGTTCCTTATGATGAGACGGAACTTCGGGATACATCAACTAAGGAATTCATCACATTTGATATATCAACACTTGGCTCGAGGAGCGGACCCTCCCAGAATCGAGCATGTTGTGTGCGGGAACCCTACAATTGGCTGCGACGACTACTGTACCGGAATCCTACATGGGATCAACAGTGATGATTATTATACAGGAATCCTCTTTGGGTTCGACAACGATGACTGCTGTACCGGAATCCTACATGGGTTCGATAGCGATGACTATTATACTGGAATCCTCCATGGGTTCGACAAACATGAATACTGTACCGGAATCCTACGTGGGTTCGACAGTTCTGACTTTTGTTCATGTATCATGTGTGGGTCAGACAGAGTAGCTAGTCATGTATCCTATGTGGGTTTGACAGCTTAGCTGGTCCAGTATCCTATGTGGTTCCGACAGCTTAGATGAATCAGTGACAACATCTGACCATCTTTATTTCTATATGAAATATGTATAACTCTGTGAGCTGAGCCTTTTCTATTCAATCATTATCATCGATTTGATTGAATTTACTTCTTGTGTGGACTGGGTTGTGCTTGGGATCGAGAATTGGAGTCGTACTATGATTGATAACTTAGTTATATGTATGGGCATATACCTAAGTAGGGTTGGTTGATACTTTGTTTTTTTATCTTTCTTATGTGGTTATCCTTCGTGGATTCTGGGAGACCTTCGGGGGTATCAGGGTCCCCTACTGAGTATTGTTATACTCACCCCTTCACGGGCTTCGCCCACACATCATTTTGTTGGTTACAGATGACGGACAATACTGATCGAGGCAGAGTTGTAGAGCTAGATAGTACCTAGAGTTGGACCACTTAGCGAGACGTTCACGAAGAGGACGGAAGGACTTGGGGTGCTGAGGAGGCCATCTATACCCACCCTTCATGTGGGATTCCCGGAGGAAGACTCAGTAGTTTTTGTTTACCTTTCTGCAGTTATACTAGCTTTACAGTTGTTGTACTTTACTATTAGGATTGTATTTTCGACCCCTTTCCTTTCATCACTTTCTTTTGTATACAGTTTTACAAAGTGTTTACTTCCAGTTGCGTACTATGCTTCTTGTTTTCAGGTTGTTTGTGTGTTACGTGTTAAAAGTAAATGTCTTCCCTTTTTATAGGGATTACGCCTTTGGTGCTAGTCGCCAGCCCCTGGCCTATGGAAGGCGGGCTTGGGGTAGTCACGGCACGGGCCCCGAGGATGGGTCGTGACAAATTGGTATTAGAGGGAGGTTTCACCATAGAACTTGGAATATAATTCTTTTAACGAAAATAGTGTTAAGTGTTTTGGGTGTGGTTATCAGTTTAGGGAAACCGGTGTTGGTGTGGCGGCCGACGTATCCATACACTAGGACTCTGACTTCTAGTCTCCGACTCAGTGCACAAAAACACAGATTGTGTGTGTATTTCCTTTGACAAATTTTTCTTCATGATTTCTTTGTGTCATCTCACCATGTATATTGTTTTAACCGTGGCGCACCTATTTCTTTTCAAGATTGACCCACAAAGGCATCCAGCAAGGGTTCCAAGATTTTTACGAGATGGTAGCCCATCGAGCGACGAGGCCTCGGTGTATGGCCCCATCACTGTGGAGGTACCAGCAGCACCACTACCCGCTGGGCCACCTATACCACCAGCTCCAGCAGCAGAGAGTGCACGCCGCTTGAGTGCATTGCATGAGTTCCAGTGCCAGAGGCCACCCAGGTTCTGGGGAGAGACAGACCCATAGGAAGCTGAGGATTGGATGGAGGATTTTGTGAGAGTTTTCAGTGTGGTAGAGACACCATCTGACCTCATGGTGATCCTTTCTGTTAGTCTCCTGCATGCGGCAGTAGGCAGATGGTGGAGCCTGATGTTCCAGGTGCATAATGAGGCATCATTACTCTAGATAGACTTTGAGAGTCTCTTTTGCTCAGAGTTTGTTCCAGCCACCCTTTGTGTGGTGAGGATTCAGAAGTTACTTCATCTATAGCAGGGCAGCATGACAGTAGCTCAGTACTCAGCGAGGTTCACTGACCTCTTGAGCTACTCCACAGATATGGTATGGGACCCGTTATTCAGGGCCCGGACCTTCAAGTAGGGACTCAAGCATGAGATCAGAGCTTCGATGATTCCCCTCAGCATTCTGACGCAGGCGGGGGTGCTAGAGTGAGCCCTTCAAGTGGAGAGTTTTCTCGCTGAGCAGTCACTAGCATCAAGACCCACTACAGGGAGACATGTAGAGGAGTCTTCTGCAGCCAGTAATAGACAAATGACGTAGAGGTCTATGTGGACCAGGCCATCAGGTGGGATACCCCAGGATATAGGTTCGGTCGTGCGGGGCACATGATACAGAGCCTGCTATACGAGGAGCAGGCAGTGCTATGCATGCGGCGGGCTGGGCCACATGGCTCATGACTGCCCGCCCCACCATGCAGATGAGCAGCAGACAGTAGAGGGACCTCTCAGGTAGAGGCATAGGTTCGACCGTGGTGGTCCTCCAGGAGAAGGTGGATGTGGCAGACGAGCTGGTCAAGAAGTGGGTGGTGGATGACGTTTTGAGGCTCTACCACTACCACCTACAGGAGTTCCACCCTGACCAAAGGGAGTAGGTGGACAGAGGTGGGCTTAGCTCCAGGTAGTCAAGGCCTACGACCATGGCGCACCTGAGATGATTCGATGTACTATCTCTATCTACTCCACTTTTGTTGCAGTACTTATAGACACAGGTGTGAGTTATTCTTTTATTGTCACTGACCTCGTTCGGAGCTCGGAGATTCTGACGGTGTCGTTGGATCGATCCTTATGGCTAGAGACTCATACGAGAGCAGACTTGATGATTACGCACAGGTTCTGGCAGTGTGAGCTTACTCTAGGAGGTGAGATCTTTGGCTGCGATCTTCCTGTTGTGGCGTTGAGGCCTTAAGACGTCATTTTGGGTATGGACTGGTTATCCATGGTTCATGCTCAGATTGATTGTATTAGGCACAAATTGCGGTGTATCCACACAGATGGGACCAGTTTCACCTTCATCAGTAAGAAGGGATCCTTTTCAGTGTAGGATGGACTTACGTAGAGGAGGGGGCAGCTGATCACACTTCATTTGGCTAGTCTCATCCTTGGAGCGGTTGATGTGAAGAGTCTGAGTTTTCCAATTTTGGTGGATCAGTACGCAAATGTTTTCCCTGATGACATTCTAGGACAACCTATTCACTGAGAGGTCGACTTCTACATTGACATATACCGCGGGATAGCACTAATATCTACTCTAGCATATTAGATGGCTCCCACCAATCATCGTGATCTGCGGGTACAGCTGGAGGACTTGCAGGGAAGGGATTTATCCGACCCAGTGTTTCACCCTGGGAATCTCCAATTTTGTTCACCAAGATGGCGGATGGGAGCTTGCGACTGTGTGTTAAATACCGTCACCTAAATTAGGTGACCGTGAAGAACAAGTACCCACTCTTGAGGATTGACGACCTCTTTGAACAGCTCAAGGGAGCGCGATGGTTCTCGAAGATAAACCTCAGGTCAGGCTATCACCAACTCAGAGTTCAAGATGAGGATGTTCAGAAGATGGACTTCAGGTGTCGGTATGGCCACTATGAGTTCTTGGTTATGACCTTCTATGTAACCAATTCTCCAGCAGTGTTCATGAGTCTCATGAACAGGATCTTCCAGCCTTACCTCGATCACTTTGTTGTATTCTTCATCGACAACATACTGATTTACTCAAATACTGAGGAGGAGCATGCCTACCATTTATGGGTAGTACTGGACAAACTCCGATATCACTAGATTTATGGTAAGCTCACGAAGTTCCAGTTCTGGATTCGAGAGGTTCACTTCTTGGGACACATCATCTCGGAGGCTGAAGTTGCAGTGGATCTAACGAAGATCGAGGAAGTACTTTCTTGGGAGCCACCCAGGAGTGTGACATAGGTGAGGAGTTTCTTGGGACTAGCTAGGTACTATCGGAGATTTGCGCTAGACTTCTATAGAGTTGCAGAACTGCTTTCATCGTTGATGAAGAAGGGTCAACCCTTTGTGTGGTCAGATAGATGCCATTAGAGATTTCATAAGTTGAGGCAGAGATTGACCAGTGCATCCATATTGAGGCTACCGGAGGAGGGAGTAGGATATGTAGCTTACTACGACGCATCAGGGACCGAACTTGTGTGTTTCCTGATGCAGGAATGAGCAGTGATCACGTATGGTTCATGGAAGTTGAGATAGCACGAGCAGAATTATGCTACCCATGACCTGTAGTTAGCAGCAGTGGTCTTCGCCTTGAAGATGTGGCGACACAATCTGATGGGAGAGCATTTTACAGTCTACTATGACCACCAGAGTCTCAGGTACATATTCACGTAGAAGGACCTGAACCTGAGATAGTGATGATGGCTCAAGTTCCTCCCGGACTATGACTTCAAGATAGTCTATACTTCTGGAAAGGGGAACATTGTAGCAGATGCTCTCAGCAGGAGATCAGGCATTCAGTTGCTAGGAGAGGCGACAGAGAAGCTGGCCGTGTTGCAGATAGCCTTTGTGGGTAAAAATGGTGTAGCTTTTCTGTAGTCTCTCATAGTCACTCCTCCACTTCTTCAGCGTGTCTGAGAGGCAAGTTTGGGGACATTGACTGTGAGACGCAACGTGCTCTGATATCCTCAGGGTAGGCACCTGATGGGTTTTCTGAAGGTGGGGAGCACGTCATTCTCTTCAGAGGATTTACCATGGTACCAGTTTCACTACAGGAGGAGGTGTTGAGGGAGTTCCACACTTCCCCTCTAACGGTACATCCAGGAGTGGTGAAGATGTATCAGGACCTCAAACGACAGTACTGGTGGTCGGGTATGAAGAAGCTGGTAGCAGAGTTTGCCTCACGACGCCTCAACTGTCAGTAAGTGAAGGTGGAGAACCAGGTTCCATTAGGCTTGGTTTATCCCTTAGAGGTCCCAGAGTGGAAGTGGGATGGGATATCCATGGATTTCGTGACGGGACTTCCACGTACATCCAGAGGACACTACTCTATCTGGGTGATTGTCGACCAACTCACCAAGTTGCCCCACTTCCTGCCGATCAAAGAGCAGGGCTCAGTAGAGATCTTGGGACGCCTCTATGTACAGGATATCGTATGACAACATGGTATACCATCGATGATCGTCTCCGATCAGGATGCCCGTTTCACTTCCTGACTATGGAAGGGGTTGCAGGAGACTTTAGGGATGCAGCTTCACTTGAGCACCGCCTTCCATCCTCATACGGATGGTCAGACTGAGAGGACCATTCAGAATCTCTAGGACATTCTTCGTTTATGTTTCCATGACTTTGTTCATATCTGGGAGGATCACTTACCCTTAGTGTAGTTTGCATACAACAACAGCTACCACTCTACCATCGGGATGACACCTTACGAGGAGCTTTACATCCGACCTTTCAGATCGCCTCTATGTTGGACTGACCCAGGTGAGTCAGTGCTTGTAGGACCAGAGATGGTGCAGGCAACGATGAAGAAGGTGCAGATCATCTAGGAGCGGATGAAGACTGCACAGAGCAAGAAGAATTCCTATGCTGATAGGATACGGAGACCACTGGAGTTCAAGGATGGTGTCCACGTCTTTCTATGGGTCTCACCTCGATGACGTCTACAGAGATTTGTCTGAGGCGGTAAGTTGTCTCCATGATTCATCGGACCTTTTCAGCTCCTCAGCAGAGTAGGAGAGGTGGCTTACCGCCTGGCTCTTCTACCTCAGTTACACCAGGTGCACGACGTCTTCCACGTATCTCAGCTGAGGAGATACGTGCACGACCTGTCCCACATCATCAACCACGGGGAGCTAGACATCGATGACGGGGTGAAATTCACGGACTTTCCAGTGGATATTGAGGATCAAAAGGAGAAGGACCGATGAGGATGGTCGATTCCTCTAGTGCACATTCGCTGGCAGCACGGGAACCTTCAGGAGATCACAACGGAGCAGGAGGATCAGATGCATGCTCAGTACCCCCATTTGTTCCCTTAGTATGTATTGTAGCTTATGGGGACTTAAAGCCCTGAGTTGAAGAGAGTTTAAAGACCCGAAAATCCTATGGAAAATTTTTAAATAAATACATGGGAATTTTACGAGTCTGTAGTTTCTGACAGCACCTGATTTCGAAGCCCGGTGTGCCTGGAATCAATTTATGAAGTTTTGTTCAGGTATGTTCAGTGAATGTATGTGCGAGATTTTATATATTTTCAACCGATGCTCAGAACTAAAATCCAAGGACACTGATAAACTCGCAGCGCCGGTAATCCCTTAAGGAGACCTTTACTGCAGTTGCGTTTTATCAAGGATGGAAGTTAATTTTTGGGTATTCTTAATAAATTAAATAAAAGTTATGTGTGACATAACTTTATTTGGGTGGTGGTCATTTTCTCCAAAGGGAAGTTGGAGGTGAGGCCCACCCCCACATAACTTCCCATGGGAGGATATTTTGTGGTGGGGCCGACACGAGTTCAAACCTCTCAACTCCCCTTCAACCCCCCCCCCCACCCACCACCATTAACTCTTTAACTCCCCATGAATTTATTAAATACAACAATCTTATTTTAATTTGGGTGAACTCTCCACCTCCCTCCCCCTTAATTGTGCCAACACAATTAATTAATTTCTTCATTAAATTAATTTGAGTGTTTGAATTCATTTGAAATGCATGTCAACATTAAAAAATTAGGGAGCCTATTGTTTTACTTTTCCTTGGAGATTATTCTGTGGAGAGCTAGGGAGGACTCTTCAAAGGAAGACCCTTTTACAATGAGGAACGTGAAGAACGTGAAGAACGCTCATTCTCTCCAATGAAGAATGCACCATCACCGACGAAGAATGAGGACGACGCTTGAGCTCGGAATCAGCGACGTGTGATGGGTGAAACCTTTGACGACGTCTTCGAATTCTTTTTCCGTAACTTCAACAACGTACTACGAATCGAGGTAAAGGGATTTGATTAATTTTAAATGAATAAAATTATACCTGATTTCATTGATGAATGACTTGGTTTGTTATTGTCCAAATGATATCATCTAATATGGAGGGCGAGGGCTGAACCAACACGGCTCGGTGTCCCTCTGTTAGGTTATTATTGATTGATGTCACAGGCGAAGTAGAAAGGGAGCGATGCGGTCACACCGCATCGGAGAAGAACCACGGGACGGAGGGGGTGGCGTCGGCAACCGGAGGTGGCGGTGGCAACAGCAGCCGCGCGCCGGCCGCATGGAGGGAGATTGGTGGCTGCTCGGGCTGCCTGGACCGCGGAAAAACTGGTCAGCCGATCCGGCCGGTCTGCAAGCAGGAGTCGCGGCTTACGAACGCGTCGCGTGGAGGGAGACTGCGGACTGCATCTGCGGACTGCTCAGCCGGAGAAGAATCGGTCGGCCTCATGCCGGCCAGCCGGGCTGGAGGACCACGACGCCCTCAAGTTCCGCGCAGCATAAAAGACCGGGGGCCGCAACTGCGGGCCGCTCTGTTGGGCGAACCGGCCGGACTGAAGAACCGCGGCACCGCATTGGAAGAAATGTGTCCCACTGCACGGGCCGCATGCACTGGGTTAAACCGGAGAGCTACAGCTGGCCGGGCAGAGGAGGAGGTGGCACCGCTTGGCACTGTGGGGCGAACCGAAGCGGCCCGCAGCACGGGTCGGGTCCGTGGGCGAACCGAAGCGGCCCGCAGCACTGGTCAGGTCCGCGGGCGGGCCGCGCCCCACCGGGCCGGGCCGACCCCCCAACCGAGTCGGACCCACCGGGCTGGGTCCGTGGGTGGGTCGGGCTCCACCGGGTCGGGCCAACCCTCAGCCAGGTCGGACCCGCCGAACCGATTCGGGCTGACCCGCCAGCCCACTAGTCTTGACGTGCCGGGCCCGGCTTCGCTTAAATATTAATATCTCTTGGACCGCGTGTCTGATCGACGCGCCGTCTACGATACTGCGACCCGCACAAATAGGTGGTCCTTTTTCAATACTCTAAGTGAGTTTTGGTTAACTTTGGAAAAAGGCCGGGTTTGGATCGAGCATAAATCCAACTAGACCCCTAGAATGGAAATGCCAATAACTCTCAGACCGGTCGTCTGATTGACGCGTCGTCTGTCGTATTGGGTTCCTTATGATGAGATGGAACTTCGGGATACATCAAATCAGGACTTCATTAAAGTTGATGTATCGACACTTGGCTTGAGGAGCGGACCCTCCCGGAATCGAGCGTGCTATGTGCGGGAACCCTACATCTGGTTGTGATGACTACTGTACCGGAATCCTATGTGGGTTCGATAGCGATGATTATTATATCGGAATCATACGTGGATTTGACAATGATGACTACTGTACCGGAATCCTACGTGGTTTCGATAGATATGACTATTGTACTGGAATCCTCCGTGGGTTCAACAACGAAGACTACTATACCGGAATCCTACGTGGGTTCAACAGTTCTGACTTCTGTTCCTCTATCCTGTGTGGATCTGACAGCTTAGCTGGTCCTGTATCCTGTGTGGGTTTGACATCTTAGATGAATCAGTGACTACATCTGATCAGCTATATCTCTATACGAAAGATGTATAACTGTGTGAACTGAGTCTTGTCTATTCAATCATTATCATTGATGTGATTGACTTTACTTCCTGTGTGTACTGGGTTGTGATTGGGCTCGAGAATTGGATTCGTATTGTGATTGATAACTTAGGTATATGTATGGGCATATACCTAAGTAGGGTTGTTTGATACTTCGTGTTTGAATCTTTCTTCTGTGATTATCCTTCGTGGGTTCTGGGAGACCTTTGGGGGTCTCGGGGTCCCCTATTGAGTATTGTTATACTCACCCTTGCACGGGCTTCACCCGCACATCGTTGTATTGGTTGCAGATGACGGATATCACTGATCGAGGCAGAGAGTTGTAGAGATGAACGGTACCCAGAGGTGCACCACTTAGGGAGACGTTCACGGAGCGGACGGATGGACTTGGGGTGCTGAGGAGGCCATCTGTACCCACCCTTTAGGTGGGATTCCCAGAGGATGACTCAGTAGTTGTTGTTTACCTTTCTGCAGTTATACTAGATTTACAATTGTTGTACTTTACTGTTGGGCTTGTATTTCCGGCCCCTTTACATTCAGTACATTCTTTTGTATACAGTTTTACTTAGTGTTTACTTCCAGTTGTGTACTCTGCTACTTGTGTTCAGGTTGTGTGTGTGTTACAGGTTAAAAGGCAATGCCTTCCCTTTTTATAGGGATTACGCCTTTGGTGCTAGTCGCCAGCCCCTAGCCAATGGAAGGCAGGCTTGGGGTTGTCACGGCACGGGCCCCGAGGACGGGTCGTGACAGGCAATTAGTTATCTAATCATTATTAAATAATAATTAATTAATTATCTAACTGATAGTTAATTTTAAAATAATTAACATCTAATAAGTAACTAATAAATAATTTTAAATTATTAAATAATAATTTCTTATGAAATAAAAAATAAATATTTTACTATTAATTAAATAATATATAATTGGTGATTATAAATTAAGAATAATTAAGAAATAATTAAATAGTAAATATCGAATATCTAACAAATATTTATGAATTAATTAATTTATAATATACTATTAATTAAATATTAATTATCAAATGATTAATTATTAATTATGAAATAATTAAATGATGATAAAATAAATCTTAAATATAAATTAACTAAAAATTAACTAATAATAAATGAATAATTAAATAATAATTAAAAGAATAATAATTGATAATTAACTATTAAGAAACTATTAGATAATTATTTATTAATACTCATTATATATGGATTAAATATTAGTTAATTAATGATTAAATAATTGTTAACTAATGATTAACTAATAATTAACTAATAATTAACTAATAATTAACATATAATTGAATAATAGTTAACTACAAATTAATTAATAATTCACTAATAATTAACTATTCATTAAATACTTAATAACATATGATTAAATATTAATTAACTAATGATTATACAAGAATTGACTAATAATTAAATAAATATCATATAATGCTTTCCCAATGATTAACTAATGATTAACTACTGATTAACTAACAATTAACTAATAATTTATTTACAATTAAAATATAACTAACTAATGTTTAACTAATAATAAACTATTAAATAACTATTTATTATCTACTACTATAATATTATTTAAATTTTAATTAATTAATAATTAGTTATTGATTAATTAATCATTCACTAATGACTAACTATAATGTAATTAATGATTAAATAATTATTTTTTAATGGTTAACTAAGGATTAGCTAGTGAGTAACTATTAATTTAATATAAATTATTAAATTACTAACTTAATTATAAAAAATTACCAAATATTAACTAATATATTTACTAAAAATAGGATAACTAATTTACTATGTTAATTACCATGAAAGAACATTACACCTCATCTACATTCAAACATACATGATTATTCCCCACAGTGAATATTGTATGTTAAAAATTAATAAATAAATGATTTTGTGGTTATCTAAGTATTGAAATCTCAGTCTAGATACAAACATCTAGATATTGACACTGAAACAGATTTAACTAGGGGTAATAACCCTAAAAGGTATGAATTGTGTATTAACTCAATCAACACTCGGTGCATGAAAAATAGGCATAACTACACACATATTATAACACTTCTAGGGGATATAGTTTGGTTAATTCACATGATATTTATAAACCATTTTGATTTATAATTATATCCTTGTACCATGAAATAAATTTACATAATCATACCAATGTTAAACATGCACAATTATTCTTTATGATGAATATTTATCACACTATAAAAATAATGATCACAAAAAACATATCATGTATAATACCATATCTTCTTGGGTATACTATTATGGGGATATTATTCAAATTGATCAAGGGGGTCATATATTAGAAAAAACATTAATGGTTATCATAAATGATTGTTTAATCCTAACATAATATCAATAAATAATTCATTTTTGTTTAAAAAAAATTCCTAGATAGCAGATCCATTCTATTAGTTGTATAAATATTCAATTATAAGATAGGATATAGAATGAATATTATCAATTAGATTATGATGTGGACTTTTTACTAGAAATAAAATCATGTAAACATTGGTTGGATAATTCTTTGATAGATTTATACATTGAGTTTTATACTATCTTATATTATCCTCTAACTACATGATGAAAGAGGAGTACAAGAGACATTATAAAATTTTCATCTCAATAATTTATACATGTTCCACATAATATTAAAGAAAACAACCAAAGTAATAACACATATGTGATTTAATATAAATTTAATGAAGAAGGAGTTTTTAATGATGCAACAAAAAGAGAAAATAGTAATGAAAAGGTGTTATATGTTGTATTTTTTGGAAGAAGTCCCTAGATATTAAATAGTTATATAACAACCTAAATGAATGATAAATCATCCAACACTCTTCACATCTTGGTTAGGAGCTATGAAACATATTTCGTAATTTTACTGGATCATTATCACACCAAAAAATGAGTTTCCTAGAGTTTTAGAAGATATATTCGTTTCAATAGAGAAAACATTTTATATTGGATGATATTCTCTAGAAAATTATTCCCTGGAAGGTATAATGAAATGATTTTACATTTATAGATAGTGTAAATATTTTGTTGGTGGTTTAATAGACAAAATGTGTCAAATTATTTAAAAAATATAGTCATGATTAATGATTTATTTTGAGGGAGATTCTTGAAATTTATCTTATATGGTGGATGAATTATTTGATTGAATCATATCTTATTTTCATGGAACCTAACTTAACAAAAGATCATGCATCATTTTATTCTAAATTTTATTCATCTATTATTATCGATATGATTAGGACCATAAAATATGGGCATGAATCACTTATATAAGAGAAAATACATAATAAATATGGTTAGAATATATCTTATGTAACACCTTGAGATTTTTTGAATTATTATTTTCGAATTAATTAAAAATTTGTGATATTTTTTATTTCATGTAACACTGAAAATAGTTTAATTAATATTAAAGCACTACATTTGGCTTACGGTATATGCAAAACTAAGTTAATCATGCACTACACAAAAGATAAATTTTAGCTTGACTATAAGGAACATAGACTTGGAATATGTTACATGGAACAACTACTTGTAATATGTTACATGTAACATCGACTTTGTGTACATTATATGTAACATCAACTTGGAGTATGTTACACGCAACACTGACATTTCTATGAAACATCATTTTACTGCTATAATTATTTAAATGTGATAATAATAACATATCTGTTAAACATAGTAATATAAATAGTAATAAAAACTTTTCAAATATTTTTTATTCTGGTTTTATATAAATTAAACACGTGGATAATGAATGATATAATTTTTGGTAAAGTCTTTATATGTTTAAAAAACTATTTTCCACAATATACTACTTTTAATGTCCTTCAATGATAAATAATAAAACTAACATTAGAAAAATTTATAAATTTAATTTTAAAAAAGAAACTTTGTTTTTTAATTTATAGTTTTAAAATTATCTTAGGTTGAACTTATGAGAATTTTCTGAGAAACATCATTTTGGGATGAATAGTGAAAAATACCAGATTTTAATTCAAAACTGTTTTTCCATCTAATTTATTTATAATGTAAAATTATAAATTGAATTAGTTTCAAAGTTTAATTAGATAATATTTATATTAATTGGTACAATTTATGTCATTTATATCAATTTCACATTGAAATTGGATATGAAAACTTATCAAACGTTTGAATATTTTTACTTTAAAACCCTGCATTGTCGACCGGACTGTGGGATTAATTTTAAATTAATATGTGAAAATAATTTGATTAGAATTTGTAAAATTGATTAAAAATTTTGTTTCATAATAATTTATAATTTTTATTATGTAAAAGTTTGTTTTTGACCAAATAGTTTAGTGAAGGTGATTAAAATGTATTTCAACGGATCAGAAAAAACTAAGTTAAGACAGTTCTAAACCTCAAATTTAAGACTCAAAACAACTTATAAAATTGTACAACATGCATTGAATATCCATTATTTAAAAATTATCCTTCCATTATTGATTTTTCTTCTTAGATTTTTAGGACTTTTGTAGGTAAAAATGTGGATACACCTCACTTGTTTTAAAAATGCCAAGTGTATCCTTTCCTTTTCCTATAAAAGGCCACCACCTCTCCCTCTTCTTCATACATATCAAACCACATATGATCAGAAATGATCTTCCTAATACACTTTCTATCATCTCACCCTTCCACAAAGAATCAGTCCATTCATCATAAGGAAATCCAAGAAATCCTTTAGGCACAATCCCAAAGGAGTTACCCAATTAAGAGGTAACATCTTATCTCAAGCTCCATTCTATTATTTTATTTCATCACCCCCTATAATATATTTATTCCATTATTTTATATAACAAAAATATAATAAATATATTAGGATTTTATTATTCTAAGGGTTCAACCTACGCTTACACACACCTTCATTTAATGTGTATTGAGCATACTGTTTACGTGTATAAAGAACTACCGCCTCACTAAACGATGATTATTTATTTTTCCATTATTTCCTCTCATGCTAGAAATTATGATGGAAAATAAGTTTATATATTTTATATATTTTATATATTTTATATATTATTTATTTAAGATTATTAAATTATTTTAAAACACAAATGAATTCTACTATCCATTTGGTGTAAATGTGATAATTTCGTTTGAGGAAGTGTAGACTACCTCCCCTTCAAAACAACGTGATTCATTCACACACTGCATGAAATGTATTAAGGATGGGTTTATTGAACATATATGATATATATGATATAATCATTCTACTGTAATAAATATATATATTAATATTATAATGACCCATACTTTACATACATCGATATTACTTCAAAATTGAAGATTATTCATCATAAATTATAAAAAAAATACATGAGAGGACTGTATATGTATAGTGTATTTAGAAACTGAGAAACAGAAACAACTGGTTCATAAAACATCTACAGTGTCTCCCACTTATTTCTTCATAACTATACTTCTTTTTGACATATATTACATAATACCCTTCTTCATGACCTAGGGAAATAAACATATGAAAGGGTGAGATCAGATGCTCATTAAGGGTAAAAAGGGGAAATACCAATCATATCATAATAATAAGACATAAGAACATAACATCTAAAAGTCTTATCATGTATATAAAAGATCATGACATCATGTCGTGGGATAAAATTTCATAAGAATCAATTGATATAATCCCAAAAGTCATACCATAAGACATGAAGTTTTTTGGCATACACATAAGTATATAAAATCATTTCATATTATTAATGTCTTATTTACAAGACCATCATAGCATACAAAGTCCATTACTGAACCAAGTTCACTCCTCGTTCCATCCCTATATTACTGAAGATGGATCATTTCTCATTCCAGTCATGAATATATCATGAGATATAAATCTTTACCCAATGAATTGGAGGGGTATATAGGTCCCACCCATCTCATAATGAGATTATTATTACATGTTCCACAAAAACATAAATCATTCATCGTAGCATAACCAGTGGAACAAAAATGGGTTTCTTAAACATAATTCATCATAATCCATATAAAAAATTGATTTCAAAAAAAATAATTCCATCATCAACACAATAAAATCATATTAATAATATAGATAGAAACATAACCCTATTTAAATACTCTTATCTTTTATGGAAAATAATTTTGATAAAACACTTTCAATTAATTATTTAGGAAAATATCATTTTTTTCTTTAAAAACATCTTCTTTTCTCAAAATGCCACACAATTTTAAAATAAAAAAATTTATTTGAAAATAAAATTGAAAAAGTGTAGAGTAATATTCATGGATATAAGGAGTTATAAAAATGTAAAAATATATTCATGCCATATAAGTTAAAAAACATTCTCCTTGTACTTTTTTTCAGAAAAGTAAAAAAGTACCTCATATTGATTAAAAAAGGATTCATTTTATATTGTTTAATAAAAATTCACCAATTGGTAAAATTGAAATTAAAAAATTATAGAATAATAAAAATAGTATTACATATTTAGGAAACATGGATGTGTATGATAAATATACCCTAGTAAATACTTATGTATAAACAATATCAGATAATAATGAGATTGTGAAATTATCCCTTACCTTATATCTGATTTCCTTTGTATGTATCTGAACCAATTATATAATGATTTAAATAATGTAATTGACTTATTTCAGAATCATATTAATTTTTATGTTATAATATATTATCATATTATCATATTTTTTTTCATAACATTTCATTTTTACTCATTATTCGGATATTAACTGCTTTATGTTCTTATGCTTGTTCTATCGAATAAATTATGGTTTTACTTATTAGGTCATAGTTATATCATGAAAAAATTATAATAACATTATATATAGTATATTTAATCATTTTTTACATTTATATAATCATGCTTTAATGAATATCATGTATAATGAATTGCATCACATCGTGGAGACGGTAATCTATATGTATGCATGAGCAATGATATCATTATCATAATTGTTTAATGGTATTGAATTGGAAGGTATATAATATTTAATAATAAATATTTATTTTTAATAATAATATATTGTTATTTATTTCATCATTATACTCATCCAAGTAAGGTGGAGGTGAAAAAATATATTACACCATGGCGTGGAGATGGTAAGTCTTATGTATGCACACATGGTCATTTCTTTTTTCATAGGATGGATAAAAGGTGGAATATTGTTTTTTCATAATTATAATAAAATTTTGGTATATAATTGATATTGGAGCTATTAATTTAAAATGAAACAACTCATGAAGAGGATGTACAAGAATAAATAATTTTGAAATAATCGATAGAGGAAATTACCTCTTCTTCGACATGCTTCCACTAAATCTCCTCTTACAGAACTAAAGTTGGTATTTGAAGAAGACCAAAACCTATATAATATTACTAGGGAAGTTGAGAAAGTAAAATGGCAGGTTAAGGCTGATATTTAATGCTCAATGTGAAGTGTATAGGTTATAGAGGATGTACCCTTTTATAATTAAGGTGAGGGGCACTTTTGGAAGCCTCGCAAATATTAATTTATAATAAAATTAAACCCCATCTAAAAACCTCCAAAATGAACAAAATTATAAAATGAGATTATAAAAGGTTGAAATTTCATCTATCAATAAATTTTGGATAAGTATTTTTTTCAATTTAAACCTTATCTTTTTAATTAACATAAAGTTGTTCTATTTAATTTTTAACTAGGATAACAAAAAATTCTATTATAAAAGGATCCAATATTTTATTATTTGGTGTAAAATAGAGCATAAATAAATAAATTAAAACATTTTGTACCATATCATAATTATTATATATTTTCTAAAAAACATTTTATTATTTTCCAAATAATTTAATAAAACATTATTTTGATCAATGATCAATAGTGTCAATTTTGACACTATTCAATTCATTGATTTTTAAAAATATTAAGATAAAATGTTAACTTAGGAAAAACTATTTTATTATATTACTAAGAGGTAAAGGTCATATATAAAATTAATTTTACATATTAATTATACAAAATTATATTTATTTTAACTTCTTTTATAACATTTATTTGTTATCTTTATTAATAAAATAATCACTACATCAATTTTTTATAATTATTTAATATACTTATTTTTTGAATAAAAATTAAAAAAAATACTTTGATGAGGATAAAATGTTTTTGGGAAGAATATTTTTAGTCAGATTTATCTTTTCAAAAATCCAATATTTAAAATGTTATAGTTATTAAATTATGAAGTTGACATCTTTAACATCACTTTACATAACATAATATATGTGTCATAATCACTTCTATATGGATCCAAATAGTCACTATCTCGACCCATGGATGATTATGGTCCCAATATACTTGAACAATAGGACTTTTTCAAGTGTTGGGTCTTTTATTGGGTATTGTTATTTTAATAAAACTATATTATTGATTTTTCATCAATTAAATAATTTTTACATCATTAATGTATAATCCATTAAGGTAATTATCTATTCCCAAAAAATTACAAATAAATTAAAATGATAAATAAAAACATTTTATCTTTAAAATTAGTATTTATAAACTAATATTTCTTCTTTATAACATTATATAAAGATTTATTTAGTTATTAAAATTTCAGTGAGAAATATTTATCTTTTCTTTAAATAAAATAAAATAAATGTCATAATCTCATCAAAGTGGATTCCAATGGATACAATTTCAACCCAAGGATGATTTAAGTATAAACATACCTATAAAATGATATTAATAAAAGTTTTAGGGTAATTTTATAATATTATTCATACTCTTAATTACCCGATTTACCCATTAAAGGTATTAATAAAGATTACCAAAGTTACTATTCAAAATGCCCAAAAATAAAATAAAGTTATTTACATAATTTTGAACTTATGATTACAATTATGGAATCCATTATTCAAAATTAAAATCAAATAATTTTTTTAATTAAATTAAAATCAGTCATGTTGTTGGAGTAAGAGAATGGGTTTTTAAAAGTTACAACATTGCAAAAGATTGAAATGTTTTTACATATGAATTCAATGTAAAGTTAATGTTGTTAAAATAAATTATATTCAATGATAATAATATATTATATTTATAAATTAAAACCATTTGATATTATAATTTTACCATATAAATTATTTTTATGAAAAAAGATGTTTTCATGTAATATTTAGTGTATTTTTTACTATTTATCAAAACATGAAAGTTATCAGAAAATTATCATAAATTCATCCAAAGTAAATTTTTATATCCCACTTAAAAAATAATGTACTTATTTTGTCATATAATAATTATTAATTTATAAAAATATTAATTTAAAAGGTTTTTTACACTAAAATGGGGGAAATTACCCTTTTGAAAAATATAGGTTTTTATAAATCAAATAGTGTTTATTCATACTCTATAACAATAATATCAATTGGATGAATATCAAAAATATTTTATTAAGTATATAACATTTATATTTCATTAATTTTATTTAATATTAGTAATTGACTCAATTAATTAATAAAAAAATAAAATAATGAAATAATTTGTAGCAAAGGACTTCATCATATATTTTCATAAGATAGTTATATTTATTCCTGTTAACCTAATGGGCAGGTTATAATTGTAATTTTATATTAAGGGTGTATCGCGGTTCATTTAAAATCATGATTGCGTGCAATGAAAGATATTGAATAAAAATTATTTTGAGAAAATATTTCATTATAACATCCAGGTTTTACACATATATAAACACATATGTCATTTACCTTATTTCTTTCAATACGACAATAAAAACTGAAACAACATTCATGTGTACGTACGGCTTATCGTCTCTATGAACAGTGTATTAAATTTCATAATTCTATGTTAAATAGATTATTATAATACACATAAACTGAATATTCATGATATTTATATGATTTTTTACATTTTGGAATCATGATATAATTATAAGGAACAAAGATATAACAAAATAAGACACATGCGTAGAACAAAGAGAATACTACCTGAAGTAAAACCTTATCATTGGATATTTAACAAGAGGGTAACATAAGGTCATGATAAAAACATATATTCTATTATATATAATATTATGATTCTATAAAATATTTATAATAAATTGATATTTATTTTATAGGTGGTATGAATGAGTACGGTAAAAGTAAAGACACAATGTAAGGGGATTTCATCTTACTTTTTTTTCATGAGATACAAGCTTTATTCACCACCCATTCCTTTTTTTGTGTGTATACTAACCATGTATCTATGTAGTTATTATTATATATAAATATTTGGTTATTTAAATATTCATTCAATAATATTTATTTCAGGGGGTTTACATTTCAAATGTAACCAAAATGGTAAAATAGTTTTGTCTCAATTTTCCTTCTCTGAGAATCATGTTTTGTTATTCATTTAAATTATTTTTTCAAGGTCTATATATGTCCATTTACATTGTATATCATGAATATGATAATTTTCATGATATTAAATTCATTTTTTAATTTCCTTTCTTAAATGAAGAGTATGATCCCAAATTACCAAGTGATAAGAGCATATTAAAACCATCTCATCACTTTTTGTGATTATTTATTTTTATACTTTATTTATTGAAATAATATGATCCTTCTATAAAGAAAATTCATTACTTTTCTAATCCTCAATTTATTCATAATATAATCATTTATAGGTGTCGTTTTTTTACTCTTTGTTATAAAAGATAGTTGAGAAACATTTTTTTCAAAAATCCCGACATTACCATATCGTTAGTAGGAAATCTATATTCTTTCAAAACCATGTTTTCAAGAAAGGGTTTCCAAGAAAATTATACTGTTTTATTATAATATTTAAAATTCATTTTTACCCTTTTTTCTTTTACCACTTTTTTAAAATAATAATATTGTCACACTCTAAACAAGTCATTTTTATACAATTTTTACTGTGGAAAAGGAATTTTTTTCCCTCATACAGAATCTATAGGTTTACCTTACGTCATTTCTATAAATCTTAATTTTAATGTATAAAAGGTTAATTTTAAAGAAATAGTTTTTAAATGTAATTTCCAATAAATGGGTTTCAAAACGTTTTTTTGATTATTTTATACACATTCATGTAAAATTGTTCTCAAAATTTTTTCAAGCATTATTTATATGTTTACAAAGTTATTTTCAAATAAATGGTTTTCAAACCATTTTAAATATTTTTTTAAAAAATTTCAATATGATTTCAAATAATAAGGTTTTTAAAATGTTTTAAATATTATTTTATAATTTTTCAAGGAAAGTTTTTTTAAAAAATGATTTTATGTATAATTTATAAGTTGTAAATCTATTTTCTAGGAAAATGATTTTAGAAAAGTTGTATGTCTTAAAAATCCTTTTTCAAAAATAAATGAAATTTTCCTCAAGAAAAGTTTTTGAAAGTTATTTAAAAAGTATTTTACATCTAGTAAAAGTTATAAGTGATATGTTCATATTATTTCTATTAATGGGTTATGCATGATATCATGGTCTTTATAAAACCTTATTCTCTTTCATGGGTTATATTTTTATGGAAATTATTTCTATTTCATGGGTTATATGTTTATGAAATATGTTTCTCTTCCCCAAGTTAAAATTTTGATAAAATGAATATGATACCTTTATATTTTTCCATAGGTTATAATATGATTATATGTTTATGATACCCATTTTATTTCATTGATTATGATATGCTTGTTTATGATTTTGTGGAAGATGTATGGATGATTTCATTATGATACGGATGGGACCTATATCTCCCTCCAATGCATTGGGTAATGATTTATATCTCATGAGATAGATATGTACAGAATGAAAAATGAACTCAATTCAGTATTACAGGGCTAGAATGAGAAATGAACTCAATTTATTAATACAGTGTTGGAACGAGGAGTGAACATAGTTCAGTAATATAGGGATAGAACAGGGTGTGAACCCAAATCATTAAATGACATTGTCTACTAATACATCCTTACCTGTAATGGTTTGACTACTAGAGAAATCATATTATCTTATTATATGTTTTCCACACTTCTATGTTTTATTCTGATGGTATCCTTTCATGGATTATGTTCTTTATTTCCTTATGATTCATGTCTTATGAACTAATATGGTTTATTCCATGATTCATGTTTATGATATTTGATATGAATGGTATGATCTTATATTTTCTTAATTATATTCTCATGCCTTTATGCTCATGATTGTGCTTACATGCCTCCCTTATTCACCCTTAATTATAATCTAAGGTCACCCCTTTTTATGCTTTCTTTCCTAGGTTATGAAAATATGTATTATGTTTTATGATTCTAAGAAGGGTTGTAGTCAAGATGAACATAGTGAGAGATAATTTATCTCATTCATGTACCAGTTTTTATGTTTCCCTGATTCCAATGGAATAAGACTAATACGGTCTTTGGGTGTCTGTTTGAATAATGTTTTTTAAGTGTTCCGCAAAATTTATGTATTTTCATTGCATGAAAATAGAGGGTTGCTATAGTTATTATAAGATAAAAGTTTTAGTTATAATTTGGAATATAGGATGAGAAAACCATATTGAGAACCATAATTACATGTTTAAAGACAAGTCTAAGGATAAGGAAAAAAATATTAAAATGTCCTAGAATTTTGGTAAAGGATTTTGTGAGTGGTTTCCTAGAAATACATACCTATCTGGAAACTACAAGTAGATGTAGCTTTTTCAAAGATATACCTAGGAGTAACAACCCTGAAAAAAAGTTCTAGTCCTAAATTGGGGTAATCTGGTACATGACAATGGGATTTGTTTCACACTTGGTTTGACACTCCTAATAGAAATTCTTTGGGAATTAAAAAACACTTCATGAACCATTATGAAGGATTTGAATATTTGTTGGATATGAATAACATACGATGAACCTAGGGTGTCATAGATTAAATAAGTTTTCATGATTTATATATCCTATAAGTAATTATTTTCATGACTATATCATTTTCTACTATGTTAAGTAAATCTCATACTATGATTCTGTATTAATTCAATAGAGAAAATTGGATGGAACTTGATTAATGTTGAATGTGATGGATGATTTGTATATGACCAGTCAAGTTGGATGATAATTAGAGTAAAAAATATTTTGATCATTCCTAATAAGTTTTCACATAACATGATTAACTACATGTACCTTAATCAACTCTCAGAATCACCAAGGAAGATTAAGAAGGAGTTCACTGAGAGTTCAGGTAATGGAGACCATTAATGAAATAAGATCCTTTATGTCAAGAATTGGGAAATAATAACCTAAGATAATTTCTTATAGGAACAAAATATGTTTCCACTATAGAAAATAATGACACAAAGAAAGTTACTTCAAGGGAAAAATGATGAGTTTGGTTAATTAAATTGATTAGAATATTTTCCTCCTAAAAACATCATCTAAGGCTATGTATTTTTAGTCTGGATTTAACGTTCATTATTAAACTAAATGTACCAAGACAAAATCTCTTAAAGAGGATCATCTAGGTGGTATGAGTAATGGTTACATTGATGATGATGATGAGGCTATAGATGAAATGTAAAATGAAGAGGTATTGTATAATATGATGAGATTTCCATGTTAATTGAATAAGTATAAAGTGGAGTAATATAAATTTTTATGTATTTTGATTTAGGAATTCTGTTATATGAATTGTGAAATATATAGTGATTTTTTCAGTTAATGATTATCACTAAATATTTTCAAGAACTTATTGAATAGTTCTAATGGAATAGAAAAGTGATATAATGGAAAGGTGATGTCCATGGGAAACACGTGATTAAGAGAAAGATAACCTTTAATATATTCCTAATATTATGATAATGTTGATTGAATAAATATATGTGGGATATGAATAAAGAAAATCTGATGGTACTAATTACCTTATAACTAATTAAGGATCTGTTGACAATTAGTTCATGCTCACAAGGATAAAGTTTACAACACCTTGGATTTATGGAATATATCCAGTAATCTATGGAATAAGGAAGCATGATTTTTTTCCAAAATAATTTATGGTAATTTGGGTTGTTCCCATATTCTAAGAGAGTTTACCATGAGGGTACTCACATGTTGGTAATATGATATCCAAGAGAAAATATTTGATATATGGGGGATCAATGTCAAGCCGGCTTCATGAATTTATTTCTAATGTGTCGGATTTTAATCTTTAATAGGGGTTATAAGGTTAACTATTCATGAAAATTTTATTTTAAACTTTAGAGGAAGTATTTATGAATTTATATTGTATTTAAAACCATGTTTATAATGATATTTAGTGATTAACATTATTTCAAGGATGTCCATCAAAATTATTTTAAAAATTATATTAGTGTTTTTTTAGAAAAGGAAATCATGTATGTTAGGTGACAACCAATCAAGATTGGAAATTCCATGGGTCATGAAACCATGAAAATTAGATGATAATGGTTTTATGTCTACCATTGGCCTACGTTATGTATTTGTTAATAAATAATCATTTTTTATGAATAAATATTTTAGACGAAACAATAGTGTCACTTTTTTTGTTTAGAGATAAATGTATTAAGAATATCAATTTTTATGAATAGTTATATATAATTATTCGTACTTTTAATTCATTTATGGGACTTAATATATGCTAAAGTGTATTTTAGTGCTCTGGGCATCAAAGTTAATTTCTGGACATCTATTTCTTGAAGGAATGGATAAATTATAAATTTTTAAAAGCACAACCAATGAATTAAATTTTGTTTATTGAAATATATCAAGTTAGTATGTTTCCATATATTCATATTAAATAAAAGAATTACTCAATGATAAGATAATGATATAAAAATATTTTCCTAATACCTTAATTTTTATTGAACATATGGCCTTATAAATCATCACAGATTTATGACTCTGAGGCCCGTAACTTTTCATTAGTAATTCAATTTTTTGTGATTGATGTCCTCAATCACTCCATATAAATAATTATGCTTTTTCTCCATGTTCTATATTCACTCCCAACATAAGTTATCACATGTGGAAACCTAGTTATATATTACTTTGGTTAACCATTATGGTTCCAACATTACCTTTTTAAGGGATGTTTTTCTATCTATTTTTATGATGTGGATATTTATAACATTCAAATATTAATACTTTTATAACGTAGAAATTTTTTTAGGTACAAATTTATTTTAAGGCAGGTATAATGTAACACCCCTAGATTTAGTGAATTATTTTTTTCAAATTAATTTAACCATTGCGCTATTTTTCATTACACATAAAAGTGAAAATAGTTTATTTTATATTAAATCACAGTGTTTGGCTTGTATTATACGCAACAACAAGTTAATAGTAGACTATAGAAAACATATATTTTTAAATGAATACATGGAACATTGAAATAGCATATGTTACATGGAATATCTACATGGAATACATTACATGGAACAAAGACTTGGCATACATTACATGCAACACTAATGTTTCTATGAAACATCATTTTACTATTATAACTATTTATATGTGATAATAATAACCTAGATGTAAAAAATTTTAATATGGATAGTGAAAAATAATTTTATAATATTTTTTAAAATGGTTTTATATAAATAAAATATACTAATAATGAAATATATAATTTTTTTAAATTGTGTCTATGTTTAAAAATATTATTTTCTCAAATGAACTTCTTTTAATGTCATTATCTAAAAAATCATATAATTAATTTTAGAGACATTTATAAATTTAATATGATAAAATAAAATTAATATTTTAATTTAAAATTTCAAAATTTTCTTAGGGTGAATTTATAGTATTTTTTGGGAAACATCTTTTTTTGATGAATAGTGAAAAATATCGTATTTTAATTTAAAAGATATTTTTCATCAAATTTAATTATATTGTTAAATTATATGTAAATTTTTTTCAGAGTGTAATTAGTTAATATTTTTATCATTTAATAAAATATAATTCATTGAGAACAATTTAATAATGAAATTGGATATTCAAACTTACCAATCTTTTGAATGTTTTTACTTTAAAAACATGCATTGTCAACCCAACTACGGACTTAAATTTAAATTCACTTCTTCCAATTATGTGTAACTAATTTTTGAAAATGGATTCCATATTTATATTAATAATAATTTATAATTTATATGATGCTAAACTATGTTTTGATCAAAAATTTTAGAAAATGTTTTTAAAATTAATTACAACAGTTAAGAGAAAAATTATGTTAATAGAATACTAAACCTAAATTTTAAGACCCAAAAAAACCTAGAAACTTATCCAAAAAACATTTTATGGCCATTATTTGTACATTAACCTTATATTATATAGTTATATTTCTTTTTAAAAAGTTTTTTAGGTAAAAACATTGGTACACCTAACTTGTTTTTAAAAATGTCATGTGTGTCTTTTCCCTTCCCTATAAAAGGCCACCACCTATACCTATTATTCACACACATAAAATCACATAGTTTCATACATGATCAACCAAATACACTTACCATAATCCATATATTAATTATATAATCATTACCTTGGTCATATGGAAATCCAAGAAGGCTTTTTTCACAACCCAAAAGGAGTTACCCGATTAAGAGGTAAGGTCTTCTCTCAAGCTCCTTTATTATATTTTATTTATTCACCCTATCCACTCAATTTATATCATTATTTTATAAAAACACTAGTATAATAAGTATACTAGGATTTTTTTAATTCTAAGGGTTCAACTTATACTTACACACACCTTCGTCTAATGGGTAACTATCATACTGTTTACATGTATGGCGAACTACCGCCTCACTAAACAATGATTGTTCATTTTTCCTTTACCGCCTCTCCTGGTGTAAATTATGATGGAAATATATTTATATATTTTATATATTATATTAATTATTTCTATAATATTAGGAAATTATTTTATAGAACATATCTTTTTTACTTTCTATTTGGTTTAAATACGATAATTTCATTTGAGGCATTGTGGACTACTGCCCCCTCAAAGTAACGTGATTTATTCACACACTACATAGAACGTATTTAGAATGGGTTTGGTAAAATTATATGATATATAAGTTATAATAATTCTAATTTTATAATTATATATATACACACACACATATGTAATTTACCTTATTTGTTTTAATACGACAATAAAAACTAAAACAACGTTCATGCATACGTACGACTTATCGTCTCCATGAACAGTGTATTCCATTTAAAAATATATATATTAAATATATTAATAAAATAAAAATATAATTAATATACATGATATTAATATCATGTTTTAAATTATATAATCATGATATAAGTATAAGTACCATAGATATAACAAATTAAGACACATGCGAACAAGACAACGAATATTACCTAAAGTGAAACCTAGTATTAGATTGTTAGAAAGAGGGTAATATAAGGTCATGATAAAGTGTTATATGTTATTATATATAATAATATGGTTCTTTAAAATATTTATAATAAATTTATATTTATTATAAATATGTTTTTAATTAGTATGATAAGAGTTCACACAAAAATGGGATTTCATCACACTTTTTTATTTCCGGGAGATACATGCTTTATTCACCACCCATTCCCTTTCTATGGTGTGTATACTAAAAATGGATAAAATAAATGATTATTATACATAAATTTATCGGTATTTAAATATTTAGTATATGATATTTATTTCATGGGGTTTATGTTTCAATAGTTACTAAATCAGTATAATAGTTTTTCCTCGATTTACCTTCTTTGAGACTCAGGTTTTGTTATGTACCTAAATTATTTTTTGAGGTGTATATAAATAAATTAAACATGTTATATCCAAAATCTTTTAATATACATTATATTTTATTCTTAATGTAATTTCCTTTTCTTACATGGAGAGTATGGTCCCAAATTACCAAGCGATAAGAACTTATTGAAACAATCTCATCACTTTTCAAGATTATTTGTGTTTATGATTTCAATAATGATATTTTATTATCCATATCACAAGAAAAATAATTAATTTTATACTTATATGGTTATTCATAATATGATAATTTTTTGGTACCATTTTTCTAATCTTTAGTACATAAGATAGTTATGAAATTTTTTCTAATAAATCTCAACTTTACCCTCTCTTCAGTCGTAAATTTATGTTTCTTAAAAACCATGTTTTATAGAATGGGTTTACAAGAATATTCTACTATTATTATTTAATATTTTAAATAAATATTTAACCATTTTTTTCTTTTACCAATATTTTCAATGGAATATTTATTTCTCTTGCAAAAAAATGATTTTTTTGCTCTTTTTATTGTGAAAAATGAATTTTATTTTTACCTCATATGACATGTAGAGATTTACCCACGTTCATTTATATGAAGAATCCTATGAATTTTTAAAAGGTTAATTTTTAAGAAATTATATTTAAAATTAATTTCAAAAAAAATATTTCAAAAAAATTACAAGGATCATTTATAAGTTTTCAAGGGAATTGGATTTCAAATTTTTTTCAAGATTTAGTTATATATTTTCAAAGTTATTTTCAAAGAAATGGGTTTCAAAACATTCTAACGATTTATTTATATGTTTTAAAAATGTTTTCAAGGAAAAATATTTTTAAAATATTTTATATCTTATCTTATAAGTATTCAAGGTATTTTTTTTCAAAATTATTTCATTCAATATTTATATTTTTTTAATGTATTTTCCATGAAAATGAATTTAAAATGGTTTTATGTATTAAAAATATTTTTTAAAAAAGAGATGATATTTTCCTCAATAAATGTTTTTTAAATATATTTCAAAACGATTTTCCATCTAATATGATATGCGTTGTTGTTACTCATGTATTTCTAGAAAATGATACAAAGGTTCCATTTATATTCTTCTTTGAATGGGTTATTCTTGATGTTGTGGTATTTAGAAAACCCATTTATCTTTCACAGGTGATATGTTTATGAATCCCATTTTTCATTCATAGTTTATATGTTTATAAAAAAAAATTCTCTTCTATTGGTTATGATTTTGATAAAATAATTATGAAACCTGTATCTTTTTCCATAGTTTATGATATTATTACATGTTTATGATACCCATTTCATTTCATGGGTTATTATATGATCATTTAGGATTTTTTGGAACATGTATATACGATTTCATTGTGATATTGGTGGGACTAATATCTCCCTCCAATGCATTGGGTAAAGATTTATATCACATGAGATAGATATGGATGGAATGAGAAATAAACTCGGTTCAGTTTTACAGGGAAAGGTCCTGAAATGAACTTGGTTCAGTAATATAGGGCTATAATGAGGTGTGAACTCAGTTCACTAATTCAGGGCTAGAGCAAGGTGTAAACATGGTTCATTAAAAAAATCTATCCACTAATATGGCCTTGGAAGAAATGCCTTAACATGTAAGGAAATAATATTGTAAGGTTATGTGTTCTCCAAAATTCCATATTTTATTCTAATGTTATGCTATAATGAATTATGTTATTTATTTCCTTATGATTCTTTCCTTATGAACTACCATAATTTATGACATTATTATTGTTTATGATCTATGATATGTAGGGTCTGGTCTTCTATTTTATTAATCATGTTCCCATACATTTATACTCCTGATTATTCTTACATATATCCCTCATTTACCCCTACAAATATTTTTTTATCATCCATTTTTATGTTTCCTTTCCCAGGTTATGAAGATATTTATCATTTTTTATGTGACTATGATGGTTGTTAGTCAAGAAGAACCTAGTGGGAGATAATATAGCTCATTTATGAATCAGTTTTTATGTTACCATGTTTCTAAAGGAACTACACTAATATATTGTTTGGGTGTCTATTATTATAATTTTTTATGTATTATTAAAATGTTATGTAATTTTTATTTATTAAAAGATATAGTCGATATATCTTAGGTAAAGTAAAGGATGGTAAAATAGGAGGAAATATTTTAAGTTATACGATGATTGGTATGATTATTATTGGGTGTTGTTATAATTTCTATCAATATTATGGGAATAAATCACTATCAACCCCTTGATATAAATTAATATGTGTCACATAATAACCAAGTTGATCCTTATCATGTTAAATTTCATCAGCTGTTCTAGGAATTCATTCCATGTATTATTAATTTTTTTCCTCTAAAAAAATTATACAGTTTTTTGGAATGTTTTTATATGAAAATATAATAGTATTGGGTCACTGAAGTAACTCATGATGGTAATTGTACACCTCTTCCACATGTATTTTACAGTATACAAGGAAAATATTAAATCATGGAGTTTTTTTTTTTGGAATGTTTTAGAACCCATTTCACCCATATTTGGTGTTTATTTATGGTATCTAACCATCCTTTGGTGTTCAAAGAGGTAATGAATAATGATCTTGTACTTTAGTAATCCCCAAAAAAACACATCATCGATACTGAATTAGACACATCGCAAGAAATGTGACAATGTATTTTGATGAGTAATATATGTAGAAGTCTATCAATAATATTAGAATATAATCGGATTCTTATTCTTTTACTATTTCAATGAAATTATGTTTTTAATTATATATAATATGATAACATTAATGTGTCATATTATTCGTATTATACATCGATTCATCATGCATTAACAATAATTTTTAGTGATAACCTGGGGGTCTATGACTACATGATTTAGACTCTAAAAGAGAAATGGATAGAAAAATATAATGGGGATAGAGGTATGATCACATGACTCAAAGAATTTTGGTGTGGATCAATTGTTTCATTAAGGGGATTCTGATATTTCCTATAATCGGCCACGTTTCGGATAGATTTTATCATTATGTAAATTACCTCATAGAAAGCGAAACATATATTAATAATGATATTCATCAAAGGCTATAGTGAACATGAAACATTTATAAAGTTATTGATAGAAACATTGATAAAGATTTCATATTTCAAATGATAATGATAAACCAATAAGCAAGTTGATTCAATGTGGAATAGTGGTGGGATCTCATCATAGTTAGCAGTAGTTGACTATTTGTTATCTTACTATACTAGAGGCATTTTGATTATGGAATCAATCATGAATTGAAATTCCAATGCCCATATTACACTATATAATGTGAATATGTGAGCATTCCATGGGAATAATATTGTTTTCCTGTTTACCAGCTTGACACCAATGCCAATTGATATAGTTTATTGAGGATACCTGTTATGGAGTTTTGAAATTTTCCAATTCCCTAATATCATCACACACTGATAAATGATACTATTATTTTCTGAACACAAGGTTAAAAAATTTCTAACATGATTTAGAATTAGGTCGAATGGTCTCAGGAACAAGGCCATCATATAAGATGCAATATTTGACATGGGAAAGTTCATAATATGAAGTGATGAACTAAAATTACATGGATGTGTTATCTTATCATCCATGATTATATATTTCAGGAATGTAATATAATTTTCTATGTTTTTAGAAATTTGATTAATATTATACATCAGGTTGTCCTTTTGGTTAATTTTTGTAAAATCATCTATGATTGGATATCAAAATTCAGAAAATATATTTCATGTGCTACTAAAAATCAACCTTCTTAAAATAGTCAATATGCTACATTGATTTTGTAAGTCTACTAAACTAGTTTCTTCTATAAAATTTTGTGGATTTTTTATAATAGTAAAATTATAATAAAATTGATGATCTTGGAAATCATTAAAATTTCTTAAAATGGATCATGAATAAAAGGAAATGTCATGAACCATTCCCCGGGGCCCATGTCTTGACTGCCCCAATCCCACCTTCCATAGACCAGGGGATGGAGACTATCACCAAAGGTGTAAATCCCTAAAACTGGGAAGGCATTGCCTTTATAACCTAAAATTTCACACTACAGAGTATGATCTAGGAGAAAAACACTAAGTAAAATTGTATAACAAAAGAGTGCTGAAAAGTAAAAGGGGCCGGAAATACAAGCTCAACTCTAAAGTAAAAGAATTGTAAAAAGGGAAAGTAGCTTCTTGATCATCCATTGAGAATTCCTACCAGAAGGGTAGGTATAGAAAGCCTCCATAGCACTCCATGTCTATCTGTCTCCTCCGCGTACCGTCACGTCGTGTGGTCCACCTCTGGGTACCATCCAGTCCAGGTACACTCAGCCTCGGTCAGCACTGTCTTTCATCTGTATCCAACACAACGAGGTGCGGGCATAACCCGTGTAGGGGTGAGTATAACAATACTCAGTAGGGACCCCGAGACCCTCAAGGTCTCACAAAATCCAAACAAGGATAAACCACAAGGTATGAAATCAATAGTTAACCCCACATAGGTATATGACCATACATATACCTAAGTTACCAAGTAATTCATCTCAATCATGAGGTAATCACAAAAGTTATTGATTCAGCTCACACAGTTATACAACTTTTGTAGAGAGTTAGAGATGATTCGATGTAGCCACTAAATCATATATTCTGTCGAACCCACGTAGGATCCTGCTATAGAAATCAGAGCTATCAAACCCACATAGGATCCAGGAATAGTATTCAGAGATGTCAAACCCACACAGGATCCAGGAATAGTAGTCAGAGCTATCGAACTCACACAGGATCTAGGAAAAGTAGTCAGAGCTATCAAACCCAAACAGGTTCTAGGAACAATAGTCAGATCTGTCGAACCCACACATTATCCAAGAACAGTATTCAGAGCTATTGAACCCACACAGGAACTAGGAACAGTAGTCAGAGCTGTCGAACCGACACAGGATATAGGAACAGTAGTTAAAGAGAATCTAGTCACACGGTTTCCACACAAAGCATGCTTGATTTCGGGAGGGTCCTCTCTTCAAGACAAGTTTTGATACATAATATTCCATGAAGTACCAATTTTATGTATCCTAAAGATCTGTCCTTCCATAAGATACCCAAAGCAACAGACGGCGTGTCAATCGGATGCCCGGTCTGAGAGTTATTGACATTTCCGTTCTGAGGGCCTGGTTGGATTTATGTTTGATCCAACTCGGTCGTACCCCAACTATGTCCAAACCTTGATTGGGGTATACTAAAAATATCTTCTTCCTCCAAGGTTTCCATCACCATAGATGGTTCTTCAATCGGACGCATGTAGCTCAAGTTACGAGCAAAAGAGTGGAAAATAGGTCAAACGGGTCCGGGTCCGGGTCCGGTCCGTCCCAGTCGGACCGACCCGGTCCGCGGGTCCGACCCAGCCTGTGAGAGTGGCCCGGCCTACGGGGTGGCCCATCACATGCTGGGTCTAGCCCGCGTTAGGTCAGGCCCCCGCTAGGTTCAGCACGTGCTGGGCACGACCCACGCGAGGCCCACGGCTGGTGGCCAATGGGGTCTACCCTAGCTGCGTCCAGGGGGGAGGTCACACCCCCTAGATACCCAAACATCTTAGCCGTTCGAGGGGTTCAAAACTGGCGCCATGTGGTGCCGGTCCGTGTCACGCGGAACCCACATGACGGGTCCCACTCCTCCCGGCTGGCCGAGCAGCCAGCCGCCTCCCATGCGGCGCAATTGCGCCACACCTCCTCTGGCGACTGACAATGTCGTCCGCCCATCCTCCATCATTGCGGCCAAGGTCGCAGCCCCTTGTTCCACCATGCGGCGCGCATTGCGCCGCGCCTTCCTCAGAAACCCGGTGGCTCGGGCCACCGGTTCTTCTCGCAATCGGCCTTATGTTGGCCTCCACTACACTGCCACGGCCCATCGGCCGTGGCCTACTCCTCCAATGGCAAGGTTGCACCACCACCATCCATGTTGTGACATTCGTCGATTTCAACCATCGGCAAACTTTTTGTGGGTCACCGAATGAGTTCCGGTCACCCGATTATCGTTCCGGTAGTAGTCGCGCTCTCCTCGGGACATCGCCTTCGATCTTCAATCATTATTGATGAAAGTTACACAACTCATACTCATGCAGCGATTAGCATCAAATCCAAAAAAAATAAGGTGGAGGGGTCGGGCCGTGTTTGTTCAGCCCACACACTCCATGTTAGAGTGATAGCATGCGGCTTCGATTCTTAATCCTTGAAGTAAAACGAAGAACATGAAAAAATTAACAAATCTTGAACCCATACCTTTGTTCGTTGTTCGTTGACGGAGTCGCGGGGAAGAAGACGGTGTTGTCGTCGTTCGTCGCGTCTACCACGCACTTCCAATCCATGCTCGTGCATCGGTTCATTGATGATGATGAGGAGAGAATATCGGTCGAATATGTCCCACATCAAAGGGGGTTCTGAGGAAGAAATTCGAAGACGCTTCACAATGGCATTCTTCGTTGGCGAGAGCTTTTCTCCCTAAGCTCTCTCCTTTTTCCCAAGCTCCACCAAAAGACAAATGCCCACCCAAAATAATAGATTAAGTTAATCTATTATTTAATTGTTGGAACTAAATTCAAAATGGTTGGATTAATTAAATGTGAAGGATTTGGCACATTAAGTGTTAGGGGAGTTGAAGAGGCTCCCCTACACTTAATGGAAGGTGGAGGGTTTCTCCCCATTAAAGGGGAGTTTCAAGGGGGTTTAACTCCAGGTGGTCCCCACCATAATAAACAAGAAGAGGATGTTAAAACCTCGGGTGGACCCCACCACCATAACCTTTTATGGGAGGTTAAGGTGTGGTGGTCCCCACCTCCAACTTCCACATGGAGTGTTCAATAAACCAAATAAAAATTAAGCTATAAATTTATTTTTTTTAATTCTTTCATTAAAAACCCAAAAACTATATTTTATTTCTGATCAACTACCGTCGTGGTGAAAGTCTTATTAATATAATACCGGTGATGTGAGTTCAACAGTGCCCTTATATTTAAATTCAAAGCATCGGTTAAAAATTTATAAAAACCCACTCGTGTGTTTATTGAACGTACCCGAACAAAATTTCAGAAATTGATTTCGGGCACACCGGGCCTCGGAATCACGCACCGCCAATTTTCAAAGACTCATAAAATTCACATGTATTTAAGAAAAAAAATCCACGGAATTTCTAGATCTTTTTATTCTCCCCACCTCATGGATTTACATCCTGGTAAGTTACAACTCGAACTAAAGGAATAAGTCGAGGTACTGAGCATGCATTTAAGCCTCCCGCTCCCATGTGTTATCCTAGAGGTTCTCGTGCTGCCAGTGAATGCACACCATAGATATCGACCATCCACTTAGGACTCGCTCTTGTCAATCCTCAATATCCACTGGAACCTCCGTGAAAGTCTCCCCATCATTGACGTCCAGCTCTCCATGGTCAATGATGTGAGAATGGTCGTACACGTATCTCCTCAGCTAGGATACATGGAAGACGTTGTGCACCTGGTGAAACTGAGGTGGAAGAGCTAAGCAGAATGCCTCCTCTCCCACTCTACTGAGGACTTGAAAAGGTCCGATGAATCTTGGAGATAAATTTTCACCTTAGACAAATCTCTATAAACCTCATCGAGGTGAGACCCGTAGAAAGATGTGGTTTCCATCCTCGAACTCTAGAGGTCTCTGTCTCCTGTCAGCATATGACTTATGCCTGCTCTGTGTAGTCTTCATCCGCTCTTAGATGATCTACACCTTCTCTGTAGTATCCCGTACCATCTCTGGTCCCATGAGTGATGACTCCCCTGGGTCAGTCCAGCACAAAGGTGATCTGCAAGGTTGCCCATACAACGCCTCAAAAGGTGCCATCCCAATGGTGGAGTGATATTTGTTGTTGTATGCAAACTCCACAAAAGGTAAGTGATCCTCCTAGCTGTAACCAAAGTCGAGGACACAAGCATGGAGCATGTTCTCAAGGGTATAAATGGTCTGCTCAATCTGGATATCTGTTTGAGGATGGAAGGAAGTGGTCAGACAAAGCTACGTCCTGAAAGCCTCCTACAACCCCTTCCATAGTCGGGAAGTAAACCGTGTGTCACGGTCAGAGACAATAGAAGAAGGTAATCCATGTAGCTGCAAAATCTATTGTACATAGAGGTGTCCCAAGATCTCTACTGAACCATGCTCTCTGATCGGTAGGAAGTGGGTTGACTTGGTGAGTCGGTCAACAATCACCCAAATTGAGTCATGACCCATGGATATATGTGGAATTCCTATCACGAAGTCCATGGATATCTCATCCCACTTCCACTCTGGGACCTCTAAAGGCTGAAACAAGCCTACTGGTACCTGGCGCTCCACCCTCACTTGCTGAAAAGTGAGGCATAGAGAGACAAACTATGCAAATGCTTTCTTCATTCCCAGCCACCAATGCTGTCGTCGGAGATCCTAGTACATCTTTTCCACTTATGGATGTACCGCTAGAGGGGATGTGTGGAACTCCCTCAACACTTCCTCCTGAAGTGACAATGGTACCATAGTACGTCCTCTAAAGAGGATGACGTGCTCCCCACCTTCAAAAAATCCATCAGGTGCCTACCCTGTGGATATCTGAGCACATCAGGTCTCGCAGTCAGTGTCCCCACACTATGCCTCCCTGACTCACTAAAGAAGTGGGGGAGTGACTGTAAGAGACTGAAGGAAGGATCCTCCATCTCTATCCACAAAGGATATCTGTAAAGCAGCCATCTTCTCTGTCACCTCACCTAGTAGTTGTATACCATATCTTCTACTAATCGCATCTGCAAAAACATTCCCTTATCTAATAGTATAGACTATCTCAAAGTTATAGTCCTGGAGGAACTCAAGCCAACGTTGTTGTCTCAAGTTCAGGTCCTTTTTAGAGAAGATATACCTGAGACTCTTGTGATCATAGTACACAGTAAAACGCTTGCCCGTCAAGTAGTTCCACCACATCTTCATGGAGAATACCACTACTACAAACTCCAAGTCAGGGGTAGCATAGTTTTGCTCATGTTATCTCAGTTTTTGTGAACCATAAGCGATCACTGCTCGTTCCTGCATCAAGACACATCTGAGTTTGGTCCCTGATGCGTCGTAGTAGACTACATACCCAAAACCTTCCTCTAGAAGCCTTAATATGGGGGCACTAGTCAGCCTCTGTCTCAGCTCCTAAATGATCTACTAGAATCTCTCTGAAAACACAAAGGGTTTCCCCTTCTTTTTCAAGGATGATAGTGGTGCTACAACTCTGGAGAAGTTTGGTACAAACCTTCGGTAATATCCATCCAAAACCAGGAAACTTTGTACCTCTATCACACTCTTGGGTGTCTCCCAAGAAAGTATCGCCTCAATCTTCGCTGGATCCACTGCAACTCCAGCCTCCTAGATGACATGTCCCAGAAAGTGAACCTCTTAGATCCAGAACTGGAACTTCAAGAGATTACTATAAATTTGGTTCTCTCGTAGTGTGTCCAGTACTACCTGCAAATGGTAGGCATGCTCCTCCTCAGTAGTCGAGTAGATCAGAATGTCGTCATTGAAGACTATTACAAAGCGATCGAGGTATGGCTAGAAAATTCTGTTCATGAGTCCCATGAACACTACTGGAGCATTGGTTACACTGAATGGCATAACCAAGAACTTTTAGTGGTCATAACTATATTTGAAGGTTGTATTCTGCACATCCACGTCTCAAACTCTGGGCTGGTGATAGCCTAATCTGAGGTCTATCTTTGAGAACCACCATGCTCCCTTCATCTGATCAAAGAGGTCGTCAATCCTTGGGAGTGGGTACTTGTTCTTCACGGTCACCTGATTCAGGCGTCGGTAGTTGACACAAATACTCAAGCTCCCATCCACCTTCTTGGCGAATAGAATTGGGGCTACCCAGGGAGAAACACTGGGCCAGATGAATCCCTTCCCTTGAAATTCCTCTAGTTATACCCGTAACTCGCTATGCTCCGTGGGAGCTATCCGACACGCTGGTGTAGATATCGGGGTCATACTCGGGTACAAGTCAATGTAAAATTCCACCTCTTTATGAGGAGGTAGATGTGGAACATCATCAGGGAAAAAATCTGCATACTGGTCCACAACTATAGGATAATTTGGACTCTCCACATCAACTGCTCCGAGGGTAAGGCTAACCAACTGATGAGTGATCGGCTGCACCCTCCTCCATGTAAATCCGTCCTGTTCTACAAAGGCTCCCTTCTCGTCGGTGAACGTAAAATTGGTCCCATTCGTTCGGACACATCGCACTTTGTGCCTAATATAGTCTATCTGATCATGGATTGTAGATAACTAGTCCATACCTAAGATGACGTCGTAAGGCCTCGACGCCGCTACTAGGAGATCCCAACCAAAGCTCTCGCCTCCTAGAGTAAGCTCACACTGCCGGCACCAGTGCGTAATCATCGAATCTGCTCCCATAGGATTCTCTAGTCATAAGGATTAAGCCAACAGCTCCGTCGGAATCTCTGAGCACCAAATAAGGGTAGTGGTATTGAAAGAGTGACTAGAACCTGTGTCTATAAGAACTGAAGCTAAGGTGTAATAGACACATATCGTACCTTGAATCATCTCCGGATTTCCATGATCACAAGCCTCAGCTACTTGGAGTTGAGATCTCCCCTGTCCACCTACTCCCTATGGTCGGGGTGGACCTCCTGGTGGTGGTGGTGGTAACACCTCAAAATGTCGTCCACCAACAGTTGCACGGCCATCTCCTCTGCCACATCTGCATGCTCCCTGTGGACCACCTCGATCGAACCTTTGCCTCTTCCTAGGAGGTCCCTCAACTATGTACTAATCATCTGAATGGAAGGTCAGATATTAATGAGCCATGTGACCATGCCCACTGCATGTGAAACACTTCCTCTTCCTCGTATGACTAGCTCTGTCTCGTGTGTCTCGCACAACTGAACATGTGTCCTGAGGTCATCCATAGGTAGGTCTGGTCCTCTTGGACCTCTGTGACATATGTCTATTTCCAGCTGTAGAACACTCCGCTATGTGATGTCCGGTGGTGGGTCCCGCTGCTGGTGACTACTCAGCAAGGAAACTCTCCACTAAGAAGGCTCTCTCCAACACCCCTGCATGCATCGAGATGCTGACAGAGATCATCGAAGCCCTGATCTCTCACCTAAGCCCCTGCTCGAAGGTCTGGGATCTGAAGAATGGGCCATGTACTATATCTATGGAGTAGCATGAGAGGTCAGTGAACCTCTCTGAGCACTGTGCCACCATCATGCTTCCCTACTGCAGGTGAAGTAGCTCTTGTATTCGCACTGCACGAAGGGTGGCTGGGAAAACTCTACCCGAAACAGGCTCTCAAAATCTGCCCAGAGTAGATTCACCTCGTCATGAACCTGGAGCATCAGGCTCCACCATCTGCATGCTACTTCCTGAAGGAGACTCTCGGAAAGGATCACCAATAGGTCAGCTGGTGTCCCTACTAGTCTGAAAACTCTCACCACAGCCTCCATCCAATCCTCAGTTTCCTATGGGTCTATCTCTCCCCTAAACCTGGTCGGCCTCTAGTGCTGGAACATGTGCAATGTGCTCAGGCAGCGTACACTCTCTACTACTGAGGCTGGTGGCATCGGTGGCCCAATGGGGAGTGGTACCGCTGGTGCCTCCTCTGGAAAAGGGCCTTGCCCTGAGGCCTCATCATATGGTGGGTTATTTGTGCATAAAACTCTCATAACCCTAACTGGTTGTCTGTGTGGATGCATCCTGAAAAGAAATAGGTGCGTCATGGTTAATAAGTTATACCTGGTGAGCTGACTCAATATATCATAAATAAAACTCATGAAAACACACACACAATTAATTTTTTCGTGCACTGAGAGAGAAATTAGAAGTCAGGGTCCTTGTGCATGGATACATCGGCCATTGCACCAACACTGGACTCCCTGAACTGAAAACCACACTTAGTACCCTTAACACTATTGCTTCAAAGAAAAGATTAGAGTCCTAAGTTCTGCGATAGAATCGAATCCTCTAATACCAATTTGTCATGACCCGTTCCCTGAGGCCCATGTCATGACTACCCCAAGCCCGCCTTCCATAGGCCAGGGGCTGACAACTTGCAAAAAAGGTGTAAATCCCTAAAACTGGGAAGGCATTTCCTTTATAACCGGAAAATGCACACAATAGAGTAAGAGCTGGGAGCAAAACACTAAGTAAAACTATATAACAAAAGAGTGCTGAAAAGTAAAAGGGGATTGAAATACAAGCCCAACTGTAAAGTACAAGAACTGGAAAAAGGGAAAACATCTCCTAGATCATCCACCGGGAAGTCCTACCTGAAGGGTAGGTACAGATAGCCTCTTCAGCACTCCACTTCCATTTGTCTTCTCCGTGTACCATCACACCGTGTGGTCCACCTCCAGGTACCATCTAGTCCTGGTATTCTCAGCCTCGGTCAGCACTGTCCGTCGTCCGTATCCAACACAATTAGGTGCGGGCATAGCCCGTGCAGGGGTGAGTATAACGATACTCAGTAGGGACACCGAGACCCTCAAGGTCTCACAAAATCCAAACAAGGATAAACCACAAGGTATGAAATCAACAGTTAACCCCACTTAGGTATATTCCCATACATATACCTAATTTATCAAGTAATTCATATTAATCATTAGGTAATCACAAAATTTACTGAATCAGCTCACACAGGCATACAACTTTTGTAGAGAGTTATAGATGATTAGATGTAGCCACTAAATCATCTATTCTGTCGAACCCGCATAGGATCCTAGTACAGAAATCAGAGTTGTCTAACCCAAATAGGATCTAAGAACAATAGTCAGAGCTTTCGAACCCACACAGGATCTAGGAACAGTAGTTAGAGCTGTTGAACCCACACAGGATCCATGAATAGTAGTCAGAGCTGTTGAACCCACACAGGATCCAGGAATATTAGTCAGAGATATTGAACCCACACAGGATCCAGGAATAATATTCAGAGCTATCAAACCCCCACAGGATTCAATAATAGTAGTCAAAGCTGTTGAACCCACACAGGATCTAGGAAGAGTAGTCAGAGAGCAGCCAGCCACAGGATTTCCACACAAAGCACGCTTGATTCTGGGAGGGTCTGCTCCTCAAGCCAAGTTTCGATACATCAACTTCCATTAAGTCCCAAGTTTATGTATCCAAAATATCCATCCTTCTATAATATACCCAATGTGACAGACGGTGTATCAATCGGATGCCCGGTCTGAGAGTTATTGGCATTTCTGTTCCGAGGGCCCGGTTGGATTTACGTTCGATCCAACCTGGACATACATCAGCTATGTCCAAACCTTGAGTGGTTTATACCAAAAAAATTGTCTTCCTCTAAGTTTTCCATTGTTGCAGACGGTTTTTCAATCAGACGCTCGTAACTCAAGTTACGAGCAAAATAGTGGGAAATAGGTCAAACGGGTCTGGGTCTGGTCTGCGGGTCCAACCCGGCCTGTGAGGGAGGCCTGGCCCACGAGGGTGGCCCGGCCGGTGCTGGGTCCGGCCCACGCTGGGTCCAGCCCGCACATGGGATCAGCCCATGCGAGGCCCGCGTCTAGTGGCCCGTGGGGTCCGCCCTAGCCGCGTCCAGGGGGGGTCGCGCCCCCTAAATTCTCGAATGGCATAGCTTTTTGGGGGGTTCAAAACTGGCACCACGTGGCACCGGTCCGTGTCATGTGATACCCGCGTAACAGGCCCCGCTCCTCCCAGCTAGACGAGCGGCCAGCCGCCTCTAGCGTGGCGCGGTTGCACCGTGCCTCCTCCGGCGACCGGTAGAGCCGGTCGCCCGTCCTCCATCACAGCAGCCCCTTGGTCCACCACACGGCATGTGTTGCGCCACACCTTCCTTGGCAACTCAACAACTCGATCCACCAGTTCTTCTCGCAGCCAGCCTTGCGCCGGCTTACGTTGCACCACCACGGCCCGTCAATCGCAGCCTACTACTCTGATGGTGAGGTTGCACCGCCGTCATCCACACGGTGACATTCGTCGGTTCCAACCATCAGTGAACTTTCCGTGGGTCACTGGATGAGTTCTGGTGGCCCAATTCTTGTTTCGGTAGTAGTCGCACTCTCCTCGGGATGTCACCTTCGATTCACAATCATTGTTAACAAAATTCACTCAACCCGGACTCATGTCGTGATTAGCGTCAAATCCACACAAAAAATAAGGTGGAGGGTTCGAGTCCTATTTATTCGGCCCATACCCTCCGTGTTAGAGTGATAGCATGTGGCTTCGATTCTTAATCCTTGAATTAAAATGAAGAACGTGCAACAATTAACAAATCTTGAACCCCTAACTTTGTTTGTTGTTCGTTGACGGAGTCATGGGGAAGAAGACGGTGTTGTCGTCATTCGTCATGTCTGCCATGCACTTCCAATCCAAGCTCATGTGTCGGTTCGTTGATGATGACGAGGAGAGAAGATCAGTCGAAGACATCCCACGTCAAAGGCGGTTCCGAGGAATAAATTCGAAGACGATCCATGCTGACGTTCTTCATTGGTGAGAGCTTTCCTCCCTATGATCTCTCATTTCTCCCAAGCTCCACCAAATGACTAATGCCAACCCAAAATAATAGATTAAGTTAATCTATTATTTAATTGTTGGCACTAAATTCAAAATGTGTGGATTAATTAAATGTGAATGATGTTGAACATTAAGTGTTAGGGGAGTTGAAGAGGCTCCCCTACACTTAATGGAAGGTGAAGGGTTTCTCCCCATTAAAGGGGATTTTCAAGGGGGTTTAACCCTGGGTGGTCCCCACCACAATAAACAAGAAGAGTAGGTTTAGACCTCGGGTGGGCCCCACCACCATAACATCTTATGGGAGGTTAAGGTGTAGTGGTCCCCACCTCTAACTTCCACATGGAGGCTTCAACCAACCAAATAAAAATAAAGCTACAACTTTATTTTTATTTAATTATTTCACTAAAAACCCAAAAACTATCTTTTATTTCTGACCAAACGGCATCGAGGTGAAAGACTTCTTAAGCGAATATCGGCGCTGCGAGTTCAACGATGCCCTCAGATTTTAATTCTGAGCATCGGTTCAAAAATTATAAAAACCCACTCGTACGTCTACTGAACATACCCAAACAAAACTTCAGAAATTGATTCCGGGCACACCGGGACTTATAATCACACGCCGTCAATTTTCACGGACTCATAAAATTCTCATGCATTTTAGAAAAAAAATTCCATGGAAATTCCAGGTCTTTACAGGAAAAGTGATTTGAGATAAATGAATTAGAATCATAATAAATTATTCAAAAGAAAAGGTATCAATTTTTTCACATTTAGTATTTTTTACGTCAAAATAAAGGATAGAAAAAATATAAATTCCAAAAATTAAAAAATTATAAAGTTGTAAATGAAAAATATATGAAAAATTGTAAGGATTTTACTTGTATTTGGATTTATAAAGAAAATGTTGACTAAATTGATGAAATTATAATAGAAAAAATATATGTAGTCTTGAATTAATGGCCACTATTAGTAATGCCAGTGGTTTTTTGAGAACCATGCTAGTAAAATTATATATTTATTATTTAATTTCTCGAATAAGATCATGAAAGGTTTCTAAAAATAATGATTATGAATTGAAATTAAACAATACAATGAAATGGTCATTCCTTACGGATTTTAAACCTTAAAATCCCAAAATATGTGTGTGATTGAAGCATAGGATATTGAGATATGATGGTCCTCTTATTAGAGAATAAGGCCAATGGAAAATGTAAAACATGGTATTAAAGAATAATAAATATATAATTATATAAAATACTCTATGTGATAAACATATATTAATTACTTTTATCATATTTATAAATAGAAAGGGTTATTAACATAATTTTTATATCCAATATTCCACTGAAAATGAAATTATGCTAACCATACTCGTATATTTATATTTTACACGTACATAATAGTTCATTCATTTTTATACATAGAGATATAGGATATTAATCCACTCACTAGGTATTATTGACCTGATTCATGTGATGTTATTGCATTTCATGAGGTTTAATGGGTAGAGATTTATAGGAAACACAATTATCATCACATTCCCCCTCCATGTGTTATTAAACCATACAGATTACATGATAACTTTTATGGTGTCTCCAGAGTAGATTTTAGATTTCTTTATTATCACCTCCTTATTTCCCTCACTGATATATGGAGAGCTAAGAATCACACTTTCTACATTCTTAAGAGAGTGACGACCATCACCCTATAATATGTTCTAATTATAACCGATAATCAAATAAAGAGTGCTATCGTTACTGGAAAACCCCATAGAGACTAGCCTAAGCTTGTATATAAACTTATAATCCATTAAATTTTTGGCGATTATTCTTTTACCAATGGAATTTATCATTCTCTAGCTTTATTGAAATCCACTTCACACATTTTCATGTAGATGTTGATTAGTATACTATCTTGTTTCCTTATCATGCTTATATATTATGGATCATTAAAGGGGTATTGTATACTAATCACTATATTATGCATGTCCATATGTTGTATTTGAGGATACTTGATGAATTTTATCTAGCTGTAAAATATATATATATAGGCATCTGAATTTTTGACATATGCATATATAGCATTACGCACTGCACGGTAATCAGATTGTAGTGATCTTGGGGGACCTATCATTATTATTCATAAGTGGGAATGAGATATCATCTATCCCCTAGACTACATTTTTTTAGTCTAGATCTTCCAAAGGATATATTGTATGATGCTCCATATTGATGCTTCCATAATCACTCATTAATATTTCATTCTAATGTTAATATGACTTATTATACTTGACTACTTATTACTTATGAATTTCTAAATTACACTTCACAGGTGGTTTCAGACACAATATTTCATCCGGACATTGAGGAACAATTTGGATGCATACTATATCATGTTTAATATTATTCAACTTGATGATGTATGAATATACATTCTTCAGTTGTCTAAACTATTTCAAAATAATACTTTTTTTAAAATTATTGACAATGTTTTTTCTAAATTTGCATATCATTTAATATTTCCTGATATCCATGTTGGGTAATATTTAACTATATTCCAATATACTACACTATTGGGATTAAGCTTAAGGTATTATTTCCCCTCTTAATCATTTATATTGTTTAGTATAACCAATATGATAGAATTATCTATTAGTTTTCATGCGTTCTGTGTATTTCATTATCAACTAAACATCCTAAAATTCTTCATTCACTAAAGTTGATAGGGGTTTGAATTTTGATAAATTATGGTAGCATGAATTGTATATTGACATATGGGACATGTATTTATTATTTAATTTTGAGGGAATTCCAACAATGTGATTTCATCTCTCATAGTCTCTTGAGTAGGATATGCTGTATAGAATGAGGTTTATGTTTTATCTTACAAAACGTAGCATAGAGAACATAATTTTTAAATTTAATAACTTTAGGTTAGTTTATGTGTTTTATATTTTGGTAGATTATTTTGAATCTCTTTGCAATATATTCTACTAAATAATATTATCCACATGTCAGATTTTGAGAAGGGAGAGGTATTTAGTCAGGAAGTAAAAAATGCACAAACATTGCCATGATGTCATCATATCATGTTTTACATGATATTATATTTAATTATCTACCTCAAAGTGAAGAGATTACTTCTATGGAATAATCTCTGGTAGATGCTGGTGTTGACAGGGAATGATGATGATTAGATAGACCATATCGAACCACACATGAGGCCTAACCTATTCTATAGGAAGAGGCAGCGTGTCTAAAAGACAAGCATCATCCAATTTTCAATGTTTTCCATAATCCAGGGTATTTATTTATATTATCATCATAACCATAGTTTTCACATGATATAGGAGATCTGAGCTTGTATCAAGATTTATTTCCCATTGATTTGACTTTTATGATTATTCCTTCCAAAGCCTTATGGATTCCCCATGAGATGTATGTTACTTATACTTATGCTATGGAGGAAGGATCATAAGCAAGTCTCAGTATCCTGATGACACATAATCTTAATGTTTCATATACAAAGTAACATATAGTAAATGTTCACATACCTGAGCAAGATCCCCCTCCTGGCTATCATAATCCACCGCATCATAGAGGTTGAAGATCTTAATAAGAGCATTCTATCCACACTTAGAATTGTGTGATAGGACATCATCACAAACATTGAGGAAAAATAATTCTACTCATTGAATTATATGTTTTCCATGACTTAAATTATTTGAGATTTCATTTAATTCCATATATTATTGACAATGCTAAGACTATTATAAAATCATTATCCTACTAATTAAATGTCATAAATATATTTTAAAAAATAAAATTCAGAAAAATATTGAAATTATAATTAATAATATAAATTTTTATTTTTATACTTTCTTTGTTACTGTAAATTTTTACACAAAACATTAAAAAATTTAAATTTAGATGAATAAGATTATTTTGTTTTATAATTATTATAATTATTTTGAAAATATATTTTTTAGTAATTTTTGAGTAATCATTTTTAATTAATAACAATTAAGAATAATTAGTATTTAATATAAACTTATTAATTATAAAAAGTAAATTATTAATGATATTTAAAAAATAAAAGTAATTTATAATAACATAATAAAATACTTGATAAATATTTATTATAAGTATTAATGAATTTTAATTATTTAATAATAAAAATTGTAATTTTTTAATTTTATAAGAATACTTATTCATAATTAGAAATTATTTATGTAATAATTGACAACAAATTTTTAATTATTTACTTAATAATATTATTAAATAATAACTAAAAATAAAATATTTATAATTCATGTTAATATGTTACAAATAACTTGTTAATAATAATTATACCTATATAAAATTACTATTAATATATATTACTTTTTAAAAATAATATTTATTACTATGAAATTATAAAACTATTAGTATCATTAGTTGTTTATAAACTACTATTAATATTTTAAATAAATAATTACTCGTTATGGAATATATATTTTAACAAATAAATCATTAAATACCATTAATTGTTTGTAGATATTTATTTTCTAACTAATAGTTAATTATAAATCATAATTTTTTATGTCTAAATTTTTTTTCTCAGAAATTAGTTTTTGAAAAATCTAATTAATATTGTTTCTTCTAACGAATGCATGACTAGATTTCAAAACTCCTTAAAAAAATAATTAATAATTAATTTAAACTCATGAAGTATTTTTTCTATGCTAATGGAGTCCAAATGCCTCAAGGGATTTAGGTCCTTTAAGACCCAATTTAAGAAAAATTAAAAGCCTTGACTATTTTTATTTTATTTTTATAAAACCAATTAAAAACCCACAAATTAATGTCTTTTTTTTAATTTATATTTAAACCATTATTTTTATAATGTTTTCCAATTCCTTAAAATACGTTCCGAGAGATGATTTGGTGCCAATACAACCTCAACCCAATGCTTGATGAAATGAAAAAATTTAATTTTCACAACGTTTGTTGGGATGACTTGATAAATATCATGTTTTTCTCTATGATCCATTGTAATCTCTTCCAATAATAATCTCCATAAACTCATACCAATTAATTTTATATGGTTCTATTGGAAAAACATTATATGGCATAATTAAATCCTTAATAAACTGTGATGCATTCTTTTTGGAATCTATAAATATATGGTGATTACAGGCTATGCTATCTAACATAGATAATTTCATCACTTCTATGTGAATTTTATGAGTCTCTTCTAAATCTGTGTCATCTTCACACTTTTTTATAACGGGAGAAGACTACATTCATATGGGATTAGATGGGATATTTCATCAATGTTAGATGGGATATTTCATCAATGTTCAATTCATTTCCACCTCATTAAAGGTTATATTATATGTTCTGATAGATAAGGATCATTAAAAATTTGTTGTAGGTCATATTTGATACACAAAAATTTATTTGGTTGTCCATATTTATGAATTTTTATCTATTTTTTTCATATTCATGAATATATTTTTTTATAAATTTTTTTAATATATTTTTAAAAAAAATAAATGGATTCTTTAATTTTTTTCATCAATTTACAGAGTTTCATGCTATAGTATATCATATGATTTAATTTATTACTAAAAATATTAAAGGATTATTTTTTATTAGTAAAATTAATTTTCTTATCAATAATTATTCATATATTTGTGGAATAAAAATCATGTCAAACAATGAATCACACAGGAAATTGGGGTAGAATTCTAGAAGATTAGAAACTAATTTTATTTCTAAAAATTCATGGTTTGAAACTTTTTACATCATACATTCTCTAGGGTGAGTATTATGAAACTTATGACTTTATCTATTTACATTAAATACTTGTATATAAAAAATTAATGAAAAAAATATGAAAATTTTCTTAAATTAATCGTACATAAATTCCCAGTCACTCCTATATAGTATCATCGTATTGGAGGTGTTAACGAGAAGTTTTGATGTGTTCTAGATGTTATAAGAGGGTTTGGGGCTATTATCAAGGTCGTCACACCATGGTGGTGGTCACGGTGAAGGTTGTGTTGTCCAAATTCTCTACCACTACGAAATTTGTAGCCTAGAAATGCCCAATGAAAAGAGGTGTGGTAAAAATATTATATCTAGTACTACCTATAAGAAATGGAGAACTTGAGCACATCATGTCATAGTATTTTGTTTTTTGAGTGGAAAATATCCAAATGTTTGGTGTCATGCGGTAGCTTCTGTCCATAGTAGACAATGAAGAAACAACAAAATATTGAACTATTCCATTGTCTTGGATGTGGGTGGTAGAAAAATTAGTTTCTAAAACACATGGAAAAGTGTGAAATAGATACAATATATCTATATATCACTTTGATTATAGAAACCATGGGTGTTTTGACTTTTCACCACACCATGGTGGAGTCCAGTATACTTCAAGTATAAAATGGGATTCATCACTTCTATGGATTGGTTTATTTGTCCTCCCTTTTATCACTAGTTTACTTATAGACAAACCTAACACAATTTAGTCATTAATTTTTGAATCTTAATACCTTGTATCATTGGGTAAATTATCATGGATCAAGGAACAATATCCCCCCTTCTCTATTTTCAATTCTTCTTGGATGTTTCCTTTTTTGGATAACCACCATAGCAGGAGTCTCAGTTTATGGCATAGATTGAATATGGGTTGATACCAGTATACTGTTGTAAGGTTTTAGTGAGATCTACTTCGATATTAGTGAGTTTATTTATCTTTTTCCATCGATTTTTATTAGTGGTTATAATAACCCTAGCCTTTTACAAAATTTATCAAATGATTTTAAGCATAATTAACCATTAAATATAGAACAAGGTTCATAATGTCTAGTGTAATTAGAGAATTAGGTCTATAATACTAAAAACATGAAACTAAAATAAAAAATATTTTATTTACTATTTATAATGAGATCATAACACCATTTTATCCCTTAAATATTAATAGGATAACTTGGGGAATATATGAATAAAATTGATGAGCTAAAAAACCTAGTAAGGGAATAATCATAGGAATAAAAAATAGCACATGGGATAGAAGGCATAACATTATTACATAAAGGAAAGTAACATGAATAAACCTAAGGAATAATAACATGTATAACATGGGAATATATAACCATGAGAGAATAGGAATGTGGAAACATCATATAACATGACATAAACTCGAGTCAAAGTTAAATTTTAAGACTACAACAAATTATGGAAAAATTCCCATAAAGAAATTAGTTTCACTCCCTATCCCAACATCAATCTCATGATACTAAAAATTATTCAATGCATTTTAATTATATCTGTGAGAACTCATCATAACACGTTCATGCATATGTTCTCCACCTAAATAATCAAGAATAAGGGTTACCCTTAGAAATAATTGGGTATCATAATCATGCCATAAGGCATAAAAAATTAATATCATAATGGTATACATGAAAGAATGGATTTTAATCCTACATGGTCATTAATATGGTAAAATAGTATTATATCATGATAAATAATTTCCAATTGAATTGTAAATGTGTAAACACTTGTTTAATAAACTTTAGAAATGAAACATTTTAGTGTAGTATATATAAAATATTAAAGAGCATTTAAAGAGAGAAAAAATCTTCTCTTCATAAAACTAGAAATTTGAAAAGTTATTTTTCTATAATAAAATGTGTGATTTTATAAAAATAATGGTTTCTTAAAGAATATTATTGAAGGTACTTAAAATATGGGTATGAAATTTGGAAGTTGTCTTTAATCAGGCTTTCTTATCGAGATGAATTGATAATGGAACATTATTGAAACATGTATATCATAGAAAAATTAGTATTAAATGATTTAGATACATGATTTTTAAAAATTTACATATAATTTATAATAATTATATAAAATTAAATAATAGTTACATTAGGGTAAGAAAATAGAAAGTGTAACCCAAATGAAAAATAGAGGTTCGGGAAGAAACCATTACCTTAGTTCGAAAGTATTGTTAAATTGATCTTAATGTCTTGGATAATCCAATTAAATCCATTAATTAACTAATTCAGATCATTTTATACATTTATTTTATTTAGTATAATTTTATTATGTTCATTTATGGCCCTTTTGATTATTTATAGATACAATTTCATCGCTTGGGAGCATTTGTTTCCTTGGTTTTCATGATCAGTTTCTTGTATACATGTATGGAATATCATGTAAAATGAGAATCAGTGCCCAGAATTGAATTTGAATGTTATAAATTAACATCTATAATATTAAATGGTTGTATAAGTCATTTAGTTATTTTAGTTGATGATGAATCATTATATAAGACATTAGTGATAATCGTTTGGATTATTTTGGTGGTTTTATTATTATCACAAACTATTTTTGTTTTATTAATTAACATTATGAATATATAATGTTTATAGATAATTTAATAGGTTGTAATACATATATTATAATCATTTTTAAACAAAAAAAATTTATGACTAGTCTTGAAGGTAGTAAAGAAATTGAAAACATGTCGTCCTTGAATGTGATAAATTATCACATCATAGACGATGTTTTCATTTTTAGAAAAAAAATGTGGTGGAAATGATAGTGGATTATTCCATTAACATAATAACATTATATTATATGTTAAATAATGGAGTTACCATCCGACTTGGATAAAAGGTGGTGAGGATAGAATAATAAAAGAAAGGAAATTGAATGGAATCTAAATAAAAGAAAGAGGATTTTACCTCTTGAATCGGTCTTCTTGGCAACCTCATCAAGGGGATTAGTTTTGGTATTTTTTTGAGAATAAAGGATCATGAACATGGGGTAGGGGATTTGGAAGTGATTTTAGTTAAATTTTTACAAGTCTCAATGCTTGACTGGTGTGAGGAGAAAAGGTGGTGAGGGTGGTATTTGTAGGGGGGAGAGGGGTGCTTTCTCATTGTTTTATTAATTAGTTTATTATTTTACCTCAATAATATGAATAAATTGATAATTATAACTAAATGTATTAAAATAATTAATTATACTTCTACATTATGGTTCTTACATCAATAATGACAAAATTAATAGTGTATTTAACTTATAATTTGTATATACTATAAATTGTCATATTTTAATTCGACAAAAATTCAACTATTTTAGAAGAATCCAAAAAATTCACCCAAAATATTTCATGAAATTTAGAATTAAAAAATGGACTCCATTTTATGAAAATAATTTTCTATATGTGATAAATTTAATTTTTAATTTAAATCATAATTTACTTGGAAAATACTAATTGTAAAATTATAAGTGATTTTATAAAACATTGAAAAAATAATTAAGGTCTCATAAAATTAACTTATAATAATAATACGAAAAAATATTAATTTATGAATAATTTTTATGGAAATAAATTTTATTTTAAAACATTATATTAATTATAATATTGAAAATAAATGCTTCTGTTTTATACAAATATCAGCACATAATTAATAATTTCTAAAACAATTATTTACTTATAATATATTATAATTATATCATATTTTATTTTATAAGATGGAAAAATTTTATTTATACTTTCATAGGTGAGGTTACTATTCTATTTTCCAGATTACTATTCATAAGGGTAACATTTCTATTCTAAAGGTCATGTTACTACTCCATTGGTATAGGTTCCTTAACTTATAGAAATATAGCTCAATAAATTAATTATTCATTTATATTGTTTTTGTTATGTTCTCTATGTGATGTTTATGTTATTTATAATGTGTAAAATAATGATAAGAATGGAATTTTCATTGATAAATTCGTTACATTCTTCCTCTATATGAAATATTTCCATCAAAATTTTGATTTACATACTATGGTGAAAATAAGCGAGGTTGAATCATTTTCATCACATCATCTAGTTACCATGTTGCCTCATCGTACTTATGCTTTTTTCATAGTACTTTGACCAGGTGAATAGTCTTGTTATATAGAACATTATCTCTATAATTCAAGATCTTCACCAATTGATCCTAATAAGAGAGATCATTCTCTAACTATACCACCTCTGAATTTAGTACATGTGAGGGATATAGTATATACATCCTTAAGAGGTATTCATGGAATACAACATGTACTTGGGATATGGTTGTTAAAAGTGATAGTCGATAATTCATAGCTCTGACATGATAAAGAATCACTAAGGGGTTTATATACCTAGGATTTACCTTTACATTCTTCCCAAATCTCATAATCCCCTTACATTAAGATATGTGGAGGAAGACCATGTCTACAAACTTAATATCTATGTCTCATCAATTGTCTGAATAACTCTTATATCGACTTTGGGCTTCCCGTGTATATTTTTGAATGGTTTTAACATTTTCTACCATTTCTTCGACCATTTTAGATCCTATCAGCTTATGTTCATCGACCTCATCCCAGCATGATGATATTCTGCATCGTTTCCCATAAAGGGCTTCATATGGATCCATTTGGATGCTTGAGTGGAAAATATTGTTATAAGAGAATTTTTCTAGAGGAATATATTGGTCCAATCCTACTTTGAAGAATGTATCACATGATATCAAAATATCTTAATGTTTTTTAATATCCCACTCAAATTGGCTATATTTTTTAGGATGATAGGTAGTACTAAAGTTCAAATCAATGTTCATAGTACATTAGATACTTTTCTAGGACCTGAAGGCAAATCTTGGATCACGATCAGATACAATTGATAGTAGTACTATATTCAACCTTACCACTTATCTGATGTATATCTGTAAAAGTTGATCTATAGATAAATCCTATTGAATTAAAATATAGTGATATTTCTTTGTAATACAGTCCACAACAACCCATATAGCATTTTTTCATCCAGATGTCTTCAGATTTTCAGTGAAAAAATCCATTGTTATATTTTCCCATTTCGATGATGGTATGGTTAATGATTTCATAATCCCCTTAGGATTTTTTCTTTTTGACGTCACTTGCTGGTATATTAGGCGCATTAATGTATATTTAGAAATCTCATTTTTTTATTATACCAAGAATATTTCTATTAGAGATCTCAATACATCTTTGTGCTCACTTGGGGAATAGATAAGGTTCATCTATATGTGTCATTATAAACATATTTCATTATTTATGGATTAGATGGTACACATATTCAAGGCTTAAATCCCATGACTCCTTTCTCAACCATTTTGAACTCTGGGGATTACCCATTTTTGATATCTTCCAACCTTTTCATAATTTTCACATCATATCTTTGACTATACTTTATTTTCTTTCTAAGGGATGGTTAAGAAATAATTTGTGAAATGATAGATGAAATTTCATCCTTAATTATTCCCATGTCCATCCTTTGAAATTCTAAGAAAATTTGATCCTTCTCAATTCTCATCATTGATAATGACCCATGATCCTTTCTACTTAGTGCATCTGCTGCCATATTTGGCTTACCAGGATGGTAGTGGATTAAGTAATCCTAATACTTGATGAACTCTAACCATCCCCTCTCATTAATATTAAGATCCATATGTGTGAATATATATTTGAGACTATTTTTATGACTATATATCTCACAATTCATCCCATAGATATAATACTTCTTGATTTTCAATGTAAAGATCATAGCTACTAACTCAAGATCATGTGTTTGATAGTTTTTCTAATTTATTTTTAACTTCATTAAGGTGTAGGATATCACTTTATCAATTTTCATTAGTAAATATCTTAATACTTTATTTGAATCATAATTGTACACCATAAATAGTTCCCCACTTTTTGGAAGTGTGGGTATCGGTGCAGTGATAAGCCTCTTTTTGAGCTCGTTAATGTTTTCCTCGCATTCTTTCATCCAGTAATACTTTAACCCTTTCCGATCCAACATGGTTAATGGGTTTTATAGAAATTAGAATATCCTCAAAAATAATTGGTAGGTCCCTGCTTGACCATGGAATTTGAGGATCTCTATTACAAATATTGGCATGGTCCACTCTTTGATTGTCTTTGTCTTGGAAGGATCCACAAATATCCTTTTGGTGATTAAATTCCCCAATAATGATACTTCCTTCATCCATAAATCACATTTATTTTACATTAAATATATTTTCCCCCTTCTCAATTTCTTATTTATAGTATTCAAATGCTCTAATGTTCATTCTTTCTCAAAGAGTATATCAAAATATCATCAATAAATACTACCTAAATTTTTTCAAGGTAATCTCTAAAAAATATATTAAATAATTCCTTGAAATTCTTTGGAGAATTATTTTTTCTGAATGGAATCACTATGAACTCATACTGTCCATATCTCATTCAAAATTCATTTTTGGGAATATCTTATTTCCTTACCTTTAATTGGTGATATCTGGAATGAAGGTCCACCTTCTGGAAATAACTGGCCCCATGTAGTTGGTCAAATAATTCATTTATCCATGGAAGGGGATAATTGTTATTTATTGTGATTTTTTTAGATCACAATAATAAATTTATTGGAACAATGATCCATACTTCTTTATAAATTTAGGGGACTAGCACACCCCATAGTGAAGCACATGGGTGTATAAAACCCTTCTCCATATTTTCCTATAACTGCTTCCTTAGTTCTTCTAGATAAAAAGTGGATATTCTATATGTTTTCATTGATATAGGTATAGATCAAGTAATAAGTTCAATAGATAAATCTACATCTTGATCAGGAGTAAGTCCAAGAAATTATTTAGGTAATACATCAGTATAATCCCTCATGATGGGCATGTCGTTGAGCATGACTCTCTCTATTGTCTCGTTATCTTGAGCTCGATATCCATTCTCATAAGGAAAAAGTATCCACATTTGGGATAATGGTTTTGAAGTATATTCATCTTCTCCTTACACATATACATAATTTGAGGATGCTTTGATATGTGAATAGTAATTTACCTTTCTCTATAGTTGATGCTTTCTTTATATAAATATAGACAATTAATTCCCAATATATAATCAAACTCTTCCAAAGAGTGTATGTAAAGATTTTATGGGAGGTTCAGTCCAAAAACATTAAACAGAGAGGAGTTATAAAAATTGGATTCAATAATTTCCCAATTTTTTATTTTCATAGAAAACATATCCTCAAAATTTTGAGGAGGTGATTTAATTGTTCTACAAAACAGGAAAGATACGAGTGAATGTGTTGAACTAGAATCAAATAGTATCATCAATATTCCTGAATGAATAACCTTTGTACCTATCACAACAACATTTTTGGGATCCACATCATCAGTAGGGATTCTATATTCCCTTCCTCTCTACTTTAGAGGTAGTTTTTGTTGATTTTCTCCAATAACCCCTGTCTTAGAGAAATGGATCTCTTAATTTTCATATTCTTTAATGTTGAAACAATTGCCTATAGGATGAGTGTTGATATTAACCTTACTTTATTTATCCACATTAGTGGTTTTACTCATATCTCTTTAGAATTTATTTTCTATCTGCCCTTCTTTTCCATATTTTAATCATCTCTTGGTTCCATTATGCAGTTTCCAAGATTCTTCCTCACACATTTTTGACACGTGGGATGTTGGGTTTTCATTCCATTAATGGATTTATCTATTGATCCACAAATATTAAACTATATTTTCCAATTTTTTCCCTCATCTCCCAATACCATTAAGAGTATCTGATCTCCATTCCGACCTTAGGGGCATAATAGAAAATATCCTCATAGCTTTTAATGTCTTGAATTTTCAACACTTTTCATGGACTCAACTTTAGTCCACTAAAGAAGTTATCCACCTTTTTTAGTGTACATAAAAAAACATATGTGTATATTCATGCCTTATTAAGTTTTCTTCATATGCCTTAATAAAATAATCTTCCTTTTTTATTAGTCTAAGGAACTCCCTTTCCATCTTATTATGGATAGTTTGAGGAAAATATATATTGAAAGTTATTTTCTTGAAACATTCCCATTACATGGAATCAATTTCATCATTGGAAATTATTTTATGGATTATTGTCCACTGATAATCAAATTCCCCATCAAAATGATAAACATAAAGCACAATTTTCTATTCTTTAGAGAACTGGAGGACAGAGAATATCTTCTCAATGGAGTTAATCCATTATTCAGTGAGGAGGGGATCAAAATATCCACTAAAAATGGGAGGAATTTTATGAATAAAATATTTGACAAAAACATTATCTTTATTAGGATAAGGATGGAATTCCATATGTTTCATGTTATTACTAATAACATGATCCATTCGAGTAAGTATTTTCATGAAGTTTTGAGCACCCATTCTAATCATATTTAGAATATCATTAGGGAAATCGTCACATTGACTATCTCATTGATTATTGTCATTGGTTCTTATATTTTCATTAATTTGATAAGAAAAATAATGTAAAATTAGTGGGATTTAATACTTTTCTAATTAACATATAAAATTAATACATTGAACATATAAGGATAAACATGAAAATTGAATGTATATCATAACTTATGATACCCTAAGGTTTAATTTATGTTATCTATGGTGATATAATTTTTCCTAGGGTTCAAAATAAATTTGTCTATTACTGATATCCAAAAATAACTATACCTTTCTCTGATACCAACTATAATTACCCTATACATTTATACAATTTATTACATAATTTTAAGCATAATAAACCATTAAATATAGACCAAGTATCGTAATGTTTAGTGTATTTGGAGGATTCAGCACATAAAACTAAAAAAGTGAAACCAAAATAAAAAAATATTTTATTTAATCTTCATAATGAGATCCTACCACACTTTTAGACCTAACATCTATATTGGATAACCTAGGGAATACATGAAAAAATGGATGAGCTATAAAACATAGTATGGAAATAAGCATAGAAACAAAACATAGCACACAGGTTTGAAGGAATAAAATGGTGACATAATGGCATGGAACATGAATAAAAATTATAAATAATAACATATATAACATGGAAACAAATACCCATCACATCATAGGAATGTTTCAATATCATATAACAACACATAAACATTATTCAAATCTAACTTCCAAGACTATATCACATAGTGGAAAAGGTCCCATAAAGGAATTAGGTTCACACCCTATCCCAACATGACATCTCATGAGACTAAAAAATACACAATTTATTAGAGTGATATATGGGTGCACCCATCATAACATGTTCTTGCATATTTTTTTCACATGAATAATCAATCATAAGGGTTACCCATAGAAAGAATTGGGAATCACTATCATGTCATAAGGCATGCCAAAAAGGAATATCAAAATTATGTCCATGAAAGAATAGATTTAAATCATAAATGGAAATTAATGTGGTAATATAGGCATATATCATGATAAATTAATTCCAATTGAATTGGAAACATGTAAAAAAGTGTTTACACAACTTTAGAAATGAAACATTTTACTGTGGTTTTACGGAAAATATTAAATATAATTTAAAGAGAAAAAAATATTGGTTTTCATAAAACCAGAAATAAAAAAAGGTATTTTTCCATTATAAAGTGATTTTTTTTATAAAAATAATGGTTCATTAAAAGATATTATGATTTTACTTTAAAATGGGTAAGAAATTGGGAAGTTCGATTTAATCGGGTTTTCTTATCTGGAAGAATTGAGAAGGGAACTTAATTAAAACATGTTTATCACTAAAAAAGAAGTATGAAATGATCTATATACATGAGTTTGGAATATATATATATATATATATATATATATATAATTTATAATTATTATTTAAAAATAAAGAAGAGTTACATTATGGTAAAGAGAGAGAAAGCATAACCCAATTGAAAAATGGTGGTTGGGGATGAAACCTATACCATATGCCTAAAAGTGTTTTGCACTTGACCTTAATGACCTATATAATAAAATAAAATACATTAATTAATTAATTCAGAACATTTTATACATGTATTTTATTATGTATAATTTTATGATGTTCATTTATGGCCATTTTATGAGTTATAAGATACAATTTCATCATTTTGGAGCATTTGTTTCCATGGTTTTTATAATCAGTTACTTGTATACATGTATGTAAAATCATTTATAATGAGAATGGTTGTCCTGAATTGAAGTTATATGTTATAAATGAATATAAATAATAATAAATGGGTATATAATTCATTTTGTTATTTGTGTTGAGGATGAATCATTACACAAGATGTTAGTGATAATCGTTTGGATTATTTTGGTGGTTTTTTTATCATCAAAAACTAGTTTTATTGCATTAATTATTATTATGTATAAATAATGGTAACAGAACATTAAATAGGATATAATAAATTTATTATAATATTTTTTAACCATAAATTTTTTATAGGACCATACTTGAAGGTTGTAAAGTAAATTTAAAAATTGTTATCCTTGAACGTGATAAATTAACACATCACATATAATGTTTTCATTTTTAGGAAAAAAAGGTGGTGGGAAAGAAATTATGGTGGATTTTTCCATTAATATAATAATATTCTAGTATATGTGAAATAATTTATTTACCATTACACTTTTATAAGGGTATGTTAATATAGAATTATAAATGAAATGAAATTGAAAGAAATTAAACAAAAATAAAGAGGATTAGACCTATTGAATCATTCTTCTTGATAATCTCCTTATGAGGATTGGTTTGGGAATTTTATTGAAACAAAGGCTAAAATACATGATTTAGGGTCTTGGGAAGATATTTGAGGAGAATTTGGACAATTATAAATTCTTGATAGGTGTGAGGAGAAGAGGTGGTGAGGGGTGGTATTTAAAGGGGTAAAAGGGTATTTCCCCATTAGTTTATTTATTAGTTTATTATTTTACCTCAAGAGAATAAATATTTTGAGAATTAAAAATAAATATATTAAACTAATTATGTGTAATTCAATATTATGGTTTTAACATTAGATATGACTCAATGAATATTTTATTTAACTTATAATGTATATATACTATAAATTACTATATTTTACTATTCACCAAAAATTCAACTATTTTATAAAAATAGAAAAAAATTAACCTATACAATTATTCGATGTGTAAAATTAAAAAAATTGATTCCATTTGATGAAAATAATTATATAAATATGGTAAATTTAATTTTTAATAAAAAACATCATTTACTTCGAAATTACTAATTTTAAAATTATAACTTATTTTATAACACATTGAAAAATTAATTACGGTATCATAAAATTATCTTATAATCACAAGACAAAAAATATTAATTTATGAATACATTGAATGGAAATAAATATACTTTTATACAATATATTAATTAAAAAATTGAAAATAAACACTTATGTTTTACTAAAATGTCTACAATAAATTAATAATTTCTGAAACATTTATTCAATTATACTATGATATAATTATATCATATTTTCATTTATAATATAGGTAAATTTTATTTATTCTTTCATAGGTGTGGTTACTATTATATTTTCTGGTTTATAATTCTATAAGGGTCAAATTACTATTCCAAATCCTAAGTTACTATTCTATTGGTATAGGTTCCTTAAAATAAAAAAATACCTATAATTTAATTTATTCATCATTTATAAAGTTTTTATTTTCTTCTCAATGTGATTTTCATGTTATATAACATAGTAATATGAATGTAATTTTCATTGATAAAATTTTGAGTCATTATAGTGGTTCTCTTTGAATCTTCAATCGAGGTAGGGGATCTTTCATCTTCTCATTAATCAGATGGTTATTTGGGTATATCATGATTTTTCTTTCCATTAGGTACATTATAAATATCTTATTAACAAACATAATTAATTATCATAAATAAAACAGATTTAGAAGAGGATAAATTGCATGAATTTTTCTTTTTATTGTGATTATTATATGGATCTAGATGATTTCTATTTTTCTAAATTTTAATAATATTGATATTAGTGATTCATTGTGGTTGTTAAAAAAATTTATGATTATCATTATTTTTTTTCTTAATCTCACCAGACATGAAAAATAATATAAAATTATATCCATAAAATAATTTTTTCCCTATAGAATCTCATATTTGTCTAAGAATACTTTTGAAAATAATGGAGTATTTATGGTAAAATCTATTTGTTAAAACTATAATGAAATGTATTGTTTTTTAGAATAATGGTTCATTGGTGTGATGTAGTTTAGCCATTATGTGTCATTTTGTGCTAGTTTATAGGTACTGATAGAATGGAATGATAATGATAAAACTCAAATATAATGGGTTTAAATGATTAATGAAATGGTAGAATTAAATTTGTTATCATGGTTATAGTTATGGTCATTAAATTTGAAATGAACTTGACTGATAAATTTGAATGTTTGGTATTTCAAATAAAAATGGAAAACCGTTTGACTTGAAAAGAACATTGAATGTGGATTTGTTTGTCTTTCTTCTATAGCATGATGTATTCTTAGGTGGAAATGATAGCAGAAGAGGTAGTTAGACCTTTTGGTGTTGTTGTCAGTTTTGATGATTCTATTATTATAAACTAATAGGATTGGATTGTGTGTTCTCTCTATATCATGTATTTTTATGTCATTTCAATATTGATCAAACATGAGTTTCATGTTTACACTGATTTCTAATGGTTATGGGTTTTAGGTTAATTTCCAAGACATCAAATATTGTTATGATGGATTAATAGATACCCCTATTCTCTTCTTTCTCTTTTATGTAAGATCATTATTCTTGGGTTGTGATGCATTGCAGATATAGTTCACTAGAGGAGTTTTTTTTTGATAGGATAATATGGTTCTTCATGGGGGTCTTTCATGGAAGGAGTTAGCAGGGTATTTGTGTCCTTTATTTTGAATATACCCTACTATTCTAGTTATGTGTCAATATTTATAGTAGGATGTGGATGTGAATACATGTTTCATAGAACATATTTTACAATGTGGTTCTTTAGTTAGGATGTGTCGTGGTTCCCTAGGTGTCTTCAGGAATAATTTTTACATAATGGATGAGAGATCAATGACATACATTGTTAGAGAATGAGAGTGTAAAATCATTGGGAGAGGGATTTTTGGTAACCTTTACAAATAATATTTTTACTACATAATTTCACCTTGATGAATTATTTGGTGAGTGTTCCATGATGTGGATGGAATTGGTTAGTTGACAAATTTTTGGGGATGATGTCCCTATTTTTTTTCTACTGGAACATTAATACACTCTTTTCAAATGTTCATGAGAGACCTAGGGTTTGATTCTATGATTATACATGTTATGCTCACTATATGTATAAAAAATAGTTTTCTCATTTCCTATGAGGATATAGGGGAATGATAAGGATATTAGTACCCCAGATAATGTGGTTATTGATGATGCAATACTTTAGGACTTCATTTGGGAATTATTTGGAGACATTTTTTTTATGTTAAACATTATTTTGGGGATGGAGTTTGTTTTCCTTTTTCTTTTGAGATATATATTTTCTTAGTAGATTCAATTATATTTCATGGTCCAACTTTTTTACTAAGAAATATTATATCTGGGTGTAAGATATTTTAAAACCTCAATGTTAGTCACTAACTTGGGCTTTATTTAAGGTGAGACTCAGGGGTCATTATCTTTCTCCCTTCATTTTTGGCCTAGTAGGGGTACCTTTAGGGGGAGGGTGACATGACATTGAATATTATTATTAATTTTTTTCCTTGGATTGATAACATTAAACATTGATTATATAATGAAATATAATTTAATGTGATTTTAATGTGTAAATTAGGTTAATAAACTTATGATTTATTAGTTAGTGAAAATATAATAATTCATTATTATAGTTACAGACTATGACATGATGCACCTGAGATGTATATAAATATATAGATGATGATTCAATCCATATAAACTCTTATTATACTATGTGTTATACTTATTCTATAGTGAACCCTCGTCAAGACCTTTAATATTTAGTATGGATTAACATAATAGAATTATATTTTAATAGATATATATTAAAGGATTTGAAAAATATAGGTTATACATATAGGATTTGGTTTCTAAATCATCTGTGGATTCTTAAATATATTTGGTTGTGTAATTATCAAATTTGGTTTACCAAAATAACTAAGCTAGGATAATCCATATAAGGTTGATTAGTGAACTTTTTAGATCACTCACTATTTAAGAGTTATATCTGATATAATTGACATTATCATCCACTAAAACTGAATGGTGATCAGATAAGACCAAAGTAAACACAATGATTAGTAAAATATAGATTTTAAACAATTAATAGATAAAATTAAAATGGATTTATTATTTAATTTTTTGTTAAATTTATTATAAGTCCATATTGATTACTTATAAACCATTTATACTAGGTTAAATTTATTATATTGTGGATTCACTACTGAAAAATGACCCTCTACCCAAGATTTTGGAAAAAACTATGGGTATAAGTCACCCTTATACCCACAGTATTTCCAAAACCATTGGTATAGGAATTTAATAGAAACCTATACCCATGGTTTTGTAAAACCATTGGTATAGACAAGAAATTGTAACATATACCCATTGTTTTCAGAAAAAACCATGGGTATAGGGTTTTTTTCAAGACCCATACCCATGATTTTTTCAAAATCTGTGGGTATAGGGTTTTTTTCATGAACTATACCCACGGTTCTCCAAAAACCATGGGTATAGGTAATTATTATACTCATAGTTCTCTAAAAATCTGGGTATAGCTTTTTATTGTTAAGGTGGGGGGAAATTCCATGAGAGAAAAAAAAATTGCGGGAACACATATTGCCACAGTTTTCCACCTATAACCATGATTTAGATAAAAATATATAATTAAATGTATATATTTATATACCTATAACCCAATATGGTGTAGTGGATAGGGGAATGAATTTTATTTATGTAGTCCAGTGATCGAAACCCACAGCTAATGATTTTTTAAAACCTATACCCATGGTTTTGAAACTATGGATATAGAGTAAATTACATTGTGGCATTCACCTATTCCCACTATTTCAAAACCATGGGTATATAATATTTAAACTATGGGTATATCTTGGAGAAATAATGACTGATAAACTCCCCATAGTTCCCAAAATCATGGGGATAGCCTATACCCACGGTTTTATGGTCTATACCCATGGTTTAAAACCGTGGGTATAGGCGCCTCTTCCAGTAGTGATTAAATATAAATGGATAAGAATAAATACATATATTTAAGTTATATTAATAATAATTAAGGGCTAAATGGTAACTATTTTTTATGATTGTACAGAAATTTTATAATTGTTCTTGAACATGATAATATAATAATTTTTTTTGGAAACCACGTACTATGATGTATAATAATGAAACTAGTTTAGTAGAGAATAATCTTAATAGTAAGACTAGAAAATATTTTATTCACATATCTACATTTATTATCTTCTCTACATATCATGTGTTAAAGAAAAACATAAAAATTACATATATGATGACAAATAACCTAAAATGGATTTACCAGGAACAATCTATACATGAGATATATAATGTTTTAAAACATCATTTCTAATGTAAAATGAACATGAATAATTAATTTTATATTAATGGTCTCAATTTAATTAGGTAAATTAATCATTATAACATATAAAAACATGACTTAGGATATATCTAGATACATAACTTAACATTTAACAATTCCATGATAAATTATAATAACTCGTATTTAATTATGAAATGAGCGAGTTCAATAAGACTATTTCAAGTATTATACATAATATTTTAGTTTTTCCCATGATATTGGAGGTTTAAATACATATCCCATTAGGAATGTATAAAAAGGATTGCATAATATTTTTTGTCAGTGAAAGAAAAATAAATTTTATAGGGACTCTACTCATAATTCTATAAAATCAAAATGATGTATACCAAATAAATGGAATTGTTTACATTTTTGGAATTTTGAAAAATAAATAGTAATTGCATTGAATACCTAAATATTTATAATAAATATAATGTAATTTTTACATCATGTATTTATGTTATATAAATCATTTGTTCAATATTTAAAAAGGTATACATCACCACTATTATATTATCCAATTGTTGTACATATGTCAAATAGTTCATAAATATGGAAGGATTGAAGAAGGATGGTGTTTTTTTATTCCAAAGGGAATAACAAACGGTTTTCCTTTAATTAAAATATTTTTTAATGAGAGAAAAATATTGTATACTGTTTTATTTCACTTTTTCATATTTTATTAATGAAACCATATGATTTAAAATAAATAATGTAATGAAATAATTTCATTTTCAAAATAAATTACTTAAATTATATTATCCAAACTATAACATATTATTAAAACAAAAATATTAGATAAAAGTATTATATTTTCCAATGTGATTCAATTTAATCTTATTTAAACACACATGTAATGGTGAAATTGTTTCATACATTGAATAATTTTCTAGGCTTTTTTCTATATAAAACTTACATGTTATGTATTAAAATTTAATGATATATTTTTCTTTAATATTATTATTATCCCATAACAAATATTAAATGAAATATAATTTTAGTGTACAAAGTGTTTCAATATTAAAATAATATATTTTGAAAAAAATATATTTTATAAGAGGTCATAGGGAGTAAATTTTGATCTTGGAGAAGTAAAATATTTAATGAAAATACTAAAAAATATTTTATTGTTTATTTTTTATATATTTTTTTAATTTATGTTACAAAAAAATCTACTACCTACTATAGTAGAGTTTTGGATATAAAATTTAAATTTTAAGAATAAATATATGAGTCAAATTTTTTATTATTACTAATAATCTCAAAGAATTTTTATATCTTTAAAAGAGTTGTAAGTATTTTCCATTTTATACAATAATATTTATATACAACATAAAAAATAATCTTATATGTTAAGGGTATTTAGATAAAAAAAATCGAGACATGAATTGAATGATTATGAATCATAATCTTATAATTATCCAAAAAAATATTCAAGGTTGTAATATCACTATAGAGACTAGTGGGTGGGGTAGTTTTTTTAATTTTTTCATAGAGTTGTAGTTGATTATATTTGGATGTGTAATTGTTTTTCATAAAACCAACAAACCCAATAAAACATAAGTACATATATGGTTTCTATATAACATTATGTGGTGGGATTGGTTGATAGGGCCATGCTTTCGGAGCCAAAGGTTGATGATGTTTTCAAGCGGCTGAGACACAACTTGGGAGTTAATTCAGTGGAAAGGGAGGGGACCGAGGGACCTCGGTGGAGGAATTCGGCTCCCCTTTCATACGCAGTGGCTGTGATTTCTAATGGTGGTGGCGCTCCGGTCTAGGAGGTTCATGTGGGTGCTGCAAGTAATGGCGATGGCATCTCTATGGATGGTCCGGAGTGGGTGGTTTCTACGCTTGGTGCAAGCAGGATGTTAAGTCCCAACCAGGGTTCTAATATGAGGAAACCCCTGGCCTGTATCAATTCAAACAACCTCTTTGAGGTTTTGAGTTCTGATGGAGGGGCTGAATGCATCTCTATTTTCCCCTAGGAATCAAAGTCTGAAGGAGAAGGGCAAAGATCAGTCGATAATGGTACAGGAGGGATCAACAAAGGCCCGCACAACCTTAGGAGAAATAATGGAAGTAAAGAAAACAGGGAACCAGGGTGCTGTATAGTGTCTAAGAAATAGAAACCAAAGGGTCGCAAAGACTACTCATATCTCTCTAGGCCAATGGAGACTCGTTCTGCCAAAAATAGGGGTAGACTCAAAGAACTCGGGGTTCAGACTGTGGTAGGTGAGGAGGCCCAACTAGTCGGAGACTCTAGGTATCCAGAGCATGGCAAGGAGCTTTATAAGGCAGATAATAGCTTGAAAGTTTTGGTGAATCCTCTGGGTGAGGCAGCTGAGAGTTTGGGGGTTCAGTTAGGGGAGACTCCATTGCATATCGAAGTTGTAGCATTGGGGAAGGAGGCTTCATTTCCTCCTGAACAGTAGGGGAAGGGGAGATATGGGAGGTTATCATCCATTCTGAGGAAGAGATGTTGGAGAAAGCAGTTTCGTTCAACGCCTTGAAGGAGTATGGAGATAAGATGTCCGAGAGAGCACTTCAGGTGGCCACGAGTGAGGTGCAGACGGAGTGGATCGACAAGCAAGACCGTATTCTGGCAAGAGGATTTAATGCAGAGAAGGTCAACATCGAGGATTTCATATAGACGTGGGACAAATTCGCTGTCTAGTTCGAGGACCTCATCAAAGACGATCTGGATTTAGAGGTAAAGGGACTTCTTTGGAAACTACTTAGGAGTATTACGTCTAAAAGTCTCAAAATTGATTTCAATGGTTCATCTATCTCATTTGTGGTCTGATGCTATGTGTTTGTACTGACATGGGTTCTCACTTCCCCTCAAAAGTGTTTGAAAATAAAAAAAGTAATTTTCAGGTTAGGTGTGGTGGGATTGGTTCTAATTTATATAGTTCCTTTAGTAATTTATAAATAAATTATTTAAGAATATTCCAATATTTATTGTTATAAAAATAAATTTACATATTATAATTTATTCTTGTATATTAAAAATAAGATTTGAGTGGATGTATAATTAACCACTTGTTAATTTATCTCTATATTTTTTCTATTAGATGGTTAATATTGAAATTTAGGGGTTTTGATGAGATGTTAAATTTATCCAAAGTTGGTTCTCAAATAATGATACATTTTTCATTCATGATACACAACTACATTATATTATCTAGATCCATGTGCTAAATATAGTAAATTTAATGTTATATACAATGTTCTATTGGTAATCTATGAGTTTTGGTTTCATGGTAATTCTAATTACATGAGGTTAACAATGTAAATTTCATGTGAATCATAAATCATTGATGAATATATAATGAAAATATTATGGATTATCTAATAAGGGTTTAATTGGGTAATATTTTTATCATATGGTTTATTTTTTAAAATTAACATTGGATTTTTCTTTTTTTTTGATGAAAATTAGGAAAATTGTTCCCTTTGTGACAAAAAATATGGAAGTGTAAGGCCATACATAGTCGAGTGGAATGTGATTTAATCATATACATATATAGATTACATAAAATTTATTCACTGGGATGAATGAAATGATATATATTCATAGGTTTTGATCATTATTTACTTAGAGAACAAATAATATTGGAGTTGACATATGACATATTGGCATTTTCAATGCCTCATGGTTATACTCAATTTTATAAATAAAATGATTACATGACTATAAATAAAGTATATGATGTATATGATTTAAAAATTTATAAATATATATGTGTATGATAATGTCCACTCTTAATAACTTTGTAATTTGGGTTGTATTATCTCTTTTAAAGTGGTTGAATTCTTATTATTATTATAAATGAGGAATTTGTAATCATTATTAATGCTAAAAAGGTGAATAGGGGTACACCAAAGGTGGTGGAATAACATAATTTTACTTTTAGATAGTGTTTGTATAAAATTACGTGAATTATTTGAAAGCTTATCTAAAACTATATTTATAACATATAGAAAAGTTTTTTGGATATAATTTCATATGATTTTTATATAATGTGACCACAATATAATATATATAAAGTAAATGAAATATCATCTTGGGGCCTTAGTGAAAGTGGTGTTAAGAAAATACAATATAAACTAATCTAATATCATGGGATATGATGTAACTATATCATGTACAAGTTATTATTGTAATTATTTTAAATAAACATATCCCTTGGAGAGATATAATTATTTGTAGTCTCTCATATGGAGAGAAAGATTTATATCACTTATATAAATATACATCTAATTTGATATTTCATATACTGTCAGCTTTAATCTTGCAGATAAACTTATCTAATAATCCATTTAACTGGTGGATACCTTTTTGTGTTTTAATATATTTATTATAACTATGTGATTTAGTCAACCACTATGTGTGAATATTTTGTATAAAGAATAATATATGTTTTTTATTTTATGTTTTTTATTTTTAACCTTAGTTATTAGATCCTATTAATAAGCAATTAATAAATTTTTACCCTTATTTTGGGAAATGATTTTCAAAAAAAATAAATTATATAGGTCAAAGAAATTATTTACTCAATTAACCATTTTTAATAAAATCTAATGGTTATTTGTACATATCTATTATTTTTATTATAACAATTCACATATATGTATTAAAATTTCTGTATATGAAATCATCCATTCTTCAACAATTTTCTGTTTTAATTTTAAAATTTTAGTAAATTACTCCTTATTGGGTATATTATCTATCTTGAGAGGAATCATTTGTGTGTTAGTATAATATATTAACACTATTATATAAAATAATTTCATCATGTTCTGTGATCGATTGGTCTTGGTAAATTTGATTAATATGATAAAATTAATACATTGTATTCATAAATCTATTCCTTTCTTTTATATAATTCCTTAGAAAGTATGGTATTTTTCAAAATTTCTATGATACTCACAATGTCAGTAAAATGAATTAACATTAATTATTATATACCTTCATGATTATTCTTGTGTTTTTATTGAAGTATTGGAAATTATGGAAACTTTCATAATTTATGGCTAACATGCATGGTCAAAGGGACCATGAATTTTTACTAATCATGTTGTAATATCTATACTAGTAGGGTTATAATGATCTCATCGATCATGTAATCGAGTAATGAATTTTATAAAAAAGTGAGTATTTTAAAATATTGATCTCTATTTTTCTATATACAACCATTTATTTTATTCATTTTTAAAAGGTTTATTGTTCAAAGGAAATTTTGTCTATCTGAACCTCTTCATATCTTGATCCAATGATGACCCAACACCAAATATTGGATAAAAATAAATGTATGAGCCTCTATATTTCTATTATATCTATTATTGTTCATGTTTATCATATATTATAAAATAGTTTAGTTATAGGGTCATAGGGCACTTTCCTGGGTTGAAATACATTGATAGTTTTTTTAGTTTAGGTTAGGTGATCCTTATTAAAGGATTTAATATCTTCTTAGTGATTATATTATATTTAAAAAAATAATCATCAAATTTTGGTTGTTTATTCTATCCCCTCTCTAAATAATGCTCATAACCATGATCCTAAACAATTATTATTCCATTCAATGAAATATTTGGGATTATTATTATTTATTTACATTTTTTAAATGATTCCATGTGTTATTTAGAGATTATATATTATTTCATATAAATTCTCTATATATGAATCATGAGTGAAACCCACATATGGATGGCTTTGTTTTAAATTAATGAAAATTATTTTATTGGTATGGCTAACCATATTTAGGTTTTTATGAATTATTTTTATATTTTAAGTAAATATTCAATGATTTTAAAAAGAAATGATGTCTTCTTAATTGATTTATTTCTTTTTTTCTTGCTGTAATAAATATATTGTATTATATTTTCATATTTTTTAACTACATAGTTTGTAATGGTTGAAAATTGTTGTGATTTCCATTACATAAATTATATAAATTTTATATTTAATTATTATATTATTCTTTTGAATGATTTAATATCAATGATAGATGAGACATTTTTTTGAAGGGTGTTAAGCATGGTTATGTATGTAATTTGATATAAAATCATATTTCAGTTTATTAATTTTAAAACTTCAAGGGTATGTTGGGATAAAGGGTACGTTACATATATTTATTTATCATTTAGTCCTAGATTGTGTATTCTAGGTGGGTTCCCCCATTTAATAAGTGTGTGAATTAGGTGAGGGACTTCATCAATGATACCATACTGGTTGCATTTTTGGAATTAAATTTTATATTTCATGGAGTTGATTACCCATTATGGGATTATTTATTTTTATATAAATATAATGTGTAACATGGTTTTTTAACATTTATCTTAATTTAGTATTGTAAAATAATTATATTATCTAAATGATGAAGGTTATCATGTAACTTATTCTTTTCCATATAATGTTTTTTAATAATCAAATAGTTTTGATTTCATTTATCTTTATTTAAAAATTAGTTTTTTATTGGGAGTTAATGGAATATTGAGTGGAATCCAATATGGTATTATTATTACACCCTACATACACACATTGGTGGGAATATATAGTTTATTCTATATTATATAGAAAATGGGATAGCCAAACTCTATTAATAACATTAGATCATTTCATTGTGTGGGTTATGGTAGAGCTGATAAATTTAGAATTATCATTTGTCACATAGAGATTGGTGGGTTTAATGTCATTTTTATGTATTTTAGAACCTATTTACGTGAACTTAACAACATTCCATCTCTTGGTTAATAATTTTTTCCAATTTAGGTTATTGTATATAAAATATTTATGTGGAATCTAAATATTTGTTTATGATATGATTGGTTGATATGGTTTACAATCGATTGATCCTTTATATTCATTTCATGGGTTATATCATCTAGTTTGATATTATCTAAATTATTAATGGTTAATTTACTAGTGTGATCAATATTATAAATATAATTACCATTCTGAATTTTCTATTGGAATATATGCTTTGAATTGATTCAAATAGTATAACGTCATTCGAACTGCTTATTGTTTGATTCCCTTGTCACTTATTTCCAGTATATAGAGATAAATAATAATATTTTAATCTTTTTGTGAGTTGGATTAGGTGTCAATATAGGGTGACCTATGCTGGTTTTTTACACCAATAAAAGGGTGAAAAAATTACACTGAACCCATTATAACATTGATAGTTTATAATTTTCAATGATAATCAAAATTATTTATAATAACATAAATGTAACATAGAGATATGAAAATAGATTTATAAATATATAACAACCAACATATTTTTTAAAAATAATTTATTAATTTATTTAAAATTAATTGGAATTGATTATTTAATAACTAAATTATATAACTAAATAAATATAGGATTCAAATTTTTCATATCATTATAAAAATTATTTGATTATTATTTCAAAAATTAAATTTAAAATAATTTAATAATGATAATAGGTTTATGTTTGTATAATATATATTATTAATTAAAAAATAATTATTATATAGACACACACAGGTCTATGTGGGTTTGTGATATTTCAATAAAATTTCAAACATGTAAATTTTTTTATTGGGTCAAACCAATTAATCATTCAGTAAAATCTTAAAACTATCTAATAAATCACTATTTATAATTATAAAAACTATTTATAATTTATTTTCGTAAAAACTTCATTAGGAATTGAGGATTAATATTCATATATAAAAATAGTTCTATAACTAATAGTTAAATAATACAAGATAGAAAAAATGTATAGAAAATAATAATTTTTATTGATTCCTATGATATCACAAAGGCCTGTCTAATATTGATCCCATTGTCAATAAAAGTTATTTTACCTAATTACTACAAGGATCCAAAAAATTTATAATGAATAATTATGATCTTAATGGATATGATTTTACTTCCCTATATTTATATGATCTTTCAAGTTTTGAGATTTAGTGAATTAGGAAAAACATAACCTAAAAAATCTGACATGTCAACAAATAGTAGGTTATTTCCACAAAAAATATGTTCATATGATTTCACTCTAGTTTCATGAATAAAATAATTTATGCATTTATGATTTGTCACAATTGGACTTGTTAAAATCCCTACATGCCCTTAATAATGTAGAAAATATTTGAAAAAGTGGGATGTGAAATACAAAGCTCAGATAGGGATATAAAAAGAATTATAACATTTCAATCCATTTGAAATCCATAAAACCCATAAAATGTTTTTATTTTTCAATAATAACATTTGTCCTAAAATAATAATTTACTTACGCTAGGAATAAAATTACAATCCTAATTATTTTAGAAAACATTTTTTAAAGAAAACCTAAATGAAAATTCAAAATTCATGAGGGTTTATTGAAAAAAAAATATCCTTGAAAACAATACATTCACCTTTTAAAAGTATAAATTTCATTTAAATCATAATATCTTTTTCATACCATTTTAAATAAATTTATTTCATTGAAACAACATAAACATGTAGGTAAATTGAGATGTTATCTTCATATCATACATACAAATATTCTTAGAAAGGAATAAGATATCAAGTTAATTCAAATTTCATAATAGGATTAACTTATAGATAGTAAAATTCAACCACTTTATAGGAGTAATTTATATAAAATTTACTTCATCCTCAGCATAGGTGTAATTTATAAATGTTTAACCCTATCCACTTCATATAAGTAAATTATAATTACGTAACATTATCCACATTACCCAATGAATTTGAGGGTTATATCGGACCCACCTATTATCATCAATAATTTCCATGAACTATAACATTAATGAAACATATAAACTATAGCATTTTTAACCGAAAACTCATAAGAATATAGATTTTAGATCTTAATATAAGGAACATTAAATTTTTTCATAAATAAGAAAATAGATAATATTTTATTTTGATTTTTTTTAAAACTAAAAACATCAAATATCCATGAGAATAAGGTATTCAATAAAAAATCATACAAACCTCTTAAGAAAACATGATAAATAATAAAATAAAATATTACTATAGAATACATTTTAGGCCCTAGTTGTGTTTTGGTTATATTTTTTTTCAATCGATAGGTATGCTGAAGAGAGATTGGATGTGATGAATGAGAATTTAAAATGAATGGGATTTATATAAGTGTTTGTTTTGTGGGTGATAGGTTTTTCTTGGAAAGAAGAAATGTATTCTGATTCACTTTATTTCTAGAAACAATTGTACTACTGGTGGTATTGATAGAAATAGGAATCAGTGTGAAAGTATATTGTAATGAGAATAAGTGTCTTTGAAAGTGAAAACATATTGCTAGAAGTAGATTATCATAATATTCACTTTGAATACGATGAGAAAGAGGTTTTTGTTTTTCTGGAAAATTGGAGTCATTATAACTAGAATTGAATTAATTTTGCTGATGTTTTTCTATTTTTTATTTCATATAAATCATGATTTGTATTGAGAGATTTTAATGAAATCTTGATTGAATAATGGGGGAGTGAAAGAGAAGCTTCCAATCATAAAATAATTGCAAAGATAAAGTAGTGGTATCAATTTTTTTTCAAAATAATCAGAAAAGAATTACAGAGAGAAAAAAGTGGTATCAATTGTTTTTCAAAAAAATTGGAAAACAATTGTAAAGAGAAATAAGAAGTATCAATTTTATTTCAAAACAATCAAAAAAGAATCATATTCAGATTTATCGTATCTAGATGGAATAGAGAAATAATTGGCATTAGTTATTTTTCAAAAAAAATTAGAAAAGAATCATATTCATATTTATCATATCCAGATTGAAGACGTGATATTGATTGCTTTTCAAAACAATCGTATCTAGATTGAAGAAGTGGTGCTGATTTTTTTCAAAACAATCGTATCCAGATTGAAGAGGTGGTGTCAACTATTTTTCAAAACAATCATATCCATATTGAAGAGGTGGTGACGATTTTTTTTAAAACAATTGGATTCTGGGTGAAAGTAAAAGGTGGTACTGATGAATAGTGGTACCAATGAAAGATGGAGACGGTTAATGCGATACCGATAGAAAAGGGGGTGTCGATGAAAAGGGTGATTCCAATAGAAGAGGTTATGTCGATATATGATGAGAAAAAAAATTCAAAAAAATTGTATTTGGGTAGAATAAAAGGAAATATATGGTATCAATTGGAAATAAATCATATTTAGAATGTATTGTATCATATACAGGTAGATCATTATTTTCATATTGTATTTATTCATAACCAGCAATCATTACCAGAATGATTGTAACTGAAAATGATCGTATCTAGAATAATCATATCCAGAATGAACATAATTAGAATAATCGTAACTAGATGATCGTAACCAGAAATGACCGTATTTAGGATGATCATATCCAGACCATTTTTATTCAGAAAAGATTATTCTTCGGTTGAGATGAAAAGAAAGAATATGGAATAAATGGAAAGTTACAATACTTTCCAATTTAAGTTATATGATGCCAGAGATGATCCTCAATGAATTCAAAGTCATGAAGGTAGTCGTGATACAAGCACCAGTTTTTGAATAATGTATTTTCTATCAAGTTTTTAAGTGAAAAGGAAAGAGAAGATGATTTCTGAGTGATTTGTCGAGGGGATCTAAACATTTAAATATAATATCTTGATTCAAATTAGTTCTGAGAATCGTATTCAGTAATCGGTATGAGGAATCTGACTCATTTGATAGGACCCATGTTTTCCTAAAAACTGAAATCTATCTCAATAATTTGATATAGGAGTGTATGAAGAATATGTGAAGATTGTGGGAGTTTTGAGAATAATTGAGAAGCATTGAAGAAGTCATAATTTCTCTGAGATTTTAGGGGAAATGAAATTTTGGCAGAATTTAGGTGAGTGGAAAAATGGTTTGGGATTCCCGCCTAAACCTGTTTTGGGTCACCTATAAAGGGTGAATGTAATTTGTACATTCTATGACATGCACTATCCCCTAAAAAAGAGAGAGAGGCTCCGGGTTTCTAGAGATAATAAGATATCAATTCTATTTTGTTTGAAAATTGTCTTCGGGTGGTGTTGATTCATTCATATTCTATTCGTTTTGACAATTGTATTCAGGAATTGAAGTAGTTCCAATTCTACTCTATTGCATTATATTGAAAGAAAATCAGACTGGGAGTATTGTTTTGAAAGAATCGTACTCAGAGTAATTGGATTTAGAAAATATTAGACTCAGTATTTCATAACAAATTCAAGGTGGTTCTTACCTTTATTCTGGGTAAGGAATTGATAAATTATATTTCAATTGAATACATTTTTTGAATTGAAAATAAGTGTAGGTAACATGAGTTTTTAAAAATCAATTTTATTACCCTATTTTTCTAATAGGGTTCACACACCCTGGTGGTATTGTTTCATAGTGCTACACAAGTATAAGGGTATATCCTACTCGTTATAATCCACAGATTGTTTTCTTAGTGGATTTTATGGTATTGAATCATTTCCAAACCATACCAAGGATGTAGTTGTCCTTATTGAATACTAAACCTTGTAAATCTTTGTGTTCTTGTGGATGTGTGATGAGTTTGTTTTTAGTAGGGAATTGAAATCTCTAAGAAGATGTCAAGGTTGTTTCAATTTAAACAAAACCTAAAAGAAAAATACTATCACTGATTCACCCCCCCCCCCTCCCCTCTCAGTGATAAATTAATCCGACTGGGAACTTTCAATTGGTAGAGGGAGGTTCCCTTTGCTATTCCTTTCTAATGGAGAACATGAACTATGTGAAAAGTAAAGGTATTCTGATCTTTGATGAAAGGAACTATCGTATCTATAAATATAGAATGATTCTATATCTTATTTCTATCAGCAATAAAGTTCATGAAGCTGCAACAGTTGGGTTTCCTCCCATTGATTATAAAACTCCACTTACAGCTATTGATAAGAGACATCTAGAGAATGATGGAAGGGAAAATAATGATATCTTGTCATCACTTTATGAAATTTAATTCTTAAGAGTAAAAGTTTCTTCCACATCCAATGGAATATGGGATAAATTGAAATTTATATAGAAAGGAAATACATAAGTGATGAAGGAAAGGTTACAAATATGGAGAATGAAGTATGAAGATATCAAGATGGATGAGCCTAAATATGTTTGGGACTTATTTACCATGGTAAATGACATAGTAATTACTATCATATTTCTTGGTGAAATGTTGGATGATTCTACTATGGTTGAAAAGATCTATATAATCCTACCTAACAAATTCGATTCAAATGTTTCTTTATTGGAAGACAGAGATCCTGAAACATTATCTATTGATGATTTTTATAGTACTCTCATTACTTAAAAAATGTGAAGGGATAATTCTATGAAAGGAAAAACTAAATTTGATACAAAATTGTCTTTCAAGTATTTCAAGAAAGAGAATAATATTCTTTAAGAAGAAGAAGACGGAGATTCTAAATCTAAAAATAAGGTATGTAAAAATCTTTATTCAATTTTGTCCTCATTTCTAAGAATGTTAAAAAAGTTGCATGAAGTTATAAAGGGAAAATTCCCTTAAAGTTTTTAGGATTTTGATCCATTGGTCATTTTGTTGCATATTGTCCTCAAAAAGGAAATGAATAAGAATTTGATGAAGAAGAATGTGAAGAAAAAGAAAGAAAGATAGGAAGATATTGGAATAAAAAGGGTGATAAAGAAAAATTATATTCCAAGATGGAAGATAAGTGGCTCTCAAAATCCAAAAGGAGAAGCTTTTTGTCAAAGAAAGTCGATAGTGATGATGTTACAAATCATGGTAAAGACAACACATTCATTGAAATAGTTAATTAAGAAATTTCATTTAGTGATTAAACTAGTTGTGTTGAAGAATAAGAAGAAAGTGAAGCTGAATCTGAAAATTCCATTGATCATGCTAGGGAAAATAATTTTATTACAACAATGAATGATGATGAATTTAGAAGCGATAATTTTGATGAAGAAGATACTCAACTTGAGATGCATTTGAAATAATAATTTAATGAATTCTTGAGAAATATTAGAAGGATTGAAAATAAAAACAAATAGTTGGAAGATGAATCTTCTTCAACAAGAAATCAAGGATATTTTTTTGAAGAAAAAGAGGAGACGGAGAAAGATATTGATAATTTGAAGAAATATCTTAAAGAATAAAAGAATTGTAATGAGAATCTGGAAGTGAAGCTAAAGGAATAGGAATAAGATTTGGGACTTCTCCAACAAAAGTTATCTGAATCCAAAATGAGATATACAAGTTTCCAAAACACTATCACTAAAATTGGTGGATATTCTCAGAATGTTAAACATTAGAAGGATCAATAAAATATAACTTCAAATTATGAGAAAAAGAATGTATTTTTTGTTTAAAATAATAAAAATGTGAATGTTTTGTATGTGGCCAAGACCAACAAGGATGGGAATTCATAAGTCTCAAAGAACCCTGAGTCTAAAAATGTTTTGAAACATCCTGAATATGTAAATGTTTCCAATACTTCTAATTTTGATATTGTAGAAAAGAAAAGGAAGAATATGATTGAAAATAGAAAGGTTGGAGGATTGGAAAAGAAGAAGAAGAAGGTAGCTGGGAAGCACTTTCACAATTCTAGACAGTATCAAAGTTTTAGAGGAAAATACTCCTTTTATGGATATTGTTGGTATTGTGGTGGATTTGGACATACATAGAATATGTGTTGGTTCAACCAAAAACACTAATATTATTCTATAGGTTATGGAAGTCATGGTTTTAGGGGGATTTAATTATCTCAAAAGAAGAAGTCTGAGAAGGATTTGTTGAATAAATATGAGAATAATGAAGTAAATATTGAAAATTGGTTCCAACCATTTGAAAATATTTGTGAAAGGTGTGATAAACCTGAACACCTTGAAAAGGGATATCTTGTTTTGTTACCATCACAACAAACTATTCCTAAAAATTCTTAGAAGCCAGATGTTTTAGAAGTCAAGAAAGACAGATCTACTAAATTTCAAAAGAAAGAGTGTTTAGTTGTTTGTCCAGAACACATTGACCTGGATAAGAAAATAGTGGAATTACAAAATAAAGTGAAATAAGAGAGAAAGAAGCAGACATATGAAGATATTATAAAAGATGAAAAAAAAGGTATCAACATATGGTGAAGATGATCAAGAATTTAATGATTCGAAACATGTTCAATAATCCTTCTAGAGAAAAATATAGGAATGAACAACATGGAACAAACTAATTGTAACAAGGATGTTCCTAAAGATGGCGAAAATTCATCATTCTTAACATAAAATTTAACAGATAAGAAGAAAACTGTTACAAAACTTGAGAAGTATTAACAGAAGAAAGAAATAACATCCAATTAAAAATCTAAGAAGAAAAATAAGAATAAGGTAAGACTAAGAGAGGATTATCAGTCTGATTACTATTTCTAACAAACAATTGAGGTTCCTCCTTATTCCCAATATCATTATATACTTGTGCTAACATGTAGGGAATTTAAGGAGTGTAAATAAGGAATATGTAATTGATTAGTCTCTTAATTTTCTTGTAAAATAAAGTAATGAGGATGAGAAAAAATTATTCTGATAAGTTGTGTTTTTATACATATGAACTTTATGATGAGTTTGTTGAGATTGGTGCAGGTTACTTTTGTCTTAGAAAAAATCCTCCATTGTTTTTCTTATGTCATGAGAATATTGAAAGATGTATGAAAATGTTATTACATGAAAGTTTTGTTAAGGACAACATTTATCACCTTGTTTATACACTCTTTTTTTCTATACTGGGTTCACCCACATAGACTTAGTGTTGATTAGTTAAAGGTTCATTGTTTAGAAAATCATGTGACACCATTGTTAAAGAAAATTCCTAACCTCTAGAAATGGAGATCACTAACAAATAGGGGAGAAATTTATCATGATGTCTGCTTTGAATTTGGATGTCAATAAGGGGGAGAGATAATTGATGGGGGAGAGACAAAATAAATAGGGAGATAAAGAAAGGAAATAATACCACTCTTTGTTTTTATTGAATTGTTTGAAGTGGGTATTGAAAAAAAATACAAAGGGGGATATTGTTAGGCCCAAGTTTTGTTTTGGTGGTATTTTTTGTTAATCGATGGGTATGCTGAAGAGATAAAGCATGTTGATAAATGAGAAATCAGAATGATATGGATTTAAAGAAGTGTTTCTTTTGTGGGTGATAGGTATTTCTTAGAAAGAAGAAATGTATTTCTATTCACTTTGTTTCTAGAAAAAAAATTACTACTGTTGGTATTGATAGAAATAGGAATCATTGTGAAAGTCCATTTTAATGGGAAGAAGTAGATTTGAAATTGAAAACATCTTTCTTGAAGTAGATGATCATCATATTCACTCTGAATATGATGAGAAAGTGATTTTTGTTTTTCTGGAGAATTGGGGTCATTATGACTACGATTGAATTAATTTTGATGATTCTTTGCTGATTTTTATTTCATATAAATCATGATGTATAGTGATAACTTGTGATGAAATCATGATAGAATAAAGGGAAAGTGAAAGAGATGATTCCAATCAAAAAATAATGTCAGAGATAAGGAAGTGGTATCGATTGTTTTTCAAAACAATCAGAAAATAATTGCAGAGAGAAAGAAGTGGTATCAATTTTTTTTCAAAATAATCAGAAAATAATTTCAGAGAGAATGAAGTGGTATAAATTTTTTTTCAAAACAATTGAAAAAAAATCTTATTCATATTTATCCTATCTGGATGGAAGAGATAAAGATGTGGTATCGATTGTTTTTCAAAACAATCAGAAAAGAATAATATTCAGATTTATCATATCCAGATTGAAGAAGTGGTGACAATTGTTTTTCAAAACAATTATATCTAGATTGAAGAGGCATTATAGATTTTTTTTCAAAAAAATCGTATCCATATTGAAGAATTTGTTCCAATTTTTTTTCAAAACAATCGTATCTAGATTGAAGAGGTGATGCTGACTGTTTTTCAAAGCAATCGTATCCAAATTGTAGAGGCGGTGCTGATTGTTTTTAAAAACAATTGGATTATTGATGAAAGTTAAAGGTGGTACTAATGAATGGTGGTATAGATGAATGTCGGTTTCAATTAAGTTTATGCTTATAGAAAAGGAGGTGCTGATGAAAGGGGTGATGCCGATGGAAGAGGTTATGCTGATGGATGATGAGAAACTGATTATTTTTTTAAAACAATCATATTCAGGTAAAATAAAAGGAAAGATATGGTATCTATTGAAAAGTAATCGTATCCATAATGTACTATATCATATCCAGGAAGATCATTGATTTTGGATTTTAATTGATCGTAACCAGCAATTGTTACCAGAATGATTGTAACTAGAAATTATTGTATCTAGAATGATCATATTCTAAGTGACTGTAATTAGAATAATCATAACCAGAATGATCGTAACTAGAAATGATCATATTCAGGATGATCGTATCCAGAATATTTTTATTTAGAAAATATCATGCTTAGGTTGAGATGAAAATAAATAAGTAGGAATGAATGGAAAGTTAAAATACGTTCTAATTGAAGTCAAACGATGCTAAAGATGATCCTCAATGAATTCAAAGTCATGAAGGTAGTCATGATAAAGGCACTGGTTTTTGAATGAACTATTTTTTCTCAAGTGTTTAAATAGAAAATAAAACATAAAAATATTATTGAATGATTTTTTGAAGGGAATATAAACATTCAAATATAAGATCTTGATTCAAATCGGTTCTGAGAATCATATACAGCAATTGGTATGAGGTATCGACTCAGTTGATCGGACCCACATTTTCCTAACAATTGAAATCTGTCTTAGTAATTGAAACGAGAGTTTGGAGAAGAATATGTGAAGATTATGGAAGTTTCAAGAATAATATAGAAGCATTGATGAAGACATAATTTCTCTGAGATTTCAGGGGAAATGGAATTTTGGGTGATTTTAGGTGAGCGGGAAAATTTTCTGGGATTCCCACCTAAACCTATTTTGGGTCACCTATAAAAGGTGAAAGTACATTGTACTTTCTATGAATTTCACTATTCACTATAGAATAGAGAGAGGCTTTGGGTTTCAAGAGATAAGAAGAGATCAATTCTAGTTGTTTTGAAAATTGTCTTTGGGTGGTGTCGAATCATTCATATTTGATTCGTTTTGAAAATTGAATTCAGTAATTAAAGTAGTGACAATTCTACTCTATTGCATTTTATTGAAAGAAAATCGGATTGGGAGTATTATTTTGAAAGAATCAGACGCGGAGGAATCAGACTCAGAAAATATCAGACTCTGTGTTTCATAACAATGTCCAGGTGGTTTTTACCTTTCTTCTAGGTAAGGAATTGATGAATTATATTTCAATTGAATACATTTGTTGAATTGAAAAGAAGCGTAGGTAACATGAGTTTTTACAAAACAATTGTATTACCCTGATTTTCTAAGAGGGTACACACATACTAGTGGTATTGATTCATAGTGTTACATGAGTGTAGGGGTATATCCTACTCATTGTAATCCAAGTATTATTTTCTTAGTTGATTTTATGGTATTAAATCATTTCAAAACCATACCAACAATGTAGAAATTCTTATTAAATATTGAACCTTATAAATCTTTGTGTTCTTGTAAATGTGTGTTGAGTTTGTTTTCAGTAGAGAATTAAAATCTCTAACAGTGGACGAAAGTTTATTCAATTGAAAAGAAACATAAAAGAAAAAGAGAATCACTAATTCACCCTTCCCCCTCTCAGTTATATGTTACTCTAACTGGGCACTTTCAATACATTCATTATATATAAATTTAAAATTTATTTTTTTACAATTTTGTAAAGAAATTTAAAATTCACTATTAGAGGAAATACTAAAAAGGATCCTTTTAAAACATTAGAAAATAAAGTCAATTTTTTTGAAGGATCATTAAAAATATTTTATTAATAAATAATTAAATTCATGAATCATTTAAAATATTATGGATAGGGAGGAATAGTGATTAAATTTTTTAAAACAATATCTTATTGAAAATCTATTACCACTATGAATCATTTGAAGAAAAAATCAATTGAAGAAGAGATCATGAAATCCATTATTAATCCACAAGTATCTTAGGATAATAATGATAAAATAAATCCATTGGTATTTTTATAAAACACAAAAAAAATAATGTGGGGAAAATAAGTGTAGTTTCAGTGAAAGGAAATATAAAAAATAAATTCATTATCTCATCCCCCAACATGCGTTGTCATTTCATTAATTTCTGGAGTACAAAATTTTTTTAAATATATTATTTAATATGGAAGTTAATCAAGTTCATTAACTTATTATTATTCTTTTTATTTCATTTATTACCATTATTTATTTATTTATTAAAATTATTAAGTTCATATTGGATGTTTTGGGTAGTTCAATTTATTACCACAAAATAACATTGGTGTGTTCAATGTGGTCAAAGGGTTCATGGTTTAAAGACCCCAACCAAGGTAGAAAAGAGCTAATGGTTACTCTATAACATTATAATATGATACAATAGAACATATTATAAAGGATTTAATGTTCTACTATTCTTCCAAAACAAGATATATACTTGAATCTCACATTACATTTGAGAACATAAAAAATAAAACCCAATCAAAGTAAAAAATTGTACATCCATTAACTCTTTTACATAATCCTCCTTCATATAATGGGTAATGGAATGAAAATAAGGGTGATATAAATTTTTTATTAAGGGTTACATATAGTAGAATCTATCATTACTAAGAAATACATAATAAACATGGAAAGGTAAATAACTGAAAACACATTCCATTTAATTAATAACTTGATCATAAAGAATAATATGGAAAGAATAAATGATGATCAAATAATTCCATATATTTAATAACATTAGATTAAAACACATACATGAATATCATAACTATTCAAATAATTAAAAATATATCAATAAGTAGATTAATAATGATGGAATGGATAATAATGTACATCATAAACATACCATCAAGGTTTCATGCCATGAAATCTTAAATAAATGGGTGAGGCCTTATCTAAATAAAAAAGATTGTTTTTCTATTGAGTCTTAACAATGTATTTAGGGGATATAGTGGTCCCATATAATAAATTACTAAACCCAATTCATTCATCATATGAATGGGAAAGATTTCAATTCAATACATAAACAATATAAAAATTCATATTGAAAACCTGCATTTGAAATATTAGTATTTCCCCTAAGATATGAACATAAACCATCCCAAGAAAGAATAAGTATATGATAATTGTATCATATCACCAGTGGATTATATTTTATATAAAGGGTTATTGTCATTTTTTAACCATAACACCATAAAAATATCATTTAAACATTCATGAGAAAAATACACATTTCACCTTGAAAATCACATTTAATAATTAACAAAATATGATATATTAAGATAAAAACATTATTTTAGAATATTCATGTATAAATATAAAGAATTATTTAAATAATTTTACAGCCATGATAGTGTAAAAATCCATTTATATAGAGTATGTTAAAAAATGTTTTTTTATATTTTTAGTAAAAAGTCATAAAATAAAAATATTAGAAAATAACTATAAAATTACTTTTAAATTATTTTTTAAAAAACATTGATAAAAATTTATTTATCAAATAAATTTATAATACTAAAAACATTTTTAAGAAAATTTAAGTAAAATATATACATGGAAGAAAATGATTTTTGTCTAAATAGAAATCAAAGTATGTTTTCCCTAAAAACAGTCATTCAATATCTTCAGTACGTAATAGAAGAAATGGAATAAATACATATAATTTAAGAAATAAAATTATTATAATAAAGTATTTTCAATTTAAGATATAATTAAAATATAATTCTACCAACAGAGACACAAATAAAAGAAATATTAAATAAGGATGAGATTAGGAAATAATCCCTTACCACTTTGAAAACATTTAAAACATAAGCCCCATGAAAGAAATGATTTCTCATGAATATTTAAATACAAGAAATATAAATGGAATATTGATATATCATTTCAAAAGGTTATTATATTCACCACATGAAATAAATAACAATAATCAATGTAATATATCTCTTATAATCAAAATTGAGATAAGAAAAACCTTACAGGGATCGTATCATTGAAGTTAGTATTAATCAATGGTGTGATTATGTGTAACAAATTTTAATACATAAAAACAATTGGATACACAAAAAAATATTCAGAGGTAATTTGAAACATAATCATGGAATAATATAGTCAATGATGTAGAAATATAACCAAATTAATGGGAATTGAGTTAATAAACACATTACCATTTGGTCAAATTCAAATCAAATCCCCTTGGATGAAATATTTTTTTTAAAACCTAAAATACATTGAATTTTAGATGAATCATTATATAACATGTAAAAGGGTATTATATACAACATAAAAAATACATTATGATCACAATTATAAAATATGACACAATGATTGGGAATTTCAAAAACAATCCCTTACCTCAGGTTTGACACATCACATATGTTCTTTATATTTTTCAATTATAAAGTTATGTTGATTATTTAATTTCATAATAACCATTATGAAGTATATTATTCATTATATTTTATTTATTATTATGTTACATTTAATTACTTAATCAATTATGTTCATGTTGGAAGTTTTGACAATATTTAGTTCATTTGTCTAAAATGACTTCGATAGGTTAACTGTTGGAAAAGAATAATTGTTCCATTATCCCTATATTAATAATCCTAAAATTTTATCATTTTTAAAGTTCAATTATTCTTTTAATGATAAACATGAATTATTGTTATTTAAAATTAACTATGTTACAATCATGGATATGGTAAGTCATATGTACGCATGAATAACGCTTCCATTTTTCAATGATCATGTTGAAAATAAGGTAACTATAATTTTATAAATATATATTTATCATTATATCATAAATACTATATAGTATATTTAAGTAAATGTTTATATATCATCAATGTGATTTGGTGATGTCAAATGAATCATATCACTTTATAAAGGTGGTAGTCCACACATAAGTATGAATAATGTTATTAGTTTTCAATGGTCCTGAAGATTTGAATCTCAATGATATATTATAATTTAATAATGATAAATATGTCTTGAATATATTTTATAGAAATTAAATACATCATTATAACCAATCATGAGAGGCAGTGATGGAAAATGAATTACATCAGTTCATGAGGTGGTAGTCCATTATACAGATGAATGATAGGTTTGTTTACCCTTTGATGGAAGAGGATATTTGTATAGGGTATGAAATTAATCAAAATAAATATCATTTTATGGAATATACATTTATTATTATTTCATAAAATCTTAAAATTTTATTAATGATAAAGATGAATAAGTGAAATAAAACTGCTCAGCTGAAAATTATACCTCTTCTTCAGACTACCTGTTTTAGTTCACACCAAAAGACTTCCAATGAGGTTTTTCTAATAAAAAATAATTGTAGGAAATTTTAAGTGAAGAAATGAAGATATTTGGGTATGTTATGGCTGAACCAAAATCATTTTTATTAGTGAATAAAATAGGATAGGAGGGTTCCTTTTATAAGTGAGAGAAGGTGAATGTTTGGAATTAAATTATTAAATTAATATAAATTACTCTTCAGGGATAAAATGACAAAAAATGATATAATTTTTTGATAGTATGGGTATGGTTTTAACTCATGTTAAACATTTTTTTTAATTACCATGATAATAATGTTTTCACACTTTAGTGTTCAATATAGTCCCTTTAAAATGACAATTTTTCAATCAATGGGTTCTGATTTATATTTCAAAAAATATCTAAATCACTTAAATGATGATATTATTTTTATGAATTATGAATTATTTAACAAAATTTTATTTATTATATAATATCATTAATGTCATTTTTTGAAATATTTATTTAACTTTAATTTTAAAAAAACAATATAGCAATTTAATTTGAATATAATGATTGAAAACATTACTGAAAATTTGTATTTATCTATAAAAATTTTGTAAAAAACTAAATAATTATATATAATATTAATTTTAACATTTTTAATTTTTTTTGTTAACATAAGGATTTAAGATAACTATTTTATCCCGGAAAATTAAAATTAAATTTCCTTGATCAAAAAAATATGTATATTTCAAATATGTATTTATAATAGAAAATAATTAATATTTATTATGTTAAAAGTTATTATAGAAATTAAATGAATGAAAGTGTATTTTTTTACTTTATCATTTACTTAAAATTATAAATGTCAAAATCATAGCCAAATGGAAACCAAATGTCGTGTATAAAAATATTTGAAGATTATGGATGAAATAGACTAATACAATTAAATTAATTCAAGTTTTAGGATCATTTTTTAGACATTATCATATTAATGTTAAACCTAATTAGCTGATTAATTCTAACTATGGTGATAATTATTTTCTATGATTTCTTTTCATAATCACCAAAAATAAAAGTTACTTATTAACCATATTTAGAACTTCTAATTCAAAATAAGGAATCCATTTTTTAAAGAAAATATTATTAGAATTTAAATATTTTTATTTAAAAATTAACTTGAAAAGTGGGATGAAAATAATTTTTTTGGAATTTTATTTTTGAAAGTAGTAATTTTCATGAATTTGGTATAAATTTAAAAGTAGTAATTTCATTCTTGAATGAAAAAATCATTTTATTGTAACTCAAGGACTAGTAATCATGATTTTATGAATTCAAATTCATTTAGAAAGATATATAATAAAAAAAAATTGTTCAAATCATTCCTAATTAGTGGTTCTTTTATTTAATTAAAATGGAAAAACATTATTCACTTAAAAACAATTATCAAAAAATGTGTTTTTAAGCATAAAACTAAATTTATACCAAATTCATGAAAATTACTACTTTTAAAGAAGTTAAATAGATTATTATAAATAAAATAGATCATATATAAATTTCAAAAAAAATTAATTGCATATTTAAATTATATAATTTATTGAAAATAAAAAGCAGTTGTATAATTCGGTATTTTTTACGATTCATTGGGAAAAAAATATTTTTAAAAAAATATAAAAATTTCACCCTTAGATAATTTTGATATAATTATCTAAAAAAGAAATAATTTTTAAAATATATAATTTATAACTTTTGTATAATTTTTTTTATTCACACATAAAAAGGTAATGCAATTTAATTTTAAAGAAAACATAATTTTGAAGCATAAAATGGCTTTACTAAAAATTTAGTATTTAATTATTATTAATTAAAAAATAAATTAAGATTATACAAACCCTTTAGATATATTTTTCATAATATGTATATTCTTATTCCTACCACCAATTTTAACGTTTATTTGATAATAGACACATTTAAATAATAATATTTTAATAGTATATTGAAGTTCATTTATTCTTGTTGTTGTGTGTGACACAAGATGTCAATGAAATCAAATTTATTTCAGGTGATATATTTTCTAAAATATCAGGCTACAATATTCTACTCACAAAAATAATCTCTATCCCGAAAATTTAAACTTGATCTTGGTATTCAAGGGTTTAACATTTGAAATTACCTTTTTGAAAACCCACTTCATAAAAAGGGTTAATAAAACATTCTTTAGAAATATAGTTAAGGGGAAGTACAATGTTCATTATGAATAACTCAAAACTAGGTTACTATATAAGAGAACATTAGTGGAAGGTGAAAACATGGACATAGATAAGAATACTAATTCACAAGGACTAATAGTGATTAATAGAGAACATGGTAAGGATGATATTAACCACCACAAAACCATAAACCTGTGAGGTCTCAAAAGGAAAATCAATTCATCATAAACGAATGTAGTAGGATAAAGTTTTGGGTTTAATATCCTTTTCATAGAGTTGAGGAAATATTTTTTCATCTAAACTATATACATAAGGAAGTGCAGTTACATAAAATTTGAAAGTTTATCCATTAGTCATTTTCCACTACAATTTCATTTTTTTTTCAAATAATTAGTATTGAAGAATATTTTTTTCATAAATGATGAACTAAAATATACATTCAACGGATTATATAATTCCAAAAAATCTATTCTACCTATTTTCATAAAATAACTAAAACCAAAATGGTCAGTTCAATTTAAGATAATTCTAAATATGAATAAAAATTTATATGAAGAAATAATTAATTAATCTATATAATACTAACATAAAACAACAGTTTAACATAGTCCCTTCATTAAATAACCCCATATCCCACATAACCTCAACAACCTCAACATCAATGATTATTTTGAGCTCAAAGGTAACTCATTCCCTTCATCATAAACTACTAAAAACATCGAAGAATATTTTCTAAATAATCCATTATTTTAAACATAATGGTCATATACACATCAAAAAAATAAGAAATTTCCAAAAATATAATTAATCACCTAAAAATAAAACATATTTGATCATATAATATGTTTCCCAAAATAAAATTAATATTTATCCATAGAATAATTTACGTAAAAACTATTTGATAATTACCATAGCATCACATATTATAGTGGAAGACATTGAACCCTTATTTCACATATGTTGTTGGTTCAAGCCCAATGGAATTCTAGGATTTGATGGGTTGTCCCCCAGCACGTGAGTTGTACTTTTTCTAAATCTATATTATTATAATTCTTAAAACATTACAAAAAATACAACCAACATTATAAAAAATAAAATTAATTAATAAATAACATTTCAATATCATGGTTATCTATATGATAAACCATATGTTCACAAATTCCAATAACACATAATTATTGCATCCTCAAATATAATAAAAACCCTAAAGGTTATCCACACCGTTAAACTAATGTCTATAAAATATAAAATAATTATTCCTTAAATAAAAATCTCACTAAAAAATACTAAACCAAAGGGGTGTATTCCAATAAATGTCACCCAAAAATATACATAATCATGATAATCTCCATTCAAATAAACCTAAAATGGGTATCTATACCATTGTAATTATGATTAAAATTTAAATATTAACCCATGACCCTTTAGAAACATTATAAGATTCCAGAGGTGATATTCTCTCATTCATCATAATGGTTCAAAAAGAAAGTTTGAATAAACTCAAGCATATTCTCAGGATGTTCAAACAAGGTGAATAGTAAGGCCACACTCACCCTGAAATAAAATGATGAATGAGATAGACTCAAAAACTCTTTTCATGGTTATTAACACTAGATTAATCTATGAAAAAACCACATCTAATTATAGTATTCAAATAGGGATGTCTATCTTAAAAATCCACAAAATATTTCACTTATTGAAATAATTATTATTTTATCCTATCATTGGACAAATCCCTATAGTTTTTTATTAGTATATATTCACTAATTTGTTTTAATTAATATACTATCCAAGGTTTCTATAAAAATTTATCTGATACCATCTTTAAAGTCCCCAACCCTATTAGCACAAAGCTAGTGGTTACATTATTATATAGGAAAAAGATACATGAGATCACATCCCAAAGGAATGAATAGTTTATTAGTATTGTTAAAAAATATATATACTGGAATCTCATATTACATTTAAAAACAGAAAAAATATGACATAGTGAAAGTACATATTTCACATCCTTGATTCATTCAAATATTCCATCATTTTATCATTGGTAAAATAAATAAATCAAGGTAGAAATGTAAATATTAGTATGGATTATGTAAAATATATCATATCTTAAGTAAATAAGTCATAATAAATATTTATAGGCAAATAAATGAAGAAAAAAATTCATTTAATCAATAACATGATCTTGAAGAATAATATATAAAGAATAAATGATGATCATATAATTCAATGCAACTAATCACATTAGCACAAAACTTATCCTAGGATATCATCGCTATTTAAATAATCACATGTACATCAATAACTAATCACATAATGATGGAATTCATAATAGAAGGCATCATAAATATATCATTGAGGCCTCATTCCATTACATTTTACAAAAATGGGTAAGGGATCGACCAAATACCAAATCTAGTTTTTCATATGAGACCTAATGATGTCTTGAGGGGAAATATTTGGCCCATAATGTCAGCTATGAAGCCAAATTGATTCATCATATAAAAAAGTTGAATAATAATTCAACGCATAATCAATATAAAAATTCATACAGATTAACGATCATACAAAATGTTAATATTTACCAAGTCTAATTGTTCATAGACCATTAAGAAAAAGATTAAGGATGGAATAATTATACCATATCCCCATTATATTATTAATAAAATAAGGGTTTATTATCCTTGAATTATATAAATACCATAAAATGATCATTTATAACATCCTTGATGAAAATACACTTTTCACTTTCAAAATCACTTTTGAAAACAAAAAATCAAAATCATTAGAAAACAAATTATCTATAAAGTGTCATGGAAACTTGTAATGTAAGCTTCAAAAAAAACTCATTTTTCATGATAGAGGGAAATTATATTCATTTCATGTAATTTTAAACATTTATTCCATTCACATTATTGGTAAAAAGTAAAAAAGTGCATTGTTCAGAAAATAATAGGAAGATTCCATTTAAAGAATTATATAAAAAGTAAAAAATGGTGAAAATATCTTTTATAAATAACTGGAGAATAGTAAAAACATTTTTAATAAATTATAATGAATAAATAAACATGGATGAAAAATATTATTGGCCAAATTCAAAATAGTTATTATTTTCCTTAAAAATATTGTTTCAAACTCATGAGTACATAAAAATGGAAAAAGGAAGGAAAACTTATAATCACCAAAAATAGCTATAGGAAATTAATATATATTGGGGTTTATATATAAATATCATATAATTCCTCTAATAGAGGCTTAAAATTAAAAAATATCGAATAATGATATGGTTATGAAATAAAATGTTACCACTTAGGTATCTTTTGAATCATAATACCCATGAAATAAATAAAATTCAATGAATCATTATATACCATGAATATAAATGGAATCATGAAATTCCATATCAAAAGTGATGTATAAAAACCACATGAAAGGAAAAAGGTGTGAATATGGAATATGGATCATAGAATTAAAATTGAGATGAGAAAACCATAACAAATATTGTATCATTAATGTGAGAATAAAACAATGAAGTGGTTTTTTGTAACAAATGTAAAGCCACAGAAAACATGTGTAAATAAAGAAAAATATAAACTTAGGTAATTTCATACATAATAATTGTATAATATAGTAATTGATTTAGAATTATAATATGTAACATACCATTTCTTTATTTCAGGTATTTTACATCTATATTTTCATTTCCCTTTTTGTTTGGTTCAGTTGTAGGACTTTCAAAAATATAGAGCATGTATTGGGGAAAATGAACTAATTTTTGTGGATGTATGTTTATTATAATTAATGGATTATAGGTATAAATTTGAGAAAGGCTGAATAGGATGTCCTTTTGGTTCTGGGTTGACCCGAGGGGATTCTTATATGTTCTTATACAAAATTATCCAGCTGAACAATTTCATGTCATGAATAGCATACAAAACATGGATATGTTGTCAGAATGATTACATGAACATGTTTAATTCATGAAAAGTTTACAATTTTTTAAACTAGATCATATTTTGAAAATTTTGATCAGTGTATTTTTTAGCTGAGGTGACTTCATTTTAAGTATATATTCCATTCAAGGATTTTAATTAATGATACGATGACTTGTGTCATGAAATGTGATTTTCTTATAAGTTTTTATGTACTATACATTTGATTACTTGTCAATCAATGTGATAAAGCCTATATTGAATCCTATTATCTCTCCTATATGATTCTAGGTTTCTCTGTTCCTTTCAGATCATATATTTATGCAATTTATCTTTATTATAGTTTTGACTCATCTATCTAGGTAAGTGATATTTCTTCTTAATTGTTGTTATTCATCACAATAGTTACATTATTCTATGTTCTCAGATATACTGGTCTTGTGGTGTTATTCTTCTTGATCCTTTAGAGATCCATTTTGTGATCTTCCTCTTGAGGCTAACCATTGTATTGGTTTTTGTGTTTCATGAGAGGTTCATGAGGTATGTATTGTTTTATCTTTCCTCATGACTGTTTTACCTATTTAATTGATTCTAATATGTAAGTAATTATTCTAGGGCCTCAATTGTTGTCCTTTTATTCTTCTATATTGGTGCATCCTATTTCAGGTATGTGTGAACCAATTTAGTGGTAAGTGGTTCCATATCAATCCTATATGGGATTAACTATATTCCTTTCATTATATAAATTTATTTATAAATTAATTGGAAGGTTTAAATTGTGTGTGTGGAAAAAGGTTTTTGATAAATGTTGTTTTTTCACTTGTTTAGTTAAATTAAATTGTATCTTTAAAGAATTGTGAATTTTTTTATTAAATGGTATTAAAAGAATGCTTGTAATGAATCAGTTTATAAAATTATCCACATGTAATGGATAGGGTACATAAATGGATGGTGTGATAATAGGAATCACTTATTGATACTATCAGGGGGTTCACTCATGATGTGTTCTTATGCTCCCTAGGCCCATAGTTATAGTGACTTGTAGGACCTATTGGGAGGTTCACTTTATAGGGTTTTTCTATACTGTCTATATTAAATTCATTTATCTATATAGTTGATGAACACGATTGACTATTTCTACATATGAGTGTTCTAGAAAGCATAACCTATACTGATCCTTTTTGTGATTTACTTGTGATTTGTTTTATACATCATTGGATTTGATTTGATACGTGATACATGATTTTGAAATTCTTGGATATATATATAAGATATTATTTAAAACTATTTTTCCTAAATTATTTAGAATTCTAGAAAAAAAGTAAATGCTTTACCATTATTTTGATATAAAAACTATTTAATTTTTTATCATTTATTTTTTATTTATGGTTAAGATCTTATTTCATATTGTTTTATAGATACATGGCATGGAACATTAGGTTGGGATCTTACTGATCTTATTTATCTCACACCCTACACACCCCTTCGATGGTTCTTAGACCATGATATATATTTTGATACAGGGAAAGGCAAAGCACCGTTGTGAAGCGGGGATATTTCTTTCAGTTGTGTCTAGATATCTAGTGGTGAGATGGTGGGAGTTTTCCCACACTACCACATGGAGTATCTATTTTAGGTTTAATTTTCTTTTCTTGTTGTACTTTTACCTTAGAGATTGTTTAAAAAGAATTGTTTTATCTATTCTGTTTTTTCCTTTATACTATGATATATATTTCTTTAAATTATTTATCTTCCATTGGTTCATCCTATGTTTTCTATATATATTTTAGGTTTCCTACTTTATTTTGGTAAAAATAATTCCCTTTATTTAATTTTATTTATCATCTTCAAGGATCTAGCCTATGAGGATTGAGAATTCCATTCGAGTATGTGATAGTTTAGGTTCGGTACAGGCTATAAGGGTATCTTTGTCAAGTTCATCACATTTTGGTATCATATTGGGTTATTCTCACTTTTAGGGATTTGGTAGACAAGATGTAGTATTTTTTATACATGAGTCGTTATTTTCTATTAGTGTTTAGCTTTTTCATGCCAGGAAAAGACTCAAGTTACAATGGGATTTTGGGATGTGTGTCTCCTATTTTGAGTTATTGATCTTAATCTCATATTTTTCTTATAATTTTTTGGTTTTAAATAATATTATCCTATTATCTAATCATTTCATCTATTTCGGTTTGTAGTGGTATGCCTTTGAGACGTCATTCATGGGTTCCATTAGATGGTGTAGTGGATTCCCCTCAGGGGAATATGCCTTGTGATCAGAAGATTATTGAGGCTATTATAAAGGAAGATTGTTTTTTAGAGGAAAATATATCAAAAGTAAATAATATAGTTATTGAGGTAAAGTTATGTGCTATTAGAGAAATGGATAAATCATGAGAGTTCTTACAAAATAATATGACATCCTTTAAGGGTAAGAATAATAATCAAATGGTGGAGTACTGGATGAACAAGATCGATTGGATCTTATACATCCTAAATGCACCTGAAAATATCAAGGAAAAACATATCATTCAAACTCGATGGTATTGGTAATAAATTGTGGGATTCCATGGTATAGGTCGATATACATGTTGGATTAGATTGGAATAGTTTTAAGACCAACTTCTTTCAGCGTTTTTTTTTCAGATTCTCTGATTATAAAAATGTATATAGAGTAACTCTCCTTGAAGCATGGAGAGAATTGGGTTTCACTATACACAAATCATTTAATTTAGCTTATTAATTATTCTATAGAGGTAGTGTGGAATGGCCAGTTGAAAGAACAAAAGTACCTTCTAGGTTTGAAAAAAGATATTATATTGTAGGTAATTATGCTAATGCTTTCTAGTTATGCAGGAAATATATGAAGGGAAGTGATGAAGGGATATATATATGGAAGGAATGGTTGGTTGTTATTCCTCTTATATCCATCAAATTTGAAGCTTATGTGGTGAATAGTGGTAAAAGATGAAGTGGAATGATCATCATTGGATTGGTGGGGGTGTTTCTCATTAGTGGGACTCCTGTAAACCTTTAGTTATATCCATTAGTGTTCCACTATTGTGCTATCAGTTTGGAAAGGTTGTGCACACCTAGGGTTCTTTTTCTTCACCTGTAAATATTTTTAAAAGTTGAGCAAACTGTCACCATCTATAATCATTATATTGGGATATATATATATATATATATATGTATATGTCTATAATTCATTATGATCAAGGTCCATCAACACTAAAGGATTATGAAGAACATCATATGCTTCAGAATCTATTGGGATCCATCTACAAACCACATGAATGAAGCATTATTACACAATTGATGAGTTTATGGAAGAGGTAGATACGGTTCAAGAAAAATTGAGATGCACCATCTTTGTTATATCTCCAACAGTGACATCATTAATTGATACAGGTTCCCCCACTAGTTTATATCTTTATATTTTTTTTTATTCTTAAAATTCTAATGGAACTCATTTCCTTTGTTATAGATCTAGGAACACCTCTTGGAAAGAGGAAAGATAAGGGTTTTCAGTTCCCTTCATGTTTTTTATTGATTTTTGATGTGGAGTTAGTCTATAATTTTCTTGTTATCTATCTAGATATATTTGAAATCTTCATCGAAATGAATTGGATTATCTCTCATTATGTTGAGGTTGATTTTATCAACATGCCTTTTTTTAAGATGATGGGAGGTCTTGGGAATTTCAATGAGAGTGGGATATGATGTCTAGTCATGCAGGATCTTCCCATGCAATTCTCAAGAGTTATTTATCTATTATTTTAGTTGAGCCCAATGACATTTATTTAGTGGGTAACCATAACATGGTTTTCAGGTATTTTTTTATTTTTTTCCAAATGATTTCTATGGTCTTCCTCTAGTGAGGGTGGGAGAGTTTACAATTAGTCTTGTGCCAAATATGCATCTGATCTCGATAACCTCTTATCATATAAAACCAGTGGATTTAAAATAGATCATGATTTAATGGGATGAATTGATGATTATTTTGTTTCATTCACCCTGGTGTTTCACCATAGGAATTCCTTTTTCTCTTTACCAAGAATTCATATTGATCACTTTGATTATGTGTGGACTATCAGATATTAGAATAGTTAAATGTTAATAATAATTATCATTTTCCCCATGTTGATTAATATTTTTACAACATAAAGGGTGAAATTAGTTTTTGAAGATTGATCATTGGTCGTTTTATCATCAAGTCAATGTTTGGGAGTCCACTATATGAAAGATGAATTTCATAAGTAGGTATATCCATTATTAATTTCTTATGATGTCGTTTGGTTTGACTAATGATCATACATGTTTTGTGGATTTCATGAATCATATATACCATAAGTACCATGAAAATTTATAGTTTTTAGGTATGAAATATTAGTTTATTTGAAATTTGGGCATGAACATGAGAACAATTCCAGTTTTTTATGTAATTCCTATTGAGTCAATGTTTTTATGAAAATCTTTTGAAATGAATTTTTTTAATCCAAGAATATTTTTTCATGGGGATGGTGATTTCTAATAATGGATTATTATTTGATCTTAATAAATTGATGTTTATCTTATCTTAGTAAGAGCCACAAACTAAAATTTATATTCAAAGCTTCCTTATTCTTATAGGATACTATCAATGGTTCATCATGGATTTCTCAAAGTTGGTGTCATATTTTATTGCTCTTACAAGGAATGGAGTATCACTCACATGGGATGAAATGTGTTAGTCTTATTTAGATGATTTGAAATGAATTGTGAGATCATATCCTATAATGAATATACCTATGATTGGTAAGGGGTGTTTGGTTTTCTATGATGTTTAGGAAGAATGAGAATTTAGTTTCTTAAATCACTCATCATATTTAACTTCATAAAAAGAATCTCCCCACTTATGATTTAGAGAATTACATAATTATGAATGGGATTAAACGTTTTCATAACTATCTTATTAGGGAGAAGACCACATTCATTTCAATCAATTAGTGACTAGTATATATCATTTCATAGTAACAAGTTACCCTCATATATAAGTTATGGGTATAATACCTTTTGATGTTTGAGTTTAATGTCTCCTACACCCCTGGAAGGGGAATGTCATTAAATATGGTCTTAGTTGGGAATTACCATCATAGGCAATTCCAGAATCAAAGGTAGAGTACAACTTTAGGGGGGCCTTTACTCTTTTTCACCTGGATTCTCAGGAGGATATTTTTGGCATAGTTCTAAAAATTATTTACTTATCATAATATTTCAATGACTCTATTATACAGGATTTTCATAAACATGATGAATTTAGTGTAATTTGAGAAACTTTATATGGTAGGGATATCATTTTTGGATGGTATCTCTCTTTATATAGTATTCTGTTATTTGAGGATTGGATCTTTATCCCATAATTTGGGAAGATCTCAGTTTTATTTTATTGTAATATCTCTTCATGGGTTGTTCATCTAGGCATTATAAAGATGTATTATGACATGAGACAATAATTTTTGTTGTCAAGTATGATGTGTTACATTTCTTATTATGTTTCTTACTGTTACACCTACCAATAGGTAAAGGATGATCTCTAAAACATTATTAGTTTCTCTATCCTCTTCCAATTCCTATTTGGAAATGGTATGAGGTATATTTAGAGTTTTTTTTTACTACAACAGACTCCCCAAGGAATTAATTATATCTGGGTGGTGATTGATTAGTATAAAGTTTCAACTAACTTCATTCCAATCATGGAAACCATTAATTTTGAAGACATTGGAAAGCTATATGTACTAGAGTTTGTTTTGTTATATTGGGTAACATTTTTCATTATATTGGTTAGATATCATAGGTTTACCTTAAGGTTTTGTTAGAGTACTAGGAGGTGATGTGAATTCATGTTAATTTTAGTATAGCTTACCACCCACAGAAATACATCCAGACAAAGCATGCTACTGATATCCTGGAGGATATGCTCCATGAATGCATCATAGATTTCAGTTGATCGTATGATAGCCATCTGGGACTAGTTTATTTTTTATATAAAAACAATTACCTAGTGTGGATCATAATGGTTCCCTTCGATAATTTTTATGGATTCCCATGAAGGAAACCTATTTTTTGTGTATTATTGGGTGTGGAATCTGTTTTAGGTCTATGTCTCATTCAAGATACAATGGTGATGATTAAATTTATACATCGTCATGTGGTTACAACTCAGAGTTGGTAGAAATATAATAAAAAACATCAGATTCCTCTTTTAATGTTTTCAATTAGTGACCAAGTTTTCTTAAAATATTCACCTCAATTCTACCATCATCCTCATTAAAAATAGGGGAATTTGGGTTTGAGATATGTTAAAACATCTGAGGTCATTGAGCAGATTGTGAATGATTATTATTTGTTGGAATTGTTATCTTAGTTTATATTTATTCATGATGTTTTAAATATATCCCAACTTATAAAATACCATACCGATCCCTCCCATGTTTTGAGTTGGGATGTGATTGAGTTAGATCTATATAGTTATATTACATAGAAACCAATAGTGATCATTGACACTATGGTGAAAGTCTTTTATGATAATTCAATTCCATTGTTCAGAGTCTTATGGTGACATGTATCGTATTTTCAAGAGACTTGGAAGAATGATTAGCTGATGAGGGAGTAATATCATCACCTCATTCCAGAAACTATTTTTTCACATGAATTTAATGGAATGGAATGTATTATAGTGGGGGGTGTGAACATCCAGTTACCTTCATTCAGGAATATCCCATCTATCATTTTGTTTACCTTTTTTTGGGTGCATTGCAGGATTTTTGGGGAAAGATAGCATTTGATGGGGAAATAACCTAGTTTTTTGGGATGTATGTTTGTTGTAATTAATGGATCCATGGTATAAATGTGAAAAAGGACAAATAATATTTTTTTTAATTATATCTTAACCATGGAATAATTTCTACGTGATTCTGTTAAATTTTATTGTGGAACAATTTCACGTCTTGAATGGGTTACATGACATGAATCTATTGCTAAGATGATGTTGTGAACTGGTTCAGAACATTAAGTGTTTACATTCAATGAAATTGGTTCACATAATAAAATTCTTGATCAATTTTTTTTATCATAGGTGATTAGTTTTTCAACGTATAAACATTTATTGAATTTCACATCATAAACCTAATAGTAACATCATTTAATTTGTGCAGACTATATGATTTCTTGTAATGTATGTTTGATTCTTTTTTATTCAGTAGGCAGGCTCCTCTATTGAAAAATAAGAGCTATACTAAGGAATTTTTGGGATCTCCTCTCCTTAGGATCATTTTATTTAGCAACTGATATTTATTGTGATGCGCAGTGTCCCTTTGGGCAAGTGATTTTTTTTTCTTCTTCATATATGTTGGTCGTTGCAAAACTATTTCACTACCTTTTCAAATTTGTTGGTATGGTGGTGTTGATTATTCATGATCCTTTATAAACCAATTTTAATATAATATTTTATTGGATAACCTTTTTGCTAGTTATGGTGTGGTGTGTGAGTTTCTTGAGGTATATGTTTTTTATCTTCTTCACTGACTATTTTAAATTTTTATGTTAATTTGTAGTTGTATGGATTGATTCTAGGTCTTATGTTTTTGTTTTTTTTCATTCTTCCATATTTTTGTATCTCATTGATTATGTGTGTGACTAGATTTTTTGGTAGGTGGTTATAGCTATAGCCTATACTTAATGAACAATATTTCTCTAGTTTTATAAAAAAAATTATAAATGAGTTTTCGTTATTGAATTGTGTGTATGGAATTGGGAATATGAGAACAGGTAGGTTTCCCCTTATTTTGGTAAAATAGTAGGTATATTCAAGAAACTGTGAAATGGATTTATGGAATGGTTTTCAAAGCATGTATTTGAATAATTGATTAGGAAAATGTAACACATGATAATCATTAGGTACTTAGGTTGATTTTGTAGAAATAATCCTCATCCATTAATACTATCGAGGGTTCACACATGGGGTGTTCTTCTACTTAATAAATGTGTTTCTATGGGGACATGTTAAAACTATTGGGAGGTTCAATTTCTTCGGTGTTCTTATTCTCTTCATATTCGATGCATATATTTAGAGACTTTATGCGCACAATTGTCTTTGTTTGGGTATGAGTGTTCTAGCTAACCTAACTTATAGTGATCCTTGGCATGATTTACCTAGTTATTTATTTGTAATGTGTTAGATATGATATTATATGTGTTACATGATGTTCATGGGTTTGATATATATATATATATGTGTGTGTGTGTGTGTGATTTCAAACTGATTTATGTGGATTATTTGGATGTTTAGAAAAATGGTAAAAATTTTACCATGGTTTTGATATAAAAATTATATAATTGTTTAGCATGGATTTATTTATTTTAAGTTGATCATGATACAATTTTTGGATAGAGACATGATATAGAACACCTAGGTTGGATCCTACTAATCCTGTTTAGCTCACACCCTACACAAACCTTCAGTGGTGTATAGACATTGTTATGTCTTTCGATGCAGGGCAAGGTAAGGTACAGTATTGAGATGGTGAGGATTCTATCAACTATGTCTGGGTAGTTGGTGGTGAGATGGTGGGAGTTTTCCTATATTGTCACATGGATTAGTTATTATTGTTTTAAGGCCATGGGGTTTAAGAACACCCTTTTGGTATATGACGGTTCACTTTGAGTACCATTTGTATCGGTATTGTTGTTGGGATCTTCACATAAGTTAATTAAAGGAAATTGAGTTACAAAGTCCCTTAGTTATTGGTAAATTTCAAGTAAAATCCCCTTCACTGAGATAATTTGAATTGAAACATAAAATAAAATAATGCATGAAAGATTTATTACATAATATGTAATGGTGAATTATATGCACCATATAATAAAAAATAGATTTATAACAAAACAATATACCTCAATGAATGAAAATTGATACGAAATCCCTTACATCAATTCCAAATCATCATATACATTCTTTATCTTCAAAAATAATTAATTTATGATAATTATTTACATTATTAATTAATTTTTTCAAATTTATTTTTCATTTTATATTTTGTATTATCTTGATATATTTAATTACTCAATCAATTAAGTTAATGTTGGATGTTTTCATGATATTCGGTTCATATGCACAAAATTACTTCAGTAGATTGACTATTGTAAAATAGTAATTATTACTGCATATCCAAAATAATTATTATGAATTAATTATAATTTGTATAAATCAATTATACATTTAATACCGATAATGAATGATGGATAAAAAAATTAATCTATGTTATAATCATGGAGATGACAAGTCATACGTTCACATGAGTAACGCTTCCATTTTTTAAATATCATGATTGAAAGAATGTAAGTATTATTTTATCTTTCCATAATGATAATTATATCATTAATATTATATTATGTCTTTTGATAAAATAATTTATATCGTCTATGTGATGCGGTGATCGAATCACTTTTCTTCATGGAGGTGGTAGCCCACATGTACGCATGAACGATGTTGTCATTTTTCCATGGATTAAATGGTAAGAAAGTCAAGGATATATTATCCCTAAATAATGATAAATATGACATTAATTTAATATTTAAATATTTAATATATCATTTTAACCATTATTGAGATTCTTTTAAGGAAAACTAATTACATCATTTCGTGAGGTGGTAGTCCACCGTACACCTGAATGATAATTTTGTTTCCCATTTGATGGAAGAGGAGACATATATAGATTATGAAATTATCATAAACATATCTTAGTATATGGAATATATTGGTTTTATAATTTAATCATGATTAATTTTTTTTAATAATTCATAAAAATACAAAAAATTAAATCCTCAATTAAGAACAATAACACTTATTTGGACAACCTTTTTAGGTTTGCAGTAAAATATTTCCCCTGAGAGTTTTATGATCAGTCCAAAACATGTAGGATGTGAGGAGGGAATAAATAGTTGTATTTGGTTAGGTATTAGAGAATGAAAAATTGGTTTTATTTTTGAAGAACAGATGAGAGGATGTAGTCTTTTATTATTGAGATGAGGGAAACTTTTGGAATTAATTATTTAAATTAATATAATTTAATTTACAAGAAAAAACGATCCAAACTGATATAATTCAAATATATTATAAGGATGGTTAAAAATAAAATCCTGAAATAAAATTTATACAAGTTTAAATTATTTTTTACCCTTATCACTTTGTTTAAAAAAAATTATAACCCTTTTTGACAATTACCGTAATAACAATATTTTTACAATTTAGGGGTCAAGATAGTTTCTATAAATAGAAAAAATTTCAATAAATGGAAAACGACTGATATTTTTAAACATATCCCAATAACAAAGATGATGATTTGTTTTTGAGGAATTTAAAATTATTTTATAAAATATTATTTTTTATAAATTATCATTAAATTCATTTTTGGAACTATCAATTTAATTTGGCTTTGAAAACAACATGAATGTAATGGAATTCAAATATAATCATTCCACACATCACAATAATATTATATTTATCAATAAATAATTGTGAAATAGAATATTTAATTCATATTATATTACATTTAACAATTTTAAAACCATTTATTTTATTTTTCTATCAATGAAATAAATATTTTCTTTGTGTTGCATATGCATTTGTGGTAGTTATTTCATTAGTAAAAAATAAAAAAATAATTTAAATGATAAAAAATATTATTAACATTCATATAAATAATTATAAATGAATATATGATTTATTTATCATATCTTAAAATTTTTATATAAATTAAAAGGCAAAAGGTGAATTTTTTACATTATCTTTTACTTAAATATTTTCAATGTTAAAACATACACATATGAAAAAATGTCATATATCTGAATCATAGATGATAATTCATGAAATATACTTATCTAATTAAGTTAAAAAAATGTTTCAGGTCATTCTTTAGTCCTCAAAAAACCATTTTAACATTAATTTTCTGATTTACCCATACTGTGGTGATAATTACTTATTATGGTTACAATTCATAATGACCAAAAATAAATGGGATCTAATTACATAATTTGGAAACTTGATGAAAATCATATAATATAATTTTAAATATTCAATTCACATAAATTTCAATATTTAATATAAATTCAATATCACAAAGCGTGATGAAAATATGTTTTTCTATAAAATGCATTTTTCATGGAAATGATGATTTTTAATTTACTCTAATACTTTTAATCATGGTTAAATAATTTCAATTAATGTAGATATATATAATCTATAAATTTAATTAAATTAAATCTCCATTCAAGGCTATTTTAATTAATTAAAATGAAAAAAAACATTACGCACTTAAAAAAAGTTTTCAGATAAATGTGTTTTGAGCATAAATATGATTTACACCAAAAGAATAAACATTGATGATTGAAATGAAGTAAATTACATTATTATACTTAAAATGGATCATATTTCACTTTTATACCAATTCCAAACAATAATGTTATATTTAAATAGATTTATTTGATGAAAAGATAAGACAATTTTGTAGAAATTTGATTTTTTTACAAATTAGTAAAAAACCAATCTTTTCTAAAAAATAACATAATTTCACCGTAAAATAATTTTGTTATGTTGATTTCAAAAATTATATAAATTTTATAAAATGAAATTTTTATAACTGAAATAAATTATTTATTTTACTTTTTCACCAATGGAAAAAAATCATTTGTGATGCATTAAATGTCATTACTAAAAGTTAAGTACTTATTTATTATGAATAAATAAATTAATTAAAATTATATAAAACCTTTAGAGATGTATTTCATAACATAATTATTCATAATCATACCTCTAACATTAACGTATATGTTATGATGCCCATATTTAAATATTAATGTTTTAATGGTATATCATGGTTCGTTTAAACTAATTGTTATGTGTGACAAATACTGTCAAGGAAATGAAATATATTTCAATATAAAAATTTTCTAATATCTCAGGATGCTATAATTATTCCATTGTCTCAATTATATTAAATATTTTATAATGAAAAGTTTTATAAAAATGATATATTTTTATAGTCATCATTGTAATGTGGTCATGAATCGTGAAGGACATCGTTTCATGGTGACGATAGTGCATATGTATGCATGAATGAACTTTTCATTTTTATAATGGGTGAGAAAAAATATAGTAAAAAAGGATTAACCATAAATAATAATAATAATGTTGTAATTATAATATTTATTAATTAAATTTATACTTATCACCATCTATGTGAGACGTAAATGAAAAAAGAAACACATCACTTTATGGAGAAGGTAGTCAACACCTATGCATGAGAAATTGTATGCATTTCCAATGGATATGAGGGTAAGAAGGTAAGTAATATATCATATTTCTTAAATACTAATTATGTCAAAAAAAATCATATATATTAAACTTATCTATTATTTTAACAAACTATATGAGGTGTTGATGAAAAACGAAGCACATCGGTTCGTCATCACGATAGTCCATATGTACGTATGATTGAAGAGTTCATTTTACATTCATTGGAAAACATGATGGAAGTGGATATTACCATCAAAATATTAAAATTTAGGTATAATGTAGATATTGATGTTATTATATTAGCATCGTTATGACAAATTTAAGGGATGTAGATGAATAACTAATCCACAAAGTAATTAGTTGAGACTTGTACCTCCTCTTTTGATATCATCCTTTTGATTGAGCTTAAGGATATTAAATGGAGTTTTATAGTCACGTCAAGGGATTTGGATTATGGGAATGGAAATTTAGTGGGGGTTTTGATATAGTATAGATTGAAAATTTAACATGAGATTTATTTTGAAATGGATTATGTGAGACCCTTTTAGTGGCTATAAATCAATGTAATTTTCACAGTTATTCAATATTTAAGGGTCATGAATTTTATTTTCAAAATGGAAAGATGAAAAGTTTTAAAAACATGAATGATAGGCTATATATTCTCCTATCCACATGACGAGAGATATGTTTTTAATGATCTTAGAATGATTTAAAACTAATTTTTTAACATTAAATATAATTTAAATTGATACAACAACAACAACATTTTTTATTTATCTAAGAGAAGAAGATTAAACAAGAAAATATAATTAAGGGGGTCTAATGAAAAGAAAGCCAAGAGAATCTCCAATAAAAAAGTCAATGCCCTCCGGGTGAAGATATTTGGTTCTTGAAAAATCCATAAGGGGGACTCTTGAGAAGCTTTAGAAGCCAAAAAGTTAGACACTTGACTACCTTCTCTCCAAGTATGGAGGAACTCAATGTCAATCGTTGTGATAGCCTTGAATTTGTGGATTAGGTAGGTGATATTCCCAAGGATATGAGAGGGATCTCTAATAGAATTCAAAACAATTTGTGATCCTGCATCCACTGTGGATAGAGGAATCTGAATGGAGAGACAAAGTTCAAGGCCCTCGAGTATAGCATTCGCTTTGTCCTTCATAGAGTATCTGGAACCATAGAAGGTGCTAAAGGTGAGAATGGCTGAACCTGAGCTGTTTCTGACCACACCACTGCAACGCATGTAGCCCTGGATGCAGGATCCATCGACGTTTAGTTTGAGACCTTGGATTGAAAGGGACCAACTCACCCGGTTTCATATTGGAGTGGGACTTGAAGGGATGGTGATGTGCCTGCTATCCATAAACCTTCTAAGAGAAGGGGCCTCCTCAAAGTGTTCAAAAAGCTACATGAGTTCCTGAATTTGGCATCTAGCATTATCTAGTAATGTCTAACCAGACAGTCTAGGTCCACAATTGTTAGGTCCACTAGGCTGAATACCCTGAGAGGGGGGGTGAATCAGGGTATGACTAATTAAAAATTAAAGCCCGTTCTGATCTTGTTTCGCTGTTAAGCAAAACACTCTTCTCTCTCTTTCCTGCTGCACAATATAAACAGAAAGTAAAGCAAGCACAGGACACAACAATTTTACTTGGTTCACCGCTAAGGGCTACGTCCAAGGAGCATACGCTGACATGTTGCCGGTCGTACCAAGTCCACTAAACTTCACTAGCTGTGGATTACAATGTTTGGGCTAGATCACTTCTATGCCCAGGCTCACTGCCTATACAAGGTTTAGGGTCAGCTCACTGCTTTCCCAAGGGTCACTCCCTGTTTCTCTCTCTCTGGCTCACTGCCGGTGGAGAGGATCACCTTCTTCCTCTTCCTAAGCTCACTGCTCCAGAAGGGATTCACTCACTCACAGTTTATAGACCTGTAGGTCTCTTCATTTCCATTAAGGAATGCATCTTTCTCTGTGTGTAGATGCTCTGTTGAAGTCCAACTTTCACCCGCAGATGAATCTCACTTTGCACCGGATGTACCGGGCAACCTCAATTTTTACGCGCAACCCTTACGGTGTCTTGCGCGCAATTTCTATGCTTTGCGCGAAATTCCTTTTTCGCGTAACCTCCAGATTTTACGCGCAGCTTGGAAACTGCCTTGCGCGCAATTCACTGATTTTGCGCGAAATCCACTTTTCGCGCAATCTTCCTTTTACGCGCCAACACCAACTTTCTGCGCAGCCTTAGCTTTTCGCACAACAGATGACTTTACGCGCAAACTTTAAGTTTACGCGCAACACCCTTTCTAACTTCAATTTCGCGCACCAGAGCTCGGGTATTTTCTATGTCTTGAGCTCTATCTAATGGAGGAGGGTCACTTCATATTTATAGGCAAAATCGACCCCGCGCGAAAAACCCTCCTTGAGCGCGTAATCCACTTTGATCTTCCGCGCACAAACATTTTCCGCGCACTGCTCCATAATTTCGCGCACCTCATGCCTTTGCCATTTTACGAGCTTCGGACCTCGTAACACCTCTTGCGCGAAATACTTCATCCGCTATTTCGCGCGCCACTTCAATTTTCCGCGCACGCCTCCAAAATTGCGCGCGTCTCATGCCTTTACCGATTTTCAAGCTTTCGGCCTTGAAACATCTTTTGCGCGAAATACAATTTCGCGCAACCCGCTGTTTTGCGCGCCACACTTCATGATTTCGCGCAACCCTCTAGTTTTGCGCACCACGCTTGATTTTTCCGCACACCTCCTTCATTTCTCTCTCCTCAACCTTCGCCAACAACATATCACTCCATTTTCCATTGGCGATTTTCAGGCCCAAAAATTTGGCAAACACTGGAAAACGGCGCCACCTTGTACTGCTCTTTTGTACCGCCTCCAGATCGTCCTTTCCTTTGTCAAAGTTCTTTGTCAACATGGAATGTCAACAACTTCTCGGGAACTCGACAATTCTCCATGGAAACCTGCTTTGTCAACAAACACAATCAACCCAAAAATGCTGCAATGTTACCTTGAGGGATTTTTGCCCAACAATCTCCCCCTTTGGGTTTGTTGACAACTCTTCACAACTCTGCTCAGAAATATTTTCTGCACTTTGATACCTCACTGAGTCTTCTTCCAGCTGCTACCTCCATTCGCCTCTTGCGATTATGATAGCGTTCAAGGATTCACTTAACATGTACTCTAAGCCCACATGAGCAATGCTCGGCGTGAGAAACAAGAGTAGTATGAAAAGGTCATCAATGAATCACTTCATGTCAGACCCCAATTGTCGATTCCACCCTGATACCAATTCTTAAAATAAAACCAGTTGTTGAACCACACTGATACCAATTGGTGAATTCTTAAGTTGATACCAATTGCTGATAGCTGGACACCGTCTCACACCATTCCAACACCACTGTTCTGCTTTTATCACGATCCTCAGCTGTCGTGATTTCTATGATTTGATCGATCACTTCTAGCATCGTCAGATTTCATACACTCCCCCTTTCTCATTGCTCCCCCTTTATGGCTGCTCCACCTGTCAGCTTCTCCCCGTAACAATTATGATTTATCAAATCTCCTCACTATTTTCTCCCTTGAACAAACACTGTTCTCCCCCTTTGTCAAGCACTTTTCAAGCACTTTTCTCCCCCTTTGTCAACGAACTCAAAGGTCACGCCTTTGTAGTCTGTAACATAGTAGAGAACACATATCATCACATTAGGGAAAAACACACCATACCTCGGGGAGAGGGGGGGGTCCACATCCCCACTATTTCAAGTGCATGGAGTCGACTGAACTCCCAGAGCCAGTCGATGCCTCTCAAAAGCTTCCTTGGGCAAGGCCTTTGTTAGAATGTCTGCAACCTGTAGTTCTGTAGGCACATACTCCAACTTCACGATCCCCTGCTCAACCTTCTCCTTGATAAAGTGATACTTAATCTCAATGTGCTTTGTCCTTGAATGATGGACGGGATTTTTGCTAAGATTTATAGCACTTGAGTTGTCGCACTGGATTCCGATCGGAGACTTCACTTCAACTCCCATATCTTCAAGCTGCTGCTTCATCCACAATAACTGTGTGCATGCTTGAGTGGCCGCAATATACTCAGCTTCTGCGGTGCTTAATGAAATGCAATCCTGCTTCTTGCTCAACCAAGCAATACATAGTCCGCCAAGATAAAATGCACCTCCAGATGTTGATTTTCTATCATCTGTTGAACCGGCCCAGTCTGCATCAGTGTACCCCAATAACTCTGTCTGAGATTTGTCATTGTATGTCAAGCCGAAGTCCACCGTGCCCTTAATATACCGAAGTATTCTTTTCACTGCGAGCATGTGACTTTCCTTGGGATTACTCTGATATCTCGCTGCTTGGCATGTGGCGAAAACAATATCAGGCCTTGTTGCGGTTAAGTACAACAGACTTCCAATGATTTGCCTGTATTCTGTGATATTAACTGCCTTGCCATCCTCATCTTTTGATAATTTCATCCTGGTAGCCACCGGAGTCTTCATCTCCTTGGAATTTTCCATTCCAAACCTTCTCAGGACCTCCTTGGCATATTTAGATTGAGAAATGAATGTTCCATTCCTTCCTTGTGTTACCTGTAGACCAAGGAAAAACGTTAGCTCTCCAATCATTGACATTTCAAACTCATTTTTCATGAATTCAGAAAACTGTCTGCACTGAGCTTCATCTGATCCACCAAATATTATGTCATCGACATAAACCAACACCATCATCCTTTGATTACTGTCATTACTGAAATAGAGATTGTAATCAACTCCTCCACGCTGAAAACCAAGCTTCTTCAAGTACTGATCAAGCCTTGAGTACCATGCCCTTGGTGCTTGTTTCAGCCCATACAATGCCTTCTTCAGCCTGCAAACTTTGTTCTCATCCTCATGAATGAGAAAACCATCTGGCTGCTCAATATACACCTCCTCTTCCAGAACACCATTCAAGAATACAGATTTGACATCCATCTGGAACACTTTGAACTTCCTTTGCACTGCGATGGCTAGGAATAATCTTATTGTCTCCAGCCTTGCAACCGGTGCAAATGTCTCATCAACATCAATTCCCTCGATCTGGGAGTACCCCTTGCACACTAGACGTGCTTTGTTCCGAATCACTGTGCCATCTTCATTCATCTTATTACGATAGACCCATTTGGTCCCAATGACATTCTTGTCTGCTGGCCTCGAAACAATCTCCCATGTCTGGTTCTTCTCAATTTGATCAAGCTCTTCATTCATAGCCTGAAGCCAGTTTTCATCTTCAGCTGCATCGGAAAAACATTTTGGCTCCACCTGAGATAAAAAAGATGTTTGCTGTAATGATTTCATTCTTCGAGTCTGAACTGGAGCTGTCTGATTACCAATGATATTTTGCCTATCAATTTCAGCTCGATTCTTTGGCTTCTTTGCAGATACAGACTTGACACTTTCTTGTTCATCATCAGAATCTTCTTCTGAGTCAGCCTCTGCCACTTCTACTCCCCCTGTGCTGCTTACCTCATCATCACTTTCATTCAGAAACTGTTCACTGGGTCGTTGAGCAGTCTGTTCATTTTCGACTATAGTGACATCATTGCTCTCAACAATTTTTCTCAGCCTCTTGTTGAAACATTTATATGCTTTGCTTTTCCCTGAATAGCCAAGGAATATCCCTTCATCTCCTCGTGCCTCAAACTTCCTATGATGTTCTTTGTTGAGAATGAAACACTTACTTCCAAAGATTCGAAAGTATTTCAACGTTGGCTTCTTTCCGTACCACAGTTCATACGGAGTCTTCCCTTGCTTCGGACATAACAGGGACCTGTTTGAAACATAGACCGATGTCAAAACTGCTTCCTTCCAAAATTTCTCTGGTAGGTCCTTATCAATAAGCATTGTTCTGGCCATGTTGTTAATGATCCGATTCCTCCTTTCTACCACTCCATTTTGTTGGGGAGTTCTTACTGATGAAACTTGATGCCTTATCCCATGTTTCTCGAGATAGTTTTCAACCTGACTGTTTGTAAATTCTGTACCGTTATCAGTACGAAACTTCAGAATTTTCTGCCCAAGCATCTTTTCTGATTCCCTCCTGTACTGCTTTATGCAACTGAACACCTCTGTCTTATGGGTAACGATGAATACCCAGGCCATTCTGCTGTAGTCATCAATGAAAAGAACATAGTACCTTTGCCCATCTATAGCTCGTGGTGAGATAGGTCCACATACATCAGCATGCACCAATTCGAGCACTCGAGTTGCTTTTTGTTCCTTTGGCCTGTATGTCTTTCTGATGATCTTCCCTTGTTGACAAGCATCACACGTATGAGTGCGATCACGTGATAGTTTGGGAAGGTCTCTAGCAGCATCACACTTTACCAGATCTTCCATAGATGTTTGACATAGATGACCAAGTCGCTTATGCCACAACTGATTTTCTTCTTCTCTGGATAAAAGGCATGAATCTTCTTCCCCACCTATCAGGTAAAGATTCCCCTTTGTTCGTTTTCCCTGAAGAATGACTATTCCATCTTTTCCTTTAACAATACCCATCTTCTTGGTAAATAGTATAGAGTGCCCAGAGTCACATAGTTGACTGACGCTAAGCAAATTATGACTGAGACCCTCTACCACCAAGACATCAGCATGTCTCATTTCTTTGCCCCCAAACTTGGCTTTTCCTGAGCCAACAATCTTCAGGCCTTCATCATTTCCAAACTTGACAACTCCTTCTTTGTCATATTTTATGCCTGTAACCAGATCCTTATTACCCGTCATGTGGGATGTGCAACCACTGTCAAGGATCCAAACACCAGAACGATCTGATGCTTTAAGGGCAATTTCAGCAACTACGGCCTTCTCAGTTTTCTTCTTCCTAGTCCATACTTTTTCTTTCATACTCGGCATGGATTGAGGCTTCTGTTCTGTCTCAGAGTATGATGGACCAGCTTCATCTTGCAAAACTGCAAATCTGTTCTGAACTTTTAACTCACTTGTCGGTTTACTGATCTGCTGCTTGCGATCATTTTGATTCTGCTTTGGCAAATTTTTCTGAATGGTCGGAGTGCAGTACCTAGCCATGTGTCCAAATCCTCCGCACCAAAAACAATGTCCTTCAAAAAATGTTCTGGGAAACCGTTCTCTGTTTGGCTGCCATCTCTGTTCTTGTTCCCTTCGATATCTTTTGGCTATGGAACACACATACTGTGAATGTCCCATCTTTCCACAACAGTAACACCTGATATAAGGTGAATTCCTTCGTGTTACTTCAGCACTACGAGTTTCCCCTTTGGATCTCTGAATATTCTGATTCTGCTTTGTGCTCAAATCCACTTTCAATCTCGGGACAAGTGCTTGCGGTCTAACTTCAACTGCCGTAGATTTTTGTTTCTGATTAAGCCATGAATCAGCCTTAACATCTGAGTTCAATTGTTGCTTCTTTCCTGCTGAACTACTAGGCTCTTCTTTCTTCTTTTCCGTCTTCGTAACGACCTGATTTCCCAAGAATGTGTTGGGATTCAAAGGTTTTTCCTGGTCTTTAACTTTTCTCCACAGACCGACAACTTCCTCTTCAAGCTCTTCAATACGCTTGACGTGATCTTTCACTTTTTGACTCAAGCAGTCGATCTCCCTTTTCTGCTCTTCAATCTTGAGCTTATGCTCATCAACCTTTTCTGTGCGCTCTGGCCTGGAAGACTTAAGATTTTCAATTTCTTTCTCAAGCTCAGACTTCTCTTCTTCTTGTTGTTGCATGTAGAGTTTGGCATCACGTACTATCTTATTGGCTTTCTTTGTTTTTGCTCGCCAAACATCTATCTCTTCAAGAGCTGCTTCTAATTCAGCTTCCATGTCAACTCTCCCTTCAATTTCTTCTTCTTCTTCATCAGTTTCAGTTTCTTTCTTTTCTAGAGTGCTACTAGCAACAGCCACCATCGCATTTTGACCACGATCTCTACAGTTTTCTATCTCTTCAACTTCTTCACCCTCAGACTCAGCTGAACTATCAATTTCTTGGGAAAGAAGATTCTTCTTTTTAAAGAAATTTCTCTTGAACTGCTTCTTCCCTTTCACATAGGCTGAAGATTTTTTCATGGGAATCTCAACTTCATCTTCATCGCTTTCTTCTTGAAACTTTTTGGGGCATCTTGCAGCAAGATGACCAACCTTTCCGCATCGGAAGCATGCTAGTGGAAGTTTCCCTTTAAACTTTCCTTTTCCTCTTTGCAGATTTGAAGAAAGGAACGACATCACCTCATCTGACTCTTCTTCCTCCTTAGAATCTTCAATAGTGAGCCTCTTCATGGCCTTAAATGCCACCTCTTTGGATTTCCCCTTTTCCACAGCATCGTTGTCATCATTTCTCATTTCATATGCAACAAGAGTGTTGTGTAGGTTATCCAATGTTAGCTCTTTCGGATCTTTATCTTCCAACACAGAAACTTTCGGATTGAACCGAGGTGGAAGCTTTCTCAAGATGCGCTTTACGATTTTAATGTCTTCGATAATTTCTCCAAGACCCCGCATGTCTTCTACCACAGCATTTACCCTGTCAAAGAATGCATCAACAGACTCATTCGGGTTCATTTTGAGATCTTCATACTTGTTCCACAACACTTGCAGCTTTGCCTCTCTGACTTTTGTATCCCCTTCATAAATATTCAAAAGTTTTTCCCACATGGCATGTGACGTTTTGCATGACATCACCTTTGTATAAATGGGATTAGAGAGGAATCCCCCTAAGGCATTTATTGCTTTGGAATCAGCATCCAACTCTTTGTGCTCAGCTTCTGATAATGCACCACTAGTAATATCAGCTGTGATACCATGCATAGCTGCTGAAAACACATCCATTCCCAAAGATCGGAAATAGTGTTGCATTCGATTCTTCCATATCTGAAAATTACATCCGTCGAAGATCGGAATCCCTCTATGATTAGTGACCTCCATTGAGAGAAGACCAACTGTTAACCTTTCCCTCTGATACCACTTGTTAGGTCCACTAGGCTGAATACCCTGAGAGGGGGGGTGAATCAGGGTATGACTAATTAAAAATTAAAGCCCGTTCTGATCTTGTTTCGCTGTTAAGCAAAACACTCTTCTCTCTCTTTCCTGCTGCACAATATAAACAGAAAGTAAAGCAAGCACAGGACACAACAATTTTACTTGGTTCACCGCTAAGGGCTACGTCCAAGGAGCATACGCCGACAGGTTGCCGGTCGTACCAAGTCCACTAAACTTCACTAGCTGTGGATTACAATGTTTGGGCTAGATCACTTCTATGCCCAGGCTCACTGCCTATACAAGGTTTAGGGTCAGCTCACTGCTTTCCCAAGGGTCACTCCCTGTTTCTCTCTCTCTGGCTCACTGCCGGTGGAGAGGATCACCTTCTTCCTCTTCCTAAGCTCACTGCTCCAGAAGGGATTCACTCACTCACAGTTTATAGACCTGTAGGTCTCTTCATTTCCATTAAGGAATGCATCTTTCTCTGTGTGTAGATGCTCTGTTGAAGTCCAACTTTCACCCGTAGATGAATCTCACTTTGCACCGGATGTACCGGGCAACCTCAATTTTTACGCGCAACCCTTACGGTGTCTTGCGCGCAATTTCTATGCTTTGCGCGAAATTCCTTTTTCGCGCAACCTCCAAATTTTACGCGCAGCTTGGAAACTGCCTTGCGCGCAATTCACTGATTTTGCGCGAAATCCACTTTTCGCGCAATCTTCCTTTTACGCGCCAACACCAACTTTCTGCGCAGCCTTAGCTTTTCGCACAACAGATGACTTTACGCGCAAACTTTAAGTTTACGCGCAACACCCTTTCTAACTTCAATTTCGCGCACCAGAGCTCGGGTATTTTCTATGTCTTGAGCTCTATCTAATGGAGGAGGGTCACTTCATATTTATAGGCAAAATCGACCCCGCGCGAAAAACCCTCCTTGAGCGCGTAATCCGCTTTGATCTTCCGCGCACAAACATTTTCCGCGCACTGCTCCATAATTTCGCGCACCTCATGCCTTTGCCATTTTACGAGCTTCGGACCTCGTAACACCTCTTGCGCGAAATACTTCATCCGCTATTTCGCGCGCCACTTCAATTTTCCGCGCACGCCTCCAAAATTGCGCGTGTCTCATGCCTTTACCGATTTTTAAGCTTTCGGCCTTGAAACATCTTTTGCGCGAAATACAATTTCGCGCAACCCGCTGTTTTGCACGCCACACTTCATGATTTCGCGCAACCCTCTAGTTTTGCGCGCCACGCTTGATTTTTCCGCACACCTCCTTCATTTCTCTCTCCTCAACCTTCGCCAACAACATATCACTCCATTTTCCATTGGCGATTTTCAGGCCCAAAAATTTGGCAAACACTGGAAAACGGCGCCACCTTGTACTGCTCTTTTGTACCGCCTCCAGATCGTCCTTTCCTTTGTCAAAGTTCTTTGTCAACATGGAATGTCAACAACTTCTCGGGAACTCGACAATTCTCCATGGAAACCTGCTTTGTCAACAAACACAATCAACCCAAAAATGCTGCAATGTTACCTTGAGGGATTTTTGCCCAACAACAATAATAAGAAAGATTCCTTACCTCCCAAACACACCAACATCCAACAACTAGTAGCAACATCTGAGCTCGATCATCCTTCTTGTTGATGAATAGTCTACTAAACCATTTATGAAAAAGTCCTCCATAGAACCCTCCCAAATCATGAAACCAATAAATTCACTCAAGGTAGACATAAATAGTAGTGGTCATTCACTTTTGCAAAAAAGGTGCAGCGTAGATTCTTCATTTGAAACCACACAATAAGAAAACAAAGAAGAAAGCTGGATCCCCTTATTTTTATTTCCATATTGGTTGGGAGAGAATGATTCCATATAAGCCAAAGCAAGAAGTTCATTTTTGTATGAATGATATTGTACCAGAGACGACCTCCCCAAAAATTGTTGATAGCATAAGAGTAGGTAGCATTGTTGTAGGCCTTCGCCGAGAAGTAAACAGAGGAGGCCCCAACAAAGTTTCATGCGTCAGGAGAATCTCCCAATATGATTTTCTCATAATTAGAATGTTATAAGGAACATAAAATTTCATGGATGAAGGATGAATGGATATTGGCCTCTCTGAAGGTCAACATCGGTGACAGACAGCTAGGATAGGCCAACACCTGGCCAGCCCAGTTTTTTTCCCAAAAGTTGATATCAACACGTCTAGTAATCCATCGAGAATGCAGTTGAAGAAACAAGGTGTGGGGTTACAGAGATATACACATGGGATAGGGTGGACTGGTCTGAGTACGCTGTAGATTACCATAAATTTTGAAAACGAATTAACACTAAAGAGTTCAACCATCGATCACCTCCCATGCAAGTTTACCTTATAGATACTGCATAGACTCTGCAACATTCCTCAAACCAATACCCCATCATCAATTGGTCTAGCAAGCTTCTTCCAGGAGGCTCAATGGCACTTCCCATCACCATGAGCATCCCAAAGGAAGGAGTAGAGCACTTTCTCAATATTCCACATAATTTTCATGGGAACCTAGAGAACAGACATGATGTGCATGTGAATAGCCGAGAAAACAAATTAGCAAGGGCCATCCATCCCCCCATAGATAGAAACATGTTCTTGCAATTAGAGATGGGGCTTATGATCCTTTCATCCAAACCATCAATGCATGGTAATGATTGCAGCTGGATCCAAGGGATCCCCAAGATAATCCATAGGAATGAATTTCTTGTACATTCCAAACACGGAGCTAATATTATTCCTCCCACTCTCTATACACTCAGATGAGAAAAACAGCCAAATTTTGTCTTGATTAACAACCTTTCCACACCACTTGAAATACAACTCCAGTGCATCATTAAAGCCCCTAACTAAATCACTACGCCCATTTATGAAGAAAACCATGTTTTTTGCAAATAGATGGTGGGACACCACAAGATTAGGACACATGCACCTATATGGAGAGATGAAGCCACACTTCATGCAACATTAAAAAATCTACGGAGTGTATCTTCGATCATGATAAAAATGCTAGGGGATAGAGGATCCCCTTGACGGAGTCCCCTAATAGATTTATAAAACTGACATCTCCATCCCATAAATAGGATATTGAACTAGGTTGAGCTATAACATCGAAAAAAATAAGTCAACCACCCACTCTGAGAGCCCCATGGTCCTCGTGACCTGAAGGATGAAATTCCACTCAAGGTGGTCATAATCATTTTCCATGTCAACATGGATAATGATATTAGAACCAACGACCATCCTGTTAATACCACCCCCATCCCCTAGGATTTTCCAACTACCCCTTGAATAGATTTCAACGTAATGATGCCATCCTGCTCCTTAGAGTCCAATCCTGAGATAATATGAGAGTCATCTATTGATGAAGGAGGCTAGGATCTTGTACGAGAAATTGCACATACTGATTGGTATAAATTTATTGATGGAGGAGGGATCCTTGAATTGTGTATAAGAACAATTGTGGTGGAGCTGATTATCGATAGAGGAAACTGCTTGAGTTATGGAGCTGAAAATATCTAATTGACCTCTAGGGTAGCTAGCCATCATCCTCGAGTTATCATCACAATGTAAAAAAAAAAGAGAAAACACCATAGCCCAGATCCCCCAAGTCATTAGAGAATGACCCATCAACCAGTCTAATATTTAGGGGATGATAGAGACACTTTTCTTTAATGCATGCATGAATGTAGGTTGTATTCAAATCTCCCTCCCCAAGCCAGGTGGCCTACGATCATTCAAGAAATCTAGCCTCCTATTCAAATAAAAACACATTTAACCAGATTTTGAGAGAGCCCCAGTTGAAAAAGATGGAGTTAACCTAGGTTCCTTCCAAAATTTGTTCTACCCTTTCAATATCAACCTCCAAATGGTCTAGGGCATGGAGGTCTGAGGGAAGACCGTAGGACCAAGACATCAAATCATTTTTCAACCGCCTGAGTATATTATGAAAACCAATCCAATGGTTTCCATGAATGGGTTTCTCCTAGGAATCCCAGACAGCTGAACTAAAGGATGGCTTGCGCGACCTTCACTTGGAGAAGAATAAGCGACCCCTTCTAGGATTAACACATTTGAGGTTAATAAATAAGGGAGATTGTTCAAGAGAGGGAAAGAACTAGGTGAATGACCTTCACATTGGAAAAATAAGAGATATCTTGAATATTTACAAGGCATTGGTCTAGGAGACACCACATTCTCTGAATGCCACGCAGGTTATTACACCAAATAAACCTATCACCAATGAAGCACAGGTCGAGTCATGGGTAGTAAGGCTGAAAACCTAGAAAGGTCCTTGTAGAAGACTGGATCGCCACCTTTCTTATCAGAAGGGTCCAAGACTGTGTTGAATACACCACCTACTAACTAGGGAGAGACTTCGTGATTGATATAAGCCAGATCCCTCCATGGCTGGTCTCTAGAATGAACATCACATTTAGCATGATCAAATGAAGAGACAATCTGAGTTTTTACAACCAACTTTCACTGAGATTGTAGACTTCTAGAAAACATAACTTAATCCACTGAGATTGTAGACTTCTAGAATACCCAAATGTGGTGATTGTTTAGCTCCCCATGAAGGATGTACTTCATGCCATGTCTCCAAGAAAATTCCACAAATTTGTGGGGGAGTTGCTTTGGGTCCAAAATAACAACCATCACGCTTGGACACCTCGAGGGAGAGGATGTCCGTCTATGCTCGAGCTCCCAAACCTCGAGCATTCTAGATGATGAGAGGAATCATAGAAGGAGGAGGCTCCCGGAGCTGGCCCTCACATTGAAATCCTCTTAGCTTTTTACTTAGAAGATGGAAATTTCTGGATCTGGGATCTAGTGAAAACTGCATAGGGGGGAGCCACTAAACTACATGGGGTCCGAGGATAATCCATTGGTTGTGGATAAACTGTCAGGGGATCCTGAGCCAGGGGGATGGGAGGAATGAGGAACCGCATATCAGGTAAATCATTGAACCTATTCAATAGGGAGACTACAGGTGTAGGCGGAAAACATAGATCACGCCGCAGGGAGAGACGAGAGGAACCAACACAGGCTACGGGTTTCCCTTTGATGCCCTTCCAAGCATTCTAAGAGGAAGAGGGAGAGGAGGTAGGAGAAGTTGGGGAGCAGAATTGGCGATATAGGGAATAAGGGATAGGCTGGGGACCGAGGCAGGGAGGGGGCCTAGCACCGAAGGGGAGGGTAGATTGGAACGACCCAAAAGAGGGGGCACAGAAGGAAAACACTTCATAACTTCTGCTTGAGGAGAACCGAGAGGAAGGGGGACATCAGACATTGGAGGCGAGGATAATGAGCTGACCACCAAATTTGGCCGATGAGAAAGCTTCCAAAGAGAAGGAGATCACCTGTATTCTGAAACCGACTGTCCATGGAGATGACATGAGAGGCAGAACCGAGGAATATAGGGAAAATCCACCGGCTGCTTCCAAGCTTCCATTCCTTCAACACAAAGAAGCATATGTGAAGGCAAGGGGTGACTCAGATCTAGGGAAATGCAGATCCAAGGCGCAATAGAATCTTGAAGAGGAAGCGTCCTGTCATCAGCGCAAAGGAAATCGCACAGCAGGTCTCGGATCTTATACAAGAAAGAATAATTCTGGAAAGGGAGGGTGAGGCCAGGGAGCTAGATCCAAACCATCACAAGAGAAGACTCCCATCCCCGTTGAGACTCCATAGACCATGGAGGTAAATGAAAATGCCACCGATTGAAGGATCTGGGGGAACAAGCCCATGCATTCAAAAAATCATCATGGGAAACCATCACAATGAAATAATCCCTTCTGTTCAGCTCGGATACCCTAGAAGGATGGGACAGGCACCATGAGGGGACCAAATTTTGAATGAATCTCCACAGGGGGGTTTTATTCCCCAAAGCGAGCAACCAACAACCATTGAAGCAGCGCCGAAACCTCCACAAATGCCGAAGTTAGAATCGAACGAATCGGAATCCAATCCGCCATCCCCACACAAGAAGAGTTCAGGGAAATTGATGGAATGATTGGGGGCACTGGAGAAGGCTTAAGAAGCGCCTCTTTCATCGACGACCCGATAGGAGACACAGAACCCTCCTTCCTCGAATCAGGAGGCCGAGGAGAACAGGAACCACCGGGATCTGGAGGAAAACGAAGCCGCCACCGTCGAGGAGGAAGGAGCTGCGGCCGCTGCAAAGTGGAGGCGCGTGCAGCGCGTTCTTCGAAGGCAAATCTATCTTACCCTAATTGATGGAAGACAGTGATCATTTAAATTCATTTTCTTGATTACTAACTTTAAAGGAATCAATACCATAATGAAATCTTAATTCAAATTCATAAATAATCAAGGGGGAATGACAGCGGGGGACCAAAAGTCCCCCCTAATACCCAAAAGGGACATATCATAGTTCTATGAACAGTGTTTTTTCACTGTTCATAGAACTGGGTTTGGTCCCTTTTGGGTATTTCGGGGGACTTTTGGTCCCCCGATGTCATTCCCCCAATAATCAATTATCCTTCCTAAATAAAGTTAAAATTAATGGTGCATGATAATACATCCATAACATTTTACCTTAGATATTTTCAAAAACATTTAATTCATTTTCCTCTATTTTTTTGAAATGTTGTGTTAACACGTTGTAATAGTTTTAGAAATTATACTAAATTTTAACCAATTTAAAACAAATTAAAAATATTATTATAATTTATTTACCATCATTTTACTCATTTATATTCACTCATAATGAAAATTTACTCTTATACTTATCATGAAAAAATTTAAGAAATTTAATTAGACAAAGCCAATTTTTTGTAAATATAATTTTATTATTATTGAAAGGGGATTAATAACAAGGTAATGTTGATCCAAATTGGGAAAATTTTGAAAAACTATAAGTGTGTGCTTGAGAAGGATAGATCCATCCATTTGGATATAATAGTCGACAATCATATCATAATTTCTTAACCTTAATTAACTGGTTTTACCCATTATCACGGTGATAAGTTTTTATCTAGGTAAATTATTTATATAAAAAAAAATGGACCAATTTACCTAAAAGGAACACTATAATTTAAAATATGAAATAAATTTAACAATTTTTAATGTCCAATACTGGTAAATATTAATTTTACTATAAGTGTTAAAAATACAATGATTTTTTTAGAAAAATAATGTTATTAAGCATAAAGGGATTTTATAGAAAAATAATGTATAATTTTGATTCCCATGGAATTAATTGGATTATCTTCATTAAAATAAATTTTATTTAACTTTAGAAAAATCAAATACCAAATGGATCCTTGAAATTACTTTTATTAAAAGAAAACAAATGACTACTTTTGTAAAATCAACATTTTCCATTATTCATCAACAAATCGGCCTTTTCAAAAAAATACAAAAAAAATATCTAAAGATTATTATGAAATTATGACATCAAAATTTATGCCTATTTTATCAAATAAGATGTCTAGTATTTGTAGATGTTAGTCATAATATATTCATACAATATGTAATAAAAACAATTTGTTTAACCAAAAATGTATTTTGGTAGTATAAAATGAATTTATAATCATTCAATAACTAGTATCCACAATTTGATGAATGTTAATTTAATTTAATAAATATATGATTTGCGAATTTTGTTAAAATCATTTACCTATAGCGATTATCTTAGTTTACTTTGATAAAATATACTTTGAACAGAGAAATCATTTTTGGGAAAAATATATCCTTTAATCTTATGCGATTTTATTTAAATTTGTGTTATTATTTCCTAGGAATTAATAAGTACAATTGTTTTAAGGAAAAAAAATTCCACATATATTTTATAATGTGGTCACTCCTGTTCATAGTGGCCAATATAACGGCTAGGTTATAATGGTCATATTTAAATAAAAATATGTTAATAGTATATCATATTTCATTTCATGTTTGGTAATACATGTGGTACACACTATCGAACATAATATTCTTTAATAGAAAATACATTCGTAAAATTCAAGGTGTTACATTCTACCCCTTAAAGAAATTATTTCCTCTAAATTTTATCAAATATCTGATAAAAAGGGATTAAAACATTTGTAGATTCAATTCAAATGGGTGGAAGACAAATACACACACACACACACACACACACACACACACACACACACACACACACACACACATATATATAAGTGGAATGAGATACATATTAATCAACATTGATAACATTTAATTTTGAGAATAACTTAAATATAAATGTTTAAAATAGAAAATCTATCATTTCCTATATATTTTTTAAACCATGAATTTTCCATAATGCAACCCATTATAGAGAAACAGTTTCATAAATTAAACCTTAATGGCTAAGAGATATTTTCCATATTGGCCTCCAAATATTTAATTACCTATTTTTTGGGTTGAGGAATTATTTTACCATTATGATAAATAATAATAGAAAATATACATGCATGATTTCATTCCATACCATAAGCGTTATTTTATCCTTCAGTTGTGTTTTAAGCAGTTTTCCACCTCTGCTTCATCTTATATTCTAAATGTTAAATAACCATGATGAATTTTGTATTCCCAATGAAAAAAATAAATTTCAATGGATTAAAAGATCCATAAATGGATAACAAGTTATTTCTCTTATATCTATACATTTACCAAAAACATTTATTAGAACAAGGTAAGATAATATCCAATATGAATAAACATTTATATGAATAAATACTACAAGTGACAAACCAATATTTTAAATAAATAACACTATGTTTGATATTAAATGTGACATGCAACGATATGCATAAATAAACCACCAAATATTATTATTTAAATATGACTGTCATAACCTAGCAATTAAATCGACATGTAAGAATAGAAACAATCACATTATGAAATATATATAACTATCCTAGTCAATAAAAATCAATTGATAAATTCTTAGGAAATAAGAACTCAATTTTTTGTAAATTCATTTTATTATAAGAAAATTCATTTTCTTACAAAATGGTTTTATCATTTTCTCATCAAGGCTGCTCTTCAATCCATCACCAGCTCTATAGTGTCGCTGTTTAAGCTTCTTAGTGCGATTGTTGACCAAATGCACTCCTACATTGCTAACTTCTAGTGGGGTCATAATAATGGAAGAAAAAAAATACACTGGATTACTTGGAAGTCGCTCTGCACCCCTAAAATAGGCGGCAACATGGGATTTCGAGACCTATGTCTCTTCAATGATGCCCTTTTGGCCAAACAGGGATGACACCTCATGACTCACCCATTCTCTCTATGTGAAAGGATCCTTCGTGCAAAATATTTTACCCACTCAGAGTTCCAAAACTCCTCTCTTGTCCCTCGCCCCATCTTTTTATAAAGAAGCCTTTGGGGATCACAAAATTTACTTAATAAAGGGTTGGGTTGGAGGATTGGGTACGGTACGAAAGTTAACATTTGGACTGATCCTTGGCTGATTGATAAAGATGGTATGCTGGCTACTTCCCCAGCCTTTCCTAGCTATGAGAACGCCATTGTCCATTTCTTGTTTGACGATCATGGGACTGGGTGGTGTGTGAAAAAAATCAATTCGTGGTTTGACAAAAGGGGGAAAGGATTATTCTTAGCATCCCCTGTGTGATGGATGTGGGGAAAGACTGTTTCTTGTAGAGAAATGAAATTTCTGGATTTTATTCGGTGAAGTCAGGATATAGGCTCGCTCTTGATGCTCAGTTCAAAGAAGGGGGGGGGGATTTGGAAAACCCTTTGACATCTTAATGTCAACTTGAAAATCTGCTATTTCTGGTGGTAGGTTTGTACTGGTATTCTTCCCACCATGGACTTCCTCTCTTTCCGCCATGTTGCGAACGACAGGCAATGTCCCCTTTTCTCGAGTGTACTGGAATCTCCCCTGCATGCGATCATCCAATGCCCGGGGGTGGAGGAGATCCGGATTCCTTGGGGCTCTATTAGGGAAATTAAGCTAGACACGACAATAGACCTTCCAACACTATTGATGTTGTGGTCTTCTTCATTCTCTGTTGATAAAGTTTCATCATTGTGCATTGTGGCTTGGATCATCTGGGTTTGATGAAATGACTTCATCTTTAATCACAAAGCAATGGCTTCTGGGTTCTGTATTGAACAAGTTTCTTCCTGGATTGAGGGGTGGACTAGGGACTCAGATCAACATGGGAACTTTGGCACTCATATAGTTGTTTCACGATGCTTCCCTCCCCCAGAAGGGATCCTGAAAATTAATGTCGATGTGTCTCTCTCCATGGATGGAGTTGTTGGAATATGACTTTTGGCCAGGGACCATCATGGCCAAATCATTGCTGCTAAACATGAATTAAAGCACGCCCTCTGGGAGCCCGTTGTTGCTAAATCCTATGTTGTCCTTTCCAGACATTCTTTTGCAAAAGATTTTGGATGGGAAGCTATCCACATTGAATCAGATTCTCTCACCATCATCAACGCTATCAGTCTTCATGATGATGGCCTCCAATATTTTGGCTTCCTCACCAAGAAAATATAGTCTCTCAGCCAAAGCTTCACATCTTGCTCCTTCTCTTTCATCAAAAGGGAAGGAAATACAACAGCCCATCATCTAGATTCCTTTGGCCTTTCTGGAATAAATCACCTATGGCTTGATCATTTTCCATCATGGATGCATGATTTTGTAACTGTTGATCTTCGTGATTAATATATCATCTTGCTTTGTAAAAAAAATAACAAAAGGGTGATAAGATTCTATAAAAGGATCATATATGATACTATAAATATTAATATAGTTCTTTAATAAGTTAATAACATTTCTAAAACCACTATACATGAGGTTAAATAACCTTCAACCAAAATGAATCATGTGGTACATGATTTTATCTCAATTTACATTCCATTGAGACTTATTTGTTATTATGCACTAATTTAATTTTATGTGGTGCATATACTTCCCCTTTCCCATGCAATATCATGAATAAATCATTATTCATGGTATTTTAAGTTTTAATTTCAATTATTTCATCCATGGGAATTTGACTTGGAAATAATCAAATGGAATAAATTATGTTTCATTCTCATATTATTTTATGATAGTTAACTTTCTCTTGAAACACTAACTTTCTTGTAATCATTTTTCCTTGACACATAAAATTTCTCTTAAATATCCAAATTATTTTATGATGGATATGTTTATTGACTAAACTGTATGCCATTTTTACATACTATTTTTACCTTGAATGTTATTTTATTAACTAAAGAAATGTTGATAAAATTTTATCCTCTACTCAATACAGATATTTGATAAGGGTCATTGTTTATGAATTAAATCTACTATTATATATATGAGGAATGATTTGGACATGAAATGAAGGGGTTGGGGACCAGTTAATTTAAGACCCTCAATGCATCGGTAGTCTGATGAGATGAATTAGTTGGCCAAATCATATGGGTTTTTACCCAGTATGTTTTAAACTATCTTGAGGATTGATATTGATGGTAAATGTATCATGTGTCTGGGAAATATGACTTCCAATAATTAATCAATTCCTTCATTGAGAGTTTAATTATTATTATTATCGTGGATATTAACTCTATGATATTATCTATGAAAGCATTTCATTCTTAGTTTATTGATTAAATGGAATGCGTTTTAGTTATTAATGTAACACCCCGACCTTAGTTACCTAGAGTCGGTGCATTATTACATAACATTGGAATGATCACAAGAGATCAAGTCTCGAAAGACCGATTAGTTTAGTAGCCTTTTAGGTACTAGATACATACTTACGTTTTACATTACATTATGAAATGAAAAAAACTACAACATTGTGTCTCCTTTCAACACACTCAAATCCATTAGCCTATTCCTGTAGGTCAATCATAATATAATTCTTCACATCATGGGAAAAATAAAACATAAAAAAGGGGTGAGCTCAGATGATCATTAAGGATAAAAATATAACGAAAACTATCATAGGAAAACATAAAAATTTAAGGCAATGTATAAGACTAAAACATAAGCCTTTTAAACTTAAACTTCAGTATAATATGGAAAAGATAAATAAAATAATTCCATTTACTTAATCACATGGATATTCTACTAGTCGAATAATCACATGTATTATCAATATCTAATTTTATAATGATGGAATGCATAATGTCAGACATCATAACCACATAGTCAAAGCCTTGTGCCAAGACTACAAATAAAGATTTTGTCACGGCCTTGTGCCAAGACACTAGTTTGTCTCATGAGACCTACTGATGCATCGAGGGGCTATAGCGGGCCTCACCCGTCACTTACTAAGTCCAATGCATTCTTTATATGAAAAAGGTGTGACATAATCTAAACATTCGTAATAAAACTAACATATGAAATGTCAATAATTTAACCACAAACCATGAATGGTATAAAAATAGTACATTCACAGTCAATGATAACTCATTCAATACAATATAGATGATTTTATTATAATAAATCAACCGCAATCAAGAATAAAATACAATGAAGGATATTGATATAGATGAAAATAATCAGTAAAACTAATTGAGAGAAATATCCCCTTTTTCTTGAAAACATTTAAAAGTCACACTATTTATCAAAGAAGTCATTTAAAACTAGGTAAATTATTTATATAGAAAAAAAATAAAATGGACCAATTTACCTAATAAGAACTCTATAATTTAAAATATGAAATAAATTTAACAATTTTTAATGTCAAATAGTGGTAAAAATTAATTTTACTACAAGTGTTGAAAATACAATGATTTTTTTAGAAAAATATTATTATTAAGCATAAAGGGATTTTATAGGAAAATAATGTATAATTTTGATTCCCATGGAATTAATTGGATTATTTTCATTAAAATAAATTTTATTTAACTTTTGAAAAATCAAATACCAAATGGATCCTTGAAATTAATTTTATTAAAATAAAAAAAATGACTACTTTTGTAAAATCAACATTTTCCATTATTCACCCACAAATCAACCTTTTCAAAAAAAATATCTAATGATTATTATGAAATTATGACATCAAAATTTATGCCTATTTTATCAAATAAGATGTCTAGTATTTGTAGATGTTGGTCATAATATATTCACACAATGTGTAATAAAAACAATTTTTTTAACAAAAAATGTATTTTGGTAGTATAAAATGAATTTATAATAATTCAATAACTAGTATCCACAATTTGATGAATGTTAATTTAATTTAATAAATATATGATTTGAAAATTTTCTTAAAATCATTTACCTATAGTGATTGTCTTAGTTTACTTTGATAAAATATACTTGGAACAGAGAAATCATTTTTGGGAAAAATATATCATTTAATCTTATGCGATTTTATTTAAATTTGAGTTATTATTTACTAGGAATTAATAAGTACAATTTTTTTAAGGAAATAAAATTCCACATATATTTTATAATGTGGTCACTCCTGTTCATAGCGGCCAATATAACGGCTTGGTTATAATGGTCATATTTAAATAAAAATATGTTAATAGTATATCATATTTCATTTCATGTTTGGTAATACATGTGGTACACACTATCGAACATAGTATTATTTAATAGAAAATATATTCTTAAAATTCAAGGTGTTACATTCTACCCCTTAAAGAAATTATTTCCTCTAAATTTTATCAAATGTCTGATAAAAAGGGATTAAAACATTTTTAGATTCAATTCAAATGGGGGGAAGACAAATATATAAATATATATAAGTGGAATGAGATACATAGTAATCAACATTGATAACATTTAATTTTGAGAATAACTTGAATATCAATGTTTAAAATAGAAAATTTATCATTTCCTATATATTTTTTAAACCATGAATTTTCCATAATGCAACCCATTATAGAGAAATAGTTTCATAAATTATACCTTCATGGTTAAGAGATATTTTCCATATTGGCCTCCAAATATTTAATTACCTATTTTTGGGTCAAGGAATTATTTTACCATTAAGATAAATAATAATAGAAAATATACATGCATGATTTCATTCCATACTATAAGCGTTATTTTATCCTTTAGTTGTGTTTTGAGCAGTTTTCCACCTCTACTTCATCTTATATTCTAAATGTTAAATAAACATGATGAATTTTGTATTCCCAATGAAAAAAATAAATTTCAATGGATTAAAAGATCCACAAATGGATAACAAGTTATTTCTCTTATATCTATCCATTTACCAAAAAAATTGATTAGAATAAGGTAACATAATATCCAATATGAATAAACATTTATATGAATAAATAATACAAGTGACAAACCAATATTTTAAATAAATAACACTATGTCTGATAGTAAATGTGACATGCAATGCTATGCATAAATAAACCACCAAATATTATTATTTAAATATGACTGTCATAACCTAGCAATTGAATTGGTAGGCATGAATAGAAACAATCACATTATGAAATATATATAACTATCCTAGCCAATAAAAATTAATTTATAGATTCTTAGGAAATAAGAAATCAATTTTTTGTAAATTCATTTTATAATAATAAAATTAATTTTCTTAAAAAATGGTTCTATCATTTTCTCATCAAGGCTTCTCTTCAGTCCATCCCCAGCTATATCATGTCACTGTTTAAGCTTCATGGTGCAATTGTTGACCAAATTCACTCCTTGGGGTCATAATAATGGAAGAAACAAAATACATTGGATTACTTGGAAGTCTCTATGCACCCCTAAAATAGGCGGCGACATGAGATTTCGAGACCTGTGTCTCTTCAATGATGCCCTTTTGTCCAAACAGGGATGTCACCTCATGACTCACCCATTCTCTCTATGCGAAAGGATCCTTCGTGCAAAATATTTTCCCCACTCAGAGTTCCATAACTTCTCTCTTGGACCTCTCCCCAGCTTTTTATAAAGAAGCCTTTGGGGATCACGAAATTTACATAATAAAGGGTTGGGTTGGAGGATTGGGGATGGTACGAAAGTTAACATTTGGACTAATCCTTGGTTGATTGATAAATATGGAATGCGGGCTACTTCCCCAGCCTTTCCTGGCTATGAGAACGCCATTGTCTGTTGCTTGTTTGACGATCATGGGACTGGGTGGTGTGTGGAAAAAATCAATTCGTGATTTAACAAAAGGGACAAAAGGATTATTCTTAGAATCCCCTATGTGATGGATGTGGGTAAAGACTATTTCTTTTATAGAAATGACATTTCTGGATCCTATTCGGTGAATTCAGGATATAGGCTCGCTCTTGATGCTCAGTTCAAAGAAGGGGGGATTTGGAAAACCCTTTGGCATCTTAATGTCACCTCGAAAACCTGCTATTTCTGGTGGTAGGTTTGTACTGGTATTCTTCCCACCATAGACTTCCTCTATTTCCACCATGTTGTGAATGACAGGAAATGTCCCATTTTCTCGAGTGTACTAGAATCCCCCTGCATGCGATCATCCAGTTCCCAGGGGTGGAGTAGATCTGGATTCCTTGGGGCTCTATTAGGGAGCTTAAGATGGACATGACAACGGACCTTCCAGCACTACTGATGTTGTGGTCTTCTTCATTCTCTGTTGATAAAGTTTCATTATTGTGCACTGTGGCTTGGATCATCTGGGTTCGACAAAATTACTTCATCTTTAATCACATAGCAAAGGCTTATGGGTTCTGGATTGAACAAGTTTCTTTCTGGATTGAGGGGTGGACTAGGGACTCAGATCAGCATGGGAACTTTGGCACTCATATAGCTGTTTCACGATGGTTCCCTCCCCTGGAAGGGATCTTGAAGATTAATGTCGATGCGTCTCTCTCCACGAATGGAGTTGTTGTAATTGGACTTTTGGCCCGGGACCATCATGGTCAAATCATTGCTGCCAAACATAAATTAAAGCACGCCCTCTGGGAGCCTGTTGTTGCTAAAGCCTACGTTGTCCTTTCCAGACATTCTTTTGCAAAAGATTTTGGATGAGAATCTATCCACATTGAATCATATTTTCTCACCATCATCAACTCTATCAGTCTTCATGATGATGACCTCGAATCTTTTGGATTCCTCATTAGGAAAATATAGTCTCTCAGCCAAAGCTTCATAGCTTGCTCTTTCTCTTTCATCAAAAGGGATAGAAATGCAGCAGCCCATCATCTGGCTTCTTATGGCCTTTCTAGCACGAATCACCTCTAGGTTGATCATTTTCCATCATAGTTTCATGATTTTGTAATTGTTGATCTTTGTGATTAATATATCATCTTCCTTTGTAAAAAAATAATGAAAGGGTGATAAGATTCTATAAAAGGATCATATATGATACTATAAATATTAATAAGGTTCTTTAATAAGTTAATAATATGTCTAAAAACACTACACATGAGGTTAAATAATGTTCAACCAAAAGGAAGCATGAGGTACATGATTTCATCTCAATTTACATTACATTGAGAATTATTTGTTATTATGCACTAATTCAATTTTATGTGGTGTATATACTTCCCCTTTCCTAGGAAATATCATGAATAAATCATTATTCATGGTATCTTATGTTTTAATTTCAATTATTTCATCCATGGGGATTTGACTTGGAAATAATCAAATGGCATAAATTATTTTTCATTCTCATATTATTTTATTATTGTTAACTTACTCTTGAAACACTAAATTTCTTGTAATCATTTTCCTTAACACATAAAATTTCTCTTAAATATCCAAATTATTTTATAACGGATATGATTATTGACTAAACTGTATGCCATTTTTACATACTATTTTTACCTTGAATTCTATTTTATTAACTAAGGAAATGTAGATAAATTTGTATTCTCTACTCAATACAGATATTTAATAAGGGACATTGTTTATGAATTAAATCTATTATTATATATATAAGGAATGATTTGGATATGAAATGAAGGGGTTGAGGACCAGTTAATTTAAGACCCTCAATACATCAGTAGTCTGATGAGATGAATCAGTTGGACAAATCATATGGGTTTTTACCCAGTATGTTTTAAACTACCTTGAGGATTGATATTGACGGTAAAGGTATCATGTGTCTGGGAAATATGACTTACAATAATTAATCAATTTCTTTATTTATAGTTAAATTATTATTATTATCCTATATATTAACTCTATGATATTATCTATGAAAGCATTTCTTTCTCAGTTTATTGATTAAATGGAATGCATTTTTAGTTATTAATGTAACACCCTGACCCTAGTTGCCCAGAGTCGGTGCATTATTACATAACATTGGCATGATCACAAGAGATCATGTCTCGAAAAACCAATTAGTTTAGTATCCTTGGAGGTACCAGATACTTACATACGATTTACATTACATTATGAAATGAAAAAACTACAACATTGTGTCTCCTTTGAACACACTCATATACATTAGCCTATTGCTGTAGGTCAATCATAATATACTTCTTCAAATCATGGGAAAAATAAAACATAAGAAAGGGGTGAGATCAGATGCTCAGTAAGGACAAAAATATAGTGAAAATGATCATAAGAAAACATAAAAATTTAAGGTAATGTATAAGAATAAAACACAAGCCTTTTAAACTTAAACCTCAGCATAATATGACAAAGATTAATAAAATAATGTCATTTACTTATTCACATGGATATTATACTAGTTAAATAATCACATGTAATATCAATATCTAATTTTATAATGATGGAATGTATAATGTCAGACATCATAACCACATAGTCAAGGCCTCATGCCAAGACTACAAATAAAGATTTTGTCAAGGCCTTGTGCCAAAAAACTAGTTTATCTCATGAGACCTACCGATGCATAGAGGGGATATAGCGGACCTCAACCATCACTTAATAAGTCCAATTCATTCCTCATATTAAAATGGTGGAACATAATCTAAACATTAGTATTAAAACTAGCATACGTAATGTCAATACATTAACCACAAATCACGAATGGTATAAAAATAGTACATCCACAGTCAAAGATAACTCAGTCAATACAATATAGATGATTTTATTATAACAAATCAACCTCAATCAAGAATAAAATACAATGAAGTATATTGACATAGATGAAAATAATCAGTAAAACTAATTGAGAGAAATATCCCCTTTTTCTTGAAAACATTTAAAAGTCGCACTATTTATCAAAGAATTCATTTAAAATATATTTTTGAATCAAAGTGTCTCATACCACTTTAAAAATTTTGAAAGGAATTTTAATTTTAAAATATTCATGTCCATATAAATAAATCCTTAAAACCATTTTTAAAACATGAACATTAATGAGAATTATTTATAATAATAAATCTTTAAAAATTTTAAAACGATATTTTAGTTAAAGAGTTCCTAACCAAATGAAATATGCTTGAATACAAATAATTGAGGAATAACATTAATAAAAACTTTATAATATCATGAGAATAAAGGTATTACTGATATAATATGTCAAAGGATAGTATATACACCATATAAAAGTGAATTGGCACATAACAACAAAGAAGTCTCAATGGAATGTAAATTGAGACGAGATCCCTTATAAAGAACATATCCTTAGATTAATGATAAATCAATGAAATAATTATGTGTGAAAAATATTAATACAATCAATATTATTGGATATTTAGTGTAAATAAATCAGAGTACATTCACACATATTCTTGTAAAAACAAAACCAATGACTTGGATGTTTAACTCAATGAATGGAAGTTGAGTTAAGATTTCCTTTATAAAGTTCATATCAATGACTTGAGAATTTATCAATGGAGTGATTATGTGTATCAAAAGTATATCCACACAAAGGGGAGTGGAAATTACTACATAAATAAATAAATATTGATTTCATACATAATCTTGGAGTAAAATAATCAATGAAGTGTGCGTAAAACCCAATGTGTGGAAATTGAAAATAGAAATTCTCTTACCGATTTGGTAAATTACGAAACATACACCCCATGAAAGAAGGATCATACAATAAAGATGTAAATACCCATAAATTAAATTATATTACACAAAGAATACAATCATTGGTAGTACATACACCACACAAAAGGAAATAGTGGAAAATATAGCACAAATCTCACAGGAATATTAAGTGAGATGAAAACCCCTTACCTTGTACTTTTCTTTAGTCAAGGGTAAGTTAACCTCATGTATAATTGTGAATTTTTTTTATTAAATTATACAAGAACCACATACATAAATATAATATCATATATTATCTTTTAATATTTCTTTGTTAATGATATTTCAGTAGTATCATTTTTTTGGGTGTTAACTAATTCGTTTTCCTTTATATGATTTGTTATGTAAGTCATGTTTGTTATGGATTGGATGTATTTTATTCATATCCAGAATTATATTAAGTTATTAAACATTATTTTTAATCATAAAATGAAAATTATTCTTGAATGGTTATGACGGGAAATGAAATCTCATCATGTCGTGGAGACAGTAAGCCGTATGTACACAAGAGCGACAATATCATTCTATTAGTGGTGAAATCGTATGTAATTGGATGGTATTTTATATATAAAGAATAATTAACATGTTATATCTACTATTTTCATCATTTATACTCATTATTATACCCATTCAAAAAATGAAGTGTTGAATAACGAACTACACTATGACATGGAGATGGTAAGCCGTACGTACGCACATATGCTGATTTTTTCATTCATAGGATGGATAAAATAATGAATATGAATGTACCATATTTATAATAACATCTAAGTATTTATAAGGTACCATATTTATTATTTTAGTATTGAAACAACAAATAAAGAGTAAGTGGAAGAAGAAAAGAACTTTGAAAGAGGTGATGAAGTAATTACCTCTTCTTTGGGTTCTTCCTTTTGATTTGAACAAAAGGGATCCTTATGTTGGCTTTATGATCAAATTAAGGCCTATAGATTGAATTTAGGGTAGTTGGGAGGATATTTGAGTAGGTTTTGGCTAAGCCAAATGGATTTGGAGGTGTGAAATTAAGAGAAGGGGAAGTACCCTTTTATAAGAGAGGTGAGGGGCACTTTAGGAAGAGCTTGAAATATTAATTTTTTATAAAATCATTTTCGGTTTCTAATAGATAAAAATGAATTTATTTCGAGTCTATGGTTGGGATGGGTAGAAAAACTCTCAATAAATAGGTTTTAGACAAGTTTCTGTCACCATATTAACCTTATCTTTTAGATTTAACTCTTAGTTAAATAGTTTAACTTTTACCATGTCTTCTTGTATTATTGTAATACATGGTTAATAAAATTACTATAAAATTACAATAGAACCTCAAGTGGTTAATTAATAAAATATATATTATTATATAAGTCCTTTGTCTGGAACTTATATTTTTAGGACTATTATATAATTTAATAAAATAGTATTTGTTTTAAAACTCATTTATGTCAATTTTGACACTATTTAGTATTTGGTTTTTATTAAAGTCATAAAAATATGATTTCTTAGAAAAAAATACATTTAATCAATTATAACATGTCATATTAACCTATAAAATTAGTTTACGGAATAAAAAGTTTCAATTTACATTTATTTTAATATTTATAACATCAATTATTTTAGTCTTTAATTAATAAGGTAGTTACTTCATCATCATTGTGTCATAAACAAATTTAATTATTTAATGTCTAAAAATTATAAATAAATTACCATGATGTATAAAATATTTTTATATTTCTAATGAATATTTATCGTCAAATTTATCTTATGTATAACCCTATATTAAAAATGTTTTAGTTATTAAAATTTGAATTTAACACTTTTAACTCTTTTTTAAATAAAATATAATAAATGTACTAATATAATCCAAGTGGATAAAAAAGGATCATATTTTTGTCCTAAGGTATATTTTGGTCGAAATAAACTTATCCAATATAATTAGGACATGTGTTAGGATAATTATAATATCAATTTTACCTTTAATTACCCTATTTACTTTTAACCTTGGTAAATAAAATTCAAAAGTTACTATTCGCCAAAAATTATTTCCATCATATTGAACCACATTTTATTTACTGATTTCAACCATTTCTCTTAGATTTTTTAAATTCAATTCACATAAGTGGTAAAATTTTGTTTTATGCAAATTTGCAAATGTGCCTAGAAGGTAAGCAAAAGACGGCAAAAAGTTCAATAAAATTATATATATATAATATTATTATAAAATGAAATCAATTAATTACATTAAAATAATATAGGTATTATGTATCATTTTTGACTTTAAAATAAATTTAAATTAAAAATAATTATTTAAATAAAAAGTCGGCTTTAAACAATAACGCATTGTTTTTCACTATTCATCAAAAAATGAAAGTTTTTAGAAAAATACCAAAAACTCACCCAAAGATAATTTTGATATTCCAAATTAAAAAATTATGTCTATTTTACCAAATTCAAAACATATAAGTTATATTAATTAATTTAAAAAAATATTCTCGTTGTCAAAACCAGAAAGCGGATTTTTGATAAGTAAAAACTATCAAAAGATTGATATGTATTTATGTCCAATTTAAATGTAAAATTACTTCCAATGACCAAAATTGGATTAAATGATAAAAATATAATCTAATTATACTTCAAAACCATTGAAATGTATGATTTAACACTATAAATTACTTTGATTAAAAAAGTTTTTTTCAATTAGAATTTAGTATTTTTCACTATTTATCAAATTATGAATGTTATCAGAAAAGCACCGAAAATTTATCCAAACTAAATTTTTATGTCCTGATTCTAAAGAATAAGTTTATTTTTTCAAATTGAATATATAAAAGTGTCAAATATTGGATTTAAAAAAGGTTCACCATTAAAATTCGGTAAAATTTCATTTTTTGAAAAATACTTCTTTTATCTGAAAAATTAAATTTGTTCTTATATTATGTATAAGAAACATATAATATGGGTGTTAAAATTATATGGAGTATATAATATTCAAAATTAATTTAATACTATTTATAACCATTTTTTGAACGACTAGTTTGGTAAGTCGTGGTGCGCTCCAACTCAGTGTTGTGTGTAGCACAAGCTATTGAATTACTTTAAAGAAAATAACTTAATATGAAATCTTGGGGTGTTACAATTAAAATTTTCATATTGATTCATCCTTATCTCACCGTGATATTCATGCTATTTAAATTTAATGTTTGTTCAGTTAACTACCTTTCCATGTTGATTATACTTATGGATTCATGATAACATTTGATGAACTTAACCCTTACTGAGCATTTGAGGTCATCCTTATTTTGTTTCCTTTCCCCAGGTTATAAAGATGATTATTTTGAATGGTATTTAAGGATGATAAACACTCTCTTTTTTTATGTTTTATTTTTTATTCCTAATGTAAAATGGTTATCATGTATGTATCTGGATTTCCAAAATTGATAAACTTTTATGTCCATCATGATGAAATTCCTTATATCTATTCCAATATAATAAAGTAAGATATCATCTTTGGGATACTGGGGATGTAGTCATTATCTATTGTATCAGAGAAATTTTATTAGAATCCTTGGAAATTATATTTATAATAACATTGATTAGGGGTTATAACCTTTTAATAGACTTTGAGGATATGTATAGAAGAACATCCTAATTTTTTGGTAAGGTAGAGATTATGTTTGTTTTCCTAGAAATAAATATCATTCAAAATACTACATATAGAAATAGTTCTAGAACAGATGTACCTAGGGGTAATAACTATAAAAAGAGCTCATTGGGTTTGACTTAGTCGTCACCTAGTGCATGATAACGAGACTTAATTTTCACCTAGTTTGACACTACTAGGGTATATTCGTAGGATAATTTACATTTTATTTAAAAACCATTATAAATGATTTGAAAAAATATATATCCCCAAAGAAACCAAGTTTAGGATTCTAATATTAACAATGAATAAATTAAAATTTATACTAAGTGTTACATAATATTTTCAATTATATATTATAATTTAAAATTCATGATCTCATTAGATAATCCAGTATATTCTTTTTTTAGAAATGGATCCAAGAGGGAAGATGAGTATCAATACCCATGGAAAATGCAAAGATTTCCCCGATGAGGAATCTAATACCAATGCTCTTGGAACATAGAAAATTATGGCTATATTAGGGAAGCTTAATCATGTTATTAAAAATAACAATTCCTGAATATAGAAACAAGTCCCCAAGTTCTCCTATATTAGATAGCTCTATATGGTAGGGGAACCCATTATTTAGTGGGACTACTGATCCAATTATAGATGAGTAATATATTCAGTATATAGAGATGATATTTATGGTATTGGGATGTGTTGAAAAGGAAAAGGTTTCACCTATAGTGTATTGCCTCAAAGGAGATGCTGATAAATGATGGTCGTTGATCCTGATTACTTGGGGGGGAATAGGAAATATAACTCATGGAATGAAAATCTTTTAAGAATACATTCTTTAACAAATATTACCTTCATAAAAAAAACTAAGATGGATACAGAGTTCCTTATATTAATGAAAAAGGAAGATGAAATTGTTACAAAGTATGAATCTACCTTTTTAGGTTTAACTTGGTAAGTTATGGATTATATACGCAACAAAGATATCAAGATTTAATATTTATTTGAAGGGCTTAAGAAAAGTCTCTAAAGGGAACTGGTCACTAAATCATTTTCATAAAATTATGAAATATTTTTTTTCTCTCAAGATAGTGAAATAATTATCTATGTGGTATGGTTTCTAAATGAAGTAAGAGGAGAAGAGGATGAAAAAGAAAAACATCGATATAGGGAAGAAGAGAGAGGAGGATTTTTACACATGTGATAACTGTTTAAAGAATCACCCTGGTAAATTCTTGAAGGGGTTAGGAGTTTGATATAAAATTGGAGTTACGGTTCTCCAATAAAAAGAATGAAAAGAGATGAAATAGAACATTGTTATTTAGTGTTTACAATATATAGAGACGGGGAACTACGTAAATGAATCCCCTAAGTGTCAAGGGAATATACCTCAAAAGAAGATATGGGATCAAGTTCAGGCTTATGTTATTGATAATACTAAATAGGAATGATTAATGTGGATATGTATTCAGATCCAAAAGAAATGTTGTAAAAAATATTTTATTGATGAAACTCCAATCATATGAATTATGAAATATATAAGGATTGTACTTCAGAAATTTTTCATTAAGGGTTTGAAATCATATGTTGAATAGTACCTATGACCAAGAAAAATAGTTTAATGGAGGGTTAATTTTTTTTTGGAAAACATGTGATTGAGGGAAATATAACCCTAATATGTTTATAATTATGTGATGATGATGTTTGGATAAATATATTATTGATATGGATAAAATAAATTGGATACTACTAACTACCTTGGAACTGATTAATGATAAGTTCATTTTGTAAATTCAGTGATCTTATATCAAAATTTATGGATCTTAGACTTTTGGAAGGTCTATAAGGTTAACCGTCTATGAAGTGATTTAAGTTGAACATTGGATAATGTTGTAGAGATTAATGTATTACTTCACCATATGAAAATTTATGCATATTTGATAACCTATGTTAACCATTTTTTATAATGATAGAAATAGAATCAAATGGATGAATTATAATTTTGATATAGATCTTATGATCTGTTAGTGGATCAGCATTAAAAAATTCCTCTCTATTTCATAGAGTAAAAGATGAAGTGGAATTTGATCAAGGCACAAATAAATGATGAGATTATGAATTTGAAGTAGAATGAAATAAAGTATATATTCCCATGAAAGTTCATCAACCTTAGGAAAAGGATATTATGAAAAAAATATCTGATCGCTATCATTTATGATGATATCAATGACCTTTTTCACACCAATTTGGTTTATTGTTTTGTGGTCGTTAAACATCTCTAGAGAACCCAATTTCTTCAGATTGATGATCTCTATCTCTCTCTATTAATCCTTGTGCTTGAGAATTTCCTTCCATATCCATGTTTTCATTTCCCACTTATGATATCCTACTTGGAAACCTAGTTATGTGATTACTCCAGATGACCTTCATACTTCCCAGTTATCTCTTATTAAGATGATATTTTATTAACTCTTTTTATGATGTGGGTTTATAACAAAATACTTTTCAAATATCAAACCATTGATTAAAAATACCAAGATTAAATTGTGACTATTAAATTTAATTAAGGTGGGTAGAATGTAACACCCCAATAATTGAAAATATATTTATTTTAGAATAATGTTAATACCGTCGATATCTTATAATGCATGCAACATTGGGTTTAAAGAAAACACAGTTTAGTCACACTTTGTGCACTTAATTTAGAATTAATTTTTATCACATTTGGAAAATGTATTTGAAAATATAAACTTAAATTTTGATACCATCATATAAATTTTATCTTAGTTTGAATTATTTAGATTTTTCTAATATATTTTAATTTTTTGTGAATAGTGAAAAAATACTCAATTTTAATCAAAAATAGCCTTTTCATTTCAATAATTTATAATTTTAAATTATAATTTTATTAGGTTTTAAAGTAATATTTGTTCTATTTTTTATCAAATAATTCAATCTAGTACATTGGAACCATTTTCATATTCAATGTAGATATTAAAACTTTGTAAACATTTGAACATTTTTTTTTGAAAAATCACATTCTGGTCGCATCTACAGTATTATTTTTAATTTAAATTTTTCCACTACTGTTATTTGAATTTGTAAGAGTGTATTAAATATGTCTAATCATCATAATTTATAATATCTAATAAGGTCAAATTAATTTTTTACCAAAATTAATAGTAAATGTAATAAATATTAATTATTGCGGTTTAGGTAAAAATGAGATTACTATGGGGTTAAATTAGACTGATAAGAGTGAAAATGGCCTAAAATATTATATTATTTTTATTTAATGAGTTTACTTCTACATTTTCCATCAATTTATCTGAAATATGTAAAATCCTTTCTATTTTCCTTTAAATATCAACAAAATAATAACTTAAGTAATGAAAAAGACAAATAAGATTGTTTTCTTTTAATATCTATAAAACATTAGGAGAGGGAAAAAGAGAAATAGGTTATACTTATTATTTTTTAATATAAATTATTTATTATTATTTTAATTTTCTTTATTTTTTTGAGAATAAATAATAACTCAAAATGTTTTTGAAGTTCCAACAAAGTAAATATTTAATTAATAATTAACTAAAATAAATTGTACTAAAAATATTAAAAGTGAGGTAAATTGAGTGAATTATTTTGTTATAATTTTTTTTAAATTAATATATCATGTTAAAAAATTTTAAACTTAATATATTTGAAATTCTTCATTGTCTTGATATTTTAAAAATTTTATTAAATGAATAACATCAACATTGAGAATAATGTTATTTTATAATAAATTATATTTTATTAAATGATTTAAAATGAATAAAAAATAGTATCTTCTACCAAGTGATTTTTAACATTTAATAAATATCAACTATGACCCATTCATGGACCAAGTTTTCTTAAATAATAAATATATTGACCTCTAAATAGTAAAAACTTTATTAATGTAGTTAATGTAAAAGTGGTGTCTTTTCATATTACATGTTCTTATGTTAAAATTAATTTTCAGAAAATATAAGATTTTTATTTTATAAATTATATAATATTTTGAGTTAGAGTGTCCAAATATTCTAATAATTCTCACTTTAATTTAGTCTTAAAGGATAAATATACTAGGTTGGAAAACTAGTTACCATAGTGAGAATCCAAACTGGTAAAAGTAGGGTAACTTAGAAGTTATGGAATCAAATATTTTAAAACTTGTGTTTTATTTTTTAGTGGATATTTTTATATACCATATAATGCTTCCAACCTTTTATGTATCAATTTTCGAGTATCTTGAGGTGATATTGACCTCCCAATAGTGAATAAAACTGGGTATTTAAAAGAATGTCACTTCTCCTCAACTATAAAAGGAAAATCACTCCCCTCACTTATTCAAACATATAAAGAAATATTTTTCACCTAAAACCTACCAAAATAACTTATAATCATCCATAAACTCATCCTAGATGCCTTATTTTGGTCATAAATCCATCCAAGGAAGGAATTAGTGAAACCTATGGAGGATACCCAAAAAAGAGGTAATGTTATTCAATGAGTATTTTATTTTATTTTTTTCTCCACCTCCTTTATTTCTTACTAAAAAATGAATATATAATAAAATCAGTATCTTATATAAAATGATATGTTTTTATGAAAATTTCATGATCTGATACCATCTTTTCTTCTATCAAATGGGTTATGAAATCATTATACATGTGTACCATATACTACATCCATGTGAACCGATGTCATTTATTTTTCAATTATCACCACTCAAGGATGTATATTATGACGGATAAAAAGAATATAAAATATATTTAAAACATAATTATAACTATTGAGTCATTATATCTTGTATAAAATATACCATTCAATTTTTTAGAATACATGATATCATCACTCATGCGTACGACAGACTACCACCTCACGGAACAATGTGATTCACCTTTTACTAACGCTTTACATGGAAGGAGATAAAGATAAAGTTAATGATTATATATGATACACATTAAATATTTATGATATTAATGAAATATGTATCATTTTAAAAAGATAATATATATCATTTTTTTATTTCATTTTCACCCACATAAAGATGATAACAACGTTTGTATACGTGTGGACTACTGCCTTCACGAACTGATGTGACTGTCTTTTGATCACCACACCACATGTAAGATATATATTAGTATATTTAAAGAAATAATGTTCTATTTTTGATATTATTATAATTATATAAAGATAAAATATTACTTACCTCCTTTTCGCAATGATCATTAAAAAATGGAAACCTTACTCATGTGTACGTACAACCCACCATCTTCATGATTTTAACGTGATTAATTTCCAAAAAAATAATTCATGATGGTCATAAAAGTATAATTTATGTATAGATATGTTAATTATTTCATGATTATTATTATTCAGTTATATAAATATATTATATGGTCATGAATCAGATCTTTCATGACGAAACACCCATGAGAATATAAGACAATTAACACACAAAACAATGGAAATAATTAACGAAAGGGTAATATGATGCTATAAAAGAACCATATATGATATTATAAATATTAATATGGTTTTTTAGTAAGTTAATAACATCTTTTAAACCACTATACATTAGTTTAGATAACGTTAAACCAAAAGGAATCATGAGGTAATAGATGTCATCTCAATTTACATTCTATTGAGACTTATTTTTAATTATTCACCAATTCACTTTTTTGTGGTGTAAATACTACCCCATTTACATGTAATATCAAAAATAATTTATAATTTATTGTATTTTAGGATTTAATATTAATTATTTCATCCAATTGGATTTTAATTGAAAATTAATAAATGGTAAGAGTTATTGTGCAATCTCACCTTTATTTTTTATTGTTGAATTTCTCTTGAAACAATCACTTTCTTGTAATTAATTTTCATTGGAAATTAAATTTCTCTTACATATCAATATTATTTTTTGATGGATATGATTATTTCCTAAATATTATAACATTTTTATATATGATGTTTACCTTGAATTTTATTTAATTAACTGGGGATGTATTGATAAGTATGCATCCTTTAATCAATATCGTTAAATGATAAGGAAAATTATTTATTAATTAAATAAATTATTCAATATATAAAGAATTATTTAGATATTAAATTCATGGGTTGGGGACCGATGAATGAAATCCCTTCAATACATCGGTATTCTCATGAGATGAATCAATTGGCCAAAGTAGATAGGGTGTTACCCAATATGTTTTCAACTTTCTTGAGGATATATCTTAATGGTAAAGGTATCAGGTTCATAGGAAACTTGAAATCTAATAAATAACTTCATTGAGAGTTCATTTATCATTATCATCCATGAGATTTTCTCTATGATATTATCTATGGATTCATTTCACTCTCAATTTATTGATTAAATGGCGTGTGATTTTAGTTCTTTATCTTTCCATATTTAATTTTACCTATCTTACCATGAAATTAAATTTATTTAAATGCAATGTATTTTTAGGTATCTATATTTTCCTATAAAATATTCTTATTGTTTCACAATTTCTTCCAATGTACTTATCCCTTATTAAGAATTTGATCTCACCCTTATTTTGTTTCCTTTTCTCTGGTTATAATGACGAATCCTTTGAATGAGTTTCAAGGATTTTGATATTTATTTTCTATTTTTTATTTTTTATTCCCAATGTAAAATGGGTATCATGTATGTATTAGGTTTTCCAAAATTACTAAATGTTTCTATACTTCAGGATGCAATTCCTTTTATCTATGCCTATGTAATAAAGTAATACACTAGCTTCGGGCTATGGGGGTCGGGGTCGTTATATCTATATGGAATTTATGATCCAATTTTCCTTTTATGGTAACTATATTTACCCCAAAATTTTAAAGAACATTGTTATTATAGTAATATTCAAAGGAGATAATAGAGGGTTAAATAAAAAAGATAAGGGTGAAAATATCACCTATACATGACTAATTTTTATTGGATGAGAGTATTTAGAATCATAATAAATATATAATTTTATTATATTAGTTTTCATCCATTTTAGGATAAAAATTAATTTATATTAATTTAATACTTTATGAAATTTCAATAGTGACCCTCCCCTCACTTATAAAAGGGAACCTCCCATATTATTTTATTAACACTTCAAATGCCTTTAGTATTATACCATAACTTCCAAAATCCATTACACAAAAACCTATAAGCATCCTAGATTCCTTGTTTTAGTCATAAATCCAACCTAAGAAGGCAATCAATATAAACCTAAAGATGTTGTCTAAAGTAGAGGTATGATTTCTAACCAAGAGTTTTCACTTTTTTTATTCTTATACCTCGTTAAAATATACTCCATCCATGATAATATAGTAATATATGTATGTCACATATACCGGGATTTTATCATGTTAACGTAATAACCTAAATATATCTCCTATTATATCAAATAAGAAATAAATCCATCATTTGTGTGTACGACATACTACCACATCACGAACCAATCTAGTTATTTTTCCATTAAAAAATATCATGGATGGTTATAATAATGGATTTAATATATATATATATATATTATATTTTGTACATTCTTATCATTTTTCAAAATTAATATATCATATATTTTCTTACCTATTTATTCATTTAAAAATGATAGTTTTATTCATGCGTACGTGCACACTATTACCTCTATGAAGAGATGTGATACATTTTTCATCACCAAATAACATGGATGATATATATACTGATATTTAAATATATAATTTGGTATTTGGAATATAAATATAATTATTTAAATATAAAATGATGCTTTCTTTATTTCCATCATAATCATTGGAAAATTGAAACGTTACTCATTCATATGTATGGTCTACCATCTCTATGATTTTAACATAGTTAATTTTTTATAATAATCTTTCAGAATAGGTTATAAAATTATAATTAATGTCAGTAAATGATTATTATTTTAGTATTTTTATTATCTAGAAGATTTAATGATGAACTCATTGAACATATTCAATCTACCAAATTATTTTGGGAAATATTAACTAAATATTATCATAATGTCTAACATGAAATTAAATGATTATGTAATTTAATATAACATGGTAACAAATAAAAAAAATCCTAATTTTTTTTCTTAATAATGTACATAATTAAAATATTTTTATTATTTTGGATGATAAATAGCATACATTATGAGTAACACTCATGGTATGGGACCCTTTATTTAAAAAACCTTTTTTTTAAAATTCATTAAAGATTGATTTTCTAAATCATTCTCTTCCATATACATATTCTAAAAATATTTTTGAATTTTTTTTATATGGACATAAATGATTTATATAGGAAATTTTATATCAATTTTTAGTTTTATTCAAGGTATTTTAAAATGGAATCTTGTTATGTAACATTTTTACAAAAAAGGGTAAAGGAATGTTTTATTTTAACTTATACACCATCAATGGTTTTTTCCACCACCATAACCATTATTTTATATTTGGATTCCTTTAAAAGACTCCTTGTTTTTTTCAAATAAAAATCCTCTTTCCCAATTTTATATTTATTTTAATTTTTACAATTGGTATTTAAAACCAAATGGTATTTTTATATCTAATGGTTTTTTTATAAATGGGTTCAAAATATTTTTAATAGTTTTATGAATGAAAGGTTAAATCGTAAAATGTTTTGTTCATGATATATTACTTGGTAATTAAATATGATGAATGGGTGGTCCTAATATTCCTTATATAATGGGTGATCCCCATTATACCTCTCTAATGAATTCATTAATATTTCTTTTATTCAATATCATGAAGGAGGAAGTTAACTCGGAAGGTTTATCATATGGACTTAACAAGGCACCGGTAATTGTTGAAATGAGTTTAACAAAGGATATGAATATGATTCTCTATGTTTCTTATAAGGGTTGTTATTTTCATGATTTTAGTTTTAAAAGTTTTACTTGAGAAACACGTGATTTTTTTTCATGTGGATATTATTTATTTCACATTCTAAAAGAATATTGTGATAAAGGTAAAAATTTTATGGGTGTTATTTTTTTCATTAGACAAACAAATTTCTTCTTTTCATATTCATTATTACAAATTTTGTTTTTATCCCAAGTTTTTGAAACAAATTCTTACATTTTTGTAGATGATTATAAAGAGATAAGTTTTAAAGTTGATATTCATGAACATTTTTCATGAAAATATAACATTTTTCATTTGAAATGTTTTATATTGTAGGAAAAAATGGATAGTGAGTAGAAGTGTACAATTTTCAATATATGGATTTTTATGTAAGAGTTATGGCATAATTCCTTAAAAATATTAATCATAAATATCCTAAAAAATGTAAAAATGTGAATTCATGACTAAAACTCAATATTATTTAATGTTTTAATGCTGGGTACCTAAATATTATGTCATAGGAATGGTTTAGATAACTTTATAGGTTATGATTTTGTTTAGGCATAAGTTAAAAGTCATCTCTATCTAAAAAGGATAATATGTTATATATAATTATAGTAATTTATAATTAATAGATAAAAACATAAAAAATTGTGATATATATTGGGTTTTAGGGATATTATTATGGTAAAATATCTATGGTGGTGTCGTAACCCTTATGGATTATTTTCCTTTCAATAATTCATTTCATATTTAAATGATGTTAATTTCCAAATAATAATGTTAATTTATCAAGATATAAATAAGGGGATATTTCAAAACCTTCTTATCCTAACAAGATGAATTAAATATCATTATTATTGAAAAATCTTGTTAAAATTATTTTGATATCTTCTTGAGTATTAAAATCACATATAAGAAATTGTTTGACTAATCCAACACCTTTTAATTTTTCCAAAAGTATTTTGGTTCAGGGAAACGTTTTATGGTACAAGGTCATGTAGAAAAATTAGGTGGGCCAAGGATTTAAAATTTATCATCATCAGAGTGATGAAACTACATCAAATCCAGTTATTTGATCATCATTATAGGTTTGAGGATCTCATATGAATTATCAACCCAAAAAAATAAATTGGACATTTACCTAATTTGATTTGGCTGCACCTATGACTATAGATTGAAGATAATGATCTTGGATTGAAGGATCTAAGATCTAACTCCTCTTGATCAACCACATGGGATCCAATAATCTATAGGAACACCATTATTCAAAAATTAGGTGCTAGCACGGAAGTCCTATGACACCTTCGACATCACAGTGATCACCTCGACTCTGTTCATACGATATGAGAATATGTTCTTCAATCAATTACTCAAATAAAGAATTTATCTATCTTGTATGTGAGAGGATATATAGGCTCCCAATTCAATTGGAGTTAATAGTAAAATAATTAGAGTCACTCCTCTACTTGTGTAGTGGGTGGTAAAATACCCGAAAAGGGTTCCCCAACCCCCGTATATTCAATTCCCACTAAATAAGATATAAATGACTCATTATGAAATAATAAATATGTCATAAACATAATTTATATTTTATCACCTACTTCTAATATATAATAAATATATTATGTGAAAAAATCGATTCATTAATTGGACTCTCAATTCCTTAAATATTAAACAAAATTTGAATATTAAAATAATCTTAGTTAGTATAATATTTTTTCCCATATTCACGTAATAACCTGTGATTAATTTAAATAAATAAATATAACTCAATTATTTTATACTCTAATAATACTTTTTTTATTCTTTGGTGATCAATAATACTTGGACAAATCTCAGATAGTATGGTGGGTCTCACCTTATCCTACACACCTATTTAGCAGAATAGGGAAGACACTTGAATATGTTATTGTGTGTAAATATCTTTGACCTTTTCTTGATAGCATTGAATACCATTCACTAACTAAGAGTGGATTCTAGAAACCAATAAAATCCCTTATGGAGACAAGGAAAATTATTAGCAAAACCAAACATTCCATTGCAAACACACATTGTAATATAATATCATTTTCTCATGATTTCTCATAATGAAGGATGGGAAAATTTTGTATCATTCATTTTTACATTATTTTTTTATATGAATGGACATACATACCTTTGACTACATTGGACATGGATTTATAAAGGAACTACCATCCTAATAAACTAGACCCGAGATATCACTTCCTCAACTCAGAAGTGAAAATTTCTATATTGACTATTCAACCAATGTCATACCACCAAAGGATAACCCAAAAGAAGTTACCTCACCATGACTTCAAATTCATGGGTTTTTCCTTACATCAAATTATATGACCAAATGGTACACATTGATAATGATATCATGTTAATATAATAGTACACATGTTCATAGATATGAATAAACAATGAAAATTGAAGAATGTGGTGTTCCTATTAAAGGTCCAGTCCTCATGATTTCACCTACAATAGATCACCAAGTGAAAAATTCATGAGAATAAGCTTCAATGTTTATGGGCTAACAACACCTTATAGTCATACATCAACTATGTCTGATCTGTATGATGTATCTCAAACATAGGACATATGTTTAAGATCAATTTCATAGTATCTCTAGGTTCTAATTATTTCATAATAACTTCTATATCCTTTTAATATAAAAAATAATCTAAGTAAAATTACATTTAAATAGTGGACATAGGAATATAAAAATTATTATGGTAAGAGTACATCATGCATAACTCACTATATGCATGATATGGTAATCTAAATGTACTAATAAAGTTTTCTCTTGGGCATCCATTTTAAAACACTCCCACTTTTAGTAGATCCAAATTGATAACTAATATTGTTTCCTCTTACATTATATGATCATTTTTCTACCAAGTTATGGCTTTAACCATGGGCCTTTCACATTTACATTATGAGTAAATTCTGCTATCTGTGAGTTTAAATCCGTTAGCAAGACATCATAGGAGATGATGTCCTCGAGTAAATCCATTTTTTACTATAAAAAATTTAAATTATGGATAATATTAGTAGTAGAATTATATTAATTTATATTATGAGAATAAATTATATACTATATTTTATTCCATGAACTGGAAAAAATCATTGGGTATTTTCACATTTCTTCTTTAGATTCGTCAAATGTTGCCACATACTCAGTGTTTGTAGATATAACTATTACTAGTTTAAATGATATTCTCCTCCTCATTACCTTATATGAACTTTGATATTATATCATACTGATATAAAGGAATACTTGTATGTGTACTTTTAGAATATGTAACCCTTCCTATCCACATTCTTAGAACATATCCCCCATCTATCCTCAACTACAATCGGGTAGTTCTAACTACATCTGATGCAACTTTCCTATATATAAATGATATATTACTACTATAATTTTTATATTGGAAATATAATTCCTTATATAAATCATGGAATAATTAATTTATCCATCATAGAATCATATGAAATTCAAGTCACAACTTTAATCTTATCCTATGTCGCATACATGCCTTAATGGAGAGATTTATTCCATGTGATAATGGTAACAATTATATCTTGAACTATTTGGACATAAATTTTTTCAATACCATGTAAGTATATATACATTGAATTGGTCTAAGAATCATTTATATCATCCATAGTAGATCTCATTCCGTAGAACATTGGTTTCTACATTAAGACAATCTCTAGAGAGTTACTTTAATTATGGTCTTAATTAATTGTATGACTATTAATAGTTTCCCATATGTTATAAAATATATTTTACATAGAAACCCATTGCTCTTCCACTTAACTATTTTAGACACATTGAAAAAATACATTCCAAATGAATATTCTATGATTTTTTTATTTATATTAACCCAAAACTAGATTTCAGTAACTTTCACCCCTTATTATCATTCTATAGTTTTACCACCCCTTTCAGGCTATGTCATATAGACACATCCCATGATTGGTGGTCATGACATACAATTCTCAGTAAAATTATCAAAGAGAGCAGCTATTTAAAGTAAAATTCTAATGGATTTAGGCATATGACTAGATATTTCAAATCAAGCCTTTTTGGTACCTCTCTTGTACCACTATTGTATAGTCTCACTTGAATACCCACAACTATATTCAAAATAATATTACTTATGTACTTTGATATATGGAATCCATTATTGAATTTTAATTGAACATGTAAATATTATCTTTTTTCCATTTACTACTTACTTATAGGATTCATTAATCTCAAAGAATAATTTATCATTGCCTATAGTGAATATAAAACAATTACCATGGATTTATCCTTTCTATGTAATATGTGTCTCTAGAACATTTCTATTTACACATGCTATTGTGGAACATGTTCCTATGAAAACTACTTCTGTATTTATAACACTGAAAAAACTTTAGTCAACATTTCTCTCACTATCTCAAATATAGATATACACCCTTTTATCAAAATACATTATAACACTATACTATAACATTTCAATATTAGTGATTTCTGTAATATCCCTCGAGAAATTAAGGATAATTACTTCAATACACTATGTGTTTTTCTTGATGAATTTTTTTATATCCTAAAAAAACAATTTCATCCAAAACCACGTTCTCTCGACATAAAGGTCATATATCATACTATAATGCACATGATATCCATTTTTCATTATAGTTGGCATATTATTGTGGGATTACACCTCTATTTTCAAAGCATGTATTGAAAAAAATGGAATTATCTTCAATAAAAATGTATCGTAAGATTGATTATCCTTTTACATACTCCACGAATCTGATTTTTATTAGGAAATGTTGGGTTAGGAATTACTCTATGCTATATTTTAATGCTCAATGTTTTCATGTAAGAATCATCATCGATCATCCTTACAAGTATCATAATTTTTTATGTGGATAACATAATGCAAGTATATGAATTACTCCATAGAACATTATAATGATTGATGAATGCTTACTCAGGGTATTCTTCAGAACACTAGCATTATGAAACTCATATCCTTTTACCATGAATATACCATACTTCACTTTCATATTCCTTAAAAACTTAATGTAATCTTATGAAGTATATATACCACTATATTATCCTTGGGATATTTCACACTCTCTAGATGAACTTATTTTGAATGATATGTGACTTACCTTTATATGTAATGGTTTCTTTATACAAAAATATGTATATCCATATTACCTAAGGGTTAAACTCCAAAGTTTCTAAATACCATAATTGGTACATCCTTGAAATCCATATCAGTTTTTCTAGAAAAAGAATATACTTTCCACAACTGGGTATTAAAGTCTTACATTAAGTGTTTACAATTATTCAAAAATTACTAAACCTTTGGTTGAGTATAAAAAATGACAAAAAATTCAATTCAATAATGGAATAATGTATCCCTTTGTCCCATAAAAGTGATAAATATTTCGGTGATTCTTAACAAAAGTCCAACTATGCTCAATATAATTGAAAATTATAAGTTTTTTACTTATCCTCAATGATTTATTAATTAGTTACTCTATTAAAATACACAAATGTGATAGGATTTTCTTATTTAATACCAATGATGAATTATATAAAATTTAAATTAAATGATGAATATACCTAAATAATTCATGACTACATGCTTGTTTATTTTAGTTCATTGAATTTCAAAATTTATATATTTATATCATGAAGTGAAAAGAAAGTATCCTCTTATTTAATGCAATATATATTTTTATTAAAGGATGTTGTGAAGGTTACATTGGTGTTACAATTTCCAGGACACTTCTCACCTTGTATATCGAATTATTCACCATAAAAAATAAATACTTTACTTTATTTAAGTTCATATTTACTTAGAGAACCTATCGATAAAATGCAATTAATTATTTTATCCATACTTCACATTTTTTAATCTTAAAAAAACTTGAGTAAATGGTTGATAAATATATTATAATAGGATATATTTAAATACCATGATCCATAATTCATATTTAGACATATCCAGTGCAATCATATGCCCATTCATGTAAAGCTTCACTTCCACCTCACAAGCTTCTCAGCTATGAAACAACATGTGAAATCATCAATTTCCTAATGTTATATCAATAAATAAAAATTAATAGTGATGATATCATTATGAAATAACCATATTATGTGTCATACATGAGTCTCCAATATTCATTTTTATCACCCTTTCTTCTTAAGGAGGCTTAACAGGTATCAGGGACACCTGCACCTTGAATTTATGATATCATAGTACTTTGTTCAAGAGATTGTATTACACTTGTATATTCATGATAGTTTATAAACCTTTACTTTTCAATAGTTATCTTCATGTATTTTTTGTATTACATTACATTTTTTACACAAAAAATATAACATATTAGTACTTTTATCTTAATTAGTGATTATACATTACCGATTTATTTAATCATCAAATATCTCCATCTATTTTATGAAACTCTAGTATCCATGTCTATTAGACCTATAATACTCTATCACATGATTATTCTAGTGGAAATTATACTTTAAACCCCTACTCATAGTTTAAAATCTTTTATTATTCCACTACTTAGGGAGTTTCTAGGTAGGAACTAGACTGACTAACAACATTAACATATGGATCATTGATCTATTGAGTCAAGTCTCAACTTAAGAAATCATAAACATGATTTTATCAATGCTTCCCTCTAAATTTTCAAAAATATAGATTTTTATACTCTATTGATTTCAACATTATTAAAGTAAACCCATTACACTCTAATAATTAATTGATAGTAGAAGGAACCCCCCGAATTTGTTTGCTGAGCACCCGATACACCCATTTTTTTTTCAAATTTTAGGATGGAATGCATTAATGACTTAATATTTCTTTCAGGGGTTTTTATTGTTTTAAAAAAATTTGATCCTTCTCTACTAAATATTTTCATACCGGGTTTTCACTCTCATAAATGACCATGTATTAAAAAAATAAATTCATTGCATCCTCATGAATTTTTCCATTTATTAATTTATGTGTTTCTTATAAACATTTAAATGCAAAAAATAATAAAAAATGTGTAAATTAAATAAATAACTAAACATGTCTTGAGAATATAATAATGGTTTATCCATGAAACTCAATGTATCAACCATGACATATGTGTATCATACTTGAGTTGGGTCTTGATTCATGATGCAACTCACCGCCAGTCCAGTGTTCTCACTTCTCCTCTGGTATACCACCTAATCTTGGTTCAGCCCATGTCTTACCTCGACATCATTAATAGTAACAATTTACTCACACGCATGTGAGGGGGTCTTAGGAAGAAAAAATGCATACATAAACATTGATGGATGCGTAGACCCTTATACATATTTAAGTGAAGATGAAGATATGAAAACCATCAAAAAACATATTTAGATATTACAAACATTAGACACAATTATAATATATTATTAAATAAAATATGACATGAACAATCAATTACCAACACTAGTTTATGAGTAAACTAAAAGGTCAATAAAATTAAAATGCCAAAAAAAAATTTTTGTGGGCATTTCAATAAATTAAATAAATTATTTCAATTTAATTAATTTAATTTCATTCAATCCCCTAATTAATTTAATTTTTATCACAAAATTTAATTAATAAATTATTTTAATTTTATAAAAAAATAAAATATTATATTTTAAAATAATAAAATTATTATTATTTTTAATCCATAAATTAATAAATTATTTTTTTTATTTTAAAAAAATTGGGCCAAAAAATCCTTCCCATACCCATTATGTTTCAAGCCGACCTAGTGCAATCTCATTCTAAGTTGAGTAGATTTCATGGATGGATGTTTTGGATGAGGAAGACCCACCTTGGCTCAGTTTAGATTAGGAAGACCTTCAAAAAATCATTGTGGGATGTTTTGGGTCAGATGAGACCTGCGGAAGGCATGTGGGCTGGCCAAACAGGGCATGGGTACCTCAGCGGTCATGCCTAGTGTGGAGGAGTCCAATGTCATTGATGGAATGGTAGACTAATGTGCCTCAAGTGGGGAGGCAGTATACACTATAGTGGCCATGCAGGGTGAAGTCGTGCTAGTGATGGGATCATAGTGGTTTGTGGAAGTGAAGATGGTTTGCAGTGGGGCCGAACGATCGTGGAATTCATACTAGTCGGAACCTTCAACATTCGGGGGTAGTGACCTAGAAGGGGATAAAGAGGTGGCATGTCAAGTCCAATTGTGGATGATGTCACAAACCAACCCAGGTCAACCCTGAACTGGTTACCTAAGACGATCAGTGACAAAGACTGAAGGGTGTTCCTAATCCCCATGGGTAAACAACTAGCGCCATGCATTAAAATAAAGAAATTGGGAACACTTTTCCCCATGAACAAAAAAATGAAAATCAAACTGAATAATAAAAATAAGTGATCATAGAGGAAATAGATAAACTACTATATGTACATCTATGTGACCTCATGGGTCACTACCAAACACAGAACCATGCTCATTCTAAGAGCGATCCGTAACTAAAAGAACCTGAAACTAAAAAGATAAAGTAGGAATGAGCACCGAAATGCTGAGTAGGGATGACAAATATAAACAACACCATATTCCCCATATCTAATGTGAAAACCATTATTTTAGTTTGAAAATATAAAATATAAAAATAAGTTTTTCCATTCTTTTATCAAAATAAGTAACAGAAAACTATTTTTAAGAAAAACTCATTTTAATTTAACTTTCCAAAAAATCTCCCAAAAAGCATAAGTTATTTCAATAAATTATTTTAAAAACAAACTAGTGATAGAATAGGTATTTTAATATAAAAATAAAGGTAAAGGTTTCATGAGATCAAATAACCAAAAGTTCCATAAAATAAAGTAGGAACATACAAGTATTTAATCATGGGTGTTTCATAAACATCCCTAGAGAAATCCCTAGATGTACTCAGTTCGGAACCACCTATCAGTATATGGTGAAACTATATAGTCAATAACCAACTATCCGCCCTAAACAGACCAATCCAGTGACAAACCCCACCTTTCCACTCAACTAATCTTGGGGGTAACAACTCATATAATTGGGGGTGATAAGAAACCATCACTCAACCCTCTAGATGAAACCCAGGAAACCCATTGTAACAACCCAGACTTGAACATCCACCTGAACAGTGCTAAACGAGACAGGTGTTACTACCTTAGGTGCACCTCCCCGAATTCCAAAGGCTGCCAACTAGCAATGAGGTTATAATAGGTATAGTGGGGAGGATATACCCTCTTAGAGGAGGAAAAATAATGGTACTGGTTCAAGTAATAATATATATCATACAACAGAAATAAACAACTCATCAAAATCAAACTAGACCCACATAGAGGAAGTACAAACAATAACAATAAAAAATAGAAGCAATATATAAGAAAGTGCAAATTAAAGTAAACACAACAACATGCTAAACACTTGTAACAACTAATAGAACGGAAAATTCATGCATCTATAACAAGTTAATATAAGAAAGGGGCACCAATGGCTAACTAATAGTAGCTACAATAACAAGTAAGCATGATGATACAAAATTGAAACTAAAAAAAGTAAATTCCAACCACACATGATCTCATGGTCTATACCATCTCCATGAAACAACTAATATAGTCCATCTCCTGAAGCTGACCTCTTTCTTGCATGTAAATCCACAAAATCTACACGTGTCCTGAAGGGCCCATGCAGGGTGTGAGAAGAATCTCAGTAGGATACCACCCAATGGTGCATACCTAATATAAGTGTTTAAGTATGCATGAATTTATAAGGAAAGAAGTCAACAGTATGATGAAAAAATAATCCTAAACTCTATTAGTGCTCAGCAGCCACCATGGAGTGTCACCTGATTCGGCCAATGCTGGAATCTATGTCATGTAACCTGGAACCATATTCCCCCTAACACCGCATGTCTCAAGTACCGACATCCTGAATGAACGCCCAAGAAGTGGTAACTCAGAGAAATAACAATGCTTGTCCTCAAATAAGTAACGAGAGGGACAATTATTCCTTCCCTCAAATAAAGCAACCGAAGGGATAATGATGTCTGCCCTAAAATTAGTAACCGGAGGGACAACGATGTCTTCCCTCAATTTAGTAACTAAAGGGACAGCGACGTCTTCCCTCAAATCATGGCGAGCCTTTATCCCCAACCCGATAGCCTCAATGATATCCCCTGAAGGCTCCTCACCTTCCACGTGTCTTCCTATGAAAAGAAACCACAACCAATAGTACCTATACCGCAACTAACGGGGGCATTTACCCACACGAGTGGTCAAAACCACATCATCACAGAGTCTCTCTATTTGCACACTAATCAAAGTTTCTGGGTGAGTGGTAATCACCAAAATAGTATCTGAGCCACAACATCTCTGGCACCTCATTCCCCTACGACCATGTCTCTTAGTATCTGAGGGCCTTTCCATCCAAGTAACCCAGACCATTCCCAACCTGACAGTCTCACTACCTCTATCCCGATGTCCATGACTCCCAATCCCATGGTCAAAACCACCCAAATTAGTCCTTTCCAAGCCCAACCTGTGATCAAAATCACTCAAGAAATATCCAGGCCATGCCCAATACAACCCAAAGGGTTCCAGCATATGAAATTTAGCAATTACATATATAATCAAAGAATCACTTGAAAACAGGAAAACAAACTAAATAGTTGAATTGCACTAGCCCAACTGCTATCACACAGCAGCACTGAGGTCTTGAATGCCTCTTATACATTTAATCATGCTTAAACAATATAAACTTAGCAATTTAATCATCACAATTAATTTTAAAACCATTTTGGCATACCTGGCCAAAATGCCCCATTTGAGCAATGACCCCTCGCCCAACCTCACTCAAGAAAAACAAGGTAAGGAAATACCCAACGACATCCCACAGGTCTAACAATTAATTCAATATGTAATATTATATAGAAGGGGTCCCACTCAAAAATATCCGAAGACGCGCCAAAGGCCGTGCCACCCAAATGTTCACTAAAACACAAAACAAGGTATGCACCACCTACCTAAGACTAGTAGATGTAAGCACATCCGATATCGAGATCCAATTCAAATGTGATCTTTATAGATCTACATTTTCTCCAAATCTCAGCAACTCTACTCAGATGAAATTTTCGGTGTGTGAGGCAAAGAAACTGGAATGAAAAATGGTGCATGAATTTAACCTTTCCGATGCGATCCCACAGCCACCGACAGAATGAAGAACAGATGTCAGATGATGATTATAGGGTAAGAATCATTCTTTGGAATTTTGGAACGGACCTGTTCTGAAGTTGGGTAAGAAGAAGTTGTTTTCTGAAATAATACGTGACACTCTTCCATGTAATCAAATAAAGATAAAAATGAACAACATATATAAAGGGCTACACTCCGTGTAGTACCCTTGTCTGTACTCTGACTTAAGTGGAGGTATCCACACATCTTGGACATGCCACACGGGTCAACACATGGCTAGGACTCAGCCAGTACACTAAAGAAAAAATACACAGTGTGTCAAGCAACACTACACATCATGTTAGTATGAAATTATAACATAGTCATCACACAACATGTACTCAACAAGCACGTGGCCAGTACATGCCTAACCCACACACAACATGTACTTTGGAGTACATAGCATGTTATTTGGAAATTTTCAGAACTTCCCATATTTTCCCAGTTTTCTTAGAAATAAATCAAAAATTCAAATAGGTTTGGGATTTTGACCCATTCCAAAAACCTGAGTTCTTACAATCTCCACACCTTAACATAGCTCATCCCTGAGCTATCAAACGATACCTAGAGATGGCACCGAACATAACACCCCGATCAAAGTAACCAATAATACCCCAGTCTTAATGGTTCTATCTAAATTCCTCAAGGGGCTCCCCACCTTAGGATTTTACTAACTCGATATCAACTCGACAAAATCAAATCAAGCAATGGTTTACTAACCTGTTTTTAGATCCATGGTCCTCTCATGACACATCATCACCCCTTCCCCTCATTGGTGCTCCCATGTTGTTTCTGACACCCAAACATTTCTTGAACCATATCAATGTCTGCCTCCATGAGGTTCTGCATTCCATGGATGCTCAAAACAAACCTTGTGCCTAGCACCTCAAGTAACCCACATCCTCGATGCCTCGATGCCCATATAACCTCAAGTAACCTGCATCCTCGATGCTCATGATGCTATGCAACTCATATATATATATATATATATCACACACCCGATATGGCACCAATCCCACTGACCAACATCTAGTCAGTCCGCATAAATCATGTGCACCTTGTGCACTCAAAGCGGACATTCCCCAATAGGCCATGCCAAAACAAATTCAAACAAACAGATCACAGACACACCCACGGTGTACCTATAACCATCATTGGCTCACCAGCCTGCTCAGCCTATGGTAGCTCCATGACATGCACCTGGCCTGAAGTACAACTGCCTGATGCCTGACCTCCCTACGGTGCTGCTCTAGTCACCGGCCACTGACCCCTCAGCTGGGGGCCACTATCATTGTCATGTCCTCTACGTGTAGTTGAAACTCGGCTACCCTCTCTTGGTACTGAACCTGAACCAACTCTAGATTCCATAGTCTGTCCTGGTCCCTGATTACCAGCAATTAGAGAAGGTTTTCTGCATAACCTCCCGAGATGCCTAACCTATCCACATGCCTGGAACTCCTTTGGAGATCTATCGCACTGAGTCTGAACATGACCTGGATATCCACACTGAAAGAAAACCACTAAAGAACGTCTACATGGTGGTCTATATGAGTCCTTGTCTTGACTTCCCTATTGTAACTCATCCCTTCCTCACTTCCTGCTATCTAAACCATCACCTGAAGCCATCACCTAACCAACCTGGGGCCTATCCCTCTGGCCACCCTTTGCTATAAGTGCCTGATTCACCACCTTTGAGAATGAACCCATCCTGAAGATATTAAACTAGATCCGAATGGCATGTCTTAATCCTTCCTCAAAGTGACTCACCCTTTCCACATCATCGATTACCATACCAGGTGCAAAACGAGACAACTCAGTGAAAGTAGCTGCATAGTCCATGACAGACATGTCTCCCTGATGAAGGATCAAGAACTCCCAAGCTCTCTATGCCCTTAGTATCTTTGGGTAAAAGTACTCAAAAAACCTATCCTCAAAGTCCTTACATGCTAGTATTTCATACCTGTGAGCCTGAACCTTCACATCCCACAAATGCTTCGTCGGTCCTCTCATCATGTATGTCACCAGATTGACCCTCCACCTTGGAGGCATCTCGAGCTTCTCGAAGATCATCTACATGCTCTCTATCCTGTTTTCTACTGCCTGTGGACTACCCTCACCCTGAAAAAGAGGCATGTTATATGACTGGAACTCCCACGTCAGATATGCCATAGACGACTCTGTACTCTGAGCACCTCTATTGATCCCCTGCAAGACACGTACCAGGATAGTCCGAAGCTACTCATCGAGCCACAGCCCGAATGCTGCCAAAACCAACTGCTTCCCTACCTTCACTAGATCCTGAACCTGATTCTGTCCCTGATCTTGTACCTGCGGCTCATTCTCTACCTTCCCCTCAGGATTCTAAACCTAATCATGCTCCTGCGGCACTATACCATCTCCCTCCTAATGCTTCATCTGAGTCGTCTAAGAGAAAACCATTGAATACCATAAATGGTCATACATCCCACATATATAAAAATAAATACATATATAACACAGATAAGTAAAGTAGTAAAAATGTAGCACATAACTACTACACTTAATCTCCCCCACCACAACCACGCCCCATGGTATCCCAGCCTCATTGCCTCCTTACCCGCACACAACAGAGCCAAGTATCAAATGTACCTCGGGCCAGGACCATCCTGACAACCAACATTGCCTCAAACCAATGACCTAGTCACCTATTCCTGGTGACCAAAATCACCCCAACCATAGTACCTACTTGATCATATAAGATCCATGCCCAAATATCCTATCACATGCAATTCACAATATATAAAGCATGACATAGTACATTGCATTAAACTAGAAATTCTATCAAGAATTTCACATATCACATTTCAAAAACATTCAAATCATGGAATTTGATATTATTCACATGGTATTATCACTTCAAAAAGTATACGTGTAGTTATGAAATTGAAATACCCAAAAAATGTGTCTATAAAAATTCAAACAATCACGCCTTTCCGTACTCGGCCAAGGTCCAATTCTCCCTTACCGCCCCCGGGTTAAGGGTTACATATCACAATCAATAACATCACACACCAAGTGATCCATTGAGGTGGAAATCATATAAACTGTAATCTAAGAAAAAGAAAATAGCAATTCCCACCCATGGAAACTTGGTCCATCCCTCGTACCTGGGGTTGCAGACACCCAATCACAAGATAGAAACCGAGTTCCAGTAACAACCTATCTCCAACCTACCATATCACAAATAGTAAAACCATCAGAAATAAAAAGATAAGACTCAATATCATTAATATACAGAAAAACACTGCTACTAAATCCCTATCAATAAATCCTCTGATACCACTTTGTAACGACTCAGACCCAAACAGCCACCCGAATAGTGCTAAACGGGTCGAGTGTTACTACCTTAGGCGCACCTCTCCGAATGAAAAAGGTTTTCGACTAGAAGAGAGGGTCTGATAGGTATAAAGGGGAGGATATACCCTCTCATAGGAGAAAAAATAATGGTAGTGGTCCAAGTAATAATATATACCATGCCACAGAAATAAACGACTCAGCAGACTCGAACCAGACCCACATAGCGGAAGCAAAAACAATAGTAATAAATATCAGAAGCAATATATAAGAAAGTGAAGTGTAAAGTAAACACAAAAACATGCTAACCACTTGTAACAACTACTAGAATAGACAATTCATGCATCCATAGAAAGTCAATATAAGAAAGGGGAGCCAATGGCTAACCAATAGTAGCTATAATAACAAGTAAGCATGCTGATAAATAATGGAAACTAAACAAAGTAAACTATAGAAAATCATGAACTAAAGGTCCATACAATATCCATGAAATAACTAATACAATCCATCTCCTGAAGATGACCTATTTCCTACACGTAAATCCATAAATTCTACACGCGTCCTAAAGGGCCCGTACAGGGTGTGAGACGAATCTCAGTAGGATACCACCCAATGGTGCATACCTAATATAAGTGTTTAAACATGAATTTATTTATAAGGAAAGTAGTCAAAATTACGATGCACAAATAAACATAAAATCTACTAGTGCTTAGCAACCACCACAATGTTTCACCTACTTCGGCCAATGCTGAAATCTCTGTCATGTAACTCGGCACCATGTGCCCCCTGACACCGCGTGTCTCAAGTACCGACGTCCCGAAGGCATGCCCAAGAAGTGGTAACTCAGAGGAACAAAGATTCCCATCCTAAAATAAGTAACCAGATGGACAATGATGTCTACCCTCAAATAAAGTAACCGGAGGGACATCGATGTCTCCCCTCAAATCAGTAACTGGAGGGACAACGATGTCTGTCCTCAAATTAGTAACTGGGGGGACAATGATGTCTGCCCTCAAATCACAGCGAGCCTATGCCCCCAACTTGATATCCTCAATGAAATCCCTTGAAGGCTCCTCACCTTCCACATGGCTTCCTAAGGCAAGCACCCCCTAAATAATAGTACATAAACCACAACTAATGAGGGCCTCTTCCCACACGAGTGGTCAAAACCACCTCATCACGAAGTCTCTATGTGTGCACACTACTCAAAGTTTCCGGGTGAAAGAAAATCATCAAAATATTACCCAAGCCATAAAATCTCTAGCACATCATTCCCCTATGACCATGTCGCTCAGAATCCGATGACCTTTCCATCCAAGTAACCCAAGCCATGCCCAACCTGACAGTCTCACTGCCTCAATCCCGACATCCATGATGCACAATCCCGTGTTCAAAACCACCTAAAGTAATCCAGGCCAAGCCCAACCTGTGATCAACATCACTCAAGAAATATACAGGTCATTCCCAACACAACCCAAAGGGTTCCAGCATATGCAATTAAAAAATTACATATATAATCAAAGAATCACTTTAAAATAGGAAAACAAACTAAACAGTTGAATTGAACTATCCCAATGACTATCAAACAACAACACTGAGGTCTTGAATGCCTCTAATACATTTAATCATGCTTAAACAATCTAAACTCAGTAGTTTAATCATCAAAATTCATTCTAAATCCATTTTGTCATACCCGACCAAAATGCCCCATTTAAGCAACAACCCCTCGCCTGACCTCACTCAAGAAAAACATGCTAAGGGAATACCCAATGACATCCTATGGGTCTAATAATTAATTCAATATGCAAATAAAGATAGAACGGGTCTTGCTCAAAAATACCCTAAGACACACCAAAGACCACACCACCAAAATGTCCACAAAAACACAAAATAAGGTATGCACCACCTACCTGAGACTCATAGATGTAGGCAAGTCCAATATCGATCTTCAATTCAAAGCCAATATTCGTAGATCTACGTTTTCTCCAAATCCCGAAAACTCTACTCAGATGGAATTTACGGTGCATGAGTCAAAGAAACTAGAACAAAAATGGGTATGTGGGTTTAACCTTTCCGATGTGATCCTGTAGCCACTGACAGATTGAAGAACGGACGTCGGATGATGATTCTAGGGTAGGAAACATTTTTTGGAATGAACCTGTTCCAATGTTGGGGAAGAAGAAGTTGTTTTCCGAAATAAGACACAGTGCTCTTCCAATTAATCAAATAAAAATAAAAATACATGGAATGTATAAAGGAGTACACGTTGTGTAATAGCTTTGTCTGTACTCTGACTTAAGCAGAGGTAGCCACACGTCTTGGATGCACCGCACGGGTCGACACATGGATAGGACTCAGTCGGTACACGGAAGGAAAAATAAATAGTGTTTCAAGCAACACTACACATCATGTTAGTAGAAAATTATTACATGGTCATCACACGACATGTACTCGACAAGAACACAACTGGTACATGCCTAACCCACACACAATGTGTATTTTGGAGTACACGATGTGTAATCTGAAAATTCCTAGAACTTCCCATATTTTCCCAATTTTCTCAGAAACAAATCAAAAATTCAAACAGGGTCGGGATTTGGACCCGTTCCAAAAACCCGGGTTCTTACACCCATGATAATAATATACCGTGTAAGTAGGAGTCCCTCACATGCAGGAATCACCTTACCTACCTCACCGCACTAGCCTATCCAAAAAATGACACCACCTATATGATAACCCACAAGAGGAAATCCATAATAATTGTGCCCATAATATTAAAGACCAATCATAAGTGCCAACCAGGTCATAACATCACATAAGATTTTGAACCATTTTGAATCCAAATTTTCACTTCCAAAATGACATAAGGTACCAACCGGGCCATTAATACTATCACTCCAATATATCAAAAAAATATTTCAAACCATTTATAAAAAAAATTTGAAACACCACTTCCACAAACACGTATCATAAATTCCATCACATTTTCCTAACCGAATTAAATTTCCAAATCCATTTCCAATTCTTGGTTAAAAATACAAAACACACTTAAAAAGTTTCAAACATGCCTTCATGTCATATAATTGTCAAACTACCCTTTGATGTGTCAAAAAATCCAAGTTTTAGATAACACATTTAATCAAATAATTTAAGTCCCACAAAAAACACACAGCAAGCTAGTAATCTTTTAGAAATATTCTAAAACAGTTAGGATACTTCACATTTAAAAGCAACTTGTAAATAGTCTTTGAAATTTTATATAAATAAATGAGAACCCAATTCCAAGAGGCACAATAAATTTTTCTAAACACATAGATATGAATATATTGATGTATATATATACCAAAAAAATATAAAAACACACTTTTAAAATGTTATGAAATCAAGGAAATCATATTAAAGGCTCAAACATAGGGAACTAACCTACAAGAAGCAAAACAATCTAAAACAATTTGACCATTGAAGATTTTTATGAAGACCACCCCACAATTTCTTGAACATATATATATATATATATTATACCATTTAAACCCATGAACACATTCCCCTCACCATGAGGAAACATGTACAAGGGGCTATATATATGTGTACCCATGTTTGTGTGAACAAGCCTTCCTGAAGTCTCCAATGCTCTGATTAATTAACCAAGAAGGACCAATAATTAATAAAGTCCCAAAAATAAAGGTTAGAAACAAATTAATGGAATAAATCCTTACCTCGAGTAGTGTCACTAAGACAATACGAGCCAATACAATATGCCTTCAAAAGTAGACCTTGGAACACACCTGAAGACGACCCGAGGAGCCCACTACATGCCCTAGAAACAATAGGGGAATAAAAAATCACCTCATAATAAACCGTAGGGTTCGTCCGGATGTAATAGGGTGTCAGACAGAGGGGAAATCTGCTAGAATGAGGGAATAGGAGGAAGATGAGGGCATACCTTGAAGTGGTGACTGCGAAACTAGTGGAAATATGGGTAGAATTGCCGAAGAAGGGAGGGTCGAAGGAGGGGTGGCATGAAACCATGGGAGAGGAGGTAGGAATGACTCACGTGACATAGGGAGGATAGGGGATAAGTAACATGGTAAGAGAAAAAAATAAAGAAAATAAAAAAATCTGTTTTTAAAATTCTGGGCAACCTGCATGGTTTGTGCATGGTTTACCAGACTATGTGCTAACCATGCACTAGTCACTGCCTAGGCTAGGAACTCTCTCATGGTTACCATAAGGAAGACATATGATTGGGAAAACCATACTCCAACCATTCCAAATAGAACTGTACCGATGACAGACCCTCACACACAATTTCGGGATGGTTACTCTTAATTATGCGCAACTCGTGCATAGGATCCCTCCTTGCTTGAAAATTTTAAAATTTAACCCAGAGAAGCCCTCAATCAAAAAAAAGATAGAAATAATTTAAATAATTAAATTTTTGAGGTTGGGGTGTGACAATTCACCCCACCATAAAAACATTATGCCCTAGAAATTCACCCAGTCAAACGATAAATAAAACTCAAGCTTGAAACTGGACAAGGCCAATGAAACCATGAAATCATTGTGACCATTCATTATACTAGTCACACCCAACCATCTCTAAGGGAAAACACAATTAGGAGAACCATAAGGGAAATATGAGTGTTCTCCCCACCATAAGAAATTATCTAGTACCAACAACCGCAAAAAGAGACCACAATAAGATCCATGTTGGGTATCCCCACCATTTAAGAACCGACCAACTTAGAAAAAATAAGAAATTTCCATCACTATCCTACTATAGAACTAACAACATGAACCAAAGTAGAAACCCCCAACATAGACCAACCATGTAACTCCCTCACAGACAAAACTACACCATAAGGGGGCCGCAACAAAAAATCCCAAATTAAGAAATGATCCAAACCACGATTTATCAACTCCACAGGACAAAAGAATATCCAAAATGAACACAACACAGACCTAAAACAAAACCATTAATAGAAAACTTTTCAAGGGTCCAAAACCATAAGTAATGATTAAAAATAGGGAGGTTTACAAGGACACAAGGACACCAAACCTTTCACATCCAAAATGGAACTTTCAAAAAAAAAATACCACAATGATGAAATGAGGCCTCTAAGAATTTTTCAAAAAAATGAAACATTAAAAGATGAATATGATACAACTGATACGTAAACTATATCTATCCTGAAACTAGAGACAAAAATAGTGTTAGGGTCCTCCACACCCAAAGATTCCTGACTATGTGAAAAGATTCACTCCAGTACCTATGGATATAGCCCTAATGTCTTGAAGCATTTGTTGCCCCATAGTCAGGAGCTGATATCCTTTAGCCATGAATTTCTCCTTTAATTGATGCAACTTTTAGGAAATACCTAAATGAACTAGATGGACACATCATCAGCAAAAATCAGGAGTATTTTCACAAGATGGAATTCAAATTCTTGAACTAACCACACTGGAAGCACACAAGCGGTCGACCCGGTGAAGGAAAAGTTGATACCAACAGAAGAGACATATCAGGGATAGGTTCCCCTGGTATATACCCTATAAAAAATGGGGAACCCTTAGGGGTACCAAGAAAAAAATTAACTTCTAACCGCTTACATTTCAAGAACCAACTCTACCAAAAACACATCATCCAAAAACTCCCCAAACCGATCTTCCGACGCTACCTCTGAAGAAAATGAAACCATTCCATTAACATGGTCAACATATCTTTTCACCGTGAGTTGACCTTTCCAAGAACCCATGATCTTAGGAACTTTCCTCTCATTCACTTCCTAAATAATAGAAAATTGGGTTAATGTGGCATTGAAGATGGCTTAAGACATCCTAACTTGCAATGAGAATGGAACAACCACCTTCCATCGATCCAATCCTGGACCCTCATACAAACTCAAAATAGGTTAAACCCTCACCGCTTTAGGTGTTCCTGAAGATTATTTCGAATTCTCTAAGACACTCCATTACCCATAACAAAACTCAATCACTATAGAAAATTGGAAAGAACCAAAATAAACCCACCACTCCACTATGAGTCTGGTAAAGGACATAGACCGGGAGACACAAGAAACATCTGGGAGGTAGCATAATCTGAATAAAAAAAGATTAGAAAACTTAATCAAAACCCAACCAAAGCTATAAAAAGGACATATCCAACCAAACGCCAAGCTCATATACCAACACGTCACAAACCAAATCGAATACGAATCAAATCTCAACAAAAATTAAACTACAATAACATCACAAGACAAACCAAGAATCCTCTTTTGAAAATCATAATTTTCCAAATTCACCCACTTTTAAATTTAACCACTTTTGAAATCAATGAACATTTTAAATTTAAAAAATAATTCAAACAAGTATTATTAAAAATAAAAAACACCATCACAATTTTCTCTTTAAAACAAAAAATCTCTTGAGAAAAAATCCCCATTTTCTAAGTCAATTCTTTAATTTTTTAAATATTCCCCCACGACATCCGAGAAACTATCACATATATGTGAATCCCACTTCATCTTATATCATACACACATACATACCAACATAAAATTTCCATAGACAGATGCACATGTGAACGTCTATAAGGTATACCAAGGGCCACACATACCCTTTCTCTATCAAAACCAAGAATTTTCAACTTGATTCTCACTTCAAATTTTATAATACCATTTGAAATTCAAAACAGTTTCCCTTTCATTCTCGAAACAACCCATGGTTTTTAATTTTTGAAATCCAACCTCTGAAAATCAATCCTCCTTTCATAACTCAAGAAAACACCCCAAAACCAATTTAAATTTACACAATCCAAAACCATAAGTGGTCATGCCTAGCCTGGCTATATAGTTTAGTAGACCATGATCCAAGTAATCACCAACCACTATGAGTGTCTTCAACCATACACTCTAGATCCAGATGGGCCACCACTCCATGCAATTCCTCCATGAAACACTATCTCACTCCCTTGGTCACCCCATCAACATAAACCAAAACAAAAGGCTCAATTCCCAGACTACCCATGGAAACTTAAGGATCAGAATGAGCAAGAGTTCATGATGATCATACCATACCTACCTCCCCAGTACTGATAGTCCTTGTCTCTAACTACCTAAAACCCCAAATAACAAGATCCTACATTGATACCGTTTTGTCAAAAACTAACCTGGATCAACCCTAAACTAGTTAGCTAAGTTTATCTGCAACAAGGTTTGAAAGGCATTCCCGATCCCCATAGGCTGGAAACTAGTTTTTGAAATCAAAATAAAGAAGTAGGGAATGATTTGGCCCATGAAAAAAAGATAAAAAAATAAATGAAAATAAAATTGAATAATAAAAATAAGTGCTTGTAGAGGAAATACATAAACTGCAACACATACCTCTATTTGATCTCATGGGTCACCACCAATCATAGAAGCACACTCACTCCAAGAGAAATCCAAAAATGTAGGACCCTAAAGCTAAAAATATAAAGTTGGCGTGAGCACTAGAATACTCATTAGGATGCCAAAAATACAAAACGCCCTATGACCCATATCTAAAGTGAAAAACATTATTTTTAGTTTGAAAATAGAACATATAAAAATAAGTTTTTACATTTTTTTATCATTATATGTAACAAACCACTATTTTTTAGAAAAATTTCTTTTCATTTCACTTTCCATAAAAATTACCAAAACAAACAAGTTTTTTCAACAAATTATTTTAAAAACCAACTAGTTCTAGAACAAGTATTTTAATTTAAAAAAAATGTAAAGGTGTCATGAGATAAAATAAACAAAAGTGCCCCAAAATAATGAAGGAAAAAACAATTATGTAATCATGGGTGTTTCCTAAACATACCTAGAGAGATCCCTGGATGTACTCTATTTAGAACCACCTGTTGGCATATAGTGAAACTCCATAGTCAATATCCAACTAGCCGCCCTAAACTTACCAATCCAGTGACTCACCCCACCTAGCCTCTCAACTAAAACAGGGGGTACTAACCTGTATAATTAGGGTTGATAATAAACCATCACTCGACACTCTAGATGACTCCTAGGAAATCCATGGTAATAATATACTTTGTAAGGAGATCATCTCAAACGTAACTCACCTTACTTACCATCACCACACATGCCTAACCCAAAAAATGACACCACCTATAAAATAACCCAAAACGGGAAATCCCTAATAGGCGTTCCAATAATATTAAAAACCAATCATAACTTCCAACTAGGCTATCAAATCACATAAGAGTTTGAACCATTTCAAAAACAAATTTTCACTTCTAAAATCGCATAATGTTCCAACTGGGGATTTAATACTATCACTCCAAAATATCATAAAAATATTTCAAACCATTTATAAAACAATGTGAAACACCACTTTCACAAAATTTTTCCAAATGGGCCTTTATATTTTCCAAACAAAATTCAATTTCCAAATCCATTTCCAATTCTAGATTAAAAATACACAACACACTAAAAAAGTTCCAAAAAGGCCTTCATGTCATTTAATTTTAAAACTAAACTTTGAGGTTTAAAATAAGAAAAGTTTTAGATAACACATTAAAAAAAATAAATTAAGTTAAAAAACACAAGTCACAAGCCATGAATCTTTTAGAACTATTCTATAACACTTAGGATACTTCACATTTAAAAGAAACTTGTAAATAGGCTTTGACAAGTTATATTAATAAATGGGAAACCAATTCCAAGAGGAATAATAAATTTTAAAAAACACCTAGATATGTATATATGAATGTATATATATACCAAAAAAATATAAAAACACAATTTTTAAATGCTAAGAAATTAGGGAATTCAAATTAATGACACAGACATAGGGAACCTACCTCAAAAAGGTAGATGACAAAGCTGAAACACTTAGGCTCTTGAATCTTTTGAAGAAGAACACCCCACACTTGAATGCACACACACACACACACACATATATATATTTATACCCCTTAAAACCATGTACTCATTCCCTTCTCCATGAGGTAACATATACAAGGGGGTATATATATATGTACCTATGTGTATGGGCTAAAGCCTTCCTAGAGCCTCCAATTCTCTAATTAATTAACCTAGAGGGACCAATAATCACTAAAGACCCCAAAATAAAGGTGTGAAACAAATTAGAAGAAGAAATACTTACCAAAAATGGCATCATCAAGCCGAGATGAGCCAATTCGCTATGCCTTCAGCAGCAGATGGAAGAACACACCAAAAGACGTCCTGAGGATCCCACTGCATGCCCTAGAAACAAGAGGGGCATAAAAAATCACCTCATATGAAACCCTAGGGTTTAGTTGGACTAAATAGGGAGACAAAAAGAGGGTAAATTAGCCTAAATGAGGGAAGATGATGAAGCATATGACTTACCATGAAGAGTCGAATGCAAAACTACAGGAAATCCAGGTGGAATCACCGAAGAAGAGAGGGATGAAGGAGGGGGTGGCATGCGCAAATGGGGGAGGATAGTGGTGCACATCACACAAATTAGGAAGGATAGGGGGAAAAGAAAATGGGAAAATAAATAAATAAAAATAAAATAAAAAAATATAACATAAAATAAAAATTCCATTTTTAAAATTCCGGGTAACCCACATGGATTGAACATAGTTTACCAGACAGTGCACTGGCCACTGCCTAGGCCAGACACCATCACACAATTACATAAAGGTAGACACATGGTTGGAAATACCATGCTCCAACCATTACAAATGGAAATTTCTTGAGGAAATACCCTCACTCAAATTTTTCACATGATAACTCTTAACTGTGCGCAACCAGTGCACATGACCCCTCGCTTGAAAATTTTAAAATTTAAGCCAGACCATCCGGAAATCAAAAAATGAGGATAGAAATAATTAAAATAATTAATTTTTTTGATTTTAGTGTGTGAAAATGATGGGGATACATCCTATGATAGGGTGTTTCATCATTATATAATGACAAACTTGGAGGCGGTCCAGGTGATAGAGCATCTATGAGGAAGAGGTGGAAGGCTTGGTGAAGGTTTAGGGGAATCACTGTGGTCCATTGTAAAGGGATAAATGTATGAGGAAGAGGAAAATTTTCTATTGGTTGAGTGTTATATGCGGAAGGAGTTGACTTATAGGGTGGAGGTTGACCCTCTTGACTTTCCAAAAGATGTTTTTTTTTGTTTTACACTTTTGAAACTCAGAACATATTACATTTATTTTTTAGTTTATTTATGATTATGGATGGTTTTATATAGCATGAACTACTGCCACCCCTTTTTGTAAATTATCAAATATGTTTTTCTTTGTTTTTATCTAGAGCAGGTAAAGACACAACAAATTCAATTTTTTTAAATAGTATATTTCTAGGATTGGTTTTATTATGAAATATTCCACAATGTGTGGAATTTTTCCTCATTTTCTAGAGCTATTCTAATGACTAGAATATGGACTCATCCTAGCCGGACTTTCAGGGTGATCATAATCATCACCAAAAAATAAACTCAGGCTACTAATTTTTGGTTCATAACAACATTATTACCCAAAAAAAATTATTTTGATCTATATTAACAATTTTGAATGACTGTATACTAGGAATACAATATGGGATCAATGAAAAGTTTATTTTTTTGGGGATGAATAAGAGTCCTCAACTTAATAAATGAATATTTTATTTTTTCTTGGATCATAAAATTTACACAATCTCTCTAATATAAATTACTGGTACCATGACATGCATTAAAAACCTATGGACCAAGGATTGAATTTCTTTCATCATTGGAGTGATGAAACTACATCATCTACAAAGATATGAGACCCTGTGTAGGTCCTAGGATGTCACATGAATTATCAAAGAACAAAAATCAAATCAACAATTACCGCATTCAAATTGGAGGAGAATTCAACTGTGTCTTGACACCATAGATCATTTCTTAAGGGATCCAAGCTCTAACTACTCTATATAATCCACACATGTTTCAAGAATATACATGAATGTTGATAGTTAGAAATTAGATGCTATAATAGAAGTCTGATGATGCCTTTAATGTATTAGCAATCACCTCAACTTTTTCCTACATCCTTCCAAGACATTCTTGGATAGATTTCTCAAACAAAAACTTTATCTATCAAGAATACATCAGTATACAGAGGCTCTAAATTCCAATGTAATGAATAGTCATTCAATGAGATTCACTCCTATAATTATATAATGGGTGGTAAAATACCTAGAAAGGGATCCCGAAACCTCGTAAATCCAATGCCCATAAAATGAGTAATGAATGAATCATTATGATGAACTAACTACATCATAGACATCATTTATATTTTATCATAAAATTTTAATATATAATAAGTATATTACAAGATAAAATAGAGTCATTAACTCTCATAGAAATTCCAAAAATATTAGATAAACCTTGAATATTATAATAATATTTTCTTTTATAATATACTTTAAGTGTATTCACTTAATACCTTGTGAATAATTTTAATAAATAAATTCAACCCATTTATTATATACTCGAATAATAAAAAATTTATTTATCCATCTGTTCTTGACAATAAATGGACAACTTTATGACATAGTGGTGGGGCCCCCAATGTCCTACACACCTATTCACCATAATATACTATTGTATATGGTATCATGTGTGACCCTCTAGACCCTTATATATATAGTAGGGAATAACATTCATAGACCAATATCCGTGTCTAAAAACCCACCAAGGACCCTAAAGAAATAAGAAAAAGTCATAGTAATGATAAACATTCTTACAAACATGCAGTTTTAATGTAATATATTTGTATCTTGTTATATCATAAATAAGGATTAAAAAATTGTGACATCATACATTATTATTTTATTATTTTTTGATCTAATTGGAAAGACAAACTATCAATTACCTTGTCAAAGGAATTATGAAGGTACTACCATCTTGATCAGCTATGACTAAGATATCACATCCTCAACTCAGAAGTGAAAAATTATATTTTGACCATTAAACAAATTCCATGCCACTAAAGACTCTCCCAACATAGTATATATCTCCATGACATCAATGCCATGGTTTTTTCCCTTTCTTTACATTATATGATCATATTGTACATAATTATAATGATATCCAATTAGGAGGCCAATACATATGTTCATAGATTGGAACAACTAATGACACCAGAAACATGTGGTGTTCTTATTGGAGGGTATGTCCTCATGATCTAACATAATAGATATCACTGAGTGTGAACATAATGAGAAGAAATATCAATGATTATGAGCCTCTAACATCTGATAGTCTTACATAAACTATGTCCAGTCAGAATGATGCATCTTGACTATAAGACATATGTTCAAGATTAATATCATAGTATCTCTAGGTTGTCATTATAGTATATAAAAACTAATCTATGGAAATTAACATTTAAACCGTGGAGGTAGAAATATTAACAATATTATAGTAAAAATACATCTAGAAAAACTCACTGTATGCATGATATAGTAATATAAAGAAACTGAAAAAGTTAGGTCTTGGGTACCCATTTTTACAACATCTTCTTCACTTGATTTCAAAATATCAACTCTTCCATCTCTTTTATAAAGAGGAATACTATAAATGAATTCACCATTTATTTTATGGAAGTTTTAAAGAATGATTGAATACAAAGGGAATGTCCTGAAAATATTAATGATTGGAATTAATGTGTTAATTTTTTTCTTATGTTTAATGTATGAAAAATGATTGGGATTATATTAACAAATCATATGTAAATATTTTCTAATGTTTATTTTTTTAGAATGAAGTATTAAGGAATATAACAACAAATAACGGTTAAAGAATTAAGAAGGAAGTTAAATGAATAATGTTGTAATGTACTATGTTTTAATAAAAATGAGGTAGTGGTAATTTATCAATGTTATTATAATATATTTTATATATCATGAGAATCATGAAACAATTAAGGATAATTATATTGTAGATTTTTTTCAAAATTTAGAAACGTATGTTAGATGGAATCAATACATTTGAAAAGTGTTGTAGAGAAAAGGTGGTACTTTTTGGAGACATTTATTTAAAGGAACAAGATAAATTGATTGATAAACCATTATGTTAATATGTTCTTGATGTAATAAAAATAATGAAAAACTACTATTATTTTATTTTTTGAAAATATATACTGTATAGAAAACCATAGAGGAAAAAAAGTAATTTGATTATTTATGATATTTTTTAGGATATTCATCATTTTTTTGAGAGGGTTATAGGAATTATATTAATATAGTTTTCATAAAAGGAAACCCCTCCAGCCGGGCAACAACCACTCAACTCCTGTAAGGCAGCGTGGCTTGAACCCATAAATGAAGAAAAATAAGGGCGTATTACCTACCATTAGCCTATACAATGTCTTATTTCCTAAGATTTTTTTTATATTAATGATTTTATATATAAAGATTAAAATTAATTTGGGAACATATATTTTTGAAAGAGTTTTTTGTGATAAATTGATTTATTTTATTCTAGACGAAGTTCACTATTTTGGGAAATTTATATGATTTAGGTAAATATAAATATTTTGGCTATGGTGGGGTATTATTTTAGGAATAATGGTTAGATTATCCATTAGTTTAATATATGATTTTAATATAGATTTATGTTTATTTAGGTTTTTTTGAAATTATTAGCATATCATGGAAATTATATAACTATGGTATATACATTTTTGGTATGATAAATTAAGTGTGATTGATATTATTTAGAGATAATTGTTACATTTATCTAAGAATTACATGTGATCAAATCAGTATAATATTAATTTTTAAATTTTATTCCAAAATTTTTTGAGGAATTTTATGGATATTTATTTATATAAATGATTTTGTTTAAACATTGGGTATTATTTTTGAATTTTTGTGATTAATGATTTTTCTTCATATAAAGTATTATTCATTTTGTGATTGTCTTATCTTGTTTTAATGATTTTGGTTTTAGTTCAATTCTGCATATTGGAGGAATATATTATTATCCTATTTTGGAATTATCTAAATTTTTATAAGTTTATTTTACATTTTCATGCATAAAAAAACGCCTCTTTAATAGTCATTGTTAATAGAAAAAAATTTAGATTACAGTGAAAACTGATTAATGCATGAAATTATAATTATCATGTAATCATATTTTCTTATGTATCAATTCTATATGGATAAGGAATTCATGAAATATTGAAAAAGGTTCTTGAAATAAAATCTTCATCCTATTACCTTTATTTTTCATTAATCAATAGTCTCTTTCACACCAATTTGTTTTATGGTTTTGTGGTCATTAACTTTCTCTTGATCACTCAATTTCTTGTGTCCAATGATTTCCATCACTCCCCATTATTATTTAGACATTATGTTTTTCACTATGTTTATATTTTAAATTCACACTAATTTTATCCTATCAAGAAACTAATTATGTTTTATTCCAAATTATGTTCATAATTCCCTTTTCCATATTTTCTAGAGAAATGTTTATTAACCCTTTTGAAAATATGGGATTTTAATAAAGTATCTTAAAATGTAAAAACATTTATTACCAAGATCATGTTCTAATTTTTATGATATAATTTATTAATTGGGGGAGAATATAACTCCCTGAGATTTAAAAAGAAGAAAACTATGATCGATAGTGTATAAAAAATACAACACCAAGCATAAATAAACCACGAAATATTATTATTTAAATATGACATCGGTTACCTAGCCGTTGAATTGATGGGTAAAAAAAATATCCACATTATAAAATATATATAAATATCCTTCTCAATAAAATTTATTTATTAATGTTTAGGAAATAAGAATTTAATTTTTAGTAAATTCATGTTATTCTATAAAAATATGTTTTCTTAAAAAAAATATTTTTATAACATTATTTGTGTGTATATTATATAGAGTTTCTAGAAATTTTTAATTTTTTTCTAAATATAATTTCATTTTTAAAATTAGAATGTAAAAATTATTTTAAAGATAATTTTTTGGTTTTTTTTCTGAAAATATGTATTTTTCCTATGAGTATTTAAAAACACAAATGTATGTTAAAAACTATATATTTTCATCAGTGATTTAAAAAGTTATATTTGTTTTAATATGTATTGATAGTAAAATTAGTTATATTATATTATTAATAATATAATTATTTATTTTATACTAAATTTTATTATTGAATTTTATTTAAATACATTTCAATATATAAAAAGTTTTTTTTCTAAAATAAATATTTTTCATTGTGTTTATTGTTTTACTATTAAATTAATTTAAAACAATTAAATAAATTGAAAAATGAAAAATGAATTCAATATTTTTAAGTAGGAGATCCAAATATGGTTAATTGGTCCCTCTTATTTTCAGTTACTTTAAATTGTATCCTTAGTAAATATTTTCACATCATTAAGGGTAAATCATGTAATTAATGTTAAAAATACAATGATAAGAAAAACAAATATTACACTAACTATGGATATTATTTTATTGGATGATTATATTTCATTCATAATCATAAAAACATCGAAAATATGAAATTTTTTTCACTTATCCATGATTTTAGACTTTATAATATTTATGTAATGGATAATTTCAAAAAAATTACTCTCTTGCTTTTAATAACTATAATATTTTGTTATAGGGTTGAAAAAAAATTATGCCTAGTTATAATTTTTAATTTTAATGATAAATTTTTAATGTTAATTTATTTTTAATTTTTATTGATGAAATAATTACCTAATTTTTTTATGCAATGTTGACACAATATTTACATAAAAATAAAATAAATTAATCTAAAAATTATCAAAGAAATAAAATAGGAATTATTTGATGTGTTACATGACTTTTCTAGATAAATATAATTTGTTTTGGATTTTCGAAAGGATTATTTTATAATTCATTTTTGATTATGTTGTTTTCATTGTTAAATTAAATTAATAGTTCCAGAAATGTCATTAGAGATATTTTATTATAAATAAAATATTATTATATTATTTAAAATTTATAAAAATCCTATATTTGTCCATGTGATTGATATATGGTTGAAAACATCAATTTTTGTCCATTATTTGGCCAATTTTCCTTTTATAGTAACTATGTTGACCCATAAAGAGTAAAAATATCTATTATGGTGATAATCATCAATGTAGGTAATAGGTGGTTAAAACATCAAGATAATGATTAAAACAACACATATTATTTCCAAATAATTATTATGTCAGATTATTTTTCATAATACTCATCTTATATCAAAATTATTTCAGTTTTGAGCCTTTTTAGCCTGAAAAAATAATTTATATTAAATTAATACTTTAATGAATTCCATGATCCCCCTCCCCTCACATATTAATGGTAACCTTCTATCATATTTACTTTACACTTCAAATTGACTTTTTATCAAAAAATTAATTCAAAAATCCCTTCTATACTTTTCTCCAAACATCCTAGATTATTTTTTTATTCAAAAATTTATCCTAGGAAGGATTTAGATATAAAACTAAAGAGGCTTTCTAAACAAGATTTATGTTTTCTAACTAGGTTTTTTCATTTTATTTCTTATTCCACCACTTCAAATATTCTAAAACCATGATGAGATAATAAAAATCTATACCTTCCATATAATATGATGTTATTATTTTAATTGGATAACCTATATCCATATCCTCTTCAATAAAATAGTAAATGAAACCATTTTTTGTGTGTATAGAAGACTACTACCTCTTGAATCGATGTAATTAGTTTTTCATCACCGCCTATCATGAATGAGTATAATTGTAACATCTAGGATCTAGATTCCACTCAAAAGTGCCCTATACCTAGTTGGACACATGCCCCCAATCACATTTCCCCAAATTCCAGAGGCTTCCGACTAGAAGCGAGGGAATGAGTGTGATAGTGGAGAAACTATGCCCTCATTGGAAGAGTGTAACACATTGGAAACAATAAAAATACAATAGGGGAAGAAGTAATACCATGAAATAGAAGTAAACAATGGAATACTGATAATATAATAACCTGATGTCATAGCATACAAAGGATGATGCTGCATGTCACATGTTCTAGGAAAACAACCCAAATAGGTCACATTGCAGTAATACATAACACAATTACCAAAAGTATAAAAAAAACAAAAGAAACTCAGATGCATCACAAGCCTTGGCTTGGTCCCATGCTCTCCTGCTCCTAAGAATCATATCAAGTACCTATAGAAGGGAACATTCCCTTATCGACGCCTGTAACAATATAATCTGTTTGGACCCAAAAGCATGACCCAAACAGGGTGTGAGACTAAATCCCAGTAGGCACCCACCAAAGATCAGTTCCAATCTATTAGTGAATATATATAATAGGAAGTGTGTAATAGTGAAATAATAAGCTAGGAAGTAATCGAAAGTAAATAGTCCTACAATCACTGATTTCCATTTACAATCACTTCATGTTCTTTAATAGTTCAATTACATTGAATTATATAAGTCTCAGGATCCGGCCTAAGCACAAAAACCCCCGTGTAAAAGTGAGCACAAAAAATACCTCAGAATTATATCTAAATAATTAAAATGAAGACTGAATCCAACATTTTATTTTGGATTGGAAGACACTTCATAAGTCATTTCATTTCAATATTCAAATTATAATCTAAGTCCTCTCTAGATAGTCCTAAGTTGGAATTCAAGTATTACTGTTGGTGTAAAACAACCTACATCCTATGAGCCCGTCTATATGATCCTCTTATTAACCCGATATCACTCTAAGAATAGTGGAAGTATATGTTAATTGGGCTATCCTTGGATCATACAAATAAGGCCCAAGCATCTCCCAAGACATATAAAAATTTCCAATAGAACACATCCATGGTATCCATCATTCCATGAATTGTTATACCTTTACACATAGCCTCCATGAGCCCAAAAACTACATTCGTTGCTCATTCATGACTTAACATAACAATACCCTCTTTGAGTCTGTCTATGGAATCCCTCAATGGATATATGATTCACCTAAGGCATAAGGTACAATAGTCACATGAACCCATCCATGGAATACTAATCAGAATCCATGGTACACGCATTTATATTTACCTTTTTAATCATAACAAGTTCAATTAAAATTTCATTAGGAATGAAAAGGTCAAAACCAAATGCATGAAATATATTCTTAAGTAAGGACCAACATTTTAAGGTTTGGACTTTCAATTACTCACATGGGAACAATTCTCATAGCAATAAACACATGTAAATTAAACAATTACATGGTTTAACATTTATCATCTCACGTGGGAACATATCATATAACAAGCATATCATTTAATTTAAACTATTACATGTCTTTATAATTTAATAACTCACATGGGAACATTTATCATAGGAAGAAACACATGTAAATTAAATTATTACATGGCTTTACAATAATACCCCATGTGGGAAATTCATATAATAATCCTATTATGTAATTTAAACTATCACAAGGCTTAACTATTAATTATATCATGTGAGTAAAATCATGAATTTAACCAATTTCACTTTAAACAAACCAAGAAGTGAAATAAAGGAATGCCACATAGGAATCCTAGGCCAAATGACCATAAACGGTCATCCAAGGGAAATGCCCCGATGGGGTGGCCCTTAATCTAGGTAAACAACCCTAAACATGATTCCAAACACATAATCAATTACCTAAACAACAATAGGAAATTAAAATAGGAAAAATTCATTCAAGGAGACACCCCTAAAATAGGCGCGCGACACTCCAACACATAATTATCTTGAAAATTAGCGAAAGGCACAAGACCACCTACCTCGTACTCATACAAATATTCTCCACCAGCATCAACCTCTAATTCAACCTAGAACAGAGTTGATCTAAAAAATGAGTATAAATTCTCAAACCTTGATAACTAGTTCGAGATAAGAAATCATGAATAATGACTCAAGGGGAATTGAGAACTCACCGATGGGGTTTCAATATATCTTATGACATTCGAATCAGAGTTCAGATGATGATTCATAAGGGAAATCTTCCTCGAGTGCTGCTGTTCTTGAAAAACCATGTGAGGGTTCTTTCTAAATAAAGAAGATGAGGCTACTTTCCATTTAACAAAAATAAAAGAGAAGTACACGACATGTACTTGAGAATACACTTTGTGTATATTCCAATTTTTCCCTTCTTCTACCAACATGCCTTACACGTCATAAAAAGGCTCTTCTGACATCCATACACAATGTGTACTGGGATTACATGATGTGTAACCCCTGATCACATTGCGTAATTGTCCTAAATCCAGAACTCATCCTATTTTTACTTCTATTTCTTAAGTACAAACTAAAAATTAAAGATCCATACCTCAAAGGAAGAACCATGTTCTTAAAAAACTCCCCCTTAAAGAAATTTGTCCCTAAATTTCCCTTCCGAGGGCGGTGAAGAAATATCTAAGAACAACTCCGACCACTGTGATCATACATCGGCCTCCCTCTCCCATGTCTCATCCTACACTCTACCATGCTTCCATAACACCTTTACTAAAGGAATAGACCTTTCATAGAGAACCTTCATTCTATAATCCAAAATTTATATAGGATTCTCTTCAAAGGATAAATATACATCTAAATCAACCCCCTTGGGACAAAAAGCATGATATGAGTCTGAAAAGTAACAAATCATCTAAGAAATGTGGAATACATCATGCATAGCCTGGTACCTCTGAGGCAAATGCAACTGATAGGAAACTGACCTGACTCTCTCCAGAATCTCGAATGACCTGACATATCTCGAAAAAAGATTACCCTATCTTTTGATCCTCTTGTGTCCCAACCTCGATGAAACATCTAGAAAAACCTGATCATCGACCTCGAACTCCAAAGGTAGTCTATGGTGATTGGCATAAGATTTATGATGAGACTATGCAGTAGTCTACCTCTTCTAAATCAACTACACCGGCTCAGTGGTCTCTGGGACAAGATGAGGTCCCATCATAGCTTCCTCTACTGCCTCTAGCCAACATAGGGGTGATCAAAATATCCTACCATAAAAAGACTCATATGAAACCATATGAATAGGATCCTAAAAGAAATTGTTATAGGATAACTCAAACATGGGTATGTGTCTCTCCCAAGAACCCTCGAAAGCTAGGACACATGCCTGAAGCATGTCCTCCCACACCTGAATCGTGTGATCTAACTAGATATCTGTCTTGGGGTGGTAAGCTATTCTCAAGACAACCTATGTACCCAATGCCCTCTTTATCCCTTTACCTAAATGAGAAGTAAACTGAGCATCTCAATCTAAAATGATAGAATGTAGGACCTCGTGCTATTGTACAATCTCACAGATATACAACCTCCCAAGCTCATCAACACTTAAGGTTTCTTTGATCAGCAAAAATTTGCAACCTTCGTGAGCCTATCAAGAACAAACCATAAAACATCATTACCTTGATGATACCTTGATAATTATATCATGAAATACATTTCAACATCATTCCATTTCCACTCAAGAAAAGGGAGTTGATATAAAAGTATGGCTGGTCGCTGGTGTTCCGCCTTCATATACTGACAGGTGGAGCACCTCATCACAAAACCAGCTACATCCATTTTCATAACTAGCCACCAATACTAATAATGTACGTCCCAATACATTTCAGTGACACCAGGATGCACTACCCATAAAGAGACATGAAAATACCACATCATATCCTCACCCTACCATAGAACTAGGACTTCATAATTTGATAGTTTACTCATCCTCACTTTGTCTAATAGGGTGGAGGTAACAGCTAAAGAAGAAATACATGTATGCCCCTGACTGTTGTGCACCTCCAAATGAATCTTAGAGAACAAATCCATAAGCCTCCACTCTCTACTGTCCTATTGCACTGCCTATATTTGAGTACACTTACTCAGTGCATCAACCACTTCATTGCCTTTACAGGGCATGTATGAAAGCTCTAAGTCAAAGGATTGAAGATATTCTACCCTAATTTAGTGCCACAGATTCAGATCATGCTGAGTAAAAATGTACTTGAGTCTTTTTTGGTCATTGTAAACCACAAACTCTCTCCCAATAAGTAATGTCTCCAATAGCACAAAGCATGAAAAATGGAAACTAACTCAAGATCATTTATAGGGTAATTACTATAATGTGGAATCAACTTATGAGACTCATAAGCAAAGAATAAATCCCCTTGCATAATAATAACTCCTAGCCCAATACCTGATGCGTCACAGTACACTGTGTAACTCTTGCTTGGATCTGAAAAAATCTATATCAGTTCCAAAGTTAATCTCCATTTATACTCTTAAATTTCCTCTTATAGGAATATGACCAAATATACTTTGCAACCTTTTTAGTCAAGCACTTAAATGTCACTTATAAACATGATAAGTCCTTTATGAAGAAACTGTAGTAACCAGACATCCCCAAGAAAATCCACATCTCAAAGATGTTCTTAGGATGCTCCCAGGAAACTACTGCTCTCACTTTCTCTGGGTCCATATATACTCCTATCTCTGAGATGATGTGACCCAGGAAGTGAATCTGATCCATCTAGAAGTGGCACTTTGTGAGCCTATAATATAATTGATGCTCTCTCAGTGTATTCAAAAAGATCTCAAGATGTGTTTCATGGTCATGTAGATTATGATAATACACCAAGATATAATCCAAAAAAAAAAACACAAAAAAACAAGTCAAGGTAAGGATGGAACACACAATTCATCAATGCCATGAAAACCTCTGGTGTGTTAATGAGATCGAACGACATAACCAAATACTCATATAGACCATACATCCTTTGAAAGGCTATGTGAGATATGTCTAATGATCTAACATGAAAGTGATGATAATCGAATCTTAGATTGATCTTTATAAAAACATGATCGCCATGGAGATGGTCAAAGAGACCATACATCATTGGTAGAGGATACCGATTCTTAACCATCAACTGGTTCAATTTCCAATAATCCATGCATAACCTGAGGGTACCATCCACCTTTTTTACAAAAGGACCAATGAACCCTAAGAAGAAATACCGGGTCAGATAAAACCCTTTGACTCTAAATCCTATAGTTGCCACTTGAGCTGCTGTAACTCCATCATAGCCATCCTATAAGGATGAATGGATACCAGCGAATCTCCTGACACTAGATCGATAGAGAAATCCACCTCTGTCACTCGAGGTAATCCTGAAATTTTTTCTGGGAAGACATCCCTAAAATGACCAACCACTAGAGAGAAATACATATGAAATGTTCCCTGGTAATCTGAATATAAACTCACAATCTGGGCTATCATCCTACCCAACCCATGATGCTTAGGTCCAGCTCGGCTCTCCTCGACATCCCATTCATCCTTGTGTATAAACGATCCACCCTCTGGTGACATAAAAATCACCCTGAAGCAATATCAATCGACAAAGGATTAAATGGAGACCAACCAATCCATTTCGATGATGTCATCAAATCATATCATCTCTAAGACATAGAGGTTCCATATGAAGTGAAGCCCACAACCCTCAAGGGGGAACTCCTTGCACTAAAACAAACCTACTGTTTAAATTTCTAACAGAGTGTCTAGCATCATAAAATCACCAGAAGTAAAAAAAAAGATCCCAAGGCTCTCCAAAATGGGCACAAATATGAAACTATGTGAATCCCCTATATCAAAAAGTATAGAAGCTAAAATAGAGGTGACTATAATAGTAACTATGACAATATAGGGTCCAAGATCCTACTTTTTCTAGGTCTGTTGCACTGCATAAGTCTAGAATATACCATGACCCTATGAAACTACCTGGATACCCTAGGATGATCCTCTAAAATGTATCTATGATCCTGGGGTCTGGATACCACAACTACGACTACCACCTCATCCTTAATGACCCAATACATTCTAGTTCCCTGACTGGTGAGAAACTACTGACCCTACTCCTGAACGTGGAGTCAGCGTATAACCTATCTCACTAGCCACTAGTGGAAACATCCGGCAGAAGCGCTGTAGATGGACCATCTTACCGCAAGATCAGCACTCAACCAGGTCCAGTAGACACTACAACCTCATATTCCCCGACCCACTGCACTAGTAGCATATCACTTGGATACCTGAAGATACTTTTTGACTTCTAATTTCAACGCGAGAAATCTCCAGATGATGCTTCTTACTAACGATCGAGAAAGTACCAGATCTCGATGCCAAACAACCCTGGATCACACCTCTAAACTCCCTCAAATTTCACTTAGTAATCAGAACCTGATTCAGTATAGAAGATACAATAGTCAACTTGAATACATTTACCTGCGATTAGACTTCATTCCTGAGACCTTCCTCAAATCACCTAGTCTTCACTACATTATCACCCATCATAATAGGAAAGAATCATTAGAGATCAGTAAAATGGGAAGAATAGTCCATAACTGAAAGAGTTCCCTGCTCCAGATGCATAAACTCCTAGGATCGATCTTCCCTCAGTGTCTCAGAAAAATAGTAATCATAAAAGAATGTATGAAAATCTCCCCATGCCATATCCCGATTATGCTTCAACTCAGTGATACATCCAACCATCTCTCATTGGAATCACACAAAATATATATATTGAACTTTACCCTCTTATCAATAGGAATTTCTAAGTGATCAAAGATCAAAATCATATATTCCGGCCGTGACTCCACAACCTGTGATCTACCATCCACAAAAAACATGGGAGGATGTTACTGCTGGAACACTCGTTTCATCTATACCATAGATGTGGTAGGGTGTGGTGCTCCATGAAAGGTTTTAATGAACCTCATAAAGCCTTTATGGAACTATGTATCATCACCTACATCCAGTATAACAGTTGGTGCGACAACTAGCATGATTGGAGGATCCACTGGTAGCCCATGGACCACCACCTCTAGGGTTTGATCATCATCACTCTCCTAACATAAAACTTGAGGTCTTTATGGTGGAACAACTATATCAGGGTTTGTAGTTCAAGATCATAAGAACTAAATAAGAGAAGAAAACCCTGAAAATTTACTAGAAGAAGAGTGAACGACATGTAGACACCATACATGACGTTTACCCTCAAGCTCATACATAGGCATGTACTTCCGTCGGCCTGGGTGTTTAAACACACTAGGTACACAACGTGTAAGGAGGGTATATGGTGTGTCCCCAACATAGGGTACATGTTTGTGTTCCTTAATTGTCTTGGCCATTTATCTGTTCAATCCATGTATGTATACACAGTACACTACCTATATAGGATATAATCGTGTAAAACTACATGGTGTGTACCTAAAGTACATAGTCATTTACTTGTCAAAAACCAAAATTTTGTGTTCTCTCTCACATGGACGGACACACGGTAATTTACCACATGGCGTGTAAAAATAGTACATGACATGTACTTAAGAAAAGTTTTTCTTACTGAATATAAGAACCCATGGCATGTATTCATAGAACCACACACTGTGTTGTCTGGGTTTCCAAATAGAAAGTCCCTGGAACTTCCCTGGAACCCTTGTTTTTGAAAAGTAAAATAAAGGTATTCCAAATTCTGATCCATGGGGGCCCATACTCCCCATGAATAAAATCTTGTCATCCACCTGCAACATAACGTAACACAATTCAATTTAAGTACAAAACATGATCCACAAAATTTTGATCCAAGAGGGACCACACACCTTAGGGACCTAAGTTTGGTGTCCATCCAATTAAAACCATAACATAAACCAATACACCTATCACAATAGTAGACATATCTGTCACGATACCTATCACAACAACATGCATATTTAGCACACAATCTATCACAACAACATGAAATAAATAATGATCTCTAAATGGCATGGAAAGAATGCATGACATGTGATTTTTAGAAAATGACTATATGATGCATGTGATGGAATACCATTATCTCATCAGGTTAAAAAAATATATAACCACAATAATATCAATAATAATAGCACAATAAAAGTGTGTCACCCAATGGTGAAATTGAATCAACTATAACAGCTCAAAATCCAAAAAATCACAATTCAATCGAGGCAGTTTGGCTTTTCCTTATATGCAGGGTAGCTACTCCTGGGCACAATTTATTACCAAACTAAATTTCCTTCCTATCACTATTTAATGTCTCTAAATAGTAATACAAAACAAAAAAGACTCCTTTGGTACCACTTTGTAACATCCCAGATCTGGATGCCGCTCAAAGGTGCCCTGTACCCATTTTTCCACATGGCCTCAAGTGCATTTCCCAAAATTCCTGAGGCTGCCAACTAGTAGTGATGGCATATGTGTGATAGTGGGGAAACTATACCCCCATTGGTAGAGTGTAACAGAGAGGAAATAATAAAAATACAATAGCAGAAGTTTTAATACCATGAAATATAAGTAAACAGTGGAAGACTGATAATATAATAACCATATATCATAACATACAAAGGATGATGCTGCATGTCACATGTTTTAGGAAAATAGACAAAACAAGTCACACTGTAGTAATACATAATACAAGTTCCAAAAGTAAAAAACAGAAAAAAGAAACTTAGAATCATTGCAAGTCTCGAATTGGTCCCATGCTCTCCTGCTCCTAAGCAGCATATCAAGTACCTGTAGAAGGGAACTTTCCCTTATCAAAACCCGCAATAATATAATACATTTGGGCCCAAAGTAATGAACCAAATAGGGTGTGATAATAAATTGTAGTAGGCAACCACCCAAGATCTATTCCAACCTGTTAGTAAAAATATATAATAGGAAATGTACAATAGTGAAAGCAGTAAGCTAGGAAGTACTCAAAAGTAAATAGTCCTATAAGAATTGGTTTACATTTATAATCATTTCATGTTCTTTAATAGTTCAATTACATTGAATTATATAAGTATTGGGATCCGTAGAAAGACCAAAAACCCCCATGTAAAATTGATCACAATAGATACCTCATAAGGCTATATATACAAGTAAAATGAAGACTGAATCCAAGATTGTGCTTTTTCTTGGCAGACACATCATAAGTCATTTAACTTCAATATTCAAATTATAATTTGAGTCTCCCATTGAAATTCCTAAGTTGGAATTCAAGTGTTACTCCTGGTGTAAAACCACCTACATCCGACAAGCCCGTCCGTACAATCCTCTCAGGAACCTAGTCTCACTCTGGGTGTGGTGTGATTATATGTCAATTGGGCCATCCTTAGATCCTATAAACAAGACCCACGTATCTCTCAATACATATAAACAATTCCAATAAAACCTATCCATGGTATCCCTCATTCCATGAATCATTCATCTTTTAAACAAAGTCTCTATGAGCTCGACCACTACATCCATAGCTCACTCACAACTTAACATAACAATACCCTCTTTGAGTCCATCCATGTAATCCCTCAATGGATCCATGATTCACCCAAGGCATAAGGTACAATAGTCACATGAACCCATCCATGGAATTATAATATGAATCCATGGTTCACCCATGGCTATTTACCCTTTTAATCATAACAAGTTCAAATAACATTTCATTAGGCATACAAAGGTCAAAACCAAATGCATGCAATTTATTCTCAAGAAAGGACCAAACTTATAAGGTTTTTACTTTCAATTATTCACATGGTCACAATTTTCATAACAAGAAATACATGTAAACTAAACTATTATGTGGTTTAACATTTATCATCACACATGGGAACATATCATATAACAAACCTTTTCATGTAAATTAAAATATTACACTAATTTATCATTAAATAACTAACATGGGCACATTTCTCATAGAAAGAAACACATGTAAATTATATTATTACATGGATTTACAATAGTAAATCACGTGGGAAATTAATATAACAAGCCTATTATGTAATTTAAACTATCACATGGCTTAACCATTAATTATCTTACATGATTAAAATCATTCATTTAACCAATTTGATTTTAAATAACCCAAGAAGGGAAAGACATGTCTCATAGGCATCCTAGGCCAAAAGTCCATAAACGACCATCCAAGGGAAACACACCCATGGGGTGGCCCTTTATCAAGGTAAACAACCCTAAACATGCTTCCAAACACATAATCAATTACCTAAACAATAATAGGAAATTAAAATACACAAAATTCATTCAAGGTGACACCCCTAAAATGGGTATGTGGGACTTCGGTAAATATAATTAACTTGATAATTAGCGAAAGGTAGGAACTCCTACATCGTACTCGTACGACTCTCCTCATCCAGCTTTAGTCTTTAATTCTACCTAGAATATAGCAGATATACAAAAAAACATAAAATATCAACCCTTGATAACTAGTTTGAGATAAGAAATCATGAATAATGACTCAAGAGGAATCGATAACTCCTCTGTGGGGTTCCAATGCATCCAATGGCATTCGAATCAGAGTTCAAATGATGAATTGGGAAAAACAATATTCTTCCAACACTACTATTCATGAAAATATCGGTGAGGGTTTTGTCTAAATGAAGAAGAAGAGGCTACTGCCCATTTTTAAAAAAAGAGAAAAGTACACAATGTGTACTAGAGAATACAGGCCATGCATATTCTAGTTTTTCTCTTCTTCTACCAATATGCCTTAAACGTCATAAAAAGGACCTGCCGAAATCCATACAAGGCATGTACTCAGATTACACGTTGTTTCACTAGTACAAAAAGTTTTTACCACATCAGCATTTATTACATCAGTTATAAATAACTGACGTGTAAAGATGTAAAAATTGATTTATCACATTGGTTATATTACAACCAATGTAATAAATGCATTATCTTTATTTATCACGTTGGTTATATAATAAACAACGTGATAAATCCAGTATCTCTCTTTATCACATTGGTTATAAAATAATCGACGTGATAAAGAAAATTTCATTGCTTAATCATGTCAGTTTTTATATAAACGATGTAAAAAATGGGTTTATCACATCAGTTATTCTATAATTGATGTGATAAATGTAATAAAAAAAATATTTATCATGTTGGTTAATAAATAACCAACATGATTAATCATTTAAAACCGTTTTGAGTTATTTTTCTATTTTTCTTTCAGGAGACAATGACTCGGTCTATCTTGCGCTAAAATCGTAAAATCAATTCTTCAATATCATAGCCTCCAAACTCATTTTTACAGCTTTGTTAGTGTTGGTTGAGAAACCCCCTTACCTCCTTACATCAAAGTGAGGTCGAGGCATTCTTTTATAATGAATGAAAAGGACCTCATCAGACCACAAGTCCGATGTGGGATACCGACTCCAACACTCCCCCTCAAGCTAGGTGTACCTACCTTGGAAACGTAATGAAAAGAAAGCAACAAAAAAACAGATGCTAACACTCCCCCTCAAGATGAACATGCCAAACTTGATGAAAAAATAGGACAAAACATAATAAAAGATAAAGCGTCAACATTGCTGCTCACCCTGATGATGTTGATATGATGACGTTGAAAAAAGGGTGGGTAAACGCCAAAAAAGTGCGGGGCCGGACAACAGAGCGCCCGGAAATCCACACCGGTGGGTCGGTCATCAGAGCGTCGGGAAATCTGCACTACAGGCCAATCAATCAGAGCACTGGGAAATCCAAAATGTCAGGCCAATCATCAAAGTGCTGAGAAATCCACATGGGAGGGCTGGTCATCAAAGCACCGGGGAATCCACAGGAGGCATCAAAGAAGGGATGTGGTGATTCCATAGGAGGTGACGGGTAGGGAGGTGGGGATTCGGCAAGAGGCACCGACGATGGGAGCAGATGAATCCGGCCGAAGGGAGGATTTCCTTACAGGAGGAGGCTGGCAAGGAGGGAGAGCAGCGTACAGGGAACCTGGTCCATCAGAAGGCTCACACAGGAGGATCACCGGTCCGGTACGGTGAGGCAGAGGGCCTTCCGAGTGACTGGGAAGCTGACATGAAGTGATTGTAGGTCACCAGAGGCCGACAGGGAGGAGCACCGTCGGACAGAGGCCAGCGGGGAGAGATCCACTTCCTGGAAGTCCGCACAAGAGGCAGGGATTCCACCAGATGGGGGAGATGGCAGGAGGAAAACTGCCGGGAGGTCAGGGTCCGGGCAAAACTGGGAGGTTGCCTGTGATACGAGACTGGAGGGGGCGGCGGAAAAAACATAAACCTAGCGCTTCATGAGGGCCACCTCCCCACACGGGGGAGAAAAAATAAGAAACCCTAGATAATGAGGGAAATAAAATGGTAGGAGGAGGGTTCGGGATTAATTCCACTCTGATACCATGTAAAATGATAAAATGAGTGGACCCGGACCCCCAAGGTGTTCTCTCTAAAGGATCCCCTGGGGTTATTTTATAACAAATTCTAAAGACCATAGCGGACCTCAAGTCCGATGTGGGATACAGACTCCAACAGTTAGTCTTGTTTTTCATTAGTGCGTCTTTCTTCTCAACTTTCAATTCTCAAGTAACCTTTGTACGCTTCGATTTCTATCATTCATAGATGACCTAAATATAGTTTTGTGATTTTGTTCATCGTATATTTCACTATTTGTTATTTCCATTCTTATAAATCGATATATGATGCCATGTCAGTATTCATATGATGTATTTAGCGATACCAAGGATAAAGCAAGGATTTTCTCACTTTAGAGCATGTGTAAAACCCATGGATAAGTATTATATATATATTACTACCATTTTATGTCATTTAATTATGATAATATCATACTTTATATGCACTTGTGATTAATGGTATTGTCTATGGGATCCATTAGTTATTGCCTATTGTGTTCTACTCACAACCTATAAAAATAACATAACATCTAATAGGACAAAAATATTATCGGAACATCTATGTGAAATAGAACTACATTAGACTATTTAGATGAGGAGATTGACTTAATCTAGGAGATGCTACTGAGAAAGTTCTCAAAATCAATTTGATAGATGATCTTATTATTTTTTTAATTAAATATATATATGACATTCTTCCATGTGGTATTCATATTTTACATCTAGCTATATCATATTTATGATTATCATTTTATTGAATTATATGTTTCATTACTTACATACTGATGGAATTTATACCAGAATTTATAGATATCTATAACAATGTTGGTATTTTATTAGAACATTATAAAATTTCACCCACTATGGTTTTTCATCCTCTCTTATATATAAAGATACATTCATGTAGTTTATGGAACCCAATTTACACATGATGGAAGTAAACATGGCTATCATAACTGCAAATAATTTTAGAGTAGGGTAAAAATTTAACTATTTTGGAATTTTCATATAAATTTATATAAAATAATTTATTAATATATCTATCTATATTCAATATAGATACATTGTATTACATATCCCACTAGATAAACTGGTAAAAACTTATATATTATTTTTGAATGTCATATTCAAGGATTCTATACTACACAAATGATATATATTTTTATTAATGTTACATGAAAACCAATATAGTCAATATTAATTTAATTCAGTGGTTTTCAATACTATTGCTCAAAAACAATATAATTATAATTTTCAAATAAGCATATATCTGTTTTATATTTCAAAATTGTTTTACTTTAAAATTATGGCATATTTCATATAAATATAAAACTATCTTATCTAACTATAGTTTCTTTTTAAAATTATCTCTGTCACAACCCGTCCCCCGGGGCCTGTGCCGTGACTACCCCATGCCTGCCTTCAATAGGCCAGGGGCTGGCGACTAGCACCGAAAGATGTATTCCGTAAAATCGGGAAGGCATTGCCTTTAACCTGTAAACTCACACAACCAAGCACACAGAAATATACAAACACAAGTAAACTGTATAGTAAACGAGTGTGTATAATAAGTAAAAGGGGCCATAATACAATCCCAAATGGAAAGTACAAGAAAACTGGAAAGTACAAGTAAGCTGAACAACACTGATGAACACCCACCAAGGATCCTACATGAAGGGTAAGTGAAACTCTCAATTGGTCATATCCATGGTATGCCTCATATAAGGTCCACCTCCAAGCTACATATAGTCCTGGTACCCTCATCCTCAGTCAACATTGTCTGTTTTCTACACCAAACATAACAAGGTGCATGCATAGCCTGTGCAGAGGTGAGTATAACGATACTCAGTAGGGACCCTGAGACCCTCAAGGTCTCACAAAATCCACAAAGGATAAACCAAAAATCATGTAAAACAGTGACAACCATACTTAGGTATATGCCCATACATATACCTAAGTTATCAAGTATACCCATCTCATTCATGAGGAAAATCAAGGCTCAAACCCTTATCCAAAGTAAAACTGTTCCACGAAGGAAAGAATTCCACAAAGGTAACACCACAAAGGTAAGTCCCACAAAGGTATGCCACACAGAATAATATCACAAAGGTATCACCACAAAGATAAGTACCATAATGGTACGCCACACAGAAGAATACCACAAAGGTATCACCACGAAGGTAAGTACCATAAAGGTACGCCATATAGAATAATACCACAAAGGTATCACCACGAAAGTAAGTACCACAAAGTTATGCCACACAGAAGATTACCACAAAGGTAAAGAATCAGATAACACCAGGTATAACATAGGTACGATAGCAAATATGATCAGATATAACTACTAAATCATCTTACTTTGTTAAGAGGCAGGCCCACGAAGGATCCTAAATCATCAGACCCACACAGGATCCAAGTACAACAGACCCACGTAGAATCCTAGAGTAGTCCCACGTGGATTCATAGAGTGGATCCAAGTGAGACTCTCAAATACACACTCACACATGATCCCTAAGCATAGACCCACACAGGATCCCGAAGCACAGACCCACATAGGATCCCAAATCATAGACCCACATAGGATCCTTTTATCATGTTATATCCTGCTACAAGGTTTCCACACTAAACTTGTTTGATTCTAGGAGGCTCTAATCCTCAAGCCATAGGTCTTATAATACAAATTCCATGAAATCCTATGAAGAAGTATCCCAAAGGACCACCTCATAAAAGGGGTCTCAATGCAATAAATGGTGCGTCAATCGGATGCCCGGTCTGTAAGTTATTAGCCCTTTTGTCCCGAGGGACCGGTTGGATTCATGCTCAATCCAACCCAGCCATACCCCAAATTTATCCAAAAATGAAGTGGGGTATACAAAAAGGACCGTCTCGATCCAAGGTTTCTGACACCATAGACTGTTCATCAAACGGACACCCATAGCCCAAGATATGGCCGGAAGAGAGAAAAGGGTCGAAGTTGGTCCGGGTCCGGTCCGACTCGGCCAGACCAGACCCACTTCGGGTCGACCCGACCTAACTCGGGTCCGGCCCCGAGTCTGACCCGACACGCTTTGTCCAGCCCTGTCCACTGGGTCTGGCCCGGCCTGCCGGCATGACCCTGTCCGTTAGGGCGGACAGCTTGGCTGCCCGGCTGGCCGGATGGCCAGCCTTCTCCCCACGCGGTGCGGTCGTGTGCCATGCCATCACCGACGACCGACATCAAGCAGGTCATGACTCAACTCGCCGCCGCAACATAAGTCCACAACTCTTCTCAGCTGGGCAGCGCAGACGCGCGCCGCCACCCCTTCACGCGGCCTACCGCTGCCGGCCACCACCCTTGCTCCACCACGACCGACGGGCTGCGACTCTTCTCCAGTGGCGCAGTCGTGCCGCCGCCTTCGTCTCTGCCGGATGGAGTGCTGGCCGTAGCTCCCGAGTCCCACCGATGCCAAATTCTGGCACAGGTCACCGTCCTCCTCCATCGCAAAGATCGCATCAAAACCACATAGGTTTCAGAGAGGTCGGGCCATGTTTGTTTGGCCCACACCCTCCGCGTTAGAACGGTAGCAAGCGGCTTGTTTATTCTTGAATTATGAAGAATGTCAAGAACAAGGTAAGTGGTATAAAAATAATAAACCCTACCTTGAAGGTTCCGAAAGAGGAGGCGTGAGGAAGAAGATGAAGTCATTGGAGACATCAGCATTCGTTTCTCCCACAAGAAGCCTCTAACGACGCCACTCGATCATCGTTCGTCAGTTCATTGTTCGGGGTCGCTCGTTACCTCCCACCAGAACTAGATCCATTCTCCATGTGTTGGCCATCGCGGAACTTTACCCGAGCTTCGTCGCTTGATGAATCCATGCCAAATCCTCCCCCCAAGCTCCATATAAATAGGAGAGGGGGAAGGTAAGTAACGATCGTGGAATTTATGAATGATCATTTAATAGGAACCTTCTTAAATTCAAACGATGCTGTTACTTAGTATTTGAAAGTTAAAGCCATTTAATTTACATTGGCGCAATTAAATGGGAGGATTCCAAGGTACTTCCCCATATTAAATAGGGGTTCGGGTGATCCCCACCACCATGAATTCACAAAAGGGGGTTTTATAGCTCAGGCAGTCCCCACCTCTAAGCATTCAATTGGGATGTTAAAAATAAAATAAAAAGTTGTTCTTTATTTTATTTTTATTTCCACAAAAAACATGAAAACTTACTTTCACCCTCGACCAACTAGGGTCGAGGTGAAAGCCTCCTTAAGCAAATACCGGTACTATGAGTTCAACGGTGTCCTTATATTTTAATTCCGAGCACCAGTTCAAAAGTTACAAAAACCCGCTCGTATGTTTACTGAATGTAACTGATTTTTTTAGAAATTCATTCCAGGAACACCGGGCATTAGAATCACGCGCCGTTAATTTTCACAGACTCGAAAAATTTCCATTTAAAAAAATTACATGGAAAATTTGGGTCTTTACATTCTCCCTACCTCAGGGCTTTACGTTCCCGTAAGCCACAACTCAAACTAAGGAAAACAAGTGGGGGTACTGAGTAAAAATCTGAGCCTCCCACTCCCATGTGGTCTTCTGGAGGTTCCCGTGGTGCTAGCGAATGTGCACCAGAGGTATCGACCACCCACAAAGTACTCTCTCTTATTGATCTTCAATCTCTATTGTAACCTCCGTAAATGTCACCCCATCATTGATGTTCAGCTCGCTGTGGTCGATGACGTGAGATGGGTCGTGCACGTTTCTCCTCAGTTGGGATATGTGGAAGACATCGTGCACCCAGTGCATCTGAGGTGGAAGCACTAAGCAGTAAGCCACCTCTCAAACTCCGCTGAGGACTTGAAAGGGTCCGATGAACCTTAGAGATAACTTGCCACCCAAGCCAAATCTCCGTAAACATCGTCGAGGTGAGACCCGTAGAAAGACGTGGTCTCCATCCTTAAACTCCAGAGGTCTCCATATCCTGTTGACATAAGACTTCTTCCTGCTCTGTGCAGTCTTCATCCACTCCTGGATGATCTGCACCTTCTCTGTGATAGCTCATACCATATCTGGTCCCATGAGTGCTGAATCCCCTGGTCAGTCCCGCACAAAGGCGATATGCAAGGTCGGCCGTACAATGCCTTGAAAGGTTCTATCCCAATGGTGGAGTGATAGCTATTTTTGTAAGAAATTTACACCAAGGGAAAGTGATCCTCCTAGCTATGACCGAAGTCGAGGACTCAAGCATGCGGCATGTCCTCGAGGGTCTGAATGGTCCGCTCAGTCTGACCATCCATGTGAGGTTGGAAGGTGGTTCTCAAATGAAGTTGCATCCCAAAAGACTCCTGCAACCCCTTCCATGGATGGGAAGTGAAACATGCATCACGATCAGAGACAATCATTGATGGTACTCCATGTATCCACACAATCTACTACAAATAGAGGCATCCCATGCTCTCTACTGAACCTTGCTCTCAGATCGGTAATAAGTGGGATGACTTGGTGAGTCGGTCTGCAATCACACAGATAGAATCATGACCCCTGGATGTACGTGGAAGTCATGTCATGAAGTCCATGGATATCCCATCCCACTTCCACTCTAGGACCTCTAAAGGTTGAACTAAACCTGCTGGTACCTAATGCTTCACCTTCACTTGCTGACAAGTGAGGCACCAAGAGACAAACTTTGCTGCTACTTTCTTCATTCCCGACCACCAGTGCTATTATCGGAGATCCTGTTACATCTTCGCCACTCCTGGATTTACCGCTAGAGGGGATGTGTGGAAATCCCTCAATACATCCTCCCAAAGAGACACTGGTACCATGGTACGTCCTCTGAAGAGGATGACATGCTCCCCACATTTAGAAAATTTATCAGGTTCTTGTCCTGTGGATATCTGAGCACGTCGATCCTCGTAGTCAATGTCCCCACGTTGCGCCTCCCTAACTCACTGAAGAAGTGTGGAAGTGACAGTAAGAGACTGTAGAAAAACTGATCCATCTCGATCCACAAAGGATATATACAAAGCGCCCAATTTCTCTATCACCTCACCTAACAGTTGTATACTAGATCTCCTACTGATTTCATCTAATAAAATGTTCCCCTTCCCAGGAGTATAGAATATCTCGAAGTCATAGTCCTGGAAGAACTCAAGCCAATTTCGTTGTCTTAGGTTCAGGTCCTTCTGATAGAATATATACCTGAGACTATTGTGATTAGAGTTGACTGTAAAACGTTCGACCATCAAGTAATGTTGCCGCATCTTCAAAATGAAGTCCACTACTGCTAACTCCAGGTCATGGGTAGCATAGTTCTGCTCATGCTGTCTCATCTGTCGAGAACCACATGCGACCACTGCTCGCTCCTGCATTAGGACACATCTGATCCCAGTCCCTGATGCATCATAGTAGACTACATACCCAACTCCCTCCTCTGGAAACCTCAAGATGGGGGCACTAGTTAGTCTATGCCTGAGCTCCTAAAAACTCCACTAGAATCTCTCCAACCACACGAAGTGTTGCCTCTTCTTCGTCAATGATGATAAAGGTGCTACAACTCTGGAGAAATATGGCACAAATCTCCGGTAGTATTTGGCCAAACCCAGGAAGCTCTGTACCTCCGTCACACTCCTGGGTGGATCCCAAGAAAGTACCGCCTCAATCTTCGTTGGATCCACCACAACTACAGCCTCTGAGATGACATGTCCCAGAAAGTGAACCTCTCGGATCAAGAATTGGCACTTCGAAAGTTTACCATAAAGCTAGTGCTCTCGAAGTGTTTCTAGAACTATCTGCAAATGATAGGCATGGTCCTCCTCAGTAGCCAATTAGATCAGAATGTCATTGATGAATAATAATACAAAGAGATCAAGGTATGGCTGGAAGATCCTGTTCATGAGTCCCATTAATACTGCTGGAGCATTGATCACGCCGAACGACATGACCAAATACTCATAATGGTCGTACCGACATCTGAAATCCATCTTTTGCACATCCTCATATCGTACTCTGAGCTGGTGATAGCTTGATCTGAGGTCTATCTTTGAGAACCACTATGCTACCTTTAGCTTATCAAAGAGGTCGCCAATCATCGAGAGTGGATAATTGTTCTTCAAGGTCACCTGGTTCAGGCGCTGATAGTCAACACAAAGTCTCAAGCTCCCATACGCCTTCTTGGCGAACAAAATCGGGGCTGACCAAGGAGAAACATTGGGTCAGATGAACCCCTTCCCCTACAAGTCCTCCAACTATACCCGTAGCTCACAAAGCTCCGCGGGAGCCATCCGATATGCTATTGTAGATATAAGTTCCATCTCGGGGTACAAATCAATGTAAAAGTCCACCTATCTTTGAGGAGGTAGACCCAAAAAATCATCGGGGAAGACATCCGTGTACTGTTCCACCACTACAGGATAACTCAGACTCTCTACATCAAGCGCTATGAGGGTAAGGATAGCCAACTGATGAGTGATTGGCTGCACTCTCCTCCGGGTAATTCCATCCTGTGCTGCAAAGGGTCCCTTCTCACTGGTGAAGGTAAATATAGTCCCTTCCGTGTGGACACACCGCACTTTTCAACTAATATAGTCAATTTGAGCATAGAATGTAGATAAATATTCCATACATAGGATGATGTCGTAAGGCCTCGATGCCGATACTAGGAGATCCCAACCGAAGCTCTCACCTCCTAGAGTAAGATCACACTGCCGACACCAGTGTATAATTGTCGAATCCTCTCCTGTAGGAGTCTATAACTGTAAGGATCGATCCAACGGATCCGTCAAAATCTCTGAGCTCCGAACGAGGGCCGTGGAAATAATAGAATGACTAGCACCAGTGTCTATAAGTACTGCAGATAAGGTAGAGTAGATAAAAATCGTACCTCGTATCATCTCTAGAGTGCTATGGTCATAGGCCTCAGCTGCCTAGAGCTGACCTCAACCCTGTCCACCTACTCCCTATGGTCGGGGTGGACCACCTGGTGGTGGTGGAGGTAACATCTCGAATCGTCACCCACTTCTAGCTACACGAACAAATCCTCTACCACGTCTGCCTGCTCCTTATGGACCTCCTTGGTCAAATCTCTATCTCTTCCTGGGCAGTCCTTCAACCATCTGATGATCATTTGTATGGAGGGTCAGACAGTCACGAGCCATGTGACCCTATCCGCTGCAAGTATAACACTGCCTGCTCCTTGTATGACTAACTCTATCTCCAGTTCCCCACACAACCAACCCTGAATCCTGTGGTTATCTACCTGTAGGCCTGGTCCTCTTGGACCTCCGTGACATTTGTCTACTGCTAGCTGCAGAAGACTCTGCTATGTGATCCCCGGTGGTGGGTCTTGCTGTTGGCGACTGATCAGAAAGAATACTCTTTACTAAGAGGGCTCACTCTAACACCCCCACCTGCGTCAGGATACTGAGAGAAATCATCGAAGCCCTGATCTCTCACTTGAGTCCCTTCTCATAGGTCCGAGCTCTGAAGAATGGGTCCCGAACCATATCAGTAGAGTAACATGAGAGGTCGGTGAACCTCGCTGAGTACTGAGCCACAGTCATGCTGCCCTGCTACAAATGATGAATCTTTTGTATTTGCACTGCCTGAAGGGTTACTGGAACAAACTCTACCCAAAACAGGCTCTCAAAGTCTGCCTAGAGAAGTGTCACCTCGTCGTGAACCTGGAGAATAAATCTCCACCATCTTCCTGCTAATTCTTGTAGAAGACTGGAAAAAAGGATCACCATGAGATTATTTAGTGTCCCTACCAGTTGGAAGACTCTCACTACGGCCTCCAGCCAATCCTCAACCACCTTTGGGTCCATCTCTCCCCTGAACCTAGGTGGCCTCTGGCGCTGGAACTCGTGAACTGTGATCAAGTGGTGTGCATCCTTGACTATTGGGGATGGTGACATCGGTGGATCAACGGGTAATGGTACCTCTGGTTCCTCCAATAGTGCTCCTACTAATAAAGGGCCCTGCACCGAGGCCTCATCGCTCGGTGGGCTACTATCGCGTACTATACCCGAAACCCTAGCTGGTTGTCTGTGTCGAGGCATCCTGAAAAGAAACAGGTGAGCCATAGTCAATAAGTTATACTTGGTGAGATGACTCAAAGATATCACAAAGAAAACTTCTTGAAACACACACTCAATCAGTGTTTTCGTGTACTGAGTCAGAAATCAGAAGTCAGGGTCCTGGTGTATGGATATGTCAGCTGCCGCACCAACACTGGATTCCCTAAACTGATAACCACACTTACTAAAATTAAACCTATTGCTATTAAAAATATCAGATTCTAATGTTCTATGGTAGAAACGACTACCTTCGATACCAATTTGTCACAACCCGTCCCTCGGGGCCCATGCCGTGACTACCCCAAGCCCGCCTTCCATAGGCCAGGGGCTGGCGGCTATCACTGAAAGGCATATTCCCTAAAACCAAGAAGTCATTTCCTTTAACCTGTAAACTCAGGAAACCAAGCACACAACAAGATACAAACAAAAGTAAACTGTATAGTAAAAGAGTGTGTACAGAAAGTAAAAGGGTCCAGAACACAAACCCAACTGAAAAGTACAAGAAATATGGGAAGTAAAAGTAAGCTAAACAACTTCAATGAACACCCGCCAAGAATCCTACATGAAGGGTAGGTAAAACTCCCAAATAGTAGTCTCCATAGTATGCCATGTCTAAGTTCCACCTTTGATATACCTCTAGTCCTGGTACCCTCGTCCTCAGTCAGGGATGTCCGTCGTCTGCACCAAACACAACAAGGTGCGGGTGTAGCCCGTGCTGGGGTGAGTATAACGATACTCATTAGGGACCCCGAGACCCTTAAGGTCTCACAAAATACACAAAGGATAAACCACAAAGCATGTAAACCAGTGACAACCCTACTTAGGTATATGCCCATACATATACCTAAGTTATCAAGTATACCCATCTCATTCATGAGGAAACTCAAGGCTCAAACCCTTATCCAAAGTACAACTGTTCCACGAAGGAAAGAATACCATGAAGGTAACACCACAAAGGTAAGTACCACAAAGGTACACCACACAGAAGAATACCACAAAGGTATCACCACTAAGATAAGTACCACAGAGGTACACCACACAGAAGAATACCACATAGGTATCACCATGAAGGTAAGTACTACAAAGGTACACCACATAGAAGAATACCACAAAGGTATCACCATGAAGGTAAGTACCACAAAGGTACGCCACACATAAGATTACCACAAAGGTAAAGACTCATATAACACCAGGTATAACATAGGTACAATAGAAAAGATGATCAGATATGACTACTGAATCATCTTACTCTACTAAGAGGCCGACCCATGAAGGATCCTAAATCATCAGACCCACACAAGATCCTAGTACAGCATACCCATGTAGAATCCTAGAGAAGTCCCCCATGGATTCCTATAGATAATACATGTGAGACTCTCGAACACAGACCCACACAGGATCCCAAAGAATAGACCCAAACAGGATTCCAAAGCACATACCCACATAGGATCCCAAAGCACAGACCCACATAGGATCCTTTTATCATGTTACATCCAGCTACAAGGTTCCCACACTAAGCTTGCTTGATTCTGGGAGGATCTGATCCTCATGCTGCTGGTTGTATACTCCAAATTCCATTATGTACCATGAAGAAGTATCCCAAATGACTTCCATGTAAATGGGGTCTCAACACAACATACGATGCGTCAATCAGATGCCCGGTCTGTAAGTTATTAGACTTTTTGTATTGAGGGACCGATTGGATTCATGCTTGATCCAACCTGGACGTACCCCAACTTTATCCAAAACTCAAGTGGGGTATACCAAAAGGACCTTCTCGATCCAAGGTTTATGGCACTGCATATGGTTCGTCAAACGGATTCCATTGCCCAAGATATGGCCGAAAGAGCGAAAAGGGTCGAAGTTGGTATGGGTCCGGTCCAACCCAGCCCGACCCAGCCTGGGCTAACCCGACATAGTTCAGGTTGAACTGAACCAACCAGGGTCTGGCCCCAGGTCCGGGCCAACGCACTGGGTCCGGCCCATCCCGTTGGGCAGCCCGCGGTGTGGCGGACCGCTCGGCTGCTCGGCTGGCCGGATGACCAGCCTTCTCCCCACGCAGCGCGGTTGCGCGCCACACCATCACCAGTGGCTGGTGTTGAGCCGGCCACACCTCACCTTTACACTGTGGCACAAGATCATGGATCTTCTCCACTGGGTGGCGCGGTCGTGCGCCGCCACCCCTTCATGCGACCGGCCTCTGCCTACCGCCACCCTTACTCCGCCGCGGCCGACAAGCCGCGACTCTTCTCCGACGGTGTGGTCATGTCACCGCCTTTTTTGCGGCCGACCAGAGTGCCGACCACCGCTCCCAAGTCCCACTGGTGCCAAATACTGGCACTGGTAACCATTTTCCTCCATCACGAAGATCGCATCAAAACCACATAGGTTGCAGAGAGGTTGGGTCATGTTCATTTGGACCGCACCCTCCACATTAGAACGATAGAAAGCGGCTTGTTTATTCTTGAATTATGAAGAATTTCAAGAACATGGTAAGGGGTATATAAATAAAAAACCCTACCATGAAGGTTCCAAAGGAGGAGGCGCGAGGAAGATAATGAATTCGTTGGGGACGTCGGCGTTCGTCGCTCCCGCAAGAAGCCTCTAATGATGCTGTTAGATTATCATTCTTTGGTTCGTGGTTCGAGGTCGATCGTCACTACCCGCCAGAACCGAATCCGTCCTCCAAGTGTTGGGCATCACGACACTTTACGAGAGCTTTGTTTATTGATGAACCCGTGCCAAATCCTCCCCCCAAGCTCCATATAAATAGGAGAGGATAAAAGTAAGTAACGATCATGGAATTTATGAAGGTTCATTTAATAGGAACCTTCCTAAATTCCAACTACGTTGTTATTTAGTATTTTAAATGTCAAGACATTTAATTTATATTGGAACAATTAAATGGGAGGATTCCAAGGGACTTCCTCACATTAAAGAGGGGTTTGGGTGGTCCCCACCACCATGAATTCACAAGAGGGGGTTTTCTAGCTCGGGAGGTCCCCACCTCCAAGCATTGAATTGGGAGGTTAAAAATAAAATAAAAATTTATTCTTTATTTTTTTTATTTCCACGAAAAACAAGAAAACTAACTTTCACCCTCGACCAACTGCGGTCAAGGTGAAAGTCTCTTTAAGAGAATACCGATGTTGTGAGTTCAACGGTGTCCCCAAATTTCAATTCCGAGCACCAGTTCAAAAGTTATAAAAACCCACTCTCATGTTTACTAAACATACCCAAAAAAAAGTTCAAAAATTAATTTCAGGCACACCGGGCCTCGGAATCACGCACCTTCAATTTTTGCGGACTTAAAAAATTCCCATTTAAAAAAAAATTACCTGAAAAAATATAGGTCTTTACAATCTCTATGAATATATTAATTTTATGATTTATCATTTTTATTTAAACTTATCTTCCATTATTGTGTAGAATTTTTAATTATATTTTTCAAATACGCTTATATTTGTTTTATATTTCAAAATTGTGTTACTTTAAAATTATGAAATATTTTTTATAAATATAAAATTGTCTTATCTTACCAAGATGTATAATTTTGATATTTGTTATAGGTAATAATGATTAGAACTTGGATTATGAAACATTAAATGAGTGATGAATATAAGGAATGTGTTGATGCTTTTTTGGAATTTGCTAAACGAAATGTTCCAAAAAATGACATGCTTTTCTGTGCATGCCTGAAATGTTTAAATATGAAGAAGTTGAAAAGTATAGAGATCAAAGGTCATTTAATTTGTCATGGTTTTAATATGAGTTATAACCCTTGGATTTGGAATGGTGAAACTAGGCATAATTTTAGATCTACTAATGATGATGCATTGCAAGATGGTAACTATAATGAAATTGAAGAAATAATTCATGATATTGAAGCCAAAAAAATTGAGAAGAACCAATAGTTGAGTGTCTATATGGTGATGCTGAAAAAACATTGTATCCTGGTTGTGTGGATTTTACAATTTTATCATTGGTGTTAAGATTTATTAACCTAAAGGAAAATCATGTATGGAGTGATAATAGTTTTATAGAGTTACTACAATTTTTGAAAGAAATTCTTCCTAAAGACAATGATCTTCTAGATTCACATTATAAGTCCTAGAAAATATTATTCCCAATTGGATTTGGATACAAGAAAATAAATCCTTGTCTAAATTATTGTGTGATATTTAGTAAGGAATATGGATTTCTATCAGAGTGTCCTAAATGAGGGACATCACAGTATAAGTTGAAAGAAAAATCACAGGATGATGTAGAGATTATAGAGATCCCTGCCAAGGTATTTTGATATCTTCCTATAATTCCTCATTTGAAAAGTTTATTTGCTAATTCAAATGATGAAAAAAGGTTAAGATGGAATGTTGATGAGAAAATATGTGATAGAAAAATACATCATTTAGTAGATTGTCCACAATGGAACAAAATTGATGAGAATTATCTTACATTCAGAAATGAAGTTAGAAATATCAGACTTGGGTTGTGTACAGATGAAAGAAATCAATATCAAATCCTCAGTAGCACACATAGTTCGTGGCCTATTTTATTGGAAATTTATATCCTATCTCCCAAATTTTTTATGAAGCGTAAATATGTCATGTTGAGTTTAATGATCTTTGGACCAAAGAAACCCAAAAATGATATTGATGTTTTCTTATCACTATTAATTTATGATTTGAAACTCTTATAGGAGTATGGTATTAGGGTGTATAATTATTATAAAATGGAATATTTTCAACTACATGAAGTGATTATGTTCACTATAAATAACTTTCCAACATATGGAAATTTTTCTGGATACAATGTTAAGGGGCATAAAACATGTTCAATTTGTGAACAACAGACTTCATATTTTCAATTGCATCATGGGATGAAAACAGTATCCATGGGACATAAAAAGTTTTTTCATATGGATCACTTTTATAGAAGATTAAAAAAGTAATTTAACGGATCACAAGAATTTGATATTACTCTAAAACCTTTATCCACTGATGAGTATTTTGAGAGGGTGAAAAACATTGATGTGACATTGGGAAAGGCACATAAATCTGGTAATGATAGACATATTTGGAAGAAATAATTAATATTTGTTGAGATACCATATTAAAGATATTATAAAGTGAAACATAATATTGATGTCATGCATGTGGAGAAGAATATATGTGATAGTTTGATTTGAACATTGTTAGATATTAAAAGAAAGACTAAAGATGGGTTGAATGCAATATTAGACATACTATCAATGAGAATACATTTGGAGTTAGATCTCACTCCTAATGGAAGACAAACATTTCTTCCCTCGGATTGTTATACATTATCCAAGAGGGAGAAAATTATCATTTTCTAGTGTCTTCATTATATCAATGTTCCATATGGTTATTCTTAAAATGTATTTTTTTTGTCTCTTTGAAGGATTTGTAGTTGATAGGTATGAAATATCATGATTGTCGTGTCATGATACAAAAAATTCTACTAGTTACATTGCGTGGAATATTTCCCATCAGTTTCAGAAAGAATATCATGAAGGTGTGTTATTTTTTCAATTAAATTTGTAATAAGGTGATTGATCTCGATGCTTTGAACATTTTGGAAAACAAATCAATTTCTATACTTTATCAATTGGAAATTTATTTTCCTCTATATTTTTTTGATATAATGGTGCATTTAATGGTTCATCTAGTTTGAGAAATAAAGCTTTGTGGACCTATATATCTACATTGGATGTATCATTTTGAAATTTATAAGAATATATTCAAGGGGCATGTTAAGAATCCATATGGACCTGAAACCTCCATTGTTGAAAATTATATTTCTGAGGAGGTTTCAAAGTTTTTACGATCTACTTGTCTGCGGTAGAGCACATTGATTTGAATCCATCTCTTCATGAACAAGTTAATAAAAGGGAAAGGGGATTTGTGTCTTGAAATTCAAATCATTGTAAGGTGAACAGATAAAGAAGGTAAATTTATACATCCTGAATAACATGGATAATGCTCAAACATATATACCATTTCATATTAATGAGTTGAAACAATGTCATCCAAAGAAGAAAGAAATGTGGATTTTCAATGAGTATCAAATTTTTTTTTCCTATGGTTTAAAAAGACCATTATTGGTAGATCAGATGCATCAGAGAAATTAAAATGATTAGTGGGTGGTCCAAGTTTAAATGTGATAACATGGTCTGTGTAACGTCCCGGATCCGGGTTCCACACCACGGGTGCCCCGAACCCGATTGGTCACATGGCCTCAAACACATTTCCCCAAAATCCATAGGATACCGACTAGCATCAAGGGCCCATGTATGATAGTGGGGAAACTTTGCCTTCAATTTTCAAAGTGTAATGCAGTGGAATAGATAAATAACAAACAATAGCGGAAGCAATAAACAATATATAACTGAATGGATAACCGAAGTAAAAGAGAACAAACAATCATATATATATATATATATATCAGGATGCAGCATGTCACTATTATATGAAAATAGCCAGAACAGAATATATTGAAATAAAATACAATATAGATCAAAGTACAAGGTACAACAAAAACAAAACAAAACAGTGCAACAGGAGCTCAGCAACAGCACAAGCCTAAGCTCAGTACCATGCTATCCTTCTCCTCTGCAACAATCATGTACCTGTATAGGGACCCTTGCCCCTATCAACACCTGTAGAAATATAGTCTGTTTGGGCTAAAGACACGACCCAAACAGAGTGTGAGAAATAAATCCCAGTAGGCACCCACCAAAGTCTTGTGCCCAACTGTCAGTGAAAATGTGCAACAACAGAGTGCAGTAGTAAATGCAATAAACTAAGTAGTACTCAAAAGTAACTAACTTTACAATTTATATTTCCATTTTAATATTCATTTAACCATGCCAAACCTGTGCTTTAAATTGATAGGTATAACATATAAAAATCACCATGGTGAACATTCATGATAACACTCTCCACATACATACAAACCTTACCCTCAGGTAAGAAGAGTCGAAACCCGCAGGTAATTTCCCACGGGCATAAAAAATATTTCCCATAAGCGTATGAAGTGTCACCCACAGGCATAGAATCTACTACCCACAGGATCAGGAACTACTACCCATAGGCATGAGAAAAGGTTTTCCGTAGGCTAAACGAGACACTACCCTCATGCTATACAAGTAACTGGGCCAAACCCAACATATAATCAAGCAATTATATACAATTCCTCTCAAGGAAAGTTTAAATCATGCTAAATTATACGGTATACCTTCGGGTAACTCGGCCAAATGACTAAATAGAAGAACGCACCCCAGGGGTGGTCTTGGATCCAAGCAGTGATCCCAAACAATAGTTTAAACTTGTTATTAGAATATCTATACAATTCTAGATAATTTTCAGCAAAGGCCATAGCCATATGACACCCCAAACATGGGTTAGTAGCACAACGGTACACAAAAACACATAGTAGTTGGAATTTAAACACCAGCCCACATACCTTGATCACCCCTAATCGGTATACGTGAACATTGCCTCCCAAAATTCACGAGAAATGCGTAGATCTGAGATAAAATACTACATGATCAACATCAAATAACTTCCCCATGGGAAAGAATTGGTAAGAAGGACTTAAGGATAAGGGAGGGCTTACCCGTGTAGTCCCAACGCGATCGATGGATATGGAAATGGGTTCCCGATGTGATTTCGGGAGATCCTCCAAGCTCTGGCCATCTCTCCCGCTCTCCTCCGGCATTCTAAGCTTCCTCTATGAACAGAGGAGGCTACTGCCCCTTTTAAGCAAAAAAAAAAAACTATACGGCATGTACTCTCAAGTACATGGCATGTACTTTTCATCATTTAACTTTTCCTCTGGCGGCTACTCGCCAGCGTGACACTGTTCACTTGCTGATATGCGTACACGGCGTTTATTTCAGAATACACGGTGTGTACGGTTGCTCAGCTGGAGGCTACTTCCACCACCTTAGTATTCACCTTCTCACTGACTACACGGCGTGTAAATACCCACTACACGGTGTATAGTTAGTTTTTACACCTTTCATCACTGACAGGGCTACACGCCCTATGTAATCAACCCACACGACCAAAGTACACGACGTGTGGAAAAGTAAACGACATGTACCCACAAAATTTGGGATTTTCCCCCATTTTCCTTATTTTCTCAAATACACTAAAGGAAAATGGAAAAGAAGAAACCCATACCTCAAGAAAAAGAACCGAGTTCTTAAAAACTTCCCCCCTTAAAGCAATTCGTCCCCAAATTTCCCCTCCAAGGGTGGAGAAGATAAATCTCAGAAAAACTCTAGCCACAGAGCATGTACGTCGGTCTCCCGCTCCCATATTTCATCCTGCACTCAACCATGCTGCCATAACACTCGTACGAGAGGAACTGACCGGCCTCAAAGAACCTTTATTCTCCTATAAACAATACGAATCAGATTCTCCTCAAAGGATGTGTCGGCCTATAGCTCAACCTCCTCGGGATGAAAAACGTGAGACGGGTCTGAGTGATAACAGTGCAACTAAGATACATGGAAGATGTCGTGCATGACCCGGTACCTATGTGGTAACTGAAACCAATAGGCAACCGACCCAACTCTCTCCAGAATCTCAAACGGCCCCACATACCATGGTGAAAGTTTACCCTGTCTCCGGATTCTTCTGTGTCCTAACCTCAGTGAAACACGCAAGAAAACCTGATCCCCGACCATGAACTCCAAGGGTCATCTGTGGTGATCAGCATAAGATTTCGGATGAGATTGTGCAGTAGCCATCCACTTCTGTATCAACTGGACCTTCTCTGAAGTCTCCTGAACGAGACGTGGTCCCAGTAAAGCTGCCTCACCTGCCTCCAACTAGTACAAAGGTGATCGGCATGGCCTACCATATAAAGCCTCGTATGGTGCCATCTCAATAGTTGCCTGAAAACTATTATTATAGGAAAACTTGACCAGGGGTATGTGCTTCTCCCAAGAGCCCCCAAAGTCTAGGACGCATGCACACAACATGTCCTCAAGCACCTGTATCATACGCTCTGACTAGCCATCGGTCTGTGGGTGGTAAGCCTTGCTCAGAAGCACCTGTGTACCCAGTGCCCTCTGAAAACTCTGCCAGAAACAAGACGTAAAATGGGCGCCCCTATCTGAAATGATAGAATGAGGGACCCCATGAAGATGTACAACCTTGCAGATATACAAATTTCTGAGCTTGTCAACACTGAAGGTCTCCTTGATCAGCGAAAAGTGAGCTACCTTGGAAAGTCTGTCTACAATAACCCACATGATATCACTACCTAGAGGTGACCTCAGCAACCCAGTCATGAAATCCATCATGATATCATCCCATTTCCACTCTGGAATGGGTAACTTCTGTAATAGTCCGGATAGCCTATGATTCTCCACCTTCACCTACTGATAGGTGGAACATCTCGCAACAAAACTAGCTACTTCCCATTTCATACCTGGCCACCAATACTGACGTCTCAAGTCACAATACATCTTGGTAACTCTGGGGAGCACTTCTTAAGCTGAATCATGAAACTCCCGCATCAACTCCTCGCATATATTTCCTAGAACCCACAATCGTCCATGGAAAAGAAGTACCTCATCATCACCTATCACCCAACCAGGAGGAGGGTCCTCACTTGCCGCCGACTCCCATAGAACTAGGCCTTCTAAATCCGATAGCTGTCTCATCCTAACTCTATTAAGGAGGGTATAAGTCACAGCTAAGGAATAAAGATAGGTTTTCCCCTGACTATCGTTCACCTCGAAATGCATCTCAGAGAACAAGGCCATAAGATGCCACTCACCACTGGACTCATGAACTGCCTGTGTCTAAGTCTTCTTGCTTAGTGCATCAGCAACTGCATTACCCTTACTAGGTGTATAGGCAAGATCAAAATCGAAGGATTGAAGGTATTCAACCCACCTTCACTATCTCAAGTTCAAGTCACACTGGGTAAAGATGTACTTGAGACTTTTGTGGTCCATAAACACCAAAAAATGCTCTCCCAAGAGATAATGTCTCCAACAGCGTAACACATGAACAACTGTAGCCAACTCGAGGTCATGCATCGGGTAATTCCTCTCATGTGGCCTCAACTGCTGAGACCCGTACGCAACAACTCGATCGACCTACATCAACACTGCTCCCAACCCAATACGCGATGCTTCATTGTAAACTGTATAGCTCTTCCCTTGTTCTGGAAGTATCAAGATTGGAGCTGATGTCAATCATCCCTTCATCTCCTGAAAGGATGTCTCACAATCTTCTGACCAAATGAACTTCACACCCTTCTTAGTCAAACCTGTCAACGGCGCTGCTAAGTGGGAGAAGTCCTGTATAAAGCGCCTGTAGTAACTATCCATCCCTAAGAAACCCCTTATCTCAAACACGTTATTAGGATGACCCCAGGAAACTACTACTCTTAGCTTCTCTGGGTCTACTGAAACTCCCACCTCTAAGATAATATAACCCAGGAAGTGTATCTGGTCCATCCAAAAGTGGAACTTTGAGAGCTTAACATATAGCCAATTCTCTCTCAGTGTACTCAATATGATCTCAAGATGGGTAGCATGGTCATGTCGAGTGTGAGAGTACACCAAGATATCATCCACAAAAACTACCAAAAAAGAGTCCAGAAAGGGTGGGACACATGATTCATTAGAGACATGAAAACTGCTAGCGAGTTCATGAGTCTGAACGACATCACCAAGTACTAATATAGAACACACCTACTCAGGAAGGCTGTGAGAGGTATATCAGATGGTCTAACGTGCAACTGATGATATTCGGACCTCAAGTCAATCTTTGAGAACACTCGTGCTCCCCAAATTTCATCAAAAATATCATCAATCCTTGGTAAGGGATATCGGTTCTTAACCATCAGTTGGTTCAGATTCCGATAATGCACACATAGTCTGAGGGTACCATCCACCTTCTTCGGAAAAAGAACCGGTGGACCCCAAGGAGAAGTACTAGTTCAGATGAAACCCTTTGACTGTAACTACTCTAACTGCCTCTTGAGCTCTTTCAACTCAGGTGTAGCCATCCTATAAGGAGGAATGGACACCGGTGCCGCTCCTAGCATAAGCTCAATAGAGAATTCCACCTATCGTTCCGAATGTAGAACTAAAAAGCCTTCCGGGAAGACATCCCTGAAACGATCAACTACTGGAGGGAAATCCTTCTAACAAGTCCCCTGATCATCCAGATATAAACTCACAATCTGGGCTGTCACTCCACCTCGCCCATGATGCTCAGGTCCAGGTTGGCTCGCCTGGACATCCCATTCACCCTTGTATAGAAACTCTTTGCCCTCTGGTGACGTGAAACTCACTCTGCGACGATAGTAGTCTACAAAGGCGTATAGGGGTACCAACCAGTCCATCCTGAGAATGACATCATAGCTCATCATCTCTAAGACATAGAGGTCCCATAGAAAGTGACACCCACCAACCTCTAGGGGGCACCCTCTTCACTGATGCACACCAACCGTTGTAGTTCCCAATAGAGTGTCTAACATCATGACATCGGAAGAAGAAGAAACACAGAGCCCAAGGATCTCCACAATGGGCACTAATATAAAGCTATATGTGGCCCCCCGTATCAAAAATTACTGAAGATAAAACATAAGTTAATAGAATAGTACCTCTGATAGTAGAAGGTCTGGGATCCTGATCCTGCTGGGTCTGTTGCATTGCATATGCCTATCCAGTGTCACGACCCTGCGACATAGCCTGGCTATCCTGAGCTATCCCGTCCTACTGCCTCTGAGATCCTAGTGTCTGGATACCATGACCATGACCACAATCTCTACCTGCACGCCCTAACGTATTCCAGTTCCTCGACTGGTAAGAAGCTGCCGGTCTTACTTCCGCATGCGGAGTCTGTAAAAAACCCCTCTCACTAGACACTGGTGGAAACACCCTACAAAAACACTAAAGATGACCCATCCGGCCACAAGCTCGGCACTCCACTGGGTCACATGGACACTGAGGTCTCTTGTTCCCCTCTTTACCACACTGAAAGCACATGACCTGGCCACCTAAAGTATTCATCTGGCTAGTACTGCCACTGTGAGAGAAATCTATCTGCCTCTTCCTCTTACCGGTAGAAATAGTACCAGAAAGTGGTGCTGAACCGCCCTGGCCCACACCACTAGCTTCTCACAGGTTCTGTTCAGTAATCATTACCTGGTTCACAATATCATGCACTGTAGGAAACCTGAAAACATTCACCAGTGCTCGGATTTCATATCTAAGACCATACTTAATGAGTCTGGACCTCAATGTCTCATAAACCACTAGAACGGGTGAAAAACGTTGAAGCTCAGTGAAGAGAGTAGAATAATCCATCACCGACATGGCGCCTTGCTGCAGATTCATGAACTCTTGAGCTCGATCTGCCCTTAGCATCTACAGAAAGAAGAAGTCATAGAAAGCTACTTGAAAATCTTCCCACACCATGTCGCGGTGATGATCAGACTGGGTAGTAACATCCCACCACCTCTTGGCGGAATCACGCAGCATATAAGTAGCGAGATTGACCCTCCACCCTGGAGTCGTCTCTAGATGATCGAAAATAGCCTGCACTGAATCCAGCCATGAATCCACAGCCTGTGGTTCACCATCCCCTAAAAACGTAGGCAGATGCTGCTTCTGGAATATACACGTCAGCTTTTCCATAAATGTGGTGGCCTGTGGTGCTCCCTAGAAGGTCTTCATGAACCACATGAAACCTTCACAGAACTACACCTCCACACCTATGTCCAGTATAACGGCTGGCATCACATCTGGCACTGCTGGAAGATCAAATGGTAGCCCATGGCCAACCATCTCAAGAGTATAATCGTCGCCTCTTTCTTGGCGAACAAACCGTGGTCATCTCAGCAGCATGACTCTACAAAGTCAAAGCACACCTTAGATCAAAATTATCAAATAATGAAAACTAGGAGACCAAGAAGGGAACAGGAGAAAGAAATCATTCAAGATTTTCAAAACTTGACTACATGACGTGTATAAATAGTACACAACATGTTCTTGCAAGCCATTCGCATGGGCGTGTACTCCGGCTAAAACTGGTTGTGTAACACCCTAAACACATGGCGTGTCTTTGGACTACATGACATGTACTTGAATCCTCCTTCCCTGCCCGGGTCCTTCTACATGGCTTATTCCACAGGGCTCTCCTAAAACAAAACTACACGATGTGTCCCACAGGTACACGATGTGTACTCTATAATATTTTACCGGCCCGTGTTGTTCGTGACACGACTTGTGTACCCAGGTCACACTACACGATGTGTTTCAAAAAGACATGGCGTGTTCAACGAAGCCCCAGACCGACCCGTGTTTCTTACTACACGGCCGGCTATATGGCTGACACTACATGACATGTTCTAGGCAGACATGGTGTTTACAAGAAATATAACACCGACCTGTGTTGTTAGTTACATGGGTGGACATCAGGTTAACACTACATGGCGTGTACAACTGGTACACGACATGTTCTCCCAAGCCTTTCCCTACCCCGTGTCCCCAGCCACACGGCCTATGACACGGGAAGAGACTACACGGCGTGTACTTAAAAAGTTTTCATTTCTTACTGAAGAGAAGAACACACGGCGTGTGTCCATAGAACTACACAACATGTATGCTTGGTTTTCCAGACAGTAAGCCTCAGAAACTACTCAGGAACCCAGAAAAACACTATAATAAACACCTAAGTTCCAAATTCCAATCCGTGAGGGCCCATACTCCCCGAAAATCAAAGCTTGGCATCTTACACATGTTATAACAAAATAAACACGTCGATGATCCACAAAATTACCGTCATTGAGGTCCCATACTCCTCAAGAACCAAAGTTTGGCATTCATTCTATCAAAACCTCACACAACAATACCCTATCAAATACCTGGTATTTATCAAAGCATCTATCACAACAACATGCTTTTCTAGCACATCAACTATAACAACAACATGCAATTTCTAATGCACCTACATGGCATGGAAGGAATGCATGACATGTGATTCTAACCTGTGCCTAAATGATGAATGAGATGGAATACCCTCATCTCATCAGGTTGCAACTACATATAACCAATGTATAATATATAAACAACACAATCACAAGTTCGTCACCCAATGGTGAAAATCAAATCAACTGTAAAATTGAAAAACCAGTAATAATTACAATAACGAGGTAGGTTGGTTTTTCCCTGTACATGGGTTAGCTACTACCGAGAACAACTTATTACCAACTACCATGTCCATACTATCATAGACTAAGGATCTAAATAGTAATTCGAAGAAAATAACCTCCTCTGATACCACTTTGTAACGTCCCGGATCCAGGTGCCACACCACGGGTGCCCCGAACCCAGTTGGTCACATGAACTCAAATGCATTTCCCCAAATGCCAGAGGCTCCCGACTAGAAGCGAGGGATGAGGTTTGATATTGGGGAAACTATGCCCTAATTTTTCAAAGTGTAATGCAGTGGAATAGATAAATAACAAACAACAAAAAAAGTAGTAAACAATATATAACTGAATGGATAACTGAAGTAAAAGAGAACCAACAATCATATATATATATATATATATCAAGATGCAGCATGTCACTATTCTATGAAAATAGCTAGAACAGAATACACTGCAATACAATACAATACAACTCAAAGTAAAAGGTACAACAAAAACAAAACAAAACAGTGAAACAGGAGCTCAACAACATCACAAGTCTAATCTCAGTCCCATGCTCTCCTACTCTACTGCAACAATCATGTACCTATATAGGGACCCTTTACCCTATCAACACCTGCAACAATATAGTCTATTTGGGACGAATACATGACCCAAATAGGGTGTGAGAAATAAATCTCAGTAGGCACCCACTAAAGGCTCGTGCCTAACTATCAGTGAAAATGTGCAACAACAGAGAGAAGTAGTAAATGCAATAAACTAAGAAGTACTCAAAAGTAACTAAATATACCATTTATATTGCCATTTTAATATTCATTTAACCATGCCAAGACTGTGCTTTAACTTGATAGGTATAACTTATAAAAATCACCACGATGAACATTCATGATAACACTATCCATAGACATACAAACCTTACCCTCAGGTAAGCAGAGTCGAAACCTGCAGGTAATTGCCCACATGAATAATAGATATTGCCCACAGGCGTACGAAGTATCTCCCATAGGCACAAAATCTACTGCCCATAGGCTCAGGAACTACTGCCCACAGGTATGAGAAAAGGTTGCCCGCAAGCTAAATGAGATACTGCCCTCAGGCTATACAAGTAACCAGGACAAACCCAACATATAATCAAGCAATTATATACAATACTCCCAATTCAAGTTTAAAGAATGCAAAATTTTATGGTATACCCTCAGGTAACTTATCCAAATGGATAAACAGAGGAATGAACCCCAGGGGTGGTCCTAGATCCAAGAAGTGATCCCAAACAGCAGTTTAAACTTGTCATTAGATTATCTATACAATTCTAGATAATTTTCTGCAAATTCCATAGCCATACGACACCCCAAACATGGGTTCGTAGAACAACGGTACACAAAAACACATATCAGTTGGAATTTAAACACCAAGCCACCCACCTAGATCACCCCTAATCGGTATACATGAACATCGCCTCCCGAAATGCATGAGAAAGGTGTAGATCTAAGATAAAGAACTACATGCTCAACATAAAATAACTTCCCCACATGAAATAATTGGTAAGAATGGATTTAGGAGAAGGGAGGGATTATCCGTGCGGTCCCAACGTGATTGATAGATATAGAAATGGGTTTCTGGTGTGTGGTCGGGATATCCTCTAAGATACGAATGTCTCTCCCTCTCTCATCTAGCATTCTAAGGTTCCTCTATGAACAGAGGAGGCTACTGCCCGTTTTAAGAGAAAAAAACTACACGACGTGTAATTTTCATCATTTAACTGTTCCTCTGGAGGATACTCGCTAGCGCGGCACTGTTAACTTGCCGACATGTGTACACAGTGTGTATTTCAGAATACATGGTGTGAACAGTCGCTCAGCTGGCAGCTACTTCCACCGCCTTACTATTCACCTACCGACTGACTACACAGTGTGTAAATACCCATTACATAGCGTGTAGTTGGTTTTTACACCTTTCATCACTGATAGGGCTATACACCTTGTGTACTCATCCCACATGGCCAAAGTACATGGCATGTACCCAAAAAATTTGGGATTTTCCCCCATTTTCCTTATTTTCTCAAATACACTAACTGAAAAAGGAAAAGAAGAAACTCGTACGTCAAGAACAAGAACTGGGTTCTTATAGTTCGGGTATAACATTAATGGATATAAATTTTATATGAAAGATAAGGATAATATATGCATAGTTCAGAATAGTGGTGTATTGGTGTTCGAAGAAGCAATGCATTTTTAGAGTTTTAAAGAGAAAAACCCATTTTTTTACATGAAGTGAATATTATGGAGTCATTGAAGAAATATGAGAGGTTTATTAAATTAAAATTAAATTTATTGTGTTTAACTACAAATGTTTGTTCAGTAATAGTAGTGTCAGACACAATGAATTTGGAATGAAACTTGTTAATATGAATATATTGGAGGACACATCTGATTTTTTTATAATGATAACACATGAAATGTTTTTTCTATATTCTTGATCAATCGGATATGTAGTGCTATATTGTTTTACAATAAAAAAACAATATATTGGTGATGATCAGATTTATGAATATGTTGATTTATGTGAGATCCCTAATTACATGGAAAGATTAACATATAATAATGTTGAGAATGTTATAGACATGGTTTGTTCCATAAGGAATGATAATTATGAAGGAATTTGGGAAAAAAATCCATTAGTACATTCCTAATATTATAGGTAACATATGTTTATTTCTCATTTACTTTTACTAATTTCATAAAATTTTAGATATTCTATTATTTTTATTATTAAAACATGAATTAAAATGAATAAGTAATTTTTTTTATTTTAGTTTAGTTTTTTTTTGTTTTACCATGTTTACCATTATGTAACTTAGATATTTATTATTATTTTTTGAATAAAAATTATTTTAAATCTACATGTCAAAAAATATTCTTTTTTGTGTAAAAAAATGATTTATTAGGTTGGACCATTTTTAATTTCCCTACACTAATTTTGGATTTGTTTTCATTCATTTACACAAAATTTTATATATCATTACTGTTGTTATCATTTTGGTAAACTATAACAAATATGAATAATAATGTGTTAAGTTTTACTTTACTTTTGTGTTTTATAATTTTTCTTTTTTTGTTTACATTAGTATTGTAATATGTGATTTTGTATATTTTGTGTACAAAATGTTTGTTTCTTATATTTAAAGGAAAATAAAATATCAATTAGTTTATAAACAACAAACTTATGGAGATTAGCATCATGATTATACCCATTGGGAGGAATATCCAGAGGATTCTCTTGATGTTCCCCAATATTCTTCATGTGCTCCCACTATGGCAAAGAAGAGTCTGAGGGTTGGTAAACGTGGTAGCATTCATTTACCAAAGTTATCAATTGATCATAGCTAGGACTAGAAGATGGTTGTATAATTTGATGAGAATGATGTTCCAAGAGGTCCTAATGCAAAATACTTCCGGATTTTTGTATCAACTCAGGGTAAAAGAAAATTCATAATTTTGTTTAATAATTAGATAAGTGTTGACAGAACAATACTTGATCAATTTTGGGAGACCATTTTAGTAATCACGTTTTCTATTATTGGACAAATCTTGAAATTTTTATATTATAATATGTTTTACCTCTTCTTTATCAGATGACATTTGATATACCTGACACTAGAGGAGTCAGGAAGAAATGTTTATCAATGGTTAGGAGTCAAGAGGAAATGTTTATCGATGGATACTAGAAGATGGAGGGATTTCACATCCACCCTCACATCTGATTTCATTTTTGGGGATAGGAAACATGATAATCCATGTCAAATATATCTTTTTATAGATGAAGATGCATGAAAACAATTCATCAAAAGTAGAATAAAAGAATCATTTTTAGAAAGTTCATTTTAAAATTTTAGAAGTTTTCTTATATTAATGATCTTATTAATGAATTATTAATGATTTATTATTATTAATTTATAGGAATCAAGGAGATCCCATCAAAAGATACAATATAGAAACGTATACCTGCATTGTATTTATTGGGGAGGGTATACTTTATTGGAAGAACAAACAATAGCTGAAAAAATAAAAAAACCTAGAGGTTAGTCTTCCTGCTCCGGAAAGGTTTCCCCACCATACCCTTCGTCTAGACATGAAAAATGGAAGAGGTCTCAGATGAGAAAAAGGGGAAATATCTTACAGAAGAATCGAGAGTCATAGTCTAGAGGATTATAAGTCGATTATTTTATTTATTTAACTCAATTAAATTATTTATAAACTTTGAATCATTAAATATTTTTTAAAATAGTTTATATAGGATTCTCTTGAGGAGAAGAGCACACAAGGGGTATTTAAAGTTAATGGGAGGCATAATATTTTATCTGTTGCATTGGGAGATCCCGAACACCCAGGTCATGTATGGAGATACCCATCAGGTGTATCAACAATAAAAGTGTTACCACATTCTTAATCTTCTTCTATAGAGGGTTTATATAAAAAAATAGAATCTTTGGAGGTTTAAGTTGACAATATTAATGCAACGATGGAGGAAAAGATCAGAGCATCGGTACAGTCTATGTTTTTAGACATGAAAAGACAATTTCAGACTATAGCTCCCGGTCTACATCCACCAGCAGCTCCCAGTCCCCCACCTCTGCCTGTAGGCCCCATTATTTATCCTCCCCCTCTGCCTACAGATCCCATTATTTTTCTTCCACCTCCACCTGCAGACCCCATTTTTTATCATACTCATACACCCCCTCCTCCACAACTTCCAGGTTATTTTGAGTTATATGTTGATGATCCTCACTATCATATAGTTTCATATAGGATGATATATTATATAGAAGATACAATTCATCATCAAAATTTATTGGTAGAGTAGCATAGGTTCACTGAACAGGATATTATAGATATATTTTCTGGACTATCGTTACCTACAGATGAGGTGACGACAGTTGGACAAAGTATCACCCACTTTTTAGTTTGTCCATCTTGACTTCTATGACCCATTACCATAGAGGTATATATATGTTATATATTTTATATTATTTTTGTATTAAATTTGTTTTAACATTTGAAATTTAACCTATTTATCTATTTATTTATAAGAATACTTTAAAGGTAAAGAAATATTGTATATCCAACAACAAAGACAAAGGGAAATGACATTAGATTCAGATTCTAGTAGTCTTGACATATTGTCAAGATATTCAAATTTTTTTGCGGTTTATTATATGTTTCCAATAGAAGATCATGTTTATGGAAATGAAATATATGCAGAGATTCTGAAAAATGATATGATGGAGCTTGTTACTAGAGATAAGTTGGGCATCAACATGGTGAAAGTTTTTTCCATTTAAGTGTTAACAAAAATCATTACCTGTATTAAATTTATTAAACATTTATACTTATGTTTGTTTTGTATTAGGTATATTTATAAAATATGTGAGATGAATGAGAAAACAGATGTATATGGGTTGATGGACACATAATTTACTTCACATTAAGGGAATGCATTGGATGAGGAATAAAAAGAAATTTATATTGCTGAAATATTTCAACATAATATAATTATGAAGTGTTTGATGTTTTCTTATGTTGAGAGGTATGAAACATATATATCAAAAAAATTTATTTAAATTTTAACATAATAACCACTAACTTTAAATTTTCTTTTATATCAGTGACCATTGGATATTAGGTGTTTTTCTTGTCTAAGGGAGAAAACACTTTATTGGATATGCTCGGTCCATGGTGATGTGCGAGGAAATTTTAAGAACATGTTGGGAAATTAAGTTTTAATTTATTAATAGTTTTTTATATTATAATGAATTTTAAATTTATTTCATTCATATTATTTTCTAATAGGGGATGGGTTTTCTTTTAAAGATCCACAAAGAAAAAGAGTTCCAAGATCAAATATGTAAATGTAAAGGTGAATATCTATTTATAATTAGTACATTATGAATGTATTGCATAAAAATTATATTTTTAATTAAAAATCTCATTTAAACATAATTTTCAAAAACAACTAGTTTTCATCAAATCTGGATATTATATGTTACGATTTATGTATGAAATAATTACAACTGGAACAGTTATGAAGTTCGAACAGGTTAGATTTCCTTATAAATTATTTCTTAATATATCATTTATTTTATTCATTATACATGTTAACTAATTTCTTTTTAACTTTTATCAATTTGATTACCCTCAACATTATAGTGCACAAGAGGTTAAAACAGTCAAATTGTTTTATAGGTTTGATTGGATTTTAGTTTGTTTTTAGTGAATATTGTAATTTCTAATGTTGTAATTATAAATATGTATTTGGTAGTTTTTTTCTTGGATTTGGGTTTGTTTTTAGTTAATATTGTAAATTTTGAATTTTGTAAATGTGAATGTGTAATCTTTCTACTGGTTTTGCTTTTTTCTGGTCTATTTCTGCTTTTTTCTAGTTTGGTTTTGGCTATTTTAGGTCTGGTTCTATAGTGGAGAGGAAGGGTTTCATAAATTATTTTAAAAAAAAATTTATTTTTTATGATGGTTATTTTATAACTGATGTTAAAAATAAATTTTGGTGGGTTTTTAGGTCGGTTATAAAATAACCGACATAAAACATGCTTGGGATCATGGTTTTCCATGTCAGTTTTTTAAAACCGATGTGGTATATAGTTTTTTACTTTGGTTATTTAATAACCGACATGGAAAAATTTTATGCTGACGTATTTTTCACATCAGTTATTAAATAACCACTATCAAAAATTTATCAGGATCAGGGTCTTACATATAGGTAATATAAAAAATGATGTGGTAGACTATTTTTACATCAGTTATTTAATAACCGATGTGAAAAACCTCCACTGAAACATCTTTAATGATGGTTATTTAATAACCAACATGAAAAACCTTCATTGAAGTGTCTTTAACAACAGTTATTAAATAATCGAGGTAAAAAACCTACGAAATAATATTTTTTACGTTGGTTAAACTAACCGATGTTAAAAAATATGATTTTTTTACATCACCTGCAACAACATCGCCATAAAAACGACGTGAGAAACCTAAAAATAACTGACATAAAAAAATGTTTTTTTACTAGTGTGTAACCCCCAGTAACATTTTGTAATAGTCTTTTATCCAGAACTCGGCTTGTTTTTCCTCCTATTTCTTAAGTACAAAATGAAAAGGAAAGATCCATCCCTAAAAGGAAGAACTGGGTTCTTACAATAATGAATGATTTAATATATATTAATTATTTTCAATAAATTATTATCAGTACATAAAAAAATATATTTTATCTTTTCCTTCCATTCCATTTATCGAAAAATGACAACTTCATTCATGCGGATGTGGGGACTACCACCTACATGAAGTGATGTGATTAAATTTTCATCACTACATAATATGGATGATTATATATAAATTTTTTTAAATAAATAATATTTTATTTATGATATAATTATAATTTTTTAATATAAAATAATACTTACCTTCTTTACATTATGATCATTGAAAAATGAAAATGTTACACAACCATACATACAACCTACCCACTTTATGATTGTGGCAATGTGAATTTTTCATAAGCATCTTTCATGATTGGATTTAAAATTATAATTTATTTATAAAATTTATAATTATTACATGACTATTTTATTTAGTTTATCAAATAATGAACTCTTTTACCATTATCAACCTATTGAATTCATTTTGAAACAATGTGTCAAATGTCGTCAAACATATGACTTAAAATAAAATAATTATGTAATTCAATTTAAGATAGTAACAAATAAATTCAAAATTAAAAATAAACATGGAAAGTGATTTTAAAGAATTAAATAATTAATATATGTTTATTATTTAGGAATATAAATAATTTACTTGGTGAGTCAGACTTAACATAAGGAGAACTACTTTGAAAACATTTCTTTTCAATTATTTAATGATTTATTTTCTAAATTGTAATCTTCCATGTCCTTATACTAATTTTATTTTAGAAATATTTTTATATTAAAATAAATGAATTATAAAGGTAATTGTTTTCAATTTTTATATAATTTAAATGTTTTTATAATGGAAATATTTTTATGTAATGTTTTGACAAAAATACAAATGGAATGTTTTATTTTAACATACATGGCATCAATGGTTTTTCCCAATATCAAATTTTTTTTGATGCTTGGATTCCTTTACCAATATTTAATGTTTTATTTAATGAAAAATATTCATTACCTTTATTTTGGGTCTTTTAGTTTTTAAATTGGGGTTTAAAAAAATTGGTAATTCAATATCTGAATGGGTTTTACATATGGGTATAAAAGAGTTATTTACTAGTTATATGATGAAAAGGTGAAAACCTAAAATGGTTTATTCATTATATGGTACTTAAGGTTATATAAGATGAAACATTGAGCCCAATATAGCTTATATGATTAGTGGTACCCTTTATATATCTCCATTGAATTGGGTAATGTTACAAGTCTTCAAAGAAAAGGAAAAATTTAACTAGGAAGGTTTCTATTATGGATTTAATTGGGCACTATTTATTTCTAACATTAATTTATCACGGGTTATGAATATTATAATCTATGTTTCCTATAATGTTTTTTATTATTATGGTTTTTTATTTTTTATTTGAGAAATAATTTATTTAATACGCTCAAAGAATATAGTCATCAAGGTAAAAATTTTATGGGTTTTCATATTTCTCACTATACTAATAGATTTATTATTTTTATATTCGAACCTATGTTTTTTTCTCATCCCAAGTTATAATTTTTTTCCACATAGTTTTATGGATGTGTAAGAACAAATAATAAGTTAAGTTGAAAGTCATGAAAATATTTCATGAAAAGATAATTTGTTTCATCTTAAAAGTTTTATATTGGGGAAAAATGGATAATGACTTCAAGTTTCCACTTTTTAATAAATTTATCTATTTTTTGTAAAAATTATTACCTGATTCTCTAAAAATATATACTCTAAATTCATTTAAAATGTAATAAATAAAATTCATAACAAAAAATCAATACTCTATATTGTTTTAATAATGGGTCCCAACACTACATTAATCTCTAATGCCTCAACAATGACACTTAATATTAAAAAAATAATTCCAAAAATTAAAAGCATAAAAATATTAAAATTTGTTCCATAAAATTTAAAAACAAAAAATTCATAACTATTTTATAAAAATATCATAATTAAAAAAATGAATATAACCTAATCATATATTTTACAAAAAATTTACTATTATTTTATACAAGAAATCATGAATCCTTATAAATAACACTATAAGAAAATTTTATTTTCTTCCCAAAATCAACAAAATATTTATTCCAAAACCATTTTAAACTATAAAATATCAAGATAAGGAAATCCATATTGTTCAAAAAATATAATAAAACTGATCAAAAATATATTTTATAATCATTCTTCAAGTTTGTTTATATTATTCATCATATATTACGAAATTTTTAATAACCCCATATTCCTTAATTACCTCATAATAAAATCATATAAATCCCCTAAAGGTTATATATACCTCTAGTGTTCATTCCTTATTAAAAAATATTTTCAAAAATTTCAATTATCACCATAGAAAAAGGTCATAAAATGGGTATCTATAACTAAATTTAATATTTACATTAAAAATAAATAATCATCTCCCAATTTATTACTAAACACCTTAAAATTAAATAACATATAACCTCATTAAGTTATTTATGCCCCTTTTCATATGTTCATCCTTTAACATATTAACACATGAAGGTATCCCAAACTATGAAAATATAATGAACCATTGGAATCCTAAAATATAAAATTATCTAAAAACTTGATCTAATACCAACTATATGGACCCATTAGTTTTAAAATTAATAATTATGAGTTTAATATAAAGTATTTCACTTTATTACACTTATATTATATTTTAGGTTTACAGTTTTAAAGAATATGAAAAATAATTATATAATAATGAAAAAATTTCCACATAATGTAAAAATTGTCCAAAAACAAGTTTCTATGTTTAAACTCTTCCTTAATTCATGAATTTTTTTCTCCATTCAGAATGTGTCACCATTGATATTCTATAACCCCCCACATCCTTAATCCATGTGGAAAATATTTTAAAATTTGGGATGAGAAAAATAAATACTATTAAGGGATATATTTTTTGAAAATACTATTAAGGGATATAATAATAAATATTACTCACAAATACAATTAAAATTCATGAAAACCTATAGCACTATTTTCCATTTTACATAGTATAATTTATGATCAAATAATCTTATACTTAATCATGAAATCAACTTCAAGAACCAATTTTTTTTAAAGAAAATTTAGTAAGAAAGCATAAATTAAAAATCCCAATTAATGAAGTTTTCTCCAAAAACATGAAAAAATTCCATAAAAATAAACCTTTCATATTTATAAAATCATAAACCTTTATTTAAATCATAAAAAACATTTTTATTACCTATTTAAATCGAATGATTTCTAGAAAAACCCAAAAATATGTAGGTGCCATTGGAGATTATCTTTATATCACTTTTACAATAACTCTTACAATGAAACAACCTACTTGGATAATTCAAATTACTTAAATAGTTTTATATATAAATAGCTCATTCCATATAATTCATAAGAATAATTTATAACAATTTAAATTCATACAATTTTGTGGAGTAAATTATGAACAGTTAACTCCATTCACTTTATAGGAGTAATTTATAATTAGTTAAATCTTTCAACATTAACCAATGATTTGGAGGCCTATATCAGGATCACCCATCATCTTAAAAAATTTCAATGAATTATAAAATCAATAAAACATATAAAATATTGATGTTTCATCATGAAACTATTAATATTTTAAAATTTATCCCATAAGCAACAGAACAATAAATTTTCTAATAAAAATGAGAGGAAGTATTCTTTTCTTTTGATTTTTTTAAACATAACAATTACCAAAATAATAAAAAAATCATATTCTCTAAAAACCTATATAAATCTATCAATAAATCTTGATAAATAATAAATGAAATGATAACTCGAAAATATTTCCAAGTCATATATGTGAGAAAAGAAATATTATTACACTTTTGTAAATATAGTAAAAAATATTATTTATAAAAAACATTGAAAATATACCTATTTAAACGATTATAAATAAATTTAAAATTACTTTAAACTACCATTTACTAGTCATTGATGTAAAAATAAGAACATTTTTGAGAAATTGAAATCATTATGGTCATATAGGACCAAGAGTTTAAATCATTTAAAAGAACTTCTTAAAGAAAACTCTCTTACCATTATGGAAACTTTTAAATCAAAAGGATATTAAAGAAGAGAAAAAATGGATTTTCACACCACTTTATTTTCCTAAAATTATTTATAAAATATAGAAAAATGTTATTTAATGAAGAAGAAAAAATAAATCATGTTTTGTAAAAATAATACACTAAATGAATGAAAATTAAGATGAGAAATACATTGCCACATCTCTCGACTCACCATGCATGCCCTTTAATTTATCGACTGATAACTATTTTTTAATTTTATAATTTATTAAAAAAAAATTTATGTTAATTTAATTATTAATATTCCCTATTATTTCATATATATTTTTTCTTTAGTTAAAAAAATGCTTAATTGCACATTAGACTTTTTGGGGTCATTTGGTTTATAACCTCAAAAAATATCGGTGTGTTGAGCATGGTTAAAATGGTCTTGGATCCATTTTTAAAAAAATAATTTACATGTTATTGTTATCATCATTATAAATTATATACAATTTTATGATAATACATGTAATGTGGTCATGAAAAATGAAGCGCATCATTTTACGGGGACATTAGTCCCTATATACTTTTGAACGTCAATTTCATTTTATAATGGATGAAAAATAAATATGGTAGAAAATGGTTTAAATTTATTGAAGAATTATAATATTATAAATATCATATTTATTCATTAAATATATCCTTATAACCATCCATGTGAGGTTGAAATGAAAAAGGAATCACATAGCTTCAAGGAGGGAAGTCCATACATACACTCAAATGATGTTATCATTTTCCAACAAATGGGAGGGTAATAAGGTATATAAAATATCATATTTTAAGAATAATAATTATATCATAAATAATATATATATAAATAAATTTTATAAATAATTTTCTTAATCTAGATAAGGCGGTGGTGAAAAATGAAACACATCGCTTCGTAGAGATAATAGTTCATATATACACATGAGTGAATTGTTAATCTTACATTGGATGGAAATGTTAATGGAAAAGGTCATAACATAAACATAATTTTTTATGTATATTAGATATACTTATGTTATTATATCATTATGGTTATGATAAATTTTAGAGAGGTACAATAAATATAAACTTAAAATAAATGGCCATGAATTATATCTCCACTTTTGATATCCTCCTTTCGATTGAGTTTATGGATTCTTGTGGAGGAGATTATTGTGGCTATAAGTAATTTTATATGTGTAAATTTATGTTTATAGTGTTATTTAGATATATTTTTTTAAATAAATTGGGATTTATTTGTGTTTTGAAATGATTCAAGTGAGTCCTTTTTTTAGGAAAAAAACATAGGCATTTTCCCAATAATTCAATTTTTAAGGGACATTAAGGTAATTTTTAAAATTCCAAATAAAAAAACATTAATTACTCAGGATATAAGAGTTTATTTTACCTCCACTTGATTATATATTTTGTTTTTATGATTTTATAATGGTTTAAAAATAACGTGTATCATTAACTATCATTTAATTTCTTTTTCATGACTATTAACACATTTTTACTTTAAAGGAATACATATAACAAATAAATTCGTATTAAAAAATAAATAAATTATCCTTAATAATTATTTATAAAATTCATGGAACATCATATTTAATCCAAAACATACTACTTTTTATGTTTTTAAAATCATTAAATTCATTTTTATCTTGTTTTTTAAAATGAGACATTAAATTAATGTAAGCATTTTTGATAATTATAATATTTATAAAAATTTAATATAAAATATAAACATATTTAAAATTTATTTACCTTAATTATAATCATATATTTTCATACATAATTTATATTTACTCTTATTTATACCATGAGTTCATATTTTAGTTATTATATGAGAGAATGTGGAATTTTTGTACATACTATTTTATTAATATGAAAAGAGAAGTCCTAATTATGTAACTTATATAAAAAATAGATCCAAATTGACCAGGGATAAGTCAGAGATTAATCAAGACTCATCCAAAAATTTTGGGATACAGTATTTTGATTTTATCTGATTGTTGTAATCATGATGAACTTGTTTTATCCATTACTATGGTCATAATATTTTTCCTTGGTAAAATTTTTATATGAAAAAATAGGGATCTATTTATTTTATTTTACCCTTATCATTCCAATTATTATAAAAATTTTAAAATATTATATTTATGGAATTAGTAAACATAAATTTTAATATAAGTGAGAAAAATGCAAAGAAAAACAATTTTAGTAAAATACATTTTTTATCCTAAAAGAATTTTACCCCAAAATAAAGAATAATGTTGATTTCAAAGGAATTAATTGGATTATGGTTAGTAACATAATAATTTTGTGACTTTTTAAAAAATCAAAAACAAAATGGAATATATAAATTTCATTGATTAATATAAATGAAATTTTAGTTTTTTCAAAATTATTACTTTTCATTATTCGCCCAAAAATCAACCTTTCTATAAAAAATTTAAAAAGTTATCTTGATATTATTTTTAAATTATAATTTCAAAAATTATTTAAAAATTTTAAAATAATAATTCTTTAAGTGGAAGAAATAAATCATAATACCCACATTTAAAATTCAATAAAAACCCTTTTGAAGAAAATGTATTTTTTAAGTATAAAGTGAATTTAATCTCATTCCTTATCTAGTGAATATAATTAAATGAATGTTAATTTATTTTTTAGACTATATGATCTGTATAATTCATTAAAATCATTCATATATTGTCATTAAATTGATTTACATTGATAAAAAACATTACATACTTAAACCAGATTCTTGAAAAACATCTTATGAAATCATATATGATTTTATGATTTTTTATTTTTTTAATATATTATTTTATTTAAAATTCTATTATTATTTACACAGATTTAATCACTAATTTTTTCTTAGGTTAAATCATTCTACATATATTTTATACTATGATAACTCATTTTCATATCCATAAATATAAGGGATAGTTTATAAAAATTATATTAAAATAAAAATATATTATTAATATATCACATGTCATTTTAACCATGACATTATGTATTAAACACACTATCCAACATAGTATTATTTAAAAGAATAAACAATCTAAAATATCCTGTTGTTACAATTAACCATTGTTTTTCAATATAAAGTTTTTCAAATTTATTTATATAAAATTTATTTAATTTTATATTTTATTTAGTTCACTTTTGATCAATCCATTGAAAAATTTATATTTTTCCCACCAGATTTGTAAATTTATAATTTCATCAAAACCCAAAACCTATGATAAATTTTTTTAGAATAATCTGGATCAACTTATATTTAGATTTGAATATTAACTAACTAGATCATTTTTGTTAAATCTAAAATTTAAATAAAATAAAATATCTTATTGTCTTTCAATACTATAAAAAAGTGATCAATAATGGATTTTTCCAATTCCCTTTTCTTTATGAAATAAAATATGTTTCCCATCAAACATCAATAATATAAACATTTAAACCCTAAATTTAATAGATGAAAAATGTTTATTAAAAAAATTATTTTTATAACAATACTAAATTTCTTCTCAATCAATTTATAAAATAACCATTTTAAAAAAATAAATTCATAATTTTTTATTTTTCTTTTCAAATTAATCAATAAAAAAATTATCATGCATGAAATTTGGTATATTTTTTTTACATTGATTTTAAAAAATAAAAAATCATATTAACACTGGTTATTTTAAAAATATTACACTCAATACCTAATTCATTTTTTCAAAGAACATTTATCATTTTTTATTTAGGTATGACAACACATGTCATTCTATTTCTTTGTGAAACATAATATATCTTGGTCTCACCACGACCTTCACATATCTAATTCATCTTCTCTCAATTGAATCCTTTAAATATCATTATATCTTTCAATGTACTATCATATATTTTAATTTTTTGTTCTATCTCTTTCTCCAAATATTTATATTTACCCATTGTAAAATTACTACACATAATCACACCTTCACTCTATAGAAACAAATTTTTTGATTCCTATAGATCCAAACCCCCTCCATCTAAAACACACACACACACACACACACAAACACACACATCTATGAAACCGTATATTTGGAATCTTTGCCACTATTTTGATCTAAACAATACACTACCCTCTATCTAAATATAATGAAAATTTCATTAATATATATAGGTTCTGGGCGCAGTGGAAGTGCAGGATGGGCATGTACCCAACTATGAAAATTTCCATGATCGATGATTAAACTGAGATCAATAGGATGATAAATTATAGAATCTACAGAATTGAATATAAGATAAAAGACAAAGGAGAGAACCTGTAACCGAGAAGATAAGATCAAAATATTTTGTGTATAATTAATTTAATTAAATTAAAGAATTACCTCCAAGGTGATTCCTTCGTCATTGATGCGTTCGACCATGGGTACAAGGTGTGTCTTCATTATGATGTAGAATCCAAGGATATAATTCCTCTAGTGGTGATCCATACATGATCTACTTATCTACGGACGTCACCAAAGGAGTCTCTAGGTGCTATCATGGAAGATCCTTTCACTTGCGATGTCTGCCTTTGACTTCCTTGAGAATTTATTCCAAAGCATTCTCCTAAATCTGGTGGAGGAGGATCTCTCTTGTTCTTGAGAGCATTCTTGGCGAGGGAAGAGTTCTCTAGGCTCGAGATCTTTTATCCAATTATGTTGTGCACACAACAATTGGTTAGCCGATGGAATGTCCCCCTTAGATAATTTAGATAATAATAACATTACGAGGAATTTGATTCACCATGATAAATAAATAATTATCACAAGTGTTGTTACATAATTTGTTATTCCATGTGAAACCCCATGTCAAATAATGAAAATAATGCTATTATTTCCATGACATGTTCTTAACTTTCACATTATATTTAAATATTATTTAACCAAATAATATTTAATATTATTTCTCACCGGACCCATAACTTGGTCCACCAATCCTCCTAAATATTTATTAGGCCTCAAATAATGACTATTTATTTATTAAGTAAATATAATTGTATTATTTACTAATAAATAAATATTACATCCACAATATATTCTCTCAAATAACTAGCAATGAAATAAATGAGATCAAGCATACTTGAATAATTATTAAACCACAATCAGGAATAATATTTATTCAACTTGTTAAATAAATAAATTATTTAATTGAGATACTGGATACACTTATTGTGTGACTCTCTAGGCATCTTTCTCATTTGCATTAGCCGGGTTTGCCTAAAGTCCATGATTAATTTATAGAAATGGATCAAAGCACCCAAGAGAAAGAAGTTGATGTCGTAATGACATGTCACCTCATATGAACGCTTAGTGTGTAATACACTCCCTTTTTCACGATATCTCTAATCAAGCGGGTTGCTTGCAAGTTCCATCAACCCATGTGGTTTATTTCTCATTCTTTTAATTCCTGAAATTGAACTTTACTAGAGAACACCATGGACATAGATTTAGTTAGGATATATCATTTCCACCAAAGGGCCTGAGATATGTAAAACCATAGAAGTAACAAATCCTTTATCGCATTATTCATTAATGAAATATTACTCGTGATGCACCCAACATATCCTACCTCACCATGAACATATGCTGTCATGGTTTTCATAAATACATCTAAGTGCGTGAGTCGAAATAACCATTAATAATAATATTAAAGTCTAAGGACCAATACACATGTCCACAGATAGAAAAATCTAATGACACTTATGAATGTGGATTTCCTACTGGCGGGTCTTGTTATCATAATATCCTCCTAAATATTACAAAGGGAACACACCATTATAAGGTGCCTCAAAGTTTCATGAGTCCCCACCCCTAATATCCTATATCATTTTCCCCTTAAAATTATATCATTCGGCCATATAACATATATTCAATAATAGTGTCCTAGCACTTCCAGGTTCTCATCATAGCAGGGATCTGCTATGACCTTTTACTATGATAACTATTCTTAGGATATTATCACATATTTTTTTTTCACTCATAAGAACAATCATGATGTGATAAAGAGTTTATTAATATTCATACATTGAATACAGGTTTATCATAAATTACAAATAAGTTAGTTTCCAGTGAGAAACTCTAAGAAACTCCCACTGTCACTAGAGCCAACTGCTAACAACCTTCAGTCCGCTAGATCTCACATGATATTCATGATTTTAATGAGATTGTACTTTAGTCAAGTAGTCCACGTCATTCTCTTCCATATACACTCTTATCATTGAAACCTCACCCCTTTGATAGAAATCCCTCAAGAGGTGATACATTTGGATTAAGTGCTTTGTCCATTGATGTGACCTTGGATCCTTTGCAAGATACACCACTAAAGTATTATCACAATACAATGTAATGGGATCCTTACTACTAGGTACCACATCAAGCTCCTAGAAAAAGTTCTGAATCCAAACAACTTCCTTGGATACATCAGAAGCTTCTATATATTCAGAATTTACTTTAAAATCAACAAAAACCGACTACTTTGAACTTTTCTAGCTCACAACTCCTCCGTTGAGATAGAAAACATATCCTGATTGTGAATTCAGATCATTATGACCTATCTAAAAACTAGTATTATCATACCCTCTGATGACAAGATCCTCGTCTCCTCTATATTCTAGGAACATAACCTTAGTCATTCTCAGATACTTAATGATAGACTTGATATAAATCCAATCCCATTCTCGTAGATCTGCTGGATATCTTCCTACCATGCTTAGTGGATAGGTAACATAAATTCTGGTACATAACATGACATACATGATATATACTATCCTTGAAGCATATGGAATCTTACTCATCATATCTTTCTCATGTTGTGTTTGGGGACACATTTTCTTGAAAAGAAATATACCATGTGGCACTGGAACTAATCCCCTCTTGGATTGTTCCACACTAAATATCTTTAGTATCTGGTCAATTTATGTAATTTGAATTAGTGCAAGAATACTATAGGATATATCATGAATGATCTGGATCCCTATAATGTAGGCTACTTCACCTAAGTCCTTCATAGAGAATCACTTATTCAACCATTCCCTGAATGACTGCAAGACTGGTATGTCATTTCCAATAAGAAATATGTCTTCAACATACACTACTAGGATAACGACCACATTTAAATTAAATAGCTTGTAAACATATGGCTCACATTCATTGCTAATGAAACAAAATTCTTTTATGGTTTCATCGAATCGAATGTTCCATGACCCAAATGCTTGCTTTAATCCGTAAATCGATCTCTGCAACTTGCATACCCTTTTAGCATCACATGGTGTCATAAAACCTTCAAGTTGTGTCATATAGACATCTTTCTAAAGTTTCCTGTTAAGGAATGTAGTTTTGACATCCATCTACCAAATCTCATAGACATTGAAATATTTGATGGAAAGTATCATTCTTATGGATTTAAACATGGAAACTGGTGAAAAGGTTTCATCATAGTCAATTCCTTGATGCTTTTTAAAACCATTATCCACTAGCCTTGATTTATAGGTACTAAATTGACCTTATATGTCAAGTTTCTTCTTGAATACCCATTCACACCCATCTGGATTTACATCAACTGGTGCATCGACCAGAACCTAGACCTGATTTTGATACATGGAATCCATATCATAATTCATAGCTTCTAGCCATCTTGTAGCTTCTAAGATTTCTACTTATTCCTTGTATGAGAGAGGTTCATCATTTTCCAAAAATAATGAGTCACCATCTTCGATGACAAGGAAACCATATCTCTCTAGTTCCCTTACCTCTTTTGTACTTATACACAATACTTGTGTTTCAAGAACTACCTCTTCCATGGGGACCTGTAGAACTTGTTCCTCTACCAACTCCTATGTATCTTAAGCATCAACTTCATCGAAGTCAATCTTTCTCCCACTATACTTTTTGATTATGTGCTCCGTCTCAAGAAATAAGGCATGTATAGAAACTATCACTTTCTTGTCTAAGGGGTTGTATAGGTAGTGTCCCTTTGTTTCATTTGTATTCCCTATAAAGATACACTTCATGCCCTGAGATGCTAGTTTTTTTCTTGAAAAATACTTAACAAATGCCTCGCATCCCCATACACATGTATGAGACAAAGTGGGTTTATTCCCACTCCATAGCTCAAATGGAATCCCATTTTCCGCCTAAGTTGGTACTTGGTTTAATGTCCATTTCACAATTTTCAATGAATATACCCAAAATGATAATGGAAGATTTTCATGACTCATCATCGACCTTAACATAACCAACAAGGTATGGTTCATCCTTTCACTAACACCATTACACTATGGTGTATAAGGTGGATTGAGTTGATATAGAATCCAAGACTCTCGTAAAAGGTCAATGAACTCTTGGTTAAGATATTCTCCACCTTGATCCGATCAAATATTATTTATCTTCTTACTAAAATGACTCTCTAATTCATTCTTGAACTCATGGAATTTCTCAAAGGACTCAGACTTATACCTCATTAAGTAGACATAGCCATATCTACTTAAGTCATCAATAAAAGTAGCTAAGTAAGAATATCCACCTCTAGCTTCTATTAGAAATGGTCCACACACATCAATGTGTACAAATCCTAGAAGCTCTGTGGCCCTTTCACCCTGTCCACCAAATGGTGGTTTGTTCATTTTCCCTTATAAAAAATCGTGACATCTATCAAGTGGTTTTTGCTCAGAATATTTTAAATAACTATTTTGACATAGCTTTGTTAGCCGTATATCGTTTACATGACCAAGGCAGTGATGCCACAACTGAGTGTTATATGAGTCATGTGAAATTGGTTCGTTATTAATTTCCAACACTTGGTTCTCATAATTTAATATATACATACCATTATTTAAATGTTTCATACCATAACATATGTTGTCCTTATAAAATTAACAACATTTATTTTTGAACTTGAAAATAAATCTATCTATATCTAAACTCGATACAAAAATTATGTTCTTTGTAACACTAGGTACATAATTACATCCATATAAAACCAAAATCATTCCCTTTAGAAATGTGAGGTGGTAGTCACCAATGGAAAGAGAATCCATCCTCACACCATTGGTAGCTCGTAGATCCACATCTCCTCTAGAAATTTTCTAGAATCTACTTGGTTCCTAAATTTTAATATATATTTTAGTCCCACAAGATATATCTAATACCTAATGCGTATAAATGGAAAGACTACACTCAATAATGAATGCACCTTTGGATTTCCCCTGCCTATAGGTGTAGTTCCTCTTCTAGTGGCCTGACTTACCACATGCAAAGCATACCGTCTCATTTTCCTTTCCTTACCTATGGATCTTCTTATTCTTGTTTGGACAATTATCAGAGGCTTTAGATTGTTTATAAATCTTAAACCCTTTGAATTTTCCTTCCTCTTCCTATTCACCATAAGGACTGCGGGTTTTTCTCACCCCATGTCCTTATTGACTTTTCAAATCAGGGTAAAGAAGCTCTAATTAGATTTTCTCATTATTGATCATATTATAATTCATTATAAAACTAGATAAGTTATTGGGAAGTGATGATAGTATATGACTTTTATGCAACTAATCTTGGAATTTAATCCCTAAGATGTCCATATGATCAATGTAGCCAATGATCTTGACTACATGTTTTCTAGTTGGAATATACTCTCCAAGCTTAGTAGTGAAAAAATAGTTAGAGATATCATACCTCTCCTATATTTCCTTCTCTTAATAGAGATCCATATGATGATACTTTATGAAATAAGAATAAATTTCCTCAGGTTGTTTCAAGATATCATTGGTCATGTATGATAGCATGAGGCACTGAACTTCTGTAGAATCATTAATATGTTTTTTTTACACAAATAGTTCCTCATCACTCACCTCATTTCTAGGCATAACTGGTAAAGTATCTTCTAGCACATAATGTTTACTCTCATGGTGAAGGATAACCAAAAGGTTCCTTTTCCATTCTTGGAAATTAGTTTCAGTGAGAAGGTTTTCCTTCTCAAGTATGGATCACAATGATATGTTTGATGTTATTTTTATGCTCCTTTTACAAATAATATAAAAAGAGTTTTAGTAATTTATCTTGATAAATATAGAAAAATAAATAAATTAATATCTATTATTCTCCCACTACTTTTTTGAAACCCAACAACCCTCATCATTGGATTCAGAATATCCTATTGCTTGGAAATTATAGTAGAAAGGATCCATATTACCATATGAATTACCCCAAATAGGGTTGGTCATGAAACATGAAAGGTTTTAGGTAGGTATTAAAAATTCCAACTACATTAACTCACAACTCCTTGATCTCTTGAGTGGACTCCCCAATCCTAAAATCCTTAATCTTGGATTTCCTCAACCTTTGCCTCTCAGTAACTCCAGGTCCTGCTAGGGTAGTAAACCCTTTATATAATCTATGTCAATTCAACCCAAAACCTCAAATTAGAATTCCACAATAATTGAAATCACCCCAACTTGGGTTGGTCAATCACTTTGAACTATGATTTGATTCTAACCGAAGTAATGGAAGGCTATAACGACTTAATATTTAATTGATGGATTTTATCCTTTATGCGTAAATTTACACTTATTATCCTTTTACATGATTTCTAATATTAAGTGGGATATACTTAAGTGATTAACCATGTATAGATAATATTTAAGCATAAGATATTTTATTTTAGTTTCATCTTGTATGCTTGTTAGTTCATTAGTTACGTGATCACATCAAACATCCATAATGAATAACCATATAACTGAAATAAATAAATAAAGGGTATGATCATGAGATTTAATATTGGTTAGTTTATCTAGAGGTTGATAAACTAACCCTGAACTAGGGGAGAAACACCTTGAACCATTTAAGGTTCATGTTTACATCTTTCCACCTGTCCACCTTTGCATCTCCTTAGATTGGTTTCACCTTCACTCCTAACTTGAACTGCCTCCACTAGCATGGGAGATTTATCCATTACATATGCTTTTAAATCACACATAGGTGGGGGGTAAAATGGGTTTTACAAAAAATAAACCATGGACATGCAGACCCTACACATTAATGAGGAGAAATCACGCATACCAACATTTTTAATTTAATAAATAAATTAAAAATGGAACCAATCACGTACAAAGGTCTGGTCTATCTCATGATCATCCACATACATGCAACAAATTAATCATGTAATAAAAATAGCATTCAATTATTTAATATTTCTTACTAAGATAAATTACACCTGAATCGATTAATCATTATCTTTAATTAATCAATCCTTTTTTATCTTAATCCTTTTTCTTAATTTCCTTGATATTCTCATCCATAACTTTGTACATAACTTTTAATTTGGAGGAAACCCAGTGAATACCCATACAAAACTACCCAACATGTATTTATACTTATATACACTTTATTCTTTGTGACAAGTGGCATGCACATAGAATTATAATTATTATACAACTCATACATGATGTGCAGATCATTAAACATTACAGAGATGTTAATTAAACACACACACATACACACACACACACACATATATATATATACATACATACATATATACATACATACATACATACATACATACATACATACATACATACATACATACATACATACATACATACATACATACATACATACATACATACATACATACATACATACATACATACATACATACATACATACATACATACATACATACATACATACATACATACATACATACATACATACATACATACATACATACATACATACATACATACATACATACATACATACATACATACATACATACATACATACATACATACATACATACATACATACATACATACATACATACATACATACATACATACATACATACATACATACATACATATATACATACATACACACACACACACACACACACACACACACACACACACACATATATATATATATTAAACACCTATCACATGTTGTTTCCCAAATTTACGCCCACACAAAGCTACATGTCTTAGGGGTTTACATAATATAATAATAAAATTTTAAATCTATGTAATCTGGAAACAGTACATGGTGTTTAGACCCGACTACACGACATGTAACCTCCTCACCATCCATCCAAAGTACATGCCTGGGGAAACTGTGTGTGAGGTTTACTTCGTAAATCTCCAGAGTACACGGTGTGTCTAGTGGGTCATACGTCGTATAGACTCCGCATTACATGGTCACCATCTAGGAAAGCCGTGTATGGGATATATGACTTAACCCTGACCCAAAGGGACTACACGCCACATCTAGTGGTCCAAAAGGCGTATAGTCCAGCTAATCATGCGCCAGTTTATCCTAGTTGACACACGGTGTAAGAATTAACTACACAATGTGTCATTAATTAACATGGATTGAGTACTTACAAAATTACTCTAGGCACATTGAAAAAAACTACACAGTGTGTAATCAAAATTACACAGTGTGTGTAGTAGATTACATGGAGTGTAATTAGAAATACACGACATGTACTATTGTCTTACCTAGAAATAATCGTCGTAACCTCCTGATGAGATCCTCTATTTAATTTTAATCACAAAATTATTTGTTTATGTTAAATCTATGAGAAATGATAAAGGATGAATAGATATCAAAATTCAGATTACCAGAACGATTAAACATGAATTGAAAAACAAAATTATTAAAGCTTAAATCATCAATGAAGTATTTAAATAATTATAAATGAAAATATGACTGCTCTAATACCACTTGTAGGTTCCTAGCACAGCAGAAGTGCAGGATGGGCATGCACCCAACTTTGAAAATTCCCATGATCGATGATTAATCCGGGATCAATAAAATGATAAAAGTCAGTATCCAAAAAATTGAATCAAAGATAAAAGAAAAAGAAGAGAGCCCAAAAATGAGAAGGGAGGATCAAAAAATTTTGTTTATAGTTAATTTAATCAAATGAATGAATTACCTCTAAGGTGATTATTTCTTCGCTAATGAGTTTGACCACGGGTCTGAGGTGTGGCTTCATTGCGATGTAGAATCCAAGGATATAATTCCTCTAGCGGTGATCCAAATGCTCTCCACATATCCACGGACGTCGCTGAATGAGTCTCCAGGTTCTATGCTAGAATATCCTTTTGCTTGAGATGTCCCCCTTTGATTGCCTTGAGAATCTATTCCAAAGCGTTCTCCTAGATCCGGTGGAGGTGTATCTCTCTCATTCTTGAGAACGTTCTTAGAGAGGGAAGATTTCTCTAGGAGCGAGAGATTTTCTCCAAGGATGTTGTGCACAAAATGATTGGTTTGTCCATGGAATGACCCCCTTGCATAATTTAGAGAATAATAACATAACGAAGAATTCAATTCACTAGGTAATAATAAATAATTAGCACAAGTGACGTTACTTAATTTATTAATCCATGTGAAACCCCATGTCAAATAATAATTGAAATTGTATTATTTCCATGACATGTGCTCAACTTTGACATTATATTTAATTATTATTTAACCAAATAATATTTAATTTTATTTCTCACCGGACCCATAACTTGGTCCATCAATCCCCCTTAATATTGACCAGGCCTTTAATAATGAATATTTATTTATTAAATAAATAGTAATGTATTATAACATTATAAATAAATATTTCATCCAAAATATATTTTCTTAAATAACTAGCGATGAAATAAATGAGATCAGGCATACTTGAATAATTATAAAACCACAATATGGAATAATATTTATTGAACTTGTTAAATAAATTATTTAACTGAGATACTGGATACAATTAGTGTGTGACCCTCTAGGTCTTGTTCTCATTGGCATTAGGTGGGCTTTCCTAAAGTCCAAGATTACTATCTAGCAAAAGCTCAAGGCACCCAAGAGATTGAAGTTTACATCGTAATGACATGTCACCTTATACGAACGGTTACAGTGTAATATAATCCCTTTATCCTGATATATCCGATCAAGTGTGTAACACCCCAATATTTTGAAAATAAATTTAATATTAAATGCATGAAACAATGAGTCTCTAAAAAGAACCAATTTCTTATAACCTAGATAGTAAACATAATTTTACCACCCATATTAATTGAATTTCAAAAATTCGGCATATACGGTTGTGATCAGTAAGTTATTTAGAGTCAGATATGGCCAACATAATTTTTGGTGAATAGTAACATACCCTTATGAATAATAATGTTACCCTTATGAATAGTGACATACCCTTATGAATAGTAAACTCACCTATGATAGTATATATATAGAATTTAAGTGAAATTATGATGTACCTATGTTCTAGAATAAGTAAATAAATGTTTTAAAAACTGTATTTTGTAAGTAAATTATGATTTTAATTAAAAATTAAATTAATCATATTTAAAAAATTATTTTTGAAAAATGGACTTCATTTTTGGATTATACCTATCGAAAAATGGTTAGGGTGAATTTTTGAGATTTTTTTGAAATACTAGAATTTTTGGTGAATAGTAAAATACGATAATTTACAATAAATGCTAAATAATTGATTTATTGAGTCATTGATGATGTTATGCTAATCTAATAACCAATGGTTCAAACTCAAATTCAATTATTACTATTTTTGGTCATTTAATCATCACTATTTCTTGTCTTATGAAAAAACAATAAACTAATGATTAGAATATTAAGAAAACCCTCCTCTCCTCAACTATAAATACAACCTCTTCCACCCTCTTCTCTTCACTCCTCTCAAGCCTTGTTCCTTCTCCAAATTCTGCCCAAATCTCCTCCCAATTTCCTCCCCCATGACTAGAATCCCTTGGTCTCATTAAAATAACAAATCCTCTTCTCTTAAGAGGCTCTCAAGGAAGGTTAATTCAAGAGGTAAATTTACCCTTTTCTTTTCTTTCATTTTCATTATACTTTGTTCTATTTTATTTCCTAACCTATCCTCATAAAAATTGTATTACAACTCCATTAACATACATGTACTGGGATTTTTTTTATTTTAATGGGATAATTCATCTTCATATCTCCTTTCCCCCTTATTTATGCTAAAAATGAAACATCGTTTGAGATGTGTTGATTTATCAAATTCAAGGAAGATGATACTTTCAATTTGATTTACCTTCTTCAAATCTGGTAATGAAACCATTTTTATGGTCTAAAAATGTTATGATATATTTATTTATCTTATTTATTATTCTGGAATCCTTATGCACCCATGATGTAAAATAATAATACAAAACAAGGTAATTGTGACCAAAATCGCCAAATTAATCCAAGCGTTTATCCTTAATGTTTTATATAATGATACAACTTCACTCAAAATAAACAAATGAATTTTATAAACATTTAATATTTTAATGTTCATTAATAACAAATAAAATCAATTCTGGACTTCATCTCCCATCTTACATAAACTACCATACTCTTTTATAAGTGAGCTGATCATGAATATTATGAAAACGAGCACTCACAAACAATGAAATTGAATCACTTAACCCATCTAAAAGGACATGAATGAACTTAATAAAGTCATAATAAACCAAATAAATGTATAAAGGGTTTTTGAATTGTTAATTAATTAACCTAATTTGGTTATTCATGTCATTAAGATCAAGCGAAGAGCACCCTCATATTTAAGGTAAGGGATCCTCTCCCTCACTTTTATTCAAGAATCCCCCTATGTTGTGTCCTTTTATTTTTAATTCCTAATGATGGGGTATGTTTTCTCATCTCACCCATATTTACCTTATGATATATAAATTATGGGATATTCCTTTACCTCTCACTAATCCCTCACAATAACACCTGTTACCACGCCGAAATGTTTGTAAGAGTTTCTTCATCTCACTTCCATTTTTGCGAGATATTTCATATTCACTACTATTACTTGTGTGTGGTGTATGAATACTGCACATTGATGTTTCATATCATTAATATCTTTATTTTTATGATATTAAATTTATCATTTGATGATTATTAATTTTTTTTCATATGATTCAATTGATTATAAATTTGTAAGTATTTTCTACCCGAACCTCCATTTTCATTCGGGTTGCTCTTATTTTCTACTCACCTAAATGAAATTATTATTTATTATTATTTAATAATTATAAAAAATGTGTGAATGTTCTATATATGTTTACCAATCATAATACTTCTTTATTTTATGTGGAGTTACATTTTTTAAAAGAATCTTTCAAAAATTCTTCCGAAATGTAAGCCCGATTCAAGGAACTTCTCGAATTCTTACCTATTTTGAAGTTCACATTATAATATGTTTTAATCCAGATTTATCTTTCTAAAAACACAAATTTTAACATGAAAAGATATTTTTGAATATTTTTGGTTTTATTAAATCAAACATTCCTTTGAGCTTTAAAATCTCTTTAATGAATTCCTTAAACTGTACTTAAACATTTTAATTCTAAAGCTTCTTTAAAAACACTTTTTACATGATTTAACTTCAATGGGACACCATTTATACCTAAAATGTAATCTCAATGTACTTACCTTTTATTTTATGATATATCCATGTTTGAAACCATATTTATGAGAAATACAGATGATTTTCTAAAAGAACTAGACTTTCCAAAGTAAAATAGATTTTTGTCACCTCACTTTAACTTTTAAGCGATATATGCCCTTTGCACCACTTATTCCTTTCATATGGTGTATGTAATACCCATTGTTATATCATACCAATAGTATCCTTATTATCATGATATTCTAAGGGATTATGATTTGAATGTTTCAAGGTGGTATGAGACACTTTCGAATGTTTAAGGATTATTTCCTCAATAATTTCTCAATGGTCTCATTTAAAAGTATCTTTATTTACATCAATATCCTTTGATGAATATTGTATTTCATAGAGGCTAATATCTTATGATATAATCTAAAATATGTTTTTGAATGGTTTCTGATTAGTTTGAATGTGGATGTTCTATCTTGATACCATTCACCAATTTACTTCGAATGGTTAATGTTTAAGTTTAATGTACGGGGAAAGTTATTTACATTTCATATTTTAGTTATAATATGAATTTATTTATTGTTTATATTTATCCTTGTTCATAAGAATAATTCATTTTAATTAGTAATTTTCATGTGGAGATCGCTATATCCCATCATTTCATCGATAGGTCTCATGAGACAAACTACGGTCTTGGCACAAGGCCTTAAAAAAATGGATATTTATGGTCATGGCATGAGGCCTTGACGGTATGGTTATGATGTCATACATTATGAATTACCTCATTATGAAACTAGTAATTTCTATTTCATGTGGTTGTTATACTATAAGAATACCCACAATTATGTTTTATTATAGAATTATTTATTCAGATATTATTCTTTCCATATTATGTTCATGTCTAATTTTATAAAGGCATGTGTTTTTAAGTTATTCACCATGCCTAATGTTTATGTTTGTGATATCTTCTGATGTATTGCCTACCCTTACTGAGCATTTGAGATCACCACTTTATTATGTTTTATCCTTATAGGTTATGAGTATGATTATAATATAAATGAATTGTAGGGTTAATATTAGATATTATGGGCGTTTCTATTGAATTTATTATGTTGTTTTTTAGTTTTGAGTTGTAATTTTGAACTCTTATATGTATATTGTTTCCAAAAATATTAAACCAATCAGTCCTTTGGGATGTATCTTCATTGTATCTATTCCAATGTAATAAAATAAGTCACTGACCCTAAGCTTCTAGGGTCGGGGTGTTATAGTTTGTATCAGAGGAAGTTTAGTAGAAAACTTGGAAACTAGATATAGAAAAATTAGATTAGTAAACAAAACCCTAAGGTAGAATTTTGGGATAAGAATAGAAGGACATCCTAGAATTTTTCTAAGGAATATATTATGTGGTCTATCAAGAAAATAAATCCATGTCTGGATATGAACAGGTAGAGGTGGCATTGGCCTAGATGTATCCAAGGGTAAAACCTGAAAACACTACTTTGAGATAGACTCGAACATGAACTGGTGCATGACAACAAGCCTTGACGCACTCTTGGTTCAACACTCCCTGGGTATATGATTTGGTAAATTCATAATATTATTACAAACCATTATGAAGGATTTGTTCCCCCAAAGTAACCAAAATATTTGGTTTTAGGATTTACAATGCATAAATTTATGTTATGTGTTATACCATGTTTAGCGATATAGAGAGTTATTTATTTTATGAGCTAACATATTATCTATAATTGATTAGAAATGGTGCCTAGAAGAAGGAATGATAACTTCACCAATGAACATGATACATAGAGTAAGAAGGATCATATCTCTAATGGTCTTAAGCAATCATTTCAAAGGAATATAGTCTCCCAAGTATCCTCATCATATGAAGAAATAATATCATGCGTTAACAAGGTATGTAAGGAATTCTATGAGTCCTATGGATTTTACGAGAAGAAAATGAAGAAGAGGATGGTAGAGAAAAACATGTATAATGGGAAGAAGGGAAATAAGGGTTTTCTCGTATGTGATAACTGTGGAAAGAATCACACTGGTAAATGCTTGAAGGGATCAGAAGTTTGTTATAAGTGTGGAGAAAAAGGACACCAAGTTCATGATTTCAAGAGTAAGAAAAAGTTTTCTAATGTAAAATTCTATAAATATAAGGAGATTGGACACTATGTGAATCAATGTACTAATAATCAAGGGAATATATCCCAAATGATGTTACTGGATAAAGATAAATTTATCATACTACCACAGATGAAGTGGAATGATTAATATTCTTAGTCAAGAAACAAGTCTTTTGAATATTTTATCAACAATGCACTAGTTATAAGAATTATGGAATATTTGATGATTTTACTGCAATACTATCTCTTTAAGTATTTTAGGTCATATGATTATACTACAGAAAATTGACTCAGTATCTGGTCAAACTTTTGGAAAATATATGGTCGAGAGACAGAAAACCCTTATTATGTTCATAATACCGAGATGTCAATTTTAGAATAGAGGGATGTTATATATAGATAAAGTAAATTGGATAATAATAACTACCATGGGAATGATTTTAAATTATTTGATCTTGATATTTTGGAATGTTAAACCATTTATGAAATGGTTTAAATTGATCATTTTATGAGGTTCTAGAGGTTAATGACACCACACGATGAAAATTATGCTAAGAGATTAAGTATAGGTAGTTTACGGGAAAATTAAAGGATAATATCATATTTATGAAATATCAATATTTATTTATATACTTATAGAGTGGAATAATCCCTCAACTATATGAAAAGAGTCTTAAATGTTGTTCTGTTATCATAATCTTTAATAGCGTTAATGAAAATTTTCCCAACTGTAGTTTATGGTTTTTTGGTAATATACTTTCATCTAAACCTGTTTTCTATCACTATAAATTCATAGTTCAGTTTTCTTCTATGCCCAGGTTTTCAATTCTAATCAATTTCACTCCATTCGAAAGGGTAATTAATTTATTAATTTATCCATTCATTTATTAATTTATTATTATTTATTTTCTTTTTTCTTTTTTTGACCACCTTTTCTTCCTTAACCTTTTTAATGAGGATATTATATTAAACCTATTTCTTATGTGGGTTTTTTCAATGGAAATTTTCAAGTAACAACCTATAAATTTCAAAGTAAAATATCAAATTTTGAGGACAAATTTTTTGTAAGGAGGGGATAATGTAACACCCCAAGATTTTTAAAATACATTTAATACTGAATTAATGAAACACTGAGTCTCTACAAAGCAAAAATTTGTTATAACCTAGCCAATAAACATAATTTTACTACTCGTATGATTTGAATTTTTAAAATCTGTCATACACGGTTGTGATCAGTAAGTTATTTAGAGTCTGATTTGACCAACATAATTTTTGATGGATAGTAACATACCCCTATGAATAGTAATGTTACTCTTATGAATATTTAAATACCCTTATGAATAGTAATATCAATTATGATATTATATATATAGGATTTAAGTGAAATAATGGTGTACCTATGTTTTCGAATAAGTAAATAAATGTTTTAAAAACTGTATTTTTCAAGTAAATTATGATTTTAATGAAAAATTAAATTAATCATAATTAAAAAAATTATTTTTGAAAAATGTAATTCATTTTCGTATTCTACACATTGAAAAATTATTAGGGTGAATTTTTTGTATTTTTCTGAAAGACTTGAATTTTTGGTGAATAGTAAAATACGATAATGTACAATAAATGCTAAATAATTGATTTATTGAGTCATTGATGATTTTTTGCTGATGTAAGAACCAATGGTTCTAAATCAAATGAAAATATTACTATTTTTGGTCATTTAATTATCACTATTTCTTGTCTTATGGAAAAATAATAAACAAATGATTAAAATATTAAGATAACCCTCCTACCTTCCACTATAAATATCACCTCTTCCACCCTATTCTATTCACTCTTCTAAATACTTATTCCTTCTCCAAATTCTGACCAAATATCCTTTCAATTTACTCACCCATAAACAAAATCCCTTGGTCTCATAGAAAGAACAAATCCTCTTCCCTTAAGAGGCTTTCAAGGAAGGTTAATTCAAGAGGTAAAATTGCTCTTTTCTTTTCTTCCATTTTCATGTTCCTTTGTTCTCTTTTATTTCCAAAAATATCCTCATCCAAATTTTATGAAAACTCCATTACCATAAATGTATTGGTATGTTGTTATGATAATGGTATAATGAATCTTCATCTCTCCTTTCCCCCTCATTATGCTAAAAATGAAACATTATCGGAGATGTGTTGATTTATCACATTCAAGGACGATGATACTTTCAATTTGCTTTACCTTATTCAAATCTGGTCATGAAACCATTTTTAAGTATAAAATAAAATATTATATATTAATTTTATCTTATTTAATGTTCTGTAATCATTATTCACTAATGATGTAAAATAATAATAAAAAACAAGGTAATTGTGAGAAAAATAGCTAAATTAATCCAAGAGTTTATCATTAATGTTTTATATAATGATTTAACATCACTCCAAATAACCAAATGAATTTTATAAACATGTAATATTATGAATTTTCATTAATAACATATGAAATCAATTCAGGACTTCAACTCCCTTCTTACATGAACTACCATACTCTTTTATAAGTGAGACGATCATGAATATTATGAAAACAAGAACTCACAAACAATGAAATTAAATCCCTTAACCCATATAAAAGGCCATGAATGAACTTATTAAAGTCATAATAAACCAAATAAATGTATAAAGGGTTCATAAATTGTTAATTATTGAAACTAATTTTGTTATTCAGGTCATTAAGATCAAGCGAAGAACTCCCTCAGATTTAAGGTAAGGGATCCTCTCTCTCACTTTTTTTCAAGAATACCCTATGTTGTGTCCTTTAATTTTTAATTTATAATGATGGTGTATGTTTTATAATCTCTCCCATACTGACCTTATGATATATAAATGACGTGATACTCCTTTACCTCTCAATAATCCCTCACAAGAACACCAATTACCATGCTAAAATGTTTGAAAGGGTTTCTTCATCTCACTTCTATTTTTGTGAGATATTTTGTATTCACTACTACTACTTCTGTATGGTGTATGAATATTTCTCATCGATGTTTCATATCATGAATCTATTTATTTTAATTATATTAAATGTATCATATGATGATTATTAATTTTTTGGAATACTATTCAATTGATTAAAAAGTTGTAAGTATTTTCTACCCGAACCTCCATTTTCATTCAGGTTGATATTATTCTCTACTAACCTCAATGAAATTGTTATTTATTCTTATTTAATACTCATAAATTATGTGTGAATTTTCTATATATTTTTACCAATCATAATACTTCTTTATTTTATGTGTATTTTAATGTTTTAAAATAATCTTTGAAAAATTCTTCCGAAATGCAAACCCTATTCAAGGAACTTCTCGAATTCTTACCTATTTTGAAGTTCACTCTATAATATATTTTTATAAATATTTATCTTTATAAAAACACACATTTTAACAAGAAAAGAAATTTTGGTTCATTTTTGGTTTTATGAAAGAAAACATTCCTTCATGCTTTAAAATATATTTAATGAATTACTTAAACCGCAGTAAAATGTTTTAATTCTAAAGGTTCTTTAAAAACACTTTTTACATGATTTCACTTTATTGGGACATAATTTATACATCAAATTTAATATCAATGCACTTAACTTTTCTTTTCTAATATATACATGTTTATAACCAGATTTATGAAAAATACAAATGATTTTCCAAAAGAACTATTCTTTCCAATGTAAAAAAGATTTTTCTCACCTCACTTTAACTTTTATGAGATATATGACTTGTTCACCACTTATTACTTTAATATGGTGTATGTAATTCCCATTGGTATATCATATCAAGAGTATACTTATTCTCATTATATTCTAAGTTATTATGATTTGAATGTTTCAAGGTGGTTGGGACACTTTGGAATGTTTAAGGATTATTTCCTCCATATTTTCTCAATGATATCATTTAAAATTATATTTATTTATGTAAACATAATTTGATGAATATTGTATTTCATAGAGGTTTATATATTATGATATCATCTAAAATATGTTATTGAAGGGTTTCTGATTAGTTTGAATGTGGATGTTCAATCTTGATACCATTCACCAATTTACTTCGAATGGTTAGTGTTTATGTTTAATGTACGAGGAAAGTTATTTACATTTTATATGTTAGTTAAAATATGAATATATATTTTGTTTATGATTATAAACCTTCATAAGAGTAATTAATTGGACTTAGTAAGTGTTAGGTGGATCTCACTATATCCCCTTGGTGCATTGGTAGGTCTCATGAGACAAACAATGGTCTTAGCACGAGGCATTGACAAAATGGATATTTATGGTAATTGTACGAGGCCTTGATGGTATGGTTATGATGTCCTGAATTATGTATTAACTCATTATGAAACTAGTAATTGATAGTTCATGTGGTTATTAGACTATTAAAATACCCATGATTATGTTTTATTATGGCATTATTTATTCAGCTCTTATTCCTGACATATTATGTTCATGTTTACTTTTTTAATGGCCTATGTTTTTAAGTTATTCACTATGCATAATGTTTATGTTTATGATATATTATGATGTATTGATTAACCTTAATGAGTATTTGAGATCACCTTTTTGTTATGTTTTATCCTTCTAGGTTACGAGGATGATTATACTATGAATGAATTGAAGTGTTAATATAAGAGATTATGAGATTTTTCATTGAAGTTATTATGTTGTTTTTAGTTTCGAGTTGTAATTTTAAACTCTTGTATGTATATTGTTTCCAAAACTACTAAAATGATCAGTCATTTGGGGTGAATATTCCTTGTATCTATTCCAATGTAATAAAATAAGGCATTGACTTCGAGCTTCTAGGGTTGGGACATTACAAAGCAGGCTGCATACAAGTCCCATCCACCCATGTACTCGATTTATCAATCTTTGAATTCCTAGAATTGAAATTTCCTAGAGAACACCATGGAAATGGATTTAGTTGGGCTATATCATTTCCATAAAAAGGCCTGAGATGTCTAATTCTATATAAGTGACAAACCCCTTCTCACATTATTTAGTAATGCAGTATTACTCGTGATGCACCCAACATATCCTACCTCACTACGAACATCTGTTGTCATGATTTTCATCAATGCATCTAATTAGATGAGTCATAATACCAATTAATAATAATCTTAAAGTATAAGGACCAATACACACATACACATATAGTAAAATCCAATGAAAATTATGAATGTGTATTTTCTACTAGCGGGTCTTGTTCTTATAATATCCTCTTCGATATTACCAAGGGCACACACCATGGGAAGTTTCCTCAAAGCTTCATGAGTCCCCAACCCTGATAGCCTGTATAATTTGTTTCCCTTCAAATGATATCATCTGGCTATAGAACATATATTTAAGAATAATGTCATGGAACTTCTGGGTTCTCATCATAGCAGGGATCCACTATGACCTTTTAGTGTGATAGTTATTCTTAGTAAATTATCACATAATATGTCATGCAGAAGAACAATCATTATGTGAGAAAGGGTTTAATAATATTCATCCAATGTATATGTATTTATCATAAAGTACAAATAAGTTGGTTTCTAAGGCACTAACTCCAACAATATATTGAAAAATAATAATTTTATTTTTATATTTACTAATTATTTATTTAAATACTATATTGATTTAGGTTAATATGGGATATTAATAATATAATTTTACTCTAGTTTTGAATCCATGAATCCATTGTACCATTGGTAGGAATATATTATGATTATTTTATCATAGTTATAAATTTTATTATAGATGTATTGGAATGTAATTTTAAGGATATTATTTTAAAATAATCAAATTAGTTTAGTTTAATTTTAGATACTTCTATATACGTGTTGAATTAATATTAAATAAATAGGTTAATTTACATAATAGTGAAGAAATATGTTATGATTAATGTTTTATGATTATATTTTTTTAATTAATCAGTTGAAAGGAAATTGTTTTTATTTTCTTAAAAATTATTTTTAACCATGAGTAGGTAAAAATGTTAGTATGAGAAGTCTAATTTTATATGGTGTGGGTTATATATAAATATAACTTTCCAAACATTAAAATTTATTAGGAAAAAATTATTCATTTTATATTTCAAAAATAAAAATATGATATTATTTTTTAAAATTATAATAATCTTGTATAAGTCTTCATATATTAAATATTGGTTTCATTATTGTATTTATCATTTATTTTCATGTTTAATTATTATTATATTTAATCCAAATAAAATTATAATGATTATTCTTAGATTAATTTTTTTATTTAATTAATATATTTTTTATTATAATTATTATTTTTATATATAAATTATTAATGATAACAATATATTATAGTTATATTATCAACAAAATAATATCTTATTAAAATTTAAATGATTTTGATATGACCTCATGCATGAATGAAATGAATATTATATTTTGATGAAATTAGAGGATGTTTAGTCTCTGAATGATTTAATATAAATCATATGTTAGATATGACATAGTTTAATAGAACATTATGTCATATGACATGATTATAGAATTCATATAGATTAATTTGGTAAAATATTGTATATATTCTATGATTTTTTTATTAATTCATTTCAAATAACTATTATTTATGAGAAACTATATGGTGATGTTTTGAAACTAATCTTGTGGGAAATATTTTCCTAGTCCTCTAGATTTTTGTTTATAGGTCTTAAAGGTGATTAAAGAGATTTTATAGGAAATTTTTGGGATTAATGTTCAGATTTTAGCTTTTGGAGGAAAAACATACTCAAACAGTCTATACAACATCATGGTTTTTGGATTCAACATGGGGAGAACTCTTCACAGTGTAGTGACTATGGTTCTGTCGAAGAAGTGTTCAACGTGAGGATATCCATTTATGTGATAGAACTACATCATTATATTTCAATCTTAATGTTCTTTATGATAAGGGGTGTTTTAAATATAGTTTTTTGGGGATGTGTTCATATTTATTCAATATTTGAAATAACAAGTGAAAGCATACCATGCTTAAGGACTTCATTATAAAAAATGAATTGGTTTATAGAAAACATCTATATGGAATTGTAATGATTTTAGGGATGAATCAGGGGGACCATATCATGGTTTTAGGTCAATGTCAAGGTATTCATAAAATATGGATTTTAATTAAAAAAATGCATCGAGATATTTTTGGGGACAAAATTTTATGGCATTATGGTTTTTGGATCACCATTTAATGACCCAAATCATGACATGGATTTGGGCACACTGATGTGGTTTGGTAGATCAAAATTTTCAACTCAATTGGGTTATCCCCTCTCTCATTCAACCCTAGGTTACTGAGTGTCCTTTTTTGATTTATTTTAAAAGATATTTGTGTTCCTATAGTTAAAAGATCAATACCTCATGAACTAATATATTGTTTTTCATTATTAATTTAATTATCGTGGTTCTTTTTCTTGAGGTAAAATTGAATTAATGGATACATATATTTCATGTATTATTTTTTTAGGTTACTTGATTATAGGATTTCTCAATAATCGTTTTGGAAATGTGAGTTTTTTAAGATCAGAATTCATTCTATTGTTGGTGTAATGGTCTGAGATTTCTTTAAGGTGGGTGATTCACATTATTCATTATAATTTTTGTTTTACGTATGTGGTTTTAGAGTTATTTATTCAGTATTTAAGTATTGTGATGATATTGGCCTAATTAAGAAGAAAATAAATTTATCTTAAGAGGGATAATGGTCATACGAGATATATTTGACTTATTATTATTAATAATATTATTATTTTCAAAATGTTATTGATGGAATTTATTTTTTATAAAATGGATGTAACATTAATAGATAGTAAATCAATGGATATTTTTAGAAATAATGTGAAGTGAATTTATGATTATGATGTTTAATAACAAGTGGAAGTTTGATAATTAAATATGATTGTGCAACATAAGAGGATTCCATCTGGTTTATTGATGTTGTTGTATAACAAGGTTAGCTATTGTAGTTTCCCATGATATGAAAAATATATAAAACTAAATAATGAGTTGAATAAGAGGAAATTGGATGGTATTATGACATGATAATAATAAAAATTAAATCTCCACTAGAAAAAAAATTCAATCAAAATCAAGGATTTTACATTAGTTATTTAATAGACAAAATTAAAAATAATTTTTACATTTTTTTGAATAACCAACATTAGAGATTGACCCAAGAATAATTTTTCTTTGGTTTCATAGAAACTAACTTGGTATATTTATACATAATATTAGTTTAAAAAACAAACATTGAAAAAGTATAAAAAAAATTAAAGCTCAACTATCTTGACTACCTCCCTCATTTTTCACGACAGTCAAATTGTTAAACCCCAGTTGAAATAAGTCGTGTACTTCTCTATCCTTTCTACTTCCGCCCTTAGACCCTAATGATACCCTCTTCCATCATAGTTCGACCAGTTTCCATTATTTTCCCCATGGACCATAATCATTATGTCTTCCACTCTTGTCAACTTTTTTATTCCTTAACTCTTATTTTTTATTATTTTTCGATTTTCTTTTTTCAAGGAAAACATTTCATTATAAATTGTATTAAATTTAAAAATAACTATTTTTATAATTATTATTCATTTGTTGATGTATTTTCTATGAAAACATGAATTTGGTTAATCTATTTGGCATAGATTTTTTATTTATTAGGTTTTTCATGATGCCGATTTTTATTTTTTGTAATTTGCATTGTTAAAATTAATTCGTACTCATGTTTTTATTATAAATATTAAATAAAACTTATATATATATATATATATCAAATATATATATTAAGACTTATAATTTAAACATATAACTTTATATGTTTACATAATATACACAATGTACCGATATTAATATATGTGTTTTATTTAGAATATATATGATTAAAATTTACATATATCTATATATATATTTATATGATTTTAATTTATATTTTTATATATTTTCAATTTATATTTATATTTTTATGTGTTTATATATTCTAAATTTATTTTTTTATATTTATTTGATATATATATATGTGTGTGTGTGTTTATGGGTTTTAATTTTAGAAGACTCTATACATACATATATATTAAATTTACATGTATTAAATTTATATCCACATGTTTATATATTTATATGTCTTAAAATGATATGTTTTATATTTATATGTGCATATATTTATATTATTTCATTTATCTGTTTATATTTTAATATATTTTTATTTAAAAATTGTATATGTTATATTATGTAAATTAGTATAACTTAAATTTAAATTTATATGATTATATGTTTTAATTTTATATTTTTCCTTCTATTTTTATATACTTAAAGGTTTCAACATTGAAAATTATATCAATTTTTATATATTTTAATGAAATTTATTGTTTATAATTGGATAAAAACCCAAAGAACAAGGGATGAATATGAGAAAGGGGTTGAATATTTTAGGGATTTTTCTAAATGAAATATTTAATATGAAGAATGATTTTACTTTATATGATTGAATTGTATAAATATGATAAAATTAAGGTCAGGAGAAATTAAATATAATTTAATTTTCGGTTGTATTAATGCCAGTAATAGTTATTGGATTCGGCATAGTGAATTAACTTAGAATTCAATATCTAATGATGATGATGATTTTTAGTATTTTACAGACGATCATTTCATTAAATTATTCAGGATGTAATAGTTTAAACTTTTTAAAAACTATGAGTGTTGAAAAATTCATTGAATATATTGAAAAATAATTACTCAAAAGTAGGATCAATTTTTAATAATATCAGCAGTATTGATATTGGTTAACATAAAAGTGAGAAATTGATGGACTAACAAAATTTTAACTCAAAACCTTAATTTTTTGAGTAATATACTTATTTAAGGAAATGAAAATAAATATTCAAATTATAATATGGAAACAATTTTATTTCTAATGAGAGATTGGTATACGAAAATACAACCTGACCCTAAAAACTATTTTATATATAATAATCAATATAAATTATTTTCAAAATTTCTTAAATGTGGGATATGATGATATAAAATTGATGAATGGTCCAACTATTACATATATGGAGCCCTAGTTAGCAAAAATTCTACTAATATATGTGGTACCTTCTTATAATTCACCGTTTTAAATGTTTTTTTTTCAAATTAAAATGTTGAAATGAGGTTTTGATTACATACATATGAGTGAATATTCGATAAAACCTATGTAATGCCATAATTATATACAAAATTATATATATTTTATTAACAATTTTCTTATGATGAATCAGCCTGGATACCCTATTACCCTAATAACCAAGCTAGTCTTGGCATGGCCTGAAGGGTGTTTTTAATCTCCATTGGATAGAGACAAGCTCCTGGAATCATAAAAGACAAAGGTGGGAATGGTTTTGGTACATAAAATAGAATATGAGACATTTACAGGTTAATATGCTCAAAATAAAACTCCACATAGAAAATAGTACAAGAATTGAAAATGTATAAAACCCAAATCATAACAAAAAATTACTAAAAAAATAGAAAGATAAAAAACCCAAGACCCTATAGATGCAAAACTCCATGCCCAAAGATCAAAAAACACTTCCTCCAAGAGGTTCTTTTCCCTTACTCAAACCTTGAAGAAGGAATTCTACAAACACCTGAAGGCACAGGTAGGGTGTGAGTGAAAATCCTAGTGGTGTCTCACCAAGGATTACATAATAAGGCACCACACTAATTAACTGAATAAAGATTCTAGTTTTAAATAAATATTCATGGTAGTATAAAATAATATTTAAAACAAATCATGATTTACATTTCAATTGATGGAAATATTTCAAATAATGGATTAATAATAATTTTATATAAAATATTTTATAAAAATTCACAAGGAATGTGTAAAATAGTTTTCATACAATGACATATATCAAAATAATAAAAAATGATATATGGTCATATATCAAGAAGTATGATTGTTTAAGGATATGGTATTCTCACACACTCGAGTAGGTGATCATGGAAATATGTGTACACATGTACATAAGACACTGACCAAAGAGGACTCATCACCATCCCATTGGGGATTTGATCTACAGCACTATGTTTTGTTATAGATGTAAAGTGTCTATAATATATTATCCCAAATCACCCAGTTACTACCTATTCTTTCATGTTCTCAAACAAAAATCAATAAGGGGAAATTTATCTCAAAACAATTCAAAATAAAATTAACCCATTTACCATTTCCCATTTCAATATGCCAATTTTTATTTAAAACCCAGAACATGTTTTTAGTCAATTCAATCCTTTTCTAGGATATAACCAACCAAGGTTATTATATAAAAAATTTATGTATTTTTTTTTCGAATAAAAATTTGAAATCAATTTCACAAATCAATTTCAAAATTTAATTTCACAATTTCCATCAAATTCTAAAAACATACCCCAATTCATTAAAATTGGCTATTTACCCAAAATTTAATTTCAAAGAAAATTAAAATTCCAAATTCAACGTGATTTTTTATCATAATAAAATTGAAATAAATTTATTTTAAATCAAAAAATTTAGGGTTAAATCAACCAACCAATCTTAAATGAAACCATCAACCGAAACAAAGAGATCATGTCTCACAATTCCTGCAATAAGAAACTCCAAAGAAGAACCCTAGAAAAGGAGAAACAAGAATCAAACCTAGATCCAGGATCTAATACAATAGTGATTAAATAATCCAACAACATGAATATTTGTCAAACTATAAGGAGGATATAAGAAAAGATATGAAGATAATGAACAAGTGAAGAACTCATATCAGGGAGAGATCGAACAACATTATCCGAGATTTGATCCGATTCGAAAAGGGTTTATAGGAGAAAAAATGGGCCCCTGAGAGATCCAATGACCTAAGAGGGAATCCATTTTTGAGTTAGGGTTGGGTGGGGGAACAAATAGGTGTTTGATATTTTTTTAAAAAAATTTTAGAATAAAATAAATCTTCCCGTATGGTTTCCTAGAGGGGGATGTAAGGTTTTTAAATCCATTAACCCTAAATAGGTGATCACCTAGAATTGGGTGAATGGATTATACTATTTGGGTGCATAGTTTTTCAAACCTTGTTCCAACCATGAAAACCCTCATTGCATGGGTTTCCATGGTTTTCACTATTGGGGCACAGGGTTTAGGAAAATTGTGCACCAACCATGGAAAACCCAAAAGGATTCCAAAATTTTAAAAATTTCACCCAAATAACCAATAAATGATCCCTAACTAAATAATGATAAAAATATGGGTTGATGTGTACTAAAAAAAAGTAACAGGATGTTAAAACATCCATAAAAAAGAAACTTTTTATCCCCAGAAATCCTGTCAAGAAGCATCCATATAAAAATGATAAGATCAATGATCTCTCATCAATTATTCTCTCTCCAAATTATTATGATTATAAAAACCATGATACTATAGAACTCAAACAAATGGTATCATCCTCCCATAAAGTACCTTGGTTTCAAAATCAACTATTCTGACTGGTTGCCCATTCACATACAAGTCAGGCTCAACATCAAGATCACACATGTTTAGAATCTGAGATGGATCAAAAATATATTTATGATGCTGGGTTACATGGAACAAATTCTGTATTTATTTCTTATATAGTATATTTTCTAAGTGTTTATTCAATTTCCCCACCTATTTAACAACCTCAAAAGGTCCCACAAAATGAGGAGTAATTTTCCCTTGCCTTATACACCGTCTATGACCTAAATGAGGTGATACTTTCAAGGACACCTAATCAACAACTTAAAATTACAAAAGGTTATAATGATGATAAGAATAAGATTTATACTGGATCTGTGCCATAATCATTCTCTAAAAAATAAACTAAATTATTGCTATCATCTCTTGAACCAAAATTGGTCCAACTAAGGAACTTTCACCAATCTCCGACCAACCCAATAGAGATTTACTAGTCCTAAAAATGATACATCCTAATCATGGTCTGGTAACTATTGTAATATGAAAAATAAACCATGTCCAAATGGTCACCGCAATACCCACTAAATTCAAGAATCTAGGTGAAAATAATATCCTCAAGAATATGTATAAGTCTTTCTGTCTTTCCAGCTGACTGCAGATGGTATGTCATACACAAATGAACTTGATAACCTAGTACCTATTAAATTATTCTACAAAATAAATAAGTAAAATAGAGATATATATCATAGAATATATAATATTTAACTCCATGAAAATTAATCTTTCACATAGATATTTCTGAACTCCTAAACTTTGGTTGTACCATAAATGGGTAACAGGTGATCCAATTTAGTCAACTGATTGATCACAACCCATATAACATTATTAATTATTTGGGTCCATGGAAACCCAACCATAAGGTCCATAAACATTTTATCCCACTTCCATGTTGGAATTAGATGTGGTTGAATAAAACCTAAAGTTCTATGTTGCTCGTCCTTGACCTGTTGAAATTTATAATAATCAGAGACAAAATTAGCAATGCCCTTTCTCATACCTAGATTCTAGAGTCATCACCTCATGTCATAGAGCATATTCATGGTTCCTGGGTTCAAAATATAGGGGAAATTATGGAAAACCCCCATCATAACTTTCATGACCTTCAAGGGTACACCAAAATTACTTTGATAACATAGAATTCCCATAATGGAGAATGGCCACTTAACAACGGTATCCACACCATAAAGAGAGTATCTAATTATATAGAACTCATCATCAAGCTATTATTCCTAAAGAATGATCTCAAGAAGAGTGGAGGTTAAATGAACACTAGCCAAGAAAACCTTTGAACCTTTCCCCCAAACTGCAATATGCAATTATGAAAAAGTGCAATAAAGTTCCACTATTCTGATGATTCTTTCACTGCATGGGTAAGAAGGCACCTACTCAAATAATATTCGTTGAGATCTCCTTTCCCTATGGTATAGGAAATTTAAATTTAAAAAGAATATAGTTATTCCACACAATATTTATAGAGTATTTTAAATTTTTTTTTATAGAATATGCAATTGAATCTCTTAGGATTGAAATTCATGGTACACCTTTCTTCGAAAAGGTAATGTCTCCAAATCTTATGTGCATGCATAAAACATGTATGTTCAAGGTCCTAGGTTGGGTAATTTTTCTCATGTGGCATGATCTGTATAGATATATAGAAAACAAAAAGACAACCCTTCATAAGAACATATCCCAACATTGAACCTGATGTGTTGCAAAATAACACATAGCCTTGCCCGACCTCTAGAAGGTTCAATACCAGTGTAGTAGTCAATATATGTTTCTGCTAAAAAAAAGAAATTTGATATTTTTTTCCTAATAAAACTTCATTTCATTCCATGTTAGAGCAGTCATCGAAGAAGATAACATTGATAATTCCTTTATAAACTAGTGATAATATCCACCTAAACCCCAGAATCTTCGAATCTTATAAACATTCTGTGATTTTTCCCATTTTATAAAATCTTTCACTTTTACCGGATCAATTGATATACCATGTTCCAACACAAACTTTCCCAATATAATCACTTCCTAAATCAAAAAACCGTATTTATATTTCCTTTCATAAAGTCAGTAATTTCTCATCAATTCCAGAACTAATATAAAATGACACTCATCATCCTCCTCATACTAAGATTAAACAATGATTTCATCCATAAATAACACCATTAATGTACTAAGATACCCATGTTAGATCCTTTTCATTAAATAAAAAAAATACTGTAGGAGAATTGGTTAGACCAAATGGCATGAAAAGGTACTCATAATGGTCATACCTACTCAAAAAGGTATTTTTATAAATGTAATTTTCTTTAATTCTAAACTAGTGATATACAAATCAAAGATAAATCATAAAGAACCACTTTTCCACTTTAAAACGGTGAAATGGATCCTCAATCATTGGAAATAGATTTTCATTCTTTACTGTAACATGATTGAGTTTTCAGTAATCCATAAAAAGTCTAAGTTTTTTTTTGGAGAAAAGTGATGACATGAACTAGTTTCCTAGTTCATGCCATCAAAGGAATTTATTAAAATAAAACAGGTTCAATACAAAACACGAGGAGTAATGAGCTTACTCCAGCGGGGAAATAAGGGTTACAATGATACTCAAACTAGAACAAAGCCAACAGCCAAAATGAGCACCTTCAAAATGCAGAGGGATCTTCCATCCAGGGTCAGCCATCAAAGATCTTCCCATCAAGAAATAAATAGATGCTCCATCAAAGGCATATATCAGCATCTTGTTGTGTGCAAGATGGAGAATCTGCTCGGGTGCACCTTTGAAAACTCGATGCATCTTCCCTCTTGTCGTTTCCTTCCCTATCGCCAATTGATCCCCTGTTATCATTTTAACATTTACTCCAAGATTCAAAGCCCTCCTTATTGTCTCGGCACTGTCATGTCTGGGTGGGTCAAAAGGAGGTAGAAGTCCAATGAATTTCCATGGGCCTCCTGCACTCTCTTTCCTTCCATCTGGAACTACATGGGTAGCAGCAAGCCTCTGATTTTCAGTTGCAAGACTCTCAATGTCCACATGTTGAGAAGAAAGCTTCTGTCCCATAACTTCTGAAGGCGGTGGCATGTCAAATGAATGAAATGCACCAGGCGGTCCACCTCCAGTAAGAGGTCCATGGCCCTGAGAAGCACCATAATTATCTTCGTAAGAATTTTGGCCAGAAAGATGATGCCCAGAAGCTTTATTATCATTGTAACCTGCGGCATTAACATAAGATCCACCAGATCTTCTTTCAACACTAGCAGAATTAGTCAACTCTGCTCGAAGATTTTCCACCTCCCTTGCCATAGTAATGTAATTCTTCTCCAGCACTTGAAGTGATTCAAGATGATCATTGTATAATTTTTTATCATAATCATAAGTAGCCTTGCAGTGCTGATATTCCTGCTGAAGGCTATCAAGTTCTGCCAATAGAGCAGGTATCTGCTGAACATCAGAATGGGCCCTCTTCAAATCCTGAGACATCTGTTGAACCTTAACTATAAGTTCCTGCCTTGCTCCAACCAAAGTTTGAGCATCTTTTCGTGCCTGCTGCAGCTGCAACTGAATGGATTCTGAAGCCTGCAGCTCACCTTCCATCTTAGCAATCTTATCCTTCAAAGCTCCCATCTGTTGTTCTCTCTCAGACTTCGTTGCAGCTATTTTAGCTTGCAACATCTGTAGCTCATGTTGTGCACCATCCAGCTCGTTTGTCCAAGCAGCAAGTGCAAACCAGCCGAGCCAAACCATATTGTAAAAGTCACTAATCAATCTGCAACAGAATCCAGAAAATAGCCCCGCCTTGAAGCAATCATCAGCAAGCAGCAAAAACCACATCAAGGATAGAAAATCAGCTTTAGAGGAACACAGATCAGCTAGAACAACAGGAATTTTTGACCAGTAAACCAGAAACAAAGACCACACAGAAAGTCTACAAACAAACATCAAGAAAGCGGTGCTTTCAACTTCAATCTCTCAAAGTAAATGAATTTCATAGCATTCTCGAATTGATCCTCATTGATAATCCCTTTTTGTCTCTCCTGTTTCAACAAATCTTGTTGCTTACTCGTATGAGCAAGCCACCCTTGCTTTTCCTCTTCCGTGAATTGAAATGAGAAGTAATATAAAACAACGCTGGATTTCTCGCAAATTAATTCTCTTTGCTCTTTTCCGGGGTAAACCATTTTATTAGCTTCAGTCAACCTAGTGTTGATGGTTCTTTCCACTTGTGAATAATCCTTACGTCTTCTAGTCTTTTTTGGGTTCGGGGTGATGAAACCATCAGCATCTACCACTGATTTTTTTCCTTTCCTAGCCATGGTTTTCAGGTATTCTTCTTCTAGTTGTACAGGCTTATCCGCCTCTTCAGATGATGATCCACTACAAAAGGATCCATCTTTTTGAACCTTTTCAGCAACCTCTTGATCTGTGTTGACAGAGACAGGGTTCTCTTGCTGTTTGTTGACATCAAGACCATCCTGAACAAATTCTGAAGGTTGACATTCAGGTGCTTGCAACTTCAAACCCATTTTATCTACATCCTCTCCATCCTTACAAACATCTTTAGAGGGCTCAGACACAACTATTTGCTTTCCTTTATCCTTTTCTATCCACAATGAATGCGGTTCACCCATGCAAATAGGAGGATGGGCAGTGAGAGCCTCATGCGCAAAATCTGAAAGCTGACATCTAGGTGCTTGAGAATTCAAACCCCTTTTATCCTCATCTTCTCTTTCCATGCAAACACCTTCAGAGGTATCAGCCACAACTTTTTGCTTACCTCTATCTTTTTCTATCCATTTTGAAGTTGAATTTTTGGGGCAAATATTAGTTTTTCCACAGCTACTTGAACCATAATTTTTTTTAGAAAATAGAACAAGCACTACCCAAGGTGACACACTCAGGCGTATAAAGAATTTCTCTAATAGTTCATCCAACTGAGTTATTGACTCTTTAATGAAATTTGGTTCCATGTGGTAAGAATAAATAGATACTGGATAGGTACCCAAAATTAAATCAATAGACAAATATACCCCCCTTATCGGTGGAAAACAGTAGAAGTCAGATAGAAAGATGTTGGGAAACATGACGAAAAATGGAGGGAGATAATCACTCAAGAATTCTCTATCCAGTTCAAAAGAAAACATTGATATTACTTTCCCTAAATTTGGATAATAAGGTATATCTCTAATCAAACTAATTCCCTATTCTCCATGAATGATATAGAAACCCCCATTGGGTAGGTGAAGGAGACCCACCAAATATAAAAATAATTTCAAGTTTTATTAAAAATTATCTAATCATTTTTGATTATGATGTCAATAGGTTTCTTGTTAAGAACCAAAAAATCCCATGAACGTTCAATATCTAATAAAGATAAAATAAAAGTAGGACAAATGATACCCTTATCTCTCTTTGCTTTGAGGGGTGCAGTAATATCCATAACATAAAATTAAATCTCTATAATAATATTTAGTAGACCCATCAAACAGGTTGAAATAAAAAAATAAGATTCACTAGTATCAAATATAATAGTCACTAAGGATGAATCTATAGCGATGGAATATCTCACAGTCTCTGCTCCCGTATCTTCTTCCTCTAGAGACTCTTTCACTATTTGAAGATGCATCATTCTAGATTCCTATGGATGAAACCCCTTAGTGTATGAGGAATATGATTTCACCACAATACTTATTAGGGATGATGATCCCATTCCACTATATATAATAGAAAATATATGAAATAACTTTTGAAAGTGACCTGAGCATCCATAGGAACCACATACCTTGTGTGCCTCAGTAAAAACCCATTTTGAATGAACCGTCATACCAATATGGTAGGAAATCATATGGAATCATCCAGACACTTTATGAGATCTATAACAAACCTTATATTAATAACCACCACAAGAATAATTTTTCTTCCTCTTTCCCTTGAAGGAACTCACAGAACTGCCACTCGAAGAAAAAGGAACTCCCGACAACCTTAACATATCATCCAGGTCCATAAAAACCATCAATGATCTATCCATCACATCAACATAAGTAGAAAAATTTAGAAATAAAACATGTGGACAAATGTCATATCAAATTCCCATATCGAACCATCAATTATTTATCTTTTCATTCAATAAAATCTCATATTATTACATCATTTTAATGATAAAAAACATAAAAGAGTCACACAAACAGGATCCAAATGTTTATTGTCTTGGTAAAATTATGACCATACATAAAATTTAAATAATAATACATTAACATTTATTTAATTCCTTCTTCATAAGCTTCTTAGTGTCCCTTGTGTTATCTTTAGTACAAGTAATCACCTGAGGATATACATCAAATAAGTGGTGAGATAAAAGCCCAATAATAGAATATAAAAGAAAATAAATCAATATAACATGGGTTGAGAATAAAAATCATCATAAAATCATCATAATAATACTTATAGGACGTATTAGATAAAGTCATGGAATGTTGTAATTCATAAAAATGAAACATCATGTCTTAGTGGTCAACTACTGAACATATATGGTAATAAATATACCATTATGTTTATGAATATTTCAATTTATTTCATGAGATACATCACATTACCCAATGCATTGGATTGTTATATAATTCTTGGTTCATATGTCACACTATAACATTTATATGCGCTATATAATTCCAGGTGCACCCGTCACATGATAACATTTACATAATCATGAATGCCACATAGAAAAATATCAATCATGGACATAAAATAACCCATGTAAAGGAATGGGTTTCATTTCATAAATAATATATCCATGAATAATATTTGGGGTTCCCAAATTAAATAGGTAATAACATACTTGGTATAAGAATCATCAATAAGAAACAATCTCATGAGATGTATTTTTGGAAAGAATAGTTCTTTTGAAAAAATCATTGCATTTTTATTAAAATCATATTGGAAATTTGGATATCATATAAATTATAAGAGAATTATAATGAAATTATATTTATGGAACATTAAATGAACATTCATACTGAAAATGGAGTGAAAGAGAGATAACCCAAAGAAATGGTGTTGGGTTTGAGAATCACCTTACCTTATGTCAGAGTGCTTTATTCAATTTAATATCATGAATAATTAAATTAATTAATTAATTAACATGTAAATGACCTATATTACATGTATTTTATTTATTTTTGTTTTATTAAGTTCATTTATGGCCCTTTTCTTGAGTAATATAGTTCAATTTCATCGTTAAGGAGTTTTCATTTTCTTGGTTTTCATGAACAATTCTCTTGTTTATAAGTATGGAAGTTCGTGTATAATAAGTATGATTATACTGAATTAAAATTATATGTTATTAATGAACATAAATATATTTAATTGGTATTATGTATAATTACACTTGGATAAGTGTATGTTAGTATAGGATAATAAAATAAATGAATTTTAAAAGAAATAAAAAGGAAAAGAAAGAAGATTTTTCCTCTTGAATTTCCCCACCTTGAGAACCTCCTTAGGGAATGGGTTTGGTATTTTGATGAGACCAAGGGATAATTGATGTGGGGGAGGGGATTTTTTATAGGTTTGGGAATAATTTGGACAATATTCAAGGCTTTGGAGTTGTGATTAGAAAAGGTGGTGAGGTATGGTATTTATAGGGGAGGAGATGGGTGCTTTCCCATTGTTTTATTCATTAGTTTATTATTTTGGACCAGGACAATGAATAGTTTGAGAATTATCCCTGAATACATTATAAAAATGATGTTAATTTCAATAATTTTGTGATAAATCATAAATTACTCAATTAATAGTGTATTTAACTTATAATGTATATATACCATAAATTACCATATTTTACTATTCACTAAAAATTCAAGTATTTTAGAAAAATTCCAAAAATTAACACTAACCACTTTTTGATGTGTAGAATTAAAAAATTAAATCTATTTTATGAAAATAATTTTATATATATGATAAATTTAATTTCTAATTAAAATCATCAATTATTTGAAAAATATCGATTTTAAAATTATAATTGATTTTATGACACTTTGAAAAATTAAATAACTTCTCAAAAAATTATCTTATCATCATAAGACAAAAAATATTAACTTATGAATATATTTTAAGAAATTAAATATTATTTTAAATTATTATATTAATTATAAAATTATAAATAAATATTTATGTTTTACAAAAATACCAATACATAATTTTTTATTTTTAAAACATTTATTTACATATATTTAATTATATCATATTTTTATTTATAATGTACCTAAATTTTATTTATAATTTCATATGTGAGGTTACTATTCTATTTTCTAGAATACTATTACTAATGGTCATATTAATATTCTAAGGGTTAAGTTACTATTCCTTAGATATAGGTTCCTTTATTTATTTAAATATCACTTATTTCATTATTATTTTATGATATTAAAGTTTCTATTGGGATATCTATTTTATGTATGTATTTTATACCATATAAGATGGTTATAATAATTGAAATAAATCTATTGATAAAATTTAAGGTTGTTACATTCTTCCCCCTTTTGTAATTTCTCCCACGAAATTTCATTTTATATAAATAGGTGAGGGTACTTCTGCTTCCTTGCATCCTCCGGTTCCCAAGTCACTTACTCATAATTATGGTTCCTCCACAAAACTTTGAAAAGGTGGTTTTTCTTATTGCATAGAACCTTTTATCTCTAGTCTATAATATTTAACAACTACTCCTCATAATAGATATCATCTTCTACTTGTACCACCTCTATGTTTAGTAAACGTGAGGGATCTTGTATGTACTTCCTCAAGAGAGTCTGATGGAACATGTCATGATTTTGAGCCATAATTGGAAAAAGTGAAATTTGATAGGACCCCTATCCTATGTGATCAAGTATCTCAAATGGGATAATTTACCTTGGGATAATCTTCCCTTTCATTACAAACTTCATGACTCTCTTCCATAGTGATATTCAAAGGAATCATTTATCTCAAATTTAGAACTCCAAGCCCCTTCAATGGTTGTTATTTTCACTCATTTTCCAACTCTAATCAGATTTGATATTTTTATGGATGGATTGAACCTTTTTTTTCATCTCTTGTATAAGATCAGGTCTAATTATCTTTTTTTCTCCAAATTCATCTCAACAGGTTGGAGTTCTAAATCAGTTTCCAAATAAAGCTTCATATATAGCCATATGAATACTCGAGTGGAAGATATTGTTAAATGAGAAGTCAAACATTGGGAGATGATAATCCCATCCACCTTTGAACTCCATTGAGTAGGATATGAGCATTTATTCAAGTTTCTAAATAGTAATTTTATGTTGGGAATCAGTTTGGGGGGTGATAGGCCATGCTAAAATTTAATTTAGTACTCAAATCATGATGAAGACTTCTCCATAATTTGAATGTGATCCATGGATCATGATCAAAGATGATCGAAATTTGAAACCCATGCAGTCATACCACTTCCTTCAAATATATCCTGGAAGGTTATTTAAGAGAGTAATCTTCTTAAATAGTAATAAAGTGGGCATCTTGGTTATTTGTTCCACCAAAACCCTTGTTACATTGTTTCCTTTGGATGTATTTGGGAGACCAGTGATGAAGTCCATGGTGACATTTTCCCTTTTACTTATGGTTATAGGTAGGGGTTTCATCATTCCTATGAAATTTTATCACTCTACCTTAACATGTTGGAATATCAAGAACCTTGAGATATATTCTACAATCTCCTTATTCATGTTGTCATACAAGAAGCGTTTTACAGGATCATAGTACATCTTGGTACTTCAAGGATGGAAAGAGAATATTGATCTATGGGAATTATCCAATTGATCCTTCTTTATCTCAGGTTATTAAGGCACACATATCATAGTTCTTAATTTAATCACACCATACTCATCGATATGTAACTCTTGTAGCTTCACTTCTATTATTTATTTCAACTTATTTTAGAGCTCCAGATCATCACTTTCTTCCTCCTTAATCTTGTCCGAGATATATGGTTGGGGAAAAATTTGAAAAAATTAGGATATATTCCTTACTATTATTATTTACAAATCCATCCTTCTCATATCCATTAATATAGTCTCTTTCTCTATCCACATCATGTATAGGGTAGCATGTTCTCTGCTACAAAGAGCATCAATTGCCTCGTTTGCCTTGCCAGGATGATAGTGAATAGAGAAATCATAGCCCTTGAATATATTTAACCATATCCTTTTATTCATGTTGATCTATTTTTGTGTTAATATATATTTTAGGATATTTTGGTTGGTATATATGTTCACACATCTCACCATAGTAATTGTTCCACCAAATTTTCTATATAAAAATCAAAACTGCTAGCTCCAGATCATGCATCGGGTAGTTCTGATCATGGATATTCAACTACTATGAGGTGTAAGCCATCACATTATCATTTTTCATGAGTAAACAACCCGATAATTTCTTTTAAGAATCATTTTATATTACAAAAAATTATCCACTTCTTGTAAATGCGTGTATAGGTGCAGTGAACAACCTATTCTTTAGCTCCTTGAATCTTTCTTCACATTCTTACTTTCATACATACTTCAACCCTTTCCTTGTTAACATAGTTAGTGAGATATAAAATCATTATAAGTTTCTCAAAAAATGTCTATAGTACCCTACTAAGCTAAGAAAACTACGAATTTACATTACAATATAGGGTATGGGTCATTTCTCAATCGCCTTTGTTTTTGAATGGTCCAAAGAAATTCCCTCACTTACGATTAAGTGTCCCAATAATGTGACCTACTAAATAAAAAAGTAACACTTCATAAACATTTCATACAATTTATCCTTCCTTAATGTCTCCATCAAAATCCTTATATATTCTTCACGTTTCTCATTGATCTTGGAGTAAATGAGAATATCATCAATAAAAACTACCACAAATTTGTCAAGGTAATGTATAAATAATATATTCATAAAATACATTAATATTATAGGGGAATTAGTAATTCCAAAGGGAATCACTAGAAATTCATAGTACCCATAACTTGAATGAAAATAATTATTCTGAATATATTCCTTCTTCATCTCTAGTTTATGATATCCCGAATGAAGATCCACCTTTGATGATTACTGATCTCATCGTATCTAATCTAACAAGTCATAAATCCTTGGAATATGGTACTTTATATTTATGGTGATATTTTTACGTTCCTGATAGTTGATACATAGCTTCATTGATTCATACTTTTTCATTAAAAAGAGCATTATAACACCCCCAAGGTGATGCACTAGGGTGTATTAACACTTTGTACAAATGCTCTTGTAGCTTCTTCTTTAACTCCTCCACATCGATAGAGGCCATCATATATGGACATTTTGAGATAGGAGTATATCCAGTCATGTGTTCTATTGGGAACTCTACCCCATGATTTGAGGGAATTATGAGTAACTCTTTGGGAAATACATCAATGAATTCCCTCACAATTGGAATTTCCCCTAGGTTAAAACCTTCTGTTTACCCATCAATTTGAGTGAGGTATGCTTATTCACTAGGAATCAACACCCACACCATTGAAGGATTTTCCATAGAATATTTATGGTCTTATTTTAATTTCTATAGGATCATGGGATGTTTTAGAATATGAAAATATATCACCATTTCCTTACTATTGATATGTGTTCAAAATAACGAGTGCCAATCCATCCCCAGTATAGCATAAAATTCCACCAAGGGATGTATCATGAGATTCACTGGAAGAATCTTAAAACATACACCAATAAGAGAAGATTCCAATACTTGGGTTTCAATTACTACGCCACTAGGTGATTTTATGGATGTCTCTACTTCAAGGCTTCAAGGTTTCAAGGCTTTGATTCAATAGTTATAGAAAACTAGAAATATATAAAGGATTGCATCAAACTTGAATCAAATAATACTTGTTCAATTATTGAGTGAATAAGAAGTGTACCTTGTAGGACTTAATTTTCCTGATCCACATTAGAATTAGTGATGGTATAAGCCTTCCCTTTCCCAGTTATCATTGGTGGTTGATGACATGGATTATCCTCGAGTACTCCAGGTTTAGTTTAATGACTTGCATAGTGGTCTTTATTCCTATAATTGATACATTGAACCATAAATGGTACTCTCATTTCCTCTATCACATTGGACAACTTCTTTATGTCTCTATGACATTAAAGATCATTGTGGACTTATATCCCATAGTTATATCATTTCCCAGTCCCTTTGAGGAATCTCCCATGATTATTCTTCCCACATTTTTGACATGGGAGAGATTTCTATTTATTTCTACCTTTCTCATTACATCCTATAGCTTGAAACTAAATATTTTATTTCTTATAACCATAGCCATGGGATCATTCTCCAAAATCCATATCCACTTTGAGAGAACATTGAAAAACTTTATCATAACTCCAAAATACTTGAATTTATAGAACATTTGAAAGGCGTGGTTTTAAAACACTAAATAATCTATAAAATTTTCTATCATTTTTGATAAAAAAACCAAAAATGTAACTTTCAAGACTTGTGAATTTTTCTTTGTAGTTTTTGATATATTTTCCTTCCTTTTTAACCAACTCTATGAATTATATCTACATATTTATATGAATATTTTAAGGAAAATAATTCTTAAGAAACATTATCTTATTGTCTTTCAACTCTATATCCTCAATTTCATCCTTAAGTTTGGGGTTTTAATCAACACCACCATTGGTCAGCCACTCCATTTAGAAGATAAATAGACAGAGTCACCTTCTTTATCTTATAATAGATAAGTACACAAAAATATCAAAAACTCAATAACCACTGTTTTATGATGAGTGGATCAGAAGATCCACCAAACATTGATGTTCATTACCATATAAAAAAATCAATAACCAGCTTCTCCCTCTTAGGTGAAGGAAGATGTTCCACATTTTTAGGCTATTGTTCATATCTTAAAATAGATGGTTAAGAATAACTATGAAATTTTTAACTCCACCTCCCAAGGAATTGGGGATGTCGTTCGGTCAATTGATACATTGTCCCTTACATGGGTTGTTATCCTCATTTCTCTTGGTTACGACCATTTTCTAAAATAGAAATGGTTTGGAAAATACATTATTAAAAAAGTCATGAATCAATAATTTATTCCTTTTTAAATTATCTCTAAAGTCATATATTGTGGGATAACCATGTTTAATGTTTTTCTAAAACAATGTTTCTTTGGTTCTTACATATACTTTTTTCTATTACTAAGGGTTTTCACTAAGGTTCTCTAATCCTAATTCCTAAATTAACTAAACCATGATCTGATACCATCTATAGTGACCATACTTTTTCTATGTGATTATTAAATCATTTTAAAGATAATGAAAATTAAAGAATTACACAAATAGGATCTTAAGGTTTAGTGTATTGGGAAAATTTGGTTTATATATAAAATTTACATAATAATACATAAAAATTTATTTATTCCCTTATTATCTTGATTCTTAGTGGCCCTTGCATTATCCATAGTACAAGTAATAACATAAGAATATATATCAAAGAAATGTGTGAGATAAAATCTCATTAAGAGGATGGACAAGAATATAAATCAATAAAACATAGGGTGCACATAACCATCATCATAACATCATCATCATAATCATGAGAAGAAACATTAGATAAAGACATGGAATGTGTAAATGCATAAAAATGAAACATCGTGTCTTATTGGTCAACTACCACACATATTTTTGAAAACATATAGCATCATGTTCATTCATATTTCACTTTATCTCATGGTATAAATCACAATGACCAATGAATTGGACCACTATATAATTCAGGTGCACCCATCACATCATGAAATTTACATAATCATGCATAAAAATTAGAACATATATCAATTTTGAAAATAAAATAAACCACAAAAAATAATAGATCTAATTTCATAAAGAATAAATCCATGAATAAAATTTGGGGTTACCAAAATAAAGAGTTTGTAACATACTTTTTTGTAAGAATGATCTAGAACAAACAATCTCACATGAAGTAAATGATGTATGAAGAGTTTTTTTTGAATTTAACCTAAAATAAATATGGAAAAATATATATCCCAGAAGAGATAAGGTAAGTATAAATAAAGGATATTAAAGGAAAAATCATACTAAAAATGGATTGAAATAGTGATAACCCAAATAAAGGGAGTTGGGTTTGAAAATACCCTTACCTTATGTCCAAGTGCTTTCTTCACTTTCATATCTAGTATAACCAAATTAAATTTATTTATTAACAAATACAGAACCTTTTTACATATATTTGATTTATTAGAGATTTATTAAGTTCATTTATGGTCTTTTTACAAGTTATGACTTTAATTTCATCGTTTGGGTGTGTTCGTTTTCTTGGTTTTCATGATCAATTTTATTGTTTATAGGTATGGAAGTACATGTATAATAAGAATGGTTCTATGAAATTGAAATTATATTGTATTGATGAAAATAAATAAATTTAATTGGTCTTATATATCATTTGGTTATATGGGTTTAGAATGATTTATTAGATAGAACATTAATGAAAATGATTTAATTTATTTTGGAGGCTTTTACGACCATTATGAGCTTATGTCATTTTATTTAATATAATATTTATATATTTGTTCCAGAATACAATAAAAATTAAAATATGAATAATAACATGTTAAATAACCATGGTAATGGTTTTATGACCATCCTAGAATATGGTAGTTAAAATCAAAACACATCGTCCATGGTGGTTGTAAATCAACATACCATGGGCGATATTTTCATTTTTAGAATAGAAGGAAGAAGGGAAGAGAACTGAAGATGAATGATTAAATTAACATAATAACATTCTAGTATATAAAATATAATTTAGTTATCATTACACTTGTACAAGTGTATGTGAGTAGAGGTTATGAAATGAAATGAAATTGAAAATAAATTAAAAGGAAAAGAAAGTGGATTTTACCTCCTAGAATTTATCTTCCTTAAGAACCATTTTAGGGAAAAGGCTTTATTATTTTTATGAGACCAAGGTCTCTTGGACCTAGGGGAGGGGATTGGAAAGTTTTTTTGCATAATTTGGAAAATATTCAAAGATTTGGAGTTGTGAGAAGTAGAGGTAGTGATCGGTGGTATTTATAGTGGAGAAGAGGTGTGTTTTCTCATTATTTTATTCACAAGTTTATTATTTCAGTTCCAGACTATGAATAGATTAAATATTATAAATAAATATATTAAAATAATTATGGGTAGTTATATATTATGGTGATTATATCATAAATAACTCAATTAATATTTTATTTAACTTATAATGTATATATACGGTAAATTATTGTATTTTACTATTCAAAAAATTCAATTATTTTAGAAAAATCCCAAAAATTTAGCATTACCATTATTCGACATGTCGAATTAAAATTTGAAATTAATTATTTGAAAATATTTTTCTAAATTTTAGAATCTTAATTTTTAATTAAAATAATAATTTATTCAAAAAATACCAATTTTAAAATTATAACTGATTTTGTGACACTTTGAAAAATTAATTAAGGTCTCATAAAATTATATTATAATCATAAAAAAAATTAATTTATAAATATATTTTATAAAAATAAATATTATTTTAAATTATTATATTTAATATAAAATTATTAATAAACATTTATATTTTACAAAAATATCAGCACATAATTTATTATTTTTTAAAAATTTATTTACTTATATTCAATTATATCATATTTTTGTTTATAATATACCTAAATTTTATTTATACTTTTATAGGTTGGGTTACTATTCTATTTTTCAGATTTCTATTCCTAATGGTCATGTTACTATTCCAAGGTTCATGTTATTATACCTTTATTTTAGGTTCCTTAATTTATTTAAATATCACTTATTTCATTATTATTTTTTTAAGATTGAAGTTTTTATTGGGATCTATATTCTATATATGTTTTTTATTATATATAATATTATTTTAAGAAGGGAAGGAATTCCATTGATAAAAGTTTGGGTCATTAAAAAACTGCACAAGCTCAGTAATGTAATTTTCATATTTTGACATGGTCTTGTCATCCTTCTCGAGTTTCAAAAACACTATAGCCGTGGAAAAAACCATTTACTCTGGATAGAACTGGTCATTGAAACAAGTTTTAAATTCATTTCACTCTACGACTTATTTCTTCTTCTCTATCACCATAGTGTCCCACAAACTCCTTCTAGGTCCCTCTAGCTTGATGGATGAACATTTCACCTTGATAAAATTTGGGTTTTCCATAAACTAGAATAAAAGTTAAAATCTTTTTGACCGATTATTATTCTTATGAGGATTGTTTTAGCATTGAAACATTGGAGGATTCTTGTGAAGGAAGTCCTTAGAATGAATCCGAAATTCACCCCTTTGAGGTTCTATAACTGGATTCTAAATGGGAATGGGTATAGGTGCTAACCCTAGAGCTTGGACAACACACACAATAACTTCAATCAGATTTGGTCCACTGGTGGATTTTCTTATTGTGGTTCATCAGTAGACTCCTCTTAGATATGATTCACAAAGCTTATCAAAGACATGAAGCTACAAAACATCAGCAGACAACATTGAAGATGCCATAATGTTACAGAGATTAACACTCAAACAAGAGTAACTGAGAAATAAATCTTGTTAGATAATTTCACATTATTTGTAAACAATTCAAAATTAGGTAAAATACTATAACTATTCTTCATGTCATAAATTTAAAACCACCCATGGTTGTCTACGGCTCATTTTGGTGAGATATATCCATACACTCACTCGAAACTACCTATTAAGTATCAGTAAGGTTTTAAACTGCACTTTATCATCTAGGAAAGATTTTTAACCTATACCTTTGATACCACATTTTCATAAAATTATCTGATAATGTAGTACCTAGATGACTCATCTGATCCTAACATGGCCCAAATGGTGTTCCATCTCCCCATGGGTTAGTGAAAAGCACTTGGGATCATACAAGATAAATGTGGAAACTATTTGTTTCCACATAAACAGATATAGAAATAGTTACAAGTCAGTATGTTGAAAGAAAAACTCCATAGGGAGAATAGTACCAAAATTCAATAGCTATATTACCTAGAGTGAAACCACAAAGTAATATAAAACAGATAGATAAACAACCCATTTCCTATTGGACATATCACTCCAATCCTGGAGATTAACAACCACCACTCCCAAGTTCTTTTACCTTGGTCGAACCTGAAATAAGAAAATACATAAACACATGAAGGAAAAAGTATGATGTGAGATAAAATCCCAGCATGGTCTCACCAAGAATTACATAACAATATGAAACATTAATTAAGAAAATAAAGATTTCAATTTTAAATAATAAGGAATGGAAGTATACAATAATTTTTAAAATAAATTATTCTATACATTTCAATTAATGGAAATATTTCAAATAATTTCATAGTAAGAGATTTATATGAAAAGGTTTATACAAATTCACAATCCATGTGTAAAATAGTTTACAAAAAACATCATATATAAAAATAACTGCAAATTAGAAACATGGTCATATTCTAAGAGGTACGATAGGTCCATTTTATGGGATACTCAATCCCTCGAATATGAGATCACAACTATATGTGTACACACATCCCTAAGGAACTAGTAAAAGTGGACTCATAACCATCCCATTGGGAATGTGATCTGCTGCACTATGTTTTTTAGAGTTTTAAAGCATCAGTATAGAGTTTTCCCAAATAACTCACTAACTAGCTAGGATTGTATGTTATAAAAAAAATCAATGAGGGGAAATTTGTCTCAAAATATTTCAAAATATACTTAACCCATTTCCCATATCAATATGCCAATTTCCATTTAAAAATTAAAATAGGTATTTAGTCAATTAATTCCTTTTTGAAGATAAACCCAACCAAAGTTATTATGAAAAACATTAATATTTTTTTTTCAAAAAAAAATTCAAATCTATTTTAGAAATTAATATCATAATTTAATTCGACAATTTAATTTCACAATTTCCATAAAATTCCACAATCACTAACCAATTCATTGGGATTGGGGGATTTCCCAAAATTTCATGCCAAATAAAATTCAAATCCCATTTGGATACAAATTGGGTTTTTTCATAATCCAATTTAAATAAATTTTATTTAAATCAATTAATTTAGGGTTAAATCATTTGGCCAATCTTAAATGAATCCACTTACTGAAACAAAGAGATCATGTCTCACAATGCTCGTATAAGAAAACTCCAACAAATAATGTTAGTAATGGAGATCAAATAATCAAACCTAGATTCCATATCTCATAAAAAATTTATTATATCATCCAAAAAATGGGGATATATCAAACCCTAATGAGGAGGGATGAAGAGAACTTATGACAATGAATGGGGGAAGAACTCATATAGGGGAGAGATCGAAAGATGTTCGCCTAGCTTCAATGCACTTAATAAAGTGTTTTGAGGATCCAAAGTGGATCCTTGAGAGATCCAATGACCTAATAGGATGTCCAAACCCATGTTAGGGTCAATAAGGGGAATAAATAGGTTTTTGGGAATTTCTAAAATAATTTTTGGAATAAATTAAATAAGTGAGAATAGATTTCTAGAGGGGTCTGCATAGTTTTTCAAACCATTCAACCTAACCAAACAGTCCTCTAAAGTTGTTCATGGTTTCTACTAGGTGGGGGAATAGTTTTTCAAACCATGAAATAAACATGAAAATATTCTTAGCCTTGGTTTTGATATTTTTCACTAGCATGATACACAATTTTGGAAAACTATTCGTCAACCATGCACATCCTAAGAGCCATCCAAAATTCTCATAATTTCACTAGAATTAGTCCTAAATGATACCTCACCAAATAATGATCAACAGAGGGGTTCATAAGTCTCTGAAAATTGTAATAAGAAGTTACATTTTTGATTTTAGAAAAGAATTTTGAAATCTCAGAATGGGTCTATAAGTTTATGGACTAAATATATTTTGATTCATTAGTAGTCAACATAGTTCATGGTTATTATATTGGTTGTTTACAATATATTCAAAAAAATATGTGTGAAATAGAAATATTTTAAAATGATCATGATGATATCCAGATCAAAATAGTCTATAAGTTACATTTATTTTTACTTTTCACCATAGACCTATGATTTAAAATTTTCATGATAGGATGGTATTGATGTGTTTGTTCCTATAAAAATATTATTTTCTTCCATGTGTCATGAAATTGTTCATCATAAATGAATTTTCTCCATTTATAATTTATCAGGGTATAGTGTTATTGAAGATAATATTTTTACAATTAATTAATAAGGAACATTATTTCTCCAATGACATCATATAATAATGATAATATATGTAGTTCATCAATGATTTCTCCAAATGGATTACCATTATTAAGTATTAGGGAACCAATTTAATAGATTATTGGAGTATTATTTTCCCCCATACCATTGTGAAATTGTGAATATTACACCAAGATGAAAAAAATTATTGTTGCATTTGGGAAGATAGAAAGTTTATTTAATAAAAAATATACATGAAAGAAACAAAAAGATTTTATATCTACCTTATTAATATTTTTTTTTCATAAAATTCAACATTAATGATATTAATGTTGATAAAAATACATTTGATTGTATTTAGATATAAAAGTAAATAAAAAATATGGATTTCATTAAAATTGGAAATAATATATACTAGAATATGTATAGAGTTATCTCCCATTGTAAAAGGAAACAAGAAAACACTTTCCTTTAACAAGCCACAAGTTAACCAAGGGTGAAAAAATGAATTTTTGTCAATTTTTTCATTGAATTAATGTACCCACTAGTTATTTTAAAAATGAAAAAAATATTATCAAATAATTGGATGTTAATAGGATTGAAATATCATGAAAGTCATGTATTAATGAAAAACTACTACCAGTTCCACTACTTTTCATATTTTTGGTGACTATTAGAATGGTTATCATATAGTTATGTTACTCTTTTAATTCTATTTTTACCAAATACATAGATTAACCTTTGTTAAATGATTTATATAATGTAGATGTTTTTTTAATTTTTCAAATAGTGATGTATTTTACATTATCATGATTTTTTATATAATTCTAAATAAAATAATTCATATATTGAGAGAGATAAGGATATGTGGGCCTATGCAATTATGATGGATGAATCAGTTAAAAAATTTATGAAAACCATAAGGGATATATTAAAAATTTTAAAATTATGAGAGGACTATATTATTAATATATATATATATATATAATGTAATTGGTTGTGTTCTATATTGACTACTTCTATGGAGTGGTGTCTGTTGGCATACCAAAATCACAACATGTGGTAGTCAATAATGATGGTTGTGGGATATATGAATTATAAGTATAGATAATGGAACATGATTAAATAATTATGTCATTTTTATACATTTTAATAAACAATAGTTTGGTCCAACCAAATATATCCTCACATATTGATGGGTCAGAAGTAAGATGTCTGAAAATAAAAGAATAGTGGTTCATGAATGAGTATAAAAGACATTTAATTCATGGTTTAAATTGAATGTTTTGACTAATTCATCTGATTAGAAACTTTGAAAAATTTAGTTAGGAGTCATATATTAATATTATCACAAGGTATAGTTTTTTAAATTTATGGATATATATTTTATTCAAAAATTAAACAGTAGGAGAGAAAATCAAAATAATGGAGTAAATGTCATCACTAAAGAAATTATTTTTAATTTGAAAAATTTAAAAACCAAATTTATACATCATTAACATATTTTGATGTTGTTGAGAATATACGATAAATTTATTAAATTATTTTTTTATGAGTTTATGTATAACTGGGATGATAGTAATTGTGGTTTGAAATATAATTACTTTGGACTTAAACTTATTGACTTGAAAATATTTAATAAGAAACAAGAAAAAAATTTCATTGAGATTCAAGTGAATTATAAATTTTATGTTATTGATATATAAAATTATTTGTGTTTTATCATTTTTAAAAATAAAAAAACTCATAAGAGTGATGACAATGTAAATTATGTTGAGGATTTATGTGAGATCCCTTCTCATAGTAAATGATAACCTGAGGATAATGATGACTACACTGTATAAATAGTTGATTATTTAAAAATGATTACATTTAAGGGATATGGAAAAAAATCAATTAATCTAATAATAATTCAATTGAATATTTATTTTATCTAATGTTTTTACTCTAAACAACACATGTAACCACTCTTTATTTTTAAACATGAGAATTTAAATAAATATATGTTTATTTATTCAACCATTTTTTATATTTAATATTAATGACTTTTAGGTAAAAAAATTTCTCATTGAAGAATCTTAGGATTATAATTTTTCCATGAATATTTATTTTTGTTCAACATTTTTAGGTATATGATTATTTCTAGTTTTTTTATAAAGAAAATTATTTACATTTTTATTTCTATTATGAAAAATAATTTTTTTAATTTTAATAATTTTTTATATTATATTAAAATATGAATATATGAAATTAATTTTAATTAGGGTACATATATTTATCTAGAGTACATAGAGGGAAATGAGAATCTAATGAGGTTTGGGTCTCTTTATATAAATATACTACAGATAATTAAATTCATTCATTAAATTTATCTTATTTTTGTTGAAATTATTTTCAGTACTATAAATCCTACTATGACCGATCACCAAAATGTTTAGTATTCCTATTCTATATAAAATAAGACTCATAGAGTTATTATACATAAAAGTACAAATTCATCAAAACATTTACCTTCTTAGGTGTAGGAGAAAATGTTATTGGTTGAATTAAATTATAATAATTAACCAATTGGACCAAATGAAATGTAGTTTAGTAGTTTTATTTTCACTATAGATTCTAGTTAAGGATATAATTTTATATCACGATAGGAAAAGTATTGATCAAAACACATGATTTCAGTTTTCAGAGTCCATTATAGTAAATTACCTATACTACATTTTTTTTCTAATTGTTAAAATATGATATATTTCATATAATAAACTTTTAAACATATTTATTTTGTTTACATTTGAATTTCATGACACCAAAGAGATTACTAAGTGGTGGTATCTTTTATATAAATTACATATAGGAATTTTTAATCAAAAAATGAGTTAAGATTATATTACTAGAAGAAAAAGAATGAAAACATAGGCCTCAAATATGGTGTTTATATGGAGAGAAATGAGAGAAGTTTATTTTGAACTGATAGGGGGAAATCATTGTTGGTTCCAAAATTTATCCCTTGTGAAAACAAACCCCACAAAAAGTACAAGGAAGTTAGCCTCATAGAGAATCCTTGCAAATCCCCTCTAGCTCTATGATCAGAGTTAAGCACCTGGAAAATCCTCTTCCTCGGCCACCGTGAAGTAGCTGACGAAGAACTATGTGACTATGATTCACTTGATATAGAGCTCTGCGCTACTGCGTAGAAGATGACCGACCCCTCCATGACTATGAAGAACTAGAGAGAGCCCTCTGTGAGCACTGTGTAGTGGATACAGAGAGCTCCGCGGGTCTGAGGAACTTGAGGGATCTGCCTCTGGTTTCAAGGTCCAATTCCTTTTCAAACCGACCTCTAAGCTACACTCTTTGTCTCACCTATAAATAATAGGATTCCCCAAAACCCAATAGATGTATACCCTTAACATTTTCCTTCTCAGATCTCAAATCGCGAAGCACCCTCTGCTTTATGAAGCATTGAGAAAATGACCTCTTCAAGGTATTTGAGCATTGAGAAATGCCTTTCTATTTACTCATATCAACCCCTCTTCAAGTAGGGATTACCTTTGTGAATCCCATGAGCCATCACAAAGAAAGGAGATCCCTATGGAAACTCAGTACTTCACAAAGCATTCATGCTTTGCGAAGTACCTTTCACGGAAATGTGAACCCCATGCCAAGGCAAGATCACTGTGCTTTGCGAAGTACATTTCTTCACAATGTTTCACTTTTCAAGGCACCCATGCTCTGTGAAGTCCTACTTCATGAAGGCACTTGAACTTCGCGAAGAACTTTCTATATGCATGTATACACCATGCCTAGGATATACCACTCCACTTCGCGAAGCATACCCCTCCACAGAGTCTCTCCACTATGTGGAGCATTAGATTTTTACAAGATCCTTTCTTAGAAACCCCTTTGTTTCACAAACCCTTCTCCCGTACAGACCTCTAGGTTTTTATGAAGTGATGTCAAGGTCCCTTGGGTGGTGATTCATGTTACATTTCTTTTCCTCATTCTTCTTCTCATAGGCACGCTAACGTCTATTTCTTCTTCATATAGCCATGCTAACGTGATCCCCTCAATGGATCACTCCACAAATATTTATCCATACTCCATTGACAGTGCCTTCCCTTCACCAATGTTTTAAGAACACTGGTTATGTAAGACCTAGGGGTGGGGAGTGAATTCTCATCGTCTAAGCTGTAGGATGTTAAAATGCCAAGCATCATCATCCCCAGCACATGACGTTAAATTGTGGCCTTGACCCACACATTATACAAGGGGTTCCCCATCTCAATAATTTTCCATGCCAACTAGTCTCTACAAAATTTAGATCTTCCTCATATGGAATGAGATCCTCCTTGAATGGAATGAGATCTATCCATGGAGGAGGGAAACCATACTGGTGTAAGCCCCAGTCTTTCTTGCAGGAGGTATCACCCTTTCTCCTCCTCTCTTCTTCCTTGTGGAAAGACCAGAGGAGATAAGGGCATAGGGGAATCAATATAACACCCCTATCCCTTTTGTATATATCTCCATTGGTTGTCCATACTATAGTAAGTACCAATATCTATCTCCCTATGCCTCTAACCATGTGTAAGCCATGTTCCATTTCTTGTGGATGCACCATTCATGAGGTGATCGTTAGGTATTTTTTACCTCTTGTTTCTCACACCGAGCACGACTAATGTGAGCTTAGAGTAAGCATTGATCATGACACCCTCATGGGACACATTAGTGCATAATTTCCATTCCTTATCACACCAAACTACATGGAATTTTATCCTTACCCCTTTCCAGAAAAGGTACGTAGGAAGCCTCTCTGAGGTTCAATCCCATCACACATCTATCCTGACCACTCCATGCTGGTTCACCCTCATCCCTCATGATGTTAAACTATATTCCCCCTTTTGTCTCACATGAAGTTAAACTATATACTTTGAAAGTATGTGGGTTTTGATACCTGTCTCCTAGGTAGGGTATGTAGGAAGCCTCTTTGAGGTTCATCCCAAAACATAGGTAAAATTTGGAATTCCTTTTATTGGGACCGACATCCTTGGTTTTCCCCTTAGTGGTGTCAGACTAGTTTTTGAGTAGCTAACCATGTGTAAGCCCTACACTCAATCCATAATCCTTCAACCAAGAGTGTCCCTCTTGATATGGGCTACTAAACACGTGTAAGACCCATCATGTTTTCGGGTCGCTGTCATTTGTGTACACCCCAATTCTATGCCCCATCTGGAACTACATGAACTTTGATTCCCTGCCACAGGGATATGTATAAGGCCTTCATGAGGTTAAAACTCATCACTCATGTCTCATCATGGTCTCTCCCTTGAGTTTTTATGTTTTGGGATGCTCATTCTCCAACCTGAAGGTTCTACTTCCTTTGGGTCTCATCTATGCATCCATTCTCACAGGCCACCTCCTCAGGTGTCTCATCGCCCCACCAAACTGTGTGGAATTTGATTCCTTTCCACATGGATACATAAGAAGCCTCTCTAAGGTTAAAGACCAACATCACTTTCATCTTCATGTCGGTTCCATCCCATTCATCTCATAGACGTCATCAAGTCATCCATCATACATTCTGGTGTTACCCGTGCCACTATATCCCGGTGAGATCATTTCATCCACTTCCTCACTGATCCTAGCAGTACTCGGTCCACTAACCACGTGTAAGCCTCATCATGTTTTCAGGTTGTTTTCCATTATGTACACTCTGATCCCATGATTGACCCTCTCAAACTATGTGGGTTTTGATCCTTGTCTTCTAGACAGGGTACGTAGGAGGCCTCCATGAGGTTCAATCCCAACAAATGGTAAACCTTGATATTCCCCTTTTTTGGGGAGCACTTTCCCTGATCCACCCTTAGTGGTGTCTAAATAAACCTTCACGGTGTGATATCTTCCCTTTATGGGACATACCACCTCAGACCCATCCTCATTGGGAATTCTGTTTTATCATCTGGTAAACCTTCTAGATTCTCCCTCCTAGGGATGTACCAATCTAATCAGTCTCTATGGGATGTTCTAATCACTCTCATTCCATCTCCACAAGATGTTAAACTCATGGATTACCTCGTGGTAAACATGAGATGCCTAAAGATATTCTTGGAAGACATGCCTTTGGCATAACCGTCTCCCCTAGACATTAAAATTTTGGCATACCCTATGTTAAACATGAGAAGCTGAGGAAAAACTCAGGGAAATTACTATGGAATATAATTCCCTGAAACCCATGTGGGATTCCTCAGGATTACATGCTCTTTATAAGCCCTATAATAAGGGGAATAAACCCAGAAGAACCAGTATTTCAGCGTCCAAACATGCCAGCAATGTCCAACATGATTATTCCCCTAATCTAAGGTTGCTTCCCTGACTTGAACCCATGGAATGTTCTAATAGAAGCAGTGTAATTCACCAACATCCATGTAGATATGACACCATGAAAGAGTTTCACGAACAATGTCTTAATCTCTAAGGGAGACCCAGACTAGGTGACAAGTTCCAAGGAGGAATCCACATAAGGAGGAACAAACATCCCACCATCCCATTTTGATCAAGTAGAAAACGTCTCGGAATAAGAGACAGATTCCACCTGCCTTTGGAAAGAAGGAATTAGGGGAAACAACCAGCGTGTTGTAGCCTAACAACGTGCCCCCCAAAAAAAGATTTGGAAACATAAATGGTGAACCCGACATGAATTATTCTCATTAATGTGAAGATTAGTTGCGTTTGAGACATGAGTAGGTAATAGTGTTATCAGATCCAACTATCTGGTGCAAGGTCCCACCAAGAAAATAGTGGGCCTAGCATGAAACTCACTAGATATTGGGGTAGTTGAACTTTGAAAATCCTGGTCTAAAATGTTGTTAGCATGGATCCTTCTTACAAATAATGGGAGACAAAACAGTGCTGGGGTACTGTACATCACTTTCCTCCTTTCAGCGCTTATGGTTGGATATTCCTGATTTACAGGACCTAAGCTACTATGTCAGGAAACCAATCACCACCCACCCACCGATGTAGGGGTTGGGGAAACACCAATGTGGAGATCCTGTATGGATCAATCTCTTCTGCGATGACCACCACATCCACGACTGTTGGGTGCCCACGCCCCTTCTAACCATTTGAACTGGTTCAGAGAAGGGTGATCAACACACTCATCTAATGGTATTTGGAAGAAGGGATTATCCAAACTCAAGATATAGACCATCAGGACCTAGAGGTTTCTGTGACTTTCCATCACTTCCATCCCCAAGGGCCACATAGGGATCCATTTCTCCACACTCCAACCTACATAAGTTTCAGGAGTCTCTCCCAAATATTATTTTAAAACTCGCTCCCTTACGCTAATGAGGTAAGAGAAGTCCAGGCCAGCCCGGCTATGACCCCGTCTCAGGGGAAAACAAGGAGAGCTCCCACCAGGCCATGTTAGTGCCACCACTCAATCCCACAGGCTGAGGAGCAGGTGAGTTACGCACCTACACCACCAGCCCTAGTCCAGTTAACCAGATGCCAACATCGGGTGTATGCCAAGGAGGATGCCTTCCAGGGGGTGTCATCATCAATGGATACAATGGACCATGCCACCACCAGTGTATGCTACCAATTACCCATTTATACTGAATAGGGGAAATTATACACCTGACATGGATCGAGGCCCCAACCACCCCACAGGTAGGTTGAGATGACTCTCTTTTTCACCAGTACAGGTAGTACCCATCACGGGCTGACCCGCAGTGATGACATAAAGTACAAAGGTCCTCCCTGTGACACCATCAATGAGAGTGATGTTACTCCCTAATCCCAAGCTCAGAATGGAGGCCCTACCTATGCCACCACAAATCTGGGCAAAGAACCTCCCTACCGCACTGACATAAAGCATTGAGTATTCTTTCACACCAGTGATCCCAGGTATGGATCCGTTCCTCATATCGCAGGTTGCCGATGAAAAGATCCTCCTATCGTAGTCAACCATCAGTATAGAGGTCTTACCCATGTTCTTACTATATCCGATGAAGTTCTTACACATCTCGGTAATCATAGAAGAGAAGGTATTCCCCACTTCATTGGCATCCAACATGAAGGTCTTCCTCATGTTCAGTTTGACCTATATGAAGGCCCCCTCGTACCGTCATCGCTAAGGGAAACAAACATAGAAGTATTGCCCATGATCCCACTAGCTATAATGGAGGTCTTACCCGCTCCAACAATTCTTGCATAGGTTCCCCCTACACATCATCCAGTGGACACGATGGCCCTACTCGTGTTCCTTTTGACATTTTTCCAGGTTCTCCTTGCACCTCAACTCACCCAGGCGGAAGTACTCTCCGCCCCAATATTAGTTCAGTCGAATGTCCTCCTCTTGTTAAAAACCTACCCTATCCTAAAGAGACATTTTAGGGAAGGAGGGTGGGTTTCCACTTCCAAAGGAAGAATAATTAGAAGTTTCATACCATGATTAATCTCGTATGCTTCTTAGAATTTGAGGTGGAGTGAGATTCAGTGATGGAACCCTCAACCCAATCTCTATGTCGGGGGTTGGGGAAAGAACAAGGCTTATAAGCCTCATCCTTATGGAATGTGAGGTCATCAAAATTCATTCATCCATCTAAAGATACATCCAGGAGGAGGAAGATTTTGCCTCTTTCCAGGTCCTGATCGTGCAATCCTTACTATCATCAACATGACCATTCTCTACCTCAACTAGATATCACAAGGAGTTGTTATGGGGACCAATAGAGGATTCACAACAACATAACCCACCATCAATTACCGAATCCCCTATGTGGGAAGTTGTGGTCGCTAGTTTGTCTTATCAGGATATGGTGGCTCGGTCGTTGTATTCTTTGGAAGACAACCCAAGATGTGGCGTCTTGTTAGCTCATGCGCCGTAATCTCCACCAGCCAGTCTACCATCACAACTATCCACTTTAGTGCCATTAACTATCCCTCATCTACCCCTAGTTAATGAATGGGGAAACCAGGGGTTGGATCCTGAGTCTGAGATGAGGAGCTTGTGGGACATCCTTACAGCGGACCAGTTCCCAAAGATGTTCTGGCCCATTACGACAACAGGTTTCAGTACTCCGAAATCTCTTACCCTGGAGGAGGTCCTGTGCTTCCACCAAACTCTCTGGGCAAAAAAATTCTGTCTCCTCCATCAATGGGTGTATTACCCTAATATCTAGGAGAACTTTGATGACATTGGATATCAATTCTGCATGGTCGAATTGGCTGCACTCCCCGTGGTTCAGTGTCTTGAGTCGCCTGGTCATCATCAGAACCTCCCACAACGATACGTCCAGAGCTTTACAGTTCTCCACATAATTATGAAGGAGGCTTCCCCCATGTCCAAATCTATGGTTGGGGGTAGTATGATTCCATTCATTTCAGTCCTATCTGGCACCTGCTTGACTTTCCAGGTGATATTGAGGATATTCCTATAGCTACAATCGCAATTAACATGGCCAACCTATCAGAGGAAGAGACCGAGCTAGGGATCCTTGAAGAAAACTTACACCCAAGGGTGGTGCCACACATATTGGTTCCTTTGGGCAGATTTACTTTCTAGCAGAGAAACTTACTGGGCTTTTCTGCACCTTTTGAGTCATTATCCATCAGTAGGAACACTGATAAGGGTAAAGAGCATGCTGGGACTATCAAACCCTTTGATATGTCTGGCTCAGTACAAAAAACGGAAGCTGAAACTGAAAATGTTGTGTTTTTTCAACAACTCGTAGAACATAAAAATATGGTCAATGAAATTCTCACTAAATGTGCTGCATAATGATGACCTGATTATGGTAATCCTCGATCGGGGAAACAGGGGCAGGTACAACCTCCCTCGATCTATTTGCCTCTAGGTGACCTTGACCATCCTTCCCACATTGATAGGGTAGAGGCCGAAGTTAATGGAATGAGGGCGCAATATAAATCACCAAATCTACATTATTTGCATGATAACCCTCCTTGGGACATAGATCAGGTTCCCCCAGCCGCTCCACAGGTCGTTCTCCTGACAGTCTTACAGGTCATTCCACGAGCCGTTCCATGAGCCGTTGGTCCTATTTATCATGTTAAAGAACTTTTCAATAGATTTTTGGTAACATATCCTCATCAAGACAAGAATACCTACCAAGATGATCTAATGGCTACTCTCATTTCCCACCTTGAGGCCCAAGAAACTCGATAGGTGGCAATCTTGCCTCATGGAATTTAGCATGGGTGGATGATATACCAACAACCCTAGTTTTAGAAACCCTACCTTCTCCCCCTTTAATGGGATGAGAAACCTATTGTAGCATCTATCCCACTTTATTTCAAGATGTGGACCCATTATGGGAACTACAGTGCAATAGGAGGCCTCCACATATTGGTGTTTCGTACAAACATTGGAAGGGACCATGTTCTTTTGGTACATCCAGCTACCCATTGGGTCAGTATCCAATTGGGAGGACCTTAGTAGGAAGTTTCTTTACCAGTTCAATTCTACCACTTGGAAGATGAGTATTTTAGACCCATTAAAATGCATGAAGAGGCCCAAAGAACACAATGTATAATTTATTTCCAGGTAGAAAGGCCTCATGTACTCCCTTGATATGCCGCTGAATTAGGAAAAACTTCTAAGAAATGTGTGTGGGGAATGCCAAAACTGAATTGGTCCCTTATCTAATCACTCAGAACTACCTAGGGGGATTTCATGATTTATTTGATGAAGCCCAGTGGCCAAAGGAAGCCTTGCAGCAGGCCAAGAAGGAAAGCCCATTGCTTCGTATAGTTGTCACGAGAAGAGCCGCAAAAGGCCGAGCCCGCTGCGGCATCACAAATAGAGGCCCCTTGTTAGTTGGAGTTATTATGAGTGGATCCACCTGCACAGCCTCACTGAGGCCCACCAACTCGGGCATAGCCTCTATCCCAGTAGTTTCCACCTCAGAATCAGCAGGCACCCCCACATAATGCGTTGCTGCCACCTAAGTGGGATAACCAGGTTCCACCTCTTTGACATGCTCCTCCAACCCCTCATTAGGGCCAGGCTCCTAGATACCCTTAACAAATAGAAGGAACTAGACCTACTCATTTAATGAGTCTCAGGTACCCAATTATTTTCAAAGCACCTAGGACCAAAGAATACTACATTTGTCAAAATACAGGAGGCCCGAAGAGTTGGATCTCACTGATCTCCCCAATCACTACCCCTATCACTGGATCCTTGGGCACACCCTTAAGCAGTGCTATATGTTTAAAGACTGAATCCAAGACTAGGTCGATAAAAAAATAGTTAGGTTAGGTCCATCCCTGGTATAGGTGGCATGTGTGTTCATAAATCCTAACAGCAACAGTGACAATGAAGGTGATTGGAAGAAGGTTCCTAACTGTGGGTCCCAAAAATACGACGAATGGATGGCCTGAAAGGCATTTTTCCATTCCCATGGTATCATTTGTGCACATTTTAACCAACCCAAGCCTTAAAAGGTTACCACATTACCTACAAATGCTACTTATGCATCAACATCTCAGTCTTCTTCTTCCTAGAAAGGGAAGCATCGATAGTGAAAGGGAAAGAAAAGTCCCCCAATGATGCCATCGTCATCCTGTACTCTCAGCGATTTCATGCCCCTAGAGATAGAGATTACCCCCAGAATCTTCCCAACAATAGATTATTCCCCAAGAATTGATCAAGGGTATGATTCAGTTAACACAATGGAGCTGGTAAACCCCTACATGGTTCCCAACAATGAAGAGTGCCAGATAGATCCTCCCAATAATCCTAGTAAGTTCCAACATCGACAGATCCATGGTAATGTGAGTTACCAGAATAAACTGGTTAGTGATTCTAGACAAGATTTTCATGCCAACAAGACCAGACAGAAGGACCATCATAGAGCTCAACATGCACAAACTTCTCATCTTGTTTCATTAGATCCGTCTCCACCGCTATTTGTGCTATTTGATCAGGAGGAGCCAATATGATCGTGCAATGATTAGCCACATTCTATTATGGATTAGCCTCATTAATTTAGATATCATCTGATAGTTTCTCCACAAATTTCAACTAGTGCACAACGAGACATTCCTAGCATCAGTCGACTACCGATTCAACCAGAAGGGCCCACCATACCACCCTCCATAGAGAAACCTAATGTCACTAAAAGTTCACACCTAGCACGAAAGTACTCCATTATCAAGAATATTTTCAGAATTATTGTGAATCTATCTATCCTTGAGGCTATTTTCTTATTAGAGGATATGCACAAATCCCTTTATGAGAATTTACAAAGCCTCCTCTAGTTTGAGATGGAGGTAGTAACTGCAAAAGCCTTCCATGGTGAGGCATTCAAGCATTCATAATTTCAAGCCATTATTTTTTTCTATGGAGAATAAGTAGGCTCCCCTATACAGGGGAGAGTATTACCACTATATGTCACTATACATTTCAATGGTGTGGAGGATTTCCATTTTCTTGTCGACACAAGATCTGGGATCAACCTTATCCCGACCAAAACACTCTGAAATATAGGGCCATCCAAGGCTGATCTGAGTCCCTATGACCTGAAAATTCAAGTTTATCATAGGAAGGAACACACACTAGTTAGAAATATCCATATGAACACCCAGTTCAATGGCTTAGTTTCCAGAAATGAGTTTATGGTTTTCTCAAAATACACCACTTATAATGCGTTGATGGTTAGGCCATGGATTCACCTGTATGTGGCGGTCCCTTCTTCATATCACAAATTCCTTAAGTAATCCCTTAATAGTTGGGTAGGAATACTCCAAGGTGATACATCTCCCTTAAACTCTTTTTAAGCCTACTACTTGGATGTTAACTGTTACAAGAGAAAGGAAAAGCATATTTAGGCTAATGAGGTTGAACACGCTACATTTGTGACAGACTCGTGGACAAACATGGATGACACCAACATTTTCCCGATCCACTGATTGGAGGCCACTACCACAGACTTGGGACAAAGTTTCATAATATCTAGAATGAAGGAGAAGCACATTACCAAGTATAATGAATACCAGAATATCACTTTATACTCTTATACAAATCAGGATCGGGTGATCAGAGAGCCCCTTACTCCCATAAGGTATCGGGATGTCCGTTCCATGTCAATGATAATATGTTATACTTGATTATTTCATTAGGATAGGATAAAAGGATCAAGATAACACAACTCTATTACTTTGATATCATAAAACATGGCCCCTTGGGTTGAAGGCCAGATGGGATCAAGTTGACATCTTTCATCACCATGGTTTCAGCAGAGCAGGAGTCCCCCGATGAGGTGTCCACCGACGCCTAGGCTGGCGCCAGTGTCCCATCAGGGTCTATGGACTCATAATAATTGTCTTATATCAATGATTTCTCCCCCGTGGATGAAGAATATGATTTTTAGGATGATCCTCCTTCTTTCTAAGAGGTTGTATCCACCACAGTTGATGAATTGGTACAGGTGAACCTAGGTGACGAGACAGATCCGAAACCAACATTTATCAGTGCCGCTATGCCAATCGAAGAGAAAAAAAGATACGTAGATGTATTTAAGAATCATATTGATGTATTCACTTGGATTTAGAATGATATTCCAAGGCCAGATCCTCAGGTCTCTATCCACCGTCTCAGTCTTCTAGCAAATCATTGTGGGTTCAAACAGCCTCCAAGAAAAATGCACCCTTCTCATGGTGTTATGGATGAGGTCAAGGTTGTAAGCTCATCAGAGCCAACTTCGTCAAGGAGGTACAGTATCACAGATGGTAAGATAATATTTTTCCATTCTAGAATAAGAATATACATATCAGAGTTTGCATTGATTTTTGGGATATCAACCGTCATTGCCTAAAGGATGACTTTCCCCTTTCTGCGACAAAACTATTGATTAATGCCACTAATGGGTTTCAGGCTCTCTCTTTCATGGATGGTTATTCTAGATATAATCAAATATGAATGTCCCCTAATGATGAGGAGTCTAAATCCTTCAAGGCACCACACGACACTTTCTGCTACTAGGTAATTCCTTTCGGTCTAAAGAATGCAGGTGCTACCTACCAGCGTGCAATGTACCACATATTCAAGACGATCATAGGAGCATTGGTGGAATGCTACATGGATGATTTGGTGGTTAAATTTCACCAGTGTCAGGACCATCTCAATAATATTGAGAAAGTGTTCAGCTTCCTCCATTCTCGCCATCTGAAGATAAGCCCCTTGAAGTGTGCCTTCAAAGTCACATCTGGAAAGTATCTCAGATTAGATTTCAGATATATAGGAAATGATATTGATCCATAAAAGATCAAGGTCATCAGAATTATGTCTCCTCCGAGCAAAATTTGGGAGATCCTAGTAATTCATGGGCACTTAGCCTACATACACCGATTCATCACAAATCTTGATGGAAAGTGTTATCCCTTTTCTCAGCTCATGAAGAAAGGTGTCTATTATTAGTGGGATGAGGAGTGTTAGAACGCTTTTAAGGAAATAAATAAGTATCTAATACGACATCTAGTTCTAATGCCACCCATTACCAGAAATCTAGTCATCTTTTATGTGACCGCTCTAGAATGATCTTTCGGTTCCCTTCTCACCCAGAAGAATAATTTGGGAACATAGAATGGTTTATACTATATCAGCCGCATGCTCCTCGATACGGAGACGAGATACTCCTCCATTGAGAAGAGATTCCCGACACTAGTATTCAAAATGTATAAATTGAGACATTACTTACAGAACCATAAGATACAACTGGTGTTCCGAGTGGATATGATGAAGTAAATTTTGAATAGCCCCATATTGATAGGTCATCTATATTGGTGGGAAATGATCTTTAAACAGTTCGACATCAAGTTTGTCCCTAATAAGGATATCAAGGGGCAGGAATTGGCAGACTTCCTTGTCACCCATCCAGATCTCACAGAGTAGTCCCTGGATCTTTAATTTCTAAATGAGGCAATCCTATCAGTAGATCAAGCCATTCCATGTTAGAGAATTAACTTTGATGGAGCTTCCCAAATCCCTACCGGTAGGAGGTTCAATAATCTCAGACTCAAAAGAGTGGGCCTGGGTATCATTTTCATCACTCCAGCACAAGCTATCCTACCATTTTAATTATTGTTGTTAGAAGGTTTTACCAACAATGAGGTGGAGTACCAGGCTGTCATCACTGGTCTCGAGCTAGCCCTTGAGATTGATGTTCCCCGCTTGCATGTGAAAGGGGAATCCAAACTTGTTATCAAAAAGATCAACGGTGATTAAGTCATTAGGAATTAGGAGATCATACCACTGTTAGAGCATAACCACCAGCTGATAGCCTAGTTCCCTTATCATACAAAAGTTACTCATGTCCCTTGATCGCAGAACGACTCAGCCGATGCCTTAGCCAGCCTGGTCACATCTCTTACAGAGCCTGACCATGATGATTTGATTATCCATGTAGTGCATTAAAGATTAATCACTCCCGTCACTCTGGATGATGATGAAAGCCTGAATTTAATCCACCTTATAGCCAGTACCTCCACATTGGGACCTCAAGGCCCCCCTGCAGCAGTATTGGAAGTGACCCCAGACTAGAGAACTCCCACTATTGTGTATCTTTTACATGATAATATCTAAGAAGATCAAGACAAATGTGAGAGAGTCTATCATCGCAAAGTGAAATTCACCCTCTAAAGTGGTCCCAGTCATGAGAAGATCCTCTATAGACGCGGGTTTTATGGTATTCTCCTCTATTGAATTCATATAGGTGAGATTTCCCAGGTCATGCTGGAGTTTCATGCTGGTTCCTATGGGGCTCATCATACAGAGCTAAAACTCTCTCATAAGATCCAAAAATTAGGGTATTTTGGCCCACCGTGATTTGTGACTATATCAGGTTCTCCAAGAGGTTCCATTCATTCCAAATCGATTCTAATTTCATGCATCGACCACCATAACCTCTTCACAGTACCAAGTACTCTTGGACCTTTGCGGTTTGAGGACTCAATGTTGTGGGACCATATCCACTGGCGACATATCACCAGTATAGGTTTATCCTGACTGATATGGATTTATTTTCCATGTGGGCAGAGGCAGTTATTCTCAGGGAGGTCAAGTCACATTATATTTTCAAGTTTGTGAGATCCAATATCATCTACGGATTCAGAGTCCCTCATGATGTCCTCACCGATAACAACACCAACTTCCGTGCGGATGGGCTGAAGAAATTATACACTAAGTACAACATCCATTCTAATCACACCTCTATCTATCATGCACAATAAAATGGGAAGATTGAGGTTTTCAGCAAAACCATCTTTAACATTCTGTAGAATATGGTTGGTCAGACCAAGAAGATTTGGCCAAAAAAATTCCCCAATGCTCTCTGGGATTATCGGACGACGAATCATAATTCCAATATGGTGACCCCATATTCCCTAGTGTATGGAATAGAGGCAGTCCTGCCCATCGATATTTAGTTACCTTCATTACGTATAGCCAGTTATGATTAGCAGGAACTAGAAAAAGTAGCTGAAATCCATCTGGAAGAATTGGAAGCTCTTGATAATAACATGCTTTGTTCCCTACAAAATCTGGAAAGGTATTTGAACGAGGTAGCCAGATATTTCAATAAGAATATTCACCTCTTTTATTTCTTACAAGGTGACATGGTATTAGACCTAATAACACTAATGGTACCTAACAAGAATCTACTAAAGATAGAACCCAAATGATAGGGACCTTATATCATTCACAAGGTTTACCCGAATGGTGCATACTCTCTGGTCACCATGGATGGTGAGCATATTAATCCTCCCACCAATGCCATATTAATAAAGTAGTATTTCTCTTAAAAGTCCCACATGACTTTGAACTGCTCTGTCATTACCTCATGATATTAAACTATGTGGTCCATCCAGGATGAAGGATGTAAAACTACCCAACACTCATCCTCCATGGCATTAAATAGTATTACCATCTTGAAAGACATTAAACTACCTATACTCATCTTGGGGGAAGTTAAACCACCACCCTCACCCCGTATGATGATAAAATAAAAAATGGTCCGAGCTCTCTGAGCTTAAACTAAGATATCCTATTCCATTGTCATATGACGTTAACAAACATGGAATTTTAGAACTGGGTAAGGCTTGATTCCCATCTTCATGGGATACGTAGGAATGTTGAAACTTTTCATCCATGGCCCAGAAATAGGCCCCTAAACCTTTCCGACCTCTTAGAAAAATTTCTCACTTAGGATTGTGCAGTGTGGTATGGTCTTTATGTTCTTGTTCACATCGGGATATTTTTTCCACGTTGCACACATCCCTTTGAGACACCCCTCCTTCATCCATCGTCCTTACTGCAAGACCTTAAAATACCAAATTACCACCATGATTCACGCATCCCACCATGTGTCTCTATCATAATTAATATCCAAATGGAACCCCTTTTAATGGCTTGTTTTCACACCAACTTGGCTCACCTACTGTTTTGGGCCAATGTCCCATAAGATCTCAGATGACAATTTGACACAAGTCCTGCATTGCAAATATGGTCAGCAGTCGATGCTCAATTGTTTGTTCCTATTCCTAGTCACACTAGATTGATACTGTGTTGCAAACATGGTCAACAATTATCCTTAATCATTTTTTCTACCTCATGGGCTCCCATATGGAAGGCACAATGATTCACCTTTCTACCCTTCTGTCCCATGCACACAATATTAAACTAGGCATATATGATCTGAGATCTATGACCATAAACTTAGATCTACCATTTCCTTGTCGCATTACATTAAATTTCCTGAAATTGTCTTGATTCCCATCCTCATGGGATGCGTAGGAATGCTCAAATATTTCATTTTTGTGTCCAGCCTGAGTTCATCTATTTTCTTCTCTCAGCCACTCGGCCTAAGTTCTCTCATGGAAATGTGAATAATTTTGTGTATGTGGGTTTATGTCCTCATTCACATCGGGTTATTATCCATTCTATACACATTCCTCTTCGAGATACCCCTTCCCCCTCATCCTTGTCGCAGGACGTTAAACTGCACAGAACTTTAGAACAATGTATGGCTTGATTTCCATCCTCATGGGATACGTAGGAATGCCCGTACATTTCATCTCCAGGTCCAACCCTATTTCTTAGAAACCTTCTATTCCTTCCGTCCACTTGGCCTATGTCCTCCGAGGGGGTATGTAGTGTGGTTTGGGATTATGTCCTCATTCACTGTAGGTTTGCAACAGCCATGCTATGTACCCATATCCTAAGAGATCTCCATCCTTCTTTCCTCCACTCATATTCTCAAGTCGTCTGCTCACAAATTAGGCCCCTCGACCCTCTTTTTCAATCCACCAATCTGCCTAGGTTCACTGTGGCTGGGGACCTAGAGTGTTGGGTTCAACATGGCCATATTTTCATCGATTTCCATGATTCAAGTTTCCCTTTATTTGGGTTTTCATCATATTTAACATCTAAAAGGACCCCCAAAAAACATGGATACTAGGCCTCAGTGCTCTACTACCATCTTGGGAAAATGTACCTAAGGATTTTGAATGATAATTTGACACATGTTTTATATTGCAAATATATTCAGTGGTCAATGCTCATTTTTTTCTCATTTCAGGTCATGTGATATGGATGTTATGTTTTAAACACAGTTAACCATTATCCTCCATCATTATGCCATCCCAATTAAGCCTTAAATATTGGTTGTGAGATTCAAATCCCTTTACACTCTATCATGTTCAAGTGGAATTTCAACACTCTTGGAGCTATCCCTAAGTGTTCATTTTTGTGTTAAGAGGACGAATCAACGGTGTAGTGTCATTCTAGGCTCTATTCCATTTCCCCTTTCTCTATATTCCACATGTTGCGAATATCTTCTCCACCCTTGTTTACCATATAGATCGTGGCTCACATGCGATTAGAGACTTGGTTAAGGTATATACCTGCTTGAAAGAATCTCACTTCTTTCAGTCCGAGCTCTAATACCATAAAATAAGACCCCCAATGTCATTATCACATGAAGTTAAACTGAAAAAATTTAGAGAATTATGTACGAATTGATGCCCATCCTTATGGTATTCATAGGAACGCTCAGACATTTAGTCTTCGGGTCCAGCTCAGGCTCCACTAATTGTCTATTCTGTTCGTCCTTTTGGCCCTGAATCTTATAGGATTGCATGGTGTGGAATATGCCAACTTATGTCCTCATTCACATCGAGTCTATGATAGGTGCACCACATACTCCCCCTTAGGATGTAGTCTCTCCTACCCCATCCTTGTCACAGGACGTTAAACTGCACAATATCTTCCAAAACTACATATGACTTGATTACCATCCTTAGAGGATACATAGGAACACTCGAACATATAGTCTTTGGGTCCATCCCCGTATAATCTGATTTATTATGTCCCCTTGGCTCGAGGTTCCCTCCCTCTAGGGTTGCACGCAATGTGGTGTGGACTACTGTTCTCATTCACTTTAGGTATGATTTATCACACCTTGCACATTCCCTTTAGAACTTTGTTCTTCTATGGGAGTCCAAGACATAAGATGTTAAACTATACTGTCTAGTCCCACATAACTTTAAACTATTGTGTCATTGCCGCATGCCATTAAAATTCATGGGTTGGTCCTATCGTAAGACCCTAAACTGTGACATTATACTCCAGGCCGCACAATGAAAAATGGAACCACATTGTGGTGTCCTTGCTCGAGGGTACATCATGGTTGGTATCAGCCATCCACCATGAAATTTTTCAAGTCCTATATATGGCATGATTCCTGCAGTGATTCCTAGATTTTTTGTCCTAGGTTTTTTGCTTCACAAAAATAAACACATCCACCCTAAAGAACAAACATGATTCATCAAATGCTGATTCTTTTGGTGCATGGCCCCAACCTTCACGATATTATTTCCCCTATAATTGGTACCATACTATGAAATCCTCCAAAACTATGTATGGATTGATTCCCATCCTCATGGGATACATTAGAACACCTGGAAATTTAGCCTTGGAGTCATGCCCCAGGTACTTCAAATCCTACCATATTTCTGGACCCTTGTCCCAAACACTATTGGAAGCATGTGGTCTAGTGCAGACTCCTTTTGTCCTTATTCACACAAGGTTTATAATAGCCACACCATGTACATAACTTCAGTTATCTTCCTTCAATTCTCCTACAACCTTGTCACACGATGATAAAATGCATGAATCTTTAGAGAATTACATAAGGTTTGATTCCCATCCTCATGGTATATGTAGGAATTCCCTAATATTTAGTATTTGAGTCTATCCCCAGGCACTAAAAAGACTTCATTTTTCCATGCATATGATTTTAAAATTCATATCCTAGTCCAAGAATCATGACTTTAACCTGTGTGTGGGTTTTCCTCAGGAATGTGGCATAAGATGGTAGGCCTCTTTGGTCCTCATCCACATCGAGTTTTTCTACTTCTCCACCCTATGAACATTCCATTAAACCAAGTACCCTCAAAATAGTCCACAATATGACCTTAAAGAAAGATTTTTAATCCCCATGACCCTTATCTTTTGAAAGGGATCCAACACCCTCTAGCAGACACATCTCATTAGCATACTCAAATGCGTCATGCTGTAGAGCCCAAAGTGTTGGATTCCACATGGACATTACTTTTTTTCATGTCCACGCTTCATGAGACCTTTATTTAGATCTCCATACTATTAAATTTATGAAGGGACCCCCTTTATAGATTGGTCTCATGCCATATTGGATCACCTACTGTCTTGGGCCAACGCCCTGGATGATCTCAGATAACATTTTGCGACAGGCCCAATGTTTCAAACATGGTCAGAAGTCGACCCTCATTTATCTGTCCCAACACTAGGATAATGTGAAATGTATGCTGTGTTTATAACATGGTCAACAACTATCCTCTATCATCATTCCAACATCATTGTGATCTAGATGTCGGGTGCCATGGTTCACATCTTTCCACTTCCTTATGTTTAAGTGGAACTCCAACACAATCAGTTTTACCCTTCCACACATCCATGTGCGTTAAGTATAAAGGTCAGTATTATTGGGATGTCATTCACCTAGTGCTCCATTTCCCCAAATGTGTGCCTCCCTGTACCAGGAAAATATCTTCACTACTCCCTATTTCCCACATCTATCACGACTCATGTGGGCTTAGTGATTTTGGTAGGATGTGTACTGGTGAAGCATAACCACACATGCCTTTCGTCCCACATGATGTTAAACTACACTCTTAGAACTACCTATGGCTTGATTCCCATCCTAATGGGATACGTAGGAATGCCTAAATATTTTGTCTTGGGCCCAGCCCAAATTTAACCATCTTCGGTCTCTCGACCTAATATTTCCATGGGAATTACATGGTGTGGTATGGACTCTTACAGTCCCCATTCACGTCGGTATATGTACCACACCACACATTTCCATTCTGGGTAACCCCATCCTCACCGTACGATGTTAAACTATGTGTCTATTATCCTCACCACATTAAGTAAAAATGTAGACCATTTGAGGTCATCGCCAGATAGGTACCTCCTGGAAGTAGGCATGATCTCGTTTTAGACTGATACACTCACTCCATGAACTTTTTCTGTGGTGGTGTAATTCAAAGAGTGTTGGACTTCATTTGAACAACCCATCACTCCACCATCCACAATTTTCATGCCCTTTATTTGGATCCTCGTCCTATTTCACATCTAAAGGAACCCCCTAATAGTATGGATGCTCAGCCTATGGATCTCCTACTATCTTGGTCCAACATTCAAGAAGAATATGGATGAGATTTTAATTCAGTCCCCATGTTTCGAACATGGTTAGCGGTCGACCCTCATTTTCTATCCACATTTCAGGCTAACGTAATAGGGATATTGTGTTTCGAACATGGTAAAAAGTTATCCTTCATTGTCATTCCATCCCTATAGTGTTCTGATTTTTTTTTATCATGATTCAAACTTTCCACTCCCCACTATTTGGATTGATTCCAACACCCTTGACATTACCCCACCTTTGCACTAGAGCATGTTGGGAAAGCGACAATCCGACTATTCTGAGAACTCCATTCTCTAGTCAGGCCTCACCCTTTCATCCTAGAAACTCGAAGTGGTGTTCAGACCTCAGATTCCTAGATATTAGTTGTCACTCTCATATTCAAATAGAATAACAATAAATTAATCCCTTGTTTCTCACATCGGGCATGACCCATGTGAGTTTAGGGATTGACCGCTGAATATTTCACAGATATGATGGAAATGCAACAATCAAAAGAGATAATGGAACTCATGCATGTAACCAAAATAAATAGGCAAAGCATGAAATTATTTTTATGAGTTCACACATATTACAACACCCAGGGATTGTCCCCTCCCATGGATGGGTTTACCTCTTCAATGGAGCATCCCAGCCCCGCTACTCTCTAGCTCGTGGCGTCCATGATCTGATACCACCTGTTAAACACCCTCTCCATCTCAATGGAAATGGGGAGTAGTTAATCTGCTTTGATCTGGGCCTGATCCTCATCGGTTCGAATAATGTACATCTCTTGGGAAGCTCGCCTCATATGTTCCTCAACCCCTACTAGTTGGGCCTTCAGTCATGATATGAGTCCCGATTGTGCATTGAAGAAAGAAGAAAGATCATTATCCCATTCCCTCAAGCATTGGATCTCATGATCATCCTCCTAGAGTCTCTTGATGTAGACGGACTTCCTCTGCTGGCATCACACACTAAGGCAACAATCATGTTCCCGTATTTTTTTTTCCATATAGTCTCGAATAATCATATGAGGACACTAGGAATCCACTCCTCCAGAACACAGTTCATGGAACTAGAAACAAAGTCTCCCCATATGGGCTATCCATTTTACTTATGGGGTCTCCCCAATGAAGAGCTTGATCAGCTTCCATGAACAGTGGTGAACGGTCTGGTTGTCCTCTTCCTCAGAAGGAGTCTTTTCTCAATCCTCTGGGTCAGAGGGTTTGTACTCCGTGAATACTTTCAGGAGAATAATGGTGGGGTATTCTTCTAGTGTTCTATCAAGAATTTCAGGTTTTTTATTGGCAGTAGAAATAGGATCTATGTCATTGGGATGATCTTCATCATCAGAATTAACTTCAACAAGCTCTGGTTCCATCCCACCAATGGATCCTCTCGTAGCATTGGTTACTATAGTCTGGTCAGCCTGGAAATCTGATTCCACAATAATCAGTTCCCCTATAGAGAGAGGGGCCTTAGGACCCCCAGTCATCCTCTATAGTATAGCCCACACCATTTGAAGAACTATACAAAATAGGGATGAAAATTTCAGCATTTGGTTCAACAGATAACAACCAGGGACTCTGTGAGAAAGAAGGCTTAGGAAGGTCGAAGGATTGATTCCGTTCTTGGGTTGTCATCAACGGTATCCCAAGATTTAACCCCACCATATATGGTCAGGAATTATGAGGACTCCAGAAGGGTCATCTTGGTTGCTTTAACTCTACTCATCTCTATAATCACCATCAACCCGAGTGCAGATCCTGAGCCCGCATCTACAGGCACATTGGTGGGAATCTCATCCATAAGGATCTTCTATAGATACAAATTTTTAGATGAGAATCTAGGGTGATATAGATAAAATATTGGTGAAAAATAATGGTTAGGAGGTTACCTCAACATCTCTAGTGAAATATTATAACTCTGAAGTCCCGACTTCACCTTCTTCCAAAGGACTTCTCCTATTAGCCTCATATCTCTAGGATCTATCTGAATACTCAGGTAAAGGAAAGTTTTCCCCCATCTAAGTAGATAACACTTGAGGTGGGACTATCTAACCCAGTAGTACTTTCACCCAGAACGTCATTGGACGTAGAGTGCCCCAATAATGCACGTAGTCATCCAGATCGGTGACATATCATTCCCCTTTTCCCCAAGAAACCAAAAATCTATCCTCAACGTGACCAATCTCTTAATGGTCCATTCTATGGCAGTTGATATGATCCCAAATCTGGATAGGACTAAGGAATTTTTGTCTGAACTCATAAGTGTCCCAATCCTTTAGAAATCCAGCATCCAGAGGCATGTCTATGTGGCACAACCACTTCCCAGGATCTTGAGTGGAAATACTGTGAAACCCTATGGGAAACCTCCTCCCTTTCTGGACCTATTCAGTTGGGACCACTAAGTGTACCACTGCCACTTTCTCACCACTTGGTACATGCTATGATAGTTCCTGCCTCACCTCTGCCGTCACGCTTCCACTAACATGTGCTCCTATCATTCTCCAACCTTGGACTCTAGATTAAGGAGACACTATGTCATTAACCTAGACAGTTTTCCACTTAAACATCTCCCTTGGGTAGGTCGACTCCCAGCTCTTGGCTTATTCTTTCACAATACTGAATGCGACTTCAACCAAAGGTAGCTCATTTTACTTTGTCCCATCCTCCCAGGTGAACATGATCCATATCTACCTCACTACGTAAGGGTGATCCTCATAACACACCCCTAGATAAACCTTAGGGGTCATACTCTTCATGCACCTAAATTTCATCGCAAATCGGTGTGGGGTGTACGACTCACAGATGGGCTCACTATCCACCCATGCCACAAAAACTCCAACTATAAAATCCAAAAGGTATGACCTATGCTCTTCTATATCCCAACCATTGTCAGTGAACTCCCTTGTGGGTAGTGGAAATGGGTGGAAGACAAACTCATCCACATTCTAGACGATGTTCAACATGCTCTACAGGCTCATCTTGGCTGAAAATCTTCCGACTGTATTCAGTATTGAGGTACATAAGTTTGACCCTGGAGGAGAAATCATATTTGGGTACTCATAAACCCTCATGTGTGTCTCCGTATAGCCATAAAAGAAATGTAATTTCCCACACACCCCCATAGACTTATTCCCCTCAATGATATGCCACAACATTTTGTACAACTTCACCAATACTAAGATCCCGAGGTTGACTTGATGACCAGTCGCTAGCATAGATGCCATGGTGAATATACTCAGACGTTCATCCATGTTTCTATCTCTCATTGGCAGCATCCAGCCATAGATGAGTGATGAGATAAACACATCCAACCTAACCATTGGTTGCTGCTCAGGGTTGATGCTAAACCCCCATGTCGTCAACTGGATTTCCTCCAAGAGACACCAATATGAATGCTCTTTTCTACGTTGGTCCCCCTTTGGGGGAGTGGGATGCCTCACCGGGAACTTCCTATATAAAAGGAGATTCATAAACTACCTAAACCACATCTTGAAATGCACATCCCTTACTAATTTCTTATCCTCACCTGGAACCAGGTCTATCTGTGCCTTTTCCAGCCTTAGAATCTACTCTGCGTCTCCCCAAAAATTATCTAATAGGAGTAATTCATCATACATTACCCCTAGAATGGGAATCCCAAAGATCCTATGGATGTCCCAGAGGTTGATACCGACTTCCCCATGGTGAATATGGAAGGTGTTGGTCTCTGGTGACCTACTTATAAACAGATCTGGCATCTCACTCTTCGACTAATAGATATAGAAATGAGAATCCCATTCCTCCTCATATAGGCCCACATGCCTTATCTCCGCCCCAAACTCATTAGAGGTTGCACATAACCAGTAGGCCCATGCCCAGTCATCTATAATGTTTCTGCCTTAGAGTAGGTCCCACTCATCAGTCCATCAATTTTCCAAATTTCGTAGAGTTACCTTCCGGATAGTGTGATATTGTGAAGGGGATGCCTCAACCTACATCTCCTTCATGTTAACATCATGGGTGTGGTTGTATAAGCAGGTAGAAGTAAAGGACCCATGATCAGGACATGTATGGACATAAGCGGCCCTGAACCACTGATAGTGGCATGATCTACTCTTAAAAAATTGGCTGGTTCATCCCTAACATTTTGTGGGATGAGGACCTCATACCTCTGATCAAAGATGTAAAACGATATCCTTTTTCATAGGGGATAGTTCTTCTGGCCCTCTGTCAGAAGCGCTATTAGGTATTCATGATCCAAATGGTTGCACACATATTCACAGATCCCCAAGTTATCCACCATTTCCTCACTTTAGGACACTTCCATAAGGACCCCCTAGATAACTTCCTAGTTGTCCATTTCTTATGATCAAGACTTTGGAGATTTTTTCCTTACTGATTGAAAAATCTTGGTCGCAGAGTAAAGTCACAGAGCCCTCTCACAGAGCTCAGCTCACGAAGCGTGCAGTCATAGAGTGAAAGACCCAACAAGTGGTACAAAGCATCCCGAGGATCGCGGTGTAGTGGCTCACTGAGTAGAATTTCACAACACTGATCTTCAGAGTCTAGATTCACAAAGAAATATCATAGAGTCTGTGGAGCTTCGTGAATTGAGAGTGAATGTATGAGAATTCATAAGAAAATGAGAAAAAACTAGCGGTCGTCACCCTCTATTTATAGTTTATGACCACCAAGTTTCATGGCATGTCGCATGCTCTGTGGCCCACTCGACCCATGATTTTCACCCCTACTTCGTGTTTTTTCTTCATGATCTACCGTGATTTTGGAAAAGTACTCTCAGAATATGACCCTCATTTCTCCTTGGATCCCATTCTGAGGGGGGGGGGGAATTTGGTTCCAAAATTTTTCCCTTGAAAAAAAACCCAACAAAAGTACAAGGAACCCATCCTCATAGATTAGCCTCACAAATCCCCTCCAGTTCTACGATCGACATGAAATAGTATGAAAAGCCTCCTCCATAGCCACCACAAAGAATATGATGGAGCACTCCACAACTACAACACACTTGAGAGAGAGATATGATCCTACATAGAGCAGTTGACAAAGCCCTACACAACTATGATGCAATGGATAGATCCCTCTGTGAGTGCCACATAGCAGCTGACATAGATCTCCATGAGTCTGAGGAACTTGAGGGATCTGACTCTGGTTTCGAGGTCTAAATACTTCTCAACCCGACTTCTGAGTTTCACACCATCTCTCGCCTATAAATACTAGGCTTCCTTAAAACCCAAAGGATGGATACCCTGACCTTTTGTATTCTTAGCTCTCAAATTACGAATCAACCTCTGCTCTGTGAAGCATTGAGAAAATGAACTCTTCATGGTATTTGAGCATTGTGAAATGCCTTTTCGTTTTCTCATATTCAACTCCTCTTCAAGAAGGTATGCCCTTCGAAAATCCCACAGTCCATCACAAAATAAGGAGATCTCTATGGGAACTCTGGTCTTCGCAAATAATTCATGCTTCGTGAAGTACCTTTCATGCACATGCGAACCCCATTCCAAGGAAGGGTCACTGTACTTTGCGAAGTACACTGCTTCGCAATGTTCCACTTTACAAGTCACCCATTCTCTACAAATTCCTACTTCACAAAGGCACTTTCACTTATTGAATAACTTTCCATACACATGTATATACAATGCCTATGCTAGAACACTCCACATCTTGAATCATACCCCTTCTTCGAGTCTCTCCACTATGTTGAGCATCAGAGCTTCGCAAATTAATTTCTTGAAAACCCACTTGCTTCACAAACCCTTCTCCCATATAGACCACCAGGTTTGTACGAAGTTATTTCAAGGTCCCTTGGGTGGTGCTTTGTTTTGCATTGCTTTGCCTCATACTTCTTCTCATAAGCACACTAACGAATATTGATTCTTCGCATAGAAACGCTAACGTGATCCCCTCAATGGATAACTCCACAACCCTATCTCCATACGACATTGTCATTGCCTTCCATTCACCAAGGGTTTAAGCATGATGGTTATGTAAGTACTATGGGTGGGGAGTGAATTCTCATCATCCAAGATGCAGGACGGTAAACTGCCAAGCATCATCATCCCCAGCACATGATGTTAAATTGTGGACTCTCCCCATGTAATATAAATGGGGTTCCCCATCTTAGACATTTTTCGTGCCCACTAGTCTCCACAGGAGTGATATCTTCCTCACATGGAATGAGATCCTCCTTCCATGGAATGACATATGTTCATGGAGGAGGGAAACCATCCTGGTGTAAGCCCCAATCTTTCTTCCAGGAGGTATAACCCTTTCTCCTCTACTATAATTTCTTGCATAAAGACCAGAGGAAAGATAAGAATAGGGGACTTGATATCCCATCCATATCCCTTTGGGATTAATCTCCAATGGGCCTCTATCATGGAGTAAGTCCCAATATCCATCTCCCTGGGATTCTAACCACACATAAGAATCATTCCATTCCTTGCAGATGCACCTTTGGTGATGTGATCATCAGGTCTTTGTTGCCTCTTGTTTCTCACACCAAGCATGACTCATGTGGGCTTAGAGTAAGCATCGATAATGACACCCTCATGGGACGCCTTAGTGTGTAATCCCCATTCCTCATCCCACCAAACTACATGGAATTTGATCCTTTCCCCATTCCAAGTAAGGTATGTAGGAAGCCTCCTTGAGGTTCAATCCCATCACCCATAGGTCCCGACCACTTCACATCGGTTCACCCTCATCCTGCATGATATTAAACTGTATGCCCCTTTTCACCCTACATGGAATTAAACTATATGATTTTTATCTACCTGGTTTTTTATCCCTGTCTCCTAGGTAGGGTACATAGGAAGCCTCCCTGAGGTTCAACCCTAAACACTAGTAAACATTGGCATCCCCTTTGTTGGGACCCACATCCTTGGTCCTCCCCTTAGTGGTGTCGAACTAGTTTTTGGGTAGCTTACCATGATTAAGCCCCACACTCAATCCAAACTCCTACAATAAATAGGGTCCATATTGTGATGGGATACTATCCATGCATAAGCCCCAACATGTTTTCGGGTCGCTTTCCTTTGTGTACGCCCAAATTATATGCCCCATCCTGAACTATGTGGACTTTGATTCCCTGCCATAGGGATACTTAGGAGGCCTCTTTGAGGTTCAAGCCCATCACTCAAGTCTTATCCTGGTATCTCCCTTGAGACTTTGTGTTTTGGGAAGGTCATGTCCCAACCTAAAGTTTATACTTCCTTCAGGTCTCATCCATGCGTCCATCATCATGGGCCGCCTCCTCAAGTGTCCCATCACCCCTTTGAACTACATGGACTTTGATTCCCTATTACGAGGATATGTAGAAATAATCTCTACAGTTTAAGCCCAACATTAACAAAATATTTATATCGGTTGCATCCCATTAATATCATACACGTCATCAAGTCATCCCTCATATATCTTGGTTTTACCCGGGCTGCCACATCCCGGTGAGATCATGTCATCCACTCACTACACCAAAATAAAAATTTAGTGGTGGGGTTTTAGCAGCGGTTTATTAAACCACCGTTATATATTTTTTAAATAATTTAGTGGTAGTTTCTAAAAAATCTATGCTAAACCATTAATTTTTTTAACAAAAGACACTCTCCCCCTCTCTCGACACCCCTAAGCCCCCGACCCCCGAACTCCCCAATGCCCTACCTCCCCATTCACCTCCCCTCACCACACCTTACCATCTCCCCTCACCATACCTCACCAACCTCACCACGCCTCGCCTCCCTCACCATGCCACACCACCCTCGCCTCACCTCTCATGTCTCAACACCCTCGCCGCGCATCACAGTTCGACCACGCCTCCCTTACTCTAGATCCTCAATTGAAGCTTCCTCAAGGTTCTTAGGAATGTTCATCTTAGTTTTAAGGTGTTTTTCATCTTATCCTCTTTTCCCTACCTTGATTCCTTTTTATTTATTATCTTGTATCTCTCTTGGATGAACCTGAAGGGATATTTTTAATGTTTGGTTTGATTTTCTTAGATTATATGGTGTGCGGATTGTTCCTCAAGCCTTTTTCTTACTTCTATGATAGTTTTATTCCCATATCAAATTGTTGAGGTAGGTGTCTCTATCCAGTACATTTCTAGAAAAATATTTCAATTCTAGATCATTCCTAATTAAATTCTAAATTAGTTTATCATAATTATGGTGTGTTTTTATGGATTATAGTGGCGTTTTCATGTTATATTTATGATGAAAAAGGGGTTACAAAGGATTTCATTTAGTAAGACTATATATGTGTGAATATAAAGAGTTTGATAAAATGTCAATTTAGCTTCTAATGTGTAATTGAGTGTTTTATAGATTATTTTAACCTTGGATAGATTTTTTTAGTTGGTTCTCATGTGAAATTGAGTCGGGTGAATGATTTGGCTTTCTTTTTTTTTGGTTTGAGGACTATTTTTAAATTCCTATAGATGGTTAAAATGTTCCTTATGATTTATAAATTGGAGTATTCTATGTTTTTGAGATACCTTATGGGAGTTCCATTAGATGTGGTCATATCCATATGTGAATGTGGGCATATATCCTATATGTGTATTTTGTTCTTCCACCATGACCAATCTCAACCATGACCAATCTCAACCACACAACCATCACGATCATAAAATATAGGTACATAATCTCTCAATAAAATTTAATGCTCTTAGTCCTTACCCAACATAAAATCATGAATAATAGGTCATATTTATCCACACTAAACATTAAGCCTCTTGGAGTCCATACACCCCCTCAAAGGTAATCATGGAGTATATTCCATCACCAACTCCCATCACTAGAATAAAACTGGGATCCAACCACAAACTAAGATGTCTAACTATTTACATAGATTCCATCTGATTCCCTTAGGAACCATGAGGATAAGAAATCCTAATCATCAACTTCATTATCACCAATTTACACTAGAAACATTCTAGTGAGTGGTTAATCACCTATACCATCTAATCTTATGATCATCCCAAGACCAATAACTTATCACAAGCTACTAGACTCTTTAAAAACATCCTACCCCTCTCAATTAAGGTGTCTATATGTTCTAGGTAATTTCCTATATATGTTCCTATAAAAATCCCAATCTATAATGCTAACTAGTCCATTCCTAAAGGGTAAACCACTTGGATGCCCCTAAACTAGCTCACTAAGGCTCTCCCTATGCCAAACACAAGTAATCACACCAATAAAGACAACATAGAGGTATATAATTTTTTTATGACTCCATTATCCCTACTAGTATATCAATGGGTCATTTTTAAAATTTATGGACCAAGCATGAAATGCCCAAACTTATTTTTTATGGATCAACCCGGAACACTTGAGGCACTTTGAGCCCAACTAATCCCTACCCACATTCCTGAACCCAGTCCCCTATCATTCACATACATGCACATTCATGCATGAATATTTATATGTATTAAAGGGGATACCTAACATGATGTTAGAGTTACCCCATCCATAACCCATTTACTATCTATATCCAAGATCAAAATAAAAATCACTATACTCGTGATACCCTTTGTCATACCTCAAGTATCCAATATTTAATTATAAAAATTTATAAATAATTATCCAAATTAACACAATAAGGAATAAAAATTTATAAATCACGAAGAATCATCACGTCATACAAATATCGACCAATGATGTGTGAATGGATCATATCATTACTCTAGAACTTCTTTGGCCCAAATCCCCATTAATTGACCATCAATTCTAGTCTAATCTAGTTGAATTCTCTGAAAAAAACTTCAGCAAGCCATTTTCAAATGATAATAAACAAGAATCATTTAACCTCTTTAGGAATCCTATTAACACAATACCATAAATACCCATGAATCAAAGATAACACCACCCTGATGTGGTGGAATTTTCATAAAATACATAGATGAAACCATCCATAATTATAGGAAGAACCACAAAGATAAAGAGATAAGGTGGGTGAAGAAGATTACATTTCTTAAGTATGGTGAAAAAACTTATAATCAACCTCAAATAAAGGGGAAGGGGGATCAAAATAGGGTAACAATGAGTGAGTGGGATAAAAAATTACCACTTTAAAGAAACTACCTAACTGAAGAAGGAATAACCAACCCTCAAGTAATAGGTCTGACCCTTCCAAAAAAATAGGACCAAATAACCATGTCAATATAGCCCATGGAGGAATGGCTTAATTCCCCACTTATATGGTTTTGTTTTAGAATGACCCAATGGATAATTGCATAAAAATAAACCCTATAAAACCCCCATAAAATCCTAACCACACATTGTAACATGACCAGGGAATCAAGGCACAACCAACCACCCAAGAGAAACAAGATAAAACTTCACTAAAGAACCCTTTAAGATGAAACCATTTTGTTTTAATGTGACACATTATCCTCAAGTATCATTTATATAAAAACAGCAAGGTTGTGGTGTGATTTACTCTAACCCAAAATTTAATATTATGAAACATACACACCATGCCATAATGACCAATGATGTAGTATTATTTAGATACCCCTTCAGTTATCCAAGATAAAACATCATAAAAACTACTCATAATTGAATCGAACTCCTTGAAATGGATTTCACCATTACATGTTGTTGAATAACTTAATGTTAGGCCTTCAAAGTTCCTCAGACCATGGGCATAGTACTTTGGGATTTGACCTTTTTTAAATGATACTCCACCTATCAAACATTCCATCATTTACCATAGTTGTTGTGACTTTTTTAGTCCTTTTAAACTATATATCAACATGTTGAACACAACCTTATTTGATGCTTCATTTTAGAACTAGAATATATTTTCTTTAATTTGTGGATATTTTATAAATATTTTTTTTGATATCATCCTCAAGAGAAGTATATAAAACTGGTTGTAGTAAGAAGAAAATAGAAAACCTTATTTAAAATGATTCATTATTTACCATATGTATTTATATAGGAAAAAATTATTTAACATATTTTTTTCAACTAGTATATATGAATATCTTTCCATATTTAGTAATAGTTATGTGTTTTAATTTTTTTTTAATATTGTGTAGGCACATTGTGATATACATGGATAAAAGATGGATCACATTACTGAGGAACACACATCAATATGCTAAGGGTTTGGAGGAGTTTTTATATTTTGTAATTTCCAATTGATCTATTTAAAGGGAGAATAATATTTCAATGTATTAAATGTAAATTTAGAATATCGGTGAAGAGAGATAAAGTTTATGAACACATGATATTAAAGAAATTACCTACTCAATATTTGTGTTGGATTTGGCATGGAGAATCGAATGTTACAGAAAGGTTGAGCACTGATGTCAATCCACAGAATGAGCTCCCACTTCGTCGACAATGGAAAATGAAATTCAAAACCTTATAAATGATGAATTTGACATTGCAAGACACCAAAACCAACATCAAAACATATTAGAAAAACTACTTGAAGGTGTTACAAATAGAAACGTGACAAGTGATGTTTTTGAGACTATAGGACAACCAGATCATTATTGTAACATATCATTGGATCCTCCTCTTGATTCTGTGGAGACTAATTTAAGAGAAAACTTGACTACGAAAAATATGTTTCATGGTTTAGTTAACGATGGAAATCAAGAGTTGTATAGAGGATGATTGAAATATTCAAAACTTTCTTTTCTGTTGAAGTTATACCATATCAAATGCCTATGTGGAATTACAAATAAGGAAATGTCCATGATATTGGAATTGTTGCATGATGCATTTCTTGAAGCAAAAATCCCTGAGTATTTTTATGATATGAAAAATTTTGTTAACAGGCTTGATCAAAATTATAAAAAAAATACATGCGTGTCTTAATGATTATATTCTTTATTGGCAAGAGGATTCAGGAAAATAGGACTAAAAAATGATCTTCTTCTAGATGGAATTCAATGGGTGATGTTGGAAGTATGAATCAACATACTACTATCAATAATAGGAAAAGGAACACACCTGCAATGGTTTTGAGTTACTTTCCTTTAAATCCTTGATTGCAAAGATTATTCATGTCACCAAAAACCACCGAACACATGAAGTGACATTCTATAGATAATAACAATGAGGAGTTAATGCAACATCCATGAGATTCACAATAATGGAAGATATTTTATTCATTACATTCAGATTTCTCATATGATCCTAGGAATGTTTGATTGAGATTGGCTGCTAATAGATTCAACCCATTTGGGTCTTTTAGTACCAGTTATAGCATTTGGACAGTTGTTTTGATCCCTTACAATCTGCCTCCATGGATGTGTATGTAACAAATATATTTTATCATTTCAATGATTATTCCTAGAAAACAATTCCTGGAAATGATATTGATGTATACTTGTAGCCTTTAATTGAAGAATTTCCAGAGTTATGAAGAAATAGTGTTGAGACATATGATGCTTCTTCTAAAACAATATTCAAAATGCATGCTTCTCTAATGTAGAGCATTAGTGAATTTCGTAGAATTGAGAATTTAACTGGTTGAAAAAATTAAATATGTTTGGATTGTCCTGTTTGTAACTTTGATTTTGAGCCCAAACAGCTACCTCATAGTAGAAAATGGTTCTTCATGTGCCATCAAAGATTTCTTGATGTATCTCATAGATTTCAGCTAAACATGTCAAAATTAAATAGTTTTATTGATCGTAGACCACCTCTAAAGTTGTTAACTAGTTCTGAAATATTGGAAAAACTTGTAAATTTTGAAACATAATTTGGGAAGGTGCATCATTTGAATGATAGTGGGAAACAAGTTCTAAGTGCATCGTCAAGTGAAATCGACATGCAACAATGGAAGACACAAAGTATATTATTCAAACTTCTTTATTGGGAATTTAATTTGTTGTGGCATAATATTTATGTGATACATATTGAGAAGAATTTTTGTAAAAATTTGATCTTCACATTTATTAATAATCATGGAAAGTTGAAGGACCATCTCAATTCTTAGAAAGGATTACAAGCAATTAACATAAAATGTGATGTCTGGCCAGATGAGAATTAAAAGTATGCTCTGAAAATTTTTACAATGAAAAATAGGGATAAAGATACATTCCTTAAAATTTTAAAGCATGTGAAGGTATCTGATGGGTATTAAAGTAACATATCAAGGTGTGTTGACTTAATTCATCATAGGTTACATGGATTGAAAATTCAGGATTTACATATTTTGTTATAGTAGTTACTACCATTAGCATTGTATAAATTATTACCTGAAAAGGTTACTGCTATTGTACTCTAATTCTGCACATTTTTCAGAAAAATATGTGAGAAATATCTACATCCATTTGAGCTTGAAAACATCTAAGAGATATTTTTTTGACACTTTGTGCAATGGATATGATCTTTCCTCCATCGTTTTTTAACTTTCATGATGCATTTAACTATACATTTGTTTGAGGAAGCTAAATTAGGTGGCCCCGTACATTATCGATGGATGTATTAAATTGAGAGGTACTTTATTTATATGTTTTTTAGTTAAGTAAACCATTATTGGCACTTAATTAAATACATAATTATGTTTTTTTATTTTATTTCACAAATATGTAAAGAATTTGAAATCATACATGAGAAATAAATCTCAACCTGAAGGCTCTATTTCTGAAGGCTATTTGGAAAAGGAGTGTCTTACCTTTTGTTATAGATACTTGGATGATAGTGAGACAAGATTTAATAGAGTTGGATGCATTGACGACACATCTAATTAATCTCAAATACATGGAAAATCTAAAATATTTCCCACTATTTAATGATCATTAAGGAGGACCTCAAATGTTACACTAATAGAAATTGAATTATTACAGGCACATAGATATGTACTACTGAATAGTGAAATTTCAGATTCATTTATTAAAGTGTTTAGGATACATTCAAAGAGACGAATAAGGGGCTGAACCTGAAATGGGAAATATATAACGAAAGATGTTAATAAAGATCTTTTATAATGGTTTGCACAACATGTAAGTTCATAAATATTTCAATAAATATAGATATTAGGTTGACACATATATTTTGTAAATATAATAATGTATATTTAATTTTTTAGATCATGAATAATGATACTTGAGCATAGTTGTTATAAGATTAGAAGTTTCTTTCTTGAGGTCCTCTAAAATAGTTATAAAGTTTTATGCTTACTACGTGACTGGATTTATATTTCGTACAGTTAATCAATAAGAGGGTTTGAAAACACAGAATAGTTATATATATATATTTTTTTAAAGTGGGCTACTATAGAAAGTTGACTAATATTATATAATTAAACTACCACATGCATTTTTTTAGTTGTTTTATTAAAATGAAAATGGGTCAATATTATTAGAGGCATTCAAAGAGATTCCTTGCAATTTACTTCTGTGAACTTATCTTGCTTGATGAATGTTGGTGATAATGAACTGCATGATCCACATATCTTATAATTTCAAGAGAAAATGGTATATTATGTGAATTATGTTGTGGATGAATGGTGGAGTGTAGTTGCTCGCATAAAACAAAGAGATTTTTATGATATGGGTGATGAAGTGAAAGATTTTACCTCTGACATTGAATATAATCAACAACAAGAAGAAGACTTATTTATCCATCATGATATTGAAAATATTAGTCTAGTAAAGGTGGATAAAGTGGATGAATTAATGGATCAAGAAACCGACATTATTGAAGGAGAAAATGATTGTATGTATAATTGTGCATTCATTTAGAAACCAATTATTTCATTTGTGCAGTTATTAATTATCATTGTTATGTATATTTTTTTTATTAGTACTATGCATCTGTTATCATTTTTAATTTTTTTTTCTGCCTACTTTTTTTGAAATATATGTTCTGAAGTTAATTTTATATGATTAAATGATAGGAATGCCAATGAGGAAGTGAGGTGCCACTTCCAGTTCTTCGCGGGGATACTGGAGGGTGACTGTTATAGGTACAAATTTTAATATGAGTAAATTTATTACACTTTTTTAATACTAAATATTTGTTCATAAAATATGGAAACAATGAAAGTATGGAAAAAAATATGAAAAGTTCAGATGTATGGAATTTTACTGGAGAGAAGATAGTTTTCCCATTTGATTCCTATGGGGTCCCTGCTGATGATGCCACAAGATTACTTGGCCAAATTCTAGGCCAGCTAGCCCCAGATACAATTTCCCTTCTGATTATATATAATGATCGGAGATTGTGCAGCGATATCAACTTGAAAAGAATTATGGATGTAAATTGTGGATCTTGGATTGCTTTTATAGTGTTATGAATTTAGTGGTGGTTGTAAAAATGGTGGATGTAAATCGGTACTCCTGTTATAAACTCATCAGATGGGCATGTGTGTGGATATATATATATATGTGTGTGTGTGTGTGCATTGTATGTGTCTTTTTGATTTCTATATGTACCCCTCCTATCCCAGGTGTTATATGAATTTTGAACATGTTTTTTTAGGGCACTAGTACTTGGGAGGTAGAAATAGCATCATTTTTTTAATTGTAAATATACCTTTAGCGGCAGTTTAAACTGCTTCTAAATAAATACAACGTACAATTTAGCGGCGGGTTTTGTGAAAAATGAATATTTTTTAGAAGTGGTTAAAACCACCACTAAAGGATCCTCATTTTTTGTGATCATTTAGAGGCGGTTGTTGTGGTTTTTCCAGCATTTCCCTTAGAAAAAAATGAAACCTTTTTTAGTAGTGGTTAAAACCACCGCTAAAAAAACTTACATTTTTTCCGAGACAAACCACCGTAAAAACCACACCAAATACCACTAAATGTGTCCAATATGACGATTTCCAAAAACTACCACTAAATTGAAGAAACCTCCATGTATTGAACGTCAATAGAAAATTTAGTGACAATGTTTTGAAACTGTTTTAGAAGTATAAGGCGACGGTTTAAACCACCGCCATAATAAAAAAATCGCTATTATTTAGTGAATTTCTTGTAGTGACTTCCTCACTGCTCCTAGAAATACCCAGGCCACTAACCACACGTAAGCCCCAACATTTCTTCAGGTTTTTTTTCCATTGTTCACACCCCAATCCCATGATTCACCCTCTCGAAGTACGTGGGTTTTGATCCGTATCTCCAAAACATAGTTTGTAGGAGACCTCCATAAGGCTCAATCCTAGCCAATGGTAAACTTTGGTATTCACTATTTTTTGGGTGAACTTTCCCTGATCCACCCTTAGTGTTTTTAAGATCAACCTTCACAGTGTGAAATCTTCCATTTATGGGACATAAAACCTTAGACCCATCCTCATTGAGAATTCTAGTCCATCATTCGGTAAACCTTCCAGATGCTCCCTCATAGGGATATAACAATCTTATCCATCACTATGGAATTTTTTTACAACTATCATTCTATATTCACAATACTTTAAACTCATGGATTACCTCATGTTAAACAAGAGATTCCTGAGGATATCCTCAGAAGGCACACCTTTGGCTTAATTGTCTCCGTAAGAAGTTAAACTCGTGGCATGCCCTGTGTTAAACAAGAGAAGCTAATGAAAACCTCATTGAGATACCTATGATATATAATTCCTCTCTCTCTATGTGAGATGCCTTAGGATTATACGCGCTTGAGAAGCCTTATTATAAGGGTAAGAAACCCATAAGAATCAGGGTTTTAGCGTCCATACATGCTAGTGATGTACAATGTGACTATTCCCCCGATCGAAGGTTGCTACCCAGAATTGACCCCTTGGAATGTCCTAATAGAGGCAATGAAATTAACATACATCCCTGAAGATATGTCACTGAGGAAGAGTTTCATGAACAATGTCTTAATCTTTAAGGGAGACCCAGACTTAGCAATGAGTTTCTAGGAGTAATCCATGGAAGGAGGAACTGACATCCCATCATCCCATTTTGATCAAGGAGAAAAAATACCTGCATAAGCGACAGATGCCATCTACCTTTATAAATAGTGAATATGGGGCAACAGCTAGCGCGACGCAGTGCGACGACATACGCATCAGAGAAAACGTCAGAAAAAATAATTTAGGTATGATATTTATTATTTATAAAATCAAAAAATATCATTATTTGGTAAATAATTAATGTATTATTGAGTTTTTATTTTAAATTCAACTAAAATATCACATCATGATATCCATTCACAAAATATATAATCTTATACTTTGTAACATCGACAAAATAAGTTACTGGAGAATAAAAAGATTTTCGAAAATTAGAGGAAATAAATAATAAATCTTACATAGGATTTAATTAAGTTCAACAATGTCTAAAATATTTCCCCAATCACCATGGAAAATGTAAAAGGGATAGAATTTAAAATGTGGGGATTACCTTACTAATCAATCATATGACCTATGTAACATCACAGGTAATTATAGAATAAGACCTTTTCATATATATTAATAGTTTTGAATTAGATATTAAGTTTACTTAAAAGGATAATTCTATGTATGATAGCATACTCGATAGGCAACAACGAGTTTCTCTGAAATCATATGTAGTACATAAGACTGAGGTATAAAAAAAATACATTATTAGTATTATTATTTTAAATGGTAATTATCACCTAGCCATTTTATTGGTGGAAATTAATAGAACTAACTATATTATGTTTACATAAGTTTATTAAATGTTTTTACTTACATTTAATAAATGTTAGAGGCTTAAAATGAGAATAACTCCAATTTTAAGTATAAAATACTCTAATATTTTTAAAAGGAAGTCTTACCCTCTTTTGATAGAGAACCATTTAAAAATATAATTTTTTTCACTTTTATATTTTATGTTTTTCACAATAAACTTATTCTTTATAATTGGGACATCAAAATTTACTGTGGTTGAATTTTGGTATTTTTATGATAAATGTTTTTTAATGAATAGTAAAAAATACTACATTTTAATTCAAAGCTGACTTTTAGTTTTACTTATTTATATTGTTAAGTTATACTTTTATTTGGTTTTAAAGTTTAATTGGATTAATTTTTTATCATTTATTACTATTTTGGTCATTTTAAGTAATTTAACATTGAAATTATATATAAATTCATGCCAATATTTTGATGATTTTTACTCTTAAAAACATGTTTTCTCCTTTTGACAGTGGGGATTAATTTTAATTAATCACTAAAACTTCAATGTTTTAAATTCTGAAAAATGGATTCCATATTTGGAATCAGTGGTTTCAAATTATGTAAATAGGTCCCTTTTATTTTTGGACATTATTAATAGTAACTATAGTAATTATATTTATTTACCACGGTTAAAGGGTAAATAAGAAAAATAAGGGAAAAAATAATATTATAATAATATAAAACTAGCCTAAACATGTAATAATATTATACTATGAGCTATGAACGAATAATAAAACCCTTGGGATAAAAATTTGTCCTTTGTAAGCCACTTGGGTGAGATTATGACACTTATAACTTTTAATTTAAAGTAAAGAAAAATAAGTTATAAACATATATCTTATTACTAATTTTTTTTAATATGCGGTTATATAAGTGATATATTTTACTATAAATAGTCATTATAAATATTAAATTATTTACCAAATCATGGTATATTATTTATAATTTGTATACATTAAATAAATGAATTTAATTATGACACAATGATGATGCAATGATTTCTTTATTAATGAAGGAACCAAATAAATGATATTATAAATATTAAAATAAATATTATTTGACACAATTTATGTCATATATAATTTTTATAGGTGAATAGTAAATTTATAAGACTATTAAATTTTTTGGTTCGAAGTTATCTCTATTTATAGTTTTATTTAAATTCAATAAAATGAACAGTGTAAAAATAGACATAATTGATGTTTTATAAAAATAACAATTTATTAAATTATTTAAAAATCCTAAAAATCTTTTAAAATTAAAATGTGACTATTATAATGTCTAAATTTTCATTAATTTTCCAATTATTGGAAATTTACTTCATATAAGTAAAATTAATATCCTCTTAATAATTAAAATGTTGTTACCATAATTAAAATTAAAAGAGAATAATTAAGGGTAAACTAAAAAGATACGATTTAAAATAAAATAAATACATGTATAAAAATTATCGGATGATAGGATATAGAATTATAACCATATTATCTTCGAAATATCTCATTTTGGATCCATTTTAATTAAAAAATTTATTTATATTAATTTACTAATTTGAGAGTTCCTAAGGGTGCCCCTTCCCTCTCCTATAAAAAGGCACCCTATCTTCCCTAATACTCACACTTCCAAAGACTTTTTGTTCAGTCAATATCTAACCAAATATCTTCCTATAATCCCTCCCCACTTTATTGAGTCCTTATTTTAGGCATAACACCCTTATTAGAGGTGTTAAGGTGTTCTTCAAAGGTGTTCAACCGAAGAATAGGTATCTTTTTTTAGAGTTTCTATTTTATTTATTCTTCCACTTCATTTAAATATATTTATTTGAAGATGAAATAATATATCCAATATAATAAATATACTGATATGTTTTATGTTAATATCATCCTCTAAATCCATCTCCACTTCTATCATATGGAAAAGGAATTAATCATTCGTGCATACGAATGAATTATCACCTCCACGAACCGATTAGTTCATTTTCCATTACCGTCTATCAAGATTGGTTATAATGACAGAATTAATATTCATATGTGATATTAATGAAATATTTATCATTTTAAAAGAATAATATTTTAATTATGTTCTTACCTTCCATTCACATAAAAACAATAAAGTCTTTCGTGCATACGTGTGAACTATCACCTTCACGAAGTGACGTGAATCATTTTTATTCACCACATCACTTGTATTATATATATAAATATATATAAATGATATTATGATGTTAATAATATTATGATAATTATATAACGATAAAATAATAATTACCTTATTTCCATAATGATCAATGAACAGTGGAAAACATTACTCATGCATATGTACGACCTACCGTCTCCATGATTATAACGTTGTTCATTTTTCATAACCACAATTAATGGTTTGATTTAAAAAGTATGAATAATGTATAAAACTGATGATTATTTCATGAATAATATTCTATATATGTTGTACTTATAACTACATGGAAAATTTACATCATACAGTGTTCATTTTTTGACTCAAGTACCAAATATCGACAAAACATATGACATAAACTCAAATAATTAACTAATTATTATAACATAATAACAAGTGATATAAAGGGAATAATAAACGTTAAAATCTTCTGAAGTAAGTATAAATTAACCTTATTTTATTATTCAGGATGATAAATAATGAATGAGACAAGTTAGAATCAAGGTAAGGGCAATCTTAACTCAATTTCCATTCAGTGAGTTAAACATCCATTTTATTGCTTTTGTTTTTAAAAGAATATGTGTGAATTAACTCTGATTATTTAACAATTAATATAAACTTATATTTGGTGCATTTATATTTGTCACACATAATTATTTCATTGATTTATCTTTATTCTTATGATATGATATTTGTAAGATACTTCGTCTCAATCTCCTTTCATTGAGGCATATTTTGATGTCATACACCACCTTCTTTTATAAGGTGTAAAATAAACCCCTTTTACTTTTAATTTCATTAAAATGTTTTTAAAAGGAATATTTTTTTATGAAGTGTTTTAATAAATTACAAAAGGAATGTTTTTTATCGTACATGGTGACAATGACTTTTTCCACCACTGTAACCATCATTTTATATTTGGATTTCTCTACAAGACGCAACATTTTTAAAAGAAAAATAAATACCATATTACCTTTTTTGGTATTTTTGTATTGAAAATGGTTTTTATAATGGATTTATTATATCAATATATTGAAATGATATCTTGTGATTTCAATGTGTAAATTTTACTTTTTTCCTTTATTCTTGTTTTATGAGTTATGATTATGTTATGGTTCTTGGTAAATTTTTATGTATATGGGTCATTTCATGATAAACCAAGGGCAGGTGAGATCATGATAGATCTATAATTCATTGGGAAACAAGACAGAGGTAAATTTTATGTTTTTTCTTAAGAGATTTAGGGAATATATTGTGATGGGTATTCCAAACGTAACCATGAATCTTACTCCCTATGTAGCTATGAAAGCTATAATGTAAGTACGATATAGATGCCAAATGTTAACTTTATGATATATTATTTTTATTAGTGTTTTAGGAATCTTATTATTTCATGAGGTATGTTAAAGATTTTATGTTTTATGGGTGAAAAGTATGATTTCATGGGTTTATAAGTATTAATAGAATAATGTTTTCTTTCCTTATTTTATATCCATTTCTGAGATTTTTGTTCTCATCCTAAATTTTTGAAATGTTTTTTCCTGGGGTATAAGGATGGGTAATAGAACTGAATAAGTCATTAATATTTTTATCAAGAAAAATAAATCATTTTGTATTTTAAAAGGGGTTCCTTTATGAAAAATGGATAGAGAGTTTAAGTGTCTAATTTTTAATATTTGAGTTGTTATGTAATAGTTCTGACCTAATTATCTAAAACTATAAACCTAAAAATATCCTCAACATTAATTTCATAACTTAACTCAAGATTATGTAATGTTTAAGGCTGGGGCCTTATAGTTCGTATAATAGGATGGATTAGACAAATTTGGATATTAGGTTGTTTTATAAAGAATTAGGGATATCATCATGGGTTTATAATTGTATGGTTATTGTCTTAGAAACCCCTTTTGAGGCATTATGATCTGAAATATTAAGGTGACTAATGGTATTTTTTGAGGCATTCACCTTTTAGGAAATTATGGGTTATTAGTTTTTGGGATGAAAAATGCGAGGTATGAAATAAACTTTGAGGTTTGAAACATGTTATGGTTATTTTTGATGTATATATAATATTTTTAGAATATTATAAGAGTTATATTATTTTAGAAAAATGACAACCCACAGGATGTGTGAAAACCTGTTGAGTCCAGAAAGGCTATGAGAATCTAACCCACAACCTAAGGGCGATACGGGTGTATCGCCTACCAATAGCCTATGTGAAGTCCTAGGTTATTAATAATTTTTGTTTTTAGTTAAACTAGTTTATGGAATAAGATGATGTTGATTTTGGGAACTTACATTTTATTAAATGGATATCCTTGGTATTGGAAAATGATATGGGGATTGAGTGATACATGTTATTTTGGAAGAAATTCACTATTTTGGGGACCATATATGCCTAAGGAAATTAGAATACTATGGGATTTTATTTGAGGAGTAATGGTTGAATTATTATTTTGGAAGAATCTATGTTTGTATAGAATATTTATGGCGATTAGGCTTATTTATGGAAGTGATTAACCTATCTTGGAGAAAATGTGATTGGGTTAATTAGTTTTTGGTATGAGACATTAAGAGTGTTTGATGTTATTTAAAGATAAATGTTAAAATTTATCTTGGAAGACTATGTTATCAAATCCTTCTAATTTTTGCGTTTCAATTTTAATTTAGATTATTTTGGGGAATTTTGAGGAATTTTAAGGACAATTATTTATCAAAAGATCTTTTTTGAACTTTGGATATTAATATTGAATTTTGGAGATTAAAAGTTTTTTTTCTTCATACAATGTGTTATTATTTTGGGGTAATTATCTAATTTTATCCTAACCTTTTTGGTTTTGGTTAATATTTCAATATAGGAGAAAAAGATATTTATTTTTTTTAGATTATGGGATTCTATATAATTTGATTCTATTTCATAAATAATTCATATTAAATACTCATCATTTGGAGGAAAAGTTGAGTTTATAGGAGAATTCGATTAATGGATGAAACTCTACTTATCAAGTAATTATGTTTACTTATGTTCAAAGTATAGGAAGTAAATGAATTATTAAAAATTATCTTAAAACAAAACATTTTTGGTTTAATTTTACTCTTATGAAATCAAATACTATTTAACCCATAAAAAATATATGGTTTTGTTAATATTAACTTTTTCCGGACAATGTTTTCTATCACTCTTTATTAGAACTTAATAGTTACCTTTTCTTTCATATCAATGTTTTTCTAAATAGAATCCTGGTATGTGTTATATCAGGTGACCTTTGTACTTCCCTTTATTTATTTTAAAGTGGAATTTTTATTGAATCTTTTTCTAAAGTCGTATTTCAATAAAGGTATTTTGAAAAGCCATATCTTAGTTACCGAACCCGAATTAAAATTGCGAGGATGCAATTTCCAAGGGGGGGGGGAGAATGTAACATCCCATGTAAATATAGAATAAGAAATTTTCATATCTATTAATATTTATAAATTATATATTAAGTTTACTTAAAATTTTATGTCATGTATTATAGCGTACTCAACATGTAATAATGGGTTTTTTCGAAATCTTATTTTGCACACAAGACCGAGTTATACTGAAAAATAATACATTATTAGTATTATTATTTTAAATGGTAGTTATCACCTAGATATTGTATTAGTGAGAATGAATAGAACAAATTATATTATTTTTAAACATGTTTATTAATTTTTTTACTTTAATTTAAAAAATTTTAGATGTTTAAAATGAGAATAAATCCAATTTTAAGCATAAAATACTCTAATATTTTTAAAAGGTAATCTTATCCCTTTTTGATAGTGAACCATTTTTAAATATAATTTTTGTTACTTTTATATGTTATATTTGAAAAAATAAACTTCTTATTTAGAAGCAGAGAATACAAATTTATTATGGTTGAATTTTGATATTTTTATGATAAAAATTATTTTTTTAATGAATAGTGAAAAATACTGCATTTTAATTCAAAACTGCCTTTTAGTTTAACTTTTTTATATAGTTATGTTATCTTTTTATTTGGTTTTAAAGTTTAATTATACTTTGTTTTTAAAATTTAATCCAATTTTGTTCATTGGAAGTTATTTCACATTGAACTTAGATATAAACACTTGTCAATCTTTTGATGATTTTTACTTTTAAAAACATTTTTTCTCATTTTGACAAGGAGGATTAATTTTAAATTAATTAATAAAAATTAATTGTCTTAAATTCAAAAAAATGGATTCCATATTTGGAATCATTGGGTCCAAATTATGTAAATAGGCCCCTTTTATTTTTGGACATTATGAATAGTAAATTTAGTAATTATATTAATTTACCATGATTAAAGGGTAAATCACATAAATAAGGTTAAAAATAATATTATAATAATATAAAAATACCTTAAAACATGTAATAATATTATTAGATGAGATATTGACAACAAATACAACCCTTGGGATGAAAATTTGGACTTTGGAAGCCACTTGGGTGTGATTATGACACTTATAACTTTTAGTTTAAATTAAAATAAGTTATAAACATATATTTTCTTACTAAAATAAATTTTAATATGAGGTTATATAAGTGATATATTAAAATATATATATTTATTATAAATCTAACATTATTTACTATATCATGGTATTTTATTTATAATTTTTAGACATTAAATAATTGAATTAAATTATGAAACAATGATGATTTAATGATTTCTTTATTAATGAATAAATAAGATAAATGATATTATAAATATTAAAATAAATATTATTTGACATAATTAATGTCATAAACGATTTTTATAGGTGAATATAAAATTTTATAATACTATTAAATGGGTTGGTTTTAAGTTTTCTCTCTGTTTATATTTTATTTAAATTCAATAAAATGATTAGTGTAAAAATAGACATAATTGATGTTTTATAAAAATAATAATTTATTACATTATTTAAAAATCCCAAAACCTTTTAAAATCACAAAGTTACTATTATAAGTTATTAAAGTTCATTATTTATCAAATTATGGGAAATTTACCCCATATAAGTAAAATTAATAACTTCTTAATAATTAAAATGTTGATACCACAATTAAAATTAAAATAGAATAATTAAGGGTAATCTGAAAAGATAAGGTTTAAAATAAAATAAATAAATATCTAAAAATTATTAGATGAAAGTATTTTGAATTATACTAATCTTATATTTTATATATCTTATGTTGGATTCATTTTAGTTCAAAAATAAATTTATATCAATTTAATAATTTAAGCGTTTCTAATGTTTCCCCTTCCCTCTCCTATAAAAGGCACCCTCTCTTCCCTAATACTAACACATCCAAAGCCTTTTTAATCAGAAAATATCTACCCAAAACTCTTACTATAATCCCTCCCCAATTTATTGAGGTCTTAGTTTAGGTAAAACACCCTTCTTAGAGGTGTTAAGGTGTTCTTTGAAGGTGATCAACCGAAGAAGAGGTATCATTTTTTATAGTTTCTATTTTATTTCTTCTCCCACTTACATTAAATATTATTCTTACAAGATGAAATAATAACTCCAGTATCATCAATATTCTGAAATTTTATTATGTTAATTTCATCCCCTAAATCCATATAGTCTTCCATCACATGGGAAATGAATTAATTGTTTGTGCGTACGTGTGAATTATCACCTCCATGAACCGATTTAGTTCGTTTTCCATTATCATCTATCGAGATTGGTTATAACGATTCAATAAAGGAAATAAGGGCATTTGTGATGGGCCATTTGTGATAGGATCCCATCGTAAATGACCTGTTGTAGAAAATAGCACTGCAGATAGGGTTTTTTGTGACGGGTCGTCAAAAAAAGTAAATATTTGCGATGGGATGCGGCTCCGTCGCAAATAGGTTTATCATGGTTTTTATATAAATTATTGTAACGGCTAATTGCAACTAATATTTGAGATGGGTCCCACCTCAAATAGTTTAAAAAAGTAAAAAATAAGAATAATAAAATAATATTAATATTAATGATATTATAATATTAATATTATAAAAATAAACTAAAAAATAAAAAAATAAAATAATATTCATATAATAATAATAATAAAATTGATAATATAATTATAATATTATTTTTAATATTAATGAAATAATAATATTAATATTACTAATATAATAAAAAATTATAAAATAATGAAAACCCTAATATTCGTGAAAAATACAATAAAATAATAAAAATAATATAATTATAAATAATAGCTGATAAAATAATAAAAATAATCAAAAGAAAATAATCAAAAATAATAATTAATAAAATAATAAAAATAATAAAAAAGTAAATAAAGTAATAAAAAAATTAAAAATTTAATAAATAATAAGATAGTAATATTTACAATAATATAAAAAACACACTATATAAAAATGTAGATAGTTAGAATTAAAAACATAATTTACATTCAAATATTTGATCATAAAAAATAAATAGATCACTGAAGGGTAGGGTCTTCTGGAGGAGACGGTGGAGGGAACTCCATCCCCAAACCACAAGTCAGACGTCACATGTACTCCAACTACTTCTGCTCCTGCTGCTGCCGCCATTGACGTATCTCATCCTACATATCTTACTGGTAATGATGCTACTACTGTTGTAGGAACTCTTCATTCTACTATTGTTTCCATTAACGTATCTGATCCTACTACCTACACATACTCTCTATAATCTCACTAATAGATCACAACTAATCCTGATACTGTGTAGCAGATGATGATGAATCTCCACAAGGTCCTCTTGAGCGAGATGCCAACATCATAGTGGCGCCATAATAATCCACATGCATCAATCTAGATATGATACCAACAACTCAAACTTTCTTAAAGGAATACCGAGTCACCTGCATCCATGTTGTCTCATCAAATTGGTGGGCACTGGTCTGAGTATTGATCTTCACCTGACTCTCATTCTGTGTTTAAGACATCACAACCTCATATGAATCCTTCAATTTAAATTTAAATTTAAAATAGTTAAAATATTATTTGTAGTTAAATTTTAAACTCAAAAAGAAAATATACTGACCAAAATCTGATACTGGCAAGCACGTATAATCTCTTTAGTGGTCCGATCACTCTACATCCTCCTATATACATCAAACCTTGAAATATCAGGCTGTTAGACTACCTATGTGAATATAAAATAAACCATTTACATTTAAATGTATATAAAATATTTTAAAAAAAGTACTTACCATATTCTCCTTATGCGTAATGAATGTACTACTATCGACTCGATGTGTCACCTACTGTCTCCTATGATTTTGTTAGACTACCGATGAACTCATCTGAAAACTACCACCCAACCAGTGTGAACATAATCCATCCCAAACCTGAGATGATATTTAATTAGGTCGGTGGGCATGAAAAGACTCATCAAACTTTGTCACTCCTACTTTCTCCATTTCTCTCCTTCTCAAACTGTGCAAAAACTAACTGCAACGTTGACACATAGTCACCTACCATGCCTTCCAGATAGACCCACACATACTCTCATCAATAAGATTCCATAAACCCTACAAATAATTTATAATATCATGTTATTAATTAAATTAATTTCAAAATAAGTATTATTTATTTACGTACCATCCAATGATTGAACATGTGGTGCTTCACATCAATAAAAATCTGATCTCATGAGACCCATAATTCAGAAAAATAATCGTGCAATATAGCAATACCCTTTCTAGTAGCTATATGTGTAAACTATTGGGAATGTATAGTCTCAATAATACTCTATAAATCTTATTGAGTTTGATGTTCACAAATACCCTTATTTTTTACTAATGATATTACTTTAAATGTATTTTAGGAAATTAATATTCATTTTATTCTTTATTTTGGAAATATATTAAAGCTTATTATTCATGTGGAATATTCGTCAAAGTGTTCGGAATGCTCCTGACCATATTATGGAAACACTGTTTATACCATACATTGAAGAAACATAATTTAAGGAAAAAACACTATATTTGTATTATACCTTATACTGAAAGATTAACACGTATGGTTAATCAACCCTATGTTGATAGAAACACATGTATAAAGAACCTTGAGTTTGTATGAAGCCTTATATTTTACAAAGGAGAAAAATATGGTTAAATAACTCTACGTAAGTATGGAACCTTATGTTTGTGAAGAAAATGCATGGATCATCAACCTTACTTTTGTGATCAGATTTAGGTTTTCAACCTTACATTAAAATAAAGAACTCTACATAGTTGAACCCTATGTTTGGTATTTTTTCATTTTGTGAAGGAACCTTACATTTTACTTTTCATCAATGGAGAATTGAATTCACAATTTTATCAGAGTTTCATGCAGTGGTCTTACAGAATATCAGAATGATTTAAGGAAAGTTTTAAAATGATCCAAATCTCATTATGATTAATTAAAAGAATCATATTAAGTGGATAAATTCTCTCATATTCTTAAATAAATATACAACTACTGTAAGATGTCTCAAAAACTTGAATTCTTACGATTAATCTGGAAATTTTCTTGGATCTGAATTAAAAGAAAGGCTCTCTTATTTACTTATTCTATTCGTATATTTCTTCTACATATATGTGTGTATGATTCAAATAAATAAAATATATTGAGATATATATTGATCCATATATTTTGACATGTATTCATGATTCAAACTCTATTATAGTGAAGATATTTTACAGATATAATGCAATAATTGATCAGAATCTGTTTTTATACGGAAGATGCTATTGTGGGAATTTATGTATTTTTTATTTAGTGTATGTCTGTTGTTGCTATTGATTGTTTTTTTATTTCATAGATCTATTGTAACTGGATCGATTTAGAACTACTCTTTCCTGAAGAAACTATTTTTTTGAAGAAGATGATTCATCTACTGTCAGTTGTTGTTCAACTATAAAGTTCAACCAGAATCCTTTACAATAAATATATTTTTATTGAGAGTTTCAACTACTTGTACTCAGTTGTGGTGGAGTATCAGCTTCTCGGTCTAAGTTGTGGTTTATCAGTTCTCTGTTATAGAACCTAAATACTCTATTTTTAGTCTTTATTATAAAGGTGTCAACTGTGTGCACTCAGTTGTGAATTGGTCTTACGATATAAGGACGTAAATAGAGAAATTCACCAAACTTATAGAGAGAGTAATTAGTGGAGTTGCCTAGGGGATATTTATGCCCTGAACCACTATAAATAGTCATGTTCTATATTTCTGTTTTGTAATCTACTGCTAACAATTTTGTATAGAATATAAACTATGCTCACTCGCATAATCATCAATCGACATCAAGAGGAATAATTGTAAAAGAAATAGAAAAGACACAATTCACCCATATTGGGTATATTTGTATATTACTGCATAAAAATTTGTATTAGAAGAGAGATTTTGGAAAAGGCTATAACAAGAAAAAAGTATAAGGTCTATGCAATGATGAAAATGATTGATCAGAGAGAAGGAATGTAAATGGTTCTTACTTCTTATTTCATTGGTGAAAACTATGGATGCTGGAAATCACAGAAGATTATATATTTGAAGAATTTGGGATTCAAAGTATACTCTAAGATCATTACTATTTATATAATTCCAAAAAATTCAGCAACTTTGATGGCTGTTATAAATGATGACTACGAAATAAATTCTAAAGCTATGAATGCTATTATCTGTGGTCTTGAACTAGATGAATTCAACCATATCTCACAATAATGTAATGCTTATGAAATGGGTAAAACCCTTGCAGTTTCTTATGAAGGAACATACAATGTAAGACAAATGAGGTATGCAACAACAAAACTAAAATTTGATACATTCATAGTGCTTGTTGGAGAACGTATCACTCAAATGAATGGAAGCCTTATAGATATTATAAATAATATTATAGCCTTATGTGATCCTATCAAAAAATCTGATCAATCTTTGTAAGTACCAAGAGTACTACCTACTAGATGGAATGGTATATCTGCTGCAATTTGACAATCATCACCTGTTAAAAATTTGAAAATCAGAGAACTGATTGGTACACTGATGATGTATGAATCTGAAATGAAAGATGAAGTTGAAGATCATAAACTATTAGTAAAAAAGGATAATAACTCTCTAAAGGTAACATCTCAGAAGAAAAGAAAAAGAATAAAGAAAGAAGTTAGAGAATAAAGGAATTCAGATACTTCTGATTCTAAAATGGAATTGGCTCAATTAGCTATAGTGTTTTGAATGTTTTATAAGAATAAAAGAGGATTCAGATAGCCTTTCCAAAGGGATGATGAAGACTATAGGGAAGTTATATGATATGAATGCAATAAATTAGGTCATATAAAACATGATTATCCCCATCTAAAAGGTTAAAATAGAAATAAAGATAAGGCATATCAGAAAAATGATGATTATGAACATAAAGAAAAAAGAGAAATAAAGGAAACATGTAGTGTCTCTGAAGTCTCCAGTATCTCAACAAAATCTGATCCAGAAAAGAATGAATCAATCATGAAAGCAAATATGTGCTTTATGGTAGAATAATATAAGGTATACAACTATTAGTCATCTAATTCTGATTCTGATTCAACTTATTGAAACAATAAATTGGATGTATACTGCAAAATACTAGATGGAAAATATGACTCCTTATTAAAGAAACACACATATTTAAAATATATTCACAATTCTATTTTAGGAGAAAGAGATTCTTTACTTAAAACAACATCAAGAGTTAATTTAAAAATTTAACTCATCAACCATAAACTATACTGATTATGAAAATAAGATTAAAGAATTACAAGATGAAGTGGAAACTTACAAAATTGCTGATCTCTTATTTACAAAAGTAGAAAATACTTTGAATTAAATTCTTGGTTAAAATGTCATGAGAAAGAAAATATTTAGTATAGGAAGTAAAGTTGAAAAATATAAAATATATAAGAATTATTTTGTTCCCAACACAAAAACTATTACCTGTCATTTTTGTGGATCAATATGGAATATAACAAAAAAATGTTATTTAAGAAATCCTTAAATAAGTTGAATTAAAAGGTTTTTATTTCAAATAGCTTATCTAAATTAAATATGAGTTATGAAAAAAAAATCTGGATTGCTAGATCCTTGCTAGCTAAAACTGCTGGATCCAAAAGAAAATGGGTACCAAAACAAACTCTTGATTAAATTGCCTTTACAGGAATTAGGTCACAGAAAAAGAAAATATATAAGCTATATGGATAGTGGATGCTCCAAGAATATGAGTGGAAACTTATCAAAATTCAATACATTAACTCAAATAGATGGAGGTCTAGTAAATTTTGGTGATAATGAAAAAGGAAAAATAATTAGACTTGGAACTATTGGTGATCCAAAAAATAGTCCCAATCAAAAAAGTATTATAAGTACAAGGGATGAAACTTAACCTGATAATTATCTCTCAACTCTGTGATGATGCATATTATGTTGATTTTTCTAAAAATTCATATTTTGTGTCTAAAGATAAACTACTTAAGTTTAGAGTACCTAGAACTGATAATGTTTATACTTTGGATCTAAATTCCTTGTATAAATAGAAAGTGAATTGTTTAACTACTAAGATAAAATGAGTCTTGGATATGGAATAGGAGGATTGGTCATTATAATATTTATTATTTACATAAATTATCTAAGAAATATCAGGGGAAGTATTGGTTTAACTATTTTCTCCTCTATAATCCATAAGGAATATTCAGATTCCTTTCCATTTTTAATCTTCATATTATATTATGGAATTATTATTTTATCTATTTTACTGAGTCTTAAGTTGGACAGTGTCATATTTTGTGATGCATTCCAAATTAACAAGAAACAAAAATCTTCCTTCAAATCCATTAATAAAATTGCTACATCAGAACCTCTAGAACTTATCCACATGGATCTGTTTAGACCATCAAGAATATCAAGTTTGGATGGAAAATTATATGTATATGTATTAGTTGATGATTAATCTAGATTTACTTGGATTTATTTTGTAAAACTCAAATGTGAAACTGTTACTATTTTTGAAATTTTTTAAATATTTTTTCAGAATGAAATTGGTTTTAAAATAATTTCATTAAGAAGTGATAACGGTGGAGAATTTAAGAATTAGGAACTCAATTCCTTTTGTTCAAATCTATGTATTCAATACACCCACTCTTCACCAAGAGCACCTCAAAAAATGGAATTGTTGAAAGAAGAAACAAAACTCTTCAAGAAATGGATAGGACTATGCTAAATGAATACAATCTACCTACCTACTTTTGGGAATAAGGTGTAAGAATATCCTACTATATCATGAATAGAGTTTTAATTCAGTCTATTTTCACAAATAAACCTTATGAAAGTTGGAATAAGAGATAACCTAAGGTAAAATAATTTAATGTTTTTGGATGCAAGGTGTATATCAAGAACACTAAGGATAATATTAGTAAGTTCAATCCAAAATCTGATGAAGGAATATTTTTAGGATACTCTGCTACCTCTAAATCCTATAGAGTGTTTAATAAAATGTCAAAGACTGCTGAAGAACCAATTTATGTGAAGTTTTATGAAGATGACCCTTTTATTAAAGATAAAGATCAAACTGATGAAACTACTGACTCCTCTAAAAACATGAGGCTTGAAAACCTGAAAAATGATTTTGAAAATAATATAAATAAAATTCAGTCCAGTTCAAAAGAACATGATACTGATGAAACTAAAAGTGTTTTACCTAGACAGTCAAGAACCATATAGAATCATCTTTTAGAAACTATAATAAGATACCTAGATATAGGAATAAGAACGAGAAGAAATACAGGAAACCTTGTTGAATTCTCTTCATTTCTATCTCAACTAGAACCTAAATCTTTTAAATAATCCTTAGAAGATGAGAGTTGGATGTTAGCAATGCAAGATGATCTAAACAATTCAAAAGGAATGAAGTTTTTGAATTAGTTAAAATACCATCAAATTATCCAGTTATAGGAATGAAGTGGGTCTTTAGAAATAAACAAGATGATCAAGGGATTATAACTATAAATAAATCCATATTTGTAGATAATGGATATAATCAAAAGTATGGTATAGATTATGATTAAACCTTTTCCACTATAGCCAAACTAGAAGCAATTAAAATTCTTTTTGATTATCCAACTCATATGAACATTAAATTATATCAGAAGGATGTTAAATCTTCCATTTCAAATGGCTATTTAATGGATGAAGTTTATGTTGAACAACCTCGTGGTTTTGAAAACTCTCAAAAACCAGATTCTATTTTTAAACTTACTAAAGCTATCTATGGCCTTAATAAAACACTTAGATCTTGGTATGAAAGATTAAGTTCTTTTCTTTTGAAAAATTTATTTTCTGTTGGAATGTCAGATCAAAATATTTTTTAAGAAAACAATTTCTTCTAATATATTATTAGTTTAAATCTATATTGATGATGTTATTTTGGGTTCAACCAATACAAAACTTTTTAATGATTTTTTCAAAACTTATGAAAAAAGAATTTGAAATGAGTTTTATGGGAGAATTTAACTTCATTTTAGGAATTCAAATTTATCAAAAATATTATGGAAATGTTTTAAACAAAGGTAAATATATTACTGATTCATTGAAAATGTTTGGTCTTGAGAAAAACATTACATATACATCTCCCATGTGTACCAATATAATTCATGATTTGGATGAATATAGAAAGCCAGTTGACAACAAGTTAAATATAGGTATTATTGGTAGTTTATTATATATTACTTATAGCAGACCTGATATTATATTTTCAGTATGTTTATGTTCTAGATTTGAAAAAAATCCTAAATAATCTCATCTTATTGTTGTCAAAAAGATTTTTAGATATTTAATGGGAATTGTTTTTCAATATCTTCTTTATCCAAAAACTTATGATTTTAATTTTGTTGGACTCTTCATGTTTTAATAATGTTTTAATGATCCAAAATCCTTCAAAATCTTGTTAATCCTATTTAATCTGTCTCAAATAATGTATAGAGATGGTTGGTGTCTTTATGTTTTAAATAAACATCCACTAGATCCTGTTAATCCTAAAACATTCTTGATTATTGTAACCTATGTTTAAATTTTTTCTATAATGATTTATTATATGAATTATTATGTCTAATTCATTCTGTGAATATTACTGATTAAGTTTGTATACAGATATTTGGCTAAGTCTGAGAAACCATGAGTTTTCCACCGGTTTTAGTTTTCTAGCAAAGGAACCAAGCACCGTAACCCAGACACCATGACCCAGACACTGTGACCCAGTCACCGTGACCGAGACACCGTGACCCAGACACCGTGACCCAGACACCATGACCCAGACAGCATGACCCAAACACTGTGACCCAGACACTGTGACCCAAACATTGTGATCCAGACACCGTGACCAGTTTCAGATCTCATGAATTTTGTGACACCGCTTCCATGCTAGCATCACTAAGACACCATTTGAAGTTTGGAAAAGCACCAGAAACTGTGTTTCTAATACAAAATCTATGATACCGGTTTCTGATCTCAATACAACTATGACATCATGACTGTCTCACCTCTCAAAGGAAAAGAATAAGACACAATTTCCAAGAAGACACAATTTCTAGACAGACTGTGACACCATTCTTTAATCTATTTTGTCATTTTAAATTTAATTTCTAGTGGTCATATTTGAGTCATTTAAAATCACTGACATAATTAATGCTTCTCTGTATACATTTCCCCTGACATTACAAGGTACGCGATGCAGAATACATGCATCCTGTCAGCTCCAAGGTGTGCACTCACAATTACAAAAGACGATAAGAGGGGTTTCAAAAACACATACATGAAATAAGAGAAGACATGTGAGCATTTTTGAATAGTGAACTGATACATGAAACAAGATACAACTGAAGAACACATGAAGCAATATCGATCCAAAGGTTGGACTACCGTAGATCATAATCAAAATCATCTTCCCAGTACCAACTCGACAAAGAAAACAAGCAAGATCTAACTGGAAACTAGAGAAACAGACTTGCGATACTTTATTTTTCACAAGTGGACTCAATAATTGCATGTGCTTAATCCTAAAAGTACATAGATGCATAGAATAACAATCAGAGAACTTCTAAACTTATCTCATTTTCTTTGCTCTATTGTGTACTGTTTTTAGCTTTCGAGCAGTGTGTGTGTCTGTATTAAAACACACACTATCTCAAAAACTAAATTGAAGGATACAATATATCCTTCCTCTCATATATTTTTACAGTTTTTTACTCCCACAGATAAGTGTAGAAGAGGTCCTTGTGTGACCTAGTAGTTTATACCCACGATGAACTGTGGAAGAGGTCGTGTGACTTGGACAATCCTGTGAACTGTTTTTTACCCCAATCTAGGGTGTGGATCCAGTTTATTAATATAAAATACTTGGTGGCAGGTGATCACTAAGTGGAGTGGATTAGGTCTTGGCTTGATACTGAACCACTTGTTTTATCTGTTGTGTCTTTTAATTTTATATTTTCTCTACTTTACTCTATATTTCAGAAAACACTAGATTTTACTTTGATAGTTAATATTGGATAGAATTTATAATTTTTTTTGTATTTTTAGAATAGCTTCAAAAGTAGTATCAATAACTCATATTGATATTACTGAGAATTAATCAATCTTCTGAGAGTTTATTTGAACAGCCAAAACTTTATAACCATATTACCTTGATTAACTGGGATGTATTCATTTTTTATTGGGGAACCTTTTTAAGAAAAAATTTTAACAAAAATTTTAATAGATACTCAATTCAACACCCTCTTGAGTACTCTACTCTGACCAACACTTGTTATCAGAGGAGTTTATTCATGTTAAGAATCTATTTTTAAATCTATATAACTGTGATTTTAGTTGTACTTTAAAGATATATAATTTTTTTAAATCTAAATTTCTAGATCTTTAAAAGTATTTCTTTATTATGGACAATAGACAGGAAGGTGCTGCAACAAATAGACCCCCATTCTTCAATGGAACTAATTATTCCCAATGGAAAATTAAAATGAAAATGAATTTAGAAATTATGGGCTTTGAAATTTGGTCTTCCATTATAGATGAGTATAAAATTACTACTACTGATAGAATTTCTTGGGATGACCCAACTAAGACTGCCTATAATAAAAATTTAAAAGCCCTGAATAATTTATATTGTTCTTTAGTAGTTGAGAAATTTTACAGAATTTTTGCATGTAAAACTGCCCATTAAATTTGGGATACTTTGTCTGTTTCACATAAAGTAACTTCTAGTGTCAAAGAAATGAGACTGAATACTTATACCATTAAATATGATAACTTTAAAATGAAGCCCGATGAGCCTATTTCTAACATGTATCTTAGGTTCAACGAAATTTTCAAAATAATGATCTCTCTTGGAAGAGAAGTCACTGCCAAAGAATAATTCATGAGGATTCTCATATGCCTACCTGATAGATAGAGAATAACCTCTATATCTATTAGAGAGTCATGCGACATCAGCAAATTACATATCAAAGAAATCATTGAAAAACTAATGATGTATAAAGAGGAGATAAAAGTCAACAAGGAAAAGGAGGATGAACCCAAAAAAATATGTGGTATTCAAGACCACCACATCTAAACACAAAGAAAAGGAGAAAGTAAAAGTTTCTATAGAACGTTTGAGCAGTGAGAAATAATAACCTGATAGTGATGAAGAGATGGCTCAATTATCCTGAAGGTTTAAGAAATTTTACAAGAGGAATATATATTTTAGAAATCCTAACTTCAAAGGAATATATGACCAAAAGGGAAGCTGGAAGAAATATTGGAAAAAAGTGACAAGTCTAATGATATAGTTTGTTATGAATGTAAGTGAAAGGGACATGTAAATGCTGACTATCTCGAGATAAATTATAAAAATAAATATGAGGAAAAAGATATAAAGTATAAAAATGCAATGAAAGAAACTTAGAGTGCTTCTGAGGACAGTTCATGTGACTCAAAATCTTCACATGATAAACAGGCTAACAAATCCAATATGTGTTTCATGAAAAACACATATGAGGTAACATTGAAATTTCATATACAAAATTCTTATTATTCAAGAGATGAAATTGATTCTATAAATATTTCTAATGAAGATATGTTTGAGGATTGAAATATGCTTCAAGATACATGTAATGAACTAAAATATAAATACAAGTCTTTAAAGAAACAACATGATCTTACCTCAACTGTTAAATCTAAACTCACTGTAGAAAGAGAGAAAAATGTTCAATTACTCAAATAAAATAATAAACTAAATCTCTATAATTAGAAATTAAAAAAGGACCTTGAAAAGTTTACTAATGGTAAAGATACCTTGGTAAAAATTATAGGTAAACATATTTACCCTAAATACACTACTAGTATTGGCTATCAAATTGGTAAAAGAAAATTTGGAAGAACCAATTTTGTTTCTAAATATAGAATATAAAACTTTACTCCTAGTTCTAGAAAACATTCTTCTTGTTCAAATTATGATACACTCCCTACTGTTTCAATATTTTTTGAACCAAATAGGGTTTTTTTCAAGTACTTTACATACTTCTTATAGGAAACCTATGAGGCATATGTGGGTTTATAAAGCACCAGTCACTAATATTACTGGACCCAAACGAATATGGGTACCAAAGCCTGTTTTTATTTGAATATTTTGAAGGAAATTTTTTTAACGAGCTCTTGTAAAAGATTATGGTACATGGAAAGTGGATGTTCAAGACACATGATATTAGACTATTCATGCTTCAAGAACACAATAAAAATTGATGGTGGACATGTCACCTTTGGTGAAAATTACGAATAAAAAATCATTGGCCTTGGCCAAATCGGTAACTCTAACTCAGTTATAATTTCGAAAGTACTTTTTTTTATGGACTGAAATATAATCTGCTCAATATTTCATAATTATGTGTTGATGGATTTCATGTTAAATTTGAAACTGATGCTTGAAATGTTTTTAATTCTAAAATTGAATTAATATTTTCTGTATTGAGAAATGAAAATGTATACTCTATTAACATAGATTCTTTAGGTTCTCAAAATGCTTCATGTTTACGTGTATTTCACAAAGAGTCTTGGATTTGGCATAGAAGACTAGGACACTGTAATATTCACTCCCTTAGAAATAGAACTAGAAATATTTTAGTCAAAGACCTACCCAAACTTGAGTTTCCAAATGATAAAGTGTGTAATCCTTTTCAAAAGGGGAAGCAACACAAAATTTCATTCAAACAAAAGAGATAAGTGTCAACTTCTCAAGCTCTTGAGCTATTTTACATGGTTTTTTTGGACTATCTAGAGTTTCCAGTTTTATTTGGAAGCAATATGTTTATGTTATTATAGATGAATTTTGTAGATATACTTAGACTTTTTCTTGGATCACAAAAGTGAATCCTGCTCTCAGTTTAGCAAATATGATAAAACTATAGTAAATATTAGTGGACTTAAAATTAAATCCTTAATAAGTGATCATGGATGTGAGTTTGAAAATCAAGAGTTTTAATATTTTTTCTCACAAAATGGCTATAGTCATAATTTCTCTTCCCCTAGAACACCTCAACAAAATTGAGTTGTAGAAAGAAGAAATAGGACCTTGCAAGAAATTTCTATAACCATTCTTAGTGAATATGACTTACCTATTTATTTATGGGATGAAGCTGTAAATACAGTATGCTATATTATTAATAGAGTGTTGATTAGACCTATTATTTTAAAAAATTCCATATGAGTTATGGAACAATAGAAACCCCAAAATAAGCAACTTGAAAGTTTTTGGTTGCAAATTCTATATCCTTAATACTAAGGAAAATATTTACAAGTTTTCATCCAAGAGTGATGAAGGTATTTTTCTAGTATATTCAATATCTAGTAAATCCTATAGAGTGTTTAACAAAATAACTAAATGTGTGGAAGAATCTGTCCATGTCAATTTTGATGAAACAAATCCACATGATCCTGAGACCTTTCTTGAGAATCTTGAGGATGATATGTCAAATCTGGACATCAATGATAAATCCCTTAACTATCCTGTAAAGGAATCTGTGAAAAACTAATGTTTTTGAAATTCTCCAGATTCAAGTCATAATGAACCCAAACCCATTGAAGAACCTGAAATCAATAGACCTTATTTTTCTAGAGCTGTTAGAAGCTTTAAGAACAATCCTTTATATGCTATTGTAGGAGATTAAGATAAAGGAACTCAAACTAGAGATTCTCTTAGAAATCAGGTTGAACATCTAGTTTTCTTATCACAACATGTACCTAAAAACATTAATGATACTATCAATGATGATTTTTTGGTGATGGATATGAAAGAATAACTAAATCAGTTTGAAAGGAACAAAGTTTGAAAATTTGTTGACAGACCCAAATACATATTTACCATAGGAACAAAGTGGGTGTTTATAAATAAGGTAGATGAAGCTGGTAATATAGTTAGAAACAAGGCTATATTGGTTTCACAAGGCAATATTCAAGAGGATGGAATTGAATATGCATATACCTTTGCACCAATTTCTAGACTTGAATCCCTAAGTATCCTACTTGATTATGCTGCACATATGAATTTCAAACTATTTCAAATGGATGTTAAGATTTAATTCCAAAATGGGTATATAGATGAGGATGTTTTTGCTAAACAACCTCCTAGTTTCAAAAATCCTCATTTTCCAAATCAACTTTTCAAATTATCAAAATATTTGTATGGGTTCAAACAAGCTCTAAGAGCTTGGTATGATAGATTAATTACTTTTCTTATTTCAAAAGGTTTTACAAAAGGTATAGCTAATCCTACCCATTTTATAAAATGAATTTCAAATGATGTTTTAGTAGTTCAAATTTATGTAGATGTTATTATTTTTGGATCTTCAAAATTTTTTTGTATTGAATTTTCTAAAATGATGCAAAATAAATTTAAAATGAATTTAATGGGTGAACTCAAATTATTTCTTGGATTTCAAATCATTCAACATAAAAATGGTATTATCTTAAATCAAAGATAATATACTAAATATCTTCTTGAACATTTTTTCTTGGATAGAACTAAAAGTAGTGATACTCCAATGAGTACTACTTATAAGTTGGATCTTGATGAAGATGGAAAATCTGTTGATAAAAGAACTTACAAAGGAATGATTGGAAGCTCACTCTACTTAAATTATAGCCATCATGACATTATGTTTAGTGTATGTATGTGTTCTAATTTTCAAGAAAACCCTAAGGAATCTCTTTTAAATGATGTTAAAAGGATTTCAAAATACCTCAAACATACACCCAATCGTGGATTATTCTATCCCAGAGGACAATAATTTGAGTTAGTTAGTTATTATGATGCTAATTTTGGTGGTTGTAAGTTAGATAGAAAAATAAACTCTAGAACGTGTCATTTTTAGGCAAGTATCTAGTATCATGGTGTAGTAATAAACAAAACTCTGTTAAATTATCTATTGCCAAAGCTGAATACATAGTTGCTGGTAGTTATTGTGAACAAATTTATTTGGATGAAACATACATTAATAGATTATGGATATCAATTCAGTCATGTACCTATAAATTATGACAATACAAGTGCTATTAACATCTCAAAAAATAATGTTTCACACTTTTGGACAAAACATATTGATGTAAGGCATCACTTTTTGAGAGACCATTATCAAAAAAGTGATATTAGTTTGGAATTCCTTGGAACTGAATATCATCTTGCTGATATATTCACAAAACCATTAAATTCTAAAGGTAATATTAACATCATAAATTAATTAGTAATGATAAATCTTAAGTAGAAAGTGTACTATTTCATAACTTACTATTTCACAGTTTATGGATTCACAAGTAACTGTCTCACATAGTTCTATAGTTTACTATCTTGAAGTTGCTATTTCATGTTTATGGTCTCACAGTTACTATCTATTGGTTATTGTCTTGCACTAACTGTCTCAGATATTATGGTCGCACCATGTAGAGACACCCTATAAAGATGACACCATGGGAACATGTTCCGGTCTCATCGTGACAACCTATTCCGGTCTCACCATAATGACACTTTTTTATTTTATTTTTATTTTATTACCCATATCTCTGTATTGATTATTTTACTATATTCATCCCATACTTTCTAAATATTTTAGGCTTGATATCCCTAAATGATAAAAATAAAATATATTTCACTCTTTTCTTCACTAAAGCTCTCTTTTCTAAAAATCGAAACCCTTCTCTCTCAAACTGTAAGATCTCCATCATATCTCTCTCTCTTTAAACCTTTTTTGAATGCCCAGAATGAAGTGCCCATATTCTTCAAATATTGAGAAGCATAGATCTAAGAAGAAAGTAAAAATATCACTGAAGTTAGTGCTCAAAGGACCACTGAACCCAAACCTTATTGACAGAATAGTGGTACCAGAAAAGGAAATCTTTCCTAAATGGTTGCTATCAAGTAATTATTTAGTGTTAAAAGTAATGAAAGAGCAGGGATGGACGAACTGGTTCACGAAGGAGACAAGGCCAATTTATCCAAAACTTGTTGCTTAGTTCTAACAGTTTTTCCAGTTCTCATTTGATATAGAGGATGGTTTTGTTGTGAGGAGTTGGATCAATGGCCAAAGATGCACCTTTTCCTCAAGGCTATGGGATGCCTACCTAGGGATACCTCATGAAGTAATTTTTAAGGACTAACAGAGAGGAACTCCTACTCTAAGTGATATTTTTGTTTTGGAAGAGGACTTGGGAAGATTGACTAGTGATAAAAAGAAGAAAATAACTATTTCTACCTAATTGGATGGTGAAACCAAATTTATGTTTAAGTTTATTCATAATTTTATTAGTTCAAGAGAAGAATATTTTTCTACCCTTAAATATCAGGATGTATTTTTGTACATCTTCTAAATAATGGACACAAGATTAACCTATGAAATTATGTTATACTTCATATGTGTTGGTTGATTAAGACAACCTAATTGTATACCTCCTTGTTCTACTCATGGTTAATCTATGCTATAATATATTCTAAATAAATGGTTGGACCAAATGAATAAGTCATCAAGGACTTTGGATTATGTATCTCAAATGTTATAGTCAAAATAATGAAAATTAGTTGGAATTCATGGAAAAAGGATTGGGTGGTGGATAACGAAATGTTATAAGAAAAGTTTAATCGTGTTGAGCATCCTTCAAAACCTAAGAGAATATATGATCCTGGTTTGGAACCAAATGAAATTGTTGACTATCCTATTGAAGAGGAAGAAGAGGTAGTTATTTCACCTCTAGAATAAACTATCTTGGATAAGGAATATATTAATACACATGTTCCACAAGTCTTAGTTGATAAGGAAGAACCTATTACTAAAAGAAGTATTTATTTGGAAGAAGAACATGCTTTTGGAAGATAATATATTGTTTATGAAAGGGAAAAGGTTGTTCTTGAGGAGAATTCAGAAGAAGAACTTTATCATGATAAAGAAGTTATGGTTGAAGAACATTTAGAAGAACATGCTAATCCTGATGTTTTCCTTTATATTAAAGAAATAATGGAACAATCCTTCTAGATGGATAGAAAATAAATGGGTGAGAGTATTGGAGATGATATTTTAGAACTCGTTCAAGGAACTAAATCTCTTAGTCCTGTGAGAGATGCACTTGTTGAGGGGGAGCTTCACCCTTGTCTAGAAAGTGTTAAAATTCCTAATCCAGTTGATCAAAGCACTATGGATTCCTAGTATAAGTTCCATAGATACTTTGATGTGAATGATACCCAGGAAGCCTTAGTTAAAGGCATATACATGTCTACTGTGTTTTAATTGAAACCAGTTTCTGCTTTAGATGTAATCTATGCAATGAAATCTAATCCTGTTTCAGCTCCTGTTCTTGAACCTTCACAAGAAGCTCCTACTTTCATGAGTCAGAGTGAGTTGAAAAGTTCATGAACACCCAAACTTCTCCTGTTACAAACCTAAGTGAAAGAGATGCTACATTTCTTTTAGAGAATATCATATGGTAGATTCAGCCAAAAATGATTCATGAAATTCAAGAGGTCATAATTGAGAACAAACAGCTAAGTGATGAAGTGAAGTCTTTCAGTGATATGGTTAAAGACATGAAAAAATTCTTCCAATCAGGATAAGATCATGTTGCTCATCATGTTGAGGATGTTAGTGGTCAGATTCCATAACAAGTTGCCTCTCTGATTTAACTGAACTTGACTTCATTAGATGAAAAGTGGATGAGATAAACAAGAAGATAGTCCAAGAGATGCATGAGCTTTTCATTGTTCTCAAAAAACTAACTTATGAGTATAAGGTATGTCTTCAAAAAGTTCTGAATCAACTCAAGTCCTTCACTTTAGCTATTACAACCACTTGTTCCTCTAGACAATCATCTCAATCCATTGATTGTGATCTGCTTAGAACCGTGGCTAAGGAGGAACTTTATTCAGTGTTCAGTGGCTTTGACAAGGAGAGTCTATCTACTATTGTCAAGAATAGTGACAAATTACTTGATTTGGTGAGGATTCATTATAATATTACAAATGATGCTCAGGAAGAAATTACTAAGATAGTTGATTCCTACTTTAATAATATTTTCTCAAAGTATGATATGAAAAATCATTTAATGTATCTTTTAGAGGATTTAAAAATAACTTCTGTCACTCAAGCATTCAACACTCAAGTCAAAAAGTTGAAATATTTAACTACTTTATTGGAAAAATTCATGGAGAACAAAGATGATTATGAGAAAGAAATGCAGTATGGTGGTAAGATTATTACTTACTTCATTCAGTTATTGAATCCTTATCTTCATGTGCAGAGCACTGCTATTGTGGCTCTTGAAGTTTCACCCTTACAGTCTATATTACCTCTTTCCTCATCCACTACCTTTCCATATAACTCAAATTATGTATCTTAGGCTCTGATTTAGATCAGACCTATTATCCTTGACCAAAAAATGCCACAGACTTCCACCAAACCTACTTTGACACCTTCTATTTTTAAAGGACTCCCTCTTCCTTCCCTGACCATTGGATCACTCCCTTCTTCAACTTTTATTGCTGCTCTTATGGCTCCTTATGATGCTGCTTCCAAGGGAAAAGGGAAGACATATAGTGCTGAATAAAAGTGAAAATTGTATTTTGACAGGGATATTTTGTATTTTTTCCTACTGATTGTATTGACACATCTTTTTCCTCTAATGAAAAGTGTACTGTTGTTGTCTATTCTCTTATTTACTTTAATTTTTTTCTTCTCTATTCCTTGTAATATTTTTGATAATCCCAAAAGGGGGAGAACAACACACACTAAGGCCCAAAGAGAGAAAGCACACTAATAACAGATATCTAATTCATATGATCTGTGATCATCAAAAAAGGGGATATTGTTGGACTCCTCATGTTTTAATGATAAAAAATCCTACAAATCATGTTAATCCTATTTAATCTATCTCAAATAATATATAGATATGGTTGTTTTCTTTATGATTTAAATAAACTTCAACTATATCTTGTTAATCCTAAACTATACTTGATTATTGTAACCTATATTTAACTTTGTTATATAATGATTTTTTATATGAATGATTAAGTCTAATTAATTCTGTGAATATTACTACTTAAGTCTGTATACAGATATTTGGCTATGTCTGAGAAACTGTGAGTTTGCCACCAGTTTTAGTTTTCTAGAAATGGACCTAGACATCCTAACCCAGACACCGTAACCCAGACACCGTGACCCAGACACGGTGACCTAGACACCGTGACCCAGACACCTTGACCCAGACACCGTGAACCAGACACCGTGACCCAGATATCATGACACAAACACCATAACCAAGACATCATGACTATGACACCGTGACCCAGACACCATGACCTAGACACCATGACCAGTTTCAGATCTCATGAAGTATGTGACACTGGTTCCTTGATACCATCACTAAGACACCATTTGAAGTTTGTAAAAGCACCAGACACCGTGATTCTAACACCACATCTGTGCTACCAGTTTCCAATCTAAATAAAACTATGCCTTTATGACTGTCTCACCGCTCAAAGTAAAAGAAGAAGACACCATTTCTTGATAAAACCGTTTCCAAGAAGACATCGTTTATAGAAAGACCGTGACACCATTATTTAATCTATGTTGTCATTTTCAATTTAATTTCTAACAGTCATATTTGAGTCATTTAAAGGAACTGACATAATTAATGTTTCTTTGTAGACATGTCACCTAACAGTACAAGGTATGAGGTGCAGAATAACATGCATCCTGTAAGCTCTAATGTGTGCACTTGCTATTAAAAAGGAAGATAAGCCGCGTTGAAAAAACACATACACGGAAGAATAACATACGCTCAGTAATTTTTGAATAGTGTAATGATACATGCAACAAGATAAAACTGAATAATACATGAAGATCTCTCAATTTAAAGGCATGACAACCATAGATTAGAATCAAAATCGTCTTTGCAGTAGCAACTCCACAAAGAACATGAGATAGATCTAACTAGAAACTAGAGAACTATACTTGTGATACTCTGTTTTTAATAAGATGACTTAATACTTTCATCTTCTTCATCCTACAAGTCCAGAGCTACATAGAATATCCCTAAGAGCACTTCTATCCTTATCTTATTTTCATTTCTCTATTCTGTACTGTTTTTAGCTTTCAAGCAGTGTGTGTGTGTTTGCATTAAAACAAACACTGTCTTCTGTACTAAACTGAAGGATACAAGATATCCTTCCTATCATATCTTTTTACAGTTGTTTAATTCCATGGATAAGTGTGGAAGAGGTCATTGTGTGACATGGTAGTTTATACCCATGAAGAACTGTGGAAGAGGTCGTGTGACTTGGATAGTTCTATGCACTGTGGTTTACCCCAATCAATGGTGTGGATCATGTTTATTAATATAAACTGTTTGGTGGTAGGTGATCACTAATTGGAGTGGATTAGGTCTTGGCTTGAGACTGAACCAATTATTTTATCCTTTCTGTCTTTTAATTTATTTTTTCTCTGTTTTACTATATATTTTAGAAAACACTAGATTTTACTTTGATAGTTAATCTTGAATAGAAGTAATAATTTTTTTCTTATTAGAATAGATTAAAACGTAGTATCAATAACTCATATTGACATTACTAAGAATTAATCAATATTCTGAGAGGTTATTTGAATAGTCAAACCTTTATAACTGTATTACCTTGATTAACTGAGTTGTATTCATTTTTTTATTGGGGGAACTTTTGAAGAAACAATTTTAACATAAATTTTAATAGATACTCAATTCACCCCCATCTCGAGTACACTACTCTGAACAAAAAATTTAATATCATATTCAGATGCTAATTTTGGAGTTTTTAGATTAGATAGAAAAATTACCTTTGGAACCTATCACGTTTTAGGAAAATATTTAGTATCATGTTCAAGTAAGAAACTACACTTGGCTTCCCTCTCAACAGCTGAGGCAGAATATGTATCTACATGTAGTTTCTGTGCAAAAGTATTGTGGATGAAAAAAAACTAATGGATTTTGGATTAAATTTTAATAGTAAACCTATTTTATGTTATAATACAAGTGAAATAAATATTTCAAAAAATCCAATAAGTCATTCAAGAACTAAAAAAAATTGATATTATGCATCGTTTTCTAAGATATCATGTTCTTAAAAAGGATATATCTTTAGAATTTGTAAATACTGAATATCAACTAGCTGATATTTTTACTAAAACACTTCCAACAGTAAATTTTGATTTTTATTATGGGGGAGTTAGTTTTATTTAATTTTAAAAATTTTAATCTTTTTAATCTTTTTAATTTTAAATATTTATCTTATTTTATTTATTTATTTATTACAGTTTATTTATGTTAAAATTATGTTCTGATTACTTTAAATCTAATTTGTTTTAAAATTTTTTTTCACGGTATATTTTAGTAAATTTATTTTAATCTTAAATATAATTGTGTCGTGTGCTTGTAAACATTTTAATTATTATCTTACATAATGACATGAGAAACCAGGGATTGTCATAAATGTTTCGAATACCAAACCTTTTCAACTTTCAATCACTTTTCAAATACTAAAACCCTCATTTTACCCTCATATACCTTTGCTTACCTCTTTCTTCCTTCGAAACCCTAAAAACCAAAAAACCTCAGAGCTTTCATTTCTAAAAAATGACTAAAAATAAAAAATCTGAAGAAGGTGAAGCCCCTGACCCGAAGCGTCAGAAATTTTCTAGAAGAAATATTTTTAGAGTAAATTAGTTGATTTTTAATGGATATATCAGGAAAATTTACTTTTAAATCTAGCGCTATCTTTTCAAGGATTGTAATCTATGTTCAATGATGCAAACTCAAAATTCCTTTATGAGGTAGAACTGAAGTATTTATATAATAGTTTTCAATTTAGTTTTGGTGATACTGAAGATACAGTTTTTACAAGAATAAAAGATAAGGACGTTTTAGTTTCTTTGAATGAAATTTATAAAATCTCGAACTGTCCCCATGAGGGAGTGTTTCATTTCAATCTATGGTCTATAGGAGATAAGGAATATAAATCTTAAGAAACTGTGTCCTTTTTGTTTGTCTCAAAAAACAGTATATGTTTTTTTCAAGGATATAGAGGCAGACCATAAAATATTAGTTAAATTTATTTAAAAATGAATTGCTCCTAGAATGACTGATATGGAGAAGATATTATATCCAAACATGTATATCATGTTTCTGTTTTTGAGTGAAATAAAGATGAATTTTCCATGGTATATGTTCAGATATTTAAATTAATACTATTAACCAGATTTTAGGATGACTTTTTATCCTTATGGAAGGATAATTTCTCAAATTTTGTTTAAGAAAGAATTATTTGATTAATAGATTCTTAAAATTAAATGTCATCATAGAAACATGATCAATGCAGGAACCTTGAGGAAGTTAGGTTTTTACTGTAATACAATAAAATGATAACTCTTACCAGTTGGTGCAGATGTACAATATATATCATGATCTTTTTCTCAGGGGGAACAAAGTGAAATTGGGAATGAAGGAATTGGTGAAACACATGGTGAATGACTTTGAAATCCAACTGAAATAAAATTAAGACTTGTTGAATAAGAAGAAGAGGGATAAGAGGCTGTACAAGTATAATTGGTTGTAAGATTATGAAAAAGAATAGACCCACCTATTTTAGAACTAGTGTTGGGTTCTAGTGAGGCTACTAGGTCAGTACATCTAGAAGAGACCTTTCTTGCAGGAGATCAATCGGTTTAAATCCAGATAAGAGATCTGTAGACTATTGATTTACCAGTCGTCTAGGAGGAAGAAACAACTGTTTAGTGACAGAAAAAATTGATCAGAACTAAAAATGTGGCTACTAAAATTGTTGAGAATTTACTTTTCTCTATTTTTAATAATGTGGATGAAAGAAATCAATCTGTAACTAAAGAAAAACTGAAGTTCTTGATATTGTGTCTTATTCAAGTGAAAAATCAATTGATAAAACAATGGATAAATATATGGATTTTTTTAAAAATATATAGAAATTGTGGAAGTTGGTCAGTCAAAACATCCAGATAAAGGGACATTTGATTCCCTATCAAATCAAGTTGAGGATCCCGTAATGAAATTTAATAACTCTTAGGAAGAGAATGATTTTTTTTTGAAAAGAGTTGGAAGTTGAAATGAAAAAGTTATAGGATCTTCATGAAAATTCTGTTTCTAAGAAAATATTTGATGGTTTCAAGAGAGATATGCTGAATGAAGTTGAAAATATAAAATCTAGAGTTATTTCTAAGAAATAATTTTCTCATCTAAAGTGGTATTTGGGGAATCAGTTTGAATTAATCAAAATTAATATTGGTTAGACCACTACATCTACCTATGCTCCTACTGCCAGTACAGATTTGATTCGATGATTTTAGGTCATCACCTCTATCATGGTTGATATGAATGATCATCTTCAAAATCTTTAGTGAAATAGTGTCCCTCTATCAGTTCTATTGGACAATAAAAAATTTATAATTTCCCAACTGACACAGAATGAGCCAGGTATTGGATTTCTACAGAACAAATTCACAGAAAAGTTAGATTAGTTTATGAGACAAGAGGAGAGTTTTCATGAATTTTTGAAATTAAATCTTGTAAAGAATTTTCATATTAGTCCAGATTCCATAATTTTAATTATGTAATTGGGGGATAGTCTAATGAATAAGTTTCAGTTACAGATGGGAGAGTTGAATGATATGTTTGAACCTACTCAGGATCGTTAGAAACTTAACTGAGCCAACACCTACCCCATATTTTGTACCCAAACCATTTTAGTTGACTAAACATGTTTCCCAGTCAAACATATTATTGTATTTATACAATTATTGATCAATAATATCTCCATATTTTTTATGTAAGTTATTTCTTATTCTTTTATGTTTATATATAGAATCCAAAAATCCTACCTTATTTATTTAAAAAGATTATTATAACATTCACTTATGAGTATGTGTAAAATTAAATGCGTTTTATTCATTTATGCACTTTTTTTGATCTCACAAAATGAGGGAGAAATTTGGATAACACAAAATTTATTTTTCATTTCTGTTTCTCGAAATAATTCTATAAAATAAATTTTTTAATTGTTTTCTTTTCAAATTAGTTGAAAAATTCTAAATTCCATTTTTAATTTTCTGGGTTTTGTGATCATCAAAAGTGGGAGATTTTTGGGAATGAATATTTTCAACAATACTCTATAAATATTTTTTATTTTGATGCTCAAAAATACTATTTTTTGTTTTACTAATGATATTAAATTAAGTGTATTTGAAGAAATTAATATTATTTATATCTTTAATTCCCTGACCCTAGTTACCTGGGGTTGGTGCATTATTTTAATACATTGTTATGATTATAAGGAATCAATTATTGAAGGACCGATCAGTTTAGCAGTCTGGGAAAATTGATTACATACATGAATGTAACATTACACTTTCTAACATACAAAACAACATAAATAATCTTTTTATAAATCCATTATTCCCTTAGAATAACCATTCATATTAATTATAATACACTTATTGGAATCCTGGGAAAATAAAACATAAGAAAGGGGTGAGGTCAGATGCTTAGTAAGCGTAAATAATTTAGCAGAAGCTATAAACTTTTAAGTCAAAATGTGTAATAAAAATAAAAGGATTTTAAATATAAACATGAAAGTAATATGTAAAAAATAAATCAAACATTACCATATACACCTACACATGGATATTATACTAGTCGAATAATCACATGTAATAACTAATTTCATGATGATGGAATGCATAATTCCAGACATCACAAACACATTGTCAAGGCCTCGTGCCAAGAAAAAAAATAAAAATTTTGTCAAGGACTTGTGCCAAGACACTAGTTTGTCTCATGAGACCTACCGATGCATGAAAGAGCTATAGCGAGCTCCACCCATCACTTACTAAACCCATTGCATTCCTCATATGAAAATATCGAAACATAACACAAACATTCGTATTAAAATAGGCATGCGAAATGTCAATACTTTAACCATAAACCATGAATGGTATAAAATAGCACATCCACAGTCAAAAATATCATAACTCATTCAATACAATATGGAAGATTTTATTATAAAAAATCAACCTCAATCAAGAATAATATCCAGTAAAGGATGTTGACATAGTTGAAAAATGATCAGTAAAACTCTTTGAGAGAAATATCCCTTTTTGTGAAATCATTTAAAAGTCACGCATTTATAAAGGAATTCATTTAAAAGATATTTTTGAATCAAAGTGTCCCATACCACTTTGAAACTTATGAATATAATTAAAATTTTAAAACAATCATATCTATATAAATAAATACTCAAAATCATTTTTAAAACATGGACATTAATTGAAAATATTTAGAAAAATAAATCATTAAAAAATTTAATATTCTGATATTTATAAAGAGTATCTTATAAGAAACCTTATTATATTCATTTTGAAATTTTTTTATGAAACATGGACATGGATGATAAAAATGTCCCAATAAATACTTACACATAAACACTCTCAGATAATAATGAGATAGAGGAATTAACCCTTACCTTGTACTTTATTTTGGTTGAGGGTACGTTTAGTCTCCTGTACAATGACCATAGTATGTTATTAGATTATAATAGAACTATATTTATATTTATGATATCATACTTGATTCATTTATAGATTTATACTACCCATTTAATAATAATTTCTACATCAAAACAACATTTCGGGTAATAATCACTTTCTTTATCATACGTGTTTTAACTTGTTATTCTTGATCGTATAACTTATATCATGATTTAATTGATTCTAGAATATAAAAAATTATTTATGTATCATATATATTCAGAATATAAGTATGTATGATATATTGATATATAAAATGGAAAACACCTTTTATGGAGACTGTAGGCCGTGCATACGCATAAATACATTTTCCGTTTTCATATTGTATTGAACAAAAGCAAGTGAATGAGATATAAATATATATATAAATACATACATACATACATACATACATAAATAAATAAATATATATATATATATATTCAGTATAATTATTATGTCATATATTACATACTTATTAATAATATATATATTTATAATCATCGTTGAATGGTGAACGTGGAAATGAATCTCATCGCGTCGTGGAGACGGTAACCCATATATATGCACAAGTGATGATATCATTATATTTATGATGAAATAGTATGAAATTGGATTATATATTATATATAAAGAATAATTAACATGTTATATTTATTATTTACATCAATTATACACATTATTATATTTATCCAAACAATGAAGTGTTGAATGACATACTACACCACGACGTGGAGGCGGTAAACCGTACGTACGCACGTATGGTGACATTGTTATTTATAGGATGGGTAGAATAATGAATATAGTTTTATCATATTTATAATAATATCATAGTATGTATAAGTTACTCGAGTTATTATTTTGTTATGTAAACAACAATGAAATAGTAAGTGGAAGAAGAAAAGAACCTGGAAAGAGGTGATGAAATAACTACCTCTTCTTCGAGTTCTTCCTTTTGATTTGAACAAAAGGGATCCTTAGGATGGATTTATGATCAAAGTAATGACTATAGGATGAATTGAGGGTAGTCTAAAGGATATTCGAGCAGGGTTTGGCAGAACCAAATGGATTTGGAGGTGTGAATTTAAGTGAAGGGGAAGTACCCTTTTATAAGAGAGGTGATGGGCACTTTAGGAAAAGCTTAGAATATTAATTTATTCTAAAATTATTTTCGTTTTATAATAGATAAAAATTGATTTATTTCAAGGATAAGGTGGTTATGGGTTGGAATATTCTCAAAATATAGGTTTTATACAAGTTTAGGTCACCATATTAACCTAATCTTTTAGATTTAACCCTTAGTTAAATAGTTTAACTTTTACCATGTCTTCTTTTATTATTATAATACATGGTTAATAAACATACTATAAAAGTAAAAGAGAACCTAAAGTGGTTCATTAATGAAATATATATCATTATATAATTCCTTTTTATGAACCATATATTTTTGGGAATATTATATCATTTAATTATATTGTATTTATTTTAAAAAATCATTTATGTCAAATTTGACACTATTTAGTATTTGGTTTTTTTGAAAGTAATAAAAAGTTTATTACTTAGAAAAAAATACAATAAATCAACCCTAACATTTCATATTCACCTATAAAATTCGTGTATGGCATCAAAAGTCTCAATTTAAATTTATTTGTATATTTATAATATCAATTATTTTAATGTTTGATTAATAATGTAATTACTGCTTCATTATTGTGTCATAAATAACTTTAATTCTTTAATGTCTAAAAATTATAAATAAAATACCATGATTTAGGAATTTTTTTATATTTCTAATTAATATTTATAGTCGAATTTATCTTATGTGTAACCTTATATTAAAAATGGTTTAGTTATTAAACTTTGAATTTAACACTTTTAACTTTTCTCTAAATAAATTATAATAAATGACCTAATCTAACCCAAATGGATCAAAAGGATATTATTTTTATCCTAAGGTTGATTTTGTTCTAAATACACTTATCTAATTTAATTAGGACATGTTTTGGGATAATATTAATATTTCTTTACCTTTAATTACCTTATTTACTTTTAACCGTGGTAAATAAAATTCAAAAGTTACTATTAACCAAAAATATTTTCCTCATATTGAAACAAATTTTATATACTAATGTCAACAGTGTCTATCAGATTTTTTAAATTTAAATCATAGAAGTGGTAAAATTACATTTTATGCTAATTTTCTAATGTGCCTAGAAGGTGGGTAAATGTGCCTAAAAGGTGGGTAAAAAGACGTTAAAATGGTTCAATAAAATTTTATATATCTAAAATTATTATAAAATGACTCTAATGACATAAATTGTACTAATATATGTATTATTTATCTATTTTAAGATAAATTTTTAATTAAAAATAATTATTTAAATGAAAAAGTCAGTTTTTATGTACTGCGTAGTATTTCTCACTATTCATCAAAAATTGAATGTTTTCAGAAAATCACCAAAAATTCAGCCTAAGCTAATTTTGATATTCCTAATTAAAAAATGATGTATATTTTACTGAATTAAAAACATATAAGTTTCATTAATTAATTTAAAATTAATTCCCATTGTCAAAACCAGAAAGAGAGTTTTTGAGAAGTAAAAACTATTAAAATATTGATATGTGTTTATGTCCAATTTAAATGTAAAATTACTTCCAATGACCAAAATTGGATTAAATGATAAAAATATAATCTAATTATACTTAAAAACTATTCAAATGTATAACTTAACAATATAAATTATTTTGATTAAAAAACTTGTTTTCAGTTAATATTTAGTATTTTTCACAATTCGGTAAAATTTGAAAGTTATCATAAAAACACAAAAAAGTTATCTAAACTAAATTTTTATGTCTTTATTCTAAATAAGAAGATTATTTTGTCCAATTGAATATATAAAAGTGTCATATATTGGATTTAAAATGGGTTCTCCATTAAAAGGTGGTAAAATTGCATTTTTTGAAAAACACTTCTTTTATATGAAAATTTGGATTTGTTATTATATTATATATAAAAAACACATAATATGGATGTTAAAATTATATTGAGTATATAATATCTATAATTCAGTTAATACAATTCATAACTGCTTTTTTTAAACGGCTAGTTTGGTAGTGCGCTCAAACTCAGTGTTGCGTGTGGCGCAAGCTATTGAATTAATTTAAAGAGATAGCATATTATGAAATTATGGGGTGTTAAATTATCCCCTAATTCAATAAATTAAATCCTCTCAATTTTAAATTGTTCTTCAAAAATAAATGGTTGAAAATAAAAAATACCTTTATGGAAAACCCACATCGAAAATAGGGTTAATAAAATTTAGTCTAAATAAATGGAAAAGGGAAATAAATAAGTCACCACCAAATTATTCTCTCAAGTAGGAGAACATTGGTGGAAATTAGCGACACATAACTGGAGAAAAATGTAAATATTTATAGGTAGTGATTTAAGTCATCAATCACAAACAAGTTAAGTATAAATGGAAAATTGAGGGAATCAAATCCATAAATCTATGATGATTTAAAATATCATTGGTTCAAAAAATAATAAGGTATTAGGTTAACAAATTTTTGGTTTTAATATCCTTTAACTAAAGTTTAAGAATTAATTTCTTCATAGAATAATATAAAACAAAGAATACTTGACAAATAGAGTTCCATCCTTTAACTTATTTCTACAAAAACTAATCTTTCACTCTAAAAGATAATAGAACTCAAAAATATTCAATTTATCCTAGTCATATAAGGTTAAAAAAAAAACGAATTTATAATTCATATGTCAGGCCATTTAAAAAAAAATTACATTATACAAACCAGGACATCACAGAGGACAGTGGTAGGTGATGCACCATTGTCACCCTTCGGTTGCGGGTACAAGTCTCACGACCTTGCCGCACGTGACAGGTTGTCACCCAACCTTCGGGTTGTCCTTTTTATAAAAATAAAAAAATAATCTTAAGAAATGTTTTAGCCTTAAACAATAGTATCCAATGCCCAAATTAATCCATTCCAACCTTTAGACTTATCCAAAATACTTCTGTCCAAACTCACAATCCAAAATGTATAAGGAAGTTAAACATAATGAAGATCTCTTTTTTACATGTAATAACATGTGAATACCTTCATCATGTATTCTCTTAAAACAAGGTAACTCCGTAAATTAACATAAAAAATTATTTGAATATGTATGTACTTCTTAATTACTTTTGTAAGACATATAATACTGGATATACTTCTTATATCCAAAATTTTTGTAACCTCCAAGAATGATAGAATAAACAAATAATTAATTAGTTTCAAGGTAGTCAAGAATATCCAATATAATTTATCCAAATAAATCATATATTATTCCTAAATCACTACTCCAGTATCAGCACCATATTAAGACTTATCTTTCCCTCATCCATGTATTTTTCAAAAAGATTAACCTAATATTGAGTCACTTTTCATAGTACCATACAATCTCAAATCCTCAATGAAATTGTACAGTAGTACAATCCTTATATACTATATAATTCTTATAACGTTTACATAGTTAATACAATACTCAAATGACATAATTATTTAATAACAACATATTAACACTAATCATTCCTCTTCATCTACAATAGTATCATAACTTGATTATTATCCAATAACATCATTTGGGGTATACTATGATGATTGAAAAATTGATTTGCGTAGTGACCCAACTCTTTATAGATGGAGCATTATACATTTGAAACCAGTTTCTTACCCTTAAAATCACTAACTTGGTGTCCTTTTTCTCCAAACTTATAACAAACTCTCATACCCTTCAGACATTTACCAAGGTGATTCTTTCTACAGTTATCACATGTGGGAAAATCCTTCTTTCCTTTCATCCCTTTATCTATCTTTTTCTCTACCATCCTCTTCTTTTCTACTTCCCTTCAAAGCCATACGACTCAGAGATATATTTACTTATCTTATTAACACACAATACTATTTCTTCATATAATGGGAATACGTGTGACACTATTTCTATTCAAAATGTTGGCTTAAGACCAGAAAAGATATGATCCTTCTTACTCTTTGGATGATGCATATTTCTAGAGTTCTGATCCCTTCTACTGGGCACCATTTCTAAATGATGAAATACACTAGGTTAGATCATATCATAATGTATAATCCAAAAACATAAAAAATTATCAACATTAATTGAATATTTTCACACATCTAGTCTCATAATAATAAAAATGGTTTCTTTATTGACATATTTACTCATAAATCCTTCATAATGGGTTATAAAGAAAATGTGAATTATCCTAATAATATCCCCCGAGAGTGTCATAACCTAGAGTACAGTAAAGCCCATTGTCGTGCACTAGTTCCGATTTGAGTCTAGCTCAAAGTGGTGTTTTCATGTTTTACCCCTAAATACATCTATGCCAGAGCTGCCTCTACCTACTCGTATCTAGACAGGGATGTATTGCATGAAAAAATCACATAATATCTATATTACCAAAAATCTTGGATTTATTTCTATACTAATCCTCAAAGTCTATCGTAGGGTAGTGTTCTCTAATCGGAGATTTTCTGAATTTTGTTTCCATGGTTTGTACTAAACTTCCTTTGATACCAACTGTGACTCCCCAACCCCAATTACCTGGATCCGGTGCATTATTTTAATACATTGGCATGATTATAAGGAATCAAGTCTAGAAGAACCGACCAGTTTAGCAGTCTCAGAAAATAGATTACATACATTAATGTTACATTACACTTTATAACATAAATCATAATATAAATAATCCTTTGATAATATAACACCCCAAGATTTCATATTACGTTATCTCTTCAATGTAATTCAATAACTAGCGCTACATGCAACATTGAGATCGAGCGCACCACGACTTACCAAACTAACCATTCAAAAAGTGGTTATGAATAGTATTAAACACATTTTGAATTATATATATATATATCTTATATAATTTTAACATTCATATTTTGTGTTTCTTAGTCATAATATAAAGAAAATTCAAATTTTAAGATAAAAGAGGTATTTTTCAAAAAATGCAGTTTTCCACCTTTTAATGGAAAACCCTTTTTAAATAAAATATTTGACACTTTTATATATTAAATTTTGTGAAATTAAATTCTCATTTAGAATAATGGCATAAAAATTTAGTTTGGAAATTTTTTTGGTACTTTTCTGATAACTTTCATATTTTGATGAATAGTAAAAAATAATAAATTTTAATTAAAAACAACTTTTTCAATAGAAATAATATATAGTGTAAAATTATAAATTTGAGTGGTTTTAAAGTATAATTAGATAATATTTTTATCATTTAATATAATTTAGGACATTGGATGTGATTTCACATTTAAAATGGACATAAACAAGTGTCAATCTTTTGATTGTTATTATTTCTTAAAAACACAATTTTTTGTTTTGACTGTGGAAATTAATTTTAAATTAATTTATACCACTTCTGTGTTTTGAATTTGAAAAAATGGATTCCATATTTGGAATCAGGAGGTCAAAATTGCGTAAATAGGTAATTTTTATTTTTAGACATTATGAATAATTATTTCGGTAAATATTTTATTTACCGTGGTTAACAGGTAAATCTGGTAAATAAGGGTAAACAAATAATATTATAATAATACTAAATTACTCTAACATGTGTCCTATTCCTATTTTCTAATACATTTCATACCATGGACATATTTGGATCAATTTTGGGACCCCCTGGAGCCACTTGGGAGTGATAATGGCATTTTATATTAAATAATCTAAAGTAAAGACAAAAATAACAAAAGAAAATATATTTTAGTAAAATAATTTTTATACGAGGTTATATAATTGATATATTTGACTATAAATATTCATTAGAAATATAAAATTATTTACTATATCATTATATTTTATTTATAATTTTTGAGACATAAAATAAATATATTTATTTATGACATAATAAGGAAGCAATATTTTCCTTATTAATAAAAGAATCAAATAAATGATATTATAAATATTAAAATAAGTATAATTTGAAAGTTTTGATGCCATAAAATAATTTTATAGGTGAATATGAATTTTTAGGATTGATTCAATGTATCTTTTTTTAAGTAATCAAATTGTGATGACTTTCAAAAAAACCAAATACTAAATAGTGTCAAAATTGACATAAATGAGTTTTTAAAACAAACACTATTTTATTAATTTATATAATAGTCTTAAAAATATAAGGTTTGTCCAAGAGAATTATATAATAATATATATTTCATTATTTAACCACTTGGGTTTCTCTTGTAATTTTATAGAAAGTTTGTTAACCATATAATATAAAAATACAAAGAGACATGGTAAATGTCAAATTATTTAACTAAGAGTTAAATCTAAAAGATAAGGTTAATATGGTGACCTAAACTTGTCTAAAACATATTTGTTGAGAGTATTTCGACCCATAACCACCATTTCCTTGAAATAAATCATTTTGGAGACATTATAAACCGAAAATAATTTTATTATAAAATGATATTTCAAGCTTTTCCTAAAGTGCCCCTCATCCCTTTTATAAAAGGGCACTTCCCATTATCTTAATTTCACACCTCCAAAAAAATTTGGATCATCCAAACCCAGACCAAATTTACTCCCAACTATCCTCCTTTCATTCTAGATGCCTTAAGTTTGTCAGAAATCCAACCCAAGGAGCCCTTTTGATCAAATCAAAAGGAAGAACCCGAAGAAGAGGTAAATATTTCATCACCTCTTTCAAGTTCTTTTCTTATTTCACTCCCTCTTTCTTTGTTGTTTATATACCAAAATAATAAATCCAGTACCTTATACATACTTTGATGTTATTATAAATATGGTAAAACCATATTCATTATTCTATCCATCATATTAATGACAAAGTCACCATATGTGCGTACATATAGCCTACAATCTCCACATCATGGTGTAGTTGTTATTCAATACATTATTTTTTGGATGGGTATAATAATGAGTATAATTTATTTAAATAATAAATATAACATTTTAATGATTCTTTATATATGATATACCATCTATTTACATATGATTTTAATATCAAAAGAATGATATTGTCGCTCGTGCGTACGTACAGATTACCATCTCCACGAACACGATGAGATTCATTCCTCATCATAACCATTCAAGACTAATTTTCATTTGATGATTAAAAATAATTTTTAAAGACTTGATATAATTATGGATATGAATAAGATACATCCCATCCATAGCAAACATGACTTACATAACAAATAATATAAATAAAATAAAATCAATTAACACCCGAAATGATGATACTACTAAAACATCATTAACAAAGCAATATTAGAAGATAATATATGATATAATATTTATGTTTATGGTTCTTTTATAATTTCAAAACAATGATTTAACTATTATACAGGAGGTTAACGTACCCTCGACCAAGGAAAAGTACAAGGTAAGGGTTAATTACTCAATCTCATTATTATCCGAGATTGTTTATGTGTAAGTATTTTCTGGGACATATTTATTATCCATGTTCATGTTCCATAAAAGACATTTCAAAAATGATTCTTTTAAGTAAATCTTCAACTAAAAAATCATTTTAAATGTTTTAAATATTTATTCTTCCAAATTATTCCCATTAATGTTCATGTTTTTAAAATGGTTTTAAGGATTTATTTATATGGACATAAATGCTTTAAAATGTTAATTCCTTTAAAAAGTTTCAATGTGGTATGGGACATTTTGATTAAAAAATTTCTTTTAAATGTCTTCCTTTCTAAATTTTGTGACTTTTAAATGTTTTCATGAAAAAGGGATATTTACCTCAAAGAGTTTTACTAATCATTTTCAACTACGTTAACATCCTTTTGGGATATTATTCTTGATTGAGATTGATTTATTATAGATACGATATTCCATACTATATTGAAGGTTTTGTGATATGTCTGACTGTGGATGTGTTATTTTTATACCATTCATGGTTTATGATTAAAGTATTGACATTTTGTACTCTAGTTTTAAAATGAATATTTATGTTATGTTTTAGCCATTTCATATGAGGAATGAATTGGTCTTAGTAAGTGACGGGTGGAGCATACTATAGCTCCTCAATGAATCAGTAGGTCTCATGATACAATTAGACGTGGAATTGGATGACCCCTTTCCCAATTTGATATATGGTTTTGGTCGATGCCTTAATCATTTTTAGATATCTTGTCTGAGGTATTGACAAAATGTTTTAGAATGTCTGGCATTATACATTCCCTCATTATGAAAATAATATTGATTGTTCATGTGGTTATTAGACTAATAGAATACCCATGACTATGTTTTATTATGGAATTATTTACTCATCTTATATTACACCCATAAAGTGTTCATGTTTATTATTTGTAAAGGCATGTGTTTTTAATTATTCACAATGCCTAATGTTTATGTTATCTCCCACTGTATTGCTTACCTTTTACTGATCATTTGAGATCACCCCTTTCTTATGTTTTATTTTAATAGGATATGAAGAAGTTAGTTATGAGTAAATTGCATACGTAATCTAGGATGATTGGATGTTTCTAATGGAATAACTTAGTGTTGTATTTTTTTTAAAGTTGTAATGTTGATCTTATATATGTATCTTGTTTCCAATAACACAAAACTGATAGGTATTTGAGGACATGATTCCTTGTATCATGCCAATGTTATGTAATAAAGCACCAACTTTGGGTAACTGGGGTCGGGGTGTTACAGTTGGTATTAGAGGAAGTTTATTATAATCCTTTGAAACTAGATTTAGAAAAACTCTGACTGAAGAACATTACCCTAAGATAAACATTGAGGATTACTATAGAATAATTTCCTAGAATTTTGGTAATGTAGAGATTATGTGAATTTTCAAATCAATACATCCCTGTCTGGATACGAGCAGGTAGAGACGACTTTGGCACAAATGTACATAGGGGTAAAACCTGAAAACACCGCTTTGAGATAGACTCTAATGGGAACTAGTGCACAAAAACAAGTCTTGTTGCACTCTTGGTTACGACACTCCCAAGGGATATACTTAGGATAATTCACATTTTCTTTACAAACCATTATGAAGAATTTTTGAGTATATACCTCCTCAATGAATTTTTTTATGATTATGGATTATATACATAAAGTATTTAATTTATGTTAAGTATTTTACAAGTTTGGAATTATGTATTGCGATTCATAAACTAATCTAGTGTGTGCCATTGTTTAGAAATGGTGCCTAGTGGAAGGAATGGAAACTGTATCAACACACGTCATCCATGTAGGGATTTCTATTATGCTTAAGATAATTATAACAGAGCTGGTGATGCAACTGGTGCTGATCAGCTTATCACCATACTGGGACAACTCACACTGGTTATGAATAATAACCTTACACGTATGGAGCACCCTGATCCACAACGTGAAGGATCAATGTTAGACCGCTTCATGGGGAAACAACCACCAACATTATATGGGACTAAAAATCCATTTTTAGCTAAACAATGGATAATTTCCTTAGAGAAAATATTTCATGCTTTGGGGAGTAGCGAAATGGAAAAAGTTTTCATGGAAGTTTATTGCCTCATGGGAGATGCAGATCAATGGGGGTCATTAATTCAAAACACAAAGGAGTATGAAGAAGTATCAAGTATGGAATGGAGGGAGTTTAAAGATATTTTCTTAGAAAAATAATTTCCTCGTGACCATCGAGCGGATATAGAAAGACAATTTCTGAGTTTGAGACAAAAGGAGGATGAGAATGTCGCCAAGTATGAAGTTAACTTTACAAGGATAGCAAGGCATGCTGTAGATTATATACGTAACCCAAGAAGTAATATTGATCATTTCTTTGATGGGTTAAAACCATTTCTCCATTAAGCATTTGTCTCACAAACCTTCTCATCATATGAAGATATTGTCTCATGTGCTATAAATACAGAAAAGGAATTCTCTAAGTCTTATGAATTTAAAGAAAATAAAGAGAAGAAGAGACCTGCTGAACACTCTGGAAATGAAAATAAGGGGAAGAAGGGAAAAGTTGAATATCCATCCTACAGTAAATGTGGGAAGAAACACCCTGGTACTTTCTTAAATGGGATGAGAGTTTTTTATAAGTGTGGAGAAAAAGGACACCACATACGTGATTTCAAGGGTAAGAAAAAGGATTCAAATGTACAATGATTCATCTACAAGGAGTTGGAACACTACACAAATCCATGTCCAGATCATCAGAGTATACCCCAAATGCTGCTATTATATAATAATCAAGTTATGATACTACTATAAATGAAGATGAATGATTATATTTCTTATGTTTTTATTAAAGTATTATGTCATTTGAGCATTGTATTAATGATGTACATGTTATAAGAATTATAGAGTATATAAGTATTGTACTACATTACTTTTTCATTAAGGACTTGAGATTGTGTGGAACCAAGAAAAGTGACTAAATAGAAGGTTAAATGTTGTTGAAAATATATTATTGAGAGAAAGATAAACCATAATATGGTTCTGACACAGAGGTAGTGATTTTGGAATAATATATGATTGATTTGGATAAATTATATTGTATATTCTTGACTTCCTTGAAACTGATTAATGATTTGTATATTCCATAATTGTTGGAGTTTACAACATTTTTGGATACAAGGAGTATATCCAGTATTCTGTAAGGAATAAGGGAGCATAAATGTAATCAATAAGGTTTTATGGTAATTCAGGGTGTTATCAGGTTTTAAAAGAATACATAATGAAGGTATTCAAATGTTATTACGTGGAAAAAATAATCTTCATTGTGTTTACCTTCCTTATGAATTTTGGACTGTGATTTTGGACATAAGTATTTTGGATAAGTATAAAGTTTAGAATGGATTAAGATTGACATTGGATACTATTGTTAAGGTTAAATCATTTCTTGAGATTATTTTAGGATTTCCATAAAAAGGACAACTCAGAGGTCGGGTGACAACCCGTCACGTCCGGAAAGGCCGCGAGACTTGAACTCACAAACGAAGGGTGACAAGGGTGGATCACCTACCACTGGCCTATGTGATTTACTAGTTTTTATAATGTAGTTTTTTTAAATATTCTGACAAATGAAATATAAATTCATTATTTTTGGAACCTTATATGGTTAGGATAAATAGAATATTTTGGAATTCTGTTATCTTTAGGAGTGAAAGATGAGTTTGTGGTAGGAATTAGTTGAAAGATGAAACTCTACTGGTTAAGTATATTTTTTCTCTTATTATATGAATAAATTAATTCTTAAACTTTAGGGAAGATATTTTAAAACCTAAAATGTGTTATCCTAATACCATATGTTTTGTTGAACCCATGATATTTTAAATCATCATAGATTGATGGCTTTGAGGCCCTCAATTTTACACTTATTTGTGATTTATAACCTCAATAACTCCCTATAAATATTTATGTTTTCCTCCAATTATATGTATCTAATTTCTTCCAATGTTCTTCTAATCAAGATCATAATTTTTTAGTGACTTTATCATTTCCCTTTCCCTCTTATTAAGACTAAATTTTATGAACCCAATTTATGATTTGAGTTTTCCACAAAGGTATTTTATATTTTAAACCTTTTATTTTCAAAGAAAAATTTAAAATTGCAAGGATGAAATTTATTTAAGTAGGGGAGAATGTAACACCCCAAGATTTCATAGTACATCATCTTTTCAATGTAATTCAATAACTTGCACTACATGCAACACTGAGATCGAGCACACCACGCCTTACCAAACTAACCGTTCAAAAAGTGGTTATGAATAGTATTAAGCACATTTTAAATTTTATATATATATCCTATATAAGTTTAACATTCATATTTTTTGTTTCTTAGTCATAATATAAGGAAAATTCAAATTTTAAGATAAAAGAATTATTTTTCAAAAAATGCAATTTTTCCGCCTTTTAATGGAGAAATATTTTAAAATTCAATATTTGAATCTTTTATATATTTAATTTTGTGAAATTAAATTCTCCTTTAGAATAGGGACATAAAAAGTTTTTTTGGATAATTGTTTGGTACTTTTATGATAACTTTTATATTTTGATGAATAGTGAAAAATACTAAATTTTAATTAAAAACAACTTGTTAATATAAATAATTTATAGTGTTAAATTATAAATTGAGTGGTTTTATAGTATAATTAGATTATATTTTTGTCATTTAATATAATTTAGGTAATTTTATTTAATCTCAAATTTAAACTGGACATAAACAAGTGTCAATCTTTTGATAGTTATTATTTCTTAAAACCACGCTTTTTGTTTTGACAGTAGGAATTAATTTTAAATTAATTTCTGCCAATTCTGTGTTTTGAATTTAAAAAAATGGATACCATATTTGGAATCAGGAGATCCAAATTTTTTAAATAGGTAACTTTTACTTTTAGACATTATGAATAATTAATTCCGTAAATATTTTATTTACCATGGTTAAAGGGTAAATCCGGTAAATAAGGGTAACAAAATAATATTATAATAATACTAAATTACACTAACATGTGTCCTATTCCTATTGGATTATACATGTACGACCATGGAAATTTTTGGGTTGATTGGTGGACCCCATGAAGCCACTTGGGAGTGATAATGACATTTTATCTTAAATAATCTAAAGTAAAGTCAAAATTAACAAAAGAAAATATCTTTTAGTAAAAAATTTTTTATATGAGGTTATAAAATTGATCTATTAGACTATAAATAGTATTTAAAAATATAAAAAGATTTTTGACATTATGATATTTTATTTATAATTTTTAGACATAAAATAAATATATTTATATATGACACAATAATGATGCAGTATTTTCCTTATTAATAAAAGAATCTAATAAATTATATTATAAATATAAAAATAAATATAATTTGAAAGTTTTGATTTTATATAAGAATTTTATAGGTTAATATGACATGTTAGGATTGATTCAATGTATATTTTTTTAAGTAATCAAGTTGTGATGACTTTTAGAAAAACTAAATACTAAATAGTGTTAAAATTGACATAAATGTGTTTTAAAAAAAAATTCTATTTTATTAAATTATATAATAGTATTAAAAATATAAGGTTCGGAAAAATGAATTATATATTATTATATATTCCATTACTGAACCACTTGGGGTTATTTTGGCATTTATAGTATGTTTATTAACTATATAATATAAAAATACAAAGAGATATGGTAAATGTCAAATTATTTAACTAAGAGTTAAATCTAAAGGATAAGGTTAATATGTTGACCTAAACCTATCTAAAACCTATTGGTTGAGATTATTTAGATCCATACTCACCTTATGATATAAATAAATCATTTTTATCCATTATAAATGGAAATTTATTTTATTATAAAATTGTATTTCAAGCTTTTCCTAAAGTGCCCCTCACCCCTCTTATAAAAGGGAACTTACCCTTCTCTTAATTTAACACCTACAAAGCAATTTGGATTGGCCAAAACCAACCAAAATATCCTAATTTTATTATAGAGGCCTTCCTTTGGTCATAAATCTAACCTAAGTATCCCTTTTGATCAAATCAGAAGGAAGAACCTGAAAAAGAGGTAAATATTTCATCACCTCTTTCAAGTTCTTTTCTTCTTCCACTACCTCTTTCTTTTTTGTTTACATAAAATAATAATAAATCTAGTACCATACTGTTATGTTATTATAAATATGGTACAACCATATTCATTATTCTATACATCACATGAATGACAAAGTCACTATACGTGCGTACGTACGACTTACCGTCTCCACGTCGTGGTGTAGTTGTTATTCAATACATTATTTTTTGGGATGGGTATAATAATGAATATAATTTATGTAAATAATAAATATAACATGTGAATTATTATGTATATATGATATAACATCTATTTACAAACGATTTTAATATCAAAAGAATGATATTGTTGCTCGTGCGTACGTACGGATTACCGTCTCCACGAACGCGATGAGATTCATTCCCCATCTTAACCATTCAAGAATAATTTTCATTTTATGATTAAAAATAATGTTTAAAGACATGATATAATTATGGATATGAATAAGATACATCCCATCCATAACAAACATGACTTACATAACAAATAATATAAAGTAAAACAAATCAGTTAACACCCGAAACGATGATACTACTAAAACACCATTAACAAAGAAATATTAGAAGATCATATATGATATAATATTTATGTATATGGTTCTTTCATAATTAAATAACAATGATTTAACTGTTATACAGGAGGTTAACGTACTATTGACCAAGGAAAAGTACAAGGTAAGGGTTAATTCCTCAATCTCATTTTTATTCGAGATTGTTTATATGTAAGTATTTTTTGGGACATATTTATTATCCATGTCCATGTTCCATAAAAGACACTTAAAAATGATTCTTTTAAGAAACGATTTAACTAAAACATAATTTTAAATGTTTTAAATAATTATTTTTTCTAAATCATTCTCATTAATTTCTATGTTTTCAAATTTTTTTAAGGATTTATTTATATGGACATGAATGTTTTAAAATGTTAATTAATTTCAAAAGTTTCAAAGTGGTATTGGACACTTTGATTCAAAAATGAATTTTAAATGTATTCCTTTCTAAATTGGGTGACTTTTAAATGTTTTCATAAAAAAGGATATTTCCCTCAAAGAGTTTTAATAATCATTTTTAACTACGTGAACATCCTTTTGGGATATTATTCTTGATTAACGTTGATTTATTATAGATACAATATTCCATACTGTATTGAAGGTTTTGTGATATGTTTGACTATGTATGTGCTATTTTTATACCATTCATGGTTTATTGTTAAAGTATTGACATTTCGTATGCTAGTTTTAATATGAATGTTTATGTTATGTTTCAAACTTTTAATATGAGGAATGCATTGGACTTAGTAAGTGACGGGTGGAGACCTCTATAGATCCTCGATACATCGGTAGGTATCATGAGACAATTAGACATGGAATTGGATGAGGCCTTTCCCAATTTGATATATGTTTTTGTCTGAGGCCTTAATCATTTTTAGACGTCTTGGCTGAGGCCTTGAAAAAATGTTTCAGAATGTTCGACATTATACATTCCCTCAATATGAAAATAATATTGACGGTTCATGTGGTTATTCGACTAGTAGAATACCCATGACTATGTTTTATTATGGCATTATTTACTCATCTCATATTCATACCATAAAGTGTTTGTGTTTATTATTTGTAAAGGTTTGTGTTTTTAATTATTCACCATGCCTAATTTTTATGTTATCTTCCACTGTATTGCTTACCCTTACAAGGCGTTTGAGATCACCCCTTTATTATGTTTCATTTTCCCAGGAAATGAAGAAGTTAGTTATGAGTGATTTGCAGGAATAATCTAGGAGGCTTGGATGTTTCTAATGGAATAAATTAGTGTTTTATTTATATTCAAGTTGTAATGTTGAACTTATGTTTATATCTTCTTTCCAATAATACTAAACTGATCGATCTTTCGTGACATGATTCCTTGTATCATGCCAATTTTATTTAATAAAGCACCGAATCTAGGTAACTGGGGTCAGGGAAATACATATAACTCCATTATTCCGTTAGAATAACCTTGTATATTAATAATAATACACTTTTTGGAATCCTGGGAAAATAAATAATAATATAGGGGTGAGCTTAGATGCTTAGTAAGGGTAAATAATTTAGAGGAAGCTATAAAATTCTAATGCAAGATATTTAATAAAAAGAAAAGCCTTTTAAACATAAAGTTGAACATAATATGGAAAAAATAAATCAAACATTACCATATAAACATGCACATGGATATTCTACTAGTCGAATAATCACATGTAATAACTAACTTCATAACGAGGGAATTCATAATTCTAGACATCATAACTACATAGTCAAGGACTCATACCAAGACTACAAATAAAATTTTTGTTAAGGCCTTGTGCCAAGACACTAGTTTGTCTCGTGAGACCTACCGATGCATTGAGGAGCTGTAGCGGGATCCACCCTTCACTTACTAAGTCCATTACATTCCTCATATGAAAATTTTGAAACATAACATAAACATTTATATTAAAACTAGCATAAGAAATGTCACTAATTTAACCATAAACCATTAATGGTATAAAAATAGAATATCCAGAGTCAAACATATCATAACACATTCAATACAATATGAAATGTTGTATTACAAAAAACCAACCTCAATCAAGAATAATATCCAGTAAAGTATGTCAACAAAGTTGAAAATGATCAGTAAAAATCTTTGAGAGAAATATCTCTTTCTGTGTAATAATTTAAAAGTCACGCATTTATAAAATAATTCATTTAAAATATATTTTTGAATCAAAGTGTCTCACACCAATTTGAAACTTTTGAAAGTAATTAACATTTTAAAACAATCATGCACATATAAATAAATCCTCAAAATCAATTTTAAAACATGGACATTAATTAAAAATATTTAGAAAAATAAATCATTAAAACATTTAAAATGACGATATTGATAAAGTGTCCCTTCAAAAACACCTTAAAATATTCATTTTAGAACCTTTTTATGAAACATGTACATGAATGATAAAAATGTCCCAGTAAATACTTACACATAAACAATTTCGGATAATAATGAGATTGAGGAATTCACCCTTACCTTGTACTTTCTTTTGGTATAGGGTAAGTTTAACCTCTTGTATAATGACCATAGTATGTTATTAAATTATACCTGAACCATATTCATATTTATGATATCATACTTGATTCATTTATGGATTTATAGTACCCATTTTATAATAATTTCTATGTAAAAATAACATTTTGGGTAATAATCGCTTTCTTTATCATACACGTTTTAACTTGTTATTCTTGATCGTATAACTTATATAATGATTTAATTTATTCCAGAATATAAAACATTATTTATTTATAATATATATTCATATTATAAGTATGTATGATAGATTGATATATGAAATGGAAAACACCGTTTATGGAAACATTAGGCCGTACGTACGCATAAACGTCGTTTCCATTTTCATATCATATTGAACGGAAATAAGTGAATGAAGTATATGTATATATATAGACAGTAGCATTATTATTTCATATATTACATACTTATTAATAATATATATATTTATAATCATCGTTGAATGGTGAACGTGGTAATGAATCTCATCGCGTCGTGGAGATGGTAAGCCGTACGTACGCACAAGCGATGATAACATTCTATTGATGGTGAAATAATTTGTAATTGTATGGTATAGTATATATAAAGAATCATTAACATGTTATATTTATTATTTAAATCAATTATACTCATTATTATACCCATCTAAATAATGTAGTGTTGAATAACAAACTACACCACGATGTGGAGACGGTAAGCCGTACATACACACATATGGTAACTTTGTCATTCATAGGATGGAAATAATAATGAATATAGCTGTACCATATTTATAATAAAATCTCAGTATGTATAAGGTACTGGAGTTATTATTTTGTTATGGAAACAACCAAGAAATAAAAAGTGAAGAATAAAAAAATTTGAAATAGGTGATGAAATAACTTCCTCTTCTTCGGGTTCTTCATTTTGATTTGAATAAAAGTGCTCCTTAGGCTTGATTTATAATCAAATTAAGGAATATAGGATGAATGGATGGTAGTTGGGAGGATATTTGAGCAGGGGTTGGCTGATCTGAAAGGCTTTGGAGGTGTGAATTTAAGAGAAGGGGAAGTACCTTTTTATAAGAGAGGTGATGGGAACTTTAGGAAAAGCTTGAAATATTAATTTATTGTAAAATTATTTCCGGTTTATAATAGATAAAAATGGATTTATTTGGAGGATAAGGTGGGTATGGGTAAAATTCCTCTCAAACAATTGATTTTAGATAAGTTTAGGTCACCATATTAACCTTATCGTTTAGATTTAACCCTTAGTTAAATAGTTTAACTTTTACAATGTCTTCTTGTTTTATTATAATACATGGTTAATAAAATTACTATAAAATGACAAGAGAACCTAAAGTGGTTTATTAATTACATATATATCATTATATAAGTCCTTTGGAAAAATCTTAGATTTTTATGAATATTATATCATTTAATAATATAGTATTCATTTTAAAAACTCATTTATGTCAATTTTGGCACTATTTAATATTTGGTTTTTGTGAAATTCATAAAACGTCGATTACTTAAAAAATCATTAAATCAACCCTAAAATTTCATTTTTAGCAAAAAAATTGTGTATTTCATCAAAATTCGCAATTTACATTTATTTTGATATTTATAATCTCAATTATTTTAATCTTTCATTAATAAGGTAATTACTACTTCATCATTATGTCATAAATAACTTTATTTATTTAATGTATAAAAATTATAAATAAAATAACATGGTGTAGGAAATATTTTTAGCTTTCTAATAAATATTTAAATTAGAATTTATTTTATTTGTAACCCTATATTAAAAATTGTTTAGTTATTAAACTTTGAATTTAACACTTTTAACTCTTCTTTAAATAAAAAATAATAAATGTCCTAATATAACCCAAATGGATCAAAAGGATCTTATTTTGGTTCTATGTTTTATTTTGGTCAAAATAATCTTATCCAATAGAATTAGGACATGTGTTGGGGTAATACTAATATTATTTTTACCTTTAATTACCTTATTTACTTTTAACTGTGGTAAATAAAATTTAAAAGTTATTATTCACCAAAAAAATAATTTCATCATGTTGAACCAAGTTCTACATACTAATTTTAACCATGTCTTAGAATTTTTTAAATTAAATTCATATAATCGGTAAAATTACGTTTTATGTAAATTTGAAAATGTGCCTAGAAGGTGGGTAAAAAGATGTTAAAATGGTTTAATAAAATTATATATATCTAATATTATTATAAAATGACTCCAATAACTTACATTATACTAATATATATATTATGTATCTATTTTAAGATATTTTTTTAATTGAAAATCATTATTTAAATGAAAAAGTTGGTTTTTATTTACTATGGAGTATTTTTCACTATTCATAAAAAATTGATAGTTTTCAGAAAAATAAAAAAAATTCACCCTAAGATAATTTTGATATTATGAATTCAAAAATGAAGTCTGTTTTACCAAATTTAAATCATAGAAGTTTCATTTCTTAATTAAAAATTAATTCTCATTCTCAAAACCAGAAAGCAGGTTTTTGAGAAGAAAAAACTATGAAAAGATTGATATGGGTTAATGTCCAATTTAAATGTAAAATTACTTCCAATGAAAAAAATTGTATTAAATGATAAAAATATAATTTAATTATACTTCAAAAACATTCAAATTTATAATTTAACAGTATAAATTATTTTGATTAAAAAAGTTGTTTTCAATTAATATTTAGTATTTTTCACTATTCGTCAAAATATGAAAGTTATCATAAAAACACAAAAAATGTATCAAAACTAAATTTTTATGTCCCTCTTATAAATAATAAGTTTATTTTGTCAAATTGAATATATAGAAGTGTAAAATATTGGATTTAAAAAGGGTTCTCCATTAAAATGCGGTAAAATTGCATTTTTTTTGAAAAACACTTCTTTTATATGTAAAATTGGATTTGTTATTATATTATGTCTAAAAGACACATTATATGGATGTTAAAATTATATAGAGTATATAAAATTCAAAATAGAGTTAATACTATTCATAACCTCATTTTAAACGGCTAGTTTGGTTAGTCGTGGTCCGCTCGAACTCGGTGTTGCATGTAGCGTAAGCTATTGAATTACTTTAAAGAGATAAATTAATATGAAATCCTAGGGTGTTACAATATTACTTATTTTAGGAATATATTCAAGATTATTATTCACATGGAATATTTTTCAAAGTGATCGGAATGCTCTTAACCGTTTGCTGGAAATAGTGTTTATACCATACATTGAAGAAACGTAACAAAAGGAACAAAACTTATGTTTGTATTATACCTTATGCTGAATGATCAACATGTATGGTTAATCAAAACTAAATTGATAGAAACATATGGATAAATAACCATACATTTGGATGAAACCTTATGTTTGAAAAAGAGAAAAATTATGTTTAAAGAACCCTACATAAGTATGGAACCTTATGTTTGAGAAGAAAACGTATAGATAAACAACCTTACTTTTGTGATCAACCATATGTTTTCAACCTTACGTTCAGAGAATGAATGCCATGTAGTTTAACCCTATGTTTGGTATTTTTTCTTTTTATGAAAGAACCTTACATTTTACTTTTCATCACCAGAGATTTAAATTTTTGATTTTATTAGAGTTTCGTGCAACGGTCTTTAAGCAATATCAAGATGATTTAGATATCATTTTAAAATAATACAAAGATCATTATGATTAATTCAAAGAGTAATATTAAGTGGAGAAATTATCTGCTATTCTTAAGGAAAGATATGAATACTCTGAGCTGTCTCAAGAATTTTAATTCTTACGATTAATCAGGCCATTTTCTTGGATATGAATTAAAAGACAAGTTATCTACTTTAATTATACTATAAATGTATTTGTTATATATATATGTGTGTGTGATTAAAAATAATAATATATATAGATATATATATTGATTTATATATTGTGACACGTATTAATGATTGAAACTACATTCTTGTGAATATATTTTACTGATCTTCTGCATCAGTCAATCAGACTATGGTTTTATATAGAAGATGGTACAATGGAAATTTACATATTTTGTATTTTTTGTAAGTTTGCTACTGCTATTCATTGCTGTTTTTATTTTAAATATCTATTTCAATCAGATCGCTTCAGAACTACTCTTTCTAGAAGAAACTATTTTTTGAAGAAGAAGATTCATCTACCGTCAATTATTTTTCAACTGTAAAGTTCTACCGGAATCCTTTATAATCAATATATTTTTATTTAGAGTTTATACTATTAGTAATCAGTTGTGTTAGAGTATCAAATTCTTGGTCTAAGATGCAGTTTATCGGTTCTCTGTTATAGAAACAGAAGATTATGTTTTTTTTCTTGTTTGTAAAGGTGTCAACTTTCTACACTCAGTTGTGGATTGGTCTTTTAATATGAGGACCTGACAAGTGAAATTCACCAAACCCACAAAGAGAGTAATTGGTGGAGTGTACTAGGGGATATTTATTCCTGGAACTACTATAAACAACCATGTTCTATATATTTTTTATCCGCTGCTCATAATTTCATACAAAAGATAAACACTACTTACCCGCATAATCATTAGTCTACATGAATAGGTAGAATTGTAAAAGAAATAGAAGAGAAACAATTAACCCCATATAGTGTATATTTGTATATTCCAACCAAACATAAATCTATGAAAAATTAATAATTAATAAATCAATTAGTATATAAATAAATTATTGAAATCTAACTAAAATATATTGGTAAACATACCTCTGCATGAGTGGATCGAAGCCCAGACATGGACGTCGCTTGGGGATCGGGTCATGAATCATCAAACATGAAAGACCATGCCCCCTCTGATCCCCCCTGAACCACTAGTAGTCTGAGGTTCATATGACCCAACATCCTTCTCATCCAAATGTAAATAATCTTTCTACATAAGATGATACAGATCCTCATCATTCTGAAGCATAAAATTACTGTTGTTAGAAAAAAATTAAAAACAACTATTATATATAGATATATATTATATATAATAATAACTAAAATTTTACTATGTCAATGTTCATCTTCATCCTCACCTTCATATCTGAAGATTTCAATGTCTTTTTATTCCTCCTCAACATCAATAATTTCCATATGAATTTTAGTTTCATCATCTCTTGTCATTTCAAATTCATTTGCAACATCATTAACATCATATTCATCATCGACCCTTAATTTTGGGGCGTCGTCATCGATATTCATTTTTTTCTTCAAAAAGATGTTTTGGAGAAGTCTTTTAAAAAAAATTTAAATTCCTTCCACTTCAGTAGAACCACATTCACTTTGAGTAAACTGATTTTACAGAGATTTAATTTTTATTATGCTCCACCAATCACTCAAATCTCTTAAAATAGCATAATATTTAGAATAATAAATTTTATGTGCCTAATGAGATAATAAAAATGGTTCATTTACTACAAGAATACTTTTATATTTAATATCAATGACTCCATGGGTCAGATAAACACGCAAGACTCTCTCAGTATCCAAACATTTCCATTTAAACAACATTATGTAATGCTGTCCAAGATAACACAGTTTAATAATTGATTCCAGCATGCTGTAAAAGTCAACTTCAGTTTCTCTATGATGAGATCATTTTAACAAAACACCACTATTTTTTGTTTTTTTGAATCCCCATATGCATGTGTATGAAATCAAAAACTATTTACCAAATATAAATTATAAGATTTTACCATTTTTGATGGTGGGTTACTCAATACACGCAATCGATTATCAATTTTATCAATATGTTGAGATACCTAAAAATTTATAAAATAGTTATCAATATAATAGATAATAAATTGATTTTATATGTTAAACCAAAAATAATTTATGTTACAAGTTTTTGAAACCAGTAGGAAAAGTTTTTTTTGCCGATATTCTTCAAGAGTATTTGCTGTAATTTGTGGAATTTGTGTCTTGAAATGATTATCATATAACCTACAAATAAAATAAGATTAATTTACTATAACAAAAATTATAGAATAAATGATAGGAGCAATCACTGTATAGATGATGTCATTTCTTCACAGTTGATCAGAACATATGTATGAGCTCTGTGATGTTCATCATCTGAAATCCATCGTTCAAGAACTCCACCTAATCCAAGTTCGAGATGATTGAAAAATCATAATTTATTGTCCATTTCATCATCAAAATTTCTCTCACTACATCCCATACAACTATGTTTTGAGGGATATTCATATTAAAAGTAATGAGAGAGGAAAAAATAAATTTCTTTTTACAAATAAGCTACTACAATGGAATCTTCAACTGATGCTTTGTTACAGACTTTTTTCTTCAATTTCTTCATGAATCTCTCGAATAGATACATCCATCAGAACTGTACCAGACCCCCCTATTTTTCATCATGTGACAAATGTATAATCAAATGTTCCACTGAGTCAAACAAATCCAATGAGAATATTTTTTCCAGTTTACATAAAATTAAAACAATAGCTTCTTGAAGTATGATTAATGCATCGTAGTCACCTGTCGACGCAAAAATGTCTCAAAAAAATATAATAAGTTTGTTAGAGAATCCAAAATCAGAGAATTAAATATACCTATTAATCTAATTTATTGAATTCTTTCCACTATAACATGAAATTCATGACTTTTTAATCTAGTATTATGACCATTTATGGCACATATTCCCAAATTGGATGTATAATCATATATAAGTCTCCAATCTGAAATCCAATTTAAAAATAATAATCTATTCTATTTGGATAGTGTATAATTTTCTTTTGGATTCATTAACTTCTTTGATCTGACATTTTCAAATAGTTCAAGTTCTGGTCGCCTGCAAATTTGGGCAAGATCTAATCATTCCTTTACATTATCATTGGTCTTACATAGTGTATCCAAAAATATATGAAATAAATTATCAAAATAGTTCTTCTTAATATGAATGACATCAAACATGTGATGGACCAACAAATCAGACCAATATGGCATATCTCATAAAATGCTCCGTTTTATCCAATGGTGTTCTTTCCCAAAGCCATCAATTTTCTACTGGTTTATTATTGGTCCAAATGTGATGGGATGTAATGAAGAGGCAATTGATTTTAACTCTATAACTAAGATCATTGTTGGAGGTCCATCTCTTTAAATTGGGCCTTTTCTAAAATGATATTTTTTCCTATGAAAAGGTTGATTAGTTGGAAGGAATCTATTATGAAAGTCAAAAAATATGGGTTTTTACCATTGATGAGAATAAACATTATACTGTATCTCATAATGTACAGACATGATTTTGAACCATGGGTACTCTAGACAGATAACATTACATATGCTTGTAAGTCACTAATTTTCCACATCAATTCATATTTCAGTAAGAAATTTTGTTTCGCAGAAACATAAAATTTACCGACACCATTACTCCACAATGAATTTAACTCATAAATCAATGGTTTAAAATAAATATCAATATTGTTTTTTAGATATCCTGGAATTAATATGGTCAAAAAGATAGATTGTTCCTTTATCAACATCCAAAGAGGTACATTGTTAGGAGTTATAAAGACAGGCCAACATGTATACTGACTTCCATAAGAACCAAATGGACAGAAACCATTAGTAGAAAGTCACAATCACACTTTTAGGGATTATAAAGAAAAAGATGGATGAACTTGGTCAAAATGTTTCCATGAATCAGAATTAGTGGGATTATTTAAGGTTTTATCGATTTGAATATTAATTTTGGGCCATGACATCAATGCTATTATTTTATGAGACATAAATAAACACATAAATCTCGGTGTAAGAGGGAAATATCTCAATTGTTTTACAAGATTCAATTTAGACTTCCCTTGTTTAGCCTCTTTATACCTTGATTTTCCACATGTGGGACAACTATGAAATGAATCATTTTCACCATAATATAAGATGCAATAATTTGAACATGCATCAATATTATAATAACCAAGACCTTGATTATGAACCAGTTTCTTTCCCTTATAGAAATCTGTAGGCAACACATATCCTTCAGGTAGTAGTGTTTTTACTAAAGATAATATCTTATCAAAACAACCATTTGACATTCTATTATCTTATTTAATAGCCAAAAATTTACAAACTGCTTGAAATTTACTTATCTTGCAACCAAGAAATAAGGCATCCTCAGCGGACCTCAACAACTCATAAAAATGAGATGGTTCCAAATCAGGAGATAAATTAATATCATCCTGAGTTTCAGCTTGTTTCAAAGAAAGACCCACCACATCATGTACTAAATTTTGAAACCATGCTGGATCTAGGACCAAATTATTAGAATCTTTTTTGGAACTACGTTCACCATTTTAATACCAAAAAACATAATCTAGTTGAAAACCAAGAGACAATAAATGACCCCCAATGTTGTCAAATGTGTAAAACGTCCTCAGAGCACATTTTTTTATAAATACACTTAATTTTCCCTTCTGAAACAAATTTTGGTTTTGATGATGTAAACAATAAGAAAGTTTCAACACCCTCAATATAGACAAGATTTAAACCAGAAATGTTTAGACTCTTGCACTCATTTATCCAAGTGCGATCATCTATTAATGATTTTTGTTGACTTTCTTGTTCTATATTTCTCTAAAAAATATAAAATAATTAGTTTTTTGTATAATTTTATATATGAAAAACACTATCCAAAAAAGAGAAGACCATTAAATTCCATTTATATCAAATGATAAAAATTTATTTTATTTCATACATATTTATAGTATTTTATTAAATTTTTATACTAATCCACATTCACTTATAATAATTTATACTAATTACCATTAATTATTATTAATTATAGCTAATTTGTACTAATAATTGTTAATTACCAGTGACATAATTTCCAATGTATTTATGGTAGCTCTTTTGCCTGATGACTGATCTTCACTGTTTCGACAGAAATCACTATGAAAAATCTGCTCAGACGTACGAATATCTATTTTTGTATGCATAAAGATGGAGACCAGCACGATGAGGCCTCCATGCTCTCTATCTTCATGCATACAGACTTGGACATCTATATGTCTGAGAATATTTTTCATAGTGATTTATATTAGAGACAACGTAGAAGATTCATCGAGAAAAAGCGCCTCTTTTTCCTAACGACTCATCTCCTCGCAACATTCTCCGACTGAAATCAGTATGAAAAATCTTCTCTGATTTATTCATATCCATTTTCGTATGCATGAGAAAGGAGAGAAAAAAGGCATAAACATGCCTATCTCCATTATTATGGATAAGAAAATGGATATCTATACATGAGGACATATTTTTCATAATGAATTCAATGGGAGGAAATTACAAGGAGATACAACGTCAGAAAAAAGGGAGCCACCAATCCACATGAAATTGTGCAAATATATTTCATTTTATTATAATTTATTACAATTTCTTGCTAATTATTGTTAATTATTACTAACTTATTTCTAATTATTACTAATTAATAATTATTAAAATTTATTACTAATTATTATAATTTATTATTAATTATTATAATTTATTATTAATTATTATAATTATTATAATTTACTACTAATTATTAGAATTTATTAGTAATTATTAGTTATTATTTAAATTTATTACTAATTAATAGAATTTATTACTAATTAGTGGAATTTATTACTAATTATTAGATTTTATTAGTAATTATTATAATTTATTTATTACTAATTATTAAAATTTACAATTTACTACTAATTATTATAATTTATAATTTATTACTAATTATTAATATTTTATTACAAATTATGAGAATTTATTGCTAATTATTAGAATTAATTTATAATTATTAAAATTTATTGATAATTATTAATAATTATAGATGATTATTACCAATTATTGCTAATTATTACAAATAGTTGCTAATTATTTAAAATTGTTTCAATTTATTAAATTTATTGAAATCTATTACAAATTATTAGAATTTATTACTAATAATTAGAATTTATTATAACTTATTACAAATTATTATAATTTATTACTAATTATTACAATTTATTGCTAATTATTACAATTTATTACTTATTATTAATAATTATTACTAATTATTACTAATTACTAGAATTTATTACTAATTATTACAATTTATTACTAATTATTACAATTTATTACTAATTATTAGTTTTATTACTAATTATTAGAATTTATTCTTAATTATCACTAATTATTCCTAATTATTACAATTTATTACTAATTATTACAATTTATTCCTAATTATAACAATTTATTCACAATTATTACAATTTATTCGTAATTATTACAATTTAATAATAATTATTACAATCTATTACTAATTATTACAATTTATTACTAATTATTAGATTTTTTACTAATTATTACTAATTATTACAATTTAGTACTAATTATTACTATTTATTCCCAATTATTACAATTTATTACTAATTATTACAATTTATTACTAATTATTACAATTTATTACTAATTATTACTATTTATACTAATTATGACTAATTAATACTAATTATTAGTAATTATTACAATTTATTACTAATCATTACAATTTATTACTAATTATTACAATTTATTACTAATTATTACAATTTCTTTCTCATTATTACCATTTATTAATAATAATAAAATTTATTACTAATTATTACTAATTATTCTTAATTATTTCTAATTATTACTGTTTATTTCTAATTAATAGAATTTATTATTAAATTATTACAATTTATTACTAATTACTACAATTTATTACTAATTATTCGAATTCATTACTAATTATTCGAATTTATTAGTAATTATTCAAAATTATTAGTAATTATTTAAATTTATTACTAATTGTTGCAATTTATTACTATTTTTTGCAATTTATTACTAATTTTTAGAATTTATTACTAATTTTTTTCAATTTATTACTATTGTTTGCAGTTTTTTAATATTGTTTTGCAATTTATTACTAATATATACAATTTATTACAAATTTTTTCCATTTATTACGAATTATTGTAATTTATTACTAATTATTGCAATTTATTACTAATTATTGTAATTTATTCTAATTTATTACAATTTAATACTAATTTCTGCAATTTAATAATAATTATTGCAATTTATTAGAATTTATTGCAATTTAATTCGAATTATTATAATTTAATACAAATTATTATATTTTAATAATAATTATTACAATTTAATACTAATTTTTAGATTTTAATACTAATTATTAGTAATTAATATAATAACTATTAATTAATACTAAATCATACCAATCACACATAATTATTTGTAAAGATAGTGATAAATAATGGTAAATAAAACTATCTAATTATAAATTAATTTAACATCAACTAATGAATAAAAATTATAACTAAAATAAAATAAAATGAATTAAGTAAAAAATAAAGAAAATAGATAAATACCATAAAACTGAAGCTTTCGAATGATATAGGTTGCGAATAATGCCCCGAATTAAAATTTTAAACTAAGAAAATTTTTGAGAGAAAATTTTCTACTGGAGAGAGAGAGAGGAGTAGAGAATTGAGTGGAATGAGGGAAAAACAAGTGATGTTATAAATAGGTTAGATTAGTTGGGACGAGATTATTTGCAATGGGCCTACCGTCGCAAATAGTACAATTTGCGACGGGACCCGTAGCAAATATCCTCTGGTTAAAAAGTCTTTTGCGAAGGAACCCATCGCAAAAGACCACCTGTTGACATAGTAGTTGCGACGAGATATATATCACGTCGCAAATTCTAAAAATGCCACCAGGTATTTGTGACTGGCTACTATAGCCTGTCACAAATACCTTTTCCTGTATTTTGGCATGCAATGCATGCCAAATATTTTTCGAAGGGAATCATATTCTCATTGCAAAAAACTTATTATTTGTGAGGGGCTGGTTCTCCCGTCGCAAAAACCCTTTCTGAAGGACTATTTGCAACATGTCAATGACCCGTCGCAAATGGCCTGTCGCAATTGCCCTGTTTCCCACAGTGGATGGAATTAATATTCATATGTGGTATTCATGTCATATTTATCATTATAAAATAATAATATTTCAATTATGTTCTTACCTTCCTTTCACATAAAAACAATAACGTCATTTGTGCCTATTTGTGAACTATCACCTCCTCGAAGGGATGTGAATCGTTTTTTTTCACCACATCACTTCTATGATATATATAAATATATCTATGTTATTATTATGATGATAATAATATTATGATAATTTTTGAAAGGTAAAATAATAATTACCTTATTTTCATAATGATCAATGATAAATGGAAAACGTTACTCATACGTACGCATGACCTACTGTCTCCATGATTATAATGTTGTTCATTTTTCATAATCATAATTAATGGTTTGATTTAAAAAGTATGATTAATGTATAAAATTGATGATTATATCATGAATAATATTCTAAATATGATGGAATTATGAAAACATGAACAATTTATATCATACCATATTCATTTTCGACTAAAGTACCAAATATCGACAAAAAATCTGACATAAACTCAAATAATTAACTAATTGTTCTAACATGTTAATAAGTGATATAAAGGGAATAATAAACTTGAAAAATGTTCTGAAGCAAGTATAAATTAAACAAAGTTTATTATTTAGGAATATAAATAATGAATGAGACAAGTCAGACTCAAGGTAAGGGATATCTTAACTCAATTTCCATTCATTGAGTAAAATATCCATGTTATTGGTTGTGTTTTTCCAAAAATATGGGTGAATGACCTATGATTATTTTAAACTGAATATCAAATTATATTAGGTGTATTTATTTTTTTCACACATAATTATGTCATTGATTTATCCTTAATCTAATGATACAGTCTTTGTAAGGGACGTCATCTCAATCTCCTTTCATTGAGGCATATTTTGATGTTATACACCAACTTCTTTTATAAGGTGTAAAATGAACCCCTTTTACTTTTAATTTCATTAAAATGTTTTCAAAAAGAATCTTTTTATATGAAGTGTTTTACTAAACAATAAAAGGAATTTTTTTAATGTATGCGGTGACAATGTCTTTTTCCTCTGCCATAACCATTATTTTATATTTGGATTTCTGTATAAGATGTAATGTTTATAAAAGAAATATAAATACCATATTCCATTTTTTGTATTTTGGTATGGTTCTCGAGCATTGTTTATGTGTATAGGTAGTTCCATGATAAACCAAGGGTGGATGAGCTCATGATAGCTCTCCAATGCATTGGGTAATGAGACAGAGGTAAATGTTAAGGTTTCTCATAAAATATTTAGGGAATATACAATGATGGGTATTCAAAACGTAACTATGAAGTTTAATCCCTATGTAGCTTTGAAAGATACAATGTAAGTATGACATGGATGCCAAAAGTTACCTTTATGATTCAAGATTTCTATAAGTATTTCAAGAATCTTATGATTTCACAAGGTAAGTTAAATATTTTATGTTTTATGGGTGAAAAGTATTATTTTAAGAGATTATAAGTATTCATAGAATAATTTTTCATTCTTTATTTTATATCCCTTACTGAGATTTTTGTTATCATCCCATGTTTTTTAAGTGTTTTTCACAGGGTATAAGTATGGGTAAGAGAAAGGAAGAAGTCATGAATATTTTTATCAAGAAAAATAAATCATGTTTTATTTTAAAAGGGGTTCCTCTATGAAAAATAGATAGAGAGTTTAAGTCTCTACTTTGTAATATTTGAGTTGTTATGTAATTGTTATGACCTAATTCTCTAAAACTATAAACTTGAAAAGATCCTTTGTGTGAATTTCTCAACTTAACTCAATATTATGTAATGTTTAAGGCTGGGCCCTTATAACATATCCAATAAGAGTATTAGAAATTATTATTATTATTTTTTAAATTCATCAAATAAATATGAAATTTGCATATTTTTTTACATTCCTTTAAAGATAAATTAATACATGGGACATTTTTCCATGTTGATAAGAAGGTTATTCCTATGATCTTTTTAGGAAAGTATAAACACTTAGTCCATATATGAAGATATGAGGGTAGTATTAAAATTAGGTATATTTTTGGGTTTCCTAGTACTATATTGAGGTAGTCATAATTCAAGGGGAAAATAAATTTTATGAATGATGAATGTCAATATATTTTCAATATATAGATAAGATAATTATATCATAAATATATTCTATGTCTGGATATAAGTTCTGATCGACATTTATAGTAGAGCCTACCCACCCCGAACGACGACCACCTCATTCATACCAAACTATATACAAAGTTATACGTCGTATGAGGAACTATACACATAATTATTTTAATCATTAAGACAAGTTAAGTGTGATGGTAAATGATTTTCTTGATAAAAATAGTTTAGTTCCATTTTATACAATAGGGTTCCCACAATTTGAAAGAGTTTAGTTATTTTTTATTTTAAAATCTATTCTTTGTTTTTAGTTAAACTATGTGTTGTGAATTATTTTTATAATTTCCACCTAAGGTAACTATTTTAATAAAATTATACCTCTTTTTTCCTAGGATTTTGAGGTGTATAGATGGATCTTGTAGTCTTTTCTTCTTTGAAAATTTATGTTCATTCGCAAGATCACTTGAATGAAAATGTGGTTGGGTTGTTAATTTAATTGGTCTGTTGGTTTATTAATGTGAACTGTTAGTTGTTCATGTGGCCATTTGGTTTTTTCAGGTGTTCCGTTAGTTTTCATGAGGTTAGTTGGTTCTTCATAATGTCATTTGGTTTTTAGGTGGTCAGTTGGTTGGTTAACAATGTTAGTTCAAGCCTTTTAACTTTTTTTACAAGATTAATTAATTTGGTAATACATCTATCTCATTACTTTCCAACACTTTTTTACCATGTTCATCAATTTTGGTTATGTGATTATTTAGTGCATTTTTCGATTTTGGTAACCTGGTTGGTTTTTTTGGTCACATAGCCGATTCATGCCTTTTCTAGATTTTGGTCACATATTTGGATTTCTTGGTCTTGCAACCAGTTTATTCATTTCCCAAATATTTATCTCGTAGTCATTTTTTGGTCATTTTTTTGGTTCTCACCACAGACAAATTTTGGTCTCATGGCCTTTTTTTTAAGAAATCATTTCTTTCAGTCATGTGGTATGTTCAAGTCATTTCCAATTTAGGTATCACATATCTTTTTTTTCATCACATGCTGGGGTCGTGCATTTTACAAATTATGGTCTAATGGTTTATTGTTTTTTTCACATGGTTGGTTTGTGGATTTTAAAAATTTTAGTCTTTTATTAAATTATTTGTTTCATGCAATCAAATCATTCATTTTCCAATTTTCAAAAATTACAATCTTTTCAATATTTTCCCATAATGACTTGAATGACATATATAAATTTTTTTAATGTTATTACAAAACATTAATGATAAATTGGGCTTTTAAAACCCGATTCAAAGTAGATATTTATCTTATTTTATTTCCATTAAGATTGAATATTTAAATGAGTATTTCCACATGAAAATATATGCGATCTGAATTAATGTTAAATTAAAGAAAGTGTTGACCTTCATTCTTAAATTCCGAGGGTCTAATATTTTTTAATTTAAAATGAACATCTTTATGTTGTTCATTTCAGCTTGACTTTAATCTTTCTTGAGTGAACTAGAACCATTCCCCTCAAAGTATTGGAACCCTCTTACTTTTTTCCAGATTTATCCCAAGAGATTCTAGTTTGTACATGCATCCTCTGTTTTGGGGGAAGAAACATGAAACCTTCTTTCCTCTAAGCTAGGAATCTATTACTTATACCATTTCATTGAAAAGTTTTATTGTATCCTAATTTAGTTTCCTTTATATAAGAAAATTTTATTATACTTAAAATGATAATAATCTAGTTACATCACATTAGATATCATTATGAAATAATATGAAATTAAAGAAATGTGTGATTGTATCATATCTTTCATGACGATTTTATACAATCCAGATGACCAAATTATATTTAATTGATAATTTCCCAATATCATGGGTAATTTTTGTTCTATTAATATCGAATAAATCATTTATTTGGTAGAAAAGTTTGATTCATAGAGTACCCAAATGATTAAGGAAATGATAAGTTGAATTAATAAATGAACAAATTTGGTTCATGATAATCTCATATGATGATATAATTGATAATATATTCAATAGAATTAATAGTTTCATAGAAAATTAACTTAGGAATATTATAATACTCATATTTTAATAATATTAATTAGTGTTTAATTAATTATTTAAGACTAAACTTGATGATTGAATTCTTACTTGATACCTAGATCTTAACTAAGGCAGACGATGAGGTCTTGTGTGATGATAAAGGGAGAAGAATCTAAATCTAGGTAGTTTTACATAGTGGGATTTTACATGATATTATTTACATTTTCTAATCTCATACGGTTCCCCACCCAAATCAGTAGGGAAATCGATACCCAAATTACTTAGGGAATGTTTTCTCCAAAACCCAGAATAGAGAGGTAACAGATGTAAAACTTATTTCTCTACCCCACTCCATCATTAGATGTATATATGAGTAGGAATATCATATTAGATAATATATTAGCAAAAGGGGGAATTCTGATACAATGTTTAATGAAATATAGTAAAATATAAATTTATATATTGGCTATAAATATTTGAGGTATGACACATACTTATACCTGGTTGTGGTGGAGCCGGATTCTGAAAAGTGTACATGAATGAGCTATGATAACTGGAGTTGCAATGTATTTATAGAGGATATAGTAGATTATGGACATATAATTGGTTATATATTTGATGGTGGTATTTATGAGATGTATATTTAGACCAATGACAACATAAGATGTTGGGACCAATGTTGGACTGAGGTAGTTAGGTCTGTGGCCCAACTCACGTTGGTTATGATATACTTATGGAAGGTTTGAGAACAAATTGTGAGGAATTGGTAAATTAGAGTGATAAAACAGTGGAGAAGTAGAATCTAGGTTCCCTAAATTTTATATACTCTTTTGATATAATATTTTACATCTAGGAATTATATTATATGTGATCAGTGGTGAGGACGAGAAGATTATTATTTCACATTTAGGCTATGAGTTTGTTTCATTTGTTTATTCATTTTTCTTGATTCTTCCACATTAATTTTTTTTATGAGATGATTTAGGGAAGATCCAAAATAATATACATGTTATTCACACTATATATATTTAATTTTTTTTAGGTCAGTAGGCATAGGTCCGGGATCATACAAGACATTAATAGATTAGAGGTGTTATTTAACATATATTAGAAGATATATGAGCTTGTTGTCACTTCTCAGTTTTATATTAAGTACTTTATTTTTTTTCCAGCTTTTATATGAGATTAAATTAAGTATGATTCATTTGAAAGTTTATTTTTATTATATATTAATCCTTAAACTATATAGAGTGTAATTACTCATATAGGTGTGATTGATAAACCCTTAGTGCTAGTTGCCTAATAGTGTCCTATTTGTGGTAGAATACATCTTTTATTATCTATCCTCAATCATTTTTAGCCTATGTGGGGTAACAATAGAGGTAGGGGTCGTGATAGAGTGGTATCAAAGTATATGGTTGAGAGATAGGATGGAGATTGGAGGGAGGTATTAGTGAGGATTCATGGGTTGGTAGGGAAATAATATCAGCTAGGATTAGTATGTGCTATAAATATGGGATACAAGTTATGATAAAGGATTTTTATAGAAACCTATGATCCATAATTAAGGGCCTTAAATTTTACTAACCATGTCAAGGGAATTGATGTTTCTTACATTTTATATACAAGTTAAGGATCCTATATCACTATTGTTCCACACTTGTGTTTGATTTTGGATAGATAATGGGAAATAAGCTAAAATGAATGAATTTATTGATTAATTAATCATTTAATTTTCTTTTTTTCTTGAATTTAATAGTTCTAAATGTTTTTTTATTTTTTATATATTTCATGAGGTTGAAATCACAATTAGTTTCATATAAAGTATTTTTAGTGGGATGTTGTAGAGAATTACTATTAAGAGGAAGTTGATGAAGATGAAACTTAATGGAGGAAACTCTAAGAGTTCCAAATCCAAGGCATATAGAAGTATGATGGTTCTGCATTAGATTATAAGATAGAGGTCTTTCTAGAGGAGGTAGAGAAACCCTTCAATTATATATATACACTAAGTGAGCATCGAGTTTCATTAGTTATGATGATGTTGTGTGGGTTATATCATTAGTACTATATTTTTTTACACAAGGATCATTTGATTCAAAATTTTAGAATGAGAAGCTTAGAGATACGTTTTTGGATGAGTTTATATATTCAACCATTTGGGAAACATATCTATAGGATAACCTTACCCTTATACAGTGAGGTTATAGTAGTCATGGGTTCAATATCCCCTATATGAAACTTTTAATCTATTCATAATAACTTATATCAAATTTTGAGGCTAGAGTGAAAAATTTCAAAGAGGATTCACATCCAGAGATCAAAAATGAGATTACCCCATTTATATCAAAGTCATATGATGAGGTATTGGAGGAGTAGGTCATCTACATGACATTGAAAAGGACTAGATTATATTGATATGGACATCCACAAGTCCTCCTAAAGAGTAATCCTATGAAAAGGGTTTATCATTTTTATAACAATAAGGATAAGATGTACTTGTTAGTAAATGGTTGGTTTCAACCTTTTCAAAACATTTCGTATGGCCTAGTTATTATTAGTCTCACACCAATAGACCGAATAAGGTTTTATTTTCTTCTGGAGGTCGGGGACATCAGAATCAAGATTTTACAACTTTCCTCAGTAGTAAACATGATGCTAGTGGAATGTTCTTAGCCTATCCTATATAGTATTATTAGGCAAGGAAGTTACATCAGTAATAGAATAACATTTTATCTCATGGTTAGCATAGAGAGGATAGGGTAGTTATAGGATATCCTCATGATATGACTCATCCTTAAGGACAGAGGGATTAGCATAACCATATAAGTAGTCTCTATCCAAGTAATAAATGATTTAGAGAATGTATTGGATAGATTCATGTGTTAGTGTTTCCAGTATTAGGTGAACCTGACATTATATGAGGTACTATATTTCTATTATCTATTTAGGTTTATGAATTGTTTGATTTTGGAACTATGCACTCCTTTATTTCACCCACCCAATTCCATTATTTGGTATATGAATTGGGTATCCTTATAGTTCTGTTATACTTGACCTCACTAGTAAAAGGTTGATCTAGTTTATATGATATATCCGTAAACTATGAGTTTGATATAAAGAAGTACCACTCTTGGGGAGACATTTAATGTTTGTTTATAGAGCTATAAAACACCATCATCTATAATTATTGGATGTATCTAGTTCAAGATATCATGAATCACTTTAGTAGGAAAGTTATATTCGATGATACTGATGGTGACAAGGCAGTTTTTATTGGTGAGAGATACCATTGAATGAGCTAGAGGGGTGTGAAGTATGTATCTTCCATGATGGATGAGTTGGTGTTATATTCATTAGAGGATCAGATAGTATTTTATCCTAGGGGTTTTTAAGATTACCGTGATGCATTCCGTGAATAGATTTTAGTGTTACTCCCTTACCGAGATATTGAGTTTAGGATAGAGCTAAAACATGGTGTTTCTCATCAATCGATTTCATAGTATAATATGGTTGCTTTTGAGTTGAAAAAGATACATATTGAGGTTTATGATATCTTATAGAGAGGATTTATTCATCCTAGTGTGTCTCTATGGGGAGATTTAATTTTGTTTTTGAATAAGGAATATCGGACTATGTGGTTGTGTGTCAATTATTTCTATTTAAATTAGTTGATGGTGAAGAACAACTATCCTTTATCATGGATTGATGAACTATTTGATCATTTTTGGGGAGATAACTAGTTATCGAATATTAATTTATTGTATGGATATAAAAAGATGTGACTAAAGTATTAGTACATATTAAAGACTTCTTTCAGATTTCATTTTGTGAATGAAGAGTTTGTTACAATATCGTTTGGTGTTACAAATACTCTAATTTTGTTCTTGGGATTCATTAATTCTATTTTTTTGAGTTTATGAAATATTTATTGGTGGGATTTACTAATGAAATCCTTGTTTTTTCAATGTTAAAGGAGGATAACATAAATAATCTTCTATCCATGTTGGGAGATCTTGGGATTCATCAACAATTTTAAATGTTATCATATTATGAGTTTCAAGCCATTTAGGTATGCTTTATTGGGAATTTTTATCTTAGTTTCTCATAGTTTTTGGTTCTTTAAGGATGGATGATTAGACACTAAATGAGGATAATATTCATTGTTAATATATATAATATTCATGTGCTTTATTATTCATAAACACCATTTTAGTGAATTTTACACTATGAACATCATTTCACATTATGATTGTAATTCCTTCTTAAAATTCACTTTGATGTGGTACATTTTTTAACATCATTTAAAGTACCCAATGATCTAAATTTTGTTTTCATATTTAATTTTAAGGTTTATAATTATATTGGGAACAATTCATACTTGTGGAGTGTTAGAAGATTCACATTGGAAGACCACCAAAATGGGATTTCATGCAAACAATTCTGGAGAAGGCAGATCAGACACCAGCCCACTGATGAGAATGTGACACCCAAAATAAAAGCCCAATAAAGCCCAAATTTTATGGGATGATAGAATAAATATATAAGAAAAAATATTTATTCAGGATCTAGAGATAATTCTGGCTCCATGGTGGTTATTAAGGCAGACCAATATAGAGATAAAATTCTAGGCTCGATTCTGAAGCCCATAAAAGTATCCCACAAATTTAATCATATCTCGACAACAAAAAATCCATTTGGGCTAAAATGTTATAGAGATCTCGGATAAATCCAGATATTCACTTTATTCTTCTATGGAACACTCCAATTATTCCATCTATAAGGCCATTTAGACGTGTATGTTTGGTGGATGAAAGCTAACTGCCACCTCGGGTCAAGGATAAAGAAGTCCACTCTCCCTTATTTTCCACCACCCTTGGCCTACCATAATAAAGTGGGGTGCTTTTTACTATTGGGAGTTAGACCCATGCCTCTTGAGATGACTATTTAAGGTATTGGTAGTGAAGGAGTTGATCATCCTTGGAGCTTTATTTTCATTTTAATGTTATTATGTCGATTTGACTTTGTAACGTTCTTCTTTCTCAAGTAAGTTGTTTGAATCACCTTAGTTCTTAATAAAATTTATTCCTTTCCTCTTATTTTAATTTTATTTATATCACATTGATACCATTTCCTAAACTTGTGAATTTATTCACACCATACTTTGTGAGATTTATTACATAATAGTGGAGTGATCGATTTATGTTGTTGTTTTTACTTCATCAATTCCAACCTTGTAAGTCGACTTCCTGCTTCTGGTGAGGACACGTCATCAATGGAGGGATAAATATTTTATGGGTTTATCCAAGGGAGTTGAAAGGGGCTGTATTTAATGTTATTTCTCACTATCTAAATGTTTATTAATTTCTTTTATTTGAGCTTCTTTTATTCAATGATTTTCTCTCTTCCTCTTCGATATTGAATTTAATCAACCCACTTTTATGTGCTAATAAGATCCTCTACATTGGACTGCTCATGAAAATGATCCTAAAAGTTCATAGGTTATTATCATGTGTTTGTGAAGGTGTTAAACTGTTGGTGAAGAGATTAGTTTGAATTCATTGAATGAATCCTTCTCGAGTTAATGAAATTGAAATCTTTAAAAAAGGAATTCATCCAATCCACCTCGAGTGATAACCTAGGAAAAAATAATTATCTTAATTTGAATTAACTTAAATCTATTTGTGATACCTTAAACCCATATAAAATCAACCCATGTTGGCCACTTCATTTCCAAAAAACAAATCCATAGAATGTAGGTGTCTGTAGGTTACTTCTTAGGTCTCTGAGGATTCGATAACCCAAGCTAAACTACAAGGATCATTCTACCTTCATCTATTGGGTAAATTTGAGCGTGAATAAAATTTTGGAACCATTGCTGGTGACCCAATTAAGTCATCTCAAAACCCATTCTATTATCCCCCATTTCTTCTATTCTCATCCAAGATCACTTATCTTGTCCCTTTTTCGTTTTTTTCTATTGACGCATGTCCGCCTACACCTGTGATCAATCCAACCGTCTAGTTATGGTGGATAGTCTTGTGGTGGGGGAGTAAAGTAAACCAAGGGAACTCTTTACATTGGATCCTAATCTTCTTAATACCCCCTGAGTCAAAAATTGATCACATTTCAATGGAAGGTCTTCAAAGAAACCAAATCATAAACCTGGGTGGGAACCAAAATGGAAACCCAAATGAGGCAGCCCCAAACTTGGGGAATGCAGTTGATCAAACCATGAATGAATCTCACACCTTCTTGGACCAATGCCCCCTCATGCATTAGACACAATTAACAAGGAGATTCCAACTACATATTTAAACCCCATGTCCTAAACCACTTTCCCACATTCAATGGAATGGAGTCCGAGATGCCCTACCTTCACGTTAAAGAGTTCAATGACATTGTAAAAACAATGTGTCCCCCACATCTTCTAGAATCAGCTAAGATGAGGCTATTTAATTTTTATTTAAAGGATGGAGCTAAAAATTGGCTAAAAAAATTGACACCATCATCCATAAACTCTTGGGACCAACTACAAAGATAATTCTACAAAAAATATTTTCCCCACTACAAAACAATTGCACTTAAAAAGAGCATCCAAAACTTTTTTGAAAAAGAGGGGGAGTCATTATATGAAACATGGGAGAGGTTCAAAGACACTATAAACATGGTTCCACACCATGGTTATTCTATTCCTAAACAAGAGAGAATTTTCTATGAAGGGTTGGGTCTGAGGAACAAACAATTCATTGACATGATGTTTAATGGATCCTTTAAAAACAAATCCCTAAATGATGCTTATGAGTATCTAGAATGCCTTCCTGAAAAAAACAAACATGATTAACTTCTTATTCTGAAAAGACACAAAGAAATACTGAAATTCATACACTTAAAGAAGAGGCAATCCTTAGGGATAAACTCATAGCACTCTCTAGGAAGGTTGAAGAGATAAAACTTAGGAAAGTCCATGAAATCCAAACTGTAGACCCATTTTGCACAATTTGTGAAAAAATGACCAAAAGATAGACAACTTCCCATCCATTCCCTCCATCAATGATGTTATTTTAGGAGGACCCCTAGAGGAAGTAAATGCCTTGAACTTTCAAAAGCCTCAATACCAAAACACCTTCAACCCAAGGTATAATGACCACCCAGCCTTCCGCTGGAAAGATAACCAGCAACCTATCCAACCACAGGGACAAAATCCTTACCCCCTTCATAACTAAAAAACCCATAAACAGTTCCAAAACCTACCCAACCAATACCAACAGCCATCGGTCCATTTTAAACAAACCATCCCACCCCCAAAATATCCCTCTGGGATAAACCATTCTTCTCAAGCACTAACCCAAACTTTTCCACAAATCCTACTAGAACAACTATGAAAACAAATGGAAAGGATGAACTTAGAAGTCTCTTCCCTTAAATAAGAAATTCAAACCATCAAAACTATAAAGGAATCCATGCTTACTTAGGCAGAACCATCCTCAAATTTAAGGGTAGGGACGAGTTTCACTCAAACAGCTCATGAACAAATAAAGGTTGTGACTTTTTTAAGAAGTGTGAAGTCAATTGAGAAACCTGAACAACTAATTTAGAACATATATGAAGATTCAAACTTTGATGAAAATTTAAATGAACCAAATGATTAAACTGAAAAACATGATAACATTGTCAAAGAAACAACTCTTCAACAAACAACCCCACAACCTGCACCATTTCCTCAACGCATGAGGTGGAAAACCAAGCCTGAATTGGATAAAACATTGAGGGAAATCTTCTCACAAGTCAAGTTGAAAATTCCCCTTATCGATTCAATCCAAACCATACCATCCTACTCAAAGTACCTTAAGAACTTGTGCACTTTTAAATGAAAATTTTCACATAAAAACCAAGTCCTTCTAGAAGACAATGTGAGTACCATCATTCAAGGGACCATTCCTCCGAAGTTGAAAGTCCCGGGATTCCCTTACATCAATTTTTAACTAGGAGAGAGCAAAGTTGTCAAGGCCTTGTGTGACCTAGGTTCTAGTTTCAATATCATACCCTATGTTGTGTACTTCTAGTTAGGCCTAGAAGAGCTCTAACCCACATCTATCACACTTCAACTTGTTGACCGTAGCATTATGGTTCCAAAGGTGATTTTAAAGGACGTTCTAGTAAATGTTGAAAAATTCATCTACCCTGCTGACTTCATTGTCCTTGACAACCATCAAAACATTGGAAATAAGGAACAAACCCCAATCATCCTTGGTTTTCATTTCCTTGAAACAATCAACTCTGTTATCTGAGTCTGAAATGGGAACATGACCATCAAATTTGGAAACATGAGTCTAGACTTGAACATCTATAATGCAAGCTCACAAATAGGGTATGGAGAGGAAATTCATGAAGTTAACAAGATAATAAGCATTGATAATTAATCCATAGAACATCAAGGAATATTTGATGGATGCTTAAGTCAAGATGAGATTGATTTACTTTTTTCACATGAAGGAATTTTATCTCCTTGGTTTGAATCATTTTCAAATTGCTCTTATGATGAAGTATTAGGTCAAACAATTAGTGAAACCTTTCCGGAAACCACTTTCATGGAGACCACTCCAACTTCCTTCCCTAAATCTGATCAATCCAATCTAGTATTTGAACCTTATTCATGAGGGCAATCAATCTTATCTAAAACTATAGGAATTTTTTTTATCTTGATCCAATGTCCCAATCTTCTGCTGAAATTCTGAACCAACCTCATCTTGAATTGAAGGAACTTCCCATTTCACTCAAGTATGCCTTCCTAGGGGACAATGAAACACATCCCATTTTCATTTATTCTTATATTGAAGCCAATCATGAAAGGATGAATCTATATGTCTTTAAAAAACATAATAAAGCCATTGGTTGGACCCTGTCTCATATTCCTGGGATTAGCCCAAATATCAGGACACATAGATTATTCTGTAATTTGATTCAAATCCATGTCGCAAACCTCAATGGTGAATCAATCCTAATCTTATGGAAGTAGTGAGAAAAGAACTTCTGAAATTGTTAAAAGCTGGTATCATCTATACAATAGCTGAGAGTGAATGGGTGAACCCAATCCAAGTGGTTCCAAAAAAGGTGGGAATCATAGTGATAACCAATGAGGATGGAGAGATTCTTCCAACAAGGGTGAGTAGTGGCTGGAGAGTCTGCATCGACTATAGGAAGCTAAACTCATTTACCAAGAAAGACCATTTCTCCTTACCATTCATTGAACGAGTCCTTGATAGAGTGGCAGGTCATACCTTCTACTTTTTATTAGATGGGTACTCGGGGTACAATCAGATTGAGGTATCCCTATAGGATCAAGGGAAGACTACATTCACCTGTCCATTCGACACCTTTGCCTTCAAACGCATGCCCTTTGGTTTAGGGAATGCCCCTGGAACCTTCCAGCGGTGCATGATGGGAATCTTTTCAGACATGGTAGAAGATTTTCAAGAGGTCTTTGTGGATGACTTCTCTGTGTTTGGGGATAAATTTGAGGGATGTATAAGGAATGTGGAGAGAGTCTTGTCAAGATGTGAAGAAAATAATCTGGTCCTAAACTGGGAAAAATTCCATTTAATGGTTAAAGAGGGACTAGTTCTTGGCCATCTAGTCTTAGGTAGGTGTATTGAAGTTGATAAAGCCAAGGTTGATATCATTCGTCACCTTCCATCACCTAGAACTATTAAGGAAGTGAGGTCTTTCTTAGGACATGTTGGTTTCTATATAAGATTCATCAAGGAATTTAGTTCAATATCTTATCCCCTTTATGCTCTCCTAGAAAAGGATGCTCCATTTTTTTGGATAGAAAGATGTGAGGGTTCATTCTCAACCCTCAAATCCCCTCTAACCTCTCCTCCCATTATGAAATCTCCAAATTGGAACCTTCCTTTTGAAATTTTGTGTGATACCAATGAGTTTGCTGTAGGATTTTTGTTAGGAAAACGTTGTGATAAAACTCCTTATGTCATTTCTTATGCAAGAAAATCCTTAAATGATGCCAAATCGACTATACCACCACTGAAAAGGAGTTACTTGCTATTTTGTTCTCCTTAGATAAGTTTAGGTCCTACCTCTTAGGATCCCACATCATTTTGTTCACTGTCCATTCTTCACTAAGATACCTCTTCCAAAAACAAGATGCTAAGGCTAAACTGATTAGGTGGGTCCTTCTCTAAAAAATTTGACCTCGCAATCAAGGATAAAAAGGGTGTTGAAAATGTTGTAGCTGATCACCTATCTATGATGAAATTCAAAGAAAACTCAAATCACATGTCTGTGTCTGATTCATTTCCTAATGAACACCTATACTCTGTGAGTGACTGCCCTTGGTATACTGACATAGCCAATTTCTTAGTTACAGGAGTCATTCCAAAATTCTTAGGGACTCAGGCTCAAAGGAAATTCCTTTCTGATGTTAGACACTATGTGTTTGATGATCCATACCTCTATAAGTTCTTCCCTGGCCAATTCATTAGAAGGTGTGTCCCAGAATCTAAACAAGAGTCCATCATTGAATTCTGTCATAGTGAGGCATGTGGAGGTCAATTTTCCTCTAAGAACACATCTGATAAGATTCTTCAGTGTGGTCTATTATGGACCACCCTCTCAAGAGACTCCTAAATTTTTTGTCAATGCTATCCTATGTTTCAAAAAGTAGGGTCAATCACAAAAAGGAATCAATTTCCACTCACTCCCATCTTAGTGATTGAAATCTTTAATAGTTTGGGAATTTATTTTATGGATCCCTTCCCAAACTCTAGGGGATACCTCTAAATCCTATTAGCTATTGATTATGTCGCAAAATGGGTTGAATACATTCTAACCAAGTCTAATGACCGTCATGTTGTGATCTGATTTTTGAAAGAGCACATCTTTTCTTGATTTGGAATTCCTAGGCCTATAATCAGTGATCGTGGAACTCATTTTTGCAGTCGTCCATTCTCATCACTCATGGAAAAGTATGTAATTTCTCACAAAGTTTCCACTTATTACCACCCACAGACTAATGGTCAAGCAGAGTTAGCCAATTGAGAAATCAAATAGATTCTTGAGAAATCTGTTAAACCATCTAGGAAGGATTGGTCAAGAAACCTCTTAACTGCTCTTTGGGCCTATCGAACTGCATATAAAACCATTTTAGGAATGTCCCCATATAGGTTGGTTTATGGTAAATAATTCCATTTGACAATGGATATTGAACATAAGGCTATTTGGGAAATTAAGAAAATGAATTATGACCTCTCATTGGCCGAAACAAAAAGGAAATTAGATCTCAATGAACTTAAGGAACTTAGGATGGAGGCTTATGAAAATTAAAGGATCAATAAAGCTAAAGTAAAATCCTACCAATCTCAAAATATTAAAACCAAACACATTGTACCAGGTAAAACTATTCTATTTTATAGTTATAAAATACATTTAAACCCAGGAAAGTTGAGGTCTAGATGGTCAGGTCCATCCATAGTGCATAAGGTGTACCCCCATGGGGCTGTTGAAATTCAAGATCCCACCAATGGTCAAACATTTAAAGTTAATGGTCATAGAGTCAAACCATTCATAGAACCATTCCCAAAAAATGAAGTTGATGAAGAATTGTGTGAACCTACCATAGATGATGAAAATAATTAATCAATTAGGTGTCCAAGTCGAGCTAGTGACATTAAACCAAATCACTGCATGGGAGGAAACCCGTGGTTTTCATCTTTGTGAATCATATTTTTTTTAAAATAGGATTAATGAATCATTTTGATATTTAAAAAAAATATACCGATGACCTATTCTTCTATTATGAGTACGGATAGGTAAGAAAGGGGAGCTCCATACTCATCGGTGTCGCGTGGTGTGATCTTTGATTAATACCTTACCCAGAAATTTAAAAAGAAAAAAATGTATCATCGGTTTATTTTATTTTATTTTTATGTGTTTTTAGGTTAAAATAAAAATAAAAAACATAAATAAAAATATAATAATAATAAAAAAAGGTACACGTCATAGGTCGTGGGTCAAACCCTGTCAGAACTGGCAAATCCGCGGGCAATCGAACCCAGGACCGAAGGGAGACATGGGTGCACACTTACCACTAACCTATGGCTTATTGTGGTTCCTAATTCTATAATTTTTATATATATACTTATATTTTACTTTATATATATATATATAGTTTTTTTGTTTTGTTTGTTTGTTTTCCCTTTTTTCTACTAGGGAATTCTCAAAGTGACATCGAGATCAAGGGATTAAAAGAGAGTAACAAGAATTTCAACTTCAACCACTAGGTTACTTCATTCCATGATCCTCATTTTCAATATACTTTTTGAACCCTAATTATCTAACTATACCCCCTTCTAAATTTTCTTTTCTTTAAACACTGGAGACAGTGTTATTTTAAATTGGGGGGGGGGTGAGATAAAATAAAAAAAATTTCTTTTCTGTCAAATAAATGAATGATTTGAAAAAAAGTGTGCCTTAGTGGAAGGAAAAATTTATTTAACCTTGAATATGTTAATACACATTGCACACTTTGAAACTGAATATCAAATAATTTATCATGCCCTGATTCTGATTTTAATCCATATATAATTTCACGAGCATAGATATTTTGGAAAGTGTGGTTGTCTAATGTGAAATTTCATCGTTTATATTTTCATCCATATAATAAAATATCACAAAAAACATCCTTTAGATAGTGTGGAATTAGTTTGAGTTCATGGGGTCCCCCCCATAGATAACATAGATTTAGTGATCATTTTATTTTTAATATGCGTATTCAATAAAAAAATAAAAAAAAACAATAAATTTGCACGTAGAGCAATGAAATGACCTAATGTGTGGATTTTGGCACTTGGGGATTGTGACTCCATAGTTGTCTGGCCTAGAGTTAGTAATTTTGTCTCTATTTTTGGTAATTTGAATTTTTTTGAATTAGTTAACTCGAGATGATGCCTGAGTATGCGGGCTTCACTTGGTGCCCTATGGTCTTTGAGCCTAGGAGTCATCGACAAAGTCTCGCTACAGGGGTTGAATCTTTTGAGTGCAATTTCAAATACCATGGAAAAATTGCAAAAAAAAAAAACAAAAACAAGAAAAATTGAATAATCATCTTAATATTGAAATGTGATTCCACCTAGCACTTCCATCATTTCCCTCTTGAATAAAGATGAACCCCCCGTGTCTATTGTGATACACAACACATCCTGATACTTAATTGATATTGGATGAAATATTGAAATGAATTTGAACAAAGGAATGGGCATGGGATTGGGATATGCTTATGAAACTGTCTTGTATTAAAATATTTTTATGGGTTTCATGATTGTTTGGTATAAGGTTTTTTGATGGTCATTATGTATTAAAATGTTTTAGGAAAAGAGAATTTGAATTTCATATTGTTGAGATATATTTTGCTCGGGACTAGAAAAACTCAAGTTGTGGGGTGTTATTAGACACTAAATGAGGCTAATATTAATTGTTAATATATATAATATTCAGGTGCTTCATTATTAATAAACACCATTTTATTAAATTTTACACTTTTAACATCATTTCACGTTATGATTATAATTTCTTCTTAAAATGCACTTTGATGTCATACATTTTTTAACATCATATAAAGTTACCAATGCTCTTGATTTTATTTTCATATTTAATTTTCAGGTTTATAATTATATTGGGAACAATTCATACTTGTGGAGTGTTATAAGATTCATATTTGAAGACCACCAAAATGGGATTTCATGCAAACAATTCTGGAGAAGGCTGATTGGACACCAACCCACTGATGAGAATGTGGGGCCCAACATACAAGCCCAATGAAGCCCAAATTTCTTATGATGATAGAATAAATATAAAGGAACAAATATGTATTTAGTAGATAGAGATAATTTGTCCTACATGGTGGTTATGAAGGAATCCCAATATGGAGATAGAATTCCGGGCCAGATTCTGAGGCCCATAAAATCAGCCCACTAATTTAATCATATCTAGGAAACCACAAATCCATTTGGGCTAACATTTTACAGAGATCTAGAAGATATCCATATATTAACTTTTTTATTCAATGGAACACTCTAATTAGGCTATCTAGAAGGCCATTTAGACTTGTATGTTCTGTGGAGGAAAGATGGCTTCCACCTTGGGTCTAGGATAAGGAATTCCACTCTCCCTTACTTTCCACCACCCTAGGCCTACCATAATCAAGTGGGATGATTTGTACTATTGGTATTTCTAACCATGCCTCTTGGTATTACTATTTAAGGTGGTGTTAGTGAAGGAGTTGATAATCCTTGGAGCTTTATTTTCATTGTAATGTTATTATGTCGATTTGGCTTTGTAACGTTCTTCTTTATCATGTAAGTTATTCGAATCACCTTAGTTCTTAATAAAATTTCTTCCTTTAAACTTATTTTGATTTTATTTATATCATTTTGATACCGTTTCCTAAAAGTTAGAATTTATTCACACCATACTTTGTGTAATTTATCACACAATGGTGGAGTAATCGATTTAGGTTATTTTTTTTACTTCATCAATTCCACCCTCGTAAGTCTACTTCTCACTACCATTGAGGGAATGTCATCAATGTAGGGCTAAATAATTTATGGTTTGATCCAAGGGAGTTGGAAGGGGCTATATTGAATGCTATTTCTCACTATATAAATGTTTATTAATTTCTTTTATTTGAGTTTCTTTTATTCAATGATTTTCTTTCTTCCTCTTCTATATTGAATTTAATCACCCCACTTTTATGTGATAATAAGATACTTCACATTTGAGTGCCCATGAAAATGATCCTAAAAGTGTATAGGTGATTAGCATGTGTTTTTGAAGGTGTTTAACCATCCAGTTATGAGATTAGTTTGAATTCATTGAATGAATCCTTATCGAGTTAATGAAATTTAAATCTTTAAAAAGGAATTCATCCAATCCACCCGAAGTGATAACCTAGGATAAAATCATTATATTAATTTTAATTAACTTAAATTTATTAGTGATACCTTAAACCCATCTAAAATCAACCCAATCTGGCCACTTCGTAGCCAAAAAAAATCCATATAATGTACGTGTCTGTATGTTACTTGTTAGGTCTCTATGGATTCAATAACCCAAGCTAAACTACAAGGACCGTTCTACCTTCATCTCTTGGGTAAATTTGATCGTGAATCAAATTTCAGAACTATTTCTGGGGACCTAAGTAAGTCATATCAACACCTATTCTATTCTCCCCCAATTCATCCATTCTCACCCAAGATCTCTTATCTTGTCCCTTTCTCATTTTTTTCTTTTGGCGCATCTCCGCCAACACCCGTGATCAATAAAACCAACTAGTTATGGTGGATTGTCTTGGGGTGGGGGAGTCAAGTACACCAAGGGAACTCATTACATTAGATCCTAATCTTCCTAATAACCCTGAGTCAAAAATTGAGCCCATTTAAATGGAAGGTCTTCAAAGAAACCAACTCATAAAAATGGGTGGGAACCAAAATGGAAACCCAAATGAGGCAGCGCCAAACTTGGGGAATGGAGTTGATAAAACAATGAATGACTAACTCACACCTTCCTGGACCAATTCCCCCTCTTGAATTAGATACAATTCCCTATGAGACTCCAAATACATCTTTAAACCCCAAGTCCTAAACCACATTCCCACATTCCATGGAATGGAGTCTGAGATGCCCTACCTTCACGTTAAGGAGTTAAATGACATTGTAGAAACCATGTGTCCACCACATCAACTAGAATCAGCTAAGATGAGGATATTTCCTATTTATTTAAATGATCGAGCTAAAAATTGGCTAAACAATTTGAGACCATCATCCATCAACTCTTGGGACTAACTATAAGGAGAATTCTACAAAAAATACTTTCCCCACCACAAAACAATTGCACTTAAAAAGAGCATCCAAAAAGTTTTTGAAAAATAGGGAGAGTCATTCTATGAAACATGGGAGAGGTTCAAAGACACTCTAAACATGGTTCCACACCATGATTTTTTTATTCCCGAACAAGTGAGAATTTTATATGAAGTGTTGGGTTCGGGTAACAAACAATTCATTAACATGATTTGTAATGGATCCTTTAAAAACAAACCCCAAATGATGCATACGGGTATCTAGAAAAGCCTAGCTAAACAAAACCAAACATGGGGAACTTCACCTTATTCTGAAAAGCCACAAAGAACTACTAGAATTCATACACTTAGAGAAGAGGAAAGTCTTAGGGCTAAACTCGCAGCACTCTATAGTAAGGTTGAAGAGATAGACCTTAGGAAAGTCCACGAAATCCAAACTATAGACCCTGTTTGCACAATTTGTGATAAAAATGACAATCAAACAGAAAACTGCCCAACCATTCCATCCATCAAGGATGTTATTTTAGGAGGACCCCTAATAGAAGTAAATTCCTCAAACTTTCAAAAGCCTCAATACCAAAACTCCTTCAACCCAAGGTATAATTACCACCTAGGATTCCACTGGAAAGATAACCAATAACCTATCCAACCACAGGGACAAAATCCTTACCCCCTTCAGAACTACCACCCCCATAACCGGTTCCAAAACCAACCCAACCAATACCAATATCCACTAGTCCATTTTCAACAAACCATCCCACCTCCAAAATATCCCCCTGGGGTAAACCAATCTTCTCAAACACTAACCCAAACTGTTCCACAAATCCTACTAGAAAAATTGTGAAAAAAATAGAAATAATGAACTTAGAAGTATCTTTCATTAAATAAGAAATTCAAACCATAAAAACTGGAAATAAAACCATTCCTACTCAGGAGATACCATCCTCAAATTTAAAGGGAGAGTCGTGTTGCACTCAAAAAACTCATGAACAACTAAAGGCTGTGACTTTTTTAAGAAGTGGGAAATCAATTGAGAAACCTTAAAAACTAATTCAGAACCCATATGAAGATTCAAACTTGGACAAAAATTCAAATGAACCAAATGATCAAACTAAAAAACATGATAATGTTGTCAAAGAAAAAAATCTTCATCAAAAAACCCCAAAACCTGCACCATTTCCTAAATGCATGAGGTGGAAAACCAAGCCTGAGTTGGGTAAAAAATTGAAGGAAATCTTCTCACAAGTCAAGTTAAAAATTCCCCTTCTCGATGAAATCCAACCATACCTGCCTACACAAAGTACCTTAAGTACTTTTTCACTTTTAAAAGAAAATTTTCACATAAAAACCAAGTCCTTTTAGAATCTAATGTGAGTACCACCATTCAAGGGACCGTTCCTCCAAAGTTGAAAGACCCTGGTTTCCCTTACATCAATGTTGAACTAGGAGAGAGAAAAGTTTTCAGGGCCTTGTGTGACCTAGGTGCTAGTGTCAATCTCATCCCCTATGTTGTGTACTGCTAGTTAGGCCTAGAAGAGCTCCAACCCACATCTGTCACACTTCAAACTGCTAATCGTAGCATTATGGTTCCAGAGATGATTTTTGAGGATGTTCTGGTAAAGGTAGAAAAATTCATCTACCCTGCTAACTTCATTGTCCTTGAGAACCATCCAAACTTAGGAAATAAGGAACAAACCCCAATCATCCTTGGTCATCCTTTCCTTGCTACAATCAACTATGTTACCCAAGTCCAAAACAGGAACATGACCATCATCATTGGAAACATGAGTCTAGACTTGAACATCTATAATTCAAGCTCACAAATAGGGGATGATGAGGACATTCCTGAAGTAAACATGATAGAAAGCATTAATAATGAATCTGAAAAATAGCAAGGAAAATTTGATGGATGTTTAAGTCAGGGTGAGATTGATTTCCTTTTTTCAAATGAAGGATGTTTATCTCCTTGGCTTGAATCATTTTCCAATTGCTCTTATGATGAAGTATTAGATCCAAAAATCAGTGAAACCTTTCAAGAATCCACTTTCATAGAGACCACTCCAACTTACTACCCTAAATCTGATCAAGCCAATCCAGTAGCTGAACCATCTACATGTGGGTAATCAATCCTATCTAAAACTCTAGGAAACAAAACTGATCTTGATCCAATGTCCCAATATTCTGCTGAAATTCTGAACCAACCTGATCTTGAATTGAAGGAACTTCCCATTGAACTAAATTATGCCTTCCTAGTAGAAAATAAAACACATCCTATTGTCATTTCTTCTCCTCTTTAATCCAATCATGAGAGAATGATTCTATATGTCCTTAGAAAACATAAGAAAATCATTGGTTGGACCCTGTCTCATATTCCTAGGATTAGCCCACACATTGGGACTTATAGGATTGTTCTGGAATTTGATTCAAAGCCATGTCGTCAATGAATCAATCCTAATATCATGGAAGTAGCGACAAAAGAACTTCTGAAATTGTTAAAAGCTGGTATCATCTATCAAATAGATGAGAGTGAATGGGTGATCCCAATCCAAGTGGTTCCAAAAAAGGCTGGAATCATAGTGATAACCAATTAGGATGGAGAGATTCTTCTAACAAGGTTGACTAGTGGTTGGAGATTTAGCATCGACTATAGGAAGCTAAACTCATTTACCAATAAAGACCATTTCCCCTTACCATTCATTGACCAAGTCCTTGAGAGGGTGGCAGGTCATGCCTTCTACTGTTTCATAGATGGGTAAAAGGGGTAAAATTAGATTGAGTTATCCCTAGAGGATCAAGGGAAGACTACATTCACCTGTCCATTCAGCACATTTGCCTTCAAATGCATTCCGTTCAGTTTATGCAATGACCCTGAAACCTTCTAGTGGTGCATGATGGGAATCTTCTCAGACATGATACGAGATTTTCTAGAGGTATTCATGGATAACTTCTATGTGTTTGAGGATACATTTGAGGGATGTATGAGGAATGTGGAGAGAGTCTTGTCAAGATGTGAAGAAATGAATCTGGTCCTAAACTGGGAAAAATTCCATTTCATGGTTAAAGAGGGACTAGTTCTAGGCCATCTAGTCTTAGGTATGGGGATTGAAGTTGATAAATCCAAGGTTGACATCATTCATCACCTTCCATCACCTAGAAATATTAAGTAAGTGAGGTATTTATTAGGACATGCTGGTTTCTATAAAATATTTATAAAGGACTTTAGTTCAATCTCCCGTCCCCTTTGTGCTCTCCTAGAAAAGGATGCTCTATTTGTTTGGATAGAAAGCTGTGAGGGTTTATTCTCAACCATCAAATCCGCTCTCACCTCTCCTCCCATTATGAAATCTCCAAATTGGAACCTTCCTTTCGAACTTATGTGTGATTCTAGTGACTTTTCTGTAGGATCTATGTTAGGAAAATGTTTTGATAAAACTTCTTATGTCATTTCTTATTCAAGAAAATCCTTAAATGATGCCCAAATCAACTACACCACCACTGAAAAAGAGTTAGTTGCTATTTTGTTTGCCTTAGATAAGTTTAGGTCATACCTTTTAGGATCCCCCATCACTGTGTTCACTAACCATTCTACACTAAAATACCTCTTCCAAAAACAACATGCTAAGGATAGAATGATTAGGTGGGTCCTTCTTTTATAAGAATTTGACATCACAATTAAGGATAAAAAGGGTCTTGAAAATGTTTCATATGATCACCTCTCTAGGATGGAATTCAAAGACAACTCAAATCACCTTACTATGTCTGATTCATTTCATGATGAACACCTATACTTTGTGAGTGACTGACCTTGGTATGCTGACGTAGCCAATTTCTTAGTTACATGAGTAATTCTAAAATTATTAAGGACTCTAGCTCGAAGGAAATTTCTTTTGGATGTTAGACACCAAGTGTTTGATGATCCATACCTTTATAAGTTATGCCCCGACCAATTAATTAGGAGGTGTTTCCCAGAATCTGAACAAGAGTCCATCCTCAAATTCTGTCCTAGTGAGGCATGCATATGTCACTTTTCCTCTAAGAAAAAATCTGCTAAGATTCTTCAGTGTGGTCTTGTCTAGACCACCCTACCAAGGGACTCCTATATATTTTTTCAAAGTTGTAATAAGTATCAAAAATTAGGGTCAATCACTAAAATGAATCAAATACCACTCACTCTAATCTTAGTGATTGAAATCTTTGACTACTGGGGAAATGATTTTATGGGTCCCTTCCCAAACCCTAGGGGATACCTCTATATCTTCTTAGCTGATGATTATGTCTCAAAATGGGTTGAATCCATTCCAACCAAGTATAATAACCATCATGTTGTGATTCTATATTCGAAAGAGCACATATTTTCTTGATTTGGAATTCCTAGGGCCATAACCAGTGATCGATGAACTCATTTTTGAAATCGTCCATTCTCATCACTCATGGAAAATTATGGAATTTCTCACAAAGAGTCCATTGCTTTCCACCCAAAGACTAATGGTCAAGCTGAGTTAGCCATTCGATAAATCAGAAAAATTCTTAAGAAAACTTATAAAACATATAGGAAAGATTGATCAAGAAAACTCTTAGATGCTCTTTGGGCCTATCTAACCACATATATAACCATTTTAGGAATGTCCCCATATAGGATGTTTTATGGTAAAGCATGCCATTTTCCCGAGGATATTGAACATAAGGATTTTTGGGAAATTAAGAAAATTAATTATGACCTCTCATTGGTCGAAACAAAAAGGAAATTAGATATCAATGAACATAAAGAACTTAGGATGGAGGCTTATGAAAATTCCAGGATTAATAAAGCTAAAGCACAAGCCTACCAATCTCTAAATATTAATACCAAACACATTGTACTGGGTAAACATATTCTTTTGTATAGTTATAAACATCATTTACACCTAAGAATGTTGAGGTCTTGATGGTCAGGTCCATACATAGTGCATAAGGTGTACCCCCATGGGGCTGATAAAATTCAGGATCCCACCAATGGTCAAACATTTAAAGTTAATGGTCATAATGTCAAACCATTCATATTACCATTCAAAAAAAAAATGAATTTGAAGATGAATTGTGTGAAACTACCTTAGATTAAGAGAATAATTAATCAATTAGGGGTCCAAGTTGAGCTAGCGACATTAAACAAAAGCGCTGCGTGGGAGGCAACCCGTGGTTTTCATTTTTTCCAATCATCTTTTTTAAAATAGGATTAATGAATCATTTGAAATTTTAAAAAAATTTATTGATGACCTATTCTTCTATTATGAGTATGTATGGGTATGGAAGGGGAGCGCCATACTCATCCATGTCACGTGGTGTGATCTTTGAGTAATACCTTACCCAAAAATTTAAAAAGAAGAAAATGCATCATTGGTTTATTTTATTTTGTTTTTATGTGTTTGTAGGTTAAAATAAAAAAACAAAAACAAAAACAAAAACAAAATATAATAATAATAAAAAAGGGACACATCGTAGGTCGTGGGTCAAACCCCGTCACAACCAGCGAGGCCACGGGGAATCGAACTCGATACTGAAGGGAGATAGGGGCGCACACTTACCACTGGCCTATGAATTATTGTGATTTCTTATTCTATAATTCTTATATATATACTTATATTTTAATTATATATATATATATATATATAGTTTTTTTGTTTTGTTTGTTTGTTTTTCCTTTTTTTCCACTAGGTAATTCTCAAAGTTACATCAAGGTCAAGGGATTAAAAGGGAGAAACAAAAATTTCAACTTCAACCACTAGGTTACTTCATTCCATGATCCTCATTTTCAATTTCCTTTTTGAACCCTCATTCTCTACCTCTACCACCTTCTAAATTTTATTTTCTTTAAACACTGGAGATAATGTTATTTTACGTTGGGGGGGGGGGGAGATAAAAAAATTTCTTTTGTGTAAAAAAAATAATGATTTGAAAAAAAGTGTGCCTTAATGTAAGGAAAAATTTATTTAACCTTGAACATGGTAATACACATTGCACACTTTGAAACTGAATATCAAATAATTTATCATGACATGATTCTGATTTTAATCCATATATAATTTCATGAGCATAAATATTTTGGAAATTGTGGTTGTCTAATGTGAAATTTCATCATTTATATTTTCATCCAAATAAAAAAAAGATCACAACGCACGTCCTTTGGATAGTGGGGTATTGGTTTGAGTTCATGGGGTCCCCCAAATAAATAGCATAGGATTGGTGATCATTTTAGTTTTATTATGAGTATTCAAAAAAAAAACAAAAAAAACAATAAATTTTCTTGTAGAGCAATGAAATTCCCTAATGTGTGGCTTTCAGCACTTGAGGATCGTGGATCCATATTTGTCTGGACCAAAGTTAGCAATTCTATCTCTATTTTTTGTAATTTGAATTTGTTTTTGACCGAGTTAACTTGATATGATTCCCAAGTATGTGGGCTTCACTTGGTGCCCTAAGGTCTTTGAGCCTGGTAGTTGTCGCCAAAGTCTCACTACAGGGGTTGACTCTTTTGAGTGCAATTTAAATTACCGTGGAAAAATTGAAAAAAAAAATTAAATACTCATCTTAATATTGAAATGTGATTCCACCTAGCACTTCCATCATTTCCCTCTTGAATAAAGATGAACTCTCTTGTCTATTGTGATACACAACACATCCTCATACTTAATTGGTATTAGATGAAATATGGAAATGAATTTGAACGAAGGAATGGGCATGGTATTGAGATCTGCTTATGAAACTATCTTGTATTAAAATATTTTTATGGGTTTCATGATTTTTTGGTATAAGTGTTTTTGGTGATCATTGTGTATTAAATTGTTTTTGGAAAAGGGAATTTGAATTTAATATTGTTGATATATATTTTGCTCGTGACTAGAAAATCTAAAGTTGGGGGTGTGATTATCCACTAAATGAGGCTAATATTAATTGTTAATATATATAATATTCATGTGATTTATTATTCATAAACACCATTTTAGTTGATTTTACACTTTGAACATCATTTCACATTATGATTGTAGTTCCATCTTAAAATGCACTTTGATATGAAACATTTTTTAACATCATTTAAATTACCCAATTGTCTTGATTTTATTTTAATATTTAATTTTCAGGTTTCTAATTATATTGGGAAGAATTAATAGTTATGGAGCGTTAAAATATTCACATTGTAAGACCAACAAAATGTGATTTCATGCAAACAATTCTGGAGAAGGCAGAATGGACACCAGCCCACTGATGAGAATGTGGGGCCCAACATACAGGACTAATGAAGTCCATATTCGGTGGGAAGATAGAAGAAATATATATGAACAAATATTTATTCATTAGCTAGAGCTAATGCAGTTTCCAAGGTGGTTATTAAGGCTGCCCAATATGGAGATAAAATTCTGGGCCAGATTCTGAGGCCCATAAAACCAGCCCACCAATTTAATCATATCTCGGCAACCACAATTCCATTTGGGCTGAAATTTTACAAAGAGCTAGGATAAATCAGGTTATTCACGTTTTTATTATATGGCCCACTCTAATTCATCCATATATAAGGCCATTTAGACACATATGTTCGGTGGATGAAAGCTGGATGCCACCTCAGGTCATGGATAAAAAAGTCCACCCTCCCTTACTTTCCACCACCCTAGGCCTACCATAATCAAGTGGGATTCTTTGTAATATTGGGAGATCAACCAATGACTCTTGAGATTCCTATTTAAGGAAGTGGTAGTGAAGGAGTTGATCATCCTTGGAGCTTTGTTTTCATTTTAATGTTATTATGTCGATTTGGCTTTGTAATGCTCTTCTTTCTCATGTAAGTTGTTCAAATCACCTTAGTTCTTAATAAAATTTCTTCCTTTCATCTTATTATATTTTTAGTCATATCACATTGATAACATTGCCTAAAAGTGTGAATTTATTCACACTATACTTTGTGAGATTTATCACTTATTGGTGGAGTGATCGATTTATGTTATTGTTTTTACTTCATCAATTCCACCCTCATAAGTCTACTTTCTGCTTCTGTTGAGGACATGTCATCAATGGAGGGATAACTATTTTATGGGTGGATCCAATGGAGTAGAAAGGGTATGGATTGAATGTTATTTCTCACTCTCTAAATTTTTATAAATTTTTTTATTTGAGTTTCTTTTATTCAATGATTTTCTCTCTTCCTCTTCCCTATTGAATTTAATCACCCACTTTTATGTGCTAATAATATCCTTTAACTTGGTGTGATCATGAAAATGATCCTACAATTGTATAGGAGATTAAAATGTGTTTGTGAAGGTGTTTAACCAGTAGGTTATGCGATTAGTTTGGCTTCATTAAATTAATCCTTCTCGAGTTAATGAAATTAAAATCCTTAAAAAAAATTCATCCAATCCACCCCGAGTGATAACCTAAGATCAACTCATTATCTTAATTTGAATTAACTTAATTCTGTTAGTGATACCTTAAACCCATCTAAAATCATCCCAATTTGGCCACTTCATAGCCAAAACAAATCCATAGAATGTATGTGTCTGTAGGTTACTTCTTAGGTCTTTGAGGATTCATTAACCAAAGCTAAACTACAAGGACCCTTCAACCTTCATCTCTTGGGTAAATTTGAGCGTGAATAAATGGAGGTGGTTGTTTATTGGTTGTAACACAAGAATATTTAAGTATTGAGAGTTTTATTTGGTCTAGCTAGATATTATAGGATGTTTATACTCTAATTCCCCTATATTGTGACTCCTATAACCTCATTAACAAGAAAGTATTGAGAATTTTTGTTAACTGACTAGTTCTATACTACATTAGAGTATTTAAAGGAGATGTTTGATAGTGATATAATCATTAATCTTCTGAAGGTTTGGTGGGGGGGGGAGGTGTTTCATTATAGGTTTTATATGATTCATTGGGTATTAGATAAGTTTGTGTGTTAATGAATATGAGGGAAGTAATCTATTATGGGTCTCGGTAGATACAACCTCGTGAATTTAAATATTCCACCCATGATCTTGATCATTCCATGGCGGTGTTCTCTTTGATATTTTTGCGACACTATATCATTAGTCTGAACTTTTTACTCTTCACATATCAGTAGAGCATGCAATATTTTAATTCCCAATGTGAATTGAATTTGTGAAAGATATATATGATGATGTTTCTGTAGGGTTATTATTTTTTGACATCCTTTACTCACAGTATATGGAATTTTGTGGTGGATTTCATGAGAATAAATTCATTTGGTTGTATTTTGTGTGATTTTGGAGAATCATAGAGATTCATTAAAGAGTTGGAATAATTTCACCTTGATGTGGGAGCTATTGATGGTAGATATTTTTTAATTATATGACAATGCATTTTTCCATAGTGTTGTAAGTGGAGGAGTCCCAACAATGGGATTCCAAGGCGGAGGTTTAAACAAATAATGTTTTTATAGTGATTATCTTGAATATTGGTTTGAGGATGGATAACATTAGGTACTAATCTAGGGAATTTTTTTCCTTCATTGATGTCTGTGGCAGTTATCTATGAATTATTTTATTCACCCCTAGTGGTGTATAATAGTGTGTTGAAGATGTATTGTGCTATGAGATATTTGTTTTGGTGGTCTAGGTTGATGTTTTATGTTACATACTTGTTTTATTAACTTTTGTTCTTCCAAAATGTTTGTGTTAACCATCATATTCTATATTATTTTCATTAGCTGCTCAATGTTCCACATTGTAAGTGGGATGAAATATTTCTGGAATTATTCAATGACTTAAATAGATATTTGGTTTGTTATGATGCTATAATTTTGGCCATGGATCATCTAAAAAATTCATCCCACTTCATAGTTATTATGGAGTGGATCTCAGTAGAGATTTTTTGAGCCAATATTTGGAGGATATAATGGGGACTCATGTGTTTATGAAGATGGTCATCAATGAATATGATCCCCATATAACCTTTACGGTATGGAGGGTCTCTAGTTATATTTTGGATCTATGATATTCCTTAGCAAAGTTTTCCATCTAAAAATTTAAAGTTAGATAGAGAAGACCATATAGAATTTAAAAGAAATATTCAACTCTTGCATTATAGATTTTTGTGTTTTATGGGTGAAAAACCTACCCTTTGTGGTGTTTTCTTACAAATATAGTTTCCACTCAACTATTGTAATGGAACCTTTTGATGTTTTGTATTATCAACCATTTCATTATCAATTATGATGGACCGAGGTTGGAGAGTTAGATATTCATAGACTGAAATTAATATAGAGTATGATAAAGAATGTATAGTTGATCCATGAGTGAATGAAGTTGCCACTTGATAATCATAAATCTTATGTTGATCATAGGAGGAGGAATAAAGTGATCAATTTCAGATATAAGGTCATCTTGAATAAATATCCTCATCATGGTAAATGATATTTTGGTCTTGGGAGAAAGATTTCTCAAAGGATTATTAGACCTTTCAAGGTTTTGTCTCAGGTTGGAGCCATATAGTATTGATTAGAACATACACCATAGATGGTCTAGATTCATGACAACCTCTATGTATCACAGATACACTAATATCTCCATGATTATTCTCACATCATTGATTAGGGTGATCTGGATGTTGATTATATTGAAACCTCTAGGAGAGTCCTATCAAGATCTAATAATGTTAAGATAAGGTTATATAGGGGAATGTTATTCCATTGGTTCATGTCCTATTGAAGCATGGTTGCTTGGATTTAAGAACATGGGAGTGGTAGTTGTATATGTGAACATAGTATCTACTGTTGTTTAATTTTGGATTACAAAATTAATATTTTTTCAACCTTATAATGATATATGTGACAGATTGTCTTTCTAGATCAATGAAGTTTCATTTTTTCTATGATTTTTCATCTGGTATGATGACAGTATTCCTTTTGTAGCAAGATACATGGGAGGTATCTCATGAGGTTGTTGTCTGGACTCCCTTTAACTTATTTTTGGTATTGTTTTAAATTTTCAAGGATAATAATTATTTGAGAGTTATCAGATGTATAGTCCTTGATTTTAAAACACATCCATTTGCATTTCACAAGGTTTTATGGTGTCTAGAAGGAGTTTGGAGTCTTTCACTCAATGAATTTTAAGTATTTTATTCATATTCACTAGAATAACCATGTGGTCAGTCGATTTGTTAATGTGGTTAGTTGTTTTTTCATATCACTTATTGGTATGTAAATGTGGTTAGTTAGTTTCTTTGTGCAGTTAATTCATTCAATTTTCTTATTTTGGTCCCATTTCTAGTTCTTTTTTTCATATGTATGATATATTCTTTATCCAAATTATTTTATCACGCTCTTTTATTTTTTTATTCATGTGGTCAATTTTTTCCTTTTCCAATTTTTGCCTCACAGTCAGTTCTTTTGGCTGTAGGGTCATTTTGAACCCTTTATTATTTTTTTGAGTCAGATTAGGTTACTTTGATCATGTAGTTAATTAATTCAATTTCCATGTTATGTTCATATGATCAATTCATTTGGTCATGTGGTAAATTAATAATTTTCCTATGTTTTTTGTGTCTTGGTTTATTTTTTGATCAATAAGTTAGTTCTTTTGGTCATGTGGTTTGTTCATTCCATTTCCTCTTTTGATATCATTGTTGGTTGTTTTTGTCATGTTTTTTGTTCATAATATTTCCAAATTTTGGTCTCATGTTCAGTTGTCTTGTTCATGCAGTTGATTAATACCTTTGATAAATTTGGATCTCATGATCAGTTTTTTCTTCTTCTTTCAGTCAGTTCATTCATTCACAAAATTTATTAAATTCATTTAGTTTCCCATATTTTCCAAAAATTCAAAGAATATTATGAATAAGAATATTTGATTTAAATAAGGAACAATAAGAATAAAACTAAGTTTTATAACCTGATTCAATGTAGATATTTAATTTCCTTGATTTCCCTTAATTTAGAGGCTTTAATTTATTATTTTCATATGGAATTTAATGTGATATAAATTAATATCAAATTAAAAGTGGGATTTCATTGAAATATAGAATTATGATATTATAAAATCTTATATTCTAAAATAAATATAATTCAGTCATTCATTTATTCTTTTATTTTCTTAAAATCGATTGAAGAGTAACATTTCCCCTCCGAGTCTCAAAATAATTCGGTAATTTTTTCATAGTTATCCCTGGAATTTCCATCTTCTCAGCTCATTGATAGATTTTAGTGCATAATCAAAAAATAATATTTCTTACATATAGGGGATATCTTAATTCTATTATTTTTAAAACGTGTGATCATATCATTATTTAGCTTAATTTTTTTAACTTAAAGTGATTAACCTTAAATAGACAACAATATAGTTACATAGCCTGAAAGAGAATTTTATAGTAATATGGAATCCATATAGGGAGAATAAAATAAATGTTCATATATTGTATAATATTGGTAATATATTTAATATTATTATTTCATTAATTGAAAAAGTTGTATCCCATATCGTATCTAAATATATTTATAATAATAATTTGGATATTTCATGTTAATTATATATTTTATATTATTGATGAAAATTTAAACAAGGGATATACATAAACCACATTTTGAGGCTTAAAATGTTGAGACTTTTAATTTATATATTTATTCAGGAAAGAAAAATATATTATCACATGAAGTAATATCAAAATTCTTGGTATATTTAGATAATATTTATGTAAATAATTATTGACATGTTAATTGGAAATGATGGAGTTTATAATCTTATGTACTATCTGATGTTGTTTTTTATGGTTTTTATTTATTTATTTATAGTGTGATATATAGTTGGAAGTATTTTTTTATAAAAAAATGATTAAAATGTGAAATATATGAATCCATATGTCACATAATTAAAAATTAATATACACGAACAAAATGATCACTACTCTTTTTTGAATTGAATGATCATATAATTAATTATTAGAAGAGTGTTTATGATTGATTTAATATATAATTAAATATTACCTTAGGATTACATGCTCATAGAACCATTTCATAATAATATAGTTATTTAAAGATGGAATAAAAATGGTTTGATTTTATAGAATATTTTTTTGGGGTTGAGAGATCCTATTTTATTGAGATGAAGGCATAAATGCTTTGATGACATGGCCTTAGTTCCTTCTACCAAGGTGAAAATTAGAAATTTGAAATGTATGTGTTCTCTAGTAATTTAGAGACTTGATGTTTTTTATTGATAACATATTGTTTTTAGAATGGTTTTATGTTTAATTCTTAGGTTGTATTTGGGTATTATGGTATGAGGGGGGGGGGGTGAGTTTCCCTTTTAAAATAAAATTAAAAATCCATGTCTAAAAACATCTTTACAAAACACTGAAGAAATAAAAAAATGATTCAATATTGAATAGACATGAATAAAATAAAATCGGAATAATAAAAAAAGAGTGAATTTGAAAATTTGAGTAAAATAATTATTATGTGATTAATTGATGGATTAAATAATTTGAATAAAATATAAAAACAAATAAATAATTATTTAAAATAGTGGAATGTAAATGTGATAAGATATTTTACATGGAAGTTAAGTAATAGATATAAAAGGGACTCTAAATCTACTACCTTAATCTCTAAAGTATTTAATGTATCAGTACCTTGTATTTAATGGTATTCAATATATGAAAATTATCCCATACTTATTAGGTTATACCAAGAAACAATAATTACAATAGACACTTCATATTTAATGATAAATCTAGAAACCTCAAGAAGATTATTATCTTGCCTTATTAATGGAATGGAATGAAAACCATGGTCTCTAAAATTTATGGCTGTGACACCAAATTAAGATGTATGGGGAATATGAGGATATTTATAGGAAGAAATATCTTTGTAGATTCATCTCAATTATCTTAGATAATATGATAAAATCATGGGTAGAATGAGAATAATATAAATAATTGAATGAATATAAGAATTTTTTCACACACTCTAGAAGGAGAAGTTGAATTTAGAATATGAGATTCTTGAGAGAGAAATTGAGAAATTGAGAACCTTAGCATTGGAGATCGGATGAGTTTGTGTGTTTTTATTGATTACCATGACCTACCATGGTATCCATTTTTAGAATCCAACTCATACAATAATATTTTATAATCCTTCCGGGGTCTATAAGTTGATGATATCCAATTTCAATTATTTTTTACAATAATAAAATCTATGCTCATAGATTTTATCCAAAATACACTAGGTACTTGGTATCCTTCACTGTCTAGCCAGTGGGCTCCCTGGATATTACTTCTTGCTGACTACTACTATCAGTTGGCTCGTGGTCTCCTTGTGAAAATATATTATTTTCCTTTAGAATTGACTATGTGGTTCTCCTCCACCTAGTAGCTGGTGGGTTCCTTCTAGATTATTGCGGTCCTACGTATGCCACTAGTTGGACAATGTCACTACACGGGTTGTCTAGTGCTACTGATAGGATATGGATCCATGAAGAGGATTTTTGACTTCCATCAATGGGTCTCCAGGTTTCTTCTAAACTTATTCTAAGGCTTTTAGACCTCTATTAGGATATAAAAAAAGATCCTTTAAGGGTTTCCATCAAGTTATAATCAAGGATACTTTCACATCCCATGAATGAAAAAATTAAAAAGTTTAAGAGAGTTTGGGATAATTAAATTAATGGAATGTATAGAAGCACAACATATTTTCATGAGATCCCTAGGCTGTAATTATAGTTAAAGTATGGGATGGTAGTAAATATTATATAATTCTTGATGGAATGAGACTTATAGTGGTTTGGGCGTTTTCAATGTGGGTATTTCCCATTAAATTAATTTAAATCATTCATAATAATTTCATCTTATATAGAAAACCATAATATATACATTTGATCAGTTTGCAACTATTTGAAGTATTTTGGTTCTATGAACTATTGGTGAATCATTTATGTGGTATCTTAAGATGAGTCTTAGAGTACCAAAATAATTAATGATATTATAAATTGATCTAATAAATGAAAATAGTAGTTTTTTATTAATATCATATGAGTTCAAAGTTGAGAATATAATAAAAATAATTAAAAGAATCATCAACACTTAGATTAATAGGATTATAATGTTAATCAAGGAATAATATTAATTAATGGTTAATAAATTATCTAAAACTGAACGTGATTCTTGTATGATTACAAGATATCTTGATGTTAATGGTTGTTTTTAGGAATCCCTATGTGAATAATTTGATAGATTAGTCTCATGAATGGTGGATTCCCTTACATTGGTTTAGGGTGGTATTATTTATATTTTATGACATAATATGCTTCCCCACCTAAGTCGATAAGGAAAACACCACCCAAATGGTTCAAGGGTGGTCTACAACATCCATGATGGTAAGATTAAATTTTCCTAAGTTCCCACACTCCCCAATAAATCATTGGATGTAAATATTAGGATTAAAATATTGGAATATAATGTCATATGGTATAGGGTGTGTCCCAACAATGGTTGTGAAAAATATAAGTTTTCAATACATTTACATACAAGCTGTAATGGCTTGATGTGAAATGCATACTCGTATATAGTCATTTTGGATATGGTTTCTAATCAGTGTACTTCTATGAGATATGACTTCTTTAGGTATAATCTATTTACATAGGTTCAAGTGGAATATAGATATACACGTGGTTATATATTGGATAGTGATAGTGATGAGATTAATATATGGACTAATTCCAACATGAGATGGTGAGAACTACATGGGACTAAGGTGAGTAGGGACTAGACCTAAATCACATTAGGGTTAGTCTATATAATGAATTTTTGAGCACATGATGCATGGAATTGGGCATTATAGTGAAAATATAGCAGATTAGTGGAAGTGAAGTACCCCAATTTATGTATATTATTTTGATATATAATGTTTTATTTCTATGTGTTATATGGTGATATTTTCATGGTGAGGATGAGAAAAGTAATATTATCCTTTTATGGAATGAGATAATTTAATTTATTTATTCACTTCACTTTAGTATACATCTATCAATAATTTTCATGAGAGGTTTCAGGAAGGATTGTCCTAATTGTAATATTATAATAATCCTATGTGTATATAAATTATTTTTAGGTCTGAAGAAAATGTTGGTTATCTGTCTCCACATTACATATATAGAAGAGTTATTGATAATCTTTCAAAAGTTACTGGAGATTATTTTCTCGTCTTAGTATTACATTTAGTACTTACTATTTTTCTTTCAGTTTATGCATGGAACTATATGTATTGTAATTCCTTATAGTTTATACATGGTTTTGGTTGGTGATTTATCCTTATTATCTCTTACTCCTTAAACTATATAGATAGAAATTCCTCCTATGTGAATTATTGTTATACCCTTTATATTTTTCTTCATATCACGGCCTATGGGAGACGGGATTTCAGTGCTATTATCTCTTATATTTCATTATCATCATGGGGGTACCTTTAGAGGAGGGGTTATGGATTTTTTTTGAAATTCTATTTAAATTGTTTAAATGTTTATATATTAAAAAAACCGTATGAAGGATCATTTAAAATAAAAATAATCATTATAAAATAAAAAAATTAGAAACCAACACCATTGAATTCTTCTCAATTTTCTTAAGTGATAAGAAAATTAGCAGTATATTATTTTATGAAAAAAATTATGAGTTTCATTTAACTGTTGAAAAATGTTTGAGGGTATATATTTTAAGAATATTTTAAAATTATAGCTCATATGTTGTTATTGGTAATGAAATTTCATCACCCATGATCAAAATTTTTTCGAATAAAGCACAATTTCATGTTAAAATTTTGTTTCATCACTAAATTTTAACTTATAGCGATTTCATTTATTATACTTCAACCTATGTATCTTACATTATTCAAAAACAAAATTAGAGAACTTCTATTATTGGTTTATTTGGTATATAATATATTCTATCATCTATAAAATACCTATGCAATGATATTATATTTCTATATATATCTCAACAAATGACTAAAAAGGATATTCAGGTTTGGTTTCTTTAATTCATTGACTAGTAAGAATACATATATAATTATAAAATATTAATCATTAAAATTTCATTAATGGTTAACTTTTATATTTTAGTTTACATTGAATGTTATCAATATTCTATCCATATGAATTAAAAACATATTAGTTATGCACCTTACTTAGACAATTTCATGAATAATCTAATGGTTTTTTAGATTCAGAAGTTTTATTCAGTTATATTAGTAAATTTATCTTCAATTTTCCATATTCTATATGTTTTTATAATTAATATAAAAATAAGAAAATTTATGGAAGGTATTTCATTTGTTTTATTTGTCAAAAAATAAATCTAATCAAATTAATTATGTACTTGTGATGGTATATAAATTTTATATTATTCAACGAAATATTTATCTTCCATATATTAATGATGTTTCTTATTATAAATTTTTTATTCTAGAACCACATTGTCATATTCAAATAGAATGTTTTGAATGTACTTATTATATTTTTGACTCATTTTTGAGATTACATTGATCAAAATTATGATTTATTTTTATAAGGTTAGTTTCATTACACCTATTAAATTTTAAACTATCATAATGTATTATTAATGTTATAATATTTTTCAAAATTTTATGACTTTCCAATAATGTTTTATTAAAATTGAAAAATGATATAAACCATCATCAAGGATTATTGATAGAATATTTTATATGACTAATTAATTTTTAGATGTATATTTAAAAGGTTATTGCTTGTATATTTCTTGGAAAATAATATTATAGTACAATTTAGAATGTGTTTATATAAAAAATTTAATATTATTACTGCTATTGGTCTATAATTTTTTTTATTTTAATAGGAAATGGGTTATACTATTGTAAGATGTTTAAAAAACCATATATTTTCATATTAGTAATTTTTTTCCTTGTTCAAAGTCTATTCGTGAATTGGTTATTATAATAAAATATTTTATAAGAAGTTTTTAATCTTAGTTATTATAATAATAATATCCTTCGCTAGAGAAATACTCTAGGGACCAAAAATCTATTATAAAAAATGAAAATATGGAGTTTTACAAATTTCTAAGAAAACAATCTGAAATAGAATCAAAAGATTTTTATTTTAGTAGGTGTGTTAAAATTAGTTTTTTTAATTGATGTGAAAAACATATAGTAAACACCAATTATATTAGTGTATCCTTTAGGCTAATTCAAGAATGTAAAATAACATTAATTGAGAATTTTTTCAGAAGAGTAATTAATTTATTGATTAAAGTGATGAATTGTAAAGATATTACTAATTAATAAATTAATTATAAATTATGATTTAATGTAACTAATGAATTACAAGTAATTAGTTAGTGGAATTGTTTATAATTGTCGTAATTAATGTTTTTGTGGCTAAATGTATAATATATTTTGAAAAATAAATAAAAATTGGAACAATGAATTTGGATGGTTATGTGGTTGTGGTGTTGTGTTATTTTGTAATCATATGTGACAATAGTTTATGTAAATGGAGAATGTGTAATGATGGTATGTTTCTAGAGATGGTTTGTAGGTTATTGACCATATATCAATATTGTATGGTAATATATAAAATTATATATATTTTCTATTTCTTATACACCCCAACATAGTTATATAACCGAACAAATTCCCATAAAATGTATTAGTTATCAGTTGAACCCCTAACATCCAATGTGTGAGTGATAATGATGGCTGAAAACATCCCCACTCTAGTGATGACTTAAAACTATAATGCAATTGTGTGTTAAGAGTAGTGATTGTGATATATAATTATAATAGGTGTGATATATTGTTGTAGAATAGGGTTGGGTATGTGGGTGTGGTATGCGGTATGTGGTGTGTGGTTGTGGTATGTGGTTGTGGTAAATGGTTATTTTAAATGGACATGGTATGTGGATGTGGTTTGTGGTTATGGTAAAGTATGAGACACTATGATGTATGCTTATTGGATGTGTGTATGACTAAATCAATGGGTAAGCCGGTCAATGTAGACTTAGTTTATATATTTTCATGGTTACTATATTATATAAATTCTTTTTCATTTGGATAACGATTAAGTAGTTATATATATTTATGGTTTATTATATAATGTATATGAGATAGATTCACTATATATTACTTGAGGATTTAGTGTTAATCTTCTAGATTGACATGGGAGTTTCATGGGAGAAACCTACTTAATATATTTGTATGCTAATTCCCACTTCTATATACATTTTTTTGTATTTATAAGTTGGTGTTAGAGAGTAGGTTGGAACTTATATGATCATGATGTGGTGATTGGTTGGAATTATAGGGGTTACTGCCTTTTAGAGTTATTTTATTATGGTATTGTTTTTACTTATTTTTGGTTAAGTGAAATTACTTGAATATTTGTATTACTAATGTGATTTTAGGGTTTTCAATTTGTGGATTTGTTGTGGAGTGATGGTTTAGTTATATTCACTAGGATTAAATACACTAATTCCACCCATATTATATGTTATATATAATGTGTGTTATTCACAAACTTGCATCATTTTAGAGGTGGCTTTGGGGGTCATAGTCATCTTTGTTATAGATCAAAGAGGGAAAATAGTTGGGAAAGGTCATGAAAATGTGACTTATGAGTAATAATTTAATTTAAAATAACATTTGGTTTAAGCATTAATCTGGATTGATTTTTTTTTGGAAATGAAAGGAATCATTCATATATAGAATGTGATGTAGTACTATGAGACTATCTAGGGCATAGAAGGGATCTTTACATCTAATAAAATGGGTTGATAGTTTATTAAACATATTTTTGAAAGTGTGCATTAATTTTAGGGTATATTCCTTGGTGCATTACATGAATTACATTTTTTTGTAAATTTATTTGAATTATAGAGAATATATGTGAAATTGAAATTAATTTTAATAAATTATTTTAAATGAAATCCAGATTATAGACATAATAGTTTTATTTTTCACAAGTACAAATTGGTGAAAACATAGATATTTTTATATTTTTGGGGTGGAGAAGTATATTATGGATTACCATATATGGGTTGATTGTGAGGAATATTATTCATATATAAAAAATTTAATGATATTTAACAATATATTATCTCAATGTATGAAGGTCATGATTAAGATTCCTAGATAGAGATGTGGATATAGAAGATTGAGATTACTATTATTATTACTCACATAAGGAAAGATAATTATATTTAATTAGTGGTTAACTAGTTGTTATATGTTTCTTCATAGTGGTGGTATATTTATCTCTGTGACCATGATCAGTCAGAGGTGATATTGGTAAAATTTCAAAGTCTAATCTAGATTTAGTACACTTATGAAATATTCAAGGTGGTGTGAAGGAAAGAGTTTCCAAAAATCTAACTGGGGTGTTATAGAATGTCAGAATTTAAAGAAATTTATATCAACCTTATTTTATTTTCTCATGATATTTTAACACATAATGAGGAAAGATAATGACATTTTGATGTGTGTTTGAATCTGGAGGATCAATTCTATGTCACTCCACTCATGTTATTGATCTATTTGAATGTTCCAATATGTAATTGTATAGAAATTAAAGTTGGTATGTTTTCCTTGATATGAAATTACTCATTATTAAAAAATTTATGGATTTAAAGAAATAGGTTCCTTTTAAATAACTAGTGAAGATTTTGTCCAATGAGGTGTCTGCCTTAGCTATCTTTCTCTCATTTCTCAAGAACATGATGTTCTCATACAATTACTAGAAATAGTGTGGAAATTTTATATTTATATGTAAGATGGGTAGCTTTATAGAAATAGTTTTTTATTTTCTTAGTATATTGTATAGATTTAGAAATTTTGTAAAAGAAGGATATTGATAGTTTTACTAGCATTTCCCTCCTAAACACTATCAGAAATAGTATGGACCATAGTATTTATAGCCTCAAATGTTTTATTGAGTAGTAATATGATAAAAATAATATTTTCCTTATCCTTAAGGACCATATAATTTTCATGTACAAGGTGGAGGTCAATATCAAGGGTGACAATGTGGAATTGAAGGATAAACCAATTTCAATCAATAGAGTATCTAGTGTTTAGAAGATATTATATCATTCAAGGTACCATTTGTATTTATTATACCTTGGTCTATACCATTATCAACAAATTAACTCCATACTTATCCATTGAACATTCCATAGTTTGAGGACTGGGACATTAGTGGATTGGACTCTTATTCCCCTCATGGTATTGATTATATTTGAAGGTCGATATAACTTGATAGGGATAGACTAGGGTTTTGAGTAGGGGATAGGGTGTCACCGGTCAATTGGAGAGTATATCTTATAGTATATAAATATATATAATTTCATCCAAATATTGTATTAGTTGGACACAATATATAATATCACTGATGTTTAGTAAAGGATATTGATTTTCTCAAACATGGATATTGAGAATGAGACATTTATTGGTGAAATATATCATAAATTAGATTTTATACACCATAATTCTATCACTTCACTTTTAAAAGGAATTATATTGTGAATTGGAGAATGTATAATCACCATGTTTTAGATAATTGTGTCGAAGGTTTTTGGATATTTTTCCTAAAGACACTATAAATCATCGCCTTTTTATGTATGATTTTTTTGGATACATTTATAGCTTGATGCCACATCAATTTATATATATACTTATAGTAGTTATTCATTAGGTATATAATAATTTTATATTAAGATTAGTGTTCATTTTCAAAATGGATTCATCTGGACTCATATATCACCTTGGATAGATTTACTATTGATAACGTAGGAGGATATTTTTTTCATTGTACATGGTTTAATGATTTTTCTAAAATGTGATATTGAAGAAATATTTTCCACTCCCTAGTTTTAATGAATAGTTTGATTAGTTGAATAGAGTTATCAATTTATCAATTTTTGACCTATGGTTAGTATATTCTTATATTTTTCAGGGTTGAATTTTTTTAAAAGACTATCTTCAAGAATTGTGGTGGAAACATTACGATTGTGTTGATAAAATTTTTATTCATAAATTATCAAGTAGTATTTATAGTGTTGATGAATTTAGGGTACCATTTTATTTCATACTACATCATAATAATGTTAATTTTAAATTACATGGTTTATTAAAAGATAGAATAGAAGCATGATAAGTATTTACTGACTATTTTAGAAATACTTTGATGGAATTTTCTGTATCTAAAACCATAAATACTTAAGTACATGATGTGTGTAATTTATATCAATGTACATGATTCATCTAAATAAGGTGATGCTACTGATACTTTAATTATAGAGGTAATAAAATATTGTATGACATAGAAGAAAATTTCAATGATTGAAAATTTAAATGGATTTGTCAGCTATTATAGGATATTTTTGTCTGTTTTCTCATTTATAACACACCATTGACCTCATTAATGAATATTTTTAATGTGTTCATATAAGATAATCAATGTTAGTGATATTTGAGTATATGAATAAGTTGTTATTTAGTTCTCAAAATTGAGGTAATAGTAAGTCAATTTTATTCCATTGAAATATTCATGAAGTATAGTTCATATATTTATATTCATTATAAAAATATTATGTAATATTTAATCAAAATGGAATTATTTTTATTCTTATTAGAATAATTTTCATGTTATACAAGGTTTTATTTAAAATAATATTTTCTAAATTTTAGAATTTAAATTTTAAAAAATAAACATCCTTTTTGAAAGCAGGAAATCAAAATTAGCATAGGGAGAAATTTTTCAATATTTTTGAAAATATTTCTTTTTATTAGTGAAATGTGAAAAATACTGATTTTTTGTAGAATTTTCATTTAATTTAATAAAATAAATTAATTTAAAATTTCAATTTTTTATTAAATTAAGATAAGTATCATTTAAGTAGTTATAATATATTTAATCATAAAGGAAACATAATTATAACTTGTCTTGGTATAATTTTATTTTTAGGAATAAAACCTATTTTTCTAAAAATCTGTTTTTATTGTCTTTTACGCAATTGGATTAAAAATTAATTTCTGAAAAATAAAAAAATTGATTCTTAAAAAATGTATTCTACATTTAAAATTTGGAAAATAGTTCCTTTAAATTTTTTGTAATTTTGAATAGTAACCGTAATAAATATTTTCACCCCAGTAAGGGTAAATAGGAAAATTAGAGTTAAAAACGATTTGATAAGGCCATTATATATCCTAGAAATGTGTATTTATTTTATTTGATAAGTTGGTTTCAACCATGAACATCCATGAATTGAAAATTTTTCAATTCATTTATAATTTTCTTTATTAGATTCTATAATATGATTTCAAATATATAATAAAAAAATGTCACATTATTTGTTTTAATATCATTAATATTTTATCATGGGGATAAACGTGTGTATGTTAAGTTATAAATGTTTGTCTGAAATATTAGTTATTTTTTATCATGGTGTTTTTTTAATTTTTTTTTGATATAACAATTTCTATAAATACTTATGAAAAACCGACACAATACTCATGTGAGAAGTAGAATAATAAACTAAATGATTATAATTTGTTTGAAAGTAATTGTTTTACTTATTTGTAGTCTCCAAAGAATATTTCAGATAAATATAATATATTCGAGATGTTTTAAATTTTTAGATTCAAATTCCATTACAATCTTGATTTTATTAAAGTCAAATTATGCGAATAATCCCAAAAATGGACTATAATGGTATATTATGTTAAATACTATTTTATTTAATGATTTAAAATTCATAATAATAATATCAATTTAAATTTAAAAAGGGATATAGTCAAGGATATCAAACATAGTCCACATATGGGTCACTTTTTCTTTTATTCTAACTTTTATTTCCCCTAAATAATATAATTTATTGATATTAGGGTAATGGTCAAAAGGTTTAATGGGGATGAAACAATGATATAAGGGAGAAAAAATCGTTTACCCTTGTATAAAATTTATTTTTTGTTATTATTTGAGATCATAGTCATACTAAATTATAAATATATCAACATGGTTCCACTTTTCAATGAAAATAAAATTATATTAATTCAATACTTTGAGAAATTCAATGAGTTCCCTCGTAACAACACCGAATGTAGTAACCCAGAGGAAGATTTTAATTTAATACATTAGAATAAATAAAAGGGTCATAATTCTAAAGTAATAACCAGTTTAGAAGTATTAGGGAACCAAATACATAAATGATACACATTTTATATTATTAATAGAATATAAATCATCACAAAAGAAAGTTCTTGGTATGATTTAAACTCATTAAAAATCAACTTCATATCCTAGTGAGGGGAAATAAAAAAAGGTGAGATCAAAAAATATATAATTATTACAAATAGTAGAATCTATCATGAATATATAATACATAATCAATATATTAAGTTAAATAACTGAAAACATATTTCATTTAATCAATTACTTGAGAAGGAAATGTATTCATGGATAATGTCAATGAAAAATTATCCTGGATAATGTTAATTGAATTATAAAGGAAAGAAATTTATAATATTGGGTTTCATAACCTCAAAAATCATGATGCATATTCTACAAATTACTTTCACAAAGTCATTAAAAAATTAAGTGTAAGTATAAACCCAAACCCTTTTAATTCAGTAAACTGAATTGTCTTGTGAGTATTGTTAATGCATCAAGGGGATAATTATAACCAGGATGTACCCATCAATTCATTTCTAATGAATTTATCATATATTTAATGATCAATTAAATTTATAAACAATACGACTTATCAATAAATATCAATATTGACTAAATAATACTTATTTATCCATATTTTCCTCAGTCAGTCAAATAAATTCCATAATAAAACATGATATGCAAAAATGGTATATAGTTTAGGAAATAATCCTATAAATGATAAAAATAATATGGATATTTAATTGGAATTTAATGTAAAATATTCAAAATAAATCGAATGTTTTAATATAAATTTAGTGGATATAAAATTAATAATAGATAATAGATGATCATCGGTTAATCAGAAATATCGATTTTGTAATAAAATCATTCCCTTTGAAAGAATAAATGGATTGAAGGTGAAAGATTAAAATAAAATTTAATTAGACAATTTTATTTGTGTAACCTTCTAAATAATTTATATTAATATAAATATTGTAAATTTTTTCTGGTGGCGGGGAAGATAGTTATCATCGTATATGTTAAAAACATTCAATTTGGATTTTTCAAAAGAAAGTAAAAAACATACATTTTTGAAAACATTAGGAAGAATAATTTAAATCATTTTAAATAATTCAATGATAATGTAAAATTAATTTAATAAATAATTTGAGTAAATAAAAGGATTTTTTTAAAATAATTTTGAAAAATATGGACATGGAAAAAATAAATCTGATTAAAAGAGTAATAAAATTGATTTATCTTTTAAACATATCATTGAAATATTCAATTAACAAAGAGAGTAAAAGATAGAATAAAATATTAAAACTCATTAAATAAGTATATTATAATAATATATATATATTTTAAGAAGGATAAATGAATATGTCCTTCCATAATAAGAGAATAAATTCCACAAGAACATGATATTTTAAAATAATTTATTACATCATTGGAAAATTTTAAATTATAACCTCTTGAAAGGATAAATTTGAAAATTTTCTAATAATAATTAATAAATATTTTTTCATGTTAAATATATAAAATAAAAATTATATACACCATATAAATTTTAATAGTTATATAATAACAAATATGTCCTAATGGAATGTAAATTCATATGAAACCTCTTACCTCACGCTTCATTTTACTTGAACATTACGTAAATTACAATATAATAATTTTAAATATTTTATTAATTTCTAATATAACCATATTCATATATATAATATCATATATGATTATATTATAACATCTCATCACCCATTCATTAATAATGTTTCATTATTACCATTATTTTATGTGTTAACTGCATCATTTTCACTTGAATGTTTTTTCATGTATGATTCAGTTTTTGGTCATTGGATATTTTTAAAATATTAAATAAATAATATAAATGTTATAAATATAATATATATATTCATTATATACATTTTTAAAATCGTTCTTGAAATTTGAACATGGAAAATAAATCACATCGTTTTGTGGAGATGGTAGGTCATACATAAGTACAAATGACGTTATCATTTTTTAATGGGTGAAAGGGTAAAAAAGAGGATGATATACTATTTATAAAAATTAATATAATTTCATAAGTACCATATTACTCATTATTTATAACATTATGTCTATATATGTATGTCGGTGATGGAATCAAATTACAGTGGTTTCCGATGCCGGATTCCTCTTTACACATGAGTAATGGTTTTTTTCCTTTTTGATGAAGATGTAGATAGATAAATAGTATTCAATAAACAAAATACCATATAATTATATGATATATATTTTTTATTATATTTTATTTGTTCATTAATAACTAAATATGGCAAAAAAATATGAAAAAAGGAAGTGTTAACTGAAGACCATTACATTATCTTAGAAGAAGATCATTTGGAAATCTTATTGAGGACCCTAAAGATGGTCTTTTATAAATACCATAACCACTATAAAATTTCTAATGATTTTGGGGAGTTAATTTTTAATGTTTTGGTCAAGCTAAATGGATTAATATGTGTGATTAAGTATGGCGATGAAGGTTTTATTTAATTAAGGTGAGTGGAACAGTTGTAATTTTTCATGCTTTTCAATAATGTAATGTCACTTTTTAGAGAATATGGCTCCATGATGGATCATATTCTTAGTGGAAAAGGATACTTGAAAAATAAAACCAATAAATGGGGTTTCAGAAAATTTGAATATCATTTTCGCCCTTAGTTTTTTAGATTGACCCCCAGAAAGCATGTTTTAACCTTAACCACGATATTTATTTTTTACAGTATCTAATATTAATTATTACCAAAAATTAAGTTGAACTTATTAAAAATTAGTAATTATTCTAAATAAAATTATGGATTCTATTTTTTAAAATTAAATTGGATAAAGTGGAAGAATATAATTTAAAAATAAACCCACAAAACATGTCAAAAAATAGGTTTTAAATAAATTTATTTTTCAAGAAAAAGATGATATTATATTAACTATATGACAAGTAATAACAATTAGAGGGATTTATATTATCCTATTTATATATGTTATCTATAAAATTTATTTAATTTATTCATAATTAAAGATAATTTTAATTAATTAAATGAAAGGACATATGGATTAAAAAACAATTTTCTAAATAATATATCTTTTACCTCAAAATGATCCATTAATTTCTTATAGGAAATTCATATTCAATGTATCACACCAAGAAATTACATTATATTTATTTTAGAATAATTTTATCTTTTTTGATAGCTTGTGATGCACACAAAACTCGGTTTAAATAAAAATACTATACTAAAATATTATTTAATCATGACTATAATAAACTTGCCTTTTATATTGGGAGGTATGAATAGCCTGAATGGCCCGAAGGCCTTCTTTTTTTTATTATAGATAATCCCCCTTTTAATGGTTGAAGGGGAACCCGAACATGACTCGAAGGCCCAGAGGCATTCTATGCCCAATACATGACCCGTAGGCCCAGCCCACTTGAACTACCCCTCCCCAGCTTTTGCATCATTGATTGTCTTTAGCTCCCCACCTGCATTGCTGATCGGCTAGCATTGCCCAGTACAAAGCTGCACAGTGCCTGGTCCCAATGGTGGTTTCTATACCCTCTCATTCTTCCAATCCGGTAAACTATACTTCTAGTGACTTCTATTGGTGCTCTGATTCTCATCTGGGGCCTTGCTCTATGTGAAATGGGCTACTTCATGGTCTTCAATGGCCCGAAGGCCCTGTGGCCCTAAGGCCTTTGATGGCCCGAAGGCCCTTGAGACCCGTAGGCCCAAACTGGTGGCCTGAAAGCCAAAATAAGGTGAATAGTCCAGCTTCACCAGTACTGAATAGTGCATGCTACAGTACCTGCTATAGTACTGCTACAGTACCTGCTATAGTACTGCTACAGTACCCACTATAGTAACCCAAAAATTCACCTCTACCCGGTTTTGAACCTGGGTCTCTTGGATGCCAAGCAGGAGCCCTTACCACTCGGGTATGTGCTCGTTGGCTGGGAGGTATGAATAGTAATATATAAAATATGAATATAATGGTTATTTATTTATTATAAATTAAATATGAATCATTTAAAATAAAAAGAAATGTTTTCAGAAAAACAATATTTTTTCAATTGTTCTGTTTAGTCACACTTTACGCACATAATATGAAATTAATTTTTATCAATTTTAGAAAAAATATTCAACCAGATAAACTTCCTTTTTTGAAATATTAATATAAAAATTATATTAGGGTGAATAACTGAGATTATTCTAAAATATTTCACTTTATGATGAATAGTGAAAAAACTGAATTTTAATTGAAAAATGCCTTTTTGTTTAATTAATTTATATTGTCAAATAATATTTTGAAATATGATTAAAGTAAAATTAGTTAAATTTTATATTAATTTATCAAATTTATTTCATTATAATCATTTTCATATTGAGGTTTGTGTTATAATATTTGTAAACTTCTGAACATTTTATCTTTAAAAATACACTTTCGCATCCTATCTCTTGGATTCATTTTAATTTTTTTTTCAATTCTATGAAATTAATTTTTAGAAATGGATTATATATTTGGAATAATAACAATTTATAGTGTATAATAAGTCCAATATAATTTTTTATGAAAATTAATAGTGTAAATCGTAAAAATTAATTGTCGATGTTAAGGCAAACATGGATTTTTAGGGGGTTAAACTAACAAGATAAGGGTCAAAATGACCAAAACTCTTATAAAACACAAAATTTTGGGACATATGTAGACTTAAATCTTATAGTATCTATAATTTCCTATTTCTGAGACTTTTATAATGATTAAAATGTGGGTATGATTGAATATTTTAAAACAATTACAAGTGTTCCTCTCACAACAACTACAAAAGGTCACCCTCTCTCCTCTATTTTGAATATTTTAAATACTCTTGGTTTATCCAATAGGTATAAAAATAACTTTCCAAATTCCATCCCATAAACCCATATGACTCAGTTTTTTTATAAATCCTACATAGGATGGATTTTGTGAAAACCAATGTAGGACACCCAAAAAAAATATAACATTGTTAAATGAGTGTTTTATTTTATTTATTTCTCCACTATCTTAAATTCATATTAAAAAATTATTATATAAAAATATTAGTATCAATCATATGCATAGATTTTGTTATGAAAATTTCATGACCAAAAATCCTCTCTACTTCCATCAAATGGGTTACGAAATCTTAATTTGTGTGTGCAACAAAGTACCTCCCCGCGAACTGATGTCATTCATTTTTCCATTACCACCTCTTATTTTTGAGTATAATGATGGATATATTGTATATATATGATATTTATAATATAATTATACAACTTTATTCAATATATCACATATAATGTTTTAAATTTCTATTCTATATGGTATATGATAACATCGCTCATGTGTACATCAAACTACCACCTCACAGAATGATGTAATTTTTCTGTCACTAAAACATGACATGTAAGGTTATACATATAATGTTAATTAATATATGTGATATAAATAAAATTTAATGGACCGGACCTCTCTGGTCTATTACTTTGCGGAAATCTGGTGTTAGAGGTGTTCTGTGAGGTCAAGGTGACTTATTCCCAATACTTTGTCAAATTTCTAGTTCATGAATAGTGTTTCCAAAATAGTAGGCTATTTCCAATAGCAGCCTTCGAACAATAACCTTTCAAAATCAAACTTTTTCCTTTTACCTAATTTCTAGTTCAGGAATAGTATTTCCATAATAGCAGACTTCCAATAGTATCCTTCAAACAATTGCCTTTTCTCTTTGTCAAATTTCTAGTTCATGAATAGTGTCTCTAGAACAACAGCCTTTCCAACAGAAGCCTTCCAACTACAGCCTTCCAACATCAACCTTTTACATTTTCCAAATTTCTAGTTCATGGAAAACATTTCTAGAACAACAACCTTTCTAACAACAGCCTTCCAACATAAACCATTTTCCTTTTCCAAATTTCTAGTTCATGAATAGTGTTTCCAGAACAATAGCCCTTCCAACATCAACATTCTAAAAAAATAATTTTCCTTTTCCAAATTTATATGTCATGAACAAGTGTTTCAATTCCAGTGAGGTTTCCTAACTAGTGAGGTTCTGCAGTGTTTTCAGACCAGTGAGGTTTCCAAACCAATGAGGTTCTACAGTGTTTCCAGACCGATGAGGTTTCCAGAACAGTGAGGTTCTATAGTGCTTCCAGACCAGTAAGGTTCTATAATGTTTCTAGACTGGGGAATTTTCCAAACCTGTGAGGTTTCCAGAATGGTGAGTCATCCAACACTTTGTCAAATATCATGTTTGGTGTACATTGTTTCTAACTTCCTAAAGATTCACCCATTTGACGTTTCCTTTGACGTAAAATGAATTTCAGGCCTTATTTTAAGGGATTTAAGGCCGAATAAAAGGTCATAACCCCTTTATTAATTTTACTAAGGCTCGAGATTCTTTTACTTGGTCAAACCGTGTGGTTTAATGCGATCCTCTTTTAATGGAAAATCTAGCGTATCCTAAACTTACTCTGTTAAATCTTCTAAAGGGACGAAATATATTCCTTCCTTATTCTACCTTCTTGTTCCCTGGTGCGAGATTCTCAAACCTTTCCTTCTTCCCTTAGGGGTTGTGTGATCGAACCTTAATCCTAGGTTCATTTCCCCTTGAAGTTTCTTCATACTGCATACACACCCCCTGTTTTGGTGTAAGCAGCAAGTGTCGATCCTTCATCAATATAAGGTATGATCTACCTCTGTTCTTGTGTTTTCTTCGATCCTTCTCCTCTTGTGTCTCCTTTCCATGCTATTTCATGGTATATCCATGCTTCTAATGGAGTTTTCTTGGTGGTCGGATGGTGCAGTCGTGTCGCGGAGTCCTCGGGAGGATGAAGTTTTCACGGGGGAGGAGATCATAATCCGTTGTGTGGATCATCCTCATATAAAGAATGTCAAGAACTATTTGAGGTAGGGAATTCATTTCTTCTCTATTATTTTATGTGAAAATGCAGAGTTAGCATGTTTTGGACCACTGGATCACAATGGAATTGACATATTAAATATTTGAACCAAATAAATAAATTGATATCGATCGTATGTTATTGCCTCTTGTTTTTCTAGACAGTGTAATATCTACGCTTTATTTGTTTAGCATTTTTTTCTTGATGGAAATTGGTAATTAACGTAATGATGAAATTAATTGATAATTTTTTGGATAAAGATAAAGAGGCATGTAAATGAATCTAGTATTTTTTTTTCAATTTTATGTTAATAAAATTGATGTAGTAAATATTTTTAATCAATTTGTGATATATTATTGTTTAGTTTACCCATAGTTGGAACCTAAAAAATAATAAATCGGTTAATTCTAAATGGATTAAATAACTGACTATTTGATGAAAAGATAATTCCTTATATGGTTATGAGTTACCCTTATGCTTGTAATGGCCAAGAGCCTTATGCTTAGAGTTGTGAGTTCTCATTGTGTTTGAAGGTTGGATGCCTTGTTTAAGGTTAAAGAGCCCAATTGATAAGATGTGTGTTTTCCTACTACTTGTGTTGTTATATGTGGGGGAATGGAGGGCTATTGGTCATGGAATTAGTTGATTCCTAGAGTGGAAAGATGCATCGGTTTATATATGTGCGTATCAGGGAGGACACCATAGATGATGGAACGGGTTGGATGTGAATTTTTGGATGCTTGTTGTTTCTTTTTTGTTGTTTGTATTCCTTACTTTCCCCACTCTTCAAGGTAGCTGGTTTTATTACCCTCCTTCCAAAAGGTTTGAAGATTCATAGGATATGCCACATGCTTTCTGTGTTTATCTTTCTGATGGAGGATGGTTCTACGCACTTTCTATATGTGGAGAAGACTCAACAGGTAGTTTATCTACTCATTCTGTGTAGCTACCTTATGTTTAGTATCTTAGAATGATTTTCTAGAATTCATGGGAATATGGGAAATTAATAATATTGTTAATAAATGATGATAACCTATGGGGTTGTAGCTTGATGGGATGCAATGCTGAGGTTTCAATTTAAAGGAACAATGGAATTTGGGTGTGATGCTAATGAAATATAATGTGGAAATTGTTAATAGTTAATTAATGTTTAATGAATTAATGAACGTAAAGTGAAACTAATAAAAATGGAATGAAAGAATGTAATCAAGCTCTTTAAATGATTGTGTTCTTATAAGATACATATTCTTTGAAGTGGCAGCCAGGAGTCTGAGTGACGTTAACTGCAGTTGAGTCTAAGACTAGGTTATGCCCATAGTGTGGTTGTGAGCTATAGTATACTCTATAATATTTGTGTATCTATATGCTACTCCACCCCATAAGTTAGGGAGAATGATACCCTGGGGATTCTGAGCCTTGGGGGGGGGGGGGGGGGTGATTTCCCCAACATTGCGGTGGGAGGATGGATGGATGACTACCCCCTTTGGCCCCGTTCTATTCTATTGGTATTTACTTGTGCTGGTAGTCACAATGGTAATTTTTCCTTATATATGTGTGTTGAGGGCTATAATGTATTGTGGTTATTCACACACATATATTATGGATATAGTTTCCTATGGACTACTATAGGTGTAACGTGTATAAGCTATGATAGATTGAGGATCCTTACTCGATGTGTGGGCTGTAATGGCTTGAGGTATGATGCCCAATGTATGATACATGTTATGTGAGCTATGGTGGCTCCTGGAAACTACCTGGTTACTTTTCTAATGTCGATGTGGTAATTTTTTGCATGAGGATCATGTTGTGGTGCTTCGCCCATGTGTCTGCTGGAAAGCCTTTTGGATAGAAATGGATTAGGACATGCAACGTTGGGGAAAACCATCGAACCAGTGGGGAAGTAGTAGCAGGGCAACCTTGATATTTTTTTATTATATTATATACTCTTGTATGCGATAATTGGTGAGAGTATCCATAATGGGGTTGGGAACTTAGTATACATGTTTAGGGGATGAGTTAGTTTCACTTGTTGTTCAATGTGCTTTCGCATTATTTATTTATTTTTTACGAGAGGATCCATGGAGGATCCTACTGAGTATACCATTATACTCACCCTATGTATATATAAACTATTTTTTAGGTCACTTGGAGAAGGTTGAAGATCAAGCTGGTTTCTACTATCTTGGGGTTGCAGGAGCTGTTTGGGCTTGTGGTTGCTTCTATTTTTTACTTTCCTTTTGTACTTTAATTTTCCCCCTTTCAGTTGTAGTAGTTTTCCATGACATTACATAGGTGTACTTGGGATTTATTTTATATTGTTTTCTGAGTTGAAGTTGGTTGGTGTATATCATATCTCTCTCTTTCTCATGTGTTTTCTTATAGGGAAATACCTTCAATTTGTGTGTATACTATACCCTCAGTGCTAGTCTCTAACCCAGGACCTAATGGAGGCGGGACTCGGGAGTCATTATTTCTCTTCTCACATTGCTGACCCAGGAGGGGTACACCTTGCGAGGGTGGTTTCCATGACAGAGTGGTATCAGAGGTCTGTTTGAGGGATTGGATACATTTTGGTGTTAGGAATAGGTGAGGTTTCCTGGGTTGGTAGGGAAACGGTGTGAGTCATGTTTAACAAGTGATGTAAACACTAGAGACCAGCTGAGACATAAGCGTTTAGGGCCCCCTTTGATCTCATGCACATACCTTTAAGTTTACAATGGATACTAAATGAGGTGATAGTAGTTGCTGGGTAGAGACCTAGGAATGTATCATGCACCATTCTTCTTTGTTCTTGTGTTTGATTTGGGAGACCTTGGGATAGGTTAAACTAAAATAAATAAAATAAAACAATTAATTAAATTATGATGAGTCTTCCAGATTCTAGGATTATGATCTATAACTATTTTTTATTTTGCAGGAATGGCTCCAGGTCGGTGTCCTCATTCGGTTCACGCAGAATATGTCCAATAGGTTGTGCCAACAGATTGACGTAGTGTAGAGGTTGACGATAATGACACATGGAGGAGGACACTCCGGGAGTTTCAACTCCAGAGTCTGTAGAAGTACGAGGGATCTGTTTCAGATGTAGTCACAAAAGACTGGTTGGAGGAGGTAGAGATGGGCTTTAGTTAGATCCATGATCGGAAGGAGCACTGTGTGTCTTTGGTTGTGATGATGCTGTGTGAAGAAGTGAGGCAGTGGTGGTTCTTATTACTCAGGGATCATGAGGAATCAGTGATCTCATGGGAGGAGTTCTGAGAAAAGTTTAGAGTCAAGTTTCTTTCTTCAACCATGAAGGCGTTCAGTCTCCATGAGCTTCTTACCCTTTAACATGAGAGATCTAGTGTGTGAGAGTTTGGAATCTGTTTCATGAACCTTTTAGGATATGGTTCTAACTGGTTTCCAGATGAGGAGGCTAGATCGAGGCATTTTGAGGAGGCTTTGCATCCAGATATCCAGCGTCATGTCACCCCATTTATGCTGAAGAAATATCTTGAGGTGATGACAAGGGAAGAGGTCATCAAGAGGACACTACCCAGAATTAGATTGTCATGATAGGGGAGTCTTTATGATTCCTCATGAAGTAGAGCTGTGGTCTGAGGTTCCCGGTTTTCAAGGAAGAAGAGTTTCTGTTCAGCCAGGGGTAGGTCCCAGCCCTCCGCATCTCATTTCTCTAGGACGGTGGATCTTAGACCTATACCAAGGGATCACGTGTTTGTTTTTCTTATGGAGGGTGAGGTCATCAACACCGAGAGTGCCCGAACGTTAGAGCAGTCATCCTGCACCAGGTGTTCCACTCGAGGTTCCTCTATTGAGACGGTTCTAGCCGAGGCAACTGTAGTCGGTTGCACCTGATTTGGATCCGTAGAGGGTAGATAGAGCATGTAGAGGATAACCCTGTGACACTCCTAGTACTTAGAGAGCAGTGCACGGAAATGGTGGTAGTCGTCATCAGGGTCAGAGAGACCTTGGAGGAGGTCATGGTCAGCTTCATGCTTTAGCGTTGCCAGCATTAAACAAGCCAGAAATCATTCAAGGTACCCTTTTCATGTTTTCTAATTTGGTGTATGACTTGTTTGATTTAGGATAAACACACTCCTTCATATCACTTACCCTTTTCCATGCTTTGGGACATACGGTAGAGAGGCTTCCAGTGCCCTTGGCACTGACTATTCTAGTTAGAGGTTGAGATGACTTGTTTGAAGTATGTAGAGACTGTGAGCTAGTACTCGGGAAACACTGATCTTGGGGAAATTTCCTATGTTTACGGATACAACCATATAATTTAATATTCGCCATGGATTGGTTGTATTCTGTGTAGGCAATCATGAATTTCTTCAGGGGGTAGGTGGTGTTCTTCGATGAAGATGGAGATCCAATAGTGTTTGTTGGCGAGCGAGAAACTCAGATGGGTCAGAGGCATGTTCCGTACTTATAATCCATGATGGCTAAGCAATGCTAAGTTCTTCAGTGGTTCAGTAGTTGGAATTTCCTAGGGTTGTATAAGAGTACCCTGATGTTTTTCCAAAAGTGGTTATAGAATTACCCCCTTGATGAGAGATCGATTTTGGGATCAAGCTATAACCAGGAGCATCTCCTATATATATTTATCCATATAGGATGGCCCCTTCTAAGTTACGAGAGCTACATATATAGGTTTATGGTCTATTATAGTGCGGTTTTTTTTCAGCCGAGTGTGTCACCATGGGGTGCACGAGTTTTGTTCGTGAAGAAGGCTGAAGGATGTTTGCAGTTGTGTATCAATTATCATCTCTTAAACAAAGTGAAAGTGAATAATAGATATCCTCTTCCATTGATTTGTGATTTATTCGATCAAATGAAGGGTGAAATTTGGTCCTCAAAGATCGACTTACGGTCAAGATATCATCAGATGGGTGTGAAGGATGAGGATATCCTAAAGACTACTTTCTTTTGTCATCATAGGCATTACAAGTTCATTGTAATGTCTTTCAGTGTGGAGAATGCTCTAGTTGTGTTCAAGGGATTTATGAACGCTGTGTTCGATGAGTAACTAGATATGTTCATGGTGGTTTTCATCGATGACAGCCTTGTGTACTCCATGCCTGAGGAGGAGCATGCAGAGCATCTACACACCATTTTTGGAGTTCTTTGTCAACATCAGCTATTTGGGAAGTTTTCAAAGTGTGAATTTTGGCCTTTAGAAGTCTATTTCTTGGGTAATGTTGTGTCCCAAAATGGATTAGCTATGGATCCATCGAATAAAGAAGTAGTTGTGTCTTGGGAATCCCCCAAGATAGTGGCAGAGGTGCGGAGTTTCATTGGTCTTGCAGTCTACTAAGGGAGGTTCGTAGCTGATTTCTCTTGGGTTGAGACTCCTCTGACAACATTGAGTATGAAGGATTAGGCGTTCATGTGGACTGACAAGTGTTAGACAACTTTTGAGTATTTATATGAGTTTTTGAGACTCCATAGAGCCCTGAGGATGATAATTTCTGATTGTGATCCTCATTTTACCTCTAGGGTGTGGAGAGGTCTCCCACAAGCTTTTGGTTCTCAGCTATGCCTTATCACTAATTTTCATCAGCAGACAGATGTTCAGATAGAGCAGACTGTCCAGACTCTTGAAGACATGTTACACTCTTGTGTCCTGGATTTTGGAGGTTCATGGATGAGGCACTTACCATTGGTGGAGTTCTCTTACAATAATAGTTTTCACTACACCATCGGTATGTCACTGTTTTAAGCTTTGTGTGGAGGACCTTGCCATTATAGATTGTTCTGGATTGGGGTTGGAGAGTCAGCAAATCTCGGACATGAACTAGTGAAGAATACAAAAAAGATGGTTCAGGTGATTCGTGAGAGGATGAAGACAACACATGATCATCAAAAATCATATGACGATCAAAGGGAGATACCTTTGGAGTTTGATTTTGGGGATCACATATTTCTGAAGGTGACTCCCTGTCATGGGTAGCGAAGGTTTGGTCATGGGTGTAAGCTTTCTCTTCAGTTTTTGGGCATTTTGAGGTGTTGGCTCTGGTTGAAGACATGGCGTATCGAGTAGAACTTCCCCCATATATTAGAAGGATACATGATATTTTCTATGTATCACAACTCAATCATTATCTTCATGATGACTCACACGTCATTGATTGGGGAAAGATTGATGTTGATGATGATGCGACCTTCTCGGAGTGTCCAGTAGAGATCCAAGACCTCAAGGAGAAGGCGTTGTGTGGGAATTCTATTCCCTTGGTTTGTGTCTTGTGGAGACATGGTGGTGTTGAGGAGAGTACTTGGGAGAAGGAGTCTCAGATGCGTGTCCAGTACCTAGAGATTGTTTAAGTTGTTGTGATGAGTTTTTCTTTGATGCTTTCATTTCTATACCTTTAATGTGATGTTATGATTGACTAGTTTGGATATGGAATTTTTATTCCCTTGTTCTATGTATGTGTGTGAAGTTTCCAAATGTGTGGGGAAGGGAGGACCTAACTCTTAATTAGGAAGCATTAATATGGATGTGATTAAAATAGTGCGGGTGAGTAGGTGCTTCCCAAAGCGGATAATATACGGACATGTAGGAAGTAACACCCTAACCCTTGTGTCAAGACAATGTGATATTTGGGGTTGGTGTAGCTATTTAAATGTGATAACTCTTGGGGGGGGAGTGTTATTGGATGTCGATGTTTTTTTCTAGCTTTCGAACAACTCAGGGTGGTTTTCCCTAGAGAGGTATCTTATGTGGTCGTTGTTTGAACCCCTCTTTTCTTCTGGGTTGGTTTAGAATTCTTGGGGATGAGAATATTTTGTGAGGTATATAATGTAATGTCTCAGAACTCTCCTATCCATTAATTGGATGAAATCTGGCATTAGAGGTGTTTTTGGGAGGTCAAGGTGACTTATTCCCAAAACTTTTCCAAATTTCTAGTTCATTTTCCATAACAATAGGATATTTCCAACAGCAGCCTTCCAAAAGCATCATTCCAACAGAAAACTTTTTCTTTTTCCAAATATCTAGTTCATGAATAGTGTTTCTAGAATAATAGCCTTACAACAGTATCCTTCCAACAACATCCTTTTTCCTTTTCCAAATTTCTAGTTCATGAATAGTGTTTCCAGAACAGTAGCCTTTCTAACATTAGCCTTTCCAACAACAGCCTTCCAATAACAGCCTTCCAACAACAACCTTTTTCCTTTGCCAAATTTCTAGTTTATGAACAGTGTTTCCAGAACAATAACCTTTTTTACTTTTCCAAATTTCTAGTTCAATAATAGTGTTTCCTGAATGGTAGCTTTTCCAATAAAAACCTTCCAACAACAGCCTTCCAACAATAGCCTTTTTTCCTTTTCCAAATTTCTAGTTCATGAATAGTGTATCCAGACCAGTGAGGTTTCTAGATTAGTGAGGTTATACAGTGTTTCCAGACTAGTTAGATTTCTAGACCAGTGAGGTTCTACAGTGTTTCAAGACCAGTGAGGTTTCAAGACTAGTGCAGTTCTACAGTGTTCCCAGAATGATGAGGTTTCTAAATCATTGAGTTTCTACAGTGTTTCTAGACAGGTAAGGTTTCTAGACCAGTGAGGTTCTATAGTGTTTCCAAACCAGTGAGGTTTAACAGTGTTTCCTGACCGGTCAGGTTTCCATCCTATTGAGGTTCTACAGTTCTTCCAAACCTGTGAGGTTTCTAGAACAGTAAGGTTCTATAGTGTTCCCAAACCGGTGAGGTTTCCAGACCAGTGAGGTTTTATTGTGTTTCCAGACCTGTGAGGTTTCCTGACCAGTGAGGTTCTATAGTGTTTCCATACCGGCGAGGTTTCCAGACCATGAAGTTTCTACAGTGATTCGAGACTGGTGAGGTTTCCCGACCAGTGAGTTCTATAGTGTTTCCAGACTGGTGAGGTTTGCAGACCAGTGAGGTTCTATAGTGTTTCCATCCCGGTGAGGCTTCTACACCAGTGAGGTTTCCATAATGGTGAGACATCCAACACTTTATTAAATTTCATATTTGGTGTACAATGTTTTCAGGTTCCTACAGTTTTGTAGCTTTCAGGCATAGCGGAAGCACGGTTGGGCCGACACCTAAATTCAATTTTCACCATGATCAATGATTATTCTAGGATCAATAAAATGATGAACGATAGTCTCCAAGAAATAGAATAAAAAATTTAGATAAAGAAGAAAGAGGCCCGAAACCATTAGAGGGGATATTGCACATCGTGTTTATAATTAATTTAATTAATTTCATAAAGAAAATAATACCTAGATCTTTGGTAATTTCTTCATTGATGATGTTTATCTTTCAGAATGAACCTTCTATATTATCTCATTTCACTTTTTAGGATCCAAACCAAAATTCCTTTAGCGGTGAGCTACATGTGCTTCAATAGCCTCCGATCGACACCACTCATTTTCTGGGTGCTAGTGCGGTGAAGCATGTGTCTTGTGTCTGTCGTGCTTGATTTCATGTTCTTATGTCTTGAAGAACGTCTCTCATTCTTGAGAGGGGAAGGAAGAGGAATCAAGAGCGAAATATTTTTAGCCTAACAATTCTCAATTCACCAAGCATGTGGTGTGTTCTCTATGGAACAATAGACATACTTGTCTATTTATATGCATTGAACTCCAGTTACAATATTTAATTTCATAACAGAAATTAAATACATTCATAAACTTATAGAAAACCAAAGATCATAAGATTAATACCACGTCATTATTTATTTTACACCAACTTGCGCAAAATTGAGTTATAAATATAATTCTGCCTCACAAAATAATAACAACACCATTATTATTTTAACTTGTGCCAACTAGTTAAATAATTATATACCTCCTTGAAAATAATTATTTTACTGCTGGACCGGCCTTAGTCCGCTCAAACTCCACTTCCATTTATTGAACACCCAAATAAATAAATAGATAATTTATTCTATTAAATTAATATTTTATTTACAAACTAGTAAATAAATATTTATCAAATGTTCAATAAAATAAATAAATATATTTTATTTAATTTATGTGATCATTTTAACTTGAATAAAATTATTCAACTGTCTTGAGAATAATAATAATTTCATTAATTAAATTCAAATAGAATTTAACTGATACCACAAAAAAAAATTAGTGTGTGACCCTCTAAGATTCTTTCTCACTGGCATTAGGTGGGCTGGCCTAATGTCCATGAGTACTGTCCATCAATGGTTCAAGGCACCCAAGATAAAGAACTTAAAGTCACAAAAACAACATACACATACGAACACTCATTGTTAAATATAATCCCTTTGTCTCATTGTATCATCAAATGGACTTCATGATAGTGTCATCAACCTTTGTGCTTGATACGTCATTCTTTGACTACCTAAAATAAACTTGTCGTTACACCATGGCCCTGGAATTTCATGCGATGGTTCTATTTCAATCAAAGGGATGAGATATCAACTTATATAAATAGAAGAGAAAAATCATTCCCTAACTTATCCATTACTATCATACCACTCATGATGCAGCCAACACACCCTACTTCCCGCCAACTGTCTGCGTGATAGTTTTCATCAGTAAATAAATGTGCGCGAGTCATGACACGTATTAATGATTATCATAATGTATAAGTATACTTACACACACTCACAAATAGAAATATACGATGACACTAGGACATCCATAATTCCTACTGACAGGTTTGTTCTCATAATCTCCTATCTTGGAGATTACCAAGTGCGAACTTCATGAGAGTAAGTCTCATCTGCTTATGAGTACTTGCAACTGACGATATGCTACTATTTTTCCCATCATAGTATGCCATCCCATTGTATAACTGTACTTAAGAATATTTTTATTGCATTTCAAATTTCTCATCATAGCAGGGAACTTCCACAACCTTATCAATGCAACAAATAATCTAGAACGTTATTACAACATATTCATGAAGAACAATGAACAATATGGAAAAATATGTTTAATATTTAAATAAATTAAATATCCATGTAATCAAATTACAACTAGTTGGTTCTAGGACACCAAATCTTGCAAACTCCCACTTGTAATAGAGCCAACTGCCTATGACTTTCAGTCCGCTTGACCTCACATGGTGATCACATTTCTGTAGAGTCGAGGCTTTAGTTAAGGGGTCTAACACATTTTCTTCTATAGAAATACTACTCACTGAAACTTCACCTCTATGAGAAAAATCCCTCAAGATATGATACTTCTGAAGTATGTTCTTCATCCACTGATGTGACCTAGTCTCTTTTGCGAGAGCCACAACTGCAATATTATCACAATATAGTGTGATGGGGTCTTTATTGCTAGGTATCACATCTGGCTCTTGAATGAAGCTTCAGATCCAAATTGCTTCTTTAGCTTCCTCAGAAGATGCGATATACTCAGAATCTAATGTAGAATCTGTGACCACACTCTACTTTGAGCTCTTCCAGCACACTACACCTCCATTAAAAGTGGAGATGTATCCAGTTTGTGACTCTATGTCATCTTGATCAGTTGGAAACTAGCATATGCATATCCTCTGATGACTAGTTCCCCATCTCCTCCATAAAGAATAAAAATATCCTTTTTATGGCTTAGATACTATAGTATAGTCCTGACTACCATCTAATGGTGGTCACTTGGGTCAGCTTGATATCTTCCTACCACAATCAATGCATATGAGACATCCATCCTAGTACATAGCATGGCATACATGACTGACCCAATTTCTAATGTGTATGGAGTCCTTTCCATTATCTTTCTTTCCTCATGTTTTTGAGGACACATTTTCTTGGAAAGATGAATGACATGTGACACTGGAAACAATCCCCTCTTGGAGTTTTTTGATATTGAATCTCTTCAGTATCTTATCAATGTATGTACTTTGACTTAGGCCCAGTAATCTCTTGGATATATCATGACAAATCTTGATCCCAAGAATAAATGCTGCCTCTCCCAAGTCCTTCATGGATAATCATTGATTAAACCATACCTTAACAGACTATAATAATGGTATCTCATTTCCAATAAGTAATATTTCATCAAAATATACTATTAGGAAAATGAAAACACTCCCACTGAACCGTTTATAGACACAAGGCTCACATTCATTATTGATAAAACCAAATTTCATTATGGCTTCATCAAAACGAATATTCCATGACCTAGATGATTTCTTTAATCCACAAATGGATTTATGAAACTTTCATACCTTATTGGAATCCTATGGAGTAATAATTTATTTAGGTTGAGTCATGTAGAAATCTTCCTGAAGGTTCTTGTTAAGGAAGGATATATTGACATCAATTTGATAAATCTCATAGTCATGGTAAGTGGCAATGGCCAATATAATTATGATGGATTTCATCATTACTACTGGTGAAAAGGTTTCATCATAGTCAATTCCTTGATGCTGTTTGAACTCTATTGAAACCAATCATGCCTTATAGGTACCGACTTGTCCTTCCATGTCCAGTTTCTTCTTGAATACCCATTTGCAACCAACAGTCTTTACATAAACTGGAGGATCTACCAAAGTTGAGACTTGATTTTGGCACATGGAATCCATTTTAGAATTCATGGCTTCTTAAAACTTACCAACATCTTTTCCACTTACTGCTTCATTATAGGTTAGAGGATCATTATTATCAACTAATAATGGGTCACCATCGTCAGTAACTAGAAAAACATACCATTTCGGTTCTCTAACCTCTCTTTTACTCCTACACAATTATTGTGTCTCTGAAGCAGGTCTTTCTTCCATGAGGCTTTGTGGAATCTGCTCCTGTACCAACTCTTGTATACCTTGAGCCTCAACTTCATCGAATTATATCTTGATATAACTATCTCTTTTTGATATGTGATCCCTCTCAAGGAATATGGGGCATCTTTGAACTATAACCATTTTTTATAAAGGGTTGTTTAGGTAATATCCCCTTGTTTCCTTGGGGTATCCTGTAAAGGTACACTTTGTGCCTTGGGGTGTAAGTTTTTTACCTGAAGAGGCCTTAGAAAACACATTAATTCCCCACACATGTTAATTTGATAAAATTACTTTCTTTCCACTCTATAACTTGTATAAAATACCATTTATTGATTTAGTTTGTAATTGGTTTAGTATGTGCGCCGCTGTTTGTAATGCATATCCCCAAAAGGATAATGGAAGACTCACATGAATCATCATTGATATCACCATGTCCAACAGGGTTCGGGTCTTCCTTTCGATCAAACCATTACACTGGGGCATGTAAGGAGGAGTTAGTTGGGATAGGATCCCGAACTCCCTCAAGTAATTAATGAAGTCTTGATTAAGATATTCTCTATCTCAGTCTGAGCAGAGTTTTTTATTCTTCTTACCAAGATGGTTCTCAACTTCATTATTACATTCTTTGAGCATATCAAAACAATATGAATTATAACTCATTAAGTAGATATATCCATATCTACTAAAATAACTAGTAAAAGTTATGAAGTATGAGTACCCTCTCCTTGCTTCAACTGGAAATGGTCCACACACATTGGTATGAACCAATTTATGAAGTTCTTTATCCCTTTCACATTTCCCACTAAATAGGGATTTGGTCATTTTTCCTTGTAAAAATGCATGAAATACATCAATTGGTTTTAGTTTGAAAGAATCTAAATATACATATTTATGTAACTTCTTCAAGAATTTCTTGTTTACATTACCTAGTTATCGCATAGCGATTCACTATTCAACTCCACCCTTACACCGCTATTTTAAACTACTTTTGTAATGAATATTCAAAATATAATAATAAACTTCACTTCATGTTTTATTCAATGAATTAATGTTTATCAATGTTAAAAAGGGAAATTATACTTGTTTTGATATTTTCATTGAATGTGGAGGTGATTTGGAGGCTCGGAGATCATCCAGAAGAAAAATGGGCCAAACTGCACGGCATCCCATGGACATTTGTCCACTGTTTTGAATAGTACGAGAAATACATGCATCCAAATGGGTTGAAATATGGTGGTCTGGTCAACCATTTAACAAGATACATTTAATCTCAGAGAACCCAATCCAGATTCGGCTTTTATGAGTCCCATTTGAACTGATCTATCCTAGCCACGAAATACGCAAAAAGTCAAAAGTTTTATTCTGTAATATGTTAACACATCGAGCTGTGACTATCCAAAGGATTCAAAACATTATATGGTGATATACAAGATGTGGGGATACAACTTTATAGTTTTTTCAAAAATTATATTTGACTGGCTATTAGACGAACAACATCCTTCAAGTGGTTTATCAAAATCTGGGATCCCAAGACCACTTCCCATTTTAAATATAAAAAGGAACCTTGGGCACCCCATTTTGAAGTTCGGAAAAGAATTGAAGCTCTGCCATTTTGGAGTCCTATAGGAGTCTCCTCCTCATCCTAGAGATTCTGGAGGCCCCTATCCTCATAGGGGGATCAAGAATGAAGAAGGAGTTCCACCTGAGCTTCCTCCTCCTCCCGATGTCGAGCTAAAAGGCGTGCGTTCGTTGTGAGAGAGATACACACATGTAAAGGGAGTTCAAGCACTTTTACTACTACTGGTATGATTTATTTTGGGTTTGAAAACATTTCATTTAGAAGTATCGTACTTTGATTTATCTTTGTTTGATTTAACTGAATGAAATGCTCTTTTCTTTTAACCAATCGATGCCATGTTTTTAGTGCGTGACTTGTGTTGTTGTGATTGGACAAAATAAGAAACTTTTTCTTCCCCAATTATTTGAGATTTCAATTTATTTTGGAAGCTATTATACCATTAATGTGATCTAGACCTTGTCAATATGATTATTATGTCAAGGTTTTCCTCAATGTGCTTTGATATTAGAGCTTGGAAAGTAATCGAGATTCCGATTGATTTCAACCAAAGACTTACATCAAACCTTAATTAATCTCTAAGAAAAATGATCTTTAAATGTGTTTAGTGAACTCACAATGAACCCTTTAATCTCATAATTAACAAATACCAGAATTTCTTGCCAACTATTAAACTCTTTAATTAAGTCATTTCATCCTAAAACTATTTTCAAAACCACCCCCTATTTAAGTACTTCTTATTAAAAACACACACTCTAAACCCCACAATGCTCCTTGAGAGATGATCTAGGGTCTTACCTAGACTATAAATCAACCATAAAATCATAATCAATTTGTCCTGTCATGACAGAGCGGTCAAATTTTGGTGCCATTACCAGGGAGTGCTTTGGGTTTTTAGTTTGTGTTTTTGATAAGGTTATTGTAATTTTTGTGAATATTTATTTGTTTTCTATTATACATTTTCAGTACCTTTTTGTTATAATATATTTGTTTTGTAGGTTTGGTGCATGACATGTTCTACTCTAGGAGATTTATCACCTTTATAAACCGAACTATAGAGGACCATACATCAATGACACCAATACACACAAGACAATGCTTTGAAGGAGGACACCCTGCACATTAAAAATCTGCCTCACCCTTCATCTTCTTCTAGAAAAGAAATCAAAAATGAAATAAACTTGTATATCATGGTTGATAATAGAAGAACAATAAAATAACTAACCTCAACTGATGTTGATATTCATCCCACATACATTAAATTACATGTCAAGGAACCCAATTTTGAACTAAAATATGGTTTAATTCATCTATTTCCATGATTCCATGGACTTCCTGGAGAGGATCCACACAAGCACTTAAAAGAACTTCATACTGTTTGTTCAACATTAAAACCTGCTAATATGGACGAGGAATATGTAAAGCTTATAACATTCCCATTTTCTTTATAAGACACTATAGATGATTGGTTGTACTATGTTAATTCACCAATAAGAGATTGGGAATACATGAAATGCCTTTTTCTTGAAAAATATTTCCCAACCTCTCGAACTGCAACAATAAGGAAGGAAATATGTGGTGTAATACAATCTCAAGGGGAGAAACTTCATGAATATTGGGAAATATTTTAAATATTATGTTGTATTTGTCCACACCACCAAATAAGTGACCAACTTTTAATATAATATTTTTATGAAGGTTTAATCCCCATTGATAGAAATATGATTGATGCTGCTACAGGTGGTGCGCTGGTAGATAAGACCCAAATTGCTGTAAGGATCTTAATTGAGAACATGGTACAAAACACCCAACAATTTGGTTCAAGGTCCAATGTACCCATTCGAGGTGTCCATGAGGTGCAAAGTACTGAATTCGAGAAGAAGGTAAACACAAAGTTTGAAGAGGTAAGTACCCTTATATGAAAACTGGATCTCTCCCAAGGGAAATATCAATCTCCTCGTCCCATCCATTGTGGGATCTACTCTTCTGACACTGATTATTCTGACCAATGCCCCCAGTAGAGAGAAACTTCTGAGAGTTGTGAGGCAATCTTCCCAGGATGCCCCTATAACCAACCCTTTAGGAAAGAATCATACTATCTATCCAACTATGGGTGGAAAGAAAACCAAACATAGAGGCAAGGGGTGTGTTCAAAATAGCCTCATCAACCATAGAACCAACAAGGTCAGGGTAGTCATCCACTGCCACCACCCAGAAATCCCCAACCACCCCAAAGGCCTTTCAAACCAACCCCTCCAAAACCTGAGTCTAGCCTAGAAGAAGTGATGAAAAAATACCTGCCAATAATCTCCAATTCCAACAAACCACCCAAGTATCCATACAAGACCTGAAAACCCAATTAGGTAAACTATCTAACTCAGTGGGATAAATAAAAAGTCACAGGTTGGGTAAACTACCATCTCAATCATTAGTCAACCCTGTAGATAAATTAAATTTTCTCTCTATCAACCTTAGGAGTGGAACAAAACTTAAAAACCAAATGAATCCCCCTTTAGAGTCATCACCTCCTGAGGAAACCTCCATCCCAACCATTGAAAATGTTCCAAATGTTGAAAAACCATGTCTTGAGAGAAGCCCTTCAAAAGGAAAGAGTGTGTATTTTGATGAGTCTCCTTTACCAACCATTCTTCTTCCATTTCCCCAAAGGTCCACCCAACCTAGGAAAAAAAGGAAACTGAAGTAGATAAGGAAATATTGGAAACTTTCAAAAAAGTTCAGGTTAACATCCCCTTGATTTATGTTGTGAAACAAATTCCAAGATATGAAATGTTTCTGAAAGAGATGTTTACAAACCGAAGGCAAAATTATGGAGATGAAATGGTGAGCTTGGGGAGGAATGTATCAGCATTGATAGAGCCATCATTTCCCACCATTTTTAACGATCCTTGGAAATTCTTGATTCTGTGCACCGTAGGGGAGTATTATTTTTCTAATGTTATTCATGATTTAGGTGCTTATATAAATGTGATTCCTCACTCCATTTATTCTATATTGTAGGTTAGGAAACTGAATCACACGAGATTTATTGTTCTACTAGATACCAAAGTACTACACACCCCTCTGGTGTGTTAGAATATGTTTTGTGAGGGTTCAAAATTTAATTTTTCCTGCTGACTTTTATGTGCTTAAAATGAAGGATGATATGATGAATGGACATGCCACAATTATATTGGGGAGACCCTTCTTAAAAACCACCAAAACCATAATTAATGTCCACAATGGTACATTATTTATGGAATTTGGTGGTGAAATAGTCTATTTTAATAGCCTTTATTCCATGAAGCACCCCTCAGAAGAGAATTCCTCTCTCTCTGTTAATTCTATAGTTGTACTCCCTTTCCTTGAAAAAACTTCATTTCATTCCCCTGATCCCCTTTCTGAGTTTTCTTCATTGATAGAAATTATAGGAAATGATTCGTGCATTAATTGTTGTATTTGTATTGAAAAGTATCATGCATGTTCATTGATTGATGATTTATTGAACACTGAGGATCCACTGACCATCGATGATACTGCTAAGCTTGTAAAATATCATTCCTAATTCGAGGATGATACCGTTGAGCAGTTAGATGAGATTAGTGATCTCTCACTTTCACAAAAACTCCCATCTATCCAAAATCCACCTAAATTTGAACTTAAAAAACTACCTCAAGATTTAAAATATTCATATATTGAGAATAAAAACAAGTTTCATGTCATCATTTCTAGTTCACTCCCTCCTGAGCATGAATTGCGACTGCTTGAACTTTTTAGGGAGTACAAACAAGCATTAGGATGGACACTTGTGGACATTACTGGTTTTATTCCTTCAATTTGTACACATAATATTTTATTAAATGATGAGTCTAATACAATGAGATTGGAACAACATTGACTAAACCCAAACCTCCTAGAATTTGTTAAAAATGAGGTAACAAAATTATTGGCTGCTGGAATCATTTACCCCATCTCTGATAGTCAATGGGCCAGTCCTGTTCAAGTAGTTCCTAAAAAAACTGGCCGTACAGTAATAAAAAATGAAAATAATGAATTGGTTCCAACTCGTGTGTAGAATAGTGTTCATGTCTGCATAGAATATCGCCGACTAAACCAACACACTAGGAAGGAAAATTTCCCTTTTCCATTCATTGACCAAATTCTAGAGAGGCTAGCGGGTAAGTCCCACTACTGTTTCCTTGATGTGTATTTTGGATACTTTCAGATCCATATTTTCCCAGAGGATCAGGAAAATACAACCTTCACTTTCCCCTTTAGCACATTTTCAAATAGGAGGATGCCATTTGGTCTGTGGAATGCTCCGAGTACTTTCCAATGATGCATGGTTAGTATTTTTTTGGATTACCTGGAGAATTTCATGGAAGTATTCATGGATGATATGACTATTTATGGATCTTCTTTTGATGAATTTTTGAGTAGTCTCACTTTAGTACTACATCGCTGTATTAAAATAATCTTGTATTAAATTATGAGAAATTCCATTTCATGGTAGGATGAGGTACAATTTTGGGTTATGTCATTTCTGGGGATGGTATCCAAGTAGATAAATCGAAAGTGGATGTCATTTCTTCACTACCATTCCCCAAAAATGTATGGGATGTGCAGTCTTTCCTAGTTCATGCTGGATTTTACCATCGTTTCATTCATGATTTTAGTAAAATTACACTCCCCCTCTCCCGATTACTCCAAAAATAAAAACGAATTTGTTTTTGATAAATAATGTGAGGAACCTTTTAATAAGTTTAAATGGAGTCTCACATCACCCCCAGCAATCCAAACACCTTGGTGGGATTTACCAATTGAGCTCATGTGTGATGCCTCTAACTATGCAGTTGGGGTTATTTTGTCACAAAGGGTCGACTGAGCTCCACTTGTCATAGCCTATGCCTCACATACTTTGGACCCTGCCCAAGAAAACTACACCACAACTAAGAAATAATTCTTTTTTATTGTGTTTGCCTTGGACAAATTCAGGTCATACCTTTTGGGGTCCAAAGTCATTGTGTTATCAGACCATGCAGCCCTCCAGTATCTCCTTAAGAAACTGGAAGCCAAACCACATCTCATTCGTTGGATACTCCTCCATCAAGAATTCAATCTAGAAATTAGAGATAAAAAAGGAGCAAAGAATGTGGTGGTTGACCATATCAGTAGGATTACCCCATCCTCGGACATTGACTCATCCCCCCGTATTCATATAAATGATGTGTTTCGTATTGAGCAATTGTACCGAGTGAAAGATGTTATTCCTTGGTATGCCGAAATTGTAAATTATTTGGTAGCACCATGCATTCATACTGATTTTAACAAAAACCAAGCCAATATTCTAAAACACGAGTCCTGTTGGTACATTTGGGATGACCCCTACCTTTAACGCACATGTAGTGATCAAGTATTTAGGCGTTTTGTTCCCGATAGTGAGTTTCAATCCATCCTTATATTCTGTCACACTCTTGCTTATGGGGGCCACTTTGGTCCCTAATAGACTGCTCGTAAAATCCTTGATTCTGTTCTCTTATGGCCAACACTTTTTCGGGATTCCCATGACATTTGTAAATCTTTTCCTCGTTGTCAAAGAATGGGTAATGTCTCTAAAATAAATGAAATTCCCCAAAAACCATTTCCCTTTCATGAAAATTTTAATGTTTGGGGTATTGAATTTATGGGGCCATTTCCCAATTCCTTTGGAAACTTGTACATTCTTCTGACATTTGATTACGTGTCAAAATGGGTAGAGGAACGAGCTACAAGGACTAATGATTCTAAGGTAGTTGTAAAATTTTTGAGAACCAAAATTTTCTTTAGGTTTGGTTTACCTAGGTTCATCATCAGTGACCAGGGTTCTCATTTTTGCAACCAAACAATGCAATAACTTTTTCGTTGATATGGGGTCGGTCATTTAGTGTCTACTTCATATCATCCATAGACCAATGGTCAAACCGAGGTGTCAAATAGAGAGTTAATTTTTTTTTGAAAAAATGGTTCAACCCAATAGAAAAGATTGGTGTCTTCTACTTTATAATTCATTATGGGCCTACCATACTGCTTTCAAAACTCCCATTGGAATGTCACCATATCATCTTGTGTTTGGAAAGAGTTATCTCCTACCTATTTAGGTTGAGTACCAGGCCTACTGGGCCATCGAACAATGCAATTCTAATATTTTTGGTGTGGGTGCCCAAATGAATTTGCAGATTCAAGAGTTAGAGGAAATGAGAATAGATGAATATGAAAACTACAGGATTTATAAGGAGAGAACCAAGGCTTCCCATGACCGTCTTATCCTTCATCTTTAGTTCCACATTGGGTAGAAGGTCCTCCTTTACAATGCAAGGATGAAGTTGCATCTAGATAAGCTTTGTTCCCACTGGTTTGAACCCTACACTATTACTAACATCTCTCCATTTGGTGTTGTCCATGTTCAAAATGAAGAAACCAAGAAAACCTTCACTATGAATGGGAAGTGGCTGAAGCACTTCCATGAATCCATTCTAGAGTCCCTGATGGAGGAACTCCAAGTTCAAGAAGCTGTCTATGAATGACACTTACCGGGTTTTATCCTTCCTTACCACATTCTCTTTTACTATAGTGAGGAAACTTCACATTCTATGTGTCTGTGTGGGGGGGGGGGTGGATACATTTCAGGGTTGATTAGGATTTTCATTGTCTTTCTTCTTTCTTTAATGGGTTCATTATGATTTCCATTATCTCTCTCCTTTCTTAACTTTTTATCCTTCTTTATGGTATTTTCATTTTTCCTCATTAAAAATTTCAAAGATCCATGATTTGGTGACTATAAGGGTGGGGGGGGGGAGTAAAAATACCATAACAAAGGCTAAAAAGAATATATGTATTAATTTATCATCAGGGAGTGATTTTTAGTGAATTGGTTTACTGTCAATGATATAAATGGTTGTATCTCTGTGAAACATTTGAGAGGATTAATGCCCTTTGTGTGAGTAGTTTTTGGGAAACCTGTGTCTCTAATATCTCCACACATTTTGGTACCAAACCACAAAGTATGAATATTTCTTACTTAATATAAGGTAAATATATGTTAGGTTAATATTTTTTTTCTTTAAATGATATTTCCATACATTCATTCCTTATCTGATCTGTTTCATTACTAGACCAGATTGACCTATGCGTGTGTACCTAATATATGAATATTTTACGCCCTAAAAAGGGTTGTGTCTTGGGAAGGTAAAAAACCATCCTCCTCAACCTTTTATCTTGTTATAACTATTGGAATTATTATCGTGAGGAGATCACACAAGGGTTGATAGATGAGTGTGATATTTATTCCAAATGAAACTTCTAGAAAAACAAAAATAAATAAATGAGGGGAGTGATGAAATGTGAAACATATGAGGATATCTAGGGTGGGAGCTTATGGTTTGACTTTTGGGAATGGTTAAGTGAGTGGGTCTTGATATATTATTGCAAAGGATGTAGGGTAGGTTCGGTGGACAAAATCATTTAAGTTGAAAAATGTTAAAATAACCTATATTTATTGGATAGAAAGTGGAAAGAATAGCATGGAATGGTTTTTACCAACATACATGGAGAGTTACTATCATTTTTTACTTCATAATTCTTTTCTCAATTTGGTATCATGATTTTTTTGAATTTCACTATGATATGATTTATGAGACATATTTTTCTATTTTCACTAGGAAGAACTCCTTGGTGTGGTTCGTGCATTGATAACATTACTTTAATTAAAATTTCCTCAAATATTAAATCTTCATGATGTTGGGAATATATACATGTATCATTCTTTTTTTTGGATATGTGACTTTTCCCAGGAGTGAAAATGTTTAGTTGTGGGGGTGTGATCGCATAGCGATTCACTATTCAATTCCACCCTTACACCAGTGTTTTAAACTAATTTTGTAACAAATATTCAAAATATATTAATAAATTTAACTTCATGTTTTATTCAATGAATTAATTTTTATCACTATAAAAAGGGAAATTATACTTGTTTTGATATTTTCATTGAAGGTGGAGGTGATTTGGAGGCCCGGAGATCATCCAGAAGAAAAATAGGCCAAACTGCATGACATCCCAAGGACATTTGTCCACTGTTGTGAACAATAAAATAAATTTTTGCATCCAAATTGGATGAACTTTTGTGGGCCGGTACAAAATTGAATAAGATACATTTAATCTCAAATAACCCAATCCTGATTCAGATGCTATAAGGCCCATCCAAACTGATCTATCCAAGAAATAGAATATAGACAATATCAAAAGTGGCATTCTGTAATATGTCAATATCTCGAGCTGTGATTCTCCAAATAATTACAAACATTTAGTGGTGATATTAAAGACATGGGACTACAACTTTATAGTTTTGTCAAAAATGAGATTCGACTGTCTAGTAGCCGAAAACAATCCTCCGATTGGTTTATCAAAATCTGGGTGGCCAAAAACACTTCCCATTTTGGCTATAAAAAAGAACCTTGGGCACCCCATTTGGATGTTCGGCCAAGAAGTGAAGCTCTACCATTTTGGAGTCCTGTTTGTGTCTCCCCCTCATCCTATAATTTATGGAGGCCCCTATCCTCATAGTGGGATCAAGAATGAAGAAGGAGTTCCACCCAAGCTTCCTCCTCCTCCCGATGTCGAGCTAAACGGTGGGCATTCATTATGAGGGAGATACACACATGTAAAGTGAGATATAAAACTTTTAATACTACTGGTTTGATGTATTTTGGGTTTTAAAACATTTCATTTATAAGTATCTTACTTTTATTTATCTTTGTTTGATTTAACTGAATGAAATGCTCTTTACTTTTAACCGATTGGTGTGAAGTTTTGAGTGTGTGACTTGTGTTGTTATAATTGGACATCACAAGAATCCTTTTCTTCCCCAATTATTTGAGATTTCAATTTGTTTTGGAAGCTATTATACCATTAATGTGATCTGGACCTTGTCTATATGATTGTTATGTCAAGGTTTGGCTCAACGTGCTTTGATATAAGAGCTTGGAATGTAATTGGGATTTTTATTGATTTCAACCAAAGACTTACATCAAAACCTAATCAATATTCAAGAAAAATGAGCTTTAAATGTGTGTAGTGAACTCATAATGAACCCTTTAATCTCATAATTAACAAACACCACCTTTTCTTTCCAGATATTAAACTCTTTAATTAAGTCATTTCATCCTAAAACTATTTTCAAAACCACCCCCTATTTTAGTACGTCTTATTAAAAACGCACACTCTAAACCCACCAACGCTCCTTGAAAAATGACCTAGGGTCTTCCCTAGACTATAAATCAACCTTAAAATCATAATCAATTTTCCATGTCATGAAATTATGGTCACCGAGTCGGTGATTCCAAAGTTTGGTGTGGTACGATTAATTTTAAGTACCCCTTTTATCGATTTCCATTACATGGTCTGGGTAATCCAACACGTAAAGACCGTTGTATAAATGTGCCCTACCAAAACAAATGCTATATTTGTAAAAGAAGAAACATTCATTTCCAAAATTGAAAATGAAACCATCTATATCTAATATAGATACATGAATAATGTTTTTAGTAATAGATGACAGATAATAACAACCCTTTAACACCAAGATCATCCCAGTTGGCAATGTTAGGTGGTAGTCCTTGATAGATACATCAGCAAGTCTGGATCAATTGGATGCTTGCATATTTACCTCCCCTCAGTCAATCTTCCTAATTCTACTTGGTTCCTGTATTTAGATACATATGTGAGAACCAAAATCTGGATATAATACCCAATTTGTATAAATAGATAGATTTCATTCGATAACAAATGTACATGATGCTTCCCCTTGCTTCTTAGGATAGGTGCAGTTCTTCTTCCATGGGCCTTTATTTCCACATGCAGAACAAATAGCCTCCTATTCCATTACCTCTCCTTTGATCTTACTTGTATTGGAAGGCCGTGAATAAGCTTTGGGATTAAAGATATTCACCTTACCTTTCCTCTTATTCACTATAAGGACAAGAGGATTTTCAGTCTTCATACCTTTTTCCACTTGGAAAATGAGGATAAGAAGACCCGATAGAGACTTATCAATGTTGTTCATGTTAAAATTAACAACAAACCTCGAGAATCTCTAAGGGAATGATGTGAGAATGTGATCGGTGCCCAGTTCTTTAGGGAGTTTAAAACCTAGAACCTCCAGGCGATCAATGTAGCTAATGAGCTTGACTACATGAGGCATAACTGGGGAAACCTCTCCATTCTTACTCTGAATGAGTTCCTTTAAGATATCAAACCTTTCCTATTTTTCTCTCTCCTGGTAAAGACCTCAAAGGTACTCGAGCATGCTATACACATCCATGTTTTCTTGAGACTTCATGAGCTCACTAGACATTGGTGATAGCATCAAATATTGAACATCGACCGCATCGTTATTATGTTTCTCATAAACCATGAAATCCTCATCACTCACCTCTTTGTAAGCTTGATCAGGTAATGCTGACTCCAACACATAAGACTTCTATTCATGGCGTTGGAAAACCCAAAGGTGTCTAAACCATTATTGGAAGTTACTACCAGTGAGGATGTTGTCTTTATCCATAATTGATCACAGGGATAGTGTGGTTGATGATCTTGTCATTTTCTATTCTACAATTAAAAGATCATATCATTAGTACTTTCCTGAATACATTTTTATGAAAAATAATAAATTAAGTCTCATAATATTTTATCAAATACCAATGGCCCTCACCATTGAACCCAGAATGTCCATTTTCCATGACATTCTAGTTGAAATATAAGGACCTGATCTTAAACATTACATAATCTTGAAATAAGTTAGTAATTCACATTGATGATCTTTCCGTGTTTTGAGTTTTAGATAACTAGTCCATAACAATTTCATTACATCCCACAAACTTACAAAGTATACACTTCTACTCAGTATCCAATTTTTTCATGAAATAAAATCTCTTAAAAAAACAAGAATTATTTTCTTGAAATAGATCTTCTTGAATTCTTCATTTCTCTTATATTTCCTTATACCCAGTGAAAACATTTCAAAAAATTGGTATGAGCATAAATAGATCAGTAAGGGTTAAAAAATAATGAATGAATTTATTAGTCCATCACTACATACAAAACATAAGCTATTTAACATAACTCAGGAAATCATAAGACTTATGAATAACACATAGAAATCACAAATCATAAAAGTAACTTGTGGCATCCATAACATACTTACATTGTAGCTTTCACAGCTACATAAGGAGTTACGTTTGGAATACCCATCACAGTATATTACCTAAATATCTTAGGAGAAATATTTACATTTACCTTAGTTATGTTACCCAATGCATTGGAGACCTATCTCAGGTCACCCACCCTAGGTTTATCATGGAACCACCCATATACGTAAACAATACCCAAGAACCATAACATAATCATAACACATAACATATATATAAAGGAAAGATAACATTACCACATTGAAATCATTTCAATATATTTACATAATAAATCCATTATCAATAAAATTTTCAATACTAAAATACATAAAAATATTATATGGTATTTATTTTTATTTTAAAAACATTACAGCTTGTTAAGGAAGATAAATATCAAATAATTCTCATGGAGGCAGAAAGGTCATTGTCACCACGTACGTTAAAAAGAAACATTCCCTTTGTAATCTAGTAAATCTATATGTAGAAAAAGATTCATTTTTAATAAAAGTAAAAGTCAAATGGGGTTTATACACCGTATAAAAGAAATTCATTTATAAATCAAAATATGCCTCAATAAAAGGAGATTGAGACGAAGTCCCTTACCTCGTGTCCGAATTGACTCGTTCATTATTTAATCTCCTAAATAATTAAATAAAGTTAATTTATACATGATTAAGAACCTTTTCAAGTTTATTAATAATTTTACATTACTTATTACCATGTTTATAAACATTACATAATCATTGATGTTAATAACATCCGTTTTGTTAACATTTGGTACTTTTGTCAAAAATGAACTTCTTATAATTACAAGTTGTTCATGTGGGCAAAAGTTAATTATCTCTAGAATTATATTCATGATTTAGATATCATATATATAATATATATCTAGTATATATATATGTATTTATAATATTACATAACATTTGTATATAAAAAATGAAATGCACCGTTCATGGAGATGGTAAGTCGTACGTACGCATGAATGCTACATTCATTTATATTTCGTATTTAATGGAATAAAAAATTAATGATACATAGGTATATTATAATTCAAGTATAATATAATATATAATTTTAGAAAATCCATCCTTTATACATTCCACGTATGGCATGAACGAGTCATATCACTTTGAGGGGGTGGTAGTCTGCACTTTCTCAAATGAAAGTATCATATTTACCCACCATGGAAACCATAAAGGTATGATATAAATTTAAAATAAATAAGCATAGAGGTAGTATAAATATAATATATATCACATATAAATAAATTTCTATCATAATGGCCACCATGAGATGTGGTAGGAGATAATTGAACAATCATTATTTCATGAGGCAGTAGTTCGCCGTCCACTGAAACAATATGTTCGTATCCATTATATGGGGGTGTATATAAATGAAGTTTGAATAATTCTCATAAAAACATCATAGTATATTTAAGATAATGATTTTGTTATAAAATAATGGAATAAAGAGAGTTTAGGGGTATGGAGAAGGAAAATAAAATAAAAGAACTTGAGAGAAGACGTTACATTTAAATCGGGTAACCCCCATTGGTTTGAACCAAAAGGATTTATAGAAGTGATTTATGCATATGTTAAGGCTTATAGGATTAATAGAGGGATTTTGAGGGATTATTTTAGCAGATTTTAGACGATCCAAGGTGCTTGAGAGTTGTGAGTAATGGGTTAGAGGTGGTGGCCTTTTATAAGAGAGAGGAGGGGATCTTTAGGAATGTTTGAAAGTATTATTTTATTATATAATTATTTTCCATTTAAAAAGGTCCAAAACTTATTTAATAAGAATATAAGGTTTATATAGGTCTAAATAAAATTATCTAACAAGAATTGGACAGGTTTTTGATATTTTGTAATCCTTATATTTTTTATTTACCCCTTTGTTAACTTATTTAACTTTTACCATGTCCTCTTATATATTCAACTATACGGTTAATATATTTACTATAAAATTAAAAGTGACCCAAAATGAATCATTAATGACACTTGTAACATAATATATGTTATTTTACCGAATATTATATTTTTTGGATTATTTTATCATTTAATAAAATATCAATTGTTTTAAAAACTCACTTATGTCAATTTATAAACTATTCATACCAAGACATTTAAAAAAATATATAACAACATGATTCATTAAAAAAACATTAAGTGATTAAAATATAAAAAGTAATCCAAATATATAAAATTCATGGATGGCTTAAAATTTTCAAAATAAATTTATTTTAAAAATTATGATATCATTTATTTGAATCCATTATTAACGAAGTAATTATTGCATCACCATTGTGTCATAAATAAATTTATTTATTTAATGTATAAGAATTATAAATAAAATTTCATGATGTAGGAAATATGTTTATATTTCTAATTCCTATTTATATTTGAAAATATAAATTATATAAACCAATATAAAAATTGTTTTACTAAGAGTTATATGTTTATGTTACATTTTTCTTTAACTTTAGTTAATTTTTTTAAAGTGTCATTCTCACATGCAAGTGGCTCCATGGGGTCCCAAAATTGACCCAAGGATTCCCCTGGCCTGACATGTATCAATCAATAATATTAGGACACATGTTAGGATAATTTACTATTATTATAATATTATTTTTTACCCTTATTTCCCAAATTTACCCTTTATCCATGGTAAATAAAATATTTACTGAAGTTACTATTTATAATGTCTAAAAATAAAAGTTACCTATTTACACAATTGGGAACTACTGATTTTAAATATGGCATCCATTTTTCCAAATTAGAAACATATAATTTTCAGAAATTAATTTAAAATTTATTCCCATCGTTAAAACAAAAAGCGTGTTTTTATGAAATAATAACTATCAAAGGATTGACACTTTTCTATTTTAATTTTCAAGGTAAAATTACTTCCAATGGCCAACATTGGATTAAATGGTTAAAATATAATCTATTTACACTTTAAGACCAATTAAAAATGTAATCTAAGCATATAAATAAATTATATTAAAAGGCAGTTTTGAATTAAAATGCAGTATTTTTCACTATTCATTAAAAAATGAACTTTATCAGAAAAATACGAAAATTTCATCCAAAGTAAATTTTGATGTCCCAATTCTAAATAATACTTTTATTTTTAAAAATAAAACATATAAGTGTGATAAAAACTATATTTAAAAAGGTTCCACCATCAAATGGCGGCAAATCAACCTTTTAAAGAATATTAGAGTATTTGTGCTTAAAATCAGACTAATTCACATTTTAGGCCTCTAACTTTTATTGGATAAATGTAATTTTTTTTAATAAACATGTATAATTATAATGTAATTATTTCTGTTTATTTCCTCCAACACAACGACTAGACATTAACTACCATTTAAAATAATATTATATTATTATTTTTCAGTATGACACAACTTTGTGTGAAATAAGAGATTTAGGAGAAAACCATTGTTGCGTGTTGGGTACTCCATCTAACATTTCATCCCCTTTAATGTAAAATTAATATATAATTCATAAATATTAATAAATATTAAAATATCATATTATTTATTTACATGGGATGTTACATCCTTCACCCCTTTTGAGAATTATGTCCCCACAATTATATTCAATTATCAAATAAGTGGGGGTATTTATCCCTCATAGAATTTTCAGATTCCCATGTTTCCTCTTCAACCATATGAGTTTTTCACAAAACCCTTACCTGATGAATTACCTCATTCCGCTACAATTTCTCTCTACAATCAATAATGTGGACTGGCTGTTCCTCATAAGAAATATTCTCTTTCAACTGAACTACCTATGGACTCAAAATCTGAGATGGATCCAACATATACTTCATCAACATTGAAACATGAAATACATTGTGTACCTAGGATAAACATGGTGGTAAAACCACTCTATTGGAAACTGATCCAACTTTCTTTAGGATTTCATAGGGTCCAATGAAACTCGGACTCAGCTTTCCCTTCTTGCCAAAAAGCATCACAATTTTCCATGGAGAAACTTTGAGAAAGACATGATCACCTACCACAAAATAAAGATTCTTCCTCTGGTTATCCGCATAACTTTTCTACATACTCTGAGCTATTCTTATGTGCATCTGAATCAACAGAACTTTCTATGCCATCTCTTCTACCGATTATGGTCCCATTAGTTTCCTTTCACCAACTTCATCCCAAAAAGCTAAAGTTTGATATCTCTTTCCATACAATGCCTCAAATGGTGCCCTCTATACAATAGAAGAAAAACTGTTATTATAAAAAAATTTAACCAAAGAATGTTATTGGTCCCAACTTCCCTGGTAATCCAATGAGTAAGCACGTAGCATATCTTCTAATGTCTGAATTGTTCGTTCTAACTGACCATCTGATTGAGGATAAAAAGTTGTACTAAAATTTAATTCAATACACAGTGACTTCTAAAGGCCTTTCCAAATGTCAGAAGTAAACCTGGGATCACAATTAGAGACAATGGAGAGGGGAACTCCATGAATCATGACTATCTCTTTAACATACAACCAAGAATGTTGATATACAAACAAAGTATATTGAATAGGAAGGAAATTAGCAGATTTAGTCAATCGATCAATAATAACCCATATTTCATTATTACCTTGAGATGTATTTGGTAATCCCACAAAGAAGTCCATGGATATATTTTCCCATTTCCACTATAGAACCAGTAAAGGCTGAAGCATCCCTTTTGATAACTTCCACTCTTTTCTAAACTCTTGAATAGTATAACACTTCACAGTAAAGTCAGCAATATATCATTTCATTCAATCCCACCGGTAATACTCATGAAGATATCTGTACATATTAGTACTGCTAGGATGAAATAAAAAAAAATAACTATGAGATTCACATAACGAATCTTTCTTTAACTGTGAATCATAAGGCACACATAATCTCTTCCCAAACCTCAAAACAAAATCTTTATCAATTTTTAATTCAGGTAACTTTCCCTTCTGACCCAACTCTATAATTTTCTTCAACTCACTATCTTTTTTCTATGCTTGCTTAATTCTTTCTTCTAGGGATTATTTTAATGACATCTGAAATAAAATAAAGGAATTTCTTTCCCCAACAACTTCCATGCCTAAGTTCATCAAACTATTATTCAAATTATCTTATTCTAAACGTAACATGGTTAATGTAGCATTACTTTTTTGACTCAAAGAATCATACACTTTATTATCTTTCCCTGGATGATAATTAATCTTGAAATCATAATCCTTGATTAGTTTTAACCGTCTTATCAGTCTCACGTTCAATTCCTTTTGATTGAATATATATTTCAAAATTTTGTGTTTAATATATATTTCACATTTTACTCCATACAGATGACACCTCCAAATTTTTCAATCAAAAACAATAGAATCTAATTCCAAATAATGTGTAGGGTAATTTAACTCATGAGGTTTCAACTAACGTGAAGTATAAGAAATTACCTGATCATTATGCATTATGACACAACCAAGTCCTTCCAACGATGCATCACTATAGATAACAAACTCACCATTTACGGAAGGAAGTGCCAAAACTGGAGTATTCACCAATATTATTTTCAATTCCTGAAAACAACCATCACATTATTTTGTCCAAATGAACTTAACACATTTTCATGTTAATTTAGTTAGTGGGATAGATAAACAAGAAACATTTTCAATAAAACTTTGGTAATAACCTTACAAACCAAGAAAACTATGGATCTCGATAATATTTATGGGTCTTGGCCATTCTTCAACATCTTTTGTTTTAGATAGATCAACTGCTATTCCATTTTTTGAAACAATGTGACTAGGGAATGAAATTTTTTGTAACCAAAACTCATAAATGCTTAATTTCCCATGCAGTTTATTTTTTAAGGTTTTCAAGAAAACCCTTAAATGACTTTTATGTTCCTCTTTACTTTTGGAATAAACCAAAATATCATCAATGCATAAAACCAAAAACTTATCCAGGAACTCAAAACAAATTCTATTCATAAGATCTGTGAATACAGTAGGTTCATTGGTTAACCCAAAAGGCATAAACATAAATTCATAATGGCCATATCTAGTACGAAACATGGTCTTCAGAATGCCTACTTTCTTTACATTCAACTGATGGTACCCTGGCCTCAAGTCAATCTTTGAAAAATACTAAGCTCCCTAGAGCTGATACTACTTAATTTGATGGCCCAACATCTGCTGAAGTAGTTGCAAAGGATTCTACCACCCCTTTCTGCTTTTAGTACGGCTACTTTCCCTCAGTTGATTTCTTTGTTGGAAACTCATTTGAATAATGACCCATTTCATTGCACTTAAAACATTTTATTGGCTGTAAATCAGATTTTGTCTTACCATTAACCTGATCTTTTTCAATGCAATTACGAGCCTTATGTCCCATTTTAAAAAATTGTTAAAACTTACTAGAATTCAAAAGACATTCCCCAATGTTCTTTTTACCACAATTTTCAGAAACTATAAACTTAAGTTTCTTACCATCAGATTTTTTTGAAGAGTTCTTCCCTTTCGTCTGACACCTCAACCTCTTATTCGGTTATTTGTTAAATAACACTTGATCATCAGAAAACTCCATTTTCACCTTCTCCGTACATTGAACTAGTTTTTAATAAATTTTGAACTCACAAGAAGTTAAATCCCTTCAATACATTGTCTTTAATCCTGAGTAAAAAATAATTGATTTTACTATCAAGATCTTGTATGAAATTTGGAGCATAACTTTCCAGTCGAGTGAATTTTGCTTCATAAGATTCCACTGATTCATCCTCCTACCTCAATTCTAGGAATTGTTTTTCCATCCTAAGATGAACCAACTTAGGAAAATATTTATCAAGAAACATACCATTGAATTCATCCCAATCAAGAGAATCAGTATCCTCACTATCACTAATATTTTTAACCATCGACCACCACTGATCAACTTCACCTTCAAAATGGTAAATAGTGAGACTAACCTTTTGTTTTTCTTAACACCCCATGACATTGAAAATATTTTCCAGTGCTTTAATCCACCCTTTAGCTAGCACAGAGTCAGATGAACCTCTGAATTATGTGGGATGTTGCCTCATGAAATTCTCCACTACAGACATGTTCCTCTGTGGAAGATCTGGATGATCTCATGCATGGATACCACCACCATTTATAGCCCAATTCAACTATGATATCACTATCACAAACTTCTCATTTTCGATTCAGACCATCTCAGGTTGCTGATTTGGAAGGCTGTCTTCCTTCTAATGTCTTCCCATCACAACTTCTCTATTTCCTCTATGGAAAACCATTATGAACAAAGAAATATCTTAAGTTAAGCAACATGGTAATATGTAAATGCTATATAATTTAAATTTGACCATAAATTAATTTATGGATATTAATTTAAAAATATCATAACTCCTAAATTTATCTAAACCGACCTTTGATAATAACTATAAGGACCCGACCATAAATATTACATAATCTTGAATTATGTTAATAATTCACATTGAGGATCTTCTCAGGTTTACAGTTTTAGAGAACTAGGCCATAACTATTTCATTACATCTCAAAAAATTAAAAATTAGACATTTGTACTCCGTATCCATTTTTTTCATAAAATAAAAACTCTTAAAAGAAAACAAGAATTCTTTTCTTGATATAGATCTTCTTGAATTCTTAGTTTCTCTTACCTTGTCTTATACCCTATGAAAACATTTAAAAAATATAGGATGAGCATAAAAGGCTCAGTAAGGGTTATAAAATAAAGAATGAATTTATTAGTCCATCAATACATAGAAAACATAAGCTCTTTAACATACCTTATGAAATCATAATATTTATGAATAACACATAGAAATCATAAATCAAAAAGGTAATCTGTGACATCCATAACATACTTACATTGTAGATTTCACGACTACTTTGGGAGTTACATTTGGAATACCCATCATATTATATTCCCTAAATCTATTAGGAGAAAAATTTATGTTTAACTCCGTCAAGTTACCCAATGCATTGGAGAACCATCTCGAGCTCACCCACCCTAGGTTTATCACGAAACTACCCATATATGTAAACAATTACCAAGAACCATAACATAATCTTAACACATAACATAAAAATAACGGAATGATAAAATTCCCAAATTGCAATAATTTAAATATATTAACATAATAAATCTATTATAAAACCCATTTTCAATACCAAAATACGTAAAAAGAGTATATGATAATTATTTTTCTCTTAAAACTTTATAGCATGTAATGGAATCCAAATATCGACTAATGCTCGCGGCGGCGGAAACGTCGTTGTCACCGTGTTGGTTAAAAAGAAAAATTCCCATTGTCTTTTAGTAAAATGATACATAGAAAAATATTCCTTTTGAATAAAAGTAAAATTCAAAGGGGATTATAAACCATATAAAATAATGTCATGTATACATCAAAATATGCTTCAATGAAAGGAGATTGAGATGAATTCCCATACCTCATGTCTGACTTGACTCGTTTATTATTTAATCTATTGAATAATAAAATAAAGCTAATTTATACTTTCCTAAGAACCCTTTAAAGTTTATTATTCCTTTTATATTACTTATTACCATGTTTATAAACATTACATAATGATTTAAGTTTATAACGGTTGTTTTGTCGATATTTGGTACTTGAGTCAAAAATTAACTTCTTATAAATACAAGTTGTTCATGTGGTCAAAACTAAATTATCTCCATAATGATATTAATTATTTTGATATCATTTATATCTAGTACATATATGTATTTATAATAGTACATAACAATTGGAGATAAGAAATGAAATGCACCGTTCATAGAGACGGTAAGCTGTACGTACACATGAACGCTAATTTCATTTATATTTTGTATTTAATGGAATTAAAACTTAATGAAACATAGGTATATTATAATTTATTTATAATATCATATATAATTTTAGTAATTCAATCCTTTATATATTCCACGTATGGTCTGAACAAGTCATATAACTTTGAGGGGGGCAGTAGTCTGCACTTCCTTAAATGAAATTATCGTATTTACCTATTATGGAAACAATAAAGGTATAATATAAATGAAAAATAAATTAGAATAGATACAATATAAATATAATATATATCACATATAAATAAAGTTCCATAAAAATGACCACCATGAGAGGAGGTAGGAGATAATTGAACAATCATCATTTCGTGAGGCAGTAGTTCGCTGTCCATTGATACAGAATGTTCATATCCATTAGATGGGGATGTGTGTAAGTTTAGTTTGAATAATTAACATAAAAAAATCATATTATATTTAATATATTGGTGTTTTTATAAAATAATGGAATAAAAAGAGTTTAGGGGGTTGGAGAATGAAAATAAAAGAAAAGAACTTGAGAGAAGACGTTACCTTTAAATCGGGTATGCCCCTTTGGTTTGAACCAAAAGGCTTTCTTTAAGTTCTTTTTGCCTAAGGAAATGCTTCTAGGATGAAGAAAAAGATGTTTAGGGATTTATAAAGTAGATTTTGGATGAGCCAAGGGGCTTGATATTTGTGATTAATGGGTTAGATTTGGTGGCCTTTGATGTCCCGATTCTAAATAATAATTTTATTTTTTCAAATATAATATATAAAAGTGAAAAAATCTATATTTGAAAAAGGTTGTCTATCAAAAGGTGGTAAATCGACCTTTTAAAGAATATAAGAGTATATGTTCTTAAATTTTTAATCATTCAAATTTTAAGTCTCTAAATTTTATTGGATAAATGTAAAAAATTTAACAAACATGTATAATCATATTGTAGTTATGTATGTTCATTATTTCCTATACAACGAGTAGGTGTTCACTACCATTTGAAATAATATTATATTATTATTTTTCTGTATGAATTAGACTTGTGTGCAACAAGAGATTTTAGAGAAACCCATTGTTATGTGTCAGGTATTCCATCAAACATAGAATCCCCTTTAAAGTAAAATTAATATTTAATTCAAAAATATTAATAAATATGAAAATATCATAATCTTTATTTACCTGAGATGTTATAGGCAATCATCCATATCCCCTTTCGCATAACCCCAACAAGGGTCAGTCAAGCTATTTGAAGATATTTAGGTAGGCATGACTTTTCCAACCGCGGACTTGCAGCCCCTAGATCTGTTGAGTGAACTACCCAATTCTGAAATCCCTACTTTGTATTTCCTCAAATCTTGCCTCTAGTATTACACCAAGTCTACCAAGGGATACTCCTCTTTATGTAATATGGTTAAGTCAACCTGAAACATTTCATAAGGGATTACTGTATAAAAATAAGTTCCCCCAACAATGGTTGGTCAAACACATAGTTTTATTATGTTTCCCCTTAATCAATTAACAAAATTCTTGGTATGAATTAATATTTTATTTGAGGATTTTTTATCTCTTATGCATGAATTTCTTATTATCATTATCACATGATTGTGAATATTAATTGGAACTTACTTAAGTTATTAACCATATATTGATAATATTTACATATAAGCCTGGTTTATTTTAGTTCCATATTGCATTATTGTTTAATTCATTAATTATGTGATCCCTAAAAAACATCCATAATGATAAACCATGCATCTAACAGAAATAAAATAAAACAAAGGGAATGATCATGAGCTTTTATAATGGTTAGTTTATTTAGCGGTTGATAAACTAACCCTGACCTAGTGGAGAAACACATTGAATATTTTGGGTTCATGTTTACAGATTTCCACCTATCCACCTCTGTATCTCCTGGGATTGATTTCATCTCGGATCCAACTTAAACCACCTCCACTATTACATATGCCTTTTTTTAACTCACACATAGGTGAGGGGTAAAAGGGGGTTTACATAAAAGAAACCTTGGTCATGAACACCCTACATATTAATGAGGAGAAGGATCACATGACAAAAAATATAATTTAAATAAATAAATTAAAATAAATCATCCACATACAATGGTATTGGTCAAGCTCATGATCATACATACATGTAATGATATTTACACATAAATAAAACTAGCGTTCAATTCTTTAATTCTTCTTTTTTAAAATAAATCACACTCAAAGAAATTAATTATAATCTTTAATTAATCAATCATTTTATCTTAAATCCTTTTCTGAATTTCATTTAGATTCTCATCCATCATAATTTTGAACAAATAAATTCATTTAAAATTATCATTGTACGTAACTTGTACATTGGAGGCAACCCAACGAATTCCTGTTCATAACTACCCAATGAGTAGAAATGAATATTATGTAGATGTTAAATTAAACACACATATATAAAACACCTATGACCTGTTGTGCCTCATCTTTACACCCACACTACTGTATATGTCTCAAGGGTTTGTATAATATAATAATAAATTTTAATAAATCTCCATAGTTTGGATTAGTACACGACATGTAGTTTTTACTACACGACATGTACCATCATTCACCATCCATCTAAGGTACACGCCCAGGGACATGGTGTGTAGATGTACATTGGAAATCTTCAGAGTACACAGCGTGTTCAGTGGGCCACATTCCATGTAGTATCTGTGTTACATGGTTTCCATCTGAGCAAGACATGTACGTGGTACATGGTCCAAACCTAACACGAAGGAACTACACATTGTGTCTAGTGGAATACACAACATGTAATCTGGAAAACTGCATTCCATCTGTTCCTGGTCAGCACACAAAGTCATTTTAAGACTTAGAAAGACTCCAACACATGACCTGGTTTGATGGACCGATCTGATGCATTGAATCTTGACTTCACGACATGTACTACCAAATACATGCCGTGTGTTCTGGTTTTGTATGACCAGGAATCTTTGAAACCTCTGGATGCGATCCTATAATTTATTTTAATTAATATTAAAAGAAAATATCATTTCTGTAAGGTGAACGAGAAATGAAAGAGGAGGAACAGATCTTGAGATTCAGATTTTTAGAATGATTAACATGAATTGAAACAACTAAATTATTTAATGCGTAAATCAACAACGATATATTTAAATAATTATAAACTATGATGTACCCCACTTTGATACGACTTGTATGTTTCGGGTGTAGTAGAAGCATGGTTGGGCCGGTGGCCAACTTTAATTTTTACCATGATCAATGATTATTCTGTGATTGATACGACGATGAATGCCATTATCGACGAAATAGAATCAAAGATTTAGATAAATAAGGAAGAGGCCCAAAACCTTTAGAGAGGATCAATCCCATCATGTATATAATTAATTTAATTAATTCCATACAGAAACAAATACCTGTATATTAAATAATTTGTTCGTTGATGATGTTGATCAATCAAAATGACCATTCCATATTTTCTCGTTATGCTTGCGAGGATCCAAAATAGAATCCCTCTAGTGGTGATCCAAACGTGCTTCAATGGCCTTCGATTGACACCAATCGCTCTCTGGGTGTTTGCACGGTGAACTGAGTGTCTTGCATTAGTCTTTACTGATCGCTTGTTCTTTGGTCTTAAAGAACGTATCTCATTCTTGAGAGGGGCAGGAAGAGTATTCGAGAGAGAAATTGTTTAGCTCAATAATTCTCAATTCACCAAGTGTGCGGTGTGTTCTCTTTGGCACAATAGATGTACTTTTATATTTATATGCATGGAAATTCAGTTATAATATTTAATTTCATAACTGGAATTAAATACATTAATAAACTTAGAGAAAACCCCTTCTCATGATAATAATACCGCGTCATTATTTTTGGTGTTCCAACATGCGAAAAATGGAATTATAAATAAAATTCCTCTTCACAAAATAATAGGAGCGTCATTATTATTTTAAATTGTGCCAACTAGTTAAATAATTATTTACCATATTTGAAATAATTATTTTACTACTGGACCGGCCTTGGTCGGCTCGAACTCCACTTCCATTTATTGAACACCTCAATAAATAAATAAATAAATAATTTATTCTCTCAAATAAATATTTTATTTACAAAATAGTAAATAAATATATATTAAATGTTAACTAAAATAAATAAATATATTTTATTTAATTTATGAGATCATTTTTACTTGAATAAAATTATTCCATGGTCATGAGAATAATATTTATTTCATTATTTAAATTCAAATAGAATTTAACTGAGACCACAAAAACACTTAGTGTGGAACCCTCTAGGATCATTTATCTCTGGCATTAGGCGAGCTTGACTAACATCCTAGAGTACTATCTAGAAATGGGCCAATACACCCAAGAGAAAGAACTTAAAGTCAAAACAACGATATCCACATATGAACACTCACTGTGTAATTTAATCCCTTTGTCTCAATATCTCAACAAACATGTTTCATGACAGTGTCATAAACCTTTGTGTTTGATACGTCATTATTTGACTACCTAAAATAAACTCTTCATTACACCATGGCCATGGAATTTTGTGTGACGGTTCTATTTCAATCAAAGGTCTGAGATATCAACTTCCATAAATGGAAGGGACAAATTTTTCCTTGACTTATCCATTAACAACATGACACTCTACACACCCTACTTCCCACCAACTATCTACGTAACTATTTTTGTTATTAAATCAAAGTGCACGAGTTGCGACACATATTAATGATAATCTTAAAGTCTAAGGATCATTACGCATGCTTGTAGATAGAAATATCCGATTACACTTGAACATACAGAATTTCTACGGACGGGTCTGTTCTCATAATGTTCTATCTTAGAGATTACCAAGTGCGAACTTCATGAGAGGAAGTCTCATCTGATTACAAGTACTCACACATGAAAGTTTTCATTATATGTGTCCCATGATAGTATTTCATCCAACTTTAGAAATATATTTAATAATATTGTTATATCATTTAAAGGATCTCATTATAGCGGGGAACTAACATGACCTTATCAGTGCAACAAATACTCTAGTACATTATTACATCATAATCATGAAGAACAATGAAAAATATGTAATAAGATTTTTAATATTTAAATACATTAAATATCCATGTAATCAATGTAAAAAAAGTTGGCTCTAGGACCCCAACTCTTACATGTTTAGCCCCTTGGATGTTTCCTTTGACATAAAATGCATTTAAGGACTGGTTTTAAGGGATTTAAGGCCGAATCAAAGGCCATTACCAGGCATTAATTTTACTAAGGCCCATGATTCTTTTACTTGGTCAAACTGTATGGATTATGTGATCCACTTTTAAAGGAAAATCTAGCCTATCTTAAACCTACTCCGTTAAATCTTCTAAAGGGAAGAGATATATTCCTTCCTTATTCTACCTTATTGTTCCCTAGTGAGAGATGAAAAAACCTTTCCTTCTCCATTAGGGGTTGTGTGATCAAACCATAATCCTTGGATCATTTCCCCTTGAAGTTCCTTCCGACTTCATGCACACCCGCTATTTTTGTGTAAGAAGAAAGTGTCGATCCTTCATTGATATAAGGTAAGATCTACCTTTTTCCTTGTGTTTTCCTAGATCCTTCTCCTCCTGTTTCTCTTTTCCATGCTATGGAATGTGATCTCTATGATTATAATAGAGTTTTCTTGGCTGTCTAATGGTGTAGTCATGTCGCGACGTCCTCTAGTGGATTTGGTTTTCATGAGGGAGGAGAGCATAATCCATTGTGTGGATCGTCCTCGTACAAGGAACGTCAATAACCATTTGAGGTAGGGGATTCATTGATTCTCTATTATTTTATGTGAAAATGTAGAGTTAACATGTTTTAGACCACTACATCATAATGTAATTGGCGTATTAAATATTTGAACTAGATAAATAAATTGATATCGATCATATGTTATTGCCTCTTGTTTTGATAGATAGTAGGATATATTTGATTTATTTGTTTAGCTTTTCATTATCTATCAAAAATGGTAATTAACATAAAGTTGGAATTAATTGATAACTATCTGGATAAAGATAAAGAGTAATGTAAATGAATTTGGTTGTTGTTGTTGTAATTTTATGTTATTAAAATTGATGCAGTAAGCATGTTTGATCAATTTGTGATAGACTATTGTTTAGGTTACCCATAATTGGGGCCTAAATATAATAAATCAGTTAATTCTAGATTGATTAAATAACTAACAGTTTGATAAAAATACAATGCCTCGTAGGGTTCAAAGTTACCCTCTTTCTTGTAAAGGCAAAGAGCCTTATACTTGGAGCTGTGAGAGATAATTGTGTTTGAAGGTTGGATGACTTGTTTAAGGGCCAAGAGCCCAGTTTACATGATGTTTGTTTTCCTGCTACTTATTTTGTGATATTTGGGAATAGTGAGGCCTATTGGTTGTGGTAGAAGTTTACGAATAGAGTGGATAGATGAATCAGTTTATGCATGTGGGTGTCAGGGAGGACAACAGAGATGATGGAACCGGTTGGATGTGAATGTTTGTATGCATGCTATTTCTTTTTGGTTGTTTATATTCCTTACATTACTCACTACTCAAGAAAGCTGGTTTTCTTACACACTTTCAAAAAGGGAAGAATACACATGTGGTATGCCACATTCTTTCCATGTTTAGATCTCTGAAGGAGGATGGTTCTATGCTCTTGCTGTAGGTGGCAAAGACTCAACATGTAGTTAATCTACTCACTATGTTGAGACATATTGTGTTTAGTTTCTTAGAATGTTTTCTCAGAATGCATGGGAATATGGAAAAGTAATAATTTTGATAATAAATGATTGAATAATTGATGTAAACCCATGGGGTTAGAGCTTGCTGGGATGTAATGATGAGGTTATAATTTAAAGGAACAATGGACATTGGGTGTGATGATAATGAAATATAATGTGGAAATTGTTCATAGTTAATTAATGTTTAAAGAATTAATGAATGTAAAGTGAAACTGATAAAAAGGTAATAAAGGAATGTAATTAATCTATTTAAATGGTTGTGTACTTATACGATACCTAGTCTTAAAAGTGACAGTCAGGAGTCTGAGAGGAGTTAGCTATAATTGAGTATAAGACTAGGTTATTCCCATAGTGTGATTGTGAGATATAGTATATTCTATACTTTTTTGTGTTTCTATATGCTACTCCACCCCATTAGTTAATGAAAATGACACCTTGGGGATTTTGAGCCCTAGGGGGTGTTTTCCCCTACATTCCGGTGGGTGGAAGGATGGATGACTACCCATATGGCCCCGCTCTCTTCTCTTGGTAGTTACTTGTGATAGTAGGCACAAATGTTAGTTTTCCCCATACATGTTTATAGAGGGTTGTAATGGGTTTTTGTTATTCACACACATATATTTTGGATACTGTTTTCTATGGACTACTATAGGTGTAACGTGTATAGGCTATGATGGGTTGAGGATCCTTACTCAGTGTTTGGGTTGTAATGGCTTGATGTATAATGCCCGATGTATGATACACATTATGTGAGCTATGGTGGATCCCAGAAACTACCTGGTTACTTTGATTACATGGATGTGGTGGTTTTTTTCAAAAGGTGCATGTTGTGGTGCTTCCCCCAGGTGTCTTCGTGCAGGCCTCTTTGGAGAGAGATGCCTTAGTACGTGTGACATTGGGGAAAAGCGGCAAACTAGTGGGGAAGTAGTAGGAGAGTACCCTTGATATTATTTATTATACTATATACTATTGTATTAAATACTTGGAGACTGTTTACATGGTGAGGCTGGGAACTTAGTATACCTGTTTAAGTGATGAATTAGTTTCCCTTGTTGTTCACTGTGCTTAATTATGCTTTCTTTACTTTTTCACGAGAGGCTCTAGGGAGGATCCTATAGAGTTTACTGTTTTACTAACCGTATGTATATATGAACTGTTTTTAGGTCACATGTAGAAGGTTAGAGATCAAACTGGTTTCTACTAGATATAGGTTACATGAGTAGTTCGGGCTTGTGGTTGCTACTGTTTTTTACTTTCCTTTGGTACTTGTAGTTTTCCCCTTTCAGTTGTAGTAGTTTTTCATGATATTACATATGTGTACTTGGAATTTATTTTATGTTTTTGTCTGAGTTGGAGTAGTTTGGTGTATGTATTATCTCTCTATTTTTCATGGGTACTATTAGAGGGTAATGCCTTCCATTTGTGTGTTTACTATACCCTCGGTGCTAGTCACCAACCCGGGGCCTACTGGAGGTGGGACTCGGGGTTCATTATCTCTCTTCTCACATTGCTGTCCCAGGAGGGGTACACCCTATGGAGAGGGGGTCATGACATAAAATAATTTTTGTATTAATGAAATATTTAACTTTTTTTAATGAAAATATATATCATTTTCTTTCATAGCATTTCACTCACATAATGATAATAACATCATCCATGTACGTGTGGACTACCCCCTTTACACAATGATGTTTCTCTCTTTTCATCACCACACCACATTAATGATATATAAAAGTTTATTTAATGAATAAATATGGTATATATGATATAATGATCATTCAAAAATGATAATATATTACATAACTTTTTATCATAATGATCATTAGAAAATGGAAATGTTACTCATGCATACATAGAATCTATCATCTCCATGATCGTAACATACTTCATTTCTCAAAACTATATTTTGTGGTTAATATTAAAATTATAATTTATTACTAAACGTGTTAATTATTTCATGATAATTATTCTTGAAATTAATAAACTATGTAATATGTAAAAGAAAAATATATTTAATAACAAAAAATGTATGAGAAAAAAAGACAATTAACACAAAAAACAATGAAAATAATGAAAGATTATTAATGAACGAGCGATAAGATGTTATAAAAGGATTATATATGATATTATAAATAATAATATGGATTATTTTTAGGCTAATGTCATGTTTGAAATAACTATACATGATGTTATGGAATTTTCAATCAAAAATAAGCATGAGGTAAGGGATTTTGTCTCAATATACAATCCATTAAGGCTAATTTATAATTATGAAACAATTAAATTTTTTATATTGTATATACATCCCCCATTGAAATGTAAAATCATTATTCAATCATACTTTTGGGTTTTATATGTTTCAATTTGAATCATTTCAACCGAGGGGATTTGAATTGAATTTTATCAAGCAGTAAAAGATATTTTACAATCTCACTTTATTGGGTGATTATTAACATTCTCTTAAAATAATCACTTTATTATAATAATTCATCATTGGAAATTAAATTTCTCATAAATATCCATATTATTTAATGGTCTATATGATTATTTATTAAGTAGTATACCATTTTTAAATATTATGTTCACTTTGAAAAGTATTTGATTATCTAGGAAAATATTGATAAATATATATCCTTTACTCATTATGAATATTTGATGATAATGATTATTATTCATAAATTAAATTAATTATATGATATATGAGGAATGATTTGTACATTAATAAATTTGTGGGGTCCAATTATTGATAGCCCCTTAATGCATCAATATGCCTTATGAGACAAATCAGTTGGCTAACCCTTATGAGTTTGCACCTAGTACTTTTAAACTATCTTGTGGATGGTCTTTACAGTAGAAGTATAGTTGAAAAAACCAGATTGGTCAATACCTAGTAGTTTTAAAAAATCTTGTGGAGGTCTTGATATAAGTGGTATAATGTTCTTGAGACATAAAATAAAATAATTAAGGATTTATATAATTAATAATTTAGTTATTAATATCCAAGTTATTTTCACAATGATATTATATTTGGATGCTTTTAATTCTCAATTTATTAATTAAATTTCATGTATTTCATGTTTTTTACCATTATATATTGATTATTCCTATTTAGTTATGATAGCCAAGATATTTAAATTTCATGTGTTTTTAGTTATTAACATTTCTTTATTTATTATCATTATTTATTAAATATATATTCCTCTGTACTTAACCCTTTATCAGAATTTGAGATCACCTATATTTTGCATCTTTTCTCCAGTATATGAAGAATAAATAATTTATTGCATTTTCAAGGATGAATATAATTTTATTTTGTTATGTATTATGTTTTATTTTATTTTCCCAATGTAAAATAGGTATCTTGTATGTATTTGGTTCTCCAAAGTTGCGAAACAGATCAGTACTTCGGGATTTTATTCCTTGTATACATGAAAATATGAAAAAGCAAGGCATTATCTTCAGGCTACTAGGGTCAGGGTCATTACAATTGGTATCGAAGAATGTTTATTATATACCTTGGTAACTATATCACGAAAAACATAGATTAGGGAACATAACCTTATGATAGAATTTTTGAATAGTATAGAAGAATATCCTAAAGAGTTGGTAAGGAGGAGACTATGTAGGTTTTACTAGAAATACATTCGTATCTTGATACTACATGTGGAAATAGTTCTAGCATAGTGGTACCTTGGGGTAGTAACTCCATAAAAAGGGAATTGGATAGACCCAATATTCACCTAGTGAAAAAATAATCCTTACTTAACACATTGTTTGAAACTCTTGGTGGATGTACATTAGATAGTTCACATTTTCTTTATAAACCATTATGAAGGATTTGAAAATAATGATATCCCCAAATAAAAAAAAGTTATGATTATGAAATTAACCATTCATAAATTTTTTAATTTATGTTATATGTCACACCATATTTATAATTACACGTTATTATTGAAAATTCATCATTTTATGATCTAATAATGTATATTCCATTTTTTAGAAATGGAACCTAGAAGTATAGAGGGTATAAATACTCATGGTCAATGTAGATATTTCCATGCTAAGGAAACCTATATAGATGGTATTTGAAAAGAGAAAATTATGGCTATATTAGGGAAGCTTAGTCAGGTTATGGAAAATAACCTTTCCTAGATAGAAAATCTTATTCTACAATGAGATTATCCTATGTTTGATCTCATTATACAATAGAATCCCCTATAATTTTGTGGGACTACTAATCCAATGGTAGTTGAAAAATAGATGATGTCTTTAGATAATATATTTATGGCCTTGGGATGTGGTGAGAAGGAAATTGTTATAGTTGTAGTGTATTAACTCCTAGGAGATTATAATCAGTGGTGGATGTTGATATACAACACTATGGAGGAAGATAAAATATGAATCATGGAATGAAAGGAATTTAAAGATACATTCTTTTAAAAATATTTCCCACATGAGAAACAAACCGAGATAAGGATTAATTTTCTTATCTTAGGGAAATAGGTAGAAACAATTGTGGAATAAGATGAAGCTTTTTTTTCTTTGTGATTTTCTGGTTGTGGAAATGTTTTCCTTGTGGCCCTGATATTTTTATTTAAGGGAATTTTAAATGAGTTCATCTACAAAGGGGATCTTCAGAAAAAAAGTTTTCACCTAGAATTTCAATTCAAGTTCAGAAGTTTGAGAGGGTGTGGAATTAACATTGGTTCCAGGCCCATGCATTCATGTGCAGGACAGATTGCTGAGCAGTAAGGAGTTGGTGGAAGCTAGTCTTCATGGTTATGTTGCTGGATTAGAGCCTTGGTTTTTAGTTTTAAGTGAGTTGTTTTTTTCCTTGATCTGACTGTGGAGGCGTGGTTGTTGTTTAAACTGTGATGACATGTTGGGTTCCCCCTCAGCCCTTAAAAGGGAAATTATGATAATAAAAAATTAATTTTCAGTGAGTGGAATAATATGAAGCTACCGTTACAAGGTGATATAGGTATGATATATATTACATACACAACACAGAGTGAGAGATTATAAATTTCATTGAAGGAATTAAGACAACTCTCCAAAGGTATTTGGTCTCTCATTTTATTTCATATGATGAAATTGTTTTATGTTTCATCATAATGAAGAATTAATTATCTAGATCTTACATATAAAAGGGATATCATGAGAAGAAGAGGATATCTGAACACCATGAAAAAAGGAATTCATTTAAGTGGAAGATAAGAACAAAGAAATTTCCACCTTGTGATAACTATGAAAATAATCTCCCCTGTAAATGATTGAAGGAATGGAGAATTTTTTTATAAGTACAGAGATAAGGGTTAAAAATAAAAAGAATGAAAGTGGAAGACACAAATCAATAATGTCCATTTATTCAACTATATCGAGATAGGGAACTATGGAAATGAATTCCCCAAGCATCAAGGGAATCCACAAAAGATTAGACCAAGGGGAGAAGGAAATATTTATGTGATCATAACAACTAAGGTGGAAGTACCCAATGATGTGGTGGAATGTTAATTAATCCTATCTTCAAATTTACCTAATTATTTATTTGAATCAAGATCATCACACTCTTTTATATCTTCCCAGTTTGTATAGAAAATTATACATTTACCATTTAATTTAGGAATGGGATTGTTAGTCAAAACTCCATGGTGAAGTATCACTATAACCTGTTTTTGTTAGGATGTCACCATTATGACACAAAAATGTGCTTTATTTTTTTACTTTAGTATCACACCTATAATTGGATTCTATTTAATACTTGGAATATACTGGATTTAAAAATATGATGCAAGAAATTTATTTCAATAATAAGTAAACTAAAATTCGTTTGGAAGATGTAGAATAAGTTATCTTTTAAGAAGAGAATTTATCATCTGCATCATTTCTAGATCCACCCCCAGTAGCTCCACTAAATGGGATTCATTAGGAGGAGAAGAAGATCTGATAGAGGGATAGAGAAAGAAATATCCAAAATTAGGATTTTTCTATTGTATAGGAATACATTAATGTGTTTTCTGAGGATTTACCTAGACAGATCCTAGTGTAGGAAGTTGTTTTTTCTATTAATTTACTCCCTAATGAAACAACAATATCAAAGACTCCCTATAGAATAGATACTATGGAATCAGTGGAGTTGAAGAAACAACTAGAGGATTTGGGTGATAAGGGATATATATTTCCATAGTCTTTTTCCATGGTGATCCCTGATTCTCTTTGTTAAGAAGAAAGATGGATATATGAGGCTGTAAATTGATATATTTTAAATCAATGGTATTATTATAATGAAAAACTATCAACTAACTCATATTAATGGATTATTTGATTAAATTAATGGATTTGAAAACATTTAAACAATTAAACTTTATTCTGGGTATCATCAACTACAAGTAAATATGGAATCTATTCTAATGATAACTTTCTGAATGAAGAATAGACATTATGATTTTATAGAAATTCCATTTGGATTGAATAATGAACCCTCTATTTTTATAGATCTAATGAATATATTATTCAAATAACATCTTGATTATTTTTCATGGTATTCATTAATGATACAATGGTGTATTCTAAATTCTATGAGGAATTTCAGAATCACTTTCCAATTATTCTTGATAATCATAGAAGGAAAGGGTTATATGGAAAATTTATTAAGTCTAATTTTTATCTCAAAGATGTTTTTTTATGGGACATATTGTCTCCATGGATGGGATCTTAGTTGATCCTACAAAGATGAAGGTTATCAGGGAATAACCTACATCAACGAACGTAACTGAGTTGCATAGTTTCATTGGTCTGAAAGGTTACTATTACTAATTAATTGAAAATTGTTATTGGTCGAAAAAACTATTATGAATGATTACAAGAAAAGGGTTTATCTTTGTTTTGACAATGGAATGTGAAGAATTATTTGAAATGCTAAAAAAGTGATTGTCCAAAGCTCTAATTTTGACTCTAAATTATAAAAGTAATGGTTTTGTGATATATAATGATTCATCAAATAAGGGAATAAGTTGTTTCCTAATGAAAAAATGATAATTTTCTTGTGTATTCATTAAGAAAATTGATTCCTTAAGAATAGAAATATCAAACATATGATGTTTAGTTGGAAGTAGTAATAATTTATTTTATAATATTGAGACATCATCACTATAGGGAAATGCGTGAGATATACATGGGTCAAAAAAGCCTAAAATACATATTTTCATGGAAAAATCTCAATATGAGATGAATAAGATGGCTCGATCTACTAAAGGATTATAATTTCATACTAAAAACTACATGGGTAATGAAAATAATGATGAAGATACATTGATTAGGAATGAACATGGATTTATGACACAAATAAGGATTTAGAGGGATCTTATGTTCATGGATCTAGTAATGATAGATATTTGAATTACTAAGGAAGAAGATACATCTCAATTTTTTTTGAATGATTGGAAAACAAAAATTATTAGCAAGGATAAAAATTTATAAATCTGATGATGAGAAATTTTAAATTAAAATTAAAGCTATAAATGGTGGGAAATTAGGAGTCATTTGGGAATATGGTGTTCTGAAATTTTGGAAGAGATTAAGTGTTCCAACTATCACTGATCTAAAGATGTAATTATTGGATGATACTCATATATCAAATTTCTCTACACACCATGATTGAATAAAGATGTATAGGGATTTGACTAGAAATATTTGGTGGGATATCATGAAGAAGGAAATTGAATATTTTGTGCCCATATGTTTGGGTCTTCAATAAGTGAAATCTGTGAGACATCATCCTAGAGGTTTCATGAAACCTATTACTATTCCTATGTGGAAAAGTGATTAAATTAATATCATAATTTTCATAGGACTACCAAATAATCCTATAAAAAAAGATGCAATATAGGTGATCCCTGATCTCCATACCAAATATGAACATATACACACTATATGAGAAGATTTACCTCTTGATATCCTTATAATGATCAATATTAATGAAGTTGTAAGACTTCATGTCACATATATTTCAATCATGTCTGACCTTGATCCTTGTTTTAAATCCAAATTATATAATATTATTTAAAAGGATCATAATATTGGTCTTCATTTGAGCAGTGCCTACCATCCTCAAACTAAAGTTCAGACTAAAAATACTATTCATAAAATAGAAGATGGGTTGAGGTCAAGAACACTTGTCTTTCAAGGTATATGGGATCATTATTTACTGTTGGGAGAGTTTTCCTTTAATAATAGTTTCTATACATGTTTTCAAATTCCATTATATGAAGTATTATATGGAAATAGAGTTCATAATCCAACTTATTGGGATGAATTTTTTGATAGGAAATTCATAAAACTATAAATTTTTTAAGAGACAACAAAAAGGATAAAGGCTATTCAAAATCACATTAATGTGCCCCAAAGTAGGAAGAAGAGTTATGAAGAAAATCAATGGAAGGATTTGGAATTACAAGCTGAATATAATGTTTTCTTGAACATATCTCCATGGAAAGGTTTTTGAATGGAATTTAATAAAGGGAAATTGAACTCCTAGTACATTATACCCTTTGAAATTCTTTAAATATTATGAGTAGTTGCTTATCATTTAGAAATTCAAAAAAATATATCAGAAGGACATGATATGTTCCACATATCATTATTAAGGAAGTAAATTATAGACCAAAAAAATGTGATTATATATGATGAAATATAATTGGAACCTTTTAGGTAAATATTTTAATAACCCTATAGTTTTATGATACTAGATTTCAAGTATTGAGGAATTAGATGACTTGTATGGTAATTGTACATGGGTGAAATAACAAATAGAGGAATCAACATGAGAAACAAAGGATGTTATGAAGAACTAAATTCATATATTTAGAAGGTAATATCAATGAAATTTCAAGGATGAAATTTTGGTAGTGTTGGAGAATAAAACTATCCCAATACATTATAATATTTTTATTTTATAATAAATTTAATTTGGTTCATAACATATGATGCACACAACACTATGTTTAAATGAAAATAGTCTTTTAAAATATTATTTAATCATCATTAACTAGATATTAGTTTTTTGGGGATTAATTTTCTCACAAAAATATGAATATTATGCTTATCTATTTATTATGAATAAAATAAGACTTATTTTAAAGAAAAGGATTTTTTTTCTCAAAAACTGTATTTTTTCTAAATAACGGTTTAGTCGCACTTTTCATGCATAATTTAAAATTAATTTGTAAAAATATTAGAAAATTTATTCAACAAAAAAAATATATTTTTTGAAATAATTATATCAAAATTATCTTAGGGCTAATTTTTCGGGTCATTTAAATATTTCTTGTTTTGAGGAAAAGTGAAAATACATAATTTTAATTGAAAAATTCCATTTCATGGAAATTAATTTTTCTATTAAATAATAATTTATATTGGATTTAGAGAAAAAGTAGTCAAATTTCATATCAATTAGTTTGATTTACTTCATTGGAATCAATTTTATATTGAGGTTTGATATGAAAACCTTTTGGACTTTTGAATATTTTCTCTTTAAAGACTGCTTTCTTGTTGCCCTTCTCGGTTAATTTTCAATTTAAAAGTTTCACTTTGTTAAAAAGAATTTTTAAAAATTTATTCAATATTTTGAATCATCATAATTTATAATTTATAAAATTTTTAACTTAATTTCTGACCAAAATGAAAAGTGAAAACCTACAAAAATTAATTACCACTGTTAAGTTAAAAATTGATTTTACGAGGTGTTAAACAAAAAATATAATGGTTTAAAATGCCATATAAACTTGATCAAAAAAATGTTTCGGCCATATATTATCCTTATCCTTTCTAGTTTTATTAATATTCTATTTTCTAGTATAGTTTCATGATAAAAATGTGGATATGATTGATTATTTTCAAAAAATTTACAATTGTGTCACTCACCTCACTTATAAAATTCCACCCCATATCTAATTTAATTATAACCATCATAAACTTTTGGATTGTAAAATACCTCCCCATATAACTTCCCAACATTCATATATACATCTTAGAGGCATTTGTTTTGAATAATTATTACATATAAAGTCTTTGGTGTAAACCTAATGAGGATACATGAGGAATAGATAACGTTATTCAAGAAACGTTATTGTTTTATTTATTTCTCCACATCCATAAATTATTATTAAATAATTATTATATAACACCTTTAAGATATTAAATATATAAAGAATTTGTATTGTTAATTTCATGACCTAAAATTATCTCTATATTCAATAAATGGTTTACAAAATCATCATTCGTGTGTACGAAAGACTACTACCTTACAAACTAATGTTATTAATTTTTCCATTAACCCCTCTCATGGATGGATATGATGATTTATATAAAGTATATATATGAAATTTATAATATTATTATACCTCTGGTATAATTATATGACAAATTGTTTTTTACATTTCATTCCATAGGGGATATGATAACGTCACTCGTGTGTATAGAAGACTACTGCACATGAATTAAAGTTATTATTATTTCACTAACACATTACATGGAAGGTAATGATGATTAAGATAATTAATATATATAATATACATGAAATAATTATGATATTCATGAAATATTTATCATATTGGAAAGATAATATATATCATTTCCATTCTAACTTTTTCACTTACATAATGAAAATAATATCATTCGCATATGTGTGAACTACCGTCTTCATGGAGTGATGCAACTCTCTTTTAATCATCTTACCACATGGATGACATATATTTAATGGCCCAATCCCCAATATCATATATCATTTGGAAACTTTATTACATTGGGATAATATATAGGGAATCCATCTCGATGGGCTGAATATTTTAGTATTCATTATAAAATAGATACATACATGGGTTTTAAATTATATTCAAAATAAAAAATACCGCATAATTGTTTCTATAATAACATCATTCCCTATGTAATATGATTTTATATCAAACATGGTACACTTTATTGGTTCCTAGGGAAATGTAAAAAATAAATGAGAGATCAAATTCTCAGTAAATGTTAAGTATAGTGAAATCTAACATAAATCAAAAATCATAATAAATATGTTATGGTATGTAACTAAAATTCGTTAAATATAATAAATAAATTCTTCATAATATAGTAGGAATAAATGATGATCATGTAATTCCATATAAATAATCACATGGTCTTGAAAACATAACCATGACTATTCTAACTAATTGAATAATAACATGTAGTATCAATAACTGAATTCATAATTCTGGGTTGAAAAATTATAGACATCTGAACTATTTGGATTTAACCTAAAATGAGTTACTATCAAGATATATCCTCAATATAGTCACTTTCATAATCAAACTTTAATATAGTTTAAAGCTATGGGTAGACACCCATCTAATTTGGCCAATTAATTTTTCTCATGATACAGATCGATGCATCAATGGGATTTATAAAGTCTATTACCCACCCATCACATAATAATCCCATTTCATTATTCATATTATGGGGATTATCAAATACAACATAAAAATTCTTAATTAAAAAAAAGAATAAGAAATTTGAATAATTTTCACAATCAATAATCACAACCATAAACCATCGTGGGTAATATAGACAATGGTATAAAAATATAACAACTATAGTAAAATTGATCATAAACTATCCAAATAAAAAATAAGGATTATTAAAATTTATCCGACAGATGTGATGAGAAATATTGTTTTTGGAGAAATAAAGTCCAGAAGAATACAATTATTTTTATATAAAAATCAATGTGAAAATGATTCCAATAACTTAAATTGTATTAATTTATATAAAATAGGAATAAATTTATTTTGAAACACATTAAAAATATAATTTATCATTATATATTATTTAAACAAAAAAACAGTTTTTAATTAAAATTCCAAATTTTCACTAATCATCAAAAAATGATACATTTTAGAAAAATACCAGTGATTCACCGAAAGATAATTTTGAAATCATAGTTTCCAAAATTAATTTCATTTTATAAAATTAATGTCCTATTATTTTGAAATTTATCTTTTTGATTATGTTTGAAAATCCATATTAAACAATTTTTTTTTAAAATTTAATTTTTTTAGAAAGCATTTCTTTTTTCTTCTAAATAAATATTATTTTATTAATAATAAATAGATGAAAATATTTTTCATGATTTTTTCATTAATATTAAAAAATAATAATTGAATATATTGGTTATAAATGTTATATTAAATCATAATATTTGAATTATATTTCACATTTATTGTAAACACAGAGTTGCCTGTAATGAAATATTAACTTAGTATTGAGTATAACAAAAGCTAAACATTGTAGTATGTTTAAAACATGATAAAATTAGTTTTTTGGTAAATGAAATATAATAAATATATTTAATTTAATTACAAATAATATATTGTAAAGTATCAAGTTGTTATATTTTCTTTTAATCATGGTGTTTCATATAACATATGTTACTGAATAAAATGATATTATTTAAGAATTTCAGGGTGTTAAATTATACCCACGTTAAATAAATTTAATCCTCATAATTCAAACATTATCTTTATAATAAATTGTTTTGTGTATGAAAATACCATTATTGAAACCCAAAATCTCGTGAAGGGTTGATAAAACACCAAATTTATAAGAGAGAAATTGAATTATTAAGGTCATATGGAATAACTAAAAACTAGGTTTCTTAGTAGGATATTATTAGTGGAAAGTGAATACAAGCACATAAATGAAATTCAAAATTAATGAAAAATAATTTTTCATGTCATTGATAACAAGAAATTTAATGATCAATGGAATGTTAATGGACTCAAAACCATTAATATATTATGATTTAAAATACTAAAGCATTGATCATATATGAATTTAACGGGATAACAATTTTGTATTATAAAATCATTTACCTAAAGATGAGGATTTATTTTATTATCAAAAAATATAAGTAAATATAACAGGTTGTTATGATTTTACCACATAATAATAATTTCATCCTTTAGTTAAACTTTGAAAAATTTATAATTCATCACTTCCTCAAACAAATGAATATCCAAAATTAATTTTTTATCCCAGAAGTAAAAATTTTAGTCTTAATAGGTTATATCATCCAAAATAGAATGACAATCCATTCCTTATATATCTAATTATTATTTCTAAAAAAAGGTTAGCATAATTTATCCAATATATATAAATTTCCATATTGTGAAGTAATACATTAATATCTAAACCCACATAAAAAGTTAAAAAAACCATTTTATAATTGGTTATCCTTATTAACCTTAAAAATTATTAATATACAAAACATTATTAATATGGTCACTTAATTTCAAAAATGACCATGTCACTAATCTCTCAACAACACGAGGTAGATCTTAATCATAACATACCAATCATGTGAATAAAATCATCATTTATTCTCCTAAATCATGTTAATAAATTGAATTAGAGTAAAACCTTATTGAAAGAGTGTATTATTCCATATACCTTGAAAAACATTATTATTAGATACATTCCTTAAATAAAATGTTTTCATAAATCTATCTATAATATCATAATTTTTTTTCAACAAATCATTAATCAATTTGACGGTAATCAATACTATCCAATTTAAATTATCCATATGAATTATCTATTGACACCAACATCATTATATTAACATTAAGAACATTTGAAAGGTTATATTTCCATCATTAATTTTTTTTCTATATAGTTAAACTTGACACAGAATCATTTTTAATAGTTATTGGTACCATTCAACTAATTATCTCAAATACTTGATGAAATAATACATTAGTAAAATCCTTATATATTTAATAATACTTATGATGGGAATATCATTAATAAAATAAGTTTAAGAAATTATCTTGGATATAAATACAACAATTCATTAATCAATCCACTTCAATAGTATCAATATCATAAGAGCAACCTAGATCCCTTATCATCTTCTAATTTATATTTCCTTGACACTTTGGGAATTTATTTTCATAGTTCCCCATTATCATATAGTTGAAACACTTACTAGTACTTATTTCTTCCATACATTCTCATTACTTTTCCTAGTTCCCATTCTATCTATAATAATAAAATAAAAAATCCCTTTAATTATTTTCAATAGTGATTCTTCCCCCATTTATTACATGTGGGAAAATCTTTATTTCACTTATTCTCATTATTCATTTATTTCTCTATGATCATCTCATTATATTACTTAATTTTTAAGTAATAATACATGGAAAATTAATTCTCTCTCTCGATACAAAAAAAAAACTATTTCATTATATGAATTAAAAGTATGAGAGACCATCTCCCTTAAAATACTTGGCTTAATCCCTTCTTGGAAATGGTTAATGTTGAAAACTGTGTGACATATGTAATATGTATCATACCTATCCAACCTTATAAATCTTTATTCATACATATAAAAAATTTATTCTTCCATTTTATCATAGATATGTAACTTTTTATTCATCTCAGTTTTTTCCCATGAGAAAAATATTTTTTCACTTAATGTATCCTTAAAATAACTCTATTCCATGAGTTCAATTTACTCATCCTTCCAAGTATTTTGGACCAAATAACACCATTGATTAACACCACCTTTGAGACAATACACTGAATGTTTAAAATTTTCCCATTCATGACATCCTGAAACCATGAATATCTTCTCTATAGACTTAATACATTTCTCATTATCCATTGGATTAGTTGTGCCACTAAATGATGGGGGCCTCTACAATATAAAGTGATCCAACATAGGAGAATCATGTTGAGGAATAGGATGATCCATATATACATGGTTATTTTTCAAAACCAAATTATGGTTCCCAAACATATCTATAAATGTTTTAGTTATAATACTATATTTATTTCTTCCTTAGTGGGGAAATATTTTTATTGTCCATAGATATTGATACCCTTATTCATTAAAGGGTTCTTCTATAAAATATTTCATACACTATATTAACACATAAAATAATGAATTTTAAATCATAATGTACAATTACAAATATAGTGTAGTTCTAATAAATTAAAACATATGAAATTTTAATATCATAATCATAAACATTGGTATCCTTAGCAATATATTTATTTTTAAATCTTTCATAATTGTTTATAAGGAAAATCTGAATTAACATAGGCATATACACTGTGAGTGTGAAAACTATTGCAGAGTATGTCCCATTGTCGTGCACCTCATGAGGATTAGGTCAAGTATAATTCCCATTTTTTGTTATTACCCATAAGTACATCTATTCTAGAAAAATATACACTTATAGTATATGAAGATATGTATTTCATGTAAAAACCACACAATATCTACCTTAATAAAACTTTATAAAGTTCTTATATACTTATCCGGAATGTATAACATATGGTTATGATATGGAAACCATTTTTTTCCCAAAATCTATTTCCCATGTTTTATACTGTACTTCCTCTAATATCAAATATAACAACCCAAACCCAGTACCATAGAGTGAGTTCATTCTTTATAACATTGTTATAAAATACACGTAATCACACCCTGAAATACTAAACAATTTAGTAGTCTTGATAAATTTGATATATACTTGATTCTTTCATTACATATAAATAAACATATTATAACATAATTTTTTAGAGAATAAAATTATTCCCTATATCGTATCATTTAATATCAAACATAGTACAATTCATGGGTTTATAGGGAAACAAATAAAAATAATGGTGATCTAAAATTCTCAATTAGAGTAAAGTTCAATAGAATATAACATGAATCAATAAGAATAATCAATAAAAATGGTATTTAATGGAAAAAATGACATTTAATCAATAATATGCGAATAATATGGAAGGAATAAATAATAATCATGTAATTCTATAAAAATTATCACATGAGCATGAAAACTTAACTGTGGATATTCTAACTTATTGAGTAATCACATTGAGTATGAATAAGTAAATTCATAATGATGGAATTCATAATGCTAGATGATTATACTATCAAGAATTATCCTAAAAATTGTTACAATGGGGATTTAGAATCAAGAAGTTACGGTCTAGATCTATCATCAATAAAAATTAAATAAATGGATGAAACCCATCTAATTTGTCCAACTTATATGTCTCATGAGACTATTAGATGCATTAGGGGGATTTATAATTCTTGGGACTCACCATTCACATATTAAGTCCATTTAAATATTCATATTATGGGGAGAAAAATAAATAACAAAAACATTGATATTGAAAAACTATAATACAAAATGTGAATACTTTCCCCAATCAATAATCATAAAAAAAATCATCCAGGGTAATGTGGACAACTACATCAAAATAGAGCATCTATAATAAATCAGATCACAAACCATCAAAAAAAAGAATAATGATGATATTAATACAACATATTCCCAGTGAATAATAAGTACAATAAAGGGTTGATGTTGTTGATAAATAGAAATATGATAAAAATTTCATTTAAATCATTCTTGAATAAAATATCCTTTTCATTTTGAAAATCACTTTTTCTAGAACATAAATTTTTTTGAAATTTCATTTCATTGTAAATAAATTTTAAAAAAATCTTTAAAAAGATCCTCGATAACATATAAAAGGAAGATTCAAATAAATTATGGTCATACTGGTGTGTAAATCTATACATTCCATTAAAATCTAAAAAGTACATTCTTTTTTCAATGTAAATTGGTTAGGAATGTGTGTTGTTTTGAAAACGACATTATGATTCCCTTAAAATTTAATATAGAAGTGAAAAATGAAAAATATTTAACCATTTTCTCCAAATTTCATTTAAATATTTGGAAATATTTAATTTAAAATTAATACCATAGACGTAATGAGAAAGATGGGGTTTGGAGGGAAAAATTCCAGAAGAATACAATTATTTTTAAATAAAAAATCAACGCGAAAATGATTCCAATAACCTAAATTGGATTAATTAATATAAAATTGGAATAAATTTATTTTTAAAACAATTAAAAATAAAATATAAAATATAAAATTATTTAAACAAAAAACAAATTTTAATTAAAATTCAGAATTTTCACTATTCATCATAAAATGAAACATTTCAGAAAAATCCCTATAATTCACCCAAATATAATTTTGATATTCTTGTTTCAAAAATGAATTTAATTTTAAAAAATTAAAAATATATTAATTTGAAATTTTATTTTTAGATTATGTTTTCGAGTCCATATTAATTCATTTTTATTAAAAATTTTGTTTTTTAGATAACTTTTCTTTTTCTTCTAAATATTTATTATTTTATTAATAATAAACAGATAAAAATATTTTTCATAATTTATTTATTAATATTAAAACCCAATAGTTTAATATATTGGTTATAAATATTATATTAAATCATAATATTTGAATTATATTTTACATTTATTTTAAACTCAGAGTTCCTGTAATGAATTCTTAACTTAGAGTTGAGTGTAACAAAAAAAAAACATTGTAATATGTTTAACACTTGAGAAAATTAGTGTTTTGGGAAATTAAATATAATAAATATATTTAATTGATTTAAACATAATATATTGTAAAGTACCAGGGTATTATATTTTATTTTAATCACGGTGTTGCATATAAAATACACTACAGAATAAAATAATTTTATTTAATAATTTTAGGGCGTTTCATTATCCCCACCTTAAATAAATTGAATCCTCATAACATAAACATTTTCTTTAAAATAAAGTGTTTTGTGTTTGTGAATACCATTATTAAAATCCAAAATCATTTGAAGGGTTGATAAAACATCATATTTATAAGAGAGAAATGGAATTACTAAGGTCATATGGAATTACTCATAAATAGGTTTCCAAGTAGGAAACAATTAGTAAAAAGTGAAGACATGTACATAGATTAAATTGACAAATAATTAAAAATAATTTTTGAGGTCATTAATAACAAAAAATTGAATGATAAATGTAATGTTAATGGACTCAATCCAAAAATATATTATCATTTAAAATACCATAGGATTGATGAGATATGAATTTAAGGGGATAAAAATTTTGATTTTTAAAATCCATTACCTATAGTTGAGGATTTATTTTATTTTCAGAAAATATAAGTAAATATACACACTTGTTATGATTCTATCTCATAATAATAATTCCATCCTTTTGTTACATTTTGAAAAATTTCCATTTCATCACTTCCTCAAAGAAATGAATATCAAAAAATCAATTTCTTATTCCAAAAGTACTAATTTTTTGTCAAAACATGTTGTATCATCCACAATAGAATGATAATCCATTCCTTCTAAATCTAGTTATTATTTTGAAAAAAGGTTAGAAAAATTTATCTAATATGCATAAATTTCCATATGGTGAAGTAATACATTAATATATAAAACCACCTCAAAAGTTAAAAAACAATTTTATAAATGGTTATCTTTATGAACCTTTAAAAATAATAAGCTAAAAAACTTTATAAGTAAGGTCACTTAATTTCCAAAAATGACTTTATCACTAATATCTCAACAATACGAGGTATATCTTAATCATACCATACCAAACATGTGAATACCATCATCATTTATTCTCTTGAAGCATGGTAATAACATGACTTAGAGTAAAACCCTTACTGAAAGAGTGTATTATTTCTTATTCCTTAAATAAAACTATAATTATTAGATACGTTCATTAAATAAAAAAACATTCTTAAATCCATCAATGATAGAATTTTTTTTTTCAAAAAATCATTAATCAGTTTTACTGTAGTCAATACTATCCAATTTACATTATTCATATAATTCATCTATTCAAACCAACATCATTATATCAACATTAGGGACATATTAAAGGTTATATATCCACCATTAATTTGTTTTACAAGTAGTAAAACCTGACACTGAATCGTTTTTCTTGTTCATTGGTACCATTCAAATTATTATCTCAAATACTTAATGAAATAGTACAGTAGAAAAATCCTTATAAATTTCATAATACATTTGATTAGAATATCATTAATAAAATAATTTTAATAAATTTTCTTGTATCTAAATACAACAATTAATTAATCATTCCACTTCAGAAGTATCATTATAATTAGACTAACATTGATCCCTTATCATCTTCTAATGTATATTTCCTTGAAAATTTGGGGAATTATTTTCATAGTTTCCTATTATAAAATATTTGTAACACTTAGTAGTACTTCTTTCTTTTTCCATTTTCATTATTTTTCCTAGATAACATTTTATTCTTAATAGAAAAATACTACCAATATAGTTAAGTATTTACTAGGGTGATTCTTTCCCCAGTTATTACATGTGGGAAAATACTTCTTTCCCTTATTCTCTTTATTTATTTTTTCTCTAATATACTCTCATTCTATTGATTCTATTTAAAGTCATAATACATGGAGAATTCATTCTATATCTTTATATAAAATAAAATTGTTTCATCATATGAAGTAAAGGTTTGAGAGACCATCTCCCTTCAGAGACTTGTCTTAATCCCTTCATGGAAATTGTTAATATTTCACACCATGTGATATATTTAATATGTACCATACCTAGCTAACCATAAAAATGTTTCTTCATAAATATCAACACTTTCTTCTTCCATTTTCATTTAGATATGTCACTTTCTATTTATCTCAATTTTTTCCCTTGATTAAAATATTTTTCACTTAATTTAACCTTAAAATATTTCAATTCAATGAGTTCAATTTACTCCCTTCCATGTATTTTGGATCAACGAACACCATTGATTAAAATATTTTTTGAGATAATAAACTGAATGTCACATAAAAGAAATATTTTAAAGGTATTTTTCATTTAATTTACATCCTTTCTTTGTTTTGGGGATTTCCCTAGGTTTTAGGGAGGAATAGATGAGTATTCATGAATTGGGCCAAACCGTGATCCCAATTCCAGATTAAAAAATAAATTTTGTATCTTTTATAAAGTTTTCATTTTTCAACATTTTTCATCCATTAAAATTCCTACTTGACCTCCCCTAACATATTAACACCACAAAGGTTATTTGGATCTTTTAGAAATCTATAACGAGGGTTTATTTGGGTTTTTATCTAAGGGGTTGGGCCTTCCCAAAAGCCCAATTCCTGTTTAAAAAATAACTTTTGATTATGTTATAAATTATGAAATTTTTGGGATTTTTCGTTGATTCTAAGTCTCACCCAAGAAAAATTAACCCAGCCACGCATATGAACTCTCTCCTCATATTTGGAGCTCTGGTTAATCACGATTTGGTGCCAAATTTCATAGGCTTCCTCAAATCGCCCATATTTGAAGAGGTAAAGTATTTATTTCACAACTCTCTCAATTATCAATATTTTTCCTCCATTATAGATGCTAAATTACCTAATAAATATTGTTCGAACGAAACCTAAATTTTTTCAGTTTTAAATATAATATACTGGTGTTTTGGAGTGATTACTTCAAGATACTTCAAGTAAATGAGTCCTTTTATTTCCTCTTTCAAACTACTTAGGGTTTCATTCATTGTTCTTAGGGTTTCTTTAATTATAATTTAGTTTCTTAATGTACAGGAACTAGGTTTTCGAACCTACGGTTTAACTTTGGGATTTATTGGCCAATTTTTGTGGTCTTAGGTTTGATTTAGTTCTCTCTTGGTGCGGCATGGGTGCAATTTGATTTTCGCACGGAGATTCAAGGGTTTTTGATACTTTGGTAGGTGATTCCATTGTGTGTGCATTTTTTGTGATTTATCTTGATGTGTTAATGGTACCTTAATGTTTATTTCACTTGAATGTTTCTGTAAAAAATAGTTTTAGTTTCATTTATAATGAAAATGAATTTTAAGTTCCAATTTTTGGTGAAATTAGGGGTTTTTCATTCAAATATTTTATTGGTTCATTTTGGGCTGACCTATAATTACTTATTTGATCTTATTAAACTTTATTAGGACTGAAAATAAAGTTTTTAATGTTTATTATTTTTCGTTGTTGCTGTGAAAGTTTGTTTAAATGGTGTTTGGGAAGAAAATGGGCTTTAAGTGCCATATTTGTGTGAAAATGGTGGTTTTTAAAAGATATAACTTCTCGGTTCACATTGGGATGCCCTATAACTGAATTGTTGGTTTCATTAAAGGGTATTGAACTAATGTTTTGTTTTAATGACTTAAAAGTGTTCACATAGTGTGAAAATTTGATATCTTAAAGAGCTTTGGGTGCAAAACAATGTGATGTTTTGAGGGGTTGTTTTATTGAAAATAAAATTATTTTATTATGTGTTTTAAATGGTATAAAATGTGTGTAGCTACTGTAATATTTGTTTGTGACCAGTAGTGATATTTTATATTCAAAATGATGTGTGTTGTTTGCTGAAATTGTTTGAGCACAAAAGGAGAAGCCCGGGTACCTAGGTGGGGTGGATTTGTACTAGTACGACTAGTGGATCAGATGGGTTTTGTCCCTGTTCCACTTAGCATTTGGATAACGACAACTCTAACTAAACTATGTGGATGATGATTGGGGACCACTAGGTTATGGGTATGTTTCCTACAAGTGGATCATGCATGAGATCAGATTTTTCTATGGTTACTCTACACCGAGGTGCGGGGTACATATGGCCTGAGACAACCTAGTGCTTAGGGGTGTTCCCGATTTTGTTGCTCATTGGATTTATGGTATTTACCCTTGCTGTGGTGTGTCTTTTGAAGAACTTTACAGTATCTCACATTTCTATTTAATATGTTAACATTCTGAAATTCTCATATTGAAATTTTTTTTCATTTGAAAGTTGCATTTCTTTGAATTTTAACACTGTTTCACCTTGTGTATTAAAATTGCTTGTTTTGTTCACATTGTGTTGCATGATATTTTGAATCATCTGGTGGTATCATATTGGGATTAGGCTGAAACCATACTTACACACCTTGGGTGTAAGTATACCTGCTTATGCTTGACTCAGGTAAAGGGAAGGCTAAGGGTGATGGTGGTTCAGGGTGTTAGTCCCCATCGTTGGGGCGGAGTTGCGGAGAAGGCTTGCAGGTGATGACCCCATTGTCATGTGGAGTCCATGGGAATGTATTTATGTTTTCATTATTTGTTTTTAGACCACTTTTAGTGTCTTTAAACATATTTATTCAGATCTGGTTTTGTTAAGAATTTTTTAGCATGAAAATTTCAGATTCTAATAATTGATTGTTTTTTTTTATGATTTATGCTTTCATACATGGGTAAATAATTCCCAAACCAGATTTGTTTGATACCCACGCACTTGTGGCAGCCTGTGGGGATAGGGAACGCCCTTCAGGCCTTGCCACAGGCGAGGTTTGGTGCCGTTAATGGTGGAAACTAGATCTGGTTCGTGACATAATGGTATCAAAGGAGGTTAAAGTTTTTGGGTTATATTGTTATTTTGGGGTGATTTGGGATAGACAGGAGCTAGGACTGTCGGGGCTCGGGGTATTGGTTGTGAGTAGGGTGCCTGGCCCACACCTCTCATGGAAGACCTTGAGTCACCAGGGGATGTTGGAATTTATGGATTGACCTCACTTCTAGGTGAGACATGTGGGCTTCAGACCACATGTGGAAATCAGGCAGATGTGGAGTAGTTGTTTCTTTTATTATAGGAATGTGTTTAGTTTATTTATATTTGATGTATTTGATTACAATTTTCAGAATTGTGGTATTGAGAATTTTTTGTGTCTGTTGCATTTTGTAGAAACATGCCTCCCTGGAATGCTCATATGCGCCCACATGAGGAAGATGGAGAGAGTTCTCCCATGCCGATTGATTAGAGGATCGTGGAGGCTGTGGTTTGGGCTATCCATGATTTGGGACAGGTACCAGCTCCTGCACTTATTACTATTAGGGTAGAAGAGATATGTCCTAGAAAAGATAAAGCATAAGAGTTTCTGAAAAACAAGCCTCTTACCTTCCGAGGTAGCTCAGAACCCCAGGAAATAGAAGACTGGATCGAGAAGATCGAGCATATGTTTGAGTTCCTAGAAACACCCGAGGAGCTCAGGGTGAAGTGTGCCTCCTTTCTGTTGGAGGGTCCCAGTCGTAAATGGTGGGAGTCAGTGCTTCCGGCTGGGAAGAATGAGAAGATGCGATGGGGAGATTTCAAGGCTGTCTTCAATGAACAGTACTTCCCTGAGGTGTTGTCTTATGCCAAGTCTAGAAAGTTCATGGAACTTGTTCAGGGGAATCTATATGTGATGGAGTATTCCAAAGTTGGTTTGGTATGCTCCAGAAATTGTCTGTAATGAGCAAGTGAAGGCCTAGAGGTTTGAGAAAGACTTGCGACCAGAGATATACTCCCAGGTGTTCTTATTTAAGCTGAGGACCTATGCTGAGGTCGTTGACCGTGAATTCATGGTGGATATTTATAGGGAAGGAAGGGCTGGTTTCTATGGTTCAGTATCATCAGTGGGAAGTGGTAGCTCCTCAGAGAAGAAAAGGAAGCGGGAGGACCATGTGAAGAAAGGAGGGGGCAGTTCAAGCCACTCTTTCGGGTAGTTTTCTTCTGCAGCTACTGATGTGAGATCGGTCGTGTGCCACCAATGTGGGAGGCCTAGGCATATCCGACCAGCATGTCCAATTACTATTAATCCTTGTTACCAGTGTGGAGGTATATGGCATTTTCAGCGCTTCTGCGGTGTGGCACGTCCACTCTCAAGTGGGGCAGGGTCCGTGGCTTCAAGAGGAGTGCTAGAACAGTCCGAGCCATTGAGGACTAGGGGATCTCGATTTAGTGGTCGTGGTGGCAGGTCTGGATCATCTTCTGGGCAGATCTAGTTCAGGGCATAGCCACAGACTAGCAGTCGTCTTTAGGCAGATACTGGACATCTCCATGCAGTGGATCAGTCACCAGCAGGATCATTGGCGGGACCGTCGATAGTTCGAGGTACCATTTTGATCGCATATTCTATAGATACTACTCTTTTTCATACCGGTGCCTCTGTTTCATTCATTTCTACCCATTTTGGGGACATGCTTAATTTTCCAACTGAGTTGATGTCTTTCGCGATGGAGCTGGTGACACCACTAGGAATGAAGGAGCAGGGCCTCAGGTGCCCCTCGTGTGCGCTTTCCGTGTCAGGGGTTGAGATGGAGTGGGAACTCCTGGTTCTAGATATGGAATTGTTTGACATAATACATGGAATATATTTTCTAGTACACTTCTAGGAACACATCTATTGCTACAGACGGCGGGTGAGTTTCACGACACCTGATGGGAGTCGTCAGGTTTTTCGTGGAGAATGGGATCCTCGGTCAGGTCGCACAGGGCCTCCACTCCCAGATTTGGGAAGTGTTATCTTCCAGTAATCTTTTCTTGTTATAAAGGATGGTATTTCCCATAAAGGTGCACTATCTCATGTAGTGAATGAGTTTCTAGAGGTATTACCAGATGATTTTTCAGGTTTTCCCGTGGAGCGGGATGTGGAGTTTTCGATTGATCTGGTGCTGAGAACACAATTGATATATCTTCCCTCTTATCGCATGGCCCCCACTGAGCTGAGGGAATTAAAGATACGGCTGGACGACTTAGAATCCAAAGGATTCATTCTCTCTAGCGTCTCTCCTTGGGCCGCACCTATGTTGTTCACAAAAAAGGCTGATAGATCCCTCCAGTTGTGCATTGACTACCGGAAGCTGAATAAGGTAACAATTAAAAACAAATATCCTTTGCCCAGAATATATGATTTTTTTGATCTGTTGAAGGGGGAAAAGTGGTTCTCAAAGATAGACCTGCGTTCAGGGTATCATCAACTCCGGGTGAAGGAGTCACATATCCCAAAGACAACCATTCAAAGAAGGTATGGCCACTTTGAGTATTTGGTCATGCCCTTCGGATTGACCAATGATCCAATAGTATTTATGGATATTATGAATAGGGTGTTCCATCAGTATCTCAATTCCTTTGTTGTGGTGTTCGTATATGACATTCTGGTATACTCTTTCTCTGAGGAGGAACACGAACATCACTTGAGGATTGTTTTGGGTACATTATGGGATCGCCGCCTCTATGAAAAGTTGTCAAAGTGCACTTTCTGGATTAGAGAGGTGAGATTTATGGGGAATGTGATCTCAGAGCATGGAGTTTCAGTGGACCCTGAGAAAATTAGTGTAGTCATGTCATGGGAGAAACCGATGAATGTGTTTGAGATCAGGAGTTTTCTTGGCTTGGCTGGTTATTACAGGAGATTCGTTCGGGATTTCTCTCAGCTTGCTTCACCGATGACTTCCCTCACCCGGAAAGGGGTAAAGTTTGTATGGGTTCTAAAATGTCAGGCGTTGTTTGAGGAGCTGAAGAGGCGGCTGACTACCACCCACGTGCTGATTTTGCCAGAGGCTAGAAAGGGATATGTGGTCTATTGTGATGCTTCAGGTATGGGTCTTGGGTGCGTTCTTATGCAGGATGATCATGTGGTCATGTATGGCTCTCGCCAACTTCGACCACATGAAAATAACTACCCAACCCATGAATTGGAGTTGGCAGTGGTGATGCATGATTTGAAGACATGGAGTCACTACCTCATTGGGGAGAAGTTTGTGCTATACTCTGATCACAAAATCTTGGCTTATATCTTCTCGCAGAAGGACCTCAACTGGAGTCAACATCGCTGGATCGAGTATTGTCTATACCCTAGCCAAGGGTATTTTAGTGGCCGGCACCTTGAGCAGAAGGGTTCCTGTGAAGGATTTTAGGAAGTCCAGTGATGAGTGGGCTTTGATAAGGCTCTTTTCTTAGATGCATGTGGAGACCAAGGAACACAGTGGAGGGTCATTCTTGGCGAGCGTCCAGTTCACTCTTTCTCTATTAGAGTTGGTTCTACGGGAACAGCCCAGTGATGATCTTTTTGAGCGGTTGAAGCAGTTTCTTCATGGTGGGGAGACATCCCCTGGTTGTTCATTGTCTCCTGAGCGCATCTTGTGCTTCAAGGGCCGTTCAGTAGTGCCATTATCTCTGCGGAAGGTGGTGATGCAGGATAGCCACCAGTCTCAGTGGGATGTCCATACAGGTGCCACTAAGATGTATTATGATTTCCGTCGGTAGTTTTGGTGGCCTGGTATGAGATGAGACATAGCAGACTTTGTTTCGAGATGCTACTCATGTCAGCAGGTGAAAGCAGAGCACCAAAGGCCTTCCGGTTTCCTCTAACCACTACCCATTTTTACCTGGACGTGGGATGAGGTCTCCATGGAATTCATTGTTTCCTTACCTCGTACACCTCGGGGTAATAATTCCATTTGGTTGATGATTGATCGTCTGAACAAATCAGCGCACTTCATTCTGATAAAAGATACAACTAAAGTGGATGAGTTGGGCCATTTGTATCTTTAGGAAGTGGTGAGACTCCATGGTGTACCATCAAATATTTTCTTAGATAGATACCCTCGCTTCACTTCTTGATTTTGGGATGGCCTTCAGAAGGCCTTGAGGTCTTAGATTAAGATGAGCATGACATTCCACCCTCAGACGGATGGTTAGATAGAGCGGGCGAATCAGATTTTGGAGGACATTCTTCATGCATGTGTCCTGGACTATGGAGGTTCTTGGGATAGCCATTTGGGATTTTTTGAGTTTTCTTATAATAATAGTTACCAATACACGATTCAAATGGCCCCTTTTGAGGTGCTCTATGGTCAGCTTTGTCGGTCCCCCCTATGTTGGGCTGAGGTAGGAGAGACCTTATTGTTGGGGCTGAGCCTTGTGCAGGAGACTTATGAGAAGGTCAAGTTGATCAGGCAGTGCTTATTGACAGCTCAGAGTCATCATAAATCTTATGCTGACTGGAGGCGTCGAGACCTAGAGTTTTCTGTGGGTGACAGGGTATTCTTAAAAGTGGCCCCTCGTCTGGGCCATCGTCGATTGGGGAAGAAAGGTAAGCTGATGCCATGGTTTGTCGGGCCCTTTGAGATCACCGAGCGTATTGGAAAGGTTTCATACAGGTTGGCCTTACCTTCTCAGTTGACGTCTATCCATGATGTCTTCCATGTCTCTCAGTTGAAGAAATACAACCCGGATCCATCCCATATAGTGAGTTGGGAAGAACTAGAGATAGTGTCTGACTTGTCTGTTGTTGAGATGCCCGTGAAAATAGTAGACTCCCAAGATAAGATACTTAGAGGGATTTCTATTACTTTAGTCCGGGTTCTATGGTATCATGTTAATGATACACATGAGACATGGGAGAAAAAGTCATGGGTCGAGGAAGAGTACCCATTCTTGTTTTCCAACCAAGATTCATGTTGACTTTCTGGGGTGGAAGGTTCTTCATGGTGGGGAGAATTGTCACATAAAAGACATATTTTAAAGGTATTTTTCATTTAATTTACATCCTTGCTTTTTTTGGGGGTTTCCCTAGGTTTTAGGGAGGAATAGATGAGTATTCATGAATTGGGACAAACCGTGAGCCCAATACCAGATTAAAAAAGAAAATTTTTCTCTTTTATAAAATTTTCATTTTTCAACATTTTCATCCATTAAAATGCCTACTTGATCTCCCCTAACCTATTAACACCAGCAAGGTAATTTGGAGTTTTTAGAAATCCATAACTAGGGTTTATTTGGATTTTTATCTAAGGGGTTGGGCCTGCCAGAAAGCCCAATTCCTGGTTTAAAAATAAATATTGATTATGTTATAACTTATTCAATTTTGGGGATTTTTCGATGATTCGAAGTCTCACCCAAGACCAATTAACCCAGCCGCGTGTCTGAACTCTCTCCCCCCTCTTTGGAGCTCTGGTTAATTGAGATTTGGTGCCGAACATCATAGGCTTCCTCAAATCACCCATATTTGAAGAGGTAACGTTTTTCTTTCATAACTCTCGCAATTCTCAATATTTTTCCTCTATTACAGCTCCTAAATTACATAATAAATATTTTTCTAACGAACCTTAAATTTTGTCTATTTTAAATTTCCGATACTAGTGTTTTGGAGTGATTACTTCGAGATACTTCAAGTAAATGAGTCCTTTTCTTTCCTATTTCAAACTACTTAGGGTTCCATTAATTGTTCTTAGGGGTTTTTTGCTTATCATTTAGTTTCCTAATGTCCAGAAAATAGGTTTTCGAACCTAGGGTTTAACTTTGGGATTTATTGGACAATTTCTGTGGTTTTAGGTTTGATCTAGTTCTCTCTTGGTGTGGCGGGGGTGCGATTTGATTTTCGCACGGAGATTCAAGGGTTTTTGTTACTTTGGTAGGTGATTAAATTTTGTGTGAAATTTTTGTGAATTATCTTGATGTGTTCATGGTACCTTAATGTTTATTTCACTTGAATGTTTCTGTAAAAATTGGTTTTAGTTGCATTTATAATGCAAATGAATTTTAAGTTCCAATTTTTTTTTGAAATTGGGGGTTTTTCATTCAAATCTTTTATTGGTTCATTTTGGGCTGACCTATAATTACTTAGATGATTTTATTTAACTGTATTAGGACTGAAAATCATGGTTCGAATGTTTATTCTTTTTTGTTGTTTCTGTTAAAGTTTATTTAAATGGTGTTTGGGAAGCAAATGGGCTTTAAGTGCCATGTTTGGGTGAAACTGGTGGTTTTTAAAAGATATAACTTCTTGGTTCACATTGGGATGCCACATAACTGAATTGTTGGATTCATTAAAGGGTATTGAACTAAAGTTTTTTTTAATTACTTACAAGTGTTCACATAGTGTGAAAAGTGGATATATTAAAGAGCTTTGGGTGTAAAACAATGTGATTTTTTGAGGGGTTGTTTTATTGAAAATAAAATTATTTTATTGTGTTTTTTAAATGGTATAAAATGTGTGTAGCTAATGTACTATTTTTTTGTGACCAGTAATGATATTTTATATGAAAAAGGATTTTTTTTGTTTGCTGGAATTGTTTGAGCACAAAAGGGGAAGCTTAGGTACCTAGGTGGGGCGGATTTGTACCATTACGACTAGTGGATCATATGAGTTTTGTCCCTCTTCCGCTTTGCATTTGGATAAAAACAACTCTAAATAAACTACGTGGATGATTATTGTGGACCACTAGGTTATTGGTTTGTTCCCTACTAGTGGATCGTGTAACAAAATGGATTTTTCTATGGTTACTCTACACCTAGGTACGAGGTACATATGGCCCGAGACAACCTAATGCTTAGGGGTGTTCCTGATTTTGTTTCTCATTGTATTTGTGGTATTTACCCTTGTTTTCGGGTGTTTTTGGAAGTAATTTACAGTATCTCACATTTCTATTTAATGTTTTAACATTCTGAAATTCTCGGATTGAAAACTTTTTTCATTTGAAAGTTCCATTTCTTTGAATTTTAACATGTTTCACCTTGTGTATTAAAATTGCTTGTTTTGTTCACATTGTGTTGCATGCTATTTGGAATGATCTGGTGGTATCATATTGGGCTTAGGCTCACACCCTACTTACACCCCTTGGGTGTATGTAGACCTGTTTATGCTTGACTCAGGTAAAGGGAAGGCTAAGGGTGATGGTGGTTCAGGGTGTTAGTCCCCATCGTTGGGGCGGAGTTGCGGAGAAGGCTTGCAGGTGATGACCCCCTTGTCATGTGGAGTCCATGTGAATGTATTTATGTAGTAATTATTTGTTTTTAGACCAATTGTAGTGTCTTTAGACATATGTATTCAAATCTGGTTTTGTTAAGAATTTTTTAGCATGAAAATTTCAGATTCTAATAATTGATTGTTTTTTTATGATTTATGCTTTCATACTCGGGTAAATCATTCCCAAACCAGATTTTTTTGATACCCAGACACTTGTGAAAGCCTGTGGGTATAGGGAACGCCCTTCGGGCCTTGACACGATCTGGGTTTGGTGCTGTTAATGGTGGAGACCAGATCCATTTCTTGACACTGAAAGTGTAACATTTTCCCATTCACTACTTCCCAAAACCATGAATATTTGCTCTAGATACTTAATCTATTTCTCATTATCCATTATATTTGTTGTCCCACTAAATGTTAGGGGCCTCTATAGGGTAAAATGATCCATCATAGACGAATATTATTGTGTAATAGGTTGATTCGTCTAGGAATGGTTGTTTTTCATTACCTCATTATGGTTCCCAAACACACACACACACACACACATATATATATTTCTATTCCAGTGTTAGCATTATTTCTTCCTATGTGGGTAAATATCTATATTGTCCATGTATATTTCTTCCCTTATTCCTTAAATGGTTCTTCTATAGAAAATATCATATACTATATTAATACATAAAATTATGAATTTTAAATCCCAATGTATAATTACAAATATGGTGTATCACTAATAAATTAAAACATGTAAAATTTTAATATCGGAATCATAAACATTGGTATTATTTGGGATATATTTATTTTTAAATACGTATAAATGGTTTGTATGGTAAATCTGTATTAACCTAAGAATATGCACTAAGAGTGTCAAAACTATTGCACAGTATATCCCATTTTCATGCACCTGATGATAATCATGTCAAGGATAAGGCCCATTTTTAGTTATTAACAATAGGTATATCTGTTATAGAACAAAATAAACTTATAGTATAGGAATGGATGTATTGGATGGAAAAACCACATAATTTATACCTTAAAAAACTTTAGAATGTCCCTATACACTTATCTAGAATGTATATCATAGGGTTATGATATGGAAACTATGTTTTTCCTAAATATAGTTACAATGTTTTATAATGTACTTCCTCTAATATAAAATATAACAACCCCAAAACTAGTACCCCAAAGATAGTTCCTTCTTTATTACATTGGCATAAAATACATGAAATCACATCCTGAAAGACAGAATAGTTTAGTAGTCTTGATAAACTAGATTCATAAGTCATTATTACATTACATTTAAATAAAAAAATTACAACATAATTTTATTAAAGAATAAAATTATTCCCTCCATCATATCCTTTAATATAAAACATAGTACACTTCATGGGTTCATGGGGAAAATAATAAAAATAATGGTGATCTCAAATTCTCAATAAGAGTTAAGTACAATAGAATATAACATGAATCAATAAGAATAATAAAAATGGAAAGGTATTTGACTTAAAAACATTAGATTTATTCAATAACATGTGAAATATATTTAAGGAATAAATAATGATCATGTAATTCAATACAAATTATCACATGAGGTTGAAAACTTAACTGTGGATATTCTAACTAATCAAGTAATCACATGGAGTATAAACAAGTAAATTCATAATGATGTAATTCATAATGATAAATGTTTTTACTATAAAGATATATCCTAAATATTGTTACTATGAAGATTTATACTCAAGTATATTCCTGTCAGGATATATCATCAAAAAACAATTTACATCAATGGGGTGAAACCCATCTAATTTGGCCAACATATATGTCTCATGAGACTAGTCGATGCATCAGGGGGCTTTATAATGTATTGGACCCACCATTTAAATAATAAATCAATTGAAATCTTGATATTAAAGGGTAAAAAATAAACAACAAAAAATGTAATCCTGGAAAACAATAATACAAAATGTGAATACTTTCCCCAACCAATAATCATAACCAAAAATCATCAATGGCAATGTGGACAACTGCATAAAAATAGAACATCTATAATAAATCTGATCATAAACCATCCAAAGAAATAATATTTATGATATTAATACAACATGTCCCCATTGAATCACACATATGATAAATGGTTGATGTTGTTGATAAATAGAAATATGATAAAAATTTCATTTAAAACATTCTTGATGAAAATATCCTTTTCATTTTGAAAATCACTTTTGTAAAACATAAAAGAATCTTAAAATTATTTTCATTGAAAATAAATTTTAAAAAAATTATTTAAAAATATCCTCTCAAATATAAAAAAGGAAGATTCAAATAAATTATGGCCATAATAGTGTGTAATTCCATACATTTACTTAAAAGCTAAAAATTATATTCCTTTTTCAATGTAAAATGGTTTGGAAAGTGTGTTGTTTGGAAAAAGAAATTATATTTCCATTAACATTTTATATTGAAGTGAAACATGAAAAATATTTAATCAATTTTTCCAAATTTCGTTTACATAACTAGAAATATTTATGTTAAAATTAATCCTACATACTTGATGAGAAAGATTGTTTTTTTGAGAGAAAAAGTCCAAAAGAATATAATTATTTTTATTTAAAAAATCCACATGAAAATTATTCTAATAACCTAAATTGGATTATTTCGTATAAAATTGGAATAAATTTATTTTTAGACAAACTAAAAATATAATTTAACATTATAAATTATTTAAGAAAAACACAATTTTTAATCAAAAATCATAATTTTCATTATTCATCAATAAATGAAATATTTTAGAAAAATCCCAACTATTCACCCAAAGATAATTTTGATATTCTGGTTTCGAAAATGAATTTAATTTTATAAAATTAATATTCTATTATATTAAAATTTTAATTTTAGATTATGTTTGCAAATAAATATTAAACTGTCTTTATAATTTTTTTTGTTTTTTAGAGAACATTTCTTTTTTCTTCTAAATAATTATTAATTTATTAATAATAAATAGATGACAATATTTTTCTTAATTTATTTAGTAATATTAAAAAACAATAATTTAATATATTTATAATAAATATTAAATTAAATAATAATATTTGAGTCATATTTCTAATTTATTTTAAACTCAGAGTTTCCTATAATGAAAGATTAACTTAGTGTTGAATGTAACGAAAGGTAAATATTATGCTGTGTTTAACACATGATAAAATTAGTGTTTTGGTAAATTAAATCTAATAAATATATTTAATAGGTCTAAAAAATAATATATTTTAAAGTATCATAGTGTTATATTTTATTCTAATAAATGTGTTTTATATAACATACGCTACTGAATAAAATGATATTATTTAAGAATTTCAGGGTGTTACATTATCCTCACTTTAAATAAATTGAATCATCACAATTTAAACATTATCATTATACTAAAGTGTTTTTTTGAAAATACAATCATTAAAGTCCAAAATCATGTGAAGGGTTGATAAAAAATCATCTTTATAAGTGAGAAATGGAATTACTAAGGTCACATGGAATTACTCATAACTAGGTTTCCTAGTAGGAGAAAACTAGTGTAAAGTGAAGACATGTAAATGGATGGAATTCAAAATTAATTAAAAATAATTGTTGAGGTCATTAAAGAAAGAAATTTAATGATCAAAGGAATGTTAATAGACTCCAAAACATAAATATATTATGATTTAAAATACAACAGGATTGATCAGATATGAATTTAAGGTGACAAAAATTTTGTTTTTAAAAATCCTTTACCTAAAGATGAGGATTTATTTTATTGTTGAAAAATATAAGTAAATATAACAACATTTTATGATTCTACATCCTAATAATAATTCTATACTTCGGTTACACTTTGAAAAAAATCCAATTCATCACTTCCTTGAAGAAATTAATACCCAAAAATTAATTTTTTATTTTGTAAGTACTAAATTTTATTCTTAATATATTATATCATCCATAATAGAAGGATAATCCATTTTATTAATATCAAGTTATTATTTAGACAAAATGATTATCACAATTTATCTAATATGCATAAATTTATATATGTTGAAGTAATAAATTAATATCTAAAACTACATAAAAATAAAAAAAACATTTTATAATTTGTTATCCTTATGAACCTTAGAAAATATTAAGATACAAAACTCTATAAATAAGATCAATTAATTTCCAAATTAACCATATCACTAATCTCCCAACAACATGAGGTTGATAATAATCATAACATAACAAAAATGTGAATACCATCATAATTTATTCTATTAAATCATGGTAATAACATGAATTAGAGTAAAAAATTATTGAAAGAGTGTATTATTCCTTATTCCTTAAATAAAACCTTGATTATTAGATACATTACTTAAATAAAAAATGTCGTTAACTCTATAAATGATAGCATAAACACAATTTTCAATAAATCATTAATCAGTTTGATGATAGTCAATACTATCTAATTTACATTATCCATATCAATAATCTATTTAAAACCTATATCATTATATCAACATTAGGAACATATTAATGGTTATATTTCCATGATTCATTTGTTTTACAAGTAGTTAAACATGACAATGAATCATTTTTCTTGCTCATTGGATCCAATCAACTTATTATCTCAAATACTTAATGAAACAGTACAGTAGGGAAAACCTTATATAAATCATAATACTTATGATAAAAATATCATTAATAATATAATTCCAAGAAATTTTCTTGGATCCAAATAAAAAAATTCATTAATCGTTCCACTTCAGTAGTATCTGTATCATAAGGCAAAACTTTATCCCTTATAATATTATTACGTATATTTCCCTAACACTTTGGGAATTTTTTTAATAGTGCCCTATTATCATATATTTGAGGAACTTATTATTACTGATTTATTACTTCTATTTTAATTATTTTTCCTAGTTACTATTTTTTCCACAATAATAACATACTACTAATCACTTTAAGTATTTCCTTGGGGGATTCTTTCCCCAATTATTACATGTGGGAAAATCCTTCTTTCCCTTATTCAGATTATTCATTTTTTCTCTACCATTCTCTTATTCTCTAGATTTCATTTGAATTCATAATACATAGAGAATTCATTATCTCTCCTAATATAAAATAAAACTGTTTCATCATATGAATTAATAGTTTGAGAGACCATCTCCCTTCAATGACTTATCTTAAAACGCTTCACGGAAATGGTTAATCTTGTACATCGTGAGACATATGTAATCTGTAACATACCTAGATATCCTTATAAATGTTTCTTCACACATATCAACACTTTCTTCTTCCAATTTCATTTATATTTTTAACTTTATATTCTTCTAAATTTTTTCCCATAAAGAAAATATTTTTCAACTAAGGTATCCAGAAAATATCTGTATTACATGAGTTCAATTTAGTCTTCCTTCTTAGTATTTTGGATCAATGAACACCATTGATTAGCATCGCCTTTGAGACAATACACAAAAAGTGTAAAATTTTCCTATTAACTACATACTAAAACTATGAATATCTTCTCTAGAGACTTAATCCATTTCTCATTATCCTTTTGATTAGTTATCCCACTATATTATGGGGGAATCTATAGTATAAAGTTATCAGACATAGTAGAATCTTATTGTGGAAAAGGCTGATCTATCTGGGAAGGGTTATTTCTCATAACCTCATTATGGTTCCCAAACATATCAATAAATTTTTCAGTTCCAATACCTAGTTTATTGCTTCATTAGTGAGGAAATATCTATATTGGCCACAGATATTGATACCCTTATTCATTAAAGGGTTCTTCTCTAAAAAATTTCATATACTATATTAACACATAAAAATATGAAATTTGAATCCAAATTTATAATTACAAAAATGGTGTAGCAATAATAAATTAAAACATATGAAATTTTAATATCAGAATCATAAATATTGGTATCCTTAGGGATTTATTAATTTTTAAATCCTTTATAATGGTTTGTAAGTAAAATCTGAATTAACCTAATAATATGCACCAGGAGTGTCAAAACTACTGCATAGTATGTCCCATTGTTGTGTACATGGTGATGATCAGGTCATGGATAATGCCCATTTTTTAGTTATTACCCATAAGAACATCTATTCTAGAACAATATATAATTATAGTATAGGCAGGTATGTATTTTATGAAAAAATCAGATAATTTAAACCTTAATAAAACTTTAGAATGTTCTTCTATACTTATCCAGAATGTATATCATAGGGTTATGATATGGAAACATTGTTTTTCCTAAATCTACTTCCCTTGTGTTATACTGTAGTTCCTCTAATATGAAATATAACAACCCAAAACCCAGTACCCCAGACCTAGTTCCTTCTTTATTACATTAGAATAAAATACATTGAATCACATCCCGAAAGACCGAAAAATTTAGTAGTCTTGGTAAACTAGATACATACCAGATTCCAACAATACATTTAAATACAAAAAATTACTAATTTTTTTTAAATAATAAAATTATTCCATTTATAATATCCTTTAATATCAAACATAGTACACTTCATGGGTTCGTGGGGAAATGAATCAAAATAATGGAAATCTCAAATTCTTAATAAGAGTTATGTACAATTTAATATAACATGAATCAATAACAATAATCAATATAGAAAGGTATTTAACTTATAAAAATGAAATTTAATCAATAAAATGCAAATAATATGTAAGGAATAAATAATGATAATGTAATTCCACAAAAATTATCACATGATCTTGAAAACTTAACCGTGTATATTCTAACTAATAAAGTAATCACATGGAGTATCAATAAGTAAATTCATAATGATGGAATGTATAATGAGAGATGTTTGCACTAGTAAGATATATCCTGAAAATTGTTATTATGAAGATCTATACTCAAGATAGTTACTGTCAAGATTAGTCATCGATAGAATTTAAATCTATGGGTGAAACACATCTAATTTGGCTAAATTATATATCTCAAGAGACTAGTTGATTCATTAGGGGGCTTTACAATGTATGGGACCTACAATTCACATACTTAGTAAATTGAAATATTCATATTAAGGGGTGAAAAAAACATTCATCTTGAAAAACTATAATACAAAATGCGAATACTTTCCCCCATCAAGAATCATAACAAAAAATCACCTAGGGTAATGTGGATAACTACATCAAAATAAAACATTTATAATAAATATGATCATAAACCATACAAATAAAGAATAATGATGATATTAATAAAACATGTCCCTAGTGAATGATAATTACAATAAAGGGTTGATGTTGTTGATAAATATAAATATGATAAAAATATAATTTAAAACATTCTTGAAGAAAATATCCTTTTCATTTTGAAAATTTCTTTAAAAAAATAAAACATTTTTAAAATTGTTTTAACTGTAAATCAATTTTAAAAAAATCTTTAAAAAGATCCACTAAAACATAAAAATGGAAGATTCAAATAAATTATAGTTATAATGGTGTGTAATTCCATACATTCTATTAAAATTTATAAAGTACATTCCTTTTTCAATGTAAAATTGTTTGGAAAGGGTGTTGTTTGGAAAATGACATTATGATTCCTTTCACATTTTATGTAGAAGTGAAACATGAAAAATATTTAATCAGTTTTCCCAAATTTCATTTGCATAATTGGAAATATTTAATTTCAAATTAATCCGACACATGTGATTGAAAAGTTGGTTCTTAGAGAGAAAAAGTATAAAAGAATAAAATCAGTCTTATATAAAAAATCTATGTGAAAATGATTCAAATAAAAAAATTGAATTAAATGATATAAAATTGGAATAAATTTATTTTTAAACCAATTAAAAATATATTTTTTATTATAAATTATAAAACAAAACAATTTTAATTAAAATTCATAATTTTCATAATTTATTAAAAAATGAAATATTTCAAAAAAATACCTATAATTCACGCAAAGATAATTTTGATATTCTGGTTTCAAAAATAAAATTAATTTTATAAAATTAATATTCTATTATTATGAAATTTCGTTTTTAGATTATGTTTATAAATCAAGATTAATCCATTTTTAGGAATATTATAGTTTTTTAGAAAACATTTTTTTATTCTAAATAATTATTACTTTATTAATAATAAATAGATAACAATATTTTTCATAATTTATTTAGTAATATTCAAACCCAATAATTAAATGTATTGGTTATAAATAATATATTAAATCATCATATTTGAATCATATTTCACATTTCTTTTAAACCTGGATTTTCCTGTAATGAAAGCTTAACTAAGTGTTGAGTGTAATGAAAGCTAAACATTGTACTATGTTTAAGACATGATAAAATTAGTGTTTTGGGAAATTAAATCCAATAAATACAATTAATTGATGTAAAAATAATATATTGTAAATTATCAGGGTGTTATATTTTTTTTCTAATCAAGGTATTGTATATAACATACGCTACCGAATAAAATGATATTTTTTAAGAATTTTAGGGTGTCACATTATCCCCACATTAAATAAGTTTAATCCTCATAATTAAAACATGATCATTATAACCAAGTGTTTTGTGTTTGAAAATAAAATTATTAAAATCCCAAATCATGTGAAGGGTTGATAAAACCTCATATTTAGAAGAGAGAATTTGAATTACTAAGGTCATATGGAATAACTCATAACTAGGTTTCCATATAGATGAAAATTAGTGGAATGTGAAGACATTTACATCAATGAAATTAAAAAATAGTTAAATACAATTAAAAATAATTGTTGAGGTCATTGATGAAAAGTAATTTAATGATCAATGGAATGTTAATTAACTCAAATCCATAAATATATTATTATTTAAAATACCATATTATTGATAAGATACGAATTTAAGGGGATAACAATTTTTTTTTAAAATACTTTACCTAAAGATGAGGATTTATTTTATTATCTAAATTATAAGTACATATACTAACATGTTATGATTCTACTTCATAATAATAATTATATCCTTTGTTTACACTTTAAAAATTTTATAATTCATTACTTCCTCAAATAAATGAATATCCAAAAATTAATTTTTTTTCTGGAAGTACTAAATTTTAGTCAGAAGGGATTATATCATTCATAAGATAATGATAATCTATTCCTTCAATATCTAGTTATTATTTTGATGAAAAGGTTATAAAAATTTATCCAATATGCATAAATTTACAAATGGTAAAGTTATAAAATAATATCTAAATCCACATCAAAAGTTAAAAAACCATTTTATAAATGGTTATCCATATGAACCTTAAAAAATATTAAGATAAAAAACATTTTAAATAAAGTCTCTTAATTTCCAAAATTACCATATCAATCATGTCTAAACAACATGAGGTAGATCTTAATTATAACATACCAAAAATGTGAATAACATCATCATTTATTCTCTTAAAGCAAGGTAATAACATAAATTAGAGTAAAACCCCATTGAAAGAGTGTATTATTCCTTATTCCTTAAATAAAACCCTGATTATTAGATACATTCCTTAAATCAGAAAATGTTGTTAACTCCATCAGTGATATCATAATTTTTTTTAAAAAAAAATCATTAATCAATTTTATGGTAGTCAATACTATCCAATTTACATTATCCATATCAATCATATAATCACACCAACATCATTATATCAACATTTAGAACATATTAAAGGTTATATTTATATCATCCATTTGTTTTAGTAGTAGTTAAACTTGACACTGAATCATTTTTCTTGGTCATTGGTACCATTCAACTTATTATCTCAAATACTTAAAGAAATTGTATAGAAGGAAAATAATTATATATTTAATAACAATTATGATGGGAATAGAATAAATAAAATAATTTTACAAAATTTATTGCATCTAAATACACCAATGAATTAATCGTTCCACTTCAGTATTATCAATATCATAAGACTAACCCTGATCCCTTATCATATTCTAATGTATATTTCCATGACACTTTGGGAATTTATTTTCATGGTGCCCTATTATCATATAGTCGAAACACTTAATGGTATTTATTTGTTTCTTACATTTTCATTATTTTTCCAAGTTACTATTTTATCCATAATAATAAAATACTTCCAATCCCTTTAATTATTTCATAGGGTGATTCATTACCAAATTATTACATGTATGAAATCCTTCTTTCCCTTATTATCATTATTGATTTTTTTCTCTACCATCATCTCATTCTATTTATTCTATTTGAAGTAATAATACATGGAAAACTCATTCTCTCTATTTATATAAAATAAAACTATTTCATTATATGAATTAAAAGTTTGAGAGACTATATTCGTTTAGAGACTTTCCTTAATCCCTTCATAGAAATGGTTAATCTTGCACACTGCGTGACATATGTAATTTGTACCATACCTAGATAACCTTATAAATGTTTCCTCATACATATAAACACTTTATTCTTCTATTTTCATTTAGATATGTAACTTTATCTTCATCTCAATTTCTTCCCCTGAGTAAAATATTTTTCTACTAATGTATCCATAAAAGATTTTTATTCCACGAGTTCAATTTAATCTTCCTTCCTAGTATTTTGGATCAATGAACACCATTTATTAGCATCACATTTGAGACAATACAATGAATGTGTAACATTTTTCCATTCACTACATCCCAAAACAATAAATATACTCACTAGATACTTAATCAATTTATCATTATCCATTGGATTATATGTCCCACTAAATTATGGGGGCGTCTACAGTGTAAATTGATCCAACATAGGGTAATATTGTTGTGGAATAGGTTGATCCGTCTTGGTAGGGTTATATTTTATAACCTCATTATGGTTCCGAAAAATGTCTATAAATTTGTCAGTTCTAATACCAAATTTATTGGTTCCTCAGTGGGGAAATCTCTAAATTTTCCATGGATATTAAAATCCTTCTTCATTAATGGTTTCTTCTCTAAATAATTTCATATGCTGTATTAATACAATAAATTATGAATTTTGAATCAAAATGTGCAATTAAAAATATGGTGTAACACTTATAAATTAAAAGAAATGAAATTCTAATATCAGATTCATAAACATTAGTATCATTGGGGATACAATTATTTTTAAATACTTTATAATGTTTTTTAAGGAAAATATGAATTAACCTAAGCATATGTATAGGGAGTGTCAAAACTATTTCATATTATGTCCCATTATTGTTCACTAGGTTATCATCATGTTAAGGATAATACCCATTTTTTAGTTATTACCCATGTGTACATCTACTCCAGAACAACATACGCTTAAAGTATAGGCATGGATGTATTTCATGGAAAAACCACATAATTTATACCTTAATAAAACATTAGAATGTCCTTATATATTTATCCAAAATGTATATCATAGGGTTTTGATATGGAAACTATGATTTTCATAAATCTAGTTCCCATGTTTGATACAGTACTTCCTATAATATCAAATATAACAACCCCAAACTCGGTGTCCTAGAGCCAGTTCCTTCTTTATTATATTGGCATAAAAAACATGGAATCACATCCCAAAAGATAAAATAGTTTACTAGTCTTGATAAACTTGATACATACATGATTATTATATTACATTTAAATAGACAAATTAATTTTTTTAGAGAATAAAATTATTCCCTCTATCATATACTTTAATATCTGACATAGTACACTTCATGGGTTCATGGGGAAAAGAATCAAAATAATGGTGTTCTCAAATGATCAATAAGAGTTATGTACAATGGAATATGACATAAATCAATAAGAATAGTCAATATGGAAATATATTTAACTAAACAACAATACATTTAATCAATACCATGCGAATAATATGGAAGGAATAAATAATGATCATGTAATTCTATACAAATTATCACATGAGATTGAAAACATATCTGTGGGTATTCTAAATAATCAAGTATTAACATGGAGTATCCATAAGTAAATTCATAAGGATGGAATGCATAATTAAAGATTATTGCACTATCAAAATATATACTAATTTTTTTTTAATATTTAGATATGTAATCAATAAATTTCATATAAAGATCTATCATTAATACAATCTAAATCGATGGATGAACCCTATCTAATTTTTCTAACATTTATGTCTCATGAGACTAGTCGATGCATTAGGGGGATATATAATGCTTGGGACCCACCATTAGCATACTAAGTCCATTGATTTCTTAATATTAAGGGGTAAAAAACAAAAAACAAAAATATTAATCTTGAAAAAATATAATACAAAATATGAATACTTTACCCAATCAATAATCAAAACAAAAAATCATCCAATGTAATATGGACAACTCCATCAAAATTAAACAACTATAATAAATATGATCATAAACCATCCAAAAAAAGAATAATGATGATATTAATACAACATATCCCTAGTAAATAATAATTACAACAAAGGGTTGATGTTGTTGATAAATATAAATATGATAAAAATTTCATTTAAAACATTCTTGATGAAAAATCCTATTCATTTTAAAAATATCTTGTTGTAAAATATAAATCATTTTAAAGTTATTTTTTATTGTAAATAAATTTAAAAAAATTTCATTAAAAAGATCCACTTAAACATAAAAAATGAAGATTAAAATAAATTATGATCATAATGGTTTGTAATTCCATACATTACATAAAAGGCTAAAAAGTACATTATTTTTTCAATGTAAAATTGTTAGGAAAGTGTGTTGTTTATAAAAAATCATTATGATTCCATTCAGCTTTTTGGTAGAAGTGAAAGATTAATTTTTTTTTGAAAATAAAAGAGATTACTTTGAAAGAAAATTAAATATTAAAAATGGGTAAAGGTCCTTTAATAAGTTATTTTAAGGTAAGTTTTTTTTGAAAACATTTTTAAACAACATGGTTTTTTAAGAAAACAAATTTATGACTGAAGAGATAAATGAATTATGATTTTATTTAAGAATTATATCAATTAATTTATGTACCAAATACTAGGAAATGAAACTATTAATTTAAAATGTCATGAGTAATAAATATGTTAAAATGAAATGGTTTAATCAAAAAATGGTCAGGTAAATTCCTTAAAATTAAATTCAAGAATAAACAATCATGACAAGAATATGATTGTTAAATAAAACCGTAAAATTATTATAATATTGAAGTTATAATTAAAAAGTGAATCTATTATTTATATCCACAATAAATACTTATAAAAAAGGTTTGAATGCAAAAAAATTAAAACAAAACATTGTAACACTCACAATCTTAGCATTACATAATCAACAAATTAGAAGTTTAACTTAATGAGTGGAAACTGAGTTAATAAATCCCTTAACTCAAGCTTCCCTAGGGTTGAAAATATCTAAAATAATTCATAATTATTTTAAAAATGTTAATAATTTTTAATAGAGGCATATTTATACTTATAATATCATATATGAATGTTTTATTACATTTTACCATCTATTTGTTAATAATATTTCATTATTTTCATTATTTCATGTATTAATTTCCTTGTTTTATCATGTGTGTTTTATCATGAAAGATAAATTTCACTTGAATATAATATATATACATAATATATAGGGATATATTAATGTTAAAAATATCATTTTAGTTATTAGATACATTATTAGATCTAGATATGAAAGTCAAACATGGGAAATGAATTTTATCGCTTTAGGGAGATAGTAGGTCGTATGTACGCACGAGTAGTGATTTAATTTACGTGACGAAAAAAAGTGTAAGGAATTGGGTGATATATGAAATTTAAATAATAAATATTACCTCATATATATATATCATGTATATTCATTAATTTTATCCTTATTACATTCCATGTAAAGAATAATCAAAAAAATTATCACATCGCTTCGCGATGCGGTAGTCGGTCGTACACACGGGCATTGTTATCGTATTTTAAATAGAATAAAATTTAAATAGTTATATATGATATTAAAATTTAAAAAGTATAATAATATCATATAAAATTGTTAATTAAAGCATTATATCCAACTATGTTATGTGGTAATGGGAAAAGGAATGACATCAGTTTTCATGGTGGTAGTCCACCGTACACATGACTGATGATTTCATAACCTATTTAATGGAAGTGTAGATGAATAATTATTATCAAATAGATAAAATAACATATAATTATATGCTATATAAATTTTTATTATATTTTAAATGTTTGTACATAATAAAATGTGTAAAAATAATTATAAAAATGAACGAACTTTGTTAAGATAATTTCCTTCTCAAAGAGAAACCTCTATTTGACCCCCTCTTAAGGGCTTTAGTGATGGTATTTTGGGAGGAAAAAAGATCTATAATTAAATATTAATATTTGGGAACGAATGTTTTAAGGTATGTAAAAACTAAAGTTTATGGTATGTGTAATGATGTGAGGGTAGGGAGTTTTTTTATAAGAGGGGAAAAGAAACACTCATGGAAATTACAAGGAAATTTCCCAAAAGAATCCAAAATGTTAAAGTCACTCACATTCCAAAATATTTCAAAAGGAAATATATTAAAAAAATGAAAAGATAAAATGGAATTATTTCTAGATTTAATTTTCTTACATTTTGGTAGGTAATTTAACCCCAATCCTTTATATTTAACCCCACAATAAATCCATTTTTATATTAACATTAGTAATTAATTTTCTAGTGTTTTAACTACTATTTTTTGTAAAAAATTAACTTAATCTTATTATAAATTATAAATTATTAAAATTAAAAATATGGATTCTATTTTTTCTAATTCAATTTATATAAGTGAAAATATTAAATTTAAAATTATTCCCAGAGATTTCATGGAAAATTAGGTTTTTAGAGAGAAAATGTCCAAAATTTTACAAAGTCTTAATATCAAACGTCAATATGAAACACATTTAAATTACCCAAATTAGATTAATTTCTATATAAATCAACAAAATTTACTTTAAAATTAATTAAAAATATAATTTATCATTATAAATTATTTAAAAGAAAAGGATGTTTTAAATTAAAATTTAGTATTTTTCACTTTTCGTCAAAAAATGAAACATTTCAAACCGCCCCCCCCAAAAAAAAATTCAATCAAATATAATTTTTTTATTAAGATTTCAAAAAATAAATGTAGTTATATCAAAAAATTTTGTGATTTTTAAAATTAATTTTATATTATGTTTTTAAAGCATGAGTATATTTTCATTTTGAAAAAATATAGTTTTTTAGAAAATAATTTTTCTTCGTCGAAATAAATAATATTTTATTAATAATTAATAGATAATAATATTTTTCATAGTTTATTTATTACTATTAGTACAATCCAATTTTATAGCCAGTCTATCACTATTATATTAAATAATATTAGTTTAATAACATTTCACTTTACGTTTAGACTTTGTCTTGTGTGTAATGAAAGCTAAACTAACTATTCAGTGTAATAAAAGATAAACATAGTATTTTATGTCACATAAGATATTTTTTCACATTTAATGAAAAATATTTAAGTGATTTAATTCATTTAAAATTAAATATATCAAAAATTATTAGGGAGTTATGATTTCCTCTAAGCTTGTTATTGTGTGTCACATACACTATCAAATACAATGTTTTTAATTTAGAATTTCAAGGTGTTACGATATAATATTATATTTTAAAAAATAATATGGTATATTTAATATTATTATAATTATAAAATGATAATATATTAATTACAATCTTTCTATAATGATCATTGAAAAACATAAATGTTACTTATGCGTACATACGACCTGCTATCTCTATTATCGCAACATACTTAATTTATCAATCCCATATTTAAAAATTATTCTTAAAATTAAAATTTATGTATAAATATAATAATAATATCATAATAATTATTCATTAGATGAATAATTAATGTAATATGTTCATGAAACATATCTTTAATAACAAAAAAGGTATGAGAAAACATGACAATTAACACACGAAACATTGAAAATAATGAACGATTAATAATGAATAGCTAATAATATGTTATAAAAGGATCATATATGATATTATAAATATTAATATGGTTCAAATTTTTTATAATAATTTGTTGCAAACTACTATACATGAGGTTAAATTATTTTTCAATAAAAAGTAAGAATGAGGTAATATATTTCGTCTCAATTTAGAATCCGTTGAGACTAATTTGTTATTATCCCCCAATTCAATTATATATAGTGTATATACATCCAAAATTGGAATGTAATTTCATGATTCATTCATAATTCTTGGAATTTAAAATTAAAATTTGAATCATTTCACCTAAGGGTATTTTATTGAAAATTATCAAGTGGTTAAATTTATTGTACAATCTCGCTGTATTTTGTGATTGTAAACATTATCTTGAAACACAAAAATTCATGTAAAAAGTTTCTATTGTATAATCACTTTTTTCATAAATTTTCATATTTTTTCTTGATTTATGTTATTATTACCTAAAATATGTACTATTTTTACATATGGAGTTTACTTAGAAAAATATTTGATTAAATGGGGATATATTGATCAATATGTATCCTTTACTCGATATGGATATTTTATGACATGGAATACTGGTCATAAATTATATTGATTATTTTATTTATTAGGTATGGTTTTTAAATTCATACATGGGTGGGGAAAAGTTATATATATCCCCTTAATTCATTGAAATGTCCCACGAGACAAATTGGTTGGCCAAATGCTATTAATTTTTTACCTAGTTTTTTAATCCGTATTGTGAGAGGTCTTGATATTAGGTATATTATTGGACAAACCAGAATGATTTATACCTAATAGTTTTAAATAGTCTTATGAAATGATTTAGGGTACATTTATCATGTTTCTAATACATTAATCTCAATAATTAATCTTTCCCTTCATTATGAATTAAGTTATTATTATCTATGATATTTTAATAAATATATTATCTATCCATACATTACATTATGAGTTTATGTATTAAATGGAATTTTTTTTATTTTTTAAGAACCAATATTGATTTTTAATTATATATTTATGAGATTTATGTTATTTAATTGGCAATTTTTTGTTGTTATTTATCATTCCATAATGATTACACTTATTGATTCATGAAAGGATCCACTACACTTAACCCTTACTGAGCATTTGATATGTCCATTATTTTTTTTCCTTTCTCCATGATATGAATTAGATATATTTTAATTATTATCCAAAAGAATCAAAAATTTTTCTTTGATTTTTATTATTTATTATTTTCATTTCCCAATGAAAAATGGGTATCATGTATTTATCTAGTTATCCAAAACTACAGAGTAATCAGTCCTTTAAGATTTGATTCCTTATATATATGCTAACGAAATAAAGTAAGGTATAATCTCTAAAGTATAATTTAGGATGAATTGTTATATTATTCCCTCATAAAAAAATTCATTGAAAATTTCTTGGATATTTCCTTATAAAAAAATTACGGAAATTCTTATTCATAAGATCCTAAATTTTCCACATTTATTTCAACATTTTATGATTTATCTAAATACAATTACTAGTTGAGTTATCGAATTACTCAATACAGGTTATCTAGTTTCATGAATCATGATAGGATCTTGAAAGTATGATAAAATAGTTTGTAATTATATTTCCTTAGTGGTGATCACATGTATGGGTTATAGAATTTAATTATTTCACAATGATATATGGAACACATAATGTACTTTTGAGAGGATTGGCATAATTTTTAATTGGTAAGACATAAGTACAATTTATTATAGAATTTTATAGTGTTTGATGTTCTTGGGGATCAGTTTCCCTTTCTTACCAAATCTTATAGCACCCTTAGGTGGAGATACATTCAAGAAAACATGTTCTCCCACTTGAAATTCCAAAAAAAATTATCTGGTTATTGACAAAAAACTTATGACTTATTTTAGCTACTTTAATATGATTATCAGTATTTTTTACCTTTTTATTTGTCTCTATAACATATTCTTTACCTATAAGGTCCCTTTCTCCAAATATATCTAAAAATGTTGGTGTATGACATCTTAATCCATATAATTCTTCATACAATACCACTTTAATATTTGAATAGATAATATTGTTATAGGAAAACTCTACCAAAGTAAAACAAAGATTACAAATAACAAAATGTGCTGGTTATCATGTTCTTAACATGCCTTATCTTTTTTGAATAGACTTTTGGATAGACAATCAGTTCCAGGATAGTAGTAAGTGCCTAAATGAAGCTCATCATCAAGGCCATTATAAATAATATAACCGAATATCATTGTAAATTAAGGATCATTATTATAAAAAATAGAAATAGGTTTACCATGAATTATTATGAAACCATTAATATAGAGTCCTATAAGTTTCTCAAGAGGTTAATTTTCCCTCATATAAATAATATATAAAAATTTTGTAAGGTAATAAAAAATAACCCAAATTGAATTACTCTTTCAATGAGTATTTGGTAATCCAGTGAAAAATTCCATTGTAATTTTATCTCATTCCCTCATCGAAATATGAAGAGGCTACATGAATCCTCTAGGGTATTGTCTCCCCTTATTCACCAAGTGAAAAAACAAGCATCTTTATGCTTAATAAATAATTTATTGCTTCATGTTAACCCAAAAAAAATGTTCTCTAAAATTCCTATAAATATTGGTGGTACGAGGTTATATAGAGAAATCCTATCTTTGGGAATCATCCATCAATTCCCTTTTAGTTCCGGTTTAAAATTAACACATAGTCTCTTTTCAAATATTAGAATACCATATTCAATAGTGAATTACATAAATTTTCCATCATTTAAAAGTATAATTTTCATCTGAAAATTCTAACCACCATATTATAAAATTTTTATCCTTTCAAATAATGATTTTTTAGTTGTCATTTTAAAAAGGGATGAAGTGATACCTTCATTAATAATTATAATATCCACCATTACTATATCCCTGAACATAGTATCCCTACCAATTCTCATTTTGGTTAGGACTAAATGATATTTCCTACTTAGTGTGTCCACCATATCACTCACCATCCATGGGTGATAGTATATTGATAAATCACAATCCATTTGTAATTCAAGCACTCAGCTTTTATTCATATTGAACTCTTTAAATTAAATGATGTATTTTAGGATCTTTTGGTTTGTGTATATCTCACATATTTCACCATCTTCAAAGAAAAGATTATATCTTCCAACTTAATATCAGAAGTTTGATAGTTTTATTCATGATTTTGTATCTTCTTTGAAGAATAATATTTTTTACAATTTTATATAAGGAAAAAAGCAGGTACCTTATTTAATGAAATAATATATATCTTAATTACGTCATTTTCTAATGGTAGATTCAAAATCAGAGTACTGACCAATATCGTACTCAATTCTTAAAACATTCTTCAGATTCTTTTGTCCATGTTAACTTTACCCCTTCACATGTAATTTTGGTTAATGGGTATTCCAATTAGAATTTTTTTGAATGAATATCTTATAGTAACATGTAAAACTAGTGAAACTACATAACTTAGTTATGTTATATTGTATAATAATTTCTTTGAGTACTTTTACATTTTTTAGATCAAATAAGCTTCCATATATGGAGAAAATATGGTAGTGTGACTAAACTTCTATAGTCCATGATTTACACTTTCTATATTTCTATATAAATCAATCCATTAAGTGTCTCAATAATGACCCTTATGTGATTCTCATGGGCATAATATTTTTTATAAGAAACAAAGATATCATCAATGAATAAAACAATGAAATTATCAGGATATAAATTGTATACAAAATTAATTAGTTCCATAAATATTGATGTTGCATTAGTCATTACAAATGGAATTACTATAAAATCATAATGTACATACCGCATTTGAAATGTTGTATTTAGAATATCCTATTATTTATATACAATTTATGATAACCATAGAGAAGTTCAATATTTAAAAAATATTGATCTCTATGAAGTTGATCAAATATGATATCAATGTGAGGTATAAAATACATGTTCTTTACCATAATAACATTAATTTCTCTATAATAAATGCACAACCTCGTAGATCAAACTTTATACCTAATGAATAGATAAGGATTTACCAAAAGGTGAAACAATAGGGTGAATAAATACCTTATAAAAATATCCTCTAGTGGTTTCTTCAAATACATTAATTATAAAGTGGATATTATATTGGTTGTATTTGATATTGTTATTTTATTCTTGATTAAATCAATAAGAAACTCAAATTCATTCTTTGTTGTACGCATAAGTAATTCTTTTAAAAAATATATCAATTTATTCTAGTGAAACATATATATACTCAATTTTAATATTACATTTTCAATCCATATATTTTATTTTATATCCATTACCATTACATTCATTTAGAAGTTCTACTAGGGGTGTATCTATACATGAATTGGGTGAGATGTATCTACTCTAATGATAAAGAAGGAAACATTATTATAAAAAATCATAAATTAAATCACTTTTCATTAAATTTCGGTATCATATCATGAAATAAAATCCAAATGAAGGATTATATCAAAGATTAATATAGGTATAACAATAATTTCAGCAAATAGAGAATTTTTATGTGTGATAATGGGAAATGATTAACACATCCTTGTTGTAGTGAGATTTACATTAGGATTTTTAAATGAAAACAAAATTCTAAAAGTTAAAGGGAGTTATAAAAATTTATATAGAAGCATTTGAGATATTAAAATGTCCTGTGATCCATAATCATTTATGGAATTTTATAAATTTTATTTTATGATGAAATTACCTTCAACAATACCTTTGGGAGTTTCAACATCAGTTGCAGTGTTCTCATAGGCTTGGACTCCTCCCCTTGGATTATTATATGGTAGATTCCCCTCACTATTGGGATATTATTTTGAATAATGAACCATTTCATTAAATTTGAACTAATAGATAATAATATTCTCTTAATTTCCAGGATATTCATGTGCCAGAAGACCCTTGTCTCTACACTTGTAACATATTTCCTTTCCATTCTAATATTTTACAGGATTATTTTTTCCAAAATTTTTTGATGATGGGAATTTCTTCATGTTATTCCTCTTCTTAAATGCATTAACTTTTTATTATTATTTATATAACCTATAATTTTATTCATTACACTTTAATGAATTGGATCTAGAAAATTAATTCTCTATTTTGATGCAATATAAAATTATTTCATCATATGCTGAAAAATCTTTATGAACTAGTTCCCTTCATATAAATGGATTATGACTTTAAAATAAATGGTCAATATTGTATTCCTTATTGTGTATGTATTCCATATCCTAATTGGATAGTCTGGTAATGGTAGAACCATACTTCACAACACTTTATTCTTCCTTTTTCATTTATGTTGGGGAACTTTCTCTTTATTTCAGTACATTTCGCCAGAGGAAATTTTTTTTTATATAATTTTATATTAAAATAACTATATTTATTGTTTTATATTTCATATTACTCTTCTATATTCCAGATAAATGACCATAAGTTATCAGCATCACCAATGACACAATATTCCACTAGTACAACTAATTATTTTTCATTAAAAATCATAGAATGAAATATCTTTTCATATGATATAATCTATTTATTTAAAGCCTGTAGATTACTATTTCTACTAAATTATTGGATATTCTATTGCACGAAACAATCCAATATAGGTGTATCATGCATTAGAATATCATACTGATCAATATGTTACAGGTTATTAGTCATATCCTAGGTAATCTTTCCAAATATATCCTTGATCATATCAACTCATACAAAAGTTTTATTTAATTTTTTTAAAGGATGGGGCCGAAGACTCAATTTATTATTAAAGAAAATACCTCAATTTATTTACTTTATTTGAAGGAAAATTTCTACATTGGAATTTAGTATTGATACCATTATTTCTACCATTATAAATTCCTAAGCGATCGAATATATAGAATTATTTCATACCATTATGAATTTTAAATCATAATGTATATTTCATAATCATTTATAAAACATAAATTAAATTTAAAAATTATGAATTTCTAATCTCAGAATAATAGACACAGTTTTTTGGTAAAATCTTGAAATCATTAAAATATTTTAAAATCCATAATAACAGGTTTAATATAAAATATAAATTTGCCAAATAATATCACCCATACTTGTCATACTAGGTGAGTGGTAAGGGGACACTCATCGTGAAACAGAAATATAGTTGAGATATACTCATAACCAACTCTTTTCATAGTTATTAAATGTAGAATAATTTTTTCAAAATCCATTTCCACTTATAGTATCTATAAATTGACTTATTACTTTTAAAAAACACAAAATATCTACATTAAAAAAATGATGTTATTACACAATTTTAAATGTACTCCATTATTATCAAAGGGTTATGTTACATAATATATGATTTCCAAAATATACTTCCCATGGTTTCTATTAAACATCCTTTATTGATAACTATAAAAACACTGAATTTAGGAACCCTAAGACGATGATTGCTTTATTACATTGGAATAGGTAAAGGGGATTTAATCCAGAAGAACCATTCATTTTATTAGTCTTGGAGAAAAATATACATAAAATATACAAATTTTCCATTAGGAATATTATATAATATATACAAAATGTACTCATCATACTTTAAACTTATTCAAATAATTCATTTTCACATCCTATGGAAATTAAACAATATTAGGGTGAGAAACAATTCTCAGTAAGTGGTATACAATTTGGAATCTATCTTGAATAGACAATTAATAATCAATATAGAATGTTAAATAACTAAATACACATGAAATTTAAATAATAACTTGAGTAAAAAATGCATCCATGGATAATACCAATGAATAAAATGTCATGGATAATATTATCTGAATTATGACTATGGAAATGATAAATATTGTACATCATGATATATATACTTTCAAGACTTTTTTATAATATAGTTTAAAACTATGGGTATTAGAAACCCTTTTAATTTGGCCAATAGATTTGTCTCATGAGACTGATTGAGGCATCACATGGCTATCTATAACTAGTCCCTACCTATCACTCCATGAAAAATTCATTCCATATATATTGAATAATCAATTCAATTCATAAATAGTATAACTCATCAATAAATATTCAGATTGTGCAAATAATAAAAATTTATCTAGAGTTCTACATTCATATAAATATTATTCATAATAAAACACCCTATGTAAAAATATAATGTTATTAAGGAAATAATCAAATTATTGATAAAACGAATATGAATATTTTATAGAAATGAATTTTTTAATTAGCATAAGTACATAAATGTTTCATGTGAATGTTAAGGACAAAAATATTAATAAGATATAAGATATGTCTATAAATTCACCAAAAACATTGGCTTTGAAATATATTCATGTCCATTGGAAGAATAAAGGGAAAAAAATTGAATTATTAAATAATATTTAATAAAATATTTTAATTTTTAAAACCATTGATTTTTTAAGAATCTAAATAACATAAAATCATTACGGTAGTGAGGAATTATTTTATCAATGTATACATTAAAAACACCCCATTTGAATTTTTATAAAGATAGTTGAAAACATCCCATTTAGAGAAAAATAGAAGTACTACTTAAAATCCTTTGAAAAAAATTCAAGTATAAGTTAATATTTAGTTCATAAAAAATTTTATTAAATAAAAAGAATTTTTTTAAATAAAATTGAAAATTTTACACGTAAGAGAAAAATCTATCTGATTAAAAGTAAAATAAAAGCAGTTTTTATTGTATATATTTCATTGCTTGATACAAGTACCATGTAAAGTTAATCATAGATAAAAATAGGGGAAAACATTAAAAATTAATATTATAAGAAAATATAAAGTGTTTTATATGGATTTATGATAAGATTCATTCAATTAAAATAAATGATATCCAAAAAGAACGTGATATTGTAAAATTATTTCATACCTCTTTGGAAAATATCAAATTGCAATACCTTGAAAAAATAAAAATGAATTGAAACATTAATCATCAAGAATAAAAAGGTATTCATGTTAAATATATTAGAGGGTCAGTATGCCCACCAAATTAATTATAATTGGTTTATAGAAAAAAATTTCTCAATGGAATAGAATTGAGTTGAAATCCCTTTCTTCATGCTTCCATTTAGTTGAGCATGCATTAAAATCATATATAATGGTTATTAACATGTTAAGTGTTTATATGAATGGAATTTTAGTTTTTTAAATATCAAATATGAAAATATTATCACCCTTTAGTTTATAAAATTTCATTATTACAATTGTTATAGATGTTAACAATTTCATATTCTTAGGAATGTTTTGTCACAAAAGTTTATGTTCTTGTGAATAGGAAATAGTTCAATCATATCCATGATTTTATCAATATTTTAAATATCACACACATACACACACACACATATATATATATATTAATTTGATAAAATTTTATAATCATTTGAAAAATTTTATCTTAAAAAAATAATCACATTGTTCTATAGAGATGGTAGGTCGTACGTACAGACACACAATGTTATCATTTCTTTAATGATTTAATTGTTAAGGAATTGTGTGATATTGTTTTTCCAAAAATCAATATATTCCCATAAGAATCATATATATTCATTATTTCCATTAATATTTCTGTCCATCTGATTTGGTGATGGAAACCAAATTACATCGGTTCTTAGGATAATAATATGCCATACACAGGTGAATTGGATTTATTTCCTATTTTATGGATAATGAGATATATAAAAATTATTACATAAATAAAGTAATTTATAGGAATATGGGATAATATATTTATTTTATCGGATGTTTTATTACATAATTTAGGGTTGTAAAAGAATAATTTAAAAAACGTGTTTGGTGAAGATAATAACCATTGCGTAGAAGAGCCTCCTTTGGATATAATATTAAAGACCCGAGGGGTTGGACATTTTGGAATAAAAAAATAAATAAAAATTTCTATAGATATTGGGGAGATATTTTAATTGGTTTTCATTGAGCGGAATTGATATATAGGTCTAAATAAGTGAGGAGTGAAGGTTTCATTTTAATTAAGGTGAGTGGAAATCATGTAATTTTTCAATTTTTTCTAGTATTTTCATATCACATCGATGAATATATGGATACAAAATTGATTAAATAACAATTATTCAAGTATTAGGTCTTAGTATAACCAAAAATGGTTTTTAGCAAGTGTTTAGGTTATTTTGTCCCTTATCATATCAGATTAACCCCTAGAAATCTCGTTTTAACCTTAACTGTGATAATTAATTTTTTTAGTTTTTATGATTAATTATGAAGAAAAATTAAATAAAATGTATTATATAATTTTAATTATTCTAATTAAATATATTTAATATATTTTAAAAAATTCATTCATAAAAGTGGTGTAATTTAATTTAAAAATAAACCTGCAAAACAAGTCGAAAATAACTTTTTTAAAAATGCATTTTCAAGCATAATATGCCCTTATATAAACTATTTGACTAGTAACCATAAATATATGGATTTAAATTAATATATTTAGACTTATAATATATAAATTTCATTTAAATAAATTATTATTAATGATAATTTTAATAAATTAAAATGGAATGACCTTATGCCTTTTAAAAAAATCTGATTTATGAAAAATATCCATTTTAACTCAAAATGATCCTATAATTATTTCGATAAAATTATATTTTTTGTTCCATTAAATAATAAAATGTTCTTTTTATTATATTTTTCTTAATATTTAATGCCCACGTACTATAACTGAGTAATGGGTGTCAAATCCATCCCCTCACTTATAAAACATCACATCATCTCCTCCATTCGTAACTCTTTCTGAGCACTCTAGTTGAAGAATGATATGGTCAAATATATCCACAGCACCCCTTTCAATTCCTTTAGATATTTATTATCACCAAATTACCAAACATATAAGTATTAAGAAATAATCCAAATATTTTTTTTAGGATTATGTATAATTCATAACCGCCCTATTTCAAGTTTATTTCTTCACACACTTCCTTAAAATATTTTTTAACCATGATAAAATAAAAAATAAAAATCATAAATATGATTAACTATTATTATGATTTGTTTACAAATGTTTTTCAGATACCTTTCTATGTTATCATAAATTAAAGCATCACCTTGCATATGTGTGGATTACGACCTCGACGAAGCAATGCATTTTGTTTTCCATAACTTTCTTACATGGCTATTAATAATTATGGATTTAATGTGTAAATATGACATTCATTGAGTTATTATAAATTTATAAAAATAATATATATTCTATTTTCTCACCCATCCATCTTTTATAAAATCATAAAACTTTTCATGTGTATATGTGGATTACCACCACTAAGAATCAATGTTATTAATTTTTCATGTATACCATTTCGGGGTGGTTTGAAAATTTTCTTTAATGTATAAAATTAAAATTTTGTAAAGATTATCATTATATAGATTATTTATAAATGTGACCTTGGATCACAGTCGTCCTACTGAATTTGATATGGAATTGTTAATTGAACATCACGAAAATGTATAATATAAACTTAACTATTTAAATATCAAAATAAAACATTACATTAAAGGTATAATGAAAATGAAATTAACATGAATTAAAACATTATGAAATAATATAATTAATATAATTTTATTATTCAATATAAAAATAAATTCTGATTCATAAAACAATTTAAGGTAAGATACATTCTTTAAAAAATAATTTTTAATGCTTTCCATAAAAATATATTTCTTTATTGTCAATTTTCATTTAAAAGTGTGAAAAAGTTATTTTTTATGAATCTATTGTTGATAAAGGACATTTTAGACCACATTTTTTTTCTTTAAAATTTCATAAAAAGAAATTTTTTAATTTTACTCATTTTAGAATATTATAAAATAATTTTTTTCTTTTACTTATACAAAATGAACAGAATATACTAATGTAATGATTTTTATTTATTTAAAAGATTACTATAAAATTTGAATTGTTTACTTTTATATTAATTAATTTCATTAATATTTTAATAATCTTTAATTATAAAGTGTTATAAAATTAATAGGCAATCAAGATTCATTTTTAAATGAAAATGAGAAGTTCATTTATTATAGGATCAAAAGTGTTTTTCAAGGATTTTTTTATTATAAGGTGAAAGATCAAAGAATTTGTTTATGTACGGAACATGAGAATTATATATGATAACAGATGAGCTCAATATAACTTATACCATGGGGGATCCTGATATATCTCTCCAATGTATTGGGCAATGTTCCCTATATTAAATGGAATGAAGGAGAGAGTTACCAGTAAAGGTTTATCTTTTGTATTTAATTAGGAAATAATTGTATATTACATTATTTAACACTTGTTATGAATACGATATTCTATAATTCCTACAAGGGTTTATATATTCTTTATATGGGTTTTAATGGTTTAATTTTGGAAAAAAATCTATTTTTTTGTTATAGATATGGTTTATTCTATTAATTAAAATAATAAAGCATAAATCCTAATAAATTTATGTGAATTTATGTATTTCATAGGTATAATAGGATATTTTACATTACATCAATTAATGATCATTTTTTCCTAAAAAATAATTTTGAAATTATTTTTATAGGGTTTAAGTATAATTAGGTACAAATAAAAAGTCCATTTTAAATCCCTGAATACTTTAAATGAAATGAAAAAAATGTTTCATTAAATTTTTTTCATATTATGCGAAAAATGGATACTGAGTATATGTGACCACATTAAAATGTTTTTATTTATTATTTAAAATTTATGAATTAATTATATAATATTATAAAACTAAATTTTATTTCTAAATAAAATAATTTAAATTAAATTCTCAAGACACTAGATGATGTAATGATTTAATGTTGGATCTATATAGTGGAAATTAGAACCAATATTAGATTATCATTAGGAATATTATCACATTAATAGAATAACCATGAGATGTTATAATTTATAGTTAGGTTTAATTGATATTGAATTGGAATATTACTGTGTTTCTTTATCTAATCAATTTATATTCAGAATGGGTTGTCATAGCGGAAAACTAGAAGTTAATGTTTTAAGGTATCAAGAGGAAAGTTTCATTCCAAATCAGTAATCTAGAATAGTTGGAATTGGAAATAATAATATTTTTTTAGTGACATCACAATTTATTAATTTTATAAATTATGGTTTTATCATTTAATGATCCTATTTACCATAAAGTAACATGTCAATAGATTTTAAGTTTATAAAAAAAACACCCTCTAAATTTTAATTTAACTTCAAAAAAAGTTTTATTAAAATTATGGATCAATCCTTTAAAAAATATATTTGAATTTATTTTATGTCAATAATTTCAAATTGAAACTCTCCAAATATATAGTTTTGACACTGACTTTGATCGATGGTGGTATTTGGTTAAATATATCAGATAGAGGGAGATAATAGTCTTATTTCATGGAATGAGTTACATTTAAGAATTTTCTCCTTGATAAATAATTCCATAAGGTAGTTTAATATAAAATGGAGAAAAAATTCTTATAATTGAGGGAAAATTTGAGGATTTCGTATCCCCATTTGTTTTTTTAAAAAAATTTAAACACATCTACTGAATTTTATATGTTTTCTTAGTAGTAAAATTAATTGATTTTAACCACGATTCAAAAAATGATTATGAAGAGCATTGGTCTCATAAGAGTTTAAAATTTATGAAAAATATTTTTATTATACTGAGAATGTTTTGATGGTTCTCTCTATCACATACATACCTTAGTACTACATAAGTAATAAGTGGACATGTTAGAAAAAATAAAGAAGAAGTTAATTAATAAATATAATGGTAAGATAAGAAAATTTTCCCCATAAATTAGTTTTTCTTATAAATTTTGATATTATATGGAATGTTTTATTGGTGTTGTATGTTTGGTCATGGGAATTGTGACTACAACGAAAAGGGAGTTGAATAATCCATCAATGGGGTAATATATATACACTAAATAGTTTGTTTTTTTAATTTCAATAATTTCGGGCATTATAATAATGTGTGTCTAAATATCACTACACTAGTTTGAAATAATCAAGATCGAAAAAAATATGTCATAAAATGTTTATTTAACAATAATATTGTTTATATTGGGTCATGAAATGAAGTAATGAAATATAATATGGTTGTTCATTAAAATTATAATAATCCCATGTCTAACTATACAACATTGAATTCCTTTATTTTTTTGAGAAATTTAAACCTAAAATATGAATATCAAGTCATGAAAAAAATATATACCTTTTTTGTGAAAACTTTAGGAAGAAGTATTTAAGAAAAGAAGATTGATATGGCATAGTGTGTGAATTATATACTAATCATATTTTTTTTAAGTATATATTCACTTATAAAAATATTATCATAATGTATAGAATATGGATGGAACAAATAAAGGATTATGATTTCACAATTCATTACTATCCATGAAAAGAAAAAAAAGTTGATTCATTGATTCAAAAAATAATATATCATTAACCATGATATTTTTGGATCATTACAATTTGGTATACAATTTAATTAATGTTATATTAAAATTTCTTCAAGAATTAACATCCTCTATTTTTTCATGTTTCAGTAGAGTAATCTCTATCAAGATAAATTATAAAGGATCAGAAGGACATATTTGATTTTCATGGAAAGGTGGAACTAGTAACGGGAGGATTGTTAACTAAATATAAAATTAAAAAAAGAATGTGCTTTTATATTCCTTAAATATGATGGGTTTTTAGGTATCTCCTAGTTATAGAAATAATTGTTAAATTAAGCACATTACTAACCCATTTTTATTAATCTCGATAGTATTAAGATATACCGAGATAATAATGAGTATTAATGGTATGATTTAATGAATAAATATATTTTAATGATTACCGTGAAAAATTATAATTTTCAATAGATGAAAGATGAATGACAATTACTAAAGGGATTATTTTTCCTTCTCTAGTTCTATAGTTGAAATGGTAAAATATGTCCATGGATCTCATTGTGGGATTTGAAATGATATGTAAATTTAATAATGTGATTTGTGTTATTATTCATCAATTAACAAAATCTACACTTTTAATTAATGTTTAAAATATAATGTATCTAAATTGGATTTTTTAAATATATCTCAAGGATATAGTCATGTTACAAGGAGTTACTCCCTCAACTTTATCTGAACTTAATCCCTGATTTACTTCTAAATTATTGAAAGGTCTTCAAAATTCCTTGGATAGTAAATAAAATTTCAATACAGCTTTTCATCCCCAATATGATGGAAAATAAAATGGAATGACTCATACATTGGAATAAATTATTCAATATTTTAAAAACTATCAAAGGTGTGTTAGGATCAATATATTTATGTAGTTTAATTTTCATATAATAATAGTTTTTATTCTAGTATTCAGATGATACATTTTGAGGAATTCTATCGAAAGCGGTGTTAGACTCTAGCTTGTTAGGATTACGTGTGAGAAAAGAACTTGTTCGAAATAAAGTTTTTTTTGGAAATTATTGAGATGTTATATATTATTTATAATAAAATTAGATAATCTTAGAGTAGTGAAAATTGTAGTGCATATATTCAGAGGAAATAACTTTCATTGGAGGATGGTGGTCATGTTTTTCTTAAATTATGACCCAATAAAAGTTTTATACATTTTGGTAATATTGTAAATTTAAGTCTATGGTTCATTGTACTATATTAAATTATAGATAAAATAGGACAATTTTCTCACAAAGTGGACCCTAATCCGAGTTTATCCCAAGTACTTGATTTGTATCATGTTAAACTATTATGGAAATATGAATCAGATGAAACTATAGTTTTGAACACTTAATTAGTTTAGTTGGAAGAGAATCATTCATATGAGAAATAAACATTTTATATACTTGATCATATCTACAATTTACTGTGGAATATTTTGATTTATCATGTTACATTTTTTTGAAGAAACCATATGAGTGATGAAGTAAAATGGGAATCATAAAATTATATAAAATAAAAATATCCCCACCAGTTTAAGTAGTGAATAAAATTGAAAGGATGTAATTTCCAAAGGGTTGAAGGATGTGATAGCCTAGGAAATAGTAAATAAATTTCATTGGTAATTAATATGGATAAATAATATTTTATATAGTTATATTTATTATTATAATATTAATTTAATTTTCAATCAAAAATGAAATAGTTATATTCTAATTAAATTTATTTTCATGCATTATAAGATTAAAATTAAAATTTAAAATTTTAAACTATACAATTTTAATTTCATAAAATTAACATCATTTTTTGAATCAACATATAAAAATTATATTAGGGTTAAATTTTGGAATTTTTCTAAAAAGGGAACTTTTTCAATGAGTATTTAAAAATACTTAATTTCATAAAAATGTCAACTATTTTTATTAAATATATAAATTTAAAAGTTCAATTTGAAATAAATTTAATATAGTTATCATTTAATCACAATTAATATAATTAATTATATAGGAATCATAATTAATCATTTTTTGGTATATGTTTATTTTTGTGCTTAAAAATGAATTTTTCTAATAACTATATTTCATTCAGCTTTAAAAATTTATATTAAAATTGATTTCACCCACTTCTATAAATTGAATCCAGAAAAATGGATTCTTTGTTTTGAATCTTTAGTTTCAAAATTGGTAAATAGTCATCTTTTCTATTTTGGTCAATATGAATTTCAAGTGTTGTTAATATTTCTCATATCGATATGGGTTAATCAGAAAATTAAGGTCACAAATAATGTGATAGTGAATAAAAAACTCCATAACACGTGTTAATATTATATTTTATAAGTTGTTTTTTCTACCATTATAATAAATGGTCAGAAAAAGTGGAAATCTAGTGCAATATTCCTTTGATAATGGCCTAAATATGATTTTAAATAATGAATAAAAAATGTCACTCTATTTATTTTAAAATGTGTAATATTTTTCATAGGGAAAAATATATTTCATTCTCAGTTTTAAACTTTTATGTTAAATATTAATTATTTTTTATGATGTTTATTTAGTTTTAATTTTTAATAATGAAATAATTACCTTAAATTCTTACCCAAATTTGACACATTGCCTAAGGAAGTAGTAGAAAAATCCTATAAATGATATGAAAAACATTAAAAGATTTTTTTGTTAGTTATAGTTTATCAATAATTATTTAGATATATATAAGTTACTATGGATGTTTTAAAAGTATATATTCTAATTCCACTACTATCATGATGTCATTAAAGTCAAATTATGCGAATAATCCCAAAAAATACTATAATGGTATGTTATGTTAAGAAATATTTTATTTAATGATTTAAAGATCCTAAAAATATGATCATAAGCCAATTAAATTGTATACTTTATATAATATTAACTATGGTATACCTATCGATAACATTTGTTTTTATAGTAACGTTCTTGACCCATAAATTGTTTAAAACCATTATATCATCATAATCATCAAACATTTAATGGGGGGGATAAAACTAAGATATAAGAATGAAATAATCACCTTAACTTTTCTAAATTTTATTTTATGAGATTATTTAGACTCATAATCATCAAATTTTACAAATATATCAAAACAAATTACTTTTCTGGGACAATTATTTTATATTTGAGTTATAATTTATGTAATTGCAAGAGTTATCTCCCATCACTTATAAAGGGAATATAATCTCCTATAATCCTCACAATTTTAAACCAAATAATTCTAGATAATACCTACACAAATATCTCCCCAATATCTCTTCCCTTATATTATAGTACTTGGTCTCATTAGAAATAACCCTATAATGATTAAGTTATAATTCAAAGAGGTTATCTGAGGAATTTTTTTTTGTCCTAACCAAACCATTTCATGGGTTTTTCTTCTTCTTACTCCCTAAAATTTTATATAAAAATGATGAAATTATGAAATTATTATCTCCCATATACTAATATTATATTGTCACAATTTTTTAAGCCTTTTTCATCTTTATATGAATTATATGGGAAATGAGAAGATCGCTTATGAGTAACTATGGGTTACAACATCCACAAGCGATGTGTTTTTTTCCATCACTGCCTCACATTACTATTCATAATTATGGATTTAATATATATATATAAATATAAATATGATATTCATGATATTATTATCATTTTTAAAGTTATTATATCATCTACTCTTTTATCCTTACATTATTTGGAACAAGATAATTTCGTTCATTCATATGTGTTAATTATCACCTCCATGAAGTGATTCAATTAATTTATAATGTACAGATATAATTGGTGGTTAATTTTTTAGTTTATAATAATTATAATTATTTTATGATGATCATTATATATATTATTTAATCGTGACCTATTTTACCATGTTTATCCTACCAAAGTAATTTTAGAATTATGAACTTAGCATCCCTAAAACATTTATATAAGCTTAACTCTTTATGTAACTAAATAAATCATCATAATATATGAAATAATTGGACAATGATAATGGTATTAACAAGAACAGGGTTCTTAAGAAAGTATATAACTAATATAATTTTATTATACTAGAGATTAGGAATGTATGATACAAGACGATATTTAATGTAAGGGAATCTATTTTAAAAATCATCTTTTAACTTTTCCCATCCTAATATTTTTCTTCCATGACCACATTCATTTAAATGTTCCAATAAAATTATAATATATTCTTAATAGGTTACTCAAGTCGATTTGAAACTATTTTAATTTATAAAGGAATATTTTAAATGTTCTCTATATGGTTCAGTTTGACTCTTTTTAACAAAGTGTTAAACAATATTTTTATTTAATATATATGATATGAATAGAATTCCCCACCGTGATGAGTTTTTATTATTTTGTATCCTCCCACATATTTTTCCTATTTATTTCTCAAATTTTACCACTTCTACAATACTTAATGAGTATTCAAAATAGGAATTTCTCATTATTTTTATGCAAAAATAAAAATTACATTGATTATGGGTTAAATATCTATTTTTAATATTTTTATGATGAAATGTGTGATTCATAATTTTTTTGTAACATGTTATTTGAGAATTATTAATGATTTTTGGATATCTTGATAAAACATATATTATATGTAATCCTAATATAGCTCTCTAATTCATTATGTAATGTTTATTTTAAAAATGGACATGAAATATAGAGTTAAATAAGGATGTTTCTCCGATATATTTAACTGGGTTCTAGTTATATATGACATGATCTATAAAAGGTTATTAATATGGTTCTCTAACATTAATACATGGGTTTATATTTTATTTATATTGTTTTTATGGGTTTCATTAAGTTAATAGTGTGTTTTATTTATGGATTTTCTTTATTTTAAACATTAAGAGAAAAATGTGGAAATTTTATTTTTTTAGTTTTAGTGATTTTTAGTAGACTATCATATTTTATTCAGTTAAATATATTTCCATGTTTTTTTATGATTGTACCACATTTTGAAATGTGTTTAATAGGGATTAATAATGAGTTATAACCTAGATGAATCCATTTTGAGTTTCATGAATATTTTTTATGAAAAAAAAACATTTCACAATATAATTTTGATATTATTGAAAAATTGTATACTGAGTGGAAGTGACCAAATAGAAATTTATGGGGTTTTTATGTAATATTTGTGACCTAATACACCAAAAATATATGCCAAAAATACTTTTGTTAAATAATCATATTTAAATATAGTTTATTTATGTCATATCATGTAATTTTTAAGTTTGGTCCTTATATCAATTCTCAAATCCTTTTTTGTGTGTATAAATTGTTTTTCAAGGTTTATTATGATACATACTTCTCTTGGACTGGGATTATTATTGTTATAGGAGTGATAAGTACATTTTTATGGTCCTAGGTAGTTATATTCTTAGGATAATAACAATACCACCCATGAAGTTTATTTTTCATCTTTATTGTCTTCTTTGATATTGTTGAATCATTAGATTATTAGAGATTTTGTTGTTATCATCTTGGTTCAAAATAGTTTTTGGTATATTTTATCTCATTTTTGTTTTAATTAATGTTATCATAGATGTGAGGATTTCTTGTAAGAATATAATTTCACCTCTTATAACACTTGAGGAAAAATGTAATGTGGTGGATGTTACGATGTGTTGTAAGATACATGGTGACATTTCTTATGAGTTTGGAATAATTGGAGGATGAAAAAGGTGTATAAAAATGTATATGTTGATATAAAGGAAGTCAATGGCATAGTTTTATTTCATTAGGTTATGGGGTGTTTAATATTGTTTTAGTAGGTAGAGTAATCATTGTTTGGAGATCTTAAAGGGCATCTATAGAATGACTATATAATTTAGTGATATTTTATTTATGTATGGATAGAGAATGAAAATTATTCAATTATATTTCATGTTAATCATTTAAATTTACATGGGATGTGAGTGCAAGTTCTGAGTTAGTTTGATAGCTCACTTTAAGATATGTATCTGTATATATACAAAAGGCATCATGCCGTAAATGAGTAGTTTTCATGGAATTATTTAATGAATCCATTTAAAGATTTGTTATCTCAATGTCTTGATTGTGTGTGGGTTAATGTTGAGTATCATATTTATTTATTTATATTATATAACTTAGATATTATCTCAATGGAAGTTGGAGGATATATTGATGAACTTTATGATATTTATACCTCAATATTTGAGATAATATTTCACTAATTTGTGTGTTGTGTATCAATTATTAATGATATATAACTTATTCAAGATTAAGGAGTTAAGTGTAGTGAATGTTTTGTAAAGGGTTTATTTGAAGTAGGTGTTCACCATAAAAAAATTTCTATGGTTGAAAACCCCTAATCAATGTTTTTAATTTAAAGAACACTTTTTCTCTAAATTATTTCTTATAACGTCTTTTTATTCTAAAAAATGAGAAAATGGATAAGGTGATAAAAATGTTGAAGGAATCATTAAAATCACATTTTCGTAAATTTAGATTTTCATTGGTGAATCATTTTACCAAGGGTTAATTATTCCTATAATAATTTATATTACTCTACCATTTCTATGAAAAACATGGCGACTTATATGGACAACTATGTAAGTTACCATGGTATTAGATCAAGGATAGAGAATATATGACCCCCATGAATGTGACCACCTAAATTACGTGTTATATAAAATACTTTAATACAATATATTCTTGTTACCTTTAGGTTTTTAGTTATAGATAATTAAAAATAATGGTAAACTAATAATCCTCTGAATATTTCAACTAAAAAAAACTTTTTCCCCGTTTATAATAAATTTATTATTCTGCAAATTTTCACCAATCTCTCTAAAAAATTATCCAAAAAGATAGTCTTTTAAAAAAATCATATGTATATATTTTATTTATAATATATGAAAATTTAAATATGATAATTGGGGTGGGATTATATTATCATTATGTGAAAAAAAAGAGATGAGAATCAATGGTCATAAGTGAGAATTATATGGTCATATATAAATAATCTAACACATAAGAAAATCATAACCAAAAAATCATATACAATAAGACATGAAACATGGAATATGAAATGAAATAACATATGAAATGAATAGGATAGTGTCAAAATACAAGTTAATAAACCTGATCCATGACATCATAACATAAAAATTAGAATAAGAACAAGAATGTAGAATAACCAGAAGCATAAGGTTTTATCACATTATGAGCATATCCAAGAAGAACTATGATTTATTTTGTGAGAATATCTAATAAGGCTCTCCCTTTATATTTTTTATCATATCCTGGAAGACCCACACTATATTATATCACGAGATATATAACATTAACCAATACATTTTAGTGAGATATAGGCACCACCTTACATCATCCATACATATGAGTGCTACTATAACTAAATTCATTCACCATATCATAATGAAACAATTGGAATAAAATGGGTTTCATCTCTTTTTAAATTGGAAGAAGGTATGTCAAAAATAATTATTTACATCAATAATCAAAAAATTATATACCCATGAAAAATAAATGGTTATCCAAAAATATTCATTAACTTTATATGTAAATAAAATTATATTAATCTAATAAATAATATAGTATTTAATAAATATAGATAAATTGTGCGTAGTTAAGTAAAAAATTTCCCAAATTAATAAATTTTTGAAATATTTGAGAAAAAACTTAAATGAAAGAAATGAAAAATATTTCATTCATATTGGGAAGGAATTGGTAGAAAAAAAAAGTTTTTTAAATCATTAATGATTAAGAAACACAAAGGAAGTGATTCATAAATTCCATGATAATAAAGAAAATTTCATTGTACATATATAGAAATAAGTTTTATTGTATCATTAGAATAAGCACCTTGATCAATAATAATATCTTTCAAAGAATAAGGACTTAGATGAAAAAAACATTTTAAGAGATTTAGAAAAATCTTTTTGAAATTATAAAATTTCTTCCACATTTTAAAACAATTATAAAATATTATTTAAAATAAGGAAAAATTGACATATTTTATAAAATATGAAAATATTGAGGGGGAGATTCAAGTAAAATGTAAAATGTGGTAAAAATATTTGATCACAATGGAAACAATAAAAATACATGCTTTTAACACATTGAAGAAAAAACCTAAACGAAAAAAATTATAAATTTCTATAGTTTTTTTAATAAGTTCAAATAATATGAAATTAAATCAATTAGTTATTGAGTAATTAATAAGTCTATTAAAAAAAATCATAAATTATAAATGGGCATGGAAAAAAGTTAATTTGCTGAACAATAATAAAAAGTTGGTTTGGTTTTATGAAAATTGGTAAATAATGAGACATGAATGAAAATGAAATAGGGGGGAGACAAATAAAACCTAAATAATTACTTGATGATAATAAAATGATTGTGTTTTTAAAGATAAGACTGTATAATTTCCCCATATGGATTATTTTTCAAAATAAATATCTATTTGAAAATTATGTTGGTGACGAAACCCTATTTCTATTAGTAATAAAGGAAAAAATTGAACTTGGGATGATGATCATAAAATGGACATAAAAATCAAATGAAATATAGTATATTTCATGCAAGAAATTAATATGTTAGTTAACATAAAATATAATGTAAATAATGGTCCTCAATATAAAACATGTCTCATGAAATTAAATTTGGGAAAAGAAACCATTAAAACATTAGAAATATTCAATTCAAGACCCATTAAAGGAAATGATTTCAAATGGAAAAATAAATACCATAAATAATGAGAGGATAATGATATAGAATATTAAAATGGAATTAGATACATCATTCCAAATTAAACGTGGTGTAAAAAAATAAAAATTTCAGATGTGGTGAAAATTTTTATATAAAAAACTCTTAGATTGTATTCCCACTTACTTCAATTCACACTATCCTCCTTCATAACAAACATATATATTTTAATCACCTATTTTAAAAAATTATTCATATTTTTGTCCTTTTGTAAGCATCATTTATAATTTATCTCTAAATTTATATTAGTTAGTTATTATATATTTTCAATTCCGGATGTAAGTAATATTTATCATTTTGTACTAATTACATAATAACAATTTTATTTTTCATCATACTCCTAATGTTCATCATTAAAATATAATTAAATTTATATTAATCTTTTACAATGATTCCTTATATGTGATTTCATTTGGATAAGGACATTGATATGTTTCATGAAAGTGGAAAGTTTGATGAACTATTTATGTTATTCTTAATGATAGAAATGAGATATATTAATAAGCATGTTAAATAATAATAATAACCCCATCATAAAATCATTAAAATAATTAAAATAAATTATTATTAAATTATGTTACCATTAAATAAAAAATATTAATAATTCGTGGTTTCAATATTATAACTGTAACGACCCAAACCATCATTAATGAAAATTACTCTTGATCTAATTAAATTACTTCTTTTGCAAAATGGTTATGTAAAAAAATTCACATCCTTGGTTTTATACCATTAAGAACTCTGATCATTGCTAATATAGCCATTGAACAATGATCACATGATTATTATAAATATAAGGCTTTAACAAATCCAATTTAATGAGACAAAGGATGCGGTGGCCTCATTCAGTAGAATTACTCCGTACGAAGCCCATTTGTCGGAGCTTGGAATGGAGGTCGTATCAATGGGCTTCGCTCTTAACCAATCCCAAGATGAGATTCAACATGTTAAGCTCGAACAGAACCACCTATAGGACAAGTGGAAGTTGATAGAGATTACCATCTGAACAATCTTATCCAAGCCAACCCAAGAGTCTTTCACCACCACACATCTTACCCTTTATTCTTTTGCATGTTTTATAAAGGGTTATGTAACAAGACCTTAACACTATTATTATGTGCATTTTTTATATAATAAATAATATACATTCATTTTATTATTTTCATGTTGTAAATAGTTTTTAAAGAACCACTAGTATTTTTAGTTAATATTCAATTAAAAAATCTATTTTAATGAATTAATGGATTTTATAATTAAATAATATTTTAATAATTTTTTTTACGAAGTTAATTTTTATTAAATATAAATGATCGTATAATTTTTATCAATACAATTGGAATTTTTATTAAGGTTTGAATGTTTTTTTATCAAAACCCATGGATTTTCAATAAATGCCGGTTTTTATTTTAAAAGAAAAAATTCAAATACATAGAAAATTATTTAGATTAAATGAATATTATTTTTTGAATTAGGACATCAAAATTATCCAATGGTGAAATTTTCATAATTTTCTAAGATAGCCGAATTTTTCGGTAAAAATTAAATATCATTTAATTATATAATGTGTTTTATGACATCATAATGAACAAATAGTGATGCAATTAAATACTAAGAATGGTATTTTAGGAAAATATATATTTTACTATTAAAATAACGTGATTTTAGGTTTGTTTTATTTATTTTACAAAACCTTAGTGGACCCTCAAAGACATATAATTTTTTTTTTAAATTTTTAAATTGATTTCTTTGAGGGTGTGACTCAACTCCACATAATAAAGCCTAATATTTTAATAATTTAGGCCTTTGGAATTATAAAATACTATTTCCACTCCACTTTGGAAAAAACCATGGGAAAAAACCATGGGCTGGTTTGTGGTTTTAATTAGTTTAATTCATGGTGTCTAAAACCTAAATAATAAAGAATTCCTTCTCTTTTCCTATATAATCTGACCAAAGTTCCCACTTCCTCTTCACTCAAAGACTTTGGAGTTCAACCAACCCATGCCCTCTTCCTTATATAATCCTCTGATGGTTCCCCAAGATCCCAAGAAGCCTCTCTCAAGCCATTGGGATGACTCTTCCATGTAAGGGATTTCTTCCTTTCTCATTTTTGTCCAACTTTATTTATATTGTTTTACATTTTAATTTTTGATAAAAAATGTTGGGGTGTCATTTATAACCTCCCTCATACTTCCCTAATTATTTTTTAATGACTATATAACCATTTATATCTTATTAATTCCTCTCATGTACACCCGCTACCATGCCGAAATTCTATAAGGAATTTCTCTCTTCTCATTTACATTCAAGAAATTATTTTGTATTATAAATCTAAATTCCATTACATATGTTGGGATTTGCATCTATATACCCAATTACTGTAAATTTAATGTAAATATGATGATACACCCCTTTCTCTCTCATCAAATATTTTTATTAATCCTTTTGTAATTCCGTTATGCTGCCAAAATTGCACTGTGATATTCCAAGCCAAAGTCATTGTGTAGTGAATACCTTGACCATTTATCTATCAAGGGTATTCACCTTTATAAAAATTTACTTATTTATTATATATTTTCATGTTTTAATTCAAAATTATTTTATCTTTGAATAAATAATTATGTTTAATGAATCCATGTTATATGATCCATGTGGCACACTTATGCATGAAATGAAATGATTTAAAAGGGTACACCCTAATAGCGCTCCAATGAATTGGATAAATATTAGTATCATGATAATTCAGGTGTAATGAGGTTTTACTCATGATAATTTAGGTTAAATATGGGTTTACCCATGATCCATGTGCAATGAGCCTTGGTTCATGCTAAAATCATGTTAAATGTTGTTGCCACATTTCTATGTTATGATCAAACCTTTATGTTCATGTTTCTCTTATGTTCCATTGATATTCACATTGCCTAAAATGTACTGTATTATTAATGTTATGCTTTGTTTAGTCCCTCAATGGTTCTATAGCTCACCCTTTTCTTATTCATGCCCTCAGGTTATCCCATACAATTCTAAGTATGAAGGAATGATGTCATCATTGAAAAGAAGTTTTCAATAAAGATGTTGTGTTTTATGTTTTAAGTTGTCATTTAAGGATCCTAAGCCTCAAAGAAACTAAACCACTCAATATTCTATGTTGAATCAAGTGAATGTTTTATGTAATAAATTATGTTTTGTGTGTAATAATATGTAGGGTTGTTATAGTTGGTATCAGAGTATAGGTTTAGTTATTTCTGAGATTAGGATTAGAAAACCCTAGTGAAAGCCTTAGGGATAAGAATAAGAATAACAAAAACATCCCTAAATTTTGGTGAGTATTGAGTAAGTGGATTATCATGATGATACATCTCTCTCTGGATACGAGCAGGTAGAGTCCTCTCTTGAACCGATGTATCCTTGGGGTAAAACCCAAAAACACTACTTTGAGCTTGACTCGAACATGAACTGGTGCATGACAATAGGAATTTCTACACTCTTGGTTACGAAACTCATGGGGGATATGCTTTGTTAAATTAATAATCTTGGTATAAAACATTATTAAGGTAATAAAAAACTCCCTTTAGAATATATGTTAGGATGTAGATCCTGGATAACATAGATAAAAGCCTATAAATTCCTATGTTAAGGAAATAAAAGTCATTTATAACTCATCCATTTTTTTCTTTGGATTAGATTTTATGAGTTACCCCTAATTTCCCTTTTATTCTAGGTAACGGCCTTTAATATGAGGACTCAGGTTAACATGCGATGTGAGGATCACTATAACGATTGTTATAATGAGTTTCTCAATCTTATGGTAGAAGGAATCACAAACCTTGTCATGACAATCAAGAAGTTAACTATAGTTTTGCATAGAAACATGGGCCAAGAGGAACATTAAACCCCCCCCCCTAAGAAAGGACAAGTTGCAATCGAGATCTTCATGAGACAAAGGTCTCCTACTTTTAATGGAACCTCCAATCCCTCAATTTCCAAACAATGGATCAACTCCATTGATAAGATCTTCTCCATCCTTCAATGCTCAGAACAATAGAAGGTACTTTTGGATTCTTATCGTTTAGAGGGTGAATCTGATCAATGGTGGAAATTGATAAAAAATATGAAGCATGAGATGGATATTGAATCCTTGGAATGGAAGGATTTATGGAAATTGTTTTTGATAAATATTTTCCATGTACCCTCTGACCAAAATGGAAAGGTACTTCCTTCCACTCAATCAAAAAATTGATGAATCCATCGAAGAATTTGAGGAAAACGTCACAAGGATTGTACGATATTCATCCTACATTGTCATTACCCCTAAAATCAAGGTTGAACACTTCACTGTAGTGATAAAACTTAGCCTACAGAAATCCCTCACGATCTGTGACATCAAGAGATATGAGGAAATTTTTCGATGTGCCCTCAAATTCAAAATGGAGATCAACGAATCTCAGGGGTATCAAGGGGATAAGAAGTGTAAGGTAGACTTCAATTCTGAAGGTTCTATGGATAATCCAATGGTGCTAAGAAAATCATGCACCACAATTTCCAAAGGTGTGAAATGAAGCACCCTAGAAATTTCTTGAAGTAGAAGATGAAATGAATTAGGTGTGGAAGATAAGGTAACCTAGATATTAGCTGTCAACAAGAGAAAGCCGCAGCTGCAACAGAGGGGAGGAATTCTCTGTTTGACCCTCAATGTGTTGTTCCTTCAATCAACTTCAATGAACCAGGGTAATTTGAAAACCAGTGCCCTAAGACATGGATTATCAGAGGCAACCAAAAAACTCCAAGGCAGCAAGAGAGAGATTTTTACATCACTACCATGGAAGTGAACCCTGATAATTAAGTGGGATAGGTACGCTAGTTATTTATTCAATAATAGAAAACAAACTTTTTTATTCTTGTTCTATGAATTATTTTATATCCTGAATGTTTAGTAGAAAAATTCCAACACGAACACAAATCATGGAAGTAAATATTTCAGTGAGTATGAAAACTGGATAAATCATTGAATCTCATGAATATAACTTATCCCATATCATAATTTTTGGGTTGAACTTCTCGAAGTACCTCGTGATACTCCTTCTAGTGGAATTTGATGCAATTCTTGGCATGGATTGGCTTTCTCTACCAAGAGCCAATATAAATTTTTGTGAGAGGGAAATCACTCTCTATATAATGAATCGATCCCCGATTCCTTACAAGTGCAATGAGAAAGATGGATCTTCTTTATCACCATCATCTCAAGCATAGATATTACTTCCTTATGAGCATCCGTATCTAGATTAAATGATTGATTATAAGGAATAAACCATCCTTGAAGACATGCTTGTTGTGAGGGAATTAATTGAAGTGTTTCCTAAGGAATTACCGGGTTTTTCTCCTAGAAATGATGTTTAATTCTCAAAAGATCTTATACCTAAGGAGTTTCCAATTTCTAAGAATCTGTATAGAATGGCTGGTGTGGAGCTTGGGGAGGTGAAGAAACAAATATAGAAGAATCTGGATAAAGGGTTTATACGCCCAAGTGATTCACCATTTGGTGCACCAGTACTCTTCATCAAGAATAAGGATGAGGAAATGCGCATTTTCATTTATTATCATGATCTCAAAAACATCACAATAATGAACAGATATCCTCTACCATGAATTGATGACTTTTTTGATCAACTACATGGAGCACAATAATTCTATAAGGTATATTTGTGGTCAGGATATTACCATGTAAGGGTGAAGAAGGAGGGTATCCCCAAGACTATTTTTTGTACAAGATACGAGCACTATGAATTCATATAAATTCCATTCAGACTCACCAATGGTCCAGAAATATTCATGGAATTGATGAATAGAGCTTTTAGAGATTACATCAACAAATTTTTGGTAATATTTAAATACAATATTTTAATATACTCCAAAACCATGGAGGATCATTAGGAGAATCTAATAACTATAATAGATACCTTGATAAAGGAGAATCTATATTAAAAGTAAAACATGTGTGAGTTATCGTTAAAGGAGATATCATTATCGGGTCATATCATCATAAGAAATGGGATATCTGTTGTTCCCTCTAAGACACATCCAATTGAGGGATGTCTGATACCAATATTATAACAGATATCCAGAGGTTCTTAGGGTTAACTAGATATTATCGCTAATTTGTGAGAAATTCATCATGATTGTCCAAACCTCTTACCAAGCTAACTCGGAAGGGATTAAAGCTTTCTTGGAGTGATGAATGTGAAGAGAGATTCAAGGAGTTGAAAAATAGGCTTATCACTGCACCAATATTCACACTACCCTCAAGTGGATATGTTTTTGTGGTATTTAGTGATGCTTTAAAGAAGGACCTCCGTTGCGTGTTGATGAAAAATGACAATGTAATTGTCTATGCTTCAAGGTAATTGAATGTTCATGAGAAAAACTATCCAAAACATAATCAGGAGTTGGCTGTAGTGATATTTGCTTTAAAAATTTGGTGACATTACCTATTTTTGAAGAAGTGTGAAATATATACAGACCAAAAAATCCTCAAGTATATATTCAAATAGAAAGAATTGAAAATGTGCCAATGAATATGGTTAGAGTTGATCAAAGACTATGACTGCTCAATCCATTACCACCATTGGAAAGTGAATAAGGTGGAAGATGATCTAAGTATAAAGGACCCAATAATTTTATCATTGATGAGAATCTAAAAGGTTATAATTTTCATAGATTTAATGAATATGGACATTGGAATCATAAATAATGAAACATCATAAATTATTTCAAAAATGATTTTTCAACCGTCTCTTTTGGAAAGGTTAATGGTTGCTCAAAAGGATGATGTGAGAATTTAGAAGAAAGTGGAAACTATCAGAAAAGGGAAATCCTTAGAGTTCAATGTTAATAAATTTGGAATTTTGAGATTTGGGTCAATACTATGTGTTCCATCATGTTTGGAGTTAAAGAAAGTACATTTGGATGATGCACATAGTTCGAATTTCTCTATCCAACTAAGAAACACAAAGATGCATCGAGATCTCTAAGAGAATTATTGGTGGGATAACATGAAGATATAGATCACTGAGTATACATCAAAGTCCCTGGTATGTCATCAAGTGAAGGCTGAGAGGCATAAGTCTAAGGGGATACTGCAACCATTACCAATAACAACATGGAAATGGGAGAACATCACCATGTGATTTTCCACTGGAATTACAAATACATAAAAAGGAATCAATGTTATCTGGGTTATTGTGGATCATATTACATAGACAGTACACATAATTTCAATTTTGGAGGATTTATTATTGGATAAAATGACATGGATATACATCAGAGATGTGGTAAGGCAACATGGAGTACCACTATCTATTGTATCTGATCGAGATCCAATATTCACCTCTGAGTTTTGGAAGAGTCTTCAACATGCTCAAAATACTGAGTTGAACTTAAGTACAACTTATCATCCTCAAACTAATGGACAATATGAGTGGACTATCCAAACACTTGAGGACATGTTGAGAGCATGCTCAATGAACTTCAAAGGAGAATGAGATCAACATATTCCTCTAGTGGAGTTATCTTACAACAACTGTTTCCAATAAATCATCCAAATTTCTCCTTATAATGTCATGTATGGGAATAGTTACAAAATATCGAAATGTTGGGATGAAGTTGCGGAGAGAAAACTCCAAGGTCCATAAATGGTCGAAGAAATGGTGGAGAAGGTTAAGACCATTCAGCGGCACATTAAAGCTGCTCAGAGTCAAAAAAAGAGCTATGCTGATAATCGTTGACAAGACCTGGAGTTTGATGTTGGAGACATGGTATTCCTCCACATATCACCATGGAAGAGAGTTATGAGATTTGGGAAGAAGGTAAAGATTATTCTAAGGTACATTGGCCCTTTTGAGATCCTTGATTACATTGGAATAGTGGCCTATTGACTAGCACTCCCACCGAACCTATCTCAAGTACATGATGTATTTCATTTATCACTCTTGAGGATGTACATACCTGAACCATCACATTTACTCAATCCAGAGGTGGTATCATTGTAGAATAACCTCTCCTATGAAGAGAAGTAGGTTAAGATATTAGATTGTAGGGAAAAAGTCCTTCTAAATAAAACAATTTCTCTCATCAAGGCATTGTGGAGAAACAAATAAATGGAAAAATAAATGTGGGAATGAAAGGAATTGATGAAACAGAGTAACCCGCATCCGTTTTAGTGTGGGAAAATGAAAATTTTAGGGTGAAATTTCTTAAGGGGGGAAGATTATAATGACCCAAACATTCATTAATGAAAATTCCTCTTGATATAATTAAATGAATTCTTTTTAAAAATGGTTATGTAAAACATATACACTTCCTTGGTTTTATACCATTAAGATTTGTGACTGTTGATAATATAGTCATTGAACGATGATCACATAATTAGTATAAATATAAAGCTTGAAAAAATATAATTTACTCAAAAAAGGAAGTGATGAACACATCCAGTAGAATTACCCCATATGAAGCCCATTTTTTAGAGATCAGAAATGATGTGGTGTCACTCTTCTTCACTCTTGACCAACCCCAAGTTGATGTTCAATGCGTTAAGCTCAAACAGAACTTCATATGGGAGAAGTGGAAGTTGATAGAGATTACCACTCAAGTAATGTTATCCGAGACACCCCAAGAGTCTGTCACCATCACACACCTTACCCTTAGGTCTTATCCGGGTGTTATAAGGGGTTATGTAACAAGAACATTGTACTATAATTATGTGTATTATTTATTATATAATAAATAATATACATTTGTTTTATTATTATTACTTTTTAAATAGTTTTTTTAGCATAAATAGTATTTTTAGTTAATATTCAATTTAGAAATCTATTTTGATGAATTAATGTATTTATAAATTAAATAATATTTTAAAAAAATATTATTACTATGTTACAATTTATTAAATATAAGTTATCGTATAATTTTTATGAATATTATTGGAATTTTTATTAAGGTTTGAAATCCATTTTTATCAAAACACATGAATTTTTTATAAATGTCGGTTTTCATTTTAAAATGAAAAATTCAAATATTAAGAAAATTATTTAGGTAAAATTAATATTATTTTTGGAATTAAGAAATCAAAATTATCCAATGATGAATTTTTCATAATTTTATGAGAAAACTGAATTTTTGGGTAAAAAATAAATATCGTTTAATTATATAATGTGTTTTATGACATCATAATGACCACATTGTGATGTAATAAAATAATATAAATGGGATGTTTGGAAAATATATGTTTTACTCTTAAAATAATGTAATTTTAGGTTTTTTGATTTATTTTACAAAGCCTTAGTGGACCCTCCGTGACTTACAAAACATTTTAACTTTTTAAATTGATTTCATTGAGGGTGTGACTCACCTAAACACAAGAAAGCCTAATATTTTAAGAAGTTAGGTCATTGTAATTATAAAATAATGTTTTACACTCCACTTTGGAAAAATATATGGGAAAAACCCATGGACTTGTTTGGGGTTTTAATTAGATTGATGCGTGGTGTCAAGAACCTAAACAATAAAGAATTACCTCTCTATTTCTATATAAACCCACCCAAGATACAACTTAATGTTATCTCAATGAATTTCAAGATTGATAAAAATATTACCTCCTCTCTCTATAATCCTCCCTAGGTTCCCCATGATCCCAATAATCCCTTACCAAGACTCTCTCATGACTTTGGGATCACTCTTCCAAGTAAGGGATTTCTTCCTTTCTCATTTTTTCCAACTATCTTTATGTTGTTATACACTTTAATTTTCAAGTAAAAATGTTGGGGTATGAGTTCTCACCTCCACTATACTTCCCAAATGTTTTTTAATAATGATATACCCCTTTCTCTCTCATTAATAAATCCCATGTACACCTGTTACCATGCTGAAAATCCGTAAAGAATTTCTCTCTTCTCATTTACATTAAAGAAATTATTTTGTATTATGAATATAAATTCCATTAAATATGTTGGTAAATGTATCTATATGACCCCATTAATTTTAATTTCATATAAATATGATGATACACCCCTTTATCCCTCATAAAATATTTATGAATTCTTATGTCACGACGTTATGCTGTGGAAATTGCACCGTGATTTTCCAAGTCAATGTCATTGTGTAATGAATACCATGCCCATTTATATATAAATGGTATTCACCTTTATAAACATTTACTTATTGATTATATAGTTTCATGTATGAATTCCACATTCCTTTATCGTGGAATAAATGATGATGTTTAATGAATCCATGTTATATGATCCATGTGGCACACTTATGCATGAAATGAAATGATTTAAAAGGGTACACCCTAATAGCTCTCCAATGAATTGGATAAATATTAATATCATGATAATTCAGGTTTAATGAGGTTTTACTCATGATAATTCAGGTTAAATATGGGTTTACCCATGATCCATGTGCAATGAGCCTTGGCTTAGGCTAAAATAATGTTAAATGTTATTGCAACATTTCAATGTTATGATCATGCCTTTATGTTCATGTTTCTCTTATGATCCATTGATATTACTATTGAATAACATGTACTCTACTATTCACAATATTCCTTTTTTACACCCTTACTGGTCTTTATAAATCACCATTTTTTATGCATGTCCTCAGGTTATCCCATGCAATCCTATGTACGAAGGAATGTTGTGGTCATGTAAAAGAAGTTTTCAATAAATATGTTGTGTTTTATGTTTTAAGTTGTCATGTAATGATCCTAAGACCCAAATAAACTAAACATATCATTCTTATATGTTGAATAAAGTGACAATTTTATGTAATAGATTACGTTTCTGTGTGTAATAATGATCAAGTTTGTTATAATAACATTATTCATGATTGTAGAAAAAATCATTTGAATGAGATCATGTTAAGATGATTTATGAGTGATGATATGTTTTAATATAATGTAAATATAAAATTTTCCAAATATTAAACCTGAAATAAATATCTATTATATTAATTAATGTAATAATTATAACCACCCTTTAAGGGTTTTTATTAAAATCTAAATTCACCATTCATCGAGGTGGTAGTCTACTGTGCACCTGATTAATGATTCCATTTCTCAATGAATGGGATAGAATTAAGTTATATGATAAAATATAATTTTTTAATTTCAAATGTGATATTTTTATCATATTATTCCTTCATATTCATCCACATTTCCAACCATTATATGTGGTAGTGAAAAAAACCACATCGTTTTTTGGTTGCTTTAGTCTACACATATACATAATCAATGTTGTTTTTTCTTAATTGATGGAATAGTTTAAATAATATTAGATTCATTTATATAATAACATTATTTTATAATAATAATAATAATTGTATTATTATATTTGTGTTCTTTGAATATTTAGTTAATGTAAATATTAGGAAGAAAATAAAAAGGAGTAAGAAATACCTTTGTTGAGTACATGTGATTTATCTTAGAAATATCCTTGGAAATAAAGAATTTAAGCTATATAATTGAGACTAGGGGCTTATAAATAAGAGATAGAATTCTGGGATTATAGAAATGGAAGTTTTTTAGTTTTATATTTCAATTTATGGGTGCTTCAATATAGGGTGTAAGTGTTCCCCTTTTACAGGTGAAGAAAAAGGAACTTTTGTGGAAAATGTTATTTTATAATAATTTAATGAAAATATTCAAGGGTGAAAAGTTCAAAAAGTGAGATATAATTAGTTTTGGTGTGGGATAAGGTAGTGGAAAAATAATAATCTGATTTGAGAACACGTTTTATGTGTGTGGTTTATGTCAGTTACAATTATGTTTTTTTACATTTTACTATTTTCATTTTTAGCTAGGTGGCTAATTTTTAATTAAGTAATATATGTTTTACTAATGATATTAAATAAATCCACTAAACAATTTAATATATATATATATATAATATTTTTATAATTTATTATTTTAATATATTCCCTTACTCTTATTTGGCATTGATTACAAATTGAATAAGTGATAATATATTTAAATATAGGATTACAAATTATGTAGGAGTCATTATTTTATAAGGGGTTAACTTATTTGACTATATAGAATTTACACAATTTTAGTAAAATAATACTTTGAAAATAATATATTTATCATTATTAGGGTAATTAAAATTAATCTTGGTAATAACAATTTTATGAATAAAAATGAAATTCACGAAAAAATAAATTATTTTAGAAAACTATCCAAAATTCATCATAAGATAACATTGAATTTATTTATCTAAAAATGAATTTTACATAATTAATTTAATATTATTAAATGTATCTTTTTAATAATATGTAAAGATAAAAAATTATACAAAACTAATCAATTTTTAATGATAAAATGAGAAATATATAAATTACATGTGATAAATAAATTATTATATTTTTTATTATATAATTATATTACCTTAATTTCTAGTTATGAATCCCCTCAAGATCTCTGTATAGGATATAAACATAAGGTAATCTCTGGGGGAAGTTGTGGGTGGTTCTTCCACTTGCATCGATCCCATGGAAACATTCATGAGCATTATTTTATCTCACAATGGATTTTTCTCATACCATATTTATTACCATTTGGCTTGATATTGTCTTAAGGAAATTCATAGTGAACTACCTATATGCCAGGTTTAGATAAATGAGTTCAATAAGGGAAAATTCAGCGACTCAATTTCATTTATTTTATTTATTTATTTCATAATGTTGTTACATAAATTTTATACCTTCTAATTTAATGATAATGATATTGTGGTAAAATTTAATTTTAGTATTTCATAGTTAATTTTTGTCTTGTGGTGTGTATAAAATATTTTATAAAAATAATATTAATTAATGTAAAATATATAGAGATATTATTGGATGTTATAAAATCCATGATCATTGGAGAATATTTGGTATAGATAAAGATGAATAAAGTGGTGGGGATTCAATAATGTATTAATGCTAATAAGGATAATCATAAGTAATATATAGATTTATGGAGGAGACCTCTATAGTTAATATTTGGTGACCATGTGTTCTTGAAATGTTTTCCTTCTTCTTGGTAATGTGTGATGGGTTGTTCATGTAAGGATTATTCCTATATTTTTATACATTTTGTGGTAATAGTGGGATTTTTTGAGGTTATGTATCAGTTATCACATCTAATATAGATGGATTATATTTACCACATATTTCTATTTCCATATCTTTAGTGATATATTCATAATGAATCCTATTTTATTTATTAGGGTGAGATGGATATTAAAGTCGATTCTGTTTTGGTGAAATAACATGTTGAGATTCAATATCTCAAGTAGAAGTTGAAATGCGTATATTTCATTCCCCTAGAACAAGTCATGTAGAGAAATAATTGTTTATGGAATGCTTATTACCAAAATAATCACATATATGGTCTTTGTATCCATTTTTTCCAACCGTTTTATTTTAGTGATAATATATTTTATCTTGAGATGATTTGTTTATTTCATTTACTTTTTTATGTTGTGTCTAAGCCTTTGAGATTTAATGATTTCTATTTTAGAGTTATCTCATGGGGTAATCTGTTTTTATATTTTTATATTTTTCCATTATTTTTTATTCTTATATGAAAGAGTAATTTTAGATAAATATTATGCAGAGAGACTTATATTATTGATAATTTAATGTTCTTAATTTTTAAGGATTTTCATGTGAGTAATGAGGTGAATTATTAGAGTTAGTTTGAGATTTTATGGTTTTATATGAGACTAATAAACGTAAAATTCAATTCAATGGTGTTTTTTATAGATACATAATGGTTTGTAATACTCTTATTGTGGATGGGTTTCAGTTCTAGAAGATAATATTTGGAGTTGAGATCAACCATTTTTGGGATAGTGTTATGTTATTGGATTTCCACAATGGTAAGGTTTTTCATATGTGTGTATTTTTAATAGCACGGTGCTAGGGTATATCATGGGGGATTCCTTATTTAAAATATGGAGTGAAACTATTACATGTTTTAAAAAATGGTTTTGTTTATGGAACACTTCTTTTATTGAGGGATTATTATTTAAAGTAGGAATCTAAGGGGCCATGTCGTAGTTTTAGGAAAATTTATTATTCTTGGTAAAATAGGTATTATGTAAAACAATTACTTGAGATACACTTAATTATTGAGTTTTATAGTTTCATGTTTTTTTATCACCATATACCAAACCATACCAAGACATGTTTTATGTAACCATGTCCTACTATGGTACACATAAAATTTAAATATATATGTCAGTTCCTATCTTTTATCATTATATTCTTTAGTCTCTCTTGAACCCCTAGGGTAATGAGTTGCCCTATTCTGAGTGTTTTAGAGGTCCATTGAGTTACTTTAATTGGGAGATTAATATATCATTATGTAAAATTATATTTTCAAATTTTCTTACTATATTATATTATTTATTTTTCTAAAGTGTTGATGAAAACATTATATGTGTGGACAAGATAGTGTATTGAAGTGATATTTGTATATTCTCAAGTATTTAGAGAATCATTATGGGAATGTGTTTATTCTATTTCTATGTCAAATTCCTATAATTTCATGATGGTAAGATTTATTAATGTAGGTTAATTATATTATCTTTTTTAATTTATATTTGTTGAAGTTGTTTAACATGATCATGTTCTTATTTTGGTAGGTTGATGACATTATCCTAGTTAGGGTGGACTTAAATAGAATTTATGTTAGATATTTTTCATAATTGAAATATATGATTTATTAATAGTATTTTCATCATGTTTAGTATGGATTAATATTTTTAAAATATGGATTAAATAACATATAACTTAATAAATAACTGGTGATATAATGGGAATTTCATTATTGATGATGATTTATATATCACATAAAAGTTTATTTATTAAATATGAGTGTGGTAGTGTAAGTGGATTCAATGTGGTTTCTTGAGGTTTTATTATAATAAGGTTAGTTTTTATAGGGACGTTGAATACATAAACATGATGAAACTAATAAAATAAATGTTTTAGATGAATGAATAAAATTTTATATTCAAAATATTTTGGGAAATTTAAGTTATGATTTAATTAATTACATTATGATTATTATTGTTATTATTTTATCATTATATGGTCAAAAAATTGTAAATTATGAATTAATTTAAATAATGAAGTATGTGGAATTAGATATTAAAATTATGGGTAATTTTTAAAATTAATGTTTATTTATTTAAATAATAAACATAATGTAGAAATTAAATATAAAATTGGAAAAAGTATTCGTATATTATACAGTTTTATTGATAAAGTTTTATGTTATTAGAGGTATAAATAATTGTTTTTATAGTGAGGGTGGGATGATGGGGGTATTTTTAGTGGTTGATGGTTGGTTAAGGACCATATGTTTTACATTTCTATTATTATTACCTGTTGTATATTTTTTAATTTTTTATGTACCACAACTTGAGTCGGATAAACTGACCAATTAATATATGAGATTTTAGTTACAATTTGAACCCCACACACAAAATATATAATTTATATTTATTAATTATTATTATGCATCTCATTCTCTTCATTATTGTCATATTGTGGTTATTTGGGAGTGTTAGTGAATTTGATATATGGTGGCTGTGTCTTTGGTATGTGGTTGTGGAATGTGATTTTGATGTGTGTTTATGGTATGAAGAATTGGTATTTGGGTATAATATGGGATGAAAGAACCATTATACATACTGGTGTGATATGTGGAAGATTAAACTATTAGGGAAGTGGGTGTGGGGTATATCAATTACTATAATTTCATGTAACTATAATAAAAAATTAATGTTTTGATGTAGAGATTTTTCCACACTAATATGGGTTTATAATTGGTATAGGATCAGATAAAAGACAGATTATTATTTATTAACTGAGAATTTCATATTATTTTTCCATATTAGTACATGTGTTTCTGTGTAGGAACTTATTGTGTATACATGTATATTGACCCCTACATCTATAATGTTTTTAAAAAATTTGAATGATATTGTCAGAGGGTGGGATGGGTCTTACTAGAAAATGAAATATTGATTGTTTGGTGATGGAGTAGCCTTTACCATTACATTTATTTAATTTCTATTTTTTCTTGTTAATTTTGTAGTTATTAAGGAATTATTTTATATTTTAATTATCGAAGAGAATTTGGGTTTTTTTGTATTAAGGGATGGGGATTATTTTTGGGTTTTCAACACTATTGTTTAGATTAATAATTATAATTAATTCTATATCATATTTTATATACCCTCATTTCTCATCTATAACCTGTGGCCAATAATAGGTAGGCTTTGAGGGTCACAGTGAGCTTCAATACTAACCCAAGAAGCTAAATAGCGGGTTTGTTCTATGAAAACGAATATATCAATTCTATGTTGAATCTATGATCATTTAATTTACCTTTATATTTGTTAAAATAACATTATTAAATTCTTATTGTGAAAATAATTTCATAAAATCACCCATATTGTTTAAAGTTAGAATCTAAATCATAATAAAATTAAATATTATAATAATAATTTAACATTTATTATGTAAGGTGAGTTTAGAGTAAATGAAGATACATGTCTCTCATTATATTTGAGTAATTTATAAAAAAACATATCATAATATATTATCAAGTCTTAGAAATTTTAATATATATTTTATATTAAAACAATGAAAACTAGAAGATTCTTATAATATTCTATGTACCAAAACACTCACACTAAAATTATGGTATATTTAAATTATATCTTCAATTTATCATTTATTTATAAATATTAATGATGTACGAACTTAAACATGGTCTAAAATTGAATCAATAAATATTTTTAAAATCTAACATCCAATAATTTTCATTAAATTACAGATAACCAATTATTCTTTTTATAATATTTGAACATAATTTAGGAAGTCATATACTTGTACAAAGTGTAGATGAAACGAATAATTATAAAATTCATGGTTGCAATCATTTTTAAAAAAACATTTAATTATCAATATCTAACACAACCCTTCAAATTTTATTCAATACTTTTTCTTCGAAAAGAAGTTATATATTCATTTATATAGAGAATTAGACTAATGATTTTTTATGATGTTAGATATATTTTTATGTATATATGTACAAGTATTTTTAGTTGTGTGATATGATATTTTTTTTATAAATGTCATCCTTTCTTACATTTACTTTTTTACATTCATTTAAAAGAGTTATAAAATATGTATAATAAAAACGTAAATCAATTAATATCATCAACATCAATATGAATGAATGGTTTTTTAATTGGGTTATTAATTTTTTAAAAACAACATCATTATCAAAAATATATTTGGTGAATTTTCTAAATAAAATTTCTCATGGATTTCTTTGATTGGTGGGTAAGTAACTAATGGGGAAAAAATAATATAATATTTAAAGAATTTTATGAGTTCAAATGATGATTGAAAAAATATGAAATAAAAAAACCATCTTTCTTAATATTTTTTATTATTAATTTCATTTGGTAAAATTTAATACTGATATGATATATGTTTATATATTTTCTTATGATAGTTTGATCAGAATTCCAGTAAAAAAAATAGATTTAATAGGTATGGTGTCAATGAAATATTTGTTATAGTTTGAAAGGGAATTCATACAAATTTAGATCCATATTCTTAAGTAATAAAATTAATGTTTCTCTCACATTGTTATGAGTTATAGAGAAATGATAAAAAAACTTATTCAATTTTTAATATGGTATTGAAATTAAATATTTATATTATTTATATGTTAAAATAATGTTATCACTTAAATCGTTATATTTAGTAGGTTTTATAACTAATTATTTTCATTTTTTAATCATTTTACCATTAGTTATATTTTGTAAGGTATACCATATATTTTTCAAAAATAGAATACGAATACTTTTTTTATTCCATGGTATTTATAGAAAATGGATTATCCTGTAGGAATTTAATGTGTTAGAAAATGAAATTATCATTATATTATTTCAAAATCAGATATATTTTTAATAATTATTTTTGATATAATGGTAAATATAATTTTTTATTTGGGGAGGGAAATAAGATTATGTTAGTTTATTTATTTATGTTGAATTTATTTATTTAAATTATAAATTTAAATTTTCAAGGGATATAATTAGAATCAAAGACATCTATAAGAATATATTCTAAATGAAAATATATTATTAAAGGGGTTTGTTTGATTTTGTTTTAAAAAATATTAATTTTATGTTTAAATTTTAATGATATTTATTATTTACCTAGTGTTTAATAGGGTTAGTGGAAAAATTAACATAAAGGGTAATGGTTAAACAAAGGATTCATAGTTGATTACTTGAAGAAAAATTATATATTTTGAACAATTATAATGAATATAAACCATATATGTTTATTTAAAAAAAATAATTTTTTAGAAAAAATATAAAATGGAAAAAAGGATGATTTGCGGCTAATTTGTGAACATAATAAATCATTCAACATTTATTTTAATGAGCATATGATTCAGTATGAAATAATATTTATTATATTAAATGGTGAAAGAATTTTATTTATTTTTTCCATTATCTAGATATGAGGCTATTTCATATTTAATGTATATAAATGATAAAAATATTAAACTAAATATTTAGAATAATAAAAATAATGTTTTAAATGGATCAATAAAATTTTCAAGTTGAAAAGATAAATTTTTTTACATACATTTCATATTTTTTAGTTTTAATGAGGTGTTAGAGGTTGATTATATGAAACATCAATTCTTCATTTTGAAGTATAAATGATTAATCACTAAAAATGATCTATAAAAACATTAATTTTTTGTTTATGTTAACATGATATCAATAGATTTGTTTACATGGTTAAATTGTTTTTCATGAAAATTGATAAGGAACAACTATTTTTAATTATTAGAGTAATCTAATTTTAGTATATCTATTTTTATATAGATTATGAGATTATTATTAATGATAAAAATGGAGAATCCATTATTGATATATTTTATTATCCCACACTATTATTGGGTATAAATTGGAAAATAAATACAATGATGTTCATGTTATTCCTTTAATAAGAAATAACAACCATGAATAAATATGAGAGATTGATCCATTATGATAAAATTTTATTTAAGGTTTTTATTCCGCTCATTATTTTTTTATTTTTTATAAATAAATTAGATTCATTTTACTAGGAAATTAAATAATTATTTAATTAAATCATTTTATATGTTTTTTTTAATTTTTTTCATTGTTCACTTATTAGTATATTTCAATTGTTTATATTTAATTTAATCTATTACCTAAATTTTTATCCATTATTATCTTATTTTTCATTTTAGAGAGACATTGAGAATCATATAGAGGATTTTTTTCCCAAAAAATAAGTATAATATAGTTAAACATGGAGGAATACAATTTCCATAATTAATAATGACATTTGGGGAGCTCATGAAATATTTTAAGTGGATTTTGAAGATAATTGTAACCAAATTAGAACCAATGACAAATGTTTTTGGAATTATGTTTCATTTCAAGTACATAACAATATTATTGTATTTAATTATATTTTAAAGTTGATAGAAAATAAAATAAAATATTTTTTACGAAAGTACATCATAGTATAAATTTTTTATTAACCAATTTTTCTTTTGATTTAAGAAGTCTTAAAATTATTTTTAATTACTTTTTATTAATTTTAGGTCTATAAATATGCCATTATAGGTTTTTCAATCTATGTAAAAGTCACTATGAATACTCTCTTACTCCATTAAATGGTTTAGTAATTTATATAGAACATTTATTTTTGGTTAAATATTTAGTGATAAAAATGATTAAAATCATTTTGAAATGTGCAATTTTTTCAAATCTAGAATGTTTGATGAGGTTTTTTTTCTAGTAGGAAATGTTTTTTATTTTTAATAAGTAGAGTATATGTTTTATAAATTATTTTCATGTTGAAATAATTTTATAATAATGTATTCAATTTTTTTTTAAAATTTGATATTAGAAAATCACATTAATTAGTTCATTGCGGAAATTTATACTTTCATGTGATTTCTCATGGATGATAATTGTTTTTACAATAAATAATGTAGTGGAAGAAAATTAACTGACAATGATATATATTTATATTGATAGTTTGTTTTATTTATACTCTTATTACAAGACATTTCATCAAAAATAGAAAGGGAGAAAATGAATGTAAATGTAATATTTCTTTTAAAAGTTTCCAAAATATTCACTAAAATTTTATAAATAATTTTTTTTAGTTATAAATAATATATGTTAATTTTATTTTCCAAATGTTTCATTTTATATTTCTATTGGATCTCATTAATAAAAAATTTTATGTAATTTTTTTGAAATTAGTGGGTTGTAAATATATTTTTGAAAATAACACCTGTTAATCATGAGTATTGAGTCTATAACATGGAATTGAAATGAGGGGTGGAACTATAAAATGATTTTAACCATTAATTTATATCTTTAGTGTATAAGGATATAAAGAAAAAAAATAAATATGTTGAAAAAATGGTAGTTTATAAAAATAAAATATTTAATATAATGTAGCATGTATAATTATGTTTAGGTTTAATATATTATTAACAAAACATTCTTTTGTAACAACTATTTTCCTATCTTTTTTGTCCTTGAAAATAAAATTTATTTTTTCTATGTTATATGATCTAGAAATTTTTATGAGTTGTATGTGATGAATCCATATAGTTAATTTTTAATATATCTAAATATTTATTTTATTTAAGATATGATACATTATCATATATAGTATTTGATAAATAAAAGATGATGGTAATGAATATTCTAGAAATATATACACTAGTTTTCCCTCATACCAAGGAGTTGAGAAGAATAGGATAATTTTTGATTGATTTAATTGTTTAGAAATATAGTTATAATGAATCATATTTTTTTCATTTAATTAAAAGTGAAGTGATATTTCATTTAGTTTGTTTATCGATAAAAATATAGACATATAATTTTTGTTATTTTTCTGAGAGAGTTTAGACATTTTTAGTGCTTTAATTTTTTTAAGTGATTATTTAGTGAATATATGATGTTTATATAGGTATAAAGGAATAAATTCAATTCAATATGAAATATTTGGGTATTATTGTCTATTATAAAATTGAATCAGAACCACAGTAAAATCCATTATAGTTCTTGTGGCCTTCCAAAAACTATAAAATACACCATCAAGGATCCATTAGAGGGAACCAATGTCCTGGGGCCCCACTAGAACACTAGTGGTGGATACCAGATTCTTGATTAAATAGAAAATAATTTTTAAAATACAATATTGATTTAATGTTTTCCCCATCCTCTATTTTAACCACTTCATAGATTTTTATTCTAGGAAATTTGAAGACAATGGGAGTATGTCATTTTTCTCATTTTCCATCTCTTATCACCTATGATAAACTAAGAATACCATGTGGATTTATCACACCTAGTGAAGGTATATATTTTAATTTCGTATCCATTAACTCTTATTAATTCTTATTTTATTTTTTCCATCAACATGGAAAGGGTTTTATTTTTTATTTCAGAGTATAAAAATAAAAAAATTGTATTTGAAATAAATTTCCTTTGATATAGTAAAAGTAGGCTTAAAAAACCCGAGTTATATTCATCTATTATTATTTTTATGGTTGTTATGAAGGATATATGGTATAAAAGAAGTGTCAGGTTGAGGACCAATAATTTATTTTATAAGTATAAATCGACAAAATATCAAGATATTTGTTGTTAAACCCTATAATATTTTAGATTTGATATTTCTTATTTAATTTTTATTCTATTTAAAATAATAATTACCATAAATAAGATATTAATATTTATAAATTTATGTTTCATCTCTTGACGTGTAGTTCATTATAGTGATGAATTCATGTGAGGACTCCTCTAGACATATTGTATTACCACATGGCACCCCAGGAATGGAGGGTTAAAATAATATTTTAAATATCTCTTCTAATTAAATGGATATTTCCCCAAAGTTTAATAATACCATTAAACCAATTTGAATGATGTTTTAAAACACCAAAAACATAAAATTATAAAAAATAAAGGAAGATGACATTTTTACATAGTTTACTGCTAATGTATAGTATAAGAAGCACACATAGATTATGTTCTAGTCATACTAGAATTTACTATGAATATAAGATTCTTTTGATTATAAATGTTCGTTATTGGTCTATCCATTCTTGGATCACTTACTTTATGTGGAATTTACAGATAGCGCAATGGCACCAATAGATTAGTTATGTAAATTTATCCTTTCTCACTTCATTGGATGGATAATTCCTCAATTTAATGGCTTCCTAATTGAATTCAATGTGTAAAAATTATTATTAAAAATTATGTCGTTAATATACGAGTACTATGCTACAAAGAATTCCTAAATTTTTAATTAGGTAGTTTTCCCAAGTATTGGGCATTTCCTAGTTCACCTTCAATAATATTATTCACTATTAACATGTATGATTTAAAAAATATCCTAGATATATATATGTAATCCTTTATCAATTCCCTGATATCTCTAAATTAAGTTTCTTTCAATTCCCGGAATTCTCAAAAGTGAGGTGCACATAGGTCTACTAGTTCACCCATGTATGACTTCTACATGGTCCCCTACTTCCCTCACGTATTATTCACTCAAGAACTGGGCTTCATCCAATACATCTTTAAAAAAATCCCTTACCTAAGGTATATTATCCCACATAGATTTGACTATGTTCATAAATTTAAATTATCTATGATAGTTATCACTTCTAACTTCATGTTTTATATTGTACTAAAAAGTTTTCTCTTGTCTAGTTTGCATAGGTGTTCTATACATGATTGATGATCTTCTAGTCCCAATTTTCTTTAACCCCATATTAAAATATTATTCAAGAATATATCGGGAAAATAAATTAAAAATTTCTGATGCTCGGACATTCTCCCATAATTCTATGTGGCACAATCACATGATAGAATATTTAGTAGGTTTACAACCTCACATATGTGTTGCACTTGCACGAGACACCAATGTTCAAAATTAGTAGAAAATATTAATATGTGCAACTAGAACATGGTGCCCATATTCTGTAGGGAGAAAATTCTACCATTACTATGGAATTACTTTTTGATCTACCTTTAAAATATTCCTGAAAAACCTTTAAAATTTTTATACCCAATTTTATTTTCAAACACTAAAAAGAATTTCCACTTTAATTCTTATCCAATTGTCCCCAATAAACATAAATAACTAAAAAAATGGATTTAAAAAACACATCTTCCATCTCCACCATGAATCCCCACGTTTCCAATATTTTCAACTATTGGGTTTGTTGGAAATATGAATAAAACATCAATTGAACATAATATTTATGTTTCTCCATGATAATGGTCAAACTATACTTTAAATACTATAGTTCTATGTGATAAAATATCAATATTGAAAATATGAGGTCAAGAGAGAATTTCATGGCGCATCAAAATCCTCATTCTTGATCTCCCCTGTCATTTAGCACCATCAAACTACAAAAAATAATTGCACATAGATCTTGTCTCTACCTAACATCTATACAATATACACACCCTTAATGTGATATTGTTTCACCCACACTACTTCTAATCACATGAAATCAAGGTTATCTATAATTAATTTCAATATCATTTCTCCCCATTTTATAATAAACCCAATGTGAATGAAACAATATATAGCATACCATATAGAATGTTAGATAAAAAAGGGATACTATAAAAATAATTTCTTATATAGGTATAGGGAGGTTTATAAACATATAGCTTCAACCATTTTGTTTCAAATATTAGTGTAGCCAATGTCTTAGTCCTGGTGATTGCTACTTATTCATTACTTCCAACATGTTCCAATGTTACCATTCATTTATCCACATTTTATTTAATGAAGTGATACTTAATCTAAATATGATTACAGTTATATTTTTGTACTATATTTTTCATGAGATCAATTTTAAACATGTTATCACCAAAAATCACCATTAGACGATTCACCACTTCACCAATTTCCATTAGATATTTATTCATCTACAAAAGATAAGTGCATAGCATATTCAATAAGATATATTTTTCTTCTATCGTACATAGTGAAGTCATTTACTAATTATTTCTCAACCAACCCACACATTTATTCCCATTTATAAATGCACCACCACTCATGAATATTTGATTCACCATATCAATATCCCATTAAACATTAATAAATGATGATAATTCATGAAATTTTTATATATCAAAGACCAATCCAAAATTGGGAGTATAATGGATGTACGTAATGATTTTTTAATTACTAAAAGATATTTTCCCATAAAATTAATCTATAAAGAAGTTAGTAAACAAGGCAAAAAATAATACTAGGTCATGTTTTTGTCAGATATAGAAATATTCAAATTATTCTCTTTTAAAAGGTGGGATCCCTAGATTTCTCATCCGTATGTTTCACATGTTTTTCCCAAACATAATCAGAGAATATTTTTTGTGGAATTATTCATGTTAAACTTATTCATACTATATATTATATAGTTTTTATCATATATGAAATTGTTTTCCTTATTTTGAATCACATGTTTCTTAAAAACATTTGTGAGTTCACCAATCATGGAAATTTGAAATCCTGATATATTTGATTATCAAACTCTTCTATTGACATATGTTTTCTAAAATCAGTGATGATATCATACACATACCTATAAATCATAATAAATACATAATTGGATGTCTTCTACTTGAGAATATAGTTTTTCACGACATATTTTGAATTAAAATATTCTCAAATATGAATACATCAGAGCATACTATGATCCTAGTGACCAATATGTACTATATTTACAATTCTTTAGTTGATAGACCTTATTTTATTTTTTTTAATAATAAATCCCATAAGTTTTTTAGTATAGAATTCATTATTAAAAAAAATATAATTTCATTTCCATATCTATTTGATAAACATTATATACATTTTGAATTTACATATTTAAAAAAGAACCTAATTGACTATAGTCAGGATACTAGAGAATGTTTTTCTTTTACAGAAATGTATTCAATATATGCCTATCATTTAGAAACCATGATATCATTGTTTATAATAACATTCATGCTCATCAAATTTATTTCTCAATATTCAATTTATTTTAATAACATTTTTATTTTCTATACTTGTAAGAACATTACCTATCTGGTTTATATTAATATGGACTAATTCTTCATTGATGGATTTAACCAATGATTTATCATTTTATTCCTATTAAAATAAAGCAATTTCTACTGTTGATAATAGTGTATCATGATCCAAAATCTTCATTATCCATGACAGTGTTAGTGTATATTTATCTGCAATTATTCAAGTTATATCTGACTTTATTCTCACATTTGTCCTTTAAGGTGTATATTTCTCATCGTATAAAAAAACAGCCTCATCATATTTGGAAAAAAAATCTTTATCATTCAGACCACTAAATAAATTTTTAAGAATTATACTTACATCATTTTATTCCTCTCATTACACATAGAAAGTGTAAATGTTTTCTCCTTGATATTTCATCAAAAAATTACCCCCAGTGAATTTAATTCCATTCGTCATCACTGTTTTTATTAGCCTGTTCTAGTAGAATTTGTAGGAAATATTCATTGTTTAGTATCCTAAGAAAACTCCTTAATCAATCACTTCACTAGACTTTATTGGATTTTCATCATTGTTTTAGATGATCCAATAAGAACCAAATACATGAAAATATTTCAATGTCGGATTCCCCATATTCCACATTTCATATGGGTTCCTCTATTCCCCTGGTCTTAGAAATGCTCGATTTTGATTGTATACTACAACCTATATTTAATATATATAATTGTTTCTAGAAATACTACCTGTAATGAGTAATGTTTTGGATATATTTTTTATAACTACATTTCTTTAATAAAAACATAAATTTTTTAATGACTTGTCATAGAAGACACTTATACCATTATTATATACTTATAAATATTATTTTCAAACTCTATGGTGGTATAAACATCCCCAATTTCAGGCCACAATTTTTTTTATTGTGTTCCCTATATCATTATTTAACTATATTAAATACAACTTCATATATCCCATGAATTAGTTATTTCTTTGTGTGAACATGGAAAATAACTGTCCTATATAATAATTAATGAAAAATATGAAATATCATTCTAATCATAATATAGATAAATTAAATTGACCAAATAAATTAGTACAAACTAGATCAATAAGACTAAATTACATCCAATTCATTGAAAGATATGGGGTTTAGACAATTTTTTCCCATATTAATGAATTGCATATGTTTTAACAGTATCTCTTTAGACATGGTATACTCAATTTATCTTATATCATGGTTGTGTTTTCCTTGCTATGTAGCTATATGTGGTCCAATATCTGATGGAATATTTTTTTATTTAGATTATTAAACAATGCATGAATTTTCATGACATTCAAACTAGTATAGATTTTTCTTAGTTCTCTTTCCTCCCCTAAGAGGTTTCCAACTCTATCATTGACCAGACACACATTCTACTTAACTTTAATCTCAATACCAATACTTAACATTTGATCATACAAATAATTTTTTGTTATAATGAACCAACAATGTGCACTTCATTATTATTTATCTCATTACCTAACTAAAAGGTGTTTCTATCCCTGTTTATATTTAATAATCCATCATATTAGATAAAAATGTTTCAATAAAATCTACCCTTTATATTTTTTAACATGTTTTTATTTCCTTTCATATGAAATGAACACCAATTTTCAAGAATCCATATTCTTATACTTTATATTTATTTGGGAGAAATTTATTCCAGATTAGCATTCTCAATATTCTTTTTTCCATTCCAGAAGATAACAGGTTGAGTAGAGGAATATGAAAACCTATTCAATTTATCCTCCACCTACAGGGTGAAATAAGTCTCATCTTCTTCATTAAAAATTTATTACCTATTTTTTATAATGATTATTATGAGTGGGCATATACTCATTAGTATAGAGTTTATATAGTAACTATTCCTTCTTCCTCTGTTCCTATAATAAACTACATAATTACCCACTTTATAAAAAAAATTATCAATATAAATCATATCCTCATATTTGACGATAAAGACAATACCATTCTTATTTGATTTTAATCAAGATATTCTGTACCCAAGTAAATTTTAGTATCATCACTGTATAACATAGTGTGGGAAAAATAGATATCAAAATTAAAATTCATATAAAGAAATATATTTCCCCCCACATTCTTCTATATATAGCTAGCCTTCATATATTTCCATAGTTGATGAAAAAATGTGAGGATCAAGGATTATTTTTATATTTCTTATTACCTTTGTTTGGTCTTATCATTGTTTGGACTCCCTAAAACATAGTTTTGATTCTAGAATCACCAATATTATAAATTTAATTTTTTTGATCTTATATTATTGCTTCATTTAATGTTTTATCATCACAATTGATCCCAATTTTATCTAAATATCTCGGTCACTATTAATAATTTTTTTTATTGAAACATTAAGAGCCTCCCTTAGCCAACAAGCCTGTACCCAAGTGGTAGAGGCTCCTACTTGGCATCCAAAAGGCCCGTGATCAAATACCAGAAGGGGATGAATTCTTGAGTTACTATAGTAGCACTATAGTAGGTACTGTAACAGTAATATAGTAGTGGAGGTACTAGAGTAGGGGTGACATTTTAGTGGCACCGGTACTATATCAAAAACTGTAGTAGTGGCGGTATTGTACCAGCCCAGAAAATGTAGTAATACTATTCACCGAAGGGCCCTTTGGGACAAAAAATGGGATTTCATGCCTTATCATTAGGCCACTTGGCCTCGGTCCTTTGGGTTATGTAATGGGTCTCCCTCTACCAAGACAAAAAGAGGAATTTTCTTTAATAATAAAATGAGGCTTTGGCCCCAACCATTACAAATAATTAGTTCCTCCTTTAACACTTTCGATCAATTATTTACATATGAAAATCTAATAGTTAATATTATTTTATCAATACAAGGATCAAACTTCTGACTTACGTTTCTTACTCAATGAAATAATAACTTCTTCAATAGTATCACCCTTTTAGTTGTTTCCTATATGATTATATAATGGTCATTGATTTTATTAGACTATTCTAAAAAATTATGTTACATATTCACTATTTATTTTGATTGCACAAAAATTATAGAATTTTCATCCATTTGTTTACATAGATAATAAAAAATTACATCAAGATAATAAGTATATTTTGAGGATTCTTATAGGAATCTATTTATCTATTTATTTTTCTTTCATTGAATTTTTTTTCAAAGACTCCTTTAATTTCTACATTGGTTTCTAAAACACATTATTGTTCATTTATATTTTTATTTTCATAATCATCATGTTCAGTAGTTTCCATGATGTAATTTTTATGTTTTATGTGAATTTAGTATCAACATTTACCAAAATATTCTTTATTACTGTTTTATTCTTTTTTTCAAAATTGATACATTTGAAATTTGTTTTTAGATGAACTCTAATTTTTAGAGTATATTCTAGAAGGGAAGTTTCATTATAAATTATTTTGTAACCTATACTTCAAATGCATCATAAATTTTTTTGGGAACATTTATAAATTATACAAAACCTTATGATACATAAAAAATCCAATATTATATTTTCTTTTAGTATACCATTTCCTCTCTTGAACTTTATTTCCAAAATAAAAAAAAATCATCCTCTACATCATATTTTCAATTACATACATTATATATGTCAAGATTCTAAATGGATTTTAATAATATAAAAATAAATGCATTAAATAATGTTTTTTATTCCTTTAGTTTCATTTCATAATACTCTAAACTGATTAACATTTCATCTAAAGAGATATTTTAGAAATTAGTTTCTTCTGAAGATTAAACATTTTAATTTTAAAGAGGTGGAATTTGTTGAAAGATATTATAAACAATATATTTATCCTTTTATGTAACCCAATTCCTAAAAAAATAAAAAAAATCAGTTATTCAGTTGAAGAACCAATTTTAATTCACATTAGAAAGAATGTTAAAATCATCAAATATAATTTCAAGGACCTATAGTCTTGAATCTTTAAACTAACTATGATATTAATATATATTGGACAATTTATTCAATAGGGCATTGTAATTGGTACAAATTAATGAGTTTATATAGATATAATTTTACATGGATCCTGATAAATAATTATAATCATTGGAATTAACATATAAACATCTCTTGTTTGTATCATTCATGCACTATCCTATCATATTACTAAATTTTATTCCGTGATGGGGTATCATAAAAAACATCCATACCAATATTTTATAGTTGTTAGGTCATTTTGTTCTTCTAAATATTAATGTTAATTCCATTAAAAATTAGAACCCCTTTAGTGTTAATTGATTTACCCATTTCAAATAATTTATAATGACTGAATAAATTACCGAAACCAATTCTATAATATGAATTTTTATACATCAGGATTCCCTAAGAGGGGAGGGTTGAATAAAGGGGTAAAATTTTTCATTTAATTAAAAAAATATTACCCAACATTTTTGTGATCTAATTAATCATTTCTAAATGATTTTTGAAAACTCCAAACACAAAAATATTGAGAAAGAAGCTGATCAAACTGATTTTACTTGGTTCATCGACAAGGGATAATCCAAGGAGTATACATTAATGATTTTTCAATAGTACCAGAATCCAATAAAAATCACTATTTTAGTAGATTAAAATTGATCATCTATGGTCACTCCATGTATGGTCACTACCGTTAATATGAATTCATGGATAATGCACTACCACCCTCAGATCACTTTTATTAACTCCATTTTTCTCACTACTCTATACCATGTCTTCCTATATTTAAAAAGATGTTGGTCACCTTAAATTTTTATAAATGTTGATTGAAAATAATATCATTAATGTATAATATTGATTCTAAAATAAATAAATTAATTTATTTTTAGTTATTTTCCCCATGTACATAGTTTTTCATATGTTACAATCACTCAACCCTTTGGCCTCAACCAAGTATGATTCACCAAAGATCATGATTTCACCTATGTGAGATTCTAATAAGTCCCTAACTTCACCCTAGTGAGATTCACCCAAATACCCAACATTACCCAAATGTGATTTACCTTGTCCTAAAGCATCACCCATGTATAGTTTCACCAATTTCCCATTCTTTTGTGAATTATACTTCTATAAAGTCATTAGTTTCACCTATGTATGTTTTTATGAAACTACCTTTACTAATTTTTGTTCAATCAATTATATTCACCTATGTTCTCACATTCACTATTCTTCTTATTATCACATCCATGACTTATTTTAAAGGAATTTTCATGTAATTTATATTATTTCATTGTTTTGGGGGATTCCCATGATTTGTTGGAAGAAATGATGGCTTTTCTTGAATTGGGCCCAACCATGGGCCTATGTATAGATTTAATAACAATTTTTGTTTCTTTTATAACTACTTAATTATTAAAAAAATTTCATCTAATACAATTCTTACTTGGCCTCCCCTGACCTATGGAAATCAACATATCCATTTTTACTCATTAAGAACTCATTATCATTTTCTATTTGGGTGATTTATTTGGACATGGGGCCAACCCGTGAGCCCATTTCCTACATAAAAAAAAAATTATTCTTTAATATCTCTTCCCTTTTTAACTTTTTTTTGGTGATTCCACCTTCCAATCGAAGACAACATACACAAGCACGCCCCCATGTTCTTGGATACCTCTTTGGAGCTGATTTGAATTGTGTATTAGGGAAAAACATCTCAAGATTTCCCAAATATTTTAGAATTGTAAAGGTAATTTGTTTCTTTCAAAAATCCTTCATTTTTCACTATTTTATCCCCATTTCAGTTCTTAAATGACCTCCTCTACCTTATTCAAACCTCACTTTAATTTTTGGATGTTTGGAGATTCAACTACAGGTCTATTTTGGGAGATATCTTCAAAGTGTCTCAATTAAGTGAGTTTCCTCTCATTATCCTCCCATTTACTTAGGGTTTCTTCCATTTTGTTAGGTTTATTAAATTATTCATTATGTTCCTAATTTCCATAATGTAGGGATTAGAACTTAGGGTTTTATTTTGAGTTTTGTGATCCAATCGTGTGGTTTTAGGTTCATTTTCACTTCCTTGTGGTGCGATGATGCTGCAGTTGAAATTCGGAACAAGGATTTGAGGGTTTTGAAATATATGGTAGGTGATTTTAACTATAACAATTGTATAATGAGTTATATTTCTATATTTATATTTATTTTATGTTCCTATCTCAATATTTTTTATGTTAAAACTATTTTTGGTAGCATTTGTTAAGAGGTTGATTTCTAAGTGCCAATTTTGTGTGAAAATGGTGGTCTTTACAAGTGCATTCCATGTTGTACCAATTGGTGTTGTTTTATAATTCATGGAATTAATTTACAAAAAATGTTTTAGTGTTTCAAATTATGGTTTTTGTGTAATATTGGTATGCATTTTGTGTCAAAATATGGATTTTAAATGGATTCTTTGTGCAATGTTTTTTTATAACTTGTATAATTGTTCTAAGGAAATTATAAGCGTTTGTTTGAGTTATAAAAATATTGAAGAGAATTCTTAACTACTGTTTTGAGTTTTTATGACCAGAAATATAATTTTTATATTTAAATGGAACTTGGTAACATGTGTAACGTGTTTGATCACAAATATGGAAACCCAGTTATCTAGGTGGGCAGACATGTACTAGTATAATAATGACCTGGACTGATTTTTTCCCTGTTTCACTTAGCAAGTTTGGCATTGACAACACTAAACAAAACTATGATTATGATGATATTGGGGACCACTAGGTTATGGTTGATTCACCTACTAGTGGCTCGTGCATGAGAACGAATATTATTATGGTTACTTTCACACCGAGATGCGAGGTACTTAGGGCTCACAACTAAATAGTACCCAGGGGTGTTCCCATGTTGAGTACTCATTTACTATTTGGAATTTATCATTGGATTATGGTGTGTTTGGATATAAAATTAAGTAGCTTACATGTTTTATTTACATGTACCAATTCTGAAAATATACCCTCTTTGAAAAATATTTTCATTTAAAAGATGCACCTTTAGATTTTATTGCTACCATTCTTTGTTTATAACACATGTAGGATTTTTTCTTATAATTATTTTCACATAGAATAATTAGGTGGTATCCTATTGGGATTAGGCTCACGCCCTACATAAAACTTTGGGTGTAAGTAGACTTGGTTATGTTTGACACAGGTTAGGGAAATTCTTTCAGAGATGGTAGTTCGAGTGGCTAGTTACTTCCGTTGTGCGGTGTTGTGGAGACAGCTTGTGGGTGATGACCCCTTGTTGTATTTTCTCTTACTTTTGTAGATTCTAACCCATTTTGTAATTTTAAAAACCTTGTATTCAGTTCTTATTTTTTATTTAATGCGTGTTTGGTTGGTAATTTTAAGATTTATTTTATTGATTTTCTTTGGTTGTTAAATGATTCTACAATCAGGTAAATCATTCCCAAACCAATAGTTAAGATACCTAGGAACCTATGACAACCTGTGGGAATAGGGAACACCCTTTGGGTATTTCCATGGGTTGGGTTTGTTGCCGGTTTTGATGGAGACTAGATTCGGTTTGCGACACAATGGTATCAGAGGAGGTTAATGTTTTTTGGTTATATTATTATTTTTGGATGAGTCGGGCTAGATAAGAGCTGGGATTGTTAGGGCACAATGTTTTGTTCATGATTTGGGTTCTTGGACCGCAGCTATCATGACAGACCTCGAGTATCCAGGGGACATTGGAATTATTTGTTTTACTTTACTACCAGGTGAGAATTGTGGGCGCCAGACTGCACGTGGACATCAGGTGGGGGTGAAGTAGTTGTTTATTTTATTATTTAAATGCATTTGGAATATTTTTATTTGATGTTATTGATGAAAATTTTCATAAATATTGTACTTATTTTTTTCTCTTATGACTGTTGCATTTTTTAGAAACATGCCTCCCCGGAAAGCTCTATTGCACCCATGAGAGGAAGCTAGAGAGAGTTCTCCCACACTACTTGATCAGAGTCTAGTAAAGGCTATGGTTTGGGCTGTGTAAGATATTAAATAATGAAAGGATCCTATTACAGCTCCCTTTAGAGAAGAAAATACCAGTACAAGGAAGGATAAATCCCAATAGTTTTTGAAAAGCAATCCTTCTACTTTAGGATGTAGCACAAAACCCGAGGAAGCAATGGAGTGGATCGAAAGATATAGCACATGTTTGAGTTTCTGGAAACACATGAGTAGGTCATGGTGATGTTTGCCTCTTTCCTATTAGAGGGAACCAACCTAAGGTGGTGTGAATCCATTCTTCAAGATGGGAATCATGCGCAGATGAGTTGGAAGGACTTCAAGGCTATGTTCAATGACTAGTACTCCCCTGAAGTTTTGGCATATGATCATTATCGAGTGTTTATGGAACTTTTTCAGGGAGATCTTTCAGTGATGAAGTATGCCAACTATTTTTCTGAGATGGTTTGGTATACTTCGTAAATGGTCTCCAATGAGTAGATGATGTCTTAAAATTTTGATAGGAGTTTGCGGCCAAAGATCTATTCCCAGGTCATCCGGTTCAAGATGAAAACCTATGCTGAAGTGGTTGATAGAGCTTTCATGGTGGAGATTTACCGTAAAGGGAGGGATGGTTTCTCTGGGATGGTGTTAGTAATGGGTAGTGGTAGAACTTTTGAGAAGAAAAGAACGTTGGAGGATCAGGGAAATATGGGAGGTGGCACCTCAGGCCAACCTCCCAGGCAGTTTTCTTCAGTGGATTCTGATGTGAGGTCTGTTGTGTGCCACCAGTGTGAAAGGCTAGGGCACATCCAACCAACATGAACTTTTACTCTAAATCCTTCTTATTAGTGTGGTGGTATGGGACACTTGCAATGATTTTTCAAGATGACACATCCACTCCAAAGTGGGGCAGGATCGGTGGCTTCTAGGGGAGTGATATCTCAGTCAGAGCTGTCGAGGACAAGGGGATATCTATTTTGTAGAAATGGTGGTAGGGACAGATCATATTCTAGGAATATCCAGTTCAAGGAATATCCACATGTGATTGGCCATTCTTAGGTAGAGACTATGTAGCTTCATGTGGTGGATCAGGAACCATTGGGATCAGAGGCGGGACCGTCAACAGTTCGAGGTACAATTCTAATTTCCTCTTCTATCTCCTCATATTTATATTGGTGCTTCTATTTCATTCATATCTTCCCTTACTGTGAACATTCTGAATTTTTCAATGGAGGTGTTGTCTTTTGTGATGGAGTTGGTCACACCATTGGGAAAGAAGAAGGAGAAGGGTCTTAGGTTCCTATCGTGTGCGCTTTCTATGTCAAGGGTAAATATAGAGTGGGACCTACTGGTCTTAGATAAGTATATATTTGACATGATACTTGGCATGGATTGGATAGTACACTTTCAGGCGCACATCAATTCCTATAGGCGGTGGAGAGTTTCATGGAACATGATTGCATCTTGCAGGGTTTTTTTGTAGGGAATGGGATCCTCATTCGGGTCTTGCCATACCTCCCCTCCTAGAGTTAGGGAATATTATCTTCCAGTTATCATCGATAATTCTAGAGGACAAATGTTATGCTCCAGAGGGTGGGATACCTCATGTAGTGGATGATATCCTAGAGGTATTCCTAGATGAGTATTCAGGCTAACCCCAGGAGGGGGACATGGAGTTCTCTATCAATTTGAAATTGGGAACATAATCCATATCTATTCCCTTATATCGTATACCCCCACCAAATTTAAGGAATTAAAGATTCATTGGGATGAATTAGGATCCAAAGGATTCATTCACCCGAGTGTCTCTCCTTGGGCTACTCCTTTTCACTTTGTGAATATGGCTGATGGGTCCTTCCAATTTTCTACTGATTACTGAAATCTGAACAAGGTAACCATCATGAATAAATATCCTTTTCCCCAAATAGATAACTTGTTTGATTAGTTAAATGTGGAAAAGTGGATTTCTAAAATAGACTTGTGTTCAGGTTACCACTAACTCAGGGTGAAAGAGGCAGATATCCCAGAGACAACCTTTAGAAGCAGGTACAACCACTTGGAGTACTTGGTCTTGCCCTTCAGATTAACCAATGCCCCATCAGTCTTTATAGAACTCATGAATTGGGTGTTCCACAAATATCTCATCTCTTTCATTGTGGTATTCGTGGATGACATCGTGGTTTACTCTGGATCTAAGTAAGATAATGAGCATCATTTTCAGATCATTTTGGGAACTTTGAGGGATCACCGCCTTTATGAAAAGCTATCCAAGTGGACCTTTTGGATCAGGGAGGTGAAGTTTATTGGGCTTGTGACCTCATAGAAGGGAGTTTTGGTGGACCCTGAGAATATTAGTGCGGTTATGTCATGGGAGAATCTAGAGAACATGCTTAAGATCCATAGTTTCCTTGGAAGAGATGGTTATTATAGGCGGTTTATTTGGGATTTATCTTGGATTTAATCTCCCATAATCATGCTCACCCGAAAAGGGGTGTAATTTTTTTGGGGCTCAGAATGTCAGGAATCCTTTGAGGAGATGAAGCGGTGGTTGACTACCACCTCCAATCTAATTTTATAGAGAATGAAAAGGGGTATGTGGTGTATTGTGATGCTTCAAGTATGGGTCTTGGGTGCGTTCTTATATAGGATGATCATGTGGTGGCATATGGATCCCGCCAACTTCGAACACATGAAAAAAATTACCCAACCAATGACTTGAAGCTATCAGCTGTGATACATGCTTTTAAAACATAGCATCACTACCTCCTTGGGGATATGTTTTTGGTCTATTCTGATAACAAAATATTGGTCTACACCTTCTCTCAAAAAAATCTCAATATGAGGTAGCTCTATAGGATCCTGTACTTATTGGGGTTCGACTTTCACATTGTGTATACCCCAAGAAATGGAAATGTGGTTGTGGATGTCTTGATTAGATATGTACCAGTGAAAGCCTTGAGGAAGTCCAATTATGAGTGGACTATAATGGGGATCTTTTCTTAGATGCTTGTGGAGACCAAGGAGTACAACAGAGGAGTGTTTTTGAAAAGTATTCAATTGAATCCTTCTCTCTTGGAGTTGATTCAGCAAGAATATCCCAGTGATTAACTTTGTCAATGGTTGAGGATATTTATTCATGGGTAGGGGAGACTTATTTCTATTGTTCATCTTCTCTCAATGGCATCCTGTGCTTCAAGGTCCGTTTAATAGTTCAATCATCTCGGCGGAAGGTGGTGATGTAGGATAGGCACCAGTCTCAGTGGGCTGTCCATCCGGGTTCCACCAATATGTATTATGATGTGAGATTATAGTTCTTGTGTCCAAGTATGAGATGAGACATTGATAAATTCATGTTGAGATGGTACACATGTGAGCAGGTGAAAGCGAAGCACTAAAGGCCCTCCGGTTTGCTCCATCCATTACCCATTCCTACCTGGAAATGGGGTGATGTCACTATGGAATTGATTTTTAGCATAACTAGTATACCTTGGGTTAATAATTCCATTTGGGTGGTGATTTATCTTCTGACCAAATCATCCCACTTCATTCCGATCAAAGATACAGTTAAAGTGGATGAGTTAGGCCGATTGTATCCTTAGGAGGTGGTAAGGCTTCCTGGTGTGTCGTCTGTAATTGTCTCGGATAGTGACCCCAATTTCACTTATCAGATTTTGGAAGGCCTTTTTAAGGCCTTGGGGTCTCAGATTAAAATAAGCACGACATACCATCTTCAAACAGATGGTCAGATTGAGTAGACAAATCAGATTTTGGAGGAAATTTTCCATGCATGTGTTTTGGGATTTAGAGGTTCTTGGGGTAGCCATTTATGATTGGTTGAGTTCACTTATAATAACAATTACCAATCCTCAATCTGAATGCCTCCTTTTGAGGTGCTCTATGGTCGGCCTTGTTGGTCCCCCCTTTATTGGGTTGAGGTAGGTGACACCTCACTATTGGGGTTGAGTCTTTTTCATGATACTTCTGAGATGGTCATGTTGATCAGGAATATTTTATTGATATCTCAGGGTCTCTATAAATTATATTCTCATTAGAGGCATCGAGACTTAGAGTTTTCGATGTGTGATATAGTGTTTTTGAAAGTGGCCCCTTGTCTGGGTCATCGTTGTTAGGGAAAGTAGAGAAAGCTAACAAAAAGGTATGTTGGACCATTATAGATTACTGAGAAGATTGGAAAGGTGGAATATAGGTTATAATTTCCTTCTCAGTTGACATTTATCCATGAAGTATTCCATTTCTCACAACTGATGAAGTAAAACACAGATCCGTCACATGTGGCGAATTGGGAGGAGTTGGATATAGAGCTCGATCTGTTTGTGGTTGAGTGGCCAGTACATATTGTGGACTCCAAAGAAAGAGTAGTTCAAGGTAAGACTATTCATTTGGGTTGAGTCCTCTGAAAAAATGGGACTGATGAGCATGAGACATGGGAGCAGAAGTCTTGTGTCAAAGAGCAGCTTCTGTTTCTCTTATCTGATCAGGCTTCAAGATGACTTTCCAAGGGTGAGAAGTTTTAATTTTGGGGAGAATTTTCACATAAATGACTTATTTTAAATTTATTTTTCATTTAATTCATATTATTCCTTTATATAGGGGGTCTCCCATGCAATTTTGGAGGAAATGGTGGGCTTTCATGATTTTGGCCCAACTGTGGGACCATTTTCAAATTTAAAAAAAAAATTTGTTTCTTTTATAACTCCTTCATTTCTTTATCATTTTTCATCCATTAAAATTTCCACATTGCGTCCATTGACCTATGAAAACCACCATATCTATTTGTAATCCTTATGAACTCATTATCATTTAGGATTTGGGTGATTTAGTTGGGCATTTGGCCAACCTGTGAGCACATTTCCTACTTTAAAAAAATTAATTATTTAATATATCATTCAGTTTTTACTTTTTTTTGGTGATTACACCTCCCACTCTAAGAACAGAGACAAAGGAATTCCCCTATGTTTGTGGAAAAATCTTTGGAGCTCATTTGCATTGCGTATTAAAGAAAAAATTATCAAGATTTCTCAAATTGTCAAGATTTGAAGAGGTAAATTGTTTCTTTCATAACTCCTTCATTTTTCAGTATTTTACCCCATTTCAGTTTTTAAATGACCTCCTATGATATATTCTAACCTCACTTTCAATTTTGGCTATTTTGAGATTCAACTATAGGTTAATTTTTGGAGATATCTTCAATGTTTCTCAATTAAGCGAGTTTCCTCTCATTATCCTCCCCTTTGCTTAGAATTTCTTGAAGTTTCTTAGGGTTTATTCTATTATTTTTGAAGTTCATAATTTAAGAAATGATGGTCTTAGAACCTAGGGTTTAATTTTGAGTTTTACGGTCCAATCTTATGTTTTTAGGTTCGTTTTAACTCCCCTGTGGTGTGAAACTGGTGCGGGTGAAGTTCCCAACAAGGATTTGAGTGTTTTGAAATACATGGTAGGTAATTCCATGTGTAACCATTGTATCATGAGTTATAATTCTGGATTTATATTTATTTTATCTTCCACTCTTAATTTTTTTAGTGTGAAAACTATTTTTGGTAGCATTTTTTAAGTAGTTGATTTTTAAGTGCAATTTTTTTGTGAAAATGGTATTTTTACTTGTACATTCCATGTTGTACCAATTAGTGCTGTTTTATAATTCATGGAATGGATTTATAAAAATGTTTTAGTGTTGGAAATTCTTTTTTGGTGTAATATTGTTATGAATTTTATGTTAAAAGTTGTATTTTAAATGGATTCTATGTGAAAATTTTTGTTATAACTTGTATAATTATTGTATAGAAATTCTAAGCATTTGTTTTGAGTAATTCAAATGGTGAAGAGAATTTTTAACTGATGTTTAGAGTGTGTATGACCAAAACTAGTATTTTTGTGCATAAATAAAATTTGGTAGCATCTGGAACTTGTTTTATCACAACGAGGGAAACCTGGGTATCTAGGTTGGTTGACGTGTACTAGCATGATAGTGATCCAACACAATTTTTTCCCTATTTCAATTAGCAAGTTTGATGCAGAAAACACTAAAAAACCAATGATGATGATGATTTTTGGGACCACTAGGTTATTTTTTATTCCCCTACTAGTGGATCGTGCATGAGAATGGATATTTTTATGGTTACTTTCACACCGAGATGTGAGGTACCTAGGGATCACAACCAACTAGTGCCTAGGGGTGTTCCTGTGTTGAGTGCTGATTGACTATTTGGAATTTATATTTGGATTATGGTGTGTTTGGATGGAAAATTCAGTATCATATTTTTTTTTAAAATTTACATATTCCTTAAAGTTACCCTCTTTGAAAACTATTTTCAATTAAAAGATGCACCTTTAGAAATTATTGCGACCATTCTTTATTTGTAACACTTGAAATATTTTTATCTTATAATTATTACCACATGGAATCTTTAGGTGGTATCATATTGGGCTTACAATCACACCATAATTACACATTTGGGTGTAAGTAGACTTCTTTATGTTTAATAAAGGTAAGGGAAATGCTTTCAGAGATGATGATTTAGGTTGCTAATTGCTTCCGTTGTGTAGTGTTGTGGAGACGGCTTATGGGTGATGACCCCTTGTCATTTAATGATATTTGGGTTGTGTTTTCTGGAACTTTTTAGTTTGGGAACCCTTAAGTCATGTTAAAAACCATGTATTATATTATGAATTTTTATCGAAGGCTTGTTTTGTTGGTAATTTTCAGATTTAATTTATTGATTGTCTTTGTTTGTTAAATAATTCTAAACTAGGGTAAATCGTTCCCAAAATAATAATTAAGATACCTGGGAACTTGTACCAGACCGTGGGGATTGGGAACACCCTCTAGGTATTTCCATGGGCCGGGTATGGTGCTGGTTTTGATGGACACCATATTTGGTACATGAAATTTGTGTTCATTATTCTAACTTCATGCTACTCATTATCCTTATAGATTAGCATATGTCTAGTTTGAGTAGGTGTACCTTATATAATAAGAGAGAATATAATCCTTCCACTAAATTTTCATAACCAAATATGATGGTATTAAATAGGAATTTATAGAAAAAACACTTATTAATCCACATTTCTTTATCATTCTCCCATCCAATGCCTCTCCCATGAATCCATTGTACTAACACCTTAAGAAGACATGACATTAGTCCCCCGATGTGCATCTCTATAATCCAAAGGCTATTGAAAAATAGTGTTGGTCAAAGGTGTAATAGTTTTAATACTTTCCCACATATAAGAGTAAAAAAAATTAAAAAATTAATAAAAATACAATTAATATCATATAACCATCCCAAATATGGTAGGGATAGTTTGGAAAATAACTATAATATCAAATTACATAATGATGGTTATGATAAACATGAAAAGGATCTCCCATTTGTGGATCATATATCAAAAAAGAAGTACTCAAAATAAAAATAACTAAGAACTACTCCCAAACCATCCCTAATACTTACATAATCCCATAATTCATACCCATAATATCATGTTATTAAATCTACAATCAATGTTAGGATTTTCCCTAAACAAGAAAATCAAAATCAAGTAGTTCTATCAACTTAGTTTTGAAGTGTCATTGATGCCTAGTAAAGGTCTGAGTAAAAATCCATAGGCCACCTATAAAATTTTTACTAAAATAACATATCCACGAGATCACATGATGGAATGTTATAAATAGAAAAATATTAATTTTATCATTTTATTAGTTTAGGAGTTAATAGTCAAAAAATTAAGTAAAATATGATAATAGAACCACATATTCATGGGTTCCATGGTGAAACATGAAATTGTTCCACAATTTTTCTAGTCTCACTGGTAAGTCTCTGATCATAGTATACATAATAACATATCTAGTTATAATGTATAACACAATGAAAACCATGTTCATCAAATTGAGTGTACCCACATGGAACCATCAGATATTCCATCTAAAATAGAACCATTAAGAATTAATGGGAGTGGCGATGTTTGTTATTACTCTTATATGAACACCAAATTAGAACATAAATAACCATCATTGACATTCAAAATACTATCCTGATGGGAATACCATTTTTTACCCTATACATTCCACTCAATGTATTTAGGTTAAATTTGAGGATCTCATCCCATGTAATTCACCATGGTTCCTCACAATATCCTATGAAATTATTTTGTGAAATTTTATTAATATAGACATTACATGAATCCTATGGTTCATATCCCTAAAAAAATTGTAATAATTTATCTAGTTGAGTCAAATGCTTTACTCTAAGCATTCGAAATCATTATATCTCCAAGAATACAAGGGTTCCATCATACTATGACATTAAGGTGAGTCCCTTGGTTGAATCCACAGCTCAATCATTACATTAAAAATAAGTCTACATCTATATGGACCCCATGGAATCCAACCAAGTAATTATAACCAATCATTATATCCATATAAATTCATTTTAAATTTTTTTATTTCTCAGTCCAACACAACCTAACAAGGAATATACTAATTAAGAACAGATACACAATGTTCATATTCATTAAATTTATACCGACTATAAATGAAGAGACAAGTTAAATTATAATCCTCATGTAATTAGATAAGTTCTCTATCACCTTCCCTTTTACACAATTTCAAATATACGTACCATAGGCCATGAAATTTTCAAAAAAAAATTCTCATTTGATTAAATTACCAAAAATTTAACAACACATTTTTTTATATGAAATTTCAATTTCCTTGTACAATATAGATGGTTTTTATATCACATTTATGACTGATATAGTTAGATAAAAAATACCATTGATGTATTCCAATTACTTATTATAAAGTAAAAAATTTAATTTATCCTAAAAATTCCTAGGTAAACTCATTTATATATTTATTCATTATGAATTCTACTTTTAAGGATCAATGAATATAATGAGGTGTGTTAAATTAATAAAATAACAATTTTAAATAATTAATTAAACCATGTTCAAGCAGAACATTTACTTCTTGGACATACAATGAACATATAACATAAAAGAGGTAATGAATTTTTTTAAATTATAGGAACCACCAAGAAAAACCTTAAAAATTTCTACTCATATGATATCGACCATTGGTTTTACCTAAATTTGAGGGAAATTAAGATGAATAAAAGAACATTGGAAATAGGGAGGATTGGATATAAATGGTGTGGGAATAACTAATATAAAATGAAAAGTTTAAGGATGGTAAGAGGATTTATAGAATTACATACTGATTTGATACACCACTGGAGGAACTAAAAAAGTCCTAGAATCATGGAAGACCCTTCCATGGAAAAATAGAGGGAGTGAAGGGAGTGGGAGATATATAATAGCCATGGGGGGAAAATTTCATAAACATGGTATATAATGTAGAAAGGGTGAAAAATACCATTCTTACTCTTTTTAATAAATCATTCCATAGACATCTGACAAGTAGGTTCTAGTCCATCAGCTTAATGGTGAACCCAACTATAGTTACGTGCTTTTAGAAAGGCCATCAGTGAGCCATTGGCTGATACAGTTTCCTAGAAAAACCCAACTACCCTCTAGTTATCTCCTGAACCCCCATTAATTTCCCCAACATTCATTCCACATCCAAAAATTCTCATTTGAGGGAACATATACCTCATAGATAAGCTCTGAACAACAATGTAAAATGAAACCTCTCTCAAATATAAGAGAAATCAAAATTATCATTTAGACGTATAGATCCACTATATACCTGGTTTCTATATCATAACCTTTTGTGTGCCACTAGCATGAAGGAGACTCCTATATAGGTGCACAACCTCACTTACATGTTGAAGTTTCATGAAAATCTATCTTGTGGAACTTGTATATGGTTAATTAGTCGACTTGGTTAGGAATGACTCATTTTATTAGAAAATTCATTATTGATCTTCTTTAAAAAATCTCCTTAAAAACCGTCAATTAATTTGGTACTAAAATATTTAAAAACACATGAAAATGAAACAACACTTGGTCTTATCACTTGTTTTTTAATCAACTTAAAAACCACAAAAATAAAAAAATAAACAAAACATCTACCTATATAATGAATTAACCTTTTTACATTAAATATACAAATATGTTTCACAAATATATATACATATGATTTAAAATTTAATTTCTAGTGTTCTTGTAATAAATTATTCATTTCATTAAACTTTGATAAAAAAATATATCATTTTTTAATTATTATTTAGGGGGAGAAAAGGAGAAAGAATATCTCAAGGGATTGAGAGAATTTAAGAGAGTATCTCTATTTTTTCATAAATACCACACCCATAAATGGGATATGTTATTCGATATATATATAGGGTGTAGTGATAGATAATTTAACCCAATGTGTATTAGTGCTTCACCATGTTTATTAGTAGGAATTTAAGACATGATGTTTAATAATATTGTTTAATGACCAATGTGACCCTCCACAAATTACATGGAATGTTTAGTCAGGTTGTGTTACATGATATTTTTATTCCTATTACATGCTATATAATGACTTCCAAAACTTATTTATTTGTGTAATTAAATATAATATGTATAATTATGTCTTTCACTAACCCACACATCATGTTGATATTTATATTGCATACTCCTTATATGATCGACCAAGGTCTCATAGTCTGTAATACAGCGATACACACCATTTAATTATGTAATATATCTAGTGACCTTGGGAACTTCCAATAGATTATTCGATCATTATTATGTATTTTTTCTCATTCATAGATATAGGAATCTCTATAAATAAACCTTATAGACCTGTGGACTAAGAATGAGAATATGAACATGAAAACTAACAATCTAATGGAGCAATTGGTCAAATAAATTATAAATATTATTAAATTAAATAGTAACATCTCTAATAATACTTGTTGATTTCAAGACATATAACAATCATCAGGTTGAGGTAATTTTTTTAATCTATTTCACATTATAAAATTGGATGAAAATTATGAATATAATAGGAAATATTTAATGGGTGGTACTAAAAAATTAGTTGATATTTAATATAATAGAATAATTATCCTAACTAATATAATCCTCCTAAATAATATCAATTTCCACTATCAATGAGTTTTTTTATTGTGGTATATAATCTAACCAAGTATTTTTCAATACATTTCTACACGTACTCAATGAATATCCAGAAAATGTTCTTGAGATTATTGGTACTAGAAGAGTTGACACTTAGTATTTATTTTTTTCACCTTTTATCCTAATAATATATCATTTAACATCTTTTTCTAGATAGGAATAAAGGGATGGATAATATCTATAGAGATTAAAGTAATTTTAGAAAAAATATTTGTTGTGGTAGAAAATCTACCCGTAGAAATGTTATGTACTATTTTTCATATACTTAGTGTTAAATAATGGATAATTAGGAATATTACCTTATTATTTTAATTACTCAAATAATCACCCAAGTTCAAATAATATTAATATTAATATTATTTTCATGGAATATAAAACATAATAGAGTTTCTAAAAAATATTTAATAAATTAAAAAATTAGGAAATAAATATACCATTTTCATTATGTCATTAAATAAAAAAATTTATCATACTATGAAATTTATAGAACCTAGAATTATAACATATTTATTTATGTAAATATTATTCATTTGATAAATAAATAAATAAATAAATAATATATTCACTAAACCTATGAATAAATATTTATTTTAATATTCTCCTAACAAAATTTATATTTAAATGAACAATACTGTATCTAAGTGGAACATAGTTATAGCCACACGCCTTGATGGATGGGGTTTGAATCCCATCTAAACCCCATTTTAGAGATTGGTTTTCTTTGAAGGGAATATAGCATAATGGTGGGGAATTAATTGAGAATAAAATGGGGTGGAAATATTCGATGGTGATCGTTTGGGTGATGTGAGAAGTGAGGAATTGAACTAAAATGAGAAAGGTGTGGCTTTGGTAGGAATGAGTGGAATAGGGAAAAACCATAGATGTAAACGATGTGGTGCAGATGTCATGACTATAGCGAAGGGACCTTTATCAATATTGTTATGGGGGTGCAGTGCAAGCTTGATCAGAGATAGATCATAAGTATAAGAGGTTTATCCATATGAGTAGGGTGATGACCTAGATTCAAGGAGATATAAGTTCACATATGGTACAGTTTAGGTGGGACTTTATGGAAGAAATATGTGATATGAAGGCCACATGACTATTTATCTTCAAGAAACAATGCCTTATGGCTACAAATATATATTAAAATAGGTTCAATGGGCTCCTGAAAATCCTAGTGGGGGTTGATGAGGCTTGGTCCGATGGGGTACCTAGTTTTGTGATTATGTTTTGATCTTCTAATCCTCTAAACCTATAAAAAATAATTATATTAATTTTATTTTTAAATGGTTAAAAATTAAAGAATTATTTATTACCTTGGGTCTAATTAATCATTGGATAAAATTAATCTCACATATACTACATTATAATATCCTTAGAATTAATTAATATGATGATCCAAACTTTAATATTTATTATTTCATATATTAATAATATTATTTATTACAAATATTAAATCAATAAGATTTAATGAGACTCTAGGTGAATTTATTATATAACCCTGTAGGCCCCTTACATAGTGTCAATATGTGATCTTACCTAAAGTCCATGATTAGTGTCCAGAAACAAGTCAAATCACCCATTGAAATAGATATTAATTCTGAAACAACATCAAAATTCCTATGCACACTATTATATAATTTTATCACTTTAACTATCGATATCTCATCATGTTGGAAAATTACATGTGTCATCACCCTAAAAGATTTATTTTTATTCTTTTGACTTTCCCAAATGAACATGTCACTAAACTATGGATTTAATAATATAGTTAAATTTCAATATAAGTTCCAAATATATATTATTCCATTAATAGGGATGGTAAAAATTCATTTAGGGCCAATTCAATTAATGTCATGTGACTTATGACACACCTATCACATGTTACCCCAAAACATGTATATTCCATCATGGATCTCATCTATGAATCAATGTGTGTGATTGATGATACATATTACTAATAATATCAAGTAAAAAGACTAATAAAAAGATTCAAAAATAGGAATATATGATGATATATAAAATACATGGAATTTATATTTGTGGTTTTATACTCATGACCTCCCTTTATGAAGATTACTAAGTGTGTTGTATCAGACTATACCAAGTTAACCCTATATGTTACCCAACCCTTCATGCCAATTATCCCAAAGGAAAATCATATTCCCCACAAGATGAAAATTATTTCTTGGGAAATTAATAACGATCTCTCAGGAAATATATCTTCTTGAAAAAATAGCTAAACAACCACCAAAACATAATGATAAATTTTTATGGTACATCTATGTTAGACCACCATACCTAAGATATAAACCTAAAAAAATAAAGAATAAATATTCCATAAAAAATATGTTTCATTAACATAATTTATATACACACATTTCAATATCCAGATATTCATCAACACCTCACTACTTAGAAAAGTACAAATACTGAGTATGTAGAAAAATAAATATGAAAGAAAACCAAGACTGTATGAAAACAATTTCCTAAGATAGACAATACATTAAAAAAATAAAATACCCTAAATTTAGGTAAAAATAACACAAACCAATTCCATGTGCACCATGTAAAATCACTACCTTATGATATCACCTCTAAATGGATGGTTGGTTAAAGAACATCAAGAGGCATGGACTTAGATCCTTAATTAAAATGTAGGACATATATGCACAAAATTATGCATGCATGGTGTGAGGAAAACATTCCCAACATGATATCAACATAGAGTCTACATTATTCTTTAAAAATGGAAATTCAATTAGGTTAGTTTGAACTAAATTTATAAGATATGATTCTATGTTAATTTTCAAAAAAAAAAGATAACATCCCTTTTCTTTTTAAAATGAAACATTAAAAAAACATTCCATTTCAAATCAAAATAAAATATTTTATTAAAATAAATCATCATTGAATCATTAAAAGGGAAACCATGTTTCAATATTTATAAACCCATGAATTTATATTAATCCATTTTTTTTTGTTTTAGACCATTACTAGATGAAACCAATTTTCATAAGAAAACATGGTTCAATGATAAACCCCATATAAAAAAATTAATCTATCCAGAACTGATATAATCAAAATAAGTGGGAAAACATGATGTTGTTATATTTTATGAACATAATTTGATATAAATACTTCAAAATAAACCTCTAAAAAGAATGATAAATAATGTACTAGGAACATGGGAAATTACTATGAGATAAAGTGAGACAATATTAGACATTACAATGACATTGGATTAATAGTTAGCCTATATTGCATCATAAACAACATTACAAGCTACCCGATACACCTAAAATGATTTCATCGAGGTCACTCCCATATCCTAATCAATTCATAAAACATGGGAAAACTATTTAGTGTGCGATCTAACAAGTTTAGTATAAATATAGGAATATCCATGAATTCATATTGTTGGTATGAACTCAATCAAGTGGTGGTGAAAAATAACATGAAAATGGACATCACAAGATATAATATAAGAAGTAAATATCACCTCACCCCCAATACTATCTCAAAAAACATATCCTAAATATCCATGTATAAGAACTAATAAATTCATAATAAACACAGTTTTCAAGAGAAAAGTACAAAATAAGGAATATCAATTTTTGCTTCTCAAATTAGAGGGTCTCAAATAATATCGACTTAGATTTGTTTTAAAAATTTGAAAAAATTAATTTTGTTAATGTATTGGGATTTTTCTCTATCTATAACATAATTAAAAAATCATAGAAAATACTGTATTATTCTATTTAGAAGAAACTAAGGAATAAACCCCCATTTTGGAAACCATTTCAAATACCAAAAACCTAATTGAAATCAAGAACAACCCCAAGGAAGTGTATTTTGAAAAAAAACATCTCTTAAATTTTAAAACAACAACTTAGATTATCACATTAGTGTTGAAAAACATTTAAATTTACAAATTAATTTTGAAACTGACCTAATATTGTTTACATATTCACATGTTATTCAAATGAAATCTATTTCATGATTTAAAATATAAAACCATAGATAAAAATTTATTGTATTTTTTAAATTCCTTGAAATGAATTCCAACACCAATCATGTGTACTATGTATAGGAATAATTTTATAAGAAGTTATTTCAAAGAAACTTGAACATTCAATATATGACCTAAAAAGAAATTTCATAGGAATAAATACCTTAGAATCATATAGAACATGTATCCCATGAGAGAAAGATCCAAAAAATAAATGGAAGCAATGTGTAGAAGTATTATAAATAAAAATACCAGTGATTTGATTCACTATAAACAACAAATCATCTAATAAAAAAATTAATTTTTGCATGATATTTTTAAACTAAGAAAAAGAAGAAAATGATGTGAGTGGAGTATAATGTCACGACCCGTCCTCGGGGCCCGTGTTGTGACTACCCCAATCCCACCTTCTATAGGCTAGGGGCTGGTGACTAGCACCAAAGGTGTCAATCCGAAAAAAGGGGAAGGCATTGCCTTTTATAAAGTAAAAAAAACATGACAGAGTACACATGTGAAGTAAACACTAAGTAAAACTGAGTACAAGGTAAGTGCTGAAATGTAATTGGGCTGGTATACAAATCCAACTGAAATTATAGTACAACTGAAAGGAAAGTACAACAGCAGTAAGTAAAACAGAAACACTGAGTCGTCCTCCGGAAATCCCACCTGAAGGGTGGGTACAAATAGTCTCCTCAGGTTCTTAGGTCTGGCCGTCCGCTCCGTGTATGTCCCGCCAAGTGGTCCACCTCCGAGTACCGTCCGTCTCCACAAGCCTCCACCTCGATCAGTGATGTACATCATCTGAATCCAACACAACGTAGTGCGGGCATAGCCCGTGTGGGGGTGAGTATACGATACTCAGTAGGGACCCCGAGACTCCCGAAGGTCTCTCAGAATCCATGAAGGATAAAACACAAAGGAAAGATAAAATCAAAAAGTGTCAAATAACTGTACTTAGGTATATTCCCATACATTACCTAATTCATCAGTTACAGTTCATCTCCAACTCTCGAGCCCAAGCACAATCCATTCCACATAGGAAAACACAACCCAGTACACACAGGAAAGGAAGAAAATCACATCGATGATAATGATTGAGATGAAGACTTAGATCATAGAGGTATACACTTCGTAAGACGATAGAGATGATCAGATGAAGCCACTGATTCATCTAAGATGTCAGACCCACATAGGATACAAGACCAACTAAGCTGTCAGACCCAAAAAGGATACAAGAACAGCTACTCTGTCGGACCCACTCAGGATACAAGTACAGAGGTCATACTGTCAGACCCAAATAGGATACAAGAACAGTAGTCATCACTGTCAAACCCACAAAGGATCCTAGTACGGTTGTCGTCGCTGCCGAACCCACGAAGGATCCAAGTGCAATCGTCATCGTCGCAGTCGCAACCAGCTCTAGGGTTCCCGCAAACAGCATGCTCAATTCTGGGAGGGTCTACTCCTTGAGAAAGAGAGTAGATACATCAACTGTCATGAAGTCTAGAGTTGATGTATCCCAATGTTCCGTCTCGTCAAAAGAAATCCAATGCGAGAGACGGTGCGTCAATCAGACGCCCGATCTGAGAGTTATTGGCTTTTCCGTCCCAGGGGCCCGGATGGTTTTTAAGCTAAAACCAACCCGACCATACTCCAACTATGTCCAAACCTCAAAAGGAGTAAGGCAAAAAGACCGTCATTTCAAGAGGAAATCAATGCAGTTGACGACACGTCAAATGAACGTCCGGTCCTTATGTTATAAGTGTTTCCGTTCCAAGGGTCCGGTTGGTTTTGGGTTCGAACCAACCCAGTCATACCCAAACATTACCAAAACATTGAGTGTAATATATAGAAATGACAGTCTCGATCCTAGGATTTCTATGCAACTGACAGTGCGTAGATCGGAGATCCGTAGCTCAAGTTATGGGCAAAAGACCGAAAACAGTCTAAAGTGGGGCTCTGGGCTCGGTCCGACCAGGCCCACCCCCCCTTGGGTCGGCCTGAAACAGGTCGACCCGACCCGTGTCCGGGTCCGGACCGGCTGGGTGTGGCCCGACCTGGTCCGCGCGACCCTACCCGACCCAGCCGGGGGGTGTGCTGGCTCGGCCAACGAGCCGCGCAGGGGGGGGGGGGGGTGGGACGTGGCCCCCCCTATGTTCCACCGGCGTGGTGCCTGGTGCCGCGTCTCCCTTGTATCCCACACGTCCGCGGGATCCTGGTCTCGCCGCTGTGGCTAAAGCCATGGAGGGCTTTTACCAGCAGCGCACCGGGGCGCCGCCGACTCTGGCCGCCCGTGCCATCCCGTCATTTGGGATGTCTGCGGGCCACCAGATTCATTCTGGTGGTTTGATTTTGCTCCTGTCTGCGCCTACGGTTATCTTGGGAACTTTACAACACTTCGAAGGAATCCAATCACTTTTTAGACCCCACTTCATCGTCTCCAAGTATTCTGCGCATCAAGAACAAAAATATAACAGTGGGTTAGGACTTGTTCGTTAGTCCGCATCCACCGCATTAGTGGTTCAAAACATCAACTAACAATATCACTTAATGATGAGGGTATAAATCACACATAATGAAATATGTACAAAAATACCCTACCACAACAAAATATGTTCAACGTCGGTGTTGCAGTAGATGGCGTTGTAGGGAAGAGTATCGTAGGCGTCGTCGGAGCGCGCCAAGGAGGAAGCGACGTCTCCTCTCTTGCCGTGAAGAAGAGTAAGGGTGGTGCGTCGTTGATCTTCAAGGAACTGGCGTTCTTCATCGTTCTTGGTCGAAGGTCGGCGTTCTTCGTTGGAGACCGACATTCTTCCAAAAGCTCCAAATCTCTCCTGATCTCTCCCGCACAACGAAAGCTCTTCCCCAAATTAAATAATAGGTTCCTCCTATTATTTAATTACACACATAAAGAAACTCCCCGAACTAAATCACCACGTTTAATAACTTGTTGACCATTGATTTAAAGGAAGGGAGAGGGAAGGTCCCCATTAATTAAACACGATGGTAATTAAATGGGGGGTTTTCCAAATTAAAGAGGGGTCTTTGAAGTGTTTAGAAGAAATTAAAATGTGGGGATTTTGTGGGCCCCACCTCTCTAACATCCACACTTGGGTAGTTTAGTGGTTGTGGGCCCCACCCTTAACTACCCATGAGAGGGAATAACCACCTTATAAAATAAAAATTATTCCGACAATTTTTATTTACTTCTTAAATAAACCCCCAAAATTATCTTATCATCCTTTGTGAAAGCAACTATGGTAAGTGTCCCCTTAAGCAATTATCAACACTACGAGTTCATCAGTTCCCTCAGATTTTAATTCCGAGCACCGGTTCAAAAGTTAGGAAAACCTGATCATTAGTTCACTGAACGTGCCTAAGCTAAACATTGGAAATTGATTTCGGGCACACCGGGCCTCGGAATCCAGTGTCGTAAGAAGCCACGGACTCGTAAAATTCCAAAGTATTTTCAAAAAAATTTCCTTGAAATTTCTGTGTCCTTAAATTACTCCCACCTCGGGGCTTTATGTCCCCATAAAGATACAACATAAACTAGTGGAACAAATGAGGGTACTGAGCACGCATCTGAGCCTTCTGATCCCATGTGCCCTCCTAGAGGTTCTTGTGCTGCCAATGAATGCACACCATAAGTATCGACCGTACATGTAGGACCCACTTTTATCGATCCCCGATCTCCACCGGGACCTCCGCAAAAGTCGTCCCGTCATCGATGTCCAACTCCCCATGGTCAATGATGTGCATCAGGTTGTGCACATATCTCCTCAACTAAGATACATGGAAGAGGTCGTGCACCCAGTGCAATTGAGGTGGAAGAGCCAGGCGGTAGGCCACCTCACCTACCCTACTGAGGACCTGAAAAGGCCCGATGAAGCACAGAGATAACTTGCCGCCCCGACCAAATCTCTGTAATCCACATCGAGGTGAGACTCATAAGAAATCATGGTCGCCATCCTTGAACTCCAGTGGTCTCTACCACCTATCATCAAAGGACTTATTCCCACTCTGTGTAGTCCTCATCCGTTCCTGGATGACCTGCACCTTCTCCGTCATATCCCAAACCATCTCTGGTCCTACGAGTGCTTACTCCCCAGGGTTAGTCCAGCACAGAGGTGATCTGCATGGTCAGCTATACAGTGCCTCATAAGGTGTCATCCCAATGGTGGAGTGGTAGATGTTGTTGTACACAAACTCCACTAAGGGTATGTGATCCTCCCAACTGTGACCAAAGTCATGAAAACATGCACGGAGCATGTCCTCAACTGTCTGAATGATCCTCTCCGTCTGGCCATCCGTCTGAGGGTGAAAGGCAGTGCTCAGGGGTAGCTGTGTCCCAAAATCCTCCTATAACCCCTTCCAAAGCTGGGAAGTAATGTGAGCGTCTTGATCAGAGATGATGGACGATTTCACACCATGAATTTGTATGATCTCCTGAACATAGAGGCGTCCCAAGCTCTCAACTGAGCCCTGCTCTCTTTTCGGTAGGAAGTTGGCCGACTTGGTGAGTCAGTATACGATCACCCAGATGGTGTCGTGTCCTCTGGAAGTACATGGAATACCCATCACAAAATCCATGGATATCCTATCCAACTTCCACTCCGGGACCTCTAAGTGTTGTACCAAGCCTGCAGGTACCTAGTGCTCTGCCTTCACATGCTGACAATCGAGGCACCGTGAAACGAACTCTGCCATAACCTTCTTCAAACCCGGCCACCAGTACTGTCGTCTGAGGTCCTGGTACATCTACAATACCCCAGGATGTACTGGTAGAGGGGAAGTGTGGAACTCCCTCAGCACCTCCTCCTGTAGTGTAACTGGTACCATGGTACGACCCCTGAAGAGGATGAGGTGCTACCCACCTTCAGAAAATCCATTGGGTGCTAGCCCTGAGGATGTCTGAGCACGTCGCGCCTCACAGTCAACATCCCCACACTGTGCCTCTTTGACCCGCTGAAGAAGTGTAGGAGTGACTGTGAGGGACTGTAGATAGGCTTCCCTATATCTATGCACGAAGGATATCTGCAAAGAGGCTAACTGCTCTGTTGCCTCACTAAGTAGCTAAATGCTTGATCTCCTGCTGAGAGCATCATCCACAACATTCCCCTTCCCAGGATTATAGACAATTTCAAAGTCATAATCTTGGAGGAACTCGAACTATCGCCGTTGTCTCAGTTTCAGGTACTTTTGCGAGAAAATGTACCTGAGACTCTGGTGGTCAGATTAGACTCTAAAGCACTCTCCCATCAGATAGTGCCACCACATCTTCAGGTCGAAGACCACTGTTTCTAACTCCAGGTCATGTGTAGCAAAGTTCTACTCGTGCTGCCTCAACTGCTGTGAACCGTAAGCGATTACTGCTCGCTCCTGCATCAGGACACACTCGAGTCCGGTCCCTGATGTGTCACAGTAAACTAGGTACCCTAGGCCCTCCTCTGGTAGCTTCAAGATGGGTGCACTGTTCAATCTCCACCTCAGCTTTTGGAAGCTCTGATGACATCTGTCAGACCACATGAAGGGTTTCCCCTTATTCATCAAAGCTATAAGTAGTACTGCAACTCTAGAGAATTCTGGCACAAATCATCGATAGTACCCAACCTGACCTAGGAAACTCTGCACCTCCGTCACACTCCTGGGTGGCTCCCAAGAAAGTACCGCCTAGACCTTCGCAGGATTCACTGCAACTCCCACCTTTGAGATGAAATTCCCCAAGAAGTGAAATATCGAAGCTAGAACTGGCACTTAGAGAGCTTACCATAAAGCTGGTGCTCTCAGAGTGTATCCTATACAACCCGTAAGTGGTAGGCGTGCTCCTCCTTGGTGGTCGAGTAAATCAGTATGTTGTCAAGGAAGACTATGACAAACTGATTGAGGTAGGGCTGGAAGATCCTATTCATGAGACTCATGAACAATGCCAGAGCATTGTTTTCACCAAAGGGCATGACCAAGAACTCATAGTGGCCATACCAACACCCGAAGACCGTCTTCTTCACATCATCATCTTGAACTCATAGCTGATGATAGCCTGACCTGAGGTCTATCTTTGAGAACCAACGTGCTCCCTTGAGCTAATCAAAGTGGTCGTCAATCCTCAGAAGCGGATAATTGTTCCTCATAGTCACCTGGTTCAGGCGACGGTTGTCGACACACAGTCGCATGACCCCATCCACATTTTTGGTGAATAGAACTGGAGAAGCCCATAGTGAACCACTGGGTCGGATGAAACCTTTCCCCTATAAGTCCTCTAGCTGTACTCGTAGCTCACGAAGCTCAGCGGGAGCCATTTGATATGATGGAGTGGATATCAGTGATGTCATGGGGTACAAGTATATATAGAAATCTACCTCCCTGCGAGGAGGTAGTCCTGGAACCTCGTCAAGAAAAAATGTCCGCACATTGATCCACCACTACAGGAAAACTCGGACTCCGCACGTCAAATGCTCCGAGGATGAGACTAGCCAACTGATGTACGATCGGTTGCCATGTCATCTGCCCGAGTCCATCCTTTGCTGCGAAGGTTCCCTTCTCATCGATGATGGTGAAACTGGTACCATCTTTCCGGATACAACACACCTTGCGCCTAATATAGTCGATCTGAGCATGGACTGTAGATAACTAGTCCATACCCAAGATGACGTCGTAAGCCCTCGACGCCACTACAAGAAGATCCCAGCCAAAGCTGTCGCATCCTAGAGTAAGCTCACACTACTGGCACCAGTGCGTAATCATCAAGTCCACTCCCGTAAAAGTATCTAGCTATAAGGATCGAGCCAACGAATCCATCAGAATCTTCGAGCTCCAAAAAAGGGCAGCAACAATAAAAGAATGACTCACACCTATGTCTATATGAATTGATGCAAGGGTGGAGTAGACACAGATAGTACCTCGAATCATCTCAGGTGCGCCGTGGTCGTAATCCCCTACTGCCTGGAGCTGAGCATGCCTCAGCTTGCCATCTCCCTATGGTCTGGGTGGACCTCCTGGGGGTGGTGGTGGTAGAGCCTCGAAGCGTCGTCCACCACCCGCTTCTCGGCCAACTCCTCTTCCTCGTCCGATTTCTCCCTACGAACTGCCACGATCGAACCTCTACCTCTTCCTGGGAGGTCCCTCCACTGTCTGCTGCTCGTCTGCATAGTGGATCGGGCAGTCATGAGCCATGTGGCCCTGCCTGCCGCATGCATAGCACTGTCTACTCCTCGTAAAGCTGGCTCTGCGCCGCATTCCCCGCACAACCGAACCTGTATCCTGAGGTTGCCCACCTATTGGTATGGTCCTCTTGGACCCCTGCATCATCTGTCGACTGCCGGCTGCAGAAGACTTCACTCTGTGCCTTCCTGTGATGGGTCTCACTACTGATGGCTTCTCGGTGAGAAAGCTCTCCACTAACAGGGCTCTCCCCAGCACCCCCTCCTGCGTCAGGATGCTAAGGGGAATCGTCGTAGCTCTGAACTCACCTCTCAGTCCTTTCTAAAAGGTCTAGGCTCAGAAGAATGGGTCCCGAACCATGTATATGGAGTAGTTATAGAGGTCGGTAAATCTCACTGAGTACTGGGCTACTGACATGCTGCCCTGCCGCAGCTGTAGTAACTCTCGGATGCACACGGCACGGAGGGTGGCTGGAATAAACTCTAAGTAGAAGAGGCTCTAGAGGTCCGTCTAAAGTAGAGATGCCACATCGTGAACTTGGAGCATCAGGCACCACCATCTACCTATTGCTGTGTGCAGGAGACTCACAGAAAGGATCACCATAAGATCTGCTGGTGTCCCTACCAGTCTGAAGACTCTGACGATGGCCTCCATCCAATCCTAGGATGCCTGAGGATCCGTATCTCTGCAGAACCTGGGTGGCCTCTATCTTTGAAACTCATGCAGCTTGCTCAGGCGGCGTGTACTCTCTGCCGCTGGGGCTGGTAGCATCAGTGTCTCAGCGGGTAGTGGTACCACTGGCAGCTATGCTGTAATGGGGCCCTGCACCGAGGCCTCGTCGCTCGTTGGGCTGCTATCCCGCACGTAACTAGGAACCCTAGTTGGCTGCCTTCGTGGGGCCATACTGAAAAGAAACAGGTGCACCAAGGTCAAACAGTATACCTGGTGAGCAGACACAAAGTAATCAAAAAGAAAACATTATAAAGGAAACACACACGCAATCAATTTTTCATGCACTGAGTCGGAAATCAGAATTCAGGGTCCTGGTGTATGGATACATCGGCCGCCGCACTAACACTAGACTCCCTGGACAGAAAGCCACACTCAATACTCTTAACACTATTGATTCACAGAAAGGAAAGACCAGTGTCCTGCGTTCTGTAGTAGAACCGACTCCTTTGATACCAATTTGTCACGACCCGTCCTCGGGGCCCGTGCCGTGACTACCCCAAGCCCGCCTTCTATAGGCTAGGGGCTGGTGACTAGCACCAAAGGTGTAAATCCGAAAAAAGGGGAAGGAATTTCCTTTTATAAAGTAAACAAAAACATGACAGAGTATGAAAGTGAAGTAAACACTATGTAAAACTGGGTACAAGGTAAGTGCTGAAAAGTAAATGGGCCAGTATACAAATCCAACTGAAATTACAGTACAACTAAAAGGAAAGTACAATAGCAGTAAGTAAAACAGCAACATCGAGTCGTCCTATGGAAATCCCACCTGAAGGGTGGGTACAGATAGTCTCCTCAGGTCCTTAGGTCTGGACGTCCGCTCTGTGTATGTCCCGCCAAGTGGTCCACCTCCGAGTACCATCCATCTCCACAAGCCTCCACCTTGATCAGTGATTTCCGTGGTCTTCATCCAACACAACATAGTGCGGGCATAGCCCATGTAGGGGTGAGTATACGATACTCAGTAGGGACCCCGAGACTACCGAAGGTCTCTCAGAATCCACGAAGGATAAACCACAAAGGAAAGATACAGTCACAAAGTATCAAACAACTCTACTTTGGTATATTCCCATACATATACCTAAGTCATCAATTACAGTTCTTCTCTAATTCTCGAGCCCAAGCACAATCCCGTCCACACAAGAAAACACAACCCAGTCCACAAAGAAAAGCAAGACAATCACATCAATGACAATAATTGTGATCAAGACTCATCTCATAGTGGTATACACTTCGTAAGGTGATAGCGATGATTAGATGAATCCACTGATTCATCTAAGATGTCAGACCCACATAGGATACAAGACCAGCTAAGCTGTTGGACCCACAAAGGATACAAGACCAGCTACTCTACTGGACCCACTCAGGTTACAAGTACATAGGTCATACTGCCAGACCCAAATAGGATACAAGAACAGTAGTCATCTCCGTCGAACCCACAGAGGATCCCAGTACGGTCTTCGTCGCTGCCAAACCCACGGAGGATCCAAGTGCATTCGTCATCATCGCAGGTGCAACCAGCTCTAGGGTTCCCGCACCTAGGATGCTCGATTTCGGGAGGGTCTGCTCCTCGAGCATTAGAGTCGATACATCAACTATCATGTATTACAGATTTTATATATTCCAATGTTCCGTCTCATCAAAATAAATCCAACGTGACAGACGTTGCGTCCATCGGACGCCCGGTGTGAGAGTTATTATCTTTTACATCCCAGGGGCCCGGTTGGTTTTTAAGATAAAACCATCCCGACCATAATCCAGCTGCATCCAAACCTAAAGAAGAGTAATCCAAAAGGACCATATTATCAAGAAGAAATCAACATAGTTGACAACATGTCAAATGGACGTCCGGTCTTTATGTTATAAGTGTTTCTGCTCCAAGGGCCCGGTTGGTTTTGGGTCTGAACCAACCCAGCCATACACAAACTTTTCCGAAACCTCGAGTGCAATATATTGAAACTACCGTATTGATCCAAGTATTCCTATGCAACTGACAGTGCATCGATCAGAGATCTGTATGTCATGTTATGGGCAAAAGACCGAAAACGGTCCGACATGGGGGTCTAGGCCCGGTCCGACCCGGCCCAACCCCACCTGGGTCGGCCCAAACCGGGCGACCCGACCCGGGTCCGGGACCGGCCTGGCGGGGCGCGGCCCGCCCCGGTCTAGGCGACCCACCCCGGGCCGTCTGGGGGGTGCGTTGGCTCGGCCAGCGAGCCGAGGAGGGGGGACACAACCCCCCCTCTGTTCCGCAGACGCGGTGCCTAGCGCTGCGTCCCCCCTGGATCCTGCGCGACCGCGAGATCCTGCTCTCGCTGCCGCAGCTTCAAACCCAATTCGGGGTCCGACCTGGTAGGGTACGGCCTAGCCCGGCTGGGAGCGGCCTGGCCTGGTCCGCGCTACCCACCCCATCTCGACCGGGGGGGGGGGGCACTGGCTCGGCCAACGAGCCGAGCAGGGGGGGGGGGGACGCTGCCCCCCACTATTCTGAGAACGCGGCGCCTGGCACTGCATTTCCCCTGGATCCCGCGTAGCCGCGACATCCTGTTCTCACTGTCGTGGCTTCAGCTGTGGCGGGCTTCTGCCTGCGGTGTGCCGGGGCACCGCTGTGCCGGTGACCCGCGCCGCCGGGGACTTTCGCAGGCCACCGGAGTCATTCCGGTGGTCCAATTTTTCTCCCTCCTTCACCAGCAGTCGCCTCGGGACCCATACAACACTACAAAGGCCTCCAATCGCCATTTCGATCCCACTTCATCATATCCAACTATTCCACGCATCAAGAACAAAAAAATAGAGGTGGGTTCGGACTTGTTCGTTAGTCCACAGCCACCGCATTAGTGGTTCAAAACATCAACTAACAATATCACGCCATACTGACGGTATAAATCACACATAATGAAATATTTACCAAAATCTCCTACCTTAATAAAAGATGTCGAATGTCGGCGTTGCGGTAGATGGAATTGCAGGGAAGAGTGTTGTAGGCGTCATCAAAGCGCGCCGAGGAGGAAGCGACGTCTCCTCTCTTGCCACAGAGAAGAGTATGGGTGGTGCGTCGTCGATCTTCGAGGAACTGGCGTTCTTCATCGGAGGCCGGCATTCTTCGTCATTCTTCATTGGAGACCGTCTTTCTTCCAGAAGCTCCCAAACTCTCCCGATCTCTCCCGCACAATGAAAGATCTTCCCCAAATTAAATAATAGGTTCCTCCTATTATATAATTACACACGCAAAGAAATTCCCCGAATTAAATCACCACGTTTAATAACATGTTGACCATTGATTTAAAGGAAGGGAAAGGGAAGGTCCCCATTAATTAAATGCGTTGGTAATTAAATGGGGGGTTTTCCAAATTAAATAGGGGTCTTTAAAGAGTTTATAGGAAATTAAATAGTGGGGCTAATGTGGGCCCCACCTCTCTAAAATCCACACAAGGGTAGTTAAGTGGCTATGGGCCCCACCCTTAACAACCCATTGGAGGGAATAACCACCTTATAAAATAAAAATTGTTCCGAAAATTTTTATTTACTTCTAAATTAAACCCCCAAAATTATCTTCTCTTATTTTGTGAACACAGCTACGGTAAGTGTCCCCTTAAGCAAATATCGGTGTTGTGAGTTCATCGATGCCCTCAAATTTTAATTCTGAGCACCGGTTCAAAAGTTAGAAAAACTCTCTCGTTCATTCATTGAACGTACCCGAGCTAAACTTAGGAAATTGATTCCAGGAACACCGGGCCTTGGAATCAAGTGCCGTCAAAAGCTACAGACTCGTAAAATTCAATACTATTTTAAAAAAAAATTCTTTGAAATTTCCAGGTCTTTACATATAATTATAGGATCATACATTAAATTTTTTTATCTTAAAATGTTGAAAAACCAATGAAACACAATGGTGGAAGAAAATAAGGTGGTCACATGCATGACGATCGGCCGAGCCAATGTAAAATAAACGAGATCCCTAAGGTTTAAAATAGGGTAGTGGTACTATTTGAAATCTAGATTTTTAAAAAAATATTTTTTCGATTTCATGATTTGGATGAATTGTTTTCCAATCCTTTCGGAAAAAACATAGGATCCACACGCATTAGCACCGCACTATTTTTGGTTTAGCCACATGGTTTCATCTAACCATGTGTCAACCATACAGGTAACCATAAAACTAAACCAATACATGAAATCACATAAGGATCTATTCTCAATTTGAGAAACCATGTTCAACCTGTGAAAACCCCCATTTTTAATGTATTTAAAATTAAAAATGGGTTCCACATAATTTTTTCTAATAGTGTGAAAAAATTGGACCCAACACTATAACATTAAAACATAAAAAATTTAAAATCAATCAACCCAAAAATAAAGGCAATGTATATAATTAAATAAATTAATAAAATAGAAATCAAATTAAAAATCAGGGTGTAACAATTCTCCCAAGCCTCACACCTTCTTACCCTAGGTTTTTATAAGTAAAAGATTTAATCTTTTAGAACAATAATATACCAAAAATATGATGAATATGTGGGAGGGTCCGAAAACTATAATATACCATAATTAAAGGGAAACACCATCATAAGAATACTAATAAATACCTTCATAACACCTTTTCAAACAATATCTTAGATCGATAAGTGAAACACCACTCAAAAACTAGAGACACACCACCTAGAGAATAGAATGACCTATTATTGTATCCCTAGAATTTATATTTCAACAAAAATGGTTGATCAAAGTGACACATAATCTTAAAAATATACATCACTAATAAAATTCAATGGGATAACCAAGGGAACCATAATTAATTGATAAATCACTACTAAACATCCAAGAAACTAGAATTTTATTTCATATAGAATACATAAACAGAAAAGGACACAACTAAGTGGTCCAAATTTAGTTTCAAAAAATCTACATCATCTAATAACTAATGATGAAGCACTCTCAAATAAAACTTACATGAACATAAAAAACATGTATTTAATCATGGTTTAAGGAACTAGAAATTAAGGCAACCTCAAACATAACCCATGGAATTCCATATATGATGTATATAACATAATCCAAATGTCCCTAACTAGATAAAAATAAAATTTCACTAATTATAGACTCCCAAGTTCCTACCTAAGGCATCCATGTTCAATACATAAAAATTTAAACCCAAAAAAGTTCCAAAAAAATAAAAACACCATATAGATACATGATCATTAGCGAGGAAAAAGTTTCTTAGGAATTTCCAACATCTCTCAATAACCAAAAAAACCATCTGCAGGTCAATCCAGATCAAATTTATTTCCAATATCTGATACAAAGTAAAAAAAGATCACAAAACCGAATAAAAATACCTCATGAACTCTAACAAAACTCTACTATGTTCTTCCAATATAGTAATAGAAAATTATCTCTTGAGACCTTGGAAGATTCTAGATAGTTGATGCTGCCCTCTATCTTCTTTAACCACTCCATCATCAAAATAAACCCTAGATCACTACAAAAATAGAAATGAAAACAATTAGTATCCACAATATCTATTCCAATTTTGGGATGAACCATCTAGTAGATGATCGATATCTATGAAATAAGTGAAATACCTAGAGTGTCATCTTTAGTGTGAGACTATATACCACTTTTAAAGACCTTTTTCTGAGGAATAATTTAAATAACATTAACATGATCCCAATTTATCAATGATCATTAATAAAAATAAATTTTACAAATATAAAATATGGTAAGAAACAAAAATCAAAACATAATATATCCAAATAAATTAAAAATTCATTAAAATCACACTTTAAATAACACCCTATTCAATTTTAGAAACCTATTAAAATGACTTGAAAACATTATTATAAGTTAATAGTAAAATTATACCACTAAGGATTTTTAAAAACTTCAATATATTCCCAAAACATATCATGATATTTATTTAAACTGCAAATCATTATGAATACAAATCCATTTATTGTTCAAATAATTTCCCCCCTTCCATAACACTATGTTCTAAATACTTATACATCCATTGAAATCATTTTTTAAAATAGCTACCAAGCTAGATTTAAATAAATTTCATTATAAAATACTAATTTTTAATCAAATTAATCCTCTTGAACAAAATAAAAATCAAAACACAATACAAAAAGTCAATGAAAATCTCTTTTAAGAAAATTAAATCGTATAAATACCATCTTTAATTATTTTAAAAGAAGGGAAAATAATTTCACTTTGAACTGAGAATCAATAGGGGTCAAAAATTAAATATTTGAGTGATAAATAACTATGCATGGTTTGGCGGATCATGAACAATCCATGAAATATTTCATTGATGTCCCATAAGTCTTCTTTATGGTCCTCATATGGTTTACTTGACTACGATGGATAATAATACTACCATGATTTTTCATCCACTTTCACCCCAAAACTAATGGAAACTCAAAAATACCAAATAAAACACATCCATGATTTAGAAAATAAATTTCATACAAATAACTCATAGTAAGAATAAAATATGGATCCTTGATTCAAAATCCATGTCCTGAATACCCACAAAAACTTAAGAATCATCATCAAAGTTGGTGATCAAGAACCTACTCATTATTTACCTATGGATTTCTGACTATACAATTTTCATTATAACTTATACACACCCAAAATATAAAGAGGAGTACTAAAGAAACATAGACATGATACCAATTATAATGAATCATCCTTAACTAGCCAAATACATTACCCAACCTCGCACTCTACTGGTCCAGAATGGTATTATTGATCACCAAAAGTAGAAAGTGAGTTACATAGAATTAGAGAACAGCCACCAAGTAATGGATTTTACCATAATTATTTTTTTAAAAATAGTGGAAAATAACCTATAATCTGGCATATAATTTTATTATAGGACTACCATGCGTAAGGAATAAAAATTTATAAGGAGATAATAATGAAGAAATGATTCATAACCAATATTTTTTATTATACTAATTTATATACGCATGAAACATTATCTATATAAACACACATACTTCATTACCTGTAAACATAAAAATATACTTTAAATATCATAATACATGAAATAAAACTAACATAATATAAAAACATCTGGTCATAATGGCTAATACACAACAATCGAGAATTCACCAAAAGAAAAGCCGAACAATAAAAATCGTCACCATATAGCCCTTGTAAAATCACCACCTCACGATACCACATCCCAAGTTATTATCGGATAAAGACTAATAAGATGAATGTAATAGGATCTATGAAAAAATTTAAGAGATTCATGCATCCAATGGTGTATAAATGTTGTAAATAAAACATACCCAGAAGGATCTCATCAATGGGTCTATGCAATCACTAATATTTGGCATATCAAAATTTTTCATTTAAACTAAATTTTTGAGATAATATATTATTTTAATTTTATTGACAAAAAAATTAATAAAATATTTCATTTAAAAATTTCCCATTCAAAAAAAAACTTCAATTTGAGAATAAAATAAAATATTAACTTTAATAGAGAAAACATTGAACCATAAAAGGAATAACTACATTATAGTCATTATACACCTATTAATTTCTATTAATCAATTTTTCCATTTAAAATAATTATTATAGAAAACCCATTTTGATAAGAAAATATTTTTAAATATAAAACACATATTAAAATAGAATTATGGAATCATGTCAATATCAACACAATCACCATGAAGGAAAATAAATATAACAGTTCCATAGTCAATGAAAACATGGGGATACAAATATTGAAAATGATATCACAGAATAGGAATCATCAAAAGTGGATAAGGGACATCATAATAACATTTTGTGTTAATGGGATATGGTACTAAAAATACTATAAATTGGGACAAGCTTCTAGTCTTCATTTCATCAAATCAAATTACCCAAATTAGCTGAATTACTCACACAAGCCTGAATGAGGGAACTTCCCTTCACTAAGGAATCCATAAAACTATGTGAGAATTTTTATGTTTGTGAGATAACAAGTGTAACATACTTCTATACCTCTCTTATAATTCTTAGGGTACCCATGTGGTCAGTCATGTCAAGGTCAGAAATAGTAAGTCAATGACGGTGACATGATATTATATAAATAATTATTCTCACATTGCATCTAACTCAATTCAATGAAATATAGCTTTTCTATCCTTGAATAAACAACAATGTTTTTACAATACCCACCTGATGAATGGAAAAGTCCTAAACATGTCATATCAAGAAAGAGGAATAAATTTAAGAGTCTCATATTACAAAATAAATTCCTTTTAAAAAGATCTAAATAATAATTTTTGAGAATATCATGGGATGTGATTCCATTCAATTGAATTTAAAAATATAATTTTTAGAAAAACATAACTTAGAAATATATATGTAAATTTTTGTTGAAAAACCCCCAATTTTAGGAATTATTTTAAATATAAAAAACCATATTAAAATAAATAGGCACTGCCATTAATGTGTATTTTAATAACCAATCATCTTCTATATTTAAAAATCCTATTAGGAAATATCCTTAGTATCAAAAACACCTTCAATTTCTAAACTCATTTTAAAAATATCCCCCAAAGAGTTTAATAATTCACATAGAATTATAAATAATTAATGTTTATATTCAAAACATAAACCTATAGGGAAATTTTTTATTAAAAGTTATATAATACATGAAAAACATTTCAACACCAATAAATGGTACTATGTATATGTGTAATTTAGGAAGAGATAATTATAACAAAACTCCACAATTCATGACATAAAATGACAATATAAGATATTTTATAGAATTACAATAATATAATCATGAATAAAATGTAACTTATGATTATAAGATCCCAATAAATAGTGAATATGACATTTAAAGCCCCTAAACATGAAAAATAAAATGATTAGTTTTACCTATAACCTTAAAATCAGCCAAAATGATAACTAGGGTTCATAGGAGAATATCATCCAAAGAAGAAGAGGAGAATGGAGAGAGAGTAAGTAAACTATATGAGATTAACTTGAAATATTATGGCATTAAGAAAAAAACAAATCAATGTGGAGGAATATATTATATAGGTGTTCATGCACCTAGTGGTTGATTTTGCAAAGGGTAAAGAAATACGAAGACAAAAGGGTTAGAATCAATCAGGGGAACTATTTAGAGTTAATGATTTTTAAGAACTAGGTAGACCACATTGTTTAGCCACATATTTTTCCATAAGATGAACCATTATTTTTATATCATATGACTTAATCACCAAAACACAAATTTTTTGGTTGTGTGGTCTCCCCTAACAGTGTGCCCACTACACAAGACCCCACCAAAACTAATCCAAGATTCATGGTCACCTGGAGAGCTCTGGTAAGTCCATAATTAATTATAATTAATATAATGAACATTAACTAATGTATTTGAGTTATATCTATGAAAAACCATCATATAAGCTATATCAGGCTCCTCTAAAGCTATTTGGGTGCAACCATCATATAAGCTACAATAGGCTCTCCCAGTGTTGTATGGTAAGACCCATTATATGAGTTATATTAAGATAAATAATTTATATTATAATTCCAATGATCTATATCATATATAAAATGTTTTTATGCCTCAAATATTTTATCATAAAATATTTCAATTTTTTAAACCCATAAGAAAATGATTTTTGGATATGAAAATACCATTTTTTAAAATAGATAATCAATAAATAATATAATTTTCTTTCAAAAAAAAACATTTTTGATACCAAAATACCCTAAAACGATAAATATTTTTATTCTTTTGAATGAAAATTAATTATTTTAATCGAATAAAAACTTCAAATAATGGTTTATGTGGTGAAAAAATCATAGACACCGTATACATTAAAATAGAATTTTTGTTGTTTTTTGTTATGAAAGTCAAACATTACATACAAGTATTACTATTTTTGAACAACATTGAAAAATAAAAGGAAATTTAAATTATAAAAATCTAATTTTTATATAATTAGATTTATAAAAACATTTTAAAAACATTATTTTGGAAGTAAAAGAGAGTTTCAAGGAAATTGTTCAAAGAGGATTTATTTAATTAAATGAAAACATAGAAAAAATTAAGTCATGAGCCCAATGAAATAATAAAATTTAAAAATTACAGAAAATGTATTAATTATAGATTAATTTATTATATAAAATTTTAAAGGGGCTACATGAACACCTTATATAAGAATAAATCTACATAAAATCAAAATATGTCCCAATAAAAGGATATTTAGATGATGCTTCTTACCTTGATTTGATTCATCATTCTTGTTATCTATGATCAAAAATAATAGAATTATATTAATTAATAACTTTGATAAGAAACATTTTCAATATTATTATTCCTTTTATTTTACTTATTACCATTGAATATAAATTACTTAATCACTTTAATTTATGTCGTTGAAATTTTGAGTATATATCCAAAAATGACCTCTGTAAGTTGACTATTATCAAGGATTTCATTATTTTAAAAAATAATGAATAATTATAATGAAATAAAATTCATATTTATACATAAATTAAACTTTTTAAAACCAATCAGAAATTATGGTTAAGAAAAATGACCTACATTTTGATCATGAAGATGGTAGGTCGTATGTAGGTATGAGTGACATTTCCAATTTTCAATGATAATTATAGAAATAATAAAAGAATTATTTAACATTTACATAATTATAAAATTATCATAAGAAATATTTTTTTTATTGTAACATTATTATATATATCATCCATGAAAATTATTTATGAAAAAATTATCACAAGACTTCGTGGAGGTGGTATTCCTCATATACGCGCAAACAAAGTTATTATTTTTTAATGTAAAAAAGAAAATGATATGTTAAATTTTTAGAATGAATAATATTTAATTATTATAATTATTATTTAATTTATATCACATATATTCCTTAACCATATCCTTATTTCCTTCAATATTAAGTGTTAGTGAAAAACGAATCGCATAGCTTCATGAGGCTATAGTCCACCATACACATAATATACATTATCATAACCCCCAAATAATGAATTTTAATAAGGTATATGAAATATTATAATTTCATAAGTACATATATGTTAAATATATAATTTAAATACTTTAAATCCATCATTATAAAATTCCCTGAGAGGCGATGATGGAAAAATATTGACGTTTTTTGGTGTGGAGGTAATCCACCATACAAACAAATGATGATTTCATTTCCCAATTAATGGAAGAGGATATGGATTTAAGTTATTAAAATAAAATAATGAAATATAAATATATGGAGATAATGTTGATATTATATAATAATAATTGTATAACATCTTAAGGATGTGTAATAAGATATATAATATTGATGCTTAGTAATGTACGACACCAATTCCTCAAACAACCACATTGGTTAAGCACCAAAATCATTCCCATGATTGATTTATGATCAAAATAAGGGATCTAGGTCATTATTATTGAATTTAGGAAGTTATTTGGGATGGTTTTTGTGGAACCAAATGTATTTGAATGTGTTAAGTAGACAGGAGAGGTGATATCCTTTTATAATCGGGGAGAGTGGCACACTTTTAATATTTTTAATGAAAAATGTGAACCAACATTTTTCACAATAAAAAAGGCTCCAACATGGATAACTATAGATAATTAGTCATGATAATGTTGAAATATATCCACTAAATATATCTTAGACATGTTTTATCTCATTTTAAGTGTTATTATTTTAATTTAACACCTAGAAAATCCATTTTTCCCCAACCATGAAAATTATTATTATTTTACAATTTTCACAATTCATTATGGTAAAAAACTAGGTTGATATTATTATATAATATAAATTATCACAAAAAATAATTGGTTGAAAAATTTATCTCTTTATTTCATACAACTTGGTGCCCCCTTATTTTGGTGTAAGGTTAGAAGTCAATACCCTGGGAAATTTCCTATAGCATTGTCGACCAACTAGCTATGTGGAAAGATATAATTATATTCCATGATAGAATGGTGTGCCTAGTCAAAAATATAATTACATATTAATTTTTTTACTCATCCTCTCTTCACAAGAGGTTAGAAGCCTCATTAGTGACCTTATATTCATGATTAGAAACTTCATATGGCATTGGTCTGTCCATGGAAGGAAAATTATAACTGGTTCTTGGAAGGATGGTATCAAAACCATATAGATAGGGGGTCTCGGAATAAATTATATAAATATTTTCAACGATGGCCTCATTAAAAAATTTACATGAACCCCTAACTTCAAAATATTCTTCCATTGATCTCTTATCTCTCATATTCAAAAGGATGCTACTGAGTGGGCACATGAACTACATTTCATCTTATATCTGGCCTTTTATGAATCACTATTTTCATGAAATCATCCATAATTAAAAATGGTTTGTCGGTAAAAAAATGAAATATCAATTATTGGGAAACTACCAATTTGGACAGTCCTCTTAAAGAAACCATGAATGTACCTCATGAAATGCGTAAAATAATGATTTTTTGACCTCCTGGAACATAACAATAGATTTTATGACATTATCATACTCCAACATAGTCTAGAAATTTAGAGATACACATTCATGGATGTTGATACCATGATATAGAGACTGAATAGAAATGGAAAGTTTAATTTCATGGAAAATTACATGATGTAATGTGATCAATTCACTATGGCACCATCATATATTATTAAATTCCTGGAACCTCTTCCACAAAATACAAGTATTTTTCCACTTTGGAGTATATGTAAAAATAGATTACATACCCAAGATCCAATGATTAATGCTGGTCAATACATGGTTTCAACATGTCATCAATACTAGATAGAAGAAGAGGCATTAAAAGACCTCCTAACTGGCTTTGATTATTTCCTAGAGCTAAGGAAATATTCATGTAATCTATTTAGTATCAACATATCTACCACATAACATATATTGGTACTATTGGAATTCATCACCAAGGATGTACATAGTGAGATGATGCAAAATTTCATGTGGGATTCATGGGATTCTATCATTACATTTGTTTGTTAAAAAATTAATGCCATATTTTTTGAAAACTAGTCTCCTTCCATTCATGTATGAGTCCTTTCTATACATAGAGAGGTATACACTACATCAAGAATTCCAATAGGATCCATATATAATATCTTGAATGATCTCGACATTCATAGAATTTTGGGTGTTTTGGGATGACACAAAAAACCTCGAGAACTTAAATATGTCTATTGGATCCCACTGAACTGTTCATGGTTGGAGGTTAATATTGATGGAATGACCTTCGGAATTCCAGGACCCTCAGGTTGGGGATGTTTATTTTTTACATACCATATATTTGTTAAAGGTTTCTTTCATCATTATATCATAAATGTAATTTCTTATGAAGTTTAGTTGTGGGAAGTGATATATTCTAGCAAGAATTCTATCTATCAAAATTTTAATTCCATTCATAATGGACCTGACTCTGAAAGTGATGTTAAATCCTTAATTTTAAGAAACAAGAATGTTTTATAGGGAATTTTACCTCATTTTATAGAATGTATTGATCATTCAATGAATCTCAATATAATTGTTAAACATGCATATAGGGAAGAGAATCAAGTGGTGGATGACATATCAAAGAGGGAGATTGTGAGAATTAGTATGATGTGGTATTTTAGAGTTCCTAATTATTTTTCACATATTTTGGATGAAGATATGTGTGGAGTTACCCACTCCTGTTTTTATAAGACCTCTAGTAATTCTTGAAATTGTTGTTTCTTGTTTCATTAATATATTTTAGGACCAGATTATATAGGTTCCTGGAAATTCTAGGAATGGTTAATAATAATAATTTTATGAATTCTCCATAATATTTATTGATATATTATGTATAAAATAAATTCAAATCATTCATAGTTAGTGATTATTTTAATAAATTAAAAAAATGAGAAACATTATGAACTTTAAAAAAGTAAACAAAACATGTTTTAAAAACCAGAAATAAACGTACACTATAATAAAATATATAGTTGATTCAAAACAATTTATATGGAGTAAATATAAAAAAGGAGTACTTATATTATATTTAATAAAATTTAAAATATTATTTTACTTTTAAAATACTTATTTAGTTGAAATGAAATAAAATTTGTAAAAAATCAGTATTTAACTTCATTCACCTAAATTAATTGTTTCCAAAAAATACCAAAGTTTTACCCTATGTTAATTTTTATATGATGATTTAAAAAATGTTATTAAATTTTTTACCTTAAAATTAAACAATCTAAAATTATAAAATCTAAAATTATACATTTAAATAAAAAATTATGATAAAATATTTTAATTAAAACTATTTTGCATTTTTTTTAAAATAATTACTAAATATTTATATAATAAACATTACTATATTTTTCATATTAATAAACATAAAATTGATTTATTATGAAATTTTTTGGGTAGATAAATTATTCCCCCCTTTTGGAAATTTTATCCTCACATTTTTATTCACTTATTAAACAAGTAGAGAGATTGTTCCTTAATGTAATTTTTCGATTCAAATGTGGTCTCTTCAACCATAATAGTTTTCTATAAAACCTTAACATAATTAATTTCCATATTCTTTAAAACATTCCCTCAACATTAATGAATCTGAATTGGTCGTTACACATAAAAATGATCTCTTACAACTGATTTACCTTAGTTCTCAATAAATGAGATGAATGTGGCCCAGATTTCCATAACAATGAAAATCATAATATGTTGTGTACATGAGATAAACTCACGGGAAAATCCACTCAGTAAGAAAATGATCCAACATTCTATAGGATTTTATATGGTCCAATTAACTATTTACCTAACACACCTTTTTACCAAAATTCATCACACTTTTCCATGAGATACTTTAAACAGAAATGAAAACCCACCTCAAAAGGAAGATCTTTCCTTTAATTATCTACATAACATTTCTACATACTATAAGTTGTCCTCATATGACTCTAAATAAGATACAATGTTCCAACCATTTCCTCTAACAATCCTAGTCCCATTAACTTCCTTTATCATTCTTTATCAAAAATTATTGGGGTTTGAAACCAAATTCTATATAATGCTTCAAAAGTTTCCATGGACATACTAGAATTAAGAATATTATTATAAGAAAAATCAACCAATGAAATATGATGATCCATATTTAAATCACAATACATTTAATGATAATGAATAATATACCACAATTTTACAATTGATTTCTAAAATATTCTATCATTATGATGTTGCAAAGATGTACTGAAATTTTATTCAGCACCCAAAAAATTATGAATTACTATAAAAAAATTATATATGAACATGGAATCGTTGTCTAATACAATAGATATAGGAACTCAATGTAACATATGTATCTCTATTATATACATTCAAGAAATATTATCTAAAGATACAATATCTCTTATTGGAAGGAAATGTCTAGATTTAGATAATTGATCAATAATAACCCAAATACCATTGTTACCAAATCATGTCTTTGATTATCTCACTATGAGATCCATGGATTAATTTTACTATTTCTACCTTAGCAATAGAAAATAGTGAATCAATACCTTTAGTAATTTTTTTTTTCTTTAACCTACTGACTTTTCAAACATCTCATCATAAAATCAGAAATATATATTTTTGTAATACCCCTCCAATAATGCCCCCAAGGTATCATTATATCTTAGTGATACCTAGATAAAAAGGAAATGGAGGCCTATGATATTTACTCAACCACTCTATCTTTAAATAGGAATCACATGACACTCCCAAAATTTTCCCAAATATGATAACACCAATTTCATCCACATCAAACCCATTAGACTCACCCTTATTATTGAATTCTACCCTTTCTAGTAATGCATGATTATCCTTCTTATATTAAATATTTTTTTTCTAATTTTTTTTGATTCCTTTAAACCTAATTAAAAAAAGTGGATGTCTGTACATATACAACATCACGGTAAAAATTTATCAAATCATTATCCAAAGGGTTATGTTCTAGATGTAACATGGTTAATGTAGCATTATTTTTTTGACTTAAAGAAATTTCCAATTTTTTCTTTTAATGGATGGCAATGAATCATTCAATAATAATCCTTGATTAGTTCTATACATCTTCCCCAACCCATTTTTAAATATTTTTCATTGAATATTTAATTAAAACAGTTTTTATAAATGTATCATTAAAACATCATCCAATATAACTGAATCCACAAAATTTGAAAAGAATGGACTAGAAAAGTCAATTCAAATTCATGTGTAGGGTTATTTAACATACGAGGATTAACTGAAGTAAACCATATGCAATTAACTGAAAACTCTACTTAATGACATAACCATGTCCCTTCAATGAAGCATCAATTTAGGTGAAAAATTCTCTATTTCTGGAAGGTGGTTCCAAAAATATATCATTCAAAAATCTTCTCTTGATTAAAAAATAATAATCATCACATTATTTTTAGGTTAATTTAAGTCATCTTTTGGGTTATCTTGGTTAGTGGGATAGAAGACAGAGAAGTATTTTCAAAAAAAATTTGGTAGTAACATGATAATCAATGAAAAACACAAATCTACATGATATCAGTTACTATTTACCATTCATCAACAACCTTTTTTAGAGGGTTAAAAAGTTATTCCATATTTATAAACAATATATCCATGGAAAAAATTTATTCCAAACAAATTCACACTTACAAAAGCCTCTATATAGTTTTTTTCTATCATGGTATGAAAGAAAATATATAGATTATTATCATATTCCTCTTGAATTTTAATATATAAAAAAATCATCAATAAACAATACCATTTAATTATCCAAGGTCTCATGGAAAACTCTATTCATAAAACCCATAAATATAGTGGGTTCATTAGATAACCTAATTAGAAAAACTACAAAATCCGAATTCCTATATCTAGATAGAAATATGGTATTTGGAAGGTTATCCTCCTTTACATTCAATAGATGGTACCTGAAACTTATTTCCAGAATTGAGAAATAGTAATATTCATTTAGATGACCAAATAAATTATCTATATGATTCCAGGTATACTTTTTATTAACTGTCATGTCCCAAACCTAGATGCCTCTAAAGGTGGCCATAGCATGGTTGTCCATATGGCCTCAATCACATCTCCGTGAATACTAGAGGCTACCAACAAGTAATGAGGGCCTATTCTATGTATGTGGGGATACTATTACATCATTACCATAGTATAGAACAATGGATAGATATATCAACAAATGTCATGGTAGAAGAAGATTGTAATATTAAATAACTGAGAAACTGATAATCACATACAAAAGCTAATGATGATATATTTCATGATTCTAATAAGCTAGAAAACATGGATGGAAGTAGTAGAAAATATATACTATATAAAAGTAGAAAAAATGAGTCCAAAATGTATCCCCAGTATTATGAGATCCATCATAGTCATCTTATACTATCTCCATCATAAGAAATAAATAAATCAACTGTCTAAGGAGATACACGTCCCTTTTTGCAACACCTACAATCATATAGTCATCCAAGGTGCCAATGGTAGCATGGGTAGTGTGTGAGATAAATCTTAGTAGGCCACTAAAAATGGTGTCAATAACATCCATTATATATAAAATAATCTGACACAGTGTTCAAACATGCATATATTAAAGTAAAGAAGTATTTTATTGTAAACACCCAAGTACCCAATTTTGCCCCGACTGATGTATGAAAATATAACCAGTTCATCAGTGAATTTATCTCTAGTTTATATAAATATATCCTATGATTTAATACCATCATTGAAAATATTTTATGATTGTAATGGTTAAGTATCGAAGAAATAAAAAGGAATCCTGATTATATTAATAATATTAAAGATCTTCCAAGATTATAATCAAGGAAACCTAGACCTCAAGTGTATCCAAAGCAATAATAACTATAGATAAGGTATATGGTTAAGATTGTAATAAAAGGATCTTTTACCAACGAATTCCACAATAGTGTGATTCTAACCAAGTCCACGTAATACATCCATGGTAATGTTGGAAAATCAAAAACTCGGTCCAAGGATATAATGTATTTAGAATCTTCAATGGATCCAAGGATTATATCCAAGTAATCCTATAATAGTAATGGAGTTATCCCATTGTATCATATTAGACATTCACTGATAAACTTGGATTAGGTTCCAAGGTGGGTATCACCTTTGGAAACCATTATCCTTGAATTGGAATGGAATCCACAAGTGCTCTAGGCATTACCTAAAGAATAAAAAATCTAACTCAAGTATAAACACTCTTATAATGATGTCAAAGTCCATACAAAATTCGGCACCTTACAACTGAATTAATTTATTTAATTAATCCTTGTAATGGTCATACCATCTAATAGGTTCATTTTCTTTTCAAGCCTTTCCATTCATTAGTGTGATGAGGACAAGGGGAAATCAACAATTTAATTCATTTCATATAATTCAGAATTATTTAATGTGGTTTACTCCACTACTTTCCCTTAGACATGGAAAGGGGTTCTACAAACATGAAACCAATCATTAAATCACATTTATTAAGGATAAGACTTATATATAAATATAATTTCAATTTATAATTAAAATTCGTTAAATAAATTGAATCACTTAACATAGATTTTTCATGTGAAAAGCACACTTATGATAGCCATTAAAATTAAATAGTATTTTAAACAAGTAAGTATTATCATTTAAAAGTTAAATCTATGTCACACCTAAATAGTGGTGCAAATATAGATAACAAGCTACTAAATTCATAAACTATTGAAACACTATAATTGGGGTAGTCAAAGTTGTATATATAACCACTGGTAATGAATAAAATACATGGAATGGGTCTTAAAATATAGTTGTAATGAATAAAAGAAAGGATTACAAATTAATCAGGTCAGGACTAATGGGATAGATTACCATAAAAGGTAGTTTATAGAATGAAGAAACATGATGGATGAGTTATAAACCACCTACTTCATTATTAAATGACTCTCCTCGTCCTATATCATCCTATAATTTTTCTTGGACTGGAAGAGATCTAAAAAATAGATCAACTCCCTAGAAATATGGAATACGAGTCAATATCTAAATGGAATCCATAAAAGGAAGAATAATGATTAAATATTAAAAAGGATTCAAGATCTTATAGGTGGAGATACAAAAACAAAAATAGATATCAAATCTGTCTCTAGACGAAATCTCTAGATCAATTCCTAGATGAGACAAGAAGAGATCTCAAGTGGTAGAGAATGAGTGGTTCATTCTACATGAAATATAATAGGAATAAAGGGACGATTTATCATGGGTTTTAAGGGAAAAAAATTGTAAAATCACCCAAAAGTTTCCTCTACATGGTTTGGCTACATGGTTTTCCAAACCATGTTCTAACCATGCATGTTCAGCTATAGGAAGGGGGAACCAGCATGGTTAGGCTGCACAGTTAGGGAAACCATGCACCAACCATGAAAAAACCACAACAATTTGGTATGCAGTTATTACATGGTTCTGCGGACCAACCCACATGATTTAGAAAAACCATGCTGCCTACATAAACTCATTATCAAGCCCCACACAGTTAAACTAACTATGTGGCCTTCCGATATGATTTCTTATAATTATTTGATAAGGAAATATCTCCCAAAAATATAGGTTTTGGCCTATGAACAATCTCTAATCACCTATGATACCTTCATGAACTCATTTGGAATTCATATTAGGTATATAAAATAAAATTAGACCAGAAATAAAAATATCCATATCTGAGTCAAAAAATGGTTTCTTATAGTCTTTCCCACATAAAATAATTTATCCATGAATTCACCTACCAAGGATAGTGAAACACTGTCTGAGAAAGAATCTAGACACTGGGCAATTACATCGACCTCTCGCTCCCATCTTTCTTGTTGTACCCAGTCGTGCTACCATAGATCATGTACTAAAGGAAAATACTGGTATCAGATAACCGTAGTGACCCAATCAACAATTCATATAGGATACTCCTCAAAATCATCATCAACGTCTAGCTTATCTTCCTTAGGATAAAAGGTATGATATGGGTTGGAATGATTCAAGTGAAGATATGAAATTTGGAAGATGTTGCAATACGTATGAGGTATTAGCAACAAATAGGCTACCAACCCAACATTCTCTAGCATCTCATAGGTCCCTATATAATGAGGTGATAATAGCCCTTTACTCTATATCCATCAATTCCCTAACCTAGTCCATACCAATAAGAAAACATGATCCCTGAACTCAAACACCAGATGTACTCTATCTAGATCACCATATGATTTCTTTCTAGACTAAGAATTATAAATATGATTTATAATAATCTTATCCTGATCGAAAGTATCCCAAATGTGACGAGGACATAGCAGGGATGCCTCTCATACCTTTAGCCAGTATAGGGCCAAACAAAATGACTTACCTTATAAATATTCAAAACGATATATTTTATTGGACTACCACAACCTAATATTATAGGAAAAATCAATGATAGGAACATTCTTCTCCCTATAACCATTGTAATTATGGATGCATTCTTAGAGAATTACCTCTAGAACCTATATGTCTATTCTGACTTTTCCTCAGTCTGAGGTAGAAATGTTGTGATTAGAAGCACCATTGTACCCAATGATTTCTATAAAACCTACCATAATTGTGTTGTGAAATGTCCATCCCTATCTAAAATTATAGTATAAGAGACCTCATGTAGTCAGATGATATCACAAATATAAAATCATCCCTGGTCATCAACTGAGAAATTCTCTCACATAAGAATGAAGTGGGATACTTTCGTAAGCCTGTCAATGAAAACCCATACAATGTAACTACCTCTAAGAGACCTCAGTAAACAAACTAAAAATTCCACGACAACATATTACAATTTTCAAACCATTTTTGGATGTGGATGTAACAATATTGTAGATCTATGATGCTTTACTTTCACCTGCTAACAGGTGGAACACCTAGGGATAAAGCCTGATATTTGATTTTTAATACTAGGCAACCATTATTTGTATCACATATCTTGATACATCTTAGATATTCCTAGATGAACTGCCCATTGAGAAGAGTGGGACTATTGCATCCACTACACTCTCATATTTGTAGAAACCCAGACATTCCCATGTATATGAAGGATGTTTTCTATGTCCATAAACCAATCTAGGGGTGGGTATTTTTTTTTGAAATACTCTCAAAGAGAACCAAGCCTCCAACATCTAATATTCTTACTCTTAACATTTTAAACAAGGTAAGAGGTAACTATCAAGGTTGAGAGATATGACTGCTTATGACTACCATGCCACTCAAAATGAAATTTAGAGAATATGGCCATAAATTTCCATTCATCACGAGATTATTATATGGCATGTGCCTAATTTTTCTAACTCAGCACATCTGGTCTCACATTTCTCTTTCCAGGCATTAGGAAAGCTAAAAATCGATGGACTAAAGATATTCAAAACGTCTTCAATATCTGAGATTCATGTCACCCTATGTAAAGATGAATATGAGGTTCTTGTGGTTAAAATACACCACAAAGAACTCATCCATCATATAGTTTATTGATCAATATAAGAAATAGAAAAATACTGCTAACTCAAGGTCATGAATCGTGTAATTCCTATCATATGTCCTCAAATACCAAAATTCATATGAAATTATTCTATCCTTCTACATCATCATTGTTCCTATGTTTATGAATGATGTATCTCAGAACACTATATCCTCTTCCAGGATCTAGAATAATCAGAATAGGTGCTGAGATATGCATTCATTTTATATCCTCAAAGGACTTATTGAACTCTTCGGACCACAATAACTTAAGACCCATATTTGTAAGACTAGTAATAGCTAAATCAAGGAATGATATTCCTTATATTAAATTCTTGAAATATTCATCCATCCACAAGAAACTATGTATGTAAAACATGTTCTTGGACTGCTTCCAAGAAACCAAAATAGTAATCTTTTTTAGGTCAGTAGAGACTCCGGATTCCGAGATAATATAACCAAAGAAGTGAATTTTTCCATCTATAAGTGGATCTTACCAATCCTAGAATAAAATTGATCCTCTTTGAGTGTACTAAGAATTAACTCAAGGTGGTTAGTATGGTCTCTATGTGTATTAGAGTATAGAAATATGTTTTCCACAAAGACCACAGAAAAAGAATCTAGATAGGGGTAGAACACCATATTGATCAGATCCATGAAAATGGTGTACATGTTTGTAAGAATGAATGACATAAAAAGGTACACATATAGATCATGCCTACTATGAAATGTTGTATAGGGTATGTCTGATGGTCTGACTTGCACTTGATTATAGACCGATCTTAGTTCAACATTAGAAAACACACTAGAAACTCAATACTGATCAAATATATCATCTATAAATGGAAGTGGATAACGGTTCTTGACCATAATATGGTTCAACTATATGTAATACATGTATAGACGAAGGCTCCCATCTGACTTCTTTCTGAAAAGAATATTAAAAACCTAATAGAAATCACTAGAACATATAAAAACATTGTCTGATATGTCATCCAACTACCTTGTCTTCTCTTTGAGATTAGTATGTACCAACATGTATAGAGTAATGAAAATAGAGATACTCCTTGAACAAGATCGATCATAAACTCAACCTATATCTTAGGAGGTAAGATAGAAAAATTATTGGGAAATACATACAAAAAATGATCTACTATCAGATGTAATTCATCCTAATACAATCCCTGATCCTCTATGAAGATATTGGAAATATAGGTAGTCACTCCACCTAGCCCGTGATGTTCTGGTCTAGCTCTTCTGTTTTGGACATCCCACTCACCCTTGTGTAGATAATCGATGCCCTTTGGTGATTTAAATGACACCCTACAATGGTAGAAGTCTACAAAGGTGTGATATAGAACCAATGAATCCCTCCCTAGAATGACATTTAATCCCTCCATCTCAAGATTAATGAGGTCCCACAAGAATGGGTAACTTCTACCATAATGGGAAAGTCTCTGAATTGGTTTATTTTCTATGGACATACTCCCAAAAGTGTATCTAGGGTCATGAAACCATATTAATTCTTTATTTATAGCCCATGAAATTCCATTATAGATAGGGATATGAAAGTATATGAATCAAATATATCAAATAAAAAAGATACTATATTTGAGGCTATTAGAACATTACCTCATTCTATATATGGTCTTTCTCTATGATCCCTAGGTATTGGCTGTAATTCATAAAACTAACCTGATATAAGTCCATACGAAATAGGTGGACTACCTTGATAAATATATCTCTGCTGATGCTATTGGTGACTAGGATTATGGCTAGCGTGGCCACGACTTCCTCCTATTGAAGTCTTGTCAGTATTACTCCAGCATCCTACCTAACATAGTGTATAAGAACCTACCCCTGAAGATGGATCTGATTCTGAAACCTATTCCACAAAAAAATGTTGGAAAGGTATGAGATAATTGCTTAAGATTCCCTATACGACCGCAACCCCAACACTACATAGGGTCTCTATGACATTGAGGATTTAGGTTCCCATACACTCCACATTAATGCAACCAATAGAGATACAGGTACAAGTACTCAAGTTTCCATTTCCCTAATGAAGAACATTGAGGGATCACTTTTTGTTACCATAATAAATACTGGCCCGCCTCAGCACTAAACCTATCCGCCTTGTACTATCACCATTCCTCAGGTTGTGCTCAGTGATTAGAGCCTAATTAACTATTTTAGAGAAGTTTTTTAGGTGTAATACATTTAAATGAGTATGAATAGAATATTGTATCCCATCCTCAAAGTGTCTATCATGAAAAATGTCATCACCAGATAGAATCTTTGAAAAGAACTATAACTCAGTCAAAAAAACTAAATATTACCTAATTGACATTGAAATATACTCAATATGAATGAACTCTATATCCTGGACAGCTCTCAGTGTATGAAGAAAGAACTGATCATAGAAGGTAGGCTAAAAATCCTCATATACCATTCCTTGATGGAGACCAGCCTGGGTAATCACATCTCACTAGTGCCTATCTGAATCACGAAGTATGTACACAGAATGCTTGACCGTATTCTCTAGAGGAATATTTAGATGCTCATAGATAGAAGTGGTGGCCTCCATCCATGACTCAACATCCTGTGGACCTCCATCCACCAAGAAGGTTGGAGGATGCTACTGCTGGAACTCACAAGTCAGATCATCCATTGTAGGTGAATGTTGTGGAGCACATTTCATGGACTACATTAGACGTAGGAAACTATCACAAAGCTGAGAGTCCATTTAAATAGATGGTACAATATGAAGTGCCTCATGTGGTAATCTTGGAGGTAAAAATGGAATCTCAGGGCCCACCATGTCAGGAGAATGGTTGTCGCCACCCTCCTGGCACATGACAAGAGGATGTCGATGTAGAATTTCTCTAAAAATTCCAAACACACACCTTAGAACAAGATTGGGAGAATATAGAAATAAATCAATAAAAGAAGATGAATGTAGAAAGGCTCACCAACCAGGGTATACTACCCCAACTACACACACAGAATGTAAGTGATTGTTAAGTTCTCATGTATATATTACAAGGGTTCTCATAGTTGAATGGTTAATTAAATATTGCATCATAATTTACTGGAAACCATTTACTTTTATAATTCAAGTATCACTTTTACTATTTAATTTTTCATATCATCATATATCAAGGATCATTTTCAATGGATTACCATTCCCATTGAATTAGGGACCATACACCTTATCACTGAAATTGATGTCCGTTCAATTTTATTCTAATTGACCAACTCAGTAGATTACCTATTCTAACCCACGAGGTCCATACACATAATTAAAATAGTAAATCAATCAATGAAAACCATAAATTTCACATTAAAAATATAAATACCACAACATCACTCAACAACCCCAAGCATATCAATAAATTGAAACAATGAATGCCCCTATATGACATGTAAATATGCACACCATCTAAATTCTAGGTTCCTACAATTATGTATATAACAATTCTCCTTTACATTATATCATTGGGATATGTGTGAATGAAATCATCAATCAAAATAATAAAAACAACACCACTCAAAAATTTCACCACCCAACGGTGAAATAATGAAAACCATAATTTAAGAAAAATAGAATAGTGAATATATTCATCCAACTCATCATTTTCCCCAAGAATGGTTTAGCTACACCCAAGAATGGATTATAACCAAGTTTCAAACATTCTTAATCTCCATTATTTTTTTATAAATAGTATTTTAATAAAGGAAATCTTTGAGGCCACTTTGTGACATCATAGAAATTAATTTCACTAAAGGTTCAAAGAGTTTTCTTAGAAACATAGCTTCAAGTTCATCTCCTCAAATTCTAGAGACTTGCAAATAGTCACTGGGTCCTAGGGGTTTTCCATAGGGAGACTATTCCCTCATTACCAATGTTTAGAAGATTATATACATATAATAACAAATGAAATAGTATAATTATATTGAAAAAATAAATAACCAAACAATTTATAATCGTATACAAAATATCATAATAATATATTTCATGTATCTAATAAGATGGAAAACATGGATGCAAGAAAAAGGAAATACATACTATAAAAAAGTATAAAAAAGGAGTCCAAAAACTATCCCCAATGTCCTGTTATCTAGCTCAATCATATACTAATAGATCCATCCTAAGCAATCAAATAATCAAGTGTTTAACAAGAATCACTCACCCTTGTCAAGACCTGCATAAATATAGTCAAACCGGGTGCCAATGGAATCCTAGATAGAGTGTCAGATAAATCTAAGTAGGCTACCAAAAATTAATTCTATGAAATCTATTACTTTTAATAAAAACTAAAATAGTGTGAAATCATGCATATATAAAAGTAAATCAGTACAATATTGAAAATACCCAAGTACCAGCTTTAACCCTCAGCTGGTGTCTGAACCTTTAACCAGTTCATTAGTTAGTTAAATTTAATTTTATATAAATAGGTCATGTGAGGTAATACCAACACATAAAATATGATATGATAATAATAGTGATGGATCCATGATAGAGTAAGGCATCCTAATTATATTAATAATAATGGAGAGGTTACAAGAAAATATTCATAGAAACTCAACCTAAGGGGTCTTTATCTGAGTAGAAACTATATTCTTTTTATAGGGATAATAGTGTAATACATTGAGAATATTCAAAGGAATTTCACAATAGTTTGATTATAACAGGTTCCCAGGAATTCATCCAAGGTCAGACAAGAAAATAAATGTCCATGTCCAAGGATATATCCAAGGCTCTTCATATCAGTAAAAGACATGATGAATCTATAGAGTGTATCCAGGGCATCTTATAATAGTAAATGAGGGATCCTATGGTGTCATAACTAGTCTCCAAAGATATATGATGACTAGGTTCCAAGGTGGGTATCACCCTTGGGAACCGACACCCTTGAATCAGAATGAAATCCAAAAGTACTCAAGGGATTCCCTCAGGAATCGAAAATAAAACTTGAGTCTGGCCACTAATATAATGTTTTCAAGGTCCATTTACATTTATGAACCTTAAAATTCAATTCATTTATTGAATAATGACATGTAATGGTCATACCATTTATTAGTTCGTTTGGTTCATGCCTTTCCTTTTATTAGTATCACAAGGACAAGGGGCACACACCCATTTAATTCATTTCATATAATTCATAATCATTTAATGTGGTTCACTTCAATACCTTGCATTAGAAATTGAAAGAATTTCTATGGACATGTAACCAAGCATTAAATCACATTTTATAAGGAAGAGACATATTTATAAAATATAATTTCAATTTGTAATTAAAATTCATCTATTACATTGAGTCACTTCCCATAAAAGTGCCATGTTATAAAAAAACTTTTCCTAGCCATTACAATTAAATAGTAATTTAGACATGGACGTCTTACCATTTACAAGGTCATAAAAAGGTAAACCCTAACAGTGGCACATAAACACATAATCATCTACTAAAATCTTAAAAAATGGATACACCATACTTATGGTGGTCTTAGTTGTGGTCGTAACCACCAATAAGGAATAAAATATACAGAACGGATCTTAGAACACTATTATAACAACTACAATAACTAAATATAAACTAAACAAGTTATGCCTGAGGAAATCTGTCTTTACACTTGGAAATTTATAATACGACGAAACATGATGGTTGAGTTATAAACCAACTACCATAAACCTGTATCACTATCCACATACATCATCAGCCTCTCATTTCGAATGGATTGGAAGAGATATAAATAACAGATTAATTTCCTAAATATAGGGCATATTATCGAGTATCTAATTAGAGACATTCATAGGAAGAATAATATAGAAATATTAAAAATGAATGAAGACATTACCTGTGTAGAACCGACAAGATGAATGGTTAATGAATAAGACTTCATATAGATGCTCGATATCAATTACAAGATTTGACTTGAAGAGGTATCAAAAGGTAGATAATGAGGGGTTTTATCTACTGGAAATGAAATATTAAAGAAGGGTTGGTTTATTTAGGTTTTTATGATCAAAACCATAACATCACCTAGAAATGACCTTCACATGGTATGACAACAAGGATTACCAAACCATGTTCCAACCATGCATGGTTAGAAAGAGGTAGGGGAACCCACATAGTTTGTCCACATGGCTAGGGAATCCATACACCAACCATGAAAAACACATTTGAAATTTTGTTTGATGTTTTTTCACTACCCTACAACATAATCTGCATGGTTTAGGAAATCTATACACCCTCCTTCTTCTCACTGTCCATCCCCACATGGTTAAAACCAACCTTGATCCAATCCGATACAGTTTCTTCTAATCATAATACATGGAAATTTCTCCCAAAAAGATAGGGTTTGGGCTCTAAACAACCCCTTAACTCCCCTAATACCTTCAAAAACTCAGTAGGCCTCCATATTTGGTCTATAAAAGAAAACAAAACTAAAATTAAAAGGATCTACCCCTGAGTCAAAAAAATGTTCTTACATTAACAATGACGTTAATAAAAGAACCATAGTAAATTAAAAGTTTCATTGTAATACAATTGGTTTTTTAAAAAAATTGGAGGACTGCATGGTGAATTTCTTTATAAAATGAATCCTTTATCTAACAACCCCTACATTTTCTTTTTCAATTATTAAAGTCCTACATGAACCATTTGATAATTGGGTTTATATATATAATAAATATCAGGCATTATGAAAATAGTTAATTCAACCTCATGATCATGAATAACACTTGGAAAATCATCATGACATACATTCATGTATTTTTTCACTATTGTAATATCACTAATTTCAACAGTTTATTTATTTTCAAGAATATGAGGTAAGTAACTTTGACAACCATCTCAAATCGATTTCATATCTTCTTGGTAAGTTATCAACAGAATAAAATCATTGAAAATACTGATATTATCTCTTTAAAATATAATATAATTATAAACATTATTCCAATCCATACTAATAATTCCATCAAACTCTACTATGTTGAGTTCAATAATATTTTTAGGAAATACCATTCTACAAATAATAATATGACGATTCATATAGAACTTGTTTGTTTAATACATCCACATAGAATTTTTACCAAAATATGTATCTTATTTTCTTATAGGGATTTTCACATTCAACATCAAAATTTATCAAAAATGATGGCATGAGAGGATCTATAGTCAAACAGGGAATTGTCATAATTCAAATAAATAAGTAGCATACATATCTCCACTTCACACAATGGTCCAATATCAACTTTACTAGTATAAAATGACTTTACTAAACCTTTACAATCTTGATAATGATGATTTACATCATGTGAAACTAAATTTTGAAAAAAATTAGCATATGAACCAACTCAATAGAACTAAAACTCCTCACCATTGGATTAACATCAGTTTCCCCATTATTTGGTTGTTCATGACTATTTTCTTTATAGTTAAGAGCCATGTGACCAATCATACCTCACCGAATACACATTATAGATCATATAAAACATTCCTTGATTTTTCATTTACCACACATGGAATATTTTGTGGGATTACCTCTTGAATTCTTAGTAAGAATATTCTATGTTTCCTTCTACATTAACCTTTTAATACATTTTTCTTCTCAATAAACATACACAACAGTACAGTCAATCTCAAATTTCATAGAAAGACAATCCAAATTCTCATGACATTTAAATTATTATGTGACCAAACACTTCATAAAAATGTTTTCAACCTTGAGAATAATCTATTAATTTTACTACAGGTTTCAGGAATGAAATACGGTATATAAGTTGCTAATATTATGAATTTTTATGCATATATATCTATAGATTCATCTTTGTTTTAAATCAATTCCATGATTTTTTTTCAATATATTATTGAACAAAGAATGGTAAATAATTATCAAGAAAAATATCCTTAAATTATACAATTTCCATTGAATGAAGATCATATTTACCTCTTGGATTCTTAACTAAATAACACTATAGATTATATTCTCCTTCACAATTATAAACATCAAGAGATTACTTTTTTTGTTTCATACATCCCATGACTTAATATATATTCTACAGATAATTGATCCATCCTTTAGATATAATAGAGTTAGCTGATCCATTGAAATATGGGGGATGTTTTCTTATGATATACCCCACTATACACATTTTTTTCATGGTAGATTTTGATTCTTCTATCATTGAAACCATTACCATTATATATTGTTCCAATTAATATATCACTGTGAAAAACTATTAACTTGCAGTTCCAACCATCTCATGATACTGATTTGGGAGGATATTTTCCTCTCAATGCCTTCCAAATACACATTTATTATTTCCTCTATGAAAACCATTATGAAAAAATATAGTTTTGTTGAAGAAATATTGTAATATTTAAATGATATATCATTTAAACTTAACCATAAAATAAAATATTTCATGGGTATGCTATTATCATTTTCCTAACCTATAATGTTATCTAAATAGACCTATGATATGAATAATATAGACCTGAATATAAACATTACATAATCTTGAGTTATAATTAAAAAATTAATTACCTTACATTTGAGTATACATTAAGTTTTGTCTTTTATAAAATTATGTCATAAATGATATATAACAGAACCATATAATATATTACAGACAATTATGATCAGCATCCTTTTTCCCACCATATAAAACATTTAAAATAAATAATGATTTATTTTCATGAAAAATATTCAATACGTTCAACTTAACCTCTTACTTCCCCTTACCCATCTATCAAATGATTTAAAAACATTTAAAAAATATGGGATGATTATAAATATCACATTAAGGGACATAAAAAACGCAATAAATGATTAGTACAATCAATGATAGTAAAACCAATTTAATAGTTACCTTTATCTTAAATTTTATTTCATTATTTGAAATAAAATATTTCCACATGAAAAAAACATTTTTCTTAGATAAAACATTTAGAACCCATTTGATATAAATAAAAACCCTTTTGGAAACATAGAGCTTCACAATCATAACCTATTTTAAACCCATGTCGTAAATAACTAGATCCTAGTAAAATACATAGGAGAAATCCAACAATAACTCCCTCCTTCATTACTATTAATACAAAGACCATTACATAACACATTGGAGTTATATCTAGGAGAACCCATAATAGAAGCTTTATCGGGATCACCTAGCACTATCTAGGACTACCCATCATGTTTACTATATTAGGTTCACCAAACACCATATGTTTGAACCCATTGTATTAGATGTATCAATATCACCCATTTTACTTATAATACTAAAGTTCCATACCAATAATAATAAAAAATACTTTTTTTCACTTTTTCATCCTAAATCATCTTCAAAACTCTTTGAATCTCATAAGTAAATGACTTCTAGATACCAAAATACCCCTTTATTTTAAAACTCCATTTTCAATAAAAAAATACATGTTTCTTTCAAATAACGATTTTTAGTATAAAATAACCAGAATAAAATAAATAGTGGCTTTACTTGAATAAAAAATGAAATCTATTAAAGTACAAAAATTATCAAATAATGGTTTCGACAATATGAAAATTCGTTGTGGACAAATATGTTAAAATAGGACATTAATTATTTTCATTTCTAATTAAAGTATAACATTTCAAACAATGATTCCTTTTTTATTGAAAAAAAATTTAATTAAAGACAAAAATTTCATTTATAAACCTCTCATGTCCAAATAATTACATTTATTAAATCATTTTCAAAACATGTCCATTTAAGATAATGATAGATTGAGGGAAAACCTTAAAAGTGGTTTTTTTTATCAAATGTTTTTTAAAAATTTGTATCGTAAAGCCCCTGAAATAACAGAATTTTGAAACATTAAATATCATGAATATAGATAACTTAATTATATAATATTTTAATGCGTTTTTACATTAAATTTACAAAAGAATATATGTGGAAAACAATAAAATATGCCTCAACAAAATTATATTGATATAAAGTCCCTTACCTTGAGTTTGATTCATCACGCTTGTTCTTTATCTTCATGAATAATAAACCTATGATAAATATTAAATTTATTTAGAACAATTTTTAATTTTATTAATCCTTTTATTTCACTTATTACCATGTTATATACAATAACTTAATCAATTATGTTTACATTGTATGTTTTGATGATATTTGTTGTATATGTCAAAAAATTACATAGGTAGGTTGACAATGTTGAAGAAGAAATTATATAATCATATTAAAAATAGTAATCTGGATATAATTATCATATTTATACATCAATTATACTTTTTATAACCAATTATGAATGATGTTCATGATAAGTGTACTACATTATGATCATATAGATGGCTGGTTGTACGTATGCATGAGTAACATTTCCATTTTTCAATGATCATTATGGAAATAGGGAATGTATTATTTTATATTTCCTGAATTATAATATTATTTTAAATACAATATTATTTCTTTAAATATTATTATATATATCATTAATATGATTTAGTGAAAAAAAATATTCACATCTCTTTGTGGAGGTAGTAGTCCAGACGGATGCACGAGCAACATTATCATTTTTAGTGTAATAATGAAAATAATATATTAATTTTTAAAAATAATAAATATGACATGAATATTATAATTATTTCATTTATATCACATATAATCATTAACAATATACTTATTAACTTCCATTAATTGTTAGTGAAATCGATGACATCGCTTCATGTGGTGGTAATATGACTTATACACATGCAGTGTTATCGTGTCCACCACAGAATGGAATGTTAAATTTTATATGTGATTTAATAACTAAATAATTATAAAAATGATCCAAATAATACATATATAATTTAAATGCATTATTTTAATAATATTATTTATGTGATGATGGAAAACGAATTCTATCAGTTTATAAGGAGATAGTCCACCCTGGATATGAATGATGATTTTGAATTCCATTTGATGGGAGATGATAAGTATTTAAAATTATCAATTAAAATAATAAAATATAAGTATATGAGATAAGATATTTTATATAATAAATTTTTAATGTGTTTTTTATGTTTTTGGATGATTAAATTAAATAAAGATGCTCGATATAGAATCATACCTCATTTTCAGACAACCTCCTTATATAAGCACTAAAAAACTTCTTATAATGGATTTATGATCAAAAGAAGGTAAAAAAAATCTTGTTTAGGGAATATAATAAGCTATTTGGGTGTTTATTTTCATAAAAAAAGGGTTTTAAGGTTTCAAGTAGAGAGAATATGGGGTTCCCTTTTAATAGTTAGGTGAGTGGCACACTTGTAATTTATGAAAAGAAAAAAGTGTGACCATGATTTTCACATGTCACAAGGCTAAAAAATGAAACATTAGTGATAAATAGGCATTATAAGGTATAAATATTTCCCAAAATATTATTTTATACGTTTTTTAGGTCATTCTAAAATTTTTCATTTTAAATTAACCCCATGGTAAATCCGTTTTTACCTTAACCGGGGTAATTATTTTTTACTGTTTTCAACTTCCATTATGGTGAAAAAATAAGAAGTATTTGTTAGATAATATAAATTATCTTGATTCAAAAAAGTAATAAATTTTACCATATTAAATAAATTCAAATGGAAAACCTTTTTTGAAAACAATACTCAATGATGCAACAAAATAACTGGTTTTCAGGAACACAATTTTTCAGTTAGAAGATGACTTCATGTTAATTCTATAACAAATAAAAATAATTGTATGAATATAAATTAATAATTATTTATATATTATATATAAATTTATATAATAAAATCTTCATTATTTATTATTTTAATTAATTATAATTAATAACCATTATTCATTTTAAAACATTTTTTAGAAAAAAACCCATTTTTTAGACGGAGAAATAAAAATACACTAAAAGGAAATATAAAGCTGAATAAAAATAATTTAAGTAGATTAAATATAAATCATAATAATTATGTTATGTGAAATAATATTTAAAACAGAATGGGAAATTTTATTTAGTTAATTTATTGAATTGAAATTATAATTTTATAAAATTACATATTTTCACTATTCACTAAAAAATTAATATTTTCCAAAAAACCCAAATATTTTACGCTAGATAAATTTTGATATGATTATATAAAAAATTATAATCATATTTTAAAATTAAAAATATATATATTATAAATAATTCATCTAAATAAAACAATTTAATTAAAATTATTTCATTTTTTATTTAAAAAATTACGTAATATTTTATAAAGAATATAAGTTTCTAATTAATATTAATAAACATGAAAATGATTTATTATATCATTAAATTTATTTTTACATATAAAAACCATGTTGTTTTCATGAAAACCCCCATTTTTTGAGGGATTTAAGGTTTTTTTAGCTTTTGTGCACAATTAAAATTAACCATGCCCAAACGGGGTCCCAAACACTATGACTCCAAAACATAAACAATTTTCATGAAATTAACCTGGATCAAGATGGTTTGGATAAAATGTTTAAAAAAGTTAAATAATTAGTAAATTAAAAATATAGGGTATAATATGTGAACTTCATAAGAATGATTTGAAATATCATTTGAACCACTAATACAATATTTTAAAACATCATCTAGGACCTATCATACTATTGTTATCTATATAATAATATATATTTTTAGTATTGTAATCATAGGATTTCTAGGTTATCATTATATAAGGTAGTTGTTAAAACCCTATGTGTAATAAATAATCAAAAATACATTATCATATTAAGGTAACCCAATATAATAACCCTAGTGTGACAATATATTTAATAATATCCTAGTAATCGATTGTGAAACTTTAATTGCTTCTAAAGAACTATCCCCAATACATTTTTTGTTGAGTAAACAATTCTATGAATTTATATAATTTTTAGTTATGATTTTTTAATAGTTATATTATAGGATAGGGGGCCGTTGACTTTTATTTAATTTAGAAGGTGGTCATGAGTAATTTATAAGGTCTTAATTTATTATTCTAGTGACATTATTATATAACTCAGTTATTCATTTGTTTGAAACTCTGTGGAGGTATTTATAGTATAAAATTCTATCTTATGGATTACACATGGAGGTGGTCTCAACCCCATTTGGTTTAATTGGATTTATCCTATGATTTATCTACCACATATTTTCAAAACATAAATAAAAAATAAATAATTTTATTTAATATTGTAAATTCATTTTTTTGGAAATGGAAATCTAAATATAAAAATAATTTTTTTACCTTAAAATTGTTGGTAATTTTGAATTTATTTTAGGTTATTTATGCTCACAATATCCTTGATGTGTTATCATAAAATTTTACATTTATTTTTAAATCCTTATTTAATATTAATCACGCCTGTACTCTCAAGTAGGATATTCATTAAACAATTTTTTCCTCAAAAGGGAATCTATTGGATTCAGTTGTGGTTATTTCACATTAAATATATTTTTATTATTTATTTATTTTCATACATTAATTATTATTTGTTCTTCAAAAATATATCATTGGGATATATATGCTGGTCGTTATTATGAATAAATATTTTTTATTTGTTATGATTTTGAGGGAAAATCACACTTTTTATTAGAGAAGCTAAATTAATTACATGTAAAAAATAAAATCATAATCTTGGGTTAGGATATGGAGTCATATAATACATATTTTAAATTTTAATTCAATTGGAAATGGATTATTTAGTCTCCTTATATTAAACTAATTTCTCTTTAAAATATAATTATTTAAAATAAAATAGTTTGACATATCACCCATATTTCATTTTTAAATGAGTATATTGAGAAAAAACATTAGTAATGTATATTATACATAAAATTTATCCTTTGTGGACACTTATGATTTCAAATGTTAAATGATCCATATATAATGTGCTATGAATATGATCTTATTCTAACATTTCCACTAGTATCTTGGTCGCCTTTTAACTATCTATGTGTTGGTGTAGGTCGGGCAATAGAACATGAGATAAATCATTTCATATTATAAATATATCAGTGAGTATCTATACAATTGGGTGCCAAATGGTGTTTTATTTATTACATAGTGGAGGAATTATTGAGGATAAAAATACCCTGTTAGATTGTTTGTTAAATGGTGTACACTGACTAGATATGATGTGGTTACCAGTTGTCTAGTGGGGGTGAACTAGGTACTCCATGGACTCCTTCTTGGATTTATAATTTTAAAATAAATAAATTATTCTTTTTATTTTAAATTAAATTATATATTTTCTCTAAAATTTATCATAGAAATAAATTTATGTGAGGATGACCAAGGAAAATAATTACAAGTTTTGGGTTGAGAGAATAAATAGTTGAAACTATTATAAAAAATATAACATTAATTTTTTAATGAATGATTTATATTATAAGTCCAAAAAATTTAAATATTAATTGATATAATTTATTTCATAAATTATTTAACAAAAAATGTGTTTAATTTTTATCTTACACTTGAAAAAAAACTGAACTGCCAAGAAATACTACCTTAATCCCATGTGTCTAGGGAGAGTCAAAATTTGAGATGAAGAAAATAATTATTATGTTTTTATGATCCAATTAGGTAGTATCATCTTATACTGTATAATGTTTATTATCATTATGTATGGATTGAACTTCACCCATTATTATTTTTGCATCATCCTAGGATTAATAGGGACAAACATTGATGTAATGTGACAAAAAAGAATAATAAATTAAAAAAATCAAAAAACATAAATTGATAATATAATATGACCAAATCTTATATATCTATCCCCATTTTTAGTTTAGTAATACATGGTTGAATAATAAATCAATATCAATGTGATAAAATTATATTTAACCAGAATATTTCCTCCCTTATATCATTATTATAGATTATATCATGATCATTAAGTAAAATATAATTTTCACTATTTTATACATAATAATTTGGGATGAAATATATTTTTAAAGGATTAAAATAAGTTTTTATCATAAAAAAGTCATGTAAAACTTTAATGGGTCATACGTCTCTCAATAATTCTATTTATAGATTTTTTTATAAATTATCATTAAATTGTAAAAATAATTTATAGAGATCCGCGCCTAATGTATCCTCATAACACCAAAATCATTAAAAAATATAAAAATTATAACTAAATCAATATTTTATGTATTGATTTTTCACATATAGATTTTAATTTATCCCCCATTTGAATCACCTCCAAATTTCATCAAGATTGATCACAAAGTATTCTAATAAAGAAGTTTATATATTTTTCATAAGAGAACATGTATTTTCCATTAGTTCAGAAAAATTATTCTTTAATTCTTTAAAACTAAATTATAATTAACCATGAAATACAAAATTATATATTAAAAAAAATTCATTAAACATTCAATAAAAAATAATAAATGAGTAATAATAAATCATAAAATTTACAATAAATGATTTTTGAAATTTTAATCACGATAATTACTATTCAATCATTACAAAAACATTCAAATAGGTTCTTAGTACAAAATATATCATAAAAAATTTAATTAATTGTTTAATAGGAATAAATTATCTTGTGATACATTATAGACATCAATAAATTTGTCAACACATTACCTCTATGATGGAGAATACATTTTTAATTTTTTTTACTTTAAAATGTAATTTTTTAGAGGTCATGCCTATGTGTCACATGACCCTTTATTTGTGTAGTCACCCGTCCTTAAAAAAACACCCAAATTTTAGTATTAATACAATGGTATTCCTTGATTGAAATAATTATGATCTCAGTCACCCAAATAGTTGTGGGAGTACACAGAGTGATAAAATTCATTTACCAAATAAATATTGCTATCTTATTAACAAGAACACTCAAATCATTCAAACCAACCAAATAATAAAAACAATAAAATAATAAAATTAAAATTAAATAACAAATATATTTTAATCATTTCACCTAAAAGGACTATATCTAAGAAGAATACACCATTAATTCATTAATATATAATAATCCACTAAAATAATAATAAGTTAAAACAATTTTTAAACTTATTTTAAAATTGAATTTGTGGAACCACCACCTATTATTAGATGTTCATTCATTTCATTAAGAAATATTTATAAATATGAATCGATGTGGAATAAATTTAAGGAATCGGGTTATATCAGCACACTTAAAATTCATTGGTGTTTATATTGTGATCCTTATCAATGAATATATCTGATATTAATCCAAGTGAATGTCCTTAAATGTTTTCAAAAAACACCTTTATAATTTTGAACATACAATTCGTTTTCCTCTTTCTATATTCTCACTTAATAACTTGATAATGCTTTTTTAATTATTTAAACAAGACTCTTACGTATTTAAGATAAATTATACAAAACTTATCTAACATGTTATGTGAAATTTAATATTTTAAAATGTTTTATAGAAAAACCATCATACTTGGGTCGAATAACCAATAATGTATTATCTTTTTTTATCTTTGAAAATATAACAAGATCTAAAATTTATTTAGATATCATGAAAATTATGGTGTTTCTTGAGGAATAACTATGTTGTTTTATTATAAAATCCTTGAATCTAAAAAACATAACCATAAAAACTTGAAATTTATTTTTTATTACTTTTCATATTTCAAAATATTTTTTAACTCTGAGGAAGAATTATATTTTTTAATCTACATAAGGGGATGGTTATGTCATGAAAAATAAAATATCATCCATAAGATTATTCAACAAAACAATATACTTCATGTTTATAACCATTATCAGTTTCCCCATTATATGACTAAAAAAAATCCAATCTAGGATCATAATTACATCACACCTTATTCCAAATAGGGTTCATTAAAAAGCAACATTTCCTTAAATTATGTACTAAATCATTTTTCTCATGAATAACTCATTGTATTTTAATTCTTATATAAGAGAAACATTTGAAACTATAATGTTTTTTAATTATACTATAGCATCAAGAAAAATTTTCTAATAAAAATTATTCATATTTTAATGGAATGGTAATGATGATTGGGAAATAATGGAAAGGTTTAGTGAATAATGTTATGGATTTCCTTCCAGTTTTCTAATGGAAAACGTCACCCTTTTTTCAAACAATAATAAAATATTTGACCTTATTCAAGTAATAAATAATAGTATAGGTTTTAACCTTTATCAAAACTCATTTGATGCTCATCAAACTAACTCCAAATTTCTTCAAACCATTTCCATAACCTTATATCATAATTTTAGGGACATTAAAATTAAAAACATCCGCAAATTGATTTTATCTATAATTATGTTATATTAATTAATATATTTATTAATATTATTCCACATATTTTTGTAAATTATATACTTAATTCATAGGTTTATCATGACTCTAAATGAGTTTATGAAATCTCAAATATTTTTAAAAAATTCAAAATTACAATAAAAAATTTCATATATCGATCCATGTCTGCATGGGATATGCTTCATGCACAAATAAAGTGTCATTGAGATATTTATAATATATTATTTCTATAAATTTACCTTAATTATGATACCCACAATGATACTAATAGAAATTAATTTTACAAATCCATTTTATAAGTATTCTTATTCCAACATACCCCCTTGTGATTAGAATTAATTCTCCCCTAACACAAGAGTAAATATTCTATATTATAACTTGTTAAAACTTTATTATCACTTTATCAATTTTTTATAATGTCTATATCTACTATTTAACACAGTTCCATAGTAAACCCATAATGTAAACAATTTTTGTTCATTTCATAGACATTGAATCACCATAAAGAAATATGTATATAAAGTATGATTGGATATTATAAACCTTATTAATATTTTTAGGTTGTTTAACACTACAATTAAACTAATTATTTTAAAACATTGATTTTACTAATAGTTTTGTGAAAATATCAACCACATTTCTATTCATTCCAATATGATATTCTTTAAAAAATACTTGTTATTATTTTTCTTGGATAATGGTGTATCATATTTCAATATGTTTAGTAAAATAATGTTGTATCTAGTTCTTTATATGATATATTACACCATTTGTATCATACAATTTCATAATGGTAATATTAACTCCATAACAAAGACCTATCAACTATTTATTCATCCAAATTAATCGGTTTAATAGCATTTTCATTAGGATATAATATTCTTTATATATACTTTGTATAGTACATTATTTTTCAAATTTATGCTAAATACAATACATTCTCCCAATGAATAATTCCCCACTAATCATTGATTTTTATCCATAAAATATTCTACCTACTTTTTATATAAATATACTAAAAAATATTCCTCATTTACAACGGTAAACATAAAAATATATTCAAATATACCATGACCATAGATTATTCTAAATTTTAATTTTTTAAGACATACTTCCATCATATTATTTTGAAACCATGCTACCAAAACTGTCTTCTAAAACAATTATGAACATTTCTAGATTGGACTTATCAGCCTTCCCAACCATTTTAACTACTTATATTAGATTATTATATTTTACTTCCTCATTCTACCTTATATTAGTTATTCCAATTATTAGTGTTGATATTTTTTTATATCATTAAATAGAAAACCATTACAGTAACTCTTTAGAATAATTTCTTGATAAATAAAATAATATGTACTCTTTTTATTTAATTATAGAAAGATAAAATAATTGAGTTCTATAATCATTATATTTTAAAACCTAGATCTAATTTTTTTTCAAAAATACTCCAAAAAATATTTCTTCTTCCAAAAAATATGTTATCATAAGCATATGTGTGTAACATCAATTATTCAACAAAATATCTTTTTGAAATGATATAGTGAACAATAGAAACCCTCTTAAATTATACATTCTTCATGTGTGGAACCAATAAAGTATACTAATCTTTTAGTTACATCATTGATCCATATAAATGTTTATTTAGATAACCTACCTTTCATCCATCATAAAAAATTTTAAAACCCAATGGTTGTTCAATGTAAACCTCAAATTAAAACAGTGTATTTAAAAATTCCCACTTTAAAATAATTTAATATATCTTGGATCCTCTAAGAAATTACATTATAAAAAATATTCAAATTGATTAAACCCATTCCAATAGTAAAACAAAGACAATATTTCATTTCCTCCAATTTGATCACTGCCTTGCATTCAAGTACTTCCATATTTCAGATTGAATTACTCTAATCATCATATTTATTTTTAAATTCTAATTTTCTCCAACAACATTATGATCACAAAGTTTATTTAAATAATATTAAGTATTATTATTCTCAATAATATTATGATCTTTATTCAGAGGCCTAATCCAAGACAAATCCTTTGAAGCTTCTTCAATAGTTATTTGTTCCACCTACAATTAAAAAAATATTTACTAAAAACTCCACAGAAACTGATTATTGTTTAGATTATATTTTCATAGATGATGTTTGAATCATTAATTTTATTATCATGCCTTCTAATTTGAGTAGATTATTGAATCAAATTAACTTGTTCCTCCTCTTTTGATTGAATCTAAATATATTTATTATTTGATGTGTTTTGAGGTTATATATAAATTATTTTTCCATTATTATCTTTTTTTATAATCATTCACGAATGAAAAATATATCTTTATTTCTATATCCTTAATTCTAGGAATTTATATCACTAATTTTATCCAAACTATATAGCCTCTTATTAAATAAATTTAGGATCTATTCTTAGTTTAATAACAATGAAATATTACTCCCTAAACTGTTTCTACATTATTACTTATAAAAATTTATTTATTCTATATATAGTAATAATTTTTATAATCTTTAAAATTATAAAATGTTAGTTTTATTCCATGGAACATGTCATTTGGTGTTATATTTTCTTGGCGATTTAACGAAGCCATATTTTTGGTGTATAATATTACTTATAGGACCTATTTTCAATAGTGATTTGAAATAAAACTTTTAATAAGTATTTTTCATTTCTATATTATTTACCATTTGGTTTATAATTATAAAAAGTCAATTTTTTAAGGAGTTCTCATGGATGATAACTCTTGTTTGATTATTCAATTCTATATGTACTTATCATCATAAATAAATGCATATTTTGTGTTATTGTATAATTATAAAATTTTTCACCTCCTTCCTTTTTTACTTTCATTACCCCTTTACAATATTTCAATACCCTGCATACTTCCAACATCTATTTTCATACATTGAAATACTACTATAGTCATCTATAAAAATAATAATAAAATTTTATCTACTAGTTCCCATATATTTCATGGGACTGTATATGTCAGTTTGAATCATGTCTTGAAAATTTGATTCTATCTTATTCTTTTATTTATAGTGATTTATAACTGTTTTTCCTATCATACATTAAATATAAGTCTTTTCCTCATCTCAATTGTGGTTATAATTATCAATATCCACCTCTATATTTATAATATTTCCCATTCATTATTTATGTATCTTTCCATGTAATTATTTCAAAAATATATTATCCACTTCCACTATTATGAAACATAAATTTTCTATTCAATTCATCTGATATAGATTATCATCAATCCTCCTTCATCTAATGATGGTATTATCATACTTACCTTTTATCTAACAACCCTTATGTTCAAATTTAAATTTTATTCCCTTAGTCACAAATTTATTTCAAAATGAAGATTTCATATCAAAGACCATATACAAATAGTAAATCTATATTTTTCAAATCTTCTCCGGGAATACCTATCTTATTGATGTCTATTACATTTAAAAATAAATCATTATCCAAAGGATCCATTCTATACACATGAATCTTTTTTGTTAAAACAAATGACATTTATCATCATGTCATATTAAGACCCAATAGTAGGTATCTATGTGGTACTATTCTTTCACACTTTATGTGAAATTTCAGCCACAATAGCCTCCAATTTAACCTTCAATTCAATCTATGAAACTCCAATTTGAGGTGATACCAATTTTGGATTCTTATAATTGATTTTTTCCTATATAGTCATACAATCAAACTACTTTTTAAATGGATATAATATATTCTGTAAATAAATGATTTCCCTTAGAATTATATTCATTCTATTTATGACTATATTAAATCTTTTTCATTTCCTTAATTTATTGAAATTTTATTCTCTATATTAAATGATAGAGAAGTAAAAATGTTACCCCTAAAAATAATATTTCCTTTTTCATGTAGTATATATTATTTTCCATCTTTGTGAAGTGACTTCTAGATTTTTTTTTCATGGAGTCATATTTTCTTTCCAAAATATATTTGGTTTTGTCGATTTTTTAGAGTTTAATTGGACGATTTTAAAATTTTTAATAGTGTATGAATTTGATTTATAAATTTTAATATTCATCTAGAGATATTCTAGAAAATGTGTGCAATATTTAAAGTGATTTTATAATGGGTGGAACCCCATATTCTTCATAGGTTACATATTTTAGATCTTTTATAAGGTATATGATGATGACATATTAAGTTATAAAATTAGAAAAACTCTAAAAAAATATGAATTAAAGGAAGTTACTTTAAATCATATATTAAGATGAAGTAACAAATAAATTATTATGATTCTCATGATCTGTTCATCAATGAATTTTATATCACAATGATATTAAGACAATTTTTTTTTGAATCCATCCATAGTTGGTATATTTGTTTTCAATAAGAATTTATACCATCATATGTGTGAATATTTAAATATGTGATGAAAAAGATATTATTATAGAGTAATTTGAGTTCTATGTATTTGATGAAGAAAAGATTTTATTTCAATATAGTTAGATGATGTTTAAGGAGAATAAAATTATTTATGGGAGTTGAGTAAGGGATTTTATGTTTTTATTCGGTACCAACCAACATTTTTAGATTTAATCTAAGATTTCATAGATTATAAAATTTAATTTTGAAATTTTTAATGAATAATTTAACAAAAAGTTCAGTCAACACATAAAATTTGGTCACCCTGGTGACCAAGACTTATTATCATCCACGATTAACGAGGTCTTAGTCAAGATTAGAGTGATAAGGGAAATATTAATGATGCTGAAGGGTTTGGTTTGAAATAAAGAGACCATGGGATAGTACATGTGGGATATGGTGATTATATTATACCATAGGTTTTGGAACTGCAGTTTATCAGAGAGAAATGGATCTAGTAAAACTTCACAAGTAATCCAAGGAATCAATTATGGAAATTAAGCGGTGTGTATGAAGATAAAAGATATATATGTGATAAATTAATTTTATGCATTTCTCATCTATTTAAAATATAAGGAATCATAGATATGATAACATAAAATGAAAATGAATTTTTTGGTCTTCTTACAAGGGATTTGATGATAATCTTTCAATATAGATAATGTAATTACACTATAATACAAAACATTCTCACTAAAACTATTCTACCGCCCCAAAATGAAATACCAAAGAACATGATTACTTTTTTAAGAAAGGAACACCAAAATAATGGTAATTATGAAATGAGAGATATATAATACCACACCATAGAAATAATATATTTGTGTTGATAATTAATTTTGTTCTTTCAATGAAAGAGATAAGATAAAATTCATTTCTTGGAAGCTCTTCCATAAGAAAATTATAAATCTTAAAGGTCATGTGGAACTCTCCATATGCATGAAAAATTATTTCAATATCAATATATTATAAGGATATAAAAAACAAAAAAATGAAATCAAATCCATTATAATCCTTTGGTTACTAAGAGTGTTCTAAAATAAGAAACTCTTCACGTATGATTTTGGGAACAAATTATTACAATCATATTAATTTTGGAATATTACTTTTATCAAAAGTTATAACATATTATGTATTTGAATATGGATCATAAAACATTGATAGAAAAAGGTTTTACTTTTTATGACAAGATTATATATCATTGTATGATACAAATTTGATTATATGTATTTGATCATATGATTTTCTTTATAGAAAATTGAAGAGGTGATATTTTAAAGGCTTCCAAAGGCCTAAGATACTACATATATGATGTGAAGGAACTGATCTTCATGAAAAATATCATCATTAAGACTCCCTAGACCCACTCTCTAGATTTTGGTGATAAAAACACAATAATTTTTTTTTAAATAAAATATTAAATACCACTCAAAAAATATATTGTCCTTATATTTCATCATTTATGTCTAGATAATTAGAGTATTGGGATTATTAAAAAAGTATCTCACTAAAACATACATTTTTTAATTTAAATACTTAAAATACATCTTTGTAATTTCTTCTAAAAAAATCCATGTCTTTATGAACTCTCTCCAAAATAACTCCAACTCATATAAAAAGTCATATGAATAATATTTTAATTACCAGGGGTGAATGAATTACCAGTAATTGGTTTAAAAATCAATTTATCTCATTCTAAAATAGACTAAAAAATTATTTTAAAATGTAACCTTCAAAAAATGAAAACATTTATTAAAATATAACATTATTTAGACATAAATTTAACTTTTACATGTAAAAATACAAATAGAGTTTTCAAAAAAAGAATGTATAATTGTATGAGAAAATATAATATTTTTAGAATTAAAACACTAAAAACACTTCCCTTAAAAAACTAATCCTTAATTAATTACAAGTATCAAATTTCAAAAATATTTGAAACCATTGAAAAACATAAAAGTAATTCTTGTTAAAAATAATCCAGTTAATGTTTTATGGGAAACACTTTGTAAACCTGAAAAGAATGTTGAGACAAAATTGAACACTGAAGGACATATAATACCTACTCATCTTTGGTGAAAATGTAACTTCTGGTTTGGGTTCACACCCTTTTAATCATCATGTTTATGAAGTTTGTGCATATAATATTATAAAAAAACTCTGGGCTTTCCATTTTATTCTAGTGTTTTTATCATCTTTTTGTAAATATATGACATTATATATATAAGATCAGAAATATACGTATATTGATACATATTTCATAATATGTAGAAACAAATTTAATTATAATAAAACTATAAGAAATGTTAATATAAGACATTCACTAATCATAAAAGTGAGAATACATAATTCATGGATGAACAATAATTTAGAAATATGGAATATCCATGGGAAATAGATAAAATTTTAAACCCAAAAAATGATATATTTGGAAAGCCAAATGCCCATAATTTTGTTTTTATAAAGAAGGATTTTAGGAAACATTAAAATAGTTCATTAAATTGAAATTTTTTTAAATTTTAATTATTGAATATAATTTAACATATAATTAGAGTACTAAAAACAAAGATTTTTTGAAAAAAAGTTCACATCAATTGATAAAATTTCAAAAAACAGTTAAATTCTATTTCCAAATTTTGATCTCCTCTCAAAAGAAATTTTAAAACAGTCTTTAGGATGACTTTTAAATATGGATTATTTATTGAAAGATTTTAATACAAAGTTTTTATAAAGTAATTACTCAAATAATTTGTTTTGGAATTTTTTTAAAATATATTAATAAAAATTTTTGTTTGATTATAATGATGATCTATTTTTGGGGAAATTTTTAATGAAATTTAAAAATAATTTTCTTTTTTGATATAAAAATTTTAGTTCATAAAAATATAATAAGAAAATAAGGGTTACCCTTATAATGATCATTTGATTAAAAAAATTAAAATATCGATATTTTAATAAGAAGTATATGATTGAAACATTTTAAAATAGTGTTTTAAAAAAATAACCCCCTATCCTAAATCACAATGAAACCATATTACATTTATTCTTATTGAAATTGAACCCCTGTGACTTGATATCATTCACTCAATAAACCTATATTAAACCCTAAAATTCATTTATTTTTCATGAATCTTAATAGATAAGAATTAGTGAACCAATAAATGTGGATAGACTTATTTAAAACTAAAGCTCATTATGAAATACAATTTTTAATATAATATTATTATTTTTACAAATTATTTAAGGCATCCCAAAAATAGTGATGGAAGTTTTTCTTATCAAAAATGTCATACATGTATTTTTTCAACTACTTTTTGGTTCCCATTATATATATATATATATATATCTAATTACACACTATGAAAATTAACATTTTGTTTTTATTCATTTTTCATCTATTATTTTTATTAGTTTTTTATTTCTTAACTCTAAAGGTATATTATATATTTATATAATATATTTATAGACATATATATATATATAAATTTTTTTTACCCCCTTTATGATGTTCCTTACCAAAGACACCGCTTTCATATATGATGTATACATTTTTATTTTATTTTATCATTTTTACCTATTCATATACAACATTTATATTTATATTATATTTTTTATTTTATTTTTTATCATATTTATTTTTTACTATGTAATTATATACAATTATATTCTATTATATATTTTTTTACTTAGGATTCATATATATATACACCCATTTTAAATATTTCATATATATATATGTATGTATTTATATTAGTTATTAGTATATATATTTATTATAAATATTCATATGAATATATATTTATTTTTATTTATATATTTATGCATGTATCTAAATATGTATGGGTTTATGTATGTGTGTTTGTGTGTGTATACACCACTTTTGAAATTTTTAGTTTTTTCATTTAGTTTTAGTTTTTAAAAATTTATAATTTATTTTATATATATAACCATTGTAAGTAAATATAGATATCATATATATATATATAATATCATTTTAGAACCATTGTATTATAAACACACCCTTTGTATTTTAATCCAGTAAATATATATATGTATATATACATATTGAAATTTGTAAAAAAATTCTTTATTCATTCATATTAATATTTTTTTCTATTCCATTATCAGTTTTAATCGATACTATATAAATATTATACCACTTATACAAATAATTTTTATCAATAGGAATATAGTTTTCTGAAATAATGTAATATGATTATAACTACATTGTAATTTAGGTAAATTTTATCATATTTTTTCTAATCACCACAATTTAATACTATATTTTAAATTGAATTTTTAATTTGAAAATTATACTAAAAATATTTAATCTAAACCCTAAATAATGTTTCTATAATGATAAAAATATATATTCTGAAATAGCTATGTCGTTACATCCCATCTCTTAAATAAATTACATCATCACAATTTAAATTATATATAATTAGTTTAATTTATAATTAGGTAAAGATATATATATATATATATCTGAGTGTCTGTATTTTTTTTCAAGATATGTGAAAATAAATGTAATTTTAGTGAAAAAATATATATAATTAATCCATGAAGATGTTTCACTATAAAATATAGTTATACTTAATCTTAGTTCCAAAATACAATAACCTAAAAAAAGTCCATAGGATTATCTATTATATCGTAAGGATTCTAGTCCTAAGATTTCTTAAAATGACGTAACCAAAAACATCAAAAAAATTTATAACCATTAAATTATCATCGATATCTTAATCATGAATGTTTTATAAACATTTCCTTTGATTCCAACTAAGATACCTCAGACCCATGCTTCCTTGTTTAGGGTTAAAAACATAATATATTTTTTAATTAATAAAATATAAAAATATACATGAAAAATATACTATCCTTAGATTTTCAAGGATTTTCAAGGTCTAGTGTTTTGGGGGATTTTGAAAACTAAATCAAAAAAAATATCACCCAAACATAATTTTTTAATCTAAATACTTCAATAACATATCTTCCATATCCCTATCAAAAATATATGTATTATAGACCTATCTCTAAAATAAATATTACCCATAAAAAATTTTATATGATAATCATTTTTAATATTTGGGTGTGAAAATGGATCTATAAAAACTTATCCCCATATGCACCAATTTCCATTGCAGACATGTGTTATCCCCTCAATCGGGCCCACCCATATTTCAAAATGGATCATCACACTAAATATTGTCCCGATTGTTCACAACATGTTCTATAAGTGTGATTTTTCCTCACACACACCCTTGGAAATTTTCAAGGAGATCACCCATCCTGATCACTACTCAATGCAAAACACAAAATTCTGATCATGTAGTCACTTAAAATAAAAGGTGCATCTTGTGGACATAGGTAGTAACATTTTGTATTTTAACCCATTAAAATTCGAGGATGTTATATTCACCCCTTATAGAAGAACACACTTATTGTGGAACCTACATATCAACCTAGGAAGTGTCACTACATAACTAACTAGAATCCTCTTTTTATACTAATGTATCAACTACGCCTTATTAGAACCCTAGTTACCTCATATAAACATGTTGTCCCATCCCAAGGCCCCACCTATATACCTAAATTTATTATCAGACTAATGAATACACCAACAAGATATCATAGGTTTATTTAGTGTTCATTTTATTCACTTACACACACCTTGGGAAACATCCCATGAAGTCACAAATCATGATCAGTACTCATGGAAAAAATTATTTAAATGTGGATGTCTAACCAGGCATGCAATATGAAATAAAGGTTCACCTTATTTACATGGGTTGTTACATTTTTATTTTTACCCATTATTATTTTAGGTTTTTATAGGCTTCTAAAGGGTTTATAAAATCGACTAACCCCTTTAGAAAAATTCTAGGAAAATTTCATTGCAAAAACAAAAAATAAAAATAAAAAATTATATTCAATAAAAAATTATCTAAACATAAAATTAGCTTCTAAATTTAAAAATATATAAGGAGTATTTTAAAAATAATATAAATTTTAGGATCATATAAATGATTTTAAGGAAAAACAATACTAAAACCACTTCTGTCAAAAACCATACCTTGAATAAATTCATGGAATCTATTACAAATAAAAAATTAATAACTATTTTCATACTTAAAATAATTCCCTTTTAGAAATATTTTAGTGATTTTTTCCTAAAATAATTCACATGATTAGAAACAAATTTGACACAACATTGAATATTTATTGATGTATAAGGCCTAACCATATTGGTTGACATCATCTTTATAGGTATGGGCTTAATCTCTATTCACTATCATGATTAAAAATCTAAACCACCGAGTTCTAAAAATTTATTTTTCAACTTCCCATTTTCCACAAGATTTTTTAGTCACTTTTTTAAAACTATAACAATATTTATATGTATATACGTATATATAAATATATATCATTAATAAATAATAAGAAACCAAACTACATGATGTTAAAATAGTAAATTGAGATAATATAAGACATACATGGAATACCAAAATCAAAATAAATAGTGCATGATTATACAATAAGTTATACATAGACAACATCTATGAAAATTAGATAAAATATGAATCACATAAAATGATATTTTTATAAATCCATAAAACCTTAATATTTTTTAACAAAGAATGTTTTCAGGAAACATAAAAATTATTTTTTATCTTAAAATATTTTTAAATCAATTTTTTTATAAATTAATTCCATATATGATAATGGTAATAAATAAATCCATTTTTAATATTATTCCCATAAAATGAAAAATTTTCCAAAATGAAAAAATTTCATTCCCAAATCATGATCCCATTAAAAATAATTTGAAACAATTTTTTTTAAATAATTTCTAAATAAGAATGATATTTTTGAAACATTTTAAAAAGTATATTTATAAAATAATTCCAATCACATAAATATTTGAAAAAATTTAAAACGTCTACATAACAATATTTTTCTCATTTTGACATATATCAAATTTTTGAAAATATATGGAAACAATTTCAATGTAAATTTCTCTTATAAAATAAATATGATAAAGGATGTATTATAGTTTGAAAATATTGTCTCACCTTACAAAAAATATTATAAAAAAAATCATAAAGAGGATGTATAAATAATAAGGATATGAATGAATCATTTTACAAAATAGTTCTCAAAAAATAGTTCCCCCTAACCTATAATACAACCAAAATGTAATCTAATCATTCTTCTTTAATGTGTACACATTATACATGATCTCCTTCACTCACATGACCTCATTGAAATAGAAAAACTCATATATTTTCTGATTAATCATAGTTGAGATCCTATTGAATCAAAATATTTATGTATATTCTCAATTACAAGTGGGGTGGGTGGATTGTAGGATTAAAAAAATTCATTTTTAACATTAGTAAAAATATGTTTATCAATATTAAACAAGATGAATTCAGAAACCCTCTTCAGTTCTTAATCAAAGGGATAATTGGGAGATCCCATATCCAATTATAAAGAACCAAAACTTAAAAAAATTTATCTTTAAAGAAACTAAAGAAATTTTAATTAAGGAAGGATTCTACCTCAAATAGTATAAAATATTATTTATCAGAGTATAAAAGTATAAGAAAGTATAAGAAATTCATAATTTATTTCTTTAACAAAAATATACATTTGAAATAAAACTCATAAGAACAACAACTAAACACGTATAAGAATTATTTAACCCTATGTGAAGGGTATCCAAAAACCTTGGATAAAGGTCTCTTCATTTATATTTTCAAGAAAGACTATCTTAACCACTCCAAGGTAAGCCCTATAAAAGAGTATTGCATTCTGTCTTGTTATCCCTGTAAGCCATCAAACTTTATGGTAATCGGAACATCTATCTTCCTATCCCTGAAATATCTCAAACTTTAATGTAGTCCAAACCTATGTCTTCCTATCCCTAGAGGCCCTCAAACATTAATCCAGTCATCAAATTTATATTCCTATCGCCAGAATCCCTCGATTATACACATCAACAATCAGAATCTCACTAAGTAGACTGAACAAGTTGTTCACAACATTCACACAAGGCATGTTGAGTAGAGCTCTCATATCACAAGTTATATCTCTAGAATTCAACACATACAACACCTCTCAATGTGTTTAAATGTCTGTTGAACTTTTCAAATGGCTTGGGTATTTGTATAAAAATATCCCAACAATCATCTCCTCCTCTGATGATCACAGTTTTCCTGGAATTTCAGAGGGACCTGGACAGGTTTCACTCTACCAACAGTTAGTTAAAAACATATTGTACAATATCCTTTCATTGTAACATAATCATGTGTACGAAATAATATCATGTAATAAAAACATTCCCATGTTTAATGAACTTTAGTAAAATAGGATCTGATAATGTTACTAAAATATATTAAAGAAACAATTTAACATTAACAAGTATGAAAAATCAGATACATAATATTATGGGAAATAGATTCTAAATATATATATAAAAAAAATCTCAAAAAATAAAAATCCAGAGTCTGGTTTCGAATAGAAATAGAGTTTGATTTTATGAGAATTCAGATTCAGAATTTCTAGTAATTAAGAGTCATAATTTCTATGAATTCGAAGTTTGAATTTTAGAGAATTTAGATTCTAAAATTTTGAGAATTTGGAGTCGTAATTTTGAAGAATTTGGATTCTTAATTTAGCAGAATTCAGAGTCTGAATATTTAATAATTCAAGGATAGACTTTCTAAAAATTTAGAGTCTGAATTTCTGGGATTTTAGAGTCTGAATTCTTGAGAATTCAGAGTCAGATTTTATGATAATTCAGAATCTAATTTCTGTGAAAATCGGTGCCAAAATTTAGGATGAAATAAAGTCTTAAAATAGTGAGACTGGATATCTAAGGAACTATAAGTATCTGAGTTATAGATTATACTTAAAAGAATTTGTTCTTAATGAAATTTGATTAAACTAGGATAATGAACTTTAAGAAAAACATGTAAAATTAATATAACGGATAAACATGTAAATTTATTTAGAGAACGAAAATAATCTTTATGGAAAAATTGTTTGTGATTTTCATAACATAAATGAATAGAGAATTTATAAGATAGATTATTTAATTAACAATCTCCCCCGTTTTGGAAATAATAAACCACTTTTTGAAAAATAATATTATGTTTGAAAAACATTAAATAAAAACTTATCTCTCGTATATTTGTGTCTTGGTGAATAAGAATGACCCCCTTATGTTTTTTCACCTTAAGGATCATATTCCCTAGCTTAAGAAATTATCTTGGAAAATAATTTCCATTTCTTAAGAAATTTTTATTTTATGAGTAAGATCCCTCTTTCTTAATAAAATTATTATTTTGATTAAACTTTCACTAAATATTGTATTCTTTTAAACTTTTCTCCACCTTTTTATTTAAAAAATTAATGGAGGAGTAAAAAATTTGGTACCTGAATGGTTATAAAAAATTCATATAAAAAAATTATAACAAAGATATTTCATTAAATTTGAACTAATGACCTTAGTACAATAAAAGATTAGTGTTTTAAGATAATCAATTTTCCTTATTCTTTTCCGGCAGAAACTTTTTAATGATGGCCTTCATCTTCTTTATCTCCTTATGATATTATTGGTACTTCGTGAGTAAGGCTTCTTGATCCTTGTTCTTCTTATCAAGAAACTTAATCATTTTTTATATGAGTTCCTAACTTCTTCATGTTATTTGAGTTTCTCTGCTAACTGATATCTAGATTCTCTTTCTCTATTTCGACTAATAGAAAAAAATTCTAGTTTTCCATTAACATCTCTATTCCCTTGAATCTGGGTAGATTTATCTTGATTCAGCTTCTCAAAATGATTATAGATACTTTCATCAGATTTGTTAAAATATTCTCCAACTGAATCCATCTAACCATCAACTATGTAAAGATCATCAATAACATACGTCCATCAGTTTTTTATCCTCTTTCAAGACTTTATATGAGATTCATAGATGATCATGAATGTTTTAAAATATGTTTCTTTCTTCCTTAAGTTTTCAATACATAAATTTATAGAATTTTTCGACTTATTGGATGACTACTAAATAAGATGAAACAACAATTCAATTTTTTGGAAAAAGTTATTGAATCAACATGTTTCATCAAATACTGAACCACAAAGTCATTTCCCATGGACAATAATGATTTGGAATCTGAGAAAATTTTCCCTAGAGGAGTATCTTTAACTTCTTCATCATTCTTCGACTTAGATAATCCAACTATAACTTTCTGAGGTGTATCAAGAAGTTATAACTTTCTTTTAGTAATAACCTTTTCCACCACACTATCTACCTCATTTTCTTTTTCTTCAACATTAACTTCTTCTCTATCTTCTTGAGTAATATCATCATTATCTTTGCTTTATTCATTGTAATGGACTTTTTTTAACTTCCCCTCCTTTAGAGTTTTCCTTTTGTTTTTATAAATCTATTTTGGTTGATGATTCTTGTGATGTTTTTATTGAAAGTTTATCTAAACGAATCTCTTTCTATGGATATTATTCCACCATTATGATCAGGTCTTCACTTTCTTCCCACTATTCTTCTTCTTTCTAACTTTCTTCTTCTTAAACAATATATTCCATAAGTGAATAATCCTTCAAGAAGGCTTCTGGTACCTGAATTTTTTCTAAATATTTATCAACATCTTACAATGAAGATTGAAAAACTTGAGCCTCTGATTCTTTTTCTTCCTATTTCCCCCCTTTAATTGTCTTTCATGATTTTCAGAATCAAGAATCTTTACGATCATAGCCTCCACAGGGTCAATCCCAAATATAGGATCACCTTAAATTCTCTTCTTCTTCTTCGTTTTCTTCTCCCTCTATTTAGAAACCACATCATCAAAAGTATTTTCCTACTTTGTCTTAGGGGGTGCTCACTTTGTTTCCGGAATGGGTTTGGTTGGTTGGGCTTCATGATCCTTAGCATCTCCTTTCCTAGATCATTCAACAACTTCAAATTTCTTAGCTTCAGGATAATTATTCTTATAAAGAAAATCATAAAACTCACTAGATTCAATAATGAATAGTATTTTCATCTTTATTAGTGTATCATCGTTGTGTATGATAATCTTGAAACTCTGATACTTTAAGGTGTAGGGTCACTTGAAAATTTATAAACATAAGACTATAATCTTTGAAATCATCACCAAATACATCAAAATACGGGACTTGATATTTCCATATTAGTGTTGCTGATTTTCAAAAGGATTTACTTCACCAGATCTATCTTCCTTAGGTTCACCAAGAAATCTAAGAGAAAGATATAAAAAATCTTGAGTGAGTCCTTATAACCCTTCATTGGAATAAGGTAACCTTGTATCCACAATGATACCAACCTATGGTTAGTTGAGAGATGGGAAATTTTGGGTTTCTTAAAACTTTTCAACCAAAAGTCACTATATAGCTTTCACCTTCTCAAAAGAACCTTCCTTATCAAGTAAACAGTATGAGAGGAGGATTGTCTCACCTTCACGTGGAATGTCAAGGATATTAATGGCCTTTTGAAAGATAGTGAATATGACTTTCCATAACTTCTAAACATGAACATCTCATTTCCTACTTCTTCATAGAAATGAACTCAATCATAAAATTCCAATACATGGTCGGGGTACACCGGGTCTAGATTATTTTCCATAGAAACACACACACTTTCCCATACGTTCAAATGGATAATATTTTCAATCAAAGAATCATACATAGTGAAGAAATTTTTATCTATTATCCATTCCCAAAACATAACCCAATCGTTGGGTTCTATACTTGACTAGGACTACATCAGAGTTTGATTGGAAATTTCACGTGACATGGGAATGTAATGAAATGAGGAAAGTGGAATGGAACACTTGTAGAGAGGTAGAGCTTTACTGCAGAAGGTTGAGAGAATAGATGTGGGACAAGAACATAGGGTCCTTTTAATTAGGCTTCACATTGACATTTCGAATTCCTTGATAGATCCAATGATTGAGATTATCTTGATCTGATCTGACAGTTCATATTAAATCTGAAGAAGGATTTATAGATTCTGATCATTTTGGGTTTTAAGAAAAAATCGGTTTTAATGAATGTGAATTTGATAAAGTTTTCTTAAAATAATATGAAAATACCGACATAGAAAAAAAATGAAATTATGAAGATTTATGTAAGGAAAAATACCTTCTAGATTGCTATGAAATAATTGTCAACATTGATAAGGTCATTCTTGAAGAATTTAGGTTTTTAAAATTTTATTATGGAAAGAAAAATAATTAGGTTCTGAGAATTTTATTAAGGAAAGAAAATTTTTAGGTTCTAAAAATTTGATTAAGAAAATATAAGAGTAAACATATGTACTTCCCCCTATAAAAAGGAGTGTCTTAATGTTAGGAAATAGGTTTCAATAAAAAGTTAATATGGATGATTACCTTATGGTTATCAGCACTATCATTTCTTTAATATATTCAAATCTATCATATGATAATGGTTTTATAAATATGTCAAAAAGTTGACCTTGCATTCTGATAAATTAAAGAATGATATCTCTTGTAAGTGTGTGATACCTAAGAAAGTGATGTCTAATATTTATGTGATTTACACAGAAGTTATGTGCAAGGTTTTTTCTTAGGAATATGACACCAGTATTATTACACATTATCTATGATTTGGTAATACTCATGCTATAGTATGTGAGTGTGTGTTGCATCCACAACACTGTATCACAACAAATTCATGCTGCTATATATTTAGCTTCAACAGTGGAAAGTGATTCTGAGTGTTTCTTATTGAATGAACAAGAAAAAAATTAATCTCTTATGAAATAAAAAGTCCATGATTTACTTTTTATATCCATTCTACATTCACCAAAACCATCATCCACATTAAAAAAAAGCATTTATATATGAATAGAAAATTAGTAAATCCATGGTTTCCTTTAAATAGAAAAAAATATTTTAACTACTTTTAAATGATATTACTTTGTATTATATTGATATCTTGAACATAATCATACTGAAAATGTTAATTCTAGATGACTCGGTATTAATTATAATAAAATTCCTATCATACCTCTAAAATATGAATGATCTATTGGTTTCCAAACTTCATCAAGATCAAGGGAGTTTGAGGTACTAATTGGAGTACTTATAATTTTAGTTTTGTCATATCCATACATCTTAAGAAGATATTTATTATACTTATGTTGAGATATATACCTTTCTTATAGTTTTTGAGAAATCTGAAAACCAAGGAAAATGTGAACTCACCAATCATACTCATTTCCAACTCATATTTCATGAGATATACAAATGAATTAATTAAATATTGCTGAGTTGTCCTTAATATAATGTCATCAACATAAATTTGAACAATCACAAAATTTCTCTTATCATTATTTATAAAAGGGTTGGATCATAAGTTCCCTAAACATAATTGTTTCATAACAAAAATCATGTAAGACTATCATACCAGACTCTTGGGCATTGTTTAAGCCCATATAAGGCTTCGGTAAGTTTGAAAATATGTTCAGGAAGTTTTGTGTCTTCAAAAATAAGAGTTTGTTCGACATAATCATTCTCTATAACATATTCTTTATGGAAAACACACTTTTATTCAATTTTAAAAAGTTTAAAATTAAAGACTTCTACAATGTACAGTAGTATAAAAATATGTTCAAGTCTAGATAATAGAGGATAGGATTCTTTATAGTCTATTACTTATTGTTAATTATAGTCTTTAGAAAATAATCTTGGTTTATTTTTTACAATTATTACATTTTCATCACATTTATTTCTAAAGACCCATTTTACACCAATTACAAAAGGTTCCTTAGGTCTTTCAACCAAGGTCCATACCTTGTTCCATTAAAATTCATTTAGTTCATCTTGCATAGATTTAATCCAATCATAATCCCCTAAATATTCATTATTTATTTTAGGTTCAAATTGGGAAATAAATTATATATGTTCTACTTCATTTCTTAAAGAACTTATAGTCCTTATAGGTTGATTTACATCACCAATGATACTATCAATGGGATAATTATTACGAAATAACTAATTTGGGTTTTGTAAAACCTATTCATCAACATATTCTAAAAAATATTCTAGGGTAAATAATTTATAAAATTTTTCTTAAGTATTATCATTATTATAATAATCTTCCATTGAAGGTCGATAATTAGTTTTTGAAAACACAACGGAAGTTGTAGTTTGGGGTTTTTTAAAAACAAAAGTACTTGTTTCATCAAATTTAACCTGTACTATTTCTTCAACAGCACAAGATTTTTTTTTAAAAACCATATTATCCTTATATGTAGTGGAATAACATAAGAAAATTCCATCATCATATTTGGGAGTGAATTTATGTAAGTTATCTTTAGTAGTTTGGATGAATAATTTTCATCCAAATACTTTTAAGTATGAAACTTTAGGTTTTGGACCAGTCCACAATTCATAAGGTGTTTTTTTAAGAAATGGTCTAATTAAAACTCGATTTATATTATAAGAAGTAGTACTAACTACTTAAACCCCAAAATGCTTACCAATATAATAATCACTCAACATGTCTCTATTTATCTCTTGAATAATATTGTTTCTTATTTCAATAACACCATTTTGTTGAGGATTTTTTAGAGATGATATGTTATGAGTAATTCCTTTCTTACTACAAAAAGATTCAAAATCTGAATATTCAAATTCTCTACCATGATCACTTTGAATAGTTATTAATGAAAGGTTTTTCTGATTTTTTACTTGGGATAAAAAGGATTTAAAATAAGAAAATTATTCAGATTTCCCTGCTAGAAAATGGACCCATGTAAAACTAGTGAAATCATCATCTCAAAAAAATAAATAATTTTTCATCAAATACTTCTTGTTTGTGTTGGAACGAAAAGATCCATATGCACTAACTGTAATGAATCAGATGTTTTGACTTTTATAATTGATTTAATGCTTTACTTATGTTTCTTTCCATATTGACATGGATCAAAAACATTCAAAGAATCAAATCTATACACAGGTAGATCCTTAATAAGTCTTTTTCTTGAGAGTTTTTATGAGTTCCTAATATTATGATGTCCTAATATTATATGTCATATCCAAGATTGATCTTCCATTTCACTAAGGAAAGGTACGCCATGGCTCCTATGGTCTTCTATGTTCAGTGTCTAAACATTCTTAATCCTATGGGTTTAAATAATAAACTCTTCCTTAAAATTGTGTACTAAGCATTTATCATTCTGAAAATTCACAAGGTAACATTCATCATATAATTGAAATATCCTTATAAGGTTGTTCTCAATACCTTTAACAAATAATACATTTGAAATTAAATTTTTCCTTGAAGAACAAGGGTACCTATACCAACAATTTCTCCCTAAGCATTATCTCTAAAAGTTTTATTTCCTCCTTTCTTCATGATATTATTTTCAAATAAGTTTTTGTTACTGGTCATGTTCTGAGAAAATCCACTATCTGAGTACCATGTATTATTGTTCGAATTTTTTTTTTCAAAAAAATAAAATAGTTATACTATTGGAATCCAAACATTCTTTCATCTAGAAATGATAGAAAATAAAATCTTAGGAATCCACATTTCTTAAAAAAGTATGATTTTTGAAACCCTAAATATTGAATTTTATTCAAAGAACATTTTTTCTCCCAATTTCCACCACATTGACAATTAGTGTTGAAAGAGGACTTTGGGGAAAAATACTTTGGACTAAAAACTAGTTTTTAATGAGTATAATCAAACCAAGAACTATTCATAAGAGGAAGAAGTTGTGAATACATTTTATCAAATTATTTACTTCGAAATGTAAAATTTGATAAATGTTTCTTTAAGTAAAATATTTCCAATTTTAGTCTGATGACTAAATTATTATCCTCATAGTTATTAGTCATAGATTTTGAGTTAGTCTCTAAAACCTTTTTCTTAGAAATAACATTTTCAATATCCTTAGTAAGTTTTTCCTTATCATAATTAACTCTCTTATGTTTTTTAGAAACATTATCAAAATCAAGGGGGTTTTTATCAAGATCTATAGAAAGATCTAATACTTATTTTGTTAAAAGATAAATTCTTGAATTTTCTTTCTCTAACATCTTTTTAATCTTACAGTTCTCATTCTCAAGTAATTTAGAAAATCTATAGAATTTTTTAAATGAAAGTAAGGTATTATCTTCTGATGGGTAATATTATATATCTGATGATTCATAATATTCCTCAATGGGAAAATTAGAATTTAAAGAGATATTGGTTAATGATTTATCATTTTCTACCTTATTCATAAAAAATTGATTTTCAATAGGTAATATGGTAATAAAACCAATATTTTTCTGACTAGAAGATTCATATTCTGAGGATTCAACAGAAAAGTCACCACCACCAACACTCCATCTGTCATTAACCTTCATGACTTTCTTTGCCTTAAATTTATATTACTTATTTTTGTTTCTTTCAAAATTATTATCCTTTTTTTCTTTTCTCTTGAGCATGTGGCAATCAGGTTAGATATGTCTATATTTTTCTCATTCATAACAAGTTACTTATGAATCATTATTGTCCTTTCCTTCTTTATTCTTATATCTATAATGAAAATATTTATTTCCCAGAATCTCCTTCACCCATTGAGAATGGATGGCTAGTTCATTCTTATAATTATCACTACCACTTGATTCTTATATTACGACATATCTCTAATCATTAGATCCAGTTACTCTTTTTGGAGTCTTGTATTTAGATTTAGTAGTGAAAGAAACACATGCATTACAATTATTCTTTTTATTAATTTATGTATCTATATGAATTCTTATATCATGCTAAAGAAGAGTTACAAATAAACCCTCAAGAGTGATGTTAGATACTTTCCTATTCTCATCAATAGATTTAATTTTATATTCTCAATCTTTGGGAATGATAAAAATTATATTTTCCACAAATATTTCATCATCAAGCCCTTTTTTCCATATATTGAAGACTGTTGAAGATAGTCATAATTCCTTGTTTCACTTTTCACTGGTTCTCCATAAGGAAATATAAATCCATGATATTCATCTCTTAACCCAAATCTTCTTGTTTCTATCAATTTTTAAGTTCCAAAGTGTGTAACTTCATGTTTCTTATATATACTATTGGAAAAATTACAATAAGATATTGCGTTGTATATATTCTTGGTCAAGAAACATAAAAGTGTATTCCATACCTTGTAGTTCAGTTGATATTCTTGTTTTCCCAAATTTGTTAATGTTCTGGTTTCCTTTTCAGGAATCTTTTATTCACTACCAATTAGGAAATGTTATCCAGTATAGTGTTTATAAAAAAGGACTCCTTCCTATCTCTCCATTACATATAATCAATACCATCAATTATTGGTGGTCTTGTAGGATTTAAATTTTCCATATAACCAACATTCAGTCCATCCATTCTAAAAGAAAATCTCTTCCCAAAAAGTATTAGAAAAAAAAGTTTATAAACAAAGAGTTTATAAATTAAATCATTAACAAAAACATGAACAAGTAATGTTGATCAAGGAAAGCTAGGAAAGAAAAATTATATGTATGTATATGTATTTTAGAGAACACCTTTGATGCCAATTGTAGTATTAAAATATAGATGTATATGATCAATTACTAGTGGGGGTGTGAATTATAGGTTTAAAAACATTTATTTTTATTATTAGTAAAAAATAATTTTAACAATGTTATACAAGGTGAATTCAGAAACCCAATTTGGTTCTTAATAAAAGGGATAATTATAATATCTCGGGTCCAATTATAAAGAACCTAAACTTAAACAAGGTTATCTTTAATGAAACTAAAGAATGTTTAATTAGGGAAAGATTCTACATTAAAGCATATAGAATCTTATTTTTCAGAGTATAACATTATTATAAAGTATAAGAAAGTTATAATTTCTTTCTTTAACAATAATATGTAGTGGAAATAAAACATGTAAAAAATAATAAACAGGCATACAAAATCTTTTAACCTAAAGAGAAGGGTATCAAACAACCTTGGATAAATGTCCCTTGATTTATAATTTCATGAAAGTATATCTTACCCACACCAGGTGAAGACATCAATAAGAGTATTATAATCTATCTTGATATCCCTACAAGCCCACAATGCTTAAGGTAGTTAACACCTCTTCCTTCATATCATTGAAATCCCTCAAACTTTAAAGTAGTCAGCACCTTTGTCTTCCTATCCCCAAAAGTCCTCAAAAATTATGGTAGTAGGAACCACTTTCTTCATATCCCCAGAATCCCTCTATTTTACACAATAATCATAGTCACACTAAGTAGGATGAAATTTTTTTCCCAACCTGAACAAGTTTTTTCACAGCATTTGTACAAGGTAAGTTGAGTAGAGATCTCACATCAAAAATTCCCTCTCTAGAATTCAGCAGATCCAGTACTTCTCAATGTGTTTCAACATGTTTTTAACTCTTAAAATAGATAGGTGATTTATAGGAAAAAATAATAATTTTCATCTCCTCCTCCAATGGTCATATTTTTCCTTGAATTTCGGAGGAACCTAGATATGTGTCACTCAGCCAACTATTAGTTAAAAATAGATTATACGACATCATTTAATTGTAACATAATCATTTATAAGAAACAATAACAAGTAAGAAAAAAATTGTTATGATTAAGAAACAAAAGTAAAATAGGATCCAATAGAGATAGAATAATATATTAACGAAATTATGTAACATTAAGAAGTATGAATAATCAGATTCTAAATATAGTTGGAAACATCGTCTAAATATGTATACAAACGGAGTGTAGAAAAATAAAAATTTACAGTCTTGTTTTGGATAGAAATAGAGTCTTATATATTGAGAATTTAGTGTCTAAATGTCTAAGAATTAAGATTTTGAATTTCTGATAATTCGAAGTCAGGATTTCTTATAATTTGGAGTCTGAATTTATGAGAATTCAGGTTCAGAATTTCTGATAATTTGAAGTCTGATTCCTGTGAAACTCTAAGTAAAAATTCATGATGAAATGGATTCGGAAAACATTGAGACTCATTATCTAAGGAGCTGTAAGATTCGGAGGTTTAGATTATACTTAAAGGAATTTGGTCTTATGTAAATATGATTAATCCATGATAAGGACTTTTAAGCAAAACATGTTAAATAAAGATAAAGGTTAAACATGTAATTCTCTTTATAGAAAGAAAATAATATTAATGGGAAACATTTTTGGGATTTTTAAAACATAATGGAATAGAGAAGTCATATGATAAATTATTAAATTAAAAGATCCATTGGCGAGGAAATCAAGTATTAGGGTCTTATTGATAACATAACTACATAATGAAATAAAATTATTATTTTTTAAAAATTATTTGTGGAAACCCTCAAATAATTTTGAATTTACTTCTTATGAAACCTTTCTACCAAGTATTCTTTCAAATTATTTATTTTGGTTCCCAATATTCATATACATACAAATATATTTATATTAGTTTTTACATAGTGACTAAGAAAGTTGAATGTTTTTCATTTTTATTATTTATTATTACATAATTTTTTATTCGATAACTATTAAGGACTTTATATGATTATCATATGTATATATATATATATATTTAAATACATTTATTCTTTTTTACCCCACCCCCATTTATGTTCCTTACAGAAAACACCACTTTAATATATAAAATATTCATTTTTATTCATTTTTTACTTATTCCTATACAATATATATATATATTATATATATTTTATTCTCGTTTTTATATTATTTATGCCACACCAAGTATAGATATAAAATCAAATTTTATTATATATATATATATATTTACTTAATCTTTATTTGTGTGTTTATGTATATATCTCTCTCAATATATATACACCCATTTTTGGTGTTCTAGATTAATATATATTAGTTATAAATAAATACATGCACTATAAATATTCATCAATATATATATATATATATATATTCATAAGTATATATATATATATTTTCTTAAATATTCATGTGTATATTTATATCAATATATACACAACTCTTTCGACATTTCTTTTTTTTTGGTTTTAATTTCCATTTATCAATTCAATAGTTAGTATTATATATACATATCTATATATGTATATATATAATATAAGTGTGTATATATTTATAATAAACATATAAATATATATTAAATTCAATTTCATAACCCTAATTTATATATATACTCTTAAATATTTATTCTATTAATACATATACATATATATATATATATATTTACATTCTAAATATTCTTGAATATTAATATTTTTTTATATTCTATTAAAATTTGTAATTGATACAATTTAAATATTACATAACCACTATAATTAATAATTTCATATAGGAATATATTTTATATAATTAATTTTGTTTTATTATAACTACTTTTTAGATTATGGTAAATGTTTTGTTATCATATATCTTCTAATAACCTCAATAAACTACATTATTTGACATAGATTTTAAATTTCTCAAATTAATCACAAAATATTTATTGTAGTACTTAAATATTATTTCATATATGATATAAGTAAATTCACTTAAATAGTTGGGTTGTTAAATTATACCGAATTAAATAAATTGAATCACCATAATTTAAATTAGCTAAATGAGTTTATATTCTAAATAGGTGAAGAAAATATATATATATAAATATATATATATATATATGTGTGTGTGTGTGTTTTTTTTATATATTCTGTGTGTTTTTGTTTTTTTTGACATATGACAACTTACAGGTAATTAAATTGAAAAAATAAATGTAATTAATCCTTTTAAATGGTTCTCTAAAAAAGAGTGTTATACTGAATCCTGTATAAAAGTACTAATAACCTAAAAATACCATAGGGTTATAGCTTAGATTTCATGATTTCTAATTTTACGATTTTCTTAAAATATAATCATCTAAAACCTAAAAATATAATTTCCATGAAAACAATTTCAAAAAAAATGTTAACATTTTAAAGAAAGAATTTATTTTAAATCATGATCCCCTTAATAAGTATTTGATTTTTTGTTATGATAATTATAAAATAATAATGACTTGGATAAATCAATTTAAACATATATTTTATAACATAATTCCCTTAAAAATAGGGTTTGGAAAATTTTAAAACATCCAAATAAATTGTTTCCCCTAATGAAAAGATTTTATTTTAGAAAATTTAATATGGGATTTTTGAAATGAATTTCCATTAAGAATTCAACATTTTAAAACATTAAATTATAATTTCAAAATGTGGGTCTTCCATACCAAAAAAATTGTAAAATAATAAAAATGGGATGTTTAAATAAGAATTATATTATTGAATAATTTTAAAATAGATTTAAAAAAAATTAATTCCCACTTTCCAAAACTACAAAATAAATGTATTGGAGTTGTTTAACATGAAATTGAATACTTTAGACATGATTTCCTTAAATAAATATACCTCCCTAAAGCCACAAAATGTATATATAATTTTAATTATTCCTATAGTACCTACATTGGCGATGAAATCAAGGAAAATGGTCTTATTTATAACCCAACCCCATTGTATAATACAAATTTTAATATTAAATTATTATTTTTGAATTATTATTTGAGGATACCCCCAAATTTTGATTTCTTTGTTTCTTATAAACTTCTCTTACATTTATTTTATTTTCAATACTTTTTATGGTTCCCATTATATATATATATATATAATTTTTATTTTTTCACATCCCCACTAACATAATTTATATTTTCATTTAATTCATTATTTATTTATTATTTTTTAAAAGTTTTTTATTCCATAACTCTTATGGTACATTATATATTTATCATATATATACACACTCTATTTTTTATCCTTTTTTTGTTCTTTGACATAAATACCACTTTAATACATGGAATATACTATTTTTTATTTCTTTTAACCTATTCATATGCCACTTATGTATTTAAATTATATATTTTTTTATCACTTTCTTACCCCACACCACATATAGATATATGTAAATATTTTATTATATTTATTTTTTATGTAAGATTCATGTGTGTGTGTGTATATACGTAAATATACTATTTTTAACATTTTAGACATATATATATATATACATATATAGTTTATAAGTATATATATTCACTATAAATATTAACATTTATATATATGTATATATATTTTTATATGTATATTTTTATCTAAACATTCATGTGTATATGTTTATATATATATATATATACCACCTTCAATGTTTTCTTTTTTCATTTGATTTTCAATGTTTTATACAATAATTTCATATATATATTATTGTTATATATATATATACATACTATGTATATATATATATATATTAAATATCATATTATAATACTTTTGTTATAATCATACACCTAAATATTTAATCTATTAAATATATATTCATGTGTATAAATATAATAATAGTTTCTTTCTATATTGTTAATATTTTTGTATATTAATATTTCTTATATACCATTATCATTTTGAATATACATTATATAAATATTATTCTACAACAATATTTAATAATTATTATTAGGAATATTTTTTTGATTAAATTTACTATTCTTATAAGTACATTTTAGATTTAGAATAATATTTTTTTTCATTTATTAGTTAATCAACTTAATCTAATCCATTAATTATCATAGAATTTATATTTATCAAATAATTCTCAAAATATTTTTTATAGACCATAAATATTATTCAATTGACTATAAAATTATGTATACTTAAATATATGGGTCATTGCAACTATAGCACGATTCTAGTTGAGGTTACACTACAACTCTTTGGCCCATGTCACTAATGCAAAATTATAAGCCCCATAAAGATTAACACATTTCAATTCAATGTTGATATGGAATGTATTTAATTAATTTATTATTCTTGATGAATAATTTATAATATTTTCAAATATCATATAATGTTTTATGTTCCAGGTCTTAAGGATGACAAATAAAAACTTGTTGGATGATCGTAGATGATTAACATTAAATAATGAGATTATAATAATTTGTATTCCATGATTTCATTACATTTTAAATTCATTATCATTAGAAAAATATTAATGCATCACATTGATTACAAATAGAATATATAGAAAATTAATTTTACATATTCAAACCTAATAAAACTATTTCAACATCTGTGATTTAAAAAAACCATCAAAATGAAAGAAAAAAAAGACATCGATAATAACCTTTCTATAAAGAATGTATTATTTTCCAAATAAGAAAATAAAATGGTAGTGATAAATATTTATTATTACCTTTATAGTATTAAACAATAATAAAATTCTTGATTATAAGTGGTTCACATGACACCTTTTGAGTATCAATTGGTATTGTGACTCTTTAATATTTAGAACCACTGTTATCAATTATCATAGTTATCCTATGTAGAGAACAAGTCCATCATGCATGTGTCTTTTCTTCTCATTTTTTGAAATTTGATGAAATTTTATTTGCTTCATGGAGGACCCTTGAGGAATTGGTGGTACCAACGTAAATAGTATCATCACACCAGCTGGAGGCTAATGAACAACATGAAAATAGGTTCAACTACAGGACTAAAGGAATAACAATACCCATATCATTCATAACAATTGTGTAATATAGTGTATGAAACCTCTTAGGATTCAAATAATAAAACTTCCATTACTATATTATAAGCACTCACCTATATTTTAGTGATTACTGTTATTCATAGAACTTGACCATAACATGAAAAATATTTTTCTCTCCCATTGAGGATAAACCTTATAAATCATTTTGTGTTTTTATTCTTAGTTATTATTCATATTATATTAGTGTGAGGGTTTATAAAACATTATAGGTCCATATATCATAATTAGGATATAGGTAGGTGATTAATAGTGGATAGCTGAAAATAAATTTGTACTTGATAAATTTTTGGTACACTGATTTACCCCCATGTGCCTTAACTTGAAAACTAGAAATTAAAAGTGATATTAGAGCACATTTCTACCTATGATTGGACTAGTTTTTTTAAAAAAAAATTATATGTTGAACAGAAGAGTACGTTTTAATGAAATTTTAATGTGATTTCAATAGTACATTAAAAGTAGAAATATTCCCTTACTCCTATAAATAATAATATTAATGGTTTCTCCAAAAAATTATTTAATTTAAGGAAAAAATAAAAAAACAAGTATAGGATATTTTATATGTAATATAAGGATCAATCACTTGATTAATATGGTTATAGTGATAAAATATAATCAATAAAATATGTTGATATTGATCCATTTGAAGAGAATAGTTCATTATATGGAGATTATGAGGAGGATGAATCTATTAAAAACGTGGAAGACCTATATTCACAAATTGAAAGTAATGTAATGATTTTTTTTACTTGGTTCCAATATCATTTTTAAAAAATTTCATTATAAAAATGTATAACTAGGAGAAGAAGAAAAATAATTGTAAGATGTATTAAGTAGAAAATAAAAAAAAAGATAAATGCACTGACATACCTTCTAGGTAATAGTACATGTCCCTTTATAATGAAAAATTTTCTCTAATTTAATAATTTTTTAGAAGAATGTTTATGTAAAATAATTAATAACAGTGTTTCTTGAATAAGTAATATATTTATTATAAAATATCCATTAATGTCAATGATTGTAAACTAAAGTTAATTAATGGAAAATAAAATATCTTGATAAATCTCTATATGAATCAATAAATATTCTTTAATATTACATTTATATGTTTAATAATTAATGGGAAGTCAATTGTAATTTTGGTAAGGATGAGAAATATTCCTTCAATATGGAATTTCTTTATCTTAAAACATGAATGAGAATTATATAAACTACCCAACTTGGAACATACCAAACCTATTAAAATAGTGATATAACCAAAAATGTTTAGATGTAGTGTTATGACTCTAAGATAATTCATTTAAATTTAAATAAGAGTCTTCAATCATCTCTTCATCAACCCATATCATTCTCTTACAAAATAAAACAATCTAAATAAAAATTTGTTCATCTTGCTAAATATCTTATTATCAATAGTATAGAGTTTGAACCAAATTATATAAAAAATAGATTATAAAAGTTTATTAGAAATCTAAAAAAATTTAAAATTGGGGTATAATACAGTATACACAATATAGCTTCCGAAAATAAGATCAAAAAACTTAAAAAACATCCAAACACAACAAACTTATTGGTCAAAAAAAATTATTTAGAATGTAAACCATAGATGAGAAAAATGTGTGTTGGTCATTATAGATATATTATAGGTTTTATTTTAGAGAGTTATATTTCTCTCATAAGATATAAAATCTTGAAACTTGATAAATATATATATTTAGGTGGATAAATCCTATAATCTTGTATAACCCATTAATAATGAGTCTTCTCTCTGTAAATAGGTTTTAAATTATATGCAATTCTTATGGGGTGTTGAATTCTTGGGTTTATTATGATTTTTAATTTCTATGTGAATCATCTATGTTTGAAAATATGAAACATAAATTAGATAACCAAAAAATAAATGTTTAAATAAGAGGAATTCCTAAGAAAATTTTAAAAGAATAAATTTGGTAATACTATTTAAAAGATGTTTTGAAAGATGACTGATGATGTATCCAGGTTAACATACCAAATAATTCTAAAATTAGATATTATATTAGATAATTTTATTATGGATAAATTAGAAATACCATGGACACATGAAATTAGGTCATGTATTTTTGTATTGGTTGAATCACAAAAAAATGGAAAATCAGTCCAAGTAATACAAAAAGGAAACAATTCTGTGAAAACAAATCTCAAGAATCCTTGAAGAGATTATGGACAATATAATTCAATATAAATGGAACATTTGGTGACTTATCCAGATGGTATGAAATATTATATACAATTTTAAAAACCATATGAATATTCTATATTCAAGAGGGAGTGATGAAATTATACATGGATAATTCTAATTTCAGGATTAGTTGTCAAAAAATGAAAACTCCAGAGGTTTATAATATCCCTGTTAGGGGTTTCATAAGGCTAGAAATACTTCCATAAAATTTTTAACCACTTTTCAATCCCAAGAAGAGATGTGACAGAATAAGTTGATGGAACAAAGAATTACATTTTTTTAATTTATTTAGAAATACCGAACATCCCATACAATGAAGATGAATTAGTGAATAATTTTTACTATGAAATGTAATAATATAATTAAAGACCAAAAAAATCATGAAAGATAAATTAAAAGGTGATACATGGTTGAGAAAAAACATATTAACTATGTAGTTCATATTGTAGAACAAAGAGAACCCATTTATTCCCTAATTTGTTGTGGCATAATTTTGTTCCCATAATTTTTTTGAATTTATGGAGAGTCCTATAAGTGTAATAGATGTGAAACATGGATAGAAATATTGAAATAATGAAGTTAGGATCACTATTTGAAAAATGGTGGAAGATTTAATGTTCAATTTTTCTTCACATTCAACATGAATAATATTGAATCTGGTCTAATTGAGAGATCCACCATTATAAATATGAGTTAGTGTTTCTACATGAGGGAAATTTTTTTGACATGGGTATTAAAAAGATACTAGTGTTTTTAGTAAAATAAAAATCAATTTTATAGATTTTTCTTGAGGGAATGTCATTGAAATATTTTAGGTTTATTTACTATTGTCCTTGGAGAAAAAAATAAATCTTAAAATAAAGGGGGATTTATTTTTCATTCATCTCATAAAATAAAGTTTTATTAAATAATTCATTGATGATTCCAAAAAACAAATCCTAGAATTTAAAATTTAATGTTTTAACTCATGTGATGAGTTATGTGAAGGAAATTTGGTTAGATGTTTTTTTTATCATAATTGAACTTAATCACTTTGTTCAACCAAGAAACCATTGAATTGAATTTGAATATTATTAGGGAGTATCCCTTATGGGGGAATATATAATATCATATTTCAATTGATTTAATTACTATAACATAGATATTATTTGTAGTACTATTAAATTTTAATTATGTAGTATTCCAATCATATCTTCTACACTTTATTTTGGTATGCTCAATATATTATAATGTGGGAATGTTAGTTCATCAAAAATAATAATGATAGGGGATTAAAAAAAATTATAAGGAATTTTTGGACATTATTATTGACATGATTGGAGGTTTAAATATTCTTGATCAATTTAGTTTCCCATCCATTAAATTGAATATTTAAGAGTGGTATCACATGTATGATTATTTATGGACACCATTTAGTTCATTGGTTACTACCTCATATTTTCTTCACTAGGTTATCCCACATAGACTTACTGAAATTTGACTATAGGCTTAAAAATACTAAAACTTTTGTTTCCAAATAATTTTTAAATAATTTCATATTGATTTAAGAAATACTAAGTTGAAGGAGAATGTTTTTCATAACATGTATATTCTTATTCAGAGAAATGCCTTTGTATTTTTTATCAATATGTGTGAGAGGAACTGGATAAAGTAAAACAAATTAAAGTTACCTGTATTTGAGTGTTTTGGAAATAAACAAAAATGGGAAAATTGAATATTCCATGAATAATGTTTTTATTTATAGTAATGAGAATGTTTACCATAGTATGAATAATAATGTCGATATTTTTAGTAGAATATAATTACTTGGAAGACTTTTAGTTCGATTAATATTAAAAATTGTTTACTTTATGTGAAAATAAATGGATGAATTTTAGTAAGATTAGAATACATTATTGGATTTGAATAAGATATTTTATGTTTTCAGTTTCTAAATAAAATTCCTTGATTATTTTTTGGAATTCTTGGATTAAGAACTTCTATTTTAAAATGTGTTTTTATGATAAGATAACAAAAATTGGGGGCAACTCACAACAGTCAATCACCCAATATTCCAGACCATATAGTCATCCATGCATATAGGGTAATCTTTTAAGCCAAGAATTATATAGAAGCATTTTTGATGTTTCACGAGTAGGTATATTCAATGTAAAGTGTGGGTTTATGTTTATGGGAGAGGGTTCATATCTTCTTCCATAAGTCTAGCCATAGTAATCCATAGGAGATAACCACCTCAAGTATAACTTCAGTAGAAAACCAAGGATGCTTATAGGGTAATTAAGTGGTGCACTACTATAGGATGGATTTATTTAGTATTGTTTAATTTTTTAGAATATTCATCCATTTAAAAAATAAAAACACATGGGTTTACTACCATAAAATGAAGACATATTTTGTAATAATCTTAAATGATATTTCATGAAATACTCAATCAATATAAAATTCCATGGCATTATAATATATGTTGTGTCACTAATACCACACCACATAAAATAAAAAGAAATTCTATGGAAATGGATTGCATAATAAAAAAGGAACACCAAGATAATGGTAATTGTGAAATTAAAATATATTCACTTGTTTTGGAAGAAATACCATTTTTGTGATACTAAAAGTTATTCCATTAAATTAGGAGATCTGGTTCAATTAATTTGATTGAAGATAATCATATAAAAACAAATAATGTCCAAGATCATCAAGAAATCAATTTACAAATATAAAATGAATAAAATCAACATTAATTCTATGTATATATTGAAAAAGAATATTCCCCTGAGAATCCTTAGGAAGGCTACGAGTAGTGAGAGTACACTAGATGAAGAAAATGTTCACAATATGACTTTATGATCATATTTCTATGATCATATGACTTTGAGTGTTTGTTTTTAATCATAATTAAGTTCATTTAAAGTCTTTATAGATGGATTGTTTAACATTGTGAGAACAGAACATTGAATTTTATGATTTATCATAAGCCTTTAGTTCATATTAATTTTATCATATTCCATTGATCATTTGAATTTTTTAATAACAATTTGAATAGGGATAAAAATTAGTATATAGTGTTCTATGATATTGCATGTAAGATGATATGAAAGTTATGAGATTCTTAAAAAAATCATTGTTACACTATTCAAGCTATGATTCGAAAGAAATTCCTAAACCCATTTCATAAAATAAATAATATTACATCGTAATGATTTTCACACATTTAAAGGACACCAATATTTGGAGGGTGTTTAATATATTTCAAATTTATGATTTATGGTTTCGTTAAATATCATATTGATATTAAATTTCTATATATTAAATTAGATAAAAGGAAACTATATTGAAGACCAAATTTTATTATATTTAAACTATTCATTTATAGTAATTTTAATGTTTTGATATCGTGAAATTCAAATGTAAACTTCATGAGAAAACATTCCTGCATTATTGTGAATATAAATGGATGATATTGAGAATGATGTTGAGGTATTTGTCTCTAGTAATTCTAATGTACCCTCTACAAGACAAAAAAATATCAATAATAAATAAAATATATAGACTTTCATAGATATAAAATTATGAATAAATTATCCTTAATAAATGAATAATTGAAATAAGGAGACATTGATATGATTGATTTCATTTTTTATATTGATTAAGAAGAAACTTATTTTGAATAATGTACTGACATTGAGATTAAATATCAATGGGAGTGTGAATAAAGAACAAGGTCATCCTACATTTTTGTTTTTTGATCACTATGTAGTGGTTGAAGACCTATTAAATATTACATAAGGACTATTTATGAATGTGAGGTAATAGTACTAAAAACAACATAATACCTATGAGAGTCTGAAAAACTATAGGCATACAAATTAGGCCCTGAGACTTAAGGAATATCATTCCCCATGTCTTTCATAACTCTTACGTATTATAGTGTTGACAGTCTCTCGAGAATCAAGTATAAACACTATACTTGTTCTGTTTTAATCACTCGATCATGTATTTTATTATGTCATCTCTTATATCTCAACTCAAACATGCAATGTAATAAGCTCTCACATTGCTGTTGAACCATGTAAATTTTTTTGTGTTATTGTTCATTCCTATTCTTAATTTCACAAAATGGTTAGATCTATTGGAATAATATTCAATCCATCTCCGTTAATCGGGATATAGGTTCAAGATGAAGAAGATATAATATAATAGAATGCAATAATCTTTGAATTTTTGGTACAAAAAACCACCCCTATTGTCCCAAAATTCTAATGGGTACAAAATTTTTGATTTATTTTTAGAATAAAAAATAAAAATAAAGTTGGTTATATGAAGGGGAGACTACTACTCTATAAATCGAATAGCCAGTTCGTAAGTACTATATATTCATGAAGATGTGGTTCGACCTTGTTACAACAAATTTTGTGTAGGAATATGGGATGCGACAAATATTTTAACACATGAAATATAATTCCATTAAATTATAAGAACCTATCAAATATAAACTAGTAGTATTAAATTAAATTTTTAACACTATAGTTTTTAATGAAATTAAAGTAGATATCAATAGTGAATTAAAATGATGAAAAATCAATGAATATTTGTTCCAAGGATTTTAAATATTTATTGTAATAAAATGAGAAATAAAAATTGGTTTGAGAACTAAGAGTGACAATAATACTAAAATATATTGAAGAGGAAGAAGCTGAGGAATATCAACATTTGTAGAAATATTGTTTTTCTAAAAATGTTTAGGTTAGATGTTTCTATTGTATAAATATATAAACTAAATAATAAGACTGTATGAGATTATATTCTTGAAATCATGATCTTATAAATTAGGAATTCATCATGAATTACTATGACTAGGAAACTGATATAATATTGTTTCCATCATATCGTTAGGAAAGCCATGTTTTCTCCTTGGATAATATTGGTTTTTTGATTTTAGTGCGTTCTATGGGGATGGGAAGATCTGATTCAGACTCAATAGTGAAGGGGAATCCTACAAAAAAAGTTTATCTAGCCTAAATAATTACATACTTATTTTGTTATGTGGGTGGTACCTTCTCTGAAAGATAAGTGGATGATACATTCCCACACATTTTATGCATCATGTACTCCATTTTTGATCACTACAAATTTATAGTGACAATATATTCCATGTCCCAAAAATAGTTGGACACAAAAAAGAGTGGGATATCACTCATAGGCCAAACCTTTTAAAATTTCATACATGCTAATTATCTTTCATATTTTTTCATATTGATGAGTAATCTATATTGTTGTGCGAATATATAATTTTATTGGTAAATAGAATCCAAACAAATAATTTTTAAAACGATGTGTACCACTAATTCACCCCTATTAGTGGTTTTCTACTAATCTGAACAATCCAATTTGATATCTTTTGTGAGATAAACCTAATATATAACATTTTTCCTCATAAAAATAGTTCATAGTGTGATCCAAGTTACATAAAAACTGTCACCTCATTAAATTGAATGGATTATCACATTAACTCGACATCATTATTGCATCAAGTTATCTTTCATGTTTTTAGATAAATATTTATGAATGATTTTGAAAATTTACTCTATTGTTTTAAATTACCATTGACACTACATTTTTTATTCAATAATTATAATATAATCTTTTATATCCACATTTGGTCATGCCTTTATAATTGGTTCCCTCATAATTCAACCAATTCACAAAGTTTCTTGTGTGTATTTTTACTATATATTTGTTGTCCACATATTAAATTCCAAAGTTACTCTTCCATTTTTTAACTTTTGGATTTAAATTTAGCATATAACCTATTCATTACTGTAAACACTTTCACCTCAAGTGATTCAGTCATTTTTTAATCTATAATTTTTTGATTTTTTTTCCACTAATTACCTTATATTATTCAGTAATTTTAAACATGATGTTTGTTGATTATTTTGGATATTTTAAGCAAATAATATATTATAAAATTACTTTAACTACATTAGGGACACATAAAATTTGATTTTATCTATTTATAAAGATAATACTTTCAACATTTAACCATAATTTATATTTTTCTATCTCTAAATATCTAGGTCCATAATTTCTCCTTCATGATTCGATTTGAGATATATTACCCCATTTATTTGATATTCTTATTTATTTTCATATTTATATTTTTATTCCACATTAATCACAGTGTATTCAAAATGAAATTTTTATTTTGTTTCACCGTCATCAAGATAAATTCATTATTTTATTCCACATAGATCAAAACAACCAGTCACTAACTTTTTTTATAGAATAATATCAATATTTGAAATTCAGTCATTGAAGAAACATCCTTTGTAGGTATTGTAAAAACATAATCTAATCATATCATTTTTTAGGTATTATAAGCACATCATAACAATGTGAAAAAAATTTCACCATGTGAATCAATCTAGTGGTAGTTTTCTTTCAAACTGAACTTTCCCTTATTTGAAAATACAAGAGCCATGTGAGAGAAATCAACTAATCTCACCCTTATGACCATCAGTAGTTTTTATATCAATAAATTATGTTTATTTTAAAGAAATATCATATGATGATTTCATATGGTAACTTTAAACTCCATATTTATGTCATATTATATCATATTCATTGAATATAATTTAGAAAAAACACTACCAAATTCCATTCCACATGTTCAAAACCATTAGATTGTACAACGGAGCGAGTCTTCTCAATATCATATTCAAATTATCCACAACCATGATATTTTTTACTATTTCTATAAATAGATCCTAAAAATTAATGATCCCATTGAGGAAATAATATTGATCTTGTTAAATTATATTCTTCAATCATCAAATGTTTTATGAAAAAAATAATAATTTCCTCCCTAACCGTAATGTTTCCTTTATAAATATTATACAATTTGTTTCATATTTATTTTATAGATATATAATTTTTGAAATTCATGTATATTTTAAATTAGAGTGCTCTAGATAAGGAATTTTTTCCCTTCCAATAGAGTTATGAATATTATTATCCATTTAATTTGGAGACTTATATCTCATATCATGATAAATATAGGGGACCAACGGGAAACTAATAGGGAAAGGGTGAAATAGTGGTCACCTAAAATTTTTATGAATCATTCTATTTAATTGATAATTAAGGATTTATTCAGTATTGATCTAATAATTCTTTTGTGTCACAACCTCATGCATCAAATGTTATTAATGAAGGAACAAGACCATACAGATTTACAAGATTTGGTATAAAGAACTACTTATTAACTTTATTTTTATCTTCCCCAATAAATTATTAAATATAATAGTCATATATAATACTTATAAATGGAGGGTAATTATAACTCCATAACCAAATTAGAACCACACTTATCTTATCTCAACAAGAGTCACACCGACTACTTTTCTTTTCCTTATAGGACATCACATCATAGCTCCACACTAGATTTCTTAAAAAACAAATCACTATATTCACCAAGTCACATGATTGTTTCCCTATATACAATATTCCATATTGGTTTTATTAAGATCACTATATATATTGATATAGATGATTTTTATTTTTAAGTTCCTCTTGGATATAGATTAGTAGTTGTGTAGATGATGTCTCTACATTAATATGACTCATCTTATTCTTCCCACAAGTAGAAACATTAAATTCTATATGATCATCATGAATACTATAAAAATTTATCACCACACATGACATACCATAACAGAACTTATGAATATATTCACCTGTTTGTCTCACATAGCTAGTTTCTATAATTTTCAAACCTAGATGCACCACAAACAATTTCTATAATAATGTATATTACATGCTATTTTTCTTCTCAACACTTAGCTGCTATCAAACTAATATCAAAATTAAGTCATATCATCTTATTCATCACCTTCACAACATAATATAGTGGATTATTATTATTATTATTCTACATAGAGATATAAGTTTCACTCAGATCCTCAATTCATTTAATTCACAAAGAAAAATGAATGTTTTGACTTTATATTTTTCTACCTCCTCTATCATATCATGAAAATATATCATTACATATATGCCTTGAATTTCATTAATCAAAATATAAAACCTCATATAGAATGTTGTAGGGAGTCTCTCATGTCCATCCATAGAGAGATATCTCACAATACCATTTTTTGTTTCTAAATATACTTTATATGATACCATTTAAACTCAAAGTATTTTTACAGGATTCCACTTTCAAATGGTTCTCAATATTTAAACATTTCATAAATGTCCTGGAAAAATATCTACATTAAAATATACTTATTATTCTCAATACATCTCAACAAAAAATTTGATAGCACATATTTTCGAATGATTTATCAAATATATGACATATATCTGTGTCATAAATGGTTTCTTCATTTATGGTAAAAATGATTCATTCTTATCATTTTTCATGTCATGAAAAAATTCATAGGATTAATTCTCATTAATTTATTAAAAAATTAATAATCAAAGAATAATTTCTTTTTGAATTTGATTGACAATAGTTAGAGGTTTTATTAAACTTAATTTTCATTATCCATGAAAACCTGATGATTAATTTTTATCATAAATAACATATAAAATGTTTCTTATCTCAATAATACTTAATAAATGCATAAAATAATGGATTATCTATACATAATGATGGTATACACCTAAAAGAATAATTTTTTCATTGACTAATTCACATTTATTTATAATTAATTTTTTGTGGAAGCTTTTATTTTAATCTCACCTCAATCATCCATTTTCCATGGATGAAGATCAACTTCTCTTTCTTCTTATTCTCAGATCACAACCATTTATTTATTATTTTAATTTGTAAACCATGAAAAAACATATATGGAACCATCCTAATAATATGTTCTTCATTAGAATACAAATTTTGAAATTTTATAATTTTCACCCAATATGTAATGACAGTGGGAAAAGTGAGTTTAAAATTTTCATATATAAAATCATGTTTATAAATATTTTCCTTATGTTGTGATTAAAAAATAATAATTTGGGCACAAGGAAATCATGTTCCAATTCACGTATGTGAGTATTAATTATCGTACATGTATCTAAATTTAGTTACGCATCCAACATTGGCTTCATAAAGCATATGTATTCCATATAAATCAATTACATGAGTAATTTAGAAAAATTCATTCATTTAGATACCAAGATATTAATTCACTAATGTGGTTTTTGAATAATTATATGTAGTTTAATTTTAAATAAATTTATTTTCAATGATATAACATTCAACTGTGTATATGAATTTACATATCTGGATCATCACATAAACAAATATTTTCATAGGCAAAACATTAGCTACATGATTCTCCTATGTTAGAATTAGTATATATAGGAATTCCCCTACATGGAATATATAGATTTCAAATTAACCAATTTTTAGTCCATTTAGGACCAACCCTCTTCCACTTTAACTAAATGTAATATTATTCCTTAATAAATATCTTATAATTTACTAATAACTTCTTACGATGTTTTTTTAATTATTAGAAACTGTTATAACTATTTATAATTTATTTATGAGGATTGTAATAATATAAAATAATCAAGTTAGTTCATTTACTCAATTAACACTTCCAACTTAAGTGTGGATTTTCATTAAATAATATTGAGATATCTAAAATCACAAAAACATTAATATAGTAGTGTATAGGCATTCATTCCATAGAAATTTGCATGCATTATACTCCTTCTATGTGTATCCAAATCTTGAAAACTCTGTGTAATTATTATAAAATGATTTATATGTGTTCTCCATATCTAAATTATCTTTCCATATTTTGGTTCAATAGCCAAGAACTCTTCTATTAAACATATCAAATTTATTTCTTATTAACAATTAATACTCATCATAGACATGAAGAATAGATCTTTCAATCATGTGACGTTTATGTGATACCTATATGAATCTATCCATCTCAGTACTCAAGGTAAGTCAACTCTTAAAATCTCTTTTCCCATAGTATATTAGGGAAAAATATTTTTCATAAATTATGATGATATTTTAATACTTCGCCCAACACTCTCTTATTTTCATTTATTATATTGAAAAACTTTTTACAATAACTAAAACCAAAAAAATTTAGGAACTTAAATATCCTTTTTTTTGAATTCCAATCACATTCAAATAGTATTCATTAGTCCATTTAATTTCTTTACCACAATTTGATAATAAATATAATGGGATTGAAATTAGTCTCGAGTTAAATATAGGGATTAATTGCCTAAAATTTCAACTTTTTATCACCAAAAAATGTTTGATACTACTTGAGAGATCATACCAATTGAAAAATAATACCATTTTAAATTCAAGATAATATTTCGATTGTTACCACTTGATTTAACTTATTGGGAGGATGTTATTTAAATTCTTATCCCTCTAATAAAGTTCAATAGTCAGGATTTCATTATCTTATTTTCTTCTTTTTTTTAAATCCTTCTACCACATGATATTTCACTTGACATAACTCTCCTTACCTCACTAATATAAATATAAATTCAATGATAGAACGAATTCATCTTGAGTCATTGATCACCATTTTCAATTGAATATTATAAATTGATAACAACAATGCATACTTTTTATGAAAATGGAATTGAATTTTTAATATTAATTTATCATCAACAAATCAAATCTATGTAATAATGGTAAAATCCTTCAAAAATAACGATATCAAAAAATTTATATTAAAAAATTCATTTACATTTTCACAGGTGATATAATTCTTCCCCTCTCAATTTTTAGGGAAATGTGTATTCATTTTTAGGAAAAATAAAAACAAATTCACCTATATTCACAAAAATGTCAAATGATTTCATGTTCCATTTCATCTATATTGGTTAGATAAATAGTATAACATAATATTACTAAAATTTACATGTTAAAAAAAGGGATAATGAAAATAATACCTTATGCATCATACATAAAGGGGATACCAACATTTTTTTATTCAAACTGATAGATAAATGATGTTAACATTATTTCTTGTTGGATCTCCCATTAAGGGAATACTATCCAACATTCAACACATTAATGGAAAATCATATAAAACCTATAAAATAAATATAGGGTGAGGTTGGACCTTTTAGTTCACCTTTAATTCATTATTACAAGTGATAATTCTTCCTTAACAAAAAAATCATCTATTTATAAGTCTGGATTGTCTAAACCTCTCTAAAGATGTTTACCCCTTTAGTTTACATCATTGTATATCATTTGAAATTAAGTTATTCTTTTCATTAAGAAATTTCATAGCTAGAGTATCTGTTTTTTAATGAGAAATAACAACAGTCTCACTCTTTAATATGTACTCTATCCAACCTGATTCTTCTTGCTGAATGGTCTATATGAATAAAATATTATTAGGTTCATTTACCTCATTTTATTTTAGGGTGGATTTCTTATTTATTAATATATTTTTAGAACTCAAGAACATTTATAATTTTCCCTTGGACTTAAATAATTCATATTGTTGAGGTAGTCATGTTATACCTCAAGCATCATTATGGATTTCCTTTTTCTACAAGTTCCACAAACCAAATTATTTGTTTTTCCCTTTTACCATCTTTTAAAACTTCACTAATTATTCACTAATAGTGTCAACCACTAATCCAATTCTAGAATCCCTAACTTGTATGGATTATTTTTTTCTACATATTGTCCCAATTTTTCTATCATTAATGACCATTTTTCATAGTTTATGATGTATTATCTCATTACATAAAAATAAAATCTCTATCATGTTGGTTTTACCACATTATTATTTATCATTTCTTTCTCTTGGGAGGAAATTATTAAACATATATCTTGATATATTTTACACACTTAGAAGATTCACCACATTATTCAAAAAATTCTCAAACTGATTTTGTTCTATTTTATATTCTATAAATTTGTGGTTCCTTGAAGGATTGTGCTTGAATACATTATCAATGTGACTATGAATGATGCATAAATCATATAAGTTCTTAATTAATTCAATTAATTTATTCAAAATTAGATTATTCTAATTCAGTGAGGTATGATTCTTAATTACAGTTTCTTTTATTCTTCATTAATTATTTTCTACCAAAAAATTTGTAGGTTCTCTAATTTACCTAGGATGATATATTATGCTAAAAATTAACAACCATGTTCCTGAATCTCTAGTAGAAATACCATCATAAAATAATTCTTTGTCATTTCATAGTATATTCCTACTTCACGGTATGAAATGATTATTTATTGTAGACTCTAACTAAATTATTTTGATATTTTTTTATGGAAAAATTTATATGGGAGTTTATAACCTCTTTCCAGACATGTTAGCAGAAAGTTAAACATTTTTAGCCTTCAAATTTTTTATAATTTTTAATTTTTATCCATAACTCAAATAAATTATGGACTTTCTCAAAAAAAAACTATATATGAACTGTAGGCTACCTATATCCTTGTGAAAGTAGTAGAGTGTTATTTAAATGATAATAATCTATTTGATACACCATTGTGAGACTCCATTGATGTTGGGATGACTTATGATGTTTTCATGGAACCACATATTTTCTCATCTTATGGGGAACATCTCGTTTTTACCTCTTTCAGGTACATCAACATGGATTATATATCAAGGATAATCATATTGAGGATGTGAATTTCATTCTTAAAGGATTGTATCCAACCTTCCCAATTTCAATTAATAACTTATTTCTCATTATCAACTCTTTAATACTCTTCATAAGTTAAGGAAACTATTTCATTAAAATGTATGTTGGATTCCTCCTTTACATTAAAATATTAGTGATAGTGGTATAGATTCAAGATTATTTTATGAATTCACCCTCCACATCATCGAATTATCTTTATATCTATGATTCCACATCAAATAGGCCCTTGATGATATTCAACATATAAGAAAAAACCCCAGTATGATCCTTATTTTGATATATACTAACATGTGGGTAAAAATACTCTTGTGTTTTGGTATCTACATTTTACTCAAACCATTAACAACATAAAATTGAATCATTATATGAATAGAAATAAAAAAAAATTATCAGTTATATCCTAACCATTCTAATTTCCATTTGATAATTCTATTTTACCATAATTCATTGAGGCATTTCCCAACTTCCTTGCATTATTCATCATATGTATTCCAGTTTCATGGATGATACTTCCATATCTAATGTTGGTAATAGAGGAAAATATAGGAGGAGTTGAATTAGGTTTCCAATAAAATTTATATCAACAAAAATTATAAACTCAAGACTTAATTTAATATAAACACCCAGTTAATAAAAAATGTAGAAATATATATTTGATATTTAAAATAATTTATATGAAGTTTGATCAAGGATCAATTAAAATAACATTTAAATACATTGGTTTGTTAATCTATGTTAATTATTTAAACACTTCATATAAACATAAATTAAGTCCCACTATCAAATCAATTTTTTGATTGAGTTTAGAAAGTATAATCCAACAAGTAAATTAAAACAAAATAATTGAAAATTAGACTGTTGAATTTAAATAAGGAGTTCAATTTCAATCTATAAATTAATATCCTAAACATTGAAATAACATACTTCCAATAATTTTATTAATGACTAAACTGATCCAAAATATGGATCAGGTTTTAAAAATAGTAGTATATAAGACATTCCAAGAACATAAAATCTTCCAAAGTTGTGTGTGTGAAGAAAAAGATAATAGGTCTCACGTGAACTCTTTCATAATAATTCTTCTTAATAAAAATAAAATGATTTTATAGAATATTGAGTAACTTCAATTTAGAAAAATAGAATATATTTCTACAGATAAATATAGGAATATAAAACACAACTAGAAAGTTTAAGATTAAATGAATATAAAAAGATAATTGGAATGATAAAATTTGAAGAAAATTGATTCAAATAGATTTTTTGTTAGAGCCCATTAATTTTCCTTAGAATAAATATGGTACAAGTTTCTCAAAAAAATATGGAAAATAAAGTATTGTAAATTCTTCTCTATAGAACATGATCTTGCTTATTATATTTGATGTTAATCATTTTTTAATAGAAAATGTTTTTGGAAAAAAACTTGTTCCCCACATGATATAAAAAAAATTAATTATAAAATCCTCAGAAGTATCGATTATAGAATTATCATTATTCATTAAATGCACTGATTCTCTATTTAATGCTTAAAAACTAGCCATTGGATGTTTTAAATAATTTACTACGATGCTATACAAAAAATATATCTTTAGGTAATGCATTATTAGTTGGTCAGATGGAAAATTAACATGGTCAGTTGATGTGGAAAGGGGTCATGGTTAGTTAATCATTTCATTTGTTCAACTCCATTTCACATGTGGTAATAAGTTTCTTCATGTGGTCCCCATATTAAAAGAAACAGTCAACATATTAATGTTTGAAAAATTATAAATACATTGTAATGGTAACATTAGCTCTTCAAGAAGTAGAAATTTTAATTAATTATTTCACTTCACTAATTTTCAAATTTATTTATTTTTATTTCATTGTATAATTATTGCACATATGAGAAGGTTATTCTCAAAAAATAATAAAATGAATCTTCAATGTGTGGTAATTTAGGGACATAGATAAATTTTCATTATCTAAATCAAGATAGGTTGTTTTTTCATGCAATAAGGTTGAGAATAATGTGTAGATAGTTGAAGTATAATTTCTATTACAGTGGAACATTTAGTAGAAATTCACATGGTATGGTGGTATAGAATGCTCCCGAATTTTCCATCATTAAATTTTTTCTAGTAAATTGGTTTCTAACAAAAAAATTGATAATCATTATTAATAACATAATCATCATTTCAGATCATTAAAATTAATAGGTGTTGTCTTAATCAAACAATATCCTTATTTTTATGATAAAAAATCCGAAAAATTTAAATTGAAATTAATTTTATACATCAAATTTATATTTTCAAAGGATTGAAATAATTGTGTGACAAATTCTTGAAATAATTAAGTGGTTTCTAATGAATTCAATGAATTTTAATTTTCCAAGGAAATAAATTATTACTCCCCATTTAAAGATTAGAAAAAAAACAAGATAAAGAATATGATAAAATATTATTGAGAATATAATAGAGTATTTCATTAATATATCAATAGATATTACAAAAAGTTACAATAATGTTAAAGAAAGATTATAATAATTCCCTATAAAAAACATAATAAGAATTTGAATGAGGGACATATATGAAATATATTTTAAGAATTGGACCCTTTACATTGGATGTATAGGCCGGAGTATAAGTAGTCTCAAGAGAAGACATGGAGGAAAGGAATCCAATAAATAACACATGGAAACATGTATAAAATGCTGAAATAATTGGGAAGGAGTTAAGTAAAAAATGACATATGTTAGAGGATGTAGTAGTATGAGATAAGGGAATGGATGAGGGGGTATCACTGTTCTCTAAGAAGTATAAATATAGGGTTCCATCAACTAGGTGGATTACGGATAACCCATGAACTATTCTCTAATTATTGAAGGAAATTATCTAAATTTGTTATAAAATATTCCAAATAAGGATTCATAGATCTATGATTCTCAAAATGTGACTTAAAATATCAAGTACGAGGGGGAATATTCATTTATAAATAAATATTTATAAAAAACCATTTTATATCATAAGTTGTGATAATATTTATCAATTAATAAATACTATCCCTATTTGTTGACTCTTGGTATTTACTAGAAAGTATGACATCCTTAGGAACTAATGCTTGGGTTTTGGAATCTTGAGTTTTAAACCCATCATTCAATGCTTCATTATTCATGAAATACTCTTCTAATAAAACTATAAACTCATCTCAAATGAACCGTTTGATTTTTTATTTATAAAAAATATACTGAATAGGTGGAAAATAAGACACAATATCTAGATAAAACAAAGCCTTCAGGAACCTCTTATCTAACTAAATAAATGTGTCAGATAGATCATCATAAGAATGACCAACCTGAGCTCTTGATTTATGAATCTAACTGTACATAATCTCTATTATGAAATTAAATCTTCTCTAGATATTATTTATTAACACGTAGCCGTTGTATTAAAAGGAATGAATATAAATAACTAAAATATGATTATATATGTCTGTTAAATGTTTTTAAATTTATCCAATAAAGGATAAAGGCTTAAAATACGAAAAGAATTCAATTTTAGGCATATGTACTCTAATATTCACTAAAGGTCCACTTATCGCCTTTTGATGGCGAACCATCATTAAATATAGTTTTGGTCACTCTTATACATTCTATTGGACCAAATAAAATTCTTCTTTAGAATTGGGACATCAAAATTTACTTTGTGTAAATTTTTTGTATTTTTCAGATAAAGTTCATTTGTTTAATGAATAGTGAAAAATGTTGTATTTTAATTCAAAGCCTCTTTTTAATCTAATTTATTAATATGATTAGATTATATTTTGAATTGGTTTTAAAGTGAAATTGGAATATATTTTTACCATTTAATTCAATAGTGGTCATTGGAATTAATTTCACTTTGAAATTGGACTTAAACTAGTGTCAATCTTTTGATATATATTGTTTCATAAAAACACGCTATTTGTCATGACAACAGGAATTAATTATTAAATTAATTAATGTAACATATATGATTTAATTTTTTTATAATAGTCATCATTTTTTAATTCGGAATATCAAATATAGCTTAGGGTGAAGTTTTGGTATTTTTCTGAAAAACTTCAATTTTTGATGAATAGTGAAACCACTAAGTGGTACTTAAAAAACTGATTTTTTTAAATGAAATTTTACCACCTATGTGTCTTGAATTTAAAAAATCCAACATACATGGGTTTCATTAAGAAGTAAAATGTGGTTCAATGGGATTAAAATAAATTTTGGTGAATAGTAACTTTTAAGTTTTTAATCGCGATTAGAGGTAATTAGTGTAATTTAAGGTAAAAATAATGTTTTAATAATATAAAAAGACCTTGAAACATGTCCTACACTTATTGTATGTGTCATGGCCGACCAAGAAAATCCATGGGTAAACTTGGGGACCCCATGGAGACACATTGGTAGGAAAATGACATTAATAACTTTTTATTTAATGTTAAAATAAAAATGTCACAAACATGTGTTGTTTTACTAAAAAAATTTAAATGTGGTTATACAAGTCATATTTTTGACTATAAATATTAATTAGAAAGATAAAAAGATTTCCTACATCTTGATAGTTTTTTTATAATTTTTAGACATTAAATAAATTAAATTATTTATGACACCATGATGATGCATCGATTACCTCATTATTTAACGATTTAAATAAAATGAAAAGATAATGTAAAATATAAGACCTACACTTGTCAAAAACATATTTTATGGGTTTATTTCGAACTCTTATCACCTTATCCTCGAAATATATAATTTTTGGACCTTTAAAATCCTAAAATAATTTTATAATAAAGTAACCTTTTATAACATTCCAAGAGTGTGCCTCCTCTCCTCTTACAAAAGGCCCCCACCTCTACCACCATACCTACACATATAAAGCCTTTGGATCGGCCAACCCTGGCCCATTTTGTCTCTCCACATCTCTCTCTTACCCCTAGAAGCCTCACATTGGGCAGAAGACTTTCCAAGGAATCCTTTGAGCTCAAATAAAAAAGAGTTACCTGATTTAAAGGTAGTGTCTTCTCTTGTGTTCTTATGTTTTATTTTGCTTCTCCCACCCCCTAAACTCTTTTTATTCCTTTATTTTGTAACAACACAAGTATATTAAATATAATATGATGTTTGTATGAGAAGGATTATAGCTACACCTACACACACCTTCGTCTAATGGTTAAAGAACATATTGTTTCTCTGGTTGGCGATTTTCTGCCTCACGAAACGATGATTGTTCAATCTTATTTTAACACCTTTCATGGTTGCCATTAAGATGTCATTCTATTTATATATGATATATAACTTCTGTATTTTTCATTTGTTTCATACCTTTATGGTTTCCAATGTGGGTAAACATGATAATTTCATTTTTGGAAGTGCGGACTACCGCCCCCTCAAAGTGATTTGACTCGTTAATGCCATATGTGGGACGTATAAAGGATGGAGTTAATGTTATTATATATGATTATATACTGGAATTATAATATACCTTTATATACTTATGATTTCACCCCCATTAAATACTAAATAGAAATGAAAGTAGCATTCATGCGTACGTACAACTTACCGTCTCCATGAACGGTGCATTTCATTTCTTACCTCTAAATGTTATGTACTATTATAAATACATGTATATGATGGATATATATGATATGTATGATATCCAAATCAGGAATATCATTATGGATATAATTAACCTTTGACCACATAAACAACATGTAATTGTAAGAAGTCCATTTTTGACTTAAGTACCAAATATTGACAAAATGAACATTGTTAACTGAAATGATTACATAATTTTTATAACATGAAAATAAGTGATATAAAAGGAATAGTAAGCTTAAAAAATGTTCTTAATCAATTATAAATTAACACTAGTTTATTATTCAGGAGATTAAAGAGCAATCGAGTCACGTCGGACCCGAGTTAAGGGACTTCGTCTCAATCTCCTTTCATTGAGGCATATTTTGTTCTAATACAAGGCTTTCATTTATACGGTGTATAAACCCCTATTAATTTTAATTTTATACAAAATGAATCTTTTTCTACGAAGCATTTTACAAAGTGAAAAAAAGGAATGTTTCTTTTAACGTACGTGGTGACAACGAGCTTTCCCGCCACCACGAGTATTATTTGGTCTTTGGCTTCCTCAACAAGCTGTAATGTTTTTAAAATGAAATAAATACCATATACTCTTTTATGTATTTTGGTATTGAAAATGATTTTTATAATGTATTTTTTATGTCAATATATTTAAGTGATATATTGTGATCAAAGTGTGGAAATGTTTTCATTCCATTGTATTTGTTTTATGTATTATGATTTTATAATGGTACTTGGAAAATTGACATGTGGTTACGTGATAAACCATATGACCAGTGGTGCCATGAATACTTGGATGGGTGGTTATGTTATAATCTCCAATGCATTGGGTATGGAAGTCGGCCGTATGGCTATTCCATTAAGTGATATGTGTGGAAGTCAACCGTATGGTTATTCCAATTAAATATGTTTATGTCCCAAGTTACCTTTATATGTTATATGGGGTTTATGGTAATATTTTGGTTACAAAAGGGTAAGTAATAATATTTTATTCAGTGAAGAGTATTTACAACTCCACAAAGGTGAAAAGTATTACTTTGATAAAGTATTCATGGTTTACTTATTGTTTTGAAAAACTAACAATTTTCCTTCCTTGTGTATCCCTTATTGAGCTTTTTATGCTCACCCCAAGTTTTTTTTAAATGTTTTTCACAGGAAATAATGTGGAATAGGGTCAAGGACGGGATCAAGGAAAAGCCATGCTATCTAAAACATGGAACTAGACATGTTTCTTTTTAAGAGTTTTTATTTTATGGAAACTTAGTAGAAGTGTCTACTTTGTAATATTTTGAGATGTAATAGTTAGGTCCTTATTCTCTAAAACTCTAAAACTGAAAAGATCCTCAATGTGAATTATTCATTTAATTCAATATTAAGTAAGGTTTAAGTCCGGGGCCTTATAGTTGGTATCAGAGGTCGGTTTAGACAACTTTAGGAGTTAGAAAATTGTTAAATTATAAATTAATTTATGGTATGATTGAAATGATATAGAATTTAAAGATTACCATGTTGCTTCGCCTAAGATATTTCTGTGTTAAGAATGGTTTTTCATAGAGGAAACAGAGTAGATTTTTTTGGGAAGGCATACTGAGGGAAATGACCTTCCAAATCAGCATACTGAGATGGTCAGAATCAGAATTGAGTAGTTTACTGCAGTGATGGCTCAGTTGAATCAGGTGATAAATGGTGGTTTTGTCATTGATGATACTTTTGTGTTTTCTAAAAGTAAAGAGGAGCATGAATGTCATTTAAGGGTTATATTTAAAACCATAAAATAAAAATAAACTGTATGGGAAATTCAGAAAGTGTGAGTTCTAGTTACAACAAATTTCTTTCCTTGGTCACATTGTTTCAAAAAATGGAATAACTGTTGATCATGCAAAAACAATAGTTGTTGAAGAATGGACAAGATCCACAAATGTAATTGAGATCCGTAGTTTTCTTGGTTTGGCAGGTTACTACCGATGGTTTGTTGAAAATTTTTCACGGTTATCTAGTCCAATGACTAAGCTAACTCGGAAGGGTGTTAAGTTTATCTGTACAAAAGAATGTGATGATCGTTTTCAAGAGTTGAAAAGAAGATTGGTGAATGCTCCAGTTTTGGCACTTCCTTCCAGGAATGGTGAGTTTGTTATATACAATGATGCTTTATTGAAGGAACTTGGTTGTGTCCTTATGCAGAATGATCAGGTAATTGCATATGCTTTACGTCAGTTGAAAACTCATGAGGTAAATTACCATACACATGACTTGTAATTAGCTGCTGTTGTTTTTATCTAAAAATTTGGAGGAATCATTTGTATAGATTAAAGTGTGAAATATATACTGATCACAAAAGTTTAAAGTATATAGTCACTCAGAAATAATTGAACATGAGACAGAGGATATGTCTATAATTAATCAAGGATTATGATTGTACAATTAATTACCATTCGGGAAAACAAAATAAAGTGGCTGATTCTTAGAGTCGAAAAAGTAGTGCTTCATTAACTATGCTACGTTTGGAATGAGATCCTTTGGTTTTTGATTTTATGAACTTTGGAATAAAAGTTGTTAGTGCATGATATTCTTCTGTTTTGTTTTAGGTATCAGGGAGAACATCTCTATCAGACAGAATTAAGCAAGTGCAGAAGGAAGACAGTGGGTTGCAGAAAAATGTAGAGCTGGTTCAGAAGGGTAAGTTGCCTGAATTTAATATTGACAATGATTGTGTTTTGAGGTTTGGGAAGAGATCATGTCTGCCCGATGATTCACAGTTGAAGAATGGGTTGTTATGTGAGCCTCATTGTTCCCCATTTTCAGTTCATCCTGGCAGTACTATGATGTATAGAGATATGCGAGAGTATTACTGGTGGGATTGAATGAAAAGGGATATTGCTGATTTTACTGTGAAGTGTTTGACTTGTCATCAGGTTAAAGTAGAGCGGCAGTTACCAAAAGGGATGCTTCAGCCTATACCAGTTCCAGAGTTGAAATGGGAAAATATATCCATGGAAATTGTTGTGGGATTATCAATGACATCTTGAGTTAATAATGCAATTTGGGTTATTTTTGATCACTTGACTAAATCTGCTCATTTCCTTCCTATTTGAGATACTTTCTCTCTAGATCAACTTTCACGATTGTATCTTAAAGAGATAGTCAAGTTGCATGGAGTTCCCCTATCCATTGTATCTTATCATGATCCCAGGTTTACTTCTAACTTTTGGAAAGGCCTTCAGAAGTCGTTGGGTAATGAATTAAATTTTAGTACAACTTTTTATCCTCAATTAGATGGGAAGTCAGAACGAACAATTCCAACTTTGGAGGATATGCTACGTGATTTTTTGATGGATTATCACGAAAGTTGGGACCAACATCTTTCTTTGGTTTAATTTTCATATAATAACAGTTTTCATTCCAGTATACAGATGGATCCATTTGAGGCATTATATGGTAAACGGTGTCGAACTCCAGCTTTTCGGGATGAAGTGGGTGAAAGGAAGCTGATGGGACCAGAATTGGTAGAAGAGATGGAAGAAAAAGTTCAGTTGATTCATAAACACATGAGAACAACTCATAGAAGGCAAAATATTTATGCGGATAACCGGAGGAATGATCTATCTTTCGAGGTAGGTGATCTTGTTTTTTCAAAGTTTCACCATGGAAAAGTGTGATGCGATTCGGTAAGAAAGGAAAGCTAAGTCCAGGTTTCATTGCACCATATGAAATTCTGGAGAAAGTTGGATCAGTTGCTTACCGAGTGGCTTTACCTCCGAGTTTATCTCAGGTACACAATGTTATTCATGTTTCGATGTTGAGAAAGTATATGCCAGATCCTTCTCATGTTTTGAGCCCAGAGGTAGTTTAATTGGAAGAGAATCTCCTTTATGAAGAACAACCAGTCCAGATTCTCGACTTAAGAGAGCATGTGTTGCGAAATAAGGTAATTCACTAGGTAAAGGTTTTGTGGAAAAACCATATGGTTGAAGAGGCAATGCGGGAATCTGAAAATTCTATGAGGGATAAATGCCCCCAGTTATTTTGATAAGTGAATAAAATTGCGAGGACGCAATTCCCAAAATGGGGAAGGATGTAACATCCTGGGTAAATAAAGAATAAAACATTTTCATATTTATTAATATTTACTAATTAAATATTAATTTTATTTTAAAGGGGTTGCTATGTTCGATAGCGTACCAGATACACAAAAAAGATTTTCTTTGAAATCTTACGTTGCACACTAGTAATAAAATAATATTATTTTAAATGGTAGTTAAAACGTAGCCGTTATATTGTCGGGAATGAATATAAATAACTAAAATATGATTATATATGTTTGTTAATTTTTTTTACATTTATCCAATAAAGGATAAAGGCTTAAAATACGAAAAGAATTCAATTTTAGGCATATATACTCTAATATTCACTAAAGGTCCACTTATCGCCTTTTGATGGAGAACCGTCATTAAATATAGTTTTTTTCACTCTTGTACATTATATTGGACCAAATAAAATTCTTCTTTAGAATCGGGACATCAAAATTTAATTTGTGTAAATTTTTGGTATTTTTTCGATAAAGTTCATTTTTTTAATGAATAGTGAAAAATGATGTATTTTAATTCAAAACCTCTCATTAATATAATTTATTAATATGATTATATTATATTTTGAATTGTTTTTAAAGTGAAATTAGAATATATTTTTACCATTTAATCCAATAGTGGTCGTTGGAATGAATTTCACTTTGAAATTGGACTTAAACTAGTGTCAATCTTTTGATATATATTGTTTCATAAAAACACGCTATTTTTCATGACAACGAGAATTAGTTATTAAATTAAATAATGTAACTTATATGATTTTAATTTTTTAAAATAGAAATCATTTTTGAATTTGGAATATCAAATATATCTTAGGGTGATGTTTTGGTATTTTTCTGAAAAACATCAATTTTTGATGAATAGTGAAACCACTATGTAGTAATTAAAAAACTGTTTTTTTTGTTTAAATGAAATTTTACCACCTCTGTGTTTTGAATTTCAAAAATCCGACATACATGGTTTTCATTAAGAAGTAAAATTTGGTTCAATGGGATTAATATAAATTTTGGTGAATAGTAACTTTTAAGTTTTTAATCGTGATTAGAGGTAATTAGTGTAATTTAAGGAAAAAATAATGTTTTAATAATATGAGATGACCTTAACACATGTCCTAAACTTATTGGATGTGTCATGAACGACCCATAAAATCCATGGGTCAACTTGGGGACCCCATGGAGACACTTTGGTAGGAAAATGACATTAATAACTTTTTATTTAATGTTAAAATAAAAATGTCACAAACATGTGTTGTTTTACTAAATCGATTTTTAAATGGGGTTATACAAGTCATATTTTTGACTATAAATATTAATTAGAAATCTAAAAAGATTTCCTACATCATTATATTTGTTTTATAATTTTTAGACATTAAATAAATTAAATTATTTATGACACCATGATGATGCAGCGATTACCTCATTATTTAACGATTTAAATAAAATGAAAAGATAATGTAAAATCTAAGACCTAAACTTGTCAAAAACATATTTTATGGGTTTATTTCTAACTCTTATCACCTTATCCTAGAAATATATAATTTTGGGACCTTAAAAATCTGAACAGAATTTTATAATAAAGTAACCTTTTATAACTTTCCACGAGTGCCCCTCCTCTCCTCTTATAAAAGGACCCACCTCTACCAACTTACCTACAGCTATCAAGCCATTGGATCGGCGAAACCCTGTCCATTTTGTCTCTACACATCCCTCTATTACCCCTAGAAGCCTCACGTTGGGCAGAAGTCTTTACAAAGAATCCTTTGAGCTCAAATCAAAAAGAGTTACCCGATTTAAAGGTAGTGTCTTCTCCTGTGTTCTTATGTTTTATTTTGCTTCTCCAACCCCATAAACTCTTTTATTCCTTTATTTTGTAACAACACTAGTATCTTAAATATACTAGGATGTTTTTATGAGAAATATTAGAGCTACACCTACACACACCTTCGTCTAATTGTTAAAGAACATATTGTTTCTGTGGTTGGCGATTTTCTGCCTCACGAAACGATGATTGTTCAGTCTTCTTTTAAAACCTTTCATGGTGACCATTAAGATTTAACTCTATTTATATATGATATATTTTATGTTTATGTTTTAATTATTCTTCTGTATTTTTCATTTGTGACATACCTTTATGGTTTCCAATTTGGGTAAACACGATAATTTCATTTTAGGAAGTGCGGACTACCGCCCCCACAAAGTGATTTGATTCGTTAATGCCATATGTGGGACGTATAAAGGATGGAGTTAATGTTATTATATATGATGTTATACTATAATTATAATATACCCTTATATAGTGTTGATTTAACCACATTAAATACGAAATATAAATAAAAGTAGCGTTCATGCGTACGTACGACTTACCGTCTCCATGAACGGTGCATTTCATTTCTTACCTCTAAATGTTATGTACTATTATAAATACATTTATATGCTGGATATATATGATATATATGATATCCAAATCATGAATATCATTATGTATATAATTAAACTTTGACCACATAAACAACATGTAATTGTAAGAAGTCCATTTTTGACTTAAGTACCAAATATCGACAAAATGAACATTATTAACTTAAATGATTACATAATTTTTATAACATGGAAATAAGTGATATAAAAGGAATAGTAAGATTAAAAAATGTTCATATGCACGTATAAATTTACACTAGTTTATTATTCAGGAGATTAAAGAGCAATCGAGTCACGTCGGACACGAGGTAAGGGACTTCGTCTCAATCTCCTTTCATTGAGGCATATTTTGTTCTAATACAAGGCTTCTCTTTTATACGGTGTATAAACCCCTTTGACTTTTAATTTTATACAAAAAGAATATTTTTCTATGAAGATTTTTACAAAATGAAAAAAAGGAATGTTTCTTTTAACGTACGCGGTGACAACGACCTTTTCCACCGCCATGAGTATTATTTGGTCTTTGGCTTCCTCAACAAGCCGTAATGTTTTTAAAATGAAATAAATACCATATACTCTTTTATGTATTTTGGTATTGAAAATGGTTTTTATAATGGATTTGTTATGTCCATATATTTAAGTGATATATTGTGATCAAAGTGTGGAAATTTTTTCATTCCATTGTATTTGTTTTATATCTTATGATTTTATAATGGTACTTGGAAAATTGATGGGTGGTTACGTGATAAACCATATGACGGGTGGTTCCGTGAATACCAGGACGGGTGGTTACGTTGTAACCTCCAATGCATTAGGTATGGAAGTTGGCCGTATGGCTATTCCATTAAGTGATATGTGTGGAAGTCGACCGTATGGTTATTCCAATTAAGTATGTTTACGTCCCAAGTTACCTTTATATGTTATATGGGTTTTAGGGTAATATTTTGGTTACAAAAGGGAATGTAATGATATTTTATTCAGTGAAGAGTATTTACTACTTGATAAAGGTGAAAAGTATTACTTTGATATAATATTCATGGTTTACTTATTGTTTTGAAAAACTAACAATTTTCCTTCTTTGTGTATACCTTATTGAGATTTTTATGCTCACCCCATGTTTTTTTGAAATGTATTTCACAGGACATAAGGTGGAATATGGTCAAGGATGGAATCAAGGAAAATTCATGCTATCTAAACCTTGTAACTCGACATGTTTCTTTTTAAGAGTTTTTATTTTATGTAAACTTATTAGAAGTGTCTACTTCGTAATCTTTTGAGATGTAATAGTTATGTCCTAATTCTCTAAAACTATAATCCTGAAAAGATCCTCAATGTGAATTATTCATTTAATTCAATATTAAGTAAGGTTTAAGGTCGTGGCCTTATACACATTCTTCAAAAAATCCGTGAAATATGATTTGAACACAACCATTTCATCCTTAGTGAAATATAATAAAGGAATGAAGGGTGAAATGTTATAGTGATATGGATCACTATATGGAATCCTACCATCTACCTTAGGTAAATTCTCTATAGATATATCTCTCATAGTTTGACCCTCAATATTGATAACATCCTCAAAATTTTCTTTATCGAAATATTCAATAATTTAATCATGAATAAATGGGAATAATTAATTATACCTTGAATTCAAACCTCATTAATATAATATACTTTCTATATATTTTTAATAGAGAGAATAGATGGTCATCCATTTTTAGGTGTACTTCCTCCATGATCTTCATCATCAAAATAATGATATTCTAAGTCTAATACTAGAGATACAAGGGACTTCTATCAATAATAAGTTTTACTAGGAAAGTATGTATAGGGGTACTCCCATAAAAGGAGATCCTTACGTGTTAACCATAACATAATAAGATCCAAGTGACTGATCCCATTCTATCTTATCCTAATAATCTAATTTTTTATGCTCATTACGGTTTATAACTTATATTTCTTATACTTCATCATATTCTTCCAAAATACATGTTCTTATTCTTCTTTATAACAATAAGAATCATCATATGAATACTTCAAAAACTCATCGATTTGATGACTAATATATATAAGCTTCCACGGTTAAATTGGATACTTTACTAGTTTAAACTATTCATATAGTTTCTCTAGGTCATCGACCAATTCCTATTTCCATGGATTCCATTTGAAACTCATTTTAATACAAAAATTCTTGGTAAGTTAAAATAAATTAGATTTAGTTATCTTTTCCTCTCCCAAAGCAAATAATCATGTCTAATCTAGAAATATAGAAATGAGTATATGATAAGGTATGGAATGTAACCTTGAGGTTGTCTTCCATAAATCCACCATATCTCATAAAACATATCTATAAAGGATAATTTTAAAAACATTTTTCACTAAAAAAATAAAAAATATTTTTTCAAACCTTACTAAAGTAAAGGATCATTTTTGGGACTATTACATGATTAATAAATTTAACTAGGATCCTCAATTCCCCCACTCAATTCAATAATAGTGGGTATTCTGGGAGTCCCATTCACAATGATATCAAACATGGAATTAAAAAATTCATGGTCTATATGATTAGTATGATGCACACATTGATAATACCTATATTCTCCACTATGATGAATGCCCAAAAACCTTTCTCAACAATTCAAAGTGAATTAATCAATTTCAACATTTATCCATGATATTATGATATCCCTCATCCCTCCATAGAATAAATTAATCTTCGCAATAAATTCTAGGAATATATTTGGATATAATGGTCTATCAATTTTTTAATCAAATTATTCCTTCATTATTAATGAAGAAAATTATAATCCAACAATCTAATCGACCACAACCACTATGCATCAGTTTATTTATTTTTTATGAAAAATACATGATCAATATGATTTGGATTCATTGGTTTCACAAATGTTCTCAAGAAGTATTTTTACCTTTTTACTTCTTTAAGGTATAGAACTAAATATAAAATGAAGTTCCAAACATTATCTTTATCATCATCATTGTGACACAATTTGAGATCTCTGACAGTTTGGAAATGGGAGGTAAAAATGATAAGATTATTTTAGAGAGAGGTAGATGTTCAAGATGAAATAAATAAATCCACTTAAAATTCATTAAATTGATAAAAAATATCTACGGTAAAATATAGGTAACATTTCATATTATGATTCTAATTTTAAATTAAATCATTCAGGAATTAAAATAATAATAATAATAAAATAAATGCCACTCAAAACGTTTCACAAAAAACTACAAGAAAATAAACATAATATATCTTTTGATCATGGATCTATCAATATCATAACCATGGTAGGAATGAAAATTAAAACCATATCATAGGTTTGATAACTACACTAGCAAGATAGTAATAATCAGATTTGACCATATGAACAGTTTTCACCATATTCATTTTGACTGTCTGAGTAAATTATCATGATGAGTATAGAGACCACATGAGTAAGTGTTCATGGTAGGCATGATGACCGCATAAAAAAAACTCATGGTTTGCCTATAGAACATGTGAATCACACTTTTTGGTTTCTTTTATAAAATATTATAGAATATATTTTAAACAATTTAACATGGAAAATAATAACAAAAAATAAATTACAATTATTATATATAAATTTTTGTGCATGATTCTTGTCTGATACAATTTATTCTCTCAATATTCAAAGCCTTTTTAAATATATCATCAATATAATGTTCATTAACAATGAATTATATTTTTATATAACCTTTAAGAAAATTATCTATCATAATGTTATGTCTTATATCATTATTTCTTTTAATAGAATGTGATATTAGATTTTAGGAAATATTTATCGCACTTTAATTAACACAATTTATAGGGAAATGCCATAATTTATATCCATAGTATATTAATATATATTATATATATATAATATCTTTATAGATACTGATTTCATCTAGGTACTTAACTTATATAGTGGATAATTCCACAAATTTTGTTTTTCTTACAACACCATGACAGTAGAGGATTGACAAAAAAGTGACTATTTCCAAATTCTTTTTTCTATATAACATACATCCACCCAAATATATATTATAAAAATATAAATAAAAAAAACTCATATTCTATAGAGTTGATAAAATCCTATATTGGATGTAATTATGAGGTATTTTAAAAATTCCTTTCACACTTACTATATGTGACTCTATTCAGTTTTCATGAATATGAGAAAAAAACCAAATAAAATTCTTGTATCAAAATAAATTGAATTGAAGTATAGTAAAGTTGAAATCATTACTATATTAGTGGGTTGATCAACTGATTTCTCAGTTTCATTAGGACCCAGCATGAATCTTGTACTCATGGGAATATCACTACCTTTAGTACAATACATGGTAATATGATTTAAAAGATCAATTTTGTACCTAAATTTATTTAAAATAATTCATTCTTGATTTTTAAAAAATTTAAAACCAATAAATAATTTATTGTTCCCGATAATACTTTTTCAAATTCACATTGCATTATTTATTAAAATATTAGACATGATTTATTCCTTGAAGATCAAAAATAACATCTTTGACATAAATTTTTACTACTAATACATCTTTTAAAATTATTTTTAGTAAATAATATAGGGTCATATATACAATTAGTAATGCCTTTGGAAATCAAAAAAGAATTGGGCCAATAATTAAAAGCTATGATATCTTGTATTAAACCATATAAATAATTGGATAAATTGAAATAATGACATTGAAAGTGAGGGTTTGGAAATCCAGGTTGTTGTTCCACAAAAACATACTCAATAATATAACAATTTAATAATGTAATATTTACATCATGTTGATAGAATATGAAAAAATGCAATTCATAGGAAAGAAACATCCTCATGGATTCATGTCTACCTACTAAAGAAAGGGTTACTCATATTCAACACCTTATTCTTGGAAATATATTTTTGAACCAATATATCTTAATTTCTAACTATTTTTCTGAAACAATCAACCTTTTTTCAAAACACCCATTTAGTGAAAATATTTGGGTTTCCATTGAGTATTTATACTAGTTTATAAATGATATTTATTTAAAGCTTATTAAGTTATTATTTTATGAACATTACCAAAAATCATCCTTATTTTCATCATTGATATTCTTATATTCAAGATCTAGAAAAATTCATGATGCTCAAATTGATTTATTTGAGAAACTCTATTCTCTGTTTCTTTTTCCATTTTAAATACAACATCATTTAAATAATTGTAATTTTGAAACCAAATATCTCTATGAATGAATGTTTTTGAAATATAATTCTCATATATATCTTTGAATTTAAGATTCTCATCATAACTGGGATGATTTATTTATAGGAGTTATCACATAATTTTAACACGTTTTAGATTTTTTTCCAGAATATAATGTTCTTCTTATATAGTTTGTAAATAGGTATTGGGATCCAATGAATCAGTTTCATCAAATTTTACATATAAATATTCTTCAACTAACATATCCATTTTATTTAAGATCATGTATGATTTACTATTGGTATAATATCTATGAAACGTTCCTTCATCATGCTTGGAAGTTTTTTTTATAAAATATATTTTTTAGTTATTTTAAAGACTATGCAACCAAAAAAAATTAAATAACAAATATTTTTCTACAATTATATATTTTATAAGGGTTATTCTTTAAAATATGTGTAATTAAAACTCTATATATTATATAGAAAGTTGTATTTCACTTTTTTCCCTAAAAATAAATTGGTAAATAAAACACATTTTCCTTGGAATGATAAATATTTGGAGGGTTTTTATTTCTTCCCTATATCAAACAACTCTAATTTGAGGTCCAAAGAAAATAAAAGTCAGTACCATATACATGATGTGATTATAAATGCTCAAAATCCTAATTTTAAAACTCAATATCATGATTGATTCTTAATGATTTGATTCTATGTCCATTAATATTTAATGTAGATCTAGAATATATTAGAAAATATGACAGTGATTATATTTTAAGAGAAAGTATGTATACCAAATATTAACATGAATAAACATCCAAAATTATATAGTTATAATGTTTTCCTACCAATCTAAAACCTTTGTGGGGTCCAAACAAGTCCATGTGAACCACCTATAAATTTGGAGCACTTGAAACTTCTTCATTTGATTTTAAAGTGATTTTTTAGTTCATTACTTTTTGATATGTTTTATATAATTTATCTATTGGGTACTAAATATTAGGTATATCTATAACTAAAAATTCATAGTTATTCTTATAAGATATTGAATATTTCAATAGACTAAAATCCTTTTCTAAATCCAATATTCTTTGTAAAAGAAACATGAAAAATTAGAATTTTGATAGAACAACAAGTTTAAATCTAAAACATAAACATTTTAATTTATCAATAAAGTGAAAATAAATTTTATTTAGAATGAAAAAAATAATATAATTATTTAAACAAATTACGTAAAAACCATAACCACATGATTTTGAAATGATCTGAAAATAATATTTCAATCCATCTAGAAATAAATAAATATAAATTAAAACTATACTAGAAGTACTAATTTGACCAAAGGTAATTATTTTTCATTTTTAATTTTCTTCTAATGTTACATTTCCACCATCTACATTAATCACATTTTTAAATCTTGAGTATTCTAAATTTATATGTTAGGAACATACACTATCCTGACATAATAAGTCCTTATGAGAAATTTTCAAGAAATCTTAGTGAAAAAGAATTTATTCAAAATGGTTTTTGTACTCATATATTCTAGGGTATTTTTTATGAATAAGATATTTTGGAAATCATATTTTTTAACTGGTTTCTTATAAATATTTCTATGAATCTTAGAAATAAAGACAATGTTAGGTCTTACTGAATATGAACTGCTAACAAATTATATTAAATGTATCTTAGAATAAATTTATATTCATTATTTTTATTCCTTTAATGTTGATATCCAACTACTGTAGTATATTTAAGAGTTTCCTATTTAACATGAAATTGAGTAAGAGTTTTAAATTCTTTTGTAAATCACTTTATTAATTTCCTTAATTATTCATTATATACTTTCATCTCATTATTTTCTTTATGTTGTAGATAATTTTAATCCTTCTCTACTATAAGATTAATTTTAATGTGATAATACATAACTTTTTTCCTCCTCAAACTTTTTTTATTTATATTATAATTCTCTAATAGTGTCTTAAAGTATATTACAGTATTCATATAATTCATTACTATAAACATTTTTTGAAACATTTTTTGTTTCAAAATGATTTCAAATGTGATGATGATATTTAGGGAAAAAATTATACCTTATTTGTGTTTTTATATAGAATATATTATCTATATAATTTATTTATCCCCTATATGAGTCTAATTTACATGTACTTCCCTATGAGGAACATTGATTGGATTTTATATCCTTTTATAGTTCATGATTTCCCCATTCTTTTAATTATACTTCATCTTATTTGAGTCTTATTTGATGTGTCCTTTTATTTTTCACTCATAATAGATCACTTCATTTGATGAATAATCATTCTTCTAGGATTTTATCAAATCTATATTTTCATACATAACACTATAATTTCATTTCCTGAATAAAATTTCCATTTATATAAATTTTTGGAACTTCTAGCTAGATGTTCCATTCCCTCATCACTAATAGTAGGAGATTCTTCATCACATGAGCATTCAGTATTGATATTCTCTTTTAGTTTTGAGTCATTAGTCTTAAATGATATAGACATAATTTTTTGTTCAACCATGTCATCTTTGTTTACAGGAAATTTTTCTTCATAAAAAATTATAATACCAATTAGTTCCTTTACTAGATATGTGAAAATTTCATAGTATTATATGGTGGATACATATGTCTCTATCATTCATTATATAATGAATCTATGAAGTCACATGGCTTGATCTCTCTTAATAATTTCCAATCCCATTGCCTGAATAATTTTAACAATCTCATTGAACCTGATATGCATGTTATATATAGATTTATCAGGTTTAAATTTAAAAGTATCATATTTAATAGCGTGTGTTTTAAAAATTTCCATTATTTGTTTTTTTCCTTCATGAGAAATAGAATGGGTACCCTAAATTTCAAGTGTAATAAGAGATGTATATATTTTGATAAATTATTTTCCCCCTAATCTATAATAAAAATAATTCATATCTTTACTATTTCCATCATATGTTTCTTCAGTATAATCACTCCAACAAGATCTATCAAATTAAGGGTATTCATATTTACCATCAATGATAATCCAAATATCAAATCCCACACTTTCTATGTGAATTTTAATTTTAATCATTCATTAAGAGTAAATATTTACTTTAAAATTAGAAGGATGGTCTGTGGTAATTTCTTCTTGTATATTTTTAAGAATAAATAATTAAATATATAAATAAAATCAATTAGATGTTTTTTAATTCAAATAAATCAAAGCTAAAAGGTTTTATAAAAAATCCTTTCATACAAAATGATTATATGAGTGCCAAATTAAAGATGGGGGGATTGAGTTTCCAAAAAAAATCATTAAAAAATAATTTATAAATTTAAATCCACTATTTAATGAAAACACACAGTTAATCAAAATTTTGGAAATACATAGATTTATACATCAAATAATTTATCCTATGTGGGATCAAGGATCAGTTGAAATAACTTTTAAATAAATTAAGTTTTGGAACTAGGTTACTTAATCAAACAATTTATGTAAACACAAATTAAGACTAACTATCAATGTAATATTTTACTACAGTTTGTAAAATATAAAATGACTATAAATTATAACAATAAAATTAGAGATTCAAATAGTAGAATATAAACATGATATTTGGGCTCATGTGAATACATAATCCTATGCACTTTAAAATAAAATTTTCTTTTGGAATTTATCCATTATAAAATGATCCATATCTTGGATCGGGTTTCCCAAATGTCATTATAGAATACAATTTAGGAACATATCCTCTTCAACAGTTGTATATGGTATAAAAATGAATCTTGGTCACACATGACCTCTACCACAATTATTTATGAGAATATAAAAAATTATTTTCAATAACATCAAGTATTCTATAGTCGAACAAAGAATAATTTGTTTGTATATATAAATGTAAAAATATAAAAAAAATTCAAAATATTTAGAATAAACCAAAAGAATAAGTGATTAGGAACTGAAATATGTGACGCATCTCAATTTTAATACTTTTGATTTTTGAGAATCCATGAATTTTTGTTTTACAATATCATGGAAAATTTCTTAGAAAATTATTAAAAACACTCCATCCTAATGTCTTCTTTTTACCACATGAACATGCATATAGGATCATCTATAATTAATTTTTTAAGGTAATTTTTTTAGCATATCACATACTCTCTACATGTTTGATTATTTCTCTGAAAGATATCATTACTAGAAGTAGTCATTGTTGAATAAAATTTCTTTGTTAAATGTAATGATTCCCAATTTAATGCTTCAAAACATACCACTGGTGATTTTTAATGCTAAACATTTATGTTAAAAATAGAAAGATCTCTTTACTTATTTTATGATTCATTGAGCTCTGGGAAACATGAAATAGCCAATTTATGTGACACGGTGACAAAGTTGGTTCATCTCTTCAGGTGGTCAGATAATTTTAAAATTGAGTAATTTATTTATTCATGTAGTCATTAATTTAAAAGAAATGGTTAGTATATTAATTTATAAAAACATAAACATACATTTTCAATGTAACATGATCTATTTCGGAGGTTGGAAAATTATATCATGTAGTCACATCACTGATTTTCACATTCAATTATTTTTCTCTCATGGTAGGTTGATTGTACATGTGGTAATGTGATTTTCAATACATGAGATGTTGAATCTTTAATTCATTGTTTCTTCATCGTTTAAAAAAATACAATATAAATTAAGGTAAGTAGTTTGTTCAAGTTGTAAGTTATAGTATAATGTGTGGTATGATGAATTATAACATATAATAATGTTTTATTGTAACTTGACCTTCACATGGAAAGGTGTAATGGTAATATCTAGATATATCAATTTTTTCATTATATCGTTTTCTATCATAAATCATGAAAATAATTAATAATAAGATAAACATGTTTTGGGATAATTAAAATAATGAGTTAATGATATAAGAAAACATATAATTTAATAGATATAGATCTATTATTGTTGAACTGAGTCTCTTGGTAATTTATTTCAAATCCACAGATATTATAGTTATTTTGGGGGGATATATCCCTTAATACCACATTATATACACAAGGGAACAATGAGCCACTGGGTGGGGATGGGTGAATTAGTGGACACAAAAAATATTTATTAATTCATATCTTTATTTCAAACACGTATATTTATTGAGACTCAAAAGAATCCTTAATGTGACTCATAACCTAACTATTATAATGCAACAAATAGAGGCACAAGACCATGAGGATACAAAAGGTTTGGTACAAATACCTACTTTATGCCTTGATCTGTTATGTTCCACAATCAATGATTCTACACTAGATTCCAATATCATAATTTATTGTTTATTATATATCACACATTGTAACCATATTAGAATGAAAATAATATTCTATCGACCAAAGACTCATGATTCGTATGAATGTTCCTTTCCAAAATCCACTTCCAAGATTTACATTGTAATTATTCAAAAACATCTCACTGAACTCACCGAGTCACTTGGTGTATTTCTTTCATACCCTGGGTAGTAAAAGTTCAATAGAGTTATAATATATATATATATATATGTATATATATATTAGGGATTCCATGAAACTTCTTCATAGAAAGAAATAAACATCTCTACATAGGATGTCTCTAGGTAAATAATATTGGTCTCCTTTTTCTCACAAATATATTCTTCAAATACCAACAAGTATTCATGAATATTCAATAACTCATTCACTACTTATAGAAAATCTTCAGAGATCTTCTGGATATTTTCAACTAGTAATCTCACAAAATGAGATCCCATGATATTAAAACCCATAATCTCCTTTTAAACCCAATATAATGTGGATTTTGTGAAATACTTTTATTCTAAAAAACAAAACACATTCAAAATGATCTTATAATGGTGATAAAGTATTTTTCTTCATCTTCACAACAACATTATAGGGTTACATATTTGATATATATATATATATATTCTCTTCCTTTAGATCCTGAGCTCATCAAAATTTAATAACCCAAATAACTGCTTATAGTTTTTTTATTTCATCATCCTCTATCTTATCATGCACGAGGGAAATAATTTTAGCACATTAGACTCCTTACATAAAAACAAGAACTATGAATGGAATTTATAGGATAGTTTCTCACTACTATCCATAAATTATCATTATAGAATAACTATATTAGGTTACAAAAATTAATTGATATCTAGGTTTTTTATCTCAAATTATATACCCAGAATACCATTATGAAATTAATCTCAATCATTTATGTTTTCCCAAATGATCATTACAAAATATAAATAGTATGATTTTATTTTTCTTCTATGTATATCTATGTTTATGTTATATATATCTTATTTTTCGGAAATATATAAAATATACCTAGGATATATGTTGAACATAAATTTTCATTACTATAAGTTAAACACAATAGTTGTTCTCATTTCACAAGAAATGGAAAAATTTCTAAAAATAATTCTAAGTCATTTATGAACACCCAAAATAACTTGGGACAAAAAAAATGAAAACTTTGATGAAGAACATATTGAGGGTTAATGGAACATCCTATGTATAATTCTTGAAAACAAGAATATTAATTTTCATCATCATGATCATATTAAGTGGTTTATCTCTAAATATTTCCCAATACAAGTCTTGGATCATGGATTATCAAAGAATCATTACGTTTTGAAATTGAAAGAATAGATTTCACATCAATTGATTTCCATTTCATGAGAATACAGTAATTTTAAATGGTCCCCTTTTGATATCGCCGTAATATTTTCTTTACCATGTTTGTAGATCGGTTTCTCCTTCTTCTATTTCTTAGATTAGAAAAACTTTTATGAAACGAACCAACAAGGGATACCACTAAACATGAAACCTGACCTGATTAACCAAAAGACTTGAAGAGAATTCCTAATACCCCTAGGCTGTCAACTAATACCTATGTGTCATTTTAATCCCATTGTGCATTTGTTCATCCAAATTAGATAGAAAAATTTACTATTGAATATATAAATATTGTATCCAAAATATGAAGACATTCCGAATAGTTCATAACCTACAACCTTGGTCCAAACCATTAACATATAAATAAAAATGTATATAAATGAGAGACACATCGAAGAAATTGAGATAAAACAGTAACTAAAAGTAAAATAACTTCAAACCAACTCGAGCCTTTCCTGATACCATCTCCATGTAACCTCTAGTCTCTCACCACCACCCTACTGAACCCATGGAGTCCAAGACTATCAAAGGATGGGTCCAACTAAAATCCTATAACCTAAAATATATATTCATGATATAATATCCCAATAGTTCAACACAACCATACAAAATATAGAAATTTTAATCTTAAGGAAATTAATCTTTGATATTCTAAAAAAAGTTGTAAAGTATGATTTTCACATATATATCTTCACGGGGATAAAGAAAATTCCACTAACATATTTCCAAAGAATTATATATTTTTTCCAAAACTGAAAAAATATCTTAAAGACATGCCATAAGTATAATCTATTTATAAACCAGACAAACTCATTTTCAATTCCTAAACAACAATATTGTGTTATTTAAATGAAACAAATACCATTTTTTGAACCATAATATGGGAAAATACCTATTAAATCCAAACACACAATTTGAAAATGATTTAAAGCACCCAAAGTGGAGTCCTCAAAATCAAAACAATAATTCAGAACAACATTGTAAACTCCATTTTAAAAGTAATCAACCCACAAACTCACAATGGTTAAGAACAAAAAAGCATGAAATATAAATCAAAATAATATCAAAATGGAAAATAAACAAGGAAGGTTCTATAATAATCAAAGAAGGAAAATGACACAAATAAGCAGTAGTTCAATCTTCCCTCAATCAGGAACTATCCATGAAATAAAATATATCAATGGATCTACCTTGGGTCCATAAAATTCCAGGAACCTAACCACATAAAATTATACCACTCATGAAACATCTACCACAATGTAATAAAGATAAATAACCAGTCATCCAATTGGCTAACTCAACAGTAATTGGGATGACCAGCCCCTACAAAGACCTTGTTCCTAGCATGAATTGTGGGAAACTTGTTGCATGTGAACAAACAAGAGGAATATGTTATGCCTTACACTTAGTACCCAGTTTCTCATGGACAGTATAATATTTTAGGTGTAGTAAAATATTAATCTAATTCTAACACACAATTCATAATAATATATACCCTCACCCATAACACCCAATGATGTGAAACCCCACATGTAAAACATGCCTTTTACATAACAAGAAAATTCCAACATAAGGGGAGATAAAAAACTTCATATATCTATCAACAAACTACACAAGGGAATACGAAAGAGGAAATCAGGGGGTTTCCCCTTCCATTTTAAAACCGTAGTTCCAAATTGGACATAAAACACAAAACATGGCTCAAAATATCAATCCCCATCTCATTTCATGAAACACAACAAAAATAATTTCTCTAAAATGATGTAAAACAATCAAACCATTATAATATTTTCAAATCCACCCATCAAACATGGGATTTACCCTATGGAAACCAAAAAATGGCCCAAGGACAACCACTTCCATCAAACCATAACATAAAAAATATAACATAACATTTCCAAAAGGGGTTAAACAAACACACACGTCTCAAATAATAATTTTAAATTCATTAATATCCACTTTTGTAAATCATTATAATATCAACAACTACCATCAAAACCAAATTCCATTTAAATCAATGTTTTCACTCAAAAAACTAAATCATAGTCAATACAAATTTCAAAACATGGAATAAATTTCCAAAAATCAATTCAGGTAACTCAAAAAATCCTATCACCATAAAACATTCCATTTAGAATATAAAAACATGGATCTTGGATGAAAAACCAATTGTGAAAATAATTAAACACCATGAAATGCTATCAAATCACTTTAATGTAATTACATATATTCAATCAATAAACTATAAATTTTTTAGAAAGCATAAGAAAGTATTGAATTACTAAATCAAATAATTTCAAAGAAATACATATGTCAATGATATGAGAATAATGATGAAATGCTAAGAAATGTGTCTCCTTATGTGGAAACAACACCAATGGGGAATGAAGAATTGTCTAAATAGACTATACATAAAAACACCAAAAATAGATCCATTGAAAAACCTAAAATAATTATTGGTGCCAAAATTGGTGATGGAGAAGAACATACCAAAGCCTTCAGGGCTGCCTCACGAAGCCCGTTCACGGAGATCCCATGGCCTGATGCCCGCCGCGGAGCAAGGTGACGGGAAACTCTGCGAGCCCTCTTGACGTTCATGAGCCTACCGTGGAGCAAGAATGTGGGATTCTTCGTGAACTCATTTGACGTTCATGAACGTACCACGGAGCAAGAATGAAAGATTCTATATGAACACATTTGACATTCATGAGCCCTCCGTGGATTAAGGAGGCACGATGCTCTGCGAAGACATTAGATGTTTGTGGGCCCGATGAAGAGCAAGCTCCGCCTTCGCACTGAGTGAGATCTGTTTTACCGAACCTCTTGCCTATAAATACAGTGCTCCCCTAGATCCCAATGGACGAGTCATCTGAACTTTCACCTTACGAGATCTCAAATCATGCAGCACTTCTTGCTCTGTGAACCATGAGCTTCTCAAGGTACTTTTGCATTGCAAAGTGCCTCCCCCTTTGTTAAAATTCAACCCCTCTTTCGAGCAGGATGCCTTTAACGAAGCCCACTAGCCTTCGTGAAGGAAGGAGATCCCCAAGGGGACATAGGTCATCACGAAGTGTTTATGCTTCGTGAAACACCCCTCATGCACATGTGACCCATTTTCCCAGGCAGGGTCACTATGTCTCGCGAAGCACCTTGCTTCGCAATGCTATACATTGTGAGGCACCCATGCTTCGTGAGGAATTGTTGCATGAATTCCTTTCCACTTCATGAAGCACCTTCCACATACACTAATTCCCTATGATTGAGCTGGACCACTTCACTTCACGAAGAACACCCCTTCGAAAGTACCATCCACTACATGGAACACTAGAGCTTCACAAGGCCCCTACCTATGAACCCCTATTCTCGACAAATCCTTTTTCCACATGACCTTTCTAGTTTTCATGAAGTGATTTCAAATTACCTTGGACATTACCTCCCATTGCGTTGCTTCGCCTTATGCTTCTTCGCATAGGTATGCTAACATGTATTGCTTCTTCGCATAGCCACATTAATGTGGACCCCTAATGGGATCACCTCACAACACCCCTAACCATGGCATTGTCGATGAATTCCCTCCCTCAAGAGGTTGGAGGTATCAGTTATGTATGTCCTAGGCGTGCGGAGTGATCCCACCTTGTTTGAGCTGTAGGACATTAAACATCCAAGAACCATCATCCTCAGCACAAGATGTTAAACTGTGACCTCTCCTCGTTCATCGCATGTAGGGTTCCTCTACTCGGACATTCTGCACGACCACTGGTCTCCATGGGAGTGAAATAATTCCTCACATGGAATGTGAACCTCTTTATCAGATCGGCATTTGTCCGTGGGGAAGGTGCAACCACCTTGGTGTAAGCCCATAGATTTTCTTGTAGGAGGAAGCACCCATGCTCCTCCTATCATTTTTCCTTTCCAAATACTATGATGCGAGATGGAAACATGAATTTCTTTATCCCTTCTCTCTGCCTCTAGGCTTTGTCACCACCTCGGCCTCCATCTTGGAGTAAGTCCCAATCTCCATCTCCCTGGGTTGCTCCATGTGTATGCCCGTGTTACCTCTTTGCGCCACTAACCACGTGTAAGCCCCTATTTCCTCTTTGGGATACTAACCAAGTGTAAGCCCCATTCTGCTTCTCATGGACCCACCATTCGTGATGCGGCCATCAGATATTTGTTGCCTCTTGTTTCTCACACCGGTCATGACTCACCTGGGCTTAGAGTAAGAATCGACTATGAAATCCTCTCCGGGTAGCCTAGAGTGTAAGCCCCACACCTTCTGCACTATAGAGACTTTGATCCTTGCCAAGACAAGGAATGTAGGAAGCCTCTATGAGGTTCATGCTCACCATCCATCTGGACCCCAGGTCCTCATCCACATCGGTTCACCAACTCCTACCACTGAACTATGTGGACTTTGATCCATGCCAAGGCATGGTATGTAAGAAGCCTCCCTGAGGTTCAAGCCCAACAACCATTAGTCTCGACAATCTTCACGTCGGTGCACCAATACCAATCCGGAACTATGTGGACATTGATCCTTGCCATAGAAAGGTACATAGGAAGCCTCACTGAGGTTCAATCCCAACACCCTGTCATTCCGACCCCCCTTCATGTAGGTTCTCCCACACCATCTGGACTATGGGGACATTGATCCTTGCTGAGTAAAGGTATGTAAGAATCCTCCATGAGGTTCAAGTCCACCATCTATCTTAACCCCAGGTCCTCATTCACGTTGGTTCACCGACTCCTGCTCCTGAACTACATGGGCTTTGATCCTTGCTAAGGCATGGTACGTAGTAAGCCTCCATGAGGTTCAATCCCAACAACCAATGGTCTCAACCACTTCACGTCGGTCCACCCCCATCCCGTAAGACATTAAACTACATGACCCTTTTGTGATCCCATCTAGTGGTATGCCGTTGTGACCCCATCTAGCGGTAAGCTGTTGTGATCCCATCTAGTGGTAAGTCGTTGTAGTCCCATCCAACAGTAAGTCATTGTCCTCCCCTCTGTTGGGACCCATATCTCAGGTTCATCCTAGTGGAATCAGATCAACCTAGGGCTGGTAACCATATGTAAGACTCAGTATATCATCGTTTCACTATCCTTTGTGAACACCCCAATCCTATACCCCTTCTTGAACTACGCATACTTTGATTTCCCACCATGGGGATACGTAGGACGTCTCTTCGAGGCTCAGTCCCACCATCATCATCAACCTCAAGTCGACCCCACTCTATTCTCCATCCACTCATTCAGCACCCATCATCCATCCTGGTTCTTACCCGGGCTGCTATATCCTGGTGAGATCATGCCATTCACCTCTTCACAGCTCTTAGTAGCACTTGGGTAATTAACCACGTGTTAGCCCCAACATCAGTGTTCCCTCATGGGGTTACACCTATCTGATCCACTCTAGTCAGTGTTCCGATCAGCCCAGTCCATCTTCATTACACATTAAATTCATGACATACCATGTGTTAAACATAGAAAGATGAGGAAAAACATAGATACATGCCTATGGCATATAATTCTCCACATTCGATGAGGGATGCCTCAGGCATATATGCCCTCGAGAAGCCCCATAGTAAGGGGAAAAAACCCAGATGCGCCAGCGTTCCAGTGTCCAGACACGCCAGTGATGTCGCAATGTGACTACCCCACCGACTGAAGGTTGCTTCCCTTGCCAGAACCTTTGGAATGTCTCTATAGAAGCAACGTAATTAACCAGCATTCATGAAGATATGGAACTAGGGAGAGTTTCATGAAAAACATATTAAATCTATAAAAGAGAATCAGACTATGTGACAGTTTCAAGGAGAAACCCACAGAAGGAGGAACTGAAATCCCATCATCCTATTTTGATCAAGGTTCAGACATCCCTGAATAAGGAATGGATGTCGCCCGCCTTTGGAAAGCGGGAATGCGTGGTAACACAAACAATTCCACCGTCCCTGAAATCAGATGGAAGTGTGCACCCCGTTGAAAGCATCTAAAATAGAAATGGTGAACCCGACGTGAACTTCTTCTCCTTAATTTGGAGATTATGATCATTTGAGATATCAATAGACTAGTATTTCACCAGATCCAATTATCCGGTTTCGGGTCCTACTAAGAAAATAGCGGGCCTGGCGTGAATCTCACCAGAAGTTGGGGCAGTCAAAACGTTGGACATCTCAGTCTGCGATGTAGTCAACATGGATCCCTCTTACTAGCCATAGAAGAAGGAATGGCGTTGGGGCACTAGACGCCGATTTATTTGTTTTAGCGCTAATAGTCCAATATCCTTGCTTTTTCAGGAACTAAGCCACTGCACCAGGAGACCAATCGCCACCTGCCCACCAATGCAGGGGTAGGGGAAATGCTAATACGGAAATCCCACGTGGCTCCACCAATTCTGCAATGACTTCCACCACCATGGATTCTGGGCGCCCACGCCCCATCTCCCCCTCTGAAGTCATCCATTGGAGGGTGATCAAGGACCTCGTACGTCGGTACGAGGAGGAGGGTATTATCCTGACTCAAGATATGGCCCGCTATGACCTGGAGGCATCTACACCTCATCTCCACTACCTCCTACAAGGGCTATGTAGGGAGCCACTGCTCTCCACTCCGACAAACAATAGTTTCAGGATCCTCTCCCCAGAACACCTCGATGACTCCCTCCCCTATGATGATAAAGTAGGGGATTCTTGAGCAACCCCAGCCGGGATCCTGCTTTAGGGGCCCCTAAAGAGGGCCCCCACCAGGAATCACCAGCACCGCCACCCAGTCCCCCGAGCTGAGGAGAAGGTAAGCTATGTACCTGCACCACCGACCCTGGTCCATCTGACCTGACGCCAGCATCAGGTGCAAGATGAAGAGGATGCCAGCCAAGGGGCATCAACTTCAGTAGCTGTTGTGTCCCGAGCCACTACCGAAGTATATCACCAGACCCCTGCGTATGATGATCAGGGGAATTTATACGCCCGACCCAGATCGAGACTACAACCACCCCATGGGCAGGCTTGGTCGACTCTCTTGGTCGTTGGCATAGGCAGTGGCCGCCACATACCAATCAGTAGCGACAACACCTAGTACAGAGGTCCTCCCCATACCACCACCATTGAATGTGCAAGTACTCCCTGCTTCGAGGCTCGGCATAGAGGTACGCCATGCACCACCATCAACCCAAATTATGGTCTTCCCCATGACATCAACACTCGGTACGAGAGCCTCTCCCATGCTCGTTACACAGGTTATGAAGTTATTCCTCCTACCATAGGTCGTCGGTGTGGGGACGTCTTGTATCCAGTCACACTCCGATGTGCGGGTCCTCCCCATGTTTTTGTAACATCTGGTGAAAGTCCTCTTCGCCCAAGAAACTAGTGGGGGGGAGGGTAGCTTCACTTCACCAGTGCCCAGTAGGGAGGCCCTACCAGTGTTCAGCACTACCAGTACAAGGACCTTCCTCACACTGATGTCACTAGGGAAAGTAATCATGGAGGTCCTACCCATGCACCTGTCAGCTCCAACAGAGGTCCTACCCACTCTAGCACTTCCCACAGAGGTCCTCCCTATATCCCCTTTGATATCTATCCAGGTGCCCCTCACACCCCAGTTTACTCAGGAAGAAATTCTCTCCACCCCAAAACAAGTACGACCAGAGGTCCTTATCTATCAAGCAATCATCCTTTTCCTTAAAAACCATCCCAGGGAAAGAGGGCGGGTCATTGCTTCTATAAAAAGTGCACTGAGAAGAATCAGACTGAGATCAAACCGGTCTACTTCTCATATTATGAAGTAGAGTACGACTCAGCGATGGAACCCTCCTCCCTATCCTCTATTTCAAGGGTTGGGGAAGGAACGAGGTGCATTAGTCTCGTACTCCCGGAAAGTGAAGTCCACCAGATTCCCTCCTCCCTCTACAGTTTTATCTAGAAAGAAGAAAACGTGGAAATCCCACAGTTTATGGTCATACAATCGCCACCATAGTCACTAGAACCACTTTCTACCTCGACTAGATATCACTAAGAGCTATTCTGGGGACCAATGGTGGATGATCAGAAGTGGGATCCATTGCTAGTAGCCCTAGTCCCTATACCAGGAACTACGACCGTTATCCTATCCTACTGCGATGTGGTGGCTATGTCGCTACAATATTTAGTGGATAACCCAAGATGTGGTGGTTTGTCAGCTTGCTTGCCGTATTTTCCACCGGCCAACTTACCATCTCAGCGGTCTACCTCAACACCATCACCAGTCCCTCAGCCACCTCTGGTTGACCAGTGGGGAAATGAATGGTCAGACCTCAAATCCGAGACCAGGAGTTTATGGGCCATCCTCAGAGCATACCACTTACTCGAGATGTTTTGTCCAGCTATAGCACCGAATTTTTTTGCACCAGAATCTCTCACCCTAGAGAAGGTTGAGTGTTTCTATCAAACCCTATTCTCAACAAACTTCCTCCTTTTCCACTAGCGAGTGGATTATCCGAAGATCCAAGTGAATTTCGAGGATATTAGTAAACAACAATGTCTAGTTGATATGGCTGCACTCCTCGTGGTCCAGTGCCCAGAGTCACCAGGTCACCATAAATCCCTCCAGTAAAGGTGCATCTAGAGTTTCAATGTACTCCAAAAGATTATCAGGGAGGATTCCCCCCACGCGCAGATCTGTGGTAGGTGGCAGTACGCTGCCCTCCTCTTCAGTCATATATGGAGGCAGCCTGACCTCCCATGTGACATCGAGGACATGCCCTGAGGGAGAGTCATGGATAATATGTCCAGCCTAGATGAATAGGAGAATGAGATAGAACTCCTCAATGGAGAACTTCCCTCTGAGGGAGTTCCACCACTATTGGATCCATCGGGAAGGGTTACACTCCAAAAAAGAAATCTACTGGGTCTCCCTACGCCCACCGAGGCATTAGTCCTCAAACAAATTCTCGGTAATGGTAAAGAGCACCTTCAGGTCTCCAAACACTCTGAACCATCCATCTCAGTGTATAAGATGATGGAAGACTCTGACAAGGTTGTGTTGCGTCAGCAACTTTACGAATAGAAGAAGTCGGTCGATGACCTCCTGGATGAACGCGCAGTAGAGAGATGACCATACTATGGCGATCCTTGGCCAGGAGAGCAGGGGAAGCCCCAACTTCTCCTTGGTGGGATACGCCCGGATGACCCTGATCATCATGCTCATGCAGATACAATTGAAGCCAGAGCTCATCGAAAGAGGGTGTGATACATCTCCCCAAATCCTCTTGAGTGGCATAACAACCGTCGGAACCCAACTCGGGCTCCCCCAGCTACCCCATAGGTCATTCCGCCAGCCTATCCATGAGCCCATGGGCCTGTTTACAATGTTCAAGAACTAGGTAATGTGTTGGTGGTCAGAGATCCCCATCCAGATAGGGACCCCCACCCAGATGATCCAATGGAGGCACTCATTGCCCATGTCATGGCATTGGAAACACGACATGTGGCACTCCCACCTGATGTCAATCCATATCCATCATGGGTGGATGATATGCCATCACCCCTGGATTTTAGAAATCCCAATTTTTCACCCTTCAACGGGACAGGGGACCCGCCACATCACTTGAACCACTTCATTTCATGGTGGGGGCCCATGTTGGGGACTCCGGCAGAGTAGGAAGCCGCCAAACTTCGGTGCTTTGTGCAGACGTTGGAGGGACCAGTGTTCTTCCAGTACGACCAACTCCCCATTGGATCGGTAGCCAGCTGGGAGGACCTCCTGTGGTAATTCCTCTAATATTTTACTTCCACCACCTGGAAGACATGTATCGCATACCTCTTCAAGTGCAACTAGAGCCCTGATGAGCGCGTTGCAGATTTTGCCACCCGGTGGAAAGGGCTCACGTACTATCGTGACATGCTACTGACTCAGGAGAAACTACAGATGTTGTGCTTAGGGAACATCAATACTGAACTAGTCCCCTCCTTGATCACCCAAAACTACCCAGGGGGATTCTGAAACTTATCTGATAAGGCCCTATGCCTAGAGGAAGCCCTGCAACAAGCTACCCAGGCAGACCTGTTGCCTCCCCTAATTCCTGTGAGAAGGGATGCTAGAGTCAAGCCCGCCGTAGTGGCCCAAATAGAGGCCCCCAGGTAGTTGGAATTATTACCAATAGAGTCGGCTCTATTTCCTTGTAGAGGCCCTCCATCTCAGGCACAGCCTCTGACCCATCAGCGCCCACCGCAAAATCAGCTGGTTCCCCCCGCGTAATGTGTCACCGCCGCATAGGTGAGATAACCAGGCTCTACCACCTCGACAGGATCATCCATCTCCTCAACAGGGTCAGTCTCCAAGGCCCCCTTTTTAGATAGGAGAAACCAGACCTACTCATTCAACGAGGCCTAGGTCCCTTATTTCTTCTACAGCTCCTTAGAGTAACAGATCACATGCTTTCCTAATTGCAAAAGGCCAGAAGACGTGAAACTCACAGATCAGCCCAACTACTGCCCTTATCACTGGATATAGGGTAACAATCTCAAACAGTGATATGTGTTCATGGAATGGACCCAAGACCATGTAGATAACAACATAGTCTGGTTGGGCCCTACCCCGGCACAGGTGCCATGCATCATCGTGAGACCAGACAATAGTAGTGACAGCGAGGGTGAGTGGCATAAGGTTTCCAGTCATGGATCCTAGAATTACGAAGACTGGGTGGCTCATAAAATGGTTTTCCATGTCCATGGTGTCATCAATGCATGCCTAAAAAGGCCAGAACATTCAGAAGCTGCATCCACTCCTTCTACATCGTCGTCTTGGCCTTCATCTTCCAAGAAGAGAAAGCATCTATGACACAAGGGAAAATAAAGTCCCCCTTTGATTCCATCGTGATCCCTTACTCTCAACGACTTCATTCCCCCATAGATGGTGATCCCTCCTACAATCAAATTAGTAGAGGATGACTCTTCAGATGATATTCCAGGGTACGCCTCGGTTAACACTATAGAGCTGGTAAACCCCTAAATGACTCCTGACGATGAGGAGCATCAGGAAAAACATCCCAACATCCCCAGCCATCGTCAGATTTGGCGGAGACGTGGAAATATGGGATATAAAAGTGCTTTGGTTGGCACGTCCCACTAGGACATACATGATACTAAAACCAGGTAACATGGTCAGTGCAGAGCTTAGCTAGCACAACCCTCCCATATAGTGACATCCGGTCCACCTTCATAGCGGTTCTTGCTACTGGATCAGGCTGAGCTTCCCAAACCTCGCTTTGACCTTCCATGCCCTGCTACAGGATAGTCCCAGTCATTTGGCCCACCTCTGGTGGTCACTACACATGCTTTGACTAGTGAGTAGCGGGACATTCCCAGCACCAGTCTGTCGCTGATCCAGTCGGCAGGGCCCACCATACCTCGTTCCATAGAGCGAACTCCTGTAAACAAAAGTTTGCACCTGGAACAGATGTAAGAAGTCCTCAAACATATTTACAGCATTCCAACAAGGATCTCCATCCTTGAGACTCTTCTCCTGTCGTCAGACATGCGTGAGGCCCTTGCTGAGGCTTTATGAAGCCCCTCCAATTTGAGACGGAGGTAGCAGCTGTAGAAGCCTTCCATGCTGAATGCCATTCCATTATCTCATTCTACAAAGAAGACGAAGGCTCTCCTATACCGGGTCATATTATCCCAATGTACATCACTGATCAGTTCAATGGTATGGAGGTCCGCCGTTGTCTTGTTGACATGGGCTCTAGGATCAACCTAATCCCGACTCGGACACTGTGTAAACTAGGATTGTCTGAAGATGATCTGAGCCCCTCAGTCCTAAGAATATAGGGTTCTGAAAAGACAGAATAGACAATGGTTGGAAAGTTTTTCTTGAAGTCCCAGTTTAGTGGCCCAGTTTCCAGCATCGAATCTATGGCTACCTCCCAGGACACTTCCTATAATGCATTGATGGGAAGGTCGTGGCTCCACCTTCACACGACAGTCCCCTCATCAAACCACCAGTGCCTCAAGTACACCCTTAATTGTCGGGTGAGCATGATCCAAGGTGACACGTATCCCTTTTCCTCTTGTGAAGTCTGCTATCTGGATGCTGAATTCTACAAGATAAAGGAAAAGCAGATTTAGACCAATGAGGTTGATCATGCCATAGCTACAACTGACCCGTGGACAGATCCTGATAATGCCTATGTGTTTACAATCCACCGATTGGAGGCTACAACTCTGAATATTGGAAAATGCTTTATTTTGTCTGGAATGTAGAGGAAACACATTCCCAGGTCTAAGAGATGACATAAAATCACCTCGTATTCCTATACAAGTCAGGATCAAGTGATCCCGAGGCCTCCAACTCCCATAAGATATCGGGATGTCCACCCCATGGCAACGACAATACGTCATACTTGCCTGTTTTACCGGGATGGGATAAATCGGCTCAAGCCAACATGCCATTTCTGCTTCAACATCATCAATCATGGCCCCTCGGGACGAAGTCTAGATGGGATCGGATAGACATCCTTCATCGCTAGGGTTGCGGTAGCACATGAGTCCCCCGATGCAGCATCCAATACCGATCAGGATGGTACCATCCTCCCATCGGGATCTGTCAACTCAGAAGAAACTCCCCATACTGAGGATCCCTCTTCCATAAGTGGAGAATAGGATTTATAGGATGCTCCTCCCACCTTTGAAGAGGGCATCTCCACCACAGATGATGAATTGGTATAGGCGAACGTCGGTACCGAGGCAGACCCGGGACCCATGTTGATTAGTGCTTCCATGCCCCCCGAGGAGAAACATATATACGTAGACTTCCTTAAATAGAACTGTTATGTGTTTTCATGGAGTTATGATGAGATTTGAGGACTAGATCCTCAGGTAGCCATCCACCACCTTGGCCTTTTGGAAAATCACCGCGGGTCCAAGTAGCCTCCCAGAAAGATGCACCCTTCTCACCATGCCAGGGTTGAGGCCGATGTTGACAACATCATTAGGGAAAATTTCATTAAGGAGGTCTAATACCCCAAATGGCTGTCCAACATCATACCAGTCATGAAGAAGAACAGACAAATTAGAGTCTGTATCGACTTCCAGGATCTCAATCATCACTGTTCGAAGGATGATTTTTCCCTTCCTGTGACGGAACTCTTGATTGATTCCACGACTGGGTTCCAAGCCCTCTTTTTCATGGATGGGTACTCTAGGTACAAACAGATCAGAATTGCTCCTGAGGATGAGTAGTCTACATCCTTCAGGGCACCACAATGTACTTTCTATTACCAAGTTATTCCCTTTGGTTTAAAGAATGATGGTTCCACCTATCTGCGGGACATGCATCGCATATTTAAGCCAATCCTTGGGACATTGGTTGAATGTTATGTGGATGATCTGGTGGTCAAATATCTCCAGCACCAAGACCATCTCATGGATCTTTAGATAGTGTTCGGCTTCCTCCATTCTCGCCACCAGAATATGAACTCGTTGAAGTGTGCTTTTGGAGTCACCAATGTAATGTTTCTCTGTTTCATTGTCAGATACCGAGGTATCGAGATTAACCCAAAGAAGATCAACTCCATCAGACAAATGTCTCCCCCAAGTAATATCTCAGAGCATAGGGGTTTCCAAGGCCACTTATCCTACATAAGAAAATTCACTGCGAATCTAGATGACAAGTGTAACCCTTTTCTAGGCTCATAAAGAAAGGCACACTCTATGAGTGGGATAAATAATTTCAGATTTCACTCGAGGAAATCAAGCAGTATGTGCTCCAACCTCCGGTCTTAGTGCCACCTATATCCAGAAAGCCATTGTTCCATTATGTGACTGCCCTGGAATAATCTATCAGCGCCCTTCTCACCCAAAAAAACAATGAAGGGATGGATAACAACCTTTACTACCTTAGCTGCATGCTCCTCGATATGAAGACTAGATGCTCCTATATTGAGAAGAGCTACCTCACACTAGTATTCGTAGTACCAAATTCGTGATAGTACCTATAGAACCATGAGGTAAAACAAGTGTCCTGGGTAGATCCACTAAATTATATCTTGAACTGCCCCATGTTTATAGGCCACCTAGCTCGATGGGTGGTAATCCTCTAGCAGTTCGACATCAGGTTCATGTCTCAGACGGCTATCAGGGGACAAGCATTGGAATACTTCCTCGCTGCCCACCCAACTCCTTCTGACCAGTCTCTGGACCTGGATTTTCCTAACGAGGAAATAATCTAGGTGGATTATGTCATCCAATGTTCTAAAATTCCCTTTAATGGCGCTTCCCGGAGCCCCACCGGTAGAAGGCTCAATGAACCCAAACTCAACAGAGTAGGCCTGGGTATTGTCTTCACTACCCCGGTGCCGACCATTCTGCCATACCCATTTCTACTATCATGAGGTTGTACCAAAAGTGATTTAGTGTATCAGACCCTCATTACTAGCCTCAAGCTGGCCCTTGAGAATGACGTTCCCCATTTTCATGTGAAAGGGGCACCGAATTAGTCATCATGAAAATAAATGGTGATTATATCATTAGAAATCCAGAGCTCATACCATTGTTGGAGCACTCTCTCTAGCTAATGGTCTAGTTCCCATATCTTCCAGAGGTTACCCATGTAACTCGGTCACAGAATAGTAGAGCAGATTCCTTGGCAGGCATAACTGCGTCGATTTCAGAGCCCAAGTAGGATGATCTGATTATCTACGTGGCGCACTAGAGAGTCTTTTCTCCTGTCACCCCAGATGATGATGACAGCCCGCAGGTAAGCCACCTTACCATTGATGCCTCCTCGTCAAGACCTCCAGGTCCCCAAGATGCAGTGAGTATAGTGAATTCTTGATTAGAGGATACTCTTGGTTGAATATGTCATACATGGTATCTTCCCGGTAGACCGGGCCAAATGCGAGAGAATCTAGCACTACACGTTGTAGTTCACCCTCCAGGATAGCCCGAGTCATGAGAAGATCCTCTACAAACGTGAGTTTGATGGTTTTCTCCTCCATTGCCTTCATGGAGTCAAGATTTCTCAGGTCATGCAAGAGTTTCATGTATGCACTTGGAAATCTCAACAGAACGGGCCAAAGCTATCTCACTAGATCCAGATATTGGGGTACTTCTGGCCCTCCATGATCCATGACTACATCGGGTTTTCCATGAGGTGCCATGCATTCCAAGTTCATGCTAACTTCATGCATCAGCCACCAGAGACTATCCACACAACCAAGTACTCTTGGCCCTTGACAGTCTAGGGACTTGATATCGTGGGACCATATCCACCAGCGATACCTTGCTAGTGCCGGTTCATCCTGACCGCTACAGATTTCATTTCCAAGTGGGAGGAAACGGCTCCACTCAAGGAGGTCAAGGCCCATTCCATCATTGACTTTGTGAGATCCAATCTCATCTACCGATTTGGAGTCCCTCACATCATCTTTTCTGATAATGGTACTGAATTCTGAGCAGGTGAGCTGAAGAAATTGTATGCTAAGTACAACATTCATTATAATCATACATCCCGCTACCACACCCAAGAAAATGGACAGAATGTGGCATTCAAAAAGACCCTCTCTAACATTTTTCATAAAATGGTTGGTCATAATAAGAAGAGTTGACTGTAAAAGCTCCCAAATTCCCTCTGGGATTATCAGATGACAACTCGTAACTCCACCCAGGTGACTCTATATTCCCTAGTGTACAGATTTGAGGCTATCTTGCCTATTGAGATTCTATTGTCTTCATTGTTCACAGTGGTCTATGATCAGAAGATGCTAGATAAGGTAGCTGAAATCCATCTAGCTGAATTGGAAGAACTTGATGAAAATAGGATTCATGCTCTACACAATCAGGAAAGGCACTAGAACAAAATGGCGAGATCTTTCTACAAGAAATTTCGCCTCCACCCTTTATTGTTGGGAGACTTGATACTGGACCCTAGGACACTAATGATACCTGGAAGGAAACCTCCCATGTTAGAGCCCAAATGGGAAGGACCTTACATTGTTCACAAGGTTTACTCCAATGGTGTGTACTCCCTAGTTACCATGGACAGTGAGCGTGTAACTCCTCCCACCAATTCCAAGTTCCGTAAGAAATACTTTCCTGAGCCATAGAGTCCAGCATGACTTTAAACTGTATGGTCCCACATGACCATAAACTATATGTTCCTACATGACCCTAAATTGTAGTACGGTCCTGCATGACACTAAACTACATATTGTTCCTGTATGACCTTAAACTATACGGTCCTACATTACCATAAACTGTTTGGTCCTGCACAAATTTAAAATGTATTGGGTCCTGCAAGACCTCAAACTGCTATGAAACGTCCTGCATGACATTAAACTACATGTTTCCCTACAAGACATTAAACTACACCCCTATAACTACGTATGGCTTGATTCCCATCCACATGGGATATGTAGGAACGCTCAAACATTTCGTCTTGAATCCAGCCCCCAAACTCTTTTCTTCGACTATTCCCCCTAGGTATAGTTCTCCTGGAGAACCATGGTGTATTGCAGGCTTGCTCAGCTTCCACTCATGTCATGAGTATGAGGGTCACACCATGTTCTCCCTCCTTGTTCTTATAATCCCTCCATTCCCTTACTACATGATGTTAAACTGCATGTACCCCATCAGAACTACGTGTGTCTTGATTACCATTCTTATGGGATATGTAGGACCGCCTGAAAATTCTGTCTATTGGCTCAGCCCAAACTACAGAATATCCCCTCGAGTTGGGACACATGGTATGATTTCTCCATATGTTCTGCTCCTCAGATGTGTCCACTACTCTCACTACCCTACATGGATTTGAAATGTATAGGCACATCTATGTTTCACCAACTCCTTTTATTGGGACTCCATCAGCTTTCATATCCAAAAGGACCCCCAACTGGCATGGATGCTCAGCCTAAGGTCCCACCTACTATTACATACCAACATCCTTGAGGATTTTGAACACTAATTTGATACAAGTCCCGCGTTGCAAATATGGTTAGTGGTCAATGATCATTTTTTGTTCCCATTTCAAGTCACACTATAAAGACGTTGTGTTTCAAACATGGTCAGCATGTAACACCCGAGAATTTTATGAGAAATATTTTGTTATATAAATCATCAATGGAATCTTTCACTACACACAACTCTAGATTGGCTTTCTTTACATGCAACCGCGGCCTTCCTCGATAGCTTGCGTCGTACGCAATACCGAGTTTCACTAAACAACGATATGCTATTAAAATATTATTAAAACTAGCCGTTATGAATATTAATAACCACTTTTTTAAATTTTGTAAATTTCATTTTTCAAAATGGAATTCATTTTTGGATTTGGAATATCAAAATTAGCTTAGGGTGAAATTTTGGTACTTTTCGGATAACTTTCATATTCCGATGAATAGTGAAAATTACTAAATTTTAATTAAAAACAACTTTTTTAATAGAAATAATTAATAGTGGTAAATTATTAATTTGAGTGGTTTTAAAGTATATTTAGAATATATTTTTACAATTTAATACAATTTTTTTCATTCGATGTAATTTCACAATTAAACTAGACATAAACAAGTGTCAATCTTTTGATAGTTATTATCTCTTAAAAACACGCTATTTGTTTTACCAACGGGAATTAATTTTTAAATTAGTTAATGTAACTGATATGTTTTGAATTTGGTAAAATAAAAAACATTTTTTAATTCATAATATCAAATATATCTTAGGCCTAATTTTTTGTATTTTTTCTGGAAACTTTCATTTTTTGATGAATAGAGAAACCACTATGTGGTAGTAAAAAACTGAATTTTTTCATAAAACTTAATTTTACCGCTTCTGTGAGTGGAATTTCAAAAATCGGAGAGACACAGTTGATTTCAGTAAGTAAAATGTAGTTCAATGAGATGAAAATAATTTTTGGTGAATAGTAACTTTTTACTTTTATTTACCACGGTTAAAAGTAAATATGGTAGTTAAGGGTAAAAATTATATTTTTATTACCCTAAAACATGTACTAATTCTATTGTATAAGTGTAATTAGACCAAAAACAACCTTAGGAATAATATATGACCATTTAGGTCCACTTGGATTAGATTAGGACATTTATTATCAATTTATATAAAGAATGGTTAAAATAGTTAAAATCAAAGTTTAATAACTAAAGCATTTTTAATATAGGGTTATACATAAGATAAATTCGACTATAAATATTCATTAGAAAGATAAAAATATTTCCTACATAATTGTATTTCATTTTTAATTTTTATAATTAAAATAATGTAATTTATTTTTGATACAATGATGATGTAGTAATTATCTTATTAATGAAATATTGACATAATTGATGTTATAAATACCCAAATAAATGTAATTTGAGACTTTTTATGAATTACAATAATTATATATGTTAATATGACATGTTAGTATTGATTTAATTAAATTTTTTCGAACTAATCATTCTTTTATGATTTTCACAAAAATCAAATACTAAATAGTGTCAAAATTTACATAAAATACTTTTTAAAACAAATATTATATTATTAATTGTTATTATATTCCTAAAAATCTAAGGTTCGACCAAGATACTTAAATCATGATATATGTATCATTAATGGACCACTTGGGGGTCACTTGGATGTATATGGTATGTTTATTTACTATATAATATAAAAATACAAAGTGACATGGTAAATGTCAATCTAATTAACTAAGAGTTAAAACTAAAAGATAAGGTTAATATAATGACCATAACTTGTCTAAATTCTATTGGATGAGAGGATTTCGACCCATCCACACCTTATCTTATAAATATATCAATTTAGAGCTATTAAAAACGGAATTTATCTTTATAATAAAATAATATTTTTAGTTATTCCAAAGGTGCCCCTCTCCTCCCTTATAAAAGGGCACCTCATCCCTCTTTTCCTCACACCACATTGAGCCTTCAAGCTCAGCCAACCCCTGCCAATATCTCCTCTCCACTTCCCTAGATACATCCTAGAGGTCATGGTCTTCTTCAAAGACCAATTTTAGTGCCTTAAAAGGAAGTCTCAAAGAAGCGCTTCAAAGAAGAGAAGGTTCGGACACTTACGAAGAAAATCAGACCTAAGGTAAGGGAAAATATCACAATCTTATTTTTATCCGAGATTGTTTATACTTTGGTATTTATTGGGGTGTATTTTATCATCCACATCCATGTTCCCGCAATATGTAATATTGTTTCCATCCACCTACAACTGTTTAAATCCATGTTTACCATTCAGTGAGTTTTTAGTAAAGGATATGAAAGGAATCTTTTGTCGTTTTTCATACGAGGCACTTTTTGACTTTTGCGACAAAAGTACAAGAAAAATGTTTTTTTAACTTATACGACATGAATAAATTTTTTAAACATTATCTCCAATAAGCTTCCTTTACAAGTTTTCAAGTTTATTTTTAATCAACTTCTTTTAGTTTAAAATTGTATGACATGTTAAGAAAGGAAAATGTTTTTAAAGTAGAAAGGATATTTTCCTCAAGAATGGAGTTCAAGTGATTTATCAAAATTATTTTACATCTAAGATAATATAGGGTTCGGTTTCTATCCCTATTATTACATTGATTTGATTATGTTGTGATGGAATTATTTTTATGAATTCGTTTATCTTATATGAATTGTTTTATGATGTCATGTTGTTTAAGAATCCCATTTTTTTATTACATGGGTTATGAAATGATGTATGATTTATGATTTTGTGGCACACATATGAATGGTATAATTATGATATGGGTGGGACCTATATCTCCCTCCAATTCATTGGGTAATGATTTTATATCTCATTAGATAGACATGGCTGGAACGGCAGGTTAAACCGGTTCAGTAAAAAAGGACTGAAACGAGGAGTGAACTCGGTTCAGAAATGGGCTTTGTCTACTAAGATAGTCTTGGAAATGAGTCTTGACTAATAAGAAATGATTCTCTATGATTATGTGTACATGCCACAAAGTTTCATGTTTTATGTTATGATTATTGGGATTACATTTCACTACCATGATTTATCCCATGTTATGAAATTATGATCTCTTTTGCAGGGTAAGATTTCCAAAATGTTGTGTTTTTATTTTGATGTTATTGATATTTCTTTTGTTTACCCTTACTGAGCATTTGAGCTCACCCTTTTGTATGTTTTCTTTCCCCAGGTCAGGAAGAAGGTTATTAAGTAAGATAAGCCAAAATGGACTACATATATGATGAAATAAATGGGAGACAGTGGAGACGCTTTATGAACCAGTTGTTTATGTTTCCAAGTTTCTAAAGACACTATACCTATACGGTCCTTTAATGGTTTTGTTATATGTTGTAATAAGTATGCTTCAATTTTGAAGTATTAACCATGTATGTAAAGTATGGGTTGTTATATTTGGTATTAGAGGAAAGGTATAGTCAACCTTTGGAAACTAGGATGTGAAAGCCTTAGTAAGAACCCTAAGGATAATTATAAGTGTAGGAAACAATCTTAGTGTTTTATAAATGGCCATGAATAACCTAGGATAAGTCCTTAAGTGTGAAATTTTATTCTTGATTATGTGGTTTTCCTATTATAATTAGTGTTGCTCACACTATTCTTCTTGGTTTTAGTCAATGGCTGGAACCCGAAGGAACCACGTTAATGCGGAATGTGAAGGGAAATGCAATGATTGTACCCCTGAGAAACCAAACGTTATGGGAGCTGGAATGAAAAATCTTGTAGCCATTCTCACACAACATTCTCAAGCTATGAATCATGCTGGACTTCCAAACGATCAAAGGAAGGAGCAACATTCTGTTGAATCCTTCATGAGACAACGTCCACCTTCGTTCAGCGGGTCTACTAATCCATTAGTTAATGAACAATGGATTAGTACTAATGAAAAGATATTTTCAGTTCTTCAATGCTATGAACATGACAAAGTCATCCTAGCAGTGTATCGTTTGGAAGGAGATACTGATCAATGGTGGAATATTATTAAGAATATGAGGCAAAGGGATGCAATTGAGTCCATGGAATGGGGCGAGTTCAAGAAATTATTTTTCAATAATTACTTCCCTCGTATTCTCCGAACAAAGATGGAGAATGAGTTTCTTGAACTAAAGCAAAAGGATGATGAATCTGTTGGTACCTTTGAAGAAAATTTTACAAGACTTGCAAGGTACGTTTCCAGTATTATTATCCAACCTGAGAGTAAGATCGATCAATTTTTTAGTGGCTTAAAACCAAGTCTTCGAAGAGCCTTATCCATAAGGGACTTCCGTAGCTATGAGGAAATCGTTCGATGTGCTCTCAAAGTTTAGATGGATATTGGAGTAACCCATCAGTCATATGGGTTTGATAAGAAGAGGAAAATGGAATTCAAAGGAAAATCTAATGAGCACACTGAAAAGAAGATGAGCTTTCCCTTATGCTCAAAGTGTTGAAAGAAACATGGAGGGATTTTTCTTAAAGGGAAAAGTAAATGTTTCAAATGTGGAAAGGAAGGTCATCGGGAATTTGAATGCCGCCATGATGGGAAGAAGATGTCTAATGATGAAAACAAAGGAAGGGACACACAGAATGAACCTATTACACTTCAATGTTTCAAGTGAAAAGAGATGGGGGCATTATGCCAATAAATTCCCTAATACAAGGGTTTTTGATGATGATCGAAATCCAAAAAATCTTAAGGCTAAAGACAAAGGAAAGTCACAAGAAATTTCTATCAGCGATGTGGAGTACGATAACGATGTGGTGAAAGGTACACTTACCATCCACTCTAAAGTAGAAAATGTTTTATTTGATTCTGGATCCACCCACTCTTTTATTTCTGAAGAATTTTCCAAGAGTATCACCATATTACCTCGACAATTAGATGTTGAGTTAGCTGTGACAACACCTAATGGAATAATAGTCGCATCAAAAGTTTATAATTCTTCCCCGATTGAAGATTGTGGGAAAGTGCGTCCTGAAAATCATGTGATCCTTCCTATAGTAGAATTTGATGTGATTCATGGCAAGGATTGGCTTTATTTTTATGGATCTCATATCAATTTCCAATGAAGGGAAGTCACATTTCATATTTCAGATCAATCTATGATCGTCTATCGATGCAAGGATGAACATAACCTTCCAGTGGAAATTTCTTCCATCTTATGGGTCTTCATTCCACTGAATAAAGGTTATTTATCTCAAATGGTTGGTGAGAAACTCACGATTAATAATATGCCAATTTTACCGGAGTTTGATGATGTCTTTCCGGAGGAATTTCCGGGTCTTCCACCAAATCGCGAAGTTTAGTTTTCAATAGAACTCGTACCGGGTGCTTTGCCTATTTCAAAGAAACCTTATAGAATGGCCCCAATTGAGTTGCAGGAATTAAAGAAGAAACTCCAAGAGAATCTTGATAAGGGATTCATACACCCTAGTGTGTCACCTTGGGGAGCACCTGTTCTATTTTTTAAGAAGAAAGATGGATCAATGAGACTCTGCATTGATTATCGAGAACTTAACAAGATCACTATTAAGAAAAAATAGACTCTCCCACACATTGATGACTTATTTGACCAACTACGCGGAGCTCAATAATTTTCCAAAATTGATCTTCGTTCAGGGTATCATCAATTAAGGGTCAAAAGGGAGGATATACCAAAGAAGACTTTCTGTACAAGGTATGGACACTATGAATTTATAGTGATGTCATTTGGTCTTACTAATTCCCCTGCTATCTTCATGGATCTGATGAATAGAGTCTTTAGAGACTATCTTGATCAGTTTGTGGTAGTCTTTATAGATGATATTCTTGTATATTTAAAGAGCAATGAGGAACATCAAGATCACTTGAGAATTATATTGAAGACCCTGAGAAAGGAGAAGCTTTATGCCAAATTTACCAAGTGTGAATTTTGGCTTCAAAAAGTTTCATTTTTGGGTCACATAATCTCAAAAGAGGGGATATCTGTGGATCCAGCAAAAATAGAGGTTATCGAAAGATGGCCGAGACCAACAACAGTAACTGATATCTGAAGTTTTCTTGGTTTGGATGGATATTATCGACATTTTGTGAAAGATTTTTCACGATTATCTAATCCACTCACCAGGTTGACTCGGAAAGGAGTTAAGTTTGTTTGGACAGAGGAATGTGAAGAGAATTTCAAGGAGTTGAAAAGAAGGTTATCCAGTGCACCTGTTCTCACACTGCCTTGTAGTGGAGAAAGGTTTGTGATCTACAGTGATGCATCCAATAAGGGGATGGGGTGTGTTCTTATGCAAAATGATATGGTGATAGCTTATGCCTCACGACAGTCGAAAATGCATGAGAAAAATTACCCAACTCATGATTTGGAGTTAGCTGCGGTAATATTTGCATTAAAGATTTGGAGGAATTATCTTTATGGAGAAAAGTGTGATATTTATACTGATCAAAAAAGTTTAAAGTATATTTTCAAACAAAAGGAGTTGAATATTAACCAAAGAAGATGGTTGGAGTTGATTAAGTATTACGACTACTCAATTCATTACCACCCTGGGAAAGCAAACAAGGTGGCAGATGCATTAAGTCGACAAGACCATGCCAGTTTATCCATGATGAGGATCACAAAAGATCCAATATTTATGGATTTACAAAGGATGGATCTTGGAATTATAATGGAAGGGGGAAAATAGTATCTTTCTCAAATGAATGTTCAACCATATATACATGTAAAGATTAAAGAGGCATAGAAAGAAGATATAGAGTTACAAAAGAAGGTGAGAAATATTCTTGAATTCAACCTTGATTGTGATGGGATAATAAATTTCAGGAATCGGGTTTCTGTTCCTCGCATTCCAGAATTAAAGAAGGAGCTGCTGGATGAGGCTCATAGTTCTTCATTCTCTATTCATCCTGGAAGCACAAAGATGTATAGGGACCTGAAAGAGTACTTCTGGTGGGATGACATGAAAAGAGATGTTGCTGAATATGTCTCTCGATGCTTGGTTTGTCAGAAATTTAAAGCTGAGAGATAGAAGTCTAAGGGGATATTACAACCATTACCCATACCCAAATGGAAATGGGAAAACATCACTATGGACTTTGTCACAGGACTTCCTAAAACATCCAAAGGCAATAATGCTATCTGGGTCATAATTTATCGTCTTACAAAGTCTACACACTTCATTGCTATTAGATATGATTTCTCTCTGGATCAGCTTGCTAGGATATATGTAAAGGAAGTGGTAAGATTGAATGGAGTACCACTTTCTATTATATCTGATCGGGATCCGATATTTACCTCAAAGTTCTGGAGAAGTCTTCAGCATTGTCTAGATACAGAGTTGAGTTTCAGCACTGCTTATCATCCTCAGACAGACGATCAGTTTGAGAGAACAGTTCAAAATCTAGAAGATATGTTAAGAGCTTTCTCTATAGATTTCAAAGGTGGTTGGGATAAACACCTACCTTTGGTGGAATTTTCTTATAATAATAACTTTCACACTAGTATTCAGATGGCTCCTTATGAAGCTCTCTATGGAAAGAAATGCAGGTCTCTAACTTGCTGGGATGAAGTTGGGGAAAGAAATCTATTAGGACCTGATCTTTTTGATGAGATGGAAGAAAAGGTTAGATATAATCAACAACACATAATAGAAGCTCAGAGTCGAAAAAAAAGTTTTTCCGACAACCGAAGAAAAGACCTAGAGTTTGAAGTGGGTGATAAAGTGTTCTTACGAATGTCCTCTTGGAAGAGGGTCATGAGATTTGGAAAGAAAGGGAAGTTGAGCCCTAGATATATCAGTCCTTTCGAAATACTGGATCGTGTTGGAAAGGTAGCATACCGATTGGCGCTTCCACCAAATCTCTCTCAAGTTCACGATGTGTTCCATGTATCTCTCCTGAGAATGTACATACCTGATCCTTCACATGTACTCAGCTCAGAAGTTGTACCGCTGAATCATGATCTTTCTTATGAAGAACAGCTGATAGAGATTCTAGATCGTAGTGAAAAAGTCCTACAGAACAAGACCACTCACTTGGTGAATGTTTTATAGAGGAACCAACAATTATAAGAATCCACATGGGAGATTGAGGATATGATTAGGGAGAGGTATCCTCCTATTTTTGTTACAAAGTGACGAATTTCGAGGGTGAAATTCATTTTAAGGGGGGTAGAATGTAACACCCGAGACTTTTATGAGAAATATTTTGTTATATAAATCATAAATGGAATCTTTTACTACACACAACACTATTTTGGCTTGCTTTACACGCAACCACGACCTTCCTCAATAGCTTGCGTCGTACGCAATACCGAGTTTAACTAAACAACAATATGCTATTAAAATATTATTAAAACTAGCCGTTATGAAGAGTAATAACCACTTTTTGAAATTTTGTAAATTTTATTTTTCAAAATGGACTTCATTTTTGGATTCGGAATATCGAAATTATCTTAGGGTGAAATTTTGGAACTTTTCGGATAACTTTCATATTCTGATGAATAGTGAAAATTACTAAATTTTAATTAAATTTTTTTTTTAATTGAAATAATTAATAGTGATAAATTATTAATTTGTGTGGTTTTAAATTATATTTATAATATATTTTTACAATTTAATACAATTTTGTTCATTGTATGTAATTTCACATTTAAACCAAACATAAACAAGTGTCAATCTTTAGATAGTTATTATCTCTTAAAAACACGCTATTTGTTTTGACGACGGGAATTAATTTTTAAATTAGTTAATGTAACTAATATGTTTTGAATTTGGGAAAATAAACATCATTTTTTAATTCATAATATCAAATATAGCTTAGGCCTAATTTTTGGTATTTTTCTGGAAACTTTCATTTTTTGATGAATAGTGAAACCACTAAGTGGTAGTTAAATACTAAATTTTTTCATAAAACATAATTTTACCGCTTTTGTGAGTGGAATTTCAAAAATCTGAGAGACACGTTTGATGTCAGTAAGTAAAATTTGGTTCAATGAGATGAAAATAATTTTTGGTGAATATTAACTTTTTACTTTTATTTACCACGGTTAAAAGTAAATAGGGTAGTTAAGGGTAAAAATGATATTATTATTACCCTAACACATGTCCTTATTCTATTGGATACGTGTAATTAGACCAAAAACAACCTTAGGAATAAAATATGACCATTTAGGCCCACTTGGATTAGATTAGGACGTTTATTATCAATTTATTTAATGAAGGGTTAAAATAGTTAAAATCAAAGTTTAATAACTAAACCATTTTTAATATACGGTTATAAATAATATAAATTCGACTATAAATATTCATTAGAAATCTAAAAATATTTCCTAAATAATTTTATTTTATTTGTAATTTTTAGACTTAAAATAATTTAATTTATTTATGATACAATGATGATGCAGTAATTATCTTATTAATTAAATATTGACATAATTGATGTTATAAATACCCAAATAAATGTAATTTGAGACTTTTTATGAATTCCAATAATTTTATATGTTAATATGACATGTTAGTATTGATTTAATTAAATTTTTTCGATCTAATAATTTTGTTATGGTTTTCAAAAAAATCAATTACTAAATAGTGTCAAAATTGACATAAAATAATTTTTAAAACAAATATTATATTATTAATTGTTATTATATTCCTAAAAATCTAAAGTTCGGCCAAGATATTTAAATCATGATAGGTTTATCATTAATGGACCACTTGGGGGTCTCTTGGATGTATATGGTAAGTTTATTAACTATATAATATAAAAATACAAAGTGACATGGTAAATGTAAATCTAACTAACTAAGAGTTAATACTAAAAGATAAAGTTAATATAATGACCTAAACATTTATAAATTCTATTTTAGGATAGTATTTCGACCCATCCCCACCTTAGCTTCTAAATATATCAATTTGAAGCTATTAAAAACCGAATTTGACTTTATAATAAAATAATATTTTTAGTTATTCAAAATGTGCCCCTCTCCTCCCTTATAAAAGGGAACCTCCTCCCTCTCTTCCTCACACCACATTGAGCATTCAAGCTCGGCCAACCCCTACCAATATCTCCTCTCCACTTCCCTAGAGACATCCTAGAGGTCCTGGTCTTCTTCAAAGACCAATTTATTTCCCTAAAAGGAAGTCTCAAAGAAGCGCTTCACAGAAGAGGAGGTTCGAACACTTATGAAGCAAATCAGATCAAAGGTAAGGGAAAATATCACAATGTCATTTTTATCCGTGATTTTTTATACGTTGGTATTTACTGGGGTGTATTTTATCATCCACATCCATGTTCCCTCAATATGTAATATTGTTTCCATCCACCTACAACTGTTTAAATCCAAGTTTACCCTTCGGTGAGTTTTTAGTAAAGGATATGAAAGGAATCTTTTGTCATTTTTCGTACAAGGTACTTTTTGACTTTTCCGACAAAAGTATGAGAAATATGTTTTTTTAACTTATACGTCATGAATGGATTTTTAAAAAATTATCTCCAATAATCTTCCTCTACAAGTTTTCAAGTTTATTATTATTCAACTTATTTTAGTTTAATATTGTATGACATGTTAAGAAAGGAAAATGTTTTTGAAGTAGAAAGGATATTTTCTTCAAGAATGGAGTTCAAATGTTTTATCAAAATTATTGTCCATCTAAGATAATATAGGGTTCTGTTTCTATCCCTATTATTACATTGATTTGATTATGTTGTGATGGAATTATTTTTATGAATTCTTTTATCTTATATGAATTGTTTTATGATGTCATGTTGTTTAAGAATCCCATTTTTTTATTACATGGGTTATGCAATGATGTATGATTTATTATTTTGTGGCACACATATGAATGGTATCATTATGATATGGGTGGTACCTATATCTCCCTCCAATGCATTGGGTAAATATTTTATATCTCATGAGATAGACATGGCTGGAACGGCAGGTCAAACCAGTTCAGTAAAACAGGACTGAAATGAGGAGTGAACTCGGTTCAGAAATGGAATTTTTCCACTAAGACAGTCTTGGCAATGAGTCCTGACTAATAAGAAATGATTCTATGTGATTATGTGTGAATGCCACAATGTTTCATGTTTTATGCTATGATTATTGGGATTACATTTCACTACCATGATTTATCCCATGTTATGAAATTATGATCTCTTTTGCAGGGTAAGATTTCCAAAATGTTATGTTTTTATTTTGATGTGATTGATATTTCTTTTCATTACCCTTACTGAGCATTTGAGCTCACCCTTTTGTATGTTTTCTTTCCCCAGGTCAGGAAGAAGGTTATTAAGCAAGATATGCCAAAAGGAACTATTGATATGATGAAATAAATGGGAGACAGTGTAGACGCTTTATGAACCAGTTGTTTATTTTTCCCAGTTTCTAAAGACACTATACCTATATGGTCCTTTAATGTTTTTGTTATATGTTGTAAGAAGTATGCTTCAATTTTTAAGTATTAACCTTGTATGTAAAGTATGGGTTTTTATACAGCAACTATCCATTGTCATGGTCACCACCTTGTATGTCCCAGAAATTGACTGAAGTTGTTCATTCTGACCAGCTACATATTCGAGATGTGGCCTCCCTCGGGTAATTTTCGGCTATCCAATCCTTATATAATAGGTAAATCCAAGTCCCACTCCTTGTTTCCCACACAGAGCACTGCTCACATGGGCTTAGTAGTTTTGATGAGGTGGTAATCTCATAAAAGATCATATGGCTATATTCGGATGGGACGCCCGACCTTAGGTCTCTCGACCCTTTTTGGGCCCTTGGTTCACATCCCCATTTGGGATTGTGCGGTATGGTATGCGTTTATAACCTCAGTCACTTCAGGTTACTTGTAATACCACACATAGCCTACATTTGGGTATCTTTCCCTCACTCCCCTTCCTTTTCGCACCATGTTAAACTACATGAAATCTTCTAGAACTATGTGTGTCTTGATTCCTATCCTCATGGGATATGTAGGGATGCACAGACATTTCATCTGTTGGTCCAGCCCCATCTATCAGAATCCTCCCAGTTAACTCAGCCCCTTGGCTTTTATTCTTCCAAGAGAGGGATATATGGCGTGGTACGAGCTTATTTCCTCACCCACATTGGGTTTGTAACAACCATTCAATCCACCTATTTATCCGGAGAGTTCTCCGTCTCTTTTCAAATTGGCAACTCTCAAGTTTAGTCCCTCGACCCTCTACAGTAATTCACCAATGTTCCAAAGAGTACTCTGATTCAGTGCCTAGAGTCTCAGGCTTTACCCATACATGTTTCCACCCACCTTCTAGGCTTTTCCCCCCTTTTACTAGGGCCTCCATCATCTTTCACAGCTGAAGGGACCAACAAATGGAATGGGAGCTTGGCCCAAGGGCCCTCCTACAATTACAGGCCAACATCCCCAAGGGTTTCGAACAACAAATTAATACATGTCCCGCATTGTGAATACGGTCAGTGGTCGATGATCATTTGTTGTTCCCATTTCAGGTCATACGATACGGATACTGTGATTCAAACACGATCAACAGTTATCCTCCATCGTCACACCAACCCCATTAAGCCCAAAATATTAGTCACATGATTCACATCATTTTTCCACCCAATCTTGTCCAAGTAGAATCTCAACATTCATGGTGCTATCTCTCAGTGCACATTTTAATTTTAGGAGGACAAAGTCGCGATAAGATATTCTTCGGGGCTCTTCACTAACTTTCCCTTTACGCACAGTCCATGTATTACGAAGATATCCTCTACCCTTGTTTCACACACCGAGTTCTACTCACGTAGGCTTATGGAGTAAACTGAGGTCTACACCTATTAAGAATAATTCCTCTTCTACATGGTCCGATCTCTAAGACCATAAACTAAGATCTCTTTTAGAACTACGTGAATCTTGATTCCCATTCCCATGGGATATGTACAAAACGCCTAGACACCTCGTCTTTGGGTCCAGCTCGCGTTCCGCTAATTTATCTCTTCTATTCTACCTTCGGGGCTTAAACTCTTATGGTACTGCATAGTGTGGTATAGGATTATGTCCTCATTCACGTCGAGATTTCATTAGCTTTATCACGTATGCCCCTTTCTAGGAGTTAGCCCCCATACGTCTTGTCCCACATGACCTTAAACCATATGTTGTCTCGCACGACATTAAAAGGCACCTTCAAGAACTATGTGTGGCTTGATTCCCTTTTTCATGGGATAAATAGGAACACCTAGACATCTTTTCTTCTAGTCTAGCTCAATTGAGAGCTAGTTTCCTATACCCTTTATCTTATAACCATTTTTGGCCCTACGGTTTGAGGTTTCTCTCATGGAATCACACGTGGCGTGATGTGGACAATGTCCTCATTCATGCGAGGTATGATTTATCACACCGTGCACATTCCGCTCCTGAACCACATCTCTATTATATAAGTCCATGCCATATGATGTTAAAATATGTCTCCTAGTCCCATCACATGACCGTAAACTGTGACATTATCATCCTGGCCACATGATGAAAAACGGCACTGCATCGTGGTGCCCTCACTCGAGGGGACATCATGCTTGGTATCGGTCACACACCATACCAATTTTCAACACCTGCACTTGGATTTATTCATGTGGGGATTCCTAGAATTCCTATCCTAGGTCTGCTGCTTCACAAAAATAACAACACTCATTTATCCTAAAGGACAAACAAGATCTATCAACTACCGCATCTTTTCGTGTAAGGACAAGACCCGCACAACCTTGTTATCCCTGGCATTGCCATCATGCTATTTCATCTTCTAGAACTACATGTGGATTAATCCAAATCTTCATGGGACACATAAGAATGCCCGTGCAACATGTCTCAGGCCCAGTTTAACTTTTGTTTTCTGTCCCTTGACCTGAAACATCCCCAAAGAAGCTCACGGTGATCCGGACTCCCGGTCCTCATTCACGTTGGGTTGTGTAATTACATCACCATGTGCCTCCCACATTTACACCATCCCTAGTCCAAGCTCAATGACCATAAACAATGTCTAATCTGTGTCATTTCCACAAGACATTAAAGTCCATGAATCTCCAGAACTATGTACAGCTTGATTCCCATCCTAATGGGATACGTAGGAACACTAAGATGTATTGTCACCAAGTCCAGCTCCAGGAATCTAAAAAATGATGTCCTCTCTTTCGGCCCCTTAGCCCGAACTCTATTTGGATAATATGGTATAGAAAGTGACTACTAGGATCTCATTCATGTCAGGCTTTGAAACAGCCGTACCATGTTCCCCCATGTATTTTCCCAACCTGGTCTGATTTCTATGGCCCTAAACTAAGATCTCCCTATGAGAACTACGCGTCACATTTGGATACTTCACCACCATGTTCCTGGTCCATTAAATCAAGTCTCCAGGTAATGGTCCACCCTAGGACCTTATGTTGAAATCTTGCAACCCCGGGACCCTTGTCCTTGGGAAGGGACTTGACTCCCTCTATCTAATATATCCCATTTTAATACTCAGATGCATTTTTAAAAAGAGCCCAAAGTGTGGAATTGTCATGGTTACATTCCCCTCGTTCCATGTCGAAGCTTCGTGAGCCCGTTATTTGGATCCTCATCCTCTTCCACATCCGAAGGGACCCCTTTTACGGCATATTCTCATGCCACATTGGCTTACCTACCGTCTTGGGCCAACGTCTCGGAGGACCTTGGACGACATTTGCAATAGGTACCGGGTTTCGAACATGGTCAGCAATCAAACCTCACTTGTCTATCCCCATTCCAAGCTAACGTGATATGGATAATGTGTTTCAAACATGGTTATCAATTATCCCCTATCTTCACGCCACCATAATTGTGGTCTAGATCTCGGGAATCATGATTCACATATTTTCACTTCCTTATGTGCAAGTGGAATTCCGATATATTCAGCTTTACTTCTTCGCGCATCTAGGTGAATTATATCAGTGGGTCCACATTATGGGTACATCACTCACCTAGCATCCCACTTCCCCTAATGTGTGCCTTCCAGTGCTAGGAAAGTCTCATTGCTACTTCTTGTTTCCCACATCGATCACGACTCACGTGGGCTTAGTAGTTTTGGTAGGATGTGTATTGGCACAACTATTCCACACATGCCTTTTATCATCCTTCATGTCATCAAACTGTGCTCTTAAGAACTACATTTGTCTTGATTCTCATCCTTATGGGATACGTAGCAACGCCCAGGCATTACGCCTTGGGCCCAACCCTAGGGTCATTAACCCTCCTCACCCCTCAGGCCCGATCTTGGTCCCAGAAGTATGAACTTTAAACTATGTGCATTGTCCTCATTGTATTAAGTACAATTAGATGTCATTCCAGGTCCTTACCAGAGAGTTCATATTTGGAATTATGTTTGATCTCTGATCAGAGAGATGAACCCACCCAATGTGTTTCCATCACAATGGAGTAATTTCAATAGTGTTGGACTCTATTCGAACAAACCTTCACCCCACCTTCCACACTTTGTGTGCCCTTTATTCAGACCCTCGTCCTCTTTCTCGTCTAAAAGAACCCCCTAACAGTATAGATTCTCGGCCTATGGCTCACCTACTATCCTAATCCAACATTCCGAAAGACTAATGGATGACATTTAGAGTCAGGCACTGTGTGTAGAACATGGACAGCGGTCAACCGTCATTTTTCATCCCCATTTTAGGCTAACACAATATGGATACTATGTTTTGAACATATTAAAAAGTTATCCCATGTTGTCACACCATCCCCATAGTGTTCTGAATTTTGTGTAGTGTGATTCACATGTTCCAATACCCTGTGCTCAGATCAATTCCAACTCCCCTGGCATTACCCCACTTGTGCGCTAGAGAACATTGAATGAACGACACATTGATTGTTCCGAGGTCATAATCCTCCAATCATGCCTCTCTCGTTTCTTTCAAAAATCCGAATCGGTTGCTGAAACCCTGAGATGCATGATTCTTGGTTTGCAGTCCCACGTTTGAATGAAGTAATAAGGAGGTCGTACCTTGTTTCTTACATCAGGTCCAACACACATGAGATTAGGTAATGATCACTGGAGACTCCACGAACATCACATGAATGCAATAAACCAACACAAATAACGGAACTCATGCATGCAACTTGCATAAAATAATCAAAGAATGAAAAGTACGTTAGAGGGTTTGTAATCTTTACCGCACCTGAGTGTCTGTCCCTCCCATTAATGGGTTAATCCCATAGAAATATAGTTGTAGCTCCTCCACCCTCTAGCTTGTGGCATCCAAGATTTGATGCCATCTGTTCAGATCTTACTCCTCCTTAATAGTGATTTGGCATAATTCATCAGCTCTAATTTGGGATTGCTCTATGTCAGCCTGGATGACGGTCATCACTTCAGAAGCCCACTTCATTAGCTCTTTGTCCTCTACCAGCTAGGCCTTCAATCGTAGTATTAGCTCTGATTGCACCTGGAGGGAGGTTGAGTGCTCATCCTCCTAGACCTGCAGCCGCTGAACTTCATTTTCAGTCTCCGGGAGCCTTTGATGTTCACCGTATTCCTCTACTACCAGCCCACACCAAGTCCACAGTCGTATTCCTGGATCTTCTCTGCTATAAGATCCCGGAGGAGCATGTAGGGATTCTGGTAATCCACTCCCCTAGCACAGAGTTCACACAGTCATGAGAAAAGTGTGTCCATATCATTTTTCCATTGTGCTTGGGGGTGTCATAAATGAAGTGCTTGATCAGCATCCACAAACGATGATGGAATATTTTTCTATATTCTTCATCAGATGTAATCTTGTCCCAGTCCGCACGGTTGGAAGGCTCATATGTGGTAATGCCTTCAGGAACTCATCAGCAGGGTCCACGTCTAGAGTTTGGTCAGGCATGGAGAGACCTGTGCTATCTTATCGATCCTCATCATCAGATCCCACGTCAATAATATCAAGCACATCCCCACTGACGGTCCCTCTAATGATCGAGAGTGCCGTAGTTCGGTCGGTCTGGATATCCACCTACATGATCACCGACATTCCCCAAAGAAATGTGATTCCATAGATCCTGACCAACCACGCCGTAGCAGCCCATGACAGTCAAAGAACTGTACACACCAAGAAGGGGCATGGAGGTTAGTTGACATGGTCAATGGGTAATGTTAGTGAAGTTGGTAGAAGATACTTATAGAGATCTAATTCCTAGTCTCATTCTTGGGTTGATGTCATCGGGACCCCGAGTCATGGCCCTCCGTATATTTTTGTAAGCTCTGAAAGTTCTAGAGGGGCCACCTCAGGTGTCCTGACCCCATTGGACACAACAATTGATGCAGCCATGGGTGCAGATCCCAAAGGCCCCGTATTCACATCCACTGAGGGAAAAGAACAGGTTCGGTATATGAGGTACTCCTGCACAGTTCAGATGTTAGTAAGGAGTCCAGAGTGACTTGGAAGTAGGCCATGAGGAAGTGGCTCAGGATTTTACCTTAAGGGAATCTGTGAACTCATCAATGTCCAAGGCTTGATCACCAACCTCTACATCCTCCAAAGGGCTCCCTCTATCGTCCTTGTCCCTCAAGGAGGACTCGTCTGATTCTTCCAGTAGAGGGAAGTCCTCTCTCAAATTCATAACTGACAACTGCAGTGGGACCTTACGATCCAGAAACAACTTGACATGATCTGTCATTGGACGATGAGTGACCCAGGAATGCCAGATGTCTTCCAACTCTGCCAGGTATTGCTCTGCCTCTGCATGGTACACTGCAAAGCTGGCCCAGATAGGTTTTATCCTTAGCAAATCCATCCTGAGACTGTTCAGGTTTTGCCACATCTCAGATAGGCTGATGAATTTTTAGTTGACTTCCCAGATGTCCCAGGCCTCCAGGATGAGAGAATTATCTGAAATTTCTATATGGCATAGTCGCTTCCCTAGAGCCCAGGTGGGTATCCTATGAAATCCCTTATGTGTCGTCCCCTCTGGATGACTCTGTTCTTCTGAAACCGTCAGGCCCACTGCCACTATTGGATCTACCACTACTTCCTCACCCTCGACCGGTGCGGGACTCATCGCCATGCAGCCCCACCATTGCGGGATGTCTTTTCCACCTTCCGGCCCCAACCTCAAGATTTGGAATGCTCACCATCACCAACCCCAACTGTTGGCTACTTCAGCATCTCCCATAGATAAGCCATCTCTCGAATTATGGTGTACCCCTTCACCAGCCCGAAGATGGGGGTAGGTAGAGGAAGTTCATTCCGCATCTTCCCATCTTCCCATGTGAACATGAGCCACATACACCTCATCACAGATAGGTGTTTTTTTGGCGCACCACCAAATTGACCCGTAGGGTCAGTTGCTTCTTGCACCGGAATTTCCCTAGAAACTGGTGTGGGGTGTATAGCTCATAGAGGGTCTCACATTCCATCATTTCCTTCAGCAATCCACCTCAAAAGGCCAACAGATAGGACTAGTGCTCTTCCGTTCCTTATCTATCATCAGTAAAAGTATCCATTGGCAACAGAAATAGGTGAAAGTTTAATTCCTCCACCTTCCACACCCAGTTCAGTTACAACAGTGTTGTCAGCTTGGCCGGAATGCTTCCCGAGAAATTCAGAATTGATGGGTGGAAGTCCAATCCTGGGGGCGAGATGGGGTTTGGGTAATCATAAAATCCCCTGATTTGCACCGCTATCCACCCATACAGGAGGTGGAATGGCCCGCATATCCTTTGTGGCCACTTCTCCTCACTGATGTGCCAAAAAATCTTGTATAACATGGTGAGCATCGGGATGTCGAGGTTGAATCGCCCTCTAGTCACTAACCTGGATGCCATAACGAATGTTCTTGGTTACACACCCATGTCTATATCCCTTACCAGCAATATCCAATCACAGATGAGAGCCACGATGAATGTCACCCGCCTGACTATCGACTGCTGCTCAGTGCTGACACTGAATTCCCTAGTCTTCCAATGGTTGTCCTCCAAGATCCACCAATACGAGTGCTCCTTGCCCCATTGATCCCCCCATGTGAATGTTCAAGGCCTCACCAAAAACTACCTCTGTTCCAGGAAGTTCAGGAATTGCTTGAACCATCGCCTCAAGTAGACATCTCTAACTGCTTCCTTTTCCTCCCTGGGCACCAGCCTCATTAATGCTATTGCCAGCCACAACATTTTCTCTGGATCATCCCATGCACTCATGATGTGGAGGAAATCATCGTACATCTCCCCCAATATCGGGACCCATGAGATATGGTGCACATCCCACAGATTGATGCTGACCTCCCCGTGGTTTAGGTTGAATGTATTGGTCCTCAAGGACCACCTGCTCAGTATTTCCGGCATTAGCTTCTTCTATTGGTAGATGTGGAATTATGAGGCCCAAGCCACCTCATATAGGCCCACTCTCCCCATCTCACCCCCAATCTATTCACATGTGGCACCTACCCCATAGGCCAAGGCCCATTCATCTATGAAGTTTCCTCCATCAGGCAGGTCCCACTCCTCAAACTATTGCTTCCTTGGGTTCCACAAGGATGCCTTCAAGATTGTCTGGTGCTGCGAGGTGGGGGCATCTACGACTACAATGCCTTCCCATCCACATTGTTTGGGTGGTTATATAGGTAGTCAGCAATGATGGGCATGGGGTCTCCCAAGGCATGTCCGTCAGCCGCCCTGAACCATTGGCGCTGGCAGGGTTTTCTCCTAAACTAGTAAGACGATTCATCCATACTTTCAACAGGGATGAGGACGTCACACCTCAGCCCGATGTCATACAAAGGAAACCTATTACACATTGGATAGTTCCACTGGCTCTCCGAGAGCATCCCCACCAATGAACTGTATTTAAAATGGCTCTTAATTAACTCCCCTAGGCCCAATCTATTCACCATCTCCTCCCTTCAGGTATCATACACAAGGACCCCCCCTGACAGCCTCTTGTTGAGCCATTCAGTTTTGAGTTTGGGTGATTTTTTGGGTTTTGTTTACAAAGATCGTTCAAGGAGAGTGTTCGCAGAGAGTGTTCGGAGAGCGTGTTCATGAAGACTGTTCGCAGAACCCTGCCCCAGCCTGCCAATTCCATGACACAAAGCACTCTGACACGAATTCAAAGACTCGCTATGCACCATGAAGCAGAATACCTGATTCGTGGAGATCAATCACGGAGTATGTGGGAGCTTCACGAATCAAGAGCACTAAAATACAAATTCTCATAGAATGGAATGGGAAAAAGATAGGTCAACTCATCTATTTATAGGGGAAGACATTCGAAGCTTTGTGGTGTGTCCATATCACACAGAGATCCACGACATGCTCAGCTGGCTTGTCACTTCACTGCTTCACGGGCCTTCTTCGCGAGGCAGCATCATGAATGGCCGAGGGATTTTGGTGATTGAAGCTCATACATTGACCCTTCATTGCCCATTGGATCCAACTATGTGGGCGGTATTTTTTGGCGCCAAAATTGGGGATAGAGAAGAACATACCAAATCCTCTAGGTCTACCTCGCGAAGCCTATTCATGGAGCTCCCATGGCCTAGTGGTCATTGCGGAGCAAGGAGGGGGAATGCTCCATGAGCCCCATTGATGTTCGCGAGCCCACCGCGGAGCAAGAAGGCGATATGCTCCACAAACTCGTTTGACGTTTTCAAGACCTCTATGGATCAATAAGGCGAGATTCTTCGTGAACACATTTGACGTTCGCGAGCCCGTTGCGGAGCAAGGAGGCATGATGCTTCACAAATGCATTTGGCCTTTGTGATCCCACCACGGAGCAAGCTCCGCCTTCATGCCGAGTGAGCTTTGCTTCGAAGCACCTCTTGCCTATACATATAAGGCTCCCCTCGAGCCCTAAGGAAGATTCATCCGACCATTTTCCTTCTGAGATCTGAAATCGTGAAGCACATCTTTCTCTACGAACCATGAGCTTCTCAAGGTACTTTTTCATTGCGAAGTTCCTTTCCCTTTGCGTAAATTCATCCCCTCTTTTGAGCAGGGATCCTTTCACGAATCCCACTGGACTTTGTAAAGGAAGGATATCCCTAAGGGTTCTTGGGTCATTGAGAAGCGTTTATGATTCATGAAACACCCCATGCACATGTGACCCATTTCCCAAGGCATGGTCACTGCGTTTCGCGAAGCACCTTGCTTCACAACACTACACTTCATGAGGAACCCCTGCTTTGCGAGGAATTTCCCCACGAGGGCCTTTCCACTTTGAAAAGCACCTTCCATATCCCCATATTCCATATTCTTATGCTATACCACTTCACTTCGTGAAGAACACCCCTTTGCAAGTACCCTCCACTACATGGAGAACCAGAGCTTCACAAGGCCCCTGCCTATAAACCCCTATGCTTGGAAAATACTTTTTCCATGCGACCTTCCATGTTCACACGAAGTGATTTCAATGACCCTTAGACATTACCTCCCATTGCGTTTCTTTGCCTCATGCTTCTTCGCATAGGCATGCTAACGACTATTACTTCTTCACATAGCCACGCTAATGTGGACCCTAATGGTATCACCTCACGACACCCCTTAACCACTGCATTGCTGATGCATTCCCTCCCTCAAGGGGTATGAGGTATCAGTTCTATAATTCCTAGGTGGTGCGGAGTGATCCGACCTCACCCGAGATACATAAAGTTAAAATACCAAGCACCATCGTCCTAAGCAGATGACGTTAAACTCTGACCTCACCCCGTTCATCGCACCCAGGGTTCCTCACCTTGGACATTCTGCATGCCCACTGGTCTCCACAGGATTGAAACCATTCCCCACATGGAATGAGGTCCTCTTTATCGGAGAATCCTTTGTCCGTGGGGTAGGGGAAACCACTTTGGTGTAATCCCCTAGCTATTCTTGCAGTAGGAAACACCCCTTCTCCTCCTATCTTCTTCCTTTCGAAAGACTAAGAGGAGAGATGTGGATAGGGATTCTGTTATCCCTTCCCTCTCCCTTTGGGCTTTGTTTCCACCCTAGCCTTCATCCTGGAGTAAGTCCCAATCTCCATCTCCTTGGGCTGCTCCACACATAATCCCCTGTTACCTTTTAGGGCCGCTAACCAGGCGTAAGCCCCTGTCTCCTATTTTGGACACTAACCACGTGTAATACACATTCTGCTTCCCATAAATGCACCTTTCGTGATGTGTTCCTCATATCTTTGTTTCCTCTTGGTTCTCAAACCGAGCATGAATCACGTGGTCTTAGAGTAAGCATCGATCATGCCATCCTCTCCGGGAAGCCTAGAGTGTAATCCCCACACCTTCTGAACTACGAGAAATTTTATCCTTGCCAAGACAAGGTACGTAAGAATCCTCTATGAGGGTCAATCACACCATCCATCTGGACCCCAGTTCCTTATCCACGTCAGTTCACCGACTCCTGCCCCAAACTATGTGTAATTTGATCCATGCCAAGGCATGCTATGTAGGAAGCCTCCTTGATGTTCAAGACTAACAACCATTGGTCCCAAACATCTTTACGCCAATGTACCAAGCCCAATCCTGAACTATGTAGACTTTGATCCTTGCCAATTCAAGGTACGTAGGAAGCCTCCTTGAGGTTTAACCCCAACACTCGTTCATTCCAACCCCCCTTCACATCTGTTCTCCCACACCTTTTGAACTATGGGGACGTTGATCCTTTCCAAGGCAAGGTACGTAGGAAGCCGCCATAAGGTTCAAGCCCACCATCCATCTAGACCCCAGGTCCTCATTCACGTCAGTTAACCGACTCCTTCTACCAAACTACATGGGATTTGATACTTTCTAAGTCAAGGTATGTAGGAAGCCTCTATGAGGTTCAATCCCCACAACCAATGGTCTCGACCACTTCACATCGGCCTACCCCCCCGTACTGCATGACGTTAAACTGCATGCCCCTTTTGTGATCCCATCTAGTGGTAAGTCGTTGTGGTCCCATCTAGTGGTAATACATTGTGATCCCATCCAGTGGTAAGCCATTGTGATCCCATCCAACAGTAAGTCGTAGTGATCCCATCCAGTAGTTAGCCATTGTCATCCCCTCTGTTGGGACCCATATCTTTGGTCAATCCCAGTGGTGTCAGATCTGCCTCAGGCTACTAACCACACATAAGACCCAGTATATCATTGGGTCACTATCCTTTGCACACACCCTGATCTTATACCCCTTTTAGATCTACACAAACTTTTATTCCCCTCAACAGGGATATGAAGGAGGTCTCTTTGAGGCTCAAGCCAACCATAATCGTTGCCCTCGATTAGACCCCACTCCATTATCCATCCACATAACTTAAACACCCATCATCCATCCTGGTTCTTACACGGGCCACCACATCCAGGTGAGATCATGCCATTAACCTCTTCACCACTCTTAGTAGAACATGGGTAATTAACCACATGTTATACCCAACACTAGTGTTCCCTCAAAGGGTTACACCTATCTGATCCACTCCAGTCGGTGTTCTAATCATCCTGATCCATCTCCGCTAGATGATAAACTCACGACATACCCTATGTTAATCATAGGAAACTGAGGAAAACCTCAGATACATGCCTATGGAATATAATTCTCTGAATTTGATGAAGGATGCCTTGGGATTCCGTGCACTCAAGAATACCTATAGTAAGGGGAAGAAACCCAGAAATGCCAGCGTTCCAGCATCCAGACATGCCATTTATGTATCAACGTGACTACACCCCTGACATAAGGTTGCTGCCCAGGCCGGACCCTTTACAATGTCCCGACAGAAGTAGCGTAATTAACTGGTGTCCATGAAGATATGTCACTAGGAAGAGTTTCATGGACAACATATTAAATCTATAAGGGAGGCCTAGACTAGGTGAAGAGTTTTGAGTAGGAATCCACTGAAGGAGAAACCAACATCCCATCATCCTATTTTGATCAAGGATTAGACATCCCTAAATAAATAATGGATGTCGCCCGCCTTTGGAACGTGAGAATGTGGGGCAACACAAACAGTTCCACCATCCCCAAAAGTAGACGGACGTGTGCGCCCCGAAAAAAGCGTATAAAAAAATCATCAACAACATATCTCATGTTGAGGGTAGAATATAAAACTGAGAGATAATCTAGGATGATGGAGAGAAAAGTGAAAATGAGGGTGAAGTAACTTGAATCCTTGTTAAAATTAGAAATTTGAGTGAATGAATCATGGGAAGGAAGGTTGTAGATATCCTCCTAATATACCATGGGTCAGAAGATGTAGGATGAGGAAAATGGAGAAAAACCATTAGAATCAAAGAGGGGTAAAATGAGAAATTTTGAAAATAAATCACCTAGATAGGTAACATGGTGTGGCCACACATTTCTCCAAATTGAGTGTCAATTTTGTGCTGGCCATTTCCTAGGCATCATAACCCCTCAAATGGTTACTCCTAGGGTGCCACCTGGTTTGGAAAAACTATTCACCTCACTCCAGACATACCACAAACCCATAAAATCTTCTGTAGAGATCTGAAAATTTTGATAAACCATATGGAATTTATAAAAAAATATCTATCAAAATGAAAGAGATTCCAAAAAGGGAACCACATGGTTACAAATATCTATGTGGGGAATTAGTGAACCTCCAAAAAAGCCCAAAAAAACAAAAAATTCCATCCTAAAACCAATCAATATATAATTCCACTCAAGGTAAAATAAAACACCAAAACGGAAACAACACTGTGACATGTGGGGTGTCCCAAACTCCTCACCATGCCACTTTTTACCCCAAAAATGTCCCGGTTAAAATGAAATATTGTTGAAATAAATATCCAAAATGGACCTACATCAAAATACATACTCATGAATACTCAAACACAATCCTAACAACTAAGATCCTAAAAATGGTTGATCTGATCAATAAAATGGTATACAAACATCTCCGAACATAAATGAAATGAGAATAGAAAACAATAAGTACAAAAAGGAATGGGATACCTATCATTTTCACCAACCCATTTAGAGTTTCTCTAAAATCTTCTCTATACCATTTAATATTCCTTTAATAAGGTAGTGGTAAAGAAAAAAAATACTATCAATGCATCCTTAAATAATATAAAACAATGATGGAAACACATTGTCAATCAAAAAATACATCCAAACCAAAAGGGAGGAATATGAACCACAAGAATAATATAAAAGATAACACGAGCTCTCACCTCAGGTCATAACACACATGGATAACCATGAGTCAAAATCATATCACACACACACAAAGTGCATCCTAAATTTCAAAATCGAAAACATGTTCGTATACCCAACTCAACTAGTAAAAAACAAACCCTATTTACTAAATCGTTCACCCAAAGAACCTCTCATTAAATAAAAAATAACACCTCCATGATAAACAAAATAATAAGAGAAACCATATTACCAAAAGAGGTCTACATAAATAATGAGGCTCAAAAAATGAAACCCATATACAACAATAGAAAATTTAGGAAAGAAAGTATAACCTCAAGACCCACCCATAGGGGGGGGAACAAATATCCCATTATAAAAAAATCCAAACCATAAAACAACATCCAAAATATCCTTAAAAACATTATAAATGGTCGTCATCCAAAAAATCCCATTAACCACATCTAGTGAAAATGAAACTAGGATTACAACCACTAAAGAAATGTCCATAGAAAAAATGAATCTTCCAAAAGGATTACACCTAAGAAATATTCACAAAAAACTCCTTACAAACTTATAAATATGATTAAATGGTCATAATAGAGTTAATAATGTGGAGAAATTAGACATGAGGTCTTGGAATTCCAAAGGGCCCCACACTAGAATCATCTATGAGATCTATTCTTATCCTGAAAAAACCCCTTTTCCTTATACTCAATCACATCCATAACCTTATTCTTACTCATTTTATTATCCTTATAACACCATTCTAATTATATATACTCAATGGAACAAAGGAATCACCCACCCACTGTAGTATATATTGGTTAGCTTCCATTATCAGGGGATCACTCACAAAATCGTAAAAATATGTCAAACTATACATGAGTATAGTTTGACCAAAATATGAGATAATACTACCTCCAAAGAAACAATCATTCATATAATCTTTGACCACCAACATCGATGAAAAGATAACCAACTCCAATGATTTATTGATGTACTACTCACTAATCTATAACTCTAAAAAACAATCATAATCTCATAATCCTAATTCATATTAACATCCTATAGAAAGAAACACTGAATGAACCCCATCATGAATATCTTTTATGTCATGCAATTACAATGAAAATGATGAACCAAAAATTCCCACTACACTTAGTAATAACCAAATATAGAACTCTCAGCAACTCTCACATAAGAATATGTAATATCCCGACCTTTTTTGAATATGACTCAGGATTTATTTTAGGAAATATTTTTCATTTTTTTGAGTACTCTTTGTTTTTATTTGGGTGTGTTTGGGTGAAAATTTGAGTAAAAATTTTAGAAAGAGGGAAGTGCACGATTGGAACATGGTTAGGGAAAATTATGTTCTACAACACAGTAAATTATGAAACCCTGGACAAAGGGGAATTACATGGTTGGCACATAGTTTGTTAAACAGTGTTCCCTCATAAGAGTAACTATGCACCCCAATAAAAGAGGCCCACCATAGGTTCTAGGTTTTGGAAAACCATTTGCCCCTATCTAGTAAACTGTGTACCCTCTTAGGAGTAACTATGAACCCCTATAAATGAGGCAGATGGTTTAACCACAATGTTATGGAAAACTGTGCACCCCTTCACTATAAATTGATCACAAAATTTTAATTTACTCAGAAATTATATTTTAAATCACACAATGCCCCTAAACTCACAAAATTCAATCTTAACTCGAACCAACTTGTATTTTCATGATTTCAGATCCTATAAAAAGGATTTTTAGCCTTTGTGACCTCTATTATTTATGATTTGATGCTTAGATCAATAATGATCACCCTTCTATGTAAGATAATCCTATCCCTCTTAGTGTCGTATTCGTCTTTCTTTCTTTCTTCTCCATCGTAGAAAGGGTTGTTATTATTGTTTTTATTAGGTATAGATATAGGATTGTAGATCTAGATCTATAATTGAATGATCTATACTTGTTTGATCATGATATAGGGTTTTAGATCTAGATCTCATTATATATCATTCTGTTGCTCAAATTTTGGGGATTTTTATTGGGCAATCGTTTATAAAAAATTGAGGTACATGGTTTACTATTGAAATCATAATGTCAAGATTTAAATCTTGAGTATATAATTTTAGAATTACGGGGTTAATTTATTAATTGGAAACCCCTAAAATGAATTAATTACTATTGTCAAAAATTAATTAAAGGATTGTGAATTTGGTTGAATAGTGTGATTTTGGAATCAATGTAATTAATCGAGGAATTTATTACATGATATTTAGATTTTGAATTTGAATAATTTATTCGTGAATTAATTAAATAATAATTAGATTTGGAATTGAATGATTAATTGATGAATTAATTAATGGATTATTGAGATGGTATATTTTTATTAATTTATAGTAAAATTAATTAATGTAATTTATGTGATGAACTAATTATTGAAATAGTAATTATGTAGAGAGGATTAATTAATTCATGAGTTAATTATTAATATTGAGATTATTAATTAGTATTTTAGTTAATTAATAATTTGGAGATGATTGGTTAACTATTTATTTAATTAAATAGTAGAGATGATTAATTAATTGATGAGTAAATTAATAAAATTGGGATTATTAATTAATTTTCGAGTTAATTAATAATATTTAGATGATTAATTAATTTTTGATTTAATCAATAATATTTTGATGATTAATTAATTATTGAGTTAACTAATTGGATTGGGACGATTAATTAAGTGTTGGGTTAATTAATGATATTTATAAGATTAAATAATTGTTGATTTAATAAATGAGATTGAAAATATTAATTAATTGTTGAGTTAATTAATGAGATTGATATTATCAATTAATTATTTAATAAATTAAGGAAAAGATAAATGGTAAAAATGGAATTCATATGAGAAATGAAATATATAATGGTGACAATGGGATTCAGAGATATGAGATGATATATCAAATGGTAGAAGTGTAATTCTGTGACATTATATCCCATGAGGATAGTTTAGAATCTAGCATGGGCATGGGATGAAGTAGGTATTGAGGCTCGGGTGTCCTCAAATCCCATTAAGTATATGTGGTTTAATAAATCATAATGCGATAACGTGATAATTTTTCATTAATACATTGTGATTATTTCATTATACAACTGAATATACTATTATTGAAAAAATATTATTTTATACACTATTTTTGGTGACCTATTGATTGGTACTCACACCCAACATAGGAAAATTGATCATTACCCGAATAGATTTCATGGTTTCTGGATAGGATAATGGGAAATCCCTCATGTTAGGTGGCTGAGTAGGGATGGAGAATAGATTAGGGAACTAGATGTGGTTCGAGAACTGCTTGGGAGTTTTTAGTGTATTTATTTTTGATTTTTTTTTACACTGGATAAGTATTTTGACATGGCACATGTACTGTTTAGTTTTGATATTTTATTTCTAGTTTTGGTAATCTTGTTATACTGGTATCGTTTTTGTTATGATATCATTTTTTTATTCAGTTGTTGTTTTTTATTGGTTTTCAATGGTGTGTTACTCTGATAAAATAGGGTATAGTATCCCCATTAACAATATTAGACCATTAATTCTAGTCAGAATCCTTTGGTATATGGGGTGGTATGTTTTACGTCACTTAGCAGCTGGGCTCAAGGAAGCATTGTGTGGAACCTAGGTCGGAATGGTACGAAGCGGTATCAAAGGATTTTATGTTTATTTTTCTTTGTTTTACAATTTAGGAATGGTGGACATAAGACTGGTAAGATTTAGGACATAGTTATGAGATCATACATGGAATTATCTAACCCATGTATGGGTGAGAACACAAGTTCGTAGGGAGAGATTATTGTTATTATTGATTGTAGTTTTAGTTTAATATTGCCTCATCTTTGGTTATTCACTTGTGGTGTGATTTGGTTTTTCTTTCTGATATTTTTTGAGAGTTGACTTATGGAGTGGTGTTTCATGAGATTTGAGTTTTCATGCCTCATACTAAGAACTCAAGATAAATTTGTGGCATGCATCTTTTTAGGTAGACACAAAAAATGGGTTTTTGGTATATTTTTGAACATGAACTATTTTTCATTGATTATGAGATTAAATTTAAAATGATTTATAATATTTAATCAAAATATTTAAAATTATATACGATGGGAATAATTTGGTGTCTAAATGATATAATTTAATGATTAATATGAGTTACCCTTTGTTAACCTTATCCTAGATGCCTGATGGTTATGGGTAGTGTTAGCTCTTCAATTTTGACCGTGTGGCTAGTTTGTGGACAAATACTTGTTTTTCCCTATTTTATTTCCCTATAAATGTGTTAATATTGACATTGGAATCCTAAGGTGTGTTTTTTGGATTATATATTTATGCCTCCAGGATGGCATTTTTTAAGAGGATGATAGCAGGACATGTCTAGAGATGATCCTACAATGATAGAACTTAAGGCATTCATAGTTCTATGTTAGGAAGTTGGAAAGAACTTCTAGGAGGACATTCAAAAGTTAATGAAATTCCTGGAAATAGACCTAGGTATGTTTGTGAAGAGCATTTCTGACTTGATGAGGGAGATTAAATTGTAAAACTCTTTGAATTTTTCTAGTGAGGGTGGACCTGAGGTAGCTCTGTTCTATATTGAGTCTTTATAGACTATACTTGACTACATAGAGACTCGTGATGAGAAGAGGGTCATGTTTTTCCACTTATATGCAATGAGGGTCAGTGAAGCAGTAGTGGGAAGTTCAGGATCTTAGTAGATAAGAAGTTTGTGTATTATGGGAGGACTTCATGGAGAAGTTTTTATACCACTTCTATCCAGATATTCTGAGGAAGGAGACAGTAGTTGAGTTAATGAGATTAACTCAGCGGATAAGTTTTTGTAATGAATTATACATGACACCTTACATATTTTTAGTGCTTTTATCTTACATTAGAAGAATATGAGGATACTCCAAAATAATGATTACATGAAGGATATAAAAGTAAAACTAAAATCTAGGTTAACAAATTCAAAGAAAATATGTTTTTAGAAATGTTGAACCAGACTCTCATAACAAAGAGGAACCTGAAGGAGGCTTCCAATATAGGATATATGGTAGCTAATAAATGATCAAGTGGTATGTATATCGAGATAAGTAAGAATCATTATGAGAAATTTATACATAGTAGTGGTATATATAGTGTCTAGGGAGAAATTTCAGTCACACATGACCTTTATATAGTGATTTGTCACCAGTGTGGTAGGATATGAAACTATCATAGCCATTATCTCTAACCAATACTGGATGACCATTCTTGCTGTATGATGGGTTATTTGTAGAATTTATGTAGGAACCCGCATCATATAGGTAATGGTGGTGCATCTTTATAGAATTAGAGTTTATTAGTGGGATTATCTAAACCATACCCAAGGAGGACGAGTAAGGCCAATTAATCAGAAATTGGGAGAGCTCATGGACTTGGTTTCTAGTCTACTCCTCGGTGATTGAGGTGTAAAGAAGGATTTATTTCCTCCAGTAGTGGAAATACATTAAGATGTTTTTTCAGAATAATTATTAGTTATTCCACCTAATAGATATGTGGAGTTCACCATTGAGCTCCTTTCAAAAGTGAAACAAGTTTCTATTCAACCATAAAAAATTGAACTGAAATAGCATTTAGAGCTCAAGACTCTACTGGAGGAGATGATGTATGAGGACTTTATCCATTCGAAAATGTCACCTTGGGGATCACTGAATCGGTTTTCAAAGTAGGATGATGGGGTTTTGTGTCTATATTTTAATTATCATAATTTGAACCAGATGGAGTGATGAACCATTTCCTCTTCCACATATTGATGTTCTATTTGACCAGTTGAGTGGAGCTTGTGTATTATCAATGATTGAGATGAGATCGGGGTATCATCAGATGAGATTTCAACCTTATGACATACATAGGACTACTTTCATAATTAGTTATGGACTATATGAGTTCATAGTTATGATATTTGGTTGAAAAATTCACAATTAGTGTTTATGGCCTTGATGAATAGAATCTTCCATCTATACCTAGATCATTTTTTGGTCATTTTTTGGTGGAAATGTTTGTGTAATACATGACTTTTTATGATCATGATCAACATATTCACATCATCTAGGGTTCACTAATAGAGGTTTGTCTATATACCAAGCTATCTATGTTTTAGAGTTATATTGATCAGGCATACTTCTTGGGAAACATCATATTGGAGGAGGGTGTGACTGTAGACCTAGATAGAGTGCATGGAGTGGTTTCTTGGGAGAATCCAATGATTTTTTTGACATCTATTGATTTCTATGATTATCTATATATTACCAATGGTTTATGTAATTATTTTATTATTTGGAAGCACCTATTTTGGTCTTGAGAAAAAGGGGATAAATTTTTAATGGTCTAGTACATTTGAGGGTATATTATAGGAGATGAATAAGTGCTGGGAATATACCCAAATATTGATCCTACCTGATCCATGTGAACAATATACGGTGTATTTTGATTATTATGGTATATGAATCAGGGCAATATTGATCCATGGAGATCGTGTTGTGGTGTATCGATCATAGTAGTTGAGGATATATGAATAGAAGTTCCCTACTCATGACCTAGAATGTTTTATAATGTATTTTGCTTTTATGTTTTGGAAGTATTATCTATTAGGAGAGAATTTTATAGATATTACCAATCAAAATATCTTAAGTTATATCTTATCCTAGTCCTATTTGAGTCTTCGGTTGTGGATATGGGTTGATTATATGTAATCATTTTATTTTGAACTACCATATACTCTCGAAAAATGATATAGTGTTACTATTGACTTAAGATGAAAAACTCAGACTCAAGCAATTCATGAGTCTAGTGCTAAGTGGATGAGTATGAATCTACTAGATGAGATACATGTACTTGTCTAATAGAATCAGTAGAAAATGACTCTAGTATCAATTTAAATTGAGTCTAAACTTTTGATACAGATTATGGATAGGTAGTACAAGGAACCATAATGTTTACCATTGAGGGTAGGCCTTGAAGGTTGTGACACACATTCAAACTGATTGATAGATGATGATGAGATCATCTATGTCAATAATCAAGTTTTTTTTCCTCCAAGTATTTGGGAGGAGTTAATGCAAGAATTTCATGCCTTGAAGTGAGTGGTACATCTAGGTGTGAAAAATGTACCATGACCTTTGATGATAGTTTTAGTGTTTAGGAGTAAAAAAGATGATAGTTGGGTATGTGACATGATGATACACCTGTAAAAATGTGAAAGTAGTGTGTCGACGACCTGGAGTTTTGCAGTAGATGTTTCCTATTCCACATTGGATATGGGAAGATGTTAACATTGAAATTGTGGTGGATCTCGAGATGATTTCTCATAAGAATGATTCTATTGGGGTTGTTGTGGACAGACTAATCAATGTAGAACATTTATTTCCCATATAGGTGACATTCTCAGTGGAGTAACTGGGAGATATGTATGTTCAAGAGATATTCCATCTACACCATTGTTGAAGAATGTTGTTTCAGAAAATTACTTTCAGGTTAAATTGTACCTCTAGTAAGGCTTATAGAAGGTGGTTGGTACACATGTTTTACTGAGTATGACATTCCTCCCACAAATGGATGAGTAGACAGAGCATACTAAATAGGTTCTTGAGGATATAATATGAGTGATTTTTCCTGACTTGGTTGGTCTTGGGAGAAGATCCTAGCTTTGGTGGAGTTTACCTATAAAAACAGTTATCAAGATAATATTCATATGGAACCATATGAGGCTCTTTATAGTAGGTCATGAAGGTCACCATTTTTTTAGATAGAGGAGGGTGAGTCAATGTTTTTTGGACTGAGCCTCCAATATTAGATGTTAGATAATTTTTAGTTGATTCAAAGGTGTATGTCTACAACTCAGATTAGACATAAGTACTATACTGATAGATGTAGACGACCCTAGAGTATACATAGTGTGGTTGAGCTTTCATTTAGGTGTCGCCTAGGCTGGGTCATCACAAGATATAGAGACATGGAATGTTGGAGTCCATGTTCATTGGACCATTTGAGATTGTGGAAGGAATTAGGTCAGTGGCATAGCCTTTGACTCTTCCAATGAAATGTATTTCTATGAATAATTTTTTTCATGTGTCAAAACATAAATGGTAACACCCCAACCATTCTAAATTCATTGACATGGATGATGTTTATCTAGAAATATAGGTGTCTTTTTAATAGAATCTAATACACATGTTGGATCATAATTAGATAGTGTTTAGGGGAAAGACTTTGCCAATAGTTCATTTATTTTGGAATCATGGAAATGTTGTAGAGGAATATTAGGAGATAGAAATTGATATGATAGCTTAGTAGACCAATATTATTGGCTTAGAATGTTAGATATGGTTGGGAGTAGAGTTCAAGGATGAGTTGTTATATGTTGGAGAGATCGTAAGATCCCAAACTTTTATGGCGATGACTCGGGATTGATTTTAGGTACTCTTTTGATTTTGTTTGTGTATAATTGGTTTTGGAATTTCATTGGTGTGTATTTGGATGAAAATTTGAGAAATATTGAAGAATTATTGTAGTTCATGGTTGGTTGACAGTTAGGGAAAACAGTGTGCCTAGCCCAGAAAATCATGCAGCCCTAGATAGAGGGAAAATTCTTGGATAACACATGGCTTATCAAACTTATCACCCTATTAGGACTAACTATACACCCCTAAAAAAGAGACACACAGTTTAGGTTCAAAGTTAGGGAATGTATTACACCCTTTCCCAACAAACCACTCACAACTTTTTAATTCACCTGAATATTAGATTTTAAATCACCAAACCCCCAACACTCACCCTATTTGACCATAACTCTGACCAAGTCATCTTTGCACGGTTTCAAAGCCTCCCAAACAGATTAAAAACATTCCTAAACTCAATTAATCACAATTAGAATGTCACGACCCGACCCTACCCGGGCTCGAGCCGCAACTACCCCAAGCCTGCCTCCATAGGCCAGGGGCTGGCGACCAGCGCCGAAGGCACAACAAATCAGGGAGGCCTTTTCCTAATCACCTGTACACACACACGCATCACACTCAATGCAAAAGTGCAGAGTAAAATAAAAGACAAGCAGAGTAAAAGAGCAACTTCTATATATAAAAACCACAAATGTGCATCGACCTCTAAACTGTACAAAGTACAAGCTGAAAGTAAACTGAAAAGAAAAGGGAAAAAACACACGCCCAACCAAAAAAAGTGCCACAACCTGACAACAGGTGAACAAAAAAAACAACTGGAAGGGTCCCCCACCTGGAACCCAACATCGACCATCGTACGTGGTCCAAGCTCCCGAACTCCTATGCTCCACTGAAGTCATGACCAACCTATCCGTCGTCTGCAAGGGCACACCGTGTACGAGAAAAGCCCAAGCAGGGGTGAGTATAAAAATACTCAGTAGGATACCACGAAGGCTCGAGGGAGCAACAAAGGAGGTATTGAAGGGTGAGCAGTAGAGCGAACAAGAAAAGTAAAGGAGTACAATAGAGAGTGCAGTAAAGAGTCTAGCTCAACCCAAAAAGAGGAAGAAGTTAGACTTTTCTAGACACAAGGAGCTGGAAATGGTGAGAAGATGATCTCCCCGTCGAGTCTTTTCTACCTATAGCAGGAGAGTAGACTCGTCCAACAACAAGGAGCTAGACACGGAAAGCACATGGAATACCCCACGCGTCTTCACCTCTCCTAAAAGCAGAGTAACCAAACCCAAGATGTGGGTACTGAAACAAGGTATATACAAATCCATATGCTCAACTAGAAGCCCGAAACAAGGTCACAAGGGGATCTCTATCTCGTAGCTCAGCCCAAGAAAAGTGAGTCGCCTACAGTCCCAGAAGTAAACACCATCAATGCCCAGCACCCCGCATGTCTGCCTCGAACTACAAGTCAAGGGCTCAATCACCGCACCTCGACACTTTCCGCTTCTGGTGGCACTGACTCGCCTGCATGGTTTTGGGTCGCGTCACAAGGACACGTCTCGGTGTGTAAAGCGCTCCTCGTACTTGACAGTCCTGGGGGAACGTCAAACCACAACTCGTCACTACCCTGCAGTTGAGAGATCTTCTCAAAGTCAAGATCATTCCATCACTAACCCCTACAACCAAGGGTCCTGCTCTGATAATCATGGAGGAAAGTCACAGACTAGCATAGTAAAAAGGACTGAGTCTAGAATGTCAACGGATGTCCCACTGCCCAGCCCTGCTAGAGGGTAATTCATAATATGATATCGGGTGACCCACTGCCCAGCCCTGCTGGAGGGTAAACCATAATACATCATCAGGCGACACGCTGCCCAGCCCTGTTGGAGGGTAAACTTGGAATAAGTCAACAGGCGACCCACTACCCGGCCTGGATGGAGGGTAGACCTGGAATAAGTCGACGGGTGACCCACTGCCCAACCCTGCTGGAGGGTAAACCCGGAATAAGATGATGAGCGACCCACTACCCAGCCCTGCTGGAGGGTAGACCCTCAAGAGTCGTCGGGTGACCCACTGCCTAGTCTCTGCTAGAGGGTAAACCCTGAACAAGTCGACATGCGACCCACTTCCCAGCCCAGCTGGAGGGTATACCTGAAACAAGACGACGGGTGACCCACTGGCCAGCCCTGCTAGAGGGTAGACTCTCAAGAGTCTTCGGGTGACCCACTGCCTATTCTCTGCTAGAGGGTAAACCCTGAGAAGTCGATGCGTAACCCACTGCCCAACCCTACTGGAGGGTAAACCTGGAACTGTTCTGTCCATCCCTACTAGATGGTGCAACACTGGCCAACCGAGCGCTAAGCGGGTGCCGCACAACCGCTCAACTCTAGAACAACTCATCCAAAAGTGGTTTAGCGCCTGTTCCATCACTAGGTGTCACTAGCACCGTTACCGACCGATCCATCGAGAACGAAACAAGGGAGAGACCACTCAACCCTTCTGGTCAAACAAATGATCACATAGCTAGGGAAAAACTCCACCCTGCTGGTCAAACAAACGAGCACAGAGGGACCCTCTATGTCGCGAGAGGTCAAAGTATGCAAAGGAGAGCTCAGCATGCGCCTGGGGGCCCAAATGACGTATGGCCCCAAGTTAACCCCAACCAAGTGCACGAACATCTTAGGAACAAACCACACGTACCTCCAAGCGCTCCCATATACTCCCAGAGTATACCTCACTTTTAGCCCTAGGGCTATCGTGCACCCGGTACCCAATTTCAATGCGAAGGCGTGACACAACATCTCCAACTTGCCCCCATAATGACTAGGGCATGACCAACCACATCTATTCAAGCATTAATTCACTCACACGGGAGTGCATGCGATCACACGCCAAGGGTCCACTACAAAAACAGTAGAAGAACCGCTATCAGAGTGCCTTTCACATTTCCACATTTAATAAGATCACACAAGAGGCTTCTTACAACCAAATGGATCGCACCGTTGTAATACTCGTGGAAAAACACATGAGATAGACTACTTACTCGCCTCAAATGGAAATCTGATGGAAAAGTCACCAATGCTGCCTCACGCCCAAATGACGTCCCGTGAACCCAAGCCTTGGCACTGAAAACAGTCGGGTGCATCGCACCATTGTGATCCCCTCAGGAAAACATGTCAAAAAGACTGCTCACTTGAGCGCAACAGATATCCGGAGAAAAAGATGCATTCCGGCGCACCGCACACAAGCAGTGCTACGTGGGACCCATATCCCGGTCTCGAAACTCAACAGAAGGATCACACCGTTGCGATACTCTCAAAAAAGTACACAATTTCAACTAATCACTTGTCCAAAACGGACACCCGGTGATAAAGCTGGAAAAATCACCGTCGACGCCCAAATGGCCCTAGTGGGGCCCACACCATCATGCAGAATTATAGCGGGCAGACTGCGCCAACGCGATGCCCTCGGGAAAACACCCAAAAATGACTACTCACACGCCCCGAACGGATGTTCGGTAAAAAGGGTGCCAAACGCTGCTCGCAGCTCAAAGAGGGGTCGTGGGGCCCTCACCTCAAATTCAAACTCAATGCTTGAAACCACACAGGAAAGCTCCGCCTTGGTGCCAGGGTCCCAATTCCACTGACGGCACTCAAAACGGACGTCGGACGCATCCGCGCCATCCAAAACAAGAATTCCTGGGATGCCCGCTTAGCTGCTTTACGCACGTGTCGTGCCCCCGAGCCCCTCGTCTCAGACGTTAAAACTCTCGGAACCACCTCGAAGAGTCCGACTCGACGTCAGGTCCTCGCCGTCGTAGACGGCACACAAAACGGACGCCCGTAGAAAAAGTTACGGGCATCCAAAATCAAAGGTGGGGAAGCCCCTTTGGCCGGTCCGGGCCGGGTCGCGCGGGCTGGCTGGGCATGTAGCGCCGGTCCGCGGTTCGGCCATATGGGCTGGCCGCGGTCCCGCGGTCCACCGACCTGGAGACTTTCCCTGGGTGGCCAGTCTTTGGTCCACGCGAAGACCCGCCGATGGCGGCTCTCGGTTCCCTCTGCGGGGTCGCGCGCCGCGACACCGGTTCACCCTGCCGGCAGCCCCGCTCGGCCGACCTGCTGCGCCCGCTACCTAGGAGCCGCGCCGCCGATGCCTGGGACCCTGCTGCTGCCACTTTGAAAGCCGTTGGACCGCTGCTGGGAAGCCGCTGCCACCGCCGCTGCTGGGAAGCCGACGTCGCCGCTGGAGCTCGCCGGACCGCCGCTGGGACCCGCCGGAAAACACCAAAAACCTCCCGGAACTTCGTCGGATCCCTGCGATCACCTCCAGACTCAGAATTTTGATCCGAAAACTGCGATGGAAACCCCAGATCAAATTATATGCAACTAAAGACTTCTCTCAATAGGAAAAACAGTGATTCGATGCAAATAAAACAATCCAAGGGAGTTGTAGATATGAAAATGAAGAAAAACACAAACTCTTACCTCTTGGGCGATGCCCGGAGCATCACGGGGAGTCCGCCGCCGCGCCATGCCTCGCCGGAGCTACTTCGCCGGAGATGGAGGAGGAGAGGGAGGAGGAGCTGCCACCTTCCTCTGTCCAGGCGAAGAAGAAGGATAAACAGAGGGAAGGTGGGTTAAGTGTTTAAATAGAAAACACTTAACCACCCGCCTGTCGGCCCGAACCCGAACTCCCGACGGGGTTGGGATTTAGCCTCCCCTAGGCCAAAAACCATGCTCTAAATGCAACGGAAGTCTCGGAATTTTAATCCGAGTCCCCATTCAAAAGTTATAAAACTGAACGTCCGAGGCTGCAAAATTACAAAAACACCCCTGGGGCCATTTTTCACAGACGGCCCACGCCCGCAAAAACTTATACCCATCCTAGGGTAAACGGCATGCTACGAACTCAATGATGCCCTTAGTTTCCCAACTTGAGCCACCATTTAAGAGATACTTGTGTTTCAACAATAAATGAATGAATGAATGAATTAATTAATCTATTTAATGTTCCAGAATCGGGCGAGGGGTCCAAACGTCCTGCGCCGACTAGTTTTATGTCATTCCTAGGGTAAACACCCCATTCCAGACCCATCCGTACACTCGGATCTATGATCCGGATCACCATTTAGGGTTTATATCATTTATTTTGTGTTTCCAGTGTGAATGCACTGAAAATTTAATTCTGGCCACTCCGGGGCTCAGAATCGCACGCCGTCTAAAGGCGCTGCTCTGGAATATCATCAAGAATATTCCAAAGTCTTCCGAAGTAAAAACTCGGTTCTTACATCATTCCCTATTTCAAGTTTTTTATCCCCGAAAAGCAAAACTAGGGAGCAACACAGGGTACTAAGCCCACACCCGGCTCTTCCGTACCCAGAAGAACTCTCGCACAGCTCTAGGCCACCACACATAGACCAAAGGATTGATCTGTTCACGCGAGGTCATCCCTTGCTGATGTTGTGCACCCACTCTAGACTTTGGGGTTTGGTCAAGGCGGTAGGGAACCTCGCCATCCCTTTGCATGGTCTCAAACGACCCGAAGGCTCTCGGGGGTAGCTCACCTCCCCGACCGAACCTCCATGTCGCACGCCGGGACTGGAATCACCGCCCGCACCTGGAACAAGGCCCGGTGATTCCCTCCTTCAGAATATCCATATGGTGAAACACCCAAGGATATCTGGTCACGCAAGATTCTACAGTCGATGTCCCACAACCAAGGCTATCTTACAGGCTCAAAAGGAGAAGGAGTCAACACCATCGACTAAAGGAAAAAGTCTCACACCTTTTTATCATACCAACACAGGGTTACACCGACGCCCCGCGTCACCCTTGTAACACTTCAAGAAAGAAGTAGGGAGAAAGGCATTCCACACAGAGAGTCTATCAATTCTACTGTAAGAAGTAGAAGAGATGTTGAGCGTACCTATTATCACCTCATGCTCTGCAGGATCGTAGACATCCAAAGCTCACGGTTTTCTGTGGTCCCAACTGTCAGCTCCCGGAGCCTAACGTAGACCGCCTAGTGGTGATGGGAAGAACTCGTAAAGCCGTCCCCCACTACCAGCTCCTCCCGCTCCTTTGCTAGCAACACCTCTCTAGGTACTACTCCGATCACGGCACTGTCTTTGTCGTGGTGGTGCACCTGCTGCCTGCCCGAAGCTCTCAGCAACTTGGGTCGGGCAGTCGTGCCAAGTGACCTCGCCCGTCACAAGAATAGCACCAACTCTCTCTGAGCTGCACTGGTGCCCTCCGGCGCCACTATGGTGTACGACCACGCCCCTAAGTCCGGTTGTCCGAAATCCACCTACGTCGAGGTTCTGCTTGACGATGCCCATTAGCTGCGACAGACATCTCAACTCCAACATGCCTGCTGCCACCACCAACTCCAGAACGTGACAGGAAGCTCTCGGTCACTAGCGCCTGCTCTAGAACCCTGACATATGTGGAAGTAACCAAGGGTACTATAACAGAACGAATCTCTCAGCGGAGACCCTGCTCAAACTTCCGCGCTAAGAAGTTGTCGTCACCGACCAATTCCGGGTAAAAGGGTGCACGGTCTGCAAAACTAGCCGCCTACTCTTCCACAGTCATCCCTCCCAGCTGAAACTACAGGAGCTCCCGAATCCAAATGAAGCGTAAGAAGAAGGGGAAAAACTCCTCATGAAACAAAAATTGAAATTCATCCCATGAAAGTGATGACTATTCAAGAAACTAAGTCACCAGATTCCACCAACGCCGAGTAGCTCCACGAAAAAGGTTGGCTACCAAAGCCACTCTCTGGCCTGCCGGTGATTGCAGAAGCCCGAAAAGGCGAAGCACTGCCTCGAGCCAAACCTCTGCTGCCTGAGGGTCTGGCTCACCACTGAACCTTAGCTGTCTCTGCCACTGGAACTCACAGAGCGTGCTCAACTTGCGCTCAAGCTCAGCCTACTCTCTTAAAGCTGTCTGCTACTCAACAGGTCAGGGTGCTGCTACCAGCCCACCCGGAGAAAGGGGCTCGCATGATGGGTCCTGGACTGTGGCCTCGTAGCTCACATAGTCGTCGTCATGAACCAAAGCTGGTATCCTAGCTAGACGTCTTCGCAGAGAAATCCTAAATGTTATCAAGGAGTGCCACGGTCAGATGAGCATATATGTATATACCAATAACAACAACGATGGGGAGCTAACTCAAGAAGAAAATCCAAGAATCAGTCATATGTGATGCACAAAAAAATTTTCCCCACAATAAGTGTCTCATAATTCCGAGTCGACAAGCGGGTTATCAAGGTCCTGGTGAGTAGATACGTCGGCCACCACACCATCACTAGACTCCCTGGCCTGAGAGCCGCTCTCGAGACACGTTGACATTATTGCCCTGAATCCCAACCAATTCATTTTATTTTAGGGACGTCCGAACAACATCCCAAGGAACGAACCACCTCTAATACAACATTGTCATGACCCTACTCTACCCGGGCTTGATCCACAACTACCCCAAGCCCGCCTCCATAGGCCAGGGGATGGCGACCAGCGCCGAAGGAACAACTACTCGGGGAGGCCTTTGCCTAAGCACCTGTACACACACACGCAACACACTCAATGAAAAATTGTAGAGTAAAAGAAAATACAAGAAGAGTAAAAGAGAAAATTCTATATATAAAAACCACAAATGTGCATTGACCTCTAAAAAGTACAAAGAACATGCTGAAAGTAAACTAAAAAGAAGAGGGGCAAAACACGTGCCCAACCAAAAAAAGTGCCACAACCCAGCAATTGGTGAACAAAAGAAAAACAGCTGGAAGGGTCCCCCACCTGGAACCCGACTTCGACCACCGCATGCGGTCCAAGCTCCTGAACTCTTGTTCTCCACTGAAGTCACGAACAACCTGTCCGTCGTCTGCAAGGGCACAACAAGTGCGGGCAAAGACCAAGCAGGGGTGAGTATAAAAATACTCAGTAGGATACCCCGAAGGCTCGAGGGAGCAACAAAGGAGGTACCGAAGGGTGAGTAGTAGAGCGAACAGGAAAAGTAAAGGAGTACAATAGAGAGTACAGTAAAGAGTCCAGCTCAACCCAATAAGAGGAAGAAGGTGGACTCGTCCAGACACAAGGAGCTGGAAATGGTGAGAAGATGATCTTCCCGTCGAGTCTTCGCTACCTATAGCAGGAGAGTAGACTCGTCCAACCATGAGAAGCTAGACACTGAAATCACGTGTCATACCCCGTGTGTCTTCGCCTCTCCTGAAAGGAGAGTAACCAAACCCAAGAAGTGGGTACTGAAACAAGGTATATACAAATCCATATTCTCATCAAGAATCCCAAAACAATGTTGCAAGGGGATCTCCATCCCGTAGCTCATCCCAAGAAAAGTGAGTCGCCTAGAGTCCCAGAAGTAAACACCATCGATGCCCAGCATCCCGCACGTCTTCCCCAAACATCAAGTCAAGGGCTAAATCACCGTACCTCGACACTATCCACTTTGGGTGGCACTGACTCGCCCGCACGGTTTTGGGTCGCATCACAAGGATGCGTCTCGGTGGGGAATGCGCTCCTCGTACTTGAGAGTCCTGGGGGAACGTAAAACCATAACTCGTCACTGCCCAGCAGTCGAGAGATCTCCTCAATGTCAAGATCGTTCCATCACTGACCCGTACTACCAAGGGTCCTGCTCCGATAATCACAGAGGAAAGTCACAGACTAGCCTAGTAGAAAGGACTGAGTCTGGAATGTCAACGAGTGTCCCACTGCCCAGACCTGCTGGAGGTTAATTCACAATATGATATCGGGTGACCCACTGCCCAGCCCTGCTGGAGGGTAAACCATAATACATTATCAGGCGACCCGCTGCCCAGCCCTGATGGAGGGTAAACCTGGAATCAGTCGTCATGCGACCCACTGCCCGACCTTGCTGGAGGGTAGACCTAGAATAAGTCGACGGGTGACCCACTGCCCATCCCTGCTAGAGGGTAAAATCGGAATAAGACGACGAGCGACCCACTGCCCAGCCCTGCTGGACGGTAGACCATCAAGAGTCGTCAGGTGACCCACTGCATAGTCTCTGCTAGAGGGTGAACCCTGAACAAGTCGACATGCGACTCACTGCCCAGCCCAGCTAGAGGGTAGACCTGAAATAAGACGACGGGTGACCCACTGCCCAACCCTGCTGGAGGGTAGACCCTCAAGAGTCATCGGGTGACCCACTTCCAAGCCTCTACTAGAGGGTAAACCCTGAGAAGTCGATGATTAACCCAATTCCCAGCCCTACTGGAGGGTAAACCCGAAACTCTTCTGGCCATCCCTACTAGATGGTGCAATACTGGCCAACCGAGCACTGAGCGGGTGCCACGTAACCGCTCAACTCTTGAACAACTCATCCAAAAGAGTTTCAGTGCCTGTTCCATCACTGGGTGTCACTAGCACCGCTACCGACCGATCCATCGAGAACAAAACCAGGGGGAGACCACTCAACCCTTCTGGTCAAACAAATGAGCATAAAGCCAGGTGAAAAACTCCACCCTGCTAGTCAAACAAACGAGCAGAGAGGGATACTCTACGTCATGAGAGGTGAAAGTAAGCAAAGCAGAGCTCGACACACGCCTGGGGGCCCAAATGATGTGTGGCCCCAATTTAACCCCAACCAAGCACACGAACGTCTCAGGTACAAACCACACGTACCTCCAAGATCTCTCGTATACTCCCAGAGTATACCTCACTTTCAGCCCAAGGGATATCGTGCACCCGGCACCCAACGTCAACGCGAAGGCGTGAAGAAACATCTCCAAATTGTCTCCACAATGAATGGGGAACGACCAACCAAATCTATTCAAGCATTACTTCACTCACATGGGAGTGCATGCGATCACACGCCAAGGGTCCGCTACAAACACAGTAGAAGAACCGCCTTCAGAGTGCCTTTCACATTTCCACATTTAATAAGATCGCACAAGAGGCTCCACACAACCAAAAGGATCGCACCGTTTTAATCCTCGTGAAAAAAACACGAGATAGACTAGTTACTCGCCTCAAACGGACGTCTGACGGAAAAGTCACCAACGCCACCTCCTTCCCGAACGGTGTCCCGTGATCCCGAGCCTCGGCCCCAAAAACAGTCGGGCACATCGCACCATTGCGATCCCCTCGAGAAAACACATCAAAAAGACTACTCACATGAGCGCAGTAGATATCTGGAGAAAATGATGCATTCCGGCGCACCGCACACAAGCGGTGCTACGTGGGGCCTGCATCCCAGTCTCGAAACTCAACGAACGGATCGCACCATTGCGATCCTCTCAAAAAAGTACAAAAGTTCAACTAAACAGTTGTCCAAAACGGACACCCAGTGATAAAATTGGAAAAATCGTCGTCGACGCCCAAACGGCCCTTGCAGGGCCCGCACCATCGTGCGGAATTACAGCGGGCAGACTGCGCCAATGTGATGCCCTCAGAAAACCCCCCCAAAAACGACTGCTCACACGCCCCGAACGGATGTCCAGTGAAAAGGGTGCTAAATGCTGCTCGCTGCTCAAAAACGGGCCGTGGGGCCCATGCCTCAACTTCGGCCTCAACGCCTGAAACCACCCTGGAAAGCTCTGCCTCAGTGCCAGGGTCCCAACGGCACTGACAGCGCTTAAAACAGATGTCGGACGCGTCCGCGCCGTCCAAAAAAAGAATTCCAAGGATGCCCGCATAGCTACTTTACGCACGTGCCGTGCCCCCGAACCCCTCGTCTCATTAGTTAAAACTCTCAGAACCACCTCTAAAAGTCCGCGTCGACGTTAGGTCCGCACAGCCGCAGACGGCGCACAAAACGGATGCCCGTAGCAAAAGTTACGGGCGTCCAAAATCGTAGGGGGTGCCGGTCCGCGGTTCGGCCGCGCGGGCCGGCCGCGGTCTCGCGGTCCACCGACCTGGCGACTGGCCCCGGGTGGCCGGTCTTCAGTCCACACGGAGACCTGCCGATGGCGGGTCTCGTTTCCCTCCATGGGGTCGCGCGCCACGACCCCGGTTCACCCGGCCGGCAGCCTCGCTCGGCCGACCTGCTGCGCCCGCCGCCTACGAGCCGCGCCGCTGACGCCCGGGACCCCAATACCGCCGCCTGGAAAGCCGCTGGACCGCTTCTGGGAAGCCGCCGCTGCCGCTGGAAAGCCGCCACCGCTGCTGGGAAGCCTCCGCCGCCGCTGGAGCTCGCCAGACCGCCGATGGGACCCGCTGGAAAACACCAAAAACCTCCTGGAACTTCGTCGGATCCCTGCGATCACGTCCGTACTCGGAATTTTGATCCAAAAAGTGCGACGGAAACCCCAGATCGAATCCTATGTAACTACGGGCTTCGCTCGATAATAAAAATAGTGATTCAATGCAAATAAAACAATCCAAGGAACTTGCAGATATGAAAAAGAAGAAAAACACGAACTCCTACCTCTTGGGCGATGCCCAGAGCTTCGCGGGGAGTCCGCCGCCGCGCCGTGCCTCACCGGAGCTGCTTCTCTGGAGCTGGGGGAGGAGAGGGAGGAGGAGCTGCCACCTGCCACTGTCTAGGTGAAGAAGAAGGAGAAACAGTGGGAGGGGCGGGTTAAGTGTTTAAATAGAAAACACTTAACCACCCGCCCGTCGGCCCGAACCCGAACTCCCGACGGGGTCGGGATTTAGCCTCCCCTAGGCCAAAAACCACGCTCTGAACACAACACTGGTCTCAGAATTTTAATACGAGTCCTCGTTCAAAAGTTATAAAACTGAACGTCCGAGGGTGCCAAATTACAAAAACACCCCTGGGGCCATTTTTCACAGACGACCCGCGCTCGCAAAAACATATAACCCTCCTAGGGTAAACGGCATGCTACAGACTCAATGATGCCCTCAGTTTCCCAACCTGACCCACCATTTAAGATATACTTGCGTTTTAACATTAAACGAATAAATAAATAAATAAATAAATATGTTTAACATTCCAGAAGCGGGCGAGGGGTCCAAACGTCCCGCGCCGACAAGTTTTATGTCGTTACTAGGGTAAACACCCCATTCCGGACCCATACGTACCCTCGGATCTCTGATCCGGATCACCGTTTAGGAGTTATCGCATTTATTTGGCGTTTCCAGTGTGAACGTACTGAAAATTTAATTCCGGCAACTTCGAGGCTCAGAATCGCACGCCGTCTGAAGGCGCTGCTCTGGAATATCATCAAGAATATTCCAAAGTCTTCCACAATAAAAACTAGGTTCTTACATAGAATCCCGTATCGAAGATCTACACACCTCCTACTAAGAGAATTCCTATCCCTATAGGTTTCATATTCCCTTTCCTTTCTTCTGCCATCCTATAAAGGGTCATTATTCATTTTTTGATTAGAACTAGATCAACTATTGTAGATAAAGATGTATAATTGAAGGATCTTGATATTTTTTATCTGGATTTATAATTTTAGATCTGGATCTCATTCTACATAATTAGGGTGTTCATATTTTGTGCATTTCTATTGGGTGATCATTCATCAAAAAATTGAGGTAGGTGATCTATTATTAAAATCCCATAGTCATGATTTTAATCATGTGTATGTAATTATATAATTCATATGGCTCATTTAGAAATTGGAAAACCCTAAATTGAATTAATTAATATGGTCAATTCTTTAATTAAGGGATTGGGGATTTGGATGAATAATGTGATTTTGGAATCAGGATAATTAATTGAAGAATTAATTATAGGGTATTGAGACTATAAATTTGAATAATTAATTGACGAACTAATGACAGTATGATGAGATCTATAATTGAATGATTAATAGATGAATTAATTATGGGATTATTTGGGTGGTAGATTTTGAATAATAAATTAGGAAATTAATTAAGGTAATTGATGTGACGTACTAATTTTTGAATTAGTAATGAAGTAGATATGATTAAACAATTTAATAATTTATTATAAAGATCTAGATGATTGATTAATTTTTCAATTTATTGAGAAGATTGAGATGATTTATTAATTATTTTTATAACTAATATGTTGATATACCTAATTAATTGTTTGTATAATTAATAATATTGATATGATTAGTTAATTTTTGATTTAATTGATAAGATTGAGGTGATTAATTAATTTTTTTGTTAATTAACAAGACCAGGATGATAAATTGATTGCATATTCAATTAATAGGATCAGGATGATTAATTAATTATTGGGATAATTAATGATATTAAGAAGATTAATTAATTGTTTTTTTAATTAAAGATATTTATAATATTAATTATTTATTTAGATAATTAATGAGATTGATATGATTAATTAATTGTTGAATTAATTAATGAAACAATGAATGATAATAATGTCATTCACAAGAAATTGAAATCTTGAATGGTAGTAATGGAATTATAAGATATGAGATGAGATATAAAATTTTTATAGTGCAATTCTAGGACATTATATCCCTTGGGGATAGTTTATATTATAGTATGGGTCGATATAGGTATTTAGGTTCAGGTGTCCTCAACACTCATGGAGTTTATGTGGTCAATTAAAGAATAAATTGATAAATTGATAATTATTTATTTTTGCATTTTTTATTTCTTTGTATAACTGCATAAAATATTATTGAATGGATATTATTTTAGACAATGGTGGTGGTGTCCTAATGATATGTAATCACACCCTACTCGGGAAGCCTAATTGGTACTTTATTAGATTTTATGGTTGCATGACATGGTAAAGGAAAAGGCCCATTGTTTGGTGGATGAGTCGGGATAGATCATGGATAAGGGTACCATATGTGGTTTGGGACCTTCCTGGGAGCTGTTAGTGTCTTTTTTTTTTGAGTTTTCATTTATTATATTAGACATGAATTTCAGGATGCATATCTTCTATTTAATTTTGATATTATATTTCTAGTTTTTGTTATCTTTTTATTCTAGTATCATTCTGGTTATGATAACATTTGGTTATTTAGTTTTTATTTTTATTTATTTCTACTGGTTTTTTACTATGATAAAATAGGTTATATTATCCCAATGATTGATATTAAACATGCACTACTAGTCAGTAGTCTTTGGCATATGGGGAGGCTTGGTTTTGGTCACATAGTGGACCAGCTCGGGGAACCAGTGTGTGGCACTTGGGTTAGGACATTATAGAAGAGTTAAATTTCCATGACTACATTAGGAGTCGGGGTAGTCATGGAAATTGAAGAATGATTTTGTCCAATTTTTTGGGAAATAACAATATACATGAACATAAATAATGTATTCCTTAAAACATAAACAATAATATTTCCACTAGTTTAATAGCCAATCAAAAAACAACTATATATAGTAATATAACAACAATTCAACAATGAATTTTTAAATTATCATCCTCTAAGTAGTGGATCAAAATAGAAGATAAAACAATCATTAAAAACAAAACCAACGTTGAGGGAATAGACACACATTGAACCAAGAAGGAAAATCACAAAAATTCCCTTCAAAATACCATATCATATTCAAAACCAATCATCATAGATATTACCATAAAAAGTCATTTAGATTTTCAATACACCTTTTCGAAATTTTCAAAAAAAAATTCTCAATTTAACAAAAACATTATTTGAAAACATTCTTTTGAAACCAATTGATTTTTGGAAAACATAGGAAAACAATTTTGAAACACCAAAATCCATAAATACCATATCAAGAGAAAATACTTTATTAAACATCACAAAAAACCAACTTTGAAAATACGCTTTTAAAAAATATAATTCCATTTTACACAACATGGTTTTAAAAACCAAGCATAGACAAGAAATAACAAAACCCTTCAAACAAGTCTCACAAGAACACATCCAAAAAGGGTCAAAAAACACTCATTAATCCACCTCCATCAAGTGAAAATTACGTTGTAAAAATACAAAATAAAGAGGGGTTCTTACAAGTTAAAAAAGAAAGAAATAGTTTTATTCATGCATTAAACATCATGGTTCGGATAACTAAGTTTCAGTGAGGTATCACACTTGGAAAAGAAGAAAGAATTTACCACATAAGGACTAAATGGTTTTCCAGGACGTACACTGTAACGGTGAAACACACATTTCATTCTTCCTCACCAATAATCCAAAAATGAGACCCCCAATATAATATAATAAATCAAGGGGAATCAATGAAAATAAAATCACATCAATAAAACCCAAAATAGAAAATTCATAATTCAGAACCCGACTTCACCTCACTACTTGAGGCTCAGACAGAGAAAGAGATATCCAGCCCCCACCCCAAACCAACCAGACTTTGATAACCCTAATCTCATTTTATATAGGACTTACTTAAATAAAATGGGGATTCTTGAGTATACCTATAAGACTTTGAATTTTATTGGGTGCTTCAAAACCTAGGTCACACTAAGAACCTAGGGATCTGATACCATCTTGTAATGAACCAATCTGAGCTTCCATCAGCCATATACCCGACTAGATTTTCCAAAAATCTAAAAGGGAATTTCTCATCGACCTGTATTGGATACTAGTTTCTAGGAATCCCATGAATCCAATTGGAAATGATTTTTCCCAAATGAAATAGAAAAAATTCATAAGGGAATATATAAGTACAAAATCCAAAATAAGAAGACATGTTAAATAGTACATAACCACCCACCATGATCTATACCATTATTATATACATAATATACTCTATAAATGAATAACACATCTAGGTTTATTATATACTTCAAAACATGAAAATTAAACAACTACAAAGCACATTTAGAGGAGCATGATACAATCTTGATTATATCTAGGATTTCTCACCAACACCTAACCAAACTCATAATAGACAATATATTCAATGTATAGTCCAACTAAAATTATAGAACCTATAATATACAACTATTAGATAATAAACTAATGGGTCACTATAACCCAGATAAATTGTACAATAAATTCTATAAGAAAATTCACCAATTCTAGTTTTAAAACAAAGAAATAAAGAAAAATTTACACACATTTACCTTTATTGGGATCAATAAAATTCCATTAACATATTTTTAAATCATTCTATTTTTTTTAAACACCCATAAAAATTCCTTTCAAAAAATCCATCAACTTATGATATTTCTAATCCACACACACCCATTTACATTCCTAAAAAAACTCACGTGTCTTATTTAAATGTAATGGATGAAATTTTGTAAACCATTAATAAGAAAAATTCCTATTTAAATCCAAAATACCATTCAAAAAATAATTTAAATCTCCCAAAAAAGTGTCCTTGAATTCAAAATAGTTTTCCAAACATCATTAAAAACTCCCTTTTCAATGTAAATAACATGCATAATCACATGAGTCACAAATATCTTATTTGGAATCATATTCCACAAGAATATCACAATGAACAAAAGGAAGGTTCCATCATAATGGATGTAGGGGAATGATATAAAAAGGCCTATGGAAAACTCTAATGAATTAATAATTGACCAACCAATAGAATATCTCATTTGATCTAGCTGGGTTCCTTAATATACAAAGAAACTAACCGAATAAGAATATGACACATGTGAAACAGCCAAAAATATTCCCTGAAGATCAATAAAAATTCATAAAAATATCTCACAGAAGCCTCGTTGTGATTATAAGCCACCACTTTTCCCTTCTCTATAGACTAAAGGGTTAGAAACTACCAAATTTTTGACAAATTGGAGGATCATGTTTAGTCTTCCACTTATCTCCTAATTTCCCATGAATAATAGAAGAAGTGAGGCACATGAAAAAACAATCCAATTCTAACAAATAAGGAATAAAAGTAGATACCCTCACCCCTAACATCTAATGATGAGAACCCTCACATAAAAAATGAACCTATGGAATAACATGGACATTCCCACCCAAGTGGAGAACAAAATGTCATATAGTGATAAATAAAACACATAAGGGGTAAGAAATAAAGTGAAAATCACGAAGTGTATGCCATAATTTTTAACCCTTCTCATTTCATGAAACACCACATAAATAATTTTTCAAATATGGAGGAACAAACTCATGTCATTTAAAACATTACAAATCCACCTTTCAAATATGTGATTTACACTTTGGAAACCAGTACATAGTCAAAGGCCAACCATTTCGATCTAATTTTTTTTTAAATAACCAACTATGATTTTTTCATAATTAGTAAAACACAACCACATATAAAAACATAATTTGAACCCCATTAATGTATCCCTTCTAAAAATCATTTTGAGGTCATCACCTAACATGAAAAAAAATTCCCTTTAAATCATTATATTCGCTGAATTAAAACACAACCAAGGTCAAAACCCATTAAAAACATTAAGAACATTTCCAAAAATCCATTTGGGAAATTAATATACGCTTTGAACCTTAAAAGTTTTCATCTTGAATATGAAAAGATGAAACAAAAATGAAAATACAATTTTCAATACTCAAAACACCAAAATATTGATTAAAATAACTTTAAAGATACAACATATATTCATGCATTCCATAAAAATTAATTTATTAAGCACAATCACCCATTTAATTATATAATTACAAAATTTTATATAAATTATGACCTGAAATAGATGAAAATTAATAAATAATACTAGAACGTCTTTTCTTTAGTGGTGACCATACAAATGTGGAAGAGAACAACTTCTAATAACTCAATACCCAAAAATACCAACATTAGGTCCACCAAAAACCCTAAATTATGGAAAAAATATCTAGGATTCCTAGGGGATGCCAAATCCAAGATAGATTAGAGGGAGAAGTGAATAAGAGGTAAAAATGAATAAATACCTTAAATCCACATATAAATAACTAAAGGGGGGGACCAAATTAAGAGGAGGAAGGTGGAGGATATCCTCCTTCACTCCCAAGGATCAGTTGATGTATGAGTGGAGAAATGGTGGTGTAAACACCTTAAAATATAAATGGTGTATTTTGGTTAAACAAAAAAATTAAACACGTGGACGGGTCACACAGTTTTCGTCCATGATTTTCCAAACTGCGCATTAACAGTGTGGGGGCCAGAACCATGGAAAGGTATCCCAATTTATTGTTACTCCTACAGGGCCACATAATTTGGGACAATCCTGTGCCTCACCCATAACATACCCCAATCCTTGTAGTTCTTCTATTTAACTCAAAAATATTTGACAAACTATATATAATCCATGATAAACTGGTCTGTAAAAATGATAGAGCCACACACACTATAACCACAGGATTACTACTTACCATGCGGGATAACTATTCTCCTCACAAAAATCATCAAAAATATTAAAATATAAACTAAATAAATACTAAACAAGTATCCACTCAAATAGTTACACAAAACACTAAAAAATAACCCCATGACATGTGGGGATCCACAAAATCCCCACCATGTCACTTTCTACCCATAGAATGACCCGATCGAAATGGAAGATGGAAGAAAAAAAATACAAAAAGGATATTACTCAAAAGAACCACTCAATACTGAACAATATCAAATGATAAAAAATTATATCCTCAAAATGTCTAAAATTATAAGACATAGTTTTTTCAAACATCTCAAAACATAGACAAAATGTGAAGCTCAAAGAAGAAGTTCCACCATACATGGGAGACTGATCATTGTTTCCCCAACCTTTAGAGTTATGCTAAAATGGTCTCCCCACCATTTATATTGCATCAAAAATTTTGTAACCAAATTAAAAATAAAAAACATCCTTAAATAATTATCATCCCTGAGGGAAAGACACTCTAAACCCAAAAACACTTCCAAACCCTAAGAGAGTAAGATAAACCACATGTATCCTATAATGGATGAAATAAGCTCTCACATGGATTTATGATACATATTGATAACTTAGGGTTAAAATTGGATCACTCGAACATGGTTCATCTTAAAGGGACATAGCCAATTGGCATTTAGTATACCTAAATCATCTAGTAAAAACACATCCTAGATATCAAATCATGCAACCAAGGCCCCTCTCATGATGAGAAACGAAAACGTCAAGGATGAACATAATAATGGGAAAAACTAAATTCACAAAATAGATTCACCCAAAAATTAGAGTTAATAAATTATACTCATGAAAAAGCCAAAAAAAGATAAAAACAAGAAAAACCTACAAATGCACCCACAATAAAGAAATGGAAAACATACTACCATAATAACAAGTAATGACATTAAAAATATTAAAACCACCCATAAAAAATATTCAAAATGTTAATCATCCAAAAAACATATCCACCCTAGAAAAATATCTCAAAATAAAGAATATAACCATTAAAGGAAATTTCTCCAAAACAAATGACCCATCCATAAGGATTGAACTAATAGATATTCCAAAAACCTTGATTATAGTACATCATAAGATGACCCAAATGGACACAACCTAGGATCTCACGTGGATACTTAAGACATGATGAATTAAGAAGAACCGGATCCCCACAATGGAGTCATAAAATATATATCTTCTTCCCATAAAAATGATCTTTTTCCCCATACTCTAGATAATATTGACCCCACTCCATACTCGTTGGGTTATCTGTAATCACACAGAATCTCTTATTCATGCTCTATAGAACTATGGAATAACCCATCCATGGTCCACTTACATTCACATGTAATTTCTAACAACCACATGAATAGACCTAAAAACAGATGTTAGTTTAGGTGAACTAATATCTGGGAAGGAACCGCCACTAAGTAAATGATATTTCTCAATGTCATTGACTGCTGGATTCATAGAAAATATTAAAAACTCTAATAATTGATTGATTTACTAATTGATAAATAAATATAATAAAGTCTCACATGCTAAAGCTCATACACCACTTTCACATCCTCAAGAGATAACCAGTAAGTGAAGAACCTCTTTAAGAAGTCTCACTGAAAGACTTTACACCGTAAAGAAGGAACCAATGAATTCCATAAGTATTCATTAAAAAATTATAAAAAATTCTCATTGACTCTCACTCACGATGGGTTACATGTCTACCATGCCGCTCAGAGTCTGTTTAGGCACTAGACCAGAAAGAAAAAATTTCAAAAATTCTGCTGGATAAATAAAAAAGTTATAAAGATCACCAATCTAGGACCTAATATATAAATAAGAATGATTCCAAGATGATAAGAATTAATTTAAGACAACAATACATAGGCATATGAACAATAGTTAATGAAGGATCATTGATATTACCCTCTAAAAATTCATGGATAAAAATCCAAGATAACACAAAATTTAAAAACAAGACCATTCTTTTTGGAACACACACATTACCCAAACAATGAAAATAAAAAAATTCCATTCAAACTCCCTTTTTGATTATCAAAACCAAGAATACATGATATTATAATAAAAATATATTTCCCTTTTAAAAATCCTTTTCAAACATGTTTCAAAATAAAATCACCTTTTAAACCTAAAATTCATCAAACTGACTTTTAAAAACAATTGATTTGAGGAAACCCCTAGAAATAAATTTTTAAACAACCCAAATTTTCAAATACTATAGGAAAATAGACAAATTTATTAATCATCACATAAAACCAAGTATAAAGATTTTAATTTTAGTAAAATCATTCCACTTCCCTATATAGGGTTTTAAAAACTAATAACAAACAAGTAAAAACCAAAAATTTAAAAAAACAATCTTACAAAACTACATCACAAAATGGTTAATGAAATATTCATAAATCCACCACCAGAAAGTGAAAACATATTTATGAAAAATACATAACCAGGAAGAGTTAAAATTGGATAACTGAGGATGAAAAAGTTTTATTCATTCCTCAAACACAAATTTTTTGAGAAATGTTTTTAATCATATATCACACACTGTAATGATGGACAACTCGGCCACACAATCACCACATGATTTATAAATTCATTAGAGATAACTTTGATGCTCTATTTTCCTTTCAATTCTTATTGAATCCAAAAAGTTACTGTCAATATCAAATACAAAATCAAAGATGTTTAAAAAACATCAAACCATATAGATGGTATACCAAAACAAATAAATATTCACAATTTAAAATAAAACATCCACTGGATGTTTGAGGTTTTTAATGAGAAAGATCTGTCTCGACTCTCCCCACCACTTACCTCCTGAACTATGTCAACCCGAATACTAATTATATCATGAACTCTCCAAATAACATGGGAATTATTGTGTAAACTTATAATCCTTTGACTTTTCATGGGATCCTCAATACCTCAAATCCATTGAGAACCTATGGATTTTATAACATTTTTAATAAACCATATTGGGTTTCTAGAAAATCGGGATCCTAGAAAAATTTTCTCTAAGGACTGAAGGGAATTACCCATCCCCATGGGCTATAAAATAGTTCTTATAAATCACAAGAATCCTTATGGGAATAATTTCTACTATAAAAAAGACAATATAATATATAAATATAAGAGAAAAAAAGTAGATATTCTATAAATGTTATAACCAACCAAATGATCTTACCCATTAATTTATATGTAATGGAGACCATAAATTAATGATAAAACTAGTTATAAGAGACACAACTCTAACTAAAAATAAAACAACTAAACCCCAACTCAAGATGATACTAGGAACATATCCATGCAACCAATGATTTCTCCAAACCACCCAACTCAACTCATGATGGAAAAGATGATGAATGGATGGGTCAAACTAAATATATTTAACCTAAAATATATATGTGTTATCTAATAGGCTAGTAGGTCAAAAATAACCACCAAATCAAAGGAATATGATTCATATGTAAATTAATAATTTTTTTTAAAAAATATTTATAGAAAGAAGGATTTAAACACATATATAGTTATATGGATCAAGAAAATTCCATAACCATATTTCCAAACCATTATCCATTGTTTTCCAAAAACAATACCATGAAAAAATCATCCAACCTAATACATTTATAAACGAGACACATTCTTATAATTTTTAAAAAACAATATAGTTTTTTTATTTAAATTAATCAAATACCATTTTATAAAAAATTAACTAAAAAATACCAATTTAAAACTAAAAACCCATTTTGAAAACCATTTAATAAATCCACAAAAGAGTTTATTAATTCAATACATTTTTTCACTACATCATTGAAAACATTATTTTTAAAGGAAAATACGAACACACTCATAGGCATCAATAAAATGAAATAATTAAACATATTTCATAATAATATCACAATGAAAAAAATGATGGTTCCATAATATTTAATTCATGGAAATGTCACCAAGAATCCCTATGTCAATCCCCCCATCAATCAATAAAAAAATAATATATTGAATGCTTCATGGGATTTAATAGTGTCCCCAATGTGAAATGGTCCTAATTATATAAGAGTGTACCACTCATGAACCACAAATCATTATGTACTAAAATTTAATAACTGGACATCAAATTATCCCACCCAATCCTAATTATATGGCCTTACCCGCACCACTCCCTTTTTTATATAATGACTAGTGTGAAAATAGCAGTGTGAAAACCAACTAGAGGAAAATTTTAGTTAGTCAACATATTGCCTTTTTTACCATGATCAAGAAAAGAAGTGGGGAATAGAAAGAACCAAGATAATTTTAATAGAAAAAGGAATAACCATAGCTACCCTAACCCCTAAAAACACATTATGACAAAACCAACCTAAAAAATGAAACTAAAACATAATAAAAACATTACCATGAAAGGGGAGAAACAAAACATCACAAAGTTATTAACAACCCACACAAGGGGCACACAAGCAAGGGTAAATCACATAGTGTCTACCACCATTTTAAATCCAATGTTCCAAATATTCATTAAACACCAAAAATATTATACAAATACCAATTCTCATATCATTCGATAAAACACGAGTTAAATAATTTCTCCATAAACAGTGAAAACACTCACACCATTTAAAACATTCCAAACCCACCCATCCCACGTAGGATTCACCCTATGGAAATTAAAACACATCTTATTTCCAACCATTTCAATCCAACCATTTTAAAACAAGACACAAAGTCATTTACACAGGGGAAAAAATATACATACTTCTCAAATCTTCATTTCAAATCCATAAAATAACTCATTCTATTAATCATTAAAAGTTTAACAACTCACTTCAAAACCAATATCATTTTAAATAATTAGCCTCAATCAATAAAAACATATCCCTGGTTGAAAAAAATTAAACAACATGAAAACCTTTTCCAAAAATCCATTCCTGCAATTAAAAAAATCATAAAACCCTAAATAATTCCATTTCAAATTTGAAAACATGGATCCAACCTGAAAATAAAATTGTTCCAAGCTAAAAAAAGGGTTTCAAATCACTTCATTGATATCAAACATATTCATTCATTTATTAAAAAGGAATTTTGAAGTCATAATCAAACCTTGAATTTATTAATGAAACATTTTCATAGAAACACATACCTCAAATTGATGAGAATAAAGACTAGGAGCTTTATAACACATTTCCTTTAGTGGAAACCACATCCATGTTGAATGGATCAATATATAATAAACATATACACCAAAAGGATTTGATACACAAGAACCCTAAAATCATCGATAAAAGATATAGCGTTCGTGGGGGATTCCAAATCCAAGAGAAAGGTGAGGGATAAGGGAATAGGAGAGAAATTAAGGAAGAAATAACTTGAATTAGCTTAGAAATAACCAAATGATAGGAATGAATCAAGAGGGCGTATTGGTGGATCTCCTCCATGATCCAATACTTTGGATGATGTAGGAGTATGGAAATGGAGGGTAAAAATCAAGAGGGGTAAAATAGGGGAAAAATTATACACTTTGATAGGTCACATGGTTTGGCTGCAATGTTTTGAAAACATTGTATGATCTATGTGTTGGTCACTGTCTAGGTTGTGAACCCCCTTTCATGGTTTCTCCTAGGGTGACACAAAGTTTGGAAAAAATATACACCTCGTCCTTGAACTTCCCCAATACCTACATGTATATTGGGATGGCCTACATAAATTTTACAAACCATAAAGAGGGAATAAAAAACCGCACTGTCAAAACAATAGAGTCAACCACACTGGAACAACACAATTAATACGAAACTTGTGTTATAAATTTTCTCCTCCAAAAAATCATCCAAAAACATGAAAATTCTTCCTACAACCAATAAAACCTCAACAACACTCAAGGAAATATAAAATAAGACTAAAAGATCACTGCGACATGAGTGGGTCACATTCTAGTAGTTTTTTATTTTTTAAATATGAATGAATATCTCTGCCATCGCCAAAAATTAATTTTTTCTTTAGATTTTTTTTTTGTAATTCTGTAATTTTTACCCCATCTGTAAGGGGAACATGAATAGGTAAATTTTAATTTTGAATATGATGATTCAAATATGTGAATAATTCCATTATGTGATGCTTCATGAATCATAATTTAGTTATTTGGTTGTCATTTTAAAATTTATCTATGTGATTCTTCATTCACATAAGTGGATTTCAATTTTAAAATTTATCTATGTGATTCTTCATTCACATAAGAGGATTTTAATTGGGTTAAACAACAGACATTAGATATGTCTAGCTTATATATTCTATGGAAATTATGTACATGAGGAATTTTGAAATAATCAATTCATTTAGATATGTGTAGCTTCATTTACGTACATTAATTCAGAATTTTGATATCCATTTAATTTTTTCTATTTATATTTTCTTATGTTTGAAGTTTTTCTATATCTCTGTATTCACATATGTGGATCTTCATATAATGAAACATCTATATACATGAGATATTGCCTATATGAATTCATCTACATAGGAATTTCCCTATGAAATAATTTACATATGATGAAATTCAAAATTATGGAATATAAACATAGACATTTTTATAGTTTCATATCCATTTTAAACTAGGCCTCTTCCTTTATTACTCAATCTGATATCATCCATTCATAAAAATAATTAAATCATCACAAAACATCAAAAAATTATTTTTGAAATTATTTCAGTTTATTAAAAAATAATCTAAATCATTTTTGGAGAGTTGTGTAATATAAATTAATTAATGAATGAAACTTCCTAAAATACCTCTAGAATATCCAGTTTGGATATTCTTCATTCAATCCTGAGTTATCTATGATCACATCATTCTTTATCCATGAGAATATAGTCATATTATATACCTCATGAAACATGATTTGTACTCCTTTTATGGGTCTTATCATTCATATAACTCTCCTCAATGAATTTAATTTAATTTATACACAATATCAATTTCCATAAAATATTTATTTCCATAGGTTCTGTATATTGAAATTCTATCATTCAACATGTTCAAGATAAGAATTGTTTTACTACAAAACTTTTGATAGCTATAATGACCATTTCTTTAAATTATCTGGTGTATATATGATACCAGCATGCATCTCTCCATATAGATATTCATGGGCATCCAAATCTTTTTTCTTATTCAACCATATTGTATGGGAATCATCACTTGTCACACCTCAACCTATGAGATTATTTTATTTTTATTATTTTTAGGACTTTATATATTTTTTCTGCAGTTTGGGGTGAGTCTCAGACGATGTTATTGAGTTTGTGTTAAGATAAATGTGTGTTTTAGGTTCATTGTGGTTGGGAGCATGAGCGGAGCATGTTTCGAAAACCCCGTGTGGATCTTCCCAAGTAACGGTGAGACCGTTCATTCTCAGAAAATAAAAAAAATGATTTTTTAATTAAAAAAAATTTAATTCTGTCATTTAAAACTTTTATTGCTTAGAATTTTAGGATTATTAAAATGAAATAAATTCTTTATTATCTAAATTTTTATCATCATTATTTTATTATTATAATTATTCTGTATTATTATTATTATTACTATTTTTATCACAATTTTTTTGTCCATATAATAAATATTATTATTCCTTTTATTATTATTATTATTAGATTCATTACTATTTAGTAATCAGATGTTTAAAAATATGTAAATACATACATACATACATACATATATATATAAATATAATGTTTTAGTTTTTTTTATTTATTTTATTTTATTATAAATTTTTAACAGTTTTTTAGTGTTTTCAGAAACCCTTCCCCCCCTTGTGTTTCCCCTTCTCTCCCCAGAGGTGGCTCCCCTTCGCCTGCCCCCTTGGTTGCGCTCCCCACAGCACCTGCTGACCCTCCCGGCTCCTATTCGGCCGCTCTGTCGCGAACCCCTGCTGGCCTCACCCAGCCAGCGCAGACCCTGCTCCTCGCTCCCAACCTCCTCAGCATGGAATCCCACCGCCGGTTCCCCTACATGTGGGGTGGAACCCCATCCCACCTCCCCTACTACCTAGCACATACCCCTCCTATGTATGTCGCCGCACCTAGCCAGCGCCACATGGCTTCCAGGTCCCCCACTAGCCAGCATACCGTCCCTCTGCTCCGGTAGATATCCACCATCGTCCTGCCCTCATGTAGCCCTCAAACCCTGGTCATCATATTACCTCCCCCTAAATCACCCCTGGAGCACCCAACTTCCATCAGACCATCCTTCCCCTCTCCCCGTCATGAAACCGCTGGCGTGCAGACTCCCTCTGGTCTCCCATGCTCAGTACGCAACATCCTTATCTGGAACACCCACAACATTTGGTGAGAACCCCCTTTGGATCGTAGACCCTCCTACCCGGTGACCTCCCTTTGGTGTGCTTCCCACCGGTGCAACACCATTGTTGTGCCGTTTTAGTGCCTCACCCTCTCCCAGCCTTTCCGCACACTACCAGCGCTGCCCTACCAGCCGACACCTTCTCAGTGTCGCCCCTACCGGTGCATTTTTTTCCAATCGGTATACCTTCTGCATGATTTATTTTATTCTTTTTTTAACCCTTGGTTGATTAGGGGTTCTGTTAATTGAGTGTTCGTTTTGGTGGTTTAGGATTTTTGAAACCATCGAGAAGTAGTGTTGGGTTTACATTGTCATCTCACTTCAGAATCGAGGTGAGGGTTTCTCCCCACCACTTGGTTTCACATACTCTAGTTGGGTTCTTATTTTTGGTATGTGTTTAAGTCCTTGATAATTATTTTTCAGTACGTTTGACATTACCGCATGGTTCCTAACGTGGGTTGTTTTTGTCGTGCCATGTATCAAAGGTTGGATTCCAATGCACATATCCTTTTTAATTTAAGAATCAATAAATTTATGATTTCAATACCTTATATGATTATTAGGTGATAATGTCAAGATCTAGTTAAAATTTACATAGTTCGGAAGTGTTTTTTAATCTTGTTTGTTGTTTTTTTTGACTTTTTTTTTGTGAAATGGCACACACTAAATGTATGGTCTTATGGAACTTGAAATCATAATTTGAGTTCCATATTTTTATTTCTGATCTCCCATTTTCTAGGTGTTAATATTCATTGTGAAACATTTGGTTAATTCGCTTTGTTTGAAAATAGGTAGTTCTGACCTTGTTTTATAAAAACGGTACCACTTGGTTATAGTTGCACTCACTGTTTTCTTTAAATAAATGTTTTTTTGGTCTGCACATGGTTTTTCAGTTTTAGAACATGGATTAGCATTTTAAATAAGGCCATGACATAAAAATTGGTGTTTTAAAACTTTGTGAGTGTAAACTGATTTTTTTATGCATTGCATGTCTGGTTTTCATAATGGTTCCAGGTTGGCCTTTAGGTGTTAAAAGTGACATAAAATGTTTAGTTTATTTTTGTTAAAGTGTTTTCAGCGTTCAGAATTTTGTTTTGAGGTCGTTTATGGATTTAAAAAGTGTTTTGGCTTAAAAAAAGTGTTTCTTGTGAAATAATGGATTGTGGCGTAATTGGAAAAGTTTCAAATGTTCTAATCTAAGTGAACTGTGAATTTAGCTTTCTTTAAAATTTGGTTTGTTTTGTGAAAATGAATTGTATCTCGGTTTGGGTTTTTCATAGAAGTTGGTTTAGTTTGAATGTGTGTTGTAAATGTTTTGAAGGGGGGTTTACGATTGATTTTATTTGGTAAATGGTGTGTCTTTCACCTTTTTAGAAATGGGTTTTCATCTTTGATAAGGAATATTTTTATGGAATATTTATGGGCCCGTTTGGACACCTTGTGAAAATAAGTAGAAGTGCTTATTATGAAAACCCCCATTGGTTGGTCCTCATGGCTTGCCAACATGGAATGTTTGGGGTGTCCTTTGTATGGGATCCCCAAGTTCCATTATGTAGGTCCCTCAATTGGGGACCACTGTAATCAAATTATTTAAAGTCATGAGAGTCGTCTTTGGTGAGACTCGGGGTGAGACCTAGTGTGAAGTATTATTATAAATATAGATTGTGATTTGATGCTCGGTGGCATCTATTGGCTCACCTCCTTTTATAATTGTGACATACGAACCTTACATATTGAGAGAATTTTCTAAGGAGAGTACTTCACTGGTAGGTTACAGTACAAGCCAGTTTCCCATAATAGGCAGATACGTTTGGTTTTTCCTATTATAGGATTTTCCCTTGGCCTTCCTAAGAAAGGATGGCCAAGAATTTTAGAGCGTTAGATTTCATCGTATGTGGTGTGCTACTGTATATTGGGTCGTAGGTATTAGTGTCATCTGGATTATTCTCGATCTCTTGGGTTAACCTATGTCTAGTTATTTTTCAGCTAATGAACTATTTCAGAGATAATTTCATACCTATTTACATTTACCTTGTTATATATTCCATGGCACCCTTGTGTAGTTTTTTCACAAAAAGTGAAATTTGGGTTTTCGTAACTCATATGGTAATGGTTTAAAACAAATGTTTTTCAAACTCTTTGGTTCTGGGTTGACAAATGAATAAATGCAATGGTTTGTACTTTATTTTCAAGTAAAAATTATAGGAATGCATATTTTATTATATTTTAGTTGAAACACAGAAATGATATATCGTAATTTTAAAGGTAGGGAATTGGGAATAGATATTGGGCTAGTCTACTAAGTCTTAATACTCAAACCTATTATTCTTTACTATTTTTACTATTTGTCTAGGCTCTAGCATGGGTGTGCCTGCCTTGGGAGACGTTTGATCGTTTAGTCGGAGAGTGACTCACAAGGTCACAAAATGTTAGTTTGATTATTGAGTTCTGTTAGTATTTTTGTTCTTCAATTTATTATTTAGTTGTTTGATGGGTTTATTAATCCCACGCTTCTCTTTAATATTTATTATTTTTATTTATTTACCACTGGACAAATCGATCTTATCATCTCTGTCGATGCCCAGGCGCTTGTCGCCATCCCAAGAGGATCAGGAATGCCTCTCAGGCCTTGCCACAGATCGGATTGGGTGACTGGTTCAGGGTCAACCCAGGTTGGTTCATGAAAAAATGGTATCAGAGGAGGTTAGCTCTTAGTGGACCTGTCTTTTCATAGAGCCCTTTCTTATTTGGGATGTCAAGGTAGATGGAGTATGATTGTCAGGACTTGAGGGATATGATCGGGAAGACCATCGTGAACTCTTGCTCGTTCTAATCCTTGGGCTTCTATGGGATGTCTGATTTTATTAGTTTCTTTAGGTTTTTATTGAAATGTCTTCAGATTGGGATATGAAAAAGTGAGTTGGGTAATAGTCCTCCTAAGACACACAACCTGGGAAGCCTTGTGGATCTAGTGGAATGGTCCAAAAATGTTCTCAGTGTCGGTGACATGTTTGGAATATGGCTACCAACCATATGGTCAGGTCACTAACTGAAACTAGTTCCATGTTTGAGTTGTTTTGGTCATCTTCTGACTTCTGGAAGTTGTTTGTATCTGAAAAATTGGTTTTGAAAAATGGTTATTTGAATTGACATATTTAATTTGATGATTTCTTTAAAATAAGTGGTATGAATTATTTGTTATTGGAAAAATAAAGTTGTTTTATTTTTTCCTTGGTGTTACTAGGGGTGCTCACATGCATAATAGTATGTTGGATTATGAACAGATTTCTGGTATGGTGGATGGATGCCCGGGGTGGCACATATATATGCATGTCAATGAGACTCTAAGGAATATCAATGACGAGGGTTTAACCCACCAATCCTTTATAAAATTAAAGAAGTTTCCAAATAGAAAAGTTTCTATATTATTATAACTTGTTTTATCGTGTTTTGAGCTTGTCACCTATACAGTGTTTGATTTTGATGTTTTTATTCACTCATTGAGTTGGTCTTTACTGAGTTCTTGACTCTTCTTGTCTAGCAGCTATTCCCTTGAATCTTGGATGGGTGATGATAATACGATTGATCAACCTAAGGATTTTATGTTTGAGTTTTGGAAGGTAGATCCAACTCTATTTTATGGTCAAGAAGACCCTTCTATAGCAGAGGAGTAGAAAAAGAATATTGAAAGGGACATTAACCACTTTGAGTTTCCCAAGTCGTTGAAGTTCAAGTTTTCAACCTTCATGCTCGAAGGTTCACCATGGATGTGGTGGAAGTCAGTGTCTTAGAAAAATCCCGTCAAGAGCATACATGGGAGTTATTCGAGCCTTTGTTCATTCATAAATATTTCTCTGAGGAAGAAAGGGTGAAAAGGGGATGAGATGTGTTGTTTACAGCAGGGAGACAGATTCGTGTTGGAATATTTCCCGTGCTTTGTGGAGCTAATCCCTTATGATTTAGGGTATGCCACAGGTGACTCCATGAAGGCTCGGCATTTCGAGGTAGGTCTCTACCCCATTCTATAGTCAATGGTTTCAGATTCCATCCTAACTTCTTTTTTCAATTTGGAGAGACACATTTTTCAGGTCGAAGACATGATGGAAGGAGTACTCGAAGTAGTCCTCCCTCCTTTGATCCCTATGTGCAGTGGTGAAGATTCTAGAAAGGAGATGAGTAAGAAATTAAAAGTTAATGGAGAAGGTCATGGAATAAAAAGGCCTCAGGATCTTTCATCAACCTCTTCATAGTGAGATATCCTCGTGTGTTATCAGTGTGGAAAGATGGGTCACAAAAAGACATCGTGTACAAGTGCTTCGATGTCCTACTAGGCTTGTGGATGCCTATGTCACTTGCGGAGAATCTGTCGGGGCATTTCTAGAAAGCACCGCGAAGGAAGTTCTTAGAAGTGATGTGATGTTGTGTTTTTGCTTAAAGTTTATAATGTAAGCTTCCTTTTAGTGTAATGTATCTCTTATTGCTGCAGTGTACTGATGGTGTTTTGGGTTTTTAAATGTGTCAGAATATCGTGTGTCTTTTGATGAACTCCAGCTTTCAATGCCAGTGTGGATTTTATTTTGAAATATTTTACATTATTTTGTCAAATCAAAAGGTGTATGTTTCTTATTGGGATTATCAAAACCTGATTGTGAGGTAGGTGATGCTTCATCCACCAAAGCTCCAACCTAAACTCCTCGGAGTGAAGCCGACACATCGTCAAAAACCCCAGGGAAATTTAAGAAGCTTGGCTATGTTTGTGCCTCTATCATTGCGATGAGACTGTTTTAGCCTGTCTGTGGTTGTTTCTCCATCATTATAAATTTTCTATTGTCACAAAGAGCACGATGGATTTATTATTTACAAAATATCAGTAATTGTACCATTTTTGGATGTGAGGTGTCGATTAGTGGCCTTATATGGACCACCCATGTGAATCAGTTGTGACTTTGGCTTGTTTCCATCCCAAAGTAAAGAGTTGTGAGTAGTTTTCCATCATATTTTCATTTATCCAATCCTTGGGCCCTCCCTCCCCACCTGTGGGGTTAGGGTTTATAGTTTGTATGAAGCTTTAGTTTAATCTCTTATCCCTTTCGGATGAGAGTGAGGGGTTTGAATGTTCTTGTTGTGCTTCTTTTGGCTTGTGTAAGGCCTGGTGCAGGTCTAGGTTGGATTTCCAGTTGGTCTCTAGTTGGTTGGTTCTCTATGGTGAGGAGACCCACCGTCTATTTGGGGTTTTTCTTAAGTCGTTACCAGAGGCTAGTTTAATTCTTATAGTGGTGAGTCCGGTCCTTCCATGGCCGCACAGCTCCTAGCTCTCCCACAAGTCAATGATCCATCCTTCTGCTCCGGTTGATATTCGCCTCCGTCCTGCCCTCATATAGCCAGCAAACCCAGTTCGGCCTTCTTTCTCCCCCTAATTCACCCCCACAGCATCCGGCTTCTGTCCAACCAGCCTCCCCCTCACCCCGTCATGAACCAGCCGCCATGCACACTCCCTCCACTCTCCCCTGATTAGTGTAAAACATCCCTAGCCGATGCACCCACACCCTACGGAGAGAACCCCCTTTATATCATGGACCCTCCTACCCAGTGACCTCCCTTTGGTGTGCTTCCCACAGGTGAAACACCATTTTTGTGTAGTTTCATCACCTCACCAACTCCCGGCCTTTCCGCACCCTACCGGTGCTGCCCGACCAGCCAGCACCTTCTTAGCGTTGCCCCTACCAGCACATTTTCTTTCCATCAGTATACCTTATGAATGATTTATTTTGTTCTTTTTTTAATCCTTGGTTTATTAGGGGTTTTGTTAATTATGGGTTCGTTTTGGGTGATTTCAAATTTTTGAAACCCTCTAGAGGTAGTGACGGGTTTTCATTGTCACCGCGCTTTAGTTTCAAGGTGAGGGTTTATCACTACCGCTTGGTTTCACATAATCCTGTGGTGTTTTTAATTTTTGTATGTGTTTAAGTCTTTAATATTTATTTTTCAATACGTTGTACCTTACCGCGTGGTTCTCAACGTGCGTTGTTTTGGTCGCGCCATTTATCCGAGGTAGGATTCCCATGCACCTATCCTTTTTAATTTAACAATAATTAATTTTATTCTTTACATACCTTATATGATTATTAGGTGCTAATTTCAAGCTCTGGGTCAAATTTACATAGTGTACAAGTGTTTTTTTAATCTTGTTTATTTATTTATTTATTTATTTTTTTTATGAAATAACACACACTAAATGTTGGGTCTTATTGCACGTGACCTCATAATTGGAGTTCCATCTATCTATTCTTTCTTGACCTTTTTGAGGTGTTAATTTTGATTGTGCTGAATTTTGGTTAATTTAATTTGTTTGAAAATGGGTAGTTCCGATATTGTTTATAAAAACGGTATCATCTGGTTACAATTTCGCACTCTATTTTCTTTAATTAAATGTTTCTTTTGGTTTTCACTTCGTTTGTGAGTTTTATAACATGGATTAGCATTTTAAATAAGACCCTGACATGCAAATTTGTGTTTTATAATTTTGTGAGTGTCAAATGAAATAGTTTTCTAAGCATTTTATGTATAGTTTTTGTAATGGTGCCTGGTTAGCCTTTATGTGTTAAAAGTGACAAAAATGTTTTGTTTGTTTTTGTTAAAGTGTTGGAAGTGTGAAATTTTTTATTTTGAGGTCTTTTTATGGATTTCCAAACTGATTTGGCTTTTAAAAAAGTGTTTCTTGTGAAATAATGGATTGTGGGGTAATTGGAAAAGATTCATATATTTTAAGCCAAGTGAAGTTTGAAGTTACCATTCGTTAAAATTTAGTTTTTTTATGACATGGAATTGTAGCTCAGTTTGGGTTTTTTCATAGATGTGGGTTTTGTTTGAAAGTGTGTCAAAAATGTTTTGAAGGGGGTTTTACAAATTCTCTTATTTGGTAAATTGTGTGTCTTTCACATCTTTAGAAATTGGTTTACATATTTGATAAATAATGTTTTTATGGAATATTTAAGGGCCCATTTAGCCACCTAGTGAAAATAAGAGGAAGTTTTTATTATGAAAACCCCCATTGGTTGGTCCTCATGCATTGCCAACATGGAATGGTATGGATGTCCTTTTGTATGGGATCCCCGAGTTCCATTATATTGGTCCCTCGATTGAGGACCATTATAATATAATTATTTAAATGCATGAGAGTCGTCCTTGGGGAGACTCTGGGTGAGACCTACTGTGAAATATTATTATAAATATAGATTTTGATTTTATACTCAGAGGAATCTGTTGGCTCACCTCCTTTTATACCTGCGACATATGAACCTGACATACTGAGAGAATTTTATGAGACAAGCACTTCCCTGGTAGGTAATGGTACTGACCATTGGCCCATAGTAGGCAGATAAGTTTGGGTTTATTACTATAGGATTTTCCCTTGTCCTGCCTGAGAAAAGATGGCTGAGTTTTTTTGAGTGTTAGATTTCATTGTATATGGAATTCTACAGTAGATGTGGTTGCAGGCATTTGTTTCATCTGGATTATTCTCAATCTCTCGGGTTCACCTATGTATAGGGATTTTTATCTAATGAACTATTGCTGAGATATTTGCATACCTATTTACATTTCCATTTCTATATCTTCCTTGGTACCCTTGTGTGGTGTTTCTCATGAAAAGTGTCATTTTGGTTTTCCTAACTCCTATGGTAATGGTTTTCAAAAGAAGTGTTTCAAAACCTTTGGTTCGGGTTTTTCAAATGACTAAGGGAAATGGTTTGTAGTTTTTTTTCTAGTAGAAATAGTTGAAATAAATTTTATAATATATTGTAGTTCAAAATTAGAATTGATGTTTCTTAATTTTAAAGGTAGTACATTGGGAATAGATATTGGGCATGACTAATATTTTTTAATACTCACACCTATAGTTTTTTTTTGTTTTTATGAAGGCTCCAACATGGGTGTGCTCACCTTGGGTGACATTTGATCATTGAGTCAGAGAGTGGATCATGGGGTACACGGTGTTTTTTTGGACATTGAGGTCGGTTAGTATTTATCTTCTTCATTTTCTTATTTTGTTGTTTGTTGGGATTATTAATCCAGCACTACTCTTTATTATTTCATCTTTTTTATTTATTTACCCTGGGAAAAATCATTCCCATCATCTTTGACGATGCCCTGGTTCTTGTCACTAGCCCGAGGGGGATCAGTAACGCCTCTCAGGCCTTCCCATGGATTGACTCGTGTGACCGGTTCAGGGGAGACCCTGGTTGGTTCATGAAATCAATTCTTCATAAATTTAGTGGATACTTCAATCCATCTCCCATCACTTATATTCCTTTCATTTATTATTTTGACAACTTAATTGAACATAACATACATTAAACACCTTTTTGGATTAAGATTACTTACATTAATTACATTTATTAAAGAAAAGATATATCATTAATGGGATATCTTATGGTTATTCTGAATATGTTACTTTCATCCACTAGGACATATAACATATTTGATATTATTATTATTATACATATAAAATAATTCATTTTTTCAATTTTTTATATGACTACACTTAAACTGTAATACCACTATTCAAAACCACACATGTCCTAATCACCTGAAGTGTCTGTGTGTGAGAGGGTAATTAGGGTAAATAAAATCATATGAAAAATTTGTTATGTTTTCATGTTTGAAAGAGTAATTGAATTTTTCAAAAGAAAACCCAACAAATTAAAGAATTAAAATTATAAATGTAAATCATATAAACATTTAAATTTTACATGGTTTACCTGAAAGGTCCACATCTATAAGGAATACACAAATGATATGTAGATGTAACATATATCTAGTCATGGATTTTTGAGTGGAAAAAGGTTTTAGTATAACTTCCCAATAATGTCAAAGGATTCACCACATCTTCTTATATCTTCATTCCCTGATTCATGATATGGTTACAAATAAATTAACTCATAGGTTTTTATAATGATTAAATCAAGGAAAATATATACTGAAAATTATTTTGAAATGTATTTCTTTATCACCATCACAATGAATATATTATATTGAAAATTATTTTCTAGTACTTCAACCTTTCAAGAAAAGTTTCCCTATAATTCTAGATATACCATAATCTCCCATATTTCTACATTCTCTCTCAATTATTTGATATTATTTTTTAGTCTTCAAACTATATCCTTTTAATTCATAATGATCAATTATCCAAAACTAAAAATTTTAATGTCATCTTACATATAAATAATTTTATTAAAAAGATCCATCATTATTAATTAAAATCTCTCAAAAAGGAAATCTAAATTTATATTTGAAAATATAAAAAGATAACCAAATCACATTGATACCATGAAACCCTTAGTTTATCCTAATAAGAGAAAATCTGTTTTTTTGGTCACCAATTCAACTCTAAAAACCATAGGACATAATTCTTATAATACCATATTTTTTTACCTATTTAATTATTTTTGATATTAATCTCTCATGGAAACCAAAATTTACATTAATCTAAATAATGACATGGTTTTCAAAGGAAACCACATGTTACATTCATTAGATTCCTTCAATAAAACCACAAACTCAATGTTAATAACAATGATTAGTTATTTTTTTACAATATAAATTTATCCTATCCATTTTAATATTTCTAATAAAATAAATTTAAGGCATATATTTTTTAAATTTATTTATATATTATGAAATTCATTATTGGGAGGTTTATTCATCATTAATCCTTTTTAATGCATATGTTAGAATTGTATTTGTATACGAGCTATGCTGTAATTACCTGTAGTGTATAATAATACTTTATGGAGAAGCATAAAATATTTATTTGAATATTAATGGTGGTATGGAAATTATGATAAAATTTTGCAAAAACAATATGGTTTTATCCTCTAAGAATCTAATGATAATTGATTTATTTCTCACTTAATAAAACTAGCTCATAAGTATCTCTAAATTAAAGATATTATTCAATGGATTCTGACAATGAATATATAAAACTAAAAGGATACGTGAAAAAAATTCATTATACTCAAAAGAAAAATATTATTATGAATAATATATTCAGAAACCATTAAATAAATGGGAATAATGAAAAAATTAATATAGGTGAAGTCCATTCATATAGATTTATAGTTATGGACAATTTGAATATGTCTAAATATTTAGACATGTGAAAAAGTTACTTTATTGAACAAAATAAAAAACAAGGCTTCATGGAATATATAATTATAATATTCCCTTCATAGTGATTCTAATTCATATAAATCCACATGATTCACATAATCATTATATATCTTGATGTTCTAGATATTACATGATACTTAACCCCAATATGTAGTTATATACCCTATATTTAATAATGTATCCTGTGAAATGCCTCATGACCCGAAATGCAGCATTTTATAGTTTTTACCCTATATGAACTTCTGTACCATTTAATTACAATCTCTTCTTAACAAAAATGATCTCTTAAACCAATTTACAAAACATTTATTTAACTATTTCATGTTTAGTAAAATTTTAAAAAAAGTATTATCTTAGTGCCAAGTCCCATTATCCCTAGAACATATCCTAAAACAAAACGAATCCTCATATTTTTTATAATACATTAAACATAATAATATTTCCTACTTTTATAGACTAAAAATATATGGTTTTTGATAATTTATGGGTATCATGAAATTATTTCATGGATTTAAACTTTGAAATTTTCTTCTAAATGATGTGCATCTGAGAAGAAAAATATATTTTATTATTTTAAAACATGCAAACAAACAACCCACCTCGCATAGGGGCCATAAATAATGAAGACTAAGGGAATTTCAGTTTACTATGATCTCCAAATCATTAGATAATGTACCTTTCCAATTATATAATATACTATTATCAAAAAGACAACCTTTTCTAGGTAACAAATTGACCATTAAATTCCTTTATCACTATGTGTAACTGACCTGATTTCCTTGACTAAAAACCATTCAACAATTCCTAAGATTGTAATCTAGATTATAAGGTTACATTTCCTTCCCTTGAATAAACCCCCACAATCAAAGAAGATTCATATTATGATTCTATGATCAGAATATTATACAACATGTGTAGAATAATACCAGTCAGCAAATGACCTTTCCACCACATTAATAGAATTTAGTTCCCTATAAAAAGATATATAAACCAAAAACATTATACACTTGTTGTCTCTCACCAATCATTCACCTCTCATCTATCATTGAAGACACGATCCAATGACATTTAACATTATATATTTGATTGATTATTTCCATTTGATCCATCTACCCCAATTCCCTCTTCTACTTTCCAAATTTGAACAATGACATTGCAAAAATCATAAAAAAATGGAGCGGATAACTCACTATGAATAAGGGAACAAAAATCCCCTACCCATACCAAAAAATGTACCTGAATGAAAATTTGAGACAACCTTATACCATCTCTTTACTTATTCCAAGCCTCCCAAAGTGTCCAACACAATTCTAAAAAAACAAACTCATGGGCCATAACCTCTAAAATTTGTACACCAACACCTTGAAACCCAAAATTGTTAGCCTCCTTTATTATTTCACCGTCAACATGGATATTCCGACTACATGATATAAATATTTAAATCATTATTTCACATTAACCATTAAAATATATATATAAATATAAATATTATATTCTTGTTGGAGAAATAAAAAACAATGGAATTTGGAAACCAAATCTACACCATTATTGTACACATTATCGTCCATAGGAAGTTCCTTATTCATTAATATCCAAACCAAAAAAATTATATTTTTTGGTAACCCTTTGTACCATAGTTTTGGTGCCTTGTTTTCTTTCAAAATTATTCCAGGCACAATGTTTCTGTAATCCCTACAACTAAATACTCTTCAATTAGAGACCACAAAAACGCAATTATCCAGATCATCAATGAAGGAAATATTTTAATAAAACATTTTATATTATTGATTTAAAATATAATAGATACTGATGGATAATGGTTTTCCTAAATGAAAGATAAATTTATTATTAGAAATCACATAAAAAACAAATCTTCTCCCACCCAGTTTTCCTTCAAAAAACTCATATCCCCTTGGCCAATAGCCCAATGAGACTTATCATAAAAACGTCCAAGTGAACTAACATTTAGCATCCAAGATTGGAAGGATTCATGGATTATTATGGGAAATCCAAAAATTTTCCCGAAACCTTGATCTCTTGAATTTCTACCGTAATGAATACCCTTAAATTATTTCCTATATGTATCTCTCCTGCATAGAATGCAAGGATTCATGAATATTTTATAAATCAATCCCACCTTCATAAATTGGTCTTTCAAACCATTCCGAAGATTCCTAGTGGCATCTCCAAGCATAGTTTTCATCTAGTATGAATGTGTTTATGAGAATCTACACCCTTGAGATTTTTTCCTTTGGTGGGTTTATGATATATGGAATATAAATTGGAATATAACTAAGAACCCAATTTTGAGAGTAATTAATCCTCTAAGGAACATATATTTATTTTTTAATTGAAAATACTCCCCATGATTTGATTGATAATACCACCAGATAATGAATTTTGTTATTATTATACTAGATATCAAATATTCATGAGACTCCATTGGATTTTTTCATTACCACATACCATGTTTTTCTTGAATTATACTGCTTCTCCTCCTTGAGAATATTTTAGAGATAAACAAGCTTCACGCCCTTTGATTGACACACTAGCCAATAATATTTCCATTAGTTCGTCTGATTTTATTGAATATGTTAACATAAATTTTCAATCCATTAAGAAAAAAATAATTTATCATTCGCAAACATTAGGTGGGACACCATTCCTCTTATAAAAAATTTCTAAAAGTCATAATCACACCATCCTACAGGTCTCATTTTATATTTCATGTGAATGTTTTCTATGAAAAGAAAAAAATCTAGGGTATAAAGGATATCATTACCATAATCAACATATAGATTTAAAGAAGTTGAATCCCCTTACCTTTAGGGGTATTGTGATCCATGGATAGGAAAGACATCTAAATCATAAGCTGTAAGAACCATTCATTAAATCAACTATTCCTCAAGACAAATAAAAAACTCTTTTCCAATCTATCATATTTTTTCCCATAACCACCTTGATCATAACATTTGTTCCATGTGTCCTTTTATTCAAGTCCAAAAATATTTCATTTTAAATTCTAAAGCCTCATTGGATTATCAACCATTTCAAGAAACCATGTTTATCATATGATTGAAAAATTAGGATAATGCCCTGAGTCTCCAGTTGAAAAGGATGGAAAGTATTTTGTAGATAAAATTGAATAAGAATATTTTTATATATTTATTTATGTATATAATTTATTTTTCTTGGGGATTAAAAACCACCCTTTATGAAAATACATCTCTAATCAATTCTCCACCTCTAAAAAAGTTTTCTACTTTCCACCTCACCTACGGCTTTACAAAATCCCATTCTATAACATTAAAATAAAACAAAAATACATCAGTTCCTGGTGAGCCTTCTAGTTTCATACAAAACACTATGTATATTATTAATTTTTCCTATAAAATATCTTATAGTACCAAATTATATTGTTCATACACTAGCCTTAGAATGCATCTCATGAAATTTTCTTCTTCATCAGTCCTGTTGAGATCAACACCCATGCAACTATTCTGATAATCCATAAGACTGTCAAAATTTTCCAAATATATTTCCCAAAAATTTCCAAATATTAAATAAATATATATCCTCAAGATGTAAATTATATATTCTTATCACATTCCCATATTTTAAATATTCTGAAAAATTAGTGGAATTATGGTCCCCTTCATTGATCCATATAGATCTTGATTTTTCCTTATAAACTCTATCGATCTCCATAATATTCTCATCTAATAATTCATCTTTCTATGATAAATAAATAAACATTTCCAAATATTAAATAAATATATATCCTCAAGATGTAAATTATATATTCTTATCACATTCCCATATTTTAAATATTCCGAAAAATTAGTGGAATTATGGTCCCCTTCATTGATCCATATAGATCTTGATTTTTCCTTATAAACTCTATCGATCTCCCTAATATTCTCATCTAATAATTCATCTTTCTATGATAAATAAATAAAAATTTCCTCATTAAAACTATCTTTGAGGTTCTCCTATATCCTTTCAATTTCATCTATATTCCTTTATATGATAAAATCCCCATCATTTCTATTATTATACAAGGTATGTACATCATTTTTCAAACCACGAAACAACTTAACTTGTATGAACTAAGAATTACACCTATGTAGTTTCTTAAAGTACCTTCTAAGAATCATCATAACTATGTCCATTCAGTTCCAGTTGATATAAAAATGAAAACTTTTATACCTCATATCCTCCTTCTTTAAAATTTCCAAAATAGGGGTGTGATCAGATATAGATATAGTGAGATGAGTCACTATGGAAAACATAGAGTAATATAAACCTTGTAAATTAGTGTGAAACCTATCAATTATCGTCCAAATTTATCGACTCTATTTCCTATTATTTCACAACATATATTTACTTATAGATAATGAAATTATATAAGTAACTTTTATTTTCATTAAATCAATGTTTTCCTTCATGTATTTGTTTGAATAATCCATTCTTCGTCATTTTTACATGGACTATAAAATAGTGTTAATGTCACCCAAAATGAACCATGGGGATAAACATTGTTAAAATTAAGATAACTATATTCATGTAGGCATCACATTTCACATATACGAAGGATAAAAAATTAACTCATTACCCCTTGTGATTTTGGTGTTAATATACTGTGTGGAATCCTCTACAATCTCTAGTAAAATATATTGGTTCTAGAATAACCATATAAGAATATTTAAAGCAGATTCATGTAGATACACAGGAAAACCCAAGCTCCTATAAAAATATTAAATACAATTAGTAACATGTTTTTGTTCTAAAACCATGACTAAGGATTAATGTTGATGATGAAACTTGTTTCCTTGTTAGATTGTGTCCACCCATGTTTTCAAACCCAAATCATTCCTTATGATAATATATACCATTATAAAAGATAAGAATGTACCTCGTTGGCTAGAAAACCATACATTAATGTAGATATCATGACTAAAGAATATCTCACTACGGACTGAGTGATGTATCCACTATCATTTGTCAATGTAATGTGGTTCAATTTTCTCCAATTTCTATCACATGTAGAAAGTCACCCCTTAACCGTGTCTTCTACCTATCATAACAGTATAAATTAGTTTGAATAATGAGCATATTTTAATTAATCTACCATCGAAAACCCCTCTATAAAAATTGGGATGATCAGCTGTCTCCCCAACGAGTTCCATGAAGTACAAATGTCCTAGGACGCCCATTTTGACATATATTTATTTAGAAGTAATTACATTGTATCATAATAGGAAAACAAACTGTTTTCATTGATACCAAGATAAAAAAACGTTTGATAAGGCTAACAAAGATATGAAATAAGAGAATGAAATCCTGAAACAAGATTGGTAGGGATCTTTTCATTAGTATAGGGAGTCGCAGCAGATGGGACTGGGCCCCCGGTAATTTCAGTGCTTGGGGAATCAGCAGTTGTTATAGAGATATGAGGAACCTCCTACACAATTTAAAATACCACCTATTTAGAATCTGAGTAGTGGATTCTGGTGAGGATATTTGTGACATCAAATAAATTTCATACATCTTCATAGAATCAGGATCAAAATCCCCCAAGAAAAGAATCCCAACTAAAACAGACGCATCACCCAAAACTGAATTAACCACCGAGTCCATCACCATAAACCCCATCATTATTCTTCAAAAAATATCAAATGAATTCCCTTTAAGATTAAATTCCACATAGTATCATGGAAAAGTTTTAATGAAAATATGCTTCCACCAAGAAAATATTCCCCCACCTTCATCATAACTCAAGAAGGAAGCATTGAAACCAGATCCAATTCAAAACATTTGAGGGTTTTCTTTGGAATACAAGCACTATGTTTCCAAATATGTGTATAGATTGTTTCCTAGAATATTACCCAATGATTGAATAATGGTCAATTCATGAAGAGGAAAAGGAAATCTTGTATGTCTGAGATAAATAAGAACCATACTTGATTCCTTCCTATAATGATAAACTGATGACCACCTACAAAGAGATAAAATACAATCTCCACCACAACGATCTACTATTGACCATTCCTTCATTATTTTTTTCTATAAATATAGATTCATACAGATGGAAGATATAAAATGTACTGTGACTTCCTCTAGATTGTTTAGTCCACAAGATTGGTAAAATGATCTAAAAAACAAGATGGGTGGTTTCTCATGATCAAAAATCACCACCACGAATAGTTAAAGATAATACAAGGAATCATTGAGATTAACCATTGATAAATAAACTACAATGAATCCATCGACCAAATTAGAATAATGGGGTGAATGTTGAATAAATAGAATGTATGGTAGTCTGACCTTGGTAGCCAAAATTGATGGACCAATATGACCTATTTGAAGGAAATAACCACAAAATATTCTAGAGGTAAAGTAGAACAAAAATAATGATAAAAAATGATTCATTACATAAAGAAGAGAATCATGGATTAACATAGAATGAAGATGATCATTGAGTATGAGAAATGCATTCTCTATCGAAGAGATTGTATCATTCCCTTGATGTATATGTTTAAAATATATAATACTGAAATCATTTTTCCATAAAATGTTTACCTATACAATACACCATTCGATGATGACATAAAAATTTGAGACCCACTTTTTTAAATATGGGTTTTACCCTTAATTCATGAATTTAATCTAATATATGGATTTTAACTATATACTTTACCAATCAAAATTTAAATTTCATGTTAAACCATAAGATAAAACATTGTTATATAATTTAATACTACATATAATTATTCTAATGAGTCATTTAGACACCATTCATGGAAAAGTTTAAAATATATGGGTCCCATCTCAGAGTAATGTTAGAATCCATTTCCATAAGGATTTAAACTATGTGTTGACCTCATCATTCATTTTATACGATATTAAACACTATGATATTCATTTTTGTCTTTAAAATTAAGGCCCCACACTCATTTTTAGGAATAATAACATTGTTACCTAGATTTAAAATTAACAAAAAAACCCTCATTTATTCATTTGTGGTAAATGAAGTTAACTATTATATGCAAGTACAATTTATAAAGTTTAACCACAAAAACCATCAACCATATCCTCTTTCCATATAATCATCTTTTCATTAACTTGTGTTGAAGCTATGGAAAAATAAACATGTGTGTGATGAGAATATAGATGTTATTTATTTATGATTCATTGAACATGGAATAGTGTGGATAATAAGCCTAAATACCTGCATTGATGAAGATATGATTTTGAAGGACCCATGTGCATTATTATCATGAATAAATTAAATGGGGAGAGCTATTAGATAAGGATATTCATTTGTGTTCTTTCTATACACATCTATTCATTTTTATCCAATATACTATATGTTATATGTATGTGACCAGCATAAAAATGTCTACAGTTGAGGTGATAGTTGAATAAGGTATTTTGGAAATATTATCATACACCCATCAAACATTATAAATTCAATGGGATGAGATCCATGTATGAGATAAGTGTACACATCAATAATTAGTATAATTTCTCCTTCCCTAAATTCCACCTAGGGCCTAGTCCATAGAATTACACATGACCTTAAATATATAACCACAAACATTAGAGGTTGTCAACTAGAGTTGAGGTCCATATCATTATCAAGGAGATATTATAACATTAATAAAATAACCCTAAATAAAAATAAATATGGAAGTGACAATAAAGAATCAATATAAGAGTATATATACGGAATCATAGTTGGCAATTAACCACAAAAATAACATACACCATGAAATAATAGTTGAAATTTACAATAACATGTCTTATACTTATAAAATGATATATTTTCAAACAGGCAATAAAATAGTTGATATACACTAAAAGGATAACAATAATAAAACCAAATACTCCAATACAAGGTCCTCAAGCTCACCTTGGAAATTTCCCCATATTGTCATTGATCTACTCCAACTCAATCAACTATACTAAGCCTATTTTCATAATGAGGATATTATAACATAAGGTTTGTAATTACAACATGCTGATCATGAAACATACGATTAAAAAAATCTATAAGAAACCATACATAATCCCATAATCTATATCATATTTTAAATATGCGAGTGTAAGTATAATTTATTTTAAATTTCTATAATTCTAATCATATGAAAAAAATGGTTTAGTAAACACAAGCTAACTAGGCTTCCATGATGGTCAACCTTTCTTGATTTGGTCAGTTCTAGTGAACCACATGTTTTATAAAAAAATCCATACTATTGGGTATGAAAACACATATGATAGACCCCTTTCCAAAATCCACACCATGGTGTTGCATAAAATAATTGTCAAAACTATTTTTATAATAAAAATCATGGGGTTCTAGGAAACATGAGTCAAAAACATCATAATAATCTATACCATGGAACATCTAGACATATAACCACATCCATTATTATAGTGAAAAACTCATTATTGGAAATTATGATATAACACTGCATCCATTTTCAATGTAACATCCTTACTTTGGTAAATCATGACATATGCAATCCTCCCATATCATAGTATCCATTCCAATCATGGGGTACTATGGATTTTTTATCCACCTTTCCCCATATCTAAATAAATGGGATAACATTTATACTTATAAATTTTAATACACCATTTTTAGGATAACATAAAGAATATCATGGATTCTCATAGACTAATATTTTAGCATTTGGTTATAACATTAATATCCCTTATTTCACACACACCTTGAGGTTGTATTCTTAGAGCTTGAATATCCCAAGAATAACATATAAGGATAACCCCTTAGGTCGTCATGTCTCTTTTTGGATATAAAAAGTCTAGCATACTCCAAAAATATAAAGTATAACTCAGTTGAATTTTTATCTAACCACCCTATCAATGAAAATTTATCTTTCCCAAAATCCTAGGAAACCACTAGGTGTCATACCATTTAATATAATATGTCTAATGTGATTACATAACCCTTAAGACACATCTATTTTGCTTTAAATCACAATCCATTCTTGGTGAAATGTTTATCGTTTGGTTGATCAAGTCGTCCACATTATATATACTATACATCTTGATTACCTTTATCAATAAAATAAATCTCCTAATACTCAGCATAATATTTCTAAAATTCAGTTATAAGGTGACATCCATAGTCTTATGTATAAGAATTTTCTAAATTGCTGACTGTTGAATAGAGAAACATCCCATCACTAAACCATGAACAACAAAGTACACTCTTAATTTAGCATCTTATATTCTCATGAATGACCGTCTTGGACACCTATTGTATTTAATCACACCTTGGAATCCATTTAAAATATTCTACACCAAATATAACTAATTATTATAAGTAGGTGTAGTCACTAAAAAAATCAAAAAATAATCCTAAAATTATTTGATTATATTTTTCACTTCTAAAGTACATTATAAATTCTATAATAAATGTCACGAACTATGATGGGGTTCCATATTAACCAAAAACGGACCTGGCCCATAGAATGGATGAAGGGAGTTCCCAATACCCATGGGTTGGAAACTAGTTCATGGGAATAAATATTATTCTTTGTGAATGATTTTACCCATTTATAAAACCATAAAAAACCAAGAGAAATAAATAACAAAATGAAAAATAACCAGAGAAAAACAAGGGATAAATATTTTCAGATACAATGTTTTAAAATTTTAACAAAAAACAAAAATACAACATCATAAAAAAAACCACAAAACATCTCAAAACCTCAATGTAACATGAGGTACATCACTGTCAGGCCCCCACCACCATTACCTACAACAAGAGGAACACTAGCAACCCAAACCACCGACATCTCCATGAATTATATTTTCCTTACCTAGGTCATACAATCAACGTCTACCTACACCCAAAGGTGTATAAAGTGTGTGAGCCAAAGACAAGTAGGATGACACCCAAAACAAAAGGTTCCATAATATTAAATTAAAATACTAATTAACATTCTTATTTCCTTTAATTCATTTGTAAAATTTATAAGAAAACACTTTCAAGAAAACCAATTCCTCAAGGAAACTTTTTCAGCACAAAAATTTGAATGGTAAGACTTCAAAATGAAGCATTTACAAAGAAAAAATTGTTTTAATTGATATAAAATCATGGTCCACCATATACCGATAGATGGAGAAACATCATATAAGCCTCAAGATATAACTATTGGTAAATCCAAAGGGGTAATCTGGCTCTAATAAGACACTAGGACCTAGTACCCTAGAGAAGGTGGTATTATAATCATGACCATAATCATTCTAATTCATGAGACACTAGGAGGAGACACGCCCACGTCATAGTGGTACCCGATCATCATAAATTTGTAATTAGTGTTGTAATTGTCAATCTAGCTACGTGAAACCAGGAAAACCGACTTTTGAATCACAAGCATAGTATAACTATTATACCCCGATAAGATACTTGTGATTATATTTTTTTTCAATCCCTCATTTCACATGTTATAAAAAAACATTTTTACATACACTTGAAAAAAAATATTAAAAAATATGGGAAACACCATTTTCCATAAACCAATCCACTTTCTATTTTACACACACCATAAAAAATATTTAAATAAATTTACTACTACTTGAAAAATTCATAAATACCCATTTGGTGAAGCACAATAAAAACACACAATTGATCAACCAATACTATGGACCAATCCCCTTATAAAATCAACACATAAACCAAGATCATTTTTTAAAACATGTTTATCATCATGTAAACAATTTAAAATTCATACTTAAGGGTGTAAAAACAATTTCCAACATTCCAAAATAATCCATTTTAAATTACAACCCCACTTTGAAACATTTTTGCACCATAAGTGCCTTTAAAACCCATTCTTCACCTTATGCACAAGGCATAAAACCCTTTTTATGAAACACGACGATAACATAAACTCAAACATCATCGTACCCTTTAGAAAATACACTTTCATCATAAAAGCATGCCAAAACACCCCAACATGTGTATTTCACACCACAAAATTGAATTATAGAAAATGATTAAATACAAAAAACAAGAATATTAAAATCATATTGAAATGTTAGGACATGGAACCACCTAACTCAACTGTAAAAACGTCCATAAAATGGGGTGAAATGACAACCATACCACTATAAGACCATCAAAAGTAATGATTTTACCAGATAAATTATTAATGAACCCTAATAAACCAGATTAAACCCCAATAAGACCACCCAACCCTCTAGAAAAATGAAACACCTAAGTAGGAGAAGAAACCTTAAAAAGAGAAATAAATAAATGAAGGAGGGACTTACTTGATGATTACTTGGAGTTTCCCTGCCAAATCCACCACAGAAGAGGGGATACACGGGAGACATGGGAGTGGTTGGAGGAACATAGGGATGAGAATCTGAAATGGTGGAGAGAGTGTGGTATTTGGGGTAAAAAAGGGGAGACAAAGGTATGTTTAGAATTTTTTAATGACCTAGATGTTGCACATGGTTATCCCCCATGGTTTGTCTAACTGTAAAGTGATCATGCACCCTTCTATGTCTTATGTAAACCTACTATTTTATTATCCTGCATGTCCTCACTTATCATGTGGAGTCTAGGTGGTAAAATCTATCTAAAAACCTTAAACTACCACATAGTTACCTTGAAAATGTTGAGTTATTTGAAAAATCGTGTGCAAATAATGCACATAGATTTTCTATAAAAACATACATTTATCATAAAAAATTAACGATAGACTCATGGAAATGAACTAGATGGATATTTTAACAAAGGAAATACCTCAATGTTAAAACCCATCACACTCGGAAATTGAGAGAGAAACTAAAATCCAAAAATGAACTGGAACAAAGGGTGAGATCAAAACCTAGGGTCTGATAATTCTTCCCACCATAAAGTGTTCTACCCTCTTAAATACTGAACAAGTCTTGATCCCAAAACAAAAACTGAAAATACTCAATAGAACAAGGCGTTTCCCAATGAACATCAAATGAAAAGAAAATAAGAAAACACTAAATAGAAAAATAGGATCACATGTTTGATCTTGGGAGGCAATAATGGACTCCACACAATTTAAGTTCTTATCCCAAATGATTAAACACCTCTAGTTTATTGATCAAAAGATAATTAAGTTTAACCATTTCATAATCAAACCTATCAAGCCACAAGAACATAAGACGTTACAAAAAAAAAACTCACACCACTTACCTAAAATGAGAAAATGAGCACAAACCACATCTTGATGAAACACTTCCACAACATTGGTTCAATAAACTAATGGGTTCACTCCAACCCCAACATTTACTATAGGAAAAATAATGAAATTAGATAACTAAAAAAGAGACTACCCACTTCCAAACCGAAAACATAAACTAAACTAGATTACCATCATGGGGAGGCCCGAACGGACTCACCAACATTAGTGAAAATTATCAATAATTTACTCTCTAACAAATTTCAATGAGTCCCACAGTGGGTCTCCCCACTATAAGAACCAACATACTCACCTAACTAGAAAATTACAATGTAGGAACCCGACATAGTAAAAATTAGGAATTTCCTAGTTACCAAATCCCTACCACATTCGGCTTGATGAAACAAACATAAAACTAAATGGATAACAGTACACAATTCACCATCCAAATGGGAAAAAATCACTTATAGATGAGCGCAGAACAGAACAAAAAATCTGATTTACAATTCTTACCACACAAGGATCTCAACTCAAAGATTTTCATTGAAAAATAAATAAACACTAGGGTTTCAATGAAACGAGGCCACCCACTCATCCTCACAACCAATGAGGAGATTCCAAACTACATGGTCCAAAATGAAAAAATGGGTCCTATAGGTCCCTCCCCACAAAGGGGGACCATTGAAAATGGAACCTCTACACTAGATGCATAAACGGTCCCCATTTTACTTACTAAAGACATAATCTAGGACAAGGTTCTTCACACCTTGGGTTCCTGATTACATGCCAGCTTCAATACATGGCCTATTGCTAGAGACCAGATGATTGAAGAATCTCATGCCTCGTAATCAAGTATTAATGATCTCTTGATGAATCAATTTCTTTGGTTTCATGAGAAACCACACATCATTGCACATGAAACTGGATGAACACCACTCACCATAGAACTCACTTTACTTCATCTTGGAACTTTCACAAAGACATGGTCTTAAAAGATGAGAACACACCATCCCCTTTTTACCTCAGATGAGAAACAATAAAAGAAAGAACACATGGAGGACACCCTAAATTTGAAGGGAGAAATTCAGAATACCTGAAAGAAAGACACACTCTTTAAAAAATACAATCTCTCAAAAGAGTTATGGCCTAAATATTATCTTGAAACAAAATGTATAGAACAGAAAATAACACTAGATATAGCCATCACAATAAGGAAGTACTATAAAAAGGGACGTTAAACTGATCCCCAAACAGTAAACTATATCATCAAATGGACTTATTGGATTCTTATGAACAAATTTTCCACACTTATGTCACAACATGATCTCTCCCATGGAAGATGTTTATGAAAGATATAAAGTCTTTTAATGGAATCAACCATCCTAAACAACCTCAGGATACTTCCCATTACTAGAATACACCTTTAAAACCTCATGGACATACCTTCGAGAAAAGAGGTGGCCAACTTATCCATTAATGACTCAAACTACTCAAGAAAACTGACATTTATTTCAAAATCACACATCCACCCTTCTGATTCTAAAGAATTCACATTATCATAAAATAAAGGGGAATTCAATTCTTGAGACTCAAGAATAAATTCAATGGGTTGATCAAACGAAGGGTCTGCCAAATATGAACAACCCATGGATGCACTTTGAATATGCACCGATTCTTTATGGGGGTATAAAATTGTCAACAAGGTACCCTATGACCCAATAAAACTAGCCCACCGGCCTAAACATACCCAAGACAAACCCAAATCAAAGAAAGGGAACTATATCTAAGGATGCCCCAATTTTTTTTCAAAGGAACCCACTAACCATCAAATTAGATCTAATTTACTGACAAAATAATAATCATAAAAGGTCATTTAAAACAGGAGAGTTCTCAAGATAAAAACTTATTGTAGGTGAAGTTTTTAAATCATAGGTAGAAACACCACATGACCAATGGTTATCAAAACATCACAAATTCATTTAAAATCAACTTTAAAATAAACAAGTGTGGTGGGTTTCACGCTCAACAATGGTATTCCATGGATCCCCACAGATGCATATGCTCCTGCCAAATTTATCACCCATAACTTCTTGTCATTAAATATTCAAATTCTCCCATATTTCCAAGCATTTAGTTACTTATGGAAACTACAAATGTCAAAATAAAACTCCACTTTTTTTGGACAAAACATTCCACCCACGTTCACAACTTCTCAATTTACATCCAATTTCAATATTTCTTGAAACCCTTCCAAAGAATACTAATTATGAAATCAAAAAACATTTTAAAAATAAAAACATCAATAAAAAATTCAGAAATTTAAAAAATTTTATTTAAAACTGATTTCCACATCCCATATGGAAAACAATCCATGCTTTCCAAACAACCAAATTCAATAAAACATAAGTTTTAATTATGAAAATAAAATTATCTTTGATATAATTCCCCCATTTATTCAAAATTCATTTTATAAAATATAGTTTTCTAAAGCCTTATCCAAATGATTTCTAAAAAAACAGTTAATAACTTCCCCGAAACTAAATCCTCACCATTTTATAATATTATTTTTCATAATTCCAAAACAAGGGGTTTCAAAATAATTTTCAGAACCCACGAAGACAGAAACAAATTTAAAAAAGTAAAATACTATAGGTAGGTGACTAGTCTATATGGTTGGTGTTCATTTGATAATGACAACACCATCACAGAGAGAATTATAGAACCATGTCCCTAATTCCAAATGGATTTCCAAGGCCTAAGAGCTTGCTGATATAATTGAACCAACTCAATTTTCATTTCCCAAACACACAAGAACCCACAAAAACCATGGAAACCAAAATAAATATAACATCCCATAGAAACCTTAGTCATTTCATGAGGTGTACTAGCCAAGAACCTTACTCATAAACAGAATATCATGTCCCAATATTCCTAGATCCGGTCTATCTAGACTCTTTCTCAAAAAATAACAGGACCCAAAAAGATTAAAAATGGATTTGATACCATTTTTTCAATAACCAACTGAGTTTCCATCTAACATGCCACCCGACCTGGTTTGTTGAATGGCCTGAAGGGCATTCTCGATCCCCACGGGCTGCAAACTAGTTCCTGTGTAGAAATATTATACATTTGGAATGATTTTACCCATTTCTAACACCATAAAATAAAAAAATAAAAAAATAATACATGAATAAATAACCAAATCCAAGCAAGGCCTAACCATTTTCACATTAAATAACATACAATTTTACCAAAAAAATACTACAAAAAAATGAAAGATAAAAAACTACCCAAAAAATCTATAAAACTTTAGGTATATCACCCTTAATCCACCACCGCCATTACCTTCAATAATAAGAACACTAAAAACTCAAACCACTGATATCTCCATGACTAATCATGCCATTACATGGGGCATACAAACTAAGTATATATACACCGAATGGTACATGTCGGGTGTGGCCCAAATACCAGTAAGATTCCACCTAAAAGAAGAGAATCCATACTATAACATTAAAAGACAAATTAACATTTTCATTTCCTTTGAAACATTTGGAAAATTTTTGGAAAACCATTTTTAAGGAAAACAATTTCAAGAAAACCATTTCATTAAGAAATCATTTTTAGCATACCACTTGGAGTGGTAACACTTGAACAATGAAATTTTACCGATAAAAAATTTATTTAAATTGAAATATACATGAGGTTCACTATATTCCAATGGATGGAGCCACATCAGTTATGTCTCAATAGAGCACTATGGGTAAATCACTAGGGGTAATCTTTCTTGAGTGAGACACTAGGACCTCATACTTAGGCAAACAATGGTAGAGTTACCATGAATGTCAGAATTCTCAAGAACGATCCTCTAGGAGGGGACTCCCTAATGGCCTAGTGGTATCCAATGATCATACATGTTTAGTTAGTGTTGTAATCATCAATCCAACTAAGTGAAACAAGGAAAAGACACTTCTGAATCACTAGCATACTATAACTAGGCAGTCCACCTAGATACCTGAGATTCCATTTTTCTCAATATATAATTTCAGATGTTACAAAAAACATCATTTTCTCATAAAAATTCTAATAAATATAAACAATCCATGAAATAAAAATTCTCCATAAACCAATCCATATTCCATTTTACACACTCCAAAAACTGCTTCCAAATATATTTAACACTACTTTGGAAATTCATAAATCCGCAATTGGGAAAGAAGAAGAAAAACACACAATTGACAAACCAATACCATAGGCCAAGCCCATTTTTAAATCCACACAAAAACAAGGATATTTTTTAAATCATTTTTTTATCATTTAAACAATTTACATTTCATACATAATGGTGAATAACCTAAATCTAACATGCCAAAAGAATCCATTTTCCATTGAAAACCAACATTGACTCATTTTCTCACCATAAGTTCTTTTCAAAACCCATTACCCACCTTATTCACAATACGTAAAACAATTTTTAAGAAACATAATAATATAACATAAAAAAATAACCTTACCCTTTACAAAATCCAATTTCATCATAAACATATGCCAAAAGTCCCCAACACTATATTTTACACCAGAAAATTGAATTATAGAAATTGTTTAAATACAGAAAAGATTATTAACATGATATAAAAATTTATGGGTATGAAACACCTACCTAATGTGTAGGAAAATATAGAAAATGGTGCAAAATTTCAACCACACCACCAAAAGTCCCTAACAAGGAACGATTTAACTGAATACATTGATATTGAACCCTAGTAAAAAAGATTCAACCACAAAAGACCACCCAACCCGTTGTATAATTGAAATACCCATTAATGTGGATGAAAACCCATAGAAAATAGGAAGAAATCAAAGGATGAGGGAATTACATGATGATTCCTTGGATTTTCCATTCCAAATCCACTATAAAATAGGAGATCCAAGGGATCCATGGGATAGGGAGGATGCTCCTAGGGACTAGAATACTGAATGAGGGAGAGAGGGGTAGTTTTGAGGTTAAAACCAATTTGGGAGAAAGGTCATTTTATAGTTTTTTAGTGACCTAGTCATCACACATAGATATCAAAACCATGTAGTGACCATGCGTTCGTCTCTATCTAAGAAGTAGTTATCACACGATTATCCAATATGGCATGAATTACCTTGTCGAATATGGGATATAAATTTTATCAAAAAACCTCAACCTACCTCATGGTTACCAGGAGAATGGCACATGGTTTAAAAAACCCTACATAAACCATGTGCATCAATATGTCGACATAAAAATAAATTTTTTTCATGAAAAATAAAGTGATAATCTCATGAAAAAACACTAAATATAAAATGAACAAAGGAAATACCTCAAAGTTTAAACCTATCACACCTAGAATTTGAGAGAGAAATCTAATCCAAAAATTAACTTGAAAAAATTGTGAAATAAAAACCCTAGGTGTGAAAATAAAATTCCAATCCATATTAATTTTTTCTCATGTATCCTTGATATGATTACACATTTCTTTAAATCACATCATTAAGAAAAACCAATATAGTTTTTTTACTAAATTTATGATATCATAATTGGGACCAATAAGAGTTTTCCAATGAAATATCAATACATAACTTATCCACAATAAGTAGATATCATAAAACCAATAAAAAGGAAAAAATTAGAGGCTTTGAGTGATGTTCTAGGAATGGAAATTGAGAATAAGAAAAACAATGTTTCATTTTATCCTTAAAGAGATATGACTAATTCCACTAATTATTTTATAATTATTTATTGAATAATAATTCAAGAAGGACAAGAAAGAGAGGAATGTAGATATTTCCAATATACCCCATATGTTTTTATTTAATTAGTAAATAGGTTAATATTATAGTATTTCATCTAAAAACACTGATAAAATTTCAAAATTTTCTCTAATTGAATATGGTTTTATGGGGCACTAGTGGAATCTTAGGGTCATATATTGAGACTTTAATTATTAATTATGTTTAGGATGACTTTAATAGAGATCATGAGTGTATTAGAAGTTCCAAAAAATCAATTTCTCATCCAACATATTCCTTCTATACTATTACCAAGCTATTTATAGGCTATTCTATATATTTTAAGTATCTATCTCTCTCTATTAACATCCAATATTTTAAATCATTCTACCAACATGTGATATCATGTATTTTTAGAATATCTCAATAATAAAACAACTCATCCTTGATAAGTTTCCCAATTTATTTCAATTTAAAATATTGGATATAATGATAAGATTCCAAGCATTAATTCATAGGCCTATACTCGATACAATCTTGTTAACATCAAAAATGATAAATGCTCAGGATATTTTCCCTAATTGATTTTTACTCAAATAATTAAAATGAGCTATTCATTCCTTGAATGATGTACTCAAACATTGTTCATTTAATCAATACCAATGATATATGGAAAGCCTTAGTCGACAATATAATTCATTAAATTTATCTAAAATATATATGGTCTCACATTCTATAAAAAACCCCCCCTAAAACTCTTAAAATTGAAATTTCCTCCACCAATGAGACATTTTTCAAAATAAATGATTTCCAATGCCAATCTCCAATAGCTAACATATCATAATTATGCATAAATGATTTCAACTCCAAGATAAATACAAAAATATACAATTCATCTTAACCTAATCCTCAATATCCAAGAAATGAATCAATTAATTGTAAAAAAATCACTTTTATATGTTTTCCATTATACACTTCTCATCAGTATGAAAATACACCATCCCGAAATTTTACCTATATCATTCAAAAAATTCACTACCCATAATTTACCATGAACATAGAGTTTTCAATACCATTATAGATCGATTCTAGAATTTTGATTAATTTAGTAAATACCTACCACATACCCCATAAATTTATGAATTAAAATTGAATCCATAGTTATGAAATATATAGTTATCTACCCATACCATCCTTCATTTTTACTATAATTCACCCAAATCTTGGATCATACCAATGTGAGACTAATAGGGTTCTTCCAACTATAATATTTCAAACATCATTATTATGCTATATTGATTTGCAAAAAAAATCATCATCTAACAACCATCAGTACTAATCCTAACATAAAATAAATCATTGACCAATCTAATGATTCCTCCTCTAAATTAAAATGACATTATCGTACTCAATATTTACATAGACTAACATCATATGATACCCATGAAAATGGAGTACTTATTGATATATATCATACAGCGTGGATATGATAAACTATAATAAATCAGTTTTGTAGTAATTAATAACTACATCATTGATACATGTTTTCTAAAAATATATAAAATTTGGTGGCAAATAGTGACAACCATGTGATGCATGTATTCAACCAGTTTTGAACTCCATACCTTCTGTTAAGGATTCATAAAAAACTATATAGATACACCAAATTAATATAATTGGGACATTACTCCACCTTTCCCATCAAATGTTATATTCCAATAAAATATAGAAGTGTAAAATTATTATGACCACAACATGATAGTTCAACTAGCATATCTCTCTAAAAATACTATCTTATCCAAACATAAATTGAATGTTTTCATCAAATAATCACATATTGAGATCCTATATATTTCAAATAATTGGATGAAACTATAGTTAAAATACACTATTAAATATATTCCTTATCACTTATTATTTCATAAATTCATCATCAAAAGTCCTAAAGACACAGAACATGATTTTACTGATAGTATATATACTCGAGTGATATAAATTGGAAAAATTTGTATCACCTTTTCTCAATACTTCATGAGAATATATCTCTCAAATGGTAATTTAGAATTCATTATTACATGTTATATAATAATTATATAACGACATGTTAATCATAAATAGTTTTTAGAAATTGAATAAGGAAGAAGATTCACTATTTAACATAATCCAAAACCTATTAACCACCCATACCAATTCATAAAAAAAATAAAATAAGTCTATTTAAAATTTTATTTCTAAATTCCATTATCATTTGAAATATACTCATATGATTTTTATATCATAACACCCAATGTTAGGAAATAACTCAGCCATTTTAATTAAATTAATCTACATATAATGTTGATGTATCTCTATATTATACTATCAATTATTTTATGAATCATTTAACACTCGATGATCAATTTATATTTCCAATACTTATCATATTTCAAGTAAAAAAAACATTTCATACACTTTTACTCTATTCATATAAAATTTATACCACTAGGAACATCATTCTATTCTTCATCTCAAATCATTAAATATTAAAAACCTCATATGATTCCCCATAACACACCCCCTCACCTCTATAAGAAGATAGATTCCCTAATTCTAATTATCACAATAATAAACAACCATACTCTATACCAGACAAGTCATATGAACACACTATTAAATTCATGTAAATAGAGAAAAAATTATAATTAAATTTTTAAATCATTTAAATATTACCCCCAAACAGGCATACATTGCCATAATTTCTTTTTACTATACCAAACCATTAAACCATCTTTCCAATATCATTGTCACTAGGACCTCTTACCTAACATTTTAGTTTTTTATCCATCAAATCATATATCTTTCATACTAAATCATAACTTACATAGAACTAACTATACTTTCGGTCCAATAAACAAACACATGGAAATATTCATTTTTATACTACCTTACATAAGGTTCTCATAATCCCAATTCTAAAGAATTAATCAATTAATGAATCTAATAACTAGACTAATCTATATCGTTGAATCTAATAGATATACTAAATTTTTTAGTATATCATCACATGACACTAAAATGGTAAAAATATCATCTTATTAATAATGTCAGACACTCATAAAACCATCATCATACATTTATGTTAAATAACCACAAAAATTATTTATTCTAGAAAAAACATGATAATATATTAATAAATTTTATATTAACTATAATACATGTTCATAAAAAGTTATGAAATGAATTTTAGTCCCAATAATCATTTCACATATCTTATAAACCTATATGCCAACTATGATGGATGTATACATGCCTTCTTTTGACATTTGGATAAGATTAAATCAATAATCCATTGATAAACACCATATATACATAGAATTATAAAACAATAAAAAGGTAAAATAACAGAAATACCCCTTCATAGTAACTAAAATATTTTCTATGTAACTACGTTCTCATAATAAGTATAGATTCCTTATTTTGTTCTGGCTAGTATTTCCCCAAACCTAAACAAATAATATAAAAAAACAGGTACCTTCCATTATGTTATAATGTTCATAGATCCATTCTGCACCTTGCCCTTGAGATAATAAATACCTTGTGACGACATTAATGAATCCTCAAATCATAGATTCTATTGACTACTTGTATGGGGGGTCTCATCAATATCATGGGGAGAGAATATCGTCAATAAAATAACTATTAATAATTATCTATAATGAAGAAACTAAAATGTATCAACATTAGAGTGTGTTAGTGGAATCCAATTTAAAATGTAGCCATTGATTTTATATAAACCCTGAAATAAAAGATGAAGTCATACTATATCATAAAAATAACACATAAAATGAGATATTATGAAAATAAAAATAATATAGACGACATACAAGAAAGAAAATGAATAATGGAATAAAATATTCTACAGAACATTGACATCACCTTAGTAATACCTCTATATCTTTTTCAAGTTATTCCTATATAAATTGTTATAAAAGAACCCTTACTATTACCTATATGTAAAAATGTATGGTTTTCACATCCACTGAGGTACATGTATAGGTTTTGAGTATAAAACACAGTAGGAATCCACTGATAGTCTCATAAGATATACAATAATTTCTATATGTGTATAAATGTGAATTTGCATAAAATAGTTATAAATAATTATCTTATAATTACACCATTTGAATAATAATTTTCTTACCAAACCCCCATGATTATTGACCAATCATTATTCAGATAGTGTTGAAAAAATACACCTATCATTGAAGATTGTGCAACATAGGTTTCCAAAATAATCAATCCAAATCCATTTTTATAATCCCTACATTGAGATTCCTTGACTCAAGATCAAAACCCCTTTTCATTATTTATATAGTGGTCTATCATGCCACATGATTCAACACTCTTGTTAAAACCAACATTAAAAGATATGAGAATATATTACCACCTACCTTTTCATATTATCAAATGAATTTTTTATATCAAAATTTCAAACCATCTACCTTTTTATATCAACCTCCACATTATGGGACATTTTAACATATTTTATCCTCCCTTGTTATAATATCCATTCATACTAAAGGGTTATACATCTATTTAAGTGACTACCAATCCCCCATCCTAACCCTTGGTATAGCCATAATGAATACATATTAAATCAATTAAAAATACTGATAATATAAATAATAATATAGAATATCATTTACTAATATATTTTCTTTTGTATATAAATGAGAAAATAACATTCATTAATGATTAACTGATACAATATATATATATATATATATATATATTTCAACATTCCCTAGTATATTTTATCACACTCTAACATCACCTCTCAGATGATAACTTATCCCATAATCCATAGCTAGTAATTTACAATACATGACTCTCTAGTTTCACTACAGAAAATAGTTAACCTACCAAAAAATAGTTGACATTTCTTATCACTCAATCAGCTACATCTACACTAATACTATAATTTTTTATGATAATTTTCATGAATATTTCCCATATACTATGACCTATTTTTATCAAATTACTAAATCATTTTATATAGTAAAACTATTCACTAGGTGGTCTAACCATTCATCCACCATTTGTAGAATATTTCTTTAAGTCACCGGTGAACTCATATGGACTCTCATAATCCACATCAGTGGCTCCCTATTGGTGCAGGGTTGGGCCACCTAGTCCTAGGTGATGATGGCCTCATCTAGTGCCTCTTGGGTTGTCTTTCGGGCATCTGTGTGTTTGGTGGATGGAGAGTTTGAGGAGGGCAGCAGTGTTGGTCTAGGATGACCTTTGATTATGGCACTTGGAATGGTCATTTCGGTAGGGTGAATGTTTCTTCTTGCGAGGTCTGTTGGTATGGTGATGCACCCGAACTCGACCAATGGATCAGGCCCCATAGGATGTTCAAAAGCTACTCTTCATCATTGCAGTGTTTTTCGGATTTGGATTTTGAGAGGGTATGACATCTGTCATCAGATCGGGCCTGTGCTTTGACACAGGACACTTTCTTGTTGTTAAGCCTTGCAACGGTGGAGTGATTTTCCATGTTCATTTGCTGGGGAGGGGTAGCTTCATGTGTCATTTTGGTTTGTCTCACTAGACCTTTGGGTTGTGAAAAATTTCAAGTCGATGATGTCTTGGGTTCCCCCCTTCATCCCTTAAAAGGGGGTTTATGTTTCTTTGATGTAATAATAATAAAAAATTTAATTCCTTCAGGCCATTGGATGGAAAAAGTGCCAAAAAAGGTTCTGAAATAAGAATATATATCCTTTAATAATTATGACACAAAATGTTACCCCTTACATAGCTAATAAACCACCTAGTATACCCTTTATAGACCACTTAAATTGCTAATGAGTGATCAACCTAGGTCTATCAAATTTTATCACGTGGCCAAATCCCAATTTGATACTCGTCACAAAAAACAAGCCTAAGAATCAATTTTTTTTGTTTCAAATTATTGTCCCTAAAATCATTAACCTTTGTTTGGAAGATCCACTCCTGCCCTTATAAGTTATCCTAATTCTATAATTTAATTTGGGTCCCACTTGGTCCCTAATCTGGAATCCATGAACAAATTACTTATGTATATAGAATACATGGAACATAAATTACTATAATAATGAATTAATAAATTTCATACCACCTTCATTGTACTTATAAAATTTATACCCATTATTATCCCCATATTATTTACCCTCAATTTTGATATACCGTGAAACCTATAAAATGATCTAAATTAGGCATTTTGAGTGGTTTATTATGAAATGATGAAGAAATAATATATAAATGGTTCTGTCACATTTTACTTAGTATGGGTGATCCGACACCATAAGAGGTTCTCTAATTCATTGATGAGTTATAATTTTGGAAAAGGAAGAAGGTAATGGAATCTTGGATTCCCATAATCCAATTATAATATTTTCTAGATGACAAGGTGGTGTAATGAGGGGTTTTTAATAGAAAAACACCATAATATTTTTATAAATTCCCCAAATTATATATAATGGTTAAGGTTATCAAAAAAATATTGTTAAATCCTAACTAACACATATGTGGACCACCGGATTCCATATCACTTACCCCTATCCTCTTAAAAAAATTTTATTTATACAAATCACATCCTTGCCCAAAGGTTTCCTGGTGGATATACACTAGGATTTTAGTGGGATCATATATATATCCCTCCTTTCTCATTTACATAAACAATACCCAAATTTATACTTTAATTTTCTTTATTTTTATGTTTATATATTTAAATAAGATGTTTAAATATTCCAAAAACCACAAAATATACCTCTCGATCCTCATTGTAGAAAATAAATATTTCTAGAACTATCTCTACTATGATCTAAAATTTTCTCTGATTCAATTGAATCCCAGTAACATTAGGTACAAAAAGTAAATACTCCACAAAAAAATTTATTTATTATCCCTTATATATCTCTAAAATGAACAAAAATATTTTATAAGACTATATTTTATAGATTATCCTATATATGAAACCAAAACATAAAGAATTCTATGAATGGATTATAACTTTATAGCATCCTCATCATGAATCAAAAATGAAGGGAATACCTATTATGTACTTAAATTTCAAGAAATTATCTAACTTTAAATAAACTATAGAGAATAATAAATATATATATACAATGAAAATATAATCTCTCTAATAATTTTAAACTATAGAATACTTTTATGTCTCGATAAATATCTTAAATCCACATAACCTTCTTTATGTGATGATTACAATATTCACGATACACTATATAAGATATAATTTTATTTTATTATAATCATAATGTATAATAAAAGATACTTTTCCTTCTAAAATAGAAGTTAAATTTAATGAATATATCATAAAATCAAGGACTGTTGATTATAAAACAACTTCATTTTTATTATATGTTGACGTACCATCCCATGATTTCAATGGATCAATTGTTTAATATTGAAAACCCATTAACAAGATAAATATAAAAAGAGAAGTAAAGTCCATCACCTAATACAATGATAATGGTTTATAGTTCATATTAAATAGTTTTTTTGTACTCACAATTCAATTTTTAATGATTATCATATAATCTATATTTATTATACTTCTAAGGAGTGACCACTCTAGTAGCACACAATTAGAGAGAGTAGAATATAATGATTTTTAATGGTTAGGGTGTATCTTAGAACCAACAACCAATGATCCCTCATATGTACATCTACACCACTATAACACCATGATACATTTGGATTTATTTCTTTTTAAAGAAATTCAATATCATTGGTAGCTTGAGATATATGCAACACCAAGTTTAAATGAAACATGATACTATGTTAAAATATTATTATTTAAACATGACCATTAAAGCATAAAAATTAAATTGGTGGGTATAAATAGTACTAGAAAAATTATGAAAATTATATTCAATACACTTGTATGAAATAAATGTATTAGTTATCTATTGATTAGAAGAAAATAATAAACATTTGAAAGAAAAAGAAATGTCTTTGAACTACTATATTATTTTAAAACGTAGTTTAGTCTTGCTGTTCACCCATAATTTAAAATTTATTTTTATTAAAATAATACAATTTATTTTTAAAATAATACTTAAAATTTTTAATAATCATATTAATATTATGTAATGGTGACATTTTTGTATTTTTTAGAAAAATTTACTTTTTAGTGAATAGTGAAAATATCAATTTGCATAAAATTATCATATATTTTTAATAAATTTAGTACCATTTTAACAATAATTTGATTTAAATTTAAAATAATTATTATTTAGTTATGTAAAATATAATTAATTAAATTTAAATCATTTTATGTTAGATTTTAGTATCTGTATATAAAAAAATCTTATTTAAATAGTTTTAAAGTGTATTATGTTAATCCATTTTAAAGAATTAAAATAACACATAATCTAGAGTTAATTAAATGAAATTTATAAATTATATATATAAAAATGAATTAAATTATTATATTTTTTATTAACTTTCATATATTTAATATGATATCATCTTATACATAAAAAAAATTCATGAAAAAATATTTTTTCATCATGTCTGAGGGTTGAATTCTTAATTAAATTCATCCACTTATATGAGTTCAATTTGGAAAAATTTATTATATTTTTCAAATAGTTATAAATTATACTCTATAATAATTTCAACATTGTAACAACCCAAACGTTTATTAATGAAAATTCCTCTTCATCTAATTAAATGTATTATTTTGTAAAATGGATATATAAAATGGGAATTTCTTTGGTTTTATGTTTTTGGATTTTAAATTACCGTTATATATTTTGACCATTGCAAATATATCAATTGAACAGTGATCACATGATTACTATAAATATAGGGATTTAACAAATCCAATTTTCTCAGAAAAAGGGAGTGATGGCGTCATCCAGTAGACTTTCCCCATAAGAAGCCCATTTGTTAGTGCTCGGAAAGGATGTTGCCTCTTTGGGCTTTCCTCTTGACCAAGCCCAAGCCGAGCTTGAATACGTAAATCTTGAGTGGAATCGCCTATGAGAGAAGTGGAAGTTGATAGATATTACCACCAAAGCACTATTATCCAAGCCATCCCAAGAGTCTCTCACCATCACAGACCTTACTCTTCATTCTTATGTGGGTCTTTTAAGGGGTTATATAACAAGACCCTTGTACTATGATTATGTATATTATTTTTTTATATAATAATGAATATAAATTCATTTTATTATTTTTACTTTGTAAATTGTTTTTAAAGAACAAATAGTATTTTTAGTTAGTATTCAACTATGAAATTTATTTTCGTGAATTAATGGATTTTTGAATTAAATAACATTTTTTTAAATTTCTATTAATATAATTAAGTTACTATTTATTATATAAAAATTATTGTATAATTTCATGATTGTAATTGTAATTTTTATTATGGTTTGAAAGCTGTTTTTGTCAAAACCCATGAATATTCAATAAATGTTGGTTTTTATTTTAAAAGTAAAAATTCGCATATTTAGAAAATTAATTAGATAACATAAATATTATTTTTGGAATCAGGATTTTTAAATTATCCAACGGGGAATTTTTCATAATTTTCTTAGGCAAATGAACTTTTGGGTAAAAATTAAATACCGTTTAAATATATAATGTGTTTTATGATATCATAATTACCCAATAGTGATGTAATAAAATACTATAAACATTATTTTCGGCCAATATATGTTTTAACATTAAAATAATGTGATTTTTGGTTTGTTTTATTTATTTTACAAAACATTAGTTGATCTTTAAAGACGTATAAAACATTTTGTCTTTTTAAATTGTTTTCCTTGAGAGTGTGACTCACCTACACATAAGCAACCCTATTATTTTAAGAAGTTATTCCATTGGAATTATAAAATATTATTTTCCACTCCCCTTCAAAAATAACCCCGGGCAAAAACCATGGGCTGGTTTGTGGTTTTGATTAGTTTAATATGAGGTTTCCAAAACCAAAATAATAAAGAATTCCTTCTCCTTTCATATAAAAACCGACACAATATACCCCTTATAATTCTCTCAAATAATTTGGAGTTCGTCCATACACTGATATCCTCTCTCTATAATCCTCCCATGGTTCCCCATGATCCCAAAAACACCCTCTCATGCCTCTCTCAAGCCTTTGGAAGCACACTCCCAAGTAAGGGTTTTTCCTCCTTTCTCATTTCTGTCCAATTTTCTTTATATTGGTATTCCCTTTTAATTACAATTATAAATGTTGGGGTTATGGTTTCCCACCTCCCCCATTCTTCACTTTTTATGTTTTAATGATGGGAGACCCCTTTCTCTCTCATAAAATGCCTCCCATGTACACATGTTACTATGCTGAAATTCTGAAAGGAATTTCTCTTTCCTCATTTACATTCATGAAATTCTTTTGTATCATGAATCTAAATTCCATTAAAAAATTTGGAACATGTATCTATATGACCCCCTTTCTTTCCATTTAACCTATACATGATTAGACTACTTTTCATCTCTCATCAACCATTTTTATGAACCCTTATGTCACACTGTTATGCCTCAAAAATTGTACCACATTTTTTTCCATGCCAAGATCATTGTGTAGTGAATACCAAACCCATGTATCTATCAAGGGTATTAAACTTTATTCGTATTTAAATATTTATTATAGAGTCTCGTGTATGAATTCCAAATTCTTTTATCATTGAATAAATTATGATTTTTAATGAATCCATGTTTTTTGATCCATTTGGAACACTAATGCATGAAATGAAATGTTTAAGAAGGGTGCGCCCTGATAGTGATCCAACGCATTGGGTAAAGTATAGTATCATGATATGTCATTTTCAATGAGTGTTGAATCATTCTAATTCAAGTGAAATGTGGGTTTACTAGTGCTACATGTTCAATGAGGATTTACTCATACTCCACGTGCAATGAGCCTAGGCTCATGATAATTCTATTTTAAGTGTTGTTGCCACATTTCAATGTTATGATTATCATACATTATCATGCCTTTATGTTCATGTTTATATTGTTCTCCATTTACATTCATATTTACTAACATGTATTTTATTCCTCATGTTATACCATGTTTATTCCCTTACCGGGCTTTATAGCTCACCCTTTTCTTATGTATATCCTAATGTTATCCTATGCAATGCTAAGTACAAGGAAATATAGTGGTCATGTAAAGGAATATTTCAATAAAGATATTGTATTTCATGTTTTAAGTAGATATATAATGATCATAATCCTAAAAGACACTAGACCTCTCGATCATCTATGTTGTATCAAGTGAATTTTATGTAATAAATCATGTTTTTGTGTGAAATAAAATCATGGTTGTCATAGTTGGTATCAGAGGATAGGTTTAGTTATTTTTGGGATTAGGATTAGAAAACCCTAGTAAATCCATAGATACAAGACTAAGTAAAATAAAACATCCCTATGTTTTGGTGAGTATTTATTAAGAGGTTTATCATTATAATACACACCTGTTTGGATACGAGTAGGTAGAGGCGGATCTGACACAGATGTATCCTAGGGGTAAAACCCGAAAATGCCGCTTTTTGCTAGAATCGAACGAGGAACAGGTGCACAAAAACAGGACTTGATGCAGTCTTGGTTACAACACTCCCAGGGGATATTCTTTGGTAAATTCAAAATCTTTGTATGAACCATTATTATGGGACTAAAAAAAATCTCTAAGAATACATGTTAGAAAGTATATCATGGATATCATAGACTAAAGCCAATATATTCATATGTTAAGGAAATAAAAGTTATTTATAAGTCATCAGTTTTTCCCTTGGATTACCATTCATGTGTTACCCCTAACTTTCATTTTATTCCAGCCAATTGATGGTAATAGGAGGACTCGAGCTAACAACCGATGTGAAGATCAATTTGATGACTATACTAATGATATTCTCAATCCGATGGGAGCTGGAATAATGATCTTTGTCAAGATTATCTCCCATATAACTCTAGATTTGAATAGAAATATGGGTCAAGAGTAATGTTCAACCCCACCCAAGAAAGAAAAAGTCACGATCGAGAGCTTTATGAAACATAGCCCTCCAACTTTTAATGGATCATTTGATCCCTCAATAACTGAACAATTGATCAACTCCATTGAAAAGATCTTCTCCATCCTTCAATGTTCTGAACAAGAGAAGGTTCTCCTACCTGCTTATCATATGGTGGGTGAAGCTGATCAACGGTGGATGTTGATCAAAAATATGAAGCCTGAGGAGGTGATCGAGGTGTTGGAATGAAAGGATTTTCAGAAGATGATTTTTGATAAATATTTTCCGTACACCCTCTGACTTAAGATGGGAAGGTACATCCTTGTCTTAAAGAAAAATGACAATGAATTTGTTGGAGTGTATGAGGAAAAATTCACAAGGCCTTCACGATATGCCTCCAACATTGTTGTTACCCCCAAATTCAAGGTTGACAACATCTTTGGTGGGCTGAAACCCATCCTGCGGAAACCACTGGCAATCTGTGACCTCGACAGCTTTGAGAAAATTGTCTGATGTGCCCTCATGGACGAAATGGAGATCAGAAAATTTCAGGGGTATCATGGGAATAAGAAGCGTAAGGTGGACTTCAATGATGGTAGTCTGATGGATAAATCCAATGGTGATAAGAAGATCCATCACCCCACTTGGAAAAGGCACGGAAAGAAGAACCCTGGAAATTTCCTAAAGGGGGTGAGGAAATGCTTTAGGTGTGGAAGAGAAGGGCAGCTAGCTATTTACTGTAAGGAAGAAAAACCCACAGCTATGACAGAGAAGAGGAATGAAAAGTTCGAACCTCAATGTGTTGTTCATTTCTACTACTACAAAGAACTAGGGAATCTTACAAATCAATTCCCTAAGCCAAGGGTTTTCAGAGGAAACCAATAACCTCCAAGGCAGCAAGGGAGAGATTTTTCTATCACTACTATCGAGGTGATCCCAAACAACAAAGTTATGATAGGTAAACTAGTTATTCATTCAAGAATAGAGAATGTACTTTTTGATTCTGGTTCTACGCACTCTTTTATATCCCGGAAGTTTAGTAGAACAATCAAAACACCACAAAAAATCATGGAAGTTAAGATGTCGGTAGGTAAGACAAATGGGGAAATCATTTCATCCCATGAATATAGCTCCTCCCCAGTCATAATATGTGGATTAAACATCCCATAGAACCTCATCATACTCCCTCTGGTGGAATTTGATGCAATTCTAGGCATTTATTGTATTTCATTATATAGAGCCAACATAAATTGCTGGGAGGGAGAAATCACTCTCCATGTGGAGAATCAACCCCCTATTCTATACAAGTGTAGGAAGATGAATATTATTTAGCTCTATCATCTCATGTGTGGATATTACTGCCCTATGAGAACATGTATCTAACTCAGGTGATGGAGTCTAAGGAGGAAACCATCATTGTAGAATTGCCTATTGTGAGGGAATTCACTGAAGTGTTTCCTGAGTAATTGCCTAGTCTTCCTCCAAGAATAGATGTTGAGTTCTCAAGTGATCTTATACCTGGGTAATTTCCAATATCCAAGACTCCATATATAATTGTTGTTTTGGAGCGTGAGGAGCTGAAGGAACAACTATACGAGAATCTGGATAATGGATTTATATGACCATGCGCTTCACCATGGGGTGAACCAGTCCTCTTTTTCAAGAAGAATGATGGGTCATTGCACCTTTGCATCGATTATCGTGAGATTAACAACATCAAGATAAAGAACAGGTATCCTCTCCCATGAATTGATGACTTGTTCTATCAGTTTCATGGGGAACAATACTTCTCCATGGTGGATTTGCAATTGGGATATTATCAGCTAAGGGTGAAGAAGGAAGATATCCCCAAGACTACTTTTACTACAAGATATGGGCACTATGAATTCATAGTAATGTCTTTCATACTCACCAATGCTCCAAAAATCATAATGGACATGATGTATAGAGTCTTTAGATATTACCTCGACAAATTTGTGGTAGTCTTTATTGATGATATTCTTATATACTCCAAAACCAAGGAGGATCACGAGGGGCATCAAAAAACTGTACTAGAGACCTTGCGGATGGATAATATCTATGAAAAATACATAAATTTGAGTTCTCATCGAATGAAGTCTCATTCTTGGGCCATATCATTAGAAGAAACGAGATATCTGTGGATCCCTCCAAAAAAGCTGTAATTAAGGGATGGCTTTGGCCAACATCGGTATGGGATATCCATAGCTTCTTGGGGTTTTCTGGATATTATCGACAATTTGTGAGAAATTTCTCATATTGTCCAACCCTCTTACCAAGCTAAATTATAAGGGAGTAACGTTTTCTTGGAGTGATGAATGCGAAGAAATCTTAAATGAGTTCAAAATGAGGCTTATGATCATGCCAGTTCTCACTTTATGCACATGTGGAGAAATTTTTGTGGTATTCAGTGATGATTCAAAGAAGGTCCTAGGATGTGTGTTGATTCCAAAAGAAAATTTCACTACCTATGCTTCAAGGAAATTGAATGTGAATGAGTAGAATTATCCAACAATAGATCTGGAGTTGGCTGCGGGGATATCCTCTTAAAAAATTTGGCGTCATTATCTCTTTTAGGAGAAGTGTGAAATATATACAGACCAAAAAATCCTCAAGTATATATTGACACAGAAATAGTTGAACATGTTCCAACAAAGATGGTTAGAGCTGATCAAGGACTATGAATGCTCAATCCATTACCACCCTGGAAAGTGAACAAGGTGGCAGATGCTCTATGTAGAAAGGACCCATCGATTCTATCACTGATGAGAATTGATAAGGATACCAACTTCTTATATTTTATGAAGATGGACATGGGAATCAAAAATAAGGGAACAACATCAATCCGTTCACAAATGATTGCTCAACCGTATCTTTTGGAAATGTTATATGATGCTCAAAAGGATTATGTGGGAATCCAGAAGAATGTGGAAGCTATCAGAAGAGGGAAATCCTCAGAGATAAATATTAATGAAGAAGGAATTGTGAGATTTGGGAAAAGACTATGTGTTCCATCATGTTCAAAACTGAAGAAGGAACTTTTGGATGATGCACAGAGTTTGAATTTCTCTATTCACGCAGGACCCACAAAGATGTATCGAGATATCCGAGAGAATTATTGGGGGGGTAACATGAATAAAGAGATTGTTGAATATACATCAAGGTGCCTAATGTGTCAACAAGTGAAGGATGAGAGATATAAGTATAAGGGGATGATGTAACCATTACCCATACCAGTATGGAAATGAGAGAACATCACCATGGACTTCGTCACTGCACTCTTGAAGACATCCAAAGTCAACAGTGAAATCTGGGTGGTTGTGGATCATCTTACAAAGTCTACACACTTCATTGCAATTCGGTAGGATTTCTCATTAGATCAACTGGTAGAGATATATATTAGTGAAGTGGTAAGGCTGCATGGAGTACCACCATCTATTGTGTCCAATCGAGATCCAAGATTCACCTTTATGTTTTGGAAGAGTCTTCAACATGCTCTAGATAATGATTTTAACTTTAGTACATCTTATCATCCTCAAACTGATGTCCAATCCGAGCAGACTATCCAAACACATGAGGACATGCTGAGAGTGTGCTCAATGGACTTTAAAGGAGGATGAGATCAACATCTTCCTCTAGTTGAGTTCTATTATAACAACAGTTCCCACTCAAGCATCCGAATGGAACCATATGAAGCCCTGTATGGGAAGAGGTGCAGAACACCAACATTTTGGGATGAATTCGATGAGCACAAGCTGCTAGGACCAAAAATGGTCAAAGCTATGGTGGAGAGGGTGAGAACCATTCAGTATCACATCAAGGCAGCCCAGAGTCGATAGAAGGGTTATGCATATAACATCTAATAAGAAATTGAGTTTAAAGTTGGATACATGTTATTTCTATGAATATCTCTATGGAAGAAGGTCATGAGGTTTGAAAATAAATGGAATTTAAGTCCTAGGTACATCATCCCCTTCGATATTCTTGATCGTGTCATGGATGTGGCCCATTGACTAGAACTTCCACCTACCATGGCCAAAGTACATGATTTTTTTTCATGTAACCCTCCTAAATAAGTACATACGAGAACCTTAACATGTTGTCTCTTCAGAGGTGGTTCAGTTAGAGGATGAACTTTCTTATGAGGAGCAACCAGTGAGGATCTTAGATTGTATAGAGAAATTTATATTAAATAAGAAAAAGACCCCCATCAAGGTTTTATGGAGAAACCACATATTTTAAGAAGCATCATGGGAATCAGATGAAATTATGAAGCCGAGTTACCCACATCTTTTTTAGTGTGGGAAAATGAATTTTTTTAGGGTAAGATTTCTTAATGGTGGAAGATTGTAACGAACCAAACTTTCATTAATGAAAATTCATCTTGATCTAATTAAATGTATTATTATGTAAAATGGATATATAAAATGTGAACTTCTTTATTGTTATGTTTTTGGATTTTAAAATACCATTATGAATTGTGACCTTTGCTAACATAGCCATTAAACAGTGATCACATGATTAGGATATATATAGGTCTCTAACAAATCCAGTTTACTTAGAAAAAGGAAGCGATGTCCTCATCCGATAGACATTCCCAATACGAAGCCAATTTGTGAGAGATTAGAAATGAGGTTGCGTCTTTGGGATTCTCTCTTGACCAAGCCCAAGCTAAGCTTGAATATTTTAAGCTCGAGCAGAACCACCTACGAGAGAAGTGGAAGTTGATAGAGATCACCACTCGGGTAATGTTATCTAAGCCACCGTAAGAGTGTGTAACCATCACACACCTTAATCTTCCATATTATATGGGTGTTTTAAGGGGTTATGTAACAAGACCCTTGTAATATTATTATGTACATTATTTTTGTATTTAATAAATAATATACATTCGTTTTATTATTTTCTCATTGTAAATAGTTTTCAAATCACCAATAGTATTTTTTGTTAATATTCAACTAAGAAATATATTTTGAGGAATTAATGGATTTTGGAATTAAATAATATTTTATTAAAATATTATTATTATCATTAAGCTACTTTTTACTAAATATAAATGATTGTATAATTTCATGATTGTAATTGTAATTTTTATTAAGGTTTGAAAGACATTTCTATCAAAACCCAAATATTTTCTATAAATGTCGGTTTTTATTTTAAAAGTAAAAATTCCCATATTTGGAAAATTATTTAGATAAAATAAATATTATTTTTGGAATTAGGATGTTGAAATTATCCAATGGTGAATTTTTCATAATTTTCTGAGGCAGTCAATTTTGTGGGTAAAAATTAAATACCATTTAAATATATAATGTGTTTTATGACATCATAATGACCCAATAGTAATTTAATAAAATACTATAAACATTATGTTTTTCTAATATATGTTTTAAATTTAAAATAATGTGATTTTGGTTTTGTTTTATTTATTTTACAGAGCATTAGTGGACCCTTCAAGGCTTATAAAACATTTTGTCTTTTTAAATTTTTTTTCTTTGAAAGTGTGACTCACCTCCACATAAGAAAATATATTATTTTAATAAGTTAAGCCATTGGCCTTATAAAATATTTTTTTACACTTCCCTTTGGCAAAAACCATGGGCAAAAACCATAGGCTGGTTTGTGGTTTTGATTAGTTTAATGTGAGGTTTCCCAAACCTAAATAAAAAAGAATTCATTCTCCTTTCCTATATAAACCTACCCAAGCTCCAACTTATTCTTCACTAAAATACTTTTTAGTTCTTCCAAGCCCTTCCCTCCTCTTTCTAGAATCCTCCCAAGGTGCCCCAGGCTCCTACGAAGCCTCTCTAAAGCCTCTCTCAAGCCTTTGGAAGCACACTCCCAAGTAAGGGGGTTTCCTCCTTTATCATTTTTGTCCAATTTTCATTAAGTTTTTATAACCTTTTAATTACAATTAGAAATGTTTGGGTATAGTTTTTCACCTCCCCCATACATCACTATTTATGTTTTAATGATGGTAGACCCATTTATCCCTCATAAAATGCCTCCCATGTACACCCGTCACTATGTCGAAATTCCGAAAGAAATTTCTCTCTCCTCATTTACATTCAATAAATTCTTTTGTATCATGAATCTAAATTCCATTAAAATTATTGGGAAATATATCTATATGATCCCCTTACTGTCCATTTTAGGTAAATATGATGAGACACCCATTTCTCTCTCATCAACCAGTTTTATTAATCCTTATGTCACACTATTATGCTGCCAAAATTGCACCGCATATTTTTCCAATCCAAGATAATTGTGTAGTGAATACCATACCCATGTCTCTATCGAGGGTATTCACATTTATGCACATTTACTTATTTATTATATAGTTTCATGTATGAATTCCACATTCCTTTATCATTTAATAAATTATAATTTTTAATGAATCCATGATTTATGATCCATGTGGCACACTTATGCATGAAATGAAATGTTTAAGAAGGGTATGCCCTGATAGTGCTCCAATGCATTGGGTAAAGTATAGTATCATGATACGTCATGTGAAATGAGTACTCACTCATGCTAATTCAAGTGCAATGAGGGTTTACTCATTCTTCATGTGCAATGAGAATTTACTCATGATCCATGTGTAATGAGATTGGGCTCATGCTAATTTCATGTTAAGTGATGTGGCCACATTTCCATGTTATGATTATCATGCTTTATCATGCCTTTATGTTCATGTTTCTCTTGTGCTCCATTGATATTCCTATTTACTGAAATATATTGTATTACTCATGTTATATCATGTTTATTCCCTTACTGGGCTTTATATCTCACCCTTTTCTTATGTATGTCCTCAGGTTATCCTATACAATTCTAAGTACGAGGAAATGTAGTGGTCGTGTAAAGAAATTTTTCCATAAAGATGTTGTATTTCATGTTTTATATTGATATTTAATGATCCTAAGAACCAAATACACTAGACATCTCAATATTCTTAGTTGTATCAAGTGTATTTTATGTAATAAATCATGTTTAAGTGTCAAATAAAAGTAGGGTTGTCATAAACATGTTCATTTTACAATAATTAATAGTGAGAATAGTAAAAAATATTTTTCCCTATTAAGTTAAAAACAGGGTTACAAGTGGTTAAAAGGAAAATATAAGTATTAAAAATGATGAAAAACATGCCTAACTACAAATTTATTAACATATATAAAAATTATATATTTTAAGGGTTTGAAATGGTCCATGTTTTATCCCTTTTTAATGATGAAAATAAGGATGAAAATATTTCTTTACAATAATTTTATGTGTGTTTTCTCCTACACTTATTAAATTCCACCCCTCCTATATTATTTACACACAAGAAACCAAATTTTTTCATCCAATACATACCCAAGTAACTTCTCTATTTCACTTATCTTATATTATAATCCTCTTATTGATCATAAATCCTAGGATGTATTTTTTTGCAATCCAAAAGATTTTTCCCGAAGAAGTCGTAATGCCCATGACCAAGCATTTTATATTATTTATTCATCAACCTACTAAAAACATTACTAAAGCCTGATTATATAATAATGTTATTATAATATATATAATTATTTTCTATATTAATTTAATGACATAAAAAAACTTTTTATCCCTCAAATCAGAAATTAAATTTTTGATCATGTCTGCGGTAGACTACCACATCACGAACTAACATAATTGTTTCTCAACAACCACTTCTCACAGCTAGATATAATGATTTATATAATTTATATATATGATATATATGATATATAATAGATATATAATTATAATATCATATAAACATTCCTACATTCCATTACATAGAGAATACGATAACATTGATCATGTGTACAGAGGACTACCGCCTCACGATGAAATCTGATTCATTTTCCACTTACGATTTACATGAAAGGTAATAAGGTTTAATTTTATGTATATATGGTATTAACGAAATATTAATAATTATTTAATATATATATATATATGTCATATAATTTCATATCTTACCATCTATTGTATAAATTATAACTTTATTCTTATGTATAGAGGACTACCGCCTTTTAAAGCGATATGATTTGTTTTTCAATAACGCTTTACATGGAAGGTGAAAAAATGAAATTTTTAATGAATATATTTGATAATAATTACTTGTTTTTTATTCCAAAAAATTAATACACAATCCAGTTCTTTAACCTTTCATCCATTAAGGAAATAATAACGGTGCTCGAATACCGATACGACCTACCATCTCCAGGAAGCGATATGATTCATTATCCTTATTGAAAATAAAATAAGGATTATAATTATGTATTTAATAAATTAAATTTATATTAATAACATTAATATCATTAGGATTATTGTCGATATATAAAACATGTTCATGATTTAGAACATCATGATGAAACATGTAGGATAAAACAAGTCAATTAACAACTGAAATAATAGTTATAATATATGATTATTTATAAATCGTCATAATAAGATGTTATAAAAGGATCATTGGTGATTTTATAAATAATAATAATATTATTATTTTATTATTTAATTACATTTTTAAAACCACTATACAGGTGGCTAAATATTTGTTAACTAATGGGTTGTGTGACGTAAGGGGTTTCTTAACTCAATTTTTGTCCAGTGGGTTATATTTTTTACTTAGTTGATTATATTATGGAGAAATAATCTGTGAAATGAACTTTTATTTATTAATTATTTTATTTACACTTTTATTTTGGTGTATTTACATTTTTTTTTAAAAATAATCACTTTCTTTATTTAATCTTATTTCAATTGTATAAACATTCTAATTGTTTCGTCTCAAAACATTCTTCTTTAAGACATTGTTCCTTAAAAAACCTGTTCACTTTTAAATTGTGTATATAATTCCCATTTACATAAAATATAATGAATTATTCATAATTATTGTTTTTTATTATTTATTCACTTTATTCATGGTATATTATTATTTAAAATTTAACAACGTTGTAAGGGTTTATGGTTTAATTTCAAATTTATCAAGATTTGTTATGCTTTAATTTTAATTACTAGAAATTAATTTATAATTTCAGCATAAAACCCTCCAATTTATTATCTATAACGTTCTCACCTAGCTGACCAGAAAACTAGTAGCCAAACCAGTGAGTCACCTGGCTTCAAGCACATCACCCCATATTCCAGAGGCTACCAACTAGAATTTATGGTCTCAAGAGGTGATAGTGGGGAGAATATACCCTCACATCCAAGTATCACAGTGGTAAAGCAAGAAATAAATATAAAATATTAGTGGAATAAGTATAATAGTAAGGTAAAAGTAGTAAAAGACAAATAATAAAAATTTACCAAAAGTTTCCAACACCATTTTATACAGAGCATGCATTACATTTAAATCTTTAATAAATGAAAGCTATTAACAAACAACATGATTTTCACAATATAAAAATACAGGACTCAAACAAGGAAAATAACTAAAAAGTCCAAAGGAAATATCCACAAACATCCTTATCTCAGGCTCAATCCTTTTCTCCTAACTCAAGGTAGAAACATACAACAATAAACAAGTTCCAACTTCCATAGTCCTGTGAACAAGAAGGGTTTAATCAGGTACTCCAATGCGATGACAGATTGAGTAGGGCGTGAGATAAAAATCATAGTAGGCCGGCACCACCGATGTATACCTCAATCCAGAAAATGTAATATAAACTTAACAGTGTGTAGGTATGAGGAATTATTGTCATAATTTAATAAATAAACTATGACAACCCTGCTTTTTATTACAACTTAAACATGATTTATTACATAAAACTTCACTTGATACAACAAAGAAGATCGAGAGGTTTAGTGTATTTGGGGATTAGAATTATTAAATAAAAATTTAAAACATTAAATAAAACATCTTTATTGAAAACGTCCTTTACATGACCACTACATTCCCTCGTACTTAGCATTGCATGGGATAACCTGAGGACATGCATAAGAAAAGGGTGAGCTATAAGGCCCATTAAGGGAGTAAACATGGAATAACATGAGGAGTACAATACATGTTAGAAAATAGACATATCAATAGATCATAAGAAAAACTTGAACATAAAGGCATGATAAAACATGATAATCATAACATGGAAACGTGGCAACAACACTTAACAAGGAATTAGCATGAGCCAAGGCTCATTGCACATAGAGCATGAGTAAATCCTAATTGGACATGAAGCACGAGTAAAACCCCATTGCAGTTTAATTAGCATGAGTCAAAACTCATTGCACATGACGTATCATGATACTATACTTTACCCAATGCATTGGAGCGCTATAAGGGAACACCCTTCTTAAACATTTCCTTTCATGCATAAGTGTGCCACATGGATTCATAAAACATAATCATTTATTCCATGATAAAGGAATGTGGAATTCATAAATGAAACATTTTAATCAATAAGTAAATGTTCATAAAGGTTAATACCCATGATGTAGAAATGGGCATGGTATTCACTACACAATGGCATTGGCTTAGAAAATCGGTGAGATTTCGGCAGCATAAAGACGTGACGTAAGAATACATAAAAAAAGGTTGATGAGAGAGAAAGGGGTTACTCATCATATTTAAATTTAATGGACAGTAAGGAGGTCATACAGATACATGTCCCAACAATTTTAATGTAATTTAGGTTCATGATACAAGAGCATTGCTTGAATGTAAAAAAAGAGAGAGAAGTTCTTTTCGGAATTTCGGCATAGTAACAGGTGTACATGGGAGGCATTTAATTAGAGAGAAAGGGGTATCCCATAATTCAAACAATAATATGCAAGTATGGGGGAGGTTAGAAACCATACCCCAACATTCATAATTTAATTTAAAAGGGAAATACAACTTAATGAAAATTGACAAAAATGAGAAAGGAAGAAAAAAACCCTTACTTGGAAGTGTGCTTCCAAAGGCTAGAGAGAGGCTTGTGAGAGGATTCTTGGGAGCTTGGGGAACCTTGGGAGGATTATAAAGAGAGTAGGGAATTGGTTGGACGAACTACAAGGGCTTTGAGTGAGGAGGAAGTGGGAGCTTGGGTGGGTTTATATAGGAAAGGTGAGGGAATTCTTTATTATTTAGGTTTGGGACCCCTTATATAAAATTAATCCAAACCAAAAACCATCCCATGGTTTTTGCCCATGGTTTTTGGAAAAGGTAAGAGGAAAACAATATTTTATAAGTCCAAAGTCCGAAATTATTAAAATAGTAAGGTTGCTTACGTGGAGGTGAGTCACACTCCCATAGAAATTAATTTGAAAGACAAAGTGTTGAATAAGTCTTGAGGGGTCCATTAATGCTTTGAAAAGTAAGTCAAAAAAACCCAAAATCACATTATTTTAATGTTAAAACATATATTGGCCGAAAATAAAGATTATAGTATTTTATTACATCACTATTGGGTCATTATGATGTCATAAAACACATTATATATTTAAATGGTATTTAACTTTTACCCAAAAATATGACTGTCTCATAAAATTATAAAAAATTTACCATTTGATAATTTCGATGTCCTGATTCCAAAAATAACATTTATTTTATCTAAATAATTTTCTAAATATGTGAATTTTCACTTTTAAAATAAAAACTGACATTTATCGAAAATTCACGGGTTTTGACAGAAATGTCTTTCAAGCCTTAATAAAAAATTTAATTGCATTCATAAAATTATAAGATCATTTATATATAAGAAAAATTAATTTAATAATAATATTATTATTTTATTAAAATATTATTTAATTCAAAGATCCCATAATTTAATAAAATAGATTTATTAATTAAATAATAACTAAAAACACCATTTGTACTTTAAAAACTATTTACAATGTATCAAAAATGACAAGAAATTATATTCATTATTATATAAAAAAATAATGTAAATGAACATAGTACTACTTATTTGTTACATAACCCCTTAAAACAGCCACATAAGACCTAATGTTATGGTGTGCAATGGTGACAGACTCTTGGGGTGGCTCGGATAACATCGCTCGAGTGGTAATCTCTATCAAATTCCACTTTTCCCGTAGATGGTCCCATTCGAGATTGAAATGGTGAAGCTCAGCTTGGGCTTGGTCAAGAGCGAAGCCCAAGGATTCCACCTCTTTCCCAATCTCTAACAAATGGGCTTCGTATGGGGCAATTCTACTGGATGAGGCCATCGCTTCTTTTGTCTGAGTAAATTGGATTTGTTAAGGTCCAATATTTATACTAATCATGTGATCACTATTCAACATCTATATTAACAACAGTCATAATTCATAACATAAAACCAAAGAAGTTGACATCTTATAAAAATATTTTGCATAAAGATACATTTAACTATATCAAGAGGGATTTTCCATTAATGAACCTTTGGGTCGTTACAAAATTCCCTCCTTAAAAAATTTCGCCCTAGAAATTTCCCTTTTCCCACACTAAAACAAATGTGGGTAACTCAGCTTCATCATATCCTCCGATTCCCAAGTCGCTTCTTCAAACTTGTGGTTTCTCCACAAAACCTTGATGGGGGGCATTGTTTTATTTCATAAATATTTTTCTCTACGATCTAATATCTTCACTGGTTTCTCCTAATATGAAAGATCATCTTCCAATTGTACCACTTCAGAAGAGAGTACATGTGAAAGGTCTGGTATGTACTTTCTTAAGAGGGATACATGAAAGACATCATGCACCTTGGCCATGGTAGGTGGAAGTGCTAGTCGATAGGCCACAGCCCCAACACGATCAAGAATCTCGAAGGGGCCAATGTACCTTGGACTTAACTTCCCTTTATTTCCAAACCTAATAACCTTTTTCCACGGAGATATGCGTAGAAACACCATGTCTCCAACTTTAAACTGAAGGTCTCATCAATGATTATCAACATAACTCTTCTGTCGGCTCAAGGCTGCCTTGATATGTTGCTTAATGGTTTTCACCTTCTCCAACATTTCATCGACCATTTCTGGTCCAAGGATCTTAAGTTCACCGACCTCATCCCAACATGATGGCGTTCTGCACCTTTTCCCATACAGGGCTTCATATGGTGCCATTTGGATGCTTGAGTGGAAACTGTTATTATAAGAGAACTCAACTGGAGGAAGATGTTGATCCCATCCTACTTTAAAGTTCATTGAGCATGCTCTCAACATGTCCTCAAGTGTTTGGATAGTCCACTCAGATTGACCATCAGTTTGAGAATGATAGGCCGTACTGAAGTTCAGTTCAGTATTTAGATCATGTTGAAGACTCTTCCAAAACTTATAGGTGAATCTTGGAACTCGGTTAGACACGATAGACAGTGGTACTCCATGAAACCTTACAACTTCCCTGATATATATCCGTGCCATTTGATCCAAAGAGAAATCCTCCTGAATAGCAATGAAGTGTGCAGTCTTTGTAAGACGATCCACAACAACCCAGATTGCATTGTTGCCTTTAGATGTCCTTGGAAGTCCGGTGAAAAAGTCTATGGTGATGTTCTCCCATTTCCATTCTAGTATGTGCAATGGTTGCATCATCCCCTTAGACTTCTGCCTCTCTTCCTTCACTTTCTGACACACTAGTAACTTTGAGGTATATTCAGCGATCTCCTTCTTCATATTATCCCACCAAAAGGTTTCTCGGAGATCTCGATACATCTTTGTGCTCCCTGGGTGAATAGAGAAATTTTAACTATGTGCAACATCTAAAAGTTCTTTCTTCATCTCCGGGCTTGATGGAACACATAGTATTTTCCCAAACCGCACAATTCCTTCTTCATTAACATTAAACTACGGGGATTTCCCCTTTTTGATAGCTTCCACTTTTTCTTGAATTCCCACATCATCCTTTTGAGCATCCTTTAACATTTCCAAAAGAGATGGTTGGTCAATCATTTGTGAAAGGATTGATGATCTTCCCTTCTTTATGATTCCCATGTCCATCTTCATCAAGTCTATGAAGATTGGATCCTTCTCAATTCTCATCATTGATAGAATTGCTAAGTCCTTTATACTTAGGGAATCTTCCACCTTGTTCTCTTTCCCAGGGTGGTAATTGATTGAACAGTCATAATCCTTGAGGAGATCTATCCATCTTATCTGGCGCATATTAAGCTCTTTCTATGTGAATATATATTTAAGACTCTTGTGGTCAGTATATATCTCACATTTCACTCCATAGAGATAATGCCGCCAGATTTTCAAGGCAAAGATCATAGCTGCCAACTCCAAATCATGTGTTGGATAGTTTCGCTCATGGATTTTCAACTACCTTGAGGCATATGATATCACTTTATCATTCTGCATCAGCACACATACTAAGCCCTTCTTCGAAGCATCACTGAATACCAAAAAAAGATCCCCACTTGTGGGTAAAGTGAGCACGGGTGCAGTGATAATCCTCATTTTCAACTCCTTGAAGCTTTCTTCGCATTCATCACTCCAGGAAAACATTACACCCTTTCGACTTAGCTTGGTAACAGTATTGGAGAATCGTGAGAAATTTCTCACAAATCGGCAATAATATCCAGCTAACCCCAAGAAGCTACGGATATCCGTTACTGATGTTGGCCTCAGCCATCCCTCAATTGCATCTGTTTTGGAGGGGTCCACAGATATCACATTGCTTGTGTTGATATGGCCCAATAATGAGACCTACTTCATCCAGGACTCACACTTGCTGTACTTTGCATAGAATTCTCCTTGCGCAAAGTCTCTAGTACAATTTTTAAATGCTCCTCATGATCTTCCTTGGTTTTGGAGTATATTAGAATATCATCTATAAAGACTACCACCAATTTGTCAAGGTAATCTCTAAAGACTCTATTCATCAAGTCCATGAATATTTCTGGAGCATTGGTGAGTTCGAAAGGCATTACTATGAATTCATAGTGCCCGTACCTTATATGAAAAGCAATCTTGGGGACATCTTCTTTCTTCACCCTTACTTGATAGTATCCCGACCGGAAATCCACCATGGAAAAGTATTGTGCTCCACGCAGCTGATCAAACAAGTCATTGATTCTTAGGAGAGGATAATTTTTATTTATCGTGATTTTGTTAAGTTCACGATAATCGATGCAAAGCCGCATTGACCCACCCTTCTTCTTGAGGAAGAGGACTGCTGCACCCCATGGTGAAGCACTTGGGCGTATAAACCCTTTATCCAGATTCTCCTATAGTTGTTTCTTCTGCTCTTCAAGCTCAAAAACATCCATTCTATATGGAGTCTTGTTTATTGGTAGCGCCCCAGGTATAAGTTCAATTGAGAACTCAAAATCCCTTCTAGGAGGAAGACGAGACAATTTCTCGGGAAACACTTCAGCGAATTCCCTCACAATAGGAATTTCTTCAAAGATGGTTTCTTCCTTGGACTCAATCATCTGATCCAGTTATGCATGCTCATAAGGCAGTAATATCCATGCTTGAGATGATGGATCTAAAGGAGATTCATCTTCCTCCTGACACTTGTAAAGAATCGGGGGGTCGATTATCCATATGGAGTGTGATTTCCCTCTCCCAACAATTTATATTGGCTCTATATAAGGAAAGACAATCAATGCCATGAATTGCATCAAAATCCACTAGAGGGAGTATGACATGGTTTTCCGGGAAATTCAATCCACAGATTATAACAGGGGAGGACTTACATTCATGAGATGCAATGATTTCCCCATTTTCCATACTCACCAACATCTTTACTTCCATGATTTGTGGTGGTGCTGGGATTGTTCTACTAAACATTCAAGATATAAAAGAATGCATAGAACCTGAACTAAAAAGTATGTTAACTATTATTTAATGAATAAAAAGCATACCTGTCACTGCATTGTTGTCGGGGTTCACTTCGACAGAAGTGATTACAAAAGCTCTTCCTTATTGTCTTGGAGGTTGTTGGTTGCCTCCGAAAACCATTGTATTAGGGAACTGATTTGGAGAATTACCCGGTTCTTTGCATTTGTAGCATTGAAAAATGCGTTGAGGTTTGAACGGAGAGTTCCTCTCCTATGTCGCAGCCGTGGTTCCTTCTTGCCGACAGTTAACAGCTAGGTGCCCTTCTCTTGCACACCTGAAGCATTTTCTCGTCCCCGTAAGGCAATTTCCAGGGTGCTTCTTTCTGCACATTTGGCAAGTGGGGTGCCTGATCTTCATAGCACCATTGGATTTATCCATCGGACCACCAGCATTGATGTCCACCTTACGCTTTGTGCCCCCATGATACCCCTGTGATTCCCCAATCTCCATTTCGACCATGAGGGCACATCAGAAAATTTCTTCATAGCTGTCGAAGTCATGGATCACTAATGCTTTTCACAATCTAGGCTTCAACCCACCAAAGATGTGGTCAACCTTGTATTCGGGGGTAATGACAAAGCCGAAATCATATCGTGCAAGCCTTGTGAAATTTTCCTCATACGCTCCAACAGATTCTTAATCTTTTTTCTTGAGGGAAAGGAATTCCCTTTCCATCTTATGTCGGAGGGTGCACGGAAAATATTTATCGAAAAACATCTTCCGGAAATCCTTCCATTCCAACGCATCGATCTCCTCCTCAGGCTTCATATTTTTTATCAATGTCCATCATTGATCAGCTTCACCCTCCATATGATAAGCCGCTCGGAGAACCTTCTCCTGTTCAGAACATTGAAGGATGGAGAAGATATTTTCAATGGAGTTGATCCATTGTTCATCGATCGTGGGATCAGTTGATCCACTAAAAGTAGGAGGCCTTTGTCTCATGATGCTCTTGATAGCGACCTGTTCTTTATTAGGGGGGGGGGGTGGTGAACATTCCTCTTGACCTGTGTTTCTATTGAAAACTTGAGTTAGTTGAGAGAGAAGCGTGACATAGTTCACAATTCCCGCTCCCATTGGATTTGGCATCTCATTAGTATAGTCATCACACTGATCTTCACAACGGTTGTTAGCCCGAGTCCTCCTATTTCCGGCCATTGGCTGGAATAAAAGGAAAGTTAGGGGTAAAACATAAAGGGTAATCCAAAGACAAAAGTTAATGACTCATAAATAAACTTTTATTTCCTTAAATCATGAGTCTATAGGCTTCAATCTAGGCTTTTCATGATCTACTTTCTAACATATATTCTTAGGTGCATTTTTTTTAATTCCCTTAATAAGGGTTCATACTAATCTTGTAAATTTATCAAAACATATCCACCGGGAGTGTCGTAACCAAGAGTGCAGCAAGGCCCCTTGTCGTGCATCAGTTCCCGTTCGAGTCTAGCTCAAAGCGGTGTTTTTGGGTTTTACCCATAGGATACATCTGTGCCAGAGCCGCCTCTACCTGCTCGTATCCAGACAGGGATGTATTTGTCTGATAAACCACTTACTCAGTACTTACCAAAACATAGGGATATTTTCATTATACTTAGTCTTGTCTCTTGGGCTTTACTAGGGTTTCCTAATCCAAAAAACAACCAAACCCATCCTCTGATACCAACTATGACAACCCTGCTTTTTATTACAACATAAACATGATTTATTACATAAAACATCACTTGATACAACAAAGAATATCGAGAGGTTTAGTGTCTTTGGGGCTTAGGATCATTACATAAAAACTTAAAACATGAAATAAAACATCTTTATTGAAAACTTTCTTTACATGACCACTACATTCCCTCGTACTTAGAATTGCATGGGATAACCTGAGGACATGCATAAGAAAAGCGTGAGCTATAAAGCCAAGTAAGGGAGTACACATGGAATAACATGAGGAGTACAATACATGTTATAAAATAGGCATATCAATAGATAATAAGAAAAACATGAACATAAAGGCATGATTAAACATGATAATCATAACATGGAAATGTGGCAACAACACTTAACATGGAATTAGAATGAGCCACGGCTCATTACACATAGAGCATGAAAAAATCATTATTGCACACAAAGCATGAGAAAACCCTCGTTGCACTTGAATTATAATGAGTCAACACTCATTGAACATGACATATCATGATACTATACTTTATCCAATGCATTGGAGTGCTATAAGGGTGCACATTTCTTAAACATTTCATTTCATGCATAAGTGTGCCACATGGATCATAAAATATGGATTCATAAAACATAATCATTTATTCCACGATAAAGGAATGTGGAATTCATACATGAAATTTTTTAATCAATAAGTAAATGTGCATAAATGTGAATACCCATGATGGAGAAATGGGCATGGTATTCACTACACAATGGCAATGGCTTAGAAAAGAGGTGCGATTTCGGCAGCATAACATCGTGACGTAAGAATTCATAAAAAAAAGGTTGATGAGAGAGAAAGGGGTTCCTCGTAATATTTAAATATAATGGAAAGTAATGAGGTCATATATATAAATGTCACAACAATTGTAATGTAATTTAGGTTCATGATACAAGAGCATTGCTTGAATGTAAAAAAAGAGAGAGAAGTTCCTTTCGGAATTTCGGCATAGTAACGAGTGTACATGGGAGGCATTTAATGAGAGAAAATGGGTCTCCCATCATTAAAACAATAATAGGGTAGTATGGGGGAGGTTAGAAACCATACCACAACATTCATAATTGAAATTGAAAGGGAAATACAACTTAAAGAAAATTGACAAAAATGAGAAAGGAAGAAAAAAACCATTATGTGGAAGTGTGCTTCAAAAGGCTAGAGAGAGGCTTGTGAGAGGCTTCATGGGAGCTTGGGGCACCTTGGGAGGATTCTAGAGATAGTAGGGCAAAGGTTGGACGAACTCCAAGGGCTTTGAGTGAGGAGGGAGTGGGATCATGGGTGGGTTTATATAGGAAAGGTGAGGGAATTCATTATTATTTAGGTTTCATACCCCTTATGTTAAATTAATCCAAACAAAAAACCATCCCATGGTTTTGGCCAATGGTTTTTGGAAAAGGGAAGAGTAAAAAAATATTTTATAATTCCAAAGTACGAACTTCTTAAAATAATAAGGCTGCTTATGTGGAGGTGAGTCACACTCCCATGGAAATTAATTTAAAAAGGCAAAGTGTTGAATAAGTCTTGAGGGGTCCATTAATGCTTTGAAAAGTAATTCAAACAAACCCAAAATCACATTATTTTAATCTTAAAACATATATTGGCCGAACATAATGATTATAGTATTTTATTACATCACTATTGGGTCATTATGATGTCATAAAACACATTATATATTTAAATGGTATTTAATTTTTACCCAAAAATTTGACTATCTCATAAAATTATGAAAAACTCACCGTTGGATAATTTCGATGTCCTGATTCCAAAAATAACATTTCTTTTATCTAAATAATTATCTAAATATGTGAATTTTCACTTTTAAAATAAAAACCGACATTTATCGAAAATTCACGGGTTTTGACAGAAATGGCTTTCAAGCCTTAATAAAAATTTTAATTGCATTCATAAAATTATAAGATCATTTATATTTAATAAAAATTAATTTAATAATAATAATGATATTTTATTAAAATATTATTTAATTCAAAAATCCCGTAAATTAATAAAAATATATTTCTTAATTAAATAATAACTAAAAACACCATTTGTACTTTAAAAACTATTTACAATGTATCAAAAATGACTAGAAATTATATTCATTATTATATACAAAACAAATAATGTACGTGAACATAGTACTACTTATTTGTTACATAACCCCTTAAAACATCCGCATAAGACCTAAGGGTAAAGTGTACGATGGTGACAGACTCTTGGGGTGGCTCGGATAACATCGCTCGAGTGGTAATCTCTATCAACTACCACTTTTCCCGTAGACGGACCCATTCGAGCTTGAAATGGTGAAGCTCAGCTTGGGCTTGGTCAAGAGTGAAGCCCAAGCATGCCACCTCTTTTCTGAGCTCCGAAAAATGGGCTTCTTATGGGGAAATTCTACTGGATGAGGCCATCGCTTCTTTTGTCTCAGTAAATTGGATTTGTTATGGTCCTATATTTATACTAATCATGTGATCACTATTCAATGACTATATTAACAACGGTTAAAATTCTTAATATAAAACCAAAGAAGTTGACATCTTATAAAAATATTTTGCATAAAGAGACATTTAACTATATCAAGAGGGATTTTCCATTAATGAAACTTTGGGTCGTTACTTAAAACAAACTCATACAAGTTCTAAATTGACATTTGATGATGATACATGCTTCATCCTAGGGATGGTATGTCTCATCAAGTCACCATGTATAAATATATAAATATATATATTAATATATATATAGATTATCACTGGGAATAGGTAATCAAGCATATCATCCATTCGTGTATATATATATATATATATAGAGGTTATCCTTATCATTTGGTAATCATGCCTCTCGTTCAAGTGATATAATGTAAATGAAATGATGTAAGAATGCCTTGCATCCATAGGAGATCAAATAAATGGAACGAGGTAAGAATCCCTATCATCTATAGGAGATTATATAAATGGAAGGAGGTATCAATGCCTCTTGTCCATTAGAGATTACATAAATTGAATGAGTTAATAATGCCTCTCATCCACAAGAGATTATATAAATGGAAAGAGGTAAGAATGACTCTCATCCGTTGGAGATTATATAAATGGCATGCGTTAAGAATTCCCCTAATCCATAATCATTTACAATAGATGGAATGGGGTAATAATGCCTTTTATCTATAGTAATTTACATATATAGCATGGGTAATGAATGCCTATCATCCACAATCATTTACAATAGATGGCATGGGGTATGAATGCCTCCTATCCATAGTCATTTACAATAGATGACATGGGGTAAGAATGCCTCCCATCCATATTAATTTACAACCATTTTCATAATTATAATACAATGAATAATACAATACCTATTATGCATTTCAAACAGCTAATACAATGTTATAAATAAGGAAACCCATTCACATTCATACTTAAGTAAAAATGTCTTAATTGTATTAATTAAAAAGAAAAAAGTGATCACATTCAAGTCACAAGTGTACTTAAGGCATAACATGTAATGTATTTATAATGACATAGTTACACATTCATCTCCAAACATGAGGCAAAGCCTCTCACGCATGTCAGAATCCATTTCAAACACCCTTTAAACACTTCATTTATCATATGGTGATTTATGATCATAAGTAAGAGGTATGGACAAAACCATCCTAGATATGTCAAGTTCACTATACTATGACATTATTACTATCTTAACCTAAGGCGTGGCCTTACCACCCTAATCTATTTCTTTCCAAGTTTAACTAGTTAATACATTTCAAAGGAAAAAATATCATTTGGTATGATCCCTCCTACTCAAGGTCATAATGATCAATTTTCATAAACATGGAAAATTGATGTAAGGCATAGTCATTTCAATTATAGGATGTCACTATCTCACTTTGGTCACCCTAAACAAGGCCACTTAGATTACTTCAATGAAAGAAAACTTATCATGTGTGGGTTGTCCTATACAAGTAATCTCATTCACCTTGCCTTAACATGGAAGATTCATACACATGGAATAAAGAGAAGCCGATATAGTTTTAATAGGAAAGCATAAAATTCTAATAATACTTCATTAATTTAAAACTAAGGGTGGTGAGTTAATCAACTAATTAATGCATTAAGACCTAAAAGTTCATGGAAGGGGGACCCTACCATAGGGTGGAACCAAGATGTCCACTTCGAATCTTGGTAATTTTTAACTAAATGATGCAGCTCCCCCACTACGAATATGCATCCTGACATACGTGAAAGGACACCTAACCCCTATGCACATGACCTCATGGAAATGAACATGTGGAAGGCTATCCTTTCATATATACTTATATGATAATACATCTCTCTACTCACCTATGCATGGATATATATATATATATAGACATAGGCATACCTAGTCCCATACAAGTTCATTCAGTACCATGGATGAATTTCACAAAATGGGGGAACCATCATATACATATATACATACCTATGCGTATGCAGGTGAGTCACCTTAGATTCTAGAGACTTGAACCCACCATGTGGATGATCCAACAAACTAAAAAAACACTAGGGTCTCAAAATTAAAGTGGTAAGGGACAACACACCAAAAAAAATTCCATGGACTCGTAAACCTAAAAATACCCTAATATTAACTAAGAGACAAATGACAAATCATACCTCAAAATAAAGATGGCAGACCAAAATTTCCCTAACCATCCCACATTCAGCGTAGGTTGCTGAAACACATGATTATACGTCCCAAGAGATCTTCTATATGACCTTAGATAGAAATAAAGTCAAAAATCAATTATCACCAAACCCTAGGGTTTTGGACGAGATATGTAGGGAGACAGGGATACCAAATCTCCCTAGAAACAGAGAGGATAAGAGAGAGGAAGACTTACCATAAAGGATTGTGTATAGAATCGATGGAAATCCATCCAAAACTCATGACCAAAGGAGGTACCACGGTGGGGGGGTGTCAGAAGTCAATAGAGAGAACCCCTTGGTGGTTTCGTGTGGTTATGGTGAGAGAGAAGTGTAGGGATTGTTATATTTATTTGAATTTTATTTCTATTACAATTCAATTAATATCATAAATAGACCCAAATGCATGGTTTGACTAGCATGATTTTCCAAAATGTGTGGCACCCCCTGTCTAAGAGACATTACTCACATGGTCTATCCCGCATGGTTATACTAACCATGTGCATACCGTGATACCAACTATATCCCCTAAAAATAATCCACATGATTACCTATAGCGGGGAACACATATTTAGAAAAACCTTTCTCCCTCTACAGTTTTCCCAGAACCCTATTTCTGGGTCTGACACACTTGAAACTCACTGAGCCACCTAGGAATCTTAAAGAGCCTTCACATTATTCAAAATACATATGATTGAAAGGTTATAACTCACAAAATTTATTTCTAGATCCCAGTTTTAAAAATTCCTTATCTAGTAATTGAAAAAGTTAAAAAAACATTCATTTTTTAGTACGGTCCAAAACATAGATTGTTACAACCTTCCCACCTTAGAAATTTTCATCCCCATGAAGACTTCGGGTATAAAAAAACACCTCAACTAACTTATGAGGGGTCAAGAATGTTTGATTGAACCATCATGTTTCATTTCCAAATGTTCACCACACCTTGAAACATTTCAATGGAAAATGACACTTAAAACATTTAAAACTAGAGACAATGATTATTCTCTAACTGAAATATTGAAACAACTCTTACTCATGCATGTTAAAATAGATACACGATAACGTCATCATCTCATCAAGAATCCAACCAAAGGTACTTCGTACCTTAGGATTTAATGTTAAACAACAAAATTTCAAGAACGGTTCAAAGCACCATCAGAATTGACTTACATGAACACCCTTAATAATTTGAAAATGATCTAGGCGTGATTCCAAAAAATGGTTAAACGATCAATCCTCATCGACCACGAACCTCATGTCGATACTGTTGTTCATGGAAAGAACTGGCCGAAAAAACCACACTCTTCTTCACTAGAATACGTTCCTTAAAATGGTTCTTCACCAACTATAACCATTAAAAAGGAAAATAAAGTGTTAATTCAATATGACTGACTAATTAAGAAGACACTTGACTTAGATGACCAATTGTTTATATGCTGTAACACAGTGCCTTATCCAAAGGTTTCTCACTTTTAGTACAAACACATTCATCAATGCGTAGACCTAACATCCAATGACATCTCAAAGGTCAATCCATGAAGGAAACCACACATCCCACATGAAACACCAAAAGAAAACCACCCACCATGCTAAAAAACATTTAATGATTTCATTGCGATGTAAGAATGACACTCTCTTAGTGAATCTGGGACGATGACAAGATGGGGGAAATTGTCATCATGTAGAAGAGTACACTAAGAGGATTCAGAAGGTTTCCAATCAATCACACTAGACCACAGGATGGAAAAATGGTCAAACCACTATTTATTGACTTCAAAGAAGGATCTCAGTTTCACCTGCCAACATGTCATTTCAACTGATCAAAGCCTTTACCTCCCAAGTTTTTCCATGATTACTCCGGATTTAAGCATCGAATTCATGCAAGTACATCAGTGTTTTCCAGAGGTTTCATACATAGAAAACTAGATCAATTTCATGTTTCTGAGAAAACACCGTCACCAAACAACACAAGCAATCCTCAAAGGCACTAAAACATAAATTAGACATCCCTTAATGGTACTCTTTTGTTGGATTCCTTCTACCTAGAAGAAAAAAAAATTACTAAAGAAAACACAACACTCCCCGCCTTAATAGTGTCGTAGTCATCAAAGGAAAAGAAGATCAACTATCCGCTCACAAGCACGCTACTAAAAAAACACCGTAAAAAAGGTTTGATGTTCCTCGAAGTAAAACTCACATTTGTAAAAATCGATAATAAAAAACAAACTGATCGATGTATCAGGAACCTGATTATTTTTGAATTTCATCCCGAGATGTAGGATTAATTTATTATTAAATTCTCAGGTCACTCTAATTTGAGATGACCTAAGGCGGCACAAAACATCAATAAATATTTAGCTTAATGTCGTATTACCTGATAAAACCATCATCCACTACTGAGGAAAATTAAAGGTTAAAACAACCTACAGTGCAACCGACCATGACTAAGGAAGGTATAACCTACTTAAAAGAAGAATTAACCAATGTTCAATCCCATTACAAGGTCAAAGATAGAAATGACCTCCCTTTTGAACAAGGGCGTAATTTGAAAAACAAAAGTCTTACTCAGGACAAAGACACTCAAATAGAACCAAATTTCAGAAAAACAATTGACACTAGCAAGAAAATAAAATTATAAGGGGCACTACCTACAATGATATTTCCCCTTATGAAGAACAAGCATTGACCTGAGCATTGGGTCATGCCAAACATAAGTCACAATCTCAGAATCCAAACATTTAATTCATTTATAAACAAACATGCCTATGGAGAATGTTAGTGTTTCTGTTCCTAGGAAACTAAATTGAAAAGCTCAAGCTATCCATACATGATAGTTTTACCAAGTTCACCACTTACTATTCCATTTACAACCACTTTATATTTATTCCCATTTAATCATTAAGCATTAAAAGATCTAATACAATACCGTGTTCCATTTTTCAAAACAAATCACATACTAATTGATATGGTCAACAGCCTAAGGGAAAAACAAGAAGGTTTCACAAACAATTCTTTTAAACATTTATACATTAAATTAACTCCCATCATAAACATAAAATTTACAATTATAAATTCCATTTAAGTATTAATCCAACCGATAAAGGTTCCACCAAGACAACCTTGGTTTTCTAGAAAAAAACACATAGAAGTTTCTCCATTCATTTTAGATAAAAATTAAAGAGCTTTTACATTTATAAACATCTCACAAGGAATCATGACATTACATTTATTGTGGGTTTCCATTTACCAATTCATGAAGCATCCACACACTTCATTGATTGAAAATTGGTTCCCATTAATTGATAGCAATACAATTTCAGAATACAGCATGCTCACATACACATATATAATAGCACAGTTAGATGAGTGGCCATCAACTAATATATAAAGCACCCATACCCTTTATAGTTTGGACTTTGGCTCCCATCTATTTGAAACCAAACTCAATTAAAAATTTCAAACATCTCAAAATCCATGTTTCAAACATATGGGTAGACACCTACCAACATGTAAAGTTCCCATACACTTTATAGATTGGGATTGGATCCCTTTAATTAAAATCAATTAACTTTAGCATATTAATTTAGTTGCCTTTTACAAAGGTCCAAATACATGGGTTGCACTTTCCATGATATAAGGTGACCAAACACATTATAACTGAAAATTGGCTCCTGATGTAATTGCAATTAATTTACATATATCAAAAAGTACAAGATTCATATCACAAGGACTAACACAGGAGCATGGAATATAATCAAGAAATATAGAATGAAATTACATGTATCTAACTCGAAAGCATTCTATAAATACAGACATGGTAAAAATAGAAAATAATGACATACTAATCAACTGAACATGTTATAATAATAGGAAACCATTCTGAAAAATTACCTTAAGTAGGTAAAAATCTAAGAATGTCCTTATAACACCTAACTTCGAAAAACACTCATGGCTCAAATTCCAAATCTACCAGTATCCTACATATGTAACTATAAGGAATGACATATGAATGGAATGTGAATTTCTTAGGTTCCTATGATGCGGGATGTAAAGAAGAACCCTTTCCATGCCTTTCCAAGGGTAAATATTCATAAAGTTGAAAAATCATAAGAAATAGAAAATACAACTGTCACTTTAGGTAAAATCATATCAAATGTAATAGTGAACAATAGAAACAACAATTCCCATCTTTGGACACTCAGTCATTCTATGTATGTGGGGTGATCAATATAAATCATGAATATTAAACAAGTACCAAAAAATCCCTAATCTCTTATCTATTAACGCAATTTAGCAAGACAAAGGAAATGAAACATCCTCTGCTACAACTTTGTAATGTTCCAACCCAGATGACCACTAAACTGGTATCCAGACCGATGGGTCACATGGCCTCAAGTGCATCTCCCCAAATGCCAAAGGGTACTATATAGTATCAAGGGTCTCAAGAGGTTATTGTGGTGATACTATACCCTCACATCATAATAGCAAATCAGTAAAACAAAAAATAAATTGAAGATAATAGAGAAAACAATCTAATAGCAAGGAAGAAGAGACATAAGACATATAATAAATATTTTCTAAAAGTGTCCAATTCCATTTTAAACATATTATGAATGAAATGGAAATCTTAAAAATATGAAATAAAAAAAACAATATGTTTTTTTATAATTGAACAATACATGAATCAAATAAGGAAAAGAACTAAAAATTACTAAGTCAATATCCATGAACATCCTATGCTCCAACTTAGTCCTTTTATATTGACTCTAGGAATGAGAATACAACAAAAATAATTGTAAATGTTTCATTGTCCTGTGAACTTGACGGGTCTACTTAGGTACCCCGGTTGAAAGGTGGACTAATTAGGGTGTGAGATATAAATCTCAGTAGGATAGTACCAACAATGTCTAGCCCAATCTAGACAGCATAGTAAAAATTTAACAGTGTGCAGGTATGCAGTATTAAAAACATAATTTAATGTATAAAAAAACATTTAGGTTCATAAGGGAATCCTGATGGAAATAACTTCTTTATCCCTTGGATGGTATGTTTAATCAAGTCACCATGTACTAATATATATATCTATATTATCACTCGGATAGGGTAAAAATTCCTCTGATCCATTCATATACATATTTAAACAGAGGTTATCCATGGCATGAGGTAATCATGCCTCTCATCCAAGGAAGATTTTGTAAATGGAATGAGGTAACATTTCCTCTCATCTATAGGATATTATATAAATTCCACGAGGTATGAATGGCTCTCGCTTAGGGGAGATTATACAAATTGAATGAGTTAAGAATGAATCTCTTCCATTAGAGATTATATAAATGGACAGAGTTAAGAATGCATCTTTCCCATAGGAGATTATATAAATTGCATGAGGTAAGAATGTCTCTCATCCATTGGAGATTAAATAAATGGAATAAGGTAAGAATTCCTCTCTTCCATAATCATTTACAATAGATGGAATGAGGTAAGAATTCCTCCTGTCCATAGTCATTTACATAGATGGTATGGGTTATGAATGCTTCCCATCCATAGTAATTTACAATAGATGGCATGGGTTAAGAATTCCTCCCATCCATAGTCATTTATAATAGATGGAATGGGGTAAGAATGCCTCCCATCCATAGTGATTTTCAACCATTGTAATAATTATAATACAATGCATAAGGCAGTACCTATTAGGCATTTCAAATAGTTAATAACTTGTTATACAGAAGAAAACAAGTTCACATTCATAATTAAGGAAAAAACAACTTAAGTATATCGATTAAATAGTTACAAGTGATCACATTCAATTCTCAAGTGTACTTAAGGCATAACATTTTAGGTATTTATAATGGAATTGTTACAAATTCATTTCCAAACATGAGGAAAAGTCTATAGTGCATGTCAAAAGTAATTTCCAACTCCCTATAAACACTTCATTTGACATATGGTTATTTATGATCATAAGGAAGAGGTATGGAATAAAACATCCTAGATATGCCGAGTTCACAATCAAAAGTCATGATTACTATGTTAACCCACGACATGGCCTTACCACCCAATCTGTTTCATTTCAAGTTTAACTATTTAATACACATCAAAAGAAAACATGTCATTTTGTATGAGTCCTCCCACTCATGGTCTTCATGTTCAATTGGCCTAAACATGGAAAATTTATGTAAGGCATAGTCATTTCAATTAGAGGATGTCACCTTCTCACTTTGGTCACCCTAAACAAGGCCACATAGATTACATTAGGGAAAGGAAAATTATTATGTGCGCATCTTCCAATACAAGTATACTAATTCACCTTTCTTAAACATGGAATATTCATACACATGACATAAAGAGACATTGAGAGTTTATAAGAAATAAATTATAAAAGACTAATGATACTACATTAATATAATATTGAGGGAAGTGTATTAATCAACTAATTAATGCATTAAGAACTAAAATTTCATGGAAGAGGGATGCTACCTATGGGTGGAACCAAGCCATCAACTTTAGCTCTAGGAACATTCAAACTAAAAGCTATAGCTCCCACACTAGGCTTATGCAACCCCATATACATAAAAGGACACCTAGCCCCTATGCACCATCCCACATGGCCATGAACATGTGATAGAGGATCCTTACATATATACTTATATGAATATACCCATATCTACTCACCTACATATGCATTTTCACATATATATATATACATAGGAACACCTAGCCCCATAAATTTTCATTCACTTCTATGGATGAATTTCACATAATGGGGGAACTTATATATACATTTATACGTACCTATGCATATGCAGGTGAGTTTCCTTAGACATTGCTGACTTGAACCCGCCTCAAGGATGATCCAAAAAACTAAAAAAAACACTACGGTCTCAAAATTAAAGTGGTAAGGAAAAAAACAAAAACAAAATTCCAAGGACTTATAAATCTCAAAATTCCCAAATATAAACTATTCAACAAAGGGGAAAACTTACACTGAAAAAAGCCAACAAACTGAAACCACCTGAACTGCCTCTGCTTCAGTGAAGGTTGTCGAAACGTGTGGGAACACATACCAAAAGACGTTCCACATGACCTCTGATAAAAATAATCCAAAAAATACTTTATTTCCAAACACTAGGGTTTTGGCCGAACATGGTAGGGTACCGGGAAGACCAAATCTCAGCTAGAAATGGAAAGTAGAAGGGAGATGAAAGATTACCATGAAGAATTGTATAGTGAATCGGTAGAAATCCAACAAAAAATCATGACCATAGGAGGTTCCATGGGGGATGGGGGTCGTGCATTGAAGGGGAGAACCAATTTGGGTTTCACGTGGTTTTGGAGAGTGTGAAGGGGGAATGAGTGTTATTTTAATTTTAATTTAATTTCAATTCAAGTAATTTCATCAACAAACCCAACCGCACAGTTTGACCCCCATTAGTTTCCAAACCATGCGCAAACTATGTTCCACACAATGTTTAAGAGAATTCCCTCACACAGTCTATCCTGCACGGTTAGACTAACCATGTGTAGACTATGTGACAACCTCTGTCCCCGAAAAATAATCTGCACGGTTACCTATAGTGGGTTTCATGGTTTCAGACAAACCGTACACCCTCTAAAGTTGTCCAAAAACCATATTTTCTAGGTTCGGCTCTCCTTAAACTATTTGAGCCACCTGAGAAACTTAACTAGCCTTCACTTGAGTCTAAAATCATCAGTTTTAAGGGTTCCAACTCACAGAATTGAGTTCTGAATATTGGTTTTAACAATGACATGTTTAGTAATTGAAAAAGTTAAAAAAACCTTCAGTTTTTAGTCTGGTCCAAATCATGGGTCGTTACATCATCCATAGGTTATTCATGATGTTTTAAAGTTATATCTTTATTATCTAGTATTTGGTACTTAAAATGGTTGAGATGTTGTATTTATTAAATTCCTTCAATATTCTTGTCTTCGATTGAAAATCCTTAAGAATAAAAATCAATGTTTACTAAAATTGTTTTAGAAAATTGTTTTCTAAGATAGATTTTTTTCATATTTTCAAATAATTTGAATTTTACCAAAAAACATAAAATGAGTCATCTGATCATTTTTTGAATATGTAAATATATGAAATTTATTTTAATTTTTTAAATGTTGTTAGTGTTTCTTAACATATTCCTAATTAACTGAACTCTTCCCCCATCATTACCACTCAATGATTAAAATATATCTTTATATGTTTTAGAGGTTAATTTAAAAAAATTAATTAATATTTTGTAATTTTTGTGATTTTTATTATTTTTTATAAAATTGGAATGTATATTTTCCACAAGAAATTCTCAATGTGATCTTTCAAAATAATTACTCATCTAGGATTTCATCCAATTATGTTACTCATAGCGAGTAGGTTATTTTCTTCCATAATTCATATAATCTTTTTAAAATTATTCACATCAATGAAAACAAACTTTTATATTATGGATTTTTATAATTATTTCAATTTTTCCGTCACATATATACCTAGTTTCTTATCCTTTATTTTAATATGTTAATACACTCCTTATGAAAATGTATCAATAATCATCATTATGAAATTTCCATTAAATATGATATAAAAAATGATTATGTGAGTAATTTTATTTCCATGGGTAATTTTAATGTTATGAATTATGATTTATTTCCATTATTTAGAAAAAAATGATCATGAACATGTTTTAATGGGTGTTCCTAGATAGAACTACAATGCATTGGGTAAATCTTTAGTCTCATGGAACATGATGTATTAGATTAGGTAGAAATACTAATTCATTATAGGACTTATTCTATTATATCCTGGAATTAAAAAAGGTACATAAAATTTTTTTGTTAGTAAAATTCCTTAAAGCGAACCAGGGAACACACCCACATGGGCTGATGCTAGTCCCAAGAAATAGACTTTTTTATAGTTTCCTGGGGTTTATGAAATATAATACACTCTGCCCTGGCATATTGTTTCATGTTAAATTAAATTAAAAGGCTTAAAAGAATAAAAATAATTTTAATGAAATAAAATGAAATTAAAAAGGGAAAAAATTAAAATAAAAATAAATTAAGAGAAAACTAAAAATAATTATAAGGCGCTTAACCCATTATTATTATTATTTTATCCATATTTTTTTTTTATTTTTTTTCCTTATTTTCTTTCATATTTTTTTTTCCTTTTTTTTTCATTTTTCATTTCTTTCTATTATTTTTTATCTCATATCCTCCCATTCCTCTCCTCCTTTGCACAACCTCCCCTCTCCAGGTGGGGCACCTCCTTCCTCCTCCACTTCAGATGTCTGATCCCCCTCTGACTATCCTCTGATTTCATCATTTTTTTAAGAGTATTGAAGCTCTAGCTAAAAATTAACATCTTATCCAATTAGTTTTGGGTTCCATACTCTCATCATTGTACAATCTTCCATGGAATTGTTTTACCTGAAATCGGTAATTTTTTAAATCATGATATTTCATTCATTTTAGGTCCAATAAAAGGTTATCGCGTGACATGATGTAAAGTCCCAGATTTTCCATGTATTTTTTTAATTATATGGAATTATTAATAGTATGTGAAAATTGACGGCATGTGATTCTGAGGTCCAGTGTGCCAAAACTGAATTTCTGAACTTTTTTAAGGTATGTTTAGAAAACACGCGGGTGACATTTTCTATCATTTGAACCGGTGATCAAATTAAAAATACTAGGGAAGCGTTGAATCTGTAGTGCCGAGATTCCTTTATAGGAGGCTTCACTTCAACCAAATAAGGTCGGTAGAAAAATATAGTTTTCATAAAGTTAAATAAATAATAAAATAATAATGTTATTTTATTTATTTTTTTTCTTTTCCTCCAACGGACGAACGGTGGTGGTGGGACCAACGACATGTCAAGCGATTTCATGGATTGACTCCCCTTTATTTTTGTAACAACACTATTTGAATTTGGAAGGTTCATTAAATAAATGAACCTCATTAATTCTACATGTGTTACTCACCCTTCTCCTCTCATATTTATATGAATCTCAGGGAGGGGTGTTGTCATGGATTCACCAACCGATGAATCTCTATAAATGTACCACGACAGCAAACATTTGGAGGATGAGACCAGTTTCCGCAAGCGGTGATGAGGGCCACTGAATCACGAACCGATGACAACGACAATGGAGGTTCCGCTGATCATCTTCAGCAGACGTCTAATCTAGGTTGTGGGTTAATTTGAAGTTGTCTATGATGAGTTAATTTCTCTTCTACTTGTTATCATTTAACGCAGAGTGCATGGGACAAATGAACAAGGCCCGGACCCTCTTCCAATTTGTTCTTGATGTGAACTTTGGGGAATAATTTTTCCAACTCGACGGCAACACGAAATAGCAGTTCACGCTATGACGGAGGTATCCCGGAAGAGCCGTAGGAGAAAACGACATCAATAATAGACTATTGTAGTCTCTTCCGAGGCCTGTAGAAGAAACCGCCTGTGTGTTATGTCGGCAGTGGCTGACAGTGGCCAGAGGAGACCAATGGTGACCAGTCACAGGCGGTGGAAAACAATGTGCCATCGCACACCGTGGTGGCCAAGGGCCGCTGACCCGAGTCGGCTACATGGGATAAGGGGCGACGCCTGCAAGCACTACCATCGATAGAAGTCGTGGAAGAAGGAGGGAGGCGCAGCCCCATGCTGCACCACATTGGCAGAAACTAGTCATCCAAATGTTCGATTGTTCGTGCGATGGGGTAACACCCCAACGGCTGGAGAAATGGCCCTACAACCACAGGTCCGGAGGGACACAAGGGTCGGCCTTCGGGTAGACCAAGATAAACACGATTCGCCCAAGCGAGATGGACCCTCCAGCGTGCTGGACCCGCCGATGGGCCGGGCTGGATCTGTCTAGTGGGCCAGACCCTCCAATGGACTAGGCTGGACCCGCGGCTCGACAGGCCAGCGCGGGTGGTCCAATACCCCCTCCCCCTAGTGGACTTGGCCAACCGCGGCCCGAGCTCACAAACCACACCAGGCCGACCTAGGAGAGGTCTGGAAAACCCCATAACCTGTTGCGTCAGGCCGGTCTGACCGAGTCGGACTGGGCCCAGATCCAACTAGTCCGTGAATAATGAAACACCCGTAACTGACGAACCAAGTGTCTGTTTGACATGCTGTCAGTGGCGTTGGGACAATTTTTGGGATGCGACCCCTTTGGTATATTCCGAGGGGCCCAACCGTGCCGGGCTGGACCGATGTGTGATCACCTTCTATTCACAAAAAGAGATGTAACTAACTGACCGTGCATCTAATTGACCTGCCGTCTATGGCATATGGACCCTTATGACAAGTCGGTCTTTTGGATATAATCTATGTGAGTTTTGATGTAGTTTTTGACGTGACCTAGGTTAGAACAGACCTGAATCCAACCAGGACCTTTTTACAAAAATGCTCATATCTCACAGACCGGGCGTCCGAATGACGTGTCTTCTGTCACGTTGGGACCCCTATGATGGGGCAGTCCCTTGGGTATACATTTTTCGGGAATTTTTACCGGTTTAAATACAACCGATGGCTTGAGGAGTGGTTCTCCCAGAATCATGCATGTAATGAGTGGGAATCCAATGGCTGGTTGTGACTTGAAGAAGAAGAGAGACCATTACAAGTCAACATTAGAAACTCCAGAGTGGGATGATCTAGCTGTATGACTAATCATACCTACCTACGTACTAGTGTCCCTATGTGGATAATCATCTTGACACCCTATGTGGATAATCATCTAGTGAACCTGTGTGGATCAACAACATAGAGACCCTCTGTGGATCAATATCATAGTCACCCTATGTGGACAAGCATCATATAGACCCTGTGTGGATCAGCATTTTAGTGACCGTGTGTGGATCAACATTCTAGCAGCCCTATATAGATTAGCTATAGTGAGACTCGATGAGGACCCGCCTTATAGTGGCCTGTTGTGGAACAAAGACTTATGTCCATGATTGGACAAAAAATAGAACAACTTCATTATGGATAAGTTGTGTAAATTCTAAATGGAATAAGATGGTATATCTTAAGACTAATAATCTATATTCATGATCTCTAAATTGTTAACCTGGTGTGAGATGACTATTGCTTCATGCTTTGTGTTTGAGGTCTTGCTTTTTGGTTTTTCCTTGTGGAAATTTGGTAGACCTTCAGGGGTCTTAGGGTCCCTACTGAGTATTGTTATACTCACCCCTGCATGGGCTTCGCCCGCACCTTGTTGTGTCTTGTGAATATGATGAACTGCTAGGACGAGACTTGTGGGAGCCAGGACCAGGCGATACATGGAGGAGACAGACTGACATTGAGGGATGTGGAGATGATCTTTACCTACCCTTCTTGTATGATTCTCGGTGGATGATCCAGGATCTATTTTCTCTTTCAGTTGTACTTTTACTTTTCGGTTGGGCTTGTATTCCATCCCCTTTACTTTTAGTACACATTTTACTACACCAGTTTACTTCATGGTTGTTTCATATTCTATTATAGGTTTGTGTGTGTTTATACATGGTTAAAGTAAATTCCTTCCTGTTATAGGGATACACCTTTCAGTTCTAGTCAGCATCCCCTAGCCTATAGAAGGCAGAATTTAGGTATTCACAGCACGGGCCCCGTGGGATGGGTCATGAAAAAGTGTTATCAGAGGAGTCGATTCAACTAAAGAACTAGGACTCTGATAATTTTTAATGGAGACATTGTTGGAACCATGGTCGTTCTATTCCTGAATTAGAGTATGCTTTGTGTTTATTGTCAATCCTCAGTGGATGCTCCGAATGTGTGTCAATAAAGTGATCATACAGTTCAAGCAGACAACAGTATTGAAGGTGGCACTATTCTTCAGTGTTTTCCAATTTTTTTGACCTGAAAATCAGAAAATGAAGACATAGTTTGTTGGAAAGAGGAGGTGCACGTAAAAAAGGAATTGGTTTGAGAAATAAGGGAGGCGTGCGTGAAAAATAGTGGCATGTGCAAAAAACAGCGGCGTGTTCAAAAAACAGCGGTGTGCGTGAAAAACAGCGGCGTGCACGAAAAACAGCAATGTGAACAAAAAACATTGTGGTATGCGAAATGGTGGTGAGATATTTTATGCAAGATTTGTTTCAGAATCATAACGTCAATAAATGGAAAAGGCATGGGCTGCATGAAATACCAGGTGATGTGAGGGAAAAACGGTACCTGTACGAAATATTTCACACTGAATGAGAGGTTTTTCGCGCCTTAGTGGGTTTTGCGTGCGGGGTTCAGCGAAGCCTATAAATAAGAGGTGAAACCCCTCATTTATTACAGTTGAAGACATAGAGAATATCTGAGTGCTGATGCGCGTAAAATGTTCGTGAAAAGGGAGTTGCGCGAAAAACGTCGGGTTGTGCGAAAAAGTTTGAGTTGTGCGAAAAAGGCGAGGTTGCGTAAAAAAGGACAAGCTGCATGAAAGAGGTGTTGAGCATAAAGCTACACCTAAAGGAGGTTGTTGAACGAAATATTTTCTGCATGAAAAACAAGTATTTTTCACAAAAGTGAGATATTTTGTGCAAAGGATAGGAGTTGTGCGAAATCTTCAGTATAACCTGTTTGCGCTTTTCTAATTATCTGGTTCAGTTGTTCAATGTGTTCAAGGGCACCAATTCAGAACTTCAATTTAAGAATAGTCTCATGCTAAGTAGAGGTAAAGACTTCAATTAAAACCTATTGAATAGAATTTCATGTCTTTAAACTCAGTGAGACTTTACTGAAGGCAGTGAGCTAGGGGGAGTCAACAGGAGTGACCCGAGGGACAGAGTGATCTATCCCTGAAATTTTGTAAAGGCAGTGTTCTTGGGATAGATTGACTGTACCCAAACATTGTAATCCCCAAATAGTGAAGTTTAGTAGAATTAGGTACAACTGAAAACCTATTGGCGTATGCTCCTTAAACGTAGCCCCTTGTGGTGAATCAAGTAAAAGTGTTGTGTCAAATTCTTGGTTTCATTTGTTTGAAAAGATTAACAATTTATTACAAACGTGGGAACAAGATTCACAACTATAAAAATAAAAATTTGACACCATGATTCCCCACTCCCCTCTCAGGGTGTTTTGGGTTCCTTTAAGTGGTATTAGAGAGAGGTTGATAGTGTTTGATATGTCTTTTACCGCCATGGAAAATTCAGCCAATGTTAGGGGAGTTCCCCTCTTTAATGGAAGTAATTTTCAAATTTGGAAGAACATAATGATATATCATATAAGATACCTTATAATGGATGTTCTTTTTTCCACTATGCAAGTTATACATGTTACTGATCCAACAGGGCTGGCTATGATTGATGTAGATAAGAAAATTCTTGATGCAGATGATAAAGCATGGAATGCTCTCACCGAATCCCTTTTAAATCATATCTATCTAAAAGTGATGAGTTTACCCTCAACAAAGTCCATGTGGTCTAAACATGAAAATATATATAAAGGAGATAGAAAAGTGAAGGAGGTGAAACTACAAGTCCTACACAATAGGTTCGATGATATGAAGATGCATCCTGATGAGAATACAGACTCCTTGTTTAATTAAATTACTGAAGTGGTTGGATAAATTTGGGGTTTAGGAGAAGAAATAAAAGATGTTTACATTGATAACAAAATATTGAGAAGACTTCCACCCCCGTATAATGAAAAAGTCTCAGCCCTTGAGTAAAGAGATCTTTCCAAACATTCTCTGGATGATCTACTGAGATGCCCAGTGGCATATGAAATGAGAGTCAAACCAGAAGATTCTATGATTTGAGTGAGAAAGGAAATGGTGTTTAAAGCCATTGAGAAATTTAAAATATCAAAATATAGTAGTGGTGAAGATGATGAGGAAAACAAAATTCCTTCCTTCATTGCAAAGAAGTTCTAGAAGGGAAAATGGGAATTCAAAGGGAAGATACCTTTAAATTGCTTTCGATGTGGAAATGTTTGTCACATTGCATCTTAGTGCTTAAGAAAGATTGATGATGAGAATAGTGATGCTGAAAAAATTGAGAAGCCACAGAAAAGGTTTTTCAAAAATGGAGACTTCAAATCAAGAAAGAAAGTATGATGGACACTATTGAAAAATCAGAATATACTGGTGGAGAAAACTAGTTGACAACTAGTGCCAATCTAAAGTAGAAAATTAACGATGCTGTTAGTAAGCTTAAGATTAAATGTAAGAGTTGAAATAAGTGGAAATAAATTGTAGAAGACTCAACTGAATATGTTGACCAACTTAAAGATGAAATTGATCGACTGCAAGAATTTGTGAAAGTACTGTCTAAAATACATGAAATCAATGATGAAGTAGTGGATCTGAAGCTGAGAACTGAAGAATAGGAAAAGGTCAGTAATGACCTCACCTCCAGGCTAGAGGAAAAGTCCAAGACTTCCGAGAATCTTGAGGAGGAAGTTGTTGCTCTTGGGAGTAAACTTTAGAGAGATTCCATTTGAAAAGAATCAAGGAAGAAAATAATTTTTGGAAGGTTCTTAGATGATGAGTTGTTGGAGAGTGGGAAACGTGGATCTAATGGAGTTGAAATGATTTTTAGTGATCAAAGACCTGCTTTGATGGGAAATAGTGGATTCAGTTGTGAGGTTGAATCATCAAATGCTACAAACAAAGAGGTCCCAAATAAAGGCAAGCTAAAAGTGGATCATGGAGAAAAGACTCCTTAAGTGCTGAAGATGAATACTCCAATTAAATCTAATAGAAGAGTTGAAGACAATGCTCGATCATCCAATAATAAGGGTCATTCAAACTATTATCCCACAAAATAAGGTATGAGGATAATCAAAAGTGAGAAGAGATTTCCTCTCATGAAGTGTCAGTTCTGTGGATATCTGGGCCATACCATGTCTTATTGCGAAGAGGAAAGAAGATATTTGAATGAAGAAGATATGGGGGTTCAAAAAAGGAGAACAAATTCATATCCTAATTTTTTTAGAAGAAACAATTTCTCTGGATATTTTTTTCGTTGTTCTAACTTTTGTCATAATGCCATTGATTGAAGGAAGAGAAGGGACATGAAAATCTCATACTAGATTTTGAGACAAGTCAAAGATCATGAAAAAGACATTGTTTCTCTTACAAACATGTTTAATCCTCTTAATGAAGACTTCAACTATGAAGAACCCAAGTACTCAGATGAGAGAATCGAAAGGGCATTAGTTTTCTAAACTCAATCCAATTTCTCATGGAAAGAAAAAAAGAAAATTGAAAAATCCAACCTTGCAGAGGTGGCCCTCAAAGATACAAAAAGAAATAGCACATGAATTTTGGATAGCAGTTGTTCATCTCATATGATAGGTAATCCAGAACTATTAACGAATATCAAGAAAAAGTTCGATGGAATAGTGCGGTTCGGTAAATATGGATCAAGGAAGATAAAAGGTTGTGAAATTACTGAGATAACTAATGGAGAACTAAAGAAAATAGATGTTCGTTATGTGGATAGTCAACGTCATAATATTCTATGTGTGAGTCAACTCTATGAATCAGGACTTATAATCGATTTCAATAAGAAAGGATGCTCTATAAAGGGAAAGATGAGAAATTCACTTATGAAAGGATGTAGAATAGAAGGAAACCTGTATCAGGTTGATTGTAAATAAGACACCTGTTATATGACTATTGAAGAAGAAAAAAACTTTTGGCATCAAAGACTATCTCACATAAATCAACAAGACATGGAGAAAATATCAAAACTGAGGATTGTCGTGGACATTCCCAACCTGAAGCGTGAACGTGAAAAATCTTGATATGATTGCATTCGTGGGAAGTTGGTCTGCTGTTCATATTAGCCAAAGAAGAAAGGGGAATATCATCTTCTAGATCTCATTCATACAGACGTATGTGGGAAGATAAATATTTCTGTAACTCATGGAGAAATGTAATTTGTCATTTTCATATATTATTACAGTAGAATGGCATGTGTAATGGTTATACATAGGAAACGAAAAGTACTAGGATGCATGAAAACATATCATTGAATTGCTGAGAATGATACTGGATGAACAATCAATGTAATGTGATCTGACAATGGATGGGAATACACATCCATTGAATTTGAAAACTATATATCAAAAAATGGGATACAACATGAGGTAGCAGCAGTGAGAACTCCACCAAAAAATGGAGTTGTTGAACACATGAATCAACAGGTGAACAACATGGCACGATATATGATGATTGAGAGTCGTATTCCATGAAATTACTAGAAAGAGGTTGTTTAAGCTGCAATGTATATTCAAAACCATACATGACATTATATGGGGGAGGCCAAGACACCATATTAATTGTGGCATGGAAGGAAGCCATCTTTGAAATTTTTTCGTGTTTCTGGAAGTAAATGATTCATTAGAAACAAAGAAGGAAATCAAGGGAAGTATGGTGACAATGCCGATGAATGAATTTTCCTTTGATACTCAATGAACAGCAAACCCTACAAGTGTTTCAACAAGTGATTAAGAAGGATTGTGGAAAGAAGCAATGTTAATATCATTAAATAGAAAACCAAAAATGCTTCAGGGATTTCATATACTGATGTGATAGAAAGTGAGGAATAATGTTAACGCGGAGAAAATAAAAATACATAAATAGAAGAAGGTGTACAACACACTCATCAGTTGCATCATGAAGTTGACTCAGAAGAATAATTTGAAGAAGAAGCCTTTGCTAGAGATAATGCAACTGAACCACACAGGAGAAATTGAAGAGCTGAGATTGACCCATCTAACATAATTGGGGATACGAGTGCTCCCATAGAAATAAATAGGATGAAGAATAACACACAATCTGAATTTCTGTCAGTTGTGGAGCCATCCTCATTTGAAGAAGCTGTAAAGGGTGAATCTTGGGTGAAAACCATGAATGAAGAATTAGATCAGATTGACAAGAATCAGACTTGGGATCTTGTCCAGAGACCCGAAGGTCACAATGTGATTGGTACAAAATGTTTCTTCAAAAACAATTTTGATGAGCATGGAATTGATATTAGAAACAATACACAACTGGTATGTAAAGTATACTCTCAGATTGAAGGTATTTATGTTGAAGAAACCTTTTCTCCAGTTGCTAGACTATAGTCAATCAGGATTTTCATTACCATGGCACTCCAAAGAGGATATAAAGTATATGAAATGGATGTCAAGACTGCATTCTTGAATAGTGTACTCGAAGAAGAAGTATACATTGAACAACTAGTGGTTTTTCTTCTTGGTAATGATGAAACAAATGATTGGAAACTAATGAAAGAACTTTATGGTTTGAAATAGGAACCACGATCATAGTATTCTCGGCTGGATTCTTATCTCAAGAAGTTGGAATTCAAAATGGGAGGAGTAGATCACAATTTATATGTGAATAATTCTCAGAATGATCAGTTCATGGTTCTAGTTTATGTCGATGACATTATATTTTGAGTTAGAAGGAAGAAATCAGGGGATAAATTTTCCAGCCACATAAAATCAGAATTTGAAATGTCAATGATTGGGGAGTTCACATATTTCATGGGGATGCAGGTGACTCAAAAGAATGATCACAGTTTCATCTCTCTGGAAAAGTACGCTAGAGAGCTGCTGAAGAAATTTAATATGCATGAATCCAAAAAATTTCAACTCTGATTTCAGTTGGAACCAAACATGGAAAGCATGATGATGGGACCTCTGTAGATCCCGCCATGTATAGGAGAATCATTGGGAGGCTACTGTACCAGACAGCGACACGACCAGATATTGTATTTGCAACATGTCTAATGGCCCGCTTTCAGAGTAATCCAAAAGAGGAACATATGGTGGTAGTAAAAAGAATCACGAGGTACATTCAAGGTACTCATAAATTTGGGTTATACTTTGCCGCAGGAAGGGACAATGAATTATCCACATTCTCTGATGCTGACTTGGCTGGCGATGTAGTGGACAGAAATTCCACCGGTGGTGGAGCATTCTATATTGGGAATAAATGTGTTGGCTAGTTGAAAAAGAAACAAGAAATTACTTCTCTTAGTACTGCTAAAGTTGAGTATATATCGATTACAACAGAATGAACTCAACTTCTATAGATGAAGTAACAATTGACAGATATCGGTGATGAGGTGAAACAACCAAAGGTGATTTATTGTGATATTAAGAGCACAATTGATCTTACAAAGAATTGTGCTTAGTAGTCTCATAAAAACATATTGAAATCAGGTATCACTTTATCAAAGAAAAAGTTGAGCATGGTGTGATTAGAATGGATCATGTGGGAAATGATGAGAAAGTGGTTGATATCCTAACTAATCCACTGTCAGCGGTTGTGTTTGAGAAGCATCAGTTGAACCTCGTTGATCATCCACCACCTAGTGCATAAGGAGGTTAAGAAATAACCCTCTCCCCAGTTATGTTAACAATTTTAATCTTTTTCTGGATATGATGCACATTTATGGGGGAGATATTATCTAGGGATTGTATTGAGATGTTCAAGGAGAAAATACCAATCTATTGGTTTATTGCCAATGGTGGAGAAGGAATAAATTTAGGAAATTTTTTCTATCACGATGAGACATCGGTGATAGGATAAGAAGGAATACATTGGCCATGTAATGCTTCAAGGAAAATTTAAGATAAATGATAGGTCATCATTGAGATTTCCAAAACTCAGGATCCTAATTCACGCTTCCCCTCTTGTTTTCTACACTATGCATTTCTCACGTAGAATTAGAGTGTTGGCTGAGTTGACTCCTATGTTTTTAGTTTTCATGTGGCTGGTGCACTATTTAATTTATTTACTAATTACCAATAAACCCAAAGGGGGAGATTGTTGGAACCATGGTCGTTCTATGCATGAATTGGAGTATGGATTGTGTTTGTTGTCAATCCTTAGTGGAAGCTCAGAATGTGTGCCTGTAAAGTGATCATATAGTTCAAACATATAAGAATATTGAGGGTGGTTCTCTTCTCCAGTGTTTGCCAATTTTTTTGACATGAAAATTGGAAAATGAAGACATAGGTTGTTGGAAAGAGGAGGTGTGCGTAGAAAAGGAATTGGTGTGTGAAATAAAAGGGGTGTGTGTGAAAAAACAGTGGCGTGCATGAAAAACAGTTGTGTGCGGGAAAAACAGCAGTGTGCATGAAAAACAGTGGCGTGTGCGAAAAATAGCAGCATGCGTGAAAAACAGCATGGTGCATGAAATAGTGGTGAGATTTTTCACGCAAGAGGTATTTCAAAATCAGAATTTCAAAAAATGCCAAAGGCATGGGCCGCACGATATTCCTAGAGATGTGCGTGAAAAATGGTACCTGCGCGAAATATTCTGCACTGAATGAGAGGTTTTTTTACGCCATAGTGGGTTTTGCGCAAGGGGGTCAGTGATGCCTATAAGCAAGAGGTGAACACCTTAATTCCTTAAGTTTTAAGACTTATAGATGATTCGATTTCTGATGGGAATAAAATGTTCATGTAAAGGGAGTTGCATGAAAAATGCCGGCTTGCACGAAAAAGTTTGAGTTGCGCAAAAAAGGCTAGGTTGCACGAAAAAGGCCAAGCTGCATAAAAAAGGTGTTGTGCGTAAAGCTACGAATAAAGGAGGTTGTTGGGAGAAATATTTTCCATGAGAAAAATATCTATTTCATTCAAAAGTGAGATATTTCAAGCAAAGGGTAGGAGTTGCGCGAAATCATCAGTATAACCTATTTGCACATTTCCGATTATCTGGTTCAGTGGTTTAGTGTGATCAAGAGAATCAATTCAGGACTTCGATGAAAGCATAGTATCATGCTAAGCTGAGGAAAATAATTCAATACAAATCTATTGAAGAGACCTCCACGTCTATAAACTGAGTGAGACTTCACCAAAGGATGTGAGCCAGGGGGAGTCAACATGAGTTACTTGAGAGACGCAGTGAGCTATCCTTGATATTTTGTGAAGGAAGTGTGCCTGGGACATAGTGACTATACCCAAACTTTCTACCCCCCATCTCGTGAACTTTTGGGTAATTAGGTACGACCGACAAACTTTCAGTATATGCTCCTTGGATGTAGCCCTTTGTGGTGAACCAAGTAAAGGTGTCGTGTCAACTTCCTTCTTTCATTTTTTTTGAAGGATTAACAAGTTCCTACTAATGTGGGAACAAGATCCACCACTTTAAAAATAAAAATTTGACACCCTGATTCACCCCTCCCCTCCCAGGGTGTTACAGGGTCGTTCAAGTGGTATTAGAGGGAGGTTGCTGGTGTTTTATTGGTCTTTTACCACCATGGAAAATTCAGATAATGTTAGGGGGTTCCCCTCTTTGATTGAAGTAATTTTCAGATTTGGAATAACAGAATGAGATCTCATCTATGATTCGTTGGAATGGAAGTTCGTTTTTCCACTATGCAGGTTCTTCATGTTACTGATCCAATAGGGATGGATATGACATATCTTGATAGGGAAATTCATGATGCAGATTCTAAAGCCCATAATTCTCTCATTGCAGCCCATTCAAATCATATGTATCTAAAAGTGATGAGTTTCACCTCAGCAAAGTCCATTTGAGATAAACTTGAAAATATTTAAAAAGTAGATAGCATAGTGAAGGAGGCGAAACTATAAATCCTGCACAATAGGTTCGATGATCTTAAGATGTATCCTGATTAGAATGCAGACTCCTTCATCAATTGAATTACTGAAGTGGATGGAGAAATTTGGGGTCTAGGAGAAGAAATTAAAGACATTGACATTGTGAAGAAAATATTGAGATGAATTCCACCCATGTACAATGAAAAGGTGTCATCCCTTGAGTAAATATTTCTTTTCAAACTTTCTCTGTATTATCTACTGAGAAAAATGGTGGCATATGAAATTATAGTCAAAATAGAAGATGCTACGACACAAGTGAGCAGATAAATGGAGTTTAAAGCCATTGATAAACTGATAATCTGAAAATATTTTAGTGGTGAATATGATGTGTAAAAATACATTCTTTCACTCTTTGAACGATGTTCCAAAAGGAAAAATGGAAATTTAATGGGATGTTTCCTTTAGATTGATTTCGTTGTGGAAAAGTTGGTCGCATTGCCTCTCAGTGGTTAAGAATGAACGATGATGATAATAGTGATGCTGAAAAAATTTAGAAGCCTTAAAAAATGTTTTTCGAAAATGGATACTTCAAATCAAGAAAGAAAGTACCAAAGAAGAGTTTTTTATGTGAAGAGGAAGATGATGATAATGATTTCTGTGATGAAGAAGAACTAGAATTTAAAACTGGAAACCATGATTTCATGATGGCCACTGTTGAAAAATCAGAGGATACTGGTGGAGAAAACCAGTTGACAACTAGTGCCAATATTGAGTTGCAACTTAATGATGCTATTAGTAATCTTATGATTAAATTTAAGAGTTTCAATAAGTTTAAATCAATTGTAGAAGACTCAACTGAATATGTTGACCAACTTGAAGCTGAAATTGAAATACTGGAAGAATTTGTGAATGTACAGTCTAAAATACTTGAATTCAATGATGAAGTAGTGGATCTGAATCTTAGAATTGAAGAATAGGAAAAGGTAATCAATGACCTCACCTCTAGAATAGAGGAAAAGTCAAAGACATCTGAGCATCTTGAGGAGGAAGTTTTTACTCTTAGGAGTAAACTTGAGAGAGATTCAATTTGAAAAGAACCAAGGAAGAAAATTCAGTTTGAAAGGTTCTCAGATGTTGTGCAATTGGAGAGATATAAATGTGTCTCTAATGCAGTTGAAATGATTTTGAATGATCAAAGACCCTCTTCAACAAGAAATAGTGGAATCAGTTGTGAGGATGAATCGTCAGATGCTGCAAACCAAGGGGACCAAAATAAAGGCATGCTAAAAGTTGGACATGGAGGAAAGACTCCTGAAGCACTGAAAAAGAACCATCCAATTAAATCTAATAGAAGAGTTCAAGACTATGCTCGAGCCTCCAAGAACAAGGGGCATTTAAACTATTATCCCACAAAATAAGGAATGAGGATAAACAAAAGTGAGAAGACATTTCCTCTCAGGAAGATTCAGTTCTGTGGATATCTGGGCCATACCAAGTCTTATTTCAAAGTGGAAACAAGCTATTTGAATGAAGAAGATATGGGATTTCAACAAAGGAGAACAAATTCATATCCTAATTCTTTTAGAAGAAAAAATTTCAATGGATATTTTTTTCGTTGTTCTAACTGTGGTCAAAAGGCCATTGATTGCTGGCAGAGAAGGGACATGAACATCTCACATCAGAGTTTGAGATAAGTCAAAGCTCGTGATCAAGATAGTGTTTCTCTTAAAAACACGTTTACTCCTCTTGAAGAAGACTTCGACTATGAAGAACCCATGTAATCGGATGAGAGAATTGGAAGGCCATTAGTGTTCTACACTCAATCCAATGTCTCATGTAAAGAATAGAAGAAAATTGAAAAATCCATCCTTGTAGAGGTGGCCCTCAAATATACAAAAAGATACGACACCTGGATTTTGGATGGCGGTTGATCATCTCATATGACAGGTAATGTAGACCTATTTACAAATATCAAGAAAAAGGTCGATGGAATAGTGCGGTTATATAACGATGGTGTGTTGAAGATAAAATGTTGTGGAAGTACTGAGCTAGATAATGGAGAACCAAATAAAACTGAAGTTCTTTATGTGGATGGTATGCGTCATAATCTTGTAAGGGTGAGTCAACTCTGTGACTTAAGACTTATAGTCAATTTCTATTATAAAGGATGATCTATAAAGATAAATACGGGAAATTCACTTATGAAAGGATGTAGAATAGAAGTCAGCCTATTTCATTTTGATAGTAAAGAATACATATGTCACATGACTATTGAAGTAGAAAACAAATTGTGGCATCATAGACTAGGAAAAATAAATCAACAAGTCATAGAGAAAATATCAAAACTGAGGATTATCATGGAAATTCCCAACCTTAAGTGTTAACATGAAAAATCTTGTGATGCTTTCATTCGTGGGATGTTGGTCTGCAGTTCATATCGGCCAAAGAAGAACAGGGCATCTCATCTTCTTGATCTCATCTATACAGACGTATGTGGGCAGATAAATGTTTTCAGAGCTCATGGAGAAAGGTTCTTTTTCATTTTCATATATGATTATAGTAGAATGGAATGTGTAATGGTTATACATAGGAAAAGTCAAGTACTTGACGGCATGAAAACATATCTTCAAATTGATGAGAATGATACTAGATGAACAATCAAAGTACTGCGATCTAACAATTAAGGGGAATACACAACCATTGAATTTGAAAAATATCTAGAGAAACATGGGATACAACATGAGCTAGAAATAGTGAGAACTCTACAACAAAATGGAGTTGTTGAATGTAGGAATCGACAGGTGAATAACATGGCATGAACTATGCTGGTTGAGAGTCATATTTCCCGACATTATTGGAAAGAGGCTATTCAAGTTTCATTGTATATTCAAAATCGTACAGAACTTTATATGGGTGATACCAAGACACCATATGAATTGTGGCATGGGAGGAAGCCCTCTTTGAAATATTTTATTATTTTTGGAAGTAAATGATTCATCGGGAACAAAGAAGGAAATAGAGGGAATTACGGGGACAATGCAGATGAAGGAATTTTCCTTGGATACTCAATGAACAGAAAAGCCTACAAGTGTTTCAACAAGGTATTAGGAAGGATTGTGGAAAGCTGTGATGTTAAGATCATCGAAAAGAAACCCACAATTGCTTCAAGGATTTCATATGCTGATGTGATTGAAAGTGAGGAAGAAAGTGAATGTGAAGAAAATAAAAATATAGAAATAGAGGAAGGTGTACAAAACACTCAGTAGTCGCATCATGATATTGACTCAGATGAAGAATCTGAAGAAGAAACCTTGGCTGGAGAGAATTCAACAGAACCACATAGTAGAAATAAAAGAGGAGAGATTGATCCATCTAACATAATTGGGGATAGGAGTGCTCCCACACAAACAAGATGGATGAGGAATAACACACAATCTGCATTTCTGTCAGTTGTGGAGCCATCCTCATTTTAAAAAGAACCAAATGATGAATCTTGGGTGAAATCCAAGAATGAGGAATTAAATCAAATTGAAAATAATCAGACAAGGGATCTTGTCCAGAGACCCGAAGTTCACAATGTGATTGGTACAAAATGGATCTTCAAGAACAATTTTTATGAGCTTGGAAGTGTTATAAAACACAAGGCTCGACTGGTATAGTAAAGTATACTCCCGGATCGAAGATGTGGATATTGAAGAAACCTTTTCTCCAGTGGCTAGAATGAAGTCAATTAGGATTTTCCTTGCCGTGGTACTCTAAAGAGGATATAAAGTATATCAAATTGATGTAAAGACCGGATTCTTGAATGGTGTACTCGAAGAAGAAGTCTGCATTGAACAACCAGTGGGTTTTCTTCTTGGTACTAATGAAACAAAGGTTTGCAAACTAAAGAAAGAACTCTATAGTTTGAAACAGGCACCACGAGGTTTGTATTCCCACCTTGATTATTATCTCAAGAAGATGAACTTCAAAAGGGGAGGAGTATATCAAAATTTTTTTGTGAAAAATTCTTCTAAATATCAATTCATGGTTCAGTTTATGTTGATGACATTATATTTAGTGGTAGTGGGCAAAAATTAGTGGATGAATTTTCCAATCACATGAAATCATAATTTGAAATGTCAATGATTGGGGAGCCCACATATTTCTTGGGGATACAGGTGACTCCAAAGAAAGATTACACTTTCTTCTCTCAAGAAAAGTATGCAACAGAGCTACAGAAGAAATTTAAAATTTATGAATCCAAACCAATGTCATCTCTGATTGTAGTTCGAACCAAATTTGGAAAGCATGATTATGGGACCTCTATAGATCCCACCATGTATAGGAGAATCATTTGAAGCCTAATGTACCTGACAGCAACACGACAAGATATTTTCTTTTCAACATGTCTAACGGCCTGCTTTCAGAGTAATCCAAATGAGAAACATATGCTGGAAGTAAAGAGAATAATGAGGTATATTCAAGGTACTCAACACTTTGGGTTATACATTGATATAGGAAGGGATAGTGAATTATATGTGTTTTCTGATTCTGATTAGCTTGGCGATGTAGTAGATAGAAAGTCCACCAGTGGTGGAGCATTATATATTAGGAATAAATGTGTGGGATGGTTGAGAAAGAGAAAGGAATGTACTTATCTTAGTACTTATAAAGATGAGTACATATCCTCTACAAAGGCATGCACTCTACTGGTATGGATGAAGAAACTACTGACAGATATTGGTGATGAGGTGAAACAACCAATGGTGATTTACTATGATAACAAGAGCACAATTGATCTAATGAAGAATATTGTTCATCATTCTCCTAAGAAAATATTGAAATCAGGTATCAATTTATAAAATAAAAAGTTGAGCTTGGAGTGATTAGAATGGATCATATGGGAACTAATGAGCAAGTGGATGATATCCTGACTAATCCACCATCCGCGGTTGTGTTTGAGAAACATCGATTGTACCTCGGTGTTTAGCCACTACCTAGTGCATAAGGAGGCTATGAAATACCCCTCTCCCCAGTTATGTTTACTCTTTTTAATATTTTTCTGGATATGATGAAGGTTTATGGGGGAGATACTATCTAGGGGTGTATTGAGATGTTCAATGAGAAAATACCGATCTTCGGGTTTATTTCCAATGGGGGAGAAGGAATAAATTCAGTACATGTTTAGTATCATGATGAGATTTTGGTGATAGGATAAGAAGGAATACATTGGTCATGTAATGTTTTTGGGAAAATTTAATATAAATGTTTGGGCGTCATTGAGATTTCCAAAACTAGGGATCCCAATTCATGCTTACCCTCTTGTTTTCTACACAGAGCATTGCTCACATAGACTTAGAGTGTTGGCTGATTTGACTCCTGCATTTTTTTTCATGTGGCAAGTTCCCTATTGAATTTATTTACTAATTTCTAACAAACCCAAAGGGGATATTGTTGGAAATATGGTCATTCTACGAATGAATTGGAGTATGGTTTGTGTTTATTGTCAATCCTCAGTGGAAGTTCAAAATGTGTACTGGTAAAGTGATCATTCAGTTCAATCAGGCAATAGTATTTAAGGTGGCGCTGTTCCCCAGGGTTTTCCAAATTTTTGGACTTGAAAATCTGAAAATGAAGACATAGGTTGTTAGAAAGAGCAGGTGCGCACAAAAAATGAAGTGGTGTGTGAAATAAGGGAGGCGTGCACAAAAAACAACAGCATGGACGAAAAATAGCGTGGTGCATGAAATAGTGGTGAGATTTTCCATGCAAGAGGTGTTCCGAAATCAGAACATCAAAAAATGGAAAAGGCATGGGCAGGGGGAAATACCTAGAGATGTCCGCGGAAAATGGTACCTACATGAAATATTTCACACTGAATGAGAGGTTTTTCACACCATAGTGGGTTTTGCACATGAGGGTCAGCGACACCTATAAATAAGAGGTTAACCCCTCATTGGTATGGTTGAAGACTTAGAGAGGATCTGAGTTCTAATGTGCGTAAAATGTTCGTGTAAATGGACTTTTGTAAAAAGTCCAGGTTTCATGAAAAAGTTCAAGTTGCGCATAAAAATGATAGGTTGCGCGAAAAAGTCCAAGTAGTGAGAAAAAGATTTTTTTCACAAATCTCCGTATAAAGAAGGTTGTTGCGTGAAATATTTTCCACGCCAAAAATATGTATTTCTCACAAAAGTGGGATATTTCGCGCAAAGGTCAGGGTTGCATGGAATCTTCAGTATAACCTGTTTGCACGCTTCTGATTATCCGGTTTAGTGATTCAGTGTGTTCAAGAGCATCAATTCAGGTTTTCGATGCAAGCATAGTCTTGTGCTTATCAGAGGACAAGACTTCAGTGAAAATATATTGAAGAGACCTTCACGTCTATAAACCGAGGGGGACTTCACCAAAGTCAGTGAGCCAGGGGGAGTCAACAGGAGTGACCCGAAGGATGTAGTGAGCTATCCCCGAACTTTTGAAAAGGATGTGTGCCTGGGACAAAGTGACTATACCCAAACGTTTTAATCCCTAACTAGTGAAGTTTAGTGGAATTAGGTATGACCAAAAAACTATCGGCGTATGCTCTTTGGACGCAGCCCTTTGTGGTGAACCAAGTAAAAGTGATGTGTCAACTTCTTACATTCATTTGTTTGACAGGTTTAACAAGTTCCTACCAATGTGGGAATAAGATCCACAACTTTTAAAAGACAAAGTTGACACACTGATTCACCCCTCCCCTCTAAGGGTGTTACAGGGTCTTTCAGACATAGTGTTATGTGTTTTGAGAATGATTTTCAGTTTAGGGAGTCTAGTGTTAGTGCAGCGGCCGACATATCCATATAATAGGACCCAGAATTATGATTTCTAACTCAGTAAAAAAACACTCATTGCGTGTGTTTTTGAAATGTTTTTAGTTGAACACTTTTGAGTCAGATCAATAGGTATAACTTAATGAATATTGCACACCTATTTGTTTTCAGGATGCCACCATCAAGACAACCATCCATGATTCTGGAGAGAGTACACGACGACGACCCAACAAGCGAGGAGGCTTCGGTGGAGGGCCATCTTACAGTGTTATAACCTTCAGGTGGTGTACCAACAGCACCACTACCCATTAAGAAATCGTTTCCACCAGCCTCACCACTAGATGGTGCACGCTGACTGAGCACGTTACACGAATTCTAGCAGCACAGGCCTTCGAGGTTCCAAGGTGAGACAGATTCGCAGGCAGTTGAGGACTAACTAGAGTCTATGACCAGAGTTTTTTGCCTGGTTGGGACACCATCCGACCAAATGGTGATCCTAACTATTAGTTTTTTCCAGGGAGAAGCAGAGAGAGGTTGGAGCCTAGATCCCTAGAAAAACAACTAGATTACCATCACCTGGGAAGATTTCTAGGTCCTCTTCAAGGAAGATTTTGTTCCAACGACTCTATGCTCAGTGCTTATCCAAGAGCTAGTGCACTTACATTAGGGTAACCTGACTGTGAACCAGTACTCGGTGAGGTTCACTAACCTCTCACGGTACTCCACAAACAAGGTGAGGGACCCTTTCTTTAGGGAATGGACCTTCGATAATGGACACCGACTGGAGATTAGAGCTTCGATGGTATCTCTTAGAATCTTAACACATGATGGAGTGCTGGAGAGAGCACTATTGGTAGAGAGCTTCCTTACTGAGAAGACACCGACGACGAGACCCATCACTAGGAGACACGTAGCATGGTGATCTATGGATGGTTGTAGGCAGAGGACACATAGGTCCCTGAGAACCAGCCCTTCTAGAGGACAACCCCAGGACGTAGGGGGAGAGGTGAGAGGCTCATGAGGTAGAGAAGGCCAACATAAGATTATAATGTGCTTCACATGTGGTGGATAGGGTCACATGGATTGTGACTGTCTGACCAGCCACATTGATGACCCAAAGATGGTTGAGGGATCACTGAGGAAGAGTTATAGATTTGAGCGAGGTGGTCTGTAGGGTGGTTGATGTGGAAGAGGAGTAGGTCATGCAGTAAGTGGCAAAAACAGTTCGAGGTTCTACCACTACCATATCAAGGTGGTCCACCCCGACCATAGTGAGTTGGTGGATACGGACAATCTCAGCTCTAGGTGGCTGAGGCCTATGACCATGGTGCTCCATAGATGATTAGAGGTCTGATCTGTGTCTACTGCACCTAAGCTGTAGTACATATGGACACACGTTCCAGTTACTCATTCATTATCACGTCTCTCGTTCAGAGCTCAGAGATTACGGTGGAGACGTTGTCCTAATAATTATGATTAGAGACTCCTTTGAGAGAAGATTCGATGATTACACATAGGTGTCAGTAGTGTGAGCTTACTATAGAAGATGAGAGCTTTGGCTGGGATCTTCTTGTAGCAGCATCATGGCCATACAACAACATCATGGGTATGGAATGGTTATCCATAGTCTATGCTCAGATTGACTGTAATAGGTGCACAATGTGGTTTTCTCGTGACAATGGGAATTTTTTTCCTTCACCGGCTATAAGGGAACCTTTGCATCATAGGATGGACTTACCCTGAGGAGGGTGAAACTAGTCACACATCAGTTATCTAGACTTACCCTCGGAGTATTTGATTTTGAGAATCTGTGCTATCCTATAGTGGTGGACCAATATGTCAATGTCTTCTCTGATGATGGTTCAAGAATAACTCCTTGTAGAGAGGTGTATTTATACATTGGACTGCACCCCGGGACGACACCGATATCTACACTAGCATATTAGATGGCTCTTGCGGATCTTCGTGAGTAACGAGTTTATATGGAAGACATTTAGAGGAATGGGTTCATAAGACCCAGTGTTTCACCATGGCCGCCAATGATTTTGTTCGCCAATAAGGCATATGTGTGTTTTAGACTCTGTTTAGATTATTGGTGCCTAAACCAGGTGACTGTGAAGAACAAGTATCCACTCCCATGTATTGATGATATGTTTGATCAGTTGAAGGTAGATAATTTGTTTTCGAAGATAGACCTTAGATCAGGCTATCATCAGCTTAGGGTACGGGATGATGATGTTCAGAAGACGTCCTTCAAATATCGGTATGGACACTATGAGTACGTGGTTATGCCATTCATAATTATTAGATCCCCTTAAGTGTTCATGGTACTCATGAATAGAAGCTTCCATCCATACCTCTATCTCTTTGTGGTTGTCTTTATTAAAGACATCTTGTTGTACTCAACGATGGAGGAGGATCATTCCTATCATCTGTAGATAGTACTGGATACACTCTGAGAGCACCAGCATTATGGTAAACTCTCAAAGTTCTAGTTCTGGATATAGGAGGTCCACTTTCTTGGACACATTATCTTGTAGGATGAAGTTGCAGTGGATCTGATGATGATAGAGGCTATGTTTTCTTAGGAGCCACCAAGGAGTGTGACCGAGGTGTAGAGTCTCCTGGGGTTGTATGGTTACTATCATAGATTTGTACATGACTTATCTAGAGTATTGTCACCATTGTTAGTGTTGATGAAGACGGTACAACCCATCGTGTGGATGGAGAAATCCTATTATAGTTTCAGGAGCTGAGGTAGAGACTGACGAGTGCCCCCATCTTGAGGCTACTAGAAGAGGGTGTTGGGTATGTAGTCTACTGTGGTGAATCAGGGACCAGACATGGATGTGTCCTGATGCAGGGGAGAGTTGTGATCTCTTATGGTTCATGATAGTTGAGACAACATGGGAAGAACTACTCTACCCAAGAACTGAAGTTAGAAAAAGTGGTCTCTGCCTTGAGAATGTGGAAAAACTACTTGTTGGATGAATGATTTAATGTTTACTCTGATCATAAGAGTCTTAGGTATATCTTCTCACAAAATTATGTGAACCTAAGACAACAAAATTAGATATAGTTCATCCAGGACTATGAATTTGAGATAGTCTACACTTCTGGGAAGGGGATCGTAGTAGCAAACCCCTTCAGTAGGAGGTATTATCTACAGTTTCTAAGTGAGGTGGCAGAGAAGCTAGGTGCTTTGCAGATATCCATTATGGATAGAGATAGAGTAGCTTACCTCCAGTATCTGACTATCAATCACCAACTTCTTCATTGAATTTGGGAGGCACAACTTGGGTACATTGACTACGAGGCTCGACATGCTCAGATATCCTCAGGACATGCACCTGATGGATTTTCTGAAGGTGTAGAGCACATCATCCTCTTCATAGGACACACCATGGTACTAGTGGAGCTACTGGTGGAGGTGTTGAGGGAGTTTCATATGTCCCCCTTGGCGGTACATCCATGTGTGGCAAAGATGTACCAAGACCTATGGCGTCAGCACTGGTGGCTAGTGATAAATAAAGATGTGGCAAAGTTTGTTTCACGATGCCTCACATGTCAGCAAGTGAAGGCCAAGCATTAGGTTCCAAAAGGCTAAGTGCATCCACTTGAGGTACCAGAATAAAAGTGTGATGGTATATCCATGGACTTCATGACGAGGCTACCACAGATGTCCAAGGGACATGATCCCATTTGGATGATCATTTACCGACTTACCAAGTCGACCCACTTTCTACCAATCCAAGAGCATGGATCAGTAAATGGCTTAGGACACCTCTACATATAGGAGATTGTACGACTTCAAGGGGTGCCATCGATGATTGTATCTGACCATGAAACACATTTTACATCCGGGTAGTTGAAGGGATTATAGGAGGAATTTTGGACTCAGCTATGTTTGAGCACCGCCTTTCTTCCCTAGACGGATGGTCAGAAAGAGCAGACCATACAGACAGTCGAGGATATGCTTTGTTCTTGCATCCTATATTTTGGCCGCAGTTGGGAGGACAACATGCCCCTAGTGGATTTCACATACAACAATAACTATCACTCCACCATCAGCATGGAACTATTTGAGGCCTTTTATGGTTGACCATGTAGATTACCTCTGTCCTGGACAGACCCAGGGGAGTCATCACTTATGGGTCCAGATTTGGTATGGGATACAACTAAGAAGTTTAAGATCATCCAATAGTGGATGAAGACTACACATAGACAGAATAAGTCTTATAATAATAAGAGATAGAGACCTTTGGAGTTTGAGGAGGGAGACCATGTCTTCCTATGAGTCTCAACTCGATGAGGTTCACAGAAATTTGGTAGCTGCAGCAAGCTATCTATGAGGATCATTGGACCCTTTCAGGTTCTCAGCAGAGTAGGTGAGGTTGCATAGTGTCTATATCTTCCCCCACAAATGCACCAAGTGCATGATGTTTTCCATGTGTCACAGTTGAGGCAACACATGCATGTTCCATTGCACTTTACTGGCTATGGAGAGCTGGACATTGATGATGGGGATAATTTTATTAAGGTACCATTAGAAATTGAGGATCGATAGGGGCATGCCCTTCATGGACAATTGATCGCTCTAGTGTGCTTTCGCTGGCAGCAGGAAAACCTCTAGGAAAACACATGGGAGCGAAGACTAAGATTCGTGCTCAGTACCCATATTTGTTTCCTTAATCTATGTTGTGTCTTTTGAGGAATAAAATCCATATGGTGGGGAGAATGTAAAGCCCCAGATTTTCTATGTATCTTTTTAATTATAAAGAATTAATTCAAGTATGTAAAAATTGATGGTGCATGATTCTGAGGCCCGGTGTGCCCAGAAATAATTTATGAACTTTTTTAAGGTATGTTTTGTAAATGCACGAGAGGAATTTTTAATCTTTTGAACTTGAGCTCGGATTAAAAATTTGAGGGCACTGTTGAATCCGCAGTGCCGAGATTCTCTTAAGGGAGGCTTCGCATCGACTGTAGAATGTTAGGAGAAAATGATAGTTTTTAGACATTTAAAAGAATAATAAAATAGAAATGTTAGTTTATTTCATTCTTTTCCTCCAATGGACGAGAGAAAGTGGCGGGACCAACAACATGTCAATCCATTAAATGGATTGACTCCCCTTTATTTTTTGTAACTGCACTTTTGGAATTTGGAAGGTTAATTAATTAAATGAACTTCATTAATTCCAAGTGTGTTACTCACCCTCCTCCCCTCTTATATATATAGAGATCAGGGAGGGGTGTTGGCATGACTTCATCAAGTGAAGATGATCTATAAAAGTACCGCGTTTCCAACCACTTATAGGATGAGACCAGTTTCCACGAGCAGTGACGAGTGCCACTAAATCAGAAACCGATGACAACGACGAAAGAGGTTCCATCGATCGTCATCAGTAGACATCTAATCTAGGTAGGGGTTAATTTGAAGTTTTCTTTGACGAGTTAATTTCTCTTCTATTTGTTATCAAGTCACATGGAAGGCATGGGCCAACCGAACAAGGCCTAGACCCTCCGCTACTTCGTTCTTGATGTGAACTTTAGGGAACATTTTTTACAGCTCGACAAAAATGCGAATTAGCGGTTCATGCTTTGAAGGCGGTATCCCGGAAGAGTTTTAGGTGCAAATGACATAAATAACAGACCACCGAAGTGTATCTAGTGGCCTGTGGAAGATACTGCAAATGCACCATGTTGGCGGCAGCCGACAGTGGCACAAAAGCTCCGCAACCGTGGGGCAAGTGGGACACAATGGTTCTCTATTGGGTGGACCGGGCCGAATGTGGTCCGGTTAAGTGGGCCGAGCCGTGGACCAGTAGGCCAGTGTGGTTGGGCAGAGACACACCCGGTAGGCTGGGCCCACCACGACCCGGGTCCAAGAACCGAAATAGGCCGACCCCAATGGGCCGGACCTGGACGAGGTCAGGAAGACCTCAGGACCCATTGAGTCAGGTTGGTCTGACCATGTCGGACCGATTCTAGACCCAACCAGTCCCCGAATAATGAAATGACCGTAACTGAAAATCTAGGTGTCTGTTTGATACACTGTTAGTGGCATTGGGGCCCCTTTTGGGAAGCGGTCCCTTTTGCATATTCTAGCTGGCCTGACTGAGTAGGGCCAGACTGATGTGCGATCACCCCCAATTCACTGAAAGGGATGCAACTAACAGACCGATTGTTTGATCGATGTGCCGTCTATTGAATAAGGACCATTTTGACATGGTGGTACTTTGGGGATACTTTATGTGAGTTTTGAAAGAGTTTCACATGTGACCTGGTTTGGATCATACCTGAATTCAACCGGACCCTTTTTACAAAAGTGCCAATATCTCACAGACCGGGCGTCTGAATAACATTTTGTTCATCACGTAGGAACCCCTATAATGGGGCAGTCCATTTGGTATTCTTTTTGAGGGACTTCGTACCAATTTAAATTGGACCTATGGCTTAAGGAGCGGTTCTTCCAAAATAAAAAATGTTATGAGCTGGAATCTAGTGGCTGGTTGTGACATGAAGAAGAAGAGCGACCATTGCGGGTCAGCATAGAAACTCCAGAGTGATATGATCTTACTGTATGACTAATCATCCCTACCTCTGTACTAGTGACCCTATGTTGATCAGCATCTAGCCACCCTATGTTGACCAACATCTAGTGACCCTGTGTGGATCTGCAACATTGTGAACCTGTGTGGATCAACATCATAGAGACCCTGTGTGGATCAACATCATAGCGACCCTGTGTTGATCAGTATTCTAGAGGCCCTATGTGGATAAAAATTCAAGTGACCCTATGTGGATTAGCATACTAACAACCCTGTATGGATCTGTTGTAGTGCGACCCGATGATGACCTACCTTACATTGGCCCATCATGGAACATCGACTTATGTCCAAGAGTGGATCTATAATAGAACGACTTCTCTATGGATCATTTTTGGAACTTATAAATACAATAAGACGATATAGCTTAAGACTAATCATCTATATTCCTAATATCTAAGTTTTTTACCTGGTGTGAGTTGACCATTTCTTCATGATTTGTGTTTGAGGTCTTTCTTTTTGGGTTCTCCTTGTGTAACTCTGGGAGACCTTCGGGGGTCTCAAGGTCCCTACTGAGTATTTTTATACTCAACCCTGCTTTTGCTTCAGTAGCACCTTTTTGTGTCTTGTGAAGACAACGAGCCGCTGGGTTGAGACTTGAGGGAGCAAGGACAAGGTGGTATATAGGGGAGACGGGCTAATTTTTAGTGTTGTGGAGATGATCTGAACATACCATTCATGTTGGATCCTCAGTGGATGATCCAGAACTTGTTTTTTCTTTTCAGTTGTAATTGTACTTTTTAGTTGGGCTTGTATTCTGGACCCTTTACTTTCAGTACACTTTTTACATCACTAGGTTACTACATGGTTATTTATTGTTGTGTTTCTAGTTTGTGTGTGTTTGTATAAGTTTAAAGTCTATTACTTCCCATTATAGGGATACTCCATTTAATGCTAGTCACAAGCTCCTGGCCTATGGAAGGCGAGCTTGGGGTAGTCACAACACGAGCCCTGGGGGATGTGTCATCACACGTGAGGTATACTACAACTAATAGGTATGTTGCATATATTGTTTACCATAATTTATTTTCTTCCTTCACATCACACCATTGTGCACTCATCGGTACACACCGATGAATCCTAAATAATGCATATAAATTTATTTTAATGGGGTTGCCTTAATCTTCATGACCTTTTTCTAAGGAAAACCACTTTGTAGGTTGTTTCCATGCCATTCCGCACCCCTTTGGATGTACCTAAAATATTTTCCTATTTTCGTTCATCCTTGAATCTTTAAATTATCAATTATGTCTGCATGTGTGATAATTTGGGTGGAAGTTATAGATTGAATAAATTAGTAAGGATGAATCTTACCCAATGAATTTGGGTTTCGTTTGAATATGTTAAACCAAATTTTTTTATAAGTATTGTCATGTTTTTATATTATGAAAATGTCATTGCATTTTCATACATTGATAAAGTGAAGTTTATTTTAATGTTGGGTAATTAATAATAGTTGTGACTCTTGAGCTTGAATAATTAGTAAGTATGTGGAAATTAATTGTTAATTAAATGTATACATTTTTGGATTCTTGTTATGGGATATATATACCTCTATTATTATTTTAAATGAAATAAATCCAGGGAGAGAAAATGGGTCTGGTATTAAGAACACACAATTGTACACTTTGTGCTCGATAGGTTACCACACAATGCACTGAGAAAGAAATGTTTTAGGCTCACCAGGAAACGGATTACCTGGTATTTTTACTATACTAGTAGGTGATATCAGTTCCCTATAAGGAAAATAATGATAGATCCCTTGGCATGATGGATATGCCTACCCTTAGTTGATACTTGGTCCCTTACATTTTATACCCATGACAGACTCATATTTACAATAACATGAGTGAACCTTGGAGTTTTTAAAGGACCACCTTGTATGGGCTTGGTGTAATTGGAAATTTAAATGGATATACCATAGCGATACCTTAGGGGGAGGATTAGAATACACCTCTAAAATTGATGGTTTAAATATAAATTATGTTTATGATTTTATGGATACTGTATAGTCTTTACTTATACTTTCTGATACCTATCTTGTGCCATTAGTGCACCAAGAATTGAAATATGTATTACACCATAAGAAAAATCACAAGCTTGGTGGGTATGAAATTTTATTTGTCCTCTCATATTACTTATACCTTTCCATATATATATATTCTGCTTCAACAAGTATCTCATTAAGAAATCTGGATCAATATGAAGCATGTAGTATGGTATGGGTGTCTTCTTAGAAACCCATACCAAGTTATAGTTATATAATTTATTTAGATAACTTGCAGTTATTATATATTCCACAATATTATTTTTCTAAAACATGAAATTGAAAGGTTTGGAAACCGTGGGTGTTGGCCTACGGAGATTATATCTCACACACTGCTCAGGCACCATTTGGTACTAGAGTAGACTTTATACTCGAAGGTATCGATAATGGTAAGAGTGATTCTTATGATGTTTGATTTCTTTGCTATCTTGTATAGAACTTGGTGGGGAAGAGGACCGAGCCTTGATCGTGATTCCATGTAGCAGTTATGGGTCTTTTGGGAAGTTTTTATTATCATTCAAACTATTATTGTACCCCATACCCCCGACACTTTTATTTATTTACTTTTGTAATCAAACATTTACATCATCTTGGTTTTTGTTATTAATATTCATCTTCTGCATTTATTATTTACTCTATTGGGTCATTTATCTTCTTCTTCTATTGTATACTTTTTATCTTTGCTTCCCCTACTTGTTAAATATATTGTTTACTACTGTGTAAATCCTAATCATATGAGGGATTAGTCTCCCCTAATACTCACTCAAGACCCTTGTTACTAGTTAGAATCCTATGGAGTTTGGAATATGCAGTAGAGGTATTGTGGCCCACCGTCTCACAATAAGTTTCAGTGGAACTCAGGGTAGGATGTTACAAAATGGTATCATTCGAGGTTTTATTTTACTTTTTTCTTAATGTTTGGGTTATATAGAAGAGAAGGAAATAAGAATTTGGAATTTTCCCTATGCTTGGATATAGTTAACCCATGTATAGGGAAAACCTAAATTTCATAGGTTGGGGATTTTAGTTATTATTATTTCTTTTATTATTGATATGATTTTTCCATTGGGTGACATGATTGTTTTCTATTGTTACTGGTACTGGTGTTATTAAGATGATGATTTTGACGATTGAAACCTGATGACAAGAGGTAATTGAATTTATATGAATCATATTAGGCACTATAATAATTAAAATGACATTTATATTGCCATTCCATATCTACTTTCATCATGTATCATCCGGTGTTCATGTGTGTGCTGTTGTGTTTAGTTATAATATGTTGAAGTACTTTTTTATTATATATATAAAGTATTTATGGGTATTATTGATCAATATAAGACCTCTTATCTTACTATATAGACCAGGATCTTGGAGTGGGTTGTTGGTTATGTAAAATTCATAGGCATGCCATATACCTAACCTCTTTATTTTTTTCCTTACCTATTATTCCATGTTTAGGGAGGCCGTAAACATACCCATTTTGAAATGGGTGAATCACACCATTTCATATTTGCTATGAATTTTGAGAGTCTGGGTCTTTCCATCGATTAATTATACAACTTTATGTTACTCAACACAACTTTAGGGGTCAGAAATGAGGGCATATGCCACTTCCAGGAGATCCCCCTTGAAATACGTGGGTACCATTTCTTATAGAATTTCCCCATCCTCAAGATGAACTGATTTGATGTCATTCTCCCTATGGACTGGTTCATAACTTATCATGAACAATTGGATTTTTATCGTTGTCAAACATCCTTCACAACACCCAAGGGAAACACGTACAGACATAAAGGAGAATGGGATATCCAGACTGAACGATCTTTACCTAAGCATTTCGGGTTGGGAAAAGTGACAACTCAACTAGAAATTCTCTTTAAGATCCATCAAGGAACGTAGTTTGTAAAATTCCTTATCGTTCTTGATCGTTTCAGGGATATATTCCCTAACACTTTTTCTAATTTAACTCCCTTGAGGGATGATGAGTTCACTATTGAGCTAGTGATAGGTGCGACAGTAGTATCAATTCCTCCCTATAGGATGGTTCCAACATAGCTAATGGAACTCATGAAGTATCTTGAAGAACAAAAGTATAAGGGATTTATTAGACCTAGAAAATCTTCATGGGGTCGACCAGTCCTTTTATCCAAGAAGGTGGAAATAACCCTCAGATTGTTCATGGATTATGACCTACTGAACCAACTTATGGTAATGAATCAGTACCTATTATCTCATATAGGTTAACTCTTCGACCAGCTTTGAGGAGAAATTGTTTTCTCCAAGATTGATCTGAGGTAGGTTTATCATCTTGTGTCTGTGAGAAAATCATATATACAATGGAAAAATTTCTGGATCTGGTATGACTTGTATGAGTTTTTGGGTATTCCATTCAGTATGAAGAACATGAAAGTATTTTTCATGGCACTGATGAATCGGGTTTTCCAAGAAAACCTTATTTCATTTGTGTTAGTCTTTGTTGAAGACATATTGGTGTATCAAACTCTATAAAAGGACCATGAAACCCATCTTGAGATCATTATAAGTACACTAAGAGAGAACCAAATATACATAAAGCATTATAAATTACACTTTTAGACCAATAAGTTTCACTTATTAGGTCATATCCTAACTAAGGCAGGCATAATAGATGAAATAGTTATTTTGAGCACATTGGATTTCTGGGAGCATCCAAAGAATGTGATTGATATACATAGATTCTTAGGGATTGATGGCTATTGTTAGAATTTAATCATGGATTTCTTCAGCTTAGTAGCACCTCTTATGAGTATGACTATGAAGGGTGTGCAGTTCATCTGGTAAGATGTTAGTGAGAAAGATTTTCTATAGTTAAATGAAAAACTCATGGCATCTCTGATTTTGATTCTTCTTAAGATAGACATAAGTTATAATGTGTATTATAATTCCTCGAGATTTATTTTAGGAATAGTTTTGATGTATGGTGAAAGATTCATGGGTTCAGAATTGAAATAGTTGAGGCCTCATGAGTGGAACTATCCTATGAATGACCACCAATTAACAATTGTGGTTCATGCTCTTCACTGTTTGAGACCATAATTATTTGGAGAGAGTTTTGTTGATTGCACAGATTCTAAAATATTTAAATATATATCCACACAAAAATAAGTAAATTTGATGTAGTGTAGGTGGGTCAAATACCTACATTCATTCAAAATTTATATTTCTTAGAACCTTAGTAAGGGAAATGTTGTGGCTGATGCTTGAAGACAAAAAAAACAAAGACACAATCTGTCCAGGTAGCCAACAATGAGTGGAAGTTCAAGGCTTTGTTTTCTGAGACAAATATAGAGGTTTAAGATAATAATTTAAAATTATTTCTAAAAGATCTTATAATGAGGTCCTCTCTTCTGGAGTGATTCCACGTGCCATAGTTATTTAATCCACACGGTATCTTTTTTAGGAAGAATGTCACATGGGATAACCCACCTCGTGGTTGGGTTATTATTGGTAGTGAATCTCAGCTCTACTATGAGTGTGTGTGGATTTATTAAGATATTTAGGAAGATATTATGAGAGAATATCATGACACCGTTTGGAAGTTCATCCTAGAATTACCTTTTTTTATAGTGATATGAATCAGTAGTACTGGTGGCCAGGTATGAAAAAGAAAATAGTGTGTTTCATTACTCAGTGCTCCACCTTCCAGTAGGTGAAGGTAGAGAACCAGTGAGCTGGTGGAAAATTATATCCTCTTTATATTCCTGAGTGGAAATGGAATGTCGTCACCATGGATTTTCTCACATGATTTCCAAGATCTCCTTGAGGCAGTGATGTAGTATGAGTGGTCATTGATAGGTTGACCAGAGTTGCAAACTTCAGACCTATCTGGATGACCATATTTATTTATTATGTAGGGATGCTATATACTTAGGAGATAGTTTGACATCATGACATTATCGTTCTATAATGTTGGATTGGGATTCCCATTTCCCATCTCTATTTTGGAAAGGGTTTCATAAGGCACTAGGTTCACATGTGCCTTTGAGAACTGCATATCACCCACAGACTGATGGGCTGTCCAAGTGAACCATTTTTATGTTATAGGATCCCATGATGTCTGTATTCTTGATTTTTGTTTTTCATGGGATAAATATCATCCCTCAGTTGAGTTTTCCTCTAACAAAATATTTCAAGAAACAATTCAAATGGCCCCATATGAGGCCCTATATAGTAGACCGTGCCGTTCAACATTATGTTATATTGAAGCAGGTGAGGCTTCTCTTCTTGGTCCTCTAATCATTAAAGATACTTCTGAGAAAGTATAGATGATTATAGAGAATGTTGATATAGATCAGTCCAGATAGAAGTCTTATACAAATCATCATCATAGACCCTTGGAGTTATATGTGGGATATCACGTCTTTCTATGTGTTTCATTGAGGCTGTGTCAAAGTAAAATCAAGAGATAGGGGAAGTCACCACTGAGATATTTTGGGTCATTTGAGATAGTGGAGAGAGTTCGGACGATATCCTATCAGTTTTTGTTACCTCATAGGTATTGGTCCATGCGTGATTTCTTCTAGGTATCCCAGCTTCCAATGTTTAATCAAGACCCATATCATTCTTGTAACACTAACATCATCAAGCTTGAGGTTAATTCATCCTTCTAGAAGTCTCTAATTCAAACCATCGATCATATCAAGAAGGTTCTCCATGGAAGGTCTATTCCACTGGTTTGGGTGCTATGGGATTCATGGCTGCATTGAAGACGAGACATGGGAGTGGGAGACTAATGTGCATGCACAGTGGCCAAAAATTTTCTTAGATGGCATTCTAATATCCATGGAGGGGAAACTCAGGGACGAGTTATCTTAAAAAGGGTAGGTTCAAACATAATGTATTTAACCAAGGTATGGACTATTTGATTATTAGTATGCTTCATTAAAGAAACCCTAGGAACACGCCCACTTGACCTGATGATGGTTACGAGCAACAAACTTTTTTTATGGTTGGATGCAATTTATGAAAAATAATAAACCATGCCCTAGGGAAATGGCTCATGTTATAATATATTAAAATTATTAAAAGAGATAATTTTTGTAAATAAATAAAAAAATTAAAAGGGAATAAAAAATAAAAAATAAAATAAAAATAATTTAGGAGAAGAGTGAAAATAATTAAAGTGGGATTAAACCATTTTTATTATTTTTTCTCCTTCCATTTTGTTTTCATGTGTATTTTATTTTATTTTCCCATTTCATATTTAATTCTTTTTCATTATTTTCATTAATTTTTCATTAATTTTTCATTTTTATTTCCTTTCACTTATTTTCTTTTTTCCCTCCTTTCATCTCCTTCCTCTTATCTTGTGTATCGTGCTCCCCCTCTCCAAGTGATCTGATTCCCTCATACCCACCTTTATACACCCAATTCACCTTTTATTCTCTCCAATTTTTTCATCTCCTTAAGCATAATGATGCTATCATTAAGGGTTCTCATCCCAAAAAATAGTTTTGGGTTTCATCCTCTCTTCGTCATGCAATCTTCCATGGAATGTTTTTACCCAAAATTGGGGTTTTTGTTAAATGCTATCATTTATTTTGTTTTATGTTAAATAATTAATTGTCACAATATTTGGGGTTTACTATGACTACAAGGTAGGTCTCTTATGTTATTTCCTATCATTTTGTAACTTTTCTAACTTATAACAATTTTACAGCTCATTGGCGCCTATCGATGAATCCTAAATAATGTATATTAATTTAATTAAACATTTTTTCATGATATTTGTGATCTTTTTTTAAGGATAACCCCTTACTAGTTTGTTGGCATGCTGTTGGATACCCCTTTGGGTGTGCTAAAAACATTGGACTATTTACCTTTGGCCTTGAATCATTAAATTATAAATTACATTTAACACCCCGAGATTTTATGAAAATATTATTTTAATTTCATTGATGTCTTGTATTATATGCCACAACAAGTTTAGCTTGTACTATAAGCAACACCTTATTAGCTTGTAGTATACGCAACACTATTTTTGGCTCGTGTTACACACAATTTCAAGTTCGTTTGATAGAAGTTATTATATACAACATTGAGTGTATATATATATATATATTCAATGTATAAATATAATATGGTTGGATTCTGTTATACGCAACAACAATGGAGTCTTTCAATGCACACAACCTTAACTTGTCTTGCATTACTCGCAATCACAACCTTCTTTGATAGCATGTGTTGTACGCAATATCGGGTTTCACTAAACAATGATACATGGTTATAATATTATTATGAACTAGCTGTTATAAATTATATTTACTAAATTTTGAATTTTATAACATTATTATTCATCTTAAATATTTTCTAGAACATGGTATGAGAACAAAATAAATGTTTCGGGTAAAATAATTATTTTTCAAAAAATGCAATTTTGCCGCCTTTTGATGGCACAACCACATTAAATCTAGTTTTTAACATGTTTATAAGATCAATTTGAAAAACTAAAATTCTAATTTTGAATCAGGATATAAAAATTTATTTTTGATACATTTTTCATATTATTCGGATAACTTTCATATTTTAATGAATAGTAAAAACACGCTATATTTTTATTAAAAACAACTTTTTTCATCGTAATAATATATATTGTTAAATTATAATATTTAATGGCTTTAAAGTATAAATAGAATATATTTTTACCATTTAATATAATTTATGTCATTATTTTTGATTTTACATTGAATTCGTAGGTTAAATCAATTCAATCTTTTACAATGTTTTAAACAAAAACACGTTTTCATTCGACAACGGGATTAATTTTAATTTAATTTCTGAAACCTATGTGTATTGAATTTGAAAAAATATATTCTATATTTGGATTCAGTGGGTCCAAATTATGTTAATAGGTTACTTTTATTGTTTTTGATATTGTGAATAGTAACTACAATAATTTTTTATTTACTACAGTTAAAGGTCAATCGGGTAATTAAGGGTAAAAATAAGATTATAAAATTACACTAACACTTGAAAAAATCCTATTGGATGAATAAAAGTCGACCCATATCACCTAAGGGTAGGAATAGATTTATTTCATGGAATTTTTACCATGAAATAACATAATTATTATTAAAACCAAAGAAAGTGACAACATGTCACTTTCTTAAATCTTATAAGTATATTAATTATAATCTAGGGATAAACTTCATGAAACTTCAAACATGAATAGTATCAAGAAATATAAGAAAATTATCTAAATCATATGAATTTATGTATAGTTTTTAGGGATTAAATAATTATCATTAATTATGACACAATAGTGATGCAGAAATTGTTTATCTTGTGAAAAATCAAGAATATAGTTTTTATTAAACTAATAGTGACCATAAAAGGCACAAAACCCTGACCAAAATTTATTGTTCATGTAAATGTAAACCATAACCATCCAATGGTCGAATATTTGACCATTTGGAGCCTTATAAAATCAATTATGACACTTATTTTATTTTATTTTAAATGATGCCAAAGTTGTCACCTTCATAATTTAATAAATATAATAGTTTAAATATTGTGATTTTAAGATGATAAATTAGAGTAAAAGTATTATTGTGAAAGTTAATAGATTTATCTGAATCATAGTATTTTATTTGTAATTTTTATGCAATAAATAATTATATTAAATAATTATACAAAAATGTTGTAGAAATTATTTTATTAAGAGATATACCAAATAAATGGTTTTAAAAATATTAAAATAAATATTATATGAACTATTTAATGTGATACATGAATTTTATAGACAAATTTGACATGTTAGGAATCTATTAAATATTTTATTTCGAATATATCCTCTGTGTAGATTTTATTTAAATTCAAATAAATGAATAGTGTCAAATTTACACTATTGTTATTTTATAAAAATAACATATTATTTAATTGTTTAAAAATCACAAAAAAATTTAAAAATTATAAATTTAAATTTATGTAGTCTCTAATTTCATAAAGTATACAATTATGGAAAATTAAAAACACATATGTGATTATTTATAGCAATTTAAAATTTCTAATTTTATTACCACAAATAAACTTAAATAGATTAAATAAAGATAAATCAAAATGATAAGGTTTAAAATAAGATAAAAACATATCTAAATTTTATTGTTTGATGATATTATTACCCTATATCATATAATCTTCGAATTGAGTCATTTTTGGAGGTTTTTATGAGGGTTTTGAATTTATATTAAACTAATATTTTTATGGATTCCAAAGGTGCCCCTCTCCTCCCTTATAAAAGGGAACCTCCTACCTCTCTTCCTCACACCATTTTGAGCCTTGAATATCTGACAAAATCTACCCATTTCACTTCCCCACTTCCCTAGAAACCTTATATAGGTACTTTTCTTTTCAAAATACCAACCCTCGTGCCCTAAGAAGAAGATTAAAGGAGGTGCATCGAAGAAGAGGTAATCTCTTCTACCGATTCTTTCAAGCTTCCTTCTTCTTCAACCACTTCTTCTTTTGTTGTTTCATTATTATGTAATAACATCAGTATCAATAATATACTGATATGTAATTATAAATATGAAACAACCCCATTTCACCTTCTATCCATCCAACGGAAAATGAAATCACCGCGCCTGCGTACGTACGAAATACCATCTCCACGCCGTGGTGTAATCTGTTTTTCCAACACCCCCTTACATGGATTGGTATAATGGTGTAAAGAAAAACTATACATTGTTATTATAACATAATAATGATTCTGATATATTATATCATCCACTCCAATTCTATTCAATAATTATGGGAACGATATAATCGCTCGTGCGTACGTACGGACTACCGTCTGCACGACGCGATGAGATTCATTCTCCATGTTAACCATTCATTAATGATTATAAAGTATATATAATAAGTAATCATGAAATATATGAAATAATAATGATACTAGACTTATGTATATATATATGTATGTCATCTACTTAATTCCATTCAATTCAATAAGGAAACGAAAACAGCGTTCATGCGTACGTACGACCTACCATCTCCATGAACGGTGTATTTCATTCCTTTTATCGATCTATAATATATATGTATATGATGAATATATATTATATATAAATCATGTTTTACATTCTGGAATTATGTAAATCAGGATATAAGTAATAATATCAAGAACTACAAGTCGAAACACATACGATAAATGAAATGATTTTACCCAAAACGCTGCTTTAACATGGAATTTACAAAAGAAAGGGTAATATAAAGTCATAAGTAAACATATATGATATCATAATAATGAATATGATTATGTAATAAGTCAATGACATTATTTAAATCATTATACAGGACTTTCAGATCCATACGAAGTATATCAGACCTAAGGTAAGGGATAATTTTGCAAATCTCATTTTTATCCGAGATTTCTTATACGTAAGTATTTACTGGGGTTATTGTTATAATCCATGTCCATGTTTTATAAATGTTTTTTATGTATGTTTAAAGTCCATTTTACCCATTTTGACTTTTACTACATGGAATGTAAGGAATCTTTCTTTTGTTTACGTTACGAGGTACGTTTTTGACTTTTCTGGCAAAAGTATGAGAAGAATGTTTTTTTTAAACATATACAACATGAAATAATTTTTACGGTTTTTATAAAGCCTTATTTTCATGAAGATTTCTCCAAAATATTTAATGACTATTTTCAAAAAAATCCATTTCTTTTAAAATTGCATGACATTTTGTGGAAAGAGATTGATTTTGTAGAAGAAAGGATATTTTCTTCAAGAATTAATTTCAAGTGTTTTATCAAAACCATTTTTCATCTAAGATGACATTATTTCATATGTGTATGTTTCAAGTATCATGTCTCTATGATTTACATGGTTTAAATTTTATTATTATGAAATGATATCCATTTCTTTTATATGGATTACGTGATGATGGGATGATGTTTATGAAACCCATTTTATTTATTGCGTTATTATGAATGATGTATGTTTATTTTGTGGCACAAGTAATAATGATTTCATTATGAGATGGGTGGGACCTATATCTCCCTCCAATTAATTGGGTAAATATTTATATCTCCTGAGATAGACATGGATGGAATGGTATGTTAATCCAGTTCAGTGTTACAGGACTGAAATGAGGAGTGAACTCGATTCTGAAAGGGACTTTGTCCACCAAGATGGTCTTGGCAGTAATGCCTTGGCTACTATGGAAATCATAACATGTGCTGAATGGGTGCCACAATTACATGTTTTATTCCCATTATATTGTATAATGGTTGATGTTCAATTATGATATATTCCTTATGTACTTCAACGATTTATGTCTTTTCTTAAGATTTTGATGTTTAAATTTCATGTTCAAGTTTTTGCTTCCAAATGATTATGGATTGTTTTATGTTATCTATGTTTGACCTTACTGAGAATTTGAGATCACCCTTTTTATGTTTTATTTTCCCCAGAAAATAAAGATAGGTTTTAGGTAAGGAAACAAAAAGGGGAAGATCGTTATGGGAGTTGTTGAAGATATTTTAACATGATTAGAAGTTTATATTCCGAGTTTCCAAAGATACTAAACTATTACGATCCTTGTGTGTCTTTTTTGTTATGTATTAAGTATTCCACAAAAGTAATATAATGTCCATGTAAATCAAGATTTGGGTCTCTACAGTTTGTATCAGAGGAAAGGTTTAGTCAACCTTTGGAAACTAGGATGCGAAAATGTTAGTGAGATCCCTAGAGATATTTCTAAGGTATGTCTAGGTATGTCTCTAAGGATAAGTATACGTATAAGATATAGTCCTAGAACTATGGTAACGATCTTATAATTTAACCTAAGATGTTAGATATTGAGGGTACTCCCCCTTTACTATGTTGTTTTCCCGATCATGATTTTTTCCTCTCACACTATTCTTTTTGGGTTTTAGAAAAAGGCTGGAAACAGGAAGATTCACGATAATGGAGGATATGATGGACAAGAGAATGATATTTTTCATAAGAAACCAAATGAAATTGGATCTGGAGGTCCATATATAGTTATTATTCCTAATCAGCAATATCATAATATGATCAATAATCTAAACTTTGGTAAGTTTCGTGACTCAACAAATAAGAGAAAGATAGAGTTTCATGATGATCATAGAGGAAAAAAAGTTCAATTCCCCTAATGTAAATCACGTGGGAAGAGGCATCAGGGAGAATGTTTCAATGGAACTGGAAGATGCTTTAGGTGTAGAAAATAAGGACAGAAATCCAGTAATTGCAAAGGAAAAGGTTTATTTAACACCACGGACAAAGATAATGGTATTTCTAAGACATAAACAATGGTTAAATGTTTTAAATGTGGAATGTATGGGCATTATGAAAACTAATTCCCTAAGTGAAAATCTCATGAAGAGAATCAACATGGTCATATGAGTAGTATTTATTTGGATGATGATGAAGAGACTACAAATGAAATATGAGATGAAAGAAATGATGAAGCTCAGTCAGTGGTTTAAGAAGTCAGTGGAATGATTGTATGTTTATAAAGAATAATGTATGGTACTATGGAATAAAGAATCATCTAAGGATTGTTACACTATTGTTTTTCCTAATGTATTAGAAAGTATATGTTGAATTGTACCGGTAACCATGGAAGGTTATTCAAATATTTTTGGAAAGTAGATGATATGTGCATAATGAAGGGATAAGAAGATAATGAGATGTTTGATTGTATTCATGAGCTCATGACTGATAAAAGGACTAAGGGATATTATGGTTTGATTATATAGATTTTTTGGGATTTTTGTATGTGGAATGAGTTAGATTTTGATAGTATTCATTTTTTCACTAAGGTTCTATGGTAATTTATGTTTCAATAGAATATATGACTAAGGTATTCATGTATTTGGAATGCAACCAACAAGATATATCTTATGATATGTGTGAGATAAATGCTTATATTCACATTCTTGGTAGATAACCTTTCAAGTAATCATTTTCTTTATACTATGAGCTTGGACAGAAATATTTTAGATAAGCCTAAAGATTGGAATGGATTATGTTGTACATAAGTTATTATTATTTTAGGATAGAACTTTTTTTCGATATTATTGATGGGATGTTATAGTAATGCAGTTTTAGAAAAAGGACAACCTACAGGACGTGCGACATTCCATCGCGTCGGACAAGGATGTGGGAATTGAACCCACAACCGAAGTGTGACAGGCCTTTATCGCCTACCACTAGCCTATAGGAATTCCCTGTTTAGTAGAAACCAGTTTTATTATATTAATCATTTTGATATATGAAGTATAAGTCCATTTTAGGAACCATATATGATTAATCTCACTATAGATGGACTTATTTATTTTTTATAACATTTTCTAACCTTTTGTTTGAGATAGATGGAATGACCCATCATTCTATCACATGTGTAACACCCCATGACTTTATGAAAAATATTCTTTTAATTTCATTAATTTCTTGTGTTGTATGCTACACCAGGATTACCTTGCACTATACGCAACACCTTATTAGCTTGCAGTATACGCAACACTACCCTTGGATTGTGTTACACACAATTTTGATAATAGTTATTCTATGAAACATTGAATATATATATATATATATATATATATTCAATGTATAAATGAAATATGGTTGGATTCTGTTATAAGAAACAACGAAGGATTCTTGCATAACACGCAACCCTGACTTGGCTTACATTACACGCAATCGCGACCTTCCTCGACAGCATTTGTCGTACGCAATACTGGGTGTTACTAAACAATGATATATTATTATAATATTATTATGAACTAGCCGTTATGAATAGTATTAACTAAATTTTTAATTTTATAACATTATTATCCATCTTACGCATTTTCTAGAAGATGTTATAAGAACAAAATAAATTTTTCGGGTCAAATAAGTATTTTTCAAAAAAATACAGTTTAGCCACCTTTTGATGGCACACCCACTTTAAATCCAGTTTTTGAAATGTTTATTAGTTTCATTTGACAAAATAAAATTATTCTTTGGAATCAAGAAAAAAAAATTACTTTGGATAAATTTTTCATTTTATTCTGATGACTTTCATATTTTAATGAATAGTAAAAACACGTTATATTTTAATTAAAAACAACTTTTTTCATTGTAATATCTTATGTGGTTAAATTATAATATTGAATGGATTTAAAGTATAAATAGAATATATTTTTACCATTTAATATAATGTATGTTATTATCATTGATTTTATCTTGAATTCGTAGTTTAAATCAATTCAATCTTTGGCAATGTTTTAAAGAAAAATCCGTTTTCTTTCGACAACGGGATTAATTTTAATTTTATTTCTGCAACTTTTGTGTATTGAATTTGGAAAAATGGATTCCATATTTGGAATCAGTGGGTCCAAATTATGTTAATAATCTACTTTTTATTTTTGGGCATTGTGAATAGTAACTACGGTAAATTTTATTTACTATAGTTAAAGGTAAATCAGGTAATTAAGGGTAAATATAAGATTATAAAATTACCCTAACACTTGGAAAAATCTTATTGGATGACTAAAAGTCAACCCATATCACATAAGGGTTGGATTAGATTCATTTAATGGATTTTTTCCCTGAAAATAATTTAATTATTATTAAAACGAAAGAAAGTGACAACATGTCACTCTCTTAAATACTATAAGTGTAATAATTTTAAGTTAGTGATAAACTTCATGAAACTTCGAAAATTAATAGTCTACAGAAATCTAGCAAAATTATCTATAGCATGAGAATTTAATATTGAATTTTTTGGGATTAAATAATTATCATTAATTGTGACACAATAGTGATGCAGAAATTATTTATCTAGTGAAAAATCAAGAATATAGTTTTTATTAAACTAATAGTGACCATAAAAGGCAGAAAACCCTGAAAAAAACTTATTGGTCATGTAAATTTAAACTATAATCATCCAATGGTCGAATATTTGACCATTTGGTGTCTTATACAAGCAATTATGACACTAATATTATTTTATTTTAAATGATGCCAAAGTTGTCACCTTCATAATTTAATAAATATAACAATTTAACTATTGTGATTTTAAGATGATAAATTCGAGTAAAAGTATTATTGTGAAATTTATTATATTTATCTTCATCATACGATTTTATTTTTAATTTTTATGCAACATATAAGTATATTAAATAATTATACGAAAATGTTGTAGTAATTATTTTATTAAGAGATAAACCAAATAAATGGTTTTAAAAATAATAAAATAAATATTATATGAACTATTTAATGTTCTCCACGAATTTTCTAGATACATATGACCTTTTATGAATCTATTAAATATTTTAGTTCGAACATATATTCTGTATATATTTTTTATTTAAATTAAAATAAATGAGTAGTGTCAAAATTGACACTATTGTTATTTTATAAAAATAACATATTATAAAATTGTTTAAAAATCAAAAAAATATTTAAAAATAATAAATTTAAATTTATATGGTCTATAATGTTATAAAGTAAAATATTATGGAAAATTCACAACAAATAAGTAATTATTTCTTATAATTTAAAATTTAGAATTTTATTACCACAAATAAACCTAAATAGATTAAATAAGGATAAATCAAAATGATAAGGTTTTAAATAAGATCCAAACATGTCTAAATTTTATTGGTTTATGAGATTACAACCCTATATCATCTAATATTCGAATATGAGTCATTTTGGGAAGTTTTTATGTGGGGTTAGATTTATTATAAATTAATATTTTTAAGAATTCCAAAGGTGCCCCTCTCCTCCCTTATAAAAGGGCACCTCCTCCCTCTCTTCCACACACAACTTTGAGCCTTCAAGCTCAGCCAACCCCTGCCCAATTATCTTCTCCACTTCCCTTGAAACATCCTAGAGGTCCTGGTATTTTTCAAAGACCAATTTTAGTGCCCTAAGAGGAGGTCTCAAAGAGGCGCTTCAAAGAAGAGGTAATTTCTGTTACCGATTCTTTCACCTTTATTTCTTCTTCCACTTATTCTTCTTAGGTTGTTTCAATATTAATTAATAACATAAGTATCACTAATATACTGATATGTTATTATAATTATGAAACAACCCTATTTCACCATCTATCCATCCTACGGAAAACGAAATCACCGCGCGTGCGTACATACGGAATACCATCTCCACGACGTGGTGTAATATATTTTCCACCACCACCTTACTTGGATGGGTATAATGGTTAAATAATAACTATATATGATTATTGTAAAGTGATAATGATTCTGTAATAGTATACATACACTCCAATAAAATTCCACGATCATGGGAACGATATCATCACTTGTGCGTACGTACGGAATACCGTCTCCACGACGCGATGAGATTCATTTTCAATGATTACCCATTAATGAATGATTATAAAGTATATATAATAAGTAATCATGAAATATATGACATAATAATACTAATTTATTTATTTATATATATATATATTTATGTCATCTACTTAATTCCACTCAATTCAATAGGGAAACGAAAACAGCGTTCATGTGTACGTACGACCTATCGTCTCCATGAATGGTGTATTTCTTTCCATTTATCGATCCATTATATATTTGTATATTATGAATATATATTATATATAAATAATTTTTTACATTCTGGATTTAATTAATCATGATCTAAGTAATCATATGAATAATTACAAGTTAAAACACGAACGACAAATGAGACGATTTTACCCAAAACGCTATTTTAACATGAATTTACAAAAGAACGGGTAATATAAAGTCATAAGTGAACCATATATTATATAATAACAATGAATATGATTCTTTAATAAGTAAATAACATTATTTAAATCATTATAAAGGAGGTTCAGACACTTACAAAGCAAATCGGAACTAAGGTAAGGGAAATATCACAATCTCATTTTTATCAGAGATTGTTTATACTTTGGTATTTACTGGGGTGTATTTTATCATCCACATCCATGTTTCCTCAATATGTAATATTATTTCCATACACATACAATTGTTTAAATACATTTTTACCCTTCGGTGTGTTTTTAGTAAAGGATATGAAAGGAATCTTTTGTCGTTTTTCGTACGAGGCACTTTTTGACTTTTCCAACAAAAGTACGAAGAATAATTTTTTAACTTATACGACATGAATGGATTTTTAAAACATTATTTACAAGAATCTTCCTTAACAATTTTTCATGTTTATTTTTAATCAACTTCTTTTAGTTTAGAATTGTACGACATGTTAAGAAAGGAAAAGTGTTTTTGAAGCAGAAAGGATATTTTCCTCAAGAATGGAGTTCAAGTGTTTTATCAAAATTATTTTCCATATAAGGTAATAAAGGGTTATGTTTCTATCCCTATTATTACATTGATTTGATTATGTTGTGATGGAATTATATTTTTATGAATTCCTTTATCTTATATGAATTGTTTTATGATGTCACGATGTTTAAGATTCCCATTTTTATTACATGGGTTATGCTATGATGTATGGTTTCTGATTTTGTGGCACACATAAGAATGGTATCATTATGAGATGGGTGGGACCTATATCTCCCTGCAATTAATTGGGTAAATATTTTATATCTCATGAGATAGACATGGCTGGAACAGCAGGTTAAAACGGTTCAGTGAAACAGGACTGAAACGAGGAATGAACTCGGTTCAGAAATGGACTTTGTCCACTAAGATAGTCTTGGAAATGATCCTTGACTAATAAGAAATTATTCTCTATGATTATGTGTGTAAGCCACAATGATTCATGTTTTATGTCATGATTATTGGGATTACATTTCACTGCTATGATTTATCCCATGTTATGATATTATGATATCTTTTGCAGGTTAAGATTTCCAAAATGTTATGTTCTTATGAATATGATGTGATTGATATTTCTTTTGTTTACCCTTACTATGCATTTGAGCTCACCCTTTTATGTTTTCTTTCCCACAGGATATAAGTAATGGTTTTTGGTTAGAAAAATAGGGAATCTCTTTATGGGATATGTTGAATATCTTTCACCATGATTAGAAGATTACGTTCTGAGTTTCCAAAGACACTAAACTATTACGGTCCTTGTGTGTGTGTTTTTGTTATATACTAAGTATTCTGCAAAATTAATGTAAATTCCATGTATGTTAAGCTTTGGGTCTCTACAACATGATATGCTAACACTTCACGAATGACAAATTCAACTTCATTTCTTTATGAGATGATGTGGAAATTGTCCAAGGAATGACCAACAGTGAGACTATACCAAAATCAAGAAAGTATTTCTTCTAATTCCAATTTCTTCAACTTTAGGGAAATCATCTTGAAAACCAAAAATGTTTTCCTAGTGCCCTTATATCCAATGAATCAGATGGTACCTTAGATCATCACAAATCTATGGCTTTGTGACTGTTGACTTTTTCATAGCCATGTTCTCTACCACTCTCTATCAGAACATGATGGTTAGATTTCTCTTCCATATCAATATTTTCACCTATGTTATCCTATGTGGAAACCCAATGATTAGTTTATTTAGGTATCATTTACGTTTCAAAATTTAGTTTTTAATGTTATGTTTTGGTATTTCATTTTACAATGTGGGTTTCAATTATAGAAACTTTCAAGTAGAAAACCATGTATAACACCAACGAATTTCGAGGGCGAAATTCATTTTAAGGGGGGTAGAATGTAACACCCCGATATTTTGTGAAAAATATTCTTTTAATTTCATTGATGTCTTCTATTATAAACCACACCAAGTTTATCTTGTACTATACGCAACACCGCATTAGCTTGCAGTATACGCAACACTATTCTTGGCTCGTGTTACACACAATTTCAAGTTCATTTGATAAAAGTTATTCTACGCAACATTGTGTGTGTGTGTGTGTATATATATATATATTCAATGTATAAATAAAATATGGATGGATTCTATTATACCCAACAAAAATGGATTCTTTCACTACACGCAACCCTAACTTGGCTTGCATTACACGCAATCGCAACCTTCTTCGATAGCGTGTGTTGTACATAATATCGGGTTTCACTAAAAAATGATATATGGTTATAATATTATTATGAACTATCTGTTATGAATATTATTTACTAAATTTTGAATTTTAAAACATTATTATTCATCTTACATATTTTCTAGAACATGATATGAGAACAAAATAAATGTTTCGGGTAAAATAAGTATTTTTAAAAAAATGCAGTTTTGCCGCCTTTTGATGGCGCACCCACTTTATATCTAGTTTGAGACATGTTTATAAGTTAAATTTGACAAAATATAATTCTTATTTGGAATCAGGATATAAAAATTTACTTTGGATAAATATTTCATATTATTCTGATAACTTTCATATTTTAACGAATAGTAAAAACATGCTATATTTTAATTAAAAACAACTTTTTTCATCATAATAATTTATATGGTTAAATTATAATATTTAATGGTTTTAAAGTATAAATAGAATATATTTTTAGCATTTAATATAATTTATGTCATTAGCATTGATTTTACATTGAATTCGTAGGTTAAATCAATTCAATTTTTTGCAATGTTTTAAACAAAAACACATTTTCATTCGACAACGGGATTAATTATAATTTAATTTCTGCAACTTATGTGTATTGAATTTGAAAAAATGGATTCCATATTTGTATTTAGTGGGTCCAAATTATGTTAATAGGTTACTTTTATTTTTTTGATATTGTGAATAGTAACTACGGTAATTTTTTATTTACTACAGTTAAAGGTAAATCGTGTAATTAAGGGTAAAAATAAGACTATAAAATTACCCTCACACTTGGAAAAATCCTATTGGATGACTAAAAGTCGACCCATATCACCTAAGGGTATGAATAGATTCATTTCATGGAATTTTGACAATGAAATAATATAATTATTATTAAAACCAAAGAAAGTGACAACATGTCACTTTCTTAAATCTTATAAGTATATTAATTTTAATCTAGTGATAAACATCATGAAACTTCAATCATGAATAGTCTCTAGAAATATAATAAAATTATCTACATCATATGAATATATTTATAATTTTTTAGGATTAAATAATTATCATTAATTGTAACACAATAGTGATGCAGAAATTGTTTATCTCGTGAAAAAACAAGAATAGATTTTTTATTAAACTAATAGTGACCATAAAAGGCACAAAACCCTGAAAAACATTTATTGGTCATGTAAATGTAAACCATAATAATCCAATGGTAGATAATTTGACCATTTGGACCCTTATAAAAGCGATTATGACACTTATATTATTTTATTTTAAATGATGCCAAAGTTGTCACCTTCATAATTTAATAAATATAAAAATTTAAATATTGTGATTTTAAGATGATAAATTAGTTTAAAAGTATTATTGTGAAATTTGATAGATTTATATGCATCATAGGATTTTATTTCTAATTTTTATGCAAAAATAAGTATATTAAATAATTATACAAAAATGTTTTAGAAATTATTTTATTAAGAGATATACCAAATAAATGGTTTTAAAAATATTAAAATAAATATTATATGAACTATTTAATGTGATCCATGAATTTTATAGACACAATTGAAATATTATTAATCTATTAAATATTTTAGTTCGAATATATCCTCTGTGTAGATTTTATTTATATTCAAATAAATGAATAGTGTCAAAATTGACACTATTGTTATTTTATAAACATAACATATTATTAAATTGTTTAAAAATCACAAAAATATTTAAAAATTATAAATTGATATTTATAAAGTCTCTAATATCATATATTATCCAATTATGGAAAATTAACAACACATATGTGATTATTTATAACCATTTAAAATTTAGAAGTTTATTACCACAAATAAACTTAAATAGATTAAATAAGGATAAATCAAAATGATAAGGTTTAAAATAAGATCAAAACATGTCTAAATTTTATTGGTTGATTATATTACAACCCTATATCATCTAATATTCGAATTGAGTCATTTTTGGAGGTTTTTATGTGGCGTTTGAATTTATATTAAACAAATATTTTTGAGCATTCCAAAGGTGCCCCTCTCCTCCCTTATAAAAGGGATCCTCCTCCCTCTCTTCCTCACACCATTTTGAGACTTTATGCTCAGAAAATATCTGACCATTTCACTTCCCCACTTCCCTAGAAACCTTATAGAGGTATTTTTCTTCTCAAAATAGAAGCCCTAGTGCCCTAAGAAGAAGATTAAAGGAGGTGCGTCGAAGAAGAGGTAATCTCTTCTACCGATTCTTTCAAGCTTATTTCTTCTTCAACCTCTTATTATTTAGTTGTATCATTATAAAGTAATGACATAAGTATCACTAATATAATAACATGTTATTATAAATATGAAACACCCCCATTTCACCTTCTATCTATCCTACGGAAAAGGAAATCACCGCATGTGCGTACGTACGGAATACTGTCTCCACGCCGTGGTGTAATCTGTTTTTCCAACCCCACCTTACCTGGATGGGTATAATGGTGTAAAGAATAACTATACATAGTTATTATAACATAATACTGATTCTGATATATTGTACCATCCACTCAAATTCTATTCAATAATTATGGGAATGATGTAATCGCTCGTGCGTACGTACGGACTACCCTCTCCACGATGCGATGAGATTCATTCTCCATGTTAACAATTCATTAATGATTATAAAGTATATATAATAAGTAATCATGAAATATATGAAATAATAATGATACTTGAATTATGTATATATATATGTATGTCATATACTTAATTCCATTCAATTCAATAAGGAAACAAAAACAGTGTTAATGCGTACGTACGACCTACTGTCTCCATGAACGGTGTATTTAATTCCTTTTATCGATCTATAATATATATGTATATGATGAATATATATTATATATAAATCATGTTTTACATGTTTGAATTATGTAAATCAGGATATAAGTAATAATATCAAGAACTAAAAGTCAAAACACATAAGATAAATGAAATGATTTTACCCAAAACGCTGCTTTAACATGGAATTTACAAAAGAACCGGTAATATAAAGTCATAAGTGAAAGATATATGATATCATAATAATTAATATGATTATTTAATAATTCAATTACATTATTTAAAACATTATACATGAGGTTCAGATCCATACGAAAAATATCAGACCTAAGGTAAGGGATAATTTTTCAAATCTCATTTTTATCCGAGATTGATTATACGTAAGTATTTACGGGGGTTATTGTTATCATCCATGTCCATGTTTCATAAAAGTGTTTTTATATATGTTTAATGTCCTTTTTACCCATTTTGACTTTTACTACATGGTATGTAAAGAATCTTTCTTTTGTTTACGTTACGAGGTACTTTTTTGACTTTTCTGGAAAAAGTACGAGAAGAATGTTTTTTTTAAACTTATGCGGCATGAAAGGATTTTTAAGGTTTTTATAAAGCCTTATTTTCATGAAGATTCCTCTAAAATATTTCATGAATATTTTCAAAAAAATCTTTTTCTTTTAAAATTTCATGACATTTTGTGGAATGATATTTATTTTGATGAAGAAAGGGTATTTTCCTCAAGAATTAATTTCAAGTGTTTTATCAAAACCATTTTTCATCTAAGATGACATTATTTCATATGTGTATGTTTCAAGTATCATGTCTCTATGATTTACATGGTTTCAATTTTATTATTATGAAATGATATCCATTTCTTTTATATGGATTATGTGATGATGGGATGATGTTTATGAAACCCATTTTATTTTTTGGGTTATTATGAAAGATGTATGTTTATTTTGTGTCACAAGTAAGAATGATTACATTATGAGATGGGTGGTACCTATATATCCCTCCAATTAATTGGGTAAAGATTTATATCTCATGAGATAGACATGGCTGGAACGGTAAGTTAATCTGGTTTAGTGTTACAGGACTGAAACAAGGAGTGAACTCGATTCAGAAAGGGACTTTGTCCACTAAGATGGTCTTGGAAGCAATGCCTTGGCTACTATGGAAATCATAAAATGTTCTGAATGGTTTCCACAATTACATGTTTTATTCCCATTATATTTTATCATGGTTGATGTTCCATTATGATATATGCCTTACGTACTTCCACGATTTATGTCTTTGCTTAAGATTTTGATGTTTAAATTTCATGTTCATGTTTTTGCTTCCAAATGTTTATGGATTGTTTTATGTAATCTATGTTTTCCCTTACTGAGCATTTGAGCTCACCCTTTTTATGTTTTATTTTCCCCATGAAATAAAGAACGGTTTTAGGTAAGGAAACAAAAAGGGGAAGATCGTTATGGGAGTTGTTGAAGATATTTCAACACGATTAGAAGTTTATATTCCGAGTTTCCAAAGACACTAAACTATTACGATCCTTGTGTGTATGTTTTTATTATGTGTTAAGTATTCCACAAAAGTAATGTAATATCCATGTACGTCAAGATTTGGGTCTCTACATTAAATGCGCATGTTTTATAATTTGGGTTGAAGTTCCAAATTGAATAGATTATTTAGAATGAATCATAAACCATGAATTTGGGTTTAATTTGAATTTATTTTTACTAAATAATTATTGTTATATGTCTTGTCATGATTTTATATTACTAAATTTTATTTCCTATACTTACACTAATATAGTGCTAGTTTTTTTAATATTGTGTTATTATTATTAAATGTGGTTATAGGGTTTGAATAATTAGTATGAACATGTAATTAAATGGTGAATTAAATGGAGGAATTTATGAATTAATGTTCTATGATATATATACCTCTCTTATTGTTTCAAATGAAATCAGACCAAGGAGATAATGTGGGACCCAAATTAAGAACCCATAATTGGACTGTCTATGCACAATAAGATACAATATAAGACATTGAGGAAGTGATTTTTTAGGATTGCCAAGAAAGGGATTCCCCAGTAGTTTTACTATAATATTGGTTGATTAGGGTTCCCAATGGGGTAGATGAGGATATAACCAATATAAAGACGGCTATACCAAGCCTTGGTCGATGCTAATTCCCTTACGTGTGATACCCAGGATGGACTCATAGTTACCACACCACTACCAATACATGGACATTCAAAAGGATCACCTTGGACGGGCTCCATGGAATGGGATATTTAAATAGATGTACCATAGCAATAGCTCTTGGATGGTCCCTGACTCCACCTCTGAAATTAGTGGTTTAAATATAAATTATGGTGATCTGTTTATTGATACTTCATAGGGTTTCATTATTACTTGTGATACCTCTCTTGTTCCTTTAGTGAGGACAGTTTTTTATATGGATTATACCCCAAGACAAAGCACCAGCTTGGGGGTATTCCATTTTCTTTGTTATTTCATTTTACTAAGACCTTTATATATATATTCTACTTTACTAGGTATCCCATTCAGACATCTGAATTATGTTGAGGTAGGTGGTATGGAACGGTGTCCAATTCGGATCCCAAGCCAAGTAATAGTTATTTAATTTATTTAAATAACTTCCACTTATTATATATGGAACATTTTTATATTTCTAAAACATGAAATGGAAATGTTTATACATCATGGGTGCCGAGCTACTGAGATTATATTTTACACCTTTCTTGGGAAATAATTGGTAACTGAGTAGACTTTATATTCATAGGTATATATAATGGGAAGTGTGATGCTTTTGATGTTTGATTACTTTTCTTTCTTGGTTTGAGTATTGGGGGTATGTGATCAATCCTTGCTTGAGATATCATGTGGTAGTTCTTGATATTTTTGGAATTTTTGTTAGCAAGCAGTCTATTATTGTACCCAGTACCACTGTACATTTATTTATTTACATTTGGAACCATACATTGACTTTATCATGGTATCTTTTATGACTATTCATCTTCTATGGTAATTTTTCATTCTGCAGGGTCATTTATCTACTTCTTCTTCTCTATGATTTTTCTATGCTTCCACTACTTGTTACATATATTCTTTTCCAGTCTAAAAATGCTTATGATATGAGGGAATAGTCTCCCCACATACTCACCCAATGCCCTTGCTACTAGTTTCCAACATCTGGTGTTTGGGGAGTTGCGCTTGAGGTCTTGTGGGCCACCATATTGGGACCGGTATCACTGGCACTCGGGGTGGGACACTACATATTACACTATGTAATATTATCTATAAAGTTATACTAGACTCATGTTTACTTTATCTTATTTGTTGTTTCCACATTTCCTATGATGATATGATCTTATGATACCATGCTATTTATTTATCGTTCTATGAAATTACTCATGAGACATCTCTTTTATGATAAAATATTATAATATAAGCCACATGATATTTTTACTTATCATGTTTATTCACTTACATGGGTTTATAGACCACCCCATTCTTTTATCTATTGATAAGGTTATGTTAAGAAGTTTAAGGAGAGTGAATGGATTTTAGGATATCACTATGGAAAATAAAATAAGGATTATATGTTTTAGTTTGATTTAAGGTATTATGATCCTAGTCTTATAAATTCTCTAGGCCAATATGATCATTTTATTTTATTTTTTTGTATTTATGTTTGATAATAATGTAATAATATATAAAAAGGATTTGGTCACCATAGTCAGTATTAGATAAATTTTTTAGTTAATCTTCAGAAACTAGGATTAAAAGCATTTATTAAGAACCATAGAGATAAGTCTAAGGATACGACTAACTACATAAAATATCATGGGACTTTGGTGAAGTATAGAGAGATTGGTTATTGAGAAAATAAATCCTTTTATAGATACTACATGAAGATTTGGTTCTAGAACATATATTCATATTGGTAATAACTCGAACAAAGGATCCTCATGCTAAGCTCATGTGTTACCTATTACCCAACAATGGTCCTTACTACGAAATGGGTTTTATTCTCCCTGAGTGATATGACATGGAAATTAAAAAAGTCTTTATAAACCATCATGAATTATTTGAATAGATAATTATCATGGATCACCAATGATAAACCAATGCTGTATTAGATTTATAGAAATGTTTCTTGATTTTTACATCTCATAAATAGATGATTATGATAATATTTTCTTCAACTGTTATTATTTTTTCTCACAATACGCTTTATGGTTTTTGTGAATTACATGATCTATATAGATGTGTGTTAACTTTGAACGTGAAAGAATTTTTTTGATGAGAAACCAAATGGGATGAGGACTGGAGTGATGGATACTATTATTATACCTAATCATCTATCAAAATATATGATTAACAAAATGAACTTCAGTGAGATTAAAAACATGCCAAATAAGAGGAGCACACACATTTATGAATGTTTAGGTGGTAATTCACATAGGTTAATGAGGATTAAGCTTCCAAAAAGGTAGGTTGGGAGATTTTCGGCCTAGATTATTATCTCAATTGGAGGGGAATATATTTTTTTATGTGGAAATGGTGATGATAGGGAAATGAATTGATAATGAATTTTAGGTATTATATGTGCAGGAATTGGAATTATCTATGTTATTTACATCAAATAAGGGTTATCACCCAGACCAATGAAGGACATAGATTATAGAAATCATTTATGTAAAAGGGTTGAATTATTTACGTATTGGACATCATGAATTATAATGTGCATGTGTTATTTAAAATGATATTTTGGTTATAATAACCATGAAACCTCAAAGGATTGTCATGATTTTGGAAACATATATGTATTCATGTTATATTACCATAAGAGTAATGTATAAAATCATTGGGTAATGATTTTAAGGTTGATCATAAGTATAACTTCCAAGATAACTCTTTTTAGGTTTTATGTAATTCAATTTTGAGTTGACTATTGATTTTTTGGGATATGTTTTATTAGGTAGATGTATATATATATATATATTGGAGGAATGGTATTTAATTTTGGACATGTATATTGAATGGTTTTAATTATAAACACTAATGGAATGGATTAAGCTGAACTTTGGGAGTCACTATTGAAGAATTAGAGATTAATGAATTATATATGAAAACTTTTTCTATCAAATTTTGTTATACTAAATATATGAGGAATATATTTTTATTATTTTTTGGATTATGTGATCTATTAAATGTTAATTTTAGTACACCAGGCACAAAGAATAATTTTCAATAATCATCATTTGAATGAATAGGTGATATTGTGGAGGAAATTTATTAAAGGAAGACGTCATAATTTTCAAGTAATTATATTATCATTTTCTCAGAGTCAATATTGAAATATAATTTCCTAACAATAGGAAAAATATCTTGAAACAAAAATATTATCTTATTACTTTAATATAACATGACTAAATATTCTTTTAATTCATAAGACATGTATGGTTTTATGGTCTTTAACTGTATCTTGAACATTCACTTTCTTGTCATCAATTTTCTTAATCACCCTCCAAAAATTTTCATGAATTTATTCCATAAACATATATTAAATTTCTACCTATTTTATCATATTAGGAAAACTAATAATTATTATTCCATAATACCTTCATACTTCCCTTTCATTCTTATCAATTTGAAATTTTATTAACCATTTTTACAATGTGGGTTTCAAAAAATGGTATTTTCAAATTTCAAAACATTTATTATAGAGATGAAGACTATATTTTGAGGATATAATTGATTTAATGGGTATTATGCCATGCCCGAAAAATTAATGTCATATTCATTATATAAAAAATTCCTTCGATTCAATAGCTTGGGACACACACAACAACTAATTTAAACAAAAAATGATACTCTATTAAAATATTATTATTTAAAAATAAACACTATAACCTGGCCTTTAAGATGGAAGGTATGATTAGGAAAAACTAAAGAAATGAAAATTATTTTTTTACACATATAAGAAATAAATTGAATGTTTATCTATACCTTATAAATAAAATAGGAACCATTTGAAAAAAACTATTTCCTCGAAATCAGTATTTTTTTAAAAGTATGTCCAGTCATATTTTGTGATTAGAATATACAATAATTTTTTTTAAAAAATTTATAAAATTAATTTGAAAAAAAAATTAATTTTTGAAATAAAAATATCTTGATTATTTTATAGTGATATTATCGTATTTTCATGAATTATTGGACTTTTAGTGAATTTTGAAAATATTGATATTTATAAAATTATCATTTTTTTAGAAAATATGAACCATTATTATTATAATTTTACTTAAAATTAAAATAAGGTTTATTTAGTTATTTTAAATAAAATTAATTTAATTTAAATCATATTTTTACTATATTTTTGTATATGTAAATTTTTTGGCTTTAAAACACCTTTTTTTTCTTAAAACTGTTTTATTGTTTATAATGTGTATAAAAATTTAATTATTAAGATATCCCATAATACAAAATAACATAAATGAAATTTATAGATTATATATCTATATATATAAATTTAGGTTTATTTTTTTGTGGGGGAATTTCATATTTTTAATATGATATCATCTTTTCCATAAACAATTCATCTCTTAAAAACATATTTTTTAGACATGTCTACAGGTTTGATTTTAAATATAATTCATAAGATTATGTTAGTTGAATTTGAGAAAATGGATTACATATAATTAATCATCATAACATACACTATCTAATAATTTTATTATTTCTTTTTACCACAAGGAATATTGAAATTAATAAAGATAATTTACCACAGTTTAGGTAAAAAATAGTCTGTGGTAGGTAAAACTGAAATGGTAAAGGTTAAAAATGGACCAAAAAATTTATAATTTATATTAAATTGTAATTTTTGGAACTTTTATATTATAATGATCTCAAATGGTCAATTATGGTGCCTTTTTTCATGGGAGATCATGGGTACAATTAATTCTTTTGAAATTTTTTGTGTCTATCCTATCCCCCACTCTTATGTAAATTACACACATAAAAAATCATTTAGTTCATATAATACCTTTTGAAAACACATCCCTACTTCACCTCCTCATTTTAGAGGATTTTTTGGGTCATAAATCAATCCTTGGATGCGTTTCACTACAAAAAAAAATTGTCTAAATAAGAGGTTCCCTCCTTGACCAAGTGTTTTATTTTATTTCTTCCTCCTCTTGTTTCTTATATTATTAATCATGATTATATAACATCATATATATATTACATATAATGATATTTAATTTATTTTAGAGTTAATACCTATGACAATCTCCTCCCAAATCAAATGATAAATGAAATCATTTATATAAGGCCCCAGCCTTAAACCTTACTTAATCTGGAGTTATTACAAGATTACACATTAATCTTGAGTTATTACAAGATTACACATTGAGGATCCTTTCATGTTTAGAGTTTTATATAATTAGATCACAAAACTTGCATTATATTCCACATTTAAACAAAGTGGTTACATAAAATATAGTATTCATTTTTCCCATCAACGGAAACATATTTAAAATAAAACATGGATTCTTTATTGACACTTCCTTGAGACTATCATCATATCATGTACCCTTACCTTGAACTGTGAAAAACATTTCAAAAAAACGGGATGAGCATAAAAAGCAAACTAAGGGATATAAAAATATGGAAAGGAAACATGATTACATGTATACATAAGAATGAAATCATACTTTACCCATAAAACATAAGAACTTTAACATACCTCATAAAATCATGAATAAATCATAGAAATCATAAGACATAAAAGGTAACTTGAGGCATTCATAACATTCTTACGTAGGGAGTAACCCTCTTGTTTACGTTTGGAATACCCACCACAGTATATTCCCTAAATCTCTTCGGAGAAACCTTACCGTTTCACTCCTTCGCGTTACCCAATGCATTGGAGAGCTATATCGGGCTCACCCTCCCTTAGTTTATCACGGAACCACCCATTTCCATAACAATGCACAAGAACCATAACATAAGCATATCACATAAAACATGCATAAAGGAAACATAACATTTCCACATTTCAATCAAAATATAACATTTTAGTATATTGAAATAATGAATCCATTCAAAAAGAAACCATTTCCAAAACCATTTAAAACATTTAATAAAGGGATTTTTGAATAAAAGTGTCCCATACCACCTTGAAGATTTTAACATTTTAAACCATTAATATCCATATAAATAAATCCTTAAAACCATTTTGAAAACATGGATATTAATGGGAACCATTAATAAGAATAAATCATTTAAAATGATATTTTATTTAAAGTGTTTTTAACAAAATGAGAGAGACATGAATACAATAATTTTGGAATAACATTTAATCAGAACTTTTTAATATCATGATAATAAATGAATTCATGATATAATATTCGAAAGGACAGTATATACACCATATAAGAGTGAATAGGTGCATAACAACAATGATGTCTCAATAGAAATATAAAATGAGATGAAATCCCCTGTAAAGAAGGTACCCTTAAATTAAGGATAAATCAATATCATAATTATGTGTGACAAATATAAATACACCCAATATAAGTGGATATTAAGTGTAAAACACTCAATGTTCATTCACACATATTCAAACGAGGACATATTCAATAACTACATGTTGAACCCAAAGAAATCGAAATTGGGTTAAAAAGTTCCCTTGGTAAAATTCGACAGCCTAACGGCATCACTTCAAAATTCATAAAATGACTTGATGAGAGATAAAAAGGGTATCTCATCACTTGTAAATAAAATTTAAATAAATAAGTATATATAATACCATATCCCAACATAATAGTATGTGAATTAAAAGACTTAACAAAAGAAGTCTTTTAAAAAGAGGAGGGTGAAATGTTCCCTTACCGACATGGGTATCTTTCGAAACATACGCCCCATGAAAGAAGGACAATAAAACATTGATGTAAATACTCATAAACGAAAGTATATTACACAAAGAGTATAATAATGGATATCAAATACACAAATCAAATGAAATTGTGGCAAATGTAGCATAAATCTCACGGGAAACAAAGTGAGATGAAAAATCCCTTACGAAAACGCCGCAGCCTAACAGCGCCACTTAAAACTTCAAAAAATGGATTGATGAGATCAAATAGAGTCTCTAATCATATTAAAATAAAATTTACAGAAAGAGTAATATAAAATAACATCCCCCATCATAACAAGAGGAGCTTAAAAGAAGTGACATAAAGGAGAGAACTTAAAAAGAAAGAGAGAGGTTAGATCTCTTATGAAAATTCGGAAGCCTAACGACGCCACTCAAAACATCCAAAATGGATTGATGAGAGAGAATGGGGTCTCTCATCACATGAACATAAAAATTACAGTAATATTAATATAAAAGAACATCCCAATAACACGAAAGATGAGCTTTAAAAGGAATGACATAAAAGAGTGTACTTAAAAAGAATGAGAGGAGTAGGATCCCTTACCTCGGGTCCGACTTGACTCGATCGATTATTAATCTACTAAATAATAAACTTGAGTTAATTTCTACTTCCTTAAGAACCTTTTTCAAGTTCATTATTCCTTTTATATCACTTATTACCATGTCATGAACACTATGTAATTATTTTAGTTAGTAACGGTCCTTTAAACGAGCATTGGTACTTGAGTCAAAATATGCTCTTTATAATTACAAGTTGTTCATGTATCTATTATATCCAGAGTTATAATCATGATGTATATATCATATATATCATATATATCAAGTACATATTCATTTTATACTATTCCATATCATTTGGAGATAAAAAACAAAAAGCACCGTTCATGGAGACGGTAGGCCGTACATACGCATGAACACTACTTTCATTTTTTCCCTTTTCATATTAATGGAATTAAAAATAAATGATATATATATATATATTATAATTCAAGTATAATATATATATTATGTAGGTCACATATTTTCATTAATTTCAATCTTTATACATTCCATGTATTGCATGTACGAGTCACATCACTTGAGGGGGCGGTAGTCCGCACTTCCTCATATGAAATTATCGCATTTACACAACATGAAAAGAATAATGTTATGGTTTAAATATAAAATACAGAAGAATATAGTAAACATAAATACCATAAATATATTATATAAAATACGGTGACATCATAATTGCCACATTTAAATGTGTTAAAAGAATATTGAACAATCATCGTTCCGTGAGGCAGAAAATCGCCAACCACAGAAACAGTATGTTCTTTAACCATTAGACGAAGGTGTGTGTAAGAGTAGCTCGAATAATTCTTATAAAAACATCCTAGTATATTTAAGATACTTGAGTTGTTACAAATTAAATGAATAAAAAGAGTTTAGGGTGTTGGAGAAGCCAAATAAAACAAAAGGACTTAAGTGAAGACATTACCTTATAATCGGGTAACTCCTTTTGGATTGAGCTCAAAGGATTCCTTGGGATGACTTCTACCAAACGTGAGGCTTCAAGGAGTAATATAGGGATGTGGAGAGAAAAAATGGGCAGGGTTTGGCCGAGCCAAAGGCTTTGGGAGTGTGGGTAAGGAGGTAGAGGTGGGAGCTTTTTATAAGAGGAGAGGAGGGGCACTCATGGAAAGTAAAGAAATGTTACTTTATTTGAAAATGATTTTCGGATTCAAAAGGTCCAACATTGAAATAATTATAGGGTATGGTGATAAGGGTTCTAAATCCACCCATACAATAGGTTTTGGACATGTGTAGGTCATAGATTTCACATTATCATTTCATTTTATTTAAATCCTTTATTAATGAGGTAATCGCTGCATCATCATGATGTCATAAATAATTTAATAAATTTAATGTAAAAAAATTATAAAAAAAATCAAGATGTAGGAAATATTTTTCGATTTATAATGAATATTTATAGTCCAAATGATCATTTATGTATACAAAATTAAAAATATTTTACTTAGGTGATACATTCTTTGTCACATTTAACATTTTTTAAAAATAAAAAGATAAAAAGTCACTTTTTCACAAAAGTGATTCAATGGGGCCCCCATGTTCCGCACAATCCATCCCATGGTCGGTCATGATACAACCAGTAGCCTTAGGACACATTTTTTGGTCATTTTTTATTATTATTATATTATCTTATTATCTTTAACTACCCGATTACTCATTAATCAAGATAATTAAAGATAATTACCATCATTACTATTCATAATGTCCAAAAACAAAAGAGTATTAATTTCATAATTTGGACCTTATGATTCCAAATATTTCATCCATTTTACCAAATTACAAACACATAAATTGAAATAATTAATTTAAAAAAAACTTCCCATTGTCAAAACAAATAGCGGGTTTTTTTAAAAACAATATTTATGAAAAGTTTGGCACTTGTTTATGCCTAATTCCAAAGTGAAATTAATCCCAATGAACATAATTGAATTACATGGTAAAAATATATTCTAATTACACTTTAAAACAAATTAAAAAGACAATATAACCATATAATTAAATTATATGAAAAAGCAGTTTTGATGTAAAATGCAGTATTTTTCACTATTCATTGAAAAATGAACATTGTTAGAAAAATACCAAAAATTAACCCAAGGTAAATTTCAATGTCCCAATCATAAATAATATGTTTATTTTGAAAAATAGAGCTTATAAAATTTTCAAAAAGTGGATTTAAAAGAGGCTCTTCATTAAAAGGCGGTTAATCGACCTTTCAAAGAATATTGGAATGTTAACGCTTAAAAACTGGATTCATTTGCATTTTTAATCCCCTAACATTTATTGAAACAAAATAAAAATATTTGAGAAACATATATAATCATTTTGTAGTTAGTTCTGTTCATTCCCGCCATTACAACGTCTAGGCGTTAACTACCATTTAAAAAAATATTATTTTACTATTAGAGTGCAACGTAAGATTTCAAAGAAACTTGTTGTTGCATATTGGGTACGCCATTTAGCATAGAATTACCTTTAAAGAACTATTAATATTTTATTCACAAGTATGGATAAATTTGAAAATGTCATACTCTTTATTTACCTGGGGTGTTACAATTTATCATGTGTATGGTGGACTTCTACCTCGCAAAACGACACAATTCAATTTCCACCACCATATTTCATGAGTAGATATAATGTATTATATAATTTATATATATTATATAAATTTTATAACAATAATTTTTTACGTTTTATATCATATAAACCATCTTAATTCCATTCTGTAGGGAATACTGTTACGTCGCTTGTATGCATGTAGGACTACCATCTCATGAAGTGATATGATTTGTTTTCACATACAACTTACATGAAAGATAATAAAGATTAATTTTATTTTGATATATTATATTAATGAAATATTAATAATTATATAATTTATATATAACGTATAATTTAATACATTTCCATCCATTAAATAAATGATATCATATAACTTATGAACGGTGGACTACAGACTCATCAAGCGATGAGATTTTATTTTCCATATGAATTAACATGGATAGTTTTGAAAAATAATTTCAATTTATATTATATATATATATATATTAAATTATATTTATTCTATAAAATTAATACAAAAACGCCATCCTTACCCTTTTAACCATTAATGAAATGATAATGTTCCTCAAGCATATGTACGACCTACCATCTCCATGAAGTAATGTGATTTATTCTATATAATAATAATTTAATAATGATTATAGGGAATAATATAAGAGAAAATTAATATTTATAACATTTATTTAATTCAATTTGTGACTTAACTATACCCTATTTTCAATATATAGAACTTTCATGATGAAAAATGGAGGAGAAAACGAGGCAATGAACACTCAAAGAAATACTTAAAATGTAATATTATTAACAAATTGTAAATAAGATTTCATAAAAGGATCATATATGATATTATTGATAATAATATCATTCCTTTCTATGTTTATAATATCTTGAAAAATAATTAGATGAGGTTAAACAATACTCTACTAAAGGGAAGCATGAAGTAAGGTGTTTATTGACAAAATTTACATGAATTAGATTATATGTCTAATTCATTGATTATATAATTAAAAAACTATGTGTGAACTGATATTTGAATTATTTATTATTTTATTTACATATTAAATTGTTTTCATTTTCATTTTGACACATAATCACTCAATTTATTAACTCTAATTTTAGTGATCACAACTTTTTACTGATTTTATCTGAAAACATACTTCCTTTTTGACACATGTCCTTTTTGGAAAATATAATTTATTAAATGGTTCACATACAAACCCTCAACAAATGATACCATTAATCTTTCTTAATTCACAAAAGTTTATATTAAAATTTATCAAAGTCATTCATGGGATGTTATGAATCCAAATTTACCAAACCAATAAGAGTTTATGATTTAGTCTCACTTTTGTCAAGATTTTTTATGCGTGAATTTCCATTGATGGAAATTATTTGACCATTTCCTATTAAAAACCATACATTTTATTTTAATATATTCATTCATGTTGTTTTTTTATTAATATTAACATTATACTTTATTTGGTACTTAAAATTATTGAGAATTGATTATAAAAATCTATCTTTGTTTCTCTCTTCAGTAAAAAATATTTTTTCAACCAAATCAATTTTTTCATAAACATTATTCCAAAATATTGTAATATTATTTTTATGGTCAATTTTTTATTAATTAAATTATTAATTTTATTTAAATGTATATTTTATTCATTTCCTAAAAAAGATACTTCTTCACTTTTTTATAAAAATGTAAAAAGGAAAATAGAATTTTTAAACATATTCAGTATGAATAGACTTGTCCTCCAACATGAACACTCAATGTTTTAAAGAATAATTTTTAAGTATCAATGGTTATTTTAAATATATGTTTTATTTATGTTTTAGAGGGTTTTTTATTTTATATTTTTTTTTTCAAAATGGATATGATATTTTGCTCAATATTTTTTTAATGGTGTCTTTCAAAACCATTTTCCAACTAAGTTTACATCCATTAATGATACTCTAAGTGAAAATGCTATTTTCATCATGAATGTATATAATCTTTTGAAAATTATTTTCCTCATCTATTGTGACCTTTGATTTTATGGATTTTTAAAAAATTATTTCTATATGTCAGTCACATATACCCAGTTTATTATCTCTTCCATTGACTATGTAATATATTACTTTTGGTCATTCCTAAAATGTCATCATTATGACATTTCCATTAAATAATATATGAATAATTAATGTACAACCCGTTTAATCTCCATTGGTATTTTTTATTCTATGTGTTATAATTTATTTCTCAAATGTGAAACACATAGATAATGAACATGTTATGATGGGTATTCCCAAATAGTGATCCAATTCATTGGGTAAATCTTTTCTATCACGAGACAACATGTATGGGATTATGTAGTAATCCTATTACTTCATGGGACTTTTTTAATCATTTTATACTATCTATGAAGTCATACATGACTCATTTTTAAGTCATTCTATATGTTTTATAAAAAATTCATATGATTACATGATCTTATGATACCATGTTCTTATTTATATTCACCTATGAAATTACTCATGACCCTTATGTATTAATATACCATGTTATATCTAGGACTCACATATTATTTTTCCTTATCATATTTATTCTATTACTTTTATTTTTAGATCACCTTTTTCTCTTATGTATTCCTCATGCAATGAAAAACAATTTTAGTAGATCAAATATATTTTAAGAGACCATTATAGAAAATAAAATAAGGATGTCATGTTTTAGTTTTTTTTGATGCGTTATTAATCGAGTCTTATAAATACTCAATGAATTTATGACACATTTTTTTAATTATTGGATATTTGTGTTTAATAAACATTTAATAATCTATGATAATTTTTTGGGTCACCATAACCACTTAAAAATCTCAATGTACCCTCACAAAGAAAAAAATCTCTCTATCTCTCTCTCATACCAATACATCTATAAAATATGTGGAATGATTTAGTTCATGGGTATGAACAAGAAGGAATAATATTGAAAAGTGTTACGACACAATAGAACCTAGATCCACTAAATCCCTAAAGGATCACTCCTTGTTTAAGGATGAACAAGGGATAAAATTCACCATCACCATGTCAGTCTACATGGTGATTAAATCATTCTACTCTAACAACATATACCTCATATTAATATAGCAGGAGGATATCATAGTTAATAGAGTAATTTTTTCAAGATTCACCTAGGATGATCCCTACTAAACACAACCACCACCACCGCCACACTGCTGAATCAATCTAAGAGTTTTTTGGATCCCCTATACCCTTTTGAAAACCTTCCTTAAAAGATACTTGTATAGTGATGTTGTTAGATGAATTCTTTACATTATTTGATGATATAGTTTCTAATTTTATTTGGTGGATATATCCATGTAAAGTATGATGGTGATTTATTATCTCTTACCAACCAAATATTATGCTTTTTTTGAAGATATAAATGAATATTAGAAATCATACATGCACCATAATCTATGGGTGACATCCAAACAATTTATTTTTTGATTGATGTTGTTTATCGATTAAATAAACAAAATAAAGGAACTTTAAAACAAATTTATGTGTTTTTATCTCTTAATTATTCTCATAACATTGGTTTTTTTAAGAATCATGAATATCTCAAATATGTTTGTACAGATATCCTAAATGTTAATTGATTGATTGTTAAGTTAGGTTTATCCTATGTATGTATTCAAGGATGAAGAAAATATTTAAATGAATTATTATCAAAAATTCATACCAATATGGTTGTATTAGGTGTTTATATTCTATTCCCCATTAAATTAATTGCGTTATAAGACATAATTGTGTATAACCATTGGTAATTCTATATAAATAATGAATGACAGTGAAAAATATTTTTCTCAAAAATATTTACCCATCTTAAAATTATAAAAATGTTTTATTATCGTGTATTATAATTTTTATGCTTACAGGAGGTTTCCCAATGGGTAAAAATTTCACTATCTTTGAGTTTTAAAAACCTCACTAGTCTAAATTTATCACCTAGAATACTTTTACCTTCGTTGGGAATATTCATGATTAGCATACATCCCATGAAAAATTTATTATATGAAAACATTTTTAGGGGAAAAGGAAGAATAGCTTAAATATCCATTAATATTTCATCACAAGGATTTCAATATCCTAGACAGTTGATGGAATTTTATACCAATTATATTTTAATTTTAATCTTTTTGAGTATATAAAATCCATAAATAAAATTATACCTTTAGAAATATAGTTATATTTATTCTTTAAGGGGGAACACTGATGGAGAACCATTATATGTGACTCCCTCTTAAATGGATTTTTTTGGTTTCCCAAGGTGATTCACATAGAATAACCTAACATGGGAACATTTCTTCTACATATCTAAAATTTTAGTAGGCTATCAAGTTGAGGTGTAAGTATGATTATGAGATTATAAGACCTGTTGAATGGTTAATTTCATAGATGGACCATGATTATGATATTAGTATTTATCATAATTCCAATGAAATGATTTTTATAGTTGAAAATAATGAAGTGGGACCCCATGTTTTTCACCCAAAAATGTTTTCAGAATTGGGATCCTTAGCTCATAAAAACAAGATACTAACAATTAACCATACAATTATGATAAATAATTATAATATACAAATATTCCTAATGTATAAAATTATAGAATGGAAACCAAATTTCAAATTCATTCTCATGATTTAGGGCCTTCTACCAATAGTAACTTTTCCATGAACAGAATAAAATATGAATATAATAAATTAAATTTTCCCTTTTTTAGATCATCAATTCTCAGAAATTTTTGAGGATATATCATGGGTTGAAACAATATATAGGATTATGTATGAGGTTGATGAGTTTTAGGACCCAAGGATATGTTTCTCTATGGAGACATTGAATTTTTGGAAAACAATTTTTCAGTTGGTATACCTTAGAAGGAGGTGCTCACTCAATATATGAGATTCAAAAAGTGTTTCCCAACTAGTCTGACATATAATCTGGCTAACTATCTAACCTACACCTAAATTAATCTAAAAAAATTTCTATCATATACATCAACTAATTCATATATTAGGAAATAAAATAATATGAAATCCAAACTCATATAGGGGCATCCTATGATGAGATGATCAATTCCTAAATTGTTTAGTCAGAGTACCTTGATGTCGTATTTGTGTTACTCCATCCCATGAAGAGGCTATAAACGAATTGGGAGAATATTAATCCTTCAACTATAAAAATTATAAGACCCAAATTTTGATCTAGTAATTGATGGAGTAACCTCGTGACACATCTCATGCATTTTTTAGTTATATATATGGACAATAGAGACTTGAGAAAAAGAAGAGGTAGTTGGGCTTGAGTGCTTTGTTCAAAATCTAGATGTACCTATGTTTTTTGGGTATAAAAATCTAGATTACATAACTATCCCAATTTGAGAGGGTTTTTATCTGTATTATTTTAACCATATAATCTATAAATTGAGAAATACAGGAATCAAAGTACTCTCGAATTATAAATTGCCTCAGAATAAATGGGTGGAAAATTTTATCACTAGACCAAAGGGAATTTATAATGTTATAAAAATATAAATCTAATAGGGGATGTTTTTTAAATATTCATGGATAATGTCTATGATGAGTTAGATAAAATATCCATTCCCTATAAATAGGATGGTTAATTTTAGGACTAAACTAAAATGGATGATTATCTAGAGGATTTTATAGGTTGAATTTGGAAACAAATCTCACTATATTACTCTAGTATATCAAATATGACATAAGAAATAAGAGACGAAAAAAATGAAACATAAATACCAGTACTGATATTAGGTACCACATATTGACCAGTTATATTTTTATCAAATCTATTTCATTCAATTGAATAGAAATTTTAATTCTAAAAAAAATCAATAAATATTTTTAAATGTATTAATGGAAAAATTATTTTGATGAAGGATGAAAAATGTTATGTTTTTACTCCAGGAAGGTTTTTTTGTATTTAGGTTTTTACCCTAGAGAGTGGTCTATATTAGATCATATTTATTAGGAAACCCAAGGAGGTGGGTCTTAAGAATCAATATAGTTACTACACCTAAAAAAATATTTGGTTTAAATATTATAATACTATTTCACCATTAAATATTTGATTTAAAATATGGTAAATGGGTTATTTGGAGTATGATAATCCCAATTTGCGCCTGAAATATAATTCAATATACCTCATTATTCTTAAATATTATGATACCATAGAGAGTGACTGAAAATAGGTTCCAAAAAAATAATATAAAGATAATTATCAGATAATCAAAAGCTGAGATACTCATCCACATGGGGTAATTCATGTGTGGATAAATCAGTTGGTCGTATTCCCAATTACATTAGTTCCCCCATTAAATACACACTCTACATCAAATATCTATATGAATAGTATAGTTAATTCTTTTATAGAAATGTTAAAGAGGAAGAACCCTTGTAAGTTCTAAATCCAATATATACTCTAATATAATTTATGTTATTCATATTGTGAGGAAAAGAATCATACCAATAAGAACCAAAATAATCTAGTAATGAAAAAACAATTTCACGCTTCTAATATTATTTTATGTTTAGATATATGTGCAGAATTATGAGGTGAGATTAATATACTTAGGTCTCTAACAACTATTATTTATTATTTAGAGGTAGAATAAGGAATGATATAGGAATAACATGAATTCATTATGTTGTCTTATAATACATCATTCATATTTCCAAAATAGGATGGAAGTATATTTTAATATCCTAATAATATTGGATATCCAATTTTGGGTCCTCCAATTCTACTTATACCTCATTTGTTTCTGATTTATGTGTAAAATTTTAGTCATTTGGTCAATGTAAAAGAATTTAAAAATATATCCATCTTCTATAACTCAAGCTAGATGATATACTTTTGATAAGAGATATAAACCATTGCAGAATGTATGATGCGTTGAAACACATTTCCAATATTTTAGAATGAATATCAATCCTCAATATCATTTTCCAATAAATTTACCTCATTGATATACTCATAGGGTCCTTAGTGACCCGTCAAGAGTTTGAAACTAAAGTGTTTTCAACTTAGGCATTGATCAAAGAGACTGAAATCATATAATGTTATATAATAACATCTTAATCATAAAAAAATCATTGCGTGGGTAAAACCATATCCCAGCTCATCATGTCTATGAATAAGTGACTCATGGACTTATTGATTCTTCCCTATATTTGTGTTGGTTTCTACTAATAGTGATGGATTGACCCATAAATTAGGGTGAAAATTCCCTAAGTATTGATTCATCTAAAGAAAATTCATAGTATAGTAAGTAATTAACATATTATGATAATAATATAATAACAATTTTATTCTAATTAAATGATACATAACATATAATACAATTGGTTTCATGTATATCATATATCAACAATCAAATTAATAATTCCTATAGGTGGTAGATTAATTTCTATAATATAAAAAAGTTATATTGATGACCTACCATAACAAAATCCTAGAATAATTCCTATCATGACATCTATATAAAAATATATCCACCTACTCAGGAACATAATATAGCATCCTTCCCCTTGCCAATATCATTGATAGAAAAACCATCACACACAATAGAATTCCAGTGAAAGGTGGAAATATAAAAACCCAATTGGACACCACCTATGGGTCCCTAGTAAATGTGTGATAATACATATGTGAGTTTATAAACTGATGATAAAGAAATAATCAATAATTCACCCATTTTGGGTCATTATGATTTAAACATACCTGCATGAATGCAGATGATACCTGATTTTTTCAATATTGGAATAATATGGTCATCCTTAAACAATTAGTTATCATTAACACCATATAATGTAGTTTATGGTGATAAAAACATGGACTACCACTCACATGTGATGAGAAATCCTATAAAGTTTGTAAATATCCCCTAGCTATATATTTTAATGATAGGTTCAAATATGATGAAATCTAGGGAAGGAATAATGTGGTCAATCTATTGGAAAATCTAAATCAATTTGTTTAGTAAAAACCCCTAGATCTATTAGATGACGACCATATAGAAAACTGACTTAAGTATGATGTAATATTTCCAAAATTTCTAATAATCCAAACCAATAAAATTTTTAGGGTCATGGTACTATGGCTAAGATCTATCTCATCTAATTAGAAAACTAGTAGAAGTGTTTGAAAAAACATATCCAAATTCCACTAAGGTTGATCCATTGATGAATAAAAAATAATTCCATCATCTGACAACAATTAGTTGTACCAGTGGGTAATCATTATCCCCATCCAACATTAACAACTCATTTTAGAAATTTACTAATACAAACCCCTTCTCTATTTAAGGAAACCATAATTCTTACCCACAATCATACCCACCAATCTTTCAGAACCACTAACAAAACCAAGAACATCATATTAATCATAAAAAAAAATAGTTTAAAACAATGTACCTAATAATCATACCAAACATTGGTTCAATATAACGGGGATAAATCACTCATATCTACCATTTAAATTGCCAATTGTATTAATTTTAAACCATATTTCCACTTTTATAACATATATATAATAATATGATTCATACTCACACATAAACATGTATAGATGGTCATGAAATCACAAAAACGTTATGAAACATGGCGTGAAATCCCTATCTTAATCCTAAATGGGTAGAATCATATATAGGCATTAAAATATTCAATTTTAATCCACTAAATCCACAAGATATGAAAAGAAAACCCTAAAAAATTTGGTCTTGAAATTATTAATTAAGATGAAATTAGATAGAATAATATATTAGGCATAAAATATTTTATACGTACTCAATGAGGGAAAATGAAACATACAAGGAGTCACTTTTATAATGAATTGACGTTTATGTTGGCTCTCTAGGAGAAGAATAAATCCTAAGGGGAATGTGACTCATTATTTGGTTTGGGTAAATGAGAAAGGGATTTTAAAATTTTCATCCACTTTTATTAATACTCTTATGTTATATTAAAAATTGGGTAGTATACATTGTGTCGTGTTCCCATAAACAACAAAAAACACGCCGATCCATGAGTTTCATTGAAGAATAATCATTTAGGAAACCCATGAATAACATAAAAAAATATTTCATCATTTTATAACAATATTATAACCATTTCACAATAGTGACTACTAAGTACTATATCAGTGTATTTGGATACAAGATACATAATAATCATACATCCTTAAAGGTATTCAATATCTCTTATAATTGTTTCCTCATGTGGAAAAATTATTAAAAATACAATACCTTAAAACTATCAATATAACCTTGGGAAAGGGAATATAAGAAACTTTAAACTCAGATGCTCGATAAGTGTAAACAAGGAAGATATTAGTTAATGGTAATGTACAATAATAACATATTCACAATGGTATGCGATCATGATTATAACATTATAAAATCATACCAAAAAATTCATAAAAAATAAATATGATTCACGGAATAAAAATTATGATGTTAAAAATGCATGATTCATATGAGAATAAATCATCATGATTAATGAGAATAAAAATTTTCCATAAGAAAATGACATAAGAGAGTGGCACAGAGTAATTCATAATAAAAATAACATAAATTAATTTCCATGTCTATATACCAAGACATTCATAAAATATTGGTCTTGGTATAGCAACCCATATACACTCTTTAGGCATGGAATAACCTCTTGTTCATGATAATTTGGTCTTGGGATAACCTCATTTGTACCCTCTTTTGGGACTAAAATAACCTCTCATGTACCCTTTGAGTTAATAAAATTTAAACATATCCCAATAAATTGGGTCTTATGAATATTTAATCGTCATAATAAATGACCAACCAGAGAAATAATATGGATTATGTAACACCCCGAACCCAGTTACCAAGAGTCGGTGCATTATTACATAACATTGGCATGATCACAAAAGATCATGTCTCGAAAGACCAATTAGTTAAGTATCCTCAGAAACACTAGATACATTCATAAATGTTACACTACATCATAAAGTGAAAACTAAAATAAAATAGTCTCCATAGTCCACACTCATATCCCCTTCAGACTATCCCTGTAGGTCAGTCATAAAATATTTCTTCACAACTTGGGAAAATAAAACATAGAAAGGGGTGACCTCAGATGCTCAGTAAGGATAACAATATAGCGGAAACTTTCATAAATAAACATAAACATTTAAGGTAATGCATAACTAAAACAAAAGCCTTTTAAACGTAAACTCCAGAATAATATGACATTGATAAAATGAAATAATTCCATTTACTCATTCACATGGATATTCTACTAGTCGAATAATCAAATGCAATATCAATAACCACTTTCATAATGAGGGAATGCATAATGCCAGACTATCATAACCACATAGTCAAGGCCTTGTGCTAAGACTACAAATAAGACATTGTCAAGGCCTTGTTCCAAGACACCAGTTTGTCTCATGAGACCTACCGATGCATCGAGGATCTATAGCGGGCTCCACTCGTCACTTATTAAGTCCATTGCATTCCTCATATGAACATGTTCAAACATATCATAAACTATAACATAATCGTATCACATAACACATGCATAAAGGAAACATAACATTTACACATTTCAATCAAAAGATATCAATACAACAAATTGATATAATAAAAACATTATCAAAACCATTTTCAATACCAAAATAATAGAAAATTAAAACTTGGTATTTATTTTTCATTTAAAAAAAGTTTTGGCTTGTAGAGGAAGCCGAAACTCAAATAATGGTCACATCGGTGGAGAAGCCGTTGACACCGTATACATAAGAAAAAACATTCCTTTTTTCATTTAGTAAAATCCTTAATATAAAAAAATATTCCTTTTTAATAAACGTAAAAGTCAAAGGGGTTTATACACTGTATAAAAGAAAGTTCTGTATAAAACAAAGTAAGCCTCAATGAAAGGAGATTGAGATAAAGTCCCTTGCCTCGTGTCCGACTTGACTCGATCATTGTTTAAATTCCTGAATAATAAACTAGAGTTAATTTCAAATATCTTAAGAACCTGTTTCAAGTTCATTATTCATTTTATATTACTTATTTCCATGTTATAAACATTATGTAATTATTTAAGTTAATAACCGTCGTTTTTTCGATCCTTGGTACTTGAGTCAAAAATAAACTTCTTATAATTACAAGTTGTTCATGTGGTAAAATATCCATTATATCCAGAATTATATTCATGATTTATATATCATATATATATAATATATATCATGTATATACATTCATTTATAATATTACATAACATTTAGAGGTAAGAAATGAAATTCACCATTCATGGAGAAGGTAAGCCGTACGTACGCATGAACGCTACTTTCATTTATATTTCGTATTTAATGGAATGAAATCATAATTATATAAATTTATATTATAATTCCAGTATAATATCATATATAATATCATTTAGTCCATCCTTTAAACGTCCCACATATGGCATTAACAATTCAAATCACTTTGAGGTGGCGGTAGTCCGCACTTCCTAAAATGAAATTATCACGTTTACCCATAACGGAAATCATAATGGTATGCCATAAATAAAAAATAAAGAAGCATAAGGAAAACATAAACATAATTTATATCATATATAAATATAGTTACATCTTAATGGCCACCATGAGAGGTGTTAAAAGAAGATTGAACAATCATCGTTTCGTGAGGCAGTAATTCGCCACCCACATAAACAATATGTTCTTAACCATTAGACGAAGGTGTGTGTATGTGTAAATCAAATAATTCTTAAAAAACATCCTAGTATATTTAATATACTGGTGTTGTTACAATATAAATGAATAAAAAGAGTTTAAAGGGTTGGAGAATCAAAATAAAACAACAGAACATAAGAGAAGACATTACCTTAAAATCGTGTAACTCTTTTGGATATGAGCCAAAGGCTTCCTTGGGAAGACTTATGCCCAAATTTAGGATACTAAGATTAATAGAGGAAATTTTAGAGAGTATTTGGGAAGAGTTTGGCCGTCCCAAATGGCTTTGAGGGTGTGAATAAGGTGGTAGAGGTGGGGGCCATTTATAAGAGGAGAGGTGGGGAACTCTTGGAAAGTCATGAAATGTTACTTTATTATGAAATGATTTTCTGATTTTAAAGGTCCCACAATGATATATTTCTAGGATAAGGTGATAAGGGTTCGAAAGATACCCATACAATAGGTTTTAGACAAGTGTGAGTCCTAGATTTTACCTTATCTATTCATTTTATTTATATTGTTCATTAATGAGGTAATCATTGCATCGTCATGGTGTCAAAAATAAGTTTAAATATTTAATGACTAAAAATTATAAAAAAAATTCCTTGATTTAGGAAATATTTTTATATTTCCAAAAATATTTATTGTCAAAAAGTTAACTTATATAACCCCATGTAATAATTGTTTTATTAAAATAACACATGTTTGTGACAATTTTATTTTTTTACTTTAAATAAAAAGTTATTAATTTCATTTTCATACCCAAGTGGCTCCATGGGGTCCCCAAGTTGACCAATGGATTTTCATTGTTGGCCATGACTCATCCAATAAGGGTAGGACAAGTGTAAAGGTAATTTCATATTATTATAACATTATATTTACCTTAAATTACACTAATTACCTTTAATCGTGATTAACAAAACATAAAAGTTACTATTCACCAAAAAATATTTTCATCTCATTGAAAAAAAATTTACTTACTAAAGAAAACCATGTATGTCGAATTTTTGAAATTCAATTCACAGAAGTGGTAAAGTTTCATTTAAATGAAAAATTAGTTTTTAACTACCACTTAGTGGTTTCACTATTCATAAAAAATTGAGGTTTCTCAGAACAATACCAAAAATTCACCCTAAGATATAATTGATATTCCGAATTAAAAAATGATGTCTATTTTAAAAAATTCCAAACATATAATTTTCATTAATAAATTTTCTAATTAATTCCCATTGTCAAAACAAATAGAGTGTTTTTAGGAAACAATATCAATCAAAAGATTGACAATTGTTTATGTCCAATTTCAAAGTGAAATTAATTCTAATGACCACCATTGGATAAAATGGTAAAATTATATTCTAATTATACATTAAAACCACTCAATAGTAAAATTTATCACTATAAATTATTTTGATTAAATTTTTTTTGTAAATATTTTTCACTATTCATCGAAAATTGGAAGTTCTTGAAAAAGTACCAAAAATTCAACACAGGCTAATTTCGATATTCTGAATCCAAAAATGAAGTCCATTATGAAATATAAAATTTATATAATTTCAAATGGTGCGTATTACTATTCATAACGTCTACTTTGATTGGTCACGGTGTGTTGGAACTCGAGGTTGTGTACAACACACGCTGCTCTATTATTCAAAGAAAAGCGTACCATGGAAGCTTGGGGTGTTACATTCTCCTCTCCTTCAAATAATTTCATCCTCGAAATTTCTAGAATATTACTGCATAAAAATAATTGGGTGGTTCTTCATCATAAGTTCCTCGGGTTCCCACGTTGCCTCTTCCATCTTATGGTTCCTCCATAGAACTTTTACCAGACGAGTCGTACAGTTTCTCAGCACTTGTTCTCTCGTATCCAGAATCCTGACAGGCTCTTCACAATAAGACAAATCAGATTATAGTTCTAATTCTTCATAGATGAGTACATGCGTTGGGTCAGGAATGTATTTTCTCAACAGTGATACGTGGAACACATCGTGAACTTTAGAGAGACTTGGAGGCATTTCCAAACAGTAAGCTACAACCCCAATTCGTTGTAGAATTTAAAATGGACCGATGTACTTGGGACATAATTTTCCATTCTTACTGAATCGTATAACTCCATTCCATGGAGATTCCTTCAAGAAAACATGATCTCCTACATGAAATTACAAATCCTTCCTTCAGTTATAAGAATAACTCTTCTACCTAATTTGAGTTTCTTTGATGTGGTTTTTGATTACCTTCACCTTTTCCATCATTTATTCAACAAGTTCTGGGCCTATGTGTTTTCTTTCACCAACATAATCCCATTAGGTTGGTGTGCGAAACCTCTTTCCGTATAACGCTTCATATGCTGCCATCCGAAAACTTTAATGGAAGCTATTGTTATAGGAAAAATCTACCAGAGGTAATATTGATCCCACATACACAGAAAGTCAAGTGAGAATGATCTCAACATGTCACGACCTGTCCTCGGGGCCCGTGCCGTGACTACCCCAAGCCCGCCTTCCATAGGCCAGGGGCTGGCGACTAGCACCAAGGCGTAAATCCTGGTAAAAAGGGAAGGCATTGCCTTTGTAAAGTAAACAATCACACAGAGTACAAGCGGAAGAAGTAAACACTAAGTAAAAACTGAGTACAACAGTAAGTGCGGAAAGTAAAAAGGGGCCGGAAATACAAGCCCAACTGTAAAGTACAACTCGAAGGGAAAACAGCAACTGAAAAGTAAAGCTGCTACGCCGAGCTGTCCACTGGAAATCCCACCTGAAGGGTGGGTACAGATAGGTCCTCTACTCCTCGGGTCCCGCCGTCCGCTCCGAGTATGTCCGCCCAGTGGTCCACCTTCGGGTACCGCCTCGTCATCACGTCCACCTCTGGGTACCGTCTCGTCGTGAGGTCCTCCTCCAGGTACCATCTCATCGTATAGTCCACCTCCAGGTACCGTCCAGTCCTCGAACACTCGGCCTCTGTCAGCACTGCCCGTCGTCTGCAACCAACACAACGAGGTGCGGGCATAGCCCGTGCAGGGGTGAGTATAACGATACTCAGTAGGGACCCCGAGACCTTCAAGGTCTCACTAAACCAACAAGGATAACCACAAAGAAGATCACAACAGATAACCTCTACTTAGGTATATGCCCATACATATACCTAAGTTATCAATAACCCATCTCAATCATGAGGAAACACAAGGATTGTGAAATCAATGGATAACCACTACCCGGGTATATGCCCATACATATACCTAAGTTAGCAAGTGACCCATCTCAATCATGAGGTAAACACAAGGTCAAAAGTCTCAGCTCAACCAGGATTTTCCTTATCGAAACCGTAACTGCTGATGAGCACCGTCTCTGGAGTGTACAGTGGTCCTGTCACGACTCCGAGGTACTGCTCACTAACCTAAGACTGCTGAAGAACTCCACCCAGCGAGTACTGCGGGCCAGCTGCTACAACCAAGCACTCCCATGTGCCGCTACAACCAAGAGCACCTCTGTCGTGGGTCTGCCGCTACAACCAAGCGCTCCCATGTGCCGCTACAACCAAGCGCATCTCTGTCGTGGGTCTGCCGCTACAACCAAGCACTCCCATGTGCCGCTACAACCAAGCGCACCTCTGTCGTGGGTCTTCCGCTACAACCAAGCGCTCCCATGTGCCGCTACAACCAAGCGTACCTCTGTAACACACCGAGTCGTTCGATCAGCAGTCGTCGGGTCTCAGCCAGCTACACGGTCTCCGTACTCCGCACGCTCGTCACTGGGAGGGTCCGCTCCACGAACTACAGGTCGATACTCCAAGTATCTCAAAGTCCCACGAAGAAGTATCTCAAAGGACCTCCACGTCATAGGGGTCTCAACGCAACAGACGGCGCGTCAATCGGATGCCCGGTCTGTGAGTTATTAGCCTTTTCGTCCCAGGGGCCCGGTTGGTTTCGTGAGCGAACCAAACCCAGCCGTATCTCAACTGTACCCCGAGCTCTCATAGGGTATACTCATAGGGACTGTTTCTCAACGTGATCGTCAACGCCGCTGACGGTTCTTCAAACAGACGTTCTGTCAGAAAGATATCAGCTTTTCCGTTCGAGGGGCCCGGTTGGATTTCGGTGCGATCCAACCCGGCCACTATCCATCTGCATCCAAAACTCGGGCGGAGGATTCCAAAAGTTCCGTATCGTCAATAGGAACACAACTCAACAGACGGCGCGTCAAACGGACGCCTGGTCTGGATGTTATTGGCTTTTCCGTATCACACCCACCTAGGGAAACTTCCCAGGAGGCCACCCATCCTGATCACTACTCTAGGCCAAGCACGCTTAACTATGGAGTTTTAACCACGTAGCCTCTCGAAAAAGAAGATGTACCTTGAGTATAGTATACCGAAACGACCGTCTCGATCCAAGGATCGCGTTGCCGCTGACGGCGAGTCGTTTGGAGGCCCGTAACCCAAGATACGAGCATTTGACCAAAAGTGGTCCGAAACTGGGGGTCTGGGCCCGGGCCGACCCCCTGGTCCGACCCGAACCGGGTCGACCCGACCCGGTCCGGCTGGACCCGGCCGGCGGTGCGGCCAGCGCGTCGTTCGGGTGCCGCGCGCGGGGGGCAAAGCCCCCCCCCCCTTTGTGAAACCGCGACCCCTTAATTGGGGCCGCTTGAAGACCCGGTCGTGGGAATTAATTCCCCCGGTCTCCACTGCCCGGCCGGCCCGCACTGGCCGGCCGGTTTCGCCACCAAGGACCGGCGACGGCCGGTCCTTCCTTCGCCGACACCGGCGGTCCAGTGCCGGCCGCCGGTCATCTTGCTCCGCCGCGGCCCGGAACCGGCCGCGACCTATGCCGTTCGGCGCGATGCGACGACATCGCTTCCCTCCGCCGCGGCCCCGCTCCGGCCGCGGTGCCTTTCACTTTCTTCGACGCGACGCGACGACATCGCGTTCTTGGATTTCTTTCCACGGCGCGGCGCGACGGCACTAAACGTATCTTCCGCAATAAATCTTGTGGTGCGACAGCACCACGTTTTCTCGTATCATCCTCAAGATACCATCACGAAAAACAAAGGAGGAGGGTCGGCCGTGTTTGTGCGGTCCGACCCCCTCGCGTTATTCAATAACAAAAAGGGTTTTAATCCACGATTATAACCAAGTTTGTATTCACGAACAATTAAATAAATAAACCCCTACCTCGGTTCAAGTGCGGAGCACGTCAACAAACCGCGGAAGACGAGCGTCGCGGAGGTCGGGCGTCGCAGGGAAAGAACGTCGACTCCATTGTCGTCGAGGTTCGTTCGAAGGGGAAACGTCGTTGGAAGATGATGTCGCGTTCTTCGGTGGAGATGTTCTTCGTTGGAGGTGTTCTTCACGTTCTTCATCGATGTTGAAGAAGAAGAAGACTTAGCCTTTTCTCTCCCAAGTCTCCACCACAAGAACAACTAACCCCAAAATAAAATAATCCTCCCACTTATTTTATTAACCCAATATAGGTTTTGAATTTCAAGAGTTTGAAAATTCAAAACCCATATTTAACACACTTAAGTTATTAACATTCGATGTTATAAAATTAAGGAGGTGTTAAGTTATCATAACTTAAATGGGGGGTTTAGAGGGGTTAGGAAAGTTATGGAATTTGAAGTGGTGGGGAGGGGTTTGTGTGGGCCCCACCCTTTCAAATATCCACACATGGGAAGTTGGATGGATGTGGTCCCACCACCAAGTTCTCATGGGAGAAGTTTACAACTTAACATGAAATAAAATTGTTTTAACAATATTATTCACTTTTTTAATAAAACCCCAAAAAATTAACTTTTTCTCCCGCACAAACGCAACTACAGTAAAGGTTCCCTTAAGCGATTACCGGCGTTGTGAGTTCATCGGTGCAATCGGATTTCAATTCCGAGCACCTGTTCAAAAGATAGAAATTCTCGCTCGCTCGTTCACTGAACGTACCCGAGCCAAACTTCGAAATTAATTTCGGGCACACCGGGCCTCAGAATCAGGCGCCGTCAGAAACTGCGTTCTTGTAAAATTCCAAAGAAAATTAAGAAAAAATTTTCCTTGAAATTTCCGGGTCTTTACATTACTCCCACCTCAGGGATTTACGTCCCTGTAAAGCTTCAATACAAACTTAGGGAAACAAAGGTGGTACTGAGCACGCATCTGAGCCTTCCACTTCCAAGTGCTCTCCTGGAGGTCCCCGAGCTGCCAAAGAAAGTGCACAAGAGGAATCGACCATCCTCCTAGGATCCGCTCCTGTTGATCCTCGATCCCCACCGGAACCTCCGTATAAGACACTCATCGCCACCGTCTAGCTCCTCATGGTCGATGATATGCGAAGGGGTCGAGCACGTATCTTCTCAGTTGGGATACGTGGAAAACGTCATGCACCTAGTGCAACAGAAGTGGATGGGCCAAGCGGTAAACCACCTCGCCTACCCAGCTGAGGACCTAGAAAGGTCCGTTGAACCTCAGAGATAACTTGCCTCCCATGCCACATCTCCGAAAACCTCATCGAGGTGAGACCCGTAAGAAGACGTGGTCGTCGTCCTCGAACTCCAGAGGTCTCCATTTCTGTTAGAACTGAAACTCAAAATGACTGCTGCTATGAGGGTAAGGTTGACCGACTCAAGAGTGATCGGTCACACCCTCCTGTGCAAGAGTTACCCTGCACTGCCTGGGGTTTCCTTTTCCACCGACCAAGGAAAACCTATCCCAACGTTTGCCTAAAACCGTCAATTTGTGTATGAATAGTTATTGCCCATTCCATACTCAAACTAACGTCGTAAGGCCTCGACGCTGACACCAAGAGATTCCAACCAGAACTCTCGCCTCGAGGGTCTGACCACACCATCGGCATAAGTGTGATTATCGAGTCTCCTACCAAGGTATCTCCAGACGTGAGTGTCAATTCCACGGCTTACCGGAAACTCTAGGTCTGCAACAAGATTTGTGGAAGCGAGGAATGATTCATATCGACGTCTGTTACTACAACAGCTAGTAGTGGACATAGAATGTCCCTTGAATCATTTTTAGAGCCATTGGGTCACACTCCTTGACCGCATGCAGCCGCATTCTTCCACCGCCCTCCAACTCCCTGAGCTTGGCGGGGATAACTAAGGCGGGTGGTTGTACCATGTTAGTATGTACACCACCTCATTCTGTTCTCCTAGCTCTGCCTCCACGTCTACTGCTTCGTAGAATCATCTCTCCTTTAAGCTTCCTCTTCTTAACACGCCCGAGTCTCTATGACTGGCACCGGTTTCCTGTTTCTTACTGCACTGTGCAGTCTTCATCCTCTCTTGGATGTCCTGGACCTCCTTTAGTCTCACAAGAGCTGCTATGATTTCTTCTTTGCCGATAAGAGAAACCCGGTCTCATCCCCTGGATGAACCACATTCGTTGCCTAATACCGTCAATCCTGACATGAATGATGCATTCATGCCATGGATGACGTCGTAAGGCCTCGACGTATCTACTAAGAGATCCAACTGTCACTCTCGCCTCCAAGGGTCGAGTCACACTTTCGGCATCAGTGTGAGGTCACTGGGTCCCCTCCAGTAGAAATATCGAAAGTGAGGGTCAAGTCAACAGTTTAACCGGGACCACTCAGTATCATCCAAACAAAAGGACATGAAAGCAACAAAGATAAGTGTCTTTTTATTATTGCAGCTCATAGTACAAAGACACGAATACAAAGCAACATGGAACTAGAAGTACAAAGGACTTATCCACTAGTTCCTCTCCTGCCCACCTGCTCTCAGAGCTCTACTGCCTTGTCCACTGCTCGGCTGTTACTCAAGCACTCGCCGCTGCTTCTGTCTCGGTGGCTCCTCCAACACCCACTGATCAATCGTATGAGGAGTCGGACAGTCACGTGCCAGGTGACACTTTCCGCCGCAGGAGTAACACAGTCTGCTTCTGGCACGCCTGACTCTGACCCCACCCCGGGTGCCCCGCACCACCGGTCCTAAAACCCGAGATCGCCCAACTGCTGGTCTGGTCCTCCTGGACCTCTGCATCATCTGTCTACTGCCGACAGATGACTCGGCTTCTGATCGAAAAACACGCGGCAAAGGCAGCAGATCCAAAACACGCTCGGGGTGTAGAGCTACTGGCACAAACTCCACCCTGAATAAGGTCTCGATGTCATCCCATGTGAAAGCCATCCCATCGCAAAACTGGAACAAGTGGCTCCACCACCTGCCTACTGCTTCCTGAAGAAGGCTGGCAGAAAAGGTCACCATTAAGTCCGATGGCGTCCCCACTAGCCAGAAGACTCCCACCACAGCCTCCAGCCAATCCTCCGCCGCCTGCGGGTCCATCTCTCCCCCGAACCTGGGTGGCCTCTGGCGCTGGAACTCATGCAGCGTGCTCAAGCGTCGTGCATCGCCTACTGCTGGGGCTGGTGGCATCGGTGGCCCAACGGGTAGCAGTACCGTTGGTGCCTCCGCTGGTGCCTCAACTGGGATAGGGCCCTGTACTGAGGCCTCGTCGCTCGGCAGGCTGTCAGTACGTACCACTCTCGGGGCTCTAGCTGGTCGTCCGTGAAAAGGCATTCTGAAAGAAACATCGTGACACGGTCAAATGTTTATAACTGGTGAGATGACCTGGTTTGAGCTATTTTAAGGGAAAACCTTTGAAAACACACACGCAATTAGTGTTTTTGTGCACAAAGTCAGAAATCAGTTGTCAGGGTCCTGGTGTATGGATACGTCGGCCGCCCGCACCAACACTGGACTCCCTGAACTGAAAACCACACTCGGTACTCTCAACACTATTGCTTCACAGAAAGAAACATCAGAGTTATAAGTTCTGCAGTAGAACCGAACTCCTCTGATACCAATTTGTCACAACCCGTCCTCGGGGCCCATGCCGTGACTACCCCAAGCCCGCCTTCCATAAGCCAGGGGCTGGCGACTAGCACCAAGGCGTAAATCCTGGTAAAAAGGGAAGGCATTGCCTTTGTAAAGTAAACAATCACATAGAGTACAAGCGGAAGAAATAAACACTAAGTAAAAACTGAGTTCAACAGTAAGTGTGGAAAGTAAAAAAGGGGCTGAAAATACAAGCCCAACTATAAAGTACAACTCGAAGGGAAAACAGCAACTGAAAAGTAAAGCTGCTACGCTGAGCTGTCCACTGGAAATCCCACCTAAAGGGTGGGTACAGATAGCTCCTCTGCTCCTCGGGTCCCGCCGTCTGCTCTGAGTATGTCCGCCCAGTGGTCCACCTTCGGGTACCGCCTCGTCTTCACGTCCACCTCTGGGTACCGTCTCGTCGTGAGGTCCTCCTCCAGGTACCATCTCGTCGTATAGTCCACCTCCAGGTACCGTCCAGTCCTCGAACACTCGGCCTCTGTCAGCACTTCCCGTCGTCTGCAACCAAGACAACGAGGTGCGGGCATAGCCCGTGCAGGGGTGAGTATAACGATACTCAGTAGGGACCCCGAGACCTTCAAGGTCTCACTAAACCAACAAGGATAACCACAAAGAAGATCTCAACAGATAACCTCTACTTAGGTATATGCCCATACATATACCTAAGTTATCAAGTAACCCATCTCAATCATGAGGAAACACAAGGATTGTGAAATCAATGGATAACCACTACCCGGGTATATGCCCATACATATACCTAAGTTAGCAAGTGACCCATCTCAATCATGAGGTAAACACAAGGTCAAAAGTCTCAGCTCAACCAGGATTTTCATTATTGAAACCGTAACTGCTGAAGAGCTCCGTCTCTGGAGTGTATAGTGGTCCTGTCACGACTCCGAGGTACTACTCACTAACCTAAGACTGCTGAAGAACTCCACCCATCGAGTACTGCGGGCCAGCTGCTACAACCAAGCGCTCCCATGTGCCGCTACAACCAAGTGCACCTCTGTCATGGGTCTTCCGCTACAACAAAGAGCTCCAATGTGCCGCTACAACCAAGCGCACCTCTGTCGTGGGTCTGCCGCTACAACCAAGCGCTCCCATGTGCCGCTACAACCAAGATCACCTTTGTCGTGGGTCTGCCGCTACAACCAAGCGCTCCCATGTGCCGCTACAACCAAGCGCACCTCTGTAACACACCGAGTCGTTCGATCAGCAGTCGTCGGGTCTCAGCCAGCTACACGGTCTCCGTACTCCGCACGCTCGTCACTGGGAGGGTCCGCTCCACGAGCTACAGGTCGATACTCCAAGTATCTCAAAGTCCCACGAAGAAGTATCTCAAAGTACCTCCACGTCATAGGGGTCTCAACGCAACAGACAGCGCGTCAATCGGACGCCCGGTCTGTGTGTTATTAGCCTTTTCGTCCCAGGGGCCCGGTTGGTTTCGTGAGCGAACCAAACCCAGCCGTATCTCAACTGTACCCCGATCTCTCATAGGGTATACTCATAGGGACCGTTTCTCAACGTGATCGTCAACGCCGCTGACGGTTCGTCAAACGGACGTTCTGTAAGAAAGATATCAGCTTTTCCGTTCCAAGGGCCCGGTTGGATTTCGGTGCGATCCAACCCAGCCACTATCCATCTACATCCAAAACTCGGGCAGAGGATGCCAAAAGTTCCGTATCGTCAATAGGAACGCAACGCAACAGATGGCGCGTCAAACGGACGCCAGGTCTAGAAGTTATTGGCTTTTCCGTCTCACACCCACCCTGGGAAACTTCCCAGGAGGTCACCCATCCTGATCACTACTCTAGGCCAAGCACGCTTAATTATGGAGTTTTAACCACATAGCCTCCCGAAAAGGAAGATGTACCTTGAGTATAGTATACCGAAACGACCGTCTCGATCCAAGGATCGCGTTGCCGCTGACGGCGAGTCGTTTGGAGGCCCGTAGCCCAAGATACGGGCATTTGACCAAAAGTGGTCCGAAACTGGGGGTCTGGGCCCGGGCCGACCCGGCCCGACCCCCCCTGGTCTGACCCGAACCGGGTCGGCCCGAGCCGGGTCGACCCGACCCGGTCCGGCTGGACCCGGTCCGGCCGGCGGCGCGACACGGCCGGCGGTGCGGCCAGCGCGTCGTTCGGGTGCCGCGCGCGGGGGGCAAAGCCCCCCCCCCCCCCCCCCTTGTGAAACCGCGACCCCTTAATTGGGGCCGCTTGAAGACCTGGCCGTGGGAATTAATTCCCCCGGTCTCCACTGCCCGGCCGGCCCGCACTGGCCGGCCGGTTTCGCCACCAAGGACCGGCGACGGCCGGTCCTTCCTTCGCCGACACCGGCGGCCCGGTGCCGGCCGCCGGTCATCTTGCTCCGCAGCGGTCCGGAACCGGCCGCGACCTATGCCGTTCGGTGCGATGCGACGGCATCGCTTCCCTCCGCAGCGGCCCCGCTCCGGCCGCGGTGCCTTTGACTTTCTTCGACGCGACGCGACGACATCGCGTTCTTGGATTTCTTTCCACGGCGCGGTGCGACGGCGCGGTGCGACGGCGCTGCGCGTATCTTCCGCAATAAATCTTGTGGTGCGACGACACCACGTTTTCTCGTATCATCCTCAAGATACCATCACGAAAAACAAAGGAGGATGGTCGTCCGTGTTTGTGCGGTCCGACCCCCTCGCGTTATTCAATAACAAAAAGGGTTTTAATCCACGGTTATAACCAAGTTTGTATTCACGAATAATTAAAGAAATAAACCCCTACCTCGGTTCAAGTGCGGAGCACGTCAACAAACCGCGGAAGACGAGCGTCGCGGAGGTCGGGCATCGCGGGGAAAGAACGTCGACTCCGTTGTCGTCGAGGTGCGTTCGAAGGGGAAACGTCGTTCGAAGAAGACGTCGCGTTCTTCGGTGGAGATGTTCTTCGTTGGAGGTGTTCTTCGCGTTCTTCGTCGATGTTGAAGAAGAAGAAGACTTAGCCTTTTCTCTCCCAAGTCTCCACCACAAGAACAACTAACCCCAAAATAAAATAATCCTCCCACTTATATTATTAACCCAATATAGGTTTTGAATTTCAAGAGTTTGAAAATTCAAAACCCATATTTAACTCACTTAAGTTATTAACATTAGATGTTATAAAATTAAGGAGGTGTTAAGTTATGAAAACATAAATGGGGGGTTTAGAGGGGTTAGGAAAGTTAAGGAATTTGAAGAGGTGGGGAGGGGTTTGTGTGGGCCCCACCCTTTCAAATATCCACACATGGGAAGTTGGATGGATGTGGTCCCACCACCAACTTCCCGTGGGAGAAGTTAACAACTTAACATGAAATAAAATTGATTTAACAATATTATTCACTTTTTTAATAAAACCCCAAAAAATTAACTTCTTCTCCCGCACAAATGCAACTACAGTAAAGGTTCTCTTAAGCGATTACCGGCGTTGTGAGTTCATCGGTGAAATCAGATTTCAATTCCGAGCACCGGTTCAAAAGATAGAAATTCTCGCTCGCTCGTTTACTGAACGTACCCGAGCCAAAATTCGGAAATTAATTTCGGGCACACCGGCCCTCAGAATCAGGAGCCGTCAGAAACTGCGTTCTTGTAAAATTCCAAAGAAAATTAAGAAAAAATTTTCCTTGAAATTTCCAGGTCTTTACACAACATGTCTTCTAAGGTTTGCATAGTCCGTTCTAATTGTCCATCTATTTGAGGGTGGTAAGCAGTGCTCAAACGAAGTTCAGTGTCCAGGGCTTTCTGAATACTTTTCTAGAATCTTGATTTAAAACGGGGATCATGATCTGAAAAAATTGATAGTGGTACTCCATGTAGTCTTAAAAATTCGTTAATATACAGTCTTTCTAAACGTTCAAGTGGTAAATCTTCTCTTATGGTAAGAAAATGTGATGACTTGGCAAGAAGATCAATAATGACCCATATTGTATCATTCCTTCTAGGAGTCTTTGGTATTCCCATGACAATGTCCAACATAATATTATCCCATTTCCACTCAGGTATGGGAAGAGGTTGCATAACTCCTCCAGGAAGTTGCCTCCTAGCTTTCACTTGTTGAGAAACCATGCATCTTGACACAAAATCAGCAATATCCCTCTTCATGTTATCCCACAAAAAATCTTCCTTCAAATATCTATACTTCTTAGTGCTACCAGGGTGTATAGAGAAATTGGAACTATGAGCATCATCCAATAATTCCCTTTTTAGACCAGCTATATCGGGAAAACAATGTCTCTTCCCAAATTTCAAAATTCCATCTTCATACACAAATTCAATCAATCTCCCATCTTTCACACATTTAATCTTCTTTTAAAACTCTTCATCATCGGTCTGAGAAATCTTAATCCTTTCTTGTAACGATGGTTTGGAAACCATTTGAAAAAGCATTGATGTTTCACCTTCCATAGTTATTCCCATGTCCATATTCAATAGATCCATGAAAATAAGATCACTTTCAATTCTCATATTGTTCAAAAATCCATGATCTTTTCTACTCAAAGCATCTACCACCTTATTTTCCTTCCCCGGGTGGTAGTGTATCGTGCAATAATGATCGTTGAGTAACTCAAGCCATCTCCTTTTCCTCAGGTTGAGTTATTTTTGTGAGAAAATATACTTCAAACTCTTGTGATCAGTATAAATCTCACATTTTTCACCATAGAGGTAGTGTCTCCATATCTTCAAAGCAAAGATCACAGCTTCTAAATCGATATCATCAGTTGGATAGTTTTTCTCATGAATTTTCAAATGTCGTGATGCATAGTCAATAACCCTATCATTTTTCAGTAGGACACAACCAAGTCCTTTCTTTGATGCATCACAATAAATAACGAACCCATCATTCCCCGATAGTAGAGTAAATATAGGATCATTGACTAATCTTCTCTTTAGTTCTTTGAAACATTCTCCACACTCTTTTGTCCAAACAAATTTAACCCCTATAAGTGTCAGCTTCATTAATGGGTTAGCCAATTAGGCAAAATTTTGGAAAAAACGTCGATAATAACCAACTAAACCAATAAAACTTCATACCTCAGTTATAATTTCCAGTGCTGGCCATTCTGGGATCGCTCTTGTCTTAGAAGGATCAATAGAGATTCCATCCTTAGAGATAATATGGCCAAGAAAAGAAATTGAATGAAGCCAGAATTCACACTTGCTAAAGTTCCCATATAATTCGTGTCTTCTAAGAGTCTCTAGAATAACGCACAAGTGATATTCATGATCTTAATAGATTTTGGAGTATTCCAAGATATAATCAATAAATACCACTATGAAGTCATCAAGATATTCCTTGAAAACATTATTCATTAGATCCATGAAAACAGAGGGTGCATTAGTCAGCCCAAAAGGCATTACTGTAAACTCGTAATGCCCGTACCTAGTTCAAAATGCTATGATCGGAATGCCTTCCTTCCTCACCCACAAATAATGATATCCAGATCGAAGGTAAATCTTTGAAAAGTATTGAGCATTATTTAGTTGGTCAAATAAATCATCAATGCGAGGTAGGGGCTCCCCATGGAGAAACACTAGGGCGAATAAATCCCTTATTACTTAATTACTCTAGTTGCTTATTTAGTTCAACTAATTCCAAAGTGGACATTCTATATGGGGTCTTCGATATGGGCCTTTATCCAAGCATTAGGTCAATAGAAAACTCAACTTATCATTCTGGAGGATGCCTAGGGAAATCTTTTGGAAACACAAAATCATATTCTCTCACAATAGGTATATACTCTATTTGAACATTCATTTCCTCACCCAATGTTATATCATTCTCTTCCTCCCCAATAAGTGAATTTAGTTGAGATACCGGGGGGGGGATCTAGATAAGAATTAGGCGGTGACGATTCTATTCTAAAGATAATGTATTCTTTATCATCATTATCAAAAATTGTAACCTCCTTCTTCTTTCAATAAATCTTGGCATCATGTTCTAAAAGCCAATCCATGCCGAGGATTATATCAAATTCAATCATGGGTATGATGATGAGATCAGCAGATAAAGAAACTTTATGTGTTCTAATGGGAACTGATTCACAAAACTTGGTTGCAATGATATTTCCCTTAGGATTTTTGACTGAAAACTCCCTTGTTAAATCAAATTGGAAACATCTAATATTCTTAGCAAACGGTGAAGATATGAAACAGTGCGATGATCTAGAATCAAATAATGCATTTGTTAAACTTGAGGAAACCATTAAATTGCCTACCACCACGTCTTTTAGAGCTTCTACCTCAGTACTAGTGATAACATATGATTTTCCTTGATCCCTTGGCCTTTTCTGAGGTATGTTCCTCTAACACTTAGGACATTCATTTGCATAATGACCCATCTCCCTACAATTGTAGCATTGAACATCGGTAGCTTCTTTCTTCCCCTTGCAATCATGAGCTTGGTGGCCTTTTTCACCACACTTATAACAGACTCCCATTCCATTCAAGAAAGTTCTGTGGTGTTTCTTCCAAAATTTACTACAGGATGGATAATCAACATTTCCCTTCTTCCCCTTATTTCCATTTCCAGAGTGATCAGCAGATCTCTTCTTCTATTTTTTTTCTTTAAAGTCGTAAAACTTAGAGAATTTCTTTTTCGTCTTAATAGCAGATGAGACAATGTCTTCGTATAACGTGAAGTATTGTGATACCAATGCTCAACAAAGAAATGGTTTTAACCCATCAAAGAAATGATAAATATTACTTCTTGGGTTATGTATATAATCTGTAGCATACCTTGCTATCCTTGTAATGTTGTCCTCATATTTTGCGACATTCTCATCCTCCTTTTGTCTCAGAAGAAATTGCCTTTCCATATCTGCTCGATGGTCACGAGGAAAGTATTTTTCTATGAAAATATCTTTGAACTCCCTCCATTCTATATTTGATACATCATCATCTTCCTTTGTGTTTTGAATCAATGACCACCATTTATCAACATCTCCAGTGAGGCGATAAACTGCCATGATAACTTTTCCCCTTTCACTACTCCCCAAATCCTAAAATATTTTCTCTAGGGATTTTATCTATTTCTCAGCTTCTAATGGATTTTTACCCCCATTAAATGTTGGTGGTTGTTTCCTCATAAAGTGATCTAGAATTTATCCTCCACGTTGTGCATTATAGTGCTCCATATGAGTAAGGTTATTATTCATAACCTATGTGAGTTGTCCAGGAATGGTGATAAGTTGATCGGCACCAGTTGTATCTCCAGCTCCACTATAATTATCTTGAGCAGGAGGGAAATCCCTACATGGTGTGTGTTCATTGATATAGTTTCCATTCCTTCCATTAAGTTCCATTTCTAAAAAATGGCATAAACTAGATCAATTTATGCATCAAAATACATAATTCCATACTTGTAAAACACTTAACATAAATTGAACTATTTATTGATATAATATATAATCATAAAAAGAAAATTTTTCTTTGAGGAAATATATACTCATAAAACATTTATAATTGTTTGTAAAGGAATCATGAATTATCCTAAGCATATCCCCCGGGAGTGTCGTAACCAAGAGTGCAGCAAGGCCTGTTGTCGTGCACCAGTTCTTGTTCGAGTCTAGCTCAAAGAGGTGTTTTCGGGTTTTACCCCTAGCTACATCTGTGACAGAGCCGGCTCTACCTGCTCGTATCCAGATAGGTGTTTATTTCTCAGAAAACTCACAAAATCTCTATAATACCAAAATTCTAGGAAGTTCTTCTATTCTAATCTTCAATGTCTATCATAGGGCTATGTTCTCTAATCAGAGTTTATCTAAATCTAGCTTCCAAGTTTATTACTAAACTGCCTCTGATAACAACTATAATGCCCCGACCCCATTTACCCAGAGTCAGTGCATTATTACATAACATTAGCATGATCACAAAAGATCATGTCTCGAAAGACCGATAAGTTTAGAAGCCTTGGAAACACTAGATACATTCATAAATGTTACATTACATCATAAAGTGAAAAACTAAAATAACATAGACTCCATATTCCACACTAATATCCCCTTCAAACTATCCCCACAGGTAAGTATTAAAATATTTCTTCACATCTTAGGAAAATAAAACATAGAAAGGGGTGAGCTTAGATGCTCAGTAAGGATAACAATATAGCAGAAAATTTCATAAATAAACATAAACATTTAAGGCAATGTATAACTAAAACAAAAGCCTTTTTAACTTAAACACCAGCATAATATGGCAAAGTTAAAATGAAATAATTATATTTAGTTATTCACATGGATATTCTACTAGTCAAATATTCACATGCAATATCAATAACCACTTTCATAACGATGGAATGCATAATTCTAGACTATCATAACCACATAGTCAAGGCCATGTGCCAAGACTACAAATAATATTTTGTCAAGGCATTATGCCAAGACACAAGTTTGTCTCATGAGACCTACCGATGAATCGAGGATATATAATGGGTTCCATCCGTCACTAATTAAGTCCAATGAATTCCTCACATGAAAAGGTTTAAAAATATCATAAACAATAACATAATCGTATCACATAAAACATGCATAAAGGAAACATAAAATTTACACATTTCAATCACAAGATATCAATACAACACATTGATATAATAAAAACCTTATCAAAACCCTTTTAAATACCAAAATAATAGAAAATTAAAACTTGGTATTTATTTTTCATTTAAAAAAGTTTTGGCTTGTAGAGGAATCTGAATCTCAAATAATGGTCACAGCAGCAGGGAAGTCGTTGTCACCGCATGCGTAAGAAAAAACATTCCTTTTGTAGTTTAGTAAAATGATTCATATAAAAAAAGATTCCTTTTGAATAAACGTAAAAGTCTAAGGGGTTTATACATTGTATAAAAGAAAGTTGTGTATAAAAAAAAGTATGCCTCAATGAAAGGAGATTGAGATGAAGTCCCTTACCTCGTGTCCGAAATGACTCGATCATTATTTAACCTCCTGAATAATAAACTAGAGTTAATTTATAATTTATTGAGAACATTTTTCAAGTTCATAATTCCTTTTATATCACTTATTTCCATGTTATGAACATTATGTAATTATTTAAGTTAATAACGGTCGTTTTGTCGATCTTTGTTACTTGAGTCAAAAATAAAATTCTTATAATTACAAGTTGTTCATGTGGTAAAATATCCCTTATATCCAGAATTATATTCATGATTTATATATCATATATATATAATATATATCCAGTATATACATTCATTTATAATATTACATAACATTTAGAGGTAAGAAATGAAATGTACCGTTCATGGAGACGGTAAGCCGTACATACGCATGAATGATAATTTCATTTATATTTCGTATTTAATGGAATGAAGTCATAATTATATAAAGTTATATTATAATTCCAGTATAATATCATATATAATATCATTTACTCCATCCTTTATACATCCCACATATGTCATTAACGATTCAAATCACTTTGAGGGGGCAGTAGTCCGCACTTCTTAAAATGAAATTATCACGTTTACCCATAATGGAAATCATAAAGGTATGCCATAAATGAAAAATAGAGAATCATAAGGAAAATATAAACATAATATATATCATATATAAATATAGTGACATCTTAACGACCACCATGAGAGGTGTTAAAAGAAGATTGAACAATCATCGTTTCGTGAGGCAGTAATTCACCACCCACAGAAACAGTATGTTCTTTAACCATTAGACGAAGGTGTGTGTAAGTGTAAATCAAATCCTTCTCATAAAAACATCCTAGTATTTTTATGATACTTCTTTTTTTACAAAATAAAGGAATAAAAATAGTTTAAGGGGTTGGAGAAGCAAAATAAAACAAAAGAACATAAGAGAAGACATTACATTAAAATCGGGTAACTATTTTTGATTTGAGACAAAGGATTCATTGGGAAGACTTATGCCCAAAGTTAGGCTTCTGGGAGTAAGAGAGGGAAGTTTATAGAGTATTTTGGTAGAGGTTGGCCGATCCAAATGGCTTTGAAGGTGTGAATAATGTGGTAGTGGTGGGGGGCCTTTTATAAGAGGAGAGGAGGGGCACTCTTGGAAAGTCATGAAATGTTACTTTATTATGAAATGATTTTCGGATTTTCAAGGTCCCAAAGTGATATATTTCAAGGATAAGGTGATAAGAGATCTAAATATACTGATACAATAGGTTTTATACAAGTTTATGTATTAGATTTTACCTTATCATTTCATTTTATTTAAATTGTTCATTAATGATGTAATCGCTGCATCATCATGGTGTCATATATAAATTTACATATTTATTGCCTAAAAATTATAAAAAAACTACCATGATGTAGGAATTTTTTTAGATTTCTAATTAATATTTATAGTTGAAAGTTTAACTTATATAACCCCATTTAAATTTTTTTTAGTAAAACAACACATGTTTGTGACAATTTTATTTTTACATTAAATAAAAACCTATTAATGTCATTTTCATACCCAAGTGGCTCCATGGGGTCCCCAAGTTGACCCATGGATTGGCTTGGTTGTCCATGACTCATAAAATAATGTTAGGAAAAGTGTAAAGGTAATTTCATATTATTATATCATTTTAAGTATTTTTCACTATTCATCAAAAATTGGATGTTCTCGGAAAAATACCAAAAATTTAACATAGGCTAATTTAGATATTTAGAATCCAAAAATTAAGTCCATTATGAAATATAAAATTTATATAATTTCAAAAATTGGTTATTACTATTCATAACGACTACTTTGATTGGTCTCGGTGTGTTAGAACTTGAGATTGCGTACAACACACGCTGCTCTATTATTCAAAGAGAAGAGCACCAAAGAAGCTTGGGGTGTTACATATTATATCATTGGATTAAATCCCTACTAAATTATGGGTATCATCAATGTGTTTTGTCAGAAATTAAAAAAATTAAAATATTATCGGACCATTTTACTGGGAAAATATAATTTATTTTTGAAAACAAATATTTAAAATATAAAAATTCCCATAATATTTGGAGATAAAATTTTATTTAAAATAACCATGTAAACATGTAAAGGAAGAATCAAGTAAAAAATATATATGATGGTTGGAAATTTTTTTATCTGGTAAACATTAAAAAAAATCATATTTTCAATTAGGTAAAAGGTACCTCATTTATAAAATAAAAAAATGATTAATTTTAAACCATTTTTTCTAAAATGAAACTGGGGTAAAAATTACATTAGTAGATCTTGAGAGAGTATTAAAAAAATAATAGGAATTTTTTATTGAAAATATTTATATGGTTGAAAATGATTCATGTCCGAATAGAATAAACAAAATCAGTTTCTTTAAAAACATTCTTCTAGAATTTTTTGTTGGTAGAGATATGGAAATGAAATTAAAACATGGAATTTATATAAATAAATATACAATGATAAAATATATAATATTTTTGAGAGATATATCATATTTTTTGCTTATCGTAAATTAATATATAAACAATCCTGGTAAAAAGTAAGATTGAAAAATAAAACCATTACTTCCATAGTAATTATAGAATCATAACCCAAAGAAGGAAATAAATTCCAATGTAACCAAAAATTTGATTATTATACATGGATTCATTATATATCATATAAAATGGGTATTATATATAACATCTGAAGGAAATAATTAGTGAATAAGGAATATGTATCTAAAAAACTAATGATAGATGATAAAGTCATACCTTAAGACCTTCTTACTTCGTAAGTACTCTAAACTTGAGAATAATATTTTTAAATTTATTATAAATCTACAATATAACCATATTAATACTTATAGTAACAGAAATTGTATAATTATAATATCTTATCACATGTTCATTAATAATCTTTTGTTATCACTAAAATTTTATGCATTAACATCTTCGTTTTCATATATGTTTCAATTGTGTAGTTATGGACCTTGAAAATTTTTCATAGTTAAATTATATATATAATAAAAATTATTTTAATAATTATTATATTTAATAATTACATATTTTTTATAATCATTCATATAATTTTGTAATAAAAATGTATTACTTCACTTTGTCGAGACGGTTGTCCATATATATGCATTGTGTGCGGCTTTCACTTTTGAATGGATATAAAACATTAATGATAAATAATATTTAACCATCCTAGAATAACTTTTTATATAATAAAAAAATAATGTTAATTTAATTTATCAATATTATGATCTTTTTAAAGCATAAATGAAAACCAAATAACTTCTATATGAAGAGGTTACAGTCTACACATATATTGGAGCGATGTTATTATTTTCAAAAGTATGGGTAGGTAAGAAGGTAGATAAGATATTTTAAATAGATATTAATAATTAAGGCTTGAATATCATATATAAAAATTTGATCAATCATAATAACAATACACGATATATTGTCATGGAGAATGAATCATATTTCAATGTGGGGGTGGTATACCCCGGTACCCACAAGTAATACATCCATATCCCATTTCATTTAATGGAGGTGGAAAATGGAGGTCCCCAACAATAATAACATATTAGTATAATAAAGTTATTGTATTAATTATTTTAAGATGTAAGATACATATTTATAGGAATTATAGTATGAAATAATGATTGAAAGTGTTGGTTCAGATGCAAACATCTTCTTTTTTAAAAATCCATTAGTTTATAACAAAACACTTACTAGGAAGATCATGTTTAATAAAGGAAGATAAAAAATGAATTAATATAGGAATAATTTTTTTTCTTGTATTGTATGATCAAGAGGTCTTGAATTTTTTGAATAATGGATGATAATATGTGCACTTTTATAAGTGGGGGTAGGGACACACATTGAATTACATAAAATATTTATTTAATATAGGGTATTTTTCATTTTAAATTGGAATAAGATAAAAATGATGAAAAATTTAATTTAACAAAATTTCTAAATATCACTATGATAATATTATTCTGTCAATTTTCTTGTGCCATTTTTACCCTTATCTCTTATTTTAATAGGATAGTAAACATATTTTAACCATAATCATTGTGGAAATTTGTTTCTCTTTTTAGAATTCATTATATCAAAAAATGAATTTGAACACATTGTAAAATTAAAAAAGGATTTTAAATAATATGGAATCCATGTTATCAAATTTTCTTTCTCTATGTGCTACAAATTAATTTTAATTTTATCAATTAAAATGAAATGAAATCCAATTTTTTTAAAATGAATTTTTAAGAACAACACTGAGTTTACAATTATAAATTTTTAAATAAAAACTATTATATAATTTTTAAAATATTATTTTAATCTATATTCCATAAATTTCAGTAAATATATTAATAAATTGTGATTTATTTAGGTTATTTAGATAAAAACATGTTTTTTCACATAAAAGTATTTTTATGAAATATTATTATTTTCATCATCCAATGATTTTATCATAATTACTAAAAATTAGATAAATAATATATTAATGGTAATTAAAGAATTAATACTGTAATTATTGAAAATTAAATTTTAAACAATGATAATTTTACATGATTATATAAAATTTCACAATAACATGAAATGTATATTTTATAAGAAAAATAGGTCATTTAATGATGAGGTGATTTTACTAAAAGTTATTTATTAATTCATAATAATTAAATAATAAATTTGAATTAAAGTAAAAATGGCTATATATATTTCAAAATTGTATTAACACTTTTCATAAGAAATAATATTACAAATAGGTTATAAATGAGATAATATAAATTTATTTACATAGACTAAGGGTTTCATGTATAAAAGCTATCAAATAAATCATATTTATTTCAAAGGAATATATATAAAACGTTATAGTGTTACATTGTAATGTAATTCAAATGAATTCCTCAATAAATATTATATAACAGTGATGAAAAAAATTACAATACTTCTGATTCATCAAAACCTTGTGTTCCAAAGCATCTTCTACAAATTTTCGGTTTAATGGTAAAATTTTGATCAGGTGAGTGGTTTAATTTCACATCACATTACCTCTATGATATACTATCTTCCCTAGTAATTACTCATAATAAAGAAAATTATGCAATTTTATAACATCTAATTTCATCACTTCTGATGGTTTTGAGATATTCTTCCTCAAAAGAAGCACCAGGAACACATCATGAACTTGAGAGACTCTTTGTGGAAGCATCGATCGATATGCTACCCTCACTACTCAATGGAGAATATTGAAGCTGCAAAATATACATAGGTATCAACTAACCCTTATTTCACAATCTCATTCCCCTATTATATTGATATATTCATAGTATTAGCTTATCACCAAATTCGAAGTCTTTATCACACTAATTATTGATAGGATAAACACTACGTCTACTATATACTCTCATGTTGAGTTATTGAATGGATATAAACTTATATGCTATTTCTTCAAATATACTTGGTCTTTATATCTTTTTTAATCAACTTCATCACATAATGTTGTATTTATGAACTTATTTATATAGAGATCTTTATAAGGATCAATATAAATGATTGTGTGAAGGTTACTATTGAATGAATAATTTAAACAAGGAAGGTGTTGATCCCAACCAATTTTAAAATTTAGTGAATAAGATGATATAATATCCTACCAGTTTTTAATGTTTCTATTAGAGTCAATATCAATATAAGGATTGTAGGTAGTATTAAAATAATTTATCTTACCCAGATCTTGCTAAATACATATTCAGAACATTGAGGTAATACTCAGATATAGTTCAGATACAATAGAAGATGGTACTATATGTAACATTACAAATTTATTGATTTCTATCAAGAAATTATGATAAAGAGAGAAATAAAATATAATTTTAAGGAAATGTGATTATTTCATTAGGTGATCTACTAAAACCCAAATATAATTAAAAGCATTCTTTTTCATGATGAGTCTTATGATGCCATCCATGGTGAAATTTTACTATTTTCATTAGGTGATCTAATAAAACCCAAATATAATTAAAATAATTCTATTACCCAATAATACCTTATTCAATTTTAGTATAACCGAAACATATAATATATTCCTGAACCATATCATTCTAACACAATAAAATTTTAACTCAGGAACATTTTTCACCTTCTTTTAATGAACTACTTATTCTTTATGTTCATATTTAATCATCAAATATAAATATGGTTGAACACTCATTTTAGAAAGGTAATATTTCTCACATTACATCAATATTTAAAGGTCAATGATTTTCAAATACAAATATATTATATCTCTTTTGATCTTCATATTAGATAATCAACAATTATACTTTCAACTCAAATCATCACCCACCAATGTCTCTTTATAAGGGTGATAGAGTATTGAGAAATAAAAACCTATATTAAACTCTAACAACATTCTGTATTGAATACTAAACTATTTATGATGAATATAATCATTTATCATTATTTTTATATATGTATCACATTTCCCCATAAAGATAATTCTTTAATATATTTATTGCAAATATTAACACTGCAAACTCCAACTCATGAGTTGGGTAATTTTGATCATGAAACTTTAATCAAAAAGTGGTATAAGTTGTCCCCATGTCATTCTATATAAGAACACATAAAAATCCATTCTTATATAAATCACTATAGAACTCAATCCCTTTTACACTATGGTGTAGTTTGAGTAAAAATACACTAACCTACCTTCTCTTCAACTCCTTCAACTTTTATTCACATTTAGGATTAAAAAGGAAATTAACACCCTTCAATGTTTACTCTATGTGTGTATTATAAAACCAAGATGAATTTTTTTATAATTCTTAAAAAAATAAATTAAATCATTGAAAACTATGGGTCTTAGTCAAATTGGTTTGTCTAGGAAAATTTTCAATGATTTCTATCATAGAAGATCTACTGATATAACCTCACTAGTGATAACATCCCCCGAAAATGATACTTTATATAAATATAATTAACACTAGTCAAGTTTAACATATAATTTATTCTTTTTATAATTATTCAACACATTCTCAAGTGATATACACATTATTTATTCCTCTTGGAGTAGATAATATCATAATATATAAAGGAAAAAACATATTGATCAAGGTAATATAAAAATACACTATTCATTAAATCCATGATGATATTATGGGAACTAGATTATCCACTTTGTATAAATTTAAAACATTACTTTCCATACATTGTAAAAAAATTTCCTATGTATTTCATCACTTTTGAAGTTAAACTTATTGTATACAAAAATTGGAAACTGATGATAATTATTGAGATCTTTATAATTAATCAAATAAATCATCAATATGGGGTAGTAGATACTTTTTATTGATCAAGATATTTTTTAGTTACCAATAATCAATATAGAGTTACGTTGATGCATCTTTATTCTTAAAAAATTGAATAGGATCACCCATGGTGATGAACATGATTGAATGAACCCCTGATTAAGATTCTCCAAGTGTTTATTATTTAATTTTTAAAACACAATTAAGGACATTCTAATTGTATTCATGGAAATATATATAAAATTAGGTTTGAGTTCAATTGAAAACCCAGGTTTTTTATTTATAGGAAGACTATACAACTCCTCTAGAAAGATATCAAAAAACTCCCATATAATAGGAATGTATTAGATGTTATGTTTCTCCCCAACAATATTTGATAAATAATCTTTATGAATTAAAATAATGTCCCATAAAATTGATCTAATATCCTTTGGAATTTTGTATTCATCCAAACACTGATAAATGATCTCACATAAATTCATGATATGAAATGTGATTTCAGCTGGAAATTGATTTGGGATATATATAAAGATAACTAATAAATTCACAAAATCACCTCATACATAAATTAACATAGAACAAAAGTATTTTCATGAATCATATTTCAACATATATAAATAGTGTTGAAATCATTGACATGAAATGCAATCATTAATTGTTTTTTGTGTTTTCAATGCTAATTCAACATCTAATCAGTGAGGATAAAAATTATCAATCCTAGATAGGTTCCATGATATGAATGATTTCATATGGCTATGATAAAATAAGATAATTTAATGTTTGAGCATACATGTTAAAACTTCCACATCATTGTTTTATATTCAATCAGTTACTAAACCCAAAATGGTTACCATGGGAATTAAAATCTATTATCTAGAGTGAGAAATAAAATGATTATTAAAATAAATCTTATCATTTCAAACATCATGGTGCATACTATTCAACCTATGAAACATTTTTTTTAACCTAGGTCATTTAAAACTGTCATATATTTAAATACATTATAATAGATTATACAGAATTCATGAATTTACCAATACATATACCACATGAGTGTCTTTCTAGGTTTCATTCTTATAACCACTAATCATCTATTAGTGAAGATCAAGTTAATACCCATTCCACCCCTTATATTGTTTTTATCCCATAGTTCATCAATTCCATAAGCACATCCACTTTGCAATATCTATATAGGGATTTATTTTATATGCAAACAACCCTTCTTTCTTTACCATAAAATTTTATTTTCTATAATATGTTTCTTTATAGAAATTGTTATCACTAAAATTTTCAAATCCTATTATGTAAAAATATCTAAACCACCTTCTGATACAAATTTAGGTGACCTGAGAATAAAAAAGATAAATATTTTATCCGTTATTATTAATATTCAATATATTTCAAAATTGTACATGCACAAGTAATATTAAAGTTTAATTATTATGGTAACTACATACATATTCATCTTATCTAAGGAATAATGATTAATATCATTGTAAATGTTCATATCAAGTAACAATTTTCTTTATCATACCCAACTTTTATCCAATCATCATAAGCTAGGGAAAAGAAATATAATGAAAGGTATATTAGATGGTCATTAATGGTTAATATAAGAGATATCAGTCAATGGAAAGAAATTCATAATATATTTACAAGGGTATGAGAGAAAGATATTAACATCAAAAGTTCATAACCAATAATCCATAGACTACAAAATTGAATCATGAAATAATGGTTTTCTAGTTTATAAGGAATGAATCCTTAGAGAACTAAAGACCATGATCAATGTGTATATATATTTAGCATAAGAACATATCATCAGATAGTGGATTAATGTGTTCTCTAATCATAATCATATAAATATTTTTTTAATGATATATACCAATGAATTCATTTCTTTTTGGGCCTGGTCTCACCACCCATGTACCCTCTTTATAAATGTATAACCAACCATGTAGCCTCTTTTGGGTTTGACATTGACTACTATGTAAACTATATTTGGATTTTGATGACCTCATTTGTAGCTTTTAATATTATAAAAACAAAAAATTACCCAATGATTTTGAGATTTAGAACAGACCCTCCCACCACTTATTTATAATCTATTCATATATATTACACATTATCATGAATTCATTTATCATATTGTTTTAACAAGACATATGAAAAATAAAACACGTTTCATCTAGATTTCATCATATTAATTGAACATACCAAGAAATAACATGTATAATGTCATTGGATCATATCCTCATTGAATAATAAGTAACCAATATGAAGGTTTTCATTGAATAAAATACCATTAAAATATCAAATGGACATTTCGAGTGGAAACATACATTTTCAATTTAAAAAACATATTTAAAGTGTTAAAATTTATAGTGTATTAGAAAAATATATTCTTCAAAATGAACCACAAAACAATTTAATGTAATATTGAAGGAAAATAATATTAATGAACGTGGGAATGGTTTTTTTTTTTGGTAGATGATAAACATTTATTTTGATCACATTTATACTAAAACATACCTCATTTGTAAAATGATAATAATATTCCGTTTATTATTTTTGAAAATACAAAAAATGAGTAAAAAATATTTTAATATATAATAATATAATATTAGAAAAATTCGTGATTTTTTTTAATGAAAATATTGACATGTGAGAAAAATTCTCCTATGTAAATAGAGAAAATAAATTCGGTTTCTATAAAAATAACATTCTAAATTTATTAATACATATATAAAAATGCTAGAAAAAATATAATTTCTAGAAATAAATATGGGACAAGATAATATATATTATTTATGATATATATTTTATATAATTTTATCATTATAATTTTTTCAAAAAATATTATTTTTTAAAGTTGAGAATGTAATATAAAACTCTTAACGCTTTGTAAATACTAAATAATAACCCAAATCTGACAAAATAAAACCAACTAAAAATATTAATTAAAAAACATAATTGGATTAATTATATATCATAATAAATGTGTAGGGTATACAAAAAATGATGTAAACAAGTGTTAATAATTCATTTTCCTCATGTAAAGAAAAGAGAACCAAGAAACCATTACCTCAAGTATGACTTGATTTGTAAGAGATATATGCTCTAGTATAATAAACTATAAGTTATTATATACACATACCAAAAAAATATTCTTGATTATAATACCATACATGGTTACTTCTTACATCACATCACCCATCCAACTACAATTTTTTATTATCAACATTTTTGGTTTTAACTGCATCATTTTTCTGGTAGGTTTCAGTTTACAATTTATTTTCCATGCATTTTTTTTCAAGGTTACTATTTCCGTGCTTTTTCCGGGGAGTGTGCATCCATCTGTTGAGGATGTGATGATTTTTTGCCAACATTCCCACTTTCCAATGGAAGGTGGCATCCGTTGCTTGTTCAGGGACGTTTTCTCCTTGATCAAAATAGGATGATGGGATGTCAGGTACTCATTTAGTGGATTCCACCTCATAAATCGTTACCTATTCCGAGTATTCCTTAAAGATTAAGATGTTGTTCGTGAATCTCATTTCCAGTGCCATATCATTGTGGACACCAGTTAATTACACGACATCTGTCTATACATTCTACGGTTTCTTGACAGGGCTGCAACCTTCAGTCAGAGTATACGGTAACATTAGGCATGTCAGGGTGTATCTGGATGCATGGACATTAGTGAACCTATATTATTCCACATAAGAGGGAATATAAAGGGTTCAAAACCCTAGGCATCCCACATTATTCGTGAGGTATCTTATGTTGGAGGCATATCTCTAAGGTTTTTCTAAGCACCCCATGCATAGCACGAGGTATGTTGCGAGGTTAATGTCTTGCAGAGACGGTTACACTAATGGAGTTTCTTCTGAGGTTGTCCTCAAGCATCTCATGTTTAACACGATATGGGGTATGAGTTTAACGTCTTTTAGATATATAATGAGGGGGATCAGAACATCCAATCGAGATAGATCATATTGGTACATTTCTTGGATGGAACACCTGGAAGGTTTACCAGATGGATGGATTAGAACTCCCAACGAAGAAGGATCTGAGGTGGTGTGTTCCATAAAAGGATGATATCACACCATGAAGGCTGATCTAGAAACCACTGAGGGTATATCAGGGAGAGTGCACCCCAAAAAGGGGGGCACCAAGGTTTACCATTAGTTGGGATTGAACTTTGTGGAGGTTTTCCTTTTTCCCCTATTCATATGATATAGATCAAAATCCACATATTTCAAAGGGGAGATGAATCAGGGTGTACACAAAGGACAACAATCTGATGTCATTTTAGGGATTACAAATGGATAACAGCCCATCACAAGAGGTATATACTTTGTTGGATGGTTATGGATTGTGTGGGGGCTTATTCATTGTTAGCTGCCTGGGTGTCGCAAAGAGCGGTGCTGGGATGAATGTCATGATCTCACTGGGATGTGGCAGCCCGGGTGAGAATCAGGATGAATGATAGAGTCTCTAATGAAGTGGAGGGGTAATGAGATGGACCCTTTGTGAAGGTGACAATAGTTTTGTTCTTGATCTTCAAAGAGACTTCCTACGTATCCCTATGAAAGGGAATCAATGTAAGTGTAGTTAGGTGGGGGTTCCAACGGCTTACCACTGGTTAGAGATGACAATGGATTACCGCTGATTAGGGTTCCAACGATTTACCATCAATTGGGGAATACAGCGGCTTACCGTTGAGAGGGGTTGGACCTCATGGAGGCTTCATACGTACCTTGTCTGGGATACAAGGATCAAATAACACGGAGTTAGAATGGTGATGGTCAACTGACGTGAAGGGGGTCGAGACCAATAGGTGTTGGGCTTGAACCTTAGAAAGGCTTTATACGTACCTTGCCTTGGTAAGGATCAAAGTCCACGTTGTTCAGGATGAGGTGTTGGTGAACCAATGTAAAGATGGACAAGTCCAATGGATGGTGGTCTTGAACCTTAGAGAGGCTTCCTATGTACCATTCCTTGGCAAGGATAAAAGTCCACATAGTTCAGAATGGGTTGTTGAATTGACATGAAGATGGTCAGGACCAATGGATTGTGGGCTTGGACCATACGGAGGCTTCCTATATACCTTTCCGTTGAAAGGATCAAAGTCTATGTAGTTCATGATGGTGTGGGGAACCGATGTGAAGGGAGTCGGGACCAATGGTGGTTGGGCCTGAACCTCAGGGAGGCTTCCTACATACCTTTCCTTATCAAAGATAAAAGTCCACAGAGATCAGGAGGGGTTGGTGAACCAACATGAAGATGGCTGGGACCAATGGGTGGTGGGATTGAACCTTAGGAAGGCTTCCAACGTACCTTTCCTTGGTAGGGATCAATGTCCATGTATTTCAGATGGCATTTTGGGCTTACACTCTAGGCTTCCCTGAGAGGATGCCATGGTCAGTGCTTACTCTTATACCACATGAGTCATGATCAATGTGGGAAACAAGTGACTGCAATAGACCTAAAAATCATGGTGCAGAGGAGTGGCCATGAAGGATAGTGAATGGGGCTTATGCAAGGAAGCTTCCCTGGTGCCTCTATGGAGTGAAAATAGTGAATAGGGATTATGAATGGAAGCTGCCCGAGTGCCACTATGGAGTGGAAATGTTGGATAGGTCTTACACAAGGAAGCTGCCTGTGTGCCACTATGGAGCAGAAATAGTGGATGGGGCTTACCCAACGAAGCTATCAGTGTGCCACTATGGAGTGGCAGTGGTGGATGTGGTTTACGTAAGGAAGCTGCCAGTGTGCCGCTATGGAGCGACAATGGTGGATGGGGCTTACACAAGGAAGATGCTCGGGTGCCGCTATGGAGTGGTAATGGTGAATGGGGCTTAGGCAAGGAAGCTTCTCATGTTTATTCCTCATGTTAGGCCCTGAGGTCATCTATACTCATAGGTGGGTCGAGCCATATAATTGAGGTCTACACTTATGCGCTAGTGCACAATTCAGATAATTCCAAGGGCATTGGAATCAGTCTGAACTAAGGGAGATGAAAAGTGTGAATCACATGCCCAACATTCAGAATGCAGTGAGGGTGGCGTGGTGATGGAGGATAACTATTGACCATGTACGAAACACATCATCCATATCGCATTAGCCTAAAATGGGGACAAAAAATGAGGTTTGAATGTTGACCATGTTTGAAACACCGGACTTGACTCGAAGTGTCTTCCAAATTCTTCTAGGGCATTGGCCCAAGATGATAGGTGAGCCGTGGCATTATGGGACCAGACCATTAGGGGGTCCCTTCAGACAAGTAAGAGGATTAAGATCTGAATAAAGGACACGCAAAGTGTGAGGTTGAGTGATCGATTGTTTGAACGGATTCCGAAGCTCTTGAAATTATGCCACTGTAATCATTGAATATGGAATCTTATGCTGAGCGCATTAGGTATCTCTTATTTGGAATAAGAGGAGTCCTATTATTGAATAATATGGAGTAATATAGTTTATATTCATGTAGGGAGGACTTTTGGGATATTATGCTTCAAGCATAAGGCATCTTTTGTTTGGAGCAAGAGGCATCCTATGTTTGGAACATACGGTGTACTGCAGTTTATACTCGTGTATATAGGACTATTGGAATATTATGCTTAGAGCATAAGGCCTCTCTTTTTTAGACAAATACGCATCCAATATTTTTCATATAGGGTGTACAACAGTTTATAGTCATATAGATGGGATTGTTGGCATCTTATGCTTGGAGCATAAGCCATCTCTCGTTTAGAAGAAGAGGCATCCTATGTTTGTCACATAGGGTGAAATACAGTTTATAGTCATGTAGTTTGGACGGTTAGACATCATATGCTTGGAGAATAAGAAATATCTTTTTCGGAGCAAGAGGAATCCTATTATTGAAAGATAAAAAAAACTATAGTTTTTTGACATATAGAGATAACTATTGGAATCTTATGCTTGGCTCATAACACATATCTTGTTTGGAGTAAGAGATATCCTATATTTGACACATATGGTGTAATACAGTTTATAGTCATATATATGGGACTATTTGGAATAAGGCGCCTAGAAATGGATGGTGTTTGGACTTATGCAAGAGTGGCCCTTTATGGTTCAACCAGGCATATGAACCAAGTGATTGGGTTTCTAGGAGTTTCTTGTGGAATGTTCAACTCAAGGTGCTCGGGGAATTGTTTATAAGACTCTCAACTCGCAATATGGGAAACAAACCAAGAAGAATATTTCAACATAAGGTGTTTCATGGTGTGTGGAGGAGTATCTCAAACCATGGTATTCCATAGGTGGAAGGTGGGTGCGCATAAGGGTGCAATGGAAAATGCCGACACCCCAACCCGAAAAGATCACGATGCGGCTCTCAAATTTTCATGGGGGACTATGATGGAAGCGAAGGGATAGGACCGAAGGGCCGGGATCGCAGTCTGGAAGTAATCTTGAGTGGGGGTGTTGGGGCACAGCCCCCGCAGAATGGACTGGTGGGTGAGATGGTAGGAGCTTTGCAAAGGATAGGTCATCAAGAAGCAGCTTCATAGAGGAAAGGTGCTCACAGTGCATGGGGTCTCACGGAGAAGCTTCACGTAGGAAAGCTGCTCGCAGAGCATGGAATTGTGGAGCAAAGGGGATCACGGAGTAAAGTGGATCACGGAGAAAAGGGGGTCATAAATAAAAGAATCTCATGGAGGAAAGCATCTCACAGAGAAAAGTGCCTTGTGGTGCAAAACCTCTCACAAAGGAAATCATCTCGCAGATCAAAGCCTCTTGAAGAGCAAAGCCTCTCATGGAGAAAAGCCTCTCGCGGACCCCTTTGCGAAGGGAATCACTTCACGGTGCTATGGAGCTCTGTGAAATGGGAGATCGACAGCCGAAGGGGTGGCATGGGGGTGAACTGGGTATTTATAGGTAATGGAGGTCGGTGGAGCACACCACAAAGCACAAATGCACCCCGAAAATCCCAAATGCACTCCGCGAAGCAAATCTTGCTCTGCAACTAGAGGGAGTTCCATCATGTTTATCACAATCACGGAGCCAAGAATCAACAAGCTTTGCGGCACTCGCTGGGGCTCCGGTCATGTTCCATCATGTTCTTCATAATGGCGGAGTCGAATGTCATCGATCTTTGCAGTGCTCGTGGAGGCTTCGGTCAATTTCCTCTCCAGTTCATCTTAACTGCAGAGTCAACTATCATCGAGATTAGTGGCACTCGTGGAGGCTTTGGTCAAGTTTCTCTACTCTATGATCATGGAGGGAGCTTCGTTAATGGGCTCCACAAACTAGTTTTCCAGACCAACTTCAAATGTCCATAACTCTTAATCTGTAACTCTATTTGGGCCCTATGACCTATCAAATCAAAGCATGCAAAATGGGATATGATCTTGGATCATACATGGAAGCATTTGGAATATTTAGTGGACGCATTTTCTGATTCCAATAGTTACATAAAATAAATAATCTCAATAATTTCATAGTTATTTTATTTCATCAATATAATAAAATTAAAAACCATTCATATATTTTTGTGAAAAAATATTCAGATTAATTCATGGTTATAGTTGTGCCTATGGACACCGAAATGATGTTTCTAATATTAAATAGATCAAAATGGGTAGTTATATGTAATAATTTTCATTTCCACCTACCACGAATGGTAACCCTCCTTGAATGGAAATGAGATAAAGGATGTAAGGATTCTAGAATTCTTCCTTCAACAAGTCATGGGTTGGCGATGAGCATTGAGGGTATTTTATACACAATTATGGGATTCATTACCCCCCCTAAGATATCAGAAAAAGGAGAGATAAGATAGAAAAAAATCCCTCTCATTAAATATTATTTATAAATCCTAATACATGAATGCCATCACATGATACTAAAACAAAAAAAATATTAAAATAGATATTTGAAAGTGATGTTGAAGCTCTAAATTCTCCCAAAAAAATCCTCATACAATAAATGTCTAGATAATAAACAACCAACTAAAGACGAACTAAATAATAGTTTATATTAATGTAGGGTGATAATAAAAGTTATTATATAGGATTCTCCCGCTCCATATCATGAGAAATGTGAAAGAATCATACTAAATCCTTTTGAGTAAAAAAAATGAATCTAACTTGTCAACAAACTGGTTAACTATTCGTTTCCCATCCTCAAAATAGATCTTTATCAGCATGTATCACATACATGATATCATATAATATATTAAAAAAACAGTGTACCACACTACCACTTCCCCACTTGTTTAATGCACTACACTAATGTCGCACGTCATGATCCATCTCTCTCCAAAATCCATCCATAAGAGACTTGGTCTAAGGTTAACCATCTTAGAGACACCCTGGCTAAATAATGCACATCAGGAATCAGAACATCTCATCAACCTATCCACTTCTCCATATAGTAAACATGTAATTTTTGGGAGACAATGTATCCCAGACATCATTTATTATAACTCATTACATTATAGAACATGCATATCATTCTAATATTAACCATTAGGAAACTATATAGAGAGATGTATTTTTGTGGAATAACCAAATTCAAATAAAAAATCTCTATAAACATATATGGGAATTGATAACCATTTAGATTCCAAGGGATACCATAGCCTATAAATTATGTATTATTCTTCAGTCAATTATAAAACATAAAAAACATACCTATAACAACCATTATAATAATATATATAGATATATATCTGAGTTAAATAAGAAAAATACATTACAATCCTCTATAAATATATATAGGTAATGATAACCACATTGAAAACTAAATAATATTAATACCATGTAAATAGAGTGGGTTTATAGATGGCAGTTTGGCACATATTCCTCACCAACCAAGATGTTTAAAAAAACACCATCCCAGAGTCCACTATGAATTAGTCACTATATCATCATGGGTGGTTATGGTATGAAATCTAAAAACTCACATGATATATATAAATTGCACAACCAATCTATGAAAAAAACCTAGTTTCATACTCATTATCTACTAGCATCACACAAAACACCTACCTACCACTTCTATGGACTTTGAATTAAATTATAATACTACATCAAAGTTCATATTAATTAATTAATTATCCATTTAAATATTATTTCCAATATTATTTAAATGTATTTCATCTTCATTCTTACAGTCAATTTTATAATAACACTTTTAATTATTTTCCTATATTTTCAAGAATGTCATCGTATATGTAATCTTCATGAACCATCCCTACACTTTAATTAATTTATTTATTACTTTATATTCACCTGGGTACTCTAGGACTCATCCCAATACACAACATAAAATATTCACTCAAATTTCCTAACATCAAATTTCATCCCACTTTTTAAAACTGATTGTAAAACTGACAAAAGACCACTGGGTCATCAAGAAATTAGTTTAATAACATGAAAGATTCCATGATTTGAGCACAATATCAATGAGAAATCCAAGAATCAACCCATCATATATGTCCCCAATTTGAACCCCAAAACCACGTCACATAATATCACATCTAGAATCCCATGACAATGTCAACATCAAAATTGTAACCTCATTCTACCCACACAATAATGAGTATCCATTCCCATATCCTCACCATATCTGGCATTGTATGAAAAAATCTCTAGCATCCCCACCTATTATTCCATAAAGACAAGTTTATCATTAAAACACATCCAGGATCTCAGTATAAAGAGAATACATACAAATAGAATATAGTATTTAATAGAAAATTTCAAAGGAAACTTTTTCCAAATCCAAAAACTCATTATTGCTTTAACCAAACAACATCGAGCTCCCTCGGTCCCAAATAAATGATTTAAGAAGTAATTAAATTATATTTATTATTTTTAATTATCCAATTAATTTTACAATTTTTCACTATAAATATATCATTATAAATTTACTAGTCGAAATATAATTAATTTCATATGAAATTCCCCCTTAATATTCCTTTTACATTTGTCAACAAAATTGATGATATTTTTTAACATGCCTCTTTTATTATAATAAATAATTACCATTATTAGGTTTATATATAATTTTCAACCAAATAAACCATGATGAACTAATATAATAATAGATAACCTAGTAAATTTTCAATATCATAGGAATTAAATATATATCAAAATAATGAAACCACACATCAAAAATATTTCAAAATAAGAATATAAAATATTCACACATGTGATAAAACTTATATTTCGTGGAATTTAATTAAATAATATCACATTATAATAATCTAAAAATGACTAATAATTCTTCACATTTATTAATATCATTTTATAAATAATAATATCGGAACATGTGTTATATAATTTTGTCACCCAAAATTATCTTTTCAATTTTTCTAATAAGACTAAGTATGTGTTACCAATCCATATATTGAAACAAATATAATTTTCATGTTGAAAGAAAATTTCCATTATAAATCTATAATATCTGTAATTATAAAAATAATTATCAGCAATATGACTTGATTATTTTTACCCATCATCTTGCTATAATTTTAATTTTATCAATTAATTTTTCAAAAATGTCAATTGTTCATCCATTTCACTATCTCCTCGAAAATTTCAAAGATATTAATAATTATTTGAAAACATTAATGTTTTCATTCTCTCTTTATTATAATAATATTATTTATTATCACAAGTTTTTTCCACTATATGTGAGATTGTGCTAAATTAAAATAAATTAATTATTATCAATAGAATTTAATATATTTCTTCTAGCATGAAATTATCGATTCTAAGGTAACATTATATTTCCTCTACATAAAATATTATATTAAAACATTTTATGGAAAGAACTATAATATTTTCGTCATATCCAACATGTAGGAAGAGTTTGTTTCATTACATAAATAAACAACACCTCAATTCTATTATTTTGTTAATAGGAGAGAATATTCAACTACAAAAATCAATCTCTCATTTTAATTCCAAGAATTTAAAATATTTCATTAATATAGATACACTTCATGTATTTATACTCCTCTTTTATAATTTACAAATTATTTCATACTCTTCCCTCAAGATACTTTTTTTCATATTTTACCTGATTATGGTTAATCACATCTACTAAAATTTAAAAGCTACAAAATGATAATTTCTTAGTTTAACAAAATATAAAGGGGAAGTCATACATGCCCTATCAAGATGTTTCCCTTAAAATTACATATAACCAAAATAGAGGAGGTAATGGAATATTTCTTAATCTTATAATATAGGTTTGTGCATGAAGAGCAATCATAGATTAATATAATACATCTTAGAGGACTCCATATAAATCTTTAATATCACTTAGGCTTGAAGGAAACAATAAATAAAACCAACCATGGGAGGAAACATTTTTATATATAAAGATATCCATATGTGGATACTTTTGAAACTCCATAAAATTATTTATTTTATTCCCCATTTAATTTCAATAAATGATTTGTTTTTTTTATAAATTTAATTTAGGATATGTCAAAATATTTTAAAAAGGTGTTTTAAATAATTTAAATATTTAAATGTAAATAAACCATTATTTTTGGATTTTAAATCATTGAAAAAACATTTTCCATGTTGAAGAATAAGAAAAACTAGAAATATTGGTAAATTCATTACCCATATGTATGTCATATATGATGTTTGAAGGTAACTTGGTTTTAACCTTATAAAGCTTTTGAAAACCATTTTATTCCCATATAAAAGAGGTATAAGCCTCATTTTACTCTTCCACTAGAAATAAAAACAACCATTACCCTTATGATATTTCCAAAAAAATCATTAAGTTTATATATTTTATTGATAATATTGCATGTTAAATTAAAAAACCAATAGTAAAATGATTTATTATAAATTCATAATATCATAAATCTATCCTAAATTAATTAAATCACATTAAAACATCCAAATAAAATTCCAATGAAACATTTAAAACATTAATATTACTTCCATAATTTATAAAATCATTGTAAAAAATAATATTTTTTAAAAACAATTATAGAAAAATATATATTTATAATATTTTTCCTAAACCTGTAGCCATCCTAAAATAAAATATGGATTTGGAAAATTAGAACTCATACATTAGATTCTTATCAAAATTTCTCATCCTCATAAATATAAAAAAAAACATGAAGTAGATGAAATGGGTTGTGGATAAACCAACCAACCTACAAGATACTTCTTATAGTTACAATAGTATTTGGAAAATAATTAACACTATAAGAACTATGTTCAACATTACAAAAAATTTAAAATGATTCATAAAAATTTATTTGGAGACGTACCTCTCAAAAAAAATTTCATTTATAAGTCATTGAAAAATGGTTTATAATAAAAAATGAGTTTTTATAAAAATACCCATGTCTATCATTTAAAATTATACCAATTAAAACCATAAAAAATTTAACTCATTTTCATTTCATCAAAATACTTCTTCAAATTATCATAAACACAGAAGCAAAATTCATGAGAGTCAATAAATAAATTTTCAAAATCCACTAGAAGGGGTTTTCATCAAACACCACAAGCTATTTATAATAAAATTTCAAGAGTCAAAAAATTTTACAAGTTACATCCAATGTAAAAAATAGGATATTGGAACAATCCATTTTTTCTTTTTTTAAAACCATCCATGTTTTTTTATCAAAACATTACTTACCATGGGTGAAATCATAAAAAAATATTGAGGACATATGGCCCAATTCCCATTTAACATATACCACGAGTGCATCACACTACTTACAAATTTCATTTTCAATGATGCACGAAATTTATTAGTCATCACATTCTCCCAGATCAATAGAAATCCCTAAAATATACAAATCAATGAATACATATACTATACCATGATATTTTCCACTTTGGTTGGAATTGACTCACCCTAATGTTTTTGAAACATGTCATAATATAACATTCAATAATGGGTGAAATTTCCCCTCTCTATATATGCCTAAGGATATAACATTAAAAGAGAAATATCTATTAGGTATGTTGGCACAACCATCCATATCCATATAATAAACATATTCACATGATGAAAACATTGTATATGAGAATTTAATTCACAATAGAGAGAGTAAATATTACATTAATGGTAAAATAAATTAATAGAATATGTTCAATATCCTTATTTTCTAAAACCATGTTCTATATCATTGTTTCATTCGATAGATGATCGATAGAATACATGGGACTTATGAGACATGTTGTCCAATGCCAAAAATGATTTAGTTATTCTTTGATTACATGCATTCACATCAGGTTCACCATTCTTGTTTTTTACTAGGATATATGATCTCTGATGATTGATTTTGTGAGGTCTATGTATGTTTTCAAAATCAATCAAATCTGTTTTACCATTTTCATCTCACATTGAAACTCCAAACAACTCCCGTAACCATAACATGATACAAAGATTCTATCCAGAGGTAGGATTTAATTTTAGGTTTCAAGACCAACAGTTCATTGGAACACACAATGTTCAAGGGGATTGTGGGTTTGTCTCATCCATTCCCTTTGGTTATATATATTTTCTATTCTATGACTCCCTAATATATTACAAATAGTTATGTTAAACTCTTCCTAATCACTATATGTGACTAGTTACCCTAAAATAATTATTAGGTGGAGAATGTCTCTATGTGTAAACGAGTTTCTATTAATTAGACCACCATTATGCATATGAGTTTATCTATAAGATTCTAGTTATTTCTTACCAATGGACTACTGATTATATTTTGAATCCATATAACCAGTAACTATTAAGTTTACTACTATCAAATGAGGATATTAGTGTTTCAAGAATGTGATCGAACCTTCATGAGGTGACCTATATATCCTATTTATAATATGAATCAAACCCCATGTAGTGTATTTAATCTATTCCTGTGATATTTATCATCATCCATAATAGAAATATATGATGGATCTTAGGCATCAAATATTAAGGTCGTTCCTTAAGAAGGCATACTATATATCCTGATGAGAGAAGGAATTAGAGTCTTCAGAGATCAATATTCCATTAACCCTATAATGGACCATGATATCTTATTTATGACCTTGAGGGTTACTTCTCTATGTTTACTAATATGGGAATGTATTCAAGTGTGTGGGAATTACATAGGGACTATCAGAATTCCTTTGAGACATACATCGAGGAAGATTCCCTTATATGATTTAAATAATATCATATTACTAAATAGGTCTTACAAAGAGAGGATTCCCTAAAGGGGGAAAATTTATTATGGGAATTATATTATCATTAAAAATACTTATTCCATCATGAGTCATTCTCAGTGTGAGAAATAAGGGATACAATGTGACAAGACTCACCGCATAAAGATAGAGGACTTATACACTAGGGTTTTTATAATAGGTTGTTTGAAATGGAGCTTTATCATTTGTATGGAAGTTTTATATCATTATTATAATAGTAATCAATGACTTCTTAGTTTAATTTTCATCTCCATCCACTCAAGGATAAAGTGGAATAATAATTCCATTGGGGAGTTTGGGTCCCATGGGTCACATTGTTTGAGATATGGAAGAAATTACACTGATTTGGATACCAATTTCCATCTCAGGACCAATGAAGGTTTCCTACGTATTGTGTTTATATTGGATTCATAGTCCACATATTTCAATTTTGTGTATATCCCAATTTGTATTCTTAAAAAGTTTCTCATGTCCTAGTGTGTCTTCTGAACACGACTAACATGACATGTATATCTGCCAGAAAAGTCCTAGTTGTCTTCCTGCCATGTCTAAATATGTATGGACATGTCCTGGGGTGTCTCCAACAGGATCCAGTTGACTTTTCTAGGGACCACTGCATCAAAATTATGATATTTTGTATATGCATCCTATTATTGATGAAAATTTGTTAGGGGGAAGCTACACGATTCAATTGACATGACAAGAGGGACGTTTTTTGATCTGGATATAATATTTGGAGGAATTTTTTGTTATGTTAGGTTTCAATTACATGACTTGGATGACCTTTTTAGAGTAAATTACACAACTTTTCCTAAATTTTTGGTGGTGTTTGTGTGATCTAGATGAAATGTTTGGGTATTTTCGCATAATGTGACTGGCATATTCGAGTGATGTTGCATGATCTTGATAGTTCATGAAAAACATATGAAACCATCATGTGGAAAAAACATATATATAATAATTTAAGTCATTCTTATTTTTATCCATTATTTCATAAAATCATGTTTGTTAAGAATTGTATTGTTGAGGTTTCACATGAGCAATTGGACATGTATAAATTCATTCACATGATCAAGATGGATAAAAAAATACCTTCTTGTGACCAATAGGGTTGTCACCCAATGAATATATAAATTGATTTTAACCATTTCGTTAGTCCCCAGGTATTACATAGTTAATGACCCTTTTGATTTTATGGATTTTTTATTTGAAAGGCCTTCTCTCATTTCTACACTCACAAAAGTGTATCATGTGATTTTTTTTGTTTCAAGGGGGGGGGGGAATTTATAGGTCTCAACAACCCTATTCTATCACGAATTTTACGTGTCATATATCGTGGATATGGTATTGAATTAGTGGTGGGAGTATTAGCTCACATACTTCACTTGATATTATTATGGGTCATCCATAGGGTCTATTTCATGTTGTATAATAAAATTTGAAAATGAGATCACTCAATTATCAACATATTTATTAGATTGATGTATTTTCAAATGGAATTGTCCTGATGAAATTAACATGTTAAAGAGAATTATAAAGGCCCTTCTGACATGTGTTAGTGCCCTCATGAGATCAATATGCCTTTTGAAAATAAATTTTCAAGATCAAGGGAGACTTTTTTAGGTCCCTTCGTGAGATCATTTTAGCATGTCAAAGGGCATTTTTGAGATAAAGAAAACTCACCTAGGAGTCCTCATGAGACTGATATTCCATTCTAAGAGGCTTTGAAATGATTAAGGGAGACTTTTATGGGACCCTTTGTTAGATGAAATCGTTTTTTAGATACCATTAACAAGATGAAACTAGCTTATCAGAGGGCCTTTGCTTGATCAACGTATTGATTACAAGAGGCATATAAACCCTATCAAGAAAAAATGTAACATTTAATTTTATGAGGATTTTTCCTTTTCCTTATTTTATTATTTGTGTTACAATAATTTTTCTTTTTTTCCATTGGTTTTATATCAGTATTGATCATGATCAGTAATAGATCATGTGGAATCATGCGAGCATTATCACAGACTATCTCTCTTCTTATATGGGGTGAAACAAGTGATCATTGATGGATCTTATGATGGAGGGTGATAATTTTAATTTATTTTCAATATAATTTTCTATAATGTTTCAATGGATTATTGATTAGTATTGTGATGATGTGAAATCATTTTAATGGACTATTTTTTCACTTGTATTTGGTGTGTTTCATGATTTGTGGTGGATCCTCTAGCGATGTGAGATCATTTTCCTAGAATATCACTCATCTTTTTTGGGGTACATCTTGTGATTAGTTATGCATATTATGATGGTGTGAGTGAATTTTAATATATGATCGCACCACCTTCCTATGGTTAATTTCTTGATCAGTGATGGGTCTTTTGATGGCATATGATAATATTTAATGGCAGTTGCCCAACTTTTTTTTGGATTCAGAGGGTATAACATGATTGAATGTATGTGTCCAAGGGACTTTGTATGATAATGTGGTCTTGTATGATGGGATTCACATGATCAACTACATATCACAGGAAGCACATCCATTTTTTATTACGTTCCATGGGTTACGTGATCACTTGTAATCATAATGGAACTTGATTAACATAACATGGAAACCTGGTCTCCATGTATAAATTTTCCTCCTTAAATACTTTTATAGAGAATATAGTATCCATATTGTGGGTATTTTATTGATCATATATTTTCCAAGTCTCATTGGTTTGGTGTCAAAAATTCCCCCTCCGCCATAAATAGTGATTTCTAGATAGACTTTGACTCAATTGTGATGAGAGTAAATACCCCACTACTTCATAGAGGATTTAATTTATCAGTGTTATAAGTATCTTTTTTTACATCAAGGTGACCTTTTGTATTCCAAATAGAATAAAATAAATATGTGACGAAAGGATTTTCTCATTGAATAAGTGACTTAGACTCTTTAGACCTCTTATCAATGTACATATATCAGTAGACCTCTTCACAACAACCATTTTGCAAGACCACTTTGTGAGATACATTTTCATGATCCCGATAGATAATACTTTCATCCAAATTACTATATTAATCATTCCACAAAAAATATTTATTTTATTTTGGATGATCCTTGATTTATGTTCTCAGAAATTATTGGGTTCCATGGGCATCACATGATCATCCATCTCTATTTAATGATCACATGATCGTTACATGGTTGGCATGAATGTAAGAAGGTTATGTGACCATAAGTCTTATAAAGGATAATGTAATAATGATATTATTTATGGGAAAATATATTCATGATACCAATACTAGTTCATGTGATCCAAAATCAATATGTTTTCCCTGTGATTCTCATGATGTTGTCAGAGTTATGAAACTCTTTTGACAAGGTTCCTTTCCCGTCTGGAAAATAATTCTCTCCCTTTAAAGACAGATTCTAGTTTGCATAATCATTCAAGAAAATAATCCAAAATAACTATGAATAATTATAATTCCATTATCAAAAGTGTGTATTCCATTTATAATTCCATCATCGAGTCATCATATAATCACATTGTTGACATGATGGGGATAAGTCTTGTGGAATATCATCTATCATACATACTACCTCTTTATGGGTTTTTTTCTTAAAAGTGAGGATCACATCCTTCCAATTAATTCAATTATTATTCTTCCAAATTGGGTCCCTAAGACCCAAAATTACTTCATAAAAAATATCTACCATATGGGAAAATTAATATCAATATAAAAGAAATCAGGATATTTCATGATTAATTTCTTACCAACAAAATTCGGGGGGGAGGGGGCTATAATAAATCCAATTCATACACACATATGTACTTATTGATAATTTATAAATCTTCCACAAACCATGGTTAGGATGAATCCATGATGGTACCTTACATTGAGAGTGATCTTTGGAATAAATTGGGTTCTCCCTTCATGGTGTAGCATATATGTTATGAATTTCCCAAGAATATGAAAGATATTGGGATATACGATGCCTTATGGATCTCTCAAACAATCACCTACTTTATTATGTTATTGAGGGAGTACATAGTCCACTAAAGGATTTGAGACACAAAATCATTTCATATGACATGGGAGAAATTTAGGATGGATTTTACTCTCTATAATATTTATGGGAAGATAGAGATTAGAAACCTCCCCTCTCTAAAGAGAATATCAAGAAGTCTTAGAATTCACTTGGGATGGTCTTGTTTCCTGGGGAAGAAATCATATTTTAAAAATGAGTGGGATATTTTTTTCAAAATTATGTTCCAAACCCAAAGCCAAGAGGCTGAAGGCTTGTCCAACAGAGGGTCCATGTAGTGCTAAGGGTGATTATTATCCCTTAGTTTAATAGGGATTATATACTAGATAGGGATGAGATGTTATCTAAGGAATTCATCAATAATTTGGGATTGATGGTTTTCTAGATATGATCATAAGGGGTACCTATTCCCAATAAAGGAGAATGGTGGAGTTATAGTTTCCACTATTATAATCATGGAATAAATGGCATGAAACCAGAATGATGGGTTGGATATCCTTGTGGTAGAAAAACTATACTACCTCATGCCCCATATTTATAGGGGTGTATCCGAACACACAATTTATAGTCCCATTCAAGTGATATGGTGTTAGATGGAGGCTCTACTGGGTTGATAGAAATACATGAACATCTAAAACATACAGATAATTAATTTAAAACTAGTTTTACATTGATTCTATGGGGTGAGGCTTGTCACATAAAATGATCAGGAAACTAGGGCCACCATGAGACTTAATAGATTCTTCTATTTCAAACAATATTGTATTTCCACTATTAGTTTTACTAAAAATAACAGGGTCATCTCTGATGGTTGGGATTATATAATTTCATTCCATGAGTTTTTCTATTCTAAAAAATTTTAAGGTAGAAATAACTAATAATGGTATGAGTATTTTTGGTTTAGCTAATAGTTTCAGTGCATTCAAAAAAATTATCTACCACTCCTCATGTTCAGTCCAAAAAACATCCCATTGTGGCTCTCTAATTCTTATTGATGTTTAACATGTATTTGACTCAGATTCAGATAGACTCTATTGAAAACAATGTTGAGATATGTTTATTTGAACATTATTTTAGGATTTTTATCTAATTATATTTGAACATGAAATTAGCCACATCAATACTTGAGGCATTGAATTTTACATAGAATACCTAATCCAATATAAGGCACAAAAATAAGATTTCTTTGAGTATACATATATCCTTATATAGATCTAGAAAATATGTGAGACATTTATATTCAGTTTAATTATAGAGAGATGTGTAAATTAGTGTTGTTTTGATGAAAACGGTTCTTATGAGTAAATCCACATTTGAACTATTATATCCAACTATATTCTAGCACAGGGTGAGCAGGAGGGACGGGATCTCAGATTTCAACCTCTGGGGGATACTAGACAGTGTAAGGAAATTCATATAAGGTATTGTATGTGTTAATGCTACCATATAGTTCTTATTTGAAAACCACCACACTAAGGTTGAGGATTTCCTTTGTGGCCTCATTTAGATGATGAAATGTTTGAAGGGTCAGACTGACCACTGTCCTTTGGTGCAGTGGAAGGAGATTTTAGTAGAGACGAATATTTTTTATACAAAAAGGGCCACCCTATCCTTGATAAAATGGTAACACTAGTCTTTCTAACATACTAAATGTTCTGTGGTTCTGTTATGACGAAACAGATGTATTTTGAATTTCCATTGGTATGGAATAAAGCTATAGGTGATTCTTCACTGCCACTATCCCATTAATACTCTCTTGGGGGCACAATTGTCAGAACTAACTTGGACATTGACTAAGGAACCAATATTGTGGTCTCATAAGGTCAACTAAATCTAATGAGGGCCCCAAATACTAATCCTACGACATTAGAATATACACGTCCATAGGTCTCATCCTGAAAAAAATTAGTGTCATCCATTTATAGTATCCTTTCGTTGGAGAGGAAAGAATAAATAGAGTGATACAAACTATCATTTCCCTCTCACTCTGAATCCTCAGTTAAGAATTAAATTTTACTTAATTTCATATGCCAATTTTTTTGTAGCTCATTATGGTTTTTACAAAATGTGAATCTCCCTATCGATCCTTCCTGGAGGAAAATACATCTATTCATGAGCATATGGGCAGAAATTCCATTATTCTATTAGAAATTTCACTAGATGGACTGGACCATCAAAAAGTGGAGATGCTGGAAGTGCTAACACAGTTAGTCCAGGTGCCTTCTAATAAAATTCTAATGGTTTTTCCATTTGACTTGAAACTAGAACAAGCACTTATAGATGAGGTTGATGCTTGTAGCTACTCCACTACTGATTTATCTTCGATGGAGGTGTCTTTGGTAAAAGGTGAGAACATCTTCAAAAACTCAACCAATATTCCAATTTCTATCATTCCGAATAACATTTATTTCTCTCTTGATACCCTTAAATGAAAAGATTGAAATATTTTGACGGAGAAAACCCTATTTGTGCAACCCGACCACTCATTACAAGAGGGAATTTACTCTTTTTATGAACATGGGGTTGAAGAGACATTCATAGTTAGTGATTTGACTGAGAAATATATGTTTCTAACATCAACAATACACGTTGAATATCTAATCATTTCAAATCATTTAACTACTAACTATTAAAACATTATTACTATTGTTTTAGTACAATTACCTAGATGGTTGGATGATCTAGTCCCATATTCATAGGGAATTACTCTAACTGAGTCGATTTATATGGATACCCTCTCTATAAACACCATGTTGAAGGAAATTATTATGTATCCTTCATTCAGTGAAATAGTCTCAAAATATATTCATATTCTTAAATTGGTCTTGATTGTAAAGTACCAGATCTGATTTCCACTCAATAGTCCTCCAGTCCTGGTTTTCCACATGACCTCAAGAACATCTCCCCAAAATCTATAGGATATCAATTTGTATTTATGGGATAGGTAAGTCTATTGCGATATTGTTCCCTAAATACTAGAATGCGTCATAGTGGAAATATCATAAAAGTAGTGGAAGCAATAACCATAGAACAAAAATAAAATACGAAAGACAAATAGTGTGAATAAATCTAGATGTCATATCATATACAATATATTGATACAAGTCACATATTTCTATTAAAATATCGAAATAGGAATATAACATTTATATGAAATACATTTCAAAAAATAGAAAGGCCCAAAGAATCGTAGTATCATAAGAAACATTAGTTCGCGTCTATGTTTCCTTGCTCCAAATAAGCATATCAAGCACCAATAATAGGGAGCTTTCCCTTATCAATGCCTATAATCTTATATTTTGTTTGGGTTCAAAAACTTTTCCCAAAGAGGGTGTGAGAATAAATCATAGTACACAACCACCCAAGGATATTCCAATCATTAAGTGAATATATATAGACGACAGTGTGAAATAATGAAATTTATAACCAAGGATGTACTCAAAATTAAACATCCTATATTCTCTAGTTTTCATTTATATTCCTTTCATACAATTAATATTCATTTAAAAATTCAATTAAATTGAATTTATATGACTTGATATCTAGCTCAAGCCCGACCGCCCCCGTGTAACTAGAAGAACAACAGATGTCTTAGATGTCCATCTAAACTATATAACTGAAGACTGACTCCAAGATTGTGCATTGTCTTGAGAGACGAGTCATATGTAATTTCATTTAAAATTCAAATCTTAACATGAGCCCTTACTCAAAATTCATATGTTGAAATTCATGTATCTCTCATAGTGAAATATGGACCAACACCCTACAATCCCATCACTTGTGAACCACTTAGGAACCTGATATCTCTCTAGGTGAGGTTTAAAGTCCCAGAAAATAAATTCTGTTCTCAGAACACCTCAACAGAATCCTGAGTATCATGCATGGCATAATAATAAATTACATTTGAGTCCATCTATGAAATTCTAATATCAATCCGTGTATCACTCATTATATAATCCAACCGTCACTACATCTATCCATGTAATATTTCATTTGGATCGATCTGTCACTCATATAATATATATGTTCAAGATAATGAGGCCTTCTGTGGCATTATAATATGAAACCACATGTTAACCAAGGTGTATATTTTAATAGGAACAAGATTCAATCTATGGAATTCAAATCCGAATCCATATATCACCCTCTTGTATTAATCATTTAACCAGTTTGGCTTCATTTAAAGAATTCATTAAACATTCCAAGGTCAAAACCAAAGGCATTCAATATATATCACCTCAAAATGCGGTCTCAGGAATGGACCAACCTCAAAGGGTTTTCATTTCATTAACTCATACAATAATAACATGATTATGATCATACAATGCTTAATCATTCTATCACATAGCATGGTCACAACAAAACTCACAAGGGCTATCAATTTAAAGGACATTCAAATACTCACATTTCCATTTTTAATATAACAAGCCTACCAAGACTATAAATCTATCACATGGATTAGTTATCATATAACTCACAAGGTATAATCAATTGGTATATTAATTCAACCCAATTGAATCAACTCATTTCATAACATCTACATTAATCACATGGCCAAGGCAATACAAAGAAATCATTATTTAAATAAGAAATGGCATTCGTGGGTTAAGGGGAAAGACAACCATCCCATTACCCTAATTTATTTCAATTAAAATTCAATTAATAAGTCAAGAAATAAATTTTATTTACAAACTAGTTAACAAATTAAATCCCATGATCAAGGGTTAAAAGTTATTCCTCGTAGGTATAAAAGGATGAAATCCATAAAGGCCCATTACAAGACAACTCACCCATGGGGTGGATCTAAATAATGGTATAAGAACTATAACTATCTTGATCAAGCTATTTAACAGAATATGGAATACCTATATATTATAGGATTTAAATTAAATTTATGTGACACCCAGAAATTCTATGTGCAGCACCATGACATATATAACTATATCAACTCTATGCTTCATGCAGTAGACAACCTACCTTTGGTCCATGCAAGATAGATCATCCTGTATCATGTCCTGATTTGAACCCGAATAAAAGAAATATGAAGAATAAATAATTAATGGGAAATTAGGTCATATGATACTAAATACAAATAGTGCAACTGGTATATAAAATAATAGAGAAATGATTAAAATGAATTAAGGCCTTATCTTTATGGATCAAACGACACAAACGATGCTCAAATCAGAGTTCAGATGTATGACATAGGTCAAATACTATAATAGGCATCAAATTTAATTCCCAATGGTACCTTTGATATGTAATGAATAAAATATAAATAGGCTCTATGTTATAATAAATTTTAGGGAAATAATATTCATTTTACCAATAAATCCGGGTTGTATGATTTTGGCACATGGTTTGTCAATTCATGTGCTAGGTCGCACAGTCTACTACAGGCAGAAGGGAAGCTACAAAGGGCACCTCACATGGTTTTCTAACTATGTGTAAACCATGGAAAATACTCTATTAAGATCTTATAAAAATTAAGACCTGGTTTCATAGTTGTGTGTCTCAACCTACAAGGTTTTTACTAACCGTGTATCCTCCTCGTTTCACCCAAAACATGGGTTATGGGCTCCAGACCAGCCCTGGACACACCTAATCCCTTGATGGCCTCAATGGGAATCTTTATTAGGAAATATTAAAGCATTAAAATAGATAATTACTAGATAAAAAATATCTATACCATAATAAAGAACCAGGCTATTTCAATGTCCCTCTTAAAAAAATTCATCTCTGAATTTCCATTCCATGGGTGGTGAAGCATGATAGGTTAATAAATATGTCCACTGAAATCATAAATTGGAATCCTCTACCTAGGTCTCATCATGTACTTGAGTGTGCTTCCATAGTACCAATACTAGAGGAATGAGCTGTCCTTGTAGAACCATAATTCTACGATCCATAATTCATATAGGATGATCCTCAAAGGACACATCTACATATAACTCAACCTCCTTGGGATGAGGGGTATGTGATGGGTATGAATACTAACATTGAAGCTAAGAAATATGGAATATTATATTCATATCCTGGTACTTATATGGTTACTCAATTGATAGGCTACCGACCTGACCATTTTTAGAATCTTAAACGACCAAACATGCCGTGGTGAAATCTTACCTTGGCTCCTGACTCCCTTGTGACCCAGCCTCGGTGAAACACGCAAGAAAACATGATCCCTAAAATTGAACTCTAAAATTCATTTTTTGTGATCCACATATGATTTCTAGTGATAATATGTAGTATAAATCCACTTAAGAATCAACTAAACCAGCTCTATGGTCTCCAGGAGAAGTTGATGTCCCAACAAAGCTGCCTCTCCTGCCTCCACCCAACAGAGGGGTGATCTTCATGGCCAACCATACAAAACATCAAAAGGGGCCATCTGAATAGTATCCAAAAATATATTATTATAGGAAAATTCAATTAGGGGTATGTGACTATCCTAGGAGGCCTTGAAATATTAAATTCATGCCTGCAATATGTCCCCTAGAACCTGAATTCCGAACTCTAATAGGCCATCAATCCATGGATTGTATGTTGTTCTCAAAAGTAACTCTATACCAAAATCCCCTTATATCCCATTCTAGAAACAATAGGTAATCTTGTAATACCTATCTAAAATGATATAATGTAGGACCCCATGTAGTTGTACAATCTCACATATCTATAACCTCCAAAGATCATCAACACTGAATGTTTCATTGATCGGTAGGAAAAAACACAACCTACGTGAGAATTTCAATAATAACCCCAATCAACAAAATTTACTTAAGGTGGAATTGGTAAATATATCACGAAATCTATCGTGATGTCATTCCACATATACTCAAGAATGGGTAGATGCTACAAATGTTGGTTTCTGGCTGGTGTTCTGTCTTTATCTACTGACAGGTTGAAGAACTCACGACAAAACTAGATACATCTATTTCTATACCCATCCACCAATACATATGATGTAATTCCCAATACATATTGGTTAAACCAGAATGCATTTCCCTCGTAGAGTCACAAAAGATCCAAATCTTCTCATCACACATGTCTGTCGAGACCCATATATGACCATGTAAACACATAACGTCATCGTTTCCTGTATCCCAACTAGTAGGAGGGTCCTCACCTACCACACTATCCCATAGGAATATTCTATCAGTGTATGATAGCTACATCATTCTCACTCTATCAAATAGTGTAGAGGTAAAAGCTAAATATGAAAGGTATGTCTACCCCTAAATGTCATGAAACTCCAAGTACATATCAGAGAACAAATCCATAAATTTCCAATCTCTACTAGCCTAATCTACTTATTGATATGATTACTCATGCTTAGTGCATTAGAGACTTCATTTCATTTTCCAGACCTATAGGCTCGCTTGAAGTCGAAAGAACAAAGGTATTTTATCCACCTTCAATGACACTGATTTAAATCACACTTTGTAAATATGTACATGAGTCTTTTGTGGTCTGTGAATACCAAAAATTTCTATCCCAATAATTAATGTCTCCAACAACATAATTCATGAACAACCATAGATAACTCGAGAGTTTTCATCATGTAATCCCTCTCATGTGGCCTCATCTGATGAGACTAGTATGCCATGACTCTATCACCCTACATAAGAACTACTTCTATCCCGACACAAGATGCATCATAGTATACAATGTTACTTTTACATAGATCTGTAAAAATAAACATCGGTGCTGAATTTAGTCTAACTATCAACACCAGCATGTTCGTTCCATATGAATGTGGCCACACATACTTAACAACCTTCATACTCTGTCCCTTCAGCAGTGCTTCTAATCTTGAGAATTCCTTTATGAAATATATATAGCAACCGACCATCCCTAATAGACATTGAAACAAAAATATATTCTTGGAATTATCCCAAGAAACTAAATCTCTCACCATCATTGGGCCCATTGATACTCATGCTAATATGATAGCGTGACCCATTATGTGAATCTCATCCATCCATAAGTGGAACTGCGTGAGATTAGAATATAACCGATGATATCATAGTGTATTAAAAAAGATATCAATATGGGCAGTATGGTTATGTCGATTATGATAATACACTACGATAACATCCCCAAAACCACCCAATATGAATTGAGGTATTGATGGAACACTCAGTTTATCAATTCCATGAAGACTTATGGAACTTTCTTGAGACTTAATGGCACAAAAAAATACTCTTATAGACCGTAATTTCTCCAGTAGGTTGTGAGAGGTGTGTCTGATGATCTAAAATGCACAGGATGATAACCAATATCAAATCAATCATGGAGAAACCCTAATCTCCCCAGATTCGGTAAAATAGATCATCTAACCATGATAGAAGATATTGTTTCTTACCTATAAGTTGGTTCTCCATCCGATAATACAAAAAAAGCTTGAGTGTACCATCAACCTTTTCACAAAAAAGGATTGGAGAACCCCCCCAGAGAGGTACTAGTTTAGGTGAAACCATTTTCCTCTAAATCATATAGTTACCTCTTATGCTCTTGACACTCCATTATAGCCATCCTATTAGGTGGAATCGATATCAGTGCAGCTCCTAGGACTATATTGATAGGGAACTAAAACTCTCTCAATAGAGGTTATCTAGAAAATTATTTAGGTAAAACATCCCTAAAAAATCAAGAATAATATCGAATGCAATCCATAAAAATCCTATGATCATCTAGATATAAACTCACAATCTTGGGTATCATCCCACCGAGCCCATGATACTTATGTCTATCTGGATTTTCCTGGAAATTCCATCCACCCTTGTGAATAAAGTATCCACCCTACACTGATGTAAAACTCACGTTGTGGTGATTATAATCAATCAAATATTGAAATGGGACCAACCATAACATCTCTAGAATGATATTAAATCTTGTCTTATTGAGGAAGAAGAGGCCCCATGTGATGAGATGCCAACCAATCATAAGGGGGAAATACATTCATAGATGAACATTTTCTATTATAATACCCAACAGAGTGTCTAGTATTATAACACAATAATAATCATAAACATATATCCCAAGGATCTCAAGAACCAAAAAATATATATAACTATGTGAAGACCCTAGATAGAAAAGTGCATAAGATAAAATGGTTGCTACAAGAATAGTACCTATGAAAGTATAGGGTCTAGGATCCTACTCCATATAGGTTTTTTGCATTGTGTATTCTTGGCCTATACTGTGGCCCTATGACACTACTTGGATAACCTAAGTTGATCCACCCTGTTGTCACTGTAATTTTGTGGTTTGACTACTATGATCATGACCACTACCTCGACCTAATCATTATGCTAAACCCTAGATCCCTACTTGGTGGGAAGCTACTGACCCAGATCCTGAACATGGAGTCAGTTCAAACCCACTCTCAATAGTTGCTGGGGTAAACATTCTACATAAGCGTTGTATATAGCCCATCATGCCACAAGACCAGAACTAGATTGGGTCCCTTGTAATCTGTGGCCTCTTATGTTCCATCCTACAACACTGGTAGCACCACAACTGCCTACCCAAAGAGATGTTCTAAAAAATACTATCATCGTTTTTAATATCTAGATGATGATTCTTACTACCGAAAGATGTAGTACTTGACCTAGTTTCCAAACCACTATGATTAAATATCCTAGATATAGTAGTAAAATAGAATACATTTAATTTCTATCAGATGTCATACCTAATACCATCCTTGAATATTCATTATTTACATAGATCATCACACTTGATAATAGGTGTGAAACACTTTATCACTATAAAACATGCTGAATAATCCATCACTGATACTGTGCCCTGATCTAGATGTTAGAACTCTTGATCTCTATGAGACCTCAATGTCTTGGGATAGAAATAATCATAGAAGGCCTTATGGAAATTCCACTATTCCATATCCTAATGCTGATCATCCTTAGTAATAACCTCCCACCATCTCTTTGCAGAATCATGAAACATGTACATATCATGTTTTACCCTCATATCAGAAAGTGTCTCTATGTGTTTGAAGTAAGATTGAATTGCCTCTAGTCATGGCTCCACAACTTGAGGTCCTCAATCCCTAGAAAATGTGGGAAGATGCTTCTGCTAAAACTATTGCATAAACTATACCATAGTTGGGGTAGTTAAAGGTGCTCCATAACAGGTATGAATGAATCAAAAGAACCCATCATAGAGTATTTCCTCTACTCCAATTTCTAGTAAAAAAACTTGTTCCAAAACGAGAAAAACTAGTGGATCTAATGGTATTCCATTTCCAATCACCTCCAAATTATGGTTATCGCCACCCTCCTGGTGTACCTCTTGAGGTCATTGTGGTGTCATATCTCTACAATTCCAAACATGCCTCTGTACATGATCATTATCATGGCTTATAGCTCAAATTAACATATCATAAAGAAGTCTAGGTAAATAGATTCATCTATGAACACACCCATATTCCTTATCCATGAGTCATTTCTAGTTTTTAAATAGATCAGATATAAATTAGATACACTACCATAATCCCACTGCTAAGGTCATGTCTGGTCATGTTATCTATCATAGGTCATTTAAGATTCACTTTTTTTATATTTATTTCTTTTAAAACTGAGTTCACATTCACATTCATTGAATTTATACTCTTTTCACATTTAATACATTTCTTTTATAAAGGTAAATCGATTTTACATTGAATTATGATCCATGGGGCCCTATACACACTAGGGATCAAAGCTTGGTGTCCACCTATGTCAAACAACATCACATTTCACGTTAAGATTGAACAATGACCAACCAAATTCTGATCCAAGAGGGCCCATACACCATTGGGACCAAATATTCATACCAATAATATTCATAACATAATATATCCCAATATAGATATTGCAACAACAGGAATATCTAGAATGAAATATATCATAACAATTTTCAATAAGTAATTATTTCTGAATGTCATGACAATAATTCATGTAATAGGATTTCAATCAAGTGCCTATATGATGCATAAGATGTAATACCCACATATCATTGGGCTTCAACATAATGGATCCCTAGATTTATATCATAAAAAATATCATAAATCAAGTGCATCACCCAATGGATGAATCAAATCAACTATAATAGTCAAAACCTTGAAAATAGAAATTCAATTCGAGGCAATTTGGATTTTTCCTATATGTTAGGTAGCTAATTACGGGAACATATCATTACCGAATTACCATTCCCATCTATCCCATTATACTGTTTCCAAATTGTAATGAAAACCAACAAAGAATCCTCTGATACGATATTGTAACTTCCTAACCCTGTTTTCCACTCAAAAGTTCCCTAAGCCCGGTAGGCCCTATATCCTCAAGCGCATATCCCCAAATTTTAGATGCTACCGACTAGCTTTGAGGGCCTAGATTATCATGTGGGGATACTATTCATTAAATACTAGAGTGTTTCGCAATAGGAATATCATAAAATTAGTTGAGGAAGAAACCATTATTGGTGCCGAATTTCGGTAATAACCATGAATGGGACTTTTCTAAACTAACCAAAGGAATATTTTGAATTATTAGACGATCCCTAGATTCCCCAGGGGGTGTACACAAGATATTAGGTTAGTGTACAATATTTAACTCTGCACACAAGATCTTGTGCGCCCAATGTGGAAACAAAGGGATTCATTCAAATATTTCCACCTAAAAATTGAAAAGTTTGAGGTTAAAAAGAAATCAAAATAGTGCGAGAAATATCTTGTTCTCCTAATGTGACGTTAAACATCACTTCCACATTAGCTTACATATGCATCGCATTTTTTCCTATTAATATATTTTTACCCTCTCGCATAAGGGTATCACTCCATAAGATGAAACGACACTCTACTGTGCATAAGACACACCTAATGCGAACACACAAAATCCATGGAATCAAGGTACTTGATATTATGCAATTGGTCTCCAAAGGGTCCTCATTAGGGTGGCCTTAGTAGGGCTTGAAACTATCCCACTTCCTTTTTCCCCAGGTCAATTTCACCCAAAATATTCCTCTTGAACACAATATTTACCTTATAACATTCCAATCATGCAGGTAGGGTTCCATCGTGTGCACATCCCCTCATCTTGCACACAATCCTTAAGTCTTGAAAACACCCATTATTATGTGCTCCATGTGTTTTCCTTACACCATGGCACCATGTCTGACCCCATATTATGATCAACACCCCTGTCTTTTCCAAAAATCTCTTATGAAGCTCTTTAGTCTTTTAAGAAGTGATTTCACGGTTCTTCAAGTGGTCCTTAATGTTGCATTTCAATGCCTTGTGATTCTTTTCATAGGTATGCTAATGGTTATTGATTATTCGCATAGCCATGCTAAGGTGGAACCACCAAAGGATCACTCCAAAACCACGTTAACCAGTGACATTGATGGTGCCGTACGTACATGAAGGGTTAAAATATGCCAGTTATCTAAGTCCTAGGAGTGAAGAGTGAATCCTCGTCGTCTGAGTTGTAGGATGTTAAACTACCAAGGAACCACATCCACATCACACGATGTTAAAATGTGACCACCATATGATTAAAAGTACTTAGAAGACCAACAAGGTAATGGGAACCAATAAACTCTCACTCCCCCTCTACCTTTGAGCTTTGTTTCCATGCACACCTCAAGCGGTCTCTGCTAAGCCCAGACCCAACTTAATGGGGTGATCTTTGTACGATGATCATATCCTCCTCATGCATCTGTACATCCTCCTAGGGATTCCCTCCTGGAGTAAGTCCCAATATTAATTTCATGAGCTGCTAACCATGTGTAAGCCCCAGTTTCTTCTTTGGTACCCTAACCTTTTTCATGCCCCACTCCACTCCTCATTTACACCCCTTTCATGATGTGATCATCTGGTCTTTTTCTACCTCTTGTTTCTCACACAGAGCATGAATCATGTGACCTTTGAGTTAGAACCAAACATGAAATACTCATTGGTCCATTAATATTTCATAATACCCATGACTATCTTTACTAAACTACATGGACTTTGATCCTTTCCCCTTTCAAGAAAGGTATGTAGCAAGCCTCCCTAATGTTCAGGCCTATGACCCACTGGTCTGGAAAACTTCACATCGGTTCACCATCATCCCACACAACGTTAAACTATATGCCCATTCTGTCCCGCATGATGTGAAATTCTCTGCTTTAAAACTATGTGAGTTTTAATCTTTGTATTTAAAATAGGTTATGTAAGAAGCCTCTATGAGGTTCAACCACAAACACTGGAAATTTTTTGATTCCACTTTATTGGAACCCACATCCTTGGAATTCCCTTTCGTGGTTGCAGACTACTTCTTGGATAGATAACTACATGTAATCCCCAATCCCAATTAATATACATCTAACCAAGAGTGTCCCTATTGTGATGGGATATTAACCACACTTAATCCCCAACATGTCTGGGTTTTTTTCGTTTGTTTATTCCCCAATACAATGCCCCATATCTGAACTATATGGACATTGATCTTTTCCCAATTTATAAAAGGTAGGTAGGAATTCCCCCTGAGGTTCAAGCCTATATCCCATGTCCCATCTTAGTCCTTCCCTTGATCCTTTGTGTCTTGGTATGATCATTCCATAACCCATCGGTTCCATTTCATTTGTGCCCCCATCCGTGCATCCATTCTCATGACACGCCTCCTTAGGTAACTCATCACCCCAAATACAAAACTAAATGTACTTTGATTCCCTTCCATGGGGATATGTAGGAAACCTCTTTGAGGATTAATACCAACACAATCACCATCACATAGGTTCTCGGTTCTATCCCCACTCATTCTATGCTTCGATAATCCATCCATATTAATCCTGATCATACCTAGGCTACCACATACCAGTAAAATCAATCCATCATTACAAGCATCTAACCATGTGTATGTCTCGACATATCTTTTGGTCATTTTCCTTCATGGATACCACGATTTTATTCCTCAACCATATGAACCTTGTGGGTTCTGATCCATTACTTCTAAACATAGTATGTAGGAATAATATATGAGGTTTAATCCAAGACAATGGTAAACCTTGGTGTCCCCTTTGCATGGACCCATACTCATCTCTGTTCCTCCCTTTATGGCATCCAAATTAGTCGTCACAGTTTGTAACCTTCCCCTTCATGGGACACACCGTCCTATGTTGGTCCTTATTGGAAGTTCGGACCCATCAATTTGGTAAACTTTCTAGGTGCTCCCTCCTAGGGATGTACCCATTTGATCCACTCCCATCAGTTCCTGATCAATCCAATCTATCTCCACTAGAAAATTAACTCACGACATACCCCATGTTAATCATTTGAAACATGGGATGTCGAGGAAAACCTCGGAGACATTACTCTAGAATATAATTCCCCACATTTAATGTGGGATACCTCAGTCTTCTATTCCCTTGAGAAGACCTCTGATAATTGAAAATAAAGGTGTGCTATTGTTTCAGTGTCCAAACATTCCAGTGATGCCTCAACATGACTACAACACTGATTGAAGGTCACTGTCCTGGAATGACTCCCTTGGGAATATTCTGTCACAAGCTGTGTAATTTTCTAGTGTCTAAAAGGAAATGGAATTAGGAAAAGATTCATGAAAAAAATCTTAATCCTTAAGGGATACCTAGAATAGGCGATGAATTCCGAGGAGGAATCCATGGAAGGAGATACCGACATCCCACCATCCCATTTCGATCAAGGAGAAAACATCTCTGAATAAGTGATGAATACCACCTACCTTTGGAAAGCAGGAATGCATGGAAACAATCACTGTGTCCTCACAGATGATATATACCCCATAGAAAGCATCAAAAACAGATAGGGTGAACCCAGTGTGAATCTATTCTCCTCATTATGGGGATTAGTAACATTTGATGAATCACCAAATGAGCATGTCACCTAATCTAGCTATCTGATGCTAGGTCCCACCAAGAAAATAGTTGACCTGGCATGAAACTCACTAGGATTTGGGGTAGTAAATCATTCAGTATCCCAGTCTATGACGTTGTTAGTGTGGGTATTTCTATCCATCCTTGGAATAGTGAATGACGTTGGGGCACTGGGCATCAATTTCTGACCAACTATACTGATGGATGAATCTTTCTGTTTTACAGGACCCACGTTATAGCTACAGGAAACCGATCCTTTCCCACCAATGAAAATATGTGTAGGGAAATACAAATGTGGAAATACAACATGAATTCACATATTCTACAATGACTCCCACGACCAAAACTACTAGTCACCCATTAACCATATCACCCTCCCAATTTATTCAAAAGAGGGCGATCGATAATATTGTTCAACGATAAAGACAAGAGGAGTTCATCCCAATGAAGGATATAACCTGTTAAGATTTGGAGGCCTCAATTTTCCACCATCACAGCCCCCCCATGGGCTACACATGGATCATTTATCCTCACTACAATCATCAATCATGTAGGGAGGATCTCCTCAGAATGCTCTGATGACTCACTCCCTTATGCTGGTGAAGTAACGGGTGTCAAAGTACTCTTTATTGGGACTCCGACCATGGGACTATCATGTAGGGATCTTAGGAAGACATCAAAACACCACTCTCTGGACCTGAAGACTCAGGATTAGGTGATCCATACCCCTGCCCAGCCAGACCAACTCAATTGACCCAACACCATTGTTGAGGGAAAGCTCAAGAGGATTTCCTCCATGGAACATCGTCATCTACATATTTGGTGGCCTGAAACACCACTGATGTGTGTTACCACATCCCTATTACTACATAACAGGGTAACCTCTTTTCCCGATCGAGATTGAGGCCTCCAACACCCCAATGGATGGCTCATTTTACTTCCCTAGTATCTAGAGAAAGTAGAATCCATTTCATTTGACCCACAACAATGAGATATGGTATAAAGATCCTCCCCATACCATTTCCACCTAGAATGGATGTCCTCCTCGCTCCTGCATCTAGTATGGAGGTCTATTCAATACCACCATTACCAATCACAATATAGGTCCTTTCTATGTTCATGATGCTAGGTATAGAGGATTTCCCCGTATATCAGGTACTCAATGCGAAAGTCATCACATCATCACCAGTGAAAGTGGGGGCCCTCCTGATAGTGACACTATCCAAAGAGAAGGTTATCCTCTCACTGTCACTCATCATCATGCAGGTCCTACCCTTGTTCCATTCGACAATTGACTGAGTTCTCCCCGCACCCAATCTCATTCAAAATAAGGTCCTCCCCACTCCAATACCAACCTACATACAAGTCTTCCATATATAGAAGATCTACCATGTCCTAAAGAACCATTCTAGGGCAAGATGGAGGTTTGTCACAACCAAAATAAAGATATTGAGAAATTCTAGACTGTAGTCAAACCCATCCAGTTTTCAGACTCTGAGGTGGAGTGAGATTCAGTGATGGGACCATCACCCCGATCATCTGTATCAGGTTTTGGGGAAGGAGCTTGATGTATCATCTTTTTATTCCAAGACAGAGAGATGCAACTAATCCGTAAATCCCTCAACAGATACACACAGTTGAAGGAAGATTTGACTCCTCTATTGGGTTTGATATGGAAATCCTCCATACCACCACCATGATCATTCTCTACTGTTACAAGAGATCATAGAGAATTGTTTTGGGGACCCTTTAATGATGAGCACCAGCTTGATCCACCACCAATGACCACCCATCATGTGCTGGAAGCAATTGTAATAACCCTATCATACATGGATGTTGTGATACAGTTATTGAATTCTTTTAAGGACAATTCATGATTCCTCAGTTTGTTAGATCATGCACTGTAATCTCCCCTGACTAGTGTACCGCTAAAAAGGTCCACATCAGTGCCATTACTGGTCTGTAAACCTCCCCTAGTCAATGAATGGGGCCACCAAGGGGAAGATCCTGAGTCTCATATGAGAATATTGTAGGAAATTATCATAGGGGACCATCTCCCGTAGATGTTCTGGCCAATTGAAACTACAATATTAAATATTCTGAAGTCCACCACCCAGGGCAAGGTTTTTTTCTTTTTCTAAACCATATGGATGATGCATTTCCATCTCTGTCATCAATGGTTGGATTACCCCAAAAATAAGAACACTTCGACGATATTGGCCTATAGTGTCGCATTGTTGAGTTGGTTTTACTCCCTATTTATTAGCACCTTACAACGACTGGTTATCATCAGACCCTATAAAATTGATTCATCCAGAGTTTCACTATGCTCTATAGATTTGTTAAGGATACCTCCCCACATGTCCAAATCAATTGACGGGGAAGTGTGTTTCCCTTAATTTCAATCCTATATTGCCCCAACCTGGTTCATATAGTAATATCGGGGATATACATTCATGCATCATCACAATAAGCGTGGTCATATCTGAGATATACCTGGAAGGGGTCATCTTCACAAGGAATGGTGAATATAAACATCCCACTATGGTAGCACAACACCAAGTAGACCCTACAGGTGTCCACACTCACAAAAAAATATTGACACTTGGGCATCCAAAACCTTCAGAGACATTGCCTCTCGGTCAAGTTACTAGTAAGAGAAAATCACACACTAGAACAATCAAGCCCTCTTACCCATCAAATTCAGTGAAAAAGATGGAGTAGGATCCCAAAAAGGACATGTTGTGTTAATAGCTCATATAACAGAGAAGGATCATCAATGATCTTTGCCCTGAGCGTGCCAAGAAATGATGACCGGATTATGTAGATCACAAGTATGATCACAAACATCATCCTCTATGGAAGCAGGGACATGTACAACTCTTCCTATAGAATTGACCCCAGGTGATCTCAATAAACCTACCTATATAGATAGGGTAGATGCTGGAGTTTATGGAAAAAGACCCTAGTATGCATCACCAAATCCACCTGAGCTACACGGAAACCATCCACAGGACTCTACTTAGGTCCCCAAATCCACTCCACAGGTTCCACCAGCCGATCCACAAGTTCCTAAAGTATCCCCTTGAGTCATTCCACCAGCTGTTCCATGAGTTGATCATCAGTCCTACCATGTTGAAGAACCTAAAAACACTCTAGTTGTTAGGAATCATCATCAAGATAGAAATACTCATCTAGATTATCAAGTGGCTACTCTCACCACTTGCCTTAAGGCACTTAAAACCCAACAGGTGGTGATCCCACCTGATGTAAAACAAAATCTGACATGGGTAGATAATATTCCAGCACCTTCAGGTTTTGGAAATCCTACCTCTTCCCATTTATACGGGATTGGAAACCTCAAGAAACATTTTCCACACTTTATTTCAGGATGAACGAGGCTTCTAAACTCCGATATTTTGTACAGACGGTGGAACGACCCTCATTTGTCTGGTCGAACTAGTTACCCATCAGATCCATAGCTAGTTGGGAGGATCTCTATAGGTAGTTTCGGTATTAGTTCAGTTCCACCACATAAAAGATTTGTTTTTACAACCATTACAGGTTCAATAAAAGGCTATATTTGTGAGTCACAGTGTTTTTCACAAGGTGGAAGGACCCCACATACTTACTCGATATTCTTCTAACTCAGGAACAACTGATAACGATGTGCATAGGGAATGTGATGACTAAACTGGATCCTTCTCTCATCATTTAGAACATCCTAGGTGGATTCTGGGATTCCCTTGACAATGATAAATGTTTAGTGGATGACTTGTATCATGTTAAGCAGGCATGTTCATTGCCTCCGGTAGCTCCCTCAAGAGGAGTCTCCAAGACTGAGAATACTACAGTTGCACATATAAAGGCCCCTAGATAGCTGAAATTTTTACTGGCAGAGCCACATCTACAACCTCATCGAGGGCCACCCCCTTAGGCTTAGCCTCTGGCTGAGAATTTTCTACCTCCAAATTGGTAGGTTCCACCATGTAACACCCCCCCACCACCTAGGTGAGACAACTAGGTTCCACCACCTCACCAGGCTCCAACCCCTCGCCATGGTCAGGCTCTTAGATCCCATTACCCTTATTGAAGAAACTGGACCTACTCATTCAATAGGTCTTAAGACCCTGGTTACTTCTGGAGTGCTTTGGATCAAGATAACCCCACAAATACCAATATATAGAAGGCCCGAAGGGGCATATCTCACTCATAACCCCAATTACTACCCCTATCATTAGTTTATTGAACACACTTTCATGAAATTATATGTGTTCAATGAATTGCACCAAGTCTAGGTCAATAACTATGTAGTCATATAAGGTTCGGCCCCGACATAGGTGGAATGTGTGTTGGAAAAGCATGATAGCGACAGAGAGGGTGAAAGGAAGAAGGTATCTCACCATGGGTCTAAAGAGTATTACAACCATATATCATTCAAGGTAGTTGCTCAATACCATGTTATTATCCATGCCCATTTGAATCAACCTGATCAATCTGATATTGTTGTGAAACCATGAGCTACTACCTCTATATCGACACCTGAACTTTAACTATCTTAGGAGAGAATGCACCAACGAAGCAAGAGAGATCAAAACCCTCTTTTTGTTCTGAATTTTTCCCATACTCTTGGTGATTTCAGGCCCATAGAGATGGGAATTTACCCCAGAATTCCCCTAGCTATAGAGGACTCATCAAGTGATGATAAGAAGTATGGCTCAGTAAATAATATCCAACAGGTCGACCATTTCATGGTTATCAAAAATTGTAATTCCATACATACCCTTTTAATGTCCCCAATCGATTCCAGAGTTAGTGGAGTTGTGGGTATGCATATATATGTATAATTTTCAGGCCAATTCTCCCAGTCAAGCCATGAAAGCCACCGAGACCATACAGTAGGCTCAACATAAAGCTCATCACATGTAGTCTTCTCATCTAGTTTCATAAACTTCACCCCACCACTATTCATATTGATTTATTAGGAAGTGTCTACATGACCAAACTCTGATCCTCCATGTTTAGTTACGGATAAAACTAATTCATCTATCCATCAACCAATTTTCACTCTACATAATCCAATAGATGAGCAGCGGGATGTCCCCATAAGAAGCCTGAATCCATCGGTTTGACCTACAACATCTGGTATACCTCCTATCATGGAGCACCCACCTATCAGTAGATGTGTGCACCTCACATAGAAGTATGATGTAATTAAGAACCATTCTAGTATACCTGCAAGTCTCTCTATCCTAATGGATCTCCTCCTATTTATAAACATGCATGAAGCCCTTGTAGAGGACTTAAGAAGCCCATTATTATTTGAGAAATAGGTAGTGGGTGTTTAATACTTCCATGTTATGGAATTCAGGCATTCAGAATTTCAGAAAATCATTTCTTTCTCTGATGAAGATGAACGTTCCCTCATAAAGGGGCATAGTTTCCCATTGGATATCACTGGATAGTTCAATGGCATGACAGTCCATCACTATCTTTTTGACACAGGTTTTAGGATCATTATCATCCCAAACTAGATTATCCACAATATGGGTCCATCTAAAATAGATCAAGATCCCTCTGAAATGAATATCCATGATTATGATAGGACAGAGTAGATGCCTTTGGAAAAAATCCTCTTGAATACCCAATTCAGTTGACTGATTTCCAGCATAGAGTTCATAGTTGTCTCACATGACCCTGCATATAATGCACTAATGGGTAGACCTTGAATAAATCTTCATGGGGTCGTCCCCTCCTCATATCACCAATTCCCCATGTATCACCTTAACGGTCACATTGGAATGATCCAAGGTGATGCTTTTACCTTATATTTTTGTAAATCCCACTACCTAGATGCCAAATAAAACAAGGGAAAGAAAATGAAGGTTTAGAAAAATGATTTTGAGCATAATACCATGGTTTCTAACATAGGAAGTTCCTAGATGATGCTTAAATTTTCCCAATTCACTAGTTGGAGGCCAAAAACCCACACATGGGAAACTGCCTTTTCATCTCTGGAATAAGGGGAAAGATCATTCCCTGGAATAAGTAACATAAGAAGATCACTTTTTACTCCAAAAATAATTTGGTTCATGTGATCCCAAAGCCCCATACCACTATAAGGTATCGAGATGTTCACCCCATGGAAACAAAAATAGGTCATAATTTCTTGTTTTTCTGGGCTTGGTTAAACTGGGTAAAGTCGGCACACCCCTGTTGCTTTGATATTATGAAGCATGACCTGTTGGTTCAAAGGCTTGATGGGATCAGATCAACAACTTTTGTCTCCATGGTTTCAATAGTGAGGGAGTCCTCTAGTAAGAATTCCACTACTATTTAGGCTAGCACCATCATTTTGTCATGGTCATCTAACTTTGAAGTATTTCCCCAGACCGTTGATCATGTTGCTGCAGTTAAGGAAGAGAATTTGGAGGACGCCCCCCTGAATTTGAGGAAGGTGTCTTCGCCACCATTGATGTGTTGGTATAGGTGAACCTTGACACTGATACAGATCCGAAACAAACATTGTTCAGTGAAACCATTTCTGCAGAGGAGCATCAATAGTATGTGGATTTCTTGAAGAAGCATCAATATGTATTAACCTAGAGGTTAAACAAGATGCTAGGACATTATCCTCAAGTCTCTGTCCAACACCTTCATCTCCTGACAAACCATCATGGGTTTAAACATTCTTCCAAAAAAATACACCCTTATCATGGTTACATGGTCAAGGCTGAAGGTTATAAACTCATTAAATCCAACTTCATCAAGGAATCCTAGTACCCAAAATAGCTTGCAAACATTGTTCTTTTCCGAAAAAAGAATATACATATCAGAGTATACATTGACTTCTGGGGTCTCAAACATTTCTATGTGAAGGAGAATTTTAAACTTCATGTGATAGAGCTATTGATCGAAACTAATACTGGATTCCAGGATCTGTCCTTCATGGATAAGTATTATGTATATAATCAAATCTAAATGGCTCTAGAGGATGAAGATTCTAGCACCTTTCGGGAACCACAAGTTATTTTTTCCCCAAGTAATGCATTTTGATATGAATAATTAAGGTACAACCTATCAATGTTCCATGAAACACATATTCAAGACGATTCTCATGAAATTGGTGGAATGATATGTGGCTGATTTGGTGGTAAAATACCGCTAGCATTAGGACAATATCATATATACTGAGAAAGTGATCAATTTTCTCCACTCCCATCGTCTGTCGATGATCCCCTCCAATTCTAACTTCAGGGTTACCTCAATAATATTTATTGGATTTGTTGTCAGATATAGAGGCATAGAGATCGATCCCGATAAGGAAACGAGTCAGATGCCTCCTTCAATCTACATTCCAGAGCTCTAAGGCTTTCAAATCCACATAGCCAACATAAACCAATTCATTGAGAATCTGGACATCAAATGTATTCTATTTTTTATCAAATAAAGAAAGTTATAGATTTCAATTTGGATGAGTAGTGTTAGGTAGGTTTTGAGGTGATCAAATAGTACATGCTAGATCCTCAAGTTCTGATTCCATACATCTTTGAAATGATTCTAGTCCTTTATGTGAACACATTGGAATGGTCCCTCGGTTCCCTTATTGCTCAGAAGAACAATGAGGGAACAAAGAATAGTTTATAGTATCTCAACCACATGATCCTCGATACAGAGACTAAATATTCCTATACTGAGAAGAGATGCCTTTAATTGATATTAAAATTATAGAAGTTGTAAAATTAATTTGGTAACAAAGAGATACAGTTAGTGTATCACATAGAACTTTTGAAGTATATTCTAAAAAAATTCACTTAGAAAACCATCTATCTCGGTGGAAAATGATTTTTAGTAGTTTGACATCAAGTTGATTCCATATAAAGCTATAAAGGGTTAGGAATTGCTGAAATTCCTTACATCCCATATGGCCCCTTTGGAGCATTTTGTGGATCTTGAATTCCCTTATGAAGCCATCCTTTTGGTGGATCAAGCTGTACCTTGTTTGTAGATGCACATTGTTGTCACATTGTGAAGCCCTACCAATAGAAGACTCAATGATACCAGGCATAACAGAGTGGGACAATGTATTTCCTTCAGCACACCTAAACAGGATGTCCTTCCCTATCCATTCTTGTTTTCAGAAGGCTGCATCAACAATAAGGATGAGTATCAAGCCCTCGTCACTGGAATTGAGCTGGCCCTTGAGATTGATGTTCCCCACCAATATGTGAAAGGGGACTCTGAGATAGTCATTAAACATATCAATAGTGACTATGTTTTTAGGAATCCAGAGCTTGTACCCCTATTAGAGTGCACTCACCAGATAATGACCCATTTACCTTCATAGCTTGAAGTCACTCATGCCGCTCAGTCGTAGAATGGTCAGGCCGATGCGTTGGACAACCTTACTGCATCTCTTGAAGATTCTAACAAGAATGATTTGATTATCATTGTAGTTCATGGAAGATTTTTTGCTCACATGAATCTGGATAATGATGATAGCTAGTAGTTAAGTCATCTCACCACCAGTGTAGCTGCATAGGGACCCCCTACTCCCCCTGCCATAGTATCGAAAGCGACCCCTGATTGGATGACTCCATTCATTGAGTACCTCCAATACTATAATCTCCTGATAGATAGAGCTAAATGTGAGAGAATACATCACTTCACAGTGCATTTCACCCCCAGAGTGTTCCTAGTATAAACCAGCTCTTATATAGATGTGGGATTGATGGGATTATACTTTGTCACTTTCAAGGATACTAGATTCCCCAGGTTATTTAAGAAATTCATTATAGTTCTTTTTGAGATCATTAGGTAGGGATGAATCTATATCATCATATCTGAAGGTTGAGATACTTCTGGCCCACCATGGCCTATTTTTCGTATTGTGTTTTCCATGAGGTTCCACACATTTCAGATCCATGCTAATTTTGTGAATCGGCTGCCAGAGCCTCTCCATACTACCAAGTAATATTTTCCATATGCGGTCTGGGGACTCGATGTTGTGGGACCATATCCACTAGCAATAACACACCAATTCTTATTCATCATGACCTATAAGTATTTCCTATCCATGTGGGAGATCAAATTCTTCTCAAGATTGTCAAGGCCCATTTAAGCATTGATTTTGTGATCTCCAATATCATCCACTTATTCCAAGTACCTCAGGCCATCCTCATCGATAACTGCCCCAATTTTTTGTGTATTTGATATGATGAGCTTCTATTCCAAGTACAATATCCATTATAATCATACATATCGCTATCACAGAAATGCAAATGGGAAGATCGAGGTGTTAAAAAATCTAATATATTACAGAAGATGGTTGTTGAGAACAAGAAGAGTTGGAAATATAAACTCCCCAATGCTCTCTGGGCTTACCATACAAAGACTCATAATTCCACCCAAGTGACCCCATATTCCCTGGTGTACGGAACATAGGCAGTTCTTCCAATTGAGATTTAGTTTTCATCCTTCATCACAACCATTTATGATCAGAAAACATCAGATGAGGTAGCATAAGTCCATTTGTATGAAATAGAATCCCTTGATGAGAATAAGTGTTGTGCCTTTCACAATATGGAGAGGTATTTGAAAAATATATCCAAAGAATTCAATATGAATGTTCACCTATGTCACATCCTACAAGCTGACACGGTATTGGTCCTGATGATGCCAATGATTCCAGGTAGGAAACTTGCAAAATTGGAACCCAAATGGGATAGACCCTATATCATTCATAGGGTTTACCGCAATGGTACATACTCCCAGGTCACCATGGATGGAGAGTGTATCACTCCTCCCACCAATGCCAAATTACTCAAGCTGTAATTCATAGAAGTGTTCCATTTTTTGTTGCATGAAGATAAAATAAAAAAGGTCTGATAACTATTACCATAATCTAAGATCTCTTTCATCTAACATGCAAATAAAATGAAAGGGGTAATTATAATTTATGGTCCGAGATCTACGAACATAAACTAAGATCCATTTTGTCCTGAATGATGATAAACTTCAAACAGTAAACAAACTTCACAGTCCAATCTCTAAGAACCTAAAATAAGATCACTTTCATTCTGCATGATGATAAACTACAAGCGGTAAACATAATTCATGGTCTAAACTCTATGACCTTAAACTAAGAACTCCATCATCCTTACAGAATGATGTTAAATTACAAGGGTACATTATGTTTCATGTTCCCCATTGTAAGGTCCCCCATAATCTTTCTCATCTAAAAGGATCCCCTAATGGCCTGGTCTCATGCAACATATGGCTCACCTACCCATCTGGGACAATGTTCTGGAGTATCTCAAATGTCATTTGATAGAAGTATCATGTTGCGAGTATGGTTAGTGGTTGGTGCTCAATTGTTCATTCACATTCCAGTAAACATGATTCAGATACTATGTTGCAAACATGGTCAGAAGTTATCCACTATTGTTATCACCAATCCTATGGTCTCCCAAATATCAAGCATGGTGATTCTCCATTTTTCTACCCTTCTGTCCCCCACACAAAAAATTAAACTGAGCATCTTTAGTCCAAGCTTATGAATTGAAACTAAGATCTCCCTCAACCATACTACATGATGTTAAACTGAACAAAATTTCAAGAACAATTTAGGGGTTGATTCCCATATTTATGGGATATGTAGGAATTCCCAGACATTTCATCATCAGGTCTATCACTCGGTACAATATTGTGTACCTTCCATATGGCCCCTCAGTTTAAGTATCCTGAAACACATAACGCCACAAAGACTTCTTTTGTCCTCATTCATATTAGGCTTACACCAATCATGTCTCATGTCCCATTTCAAAGATCTCCCCTCTTTCTCCTTACCACATGACATTAAACTGCATGACAGTTGTATATCTACATGTGTCTTGATTCCTGACCTCATAGGATATGTAGGAACACTGAGAAATTTTACCTTTTTGTCCAAAACAACAAATATTTCCATATCCATGGTTCCCACTCTTGGTTTAGATATCTTAGAGGGATTAAAATGGTATTAAGTTGAATCTTTTTGTCTTTATTCATGTTTGGATTGCAATAGCCCCACCTTGTGCCTCCGTGCAGAACAACCCCTTTTCCTTTCTTCCTTACCACATGACATTAAATTTCATGATGTTCCTAGAACTACGTAGGGAATTATTACCATCATCATATGATATATAGGAATTCCCTAACATTTTTTCTTTGGATCCTTCCCATATCCTTCAACCGTTTTATGTTCCTTGTCCTGAGGTTCCCCCTGGGGATTGCATATTGTGTGGTGTGAACTTCTCCTATCCTCATTCCCATCTGCTATGCTTTATCACGCCATGTGCATTACCTTTAAAACCTTGTTCTTCGATACACGTCCTTACCATATGACATTAAACTACACAGAATTCAATATCTACACATGACTTAATTCTCATCCTTAGAGGATATGTAGGAACAACCAGACGTGTTATTTTTGGGACCAACCCCAAGTTCACAATTTTTACCCTTACGACCTGATAGGTCTTTTGTAATCTTTTGGAGTGGTGTGGAATTTTTTCCCTATCCACATCGGGTTTACAATAGTTTTGTCATATGTCTCACTTAGGAAAATCTTCTTTACCTATATGTATTGATTATATGATGTTAAACTAATCCTCTTAAATCAAGGCTTTGTATGGATAAACCACTCGACCATATGATGTCCTCATTCAAGAAGTATTTTCCCCTTCTACATTGTCTCTATTTCATGACACATTCTAGAACTATGTGTGTATTGATTCCTACCCTAATAGAATGTGTAGGAATGACCAGGCGTTTTGTCCATGGGTCCCTCCCAGGCATTAAAAATTATATCTTTAGCTCGGCCCCTCCACCATGATTCATAAGGGATTATGTCGTGTGGTAAGTGGATTTTTTCCTATTAACATTGGGTCTATTACATATTATCAATGTACTCCCACCTATGGGGTTCCCCCTTTCATCTTCATCAATACCACATGATGTTAAACTAAATAGAATTTTAAGAACAATGTATTGATTGATTCTTGGCCTCACAGAATATGTAAGAATGCCCAGGAGTTTCACTTTGGGTCAAGACTTGGGGTTGTTAATCCATTTTACCACTTTCTTATTCTTGTAACCTAGATTTTTCTAACTCTAGTTGATCCCTTCAACCTCTATCCCTCATTATCTACATTCTTAGATGTGATGTGGTTTAGGACCAAATCGTAGGATCATGAATAGACATTATCTAATTCCATTTCCATGATTTATGTATCCATTTGTTTGGGTATCCATCTAGTCTCACACCCAATGGACCACTGGGATGTATGGATGCTCATCCTTGTGGATCACCGGTCATTTTGGGCCAATATCTTGAAAGATTTTGAACTACATTTGAGATAGGTCCTGTGTCACAAATATGGTTAGTGGTTGACCCTCACTTGTTTGTTCCGATCCCAGGTCACTTGATATGGATACTATGCTTCTAATACGGTCAAAAATTATCCTTTATCATTAAAAAATACCTATTATTCCATAAATAATGGTTTTTTGATTCACATCCCTTTCTATTTAATCATTTTCAGATGAAGATTCAACACTATTGGTGTTATCCCTCTATGCACCTTTTCATGTTGAGGAGATTAAGAAGAATTGTGGGTTCATTCTTGATACCACACCTTTGTCCATTACTGTGTGCCCCAATGCATTATAATGATTTTTTTCTGCCCTTGTGTCCCATACCGAGCATGGATCACATGTTCTTTGGGATTTGGTGAGGTTTTTTCCTACATGGAAGAACCAAACATCCCTATAGTCTGAGCTCTACAACCATAAACTAGGATGCCATACATCCTTACCATATGATATTGAACTGTATGGCATTTCAGAACTACGTGTGGCTTGCCTCTCATTCTCACGAGATACATAGTGACACTTGGGTACATTAATCCTAGGTCCAGCTGTAGAGTCATGAAATTTTCCACCCCCATCTCGATATTGGTTTACTTTTTTGGAAAGGTGCTGTTTGATGTATACTTATATTTCCCACATTCATGTTGGGTTGCCTCATGATGCTATAATGCACCTCTCGACCCCAAATTGTCTGAACTCTATGACCATTAAACGAAGACTTCTAGTTTCCTAGGTCGCATGAAATTAAAATTATGTAGTAACTATGATTTTGTAACCTGAGTGGATATCATTCTTTTTGGTATTGTTCCTCTACCATGCCATACTTAACAACTACATATGTATTGATTCTAATTCTCATGATATACATAGTGATGCATAGACTCTTAATCTATGGTTGAGATGCAACACCTTTAATCCTTTAAGCCTCTTGGACCTAGCCCCTTTTAGGAACGTGTGGTGTGGAGTGAACTTCTCAGTTCCTCATTCACATTAGGTTTGTGTACTGTACCACATATCTCTCTCTTAGGGTTCCCATGTCCTTCAACACATGAACTTAAACTATGCCCCCTCCGTAGTAAGTTCTGGATACCCCATAACAATTATGGGATGCTTCATTTTCCTCACCAGTGAGGATTACCCCCACAAGTGTTGGTTTCTAACCACACAGTGATTCAAGTAAATCGTTCATATTGATTCTTTCCACCACAGGTTATTTCGGGACACCGATGCACCTCACCTCGGGCCTAACCACAAATTCATTAACCCTAATAGATCTTCACCACTAATTATGCTCCAAATTATATAACCCTAAAGTTTAAAGTTCTAGTCCATGTAAAATGACTTTAAACTATTAAACAGGGTCTAGGAATTATGAACTAAAACTACATACAAAGTCCTATTCATGTGACATTGGACTATTACATATATCTTCCTCACTATATAACACTAAACAACACATCTATCATCCTCATTTTCCTGACATAAAATTCAAAGGTAGTCTTAGACCTCTCTAGAGTGGTCCTGTTTGGAGTATATTTGATCATTATTCAGATAGATATGCTCATCCAATGTAATTTCATCACAGTGGTGTAATTTGAAGAGTTTTGGACATTATTCGAACATCCCATCATTCTATCACCATGCTTTGCATGCCCCCAATTTTGGATCCTCAATCCCTTTCAAATTTGATGGAACCCCCTAAAGGTTAGGATGATTGGCCTAAAGGCTTGCCTACCATTATGGATAAATTTTCCAGAGGGCGTCCGACGACACTTTTGGTGTGTCCTCGTGTTTTCAAATACGGTCATTGGTTGACCCTCATTGTATTGTTCCCATTTTAGGCTAACTCAATACGAATTATATGTTTCGAATTTGGAAAAAATATATCCTCCATCATCATGCCACCCTTGTTGTGCACCAAATTTTTGATATCATGATTAATAATTTCTAGTCCCCTTTGTTCCAATTTTTTCCAATTCCCCTGGTGTTATCCTGCTCATGCATGATAGCCTGTTGAAAAAGTCAAGTAGGATGTTCTGTGAACACTACTCTTCAGTCATGGATTTTCTCCACCCAAATACTCTAAGCAGTTTTTTAACAACAACATAGCATGTGTATTCTATGTTTAGTTGGAACTCTCATACAAAAAATGAATGATTGTGTAGTTTTCTCTTTCATCTCTCACCAGTTAAGTCCCATGTGATCTTAGGGATTAATCATTAGAAACTCCATTGTTATGATTGATATGCATTAATTAAAACCGGAAAGAAAACTGTATATTCATTTACATAGTTTAGGATATGTAAACAAGGAGTTAAGTACATTTCATAAGTTCATCCAAAAACACGACCCCTATGGATCATCCCATTCAATGGACTGCTTCAGTACTAAAACATTATGACATGTGGCATCCAGGATTTTCTCCCGCTCCATGAGATCCTATTCTTCATAAGTAGCTACAGTGCAGAGCACATTGGATCTAACCTGCATTCACTCTTGATCGACGTATAATTCAATCATTTGATTGCATTCCTACACTGGTTTCTCCTAGGTGTTCATAAGATGAGATTTCAACTATTCAATGATCTCGGATTGGTTTCCAATAAATGTATCCCATTAATTGTCTTTATCTTTAGGGCATTTTAATTCCTGATTAGGCTCAAGAAACGTTTTTATATTTTTTGATTTCTTCTAACACTAGGTGACATCAAAGAATTGGGTACTCTCCCATATCTTCTCAGACTAACAATCAATGATAATTATATAATGATAGTGATCATACACCCCAATCATAGTGAAAGAATATCCATATGTGAATTGAACCCATCCGACTCACCCATTATTTCTCTGATTGTTTGAGGAAGCATTTGATGAACTTACACCCATTACATCACATCGTATGACTCTCCTCGGCCAGATCAGGATCAGAGTTTTCCATATCATTAGGATATGCATTAATGTACATAGGAAAAATAATCAAGAGTTCAGTGGTAGGGTCCTCTTATAGAATATGTTATTCTTTGGAAATGGTACCCCAACATACTGGACCTCAATCCTGGGAGTAGAAACACCTATTATTACAGCTTTTTGCTCACTCGGTTCCAGGGCTTGGCCCGTTTGAGTCGTTGAATCTGTGTGGAGAGGTACAATAACTAGTAAAACTCCCTTATATGTTTCGAGATCAATAGTTTTTTGAACTTCCAATCTTGAGATAACGAAATTGGGAATCAATCCCTTTTTCAGTCAAGTTCCCCGAAAAATATGAGAGACTAAATAGGTAGAAACTTATAAGAGCCATGTGTAGCAGTATCCAGTGCTAGAGTCATGATAGGAGTTTCCACCACATGATATCTAATAGACATTGTTAATTAAATGGCTAGAATTGGTTCCTTCTGGGTGGTGGGTAAATTATGAGACTCCAAGGTCACTATTCTAGTCACTCATGTTGGATTGTCGCTGATCACTTAAACCATGGATATCCCTTCGGCTACTGAAGCCATGGTCGGTCCTCCGCCTTGCTTAATTCCACATATACATTCATGAGGATGCCATTTCACATCCATGGGTACATTATCATCTCTAGAAGGGGTAACTTCCTAGATATCATCATCGATGTGTTCCTGGATAAGGAAATGTTTGGTTAGTGAATTTGAATTATGAATAGAGAAAAATTAGTAGAGATAAAAGTTTATACTCACCTTGATTTGTTTGACTAGTTCTGCTTAATAGCCTTTGATTTCCCCACTCTCATGTGGGATTCACTAATGGGATGCTATTACATGAGGTCTCTCACCTCTAGGTCCATCACGACTAGGTCCCTCACCTCTAGATTCCTATTCTTGATCTTCTACTCCCTCTTCCTCCTCTTCCTCCTCCTCCTCTTCTTTCTCTTCTTCTCTTCCTCATTATCATCATCCCCATATTTTAGTATTTTATGGGTCATGATCCTAGACAAGAATCACTTTCAAGAGATGATTTGTCTATACATTCTTCCCCCACTAGTAAGCATAAATGTCCATGGCTATCTGATATGCATGTCAATGACGAAATTCCACCTTCTCCACAACTTAATTATAACCTACGTCTGGTAGATCAAGCCCAATGCACACTAGTATCCTCCATAGCTCTTCAGTGCACATAAATTGTCATATAATCCTATAGGAAGACCATAAATATGGGAAAATGGAGTCAGTGGTTGGATTTAGAATTTGTATTGGTTTATTCCCAGGGTGTTCCCTAACTAGACCAAGATGCCTCCCATGGGAACACCTTTCTTCAAAAGGTGGAGGCACACTCTCACATTGCGATGATCCTTCTGCTGATGTTCTAGCCCACACCATTCCAACTGCCTGGATTATTCCTAGTCTTACTTCCATATAAGCACCTAGTTTTAATCTTATTTATCTAGACTCCACACTATCCCCCTTGATCAGCCGCATGTACTATGGAAAAATATCTTCTGGATACACTTCTATCCAATGGTTGGCATACTTAATTGATAGGTTGGAATTAATATCAGTGAGAGGAATGGTAATAACATCACATAATACATTATTCATGAACATGAGCCATATTTGGATAAGGATGAAGGTATTATGCTCCTCTCAAACTCATGTATACACCTACTTTGGAATCCTCTGCATGAATCCAAACATCCTGGAAAATATTGACAACTTGTAGGGCTCGTAAATTTTTTTCCCATCGATCTAGGCCACCAGCACACTGCCCATGGTACTTTTCAAGTATTCCTTATACTCCAGTGAGTCTGGCCTATCATCTACTATCTATCCATCTTGGGTTTGAAATCGTTTAAAGATTAAATTTTCATGGTTTATAATCCTAAGCTTTTCCCTTCTTCATTGAGCATCAGTGGACTAATCCTAGCGTTGTTCAATAGAGATGGTTGCAGACCAACACCTAGAGGGAATATGAAATTTGGGAAGTCATATCCATCATATTGAGATGCATCCTATCCTTTACAAATATGAAATGGTATATATATTCTCTCAGGTGTACTTATTCTTGAAATGCTCCCGACAATTTCATACATATTGATCAACATAGGCACTCCCAGGATGAGTCTATGATTGGATTCCATGATTCAAGCCATCACTAGAATCGCTGTATAGACTCCCATCCTTGTGTCCCTTATAGGAAGTATCCACCCACTTAGGAACAAAACAAGGAACCTGACATACCGAACAATTTATCTGGGATTTCATTCACTCTAAAACCCAATGATTGGTACTCACTTGTTTCTAGAACCATCCAATAAGATCCTATGTAACCCCATGTGATGCGTTTGGGCACTAATTCTCTCATCCTGACATCTTCACTACATTTTCTTGTGTCAGAAACCAGCTGAACCACATGAAAAATAATATGTCATTTAGAAAGTATTTGATTCCCAACCTCTATTTTTAAAGCACCAATAAGTTACATATTAGAATGGGAGTCCTTGTCTGGTCTCTCCAGACATTCTCCAAAGGTAGAAACTCATCATACTGATACCAATATTGATGTAATACTCTGATAAAGTGGACATCCCAATGGATAAAACAAACCTACCCTGGTTGAATAAGGAAAGTATTGGTATTGGGGGACCACTGACTGAATAGTTATTGCACTAGGTCTGTTGATGGTAAAAACAGAGCTGAAATGTACACAAAACCTCAAGGAACCTGGTATGTCATAGCTCTGCACTGAAATCCATGCATGCCTAGCATACCCAATACATCCATGCCCTTTCTCTTGTAATGTCTCTCCCAGATATAAAGTCCCATTCCTTCTAGCCCTTGATCTCATCAGTGATACTACTCTTATAAATTATCACATAGTGAGTTGGAGATTCATCAAGAACTAGATCAATACCCACAATAGCTCCGATCCTCAGGTTTAGGATGTAAACTACTATTTCCTGAGTCTTACTGGAAGTGTGACCGTTATTCATGATGTTATACCTTGAAAGGTCATCCTCACGCCTCACCCACGACCATGGCACATCAGTAGGGAAACCCAAAATTAGTACTTCTTTTATATTAACAAAGATCCATATCAATAGATAGTCACTCAGAATGTAGTACTTTTAATCTTGGGTTAACATACTAAAGAGAATCTAGTTATTGGATTTTACTCTTCTTACATGAATAATATGAGATTTTACGATCATCTCAGCCCTCCGCATAGAATAACTGGCTTCTCTCTCAATATTTGTTTGTTCACCAACCATCACTTGAAGGTTTCAGAATTAAAAAAGGGAATTGTGCAAAAATAACGGAGGTTTAGTGGGTAAGACAGGATATTTCATGCAAGATGAATAAAATATGCACAAGTAATCTCTCTAAGTGAAAAGTTCGTAAGAACTGACTGTGGTGAGAAAGTACCAGTGGTTGCATGCAAGGCACCAATTGAAATCTAGATCTATCGCACAGAACAAATAATCTTTCGCTAATGAGATAAAAAAAATTGTTTCATGGGAAGTTCATGGTAGGAAGCCCTTATCCCCCACGTATTTATAGGCACAAACCGACCTTTTTGCTGACATGTAAGGGTTTTTCGTGCCGAATTGGATTTCTTGCACACACCACTGGAAATGTATTATTTCCATTAGTGTTACCCTTAGAACCAAACCATCTAGTCCCCTTTTATCTCAAATTATGACTGGGCTATTATTTGGTGCTTCATTTAGGATAAGACCCCGAATTGGATTTATTAACAAACCAATGGCATTTTTTAAATTAGAAGGTGATCCCAAGACCCCCAAGGGAGGTGCATGAAAGATTTGTGGATTTTTCACAATATTAAAATACATACAAAAGATCTTGTGCACCCAATGCGATGTCAAAGGAATTATTCCATGTCATTCCCTCAAAAAAGTGTCCAATTCTGAAGAGCTAAAGAAATCAAACTGGCATGAATGAAAATGGACTGAACATAAGATATTGCGCACCCAATGTGGCATCAAACATCAATTCTGTGCCAAAATCCTTGCATGATGATGCTAATGTTTTTTCCTATAAATAGAATTGTACCCTTCACTTTAGGGAACCCCTATAGAATATGAAATACCACTCTTCTATGCATAAGAAACTTCTTATATGGACACGAGAAAGCCATGGATTCAACGTACTAGATCTTGTGAATCAGGTCTGGCAATGGTTCTCCATCGAGTAGAACTACTAGGTCTTGACCATCTCCCGTTTCCTTTTACTCCTGAGAAATTGAGCAAAAAAAATTCCTCTTGTGTGCACGTTTTCCCTTGTAACGTGCCAATCTTGTGCATAGTGTTCCAACTTGCGCACAACCCCTCATCTTGTGTGTAATTATTCAGTATTATATTCTTTGTTTCTTATGTAGTCCATGTGTTTTCCTTACCCCAATGCACCATGTATGAGCCCATATTACACTCAACACCCCTATGTTGCTTGAAATTATCCCGGGAAGAACTCTAGGCTTATACAAATCGATTTCAAGGTTCCCCAAGTGGTGATTCATGCAGCGTTTCCCTAACTTGTGATTATTCTCATAGACATGCTAATAGATATTTCTACTTCGCATATCCACTCTTATTTGGACCCTTTAACAGATCACTCCACAACCCCATTAAAAAAAGACATTGCTAGAGCCTTCCATACACTAAGGGTTAAAACACACCATTTATGTATTTCCTAGGGGTGAGGGGTAAATACTTATATTCTTAGATGTAGGATGTTAATGTTACAAACACCCACATCCTTAAAAAATTACATTAAAATGTGACCACAATATTAGTGAAGGGCCTGAGAGAACCAAGAAGGGGATGGGAACCAGTACCCTCTCACTCCCAGTCTCCCTTTGCACTTTGTCGCCATGCGGACCTCAGGTAGTCTCTGCATAAGCCCTGACCCAACTTGATGGGGTTATCCTTGTAATATTACCACATCCTCCTCATACAACTTAACATCCTCATTTGGATTCCCTCATGATGTAATTCTCAATATTCTTTTCATGGGCCGCTAACTACGCATAAGCCCATGATTCCTTTTTGGGATGATAAAAATGCATAAATCCCACTCTAATCCATGTGGGACCACATTTCATGATGTGATCATCAGGTATTTTGATGAAGCTTGTTAATCTAACTGAGAATGACTCCCATGGGCTTAGATTATGTACTGACCATGACATCCTCTTTGGTATATTAACCATACGTAATCCCTAAGACCCTCTTTACCGAACTAGGTAGACTTTGATCCTTGCACCTTTCAAGCACGGTACATAGGATGAATTCATGAGGTTCAAGGACATCACCCAATGGCCTCGACCAGTTCACATCAGTTAAACCTTACCCCTAATGACATTAAACTATATGCCCCTTTCATCCCTCATGATGTTAAACTTCATGCTTTTAAACTACATGGGTTTTGATCCTTGTCTTCTATACATGGTACATTAAATGAATCCCTAAGGGTCAACCCCTAGCACTACTAAATTTATGAGCCCCATTTTATGGGACCCATATCCTTGGTCCGCCCCTTAGTGGTGTCAGGCTAATTCCCGGGCAACAAACCTTCCATAAGACCCACAGCTAACCCATATTACTCTATCCAAGAGTGTCCCTATTATGATAGAATGTTAACCACATGTAAGCCCCAACATTTATTCAGGTTTTTGTACTTTATGTACACCCCAATAATATTCCTCATATATAAAATACATGTAATTTGATCTTTTCTCTTTTTGATAAAGGAGAGTAGGAATCCTTCCTGAGGTTCAAGCCCATCTCCCATGTCCCTTCCTGGTCTTTCCCTTGAGCCTTTCTGTCTCAGTAAGATCATTACATAACCCATTAGTTCAATTTACTTCATTCCCCCTTCCATTTTTCCATTATCATGTACCCTCTACTCAGGTAACTCATCACACAAATTCCAAAACTACATGGAAATTGATTACCTGCAATGGAGATATGTAAGAAACCTTTTTGAAGTTCATGCCTAATACCATCACCTTCACCCAGGTTCTCGGTTCCATCCCTATTCATTCCACCCTTCGATACTCTATCCATATTCATCATGATCTACCCATGCTGCCACTTCCCTAAAAAATCATGTCATCTATATGGGAAGCTAACCATTTTTATGTACCAGCACAGCTCTGGGTCATTTTCCATCATGTACACCCCGATTCCAAGACTCACCCATCTGAACTACATAGGGTTCGGTCCCTTCCTTCCAAAAAAGGTTTGTAGGAAGCCTCTTTATAGTTTAATCATAGGTAATGGTTAAACTTGGCGTCCCCTTTGCTTGTACCCATCGTTATTTATGAAATTCCTTTTATGGTTTCCAAATTTTTATTCATGGTTTGAAACCATCTCATTTGTGGGACAAACCATCCTAGGTTTGTCCTTATTGGGAATTTTGACCCATCCATCTGGTAAACTTTCTCAGTGCTCCCTTAAATGTTTGTACCCATATGATCCACTCCCATCAATGTTACTATCAGTCCTACCTGTGGATGTTTTGGGCTTCCACACCCTCAAGAAGCCCTATAATAAGATTAAATATAAGTGTACTAGTGTTTCAACATCTAGACTCACCGACGATGCCTCAACATAACTAATCTCCTGACTAAAGGTTGTTTCCCTGAATTGACCCCCTTGGGAAAGTCTGAACAGAAGCAATGTAATTAACCGGCATCGACAAGGATATGGAATGAAGAAGAGTTTCATGAACAATGTCTTAATCATTAAGGGAGACCCGAACTAGGAAAGCACATATGAGGAGGAATCCACGGAAATAGATCCAAAAATCCCATAATCCCATTTTGATAAAGGAGAAAAAATATCTAAAGAAGTTTTGGATTCCACCTACCTTTGCAAAGAGGGAATGTGGGTCCACAATTAGTCAATCCTCACAGATTATGTGTGCCTTGACAAAAGCATCAGAAACATCCATACAATGAAAATAAACAGTTGAAGACTGATAGTATGAATAAATATAGAATTCATATCATATACAAGATGATGATACACATCACATGTTTCTAATAAAACTTCCCAAATAGGTTCACAAACGTAAAATAAAATTAATTTCCCAATATTTAAGAAGGGCAAAAGAAACCAATCGTCATCAGAATCCTCAACTTGGACCCATTCTCTTTAGTTCCTAAGAAGCATATCAAGTACCTATAAGAGTGAACATTCCCGTATCAACATATGTAATCATATAATCAATTTCATTCCCAAAATTTTTCCTAAATAGGGTGTGAGAAAAATCCCAGTAGGAATCCACCCAAGGTATGTGCCAATCACTCAGGGAATACATGTAGCTGGTAATGTGCAATAATGAAAGAAGTAAGTCAGGTAGTACTCAAAAGTAAACATCCTACATGAACTAGTTTTAATTTATAGTCAATTAATATTCATTTAAAAATTCAATTACATTGAATTCATATGTATTGAGATCTATCTAATCCCCAAATTCCCCTATATAATTAGAATCCCAATAGATGCCTCATAAGGACATCTAAACAATACAAGTCAAGACTAAATCCAAACATGTTCTTTTTACTGGAGACTTTTCACAATTCATTTCTTTTATAATTAAAATCATAACCTCAGCCCTTCCTTGACAATACTATGTTGGAATTCAAGTATCTCTCTAGGTTAAATATGTAATAAAACTCTATAATCCCATCCCTAGTGAACCTCTTTGGAACTCAATATCTCTCTAGGTGATGTATAAAGTTCCATCCAATTGAGTCCATCCTCAAAGCTCCACTATGGATGAATGAGTATCACCCCAAACATAATAGATAATTATATAGAATTACATCAATATTATTCTAATATGAATCCATTTATCACTTTATATAAAAGTCAAGCCTCACCGAGTCTTCCCACAGAATCAATTATTTGGATATATGTATCACTCACAACATATATAGGATCAACCCAATGAGTCAGTCCATGACATTATAATATGGATCCAAATATCACCCAAGGAGTATAATTCAATAGGTACAAGAGTCCACCCATATAATTCCAATTTAAATGCATGTATCACCCTCCTGTATCAATCATTTAACCAGTTCCACATCATTTAAACAATTAATTAAACAAGCAAAGGTCAAAACCAAATGCATTCCATATAACACACCTCAAAAGGCTGTCCCAGTAAAGGAAACATCCTGATAGATTTTAAATTTAATTTCTCACGTGATCAAAACATGGTAACTTTCTTCCCATACTTAGTCAATCCATCACATTACATGTTCTCAACGTAACTCCCAAGGGCTTGAAATTTAAAGGCCTTTAAAACAATCACATGGATTTTTTTAATATAATAATATTAACAACCCTATAATGAATTAATATATATTTGTTATCATATAACTCACATGTGTAAATAAATAAAAATATAAATTTAATTCAATTTCATCAACTCATGGAATAGCCTCTACTTTAATCACATAGGCATGACAATATAAGGAAAGCATGCATTAAATAAGTAATGGAATATACAGGTTAGGTTGAAAGTATTCCATTCCATAACCTTAATTCATTTTATTTACCATTAAATTTATTAATCAATTAATCAATTATATATATATAATAATTCACAAATGACATCCCATAATCAAGGGTAAAATCATGCCACATAGGCATCCAAGGTTGAAGGACATAAAGGGCTATTCCATGAAAAGTCACCCATGGGGTTGTTATTATTCAAGGTATAAAACCTATGAAAAGAATTGTTAATCCTCGTTAACTGAATTGGGAATACCTAAAAATTCTTGGAATTAAATTTAACTTATGAGAAAAGCGTAAATTGGGTATGTAGAACCCAAACATATATAAATAGATTGACTCTAAGCGAATGACATGAGACCAAATACCTTAGGGCTGTTCTAGATAGCTCATCCAGTATCGTGGCATGATTTCACCTAGTTTATGAGAAATATTATGAACAGATGAAGAATTATAAATTACGACATATGAGCCTAAATCCAAATATAATATCTAATATCCAGAAGAATGGATAATGGTTAAAATTAAATAAGTCAACATCGTTCCCGATCCAATGAGACCGACAGTGCTCGAATCAAAATTTAAACGAATGGCATAGCTCAAATCCTAGATTAGGCTTAAAATATGGCTTACCAAGGGTTCCTTTTCTATTTAATAAATAAATGAGAATTAGGTTTTATGTTATAAAACATTTTAGGGGAAAGTTGTTAATTTACCAAAAAATGGGCTGCATAGTTTGTCTAACCATGCACCTGGTAACATGGTCTACTATAACAGGAAGGAGAACATGCATGGTTTCCCCATATTTTTTAATAAACATGTGGAAACTATGAAAAATTACACTATTTAGGTCTTGTAGAAATGAATACCTGACCACACAGCCATGCGGCCCATCCTGTATTGTTTTCCCTAATCGTATGGCCTCCTTTAATCACCCAAACATGAATTCCAGGCTCCAGACTAGCCCCAGAAACCCTCAAACCCTCTATGACCTAAATGGGTATCTTTATTAGTTCATATCAAATTATTTAAGTATATAATTAATGGAAAACATGAGATTATTACATCAAATAATAACCAGTTTCCTACATTGATTTAGTTATCAATGTTTATAATGTTGTGCCATGTGTAAGAGGATATTTGGACCCTAATCTCAGAGACCCCTATGGAAGAGATAAATGACCAAATAAGTATTCTCAAATATATGTTTACCATATTTTTCTATGGGTGATATTTATGTACATCAATTCATGACAATATGAATGAATTGATTTCCTTGAAAGAGAATATAAAGGCACTTGAATTGAGGATGGTAGTTGTAGGCATAATATTTTATCAAATAAAGTTGGCACAAATCCTTGAACGAGGATTCATAATGCTCTTTGGTGGAGACAACACATCGAAATGTGATTAGTGTTTGGAGTATTTATATTTTCCAATTATATTAATAATTCTATAATCTCTCTAAAGATATATCTCAATTTAGGTACTCACTACAAACCCTAGAGAAAACTATATTGGAACAACATGAGATATTTGACCCATCAGTGAAGATAATACTTCATTTTGATGAAAATCCAATTGCATTGCAGGAGATTGTGGAGGTGGAATGTGAATCCATTAATCAATTGAACTCACCAATGAACTCCTTATAGAAGCTATCTATAGATCTCAATGAATCCTACAGGTAAATTATATAAGGGAATTATAGTTTTTTAGCCTTAGTTTGTTTGAGTATTCATGGGGGAGACTCCAGAATTAATAGATTCTTCTATATTTCAGTACAATATCAATTAACATACTATTTTAAATATTTTACCTTACTATCAAAATTTAATTATTTTATAATGTGAATGGAAATTAAATTAATTGATATCATATAGATCATCATAGATACACATAATTTACATAATACCTATTAAACCAAAATTCCAATATTTGAATAGTTTAATCATAGTAGATATATCTTAAAAATTTCTGATGAACACATACCAACATGGGATTCATCATTAAATTATCTTCTCTTGCTGTATTGGGATGAAACTGGGTCAAAAAGGATAATTTAGTGAAAATACACCATGGTGGTAAGCTGCTCAATTTCTAGATAAGTTAGTGGATATAGTGCGCAAAGTTTGATTTTCTTATAGGGATAAAGAATGAACCCATTAAACATCATATATTCTTCTTGTTATTTATTTACATAGATTATTCTTACGATTTATATGGGGGAAATATTATAGGTTATGAGTTTTTATTTTACTCAAGTCACCCTTTCTTTGGTTTTCAACCTAATTATTTAATTATATTTCTATTTTATAAGTGATCAATTTTCTACTGATCACACAAATTAAATGTTCATCGAAAAGAGGATCAAATTTTTATTGGGGTTCCTTTTTATTTATTTAAACCTATAGAGAAATGTGTGTATTTCAATTGAATTTTTTACGGTCTTTAAAACAATTTTTTATTTTTACTTAGTTTAGGGTCCTCCAGCTCGGACAATCTTCTAATGCAGTTTATGGTATTCTAGCATGTACCCTCTTCTACATTTAGTGCAGGATGTGAATTCATGAATATTTTGATAACCATGAATTATTTATGGTATTTTGGAGAAATAATGATCATGGTGTATTTTTGATCCATCATCATGAATGGTTTTGTATCCTTGACAACCATATTCCTTGATGGGTTATGACACACTACACCCTTTCATTAAAGCATATCAGTGGGAGTTAAAATATTATAGAAACTTGGTCCCCTGGATTGTTTGAATATGAGTTGGGTATTTCATGTGTCTAGGAACATGTATCCAGGAATATAGAAAAGGGAACACATGCTAGGGATTCTTTAAAAACACCATACGGGGCTTAGTTCTCCTGTGTTGTTTTTTGGGATCACGTGGATTGGAATTACATTCTTATATAGACAAGATAACTCTAGTTTTTGGGTTACATTCCATTATTCATGGGACCATAGGGATTACATTCATTATTACGTAAAGGGGACCCTAAATCTTTTACAAGGGCCATATATGATTTGTGAAGATTTAAATTGTGTCTAGGATCTTCAATTGATGAATATGGAATGTGGAAAAAATATGGTCTATGATCAAATTTTTTTTATTGATTTCTACTAGGTTGTTATCAGGGATCATGAAGATTCTAGTTACTTTTTTTAAATGGATGTGATTTCTATAGTTGGTGGTTCATTCGATATTATAAATCAGCCCATAGTTCCTACCAACATGGTCATGTAATAGGGATCCCCACTCTTATGCAAAGTCCAGGGAGTATTTTTGAAGTTTAAATATTTTGAATTATGAAAAGATATCTAATATGGGGTATTTGGAACCCTAGAGTAACATATATTCTAGATAGAGAGGCTTGAGACCCACACAATGTGGTTTTGAGTCATGTGGTGTGGGCCATCAAAGGGTTCAGTAATAGAATATCACACTCATACTTTTAAAAACTGTACAACACATAGTTACATAACATCGATGACTTCCAATCCACATGAATACTTCAGTTGTGGGTATTTTAAATACTGATCTAGTAATACCTGAGATAGTTATAGATGAAAAATAATTGGTATATGTCAATCCTTGGTAATGGAGGAAGCCCATATTCCATTTGTTTAGAAAAAATAACTATTGGATTTAATGGTGTCCTCTTAGGTACCAAATATCCCCCAGACATAGGGACTTTGGTAGGGTGAAATTCCAAAATGAATACTAGTGGGGTCCTTTTGGATAATCCGATACCTATTACTAATTTTCTATAGGGAAGAACCATGATCAATTGAGTCCAGGGTTCCTGAGGTTCCAAGGGAAGGATACCAACTTGGGGTATTGGTTTCTTTAGATTAGATAGTAAATACATGAAGTTTTTTAAGGAAAATGTAATATTTATGATGTATTCAATAACACATAATGTTGTGATGCCTCATAGTGAAAACATTATTATGGTTGGAAGATTTTACAGATCATTAATATATCTCTTTACTAAACTAGGGGGCCTTGTACGTATGACCCTACTTTTACTAGGTCCATAAAGGGGGACCTATGAACATAATGAAATGATTAATTATGCTCTAAATTCGGCTAAAACTATAGAGATGAATATTTTAGGGAGCCATGTCTTGAATTGTTATCAATACTCCCTTTTTGGCTTTTCAACCTTAAAAGTTTTATGCATCTTTCACTAGTAGTTTTAGGTTCTTTAAATTTCTTATATCAAAGGAAAATGTTTATGGTCTCAGATATTTGACCAAAGTGCGTACTGTTTACAGTCATGATGTACATGTTCCTAGTATGAGATGAATGTTAGGTGATAAACAAATTAGGATACATAGGATCAAGATCATCCAAACATACTGCTTGTATAGGCATGAAATTTTTTTAATTCAAGGATTACATTTTCTGGGTCATGAATAATGATATGGGAAAATCATTCCAAAAATGATTCTGAGCCACTCTAAAGTGAAAATCTCCAAAGTGATGATGTTAGAGACCAGATGGATCAATTAGAAATTGTAATAGGGCCAGAATACCTATTGTTTTTTTCTTTAAATCCATTTTGTAGTTCCTCCCCTATAATAGTCAAAAAACAATTATTTTCTTATTTATGGGGCCAGTAAAGTGTTTATGGTAATTCGATGAACTCAAGACAGAAGTGTGATTTATATTTTGATGTTCACCAAGGATGATGTATGAACCCCATAATTTGGTGGGTTGGGTCCAAGATCTTTTGGTCATTTGATTCGTAATTATGATGGGTTATGTTCTAAAAAAAGTAATATGATATAGTGGGGATATATCTATCTCACATTTTAACGTCATGTGATAATTATTTTTTTAAATATGTTTATCATCATGTGGTAAAGATGTAAGAAATGATGTAAAAATGTACAAGATATCATTGGAAAAACTGTTTACTAGTCTAAGGTATTTAGATTCTGGAAGCTCATTTTATCCATGAAACCAGCCACACATAGTTCAAATATGGTTCCTTGCATAGGTTAATCCCATAGGTTGGGGGTGACTTTTAATCAATCTAAACATTTCTATTAGACCCTTGATTACAGACCTGAGTATCACTATGCATCATATTATAGTAGGAATTAATCCATAAATATTTCATGAATGAAAAAATATAAACATAATTCTAACCTATATGTAGATGGTGCATTATTTTCCATTAATAATGAGGTTAGGACCATGATTTTAGACATAGAATCAATACATATCCTATGATGGAACGAAAAAAGGAACACAGAGTTTTTGAATGGAAAATTATACATGAATTAATGGACCATAAATAGGGGGAAATTTTTCATTGTTATTGGATGGACACAAGATTTGTGATTTTGGAATCACTACATATTATGTTATGGAAGAAAGTAAGACACCTTATATACCCAAATGGAATACTCTCTATGTAATTCTAACCCATTTTCAAAGGGGGAATTTTAAACTTTGATATTTTGGATAGACGTTTGTTTTTGGATTTTGGAATCACTATACATCCTATACTGCATGGAATCAAGACATAGTTAGTTCATGAATGGAAAAATATCCATGAAGGTTAGATCCAAATATAAAGGGGGAATTATTTTCTATTGATATTGTGTCCAGAAAGAGGATTTGATATATGGGCATTGCTAAACATCCTTTGATGGAGGGAATCAATCCCCCTATAGTTCGTGAATGGGAAAATCTCCACACCGATCTGACCCTAATTAAGAGTGGGGATTTATTCCATTGATTATTGTGACTAGATGATTTTATAGTGATTAACTATTATTTTCCACCCTTAATACCACAATGTTAAACTGATTTTGAATCATAAAATTTTATATTTAATACAAATTTTACATCATGTTTGATTCAATTATTTTTTTTAATAATCATATTTATATGGGTAATTTCATTTTTTTGGATGATTTCATTGTTAGTGGAGGTGATTTAGAGGGCCCAAATAGTGTTGAAAAATGGGCCACATTTAACATGAATCCTAGAACACCACTGGACTAAACCAAACACATATAATAATACGTGAAATGAATAGGGTTGATAATTTGTAGGATGATCCAAAATTAAATTATATACAACCCTTATGAAGACACATAATCCCATTTCATCCATTAAATTTCCCAACCGAACTGATCTGTCCAATCCCCCAAATCTGCATGAATTCAAAAGTGGTGTGATGAGTTTCATCCTTATCTCGAGCTGTTGTCCTCAAAATGATTCCAAATGCTTGTTAAAGATATTAAGTTTGTTATAAAACATGTTTTTATTTTTTCCAAAATAATGATAAGTTATTATAGGTTCTAAAAACTATGACCCAAGTGGTTTTATGAAATATGTGAGACCAAAAACACCTTTCACTTTGCATATAAAATGCAACCCTGACCACTCCATTTTCATGTTTGACTAGGAGAAAAATATCTGTTATTTTGTTGACCCAATGGTTTCCACTCTTCATAGAATAAGTTATAGTGGCTCCTATACTCATTGGTGTATCAAGGATGAAGGTACATTTCCACCAGAGCCTACTCCTCCTTTCAAGGTCGAGCTAAATGATGGATGATAATTTCAAGAGACCTACACATCTTTTAAAGTGATTTCAAGAACTTTTTATTATGATTATTTGGTGTAATTTTTTTTGAAACATTTATAATAAGTATTTTTTTTATATTTATACTCTTTATTCATTTCTTTGGTACACTTATGTGTATCCATTTTTTTAAATAACAATTGGGTTTAGACATATGTTTGAATTTGGGTTGTCTCAACTTGAAAACACAAGATTTTTTTTTCAATCAGAGATATATAATAATTCACTATTGTTTGATATCACTTGTTCTTTTCTCTACATATAATCCTCTACAACATTATATTTGTGTTAAGGATTGGTTATTTGTGTATTTTTTGGAAGGGCATGAGGGGAATTGAGATCATTATTACCCTCAAATGAAGGATTCCATTAAACCCTAGGTAATTTTCAGAAAATCGAACTAAAAAAAATGTGTACTGAACTAAAAATGAACTCCTTATATAATAATTATAAAATCTCGAAATTTATATATCAACTATGGAACTATTTAATTATTTGATATTTTTAACTATTTTTCCAAAGACACCCCACATTTTAGTACTTTTAATTTAAAATAAACACCCTAAACCTCTTAATTCTCTTTAACATATGAGTTAGGGTATACCATAGACTATAAAATAATCATTAAATCAAAATCAATTTGATGTGTCATGAAAAAAATTCAAAATTAGGCACTGTTTCTAATGATATCAATGGTTTTTAGCACGTGTTCTTGATAATATGTTTGTAAATTTTCTGAATATTTTTTTGTTTTATATTCTATATTTAAATATATACTTTTTTCCTAATTTATTTATTTTTTAGGTTTTCTGCGTGGAATGTTCTACTTTGTGATATTTACCACATTTCAAACCCGAACATGAGAGGATCCTATGTTAGCGACACCAATACAAAAATGAGAACCCCTTGATAGCGGACACCCAAAACACTGAATGTCATCTTGATACTTATTCTTCTTATAGAACCCATGATAAAACTAAAATAAATTTTTATAAAATTGATGAAGATAACTGGACAGTAAAATATCTTACAACACTTTATGATGGTATCAAAACCCCTGATATTCAAATGAACGACGAAGCACCAAATATTTAACTAAAATATGGTCTAATTGAAAAATTTCCATGATTTCATAGACTTTCTAAAGAATACTTGTAGAAGTATTTAAAATAATTTCCCAATTTTTTACAACATTAAAAAAATTCTATTGTGGATGAAGAAGAAGTTAAAATTAGGTAATTACCTTTTTCATTAGGAGACACTGCAAAAATATTTGCAATATTATTTAAATTCCCGAAATAGAGGATGGACATAAATGAAATGACTTTTTATAGAAAATTATATCCCAGCCTATCAATCTACAATAGTAAGGAATAAATTTTTTGGGATACTGAAATATCATGGGGAAACACTACATGATTATTTGGAATGATTTAAAAGGTTATGTTCAATCATTCCACACCACCAAATAAGTGATATAATTTTAATACAATACTTTTATTAAGTTTTAATCCCAATTTATTGTAATATGATTGCTTCTTCTATTGATGGTACACTAGTTGATAAAACCCCAATCGCTGCATGGAACCTGATTGAGACCATGGCTTAAGAAACTCAAAAATTCAGTTAAAGTTCCAATGTACCCATTTCAAGTGTCCAAGATATGAAAAGTACAAAATTTGAGAAGAAGGTCAATATGAAGTTTGACGATGTATATACCCTTCTTCAAAAACATTATCTTTTCCACAAGAAATCCCAATATTATCCCCTATCTATTATGCTATATATTATTCTAAGATCCACTATTCTGACCATTGTCCCCAATAGAGATAAATGTCTGAGATTTATGAGGTAATATTTTGAGGATGACCCTCTAACCAACCCTTTAGACAAGAACATTACAATTTTTCCATCACTGGTTGGAAAGGTAAGTAACCGAATATAAAAATGTGTATTTAAACTAACCTAAAAAACCATGGAACAAACCAGAGTAGAGTAGTCATCCACCACAAGCAAGAAATTATCTACCAAAAAAATCATTTTTAATAACCCCCTCCAAAACCTGAACCTATCCTAGAAGACATGATGAAAAAAATGTATGACAACAATATCTAATTACATAAAACCACCCAAGATTCCATACAAGACCTAAAAACCCAATTATGCGAACTATCAAACTTGATGGGGGGGGGGGGAATCCAATGTCATGGGTCTAGTAAAATACCCTCCCAACCACTAGTAAACCCTAAGGAAGAGGGAAATGTTATTTTCCCAACTCTTAGGACTGGAATTCAACATATATTCCAAATTACCCCTCTAATAGATTCATCCCCTTTAGAGGAAACTACCATTTCAACACTCTAAAATGACTCAAATAAGAAAAAATAATGTTATTGGGAGAAATCCAACAAAAGTAAAGAGTGTTTATGTATATTATATGCATATCCAAACAATTCCTCTACCATTTACTCAATATTCCACATAATTATGAAAAAAAGAAATTGTACTGGATATAAATATCTGGGAACCATTAAAAAACAAGCGGGTTAACACCCCTTGATTATTTCCGTAATTAAATTTTAATTATATGCCACGTTTTTAAAGAATATGAGTATACACTAAAGGTAACTTAGAGGTGATGATATGATGAGCTTGGTGAGGAAATTTTTTTTAGTTATAGAGCCATCAATTCCCAGAAAATGAAATGATCTTGGAACATTATTGATTATGTGAACTATTGGGGAGTATTTATTTTCTAATGCAATACTTGATACAGGTTCTCCTATAAATGTGATGTATCACTCAATTTTATCCTCCTTAAAAGTTAGGTAATTAAATCCCATTGTAATTTTTGTTCAACTGGAAAAACAAGTACAACACACCCCACTTGTGTGTTGTATAATGTTCTTGTGAGAGTGAAAATTTTAATTATTCTTTTAGATTTTTATGGTCCTAAAATGGATGATGATTTGATGACTGAACATGCTCCGCTTATATTGGGGATTAATTTCTTGAAAACCTCAAAAACCAAAATTAATTTCCCAAATGGTATATTATCTATGAATTTTGTTGGTAACATTGTTCATTTAAACATCTTTGATGCCATGAAGAAACCCTTGGAAGAACATTTCTCACTTTTAGTCAAATCTGTTGATGTACTACCTTCTCAAAAAAATTATTTTCTTTCCCATGACCCCTTTCCTAGTTTTCATCGTTAATAAGAATTCCATGTAATGAAAAGTGTAGAATTTTGTACCAGTTTATAAAAAAGTCATGCATGTTTTTCAATTGACCATCTGTTGAAAAAAGAGGATCCCATGACCATATAAGACACTACTGAGTTTGTAAAATCCCAATCCTCATCTAAAAAGGTCACCATTAAGCTGTTAGATGTGATCATTGACCTCCCTCATTTGATTTCAGAACCATCAATCAAAACCCCCCATAATTGGAACATAATCCTCTTCCTAAAAATGTTATATATTTATATCTAGACAATGGAAACAAGATTCCCATCATCATTTCTAGTTCACTACCTTTAAAGGATGAATTTTACAGCCATGACCATTTGATGGATTATAAATAATAATTGGCATGGAAACGTTCTAACATTCATAGTATTAGAACATCAATTTTTACACATAATCTATTTTAAAATTATGAATCTTAAATGGTGATGAAAAACAACATGTCCTGAATCCGATCATCTGAGATGTTGTTAAAAAGAGGGAATAAAATTATTGAGCACTAGAATCATTTAATCTATCTCTGATAGTAAATGGGTCTGTCTAGTACAGTTATTTTTCAAGAAAACATGCCTTATGAAATTAAACATGATATTAATTAATTGTATCCAACCTGTGTGCAGAATACATGGTGCGTCTGTATATACTATCTTAGAATAAAATAACACATTAGTAAGGACAATTTCCCATCACCGTTCATTTACTTAATAATGGAGAGGCTAGTGGGGATGTCCCATTTCAGTTTTCCTGATCGGTATTCTGGATACATTTAGATACATATTTACCCCAACGTTCAAGAAAATACAAAATTCAGTTTCCCCCTTGGCAAAATTACTTATATGAGGAAATCATTCGGTTTGTAATACGGACCAGTTACATTTCTGCGATGCATGGTTTGTATTTTTTAAGATTACCTGGAGAATTTCATGGAAGTATTCATGGATGATATAAGTAATTATGGATATTATTTTGTAAAATTTTTGAGTAGTACTGGTTTTTTTAATATGTCCCTGTATTGAAAATAATCTCATATGATATTAAAATAAATTTCATTTAATAATGTGAAAATTTTTAGTACATGGGAATTCCATTTATGGGGATGGTATCTAAGTAGATAAATCAAAAGTGGATTTCATTTATTTCCAACCACCCCAAAAAAATTTATAAAATGTGTGGTTATTCCTAGGTCATGCTATATTTTGACATTATTATATTTGTGACATTAGTAATATTTTTTTCACACTCTCTCAATTACTCCAAAAAGGAAAACTAATTTGTTTCTAATAAATAATGTGAGTATTATTTTCATAAATTAAAATGATGTCTTGTATCACCCCTGGTAATCACAAAACCTCGACATGATTTACAATTTGAGCTCACGAATGATGCTTATAACTATGCAGTTGGGGATGTCATATCATAATGGGTTGATTGAGCTCCACATGTCATTACCTATGACTCACGTACACTGGAACATACCCAAGAAAAATATGCCACAAATGAAAAATAATTCCATTCCATTGTGTTTTCCTTATACATTTTTAGGTCCTAACATTTAGGATCCAAATTCATTGTGTTCTCAGATCATGAAGTCCTCGGGAATCTCCTTAAAAAATGGAAGCCAGACCATGTCTCATTCGTTGGATACTCCTCCTTCAGGATATTAACATAGTAATTAGAGATAAAAAAGAGTAGTGAATGTCGGGACTGACCATATTTTCAGGATCTAACCATAATCAATCATTGACTAATAAACAGGTCTTCCAATAAATGACGTGTTTCTTGAACAAAAATTGTACACAATGAATGATTATATTCCTGGGTATGATGATATTGTAAATTATTTGGTAGCATCATGTATTTCTATTGATTTGAAAAAAAAATGTAGTCATCAAAATCATGAGTCTTGTTGGTACATTTGCGATGACCCATACCATTGGAGCACATGTAGTCATCATTTCTTTTGGTTTTATATCACCGATAGTTTGTTTTAGTCTATCCTTATGATCTACAACACTCTCTCGTTTGTGACCCACATTGGTCCTCAAATTACTACTCAAAAGGTCCTTAATTCTAGTGTCTTTTGGACAACATTATTTGGGGATGGCTAGTAATTTTTTTAAATCTTATCCTCACTATCAAATAATGTGGAATGCATCTAAAATAAATAAAATTCCAAAAAAACTCTTTCTCTTTCATGAAATTTTGGATGTTTGTGGCATTGAATTTATGGGTATGTTTCGTAATTCCAATGGAAAATTGTACATTCTTATGGTAGTTGATTATGAGTCAAAATGGGTACAGTAATGTGCCACAAGGAAAGATAGTTCCACGTAGTTTGGGATGTTTTGAGAACCCAAGTCTTAAATAGGATTGGATTACATAGATTCATCATCAGTGACTAATGTTCTCATTTCTAAAACTGAACAACGAAGTCACTTTTGTGTCGATATGGGGTTGAGAATCGAGTTTCTACTTCATATCACCCACAAAAAAATGGGAAAGATGAGGTTTATAATTGATAGGTAATATAGAATCATGAAAAATTGGTTCCACTAAATAGAAAATTTTGGATTCTTAGACTCAAGGATTCATTTTGGTATTATTGTACTTCCATTAGAACTCCCACTGTAATGTCATAGTTTCTGGCTGTGTTTGGAAAGCGTTTTCACCTCCCTATTATGAGAGATAAAATAGAATATTAGTCTATGAAAAAATGAAATTAAAATATTTTTGATGAATGTGGTCAACAAAATATATAGATTCAGGATTTGGAGGATATGCGTAGTGAATCTTATGAGAACTCCTAGATATATAAGAACATAATGAAGTATGTCCATGACCATATTGTCCTTAATCATCAATTATTAAATTGGAAGAAGTTCCTCCTTTGCAATGAAAGGATGATGTTTCATCTTGGAAAGTGTAGTTCCCGCTAGTTTGGTGTATACACTTTTACTAATGTTTATCCATTTAGCGTTATTCAGGTTCAAAATGAGGGAAAAAAACAAACCTTCACTATCAATGGGAAGTGGAAAAACACCTTCACAAAGCCATTCTAGAGTCCCAGATGGAGGAAATATATGTCCAAAAATCAACTGATGAATAAAACCCACTAGGTTTTATCCTTCCTTAACACATTCTATTTTATTACAGTGAGGACACAACATACATTGGGTGTTGGGGAATGGGTATATTCTGGGGATAGTTAGGAATTTTCATCATCATTCTTCCTTTTCACTTTTCTCATGATGGATAGTATTTTTACCATACCCCACCCCCCCTCACTTTGGTGAGATAATTTTATTTTTTGATGCAAATGTTATCAGGGAAATGATGTCTGATTAATCCCGCATGTTATTTATAATGAACGCATAATTTTCATATTTTATGTGGTATAAAAATAAAAGAAAATAACTAATATAATGTGTGTTTCAAAATTAATTTAACAATTATATGTGAATTTTTTTGAAAATTGGTTATTTTTAGATGATATAAACAGTTGTATTACTTTGAAACTATTATGAATAATGGTACCCACTATGTGAGTAGTTCATTGGAAAATTGTGTCACTTTATATCTCTACACATATTCTCGCCCACCCATTTACTGTGAATTTTTATTACTCGATGGAAGGTAAATATAGGGTAGTTTATGAATTATCTTCTCTCCAAAATTATTTTCCAATATGATCATTCTTTATCCAATCATTTTCATGACTGTAATAGAATTTACTATGCATGTGTACCAGTTATCTAACTGTTTTACACCCTAAAAAACAAAAAAATGTGTATTGGAAATATCAAAAACCACTCTTCCTCATCATTTTTTCTTATTCTAACTATTACAATTAGTGTTGTGAGGAGATCAAGAAGGAGTTCAGTGAAGAGTGAGAGTTTTTTTGTAACTGCAATATTAAAATAATAATAATAATAATAATAATAATAATAAAGAGGGGAGTTATGAAAATTAAAAAATGTTGGTCTGTCTAGGTAGTGAGCTTATGGTATGAATTTCATGAATTCTTTAGTGAGTGGGTCTTAAAAGGTAAATTAAAACGATGTAGGATAGGTTTGTTGGAAAGAATCGTTTAAGATGATTTTCTTTAAAATAACGTATATTTACTGGATAGAATATAGACAAAATAGAATGAAATGGTTGTCAGAAACACATGTAGAGAATTATTTACATGGTAAACTTTTGAATAATTTTCTCAGATTGAAATCATTTATATTTTAGAATTTCATCTTGATAAAATTTATCCGAAAACATTTCCTATGATCACTGAGAATAACAATATGGAGTTATTTTTTATTTGATCACATATATATCACATATTATATATTATTTTGAGGTTAAATGTTCATTAATTTTTGTATATCTCTATGAATATTTTTGGGAAATGAGACATTTTCTATGTGTTCAAATGTTTAGTGTGGGGGTATGATCGCATAGTGATTCACTATTCATTACAACCCTTAATACCCTTATGGTAAATATATTTTGTATCATAAATTCATAGTTTAATAAAAAATGAACATCATTTTAGATTCAAATATTTTGTGTTATTCATATTTAAAATAGTGAATTTCACTTTTTTAGATTATTTCATTATAGGTGGAGGTGATTTGGAGGGCCTAAACTATGTTGAAGAAAAATGGGCCACATTGCACTGGAATCGAAGAACACAAGTAGACTAAACTGGATGCTACTACTAATATGTTCATCCCATTGGGATGATATATTTTTTTGATGATAACAAATTTAATTTTCTACATATCTTAGGCAGAATCTAAATCCAAATTAATTAATTAATGGGCAAAACCAAACAAATCCTTCCAGGCCATCAGAATCTTAATGAAGTCGAAACTGGCATGTTTTGTTTCGACCATATGTATAGCTATCAACCAAAAAATGATGAAATTTTGTGGTTAATATATCTAATTGGGTTGGAAACAGGTTTTTAGTTTTTTCAAAAGAATAATAGGACTTTATGAATATATAAATCCATGGACCAATTGCTTTGAAGAAATTAGTGTACCTAAAAAAACCTTCCACTTTGCTTATTAAATGGTTCCTTGGGAACCCCATTTTCATGTTCGACCATGTTGTAAATATCTACTATTTTGGATACCAAATGCATTCCTCTCATTATATAAGAAGTTCTAGAGGATCATAATCTCATTGGGGGGGGGGTTAAATAATGAAGACAAATCAGGGAAACTTTTGTTGTTCCGATTAGGAAACGCAAGAATCCTATTTCTCTAGAACATATATAAGATTTCAGTATGATTTGGTATCCCATTTTGTTTTAATTAGATAAAAATCAGGGAAACATGATTATTTTGTTTAAGGGTTATTTATTTTGGCATTATTTAAAAGTTCATGAGGGGAATTGATATCTTGGTTACCCTCAACCAAAGGATTCCATTAAACCATGTGTAATTTTCAGAAAAATGAAATAAAAAAAATATGTGGAGTGAAAATAAAATGATCTCATTTTATCATAACTTAAAAAACAACGAACTTATTTATCAACCATTACACTCTTTAATTATGTTATTTTTTTAAATCTATTTCTAAATCCACCAATATTTTTGTAATTTTTATTAAAAATAAAAACTCTAAACCTACCAAATCTCATTGAGATATGACATAAGGTTTTCCCTAAACTATAAATTCATCTTTAAATCATAATAAATTTTATATTTAATGAAATATCATTTATTGGACCGTTGATTTGAGATCTGCATGTCACTATATATCATGTGATGATAAGAATCATGCCAGCCTTTGTTCTTGAATGGAAAAAACACAACACTATTTAGACACATATATATGGGGGGATTTTGATATTATAATTGGAACTGGGATTTTTGATATCGGTGTCCCCGTGGATATTGTGATGACCAGAATCAAGATGTCCGTTATTCATTAGTAGAGGTGTGGTGAGAGATGAGTACCAATGGTAGTGGTCCTCTTAGGTTAAAGTCATAGAAATGATCAGTTTTATTCCATGTAAGAGATGTTAACCCTATATTTTATTGTCATAAAGAAGTATTTTTTGTGTTCCCTTGTGGTCTAGCATCTAGGATCTTGGGTACCATGATTTGATATGATATATCTTGATCGGTTGGGGATTCCCTTTACAAAATTGTTAATCACATGGGAGTTATGCTTGGTGTGAGAAATAAGGAATGGAAAATATTTCTTTCACCACACTGGGTATATTAATATAAAAGAATGTGGCATTTTATCATGTGTTTTGGGGCCAAGATATATGGTCTTTGATTCACTACATATCTTTTTGAACTATGAATAATTATACACATACTTCATGAATGAAAAAGTCTCCATGTAGTTTTTACCAAAATGCTAATTGGGAAATTTTAATGTTTATACTGTAGTTGGACCTATGATTTGGGATCTAGGACTCCCTATGTATTTTTTTGGATTGAATCAATCCACAAATCATTACTTAGAGGGGAAATTCTCTATATGGATCTAACTCACACACATATATGGGAATAATTCAGTTTTTTTTTCATAGATCTAGCTCATGTACAGTGAACCATCTGTGGAGTAATATTTTTTATGTATCTTAACATCATATTGTAAGGATGTATTCCATGTATTTTAGAGATATGGGTTGATGAGGATTTTTGTGTAGTTTAATGTCATGTGGTGTGGAAGGAATATTTCTATTTTAATGTCATGTGGGGAGTATGACTTCAATTCTATTTAACATTAGGTATTAATGATGACATCCATATAGTTTAACGTCATGTGGTAAGGGTGAATGAAGTTATATAGTTTAATTTCTCTCTTTAAGGATTTATAATGGATGATGGAATATATGAAAAGTACTTTTTGATAAACCTTTAATTTGTGGTGGTGTAACACCTTACTGATTAATTCTGGACAATGATTATGTTACATTGGAATAGACTTTATGTATTATTTAAGGACCTTCCTAAAAGAGTTCCTGCTTTGGAGGACTCTCTCTTGATATTAGTGGGGTTCTATGAGCTAAGAAAAGTTACCTTGATATGAATTTGTAGAGGAAAAAATTTATTTTGAGGGATTACAAAATCTCATTCACATGGTATTCGAGTCCATGTAGTGAACACAGTCTTTTCACATTGATTTATTCAATATTGGGAAAGAACATTTTCGATTTCATACCATCTAAGTTTTATCCATACATAGTTATTCAGAGTAATGAAAAAAATAACTCTATGAAGAAAAACTACTTCATTCAAGTAAACCAATGAATACGGTGTGAATTTATTGTATTTTATGTGGTGGTACATTTTTCCCTTTAAGAATGAAGGAAATTGTCAGGAAAAGAATTTGTGTCCTTGTCCACACCTTCTGGAGTATATTTACTGGGTATTAATGAAGGCATCTATTTTTCCATTTTTCATTTCATGATACTGGGATGAATGGCTGGATTAGATATTGTATTACTACCATAATTTCATCAACATTTTATAATCGAACTTTTTTTCGTTGTCCATGTATATCGTGGGCATGAATGTAAATCTAGTGATGATTTTGGTTTATAAGAATATATGGATATTCATTATCTTGGAAACCTTGAGGGGTATTTTCTCATCACATTTGGAAAACAACATGGTAGTATTTGGGATGTACATAAAATAATTTTCTGTGTCTAGATAATATGTCCCCTCAATAACCATTCTCCACAAAGTAAACAGAAATAAATAACTTGCTGGTTGTAGGAACTATTTGTGGCGATATATGATATTTTCATTAGATTTTAATTCTTGAAATATCCTAGTGAATTCAAACTATTATTGCATAATTATTTTATAAAAGTAATCAGTACTTCGAATTTGGTGGGAGAGTCTGGTCCCATGCTATTTAGTACTGTACAAGTATGCATACAATTTATCAATTATGGAAAAAATCACTCCTTCTATGAATCCAAGGAAGATTCCTTGAAAAAATTAATTGTAGTATTTTTTTTGACCTCATATGGCCCATTAATAAGGGTAATGTTCAGTTATAAACACCTAGTCAGTTCCTTATTATCTCGATCAAGATTGAGGGTCCCATTTTAGAGGTAATAGACTATAGGCTCCATCCGTCCAGTGCTGGATATCAATATCTCAAGATATGGGACAAATTTGATCTTATTGATTTCTTCTATGTTATAGATGAAGAATGATGAGACCATTATTTGGTGTGTGACATCGAAAACCACTTCTTCCTAATCCGGGTCATCTAGGACTATGGCTATATTAGCTACTGCATTGGAACAAGCATTTTTTAGTCAAGGTACATGAGGCAATTTTGTTTAAATTTATGATTCTAGAATCACTACTCTATCATAACATATGATAGGGAAAATTTAATCCTTCTTGATGGAATATTCACCACAAATTTCATTGATCACTAGTTATAAATCCCCTTTTTTCATGTAGGATATTTGCAGCTATAGTTCTAATTCCATTCCAATAGTGATGATTTAATATTTTGCCTCATTTTTCGTGGATCCATTTGATAGTATATGAGGTGGGTAAAAATTACATTGTATGAGGAAAAAAATACAATCCATATAGAAACCTGATTGAGCTTATGTTTTTCTATCCTATTTCCAAAAATTCTTCCAGATGCAACATCAAAATAAATCCCATGTTTTGGGCCTTTATGGGAAAGGAAAAACACTTCATATGGATGTTCTATGTCCTCGAGTGTGATTTATTGGGTTGGATGTTACATAAGGAAATTATTTTGTTCCTACCCTTTAACTAGATTTTGTTACATGATTGGGTTGTCATATTGATGAAAAGTTTCTACCAATTACGGTAAACACACATTTAATATATGATTAACAGGAATGTACTTGAGTGGGTCAATATGAGATATCAAGTGGTCCTCATGATATTAAATGTACTAAATCTTCCATTTCACTAAAAATATGAGCATGAGGCACCTATTCATAAAATAGGAATACCTGGAATCTATAGATAGAATCCTTCAATTGTGGTATTATTTGCCATTTTCATAACCTGCATCAATTTTCTACGTGGGTACAACACCAAGAGATTATTCCATGGTTCTACATATAAGATAAGCGTATTTACATATGCTAATGGAATAATGATCAGGGGGTTTAAAAATTACATCTCTATATTATCAAATTCTTATTGGAAGACCTCATCCAATCAATAGGTGACTCAATTCTACTTTATCTTGGTGAAGGGGAGAGATCTACCAGCTGTGTAAGGTATGAAACATTGAATTCATGTGAGGTTACCTTATACCTCCGTTAGTTATATAGGATTTTAAAAAGAGAAATTTATAGGATTACACTTGTATTTCTAGGTCCACCCCAATACCATAATGGCGTAGAAAAAATACAATTAATTTCTTTGAAATTACCCTTACATCATAATTCATCCGAATTATCTTCAGTTATTACATCCAAAACGTACTGATGATATTTTCCAGATTAACAATGTGATCACATCATCACCAAGATTATTTTTGTAAAGTCATCTGTAAAGAATTATACAATTATTCATAATAATATCTTAATGATTTGATTCATGGACCTTTCATATGTAGGAGAATACTTCCTTAGTCGAAAGGGAATGGCCTGATAGAAAAATATCTCATGTGGTTTTATAAAGGTGGTGGATGCTTCATCTTTAAGGACATAATTATATAATTATATAATAAATACCAATCCATAAATGAAATTCGTGTAATAGTGAAGTTCTACTGAACAAAATTTTGGTGATTGAAAATGGGAACTCGTCCTTCACACAACGTATATTAAGGTATCTAAAATCAATGTAGACCGTGATATTCACAATATTTTTATTGATAAAGGAAAATGACGGTGATCTATATTGTGCCCTTAAATTCCTAGAAAATTTTGGATTTAATCAATTTGTAAACATCTAACTATAAATTAGTTCCATGAGAGGGGTGGATCCTCCTAGTTGCCTATTGGATAACATGATAGACATCGTGTAAGAGATGGTGATTTGTGTCACCATTGGGGATCATCCTAGGATTTCTATATAATTCCAAGATAAAATGTACTGATCCTACTTTAGCAATGCAATATACATATATGGAACATAAAGATTTACGGAGACTATAATCAATGTAGGTCGTGGATCTTATTTTATTCTCATATTCACATTCCTGATTTCATTGATGGTGGTAGAGACACATTCCTTAAATGATAGTGTAGTGTTCCTGAGGTCATCCTCATTATAATCAATCTTAGAGTCCATGGTGGACTTTTTAAAAATTGTGGGTAATCTAAGGGAATAAATGTCACTATTAAGGGAAGGGAGGACCTAGGAAGAGGCATTAACATCTTGAACATCCAGAGTCACTGTAGAGTGATTTTGAGCTTCTTTTTTTATTTTATCCTTTCACAAAGGATATGATGTTATTGGGAATCCTATGTTGTAGATAATATATGAGGATCCAGATCATTATTTTCTATTTTACGAATGGAATTATAAAATCCATTCAAAAAATTATCCTAAAAACAATTTGATGAATATTGTTTAACTGAAACAATTGATATCACATGTACACATTCCAATGAATCTTACAGATCATAATTTCTTATTGGGATAAAATCTTATTCCTGAATTAAGTTTATGGGTAGAAAATAGTCACTATCACACATACTATAGGGACTCATAGAGGAAATCCCTAAGACATTAGGGGATGTGGACCTCATTTCATCATCAACCATTTGTATCATTACTTACTTTTTTTAGAAAGTTTCCTCAACATATAGGTATTTGAACGAATCAATGGTTGTTACTACTAATATTTAGTATGTCGACCATTCCATCCATCAGATATTTCAATAACAGATGAAACGATGGACATACTTATATGTTTCTATGAGGAGAAGGTTTTATTAGAAGGAATTTTCAAGATTTTCCATTGAAGTGAACCATGATCATTGTGTTATATGTGATTTCCCCAAACTGATATCAAAGAATGATCTTAATGAGAGGCCATTGCTTGATCTTTTTGTTCCCTTAAATGGTTACCTCTATCAGAGATTAACCACCTTGTTTTATCAAAAATTTTAGAGGGTCCACATTAGGATGAGTATTATCCCAGAACTATTTTAAACTAGATCCCTTCATATGTTTACATTATCAATATTTACTAAAATATATAGGTGTCTGATATGCTTTCAAATAACTTATTCCAGATCCTACATTTTATATGAGATGGTAACATGGAATTATGATGCCATAGTCTCCACTCCGTAAACATAAAATAAAAATAATTCTCCATATAAGTACTTTGGGCACTATGGGGATTCGATTAGTGACTATTGGAATTCCTTTGAATGTTAGAGAGAATATAGGATTGAATTTTTGGATGGAATAATATCCAGCCCTTTCATAATGTCATACCGATGTACCATAGGTATGCACATCCGAAGGTGAGTTTTCTCCATATTTTGTGGCCTATTAGTTTCAAGGTTTTAGGTATATAGGAATGGTTCTTGAGAATAGGTTCATGGGTCATATTCTAATAGTTTCATTTTTCATGCATATATTCTCCCTTGTCTGGGAAAATCAGTCAATTGCACCCCACCAGTCAATTGTGTAACATTACATGGATTAAATGACCATTGAGGGGATCTGGAGGCTCTTTATGTTCATTTTTGGTATTCTTAGAGTTTTCATCTATGGTAATCAACTAAATATATAGGTATTATTTGGGGATATGAATGAATTGTTGGGTTACGACGCACTTACACAATCCCATGTATCCTCATCCCCTGTATCATTGGCCTCCATCTCTATGATGGGGTATAAAGAGATTATTAATGGAGGAATATTCATCATTAGAGAAAGGATATATTACGTGGAATATATAAATAGAAAAATATTACTTTTTATCCACTATGGGTTCAACTTGGTGGGGTGGTTCCCATTTACCAGATGGTGATGGAAAGAAATATTCAAGAGTCATAGCTTGTGTGGGATATATATGTGACTTTTTATCTTATGTCCTTTCATGTTATTGGAAATTTTATATTCCTTCATGAAGTGTATTAATTTTCACATCCCTATGTGAAGGGATCATTTTATGATTGAAATTTTTTTCTATCATGGTGTAATGGGCTTGGTAAACTATCATTCAAGTCATCCAGTTATAAAAATTCTACCCACTCTTAGTTGAAACATTTTTATACCCACCATCTTCTTATAGTGGTGTGATGATTATATTGGTCACCTATACCAAATAATATTAAAAGATAACCTTTCTATAATAAACTATTATTTGGATAATGACATTATAGATAATGAAATCTTGGATGTTGTGACCCAGCCTCCGATGGGAATAGATTTAGTTATGATTATTTGTGAGGTTGACCTTATTAGGATTCATGCGATCAGGTATATTGAACAGGTTATTTTATTTGTCCAAAAAGAAATAAATTGGTCCATTTTCATTTAAGAAGAAGTGTTCTTTATTCATACATTCATCAAAACATGGGAAACTCATATATCCTTTTTTACTTGGGAAAATAATGATTTTTTATTTCTTCCACATGATGAGAGGATTTGAAGGATTTTGGTACTTGTTGGGTTCTTCAATGGGACTACTACTAGTATTAGGAAAACATAGGTTGGCATTAACTAAAAAATAATTTTCACTATGCCAATGTAATGGGCCATGATCTATCCCTAATCCACTAAATGAAATATTCTAAGGATTATTCCATTTTTGAAAATTTAAAAAATATTCCAAGATAATTTATTAAGATTAATTTTTTTAATAACTTCCTAATGTTTTTAGAATATATTTCCAACATCTACTCATTTAAGATACATATACTGAGTTATTAAGTCAATCCATTCCATCTGGTGATGAAGTTAAAAAACTTTCCATTTTTACATGGTTTCTAATTTCTATGTTTGATAATTATTTTTTTATGCAACATGGAGCTAATGTAATAAAATAATTTATGAATAATTTCTTCCCATAAAATGGTGAATCCTTCCAGAAGGATGATGTACCAGACAAAGGTAGGCCTCAACACTGTTAAAAGAAAACATTTCAGCATATTCACCACCTTATATTATCGAGGACCCATCACCATAGAGAATTTTGACTTGAAATGTGTGGTTTTTTTGTATATCCCTCTTTTTAAATATTAAGTATTAAGGATTATCAAAAATGAGTTGGAAAAAATGTTTATCCCTCAATTAAGGTAATGAATTCTTCTTAGTCAGCATGGGTGAATGCCTCCTATCTATAGAATCTATTGAAATAACAATTAATTCAATGGTATTGAGTAGTTCTATAGGTACCACTGTATGGGACACCTCCTGTCTATAGGGACTAGTTGAGGCTTGAGGTGGTATACCTATTTTCAAATCTCACTAGTTCTTTATCATTTTTTGGAATGAATGATCACCTTAAGGGGGGGGGGATATTTCTCTATAATAGAGGAAATTCATGACCATCCTATAATTTACCATTTATATAAACTAATTACAAACATCTAGTGCCAACCTTGTAACTCCCCATGACATTATGAGATAGATTATTTTTAATTTCTTTTATGTATTGTGCAATATGCTACACAAAGATTATCTTTCACAATAAACAACACTGTATTAGCGTACAGTATATGAAAAACTATTCTTGGCCTGTATAGTACATAATTTCAAGTTTTGTTGATAGAATTCACCACTTAGTATTTTTTTTTTCAATGAAAAAATGAATTAGGGTTGGATTATGTTTTAAAAAACACCGAAGGAATATTTCACTACACACAACACTAAATTTTCTTATGTTACACGCAATAGTGACCATCCTTGACAGCTTGTGTTGTACGCGATACCGAGTTTCACTAAACAACTATAAATTATTATAATATTATCATTTAATTGAATAAAAAAAGATTTTATGAATATTATTAAAACAATTATGATTTTTATTTAATATTATCATTCATATTATATGTTTTCTAGAATATGATATGATAAAAAATTGAATTTTCAGATAAAAGAAGTATTTTTAAAAAAATGCAGTTTTAACATATTTTGATGGAACAACCATTTTATATCTATTTTTTACACTTTTATAAGATAAAATTGACAAGATAAACTTTCTATTTGGAATAGGAATATAAAATTTTACTTTTTCAGAATTATTTTTATTTTTCTGATAAAATTAAAATTTTAATGAATTGTGAAAAATACTACATTTCAAATCGAAACTACGTTTTTAGTTAATTTATATATATAGTTATAATTTGTTTTTAATATGGTTTACATTTTAATTAGATTATATATTTATCATTTAGTCTAATTTTGGTCATTTTATGTAATTTCACATTTAAATTGGACATAAACACATGTCAATCTTTTGATAGTTATTTCTTCTAAAAAACCCAGCTTTGGGTTTTGACAACTGGAAATAATTTTAAATTAATTACTGTAAATTCCATGTTTTGAATTTGAAAAAATGGATTCCATATTTTTAATCAGATGGTTAATTTTTTCTAAATTGGTAGCATTTTTTTACACATTATGAATAGTTACTTCAGAAATTATTTTATCTACTATGATTAAAGGGTAAATCTAGTAAATAAGGGTAAAAAATAATATAATAATAATATTAAACGACCATAAAACATGTCCTAATTCTATTGGATAAGATAATTCCGACCACGGGCATCATTGGGTTGATTTTTGGACCCCATGGATTTACTTGGATGTGAAAATGACATTTTATAAGACATAATTTAAATTAAAGATAATTATAATAGAAACACATAAATTTTACTATATAAATTTTAATATAGGGTTATATAACTGATATATATATCTATAAATATTCACAATAATTATAAAATTATTTACTACATCATGGTATTTTATTTATAAATTTTTGACAAAAAATATTTAAATATATTTGTGACACAATGATGATGTAGTGATTACCTTATTAATGAATGATTTAAATAAATGAGATTATAAATTTTAAAATAAATATATTATGAACCTTTTAATTCTAGAAAATATTTTTATGGATCCTTAAGACTTTTTATATTTGAATTAATGATGTTTCTAAAGAATCAAGTTGTTCGGGATTTTTAAAAAGTCATGTTATGAATAATATAAAAATTGACATAAATGAGTTTTTAAAATAATACTATTATATCAAATGATATAACAGTCCTAGAAATATATTATTTATTAAAATGAAATATATAACATTTAAAAGTTCATTAATGAAACACTTGAGTTTCTATTATAATTTTATAGTAACTATATAAACCATATAATGTAAATGTACATGAAAAAACGGTAAGAGTTAAATTAGTGCACTATGGGTTAAAACTATAGTATAAAGTTATATTCGGGACCCAAACATTTATAAAACCTATTTTATGGGATTATTTATAACAATAATCTTCTTAAATTGTAAATACATTAGTTTTGGGCCTTTTGAAACCCAAAATCATTTTCTAATAAATAAATATTTTGAGAGTTTCCTAGAGTTCCCATCTCCTATCTTATAAAAGGGCACCTCCTCCATCTCCACTTCACTCTATTTTGATACTTTATGATCTGAAAACCCCTGACCACTTTTTTTCTCAACATACCTTGTTACATTATATAGTTTTTTTTCTTCTCAAAAGTCCAACTATAGTACCCCAAGAGAAAATTTAAAGGAGGAACGTTAAGGAAGAGGTAGTCTCTTCTACCCATTCATTAAAATTTCTTTCTTCTTATACTTCATCTTAATTAGTTGAATCATTATAAAATAATAACATCAGTATAACTCATATAATTATATGTTATTAAATATTAAACCACAATATTTTACCTTCTATCCATCCTACAAAAAATGAAATCACCATGCGTGCATACATATGACTTAACATTTCCACGCCATGGTGTAATATGTTTTTCACCACCACCATACTTGGATGAGTATAATGGTGACCTAATAAATATATATGATTTTTATAACATGATAATAATTTTGGGTTACCATAAACCATCCAATTTAATACCGGTAAACAAATATGGGAACGATATTGTCACTCGTGCATACATACAACTTACTGTGTCCACTGTGTGATGTGATTCATTCTGCATAATAGTCATTAAACCATGATTATAAAAATGAGTTGAATGAAATGAATGAATTGAATGAATAAATATGATATATATTATACTAATAATAATCTATAAATTATATAACTATAATATAAAAATAGTAATAAGAACTTATCCTAAAAAATGCATAAAATATAAAGAATTTAACACCCGAATAATGAGTAACAATTAAAATATACTAACAAACGAAGGAAAATATGATGATAAATGTAATCATAAAAAGGAATATTATTCTGAAATAAATCAGTAACATTATTTAAATCATTATATAGGTGTTTTGGATACATACGAATCATATCGAACTAATGTTAAAGGATCATTTTTCAATCTTATTTTTATCCAAAATTGTTTTTACGTCAGTAATTAATAGGGATATATTTATCATCGTTGGCCATGTTTTATAAAAATGATTTCATAAAACATTTCATATTAAAAATTTTATGTTTAAATACATTTTACACATTTCTTGAATTTTACTACATTATATGGAAGAAATCCTTCTTTTGTTTACCATACGAGGTTTTTTAAGACTTTTTTGACAAAAGTATGGGGAGCATGTTTTTTAACTTATATGAAATGAATGGATTTTTATGGTTTAATAAAGCCTTATTTATAATAATCCTACTATACACTATTTAGAGTTTAGTTTCAACTAAATTCTTTTCGTTTAAAATTTTGTGACATTTTGATAAAATACAATGTTTTTGAAGAAGAAAAGGATATTTTTTAAGAACTACATTCATGTGTGTTATAAAAATTATATTCCATCTAATAAGATTCTATTAATTAGGGTTTTGTTTCTATCCCTATTATTACTATTATTTTATTCCATTAATGATTGAATGATCATGTATATGGTTTATTTTTTGATCGAATGATATTTAATAAACCAATTTTATATCTTGGGTTATGATATGATGAATGATTTATGTTTTTTAGAACATATGCTAATGATTTAATTATGAGATGAGTGGGACCTATATCTACCTCTAATTTAATGGGTAAATATTTTTATCTCATGATATATGCATTCCAGTACTGATAAGTAAATATGGCATAGTAATACATGGCTGGAACGACAAGTAAACCCAGTTCAGTAATGAACTTCGTCCACTATGATGGCCTTGGAAGTAATGCCATTACTACTATAGAAATCATTTTATGTGCTCAAATTTTTTCAAATATTATGTGTTTTATTCCAATTCTATTCTATCATGGTTAATGTCCCATTATGATCCATTCCTTACGTACTTTAAATATTTATTTCAGGACTCATGATTTTATGTTTAAAATTTTTGTTCGTGTTTTTATGTTCAATTGTATATGGTATGTTTTATGTTCTACATGTTTACCCATACCGAGACTTTATCTCTCCGTTTTTATGTTTTTATTTCCCCAGGATATAAATAAATGTTGTAGGTAGGAAAAAATGGGAATATCTTAATGGGATGATTAGAAGATTATGTTCTACGTTTCTGAAGACACTAACCTAATATGGTCTTTGGGCAGCTATTTGTTTCATGTATTATGTATTCTAAAAAATAAATGTAATGTCCATATATGTCAACCTTGGGTCTCTATAGTTGTTATTAGAGAAAAGTTTTTGTCAACCATTGGAAACTAGGATGTGAAAAATTTACTGATATCCCTAGAGATATTTCTAGTGTATTTATAGGGATGCCCCTAAGGTTAATTCTGACAATAGATTATAGTCCTATAATGATTGTAATGATCATGAATAACCTAGGATTAAACCTAATTTTTTTAGAGATTAAATGTACTCTCCCATAATAATAATGTTTTCCTAGTATGATTTTTTCCACTCACACTATTCTTTTTGGGTTTTAGAAAATGGCTGGAACCAGAAGGAACTGTGTTAATGATCAATGAACAAGGAAATAAAATGATTTTCCTCCTCAACAACAAAATGTTATGGGAGATTGAATGAAAAATCTTATTTCTACACTTATATAGTCTATGAATCATTCAGATCTTCCAAATGAGTTGATAATGAAATTACCATATATTGAGTCCTACACAAGGAAACGTCCACCTTTTTTTAATTGGTCTTCTGATCCACATATTGCTCAGCAATGTATTAGTAAAATTGAAAAATATTTTTTCCATCCTTCTCTACTCATATCATGAAATGGTCATATTGGGTGTCTATTATTTAGAAGATGAAGTATAACAGTGGTAGAATCTAATTAAGAATACACGAAAACAACATGAAATTGGATCCATATAATGTAATGAGTTCAAGAACATGTTTTTCAATAAGTACTTCCATTTTAGACTTCAAAAAAATATTGGAAAAGAGTTTTATGATCTTAAGAAAAAGGATTATGAATCTATTGGTACATACAAGGCGAATTTTACAAGGATTTCAAGGTATGTTTCCAGAAAGTAAAGTTGATCAATTATTTAGTGGCTTAAAACTAAGACTTCAAAGAGAATTAGCTATAAGAGACATAATTAGATATGAATAGATTGTGCATTGTTCTCTCATTGTAGAACTGGATGTTCATGTTATATATCTATCTCATGGTTTTTACAAGAAACGAAAGATACAATTCAATAGAAAATATGAAAATAATGGTGAAAATAATATTAATATTTCCTTAGGATCAAAGTGTGGAAATAATATTAGTGGAGATTGTCTTAAAGGGACACGAAAATGTTTCAAGTGTGTAAAATGAGGTCATCGAGCAGTTGAGTTCTGGAGTAATGGGGAAAAGGTTTCTACTGATGTAAATAGAGAAAAGAATTCTGGGAATGCACCACCAACACTTCAATGCTACAAGTTCAAGGAAATGGGTAATTGTACTAACGAATGCCCTAATACAAGTTTTAATGAATATTGATTTTGGAAAACTATTAAGTAAAAAGGACAGGGGAAGTCACTTGTGATCACTATTGGAAGATGTTGAGTATGAAAACTAAGTGGTGGAATGATTAAGTATTTATATAAAGGGATTAAAAAATAGTGTAATGTAATAACGTTTATAGTATTATGGAATATTAAAATATCTATGTATTGGTTTATTGTGGTTTTAAATAATTATATGGCACTAGTAACAATGAGAAGTTATTGAAATATTTTTGGAAAGCACATGATATGCGCATAAAAAGGGATAAAGACATAAGGAGATGTTTGATAGTATTATTGATCTCATGACTGATATATGGAAAAAGTGATATCATGGTTTGAGTATATACAATTTTTTCGATATTTGGTGCATTGAAAGTGTTAATTTTGATAGAATTCATGTTGTTACTATGATCCTATGGAAATTCATGTTATTATCATGTTTCAAAAGAATACATGATTAAGGTATTCCGTTGTTTGGAATGTGACAACCATGAACTGCCAAATGAGATAAGGGAGACAAATATTAACTCAATTTATTTTACCTCCTTCTAATGGTTCATATTTTACTTTTTTGGAAAGACTGTAATTCTATCCATTTTTGGATTGTATATGTTATATTCAGATTGAGGTCTATTAGATTAATGTATTGTCTAACTATAGGTGACTTATGCCTATTTGATAACCTGTTCTAAACTTATGTTGAGACAGATAGAATGACCTATCATTCAATCACATGATCAACTCATACATCAAGAATGAAAAATTCAACATTATTGCTTTAAATAAGATATGAAATGGAAATTGTTCAGGGAACGAACAATGGTGAGATTGTATTGAAATAATGTAATTATTTCTCCTCATTTAATAATACATTAACATTAGGAAAAAGATATGGAAACCAAAGATGTTATCCTAGTACCTTCGAATCTGATGAATCATCTGGTCCGTTAAATCATTGCAGACTTATTCATTACTTGTAGTTGACTATCTCCAAAACTTATTCTCAATCACTATCCATTAAGAACTTGATGGTAATTTTTTTATTCCATATCAATATTTCACATACCACCTATGTTCTTTTATGTGAAAATGTAGTGATGAGATACTTTGGATAAAAATTATATTTCTAATTTTCCTTTTTAAAATGATGTTTTAGTATCCTTTTTTCTGAAGTGGGTTTCCATGAAAGAAAATTTCAAGTATAAAACCATTTTTACCACAACAAATTTTAATGTTGAATTATATTTTAATGGGGGGGGGGTACAATGTAACACCCCAAGATTTAATGAGATATATTATTTTTAATTTTATTTATTTATTGTGTTGTACACAATACCAATATTATCTTTCAATAGATGCAACACCGTATTAGATTGTAGTAAACAGAAGACTATTTTTGGCTTCTATTGAACACAATTTAAAGTTATTTAGATAGAATTCAACACAGAGTATAGATTTTTCTCAATGTAAATATTAACTAAATTTTGATTATGTTATAGGCACATCAATGTAAGATTCACTACACAGAATACTGACTTGGCTTTCTTTACATGCATGAGTAAGCTTCCTCAATAGCTTGTATTGTACGATATACCAAGTTTCACTAAACAATGATATATTCTTAAAATATTATTATTTAATGGGATATAAACTAGTCATTGTGAATATTATTAAGCACATTATGAGTTTTATATAACATTGAAATTCATATTACACATTTTCTAGAACCTGATATGAGAACAAAATTAAATATTCAGAAAAAATAAGTATTTTTTAAAAAATTCAGTTTTATCACTTTTAATGGAATATCAATTTTAAATCTTTTTTGACACTTTTATAAGATAAATTTTAAAATATAAACTTCTTATTTGGAATAGGGACATAAAATTTTACATTTTTGGAATTTTTGGAATTTTTATAACAAAATAAAAATTTTAATAAATAATGAAAAATTCTACATTTTAAATGAAAATATCGTTTTTATCAAATTTATTTATATTGTTTGATTACATTTTTAATTGGTTTTAAAGTTTAGTCGGATTATATATTTATAATTTAATCCAATTTTTGTCATTATAAGTAATTTCAAGTATAAATTGTACATAAACAACTGTCAATATTTTGATAGTTAGTACTTCTTAAAAAACCAACCTTTGGGTTTTGAAAATAGGAATTAATTTTAAATCAATTATTGTAAATTCCATGTTTTGAATTTGAAAAAATGGGTTCCATATTTGGAATCATAATTTTCATATAGTGCAATCCTTTACCTTTTATTAATAAACATTATGAATAGTAAGTTAAGTAATTATTTTATTTACCATGTTTAAAAGAAAATTTGGTAAATATGGGTAAAAAATAATAGTATAACAATATTAAAATAACCTAACACAAGTCATAATCATATTTGACGAGACATGCTAGACCATGGACATCCATGAGTATATTTAGGGACGCCATGGATTCACTTGGATGTGAAAATGATATTTTATAAGAATTAACTTAATTTAAATATAATTATTAAATTAACATATATCTTTTACTAAATTGATTTTAATATAGGGTTATATAATTGATATCTATATTTATAAATGTTCATTATAAGTATAAAAATATTTCATAAATCATGTTATTTTATTTATAATTTTTAGACACCAAATAAAAAAAATTATTTTTGACACAATGATGATGTAGTGATTACATTATTAGTGAATGATTTAAATAAATGAAATTATAAATATTAAAATAAATTAATTTTGAATATTTTTAGGTAATAAACTACTTGTATGGATGATAATGAATTTTTATCTTTAAATTAATGAATTTTATTTGAATTAATCAATTTGTTATGGATTTTTAAAAAGTCATGATATGAATAGTATAAAAATTAAAATAAATGAGTTTAAAAAAAATACTCTTATATTTAATGATATAATAGTTTAAAAAATATAATATTAAAAAAAAGACTTATTTAATGTTGAAAATTTCTTTAATAAACCATTTTAGGTTCCATTGGAATTTTATTTGACTATATTAACCATATAGTATGAATATACAAGAAGACATGGTAAGAGTTAAATTAATTAACTAATGGTTAAAGCTAAAAGATAATGTTAAATTTGATACCTAAATTTTCTAAACCATATTTTTTAGACTATATTGAAACAATAATAATCATAAATTTTAATTAAATATGTTTTGGACCTTTTGAAACAAAAAATAATTTTTTTAGAAAGTTAATATTTTGAGAGTTTCATAATGTGTCCCTCTCCTCTATTATAAAAGGGAAACTCGTCCCTCTCATATTTACTCACTTTTTATCCTTCACTCTTGGAAAAAAATCCCATTTTTCTTCTAAAATTCTCTATTTACACTATGTATGTTCTGGTATTCTCAAAATACCAACCCTACTTCCCTAAGAGAAAATTTAAAGGAGGCACGTTTAGGAAGAGGGAATCACTTCTATCGATTCTTTCCAGTTTCATTCTTTTTCTACTTCCTCTTCATTAGTTGTTTCATTATCCAATAATTAAATAAATATAAATAATATACTAATATTTAATTATAAATATGAAACAATACTATTTCACTTTCTATCCATCCTATAAAAAATGAAATCACAATGCGTGTGTACGTACGACTTACCGTCTCCACACCGTGGTGTAATCTGTTTTTCACCACAACCTTATTTGGATGGGTGTAATGATAGAAATAATAACTATATATTATTATTATGACATTATACTACTTATGAGATAGTATAAACTATTAACTTAAATACCATTCAATAATTATGGGAACGATATCATCGCTCGTGCGTACGTACGACTTACCGTCTCCATGGTGCGATGAGATTCGTTCGACATAATCTTCATTAAACCATGATTATATAAATTAATTGAATGAATAAATTTGATATATATTAAATTAATAAAATTTTTTAAATGATATAACTATATCCTAGATGATTAATAATAACTTATCTAAAAAAACATGAATATGAACATTAAGATGTTAATACCCGAATAACGAGTACCAATGGCATGTTACTAACAAATGGATGAAAATATGATCATTAATGTTATCAAAAAATTTATTATCATTATGGAATAAATCATTAACATTATTTAAATTATTATTCAATAGTTTCATATATATAATAACCATATGTGACCTAAGAGAAAGTGATAATTTTGAAATCTTATTTTTATCCGAGATTGTTTATATGTAAGTAATTACTGGGGCTATATTTATCACCATTGTCCATGTATTCTAAAAAAGTTTTCATAAAAAATTTAATATTATTCTATGTATGTTTAAAGTCATTTTTACCCATTTTTATCTTTTAATGCATGATATGGAAGTAATATTTCTTTTGTTTACTATACCATCTACTTTTTGTCTTTTCCAACAAAAGTACAAGGAGAATGTTTTTTAACTGATACTACATGAATGGGTTTTTACGGTTTCATGAAGATAAATTTCCATGAAGCATCCTCTACACTATTTAAAGATTATTTTCAACTAAATTATTTTCTTTTAAAATTTCACAGCATTTTGTGAAAAGAAAATGTTTTTGAAGAAGACTGAATATTTTCCTCAAGAACTAAGTTCAAGTGTTTTATAAAATATATTTTCCATCCAAGATGACCCTACTAATTAGGGTTATGTTTCTATTTCTATTATTACTATGTTTTTATTGCGTTAATTATTGAATGATATTTTATATGGTTTATGTTGTGATGGAATGATATTTAAGAAACCTATTTTATTTTGTGGGTTGTCATATGATGAATGATTTAGGTTTAGTGGCACATGTATGAATGATTTCATTATGATATGGGTCAAACATATATATTAATCCAATTAATTGGGTAATGATTTATATCTCATGAGATATACATTGATGGAATGGAAAGTAAATACAGTTTAGAATTACATGGCTGGAATTGCATGTAAACCCGATTCAATAATGGACTTTGTCCAGTACGATGGTCCAGGCAGCAATGCCTTGGATACTATGGAAATCATATAATGTGATCATTAATTTTCCAAAATTACTTGTTTTATTTCAATTCTATTATATAATGTTTAATATTACTTTATGATCCAAGCATTATGTACAACCAATATTTATTTCAGGACTCAATATTTTATGTTTAAACATTATGTTCATGTTTTTACAATCAATTTTTATGGTTTGTTTTATGTTCTCTATCTTAAACCTTATTGTGTATTTCAGCTCACCCTTTTTATATTTTATTTCCATATGATATATATAATGCTTTTAGGTAGGAAAACAATAGGGGAAGATCTTTGTGGGAGATTTTTAAGGTCTTTCACCATTATTATAATATTATGTTCTATGTTTCCAAAGACACAATAATAATAAGGAATTTTGGCATATGTTTGTGTCATGTATGAAATAATCCGCAAAAGATATTTAATGTACATGTATATCATGATTGGGTCTCTACAAACCTGATGCTTAAATGAAACCCTTTTTGGTATATTATTTCCATCCTAACAAGTGTTTGGAAGGATATTTTTCTATATCTTAATATTATACAGTTTGGGAATGTTACCCCTAATTTTTTCAAAATTAGTCTAAGATCATGCATCTCATTCTCATACTATGTCAGCCATCGATCCATAGAAATAATCTTTAATCTTATTATAGGTGAGTCAAATGTAGTGACACCTTTCCCTTTATACATATAAGTGCTCCACCATTAAGTTGAAATTTTATTTTCTGAAGGTTCCATGTTATGGATCCATCTAGGATTCCATGTATATAAAGCCTTATTTGCTACATCTAAATCTCCCTCCTCTTGATGTATGATTTCTAACATGCAGCCCTCTGAGTTTTTATTTCTAACCACAAAGTTTTTGTTACGGATGGTGATGAAATTCAATAAGGTGCATCAAGAAGTGGTAGTTATCACATTGATCTCAATGAAATAGGTTGGTCTACAACTTATTACTCCCCCATTAAGGGTATCATTAGGGTCATTTCTATGAACCTGACCCATATTGGAACATATTGTCTTACGAACCTTATGTGACATAAATACATTTATCATACATTTGTTTTGTATCCCTCTTTGTATAATGATCTTAAAAGAGTGTCTGGTCATGATTTATAAACTAGTCCCAAATAAAAAATTCTTATGATTTGTTAATAATGATTAAAATTCCCTTATCCTTGTAGGTTGGGGTTGATTCAGGGATACTATAATCACTCCATGATCAAGTCAATAAGTATTTGATTATTCCATTTGAGTATATTGTGCTTCCCTAGATAGAAATTGAGATATAACTAAACACATCCCTGTAGTATGGGATTATTATTGAACCATTGATGATTTCCTTAAAACCTTAAATGGGTGGGATGAACTTGGTGATGAATATTGAGATAAAAAACCTATATCCCTGGATGATGAGGTTGGTTTGAAATTTCTACTGATATTTATGATATCCTCTCATGATTTTTGGATCCAAGGGGTTTTTGTTGTGGTAAAAATTCTCCTAAATATGTGGGATGGGTTTGCTCCTAGAGGATTCTATGGTAGCTACTACTATGATTTGTTTTATTTGGAGTAGTTGTGGTCATGTATGAGTTGGGTAAAATGGTATCCCATATTGGGAGTCATCTTATATGTGAAGTTTTCAAGTTAGAAAAATCCATGTATTCAATTTTTGAAATGAAATACCATTATTTATAGGGGACTATATTTGGAATCTATTGGAAATAACCTTCTTTTATTTGGGATTTATTTTCGACTTCAAAATGATGGAGAATCTCTGTATTGACCTGCTAGCCCACACATTACCATTTTCCCTAATTTCTCCTATTGTTATGACATTATAGGAAAATATATATGGGGATTTATAATTTATTTGGGATGTGGTGAAGTGAAACAATCCATACTTTCCCAATCCATGGATATAGATATATAAATAGGATTCAATGATCATTTAACAAAGAGTTGTGGAGTAATGGTGGATAGTGTGTTGTAGATTTTTCCATTCTTTTCTGGTATTCTGTCTAGGGACATAATGATTCTAGCTTGGTCCATTTGAATATAGAAAATGTGTATAGTCTGATGGAGTGCCTCGTATAGTATATAGGGTAGGTTTTTATACATTAACCACTGATGTGTTTCCTGCATGTTTTGGCCTGGGGTATGGCATACACACTTTATCTAGAATATCAGGGACAACATAGATAGAATTAGTGATGGGAAAGAACATGGTTGGAAGGCTTTTTCCAGCTTACTCTCTCTATATATCCATAGGGGCCTCTTACCTCCTTCTAGTTAGAACAAATATTTTTCTTCTCTAAGTCACCTAATGACTATGGTAAAGTGATAATGATAGATTATAGGGAACTATATACGACTAAACCCAATGTTTTGAGGATATATTAATATGTACATATGGGATTTTTGAGAACATCTCCCTTTGAGGGTGTGTAGGAAAGGGGTTGATTTTCTTATTTGAGGGAGATATCAATGTGGGGAGGTTTACCATGACATATTTTATGAGTAGAGCCCATGTAATCTATTTCTACACTTTCTAGGGGCTGAATATTAATGTAATTATCATCCACTTATTTGGATGAAGATAAAATGTACCCTTGAGGTATTGTGGATATGATTCAAATATCCCGCGAGACACTTGTATTGAAGAATTAATGTATTTTAGCCTAATTCTATGTTATTTTTGGAATACACTAAATTTTATTTTTAGTTGAGTAGGGATTTTATTCGGTAGTCTGATGGCTTAAAAAATATATTGGTAATTTTATAATGTTGTGGGTATATGATCCCACTACTGGGAAACTACTGTATTATTCTAGTGAGCATCTATATTATTTGTATAAATAGGATCATGCCTATAGTTAGTTGTCATAATATAATAGTTAATCCTGAATAGAGTGGGTATATGATCCAATTTTAAATATTCGTTACCAATATGAATAAGACAATGGAAATATAGAATGCAATATGGTATATGAAACATGTTTTTTTGGCTTATGGTGGATTCTTGTGTAATAGTTTTTTGTAAGATATATGGATTTTTTATACCTTATATAAGCTAATAGAATTTGGTGAGTATATTTGATGATAGGCATATGAGACTGGATTGTGGTGTGGTCCATATTTACATAACAAACCTCAGATTGGGTAGGGATATGAGCCTAGTATGACATTGGAGTTTTCCCCTAGTATTTTTTGACTGGATTATAATCTATTCACGATGAATGTGCCAAACCATAATTTCGAGGCCTAGATTGATTTGGGATATGATCCTAGTCATGTTCCTCTAGATTACAACATCGATATTTTTCGATCAGAATGTACACAAATCCTTAAAAATGTTTCAAATTTAATTGGTGAAACCCAGTTGCAATGAGAATATAATCACGGTCCTCTACATCATAATTTTCTTAAATATACTGGTAATCCTTCTATAAAGAAAAAAATGTATGCTTTATTTAGAGTATACAATTATTCATTCAAATGATAGAGATATTCTTATCCTCATATTGGGATATGCGTATGTGCCTATTTAAATTTTGGAATCATTTCTTGAATATGACAATATATTTCTTCTATTGATTGTAGAATCTATTTACACATTAGAAATGTGTGTTCAGAAATGTAGTATTGAAAATAATTACTATAAAAAATATTTTTTCAAGTGTATTTTATTGAAGGGGGGATATAACAACACCCCTTTCAACCATTTTACTTTAGAATATGATGATGTGTTTCATGTGTGGGGGAAAGAATGTGTGTTTTCCAAATGCTTGTTGTAGGAATATGTATGAATACTTGATTCAAATTAGTTAGGATATGAGCATTCTATTTGGATTCCAGTTGAATATAATGACAGTATTTATAAGTTGCAGTGGGGATTTGATCCCACTCCCATTTATGAAAAAAAATTACATTCCACTTGATACATATTTTTTTCCTATATATGAGTGTAAATGCTGATTTTTTTTAGTATTTTCTAGAATTATGAAACTAAGGGGAACCAGCCGAATGATTCTTGTAACATCGCTAAACCAGAAGCTAGAGTCGGTGCATTATTACATATCATTGGCATTATCACAAAAGATCAACTATAAAATGACTGATTAGTTTATTAACATTAGAAGTACTACATACATTCATAAGTTTTACATTACATTATAAAATGAAAAAAATTCCACAAAATATTTTCCATAGACCTCACTCTTATCCCCTCAGACTATCCCTACTAGTCAGTCATAAAATACATCGTCACATCTTGTAAAAAATAAAACATTGAAAGGGGTGAGCTTAGATGCTCAGTAAGGTTAACAATATTGCCAAAACATTCATAAAAAAGAATAATAATTTAAGGTAATGTATAAGAATAAAACAAAAGACTTTTAAACATGAACTGAAGCATAATATGGAAATGATAAAATCAAATAATGCCATATACTTATTAATGTGGATATTCTACTAGTTGAATAATTTCATTAAATATCAATAGCCACATTCATAATGATTGAATGCATTATGCCAGTCTTCAAAACCACAAAGTCAAGGCCTTGTGCCAAGACTACAAATAAGATTTTTTCAAGCCCTTGTGCCAAGAAACTAGTTTGTCTCATGAGACCTAATGATGCATCAAGGAGCTTTTTCAGGCTCCACCCATCACTTATTAAGTCCAATGAATTCCTCAAATGAAAAGGTTTAAATATAAAATAAACATTCGTATTAAAACTAGCATATGAAATGTCAAAACATTATCCATAAATCATGAATGGTGTAAAAATAACACATCCAGAGTCAAACATATCACAAAACTATAAATAAAATATGTATGTTTTGTATCATAATAAATCAACTTCAAGTAAGCTTAAAATCCATCAAAGGATGTTGACATAGATGAAATCAATATATTTTTAGAGAAATATCTATTTCTATTTTGAATAAATTAAAAATTTATATAATTATAAAAGAAAACATTTATTTTGGAAATATTCTTATAATATTGTAAGGGAATCTTTGATGATGTTATAATGGCAGAAAATAGCCACAACCGCCATATAAGGTAAAAAAACATTCTTACCTTAAATTTGTCGAAAAGGACAAAAAGTACCTTGTTTAGAAATTGACAGGAAGATTCCTTTAAAAACATATAAGTTCAAATAAGGGTATAAATTAATTTATCCCATTTTCTATTAAATAGTAAAAATGTTTTGAAATACTTTTTTATGAAACATGGATGTGGATGATTAAGAGGTCCTAGTAGATACTTAGGTAAAAACAACCTCGGATAATAAGGGGAATTTGAAATTAACTGTTACCTTGTTCTTTTCCTTGGTCGAGGGTAGGCTGACCTCATGTATAATGGTGAAATCATTGTTATTATGTTTTACAAGAACCATATACATTAATATGATATCATATATGATCTTATAATACTACTTTGTTAATGATATTTCAGTAGTATCATCATTTCGGGTGTTAACTGATTCATTTTCCTTTATATGATTATTTTTTAGAAATGGTTGCTGTGTATATGATGTATCTTATTCATATTCATAATTATATTATGTCATTAAACATTATTTTTAATCATCAAATGAAAATTAGTCTTGAATGGATACGATGGAGAATGAATCTCATCGCGTTCATGGAGACGGTAATCTGTATCTACGCATGATCGACAATATCATTCTTTTGATCTTAAAATAATATATAATTAGATGGTATATCATATATAAAGAATCATTATCATGTTATATTTATTATTTACATCAATTATACATCATTATTATACCCATCCAGAAAACAATGTATTGAATAACAACTGCACCACGATGTGGAGACGGTAAGTCGTACGTACACACATATGGTGACATGTCATTCAATGGATGGATAGAATAATTAATATGGTTGTACAATATGTATAATAACATAATAGTATATATAAGATACTAGAGTTATTATTTTATAATGGAAACAACAAAAAAGCGGTAGTGGAAGAATAAAAGAACTTGAAAGAGGTGATGAAATATTTACCTCTTCTTCGGGTTCTTCCTTTTGATTTGATAAAAAGGGATCCTTAGGATGGATTTTTGACTAATGGAATGCCTATAGGATGAAGGTGGGACAATTGATAGGGTATTGGGGCAGGGTTTGGCCGAGCCAAATGGCTTGGAAGTTGTGAATTAGAGAGAAGGGGAAGTTCCCTTTTATAAGAGGGGTGAGGGGCACCTTAGGAAAAACTAAAAATATTATTATATAATAAAATAAATTTCGGTTTATAATGGATCCAAACTGAATTATTCGAAGGATAAGGTGGGGATGGGTCTAAAACCTCTCAAAAAATAGGTTTTATTCAGGTTTGTGTTAATATATTAACCTTATCTTTTAGATTTAACTCTTAGTTAAATAGTTTGACCTTTACCATGTCACTTTGTATTTTAATGTTATATGATTAATAAAATTATAATAAACTTTCAAGAGAACCCCAAGTGGTTCATTAATGATATAGCTATCATTATATAAGTATTTTGGCCGAACCATATATTTTTAGGATTATTATATCAACCAATAAAATTGTATTTGTTTTAAATACCCATTTATGTCAATTTTGACATTATTTAATAATTTTTTTTAAAGTCCTAAAAACATTATTACTTCAAACTAAAAACATTTAAGAATCCCTAACATGTCATATTAACCTAGAAAATTAGTGTAATTAATTAAAAGTCTAAAATTAGTTTTATTTGGATATTTATAATATCAATTATTTTAATCATTAATTAATACCATAATTACTGCATCATCATTGTGTCATAAATAAATTTAATTATTTAATGTCTAAAAATTATAAATAAAATACCATTATATAGGAAATAGTGTTATTTTTTAATGAATATTTATAGTGTAATTTATATTATGTGTAACCCTATATTAAAAATGGTTTAGTTATTAAACTTTGAATTTAACTATTTTGACTCTTCTTTAAATAACATAATAATAAATTACCTAATCTAATCCAAGTGGACCAAATTAGTTCATATTTTATTCCTAAGGCTGTTTTGGGTCAAATTATACTTATCCAATAGAATTAGGACATGTGTTAGGGTATTAACATTATCATTTTTACCCTTAATTACCATATTTACTTTTAACCGTGGTAAATAAAAGTAACAAGTTACTATTCCCCAAAAATTATTTTCATCTTATAAAACCACATTTTACTTACTGATATCAACAATGTCTCCTGGATTTTTGATATTCAACTCATTGAAGCGGTAAAATTTTGTTTTATGTAAATTTTCAAATTCTCCTATGAAGTGGGTAAGAGACGGTAAGAAGTTCAATAAAATTTTTATATATCTAAAATTATTATAAACTGATTCCGATGAATTACATTGAACTTATATAGGTTTTATGTATCTATTTTGACCTAAAATAAATTTAAGTAAAATAAATGATTATTTAAACAATAAATCGGTTTTAAACTATAATTCAATGTTTTTCACTATTCAAAAAAATTAATATTTTCAGAAAAATACCAAAAAATCACCATAAGATAATTTCGATATTCTGAATCAAAAAATGAAGTCCATTTTGAAAGATAAAATTTATAATATTTCAAAAGGTGGGTATTACTATTTATAATGGCTTGTTTGATTGGTTGTGGTGTGTTATAACTCGAAGATTCAAACAACACACTCTATTGTATTATTCAAAGAGAAACATACTATGGAAGCTTGGGGTGTTATATTCTCCCCTCTTCAAATAATTTCATCCTCAAAATTTCTAGAATATTACTGCATAAAAAGACTCAGGTGGTTCTTCATCATAAATTCCTCGAGATCCAACATTGCCTCTACCATCTTATGGGTTCTCTATAAGTATTTGACCGGACGGGTCATCCTATTTCTCTACACTTATTCTCATGTATCAAGAACCGTAACAATCTCTTCGCAATAAGACAGATTGGGTTCCAGTTCTAATTCCTCATAGGTGAGTACATGCATTGGGCCAGACATGTATTTTCTCAACAGTGATACATGGAACACATCGTGAACTTTGAAGAGACTTCATGACATTGCCAAATAGTAAGCTACAACCCCAATTTGCTCTAGAATTTCGAAAGGTCTGATGTACCTGGGACACAATATACCCTTCTTACCAAAACTTATAACACCCTTTCTTGGAGATACCTTCAAGTAAACATGATCTCCTACCTAAAATTCCAAATCCTTATTTCAGTTATTGGCATAGCTATTGTGCCTTCTTTGAGCTTCTTTGATGTGGGTTTGGATTACCTTCTCCTTTCCCATCGTTTCCTCAACAAGTTCTGGGCCTAAATGTTTTATTTTCACCAACAACATCCCAACAGGTTGCAGTGCGACATCTCTTTCTGTATAACGCTTCATATGGTGCCATCTGAATACTTGAATGGATGCTATTCTTATAGGAAAATTATACTAGAGGTAAATATTGATCCCACATACCTTGAATGTCAAGTGAGAAAGATCTAAACATGTCCTCTAAGGTTTGAATAGTCTGTTCTAATTTTCTGTCATTTCGAGGGTGGTAGGAAGTTCTCAAACGAAGTTCAGTATCCAGGGCTTTCTGAAAGATTTTCCAGAATCTTGATGTAAAATTGGGATCATGATCACAAACAATCTATAGGGGTACTCTATTAAGACTTACAAATTCATTAATATACAGGCTTGATAAACGTTCAAGTGGTAAATCTTCTCTTATAGCATGAAAATTTGCTGACTTGGTAAGAAAATCAACAATGACCCATATTGAATCATTCCTTCTAGGCGTCCATGGTAGCCCCATGAAAAAGTCCATTGTAATATTATCCCATTTCCACTCAAGTATGGGATGAGGTTGCATGACTCCTCCAGGATGTTTCCTTCCAACATTCACTTTTTGACAAACCATACATCTTGAAACAAAATTAGCAATCTACCTCTTCATGTTTTCCCACAAAAAATGTTCCTTCAAATCACTATACATCTTAGTGCTACCAGGGTGTAGAGAGAAATTAGAACAATGAGCATCATCCAACAATTCCCTTTTAGATCAGGTATATTAGGAACACAAAGTCTCTTCCCAAATTTTTAAATTCAATATTCATACACAAATTCACTGAATCTCTCATCATTCACAGATTTAATCTTCTTTTGAAACTCTTCATCATCAGTCTGAGAACTCTTTATCCTTTCTAGTAAAGATGGTTTGGAAACCATTTGAAAACATATTGACATTTTACCTTCAGTGTTTATCCCCATGTCCAACTTTACTAGATCTTTTTATATAGGATCATTTTCAACTCTCATCTTGTTCAGAACTCCATGATCATTTCTTCTCAAAGCATCCTCCACCTTATTTTCCTTCCCCAGGTGGTAGTGTATGGTGAAATCATAATCCTTTTGTAGTTTAGGCCATCCCCTTGGCCTCATGTTGAGTTCGTTATGTGAGAAAATGTACTTCAAACTCTTGTGATCGGTATATATCTCACATTTTCACCCTAGAGATAATGTCTCCATATCATCAAAGAAATGATTACAGCTGCTAACTCAATATCATGAGTAGAATAGTTTTTGTAATGAATTTTTAGCTGTCGTGATGCATAGGAAAAAACCCCATCATTCTGCATAAGGACACAACCAAGTCCTTTCATTAATGAATCACTATAAATAACAAACCCATCATTCCCCGATGGTAGAGTCAAGATATGGGCATTGACTAATCTTATCTTCATTTATTCAAAACATTATTCACAATCTTTTGTAAAAACAAATTTAACCCCTTTTCGTGTGAGGTTTGTTAATGGGTTCTCCAACTGGGAAAAATTTAGACGAAACGTCGATAATAACCTACTAAACCAATAAAATGGTGTACCTCGGTTATACTCATTGGTGCTGGAAATTCATGGATTGCTCTTGTCTTAGAAGGATCAATAGAGATTGCATCTTTAGAGACAATATGTTCAAGAAAAGAAATCTCCTTAATCTAGAATTCAAACTTGCTAAACTTCCCATATAATTAATGTCTTCTAAGAGTCTTTATAATAATGAGCAAGTGATTTTCATGATCTTCCTAACTTTTGGAGTATATCAAGATATCATCAATAAATACCACTACAAATTCGTCAATATATTCCATGAAAACTCTATTCATTATATCCCTGAACATAGAGGGTGCCTTAGTCAATCCAAAAGGAATTACTGTAAACTTATAATGCCCAACCTAGTTCGAAATGATGTTTTCGAAATGTCTTCCTTATTCACACACAACTGATGATATCAAGATCGAAGTTCAATCTTTGAAATGTATTGAGCTCCATTATGTTGATCGAAAAAATCATCATTGTAAGGTAGGGGATACTTGTTCTTTATTGTTATAGCATTGATCTTCCTATATTCAATGCACAACCTTAGAGATCCATCTTTATTCTTAAAAAAAGAATAGGGGCTCCCCATAGAGGAACACTAGGGTGAATAAATCCCTTATTACTCAATTCATCTAGTTGTTTCTTTAGTTCGACGAATTCCAAAAATGTCCATTCTATAAGGGGTCTTCGATATGGGTGTTGAACCAGGAATTAAGTCAATAGAAAACTAAATTTCTCATTCTTGAGGATGTCCAGGTAAATCCTCCGGAAACACATCAACATATTCTTGCACAATAAGTACATCATATATTTAAACATTCCTTTTCTCACACACAATTATTTTATTCTCTTACTCCCTAATAATTGAATTTTGTTGAGCTACTGGGGGTGGAACTAGATTAGAATTCGGTGGTGGTGTTTCTGCTCTAAAGATATGGTACTTGTTATCATCATCAAAAATTGTAACCTCCTTCTACTTACAATAAATTTTGGCATCATGGTCTGAAAGCCAATCCATACTGAGGATTATATCAAATTATATCATGGGTATGATGATGAGATTAGCAGATAATTAACGTTAATATGCCTTAATGGGAAATGACTCACAAATCCTTGTTGCAATGAAACTTCCCTTAGGAGTTTTGTCTGAAAACTCCCCTATTAAATCAAATTGGAATTATCTAATTTTCATAGAAAAATGGGAATATATGAAACAATCTAATTATCCAGAATCAAATAATGCATTGGCTAAACTTAAAGAAACCATTAAATTACCTGCCACTACATCTTTTGGAGATTCAACCTCAGCAGTAGTGATAGCATACACATGGAATTGATTCCTTGGCCTTTCCTGAGGTTAGTTCCCCTAACTCTTAGGACATTCATTCACATAATCCCCCATTTCTCTACAATTGTAGTATTCAACATTGACAACCTTTTTCTTCCCCTTGCAATCACGAGATTGGTGGAATTTTTGACCACACTTGTAAGAGAATCCCATTCCCTTCAGAAAAGTACCAGGGTGTTTCATTCCACATATATAGTAGGTTGGATATTCAAATTTTCCGTTCTTCCCCTTATTTCCATTTCCTTAGTGTTCAGCAGATCTATTCTTCTATTTCTTTGCTTTAAAGTCATAAGACTTATATAATTCTTTTTTTGTATTGATAGCACATGAGACAACATCTTCATAGGACGAGAAGGATTGTGAGACTAATGCTCGACGAAGAAATGGTTTTAACACATCAATGAAATTATCAATCTTACTAATTGGGTAATGTAAATAATATCTAGCATTCGTCGCTAACCTGTTAATGTTAGCTTCATACTATGCGACATTCTCATCATTCCTTTTCCTCAGTCTCATAAATTGTATTTCCATATCCACTTGATGGTCATGCGTAATGTATTTTTTTTGCGAAAATTTCTTTAAACTTCCTGCATTCCATATTTGATACTTCATCATATTTTATTGTGTTTTGAATAAATGACCACCATTGATCAGTATCTCTAGTGAGACGGTAAACTGCCATGTCAACTTTTTCCCTTTCGCTACTCCCCAAGGTGTGGAATATTTTTCCTAAGGAATTTATCCATTGCTCAACTACTAGTGGATTTGTACCCCCCATTTAACGTTGGTGGTTGTTTCTTCATGAAGATATCTAACATTTATCCTCCATGCTACGGATCAGGGTGCTCTATATGGGTAAAGTTATTATTCATAACCCGAGTGAGTTGTCCCAGTGTAGTGATAAGTTGATCAGCACCAATTGTGTCACCAACTCCACTATAATTATCTTGAATAGGAGGGAAATCCCTACATGGATTGCGTGGAATGATACAGTTTCCATTCCTTCCTCTAGGTTCCATTTAGAAACAATGTCATACACTAGATTATTTTTTGAATCGCAATACACAAACCTAAACTTGTAAAACACTTAACATAAATTGAACAATTTATTGATATAATCCATAATTATAAAAATGTTTTCTTTGAGGATTAATATACTAATAAACCCTTTATAATGGTTTGTAATGAAAATGATAATTTTCCTAAGCATATCCCCCAAGAGTGTCGTATCCAATAGTGCAACAAGGCCCGTTGTCGTGCACTAGTTCCTATTCGAGTCTAGCTCAAACCTATATTTTTAGGATTTACCCCGAGGTACATCTGTGCCAGAGCCACCTATACCTGCTCGTATCCAGACAGGTATGTATTGCTTGGAATATTCATAGAATCTCTACAATAATAAAATTCTAGGAATTTATTCTATACTAATCCTCAAAGTCTATCTTAGGGCTATGTGATCTAATCAGTGTTTATCAAAATATAGTTTCCAAGGTTTGTACTAAACATTATCTGATACCAACTATAATGCCCCAACCCCAAAAGCCCATAGTCGGTGCATTATTATGTATCATTGGTATGATCACAAAAGATAAAGTCTCAAAAGGCCGATTAGTTTATTACCGTTAGAAGTACAAGATACAATCATAAGTTTTACATTACATTATAAAATGAAAAACTACGACAATATTATTTCCATAGACCACACTCATATCCCCTCATACTATCCCTACAGGTTAGTCATAAAATACTCCTTCACATCCGGGGTGTAACATCCCAGGTAAATAAAGAATATGAAATTTTCATATTTATTAATATATTTGAAAAAAAATTTATTATTAATTTAAAGGGAATGCTCTGTTCGATGGCGTACCCAATACGCAACAACGATTTTCTTTGAAATCATACGTTGCACACTAATACTATAATAATATTATTTAAAATGGTAGTTAACGCCTAGCCATTTTAATGGCAAGATATAACATAACTAACTACAAAATGATTATATATTTTTGTTAAATATTTTAACAATTACCCATTAAATTATAGAGGCTTAAAATGGAAATGAATCCAATTTTAAAGAATAAATACTATAATATACTTTAAAAGGTCAATTAACCGCCTTTTGATGGAGAACCCTTTATAAACTACTTTTTGTCAATTTTATATTTTATATTTTACAAAATAAAATCCTTTTTTAGAATCGGGATAACAAAATTAACTTTGTGTAAATATTTGTTATTTTTCCGATAACGTTCATTTTTTATAGAATAGTGAAAATGCTGTATTTTAATTCAAAACCACATTTTAATATAAGTCATTCATATGGTTATATTATCTTTATAATTCGGTTTAATGTATATTTTAAATATATTTTTACCATTTAATATAATGGTGGTCATTGGAATTATTTTCACTTTGAAATTGGATGTAAACAAGTGTCAATCTTTTGATAGATATTGTTTCTTAAAAACACCCTATTTGTATTGACTACAGGAATTAATTATAAAATTATTTAATGAATCTTATATGTTTTGAATTGGGTAAAATGGAAATTATTTTTGAATTTTGAATATCAAATTTACTTTGGATAAATTTTTGATATTTTTCTGTAAAATGTTCATTTTTAATGAATAGTGAAATATACTACATTTTACAACAAAACAACTATTTCATCTAATTAAATTATATAGTTAGATTGTCATTTTAATTGTTTTAAAAGTCTAATTGAATTATATTTTTATGACTTAATACAATTTTTTTCATTGGAAGTAATTTCATTTTTCAATTAGATGTAAAAACAAGTCAATCTTTTGATAAATTTTACTTCTTAAAAAACCCGTCATTGGTTTTGAAAACATGAATTATTTTTTAATTTATTACTGTAATTTCTGTTTTTGGAATTTGGTAAAATTGGTTCCATATTTGGAACCATATGGTCCAAATAATGTAATTAATACTCTTTTGTTTCTGGACATTATGAATAGTAACGACGACAATTATCTTTAATTATCATGATTAATAACTAATCAGGTAGTTAAGGGTAATAAAATAATATCATAATAATATAAAATGACCCCAAAATGTGTCCAAATCCTCTTGGCTGTGTCATTTAATACTATGGAATGCCTTGTGACAACATAGGGACCCCATGGAATCACTTTTGTGTGATAGTAACCTTTTATCATATAATTTTTTAAAAAAGGAAAATATAAGCAAACTAGGTAACACCTAAGTAAAGATATTTTAATTTTATTTAAATAAATGATCTATTAGATGATAAATAGTCACTGGAAATCTAAAAAGATTTCCAACATCATGGTATTTTTCTTATAATTTTTAGACATTATATAAATAAATTTATTTATGACACCATGATGATGCAGTGATTACCTCATTAGTGAACGATTTAAATAAAATTAAAATATAGGGTAAAATATAAGACATAAACTTGTTGAAAACAATTTTTATGGTTAAATTTAGAACCCTTATCACCTTATCCTAGAAATATATCATTTTTGGACCTTTACAATCCGAAAACCATTTTATAATAAAGTAATATTTCAAGACTTTCCAAAAGTGACCCTCCTCCCTCATATAAAAGGCCCCCACCTCTACCCAATTACCCACAACTCTAAATCCCTTAAATAGTCCAACCTCTTCTCATAGTATCTCTCCAAATCCCTCTATTACTCCTATCAGCCTCACATTAAGCAAAAGTCTTTCCAAGGAAGCCTTTGGCTCAAATCAAAAGCAGTTACCCGATTTAGAGGTAATGTCATCTCTCGAGTTTCATTCTTTTATTTTACTTCTTAACTCATAAATATATTATTATTATTTGATTCCATAATAACACCAGTATCCTAAATATACTATTATGTTGTTATTATAAGGATTATATACACACTTACACACACCTTTGTCTAATGGTTAAAGAACATACTGTCTCTATGGGTGGAAAATTACTGCCTCACGAAACGATGATTGTTCATTATTCATTTAACACCTTTCATAGTGTCCATTATGATGTAAATATATTTATATATGATATATATTATATCCATGTCTTCTCTATGCATCTCTATTTTATATTTAAAACATACCATTATGATTTCCATGCTGTGCAAATGTGATAATTTCATATGAGGAAGTGTGGACAACCGCCCCCTCAAGTGATGTGACTCATTCATTCCAAACATGGAATTTATAAAGAATTTAACTAATGAACTAATGTTACCTATATAACATATATATTATAATATAATTATAATATATCTATGTCTCATTTAGTTTTAATGTCCATTAATATGACAAAGAAATAAAAGTAGCGTTCATGCGTACGTAAGGCCTACTGTCTCCATGAATGATGAATTTCCTTTCTTATCTCCTAACATTATGGAATATTATTTAATACATATATACTGGATATATATGATATTTAAATCATGAACACCATTCTGGAGATGATGTTCTTATAACTACATGGACAATTCTCTTCAAACAAGTTCATTTTTTACTAATTTACCAAACATCGAAAAAATGTATGATATGAACTCACACAATTAAATAATTATTATAACATGATAGTACGTGATATGAATTAAAAAATAAACTTTAAAGAAATTCCTTTATCAATTATAAATTGACCAATGTTTATTATTCAAGAATACAAAGAAACGAACAAGACAAGTTGGATTTGAGGTAAGGGGATTTCTTATCTCACTTTTAATTCTGTGAGATTTCCATTGTTTGATAATTATTTATTGCATGTGGTGTGTTGTGTACTTATATTTTTTTTATATTATCATGATTATACTTATATATTATGTGATACATTTGGTTCTTATTATCTTTTGGACATATGACTCGATTTATTACAACGAGGTTATGGGTTTTTATCTCACTTTTATTCCCGTGAGATTCATGCTATATTTTCCACTATCTCCTTTGGGTGGTGTATGTACTGCCCATTATTCTACTCTTTGTCTATTATACTTTAATTTATATGTATTTACATCAATTTTGTATATTCCTTTTTTTTCATGAGGTTTACGTTTCTAATGTTACCCAAATCTATAAGGGAACCTTTCACCCACCTCTTTTTAAAAGACTTATTTTTGTTAGGTCTTTTAATTTATATATTATTATGATGGGATATGTTAATATATATCCTTATTGATTTAAATTTAATGTACAATTGATGATATACCCTTTTTATCTCTCATCAACTCATTTTCTGATTTTTAAAGTTACACTGTTAAGCTGTAGAATTTCTGTAAGGGAACATCTTAACCCAATTTCAATTCTTTGGGTTAAACCTCTACTTCTTGATTATGTCGTGATATGAATATGTGTGGATAAACTCTGATTGTTTTACACTTAAATCAACTTATATTGAGTTAATTTATATTTTTCACAGATAATTATGTAATTTATTTATCCTTAATCTAAGGATACCGTCTATGTATGAGATTTCGTCTCAATATCCTTTCGTTGATGCATACTTCAATTGATGTAAGACCTTAATTTATTAGTTGTATAATAAACCCTTTTGACTTTTAATTTAATTCAAATGAATCCTTTATATATGATGTGTTTTACTAAATGACAAAAGGAATGTTTTTGTCTTATGTATGCGGCGACAACGACTTTTCCTCTGCCATGACCATTATTTGAGTATCAGATTCCTCTATAAGCCCTAACATTTTTTAAATGAAAAATAAATTCAATGTTTTACTTTTCTTTTATTTTGGTAATAAAAATGGGTTTTATAATGTTTTGATTATATCAATGTGTTGTATTGATTGAAAAATGGAAATGTTATGTTTCCTTTATAAATGTTTTATGTGATAAGATTATGTTATGGTTCTTGGGAATTGTTTATGAAGATGGGTGGTTCCATGATAAACTAAGGGAGGGTGAGCCTGAGATAGCTCTCCAATGAATTGGGTAACTCAAAGGAGTTAAACGCTGAGGTTTCTTCGAAGATATTTAAGGAATATACTGTGATGGGTTTTCCAAACGTAACCATGAGGGTTACTCCCTACGTAAGAATGGTATGAATGCCTCAAGTTACCATTATGTCTTATGATTTCTATGAGTTGTTCATAAATCTTAAGATTTCATGAGGTATGTTAAAGTGCTTATTTTTTATGAGTAATGTATGATTTCATTGATTCTTATGTATACAAGGACTAATGTTTTCATTCCTTATTTTTATTTCCCATACTGAGATTTTTATACTCATCCCATGTTTTTGAAATGTTTTCACAGGACATAAAGTGGAATAGGGTCAAGGATGGGATCATGTTAATGTTGTGCTGTCTAAAACATGGAACTAGACACGACTCTTTTGTTCAAGAGTTTTTATTTGGTGAAAAAAATGAAATTGAGTAGATGTGTCTACTTTGTAACCATTGAGATGAAATAGTTATGTATTAAACCTCTAAAACTCTAAACCTAAAAAGATAATAAATGTGAATTATTCATTTAATTCAAGATTATGTAATGTTTAAAGGATAAGTCCTTATAGTTGGTATCAGAGGTCGGTTTAGATAACTTTAGAGTTTAGGGTATTCTTTAAGCACAAGTGACATTACCATTATGGTTAGGCTTTTAGAAAGAGTAATAGTTATTTTTATAATGTGAATGAGTTTAAGATAACATGAATAAGTTTATAATAGTATTTAACCTCCTAATAAGATATTATATGATGATTTTATTGATATACTCACACTGACCTTTTTTGTTTTAGTAAATGGCTGGATGTAGCAGGCACTAAAGTAATAGTGGATGTGAAGAAAACTATGACAGTTTTCCAAACAGAAACTAAATGATATGGGAGCCGTAATGAGAACTCTTATGGTTATTATCAACCAACTATCTATAGTCATGATTGACCACATGAACCTTAGTGATTTTTATAAGGCATCATATATGGGAGAAACAAATCCCTATAGATGTTCAGGTAGTAATCATAATGTTAAGTGTGTTCAAAAACCTATGTGTCAAGGATGTGGAAAGAAACACCTAGGAAAATGTTTCAAAGGGACAGAAAGATTCTTTAGATGTGAAAATGAAGGTCATAAAGCAATAACCTTCCATGGATAAAGGAGTCATCTAGTTGACTCAAGGAAAGGGAAAGAATTTCTTTCTGAAGGATCAATTGAATGTTTTAAATGTGGCATGCAAGGTCATTAGAAAAACACATGTCCTACAAAGAAGTTTTGGTAATGGGTTCACCAGGATCATATGAATATTATTTTACCAATACCTAATGCCATTTCGATTGAGGATAAAGAAAATGACAATGACCAATGAATGGTATGGATTATTTCTTAACATATGTTTTACTATTATTGAAATATTAGGATATGATTCATGATTTTGTTTTTAGGAAGGAAGTATTTCAGAATAAGTTGGAAAGGAATGGATAATGGATCATGAACAATGTTGAATGAGTCAGAAGTCCACATATAATGGATTCAAGAGTTTTGGTAGATTTTAGGATGGTGAAATTATTAAAAGTATTAAGGCTCTTTTGATGATGGGGTTACATTAGAAGACTTTTTATAGTATGTGTAACCCAGATTTTTGATATATGAAAATTTTTTCAAGGAATAATTATCTTTTCTTTTGTGTATATATTTATAAAGAACCATTTGGGTTTATATGATCCTTGACTATTAGGCAATTAGAGATTAATACATTTTGGGATGCAAAATGGGAGTTATTAGATAACATTTTTGGTTTAAATATGTTATGGTTTTTTGATGAATTTATTTCTTTTTCGGAGTGTTATAAAATTATGTAGTTTTTGAAGAGGGACAACATGAAAACTATGTGACAACCCGTCACATCAGAAGAAGCTGTGGGAATCGAACCCACAACCAAAGTGCGACTGGTATTTATCGCCTACCACTGGACTACGTGAAGTCCTGGGTTAATATGACTTATTCATTTTAGTTAGATGATATTATGAATCAAGAATAAGTTGATTTTGGTTTATATATGGAAATGATTAACCTATGATGGAGGATATGTGATTAGGATAATTACTTTTAAATATGATACTTTAAGAGTAACTGATGTTATTTTGAGATAAATGTTATGATTTACCTAGGAAGACTATGTGAATAAATCCTTCTGAGATTTGGGTTTAAATATTATTTTGGATTACTTTGAATAATTTTATGGATATATGGTTATTTAATGGTCTTTCTTGAACCTTGGGTTCTTTTTGTTGAATTTTGGAGATTAAGAGTAATAATTATTTTTATAAAGGATTACCCTTTTGGAGATTATCTGATCTTGTACAAACCATTTTGGTTTTGGTTAAGGTCTAAAGACATGGGAAATATATAGTTCATCTTTTGTGGATTAGGTGATTCTCTAGAAGTTGATTATAGTACACTTAATGTAAAAAATTCATCTTAAATACTCATCTTTTGGAGAAAATATGAGTTTGTGTTAGAAATATAGAATGAGATGAAAGTATACATGAAATGTAGGTAGGATTAATTATGTTTTAGTTAAGTGAATAAATAAAATCCTCAATGACATGTAACTTAAAACAAAAATGTTGACTATTAACTTTTCATACTGGGGAATCAAATACCGTTTAACCCATCAAAATATTGTGGTTTTCTTATTGATAACTTTCTCCTAATCATGTTTTCTATCACTCTACATCAGAACATGACCCTTTTTTTCTCTTCCATATCCATGTTTTCATGGAATCCTATAATCTTTTGTCTCGTGTGACCTATGTAATTTTCTTTCATTCTTTTAATGTGATAGTTTAATTTACTCCTTTTCCGATGTGGGGCTTTCAATAAAGTTTTCGAGCTCAATTTTAAAATTGTGAGGACATAATTCCCAAAAGGGGGGAAGGATGTAACATCCTAGGTAAATAAATAATATGAAATTTTCATATTTATTAATATTTGTGAATAAAGTGTTAATATTACTTTAAAGGGAATTCTATTTTTGATGGTGTACCCAATACGCAACCACAAGTTTCTTTGAAATCTTACATTGTACACTAATAATATAATAATTTTATTTTAAATTTTAGTTAATGCCTAGCTGTTTTAATGGAAGAAATAAACAGAACTAACTAAAAAAATGATTATATATGTTTTCTAAATATTTTAACAAATACCCAATAAATTATAGAGGCTTAAAATGCAAATAAATTCTATTTTAAAGAATAACTATTCTAATATTATTTAAAATGTCGATTAACCGCCTTTTGATGGAGAACCCTTTTTAAAACTAATTTTTTTTCAATTTTATATGTTATATTTGAAAAAATAAAATCCTTCTTTAGAATCAGGACATCAAAATTTACTTTTTGTAATTTTTTTTATTTTTCTGATAAAGTTCACTTTTTAATGAATAGTGAAAATGTTGTATTTTAATTCAAAAACTCCTTTTAATATAATTTATTTATATGGTTAGATTATCTTTTTAATTGGTTTTAATGTATAGTTAAAATATATTTTTACCATTTAATCCCATGGTGGTCATTGGAATTATTTTAACTTTTAAATTGGACATAAACATGTGTCAATCTTTTGATAGACATTGTTTCTTAAAAACAGGCAACTTGATTTAATAGTGGGAATTAATTATAAAATTAATTAATGATACTTCTATGTTTTTAATTTGTTAAAATTATCCTAATTTTTCAATTTGGAATATCAAATTTAATTTGGATAAAATTTTGGTAATTTTCTGAGAAATGTTCATTTTTAATGAATAGTAAAAAATACTCAATTTTAATTCAAAACTGCATTTTCATCTAATTTAATTATATATTTAGATTTTACATTTAATTGGTTTTAAAGTGTAATTTAATTATATTTTTATCACTTAATACAATGTTTTTCATTGTAAGTAATTTCACTTTTCAATTCAATGTAAAAACATGTCAATTTCTTTATACATTTTACTACATAAAAAACCCGTCTTTGGTTTTGACAATTAGAGTTATTTTTAAATTAAATACTGCAATTTATATGTTTGGAATTTTTTATAATAGATTCCATATTTGGAATTAGAAGGTCCAAATTATGTAATTAGGACTCTTGTTTTTGGACATTATTAATAGTAACGACGACAATTATCTTTAATTATCATGATTAATAAGTAATAGGGTAGTTAAGGGTAACAAAATAATATCATAATAAAATAAAATTACCCCACCATGTGTCAAAATCCTATTGGTTTTTTCATTTCCGACCATGGGATTCCTTGTTCCAACTTAGGGACCCCATGGAATCACTTTGGTGTGATAGCGACCATTTATCATATTATTTTTAAAGAAAGAAAAATATAACAAAACTATGTAACACCTAAGTAAAACAATTTTAATTTTGTTTACATAAATTATCTCTTAGAATAAAGATAGTTATTGTAAATATAAAAATATTTCCTATATCATGGTAATTTTTTTTATTATTTTTAGTCATTAAATAAATAAATTTATTTATGACACCATGATGATGCAGTGATTACCTCATTAATGAACGATTTAAATAAAATGAAACGATAAGGTAAAATATAGGACATATACTTGTCTAAAACCTATTTTATCGGTAAATTTCAAACCCTTATCACCTTATCCTCGAAATATATCATTGTGGGACTTTTAAAATCTGAAAACCATTTTATAATAAAGTAACATTTTAAGACTTTCTAAAAGAGAACCTCCTCCCTCTAACAAAAATCCCCCACCTATACCCCCTTACCCAAACCTCTCAAGACCTTGGCTCTTCCAAAATATGCTCATATTATCTCTCCTTGTCCCTCTTGTACTCCTAGAGGTCTCACTTTTGGCATAAGTCTTTCCAAGGAAGCCTTTGGCTCAAATCAAAAAGAGTTACTCGATTTAGAGGTAATGTCATCTCTCGAGTTTCTTTCTTTTAATTTCATTATTCACACACCACTATCTTCTTATAATTTGATTCCAGAATAAAACCAGTATACTCAATATACTAGTATATTGTTATGATAAGGATTCTACCTATAGTTACACACACCTCGGTCTAATAGTTAAAGAACATACTGTTTCTGTTGGTGGCGAATTACAGCCTCACGAAATGATGATTGATAAATATTCATTTAACAGCTTTCATGGTTGAAATAATGATAGAACAATATTTATATATGATATATATTATATTAATGTCTTCTCTATTCTTCTGTATTTTATATTTAAAACATACCTTTATGATTTTCATGTTGTGCAAATACGATAATTTCATATGAGGATGTGTGGACTATCGCCCTCTCAAGTGATGTGACTCATTCATGCCAAACATGGAATTTATAAATAATGTAATTAATGAACTTATATTACCTATATAACATATATATTATACTGGAATTATAATATATCTATGTATCATTTAGTTTTAAAGTCCATTAATATGACAAAGAAATGAATGTAGCGTTCATGCGTACGTACGACCTACCATCTCCATGAACTATGAATTTCATTTCTTATTCTCAAACATTATGGAATATTATTAAATAAATACATACTGAATATTTAGGATATTTAAATCATTAAATCCATTCCAGAGATGATTTAATTATAACTACATGGATAATTCTTTTCAAACAAGTTCATTTTTGACTAATGTACCGAACATCGACAAAATGTTTGATATGAACTCACATAATTAACTAATTATTATAACATCATAATATGTGATATGAATGGAATAAAAAACTTTTATGTAATTCCTTGAGAAATTATAAATTTAGCAAATTTTCTTATTCAATAATATAAAGAAACGAACAAGACAAGTCAGACTTGAGGTAAGTGGATTTCTTATCTCACATTTAATTCCGTGAGATTTCCATTGTTGACCAATTATTTATTGGATGTGGTGTATTTTTTACTTACATTTGATATATATTATAATAATTCTATTTATATATTATGTGATTCATTTGGTTATTATTATCTTTTTTTCATATGACTCGATTTATTACAACGAGGTAAGGGGTTTTTATCTCACTTTTATTCCCATGAGATTAATGCTATATTTTCCACTATCTCTTTTGGTTGGTGTATGTACTGCAAAGTATTCTACTCTTTGTGTAATATTCATTAATTTATGTGTATTTACATCCACTTTGTATAGTCTTTTTTTCATGGGGTGTACATTTCGAAAGTTACCCAAATTGGTAAGGGAACCTTTTAGCATCCTCTTTTTAAAAGACTTCTTTTTGTTAGGCCCTTAAATTTAGATCTTTTAATTTTGGGATATGTTCTTATATATCCTTATTGCTATAAATTTTATGTACATGTGATGATATAACCTTTTTATCTCTCATCAAATCATTTTCTAAATTTTGTAGTGACACTGTTAGGCTGTCGAATTTCTTTAAGGGAACTTCTTAACCCAGTTTAAATTCTTTGGGGTAAACCTATACTTCGTAATTATGTCTTGCTATGAATATGTGTGGATGAACTCTGATTGTATTACACTTAATATCCACTTATATTTAGCTTATTTATATTTTTCACACATAATTTTGTAATTGATTTAATCTTAATCTAAGGATACCGTCCTTGTATGGGATTTCATCTCAATCTCTATTCATTGAGGAATACATCAATTTATATACGAACATCTTTTATTGGTTGTATAATAATCCATTTTGATATTTAATTTCATTCAAATGTAATCTTTTTACATGAAGCGTTTTACTAAATGACGAAAGGAATGTTTTTGTCTTACGTATGCGGTGACAATGACTTCTCCGCCCCCATAACCATTATTTGAGTTTCAGCTTTCTCTACAAACCATAAATGTTTTAAAATGAAAAATAAATACCATGTTTTACTTTTGTTTTATTTTGGTATAGAAAATGGTTTTGATTATATCAATGTGTTGTATTGATTAAAATGTGGAAATGTTACTTTTCCTTTATTCATGTTTTATGTGATATGATTATGTTATAGTTCTTGGGCATTGTTTATAAAGAAGGATGGTTACATGATAAAATAAGGAAATGTGAGCCCGATATAGCTCTCCAATTCATTGGGTAACATGAAGGAGTTAAACGCTGAGGAATCTCCAAAGATATTTAGGTAATATACTGTGATGGGTATTCCGAATGTAACTGTGAGGGTTACTCCCCACGTAAGAATGTTATGAATGAATCATGTTACCTTTATGTCTTATGATTTCTATGATTTGTTCAAATTTTTTTTTATTTCATATGGTATGATAATGTGCTTATGTTTTATGAGTAATGTACTATTTCATTGATTCTTATTTATACATGGAATAATTTTTTCTTTACCTATATTTATATCCCTTACTGAGCTTTTTGTGCTCATCCCTTGTTTTTGAAATACTTTTCATAGGAAATAAAGTGGAATAGGGTCAAGGATGGAATCAAGGAAATTTCATGATATCTAAAACATAGAACTAGACCTCACTCTTTTTTTCAATAGTTTTTATTTTTTGAAAAATTGGAAACTGAGTAGATGTGTGTACTTCGTAATCATTGAGATGTAATAGTTGTTTCTTAAATCTCCAAAAAACAAAACGTGAAAAGATCCTCAATGCGAAGTATTCATTTAATTCAAGATTATGTAATGTTTTATGGATATATTCTTATAGTGGGAAAATAAAACATAGAAAGGGGTGAGCTCATATGCTCAGAAAGGATAATAATATAGCGGAAAATGTCATAAATAAGCATAAACATTTATGGAAATGTATAAGACTAAAACAAAAGCCTTTTAAACATGAACTTCAGCATAATATGACAATGATAAAATAAAATAATTTAATTTACTTATTCAAATGGATATTATACTAGTCGAATAATCACATACAATATCAATATCCACTTCTATAATGATGGAATGCATAATGGAAAACTTTATAACCACGTAGTCAAAGCTTTGTGCCAAGGCTAAAAATAAGATTTTGTCCAGGCCATGTGCCAAGACACTAGTTTTTATTTTAAGACTTACTATTACATCGAGGAGCTATATAAGGCTCCACCCGTCACTTATTAAGTCCAATGCATGCCCCATATGAAAAGTTTTGAACATAACAAAAATATTTATATTAAAAATAGCATAACAAATGTCAATAATTTATCCATAAACCATGAATGGTGTAAAAATAACACATCCATAGTTAAATATATAAAATAACCTTCAATAAAATATGGATGTTTTGTATCGTAATAAATCAGCTTCAAATAAGCATAAAATCTATCAAAGGATGTCGACATTGATGAAATAAAAACCTTTTTAGAGAAATATCTCTTTCTATTTTGAAATAATTTAAAATTCATAAAATTATAAAAGAAAAAATTTATATTGGAAATATTATTATAATATTTCAAGGGAATCTTTAATGATGTGATAATGGTAGAAAATAGACGCACCCTCCGTATTAGTTAAAAAACATTCTTACCTTAAATTCGTGGAAAGGCCAAAAAGTACCTTGTTTTGAAAATGACAGAAAGATTCCTTTCATAAAAATATAATGTAAAATAAGGTTATAAATGAATTTATAACCCATTTTCTATTAAATATTAATTTTTTTGAAATCCATTTTTAAGAAACATGGATGTGGATGATAATGAGGTCCCAATAGATACTTACGTAAAAAAAACCTCGGATAATAAAGAGATTGTGAAATTAACCCTTACCATGTTATTTTCCTTGGTCGAGGGTATCTTGAAATCTTATACAATGGTGAAATCATTGTTATTAAATTATAAATGAACCATATACATTAATATGATAACATATATGATCGTCTAATATTGCTTTGTTAATGATATTTCTGTAGTATTATCATTTCGGGTGTTAACTGATTTGTTTTCCTTTATATGCTATGTTATGTAAGTAATGTTTGTTGTGGATATGATTAATCTTATTAATATTAAGAATTATATTATCTCTTTAAACTTTATTTTTTATCATAAAATGAAAATTATTTTTGAATGGATACGATGGGGAATGAATCTCATCGCGTTCGTGGAGACGGTAATTCGTACGTACGAATGAGTGACAATATCATTCTTCTAATATTAATATAATATATAATTTTATGGTATATCATATATAAATAATCATAATCATATTATATTTATTATTTACATCAATTATATATCATTATTATACCTATCCAAATAATAATGTATTGAATAACAACTACACCACGACGTGGAGACGATAAGCCATACATACAGACATATGGTGACAAGACATTAAAATGGTGGATAGAATAATTAATATTTTTGTACCATATTTATAATAACATCACAATATATAGAAGATAATGGAGTTATTATTTTATAATAGAAATAACAAAGAAACAGGAAGTGGAAGAAGAATGGAACTTGAAAGAGGTGATGAAATATTTACCTCTTTTTCGGGTTCTTCCTTTTGATTTGATCAAAAGGGAACCTTAGGATAACGTTATGACTAAATAATGGATTTTAGGTTGAATTTAGGGTAGTTTAGATGGTATTTCGGTAGGAGTTGGCCAAGACAAATTGATTTAAGGTGTGAATTGGAGAGAAGGGGATGTGCCATTTTATAAGAGGGGTGAGGGGCACCTTAGGAAAAGCTAAAGATATTATTTTATAATAAAATCATTTTGGGTTTATAATGGATCAAAAATAAATTTTTAAAAGGATGATGTGGTTTTGGGTTGAAAAAATATCAAACAATAGGGTTTAGACAGGTTTGGGTCACTCTATTAACCATATCTTTTAGATTTAACTCTTAGTTAAATAGTTTGACATTTACCATGTCTCTCTGTATTTTTATTTTATATGGTTAATAAACATACTATAAACTTTCAAGATAACCCCAAATGGTTCATTAATGATAGACATATCATTATATATGTCTTTTGACCGATACTTATATTTTTAGTATTATTTTTTTAACCATGAATATTGTATTTGTTTTAAAAAATCATTAATGTCAATTTGGACATTATTTAATAAATGACTTTTTTAAAGTCCTAAAAACATTATTACTTAGAAATAAATTCATTTAATCAGCCCTAAAATTTCATATTAACCTATCAATATAGAGAAATCCATTAGATGCCTCAAATTTGATTTATTTGGATATTTATAATACTAATTATTATAATATTTCATTAATATGGTAATTACTACATCATCATTATGTCACAAATAAATTTAATTATATTATGTCTAAAAATTACAATTAAAATAAAAATATGTAGGAAATATTTTTATATTTCTAATGAATATTTAATGTCGAATTTATATTGTGTGTAACTCTATATTAAAAATGTTTTTGTTATTAAACATTGAATTTAACACTTTTAACTCTTCTTTAAATAAAATAATAATAAATGACCTAATCTAATCCAAGTAGACCAAAGAGGTTAATATTTTATTCCTAAGGTTGTGTTTTTTCGAATTATACTTATCCAGTAAATTTATAACATGTTTTAGGGTAATAATAATATCATTTTACCCTTAATTACCATATTTACTTTTAACCGTGGTAAATAAAAGTAAAAAAGTTACTTTCGACCAAAAATTATTATCATATAATTGAACCACATTTTAATTACTTATATAAACTGTGTCTCCTAGATTTTTTAAATTCAACTCACAGAAGCGGTAAAATTAAGTTTTATGTAAATTTGTAAATTCTCATAGGAGGTGGGTAAAAGGCGGTAAAAAGTTCAATAAAATTTTTATATATCTAAAATTATTATAAATTAAATCCAATGATTTATATTGAACATATATAGGTATTGTGTATCTATTTTGAACAAAAATAAATTTAGATAAAAGAAATGATTATTTAATTAAAAATTTAGTTTTAAACTATAACTCAGTGTTTTTCACTATTCATAAAAATTTGAATGTTTTCAGAAAAATACCAAAAAATAACCCGAAGCTAATTTCGATATTCCAAATCCAAAAACAAAGTCCATTCTGAAAGATAAAATTTATAAAATTTTAAAAAGTGGGTATTACTATTCATAATATCTGGTTTGATTGGTTGTGGTGTGTTAAACTCGAAGTTGCGTAAAACACACACTATTGTATTATTCAAAGAGAAGCGTACCATGGAAGCTTGGGGTGTTACAACGCTACTATCAACAATTATAAGAATCAATCATTAAATTATCCTATTCTTGGATGGAGGCATATTGCACTAATTGACACACCTTCTTAAGATATGGAATGTGCGAATTTACATGCTTTAGGGATAAAATTTATGAAATATTGGTGTTTGTGATTAGTTCCATTGGTTTTATTTCACATTTCCTTAAATGAGATTTACCTGATGGAATTAGTTTCTAGAGACATTTATGGACATACTCTAGGGTTTGGATCATACCATGTCGATGGTTTTATTTAATTATCGTGTTTTCATTATGGTGCTGAAGTCATCTAGTTGGTGCAGTTGTTTTGAGGCCCACAAATAATACTTCTGTATATGAGGTTCTAAAAAATGTTCTTCATGATGACATGATCTTAGGTAAATATATCTACAAGAGTATTATTTACAGTAAAAAGAAAAAAAAAGTAACTAGCCCACCGATCAGTGCATCATCTCAAGAAAGAATCATTATTCATCTATTATGAATCAGTAACAAAAATGTCCTTTCTATTATGTATATTATCCCTTTTATAGAATGGTATTTTCATAGTGAGAATTGAATTATTTCAAAGGAACCCTAGTTATGATGGATTTCACATCTTTTGTACCATTTTAATTTCATAGGATAAAAAAATAAAATTACCAGATACATCATCAACTGATTGTTCACATTGATTGAGAGATTCACATTGATTGATAGATTCACATTGTGTTTTGCATTTTCTTTCCTTGAAATAATGTTGTATGGTATCCCCAGGGTTTATAATGCATGACACCAAATGCCTATAATGATTTGGTTACTTTTTCATTAAAATATTTTACATTGGGTGTACCATTCTTATTTACATTAGAGAGATATGATCATTGATGATTGGTTATGGTGGGTTTAGTTATATTTTTAGGATCATTACATGGGATTACCATTTCCATATCCCGTAGATACTTTCAATGCCTCCCACATCTATAAAAAGGTACAAACCTACTATTTGAAACCAGCTGATCATTTTTGGATTTACACCCAAATATGTTTAGAAATTATCATAGTTAATTCCATGAAATTACATCATTAAAATGTAAATATTTTGTATATGTTAAAACCTTTAATTTTGAAAAACAAAATCTATATTCATATCAATAAAGTATCTCTTCTTCCATTACAACAACAACAACTAGGAAACCCTAGCTTCAACCTGCTCTACTAGTTCTGGTTCTATCCATGACACCACTCTATATAATATCACATATACAATCCCATGCCACTATCATCATCATAACCAACATACCATACCATCACCATGAACTTAAACTTCCTAGCCCATATCATCATAATAATTGTAACCCCTTTCTACTGCCTTTGGAATCCACACCCACTTTTCTAACCATACATGTCTACCATTCAAATATATCAATGATCTAAATCCAAAGAGTATTTATACATATTAAATGTATTATTCAATAAAAAATATTGAGGCTACATGGGAAAAATAAAACATTTTGTAATAATAAAATAATATTTGGATTTATCAACTAAAAAAACGATTTAAACATTCACTAAATTCTCATTACCATCATTAATTATCCAAATAATTTAGTAATTAATCTCAAAATCAACAGGATTGCATATTTTTTAATGCTAAATTTTGTTTATTTCATATGGAACAATACTTTAATCATCCTTTTTAATTTATCAACAATGTAAAGGATAATTATTCCATCATACATATTTTAATATAAAAAATCAGTATGATCTTTAAGTTATTATCTAATTTCAAAGCATGTCAACCCTGCTTAACAACTATGAAAATGCACAAAACACTATATAATGAATATCAGTGGAAATATATATATTTAAAAATTATTCAATCTCACATCCCAAATATTTTAAAACTATAATATAAGATAATCCCAAATTAGATAATACTTCTGGATGTAAGAATTTAATTAAATTTTAATATGTGATAACATTCATCTAAATAGATAATTAATTTTCCCATGCAATAGTATCTTTTAAAGGATAAACAAGATGGAAGATGTGTTAAATGATATATTGTTCCTGAATCTTTTTAATTTATCATATTATACCATGATTTTTATTACATTATTTATATGAAAAAATAAAATTTTAACTTGAAATTAAATTGTCATTCCAAGTCTCTAATATGAAAATTATAAAAATAATTTCTGTTAACATTATTTGAGAAGTGTAACACTACCACAATATATCATTTTGATTTTATCAATTAATTATTGGACCAAGACATTCCATTATCAATTTATATATCTTTTAGAAAATTCTGGTAATAATCTTCACTATTATGTAACATCCCATTCTTTATTTTAACTTTATTACAATAAACATACACATTGTCAAATATTGGTATCCATTGTATATGATAATTTTCTAAATACAAATATTTGAATTATGATCAATGTTATTTAATATAGTGCTTTAGATATGAGATTCCAGATTATAAGATACCATTAAATATCGTAAAATGTAATATTATTCAAAATGATCTTCTGGGGAATAAATAGTAATGTTTTAACCAATTTCATCAGGTTATACTATTTATTTGATTTCTTTAAATAAAATATAAATTATCTCTAACTATTAAAAGGAGAAAACATTTTAATTCATAAATTACTATCTGATTGTAGTTGTTATACTTATTGATAATTAATTAACTGAATTTCACAACAAGAATTTATCCTCCTCTTTTATAATTTTTAAATTAGCTCATAATATTCCCTCGTGAAATTATTTTCAATATTTTGTTTAATAATAGATAAAATCATGTATTTAAAATAATAAGATAAAGGATAGTAATTTTTCACTTGTATATAATATGAAGGATACATCATAGATCCCCTGCCTAGATGTTTCCCTTGTAATTCACTGATCCAAAATTGAGGAGAGGGAATGATACCTCATCTGCATGTAACATAGGTTTATGCACAAGGAAAAAGCCCATATCAATGTCATATGAATCAAAAGAATAATGGGAAGAAATTAATATACCAAATTATTTAGTTAAATAGGGAGTAAATTAATCTAGGGGAAGAAATATTTTTTTATTTATTAATATCCGTCCGTTAATACATTGGAAACTCCATAAAATTTTATATTTCATTCCAAATTTAATTTTCCATAATAATTTGGTTGTTGAAATTTAATTTGGGATCCATAAAAATCATTCTCAAAGGATCTTCAAATCAATAAATGGAGTCAAAGTAATCCAAATAATGTTTTTAGGAATAAAAATTATAGAAAAAACATTTCCAGTTTAAAAAAGAATAAAAACATGAAATATGGGTAAATGTCATTACCTATAAATAGGTCATTTATAATGTATAAGGGTAAAAGAGTTTTACCATTAAATAATTTTAGAAACATATTATTAATACTTAATAAATAATTTCAAATTTATTTCCATCCTTAGAAGAAATAAAAAAAATTGTAAAACTAAATATTTTGTTGAAAATATTACATTTTCACTTGAAAAACAAATAATAAAATGATCCATTATAAATTCCAAATTTATCAAACATGTTAAAAATTAATTAAATTGAATTAAAACATAAAAATTAATTCCAAATTTTTTTAATATTTTAAATTACTTACATAATTTATAAATATTTTTAAACCCACATTAAAATTTACAAAAATATTATAAAGAAAAATTAAAATTTATGATATTTCTCTTGAACTACGAGACCTCCAAGAATAAAAAAGGAGAGATCAATAAAATAAAGTCCAATAAAATAATCCCCTATAAATAATAATAATTTTATCATAAATATAATATATTTTAACTAAATACATTCTTATTTCAATCCTTGTAATGAAAAAATGAAAAACGAACCACATCGCTTTGTGGAGGTTGTAGTCCACACATATACATGAGAATCATTATTGTTTTTCCAATGGATGGGAAGGTAAGAAAGAAGATAAGATATTGTAATTAAAAAAATTATGTCATAAATCTCATATATAAACATTAAATCCATCATAATAACCTATCATAAAATGTGGTGATGGAAAATGAATGATATCATTATATTGCGATAATAGTCCATGTGTACGCATGAGCGATAAATTTATTTTTCATTTGATGGAAATGAGGTTGAAAATGGATTTCCCATAAATATATTAACACCATAATATATTTATCATAATAGATTCATCTTGTTATGATATAATTAATATATTTTGGGGAAGTATAAGGATATATAAACTATATAAGTGTTGGGTAAGATAATTAAATATTCTTTGAGAGACCCCCATTGGTCTAAACATTTAGCCTTCACATGATGGATTTAGGGTAAATATTGGATCTCAATAATGAATGTAATGAAGTTATTAAGGTTTTATTATTAGAATATTATGATAAATAGGGAATAAATTATGTGAATTAAGAAAGATAATATAATCCCTTTTATAAGTTAGTGGAACAACAAACATGAAATTTCATGAATGATTTAAATTATATAAATTCAATAACATGTGAAAATAATAAATAATTTAAAATAATTATAAGTTATGATAATACAATGTATAAATATATTCAAATAATAATATGTAGATACCTTTATTTTTAATTAGTACACATATATATTAGCTTAACTCCAGGTAAATTCATTTTGACCCTAACTATTGTAAAAAAATTATTTCTATTTTTTGTTATATATAATAAAACGAATTCCATGTTGATTTTTTTATTATAAAATATATAAAAACCATTTTATAAAATTTAATTTCTGTAATTTAATGATATTAATTTTAGATTAATCATAAAAAAATGAAAATCATCTTTGGATTAATGAATTTTAATGCATAAATCTGAGTTTAAATTAACTCATTGAAAAATAAAAACTATTTGAAGAATGTTAAAATATTTTATTTTATATATATTCTATAAATTTTATTATCATAAATAATATTTTTTTTTATAATAATAAAAATTTATTAAGCACATAAAAACTATATTCTAATGAATAACATTTTATCCATCCAATGGATTTATCTTTGTTTAGAAAAAATTTATAGCTAATAAATGAATTATTATTTATATATTATCAATAAATTTAATTATAACAATATTTATATAGAGAATCATATAAATGTATAAATAAAAATTCATAACAACTAGAATCAGGGGTTTATATAATGAATGATATCGAATAATTAAAAATTATTTCAAAATAAATACATATAATATCTCAAGGTGTTATAACCGTATTGATCATGGTGCACCACCACATTAGATATTTTCACCTAAAACACATGTCAATCTATTTTGTAATGTCATAAAATTTCATATAAAAACTAACACTATTTTCCTAATGATATCAAAAGAAAAAGTTATAAATTAATATTATATAAAAGTAAACTATGCTAAAATTCTCTCCATTGTGGTTTGATCTTCTAGATATATCCAAAATTAACCTTGACCTATCTCTAATTCCTTATACATTGACCCACATCCTCTAATAACTCCTCAAAAATTATCAAACCATATAATTAAAAATAGTTTAAAAAATAGTTGATCTAAATATACCTCAAAATATAGGATCATTCAAAAAATACCCATATATGGGATCGTCATCCTTGAGTTTCTTTTATAATGAACCTCAATAAACAACTTTAAATATGTGAACCACATTTATGAACCCTACTTAAGGTATCCTCTTGGATATTCCCATGATCTTATTATATATATATATATTACGGGAACTATATTCCCATGGAAACACATTCTCACTATGGTCCAAAATATACAATCATGTTTCCTTAAAAGAAACATCAATCTCTAACTCAACATCTTCACTGTCTATCACATTCAATAGGATTATGTCATGCATCCAGTGATGGAGTATCTTAAATACATATTTCATTTCCTAATATCTCAAATTAATTGATAATTTATAATGAAATTTAATAATTAAATCAATTTCCATATATGAGTGGAAAAAATATGACACTAACTTCACCGACATCCTTAACCGATAATGAAACAAATTGGTCAACGACTATATATAAACCCTCCTTTAAAATAACAAAAGGTTATATCATTCAATCTAGAAATGATCATTTCCTCATATGAGTAGTGAACAACCACTTTAAGATCCAAAAAACACTCTCGGTGGTCTACTATAGCATAGTTTGGCCAATAACCATCAAATCACCAACCTCAAACCAACACTTAGGTGAAAGGCATCACAGAAAAAATAAATCACCCCTTGATTTTTTCTAGTTTGAATAGATCTATGTATTAATTTCTAAGAATTTATATTATTCTAAATTATCATATAATTCCCCACAAATGACTAGCAAAAATTCTTTTATCTTTTCCATGACTATAAAAATCATCCTCTTATACTGCATGTCTATCCATAAGTGATACATTGTACTTTTTATCAAAAAGGGTTCTAAAGAATTTCATAATCCTATGCTAAAATATGAATATGAAATGTTTATATTCTTTGATTTGATAAATATTTTTATTACATTAAAGTGAACATTGTTCAACATGTGCATCTTTATCTACTCACCCATAAAATGAGGGACATGGATAGGTAGAATGTGCACATTATCTGTCAATTTTCAACAAAAACCCAAACCACATCCTACCCTATTTGTTTCCTCAAATGACCAATGAAAAATTCCTTGGTCACCTCATCCCACCAAAGTTTTTCATTATAAATGACTGATATAATCTTCTTGGCCACTAGTTACTTGTTTATTCCCTCTTATAGGATAAAAATGATAAACATAGGATATAACATACATCATCTTACCACGAAACTAGTATTATAGAATTAAATTGTTTTATATCTTCACTAATAATGTGTAAAGAACCCATCACTTTGTAATATGATTTCCTCATCAAATATCTCTCCGTTGAAGAACTAAAACAACATTATCATGGATGTAAATCACACATTCAACATCATGGGTTAATCAAAAAATTGTATATACAATGAAAAATGATCAATAATCACAAAAAATAAAATTTTAAACCTATATACAGTTATTAGTGTCCACTATTAAGGAGTTAAGTGCCATAGGGAAAAAATAATGGAATCCCATCGCTCATTTGATATCGATTTATGGAAAAATACCTTTATTTCTCGAACATAAAAACATCCATTTTATTTTAGGGTGGCGGATATTTTCATTATTTGATTTATATAATTAATATCAAAATAAAATAAATTGGAATAAATTATATTGTTATTTTTGGAATAAATTTTTTTTATACTTAAGAATACTTATTTCTAGAAAATCACTTTTTATCAAGTTATGTTGGTATAATTTCAAATTAAATTCTAACAACTATTTGAATTGAATTTGATAAAATTGATTCCATATCTTGAATCAAATTAAATAATATTAAGTGATAAATTTAAATTAATATTTTTATAATTATTAATACAAAAATGATAAATATTTATACATGCATTCAAGTGTAAAAGGGGTTGATTATGGTTAAAACTAATGTGAAATGTATCTAAAATATTCCTAACACATTCCTAAACTCTATTTAATGATTTTAGTTCACAAATAATCATATATGATTATAAAAATGGCCACATGGATCATTTTCAATGATAATGACCAATATACTATTCTAAGTAATGAAAAATAGAAATTTCTAGTCTTTTTTTTTGTATTTTCCAATTGTGTTAATAAAAAAAAACTAATCCTTTAATGGATTTTTTTGATCATTGTGATTTATTTTATAATTTATTTTTAGTGATTCATGATTATATAATCAAAATAAATTCATATGAAATGCTTATACAATATTTGTGATAGAAGTGGAAAAATAAAATATATGGAATTATAAACATTCAATGTAATACTATTTGGATTAATTATGATGTAACATGAATTTTATGATAAATTAAAATTTATAATGGTTGGATGAAGAGTTTAAATTTTAATTTCATGCATATCAGGATGTTTTAAAGTATATAATATAGGAATAGTCCTTAAAAATAAAATTAATAATTTTTTATTAAATGGATTAACAATCATAAAAATCAAGAAAGATGACATTTGGAATGTTGAATTCTAATGAATTTCGTTTAAATACTAGTAACTAAACTATATTCAATATATAAGAAAATTTATACCCCTTAATAATTGAAAAACATGTCACCAAAATAGATGATAAAATGTTGAAACAGGGGTTAAGCTAATGATATAAGAAATAATGTGAAAAAAATATATAAAAATGATTTTTTATGATATTATATCAAAATAATATCAAGTTTAATTCAAAATTTATCCCGTTTGGAATAAAATTTCCAATAATCATACATTATAATATTTCAGTGTTTTGAAAAATTACAAGAGTTACCCTCACCTCACTTATAAAAGTGAAACTTTTCTAATATCTTATATACACCTATTAGTTACTAAATATAAGTTAATAAAAAACCAAATAAACTCCTAATATTCCTCCCAAAATTCTAGGGGCATTTGTTTTGTAAAATACCATGCTTATAGGGCTTAAGGTGTAATGAAGGGGAGCTTGTCTGAATAAAAGGTATAACATTTATCCTAATGTTTTATTTTTATTTCTTATTTACCACCATCAAAAAACATCCAACCATTTTGATATAACAATAAAATTATATCATATATATTATGTTATTATTATTTTAGTGTCTTAACCTTAATCAATATTTTTTTTATATCAAATGATAACTCAAACCATCACCCACATGTACAATGGACTACCACCTAGAAAATAGATGTAAATTGTTTTCCATAACATCATCTTATATATAATTATAATGATGTATTTAATAAATCTATATGATATTAATAACATAATGAACACTTTTTAAAGATAATATATCAATTTTTACCATTCAATCCATTGAAAAATGATAACATCATTCATGAGTATATATGGATTAACACCTCTATGATGTAATGCAACTCATTTTTCATTACAATATACCATTGTTTGAATATAATAATTAATTTAATGAGAAATACTATATTCATTAATATATAATAAGTTTTTAAAAATAATAAAAAACATACATTTTTACCGTAAAATAACCAAAAAGTAAAAATTTTACTCAAGCTTATGTACATCCTACTATCTCTATGATTGAAATATAATTTATTTTTCATAACTATATTACATACATGGTTAAAAAAGAATAATTTATACATTAAATTTGATATATTCCATTCTTAATAATTTGTATAAGATATAATAATATCCTCTTTGAAAATATCAGTCCTACCAATGTTGTTTTGGGATTATGAACTGAACGTCCTCAAAATGCCCAACATAAACATAACTAATAATGGTACTAATTAAAAATTGATAAAAAATTATATAAAATTAATAGTTCTAAATGAATGAACATTAAATATTTTATTAATAATATAAATAACTAATATAATTTTATTATTCTAGAATTAAAGAATGTATAATGGTAGTTTGTTTTAAGTTAATGGATTTATAGCCACAATTTCCTCCCTTTGAAACTAATGATATGTTATGAATTTTTTTATTATTTTATTGTATAATAAATTATTATGGATCCATATTAACAAAATTAAAAATACATTAATATTTTTTTATTCAAAATTTTAATGGTTTAAATGTTATTATTTCATAAAGGACACTTTTACTTATATATATGTTTTAAAAGTTTCAAATATTATTCCATAAATATTTTTATTCTATGTACATGTTCATAAAATTATTATATGGGTATATTTATTTGGAGATAATTGTATTATAATGAAATTCTATTCCTATCTTTAATTAAATTCATTTCTTTTAAAAAGGAACCTTTTTCTATATTTTGTATGGAATTTTTTTAAATTATTTACTAAAATAAAGTGGAATTTTCAATTTTTACATTTACGACGTGAATGGATTTTTTGGAAAATTTTAAAATTTTTTGATTTTTCGATTCCTTTATAAAATTCATTTATTTCATCAAATAAAACCCCACTTTGCATTATTTAAGGTAATTTTAGTTTTTAAAATATTTATTTAATGTAATATGATATATCAATTTCTAAAAACATATTATGTGTTGGTTCTGAAGAATATTATTATGGGTGAGATGGTGGAAAATAAATTTTTATTCTTTTTTGCATGTTGTGGTGTTTTTTATATTTTATTAATAATTGTGGAGGTAGATATATCTCACCAATTAATTTTGTAATGATTTTATTCTTTAGATAATTGTGTTTGAATTTGATCATATATTTCATTTCACTTGTGAGTGTTCTTATAAGGGTTATATAATGATGTTTTCCCATGGGAAAAATATTATTTATATATGGGTTCTAATTATCTCTCATGGAAATTAGTTTATTACGTATCATAAGACGTCGATAACTAGTTTTAAGGAAATTATTATTCCCTTTAGGGTATAATGTGTTGTTTTTAAGAAACAAATTCATGGTTTCTCAAATTAAAAAACCCCTCACGATTATGGATTTCCTTTTACATATTCTAATATGGTGTTTTAATGAAATATTTCAGATTTTATGATTATCCCATGTGTAATTATACTATTATTTAAGTTAGGCGTTTCTTTTGATAATGGATAACTCTATTTTTTGATCTAATTATTTTGAAATAGACTAACAGATTTTTTCCTTCTATAAACCTTACTGATCATTCTGTTATCTATCTACATTTTTAGATTTCATTCATAGGGTTTAAGTATGAGTTGGAAGAATGATGAAGGATTTATATGGAAAATTAAATCATAGTTATAGTGGTAAGAAATTATCCCTAAAAAATATGTGTATTGTTATGTAAGATATTTATTAATTATATAAACACAAACATAAAAGGACCTTGGGTAAATAAGTGATCCATTAATTCCATTTTATTTTTCAAGTTTTGGATGGTTGAAATTGGGTGACATTTATAGCTATCAAATGTAGATATTATACTATTATGTTTTAAACATCTGAACCAGGTTTCTTGGTTTGGGGTAGTAATTGTTGGTATTAGAGTAGAGTTTAGATAAAATTTTGATATTATTTTGTTTTCATGAGAGCTAATATAAGAGTTATAAATATTATATTGGGTTGTTAAATTTTTTTATCACTTGTTAAATGGATAAAATAAAATTTTTTGTCCATAAATTGTCATACCTCAAGTGATTTGCACATTTGATAGGGTTATAAGAAGATTACAATACTGTGGTTTAAATATAAATTTGGGGGTAATATATGATTTTATGTTTAGGAAATTATTGTATATTTCATAATTGGATATATATAATCTTGATGGATTAATAATTTATCATTTAAAATGTGATATTTTCAAAGTTATTAATGGTTAATATAAGGATTACCATTCCCATTAGTATGTAAATTTTGGATATGATACTATTAATAAGTTCACCACATAATAATATTATATAGTGATTTATCATGGTGATTAATAATATTTGGGATATGTTTCATCGGGTTGAAGTTTATATAACAAATAGGATTAAGATTTGATTTAATATAAATGATTATTTGGGAAGAATTTTATTAAATATTTTGAAATATAAGATTAAAGGTATGAGATCAAATTTTAGGTTAATATATTGTTTAATTGTAGAGAAACAATTTTTGAAATTCATATTAATTCTAATTTTCATGGAATGATTTATGTTGAACCATTGGTGTTATTATGGAAATTTTGTAAATTAATTTATTATTTTTATATATAAGGGTTTATTCATTTTGGTTATATTTTTACCTTTATAAGACATTTTGTTTTTAGTTATTTTTTAAAGAAAGTATGAATAACTTGTTATAATTGTTTAAATTATTTTATTAATTAATAACAAAATTTACTTATATAGGAATGAAAAATTCCTCTTCTACACACGTCCTTCGGAGAAAAATATTAGATTGTGATGGAAATTTAATAAATAATTAAGTTATACATGTCAAGTAAGTATATTTTCTTATTTACATATAATATATGGTAATAAAATTCCTTAACTCTTGGAAAAGTATCTTAAAATAATTTTTTTATCAAAATAAATTATTTTCTGTTGAATTGATGGCACTTTTAACACCTCCTTGGTTTATGGATTTTTGGTCATTAAATTTCTTAGGATCATCCAAATTCTTGAGAGCGATGTTCCAATTCTCTATGCATTATTATTTTGGACATTACTTTTCCAACATGAATATATTTTCACATCCCACTAATGTTATAATTTTTTAGAATCCTAGTTTATTGTTATTCTAGATGACCATCATATTTTAATTTACTTTTTTAAATTAAGTTTTGTTTAAACATTTATGAGGTGAGATTTAAATAGAGGTATTTTCAAATGTCAAACTCGGGGATACAATGATCATCATATAATTGTGTGAAAAATATTTTTGAAATGGTGTAGAATGTAATACCCTGAGACTTTAAATGATAAAAATATGTTTTATCTTTTATCTAACACACAATATCAATTTTTTTAAAAAAATGCATTATTATTATTTAAATATTCCTATTTTAATATTGCTATTAGTTTATAGGGTATGAATATTAATAACCCCATTATATATATATATATATCTCAACAGAAATTTATACACTAGATCTTAGGAATTAATAATTCAATTTTTAGTAATGAATTTTTATGTTTCAAAAATATTATTTTACAACAAATATGTCTCTTATTGATTTATTTAAGAAAATATTATATAAACTTTTGGAATATTGGAAAAAAATAAATTTGAAAAAATGATTTTAGGTTTTGAAATCATAATGTAACAATTATATTAGATCTAATTATTGATAATTTTATGTAAAATCTTATTCACTGATGAATAATAAAAAACATAATTTTATTGAATGATAACTTTTTGTATCATGAATTCTCAATGAAAATTTTTAATTTAAAATATTTTAAGGACAAAATTAGTACATTTATGTCCTAAATAATCTAATTATAGTCACTTCAATATATTTTCTAATATATTGGCTACAAAATCTTCCCATACTTAAGAATACATTATTTTTTGGGAAAATCACTTGTCCTTGTGTTTTTTCAGAATAATTATAAATTTAATTATACTACTTTTATATATTTAAATATTAAAATTGATTTAATATTTTAAAGAAGAATAATTAATATTTTTAAATATTTTCATATTAACTTTTTTTTATAATTAGTAGTATCAATGATAAGTTTTTATAACCATAATAAAGGGTAAAACATATTAATTAAGCATAAAATAATTATGAAAATGAATTAAATATACCTAAAACTTTTCTATACCATATTGTACAAGTTTATTTCCTCTATAATCTTTTTGTATTATAAATTATGGTCACTAGTATCATTTTTCATTTTTTCTGACCAATACAATATTTTATGTAAATGAAAATACAAAATTTCACTCCCTTTATACGACATTCTCTTATATGTTCACATGGGGATAAAAAACATTTTAATGTAATATTAATAGTTATTTTAAGTATAATAAAACAATGATTATAATTTTATTTTATTTATAATATTTATTTATTATATATTTTCCTTTAATGCTTATACAACTCTAATATAGTTATTGTGCAAGTACTATAATAATTTATATAATTATTTTTTTAAAAAAAATAATTTTTTTGAAGAAAATATTATTTTTGGGATTATGATTGGTGTAACATGAATTGTATGGTTAATAATAATGTATAATTTTTGGAAAATAAATTTATATAATAATTTTAAACACATATTGTGGTATTTGGAAGTCAAGATATCTGAATAGTTGTTAAAATGACATTAATGATATATTATGTTATATATTATTTTATAAAATGTATTTAAAATAGTAATAACAATGAAAAAAACGAATATAATAGTATATAGTCTAATATTTATTTCATGATCTAATTATGAACTAATGTTTAAATTATATGTATTTTTAGATCATTTACTTCTTAAATGACGTGTAACAATAATTAAAAATAAAAAGGAGAAATTGGGGGATAAACTGAAGAGATAATGGGTAAAATGAACTAAAAATTTGACTAAATACTATTAAAAGTATTTTTTATCCCATATCATTTATAATTCACATCTATTTCAGTTTGAAACAACATTTCACTTAATTTTACGTATATAATATTTTAATGTTTTGATAAATTATAGGAGTACCCCTCCCCTCAGTTATAAGAGGGGACCTACGCTTCTCACATTATTATACCATTTGATAACTCTACAATACATAGGATCTACAAACATAACATCTTAAAACCCTTATATAGATATTAGAAGTCTTCATTTTGGTAGAATACCCTCTTTAGAGAGATTACGGTGTAATGAAAGGGAGGTTTTTTGAGAATGTGGTACAACTTTTAACCAAATGTTTTAGTTTTATTTATTCTTAAACCACATACAAAACACTACTAAAAGTTGTGATATAATAAAATGATTATTTATAATATATTTTTATTTTATTTTGTTACTTCCATAAAATTAAATTACCCCATTCTTATATAAATAGTAAATGAAACAATCATACATGTGTACGAAGGACTACTGCTTCATGAACCGATATACTTCATTAACCATCACATATTTTAATGAATGTATATAATAATAGATATAATAAATATATTTTATAATTATGAGGTAATTATAATTATTTTATGACAATATATACCCATTTTCATACATTTTTATCCATTGAAAAATGATAAAATCATTCACGCGTACGTGTGGATTACCACCTCCACGATGTTACATGGTTTTTTCATTAGTACATAACATGGATGTTATGAATAGATTTATTTAAATATATAATAAAAATTTCAACATATAGTTATAATTTTTTACATCGAAAATTATATATATATTCATTCCACTGTTTTCATTAAAAATGGAAACATTACACACACGTACAGATGGACTAATATCCCAATGATTGTAACATAATTAGTTTATCAGAAAAATCATAAATAATATTTATACAATTATAATTAATGTATAAAAATGAATATTATTTCATGATTATTATTCTAGATATGGTGTAATAATGAACTATTTGACAACATTGATCTTATCAAAGCTATTTTGGGATTATGAACTAAACATCTTCCAAGCATCAGTGGTAAACATAACAAAAAATGAAAATAAAAAAAACATGGCCCTAAATAATATTAATTTGATAGAAAATGGGATTAATAATGGAAATTAACCATAATAAATTTAATAAATAATATACTTTTATTATTTTGGAATAAAAAAATATATAATGCAAGATGCTTTAAATGGTAATTGATTTCTATTAAAAAAATCCATTTCATTGATAATTATTCTATTTTATGAAAAAAATTTGTGGTGTTTAATATGGCCATATATATTTTTTTTACAATAGAAAAAACATATTCATTTTTATTTCATTAGATTTTAATTGGTTAAAATTTAATCAAGTCATAAGGGAAACATTACGTTAAAAAATCATTTATTTGTTAAAACAATATATTTTATAAATTTATTTATTCCATTTATATATTCTTAAAATTATTTTTGGGATTTATATATATTTATATAAATTAATTATAAATAAAGTTTATTTCATCTGTTTATTTTATTTCAAGGGTAATTAAATTAAATATTTCTGTGTATTTTATATTGAATGTTTTGACATTCATTACAATAGAGAAAAAAGAATATTATATATAAAATTATAAGATATAAATATATTTTATATCCAATATAAATATTTTTTGAAGTGTGGATTCATTTATAAAATTCAGTATTTTATTTAATTAAACACAATCCGTGTAATTTTTCTAGAAACATTAGTTATGGAAAATTTGGTTTTAAAGAGATGGGATATATCAACAACAAAAAATTATTATAAATTAATAAAGGATATTTTTATGAGTTTTATTATGGAAATGACATATTATAGGTGTCTTATGATTTTTATGGTCCTGGTATATTTTTTATCCTGATCGGTGAGCCCAATATAACTCCTTAATTAATTGGGTAACGATTTTGTTCTTTGAGAATTATGTAGGCAGTTAATCATACTGGGTTATACACTTTTAAGTGTTCTATGAGGTTGATATACCAAGTAACCTATATGATTTATTGATGATTACTAAATCATTTTATTTGAAAGGAATTGATTTAAAAATGAAATCAAAATATAATTTGTTTTAATGAAATGATTATCCCATATTAGGTAAGAATTTATATTTTTATGAAAAAAATCATGGGTTCTGATATATTAAAAAGAGCCAAATTATTATGATATTGTATTTATTTTTTCATGTAATTTTTTTGCAATAAAACAGTTCTACTATTTATATAATTTCATGTATTAGTAGATTTTCGTTTAATATCTATGTATGTTATGATAGAGAGAACTTTCTATTATGATCTCATGGTTTTGAAATGGATGAACAAGTTAATTTATCAAACTTACCTTACTAAGCTTTTTGAGATCATACCATATTTTATTATATTTTTTGTATATTTAAAGATGAGTTAGATAAATTAAAAAGACTTGATATGGGAAAATAAAATCATGGTATATTGAAAAAAAATATTACTTAGATACATTAGTATTATTATATAAGTGTTTTTTTTGAATTCTAAAAACTCCAAACTTAAACATTCCTTTTGTATGTGGGTAATAAATTATTTTCAAATTATGTTGTTTGTTTTGGATGGTTTAAATTTGGTCACATTTTTTTTGTATTAAATCTAGAAATGTAATGATTAGGTGTTTACCACCAGATATGAGTGTATACATTAGTGGTTATTATAATAAGTGACCAAATGATCCTCATATATCAACAAAAATACTAACAAAACCATAAGTCCTCCCAACGAATAGTTTTAACCTTTATTAGGAAAAGTGGAAGCAATTTTTAATAGATATAATAATTTATTTGAACTCATCAAATATAGATCCACACTAATAATTCCTTTCGAATCTCACTTCTTTCTTTGTCAGAATGGTCAACAGAATTTTCATGTGAGAGTTATATTCAATCACAAATCTATAATAATTTTTTTAAAAATTAAATTCATTATATTAAAAAAATTATTTGGTTATAGCAAGATTTCACAACCACCATTTTTTTAAAGAGATATTCTTACCTTAAATAAAATATTCCAAAAAGAGAACATAAAAAATCCTAAATTGAAAAAAATAACATAAAATAGAGTTTATGTGATCAAATAATATGTAACACAACCACAATGTTGTATTCATGAATATATGGAGTCTTTTAATATACCATAGTAAAATTAGTAAACACCATAATGATGGAGTCTGGTAGGTATAAAAATGGTTCATAATAGCCTTGAAAATTCTTTGAGAATTCATCAAAAAAAATCAAACAAAATTAATTGATATCGACCATACTATCCCTAAAAATAGTATTTTCTATATCCTCTCTCCCAACTCAGAGTGGATGATAGCATGATTGAATATCAATCATCTAGAATAGATTGGATCCCCATAAGATTTCAAATAGGCCATTTAACTTTGATAGTGGATATATATTATTAACTATAACATGGTTAGGATTATAGTAATCCATAAAAAGTCTCAATATATCATCACCATTGTTTAATCAAATTGGATAACCGTATGTTGTGATACTTGGGTTGATGAAATTTTGCTTCCTTGAGGTCTTCATGTTATTTCATCTTCCCTTTCAAATCAGTTGGCTCCATCTGATAGAAGATATTGGTATTGTCTCAACGCCTAGTATGAGATAAATAATGAAAATAATATTTATCATAATAGGTAGTCCTGGTAATATTTTTAGAAAAATAACCTTCAAAAATAAAATATTGGTTTATATATTGATGATTAACTAAAAATTATAATGCTTCCACTTGTATTGTAATGGATACGAATTAAAACTGTAATTGTTCATATCCACATTCCTCAAATCCCATTAACCCATAAATGTAATCTCTTATCTAATTATCCAGGTGAATTACACCCATGTCATGTATTGATAGATGTAATCCAAATTTTTTTTCAATCCATCCAACCTAATGATAACATTAAAACTAGTTATATACCAAACAAAGAAGTTCCACACGTGACCACAATGTATTTCTACTATTGAGCATCATGGAAATCTCTTTAACTTCTCTAACATACTATTGGGATGCATATAATTTTATAAAACACCAAAATAAATTTCCACAATTATCCCAAAAATATATATAAGAAACATTTAAAAAAAGTAATTGGATATCCTTTAGTCAATATGATAAATCAAAACTGTAGAAGAAACCTAAAAAAATACCTTTTATGGTATAATGACCTACTACACAAATATATAGAACATGTTTAATTATAAATACTATTACTTTTATATATTTATGACTCTAAACTATAAATCCCTAACTTAATTGATGAATTATATCTTAAGGCGTCTTTTGCTGCCACCTCAATGATCCTTGACCAACTCCCTATCTTGAATTTTCAGATAATTCTCAATTATAAACCTACTAATGGCCAAAAACCAATTATAAGAAACCTTAATAAAACTTAAATATATGAAAAAAAACATCCCTAGGAATCATCACATAGAAATATATTATATTCCCCCTCATAATATAAGCATGGAAATCCCCTATTGAGTTAGTATATAAACTGCATTAATGGAATGACAACTTAATTTGAAAAATTATAATAAGAGATCCTTATAAAAGAGGATGTGATATACCTATTCAATATCTCAATTACCTCTTAAAACCCTATTACATTTTATTATATTCTTTATTCATACCACTCATGGAGGCTCCATTACACAAACCCATAAAATTATGAAGGTATGCTATTTCATTACCATCCTCTAAGATCTTATCATCCATTATATACATAAATACTACCTTTGATTATGATATCATATTGTAAGTTCACATATAGACCCTTAAATCATTCATAAGACTAATCATGAACTTTTAGAATATATAGAACTCATTCCCATCAAGCAAGGCAGAAACTGTAATGAAACTAATAAATTGGGATGTTAATCATTCATTGATAATCCCCCCTAATGGTGATCCCAAATATCATGATCTTATTCAATATTATGTTACATAGGCAATAAATCCTTAAAAAAGTGGTACATAATTTCCTGTTATAAAAATATTCCCATGCCTCCTAGCTTCCATAATTACATTCCACCATATTATTATAGGAACATGTTTTTTAAAAGCTTATAGTTTTACCCATAACTCATTTTGAATATCTATAAACTCAATAATGACTATACTAATCTTAATATATTATAGGGAATATTAAAGACCTATAGTTCCTTGTAAGTATACATGATGAAATATTTTGATGAATCATCATAATTTTACTATAGCGGATCCACCCTGATATAAATATCACCGACTAACCATTATGATACCAAACTCCCCTTCATGTATGGGATCTTCTAGTTGATCCATACTAACATTATTAGAATCAATATCATCTTCTCCCTACTATTTGGATAGAGATAAAAATGTTACATTTTTAACCATTAGTCAATCATCAAAGATATCAATAGATGGCTCTGTGGGATTCCATCAATGAGTATTTTTTTAAAGGATAAAAAATCATTCAGAAACAACTCACAAAAAATAAATCTCAATATAATTTTTGAGGGAATATGCACACACTAAAAAAACTTTTCAATAAGATCCCACAATCTACCCCTGGTAAGACACCCAAAGAGTTTACTTTGAGAAGCTCTATAACACCCCAAACCACTTTCCCATTCCATAATCCCACATAATTCATACTATCACATAATTGAACATTATATGAAGCTATAAAAAAATTATTTTGTTTTCAATTAAATATATTCCATCAATAATTTATTTTAGATGACAAAGTATATTTTTTTTTATTAAAATTGAATTAATTAAAAACACCTTTCCCTTTTTTCAATTGATCTTGAATCACATAAATGTATGTTTATATTACATGATCCAATATTCCAACATGATTCATGAACTCACACGTCCTTTCCACCAAAGATAAGAATATGATCACTAATCCAGAACCAATACCATATAATTTATTGAATAATTAGTAAACCATAATCACAAAACTAAATAATATCTATCCCACTAGCTTGGAGATTCATGTGTCCATTATAAATGGATTTTCCAGACACAAGAATATTTTCTAAACTGAATCATAGACATATTAACTACATTATAACAAGTCCCAAAATAGTAAATGAAGAAAAAATGAACGTGAACCCATTTTATAATGACTCAACCTGATTAACTTGGTCTGAACTAAAACACCACATAGATTCATGTATACCTCCCCATATGATAGAGTTAAGAAACAAGGGGAATGAGCCTTAACTGTAAATTGAGGTGAGTTTTTCCTTGATATATATTCATGAAACAAAATTAAAATTTCGAGTATCTATGTCTATATAAAAGAAAATATGCAATCAAAATTATATATTAAACATATAAATAATATCAAATGTACTAAAAATTGAACCCCGGTATGTCATACATATTCAATCAATTGAAAGATTCTCATATATGGTAGATCAGTGTATGTTGTATATTAAAGGATAAATTAATAAATATGTACTACTGAAAAGTGATCATAGTTTAACTCAAGGTGTATCCTATATCTATAACTTACTCTCCCACTCTGGAATACGACATAGTGTCCTTCACCTTACCTGGATACAAGGAAATAGCGTCTAACTACACACCAGGTTTCCTATATAGCATCTATGTATAAGAACTCATCATGAACCCACCAACAGTTCGATATCAAATGTGATGATATATATATATATATATATATATCGGTGTGTGTATAGGATTAGACATATTGATGGTAAATAACTAAAAAAATAACAACTCCCCAATTTTAGGTCGTCATATTCTAAGTATGCCACCATGAACCTCAAACATAACTAATGTGATTGATATTGGAGAAAGAGGGATATAATATTCCAAATACCTATCATTTATATCATAAGAGGATATCTGAAGATAGTTTAATATATCAAACCCATTTCATAAACTAAACCTTCCCATTATTTAGTGTAATGTATCATGTCCAAATATCTTATACACATGTAATTATATAAATTGTTATTGAAAGGATACAATATATTCAATCTCCCATAAAATTTCATGAAACACACTATTGAGGTATTGTCCAATAACACTCCCATATACTAAACATAGTGGAAGAATAGTTGAGAAAGGACTCATGTATATAACTTCCACTATAGACCAAACCATTACACCTCTTAGAGAAATGATCCCTTGGAAAAGAACTACCTCATTTAATCATATAACTGGTAAAATAATCACTGAAAACCAACACTTAAAGAATCTTTTATTGCACCATATGTGCTCATATAATTATTAAATAATAAGTCTATAAGTATTTGGTTCACTTGATTCCTGTTAAACTCATCCCATATTAGTACATCACTTTTTATATTTCATATAATCAACCCATTCTTCTTTTAAGGTGTCCTAGAAATCTACCCATATAAAAGTATGCATTTCTTTTAGTACTACTAACAATAATAGGAAAATAAATTTATCTATAATTACAAATTGATGAAATCCCTACATCAAATCACAATATCTAGTATGGTTTGTTATTAACTAAGTCAATAAAACATAGTTCTATGCTATATGTAGTCAATTATATCAATTGGAATCAATTGAGTAATTTCGATAACTTAGTAAAAATAATTTTATACATATGGATACATTTGAATAAATGATGGGTCCCAAAATACTTTAAAAACAATAAAATGTTGTACATACTTCCTACCTCAAAATTTAAAAAATTATCAATTGGTAAGGCATAGAAATATTTTTGTTCAATCCAATAAATACAAAAAAAATATTGAAAAACAATTTAATTTTTTTATTTTATGTGATAAGGGAAGAAGCACATAGTTTTTATGATATATAGGGATATTATAAGGGTTTACCTACATGAGGAGGACTAACCCAAATGATAAGGCTTTAATCAAATATAAAATGAGTATATAAGGTGATCTAAAATAAAACATTGACACTAAAGGTGCTTGTGGAACATGGATGGGTTTGTGGAGAGAATAAAATCATTTTATCAGTTTTTTACAATTTAACAATTCAATGAATGTATATACTAAATTTTGGTAGGATCCTTTATAACATGAACCGATATTATATGATAGAAATATCCATTCATGGAATCTTATATTTTTGTGACCATATTGGGTATGGAACAATACCCCTTTCTAAATTGGCACCCAAAAATGATATCCTCCATTTATGTTGTGACCTAGGCTATTATAAGGAAGCATCCCCTTTTGTGGAGTGATATATAGAATACACTATAAATTAACCATGAACAACACCATATTATACTACAACACACAATTTCAAGGTGATAAATGGAATATAAAAATCATTCATGTTGAAATAGGTATAATTATATGCATATAAAAACATAAAACCCTATATCTCCTATAATAAGAAGGAACCATTGAATTAAACTTGGTTAAAGAATCATTGTTTCAAAAAACACATTAAAATTGATTATTTTAACAATGTTTCCATAGATAGTCACATTTGGTCTGTTTGTGTATTATTTAATCTGAATAAAATACAAATCCATTTATCTCAACTTGAAAATGGGATATTGATCAAAAATATTCTAGGTATATTAATCTACTAGTTTTTTTATAAATCGAATTATCGAGGCTAATTTTATATACTGATAAAAGGTGATCAAATATTTTATGAAAATACATAGAAAAATAAATTAATGAATCCCATATTTGCGAATATTCAATCCAATATTGAGTTTATAGTAGTTGGGTAGGATATATATACCCATTATCTCATTTTTAAGCAATGTAATAATTTACTTGGATCTATCCCACAATTTTATCACATGTGTTTGAATTATTCAATTATTGTATTATTGGGAGATATTGTTTTGAAAAAACACCATTTACATTAGTGATATATTCATCACATTTATGTCTAATATTACAAGAGGTATAGAAACCAACCCTATAATAACAAGAAAACATATATTACACCCTACCCTTCCTTAATGTGTGAAGTTTTTTTAAAAATATGTGATATTATTTCTATATTTCCCCAGAAATGGTATGATTTTTTAAAATATTCATAAAATCAAATTTTTAGTGTAAATATATATATTTACATGATTTTTGGATTCTATGTATAGGGAATTTTTTTCATAAAATTTATAGAGGGTAGTTTTGGAAAATATATTGGAAAGATCATGGGTTTGGAAATTCTATAGAGGTGTTGGAACTATTAGAACAATTTTCAATCTAATTTTTGTTAGTTGGATTGATTAATGGAATTTAACAACTATTTTTGAGTATTTGGTGGCATTAGGTAATACCTATTTGTTTTAGAAATTGAATGAACGTGTTTGGATTTTTTTCAGTATTTTCGAGTTTTGGTAGTTTTTTATATAATTCTCGAAGTCATATGTCTTGAATATAGAAGATCTCCATCTGATGAGTAAGAGGAACTCTATAAGGGGTTCATAAAATACTGTGAAGACTAAAGAAATTTATCTTAGTGTATATAAAAAACCCCAATGAGAAGTACCTATTCTATAGGAATACCAAATTTGTTATAATTCATCTCCTTTTGAAAGAATGACTAACTAATAGAAGCATTGTAATATGAAATAGGTCTCTCGATAGGGGATTCTGATGCATATGAGGGCCTTATATATAGAAATAAAATAAAGGGTGATATATAAGAGGAGTTCCTTAATATATAATATAACACAACTTTTATGAAATGGTCTAAAAATAATCAACATATGGAATCAAATTATAATATAGAATAGGATTGAATTAATATGTGACAGTTAGTTCCACCTATATTTGAAACAAGTTTCTTATAAAGAGTTAATATTATGTTTGGGTACCGAATAGAAAAGTCTATTCCCCTTTATGGATTTTATTTGTGTTGGGTTCCCTGCATATTTATGGGGTTGAATATAGTAACCATGGTTAATATATGATTTATTTGAAGAGAAGTTAAAAAATAGGTTTGATATCATTATATATAATATGTTTATTGAATGTCTTACATATAGTCCTTGTGGGGGGTTATATGTAAGAGGTTGGATCATTAAAAGGAATAATGTTTTAAAAATTTACAAATGTTTATAAAGTTATTTAATATTAATAAAATTCCAAAATAAAATTGAGTCACTGGAAAATAATGACAGTTTACAACCACTATTGTGAGAAACCTAACCAGATTAGAAACTTTCCCCTACCACCATCTACATGTGAGATCCCCTTCTATACATTATGGATTCACGTGTCGTTCGATCTAAGTGATTGATAATAGAATGTATATCAATTTATATACTTTAAATGCAATTTGTTACTCACACACTAATTATAAATGATTATAACTTATTTTTTGGATTTTCCAAAATATTATTTGATGTATGATTACCAGATGGTATTTAATGAGTGAATACAAATAATAATAAGGTAGTTAGTTCCTCAAAATTATTTTAAATTATTTATTTTTCCATTGTGTATGTAAATTGTGGTCATGCATACATAGACGATGCTTGAACTATTACTTTAACAAGTGATTTTTATTTTTATTTCTTTTGAAAAATAACTTTTTCCAGTTACTAGATTCCCATTCATGGATGAAAATATAGGTATTTGGATAACATATTAGGTGAGGATTATTTTTCCTAACAATAGAATATAAGAGGAATTTTGAGGTGTTCTTTAAAAGGAATGATAGTACTATAAGATAATACATATAACCTATCAGATGATATTTATGGTGTTTGTTAATGGTAGACCTAAAGATTAAGCATAAAGATTCATGGTGTGTGGGTGACCCTCTTGAAAAGGAAAAAATGGGTTACCCAGAGTCTCAATATGACTTGACTTATAAATAGAATTTGTAAAATATGAAATTATAAATGTCAAAAACTCTAATAACAGTTATATATGTATTATATCTTTAGCACTACGATCATGTCTATTACTTTGGGTTCTTAACTATATTACTTACATTTTTAGGGTCCGAGGGTGTATGCCCATGGGTTCTTATGGATGTGATCATTTTTCTAGGGAGGTGTGTTAGTATACCCCTTTTTTACTAATGATGTGATTATATTTCCAAGGTGGGTCTTGATAATGTTTTTGGTTCTTAATGATATAATATACCTATAAATTCTAGGGATGTAAATGATTCCCCATTGATGCTATATATCATTCTCAGGAATATATGACACTAGATGATGTAGGATTGGTCAATCTTGAGTGTCACCTTTGATCCCATGGATTGAAAATCGTTATTTATCATGTTTTCATTTATTTGTTATGGAGGATAATCATTAACCTTGTATCAAAAGAGATGTATTTAGGGACATGATTGGTGGTACCCCATTTTTATTTACACATACACTTACTCAACTATCATGGTTACCTGATTATATTTCATGGTTGTAGAAGATTAAAAGAGCATGGACCCTTTGATTTTTTATGATATACCAATGGGAAGTCATGATTGGTTCTATATGGATTATATGACTCATAAATAAACCACTTCGATATTGAATGTGTTTTGTATGGTGTTTATTGTGTCTTATTGTGATGTCATTTATCTATTATCATTTGAATTATTATTATTATAATTATTGTTGTTGTTATTGTTGTTGTCGTTATATCACTTAATATGGTATGATGGTTTATTGTCTCCATGATATTACACTAGTACATGACTTATTATTGGCATCATATTGTGTATGGGGACATATAAATGATGTCATCTAGCACTCTTGACTGGTTAATATAGAGTTAACTAGAAGTAGGACATAACAAATTTGAATCTAATCATCTTTTTTTACTTTGTTTTACTATTTCAGAAATTTATAAAGGAGTTAGGATGTTGTCAGAACAAGTTATTGTCTAAGAGGTTGTAACACAAGTATTATGGAATTCCTTGTTACCTACGATGTGACAATTTTTTTATCATTTTGATTATATTAAATCATATGGGGTTTTAATCAAGGGTTGTGGATTTATGATTTATTGGGTTTTTTATTCTATTCTAGATTCATAAAAGGGTGTATGTTTAGGCATTATATTATGCATGTAGGATTCAAGAGACATTCATCTCATAGCTCCTGATATGTTAATTTTATTACAATAATGGGGTTGGTTATTTAATGTTTCACCAATATGTTATATATTGTGTTCTTATATAACTTAATGGTGGTGTCTATAATGCCCAAAAAATATAATGTAGGAACATTGTATTAAATAACATATATAACATTAAACACCAACAGTGTAAGGGAATGTAATTACCCAAAAACTTGTAACATATTCAATATAATCTGTAGAGTTCAATTCATAAAATAACGAGATAGTGTATGTTGCACGCAAAAACACGTTTCTTTAATGGATTGTGTTACACATAAGACCATCAATTATGGAACCATAATATATTATTAATAAATTATTATTTAATATAATAATATATAAAAAATATGTTAAATTAGCCATTATGAATATTATTAACAAACTTATGAAATTATATGTTTTACAAAAATATTAAATTAATTCGTTGGTAATAAATTTATTATAAATTAATACAAGAACAAAATTGAACATAAAGGGAATATTTTTATAGAAAACTATTTTTACGCTCAAAAATTTATTTTATCATAAAAATATTAATTATTAGGTGATATAAATTTAATTTCTATTTTATAAATTCAAAAAAAATATTTTTTATATTCAACCAATAGATTTTATATACCTAAGTTAAATTCAAACCAATGTTACACATAAATACTATATTTTTATTAACGTAATTTTACCACCTTTTAATAGGGAACCTATTTTATTTCCAATTTATGGTAATATTATAAATATTATATGTCAATATAAAATTAATCATTTAATGTGAAAATTTAAAATTAAGTTAGGGTGAATATTTGGTATTGTTATGTAAAGATACATTTTTAATGAATAATGAAAATATTGAAATATAATCAAAAACCTTTTTAATGGAATTTTTTTATAAGGTTAAATAATAGTTAAAAATAGTTTAAATTTTTAATTAGATAAATTTTTTATTAGTTAATTCAATTTATGTCATTGGAATCAATTTTATATTGAAATTAGAGATGAAAACCAATGATGATTTTGAATGCATTTACATTTAAAACCAGAATTGTCATCCTCTTTGTGGGATTAAATTTAAATTCATTTCAAAAATTTATATGATTGGAATTTGGAAAAATTAATTCTATATTTTGAGTAATGTTGATTTATAATTTCTAATATATACAATATATTTTTTGTTAAAAAAGATTAGTGATTGTTTTTAAAATTAATTAGAACGAATAAGGTGAAATTAATCTTAACAAGGGACTAAAACATAAACTTAAGATCCAAAATGACCTAGAAACTTGAAAAAAATCCATTATATGGTCATATTTTTACCCCATACTCAATTAGATATAATTTTTACCATTATTCGATCCACATGAAATGGAAAAAACGTGGGTAGAATTCCCTTTATTAAAATTAAAAAGAGTGCCACTCCTCCTCCAATGTAAAAATGCCTCCACTCTTCCCACATCCTGAAATCACTCAATACACTTTTCCTCTCACATGATATTACCAAATATATTCACATAATCCCTCCAATAATCCTATAATACTCTTTTTTAGAATAAATAAACCCAATAAATCCTTTTTTTGGAAACCAAAATGTCTTATCCATATATGATGTAACATCTTTCCTCAAGTTATTTAATTTTATTACATTTTTCACCACCTCACCCCTATTTATTACATTATTATACAAAAACACCTGTATACCAAATATAATAATATGTTTTAATCAGATGTTATATACCTACACTTACACACACTTCCATCTTATGGGTAATGAACATACCATTTATTTGTGCGATGAATTATTGCCTCACGAAATAAAATTCTTCATTTATTCCTTTACTATCTTTCGTGGTTAGGTATAATGAAAGAAAAAAATATTTATATATGATATATATTATACTTATTAATTATTTATTCTTATGTAATTATTTTATAGCAAACACCCTTATACATTTCATTTTGTGTAAATGTGAAAAAATCATTTGTGGAAGTGTGGACTACCGCCTCCTAAAAGCGATGTGATTCAATCACATGATACCTAGAATGTTTAAAAGAAGGTTTTAATTTAACATATTTTACTCAATAATATATAAAATAAATTTCTGTAAATATAATATATATCATTTTATTTATCAACCTTTCACACACTAAAAAGTGATAACATCGATTGTGGACGTGTGGACTACCACCTTCTCAACATGATGTGATTCATTTTACATCACTAGAATTTTATATAAATGTATATATGATCATATAACATGATTTTTATTATATAATGATCATTCTAAAATGATATAGTTTTAGTCACCTTATTTCTATAATGATTATTGAAATATGGGAGTGTTGGACATGCGTATGTATGACCTACCGTCTCGATGACTATAACATTAGTTCATTTTTAAATAAAAAATTAATTTTTGGTTTTAAAATTATAATTTTTTTATAAATAAATTAAATATTCCATTATTATTATTTCTGAGTTGATTAATAATGGCCCCTCTGACCACAGTTGACCTAAAAAACGTTTTTTGACACATAAATAGAATTCAGTCAAAAAAAATGATGAAAACTTAATTGATTATGTAGTTTTATAAAATATGGTACAATGTGAAAATAATAATAAACATGAAAAGGACATCATGAAATAAAATAATTAACATATGTTTTTCATTCAGGAATATAAATACACATGAGGAAAATCGGACGCGAGGTAAGTTATTTTCAAATAACTTTTTACATATGTAAGTTGAATGTCAAATGCACCACTTACTTATTTTGTGTGTTGTATCTACTAACCCTTCTGAAATATCATACCATTAATAATTTTATTTTTAAATTAATTATAAACATTCATTCAATGTTATTCATTCACGAGTTTTATGATTTAAAATGTTTCAATGTTTTATAGAACATTTATATGAACCCTTCATTTTCCATATCACTTATTATATTCATTTTTTTATCAATTTTGGGTTTATATTACATATGAGTGGATACCCAATATTGAAAAAAATTGGGTATTTACAAAAAAATACAACTCTATTTAACATATAAAATGATATTTCTTCTCCTTACTTAACCTCACACACAAATCATTAATTTTATTTCCAAAACACTAAAAATTAATATATTATATACACCTATATAAATTAAATATTTTTTTTAATTCTAAATATACAATCATACAATGCTTTAATACCCTTTATTAAAAAGATAATCTAAGAAGTGAGATACAGGTTTGTAACCTCCATTTCTTACTTTTATTTTTTATGTTCCTTTAGTATTTTATAAATTTATCATCAATTTAAATTTTGTATAATATTGTTATAATTATTATAATTTAATATAATTTTAACGATTTTAAAACCACTAACCACCCTCCCATCTCCATTTAGGATTAAAAAATAAATGAATCATGCATTGTGCAGATAACAACCTCCACAACACAACATGTTTCATTTTACTTCACCATATTACAAAGATGCATATAATTTATAATTTAATAAATATTTATTATATTATTTATCTTTTATATATTCTAAAATTAAAAACCATGTTATTCCTTTTACTACTCTGTTGAAAACCAAATCATTAATCGTGTGTACATGTGGATTACCGCCTCCATAGAATTACTGATTTTTCTTCTTTTAATCTTGTCTATAAAAAGATTTTAATGAGGATGGGATTAAATGATAAATATAATATTTATGATATAATTATGTTTATTGATTGAAATATTTCATAACATATAAATTATATGACAAAGAAAATAATATCATTAATTTAATCATTTAAAATGAACAAACTAAGAGGAAAAAGATCTCTATTTTTTATATAAATAATTTATATAAATAATATAATAATTATATTGATTTAAAATTATAATATATTAAATTATTAAAAATTAAATTATATAATTTTTAAATAGGTCTAATGATATTGTAACATCATCACCAAATAATCATCCATTAATCATGGTATGTTCATGTTTAAGTTAGTTTGGCTACCTTGTTGATCAATTTTATGAAATAATTTCATGGATGATTACAATATTTAATTTATTATTATAATATGAATAAATATATATATATTTTGAATGTAAATTTATTTCAACATTTAACATATTAATTATGAAAACACTTCTAATTTATTAAGAATCACTTAAACTGGATCATCCACAATTTCATATTCATGAATCGTAACAAAAACATCCTTGAGATTAGATTATAGATTAATAAAATATTTTGGGATATTTATTAATTTTCTCTATATGATATAAGAATTATTTATTTTTAAATAATAATTCATACCAACAAGAATTTTAAACAACCAGTTCGATGCGATAAATATGAAATACACGTATTTTTGAAAATAGGAAAACTATCTTATATATATATTATGAAAATAGATGTGGAGTTTGAATGATTATATTTATTAATAATTTTATTAGGTACAAATTTATTATAATTAATTTAATCATTCATGAAATTTGGTTTAAGAGAACAAATGGATTAGTACGGAGGTATGGGTTTTCGTCTCCAATTCCTCTATTTGAGACATGTTTTTTTATTTTGCACCAAATTTCATTAATGTGATGTATATACTAACTATTTAAGATGTAATATCATGAATTATATTTTAATAATTAAATATTATGTTCAATTACAACACCTTTCCCTTAAATAGAAATTTTATTCTAATTTTTCTTAATCTATAAGGGGTTTTCATCTCAATTTCTCTTCATTAATACATGTGTTAATGTTATGTAAGAATTTATTGTCTCGAAGTTGTATATAATTTTGAAAATTTAATTTTACAATCTCCATGATTTAAATCATGGGATATATATATATATTATTTTTAATCTCCCTATGTGTTTTCATTCAATGATTATTAAAGATATTATGGATTTGATAACTCAATCACCATTCATTGAGTTACACTCAACATTATTGAACATTATCATTGAAATATTGTTATAATCATCCATATAATGATATTATGTTATAAAAACTCATTATTTTATAGGTAAATATGTTTTATATCCATTAATTCTATCAGGATGATTTTATTTATATGGTTTGAGATTATGAAATAAATTCCCATGTTTTTTAATGAACCTTTCTATTCCTAGATCCATGTTTTTCCTTTCCTCAAATTTTTTACTTCTTATATGGAATTATATTATGGTTTTATCTCTAGTGAAAATAATATTTCACATTTTCACATTTTAAAAAATATTTCTTTTCAACTATTATTATTATTATTCATTCAAAAAAGTATAGTTATTTATACACAAGGCATATAATTTCATGATTATATATTTTATATTATAACTTCAATTTTCCTATACAAGAAAATTTTATTTATAAAATTATTTATTCCATAATAATGATTTAAATTTTTATTTTAATGTATTTTGAATTTTTTTTCCAAACTATTTTTATATTTTTTTTATAAAAAATTTACAATGTTTGTAATGAAATGGATTTGAAAATTATTTCTACAAATGTATTATAATTATTTAAAATATCTACAACCAATATATTAGGGTTTAAATATTCACTTTATATTCTCTATAATAACTTATTATATTTTGGTGAATACATTTTCTATTATTTAATTTTTCATTTTAAGGTATTTTATGATATACCATTTGATAATGTTTTTAACCCCATTTTTCATTATAAGTGTTATATTATTTTATGATTATGATATTCAAAGAGGAAAAAAATGAACAGATTATGACATCATTGGGTTCTATATATCCCTCCAATGCATTGAGTGATTTTTTTATATATCATCAAAAAGAAATATTATTTGAACATGTTTGCGAGTAGGTAGGTTCATAAAGGATGAGTTTTATGGAATGTAACTCTACCCACATTTTTTATATAAAAAGGTTATGAAGTAGTTATTTTCACAATGTGAGGGGAGTGATAGCATTCATATCAACTCAAAATTTTATGTTTGAATAGGTAAGGTAATATGTAGGCTTTAAATGGTGAGTATGATGATATTTAGCTCTACTCAATATTTTATTTATAAAAAAGTTGTTGGGTATCAAGGTTCACCAAGACAAGAAATTATATGATTCTGATTCCGATAGATTCATTCTTATTTTTCATGGCTCATGAATTATGAAACATTCATTGTTTTAATACTCTATTCTAATTTAATGATAATTTAATTATATATGTTTATATATCATTATTATTAGAACATGTATTGTTATCTTTTTTATTGGGGTATGTTTTTATATATATTTATTATACTCATGTAATCATTTAATGTTTGATTATTATCATATATTGCTATCTCTTTTGTTCACTCTTAGTCAGAATCTGATCATATCCCTTTTTGATGTTCCCATTCCCCAATGTTATGAAATATTTAATATGTAATATGTTTATATAATGGTATCATTTTAGATAAATTAAGCGGAGTTATTGAATAATTTGTATTTAATAATTGGATAAACTCAAAGTGGTTATGAAAAATGTCCATTAGGTGAAAAATACATGAGTAATGTTAGTTAATTTTATTTATTAATTATTTATAAATATAATTTAATTCCATAACCCCATAAGCCCATAGCTGGTGCCTTATTTTATTATATTGTCATATATAGAAGCTTCAAATCCCATGGTACAAAATAGTTTTTTAGTTTTAGAAAACCATATTATATATATATTATGTATAATACATATGGAAAGGAAAATAAAAACAAGACACATTTTAAAATTAAGTAATCCAAATCCTTGAAACTCATCAAAAGGGATCATCCTCATAACCTGTGGGATAAAAAAAACTTGGGTGAGCTCAAAATCATATTAAGGGTATAAAACACAGAAGTAATTATTAATTGAGTGGAAAAATAAAAATGTAAAGGTAAATATTTGATAACCCATGTAATTGAAATAACTAAATAAAGAAATATCAATCTGGAAAGGTATGAAATTGAAAAAAAATCCATTTTATAAAGAAACTATGAATAGAATGTACCCATAGATATGTCAATGAAAATTAACATGGAAAATTTTTAACTGAATCTAAAATTATGGAGATGCTTAATTATTGGATTCCATGATTTCTAGGTACATGGATCATTTACCATAAAGAACATTGACAAGATTGTTTAGCATATCGGGTAAAACATCATCTAATTTGGTCAACTAATTCATCTTATGATACAACCAAAGCATCAAGGGTCTATCTATAAACTAGGGCCTACCCGTGTAGTACCTATCCAAAGAATTCCTCATATATCGAATAATCGATTTAAAAATGTTCTTTATAAATTATTTGTATAGAGTAGGATATAATTATTTATTCATAAGTCCTGAGGGATGGATAAATAACAACAACAGTTATTGGCATTGAGGAATGGAATATTATTAAAAACATTCTTGAGGAAAATACTCATTAAACATTCCAAAGTATGTCATACTACATTGAAATATTTTATTAATAATCCCAAAGAAGGAATAACATTAAATAATATTATAATATTTTTACAATAATTATATTATTTATATAAATATTCATATTATAGTATATAAACTATATATAAAATTTAATTGGTGTATAATGATAAATGAGTCTGAATAGGATGTAAATGGAGACAAAATCTATTACATTGAGTTCGTCATGTGATGTGGGTCTTTATATTCCTAAATAATAAACTTATGAGAATTATTTACTTATTTCATAAACTTTCTCATGTTTATGGTTACATTGTATACACTTAATAAAATGTTTTATACAACAACATGAAAAATTGAGTTTACATTGGGTATTTTTGACCAAATTAGGGTCATGTGTCAAAAAAAGCTTGGTATGTAAACTAAGGTATAAGGGATCATTATAAAGAAATTCCAAAAATAATAATCATGAAAAAATTATATTATTCTCACATCAATTATTCCTTTAAAACTAATAAAGATATATGGTTATGAAAAATGAACCAACATTACAATCATGGAGATGGTAGGTAATAAATATGCATATGTAACATTCTTGAATTTCAATGGTCATTTTGGAAAGATGAAAATTAAAAATATATAATTATATAATTTTACTTATTTCATAAATAACATTTTTCTTATTCATATACAATTATAATTATAATTCATGTGATGTAAAATTAATCCCATCATGTTTGGGAGGTGATAGTCCACACGTCTACGACCGGCAATATCACTTTTTAGTGTGTGAATAAGGTAGTAAATAAAATGATGTATTAAGTTAAGATAAAGGTAATTAGGTCATTAATGACATATATTTATCACTTATGTTTTATATTTTTTACTAAAATAATATATTAGACATTTCATGTATAGTGTGAAAAAATCACATTGCTTTGTGGGGTATGTAGGCTGCACTTCTACAAACAATGCTGTAATATTTTTACAAAATAGTAAGTAAAAATGTTATGTTTTATAAAATAATTATAGAAGGATAAATACCTAATAATTATCCTATATATAATCTATTAAAAATAATTTCATCATAATTCCCAACCATGAGAGGTGGAAAAGGAAAAAATGAACAACATCATTTTGTGAGAGGGTAGTTCTTCATACACAAAAAAAGTTCATTACCGATAAGATGTATGTTTGTGTAAGTGTAGATAAATCTCTTATTAAAAATCATATAAGTATATTTAAAATGTTGGTATTATTATATAATTCTGAAATATGAATATTTTATATGAGTATAATTTAAATAATATAAAAGATCTTAAGGAACAATGTTACCTCTTAATCGTGTACTTCTCTTGGTTTGTGTAACAACCCAAAGTTTTATCAATAGAATTATCTTCTTATAATTATACCTTAAAGTATAAAAAAATTAGGAGAAAAATTTAATATAATTATACTAAATAATATGAGACCATTAAATATAAATCATCCACTTCTATGGTTTGAATTTCAAAAATATTACTCACACGGTTGTGTTCAGGGTTATTTTTTGGGGTATAATAGAACAAACATAATTTCTAATTAATAGTAACAAACCCTTATGAATATTAATGGTATCCTTATGAATACTGATAAACCCTTATGAATAGTAACCTCACCTATGATATTATATATATAGGATTTTAGTGAAATCATTTTGTTCCTATGTTTTGGAATAAGTAAACAAATGTTTTAAAATACGTTATTTTGCAAGTAAATTATAATTTTAATTAAAAATTAGATTTATCATATTTATAATTTATTTGAAAAATGGTCATCATTTTTGGATTTGACATAAAAAAATGGTTAGGGTGATTTTTTTGAATTTTTCTGAAATACATGAATTTTTTATGAATACTGAAATACCATAATTTACAAAATAAGCTAAATACACTAATTATAGAGTCATGTATGATGTTATGATGATATAAAAACTATTGGTTTTGATTAACATGAAATATTACAATAATTATTCATTTAAGACTCAATATTACTTGTCTTGTGGAGAAATAATAAATTAATGAATTTAATATTGAGAAATCCCATCTCCCCTCCAATATAAATACCACCCTTCACACCCTCAATTCCTCACACCTCTCCAGAATCATGCCTTGAATAAAATATTCTTAAGAATCCTCCTTACCCCACCATCCAATTCCACGAGCATCTGGTTTAATCAAAAGGCCAATACAAGGTGCCTGGAGGAAGATCTCAAGAGGAGGATTCAAGAGGTAATTCCTCTCTCTCTTTCCTTTATTTTTTCCTTTAAAATTTCATTTCATTTCTTCTATTATACTCAAATTATCTAATCCATATTTCATGATAACTCTCATATGATTGATATAGTGTTATAATATCTTATTAATTTAATATTACACATTATACTCCTCTCTCCCTCTCTTTGTTGATAAAATGAAATCGTATCCCATGATGTGTTAATTTAACTAAATCATGGGCGATACACTTCTTTTTTCCGTAAATTCCCTCATGTATGCCAATAAAACATTAATATTGTTGAAAGGATATTTTAATGTGTATTTATTATCCCATTTTATGATTTGGAACTAAATTATTTACATATTAGTAAATTATTAAAAAAACAAGTTCCCTGTGGTTGAAAAACCGCCAAAGTAAACCCAAACGACCATCATTTAAATTTTATATAATGATTCATCCACATGGTATATAATAAAATTAATTATAATATCATTTAAACTCATATAATATAATTAATAACATTAAATATCAGTTCTATATGTTTATCCATGTTTTACACAAACATTTATTTGTGAATACAAGTGAACCGCTTAAGCAAACCACAAAAATGAACATTCCTGAACAATGTTTTTAAACTCCAAAACTCATAAAAAGAACCATAAAATAACTTAATGAAACCATAATGAACAATATTCATGTACAAAAGGTTATGTAATTTTTGAATAATGAATATAATGTGGTTATACAAGACTTTAATGTGAAGAAAGTGTTCATATGCATGACACATGGAAATTGTCGAACCCAACATTCTTTATTCGGGTTCTCACTATTTCACTCCATTTTATGCATGGTAACTCCTTAAGAATTATTTCTCATTATTATATTACATTTTCTGGGATATAAAGGTATTATATAGGATTTTATGTCAAACAAATTTATTCCAAAAGAACACTTCTTTAAAAAACACACCTTTTATTTCTCAGTCAAGGTTGATGGTTATTGTATCAAGTAGGTTACTCTTACATTCTTTTGGGAAACAAGTGTTTATTATTGTGTTATTATGAGATGAAACCCATTTCAGTCCAAGGTTTATTTATTTTCATTTTTATATATGTTTTATGCGACATGCCTGATAATGATAATGTTATGATGTGACGGGTTCACCCAGAATTATACATTGCTCCAATGCATTGGGAAAAGAGACAAATATCATGAGTTAGAGTGAAATGATGTGTGAATAAGATGCTATATTTGTTCACAACTATTTTTGGTAGTTAACCACTAAGACATGGTGTTTTATTTTTATGCATTTCCACATTTCATGTATTTTGTTAGTGATTCCTCTCATGTTCATGATCATTTTCCTATGTTATGACTATGCTAACCCATAGTTATATTGTTATTATCTACCCTATTATTAGGATTTTAGCTCAACCCATTTTTATGTATATCATCATGTGACTTCATGTACATTGTTGAGGTCAAGAGGTAATAAGAATCTAGAGAAGAAGGAATTAAATAAATTTTTATGCTTTATGTTCTAAAAGTTATGTTTGGTCCTAGTTTTCCAAAGACACTAAACCTTTGGATCCTCATGGTGTGATACTATTATGTTTCTTATATTTACAATGATGTCATATAAATTTATGAAATGGTAGGGTCATTATAGTTTTCAACAAATGGGGTTTTGTGGATGAATTTAATCCTAATATGAGTATTCTAGGATGAGTTGAGGGATGTTTAGGGATATTTGGGAAGACCTTGGTTGAGAAAAAGAGTATTGGGAGGTGTGAGGAAGTTAGAGGAGTGAATACCAAAAGTTAAGCACTAATGGGATCTCTCCTTTACCTCATGTGATTCCATAATAAAAAACTAATGAAGTAAAGATTAATAATCGTCAAAAAAATAACCACCCCACATAAAGAGGTATATTTTAGTAATTTTGATCTGTAGTCTTTATGATTCCTTGTTTTTCATTTTGGTTTTCTAATAGGTAAATATTTATAAAATTTATGTAATTAAACCATTAAGACTAAATTAAGGTGTTATTTTTTAAAAAATATATCCCCCATTAATTACAAATATGATATATAATTTATTAAATAAGAATTTATTTTTTAGAGAAATTAATATTAAAACAAGCACATGTAACATGAAAAAACACTATTATAACCCGAACCATGCTAAAAATGATTTTAGTTTTTAGGGGTTTATATGTTTATTATCAAAGATAATTTGTTCCATTAATAGAATTTTTTTTATTTATTAAAACATACAAAACAATTTGTATATGGTAGTATTTTAATTATTTTTTAATAATTTAGTAAAAAAAATCTATTTTAAAATACAATTAATATCAATTTTGACATTATTTATTGAATTTTAATTTCAAAATTTTAAATAATTATTTCAATTAAAAACTATAAATTTCAAATTTCTATAACATGATATATTCATCTACAAAAATACTGTAATTGAATACAAAATTAAATTTACTTTAATTTTAATGTTTCTTGAATCCTATATTTTATTTAATAATTAACTGAATAATCAATGCTTGAGAATTTTTTAAGAATTGAGTGTGAGCAATTAATCTCTAAAAAGAAATGAAAAATAATTATGATAAAAATAACTCATCTATCTTTCAAAAGTATATGTATAACCAAAAATATTTTTTTCCTATGTCTCGCTTTTTTATAAATGGTAAAGGTATTGAATGTCCCTATTTAGAAACTTTTCCTTTCTCAACATTTGAAATAATGAATATTTATTCAATAATATCCAATTAACTCTTAAATTCCAAACCATGAATTTATATAGGTAAAATAAGGAAATACAGTGGGTTTTATACAGGTGTATATTTCATTTTAGCCTTTATGTTTATGATTTAGTCCCTTGTTAAGCTTAATTTTACCCTAATCAATATAATAAATTGTAAATAATTTTACTAATATTTTTAGTAAAAAACTATTTTTACCATTTTAGAGTACAAATATTATACCGATTACACTCATCCATGTCCATTTTAAAACAATCAAATCATAAAAGTGAAAAAATTAATTTAATTTCTAATCCCACTGATGTTGTGAGGAAAAATGGTTTTATAGTGAAAGTGTTCAAAAGTTCAATAAGTTAATATATATAAATTAGCTATAAAAATTAGTCCAATTACCTAAATTGGATTAATAGGGTTATAATTCATATATATTGACTTTAAAACAAATTTAATATATTATTTAAGATTAATAATTATTTATAAGAAATGACAGTTTTTAACTAAAATATAGTAGTTTTCACAATTGATTAAAAAATGAAACTTCTTAGAAAAATACCAAGAAATAATCCTAAGATAATTTTAGAAATATTCATTAAAAATGAAGTTTATTTTGAAAATATTAATAAGAGTTTCAAAATATATTTTTAAAATATGTGTGCCACTCAAAGCCATTAAAACTAGATTTTACGTGTAACACGATTTAACTCAGGGTACTGTGCAGTGCAAGCTAAACATGGTATTGTGGGTAATGAAATATAGAACAAATTTAGAATTTATTCAGGAAAATAATGTAAAATTTTGGGTGTCATAGTTTCCCCACCTTAATAAAATGGCATCCTCACAATTTTAAATTGATCACAGTGATAAAGGTTTTGATATTTGGAAATTAACTATTGTTGAAAACCCTTTATCTTGAATATGGTTTATAAAAAATCTTCATAATAACAGATAAATTTATATAAAAATTCAAATAATTAGGTTCCCTATTTGGATATCATAACTGGGAAAAGGAAACACAGATATAGAAGAAAAATCTATCAATAATGTTCTGATAAATTGTGATAAAGAACATGTTAAGTTGATATTTTATGACTAGAAATACTTAAACCATTATTATGAAAAAGGTAATTTATATCATAAAAAAATGAATATAATATGATGAAATTTGTGTTTTAGGACCATTTTTCCTATAGTAGAGGAATTATTTTACACAATATGGTTATAAGTAAATATTTGTTTCTATTTTATAAACAAAATCTTATCCTTTGATTGATTTTTGAATTATTTACATATCATTTCTTAGCACCTGATGCGTTATATGGTGAATTAATACATTAAACTATAAATACTCACCAAATATCAACTAAAACCATTTCATTAATGGTTAATTTTATAAAGGATTATAAACCTACACTTTAGATGGAAGATCACAAAATTTCAAAAATGAACTTATCAAATAACATGAAGGGGGGTTTAATCATAACATAATGAACATGTGAATATGGAAATAAATTTAATTACCATTAAACATGTTCAAAAATATGGATTCTTTATATTCATTAATTATAACATAGATTATTTGATATATTCCTCAAATCCCAAAATGATTTAAACTCCATCAATGATTTCTTTAACCACTTTGTCAAAAACATAATATATAGTTCCAAGGTAGTGAAAACATATCTTATTTTATCAAAGTCAACAATTTCTTGATGATGACATCATTATATAAGTATTATGAAAATATTATGGCTTATATTTCCCTTGAAAACATGTTTTAAAAAAAATTAACTTTCTACTTAATCTCTTTCTTTGGTACCATTCAACATATGATATCAAATCCTTAATGAAAATGTACTACAATACAATCCTTATATATTCCATAATTCTTATAACAACTATATCATTTATAAAATAATCTAATAACATAATTCACGAATCCAAACATAAGCACATTGATCACTCATGTTCATCTGTGGTGGTAGAATAATATTGACCATGGTCCAAAATCCTTTTTTGGGGTATAATCCTTTGACACATGAGACATTGATGTGTGTATTGTCCCATATCTTGGTTTTGTAATAATTTCACATTGAAATTTTCATTAATTCACATATAATCATGAACATGTTTTCCTTTTTCTCATCAGTTATAATAAATACCATTCCCTTTAAGAATGTACCGGGGTATTTCTTTCCACAATTATCACATGTGGTAAAAATACTATATTTCCATACTTAGCTTTATAAATATCTTTACCTACAATTTAATTTTTTTAATGTTTTCCTACGAATCCATTAGAATTTTAGAATTAATTACCCATCTTGTGGTCACATGATACTATTCCCTCATATGATGTGAATGACTGGGAGATTGTTTCCTTTTGAAATATTAGCCTAAGGAACCAAATGTTATGATCCTTCTTACTAATTTGATCTTGTACATTAGTGAGGTTCATGTTCCTTCTAACATGAGATGTTTCTAAATGACTACATGCACTAAATTTGTTCATTTCTTTATAAACCATAATGTATACTCCCAAAAATAGTAAAATACAAAACATAAATTTAAATATCTATTCATAGAAAATATAATAATCATAATCGTGGTTTATTTTGGTACATTTCCATTTTTAAATTTTTCCTAATGTTTTGTAAATAAAAACATGATACATAACAAAATTAGGTAAAAAAATCCTTGGAAATCATTTAAAGGAATCATCTTCATAACCCAAGGAAGGGAATCATGATAAGGGTGAGTGAAAAGTCTATGTACGGGTATATAAAGTGTAAGTAATAATTAATTGATGAGAATAATCAACATAGAGAGGTAAATAATGGATATCACATGACATTGAAATAACTTGATAAAGAAATATCAATCTGTAAAAGGTAATAATTATAATGAGATTCCATTTAATCAAAAAACCGAGAATAAAATGAATCCATAGATATAGCAATACAAAAATATCATAGATAATTTGTAACTTAATCTAAATTAGGGAGATGCTTAATTATTTGACATCAGGTTTCCTCGGTACATAGAACCTTTACCATCAAGAACATTCACAATATAGTTTAACATATAAATTAAAACTAATCTAATTTTTAAAAATAATTCATCTCATGAGAATACGGATGCCTTGTTGGGCGATCAATAACCAAGACTCACATGCGGAATACATGTCAAAAAATTCCCCACACATCGAATAATTTATATAAAAAGTTTCTTTATCAAATATTTTCATGGATTATAAGATAAATATTTATTAATAATTCCATTTAAGAGGATAATTATCAATAATTATAGTCAATGTTAAATAATGTAAATACCCTTAAAAGTTCGCGAAACGAATTTTTGAAGAAAAGAATATTTAAACATTCCAAAGTGTCCCATAATACTATGAAACATTTGAATCATATTCCCCAGCACAGAATAGAATTAAAAACATATAATATCATGATAATAACAATATTATTGATATAAAATTTCAATGGGAAGTATATACACCATATATAAAATTTAATTAGTGCATATCCACACATAAGTCACTGTGAGTTGTAAATTGAGATGAAATCCCTTGCACTGAGTATGAATTGTCACATGTGTCCTTATTTTTAGGGAAAATAAACATATTTAATTTATTTAATTTATTTAATTTATTCAAAACCTTTTGAAATTTTATTATTACTTTTAATTCACTTATGATAATGTTCTATAAAACTATATAAACAATTATGTTTACATCAGGTGTTTTTGACCAAATTTTGTTCATATATCAAAGAAGAAATGGTTGGTCGTCTAAGTTAAAAAGGGTCATTATATAAAAAATATGGAATGATAATCATGAAATAATTACCATATTTGAAAATAAATTATAGTTTTAATATCAACCATGAAATATGGTTATGAAAAATAAACTAAGATAGTATGCCGAATGTATGGATGATAATGTTTCCATTTTCAATGATTTTTATGGAAGGAAGTTGAGAAACTCTATAACTTTCAATAATTATAAATATATGATAAATTAAATTTTATTAATCATATATAATTAAAAAAATAAATCGTTTTATTTAAAGGGAATCACATCTTGTTGGGGAGACTGTAGTCCACACCTCCACGACTGATGTAATCACTTTGGTGCGTGTAAAAAGGGTAAAATAGAAAATGATGTATTATATTTCAACAATGTTCTTTATGTGATAAATATAATAAATATTTCATTTATTTTACATATGTTTAACTAAAATCAGTCATTATACATTTCATGTATAGTGTGAATGAATCACATCGCTTTGAGGGGGTGGTAGTCAAAACTTTCACAAATGATGTTATCTTATTTACAAAAATGAAAAGTACAATGTTATGTGTTATAAATGAATTAAAGGAGAATAAATACATAATTAATATCTTATATATCCTATAATAATTTTTTCCATCATAATTGAAAACCATGATAGATGGTAATGGAAAAACGAACAACGTCATTTTGAGGGGCTGTAGTTCGCTATACACATAAATAGAAAGTTCATTACCAATTAGATGGATGTGTGTGTAACTGTAGGTATAACCAATAGAATAAAAACATATAAGTATATTTAGGTTAACTTTTTTATTATATAATCAGAGAATAATTATATTTCAATGTGTGGATAATGAAAATAAATTAAAAGAGCTTGAGGAAGAATGGTACCTCTTATTCGGGTAACTCATTTGTGTTTAGAGAATCCCTGGATAGATTTATTCCCATAGTTATGATAGAAGTTTTAGGGGAGTTATTTTACGGACATATTTTGTTCGATATTTTTCATACCAATGTGGCTTTGTATGTGTGATGAAGTGGGATATGTGAATGCCTTTTTACAGCGGAGGAGGATAGGTAGTCTTATAAATACCAAAAGGTATGAATTAATTGGAGGTATCCAATTACTAAATTTCTTAATAAATCAATAAAAAATTGGTTAATGTAAATTTATGTTTGAACAAAAGCTCCACCACAAAGAAATAAGTGTCTTTTTATAATTTTATTTCAGAATATTTATGTTTCTGTATATTTTTCATTTTGGTTTCATTTAGGTATCTGGTTATGCAGCCTATATAATTTAACAAAGGAGAATAAATTAAGGTTATATTTATTATAAACTATAGGACCCCATAATTATAACTATAATATCCAATTTATAATACAACAATATCATGCGTACTGAAAATTAATTTTAAATTAAGTGAATATTATACACCCAAAAATTGAATTAACCAGAACAATACAAATTTTTTTACAGTTTAGTGTTATATAAGTTTATTATAAAATATAATTATGTCAATTAATAAACCATATTTTATATTTTTTAACACATGAAGATCACTTTGTATAATTTATGATTTTAATTAATTTTAATTCACTTGATGATATATAATTTATTATAAATAACATTAATTTCAATATTGACATTATTTATTTTTTTTTATTGAAAAATATCAAAACATTATTGGAAAGAAAAAATATTTTGTTAAAATATGGGAATCATGATATATTCCTATACACAAAAAAGGAACATAATTACTCCTAAAATTTTCTTTACATTTTCTTTTATTATCATATTTTATTATATGCAATTAATAATTAAATAATCCATGTGGTAGCATTTGTTAACTGATCAATGTAACTAATATATCTATACAAATTAATAATAAATAATTATGATAAAAATAAATAATTTACCTTTCAAAAGAATATTTTTAACTGAAAATATGTTAATTTTTTAAATATATTAATGTATTATAAATGTTAAAGGTAAGGAATTTCCCCCCTTTTCCATTTTCTCACTTAACATATGAAATATGGAAATTTTATTTCATAATACCCCAATAACTCATAAAATATTGACCATGAATGTATATAGTCTAAATATGGGAGTTTAATGGATTTTGGACTAGTTTCTTTTCTATTTTGGCCTTTATGTTTATGGTTTAGTCCCTTATTCAGTATACTTTTAACGACATGATTATAATTAATTTTCATTACTATCTCTAATAATCTTGTTAAAAAAACTATGTTGATGTTATTGGACTGTAGATATTATACTTATTACAATCATTGTTTTCTATTTCTCCAAATTCAGTTTACATAAGTGGAAAAATTAAGTTTAATGATAATCCCACAGACATGGAGAGAAAAAAGGTGTTTAAAGTGAAAATGCTTAAAATTTCATTAAGTCGTTAGATCTAAATTAAATATAAAAATGATTCCAATGGCCTTAATTTTATTAAACGTAATATATTTAATATATTTTGACTTAAAAAAATTAAAATATAATTTTCCATTAATAATATTTTATTCCAAAAGGCATTTTCACCTAAAATGTTGTAATTTTACAATTCATCTAAAAATGAATCTTCTTTGAAAAATCCCCAAAAAATAATAGGATACTTTTGATATTTGGAATTAAAAAATTAAGATAATATTGAAAAATAAAAATTATGAAAGTTTCAAATATAAGTTCTAAAATAGGAATAACATTAAAATTCTGTTAAAACACTGTATTTTTTAGAATGTATGTTAACATAGTGTTTCGTGTCAAGTAATCTTTACATGATGTTGTGTATACTAAAATCCATAAATAAAATAAAATTTATACTAAATGATATTTTAAATTCTTGGGTTGTTACATCTAATCAAAAAATTTAGTGGGAATGTATTTTAATGAGATATTGAAATTATGTCAGGTAATTAGTGGAAGATTGGGTTTAGGTTGTCATAATACCAAGGTGGTGATTGGTAGCTTAGAAAAAGTGGGGGACCATCTACCCCTTAAAGGCTGTATTTGTATGGAGTTCTACCACTTTGGTGGGGATATTTGTTCATGGGACCAGTTCAATCAACCATCAGTTGAGTGTTTATCATATTGGATTATGGAAAAACTGTCGATATTTTGTAGGAGTTTCCATCATTCATCCAATTATAGAGGAATGTAATATTCTGTGTTTTAAACTAGACAAAAAATATAAGGGAAGATGAACTTTTGTCATTTTCTAGACTAGCCATTTTGGAACCGTGTTTCGAAATTCTTTTTCAAGAGTTGGAAAACTAATATTTATTTTTTTAAATATATTTAATTGATCAAATTAAACTTAAAATGAAAATTAATCAGATGAGATTAAATGGAAAATGAAAATATTGATTCTCTAATAATAAAACAATATTATTATTATTATTATGCTGATAATTTTTTTTATTTTTATGATGATGATGATGACGATGGTTATTATTATTATTATGTTTATTTATTTATAATACCCTCAAATAAGGGTCTCTACCCACTCCCAACCAATTTCACACGATGCACCCCCTTGGGTTCTCCAACCGAGCATGACACACCTCCTCCTCGTGGCCTCCTTCATACACTGATTTGCACTGAATCTATGGTGGTTTCTCTCTTGATCCTCCAATGGTGTGTTGTAGGTCTCTCAAGACTCCTTCATGCTTTTTTCAATGTTCAATGCTGAAGGTGATGTGTTTCAGGTCGATTTGTTCAGTCATCACTATCTGAGTATGTTTTATCACCCTTGAGGTGGGTTTGAGTAGGCAGAGTCAAAGGTGACTTACCTACGTATGTATCAGTATCATATATTAGTCCCATAGTAATATATATTTTCCCATGTTAACATGAATATATATATATATAGGTCTAGCTATGCTTTTCTATAAATAAGAAAAATAAATATGTCTGTGATTGGAAATTTGAATATGATTATAGGCTATATGTACGGATCCCCTGGACATATTCATGGCATTAAGAATATGTACATAAGATCTAGTATTCTTTATGTATAATAAAGGTGCATATTCATTGATTTGGGATGGTAAATATTTAATTGGTTGCTGATAAAATCATTAGGTGATGAGTGTTCGACTTAGTTTACTTCCGGATATAGGATCCCCTTTCTATGCACTTTAAATTTAAGAATGCTTTAGATTCCAGATTAATATTTATTTGATAAATTGAATTATGATTCTGAAATGAAATTCATAGTTAGGAAAAATTAATTATTCGATAACCAATGTCATGTTTTTATGATAAACCCCCTCCAATGGAGGTACACTTTCATCTAAGCTAAATATTAGTGATCAAACATTTATGAGTTCTTGGAATACAGCATTGATGTTTTCTTATGCTTTGATGTTATGATTTATATATGTAATGTTTATGAAATGTCTTATAATGGAAATATAATATAGAGTTTTCCTATTTTATTGGTTAAACAAACAAGGCATTGTATAAGTGCTTGGACTATCTTATATATTGATTAATATGGGAATCCCATGTAGGCATTTTTCTCCTATTACCATTTTACCATATATGTACCAATTTAACATTGATAAATGAATTTCTTTCACATGTTTAATGAAATTGAATGAATTTAATTGAATTTATTGACATTATGGATTTCTATACATAAATGTTTTAACTGAATTAATTTTAATTGAACATATTAGGGTGGTAAGACTGTGCCTCTTGTTATGATTAGATATGGACAATTTATGTAAAATGTTTCTATGACATGACTTGAAATTTTTTAATGAAATGATTCATGGTGTTTTCATTCCTCAAAAGAAATTTATTTCGGTGGCCCAAAAAAATATTTTTTAATGTAACAATTGATTATTGTAATTGTGATATGTTTGATCGCATCGGCATGTCGTGGTGGTGACCAAATGAATTAGATAGTCCTTTTTAAAATATATTATTAAAATTTTTAAACCTTTATTGAATCCCTTTAGGTCTATAAGAAATTATACTAAGACCTGGAGCAACCAAATATGTGTTCCCTCATTGGATTTAATTTCCACCGAGTTTGTTTTACTTTCTATCACAATAATAAATTGGTTAATTCGAAGGATTTCTGGATTAGAATTTTCATTTGGAATCATAATAAATATGGGTTATTTATTATGGAATAATATCCTTCAATAATTATTTTTAATTGATATATTAATGACCTTAGAGTTTATTGATTAATTAACTAGGTTTGTTAGAATTATGATGTCAATTAGAAACCCAGATTAATGAAACTCATTGGTTTGAAAAATGATTATTTTTATAAATTGGTCATTTTTACTTATGATAATATATCTTCCATGTTTGATAATAGAATTATAATTTTTCTTTCTTATATTTTGATCTTATGTGATATCACTGTGAATGATACCTGATGGTTTGTTTCGATTGGCATGTTGAATTTTTAAGTATATGACCCCTGATTGGTGTTGATACCTAAGGACTTGGTTAATTTTTTTGTACCTCCTGTGGGATAGGCACACCAGTACTGAATCCCTATGGGTAGATTTTATAATCTTATCAGTTCCCTAAGGAATAGTAAAACTTGAACTAAATTCTTGAGGGTAGTGTATGTGATTATGTAAAATTCCTTAGGGAAATATGCACAATCACAAGATTCTTGAGGGTGAGATTATCATTATGTGTGAGGGAGATATTTTTGTTAGCCTGAGTGTAGAGGCTTTCTATTTATGGACTATTCTGAGTAATTCATCGTTGATAAGAGAATATTCCACTAATTTGGGTAATCTAGAATGATGCAGGAGGATATAACAATAGACACATATACCTAACATGGTGACAAAGTAGGTATAGCCGCAGGGTGTCTCTAAGGAACCTGGGAGGCTTATTGTTTATTTATTTAGTATTTCATGTTTATTTTTCTACTTATAATTACTAACTTCTAAATATTAAAAGACAAGAATATATTGGGATAATCAATGTGGGTGCCAGACTACTGAAGTTATATCACAAACCCTGCATGGGAAACCTTTGCAGTGGGGAACTCGAGTATATCTTATATTTTAAGGACTTTGGTTTCCTACTTGGGATGTTTAGCTTGTACTGGGGAGTTAAGAGAACAAGACCGATCCAGAGCTCAATATTCTCATGGACTTATTCATTGGGTAGTTTGATAATATGAAAATGTATTTATATGGTAATTCATACTACTTACACCTGTAGTATCAGCTGTTATACAGTAATTCATGTAAATTACTTTTGGATATTTTTTATTTACATATTATATTATTCTTCCAATGTTTGTCTTTATATTATTACTAATTCCACATTTTTCTATAATTTATCATCTAATAAATAAATATGAAACTCTAATATAAAGGGTATAGTCTCCCCATTGTACCAAAAATATATTCTCGCTTATAGTCGGTATCCTCTGGCATACGAGGAGGCGCACTTGAGGCTATCTTACCCACCAATCAGACCACCGTCTTATTGGTTAGTCGGGTTGGAATGTTACAAAGTGGTATAAAAGAGAATGTTTTTATTCCATTTATATTACTATTTTGGGATGGTAGACAAGAGACTGGGAATGTGTTTACACTTGGTAAGTAGTCGTACTTATGGGTGATCACCCCATGTATGAGAAATGAATATGTGGTCCAATATAAGATGATTGTTCATGTTTTTTTATTATAGTTGATATGATTTCACTATTATTAAATGATGTATTTTCCACTATGGATGATTTTTGTAATTTTTACCTTTCCCTGGTATGGAAAGAAATAATAATTTAATGAATGTTGATATGAACACATGGATTAACATGTCATCTAGTCTCCATGCCATGTAGTTTAATTTTAGTTTTCATACTGGTTTAACTATGTGACTTAAGTGATATACCATGTTTTCGATTTCACTAGAATTCATTTATATATGTAACATGCCTAGGTGTTTAATTTTATTATATTTTTCTATGTATCAATGTTTATATTCTATGATTCTATGTCATATAATGCTTGTATGTGTTTATTTCTAGATGATATGCAAGATATGTTTGATAGATATAAATGTATGTAGGATATTTTTAAAATGTAAAAGGATGCTAAATTGAAAATTTTGAAGTGAATTGGAAGAGATCAATGGGATCTTATTTTTAATTTATTAAGTGTATGGATGCTTCATGTATTAAGAAATATAAAATGGTATTATATGTGAAGGTATGATGTAATTTTTAGTGGTGTTATGTTAAAGTTGATTTGTTTTAAATTTGAAATGAATATTTTAACTCCTAAATGAAAAAATTGAACCAGGTAGGTTAGTTGGGGGATGTTTATTATTTTATAACTCTCTATGCATGTTCTAAAACATGAATAACTAAGAAAGTACTTTTGATTTGTATTTTGATTTACAGGGGTTGGCTTAGCGGGACCCAAATAGGGTTTTTTACCTTGTATAACTTAAAATGAATTTTTTTGATCAATTTTATAATAAATATGGGATTCCAATGATTGTTTAATTTTAAAAAGGAGGTTTGATAAAACTTTCTAATTTTTACCCCTAGGGACTTGGTTAAAATCAAGTGTCTAGTGTTTTTTTTTGAAATAGTACTTGATATTTCGAATAAAATATTTTAGATATCTAATGATTTAAATTTTATTCAATCTAATAGCTTTAAAATGGAACCCTAGGTTTTTTCGTTCATTAAAAAACTCATATAGGTATATATTATACATTCCATTTAGTTTCCTCAGAATGTAACAATAGACTCAGTTGTTTGAACATGCCATTTGGTTTGGATTTGGTGTTCATTCCAAATTCATTGATGTTGGTGAGCATGGATCCTAAAAAAATCATGATTTTGTTTATGTTTAATTAGATCAAGTATGGTTATGAGAGGATAGTTTGTCTCTTTCTTCAATGACTAGGAAACTCTTAATGTGGGGAACATCTTTTTGGTTATGGTAAATGGGTCATTCCATGAAAAAGAAACACAACCAAAGAGCAAAATTAGAGAATTATCGACCATGGTTAAATTCCTGTGAGGCTCGTAAACTTAAAATCACATATATGATTTTATTGAATCATGATGTTGGACTAGTTTTAAGTGTATGAAACCATTGAAAAACACTATTTTTAATGTGTGTCCTTCAATTATTAGGCATCAATGATAACATGATGCCTTGGTTAGTAAGGGATCAATGATTAGTTAATGATATTGCATTGTAAGGTGAATCAATGTTTCTTCTAATATATCGACCCATAAGGTTATACTGTTTTACATATTATAATATTTTGAATCCTTTTTTTAAACTCTTCCTTGATATGTGATCATGTACCCTATATTGGTGTCATCCTTGATACACTAATATTTTGTTGGTCTTACACCACACTATTGTTTAAACTTTTTATGGGTAATTTATGTGGTATCCCAATGTTGTATGATGAATGAATTTTTATTATCGAGGCATGGATATCCATAAGTAACCATTGGATTCCAATTTAGGAATGCCTTGGATGAACTCTTATACACCGTCCATTTATTTTGACTTGACCACCAGGATGATGCCACTTTGGGCTCAGTCGTTGATTTGATGTTGAATGTCTTGGCTTTGTACCAATGTGTCACTAGTAAACAAGGAGTATGTACTACCTTGAGTTTGTTACTTGCACTCTAGTTATTTCAATACAAGGAAATCCCTGACTTTTCACCAGGATCATAGGTGATTCTTTTGATCTGAGAGCATCTCCAAAAGTCTGGTATTGGCTTTCGATAATATGTTTGTTTTAAGTAAAAAATCACTAGTAAACATAGAGTATGCACTACATTGAGTTTGTTCCTTACACTATAGCTCCTTGGAGGGTCTCAACATCTTTTCTCTCAGTTTTTGAGGTAAATAGTTATAAGGAACTATTTTGAAGAACATCGTTGGGTTAGGGTGGGTGTGGTTTAGAGGTCAACAGTGTCTTTGTTCAATTATTTCATTACAAGTTCTATTTGGTTGATCCGAAATTTGACCATTTCATTATGATTGGATCCATTATATAACCTATTAAGTAATTAGGTTTTTTATGTTAAATAAAATCATGCAATAATATCTCTAGAACAATTGAGGCGTGCTTTATAGGCAATGTCAATAGTAGAGGTGTTGCGGATAAAAATTATCCCTTCTTACTATCAAGACCAATGGTGTGGATCACCATTCACAAAAATCATAATGATATGATGGCATGGTCATGTCCCTGGCTAAATAGTCTTGGATATGCACCATATTAATGTCATGATTAGAAAATGGGCATTGTATTGAGTTGTGATCTATTAAGTGATGAGTTATTAAATTTATTCTTCTTGGAGTGTTGGATGATGAAAATGAAACACTATATTTTGAATGTATATTCAAAATCCTTATAGATCAAGTGTTGATTTCATTATTTTTGTAGGCTTCATAGGTAAAATAAGTTCTAAGGTAGGATGGTTGTATCATTCCATATTTTGTACTGGACATAAATCCCAATGGAATTTCAATTGTTGACGTTTACCAGATGGTCCATTTTTTAGACCAATTTTGGAGACACCTTTTAGAGAGTTGGAACACCATGATTAGGTTTTTAAAAGAAAATAAATAATTTAAAATAAAATTAAGATGGAATTAAATTAAATTAAATTAAATGAAAAATGAAAAAAATAGAGATGTTTCAATAAAAACCATAATATTATTATAAATAATATGTTTAGTCTTTTATGAAAACCAAAGATAGTTATCTATCCTATATCCCCCTCCATTTCATGACACAAACCCCCATGGGGTTCTCCACTCACGCAAGGCACCCCCACAACCGCAACCTCTTTAATGAGGTGACTACCACCAGATATCCCTCGGTTTCTCATTTTGATCCTCCAAGGGAATGTGGTGGGTCTCTTGAGACTCCTTCATGCTTATTTCGATGTTCACCAATGAAGGTGACGTGTTTTGGGTCAATTTAGTTTGCCTCTGTCGTAGGTGTAAATTTTGTTACCCTAGTGGTGGGTTCGAGTCTCTAGAGTCAATGGTGAATTACCAATGTATGCATCGGAATATATATATATATATTTATATATATATATATATAAGTTCCCCAATTATATATATATATATATATATCCACCATGGAACTATAAATATATATATATATATGGGTATAGGTGTGCTTCTGTATATATATATAAAAAATTCATATGCGTGTGATTGGAAACAGGTGAATTCATATATTCTATACGTGAGGATACCTTGTTCATATTAATGGACATGAAAATATGTAAATTTGGGATACATGTCATTATATGTAATCAAAAGATAATTTTCTCAAATGAGGAAAGGATTATATTATAGTGGTCACTGATAAAATCATTTAAGTGTCGAGTGTTCCGGTTAATCAACTTCCTAAGGTAGGATCCCCTTTACATGCCCTTTAAATTAAAGTATGCCTTAGTTTACATCTTAGTTATTCTTTGAAAAATTGAAATTTTATTATAATATGAAATTATTAGTTTTGATAAATGGTTTTCTTGATAAAAATTCATGTATTTATAATAAAACCCATCCAGTGGAGGTGCACTAATTTCTATGCTATAAATTAGTGATTAGACTTTTATTCTTGCCTGTCATATTGCATCAATGTTTCCTTATGATTTTATGTTATTATTGATATTTATAATGTTTAAGACAAGTCCTATAATGGAATTAGAAATTTTATTTTCACTTTTTAAATAGTTAAAGAACCAAGGCACCGTCTAAGTGCTTGTCCCATCTTATAAATTTATTAACAAGACATTCCCTTGTAGTCGTTTGTCCTATTTTTCATGGCACCTTCTAAATAGCACTTGAACCTCAAAAAAATACTTTCATTAACATTTTAAATTAAATATAATGGATTAATGGAGTGTCTTCAATTCAAATATTTCCTTCTATAAAAATTTTAAATGAATTAATTTAAATGTTACATATTAGGGTTCTATGACCACACCACTTGTAATGATTAAATATTAATGGATTATGAAAAATTATTCAATGATATGACTTGAATATATGGAAAGTCATGAATCATGGTGTTTTCCTGCCTTGAAAGGAATTGATTTTCATTTTATAAACTAAATACTTTTTTATATGATATAATTATTTATAGTAACTGTGATATGTACGCTCATGAAAGAATGCCACAGGCAGGAACACATAAATTGGATATCCCTATTAAAGTATAATATTTTATTTCTATAAACACCATTGAATCCATTTGGGACCACAGGTAGGGAGACTATGACCCATTTCCACATGAAAGGTGTTCCAACCGTGGATTTAATTTTGACCTAGTCTGTTTAACTTTTGATCCATGAAATAAATTGGATATTTAGATCAATTTATAGCTTAGATGATTGAATTGGAATAATAATACATTTGTGTGATTTTTCATGGAAGAATAAAATTCTCTAAATTTGTTTAATTGATATATTAATGAACTTCATTTTGAATGATTAATAAATTTGGTTTGATGTAATTATGATGATAATTATGAATATTAATTAATAAAATGGATTGGTTTGATAGACAGTGATTTTTTTAAAATGCTTGTTTTGTCATATGATGATAAATCTAGAATGTTAGATACTAGACTTGATATTTTTCAATCTAACATTTTTTAAATTATATAATATTGATGTGATTAATACCAGAGGGTTTGATGTTGATGGAATGTAGTGTTTTTCTAGACATTACTCACGATTTTGTTGATGTTTGAGGGGTTTGTGCATGTTTTCCTACTTCCTAAAGGATATGAGCACTTGTATTTAATGCTCGAGAGTAGAGTATTGTTTACTTAGGATGATTTAGGGCTTGGAGAAATTTTACTCAATGTGTTAGGATAGAGTATATCATTATTCCAAACGCATGAGGGAAATATTCCTAGACATACGATGCATGAGTGAGAGATTATAGTTATTCCTAATGGTGAGATTTTTGTATGGCTAAGGTTAGAGGTTGTATGTTTAGGGTGTATTCTGAGTGATTCATCCTATACAAGAGACTCAACCAAAAATTTGGGTTATGTGTCTTTATAGAAGAGATTATACCCATATTCATATACACCAAGAAGGGTTTAGAGGCTTTTATAGCCACTATGAGCCCCTTATGAAACTGGGATGGTTGTTTTTTATTTATTCAGAACTTCTTGTTTTTCTCTAATTGTACCTGCTCACTTCTTTAAATTACATGTTAATAACATATTGGTCTTAACATCATCTGTGTCAGCATACTATGTTTATTATCTCACACCATTATTGATCCTCCATTGCACTAGGGTACCCAAGTACACCTTATATTTTTAGGACTTTGGTTGCTTGCTTGTGCTGTTTATATTGTACCTGGGAGTTAGGAGCCCAGGACCGAACTAGATCTTGGGATGCATGTGAAGATATTAATTGGGTAGTTTTATTTTATTAAATTGTATTTCTATTATAATTTAATATTCTTTCACTTTTTTCATCATCTATCATGCATGCATTCTTTCAAATTTGTGTTTTCCATTTTTATTCAGATAATAAATTACTCCAATGCATTTCTTTCTTTTATTATGACATACACATATTTCTATTATTTTTCATCACATAAATCATTGGGATACTCTGATCTAGAGGGTATAGCCTCCACACCATAGCATCAATAGACCCTCACTTCTAGTAGTGAGCCTCTAGCATAAGGGTAGGTGCACTTGAGGCAATGTGACCCATTGGTATGGCTATCATCTTAGTGTTGAGTATATTTGGGATGCTATAATGACCCATACCACTATAGGGTTCATGGGAAAGATCTTGAACATTAGAAAAAGCTTTTTTTTCAAATAAATTTTCGGGTTGGTAAAGTGGATGTTGTGCCTAAGGAAAAGGTCAGTAGATATTATAGGGAATTAAGGATCAGGAAATTCAAATAAGAGAACAAGGATTAGGTTTTAGAAAACTATATACTATTAAGCCTTCACTGAATGATTTGGATGTAAGATAATGTACAATATGATATGTGATTTTTTTGTCTTAAACTCTATAATATACTTTATTTTAAATAGTAGATTGATAATATTTTATATCTTTTTAATTAATTAACATATAATGGAGAACCCTATTGTATTTATAAAGGGTATTGTTGATCTATACACACATAATGGTGGATTCTGGGTAAATTTTTTAATGTTGAGATTATGAAAAATTGATTTGTGGATATATATTTATTTTGGATTTTATTATATAATATTTGAGTGGTTTTTATATGATCCATAGGATGGAATATCTATTCCAATATTGAGCCCATGATGACTATTATCATGGACATGTAAAATTTAAATCTACTAATGCTGTCTACTAAGATAATATCCGAGAGTGGGATGTGTGGTTATGTAATATATGACCCAACCTTCAATAGATGGTTGCGATTATATTCCAGCTTACAATCCTTATTTCTTATGATATTAATGTGTAGTAAGAGATCATTACACACATTATTGAATAGTTGTAGGTTCTATATTATTATGGATTTATCATAATTACCACCTGAGAGTGAGTTTCTGTTTATAATTGATCTCATTCTAGGTGTGGAACCTATATTTGTTTCTACTTATACTATTGATTATATAGATATTTGACATCTAAAGACTTAGATTTGGGACCTATAGGTGAAGGGGTTTATACACATGAGTACATTCACTTTATTTTTACATGTATTGATTAATGTGATGGAAAATGGGAATATGATATTTTTTGTATTAGTTTATATTAAACCAAGTCACAGTAAATAAATAAAATCAGACTTCATGTATTAATAATTTATTTGATCAACATATAATTTCATTAGGGTTCTCTATATTTTCATTGAGATCATTATTTCATCAGTTGAGTGTAACACCTTATAATATATTTCACAATACATTCGGGAGTTTTATAGTTTATAAGTGCAGATAGGGATGTTGATTAGTTTAATGAATGAATAGATCATTTTTATGTACATGAATAATTGGTTCTTCAATCTATATATGGATTATTTTATATTTTTAACAACAATGATATCCATGTGTTCTTTGGGTTGATGTAAGGTCAAAATTGACTGTTGGAGATCATTTTGAACATAATGTGGAAGAATTCACAATATCATATGAAATCAATGTATTAATTTTATATCTACTAGGATTGGATTATGGGGAATTTGATATCATAGGCTAGTTTATTAGAAGAACTCAGGATTTTTGTGTTAGAAATTACATAGTAGAGGCTGAAGAATGTTTTTTAGATATATCTATTTTTGGGATTCTGGATTATTAATCAAGGTTATTTGAAGAATAATCTCACTGGGAAGTGAAAATGATGAGTTGGAATAAGAAGGGGTGATGTTTTCTTAATCAGTCTCTTATGAGGGAGCATTTGAGGAGTTGAAAGGGTGGTTAATGGAAACATCAATTATGGAAATACCCAAATTAGGTACATATTGTATGATATATTATGATACATCAGGAATCGGGTTGTGATATGATTTTATGAATAATGGTCATGTGGCGCCTTATGAGTCTAGGAAGATGAGGACACATATGTGGAACTACAACAACCATTGAAAATATTTATAAATTGTGTTTTATTTCTTGATATGTTGGTCGTATTACCATTTAGGTGAGTGGTTTGTGGTTTTCAATAACCATAAGGGCATGAGTTACATCTTATCATATTGGGAAATAATCCTCTGGTAGTAATGGTGAGTTGTGTGTCTATAGTATTTCAATTTTTATATGGTGAATACTCTTGAAAAGTGTAACATCATTTTTGATGCATTATATAGAGAGAATTATACTCAAATGGTGTAGGATAATAGAACTGAGTGTAAAATGATGACCCTTGTTATAGATATTTATCTTGGAGCCTTGGAGTATCAATGAAAATTGACCCTTGTGTATTCATCAAATTTTTCTTCATACCAAAAGAGGGTAAATAATATTCAACAATTAAATTAAAACATACTACTACAGGGGGACAATATATATTATGGGGAACCATGAAAATATTTTCCAATCAATGTAGATAAAATTTTCAATGTCTAGGGTAATTTAGTACTCCATAGGACCATACATAAGGAGAAAATGAAGGACTCATTCACCTCAAGGTGGGTTATAAATCTTGGTTTTACCATGATGTACCATAATATCCATAGGAAAAAATGGTCTCCTAGGATTATAATTGAAAAGTGTGTTTCATCACATGATATTGAACTTACTAAAAAGTCAAAACAGACACCAACAATCATCCCATATTCTATAGATATTATACATTACCGATTAAAAGAAAGACGATGAAAATGTTGGCTTTATAATGAGAATTAGGAGGACACCACATGGCATGGATGCAGTTTCAGGTAATGTTGATCAGTTCACCAATGTGCCTTATTTATTTATAATATAGGAGAAACTCACTATTGATGAGATGAGACAAATCTTTTTTTGAGGGATAATTCATTCTTATGGATTGTATCATAGAATTGAAACTAACAGTGATGCATATTTCCAAACAATCTTCTATAGATATTTATATAAATATGTTGACATGTATGTTTATCTATGTACTACTTACCCCAAATAGGTAGCTTGAATGTTTAATAGAAACATTCACATATGTTACGACATGATTTGAGCATGGGTTATTGGTTTTTGGTGTTCATGGGAGAAATAATTCTCTCTTGAATCATTTTACATATCAATACTTATGAATCATCCTTTTATATAGTAACTTTTTTATCCTTATATGGTATATCATGTCCCTATTTTTCATGTTGGTTGGAATTCAAGGATTTTATTATTTTTTGTATCTTGACTAATATAGGAACCCAGAAAGAACAAATATACGATTAAGATATGGTTAGAGACCATGAATTGAATAAAAAGGTTACATATTGAATTATTAATCCATCATATGATGATTGAGGTGGGAGAGAATATATTTCTACATTTGTTGATTATGTTTTGATATTATCATATACCTATTTATGTGATGTTGGAAACCATATTTGTTGGGATGATTGAGAATGGGGACAAAATAAGTAAAATTACATATCAATCTTCTCTTATTTAATGATGCAGTTACAATAATGACATATTTCATGGGTTTTATATTAAACCATATTATCCTAAACCCTCTAATTTAATCAGAACACATTTTTTTGAACACATTTTGGATTCATCCCTTAAATATAATATTGATTGTATAGTGTACTGGAGTGAGAAAACCATCTTGGAGAAGATGGTTCCACTAGTGTGGGTGTAATGGCATCATAGTCAAATCAAATAATAAAAAGGGATTATGAGTCTATATTGAAAGAAAAGTGGATCACATTGTTAACTAAAGATAATCATTTATGGTTTATAATGTAGATAATGAATGTGATTCTATATTTTGGGGAGTTTGTAACAGCATATACTTCATTATGTCATGAACTCGGTAAAATTTTGTGTGATCTTTTTAAAAATTATCTTACAATATAGACTTGTTTAAACATTTTATAACTATAATTTTTTTTTCTAAATCAATGTATTTAACAATTTATATTTATTATATTTAGGATCATGTCCACAAATATGGTTTGGGACTAACTATTTTCCCAACCATGTGTTTTTTTAAAAAAATAGAGCTTTTGGATGTATTGGAATTGGGATGGAATTATGTTTCAGATGTGGTCGGAACTATGGGATGGTACTCTTATAGTTTTTATTTGTTGGTTCCTTTAGAGATATTCTATATGTGTTTCAAATAAAAATGATTATTTTGGAGTTTTTGGTGTGTTTATTCAATTTTTTTTAAATTTGAATATGTCTTATGTATTATACGTGGGAACTCTCATTATGATGTGTTAAAGAAATCCAATTAAGGTTTCATAAAAAACGTGTAATCCCTAAATTTGTTCCCCTATATATGTAATAACATGTCTATGAGATGTTCCACATCAGTATAAGTACAACATAAATGAGAAGAACTATTCTTCTGGGAAAATAACTACATTATGAAATAATGTTCCCATATAATGAGTACCCATTAAAGGCCTTGTGTTGTATAAGAGGCCCTCACTTAGAAAAATCCAATGAAGGGTGATAAATATAATGAGTTTATAGATATACAACAATATTAACCTTATATATGGGTATAAAAAATCAGTTATTTCTAGATTCACCTTGTGATATGGAATATGAGAATTTTCATAAGTGAGGGTTAGTTACCTAGGTATACGTAAAAGGTTACCTACATGTATTTATCATATGTAAGGGTATAAAATACATAAGAGTATCCCCAAAATAAAAAATCTCACCATGTATCATGTCACCAATATATTCAGTTGGTGGCATGTGGGTTTCAGGGTTCATATATGGTATATATGAATGTAGGGTTAAGAAATTAATTAGTTATAATGATATGAAATATGGTTTTTGAGATAATATATATGGACCTATAGTGGGTGATACATAAGAGGTATGCGATTCTAGAGGTTTTCAAATTTTCAAAATTTAGAATTTTTTTTGGCATTTCTAAATTATTATAATATATGTTTAAAATTAATATTTATGGGAAATTATGCCCTTTTATGACATGTATATGGGGGAACTCAACCAATTGAAGATATCACCACTATTTTCATCTCCATGTTAGATACCCTTCTATTCTTGATTCATTCCAGCATTATTTATTTTTGATTGTAGATAAAGGTAAATTTTTCACTGTGTATCCATTATTTATTAGTTTCTCATAAAATTCTCTCACTCTTACACTGATTAAATATGTTTTTTTTCAACATTTCATGTTTTTTCAGAATATATGATTTATTTGGTTTTATATCATATAATTATCTAGTATCTGATGAGCAACTACCTCTAGGTATATTTTAGTGGTTATTAAGCTATTATTAAATATATTTATTCTCTTATTTGTGTATGTTGTGTGGATAGGATGACAGAAAACATTCATGACCTAAAACATTAAAATTTTAGTGTGTATATATATATATATATAATATATATTATTAAGACTATGGGTTTCCCAGTGATGAATGTAAATCTAAATCTTTCTTCCACCAATTATTTTGAGAATTATTTCTTATGATAAAGGAATTTCGAAGGTAATGCGAGGGATACCCTAAATGGAATAATGATTCCTTAGGAAGATTAATTGTAGGCGATGTATTATTATTATTGGTTTGGTTAATGGTATACTTATATATTATGGGATGAAACCCAAGATAGTTGAGTGAACTTCTAATTGAAAATTAATTAGATTATTTTGGAACCATTGTGACAATATCTGAAAATAGAATATAGAAAATATATAATTATTAATGATAAATATTATAGGGAAACTAAAATATTCCTTATGTTGTTAGGGTGGGGATATTATGTATAACCCTTGGATTAATATTGTAGAATTTATGCTTAATGAGGGGGAATCATATATTCCCCTTAATTATTGAACATGTATCCATAATTCTAAGGTGTTGAGTGAGTATGCCATTATGTTCTAGATAATAAGATTATATTTCTAGGGAAGGGTGTGGGAACTACTGGGGTTACAGATAATATAATATATGTAATGATTTCAGAGTGTCACACACTTCCCCCATGATTTTTATGACATGATCAGATACACCAGACACTGGATAAATTGTGTAGTATTGATCCTAGGTTCCACCATAGAATCAGTGGATGTACAATAATTATTTATCATGTATTTATTAATTTATAATGGAAAAAACGTAGAACTTATATTAGAATAAATATATTTTTATATGATATTAATAGGACCCTAATAAATTTTAAAAAAATCATTATCAGTCCATAATGTGAATCCAAGAAGATTTCACGTTTATAAGAAATGTTAAGGGAATGGAACCTCTAATTTATTGTCAATCTGGATTTATCAGGTAGAGCATGAGAGATGGGAAAATAATTGTAATTAATGCTAGTTTTTTTGTACATTCTTAGTTTTGTTTATTTTCGTTTTATTTGTATATGATCCACACATAAGGGATTATATTTGGGTCTGTAAGACTTTCATAAAATATTTTTCATTTATTTTGATATAACATGGGCGGTGTGTGATATTTATTTTATAAAAATATGTTGTTTGTTATTTAATATTATCCAGATGTATATTATTTTTACCCTTTATGATATTATTTTACACTCTGATATGAGGATGTAGTCTCGCATTGGTATCATAGTAGACCCTCCCTTAAAGTCAATAGCCTTTGGTTCATGTGTATTCCTACCTCAGGTAATGTGGAACTATAATATTGTTACTATAGAGTTATCCATAATGTAAGTTGTAAAAAAATACATAGAAAGGAAAAATAGTTGATTAACCACCCCAACTATACCATAGATTCACTTGAATGAGTTTTACCAATCATTAATCATTCAAACTAAATTGATGAATTTATATATAGGAAGTCACATCATTTTAAATTCATCGAACAAATCACCAAAAAAAAAATTTGTTATCATAGGATCTAAAAGTATACATGTTACTCAAATCATCATCAACAATAAATGGGGGATTTAAAATTAATCATAATCTATGTGTAACTGAATTATTTTTGAATATTCTCTTGAGAGGTCTGTGATTCACCCACCATTAAAACTTTGATACAATAATGGAGAATCACGACCTTAAATCAATGGGCTTGGGGACATTTAAATATAAAAATTGATTATTTACAGTCATTGGATAATTTGATCAATTTTAATAACTCTTCAACCATGGATTATAATAAATTAATTTTTCAAATATTATTAGATAAGGAGATAAATTATCCCTCCATTCATTACAAACAAAATTTGGTGTGTCTCTAGGAGGCTGCTCATAACGTTGAATGAGGTGTCTCTATTACTATTTATGACCATATGTAGGTGAATTTGGGATTTTAATCTACTATATATATCATAATTATTATTGATACCATGATTCCAAAGGAGAATTATAAATATAGTTTGTTCATTGTGAACCTTAATGTACTTTTCACATTGAATTACATATAGATTTTAATATTAGGAACCCTTGTAGTTTCTTCTTTTTTTATAAAAAAATTAACTATTGTGGCTAATAACTAGTATCATTAATGATGAACCCATAACATGGTTCCAAAATAGTTATTGAAATAGATAAATAGGTTAAATATCACTTATAGGATATTAATATCCCTATTGGTAGATGAAAATTAAAATTGGTTAGAAGACTAAGTGAAAATATTTTGTCTGTTTCACTAGAAGGTATCAAAATAATAACTATATAAATATTTAGCTTCATATTTTAATCATGAAACTGGTGAATGATTCAATACTAAACTATTACGTCATTTCCATTATTTATTGATATTATAGTTCATTATTTAATGATAATATCTCATATGTATGCATAGTATAAAGATTATTTTGAAATGCAGGTAGAAAAATATTACAAAATAACTCCCATTAGTTAGAATAATACTATAGAACCTACCTATTGGAGATATAATGAATATTAAATCCCTTATAAACCCATATAAATTTGAATTTTGAGTATCCGTGGGGAAATTATAACACCTACAATACGAGTTGTTGACATTTGTTGATATTTGTTACATCTAAATATAATACAGAAGAAAACATAAATAAGATCTAATGTTTGATAGTACATAGGGGATTTGATATATATATATATATATATTAATTTTACATTATAAACCTAAAATACATGGTACGTAAACAATTACTAAATAAATAATTATTCCTTATTCAATGTTATCCATAGAATATCATATATCATATTCGTATTCATTACCATGAAAAATATTAAAACATAAGATACGAGTATGTTCATATATATTGTAAGTTATAATATATAAATTAAGATATATAAATAATGATCAAGGAAAATATAATATGGGACCAAAGAATACTCATCACAATTCCATATTAAATAATAAATGAGTGTAACATAATTAATGTATAATGATGTATAAAATAATTAATAGAAATCATAATTATTTCAATGAACAATTTAATAATTTATAAACATGTCCATGAGGCCTTTCACTAAGATATAATATATAAAAAGTATGTATGAAATTATTAAAATATCTTTATTATCTTACGAGACCTACTAATGTACTAAGGGGATGTATATTTTTGGGCCCCACACCACATATATCATCCAATTCAATTATATTATATGAGAAAAATGTATAAGAAATATATATCATAATGATTAAAAATTAAACATATATCAATATATGAATAATGAATAATGAATTATCTTTATATTGGTATCTCATTTAGAAAAATGGATATGTAGACAAATCAATACTTTTTATTTATTAATTGAATTTTATGGAGATCTTAGAGAATAGACCTATATAATAATAATGAAGTATAATGTTTTAATAATGTTCAGTGTATGGTACTCAAATAAGAGGGTTCTATGAAAATATTATCTTGGTAATGATAAATTGTTTCACCACAAAATTACAAGTCAATGACAAGATCCTATCCTAGAGAATATATTGGATGTGTGATTTTTCTATAGAGATACATTGACGTTTAGTGATTACCAACATAGAATAATTTCACTTTAAGATTAAGATTCCATATCATCCCTCCATAGGGTGGTGACAATTATTAATGAATAAATTATATTTTTATTAATAGAGTATATTTAATGTTGTTTCTAGAAATGGTACACTCATGAATAGTAGATAATAAGTCACAAATTGATGGTGTTGGATAAATAATATCTTAATGATTTTAATTTTATATCAACAAAAATATGTATTAATTTATAAATCGTTAGATGATATTTTTTTTATATATCATGATAATATTTATACTAAAAAACAAAATACAGAAATGGCATAATTATTGGAGATATGGTAAGCTATTATGGATTACAAATTATTGTAGTTTAAGTAAAATGATATTTAATCATAATGAAATATAAAAATATAAATTTAAAGTGACTATAATAAAATAATAATAAATTATTTTGAGAGTAATATTAATATGTACCATTATTAGTGTTCCTTAGAACTAGAGAGAGATCCTACAAAATCATTAATGTGACACCAAAATATCGAGGTTGTTTTATTGTCAAAAATTAAAATTTGTATCTTAAATTATTGAACTTTTTGGGTTAAAATTTTATATTTTTGTAAAATTTTTCATATATATATATATATATTATATTATAAAATTAAGGAAAAATAAGTTTTTGTCTTATTATATATTTTTTTCAATTTAATTTTTTCAGTGTACATTTTTTATAAAAGGGAGTGCATAGATTATTCCAAACCATGAGAAATATAGTGTAAATTGTGTGAGTATATATTGGAATGTAGTGTTGGTGAATGTAATTTTAATTTAATGCAGAAACAATTTGGGGATCATGAACCAATATTGAAATTCCTTATATTATGATTTTTTACAGTTGAAAAACGATTTATCAAATAGTGTAGGGGTTCCCAAGTAAATTGTGCAGCTAGTTTTATGTTGGGTTGTGACTTAAAGGATTATTTAATGATTATGAGTAACCATGTATCCAAACCATGTTAGAGGTTAGGGTCCAATCTAGTGGATCCCATATAGAGGTCACATATATTCCTATCTATTCATGCTTTTTATTTTTTATATAAAGTGAATATATATTTTCCCCAATTGAATATAAGGCCTTAATATGTTATTCCACCCACATATTGTTAGTTTGAGTATTTTTCAAACCATAAATGTTATTAAATCATATATACCTACATTTTTATGTCCTTTGTTATGATTATGAGATTTTCCCATTAAGTTAATTCTTCCACTCCTCTTTTTTCTTCCTTTTCTTCCCTTTATCCTTAGTTTTATCACCTCTAATGATTCCAAGTGGATTCCATTGTATGATATAGTGATTGATATTTCATAGCCTCTGGGGTATGGGTTTCTAGGTCTTGTTATGAATTCATATTTTCTTTTTTATTTTTCTCCATACAAGGAAAGAAATTCCATCTTGATCTTCATTTGATTAAAATATATGATTTTTGGGGTTTCCTTTATTTTCCATATGATGTTATTATTTTATTTTTAATTCAATTTATTTCTTGATATTCATATATAAATTTCCCTTGAATAGATTATGAATGGGGATCATTGAGTTCTACACATTTTATAAAATCTTTTTCAATGGTTTTCTAGTTTTTTTCTAAAGACATAAAAAATGTATTTCAAGTAGTTAATAAATAATGATGAGGCTATTTATAATTTAATTTAAATTTTAATGTGGTGATTTTCACTATATTTTATTTCAATGAGTATAATATTTATTTTAGTGAGTGGTTTTATTTTAAAGGGTTTTTTAAAAAAAATTTATTTAAATTAGTAATGATTTGTTTTAAAATGGTTTAAAATGTGACACAAAATGGTTAGTTTAAATAAATGATTTAAACTGATAATTGTAAATATGGGGATGTGTATACTTATCCTAATTATGTCCATTAAAGGAATAATTATATCCTTAAAAATTTATCTTAATGGTTATTTTAGGGCCTTGATTGATAGATTGGATTTTTCATTCCCATTATGGAATGTGACCCCATGGGGAAAAATTTTATTATTATATTATTATAGATTCTTGTGCATGATTGTAAAAGGGGTTTTATCTTGGGAGGGTTTAAGAGGTGAGATATTATTAAATTAAAATATTTTGCGTATTATTTAATTTGATATTTATATTCTATTCTTGTATTCACACCTCTAATTTTCTTTGGTGATGGTGATATTTTGTAGCTTTGTAGAGACCTGGTTGAGTGAAAAATTTAATGTTGATATTGTGCTAGTGAGGGTTAGTGGTCCAAAGATGTTGAGTGATCAAGATGTAGACATGGTTCCCCTGATAGCTTAATGATACTGGGTTGGTCATACCTCCAAGCTAGTTTGATGAAATTTTCAGGACTGAAATGTACTATTAGGTTATCATTGGATTCATATCTCCAGGTTGAGTCATTATTACTTACATCTATTAGAGTTTTCTATAATAAATTGTTCGTATTAGGGATTATTTACATGACTTCAATACATAACTTCTTTTTATCCCCTTGTTATTGAGTTGATTTAATAGAAACATGTTTTTGATTTTTTATTTAATATAGATCTGTTAGTTTCATTATTACTATGATTATTTATATTTAAAAAAAATTAATGATTTATTTACATTGAAATTGATTTGTAAAATGTTTTAGAAATTATTAGAAAAAATAGGAAATATTGTGAATTTTACTAATTGTTTGCAGAATTAGATATGAATAAATGAAATTTATATTGATTGGTTTTTTAAAATTAAATAAATGAACATATTTCCATGATTTCAAATTCTTTGATAAAATTGTTTGGTTCCTCACCTAAATAAACTGAGAGGGGAAGATTTTATAACATTAATTGACTGAATGATACTTGATTGTGTAAAGTTTACAAGTGTAAAAACTATTTTTTATTTATAATTTAAACTATCATTTATAAAATTCCATTCACATGTTTTTTGAAAAAAAATCAGGGTGAGATACTTATGGGAATTTATAGCCCATATGACACAAAAGTTATAAAACTTTAATAATTTAAGGTTCCCTGGCTTTAATCTACAACAAATTTTTATTTGTTTTTCCAATGATATATAGTGTGGGATGTGGTGTGTTATTGATGAAACCTGAGTAGACATTTGGTATTAGTGAAGGATATATTTTATTTTTATCCTAGATGATTATGTATCAACATTTTTGGAAAGATATTACTATTATAATCGGTTTCCATTATACAAATATTTTATTGGGAATTTTTTTTGTGGTGTTTGATATCCATGGTTTTATTATATTACTATTACATATTAATTGGTATGTACATTTATTTAATAATGCAACTACTTAATTTTTTATGGCTGTTAAACACATAGTTAAATCCCATGGGATTCACTTGTGGGATCCATAGGTGGTTATTTAGATTTTGAGTGTGAAATAGTTCCCAAACAGAATGTTCTTCTTAAAAATTAACTTTATACCTACAATAATTACCCCATTTTTATTGTATATTTTAAAATAACACTATTTTCCAAAGACTACTCCACAAAAAACCTTGATTTTAAATGATTAATAACATTAAAATACTTAAATATGACCATTATAACAAAGATGTTGGTTAGAGTGGTTTGAATAGTAATAAATGTATTATTAAATACACATATAAATTCTCTCCACAATTAAGTAATTTACTAATAATATATGGATAACCATTTAGTTATAAATGAAGATAAAATATTTTACATGTAAATGATATATATTTCATAAAATTTATTTTAGTGTAAAATGTAATTTGAACATAATCGATTAAATTAATCACTATTTACAGATGATTATATTAGAAGAAATTTATTATATATATTAGTAAAAAAATTACATTCTTTCAGTTATTTATACTAGGGATATACTGACAATAATTTCATTTTAGGCTTCGAGAATTAATTTTATTGAAAAATGGTTTTATTACATTTTTTGCATGTATATTATAATTAATTCTTTACACTATTATAAATTTCACTTGAAAATATGTATATTATTTTTTAAATTATCATTTCATAATACTCTTAGGATGATTTTTTTAGATTTTTATGGAAAGAATGATTTTTGAGTAAATAAGGAAAAATGTTTATTTTCACAAAACTATTATTTAGTTTCTTCAAATAAAGTAATTTTGATGACCCTATTTGTTTTAGATAAAGTTATAAAGTAAAAATATATAAAATTTATTAAAAAATTTATAATTTATTATATTTTAATCGAAAATATATTTTATTTCCCTATTATTTAATTTTTATACATAAAAAACATTATTCAATCAACAATTTGTGATGTGCTTTCCGTACTTATATTGTAATAAAACTATTCAAAATTTATTTATTCAAAATTGAAAAGAAAATTTCTTATTTATAATAAACATTTTTATTTTTTAAAATAGAAAATTTTAATTGTTATGAAAAATGTAAAGTAAACATGGTAAATGTTTAATACCGCAGTAATGAGTAAACATGTTAATTTATGGAAAAACATTGAGATAGAGTCTCAAAACCAAGAATCACATGAAATTACTGCATTTTTTAAGTTTAATCCAACAATAACCATCCAAACGTTTGAAATATGTATGTTTTGTGCCACATTACATTTATTACAACCTTTATAATTTTTTTAACTTAAGGATAATTACAAAATGTCAATTTCAATCACTTATTATGATATCATAATATATATATAGATAAACATTATGTATTAACGAATATATATGATTGAATTTATAGTAGGTAAACTATATTGATGATATTATTTTATTATTAGTTCTTTGAGAGAGGATAATTTCTTTAATGCTTATGAAATATTAATGAAACGCTAGTGCATGTTGTCGAAAAATAAAATAAATAATATTAAACATATTAAAAGTAATATATTATGTATAAATTTTTGTTACCCATGAGTTTATTATAAAATTATAATGTATAATTCAGGGATGAAGTGTTTAAATATGAATTTCGTTTTTATCTTGACTCCTTTAAATTAAACATATGAGAAATGTTCTGAAAATGAACTAACATCATATTTATTTAAAAAAATTAATTTAAAAAAATTAATTATTTATTAAATTTCAATATTCTCTTAATATGATTGGAATATTTTTGGTTCTACAATTCTTGGTCAATTTATGTTTCTATTTCTATTTTTTCAAATTTATTCATGTCTTAAAAATTGCAATAAATTTGTTACAATTATTAGCGTTAAACAGGGATAACAAGTGGGTTAAAGCCAATAAAATTATAATGAAACATAAAAAAAATTTAAAATTATTTTATTATTAAATTTAGAACTTATAATCTTTATATTAAAATATAAATCTTTTTTAATCATTTGGCATCAGTTAGACACATATTATATGGGAATATTTCAAGTATTAATAAATATTCCACCCTCCACACATATAAAATGGATCAACCTATAATCCCCCTTCATAATTAATGAGCCATTTGGATCGTAAAATATCCACAAAAATATTTTCCTAGATTCCTTCTCCACTTCATAGACATTCTGGTCATCTCATATGAGTATCCTAATTGGATTAATGTGTGTTCTAGAGAAGTATTTCCATACAAGAGTTCTATCTTCTAACCAACTAATTTAATTTTATTTATTCTTATAACTCCATATATTAGATACAAAACAAGATTATATAATAGAATAATTATATTAAATATATATAAATATGATAATTTTTGTGTAAAAACTTTTATCCTTATCCGTTCTATTATATTGTAAATGAAAACATCAATCATGTGAAAATGTGGACTCCTGACTCCCTGGAGAAATGTATTAATTTTTTTTCACTAACATTAATCAATGATCATTATGATATATTTAATGATAATTAATTATATAAATGGAAAATCTATTTTTATTCAATGATAATATATTATATACCTTATTACTATCCCACCTTTTGGACGACATTAACGTTGCTCATATGTATGTGTCGACAACCACATCCATGAATGGATGTAATAAATTTTTAATTTTTTATTTACATTATGATAATTAAGATATTTTTAATAAATATATATGACATAGTTCTTATAATAATAAATGTTTAATGGTTAAATATTATTTATCTTTCTTTTCCCCATGATTTATAAATTTGAAACCTCATACATGCTTATGTATGTTCTATGTTCTCCATGAAGTGATGTAATTTACTTTTCATCACCACATTATAGGGATGGTAATAAAATTTATATAAATAAAAATTATGATAATTATTTAATTAATAATTTTTTTGACAACGAAACAATGAAAAATTTGAAAGGAAAAGTACTTTTAAATTGAAATATGCATGGGAAGGATATGAGTTTTTACATGAGGGGTAATTTTAATGAAAAATAATGAATTATTGTGTAATAAGTCAATAAAGTAAAAAATATATGGTATGGTTAGTATTAAAATGGTTATTTTATTAATTTATAATAAATTGATGTTTGTTATAAATGTTTCCAAAAATTAATATAAAAATATATATACTTGAGGAAAGGGAATTCTATTACAGTGTTTTTTTATTTTAAGAATATTTTTATCACATTTACTTTGGGAAAATTACACTCATAATATATTAAAACCCATAAATTATTTACTAATCCATTGATGTTTTGGGTTAACATGATTATTTTTTATTTCTTCAATTTTTCTATCATGAATCAAAAACAGAGTAAAATTTAAGGGGATTTCATTTTAAAAATCATGTTTTAAAGTCATCCTTACAAATATTTTTCATAAATGTGAAGGTTATTTTAAACATTTCAAAGAGTATTATTCGTTAAAATAAAACTGTTATGTGAAATAATTTTTAAAAATAGTTGAATATATTATGAGTTTTTTAATGATAAATTAATTTTTTTTCTAGATGTGGTACTTTAATTAATTCTAGGTAAAATATAAAAGGAAATTTTTTTTAACGTTTTATGAAAAAATGGACTTTCCCTCAATTATGAAAATTATTATATTTCAGGAATAATTTTATAGATTTTTTATATTTTCAACGATAATATTTTCACAAATATTAATTTATTTTTATATGATATTTTACCGAAATATGTGTTCCTTGTTTTCCAAAAATAATTAATTTTTCATATTATTTATAACATAATTTTAGAACAAAAATAAAGGGATGTTATTTTTATTCCTTTGGTTATATTTTATATTTAATTTTTTGAAATGGAATTTTTTTATTGGAAAACATAAGTTATGAGGATTTTTCTATCTTCTATCATTATCTTCTGATTTATGGTTTTGTGTTCGTTATCTTTCTAATGATCACATTCCATATCACTAGCTGTTATTTAATTGGAAATTATTTTCTCCTCCATGTCCATATTTTAAGTATCATAGATTTATATTTCATCATTTCCCTCACTATTATATTGTGTCAACCATATACTATTTCTCTATATAATATTGGTGGATTTTATTTTATTAATAATTTTATTACATACAATCAGGAAATATTCTTTATTCTTGATTAATAACAAATAAATATTGATTTATTATGAATTTTTAGTCAATTGTATTGAAAATTAAATATATATGTAAATTAAATGATATATAAGTGATGGGTGAGTCCCAATTATAGGTAGTCCCTAGATGCATTGATAGGTTTGATGATATAAAAAAGAAAAGCATGTCATATTAGTTGGGTATCTTTTTTACACATAAACATTAATTAAGAATGATGTACTAGAAAATGAATTAATGGTATGATTCAGGATAACAAAAAAATTACATGATATAATGATCATGAATTTAAAGATTTTTTATTTTCACTTATTGAAAATTATGTTTTCATTATTTTCCATTAGGGGTGAAGGTGATTTGGCCTTGCACCTCATCTGGATAATATGATGTGAGGTTAAAAAATCACCACTACCTTCTATGTTACCCCTATTTAGGGTCTATGTTATTAATACATATGGTGGGGATATAAGGATTCTACATGCTGTTGGATTTTGGTCATCGTATTCTTTATCGGGATGTCGGTGTATATCTAGTAGGGCTAATAAGGGATGAAAGAAAATAGAAGTGAAATGTGTAGTGAGGATAGTCAGAAACATTGTGGTATAATGGGTTATGGGTGTGTATGATCATAAATATATAATGGGCTTAATGGAATACAAGAGATGATAGTGGTAGGCCACAGAGTTAGGAGGCCCGATAATATGGGTATCTATATGTGGATGCATGTTGATGGTCAAAAATGTTGAATGGGGTTGATAGTGGGTATGAGGAAAATGACTTTGGGCATTCATCATTGTTTGATGGTTTAACAGAGTTCACTAGGCCAAAAAGAAAGATCCAGGTATCCTTATGGGTTTTAGTCCAAAATGAATTTCTTTTCGGATTCAGTTTCTTTTGATACATGATCCTCTGATCTAGTTTTTCATCTATCATAGACATGTTTTTTTGGGAATTTGTGCCTACTAGACATGTATTTATCCACCCTCAACCTAGATGAAAATGGGTGTATTATTTTTTTAATAAACAATTGTTTTTCCCCAGCATAATTTTAAAAAATTGTTTTCTTTATAAATGTGGTTTATATGATTATATAATCAGTTAATGTACTTTGAACTCATGTTCATGATTGAATCCAATGTGTTTCAATTATCCACTCCTCAATATTAATTGTTCCTTATTACTCATGATATCTTCCATTTCATGAGACCCTTAATGAGAATATGGCTCATAGTTTATTTAATTTCAATTCCCTATGATATAATAATGGAATGTTATGTTTTTTTGAACGATTCATGAAATTTTATCATGATATGTTTTCAATTTCCTATGTAATATAAAATTAATCTGTTCATATAGTATCCCAATGATTATTAACTGATATATCATCTGTCGTGTTCTCCATTTTATTTACACCAACTTAATAATGTGGTAATTATCTTTGGGTTAATAGATTCATGGATTCTATAGTGGATATAAATGTAAGTTTCATAGGAACCCGAAGAAATAGATTTTAGAAGATCAAATATTGAACAAGAATTAAGATAAACCACTATAATGTTTAATCAATTTATGGATTTTTAAATTATGGATCAATATTCATGATGTTATAAGTTATTTGTTTATTCCATTGCTTAGAGACAAAACATATTGAATTAACAGTAAATCATGTCAACACTCAGAGTCAATGTAGAGATTTCCTGTATGAGGAAGATAATGTAGTTAATGTTGGAGAAATGAAAATATTGGATATATTGGGTAAACAATGATAGTTATAAAAAATAACCTTTCCAATAAGGAACATATTTTTATTCCATAGCCTAATGTAGCTACATTAGATAACTCTAGATGATAGAATCCTCTAATACATTAATATAAAATCTAATCTCTTTGTACATAAGAAATGTTTAAATTCCCTAAAAACATTTTTTTGAGCATTTGGTTTTAATTAAAATAAAATGGTTAATCAAGAATTATAATTTTAAAAGGATTATGGGGATTAATAATTTTGAATAATTAAAAAATTATGTAGTTGGATAAGATATATGTAATGAAAGGGAACGCCATTTGGGTGATTCTATTTTTGAAATATTTTGTTTGAGAATAAAAATATAACAAGTAATAAAAATTCATTAATTTAACATATATGGAATTGGAATGTTTAACTAAGTGTATGGAAGTGTATAAAATATTATAATGGAATGTTACTTACTACCTAAGTTATCTAAAAAGTCATATTGATAATTTTATTGATGGTTATAAACCAAGACTCTTAAGGGAACTAGTGTCTCAAAACAATTATCTTTGGATTATATTTTATCAAGTTTCATCAATTTAGAGAGATAATTCTTGAAGTAATATATCATTAATGGAAATAAAGAGATGAAAATGATGACTGTGTACCAAGGAAAAAGTAATTAGGCAAAGGATAAGATATGAAGGATCGAACCTCACATATAAGATAACTATGGAATAAACATATTGTTATATTATTATAGATAATGGGATTTTTTTTATAAGTGTGGATATAAGGTCTATTAAGGACATTAATAAAAATGGAAGTAAATAAATCACTTCTATTTATTGTTTTGAATGTATGGTTATGAGGCATAATTCAAACTAGTTTTCCAAGAATCAATTATTTCCTTTGTAATTTCATTAGGTAATTTATTGACGTTATATTTTTATGTTACAAAAGATATGAGGATCACGAGAATATTTTTTAAATGTTTCATGTGAATATCAGATGAAAGATATTACTTAATGAATTTATCATATTTTAAACTTGGATTCAAAATGATTCTATTGCTGGAAATATTTTACATATGGATATAATATTTGATGAGCCTTTAATGATGGGGAAAACCTCCACCATATTATATACATTTTTTGGTTTCTATTATTTTTAATTATTGGAAACAATAGTAATTTTTTGGAATATATGAACATGTTATATTCAAACACGGTTTATAATATTCTATGTATGTTTAGGGTTTAATGATTAATTTTGAACCATGGGCATTACTGTTTAGATTTCGATGACTACTCATTCATTTTATGGTTTAAATTATTGAATATAATTTTTATTATTCTAACCATTTTTTGTTTTTAAAAATTTCTTGAAATAAATGGAATCAAAAATCACAAATTTTTTCTTATAATGAAGAACAGTAACCATTAATGGATATCATAGTCACTTAAAAGTTAATTTTAGTGCTTCAGGAATGAAAAATACAATCATGATCATGATGAGGCACATCAAAGGATGGAATAAATATTATAGAATTTTAGGAAATCAAGTATCTAAATTTTATAATATTTTCAATCCCAAATGTAAAGGAATTTCCTCAACCCATTTTTTATTTTCAGACGACATTTTTAAAGAATAAGTGTGAACCCTAACAATTTCAATGAAATAAAACCATAGTAGAAGTCATTCAATATAATGAATTCTTGGAACTAACCATATCATAGTCTAAATCATTTGGTCAAGCCTCCACCTTCACATGGACTCTTAGTTATTTGTCCAGTTCAGGGTTACATAGGGATCGTACTGATGGGAATTTACCTACACTCCCATTCATCCAAATCTAGATTGCAATGCTCTGGTTAATGGTTCCTGCTCTGAATCTTCATCTAGAGATGTCCCTTATAGTTAGTTTGGTAAAATTCACATGCAAAATTTTTACTTTGAACTGCTTCTCAAATAGATATTTTGGGGATGGTTTCATTCATTACAAATTATAAATACAAATTAGCCAAACAAATTAGCAAATGCAAACCCCTCAAAATACAATTCCATGTGAAAAAAATTAAAATTTCATAATTCCACAACTATCAACATTGAGCCCATACTGGGAGACATCAGAGATCATGAATCTAGTATGCCTCACCACCTAGACCACTGTCACCATAAATCTATTCAACAACTTCATTAACACTTTGAGAAAATAACTCCAGGGTCGTCACCACCATATCATTACCAGATCTGGTAATTGGAGAAACTGAAGACATAGATACTGAATCAACATCATAAAAATACACTACCCACACATCACCATCATCAAACATTTAAAATAGGGGATCATTCCATAGAGAACCGATTACTTCTTTAACACCACCTCCCAAAGCTCCGATAATCCACTGATCCCAACAGACCTGTAGAGGAGAAATGAGACTTGGGGCCAGTGCATGGTTAAATCATTTTAAGGTTTTGAGGTGAAAAGCCAATTACCGAGAACAATTACAAATAACTAAATAACCAATGAAAAAAATAAACATTAAACTACACCATCATAGAAGAGACTTACCAAATGAACAAGAAACCATATTGAGATAGAAACCTATAACTAGATGAAACAAAAAAAGGAGAAGAAACCTGAATTGAATCCTTGAAAGGATACAGGGATTGAAACCATAAAATATAACCCCAAATAGATTGTGATAAATAAAATGAGAGATCCAATGAAATAATGAACCCTGTGTTACCCCTACTCCCACTGCCACAATTTGAAACCCATCTCAGGAACCAACACACACAACCAAGATGGGGTAGTTTGTGTCGAGTCAGATCTCTAGAGAAAGGGTGAAAGGGGAGAAAACAAGGTAACTCCAAACAATCATAAGAGAACACACCTAGAAATAAGGAATTCAAAGAAGACAAAAAAGGTCTCATCACTGCCTAGAAGACATCAATACCTAGGGAAGGATTTTTTGAAGTCGAAATAGATGCCTGAGTGATGAAACCATATAGTGGAATTATTAAAACTAAATAAATCTAAGGATAAATCTATCATGTCATAGTTTTAAATTAACACTCATCTACCATGTCATGTTTTCAAAAATTAATTTTAATGTATTAAAATTACAGAGGCACATACATGATATGTTTCATGGTTATAACATATAAATTATTTGTCATACAAAAATATATCTAATAAAATTAATAGGTTTTTAAATTCTTAGTTTAAAAAGGAAGATAAAAAATTTTTGTGATGTAATTTCTATATGGAGGGGATAATTTAGTAATCTGATATTTTATTTTTATTTAAAATTTAATATAAATTTGATATCATATGGTACAAAGAAGACCAATCTGAATAGAAATGTGAAATAATATTATCAAAATGATAGTTATAACCGATAAATTTTTTTGAGGGTATAAAGAGAAATAATTATTTTATCAAATATATTTTGAAATATATTTTTTTTATTTAATTATTAATCAATCATAAATTTATTATTATTTTTTTAGAAAATATGATAAAAAGTATTGTAGGAACACGAGTTATTTTTCATAAAACATTTCTTATATGTGCAAAGTATTTGGATATTAATAGATTAAATTAATTAATAATGGTAAATTATCAAAATGGAATAAGTAGATTCATTATCTAATTGAATGAATTATAATTCCTTTAAATATGATTATTAGCCACGTAATCAGAATGAATTCAATTAAATCTTAAAAAAATTTCTTCAACTTGTGGTTTTATTTTATTTTTGAAATAGATATTATAGTTATATTATACAAATTTTGTAAACTAAATTCTAAAAAATCGATATAATTTTTAAAATCATCATTTCACAATTCGATTTATTGTAATTTTTTAATTTTTCCAAAAAAATAATGTTCTTGAGTGAATAATTAAAAGATAATTTTTGCAAAACCATTACTCATTTTATTTATAATAAATAATATAAATGTATCATTATATAAATATATATATATATATATAATTTTTTAAAATTAATTTAATATCACATTGATTAATGATAATAAAATTAATTTTCTTGGAATCAAAAATATATATATATTTTTTATATGTTAATTCCTATGCTTAAAAATGAATTACTCTAAAAACTGTTTTTGATGGGTTTTTCATAACAATATTAAAATAAATTTCTAATAACTATAATAATTTAATATTTAAATATTTATTTTATATTTATAATTATAATGTTCACATTTTGAAAATATTTATATTTCATGTTTATTTATAATGAATGGTAACCATTGTAAACGTTTTTCACTATAGTAATGGGTAATACATGTTCATATGATTAAAAATATGGGTTTTTGTCCCAAAATCAACCCAAAAATTACATTTATTTTATTTGATGAGATTAATTAAACCATAAAAATCCATATATCTAAAATATATATTTTTTTCAACATAACCTCGATTATAACATTTATATTATTTTAAGTTTTGGATAAAAATAAAATGACACTTTATCTCACTTATTATGTTGTCATAGTATGGATTTTTAATAAAATGAAATATTAAATAATGTAGTTTATAAAATGGACATTTATTGAACTATATTTATGAAACTAATTTTTTTTTTAATATTGGTAGATATTATTTTTTCCTTTAATACTAACGCAATGCTGAAACAACACTTGTGCAATCAGTATAAAAATGAAACAAAATATTTTAACAATATTAAATGTTATATATTGTAGATAAATTATTGCTCACCATTAATTTTTTATATAATTATAATGTATAATATATTTTTAATGAGTTTATAATTCAATTCCATAATTATATTTGTGCCTTTAATGTGAAAATATATGTATAGTCATGAAAATGAGATTAAATTGTATGTAATGTTTACAAATTATTTTTAAGTCATTATAAAATTTTATAAATAATATCCGGACTCAATAAAATTTAGAATATAATATACTATAATTAATGGTTCATTTACCTTCCAATTTAGTTTTTTATAATTACTTTCATGACTCATAAATAGTGAAAAAATAATTATAATGGTTATGGTAAAGAGGAGTTAACGAGGGGGTTACACTAAAAGATAAGGTTTGAAATGACACATAAACCTATATAAAATTAATATTTTGACATTATTTAATCGTTATACTTCATATATTTGAATATAAATATATTTTTAGACATTTGAAATGTCTTATAAACAAATTATATATTAATATTGTAGGTATATAATAGTTTTCCAAAAACCTCAACTATTAAAGGGAACACATCTCCTATATTACTCATAATTAATAATACATTTTGTTCAGAAAATATCATCCAAATTACCAACAAATATTTTGTAAGGGTTGTTGTCCTGAGAACCAACTGTTTTGTACTTTGATTACATAAATATTCACATATTATATATTCTTCATTGTTGATTATGACTATAATATAATAATGTCCTGGAATATTTGTTGCTTTAATATGGTCATGGAAGATCCCCGCTATGATGAGAATCTTGAAATGCTATAACAATATTCTTAAATAATGTTCTGAAGTTGGATGAGAGACTATGATAGGACACATAGTATACATGCTCTCATGTGAGAGTACTCATAAGAAGACGAGACTCTCTATCAAGGAGTTCTCACTCGGTAATCTACAAGATGGGAGATTATGATAATAGACCCACAAATAGTAATTCCTCATGTCTTGGTGTCATCAGACATTACTATATGTGAGTTGTGTAATGGTCATTAGACTGTAAGATTATCATTAACTCATGTCATGACTCGCAAACATAGATTTACTGACGAAAACCATCACAATGACAGTTGGCGGGAAGTAGGGTATGTTTAGTGTGTCACGAATGACATGTTGTTAATGGATAAGTTGAGGAAATATTTTTCCCTTCCATATTTATTGAAGTAGATATCTCGAGCACTTTGATTGAAATAAAACTGTCAAACAAATTCCATGGCCATGGTGTAACGATGAGTTTATTTCTAGAAGTCAAAGAATGACAGATCAAGCATATAGGTTTATGACACTACCATGAAACCTACTTGATGTGATATTGAGACAAAGGGATTAAATTACATTGTAAGCATTCTTGTGAGGTGATACTTCAATGCAGCATCAACTTATTTATCTTGGGTGCCTTGAACCATTTCTAGACAAAAATCACGGACATTAGGCATGCTCGCGTAATGCCAATGAGAAAGGGGCATAGAGGGTCACACACTAAGTGTATTCATGTATCTCAAGTAGAATAAAGATTATTCTGGTACGTGGTTTAATAATTATTCAAGGACGCATAAATGGTTTTAATGTTGGAGGAAGAATAAAATAAAACAAGAACATGCCATGTATCAATGATTACACACCATGTAGTTTTATTTTGAAAACAATTACATGTTGTGTATTATTAAATGTACACACCGTGTAGTTTACATTTTGGAAAGGAAATGAATAAATGAAAAGAAGATATACACGCCATGTACATTGAATGTACACGGTGTGTAGTTTTGAATGAAAAAAAGTACACTCCATGTATTTATTAATACACGCCGTGTAGTTTTTCCAGTCGGGATTTTGAGGAAATATCATTTTATTTAATGATATTTATTATAATCATTATGGGAGAAATTCAAGGAATTAATGACTCAACATGGGGTTTTTAAAATGGAGTTAATGAAATAAATAAAATGCGTAACGCGTTTATTTATTGTCATAACTCTAAAACCTCAAACCTGATTATAGATATCCTCACAAACCTAAATCTTTTCATAAGATAAGAGAATCGTTGTGCACAACAATTCTGGAGAATTCATTCATGGCCGAAAGAACCTCTTCCTCCAAAAATGCTATCAAGACCAAGAGAGTTCGTCTTCCATTGGATCAAGATGATCTAAGGCCGACAATGCAAGAAAAGGTTTCTCCATGCTAGCACCTAGAGACTCCTTTAGCGACATCTAGAGATACGAGGTGTATGTGTCGATCACCGCTACAGGAAGTCTACAATTGGCTTCTACGACGCAATGAAGATTAACATCAGAACGTGATCAAGAATATCAACGAAGAAATAACACCAAAAGGTAATTCTTTTTAATTTATTAAATTGATTATAGTTAACCTGAAAAGATCCAACTTTCTGGTTCCAGGACTTTCCTTTTCATTGTCTATTTCTATGATTCGATCCGTCGAGACTTGAATTTATCATCGTATTGATGCCGGATTGATAATTGTAAATGAAAAAAAGCCATGTGGGTACATCCACCCATGCGCTTCCACTGCTCATGGAACCTTCAATTGGTATCATAGGGAGGTTACAACATTTATTATAGTTATTTAACTTTCGTTGATAATTTACGCATTTATATTTGATTCAATTGGAAATAAAACATTCTATAAATCTGAATAAACGAGATCTGTTATTCCTCATTCATTTATCGATTCTAATAACCGAAACGACCTTTTTATTTTTAATTTTGATTAAAATAAAAATGAGGAAGTCATCCGGAGGAGCCACTCTTTCTGTCTATACAACACGGGAATACACAACATTTAATGAAAACTACACGCAGTGTACTTATGTTCAATGAACTGACATTGGTCTACCAAACCACGCAGTGTGAATTGATTATGACTAAGTATTTATTATGCTTTATTGACCATAATTAAATAGCACATGGGAACCGGAATACACGACGTGTATGTTGGAGAAAAACGTTGTGTAGTTCGATCTGGTCCAAGTGAAACCGTGTACAAAGGAGAAGCCACATACCACGTACATGAGATTTCCAGGCCGGTTACTGTGTAACAAGGAAGTACACACCGTGTGTGATTTATCTACATGCCATGTACTCCAAAAATTCCAAAGTAAAGAAAACACGTCAAATCCCCCAGCATGTACTTTGGATAAAAGGTGGAAGAAATACATGTTGTGTAAATATAAACTACATGTAGTGTACTTTCCAGAAATGGAATTTCACCAGGTTTCCTCCAAATGTACAAAGACAGCGTACAATGAATATGGATGGGAAGAATCTCAAGGAAATCCATAAAGCATTTTAAGATAAATAATTTATTAATTATAAGATCATAATTAATTGAATTCAAGCGCGACTTATCTTGAATAATAGAATGACTAAAAGAATTTTAATTCTAAATATGTGTACATGTCATTGCATGCTATGGATGATCTTGAGATAGAACAAACACCCATTGTTTATGTGTATGGTTTCATTTGAATTTTCTTAATTTAAATTCATTGACTTGTGAACCTTTTCCAATAAAATGTAGGACATGTGTGCCCATGGTTTCTTTAATGTAAACCCCGCGTAATGGAGTATCTCACAAGATAGAGGAGACGGTTTGAAATCCAAAGCTGAGGTGAATCCAACCCAAGAAGATTCAAAGGTGGATAGGTGGGAGCTGCAAAACATGAACCATCATGTTCAAGGTGTTTTCCCTAGGTCAAGGCAAGCTTATCAAAACCGTTAGATAAGCTAACTAATAGAATCTCATGATCATGCCTTCTTATTTTAATTCTGTCTGATTTCATCGTTTATTTATTATGTATGTGTTGTCGCGATCACATAATTAATAAACAAGCATGCAAAGATAGAGTAAAATAAAAACCGGACTATGCGTAAACATTATTAAAGCATGGTTAATAACTTAAGAAAGAATCACATAATATTAACAAGCATGTGATAATGAAGAACTACACAGAAAAAGTAAAATCCCTCAAATACCATATTAAGTCATACCAAGCCTTCCATTACTTGATTAAGGGAAAGACTCAATAAAAATATGTGTTTGACCAACCCTTTTTGGGACACTTACTTTTATAAAGGAAGCCTTTATGAAAGGTTTCGCGCTGACTTAACCATATTACATCAAGAGGAGTGGCCCTTTATAGACTTGATGTAATATTGTAGGCAAGAGTTGAGGAAATCCAATTCAGGATTTGTGGATTGGGGAGTATACTCAACAGATTAAGGAACTATAAGCTCACAGTTGGCAAGGACCTACCTACCTAAATACCTACAAATAGCTTGACCAACCATTGTTGGGGTTATGCGAAGGGGAATATGTATCCTTTCCACTAGAATGTCAAAGCAACAGGACATTCCGAGTTCAATGGAGAGGGACATTGGGACATGATAAAATAGTGGGAGAATTAATAAATTCCTTTATTTTTATTCATAAAATGTAATCAAAAGGTAATGATAAATATGATTTTTTAATTTGTAGAATTGAAATGAAAAACTTGTCAACCACATTTTCTCTGCAATCAATTCTGGATAAAGACAATATCCTCACCTGCAGTTACATTCAAGAATGGTTTAGGTGCCTTTGGGTTATTCTACGCCATGAACTAAAGTTTTACATACTAGAGTCCTCACTTCCCGATCCGCCTACCCAAGGGGTGAGTGATGATGATTTCCTGGACTATGATCAACAATTGAGCCATGCACTCGACGTTCAATGTTTGTTGTTGTCATCAATGTCTAGTGAGCTCATGAAGTATCATGAAGACATGGATTCCAATAGCATGATTGAGCACCTCCATAGTCTATATCAGGAGAGAGAAAGACCATAAAGGTTTGAGATCTCTGAGGCTATATTTCAGAGAATGCTTAAAGAGGGTGGCCCAGCTGGGCCTCATGTAGTCATGATCTTTGGCAACATTTAACGCTTAGAGGTTCTAGGGTTTAAACTCCACAAAGTACTGGGTACCGATATCATTCTTGCATCACTCCCCCAGAGCTTCTCAAACATTGTTTTGAACTTCAATATGAACAACATTGAGAAGTCTCTGTCTGATCTTCTTATCCACATTTTCCAAGTTGATAATGACATGAAGCATGAAAATCCTTCTATCCTCATGGTGAATAAAAGGAAAGGTAAGGCGCAGAGCTTTAAGCCCAAAAAATCTTTAAGGCCTTCCATGAAAAGGAAGATCAAAGGGGGGAAAAGGAACAGGATGTTGTTGGTTTTTCATATAGAAAGAAGTGCCATTGGATGAAAAGATGCTCCTAGCAAAGAAAGAAAGTTGAAGCTTCAAGTGAATTTGTTACGAATGTAATCTATCTGTTTCTAATAATTGGGAATTTGATACTACTTGTGGTGATAACTTATACATCCAAATATAGGAACCAAGTAGATTCAGAATGAATGACCGAGGTGAGGTAGATCTATGAGCATCCAACAGAGCCAGACTCGCTGCTATAGCTATTAGAGACTACGATCTCACATTTCCTACTGGGATGGTCTTGGTTTTGAGAGGATGTTATTAGGTACCCTCTATAACCAAAAAATATATATCAGTATCCAGATTAGATACTTATAGATTCATCTTCAAGTTTTGAAGTGGATGTTTCTAATTTTATAAAGATAACAATTGTTTTGGTAGGGCACATTTATATAACGACCTTTATGTGTTAGACTACACAAACCAAGTAATGGCAATTGATGACAAAGATAATTCACATGACTCATACCACACTCAAATTTGGCATCACTGGATAGGTCTTGTAAATGAAAAATGTTTGAAAAAATTACATCAAGATGGGTAGTTAGCTTCTTTAGAACTAAAACCACTTGTTTTATGTCATGCATATCTACAAGAAACAATGACCAGATCCCCATTTAGTGGGAAAGGTGAAAGGGATTAAGAGCTTCTAGAATTAGTTCACACAGATGTGTGTGGACCATTTCCAGTTGAAGCAAGGGGTGGGTTCTCATACATCATAACATTTACTAATGATTTAAGTAGATATGGATATATTTACTTAATGTGGTATAATTCAGATTCTTTTGATCGGTTCAAAGAATACAAGAATTAATTTGAGAACCATCTTGGTAAGAAGATTAAGAAACTCCACTCCGACAGAGGAGGAGAATATCTTAATCAGGGCTTCATTGATTTCTTACTGGAGTTTAGGAATCTATCTCAACTCACCCCTCCTTACACACCTTAGTGGAATGGTGTAAGTGAAAGGATGAACCACACCCTATTGGTCATAGTGAGATCAATGATGAATCATGCGAGTCTTCCATTATCCTTTTGGGGATATTCATTACAAACAACAACACACATACCAAACCAAGTACCAACTAAATTGATAAAAGGAATTCCATACAAGTTATGGAGTGAACACAAATCCATGTTATCGAATTTACATGTGTGGGGTAGTAAAGAATTTGTTAAGGCCTATTCAGGTAAAAAACTTACACCCTGAAGAAAAAAGTGTATCTTTATAGGATATCCCAAGGAAACAAGTGGATATTACCTATACAACCCCTCATAAAAAATGTTACAGTGGCAAGACACGACATATTCCATGAGAGGAATTACATCTCTAAAAGAGATAGTGGGAGTGATATAGACTTTGATGAAGCCCAGGATCAAGATACACAGCAGTTGGTACAAGAACAGATTCCACAAAGCCCCGGGGAAGAAAAATATATTACAGAGACACCAGAACTGCGTAGGAGTACAAAAGATGTGAGAGAATCTGAATGATATGGTTTTCTTTTCACCGAGGATGGTGAATTATTATTGGTTGAAAATGATAATCTTCTTACCTAAAAGGAAGCAGTTGAAGGCACCAATGTTGCCAAGTGGAAAGAATCCATGAATTATGAAATAGATTCCATGTACCAAAACCAAGTCCGGATTTTGGTAGATCATCTAGTTGATGTAAATCTTATTAGTAATAAATGGGTATTCAAGAAGAAACTAGACATGGAGAGGAAAGTCTGCACCTATAAGGCACGACTGGTTTCCAAAGGTTTTAGACAGCGTCAAGTAATTGACTATGATGAAACCTTTTCACTGGTTGTGATGCTAAAATCCATCAGAATCTGATTGGCCATTGTCGCTTACCATGACTATGAAATTTGGAAATGGATGTCAAAACATCATTCCTTAATGGGAACCTCCAGGAAGATGTCTACATGACACAACCTGCAGGGTTTGTGACTCTAATGTATGCCAACAAGGTATGCATGTTGCAGAAATCCATTTATGGATTAAAGAAAGCATCAAGGTCCTAGAACATTCATTTTGATGAAGTTATAATAAAATTTGGCTTTGTTAAGAATGAATGTGAGCCTTGTGTCTACAAGTGGTTTAGTGGAAGTGCAGTCGTTTTCTTAATAGTATATGTTGATGACATATTACTAATTGGAAATGAATTACCTATCTTACAATCAGTTAAGGCATGGTTAGATAAATGATTCTCCATGAAAGACTTGGGAGAGGCAACATATATTCTTGGGATCAAGATCAATCATTATAGACCCAAGAGAATGCTAGTATTGAGTCCAAGTACATAAATTGACAAGATACTGAATATATTTAGTATGGAATAGTCCAAGAAGGGATTTTTGCCAGTGTCACATGGAATTCACCTTTCCAAATAAATGTGTCCTCAGAATCATGAGGAATGAAAGAGAATGGAAAGGATCCCCTATGCATCTGTGATTGGTTCTGTCATGTATGCTATGCTTTATATGAGGATAGATATAGCTTACGCATTAAGTACGGTAGGAAGATATCATGCTGATCTAGGAGACTACCATTAGATAGTATTCAAGACTATCCTTAAGTATCTGAGGCATACTAAGGATATGTTCATGGTTTATGGAGAAGATGAGGAACTAGTCATCAGAGGACATGTAGATGCTAGTTTATAGACTTATCAAGATGACATGAAGTCATAGACTGGATTCATATTCAGTTTGAATGGAGGTGTAGTGAGCTGGAGGAGCTCAAAGAAAAGTTTGGTGGTAGATTCTATAGCGGAGTCCGAGTATATCGCAGCTTCTGAGGCAGGTAAAGAAGCAGTATGGACGTGAAGCTTCGTCCAAGAGCTAGATGTAGTACCGTGTAGTAAAGAACCTATCACACTCTATTGTGATAATACTACAGCGGTATCACTTGAAAAATATCCAAGGTCACATCAACAGACAAAGCACATACTTTGGAAGTATCGTCTCTTTAGGGATTTTTCTCAGAGAGGTGAATTTATAGTGAGTATTATTTCCACGGAAGACAACATGGCAGACCCCTTGACTAACGCCAAGACTCAGTAGAAACATGATCATCATGTGAGGTCAAGTGGACTAAAAGTTGTATGTAGTTGGATCTAGTCCAAGAGGGAGTTTGTAAGGGTTGGTGTCCTAAGAACCAACTATTTTATACTTTGATTACATGAATGTTCACTTATTATATATTGTTCATTATTCTGCATGACTGTAATATAATAATGTCCTGGAATATTTTTTTCATTAATAAGGTCATGGAAGCTACCTGCTATGGTGATAACCTTGAAATTCTATAACAATATTCTTAAATAATGTTTTGTGGTTGGATGACCTACTATGATAGGACACATAGTATACAGACCGTCTTGTGTGAGTACTCGTAAGAAGACGAGACTCTCTCTCATGGAGTTCACACTTGGTGATCTCCAATATGGGAGATTATGAGAACAGACCCACCAGTAGTAATTCCACATGTCTTGGTGTAATCAGACATTACTATCTGCGAGTGTGTGTAATGGTCCATAGACTAGATTATTATCATTAACTCATGTCATGACTCGCACACTTAGATTTGCTGACGAAAACCATCATGAATACAGTTGGCGGGAAGTAGGGTACGTTGGGTGCGTCACGAATGAAATGTTATTAATGGATAATTTAAGGAAGGATTTTTTCCTCTATATATTTATGGAAGTAGATATCTGAGGCCCTTTGATTGAAATATAACTGTCAAACAAATTCCATGGCCATGGTGTGATGACGAGTTTATTTCTGGAAGTCAAAGTATGACAGATCATGCATATAGGTTTATGACACTACCATGAAACTTTTTTAATGAGATATTGAGACAAATGGATTAAATTACACAATAAGCATTCATATGAAGTGATACGTCAATGCAATGTCATCTTATTTCTCTTGGGTGCCATGACCCGTTGCTAGACAGTAACTTTGATCATTAGGCAAGCCCGCCTAATGCAAACGAGAAAGGGGCCTAGAGGGACACACACTAAGTGTATTCAATTATCTCAAGTAGAATAATGATTATTCAGATATGTGGTTTAATAATTATTCAAGGAAGCTTATATGGTTTTAATTTTGGAGGAAGAATAAAATAAAACAAGTACATGTTGTGTATCTATGATTACACGCCGTGTAGTTTTATTTTGAAAACAATTACACGCCGTGCATTATTATCTATACACGCCATGTAGTTTACATTTTGGAATGGAAATGAATAAATGAAAACAAGATATACATGCCGTGTAAATTCAATGTACACTCCGTGTAGTTTTCAGTGAAAAAAAGTTCACGCCGTGTAGTTTTTCCAGTCGGGATTTTTAGAAAACATCGTTTTATTAAATGATATTTATTATAATCAGTGTGGGAACATGTCAAATAAAAATGATAACAATTTTTTATTATATCATCATAGTTAGGATATTTATTATGCACCACAATTTTTTTATTATATCATATATTTCATATATATTCATTTAATACATATTTATTATTATCCATGTAAATAAGAAATGAAATACATATCACATCACTTTGTGGATGTGGTAGTCCAAATATTCCAAAGAGTTGAGTCATCTCTCATGTTTATGTAATAACTGGATAAAATGTAACCAATTCTGTGTTGGGGTTAAATAATAAAAGACTCAATTTTGATGTTAAAAATCCCAATATATTTTCCAAATCTATGACCCAACCTATCTTGTAATCAATATTCACCAGAAAGGTCGGTTACCCTTCACGAAACATTCATCCAGGATATTTGTATGGGTAATAAATAGTGGCCCATCTAGGGCATGAGTAAAACTAAGTATTTCAAAACCAGGATGTGTAAAAAAATACAACATGGAATAAATAGAGAATTAAATAAAGATATTAATATGGTATTAATTTAATTAATTAATATTAGATATGAAATAAGTCCACTGACTCCTGAGATCTAATTTAACACCAGGGGTTATCCCCAACGTACATTGGTATCGTTCTAGATATCTATGATCATGTCATGAAACTATTCCAACCATTTACATGCCCCTCCCATGATATATCACATAAACACTCACAAGAAAACAAGGAATATATCTATAATAATTAAAACTGGTTATAAACAATCCCTATAAGCTTTACAGAATGCCTGAGACAAACCCTATAAGTATTAAAATATGTTCATTCTAATCTATATATGAATCAAATCATGTAAAATACATGACCTATAATCATTAATGAATGAATGATAAAAGTAAAATAAGAATTGAAACATGTCACATGTACACATATTTCATTATGGAAAAATAATCAATTTCTCATTTCTCATTTAAAGTACAATAGTTGTTATCATACCAATTCACGAATTCCTGGTCAGTGTAATACCATATCAAACATTTTCACAAAAATCTTATTCTATTAAAAATAATTTTATTAATTAAAAAATTAAAAATAATTTAATTTTATGATTGGATAATGTTTAATTTATCTATGTTCCAAGTAAGGAAAATCACGGGTACATCATTTGGGTAGCCTCATGTCTTTGCCTCAATAGAAAAGGACCATAAGGGATACAAATGGGGGTTTACACATGTGATATTCATCAAATAGAGTTTAATAAAATTTCATATGTCATAAACATAATTTACTAGTGGGACCAAATGTATTTCACATACTATAATGATTTGAATTAGGAAAATGAGATACGTTCTAGATCGACCACCTAAAAATGAAGATATCTTAGACAAACACCTGAAGTCTATGATAGAATTTTGAGCTTCCTCAAACACCTGAAATTTATTGAAATGTATGTATCTCATCCAATTTTATCTAAGAGTAAATCAATGAATTATATGAAGAAGAGAAACTAGAATGAAAAACATTAAATTATATGCCTGTAACACTAAGGTTGGAAGGATTGGTTCACTAGCGATTGACCGCTAAAAGTTGGGTATTCAATTAAGTGGACCAAGAGGTCTGAAATACATATAATATATCTCTTGGGAACCTAGTGTTATAAGAAAAAACTTGAATGAACATGATTTTAGAGGGGATCAAGGGAATTTATAGAAATTATATTTAAAATAGAACCATGCTGAACCCCCCTGCACCATATTGACGAACCACTAGATACAACGTACTCTATGTCATAACCCAACGTATCATGTCACAACATCTCATAATTAACACGTTTCTGAGATCCATTTTAGTGTTTATTTCATGGATCAATAGAGGTAATTGGAAATATATTCATTTTGAAATTTTATATAAAAACATTATGAACATTTGGTCCATTTAACCATTATAACTTTCTTTCTCATCACATCTACAGGGATATTTTTTAAATTAAATCATGATAATTATTTGAAATTTAATTAAAAAACATGATTCCATATTTTTAATCAGAATAATTTATTTTGTATAAAAAGATACACATAGTTTTTAAAAATAGTTATTAGTTAAAATATTTTAAATTAATTTTAGTGATTAAGGTAAAAACAAGTTTACATAGTGGTTAGATGTAGAATATAATGTGTAAAAATAACCCAATACTTTTACAAAACTAATTTTTTGGAAATATTTTTACCCTCATAAATATTAGATTGAAATTTATGATTTTTTGGGACAAATTTCCTTGTAGGTTACCCTTATAATATGTTATTTAAGAAAAATGGAAAATTGAACCTTTATTCCTTTGAATTTCTATTTAGAATTTTGGATAGGGAAAAACCACATATTTTTGGTTATAAATACTATTTTGGAATAAATGTGTGTTATAAATATCATAATAACTTATCATTAATTTTTAGAGATGATATAATAACATTAAATTCTTAAGAAACCCCAACAAATGAAATTATATTTAATAATAAAATAAAATAAATGGTTCTAAAAACCATAAAAGTGAGGTAAATTTGATGAATTATAATGTTACATTATTTTTTTAGACAAATATATCAAGAAAATCATGTGTGAATATAATATATTCAAATTCCATCCCTATCTTAATTTTTTTAAATTCAAATTAAATGAATATGTCAAAATATTTATTAACACTATATTTTAGTAAAAGATATTTTATTTATTAAGTTAAAATTAATAAAGAAATTTTCATCTATAAATCAATTTTCAAATATTAATTAATATCATGTATGGTCCATTAATGATCCAATTTTTCATTCATAGATAATATATTGTCCCAAAAATAATAAAGAGCTCTGTTAGCACAATTAGGGTTAAAGTTTTCCTTTCACACATTACATGTGATTGTGTTAAATTTTTATTTTAACAAACATAAAACATTTATTTGATAAATTTTTATATATTTTTCTTAATAAGTGGGAATAAATTATCTAATTCTAATAAATATAATTTATTTTAAATGGGTAAATTAATTAGGATAATTTTTTTCCCATAATGAAAAACCAAAATGGTAAAAATTGGGGAACATAGAAGTTAATGAATGGAATTTTAAAAAAAAAAGTGTTATAATGTGTGGTGGAGGTTTTAATAGACCATATAACATCTAAAAAATATTAATTACTAATATTGGATCCATTTGAGGTACGAATGATGTCCTAGTCGATAAAACTTTTGAATATTTACAAGAATGTCACTCCTTCTCAACTATAAAAGGATCTCATTAGCCCCTCGATCAATATTGTAATGCATTTTGGATATTCAAAAAACTAAACAAATAACATAAAAAAATCCCAATCATCATCCTCCATGTATTACTGTGTTTATAAAGGAAAAATTTCTTGTTTTTAGGGAAAACCTAAGGATGGTACCAAACGAATATTTAAGGTTCTTCTTAAACAATTTTATAATATTTCCTTCTCAACCCCTAAAATTATTTTTACACCATGATTAAAATATTTCATCATATTTCTCAATAAAATGAGATATTTCTATGTTGTTGGTTTGACCTACACCCCCACACACATCCATCAATTCTATTAGGAAATCAGTATTCTTTTGTATAACAGACCACCACATCCGAAAATGATGTCATTATTTTTCAATTACCAACTGTTTTGGTTGGGAATAATAAAAGATATACTATTCATGTATAATATTTATAATGTTTTTATGTTTATTTGATTACTACATAAAAAATAAAACCATTATATTGAATTTTTTGTGAATATGATTATGTCCTGTCGTGTGTATGACCTACTAATGCCTCACGATGCGATGTGATTCAATCACACATTACATGGAATTTATTAAGGATATGTTTAATAAATATATGTTATTCATATGAAATAAAAATGATATTTTAATAATAATATAAAAATATATACATATTAATTTCTTTTATTTCTTTCAATATGACATCAAATTTGAAACCGTGTTCCTACAAATATATGGTATACCGTCTCCATGAACAGTATGATTCATTTCCTATAACTAATTTTAATGGATTGTTTTTAATTTAAATATTAAGATTATATATCTTATTTATTTATTTGTTTACATTATTATTTTATGAAATAATTATTCATGTAATTGGGGAAAAATAGTAAGTCAAAACATATAGGAAAAACAAAGCGATTATTACATGAAATGTAACATTAACATGGAATTGTAAATGAATGGGTAATAAAAAGGCATAGAAAATAATAAATGATATTATAGATATAAATAGGGGTCTATAATTAGTGAATATGGTTTTTAATCCACTATACATGTGGCTAAAGCATGTTCTGTAGAAAGTAAGCACGGGATAAGTATTTTTCTCATCTCACTTTTATTTCTACGAGATATATGCCATATTCACTACTTTTTATTGATGGGTAGTTTATATACTGCCGAAGAATTTATTATATTATTGTCATAATTTTATTAATTTGGATTTAAATATTGATTTTATTATATATCTTTCATGGGGTTTTCAGTTACAATGTTACCAAAGTGTTAAGTGATTTTTGTCACAATTTTCCTTATTTGAGACATTTATTATGTTATACAAATATATTATGTTATAAAGTGTATATAATAAAAATTTTACAGGATATATCATTAATATTAATATTTTTTTTTATTTTATAAGTTTCACTTCATGTTCTTATTTCATAGGGATTATGATTTAAAATTTGAAAAGTCATAGGAGTCTTTTGTTACAATATCATTGCCTATTAGGATTTTGTATGATTAAGTCTCTGATATTTAAATCTTATAAATCTCTTTAATTATCTTATCCTTTTTTATCATCAATTGTTACATGTAATATTAAAATTTATCCACTCTTTGGTAATTAAAATTATTAGTAAAATGTATTCAAGGAAATCCAACTTTATTTCTCTCTTTGGTTGGAAATCAATTTTCTTCCAAAACCAATATTTCTATGAATATTTTTAAAGAAATTTAAAAATATTTTTTAAAATATTAAATGTTATTTTCATAAAATATATTTTTTTAAATTGTATATTATATGTTTCAATGTTTTTTATAGAAAATATTTTAAAAAAATTATAATGTTTTTAAAAAGTGATTTAAAAAATAATATGGGTATTTAACTCAAAATGTTTTTAATGTTAAATTTTTTTGTTTCCATTCATAAATGTCAACAAACCTTATTGTTACATATCATCTAATGGGGATAATTTTTATTTATAACAATTAAAAATTTTCTCAGGTTTGAATGTTATTGTTTAAAAAAAAATTATGGAACCCATTTCATTTCCACAGGTTAATAATGTTTCATATTTTTAAGGAACCAATTTCCTTTCCATAGGTTGAAAATGAATAATGTTTGTTTCAATGAGTTATTATGAAATTAATTATCGATGTGATTTGGTTGAAAATGAATAATGTTTGTTTCAATGAGTTATTATGAAATTAATTATCGATGTGATTTATTCATTATTCAGTTAATGGACATTATAAATGTTGTGTGTAGTCTGATATCAGTGGGTGATCCCATTAAAGAATATATGATGGGTTTTCCAAGATATCACTCCAATAAGTTGGGTAATTATTATGTTATATGTATAATTATATTGGAATTCAGTCGTATGGTTATTCCAATTTAAAGGGATCAAATATATTTCTATTAGGGATCAATGAGATGATGTTCCATGTTGGTAATATAATTTTTCTATTATTGTTAATAGTTTATGATGTCTCATTTGATCAGGATTGATATCACATATAACATGATTATTAATTCATATGATGCTTTCTTTTGTTATTTCCTTATATAATGGTTTCCACTTTTGATAATCCAGTTATTGTTGGGTATGAATATTCATCTGTTTACTCATTTATTTTTATTATTTGATCATACTCTTATTCTCGTCATATGATCATTGAAGATGTTAAATTTTAATTAAAATTTTCATCCTTTCAAAGAACTTTATATGACCATTATTATGTTTCCATTTCTCTTGGTTTTAATGAATGATGTAGATTTATTTATACCTATAATGTATTTAATATGGATTATGGTGATGTGTTAATGAGAAAAATAAAAGTTGGGTTAAGTGGTATAAAATCTAATTTAATTTCATCTGAATTGTTTATTTAGGAGTTTCTACTAGTTCACTAAAATAATTATCCTAAAAATTACATTACTTTTAAATAATATATTTTTAAATTTAGATGTATTATTGTTTTAAGAAAAAAAATTGTGTAATAAATTATTATCATCAATGTCAATAATGTAATGTTAAAGATCTCAGTAACAAATATGAGAGTGTAGGTTGTTGTATGTTATAGTTGGTATGAAAGGAATGGTTTAGATGATATTGGATATTTGGGTGTTTTATTGTGAGGTAATCTTAAGAGTCATGTATACCATCCTAGGTCAATCATGAGTTCAGTGTAATATCCACCATATTTGAAGGATTTAAGTAGTTAAATTTTTGAGGATACTTGTGATATTTTTTTGAGTTTTTGGGGCATTATGTATTCATAACCATATTATAAACATGAAGTATTAATTATGGATGAATTATTTTTCATGTTTAATGAAAAAAGGACAACCAGAATTTTGGGTGACAAACTGTCAAAGCATTCAATGTGGTGGGTCTTGAACCCATGTCTGAATGATGATATGGTTTTCACATCTACCATTGGCCTAAATGATGTCCTAGTTTTCATAAAAATTTTATAGGAAATAATTATGTTTATTTCTAAAATGTATGGGATTTTATTTGATGAATTAAAAATAAATTATATTGGAGGAATATATGATCAAATACAATATATATTTGTGTTTCAAAATTATTCCGGATGAGAATGAATATTTTCAAAGATTGTTATTTATGGAATGATTTAGTTCAAACAATCTGTATTACTATTAAATATGTTTGTTTATTGTATCATATTAACGTTTACTCATTTCGTGAAATATCATAACATATTCTAACCATTTTGGTTTTGGTTAATGTATAAAGAGAGCTGAAATATACTGTTATGATTTTCTGGACAATATAGACATTTAAAATATTATTTTAGTTATTTGGAAATCTATAATTTTCCCTCAATATATATCCTCTAGAGAAAAAAATTTGATTTTAGTGAAAATAGGGTAAAGGATAAAATTATACACATAAGGTAAGTATATTTTTTTATTATCTTAGTCAAGATGGTTAGAGAATTCCTTAACTCTAGGAAATTAACCACCAAACAAATATATTATCCTAGTACAGTATATTATGATAAAGTGATGGTATCTTTAATAATAAAATATTTATGGTTTTGATTCTGTTAAAATATTATTGATCATTAAATTACGAGTGATTAATGTTTTCAATCACACATTGTTATTATTTATGATTTTCCTCTATTTCCACCTATTTAATCCTATTTGAAAACATGATATGTGTTATTACATATTACCATTTTAATTAACATTCTATATTATTAATAGGAATTTATATTATCCCTTTTTATGATTTGGTTTTATATAATTTTTTTTTCAATTTTCCATCCTTTGATTATTGATATAAATATCATATTGCGAGGATGCAACATAGTAAAGGGGAGGGGGATGTAACACCATGATATTTTAGAATAATAAATTTATATTCTATAGTTTTAATTACATGGAACACTAAGTTTATGTTTTGTTACAAAACAAATAATAAGTTTAGCTTTCATTACACGAAATTTTGAGATTTTTATGATTGCTATCATCTTCAACACACAAAACCAAAATTAGACGACCTGTGATATATATTACAATTATATCCTAGCCATTCTGATAGTTTGTATGAACATGATTAAAAAAATTATGATAATATGTTCTACAAAAAAAATACATATATAAATTTATATATATATTAAATTTAATAGAGGATAATTAATTAGAAATGAAAATAAAACCTTTTTGATAATAAATGGAGATCTTTATCTGAAAATCTATTTAAATTCACACATGTGTATTGTACACCAAAAAATTAAAAAATATTTCAACATGAAATATAATAACTAAATTTAAATTTAATATACTCAATACAATGTTTAACATTACTACTATGTTCTTTCCCGAAAATAGATAAATATGAATATAATATTCTTCATAGAACCATATTTTTTAAAAAAGTATTTTTCTTACCTTTTTATGGTGAATTAATCTTAAAACCTGTAACAGCCCAAGATTTTATAAAAAATATTCTTTTTAATTTCATTAATGTCTTGTGTTATACGCTACACCAAAAAGAGCTTTCAAAACACACATCTCTGACTTGGATTACACGCAATCGCGACCTTCCACGATAGCGTGTGTTGTACGCAACACCAAGTTTCGCTAAACAACGATATGCTATTAAGATATTATTAAAACTAGCCGTTATGAATAGTAATAACCAATTTTTAAAATTTTGTAAATTTTATTTTTCAAAATGGACTTCATCTATGGATTAGGAGTATCGAATTTAGCCTAAGGTGAAATTTTGGTAATTTTCGGATAACTTTCATATTTTGATGAATAGTGGAAATTACTAAATTTTAATTAAAAACAACTTTTTCAATCGAAATAATTAATAGTTATAAATTATTAATTTGAGTGGTTTTAAAGTATATTTAGAATATATTTTTACAATTTAATACAATGTTGGACATTGGATGTAATTTCACATTTAAACCAGTTATAAACAAGTGTCAATCTTTTGATAGTTATTATCTCTTAAAAACACGCTATTTGTTGTGACAGCGGAAATTAATTATAAAATGAAACTTATATGTTTGGAATTTTGTAAAATAGAAATCATTTTTGAATTCGGAATATCAATTATAGCCTAGGGTGAAATTTTGGTACTTTTCTGAAAACTTTCAATTTTTGATGAATAGTGAAACCACTAAGTGGTAGGTTAAAAACTGAATTTTTCATAAAACCTAATTTTACCGCTTCTGTGAATGGAATTTCGAAAATCCGACAGACACGGTTAATATCAAGGACTAAAATGTGGTTCAATGAGATGAAAATAATTTTTGGTGAATAGTAACTTTTTACTTTTTTTTACCACGGTTATTAGTAAATAGGGTAACTAAGGATAAATATGATATTATTATTACCCTAACACATGTCCTAATTCTATTGGACAAGTGTAATTCGACCAAAAACAAACTTAGGAATAAAATATGACCATTTAGGTCCACTTGTATTAGATTAGGACATTTATTATTAATTTATTTAAAGAAGGGTTAAAATAGTTAAAATCAAAGTTTAATAAGTAAATCATTTTTAATATGATGTTATACATAAGATAAATTCGACTATAAATATTCATTAGAAAGATAAAAATATTTCCTACATAATGATATTTTATTTATAATTTTTAGACTTTAAATAAATTAATTTATTTATGACACAACGATGATGAAGTAATTACCCTTTTAAGGAAATATTAACATAATTGATGTTATAAATGCTAAAATGAATGTAATTTGAGACTTTTTATGAATTCCACTAATTTTCTAGGTTAATATGATATATTAATGTTTATTTAATCAACTTGGTTTGAACATATAATTCTGTTATGACTTTCACAAAAATCATATATCAAATAGTGTCAAAATTGACACAAAATAGGTTTTAAATCAAATATTATTTTATTAATTGTTATTTTATTCCTAAAAATCTAAGGTTCGGCAAAATGACATAGATAAGGATATATATATTAATAATAAACAATTTGGGGTTCGTTTGTCATGTTATAGTAAGTGTATTAACCTTATAGTGAAAGAAAACAAAAAGACACGGTAAAAGATAAATTATTTAACATAGAGTTAAATCTAATTGATAAGGTTAAAATAATACCCTAAACTTGTCTAAATCCTATTGGTTGATAGGATTTCGACCCATCCCCACTTTAGCATCGAAATAAGACCCTTTGGAACCATTATAAACCAATTTTGACTTTAATATAAAATAATATTTTGAGATATTCCTAAGGTGCCCCTCTCCTCCCTTATAAAAGGACACCTCCTCCCCCTCCTCCTCACACCAATTTGAGCTCTCAAGCTCGGCCAACCCCTGCCAAAATCTCTTCTACACTTCCCTAGAAACATCCTAGAGGTTCTGGTCTTCCTCAAAGACCAATTTTAGTGCCCTAAGAGGAGGTCTCAAAGAGGCGCTTCAAAGAAGAGGTAATTACCGTTACCAATTCTTTCATCTTTATTTCTTCTTCCACTTCTTCTTCTTAAGTTGTTTCATTATGAAGTAATAACATCAGTATCACTCATATACTGATATGTTATTATAAGTATGAAACAACCCTATTTCACCATCTATCCATCCTACGGAAAAAGAAATCACCGCGCGTGCGTACGTACGGAATACCGTCTCCACGCCGTGGTGTAATCTATTTTCCACCACCACCTTTCATGGATGGGTATAATGGTGTAAAGAATAACTATACATAGTTATTACAACATCATATTGATTATGATATATTGTATAATCTACTCCAATTCAGTTCAATATTTATGGAAATGATATCATCGCTCGTGCGTACGTACGGACTACCGTCTCCACGACGCGATGAGATTCATTCTCCATGTTAACCATTTAAGAATGATTATAAAGTATATATAAGAAATAATAATGAAATATATGACATTATAAAGCTACTGGATTTATGTATATATATGTATGTATGTCATCTACTTACATCCATTTCAAGACAATAAGGAAAGTAAAACAGCGTTCATGCGTACGTACGGACTACCGTCTCCATGAACGGTGTTTTTCATTTTATTTATCTATCTATTATATATATATATACTGAATATATATGATATATAAATCATATTTTATATTCTGGAAAAAGTAAATCATGATATAAGTAATAGTGATTTCAAGAACAACAAGTCAAAACACCTAAGATAAATAAAATGATTTTACCCAAAACGCTTCTTTAACATGGAATTTACAAAAGAACGGGTAATATAATGTCATACGTGAACCATATATGATATCATAACAACGAATATGATTCTGGAATAAGTCAATAACATGATTTAAATCATTATACAGGAGGTTTGGACACTTACAAAGCAAGTCGGACATAAGGTAAGGGAAATATCACAATCTCATTTTTATCCGAGATTGTTTATTCGTAAGTAATTACTGGGGTGTATTTTATCATCCACATCCATGTTCCCTAAATATGTAATATTGTTTCCATCCACTTACAATAGTTTAAATCCAATTTTACCCTTCGGTGAGTTTTTAGTAAAGAATATGAAAGGAATCTTTTGTCATTTTTTTTCGTATGAGGTACTTTTTGACTTTTCCGACAAAAGTACGAAGAATGTTTTTTTAAACTATACGACATGAATGGATTTTTAAAACATTATTTCCAAGAAGCTTCCTTTACAAGTTTTCAAGTTTATTTTTAATCAACTTCTTTTAGTTTATAATTGTATGACATGTTAATAAAAGAAAAGAGTTTTTGAAGTAGAAAAGATATTTTCCTCAAGAATGGAGTTCAAGTATTTTATCAAAATTATTTTCCATCTAAGATAATAAAAGGGTTCTGTTTTTATCCCTATTATTACATGGATTTGATTATGTTGTGATGGAATTATTTTTATTAATTCCTTTATCTTATATGAAATGTTTTATGATGTCACGATGTTTAAGATTCCCATTTTTATTACATGGGTTATGCAATGATGTATGATTTATGATTTTGTGGCACAAATAAGAAAGGATTCATTATAAGATGTGTGGGACCTATATCTCCCTCCAATGCATTGGGTAAAGATTTTATATCTCATGAGATAGACATGGATGAAATGGTAGGTTATACCGGTTCAGTGAAACAGGACTGAAACGAGGGTTACTCGATTCAGAAAGGGACTTTGTCCACTAAGATAGTCTTGGAAATGAGTCTTGACTAACAAGAAATGATTCTCTATGATTATGTGTGTATGCCACAACGTTTCATGTTTTAAGTTATGATTATTGGGATCTCATTTTCACTTCTATGATTTATCCCATGTTATGATATTATGAGCTCTTTTGCAAGTTAAGATTTCCAAAAGCTATGTTCTTATGTATATGATGTGATTGATATTTCTTTTGTTTACCCTTACTGAGCATTTGAGCTCACCCTTTTATGTTTTCTTTTCCCCAGGATATAAAGAAAGGTTTTAGGTTTAAAAAAAGGATGATCTTTATGGGAGATGTTGAAGATCTTTCCCCACGATTAGAAGATTTTATTCCGAGTTTCCAAAGACACTAAACTATTACGATCCTTGTGTGTGTGTTTTTGTTATGTACTAATTACTCCGCAAATGTAATGTAATGTCCATGTACGTCAAGCTTCGGGTCTCTACAGTTGGTATCAGAGGAAAGGTTTAGTCAACCTTTGGAAACTAGGACGCGAAAACATCAGTGAGATCCCTAGAGATATTTCTAAGGTATGTCTAGGTATGTCCCTAAGGTTAAGTATATGTATAGGTTATAGTAATAGAATTACTCTAACGATCATAGAATTAAACCTAAGATGTTGGATATTGAAGGTACTCCCCCTTTATTATGTTGTTTTCCCTAGCATGATTTTTGCCTCTCACACTATTCTTTTTGGGTTTTAGACGATGGCTGGAACCCGAAGGAACCGTGTTGATCAATGCAATGGACAATGCAATGATTTCCCTCCTGAACAAACAAATGTTATGGGAGATGGAGTGCAAAATATTATTGCTATACTTACACAAGCTATGAATCATTCTGGACTTCCAAATGAGCAGAGAAGGGAACAATATTCTATTGAGTCCTTCATGAGGCAACATCCACCTTCTTTCAGTGGGTCTTCTGATCCACTTGTGGCTGAACAATGGATCAGTACTACTGAAATAATATTTTCAGTTCTTCAATGTTCTGAACATGATAAAGTCATCTTAGCAGTATATCGTTTGGAAGGTGAAGCTGATCAATGGTGGAATCTTATCAAGAATACGAGGCCAAGAGATGAAATTGAGTCCATGGAATGGGATGAGTTCAAGAACTTGTTTTTCAGTAAGTACTTCCCTCGTATTCTTCGAACAAAGATGGAGAAAGAGTTTCTTGAACTGAAGCAAAGGGACGATGAATCTGTTGGTACCTATGAAGCAAATTTTACAAGACTTGCAAGGTATTCTTCTGGAATTATCATCCAAACTGAAAGTAAAGTTGATCGATTTTTCAGTGGCATAAAACCAAGTCTTCGAAGGGCATTAGCTATAAGAGACTTCAGTAGCTATGAAGAAATTGTGCGTTGTGCTATCAAGGTAGAAATGGAAGTTGGTGTTACATATCCATCTCATGGTTTTGACAAGAAACGAAAGATGGAGTTCAAGGAGAAATCTCAGAATAATGGTGAAAAGAAGATGAATGTTTCCTTATGCACAAAGTGTGGAAAGAAGCATGGTGGAGATTGTCTTAAAGGGACTAGAAAATGTTTTAAGTGTGGAAAAGAAGGTCATCGAGCAGCTGAGTGTCGAAGTAATGGAAAAAGGGTTTCTAATGATGTGAATAAAGAAAACACTGCAGAGAACGCACCGCCAACACTTCAATGCTTCAAGTGCAATGAAATGGGGCATTATGCTAATAAATGCCCTAATGCAAGGGTTAGTGATGATCGACATGAGCAACCGCTTAAGGAAAAGGACAGAGGAAAGTCACATGCGATCACTATTGGAAATGTTGAATATGCCAACGATGTGGTGGAATGATTAAGTGTTTATGTAATGGGATTCCAAAATAATGTTGTATCATGGAATATTGGAATATTTATGTATTGGTCTAATGTGGTATTCAAAGTGATTGAGATATTATGCGCATATTGAAGGGAAAACGAGAAAATGAAATTTTTAACAGTATTCATGAGCTCATGATTGATATAAGGACTAAGTTTGAGTATATAGAATTTTGAGGATTTTTGTATCTGAAAAGTGTTAACTTTTAACTGCATTCATGTTTTCACTAAGGTATTCAAGAGAATACACGATTAAGGACTTTGAATGTTTGGAATGTGACCAACAAAACATATCTTATGATATATGGGGATCGACGATGGTGTTAAATCTCTGGTAATCGTTTTCACTATATTATGAGAGTCGACTGCAGTATTATGGATAAGCCTAAAGATTGGAATGGATTATGTTGGACATAAGTTAGTATTGTTTGTTTTTTCGATATTATTGATGGGATGTTATATAGTTTTGGAAAAAGGACAACCTGCAGGACGGGCGACAGCCCATCGCTTCGGACAAGGCTGTGGGAATCGAACCCACAACCGAAGTGCGACTGGCCTTTATCGCCTACCACTGGCCTACAGGAAGTCTCTGTTTAGTAGAAACTAGTTTTATTATATTAAGCAGTATGATATATGAAGTATAAGTCCATTTTAGGAACCATATATGATTAATCTCAATATAGATCGACTTATGCATATAATTTTTGCTAACCTTTTGTTTGAGACAGATGGAATGAACCATCATTCTATCACATGATCTGCTAACACTTCATGAATAACAAATTCAACTTCATTTATTTAAGAGATGAAGTGGAAATTGTTCAAGGTACGAACAACAATGAGATTGTACCAAAATAAAGTAAGTATTTATTCTAATTCAAATTTTCAACTTTAGGGAAATGATCTTGAAAACCAAAAATGTTGTCCTAGTGATCTTATACCTGATGAATAAGATGGTACCTTATATCATCACAAATCTATGGATTTGTGATTACTGGATTTTCCATATCCATGTTCTCTACCACTCTCCATCAGAACATGATGGTTAGATTTCTCTTCCATATCCATATGTTCACCTATGTGGAAACCCAATGATTAGTTTATTTGGGTAACCGTTACGTTTCATACTTTTGTTTTTAAAGATTGGTTTTGATATTCCTTTTTACGATGTGGGTTTCTATTAAAGAAACTTTCAAACAGTAAACCATTTATAACCCCGACGAATTTCGAGGGCGAAATTCATTTTAAGGGGGGTAGAATGTAATAGGCCAAGATTTTATAAAAAATATTCTTTTTAATTTCATTAATGTCTTGTGTTATACGCTACACCAAAAAGAGCTTTCACAACACACATCTCTGACTTGGATTACACGCAATCGCGACCTTCCACGATAGCGTGTGTTGTACGCAACACCAAGTTTCGCTAAACAACGATATGCTATTAAGATATTATTAAAACTAGCCGTTATGAATAGTAATAACCACTTTTTAAAATTTTGTAAATTTTATTTTTCAAAATGGACTTCATTTATGGATTAGGAGTATCGAATTTAGCCTAAGGTGAAATTTTGGTAATTTTCGGATAACTTTCATATTTTGATGAATAGTGGAAATTACTAAATTTTAATTAAAAACAACTTTTTCAATCGAAATAATTAATAGTTATAAATTATTAATTTGAGTGGTTTTAAAGTATATTTAGAATATATTTTTACAATTTAATACAATGTTGGACATTGGATGTAATTTCACATTTAAACCAGTTATAAACAAGTGTCAATCTTTTGATAGTTATTATCTCTTAAAAACACGCTATTTGTTGTGACAGCGGAAATTAATTATAAAATGCAACTTATATGTTTGGAATTTTGTAAAATAGAAATCATTTATGAATTCGGAATATCAATTATAGCCTAGGGTGAAATTTTGGTACTTTTCTGAAAACTTTCAATTTTTGATGAATAGTGAAACCACTAAGTGGTAGGTTAAAAACTGAATTTTTCATAAAACCTAATTTTACCGCTTCTGTGAATGGAATTTCGAAAATCCGACAGACACGGTTAATATCAAGGACTAAAATGTGGTTCAATGAGATGAAAATAATTTTTGGTGAATAGTAACTTTTTACTTTTTTTTACCACGGTTATTAGTAAATAGGGTAACTAAGGATAAATATGATATTATTATTACCCTAACACATGTCCTAATTCTATTGGACAAGTGTAATTCTACCAAAAACAAACTTAGGAATAAAAGATGACCATTTAGGTCCACTTGGATTAGATTAGGACATTTATTATTAATTTATTTAAAGAAGGGTTAAAATAGTTAAAATCAAAGTTTAATAAGTAAATCATTTTTAATATGAGGTTATACATAAGATAAATTCGACTATAAATATTCATTAGAAAGCTAAACATATTTCCTACATAATGATATTTTATTTATAATTTTTAGACTTTAAATAAATTAATTTATTTATGACACAACGATGATGTAGTAATTACCCTTTTAAGAAAATATTAACATAATTGATGTTATAAATGCTAAAATGAATGTAATTTGAGACTTTTTATGAATTCCACTAATTTTCTAGGTTAATATGATATATTAATGTTGATTTAATCAACTTGGTTCGAACATATAATTCTGTTATGACTTTCACAAAAATCATATATCAAATAGTGTCAAAATTGACACAAAATAGTTTTTAAATCAAATATTATATTATTAATTGTTATTTTATTCCTAAAAATCTAAGGTTCGGAAAAATGACTTAGATAAGGATATATATATTAATAATAAACAATTTGGGGTTCTTTTGTCATGTTATAGTAAGTGTATTAACCTTATAGTGAAAGAAAACAAAAAGACACGGTAAAAGTTAAATTATTTAACTTAGAGTTAAATCTAATTGATAAGGTTAAAATAATACCCTAAACTTGTCTAAATCCTATTGGTTGATAGGCTTTCGACCCAACCCCACTTTAGCATCGAAATAAGACCCTTTTGAACCATTATAAACCGATTTTGACTTTAATATAAAATAATATTTTGAGATATTCCTAAGGTGCCCCTCTCCTCCCTTATAAAAGGACACCTCCTCTCCCTCCTCCTCACACCAATTTGAGCTCTCAAGCTCGGCCAAACCCTGCCAAAATCTCTTCTCCACTTCCCTAGAAACATCCTAGAGGTTCTCGTCTTCCTCAAAGACCAATTTTAGTGCCCTAAGAGGAGGTCTCAAAGAGGCGCTTCAAAGAAGAGGTAATTACCGTTACCAATTCTTTCATCTTTATTTCTTCTTCCACTTCTTCTTCTTAGGTTGTTTCATTATGAAGTAATAACATCAGTATCACCCATATAATGATATGTTATTATAACTATGAAACAACCCTATTTCACCATCTATCCATCCTACGGAAAAAGAAATCACCGCGCGTGCGTACGTACGGAATACCGTCTCCACGCCGTGGTGTAATCTATTTTCCACCACCACCTTTCATGGATGGGTATAATGGTGTAAAGAATAACTATACATAGTTATTACAACATCATATTGATTCTGATATATTGTAGAGACCCGACGCTTATCGTACATGGACGTCACATTACTTTTGCGGAATACTTAGTACATAACAAAAGCACACACACAAGGATCGTAATAGTTTAGTGTCTTTGGAAACTCGGAATAAAATCTTCTAATCGTGGGGAAAGATCTTCAACATCTCCCATAAAGATCTTCTTTTTTTTACCTAAAACCTTTCTTTATATCCTGGGGAAAAGAAAACATAAAAGGGTGAGCTCAAATTCTCAGTAAGGGTAAACAAAAGAAATATCAATCACATCATATACATAAGAACATAGCTTTTGGAAATCTTAACCTGCAAAAGAGCTCATAATATCATAACATGGGATAAATCATAGAAGTGAAAATGAGATCCCCATAATCATAACATAAAACTTGAAACTTTGTGGCATGCATACATAATCATGGAAAATCATTTCTTGTTAGTCATGACTCATTGCCAAGACTATCTTAGTGGACAAAGTCCATTTCTGAACCGAGTTCACTCCTCGTTTCAGTCCTGTATCACTGAACCGAAATAACCTTCCGTTCCAGCCAAGTCTATCTCATGAGATATAAAATCATTACCCAATGCATTGGAGGGAGATATAGGTCCCACCCATCTTATAATTAATCCTTTCTTATGTGTGCCACATAATCATAAAACATACATCATCGCATAACACATGTAACAAAAATGGGATTCTTGAAACATCATGACATCATAAAACAATTCATATAAGATAAAGGAATTCATAAACATAATTCCATCACAACATAGTCAAATCAATGTAAAAATATGGATAGAAACAGAACCCTTTATTATCTTAGATGGAAAATAATTTTGATAAAACACTTGAATTGAATTCTTGAGGAAAATATCCTTTCTTCTTCAAAATCAATTTCTTTTCACAAAACATCATGCAATTTTAAAAGAAATAGATTTTATTGAAAATAGTCATGAAATCTTTTAGAGGAAGCTTCATGAAAATAAGGCTTTATAAAACAGTAGAAATCTGTTCGTTCCGTATAAGTTAAAAAAACATTCTTCGTACTTTTGTCGGAAAAGTCAAAAAGTACCTTGTACGAAAAACGACAAAAGATTCCTTTCATACGTATTACTAAAAATTCACCGAAGGGTAAAAATGGATTTAAACAATTTTAGGTGGATGGAAATAATATTACATATTGAGTAAACATGGATGTGGATGATAAAATACACCCCAGTAAATACTTACGAATAAACAATCTCGGATAAAAATGAGATTGTGATATTTCCCTTACCTTAGATCCGACTTGCTTTGTAAGTGTCCGAACCTCCTGTATAATGATTTAAATCATGTTATTGACTTATTACAAAATCATATTCATTGTTATTATATCATATATGGTTCACGTATGACATTATATTACCCGTTCTTTTGTAAATTCCATGTTAAAGAAGCGTTTTGGGTAAAATCGTTTCATTTATCGTAGGTGTTTTGACTTGTTGTTCTTGACATCATTATTACTTATATCATGATTTACTTACTTCCAGAATATAAAATATGATTTATATATCATATATATTCAGTATATATATATATAATAGGTAGATAAATAAAATGAAAAACACCGTTCATGGAGACGGTAGTCCGTACGTACGCATGAACGCTGTTTTCCTTTCCTTATTGTCTTGAAATGGAAGTAAGTAGATGACATACATATGTATATATATACATAAATCCAGTAGCTTTATAATGTCATATATTTCATTATTATTTCTTATATATACATTATAATCATTCTTAAATGGTTAACATGGAGAATGAATCTCATCGCGTCGTGGAGACGGTATTCCGTACGTACGCACGAGCGATGATATCATTTCTATAAATATTGAATTGAATTGGAGTGGATTATACAATATATCAGAATCAATATGATGTTGTAATAACTATGTATAGTTATTCTTTACACCATTATACCCATCCATGTAAGGTGGTGGTGGAAAATAGATTACACCACGGCGTGGAGACGGTATTCCGTACGTACGCACGCGCGGTGATTTCTTTTTCCGTAGGATGGATAGATGGTGAAATAGGGTTGTTTCATACTTATAATAACATATCAGTATATGAGTGATACTGATGTTATTACTTCATAATGAATCAACCTAAGAAGAAGAAGTGGAAGAAGAAATAAAGATGAAAGAATTGGTAACGGTAATTACCTCTTCTTTGAAGTGCCTCTTTGAGACCTCCTCTTAGGGCACTAAAATTGGTCTTTTAGGAAGACCAGAACCTCTAGGATGTTGCTAGGGAAGTGGGGAGGAGAAATTGGCAGGTTTCGGCCGAGCTTGAGAGCTCAAATTGGTGTGAGGAGGAAGGGGAGGAGGTGTCCTTTTATAAGGGAGGAGAGGGGCACCTTAGGAATACCTCAAAATATTATTTTATATTAAAGTTAAAATCGGTTTATAATGGTTCCAAAGGGTCTTATTTCGAAGCTAAAATGGGGATGGGTCGAAATCCTATCAACCAATAGGATTTAGACAAGTTTAGGGTATTATTTTAACCTTATCAATTAGATTTAACTCTAAGTTAAATAATTTAACTTTTACCGTGTCTTTTTGTTTTCTTTCACTATATGGTTAATAAACTTACTATAACATGCCAAACGAACCCCAAATTGTATATTATTAATACATATAACCTTATCTATGTCATTTGGCCGAACCTTAGATTTTTAGGAATAAAATAACAATTAATAATATAATATTTGATTTAAAAACTATTTTGTGTCAATTTTGACACTATTTGATATATGATTTTTGTGAAAGTCATAACAGAATTATATGTTCGAACCAAGTTGATTAAATCAACACTAATATATCATAGTAACCTAGAAAATTAGTGGAATTCATAAAAAGTCTTAAATTACATTTATTTTGGTATTTATATTATCAATCATGTCAATATTTCATTAATAAGATAATTACTGCATCATCTTTGTGTCATAAATAAATTATATTATTTGATGTCTAAAAATTACAAATAAAATACCATCATGTAGGAAATCTTTTTTTCTTTCTAATGAATATTTATAATCGAATGTATCTTATGTATAACCCCATATTAAAAATGATTTACTTATTAAACTTTGATTTTAACTATTTTAACCCTTCTTTAAATAAATTAATAATAAATGTCCTAATCTAATCCAAGTGGGCCTAAATGGTCATATTTTATTCCTAAGTTTGTTTTTGGTCGAATTACACTTGTCCAATAGAATTAGGACATGTGTTAGGGTAATATTAATATCATATTTACCCTTAGTTACCCTATTTACTATTAACCGTGGTAAAAAAAGTAAAAAGTTACTATTCACCAAAACATTATTTTCATCTCATTGAACCACATTTTAGTCCTTGATATTAACCGTGTCTCTCAGATTTTCGAAATTCCATTCATAGAAGCGGTAAAATTAAGTTTTATGCAAAATTCAGTTTTTAACCTACCACTTAGTAGTTTCACTATTCATCAAAAATTGATGTTTTTCAGAAAAATGCCAAAATTTTATCCCAAGCTATATTTCATATTCCGAATTCAAAAATGAAGTCTATTTTTCCAAATTCATAACATAAAAGTTGCATTAATTAATTTTATAATTAAATCCCGCTGTTAAAACAAATAGCGTGTTTTTAAGAAACAATATCTATCAAAAGATTGACACTTGTTTATGTCTAGTTTAAATGTGAAATTACATCCAATGACCAACATTGTATTAAATTGTAAAAATATATTCTAAATATACTTTAAAACCACTCAAATTAATTATTTATCACTATTAATTATTTCGATTAAAAAAGTTGTTTTTAATTATAATTTAGTAATTTTCACTATTTATCAGAATATGAAAGTTATCCGAAAAGTACCAAAATTTCACCTTAGGCTAAATTCGATACTCCGAATCCAAAAATGAAGTCCATTTTGAGAGTTAAAATTTCTAAAATTTAAAAAGTGGATATTACTATTCATAACGGCGAGTTTTAATAATATTTTAATAGCATATCATTGTTTCGTGAAACTCAGGATTACGTACCACACACGCTATCGAGGAAGGTTGCGATTGCGTGTAATGCAAGGCAAGTCAAGGATGCGTGTTGTGAAAGCTCCTTTTGGTGTAGCGTATAACACAAGACATTAGTAAAATAAGAAAGAATATTTTTCATAAAATCTCGGGCAGTTACATTCTACCCCCCTAAAAATGAATTTCTCCCTAGAAATTTGTCGGGGTTATAAATGGTTTACTATTAGAAAGTTTCTTTAATAGAAACCCACATCGTAAAAGGGAATACCAAAACTTGGCTTTAAAAACTAAAGTATGAAATGTAACGATTACCCAAATAAACTAATCACTGGGTTTCCACATAGGTGAAAATATGGATATGGAAGAGAAATCTAACCATCATGTTCTGATGGAGAGTGGTAGAGAACATGGCTATGGAAAAGCCAGTAATCACAAATCCATAGATTTGTGATGATATAAGGTACCATCTGATTCATCAGGTATAAGATCACTAGGACAACATTTTTGGTTTTCAAGATCATTTCCCTAAAGTTGAAAATTTGCTTAGAATAAATACTTACTTTATTTTGGTACAATCTCACTTTTGTTCGTGCCTTGAACAATTTCTACTTCATCTCTTAAATAAATGAAGTTGAATTTGTTATTCGTGAAGTGTTAGCAGATCATGTGATAGAATGACGGGTCATTCCATCTGTCTCAAACAAAAGGTAAGCAAAAGTTATTAAATATACATAAGTGATTCTATAGTGAGATTAATCATATATAGTTCCTAAAATGGACTTATACTTCATATATCATTCTGCTTAATATAATAAAACTAGTTTCTACTAAACAGGGACTTCCTGTAGGTCAGTGGTAGGTGATAAAGGCCAGTCGCACTTCGGTTGTGGGTTCGATTCCTACAGCCTTGTCCGAAGCGATGGGTTGTCACCCGTCCTGCAGGTTGTCCTTTTTATAAAACTATATTACTATAACATCCCATCAATAATATCGAAAAAACTTCTATCCTTAAACAATACTAACTTATGTCCAACATAATCCATTCCAATCTTTAGGCTTATCCATAATACTGCAGTCCGTTCTCATAACATAGTGGAAACGATTACCAGAGATTTAATACCATCGTTGATCCCCATATATCATAAGATATTTTATGTTGGTCACATTCCAAACATTCAAAGGCCTTAATCTTGTACTCTCTTGAATACCCATTGAACCTTATTGAAAACACGAATTCTATTAAAAGTTAACTCTTTCCACATACCAAAATCCTCAAAATTCTATATACTAACACCATGATATCACTTAGTCCTTATATCAATCATGAGCTCATGAATACTATTAAACATTTCATTTTCTCGTCTTCATTATGCGCATATCATCTTATTTCCAAAAAATATCTCAATCACTTTGAATACCACATCAATAAATATTGCAATACTCAATGATACAACATTATTTTGGAATCCCATTACATAAACACTTAATCATTCCACCACATCGTTGTCATATTCAACATTGCCAATAGTGATCGCATGTGATTTCCCTTTGTCCTTTGCCTTCAGTGGTTGCTCATGTTGATCATCACTAACCCTTGGATTAGGGCAATTATTAGCATAATGCCCCATTTCCTTACACTTGAAGCATTGAAGTGTTGGTGGTGTGTTCTCTGCAGTGTTTACTTTATTCACATCATTAGAAACCCTTTTTCCATTACTTCGACACTCAGCTGCTCGATGACCTTCTTTTCCACACTTAAAACATTTTCTAGTCCCTTTAAGACAATCTCCACCATGCTTCTTTCCACACATTGTGCATAAGGAAACATTCGTCTTCTTTTCACCATTATTCTGAGATTTCTCCTTGAACTCCATCTTTCGTTTCTTGTCAAAACAATGAGATGGATATGTAACACCAACTTCCATTTCTACCTTGATAGCACAACGCACAATTTCTTCATAGCTACTGAAGTCTCTTATAGCTAATGCCCTTCGAAGACTTGGTTTTAAGCCACTGAAAAATCGATCAACTTTACTTTATGGTTGGATGATAATTCCAGAAGCATACCTTGCAAGTCTTGTAAAATTTGCTTCATAGGTACCAACAGATTCATCGTCCCTTTGCTTCAGTTCAAGAAACTCTTTCTCCATCTTTGTTCGAAGAATACGAGGGAAGTACTTACTGAAAAACAAGTTCTTGAACTCGTCCCATTCCATGGACTCAATTTCATCTCTTGGCCTCGTATTCTTGATAAGATTCCACCATTGATCAGCTTCACCTTCCAAACGATATATTGCTAAGATGACTTTATCATGTTCAGAACATTGAAGAACTGAAAATATCTTTTCAGTAGTACTGATCCATTGTTCAGCCACAAGTGGATCAGAAGACCCACTGAAAGAAGGTGGACGTTGCCTCATGAAGGACTCAATAGAATATTGTTCCCTTCTCTGCTCATTTGGAAGTCCAGAATGATTCATAGCTTGTGTAAGTATAGCAATAAGATTTTGCACTCCATCTCCCATAACATTTGTTTGTTCAGGAGGGCAATCATTACATTGTCCATTGCATTGATCAACACGGTTCCTTCGGGTTCCAGCCATCGTCTAAAACCCAAAAAGAATAGTGTGAGAGGCAAAAATCATGCTAGGGAAAACAACATAATAAAGGGGGAGTACCTTCAATATCTAACATCTTAGGTTTAATTCTATGACCGTTAGCCTAATTCTAGTACTATAACCTATACATATACTTAACCTTAGGGACATCCCTAGACATACCTTAGAAATATCTCTAGGTATCTCACTAAAGTTATCGCATCCTAGTTTCCAAAGGTTGACTAAACCTTTCCTCTGATACCAACTGTAGAGACCCGAAGCTTATCGTACATGGACGTTACATTACTTTTGCGGAATACTTTGTACATAACAAAAGCACACACACAAGGATCGTAATAGTTTAGTGTCTTTGGAAACTCGGAATAAAATCTTCTAATCGTGGGGAAAGATCTTCAACATCTCCCATAAAGATCTTCTTTTTTTTTACCTAAAACCTTTCTTTATATCCTAGGGAAAAGAAAACATAAAAGGGTGAGCTCAAATTCTCAGTAAGGGTAAACAAAAGAAATATCAATCACATCATATACATAAGAACATAGCTTTTGGAAATCTTAACCTGCAAAAGAGCTCATAATATCATAACATGGGATAAATCATAGAAGTGAAAATGAGATCCCCATAATCATAACATAAAACTTGAAACTTTGTGGCATGCACACATAATCATGGAAAATCATTTCTTGTTAGTCATGACTCATTGCCAAGACTATCTTAGTGGACAAAGTCCCTTTCTGAACCGAGTTCACTCCTCGTTTCAGTCCTGTATCACTGAACCGAAATAACCTTCCGTTCCAGCCATGTCTATCTCATGAGATATAAAATCATTACCCAATGCATTGGAGGGAGATATAGGTCCCACCCATCTTATAATGAATCCTTTCTTATGTGTGCCACATAATCATAAAACATACATCATCGCATAACAGATGTAACAAAAATGGGATTCTTGAAACATCATGACATCATAAAACAATTCATATAAGATAAAGGAATTAATAAACATAATTCCATCACAACATAGTCAAATCAATGTAAAAATATGGATAGAAACAGAACCCTTTATTATCTTAGATGGAAAATAATTTTGATAAAACACTTGAATTGAATTCTTGAGGAAAATATCCTTTCTTCTTCAAAATCCATTTCTTTTCACAAAACATCATGCAATTTTAAATGAAAGAGATTTTATTGAAAATAGTCATGAAATCTTGTAGAGGAAGCTTCATGAAAATAAGGCTTTATAAAACAGTAGAAATCTGTTCGTGCCGTATAAGTTAAAAAAAACATTCTTCGTACTTTTGTCGGAAAAGTCAAAAAGCACCTCGTACAAAAAACGACAAAAGATTCCTTTCATACATATTACTAAAAACTCACCGAAGGGTAAAAATGGATTTAAACAATTTTAGGTGGATGGAAATAATATTACATATTGAGTAAACATGGATGTGGATGATAAAATACACCCCAGTAAATACTTACGAATAAACAATCTCGGATAAAAATGAGATTGTGATATTTCCCTTACCTTAGGTCCGACTTGCTTTGTAAGTGTCCGAACCTCCTGTATAATGATTTAAATCATGTTATTGACTTATTACAAAATCATATTCATTGTTATTATATCATATATGGTTCACTTATGACATTATATTACCCGTTCTTTTGTAAATTCCATGTTAAAGAAGCGTTTTGGGTAAAATCGTTTCATTTATCGTAGGTGTTTTGACTTGTTGTTCTTGACATCATTATTACTTATATCATGATTTACTTACTTCCAGAATATAAAATATGATTTATATATCATATATATTCAGTATATATATATATATATAATAGGTAGATAAATAAAATGAAAAACACCGTTCATGGAGACGGTAGTCCGTACGTACGCATGAACGCTGTTTTACTTTCCTTATTGTCTTGAAATGGAAGTAAGTAGATGACATACATATGTATATATATACATAAATCCTGTAGCTTTATAATGTCATATATTTCATTATTATTTCTTATATATACATTATAATCATTCTTAAATGGTTAACATGGAGAATGAATCTCATCGCGTCGTGGAGACGGTATTCCGTACGTACGCACGAGCGATGATATCATTTCTATAAATATTGAATTGAATTGGAGTGGATTATACAATATATCAGAATCAATATGATGTTGTAATAACTATGTATAGTTATTCTTTACACCATTATACCCATCCATGTAAGGTGGTGGTGGAAAATAGATTACACCACGGCGTGGAGACGGTATTCCGTACGTACGCACGCGCGGTGATTTCTTTTTCCGTAGGATGGATAGATGGTGAAATAGGGTTGTTTCATACTTATAATAACATATCAGTATATGAGTGATACTGATGTTATTACTTCATAATGAAACAACCTAAGAAGAAGAAGTGGAAGAAGAAATAAAGATGAAAGAATTGGTAACGGTAATTACCTCTTCTTTGAAGTGCCTCTTTGAGACCTCCTCTTAGGGCACTAAAATTGGTCTTTGAGGAATACCAGAACCTCTAGGATGTTGCTAGGGAAGTGGAGAGGAGAAATTGGCAGGGGTTGGCCGAGCTTGAGTGCTCAAATTGGTGTGAGGAGGAAGGGGAGGAGGTGTCCTTTTATAAGGGAGGAGAGGGGCACCTTAGGAATACCTCAAAATATTATTTTATATTAAAGTTAAAATCGGTTTATAATGGTTCCAAAGGGTCTTATTTCGAAGCTAAAGTGGGGATGGGTAAAAATCCTATCAACCAATAGGATTTAGACAAGTTTAGGGTATTATTTTAACCTTATCAATTAGATTTAACTATAAGTTAAATAATTTAACTTTTACCGTGTCTTTTTGTTTTCTTTCACTATATGGTTAATAAACTTACTATAACATGCCAAACGAACCCCAAATTGTATATTATTAATACATATATCCTTATCTAAGTCATTTGGCCGAACCTTAGATTTTTAGGAATAAAATAACAATTAATAATATAATATTTGATTTAAAAACTATTTTGTGTCAATTTTGACACTATTTGATATATGATTTTTTTGAAAGTCATAACAGAATTATATGTTCGAACCAAGTTGATTAAATCAACACTAATATATCATAGTAACCTAGAAAATTAGTGGAATTCATAAAAAGGCTTAAATTACATTTATTTTGGTATTTATATTATCAATCATGTCAATATTTCATTAATAAGATAATTACTGCATCATCTTTGTGTCATAAATAAATTATATTATTTGATGTCTAAAAATTACAAATAAAATACCATCATGTATGAAATCTTTTTATCTTTCTAATGAATATTTATAATCAAATTTATCTTATGTATAACCCCATATTAAAAATTATTTACTTATTAAACTTTGATTTTAACTATTTTAACCCTTCTTTAAATAAATTAATAATAAATGTCCTAATCTAATCCAAGTGGGCCTAAATGGTCATATTTTATTCCTAAGTTTGTTTTTGGTCGAATTACACTTGTCCAATAGAATTAGGACATGTGTAAGGGTAATATTAATATCATATTTACCCTTATTTACCCTATTTACTATTAACCGTGGTAAAAAAAAGTAAAAAGTTACTATTCACCAAAAAATTATTTTCATCTCATTGAACCACATTTTAGTCCTTGATATTAACCGTGTCTCTCGGATTTTTGAAATTCCATTCACAGAAGCGGTAAAATTAAGTTTTATGCAAAATTTAGTTTTTAACCTACCACTTAGTAGTTTCACTATTCATCAAAAATTGATGTTTTTCAGAAAAATGCAAAAATTTTATCCCAAGCTATATTTCATATTCCGAATTCAAAAATGAAGTCTATTTTTCCAAATTCATAACATAAAAGTTGCATTAATTAATTTTATAATTAAATCCCACTGTTAAAACAAATAGCGTGTTTTTAAGAAACAATATCTATCAAAAGATTAACACTTGTTTATGTCTAGTTTAAATGTGAAATTACATCCAATGACCAACATTGTATTAAATTGTAAAAATATATTCTAAATATACTTTAAAACCACTCAAATTAATGATTTATCACTATTAATTATTTCGATTAAAAAAGTTGTTTTTAATTATAATTTAGTAATTTTCACTATTTATCAGAATATGAAAGTTATCCGAAAAGTACCAAAATTTCACCTTAGGCTAAATTCGATACTCCGAATCCAAAAATGAAGTCCATTTTGAGAGTTAAAATTTCTAAAATTTAAAAAGTGGTTATTACTATTCATAACGTCTAGTTTTAATAATATTTTAATAGCATATCATTGTTTCGTGAAACTCAGGATTACGTACCACACACGCTATCGAGGAAGGTTGCGATTGCGTGTAATGCAAGGCAAGTCAAGGATGCGTGTTGTGCAAGCTCCTTTTGGTGTAGCGTATAACACAAGACATTAGTAAAATAAGAAAGAATATTTTTCATAAAATCTCGGGCTGTTACATATATTGTATAATCCACTCCAATTCAGTTCAATATTTATGGAAATGATATCATCGCTCGTGCGTACGTACGGACTACCGTCTCCACGACGCGATGAGATTCATTCTCCATGTTAACCATTTAAGAATGATTATAAAGTATATATAAGAAATAATAATGAAATATATGACATTATAAAGCTACTGGATTTATGTATATATATATGTATGTCATCTACTTACTTCCATTTCAATACAATAAGGAAAGTAAAACAGCGTTCATGCGTACGTACGGACTACCGTCTCCATGAACGGTGTTTTTCATTTTATTTATCTATCTATTATATATATATATATACTGAATATATATGATATATAAATCATATTTTATATTCTGGAAAAAGTAAATCATGATATAAGTAATAGTGATTTCAAGAACAACAAGTCAAAACACCTAAGATAAATAAAATGATTTTACCCAAAACGCTTCTTTAACATGGAATTTACAAAAGAACGAGTAATATAATGTCATACGTGAACCATATAAGATATCATAACAATGAATATGATTCTGGAATAAGTCAATAACATGATTTAAATCATTATACAGGAGGTTTGGACACTTACAAAGCAAGTCAGACATAAGGTAAGGGAAATATCACAATCTCATTTTTATCCGAGATTGTTTATTCGTAAGTAATTACTGGGGTGTATTTTATCATCCACATCCATGTTCCCTCAATATGTAATATTGTTTCCATCCACTTACAATAGTTTAAATCCAATTTTACCCTTCGGTGAGTTTTTAGTAAAGAATATGAAAGGAATCTTTTGTCGTTTTTTTTCGTACGAGGTACTTTTTGACTTTTCCGACAAAAGTACGAAGAATGTTTTTTTTAACTTATACGGCATGAATGGATTTTTAAAACATTATTTCCAAGAAGATTCCTTTACAAGTTTTCAAGTTTATTTTTAATCAACTTCTTTTAGTTTATAATTGTATGACATGTTAAGAAAAGAAAAGAGTTTTTGAAGTAGAAAAGATATTTTCCTCAAGAATGGAGTTCAAGTATTTTATCAAAATTATTTTCCATCTAAGATAATAAAAGGGTTCTGTTTTTATCCCTATTATTACATGGATTTGATTATGTTGTGAAGGAATTATTTTTATGAATTCCTTTATCTTATATGAAATGTTTTATGATGTCACGATGTTTAAGATTCCCATTTTTATTACATGGGTTATGCAATGATGTATGATTTATGATTTTGTGGCACGCATAAGAAAGGATTCATTATAAGATGGGTGGGACCTATATCTCCCTCCAATGCATTGGGTAAAGATTTTATATCTCATGAGATAGACATGGTTGAAATGGTAGGTTATACCGGTTCAGTGAAACAGGACTGAAACGAGGGTTACTCGATTCAGAAAGGGACTTTGTCCACTAAGATAGTCTTGGCAATGAGTCTTGACTGACAAGAAATGATTCTCTATGATTATGTGTGTATGCCACAAAGATTCATGTTTTATGTTATGATTATTGGGATCTCGTTTTCACTTCTATGATTTATCCCATGTTATGATATTATGAGCTCTTTTGCAAATTAAGATTTCCAAAAGCTATGTTCTTATGTATATGATGTGATTGATATTTCTTTTGTTTACCCTTACTGAGCATTTGAGCTCACCCTTTTATGTTTTCTTTTCCCCAGGATATAAAGAAAGGTTTTAGGTTAAAAAAAGGAAGATCTTTATGGGAGATGTTGAAGATCTTTCCCCACGATTAGAAGATTTTATTCCGAGTTTCCAAAGACACTAAACTATTACGATCCTTGTGTGTGTGTTTTTGTTATGTACTAAGTACTCCGCAAATGTAATGTAATGTCCATGTACGTCAAGCTTCGGGTCTCTACAAAACCTGTATTTGAATTTTTATTAATTTATTTTAAAAAATAAAATTCACATTTTATACATGAATAAAAAAATTTTCTTACAGTGAATCTTTGGAAATATTATAAATGTTTCAGTTTTTTAGGAATATTTAGAATTACTGAATTTTAATAGAAAAATATATTTTTTCCAAAATTATTTAAAATGAAAAATTATATTTTCAAATAGTTTTAATTTCAAAGTAGTTTAATTATTAATATGTTAATCTAATATATCTCATTTTAATAATTTTAATATTTTAATTTTATATAAAAACATTGTGAACTTTTGAACAACTAAACTTTAAAAGATATCATTCCTATAACATTTGTGGTAATAAATTTGAAATTAAATTTCACCGATTTTGTAAGCTGAATTTTATTAAATTTAGTCCATTTTTGGAAGCAATAGAATTAATTTTATATATAAATTTTAAATTAGTTTTTTACTTTATTTATTAGTGAAAAAATTATAAATGAATTAGATATATTATGGAAAACACATGTTTAATTAGTGCCAGAATATAGGGAGTAAACATGACCCAATCATGCAAAACACATATTTTATGGAATTATTTTAACCCCAATGACCTTAGGATCAAAATTTGTGAGTTTTTTGGACACTTTCTCATAAAATTTAACCATATAATAAGTTTAATAATGAAAAAATGTTCCTTTGTTCCATTAAATTTCATTAAATATTTTGGGAGAGGGAAAAACTATATAGGTCATATTATATGTATTATTTTGAAATAAAAATGTTTCATTATCATCAGAATGATTTATCATTAATTTTTAAAGATGATATCATTGTATTTAATTCATACGAGACACTAATGAATGGATTATTTAGTTAATAATAAAATTAAATAAATAATACTAGAAACAGTAAAAGGTATGTAAAGAGAATGAATTATTATGTTAATATTTTTATATAGGAATATACCATGATACAGAGGTTTAAACATGATATAATCAAATACCATCCTTTTCTTGATATTTTTTAAATTCAAATTAAATGAATAATTTCAAAATTTAATGTAATGTTATTTTATAACAAACGATACATCACTAATTAATTTAAAATTATTAAAACCATATATTTGGTCATGTTAATTTTAAATATTAATTAATTTAAATTATTCTCAATTCATTGACCATTTTTTCATTTATAATGAATATATTAACCCCTAAATATTAAAATACTCTCTTAGAAAAGATATAGTTGAATTAGTGTTTTCTCATGTTTCATGATATTGTGTTTAAAATTAATCTTCCAAAAAAATATTATATTAAGTTGATAATTTTTAATTTTAATTTTTTAATAATTTGGTAAAATATGAGTAAAATTATCACATTAATTCAATCTTAATGGATAAATTAATTATGTTAGAAAATTAGTTTCCATAATGAAAGCCCAAAATGGTAAAAGAAGGAAAACATAGAAGTTAAGGTAGTAAATATTTCAAATATATATTATAATGTGTGTTGAAGGTGTTTCTAGAAAAAACAGTCCGTAGAAATACTTAATTATCAATATATTATCATCTTGGGATAATATTGACCTCCCAATTTTGAATTCTATTGAGTATTTACAAGAATGCCACTCCTCGTCAACTATAAAAGGCACTCACTCTCCCCACTTATTCACACCTATCAAACCTTTTTTCATAACAATAATTTAAAAATAAATTCCCAAAAGTAAATACCTAATCCTAGAAGCCTAATTTTGGATCTAAGAAAATCCTTTCATGGTTTAAGTTAAAACCTAAGGAGGGTACCCAAAAAATACGTAATGTTATTCTAAAAATGTTTTATTTTATTTCCTTCATAATTACCTATAATTTTTATAATATTATTAAATTATAAAATTAGTATAAAAAATATAATTATATGTATTTATGTTATTGGTTATACATATACCCACACAAAATTCTACCAGATTGGTTACAAAATCATCATTCACATGTTTGGTGGGAAACCTCATTATGAAACAATGTCATTAGTTTTTCCATTACCACATATAATGGTTAGGGATAATGATAGAAATACAATTTATAAATTATTTTTATTATTTTATTATTCTTATTTATTTATTATATGAAACTCACCTTCAGGGTTTTCCTGATGTGCGAATATAATAACATCAATCATGTGTATGGAGGACAACTGCCTCACATAGTGATGTGGTTTGATCATGATTTACATTGAATGTATTAAGGATAATTGAAATAAAAATATCTAATATATATAAAACAAACAATATCAACTAATTATAACATAAAAATATAAACAAATAATGTAACTCCCCAACCCCAGTTACCTAGAGTCATTGCATTATTACATAACATTGGCATGATCACAAAAGATCATGTCTCGAAAGACCGATTAGTTCAGTAGCATCAGAAGTACTAGATAAATTCATAAGGTTTACATTACATCATAAAATGGAGAACTACAACAACATTTATTCCATAGACAACACTCATATCCCATATACTATCCCTGTAAGTCAGTCATAATATACTTTTTTGCATCTTGGAAAAAATAAAACATATAAAGGGGTGATCTCAGATGCTCAGTAAGGATAACAATATAGAGGAAACTTTGATAAATAAGAATAAACATTTAAAGAAATGTATAATACTAAAACAAAATCCTTTTAAACTACAACTTCAGAATAATATGTCAAAGATAAAATCAAATAATGCCATTTACTTATTCACATGGATATTCTACTAGTCGAATTATCACAAGCAATATCAATAGACACTTTTATAATGATGGAATGCATAATGCCAGACATCATAACCGCATAGTCACAATTTTGTTCCATGAATACAAATATTATTTTGTCAAGGCCTTATAGAAAGACACTAGTTTGTCTCATGAGACCTATTGATGTATCGAGGTGCTATAATGGGCTCCACCCATCACATACTATGTCTAATGTATTCCTCATATGATATGATTTAAATATAACATAAACATTCGTATTAAAAATTTCATACGAAATATCAATAAATTATCCATAAACAATTAATAGTGTTAAAATAACACATCCATAGTCAAAAATATCACAAAAACTTCAATATAATATGGATGTTTGGTATCATAATAAATCAACATCTAATAAGCTTAAAATTCATCAAATGGTGTTGACATAGATGAAATCAAAATTTTTTTAGGGAAATATCTCTTTATATTTTGAAATCATTAATGAAAACATTTATTTTGAGAATATTCTTTTAATATTGTAAGGGAATCTTAGACGATGTCATAACAGTGGAAAATAGCCACACTCGCCGTATAAGTTAAAAAACAATCTTACCTTAATTTTGAAAATGTCATATGGAACCTTGCTTGGAAAACGATAGAAGGATTCCTTTCAAAACATTTTATAAAAAGTCAAAAAGGGTAAAAATGGATTTAACCCATTGTCTAGTAAATATTATAAATGCTTTGGAATGCATTTTTAAGAATCATCGATGTGGATGATAAAGAGGTCCCAGTAGATACTTACGTAAAAACAACCACGGATAATAAATAGATTATGGAATTAACCCTTACTTTGTAATTTTACTTGGTTGTGGGTAGGTTAGCCTCCTATATAATGGTTAAATAAATGTTATTAAATTATAAAACAACTATATGCATTAATATGATATCAAATATGATCTTAATATTGATTTGTTAATGATATTTTAGTAGTATCATCGTTTCTAGTGTTAACTGATTCATTTTGATTTATATGCTTGGTTATGTAAGACATGTTTGTTATGGATATAATGTATTTGATTCATATAAAAAATTATATTATAATTTGAATAATTATTTTAAATCATAAAATGAAAATTATTCTTGAATGATTCCGATGGGGATTTAATATAATCGTGTTCGTGGATGCGGTAATCTGTACGTACGCACGAGCGACAATATCATTATTTTGAAATTAAAATAATCTATTATTGGATGTTATATCATATATATAATCATTATTATGTTATATTTATTATTTACATAAATTGCACATCATTATTATACCCATCCAAATAATAATGTGTTGAATAACAATTAAACCACGACATAGAGACAGTAAGCCGTACGTATGCACGTATGGTGACATGTCATTCAAAGGATGGATAAAATAATGAATATAGTAGTACCATATTTATAATAAAATTAAATTATATAGAAGTTACTGGGGTTATTATTTTATAATGTAAACAACATGGAAAGATGATGTGGAAGAAGAAAGGAACTTGAAAGAGGTGATGAAATATTTACCTCTTCTTCGGCTTCTTCCTTTTGATTTGATCAAAAGGGCTTCTTATGTATGATTTCAAATAAAACTGAGGATTCTATAATGAAATTAGTATAGTTGGGTGGAAATTTGGATAGGGTTTGGCCGAGCCAAATGGCTTTGGAGGTGTGAATTTGAGAGAAGGGGAAGTACCCATTTACAAGAGGGGTGAGGGCACCTTAGGGAAATTTTGAAATATTATTTTATAATAAAATCATTTTATATTTATAAAGGATACAAATTAATTCATTTATAATCTAAGGTGGGTATGGGTCGAAATACTCTCAACCAATAGTTTTTGGACAAGTTTATGTTACCATTTTAACCTTATCATTCATATTTAACTCTTAGTTAAATAGTTTTACATTTAACATGCCTCTTTGTATTTTAATATAATATTGTTAAAAAATACTATATCAAGCCAAGGGAACCCCAAGTGGTTCACTATTAATATTTATATTATTGATATGTAATTTGGCCGAACCATAGATTTTTAGGAATTCTATATCAATTAATAATATAATATTTGTTTTAAAAACTATTTTATGTCAGTTTTGACACTATTTGCTATTTTATTTTGTAAAATTCATAAAAGCATTATTACATCGAAATAATTCTTTTAATATACCCTAAAATGTCATATTAACATATAAATTTAGTTTAATTCATAAAAAGTCACATATTAAATTTATTTGGATATTTATAATATGAATTATTTTAATATTTCATTAATAAGGTAATTACTGCATCCTCATTGTGTCATAAATAAATTAAATTATTTAATGTCTAGAAAATATAAATAAAATAAAATTATGTAGTAAATAGTTTTTTCTTTCTAATTAATATTTACAATCTAATTTATCTTATTTTTATCCCTATATTAAAAATTGGTTAGTTATTAAACTTTGAATTTAACACTTTTAACTCCTCATTGAGTTAAATAATAAAAATAATAAATGCCTTAATCTAATCTAAATGGACCTAAAAGATCATATTTTATTCCTAAATATTTTTTTGGTTTTATTATACTTATCTACTAGAATTAGAAAATGTGTTATAGTAATAATAATATCATTTTTACACTTAATTACCCTATTTACTTTTAACCATGGTAAATAAAAGTAAAAAGTTATTATTCACCAAAAAGTATTTTCATCTTATAGAACCACATTTTACTTACTGATATCATTCATGTTTCTCAAATTTTTTATTTTGAAATCACAGATGTGGTAAAATTATTTTTCATGTAAATTTGAAAATTCTCCTAGGAGGTGGGTAAAAGACGGTAAAAAGTTTAATAAAATTTTTATTTATCTGAAATTATTATAAACTATCTCCAATAAATTAAATTAAACTTATATAGGTATTATTTATCTATTTTGACCTAAAATAAATTTAAATAAATAATTATTTAAAACAAATTTGGTTTTAAACTATAACTCATTGTTTTCACTATTCATCAAAAATTAAATTTTTTCAGAAAAATACAAAAAATCCACCATAATCTAACTTAGATATTCTGAATCCAAAAATGAAGTCCATTTTGAAAGATTAAATTTATAAAATTTCAAAATGTGGTTATTACTATTCAAAACGGCTTGTTTAATTGGTTGTGGTGTGTTGTAACTTGAAATTGCGTACAACACACACTATTGAATTTATTTAAAGAGAAGAATACCATGGAAGCTAGGGGTGTTACATTCTCCCCTCCTTCAAATAATTTCATCATTGAAATGTCTAGACTATTACTATATAAAAAGAATCAAGTGGTTCTTCATCATATGTTCCTTAGGTTCCCACATTGCCTCGTCCATCTTATGGTTTCTCCATAGATCTTTTACCAGACGAGTCTTCTGGTTTCTCGATACTATTCATTGGTATCAGGAGTCCTGAAGGGATCTTCGCAATAAGACTGATAGGGTTCCAATTCTAATTTATCATAGGTGAGTTCATGCGTTGGATCAGGAATGTATTTTCCCAATAGTGATACGTGGAACACATCGTGAACTTTGGAGTGACTTGGCAACATTTCCAAACCGTAAGCTACAAACCCAATTCATTCTAGAATTTCAAAAGTTATGATGTTCCTAGGGCTCAATTTACCATTATTACCAAAACTTATAACAGCATTCCATAGATATACCTTCAAGAAAACCAGATCTCCTACATAAAATTCCAAGTCCTTCCTTTGGTTATCAGTATAACTCTTATGCCTACTTTGAGATGTTTTGATGTGGGGTTGGATTACCTTCAACTTTTCCATCATTTCCTCAACATGTTCTGGACCTACAAGTTTTCTTTCACCAATATCATCCCAACAAGTTGGTACGCGACATATCTTTCCATATAATGCTTTATATTTTTCCATCTGAATACATTAATGGAATCAATTGTTATAGGAAATATATATGAGGGGTAAATATTGATCCCACATACTGTGAAAGTCAGGTGATAAAGATCTCAACATGTCTTATAAGGATTGAATAGTCCGTTATAATTTTCCATCAGTTTGATGGTTGTAGGAAGTGCTCAATCTAAGTTCAGTATCCACGGATTGTTGAAGACTTTTCCAGAATCATAATGTAAAATGGGAATCATGATCCGAATCAATCCATAGTGGTACTCCATTAAGTCTTACAACTTCATTAATATATTGTCTTGCTAAACATTAAAGTGGTAAATATTCTCTTATAGCAAGAAAATGTGTTTACTTGGTAAGATGATCATCAATGAACCATAATGAATCATTTCTTCTAGGAGCCTTTAGTAGTCCCATGACAAAGTCCATTGTAATATTATTCTTTTTCCACTCGGGTATGGGAAGATTTTTCAGGACTCCTCCGGGTTATTGCACTCTATCATTCACTAGTTGACAAACCATACATCTTGAAAAAAAATCAGGAATCTCCCTCTTCATATTGTCCCACCAAAAATGTTCCCCCAAGTCTCTATACTTCATAGTGCTACCAGGGTGTATAGAGAAATTGAAACTATGAGCATCATCCAAAAATTACATTTTTAGATCATCTATATCAGGAACACAAAGTCTCTTACAAAATTTCATAATCCCATCTTCATACAAAAATTCACTCAATCTCCCATCATTCACAGCTTTAATATTCTTTTGAAACTCTTCATCATCGGTCTGAGAACTCATTATCTTTTCTAATAAATATGGTTTGGAAAACATTTGAAAAAGTATTGATGTTTCACCTTGCATGGTGATTCCCATATCCATCTTTACTAGATCCATGTATATAGGATCCTTTTCAACTATCATCTTGTTCAAAACTCCATGATCCTTTCTACTCAAAGCAACTGCCACCTTATTTTACTTCCCTGAGTGGTAGTTTACAGTGAAATCATAATTTTTGAGTAGTCCAAGCCATCTTCTTTTCCTCATGTTGAGTTATTTCTGTGAGAAAATATACTTCAACTATTGTGATCAACATATTTCTTACATTTTTCACCATAGAGATAGTGTCCCCAAATCTTCAAAGAAAATATTACAATTTCTAACCCAATATCATGAGTAGGATAGTTTTTCTCATGAATTTTTAGCTTTTGTGATGCAATGGAAATAACCCTATCATTCGACATAATGACACAACCATGTCCTTTCTTTGAAGCATCACTACAAATAACAAACCCATCATTCCCCGATGGTAGAGTCAATATTGGAGCATTGACTAATATTATCTTCAGTTATTCAAAAACAATATTCACACTCTTTTGTCCAAACAAATTTAACCACTTTTAATGTGAGCTTTTTTGATGGTCTAGCCAACCGGGAAAATTTCTGGTTGAAATGTCGATAATAAGCAGATAAACGAATAAAACTGTGTACCTCATTTATACTTGTTGGTGATGGCCATTCTGGGATTACCATGATCTTAGAAGGATTAACTGATATTACATCCTTAGAGATGATATTGACATGAAAAGAAATCACTTGAATCCATAATTCACACATGCTAAACTTCTAATGTAATTCATTTCTTCTAAGAGTCTTCAAGAAAATGCGCAAGTGATTTTCATGATCTTTGTATCTTTTGGAGTACAACAAGACATCGTCAATAAATACCAGTAAAAATTAATCAAGATATTTCTTGAAAACCCTATTAATTAGATCCATGAATACATAGGGAGAATTGGTCAATCTAAATGGAATTACTATAAACTCGTAATACTCGTACCTGGTTTGAAATGCTGTTTTTTGAATGTATTCCTTCTTCACACACAACCTATGATATCTAGATCGAATGTCAATCATTGAAATATATCATGATCTATGAAGTTGGTTGAATAAATCATCAATGTGAGGTAGGGGATACTTTTTCTTTATTGTTATAGCATATATATTTCTGTAGTCAATGCACAACCTCATAGATTCGTATTTCTACATAATAAAAAGGACAGGGGATCTCCATGGAGAAACACTTGGGAGAATAAATCCCGTATTACTCAAATCCTCTAGTTGTTTCTTTAGTTCCTCTAATTACACAATATATATTCTATTTGGGGTCTTCGATATTGTCATTGAACCAAGGATTAAATTAATGGAAAACACAATTTCTCACTCTAGAGGATGTCGAGGTAAATCCTCTGGAAACACATCAACATATTCTTGAATAATAGGCACATACCCTATTTGAACATTCTTTTCCTCTCCCATTATTATTTCATTCTTATCCTCCCTAATAATTGAATTTAGTAGAGCTACTAGTGGTGTATCTAGATATGAATCTGGTGGTGACGTTTCTGCTCTAAAGATAAGGTGTTCCTTTTCACCGCCATCAAAAATATTAACCTCCTTCTTCTTACAAATAAAATTTTGCATCATGGTCTTTATGATAATCCATTACAAGGATTATATCAAATTCAATCATGGGTATGACGATGAGATCAGCTAATAAAGAAAATTTATATGCCCTAATGTGGACAGATACAAAAAACATTATTATAATGATACTTCCCTTAAGAGTTTTGACTTATAACTACCTTGTTAAATCAAATTGAAAATATCTAAATTTCATAGAAAACTAGGAAGATATGAAACAATGCGATGATCTAGAATCAAATAAAGTATTTTCTAAACTTGAGGAAAAAATTAAATTACCTACCACCACATCTTTTGGAGGTTCAACTTTGGAAGTAGTGATAGCATAAGATTTGCCTTAATCCCTTGGCCTTTTCTAAGGTATGTTCATTTAGAGCATAGGAAATTCATTTTAATAATTCCCCCTATGCCTACAAGTGTAGCATTGTACATTGATATCCCCTTTATTCCACTTGCAAAAATGAGAATGGTGGCCTTTTTCACAACACTTATAACAAGATCCCATTTACTTTAAGAATGTACCAGGGTGTTTCTTCCCACATTTACTGCAGGATGGATATTCAACTTTTCCCATCTTCCCCTTATTTCCATTTCTAGAGTGTTCAATATATCTCATTTTCTCTTGTTTTCTTTAAAGTCTTAATACATAGAGAATTCTTTTTCTGTCTTGATAGCACATGAGACAATATCTTCTTATGACGAGAAGGATTGTGAGACTAATGCTTAATGGGGAAATCGTGTTAACCCATCAAAGAAGCAATAAATATTACCTCTTGGGTTACATATATAATCTGCAGCATGCCTTTCTAACCTTGTAAAATTACCCTCATATTTTGTGACATTCTCATCCTCCTTTTGCCTCAGACATATAAATAGCCATTCCATAACCGCTCGATGGTCACAAAGAAAATATTTTTCTAAGAAAAGATCTTAAAACTACCTCCATTCCTTATTTGATACTTCATCATCTTCCTTTTTGTTTTGAATCATTGAACACCATTAATCTGTTTCTCCTGTGAGACGATAAATTGTCATGACAACATTTTCCCTTTTTCTACTCCCCAAATAATGAAATATTTTCCCTAATAAATTTATCCATTTCTCATCTAATAATGGATTTCTACTCCGATTTAATATTGGTGGTTTTTTCCTCATGAAGTGGTCTAACATTGATCCTTCTCATTGTGGATCAGGGAGCTCCATACGGGTAAGGTTATTATTCATAACCTAAGTGATTTTTCCCAGTATGGTGATAAGAATATCAGCACCAGTTACTTCCCCAGCTCCACTATAACTATCTTGAGTTGGAGGTAAATCCCTACATGAATTAAGTGAAATTATATGGATTCCATTCCTTCTAATAGGATCCATTTCTAAATAATGGAATACACTAGATTATTTTATGAATCAAAATACATAACTCATTAAATTTAAATACTTAACATAAAATCAATAGTTTATGGATATAATCCATAATCATAAAAATGTATTCTTTGAGGAAGTATATACTCATAAACCCTTCATAATAGTTTGTAAAGAAAATGAGAATTATCAAAAGCATATCCACAGGGAGTGTCGTAACCAAGAGTGCTGCAAGGCCTATTGTCATGCACCAATTCTCGTTCGAGTCTAGCTCAAAGAGGTGTTTTCGGGTTTTACCCATAGGTACATCTGTGCTAGATCCACCTATACTTGCCCATTTCCAGAAAAGGATGTATTTCATGGAGAAATCACAAAACCTCTACAATACCAAAATTTTAGGATGTTTTTCTATACTAATCCTCAATGCCTATCTTAGGGTAATGTGCTCTAATCAGAGTTTTACTAAATCTCGAATTGAAGGGTTGTACTAAAATTCCTCTGAAACAAACAGTAACACCTCAACCCCAGTTACCCAGAGTCGGTGCATTATTACATAACATTGGCATAATCACAAAAGACCGAGTCTTGAAAGACCAATTAATTTAGTAGCATTATACGTACTAGATACATTAATAAGTTTTACATTACATCATAAAATGGAAAACTACAACAACATTGATTCCATAGAAAACAATTATATCACATAGACTATCCTACAGGTCAGTCATTATATACTTCGTTGCATCCTCGGAAAAATAAAACATAGAAATGGGTGAGCTCAGATGCTCAGTAAGGATAAAAATGTAGTAGAAACATTCATAAATATGAAAAAATATTCAAGGCAATGTATAATACTTAAACAAAATCCATTTAAACATGAACTTCACTATAATATAGAAAATATAAAATCAAATAATTCCATTTACTTATTCACATGGATATTTAACTAGTCTAATTATCACATGCAATATCAATAATCACTTTTATAATGATGGAATGTATAATGCCAGACTTCATAACCACATAGTCAAGGCCTTGTTCCAAGACTACAAATAATATTCTATTAAGGCATTGTGCCAAAACACTAGATTGTATAATGAGACCTACCGATGCATCTAGGAGCTATAGTGTTCTCCACCCATCACATATTATGTCCAATGCATTCCTCATATGAAAAGGTTTAAACATAACACAAACATTAGTATTAAAAATTTCATACGAAATGTCAATACATTATCCATAAACAATGAATGGTGTAAAAATATCACATCCATAGTAAAAAATGTCACAAAACCTTCAATACAATATGGATGTTTTGTATCACAATAAATCAACTTCAAATAAGCTTAAAATCCATCAAAGGATGTCAACATAGATGAAATGAAAACATTTTTTAAAGAAGTATATCCTTCTATTTCAAAATAATTTCAGAAAATATTTATTTTGAAAATATTCTTATAAGATTGTAAGGGAATCTTCGATGATGTTATAACGACAGAAAAGAGCCGCACCCACCTTATAATTGAAAAAAACATTCATACATTAATTTTTAAAAGGTCATAAGGTACCTTGTTTGGAAAACGATAGAAAGATTCCTTTAATACCATTTTATAAAAAGTAAAACAAGTGTATAAATGGATTTAACTCGTAGTATAGTAAATATTAACTATGTTTTGGAATAAATTTTGAAGAAACATGGATGTAGATGATAAAGAGGTCCTAGTATATACTTACGTAAAAACAACTTTGGATAATAATGTTATTGTAAAATTAAACATCACCTTGTACTTTTCCTTGGTCAAGGTTTGGTTAATCTCTTGTATAATGGTGAAATAATTGTTATTAAATTATATAATAACCATATAAATTATTTTGATATTATATACGATCATAATATTTATTTGTTAATGATATTTTAGTAGTATCATCGTTTTGGGTGTTAACTGATTCACTTTCCTTTATATGCTTGGTTACGTAATCCATGTATGTTATGGATAGGATGTATTTTATTCATATGCAGAATGATATTATGTTCATAATAATTATTTTTAATCAAAAAATGAAAATTATTCTTGAATGATTTTGATGGGGAATGAATCTCATTGCGTTCGTGGAGACGGTAATCTGTACGTACGCATGAGCGGCAATATCATTCTTTTGATATTAAAATAATATATAATTGGATGGTATATCATATATAAAGAATAATTATCATGTTAAATTTATTATTTAAATAAATTACACATCTTTATTATACCCATCCACATAATAATGTATTGAATAACAATTACACCATGACGTGGAGACGGTAAGTTGTACGTACACACGTATGGGGACATGTTATTCAAAGTATGGAAAGAATAATGAATATGGTTGTAACATATTTATAATAACATCAATGTATATAGAGGATACTAGAGTTATTAATTTATAATGGGACAACAAAGAAAGAGGAAGTGGAAGAAGAAAGGAACTTGAAAGAGGTGATGAAATATTTACCTCTTCTATGGGTTCTTCATTTTTATTTAATCAAAATGGCTCCTTAGGATGGATTTTAGATAAAAAAGACCTCTATGTTTAAGGGAGGATAGTTGGGAGTATATTTGGGCAGGGTTTGGCTGAGCCAAATGGATTTGGAGGTTTGAATTTGTGAGAAGAGGAAGTGCCCCTTTATAAGAGGGGTGAGGGGCACCGTAGGGAATGATTGGAATATTATTTCATAATAAAATTATTTTCGTTTTCTAATGGATCCAAATTATTTTATTTCAAAGATAAGGTGGGGATGGGTCAAAATAGTCTCAACCAATATGTTTTAGACATTTTTAGGTTACCTTTTTAACCTTATCTTTTAGATTTAACTCTAGGTTAAATAGTTTTACATTTACCATGCCTCTTTGTTTTTTTATATTATATGGTTAATAAACTTACTATAATAAGCCATTCTATCCCCAAGTGGTTTATTGTTAATATATATATCCTTATATAAGTCATTTTTCTGACCCTTAAATTTTTAGGAATACTAGATCAATTAATAATTTAATATTTGTTTCAAAAACTCTTTTATGTCAATTTTGACACTATTTTCTATTTTGTTTTTGTAAAATTCATAAAAACATTATTACTTCAATAAAAATTAATTTAATCAACCATAACATGTCATATTAACCTATAAAGTTAGTGTAATTCATAAAAAGTCTCAAATTACATTTATTTGGATATTTATAATATCAATTATTTTAATATTTCATTAATAAGGTAACTACTGCATTATCATTGTGTCATAAATAAATTAAATTAGTTAATGTGTAGAAAATATAAATAAAATATCATTATGTATTAAATATTTTTAGATTTTTAAAAATATTTATAGTTGAATTTATCTCTTGTGTACCTCAATATTAAAAATGGTTTAGTTATTAAACTTTGAATTTAACACTTTTAACTATTGTTTGAATTAATTAATAATAAATGTCTTAATCTAATCCTAGTTGACATATAGGATAATATTTTAATCCTAAGGATGTTTTGGTAAAATTATACTTATCCAATAGAATTAGGATATGTGTTAGGGTAATAGTAATATCATTTTTACCCTAAATTACCATATTTACTTTTAACCTTATTAAATAAAAGTAAAAAGTTACTATTCACCAAAAATTATTTTCATCTTATTAAAAAAAATTTTACATATTGATTTCAACCGTGTTTCTCAGATCTTCGAAATTCAACTTACATAAGTGGTAAAATTATGTTTTATGAAAATTTTCAAATTCTCTAAAGAGGTGGGTAAAAGACAGTAAAAAGTTCAATAAAAGTTTTATATATCTAAAATAATTATAAACGAACTCCAATGAATTACATTGAACTTATATCGGTATTATGTATATATATTTTCCTAAAATTAATTTAAATAAATAATTATTTAAATAAAAATTCGGTTTTAAACAATAACTAAGTGTTTTTTTTACTATTCATCAAAAATTGAATATTTTCAGAAAAAAACGAAAAATTCACTCTAAGATAATTTCGATATTCCAAACCTAAAAATGAATTCCATATTGAAAGATAAATTTTTTAAAATTTCAAAATGTGGTTATTACTATTCATAACGGCTAGTTTGATTGGTTGTGGTGTGTTTGAACTCAAAGTTGCGTACAACACATGCTACTATATTTATTCAAAGAGAATCATGTCATAGATGCTTGGGGTGTTACATATAATTTTAACTTCATTTGATCAATATGACATGAAAATGGAAACAATGTTCTTACATACGTGTAACCTACCATCTCCATGAACGGAGTATTCCATTTCATATCACTATATTTTATAGATAACTCTAACTAAATATATACATAATATATATGTTATTTATTTCTTGTTTAAAAAATTTGAGATTAATAATTATGTCTTGAATAATGATGACCAAAAAAAGAAAGTTAAAACACATACACAAAACAAGTCAGTCATTACCTAAAATGTAACACTAACATGGAATTAGTAATAAAAAGGTAATAAATGGTATTATTAAAATAATATATCATATTAAAAATATTAATATGGTTATTTAATAATTAAATAACATCGTTAAAAACACTATATTATATTTTTAAGCATGTTTGACAAAAAGGAAGCCTGGGTGAGGGTTTTCCACATCTCAATTTTATTCCTATGATATATATGTCTAATTTACCAACTATTTTTGTTCTATGGTGTATATAATTATGATTAACATATTATATGATTATTATTTAAAAAAGTTATGATTTTATATATATCTTTTATAATCTATCTTTCATGTTGTTTATGTTTCCAATTTTACCAAGACTGTAAGGGAAATGTTTCACAATTTTATTTCAATGTGATATCTATTATATTACACACATATCATCTATTATAAATTGTACATACTACCCCATTTTAATGTTATATAATGAATATAAAATTTCATAATATAATATTTTTAATTTTATTTTATTCACTAATGGGGATTATGATTCAATATTAAAAAACCAGTAAGAGTCTATTTTTTGCAATCTTATCATTTTTTGGGACTGTGTATGATTATATCTCAAATGTTGAAATCTTATAATTCTCATGAATTATATTATAATAATGTAATTAATTATTGTAAAAATTTATAGTTCCAGTTTTTCATTCTTTGGTAGTTATAATTTATGTGAATTTGTTTTAATGAAAATTTTACTTTATTTCTATCATCGTTTATAAATCTATTTTCTTTAAAAACTATGTTTTCTAATAATGTTTCCTAAAATGTATTGAAAAGTGTTTTCCAACACAAGTAATTTCTTCCTAAAAATATAAAATAATTTTCAAAATTACCTTTATGTGATTCTAAGTATTTTTTCAAAGAAAAGTATTTTAAAATAGTTTTATGTTTTTAGAAAGTGATTTTCAAAATAAAATGGGAATTTTACTCTAAAACAATTTAATGATATTTTATTCGTACTTCCATCCATCAATGTCAACAACACTTGTTGAATATTATCCATAATTGTGGATATTTATTATTTATGTCATTTTAATTATTTCTCAAGATTGATAATTATTATTTCAATGAGATTTTTATGGAACTCATTTCTGTTCCACTGGTTAACAATGATTCAATGAGATTTCTATGGGACCAGTTTCTCTTCCATATGTTAATCATGTTCAAAAAGTAATAATGTTTTTAAGTTATTTTTTATACAATTATTTATCTATGTAATTAATTGATTATTCCATTATTTTGAATTATAACTGATTGGTATGTACAAATAGTATAGGGTGAATCTGTTTTAGAATATACAATGAGTGTACCCAGATAACTATCTAATAAATTGGTTATTGATTATGATATATGAAGAATTATATTGGAAGTTAGTAATATGGTTAGTCCCAATGAAATGGTTCTCTAATGGTTCTGTAATTTTATGTATATGTTTTATGACATGTGTTTCTAAGATACCAATATGTTTTATCTTTTCATTCTATGGTATTATGATATTTAATTTTACCATGATTGAAATCACATGGCCCGTGATTATTGATTCTTATGAATTTTTACTCTATTAATGAAATATACCTTATTTTTCTTGTTTTTTGATCTAGGTGTTGATGGGTTCAAATATTTATATGTCATACTCATTCACATTGATTAGGCCACCATAACCTTATGCTCTTCATATTCTCACCAAGAATATTCATTTGTTAATTATTATTCTTGACCTTTATAAGAATTTATGCTCACCGTTATTATGTATCTATTTACATAGTTTTTATAGAATTATATATAATTAATTATGTATAGAATGGATTTCATATGTATTATGGTGATATATTAATGCTAAAAAAGGTTCGGTTAAGTGGTATAAATGATCATTTAAGGTCTTGTGATTTTTTATGTAGGAGTTTTCCATAATTCATTTTAACTCTAACCCTATAAGGACCAAATGGTTTTAGGAAATCTTATTTTACCATTTGATGTTGTACAGTTTAGCCGAGAAAAAATTGATTACAATTTATTAAAATCACAACCATATATGTAATGATTATGATCCCAACATTGAATCTTGGAGTGTGTGTTTTGGGAAGTTATAGAGATTTTTTAATATACTTTCATAATATACCTTATCCCAATATATAATATTAAATTCCACAATGTTTAAATCTTATTAATGATCATTATTCTTTATAAATAAAAAATCATTGAATTTGATATGTTTGGAATGATTTAACTTGGTAAATTATAAAATAAATAATTAATTCAAATAATGAATCTCAAATTTTAATTTCATAGGATTGAGTTTTAATACAATTTAAATAAATAGTTTCTCAAATTTGAACATCCAAATAAGGTAATAAATACTATAATAACCAAAAACATGGAAAATAGAAAACAATTTAACTTATAACATTCAAATACATATAGATAAGTCATAAAAAATAAAACATAAATCAACAAGTGAGGATGTCAAAGGTTACAGAATATAAATGATGATAAAAAATGGGTAATCAAAATTATGTCAACTATCCTACTCTATATAATATGGAAATTCATAACACATTACACCTTCACCATATCGAATCCATTAATATTTTCATCCCATATATCAAATATATACCAATATTTACCGACATTAGAGGTATAAAATCTATATATACAGAAAGTGGGTATATATGTTTTGCTAAAAACATGATTACCAGGATTCAACTACTTATTTATTTTTAATATACAAAGAAAAATTCATGAAAAGTTGTTCGTAATTATATCTAAAAATACATTCCTTTTATATTTTAAAAATACCATTACAAAGAAGGTGGTCGAGTTAACCTTTATTTACAAAAAAAATCAATTTAGAAAGCTTCACAATCTGAATATAATACTTGGAAAACTATATAGTTACATTTTTATGATAAGGAATTTTATTTTGAAAGGAAAAAACAATATATAAAGATTAATTATACATTAAAATTTTTTAATTATTTTTTTATTTGTTTGAAACCTTTCTTTTTCACTATACATGAAACATCATTGAAGTTTGAAACATTCGAAATACATTGTTATTGTATTGGTTTACATGAAAAATTAAAAATAAGGTAAATTTTAATGAAATAGGAAATTAAGAAAATATTCTTATAAAATGTAATGGGAATCATAGAGTGTAACAAATTCATAAAATAAAGTAATCATTTATTAATAAAAATATGAATCACTGTTTTTAGAGTATGAAAATATTACAACATAGCATGTATCATTATTATAAATAAATTAAAAAATAAGTAGAAATTTATTAACAAAATCATTACTTAATGACCATCACGGGACAATACCTCTAATTCTATGAATAAAATATAGAATATAAAGAACACATCATGTCCCCAATATATGTGATAAATAAATTATAGACGACTTAGTTCATTATTCCACAGATTACCTAGAGGGAAAATTCCCTATCCCAAGTGTAATAATTATCTATCTATGAACTATCCTATGTGCAATATCAACTAGTATAGTTATCCTAAAACTAATTCCTGCTTATCTTTCAATAGTTTCCCTTATTATCCATACAATCAATGATAATTAAATTTAATATTACAAAATATTAATTGAAAATAGTTTATCAAATAATCCATATTTAAACTCAAAATATCATCTAAAGAAATAGCATGACATAGGCTAATAATAAATCATAAAAAATTAATATTTATATTTTCATATCTCTGTTAACCCCAAAAAACAAGGTATATTTTATTAATGATGAAAAAAAATTAAAACCCTTTATTTAAAATTCAATATTTCCAATAGTTATTCAATGTATCAACAAAATACCAATATAATACATGTCATAATATATCATTCCAAGAAAAAAATAAATAGTTTGAAATAAAAAAATAAAAAAAAATCTTTTTTTACTTTATATCATTATAAAAAACATTTCATGCAACACATCATGTGATCATAAAATACCTTTCATAAATCAAAAGTCATTATAAATATTTCATTTTATCTTTATAATATATAAAAAACCATGTTATCAAAATAAGTTTTTCTTACTATAATAAAAAATTATAAATATTTCATAGGGAACCAAGTGTGTAAAACATTAGATGGGAATAATATCATACTTTGAACTTAGAAAATACTATTTATGGGAACTTTTATTTTGGTAAATACAAAATAATCATAATAATTTAATTTCAATAATTTCATATTGTATTTTTATAAAATAAAATCCCTGTGAAATAAGTATGTACACATGATTTCATAAACAAAATGATTTGTATAGAACTATCTATCTATCATTGACATAACTAGTAAAAAAATTTGTTTTTTAATAAAAAATAGTAATAGGAACCCTTAAAATATTATTAAAACCAAAAAAATAGAATAAACATTATTAACATTCAGCCAAGATGAATATTTAGGATATATAGCTAGGTGGAATAAAGTATAATGAAATAACATTCCCGAAAACATGGGATGAAGTACAAAAAATAATATATATATAAAATAACAATATATAAAATCATGTAATTAATGAAGGAGAACTAAATATCCATGGATGGGTTGAGATAAAGAAAATACACCCATTGGGGACCTATAAAACTCATTAAACCAACAACAGTTTGAATCATCTAAACAATAAAAATAAAATAAATATAAAGTTCTTGAAAACTACTCAACCTAACTATATAGTCACCAAGATTGTGCCCATGACTATTGATCCACCAATGTACCAAATATTCCCCATCTTTTTTGTTAAAATCCTTGATCCCCATGACATAAAAACTCTTCTAGAAAACATGGAAAATCCATATATTTTCCCATTTTTACTTAAAACATAATAAGATCAAAAAAATTCATACTTACCAATGACATCATCGGTCACACAATTACCCCTACAATGTCACGTTTACAATATATTTTTTTATGATTTTATTGATCAACGACATTTTTTTTGGGGATATAGATTCCTCACCACACCTAAAAATAACAACCATGACTAATCAATAATATATTATGGGTTAAGGTGATACTCAAACATGAATGTGTCAAAATTGTTCTTAAAAATCATATTAATCTCTATATTTATAATGATAATCTTAATATACTTCATGAAATACATTATATCTAGGGAGGAATTTACTCCTTGGAAATCATGATAATTAATTTCCTAAGAGTCTTAAGTATATTTTCCTATATTATCAAAACCAGGACTAACACTACCTTGTATAACATAGAAATTATCAAAGAATAATTCAACTAATATGTGTCCAAATAGGTTTATTAGCTTGTGACCAATTATATATCACTTCCAATAATGTATTCCTTTGTACATTGTTGAGAGGAATGACTCTATAATATAAAAACAATTAAAACATAAGAAAACATCTTGAGATTCAATACACCTAAAATAAAATGAAATTAATGAAAACCCACTAACATATTATAAAAAATAGTTTCAATAATAATAATAATATTAATAATATTTTCCTCATCCCCCAGAAAGTGATAAAACTCACCAATGTATTATTAAAATATACTATATGTAAAAAACCATTCTAATATCAAAATAATTTTGTAAAAAGATAGTGATAATATTTTTACAAAATCAAAGAAATAATTCTATGTATATTCTACAAGATATTATCCAAGGAAATTATTATTTAGAATAAGAAAAAAAACCATTGTTTCATTTAAATTACATTAAAATAAATTTCAATGGAATTTTAACAAACACATTAATTTAGTAAAAACATATTTTTGAAATGTTATACCATAGTTCCACCATATACTATATTATACATAACCTAACAATATAAAACAAATACTTCCAAAAAATCCTACCATGTTAACTCAAAAAAGTAATAAACCACAATATAAGAAGTTGGATATTATAAGGAACCCAAATATCTAAAATTAAAGGGGATTTTATATATATAAGTCGAGGTTGAATGATACTAATGATGTGGTCCATTAATCTAACCCAAACATGATTATTTAGTTTATATTATATCATCCCCCTCAATTTTTTGAAAACTATTCAAGATGACCATGAGGAAAGTGTTTTCCCTACTCTTTACTCCCAAAACATGAAATTTATCAAATTAAAATATAGATATATTATATAAAACATAGTTTTAGTTTAAATCACCCTAATAAAAAAAATAAAAAAATGATTATGTCAAATTTACATATAATAAATACCATAGAAACTGAATTATTTTTTTAAACGTGTCGGATATAATCTTAATCATAACATAACACTTGAGTTTGGAGGATATTATTTATTATTTAACTTATTTCACAAAGAACATAAATACATACTGTTTGTAAATCCATTTAATAATGAACTATCAGGAGACACCATATATTGGCACTTGATTCATCCAGCCAAATGGATTACAGTTTGTTTTGAGTCACCCTAGGATAATATGAAGTGATTGGGGATTTACTTCTATACAATAGGAATTATTTCACAAAATAAAATATAAAATAAATGTATTGATTCCAATACTAAAAATAGAATGAACACTTCAACATACAATGTTTTTAAAATAATTAAATAGACAGTTTATGAATTATGATATTTTGATCCACATTATAAACAATATAGTAAAAAAAGAGATGAAAAATATACATCACAATAACATATATTTTTAAAATATGTATATATAAGTAGTATGTAATAAAAAAATTAAAATGATAATGGATTTTTATGTGATGAAGACAAAGGTGAAAGAATATACCCACTGATTCAAAAATATATTAGTAAAATTAGGCTAACTATCAATCTCCCCATGTGAATAAAATTCAATTCACATTCCACTTTCATTATACCCGAACCATTCCATGTCCACCCCCTATATCAAAAGGGAAACAATATTAGCCTACATAATATACAAAAATATACATACACATGACATGAATATATATGATGTGACAGAAAATTTTATATGGGGATACCAACATATTCCCTATAGGAATCCATTTTTATAGAAATCCATTAAATTCCACTCTAAAATCTATCTAGTCAAATTATCCATTATTATTTTTTAAAAAAAATAATTGCGTTACTTTAGAATAAAATTATTTAAAAAACAAATCTCATTTAAATTTGTCTCTCTATAATGATTTGTTATTAGCAATACTGTATATTGTGCATTATTAGATAATATTTATAAATTAGAAGGAAAATAATCTTGTTGAAACCAATCATAAAATAAAATTTACAAATAAAATTAGTTTATTATTTTGAAATAATATTTTTCTATTATACTAAAAGTAATATTGATTATAACCAATCTTGAAATACTATAATATTTCATTGATGATAATGAAAAATAAAAAATAAGTAAATTTTTAACAAAGAATGAAATTTAAAAAAACAACTGACCAACCATGTAATTGTAAATAAATAGTAAAATAAAGTTATAATTGATATTAATAATGTATATATATATATATGATATGTCATTAATCATATAACTATTAGAACATTTTATGTATCATTAATATATATCATAAAAAAATGGTAAATCATTTTAGAATCCAACAACTATCATATAATGATGATAACATGACAACATAATAGTTTCTAATGATATAGTATATGATATAAAAATGTATATTAGTCAATATGGTGATACTTTATGATATTAAATGCACGTATACCATTTTTAACACTTTTTTATCCTCTCTATGTGTAATATACCAAATCTAGAGAATAGTCATACAATATGAGAACATTATCTACTACATATTCTCAAATATAGTAGTACTCATCCCAAAAATATCACATAGCTACATAAGGATTATCATGAAATTATAATGTTGTATGGTTAATCGATTAAATGTAGAAATATAACTATTCAACATTATATATCAAATAAATCTACCTATTACTTTCTAACAACCTCTAGAAAAATATTCCCTTACACACTCATATTTAATCATAAATAATTAAAATTTTAAAATTCCATATCCTTATAAACCACATAAAAAATAATATATTCAATTAGTGGTTAAAAAATACATCTGAACGCTGTTTATTAATTTCTCAAATGGGCTTGTATTTTCTTCAAGTCTTAATGATATCATTAAAAGTAAAATTAAATCATAAAAAATAAAATTTTTAATCAATAAAAAATATAGCGTATTTTTCAACATAATCAAAAAAATTTACACACCCCTTTTTATATTCCATAAATCCATTTCCATTAATTGAAAAAATCATAAATTTTTCATTTAAAATATATAATATAAAGGAAATCCATAAAGAAATTATTCATGATTATTTCATGAGAAAAATATCATATTCATTTAATCAAGAACCTAGTGTGTAAGATATTACATATGTATAATTTTATGCTTTAAATGTTAGAAATACTCTTATCAAGAAATTATATATTGATGATAATAAGGAAAAATCATGATATAATATTTTAAAACATTTATTGTATAAATTATATAAATTAAACCACTGGTGGGAATAAAAAATTACTCTAGGTTTTATTACTAAAAGTTTTTATATAGAACCACCAACCAATTATCATTTCTATTTGTGACATAATTTGTTTCTACACTAAAAGATGAGAATAATTTTCCTAAAAATATGAATTGAAACCCCAAAATTGGGAACAATCATATAACCATAGGCTGTCATATAAGTATTAATGCATAATGAAAATGTAAGAATAGAACTATAGTTGAAGAAATTAAATGACATAGAGAGAACATATTTGTGGAACCAATTATAATAAATGCTGAATGAGAAAAGGGATAAATAATAGGAATATTTCAAGATTGGGTAGAACCAAAGTCAACCCTTCAATCCCTTATGATATGTTTGAGGTCAAACCATGTAGAAATAAGGAAAATAAAAATAACAAAACATACTCTTTTGGGTAGCTACATGGAATGAATAAAAAATAACAAATAACAATCATTGTAATGTAAAAGAAACATTGTCAAAATATTTTTCTTCTATATAGTGAAAATAATCATCCCCTCAAAATATATACCTCAACTATGAAACCTAAATAAATATAATGTTTTCTATACATTTTACATAAATATATAAAATATAAAAACATTTAACAGAATAAATATATACTTGTATGTTTATAAATTTGAAAAATAGGAAACCTGGGGATATAACCATTATGTTCATTATTTTGAATTTTCTATTGAGGGTCTGGTGGGATTCCATTATGTCCTCGACGATCCCCCACGAGGATAATTCTTATAGATTAGAATCCTAGTGGTGATTAATTATATTTTTTAAATAGGTGGAAATGTTCTTATTTTGTGTCTAGGTTTATATGTTATCAAATAATTTCAATGATCATGTTAGTATAAATGAGGAGAAGATGGTTGAAATATTTTTTTTCCACCCATTACAAGATGAGGGTGCTTCTCATGAACCATTAGTAAAGGATCTTGATGTATCTTCCATTAGAGATTAAAATTCATATTTATGTTCATGAAATTGCGTATAAAAAGAGGATTTAAAATTTATTAAGACATGTATATATAAATTCCGGTTATATCTAAAAAAACATATTATTTAATGTGATGGTGTTGATGAGAAATAAAAAAAGTATTGAAGGATGGGTCTAAGTGTTGTTAACAATATCTTGGGGAAGTTACTATGGATATGGCTATCTGGAGAGATTGAAAATCGGTGTACAAAGTCTGAAAATATAACTTAACTATATGAGAAATCCATCCCAGTATTATAGTTTTATTGTCTATATTAACCAAATATTAGATAAAGGTGTTATGATCTTGAAAAATAGAAAAAGTAAAACCATAAAAATAATTACAAGAAAAAAATACCAACACTTGCCGAAGGTAGTCAGAGTGGTGAAATTGGTTCATGATGTGATAATATTTATAGAATTAAAACTACTTATAATCAGTACTGTGAAGTTGTGGAAAATAAGAATAATGGTTTTGATTAGTTTATTTTAGAAATATTTGGGTTTATTCACGATTCAGATGATGAAAAATTCTTATTGATAGAATATCCAATACAAATTCAAATGGTATTGGGTTGAAATTTGACAAAAATTAAATTATCATATCAAATAGTTTAAACGTAAAGAGGAATCCCTCCATATTTATTGAGATAAATTTTTATTTATTAATATATTGTTTCATTTAAAAATTATGATAATGATAAGGTTAGTAAGACTAGATAGTGAAAATCCATCCATCCGTAGAGATACATAAATCTACCATGAAATTCATGAAAACACAATTCAATGTTTCAGATAAAATGATTAAGTGACATTAAAATAAAATGTAATAATGTAGAAATATGCAATAGGAAAATTCATAGACTATAAATATTATGTGTGATGGTTGTCTTAAATAATATTTTTCTAAGAATAATAAACTTAGTTTAATGTGACTTGTATTGGAGATAAAATTGATTAATTTTTATGTAACACAACTTAGAATATCCAAAAATTATAAAATTAACATTATATGAACTCATGTTTTACAGAAAAAGATTTCATTAAAGTAATATCATAAGAATGGTAAAGATATCATGAAAATATATGGCGAGACTTCCACCTAATTCTCATGATAAAGGTTTACATCTTCCATATCAAAGTTATGTATTAAAAATTAACTATATCTAAGAGTTATAGAGAAATTTAAAATTATAGGTCAAATTTTATAGTAAGAAAATATTAAAAGCCATATATTTTTTCAGGATTTATTTGAGATATATTATGAATAAATGTTCCCCAAATTTATCTAAAAATACATGTGAAACTACTTAAAAATATGATGATCTAGTAGTGAATTTTAGATAGAATGAGGTGACAATAAAACTGATGTTATTTATAGGCCATTTTTGGTGTTTTTGAGGTTCAAACATATAGAATTGTATTCTTATAACAAAATGTTGACATATTAATGTCATAAAATATCTTGAGAGAGTGGGAGAAGAGATAATGTAATATAAAAAAACTAATTATAATCCTGATGCATTAAAAAGGAAAAATAAAAGTGTTGCGAATAGATTTGATTTTATTTTCAATTTTTGTGAAAATGGAATATTATTTGGCCTCAAATTTGATGAATTTTGGTATGTTGAAACTGAACATTAATATTATAATGATGTTATGAAATTTCCACACTGGCCATATTAACAATGAGATAAAAAAAGTTTTCATTTTGGAGTGAACAAGTGAATAAAGATAACTAACTTCTCCATAGAAGTATTTGAAAAAGGATGATGGAAAAGGTATCATAATATATAGAAAAAGTTATTATAATATTTTTATAGATGCCACATCCTGGACAACTGTAAAAAAATTCTGAATGTAAAATATGTATGTATAATTATTAGAACAAAACTTGAGTCAATTTGTAAAATTAATAGCAGAATTGGAATGGTCATTGAACCTCATGTGAAGAGACTAAGATGATACCTAATGAAGGAATATAAAATGATAAGTATTTTTTTATCTACAAGTTGAAATATAGTAGGCTATATATAAAAAAAAATCAGTTAATGAATACCTATTCAAAAGGATATGAAAACTGTCAGTGAGAAATCACTATTGGATTTTTGTTCACAAATTTTTGATTAAAAGAAGATATTTACATAGAGAAATTAGTAAGAGATTATAGATAAAAGTGTTTGAAAATATGGTATGATGAGTTGGAAATTTCGAAACAAAATGGGTAATTAGAAAACCATGATATTGTTATAGTTTATCAAATTAATTTCCCATTTTTTGGTAGTAATATTCTTATCGAATTAGAGAAATATATTCTTATCTAAGAGGAAAAAGTATAGAAATATAGATAGGATGAATGAATGATAAGTGACAAAATTGATCGTAAAGGAAAAATATATTTGGGTTCATAAAGTGGTATTGTAACTAGTTCTATAACTATATATCTATAGAAAACTCATCTTATTCCCACTTATATTTGATTTTACTTTAAATAGGGAATTAATTATTTATCTAGAGGATGTTATCTATCATTGTGAAATAAATGTTTACATAAAATTCATTTCAATATGTATAATGTTATTCAACTAGTATCATAATTTTTTAGATTGTACTTATGGAAGAAATTTAATCAGGTGATGTTGTATCAAGTGTATACCATTAGAGGGTGAAACTAGATAATTCAATACTATTTTATATTTATGTTTTTATACAAGAATTTAAGCCAAGATATCCTGAAAATTATGATTTTTGAGGTGTGAAACTTAAAATCATCCCCTTTATAGGGTTTTTTCTTTTTATAGTAATTAATGCATAATGGTTATTTTAAAAATGTAGATTAAACATATTCCACATAAATTTTGTTGATGTATTTTTTTTATATGAATGTGGGATCTTGAATATCATACAAAATATATTTTTATTTCCTATATTTCAAGAAAGTAATAGTTGATTACACTTTGATAAATTTGTATAGATATCATTCATTTTTTTAATAAGAACAATAATGCTTTCTACACTGGGTCAGCCCACTAATACATTGATATGACTTATAGAAGGAATAATATTAATTAAATTTAACATATTTTATTTCTTTAATGGATAAAAATATTATAGTGTAAAATATTATTTTAGAAATCAAATTAATAGGGGGAATTGGTGTCTTTAAAGACCACCCATGACATAGATTGTTTAAACAAGGGGATGGAAAAAAGGCCCATTTTTCTAATAAATTATCATTATGTCTATAGGAAAAGTAAAATTCTAATAAAATTAATTAATGTGAATCAATTAAATGATATTGATTGAAAAAACAAATTGGGTGACTGAAGTGGTCAATGATGTGTTTTTACAAATTTATTATCAATAGTTTACAATAATATCATCAGTAGTAATATGGAGAACATGGATGATGTATTGGGTATCCACCAATTGAATGAATAATTTTTTCTCATGAACTATGGGAAAAAGAGAATGATGTGGCTAACATTGTATTTTCATGTTCATATTCATATATTCAGAATTGAATATGAAGAGAGGTTCTACAACTTATAATTTTTTTTCTTGACAACTTCTAGTTTCAAGCTATTTTTTTAATTTAATGTGATGATAATAATGGAAAATAATGAAAAATATTAAAGGAGTTTTTCTAATTTTTCCTGTAATATAATGGATATGATAATGTGGAGTGTGCTATGTAGAGATCATCAAATTTTTTGTGTAAATCAGGAATAGATAGCCAAATATTGGAAGGAATCCATACATGTTTGATAATATTATTTTCATTTTTAATCAATATGATGTTGAATGTTTTGTTATTTGAAACCTTGTACCTACACTACCAAAACTGACTCTATGAATGCATAATTTACATACACTCTTAGATACAATTCGTAAAATCCTAGATATAACTATCCTTATTTAAACATATTTAAAGCATTTATCATATCCTACATCCCAATGTTTATTTTAGGTTTATATCTTTACAAAATTAGGGAAGAAGATAAAAAAATAGTCTTGTTCCTTTAATCAAATCAACAATTTTCTCATATATATGAAATTAATTAATCATAGTTGATACTTCATTGTCTCTCATAAACCCTTTCACACATGTTATACATATAAACATATCATATGTGCTAATTTACAACATAACATGTTAAATGAAAAGGGGGTGAGATCAAGTAAAATGTAAGGGAAACATATTATCAAATATATAAAAAACATAACCGTGGAATACATAATATAGGAGGAATACATAATCATAAAAATAAAATATTCAAAAAAAACAAATATAATTTTATATCCATGATAGTAAATGACAACAATGATATTAATAATATTGATATCATAAGTATGGAATGCATAATTTTGAACATCAAAATGATGTTCGAAAGGAATTGGTCCAATATATTCACTTATCCTAGAGACCATTTTCAAGGCATCATGATGAATTAGGTAGGAACAAACAAAATACACAAACCCAATTTTATTTCAGACAAATATATTTGTCAAGGGGATATATAATTTTCCTCAAACATGTTACCATATTAAGTGTAATTTTTTCATTAAACACGTTAAAAATTCCGCTCATACCATTCCCTAAGGAAACTTTTTTCCAAATTAAAATATAAATAATTATATAATGAAAAAATATATAATTTATTTAAATAGTATAATTATTTTATAATTAAATAATCACCCTTATTTTCAATAATTATAACTATTTTAATAAATGGGATAACACAACCCCTTCCTAAAATGAAGGATGGTGGTCAAAAATACATACTCAACCTTCCAATAATAAACATTTTTGGAATAACATAACATATAACACCATGAAATTTCTCATTTCCAATATAATAAAATTTTTAATGGGTAAATATAATCTACTATAGGTTTTTTAATATGTAATTTTTACATCCAATTGATAAATTATTATATCATTAGGTCAATATTCGAATAACATGATCATAATCTATCTACATAAAGAATGTGAATGGTATTAAAAGAACATATTCAAAATACTGATAAATAATATTCAAAGAATTTATATTATAAGAATTTATATCACCTGAAGGAAACAATGGAATACCCCATAAAAAATCAATGTGTATAATGTACCCACCTTATATGAAATAATTTCAAGGGAATGATCATATCTCAATGAATGAAAGTTGAGATTCCAAAAATCATTACTAATTAAGAAAAATTAGTTACTAAAAATATGTATAAGGGAATATTATTTTACTGGTAAAAACCATTAAATCAAAATAAATAAAGTATAGGTAATTTATTGGATATTAATTCAACACAAACCCATACAAATAGAATGTGGTTCATAACATGTAACATGTCGGAAAGGCAATGATTTTAGTCCAATAAAATCAATACATCATGAGTTAATTTTTTATTTAAACACCTTGAAATAGAGGGATTATATTGAACAATAAATAACTTTATTAAATTTTAATTATTTATATGATATCTAAAATATATGTCATATACACTACATAAATGAAGCTAGGAGAATGATACCGAACATGTCTTGAGTAAAATATTTTGAGATGAGAAACACTATATCAACCATCATTTGTAGTGATATTGCACAATATATCCTGAATAATTAAATTAATATCATTAAATACACACCCAAGAACCATATTCTATATCTACTACCATTTATACTCATAATTTATTTTCAATATATATAAGTTTGATTTTAGATTTTCCAACACTAGGAATAAGTAATGCATATGTCAATAAACTAGTTTCATTAAAGTCTTTTTGGTATATATTATTGTCCAAAATTCCATAGTTATTGAATCATATATAGTAAAAAAATATGTTTCAAACTATATTTTCATTTAAGATCAGTTTGGGTTTTTATTTATAAGGTTAAAATTGGTTACATTCCTATTTAAACGATTCATTATAATTGTAGGGTGAATTATTAATTAATGAGTTAAATGTTGATATAAAATTTCAACAAAAAATTATTTATATATTTATAACATATTATATTGGTACTTATGTTCTCATATTCTTCAATCATATCAATGCATAGTGTTTTTCAAATAATTGTCCAAATAGGTACAAACATGAACCTACTATGATTAATGGATAATTTCGAGGTGGATAGCTAGTAATGAATATATAAATGAATAATAATGACAAAATATTGTTTTTATTAGTGTGATATATCAAAATATTAAACAATTTTTAAGAGATTATAATTTATATAAAGTAATTACTTAAAAATAAGTGATTATTTTCCTCTTTGTTCATATATTATAAATGATTGAATTAACAATAATATTTTATTAATCATATCATTAATAAGTTCTATAATTTTTCCAAAAAAAATTAATTATATAATAAAAATAATCATTATATATTAAAAAATCATAGGACAATTAATTAATAGTGGTAATAAAATGGAAAATAGAATTCAATCGTTCTATGGACATGGTGTTCCACAGGTACACATGAATGATGATTTCATTTACCAATTAATTGTAAATATTTATAGAATTTCTTAACATTTTATATTCTAAATTTTTTATATATAACATAATTATATATTATGTTTCGAATTATAAGAATCCATTTACTATAAAAAAGGAAAATAAAACAAATTGCATCGTGGAGATGATAGTCTTCACAATGAAAGAGTTATTGTTCTGTTTTCATAATAATATATGGGATGGTGGTTAATGATTATACCATCATGTTAAAAACATAATAATATATTAATGATATTTATTTTAGTATATAATAAATAAAAATTAAATTTTAGGAAGAATAAAATCGCCAATGTAATAGAAAATTAAATTGTGGTTAAGAACTTATACCACACTTCTTGAATTATCTCCATTAAAAAGTGAGTAAATCCCTTGTGAGATTGAAATTTGAGAAGAAACACACATACATATGGTGTTTAGTAGTGTTTAGGATATTTAATAATATATTTTGTCCCATATTAGGGAGTTTTTTGTGAGGGGATGTGAGGCGAAGTGTGTCTGTTTTTAATTGAAAATGGTTGATATTTTTTTAAATACATAAATGTTTTCAATAATTGGATGTCACTATAAAGAAAAGTGGATCTATAAATATTAAATAATGTATGGCAGAATAAATTCAGTAGAGGCCTAAACCACCCATTCACATTCATGTGTTAAATATATTTGATGTATTTTACAATTATACTATTTACCTTTAAAATTTATGATTTTCTATGGTGACTAGTTTTTATCTAATTTAATTTTTTTTATATTTCCCAAAATGTAGATATGATTATTAGATAATTATAAAATAATTATTATTAATTATAAATTCATATATTTTTATTTTAATTTATAAAATAAATTAAAAGTAATTTTATAATAAAAATACATAATATATTGAAAATATTTTTTTTGGGAAATATTACTTCTTCTCTAAAATATCAAATATGGGTTTTTGAATTAAATAATATTTTTAAATATATAATATCTAATAAGAAAATATACTTAGTCATATATTTTTTTTTCATAAATTTTAAATTAATACTTATATACTATTAAATTCATAACCATCCTTTTATTTATGAAAACAGTATTTCCTCCTAAAAATACATTTTAGAATGACCACACAAATCCATAATAAGATAATGTTACTATGATGACCCAAAATACAACGTTCATATTTCAAATTTAAAATTCATAAATTTAGATTTTTAGATCATAAAAGGAAATATGAGATATAATGGAAAATGAAATTTTAAAGGAAAATAACTTTTAAATAATAACAACTATTCTCATTCGTGTTTGCAATAATTAAATAATTTTTTTTCAAAAAAAAATTCATCTAAACTATATTTCATCACCAATAAAATGAATCTTTAAATTTAATGGTTTTTTAGATATAATGTAAAAATACCTTTCTAATTATAAAATTATCATTCTAGTATTTTTAGTTATACTCATTAAATTTCCTTCACATTAAAAGAATCCTTCAATTATATTCTATTAAAATTTCAAAATGTTTTTATTAATATTCATTAATTATAATTCAATGGATATGTTTTAATGGTCATAAAAATATATTTATAATTTACCTAAATTTATCATTGTTTCATTATATTAGGTGTTTTGTGTGGTGAAAGTTTCCAACTACATTGAATAATTTAATGGTAATCATTTAATTAAATGTTGCACCATTACATTCATCATTCCGTAAATAATTTCATCAAAATTTTTTAAATATCACATTAAAATATATACGGGTATCCATAATGTTGAAATATATTAATGATTCAAAATTAAAAACATAGGGAATTATGGGAAACTAATCTATATGAATATCTCAATATTGAGTTTCTTTCCAAAAACTTGGAAAGATACCACTCTTAAATAGTTATTAAGACATATTTTATTTGACATTGTGTCTACATATAGTCATTTTTCATAGATTATATAATGTTTTTGGGATATAATATTATTTATTTTGGCAATTAGTATGAATTAAAATGAATAAATATACCACTCAAATCCATATTTCATCCCCCATGATTCTTTAACTTGGCTCGGATTATGAGAAGTTGAGATCAAATGATGATGTCGATAGAGAATAATCATCCTCCTCCTGAGGATTCTTGAGATTCCTTATTATAAACATATGAAAACATGTAAAAGTAGTTACATTCCTCATACAAAGCAACACCTTTTCCATAATATCCCTCATCATCTTCGAATCCTTCAAAAAATCACCACCCACCTTTTCTCTTTCGTGTCTCATAGGTCCCTATATAGACTTCTTCATAAGGGACTCTTATATGAAGGATGGAATGGTATGGATTCCCTAACACATACTCTCAAGGTTCTAATTTATATGTCCAAATAATGAATTTTATGACCCAAATTGTTTTTGGAAAAAACTACTTGGGATTTCAGGTTTTGGTGCATCAAACCTATTTCTAAAACAAACATATCCTTGGGGTCCTATGGAATCCATTCCCTATTACCCTCACCATCATACCCAATTTATCTAGTGAAAATGGATTCATTTATAATCTACTCTTACAATTAGAATGTTGTTTTTAAAACCCCATGATATATTAAGGATTACACTTAGTGAAAAAAAGCCTATACCCTAGTGGTACAGGCTCCTGCTTGGCATACAAAAGACCCGGGTTAAAATCCGGGCAGGGATGAATTTCTGGGGGAACTGTAGCAGGGTACTGTAGCAGGTCACTGTATAAGACACTGTAGTAGTGGTGGAACTGTACCAGTGGTGACACTGTAGTGGCGGAGGTACTGTTGCAGGATACTATAGTGGCAGCAGGTACTATAGCAGGTACAGTAGCTGCGCAGGGTACTGTAGAAGTACTGTTCACAGAGGGTCCTTTGGGCTAAAAAATGGGCTTTCAAGATTTGTATTCAGGCCACGTGGACTCGGGCCTTCAAGATATGTATTGGGTATCCCTCTCCCTCACAAGAGGTCTTTGCTTTAAATAATAAATTGAGGCATCGACCCCAACCTTTAAAAAAATGTATTATACTTGGTGCTAGTGAATTGATGGGTAATGATGAATATGATTTATTTTTGTCTTATTCCATTTACATGACATTACAATCTATCAATAATTACTTGATGTTTTTCTATCAACCTTCATCAATTTTTTAATAATAAATATGTTTTGAATATTCTTACCATGATTTGTTTAATGGGGAGTCTATGTTGAAATAGATAATCCATTGTTTGAATCAAATCAATTACACCTAGTAGAATAGAATGATTCATATTTCTCTAAACATAAAATTTGAATACAAGAATATTACTTTAATTATAGAATCAATCGTAAAGTGATTTTTTTATCATTTAAAATTTCTCTTATACCCTAAACTATATAGAATATGAATCTAATGAGAAATACACAAATCTTGAGTGGGGGATAAGTGTACCTCTTTAAATTAATTTTTATAAAAAATTCTACAATTCGGTGTATCGTAGGTTTTCACTTGATTCATCTATCATGAAGGATGTAGATATTTAGCCATATTTTTATCCTATGTCTCTTTTTTTCTAACTTTATAACTAATATCTCAACATATATAATACTACGTTCGACCTCTGTTACATTGGGTTAGGTTATCTTATACATCTTAATGTTATACTCAATATTTTGATCCCAAATTACCATTAACATTCATAAAATATTCTAAATGAAAAAATAATTAAAATATATACTCTAAATATAAAAGTTATCTATTATGAAGTAAAAACATATCTCGTTATATATGACATAATCTATGAATATATATTTTTCAATATACATTATCCAGGATCACATTCCAATCTGTTTCTATAAACTAATTAGTTAAATACATTCTTAAATCCATCAAAATGGTTCATAAATAGAATCTGTTTACACAAGGAATATCCTTTGATTGTGTCTTGGAAGGTGTGTAGTCTTATAGCCCTTTCATCATATAATAGAGTAAGATTGATTCAGTGAACAACCAATATTCTTTGGGTTTGTTACCCTTAGGTGTATTTATGAAATATCTATATCCAACTTCTTTTGTCCAAACATCGATATACTTTCTAGGAATACCACATACTCAAAAATTTTAAAAAATATTAATTTTCAATGAAATACTTATACCAATAATTTTGAATAAATATCCCTCATCCAAATACAGTAATAAAATGTTCATTATTTCCTTATAATTAAATCATATATTTTCCTAAAGGGTAATATATTACGATTAACCATAACATACCAACCCTTAAATTACCCTCAATAAATATAATTATTTAAAATATTTTCAAACCCATTTCTTTGATGTTAAATATGATACCCCAAACCTATATTCTTAGATCTAGATCCATAAATAGAACCATTATATACCCACATTAATATGAGCAGTAAAAGTATGGATATTAAAATATTTAATTAAAAAATAAATTATAGTGATTAAATCTCATACATCCTAATGAAATTTTTATATTTAAATCATTATATAACTAGTTAAACAAATAAACTAATATACCTCAATTTTATTGTATCATGTAGATATTTTTCCATTATATAAAAACTATTTAATCCATAAAGAGGCTTTAAAGTCATTGATAAATTATTTCACATATTATATTATTTTAACCACATCTTGTGAAATAATTTTATTCACAACATGAGGAATATAAACATAATAAAGAGGTGAGATAAATTGCATAGTATGAGAAACCTATAACTAAAACTATAAATAACAATATCATGGTATAAATTATATATAAAAAATAATAATTTGAATAATTCCATAATCAATTGAAACTACGATCATGTTATATCAATGAAAAAATGAATACAATTATAAATATAATACTGATAACATAATGATTTATCACATAATTTTGGAGACAAAAACCTATTTTTCATGGCTTTTTTCAAATATATTTTATTATCGTCAAGACCATAGTAAATATATTTTACTAAATTGTGATGAAATACACCTAATATGATAAAATTTTAACCATATGGGATATATTTAGTAATCCAATGGATATATAATTTTATTCCGTACCCATAATTATATTATTCCCAATGAATACACCATTATATTCAATTAGACATTTAATACCATTCCCTTTGAAACCTCTCCCTGAATAAGAACATGTATATGAAAATAAAAAAAATATGGAATTTAAATACCTAAAAAACCCATGTTTATATTCAATAATAATATATAATGAAAATTAAATTAAATATACTAAAAAAAATTGATAACATATTCCTGCGAGAGAAAGAATGTGATTAGACAAACAATACAAAATCAATTTTATAATAAAAATATGTATTTTAAAAACAGAAGACAAAATGAAAATAATTTTACCCACCAAACATAATAATATTTTTTCTTTATTAAAATAATACAATACGATTAATTTCAAATATTATTTTCTAATATTATTTAGTAATTATTATACAGTTATTTCCATACTAGAATAACGTGATCATAATACATCAAGAGAAAAAACATGATGGTTTGAAAAGAACTCATCCAAATATGTAAAAAATATTTCTCAATGGGAATATGGGGTATAAATGTATATAATCACAAAATAATGAGATTATAAATCATAATACAATCAAAGGGAATAATTTACAAAATTTATATGAAATACGGTCAAGATGATGATCATAACTTAGTGAATGATATTTATGTTACTGAAAAATTTAATATTAGGTAGGAAAATAAATCAATATCCATATGTATAAGTTAACATGATTTAACTATTATATCACAGTCAATATAAGAAATTAAATTTTATATAATTCAGGTGATATTAAATCAATATAGAATCATACAAGGTGATTGTGATGAATAATATGTAACATTTCTCAAAGAATCATATACAAGACCATGAAAAACTGTACAGCTTGTGTAACATTTTAATCAATACCCCTTGAAAGATAATTCATATAATATAAAATTTAATTTAATTAATAATTGATAACCAATGATATGATATATTGAATAGGTATTATATACACCACTTAAATGAAATTAGGTATATAAAACAAAAAATGATAGAATAAGAAGATTTTGAGATGAAAAAACTTTCCTCAATCAGATTCATTCTACACAAACACCAAATTAATTTAATAATTTAATTATGTTCATAAAATACATATAGAAGAACATTATTCATAACATTCTCCATTTATACTAATAATTTATTAGCATTCTTCACATATATGTATGTTTATTTTTACGTGTTTTCATCATTGTGTTTAATTAATGTTTAACGATTTCAACTAGTTTCATAAAATTATTATTGGGTTTTTACAACATAGTCTTAAATACACATATATTACATTACATTTGTATAATACATATAACATTAAACTATAATATTCCCAAATATCATACTAATCTAGTTATTTGGAAATATGGAATCCTAAACACTGGTATGTAAGGGAGCTACATTATATCCCACTAGGTTCTTCATGACTAGCACCATATTTAAACACATAATACATAATACAAATCTTCATAACCTAGGTAATGGAAAATAAAAAGGCGTGAGATCATATTATTAGTAATTATAAATACGAGAGTCATGAATTCATAGGCTTGATAATAGGATAACGGGAACATGAAAATGAAATTTGAAGATCATTCCCTGCATATCAACGTTCATAATTATGTATCATGGAATATCTCCAAACATCTCAAAGGTAATATATAATATTGAAAAAAGGAACATAAACTATGAAATCATTACATTGGAATAAAACATGGAATTATGGAAGATAGGTAAGAATATAATATTAATTCCATAGTAGCTAAGGCATCACATCCAAGACCATATTAGGGGATAGAGTCTTTTACAGAACTGGGTTCCCTCCCTATTCGATCCCTATATTACTGAACTGTATTCACTCCTCATTCGAGCTCTGTAATACTAAACTGTTTTGACTCCTTAATCCATCCATGTCTTTCCCACAACATATAAATATTTACTCAATACATTGGATGGAGATATTAGTATCATGCATCTCATAATAAAATCATTCATAAATAATCCCAAAAATCTAAAAAATTCATATTTTAACCCCTAAAATGAAATGGGTGCCATATAAATGTAACCATATCTTAACCTGTGGAAAAAAGATAAGTTTCATAATAATTTCATCAAATCATAACCCATGAGAAGAAGATGGTTTCATAATAATATAACTAGTCAGATATTAATGGATTTCAAAAAAAACATCATTCCATAAAATAGAAACCAATCAGATAAAAAATATGGATGGAACGTTTTATTAATTTCCCCAGAATGGCATGAGTAACACCAGAAAATGTTAAATTAGATGAGAAATAATTGTGAATGATCTTTTAAAATAATTTATGGAGGAAAATATCCTTTCTCCATTGAAAAATTACTCATAAAACATAAATTATTTTGGAAACCATTTTTATGAATATAATTATTAAAAATTATAAGAGAATAATTTAAAACATATTTTAAATCCATTTTTCCTTGAAAACATATAGAAGAGATTGAAAACCATTTTAAATCTATTTTTCTTTGAGAACTTTTAAAAGACGCTTGAAAAAATTTTCAAAACCAAATTTCCTGAAAAATACATTGAGAAAATTAAATAAGTATAGAAACTTATTTCAAGACTATTTATTTTTAAGTCTATTTTAGAAAAAAAAATATAAAAATTTAACCTCTTAAACAAGAAAAGGAAGCTTTAATGAAATGATGATGGGTGAATCTATGCATGATGTACAAGGTAAAAATATTATTACTATTACATGGTGAAATGTTTAGAAAAGCTCCATGACTATAAACTATTAAGAATATTCATTCGTAAAAATTGTTAAAAGGTAAATAGTTTAATTTTTTTTTAATGATCATATGATATTATAATAATATTCCTTGAATCCCTTTTCTGAAATCATTGTTTTGATAAAACATAGTTTTCCGACCGAGGAGAGAGGTAAGATCATATTTTATTAAAAAAAAAAATTCTTAATTATCATAAGTATGTATGAGTGGAAAAATAGGACCAATTCATGAATACATAAAGACTAACCAAAGGAGAATAAAATTCAGGAGTGTTCTTGAGTTATAGATCATAAAATTTGATTAATGAAAACGTGATCATAAATAATCTTGATAAATGGTGAGATTATTTAAATACACTCTTACCACATGGTTACAAAGAATCATACTCCCCATGTAGGAAAATGAAAATACATGGAGATTATAATATCATAAAAATAATGATATTAATGGTATAACATTTAATACAACACATATAAAAATATAGACGTATAACATGGAATGTGTCTCAAAAAAGGTGAAATGAGACAAAATTACTTAACTAATTTGGTATCTTTTGCAACATAAACCCCGTGAAATTAATATAATTAAGTTGATATGTAAAATAAATAAATTGATGTATAAGAATCAGTGAATTCATCCATGGATAGTATACACACCATACAAAAGGAATGGGTGGTGAATAAAGCATGTATCTCATGGAAATAAAAAGTGAGATGAAATCCCCTAACCTTATGTCTTGATATTCTTTGTACTCAAAAAATATCCTATATAATAAATATAAATTTATAATAAATATATCACAAAACCATATTCTCATATCAAATACCATATATGGTTTGATTATGACATTATATTACATGCTCATTAACAATTTCTAGTTAAGGATTCACTATGGGTAATATCCTCTTTATTCTTGACACGTGTCATAATTTTTCATATCATTGGTCCTTATTCTTAAATAATGATTTCAAAAATATAAAACAGGATATAAATATAAATTATATTCTATATATATATATTATAATAATTTTTATAATGTAATCGTATGAAATAGATTACACCGTTCATGGAGATGGTTAGTCGTACGTATGCATGAACACTATTGTTGTTTAATGGGAACATTGAATGAAAGAACATAAAATACATATACATATATATATATATATATATTAAATTTATTATATCATATATATCGTATATATTTTATAAAACCATCCTTAATACATTCCAGGTAGTGTATGAACAAATTACATCATTTGGAGGGGGCAGTAGTCCACACTTCCTCAAATGAAATGAAAATATTAACACGAAATAAAAAGAATAATGATATGTGATGTAAAATATTTTCAGTAGATTAAATCCATAATAAATATTAAATATAACATATATAAAAATTTTTTCCATTATATTTTCTAACATGATATACAATAAAATAAAAAACTACAATCATCGTCTTGTGAGGCGGTAGTCTGCCGTACACATAAACAATGTGTTTGTTACCCAAGAGATAAAAGTGTATGTACGTGTGGGTAGAATATATAAATAAAATCATTATAATATATTTATGATACTATTTTTATACAATAATTTTGTAAAAATATTTTTGGGACTGGAGAATGAAAATAAAATAATGGACTTTGAGGGAGGGTGTTACCTCTTACCCGGGTAACTTATTTTGGTTTGAACCCAAGGGATCTCTTGGAAGGATTTATTAAGAAATTATGCTAAAAAGAGGAAGGTAGTGATGCTGGGGAGATATTTTTTATTTTTTTTTTGAAATTAAGTGGCTTTATAAGTGTGATGAAGTGGGAGGAGAGGAGGCCATTTATAAAGGATGAGGAGTGGTCGTCTTGTAATATTTCCAAAGGGAGGAAACCCCACTGACAATTTTTTATTTGAAGTGAATAAATAATGGTATAGTGTTAGTAAAAGGGAGTATATGGTATAATTACTTCCATAAAATGTATTTTGGAAAGGTTTATAAGCCTTTTTTACCTAAGGGTTATGGTTTACTCCCTTATTAAGCTTAATTTAACCTTAATCATTATAATTAATTTTAATTACATTCACTAATATTTTTTTTTCAAAAATTACGTTGAAAGTATTATAAATTGTAAAATATTATTTTTTCAAATACTTAATACATTTTCTAAAATTACATTCACAAAAGTCTTATAAATGAATTTAAATTAAATCATGTAGTTAGGTCGACAATGTGAGTTTTAAATTAAAAATGATCAAAGGATTGCTAAGGTTTTATATACAATTCCATTGTGAAATTGGTTCCAACCACCTCAATTGGATAAAATTATTAAAATATTATCTAATTAAACCTATAAATTAATTTTAAATTTAATTTAACATTATAAACATATTATATGAAAATGAAGTTTTGGTCTAAAATAGATTATTTTTCACTATTTATTAAAAAATAAAAACATCACTGAAAAACAACAAAAATTCATCCTAAAGTAATTTTTTTATTATGTAAAATATATTTAAATTTTTTTGTCACATTAAATCTATAATAGTTCTAATAATTTAATTTAAAATTGGTTCTCCAATAAAAAGAGGTAAAATTGGCTTACAAAAAATATTGGGTTTTATGTGTTAAATTGGTTTTTTTCTTATATTATGGATATAAAATCTATTGGATTAATATAAAAAATATCTAACTGGTTATATAAAAAATCTTTTGAATTAAAATTACATAATAATTGTTATCAATTTAATTTAATAGGAATAAATCAAATATGTGAGCAAAATAATAGTTATCTATAAAAATACTCTTTTTATATTCAATTGGTCATTATGTTCATTTAGGAATAATTTATATCCAATTAATTAAATTTATATTTTTTTAACTATATATATACATAATTTAGTTAATAATATTTATAAAATTTAATTTAATTTCTATGTTATATATTATTATATATTTTTTTAAAAAGATTTTTTATTCGGTAACACTCGGTCTTGCATGTTACATATGCCATCAAGGAAAGTCTATTTTGTATAAAATATAATCTTACAAAAGTGTTTTGTATAGAGAAATCTAACCATTATATTTAATTTACTACACTATTAACTGGTAATTGAATATATCTAAAGACAAACATAATGTGTTAATTGAAAATAAACAATCTTCAGTGTTGTGTGAAACAAAAAATATTAAGAAGGTTAAATTATTTTAAAAAACTATAATTCAAAAAATCAAGGGTTGTTACATTCTAACCCATTAAAATTAATTTCTCCCTCAAAATGTATCTATGTTATCAAAGGTTTAATGGTTGGGAGTTTCCTTCATACAATCCCACTTCACAAAAATTTATTATAAAGCTTCCCTTAAGAAAGAAATGTTGGAAAAATAATAGTTACCTAATGTAATGAATAGCTAGGTCTACACATGGGAGAACATAGGTGGAATGTGATAATATGGAATTGAAGGAAAACATAAATATTGATAGGGAGTGATTTAATTTCTCACTCAAAAATAATTGAATGATCAATGAAAAGTTAAGGGCATAAAATGAATAATTATGTCATTATCTAGAAGGTCATTATCTCATTGAAAATTAAGGTATTATGAAAAACAAATTTGTTAATTATCCTATTGTTGAGTTATTATATTAATGACCACGAATATAAGGAAATATAATTACTTGATTTATTTATATTATCAAAATTTTATTCATTTTTTGTACTTTTATCCATTTATAATTCATCAATCACTTCATGTAATGGATGTCTAGAAATTAACTCTGAAACTAGAAGCAATAAAATACAAATTTAAAGGATTATAATGCCTATAAAAGAATGAGGATTTCAACAATTTTTCTGAGAAAATTCTTAAAAATCCATATGGTTAATATGTTAATCTATAAACCTAAAAGTAACTCTACTGGATTATCATTAATAATGTTAAAAAATACATAAACATTAACCTGGACATTGCAAAGGCAAGTGGTAAGTGAGAAACCCTTATCACCCTTTAGTCTTGTGTTTAGGACCCATGGTCTTGGAAGTATTGATTGGTTTTTAGCTAACATACATGATGTTACTTTCTAAAATAACAGTAATATAATTTCCACAATATTATAGGCATCCTTGAAATAAGGTTAATCACTAAATATCCTTTTAACTAGGGTTATCAATAAAAACTAAATACATAAATACAATATCTGAATGTTGATGTAAAAATTCTATGAATGGTTAACCTTATGACCCTAAAAAAATAAAAAATAGTAGAAATAAATTTATGAAATCAACATTACATTGACCCCCCATATATCATGAAGCAGCTCTTGGTTGTCACATTTTAACATGTGAATACCCTCATCAAGTATTATCTTGAAATTTGGTCATAACCTTAATTACCATAAATACTTTAGGAAAACATAAATAATTACTTATTCTAATGGTCACTGGATATATTCATTAAATACAATAAATTTTAATCTTCATCAAAGATAACATAAACCACTTTGTAAACTCATCAATAATCAAATGTAGGGTAATTAGTAACATCAAATTAACCTCTTTATATCTAACTTGTCACTTATCCAAAAATCATTATCTTAACATTATGAACATATTAAAGGTTTTCTTTCCCTTAATTTTATGTTTCCTAGGAATATCACCATGCCATTAAATAACATTTCATGTCCATTATAACTATTTAACATATTCTTGAAAATCCTTAGAAAAAACATAAATTGAATAATTCTTATATAATTCATCAGTATAATTCATGGATTTGAATACATAAATAATTCAATCCTTCCACATTAGTGGTTGGAATGGATTATGTACTTCCTTGTTTTTATAATTATATTCTTATGTATGGGCATTGAATTGGGTAATTATTGTGTTCTCAAAAGATGATATATTGAACTCCATGAACTTTTTTCACTCTACGATCGTTTCTCCTATAGAGACAACATTTTCCCCTCCATTCGATGTATTTCGATTGATTCTTATTCACTTCTATATAACATGTAGGAATCTGAATCTTCATTCATCTATGATCCATATCATTTGAATATTTATAAAACCTCATCTTCTTATTATGTGATGTGTTCGGATTACCACCAAAGTTCACATTGGTAATCATATATTGCAATAAATGATTCAGAATAATCATAGTATCCTTTTTTCTAATAATTATCCAATTTACATTCTCATAATAACAAGATTTTCCATCAAAATCATTGATAACCAAGATCCTGCTGGTTTTTTCCTTAACTAAAACTAGAATACATGAGGCAAGAAAAAAATATCATAATAGGAAACCACATAATTATGATAAATTAATTATAGGATGTGGAAATCATGTCACCAACCATTTAATTGATGACACAATAGTTTTATCCTAGGTTATTCATAGTTATATTTTATTCAAATTGTTCATAATTGTTTCTAAATTGTTTATAAATTTTCAAAGAATATCCCTTGGGACAGTCAAACTAGGTGTTAAGTAATGCTTGTTGTCGTGTACCAAATGACACCGATTTGGTCACATTAAATCTTGTTGGAGTTGTTACACCTAGGAAAATATGTGCTAGATCAATATACAAGTGTATTATCTCAATAAATATTTAGTACTAAGAACCCACATACTCTCTCCCTTACCAAAATTCTTGAAAATTTTCATAAAAGTTCAATCATCCTTATACTTATTTTAGGGACATCCCGAGACATATCCTTAGAAATATACCCAAGGATATCACAAAATTTTTCCCGTCCTATTTTATAGTGTTTAACTAATACTTTTCCCTAATACCAACTATAACAACCCAATATTGACATACATAGACATTACATAACATTTTCATAATACATAACACATTATTCAAACAGATACCCAAATACCATACTATTCTAGTGCATCTGAAAACATGGAATCATAGGCACTGGTATGTAATAAAGCTACATTATCTTTTAGTTGGTTATTCATTAATAAATCCATTCTTAGACACATAAAACACAGTACACATATTTATAATAGGTGGAAGGAAACCTAAAAAGGGGTGAGATTATAAAATCATTAAGGGTAAATAAGTGAGACATGTAAGCACAAACATGATAGTAGTGAATGCGAATGTGATCAAAACATTTTATGATCATAACAGACATATCAACGATGACATACATGTATCATGTCATAAATATTTAGAGTTCATAAGGAATATATCATAAGTAAATAAATAACATTAGAAATGGAATCATAACATAGGAATACAATATTAAATTATGGAAGAAACATACGTATATAGTATGAGTTCCATAGAATCTAAGGCATCACTACCAAGGCCATATCAGTGGACAATGTCTTTTAGTGAACCGAGCTCACTCCCTGTTATAGACATGTATTAATAAAATGAGTCCACACCTCATTATAGCACTATAATACTAAACCAAGTTCATTTTCATTCCATACGTATCTATCTCATGAGATATAAATATGTACCCAATTAATTAAAGTGATATATATGTCCCACCCATCTCATAATGAAGTACAACCATATTCATCATAATAATTAACAATAATTTTTTAACCCATAAAATCAAATGGGTATCAAAAACAAATAGTTATATCTTAACATTATTAAAATAGATAGGTTTTATAAGAATTTCATCAAAACATAACCTGTGAAAAGAAGTAGGCTTCATAATAATATAACCCATGAAAGAGGAACCGATTTTATATGCATCATTCTATAAATTGAAGAACATTAAAAGAATGAATATAAATGGAATATTTTAATACTTTTGTCATAAGGTAATAAGTATTACCAATTTATGTTTACATTATGGGAAATATTTTTCAATGATTTTTTTAAATCATTTTTTGAGGAAAATATCCTTTCTTCTTCAAAAAATGATTATTAAAATATAAAATCTTTTGAAAACTGTTTTCATAAAAATAAACATGAAATATTATTAAGAAATAACTGAAAACATTTTTGAAATCCTTTTTCATTTGAAAGCATATTAAAGGGGTTGAAAACCATTTGAAATATATTTTTTAGAACATATAATAGAATCATGAACCCAATTTGAAAACTACTATCGTTGAAAAATACTTTGAAATCATTAAAGAAATATTGTAAACCATTTAAAAACCAATTTTGTTGAATGTAACATTTAAAAAAATTATTAAAAATAACCATTAATACTTGTAGAGGAGGAATCAAATCAAGGACAATAATTGAATCTGTACATGTCGTACAAGGTAAAAAGTATATTCCTTTTTCATTGTAAATCGTTTAGAAAAGTGCATCAACTAGAAAAAAAGAAGATTATTTTCAAAACATTTTTAAAATAAAAAATGGTAAAAATTTATTTTAGTGGTTATAAAATATTAGTATAATGTTCTTGGAATCCATTTATTTAATTCATGGTATTGAAGGAAGATAGATTTTTGACCGAAGATATAGATAAGTTCATTTTTTTAAAAAAATTTATCTTAATTATCGTAAGTTCCAAATAGTGTAATAAATGGTACTAATACATGATGAAATTAATAGTAATCATAGTATAATAAATTTGTTGAGTATTATTGAATGAAGGATCATAATATTTGATTAATAAAAATATGAACATAAAAAATCATGAAAACCTGTGAGATTATATCAAGAAACTCTTATCAATTTTTAAATTTGAATCACACTGCCCATATGGGAAAAGTAAAATTAAATAGACCATAAAACACCATTAAAATAGTGATATTAATGATAAATAATTTAATACACCTTGTATAAAAATATAGTTTAATAACATGGAATGTGTCTCATTCAAGTAAAAAAGATAAAAAATTACTTTAAGAGTTTGGAAACATTTTCCACATAAACCATGTGAAATAAATAGAATCAAATGGATATATAAATAACCATAAAAGTATATATAATAATAATTGAGTTAATCCATATACAGTATAAACACCACATAAATGGAATGGGTGGTGAATAAAGCATGCATCTCATAGAAATAAAAAGTGAGATGAAATCCCCTTAACTTGTGTCTCAAGTTTAATTACACTAATAGAAAAAATCTATATAATAAATAAACATTTCTTATTAATATATAAAATAACAATATTCTTATATCTAATATCATATTTTTTTTAAATTGTAACTTTATATTATTTTCTCAATAATAAATTTATGTTAAGGTTTCACTTCGGTTAATATCAACTTTGTTCTTCGCATGTGTCCTAATTTTTCATATCATTGGTCCTTATACATATTTCATGATTTCAATAATTTAAACCTTTATATAAATATAATGTATAATTAGTAGAATTTTATTATAATATTCCTTGTAATAAATAATAATGAAACATAATACACAGTTCCTGGAGACAGTAAGCGGTACATATGCATAAACATTATTTTTGTTTAATTATCATATTGAAAGAAATAAAGATATATATATATATATTAAAGTATATTTATTAAATTATATATATCATATATATTCACCGAACCCATCTTTAATAAATTCCATGTTGTGTATGAATGAATTACATCGCTTAGAGGGGGTGGTAGTCCACACATCCTCAAATAGAATTATCATATTAACACCGAATGAAAAATATACTGATATGTTTTCTAAAAGTATCAATGTAGCATAAATTAAGTTTAAATATTATATATAACGTATATAAATATATTTTTAATTATAATTTCCACCATGAGATGTGGAAAAGAAAAAATGAACAATCGTCGTTTAGTGAGGAAATAGTTCGATGTACATTTAAACAACATGTTTGTTACCCATTAGATGACTGTGTGTGTAAGTGTAGGTCAAATCCTTAAAGAACCTAGTATATTGAGGATAATATTTTTGTTATATAAGAATTTTATAAGATGAATTTTTGGAGTGTAGAATGAAAATAAAGGAAAGGAGTTTTAGTGAGGGTGTTGCCTCTAGATCAGGTAACATAAGGCCCCAAACATAAACATTAGATAATCTTGAGTTATATCAAGAAATTCATTTTGAGGATATTTTATTGTTTATAATTTTATAAAATTATACAATATCTATTACATAACAACTCAAATATTAAAAAGTAGACACTTTTAATCTCTATCCATATTTAATAAAAGAACCACTTTTAAAATAAAAAATGATTTATTTTTCTTGATAAAAGTATTCATGGATTATTCATTTCTGTTATCCATACTTATACCATATGAAAAATATTTTAAAAACATGGGATGATGACAAAATGATCAATAAGGGATATAAAATGAAGAAATAACTGTCTTTCCATTAATTCTTATTAACCAATTAAATAAAACATTTCACCTATAAAACACAAAATATTTTTCATAAATCATTAAATCGTATGAGTCTGGAAACACTCATATAAGTCATAAATCATAAATGTATCTTTGTGTCAATACCATATTTAAAATTTTTCTTGCACATAAACATTAGGAGTAACCTTCATGGTTACATTTTTAATACCCATCACAGTATATTCATTAAATCACATTGGAGAAACCATAACATTTACCTTTGTATCATTATCTAATGCATTAGAGAGATATCAGGGGCTCACCTACACTCATTTTGTAATGGAAACACCAATATACATAAAACAATTCTAATGAACCCTAAAATAATCATAAAATATAAAACAAGAATAAAAGAAAAAAAATATTTCCACATTGCAATTACAAGTTATAATTTCAAGATATTGATAAAATAAATCCACTATCAAACCCATTTTCAATAACTAAATACCAAAAAATAGAATACGGTATTTATTTTTCCATTAAAAGCATTATGTCTTGTAGAGGAATCCAAATATTAAATAATGGTTATGATGGTGGAAAAATTAAGTGTCTCCATATACATTTAAAAACATTCATTCATACATTTAGTAATATTATTAATAGAAAAACATTCCTTTTCATCCATTACAATTAAATTAAAATTAAAAGAGGTTGATTTTAAACCTTATAAAAAACGATGGTGTATAACATCAAAATATGCCTCAATGAAAGGATATTGAAACAAAGTCCCTTAATAAGATCATATCATCAGACTAAAAAAAATTAATGATATAATTATTTCAAGAAAATATAAATTAAACCAAAATAGGTGGATATTCACTCTAAAAAAATAAATGTACAATCACATATAATCTTGGAAAAACAAAACCAATGATAAGGTTATTTAACTCAATTAATGTATATTGAGTTAAGATTAACCATATCTAGAGTTCGACTTGTCTTGTTCATTCTTTATCAACATCAATAATAAAATTAGGTTGATTTATACTTTATTAAAAATCTTTATCAATTTTATTAATCCATATATATCACTAATTACCTTGTTATAACAATTATTTAATTTTTTGGGTTTATATCGGACGATTTGTCGTTATTTTGTACTTGAGTCGAAAATGAACATGGTATGATATATATTGTCCTTATGGTCATAATTACAACATATTAATAATATAATTCATTAAATAAACATAAATTTTATGAATTAATAATTATTTTTAAATCATACCATTAATTATGGTTATGAAAAATGTGCAACATTATAATCAAAGAGGCATAAGGTCGTACGTACGCATGAGTAACATTTTCAATTTATCATTAATCATTGTGAAAATCAGATAATTATTTTTTTACCTATAAAAAATGGTCATAATATTATTAAAATTATAATATTCATTTAGATATACTTATATATATCATATATGTGATATGGTGATTAAAGACAATTCACGTCGTTTCGTGGAGATGATACACGTACACACGAACGATATTATTTTTTTTGTGCATAGAAGGTAAGAACATAATTGAAATATTATTATTTTAATATGATAAATATGTCCATAATATCATATATTAATATTAATTCTATCATTATAACAAATATTTATAGACGGTAATGGAAAATGAACTAAATCGGTTTGTGGGGGTGATAATTCACACGTACACACAAATGATTAATTGAATTTCCATACAATAGAAGTAGATATGGATGTAAGGGATGTTATTAAAATAAAAAAATATCAGTATATTAAGTATATTAGAGTTATTATTTCATCCTGGAAGAATAATATTTAAAGGATGTTTAAGAAGAAATTAAATAGAAATTTTTAAAACGATGGCTATTCTTTCATTGATCGCCTTTGTAGAACGCCTTAACACCTTTAAGAAGGGTGGTATACCGATAATAAGGCCTGAAGAATATGGGGCTGGTTTCTATGAAGAGTATTGGTAAGAAATTTTCCATACCATAAGGATTTCTAGGTTTGAGTACTAAGGAAGAGAGGGAATATTTTATAGGGGATGGAAGGGATGCCCTTTGAAAAATATTGAATTATTAAATTAATATAAATTAATTTTTTAATTAAAAAGTCTTAAAAATATGACATGTTGAAGATAAGATGAGAATAAATATAAATCCACTAATCCAATAACTTTTATAAAAGTATTTATTTTATTTTAAACGTTATTGTTTTCGTTTTCCCATAATTATTCTCTTTTAATTTTAATCACGGTAATGATGATTTAATTATTAAAAAGAAAATAATTTTAATTATATTTGGTAAATTTTACATAATTTAAAATTTAATAAATATGTAAACGTTTTCATAGTAACTTTGAGATTTTAAAGTATTTATATGATTTTAAATAATTTAATAAATTACTATTTTCTTAAAACATCAATTATTTTTATTTTTACACATTTCATTTTATTGAATTTAAATAAAATGTAAACAGATAGATAACTTCGAAAAAACTATTTAATAGTCTTATAACATGTCATATGCACCTATAAAAATTGTGGATGATAACTATTATGCCATATTGTATTTATTTTAATATTTATAATATTATTTATTTGATTCATTCATTAATAAAGAAATCACTACATCGTCATTTTTTCATAATTAAATTAAATTATTTAATGCATAAAAATTATAAAAAAAATACGGTCATTTTTGAAGGATTTTTAGATTTATAATGACTATTTATAGTCTAATATAAATCTTATATTACCCAATATTAAAGTTTTTTTAGTTGGAAGATATAAAATTATAACTAATTTTCCTTTAATTTAATTTTAATGTTATGAGTGTCAAAATCATACCCATGTGGCTTCCAAAGGACAAATCTTCATCACAAGGGTTTTATTGGTCATTCATAACTCATCAAATATTATTAGGACACATGTTATGGTAGTTTAATATTAATATAATATTATTTTTACATTTATTTAACCGATTACCATTTAATTATGGTAATGATAAATAATTACAAATGTGACTATTCATAATGTCCAAAAATAACAGGGGAATAATCAAATAATTTAGACCTAATTATTTCAAATATGGAATCCATTTTACTGAATTTAAAACATTGAATTTTAAGTAAATAATTTAAAATTTATCGTTTTTGTCAAAATAAGAAAACATGTTTTTTAAAGTAATAACCATCAAATGATTGCTATCTTTTTATATCTAAATTCAATGTGAAATTAAATCCAATGACCAAAAATGAATTAAATTATTAAAAATAGTACAATTACACTTCCAAAAAAAATAAAATGATAACCTAACTATATAAATAAGTTAAAACGAAATTATAGTTTTGAATTAAAATGTTGTATTATCCACCATTCATAAAAAAATAAATTTTTTCATAAAAATACTAAAAATTAATTTATGTATATTTTGATGTCCCAATTATAATTAAAGTGTTAATTTTGTAAAAATTAACTTATAAAAGTTACAAAAACTTGATGTAAAAAGAGTTATCTTCCAAAAATTTTTAAAACTACCTTTTAAAAATATATAGTATTTTATACTTAAAATTTGATTTAATCTCATTTTAAGCCACCTGAATTTATCAAATGAAAGTAAAAAAATTTAAAAATATGTGTAAACATAATATAGTTAGTTTTATCATTTCTCTACAATAAGATGGGTAGGTGATAACTACCATTTAAATTAATAATTCTAATATTGTATTATTTATTGAAGTAACTCAGTCTTGTGTGGAACATAAATTTTTGGAGAAACCCATTGTTGTTTATCGAGTATGATATCATAAAAAGCGTCCTATTTTAAGTAAACATTATATATAATTAGTAAATATTAATATATATGAAAATTATTTATTCTATATTTACCCAGGATGTTACATTCTCCCCCATTTTAGAAATTCTGTCCTCATAATTTTAATTTTGGGTTGGTAACTATGGTATGAATTTTCAAAATACCATTATTGAAATACCACATCAGAAAAAGAGTCAACAAAAAATTCACTTTAAAATAAATAAATGGATGTACAATTTTCACCTGAGATAACTCATACTAGGATTCCATGTTGGAACACATGGATATAAAAGAAAAAATAATTATAATGTTCTGATGGAGAGTGATAAAAAGCATTGTCATGAATGAGTTCACAATCACAAAACCATACATTTTTAATTTGTTAAGAAGTATTTTATATAATAGGAGAAAAATTAAAAAAAATCATTTTAATATCCTTTTGGTGTATTCATTTACTTCATAGACCATGAATATATTTAAAAATACAGACTTGATAAATAGAGTTTCATCTATTAATAAAAATCCACCATAAACTCATCTTTTCCTCCAAAAAATTGATTATTTATGATGAATTCTTTAAACACTAAGATAAAAATCTATACAAACATATAATCCAAAAAAGTAACTATCATTTAACCTATCTTGAAATGTTTAAAAAACCAAAAAGCGTAGGATAAAATTGCACAATTTCTTTAAAATAATAAACCATTGTATGAATAAAAAATACTTTTTATCTCCAAAATTAAAAAGTAGTATCCAAAATTTAAAAAAGAACATTTGATAAATAATTGAGCTTAAAATTCATCAAAATAATTAAAACTAACATTGAAACCCAAAAATTATATGGATTTGATAACATAGTCTTCGATGATATTTTTAACATTTATCTCTAAATGACATCAAGCATTATTTATGTCTTGTACCAAAAAGTAATTATCCTAGTCAAATTTTCTCCATGATAGTATAATCACTTCCATAAATTAATTGGTTCATAATATCTCTAATATAAAATCATAGATTCTTTCAAAAGTAAAAATCAACCATTACTCCTCTAATAAAATCCCTTAGAATATTATATTCCATAGGCATATAGGGTTATTGAAAAAGAAAATGTCTTCCAAAATAACATGTATCAATCAATCCAGATTTCATTTTCCAATACATAGGATATGAATTTGATATAATGAATATTCCAAAAATCAACTTCATCTTATTCCATAAAATAGTTTAACTAAGAATAAAAATTATTACTATTGAGGGACTTCATGTAGGCCACTGGTAGATGTTACACCCTTATTGACCTTCGGTAGTGGGTCCGATTCCCGCGGACTATCCGAAATTGATGGGTTTCCACCCATACATGGTATGTACTTTTTCTAAAATAATATAATTATTAATATATTCAAAAAATATTATACAGACATCAAAATTAACTATAACATGTTTCAAACCCCAAAGGTTATTTCATACCTCACACTTTCCACCCCAAAACTAATAAACCGTAATTTCCTCGAAGGCTAGTGTCTCCTAACATACCATCATCCACCTTAATATTTCAGATCAGAAATAATCAAAATGGGTTTCTATGATAATAAGAATAAAATTAAAAACCCATGACGATATCCTTAACTCTTATGAAAAGATCCCAATATTTAAAGTTGTCTAAACCATCTTCTGATACCAACTATATGACCCCATCCATAAACGTTACATAATCTTGATTTATGTCTAGAAATTCACATTGACGATCTTTTTAGGTTTACAATTTTGGATAATTAGTCCGTAACTATTAGATAATTATTCAAGTATTACAATGTAGACACTAAAATGCTCTATCCATATTTCAGAAAGAAATCCCTTTTAAAATAAAACATGATTTCGTTTTCTTGAGAAAAAATATCATGACTTCATCCTTTATCTTACCCATTCTTATTTCCTTTGAAAAACATTTCAAAAACATGGTATGACCACAAAATTTTCAGTGAGGGATATAAAATAAATAATGAAAAATTTATTCCATGAATACATATAAACCCATGAAATTATTATTATTATCGATAAAACATAAAATCTTCACCAGAACTAATGAAATCATAAGATTCCAAAAACACTCATAGATATCCCAAATCATAAAGTTAGCTTGTGGAATCCATATCATAATTTCATTATATCTTTCATAGCAACATAGGGAGTAACCATCATTGTTACAGTTGGAATACAAATCATAGTATATTCCCTAAATCTCATAAGAGAAACCATAAAATATTCATATGTCTTGTTACCCAAAGCATTGGAGAGCTATCATATGATCACATGACCTAAGTATATCATGGAACCACCTTTATACATAAATAATTCCCAGGAACCATAACATTATCATAACACAAAAAACAAGAATAATAGAAAAAATAACATTTCCACATTACAATCACATGATATCATTTCAGGATATTTATATAATAAACCCTTTCCCAAAACAATTTTCAGTACCAAATTACCATAAAATGTAATATGGTGTTTATTTTTCTTTTAAAACATTATGGATTTTTCTGGAAGCCAAATTCAAAATAATGTTTACGAGTTGAAAAATGTGTTGTCTCCATGTACTTTAAAAACATTCCCTTTTTCAATTAATAAAAAGATTTGTAGAAATATATTCCTTTTGAAATTTTTTAATGAAATTGAAATTAAAATTGGTTGATTTTACACCATATAAAATAAGGTGGTGTATAACATAATAAAATTCCACAATAATAGAAGATTGAGATGAAGTCTCTTACAAAGACCATATAATTATATTAAGGACAAATAAATTACTAAATGGTGCATGAAAAATATAAATACACCCAATATAAGTGTATGTTTACTGTAGATCAACCATAGTTTATTCAAAAAGATTCTAGGTAAAACAAAACCAATGATATGTATATTAAACTCAATGAATGGGAATTTAGTTAATATTTCCTTTACCATGAGTCTGAATTGTCTCACTCATTCTTTATCTTCTAGAATAATTAAATTTTTTTAATTTAATCTTGATTCAGAACCATCTTCATGTTAATTATTCCCTTTATATCACTAGATACCATTTTATAACAATTAGTTAAGTATATGAGTTTATGTAGTAAGTTTTTTTTCGACATTTGGTATTTGAGTCTGAAACAAACATGGTATGATATAAATTTTCCATGTGGTCATAAGTATAACATATCTAGATTATTATTCATTAATAAATAATCACTTTTATGTGTTAATAATAATTTTTAAATCAATCCATTAATTATAGATTTGAATAAGGTAGGTATTCTAGGAAGAGGTTTGATATGAGATTAGACAAACCAAAAGGGTTTGGATGTGTGAGTATTAGTGATGAGAGGGTACCTTTTAATAAGAGAGGGAAGGGGAACCCAAGGAAACTCATAAATTATTAAATTAGTATAAATTATTTTTTTGATTAAAATGGCTCCAGCTTGAGATATGTTGAAGATAAATGAGTATAATTTTAAATCCTTCCATCCAGTAATTCTTAGACATGGATTTATTTTATTTTAAACCATAACTTTTTGGATTACTATTAATTTTTCTCTTTTAATTTTAATTGTGGTAATAAAATTTTAATTATTAAGAGGATTTTAATTTTACTTATATTGGGTAAAATTAAATTAATTTTACCCTTAATGAACATTTATACGTTATTATAGTCACTTTTATATTTTAAAATATTTTAGGATTTTAGATAATATAATAAATTATTATTTTTATAAAAGATCAACTATATCTATATCACACAGTTCATTTTAATGAATTTTAAAAAAATCTAAAAAGGTAAAAACCATCAAAATAAACCATTTAATAGTATTATAACATTTCATATTCATCTATTAAAATATTTTACAACATAAATTATGTCATATAATATTCATTTTAATATTTATAATATCATTGATTAGATTCTTTAATTAATAAAGATATCACAACATAATCATTATAAAGTATTTTTTGGTATATACTAGTGTTAAGGGGTAAAAATCTCTCCAAATTCATATATTTCTATGAATTTTTTCATAACCCACACTTATAGAGAAGCTAACTTAGTTGCGGACAGACTTACTAACGATGGAGTTGGTGGTGCTGATTTCACTTGGTATGATCATCCCCCTTAAGACTTTTACCCCTTATCAAGAGGGATTTTGATAGATCCAATTTTATGAAGATTATTTAAGTTGGACTTTATTTTTAATTAAATGAACCATTCTTCTCATAGTAAGGTTTCATATTTTTTAAAAAATACTTACATCATCATTGTGTCATAGTTAATTTTAATTATTTAAAGTCTAAAAAATATAAATAAAATACCATGTTATTGGAAATATATTTATCATTATAATTAATATTTATTTCCAATCCATCACTTATATAACCCATTATTATAATTTTTTTAGCATGAATATATATTCTTATATCATATTTTCCATTACATTAAATTAAATGTTATAAGTGTTATAATCACACCCATGTGGCTTTGAAGGGTACAATTTTCATCCTAATGGTTTTATTTGTCATCCATACCTCATAAAATAACATTAGAAAACTTTTTAGGGTAGTTTTATATTTATATAATATTATTTATACCCTTATTTACCTGATCTACCCTTTAACCGTGGTAAATAAAAATTATTACAAAAGATACTATTCATAATGTCAAAAAATATAAGGAACCTATTTACATAATTTAGAACCACTGATTAAAAATATTGGATAATTTTTTTTTGAATTTAAAACACTTAGGTTTTGGTAATGAATTTAAAATTAATCAACGTTGACAAAATGAGAAAACATGTTTTTTAATGTAAAAACCAATAAAATATTGATATGTGTTTATATCTAATTTCAAAGAAAAATTTCTTATGATTACCAAATTTGGATAAAATGATAAAAACCTAATATAATTAATCATTAAAATGAAATTAATGGATCACCTAACTATATAATTAAGATAAATTAAATGGTATTTTTGAATTAAAATTCAGTATTTTTCACAATTGATTAAAAAAATAATTTTTATCATAAAAATTAAAAAATTCTACCAAAGTAAACTTTTATGTCCCATTTCTAAAGAAGAAGTCTATTTTATCAAATAGAAAATATAAATGCGAAAAAAATATATTTAAATAGGGTTCTATATCCAAAAGGTGTTAAACTACCATTTTAAAAAATTAGATTGTTTTATGCTTAATTTTTTTTATTCTCATTTTATGCCTCTAAAATTTAATAAATGAATGTAAAAAACATTTAATAAACATTTTTAAACATAATATATGTTTTTTTATTCATTCCTATCATTATAATGTCTTGGAGACAACTACCATTTATAATAATTATACTAATAATGTATTATTTTTTGGTAAAACTCAGTTTTGTGTGCAATATAAGATTTTGGAGAAACCCGTTGTTATATGTTGTGTATGCAAACGTACTTCTTGTCCCCTTTTATGTAAAAATAATACCTAATTCATAAATATAAATAGATATTAAATTGTATTATTCTATAATTACCTAGGATGCTATAGGTATCTCCATTTGGTTTGAAATAAAAGGCTTCCTTTGAAGAATTTCTGACCAAAGGGGGCTTAATGGATGATGGTATGGATATTGGGGAGAATATTTTTGGCAGATTTTGGACTAAATAAAGTTTCATGAGAGGTGTGGTGAAGTGGGATGATATGTGTCCTTTAATAATAGTGGAGTGGAAATTCTGTAATATTTTAAAATATTGGAACACCACAACCGTTTTTAAATAAAAGTGGATCAATAATGATAGAATATATATAAAATAGAGGATAGGGTATAAATATATACATAAAATAGATTTTGGACAAGTTTATCAGCTGTTGTTGGCCTCAAGTTTTTGGTTTAGTACCCCTATTAAGCTTAATTTAACATTAATTATTGAAATTAATTATAATTAAATTAAATAGTAATTTTGGTAAGAAAACACAAATTTGAACATATTTGAAATTATAAATAATGATTATTAAAAGTATATATTGAATTTTTCCAAATTTCATTCACATAAGTGTCATAGATTAATTAAAATTTAATCCCACTGTGGGGCCGAAAATTCGAGTTTTCAATGTAAAAATGATCAACAGTATGTTAATTTTTTATTTCTAATTTCAAGGTGAAATTGGTTATAATTAACTATATTGAATAAATGTTTATAATGTTTGTCAGATTATAATTTTAATCTGGTTAAAAATTTAATTTAACCTTCTAAATAAATTAAATGAAAATGTAATTTTGAACTAAAATATAGTATTTTTTGATATTAATTACAAAATAAAACATCAATGAAAAATATTAGAAATTCACTATATACTAATTGATAATATTTTAAAATAAATATGAATTTATTTTTTATATATTAAATATAAAAAACATCAAAAATATGGATTTAAATTGGGTTCTCCATTAAAAGGAGTTAAATTTTCCTTCAAAAATTATTGGGTTCTATGTTTTAATTTGGTTTTATTATTATCTTATGCTTCTAAAATATATCATATGAATATAAAAAATATTTCATTAAATATATAAAAACTATATTACAATAAAATTTATTATGAATTATAATTAATCTAATTTATTAGGATTAAAAAAACTTTTTTAGCATAATAATAGTTTTCTATAAAAATACACCTTTTATGTTCAGTTCGCCCTTATATTCATTTTTAAAAAATCTATTACTACGTAATTAATTTTATATTTTTTATCTATCATATATTTAAATAATTTAGTTAATAATCTTCATAAAATATAATTAAACAGGTAGGTTATATTATATATATATATATATATATTAAAATATATATATAATTTGTTTGGTAAAACTCGGTCTTGCGTCTTATGCACTCCATTGAGGGAAGTCAGTCTTGCGTAAAAAGTATGCAGACCTAGGTATTCCACATAAAGGAAGGAAACCATTTTATTTTTTATAATACAAAATTAACTTGTAATTACATATAACTTAAGAAAAACTCAATGCTATAATTTAAAATAAACAATCTTCAGTGTTGTGAGAAATGAAAAAAATCAAGAAGGTTAAATTAATTTGAAAAACGTAATTCCAAAAATATCACAGTTTCATGGGAATAAATTGTATTTTATGTTTCTATCATTATTTGATCATATTATTTATTACAATGTATTTTTACATGATATTTTTTAATTTATAATTTCAATACGTTTTAGTCGTGGTTATAACAAATGAGGATAAAATTGGTGATATGCGTGTTTCTGTGATTCATAACAATCGAAGATTGATTTCATAATTAATTAGTTAAATTATGATATATCTTTATCATGAAAAAATAATTATTTTCAAATTTATATCTTATTATTTTTTTAATTATGTTCCCTTATTCATCCATCATATAGATGTGCAGTATTTCTCATTTTGGTTGTTTAACCGAACTAAACATTAACATACTATGACTAATAGATGAGTATGATGTAGTTTATTTTCAATATAATTGTTCAATAAGAATTATGATCTTATTTAGTTTTAAATTTTTTGATGTAGTATAATTTTTAATTATTTTAAAGTGTATATAATTTATAAAAAGTTATTACTTAGAATGAAAGGATCATTTTCCTGTTAGTTTGCTCGTTTTGAATGATTTAATTAACATGAATAATTTATTGATCATAAATTTAATAGTTTATCTAATTTTCCATTTAATAACCATAATAATATGATAAAATTAATATTTATCAATTAAACACATACTATGTAACATCCAAGAATATTTTTAATGAAAATAATAATTGAAATCAATCGTTCCATGTAGGAAGTTTTCCACATGTATACAGGGATGATAACGTTTATTTCATATAATGGGAGAAATTTATTATATGTTTTACCATTTTATAATATATAATATGTTCTTAATATTATATATAAATATATCTTTATACTTCTTTTTTGTTACCATCCTTGTAAGAATGTGAAGGGAACAATAAATATTTTGTGTCCTAGAGGCCTTAGTCTTCAAAACTCATGAGTTGATGTTCTGTTATTATAATAGAATAAGGGAAGATGGTTGATGATTATAAAATAATTGTAAAAACATGATATTGTAATAATTATAATTATTCTATTATTTTAATATGTTGAACTGAAAATTAATGAATAAGAAAAAGAATACAAGTAAATAGGAAAGAGACAGAGATGTTGATAACTTATACCTCATTTCGTTGATTCTCTACTATTAATAATGGTTGAATACCATGAGGTATGATATTTTTAGAATAAAATAAGATCCTTAGTTTTTATATTAGTTTTGGGAGGTTTTTTGGGTGGATTTTGGGTTATCATTACGGGTTTTTTGTGAAGGAAACATAGGAGAGGATTATCCCTTTTATAATTGAAAGGGGATGTAATTTTTTAAATACCCAAAAGCTTTCCATAATGGGAAGCCTCTATCCATAAATATGTATCAAAAATTTATAAAATAATATTTATTATGTGATATTTTCATTCAATTACTCATCCACCAATTTCCCCACATGTTGTAAACAAGTTTGATGAATTTTACTCTAAGATTGTTTACTTTTTTCCATTTAACCTTTACATTCATAAATTGTTTTTACCTAAGGTAACATGGTAATTATTAACAAAAAAATTATAATTATTAAACAACTTTTACCAACTAATTATAAATATTAAAATCATTTAATTTTATAGAATTTTGTAGTGGTAGAAAATTATTTGACAATTAATAGGTATATTGTATTAAATTTTTTTTTGAGAAAATAAAAATTTTGTTCTAAAATATAAAATATGGTTTTATAAATTATTTCTAATATTTTTAAAATTATAAAGTCACATATAAAATATATAATTTAACTTATAAAACTTTTTCATGAATTATAAATTCATTACATGTAATAATTTCATAATTTTTTTAAAAAAATTGTAAAAATCATTATTTTTAGAAAAATCCCACAAAATTTTCATAAGAAAATTTTAATACGATCAGTAAAAAATTAATTTTAATTAAGAGAAATTTAATAAATTAACATTAAAAAATAGTTATTAAATTCAAATTATGGATGTAATGAAATACAATTTTTAATTGGAAAATAGATTTTAAAATATATAACTATTTTCATTCACATTCCATATCTTTTATAAATTAAATTAAAATTTAATAATAATTAATATCAAATATATTTTTTCATTAATACATGTAATTTTAATAGAAAATCATATTATATAAAAAATAAATAATAAAAATTATCATATTAGTCTTTCTATATATACAAATTAAAATTTATTTATATTAAAAGTATCCATTATTATGTTTTTATAAGTATTTCATAATGTGGTTATTTTTATTAATTCAAACTAAATCAATTACTATGTTTTAAGGGTTATAGATAAATATTTATATTTTATTTAAATATATCGTGGTGTATTTTATGATAATTGTTTCTAATGGAGTAATATATGAGAGACATTGATATATTTAAAGGTAACCATATTTTTTGATTAAAAAGTGTTGTAGAAGATATTGAAATGATGGATAAATATTTATTCATATAGGAGTTCATGGAAATACTATATCTTGATTATTTTATATTGTTCAATGATTCGGGAAAAAATTATTGATTTTATAATTAAATTAATATATCAAAAATTATATAGGAGTTTTATGTAGATATTTTCTATTAATGGAATTATTTAGAGTTGATTTGAAGAAGGTCAAAAATCCTTTAAGGAAATAAAAATTTCTTATGATAGAATAAGGAAAATGATAAAGGAAATTACCTAATGAGCTAAGAATATATGATATTTGAGTTAAAAAACAATACACTGTAGAGGAGTAGGAAAATAGTTTTAGTGATTATTCTACTTATAAGAGAATTGACCTATGAAAACTTTCCATATGCCATTTTTGAAGCCCATATGATTTTTTGTGCGTGGTGAAATTCGATAAAGGGATAATTTCATATATAGAATGACATTTTGGATAGTTTGTATGAGAATACATATATATATATATATGATCTTTTCTACAATTTATGAGACATCCCTTATATTAATTATATTTTTATAATTAAATTATCCTGTGAAAGTAAGATGTTTTTAACCTTATATATATTGGAGAGTGTGTATGATAATTTAGTTTACTGAATTTCTAGAAATGTATGATGCCATGAAATACTTAATTTTCTTATGATATTTTTGTGTCATAATATATTTTACTATTAATAATTTTTCAAAATATCTTACTGATCATACATTATGAAAAAAAATTGTTTCTAGAATTAAATTATAATGATGAGAAAAATTGGGATGATTATTTAATATATTATCATAGATGAAAAGATATATATACACATAAATGTTGAGACTTTGATATTATGTAGAAATTGAATATGATGTTACTTATAGTGAACATCAATGTTCTAAAAAAATCAAAGTGAACTGTGATTCAAGATGGGTTTGATGAGGATGAGATAAATAAAATAATGAGATGATCAATATTCAATATTTCATAATTTCAAAGGAGAATATTTGAAATTATCCCATTATTTTTTATGATTAGAATTCAGAAAAACACTTTTATAGTTGAATTTAATTTTTTAAATCATCACATCATAAAATGTTTGTCATGGTGTGTTTTCAAGAATTCATGATTTGAATAATTGAGTTAATTTGAAGAGTTATTATTGTTATAGCAGTTAAGTTAAATTATTTTGAGTTGATATTATTTTGAGAAGAAGGTAAATATTTCACGAATTTAAAAACATTAATATTTATGAATTATTCATTAATTTTTAATTTTAAACAAAACTAATGTAAATAAATTTCTGATTAAGATGGGAAGAAACATGATCCAACCACAAGACAAGTCTTGAAAATCTAATCTCCATGTCAAATAAAAAATATATGCAAAAGAAATAGTGCTCTAATAAAATCAAAGGATAGAATGATGGAAGAAAAATTCAATGTCAAGAACATGAAGACACATTTATTTAGAATTTAATGAGAATATAAATAGAGATAATGGGGGACACTCATGTATTATCCTCTATGGAAAATTTTAGGATCCCTCATACTGGATTCAAGGGAATTTTTATATAAAATATATTGAAAATATATTTTTCTGTGATATAAAAATAAATAGAAAAAATAATAAGATGGATGAAAAGTGTTTATATGCATTCAATAGGTCAATGTTATAGTTGAGATTAATAAAATCTCTATCAAATAAATTGAACTCTGATGATATGATACTGAACTAAATTTTATGATAAATATATATAAGAGATATAAGAGTACAAGGATCATGTGATATATATTGTTTTCAATATTTTAGATGGTGAAAAGTGACTAACATAGTGAATATGTTTCATTTCAGTTTTTTGGATACTTTCCTTGATTTATAATTGATAACACCAATTGACTAGTTTATATAAAATTACTATCATGTTGAGATAAACTAAGACCTGGTTGTGTGTATTGTTCTTAAAGACCAACTAGATTTTGAAGAATCTATTTTAATGGAAGGGGATCACTCATAGATTCGTAGACTAGATGCAATAAAATTTAGATAAAATTAAAAGGATATAAAAATAAACACTTTCATCTATATTTTGTGATTCTAGAGAACCTATGTGACTTAGGGTACGTAGGGAGATCATAGTGTAACATTATTTCTATAGTGATAACCTCTTAAAAAAATGTTCAATGGGATTATTATAAAATAATCACAGTGTGATGTTGGTACTTGTAAATACTGTGGTAAGATGAGTGGGTGTGGGAATAAATTTTTATGATAATATACAAAATAATAATTAACGGTTAAAAATATTATAGTGGAGAATAAATTGTTTTGATGAAAAACCAATAAATGAAATGAGTATGAATTTGAGGCTAAACCTCATAAATTACGAATGATGAATTTGTCTACTTTACTTATAGACTTTTCATTGATAATTTCTTGGTAAATATAAAATATATCAATTATCAGTAACTAGAAATAATGTGTAAATTCTAATGGGGTAATCTATACCAGGGGAATTTGTAATTTCATAAAAATATGAAAAAATGACTCATCTATCCCCTTTAATTAAAATTATAGATACTGAGGTACATTATGTAGGGGTTTTTTTATTTTACCTCATAATTTTAACCATACCTTGACATGGATCTTCATAGAGGGTAACGTCCATCCCCTCAAATTCTTCTTCCCCACTTTTACATATTTTATGTAGATGATCATAAGATATTTAGTCTTATTTAATAATGTAAAATAATTTCTCTAGTACCTCCTTTGTATTTTTTTCTTCCATATTCCATTGTTTTGGTTACTTAGGATAGGGACTTTTGTATATTATTTCACCAGAGAATAGTGAAATCACTCAAATGGAAAGGGATTCATTATATATAATATATATGATGACAAACATTTTGATCACAATTTTTCATCATTATTTTATGTAATATAATTTATTCAATGAAGTGTTTAAAATATTATATGGATTTCTATTTTTATTGATGATTATTTATGGTATTTAGGGGATAATGGTATTTTTAGCAGATAAATTTTTTTTATTTAGGTGAAAAAACATAATACATTGGTTTACATCATTATGGGTATGTCACGACCCATTCGTTGGGGCTCGCATCATGACTACCCCATGCCCACCTTCCACAGGCCAGGGGCGGGCGACTAGCACCAAAGGCATAATTCCCAAGAACTGGGAAGGCATTTCCTTTATAAAACGTAAACATACACACAATTAGAGTACAAGAGGAAGAAAAAACTAACAAAATTTGTATAACAAGTATGCTGAGAGTACAATGGGGCCGGAAATACAGGCCCAACAAAAAGGTACAACTACAACTGAAAGAAAGTACAACTGAAAAGACAAATAGCAGAAAGGTGAAAGGTGCTCCTAGATCATCCTCCAGGTTCCTACCTGAATGGTAGGTACAGATGCCCTCCTCAGTACTATGCATCAATCGGTCTGCTCCGTGTGCCGTCACATCGAGTGGTCCACCTCTACGTACCATCCAGTCCTCGCACTCTCTGCCTCTGTCTGCGTTGTCCGTTGTCTGCATCCAACACAATGAGGTGCAGGCATAGCCCGTGCAGGGGTGAGTATAAAAATACTCATTAGGGACCCCGAGACCCTCTAGGTCTCACAAATCCAACAAGGATAAACCACAAATAAGGATTTCAATGGATAACCATTACATAGGTATATTCCCATACATATACCTAAGTTATCAAGAAATACATCTCAATCACGAGGAAAACACAAAGGACATTGAATTAGCTCAATCCAGGATTTTAGTCAAGATGTCGAAACCACGACTGTCGGAGAAATCCTCCTCTGTCGAGAACAGTAGTCCTGTCATGACTCCGAGTTTCTACTCACTAACCTTTGACTGTTAAGGTACTCCTCCTATCGAGTACCATGTGCCTGTCGCCTCACACAGTAGCGATCCCCACCGTGGGTCTGCCACCTCACACAGTAGTGCTCCCCCTGATCACCTATAGAGGTACTCCTCCTGTCAAGTATCACGGGTCTGCCACCTCACATAGTAGCACTCTTCCGACATGGGTCTGCCACCTCACACGGTTGTGCTCCCCACTGGGCTATTCAAGTCACTCTGAAACGAATTGGACAAGCAATCATCAGGTCTCAGCCATCTACTAGGTCTCCATACTTTGTATGCTCATATCTAATAGAATCCACTCCACAAGCAATAGGTTGATACTCCAATTATCACGAAGTCCCACGAAGAAGTATCTCGATGTTCCGCCACATAATAGGGGTCTCAATGCAATAGACGGCGCATCAATCGGATGCCCGATCTGTGAGTTATTAGCATTTAAACCCCAAGGGACCGACTGGTTTTGTGTACGAACCAACCTAACCATTTCTCAACTATACCCCAAACTCCCATGGGGTACACTCAAAGGGACATTTTCTCAATGATATTACCAATGCCATCGACGGTTCTTCAAACGGACGTCTGGTCTGAGAATTTTTGGCTTTTCCATTCCAGGGCCCCGGTTGGTTTTTAAGCTAAAACCAACCCGACCATTTCTCTATCTACATCCAAACCTCAAGAGGAGTATGCCAAAAGAACCATCTCATCAAAGAGAAAACAATTTAGTTGACGACATGTCAATTAGGCGTCTGATCCTTATCTTATAGTCGTTTCCGCTCTGAGAGACCGGTTGGATTATGGTTTGAACCAACCCAGCCATACCCAAACATTGACAGAACCTTGAGGGTAATATAACAAAATGACAATCTCGATACGGGGAATCCTACGCAACTGACAGTGCATCGATCAGAGGTCCATAGCTCATGTTACGGGCGATTAACCGAAAAAGGTCCGAAGTGGGGGGTCTAGGCCTGGTCCGACCAGGCCCAAACCACCCTAGGACGGTCCGAACCGGGTCGACCTGTCTCGGGTATGGGTCTGCCCTGGCCTGGCTGGGCGCAGCCAGGCCCGCGGCCGGTTGCGGCTCGGCCAGCCCGGCCGAGCTGGGGGGGGGGGGCTCTCCTGTTTTTTGCAATGGAGGTGCCAGCCTGGAACCACCCAAGCTCCCCAGATCCTGCATGACGTGGGATCCACTCCTCTTCTGCCGCGGCTGGTTCCGCAGCGCATCTTCCAACAGTGGTGTGCTGGGGCGCCGGCGGCGACCGGACGCGGCCCTGCCGCGCCGCCGGAACATTCCGCAGGCCACCAGAGTCATTCTGGTGGTCTGTTTCAGCTCCCGTCTATGGCAACAACCTTCTCAGGTCTTTCTCTTCACTACGATGGCCTCAAAACATAATTTCCCTTCTATTCACCCATCTCAAAGCAATCTTCATTTCAAGAATGATATGGCAGTGGGTCCGGACTTATTCGTTAGCCCGTACCCACCGCGTATGTTGTTCAAATAATCACCCAACAAATAAACACCCATGTTCGAGGGTATAAATAAAATATATAAAAATATATAAAAATTCCCCTACCTTTTAAAATCCCAGGCATTCGTTCGTCACGGGGAAAGACAAGGTTTTCATCGTTCTCTATACGCTTCCACTTCTGAGATCGTGCATCGGTCCATTGACGACGAAGAGAAAGGCAGAAGAGTCGTCAGAGAAGTCCCGCGTCGAAAGGGGGTTCAGAGGAAGAAGCTGGGAAAGAAGCATCATCGTCGGAATCTTCACGTTCTTCATCGAAGTGGACGTTGTTCATCATCGAGAGAGGATGAAGCTCTCCTATAATTATCCAAAAGCTATCCCCACCAAATATTTTCCAATCCAAAATTATTTGAAAGCCTTTCTCAATTAAAAATAATTTCCATGGAATTTGAAATAATTCGAATGAAAATAAGGATTAATTAAATGTGGCCATTAATTAATCCTAGTTGAAGGCATTAAAAGAGAAGGTGAAGAGTTGACATTAAGAGTGTAGAGTTGTCAAAAATTAAAAATGGGGGTTTTAAGGGAGTTGAGGGGAGTTATGGGGAGACGAATGGTTAGGGATCATGTGGGCCCCACCTAAAAAATATCCTCTCATGGGAGGTTATGTGGGTGTGGGACCCACTTATAACTCCCCTTGGCGGGAAATAACCACCACACAGTAATAAAATTGTATAACAACAATTTTATTAATTTATCCTGAAATCAACAATATATAACTTCCAACCCACACAATAAATAGCTACGGTAAAGGTCCCTTTAAGAGAATATCGGTCCTGCGAGTTCATAGGTGCCCTCAAGTTTTGATTCCGAGCACCGGTTCAAAAGATAAAAAAACCTACATGTACGTTCACTGAATGTACTCAAAAAAACTTCAGAAATTGATTCCAGGCACACCGAGCCTCGGAATCAGAAGCCGTCAAGAAACTGTGGACTCGTAATATTCTAAAGAAATTAAGAATAAAAATTCTTTGAAATTTCTGGGTCTTTATATTACTCCCACCTTAGGGCTTTACGTCCCCGTAAACCTACAACACACTCTAGGGAATACAAAAGAGGTACTGAGCATGGATCAGATCCTCCCGCTCCCATTATCTCTCCGGGAGGTTCTCTTGCTTCCAGCGAATGCGCACCAGAGGAATCGACCATCCACACAGGTCCTGCTCTTGTCGATCCTCGATCTCTACTGGAACCTCTGAGAAAGTCTCCCTATCATCGATGTCCAGCTCCCCGTGGTCGATGATGTGGGATGAGTCGTGCACACATATTATAATTTGTGATACATGAAAAATGTCGTGCACTCGGTGCAACTGAGGTGGAAGGGCCAGGTGGTAAGCCACCTCGCCTACTTTGCTGAAGATTTGGAGGAGTGGCTGTAAAATACTACAGATAAGCTACACCATCTCTATCCACAAAGAATATATGTAATTCAACCAACTTCTCTGTCACCTCCCCTAAGAGATGAATACCAGTCCTCCTACTGAGCGCATCCGCAACAACATTCCCCTTCCCAGGAGTATAGACTATCTCAAAGTCATTGTCCTGGAGGAACTCAAGTAGTCACCACTGTCTCATGTCCAGGTCCATCTGAGATAAGATACACCTGATACTATTATGATTAGAGTATTTCTTAAAACGTTCACTCAACAAACTAAAGGTGAGACTAACCAATTGTAAGAACTCAACTTTTCCCTTCTTCACCTATGTTTTACAAGAGCTTCTATGATTTCCCCTTTTCCGAAAAGGGAAATATGGTCTCATCCCCGGGATGAACCACGTCCTTTGCCTAATACAGTCAATCCTGACATGAATGATACTAATTCATGTCATGGATGATGTCGTAAGGCCTTGACGCTACTACCAATAGATCCAACCATTACTCTCGCCTCCAAGGGTTGAGTCACACTGTCAGCATCAGTGTGTGGTTACAAGGTCTCCTCCAGTAGAAATATCAAAAGTGAGGGTCAAGTCAATAGTTTTGACCAGAACCTCTTAGTACACAAAAAGGAAGGAATCCAAATGTCACAAGGACAAGTGTCTTTTATTACTGTAGCTAAAAGTACAAAGACACAGAGAAACCACAAACAAAGACATCAACAAATCTGGAAGCATCATGAAAAAATACCTCAATGCCTGGAACTAGTTTCGCATCTGTCCACCTACTTCCTGAGCTCCATAGTCATATGCATCATCTTCCTGAAGCTGTGATCTCCCCTATCCACATTGTCCCTGTGGTCGGGGTGGACCTCCTGGTGGTGGTGGTGGTATCACCTCGAAGCGTCATCCACCACCAGCTACACGGACGGCTTCTCATCCATGGGTGCCTACTCTCGGCTATCCGTCATATTCAATCATCTAATTCTACCAGAGATGTCCTTCTTTTATCTACTGATCATCTGAATAGCGGGTTGGAAAATCACGAGCCATGTGACCCTGTCCGCCGCATGAGTAACACAGCCTCACACGTCTGGATCTGTCTCCACCCTGGGTGTCCTGCACTACTGACCCTGAGTCGTGCAGTCAACCACCTATAGTTATGGTCCTCTTGGACTTTTTGTCATCTGTATACTGCCAGCTGCAGAAGACTCTGCTGCATGTCAGCGAGTGGTGGGTACCACTGCTGGAGACTGCTCAGCAAGGAAAATCACCACTAAGAGGGCTTGCTTCAACACCCCTTTCTTTGTCGGGATGCTGTGAGAGATAACTAAAGCTCTGATCTCTCACCCGAGTCCCTGCTCAAAGGTCAGGGCCCTGGTGAACGGGTCCCATACCATATCAGTGGAGTAGCACGAGAGGTCAGTGAACATCGCTAAGCTCTACTCCACTGTCATGATATCGTGCTGTAGTTGCAGTAGCTCTTGTATCTGCACCACTCGAATGGTGGATGGTATAAACACCACCTAGAACAGGCTCTCGAATTCTGCCCATAGAAGTTCCACGGCGTCATGCATCTGGAGCATCTGGATCCACCATCTTCCTACTGCTTCCTAAAGGAAGCTGGTAGCAAGGTTCCCCATGATGTTTTTTGGTGTCCCTACTAGCCTGAAAACTCTCACCACATCTTCTAGCAAATCCTCAACTTCCTGTGGGTCTGTCTCCCCCCGGAACCTGGGTGGCCATAGGCATTGGGACTCGTGCAGTGTGCTCAAGCGGCATTCATCGACTGCTACTAGGGCTGGTGGCATTGTTGGCATCGTTGGCCCAATGGGTGGTAGTACCGTTGGTGCCTCCACTAGAAGAGGGCCATGTACTGAGGCCTCGTCGCTCGGCGGGCTGTCAGTACATACAACTCTCGGGGCCCTAGCTGGTATCAAAGGCATAATTCCCTAGAATTGGGAAGGCATAACCTTTATAAAAGATAAACACACACAGAACCAAATTACAAGTGGAAACAAACACTAAGAAAAGTTGTATATCAAGTATGTTGAAAGTACAAAGTGGTCGGAAATACAAGCCCAACAAAAAGGTACAACTACAACTGAAATAAAGTAAAACTAAAAAGACAAACAGTTGAAAGGTGAAAGCAACTCCTGGATCATCCTCTGGGTTCCTTACTAAATGTTAGGTACATATTCCCTCCTCTGCAATCCACATAAATTGGTCCGCTCCATGTACCGTCACGTCATGCGGTCCACCTCCGGGTACTATCCAGTCCTGGAACTCTCGGCCTCAGTCAGCATTGTCCATCATCTGTATTCAACACAACAAGGTACGACGATAGCCCATTCAGGGGTGAGTATAAAGATACTCAGTAGGGACCCTGAGACCCTCTAGGTCTTAAAAATCCAAAAAGGATAAACCACAAAGAAGGATTCCGATGAATAACCATTACATAGGTATATTCCCATACATATACCTAAGTTATCATGTAACCCATCTCAATCAAAAGGAAAACACAAAGGTCATTGACTCAGCTCAAACAATGATTTTATTGAAGATGTCAAAACCACGGCTGCGGGAGAACTCCTTCTATGTTGAGAAAAGTAGTCATGTCACGACTCCAATGTATTACTCACTAACCTTATTCTGCTGAGGTACTCCTCCTTCCAAGTACCGCGGGTCTGCCACCTAACACAATAGCGCTCCCCACCATGGGATTGCTGCCTCACATAGTAGTGCTCCCCCTGATAGCATACAAATTTACTCGTCCTTTTGAGTACCGTGGGTCTTCCGCCTCACACAGTAGTGCTCTTTCACGATGGGTCTGCCACCTCACTCAGTAGTGATCCCCACTAGGCTAGTCAAGTCACTCTGAAACGAATCAGGAAAGTAGTCATCAGTTCTCAGCCAGCTACTATGTCTCCATACTCCATTTTCTTGTCTCTAAGAGAAGCCTTTCCACATGCTACTGGTCGACACACCAAGTTTCGCGAAGTCCCATGAAGAAGTATCTCGAATTTCCACAACGTTATAGGGGTCTCAACGCAACAAACGTCGCATCAATCAGACTTCAGGTCTGTGAGTTATTAGCCTTTAAACCCTGGGGGACCGGTTGGTTTTGTGTACAAACCAACCCGATCGTTTCTCAACTATATCCTGAAATCACATGGGGTATACTCAAAGAGACCGTTTCTCAACGATATTACCAATTCCATCGACGGTTCGTCAAATGGATGTCTAGTCTGATCATTATTGGATTTTTCGTTACAGGGGCCCTGTTGGTATCTAAGCTAAAACCAACCTAACCATTTTTCTATCTACGTCCAAACATCATGCGAAATATTCCAAAATAACAGCCTCATAAAAAGGAAAAAACTGAGTTGAAGGCACATCAATCGGATGTCTAGTCCTTATGTTATAGGCGTTTACGTTCCGAGGGCCCGGTTGGTTTCGGGGTCGAACCAACCTGGCCATAGAAAAACTTCACCAGAACCATGAGTGTAATTTACCAAAATGACCGGCTCGATCTGAGGAATCCTATGAAACTGAAGGTTCATCGATCGGAGGTATGTAGCTCATGTTATGGGTGATTAACCAAAAAATGTACGAAGTGGGGGGGTCTGGGCCTGGTCCAACCAGGCCCAACCCACCCTGGGATGCCCTGAACCAGGTCGACCCGTCCCAGCCAGGCGGGGTGTGGCCCGCCCTGTAGTCAGCCATAGCTCAGCCAGCCTGGCAGAGCGGGGGGGGGGGGGGGGGGGGGTCCTCCCACATTTTTTGTAATGGCTCCCCCAGCCTGGTGCCACCCATGCTCCCCGGATCCCGTGCGGCGTGGGATCCACTCCTCTGCAACCATGGCTGGTGCCGCGGTGGATCTTCCACAAATAGCGCACTAGGGCACCACCACCTCCAGGCGGCCGGTTGCCGCCTCCGTTCACCAGTGCTGCCCCTCCGGCGACTCGCACCACCTGAACCTTCCACTGGCCACCAGAGTCATTCCGTTGGTTAGTTTCAGCTCCAGTCTATGCCTACGACCTTCTTGGTTTCCGCTCTTCACTGTGACAGCCTCAAAATGTCATTTTTTCTTCTATTCACCCATCTCCAAACAATCCGCACATCACGAATGATATGGAAGTGGGTCCAGACTTGTTCGTTAGCCCGTACCCACCATGTTAGTGGTTCAAATAATCACCCAACAAATAAACGCCCATGTTCAATGGTATAAATCACATATATGAAAATATATCAAAATTCCCATACCTTTTAAATTGTTAGGAATTTTTTCATCACTGGGAAAAATGAGGTTGTCGTCGTTCGCCGTACGCTTCTACTTCCAATCTTGTGCATCGGTCCGTTCATGACAAAGAGGGAGATAGAAGAGTCTTCGGAGAAGTCCTGATTCAGAAGGCAGTTCTAAGGAAGAAGCCGAGGAAGAAGTGTCATCACTGGCATCTTCGTATTCTTCATCGAAGTGGACATCATTCTTCATCGATAGAGGATAAATCTCTCCTCTAATTCTCCAAAATCTCTCTCCACCATATATTTTCCAACCCAAAATTATTAGAAAGTCTTTCTCAATTAAAAATAATTTCCATGCAATTCGAATTAATTAAAATGAAAACAAGGACTAATTAACTGGGGAATTTAATTAATCCTAGTAGTTGGCATTAAAAGGTAAGGTGAAGAGTTGAAATTAAGAGTGGGGAGTTGTTAAAAATTAAACAAGGGGGATTTAAGGGAGTTGAGGGGAGTTATGGGGATATGAATTGTTAGGGCTCATGTGGGCCCCACTTCACAAATATCCGCTCATGAGAGGTTATGTGGGTGTGGTCCCCACTTCTAACTCCCCTTCAGAGGAAATAACCACCACGTAAGTAATAAAATTGTATACCAAAAATTTTATTAATTTATCCTGAAATCCACAAAATATAACATTCAACCCACACAAAACGCAACTGCGTTAAAGGTCACCTTAAGCGAATATCGGTGTTGTGAGTTCATTGGTGACCTTATATTTCGATTCCGAGCACCGGTTCAAAAGAAAAAAACCCACACATACCTTTACTGAATGTACCTGAACACAACTTTAGAAATTGATTTCGGGCACACTAGGCCTGGGAATCAGATGTCGTCAAGAAACTACAGATTCGTAATATTCTAAATAAATTAAGAAAAAAATTTACATGAAATTCCCATGTCTTTACAAAGCAGTTATTCTACTTTTTATATGTATATACTATGTTGTGAAATGATATGGATGACTTCACAATTATTTTATTCTCAGAGGTGGTCACAACTCCGTTTGTGTTTAAAATGGGATCTTTTATGATTTATAAACCAATTACTACATTCTTGAAATCTAATAATCATTAAACATTGATGTCATGACCCTCCTTCACCAAGATGGAGGAATGGACAAAAAACTGCTAGAACCTTTCTTCTTCATGTTGAAGGAGAGATAATTACCCCGTGTCCTGCCTTCAAAAGGCCCTGAAGTGGAGAATAACACCAAGGGTATTGAATCTTGTGTAATATGGAAGGAATTAACCTTTTTATAAAACAATATCAAGATATAAGATGAGAAATTGAAAAAAAAACCGAAATATTGAAATTAAAAGTAAATCTAAAAACCCATTATCATATGCATGTTCCAAATATAGTGATACAATTTACAAGAAAACTCTGAAATGAAATACTAGAAGAAAAGAAAAGAAGCAATGACAAATTTCCCAACGTCTGATATAGCAATGTTGTAACAACCCGGATTATCTATTCATGTATTATTTATTTTTCTATTGTTTTTGATGAAACGAGGAGTTTCTGGAAATTTTTGGAATACACACCCTATACATTATGAGTACACGCCATGTACTCAGTTACCGCGAGTAGCCGTGTGCCAACCATGTAAAGGCTGGTCACACAGCCACGTAACAGCTATGCACACAGCCATGTGTGGTGACCAAGAGGCTGCCTAAACTAGGGCTTGGTAAGGGAAAGTACAAGTTGTGTACTTCAAAAGTACATGTCATGTAATTTTTTTCATTAAACATATCAAGGTTGTGTCTAATGCACTGAAGCACATCCTTCTTGACCTTGTTCATCCGAGAGCATCTGTACGATTTGGATCTTCACCAAGCCCCCAATCGAGTGTTCATTCTCCAAATCGAACTCTGTCGATTGCATTGGAATCACATAGACGAGTTATCTCTTCCTCTTGAACACCATCTTCAGATTTATCCTCTCCCATGAGATATCGTTGGTTGAACGTTTTAGATTTTTTTGTAGTTCTATTGTGTTCTTGGGTGATTCAAGGATTGGGGTTCACATATAACAATCCTGCAACACCGAGGTAGGTGGTTTGTGCCTTTCCGTAGCTATTCTTTGAGTTATATGTTCAAAATTTCCCAGCACCCTTGAATGAGGTATTGCATGTTTATTTTTTTAGCACTGATAAGTTCCTGCTATGCATGAATGCTGAAATAAAGGTTAATTGAATGTGAACAGGGTTAATGTCTATGCATTGGAATTTTTCCCCATGCATGTTTTTTTTGTGACTGTTTGCTCTTTCTTTGCCTGTTAAGCTACTGTTTTATCCATTCATAGTGCTGATAGGTTGGAGTGATCTTTTTATATCAAATTCTGTTATGCTGTAGACTATTAGCCATGTAGTTCATGTGGTTTACATTGGCTTCTATGCATTGTTATTCCCATTTTACATACCCCGGGTTGCGGGAACCTGGTGTAGTAGACCATAGGTAGAATGGATTTAAGGGATTCTCCAGTGTTCCTGTTTTTATTATTATATTGTGAGACCATAGAGAGAATTGACATAATTGGTTTCTCAGAGTGTTTGTAGTTCTTCAATGTGGGTTAGTGGGGGAATCTGACATAAGTGATTCCCCAGAGTGGATTTTAGTTATCAATACAAGACTATTGTAGAAATTGACGGTGAGTGATTTCTTAGAGAGTCTAGGATTATGCTGAACCAGAGGGGTTAGACAGTTTGTATTTCCTAGAGGGTTGCTTGTACTTTTTTGGTTGAAATAGAGGGGTTATGCAGTGAGTACATTGTAGAGGCTTACCGTTGTGTTTGGTTAATTGCATGTTCTTGTTTGGTTAAACCAGAGGGGTTAGGATATGAGAAAATCCAGAGGGATAAATGCTTTTGATTATCTACTTACTTGAGATGTGAAATTGAATTCATTGAAACTGTAAGAATGTTTTCTTTTGAGTAGTTCCTTATTTACTGCATCTTTTTGGTTATTGCCTGCCATATATATTCAATAACTGTTAGGCGCAAATCTTTGGGTGGTTGACTACTAGGTTTTTGTCTCACACCATATTTGGGTCATTATTTTAGGACCAAACTGATTATATTTTTGTAGGTATAGATAAGGGAAAGTTACCTTCTACATCAGGTTCATGACTTCTTTGGAGATAGAGGGCATGGGATAAAGACGAGGCTTGTGATGATGAGGTGTTGTTTATTTTTTTTCCTTTTGTACTTTGGTTTAGTACAATATTTCAACATTGTGATGTGTTTGGATGTTTTCCTAGTTTTATGTATCATGCATCATCTTTGTATACATGTGCTCCAGTTTATTCTTGAGTCTTCCACTGTTTACTGTTGTATGGTATGTTTGCTTCTTCCACTATTGTATACCTGGTTTACTTCTAATGTGTCACTCTTCCAATGAGGGTATAGTTTCCCCATTATCACACCCAAGTCCTTCTCTAATAGTCGGCAGCCTCCGACATTTGGGGAAATGCGCTTGGGGCCATGTGACCAACTGGGTATAAGGCATCTCTGAGCATTATCTGGAACTCAGATGTAACAAAGTGGTATCAAAAGAATTATTTTCTTCTTGAATTACTATTTGGAGCCTATATCCAGGGATATGAAGGAATATTTACATGGTAACAAGTTGTTCCTGAGAGTAGCTAACCCATGTATAGGGGCAAGAAAACTTACCTCATTATTACAATTTTTTGGTTTTCAATTTTAAATTTCATTTGATTTCACTGTTGGGTGATTCAAAGGATTTGTGCTATTATTTTTGATATATTTGAGGTTCCGTTTCTATTGAATCCCAATGATATGAGGGTATTCCATCTCATGCATCATATAGACACTGGATAGAAATCAAATGTCATGCATTCTTACCATGCCATTTAGGGTGAATTAGCGATTTCATGTTGTTGTGATAGATGTTGTACTAGATATCCATGTTGTTTTTATATATGCATTAATAAAATACATTCTGTTTGATAGGGTATTTTTTGTGTAAGGTTTTTTTAATGAATTCGAAACTTTGGTTCTTGAGGTGTTATGGGCTCTCATGGACTGGAATTTGGTGGATCATTGCCTTTTTTTCATTGTTTATGACATGTATAAGATGTCGATATATGAATCTTAGGGAGTATTATCCCTCACAGATCGAAATTTGGCACTTAAAGGTTGGTTTCCATGTTTTTCTGGGTTCCAACGTAGTTTCTGGGGATTAATGTCCAGAAAAAACCAGAATACACAACGTGTAATGTTAAATCCTTGCCATGTGTTCCTCTGTTCAGGAGGAAACTGTTTTTTTTAGTACATATTGTGTACTGTATGTACACGTCATGTAGTCTATAACCATGTCTTACACTGTGTGGGAAGAGACATGGGGGTTTGGAAATATATGGCATGACACGCCTTGTACCAGATGTACACTCTGTGTTGTAGAACCGTGTAACTGGCCATGTCACTAACAACACAGGTCAGTTGAGTATTTTTTACTACATACTGTGTCCGTCTGGAAAATGTCGTGTAGTGGAACCCAAGTATCCGACCATGTAGAAAGAAACATAGGTCAGTGAAATATTTCAAGTAAATGCCGTTTCCACCTGGAACATGTCGTGTAGTGTGAGCCGTGTAATCAGCCATGTAACTAACAACAAAGGATGGTGAAGCTTGTCCGGTACACACCATGTCTATAATTACCATGCCATGTAGTCTTGTACTAGGGAAACTGTGTGGCGTACCCATATATATAAACTCAGGCTTGGAAAGAGAATTCAAGTACACTTCGAGTGTTAGGACAACACGCCGTGTGTTTGGGGTGTTACAGGACAAGTTTTAACAGATGTATACACCCATGTGAAAGATTTCAGGGAACATGTTGTGTTGTCATTATACACACTGTGTGCCCATGTTTTGAAGAACATGAATGCTTTATTTCTCTTGTTCCCTTCTTACAATTATAGTTTTTAGTCCTTGATAATATTGATCTAAGTTGTGCACTTAATCTTTCAGAGTCATGCCACTGGGATGTCATCTCGTTGTCCTCCAGTTACAAGGCAGTGGTCAGACACCAGCCATGGATGATCTGGGACCATCAGTAAATCCTCCAGTTGTGCCAGTCATGGCACCAACCGTTATCCCGGATATAGGTTTTGATGCACAGTTTTGAGAGATATTTATGAGGTTTATGAAGACCTTCCATGGCGTACCGCATCCTGCCCCTTCTATGGTAGAGTTGACGCAAGTTTTCTAGTGGTAGAATCCTCCCACCTTCATAGGGTAGGAGGACATCAGTATGTAGGGTTATAGTATGAATCCATTCTTTCTATCTTCAGGCATATGGAGATTCATACAGAGAGGAGGATCAAGCTCACTTCTTACAGGCTATGCGACTCTACGAAGAGATGGTGGGATTTGATCTCACAGGCGGGATGCCAGTATTTTATGTCATGGGATCAGTTCCAGTGTGCCTTCTACGACTACTTCTATTCGGATACTTTGAGGTCCGATCGAGCTCGAGAGGTTAGGAGTCTAGAGTAGGGAACTCTTTCATTTATGGAGTATTCCTCTCGCTTCACAGAGCTACAATGCTTCATGACCATCACATGAGATGATTAGTTATTCCTAGAAAATAATATTGACGATAGTCTTAGGCACGACATAATTTCTTAGGTGAACATATTTGGGTTGACTTCTATCACTTCTATAGTGAAATGGGAACTGATCACGAAGCGAAATCTGAGGTATTCTAGAGTTGTGATCCAGGTCGGCTCGATATGTAGGGTTAGTATCCCTCCAGCTGACAGTAGGAAGCGCCGTAGGAAGTCCATGTGTGGAGATTCGAGGAGGAGAGAGACTTCTTATGGTAGTCAGGTGGTGTGCTACCAGTGTGGGAAGAGAGGGAATATGAGTCCACACTACCCACGAGTCCTAGTGCAGTGCCGATCTTATGGCCCGATGGGGCATCTTCAGTGCTTTTGTCAGATCTTCTTGCCCAAATCTTGTGATAGGGGTTCTTCTATGACTCCTCATTCTGGAGCGGCACCAACAGTCTCACACCAATCAAGGAATTGGAGTTCTTTCGGTCATTTAGGCCTTGTCATAGGTCGCAGCTGTGGTAGTTAGTTATCAATCTTTCAACAACAGAAGGGTGGATCAGCTCAGAGTGGTCAGTCAGGGTCACAGGGTCGCGATACAGGTCAGACTTTTGTGGTGGAGCATACCCAGTAGGAGTAGGATCCCGATCCCTCCACAGTTCAAGGTACGATTCTATTTTCCTCCATTTTAGCTTCTGCTCTTGTCGATATAGGGGCTTTTCATAGCTTTATATCTGTTACTTTTTTGGAGAGCATTGGGATAAATATCATTTCTTCTACTGATATCATGACGCTAGACACTCATTTAGGGGCAAGAACGAATAGTGTACATTAGTACAAGAGTTCCCTCTTGAGGTTGTTGGGTGTCACTTCTTATGGGACATCTATGTCATGGAGATGATATGCTATTATGTCATGCTTAGAATGGACAAGTTAGTTCTCCTCCATGAAGTGGTCGATTTTTGTCACCGTAGGCTGAGTTTCACAACACCATAAGGAAAATCGTTTCTTTATAAGGGCTAATGGGATGTCCAGGTGAGTAGAGCGGGACCCGAGCATCATGGGTTGGGAGGAATTACAACCCAGATTGCTAATCTATATGTGGATGACCAGGGGACTTCACATATGGACTTTCCTATGGTGGATTGTTTCAGTGATGTCTTCCAAATGACTTTTCAAGTTTACCTCTTGAGTAAGAGGTATACATTTCAATTGATCTCATGCAAGGACCGGCACGAGTGTCCATTCCTCCTTATAGAATGGATACACTTGAGTTACAAGTGATCAAGAATTAGTTGGAGGAGTTGTAGGCAAAGGGTTTTATCCAACCCAGTACATCTCATTGGGGTTTTCATGTCTTGTTTGCGAAGAAGGTGGATTGTAACATCATACTATATGTGGATTATCATAAGTTGAACCAGTTGACGGTCAAGAACTGATATCCATTGCCAGGGATTATTGATCTCTTTTATTAGCTTCAAGGATCCTGGGTGTTCTCAAAGATTGACCCGAGGTTTAGTTATCATCAATTCCACGTTAGACCATTTGATATACCTATTAAAGACATCTAGATGATGTATGGACTATACGAGTATGTGGTTATGCCGTTATGTCTCACAAACGTGCATGCAGTCTTCATGGAACTATTGAACTGTGTGTTCTATCCATACATGGATTCTCTCATGGTAGTCTTCATGGACAATATCTTTTTGTGCTCTCACACTCGACACAACCATGCCACATATCTTGAAAACATTTTGAGTACACCGAGAGATCATTAGTTATATTCTAAGATCTCAAAATACCACTTTTGGATTGATCAAATTCACTTCATGGGTCATGTTATCTTAGAGACAAGAGTATATGTAGTCTCAGAGAAAGTGTGAGTAGTAGTTTCCTTGAAGAATCCAAAGAAGGTCTTTGAGTTACGAAGTTTTAAAGGTCTGGATGGATACTTCAGATGTTTCATACAAGACTTTTCACACTTATCAGCACCACTAACGGGTCTGACTAAGAAGTGTGCGAAGTTCTTGTGGTCAGATTCTTGTGAGTTAACCTTTTAGGAGATGAATGGGAGGTTGACATCATGACTGATACTAGTATTTCCAAAGCAGGGAAAGAGCTATATGTTTACTGTGATGTTTCAAGTATCGGTTTTGGATTTTTTCTTATGCAGTGGGAACGAGTAGTTGCATACGGGTCTCAGTAGCAAGGCCCCATAAGAGTAACTACCTAAAACATGATCTCGGGTTGTCTCATGTTGTTCATTCTTTACGCTTTTGGAGACATTATCTTCTAAGATAGAATTTTGTGGTTTTCACTAACCACAAAAGTCTCACGTACATCTTCACTCAGCGTGACATGAATTTGATATAACAATGGTGGGTTGTGTACTTTCATTCCTTTGACTTCGAGGTTTCCTACATGCCTGGGAAAGCCAATACAGTGGCTGATGCATTGAGCAGGAGGACTCAGATACAGGTAGTTCAGGAGGTCAGCAGTGAGTGTCAGCTTTTGGCTCTATTCTGTGAGATGCATTTGTAGGTGCACGATAGAAAGGTGAAAATTTTTCTTTCTTATGTAGTTGTTTCCTCTAATCTTCTTGATAATGTGCGAATGAGGTAGTAATCAGATTTTGAAGGCCTCATCATACGGGATAGTGTTCCAGGAGATGATCCTATTTCTGGATGGACAGTGGGTGAGGGTGAGATCTTTCTTTTTCATGGGCGTGTATGGGTGTCAGAAAAAATTCATGATGAGTTGATGTGGGACTTTCATTCCTTAGTTTGGACAGTTCATCCTGGTGTCACCAAGATGTATCATGATCTACACTGTTAATATTGGTGGCCAGGTATGAAGAGAGATGTTGCTGGTTTTTTCATGAGGCATTCCACCTCTCAGTAGGTGAAGGTAGAGCATCAATGACGAGTAGATATTTTGAAGTAGTTTCCCATACACGAGTATAATTGGAATGATGTCACGATGGATTTCGTGATAGGTTTTCCAAGGTCACATCGAGGGAATGATCCAATATGGGTTTCCATTGAACGACTCAGGAAGGTTGCTCACTTCTTACCGATCAAGGAGACCTTCAATGTTGATGAGATGGAATGTTTGTACATCTGAGAGATTGTACATATGCATTGAATTCCACAATAAATTTTTTAAGACTGGGACTCACGATTTACTTCTCAGTTCCGGAAGGGGCTATAGAAGGATGTGGACACACAGGTACTTTTGAGTATAGCTTACCACCCCAGAGTGATGGAAAGTCTGATGGTACGATTTAGGTACATGATGGCATTCATTAAGCATGCGTTCTGGATTTTGGTGGTTCTTGGGAGAAGCACACCTATTGTGGCGTTTTCCTACAACAATTGTTTTCATGAAACTATTCAGATGGAACCTTAAGAGGATTTGTATGGTAGGCCATGCTGATCTACGTTATGTTGGTTGGAGGAAAGAGTGGCAGTTATGCTTGGACCTTGTCTTGTCCAGGAGACCACAAAGCATATAGATTTGATTCAGAAGAGGATGGATACTACACAGTTATGACAGAAGTCTTATTCTGATCAATGGACACGACCTGTGGAGTTCGAGGTTGGAGATAAGGTTTTCTTACTTGTCACACCGAGGAGGGACACATGATGATTAGGAGATAGGGTAAGCATTCGCTGAAGAACTTCAAGCCGTTTGAGGTTTTGGAGAGAGTTGTGTCGGTTTCCTATCAGTTGTAGATTCCTCAAAGGTACTAGGATATGCATGATGTCTTCCAAATCTATCAACATCGATTTTACTTCTCATACCCATTCCATGCTTTTCAACCCGAGGAGGTTGAGCTCGAGGAGGACGCCTCATTCGAGGAGAATCCTATAGAGATTATTGATTGAAGAACGAAGGTTCTCCGTGGCTGGTCTGTTCCTTTTGTATGGGTGTTATGGAAGCACATGCGAGTATAGGACGAGACTTGGGTGAGGGAGATCGATTACGATCGCATTGGCCGAAGTTGTTCGTAGTTTCTTCTTCTACGCTGCCTTGCTATTGAAATTCAGTGATGAATTTCTTTAAGGGGAGAAGTTTTTAAGACCTTGGATCTTCTTTTCAGGTAACCTTTCCTTTTTCTGGAGTTTTTTATGAAACGAGGAGTTTTTTTTGGAAATTTTTGAAGTACACATTGTTTTATTTATGAGTAAACACTATGTATTAAGTTACCATGGGTAGCCGTGTGCTGGATGTGTAACGGCTGTGCACACAGCCATGTGTGGTGACTGAAGTAAACCTATACTGGGGCTTGGTACGGGTAAGTACACGACGTGTACTTCCAAAGAACATGCCATGTACATTATTTGTTTTTAGAAAACTTATCGGGGTTGCATCTGAGGGATAGAAACACATCCTTCTCCACCTAGTTCGTCTAAGAGCGTCCCTATGACATAGATCATCTCGGAGCCCCCAACCGAGCATCCATTCTCTGAATAAATCTCTATCAGTTGCATTATAATTTCATCAGTGAGTTTTATCTTCCACTTGAACACCATTTTTGATCTCTCCTCTCTCATGAGATATCATTGGTTGAATGTTTTAGATGTTTTTTTAGATCTAAAGTGTTCATGGGCGATTCATGGTTTGAGGTTCATGTATTATGATCCTATAACACCGAGGTAGTTGGTTTTTGCCTTTCCATATCTAGTCTTTTTGATATATGTGCAAAATTTTCCAACACCGTTGAATGAGGTATTGCGTGTTTACTATTTTAGCCCTGAAAATTTCTAGTTATGCTTGTATGCTGAAATAGAGATCAATTGAATGTGAATGGGGTTAATTGCTATGCTTTGGATGTGTTTTCACATGCATGTTTTGTTTTTGACTGTTTGGTCTTGCTTAGACTATATGTTTGTTGTGCTTTCCATTCCTAGTGTTGATAGGATGGAGTGATCTTTTTATCCAACATAATGTTATTCTATAGACTGTTAGTTAAGTAGTTCTTCAGGTTTACTTTGGCTGCTAGCATTTTTATGCCTGTTTGACTTACACAGGACTATGGGAAGCTGGTGTAGTAGACTACAAGGAGAGTGGATGTAGGGGTTCTCCATATTGTCTATTTTTCTATTATGGTGTGATACTATAGAGGGGATTGATGTAAGTGCTTCCATAGAGTGTCTGAAGTTATCGACATGGGACACAGGGGGAATGTGGTGTAAGTGCTTCCCCAGATTTCTTTTTAGTTACTGATATGAGAATATTAGAGGAATTGATAGTGAGTTATTCCTTAGAGAGTCTATGCTTAAGCTGAACCGAAGGGGTTAGACTGTGGGTACTTCCCAGAGGGTTGCTTGTACATGTTTTGTTGAACCATAGGGGTTAGGCTGTGAGTACTTCCCAAAGGGTTACCATTGTGTTTGGCTACTTTCTTATTCTTGTTTGGATGAACCATAGGGGTTATGCTATGATTACAAATAGAGGGTTACCTTATTTTGATTATCTGCTTACTTGTGATGTGAAATTGAATGCAGTGAAACTGTTGGAATGTTTTCTTTTGAGTAATTCCTTATTTAATTCTTATTTATTCTTATTTCCTACCATATATATTCACTGACTGTTAGGTACAGATCTTTGGGTGGTTTCCTATTGGGATTTAGTCTCTCATCCTATTTGATTCATGCTTTTGGGCCCAAACAGATTATATTGATGCAGGTATAGATAAGGGGATGATCCCTTATACATTAGGTTGTTGACTGCTTCGGAGCTAGAGAGAGTGGGACCAAGCTGAGGCTTTTGATGCTGAGGATTTGTTTATCTTCTTTCCTTTTTTACTTTTTTTTAGTACTGTATTTCATCATTTTGAAGTGTTTGGCTGTTTTCCAAGACCTATGTATCATGAATCATCTTTAAATATATGTTATCTAGTTTAATCTTTTGTCTTCTGCTGTTTACTATTGTATGGTATGTCTACAGATTCTGCTATTGTATACCAATTTTACGTCCACCGTGTTACTCTTCACATAAGGGCATAGATTCCCTAGTATCACACCCAAGGCCCTCGCTGCTAGTCAGTGGCCTCTGGTATTCGGGGAAATGCGCTTGAGTCCATGTGACCAACCGGGTACGGGGAGCCTCTGGGCAGCTTCCTAAACCGAGACATTACAAATGTCTGTTATGGTCCCCAAAGTCCTCCTGGAAATCTAAAAGTAGTTTTATATATTTAGGGTGTGTAAACATGTATACTCAATATGGAAAACCAAAATCTCTTGTGCTCATGTTGGGAGGAATTCTAATTCCCTGTGAGAAAGTAAAGGTAACCAAAACACCTAACAAGGAAAAATACTCGCCCAACCTCACCAAGGCATGATCCCAAAATTACTCAAACCATGTAAAATAATAGAAATAGAACCTTGATATTAGGGTACCTCGCATTGATTTCCCACTGGTTATTGAGAACATCCTACATGTTAGACCTCCCCCACATACCCTGTTGTGGTTCCACTTCCACCCCCAACAACAACCATATGGGTCATCCCAACCGTACATTCATCCCACCCACAAACACCTGATCCACCCTAAAAACACATAACCAAGACATTAAAAACATGGGACATAACAACTACTACCATTCCTGATGATACCTGGGCTAGAACGACCATTACCATGCCTGAAGAGACCTGGGCCTCATCATGAAGACACTCGGGAAAGAAACCATCCAACACACACCTGGGCCAACCACCACAACACCACCCTGCCTGAAGAGTCTTAGGCCTTAATAATCCTTATGATTTAATATCCTTCCCCAAAGAATCTTAGAATACTTGGAAGAGGGAGTAGAAAGGAGTTAATATCCATCAACTCATATGATTGTTGGGGAAAACACCCCCCCCCACATGAAAATGGGTGTGTTTGGAATGAAGTGATCAATATGAGAGGGGTTTGTATAAGAAACACAAGAACATATCTTATAAAAATATTCAATCAAGCAATTAACCCAACCAAAGGGTTCCTAAACAGACAATTGGTTCATACACCACCACTCTTGCTGATATCTCAGCATGCACAAATATGCAATAGCCACAAACAGAACAAAACCCATTTCTGGAAAACAAGTCCCTGATTTTACCCATTATCATTTTCATGTCCAATTGATTCCTATTAAAACATTACTCAACTACTTTTATATTAATGGGAATAACCAAAATCCAAAATAAAAACTAAACAAAAAATGGCCATGCATGATTTGAAGCATTCACACATAGTTCTCTTTTAATGTCACACCAAAAAAATAGATCTATGAGATCCCACAAAGTACTGGAACCAAACTGAGCCCCAACATAGTGGATCCATATGGACACTATAAAGGTCTGGAATTTCAATATAATTGTTTTTAATATATGGTAATTTTACGAGTCTATGAAAATTGAAGGCGCGTGATTCCGAGGCACGGTGTGCCCGGAATGAATTTCTTAACTTTTTTTCAGGTAAGTTCAGTAAATGTACGAGCGGGTTTTTGTAAATTTTGGACCAATGCTCGGAATAGAAACTTGAGGTCACCGTGGAACTCACATCACCGGTATTCTCTTAAAGGGACCTTCACCTCAAATGCAGTAGGTCGAGGGGGAAAGATAGTTTTTCACTTTTTTGTGGAAAAAGAAAAAAATAATTTTTTTTAAAATTTTTATTTTTATTTCAAACTCCCATGTGAAATCTATGGAGGTGGGGACCACCGTGCTTAAAACCTCCCAATTTGAATTCTAGTGGTGGGGACCACCTAAACCCATTTTATTGTAGAAAACTTCTCAACTTCCCTAAATCAATTATGCCAACTCCCCATTTAATTGTTGGATCCAAATAACAATTAATGAGATGTGTCAGCATTTTAATTGTGCCAACATAATTGATCTACTTAATTAGAATTATGTTGGATTTTCATTTTTTGTGGAATTTGGGAAAGGGTTGGAAAAGGAAAATTGGGAAAGAACCTTAGAGGGATTCTTCATCCTCCAACTAAGAACACAGTCTGAAATTGATGAACGAGGACAATGTTTGAGCCGACTTTAGAAGCGTCTTGAGGAAGAGATGAATGCAGAACCCCCAACGACTTCGTCTCCTTCCTTGGAACCTTTGTCCACAAACCTCTAAGGTAGGGGTTTAATTATGTGTGATTATTGATTCCCATGTTCTTCCCTTCGAAATAATGAATGCAGATCAACTATCTAACTAGCTGATTTGCGGATGATTTCTTTTTGCGGGTTTTGGAATAATCATTGCTTGAGGTTGTAGGGTTTAACGTTCCTCATAAAAGATTTATTTTTCCGCTTGCTACCACCCTAATGCAGTGGGTGTGAGCGAAATGAACATGGCCTAACCTCTCTGTATTTTTCATGAGGTATTTTTGTGTTCCTCTAAATAGAATAAGGCGGCGACTGGTGCCGACACACGGAACTGGTGTGAATCAGAAATGGAATTCGTCACACCGCCAGTCATGATGAAGGAGACAGTGCAACCACGGCCATCCCATTCCACACCGCGGCCCTCATGCCACCCTGTGGCCCTAGAGCCACCCTGCGACTCTTACTCCGCCCCGTTTCCCCTATGATGCACTGCACCGGACCGTAGCCCCTGCGGCACCCCATGGGCCCCGCGTCACACCATGGATGCCCCGCTGCACCGTGGCCCGCCACCCAGGACAGGTAGCTCAAGCTGGGCCACCCAGCGTGGGCCAGACTAGACCTAGCGGGCAGGGCTGTGTCAGACCCAATGGAAAGGGTCAACCCAAACAAGGTTGGGTCAGCCCATGCCGGGCCAGGCTGGGTCAGTCCGACCAGGTCGGACCAGACCCGGGCTATCTTTGACCCATTTTCTCTCTATCGGCCTTAACTTTGGTATAGGTCGACCGTTTGACAAACCAGCATAGGCACCGAAAACCTTGGAGTGAGACAGACCTTTTGGTACACCCCACTTTAGATTCAGATTATGTTGATATATAGTCGGGTTGGATCAGGCACGAATCCAACGAGGACCTCAGGACTAAAAGGCAAATAACTTATAGACTGGGTGTCTGATTGATTCACTTTCTGTTGTGTTGAATCATATTTGATGTGGAGGCCCTTTGGGATACATCTTCATGGGAATTCATGGTAGTTGTAATATCGAATAGTGGTTGAGGATCAGACCCACACAGAGACTCGAATGAATAGTGTGGGAAACCTGTAGCTGGTTGTGATGATGTACTAGGATCATGTGTGGGTCTGACGATGTATTGACAATGTAAAAGGATCATGTGTCGGTTTGGCGATGTAGTGACGATGTACTAGTATCCTGTGTTTATTTGAAGATGTAATGATGACATACGAGGATCTTGTAAGGGTCTGATGACATACTGATGATGTACTCGGATCCTGTGTGGGTCTGACGACGTACTAATGATGTACTAGGATCCTGTATGGGTGTGACGACATACCGACTATGTACTAGGATCTTGTGTTGGTATGAAGATGTACAAGGATCCTATGTGAGTCTAACAAGGTACTAGGATCTTGTATGGGTCTGAAAATGTAATACGAACCTATGTGGGTCTGATGATGATTTATGATCCTTCATGGTTATGCCTCTTAATAGAGTAAGATGAATTAGTAGTTACATCTAATCATCTCTACTACTATACATAAGTTATACCTAGAGTGAACTGAGTCTGTACATATCTGGTACATATCCTTCGTGGTAATACCATGGCGGTATTCTTCAGTGTGGCGTACCTATGTAGTACTTACCTTCGTGGTATTACTTCCGTTGTGGAACAGTTCAGCTTTGGGCCAATGAGTCGGGCCTTGTGTTTCCTCATGATTGAGATGGGATTTCATGATAACTTCGGTATATGTATGGGCATATACCTAAGTAGTATTTTTAGTTTTTTTCATGCATTATTTTTTATCCTATGTGGATTTTTTTGCGACCTTGAGGGTCTTGGGGTCCATAATGAGTACTGTTATACTCACCCTTGCACGGGTTATGCCCACACCTCATTGTGTTTGGTGGAGACGATGCACAATGATGACTGAGGATGAGAGTACCCGGACTAGAGATAGCTCGAAGGTGGACCTAGATGAGGAATACTATAGTGACAAACATTCGAGAGCTGTACCTAACCTTCAGTTTGCATCCTTGGCAGGAGATCAGAGGAGCTGCTCCAGTTTACATGTACTTTCTGTCTCTTGTACTTTCTAGTTGGGCTTGTATTATGACCCCTTTTATAGGTTGTACTCACTATGTTTACTATTCAGTTTACTTGATATCATATCTTGTTGTGTTCTTGGTTGCGTGTGTTACAGGTTATAAAGGAAATTCCTTCCCAGTTTTAAGGAATATTCCTTCGGTTCTAGTCGCAAGCCCGTAGCCTATAGAAGGCGGTCTTGAGTTAGTCATATCAAGGGCCCCGAGAGATGAGTCATGAAAAATTGGTTTCAAAGGAGACAGTGGTACAATATAACATAGTACTTTTATCTTTTTAATGAAAATAGTTTTAAGTGTAGTGATTGTGGTTATCAGTTTAGGGATCCAGTGTTGGTGTGGTAGCAGACATATCCATACACCAAGACCCTAACATCTGATTTCTGACTTAGTGCACAAAAACACTGATTGTGTGTGTGTTTTGAAGAGTTTTCTTTGTGATCCCTTTGAGTCAGCTCACTAGGTATAACTTATTGACCTTGGCGTACCTATTTCTTTTCGGGATGCCTCCACAGGTATAGCTAGCTTCGGTTTCAGATATAGTACACATTGATATCCCACTAAGCAACGAGGCCTCGGTGTAGGGCCCTCTTCTAGTAGAGGCACCAATGGAAGCACCAGTGGTACCATTACCTATTTGGCCACCGATGCCACTAACCCTAGCAGTAGAGGCAGTACGCCTCTTGAGCACGTTTCTCAAGTTCCTGCACCAGAGGCCACCCATGTTCAGGGGAGAGATAGACCCACAGGCAGTAGAGGATTGGCTAGAGTCTATGGTTAGAGTTTTCCAACTGGTAGGGTCACCAGTTGATATCATGGTGATCCTTGAACCCATTATTCTACAGGAAACAATAGGCATATGGTGGATATTGATGCTCCAGGTTCACGAGAAGGTGATGCTTCTCAAGGAATACTTTGAGAGCATGTTTTGGGAAGAGTTTGTCCCAATGACCATTCTCGTAGTGTGCATTCAGGAGCTACTTCATCTGTTACATGGCATCATGACTATGCCTCAGTACTCTGTGAGGTTTATCGAATTCACATGATACTCCACTGATATGGTGGGAGACCCATTCTTCAGGGCTTGGACCTTCGAGAAGGGGATCAGGCGAGAGATCAGGGCATCAATGATTTCTCCCCACATCCCGACATAGGAGGGGGTGTTAGAGTGAGGCCTCTTGGTGGAGAGTTTTCTTGCTGAGCAGTCACCACCTACGAGACCCACCGCTGGACATCACGTATTCGAGTCTTCTATAGTTGGCAGCAGACAGATGTCACAGAGGTCTAAGAGGACCAAAACTATCGGTGGATGGCTACAAAACTTAGGATCGATTTTTCGGGGTACAGGAGACAGAACCAGTCTTGTGAGTAACATGCAGTGTTTCACATGCGGTGGATAGGGTCACATGGTCTGTGACTATTCAAACCACCTTAAGGATGATCATCATACGGTCAAGGGACTGCCCAGATAGAGACAAAGATCCAACCGAGGAGGTCTTAGGGAGCAGGCGGTCATGGCAGAGGAGCTGGCCGTGCAGCTGGCAATGGGTGACGATTCGAGATACTACCTCCACCACCACCAGGATGTCCACCCCGACAACAAGGAGTAGGTGGATAAGGGAGACCTCAGCTCCAGGCAGCTGAGGCCTATGATCACATTGCTCCAAAGATGATATGAGGTACAATCTATGTCTATTCTACCTTAGATGTAGCACTTATAAACACAGGGTCCAGTCATACTTTTATTGCCACTTACCTCGTTTTGTGCTCAGAGATTCCGACAGAGCCATTGAATCGATTAATAGAGCTAGAGACTCTTATGTTATTCGATTCAATGATTATGCACTGGTGCTGTCAGTGTGAGCCTAGTCTAGGAGGTGAGAGCTTCGGCTGTGATATCCTAGTAGCATCATCGAGGACTTATGATGTCATCTTGGGTATGGAATGGTTATCTAAATTCCATGCTCAAATTGACTGTATTAGGCGCGAAGTGCGGTGTATCCACACGGATGGGACTAGGTTTAGCTTCACCGGGGAGAAGAAAGCCTTTACAGCATAAGATGGACTTACTCAGAGGAGGGTGCAGCTGATTACTCATGAGCTGGCTGGCCTTACCCTCAGATCAGTTGATGTGGAGAGTCTGCGCTATCCTTAAGTGGTGGACCAGTGCACTGATGTCTTTATTGACTATGTTCCGAGTCCACCTCCTTAAAGAGAGGCGGACTTTAACATTGACTAGTACCATAGGATGACATCGATATCTACAGAAGCGTATCTAATGGATCCTGCAGAGCTTCATGAATTGTGGTTACAACTGGAGTACTTACACGGGAAAGGGTTCATTCGACCTATCGTTTTTCCATGGGATGTCCCGATATTGTTTTCTAAGAAGGAAAATGCGAGCTTGAGTCATTGTGTTGGATATCGATGCCTGATCCAGGTGATCGTGAAGAAAAATTACCCACTCCTAATAATCGACGACCTCTTTGATCTGCTAATGGGAACACGATGGTTCTCGAAGATAGACTTCAGATCAGGTTGTCACCAGCTCAGATTATGAGATGAGGATGTATAGAAGGTAGCTTTCAGATGTCGGTATGACCACTATGAGTTTTTGGTTATGCCATTCGGTGTAACCAATTCTCCAATAGTGTTCATGAGACTCATGAATAGGATATTTCATCCATACCTTGATCACTTTATAGTAGTCTTAATCGACCACATTCTGATCTACTCAGCTACCGAGGAGGAGCATACCGATTATTTGTAGGTAGTATTGGACACACTCCGAGAGCACCATCTTCATGTTATACTCTCTAAGTGCTAGTTCTGGATCCGAGAGACACAATTTCTTGGTCATGTCATCTCAGAAGCTGTAGTTGTGGTAGATCTAGTGAAGGATGAGGAAGTACATGCTTGGGAGCCACCCAGGAGTGTGATAGAGGTACGATATTTCCTGGGTTTGGATGGATACTACCAGAGGTTTGTGCCAGATTTCTCCAGAGTTGCAGCACCTTTATTAGCATTGATGAAGTAGGGGAAACCCATCGTGTGGTCGGAGAGATTCCAGCAGAGTTTTCAAGATATGAGGTTGTGGCTGACTAGTGCCCCAATTTTTTGGCTACTAGAGAAAGGTTTAGGTTATGAAGTTTACTATGACGCATCAGGGACAGGTCATGGATGTGTCTTGATGTAGGATCCAGCAATGATAGCACATGGTTCTTGACAGTTGAGACGGTATGAGTAAAACAATGCTACCCATGACCTGGAGTTAGCAGTAGTGGTGTTTTCCTTGAATATGTGGTGACATTACATGATGGGTGATCATTTTACAGTTTAATCGAATCACAAGAGTGTTAGGTATATCTTATCATAGAAGGACATGAACCAGAGGCAATGATGTTGCCTTGAGTTATCCAAGATTATGACTTCGAGAAAGTCTATACTCTTGGAAAGGGGAAAATTGTAGAAGATGCACTCAGCAGGAGAACTGGTATATAGCTGCTAGGTGAGTCGACAGAGCAACTGACCGCTTTACAGATATCCTTTTTGGTTCAAGATGGAGTAGATTTTATTCAGTCTCATATAGTCACTCCACCACTTCTTCAGTTAGTCAAGGAGGTGTAGTGTGAGGAAACTGACTGCGAGGCTCAACGTGCTCAAATATCTATAGGATAGGCACATGATGGATTTTTTGAAGGTGGGTAGCATGTCATCCTATTCAGAGGACGTACCAGAGAACTAGTGTCGCTTTAGGAGGAAGTGTTGAGGGAGTTCCGCACATCTCCTCTAGCGGTACATCCAGGAAGGGAAAATATGTACCAGGATCTCCGAAGAAAACACTGGTGGATGGGAATAAAGAATAATTATCATATTTTGTCTTTCGGTGCCTCACTTGTCAGAAAGTGAAGGCAGATCATCATGTACCATTAGGCATGGTTCAACCTTTAGAGGTGCCAGAGTGGATGTGGGATGAGATATCCATGGACTTCGTGACAGGACTTCCAGTTACATCCAGAGGTCATGATTCTATTTGGGAGATCATCGTCCAACTCACCATGTTGGCCCACTTCCTATCGAGTAGAGAGTATGATTTAGTAGAGATATTGGGACGCCTATATGTGTAAGAGATTGTCCAGCTACATGGAGTACCCTTGATGATTGTCTCCGACCATGATTCAAGTTTCACTTACCGTCTATGGAGGGGTTGCAGGAGGCTTTTGGGATGCAACTTTGTTTGGGCACCGCCTACCATCCTCAGACGAATGGCCAGAATGAGCGGACCATTCAGATCCATGAGAACATGTTGCATGCATGCGTCCTCGACTTCTGTCGCAGTTGGGAGGATCACATAACTTTAGTGGAGTTTTCATACAACAATAGCTATCACTCCACAATTTCGATGGCACCTTTTGAGACATTGTATAGGTGACCTTGCAGATCACCTATGTGTTGGATTGACCTAGGGGAGTCATCACTTGTGGGACCAAAGATTGTATGGGCTACCACAAAGAAGGTGTAGATCGTCCAGGAGGGGATGAAAACTGCAAAGAGCAGGTAGAAGTCTTATGCTGATAGGAGATGGAGACCGCTGGAGTTCGTGGATAGCGACCACGCCATTTTACGAGTCTCACCTCGATGTGGTTTGAAAAGATTTGGCTGGGGTGGTAAGTTACCTCTGAGGTTCATTGGACCATTTCAGGTCCAAAAAATTGATGTCGGGTTGGATTACTGCTTAGCACTTCCCCCTCAGTTGCACCGGGTGCAGGAAGTCTTCCACAAATTCCAGATGATAAGATACGTTCACGCCCCATCTCACGTCATCAACCATAGAGAGATGGACATTGACGATGGTGCAATGTTTTTGGAGGTTCTAGTGGATATTGAGGATCTATAGGAGGGGGTTCATCATGGTCAGTTGATGCCTCTTGTGTGTATTCCCTAGAAACACGAGGACCTACAAGAGAGCACATTGGAGTGGGAGGCTCATATTCATGCTTAGTTCCCCCACATGTGTTTCTAGTTTTTGTGATGTGGATTTTGGGGAAACAAAGCCCTAAGGTGGGGAGAATGTAATGACCCAGAATTTCCAATTTTTTTTAATATATAGACATTTTATGAGTCCGTTAAAATTGACGGTGCGAGATTCCGAGGCCCGACGTGTCTGGAATGAATTTATAAACTTTTTTACGGGTACGTTCAGTAAACGTACGAACAGGTTTTTGGAACTTCTGAACCGATGCTTGGAATTGAAATATGAGGGCACCGTTGAATATGTAGTGGTGGTATTCTCTTAAGGGGACCTTCACCTTGACCATAGTAGGTCGAGGGTGAAAGATAGTTTTTCACTTTATTTGTGGAAAAAGAAAAAAATAAAAATTGTTTAATATTTTTATTTTTATTTGAAACTACCATGTGATGGTTATGGAGGTGGGGACCACCATGATTAAAACCTCCCAATTTGAATTCTAGTGGTGGGGACCACCCAAACCCCTTAAATGGAATAAAAACTCTCAACATCCCTAAATCAATTATGCCAACTCCCCATTTAATTGATGTATCCAAATAACAATTAATGATATGTGTCATCATTTTAATTGTTCCAACATAATTGATCTAATTACCTAAAATTATGTTGGACTCTTCATTTTTGGTGGAATTGGGGAAAGGGTTGGCAATGGAAAAATGGGAGTGAACCTTGGAGGGATTCTTCATCCTCCAATGAATAATGAAATCTGGAATTGAAGAATGAGGATGATGTTTGTGCTGACTTCTGAGGCGTCTTGCAGAAGCGACAAACACCGACTCCCCAACAACTTCATCACCTTCATCGTGACCTCGGTCAATAAACCACTGAGGTAGGGATTTAATAATGCGTGATTATTGATTCCCGTGTTCTTCTCTTCTAAACAATGAACGCAGTTCAACTCTCTAACTAGTTGATCAACGAATGGTTTCTTTTTTCAGGTTTTAGAATAATCATTGCCAAAGGTTGTAGGGTTTGACGTTTTTCATACAATATTTTTATGCTGCTTTCTATAGGCCTAAAACGGAGGGTGTGGACCAAACAAACATGGCCTGACCTCTCCGCATTTTTCTTGAGGTTTCAATTGTGTTCCTTGCTATGGAAGAAGGCGGCGACTGGTGGCGGTGTATTGCACTAGTGGGTATCGGATACAGCGGTCAGCCTACTGCCGGCCGCGACGACGCTGACGGCGTAACAAAGCCCCCCCCCCTCGCCGCACAGTGGTCGCCCCGTGCCGCACCATGGCCCACGAACCGCCCCACGACCCTCACATGGCCTTCGTGCTGCCCCGCGGCCCTCACCCTACCACACAGTCCCCTCCGCCGCCCCGCGGCCCTCGCGCCACCCCACGGCCCGCGCCCCGCATCCTGTCCCTCACGCCGCCGCACAGACCCTGCATTGCACCGCAACCCACACACCGCCCGACGGACACCACACCGCACCGCGGCCCTTGTCCCGCCCTGTGGACCCCCCGCCGCACCATGGACTAGGTTCCGCCACATGCCGCCTACGCCCCCCCCCCCCCCAACCCCTGTGGCCCTCGTGCCACTGTGCAGACCCCCGTGTAGCACTGTGGCTGCCCCGCCGCACCACGGGCCACCCAGCGCGGGCCGGACCGAACCCAGCAGGTCAGGCCAGGTCAGTCTGACTGGGTCGGAGGAGTCCTGGGCCAGCTTTGACCCATTTTCATTCTATCAGACATAAATTTGGCACCAATGACCATTTGACGAACAGTTAGCGGCACCAGAATCCTTGGAGCATGACAGACCTTTTGGTACACCCCAATAGAGATTCAGATTAAGTTGGGTATGTTTGGGTTAGATCGATCACGAACCTAACCGGGCCCTCAGGACTAGAAGGCTAATAAAATATAGATCGGGAATCCAATTGATGCACCATCTATTGTGTTGAGACTTCATTGAAATGACGGTCCTTTGGGATAATTCTTGGTGGGACTTCGTGGAAGTTTGAGTATCGACCAGTGGCTTGAGGAGCTGACCCACCCGAAGACGAGAAAGCTTGGTGTCGGAACCCTGTAGCTGGTTATGATGATATATTAGGATCCTATGTGGGTGTGAAGACGTACTGACGATGTACTAGGATCCTTTGTGTGTCTGAAGACGTACTAACGGTGTACTAGGATCTTGTGTGGGTCTGACAATGTACTGACGATGTTCTAGGATCGTTTGTGGGTCTGACGATGTACTGACGATGTACTAGGATCCTGTGTGGTTCTGATGACGTAATGACAATGTACTGGGATCCTGTGTGGGTATTATGATGTACTGAAAATGTAATTGAATCTTTTGTGGGTCTTATGATGTACTAGGATCATGTGTGGGTATAACTACGTAATGACGATGTACTAGGATCCTGTGTGGGTCTGAAAATGTACTGATGATGTACTAGGATCCTGTGTGGGTCTAATGATGTACTAGATCCTGTGTGGGTCTGACCAGGTACTACAATCTTGTGTGGGTCTGATGATGTACTATAATCCTCTATGGGTCTGATGATGATTTAGGATCCTTCATGGGTATGTCTCTTAACAGAGTATGATGAATGAGTTGTTACATCTGATCATCACGAATACTATAACAAATTCCTACCAAGAGTGAGTTGTGTCCATACCTGTGTGGTACTTTTCCTACATGGTAACTCCTTGGTTTTATTCTTCAGTGTGGCATACCTGTGTGGTACTTTCCTTCATGGTATTCCTTCCTTTGTGGAACAGTTGAGCTTTGGGATAATCAGTCTGGCCTTGTGTTTCCTCATGAATTAGATGGGATTACTTTATAACATAGGTATCTGTATGGGCATATACCAAAGTAGGGTTGTAAGTTTTTTTCATGAATTTTGGTTTATCCCTTGTGTATTTTGTGATACCTAGAGAGTCTCAGGGACCCTACTGAGTATCATTATACTCACCCCTGCATGGGATATGCCCGGACCACGTTGTGTTTGGTGAAGATGACGGACAACGCTGACTGATGACGAGAGTACCAGGAGTGGAGGTAGCTCAAAGGTAGACCTTAGACAAGGCATACCTCAGAGACGACCATTCAAGATATGTATCTACCCTTCAGGTGGGATCCTTGGAAGAAGATCACATGAGTTGTTCAAGTTTACTTGTACATTCATTCTCTTTTACATTCTATTTGGTCTTGTATTCTGGCCCCTTTTACTTACTGTACTCACTCTTTTTCTTATTCAGTTTACTTGAGTTTGTATCTTGTTGTGTGCTTGGTTGTGTGTGTGGCAGGTTATAAAGGCAATGCCTTCTCAGTTTTAGGGAATATAGCTTTGGTTCTAGTCGACATCCCCTAGCCTATGGAATGTTGGCATGGTGTAGTCACGAAATGGGCCCCAGGGTATAGGTTTTGGTAGCCACCAATTCACCAACCAACAACTATAGAAACAGAGGTCCATTCCCTTTTCATGTCCCCTTCATCTCATCAGATAGAAAAACCATACATATCACCAGAGAAAAGATAGATGTTTCCAAAATTATCCAACACCATTAAAAAAGTACATTCTTTTCGTTTGGTTAACCGTGCGATCACACATGGGATCTTGTCCATGGGGAATCCATTTAATCAACCATGTTTATGTTATTAACCAGTTTCAATGTTACAACCATTTATACAAAAAATCATCTAGGAAATAGAGCTTCATTATTGTGCATGAAATAACCACCAACGACCATAATTTTCAGTGGAAATAATTCCATAATCATCACAACATAAACATAATGTTAACATAGAAACATCAAAATCATCATGACCACCCCTTTATTCATTAAAAGGTCCATTAATTATCATTATTAAATTTGGTTTTATCTTTATCTGAAAGGATCATCATCATACCCACCCTGCATGATGCACATTTAAATAGAGATGAAGGAAAACCCCCTAGCTGGATGATCAAGGATCGATGTTTCCTACTCACACCAAGAATGATGGTCACAGGAGAAGCAGGAAAAACTCTACAATGGCTAAGAAGAAAGGTCTCCAGCATGTGTAGATGACTCATCTCCTTTGGATGTACTTCAAGGGAATCTAAAGAAAACAAAAGAGACAGAGGTATAAGATCTTGATTATAAAGGCTCGATCCAATAGTTACAGGATATGCCATTTACAAGTGCTTGAAATATAGGTCATGGCATGACCATGTGGGTGGGATGTTTCACATATATCATTAATTGAGATTTATTAATACTTCTTGGAAATGGTGGAGCTGACTGGTTGGAGTTAATATGATTCATTTAAACAGAGAAAAATAACATGTCTCAAGGCCTAAATGGAATCAAAAATATTGTTTGACACCAAGGAAAAAGGCCACACGTTTTGGTAAATGAGGGTCACTCCACTCTTAGTGGATTTAAGACATCATTTATGGGCTTAAAATGACCTTAATCCACTTTAAAAGGGTATGAACACTTAATGGAGGCATTAAGGGAAAACTGGGGAAAGAACCCCAACACCCCCACACCTGTACTATTTGGGTGGACATTGATCGGTGAGATGTCGATCAGTGAGAATGATTGATGAAAAGACGATCAGTTAGACATCAATTAGTGAAACTGATTGGTGACACCACTACGACACCCTTCCACTGACACTGACGCCCTTCTGGCTCACCAATGGTTTTCTGGACACCCCAAACACCAAAATTTGACAATGTAATGGACCATGAATGTTCGGGACACCCAAAAAACCATAATTTGACAAAATAATAGACCATGAATGTCTAAAAAATTGTATCATATAACCATCAAAACAATTATTTTCCTCAATAATTAATAGTAATCTCAAACAAAACAAAGTTGTTTGAACAACCACATGCTACAATACCTATCAAGGATAAACCACACCGATTTGTTCAAATGTTGGAACAAATCCTCAAAATCCAGGAACTCCTCTCTTATCTATATCCTGAGAAACAATTAAAATAATTAGTAGCCACACAAAACAAATTCCACACCATCTAGACATATAGATTATGTATTTCCTTCCTCCATGTCAGTATACTACCCACTTTGGGCGTCATTGACTCGCCTACATGGGTTTAATCACATCCACATTAGTGCCTGTTGAAAATGGATTGGGTTATCTCCTCCCCACAGTTAGGACTTTTCACACACATTCAATATATAATGGAAAACTCTCATCTCATAACCAAACTAGGTAATCATTACATAACAACAATTTACAAAAAAATAACATCAAGGAAGGCTCAGAACATCAACCCAAAAAAAGTCTAGGTATTGGGCGTGCATCTGAGCTTCTTAATCCTATGTAATCTTCTCGAGGGCACCGTGCCTCTACAACACATGATTCAAAGGGATGGTCCACCATGAAAGCACCTTCTCCTTTTGATCCTCGATCCTTACTGGTCTCTCCATGAATGTAGTTTCATCCCCTATATCCAAATCTCCCTAGTCAATGATACGGGATTCATCATGTAAATATCGATGAATATGGGAGATGTGGAAAACATCGTGGAATTTTTTTAACTAAGGTGGAAAAACAAGCTAATATTCCACATCACTTACATGCCAAAACACATTGAAATGCCTAATGAACCTAGGATATATCATTCTCCCCTTGTCGAAACTTCTCTACCCAGGTTGAGGGGAATCCTTTAAGAACACATGGTCTACATTCTGGAACTCCTAGGGCCTCATCCTATGATCGGTATATGAGTTATACCAGTCTTGGGATTCTATCATCCTATACCACACAATATGATCCTTATCCCTTGTGCTCTACGCTACCTCTGGCCCAAGAACACTTCCTCCTCTACCTTGGTCTAGCACACTGGCAAATGATATGGCCTCCCGTAAAAGGAATATCGTGCCAATATCAATGTGATAGCTATTATTGTAAGAAAACTATAATAAGGGAAAATGACATACTAATGATCCATTGAAATCCAAGACACATGCCCATAGAATATCTTCCAACATCTGGATGGTCCACTCTTTCAACCCATCTGTCTGGGGGTGGAAAGTGGTGTTCAGGTGTAGATGGGTCCCAATAGAATCCTGCAATCCACCCCAGAATCATGAGGTAAGTAGTGAATCTAGATCCAAGACTATGGACTGAAAAACATCATAAAACTACACCACCTCATCCAACTGTCACTGTTCTAATTCATCCCCCATAGTTGACTCCTTGATCACCAGGAAGTGAGCTGATTTCATCATCCAATATACAACTCTCCAGATAGCATAGCAGCCTCCCTGAACCCCAGGTAGTCATGTGAAAAAATCCAATGAGATGTCATCCCACATCCACTCGAGAACATATAAGGGATGAAAAAAATCATAGTATGTGATCTTTATCCTTCACCTGCAGAAACACTAGGCACCTTGCCACAAACCTACCACTGCCCATTTCACCCCAGGTCACCAAAACTGCTCCCTTAGGCCTCGGTACCTCTTGGAAACTCCTGTGTGTACCTCTAGGGGGTGAGTTATGAATCTCATGGAGAACTCCCTCACACATCACCTCTTGTAAAAAAACATCCCACAATAATGATTCTGATTCTGACCATCCTCCGACCTCACTTCTACAGAATTTCCCTGGTCAACCCAATCACGCATCACTTCACTCTTTGAGTCTCCCCATTGAGACTCATCCACCATCCACAATAGAGAGTACTTCATTTCCATCTGAAATATATACCTTCTATCACCATACACCATTTCATCCAGGTGTAAGGAAGCCAACACCTCCATCATCTTCCTAGAATCCAAATATTCCCAAAAAACTTCACTTTGTGACTTCATGATCATGGAATCAACCACACCATTTCCATTACCTACAGTGTAAGAGATCTCGTTGTTGTAGTCCTAAAGAAACTCTATCCACATTCGTTGATGCATGGTTAGGTCCCTCTATTTAATGAAATGCCTCAAAATCTTCTGATATGTGATGAACACAAAGTGCTCCCCATTGAGGTAATCTCGTCACATCTTCAATGTGAACACTACTACCACTAGCTCTAGATCATGGGTGGAATTGTTACGCCCAAGAGTACATAACTTCCTAGACCCATAAGAGATCACTCCCCCCCTGCCCCATCAGAAAAACCCCAATAAATGACCATAAACATCACATAAAACCTCAAACAACAATCATTCAAATGGAAAATAGAGTACTGGAGAACTGACCAACCATTCCTTCATATAGTTGAATGCTTCCTGACACTGCTCACTCTACACAAATGTCTGTTCCTTTCTGGTCAAAGATGTCAAATGAGCTGAAACTCGAGATTAGTCTAGTATAAACTACTAATAATAGCTTTCATGAACAAGAAAACTACAAGCTAATATAATGTTCTTAGGTTCTTCCAAAGAAACAACTACTTAAACCTTTGAATAATCCACTGTAACCCCTTTTTGAGAGACCATGTGTCCAAGCATTTTCACTTCTCATGTCATGAAATTTCACTTGGACAGCATCCCAAATAGATGGGGGTGTTGAAGGATCTCCAAGACCATCATGAGGTGCTTAGTATGCTCGTCCTCTGATCTTTAGTAGAAAATGATTTCTTCAATGAAAACCACAACTAACTGGTCATGAAACTCATGGAAAATTGAATTAATGATCCCCAAGAACACAGTAGGTGTGTTCGTAACACCGAACATCACGACTAAGAACATGAAGTTCACATACAAACACCTGAAAGTAGTCTTCAGGATATCACCATATTTCACACATATCTGGTGACACCCAAACCACATATAGATCTTTGATATCCAACCTTCTCCCCTCAACTATTCAAAGAGATAACTTATCCTTAGGAGAGGGTAACTGTTCAGGATCATTACCTGATTCAGTCTCTGGTAGTCTATGCACATCATGAGACAAAAAAATTCCCTCTTTGTGAACAAGACTAGATCAACCGATTGTGACAAACTGTGTCAGACAGAACCCTTCTTTATCTAATCATCAATATAGATATGCAACTCTTGTAACATAGAAGAAACCATTTGATAAGATCTCATTCAAATCATACAGACACCTAGATGTTAGTCTATCCTGAACTCAACATAATTTCAAGGGGGTTGAGACACCACCCTCTTGGGAAAAACGTCCAGGAAATATTTGATAACTCTTGGAACTTCCATCATCTCTGCATGAACTGATTCTGATAACAGCTTGGCCAATATTGAAAAAAGATCCTCCACAGACTGGCTCCCCACCCAACAACTTTGTTTTCCAACAAAGCCACATGCCGACGATCCTCGTCGGAGAACATGACTCTTCTTTGGAAGAAATAGATAATATCATGCATAAAAAACTACCATTTGATGCCTCGGATGACATATTATGGCTACATTTTCAGAAGAAGTAGGTCCCTACTAGAATGATGCATCCCCAACAGCAGTCTGCATCCTCGAGAAACATCAGACATGCTTGTCTGACTCCCAACTATAATACTCATTATCAGATATATGGAGAGTCTCTATACAGCTAGGCCCAAGGAATGGGCTAGACCAGGTTTAACAAAGGAGTGTGAAGCTCCTGAATGAAGGATGGCACAAATAAGAGTACTAAAAAAACTGATCATACCTCAAATGACCTCTGGTTTTGCGGGATGTTCTACCTATTTGGCGTGAAACTTCCCATGCCCAGCTCTAATTCCCCTCGGCTATCAGTCGCCTCCACGATCACGCACTAGTTGAGGTCCCTGAGGAGATCCATGAGTTTGGCCACCTCTTCCACCGTCCACCCTTAGTGGAGTGGGATGTCACTGTCCCTATTGTTATTGAAAAGGTCTTACTAAAAATTGCTACTGCTACAGTGGGCACTGAAACTTTCCACCCCCATTGTAATGAGCTTGAACTGTGCGCGACATTGGATCTTACCAAAAACTCCACAAGAAAATAACCTCGGTCCTAGACCCATTGTGAAAGGGTGAGGACTAAGAGATTGAAAATGGAACAGCTGGGGCGTGCTCCACACCGGCCGAAACCTAGAAGGTCCGGATACTGGAGGCTTGCTACAGATAACCTTCTCATTTTACTAGCTCAACTGGTTTCCCCCTCAAGAAACACCTCCGAACATCTGTATCCTATATACCACCTCAACATCCTTTAGAAACTCCAAGTACGTCGGTAGAGTAAAAGGAGTAACAACATAGTGAAGGGAAGGTCAAAGTGCCTCCTCTAAGCATCCTTCTAATGACTCGTCATCCATGAAGAGGTCTAGAGTGAAACAAAGGAGACCCATGAACTTGATCCCCAACTCCCTTACCAACATACTCCCTTGCTTTAGGGAGAGCAGATCTTGGATCTTTTGAGCCTTCATCGTAGAAGAAAGGAATTCCTCCTAAAACTAATTTTGAGAGTCATTCCAAAAAATATCAGTCCCCACCTTCTCTATAAGGTATTACGTCCACCACTGACATTCTTCTGACATAATTCGAATTACATCCATTGGAACCCAATACTCTCTATGAGTGAAAATCAATGTAAAGGTGATCTCTATCTCTTCATGCCAACCCTATGTCTCTAAGTCGGAAAAATTTCCATCGTATATCCCGAGGGTCTACCACTAGAACAAACGTAGAGTCTTCTACACATTATAGTCCTCTTCCTCTCTGTCAATCCTCTACTAATCAACCTGATCATCCTCCTGGGCCTCGATCGCCCCCACTACTCATGGACATCATGTGGGTTCCATGGAAACAAGGTAAACAAGGAATGAAAAAACCCATATTATTATAGAAGAATCCTTTTAAATTTTGATTAAATTTTTTTTTAATTTCAATTCTACAAACCCCCAAGACATATATGAACACATGTCATTATTTGGTATGTACCTTTCCTAGGGTCTCCACCCTGAAATCAGTATAGCCTCACCTGGTCGTTTGGTAGGAACCAATTCTTTGCATCAGATCACGAGGGAGGGGGGGGGGGGGGGGGTTAAATCATGTGTCCTAGATGGTATTCCCTAGACTATTTCACACACCATGATTTTCTAACACTGTTTCTATACCATCCCATGAAATCCTCACTAATCATATCTTTGAACTCCATACTATCTCTCAACCATCACCTCTAATACCATTCTATCACGACCCACTGTCACTAAGATGAGGGAAGGGACAACAAACTTCGAGACCCTTCCTTCTTCAAGTTTAGGGAGAGATAATGACCACCAAGTCCCTCTTTCAATAGGCATCGGAGTGGAGACTACCACCAAGGGTATGGAATATTGGGTAATATGGAATGAATCACCCCTTTTATATAAAAATATTTGGAGATATGATGGGAAAACAATAAAAAACCTGAAGACTAAAAGTAAAATTAAATACAAAAAATGAATTCTCATATTCATGTTCGAAATAAAGTGATAAAAAGTACCAGAAAAACTCTAGAAAAATGTACCAAAAGATAAGAAATAAAGCAATGAAAAATGTCCCGAAGTTCGGGCTAGTAATATACAACACGGTCCCCAAGTCCTCCTAGAAACCTGAAATCAATTTCATATAAGTAGGATGAGTATAAAGGTATACTAAGTAGGGAAAACAAAAATATCTCATGAAAAAGTGGTGAGGCATTATAATTCCCTATGAGAAAGTGAATGTAACCAAAATGCCTAATAAGAAAAACTACCCGCCCAACCTCACCAAGGAACGATCCCCAAATAATATAGACTAATTAAAATAATTGAAATAACCCATCAATATTTTGGTACCTCATACCACATTCCCACTAATTATGTAGAAAATCCAACACGCCAGACCTCCCCCACAGATCTCACTACAGTTCTACTACTACCCCCAAGAACAAACCATATGGGTCATCCCAAACATATGTTCACCCTGACCACAGTCACCTGGGCCACCAAAACCACACATAACCATGCACGCAGACACCTGGGCCATAATAACCACCACCACGCCCAAAGACACCTGGGCTAGAATGACAACTGCCAAACCCGAATACACTAGGGCCTCATCCCGAAGACACATGGGAAAGTAACCTACCCACACACACCTTGTATAACCACCTCCAAACCACCCTAACTAATGAGTCTTGGTCCATAGTAACCCTTATTCCATCACAACCTTCCCAAAGAATCTTGGGATACCTGGAAGAGGGATCAAAAATGAGCTAATAACTAGCCACTCATAAGAATGTTAGGGAAACACCATCCCCTATGTAATGGGGTGTTCAGCATGAAGTGCTCATCATGGGTGGGATGCATACAAGAAACACACTGAAAAAATCTTATACAAATATGTAATCAAGAACTCATCCGAACCTAAGGGTTCCGAAATAGAAAATTGGCTCATACCCTACCACTCTCGTTGCAATTCATACATGCACAATTACGCAACAACAACAACCAGAACAAATCCAATTTCTATAAAAAGTACCCTATTTTACATGTTCTCATTATCATGTTCAATTGATGATTTTTAATACATTCCTCCACTACCTAGCTTCTAATAGGCATAACCACCAGCCAAAACAACAACTAAATGAAAAATGATAATGCTTGATTTTATGAATTCACACTCGGGTTTCATGTAATGTCCCAAGAAAAGGGATATGGGAGATCCCTCGAAGCATTGGAACCAAACAAAGACCCAAAATACTGGCTCCACAAGGCCTCTGATTAAAAAACCAACAACTGGACCACCAGAGGTCCCATCTTCATTCACTTAACCCCACAAACCAACAGACAACGCAACCATACGTATCACCAGAATGAAGAAAAAATTTTCCAAAATTATCCAACACCTTTAATTATGTACCATTTTTTCATTTGCTTAAATATGGTGATCACACATGGGAAATTTTGCATCGAACATCCATTTAATCAACCATGATTACGTGATTAAGCAGTTTCCATGTTACAGCCATTTGTACATGAGATCATACATAAAACAGATCTTCATTAGTGTGCAATAAAGGACCACCAATGATCATGATTTTTAGTGGACATAAGCCCATACAATTCACAATATAAACACTAAGGTAACACTACAACATCAACATTAACATTCCCACCCATTTATTCTTTAAAATGGTTCGTTCATTATCATAGTTTAAGAAGGTTTTATCTATGTCCCAAAGGATCATCATCATACCCACCCCTCATGATGCATAGTTAATTTCAAATGAAGGAAGAACCCATACCTGTATGATTAGGGATCGACGTTTCCTCCTCATGACAAAAATTTTGGTCACGTGAGCATCATGAAAAACTCCACGAAGGCTGAGAGGTAAGGGTTCTAGTACGAGCACATGACTCGTCTCATGAAGAAGGAATTGATGTGTATATAGAGGGAACAAAAGAGACAGAAGAAGAAGATCTTGGTGATAAAGGCCCATTCTATGAAATTCAGTATATGGTGTTTCAATGCACATGAAAAATAGGTCATGGATTGACTACGTGGGTGGTTTGTTTCACATGTTTCTTTTATTTAGATTTAATAATTCCCCTCAGAGATGGTGGATACAAAGGGTGTGAGTTAATAATATTCCTTTATATAGAGAAAGAGGACATGTAACAGGGGATAAACTGGATACATGGGAAAATGTGTGCACCGGGGAAAAAGGCCACATGTTTTGTAATCGAGTTTCACCCCTCACTTAGTGGATTTAAGATATCATTTATGGGATTAAAACAGCCTTAAAATACATTAAAAAGGGTATGAATACTTAATGGAGGCTTTATGGAAAAAATGGGGAAAGAACCTTGAGAGCCCATGATCACACCGTTTGTGTGCGTCTCCGATCATGGAGACTGATCGGTGGTGTGCTGATTGGTGTGACCGATCAATGAGATGCCAATTTGTGGCACTGATAGGAGACACCATGACAACACCTTTCGTCTAAAACTGATTCCCTTCTGGCTCACCGATGGTGTTTAGGACACCCCATACACCATAATTTGACAATGTAATGGACCAGGAAGGTCTAGGCCATTACAATTGATTTTTTAAATGTGGAATATAAATAGAATAGAAGAAAATATTTAATGTTGGAACTAAAATATTAAATTAACATGATTTATATATAATTATTACAAGAACTTGTCACTTAAATTTTCCCCATCCTTTATAACCTATACATATATTATTATGGGTAATTTTTTGAATATTGAGAACCCTTTTGTGATGTTTTGTCCTTTGGATACTCATGTTAAATTTATATTTGATTATTTTTGTTTAAATAAATGTCTAACTAAATTTATTTATTTTTTTACACATTTTATATTTTTGAATCATTGTAAACCATTTTTTGGAATGATTATTTATTTTAAAGAGTAAAACATTCCTTTTTTATTTGTGTACACAAACACTTATAAGTGAATTAAAAAATCCTGGAATATAGTTAAGAAGATTTGTAAGTGGAGATGAAATAGTTTGGGTACATGAAATTAAATGTGATGATTTAATAACATTATTATAGTAACCATTATACATATAATATTTGTTATTTAATTAAAATCATCAATTATATTAAAACAACAATAATTTGGAATTGTAATTTGAGGGATAAGCAAAACATTTTTATTGCAAAATATTATATTACACTACATGCCTTAGGAATATTAAATATATAGTAGTTAATATAAAAAGGGTTGATAAATAGTAATGAGTTTGTATTTAATTTATTTTATTCTAATTTAACTCAATCATAAATTAATTATATATTACACTATTTTTTATCCCTTTGATAATTTCATATTACTACCAACGACTAATTATAGTATGAGGACATTATTACATTTGTATCATTCCATATAGATTTCTCCCCCAAGTTTTTAGTTTTATATTATTTCATTCTGATGGTTTCAATTGTTTTTATTTTTGGTAATATACATCGATGTTTCCGACAATAATATTTGACTATATTATGAATCATTAGTTTTTATAATGTGTATGATGTTATAATGTTTGTGAAGTAGTGGAAATTACTTTGGAGAATTGATGGTTATCTAGGATAATCATGGTTTCTTTCAATGAAATTATACATTTGACATTTGAATACATATAATAGGATTGAGTTTTTCGGTGATTTGAAAATTAAGTATAACAATTCATACATGATATTATTCTATATATCTATTAGGATAAATAGATATGGTTTATAAAGAGGATTATATTTGGAATTTTTTAAATTTGAGTTGGGTATACCTTGTCCATATTAGTTTAATTTTCAGGTGAAATACAATATAATTTTCTGGTTGGTATAATTTTCTGATCACTGATAATCATGATGTTATGAAAAATAGTTTCTTATGTATAAAAATTCAGAATGGGTTTCTATTTTATTGTCCATACAATATGGTTGATAATCTATTTCAATAATATTTTATCCTACATGGTGATTATAGCATGTTTCTACCATTTTGGATGGTTATATATTATTTCCACTTCCTAAGTCAGTTTTGTATTACCACATAGTTAGGTTATCATTTTATTCACCTACGTATATGTTTTCTATATTCAAAATGGTTATTAAATGTTAATACTTGATATGATTATTATATGATTTCACCATTCTAGTTTGTAAGATGTTATATATTTTATGGTATCTCAAATATTTATATATATATGTTATATAATTAATAATGTAAAGGGTGATAAGGTGACATAAATCATGACATGATGGGAACTATGGTGCCATGAAACTATATTTATGGGATGTTTTCTCTCTTCGAATTTTGTTGAGATTTTCTAGATCATTGTAATAGGATTTTGATCTAGGCATGAAGAAGGTATGTATTCTCTATGGGGCGGGGTCATGATTTATTACATATGATATTTCATCTATGGGTGGTACAAGAAGAGGTTTTTTTTATTTATGTTTAACTCTTTATAGTGGTTCAAAAGGATTATATTATTATTCTATAATTTATACTAGTTTTCCTTTAGCATGATACTTTGGTTCCATTACATTAATTATATATATTTTATTACAAATTTCCTATATAGAAACACATGTTTACACTAGATTATATGAACTATTGGGAGATGATATACTATTTTGGCACATAATAAGTCATCATACTCACACCCTATATGTTTATATCAATAAACATATCTATTTATATATTTCATTTCAAGAATGAGTATATATGTACATTTGGATTCATGGTTTTTTTGAAACTGTTAATGTTTTAAAATAAAAAATAATATCTCTATTTTGATATGGAGTGAGGGTGATCAACAATGTTAAGATTTTTTGTGTGAAATATGTCTTGATATTTTTTATTTTTTACTCTTTTTTATTTTTATATCAATTTATAATTTGTTTGGTGAAATTATATTTTTAGGTCAAATTATTATATTGATATCATAAGGCCTATTAAATGGTTTCATTTTTTTTATTCATAGATTAGGGTACCTTAATTGTAAATGGGTTGTGTCATATTTTTAGTAGAATCTTGTAATGATGTAGGGTTTTTCCATAAGAAAGTATATAATTACTTATTTGTTTAATTAGACATGATATTCTTGTTTTCAATCTAGGTTAGTTGGGGATTATGGATCATTCATGTGGTGGTCCATTCTGAGTAAATGAATGATTTTGTTATGTTTTATACAAAGTTGAAGTTGATCTTTTTTAGTAATAGGACATTATTAATTAATGGCAATGATTGAATTCTAGGACATTGGTGGAAAATTTTTTATATGTATGGATAACATGGTTATAGGGGAGACATAAGATTTATAATATTATTCAATGTTTGATTGTGATATTATAGCCATCAATGAAACATATTGTTATGTTATTGATTCAACCCTTGGGATAATCAACTCATATGGGTATTGAATAGAGTTTAGAATTTTTAAAAGAAAAACCTGATCATTAAATAAAAAAATGTGTAGTAATGAAATTATATTTCCTTAGACCAATCCACAATGAATGCTAAGGAAATTAAAAGATATAATCCTTACCAATTGTTGATTAAATCAACCCTATGAACATGTAATATTCAAGACGAATGATTTAGGAAATATGATAAATTATAAATGGATGTATATTAAAATAAAACTTATATTGAATAAACATCAAATGATGAAGATAGATGTTAATCAATTCCAAATACCGTTCCTAAAATATTATGATTAATTTATATTTTTAACCATAATGCATTATCAATTGAGTCATTTATTAAAATAACTAGTTTCACTTGGTCGGTAAAAATTATTACTAATCATATCCTTTTGATTCCCCTCATAATGGTAATATAATATGATCTAAATGAATAATGTTAACTCTAAAAATAAATATGTTGAATTAAAGTCATTAGTCACTCCCCTATTCCCCATCATCACAATAGAGATCATCACCTAATATCTATCACATATAGTAGATTACTATGGGATGTGATTGAATTAGTCACAATGTGATATTAATCTAACTCAAGTGATTTAAAAACTGAATAAATCATTTAAGTTAATGCATCATCCTATTTCACACAATCCACCATCCCTTGAGGACCACTCAGTCATGATGAATTGACCTTTCATTAAAAATGAAATAGTTTAATTGGGAGATGGAAGTCCCCTAATCAATGATGATGAATGAAAAAAAATCATATGAGGAATGTAATAGCAATTAACTACCATATATATAATAGAAATTCTTAGGTCAACCAATAATGTCACTGAAATTGGATCACCATAAGGACTAAAGTGCATTCATGATCACCAAGAGATTGAAACATGAACATGTGTATCATAAAAAGAGGAGATATGAATGATTTCACCCCCAAAAAATATATGTTAAGATGTAAGTGAACATAGTATGACCGAAGATACCAATATTATATTATATTTCTAACCAAAAATCCATAAAGGTCACATCTAACATCTTGATAAAAAAGCCTTAACTATCAGTTGAATGACAGTCAAGTACAAGGAAGCCAAATCCACCCATGGGACCATCTCCATGTGATTTTAAGTTACATTCATCGAAACCCAACAATGAGAATACATGATATAGGTGAGATAACCTCTATCTGATTCTTTTCACTTTACATGTATCCAACAAAATTAATAATATAAATTAAAAAATGAAAAAACATGGTGTGGAAAATAATGCTAAGTAGGATACCAATGTTGAATCTATAGAAACTCTGTACATGTTTATCCATTTTTTATTACTAAAAACAAATTTCCAAAATAGTTCATAAGAGATAATTTTACTCATAAAAATAATTTTTTCATGTTTCATCCAGAAATAGGAAATTACACTTAAAATCAACATGTATTCAAATAAATAGTGAAATATGACATATCACAAATCCAAAGGCATAAAAATAAATATAAAATTTATAGAATCAATATCCATATCATAATCATGTTTGAAAATAAAAATATCAAATATCTAAGAATGTAATTTACTCTCAAAGTCTCCAAATATAAAAATATATCATGTAAGGGTTTACACAACCAAACAACTGTCACACACAATGGATCATGATATAAGATATGTGACTCATAATTTCTAGGAAACTTGATCCCATAAAAATGATACCCCTATCCTATTTTTCCTCTAGGTTTCCAACACATGTGATATCTTAATCCACTAGGGATTGCATTTTTTTAGTTTCTCCCTATACTCTGAGGTCTCCTAATGCGATTAATATCATTAATGCATTTAGGAAACCAAAAAAATGTTTCATAAATAAAAATTTAATTTTAAATCCACATAAATATTTCATTAACCCATTTCTATATAAATAACAAACTAATCCCAGGTTTGAGATCTCAATTCTTTTCAAAATAATTTTTAGGAATTTTTTCTAACATAAAACATGGATAAAACCTTGTTTCTGAATAATGCACATTTAGAAAAACCCTTTAAATTACACAAGAAGATTAAGTACACTTACAATTTTCTATTTCATAATCAAAACCAATGGGAAGAATCAATATAAATCAAATATCTCTAATTGATTGAACATTGTATAGTGACACCCTCCTCTAGATCGTTGAAAATGAACCAGTCATCAAGGCCAATGATGGGGAAAGAAGAGATCTGATTCTCAATAACCAAATCAAAGAATAAAAAATCAATTCATTATATAAATGTTTGATATAATAGACTATTATTATAATACATAAGACACTTTTAGAAGATGGGACAAAATGAATTATAAGGGAACGAGTTAATAGATTACACTAAGAGGAGTTCCAAGATTGAAATTGACAATAAGATCCACCATTGGGGAGAAGTGAAGAGCCAATAATATCAATTTAGAGCCTCTAAAAAATGAATTTTGGGAGGTATGGAACAAATTATAGGAAAATAAAACAAAATTTGTGATAAAATTATTTTTTCACTTATATTAAATCACACACACAGTGATATCACAGGCTAGTTTAAGGGTTCAATTGGTGGTCTAATGGTCCACTAGCTAGCTGTTGGGTTCAAGAAGACGATATTAACCTCTAGAAATCTAATGGCTAAACAATGGAACTTGAACATATTCAAGTGTTCTTCTTACCTAATCTATCATTATTGTGGCCTTATTCTTCCACCTACTTCCAAAAAACCTTCCACCAACTTTTAAGAAGCCCCAAATTGTAAAATACATTCATTAAAATTTATGTTTGTACCAGGGATCACATTACAGTTTATGATAATTTTGTTGACCATAAATGTTTTCCCCTAGAAAGAAACATGATCATGAACCAATTAAAAGATATTTCAAGTTCTTAATCATCATGACCAATCTATGCCTTATCTTGTGGGTTTCTATACATCACTTTAATATCATGAAAACCAATGGGGTAATCTATCAACACAACACCTATTATAACCAATCTATTATTTTTAATTGGAATTTCAACTCAACATGTGTCATATTCAATCTCAATTTCATCCCACTCAATCATGTTGGATGGATCTGTCTTATACATCTTTAGCTATTAAACATGGATCAGGCCATGATTATATATAATATGATCAGGTAATTCTAAATAGTAATTCACCTTCCTGATTTAATCCATAATCTCAAAAGGACCAAAATAATAATTTTATAACTTACAATTATTCATAAAACATATATGTTCAAACTAATGTGAAAATCGGAAAAAACACGAAACACCTATAGAGAAGTAAGAAAATGATTCAAATTACCAAATGATATTTTGGGACTTAGACCTATCACTGAACTCTTTCTAATCAGTTGCATGATATATTCCCTCTTTTAAACGATGCTCAATCTAAACATGGATCATTATCCAAGCCATTTTCTATTTTGAAGTTCTCTTCATGTCATCCCACAAAATTCCCCAAATGGAGTCATCTAGATAAAATCATTTTAACATCTATTTTAGGAAAATTCCACTAAGTGTGTATGATCCTCCCATGAACCACTGAATTCAATCACACATGCTTTGAAAATAACTACTAGAATTTGGATGGATGAGTTTTTCAAGTCATCATTATGTGGATGTCAATTCATTATTTAATTCAAGTAAGAAACCATCACTATCTACAATCTAGTCCATAAATATGATTTAAATAGAGAATCAATATTAGAGATTATAGTGAATGATACACCATGATTTCTGATAAACACTTGAATATACATTTTCCCATGGTCCTTTAACTTCATCGACTCCTTTATAGGTATAAATTCCCTAAATTAGGAGTTGATCAATAATCATCCATTTTTTATCCTTTCTAATCGGAATATGAGGTATCACATTCACAAATATCAGGGATATATCATCACATGTCCATCATGGAATTTATCGATGTTGTATCAGACCAGTAGGCATCAGATATTCCCTATAAATTCTATAATAACTGAGGAGCCAAGAAAAGAAAATTCAATCAATAATCTCATACTTAGCCACAAGTAATGAATTCTCAATACATGTTATATCTTAGTTTCTCCATGTATATTAGACCAAAACAATTTATTTACATTATCAATACACTCTATCAGGATGTATATTGGAAGAAACATCCTCCCTTTGAAATGAATAACTGTCTTAGAAGACCAAGACCACTCATCTAAGATCTATCCAACATAAATATCCCCCCAAGGTGTTGTCTATATGTATCCTTAGCCATTCCAAGTGGAATATAATTATCTATAAATGATCCGTTTTGAGATTAAGTTATGAATACATGTCTATAATCTCTCTCTTCATCCATGTGTATCTCAATAAGATAAAACTAAAATAAACACTATTCCATTTATTCTCTTACTTATGGATTCAATAATTTTGTGATCAAAGAATATTCAAATACATTATACTTTCCTTGGTATAATAAATATAAAAAATTAATGGTTTAAAGCTATTATAGAAGGTATATTAGTTAAAAAATTATATAATTTTGAGTGAATATATGCTTCAAAATCTTATGGTCTGGATGCATTTAAATCTACCCCTCTAAAGAGGTAATGATGCTAAGTTGTAATATCTTGCATCACTACTACCAAATCATGGTCATAAATGGGGGTTTTCTTCTCATTAGGGAATTACTGATGAGATACATATACCAGAACCTATCTCAATTTAATATGTACATAACCCAAGACCATACCTAAAGCATTACAACATTCATCATCACCAACAACTTAATTATGATAAATCAAGGCAACAGAAGAATCAAACTCACCTTCAATTCTTAAAAAATATCGCTACCACCGCTCTATCCAAACAAACCATAAACCTTTTTAGGAAAAATCTGTAATAGATGGTGAAATCATTGAGTCCTCCAGAAAAAATCACTTATAACAAATAATTAATACCAAGTCACCATTAATTTTAAATTCATTTCTATGACACTCTGAAGATTTCACTACCTGATTAATCTTCGGATCAACTAATTCATCATTCTTAGAAATCAAAATCCCAAGAAATTTCAATTCTTGAATCCATAACTGGAATTTGGAAATATTAATATATAGGTGTTTCCTACTCAATATTACATGGAATGATATTTCTATTCAAAATAAGAACCTTTTTGATCTAATATAAAGAATAATACCGTCTTCATAGACAAGCAAAAAATAAAATAATTTATGGAATATAAGATTAGTTAGGTCAATAAAAAAAATAGTATCATCAGTTTGGAAAAAGGTATATTTAGGTACTTATAACTCCCATAACTTCCCCAAATCACCATATTGGGAATATATTTATCACATACAATCATTCTATGGTACCCTAATCTCAGATATATTTATATAAACCATTGACCCCCCTTGACTTTATTAAAAAATCATTCAATCTTGAAAAATGGTTTATTATTCTTCCCTATTACCTAATATAGTTTCTATTAATCGACATATATTTGGAGAATCACATCCACCATCATTTAAAAGTGCACTAGTGATGCCCACGGTGAAACAATAGGATGAATAAATCCCATTATCCTCAAGATAATAAACATTATCCTTTAATGTCAACCCACTACAGTAGATTTATTTAATATTTATTTATGTATTCATATTTGATCATGTTAATGGTTTTGGATTGATTTTTGAGTCAAATTTTTGTCTTTATGGTTTTTTGGATGGCATCAGATATATGTAGAGTTAGGGTGCATGGTTTGGAGGGAAACCATTTGACCCCCTTACAAAGGGTGAATTTCAAATTAAATTGTTTCTTGCATGGTTTAACTCACATGAGAATTTATATTATTTCTGATCTAGTGTGAGTTTCCAGAGTTAACATGAGGCCTTCTTAGGTTGTTTGAGAGATAGAAGACAACTTGGTCATAGTTAGGGGAAATAGTACAAGAAGAGAGTGAGGGTCTATGTGATCATGGAATAGTTATTTTTCATGTTTTCATCATGATTCCCATACCGTGAATCCAAATTGTTATTGGTTGGTCTATATTTATATAATTTTTCTCATGTATAGGGAACAATTTGGAAAACTATAAGGCCAAACCATATGAAATACCTAGAATCCAAAAAAATTGAAATTCAATGTTTTCCCCATCTAAAAATAAAACACCAAAGAGGTTTTTTCTCCTTACATTTTATCAACCAAGACCATTTTATCCTTGGGAATCCTCTTATTATAATATGATTAGATCTTGGTTTTATTTATCTTAAACCGATTTTGGATTACTGCATTGGTAATCCTTCCTCCCATTAACCTTATTTATTTTTCATGTTTTTTATTCTCTCTTGGATTGGTTCCCCTTTAAATAATCATTAAAAGAGGTGGATATTTTTGGATTGTGTTTTTTGGAGTCTCCTTACATTAGATATAGTGTTTTGTCTCATTAAAAATTTATTGATGTAGGTGATCCTGTCCATATCCATTACGGAATATTTTATGTGATGTTTGAGCATTCGAAAATAAATTTTGACTATTTTGATCACGATTATGGTTTGATAAAGAGAACTGGTATGGATTTATTTGATGGTGTTTTGATTGGAAAAGGATTTTTGATGTATTTATATAGATATTTATGTTCAAAATATATATATATATATATATATTGTGTTTGATAAAATTAAAATTAAACATTTAATTGGATTTTTGTGATAAAAAATGGACATTTACCTTGTTCATTCTTGATAAAATTGGGTAACAAGTTAAATTGTGGGTTTAATGGCTTTGGCCTCCTTATTGATTTGGTACTTACGTGGTTGGAAATTCTTCATCGATATGTAGCTTCTTGTGTTTCTTAAATTGATATTAATTCATTTCTATGGTTTTTCCTACATATTCAAAGGAATACGTGTGTATCTATATGTGCACAGAGTTCACAGATAGAAATAAACATTCATATAAATGGATCTTTTTTTAATGTATTATTTTACAACTTTGGGTTCCCCATTACTCCATCTTTCCAAATTTTGTATATTTTTGTCAAATGGGTTCAATATTTCTAAATGTTTTCCAAATTCCCTTTGGGATTCTAAATCGATCGAATGGTTTTTAAATTATTTCTTATAAAAGATGCTTAAAATTCCCATTTCAAACATTGAATAATTTATTTTGATGATCATGTAGGTTTTAAAATTTCTAAAGATGTCATTTCTATAGTAGAGCTGTGGTTTATTCATTGTACTGGCTAGAGGTAATAAAAATCCCTTGAAAAAAAATCTCCATAGTGGTTTGTTCCACTATTGTCGCAAGTTTAGAGTGTTCATGTTTTTGACAGAAAATTGATCGCATCATATAATAACAGATAGCTATGAACTAAGTATTTACAGGGTCACCTCTTGATATTTTAGGGACATTCTTATGAATATCTACCTATTATATTATTTTATTTATTTTCGAAATTTCATTAATTATTATATTAGTAAAAATATTTATTTATTCAGGGTGTTTTTGTCTTAGTGTGGATCTTTAGATATGTATTGGTGTTTATGCATGTTACCAATTTACCATGATAATTCATTTAGCCAGTTTTTGGTTTTCTTCTCTTAACTATTTTCCAAAACTTGTTTTTGAATTGGGAATATATTTCAATGGAAATATGGGTATTCTTTCAAATAGTGGATTTTTCGAAATCATGGTTTTTTTGTTTAAATGATAGCATCCTTTTTTATAACAATATTTTATAACTAGTCTTCATGGACTTTTTTTGGAAAAGGAATTTAGGGATTTAGTGATGTTTAATTACCATGTTGTTGTGTGCACACACCGTACATGTGCCACTTGGTGTCGGTATAAATAATATATTTTATAGGACTAGGTTATGATATGGTTTCCCCCATGTAGTGGGATGTAATCGGGGATGGTGGTGACCAAGAGGTCACTCAATGTATGTGTCTAGTTCTAGTTTGGTTGTATTATTGTGTGTGTTTAACATCTATTATTTTTATCTTGAGATATTTTTATTTACATCATTTATATATATATCCTCCAGAATGTGTTGTATTCTATATTTTTGTAATTTTTTTCTTATTAGATGAAATTGTCCATAATGAATTACATGTGATTCCCTAAAATGTTTTATCATCACATGGGAATTGAGGATTAATTTCAGGCCTTTCCATGAACTGGTTTATATGTCATGATTTATGAAACCCCAAGAGTGTTTGGAAAAAACTATAATCCGATAATCCATTTTTTATTGGGGGTATTAGGTTTACTAAGGATAAGATCATTAGGGATCAATAGGTTGGACATGGGTTGATGATTGATAACAACTAGTCCAAAACAAACATGAATTTAAAGTGATTGTTTATCTATGAGTATTCTATTATATTTTAGGTTTATTCTATATATTCTCATTTTTTTAACAGTGTTGTGCAATTTTGGGGATTCTAATGGAAGATACCTAGTGTGAGACAATGAGTTTACTGGGAATAGAGAACCATATAAATCATAATTAACTAATTCAATATACTCCTAGTGGTTTGTGAATTATTATAACATAACCTACTAAATTATGTGTCCATGATATGAATCACTTCCTATCCCCTATTTTAGTGGGTTCGATCTATGTAATTTTATTAGTTCAATATTTTTTTGCATGAGTGGGTATTGAGATGGATTTTTTTTCTAGAAATAATTTTTATTCATAAATGGATTATTTTTCAATGGGATTAGTGGTTTTAAATGAAATGGAATGAAATGTTTTGGTATTTAAAAGTTGGTATTTTAGAATTATATTTGTAAAAGAGTAGTTGAAATGTGAAATTGTGTTGGAAAATTATTTTGGATGTGAAGATGATTTGAAATATGAATTGGAAATAAAGGATTTGGAATTAGGTTTTTATGATGTTTTTAATTGAGATATTGGTATATTTGTTTGAGTTTTTATCATGGTTATGTTGTGGGTTATTTTTTTTCATGTTTATTTGGTTTATAATATAATTTTATTTAGATTATTCTTCCAAGATTAGTCACAATATTTTCTAAGGATGTTGTCCATTATTTGACTCTACATAAACACATTTTGGGTTAATGGAGACATGTTATTAATCATTTGATTCATATTTTTATCATGAAATAGGTATTCTAGATGATTTGGAGTGGTTTAGTGATATTGTAATTGTCTTCAGGTCCTTGGGAACTACCTGAGACTTTAGGATAAAAGGTGTCTTCGACCTATTTGAGAGACCTGTTCAGCTTACTGGATGGTGATCATTCCATCCTCATTCCATGATGTGGTGAATTCAAATATCATTAAAATAACATTCATATATTGGTTTATTATATAGGAAGTGAAGTATAAGAATTTGGAAGAGCTCATGGTTGTGTAACAAGGTCATTGGGTGGTGATGGGGTATATTGACGTCATGATGGATCTTGTTAATTTTTATAAAATGGTAATAAGATATCTATTAAAATTTCATCTATTAGTGTATGGTATTTTCCCATAGACCAATGATTGAATGTTTCATCTAGGAATTTATTTTATAGTACATTTGTGGATGTGGTGTTTCTGGAAGAGTAGTTCTTCATAGGGTATCATATAATAGTTAGTAGTCTCATCTCTCTAAATGATTCTGATTGTTACCCTTCTCTCGAGGATTGTAAATTGAGAGAACCTATTCAATAATATTATTCACTAATATTTAATTCATATAATAAAATACACAACATGCTTATTTACATCTAGTGTGGTAAGTTTGGGAATTATAAACTATCTAGATATAATGCTTCCAATACCATACATCAGTGACATCAGTTGGTACATATTCCAAAATTATCTATGAAGGGACCCTTAAAAATATGAAAAATTACACTACAATAAAAAATCCTATAAACCATTAATTTATGTGTTTTTGAGGTATCCCTTCTCATTTTTATCACTTTTTTAACTTATATTCATGTTTTTTGTTGTTTCCCTTATTGAATTTGTTGCTATCATTGATATGTTTTTACTTTTGGATGATTCATTATTGTGTTATGGTTTATAGTTGAATGTTTTTTCTAAACTATTAATCATGGTTTGATCTTGTGTTATGTTTGAGTTTCCTTAGTTGAGTCCGCATTGTGATGGAATTTAGTGTCCTATAGTTGGTTCTAAAATTGTGGAGGCCACTATGGATCTGTTTGTTTTTATATCTTCAATCATTCAATAGTTTCTTGTAGGGAAATGATTAACAATAGTTTGGATCATTTTTTGGATTAGTTTGGAATATTTATTTCAAAGGCCATTACGTGGGGTTTTTGAGAATCAATTTAGTTCTTTTGTTTGGGGTTGATGAAATTGTGGGGGTAGACTATTTTTATAGTGGGAGGAATTATCACACCCAAACCTTTTTATGTTATATTATTTCTTTTCATTTGATATATTTTATGTGTTTTGGTAGAATTTATAGTTATATTTTTTTAAGAGTTTTTTTTGGTGTTTTTGGTGTTGTATACAGTTAGTGCCTATCATTTGAAGGGGAACTATAAGTCCTACTTCATAAGGGATAATATTTATTACAGTTTCATCATTTATTGTTTGTATCAAACTATTAGTTCATGGTTTTTTCAAAAATATTTTTTTTTTCAGAGTGATAGTGTGTCACTCTTGGGGTCTCTAAGGGATTGGAAAAGTTTTTTCAAGATTAGGGGAAACCATGTCACAAGAGTTTGAGGGTGTCTATTGTCTTTGGGGAGGAATTTTTCATGAATCATAAGTGATTTTAAAATTTTTAAACTATGGAATGTGTTGGAATTCAATCTTCCTAGCGTGGTTTTCATGGTCGACACAAATGTTTGTATACTATGTAGCCTAATCATCCAAATTTATGAGATTCCATAGAAATTGAAATTACATGTTTTCCCCTTATAAAAATAATACCCTAAAGAAGGGTTTTCACATCCCATTATATAAATAAGGCCCTTTTTATAATTTGGAGACCTTCTGCCATTATCCTCTTGGATCTTTAGTTCCTTCTTCTTAAATCATTAGAGTATTCAACCTTGAATATTCATTCATCTACCATTTCTAATTCCATTATTTATTTTTTTCTCTCTTAGCTTATTTACCCTATGAAAAAACCCTATAGGATGGGGGATTATTTTTCGTTGTTTTGTATTTTGTAATGGGGTGTTTAGTTTTGTTTTTGGGTTCTCTTTTTCTCACGCATGGTGTTTCTTCATGTTTGCACATCACTGAGGAAGGTATTTCAATTTATTTACATTCCACAATATTACATGTGATGGTTGATCTTCCCTAAATCAAATTTTAATTTGGTCCTCGTAATTTTGGTTTTAATAAGTAATTTTTTTCATCATATAATGAATGTTTAATTGGAAAGTTGTTTTTCAGTGGATTTTTATAGAGATTCCAATTTATGATCAATGTAAATTTATATTAGGTGATTGATAAAATCGAAAGACTCTTTTCAAAAGTATTTTTGTTATTTAAAATATTTTTTTTCCTTAAATGTCTTTAATGAAATTGGTATTCATGTGACATTATGGGTAGAATGGGTTTTAGCCTCCTTATGGATTTGGTTCTTATGTGGGAGACACTTGTGGTGTGAAAAGTTTGTCCTTCTATTTCATAAATTTAACCTTTGACATTTTAATGATCATACATATATATTTTGGTGAATATTACTGAATATATTTACTAATGATATAGAATAATAGATATATTAAAATATATAAATGGACATTCCATATAATCTCTTATTTTTAAGATGTTTTTTCTCAAAATTCCCTCTTTAACTCTACTATAACTTTTCCTTTAATGGATTATGAATCTCTTAATGTTTTCCAAACATTCTCATAGTTTTTAAATTTCACTAATGGTGTTAAAAAGTCATGTTTTATAAAACACGCTTCAAAGGCCTGTTTGGACCCTTGAAAACAATATGTGGATTATCACCTAGGTTTCTGAAGTGGTTGTAGATGAAAGGTGATTTTCCTAGGAAATATTATTGAATGTCGACTACTAAGGCCCATTTTTTTCTTGATATTATTTATAAAGAATTTGCTTTTGAACTCTCAGGATGCTGAGGCATGTTTGTTACTTGTGAAATGTTTTCTATGAAAATAAACAACAATTTTTCCTCAATTTATAGAGTATATTCACATAGATTTTTTTAGGTTGTGGGTGAGGCACATATGTTTAAATATATGGGTTATTTTATATTCCAATCATGTGATGAGACACTCACATTACCCTATTACTATCATTATTGGATCATAAAAATCTTCTTGAGGGTTAAATGATAGTTTTTAGCCCATTTAAAGGGAATAAATAACCCTCATGGAAGAATATCCAAATTGGGTTGTGATACTAGTAAGGGTATTTGAGGGAAACTATATTGGAGATATACGGAAAATTGAATCATATGATATATTTTTGTTCTGAAATGAGTATGTATATGTTTTAATTTTAATATTTTTCAGACATTCCCTAGAATGTCTTCGTGGTATATTCTTTATTTAAATGTTGCAGTGTAGTTATTTGTTTTGTTTATATGTATGTATTGTTTATTATCTTGGATTTTCTTTTCTATAGTGCACTTTTGATATGCCTCTATTCTTAGGAATGGTTTTTATTTCCTTTTCCCATGTATTTACATTAGTTATTGATTTCATAATTGAATTTTTTTTCCAAAATTATTTTTTGAAATGGGAACCTGTTTTAATAGAAATCTATTTATTCAATTGAGGATAATGGGAATTTTTTTATGTTTATTTAAATGATAATGACCAATTTTTTAATTATTTTATCTACATAATTTCATTTATTATTTCTATAGAGGATATGTGTGGATTTTATGGGTTTTTTCTACTGATCCGTTTTATGATCAAACCCTTCTTATACCACTCAGTTTTTATAAAAATTAGTTATTTTATAGGTCTATGTTCTCATTTAGTATTAATTAAGGACTTAATTGGTATTAGTGATTGTGGTGATTAAGAGGCCCTGTGGAGTTCAGGTCTTGTTCAGGATTGGTTATTTTTCTTAATACCCAATATTTGGATATGGAGATCATCTTTATCAAATATTTATGCTTCCTCATGGATGTTTTATGTGCTATAAATTTTTATATTTTTCTAATTCGTAATGATAGTCCCCAAGGAATTCTATTTGATACCCAAAATAATTTCTTCATCTCATGGGGATAGGGAATTTCCTTTATGATTGAGACAGATTAGTATGATTTATCATCTCAAGTATGAAAGATTCGATTTTGTGACATTTAATTCATACAATTTAGTGGGTTCCATTAATTTCAATTGTTGTGAAATGTGTTTATTCTATGAAATAATTTCAAAATAGAACTCAAATTCTCATTAATGATGTAATAAAGAAAATATATGGGGTAAAAAATGGGTACTCACTCAAAACTACTGCTATAAGACTTCTATGTCATTTAAAAATAGTTTTAAGAAACAACTTTGACCACATATTAGAGATCATTTCATCACCGAAAGCAACATGAACTACTTTTCCTAATATCATATCCCAATCACCCATGAATACATGAGTGACTTCATCAAGTGGAATAAATTGTACTCGATGATGATGGAAATTGATCTAGGATTTATAATTAGTAATAAAATCATAGATATTAATAAAATGAAAATATTGATATTCATGACTAAAAATCCACATAGGGTTTCAAGACCAGTGATCATCACCCATCATTAGATGAATTTAAATATATACTTAGGCCTCTTTCCTAAAGTAGTATAATGTGTCATCAATAATGTTATAATATCATAACAGAATCACAATTTATAGATTAGCTTGGATGAGAAAAAGAATGTGTTGACCCATTATCACTAAAATCTATAATTGTATAACTTTTAATAGACACTATACCTATCATGTTAGTTGTTCATTCCACTTACTGAAATGGTGTATAATCTCCTGTATACAAATATCATACCTTATCCTTCCACTTCTACATCACCTAAGAATCATGTTTGGCATGAGGTTGAGATCACATCTCCATTGCTGTGTTAATAATAAAATGAGATCCCTTGTTTAACATAGATCTAGCTCCAATTCCATAATATCACCTATCATATAATTGCTGAAGATAATCATATTTTTTATATGAGTGACACACCCAAGGAACTAACTAATAAATAACTTTTTTTGTACCTTTTTATAGAACTTCTAACGAACAATACAACAACGCCCTGATTACCATTATGAACACCTTCCACCTCCTCTACATTGTTTATCCCAATTCCCTTTCAAAACAAATAAAATAAATAATGACCACCTCTTATTTTCAATGAATCTCTAAAGAGTATTTTCCTACCAACTACGTCAGCTTTATCCATAACTACATCGTCCAAAAACTGAATATTTGTGGGCTGGAACATAAGAATCATTGTGCTTCAAATACCTATCCCCAAAAGAATATATAGCCTCCACACCATGATATAATTATTAGAAATAAGATCTGGATTAAATTCCATTAGATCAAAAAAATTATGTAGCACACATTATGACAGAACAATCTCCCTACTAGAAAATGAAAAAACTCCCATGCCTTTATCCTTCTCATTGTATCTAGATAGAAAAATGGATTAACGGATTTGTTAAAGGTACTCTTGGATAGATCATTTAAAAAAATTTATTTCACAATGAGTTACCACAACTTCCTTCCCAACCCATAATGAATATAAGTGGAGAAGAAAACCTTGGAATCCATTAGAGTTTTAAACAATATTAATGTCTTTTCAATCACCTCAATCCATTCATTAACATCCTTTGGACCCATTTCACCATAAAATATCTATTTACAATACTTAGTGAACTATTAATCAATGTATGTATTTTTATTGAATCAATATTGGTGACTTGGACCATAGGCTGGACCGTTTATATTACAGTTTCCATAAAAACCAATTTTACTGGAGGATTCACATGAGGAGATTTCTATGAATCTTATTCTAATGTATTTCAGAGGATCCATAATCTATAAAATAAGAGTATATAAACTATTTAAAACAAAATTCAATTCTATTATCCTACAAAAAATTTAAATAAGTGAATTCATGATGCTAAACAATAGAAAATGAATCTATAAAATCCTTGACATTCCATGTAACATTAGGATTTCCATGAAAGGGGTATAGATAGGAAGACTCCAACACTACCTCTTGAGTTATAGCTCTCGAATCAATATTATAATAAGAATCCCACCCTCCTAGGAACAATAAGGTGATGCATAATAATAAGAATAGTCTTTATCAAATCAATATGCTTTAAAACTAATGTATAATAGCCCAAATAGGTCAATGAAAATAATCAACTGAATTCCTCTCCCCCATATAGATAGAATCACTCACTAATTTCCACAAGATGACGAAAACCACATGGGTATCATAAAAAGATGATATGATAACAATTTGACACTCAGTAAACCTATGATAATATAAAATTAAATAAATTATCATGGATGTAAACTATATTATATTATATATAAAAAACTTGTAAAATATACATACACTCTCTAGATAACATATACCCAATAACTAACTAAATTACTAACAAGAACATGATCAGGGATCAACCCATGGGTCCATATCCATGTTTCTATAATTAAAAATCATCCAAAACAATTTGGACCTATAACATGATATAGGATATTCATCCTCAATATGATGATCTAAGAATTAATTAAATCTTGAAAAATAATGGATACATGCACTCCTATTAAAAAGCATCTTGTGGGAATGAAATATCTATAGGGTACTACTAGATAATCTATACAATGTTTATCTATTTTCATTTATTAGTTTATGTTTTATACATATTTCAATAACACATTTATATAATTTATTTTTCCTTTGAAAAGTAATATATTTTTTCCCTTTTGTAAAACATTCCATTTCTTACATAATCATAAAATATTCAATTAAATAGTTCAATATGATATATCACACTTCTAATAACATAATGTAACAAATAAAAAATAGTTCATGAATCAATATCCATATCATAATCAAGTGTTAAAATAGGGATATCATTTATCAAATAATTTAATGTAATCTCTACTCAACCCAAGTGATAAATCCTTGATGTGAGGTTGTACAAAACATAAAAACTAATACAAAAAATGGAAAAATTACTTATATATGTGAATTACAGTAATTGTGATCCTCAATACCTTGGAACGGTTTCACCCTAGACTCCTTGTAATCAGGGGTTCCTTCCATAGTGATTAAATACTCCACTGTGTTTCTTCTTATTTTAACCATTACCCATACCCCAATTTCACTCAATGTTCTTTATATAATCATTACACTCAAGAAACACTAATCATGTTTTTTAAAAAAAAATTAGAAGGAAAAATCCATTTTATGTCCATTACAATATTTCATAATCAAATTTATATAGTGATAAAAAATCAATACCATGATTGAAAAATAATTTTCCTTTTAATACAATCATCGATTAATTTTTACAGACATTAAAATTACCTAATATCGGGTTTCTAGAGGAATTTTTTGGGGAAAAACCATTCTATTTCCCCGAAATATAAAATGATTTTTTATTATTAAATTTGAAAATACAAAATTAAAGCATCAAAATGAATATAAAATATATATGGGATAAACCATAATATAGATACAGAAACCTAAATATTTATGAAAATGACATAGCCTATAAGATCGGTAATTGTAGAAGAACCGATCCAATTCTCGAGAACCTAAATCCAAATAAAAAAAAATAAATTCTCATTTTTATTTTGATGATCCAATGACATAGTTTTATATCATATCAAACACTTGGACACGAATTGAATAAAATAATTTATAAAGTATAAACATACCATATTAAACCAAATAGATATATAATATTCCAATTAACATCATGATTATACACTAGGGATGGGAGGATTACCAATAATGTCATTTTGTAGCATCTATGCCACAAAAATATAAATTAATTATATAAGGGTAAAATAAATGAGATTAAAATGTAATTTAGTTGAAAATTAAATTTTTATATTTTCTAAATTTAATAACTAGGGGAATAACTACTGAGCTGATAGACTATATCAAATGGCTGATGATCCACTAGTTGTTCTATGATATCCCATCCACTAGCTTATAGGGGTAGTTAGAAGGCATGCACCTATAGTCCATCCATCAAATGAATGGGGAAATCCCACTAACTAGGTGGTTGGTATACATAGAATTCATAAACCACTATTCATTCCACCTGCTAGTAGATGGAACCTACCACTATATAAGAGTTTTGTCAATATATATCGGTTATCTGATGGCCTCATATTAGTACCCACTTCAAAAACCCCATCAGACAAAATTTTATAGAAGAACCACACATGAAATTAAAAAATAGATCTCTATACATGCTTTGATATACATAATTGTGATAATACATACATCAATCACAATCTATAAGAAAAACCTAAAACATAAATGTCATAAATGAATGATAAAATCACATTGTTGATGTATCCTCTCTTGATTTCTTTAGTATCACATCCAAATGTCTCTACAAGTGTTTTATAATTTCAGATCAAAATCTACATTGGGTTTTTAATAAATATAAATGTTATTCACAAATAGGATTTGCCTAAGTGGACATTAGTGTTAAAAATTTAAACCCATATGTTCCATGGAATGATCTATATACTCTATGGTGTATGTGTTTTTCTATAAAAAGGGGGGAAATCTTATTTCCAATCTGGAAACATTAAATGAAATGGGGAATTATTTCTGTTATTTTACCATGGTTTCACCAGAATTGATACACCCACAAGAAGGATTCAGTGTAGAGTAGTGTTGTGGTAGGTTGGCCAGGTATAGTGACATCCAAGGGTCTCCCATTTTTTTCCATCCACACTGTTGTTGATTAGTTGTGATTTGAGGGTCATGAAACCCAATTTTAGCGATTTTACTACATTATAGCCCATCCCTCCATTGGGGATCATTATGGGTGAAAATATTTTTTTTATTTCATCAAATTATAATGGGATTAGACTAGCATGTCCCTCTATTCATCACATGTTTTATTATACACCAATAATATAACCCACTATGTTTACCAATTTTTATCCTAGAAAATTATTTTATATATCCCCATAGTGCAAGAGAATGGCTTGTTCCATAGTCTCTAGCTGAAATTGAAATCCCAAAAGGGAGAATATATTATACACACTTCTTTAATAGTAAGGTCACACATATATATGCATGTTCAAAATCAAACTAATTTTACACATAATTAGGATTCCTTTATACTTTTACTTATTCATCATATTATCTACCCATGATGTTACCCATATTAAAAAAATTACTTTTTTCAAATTTCAACCTCCATCGAGAAAAAATTACTCATATGGATTAAGTAACATTTATTGATACTTTCCCTTATTTCAGAATAGTAAAAAATAATTAAAATTATGTATATCGAAAAATACCCGTATAAATTGGGGTTGTATCATTAGTGGTATTTTAATAGAATAAATTATTTATCAATTTTTTCAACTCGCTCATAAGGGCCTTTTATGATATCTTTCCTTGGGTTTCACCGTAGTTTATTTCCAATATCTTCACTTGAAATTACAATATTCCTCAATTAATCCGTGGTTTAATGGTTGTGATCATATTTAGTATAATTTATCTTTAAATATTAATAACCCCCTATATTATTTTCAATCATATGATTAGAAGAAATACATTAAAAATATGAAATTGGTGTTATTTGAAAAAAATTGTAATCACATTTATTTAAAATTATATTTTAAACTTTGACTCATCAAACTAGCCCACAGATAAAACATTACCTATCCCCAGAATAACCTAAACATAAAATAAAATATAATACAAACATTAAAAAATAAATATTAAAATTAACATAATCAATCACAAATCATTTTTTATTTTAAAATAAATCCATGTTTTAGAGTTTTGTAGAAACAATATCAGTATCATTATAGGCCAAAAAACACATAATAAAACATCCACATATTTCAAGATAAGATTTGATTGAAAATTAAAATCCAAATACTGGAATTATAAACCACCAAACTTCTAAATATTTTTATCAATGTTTTGGGGAGACCAAGGCTAACAATGCATCCATGTTATATCTCAATATTTTCAAATCCCACTGATTGAGGTCACATCACTCAAAGTTCTATCATCCAACACCATTGGTTATCAACATCACTAAAATTGAAAAACCACCACCACTAATGAGATTTAAAACAACTAAACATAAATAAATAAAATAATATGAAATAAATTTATCAATTAATATTCACCTATTAAATCCATCAAACAATTAAATTTTAAATAGTTCAATAACCACCCCTAAATAGAAACTCTCATATCCAAAAAAAATCATGGATAAAAATAAATCTACACACCACTAGAACACCACTAGAACCTTCAAATAATGGAATCAATTCCGCCCTATAAAATAGACCACAAAAAAGTGAAAATGTTTATTAAAACCTGATTATAATGGATTACTGAGTACGAAACATAACTAAACATAAACATGAATACCAATATAAAACCTTAAAATAGATCCAACAAAAAATTTAATTAAAATAATAAAAAATTGAAATCCAGTGAGGAATCCCCATCATCCCTACAACCATGAATAGCTGAAACATCCTTAACAACCCATCGTTCATGATCAAAAAATACGGTTTTTTGTACTGTGTACGGAAATAGGTGTAGAGGAGAAACAATGATGATAATGATGAGTGATTGGAGAAACTTGATTCAATTGAAAGGTAGTCAATAGAAGGAGGAAAAATTGATGATAAAACCATTTTCATACCAAACAACTATGATCACCAACACATCAGAATAGTAATAGGGTTTTATTATCCAAGAATAGTAGAATGAATAATGGGGTCATCTAGTGTACCATTGATAGAGAAAATCACCAATAAAAATATTATTGATTGAATAAGAAATATTGATAATGAATATAAGTCACTCAATCAATGAATCCAAAGAGAAATAACATATACTTATATAGTGAAATAAATTTCATGGATGAACATTGCAACAATGTTCCATTGTTTTTAAAAAATGATACCAGATACCATAAAACAATAAAGGTACACTTGAGAAGATCAGATTACTAGGAGAGTGTAGATCCATCCACAAAATACGATTTCTACCTTGATTACAATTAATATACTCAAAAATAAAATTTATGAACTAGGAATTCAAAAATCACATAAATCATCCAATGTTAGAACTAGGTGTTATACATCACTGCAATTCAAAATTGATCTCCTAAAAATATTAATAAAACTGCATTCATTAAACCTTGTGACTTACTATACAAGAATTTTATTTCAGTCACCACTAAGGATTGTTTAATTAGAGTTATGATCATTCTCAAGATTACACACACTATCCATAGGCCCAAAATATGATTACATATGAATATTTAAATTTCCCAGAAATAATCATGAGGAATCTTAATTTAGGTTCGTATGTTTCTGAGGATGAAGGTAGGTCAATAATGAAAAGAAAATTTATAATGAATCATAAATATTGTTGCTATGATTTCATAAATTAAAATATTTAGTATGGGATATAGTTTAATGAATGAAACATCATACACTAAATTCCATTCATTTGACAACATCTTTACTGCCTTTATATATATACCTAAAAGGGTTACAACTTGAAAATTTTACAGGATGATTAATTTTCCCATTTTAATGTTTAAAAGTTTCTTATATATTATATTTCTTATTAAATGTGTGAAATATGAATTCTCCCACCCATATATTCAAAACCAAACAGAACCATGATACCCACCATCAATATCTACCTTTCACTAATTGTAATAAATAATATATGATGGAGGGATGTGTGTAAATTTTGGTTCAATACACGGTATCCCATTTTCTAACAACACTTTATATATTTAGAGGAATAAATAACACAAAATTTAAAATTTTTATGTACATTTTACTCAATTAATTTAGAGAATAAACACACTACCTTTACATAAGAATAATAATTCCATCATTTCCATGAAATTAAGCCACCTCACATTTAAATTAAAATTAAAATCATTAATTTATATCAAATTAATAGGATGGAAAATCAGATTCTGATGTGTATTAATATTAACGTATTCCATGACATGAAATTCTTATAAATGATAAAACATAAGGGTACTTCTCAAGAGAAATTTGGATATAAAATATAAATCAAAATCCAGAATAATTGTATTATTGGTTAGAATAATAATGTTTTGATAAGATAAAAAATAATTTTGTATTATTTATAAAACACCAAATAATTATTCAATAATGTGGGTGTGGGAAATAAATTTCAAAAAGGATCAGATTACCTAATGAGAATTATAACTTAAAAATTACTGTAATATAAGTTCATATAACGAATAGTAATTCTTTTTTTACTAAACAAAAACAACCATTAATAAAAATCAAGAATTTCATTATTCCTAAATCATTTTAAAAAATCATTAAAACTACAATGATCTTGTAAATTTCAAAATTTATAAACAAAAATTCATTATTGATGATCATGATTAATTAAATCCTTCCACATGTAAAATTCTTTTTTCTAATAAATGATGTCTTCTAGAATAATCAATAAGAAAATATTCAAATGGGTACAAGGATTCCAAAACAATAATTCAATTACAGATTGTTTCAAATGTGTAAAATAATGTGGAAGAGTTATAATTTTTTTTTAATAATGTATATTACAAAAAAGTATTACCAAAAATATTCAAATTAAAATAAATTATTCCCTATTGAATGATGAAACTTTTATGTTATTAATAGAAATTGATTATGGGAATGAAATAGTTATATAAATTAGGAAAATAAGAAAAATAATATATTTTATAAACACAAATCTAGGTGATCTCAAAAAAATGTTATATAAATTAAATGGATTAATAAACGCATGATTAGAAATAAAAATGAGGACTCAATACGAAAAAATTTGGTTAAGATAAAGTCCACAGACTCCTTAAATTAATCTATAGGCTCAACACCAGACCTCTATAGGACATGTTTACAGGATGGTTCATAGATCTTGATGTTTTCTCATAATGTGTGGTCAATCACATGGGTTTTAGAATAAATCATAGGAAAACTAATAAAGTTATCCAAGGTATGAATCATTCTGTTCATAAATACCTCCCTAATAGAGAGGACGTTAATTTTATAATAAGATATGTATGTAGTGGTACCTAAGGGTTTTTCATAATGTGAGTTAATCATTCCCTTCTTCTAGGTATCAAGCAATAAGATGTGATAGATATTGAGATTAGTTTGTGATCATGTGACTTATGGAGTGGTGTCTTATAAAGGATTTAAATAATAGGTTTTCTCGAAGAATGTGGGTAGAATGATTATCTAGGTAGAGTGTATTGAGTACTGGTAAGGGATATAGTCAAATGTAGGAATGATAATGGTTAATACATACTATATGGGGTGATACATAGGGAACATGTAAGGATTTCTATAGTGGAGTAAATGGATTCTTAGAATCAATTATACCCCCCCACATGAAAAATGGTGAAGAGTCACTAAAATGATATCAATAAATATTTGTAATGGATCAATATTACTTTTTTATAGTATATTTAAATAAACAAGAAGGTGGATCTATTGGTAGGGAAGTGTCCAGAGATATGTAATCATGCCCCCCCGTCAGTAGTAGAATCATGGTCAAACTCAATAGCTAAAATATAATTATCACCATCTCTTCTATGAAATCCAATATTTTATGTTAAATATATGAAAATAAATTCAATATAATTAAGAAAATTAAATATTAATTATATAAAAAAATAATTAAATATCATGGTTTAATGGGTGCTGAAATCACCAACCATGGGTTTCCACTTCTTTTTATTCTACATGCCTCCAAATATAAAATGAAACCTACCAGAACACATTTAACATTTTCATTCGATAAATGATTTATATAATCAAAACATATGGTTGTCTTATAGATTCATAAGAGTTAAAATTTTCCAAGAAGTAAAGGGTGATATATTGGGAAATTATTTTGAGAAGTGTTTTCATTAACAATGTAATTTTTTTATTCAGATCATCATAGTGGAATTATGGATGCACATTGAAAATTACCTCATATCCTACACATTATCCTTATAGAGATAAAACTGTAATTCATTGTATTTGAATTTTCCCCCAAATTAATAATTATACACACAATGGATAAAACTACACTTTGTAAGAATATTTTTCCAATATCACATACCATGTAAAAATATATATCGTCCCACAACAATATCTAATATAGTAGTTAACTCTAGAATTGTCCCATGAAATTCATGATAACAAACATAATTAATTTCTCAATTTATATAGCCTCAAAATATTCTGTTAAATTGTATTGTATTCTAAATTGATGTGTGGATTCTAAATCCAATAACTAGTTAGTGTACTAGGTTATCCTCAAAAATTTCTACAACAATCGTTATGATCAGGAAATATGAACAGAAGTAACTAATGTCTATGGTATTGAGTATATTGAGTTAATTATAAAAGGTTTAATGTAGGTTATGTTGATTGAGGATATAAATTTTTATATATTCATTATTGGGATGGGATGTGTGTAATTTTTGTCATAGGATTGGGGGAAGGGCTAGGATATTTCCTCTAAAGGGAAGCGAGTTAAAGGATTATAAGGATTTATATTAATCAATTTTTTTTTGACTTTACAGGTATACTTGGTCTTAAATTGGTTGATTTTTTATTTGGGGTGGGGAATGTTTAAAAAAAACTCTTTTTGGGATTATGTATATAATGTTAGGAAAAGAAGTTTCAGGAGTGGGTAGGGAGGTGGAACATTTATTTCACACCATTACAAATGGTATAAAATCTTTTAAAATGATATATAATGGGATATTATCAATTTACTATTGTTTGTGGTTGGATAGGGATGTCTTCAATTGTATAAACATGGGTTTGGGTGATTTTCAATGAATATGGGAAATTATAAGGGTGTAAAATAGCTTATTATGGATGAAAATGTACTGAAAATGGATATTAATGATATAATTTTTTAGGCCCAAACATATTTTAAATATCATAGATCGCCTCATAATATGAGATAAGAGAGTTTATAAGTAGTTTATATAATGTATGTGGAACATAATTTGGGTTTTGGTTGTATATTTAGCAACATTATAACTCATTGCAGCATGAAATTTTGAATTTAACAAATCTATGCACCTCAAACATTTTGGGATTAGAACGATCTCAATTACTACAAAAGGGATAAATATATTGTGTATTTATCATTATATTTTTTGCTTCGTAAGTACTTCACCATATGATTTTGTTCACTGGTGGGAGCATGAGGGTGATAATTTTTCTAAAAACGTCAATTCTAATGCTCACTCTAGACCTCCATATAATGTGTGTGGAAATTGATTTCTAGTGATCTCAAAATCCAATTTACACCCAAATTCAATCATATCCTTCATTATTCAGAGATCACATGAGATTTGTAATTCCCCAACCCTAGTTACCCAGAGTTGGATCCTTATTACATAACATTTCTATCATTACAAAGAATCAAGTCCCAAAGGGCCGATCAATTTAGCAGTCTTGGAAAATAGATTATATACATGAACATCACATAAAAATTTCAAGCATAAAATATAACATAGAAAATGAATTTAGAATTACATTTTCTACCCCTCTTAATCCTCCATATAAAATATAATACACTCATTGGCATCTTGAGAAAATAAAACATAAGAAATAGGTGAGATAATATTCTTAGTAAGGAAAAAAATATAATGGAAGCTATCATAAATAATCATAAACTTTTATGGAAAGGTATAAAATTGAAACACAATCCCTTTAATCATAAAATTCAGTATAAAATAGAACAGTTAAATTAAATAATTCAATTTACTTATTCACATAGATATTCTACTAGACCAATATTCACATATAACATCAATAATTAATCTCATGATGATGGAATGTATAATTCCAGACATCTTAACCACAATGTCAAGGCCTCTTACCATGACTCTAAATATATATTTGGTCAAGACCTTATGCCAATAAACTAGTTAGTCTCATGATACCTAATGATGAATCATGGGGATATAGAGGGTCTCATCCATCACTTACTAATTTCAATGCATTCCTCATATGAAAAGGGTTAAACATAAATTAAACATTTAAATTAAAACTAGCATAAGAAATGTCAATACATTAACCATAAACCATGAATTGTATAAAAATAGGACATCAATAGAAAAAAATAACTCATTAAATAAAATATGGATGATTTTATTATAATAAATCAACCTCAATCTAGAATAAAATATAATGAAAGATATTGAAATTAATGGAAATAAACAGTAAAACTATTTGAGTGACATATTCCATTTTTATTGAAATCATTTAAAATTCTCACAATTTATCAACTAAGTCATTTAAAAGAGATTTTTGAATCATAGTGTTTCATACCCCTGTGATACTTTGGAAAATTATTTTAATTTCAAAACATTCATTTCCATATAAATAAATCCATAAACCCATTTTTAAAACATGGACATTAATGAGAATTATTAATAAGAATAAACCTTTATAACTATATTGTATTTAGAGAGTTCCTAACCAAATGAGAGATTATTGAATACAAATAATTTATGAATACCATAAATCAAAACATTATAATATCATGATAATAAAGGGATTCATGGTATAATATGTCAATTCACTATATATACACCTTATAAAAGTGAATTGGTGCATAACAACAAAGAGGTCTCAATGGAATATAAATTGATATGAAATACCTTATAAAGAAATAATCCTTAGATTGAGGATAAATCATTGACATAATTATTGTAAAAAGTATAAATAAACTCAATAAGATTTTATATTCTGTGTAAATAAATTAGAGGACATTCACACCTATCCTTGTAAAAAAAACAAATGACATGGATGTTTAACTCAATGAATGGAAATTGAGTTAAAATTACCCTTATCAAATTCATATCAATGACATGAGAATTTATAAATGGATTGATTATATTTATAAAAATTATATCCACAAACAGTGTAGTAAAAATTATTACATAAATAATTAAATAGTGATTCCACACATAATCTTGGAGTAAAATAATCGGTGAAGTTTCCGTAAAACCCAATGAGTGGAAATTGAAATTTGAAATTTCCTTACCGATTATGTAACTTATAAAACACACACACCAAAAAATAAGGATAATACAATTAAGATTTGAATACCAATAAATTATATTATATTACATGAAGAATATATTAATAGACAATACATACACCACATAAAAGAAAATAGTGGAAAATATTACATGAATCTCAAAGGAATAAAAGTGAGATGAAAACCCCTTAACTTATACATTACTTTAGTTGAGGGTATGTTTAGACACCTTTATAATGGTTAAATAATTGTTATTTAATTATTATAGAACCCTAAACATAAATATTATATCATATATGATTCTCTAATATTGCTTTGTTAATATTATTTCAGTAGTATCATTATTTCGGGTGTAAATTGATTCATTTTCAATTATTTGATTTGTTATATAAGTAATGTTTGTAATGGATAGGATATATTTTATTCATATCAATAATCATATTATGTTCGTAAAAATTAATTTTTAAATTTAAAATGTAAATTATTCTTGAATGGTTATGATGGGGAATGAAACCTCATCACATCAGGGAGACAGTAAGCCATATGTACGTACGAGCGACAATATCATTCCATTGATTGTGAAATTTTATGTAAATGAATTGTATATTATATATAAAGAATAATTTACATGTTTTATTTAATATTTACATCAATTATAATCATTATTATACCATCCAAATAATTATGTGTTGAATATCAAACTACACCACGACGTGAAGACGGAAAGTTGTATGCACACATGATTGGTGACTTGTCATTCATAGGATGGATAAAAAAATGAATATGGTTGTACCATATTTATAACAACATCACAGTATGTATAATGTACTGGAGTTATAATTTTGGTATGGAAAAAAAAAGTTGAAGTCGAAGATGAAAAGACCATTGAAAGTGGTGATGAAATAATTACTTCTTCTTCAGGTACTTCCTTTTTTATTTGTACAAAAGGGATCCTTAGGTTGTATTTATGATCAGTGTAAAGCCTCTATATTGAAGAGAGGGTAGTTGGGAGATGATTTTTTCAATGGATGGATGATCCAAATTTCATTGGAGGTGTGAATTTGAGTGATGGGAATGTACCATTTTATAAGGGATGTGGGGGGCACATTAGGAAGAGGTGGAAATATTATTTTATTATAAAATAATATTTGGTTTATAATATCTCCAAATGGATTTATGTAGATCATAAGGTGGGTATGGGTTAAAAACCCCTCATCCAATACGTTTTAGACATGTTTAGGTCACCATATTAACCATATCGTTTTATATTTAACTCCTAGTTAATTAGTTTAACTTTTACCATGTCTTCTTGTATTATTATAATAAATGGTTAATAAAATTACTATAAAATTACAAGAGGACCTAAAGTGGTTCAGTAATGACATATCATTCATTATATAAGTCCTTTTGATGATTATTATGTTTTTAGGACTATTATATAATTTAATAAAAAGGTATTTGTTTTAAAAACTCTTTTATGTCAATTTTGACACTATTTAGTTTTTGGTTTTTATGAAATTACTAAAAATAGTTTTTTATTTGAAAAAAATACATTTAGACAACGCTAACATGTCATATTAATCTTTAAAATTTGTGGATGGCACCAAAAGTTTCACTTTACATTTATTTTAATATTTATAATATCAATTATTCTAATATTTCATTAATAACCTAATTATTCAATCACCATTGTGTCATAAATAAATTTAATTATCTAATGTCAAAAAATTATAATTAAAATACTATGATGTATAATATGTTTGTAGCTTCCAAATAAATATTTATAGTCAAATTTATCTTGTGTATAACCCTATACTAATAATGGTTTAGTTATTAAAATATGAGTTTAATACTTTTTACTCTTATTTAAATTAAATGACCACATTTTACATACTGATTTCAACCATGTCTCTCAGATTTTTGAAATTTAGTTCCCCAAAGCGGTAAAATTATGTTGTATTCAAATTTGCAAATGTTCCCAGAAGGTGGGTAAAAGACTATAAAAAGTTCAATAAAATTTTATATATCTAATCTTATTATTAAATTACATAAATTAATTACATTGAACTAATATAGGTATTATGTATTTATTTTATCATTAAAATAAATTTTTATAAAAAATTATTATTTAAAGAAAATGTCAGCTTTAAACTATAACGTAGTGTTTATCACTATTAATCAAAAATTGATACTTTTTAGAAAAATACCAAAACATCACCCAAAGATAATTCTGATATTCCAAATACAGATATGATGTCCATTTTACCAAATTAAAAACATTTCTGTTGTATTTATTAATTTAAAAAATAATCCTATTGTCCAAACCAGAAAGCGGGTTTTTGATAAGTATAAACTATCAAAAGATTGGTATGTGTTTAAGTACCATTTAAATGTAAAATTACTTAAAATAACCAAAATTTTATTAAATTATTAAAATATAATCAAATTACACTTCAAAACCACTCATATTTATAATTTATCACTATAAATTATTTTGACTAAATGTTGTTTTCAATTAAAATTATTATTTTCACTATTCATCAAAATGTGAAAGATATCAGAAAAGAACAAAAAATTTATCTGAACTAAAATTTTTATGTCCTGATTCTAAATAAGAAGTTTATTTTGTCAAATTTAATATATAAAAGTGTTAAATATTGGATTTTAAAAGTGTTCTCCATTAAAAGGCAGTAAAATTTCATTTTTTTTGAAAAATACTTCTTTTATCTGAAAAATTGATTTTTTTCTTATATTATATCTCATAAACACATAATATGGATGTTAAAATTATATGGAGTATATAAATTTCAAATTTTAGTTAATAAAATTCATAACATCTTTTTGAACGGATAGTTTGGAAAGTTGTGGGGTGCTCGAACTCAGTGTTGCGTGTAGCACAAGCAATTGAATTAAATTAAAGAAAAAAACATTCTATGAAATCTTGGGGTGTTTAATTCTTCCCCCATTTAGGAATTTTCATCCCCTCAATCATAAAATTGGGCTTTTGAACATTATTGAATGTTCCACATCGGAAAAATAGTTAATAAAACTATCACTTTAAAAAAACGAAAGAGAATTACAAAGGTCACCCCAGATAACATTTACTAGGATTCCTTGTAGGAAAACATGGTTATGGATGATAAAATAAGTATAAAGTACAGATGGAAAGATATAGAAAAATGATCAGGAGAAATTTAACAACAAGAAAACCACAAACTTGTGATGTGTTAAATAGTCATTAGTCTCCCAAAAATAAAATTAAACTGATAACATTTTCTGTTTTATGTTCTATTTCAAAAATTTGAGGAATTTATTTATGATATTGACTAAGAACATAAAATTATTTACTTACTTTTAAATTAATTTTTCATCCTTTAACAAATTTCTACCACTAACTCATATTTTCTCCAAATGATGAGTAATCAATATGACTTGGTCACACTTGAAGCACTAAAATAAACTTATAGAGAATCACATAATCCAAAATGGATGAACTATATATTTCCATTGTCTTTATATATTAACAAAAAAATGGTTAATACATGATCCGATGATCCCCATAATGGATAATCCTTTATAGAAATAAATAGTAATCCTAATTTCTAAAATTAAACAAACAATACCCAATGTTAAATAAATACCATTAAATAAACAATAGTTCTTAAAATTCTTCAATATAATCCAAACTAAGATTGAAACCCAAAACTTATAATAATTACATCATAGTGTATTTGATAGTAAATTTTAACATTTATCTCCAAATATCGTCAACTACTCTTAAAGTCTCATACTGAAGTGTAATTAACCAAATCACATATTCTCTATGATAGGTTAATAATTTCCAATAATAACATGAATATATATAAAGAACATAGATTCTTCTAAAATAAAAATCCACCATTAATCTTCAAATGCAGTCCCAAATTAATATATTTTCCTTAGGCATATAGTGTTCCTAACAGAGTAAACGTCATCCTAATTAACATTTATCACTTAATCACCAAATCATTTTACTATACTAAGGATATCCATTTGATAAAACACAATATCCCAACTCAAATTATTATTGTTAAATAAAATCATTTAACTAAAAATAATTAGTCACACTAACCAGGAAATTAATGTAGTCTAGTGGTAGGCAATAATTCCCAATTGAACATTGATTGTGGGTTCGATTCCCACAGCTTTGTTTGACATGATGGGTTGTCACACGGTCTGAGTGTTGTCTTTTTTCAAAAAGAAATTTTTTATAACATTCACTAAATGAGAAAAATTAATCCAGATAAACATAACAAAATTTAACCACTACTGTTATCCCATACCTCTCATTTTCATCCCAAAAATTAATAGACTTTAATAGCTTAAAATTCATGGATAATATAAACCCAAATGGTTATTTATAACTATATCTGCAAAATAAAAAATAATTATTCCTCAAATAGAATTTTTACATAACAAACTACAGGATTACAAATACAAGAGAAAAGTCTGGAAATGTAATCCCATCAATAAAGAGAATTAATATTTTTTAATATTTCTCCATTCATTTATTTCCACACAGGTTCTTCCATGACCTAGTGGTTATTTTATAGAATATGGAATTGACTTGGGTAATACCCAGGTCCCCTAAATTTACGGAAAATGAATTTAAATGGATCTTAGGATCATTTTTGTTTTCTTCTATAGTACTCTTCATTTTTCCTCAGCAATTCATTACATTATTTCCTTCTATCCCACACATAAATTATTTCATTGTTACATCGATACAATTTCAAAGGTGTCTCCTTCCACATTCCCTATATGATGGAAATTGAACTTTCGTCTCTCCATGGTCTCCACTGATAGATCTCTTATCATTATCCACCTTTCTCTTATTTTTTGAGTTTGGGAGTTGGTTAATGTATATGATTTTTATCATATTTTTGGAAGTTTTCTTTGGAATAAACATGATATCTTTTTTGTCTATCAACATTCTATTTAGTTTCCATTTCCACCATCATACCCACATTTTACATAATTCTCAATGTCACTAGGACTTCATTGGAATACATCCATTGACTAAAACCAGAAAGCATTGTGTGAGTAACAATAGTCAAAAAATATTTTGATAATATCATGACACCATATTTTTAATCTAAAACACCTTAGTATTAACCATGTTTATTTATTATAATATTATATTAAAATTCACTAAATTGATTTGTATGAAAAATGTGACTTATTCTAAGTATATAACTCAGGAGTGTCAAAACTAGTGCGTATTAAGGCCCATTGTCGTGTACCAGGATGCCCCAATTCAAGCCCAAAACTCCTTGTCAGTGTTTCCAATCCTAGGTACATCAGTTCCAGAACCACTTTAACTTGTAGTATCTATATAGGGATGTAATTCTTGGAATAATCAGAAAATCTCTAAATTACCAAAATTATAGGATGTTCTTCTATACTTATCCTCAAATTCTATCTTAGGGTAATGTTTCCTAATCATAATTTATCTAAATGTACTTTCCAAGGTTATTTCTAAGCTTTATCTGATACCAACTATAATTCTCTGACCATAGTTACCCAGGGTAGGTGAATTATTACATAAAACGTTCATTATTACAAGGAATCAAGTCTCAAAGGGCCGATCGGTTTATCAGTCTTGGAAAATATATTACATACATGAACTTCACATTAAAATTTCTAACATAAAATAAAACATATATAATACTTTTATAATTGCGTTATTCTACTGGGTTAAACCTTTATATAAAACATAATACATTTCTTGGAATCCTGAGAAAATAAAACATAAGAAAGGGGTGAGCTCAGATGCTCAGTAAGGATAAACAATATAGTGGAAACTATCATAAATAATAATAAACATTTATGTAAAGCAATAAAATTGAACCTCAATCCCTTTAAACATAAAATTATGTATAATATGGAAATTAAAAATTAAATAATACCATTTACATATTCACATGGATATTCTACTTGTCTAATAATCACATGTGACATCAGTAACTACTCTCATAATAATGGAATGCATAATTCCGTACATCTTAACCACAAAGTCAAGACCTCATCCCAAGACTCTAGATATAAATTTTGTCAATGCCCTATGCCAAGACACTAGTGTCTCTCATGAGACCTGCCGATGCATCGAGGGGCTATAACAGGCCTCATCCATCACTTACTAAGTCCAATGCATTCCTCGTATAAAATTTTTAAACATAATATAAACATTCATCTTAAAACTAGCATACAAAATATCAATAATTTAACAACAATCCCTTAATGTTAAAAAAATAGCACATCCACCGTCAAACATAACTCATTCAATACAATATTGAATATTTTATAATAATAAATCAACATAAATAAAGAATAAAATACAATGAAGGATATTTAAATAGATGAACATAATATGTAAAACTATTTGAGAGACATATCCACTTTTTCATGAAATCATTTAAAAGTATGATTATTTATCAAAGAAGTCGTCTAAAAGAGATTTTTGAGTCAAACTGTGCCATAAAACATTGAAACATTTGAATGGAATTTTACTTTCAAAAAACTCATGTACATATAAATAAATCCATAAAATCATCTTTAAAACATGGATATTAATTAGAATGATTAATAAGGATAAATCATTAAAACAATATATTAGTGAAGGAGTTACTAACCTAAGGAAAGATGCTTGAAAAATATTAATTGAGGAATAAAATTAATCAAAACATTATAATATCATGATAATAATGGGATTCTGGATATAATATGTCAAAGGATAGTATATACATCATATAAAAGTGAATTGGCCTTTAACAACAATGAAGTATCAATGGAATGTAAATTGAGATTAAATCCCTTATAAAGACTATATACATAGATTAAAGATAAATAAATGACATAATTATGAGTGAAAAATATAAATACACTCATTATGATTGGATATTATTTGCAAATCAATTACAAAACATTCACTCATATTCTTGTAAAAACAAAACCAATGACTTTGATGATCAACTCAATGAATGGGAATTTAGTTAAGATTACCCATTTCAAGTTCATATCAATGACATGAGAATTTATAAATGGGGTGATTATGTATATAAAAAAAATATCCACACAAAGGGGTGTGTAAATAACCACATTTATAATTAAATAGTGATTCCACACATAATATTGGAGTAAAATAACCAATGTTGTATGTGTAAACCCTAATGAGTGGAAATTGAAATCAAAAATTCCCTTACCGATTTGGTAACATTCAAAACACACACCCCATTAAAGAAGGATCCTACAATGAAGATGTAAATACCAAAAAATTAATGTATATTACATGAAGAATACAATAATGTCCATTACATAAACCACACAAAAGGAAATAGTGGAAAATATAACATGAATCTAACGCGAATAAATGTTGGATAAAAACCCCATACCTTATACTTTCCATCAGTCAAGGGTAAGTTTAACCTCATATATAATGGTTAAATAATTTTAAATAAATTATAAAATTACCATATATATAAATATGATATCATATATGATCCTCTAATATTTCATTATTAATAATATTTCAGTATTATCATTGATTTGGGTGTAAACTGATTTGTTTTCCTTTATATGTTTAGATACATATGTCATATTTGGCATAGATATGATGCATTTTATTCAAATCTAGAATTATATTATTATCATAAACATTATTTTTAATCATAAAATGAATATTATTCTTTAATGGTTATGATGGAGAATGAAATCTCCTCACATTATGGAGACGGTAATCCGTACGTACACACGAGGAAAAATATCATTTTATTGATGGTGAAATTGTATTTAATTGGATGGCATATTATATATAAATAATCATTGATATGTTAAATTTATTATTTACATAAATCATTCTCATTATTATAACCATCCAAATGATGAATTTTTGAATAACAATCTACACCACAATGTGTAGATGGTAAGCCGTATGCACGCACACGTGGTGAATTTTCATTCATAGGATAAATAAAATAATGAATATGGTAATACCTTATTAATAATAATGTCACATTATTTATAAGGCAATGTATTTATTATTGTATTTTGTAAAAAACAATGAAAGAGAAATTGGAATAAGACAAAAAATTTGAAATAGGTGATAAAATAATTACATCTTCTTCGGGTGCTTCATTTTTGATTTGTTCAAAACAGCTCTTTATGATGGATTTATGATCTATTTAAGGACTCTATGTTGAATTTAGGGTATTTGGTAGAATAGTTGAGAAGGGTTTGGCTGAGCCAAATGGATTTGGAGGTGTGAATTTGATAGGATGGGAAATACCCTTTTATAAGAGAGGTAAAGGGCACTTTAGGAAGAGCTTGAAATATTATTTTATTATAAAATAATTTTTGATTATTTAATATATCTATATGGATTTATTTAGATTATAATGTGGTTATGGGTCTATAACCTCTTAACCAATAGGTTTTAGACAAGTTTAGGTCACCATATTAACTTTATCTTTTAGATTTGACTCTTAGTTAAATAGTTTATGTTTTACCATGTCTTCCTGTATTATTATAATACATGGTTAATAAACATACTATAAAATTCCAAGAGAACCTAAAGTGACTCATTAATGAAATATATATCATTATATAAGTCCTTTGGCTGAACCATAGATTTTTAAGACTATTATATAATTAATAGAATAGTATTTGTTTTAAAAACTCATTTATGTGAATTTTGACACTATTTAGTATTTGGTTTTTGTGAAAGTCATAAAAATGTTATTTCATTGAAAAAATACATTGAATCAACCATAAAGTGTCATATTAACCTTGAAAATTCTTGTATGGCATCAAAAGTTTCAATTTAAAATTATTTTAAAATTTATAATATCAATTATCTTAATCCTTCATTAATAAGGTAATTATTGCATCATAATTGTTTCATAAATAAATTTAATTATCTAATGCCTAAAAATTATAAATAAAATTCTAAGATATAGTAAATCGTTTTATATTTCTAATTAATATTTATAGTGGAATTTATCTTATGTATAACCCTATATTAAAAATGGTTTATTTATTAAATTTTGAATTTAATATTTTTAACTCTTCTTTAAATAAAATATAAAAAATGTCTTAATCTAATCCAAGTCAATAAAAAAGAATCATATTTTTTTCCAAAGGTTGATTTTGGTCGAAATACACTTATCCTATAGAATAAGGACATGTGTTGGGATAATTATAATATCATTTTACCTTTAATTACCCTATTTACATTTAACCGTGATAATTAAAATTCAAAAAGATACTATTCTCCAAAAAAATTAATCCTATTGAACAACATTTTATATACAGATGTCAACCACATCTCTGGGATTTTTGAAATTCAATTCATAGAAGAAGTAAAATTATGTTTTAGACAAAATTGCAAATGTGGCGAGAAGGTGGGTAGAAGATGGTAAAAATTTCAATTAAATTTTATATATCCAATCTTATATTAAAATGAATTCAATTAATTACAATGAAATTATATAGGTATTATGTATCTATTTTGACTTAAAAATAAATTTGATTTAAAAATAATTATTTATATAAAAAGTCTACTTTAAACAATATCATAGTGTTTTTCACTATTCTTAAAAAATCGAAGGTTTTTAGAAAAATACGAAAATCATCAAAGGATAATTTTTTTATTCCAAATTCAAAAATGATGTCTATTTTATCAAATTCAAAACATAGAATTTTTTTAATTAATTTAAAAAAATTCCAATTATTAAATCTAGAAATCAGTTCTTTGAGAAGTAAAAACTATCAAATGATTGATATGTGTTTATATTTAATATAAATGTAAAATTACTACCAATGAAAAACATTGGATTAAATTATAAAAATATAAAGTAATTAAAAACCATTCAAATTTATTAATTAAAACTATAAATTATTTTTATTAAAAAAGTTGTTTTCCATTAAAATTTAGTATTTCTTTCACTATTCATCAAAATATGAACGTTATCAGAAAACCACCGAATATTTATCCAAAATAAATTTTTATGTTCCTATCCTAAAGAAGAAGTTTATTTTTTAAAATTTAATATATAATAGTTTAAAATATTGGATTTAAAAGGGGTTCTCCATTAAATGGTCGCCAAATTACATTTTTGGAAAAACACTACTTTTATCTGTAAAATTTTATTTGTTCTTATATTATGTCTAAGAAGCACATAATATCGATTTTAAAATTATATATATTATATAACATTCACAATGTAGTTGATACTATTAAAAAAAACTTTTTGAACGACTAGTTTGGTAAGATGTGGTGCGCTCAAAATTAGTGTTGCGTGTAGTGCAAGCTATTGAGTTACTTTAATGAAAATAACTTTCTACGAAATCATTGGGTGTTATAAGATTCATAATTTTTTATGTTTTCAAATGATTATAATAATACTATATAACATATAATCCATAGTGGGGAGGTGTCAAATTCCCTAGTGACACAAAATGTTTCCTTATTCATTTTAGCAAGACTCTATGGAATAATATAGATGTTATAAAATAGGGACCCCATGTTTATTTGAATTAAATAAATTCAGAATTCCTAGAATTCCCCTTTATAAATTGGCCATGTAATTTTGAATTAATGTATTATTTAAACTTGATTGATTCTCCACTACAATAAATATTTTATCTCATTTCCTTTTTCTAATTTTTCTAATCTATTAGGGACAGTTGAGATAAACATTTGGTCTAGGAGATGATATTTAGGATTAAGGACCCAAACCATAGTTTCCTAGAGTCTGTGGTTATATTATCAAAATTTTCGAAAGATGGAATTGCCTTCATCCCAATGGAAAGAATAGTTCAGTAGTATTTGTAAACTAGATAACTACATGAATTTCATATTACATTTTGAAAACCTAAAATAAAAAATTTTATTTTATTTGAGGAAACAAAAATTCCATTTATAATATCCATGATTGTCAATCATAATAAATTTTCTTTCATATTGGGGAATAGAAACATAAGAAAGGGGTGAGATATAATTTTTATAATGGTACACATACAATAAATCAATTTTGAATTAATAAAGAATAATCATTTAGAAAGTGTAAATGTGTAAAAAACATGCACGATCTAATCAATAACATGATCTTGAAGAAAAATATGGAATAAATAAAAGATGATCAAATAATTACATATAAATAATCAAATGATCTTGAAATATACCCATGGATAGTCAAACTAATTGAATAATCATATGTAAATCAATATCAAATATTATAGTGAGGTAATGAATAATGAAAAATATTACAAAAATATCATCAAGACCTAATCCCAAGACATATTAGACAAATGAGTAAGTACTCATTCAAAATCCCAAACTAGTTAGTTTGATGAGACCTGCTAAATTACCGAGGGATTATAGTAGGCCCCACCCATCACATAATTATGCAATGAATTCATCATATGAAGAGTGATGAAATAATAAATTTAAACATTAATATAGATAATATATCATATAACATATAAAAATGTTTCCATTAAATAAAAATAATATAAATAATCATTTACTCTGGAAAACTAGCATATTAATATTATAATATTCTCTAGTCAATAAACATGATAAACAATAATCGAGAGTATTATGGTTAATGATATTAAAATAGTATATCCATATAAAACTTATCATAAATTTTTTAGAGATATAATATAGTTGGTATTTTTATAACATATTCTCAATATAGAAATAGTAGAATGAGGGTTTTTGTCATTGATAAATAAAAATACAATAAAATACCATTAAAAACATACATGAGGAAATATCTGATTTTCACTATTAAAATAATTTCATAAAACAAAAAAATTCATGAATATTAAGAAATATTTAAATCAAAATTAAAATGTAATATTTTAATGAAATATTTATAATAGATTATTGTGATAAGGGTGGGTAATTCCAGACATTCCATAAAAGTAGAAAAAATTATTCTCAAACTGTTATAAAATATCTAAAAACAATAAAATTTGGAAACTTTTATGATGATTTCCATCAATCCATATAGTATAATGTTAAAAATTGGTAAAATTATTTTTAATAAATCATTAGTAAAAGGTTATAATATTTTCTGAAAATATTTTTAGAAGACAATCATGTGGTAGAAAATGGATTTTTGACCATATAAAGAAAAAGTCATATTTTCTTAAAAATATTTTCTCAATAATTTTAATTTCCAAACAGACTGAAATTGTAATATTTATAGAAATGTATATGAATTGATATAGGATAATAAAATATTTGTGGTCTAGGTTATAAATATCAACTGATTCGCCCAATAGAGGCTTAAACCTAAACAATCTTGAATAACGATGAGATTTTGATTAATACCATACCACATTGGAAACTATAAAATAATTATATGAATGATTGAAATAAAATAAAATGAAAAATAAAAAATTATAAATACAAATATAATCTTGAAATAACATCTCAAAGGTTTCATATACAGATCACACAAAATAAATAAGTTTTGAATATGCATATGTCTCACTAATGTATAAGTGAGATTAGAACTCAATTCCACTTTGAAAAATTTTGAATCATAAACCCAATTATTTAATAACATAAAATGAAACATTATATATATTGAAAATTGTTATATTAATTATATATCATGTCAATGGTGTATAATATATTTCACACAATAGAAAAAAGTGGTGAATATGGCATATGTATCCCAGAAATTAAAGGGGGAATAAAAATCCCTTACCTCACATCTAATTTCAATTGTACAAGTCTGAACATAATGTATAATAAAAATAGATTTGTTGAAAAAAAAGACTATAATCATATATATCAACCCTTATAATATTTACTTATAATCATTTATCACTAGTTTTTTATAAAATCTTTAATAATGTTATTATTCTTGATGATGTCTTCTTTATTTTTCAATTATGTTTTAGTGTAGTAGCATTGATACTCATACATAAATAATAGTTCAATAATATACACAATTTTACCCCTGATAAAAATATCATATATATTCAATAAATTAGTGTTTATAAAATTTTAGAAATGTTAGATATTAAAAAATGAGTTACACCATTCATGGAGAAGGTTGTTTGTACAATCACATGAATGTTGTTACCATTTTTCCATCAAATTGGATGAAGTAGTGGTAAATAATAAATCATATTTATAGAATAAATATTTTATCATATATATCAAATATATTTTTTAATTTTGTTATTATTTACATCCATGTCAAAATAAAAATAAAAATGGTTTACACCAGTTTTTGGTGGTGGAAGTCTACACCTACGCATGAGTGGCGTTATCCTTTTCCAATTAACTGGAAGGTAATAGGGTATATGTGATATTATAATTTAATATGTGTAATTATTTTTTAAATATAATATATATAAATTAAATCCTATATTTTATCCAGTCTTGAGAGGGGTGATCAAAAATGATTTACATTAGCTCATGGGAAAGTAGATGATACACAAATATTGTGGGGCACGGGAAAAAAACTTTTTTCCTATGTCCAGTCCCTTGATTAACCCTAAAAAGTATCCCAAAGAGGATTGAACAGAAAACAGTTTGTATCATTTTTTTGTAGCAAAATGAGGTGTTTTTGGCTTTTTTAATATGAATAAAATAAAAAAAAATTAATCAAGAAATGGATTTAATTGAAATCGGAAATTCCGTTGATTTAAAACTATGATATACGAAAGGTGATCAGGTTGGGGTTGGTTTTGAAATTAAAATTCAATTATTGTTCTATTTTATTCAAATCTATTCTAAAAAGATGATTATAGTGATATTCATTGATTGTTTCCTCTCACTTCCTTGGTGAAATTGTGAGGGTGAGAAGAAACTTCATCATCATCCTAGTTAGGTATAATCTCCATCCATATGGGAGAAAGCATCATTGAATATTTTCTATTAACATGGGAAATAACCAGTCGATAATTTTATATCCAATCAAATTTAAGAATATACATTACCCCTCTCACACATACTGGCGATCAACAAGTAATTCACCACTAAGCCTTGGTCTATTTCACTGTATATAAACCAAAACCCAGTGGGGGGAGATAATGATCATTTAACAAAGATAAAATCAAAAAAAAAATCAAAAAAAAATATCACTTGATAATAAAAAAATCTATATGACATTGAAAAAAACATTACAAAATATATAGATAATGTTTTTATTCAATAAAGTGCATGAATTCAACAATTGAAAAATAGTAAACCTACCCTTCCTGAGTTACTCAAATGATTACCCTACCATGATAAAGGTAATTGAGTTAAATTGGGAAGAAGAAGGAATTTCAAAACTAAGAATAAGAAAAAGGGAGGAAAAATATGGTTATGTATCCACCATCCCACAGTGGAGATCTCCTCAATGGTGCCCTATATTGTGTTGGATGGATTGAAATGATTTTAAAAGGAGGAGCTCTCCTCCTTTTATAGGTCATAATTCCCCTCGACAGTTACAGCGTGTTTGACACATTAAATGAACTATTCAGTAGTGGAATACCTCCTGAAGGTTATCCATAATTTTTTTCCTCATCTCCACTCAATTTTCATTCATTTCATTCCATGTGTAGAGGGAGTCATGTCCATTTTACTTCAACTATTTATTTTTCCCTAGGAGTGTCACAGCCGTCATTTTTTAAATTTACCTTTTTAATAATTTTTCGGGGCATCTGGTAGTTCGAGACAAGGCCTAACATAAAATTTCTAAGTTAATTAAAAACATGTGTTTTGACTTTGATTGGGTCCAGCGCAGCGCGGTTGAGGCTGCGCGGCCTTGCCTGGGACACCGCGTGCCCCCGTCTGGTTCACCGCACGCCTTGAAAATGTTAAATTAATGATATTATTATTATTATTATTATTATTATTATTATTATTATTATTATTATCTTGCATAATAATTTAATTGAGAGTTAATTTTATTATTTGCATTTTATTAAGTTTATTATTGTAAAGTTTAGTATTTAATTCATTAAGTTTATTTTATTTATTTACCTTATTATTATTATTATTTTATTTAGTTTTATAAACATTATTATTATTATTATTATTTATTTATTTCATTTTCCCCCCTTGTTAGGGTTGGCCACGCCTCTCTTTTCTCCCTCCCCCCCCCCGTTTTTTTCTTTCTTCTCCCACATTCGTCCTTCCCTCTGTAACCCTCGCCCAAGCATCGCTCCCCCTCTTTTTCTTATTCTTTTTTTATCTCATTCTTACCGCAACACCCCCGTTTCTCTTCCCCCCTTAGCGCCGCCGCACCTCCATGCACGGCTCAGATATTGTTATCCCTATCCCTTTCCACTGTGCATTTTGATTATTTATATTTCTTTCGTTATTCGCCTCTATTGATATTTATTATTTGTGATTCACTTTGGTAAACTATGCATAATCTCCCAATAGACACACCCTAGGCCCTCACGGATAGTCAGTATCCTCTTGCAATCAGGGATATTTACTTCAGGCCATGTGGACCACCATGTTTGTGTTACCTATTAAGTGGATCCCGTGTCCAGGACGTCACAAACAGTTTTCAAAATTCCATATCGACAAAAATATATTAACCGTGTTATATAATATAAATTATTATCATTCTAAATATATAATACATTTAGTAAATTGTATTCAAATAATCAAAAAATCATTATTTAAAGTTAAACACATTGGTTTGTAAATAAATCTTGTTTTGAAGAAGAATATTTTTCAAGAGAAAATAATTTTATTTTAACTATTGAAAAAAAATAAAAATTATACAAATAAAAAATTATATTTATTAATATTTAATAAATAAATTTAATTTAAATTATTTTTCATTATGGTTTTTTAATTAATTAAAATTTAATAACATTATTCACATTAATATTGATTTCATAAAATTCCCATTTTTAAACAAAGATGTAAACTTATACTAAAATACATTCTAAATTTGATTCAAATGTAATTAAGTGGAATAAATGTATATTATTAATTCTTATGTTACCTTAAATCCTAATGAAATGATAATTTTACCTTTTCAATGAGATATTTATTGAAAAGATGTGATATTTTTACAAAAATCACTATTTTTACTACTCATTGATTAAAAAAATATTATAGGAAAAATGTAAAAACATTAGCTTAAGATAATTTTTATATCTTGATTACAAAAATTAATTTAAATTTATCATGTATGTTTTATATATTTTTCTTAAATTTATTAAAATATTTTCCCAGAAAAATCATTTTTGAGGAGAATATATTTTTGATGAATAAAATTACATTACTAAAGTATTTACTAATTATTTTAACATTAAATTTTCAATAATAAATAATTATTTGGACATATATATCATAATATTAACACACCCATGATTGTAGGGTATGTATATTTTAAAATTTAGCATCTTCAATAGTTTATGATCCATGTAACATCATGTTCAAAACCATAATATACTGTTAAATATTCCTTTTTTAATAGTAATGAGCCCATTTGGAATAGTAATATGACCAATTTTATAGTAAATTCACCAATGATAATATAAATAATATTTCTGTATCTTAAAAATAAAAATATGGCATATTTAAATCATTGAATATGTTATGAAATATTTTAAAAATAATAAATTAAGTGTTTGTTTTTTTGTACGTCATAAATATTTAACAATTTTATGATTAATATAATGATTAAATAGAAAATATATTTTCATAAAATGGACTAATAATTTTTTTCATATTATTATAATATATTTATATTGGACCTTAATCAAAATTTTAATGTGTCGTAAAACAAGTTATAATTTTAAAATCTTTATTTTATTGAATAAATGATAAATTTAATTAAAAAATTAAATTTATAGTATTTTGAAAATTATATTCAGAAAATGGTGTTAATTTTTTTATTCTACTAATACGAAACTATTTATGTTTAAATTTTTATAATTTTCAAAAATCCATTCCTTTTTCGTGTATAGTAAAATACAGTAATTTACGATATAAATATACTTTTAATTGGGTCATTGATTTTGTAATCATCATAATATAGAACTACATATTATTATTTTAATTTATTTAGTGATTTTTTCAATCTATTCATTTTCGTGAGACAAATTAATAAACAAATGAAAAAAATATTTAGAAAACACCCCTCTCCTCCACTGTAAATACCACCCTCACCACCACTAGTCCTCACACCTCCAAATCCTTGAATCGTGCTTATATTATTTCCCTTTTCTCTACCAATCCTCTCCACTATGTACTAATCTTATTGGTCACACCAAACATATCATTTCAAAGTCTCTTAAGAAGGTTCTCAAGGATAGGGATTCAAGATGTAAAATCACCTTCCATTCTTTTAATCTTCATTAAATTTATTCTCTTTTTTTCTCATCATTACATTACATCCTCTATACAGATTTACAGGATAACTCTAGTATATTTTATAAACTAGAATTTTATTCTGTAAATATAAAATACACCAACAATTATCTTCTTATTTTCCTTTTATTTTAAACAAGAAAACATCATCTTTGAGGTGTTGTTGTATTGCCATCATGGACGACATGTTTTCATTTTTCGATTTTGACTTCATGGATGGTCATAAAACCATTTTAATGGATAAAAAAGATTATAATATACTGATTACATCTTATCTAATGTTATTTAACCTCTATATATCCAAATATTTTTTAATGACCAAAAACAAGTTTGTAATGATCAACAAATATCCAAAATAGTCTAAAGGATTATCACTAACATCATATCTAATGATTAATCCACACCCCAAATAAAAAAAAGATTTATATAACAACTTATTTTTTTTATTTTCATCAATGATATATATTTTCAATTATGGTAAACTATTTTCTTATTACATGATCTCCCATAACTGTATAACAGTAAACTAGTCATGAAGGCTATGGAAAATAACACTCCCGAATGATGAAATTTATTCTTATAACTAATCAAAAAGACCATAAATAATGTTAATAAAATTATAATAAAAAATATATTTGTAATAGGTTCTAAATTAAATTATTATTGAATCTAATTTTATTAACCTGGACATTAAAAACAATTGAAGATCACTTTCAGACACAAGGTAATGGATTCTACCTGAACCTTCATTTTTCATCCAGGTTATGCCTTCTCTTTATTTACCACACATAAATTAATAATTATTTTTATATAATTTTTATAAATTAAGTTTATATTTTCCAATACAATATATATAAATTATTTCATATTTCTTTCTTTTGGAAATAAATTTCTTACCATATTCCCATCTCAATTATTTGTGATAACCGAATCCGATTAAAGGGAACTTCCATATTTCTTACTCATTTTCAACTTCCATCCATAATCTTTTTTAAAACACAATTTATTTTAATAAAATAACTATTTCTATCATGAATAACTCTATTTATTCATTTCTAGTTTTATACAATCAATTATGACAAATACAAATGTTTTTTCAAAATTAATCTTTCATTGCAAAGTTAAAAGGGTATTCCTCTAAAGACCACATCGATTATTTTATTATAATATTTTAATATATACTATATATATTATTATAATAATATTATAAAATACCATATTTTATTAAATTGTTTGTGATTAGTTTGACTATGGATGGGATATTTTGACACTATTAACCGTATTATTTAGAGTGGTTAGTGATTATATTTACATATTGGGTAAAGATATTTTGATTTCATATATATATATATATATATATAGTTTATGTTTCAAAATTATCTTATGATGAATTAATTGGACATATAAAGTGATAATAGGGTCCACTATTTACCGTCAATACATTGGAAGGTCTCAAGAGAGAAAACATATATGGAAATGGCCATGGACATTCTCATTTATTTTCAGATTTGTATTTGGCTGAGGACTTAAACATTTATTTTCAGATTTTTTGGTCAAGGCCTCAAAGGTATGTTTCAGATTTCTGGAATTACGCATTACCTACTTAATATATTATTAACTGATAATCCATGTTATTATTTTACTTATAAAATATCCATGGTAAATTTTCAATATCATGTGGTTATTTATGTGGACTTTTTTATTAATCCTTAATTGCCTCTATACTATGCACTATGTTATTTACTAATGGAATGTCATTTTGGTCATTCACCATGGATGATTATTTTTGTTATCTTCCCCTATATTAATTACCATTAATGATCATATGATCTCATCCATTTCTTATGTTTTATTTTCCTCCAAAACAAGAAGATGTTTATAGTGAATGACATTCATGGGAAATCATGGAATTTATTTGTTTTTTCAATATATTTTTTTTTTAATTTTTCCATTTAAGTTGTAAATTAATTATTATGATTTTTTCTGGTTTTCTAACACTACCAAACTATTTGGTCCTTCAATATGTGAATAAATTGTTTATTATACCAATGTAATAAAGTAGGCACTCACTCTGCGATATTAGGGTCAGGAGAGAAGGTTTAGTAAAAACCATGGAAAATAGATAACATTTATTTGGTAACATAGCACTGAGATAGAATTAGAGTTTAATCATAGAAAACATCTTATAATTATGGAAAGGTGTATATTATTCAATTATTTTTAAAAATACTTTCATGTGTAGATAATACAAGTGGATGTAGTTCTCACAGAAATGCATCTAGGAGTAAAAAATCTTATAATGTGTGTAGGTCCCAACTCATTATAACATGGTACATGACAATGGGCCTTAATTCATACCTACTTTGACACTCATGAGGGATATTATTAGGATAATTGACATTTTTATTATATACCATTATGTGGGATTTTAATGTAAACACATCCCCAATGAATCAATGTTTATGATTATGAGATCAGCTATGAAAAAATTTCAAATTTATGTTAACTATTTTTTGTTTTTTTAAAATTATTCACTACGATTCATAATTTAATTTAGTGTATTCCATTGATTAGAAATTATTCCTCATGAAAGGAATTAAACACATATCAATACACATATTCTATATAGGGGTTTACGTCCTACGAAATATAATGACATAAGAGGGGGAGATTCAAATATATAGGAGAAACATATAACTATACTTAGAAAATTTAATTAGGTAATGATAAGTAACATTTCTCTAATTGAGAAAGTTAATCCACAATGCGTTGTAACAATGTTTGGCCGCTTTGTGCAACAAAAAACTCCTTTATCAAATGTGACTATAAATACATTTGTAGTTGATCAGTGGATAAGTTCCTTATAGAGGATATTTATTGCTTTGGGAAATAAAAAAATGGATAAGGTTGTTACGTAAATTCTTCATCTATCAATAGATATGGATCAATGGTGGTCATTTATTTAAAAAATGATAGAGGGGGAATAAATATAATACATGGAATGGAAGGATTTCAATGAAATTTTATTAGAAAAATATTTCCCTCAAGAATATATAACATATATCAATAGATAATCCTTGAATATGAGGGAAAATAAGGGTGAGAATATTGCTAAGTATTAATCCACCATTAAAAAGTTATCAGGTCATGTTATAGATTATGTACATAATTTAAAGAGTAATATTGATCGAATATTTGATAGGTTAAAAACATTCCTCTAAAGGGAACTGGTTTCCCAAACATTCTCATCATATAATGATACATTCTAATGTGTTATCAATATAGTGAAATAATTCTCCACGACTTACTAATTAATGGAAAACAAGAGAAAATGATTATGGAAAAGAAATAAATTCCTAAAATGAAGAATAATATACAAATTTTTGGAATGTTTGAAACCTCTGGAAGGAATCACCTTGGTGCATTATTAAAAGGAAAATGATTTTTTACAAGTTTGGTGATAATCTACATCATTCTCCTAATTTCAAGGGAAATAATGAAGCAAAAAAATTTTAGTTCTAAAATGTTTGAGATATGGAATGCTATGAAAATGATTTTTTGAAGCTTCAAGGAAACATACCATGGAAAAGTAAATAGATCAAGGACAAGATTATGAAAATTTAATAGATTATGATAACGTTCCTAATGATATGGTGGAACATAAATATATAATTTTTATAAATCATTATTTAATTAGGTATTATATCATTATATTATATTATCACAGTTTTCGTTAAAAGATAGATATTTATAATTCACCTTACCAAGGGATTTGTTATTAAATACTTTTAATGGAAACCATATTGAAACAAAGATATGATAATGAGTTATTATTATAACACATAAATGTTCTATAATTTATTATTTAATAATCATACCTAATTGATTTTTATATAATCATTGGTATGGATTGGATTTTGAAATATAATGGAAAATTTTATTTCAAAGAGAAAGAAATTATGATTTGTGATAAAGATGTGGTAATTATTATCGTTAGAGGTGAGACCTCATCATCTAATTCATATCTGGATCCACCTCTAGTAGATCGTATAAATTAAATTCATGGGAATTATGAAAAAATCATCAATGGATAAGTAAATAAATCATCAAATTGAAGATGTTAATATTATAAAAAAATACATTAATGAATTAACAAAGGATTTACCTGGACATCCTCTAGAGCAGAAAGTTGAGTACACTATTGATTTAATTCCATGTGAAAGACCTATATCAAAAACTTTTTATTGAATTAAAAATATTTAATTAGGATATATGGTGAAACAAGTAAATGAATTGAGTGACAAGGGATTTATTCACCCTATTATTTCACTATGGAAAGCCCCTATTCTCTTTTTCAAGAGAAAATATTGATCGACGAGGTTGTGTTATGACTATAGATAAATCAATGCTGTTATAATAAAGTACAAGTATGATCTAACTCAAAGTGATTATTTATTCGACCAACTTCATGGAACACAATATTTTTTGAACATTGTCTATCGATTAGGATATCAACTTTTCTATGTGGGGAAGGAAGATATTCCCAAGACAACATTTTGAACTAGTTATGGGCACTACAATTTTATAGTAATTCCATTTGGAATGACTAATAAACCCTTTATTTTATAGATATAATGAACCGAGTCTCAAGGAATATATTGAAAACATTATTGTGGTATTAATTGATGATATCTTTTTTATATTCTAAATGATTTTAGGAAAATGAAAACCACTTGTGGATTGTTATGGAAGCTCTTGTAAGAAAGGAGTTATATTGGATGTTTAGAATGTGATAATTCTAGCTTCCAAAAGCATTATTTTTTGGATATATTGTCAATAAGGATGACATTGTAGTTTATTCTATAAAGAAAAAAGTATTCCGGGAATAGAAAACACCAACAAACAAAACCTAGGTTCATAGATTCACTAGTTTAGCAAGTTACTACCGACGTTTTATTCAAAATTTTACCTGATTAGCTAACACATTAAACAAGATTACTCATAAAGGGGTTATGTTTATATAGAAAAAAATAGTTTTAATAATATTTTGATGAAGTTGAGATTGATTACTGAATTCTTTGATCTTGACTCTACCACCAAGAAAAAGTGTATTTGTGATTTATAGTGAATTATCAATGAAAGGACATGCTTGTTTTCTTATTTATAATGATTGATTTATTACCTATGCATCACAGAAGTTAAAAACCATGAATAATATGTCTAAATCAAGATTTTTACTAATTATCTGTTATAATTCCCCTAAATATATAAATACACTATCTATATGGTGAAAGATGTCAGATATATATAGATCAGAAGAGTTTTAAATATATCTTCTCATTGAATGAACTAAACAAGAAAAAAAGACGATGCCTAGAGATAATTAAGGAGTATGATTTTTTGATACATTACCTCCCACTTAAGGGGGAATGAGGTAGTTGATTCCTTGAGTATAAAAGATCATGGGTTCTAAACTAGATGAGGATTGACAATGAATCTATGTATATGGATCAAATAAAGATGGAAATGTTAATTATTAGGGAATGTGAAACATCATTAAATTATTAATAGGTCACTCAACCTTATTTATTGGAAATTATTATAATATCTCAGCCTGATGATCATATCTTTCAATGGAAAATTTAATATGTGAATAATGTGAAGTTGGTAGACTTCGTATACGAAGATGGAATCATGAAATTTGGAAATATGCATTGTTTTCCCAATATAACTGAGCTAAAGATGGATTTATTGGATGTTTATCACACCTCAAATTTATCTATACACCAATGTTATCACTATGATGTATAGATATTTGAACATTTTTTGTGGGATAATATGAAGAGTGGAATTGATGAGAATGTATCATGATGTATAGTATTTCAAAAGGTGAATACTAAAAGATAAAATCCTATAGGTTTCCTATAACCTATTCCTATTACAACATTGAAATGGGATGACATTACTATGTATTTGTTCACTCGATTATGAAAAAATCTATGAAATAAATTTAAAATATGAATAATTGTTGATCAAAATACCAAATATTCACATTTCCTTACTATATGGGTAGATTTTCATATAGATATCCTTGAATGACTCTATATTTATGAACTTTTATGAATTCATAGAGAACCTCATTAAATTTTGTCTGACCATGATAGAAAATTTAGATAAAAATATTCAAAATTATTCAGAAAGTGTTGGATACTATGCTACATTTGAATTATTCTTGACAAATTCAAGGTGAAGCGTAGTCAGAAAGGATGATCCAATCTTTAAAAGAATTGTTAAGATGATTTTTATTATCCTTTAGATGCATGTGGGATTAATATTTACATTTCTTAACGTTTTACTACAGAATATTTTCCATTGAAACTTTCAAAAGGAACCATACAAATCATTTTATAGATAGAGATTTCATAAACCAAATTTTTGGGATGAATTTGGTGTAAGGATGCTTATAGACCCTAATATTATAGTAGAAAAAATGAAAATGGTAATGAATATTCAAACATATATCAAAGAATCTCAATGTAGGAAAAATATCTATGGTGATAATTCAATGAATGATAGGGAATTTCATATGGGAGATCATGTCTTCATGAAGTTACATCCATGGAAGATTCTTATAAGATTTAGAAAGAAATGGAAATTGGGTCCTATGTACATTGGACCATTTCAAATCATGGATATAATTAAAGTCGTGAATTATTGTTTAGAGATTACAAATTAACCTTTAAAAGTATAAAATGTGTTCTACACCCCCTTGTTTTGGAAGTAAATCCCAAAACTAACACAATTTCTTGGTGATGAATGAATAGAATTGGAACCTGATTTATCATACTATGAGGAGTCTATCCAGATTCTAGTCATTAAAGGGAAAGTGTTGAGGAATCAGATCACTCAGGCGGTAAAGGTTCCTTGCAAAAAACATAAAAATGCAGGTGGGACATGGGAATTAGAAGAATTTATGATGAATAACATCCCATATAATTTTATGAAGGTGAGATTATGGAAATTTTTCAAATGAAATTTATGTATGAGGGAATAATGTAACCCCCCAATATTTTATGGCATGGCTCTCTTAAAATTTATTATCTTAGATAGTTTATGATTCATGAAACACTGAGTTTAAAACCATGATTTACTATTAAATATGACCATTGGAATAATAATATGACCATTAGGAATATGAATATTACAAATATAATAGTAGCTTAACCCATGAAAGAATAAATAAAATTTAGGTATCCTTTAAATGATAATATGTTATATTAATATGATGGAATAAGTAAATTAATGTTTCAAAAATGATATATTAACTTTTTATATTTTGTAAGTCATAAAAATTTAATTACAATTTTTTAATTAATATAATGATTTAACAGATAATATTTTTTTCATAATATAGACTCATAAATACGTTTTATGTTTTATTATGATTATCAGATAATTTTATGAGACCTTAATTGATTTTTCAAAGTGTCATAAAACAATTCCAAATTTTAAAATTATTATTATTATAATAATTTTTTATTTTAATAAATAATAAAATTTATAATTTTCATAAAATTATTTTCATAATGTTGAGATCATTTTTTAATTTTACAACTAGAAATAAATGGTATGGTTAATTTTTTAGATTTTTGTAAAATAATTTATATTTTGTGATTATAAAAATTTTGTAATTTAAGGTATAAATATATTATATGTTAAATACGCTATTCATTGAGTCATTGTTAATTTAAGCATAATAATATCCAACAATCCTTAACTATTGGAATATATTTAGTGATAATGGTAAATTAATTCAAAATCATAAAACAATATAACATACAAATGAATAAAATATTAAAAATCACCCCTCATCTCCATTATAATTAACACCCCTTATCCTCACACCTCTGAAGCCTTGAAAAATTCTTATATTTTTTCCATTTCCTCTCCAAAACATATACCATACTTATTAGTATTATGGGTCTCATCCAAATGACCATTTCAATGTTTCTTATGGAGTTCCTCAAGGAGAGTAATTCTAGAGTTTAAATCCCCTATTGATCTATTAATTTTCTTTGAATTTTATATATTTTTTTATTATCATTTCATCACCTCCAATTTAAAAAGTATCTTGATAACTGCGATAAATATTATAATCTATAATTTTATTTTTTAAATATAAAATCCCCCATAAAATTTCATCTCATTTCCCTTTTATTTTAATGATGAAAATATCATCTATAACGCGCTGATTTACCGCCTTCGGGGAATATGTGTTTTTTTTCAATTATACTTTCATGGATGGCTATAAAAACATTTTTATGGTTAAAAATTTATTATATATGAAATAAATATTATCTAATGTTATCAAACCAATATACGTACATAATAATAATTATTGAAATTAAACTAATTTGCGATGATCGAAAAACCACCAAAAAATAATCTAAATAATTATCACTAACATCTTATCTAATGATTCATCCCCACCAAAAATTACCATGTGACTTATGAAATAACATAATATTATGTAAGATCATTAAAAACATATAATTTTAATTATGTAAAACTATTTCCATTTCACATGACATTTTATATGCATATAAATATAAATCGATCAAGATAACTAAGGGAAAAAACACCCAAAACTGAAACATTTTGTCTTATACATCATCTAAAAGACCATAAATGAACTTTATAAAATAATAATAAGATAGGTAAATTTTTATTAGGTTGTAAAATACATTATTAATAAATATAATTTCATTATACATGACATTTTTCACAACTGCATAACTCCTTAAAACATATAGTATGGGATTCTATCCAAACCTCCATTTTTCGTTCTGGTTGTTATTTATCACCCATTATCCAAATTTAACTCTTAAATAAATTTATATAATTCTTATAAATTATATTTATATGTTAAAAATTCATATACCAAGATCACTTCATCTTTGTTTTATGTGAAATACATGTTTTATGGGGTTCCTTTTTAATTCTCTCGATAAGCAAACCTAGTTAAATGGAATGTTCTGATTTCTTACCCATTTTAAAGTACCATAATTAATCCATTTTAAGAAACAATTATATTTCTAAAATCACAAATTTTTTAATGAAAAAACCATACTTTTTCTTTTCTAGTTGTATATGAACAATTATGAAAAATAAAAATTATTTTTCCAAATGAATTATTCTTTGCAAAGTGAAAAGGGAATTTCTCTCAAGAACTCCTTGATCATTATATTATAGTATTTTCATATTTTATTTATAAATATTTATATTTATGACTATAATATATAATGTTTTATTAAATTTATTATTCTCTATTTTTCTATGGATGTGATATCTTGACATTTTTTACCATACTACACTTAATGGTAAATGATTATGTCTAAAGATTGGGGAATGTTATTTAAATTTCATTTCTATATGTTATTTATGTTTCACCCCATTCATATGTGGAAGTAATTATACTTTCTAGGTGAGATGTGGGGTCCTCTATAGAAACTCTATGCATCAATAGGTCTCATGAGACACAACAAACATGGACCTGGCTAAGGAATTTTCCATTTATGTTCATATATTGATTTGGCCAAGGCCGTAACTATTTTTTTAGATGACTAGTCCGAGGTCTCAATGGTATGTTTAATTGGTCCAAAATTATTCACTCCCATATTATTATATTATTAGTTATTAATCTTTGTTATTATTCTACTAGTATAATATAATCTTTAATGTTTCATTCTCATGTGATTATCTGTATGGGATTATTTATTCAACATTAATTCCACTAATATTTTTGGGATGATTATGTTCTAATGGAAGGTATTTTTATTCATTAACCAAGACATATTATTCATTTTATCTTCTATAATGTTACTTACCCTTACTGACATTCTAATATCACCACTTTCATGTGTTTTATTTTTTCCCCCAGGATGTGATGATGTATATTATGAATGACTTAGAGGGACAATCTATGATTTTATTCTTATTTCCAATGGAGATACATAACAATTTTTTATTTTAAGTATCAATTTAAAACTTATGTTTTTTTTGGATTTCCAAATCTACTAAATTATTTTGTCCTTCAGTATATGAGTTCCTTGTTTGTTATAGTAATGTAATAAAGTAGGAACTAGATTTAGGATACTAGGTTCTGGTTTATTACAATAATATATTTAATACTATTAATAAGCACTAAATTTATAGCTTGTTTATAACTATTATATATTTCACAGGATGTTTATGCTTGGTTTTTAGGGTTGAATACGCTATAAAACATAAAAAAAATTCTTTTAAAATCATTATGTGCACCATCCCCCCTCATTTAATAATTTTTTTTTTGTAAATTTGAACATATACATGATAATAAAAGGTTTTAAAAAATTAACAAATATTTATTTTGGAAACCCACATCAAAAAATTGGGTAATAAAACATATTATTGACATGAGGGAAATAGAAATATGAGGGTCATCTGGAATAATGCATAATGGGCCTCCAAAAAGATGAATATAAGTGAGAAGAAAGGATTTGGGTATAGAAAAAATTCATAATTTCAAAATAATGATCGAGAGTGGCATAGATCATTTACCATAAGAATGTAAATTATACTGAGAAAATCGGAAACCACAAAACCTTACACCAAACAGGTTTGAAAAAGGTCATTAATATCGTCATAAATGATTGTAATATGATAAAATTATATTCCATGATCCTCTTCCTATATTTGGGGAATTCCTTTTCTAGATAGACTAATAGAATATGAGTATATACATACATTATGAGTAAATATTTGTCCTTTTATCAATTTCCACCAGAATATCATATTTTCATACAAAATATGGGTATTCATGATGAATGTTTTCCAATCATTAAGAAATAAAATAAAATTATAAATAATCAAATAACTACAATTGGGTTACTAATCTATTAATTATATCACTATATATTAAGAAAAAAAATTGGTCATAATAAGCTAATGTATTTCACAAAATGAATAAACCATCATTTGATGAAAAAAAAACATTAATATAAAATATTAAATATAAATCAACGGATTTTAACCTATATCATTCCATAAATAAATCACCCAATATCCCAAATAATGTCAATAAAATAAAAATTAATGAGTTTTTTACTTTAAAGGATATATTAAAACCATCATATATAAATCCCAAAAATATAATTATCTAATTCAAGACAACACATAGGCTAGTGGTAAGTGATGCACTCTTATATCCCTTCGATTGTGGTTTCAAGCCCTAAATACATCCTGAATGTGACGGGTTTTAACCATTCCTTTGGGATGTCATTTTTAATAATGTTATATCCTTAAAACCTTATGATAAATATGATGAAAATATTTAAAAATATCATTAATAATCAAATATCTATTATGATATAGAGTTTATCAATACCTTTAAACTTGTGATAAAGAATTCCTCCTTAAACAATACATCATTTTGAACAATAGGGTTACACATAATGTAACCCAAATTACACCAAATCACCTTATTGACCACAAATATAAATTACATAAACAATTAAAATGGTTTTCTAAGACTTGAATATATGATTATTCTTAAACATGTAAAACCATGATGTAATCCCTAAATCTTATTATATTCTCACATGAAAACATAATACTCTCTAAATTTATCTAAATCATCCTCGGAAACCAACTGTAGAATTCCCAAATGAACACTCCCAAATATGGTTCAAAAACATAAATAATAAATTTCCCACATTGATACAAACAATGGTGGCAATATTTTTTCCATAAAAAACAAATGACATCAAAGGTAAATATTTTATAACATACATTCTCAATAACATGTTTCGTTTTATGTTTTAGATAATTGAGAAAAACACTTTGAAAAATAGTACCCAATACATTAAAATGAGATTTATCCCACATGATCCATATTCTCTTATTCATCAATAAATAATTATCATCATCCATATAAAGCAAATATATATGTAATTTATTCAACTACATTGTTGATTACATAAGGAAAATTAATCATATTCAGGGTGAGATCAAATTCTTAGTAAGGGTAAAAAAGTGAATTTATAAATGAATTTCATCTATGAGAATAATAAGAGAATAAGGGAATGCTGAAATAATAAATGTGATGAGCATAATATATGAATATTCATGCACTTAAATACCTAGATAATCCAACAAGAATACATGACAGTAGGATTTCACAAAGGAAATAGTCAACAGAATCAATAATCATGATCCATGAGATAACAATCTTGATCTAATGAAATAAATTGAACCATAAAAATCATAATAAAAATGTATTAGTTTCATGGGAAATTATCTTTATATAACACTTACAAATGGAATAAACAATATGAGAAACTTCTATCCTCAGAGTACCTATTGCATTTTAGGAATTTCAGAGACTCATCTATCTTTGTTTTATTAAGAAATCAGAAGTCCATGGGAAATAAAGTAACCACCCATACCTGTTTAATAACGGAACCACCCATTCATGTGAAATAACATTAACACAAATCCTTGTTTTATAACAGAACAACAAGTCAATGGTTCATAATATAACCACCATTCATTATAGAAAATATCTAAGAACTACATCATAAATATAGTATATAGAGCATTTTTGTCATCGTAAACTTATTGAATAATCCTTTTTTATTTTTAGAATTTAATTTAATTTTCTTTAAAAAATTCCATTAAAATATTTTAATTTTTTTTTGTCTAATATAAATGGGTTCCAAAAAAATATATTTAAAACATGATTAAGACATTCTAAATAAACAAGTTCCCTATAAATATTGTTTAAAAAAATTAATTAAAATAATTCATTAATGTGTATGGAATCATTAAAAAATATCCTAGTTGTATCATAAGTAATGGTAAGGGTTTTAAATTTTTTTAACAGACATACCATTAAAATTTCATTAAAAGAATTTGAGCACAATAACATTCATTTTAGAAGTTACTTTAAAAAAACATCAAAAAATATTGTGAAATTTATTTTCATTTAAATCGTTATTGGAAAAATGTAATGTAAAAAATAAGAAAAATAATATTCCTGATGGCATGAATTATTTTTATTTTTTTATGTATTCAAAGTAAACATTCTTTTTAGAAAAATTTAAAAGTGGTGTGAAAATTTACCCATTTAAGACTCATTAAAAAAATTACATTTAAATTCATTGAAATGAAGATAAAATATCATGTAAAATTTATTTATAAATAATCTAATTTTATAAATTTACATTTTTGGAAACATTTTTGAAAACATTGATTTTGAATGGAATGATATACGTTCTAAAAGAACTACATGATCAACACCAGTTACAAACCACTTCTGTGATGTTTATTAAATGAATAAGTAATTAAAAGTAAATTAGACTTGTGAAAAAAAAATTAAAAATAATATTATAGTAAATGAAATGTGGTTATAGAAAAAAATAACTCATTATTTCATCTAAAATAAAATTGGAAATACATAATACCGAATGAACAAAGATTGTTTTAGAAACCCTTAGAACTTTGGTAACTATGTAATCCTAATTCCCATGAATGAATATGTCACATGATACATTAAATATAGTTATAAAAATTTATTTCATGATAATCAATGTAAAATGGTATTAGATACAACTCATAAAAATATAGGTGTATACAAATACATATGTTCCAATATAGACAATTTGAGATGAGAATCACTTACAATGATAACCACATTGAAGTGAGTATTAATAAATGAATAGACTATGTGTATCAAATGTAAATCCAAATAAAATAACTGTAAATTTAACCTATGATGATAAAAAAGATATTACACACATAGTCATAGAATATAAAAAATAATGATGTTGTAATATAACCCATTGAAATTAAATTCAGTTATCATGTTCTCTACCATATGGTAACCATCATGATTAATCGACCTAGATAAATTAACTCATATTGAAACATAAAATAACATGATATATTAATGATTCATGATATTAAAAATAACATGGGTATTATATAAAATAGACAATAAAAAAGTATGGAATATGAAATATGTCCCACAAACATAAAAACTGAGTCAAGAGAACCATACATCTGGTCCAACCTTCTGTGTATGTGTTCTAACCTCAGCTATAATAAAATTATATTAAATATATTATTTCATAATATCCTTTTCCATATTTAATACCTTATACATTATGAATTATTTATTATTGACATATTTAAATTCTTAATTATTTAACTCCATATTGGGGGTTTTGAGGATGTTTGGTTCATTATTTCAAAAGATATTTTGTGCATTGACAATGGTCAAAGAGTTAATTATTTCAACATATCCATAATAATTGTCATCAATTATTTGTAAAATTATATATAATTTATACATTTAATATATATCCAAAAATATGTTTGTGAAAAATGAACTACATTGCAACCATTGAGAATGTAGTTCATACGTTCGATTATTCAACAATCATTAGTGAAAAAAGGTAATTAATTATTTTTCATTAAGTAATTAAATAATATAAAAAAGGCCATATTATTAAATAAATATATTTATATATACCATAAATTTTTCTTGGTTATTTATTAATTATAACACCTCTTGGTGGAGGCATTAGTACCGACATGCACATGAGTGATGATATCATTTTTCACTGTAAAAACAAATATAATATATTGTATTTTTAGAATTAAAAATAATTTGTTAATATAATAATGATTTCTTTTATGGTTTAATTATTCATTAACATTATTCTTATTACCTTCCATGTAAATCATTATTGAAAATCAAAACACGTCACTTCATGAGGCGGTAGTCCACTGTACACACAAGAAAATTTATTATCTACCCAAGGAAATGAAAAGTTTTATGTTAAATATGATATAATAAATAAATATATATAAATAAATTAAAATACGATAGATATTTATTAATACTTTTAATCCATATTTATAACATGTCGTGGGAGGTGATGATAGAAAATTAATGACATCGGTTCATGAGGCAGTAGTCCGCCACATACAAGCCCGACAATTTAATATCCCATTTGATGTAAGACATGATCGATTTAGTTTAGTAATTTAACATTATTAAATAAGAATATATGGTATATAATGGAGTTATTATTTATTTATACATAATAATATTTGTAGGATGTGGGAGGATAAATAAAAAATGCTTGGTTATGAAAAATTCTTCTTATTTGGAAAACCTCTTTAAGTTAAGACCAAGTTCATTATTTAGATGCCTTAATGATCAAACTAAAAGTTATATATCATGGGGGGATTTTAGGAAGGAATTTTTATAGAGCATGTCTAATCCAAATTTCGTTGATGTTGTGAATATGAGAGGAGAGTGGAAGCCATTTATAAGTGAGTTGAGGGACACACTAGTAGTTCAAGAAAAATGGTGTACCCAAATTTTTTATACAGAATAAAGATCTAAAGTGGACCATTATTGATACATTGACATTAAAATATAGAAATATTTCTATCCAATAACTTTTAATGAAGTATTTAGGTCATTTCAACCAATATATTTTTAATTTAACCCCAAATATACAGTTATTTACGTTAACCATGATATTTATTTTTACTATTTACACAAATAATTATTATAAAAAATTATCATAAAAGTGTCTCAATATTTACCTAAATATATATTACACATTTTTAGATAAATATTCAATACATTATACAAGCACACACTTCATGACCGTAACTTCTGGTGACTGTTATTTTTCCCACCTTACTTTATTAAGATTTCTTTTATTTGCCATTTTTTTGTTCTGGGTTTCAGTGATGGAATCCTAAAATTGGTAATCATATTATTACCAAGATGATTTTCAATGGAGAAATTCATTTTGAGGGGGGGGGTAGGATTTAACACCGTGAGATTTTATGAAATATATTCTTTTTAATTAATTAAAATTCATTGATTGATTATATTCCCCAAAATGAACATTTTATCTTTCATTGTACTCAATACCAATTTAATCTTATGTTCCCCACAACATTGATTTCCTCGATGAGTAATATTGCAAACAATACTGATTCAAATTAGAGATTCATGTAATATTAATACTTACCTATTATCACATAGCCATTGTAATGGAGTGACTGAATATTATTAACTAAATTGTGAATATATATTTTACACATGTTTGTATTATGATTTCAATAGTTAAAAATTAATTATATATGAATATACAATCCAATTAAATATAAAGGATGGGTTTTTATAATAACTATTTTTATGACCTGAATGCCATTTTATCATAATAAATTAAATTAATCAATACTATTGAAATATATTAATGAAATTTATATTTTATATATTTAATATAATGATTATAAATTCATTAAATATGTTTTACAGTTTTAATATAAGAATAAATACAATTTTAAGCATAAAAAGATGTATATTTTATACAGGCCTTTTTACCGAATTTTAACAAAGAACCTATTTTAAATACAATTCTTGACACCATTATAATTTTTTTGATTAAATAAATAACTTTTTTGTAATCATATTATCATGATTTATTTTATCATAATTGTTTTTGTATTTTTTGAATAACTTTTATGTTTTTATGAACAGCCAATGATAATGGATTTAAATTGGAAACTAATTTTTCAGCTAAATAATTTATAGTGTTAAATTAAATTATTAGTTGTTTTTAAAGTATAATTCTAGAAATTATATATAATTTAATACAATTTAAGTATTTTTTAATCATATTCATATTCAATTTATATATAAAAACATTGAATGATTTGAAACTCTTCTCTTTCAAAACATTCTTTATCTTCCATTTTGTTGGATTAATTTAAAATTAATTTTAGCCGCATAAGTGAATTGAGTTTGGATAAAATGGATAGATGTATTTGGATTTAGAATAAAATTTTGGTCCAATAATATAAACATTAATTTTTTTCCAAAATTATCGTTGAATGTAATTAAAATTATTTATAGTAATTATAATAAAAATTCATTCTTAATGATTAATCTATGAAAATAATGTGTAAAAATGAACCAAAACAAGTCCAAATATCTTTAACTATAATTATTTAGACATTATAACACAAAATATCTTTTTTGATTTATGGGGATACTATTTGATAAATGTGGCGAATAAAATATGTAATGTGAGGAAAACGACAAAAACTGAACATTCTATGACATTAACACTTATAAATATTCTATATAAGGAAGAATAAAAGTATGTTTGTTTATAAATATTGTTTGATAATATTAAGGATACAATATTATCATATTAATTTATATATAATTTTTAGAGATGATATTATTACATTATATGCTTAATAAAATCCAATGCCTAGATTATGTAGTTAATACTTAAATAAAATAAATTATATTTATTTAAGGATTTTAAACATACTAGAAAACATATCTTATTCGAAGTGATCCTTAACTATTAATAAATATAACATATTTTACACTCATGTTCCAATCAAATTTTTTTACTGATCATATTGAACTATATATAGTATAAACATTGTCAACACGGTTATGGTTAAATACGTGTTTTTTCCTATTACATGCATTTATCTTAAAATTAATTTCAAAGACATATGGTATTTTTTTAGATTCTAGTCCATAAATTAGAATCAGAGCGTATATTTTTTATAAAAATTATAATGTTAATTTATTCTTAATGGATAAATTGATTAAGATAGAAAACTAGCTACTTAAATAGAAAAACCAAAATTAAAAAATTATGGATTATAAAGAATAAGGAAAAAAATAATATAAATTGATTAATTTTTGTGTGGTGTGATCGTGGCTCGACCATATTTTTCATTTAATCCATTATTTTTCTTTTTCGAAACACATGATGTATGGGATACATAATAATAGTGTTTACCTTAATTTATTTACATGAATGCCACTCTCCGTCCACAATAAAAATAAACTCATACTCCCATTTACCCACACATATAAACATATTTGTCTTATAAAAAACCTGAAAAAATATCCTCAAATTAATCCACTCATCATAGACTCATCACATTAGTAATTAATCTTCCCTAGGAATCCCATTGGTGCAAATGAAAATGAGTTACATGCAAAAGAGGAAACATACCGTAATGGTCACTTTTGAATAATATATTTCTCAAGCAATAAAATTATTCAAATTACAAGATTATATTAAAAACTAGTTGTCCTAAATATACTGATATCTTTTTTAAAGTGTTATACCTACAACAACATTCAATTCCCTCAAATGGGTAATGAAATTACTATTCATGTACAGAGAACTTCCTCCACTCGAAACAATGTCATTAATTTTATCTTTATCGACTCTCATGGATGGGAGTTATGATTGAAATAGTATTTTTATATGAAATATATTATTTATATCATCTTAATACTTATATAATTTTTATATAAAATATACCTTCATTCATTCCATTTTGCATAAATAAGATAACATCTTTTGCGGATGTGTTGGCTACCGCCTCCTCAAAATGATGTTATACATTCACACATTACATTGACTTTATTATGGATGGTTTTTATAAATATAAGTGATATAAATTATATGTATATGATATTAATTACATAATTACCTTTTATGAAGAATAATATATTATTTTTTTTATTACCCATTTCACACATTAAAAAATGATTACGCCATTCGTGCATGTGTGGACTACCACCACCTAGACGAGATTTGATTCCTTTTACATCACAAAAATTAAATATAGAAGTATATATTATTAAATAAAATTTTATTTATTGAATAATTAAATTTCTGTAAAGGTAAATGTTACTCACCTTCTTTCCATAATGATCATTGAAAAATAAGAACGTTACTCATTTGTACATACGGCCGACCATCACAATGATTGTAATGTTGGTTCATTTTTTAATAACATTAATTCATGATTTTTTTAAATGTAACAACCCACCTAACAGGGCCCATTCCATGACATAGCCCAAGCCCAGCTCTCAAAGGCCGGGGGTTTGCGACAGGTGTCGAAGGCCTCAACCAGCAAGTGATAGGAATTTTTTTGAGTACCTGTATGCATAGACACACCCAACCACATTCCACACAATGAATGAGGGAAAAATTATACTGAAACAAGTGTTGATTACAAGTACAAATGAAAAAAGTGGGCCATAATATAAACCCAAAAAAAATAACTGAAAAAATTAAAATAAAAATGTATTCAACAAGTCCTCTGTTGAAATATCTTTCATCTTCACAAGACACAACACATATAGGAGAATCCTATGTAGGGGTGAGTGACAAAATAATTTATAAGAAAACCCAGTCCACTAAGGAGAAATACCAAAAATTGACCACAATGTAAATCCACAAAGAAAGGACAACTCAACACCAGGTATATTTTAGAGTATGAAATGTTCATCGGTTATAGTGAATAACATTTTGTACAGTTGAGAAACTCATCCTTGATGAGTCGAAAAAGTTTTCTGGTCCACTGATGTCCATACGGCTCAGTCGGGCCACTGAGTTCCACACAACTACTCGTCATCCAGACCACTGAGGTACATGTGGATGCTCGTTTGTCAGGCCACTAAGGCCCACATGGCTGCTTCTCGTTTGCACGATTTATCCTTGGAGAACAACTCCCCCAAACCATATTTTGAATGTCAACATTCGTGGATGTATCCTTATAACACACCAAAATATCCAACTCTTTTAGAGGGTCCCAACACTGAAAACATATCATCAATCGGATGTCCGGTGTACAAGTTATTAGTGTTTTAGTAAACAGGGACTGGTTGCATCAGGGGTCATTCGGACCGACATGACAAACCCATCCCGGGGGGCGCAAATATCCCAGTTTAATTCAACTGACTCGACCTAGGCATTTTTGTGTCTAGTTCTGTCCGGCCTGGCCAGTGGACCAGGCATAATGGGCCTCATGGGGACCGACATAGTTTGGCCTGGGGTATAACCCACCGGGTTTCTCAGAAACTTGGTCTCGTTCGGCACGGCATGAAGAGCATAGGTCCAATCTGCCAGTGTGGATCCAGCCAGCTAGGTGTTGTTCTGGCCTGGCCCATTTGTGCGGGTTCGGCTCGACCCGCTGGCTGGGGGTATGACTCTCCAACTATATCCTGGTTCTCCAAGGGTGGACCGGTAGTGTGCGCCTAGGAAGCGGTAGCCACTGTTACATCCCTTTTTTGTCTGTACACAGCCCGTGAGGATCGGGCCACTCGTCCCTTGCAATTCCCTCCAGGTGCTGCGTCCAACATATGTCGTAGCCAATGGGTCGTTGCCTCCACGAAATGCTATTTGGCGTCGCTCATACATGCCACCATGGTCGGCCAACTGTGACATCCTACCACTGCGGGGCACCGATGGGCGCACCACCTCACTCTGCCTATGGCCACTGCCGTCAGGCCAATAGTTCATTCTGTAGGCCACCAGAGTTTCTCTGGCTGTCTATTTCTCTATCTGAATGCACCTACGAGCCTCTTGGGTTATTGTCATCCCTTCCATGGCATCAGATTCATCATGCCATCATTTTGAGAATATGTCCACAAAGAATGCATGTGTTTCGTAAATCGTGCCTCGTTCATTTCATCTTGCATCCCCTACGTTAGAGGTCTTAAATAGGGAAGTGTTCAGGGATTTCCATTCTATCATTAATAAAAATAATCCCAAATAGAAAACCAAATAATGATTCCCTCCAGCGAGAATGAATGGTCTTTGGATTAACCTATTCGTGGATTAATCTACGTTCGTAGTTTAGAAAAATAACATGGAAATCATAAAACCAAAATCAAATTGCTACATCATTGATGTTCGTTTCTGTAGGGCTTTTTCCTCGAGGGTCCAAGTGATTGATAGTGTTCATCGTTCTTCGAGGTACATTGAAGTCAGTGACATCCTTTGATGTTCTTCATTCCTCATTGGGGAGGAAATCCATTGATGTTTCGTCAAAGATTCCAAAAATTTTAATCTTCATTCCATCAACATGTAAAACTATTAAAAAGAAAACATGTCACATCATTTCTCATACGCTGCATCGTCACCTCTTTACATTATTTATTTTTTGAAATATAATAACTATTACATGTCATTAAAGCATCATTGCAATGCGTGATGATGAGCTATTAATGAACTAAATTAATGAATCTCATCGCTTCCTCATCAATTCACTATAACGTCACCATATCGTTGCTCGTCGGTGAGAGAGTAAATAAAATATATTTTTAAGTTATTTTATTATTTTTCTCAAAATGTCCAAAAAATGAACTTTCCCATTCAGCCATTTCCAGATGATAATTCCTCTCTAGGTGAATCCTGTAATTCTGAGTTCAACGTTGCCCTCATATTTTTGATCCGAGCAATGAATCAAATGTTATAAAACCCAGCTCACACATATAAGAAACATACCTTAAGAAAATTAAAAATTCTGTTCAGGGCTCACAGGGTCTCAGAATCATGTGTCGTTAGAGCGTGTAGTCTTAAAATAATTCTATATAACTAGAAACAAAATTACATAGAAATTACAAGATGTTACATTCTCTCCACCATATGGATTTACATCCCTGAAATACAAAACAAGGGACAATTGAACAAATGAGGGTACTGAGCACAAATCTGAGCCTCTTTCCCCCATTTTCTCTCTTGATGATTACCATGCTCCCACAAAACACGCACTAGAGGAATCAAATTCCCATACATAACCCACTTATGTCGATCCTCTATCTCCACCAGGAACTCTTCAAACATCACCCCATCTTCAATGTTCATATTGCCCAAGCCGATATATGTGTGATGGATCATGCACGTATTTCAGCAGCTACGACACGTGGAAAACACCATGCACAATGTGCTTATGTGAGGGAAGATGTAGGTGGTACTCCACCTCACATACTCTACTCCAGATCTGAAATGGTCCTATGAACCTCGAAGATAGTTTGACGCCCCAGAAAAATACCCACAGTCCCCATCGGGGTGAGAACTGAAGGAACACATGGCCTCCCTCGTCAAACTCCAACGATCTCTACCTCCTTTCAGCATAAATCTAATGTCTGCTCTATGAAGTCTTCTTATACTCCTGGATATTCTGCACCTTCCCAATAGTATCCCATAACAACTTTGGCACTATGGGGGCTGACTCCCTTGGGTCTATCGAACATAGAGGTGATCTGCAATGTTTTCCATACGAGGAAACAAACGGTGTGATGCCAAAGGTGGAGTGATATCTATTTTTGTATGAAAACTCCACCAATGGTAGGTGGTCCTCCAAACTATGACCAAAATCTAGAACATAAGCATGAAGATTACCCTCTATGGATTGTATGGTCTACTCTATCTAACCATTCGTCAAGGGATGAAATGTTGTGATCAAGTGTAGCTCAATCTTGAATGCCTCTTGTAATCCCTTCCACAACAAGGATGTAAAGAATGGATCTATGTCTGAAAAGATAATTGAAGGAACTTTGTGGATCGACACTATGTCCTAGACGTAGATACCACCCATAACCTTTTCCATTCCCTACTCCCAGAAGGGTAGGATTTTAGAAGACATGGTAAGTCAGTCAATGATCATCTAGATAGATGCATGGACTCTACATGTACATGGTAACCGTTTCTTTAATTTCATCGACATACCATCACATTTCCACTATAGTATCTAAATTGACTATGCCACCCCATCTAAAACATGATGATCAGCCTTCACTTGCAGACATGTGAGGCATCATGAGACGAAATTGGCCACTGATTTCTTCATTCCTAGCCACTAGTACTAACATCAAAGGTCCTGGTACATCTTCACCACTCCAGGATGTCTCACTAATGGGGATGTATGGAACTCTCTCAACACCTCCTCTTACAATGCCACTACTACTATGGTGAACCCTATCAAAAGGATGATGTGCTCCCCACCTATCGAAATTCCCTCAGGACATTTCTTATGGATAACTGATCAAATCCAGTCTTGTAGTCAACATATACCAGTTGTGCCTCACTAACATACTGTAAGAGGGGGGAGTAATTGTCGTCTACTGAAGGTAATCTACTTCATCATCATCCATGAAGGATATCTTCATCGCTGCTAGCTACTCAATCACCTCACTCAAAAGTTGCAAACCGGTCCTCCAGCTAAGTGTGTCTGCTACCAAATTCCCCTTCCCATTACTATATACTATCCCAAATTCATAGTTGTAGAGGAACTATAGCCATCACAACTCTATCATGTTTAGGTCCTTCTGGGAGATTATATACCTGAGACACTTGTGGGCAGATTAAACTATAAATCATTCACCTCATAAATAGTGCTTTCACATCTTCAAGTGAAAGACCATTGTTTCCAACTACAGGTCATGGTACTTGTAGTTCTTCTCATTAGGCCTCGTCTTCTACGAGCCAATGAAAATCACCACTCGTTCCTTTATCAGGGCCCAACATAGACCGGTCCCTAATATCTCAGAGAGAAATAAGTACTCAATAACCACCTCTTGTATTTTATTGATGGGGGCACTAGTGAGTCTCCAACTCATCTCATATAAACTCTTTTGGAATTTATCCATCCAAAAAGAGAGTTTTCCCCTCCTTATGAAAGCTGATAAGGGTTCTTCCACTCTAGAAAATCTAGGAAAGAACCTCTGATAGTACAATCCATCCCCAAGACACTCTGCACCTTAGGCATGCTCCAAGATGGATCCCAAGTTAGCAAATCCCTTTTCTTAACTTAATCCTCTACTACATTAGCATTTGAGATGACATGTACCATAAAGTGGTCCTCCCAAATTCAAAACAGGAACTTTGAAAGCTTACTATAAAGCCGGTGCTCTCAGAGTGTATCAAATACTTAACAAAGGTGTGTATAGTGATCCTATTCTGATGCTGAGTACACCACTTTTTCATCAATGAAGACTATCATGAAATGATTGAGGTAAGTCTAGAAAATCTAGTTCATGAGACTCATGAACACTACTGAGGCATTGGCTACACCGAAGGGCATCACCATGAACTTCTAGTGTCCTTATAAGAATCCAAAATCTATCTTTGGTATGGCCTCATCCCATACCCAAATATGATTATAGCCTGATCAATGGTTGATCTTCGAGAACCACCTCACTCCCTTCAGCTCATCGAAGAGGTCATCAATCCTCGGTAGTGGATACTAGTTCATCACAAAAAACTTGGATCTGGCACCGTATGTCCACACACAACCTCATACTCATGTCTTCCTTCTCGGAAATCAACACCAGGGCTACCCATGGGGAAACTCTCGGCCTTATGTACCCCATCTCTTGCAAGTCTTCTAGTTGTACCCTTAGCTATTGAAGCTCTATAAGAGACATATAATTTGCTGGTGTTGATATCGGTGTTGTGTTAAGGTACAAGTAGATGAAAAATTATACCTCTTTGTGAGGAGGTAGTCTCGGAACATACTCAGGAAAAACATAATCATACTCATCAAAAAATACGAGAATTCTTGGACTCCTATTATCCAATGCACTGAGGGTGAGGCTATTCAACTGATGAGTGATTGGCTGCACCCTCCTCTGAGGAATTACGTCCTATACTACATGGTTTTCCTTATTGCTGGTGAAGGAATACCTTGCCATGTTCTCAAAGACACACTGAACGTTTCACCTAAAACAATCGATCTGATCATGGAATATATATTACTAGTCCATTCCTATGATGAACTAATAAGGCCTCGACAATGCTACTACGATATCTCACCTGAATGTCTCGCCTCCTAGAGTAATCTCACACTACCGACACTAGTGTGTAATCATCATCTCCCCTACCGTAGAAGTCTTTAGCTGTAATGATCGAGCCCATGGATCCATAGAAATCTCTGAGCTTCGAAAGAGAGTCATGGAAAGGAAAGACTGATTGTCACCTGTGTCTATAAGAACTGCAACTTGGGTGGATAAGACACAGATCGTATCTTGATTCAACTCTAGAGCACAATGTTCATAATCCTTCAATGCCAGAAGCTAAGCTCGCCCTTGTCTACCTGCTCCCTGAGGTCGGGGAGGACAACCTAGAGGTGGTGGCGGTATTACCTTGGACTGTTTCCCACTACATGCTACTTAGCCTACTCACATTTCATTTCTTCCACCCCATGACTCTCCTCACTAGAACCTCTGCCTCTATCATTGCAGTCCCTCGACCATCTACTGATTGTTTTCACGGTAGGTTAGGAATTCATGATCCATGTGTCCCTTCTAGCCCCACGAGTATCACACCATACTCCTCTACCGTCTGATAGTGTCTTGGATGCCTCTAACCACCAATCTTGAGTCCTTCATTCATCCACTTGATGATCTAACCGGTTTAGACCATTGAACCATCTTTCAGCAACATCCCATGGATGGCTCCGAAACCTGTCGCCTGGTGGTGGAACCCACTTTTGTTTCCCACTATGCGAGGATGATCTCCACAATAATGGATATCTCTAGCACCCGGCCTCAGTAGGGATGTTGAGAAACATCATCAGCACCCTAATCTCGCACTAGAGTCCCAGCTCAAAGGCTCGAGCCCTAAAGAAAGTGTCTCGAACCATGTCTGTAGAGTAACAATAAAAGTCGGTGAACCTCATTGGGTACTTAGTTATGGACATGGTTCCCTACTAAAGGTGAAACAACTCCATAATGCGCATATATTTCATGGTAATTGGAATAAACTCTTCCAGGAAAATCCACTCAAAGTCGGCCCAAGAGAGGGTTACCTGATCATGAGTCTGAAATGTTAGACTCCCCCATCTTCCATCCAATCCCTGTAGAAGGCTCGTATCTAAGATCACCATCTGGTCGAGTGGTGTCCTCTATAAAAAGAAGACCCATGTCAGCGCCTCCATCCAATCCTTAGTGACATGGGGATTTGTTTATCCCCTAAACCTAGGAGGTCTCTATCTCTGAAAGTCAAGAAATACACTAAGTCTTGGCATGTCTTATATTGGCATCGTTAGTATTAGATACTAACATATGGGTGGTGGTAGAACTGGTGCACCACCTGATGGGGCTATCTTGGGAACTGGTCCCCAAAAGGATGCCTTTTTAATAGGCAAGATGTCCTTTTGACAAGGTGTTGGAATACTAGCAATTCATCCTCATGGAGGAATTCTGAAATAGATCATGATGGGCCACAACCAATTGATTATACCTAGTGAGCTGACCCTTATTCAAAAGTACATTTGAAGAAACTTTCGCAACCATTGTTTTTATTCATTGATTTGAAATGTAGAATTCAAGGTCTTGGTGTGTGGATACATTGGCCGATATACCAACACTGGACTCCCTAAATCAGAAAGTTAGACTGGAAGAATTTAAAACTATCACCCTAAAAGAAAAACAATAACCTTTTAGTATCTAAGGTAGAAATGACCCCATTTGATTCCACTTTTTCACAAACCATTCCCCGAGGATAATTCAAAAGAAATACCCCAAGCCTACCTCCCAATGACCAGGGGTTGGTGACAAGCATTGAAGGCATCATCCTACAAGTTGGTGGAATTTTACTTAGTACCTACACACACACACACACACACACCAATCCACATCCCATAAACTGAACGCGTAAAAAGGTATATTGAAACAACTACTGAGTACAAGTATAACTGAAAATAAGTGGGTCATAATACAAACCAAAAAAAATAAATAAAAACAGAAATGTACAAAAGGACTTGGGAATAAATCTACTGAAAAACCCACCTGATGATAATAGATGTATATGTACTGGAAGCTGAAGTAGTACATACATTATTATAGATCCTACTGGTCCCCACATGATTTGAGGCCACCAAATCCTCCATCGAAACATTCATCATCTGTACAAGACACAACACATGAGGGTGAATCCCATACAAGGGTGAGTAACTCAGAAGATTGTAGAGGACCCTATTCCACTAAGGAGAAACACCACAAAGTAACCAAAAAGAAAAGAAACAAAGCAAGTATAGTTCACACCTGATATATTTTTGAGTTCTAATGTTTCATCAATTATAGTGAATAACATTTCGTACTATTGAGGGGATCATTGTTGATGAGTCGCTGAAGTATGTCGGGCCACTGAGGTGCACATAACTGTTTCTCATCTATTGGGCCACTAGGACCACACGGCTCTGCTGGGCCACTGAGGTCCACATGAATACTAGTCTACTGGTCCACTATGGTCCACACATCAGATAGTCTGTCAGGGAACTGAGGTCCAGATAGCTGCTGCTCATCTGCAAGCTTGATCCCGAGAGAAGTGCTCCCCCAAACCATATGTTGAAATTCAACATCTATTTATGTCTCCCTAAAAAATACAAAAATATCTTCCTCATCTATAGGGTCCCAAATCCACAAATGGTTCATCAATCGTACACCAGATTTGTATTTTTTTAGTGTTTTACTAAAATGTGGTCACCTGCGTTAAGGCCTAGTCCAACCCCGTCGGCCCCACCCAACCATCCCAGCCCGGGTGTCCCACGTACCCCAGTTTTATCCGACTCAATTAGCCTATCCCATCTCAGGTGTGGGTTAGTCTGGTCTAGCATGGTCAGTGGGCGAGGCCCAATGAGCCTCACTGAACGTGACCCAGTTTGTCCAGAGGTACAACCCGTCGGGTCACCAGACGACCTAATCTCGTCCGACCAGGCCTGATGGGCGCTGATCCAGCCTATCAGTGTGGGTCTGAGCTGTTGGGTGCTGGTTAGTTATGTATTCACGAGTTTGGCCTGACCTGCCTACTGGAGACCAGTTCGCTAGGGGCTGACCAGTGGTGTGCTCCCGAGATATGGCACCTGCCTCCATGTCCCATCCCTCTCTGAACACGAACAGAAAGGAGTAGGCCACTCTTATCACACCGCTCCCACCTAACGCCACATCCAGCACCTTCTGTTCTGAGTGACTGCAGCTCACCAGGTCACCTAGGCACCCTTGATGCAGGTCACCTTCTCCATGTGGCACCAGTCGGCGTCAGTCCTAGATGCTGCCATGGCCAGCCGGGTGCGGCTTCTAGCCAATTCAGAGTGCCGATGGGTATGCCACCTCCAATTTCCCATGGCCTCCATATCCTATGCACCATTAGTTCTTTGTACGGGCCCCTATATATGCTCTGGTGGTTTTTTTTTTCAATCATCCTACACCAATAGGCCTCTTGGGTCATTGAAATCCCTACCTTGTCCCTAGATTCATCTTACCATCAATTTGAGGATACGATCATGAAGAACTCACATGAGGAGGGACATGGGACTTGTTCGTGTTGTCCCGCACCTTTCACATTAGAGTTTTAGAACCATGGTAGGTCCATGGGATACCATTATATCAACAATAATGTTAGTCTCTAATATAAATCATGAGAACAACACTCTCCCACAAGAACACTTGTTCCATAGATTAACCTATTTGTGGGATAATCCACATTTTTTGTTTAAAAAAAGAATAAGGAAATCATAAAACCAAAATCAAACCCCTAACTATTTGAGTTTCATTTCCATAGCGCTTCATCCTCAAGGATGCAAGAGTTCGATGGAATTCATTGTTCTTCTTGTTACTTTTAAGTGAATAACGTTCGACGACATTTGTCATTCTTCATTGGGGAGGAAATCCATCATAGGTTAGTCAGATATTCCTCATAGTTTAATCCTCATTCCACCAAGACATAAAACTATTAAAAAAACTCACTGTAATGTTTTTTTTATGTTGTGACATCATGTCGTTACATGGTTTTCATTATGAAACAACATCTCTATTATGCATCTTTACATTGAGTGTTAATGAGACATTAATTATGTCAATTAATGTGTCATGTCGTTGCATCACCGCTGCTCCACAGCATATCCATGTTGTTGATAATTGATGAGAAAATAAATAAAATAAAATTTTAAGATATTTTATAATTTTTTTCAAAAATTCCAAAAATTATCTTTAGTATATCGCCCTTGTCAGCTGAAGTTAATTCCTTTATCGACGATTCCCAATGTTCTGAGTTCAACGGTGCCCGCATATTTTTGATACGATCAGCAGTTAAAAAGTTATAAAACCTACTCGTAGGTATACTTAACGTCCCTTGAAAAAAGTATATAATTCTATTTCAGGATCACTGGGCATCAGAATTACATGTCGTCAGAGCATGTAGTCTCAAAATAACTCTATATAATTAAGAAAATAACAAGACAATTTGGAGATGTTATATTAAAAGATAAATTTATTTACAAAATTTTATAATTATATAATGTTGATTATTCTGGATATGTTTTTATATAGACCCTTGAACCATAGTAGATCTACCATTGTGGTTTTTTAAACATAAAATGAATATTGTCAAAACATCTCACATAAACATTAATTATTATGTAATTATATAAAATTCATATTTATGTGAAATAAAATTAATAATAAACATGGAAAAAGTTATTAATCAATAATATAATTTACATATGATAACTATTCATAAATATTTAGGGCAATCATGGAAAAGCGTACTCAAGTTAATGATTTCGTCTCAATTTCATTTCATTGAGATATATTATATTTTTATGCCCCTAGTTTATTTTATATGGTTTACATAATTCCCTATGAAATATTATATCTGGAATTGTGTTTATTTAATTATATTAAAATCATAATTTTATTTTATTATTTCAATGGTATCACGATTCAAAAGATACTCTATTTGAAAGTGATTCTAATTTCACTTTTACTTTCATGAAGAAAATGTCATAGTCAACATGTATGTTTTTTGTGTGGGGTATATAATAAGAATATTGATATATTTTCTCATGAATTATTCTATCATAATCATATTTAATCATTTCTTTTGATCAGTATTAATTTTGGGGTTTCTAATTAAAATATTACACCTTTTGTAAGGGAATTTCTTATCTTCCTTTTATTTCTATGATAATTATTCCATATTAACCAAATTTTTTTGTTCTATGATGTATCTACAAGATATGAATGTATTTGATGATAATTATCCATATATTTATTATGAATTAAATATAAATCTAAGAATCTCTCTTTCATTTTGTTTATGGTTTCAATGTTACCAAAGTGATAATGGACATTTTTCATAATTTTCCTTCATTGATAAATTTTTTATGTTATACACATATCTTCTTTTATAAGGTGTATATACTTATCCTTTAACATGATATGTCATGTTACTCATTATTCTCATGATATTATATGTTTCTTTTAATTTTATTCCTTTGTGATTCAAATGATTCAAATGTTTCATAGTGGTATGGGATGCGTTGGTATGTTTAAAGATTATTTTGATCATGAATTCGTTTAATTACATTTAAATGGTTTTTTCATTCATAGAAATTATTAAATATTATTTTAAATTATCCACCACTAGGGATATTTTTTTGATAACAACCTCTTTCATTCATTATAAGGATTATGATTGATTTAAAGAGACTATTATGAACACTGTTTATTTTCCATGGGTTGATTATGTCCTAAAGAGATTATAGTCAAAATCGATTATCTTCCATTAGTTAATTATTTACAAAAGATATTTTTAGTTATCCCCTTTATTTTCTTTGGGTTACTAATTTTTTAATGTGATTTTCATTTATCCTATTTCTTTTCTATGGGTTACTCATGTTCTAATGAGATTATTAATTTACCAATTTATTTTCCATGGGTTACTCACACATCAAATAGATTTTATTTCTCATAATTTTTTTCCTTCGGTGAAACATGTTTTAATGATCTTGAATTGGACCAATTTATTTTTCAAGGGTTATTTATTTTTAAAATATATTTTCATGGATCCCATTTCCTTTTCATGGGTTTTCATGTTTTAAAGAGATTTTTATTTAACCCATTTTATTTCCAGGGGTTATTCATGTTTCAGATAGATTTTTATGTAACCCATTTACTTTACAGGGGTTATTCATGTTTCAAATTGACTAATAGAGAAGCCTTTTCTTTTACATGGGTTATTAACATTTCAATGAGAGTGTTACGGAACCCATTTAATATCCATGGGTTATTCATAATTCAAATATATTTATATAGAATCATTTCTTTTCCACAGGATAATCATGGGGTTATTGGTTTCCCAAATGATTTTATGCATGATTTTATGTGTGATGATTTTGAAAAGGTACATGAACATTTCATGGATAGTTACCTAATAAACCAACAATGGTTGGTTCTGTGATAAACCATAGATAAGTAATTCTGTGACATCCCTACAATTCCTTGGGTTTGGAAGTCAGCCTTATGGATATTATATTTGTAAGAGAGACATGCATAGAATTCAACCACCTTGTTATTTTATTTGTAATATTTAAAAGTGTAATGATGTACCAATATACCATTAGCTATTTCCTTATGATATCAATGTGTTTATAAAGTTTCTAATGAACATGATTTATATCACATGGCTCATTATTATTAATTTGGATGACTGAATGATTTTATATGATATCATATTTTTTAATCCATGTTTTCTTAGGTATTATTTTCTTTTATTATTCTCACATGCACTTTGATTTTTTTCATTATACCATTATGAACTCTTATGATCATTTATGAAATTTAATTACTAATGCTTATGTTTACCCTTATTGATAATATATTCTCACCCTTCATATGATTCCTTATCCCCATGTTTAAAATAATTTTGATGAATTATTTATGGAGACATTTTTTTAAAAGGGGTGATATTGATAGCCAAATGTGAAAAAATAAAATCTTGGTATAGTGAGAGATGATGTAAATCCTTATGAACCTGTTGTTTATGAGTCCATGTTGAAGTAAATTGAATCTATAAAGTATTTATTAATTATATAAAACACTAAACCTAAATGTTTGTATTTTATTTTAGTGATTCATTTTTTCATTTTTATATTATATATTTTAGATGAAAATTTGTGTAATAGTTATCGACATCAAATCCTTGAGTGTAATGTTCTGGTTTTTAGCACAAGATTATAGAGTGTAGGTAATTGAATATTATAAAAAATAAAATATAAGTGATTATTTCATTTAAATATGATAATTCATAAGATGGGATAAATTTTCTATGAATTGATTACTAGATCTGGAAGAAATTAATTTCTACATAAGTTCATAAAACATAATGAAAATGGATAATTATAAAAAAGAATGATTTTTTCATAAAAATTATTTGGTTACATATTAAATTATAATTTTGATTTTCATGTTATTAATTATATCATTTTTAAAAATAATAATATAATGTTAATTTAAAAGAAATCCAAAAACAAATGTAACCTGTATATTGATTTGATTAAATGTAGTAAAAAAGATATTTTTTTGGAATGTTTTAATTTTGTTACATATTCATCCAAAATCAACCATTTCAATAAAATAACATAAATTTATTTGAATTTTTTACCTGATAAATTATAAAATTATTTACATTGTATAAAATAAAATTTATAATTTTTTTGTTTTCTAATCATAAGATCCATGTACAAATGGTATTACAATCCATTTATAAAGAAAATGTATGTTTAATGTATAAAATTAAGTTATAATTTTTACATTGGAGGAATATTAATTTGGGTAATTAAATATATAATATTTAAATTTAATTAAAAAAATTTATCTGTAGTGACTAACATAATTTAATTTCATAAAAATACAATTCTCATTTAAAACTATTTACTGAAAAATTTCTTGTTTAATAATATATGATTTTATTTATAATTGAGTTATTATTTCCTAGGAATTTATTGGAATATTTGTATTTGGAAAATTTTAAAACATATATTTCTAGATCAGTTTACTCTTATTCATACACTCCAATACAATGCCTTTGTTATAACACTTAAATCGTAATAATAACATTTTAAAATCATATAATTTTTATTTTTAAGCATTGTATTTCATTCTTTATACACAATAAAACATAGTAATATTTTTAAGAATAAATATATAGATGTTAAATATTTACTTTATAGAAGTTCTAGGATTAATAATAATTGATATGATAAAATGGATATATAATATCATGGATAAAATAGAAACATAGACTTTCCAGGCTTGTAAGAGAGTTACAGACTAACGATATGAGATGAAATTATAAAATCATGATAATAATATATTATATTAATGTTATAAAGAATTGTAATATAATATTTAAGTGTAAAACCACATCGTTTTCAAATGAATTACATCAAATAATTAATTTAAGGGATGTTGAGTTCCTCTTTATGTCGAGTGGCAGTGAGTTTTCTCATTTTGTTTGAATAGTGAGTTCAAAGTGTCATTAAGACCTCCCCATTTTGAAAATAAAATAAAACATTAGACTATATTGTTCTCATTGCATCAAAATAATTCATTTTTATTCTCGTTAAACTATATTGGTTATAGTGAACTAGTTAAATCCTCTATTTTCTTTATTTATTCAATTTCCTTTCAGGAAAAAGTGAGGGGGCTAAAAAATGTTCTTCATAATTAGATGACTAGATCATAATAAGGGTTTAAAAAATTTTAAAAAAATTTAACCCTATTTCACCCAACTCATCAGTTAGGTTAATGACCATGATAGGGGAAAATAATTTGGATCATATATATAGGTTCTATGGGTGATGTTTTTCACACTTAGAATCATGGAAATGATAGACTTTTATAATCTTAATGTCATACTAATTGTTAATAAATTGAAATTATGGAAGTATGGGATAAGGTAAAACATTTGGTAATTAGGGTTGGATTTGTATAAAGAATCTATTTATGGTATATTAGGAAATGTGTAAATTAAGTATTTATCAAAAAGTGGTCACATGGAGTTGAGAATTTAAGAATTGGAAAATAATACATTAGATAGTGATTTGGAAAAAATTATCTACAATAAGGGAATTTCATGAAAACCCTATAATGTGATGTGGGAAAATATATTTATATTTAAAATGGTGATCCCAAATTTTGAGAAAAAAAATCATGTATTGATGTATAAATATAAATATTTTTGTATCACCATGACCAAAAATATGTATTCATTCCTTGACCTACTAAGTTCCCATTTATAAGACATGTGAAATATTATATAAGACATGTCATATATAAATACTTTTAAGTTAATCATGAGTATATGACATCAATTGTTCAATGAAAATGTATATTTTCTTAAATAAAATGATATTAATGATGTTTCTCTTGCAATTTTACATTGTATGCTTATTACATATGATATAAGGAATGATGAAAATATTACTAGAGTGAAGGAGAACCAAAAATATTTTGTATTAAAATTCATTAAGAAACATTCAATTATGTAATATCTAGATGAATATTTGGTCAATTTAGTGGTAGATTTTTCTTCCTCCAATATTATGATGGGAAAATGAAAACTCATAAGCAAGATTACGCTTTCTAAATTATGATGTGGTAAGGTAGTTTGTATCACCACAATGAACATTATAAATCATCATGATGGTGATGATGTAGAATCTATTGAGGAAAATGTTAAAAGTAATAGAAGAAGGATAAAACCATAATAGAAATTCATCAAGAGGAAATTCAGCTTTCTCATGAAGATAGTTGAATAGATGAGTCTAAAAAGGATGAAATAGAGGATTTTAGGGATAATAGTGAAGATTCATTAGATTCTATTATTGATATATCATATAATTATGTTACTGAAGCAAAAAATGATGATATTATTGGTATATTTAACCTCTATGTTGATGATAAAGAATCCCTTTTTGTACATGAAAATTGAGGGCTAAAAATGAAGGAAAATGTGGGTTTTTATGATTGTAAACAATATATGTATCTTTATTAGAAATAAAAATATGAAACTAATGAAAATATTAACATTATGAAATATAAATTTTTTGGAAACTCTAAAAAATAATATGAGATAAAGAAAAATGTTGAATAAAAACCACTAATCATAGATTTTATAACCAATAAAATGAAATAAAGGGTCAACATAATTGAATAAATTCATGAATATTTCAAAGAAAGGTGATGAATGATTGAAGATAAATAATGAATCACCAAAATTGAATTTATAAAGGTTTGGTTAAAGGAATCAATCTTTGACGATGTTGTAGAAGTCCCAAGAGTGACTACTAAAGAGTGTATTCTCATTATAAAGGTGCATATTAAAAAAATAAATTCTGGGTAATGAAAATAATGAGAATAAAAAATTGGGTTGCGCTAAACCAAAAGTATAAACACACTAGAAAGATGTGGAATGGAAAAAATATCAAAAGACAACTGGGAAAGAGATAGAGGAAAAAGAATGACACAATAATTAATGTGTTATTATTGTGAAAAATTAAAACACATCCATTAGTTTCTCTTCATAAAAAGGTTTTTTTTGGAATAAATAACATCAATAATATAAAAATATTTTTTGTCATTATTTTCCTATACTTTTAATAGTTATTTATTTTACTAGGAATAAAATGGACATAAGGATACTTCTTATGCCTTAATGGCTCAATGAAAAGTGCCTCAGGAGATTCGTAGTGTCTAAAATTAGCACAGTGGAACTTCAAAGAATCATTGAAATGTTAAAAATATTCTCATAATTCCATGATTAATGGTAAACTATTAGACATGGTGTGAAGCTTTATTATTAGTTATCCAGACAAGTAATTCAATTATCATGGAATAAGTTAAAATGGTATGAGAAGGAAAATACTAATTTGATTTCTTTTAGAGAAAAGAACAGTTCTTTTTATTTCTTTAAAAATAGTGTGTGCCTTTCATAGGATTGAAACGATATATTATACCACAAATATAAAATTATAAAAGGTTGAGTGGTCAAAATTTTAAATTTTTAAATAAAAATTGGCTCTGGGAATACTAAATTTAGTTGAAAGGATTTCAGAAAGATATATGTGATTTTAGTTGAAGGATATATCCACATTATTCAAAGTGTGATCTAGTTAGAGGAATCAAAAAATGTTATGGAACTAGAAAAAAATGGGTGAACAATTATGGTTATATATAGAACACATATTCTATAAGGAAGGAGTACTAAGGGAAATAATTCTCTAATTTTAGAATAAAATTGTCTCATGTTTAATAAAAATGATATGATTTGGATTTGGAACAAGTAGATCATGAACATGAGCAAACAATCATTGGAAAAAAATAGTGAAAATGATATATCATGTGATCTTCATAAAATAACATGAGACAATACCGATACAATTCATTCTTGTTAGAATTGACTGATTTCTCAGAAGACCTGTAATCCTAATAATTGTGAGTCATCGTGTCTATCGGATATTATCCATGTAGACGTTTGTGGGATAATAATTCCTAAATAATTTAAATTTTTTTTATTGATTGTGATTTCATAATGTTGACTTGTTTTATATTGATTTATCTTAAAATTGAAGTGTAAAATTTCATCACTCGATATACAAGAGAAGATGAAAAAATGATATTTATTAAAATTTGAAATATTATCTACAATCATGGAACAAAATTCAAAATTCAAAAAGTCGTGGAATGTCATGAAAATAATTCATTTCATCCTAATGTTTCAATAATCATAACTTATCAAGAGATATAAGTTTTATAGGGGATAAATTACATCATAAACAACATAGTTACTATGCTCTTTGAAATTTCACTTCCGAAAAAAATTATCAATTTTTTTTTCTTATAGAAGACTATATATATAATTGGGAATTTTCATGTAAAAATAATGGCATGAATCTATATTAAATTCATAATGGGAAACAATCCCATATTGAAATATATTGATGTTTTTTGATGTAAATTATCATTCGAAAAAAGAAAATAATATAATGTTCTAAGAACATAGAGATAAGGAAATAATTAATGGGTATTATTCCTAGATCAAGTAATATTAATGTTATAACCAATAGATATATAAAAATATTTAATTAATTTGTCTAATCATATCTATAATATAGTATAATTGAAATTCATGGGAGCATATTTTATCCTAAAAAGAATTATTAACAAAAATGCCCATATTTTATAAATAAATTGATATAGATGTTTCTAGATAAATGGAAGGCAAAAGTACATAAATAAAATCTTGTTATATATCAAATGATGAAGGAAACATTATAATAACATAATTTTGGAGAAAACAATTCTATTTAATGTACATTACAAAAAATAATAATCGTAGTTAATTTATTACTCCAGTTTAAAAAAGGATCAAAGCAGAGAAAAAACATCATTTTTATATCAGGTATAAAAACCCCATTTTATGTTGATTTTATGTATCTAATTTGAGTCAAATTTATTTATGAGGAGCTCAACCAGATTGTGAGATTCATGGAATGGAAAAATTTATCAAAAACAAAAAAATTGAATTTGATTAAATAAAATGGGTTTTTTAAAACTAAATCAAAGAGGATGGAATAATATCATGTAATATAGAATTAATTTTATGAGTTTGTATTCATAAAACCATGTAATTTATGTTTATTAGATGGTTTCATTGGTGTCCCATCTAGAAAAAATCATGTTTTTCTTATATAGAACCATAAAAAATGGATTTAAAGTGTATTAGATGGACATTAAGTTAGTGTTCTTGAACAGAGTCCCTAAATAGAAATTATAAATATATAAACTGGATGGTTTTTAAAATTCCTTATGATGAGATAAATGTGATTTAGTTTAAGATACCTCTATAGTGATATAACCACAAACTAGATCTAGGTACTCATGGTTAGACCAGTATATAAAGAAACATTATTATCATAGAGGAGTTGATGAAGACAATCTCTATGTTAAGAATGATAAAGGACAACGAATTGTGGTTCTCATTTATTTTGATTAAAGAATTTGTGATGCTTTTTTTAACCCAATTAATGATTATTTTATTTTTAATGATGTGTGAATTTTATATATCTTTAAATGGTGAATTATTAGTTTTCATTATTTTCAAGGTAATTGGAATAAGTAATTGGAAATTCATTCCCCAAAGTAATTTTCCTAAGTATGTATTGAATGTTTTTTAAATTAATGAATCTAAACCGATGGATAATCAATTGGAGAGAGAAATTATGTTTTCAAAATATAGAGTATGTGAGGAGGTTAAGGTGAAACTCTATAGGAATATTATTAGTAGTTTACTCTACATGATAACCACTCAACTAGAAATATGTTTAACACATTTCTACATAATCACTATAGGAATTTTGCAAAATAAATACACATGAAGGATTAGGGGGGGTATCCTTAGATATAACAACAAAATTGTTTATTTCTAGATATATTATTATAGAATTTCAAAATAGTAATTTTTAGCCTTATTAATGTAGATTGGGTAATTAATTTATAGCTAAAAATATAATTCTCAAGGAGTGTGCCATTGTGGAAGATCTGTCATTTCATATAAAAACAGACTCAATATCATTAAGCACTCTATATGATGAATTTGTAGAAATAAATAATGATTGTATTCAATTGATAAGTTTATAAGAGAATACAGAAGATTTTATAATTTAGATGTTGTCTCCTATTCCAATCATGTTTCAAAACTCACGTGAGAAAAAAATTATCAGAAATCCCATTAAATACATGATTAGGATGTATAGTGAAATTAAATACCTTTTTATAAAGGATAAATTAGAACAACCTATTGTTGAATTTGATTATTTTCCAATTCAATATTATTATTTAAATAGTGACAATGTCTCTAATAAAAGTGGATTTTTAATTACATTATATGGATCTTGGAGTCCAAAACAAATCCATATCAATAGATGAAATTGGTTATAGGGCCACACATACTGACAAAAATCACCTTTTGGGAAAGTTATAATTTCCCTCATTACATCCTTTCCTATCTTTATAACTAACTTTTGTGAGTCTTGAAGGATTTTATCTTTCATTCATTGAATATAAGGAGAGATAATTTTTTCAAAGAGACAAATATTTGGAAAATAAGTACTCTTGTTGAAGAAATTGGAACATTTAACTCTTTATAAATAATGGGAGATCATCCCATTAGGGGGAGAGTGATTCTTGTAATTTTGGGGTTTGAACAATTATAGTTTCATTTCGATAATTGAGTGAAAAAAATTATTATCATGATAATTCATCAATTTAACTCTTGTTTATTGCACAGAACATCAACATTGACGATCTTATAGTTTATGGTTGATAAATATTTAATGCACTCTTTGAAGAAAGGAAAACAATAAGTTCTAAATTTTTGGTAACTAATGAATTTCTAATAAATCCAAAGGGGGTTTTTGGGGACATCTCCCTGAGCAGTGTTTCAGTTTGGATTATTGACAAAAGTGTTTTTGGTAATAATTAAATTTAATGTCAATATATTTGAGTAAGGGTAAATGTGAGAACTTGGATATTCCATTAAATCATTAATTTAGTACAAAATATATGGGAATCAAATATGAAGTCATTTCAGAATAGATTTGTAAGAGCGATAATTTTTTTAAAAAAACATTTATCAAGTACCCATGTATTTGATATCCCATGTACATAAATTCATTTTAAGACTCAATACACAAAATCATAATGGTGCCAATATATGATAATTTTTATATATGTTGGATGTTACCTATCCAAAACTATAAATTTATCTAAATACAACTACATTAGGAAGTTCACGTTTACAATTTGGTTGATCTGCATGACTTAATGTCCCAACATATGGGATTTCTCTACGATGTAGGTATATTTCCTCTAAAATAATATTGTAATTTCGACCATCTATGAATATTCATTATATTTTAAAGGATAAATTTTTTCAATACATTAACTTCAATTGAGATCCATTTTTAGAATTTAAAATTAAGAAGTAATCCTCAATGTTATGGTGGAAGATGTTTGGGCGCTTCAGGTAGAGATATGCTAAGTTGGGGGATTTTGACTAAGATGGCATGGGAATTGTTCATTAATGATTTAAATATAAAGTGTCAAATTTTTAAGCCTCAATTATCCAAGAAATTTAATAGATAATTATGAAATAAAAATAGTGAAATAAGCTAGCTTAAATCCACGCTGAAATTTGAATGAGAATATTCGTTCTAATGTAGTTATTGTTTTTTACTGTAGTTTTTGAAATCATGGAGAACTTTTAATTGTTTTTATATAACCCCTTCTGGAATCAAAAATAAATATTATGTTTTTATTGATTTAATTTTTAAATAGGTGTAGAATGGATATTATTTATGTGATGAAAAAAGAGAGCCTCTTAGAAAAAATAGATATAAGGAATTTTCAAGCAAGCTAAAATGATAAAGTGTGATGAAGCATGATGAAATTTCAGAAGATTGATATTTCTGTATTATCATCAAGTTGTGATGAAGATAGAATCCATTTATAGTTGTAAAATCTCTACAACATTTCATCATGATGATGAATAAATTCATGGAGCGATCATTCAGTTCCTCCTATTGATGAGAGGAAGTGATTTTTCTCATTTGGATTGAAAAATGATGTTATAGGGATAGTATTACAACCCCATTTTGTAAATCAAAATTGTCATGACCTGTCACCTGGGACCCATGTCGAGACTACCCCATGCCCACCTTCCATAGGCCAGGGTTGGCGACTAGCACCAAATGTGTAAATTCCCCAAACTAGGAAGGCATTGCCTTTATAAACTGTAAACACCCACAATCAGAGCACAAAATGGAAGCAAACACTATGTAAAAACTGTATACAAAAGAGTGATGAAAAGTAACGGGCCGGAAATACAAGCACAACTATAAATTGCAAGTACAATTGAAAAACAAGTACAAATAAAAAAGAAAAGCAGCTATTGGTTTGTCCTTCGGGGTTCCTACCTGAAGGGTAGGTAGAGATGGCCTCCCCCACACTCCACGTTCGTCAGTCTCCTCCATGTACCGACTTGTAGTAAGGTCCCCCTCCAGGTACCATCCAATCCTGATACTCAGCCTCAATCAGTGATGTCTGTTGTCTACATCCCACATGACGAGGTGCAGGCACAACCCGTGTAGGGGTGAGTATAACGATACTCAGTAGGTACCAAAACACCCTCATGGTCTCCCAAAATCCAACAAAGTTAAACCACAATGTATGAAATCAAAAGATAACCCCACTTAGGTATATTCCCATACATATTCCTGAATTATCTAGTAATCCATCTCAATCATGAAGAAAACACAAGTTACTAACTCAGTTCACACAGCTATAAAACTTATGTAGGGAGATAGAGATTATCAGATGTAGCCAATGAATCATCTAAGCTGTCGGACTAACACATGATCTAGGACCTGCTATTCTGTCAGACCAACACATGATGTAGGAACATATGTTAGAACTGTCGGACCAACACATGATGCAGGAACAGTCGTCAGATCTATCGGACCAACACATGATCCAGGTCCAGCTATTATGTCAGACCAACACATGATCTATGAACAGAAGTCAGAACTATCGGACCAACACATGATCCAGGAATATTCATTAGATCTGTAGGACAAACACATGATCCCGGAATATTCAATAGTGCACAGACAACCTCTGGGTTTCCGCTATCATGCTTGATTCTAGGAGGGTCTGATATTAAATCCAAGAGTCGTTACATCAACTGCCACATCGTCCCATGTTGATGTATCCAGATGTTACATCTCATCAAAAGGAACACAACACGATAGACTGTGTGTCAATCGGACGCTCGGTCTGATAGTTATTGGAATTTCCGTTCTGAGGGCCGGGTAAGATTTAGGTTCAATCCAACCCGACTGTACACCAACTGCATCCAAACCTTAAGTGGGGTATGCCAAATGAACTGCATCACTCAAATCCTTTTATCTCCATAGACAGTTCTTCAATCTGAAACTCTTAGCCCAAGTTATGGGCGAAAAGGTGAAACATGGAGAAACAGGTGCGGGTCCTATCCGGCCCAGGCGGACCGACCCAGGTCCAGACTGGGGTCCAACCCAGTTTTCGGGTCTGACCCGGTCCGTGGGTCTGACCCAGCCCGCGGGTCCAACTCGGCCCGCGCTGGACGGCCCGACCCGTGCAGGGTCCGGCCCGGTGGCCCACGGGGGTCCGCCCTGGCCACGTCTAGGGGGAAGGTCGTGCCCCCTAGTTCCCGAAGGGCTTAGCCGTCTGGGCGGGTGGAACCAGCTCCATGCTGGCACCGGTGTGTCATGCGAGACCCAACAGGGTCCCGCTGTTTCTAGCTAGCCGAGATGCCAACCGGCTCCTCACACGACGTCGGTTGCGCCACACCTCTCCTGGTGACCCGGCGGCTCGAGCCGCCAGACCTCTTCATGGCTGGGCTCGAGCTGCCGCTTTTGCAACGCTGAGGACACGGGTCGTGGCAATCCTTTGCTCCACCACGCGGTGCATTTTGCGCCACACCTTCTTCGACATCCCGACGGCTCGAGCCGATGGCTTCTTTCGCGGTCAGCCTTGCGATGACAACCAATGCACCTCCGAAATCCATCAGCCAAGGTATTCTCCTCTGAAGGCGTGGTTGCGTTTCCGCCATCCATGTGGTGATGATCATCACACGAACTATCGATGAACATTACACGGGTCACCAAATGAGTTTCGGTGGCCCGATTATCACTCTAGAAGAAGTCATGCATTCCTCGGGTCATCTCCTTATAACTGCAGACGTTGTCGATGGGTAACGCTCAACCAGGACTCATGCCGCGTTGAGCATCAAAATTCACAAAGAATGCAGAGGGTTCGTTCCGTGTTTGTTCAGCCCATGCCCTCCACATTTGGGTGATATCAAGAAGCTTCAAATTATAAAAAATGATGGAAGACGGAGAACACGTAACAATTAGAAAGATTGAACCCCTACCTCAGGTTCGTTGTTCATTAACGATGTCGCAGAAATTTGAATTTTGATTCGTTGATGTCAGGAAAAAAGATGAAGAAGTCAAGGAAAACGTAATCAGCGTTCTTCAAGGACAGAGCTACCTCCCTTTTTCCGGATGAAGAAGGAAGAAGGTGTCCATCATTGGAGAATGAAGTGTTCTTCGTTCTTCGATGGTCGTTCTTAATTTGAGAGTTCTTATCCTCCCAAGCTCTCCTCTCCAAATGACCAACGTGAATAGACATTCCAAATAATACGTTATAATATCTATTATTTCGTTGGCAAGAAATTAAAATGAGGAATTTAATTAATAAAATGCGGTGGGTTGGCACCATTAAGTGTAGAGGAGATCAAGGGGATCCCCCTCATTAATGAGGGGAGTTCTAGAGTTTAAGTGGTCTCGAGTGGTCCCCACCACATTAATCCTCACAAGTGAGGTTGAGTTAGGGTGGGACCGACCACCATATCCTTTCATGGGAGGTTAAGTTGTGGCAGTCCCCACCTGTATCCTCTACATGGTGGTTATAACAAAAAATAATAATTCATGCACTTATTTTATTTTATTATTCCACGTAAGACCCAAAAACAATATTTGATTTTTGACCATCTTCCATCGAGGTGAAGTCTTCTTAAACGAATATCGGTGCTACGAACTCAATAGTGCCCTCAAATTTCAATTTCCAGCACCGGTTCAACTGTTATAAAATCCTACTCGTATGTTTACTGAACGTACCTAAACAAAACATCAAAAATTTATTTCAGGCACACCGGGACTCAGAATCATGTGATTTCAGATTTTGTAGACTCGTAGAATTCCAATGTTTTTATGAAAACAAATCAGCAGAATTTCTAGGTCCTTACATTCTCCCCACTTCAGGACTTTACATCCCGGTAATCTACTACTCAATCTATGGGAACAAATGGGGGTAATGAGCATGAATCTAAGCCTGCCACTACCATGTTCTCTCTTAAGGTTCCCATGCTACCAGTGAATGCGCACCAAAGGTATCGACCATCCACGTAGGACACGATCCTATCGATCCTAAATCTCTACTAGAAACTTCATAAAAGTCACTCTGTCTTCGATGTCTATCCCCCCATGGTCAATGATGTGTGAAGGTTAATGCACGTATTTACTCAACTGAGATACGTGGAAGACGTCGTGTACCTGGTGCAACTGAGGTGGAAGAGATAATGTGTAAGCCACCTCCCCTACACTGCTGAGGACCTGGAAAGGTCTGATGAATCTCAGAGATAACTTTCTGACTCAGACAAATCTCTGTAGCCCTCATTGAGGTGAGACCCATAGAAATACGTGGTCTCAATCCTCAAACTCTGGAGGCCTCCATATTCAGTCATCATACAACTTCTGCTTACTTTTTTCCATCTTCATTCACTCCTGGATGATATGCACCTTCTTAGTGGTAGCTCGTACCATCTCTGGTCCCACCAGTGCTGACTCCCCAAGTTCTGTCCAGCACAAGGGATATATGAAAGGTCGCCTGTATAATGCCTCGAAAGGTGTCATACCGATGGTGGAGTGATAGTTTTTGTTCTACGAAAATGCCAAAAAAGGTAGTTGATACTCCAACCTATGACCGGAGTTCAGGACACATGCATGGAGCATGTTCTCGAGGGTCAGAATGGTCTGCTCAGTCTGACCATCCGTCTGAGGATGGATGGCGATGCTCAGACAAAGTTGTGTCCCAAAATCCTCCTTCAACCCCTTCAATCACTAGGAAGTAAACCGTGCATCACGATTGGAGAAAATAGAAGAAGGTTCTCCATGTAGCCGCACAATCTCCTGCACATTGAGGCATCCCAATATCTCTACTAAACCCTACTCTCTGATTGGTAGGAAGTGGTCCAAATATGCGAGTCAGTCTATGATAACCCCAATCGAGTCGTGACCCATAGATGTACGTGGAAGACTCGTAACAAAGTCCATGGATATCCCATCCCACTTCAACTCTAGGTCCATTAATGGCTGAACTAAGCCTGCTGGTACATGTTGCTCTGCTTTCACTTGCTAACAAGTGAGTCATCGAGAGATAAACTCTACTACATCATTCTTCATACTTGGCCACCAGTGCTATTGTCTGAAGTCCTGATACATATTCGCCACTCCTGGATGCACTGCTAAAGGGGGCGTGTGGAACTCCCGAAACACTTCCTCCTGAAGTGCTACTAGTACCATAGTATGTCCTCTAAATAGGATGGTGTGCTCCCCACCTTCAATAAATTCTATAAGGTGCCTGCCCTGTGGATATCTGAGCACATTTTTTCGCACAGTCAGCATCCATGTGTTTTGCATCCATGACAGGGTGAAGGAGTGGGGGTGTGACTGTAAGAGACTCTAAAAACGATACTATGTATCTATCCAAAATGGATATCTATAAAGTGGCTAGTTGCTCCATCGCCTCTCCTAGAAGCTGTATACCGGATCTCCTGCTGAGGGCATCTGCAACAATGTTCCCCCTTCCATGATTATAGTCTATCATGAAGTCATAGTCCTGGAGGATCTCAAGACAACGTCATTATCTCAGGATTAGGTCCTTCTTAGAGAAGATATTCTTGAGACTCTTTTGATCAGAGTACACAGTAAAACGCTCAGCCATCTGATAGTGTGGCCACATATTCAAGGATAAGACCACTGCTGTTAACTCCAGGTCATGGGCAGCATAGTTCTTCTCATTCTTTTCAGCTGTAGAGAACGATATGCGATAAATGATCACTCCTACATCAGGACACACCCAATTCAGTCCTAGATGCGTTGCTGTAAACTACGTACCCTATGCCTTCATCTGAAATCATCTAAATGGGGGGCACTAGTCATCCTTTGCCTCATCTCCTGAAAGATCTACGGGCTTATCTCCAACCACATGAAGGGTTTCACCTTCTTCGTCAAGGCTGATATTGGTGCTAAAACTAAGGAAAAGTCTGGAATGATCCTTCGTTAATATCCATCCAATCCCTGGAAACTCTGTACCTCCATCACACTCCTGGGTGGGTCCCATGAAAGTAACACTTTAATCATCACTAGATCTACTACAAATCTGGCCTCTGAGATGACGTTTACCAAGAATTGAACCTCCTAAATACAAAACATGCACTTCGAGAGCTTACCGTAAAGACGGTGCTCTTGGAGTGTGTCCAGTACTACCCGTAAATGGTAAGCATGCTCCTCCTCAGTAGCCGAGTAGATTAGTATGTCGTCGATGAAGACTATGGAAAATCGATCGAGGTATGGCTGGATGATCTTGTTCATGATACCCATGAACACTTACATATCATTGGTTATGTTCAAGGTCATAACCAAGAACTCATAGTGGTTGTACCGACACCTGAATGCTGTTTTATGCACATACTCATCTAGAACATTGAGCTGGTGATATCATGACGTGAGGTCTATATTTGAGAACCACCATGCTCCCTTCAACTGATCGAAGAGGTCATCGATCCTCGAGAGTGGGTACTTGTTCTTCATGATCACCTAATTCAGGAGATGATAGTCAACACAGAGCCTCATGATTCTGTCCACCTTCTTGGTGAACTGAATCAGGGCTACCCAGGGAGAAACACTAGGCCGGATGAATCCCTTCCCCTACAAGTCCTCTAGCTATACCCTCTGCTCACGATGCTTAGTTGGAGTTATCTGATATGCTGGTGTAGATATAGGTGTCTTCCTAGGTTTCAAGTCAATGTAGAGGTGCACCTCTCTAGGAGGAGGTAGACCTGGGACATCATCAGGGAAAACATCCACATACTAGCCCACCACTATAGGATAGCTTAGACTCTCCACATCTATTGATCTGAGGGTAAGGTAGGCCAAATGATGGATGATCAGTTGCACCCTCCACCAAGTAAGTCTTCCCTGTGTTGCAAAGGCTCCATTCTCACTAGTGAAGGTGTACCTGGACCCATCATTGCAGACACACCGCACTTTGCGCCTAATACAGTCGATCTAAGCATGGACTTTAGATAACTAGTATATACCCGGGATGATGTCATAAGGCCTGGAGGTTGCTACGAGGAGATCCTAGCCGAAGCTCTCGCCTCTTAGAGTAAGCTCACACTGTCAGAACTAGTGTGTAATCATCGAGTCTGTTCCCATAAAAGTCTATAGCCATAAGGATCGAGAAAATGGTTCAATCAGAATCTACAAGCTCTGAACGGGGGCAGTGTAAATTAAAGAGTGACTAGAACATGTGTCTATAATAACTATAGCTAAGGTGGAGTAGACACATATCGTACCTTGAATCATATCTGGAGCACCATTATCGTATGCCTCAGCTGCCTGGAGATGATCTCTCCCATGTCCATCAGCTCCTTGTGGTCGGGGTGGACCTCCTGGTGGTGGTTGCGATAACACCTCGATTCATTGTCCACCACAAACTGCATGGCTAGCTCCTCGGTCACATCTGCCTTCTCCCTTCGGTCTGCCTCGATCGAACCACTGCCTCTGCCTGGGAGGTCCCTCAACAGTCTGATGATCATCAGTACGGCGGGTCGGACAGTCACGAGCCATGTGACCCTGCCTGCCGCAAGAGTAGCATTGGTCACTCCTGGCAGGACTATCTCTGTATCATGTGCCCCACACAACAGAACCTGTTTCCTAAGGACATCTACCAGATGGTCTGGTCCGTTTGGACCACTGTGACATCTGTATACTACCAGCTACAGAAGACTCTGCTGCATGTCGACTTGTGTTGGGTCTCACTACTCGTGACTTCTCTGCAAGGAAACTATCCTCAAGGAGATCTCTCTCTAACACCTCCGCTTACGTTGGGATGCTGATGGAGATCATCTAAGCTTTGATCTTTTTGGAACCACTCTGTGTATAAGGTTGTATTTGTTGTCAATAGTTTTCAATGCAGATCAAAATGAAGGTGATCATGAAATACTCCGATGAAGTAGAGGAGTGGTGATTCAGATGATTGTTGTACTGTTCGTAAGTTCAAAGAACATGTGTCAAAGGTGATACATTGTTTACAACAATGAATATTTTGAGGAGTAATCCATCCAAGGATGATTAAGGCGGGATGGTGTTTTTGGATGAAGACCATGCAATTCCTCCTTATTGCATAAGGACCATGGGCTTTGATGAAGACCATGCAATTCCTCATTATTGCAGGAGAATAATGGGTTTTGATGAAGACCATGCAATTACTCATGATTGCGTGAGAACCATGCTAGAGACTTCTATGATGGTTGATGAAGGAGGCAATGTGCCAATTCATTGACTTATGGTGGAGTTTGTGATAAAAGCAAAAGAGTTGCTGAATGATACAGATCACCAAGAAGAAGTGTTGTTGAGGTGATCGTGCTTGTCGACAAAGCAAACAAACGACATTCAAATTTGTTGACAAAGGAGATTCAAGTTGTGGTCAACGGCCTATGGTTTATTCAAGAACCTCGACAGAAGAATGGATGATCTGGAGGCGGTACAAAAAGAGCAGATACAAGGTGGCGCTGTTTTCCAGTGTTTGCCAAATTTTTGGGCCTCAAAATCAGAAAATGAAGACATGGATTGTCTGCAAAAGGAGGTTCGCACAAAAAGGAAGTCGTGCGTGAAATATAAGAGGCTTGCGCGAAATACTGACGTTAGGCGTGAAAAACAGCGGGATGCGCGAAATAGTGGATCAAGGTTTTTCGCGCAAACAGTGTTTCAGAATCAGAACGTTGAAAAATGGTAAAGGCATGGGCTGCGCGAAAAACCAGAGCTGTGCGCGGAAAAATGGGAATGTGCGCGAAAAATGTTGTGCGCAGAAAAGCTGGGTGAATTTTTCGCACAATCAGCGTATCGAATCAGAAATACAGAAAATCGGCAAAGGCAAGAGGCGCACGAAAAATCAGAGATGTTCGCACCATGTGCGCGGAAAATCGAACTGGTGCGCGTAAAGTTAGCTGTGCGCAAGAAGGGGGGTTTTACGCGCAGGATCAAAAACGTCTATAAATATGAGGTGAACCCCTCTCATTCTGAGAGGCTCGACACTTAGACAAATCCTGAGCTCCGGTGTGCGGAAAAATTAAGGTACAGAGGGTTGTGCGAAAAAGAAGGCGTTGCGCGAAAAAAGGAAGTTTTGCGCGAAAAAGAAGAGTAGCACGAAAAGCTTTTTACGCGACAAAAGTTATTTTTACGCGCAAGGTTTGAATTTTACGCGCAAGCCCCCGAGAAGGGTGCGCGGAAAATTTGGGGGTCCCGCAGGCCTTTTGACAGGTGCTTAGCACTCTCAAATCTGCTTTGCGAAGAGAAGAAGAACGATCGTGCAACCAAAATCTGATCTGCACAGAGAGAGAAAAATATCGATACACTCAGGTGTCAGAACTGGGAATTGAAGGAAGAGAAGGAGATTTAGTGCATTCAGGTATTGCACTGAAGTAGAATATTGATTTCAAAAGAGCATCAACTCAGGACTCTGATGCAAGCAAAGTCTCATGCTGAACATGAGACAAAGACTTCAATGCATATCTATTGCAGATACCTTCACGTCTATAAACTGATTGAGACTTCACCAACGGCAGTGAGCCAGGGGGAGTCAACGGGAGTGACCTGAGGGACGCAGTGAGCTATCCCTGAACAATTGTAAAGGCAGTGAGCCTGGGACAGAGTGTCTGTACCCGAACATTTGTATCCGCAGCTAGTGAAGCATAGTGGATTTAGGTACGACCGGAAACCTGTCGGCGTATACTCCTTGGACGTAGCCCTCAGTGGTGAACCAAGTAAAAATAGTTGTGTCATCTTTCTCTGCATGTGAATGTCTAATTGCTGATCATATCCATCATACAGGTTTAAGTAGTTCCTACCAACGTGGGAACAAGATCCACAACTTTAAGAAGAAAAAGTTGCCACCATGATTCACCCCTCCCCTCTCAGGGTGTCCCGGGGTCCTACAAGTGGTATCAGAGCGAAAGTTTAACGTATGTTGGATATTCTCCAGTAATTCTATTGAGAAGAGGATTTGAGTTTCTTTCCTAATGTCAACAATGAAGAGCAGTCTTGATGAAGTTTCTGAGCAGACGTCTACATCTAGCAAGACCATGACAAACAGGAAAAAGAAAGAGAAAAATCAGCTGAAGAAGTCCCTCATATCCAAAGAAGATGCAATGTCTTGTTCTCCATGCCAATCCAAAAATAAAGAAACATCAGGCATGGAAAGTATCGAGCAGGTGACTCAGAATTCTTCCAGAGGAAAGGATGACACCCCCAATTCATGCTTTCAAGAAAAACTCAAAACATATCTGCATGATATTCCAGAAGAAAGGGTTGTTATTATCTGTATCCTATTTCAATCTATGCAGGTTGAGATCACTAGACTTGAAAGGGAAGCGGAAAATATGGAAAAGGGGCTGGAAGGAAAAATTATGGAAAGTATGAAGCTCACCAAATGAGTGAAAGCCCTTGAAGAAAAAGGTGAAGTCAGCAATACTCTAGAAGAACGGATCCATGCACTTGAAGCTGAGCTGAAGAAGAACAATGAAGTCAAGAATTTTTGTCTAGAAGAAACGTCCATTAAATTCAGGGAACTTGACTCTTTGTTACAAAACAAAGTTAATATGCATGAAGATGAGGTTGAAAGGTTGAAGAAGAATTGTGAAGAGAAGATGATCACGATTGAAGATCATAAGATCATCCTCAATATTGTGGGTCAAAAATTGGAAGCTCAATTGTCCAAGATTGAGAACACACATATTGAGACTTCACAAAAGAATGAAATGAGTGATGCTTGCACTCAATGTTTGTTGGAGGAGTCTAAAGCTGAAATGCCTCCAACATGTGACAACAAGATTATGAAAACTCTTGATTATCCACATCAAGAATCAGTTGCTGCCGGTACTCAATGCTCAATGGAGGATTCTATTGTAAAAAGACCTCCAACATGTGATAAGAAGATCATGACTTCTCTCATTGATCTATCACAGGCAACTGAGAAAGTGAAGGTACCATCCAGACCATCTTGTACTCATGTTTCTAAATACACTCCGACAATCAGTGCAGGTGGGATGAAAAGCTCTAAACAAGCATGGATGAGGATAGGTGAGAAGAATAAACCTACCACCATGACTAGGGTGGATAGGAAGAAAAAAGAGGAAGCTTCTTCCTCAAATAGAGCACAAACGATTAAGCAGATGGCCCAACAACTTAATACTGAAGAAACAAAGAAGAAAAGATTTGTGGGCCAATGTTGGTGCTGCAATAGATTTGGGCACTGTTCACTGGATTTTTTTTATAATCCCTTTCATGGAAAAGCACAGGGAAAGCCTATATCAAAGGGGAGGAAGGCAGAGAAGAAGAAGCAACATCTATATGTCCAGAAGCATCTATTTACAGCAAACAGATTTGTAATGCTTGATAACATCTGTGATGTATGCAACGGCAGTGGTCATAAGAATGGTGCATGCCTAGGTTAACAGATATCCAGAGCTGATAAGAACAGAAGACCACACAATCCATCTAAGTATGAAGAAAGTACCTTGGGAAGAAATCAGAAGAATATGGCGAACACATCACTCCCCAAGAAGATATCACGTAGGCAAGCTGAGAAGACCCAGGATTTTAGATCCATGAAATTGAAGGGTCATTCATCCAAAAGAAACACTAAGTGGGATGAATCTCGGATGAACCCATGTGGATGACCTAAACCAGCTGCAAAAGTTCCACATGACATATTGGTCATCTGGCCAGATGATTTGAAAAGAATAAAGAAATTTGAAGATGAGAAGGCCAAGGCTGGTGACAAAGGAAAAGGAAAACTTTCACATGATGAAGACACAGTGGAGGAGAGATTGCAAACAAAGAGAAACACACGTGTCAAAGAAGTTCTGTGTGAGAGATGCAAGAAATATGGTCACATTGCAAAAGGTTTCCTAACCTTAATACCAGAGCAAGAAGCAGTCCTTAAGAGGAGTAAGAATGTATCATTCATGATGGCTGCTAAGCAAAACAATTCTCCACACAAAGCAGAAGAGAATGTGAATAGAGCCATGCCACACCGACAGATGTCAGAACACATGTTCAAATGTGCAGGCATGAAGACTCGAGTGAACAGAGGAACTTGGTTGAGAAAAGAACCTCAACCAAGCAAGTCTTCTTGATGAAGCAATAAGGAACCACCTTATTCCCATAATCATTTGTGTATTGTATTTGAGCTAATAATGCAGGGAATTGAAGGTGAAGCATGCTCTCAGGGGGAGAACCTGAGAAGTAGTGAATGCTGTCAACTCTTGATAGCCAAGCTGAAGAAGTTTCCATCCTTAGTGGATTCATCAATTGATATTCAAAGATTATGATGATGAAGGATCACTCTTGATGAAGATGATGAGGAGTGTTTCCCTTGAGGGGGAGAAAAATGTAAAAGCTTCCATAATCACTGTTTCGATCAATATCAACTCCAGCTGGACTCAAAAGCAGTTATTCTATGAATTTCACGCCAATGGAGAAGGTATTACATTTCTTAATCTCTATCCCTTGGTTACTCAAATTAAAGATCATTCTACAAAGGGGGAGTAACTGAATTGATCAGTGACATAACAAAAAATTAGAAGTGCCCCAAGGTCATTTTTCCTGCCGATTGCACATGAATATTTTTTATCCACATGCTGTTGTGAGTGCAGGAGTTTCAGGTTGGTCTTTCTCTATCATAGTGATTTTTTTTCTAATGCCTGGAATAAAAGTGTTAACCCGTTGAAGACAAGATACATGAGTTCTCATCTCATGTTGGTATCATGATCTGTGAGTAATGGACAGCATTGTTGACTTAATCAAATCCTCTTGTTTTCTACATCGAGCATTGCTCAAGTAGACTTAGAGTGAAATGATTGATGAAACTTTGCTTAAGTGAGGATTGATACCCTCCCTACCATGCGCTTTGTATTTCTTGTCAATAAGGGGGAGAGAAAGTGAAATGCAGAAGATTCTCATTTTGACATTGACGGATTCATTTCAGAAGATGTTTAAGGTATTGACAACAAAATAAAAAGGGGGAGATTGTTGGAACCACTCTGTGTATAAGGTTGTATTTGTTGTCAATAGTTGTCAATGCAGATCAAAATGAAGGTGATCATGAAATACTCCGATGAAGTAGAGGAGTGGTGATTCAGATGATTGTTGTACTGTTCGTAAGTTCAAAGAACATGTGTCAAAGGTGATACATTGTTTACAACAATGAATATTGTGAGGAGTAATCCATCCAAGGATGATTAAGGCGGGATGGTGTTTTTGGATGAAGACCATGCAATTCCTCCTTATTGCATAAGGACCATGGGCTTTGATGAAGACCATGCAATTCCTCATTATTGCATGAGAACAATGGGTTTTGATGAAGACCATGCAATTACTCATGATTGCGTGAGAACCATGCTAGAGACTTCTATGATGGTTGATGAAGGAGGCAATGTGCCAATGCATTGACTTATGGTGGAGTTTGTGATAAAAGAAAAAGAGTTGCTGAAGGATACAGATCACCAAGAAGAAGTGTTGTTGAGGTGATCGTGCTTGTCGACAAAGCAAACAAACGACATTCAAATTTGTTGACAAAGGAGATTCAAGTTGTGGTCAACGACCTATGGTTTATTCAAGAACCTCGACAGAAGAATGGATGATCTGGAGGCGGTACAAAAAGAGCAGATACAAGGTGGCGCTGTTTTCCAGTGTTTGCCAAATTTTTGGGCCTCAAAATCAGAAAATGAAGACATGGATTGTCTGCAAAAGGAGGTTCGCACAAAAAGGAAGTCATGCGTGAAATATAAGAGGCTTGCGCGAAATACTGACGTTAGGTGTGAAAAACAGCGGGATTCGCGAAATAGTGGATCAAGGTTTTTCGCGCAAACAGTGTTTCAGAATCAGAACGTTGAAAAATGGTAAAGGCATGGGCTGCGCGAAAAACCAGAGCTGTGCGCGGAAAAATGGGAATGTGCGCGAAAAATGTTGTGCGCAGAAAAGCTGGGTGAATTTTTCGCACAATCAGCGTATCGAATCAGAAATACAGAAAATCGGCAAAGGCAAGAGGCGCACGAAAAATCAGAGATGTTCGCACCATGTGCGCGGAAAATCGAACTGGTGCGCGTAAAGTTAGCTGTGCGCAAGAAGGGGGGTTTTACGCGCAGGATCAAAAACGTCTATAAATATGAGGTGAACCCCTCTCATTCTGAGAGGCTCGACACTTAGACAAATCCTGAGCTCCGGCGTGCGGAAAAATTAAGGTACAGAGGGTTGCGCGAAAAAGAAGGCGTTGCGCGAAAAAGGGAAGTTTTGCGCGAAAAAGAAGAGTAGCGCGAAAAGCTTTTTACGCGACAAAAGTTATTTTTACGTGCAAGGTTTGAATTTTACACGCAAGCCCCCGGGAAGGGTGCGCGGAAAATTTGGGGGTCCCGCAGGCCTTTTGACAGGTGCTTAGCACTCTCAAATCTGCTTTGCGAAGAGAAGAAGAACGATCGTGCAACCAAAATCTGATCTGCACAGAGAGAGAAATATATCGATACACTCAGGTGTCAGAACTGGGAATTGAAGGAAGAGAAGGAGATTTAGTGCATTCAGGTATTGCACTGAAGTAGAATATTGATTTCAAAAGAGCATCAACTCAGGACTCTGATGCAAGAAAAGTCTCATGCTGAACAGGAGACAAAGACTTCAATGCATATCTATTGCAGAGACCTTCACGTCTATAAACTGAGTGAGACTTCACCAACGGCAGTGAGCCGGGGGGAGTCAACGAGAGTGACCCGAGGGACGCAGTGAGCTATCCCAGAACAATTGTAAAGGCAGTGATCCTGGGACAGAGTGTCTGTACCCGAACATTTGTATCCGCAGCTAGTGAAGCATAGTGGATTTAGGTACGACCGGCAACCTGTCGGCGTATACTCCTTGGACGTAGCCCTCAGTGGTGAACCAAGTAAAAATAGCTGTGTCATCTGTCTCTGCATGTGAATGTCTAATTGCTGATCATATCCATCATACAGGTTTAAGTAGTTCCTACCAACGTGGGAACAAGATCCACAACTTTAAGAAGAAAAAGTTGCCACCCTGATTCACCCCTCCCCTCTCAGGGTGTCCCGGGGTCCTACATATCTCTCACATGATCCCCTGCTCGAAGGTTCGAGCCCTGAAGAATGGGTCTCGTGCCATATATGTGGAGTACTGTGAAAGGTTAGTGAACCTCTTTGAGTACTGCGCCATCGCCATGCGACCCTGCTTTAAATGTAGTAGATCCTGTATCAGTACCACATGTAGGATGGCTGGGAAAAACTCTACCCAAAATAGGCTCTCGAAGTCAGCCCAGAGTAGGGTCTCCTCGTCAGGCACATGGAGCATCAAGCTCCACCATCTGTCTGTTGCTTCATGAAGGAGACTCGTGGAAAGGATCACCATATGGTTTTATGGTGTCCCTACCAGTCTGAAAACACACACCACTACCTCCAGCCAATCCTCAGCTACTTGTGGGTCCGTCTCTCCACTGATCCTAGGCAGCCTCTAGCACTGGAACTCGTGAAACGCGCTCAATAGGTGTGCACTCATTGATTCTGGGGATGGTGGTATCGGTGGCCCAACGAGTAGTGGTACCACAGGTTCTTCCACTGTAATAGGGCCCTACACCGAAGCCTCATCACTCGGTGGGCTGTCATCTCATATAACTCTCAGAACCCTAGGTGGATATCTATGTGGAGGCATCCTGAAAAAAATAGGTGGGCCATGGTCATTAAGTAACACCTGGTGAGATGAATCAAAGAGATCACAATGAAAACTCTTGAAACATACATGAAATCAGTGTTTTCATGTACCAAGTCTAAAATTAGAAGTCAGGGTCCTGTTCTATGGAAATTTCGGCCTTCGCACAAAAACTAGACTCCCTAGACTGAAAACCGCACTCAGTACTCTTGACAATATTGCATCATGGAAAAGAAAGAAAAGAGTCCTAATTTCTGTGGTAGAACCGACTCCTCTGATACAAAGTTGTCACGACCCGTCCCCTTGGGCCCATTTTGTGACTACCCCAAGACTTCTTTCCATTGGCCAGGGCCTGGTGACTAGCACCAAAGGCATAAAATCCCCAAACTGGGAAGGCATTCCTTTACAAACTCTAAACATCCACAATCAGAGTACAAAGTGGAAGAAAACACTATGTAAAAACTGTATACAAAATAGTGCTGAAAAGTAAAGGGTCCAGAAATACAAGCCCAAATGGAAACTGCAAGTATAATTGAAAAATAAAAGCATCTAATTGGTCATCCACTGGGGTTCATACCAAAAGTGTAGGTATAGATGGTCTCCTCTTTACTCCACGTCTGTCAGTCACCTCCGTGTACCGACTCATCGTATGGTCCACCTCCGGGAACCGCCTATTCCTACTACTCAGCCTCAATCAGCACTGTCTGTCGTTTGAGACCCTCAAGGTATCAAAAAATCCAACAAGAATAAACCACAATGTATGAAGTCAACAGATAACCCCACTTAGGTATATGCCCATACATATACCTATGTTATCTAGTAATCCATATCAATCATGAGGAAAAAATATGTTATTGACTCAACTCACACAGTTAAAAAAAATTTTGTAGAGAGATAGAGATGATCAGATGTAGCCACTGAATTATCTAAGCTATTGGACCAACACATAATCTAGGACCAACCATTCTATCGGAACAACACATGATCATGGAACATAAGTCAGAACTGTCGGACCAACACAATGTCCAGGAACATTCGTCAGAGCTCTCATAACAACACATGATCTGGGTCCAGCTATTTTGTCGGACCAACACATGATCCAAGAATATAATTTAGAACTGTCGGACCAATAGATGATCCAGGAACAATCATCATAACTATCAGAAAAACACATGATCCGGGAATTGTCAATAGTGCCTAGCCAGCCTCTAGGTTTCCACTAGCATGCTTGATTCCGGGAGGGTCTTCTCCTCATTCCAAGAGTCATTAGATCAAATAGCATGTCATCCCATGTTGACGTATCTTGATGTTCTATCTTGTCAAAATAAACACAACACGATAGTTGGTACGTCAATCAGACGCACTTTCTATGAGTCATTGGAATTTCCGTTCTGAGGGCCCGGTTGGATTTAGGTTCAATCCAACCTGAACGTACCCCAAATGCATCCAAACCTCAAGTGGGGTTTTCCAAATGAACTGACTTGCTCCAGGATTTCCGTCGACGTAGATGGTTCGTCAATTAGACACCCGTAGCCCAAGCTATGCGCAAAAAAGTAAAATTGGGTCAAACGGGTCCGAGTCCCGTCCGGCCCGGTCGAACCTTCCCGGGTCCGGACTCGGGTCCGAACCGGTCTGCAGGTCTACCCCGACCCGTGGGTTCGACCTGGCCCAAGGGGGCAGCCCGGCCCACGCTGGGTCCGACCAGGCGGCCCTTGGGATTCTGCCCTACCTGCATCCAGGGGGAAGGACATTCCACCTAGTTCCCGAATGGCTTAACCATTTGGGCGGGTGGAACTAGCACCAGGCTGGCACTGGTGTGTCACACGGGAGCTAGTGTGGTACCGCTGTTTCAGGATGGTCGAGCGGCTAGCTAGCTCCTCGCACTGTGTCGGTTGTGTCGGGCCTCTTCTGGTGACCTATCGACTTAGGTCGCCGGACCACTTCGTGGTCGGGGTTGATTTGGCCGCTACTGTACTACAACGACCAGGGTCCACATTCCTCTGTCAGCCAACCATGCACCACCGGTTGCGCCCTGCCTTCTCCGGTATCCCGGTGGCTTGGGTTACTGGATTCTTTCATGGTCGACCTTGTGTCGGCCACCGCTACACCTCGGTGGTCCATCGATCATAGCCTTCAAATCTGACGATGCGGTTGCGCCGCCGCAATCCATGTGGTGACGATCATCACACCAACCATCGGTAAACATTCTGTTGGTCATTGGATGATTTTTGGTGGCCTGATTCTTGATCTGAAAGAAGTTACACATTCCTCAGGCCGTCTCCATCGATCCACAACCATTTTTGATGGGCAACTCTCAACCGAGACACATGCCGCATTGAGCATCAAAATCCAAAAAGAATGCAGAGGGGTTTGGAAGAGTTTGTTTGGCCTCCTCTCTCCATGTTAGTGTGATATCATGCATCTTAGAATTCTAAACCACAATTGAAGACAAAGAACATGCAACAATTAGCATGCTTAAACCCCTACCTTGGGTTCGTTGTTCGTTAACGATGTTGCGGAAAGGTGGATGTAAATTCATTGACATCAGGAAACAAGATGAAGAAGTCGAGGATTACATCGTCGGTGATCTTCAAGGACAGAGATTCCTCCTTTGATCCATTTGAAGAAGTAAGAAGGTGTCCATCATTGGCGAATGAAGCGTTCTTTCTTCTTCGATGGTCATTCTTCGTTGGAGAATTCTTCTTCCCCCATGATCTCCTTTCCAAAAGACCAACATGAATAGACATGCCAAATAATAGATTATAATATCTATTTTTAGTTGGAAAGAAATTAAAAATGAGGAATTTAATTAATTGATGAGTCTTAATTAATTAAATGGGGTGGGTTGGCACCATTAAGTGTAGAGGATATCAAGAGGCTCTCCCTCATTAATGAGGGGAGTTCTAGAGTTTAAGTGGCCTCGGGTGGTCCCCACCACATTAATCGACACAAGGGAGGTTGAGTTTGGGTGGGACCCACCACCATAACATCTCATGGGAGGTTAAGGTGTGGCAGTTTACATCTCCAACCTCTACATGGTGGTTATAACCAAAATAAAATAATATAATTCATGAACTTATTTTATTTTATTATTCCACATAAAACCAAAAAACTGTCTTTGATTCTCGACCATCTGTCGTTAAGGTGATAGTCTTCAAAAGCCAATAACGGTGCTATGAGTTCAACGGTGCCCTCAAACTTCAATTCCAAGCACCGGTCCAAAAGTTATAAAATCCCACTCATACATTTACTAAACATACCCAAAAAATCATCATAAAATGATTATGGTCACACCGGGCCTTGGAATCATGCACCGTTAGTTTTCACAGACTCGTAAAATTCTCATGTATTTACAAAAAAAAAGTTCCACAGAATTTCTAGGGCTTTACAAAAATAAATATTATTATTTCATATTTATTTTGATTCAATACACTTCCTTTTATTAATAAATTTAATTTTCTAATTACAGTGAACCTAGTAAAATCAAATTAGTTATTTATTTATTTTATTGAACATACATAGATAATGAGCGAGAGAAATTAGTGTCCTTCTCATTTAAAGAAGCAGACTATAATAAATGTTTCAAAGTCTCAAAATATGTTTTACGCCTATTTTCCCTCCTACCCAATTAAGGTTATCTCAATTATAATAAAAAAATGTTCAGTATGTCTCAAACCTCCCCATTTTACCTAAAATACAATCTACAAAAAATAGGTTCCTTTCACTAGCTTCATACCATATGGTTGAAGTATGAAATATTTTCTGTATAGGGAATTGTAGGGTTCGATAAATAAATTATTATTCTTCATAACTCTTATAGTATATAATTATATCATTGATAAAATATACATTAAATATTTTTAGACATTCTTTGAGAAATATATTCTTTAGTTCCATTGATATTGAGGGATCTAATTTTACTCATAATCTAAAATCATTGATTCATAGAAATCACAACTTCTATAGAGATAGATATTTAATAAATTCTATTTCATAAAATAGTTGATGCTATATTGAATAATGGTAAATTTTTATAAAATATTATTTCCTATGATCCCATTAAAATAATTTATCAATAAATTTTAAAAATTACTTATTATTTATATTAATACTAATGAACTCCCTATAGTCAATGTATCACCACGATAACCCATCCTTATTATTTATAAAAAAGATAGGTTCCCCCAAGTGACATACTATGTTTGATAAACCCATTATTTCAAAAAAAAATTGTATTTTAGTTATATAAAACCCCTTGGATATGTATAGAATTGTACAATGGATATGTGTGATGAAAATAGAATGAGATCAATAGATAATTATATATCCCTATTTTGTGGGAATCCATGAAATTTATCTACAACTATATATATAAATATTTTAATAGGTATTTTTTTCTATCCTAGTATCACTATTCTCCTATATATCTTTTGAAACATTTAAATTTTCACCAAATTCCTCGCTATGAGGATCCATATGGAGTGGGACTTTCCATTATTCATTAATTAAATTTTTTAAATAAAAAGAAGCGATTAAATATATTCTTGAAAAATAGTTACCACGTTATCTCAACATTGATATTGGGATTGGTAATTTTTTTCCAATCAATAATTAATATTATATAAAAAAAATTCACCATAATTTGAAGTTAGAGGTACATATAATGAGTAATCTTGAATTGTAAGTTGAGTATTCTAATATATTTGTTATTATATTATATCCCTATTGGGATTTAACCTATCAATGAATTTATCAACAGGTTCATTAATATAATTTTAAATATTTTAGGATATAAAAAATAATATTAAAAATTATTAATTTACCATTACGGTGACTATAGTGATATCATTTTGAGATTATATTTCTACAGTTGACATAGAAATTACTCAACCTTGATCCCATGGATTCTTATAAGTTATATTTACCCAACACTTTTGGAACTAATATAAATATTTTGACATTTAGCTATGGATTATCCATTGTATAATATTTTCTATTTTCTTTTCCTTTCACATAGTATAATGGTTCACATGTTATCTATATTTGAATAAAATTCATAATCCCTATAAAAAATAACTAGGATTTTTCTTCCATAGTATTTTGTGTGTGGAAAACCCTATAAATCACTTTATATATCTTTCACATGTTCATTTAAAGGTTGTTCGAAAATTCTCTTATTCAATATCATTCCTTTAGAAATTTGTGAGTTAGAAAATTCCATACATATCACGATGGAATACATCACAACCATTTGATATATATAAAATTTATGAGATAATAAATAACATTGATTTATTTTAATTAGACCATTAAATATTTACTCCATATTAATCTATGAGTTTCATATATCTCTTGATAAATATCCAAATATTCATATATAGTTTTCTTTATACCTAGTAAGTGCCCCTAATTAAATTTATAATAAATTCATGAATTTTCCTTCCATCCTATATCATTATTCTCAAGGAAAATACTTATCTATAAATATAACTATTAATTTCATCTACTTCATATTTGATACATCTTCTTAATCAATTGTATTTTCATTAATTTCCACAACTAATTAGTATCTTCTATTATTCAAGAAAAAATCATTATTAATTGCACAAACTTTATATAACATAATTCTGTGAAATATTTTCCATTTAGATATTCCATTTATCAATAATGAATGGATCAGTTTTGAAATTAAAAGAAGGAAGATTTTATCACATGAAGAAATATAACATACTTATGGATTATTTATAGGAAATGGGGATTTAAATACATGTGTTGTTATTTTAAAATCCATTGTTTAAGGTGTACATGTTTTAAATCCTTGAGATGGTTTATAATATTTTTTTATTTTTTGTTGGTTAATAGTGGATATGGGTGGTTTGGTTGTTTAATGGTATGACATAGGTCATAACTTGTCATAGAACATGTATTTATTTTACAAGAGATAACTTGTGTAGAATAGAGAAATCAAAATAATGAGGCTTGGTGTAGTAATGAGCATAGAGTTTCCGGATTCTCCATATGGACCTCGGAAAAGAAAGACTCACTACACCATAGTCCAAGGCATGGTGGGTCTAACATAGCCATGGGTTTTACCTCTAGATGGTGGTTTGTCTCTTTGGACGGTCTCCTATGTGTGGTTTCAATGAAGGAACAATGACAATAGTGGAAATCACCATAACATGGTTTTGATGGTTTCATATTTCAAAAATGGATAAATAAGCCACCTAGTATTTTGGGGCAGATATGCCTATTGAAAGAGGAATTTTCAATCCTAACACAAAAAAAAACAGGGCGATTAGAAGGGGTATCTTTCATTTAGGAGGGGAAAAAACCCCTTCTAATCACTTAAGTTGTGGTTACCCATAACGACCGCTAATTTGGCTGCCTAATTTAATTAAAGGAAGTTTTGGGTTACCGCTAGAAATGTAAGCTTGTTTGTAGTAGCGATTATATTAGAGGGGGTTTTAACCCTCTCTAATATGAAAACTTTCAGCCAAAACATCGCATATAGAGGTGGTTTTAAATGAATCTAATCTAATTTTTATTTTATAGGCAGTTGGAACTGCCTATAAATCATTTCCGAATACCCTAGTTTAGGGGTAGTTTTGATAAAACCAACCCTAAAATACCCCAATTTTTGGAAAACATTTACCCAGGGCAAGCCCCTAACCACCCCTTCTGGACAACCCAACCAAACCACCAAACCACCCCATGGGACACCCCCAAAGTCCCTGCAGATACCCCACGTGATACTACCCAAGCCCCCAAGCCCCACCAAACACCCTTAGGACACTGTCCCCACCCCCACGGGACACCAAACTGTCCACCAAAGACACCCCCATGGGACACCACAAACTCCCCCCCCTCCCCCAAACACCCCTGCGACACCACCCCCACCCCCACGAGACCCCACCCAAGACCCCTAGATAACACAACAGTCACCCTTGGGGCACCTCCCTGATGCCCCTAAGGACAACACCCCCAACAACCTAAGCGCCCCTTAGGGAACACCACCGAAAACCCAATAGAAGCCCCAAAGACAACCATATTGACCCTGCTCACCACCCACAGAGAACTAAGGCCCATGCCAGGGCAACCACCCATGGGACCAATCAGAGCACACCTAACCCCATCAGTTAAGTCGGTAAAAATCCTCCCACACAGAGAATCAAACACAAAACCATCGAGACACCGACAAAGCTCCTCAACCAACTATTCTGGTGTCTTTCTGTTTAATATATACAATAATTTCGATTTATTTAGATAAATGAATTTTGGATTAAATATATATTTAAATATATATACAAATATTAATGTATAAAAATATAAATAATAGAATATATTTATATATATATAATACTTAATATATTTATGTATAGTATTTATATATAATATATATATATTTATTATATATATATTATATGTGTATGTAAATAATTATACTCACAAATATAAATATATATTTATTCATTTATATTTGGGTGTGTGTGAGTATTTATGTATTTATATAATAATTATAGATATAATATAATTATAAAATATTTATTAATTTATAAAATTATTTTTATAAACTTATCCATACGTGTGTCTATGTGTAACAATAATAATATTATTAATTATTAATTATTATTATTATTATTATTATTATTGGAAATGTAGTTTTTTAATCTATACAAATTATATTGTAGATTTATAAATACAATAAATTTATATATTTTATGATCTATATTATACATATGTCATATTAAATAAATTTTTATTATATATTTGTATATATAATTATATGTGTTTGTATTATATCATGTATACACTTATTTATATACACACAAAATCATATAAAATCATATAATTGGAAATATATATATATAATATAATTAAATGATATATATTTACTAAATTAATGTATGATTAATATGGTATACTACAATATATTTTAAATAATTATATAATATGTGGAAATTTATATATAATGGAATATTTATAATATAATATATATAATATTAATATATAATATAAATTTATTTTTATATATAAATTTTTCAATAATATATTTACTTTTTATAAATAATATAATATAAATTAATCTATACATAAACGTACAATACAAACGTATTTAATAAAATATATATAATATAAATCATAGCATAAATGTTTAATATTTATAAAATAATATATAAATTTTATTTATTTGAAAAAATATATTTCTAATTACATTTATATTTTTTATACCAATATTTATATATGTATACATTTTTTTTATGTATATGTATTTATTTAATGTATTTATATAATATCATTATATATATATATATATCAATGTGTGTGTGTTTATAATTCATTTAAAAACATTTATATAATGTGGTCATGAAATATATATATATATTTTATAAAATATGAATTTATATTAGATCTATTTTGAAAAAATAAATAAAAATTTAGAGGGGGTTAAAACCCCCTCTAATCAAATGGATTAGTGGTGGTTCCATAACCATATCTAATGTAATAAATTAGAGGGGGTTTAAATCCCCCTTTACATTCATAAATTATAGGGGGTTCACAAGCACCTCTAATTGATTAAATTAGAAGGGGTTTAAAACCACATACAATTTCTTAAATTAGAAGGGGTTCAAAACGCCCTCTAATCTATGGGATTAGGGTCAGTTCATGAACCCCATCTAACATAGGATATTATAGTGTGTTGTGAACCCGGACTATTTCCTTTTAAAAAAATCAATTAAATATATATTACTTCTAATATCCAAGAGAATATATATATAGACCCCTTAAAATCGAAATGAACATATAGCACTGCTGATTATTAAATTAGCATCCATCTTGACATAACTGCTTCTAAAATCCAACCTAATATTAATGAAATCATGATATAAATATTACAAGGGGTTGTATACCCCTCTCAAATTCGATGATTAGAAGATTTTGTGTAGAACACCCCTCTAAAAGAAATTTATAAGGGTTTTTACATAACCCCCACTAAAAAACCTTCTCTAATCTTCTATTTTTTGTATTGTAATTAGAGGGGTTTTTAATGAATCTTAAACATGATTTATCCTCAAAAAATCACTTTCATTTATTTCTTTGTAATATTCTTAGATCTGGAAAATTACTGGTTGAATTCTTGATATCCTCTTATTATTTCTAATAATAACTATAAAAAATCCATTTTACTATATTTTAGGTTTATTGAATTTTGATATGTGTTTAGACTGGAGGTAAATGGTCTCCCTAATATGTTATTGATCTAGATTTTATTAGGTCAGTGATTCATGTATGGAGTCTTATGTTAGGGAATCTCCATTTTTATTATAGTATTCTATCTATGTATCTTTCAGATCCTGATCATATATTACTAATTGTTGGTATTTATGGGGGTGTCATCATAAAAAGGATTTGTTTTATGAAATTATATTTCTTAATCATTTTAAATTAGATTTTCTAATTTTTTTAATGGAATGATCTATTATTATTAAAATGTGTCTCTTTTGGATTATTTAATAAAATGTATTTCTCCTTTGGTGATGTTGATGAATTTGGATTTCATTGAATTTTTTGACATTAAATAAGGGGTTTTTATTATTTGTATGTGAAATTACCATTTAATGATTTAATCAATAAAAGTAAATTCCAATAAGATTATTTTTTTGTGAAATTGAAAGCCTCCAAGTGGGTGATATGGAACATGGAAAAAGGGGTTCCTAAGAGCGTGTATACACATTTATAAGAATCATGTATAGTTTTTTGTTACCAAGAATGAAATTATTATACATCTATAACTAAAATATGTTATGAAAGGGGTTCTGTTTTTGTGATGTCCTCTAACCCCAATGCATGTCTCCTAAGGATTTTTAAAAACATGGTTATTTCATAACTATTGTTTTAGGATTCTAGATAATTGATACCTTTCCTACCCTAGGATTAATTTATTTGGAATTCAATTTCAAAAAAACATTATTGGTAAATGCTTCTTTTAAAAAATCCATTTGAAATAGATTAATTTTTTATTATTTATAAAAAATTATGAATAATGGGGTAACTCCATTTTTTATTTTAAACTATTTATTTTTATTTTTAATTGATTTTAATTCTTTAAAGAAGAAAAAAAATCATTATAAATACTACTTATAGAGATTTGGTGAGATCCTACTTGGATTGTTTTCCTTACACTCTATATATACATATAGGTGTTTGTATACCATTTTTTATGTGACTCATTTTAATGAAAGGCATTTAATTATGGTTGATGTTGTCCTGATAAGTGGGGTGTGGGAGTTTGGTGGTTATACAGTTGGTCGTTTTCCATTATATTATATGGAGATGGGTTTTTTTGTCTTAAATAGTTTGGATTATCAATTTTGGTTTGGTGATTTTATTTACATATATTATTTTCCTTTCATAATCTATATTTTATATTGCATTTTTATATAATTTATATATATATCCAATTTTTTTCTTTGGGTTATTGTGGGATAAATAATTCTAAAAGCTATTTATTAATTCCTACATAGTTTTCTCCTTCAAATAGGAATCGGGAACACCCTTTTTGCCATACCATGGGTTGGATTGAGTTTTTTTAGGAAAGACCGAAGTTAGTTAGTGAAAAAATTCGCATTAAATGGGTTTTATTTTACTATTTTCTTTTTGTATTGGGATTTTATAGTAGAATGATGATTTTATTTTCAAGAAAAATGGGGTATGATATGAGTTAGTTCCTCGATGTTAACATGGTATATTGGTAGCTGTGTCTCTTTGGTTGTTCTTCGATCCAATCACAATTATTTTCTTATGACACCACACTTAAAACTAATATTGGTCACCTATATGGTTTTTACTTTTCATTATTTCATTTATTTTAATTCCTCCACCTAATTCCTCCTACAGTATCTTGAAAGGGGGTTGTGGATGAATATCTTTGAGTAAATCATATGGTCCTTAAGAATCTTGTTGATGTAGTAGTGTGAGAATTTTATTTCTATAAACCTTGGTGTTATCCCCACCCAAACTTCACCAAGAGAAGTGAAACTCATTAATAGAGGAGATTATGATTTTTCCCTAGAGTTTCCTCCCTATAAATAACCATTCATCCAAGGAATTAATTATCCCCAAAAGGTAGAGGAATGGTAGGAAATTCTCGTGTGAATTGTTTTTAATATAAACTCCAAATGAAATAAATTTAAAATATTCCACATTTAAACTCAAATTCCCTATAATTAGATTATGAGACACAATGTTTAATGGAAAATAAAATTTTGTTTTTTAGTGTAAAGGATTAAAAACCATAATTTTACATTAGTTTTTCCATGATTCGGAAATGATTGATAAATCTATTAAGTTTATCACCCGCCAACAAAGTGATCAGAATATAATGGATCATTCCTACTACTTATCTAAAAATTCGTATATATTCCTCAAGATTATATTGAATGATAAGTTAATATCCCATAGGATTTAAATTTTATTTATAACATATATTTGATATCAAGTTTATTTGTTGAATCTTAGCACTTAGGATGAAGTAGATGATATATTTATAAAAGTATAGAATGACCTGGAATGATGTTCAGGGTCAGTCTGGATTCCCCCTCTTCCTAGTGTAAATTCTAGTTACTCTTCTAGAAATAATAGAATATTGAATGCGGATAAACAAGTATATTATAGTGGATCCTTATAGTGAACATATAATAAAACATTTGTGGAAAGTATTAGTGTACCTTTGGATTTCTACCAACGTGGTAAGATATGGAATATGATACATAAAATCCTTGAAACTCCAAATTTTTTTATAACGTGTTTATTTAGAGGACTCTTATAGTTATTGTATCAGAATTGTTCTTCTTCCAATTTTGGAATAAGCTCTGCATCACCTAAATTGTCTATTTTTTATTCATATACTTCAAATAATGTTGTGTTTTAACCGCATGATTCTTATTTAAGTAGTTTCACATAATTGGAGAGTCTTATGTGGAATTTTAGGTGGTCCCTAAAATTATAAGAGATAAAATATTTATTAAATTATATTTGGTGAATAAGTTATTGGATATTGGTTTCTCGATTCAATTAGAACTACTCACAATAAAATCTACTTAAAACTCCCAATAGAACCCATCCCCTTTTTATGGTGTTGTGAATTCCCATATGAAAGAAGAAGGTGTGGGGTATTCAATGTCCCTATTTTTTTAATTAACATAAGAAGTAGATAATGTTTTGATTTTCTTATTCTTAACTAGTAACTCATTGATTTTATCTATAGGTTACATTGGTTAGTTTTCCATATAGTATATATTGAGTTCTTTCATTTGTAGGTTTTCTTTACAACCTTTGATGGGAACTCCTAAGTGGTTCAGGGAGAATGGGATCTGAGATCTAATTATGATGGAGATAATTTAATGGAACATGGGAAAGTTAAATTCCACTGTTTTGGATGAACATGGGGAAAATATGAAGGTTTTTTTCTTTATTTAATGTTTGAGGAATTTGTTTAATTGTTTGAGCTGATTTATTTTCATCTTCTTGATAAGGGGGAATTTTAGTATTCAGTAATTTTAATGGTTGGAACCTAACCAATATTCATTCCTTGATATCATATGTATCTAGAAGATTTAAATGAATACAATCTCTAGATGTATGAATTAAAATCGAATATTTCCAATTATCCAAGTGTATGACCCTGAGAATCCCTATTTTTTCACCAAATATTATATTGGGACTCTCTATTTCTATGATAATTTTTGGAATCCTAATCAGGGGTTATTAAGAATAAGTATAATTTTCACCATATTGGTGTCTTGTTTAATCAATTAAATGGTTAAAAGTGGTTCTAAATCATCAAGCATTGGTTTGGGTATAAGATACTCATATTTAAGGTGTTTAATATTCCAGATACAACCTTCATGAGATGGTATGGAAAAATTATATATCCTATTATCTCATTTGGTATGACACATTTATCATCTCTTTTAATATACCAAATGAATAAAATATTTAATTAGTACTTTGATTAAATTTTAATGTTACTTGTAAATGAAATTGTAGATTACTTAAGAAATTAAGAGAAAACATGAATCAGTAGAAATCTATTTTAAAAATCTTGATTGATCTCTACATTTATGCTATGTTTGTGAAATCTCATTTAATTAATTGATATGATAATTTCATTTGATATATAGTTTGGGAAATTTAATCTCAGTTGATCCTGAGATGGTGAAAGATATATTTTCATGGAAAGATACATGGAATTTTTTTGAGATTAAAATATTCTTGTATTTTTTGGATATTATCGATGATTCTCGAATGAAATAAAAAATAATGATTTATTATTGACTTCTCTACCTAGATAGGGGATAAAATTTATATAGTTTTATATGTCTTGTCCTTTCATTTTTAAATAGATGAAACATCTTACATCATCAAATATTTTTATTTTATACAATGGAGAAAAGGATTATATAGTATTTATTTAAATAAAGTATTCTTTTGGGTTTTCTAATAAGTATCAAGATCTTGTGTTGGTGTGTGACTCATGAAAATATTACCATTCTATAATATATTTCCATCCTATGTTTTACAACTTGTAACTGTTATGAAAAATCTCAGGATTTGGAGAAAATACATCTTTGGAAAGTGGTTCACTATCTAATTACACAATAAGAGTTTATGTTATATTTTATATCAATAACACCTTAACTATATTAAATGGTAATTATTAGAGTAACTTTATACTTTCTAAATTGACATGGATTTCACCATAGTGAAGGGAAACACTATTTAAAAATATTTGAGTGTTTATTTTCCTTCTCAGGAATCAATGGAATTGAAATATTAATGTAATGTACTGGGACTCGTTTCTCAAATTCAAATGGATTTAATGAAGGATGATACTAGTGTTGTAATGGATACTAAATAGTTGATGATATCTCTTCTCAAGTTATGTTTTCATAAGTTATTATAGGATGAAGATTTTAGGAGCATCATGAACTCTTTATATGGTGGGATAACCATTATTTAGTTGTATTTCACCATATAATGCATTATTTGTAACAAAAACCATTTTTTACTACATCATCATGGTAGAAGGTTGGGATAAAAAATATTCATTGTTATTAGTGGTTTGTTCAACAAGGTATAATGAAAAATTAAAAATAAATGAGGTGTCAATTTTTATGGTCAAATTTGAAATGATATGTAACCATTTTTTGAAATATCATTATACTTGTCTTCAGATTAAGGCTAGATACGAAAAACTTTCTAGATTATTACTTCCTCTCCCAGTGTCCATCAAGAAATGGGATGTTATTTCTTTGATTTTATTATTAGGTTACCATAATATACTAATGGTAATAATTCTATATGGGTGGTTATCGATTGGAAAACAAATTCTACAAATGTATTTTGACTATTGTATTTGCTATCCTCTTGAATTTTTAAGTAGTGAGTAGTTGTTTATGAATTTTTTTCTATATATTAGGAACTATCGGATAGGGAAGTATGATAAATTGGCTTTAAGATACATGGGAACAGTTTGGATTAATATGGTGATATGAAAGGTATCTTATTTTCAATATTTATTATCTCAGTTGACTTATATAAATGATTTTTTTCTATGTGATATAGCCCACTAAGTGTCATCTCAATCCCTTTAATACTCTAAATTGAAAATATATTGACATGGAAATGGATGTGTTAGTGATTGTTAAATTAGTCTACATATTATATGTTTAGAGTAAGATTCTATGTGGGATATATATTCTATTTGTTGGAGCATTTTAGAAGTATGGAATTGATTTTGATGAGAATAAGGAGTGATAATAAAATATGGGTGAGAAATTATTTCATATCTTCTCAGATTAACCTTCTTCTATATAATATTCCAGTGATCGAAAATTCTATTATTAGGAGATTTCCACATCCCAATTTTGAGGTATACATGTTTCAATGACTTTATTTCGTTTCTTTTTTCCTTAATATATATTGGTTTGTTCTTGTTGGATAAGGGTTGTTTTTAGATAATTTCTTGTGTAACATTGGATACACCACATCTTCATACATGTTGTGTTTTACCTAGAGGTCCATGTCTGAAATGAGGACATCAACATGCCTATGCTAGGTATTTTCATCAATTTGAGAAATATAGATACCTCTTATAGTCTAAAACCAACATGGCCACACTATATGATGGTTCGTGATGTGATGGATTAAACATAACAAATGATTTTCTACCATGCGATGGTTAGTCACTATGGTCATCATATAATGCATTGAGACAACAAATCCACCAATTTCATAGTAGACATATTCATGTTGTGTTGTTTGTGGTTTCAAAAAAATTTAAACTTGATATTTTTCATCCTAATTTTTGAGGTGGGTGGTTAATGCATGTCGAATGAGGCTTGTGAGATCTTAGTAAAAGTTTTTCAATGCATCATTTACTAGTTTAATACTATAAATTCCCCTAAAGTTCATCCTTTTGTATATTTTTTGATCCAAGTTATTGTATGGTAAGTTATGGATATTCACCTGTTCATTTGAAAAATAACCATGGATGATCCCTTTCACTTTGTTATTTTATTGTCAATATTTTTCACCACATTAAAACAAGATGTATATGTTTTTTATAAATATTCTACCTAATCGTTGTTTCCTGGATTTAGTATTATAGAGTGGACTTTTCATGATTCTTGGAGCCTTTTTTATCTTTATCATGAGGATCACATTAGTTTGTTTAAAATTTAATGTTTCTATAGTAACCAGTTTCATAAAAATACAATGTTCTTTTGAAATTTTCATCAATTTTCATTTTAAATTGTTTTATAAATTTTTTTACTAGAATGATCTATGATTTTTAAAATTTAAATGTTTGGGTATATTCTATAAAATGGATTTACCATTTGGTGAGGTTGATGAAATTTGATTTCAATGTATGTTTACATATATTTCATGGTCCATATGATTAGTTATATGAGAAAGAATCATCGAATAATGTAATAAATGTAAATAGACGACTATATATGTGGGATTACTGTGAAATTAAAATCCTCTAAGTATATGCAAAGGAACATGGAAATCATTTGTAATAGGGAGAAGAGATAAATTCACATATATACACTCTGATGGTTTATGGCTATCTAACATGAAATTTTTATAATACTCTTATCATCCAATGTTTCGATTTGGGGTTCCCTATTGTGTGTGTTAACCTATTCCAATAATTATCTTCTAGGGATTTATTAAGACGTAGTCATTTGATCACAGAGGTGTACGATTCCTAGATAACATAAAACTATCCTTTAAAATGATTAGTTTCCTTGGTAATCCTTTTAAAAAGTTGTTTATTAAGAAATTCATTGGAAATTTTATATTCTGAAATTAAAATTAAAATATATTTATTATATATTCTTTATAAATAGCAATAAATAATGGTCAAAATTCATGTTTTTCTTTAAAAAATATTTAAAGTCACATGTTATTATTTTTACTAATTTAAATTAACATAAAACAATTTTTTTATGATGGATTCTTATAGAAGACGTAGTGGGATGATATGGGGATTAATTTTTTCAAAACCCAAACATACCTTCAGGTGTCTGTAGAACAAGATTTTCTAATGTAGGTAGAGGAAAGATATCACATGGTTGTTATGAGTATTTGTATTTGTGTGTTGTGGGTGATTGGAATTGGTGTGGATGGATTTTCCCTCAATTCACATATTGATATATTGTTGTTGATCTTGAATACTTTTCTTTTCCTATTTTAGTTTGGTATATAATTTTCCTTGCACTCTTTTACTTATATTGTCTAGAATTTTTATTTTCATGTTGTCCCTATTTGTTATATTCAAAATATTTGGTTTTGTTTATTATTGGATAAATCATTCCCAAAGGAATTTTTTTATTCCTAGAAATTTTCACCAACCCATGTGGATTGGAAAATCCATTTGGTCCATGACACAAGCTAGCCCACGTGTCTTATTTTGGGAAGACCTAGGATGGTTTGTGACATTATGAGTGAAAAAATGATGCAACTACTAGAGTATTGTAATAATTTTCATTACTTCAATAACATCTTACACATTTTTAAATCCCTATATAACTATTGGTTGATGAAATTATTTTTAAATCTTCTGATAGGAACCATTTTCCCAAATAAAATCAAAATAAAAATTATTTCTTATGATGCAATAATATATTATATACATCATGTAATCATTAAATAAATATTTTTATAAACTATAATTCTATTCTATATCCATAAAATAATATTATTCTATAATTCTGTAAAATTTAATTGTAAATTCATTTATTCAACCTGAATTATAAATTATACATGAATGTTATGATATTCTTAATGGATATAGTCCAAGATTATGGCCAAGGGAATGTAATATGTGTTCAATAAAAAATGAAAATAGCTCAAGTGGATATTACCATGGTAATATAACTAGAAATATAATATTAGTTATAATAATTGGTAATTCCACATAATGAGAATGGAAAATGTTAATATTCCCATGTTGTAATTTGTCCAATGTGGAGAATATTTACATAGGCTAGTGCTGGTCATGGATGTTGGCCACTCTATATGGATATATTTACATAGTTGGGATACCAATGGTGTTATATGGGTCTATAAATGAATCTTTTACCCTGGGCATCGTGCCTGTATCGGTAACTACTTTAATATATAAAATATTGGTTTGGTCATATCCTCTGACCTCCATCATATTTCACTAATATGATACCACTGTGATAAAAATTATTATATATATATATGTATATTTATATAAATATAAATTTATGATTAAATTATATTTAATATATGGAATCAAATCAAACCTGAAGAAACCTACCAGCATGGGAATAATTATTCATGGTTGTATGGAACATTTATGAATGTCTATATCCATAGTAATACATGAATATATAAATAAGACCTATAATTACATGGGAATATATGCACTTGTATGTTGGTCCTTAGTATAAATTTATATCACCATGGTAATATAAACTTTTTTCTATAATGTCCCATTATAAAAAGGATATTTCCAGTAGAATATATGTCCCATGACATGGGTTGTAAAATAACAGTCTACTAAGAGATGATTTAATGATAATGAATATAGGGTTGGGGATACAAATCTACAACATTTATCATTTAATTTGGTGGCTATAGAGTCCTTCATACCCTCACCCCTACCTAAAAGAGAAAATAGTTTCTTATTTCCACTTACATCAATTGGAACAAAATTCACACGGTCGAAGGTCTTTCCCACCTTCTTCATGTAAAAAATTTATTTCACAGATTAAACTATAACTCTTAGAATATTTTCAAATGTCAATATATATACTATTTAAATATGAATTATTTTCCCATATCTATATGATTACCTATTTCCATAGGTATCCTTTATATGGATATATATCCATGTTCATATGACGTTTTGTGTGTTGATCTAAAAATTAACTCTCTAAATGAGTTAATTAACCTTTCTAAAAAAACATTCTAAAATTGAAATTATAACTCCCTGGAAACTAGTCATCTATAGTAGATGTATTTTTATTATATGAAAACATAATACATAAGATCATATACCCAACATCTATATTATAGTAGTCAATAAGGAACAAAAAAACATACATATTAATTTTATATTATAAAATTATAATACATGGAGATTCCTTAATTGTTCAATATATCATCATTCCATATTTGACATTATCCATAATAAATAATAATAAATATAATTCTCAATTACATGTGTATATAGGGAAACATAGGAAATGGATGATCTTATAAATTCTATAAGGGATACCAAATAATGATGCTACATATTCCTTGATTATGAAGTATATAATATGGTATTAATAAATCATCAAAATTAATATTGGAAACTAAATAGTTATATCATATTGAATTTATAGTCATAGTTAAAATTGTTAATGGAACTCATCATAATAGTAATTCATAACATCCTAGATCATAAATATACTTTTAGGGAGTAGTTCTGAGCCATCATACATAAAATGAAATGATTCTCTTAATACTCTATATTACATCTATTATGAGACCACGTTATAAACCTAGGGGATATAAAAAATCACTTTAATATAATTATAATGTTCAATGGTATTTTTCAAATTATTAAAAAATTTATAGATGTTTTAAGGTATTTATGTTCATGTAATTCTATTATTATATGTTTTCAATTTTAAATATACTGTTTGAAATATCTTAAATTTTATAAAAATATCTTAGTAAGCTTGTTTAGAAGAAATACAATTAACTATTATATTTATTTTTAATATCTATAATAAATTTACAGTTTTTTCATTCTATAATAATGCGAATTAAATAATTTTATTATTAATATTTTAATTATACATGAATCTAATTTTATGAAATTTATAAGTCCTAATGAAAAGAACTATCACACATATTGGTGGTATAAAATTGAAATATTTTTAACACTGTTTTCCAGTGTGTCGATAAATAATTGAAAAACTAATAAATTTATGGGTTTTAAGAACTAAATTAGAAAATATTTATACTACTATTTTAATATTTATATAATTATATATAGGTTTATAAAAGTGAAAAATAAATAAAACATGGTTTTAAGAAGTGAATTATTTGATCTCATAAGTTTATATAATTTATATCCTTCAAAATAAGGATTTGATAATAATATTTTATTGATAATGTGAGAGAGTATTCATCAGTCAGTAAAGAACAATATTAAATTAATTCAAAAAATAAAAGAAACTCAACATGTATATTTTTATAATGATATAAGAGACAAAATTTTATCACTTGTGTTTTGTGGTATTTCCATTACATTAAGTCTAAGACACCAAATAATTTCCCTTTAGGTTCATTAATATATTAATCCTATTCAAAATTTACTAATTTTTGTAATGTTATTAATTGTATTCAATCTTTTTATTTACCATTTACATAAATTTGTGAATATGTTATTATTTTGTTTTTTTTTGTTGTTTAATTGTATTTATTTAATGGTTTTTTATATTGTCTAATCAATGTGGTAAATGTAACACCCTATGATTTTAGTGTGTATTTATGTTAAAATTAATATCGTGGTTCTGATCTATTGTGATTTATGAAACGCCCAACTAAAAACAATTCTCATTTTCATTAATATATAACATAATTATATTAGCATAAATACATTATGGGATAAATAAACTTAGTTTTATTCATATATTTTCTAAAATAATGTATACACAAGTGAATAGAATATTATAATTAGCCAAAATGTTTTATTATAAATTTATGTGTTATTATCATTAAAGGATTATTTGATGTGTTTATAAAATTAAAAGTAATATTTTTTTAATGGATTGATAAAATATAATTTTTATAGTTTAAATAAATAATTTTAATGGGATTCACATAAAATGGTTGAATACTACAAAGATATATTTTTAAAAGAATCATTTTTCACATATGTTTTGTATTATATCCTAATAAATTAAATTAATCACTTTAAAATTGTATTTTTTATAAAATATAATTTTTAATGTGATAGAATAATATATTAACAATCCTTTAATAAATAATTTAATTAAAATTAAAATAAAAACACATAAACTATCCTTTCTCTGTAAAAAAATCTGTATAATTTATGATTTCATTTTACTGTTAAATTTATAAATTTTAAAAGTTTGTTATTATTAAAAAATTATTTTTTATTTCATTTTTCAAGATTAAATTATTATTATTTATTGTGATTTTAGAAAAAATTATGAAATTTTGGAGAATAGTAAAAATATTGTTTTAAAAAATAAATAATATTTATGATGCCATTAGGCAATTAATATGAAAGTAAAATTTATGAATGTTTATTATGAGAATAAAATGTACTTATGGGGAAATGTAATTCATTAAAAATAATAAATTCAATTTAGAACCCCATTATTAATATTTATGGAGAATAAATTATATTTTATTCTAATAATTTTTATTGATTATTTATAATTATTTATGTTTATAAATAATTAAATTTGTCATTTATTTTATTTGAATATAATTTTTTAATTGTAAACCAATAAATTTCATTGAAATTAATATTATTCCATGTCTATTGTCTAAAGGATAAAATAATTAAAACTTCATTCTAAAATAACTACCTATCTCTCCTACAAATGAACAAACTGTATACCAACCTCATAGAAAAAATTAAATTTTTTTGAATCTTGTATCCCTCCACATATTATCTCCCTTTATATCTATTATAATGTTTTAGATGCTCTTATTACAATAACGAGTCCTAAATCCCTTATTTTTATATGGCTCATTAAGAGGATATTTATGTCTTTGATGTAAGTACTATCCTCTTCTTAATAAATCATATTTACCTACTTCACCAAAATTTTATTTAATTAAATTTATCAAATTTCTAAAACGTTTCTAAAAACATTGATCTTCTATTAAATTAAAATTATTATTATTTAATAACATTTTCTTTTTGATTCTTTCCAAATACATTAAGGATGATGTACTTTTTACATCATGAATGATTAAAAAAACTTAAATATTGGAAATAATATATAATAATTAATAATTTAATAAGTTATCCTAATATTTTAATGGTTATATAAATAAGTACATTCATTAATGAAATTAATTAATTACGAATCAGAATTCTGAAAAATAAAAAATTTAACTGTTCCAAGTAAACCATTACCTCAAGTTCAGTGCAATGACCATGGGAATATATAATTATATTATAAAATATATTAAATCCTAATGTTTATTCCTTTTGTGATTATACCTTGATGAAGGATTAAGTTAGGTAATATTTCAATGGAATCTTGAATAGAAAAATGTACAATTCATACTCGAATATCATTTTATCTATAAAAAATTAATAAGTGAGTAATAAGGAATTAAAAATTAATATTAGTATGTAAAATAAATATTAATAAGTTTCTTATGAATATTATTAAATAAACTAAATTTATTATATATATAGTTTAATGTATCTAACTAAAAGGATGTCTAAGGTAAAGCTATTTACCAATCCCACTTTAAAAAAGACCACAAATTTGATTAAGTTTATATTTAGTGAAATTACATATTATTTCTCCCTAAATTTTTTTATTTAATTATATTTTATTTACAGATTAAATATTTTATCATTTCTATATCTAGACATCAATTATTTCTTATAATCATTTTCTATTGATGTTATCTTTATTAAAAAAGTAAGAATGAAATATTTTTTAAATATTTCTAGAAGATCACATTTTCCCACTATATTATTTGGTTCTATTTAAAAGTATTACTCTTATATTTAAATTGATTTAGAAATTAATTTGTAATATATTTTCTATATATATGATTTCATTCAAAGAATACATGTTATAAAAAATTAAAAGATGTTTATTTTCAATTTTGATGAAAATTTATAATTCTTTTATAAATGTTTTTTCTTATATATAGTAATATTTAAGTAATATTTGTTCCTAATTGGGGAAAAATCTAATTATTTCACCACAATAATTCTCCATATGGAATATGAACTTGTTTTGTGTATGTTTTCATGAAATATATTTAATTTCCTTGGGTTAATTTTTTTAGGATGAAATTATAACTATTTTTATGTTCATATGGAAGAATATCAATTATTTACTTTTCATATTTTTATTACCATAATTACGTATCAATACAATTAATTATTTAAATATTTATATCTCTTGATATGAAAGTAAAGAGGGTGGGGAGGGAACAAAATCCACTATAGGACTATATGCATAATGATTATATGATTTGTGAGTGAACCCAATCCACTATAGAACTCTATCCACTATGTAATGATAGTCTTGGTAGCCAGTATTGATATGGGAATTGATTTAACATGATTATTTATTTTATGCATTCAAATTCTACAAATATATGTTGTCAGTAATATTTATGTTATGTTTTCATGAAATATGATTATTGACACATGTCAACACTCCTAAGACTCGTATCCTATATTGTATCAAACCAATTATATCATGAATCATGATTTATTTTATATTTATTATTTCTTATGAATTAATTATGTTATTTTTGATGTTCCTTGATTAATTTATCATACAAGAAAGTTCATATTATTGTATCTTCTAAACTACTATTGTTATCTCCTATGTTTACATTTATGGAGCATCCCATGTCACTCTTTTCTAATGCCCCTATTTTCTAGGAAATGAATAGGATTATTATATAAAATATATATTAGGGTATCATGTGTCAATATAATTTTTAGTATATCATAAATAGTATTTATATTTAATCTTTTTATATCCATAGAATCTATACCAATATTTTCATATCTGTGTAATTTATTAAGAGATACACATCATATTCATGAAAAAGTGATTTAATCTCTATGTATGTTAAGGTTAGTTCATCTAAAAAATTTACATTTTACCTATCATATTATTTTATATACTCCAATGGATTAATTAGATGGATTAAATAATTTTATATAAATAAAATTTGACTACCACCGGTATGGTATTTGAAAAATTTTAAGAATAGTTTTGTAACTTATTTTTTTGGAGGTAAAATAAACCATGATAGAATGTTTTTAATTTTTTTATAATATATATACACTATTATTATAAAATATAATAAATGATTTAATTTATTTACTTATACCATTATTATTCATTAATATCATATTGAAACTAGTTATGGACGCAATGATAAAAAATGAAATATATGGCCAATAGAGGCGATGAACCGACCATAATATGACAAATGATTTCAATTTATTAAAAATGAGAGGTATTATGATAATATATATTTCATTAATATTATAAAAATTTATAATACCTATGAATATTAGGAAAATATATCTTTATTGATATAATATATTCAGATGAGGCAAAAGAACATGAAAACTCAAATGACTTGGGTTCAGATATATTGTATATTCCATAAGATGTACTATATTAATGTGACACCTAGGATTTAGGTAAATTTATTTTGTGAATAACAAAATCTCAAAAACATGGATAGGGTAGTTTTTAGAGAAAATTTACAAGAACATTTATAAGATAATAAGTTTAATTTATTGGGATAAATTAGAGGGTTATTATAAGAGGAGGAGATTGGATTTATAAAATAAAATATCTGAATAAAATATTATTTATACAAAAAGTGATCAAGAATGTTATTAAATATTAATGGTATTATTATTTAATAGTAAATTTGGAATTATAATATACCTAGTAATTTGAAAAAAATTATCAATTTGTTCCTATATTATAATTAAAAAATATAATATTAATATGGATTTTTTTAATAAACCTATACAATAAACTAGTATTGAAAAATTAAAAAATATCACCAATAACTATTATTTTAATTCTACATATATCAAGAAAATTCATTTTATAAAAAAATTATAAATGTGAGAAACAAAATTTTCAACGAAACTCCATAATTATTATCAAAAACTTATTTTTATGACATGGAAATTTTTCTTAACCATATAAAAATTCATTATGATTTTATAAAAACATGTTATTTATATATAAATAATGTGAGCTTCATAAAACCCATTGATGAATGAAAATTTATATTTAATTATTTTTATCATCTGAATGAAGATTAATGAAAACAAAACATATAATTTATCCTAAAAATATAGTCATTATGTTTAATGTCAAATATGCAATTTATCATAATTTAATAATCTATGAAAATATTTTATTATATAAATTTCCTATTTTTTTATTTATGTAAATACCTAGAAATTATTTTATTATTTTAATTACAAATTTATTATTCGTATAGTTAAAATATTATTTAATCAATTATGATACATTTCTGATGCTCAAATATCCAATAGTCAAATAATCTATATGTATCTTATAAATACATTTTAGTTCCATCATCCATAATTTAATAAAATTTCACTCAATGTTTTTTATACTTCCTTTACAAAATGATAGTTATTTTTCTAATGATTTGTTTCATTTTTCCTATTTATTTCATGGTTTTGATAATTCAAGGATACTGTGACATATCTTTGTTGAAAATTATAGCTTTTTATGAAACAATTTAATGTTTTTTAATTTCATGTCACGTATCTATAATTTGTAGTTACTGTTCTATACTAATAGAGAAAAATTGTGATTTTATCTATATGTGTTTAATTTTATTTATATCTGCTATTATTATTTGTTTTTGGATATGATATATATAAAAAATAATCTCCCTTCAAATATGATAAAGAATTGGGTTGTATTGTAATTATCGATCATTTAGAATTTATATTTATTATTTAATTAAAAAATTTCATTTAAATTAACATTGATAATTTTGGGTGTTATACTTAGGAATAGGTCATGACATAAAAAATATTATTAGGAAAAAAATTTATTTTCTACGTTGAGATTCCTTAAAACCATATTAATGTAGTATTTATTTGAAGGCATCCTTATTTGAATGAAATTTACACATATTCCTAAAATTATAGAAGAAGTTAATGTTATCACATATGCTTCCCACCAAAACAGGAATTAGTCATCCCTTAAAATATTGATATTTTTTTAGATTTATCTCCCATATGGTATATAATTTCATGATGTTTCTAAAGAGGTTCCCAAAATGAAAAAACTATTCCAATTTCATCCACTAACTCCTAGATATTTTTTTCCATGTTACAATATTCTACCAATCATTCTATATTTATTGAATATATTTAGTTGTACTATAAACAAAAATAATATTTTGAACTTTTTGATTCATCATTACTACAATCAACTTATTTTAAATTGGTCTTATGTTATACTCTCTATGGATTCTAGATTTTGTTCTGTGACCAAGTTTTAGAAATAAAATATAATAATCATTTTGGAGTTCCCTACACTATCTTCATAAAACGGTGCCAATTTTTTTGGGCTTCAGTTGAAGAAGTTATACTTTAAATTGACCAATTAAATTTAATAATAATTCCCACTATTATACAAGTATAATTTTATAAATAAATAATTTTAACAAGGCCACATCATATATGTTATAAAATATTTAAGAAAATGAAATTATTAGTTAACTATGTTTACATTCCAACCACACTTCCACACACAGCCTTACTCTAGCAGCTCAGAATTACATTTTCAACATCATTAAGGAAATTTGTTTCCAATTTAATAATAGTTTCCATTACTAAGAACCAATATTTACAAATTTATTATTGTAGATATATTTTCATAGTTCTGGTGGTTTGATATTGAAACCCTGAATATGAAGTTATAGAAACTATTACATTCCACACAGGTCAATCACACACATGTGAATATTGGACTAAAAACAATTTTCACCTCCACGTATTTTTCTAACACGAAATAGTGTTGGGATTGAATAAATAGATGATACAATTAAATACGATCTCATATTTAGATACAAATAGTGGATGGCTTTATCATACAAATAGTATACTCTATTGAAATATACTTATTGGTTACTCTAAATTAAGCGTACATAACACCTTTTACTAATAAAAGGTTTCTAAAGAACTTACATTAATAAATATATCATAGTTGTGTTAGGGATTATTTCCACATGACATGAAACTAGTTCGCCATTCTTAACATACAATGTTAAACATCGGGGTATGTATAAATTTTCCCTGAAATAATTAGATGAAAGATGTGTTTTCCCTTTCTATATGATATTAATCTATATAGTTATGGTTTATATCACATATATATAAACTACATGGTAAATTAACCATTTATATATATAATTATAATTTATATTATATCATCAATCTCGTTCACATGTTTTGAAACTATTAGGTAGAAGATAATCCTTATATCATCACATGGAACTACAGTGAAATATGATAGATAAATCCTGTCATATATCACATCCCAATTTCATAAATTATTTTAAACTATAGGTTATGAATTATAAATTCTTATACGACCTAGCACTATACTGTAAATTTCTGATCCTTTCTATACAAAATTTAATAGTATGTAAAATGATTACATTTACCACAACATACTAAACTGCATGAGAACATTATTTTTGAGATGAGATAATTTTATAAAATTATTTCATTCACTATTCCCACATTAAATCTATATTCAACGCATCATTGAAATAAATTCCCTTGACTCATATTATAAATATTTTATTTCAATTTACATCGCTGTTTTCACATTCTATAGACAACATATGGAGTGATTCCAAGGATAAAAATTTGACCTATGATTATGAGTCTATATCCACATTCAATCATGGCCATTGATATTGGACACATATTTAAATTGTCAACTCCGAAAACCTAGACATGCTGGGTGAAAATATCCATATAATTTCCCAAAATTGACCATGATTATAGGATTTCCCATGCTAGTATAGGAAATTTTATCCCCATATAAAGGGCACTAGATATACCATGACTCTATGGTATAACCTAACTAGGGGCACATGTTATGCTATATCCACATATATATATTAAATAATAATAAAATACATTTAATGTATTTTTAATATATATTTATATATATTAATTATATATCAGATAATTGTGTTAGCATAGTAATAGAGTGCCATGGTTTACATGGAAGGGTTATAGGTTTGAATCTTGATGGTTGATAAAAAATACTCTATATTAATAATCATGGTTCCAATGGATATAGGTTAGCCTTGACATAGTCTATAACAATTATCTTTTGCATTGGATATAGCTCTAATTTCTTATGGATATTACCAAAAGGCTATTTCAATAGAAATAGAATCCATCAAGGATCAAACTATAGCTATAGCCTATAGCCACAATCCAATGGCCAATATACACTAGAATTACCCATGGGTACAATAAATGTTAACACAAGTGTTATTATTCTCATATGTTTTACATTTTTTACTAAACTTCTTGTCCCAATAATATACTCTACTCTTTTCTACCACCTTCCATTTTCTCCACAGTATTTGATTCCTTAAATATTATTACTAGGAATCTATTATTTATATTTTAGATAAACATTCCCTCCTTTATGTATTCTCTTTTTATAAATATGGGGACCTTCTTCTTCACAACTCACATTAGTGTTCCTCTATTTTCATCCATGTTTAGTTTAATCTTATATAAAACCTTCGGTTTCATGATATACAAATGATTGGTTATTACCTAATTCATTATAGTATTTATATAATGTATAAAACATTTATCCCCATATCAAACTATATGAGAATTTATTATGGTATCCAACATACATATAGTGATTCATTCTCCACATGTATTAGGGGAAAATATATTAACTAATTTATACAATTATCATTTATTGTCAGTTCGAATATGTTTAGAAAAAAATTTGGATTGATTTTTATAATTATAAAATACATATTAATACCCAAAAAATTCATCGATTAGGATACAAAATAATTTATTAGAGTCCCACCTTGTCATCTATGTCATATTCCATTTTCCATTGACATATAAACATTAGTTATTGTGTATGACCATGAGCCTTTGAGAAAAACATACTTATTTAGTTTTGGATTCATTATTTTTATTATATATAATACATCCCTTTTTGAAAATTTAATTCATCAAAAAATTAGCAATTCACATCAATGTTAACCCTTTATTTCATAATGGGTTTAATGATTATTTAAATTTAAGTAAAATTCATGCCAGTTTTACCTCTATGATTTATTAAATGCATGATAAAACAATCCAATAGTTATGCATATTTTATTGAATTTATTGTTAACATCACTATATTGATTCATATAAATTGTAATTGAATCAGTCCACTACATACCTAAAGTAATGCTTCTATTATACCAGAGGATACTGACTAGGAAAGTGAGCTTCTCTATATCATGGGAAGACTATACCCACCATGGTTTTAGCAAATGTAAATCCCAATATAAAAAATAAAAATAAATAAGAAACACAATATTATTCTAACAAGAAGTTAAAATTTATAGTAATATTTCATCTAAAATTAAATATCACTGACAATTTAATAACAAAATTATATTTCATATGTCATAATAGTCAAAAATAAAAAAAACGATCTCCCATGAGTATATTATATAACAAAATATCCAATATTAAATATAAGTTAAGGGAAGACTCTAGAAAACTAGTTCTAAGTGTATTGCTGGTTACATTTTTGAACTCTTGCATGGAATCCCAGATAAACCATCCATTAATTTAGGGACCATTTTCTAACCTAGGAATGAGATATAAAAATTGATCAGGTACTATGATAACCATTCTGTGCGTGAGTAAAAATCAATATCCCACCACCAATGGTGCCCCAAATAAGTCCAATAAATATATTCTCTTGAAAGATTTGAAATTATAATAGAGTAGATAATTAATTATATCACCATAATAATATGGATTGATTATCATTCTAAAAATTAATGGTCATAAATTCTTTACCTAGTGCTGGAATAATAGGATATAATTTTTTTGGATACACTTTAAGGAAAAATGATATATCACTCCTCACCTTATATCATGGTTAATGAGTTGTGCCATCATGTACAACTCAGTGAATGACTAATATATATCAAAACCCATCTAGGTGAATATTTTTCTCTAGTGAAAAATAAATTTAAAATGAGGGGAATTCATGTGAATGAAGAACAATTTGTATAAGGTGAATTATATTCCACTAAAAGCAATCATTTTTTGTATAATGTACCCCAAAACCACTCCCTAGGGTGGATGATGTACCACAATTATAACTCTCCAATCATATGATATTTCATTAACATATGTTTCTAAGTGGATGATGCATAACCAAAACAACATTAATAGGTGTAAAATACACCAAAGATATCAATATATGGGAGGATGATACTCCACCAACAAGTCATGGGTGGATGATACACCAACACTAATAAACTTGTAGTGGAACATTTACCACAAATACATCATCCTCATAGTGGAATATTGATTTCCATGTAATATTAAATCAAAAATATACCACAAAAAGGTGTAAAAGATACCACTAATATACCAATGGTGGATAATGTACAAAAAATTAATCATCCTATTGAATGATATGTCACTCGTATATAACTCCTATCATAAATAATTATTCATCACACTAAATGTCATTATCTCAAGACACTGACCCGCTCAAAGTCTCATACCTAGTATAAAAACCCATATATTATTGCTTTATATAACTACTACATACTGAATAGCGGTTTGGGACACAACAAGAGGATCCTAAGGTCAAGTCTCAAACATTGATAATCCTTTATGGGTCTTATGTTTAGATTACATAATACATCCACATAGAAAATAATTTTTAGTGATAATGAGACTGATCCAAACATCATCTAAACAAATAAAAACCCTATTAGTTCTCAATTAGTTATGAAAATTTAGGAAAAATTATAGAATTTTAATTAATTAGTATTTCAATTTTTTGTACATATCATGTTTCATACAATTTATTCCTCCATGGTAATTACTAATCATAAGGAATTATAATACATTTATAGAACTATCAGGGTCAGAGTCATTGATATCCACAAATTAATTAGGCCTCAAATTCTAGAAATTATAATAAATATAAAAACATAAAAATTAGGGATTAGATAATGATGGATTATTAAATAATAATTGAAAAATATAATACAGGGAAATGAAGTGTTGTGTTAAACTATAGATCTCCTCTCCAATATATGGAACTTTGATCTAGCCATTGGAAATGGAGAACTAGTGTGAAAAAATGAATTATGTAGAGGAATGGGTGGGGGGATATCTCAGTAAATGCATAGTGAAATAATGTTAAACACTCATTTTTTAACATTAAAAAAATTTAAATTATATAATGAAAAATTAAAAACCCTAAAATATTGGCCATAACATAAGTCCATTGGTCCTATATCAAAACTCTCATTCCCAATTTGGGGAAGACTAAACCCACAAAATTTTCGTAGTGGTTGTGGTAGTAAACCCTTACTCTTCCAATAGATCTCTAGTGAACTCCAACGTGACATCGAATGGGAAATTTTCTTAATTTGTATACTTATGTGAAGATAATTTTTTCTTGAAACACAATATTAGGCCTCTTAAAAAACCTCCATTATTTAATGTATTCCAAAACACATAACGTTTAGACGAATTTAGATTTAATACATAACTCATATATGTGTGTGTTTTCATAACCACTCCACCATATAAAAGACCATAAAAGAGATGTACTACCAAACCTCTTTGGTGAAGTTCTATAAACACTGCACCCACATATAAGAGTCCTCATCCCATGTATCCTCACTAGTTCGTCTATACTGCCACCATTACATACCACCGATGGAATATCATGATGTATAGTATTTCCTCTGTCTAATCAATGGATAAAATGGGACATAACTCTACTAATTCATGAGTATGTAACTTGGACATATTTAAATTGATCAAATTATATAGTTTGGAATTTTTTATTTTAACTGAGATATACTTAATAAGTCATGTAAATTACTATACATATATGTATTAACTCACCAATAAGTTAAACTAAAAATCTTAAAATCATCCTAGAATACCCCCATGAACTGACATCTTATTTTTCCTTGAAATAAAATTTTATAGAGCCCCAAATGAGAAAAATCATAAAAAAATACCCAGTCACAAAGACCGAAATCTAAAGGATGGTCCCAATAGTAAGCATGGGATTTGTTCAAGTTTTAACCAATCAATAACTACCTCTTAATCAAATATATATCATTCAATTTCACCCTCATGAGACTATATTTGATAACATCTTATTTCTATGTATCTCACTCACTTGTGTGAGATCAACAAGGTATGTTGTGTAATGCCCCAAGTAGTTAAATATTTATTTATGTCTAATAACTATTCTAATTAGTGAATCAAAATGTGTATCATAGTTATCCCATGAAATAAAATAATAATAATTTATTCATTACTTTAACATTTATTCAAACACCCTGATGGTATATTTAGACTTCTTTCGATTTTGGGGATGGAAGGGAGTTCCCAAAATCTAATTTATATTTATTGGGATTAAATTAATATATATTCCCTTGAAGGTAGGGTGAATCTTGGTGTGGTAAAATAATGAATTTTCATCACAATATCATACTCCATATTATTGTATATAGTTCCCTTATCTGAAGGAACATGTTGAAGTTCCTAATCTATTGATGGTGTTGTCACTAAAAAATTACAACACCCACATTGAAAAAAAATAAAGAAAGAAGAAAAAGGTGATTTTACAGGGTTCACATACATAGTTCAACGTTCAATGTTAACCTGATTAGATGTGTTGATATTCCATAATAAAATAGACATACATTAAATCTATAATATTCATAATCATGGAACCATGACAAGGAACAATACATTTACATTGTTTTATTGTTGTCACGTTACCTACCATGGGTTACTCCCACTTCTTATACTATACACACAACTTTGAGGGAGGATTTTATGTTTATAGAAATGATGGTTTCTTAAATAGTTTATAGAAATGAATATATCTTCCATATCAATGTATGGTACTGATTTCCGAAAGAATATTTATTCCAAAATACATATTTTTTTATGATCAAATTAATATGTGTGTAATTATAAAAATATATATTATAATAATATAAATATGTGATTTTTAATTCATTATCTTCCAAAATAATACAAAATCAAAATACATCTTCTAAAAAAATTTATTCTACACTAGAATAATCGTATTGCATTTTATTTCATCAATAACTATATATGCAGATAACACATTGACCTCTCTAATCCTTTATCCTTCAATGAACTAGATATGATAATTTAAACCCTAATATGTATATCCAATCTTCAAATATTATTCAAAACCAACCATATAAATATCATTTTCATTAAAAAATAAAGGTGTGTACTTATAATAGTTATATTATTATTGAACCTTCTAATCATATGTTTGGATCTATTAATCTAACTATAACACTACATAATCATCTCATGTGTCCTACATGATTGAATGTGGTAAAAATCCCAAAATTAAGTCAAATATATTACTAAAATAATGAGATAAATATCTTACTTTTTGTATCAATACCATATCAATTTTGATTTTTAGAAATATCCTCATTATAATGTGATGTTCCTAACTACAAAATTGTTCTCTTTGACATCAACAAGATTATGGAATGAAAACCATGATTTTAACATCAACATCCTTGCAACCACATATCCAAAAAATATATTTTTACCTCATTCATATTTATTGGATGATATCTTGTTACAATATATGAAATTTGACACTCTGATGTTCTCCATTTTACCAATAAATTTTACATATTGAACCATGGACCATAAGATGTCATATTGACTAATATTTCTATGTGTTAAAAATTTTATTCTATTATAATTCCATTTATATTTTGACACCAAAAACACCTTTATTTGATATTGGAATTTATTTTATCTCATAATTTTGTAATGTAAAAAAACTGTGATCTGATTCCTCTAACCATCACATTCTAATTCCACCCAATTTGTTCCAAAATTTCCACTAGGGTGTGTAAATATTCCACAATCATCACATCATCATTGATTTTTTAATGATGGTATTTATTTTTTCATAAAACTATTGAAATTTCTCTTATATGAAATAATTTTACTCATATACATGATATGTTTTAGTGATAATTACTTTTACATGTCCTTAATTCCATCCTATTGAAGACTAGTTGTGACATGATATCTTCCTTCACTGTGCATCTAGTGATCCAATAATCTAGATTTTCCATTTCTACTTTGAGTGTAATCTTATATAAGAAATATTACAGAATATTCACATTTCTCTATGGGAAATATACATCTAAATCCATATTTCTTTATTCAAGTATAACCACCCTGGAGAGATTTAAGAAAATATTATGGAATAGCTTATTTATAATCAATCATACATAGAACAGTATAATTCTTATGTGCATCAATTATTTCATGATGTGCACCATTATAGTGTCATTTTATTTTCATTCTTCAAAACACTTCCTTTCATCTCCAAAAAATACAATGCAATTTTAAAAATTTTCAATTACCATGACATTCCACAATAAACATAGTTTTTCTTCTCTAATATACTTTTAAAACACACTAAATAAAAATTTGTATCAATGTATTACTTTATATCTTCACAATTTAATCTACATAGCCACTATAGTGGCTCTAAAACAACCTTTCCAAATCCATCCTGATCATCCCCAAGATTCAATACTATGTTTACAAATTTCATTACACTAATTTTTGTTCATATTTATAGTATACATCTCAATATTCATCCAATAATCTCAAACATACATTTATTATAATTTCAACCATTAATTTAGTTTCAATAAATCCATTTATTATTGTTAATATATTCTAGACACAACCTCGGAGTTGAAATATTCTTCCCCTCTGGAATTTTTTTACAATAACACCATAAATCATACTTTGACATTTTCTACTGAAAATTTTGAAAACCATATAATCTCAAACATACATGTATTATAATTTATTCTTATTATATTATTTTCTCTTTATTTCTGTTAAATAATATTTGGAATTCTTATTATTCTACTCCGAATATTTTATCATTTTAATATATGAGAATTATAATTTTTTGTTTATCTATGTGTTTTAAAATATATTAGGTATTTATAAGAAGGAAATTTCCGTTGATAAAATTATGGTTTGTTATATATAGGTCTTACTAATCACATAATGTAAATCACACATATGTGTGATGTAAGATTATAAAAAATTCATCATATTATCACTCACATCTTTCATGAAGCTAACCAGATTGATGATTGTTTTATAAATAAAAGAGTGACTAATGAGGTTTTTATCTAAATTAACACTCTCTATTTTGATATGTAACCCATGTCTTAATAGGAAAATTATAATATTCCTTCATAATTTTGTATCATTTTATTTCCTTAATATTATATCCACATAGATTACTTTTCTCAAAAAAAATTAATTACATAACCTGTTGAAAAATAAGAAGGTTTCACAATATTTTTATCATGATACAGCACATTGAGATAAATGTCCTTCATAAACACCATTTCATCATAAAAATAAAACATTCAGATAAATATTATTAATAGTTTCCTTTTATCATATAACAAATAATTCATAAGTTATATTTAGATAATCCATCATACATATAAAATTATTTATAAATATCAGTTGGAAAAACTATGGTGGAAAATATACATTCCACTTTATGGAACATTTTTTAAAACCTAAATAATATTATAAATAAATTTTTTTTAAACAACCATTAAAATTTATAAATGAATCTTTAATCCCCATTTAGAAAAAATTACGAGGAAAAGCATTTCTTTTTGAAAAATAATTTTGAAATCATAAAAGTTTCATAAAAATAATTTTCATTGAAAAGGAAATTTAGAAAATTACTATGTAATATTTAAATATAATTTAAAAAAATATTGGCTAAAATATAATTTCCACATTGAAAAAAAAGTAATCATAAAAAATATTAAAATTACTTTTTTTTAATATAACCTTGGGAAATTATAAAGTAATATTTAAAACATTGACTGGTTATAATGGTAGAAAATATAATTAATGGCACAAACTTTAAGAAAAGATTATGTTGATATTTTCAATAATAGATAAACATGATTACTAGAAAATATACATGAATATTCCTTTCAAAACATATTGTAAAACCTAATAATGTATTGAAAATTATTTAATAAATCATTTTTAGATTGTTAATAAATGATTTTGAAAAAAAATTATAAAACTTGGTATTGGAAGAAAATGTGGGTTTTAGTCAAAGAGATAAATAAATAGGATTTTTTGTAAAATAAATTATATTGAACTATTGAGTAAATCTGTAAGAACCTGGATTTTCTTTTCAGGTATTTTTTTCCTTTTCTGGTCATTTTTGAGAAAAAGAGGAAAATATGAAAATTTTCAAATTACACGTCTACTTTATAAGTACACGACGTGTACATTGATGCAGCTCCAGGCCATGTGCTAGCCGTGTCTGGGCCACACACAAGGTGTGTAAGGGTTATGTGGAGGCCACATAATGCGGAGTTTAGAAATGCCATGTACACACCATGTACCCCAGAACTATAGGTTGTGTACTTTATTTTTATTCATTAAACGGGCCGGGGTCATGCCTAATCTAGGAAACCATCTTTTTCTCTAGGTTCTTCATCCGAGAGCGACCCATATGGCCACACAACTTCTCCGAGCCCCCGAGCCTCTGTCCGTTCTCTAAATCAACCACTGTCGATTGTGTTGGAATCACAGCGGTAATCCATTCCTTCTCCTATAGATTTGTTTTCCAATTCCTCTTTTTTCTCAAGATATCATGGGTTGATCGTTTTGTTCATTTTCGTAGATCTACACCATTCTAAGGAGAATCAAGCTGTTTGGTTCTGTTATTTCGATCTCTTGGGATCGAGGTAAGTGGTTTGTGCCTTTTTGTAGGAAGTATTTGTATATTTTGTGAAATTCCACCAATTCCCATGAATGGGGTATTGTGTGTTTCCTCTTTTTTCCCTTGCTGTTTTCCTTATTTTCTTTATTTATTGAGTAGAGGTCAATGCTTGGGAATAGAGTAATTTTTACTATGCTCTGGATGTTATTCCATGCATGGTTTGCCTATTAGGAATTTTTCCTGTTTCCATGCCTAGTTATAGGATAGTGTAATTATTTGACTGTTATGTTGTTGTGCCTTAGAATGATAGCCTAGTAGTTCTTGGGATTTATTTGGGGTGAAACGCATGCTATGCATGTTTGTTTTACACATGGGTGTGAGAACCTAGTGTAGTGGACCATAGGGAGAATGGACGTAAGGGATTTTCTAGAGTGTCTTATTAATTCAATGTGAGACCAAAGGGGGAATTGACGATGAGTTCTTCCTCATAGAGTCTTTAGATCCTTGACATGGGCCATAGGTGGAATGAGACGTTGAGTGCTTCCCCAGATTGCCTTTTCTACGATACGAGACCACAGGGTGAATTGACGGTGAGTGCTTCCTCAGAGAGTTTAGTCTTCAGCTGGACTAGAGGGGTGAGACGGTGTGTGCCTCCCAAAGGGTTTATAGTGCTTGTAGGTTGAACCATAAGTTTTAGGCTGTGAGAACTACCCAGAGGTTACTTGATTAGTCTACTTTCTTTAGTGACTGTTTACTTGTTGTATTTATATGCTAGAAACATTGAATTGTTACTACTGTGTATTATACTGTTTAATGCTTACTGTACTTTACCTGGAATATATTCACTGACTGTTATGCACATATCTTTGGGTGGTTACCTACTGAGACTTTGTCTCACAAACTCCTCATCAACGCAATCCATAGCTTGGTCCCATGCTATCCAGCTCCACAGAAACTCAAGTACCTGAAGTAGAAGGTCACTTGCCCTTATTTATACCTGCAACAATATAATCATTTTTGGGCCCAAAAACATGACCCAAAATGGGTGTGAGACAATGTCCCAGTTGGAAACCACCCAATGATCTGTGCCTAACAGTCAGTGAATATATGGAAGGTAAAATACAGTAACCAGTAAATAGGATAATCCATAGTAGTGACAATCCACAGTTTCTAGCATATAAATACAACAAGTAACAGTCACTCAAGCATGCAGAACAAACAGTTAACCACATGGTAGTTCTCATAGCCTAACACCAACGGTTCAACCTACAAGCACTAGAAACCCTCTGGGAGGCACACACAATCTCACCCCTCTGGTCCAGCTGATGAATAGACTCTCTGAGGAAGAACTCACCATCAATTCCCCCTGTGGTCTCGTATCGTACTAAAGGCTCTCTAGGGAAGAACTAAACGTCTCATTCCCCCTTTGGCATGCATCGAGGAAATACAGACTCTCTAAGGAAGCACTCATCGTCAATTCCCCCTTTGGTCTCTCATCTAATTAATAAGACACTCTAGAGAAGCCATTACATCCATTCTCCTTATGGTCCACTACACTAGGTTCCAAAAGCCCTGTGTAAAACAAAAATGCATAGCATGCGTATCTCCCCAAGTAAACCTCAAGAACTACGTTGTTATCATTCTAAGGTACAACATCATAATAGTACAAAAGTTCCAATATCCTACAATTAGTCATGGAAATTGGAAAAACAACTAATAGGAAAAACATGCATGGAAAAACATCCAGTGCACAGCAAAAATTACCCTATTCACAAGCATTTACCTCTACTCAACCAATCACACAATGAAGGAAAACAACAAGGGAAAAAAGAGGAAACACACAATACCCCGTTCAAGGGTATTGGTGGAATTACACAAAATATTCAAAGAATTCTTACAGAAAGGCACAAACCACCTACCTCGATCCTATAAGATCAAAATACTAGAACCATGAGGTGTGATTCTCCTTATAATGGCGTAGATCTATGAAAATGCACAAAATGCTCAACCCATGATATCTTGATAAAGAGGAAGAATTGTAAAAAAAAGCTCTAGGAGAAGGAATGGCTTACCCATGCGATTCCAACATAATCGATGGTGGTCGATTTGGAGAACGGACAGTGGCTTGGGGGATCGGAGAAGTTCTGTAGCCGTACAGGTCACTCTCGGTCGAATAACCTAGAGAAGAATACATTTTCCTCAATTAGGCGTGACCCTGGTCTGTTTAATAAAAAAAGAAAGTACATGGTGTGTACTTCTGGGGTACATGGTGTGTACTTGGCCTTTTTGTACTCCACTTTAAGCGGCCTCCACATCTCCCTTACACACTGTGTGTGTGGTCTGGACACGGCCAGCATACAGCCTGGCACTGCATCAAAGTACACGGCGGGTACTTATAAAGTACACAACGTCAAGATTGTCCTGTAGCCATCCTATTCCGAATCAACTCTATCTGCACTAATTTCTCCTGAACAAGATGAGGTCCCAGCAAAGCTACCTCTCCTGCCTCCATCCAGCATAATGGTGATCAGCATGGACTATCATACAAATCCTCACAATGTTCCATCTAAATAGTCTCTTGAAAACAGTTTTTGTAGGTGAACTACGCAAGAGGGATATGCGTCTCCCAAGAACTGCCAAAGTCTAGAATGAAAGCTCAGAGAATATCCTCTAGCACCTAGATCATACACTCAGACTGGCCATCTTTCTGGGGATGGTATGTTGTACTCAAATGTACCTGTGTACCTAAAGCCCTATAAAGCCCCATACAGAACCAAGAAGTAAAGTGTGCATCCCTGTTTGAAACAATGGAATGTGGAACTCCATTAAGACGTACAATATCCCGGAAGTATATTCTTCCCAGATCATCAACACTGAAGTTCTCCTTGATTGGTAAGAAGTGAGAAACCTTTGTAAGCCTGTCGACGACAACCCAAACAGCATTGTTCCATCACGGCGACCTCGAAAATCCGGTCACGAAGTCCATCTTGACATCATTCCACTTCCACTCCAGAATGGGTAACTTCTGCAAAAGGAATTTTATTCACTGATGATCCGCATTCACATGCATACAAGTAGAACGACTCAAGAGGAAACTATCAATATCTCTCTCCATACTTTCCCACCAGTACTAGCGATAAGGATTCCAATACATCTTGGTGACGCTAGGATGAAATGCCCAAACTGTGGAATAAAAATCCCACATCAGCTCTTCTCATATGTCTACTAACACCCATTCATGTCCCTAGAAATGAAAGATCTCATCTTCTCCCACTATCCATCTAGGAAGAGGGTCGTCTCCTCACACACTCTCCCGCATGACTAAGCCTTCTGAGTCTGATAGCTACCTCATCCGTACCCGATCAAGAATTGTATAGGTAACAACTACAAAAGATAGGTAATTTTGTCCTTGTCTATCATGCACCTCCAGATGCATCTCAGAGAACAAATCCATATGATTCCACTCACTGCTGGCCTATTGAACTGCCTGAATCAGAGTTCTCCTGCTCAATGCATCTGCCACTGCGTTGCCCTTTCCCGGCGTATAGGAAAGCTCGAAATCAAAAGACTGAAGATACTCAACCTACCAGTGCTATCTCAAATTCAGATCACGCTGAGTGAAGATGTACTTGAGACTCTTTTGGTCGGTGAAATCCATAAAGTGATCTCTAAGAAGGTAATGTCTCCAATCGCAAAAGGCATGAACAATAGCTACCAACTCCATACCGTGTATCAGGTAGTTCGTCTCATGTTGCCTCAACTTCTGAGACCCATATGCGACGAATCCATCTCTATGATTATGGACAACACCCAGCCCGATACCTGAAGCATCACAATTAATAGTATAGCACTTTACTGGCTCTGGAAAGACTAGTATCGGTGCTGACGTCAACCTTCCCTTCATCTCCTTAAAGGCTGACTCATAAGAATCTGACTATAAAAACTTCACTCCCTTCTTGGTTAGACATGTCACTGGTGTTTCTAGGCGTGAAATGTCTTGAATGAATCATTTGCAGTATCCAGCCAGCCCTAGGAAACTCCATACCTCAAAAACGTTCTTTGGCTGCTCTTAGGAAACTACAGCTCTCACTTTCTCTTGGTCCACAGATACTTATTCCTCTGAGATGACATGACCCAATAAGGGAATCTTTTGTTTATACATGCGAATGGGATGTTCAGGAGAGTCGAGCAGGACTCAAGAATCTTGGTCTAGTATGGGTTATTAAATAGATTGCTAGTCTTTATCTGGATGATCATGGGACTCCAAAGTTAGACTTTCCTGTAGTGGAGGATCATTACATAGATGTCTTTCTAGAAGAATTTTCATGTTTTCCTCTAGAGAATGAGGTAGAATTATATATTGTTATTATGCCAGGAGTGGAACCGGTGTCCATTCCTCCCTATAGGATGGCTACACCTGAGTTTCATGAGCTGAAGAAGTACTTGGAGGTGTTGCAGGCAAGGGGTTTTAAGAACCTTGATCTTCTTTTCAGGTATTTTTTTTACTTTTCTAGTCGATTCTGAGAAAAATAGGAAAATATGGAAATTTTATATGTACATTCCTTGTAGTTTATAAGTACATGCCGTGTACATTGATATAGCACCATGTCGTGTGCTGGCCATGTCCAGGCCACACAAACGATGTGTAAGGGCGATGTGGAGACCGCTTAAAGTAGAGTATGGAAAGGCCAAGTACAGACCGTGTACCGTAGTAGTACATGCCTTGTACTTTTTTTTTCATTAAACAGACCGGGGTCGTGCCTCATCATGGAAAATGTCTTCTTCTCTAGGTTCTTCGACTGAGAGTGACCCTTATGGCTGTAGAACTTCTCCGAGCCCCCGAGCCTCCGTCCGTTCTCCAAATTGACCGTCATTGATTGCGTTGGAATCGTAGTGATAAGCCCTTCCTTCTCATAGATCTTTTTTTCCAATTCATCTTCTTTCTCAAGATATAATGGGTTGATATTTTTTGCGTTTTCATAGATCTACGCCATTCTAAGGATAATCAATCCTTGTGTTTCTAGTATTTTGATCTTCTAGGATCGAGGTAGGTGGTTTCTGTCTTTCTGTAGGAAGCCGTTGAATATATTGTGCAATTCCACCAATTCCCTTGAACAGGGTATTATGTGTTTCATTTTTTACCCATTTTTGATTGCCTAATTTTATTTATTTCTTCAGTAATGGTAAATGCTTGTGAATAGGGTAATGTTTACTGTTCTATGGACGTTTTTCAATGCATGTTTTTCCTGTTAGGTGTTTTTCCAGTTTCCATGCCTAGTTGAGGGTAGTGTAACAGTTTTACTGTTATGCTGTTGTGCATTATAATGATATCCAAGTAGTTCTTGAAGTTTACTTGGGGCGATACACACGTTATGCATGTTTGTTTTACATAGGGGTGTGAGAACCTAGTGTAGTAGACCATAGGGAGAATGGACGTAAGGGCTTCTCCATGGTGTCTTATTAATTCGATGTGAGACCAAGAGGGAATTGATGATGATTCCTTCCTCAGAATGTCTGTAGTTCATCGTCGCGGGCCACAGGGGGAATGAGATTTTGAGTCCTTCCCCAGATAGCCTTTAGTACTATATGAGACAACATGGGGAATTGATGGTGAATGCTTCCTCAGAGTACCTATTCATTGGCTGGACTAGAAGGGTGAGACTGTTTGTTCCTCCTAGAGGGTTTCTAGTGCTTGTAGGTTGAACCATAGGGGTTAGGTTGTGAGAACTACCCAGAGGTTACCTATTATTTCTTCTTGTTTGAGTGACTATTTACTTGTTGTATTTATATGCTAGAAACAATGGATTGTTACTACTGTGTATTATCCTATTTACTAATTACTGTACTTTACCTACAATATATTCACTTACTGTTAGTCACAGATATTTGGGTGGTTCTGGGACTTTGTCTCAAACCTTTTTAGGGTCATGTTTTTGGGACCAAACAGATAATATTGTTTCAGGTATAGATAAGTTCAATCACCCTTCTACTTTAGGTACATGACTTGTTGTGGAGATGGAGAGCATGGGAACAAGCTATGGCTTGCGATGCTGGGGAGTTTACCTTTTTTATTTCACACTTTGGGTTAGTATTGTATTCATCATTGTGACTTGTTTGGATAATTTCCTAGACATATGTATCATTGAACATTTTATATACATGTGTGTGTGCTCCAGTTGTTTACTATTAGTCTTCCACTATATATCATTTACTCTTGGATGGATGGTTACAGTTTCTTCTATTGTCAATTTTTATCTTCTCCTATGTACTCTACCAATGAGTGCATAGCTTTCCTACTATCACACCCAAGGCCCTCGATACTATTCGGTAGCCTCTGGCATTTGGGGAAATGCGCATGAGGCCATGTGCCCAACCCGGTACGGGGCACCTCTAGGTGGCTTCTGGAACCGGGACGTTGCAAAGTTGTATCAAAGGGTTTCTTTTCACTATAATTACTATTTAGAGCCTTTATCCAGGGATATGATGGATTCAATACTTGGTATTAAGTTGTGCTCGGGAGTAGCTAACACGTGTACAGGGAAAAGCCAATCTACCTCACATATTACAGTTATCTGGTTTTTCTATGTTAAAGTTGATTTTATTTCACCATGAGTGATTCACATGAATTGTGTTATTATTGTTGTTGATATTGTGGTTCTATTTTTGTCACAACCTGATGAGATGAGGGTATGTCATCTCATGCATCATATAGGCACTTGTTAAAAATCACATGTCTTTCATTATTTCCATTCCATCTAGGGTGCATTATCAATTTCATGTTGTTGTGATAGAAATTTTGTAGATTATGCATGCTGTTGTGATAGATTTTGACATAATCCCTACAATTTGATAAGGAGGTTGTTTGTATTGTACCTTGCTTAAATAAACGCCAAATTTTGGTTCTGGAGGTGTTATGGTCCCTCATGAATTGGAACATGGTGGATCATTGACTTTTTCCCTTTATATATGATATATAGGGGATGCCAAGTTTTGATTCACCGAGTGTATGAGCCCTCATGGATCAGAATTTGGAACCTTCATGCTTGTTTTTCAGTGTTTTCTGGGATTCGGTGCAGTTTCAGAGCTGCTGCCCGAAAAACCCCAGAACACACAGCGTGTACTTTATATATACATGTCGTGTAGTTTATAAATTGTGTCACTAACTATGTGAGTAGAAAAAAGGTTGTAAAAAATCTCCAGGAACACACCGTGTATGGTAGATACATGTCGTGTAGTTGTGAACCGTGTACCCGGCCGTGTCACTAAGAACACGGGTCAGGGAAGCTTGTGTAATACACACTATGTTTTGCATAAACACACCTTGTAGCCTTGTTCTAGGTACCCATCCATGTAAAGAACAACACGAGATGGTTTTATCTCCTCCTATACATGTTGTGTTTGTTCAGAAAACACCATGTAATGGTCATCCATGTAACTGGCCGTGTCTCCAAAAAAACGGGTCGGGAAAAATCTTCAAGTACACGTCGTGTTTGTTTGGAACACGCCGTGTAGCCTCGACCGTGTCACCGGTCGTGTATCTAACAACATGGGTCGTTAAATCCTTGTCTACTACACGCCGTGTCCATAGGGAACACGTTGTGTAGTCTCAGTTTAAGAAGACCATGTGGGTTAGCCATGCAAGGAGACCCGAGCAGGGGAATAGAGTTATGTGCACATCGTGTAGAGTTTATACACGCCGTGTAGTCATGTTTTGTAAAACATGACTGTATCTTTATCTTGTTTCTGTTTTTTACTCCTTTGTTCTTTTTCCTTGATACTACTAATCGAAGGTATGCTTTTGATCTTTCAGAGCTATGCCTATGTGACATCCTCTGGTTGTGCATCAGATACATGATAGTGATTAGATGCCAGATATGGATGATCAAGGACTTCATGCCAATCCTCCAGTCATTCCAGCCTTGGAACCGGCTTTCGTACCAGTTTAAGGCGCTGATGCGCAGTTCAGGGAAGTCTTTATGAGGATAATGCATACCTTTCAGGGAGCACCGCCTCCTGCCATGACTATGGAAGGCTTGAAGTGGGTTTTGCAGGAGCAACATCCTCCTACATTCTTGGGGTAAAGAGGAACACAGGTTGCAGAGTCATGGATGGAATCCATGCTAACTATCGTTGAACATCTAGAAATTCTTTTAGAGGGGAAGGTCAAGATCGCTACCTATATGCTACGAGACTCCGCCAAGAGGTGGTGGGATGTGGTCTCACATGCAGGTCATCAGTAGGTAATTGATTTGGAGGAGATCCAGCGTGTGTTTTATGACTAATTCTACCCGAAGACCCAGAGGACTGATCGATCCCAGTAGTTCCTAAGTCTAGTCCATGGTACACGTTCTGTTATGGAGTATTCCTCTCATTTCACTGAGTTGTAGCGTTTCACACCCCTTCGGGGGAATATGGGATTTTCATAATAAAGGATTTTGAGGATGGTCTTAGGCTGGAGATCCTCTCTTAGGTGAATATCTTTCGGTTGAAGTCCATCACTTCCATCATCAACCAGGAACTGATTGTGGAGCACAATCTAAGAGTCTCCAGAGCTGCGAGCTAGGGAAATTCTGCTTCCAAAGCTAGAATTCCTCTAGTTAATAGCAGGATGCGTCGTAGGGAGTCTATGTGCGGTGATCCGAGGAGGCGAGATACATCTTCATGTAGCCAGGTAGTATGCTACTAGTGTTGAAGGGATGGGCACATGAGGCCATAGTGCTAGAGAGACCTAGTGGAGTGCCGATCTTACGACATGATGGGTCACCATCATCATTTCTGCCAGGTTTTCTCACCAGTAGCTGGTGATGGGGGTTCTTCCGTGACTCCTCATTTAGGAGAAGCACCACCAGTTTTACAATAGTCAGGGAACTGGAGTTCTTATTTACCATTCTGGATGTGGTGTATGTCAAGGCCATGAAGGTCAGTCACTATTATTTTAGCATCAGTAGGGAGGATCAGCTCAGAGTGGTCAGGTAGGGTCATTGGGCCGTGGGGAATACCAGACTTTTTCGGTGGAGAATACCTATCAAGAGCAGGATCTTGGACCTTCTACAGTTCGAGGTACGATCTTAGTAGCCTCATTTTTATCTTCATGTCTTTTCGATACTAGTGTTACGCATAACTTTATCCATGTTGATGTTATGGAGAGCTTTGGGCTCTGTAACATTTCTTATGCCAACTTGTTGAAATTAGACACACATTTGGAGATGAGGACATCTAATGTATGTCAATTCAGAGAGTTCCCCCTCGAGGTTGTAGGGTATTATTTCTTATGGGATCTCTATGTACTAGAGATGACAGGATATGATGTCATTCTTGGGATGGAATGGTTGGTTCCCTTCAAGGAATTCATCGACTATTATCGTCGTAGGGTGAGTTTCATTTCACCAGATGGTGAATCTTTTGTTCATAGAGGAGAATGGGATGTTCAGGCCAGTCGAGCAGGACTCGAGCATCTTGGGCTAGGAAGGGTTATGACCCAGATTGCTAGTCTTTATCTGGATGATCAGGGGACATCATAGTTGTACTTTTCTCCAGTGGTGGATCGTTTCAGAGATGTCTTTCTAGAAGATTTTTCAGGTTTTCCTTTAGAGCTTGAGGTAGAATTCTCTATTGGGCTCGTTCCAGGAGCAGAACAGGTGTCCATTCATCCCTATAGGATGCCTACACTTGAGTTGTAGGAGCTCAAGAAGAGGTTGGAGGAGTTGTAGGAAAAGGGTTTCATCCGACCATGTACTTCTCCTTGGAGTTCGCCTGTCCTGTTTTCCACAAAGGCAGACGGTAACCTTAGGCTCTATCTGGATTATCGGAAGTTGAACCATTTGACGGTCAAGAACTGATATCCCATTCCAAGGATTAATAATCTTTTCGATCATCTTTGAGGAGCCCGTGTGTTCTCGATGAGCGATTTGAGGTCCGGTTATCCTCAATTGTGCGTTAGACCATCAGATATACCTCTGACAGCCTTCAGAAGCAGGTTTGGTCTCTACGAGTATACGGTTATGCCTTTCGGTCTCACGAATGCTCTTACAGTTTTCATGGAATTGGTGAACCGAGTGTTTCATCCTTACTTGGATTCCATCATCTTGGTCTTCGTGGATGATATCTTGGTTTACTCTCACACTCGACACGATCGTGCTACCCATATTGAGATCATTCTGAGTATACTGAGAGAGAATCGGAATTATGCTAAACTCTCGAAGTGCCACTTTTGGATGGATCAGTTTCACTTCTTGGTTTACGTCACCTTAGATGCAGGAGTATCTATGGACCCAGAGAAAGGGAGAGTTGTAGTTTCCTCGGAGCATCCGAAGAATGTTTTGGAGGTACAGAGGTTCCTAGGGCTGGAAGGATACTACAGATACTTCATTCAGGACTTTTCATGCCTAGCATCACCATTGACAGGTCTGAACAAGAAGGGGGTGAAGTTCTTATGTTCATATTCTTGTGAGTCAGCCTTTCAAGAGTTGAAGGGAAGGTTGATGTTAGCACCGATACCAGCCTTTCCAGAGCCATGCAAGATCTATACAATTTATTTTGATTCTTCAGGTATTAGGCAGGGTGTTGTGCTTATGCTGGGAGATAGAGTCATTGCATACGGGTCTCGGTAGTTGAGGCAACATGAGAGGAACTACACGACGCATGATCTGGAGTTGGCAGTTATTGTTCATTCCTTGTGCTATTATAGACATTACCTTCTGGTAGAGCACTTGGTGGTTTTCACCGACCACAAAAGTCTCAAGTACATCTTCACTCAGCATGATCTGAATCTGAGACAACGCAGGTGGGTCGAGTATCTTCAGTATTTTGATTTCGAGCTTTCCTATATGACGAGAATGGGAAATGTAGTGGAAGATGCATTGAGCATGAGAACTCAGATTCATAAAGTTCAGGAGGACAGTAGTGAGTGGCAGCTTATGCATATATTCGTTGAGATGCATCTGGCAGTGCACGATATACAGGGACATACTTACCTATCTTTTGTAGCTGTTACCTCTACAATTATTGATCGGGTATGGATGAGACAGCTATCAGACCTAGAAGGCTTAGTCCCGTGAGAGAGTGTGTCAAGAGAGGACCCTATTCCTGGATGGATAGTGGGCGAGGATGAGATATTGCATTTCCAGGGACGTGTATGGGTTCCAGAAGACATACACAAGGAGACGATGTGGGATTTTCATTCCTTATTTTGGGAAGTTCATCCTGGCATCATCAAGATGTATCTGGATCTTCATCACCAGTATCGGTGGCTAGGTATGAAGAGAGATTTTCTTGGTTTCGTCTTGAGGTGTTCTACTTGTCAGCAGGTGAAGGAAAAGCATCAGTGGCCAGCAGGACTTTTACAGCAGTTACCCATTCTGGAGTGGAAGTGGAACGATGTCACGATGGACTTCATGACCGGATTGTCGATGTCGCCTTGAGGGAACGATGCAGTTTTGGTTGTTGTCGACAGGCTTATGATGGTTGATCAATTCTTACCGATAAAGGAGACATTCAGTTTTGATTCTCTGGGATGACTATACATCCGGGAGATTGTACGTCTAAATGGAGTTCCACACTCCATTGTTTCAGATGGGGATGTGCGCTTTACTTCTCAGTTCTGGGAGGGGCTTCAGAGGGCTTTAGGTACACAGGTACTTTTCAGTACAACATTCCATCCCAAGACAGATGGCCAGTCCAAGTGTACGATCCAAGTGCTTGAGGATATGCTCCAATCTTGCCTTCTAGACTTTGGCGGTTCTTTGGAAAAGAATATCCCTTTTATGGAGATCTCCTACAAGAACAGTTTTCAGGAGGCTTTTCAAATGTCACCTTATGAGGCTTTGTACGGTAGTCCATGCCAATCACCTTTATGTTGGCTGGAGGCAGGAGATGTAGCTTTTCTGGGACCTCATCTTGTTTAGGAGACCTCAGAGTAGATAGAGTTGATTTGGAAGAGGATGGCTACAATACAGTCTCGACAAAAGTCTTATGCTAATCAGCGGAGATAACCTCTAGAGTTCATGTTCGAGAATCAGGTTTTCCTACGTGTCGCACCGAGGTTGGGAAACAAGAGTATTCAAGGACAGGGTAAGCTTTCACCATGGTATGTCGGGTCATTTGAGGCATTAGAGAGAGTTGGGCCAGTTGCCTATCGGTTTCAGTTAACTCAGAGGTATCGGGCCATGCATGACGTCTTCCATGTCCCTTAGCTCCGACATTACTTCTCAGACCTATCTCATTTATTTCAACTCGAGGAGGTTGAGCATTAAACGGATGCGTCATTTGAGTAGCATCCTATCCAGATTGTCGATCAAAGTACGATGGTTCTATGTGGGCAGTCTGTTCCGGTAGTACGGGTGCTATGGCAGCACGAGAGAGTATAGGACGAGACCTGGGAGATAGAGGCCGATGTACGATCGCAGTGATTGGATCTGTTCGTGGTTTCTTCTTTTACGCCTCTCTAGGGAAATTCGGGGATGAATTTCATTAAGGGGGGAAGTTTTTAAGCACCCAGATGTTCTTTTTTAGGTATGTTTTTCCTTTTATGGTCATTTTTTTGAAAAAAAGGAAAATCTGGAAATTTTCTAAGTACACGCAGTGTACTATATATGTACAGACCGTGTACTTTGATGCAGTTCCAGGTCGTGTGCTGGCCATGTCCGGGCCACACACATGGTGTGTAATGGTGATGTGGAGGCCGCTTAAATTGGCGTACAGAAAGGCCAAGTACATGCCATGTACTCCAGAAGTAAATGCCGTGTACTTTCTTTTTTATTATTTAAATGGATTGGTGTCACGCCTAATCGAGGAAAATGACTTCTTCTCCAGGTTCTTCGATCGAGAGCGACCCATACGGCCACAGAACATCTCCAAGCCCCCGAGCCTCCATCAGTTCGCCAAATCAACAGCCGTCGATTGCATTGGAATCGCAGCAGTAAGCCCTTCCTTCTCCTAGATATTGTTTTTTCCAATTCCTCCTCTTTCTCAAGATATCATGGGTTGAGAATTTTTTTCGTTTTCATAGATATTCTCCATTCTAGGGAGAATCAAGTCTCGTGGTTCTAGTATTTTGATCTCCTCAGATCGAGGTAGGTGATTTGTGTCTTCTATTAAGTAGTATTTGAATATTTTTTTCAATTCCACTAATTCCCTTGAATGGTGTATTATGTGTTTCCTCTTTTTTCCCTTGTTGTTTTCCTTATTTTCTTGATTTCTTGAGTAGAGGACAATTCTTGTGAATAAGGTAGTATTTACTATGATCTGGATATTTTTCCATGCATGTTTTGCCTGTTAAGAATTTTTCCAGTTGCCATGCCTAGTTTTACGATAGTGGAACTATTGTACTGTTATGCTGTTGTTCCATAGAATGATATCCAAGTAGTTCTTGAGGATTAATTGGGTCAATACATTCCCTATGCATGTTTGTTTTACACAGGGTTGTGAGAACCTACTTTAGTGGACCATAGGGAGAATTGACGTAAGGGCTTCTCCAGAGTGTATTATTAATTCGATATGAGACCAAAGGGGGAATTGACAATGAGTGCTTCCTCAGAATGATTGTAGTTCCTTGACATGGGCCACATGGGGAACGAGACTTTGAGTGCTTCCCCAGATAGCCTTTAGTACTATATGAGACCACAAGGGGAATTGATAGTGAGTGCTTCCTCAGAGAGTCTATTCTTTAGGTAGTCCAGAGGGGTGAGACTATTTGTGCCTCTTAGAGGGTTTATAGTTCTTGTAGGTTGAACCATAGGGGTTAGGCTATGAAAACTACCCAGAGGTTACCTGTTTGTTCTATTTGCTTGAGTAACTATTTACTTGTTGTATTTATATGGTAGAAACTGTGGATTGTTACTAATGTGTATTATCTTGTTTACTGCTTACTATACATTACCTTCCATATATTCACTGACTGTTAGGAGCAGATCATTGGGTGGTTTCCTACTGGGAAATTGTCTCACACCATGTTTGGGTCATGTTTTTGGGCCCAAACAGATTATATTGTTTTAGGTATATATAAGGGAAAGCGCCCGTCTACTCAGGTACTTGACTTCTTGTGGAACTGGAGAGCATGGGACCAAGCTATGGCTTGTGATGCTGAGGAGTTTAACTATTTTATTTTGCAGCTTGGTTTAGTATTGTATTCAGATTTGCAACTTGTTTGGATTATTTCCTAGATATATGTATCATGCATCATTTTATATACATGTGTGTGTGCTCCAGTTGATTACTATTAGTCTTCCACTGTTTATTGTTTACTCTTGTATGGATGGTTACAGTTTCTGTTGTTGTCTATTTTTTTTATTCCACTGTGTACTCTGCCAATGAGGTAATAGTTTCCCCATTATCACACCCAAGGCCCTCGCTATAAGTTGGTAGCCTCTGGCATTTGGGGAAATGTGCATGAGGCCATGTTACCAACTAGGTACAGGGCGCCTCTGGCTGGCTTCCAAAATCGTGACTTTACAAAATAAATTGAGGAATATAAATTGAAAAAAAATTATTCCTATGAAATAGTCATATGACATTAAATTAATTGTCTTTTTTGAGACATAGTTCATACTATTTCACCATTGTATGTATACTCTTAAACAATCCCAACAAATGATGACATTGTAAAATAAAACACTCTCACATTTGAAACATTGAATCTTAACACAATCTAAAGAATAAAATTAAATTAAAATTATTATATGATGAAAATAAGTATTTTTATTATAAAAAAATTAAAGGGGATGTCTATACAGATCATATATTAATTATGGTGCATAACATTACTTGACCCCCTAGAAGGGAATTTTAGTGAAAAAAATCACTTGCTGATTTGGTATACTTTTCATCTGTAGAACCCATTAAAGTGATATCTTAAAATTTATATTTAAGGAACCATAATTTTAATTATAAAAATAATAAAATAAATTAATGGTTACTATATTCACCACATAAAATAAACACATGTTGAACATGGCTTGTGTCTCTAGAAAATAAAAATTAGAAGAAAAATGCTTAACATAAGTCTTGATTTGTTTTTTAAATGTTAAAACAATATTCATAGTAAATATATGTTTGTTATACATATATTATATAACCATAAATATATAAATATATATCCATAAATTATATACTTATGACCTTTTAATAACCTTTATTAGCAAATCCATGTTAAATCACATTTCGGGAATAAGTACTTTTTTTTTCGTGTATGTTTTCATTTATTTTTTGTTCCTATTACATTTAAAATGGTTCCATAGTATAGGTAATTTTACATTTTATAGAAATATCATATATGTTTTTTATAAATGTATTTATATTATTCTATAAATGTTAGAGATCGAAAGTAAAATACTTTATTCATGGAGATGTTTGGTCGTACGTACACATGAACGTTGTTTCTATTTTCCTAATATACTTGATGAATCAAAGGTAAAAAATATATTATCAATCCATAAAATTTATATTTAATATATATCAAATATTATCATTAAATGTTACTTTATTAAAATTCTTTTAACGCATTAATGAATCTCATCACTTTGTAAGGTGGTTGTCTGCCGCACACACGAGTGACGTTATCATATTCCCATAGAATTGAATGGAATATGTTATATGGTTTATAATAGATACAAATGTATAAAACTAAAAATAAATTTTATATAAAAACATATAATCATTCATTTTATCCTTCGGTGATAGGTGGTGATGGAAAACGAATAACATCAGATCATAAGGTCATAGTCCACCGTACACACGAATGATGAATTTATATCCCATTTGATGGAAGTGGATATGGGTATAGGTAATTAACTATAAAAAATTATATTTATATAAAATATATTATTGTTATTATATCATCATGTTTCAATTAATGTTTAATTAGGTGGAGTAATAAATAATATATAAATGCGAATTAAAGATTGTTAACTCTTCTTCAGGTAACCCCTTAGGTTTTCACTAAAATCATTGATAGGAAGATTTTTGAACATAATAACTGTTATATGATTATATTAGTGTTTTATTTATGTTATTTGGATAGTTCTTTGCAACACAAAGGGGTTAAGAATTATGAAGATCTTATGAAATGGGGTGGCCTTTAAAATTTTAGTTTTCTAGAAAACATGTAATTTTTGGAAATAAAATTTTGTATCAAGGATTTTTCAAAGTCAAAAGTCACAAAATTATACCAATATCAATAATCAGACAATATATGGTCTATATATGTCCATTAAATGAGGTTTTGAATAGTTTTCGGTGATTTTTAACCAATTGTCATCTAGTTCAACCATATGGTAAACACATTGTTCCCTGAACATTGATAAATTGTTTTTTTGTTTATAATTTAAAATATTGAGAAAAATTAATTTTACCTTATTACATAATAATTTTTTTAACAATTCTGTTAACAAAAGTAGAAAACATAATTTGAAATTAAATCGATAGACGTTATGAGAAAGTGGTTTCCCAAAGAGAAAATGTTCAAAAGTTCAAAAATTTATTTTATCAAAATTCAATATTTAAATAATTAAAATGAACAACATAGGATTAATTGACATACAATTGATCAAATGTTACAATGAAACCATTTTTTTAAATTATACTTATAAATTCATTAAATGAAATTGATTTCTTTTGTAAAAAACAATATTCTTCACTATTCATCAAATAAAATTCCATCAAGAAATATCCAAAAAATTAACACTAAGATAATTTTAACATTTTTTTTAAAAATAAATATTCTTTTGTAAAATTAATTTTATGAAGTTTTCAAAAAATAATTTTATTGTTTTTCATAAAATGAAATAAAATTTTTTTAGACCACAATATTTTCAAAACATATAAAGACATTTCTAAATATCATGTATATTTTATCAATATGTTTTATTTATATAAAACCATTATACATAATTTTTTTAAAAAAATTATTATTAGTAATTACACATAATTCAATGGATAAGTAATAATGTTCTTATTTAAAAATAAATATAAATTTATTTTCATTTTTTGTTAAATGTGGGTGTTTCATGTAACAACAGTAGTCATAGATATAACATTTATAGAAAATGAATATTTAATAAAATATTTTGTCTTAAAATTATACCCCCTTGAAAATTATTTTTTCCTTAAAAATTATATCACGCTAATAAAATAAAATAAATATTATTCTAAATAATAATATCCTTATTTTTCTATATATCTTCCTCAAACTTGTGGGTTTTCAACAAAACATTAACCAAGTTACTGAAATTATAGACTGAACTTTTCTATATAACCTAACATCCACTCTATTTGTTCTCCCTAATAAATATATTACTCCAATGGTATTATCTCTTTAATCAATACATGTGAATGATCGGGTATGTAGTTCATTAGCCTAGATACATGCAACACATCATGAACTTAAAAGAGGTTTGGTTGAATTGACAACTCAAAAGATATCATCTCGACAAAACAAAACTTTCAATGGGGATAATATACCGAGGTCCCTTTTCATTTATTTCCTAACATCATTAAATTCATCCGTGAATAAATCCATTGAATCCCCTCTTCATCAACATTAAATTTATAAACATGTCGATGATTATCATCATAATTTTTTTTTCATCTTTTTTTCACCCTTAAGTGTTTTTGAATAGAATTGCCCTTCCAATACATTGAAAAACTATTTAATGTCCCAATAGATAAATATCTCCAACTAAATTCAAACATTTTGAGGATTTATACTTTTTTTGTTGAGGTATTTATAAAAATCCATCTAAATACTGAATAAAAATTTATTATTGTATGAAAACTATATTAGAGGATGGTGTTAATCAAAACAACCATTTAAATCTAGAGAATAAGATCTAAACATATTATATAGAATTTTAATTATTTTCTTAGACGGAACATATATTTGAGGATAATATTCATAGCATAAAATCAAATTTGTATCATGATATTGATGAATACATCCCTAAAACATTGAGGTGATTCACATATCCAAATAAGACATAGTTAAATGTTGTACTATACAAAACTTTACCACATCCTTAATTTATACCATCAAAAGTTGATATGAACAGAAATCTTCTTCAATAGGAATTATGTGTGGTGAATTTTCATGGAAATCAACTACATTCCATATTGAATTATTCCCTTTTAATGTTTTTTGGATTCCAACGATAAAATCAATTGTGGTGTTTTCCCATTTCAATTCTATTTTGGGAAATGGATATAAAATCCCATTATTATTTTTTCTCTCATCCTTAACATAATGACATACCAAGCACTAACATAAATTTTTTTACAATATCTACCATCATTATATCGTACCATAAATACTCTTTCAGATATCTATACATCCCCATATTTCTTGGATTAAGAGAGAATGAAGAATTATTAGCTTCCTCTAAAAATTCATTCAAATCTCTTATGGAAGGAACACATAAATTATTATATAAATTTATTTACCCAACATCATCATTATTAAACTCCATAGCATGGCTAACCTTATTTTCTAGATCTATAACTTCCTTATTCTCTTTATTAATCATAACACGGATATATAGTTTGACATTCAATTGAGGAAGATGTTATTTTTACCCTTCATTCAGGATTTGAATATATATACCTTTTAATACTAAATTATTGGATCTTTTCATCCTCATCATGGATAAGATATCATAATCCTTTTAAATATTAGCATCTTCCACCTTTTTTTATTCCTAGGGTGTTAATGGGTTGAGTATTTATAATATTTAATTTGTTCTAAACATCCAATCTAATACATATTAAACCCTCCCTTTGATAATAATTAATTTAAACATTTATGATCAATATATATATATATCACAATTTTCCCCCCAAATAAAAATCCTCATATATTTATTGATAATATTACCACAACTAACTCCCAATAATGGGTTAGGTAATTATTCTCATCAACCATTAATTTTAGGGAGGATTAAGAATTAACTAGGACAATATCCATAATAACACATCCAAATACATTCTTTGATTAAATAATTTATATTTAAAACCCCTCTCTAATATAGGGAAACGTAATAACATATGTGTATAATAATTTTCTATCCAGTTCTTTGAAATTATCCTTATTTTTGTCTTTGTAGATGAACTTTTTATCTCTTTTGAGTTAAATGGGTGATTTGGTTAGATAACCTTCAAAAATTCTCTACAAACCAAATAAATTATCATTCTAAACCAAGAAATATATAAATCTCAACCACCATGGCCGATTTCAAACAGCATTCAATAGCCTTCATATTTGATGGATCTATATATATTCCCAATCTTGAAATTATATATCCTAAAAATGAATCATTTTTATTCCAAGAATAAAATTTTAAAAAATAATTTATTCTATCCTTTTTAGGTGCATTAATGAATTTATAATTGGATTTTCAAGATAATACATGTTATTTTAATAGATAATCATATCATATATATACACTGACACATACTGATGAAAGTAATCCCTATATAATCAATTTATATCATTATTAATGATACTAGGTTCATTGGTAAGACTAAATGGAATCATTATGTATTCATATTGTACATACATTTTATAGAATGTTATCTTTGGTATATACTTCTTCTTGACCCTCAATTGATGATATCAAGAATGAATGTCAATAATGGAAAAATAGTGATTTTTATATAGTTGATCAAATATGCCATTAATATGGGGTATATGATACATGTTCATTATTGTGAAATTAATAATATCCATATAATGAATGTCTAGATTCATTTATCCATCATTATTTTTAATCTATATAATCAGTGCACCCAATGATGACACACATTTCTAAATGAATCCTTCATTAAGGTTCTCTATGGGTTGATTATTATTTTCATACAATTCAATTAGGTCTAATCTTTAATGAGTCACGGAAATAGATTTTGAAGTAGGTATTGAATCTATCGATAAATAGAAATCATGTTTTTGTGGAATTCATGAAATATATTCTAGAAAGACAAAAAAAATACACATAAAATTATTATATTAATGAAATCAAGTTTCTCCCCAACCATCTATGATAAACACCCTTTTTTAATGAGAACCATGACCTACACAATAATTGTGATGTCCATCAAATTTTCATACTAATCATCAAATTGATAGACGATTACATGTTGGTTTTTATGTTAAAATTTACAACCCATCAATGAAAATTGATGTCATATTTATTTAGTGAATGCCAAAAAATGTCTAATATAACCTCAAATTCAACCACATGACAAATTAAAATATTTTTAGGATACACATTCCCACAAAAAACAACTAGAGAGGAAACATATACATGATTTATGATCAACATACCATTAGTTGTTTTCACGAATAATTCTATACATAATTGTTTATGTTGAAACATGACACCCTAGTAAAGCTTTTCAAATACCAATAAATGGGTTATTTAGTGTCATGTAATACATTTGTAGTTTTATAGTGGATGGTATGTGTACCATTCACCCTGATGTTATCGCATCATTCATCATAAACAATGATCGCATGAGATTTCCAACTGTACATCGACTTAAGAGGTTCCTAAAATAAATAATTTTTATTAAACATAAAATTTTGTGTCTAGTTACCATTATTTACATAATCCATTAATTTGAAACAATGCTATTTTGATGGTTCATTTTATACATATTTCACTGTATTTTCATCATTATCTAACTTCTTCACGTCTCATGGGAAATAAAATTCTTGATGAACTTCAATACCACTATTATAAAATTTAATATCCCCCTTTATATAATTTCATCCAAATTTTATTCAACACATCAAGAATGAAAGAGATTTTATCTTCTTCTATCCACAGTTTATATTGTTTCCATTGAACTCCATCTTGAATTTCTTTTCAAAACCAAGAATTTTATTGGCATCTTATATATATATTTCCACCATGGGAGCACATTGAATGATTTCTTCATATCTAATGAAGTTCATTATCACTAAAACCCTTTAGAGAAATTGTATTATTCCACTGAATAATCGGTCAAACTAACTTTTTGATTGGATGATAATTTCCAAATTTTACATCATATGCCTTGTAAGATTTTCCTTATAAGTGCCAATACATTTATCATCATTTAACATTTGCTCATGGAATTACTTTTCCATTTTTGATTTAAGGATGTGAGGGAATAAATTGTTGAAAAATAATCTCTTAAACTCATCCCACTCCATGGAGAAAATTTTATCACGTTTTCTTCTATTATTTATTATCCCTAAAATTTCACTATTTTTCTTTCAAAATAACAGAAAACCAAATTACATTTTTCAGGTTCCATTCAATTAATAATAGAAAATATCATTTTAGTTGTACTAATCCTATATTCATCAAATAAAGGATCAATGGAACGATATAAATAATGTTGATTTTTCCTCATTAATGACTCAATTTGACATTGTTCCCACCTTTTTCGTTTGGTTGTTTAGTATAATTCATAGTTTCAGAAATTTATATGATCATAGAAAAGAGATTATTAATTCAAATTTCTATAATGTTTGGCTTCTTAGTTGGAAAATTATTACATTTTTTAACTCAAAATTAACACAATTATTTCATGTTCCATATATTAATTAAAACCAAATAACATTTTGTAAGAAACAATAATCACAGTAGGTAACCATATAATCTTAAAAAATTTCTTATATAATTTATTAATCATGGAAGATATTTTTTAATTTATAAAGCCTTAGGTTTATCTTATGTCATCCATAGTATTCATTTATTTATATCCATTATGATGGTTTATAAACTGTTTTTGAATTTCCAAAGTGTATCCCCCAGTAGTGTAAATCTATGTGTGAATGAATGATTTTTTTCATACAACTATTGACGATCGATTCCAAATCAATTCTCACATTTTGTAGTTATAACCCGTATTTCACTATATTCTAAATCCCCATCCAAATGTAGTATCCATTTATTGATATAATTTATTCAAAACCACTATGTCTAACCTTTATCAAATATTTTGGAAACCATCATATACTTTCTCACATCCTTAGACTTATCTTGAAACATATCCTCATAGATATCCTTAAAAATTCTTTCTATTTCACACTAATTTTTTCATATCCTAGTTTCCAAATGATTAAAAAACATATAATATTATAATTATTATAAATACCCCAAACGTTTCATATATAGATATTAAATTATTACCAAAAAATTTCATTAGATTAAAAAACACATGCCTACAGAACTTAAATGTATAGTGCCTTTGGAAATATAGAAACATAACCAATTTGTACATAAGTGAGCTATTTCATCTCCCACTATATAATTCATAACTATAGCACTACGTAGAGATATCGTATATAATACCTTTCATCATAACATGGGGAAGAAAACAAAATAAAGTGTGTGTTTAGATAATCAGTATGGGAAAAAAATTTACATCAATACATAATGAGTATAAAGGCATGTCATCATGGGGAAACATTTGAAAAATGGACCCTATATATCATAAGTCATTAAATGGAGTAATTTTAAAAAGAATGAATTTTTATAAGACATGAATCATAATGGAGTCAAAGAACATGATCCATGAGAGTATAACATTAACATAGCATATAGAATTTTGGAATACACATAAGCATTGAAAATAAATTCCTTAGTAGTCAATGCACATTTCCAATTCTATCAAATTGGAAAGTATTACCTTCTAAAACCATAATAATAGTCAAGGTTCACTCCAAATACTATAATAGGGGAAAATTCTCTTAATAACCCCAGTTCACTCCAAAGTCCAACACATTTTAACTGATGAGATATTAATATTTACCCAATTCATTAGAATGAGATATTGTACCCATCTATCTCATTATGAAAATCAATATGTACAGGCACCACAAGATCATAAAACATTCATCATATCATAACCCAAGTAATGAAATAGGGTTTTATAAACATCTCATCATATCATATCCTATGGAAAAGAAATCAGTTCCATAATCATTTCAATATAGTATAACCTAAAAAAATAATATGGTTTCAAAATCATTTTATCATGGTATCACCGGTGGAAGAGAAGATTGTTTCATTACCATCATGTCATCATAAACAAAACCCATTCAGTGAAAAAATATTTTTTTCCTTCTATCATATCCCCAATAAATATTAAGTAACATCAATGTATTACATCTTAGATGTAAAATGAATTTAAATATCACATGGATTAATTATATAGAATAATATCCTTTCTATGTTGATAATAAACTTTGAAAAAAAAGTATTTTTGAAATCAGTTTCTTTGAAAATAACATTTCAAACTTATTAGTTAGGATTTAAAAATAATTTAAAATACATCATGGTAAAAATAACCTTTATACATTAAAAAACACGTTTTGAAACATAATAACTTTTTTTTAAAAAAATATTATTTGAAAATAACCTTAAAATATATAAAGAATTCTATAAAAATATTTTAAACAATTTATTTAGGAAAATATCAAATCCACTTAGAAAAAAAAAGTAAATAAAAATTTTATAAAATACATTTATTTGAAAATAATCATGAAAACTTATAATGTAAGTATTAATAAAATTAGTGGTTATAACGGTGGAAAATATTTGTCATGTCATACACGAAAAAAATATTCCATTCATTTTTTTGGTAAACTTTAAACAAGCCTTCTCTGGAAGAAGACATGATGATTTCGTCAAAACAAATGGTAAAAATTAAATCATGGGTAAAAATTTAATTAATAAATCATCTAAATAACTTAAAAATAAATTAAAATAATTTTTGAAAACATGGTGTTAGAAGAAAATGGGGTTTCAACTGATGGGAGAAACAAATACTATTTTTTATAAAAATATTCTTTTGAAATATTGAGTAAATAAAGGGAGTAAAATGGATGTATAAAATATATTATAATTAATTTACAATATTTTCATGGAATTTATTATTTTCATAAGAGATAGATTATAAAAATTTATCATTGGAAGCATGATCATGAAAAATCATAATAAATAAGAAGATTGTAACATAAAACACTCACCAATCGAGTAAAATTGAGAAATAATACCCATTAATTAATAACATTAAATAACATTAATGTATCATTAAAATAAGGATATTCATTATGTAACATGTCAAAGGGGGAGTATATACACCTCATAGTAGAAGGTAGGTGAAAAACATAACTTAGGTCTCCAAGAAGGCAATTTGAGATAAACATCCCTTACCGCTTTTGTATCATTTGAATCGTAAGAACAATGTATGTGATATAAAAAAATGAATATATAAATACCAATAAATTAAGGATAATATTAAAAATATATTTTCATATTTAATATATACACCACATAAATAAAACATTCTGTGAATATGGATTTTGTCTCAAAAAAATTAAAAGTGTGACAGAATTCTCTAATGTTAAGTCTCATCATCCTTCTTAAAATAAAATAATCATGTATAATAAATATAATTTTATTATAAGAATAGAAAATAACATTAAATATAAATATATTACCATATATGATTTAATATTTACCTTTAATTACTCATTTATTAACAATACCATGTTAAAGTCTTATTTCAGGAAGTAACTGCTTTTATTTTCTTGTATGTTTTAATTTTATATTTTTTTGGGTCATATTAATTTGATCATGGTACCATAACATAAATAATATTCAACCTAAAATAAATAGAATATATATTAATTATATATATATATAGTAGTATTAGTCTATGTAAGTTATAGATAGAAAATTAAATACACCATTAATGGGGTTAATATGTTGTACGTACGCATAAACGATATTTATATTTTGTTGGGGGATTGGAAAAAAAGGTTAATAATATATTAACAATAAATAATCATTTTTATTTCAAATATATCACATATTTTCAATAAAAACAACATTATTACATTCCATGTAAAGCATTGATAAATCGCATTACTTCACGAGGTTGTAGTCCATCACACACACGAGCGACGCTATCATATTAAAATCGAAAAGAAAGTAATAATATATATGTGATAAAATAAATAAAAAATTATAATAATATCAAAAATATAATATATAAACATTTAATCTGTCATTTTATCCATCCCTGACAGCTGGGGATGGGAAACTTATTAAATCGGTTTGTGAGGTGGTAGTCCCTTGTAAACATGAATAATAATTTTTTATCCCATTTGATGGAATAAATGAATGTTGTAGTTAATTTTTTTATCATAAAGAAAAATCAGGGTATATGAGATAAAAATATATTATATCAAAATGGTTTAATAATAATTAAAGGTTTTAGAGGAATAAGTAAAATAAAAACACACGTTCAAGAATGTTACCTCTCCTTCAGGTGACCACCGTAGGATTGAACGAAAATCTTTCATATGATGGATTTATTGAAAAGATAAGGATTATATGATGATATTATAAAATAATGGAATATATTTTTTTAGGGAGTGAAAATGAATAGTTTTTTATGTGTTAATAGGAGAATAGAAGTACATGAATTTTATATGTAAGATGAAGGGAATACTTGTTATTTTTGGTAAGAAAATAGTGTATTCACATTTTTCACAAGCCAAAAGCCAAAAAATGAATCCATATAGATACTCAGACATTATACTGTCAAAATATGGGAAATATTGTTTTTTATATATTTTAGTTCATTATTAACTTATATCTTTTTCATTTAACCCTGGGTATAACAATTTTTTACATTAACCGTGAAAAATTCTTTTTACTATTTTTATGATTCATTGTGGTAAATGATTATGTTTAAATTATTAGATAATATAAATTAGTGATATTATATTCATGTAATCAATTTTTAAAATTTCATTCATAGAAGTGTCAAATTTTTATTTAAAATTAATACCACAAACAAGACGATAAAGCAATTTTTTAAAGATAAAATATTCAAAATCATAGACAATTATTTTCTCAAAAAACTATATGAAAATGAATAAAATGACATAAAATAGATGAAACGGTATATAATCAAATTAATTTTACATTAAACACCATAATCATACAATAACGATCCTTATAAATTCCTTAAATGAAGAAGAAATCTTAAATAAAAACAAGTATTTTTCAGTATTCATTAAAAATTTATTATTTCCAAAAAAATCCAAATTACTCACCATACAAAAATATTAAAATTATGATTTCAAAAAAATAATTTTAATTTAATAAAATAAACATAAAAAATTTCAAAAATTATTATCATTATTTTTGGGAAAATGAAATAATAGAATATGTTTTCTGTGAAAATACCTTTTTTGAAACATATTAACACATCATTGAAAATTAAGTATTTTTTCAATTTTATTTCATCATAAAAAAATATTATAACTAATATTTAAAAAAATATTCCAATTAATTCATCCACATTTTATGGCTAGGTAATATATGTCTTATATAAATAATAATATTAATAGTTTGTCATGATTTGTGAAAACTCGGTGTTGCATGTAACATATGTTATCATATAAAATTAATTTATTAAAAACTATATTTCAAAAAATATTACGGTGTTGAATTTATATTTTATTTATGTATTATATTATTTTGGGTTTTAAAAATGTGTTTCTTATTAAAAATATTTAAAGTTAAAAGGGGTTCACAATTTTAATTATTTAAAAAAACCCTAATGAGAAATAATTTTTATGAAATGAATAATATATATATATTTATATATGTATGTATATATATGTGTGTTATTTTAAATTCATTTAAGGATTACTAATATTTATTCAGATAAGTGAAAATAAAATTTTTCTGAAAAAATACAGTTCTTTAAAACCTGATTTTTCATTACGCCAGTGAGTTTAATTTTAAATTAAATTATTCCACTTAAGAAAGATGAATTTATTAAAATGAATTAATTATTATGAATCACCATAAATTTTATTATCTAATAATTCCAACATATGTTTTTTCATAAATAATATTTCAAAAATTAAAAAATTTCTTTCACAGTTAACGTATAACCTCTTTATTTATGGGTTAAACTGAATGGGTAAGGGAAAAATGTCCTATAATCTTTGATAAAATATATTGTATGGTCTTATTTCACCCATTTAATGTATAATTATTATTAATGACCCATTTTTGATCCTTTTGGAATGTTAAAAATATGGTTATTTCGTTTTCTTTTTAAAACATACAAGTGTGCCACTAAACTACCATATAAAATGTCACCCATCATATTCTCTTCATTACATAATAAAACACTTTCTTATACTAGTAACATACCAAATATGATCATTTCATCCAAAACCACATCATATAGTCCTTATTTTTATAATAAAACAATCTAAAGAAGTATTTTCATTCAAACCGATGGAAGTTATTCGAAGAAGAAATGTCGTGCATAATTGAGCATTTTTTATTTTATCTCTTCTACAACCACCATCAAGTATCATTCAATTATTATTATATAATAACACCATTATTTCACAAATACATATATTTTATTATTTTAATGTAATAATAAAAATCCATATATTCATCCAAATAATGGGAACCAAAACCATCATTTACATGTAAAATGGATTACTAGCTCATAAACCTTTTTAATTTATAAGAATTTTTATATATGATGCGTGCATACTTTTAAATTAAAATAAAAACCCCTATATTGAAAAAATATGAACGAATAATGAGTCTATAAAGTGGAAAAATGTTTCTAAGTATTGTTCATAGCCGGAAACACTGGTTGTTGAAAGAAACAACTGGGCCGAAAAAATAGTTAAAACAATACCAGCCAGTCCCCATGGTTTCTTCTACCAATGATGGGAGTTTCAGTAACAATAATTAGGATACATAGTATTCCATAACCATGTGACCAATGTTTCATGACAATTAGATTCCTCTATGATTTTTAGCAACTAAAAAAACATAGTTTTTACATGGTTTTCCTATCCTTGCATAAGAATCGTGTGAGTCCCCTCCATGGACAAAAGTTTAGGAATGGCTGGAGATTAGTTTTTCTTACTGTGAAGAAAAACCATGTGGCCTTGTTAAAAAGGAGTTAAATGTCTATTTCTCCATTAAAAATATAATATCCTAACCTTAATTTTCCTTTCCAAAAGAGGGAATATTTATTCCTTCTCCATAATGTTGGTTCTCTCAAGTACCTTTTTCCAGGTATCATTGAAAATTCTTTTTTCTAGCCTTAGAATTGATATGTGATCATCTCTTTATATATAAATCTACAAATCTTTCACTCATTAGGATATATTCTAAATTTTTCTTCCTCTCAAAGACCCTATTTTGATGCAAGATCATGTTCCCTATTTTTAGGCCACTCGCCTATTGTTATATATTCATCTAATCAATACCAAACATAGGGTTAATAATTGATAATAAGAGTACAATAGGAATATGGAATGTGGTCTATGAATAATTCATCAAATTCTCATCTTCTATAAGTTGGTTATGTTGTACCACATGCTGGTTTTACTATAAGTTGTCTCAAAAATTAATCTTCATTGATTTGAATTGTCTACATTGTATTCCATAGAAATAATAATATTACATGACATAGTGATTGGTTGGGAACTCAAACATAACAACCTATTTTTTTTGTGCTCTTCATTTATTAAATTGATAACATACATATATATTAAATGGAACATTGTATGTGTGTTTTTTACTTTTCCTTACTAAGGTAATATTTATATCCTAATTTAATGAATCTTTATATTATAAAATAGAAGGAATATTTATAGATATCACTTCTCCCAAAAAATGATTATAAATTTAATTTTCATTGGTTTCATGTCCTCCACTCACCTTTTCATGATTAATGAAGGGTAATGGAATGATCTTAATAATTTATTATGTAATTGAGTTGATATTGGTTGCTATTACATAACATACCTTGTAATGTTTAGGGATAGTTAATGGAATGGTCTAAATAAATTATTAAATCGAATGACTATTACAAGGAATATGATTAAATATGATATAAGTTTAATTAGTATTAGAGAATATTTATCTAGACCATATTTATTATTATAGGTATGATCATCCTTTACTCGGACTTAGATTTATGAGAAATTCATTTTTTACTAGGGTCTTCCTTTCTATTTCATTAAGCCTATTATTGTGGGTGATCCCCACTATGGAATTTGTTTTTTATTATGTGAATTCGTAGTCATAGTCCCAATGATTCACTTAACATTTGTTTTTTCAATATATTATAATTCCTTGGATACACACCATGGATTTTGGATGATGTATTTGGACACGAAGCGCCATTGATTCACCTTAATGGAAAATATCATTCATAGACCGAGATTACCATGGAAATGATCTATGGACTTACATAGAATAATTTATAGTATAATATCATGGGAATTTACCATTGGATTATAGTCAGACACCATTTTACCTACTGTATGTGATAATATTATGAGTTGTCTCACCCTTAGTATCAATGAATATTTGGTTACATTTTGGATGCATTATTATTATGACATCATGTAATAATATTGATGATACTTTTCATAAATGATGAACTCATTATAATCTAAATCATTAAAAAATTAATTAAATTATCCCATTTTCATAGACATTACCAGCTAAGGCTAAAGTATGTATGTGTTATTTATTATAGAATTTCTTTACATTTATATACCTGCTCAATCATTAATTTTATATACACATACCATATTTTTATAGACCCCATTGGCTGTGGAATATTAATATTTATCTAAAACACTATATGGTATATCATTTTTACCCTAGAAGATTATATGATTATAGGTGTTGACAAGGGGAAGATCCCCAATTTGGACATATGTATTTCTTTCTTTAGGATGGGATCTTGGCAGTTAATAAATGAGCATGTTGTCATGATGTTTGGATAATTTTTGGCCCATTTTTATTATTTAGTATATCCATTATTATATTGAATTCATTCTACAATGTGTTCATGTCTTCCCTTTTTTAGATACATGAAATTACATCATTATTTTATATATGATATAGTTTACATGTCATGAGTTTCATTTTTAGAAAATATATGTTTATTCTTACATATTTTTCAATGTTTATTGTTATGGTTATTCAATTTATTCATTTTTTCTATATCCATTGTGATCCACTCTAATTTGAGGTAATATTATCCCCATGAACACGCCATAGTACCTCATTGATAGTTGAATTACTCTGGTATATGGGAAGGAATTCATGATGCCATCTGCCTACTAGGTTTGGTTACTGAGGGGTGAACTTGGTACAGGACATCAAAATGTTATATCATAGAATTTTATTATATTTTCTCTAATTGTTTTGGGAATATAGACATTAATGTATGAATATATTTTAACTTGGGAATAATTCATTCATTGGAGTAGCTATCCCATGTTTGAGGTAAACAACATGTTTAATTGGAAAATAGAAATTGGTGCTCTATATTTAACCATTTATAGTTGATATAATTTCACAGTTTGATCATGCAAATGAATATTGTTAATTGAATTTTTTTTATTCGTACATGGATTTCTAGGTTATGGGGAATCATTACATGTATCATTATAGGCACCAAGGATTCACATTTTTTGCATATACCATATCACATATATGCATGTTGTTTCTTGTATTTATTATGCTTCCTGTTATTTTTGAGTGATTCATGGTTTCTATATATACATTTTTTTGGGAAACAATTCTTCAATGTGTTCTCTTGGTATGTTTTGGGTGTGTTTGGGTTTGTTAAAAAATCTAGATTATCCTAAATGAGAATGGTTAGTGCTTACTAAAGTAAGTGTTTAAGGTGGTGTAGTTTCCTCGTGTTTGCCAAAAAAAATTCCCTCAAAATATCATTTTTGGTTTTTATTAAAAGAGGATTTATAAATATGAGTGAATGGTATGTGGACCATGAAGGACAGTACATGTGTATTTAATGGTGTTATGTGTAACATCGAAGGAAATTATCAAAGGAACAGAATCGTGAAGCATGAGAGGTAGACCGCGTACCAGAACAGTTCACAGGGAGAAAATGGTTTGCGCAATATGAAAGTGGTACACTGAAGGCTAGAGGTCTGTTGAAGGGTTATGGTTTACATCATGGATTTTTGTTCAAAAAAATGAGGTGGTGCCCATAGAATCCATAATGGGAATTTTTTTTGAAATGGTGATGGTGATTTTGGCAGCCAATATGGAAGAGAAGTGGTATGCGGATCGCGTATGGAAGAAAGTTTTACGGCAGGAGAATGATATGAAGTGACTATTATACCACAATAAAGGTTTGGTAAATCTAGGATTGGTAGATTATAAATATCTATTTTCCCATATAAAGATAACTAATCTCATTATTAAGGTAGATAAATTTTCATTAGATAACATCTTTGCTCCGAGATGAAATTCCGTAAAGACCGGTGTAGTTCGCGAGGGGGGATTCTGTGAAGTAAAGTGGTTCACAAGGAAGCATTTCTGAAAAGTTTTAAGCAGTTCACTGAAGAAATTATGTGAACGGATTTTTTTGAGGCACTAAATCCTAAAAATGAAGAAGTGTTCTATAGAAGAAGGAAGACCGTCAGTGGTATGCAGAAGAGAAGATGATACGCGGAAGCACTAAATAGTATGTTGAAACAGTAGATGGAGGAAAACGATTTACGCAGAAGTAGAAATATGTGTAGCATACCAACTACATAGTTCCTAGAGGAAGGAATAAGGCTCGTGGAGGACTAAATAATATTGAAAACACACTAAAATAGTTCACGAAAGTAATTTCATCTAACCTAACAGTACACCAAAAGTATAATTCGTCTATGGGTGAAAAAGTAACATCAATAGAGCATCTATCTATATTTGAGGAGACATTATTTAATTAAAATTATTGGACCATCATTTCCATAAACTTTTAGTGGATCCAATCCAATAGAAGTGAGTGAAGGAAGTGGAGGACAATAATCTTTCCACCAATAGTGATCTAGAGAAAGAGACATCAGGAGTGACCTTTGGAATTGAAGTAAGAGAACCCTAATCCTTGTAAAGGCTATGAGCCTCATAATAGATGAAATATATCCTGAATGACATTATTGTTAGTGAGCCTTAGTGAATTTGGAACAATCAAAACATTGTCGTTGTATGCTCCTTAGATGTAGCCTAGTGAGGGTAAACAAAGTAAACATTTCTATGTCCTTGTGGATGCTATACTACTTTACTTTTAAATAAATTTTCATAAGATAAAATTGGTTAATATACAATCAAAATTTACATTAAAAAGCATAATAAGTTACCCGTGTAGAGACCCAAATCATGACGTACATAGACATTACATGAATTTTACAAAATGCTTAATACATTACAAAAACATATTCCAAAAGACCGTATTAGGTTATTGTCTTTGGAATCTCAGAATATAATCTTTTAATCATGGTGAATGATATTCAACATCTACCGTAAAGATCCTCCCCTTTGGTTTTCTTAACTAAACCTTTCTTTATATCCTAGGGAAAAGAAAACATAAAAAGGGTGACCTCAAATGCTCAGTAAGACATGAACATAAAATCTAAACATGAACATAAAATCTTGGGCAATGACATAAAACATTGCAGTACAAATGGAATAGATCATAAAATAACATTAATCATGATAAATAACTTGAGAACAAAACATGGAATTGTGGAAAACCATTAAGAACATGTTTTTATTTCAATAGTTTACAAGGCATTGATGCTCAGACCATCATAGTTGACAAATTCCATTACTGAACCATGTTTACTTGCCATTCCAGGCATGTATTACTGAACCGGATTTTACTTACCATTCCAGCCATGTTTATCTCATGAGATATAAATCTTTACCTAATTAATAAGAGGGATATATAGATCACACCCCTCTCATATTGAAATAATGCTTATGTGTGACACAAAACAATCATAAATCATTCATCATAACCCAAAGAATAAAATGGGTTTCATAAACATCATCCCATCGTGAAATAATTCAAATAAAACAAATGGATATCATTTAATAATAATAAAAATCAAACCATGTAAATAATAGAGACATTATACTTGAAACATAATCATACTAAATAATTTCATCTTACATGGGAAATAGTTTTGATAAAACACTTGAAATGAATTCTTGAGGAAAATATCCTTTCTTTTTCAAAATCATTTTCTTTTCATAGGATACCATGTAATTTTAAAAGAAAGGGAATTTGTTTAAAATAATCATGAAATCATGTAGAGGAAGATTCATGAAAATAAGGCGTTATGGAACTGTACAAATCTGTTAATGCCGTATAAGTTAAAATAAACATTCTCCTCATACTTTTAACTGAATAGTAAAAAAGTTCCTCGTATGGTAAACAAAATAAATATTCCTTACATAACCCAAAGTAAAAGACAAAAGGGGTAAAAATTACTTTAAAAATAAATGGGAAAATATTTTACGCTTTATGAAAAACATTTTAATGGACAAGGATGAAAAATATCACCCTAGTAAATACTTACGAATAAATAATCTCGGATAGGAACGAGATTGGAATAATTATCCCTTACCTTATGTCAAATTTCTTATGTATGTGTTTATGACTCTTTTATAGTGGTTTTAAACATATTATTAACTTGTAACAGAACCATAATAGTATTTATGTTATCATATTTGATTCACTTATGACTTTATATTACCCGTTCATTTGTCAATTCGATGTTAATGTAACGTTTTGTGTAAAATCATTTCATTTATCATCCATGTTTTGACATGTAATTATTCATATGATTACTTAGATCATTATTAATTACTTCTAGAATGTAAATCATGATTTATATATAATATATATTCAGAATATACATATATATAATAGATCGATAAATGGAAGGAAATACACCATTCATGGAGACGGTAGGTCGTACGTATGCATGAACGCTATTTCTGTTTCCTAAATAAATTGAATTGTAGTAAGTAAATAACATATACATAAGTCCAGTATCATTAATATGTCATATATTTCCGGATTATTTATTATATATACTTTATAATCATTATTTATTGGATAACATGGATAATGACTCTCATCACGTCATGGAGATGGTAATCTGTACATACGCACGAGCGATGATATCGTTCCCATAATTATTGAATGGAATTATAATGGATGATATAATATCTCAGAATTAGTATCATATAATAATATTCATATATAGTTATTATTTACACCATTATACCCATCCATGTAAGGTGGTGGCGGAAAAACAGATTACACCACAGCATAGAGACGGTATTCCGTACGTACGCACGCGCAGTTATTTCTTTTTCTGTAGGATGGATAGAAGGTGAAATATGGTTGGTTCATATTTATAATAACATATAATTATATGATTGATACTGATGTTATTAATTTATAATGAAACAACATAATAAGAGGATGTAGAAGAAGAGATGAATTTGAATGAATCAGTAAAAGATATTACCTCTTCTTCGATGCGCCTCTTCTAAAACTCCTCTTAGGGCACAAAATATGGTCTTTGAATAAGAACAGGACCTCTAAAATGTTTCCAGGGGAGTGGAGAAGAGAAATGGTCAGGGTTTCACTGAGATTTAAGGCTCAATGTGGTGTGAGGTGGAGGGGGATGAGGTTTCTCTTTTATAAGAGAGGAGAGGGGCACTTTTGGAAACCTCTAAAATATTGATTTTTAATAAACTCATTCCCCATATAAAAACCTCAAAAAATTACTAAAATCAGAATATTAGATGAAATAGGGTTGTAATATCAACAAATAAGATTTATACGTGTTGGTAATTTATTTTAAACCTTATCAACTAGATTTATCCTTATTTAATCTATTTAAGTTTATTTATGATAATAAAATTCTAAATTATAAATTGTTATAAATAAATACTTATGTGTTGTAAATTGTCCATAACAGGAAACTTTATGACATTTTCGACCATATAAATTTCAACTTATTATTTTTAAATATTTTTGTGATTTTTAAAAAATTTAATAATATGTTATGTTTCTGAAATAACAATAGTATCAATTTTGACACTATTCATTTATTTGAATTTAAATAAAATCCAAACAAAGGATAAATTCAATAAAAAATATTTAATACATTATTAACATGAAAAATCCATCTTAAAAATTCACAGAGAATATTAATTTGTTCATATAACATTTATTTTAATATCTTCAAAACTATTTACTTTATATTTCCCTTAATAAAATAATTACTATAACATTTTTGTAATATTATTTAACATTATTATATTTGGCATAAAAATTAAAAATAAAATACTATGTGCCAGATAAATCTAATATATTTTATAGGAATACTTTTACTTGAAATTTATCATCTAAAAATCACAACATTTAAATTGTTATATTTATTAAATAATGAAGTTCAAAACTTTGACACCATTTAAAATAAAATAATATAAGTGTTATAATAATATTTATAAGGCTCCAAATGGACAAATATTCGACCATTGGATAATTATTGATTACATGTTCACGACCAATATGTCTTGGTCAGGTTTGTTTGGGCCTTTAATCGGTATTATTAGTTTAATAAAAACTATATTATTGATTTTTCACTAAATAAATAATTTCTGCATCATTAATGTATAAGCTATTAAGGTAATTATATATTTCTTAAAAATTATAAATAAATTACCTTGATAAATAAAAACATTTTATCTTTTAAATGAATATTTATAACCGATTTTATATTCTTTATAACCTTATATTAAAAATAATTTAATTATTAAAGTTTGAGTGAGACATATTTCACTTTCATTAAATAAAATAAATTAAAGGTCCTAATCACATACCAGTGGATTCTAATAAATATAATTTTGACCCAGGTATATTTTAGGATGAAATATAATTATCCAATTATATTATGACAAGTTTTATGGTATTTTTATTATATTATTTTTACCCTTAATTACCTAATTTACCTTTAACTTTGGTAAATAAAACTTACCATAGTTACTATTCATAAGGCCAAAAAATAAAAAGTATCCTATTAACATAATTTGGACCTACTGATTCCAAATATGGAATCCATTTTTTCAAAATTCAACACACAAAAGATGCAGTAATTATTTTAAAAGTAATCCCGTTGTCGAAACAAATACAAGTTTTTATTTAAAACATCACAAAAGATTGAAATGTTTTTACATATGAATTCAATGTAAAATTAATGATAATGGCATACATTATATTAAATGGTTAAAATATATTCTATTTATAATTTCAAACCATTAAATATTATAATTTAACCATATAAATTATCTTAATGAAAAAAGTTGTATTTAAATAAAATTTATCGTGTTTTTACTAGTCATCAAAATATGAACGTTATCTGAAAAATAACAAAACATAATCCAACATAAATGATTATATCCAGATTCATATGAAAAAGTTTATTTTTTAAAATTGAACTTATAAACTTGTTAAAAATTATATTTAAAATGGGTGTGTCTTCAAAAGGTGGAAAAACTCCATTTTAAAAAAATATATTTATTTTTCCTGAAAATTTAATTTTGTTCTCATACCATGTTCTAGAATATGTGTAAGATAAATTATTATGTCAAAAAAATAAAAATATAGTTAATACTATTCATAACAGCTAGTTCATAGTAATATTATAACAATATATCATTGTTTAGTGAAACTCAGAATTGTGTACAACACACGCTATTGAGGAAGGTCGCTCTTGCGTGTAATGAAAGCCAAGTCAGGGTTACGTATAGGGAAATCTTCCTTTGGTGTTTCGTATAACATACTCAAAATATAGTTCAGTTTTACCTTTATCAAAATCTATACTTGGTGTTGTGTAAAATGAATTTTATTCAAAAGAACTTGAAATTGTGTGCATCACAAGCCAAGAATAGTGTTGCAGATACTTCAAGCTAATACAATGTTGTATATATAAGAAGATAATCTTTGTGAAGCGTACAATAAAAGACATCAATGAATTTAAAAATAATAATTCTCATAAAATCTTGGGGTGTTACATTCTACCTCCCTTAAAATGAATTTCTCCCTCGAAATTCGTCAGGGTTATAAATGTTTTTCTACATGGAAATTTTTTCATAGAAACCCATATCGTAAAAAGTAATATTAAATCATAATTTTAAAAAGGAACATTAGAAACATAATGGACACCCAAAGTAACTCATCAATGGGTTTCCACATAGGAGAATATAGGTGAAAATATGGATATGGAAGAGAAATTTAACCATCATGTTTGGATGATGAGTGAAAGGGAACATAGCTATGAAAAATCCAACAATCAAAAAGCTATAAATTTTTGATGATATAAGGTACCATCTAATTCATCAGATATGGGGGAACTATGACAAAATGTTTTTTTTCAAAATCATTTCCCTAATGTGGAAGAAATTTTGAATTAAAATAAATTCATACTTGATTTTTGTACAATCTCACTGTTGTTTGTGCCTTGAATAATTTCCACATCATCTTTTAAAGAAATGAAGATGAATTTTTCTTCCGTGAAGTGTTAGCAGATGATACGACAAAATGATAGGTCATTCTATATGTCTCAAACATAAGGTTAGAAAATTTTATATAGATAATTCCATCTTATAGTGAGATTAATCATATATGGTTCTAAAAATAGACTTATACTTCATCTATCATACCTATTAATAAAATAAAACTATTATTTACTAACCAGGGACATCTTGTAGGCCAGTGGTAGGCGATAAAGGCTTGTCACACTTTGGTTCTGGGTTCGATTCCTGCAACCTTGTCTGACGCGACGGGTTGTCGCCCGTCCTGAAGGTTGTCCTTTTTCTAAAACTACACTATAATAACCTTCCAAAAATAATATCAAATAAAGGTTATATCATTGAACAATATTATCTTATATCCAGCATAATCCATTTCAAAACATTAGGCTTATCCAAAATACTTCTATCCAAGATCATAGTATAAGGAAAATGATTAGTAGAAATGTCATCAAACAAGCATGTCAATACTATCATTTATACCCCGTATAACATAAGATATATCTTGTTGGTTACATTACAAACATGTGAATACCTTAATCTTGTATTCTATTGAAACATTAATTACCATATAACCTTATTGAAAACATAAATGCTGTCAAAAGAAAAATCATTCCACATACCAAAATCCCAAAATTTCTATATACTCAAACCATGATATCACATTGTCCTTATATTTGTCATGAGATCATTAATAATATCAAACATATTATTTTCTCCTTATCCCTTCCTTATGCGCATATCATCTGCTTTACAAAAAAATTTCAATCACTTTTCATGGTTACTGATACCACATTCTTATGGAAAACCACAATGGACCAATACGTAGATATTCCAATATACCATTAATGTATGTCAACAAAATTATTCTTTAATTACAATAAATAAACCATTCAATCCATCATATTCAATGATTGGCATAGAAGAGTCCCTTCTATGATTTAGAAGTATCCTCTTAGGTTAGGGCATTGAGTTGGGTATTGACCATGTTCTCCACAGATAAGACATTGAACTCCATAACATTCTGTCACACTATGACCCTTTTCCCAACATAGATAACATCTTCCCCTCCATTTGAGGAATTCCTCAAGGTTCTTATTCCATTCTTTAGAAATCTCAATCTTCTTTTCTTTATTCTCCTCACCATGCGAACATGCATAAAATTATATCTTCCTCTTATTTGATGAATTATGAATATCACTAATGTTCATCTAGTTAATCATATACTGCGATGTATTATTCGGAATTAACATAATATCTTTCTTTCTAAACATTATGCAGTTTATCTACTCATTATCACCAATTTTTTCATTAGATTCAATGTTAACCAAATTCCTTCTGGTTCCATCCATTAACTAAAACTAGGAACCATCGTGTAAGAAACAGTTAAAATAATTACGAACTTCATAATCATAAAAAATCACTTATAGGATGTATAACTTATGACAAATTCATTAACATATAACAGCTTAGGTTCACCATAGATGATTGTCAACATAATTCTAGGATTGTAAAATATAGTTATACTAGACCTTATGGACATCCCTAGACATACCATAGAAATATCTCTAGGGATCTCACTAAAGTATTCACATCCTAGTTTCCAAAGGTTAACTAATCTCTTGCTCTGTTACCAACTGTAATGACCCAAAGATTGACGTACACAGAAATTACATTAATTTTTTGAAATACTTAATACATGAAAAAAACAGATGCCCAACGATCGTATTAGTTTAGTGTGTTTGGAAACTCATAACATAATATTCTAATCATGGTGAAAGATCGTTAACATCTCCCATACCGATCTTCCCCTTTGGTTTTCTTACCTAAAACAATTCATTATATCTTGGGGAAAAGAATACATAAAAAGGGTGAGCTAAAATACTTATTAAGGGTAAACATGGAGAATATAAAACAATCCCTAAACATTTGAACGTAAAAACATGAACATAAAATCTAAACATCAAAATCTATGACAATGACATTAAACATGGCAGTACATAAGGAATAGATCAAAAGGGAACATTAATCATAATAAATAACATGAGAACAAAACATGGAATTGTGTAAAACCATTAAGCACATGTTATTATTTCCATAGTATCCAAGCCATTGCTTCCAAGACCATCATAGTGGACAAAGTCCATTACTGAACCACGTTTACTTGTTGTTCCAGCCCTGTATTACTGTACCCGATTTTAATTTCCGTTCCATCCATGTTTCTCTCATGAGATATAAATCTTTTCTGAATGCATTGGAGGGAGATATAGGTCCCACCCATCTCATATTGAAATCATTATTACGTGTGCCAAAAAACAATCTTAAATCATTCATCGTAACCTAATGAATAAAATGGGTTTCATTAAAATCATCCCATCATGACATAATACATATAAAAAGTGGATATCATTTCATCATAATAAAAATATAACAATTTAAATAATAGAGACATTATACTTGAAACATAATCATACTAAATAATGTCATCTTAGATGGGAAATAGTTTTGATAAAACACTTGAAATGAATTCTTGAGGAAAATATCCTTTCTTTTTCAAAATCATTTTCTTTTCAAAAGATGACATGTACTTTTAAAAGAAAAATATTTTGTTGAAAATAATCATGAAATAATGTAAAGGATGATTCATGAAAATAAGGCTTTATGAAACCATAAAAATATGTTCACGCCATATAAGTTAAAATAAACATTCTCCTCGTACTTTTAACATAATATTCAAAAAGATCCTCGTATGGTAAACAAAAGAAACATTCCTTCCATAACACAAAGTAAAAGTCAAAGAGTGGTAAAATGGCATTAGAAATACATGGAAGAATATTAAACACTTTATGAATAACATTTTTATGGACAAGGATGAAAAATATAACCCCAGTAAATACTTACGAATAAATAATCTCAGATAAGAATGATATTGGAATAATTATCCCTTACCTTATGTCGAATTTCTTCTATATGTGCCTGATACTCTTGTATAGTGGGTTTAAATATATTATTAACTTTTAACAGAACAATAACATTATTTATGATATCATATATGATTCACTTACTATAACGCCCGACCCTAGTTATCCAGAGTCGATGCATTATTACATAACATTGGCATGATAACAGAAGATCAATTCTCGAACGAACGATTAGTTTAGTAGCCTTAGAATCACTAGATACATCTATAAAGTTTACATTACATCATAAAATGAAAACTACAACAACATAGTATCCATAGTCCACCCTCATATCCCCTCGGACTACCCCTGCAGGTCAGTCATAAAGTACTTCTTCACATCCTAGGAAAAATAAAACATAGAAAGGGGTGAGCTCAGATGCCTAGAAAGGATAACAATATAGCGGAAACATTCATAAATAATCAAAAACATTTAAGGCAATGTAGAATTAAAACAAAATCCATTTAAACATGAACTTCAACATAATATGGCAGAAATAAAGTGAAATAATTCCATTTACTTATTCACATGGATATTCTAATAATTGAATAATCACATGCAGTATCAATGAACAGTTTCATAAAAGATGGAATTCATAATGAAAGACTATCATAACCACATAATAAAGGCCTTGTGCAAAGACTACAAATAAGATTTTGTCAAGCCCCTGTTCCAAGACACCAGTTTGTCTCCTGAGGCCTACTGATGCATCAAAGAGCTATAGAGGGCACCACCTGTCATTTATTATGTCCAATGCATTCCTCATATGAATAGGTTTAAACATAACATAAACATTCGTATTAAAACTAGTATACGAAAAGTGAATACTTTTTCCATAAACAATGAATGGTATAAAAATAACACATCCACAGTCAATAATATCACAGAACCTTCAATATAATATGGATGTTTTGTATCATAATATATCAACTTCAAATAAACTTAAAATCCATCAAAGGTTGTTGACATAGATGAAATCTAACCTATTTGAGAGAAATATCTATTTTTTTAAATCATTTAAATGTCACATAATAATAAAATGAAAAATTTACTTCAAAAATATTCTTATAAGATTGTAAGGGAAGAATTGATGATTTCATAATGGCGAAAAATAACAGCACCCGCCGTATAAGTTAAAAAAGACATTCTTACCTTATTTTTGTCGAAAAGGTTAAAAGGACCTTGTTTTGAAAAAGACGGAAATATTCCTTAAAAACAACTTTTAAAAATTCATCAAGGGTATAAATGACATTAAACCATAGTCTATAAATTAGTAAGAATGATTTGAAATACATTTTTAATAATCATGGATGTGGATGATAAAGAGGTCCCAGTAGATAATTAGGTATAAACAACCTTGGATGATGAAGAGATTGTGAAATAAACCTTTACCTTGTACTTTTCCTTGGTCGAGGGAAGGTTAAACAACTTTATAATGGTGAAATAATTGTTATTAAATTAATCAGGATTCATATACATTAATATGATATCATATATGATCTTTTAACATTGCTTGGTTAATAATATCATAGTATTATCGTCATTTCGGGTGTTCACTTACTCATTTTATTTTATATGTTTTGTTACATAATCCGCACATTTTATCCATAGGTTGTATCTTATTCATATACAGAATGATTTAAAGTCCTTAAAAATTATTTTTGATTATAAAATTAGAATTATACATGAATGTATATGATGGGGAATTAATCTCATCGCGTTCGTGGAGACGATAATTCGTACGTACGTACGAGCGACAATATCATTATTTTGATATTAAAATAATATACAATTTGATGGTGTATCATATATAAAGAATCATTATGATGTTATATTTATTATTTACATGAATTTCACATCATTGTTATACCCATCCAAATAATTATGTATTGAATAACAATTACACCGCGACGTGGAGACGGTAAGCCGTACGTATGCACGTATGATGACATGTCATTCAAAGGATAGATAGAATACTGAATATAGTTGTACCATATTTATAATACCATCATAGTATATAGAAGATACTAGAGTTATTATTGTAGAATGTAAATAACAAAGAAAGAAAAAATGGAAGATGAAAGGAACTTGAAAGAGGGTGGTGAAATCATTAACTCTTCTTCGGGTTATTCCTTTTGATTTGATCAAAAGGGCTCCGTAGGGAGGATTTACGACTAAAGGAAGGCCTCGAGGATAAATTGAGGATAGTTGGGGGGGATATCTGGGTAGGGTTTTGATAAACCAAAAGGCTTTGAAGGTATGAATATGAGAGAAGGGGAAGTTCCCTTTTATAAGAGGGGTGAGAGAAACCTTAGGAAAAACATAAAATATTATTTTATAAAAAATTCATATTCAGTTTATAATGGCTCCAAAGTGACTTATTTAAAGGATAATGAGGTTATGGGTTGAAATACTTTCAACCAATAGATTTTAGACAGGTTTGCATCATTATATTAACCTTATCATTTATATTTAACTCTTAGTTAAATAGTTTAACATTTATCACGTCTCTTTGTATTTTTATATTATATGGTTCATAAACATACTATAATAAGCCAAGAGAACCCCAGGTGGTTCATTATTAATATATATAACCTTATCTAAGTAATTTGGCTGAAACTTAGATTTTTAGGAATAGAATATCAATTAATAATATAATATTTGTTTTAAATAATCCTTTATGTCAATTCTAACAATATTTAATAATTAATTTTTGTTAAAGTTATAGAAACTTTATTAATTCTAACTAAATTAATTTAATCAATCATAACATGTCATATTAACCTATAAAATTTATGTAATTCATAAATAGTCTGAAATTACATTTATTTGGATATTTATAATAAAAATTATTTTAATATTTCATTAATTATGTAATTACTGCATCACTATGGTGTCATAAATAAATTAACTTATTTAAGGTCTAAAAATAATTTATAAAATACCATTATTTACGAAATCTTTTTATCTTCCTAATGAATACTTATAATAGAATGTATCTTTTGTTTAGCCCTATATTAAACATTTTTTATTTATTAAACATTGATTTTAACTCTTTTAACTCTTCTTGGAATTAAATAATAATAAATGTCATTATCTAATCTATGTGGAGCAAAGAGCTTAATTTTTTATTCCTAAGGTTGTATTTGGTCGAATTATACTAATCCAATCGAATTAGGACATGTGTTAGGGTAATAATAATATCATTTTTACCCTTAATTACCCAATTCCCATTTAACCGTGGTAAATAAATGTAAAAAGTTACTATTCATCAAAAAATTTATCTTATTGAACAAAATTTTACACCTTGATATAAACAGTGTCTCTAGGATTTTTGAAATTCCACTTACTGAAGTGGTAAAATTATGTTTTATTTGAATTTTCAAATTCTTCTAGGAGATTGGTAAAAGACGGTGAAAAGTTCAATAAAATTTTTATATATCTTAAATTATTATAAAATGACTCCAATAAATTACATTGAACTTATATAGGTATTATGTATCTATTTTGAACTAAAATAAATTTAAATAAAATAAGTAATTATAAAAATTCAGTTTTAAACTATAACTCAGTGTTTTTTCAAAATTCATCAAAAATTGAATGTTTTTAGTAAATTACCAAAAAATTACCCTAAGATAATTTTGATATTCCGAATCAAAAAATGAAGTCCATTTTGAATGATAAAATTTATAAAATTTCAAAAAGAGGGTATTAATATTCATAACATCTAGTTTGATTGGTTATGGTGTGTTAGAACTCGATGTTACGTACAACACAAGATACTATATTATTCAAAGTGAAACGTGCTATGGAAGCTTGGGGTGTTATATTCTCACCTCCTTCAAATAATTTCATCCTCTAAATTTCTTGACTATTACTGCATAAAAAGAATTGGGAGGTTCTTCATCATAAGTTCCTCAGGTTCCCACAGTGCCTCTTCCATCTTATGGTTTCTCCATAGAACTTTTACCAGACTAGTCGTCGGGTTTCTCAACACTCGTTCTCTGGTATCAAAAAACCTTACGGGCTCTTCGCAATAAGATAGATTAGGTTCCAGTTCTTCTTCCTCATACGTGAGTACATGAGTTGGGTCAGGAATGTATTTTCTCAACCATGATACATGAAACACATCGTGAACTTGGGAGAGATTTGGTGGCATTGCCAAATAGTAAGCTACTTCCCCAACATGTTCTATAATTTCAAAAGGTCCGATGTACCTAGGACACAATTTACCTTTCTTACCGAAATGTATAACTCCCTTCCATAGGGATACCTTCAAGAAAAAAATGATCTCCAGCCTAAAATTCCAAATCCTTCCTTCAGTTGTCAGCATAGATCTTCTGCCTACTTTGAGCTGCTTTGATGTGGTTTTGGAATACCTTCACCTTTTCCATCGTTTCCTCCACCAGTTTGGGACCTACAAGTTTTCTTTCACCAATGTACTCCCAATAGGTTGGTGTGAGACATATCTTTCTATATAACACTTCATATGGAACAATCCGAATACATGAATGGAATCTAATGTTTTATGAAAATTTTACCAGAGTTAAATATTGATCCCACATACCTTAAAAGTCAAGTGAGAATGTTCTCAACAAGTCTTTTAGGGTTTGAATAGTCTGTTATGATAGTCTATCAGTTAGAGGTTGGTAGGTCATGCTCAATCAAAGTTCAGTATCCAAGGCCTTCTGAAGACTCTTCCAGAATCTTGAAGTAAAATGTGGATCACAATCAGAAACAATTGATAGAGGTACTCCATGAAGTCTCACAACTTCATTAATACATAGTCTTTCTAGACGTTCAAGTGTTAGATCTTCTCTTATATCAAGAAAATGTGCTAACTTGGTAAGACGATCAAAAATGACCCATATTTCATCAATCCTTCTAGGAGTCTTTTGTAGCCCCATGAAAAAATCCATCGTGATATTATCCCATTTCCACTCATGTATGGAAAGAGGTTGCATAACTCCACCAGGCTATTTCCTTCTATGTTTCACTTGTTGAAAAACCATACATCTTAACAAAAAATCAGCAATCTCCCTCTTCATGTTTTCCCACCAAAAAATGTTCCTTCAAATCTTTGTAATTTTTTGTGCTCCAAGGGTGTATAGAGAAATTAGAACTATGAGAATTGTCCAATAATTCCCTTTTTAAATCAGGTATATCAGGAACACAATGTCTCTTCCCAAATTTGAAAATTCCATCTTCATACACAATGTCACTCAATATCCCATCATTCACAGCTTTAATCTTCTTTTTAAACACTTCATCATTGGTCTGAGAACTATTTATCCATTATAGTAAAGATGGTTTGGAAACCGTTTGAAAATGTATTGAGGTTTCACCTTCCATGGTGATCTCCATATCCATCTTTTGCTAGATCCATATATATAGGATCCTTTTCAACTCTCATCTTGTTCAAAACTCCATGATCCTTTCTGCTCAAAGAATCTGCCACCTTATTTGACTTCCCCAGGTGGTAGTGTATCATGAAATAATAATCCTTGAGTAGTTCACGCCATATCCTTTGCCTTGGGTTGAGTTCTTTCAGTGAGAAAATATACTTCAAACTCTTCTGATCGATATATATCTCACATTTTTCACCACAGAGATAATGACTCCATATATTCAAAGCAATGATTACGTTAGCTAACTCAAGATCATGGGTAGGATAGTTTTTCTCATGAATTTTCATCTATCGTGATGCATAGGAAATTAATCTATCATTCTGTATAAGGACACAACCAAGCCCTTTCTATGATGCATCACTATAAATAATGAACCCATCATTCTCCGATGGTAGAGTAAATGTAAGAGAATTGACTAATCGTTTCATCAGTTCTTCAAAAAATTCGTCACACTCTTTTGTCCAAATAAATTTAACCTCTTTATGTGTGAGCTTCATTAATTTGTTAGGCAATTGGGAAACATTCTAGTCAAAATTCCGATAATAGCCTGCTAAACCAATAAAACAGTGTACCTTAGTCATACTCACTAGTGCTGGCCATTCATTTATTACCTTGGTCTTAGAAGGATTAGTAGAGATTCCATCCTTATAGACAATATTTCCAAGAAAAGAGATCTCATGAATCCAGAATTCACATTTTCTAAACTTCCCATATAATTCATGTCTTCTAAGAGTCTTCAAGATAATGCGCAAGTTATTTTTTTGATCATCGTATATTTTAGAGTATACCAAGATATCATAAATAAATACCACCACAAAATCATCGAGATATTCCTTGAAAACTCTATTCATTTGATCCATGAATATAGAGGTTGCATTAGTCAGCCCAAAAGTAATTACTGTAAACTCATAATGCTCGTACCTGGTTTGGAATGCTATCTTCGGAATGTCTTCCTTCTTCACACACAACTGATGATATCCAGATCGAAGTTCTATCTTTGAAAAGTTTTGAGCTCCATGCAGTTGGTCAAATAAATCATCAATGCGAGGTAGGGGATATTTTTTCTTTATTGTTATAGCATTAATTTCCCTATACTCGATACATAACCTCATAGATCAATCTTTCTTATTAACGAAAAGGACAGCGGATCCCCATGGAGAAACACTAGTGGGAATAAATCCCTTATTACTCAATTCCTCCAGTTGTTTCTTTAGTTCAACTAATTCCACAACGGCCATTCTATAAGGGGTTTTCGATATAGGCCTTTAACTAGGAATTAAATCAATGGAATACTCAATTTCTCATTCGGGAGGTTGTCCAGGTAAATCTTCTAGAAACACATCTACAAATTCATTCACAATAGGTACATCCTCTATTTGAACATTCCTTTCCTCATCCATAGTTATTCCATTCACTTCCTCCTCGATAATTGAATTTAGTTGAGCTGCTGGGGGTGGATCTAGATAAGAATCAGGTGGTGATGATTTTGCTCTAATGATAAGGTGTTCTTTATCATCATCATCAAAACTCATAACCTCCTTCTTCTTACAAAAAATGTACGCATCATGGTCCAAAAGTCAATCTATACCTAGGATTATATCAAATTCAATCATGGGTGTGATGATTAGATTAGTAGATAAAGATCATTTATGTGCTCTAATGGGGACTGATTCACAAAACATTAATGCAATGATAATTCCCTTATGAATTTTTATTGAAAACTCCCTTCTAAAATAAAATTTGAAATATCTAATTTTTTTAGCAAACTAGGAAGCTGTGAAACAATGTGATGATCCAAAATTAAATAATGCATTTTATAAACTTGAGGAAACCATTAAATTACCTTCCACCACGTCTTTCATAGATTCTACCTTAGCAGTAGTGATAGTATATGCTTGGCCTTGATCCCTTGGACATTTCTGAGGTAAGTTCCCCTGACGTTTAGGATATTCATTTTCATAATGTCCTATCTCCCTGAAATTGTAGCATTGAACATCGGTAGCTTCTTTCTTCCCCTTGCAATCACGAGCTTGGTGGCCTTTTTCACCACACTTGTAACGGCCTCACATTCCCATCAAGAAAGTATCAGGGTGTTTCTTCCCACATTTACTGTAGGATGGATATTCAACTTTTTCCTTCTTCCCCTTATTTCCATTCCCAGAGTGATTAGCAGATCACTTATTCTCTTTCTTTTCTTTAAAGTCATATGACTTAGAGAATTACTTTTCTGTCTAGATAGCACATGAGACAATGCCTTCGTACGACGAGAAGGATTGTGAGAATAATGCTCGACAATGAAATGTTTTTAACCCATTACTGAAATTATCAATCTTACTTCTTGGGTTAAGTATATAATCTATTACATACCTCGCTAACCTTGTAAAGTTAGCCTCATACTTTGCGATATTCTCATCATCCTTTTGTCTCAGACTCAAAAATTTCCATTCCATATCTTCTCAATTGTCATGAGGAAAGTATTTATCTAATAAAAGCTCATTGAACTCCCTCCATTCCATATTTGATACTTCATAATCCTCCTTTGTGTTTTGAATCAATTACCACCATTGGTCATCATCTCCAGTGAGGTGGTAAACTACCATGATATCTTTTTCACTTTCACTACTCCCCAAGGCATGGAATATTTTCTCTATGGAATTTATCCACTACTCAGCTATTAATGGATTTGTACTCCCATTTAATGTTGGTGGTTTTTTCCTAATGAAGCGATCTAACAATGATCATCCACGCTACGGATCTGGCTGCTCCATACGTGTACGGTTATTATTCATAACCAGAGAGAGTTGTCCCAATATGGTGATAAGATGATCAGCACCAGTTGCATCACCAACTCCACTATAATTATCTTGATCAGGAGGGAAATACCTACATGGAGTGAATTCATTGATACAGTTTCCATTCCTTCCACTAGGCGCCATTTCTAAACAATGGCATAAACTAGATTAGTTTATGAATCGAAATACATAATTCCAAACATGTAAAACACTTAACATAAATTGAACAATTCATGGACATAAAAATGTTTTCTTTGAGGAAGTATAAACCCATAAACCCTTCATAATGGGTTTTAAAGAAAATGATAATTATCCTAAGCATATCCCCTGAGAGTGTCGTAACCAAGAGTGCATCAAATCCCATTGTCGTGCACCAGTTCTTGTTCGATTCTAGCCCAAAGTGGTGTTTTCAGGGTTTATCCCACTGTACATCAATACCAGAGCCGCCACTACTAGATTCTATCCAGATATGGATGTATTGCACGAAAAAATCACAAAATCTATACAATAACAAAATTCTAGGAAGTTCTTCAATACTAATCCTCAAAGTCTGTCTTAGGTATATGTGATCTAATCAGAGTTAATATAAATCTAGATTCCAAGGTTTTTACTAAAACTCCTCAGATACCAACTGTAATGCCCCGACCCCAGTTACCCAGAGATAGTGAATTATTACATAACATTGGAATGATAAAAAAAGATCAAGTCTCAAAATAACAATTAGTTTAGTAGACTTGGAATAACTAGATACATTCATAAAGTTTACACTACATCATAAAATGAAAACTACCACAAAATGTTCCCCATAGTACACACTCATATCCCCTCAGACTATCCCTATAGGTTAGTCATAAAATACTTCTTCACATCCTGGGAAAAATATAACATAGAAATGGGTGAGCTCATATTCCCAGTAAAGATAAGAATATAGAGGAAAAATTCATAAATAAGCATAAACATTTAAGGGAATGAATAACTAAAAAAATCCATTTAAACTTGAACATCATCATAATATGGCAGAAATTAAATGAAATAATTCCATTTACTTATTCACATGTATATTATACTAATCGAATAATCAATTGAAATATCAATATCCACTTTCATAATGATGGAATGCATAATGCCAGACTATCATAACCACATAGTCAAAGACATATGCCAAGAATACAAATAAGATTTTGCCAAGGCCTTGTGCCAAGACACTAGTATGTCTCATGAGACCTACCAATGAACCGAGGAACTATAGAGGGCTCCACCCGTCACTTATTAAGTCTAATGCATTCATCATAGGAATATGTTTAAACATAACATAAACATTCGTATTAATACTACCATATGAAATGTGAATACTTTCTCCATAAACCATGAATGGTATACAAATACCACATCCATAGTCAAACAGATCACAAAATCTTCAATACGATATGGAGGTTATGTATCATAATAAATAAACTTTAAATAAGCTTAAAATCCATCAAAGGTTGTTTACATAGATGAAATCAAAACTATTTGAGAGAAATATCTCTTTATTTTAATTCATTTGAAATTAAAATAAATATAAAAGAAAACATTTACATTAAAAAAATTATTATAATCATGTAAGGAAAGCTTTGATGATTTTATAATGGCAAAAAATATCTGCACCTACCGTATAAGTTAAAAAAATACATTCTTGCCTTAATTTTGTCGAAAAGGATAAAAAGGACCTTGTTTGGAAAACAACAGAAAGATTCCTTTGTAAAAATATTATGAAAGTTAAAAAAGGGTATAAATTACTTTAACCCATAGTCTATAAAATAGTATGAATGATTTTAAATAAATTTCTAAGAAACATGGATGTGGATGATAAAGAGGTCCCAGTAGATTATTACGTATAAACAACCTCGAATAATGAAGAGATTGTGAAATAAACCCTTACCTTTTACTTTTCCTTGGTCAGGGAAATGTTAACCTCCTGTAAAATGGTTAAATAATTGTTATTAAATTATATAAGAATCATATACATTAATAATATATCATATATGATCTTTTAACATTACTTTGTTAATAATATCTTAGTATTATCATCGTTTTGGGTGTTCACTTACTTGTTTTATTTTATATGTTTTGTTACTTAAGACACGCTTGTTATCCATAAGTTTTATCTTATTTATATCCAGAATGATATCATGTCCTTAAAAATTATTTTTGATCATCAAATAAGAATTAGACTTGAATGTATATGATGGTGAATGAATCTTATTGCGTTCGTGGAGATGGTAATCTGTACGTATGCACGAGCGACAATATCATTCTTTTGATATTAAAATAATATATAATTGGATGTTTTATCATATATAAAGAATCATTATCATGTTATATTTATTATTTACATGAATCAAACATCATAATTATACCCATCCAAATAATAATTTATTGAATAACAATTACCCCACGACGTGGAGATGGTATGTCGTACGTACACACATATGGTGACATGTCATTCAAAGGATAGATATAATACATCATATGGTTGTACCATATTTATAATAAAATCAAAGTATATAGAAGATACTGGATTTGTTATTTTACAATGGAAATAACAAATAAAAAAGCAGTGGAAGAAGAAAGGAACTTGAAAGAGGGTGGTGAAATCATTACCTCTTCTTCAAGTTATTCCGTTTGATTTGATCAAAAGGGATCCTTAGGATGAATTTATTACTAAAGGAAGAACTCTAAAATGAAATGATGGAAGTTTAGAGGATATTTGGGTAGGGATTGGACGATCCAAAAGGCTTTGAAGGTATGAATATGAAAGAAGGGGGAGTTCCCTTTTATAAGAGGGGTGAGGGGCACCTTTGGAAAAACTTCCAATAATATTTTATAATAAATTTGTATTCTGTTGATAATGGCTCCAAAGTGACTTATTTTGAGGCTAAGGTGGGGATGGGTATAAATACTTTCAAACAATAGATTTTAGATAGGTTTGGGTCACTATATTTACCTTATCATTTATATTTAACTCTTAGTTAAATAGTTTATCAGTTACCATGTCTCTTTGTATTTTTATATTATATGGGTAATAAACATAATATAACAAGACTTGAGAACCCCACGTGGTTCATTATTAGTACATATAACCTTATATAAGTAATTTGGTCGAACCTTATATTTTTAAGAATATAATATCAATTAATAATATAATATTTGTTTTAAATACCCCTTTATGTCAATTTTAACAATATTAAATAATTGATTTTTGTTAAATATCTAACAAATTTATTAATTCAAAATAAATTCATTTAATCAATAATAACATGTCATATTAACTTATAAATTTTTTTTAATTCATAAAAATTCTCAAATTACATTTATTTGGATATTTATAATATCAATTATTTTAATATTTCATTAATTAGGTAATTACTGCATCACCATTGTGTCATAAATAAAGTAAATTATACAATGTATAAAAATTATAAATAAAATACCATTATATAGGAAATAGTTTTAGATTCCTAATGAATATTTATAATCGAATTTATCTTTTTTATTACCCTATATGAAAAATGTTTTATTTATTAAACAGTGATTTTAACTATTTTAACTCTTCTTTGAATTAAATAATAATAAATGTCCTAATCTAATCCAAGTGACCAAAGAGGTTCATATTTTTTTCCTAAGGTTTTTTTTGGTCAAATAATAATTAGGCAATGGAATTAGGACATGTGTTAGGGTAATAATAATATCATTGTTTTCCCTCAATTACCCTATTCACATTTAACCGTGCTAAATAAAATTAAAAAGTTACTACTCACCAATAATTATTTTTATCTTATTGAACCAAATTTTACTATATTAAATTAACCGTGTCTCTCGTATTTTTGAAATTACACTCAAAGAAGTGGTAAAATTATGTTTTATGTGAATTTGCATGTTTTTCTATGAGATTGGTAAAAGATGGTGAAAAGTTAAATAAAATTTTTATATATCTAAAATTATTATAAAATGACTCCAATGAATTAAATTAAACTTATATAGGTATTATGTCTCTATTTTGACCTAAAATAAATTTATGTAAAATAAATATTTATAAAAATTCAGTTTTAAACTATAACTCAGTGTTCTTCACTATTCATCAAAAATTGAATGTTTTCAGAAAAATACCAAAAATTCACCCTAAGCTAATTTTGATATTATGAATCCAAAAATTAAGTCCATTATGAATGATAAAAATTATAAAATTTGAAAAAGTGGGTATTACTATTCGTAACGGCTTGTTTGATTGGTTGTCGTGAGTTAGAACTCGAAGTTGCGTACAACACATGATACTGTATTATTCAATGAGAAACGTATTGTGGAAGCTTGGGGTGTTACACTTACAACTTTATATTACCCGTTCATTTTTCAATTCAATGTTAATGTACCATTTTGGGAAAAATATTTTCATTTATCATCCGTGTTTTGACTTGTAATTATTCATATGATTACTTAGATCATGATTACTTACTTCTAGAAAGTAAAACATGATTAATATATAATATATCTTCCTAATATACATATATATAATTTATCGATAAATAGAAATAAATACACTGTTCATGGATATGGTAGGCCTTACGTACGCATGAACGCTATTTTTGTATCTATATTAAATTGAATAGAAGTAAGTAAATAACATATAAATAAATCCAGTATCATTAATATGTCATATATTTCATTATTATTTTTTATATATACATTATAATCACTCTTGAATGGTTAACTTGGGGAATCAATCTCATAGCGTCGTGGAGACGGTAATCCATACGTACACACGAGTGATGATATCGTTCGCATAATTATTGAATGGAATTAGAGTAGATGATATAATATATCAGAATTAGTATCATGTTATAATAACCATTTATTTTTATTATTTACATCATTATACCCATCCATGGAAGGTGGTGGGGGAAAACAGATAACACCAAGGCATGGAGACGGTATTCTGTACGTACGCACGCACGGTGATTTCATTTTTCGTAGGATGGATAGAAGGTGAAATAGGGTTGGTTCATATTTATAATAAAATATCTATATATGAGTGATATTTATGTTATTACTTTATTATGAAACAACAAAATAAGATGAAGTAGAATAAGAAATGAATTTGAAAAAATCTGTAAAGGATATTACCTCTTCTTTGACGCTCCCCTTCTAATCCTCCTCTAAGGGTACTAAAGTTGGTCTTTTAAGAAGAACAAGACTTATAATATGTTTCTAGGTAAGTGTTGAAGAGAAATGGGTAGGGGTTGGCCGATTTTTAAGGCTCAAAGTTGTGTGACGAGGAGAGGGTGGAGGTTCCCTTTTATAGGAGAGGAGAGGGGCACTTTTGAAAACCTCTAAAATATTAATTTATAACAAACTCAAACCACACTTAAAAACATCAAAAAATAACTCAAATCCAAATATTAGAGGTTATAGGTTTTTAATCTCATAAACAAATAATATTTAGTTATGTTGGAATTTTATTATAAAACTTATCAACTAGATTTATCCTTATTTAATCTATTTAATTTTATTTCTGGTAATAATATTCTAAATTATAAATTATTGTAAATAATTACTTATGTGTCTTGAATTGTCCATAATTGTATACTTTATGACTTTTTCGACCATATATATTTTAATTTATAATTTTTAAATATTTTTGTGATTTTTAAACATTTTATTAATATGTTATGTTTATAAATTAACAATAATGTCAATTTTGACACTATTCATTTATTTGAATTTAAATTAAATCCACACAAATTATATATTCGAAAAAAATTAAATAATAGATTTATAACATGTAATATTCATCTAAAAAATTCATGGAGAATAATAATTTGTTCATATAACATTAATTTTAATATTTTTAGAATTATTTATTTGATATTTTCCTTAATAAAATAATTACTACAACATTTTTGTAATATTATTAAACATACTTTTCTCATGTATAAAAATTGAAAATGAAATACTATGATCTAGATAAATCTAATATCTTCCATAAGAATACTTTTACTCGAACTTATCATCTAAAAATCACAACATTTAAATTGTTATATTTATTAAATTATGAAGCTGACAACTTTGACATCATTTAAAATAAAATAATATAAGTGTCATAATATCATTTATAAGGCTCCAAATGGTTAAATATTAGACCATTGAAGATTTTGGATTACATGTACACGTAAAATAAGTTTTGTTCAGGTTGATTGGGGCATTTAATGGGTATTATTAGTTTAATAAAAACAATATTATTCATTTTTCAATAAATAAATAATTTATCCATCAATAATGTATAATCTATTAATGTAATTATATATTTCATAAAAATTAGAAATAAATTACCATGATATAGAAAAAAAATTTATCTTCCAAATTTGAATTTATAACCTTATTTATATACTGTATAACCTTATATTAAAAATAATTTAATTATTAATGTTGGAGTGAGACATATTTCACTTTCATTTAAATAAAATAAATTAAAGGTATTAATCACATACAAGTGGGTTCTAATAAATATCATTTCGACCCAAGTATATTTTAGGAAGAAATTTAAATATCCAATTATATTATGACAAGTGTTAGGGTAATTTTATAAAATAATTTTTACCCTTAATTACCTAATTTACCATTAACCGTGGTAAATAAAATTTACCATAGTTACTATTCATAAAGCCCAAAAATAAAAAATAGCCTATTAACATAATTTGGACCTACTGATTTCAAATATGGAATCCATTATTCCAAATTCAATACACAGAAAATGTAGTAATTAATTTAAAAGTAATACTGTTGTAAAAAAAACAAGTTTTTATTTTAAACATTGCAAAAGATTGAAATATTTTTACTTATGAATTCAATGTAAAATTAATGATAATGACATAAATTATATTAAAAGGTAAAAATATATTTTATTTATACTTTAAAACCATTCAATATTATAATTTAAACATATAAATTATCTTAATGAAAAAAGTTTTTTTTAAATAAAATTTACCATGCTTTTATTATTCATCAAAATATGAACGTTATCAGAAAAATAACAAAACATTATCCAATGTAAATTTTTATATCATGATTCACATGAATAATTTTATTTTGTAAAATTAAAGTTATAAACTTGTTACAAATTATATTTAAAATGGGTGGGCCTTCAAAAGGTGGAAAAACTCCTTTTTAAAAAAATACTATCTTTACCCGAAAAAAATTATTTTGTTCTCATACCATGTACTATAATATGTTTTAGATGAATTATTATGTAATTAAAATCAAACTTTAGTGAATAAAATTCATAACAGGTAGTTCATAATAATAATATAGCAAAATATCGATGTTTAGTGAAACTCGGTATTGCGTACAACACACGCTATTGAGGAAGGTCGCTCTTGCATGTAATGAAAGCCATGTTAGGGTTGTGTGTAGGGAAAGCTTCCTTTGATGTTGTGTATAACATACTAAAAATATAGTTCAATTATACCTTGATAAAAATCTATACTTTGTGTTGTGTAAAATGAGTTTTATTCGAATGAACTTAAAATTGTTTGCATCAAATGCCAAGAATAGTGTTGTGTATACTACAAGATAATACAGTGTTTCATATAGTGCAAGCTAATTTTTGTGAAGTGTAAAAAAAGATACATCAATGTGATTAAAAAGAATAAATTCTCATAAAATCACTGGTTGTTACATCCCTTATAATAATGAGGTAAAAATCTTATGGGGTAGGATGAGTTTTGAAAATAATATCCATACCATCATTCACCTCGACTCTTCGGTTCTTTAGGTCCATTTCAAATCTACCAATTGATATCATATGGTAGGTTTGTTTTATCAGGATTGTTAGCTCGTACATGGGTTATTCAACTGTTGATGTTAATGATTTAGTCTTATCTTATCATGGTGTTCTGAGGAAAATAGATGAACTTTAAATAAGAAGAATATGTCAGGTGGTATTCGTTGATATGGTGGTATTTATAGAAAAAGTGTGATTTAGTTTAAGGAATCAAAAATTTTACTGACAAAAGCTTTAGTTCAATCAGAGAGGGAAAAGATACAATCACTTAATTATGTTGTAAAAATGATTGAAGAACTCAACATTCCATGTGATTTTGAAACTACTGAGGATGAAGAATCTCCAATAAGGCCAAAAGTGGAAGATGTACATGAAACAACGGAATTGGATTAGAAATTGGGGGATGAAATTATATCTAACGATATTTGGATCCAAGAAATGGAAATTGAGGTCAGCAAGATAAGAGATTTAAATCCATGGATTACCGATTTGACTACTTATCTGAGGGACAAGAATGATTCTCATGATGATAAACTAATAAAGATCTCTCAAATGATTTAAAAAACAAAATTTGATAAAATGAATAGAATTGGAAGATTGATGAAATTCAGAATCTAAAATCCCGAAATGATGATCTTGCTATATAACTATTAGAACTAGTTGAGAAGAACCAAATGTTACAACAAGAAAAATCATGTTGTTCAGATTACGTTTCTTAAGAAAAATTTAAAATAAATGATCAATGTGACAGGTGGATAAGATCACATGTGAATTGAAATATGATATGAGTAGAGGGAAGAATCTCAAGAAATAACATAATGCCCAACATGAATCGAGGGATATTAAGATTCAAAAATTTAGAGAATAGATAGAATCAATGATGATATAAGTGGAGAAAACCAATACTAAAGGAAATCCTAAATTGAAGGATTCTTTGAACTTACTATTTGATTATCCTTCAGTATGTGATGGTGAAGTGAGAATAAAATATGTTGGTTCTGAAGAGGTACATGAACATATTTTATTATCTCAAATCTACTACAATTTGAGAAAATCTAGGATTTGGTATTATGACCCCCTCCTATTCGTGATTGGATTAAATCCATGAATGGTTTTAGTTATATGAAACATTCTACAGGTAATGGATACAGACCTAAATAGGAATTTAATGAAAGTTGTGAAAACATGTTCTATTTTTGTGGAGATCACGGTCATACATCATGATTTTGTTTAGAGGATCTAGAATACATTTCATTATATAAATATATAAATCTTTTAAATTTATGAGTAAGGATAATATTCATAAAAAATATTAATGAAACGTCTCCTAGAAGAAAGATGTTGTCATGTGCTATTACTATACCGGAGAGGGACACGCCGTGGGTGTGTTTCAAGAAGCCTGATGGCTAAACATCAGAAGACCTCTGGCTGTATCAACATCTCATCTAGAAAATAATGAAATGAGGTACTGAATAATGAAAATGGGTTCAAAATGTTATGATTATTTGGCAAGACATTGAAAAAAGATGAATGTGGAGAAGGAAAAGGGAGGTTCTTCTCCAACTGTGAGATAGATGAATGTACATTTTGTGAAAGACTCACTCCTAGAAACTATATGTAATTTGACTTGGGTAACTTTTAAAGTTAATAATAATAAAGAATGTATTTAAAATGTAACATGTCCTGATATAAGGTAAAATATTATGTAAATAGAAAAATCCCTCCAATAGGAGAAGAGGAATGAGCATAAGACCAGTTGAGAGATTCATGTTCATAGAAATAATTATATAAAATGACATTCTTGTGGAGTCTCAAAGAAGGAAATTTCATCAAGTGGGTATAAACACCAAATTGTGAAAAATATTAAACCCAAAGAGCCCAAATATCAGAAGAAGACTCAAAATGTGGTTAAAGAATGTTTAGTCATATGGCCATAATAGTTGAAGTTAGTGATGTAGTTGAAACAAGAAAAAAAGTACAGTTCCTTTCTAGAAAGTATCAATGTGTTGAGCCATCACTATTAACCACTATCCTATTATTCAAAATTGTAGATATTCCCCTTCTCTATATGTGTATAAATGCTATTAAATGATGGTCTAGCATTTTAGGTACAACGGGAGACATGATCCAAGGGAATGTAGCATCAAATGATGAAAAATGGTGATGTGATGTTTTCAATAATATCATCTAATTAAAATTAGTTGCAAGAGATGAAGAATTAATCTATAATAATTCTATTTAAAGATCTAATGGTTTTTGGCCTACTGAATTGTATAGATGTAACTGGTAATAATAGATAGTTAATTTGCTATTAACATTATCTATTGTTTCCCACACTGAGTTCTACCATTGTAGGCTTAGAGGTTTTGTTGATGACTCATTGAAAAGTGGAACATGATAATAAATGATGTAAGAGAAGAAAAATGTTTTCTGGTCTAAACTATGGTCCCAATAACATGAAGAGTTTAACACCATATTGGGATCACTCAATCTTCAAATCACATTCATGATTTCAATGGTATATAAAGGATGAATGTTCATGATAACTAACATCCAAGAGACCGATTGGGGGAGAAACAGAAATGGTCATGTATTTCCTGATTATTTACATATTTCTCTATAAATATGGTATTATCTAAACATTTTCAGGAGACCAAGAAGGTGATCGAGAATGTCAATAATGTTTCAACATGTGGCTACAAAATTATTTGAAAGCAATGATGTCACTATAGTAGAGAATGAAATAAAACCTTAAAAGAACAATGAATAAATTTTTTATAGCAGTAAAAGAGAGATAATCTGATCAAGGGATTCTAAATTTCTAGAGGATTATTTTGAAGAAAATTTATATGATGAAAAGGATGGGCGTAATTTATTATCTATAAAATTATAGAAGAGAAGAGTCAAAATTGATAGAAAAAAATAATTGTTGATCAGACAGATTGAGTGTAGACAAAGGGGATGAAGACACTAAGATAAGACTCATACTTATCATAGGTAGAGCATAAATGTTTTCATGATGTAGTTGTAGATGAGATTTTTGTTTAGGATATGAATGAAGAACTTGACCAAATTGAGAAGAATCGGGCATGGGATATTTTTTTGAGGATAACAAATAAGAATGTCATTATGTTGAAATGGGTATTTCATAATAATATGGATGTCTAAGGTGAAATAATTTGAAACAAATAACGATTAGTTTTCAAAGGGTACTAAAAAATATAGGGAATTGAGATTGACCAAAAAATATTAATGTTGAAAGGATAGAGACAATCAGAATATTCTTGGCCATAGCTGTGGAAATACTGGTCATTGTTTTTCAGATGGTTTTCAAGTCATCATTTCTCAATGGGGTTCTATTAGAATAAGATTACATTAAAAACCATCTGGTTTTCCCATTCAAGATGATTAGAAAGAAGTTTGTTAGGTGGGTAAGGCTTTATATTGTTTTATGTAAGAACCAAGAGCATTTTATTCGAGGCCAAATAAATTTCAGAAAAAATAGTTTTTCAACATGGTAGAATTGATTAAAATCTATATGTCAACCATGACATTAATCAAAGGATGATGGTGATGCTATATATTGATGACATAATATTTGGAGTATAAGATTATGTGAAATGCATACAGTTTTCCAAATTCACGAAATGTAGTTTTGAAATGTCAATGATTAGTGAATTGCCGTTTTACTTTATTTTACGGGCAACACACTGAAAGAATATCACATTAATATCTCAATCTAAAATTTCCAATGATGTTTTGAGATAGTTTTGAATGGATATGTACAAGGAGACTAATAATCATGTGGATACCCATTTGAAATTTTCACACAATGGTGAAGGAAATATAGTTAATATCACTAAATACATGGAAATATGAGGCACTCTATTGTACCTCATAGCTACAAGACCATACATTGTTTTTCCCACATTCCAAGTAGTGAGATTTCAAATCAATCCCAAGAAAATACAAATAATTATATTAATGATTAATACTATGATATATCATGGGCATTGTGGACATAAGTTTGATGTATATTGAATAATCTAAACAAGAGTTACTGGGTTATATAGATACAGATTGTTCCAAATAAGAAGAAGATAGGAAATTAAAGTTAGGTTGTCCATTATATCTAGGTAGATTGTGTATTTATAGGATAAGAAGGAAACTATATTTTATTTCCTTGATCACCAAAAAAGATGATTATATTGTAGCCAATCAAGCATCCACACAGTTACTGTGGATGAAGCAGCAACCTGATCATAAGTTAGTTTAAGTGATTTCACCAATCAAAATCCATTGTAGTCATTCAAGTGCTATAAACCTTAGAAAAAATCCAATAAATCACTAAAGGAAAAATTATATTGAATAATGTATTATTTCATCAAGGATAAGGTGTAGGAAGGGCTTGTTATGTTGGAGTATGTTCCTACAGAACAATTGGTTATAGACATTCAAACAAATGACTTACCCAAAGAAGCATGTGAAAGTCATTGAATGTATCCAAGAGTTCATTTGACTCCCCACACATGAAAAAGTGTAGATGTGGGTCCCCATATCCCTGAGGTATGGTATGTTTTTTCTTAAAGTGATAATATTTGTTCTTTACCCTATTTTAGACAAAAAAGAAATTATATTTGGATTTATTGACAATAGGGGATAAATTATGCTACTAAAAGGGAGAAAATGTCATAGTCAAGACACAGAGAGGAGCTGACAGTTGGAGAAATGAGATAGGGGTAGTTAAATTTTTTAGAGGTAGAAATGGTGTAGGGGTAGTATAGGATCTGACATTGCTAGATTTGATCAGTCAAAGGAAATGTATCACAATAGTTCTGGTTTGTGATTAAAGTAGAAGAGAGGTTTTGTAATGGAAAAAAGTGATTTATTAATGAACATTGCATTATAATCTTGTTTCACATGATGAGCATGGATCATGTGGGCCTACATTATGTGTTGAGTAAATCCTTGATCGCTATCTTTATAATAAAAATAGAATTATGGTAGAAGATAGAAGAAGATTTATTGAGATATCAAATAATTAAAGTGTTGTCAAGAATCTTAAAGGGGGACATTGTTGGGGAAAATACCTCAATCAGTTCTCTCATTATGTTTTGGGTGTGTTTGTGTTTTTTGATAAATCTATATGACCGAAAATGAGTATGTTGGGGGATTTTTAAAGTACGTGTTTAGGATGGTGCATTTTCCGAGTGTTTTCCAAATATTTGAGCCTTGAAATTTAGTATTTGGTTTTTGGTAAAGGAGGATTTCCACATAGGAGTGAGTAGTATATGGACCATGAAGGATAGTTCACAGATAGTGAATAGTGGTTCATGGAACATCAAAGTAAATTAGAAAAGGAAGGGAATCACACAGCCTGAGACACAAACCATGTATGGGAACTGTTAACAGGGAGAAAATATTTTGCATAGTAGACATGCAGTATATAGGAGGTTGGAGGATCATATAAGTAGTGTGGTATATGGGACGGATTATCATTTTTAGAAGTGACGAAATGATTTGAGAAGTCATGAAGGGAATTGTTTTTGAAAATGTGATGGTGATTTTGGCCTCCATGACGGAAGAGAGGCAGTATACAGACATCGTAGGGAAGAATGGTTTGCAGTAAGAGAAGGGTATGCAGTGAAGGCTACACTACATTAATGATTTGGTAAATCTCAGGAAAGTAGATTTTGAGGATCGATTTTCCTATATAAACTGTGATAATTCCCATCATTAATGTAGACAAATTTTTATTAGAGAACATCCTCTCTCCATGAAGAAATTTGGAAAATTATGAAGTGGTTCTTGAGGGAGGATATCATGAAGGGAAGTGATTCTCAAGTAATCAATTCCAAGAAGGGTGAAGCAGTTCAGAAAATCAATTTCATTAAAGGATTTTTTGAGGCACCGAATCCTGTAATGAAAGAAGTGGTCTATGAAAGAAGGAATCCCACAATTGGTACGTGTAAGTGAAGATGGTACATATAATCTATATGTGTTCTATAGAAGCAGTATGTTAAAGTGAGGTTAGTACGTGAAAGAGGTAATCTACATAGCATACCCAATATGTAGATTGTGGAGGAAGGAAGGTGGTTTATGGGGTAATCGAAGAATATTTTAAAAACACTAAAATGGTTCGTGAAATCAATTTATGATAACTTAATATTACATAGAATAGTCTAATTTATTTTTCAGTGAGGAAGGAATATCAAAATAACATCTATCTATAGAAGAGGATGCATGATTTCATGAAAATGAGTGGACCTACAAGTCCATAAACTATGATTGGATCCCTTACATGAGTGGTTAGTAAAGGAAGAGGAAGACGGTGATCCTTTCCCCCAGTAGTGTCCCCTAGAAAAGTTCATAGAGAGTGACCCCTAGGAATGCAGTGATAAAACTCTAAACCTTTTAAAGGCAGTGAGCATGGGCCTAGAATCAATCTAGCCTGATTATCATTATTGGAAGTTATCCTTAGTGAATTTTGTGCAATCACCACATTTCCATTGAATTATCCTTTGATGTATCCCATTAGGTTTGAACCAAGTTAACATTTCCGAGTACTTTTTCATGCTTTACTACATTACATTCAGTGCATTATCATCAGATAAAATCAGAAGGTAAATGATCAATAATAACATTAAAAAACAATAAAAGTCACCCAAATAATAATGAGTTCAAGATATAGTGTGGAAATAAGAAGTTTTAAGTTGATATCTAAACCTTATTCACCCACCCACCTCTCAGCGTTCTAGGCCCCTTTCAAACCTAACACTTGTTCAACTAATGTCTTCTATTGGGAAATGATGGTTGTTTCTTAAAATTTGGGCATCAAACTAAATAGTGTTTTTCCATACATATCGGTGGTTTCATATAATATAGCTAATTTGATCCATCTAAGCTATGCAATCCCTATTACATTATTTGGTATTTTTATTTGATTACATGACTACCAATTTCAATTTATGAGTTGTATGGTACTTTATAAAATTTAATGGTCAATAAATCAAAACTGATCCATCATATTTTACAAATCACATTTTGAGACTAAATTTAAGGTTATTTGATTATAATTCAATGGGTTTTAATTTCAATTTATAGTGTTTACATACCTTTATAAATTGGTGATGATAATCCATTTAATCAAACCTTATGATATATAAAAAATTAACCTGGAACATAAAATGTAAACATGGATTATAAATGAAATATTTTATAGTATATGGAGAGTCCCAGTGATATTTAATGTTCTGTTTTCTCCTTGACTTGTAATTGACACATCGTATACTTGAAACTAGTTAATATAATCCATTCAAACATACTAATAACATAGTATTCGATTTGGGTAGTTGGGATTATTTACCTTGGTTATTAAACCCCTACCTTCTATTCTTCTTCCATAGAGATCTTATCTAATTTAAAATATTGTTCTCATTTGGGTTTTCATTTTTTTAACTATGAAATAATGAAACACACTAGTTGTGCGCCATGAGGGTGGTGTTGATCATGTTATAGAGGAGGTGGGCCATGTTCCACCAATGATACATCCAATAGTACCACCAGAGGCACCTCCTTTTATTGCCAAATTGGGCACTGATTCCAAGATTCAAGTGCACTTCATTAATTTGATTAACTCTTTCTAGGGTGCTCTGCAACCTAGAACTCTAATGTCTTATCATACTCAAGAGTTGAAACAGTAGAATCCTCCCAACTTCTCCAGGGATAATAGTCCTTAGGTTGCTAAGTCGTGGTTGAAAGCCAATATTTCTATATTTGAACTTCTACAAGAACCTCAATAGAGGATGGTCATATTAACCAACAACATTATATGTGATTACACTATGTTATGGTTATATGTGATTACATAGGTTGGTCATCATCTATGAATCATCTAGATAAACTTCCATACATTCTTCTATGATTAAATTTCCCTCAGATTCTTTAATATGACCAAGAAAATGAGTTTATTCACTTGGAGAATGATTTTATTAATCTCATGCATTATTAAACATGTTTCATAGTGTTACCATGTAGATCAATGCTTCTAGTTGGGGATGAGGAATCCTGAGAGAGGCATTTTTAGGATGGAATCGTGTATTATATCTTCTTAACGGTGAATTTCATTAAACTATTTACTTTTCATGAGATCATAAATTAGAATCATACCATTGAGGTAAACCTAAAGGAATTTCATAGTACCAGGCATAGAGGTTTGGTCCCAAGATAGGGTAGTATTTATTCTGGTAGTAGGAAACATTGCCATATGTTTTCCTGTTAGATTAGTGGCAACAATGGTATTTTCCCTAGTAGCTCTTTTATTTTCCATCAGTGTGGGTGTTAGGTTCATCTAAAGCCTTAGGTTGATATAGACCCTCTTAAGTTTCATGGTTGAGGTTGGATGGGTCATCATCCGATGGTCTTTCAAACCACTCATCATGTTCCTAGAGGAAGAGTTTCCACACTAGGTTCACCTCGAGAAGATAGATAATCTACACCATTTCATAAAGGATGATATAGTAATACTGGATTAATATGTCGATTAGTATGTCATGGACCCAGAAGAAAGAATTTTGATTATTAGTGTCTGTAGAGAGGACTGGTTTGTGGTAGTCTAGCTATATCTTAGGCATATATATCGTTCCAGTTTCTTGCACCACATCTGATACAAAAGGATTACAGTGATGTACATCTAATGTACAATCTACTATTGTAGTTCCTCTACTATAGTGTCTACTTTCTTTGACATAGGCGCCTCTCACTCCTTTATCACTTTATCAATTGTGGAATGTCTTGGGATGAAAATTTGGTACTTCTTTGGGGTGATAAAACTATAAATGTTGTTGAGTGTTCATTTAGTGTATATATTTCATGAAACATACTACCTTATTGAGGTAGAAATTTATGGACTCTTATGATGCCTCTTCATCCTTAAAGTGACGTGGTTCAATTTCATTCTTAAGATGGAATTGTCTGTCCCATATCATGCCTTTATAGAATTATATCACTAGAGGGTATCATTTACCTAATCAGATTGTGATTTTTATATTCATAATGGTGAGTGGGATATAAAATATAGTAGATATTGAAAATTTAATTGTTGTATTAAAGGAGTGATATCCTAGATTAACAAAATTTTCATTCATAGTTAGTTGATGTGTGTCAAATATTTTCCTCCAATCATAGATCATTTCATGAATGTATTTCCCAAATAATTGTATTTCTTACCTACCATGATAGATATAGATTTTATAATTGATCTATCTCTTGGAGTAGATAAAATAAATATTCCTCTATATAGGATGGATCCTATTAAGTTGTATGAACTCAAGAGATAGTTGTAGGATATATGATCTATGGTTTTTATCTGACCTATCACTTCATCTTTGGGTTCACCTATTCATTTTACCAAGGATGTTATTGGTACCCTTAGGATATGCATAGATTTCTAAATCTTGAAATAGAATATTTCTGATAACCAATATCCTTTCCTAAAATAGATGATCTCTTTAACACGATCTAAGGAGATATAGTGTTATCAAATATTTAACTTAGATCATGTAATCATTGTGTGTGAGTAAGACCTTAAACTATTCCATATATCAATTTTTTATGTCAGTATGATTTCTATGAGTATCATGTTATAGAATTTTGTAATGCCCCGACCCTAGTTACCCAGAGTCGGTGCATTATTACATAACATTGGCATGATCACAAGAAAGATCAAATATCGAAAGACCGATTGGTTTAGTAGCCTTGGAAACACTAGATATATTCATAAGTCTTACATTACATCATAAAATGAAAAACTACTACAACAACATATTTTCTCAATAAACCACACTCATATCCCCACATAACATCCCTGCAGTTCATTCATAATTTACTTCTTCACTTCCTGGGAAAAATAAAACATAGAAAAGGGGTGAGCTCAAATGCCCAGTAAGGATAACAATATAGCGGAAACTTTCATAAATAAGAATAAACATTTTAGGCAATGTATAACTAAAACAAAAGCCTTTTAAACTCGAAAATTTAACATAGTATGGCATAAATAAAATGAAATAATGTCATTTACTTAATCACATAGTTATTCTACTAATCGAATAATCACATGCAAAATCAATAACCTCTTTCATAATGATGGAATGCATAATTCCAGACTATCATAACCACATAGCCAAGGCCTCGTCCCAAGACTACAAATAAGATTTTGTCAAGGCCTTGTGCCAAGACACTATTTTGACTCATGAGACCTACCGATGCATCGAGGAGCTATAGCGGGCTCCACCCGTCACATATTAAGTCAAATTCATTCCCATATGAAAAGGTTTAAACATAACATAAGCATTCATATTAAAACTAGCATACAAAATTTCAATACTTTCACCATAAACTATGAATGGTATAAAAATAGCACATCCACAGTCAAACATATCACAAAACCTTCAATACAATATAGAAGTTTTTTATCATAATAAATCAACTTCAAATAATCTTAAAATCCATCAAAGGATGTTGACATAGATGAAATCAAAATTCTTTTTAAAGAAATATCTCCTTTTATTTTGAAATCATTTAAGATCCATATAAAATAAAACATTTTCTTTGAAAATAATCTTATAAGCTTGTAAGGGAAGCTTTGAAGATTTTATAATGGCGGAAAATAGCCGCACCCGCCGTATAAGTTAAAAAAAACATTCTTACCTTAATTCTGTCGAAAAGGTTAAAAAGGACCTTGTTTTGAAAATGACGGAAAGATTCCTTTATAAACCTCTTATAAAAATTCAAACAAGGGTATAAATGACTTTAACCCATATTCTTGTAAATAATAAATATGTTTTGAAATACATTTCGAAGAAACATGGATGTGGATGATAAAGAAATCCCAGTAGATTATTACGTATAAACAACCTCGGATAATGAATAGATTGTGAAATAACCCTTACCTTTTACTTTTCCTTGGTTGGGGTAGGTTAACCTCCTGTATAATGGTGAAATAATTGTTATTAAATTATAAAAGAATCATATATATTAATATGATATCATATATGATCTTATAACATTGATTTGTTAATAATATCTTATAATTATCGTCGTTTCGGGTGTTAACTTACTCATTTTCTTTTATATGTTTTGTTACATAAGCCATGTTTGTTGTATCTTATTCATATCCAGAATTATATCAAGCCCTTAAAAATCATTTTTAAATCATCAAATGATAATTATACTTGAATGGATACGATGGAGAATGAATCTCATCGCGTTCGTGGAGACGGTAGTCCGTACGTACGCACGAGCAACAATATCATTCTTTTGATATTAAAATAATATATAAATGGATGGTATATCATATATACAGAATCATTAACATGTTATATTTATTATTTACCTGAGTTAAACATCATTATTATACCCATCCAAATAATGTTATATTGAATAACAATTACACCACGACGTGGAGACGGTACGTCGTACGTACGCACGTATGGTGACATGTTATTCAAAGGGTGGATAGAATACTGAATATGGTTGTACCATATTTATAATAATATCACAGTATATGTGAGATACTGGAGTTATTATTTTAGAATGGTAAGAACAAAGAAAGAAGAAGTGGAAGAAGAAAGGAACTTGAAAAGGGGTGGTGAAAACATTACCTCTTCTTCGGGTTCTTCCTTTTGATTTGATCAAAAGGGCTCCTTAGGTTGGATTTCTGATCAAACTAAGGCTTCTAGGATGTAGTGAGGGATGTTGGGAAAGTATTTGGCAGAGTTTTTCCGATCCAAAAGGCTTCTAAGGTGTGAAGAAATGAGAAGGAGGAGTGCCCTTTTATAAGAGGGGTGAGGGGCATCTTTGGAAAATCTAGAAATATTAATTTATAATAAATTCATATTCAGTTTCTAATGAATCAATAGTTGACTATTCAAAGGTTAAGGTGGGGATGGGTCGAAAACAACTAAACCAATAGAATTTAGACAGGTTTGGGTACTTATATTAACCTTATCTTTAAGTATTAACTCTAAGTTAATTAGTTTCACTTTTACAATGTCTCTTTGTATTTTTATATAATATGGTTAATAAACATACTATATACATCCAAGTGACCCCCAAGTGGTCCATTAATGATGAACCTATCATGATATAAGTCTCTTGGACGATCCTTAGATTTTTAGGAATTTAATATCAATTAATAATATAATATTTGTTTTAAGAACTCTTTTATGTCAATTTTGACACTATTCAATAGTTGATTTTTGTGAAACTCATAACAGATTGATTACTTCGAACAATGTCAATTAAATCAATCCGAATATATCATATTATCCTAGAAAATTAGTTTAATTCATTAAAAGTTTCATATTATATTTATTTGGGTATTTATAATATCAATTATTTTAATTTTTCACTATTATAGTAATTACTGCATCATCATTGTGTCATAAATAAAATAAATTATTTAATGTCTAAAAATTATAAATAAAATATAATTATGTAGGAAATCATTTTATATTTCTAATGAATATTTATAATCTAGAATCCAACATATATAACCCTATGTAACAATTGTTTTTCTAAAAGATATATGCTTGTTTCATTTTTGTATTCATTTTAACTTAATTAAAATAAAGTGTCATTATCACTTACAAGTGGATCCATGGGGTCCCAAAAGCGACCCAAAGATGTCCATGGTCGACCATGTATCAACCAATAGGGTTAAGACACGTTTTAGGGTAATTTAGTATTATTATAATATTATTTTTTAACCCTTATTTACCGGATTTACCCTTAACCATGGTAAATAAAATATTTACCGCAGTAATTATTCAAAATGTCTAAAAATAAAAGTTACCTATTTACACAATTTGAACATCCTGATTCCAAATATGGAATCCATTTTCCTAAATTCAAAACACATAACTGGCAAAAATTAATTTAAAATTAATTCCCGATGTCAAAACAAAAAGCGTGTTTTTAAGAGATAATAACTATCAAAAGATTGACATTTGTTTATGTTTGGTTTAATTGTAATATTATGTCCAATGACCAAAATTATATTAAATGGTAAAAATATATTCTAAATATACTTTAAAACCACTCAAATTCATAATTTATCACTATTAATTATTTTGATTAAAAAAGTTGTTTTTAATTAAAATTTAGTAATTTTCACTATTCATCAAAATATGAAAGTTATCCGAAATGTACCAAAATTTCACCTTAGGCTAAATTCGATATTCCGAATCCAACAATGAAGTCCATTTTGAAATATAAAATATATATAATTTCAAAAAGTAGGTATTACTATTCATAACGGCTAGTTTGATTGGTTATGGTGTGTTAGAACTCGGTGTTGCGTACAACACACGCCATCACATTATTCAAAGAGAAGCGTACCGTAGAAGCTTGGGGTGTTACAAATTTAGTATTTTGATCATTCCCACTATTTTAATTCCCTTGGTAAATATAGTTTTCTACACCTATATGGATACATTTTGTTATTGTTATTGTTGATGATATCTTGGTGTATTATTATAGTCGAAGAGACCACACAAAAAATCCTGAGATCCTTCAGAATACACTAAATGAAAATGAGATATACACAAATCGTGATAAGTTCCACTATTGGATTGAAAAGGATCAATTCTTGGGTCATATTATCTCAAAATCCAGATTATATGTTGACCTAGAGAATGTTAGTTTGGTCGTTTCCTTGTAGAATACCAAGAATATGTCTGATATAAATAGTTTCTTAGGGATGTATGAATATTACATGAATTTTATGTAGGACTCATCACACCATTATTCAAATATTACTTTTTTTAATAAGATAGGTGTGACGTTCTTGTGGTTTGAAGTGTGAGATAAGGTCCGTGGGTATCTAAATGCAATTCTTAAATCTAAATTGATTTGGATTCTACCTGAGTCTAGAAATGTTTCTAGAATTTTGATTGATGTATCATGCATCCGTTTCGGTGCAATATTGATGTAGGTGGATCATGTAATTCAGTATAGGCCTTTTTTTAATTCGTCCTGAGGGTAATTACTCAATAGACAAACTCAAGATTGCAACATTCATTCATGCTTTGTGCTACTGGGTGAATTATCTTATGGGAGAGATCTTTGTGGTTTATAAATACCATAAGAGCCTGAAATATATATTTATGCATCATGAAATGATTCTAAGATATTGAATATGGGTATAATACCTTCAATATATTGAATTTTATCTTACATATATTCCTGGAAAGGGAAAAGTGGTAGATGACATGAAGATTGAAAAAAACCAACAACAATCTGTTTTGTAAGCTAGTGATGAATAGAAATTGATAATCCTTTTTTATGATATTCTTCTAGAGTTTCATTAGAGTAATGAAAATCCTTTTATTATAGCCATACTAGTTACCTATTCAGTCCTTGCTAAGGTAAAGTGAAGGGTGTTCTTTGACACTAAGGGGTTAGAACTATGACAGATTATTTAAAGAAAAAATCCCATGTATACATGGGAATATATGGCTGCCTATGGATATTTGAGAGGATCTAATGTGAGAGAAACATGGTTCTCAGTGGGATGTGCACCCAGGTATCTTCATGATGAATCATTAAATTCACTACCATCATTGGTTTCTTCGGGAGAAATGTTAGATATTAGTTTTATCACCATATTTTTGGACTTTTCATAAAGTTAAGGTGGATCATGAGTGGCCTACTTTCAAGTAATAACTATTAATGGTATTGGAATGGAAATGGTATAACATCATGATGGTTGTTGTGGTTTTCATTCCATGTTTGTGTTGAGGTAGTGATTCATTTTGGGTATATGTGGGTCGATGGACAATGGTATCCCACTTAATTCCTATAAAATAGCCTTTCTCTATTCATGAGTTGGGAGTAATTTATGTTATTGGGATAATACACCTACAGGGGGTCTCTCATTCTATCATTCTCTATAGGGACTGATATTTTAAATTGATGTTCTATCTAAGGGCAGAAGGAACATTGCGTACACGGTTTTTCATGTGCATAGATTTTCACCCTCATACAAATGGCCAATTACAAGAGACTATAAAAATGTTATATGATATTCTTCGAGAATGCTTCCTTGATTTTAGAGGATATTTGGTGGATAATAATCATTTAATTGACTATTAAAAAAATAATAGATTTCCGGAAAAACATTATAGGGATTTATATGAGGCCTTATATGGAATGTCATTCCATTCACCACTCTACTGGATAGTAGAAGAGGAGGCTATGCTACTATGTCCTTGCCTCCTATAGGAGACTTCTGAGAAGGTTAAGTTTACTAGGAAACACATGTATACCACTAAATATAGATATAAATTGTAGTCGAATTTCCATTGATGACATCTAGTGTTCGAGGATGGGGGTCATTTTTCTTTCCGGTGTCACATTGACTTCGGCAAAGATGGATATGATGGAAACGTAAGCTATTGTCATGTTTTAGGGCCATTTGAGAACATAGGTAGTGTCGAGAAGAAATCTTATCATTTTTTATTACATTAGAGGAACCATTCCATGCACAATATCTTCCAAATATCACAACATCATTGTTTCATGCTTACATGTCTCATTATTTTGATCTCAAGGATGTTGAATTTGATATATATTCCTCCTTCAAGTAGTATCCCATTTGAATCATTAATCAACACCAAATGTCTTTATGCATAAAATCAGTCACATTAGTCTGCGTAATATGAAGTTGTATCCATGTAAAAGATGATACATGGTAACAGGAGGCCAACATAGGTTCCCAGTGGTCAGAGTTTTTCTGAGATAGAATTTTATCACCCCTCTAAGGGAAACTCAAGAAAAAGTTTTTTTATAGTTGAGAAATATAAGATCTTTATTTCCCATGAGATACAAAAACTTTTATTTTTTTTCTAAATCATTGGTTTTGACCTAATTTGAATTACTAGGGAGGATATGGATGAAATGAGGGTATTTGGGGATTTTTCAGAGATTGTAACCCTAGCCTATTGAAGAAACATTAGTGCTACGAGGTTATTAGAAACTGTGTTTTATAATACACATGGTTTCACATAATCATTCTATTAATTTTAGTGATAATAAGTGGGGAACATTATTTTCCCTAACAATGTGACCCTGACATCATGTACATTAAAAAATCATATAATTGTACCAATGTAAAATCAAATTCTTAAGACATAGTTACCCAAATTGAGTTCCTGAATCGTGAAATTCCCTTCCTTGGATTGTAGGCCTTGTACTGTTGTCACATGGTTTGTTAAACTATGCATCCAAGTTGTTTAACCAAGTTAAAAGGGGTGAAATTTTTATTTTGAACATAAAATTATTATAACATAATCATATTTTTGTTCTTCTAATAAGGGATATATTTCTTCCTCCTCCTTTAAGATGAATCTCTCAAGTACCTTTCTCTTATGATCATTGATAATTCTACAATCCAAACTTGGAATAGAGATCTTATCATCACATTATATATACATCGATGAGTTCCTCACTCATTAGGAATAATTAATCCCTTTTAAACACATAATGAAGTGGTTTTTATGATGGATCATATTGCCAATTTTCATGATGTTCATCCATTATTCTTTTTTGTCCAATCCAATCCAATCTATTGTATGATACTATATGATAATAGTACTATAGGAATAAAAAACGTGGTATATAACTTATCCATAAATGTATCATCTTATATAAGTTCTTATCATTGTTCCCTAAAAAGATTTTACTGGTCATTGCCCCAAAAATTCATCATAGAGTATTTGAATTGTCATGATTGTATTGAATTGACCTAATAATATTACATGACACCATTGATTATTAAGACCACAATGTGTACCACCTGTTTAGGGTTTATTATTATTTATGGACTTTGATGACCCATTTTGATATAAAATTATACATCTTTCGAGTGTGTTTTACTTATCCTTGATAATGTATGTTCTTTATAAAAATTTAATATATATTAAATTTTTAAATTTCCATTAAATTTATAGATATAACTTGGCCCATTAAATTATTATAAATGAATTGATATTGGTCTCATATCCTCGACCAAACATTCCATTCTTAATTAAGGGTAATGTAATGAACCTAATTAATTATTATGTAATTGAAATGATATTGTTTTCACTTCCATAACATACATTGTAATATTTTATGAATGTTAATTTAATAAATCTACTAATTGATTAAATGTAATGAGTGTTATATACCCCATGATTACATATTATTTATATGGAATGAGTATAATGTTCTAATTTAAATGGAGCCTCTTCAAATTTACAGTAATGTTGAGACTCGATACATCCTTGGATTCCTATGGGAATGCCTTTTCACTAAGAGGATTCTATTCTGATTTGTTGTGTCGATTTTCATCATAGGTTACTACTAAAAAATATGGTATTTTACTTATTATGTTAATGCTTTTTCACAGTACTGATGATTCAAATAAAATCACATGTATCAATTAATAGAACTTTTTGGATACCCCCTTGGATTCAGCTTGATGTCTTCTAACATGTGACTCCATGTATTCACTCTGTTGGGAATATTCATTCATAGCTCAGGATTACCATGGATATAGTTAAAATCATTTATAGTGGAATTTTTTGAAGGTTTACCCTTAGATAACATTCATGATCCTTTTTTTACACTACTGTGATACTATTATGTGTTGGGTTGACCACTGAGGCCATGGATTCCTTTACTACACCCTATATTATCTATTATTATTACATTCTGTTATAGTACTACTGATACCTTTTATACATTATCACCTATTATAAAATAAATAATGATTAAATAAATTATATAATATCATATTTAGATTAATTTCCACATAAGGATGTAGTAGGTATATGCTATTCATTATTTTATTTCTTTACATTTGTACACCTACACATAGGTTCACTTAATATACACATACTTGATTTGTATAGATGTTGTTAATGGTGTCCTACTGGGTTTTATCTCACACTATATATAATCTACATTTGGTAACTGGAATGGTTTCTTGAAATAAATTGTCAAAAAGTAATGCAACATACTTTGGTCACCGAGTGTTATTTCATTACAACGGGTGCTTGGTAGTAAATGACCAAGTAAGTCATTGGGGTGCATAGATATTTTTTAAACTTTTTATTTCACATCATGTATTTTACTGACATCATGATTCTATGTATTCATGTTTTCACTTATGTAGATACATTTAATTACATCATCATTTTTTATATGATACTATTTATACGTGTTGACTTTATTATTTATCACATATATGTTTATTCTTAATTTTTAGGGCATGTTTATTAATATACATCCATAGTTTATTAAATTATTTATATCTTCTTTTATCCACTCTAAAATAATGGAATAGTATCCCCAAAACCACCCTCTATTCCATCACTAATATTAAACATCCTCTGGTATGAAAGTAGGGGCTCATGAGGCCATGTGGCCAACATAGTTTGGTTACATAGGAGTAAACTAGTTTCCATACATCACATAATTCGTCTTTAATCATCGCCTCTAACTACTTTTTATAATCATGGATTTAAATTATATATTATATAATGGAAAAATAATTATAATCTTTTAATTATTATGTCACATATAACCTATTATATTTAATTCTGTGGGTAATACGATAACGTCACTTGCGTGTACTGTATACTACCACATCATGAAGCGATGTGATTTGTTTTCCACAAAATATTTTAATGGAAGTTATTAATAATATAGTTAGTGAATATTTTTTATATTTATTAATAATTGAAGAATTCATGTAACATTTTTCATTATTACAAGATAATATATATTTTTATTTTATACCATTCCTCTCACTAAAAAATTATAACGTCGCTCGTGTTAGCGTGTGGACAACCACCTAAAAAGGGTTACATGATTATTTGTTCATCACAAAATCACATGGATGATATATATAATTATATGTTATGAAATAATATGTTATCTACGATATTATTTGTATGGACCTGGAAATTTCACAAAAAATTTATTCTTAATTTCTTTGTGATTTTAAATGAACGCAGTTTCGGATGGCACCTGATTCTGGGGCCCGGTGTGCCCAGAATCAATTTCCGAAGTTTGGCTCGGGTATGTTCAGTGAATGAACAAGTGGGTTTTTTTAACTTTTGAACCGGTGCTCGGAATCAAAATCTGAGGGCACCGATGGAACCGCAGCACCAGTAATTTCTTAGGAACACCTTTTCCGAAGGTGCGGTTGCTTGGGAGTTTATGTAAAAAAAGTGGGGAATAAGAATATAATTATTTTATTTTCATTTCTTCACTAATCTGTTTAAGTGAAATAAAGTTGTGTCTCATATTAATTTCTCTTTTCTAAGTGTTAGATCCTATGTGTCGGAGTTGGAGTGGGACCCACCGGTTGTAAACTTCCCATGAGAGGATTAAGGGTGAGGTGGGGCCCACACGAGCCCCCACCATTTCAAATTCCTTAACTCCATAACCCCTCTTTAATGTGAGACCACTCACCTCCCCCTCTCTCTTCTTTAATCATTCCAACTCGCTTAATTAATTAAGTGAGTTATGTGTTTTATTTTTAAAAGATGAAATGCTTGTCTTGATGTAATAAAATAAGATAAGTCTTATTTTATTTGATAGGGTTGGTTGTTGTGTGAGGAGATTGGGGAGATATAACTCTTTTATCTAGAAAAGAACTTCATCCTCCCGCGAAGAGCTTCAATCCTTCCGTGAGGAACGCCATCTCTTCAACGAAGAACGACTCAGCGACTCCGGTATCTCCATTCCCTTTCTCCTCCGTGACAAGGGAAGAGACACTGACACAGGAGTTCTCCAACGACACGTAATCATCTTCTTCTCTCTGTGATAAAGAGAAGATGATGTCTCCTCAGTCGCTCTCCGTCGACGTCTACGGAACCACGCCCCGCGACGATGCTTTCTGTGACGCTCTTCGAACATCAACTCGTTATCGAGGTAGGGGTTTTTATATATGTTTGAATTCATTTTATTTATTCTTCATATCCTAAATTCATGACGACGATGACCAAATGAACATGATCATCGTCCTGCACATAAACACAGCTCCTTTCCTTTTTTATTCTTCACGTGTTCTTCATGCGTTCTTCAATGCCAAATATTTATTGATGCTGGAAACATGGAGTTTTGTTGAGCGAAATATATGGATGTGAAGACCTTGACACAAGGATCACAAATATGTGATCGTTTAATTTTTCGGGCTTGGAACGAAGACGAAATCACTCGTGAAAGAGGGCGTCCAATTATTTATTGACGCTGGAAACACAGAATTTTGTTGGGCGCAATATATGTTTGCGAATCCCTCGACGCAAGGATCACAAATATGCGATCGTTTAATTTTTCGGGTTTGGAACGAAGCCGCAATGGCTCGTGGAAGGAGGCTTCCAAATATTTATCGACACTGGAAACACAATATTCTGTTGAGTGTAATATATTTATGTGTAGCTCTCGACCCGAGGATCGCGAATATGCAATCATTTTAATTTTCTGGCTCTGAATGAAGATACAGCGACACACGGAAGGGGGAGATGCAGCGGCACTGATGACCAGAGGTGGCGGCAAGAGCCTTCCGGACGCCTGGAGGTGGTGGCGCCCCAGCGCGCCGCCGGAAGAAAACCTGCCGACGCACAGCCGCAGCAGCTAGGAGACAGACCACGCGGCCGTGCGGGATCTGGGAGGCAGGGCGGCGCTAGCTGGCACCGCCGGTTACAAAAAGGGGCCGCGCCCCTTGTGTTCAGCTCAGCCAGCGCTGAGTTGCGGCCGGCCTGTCGGGCCGAGCCGTGCGAGCCGGGCCGGGTCCGGGTCGGGTCGCCCGGTTCGGGCCGACCCAGGGGGTCTCGGGCCGGGTCGGACCGGGCCCGAACCCCCTATTTTTGGTGCAGTTTTTGTTCAAATGCCCATAACATGGGCTACAGACCTCCGATCGATGCACTGTAACTTGCGATACGATCCTTGGATCAAGACGGTCATTTTGGTATATTACAGTCAAGGCTTCAGAGATTTGGGTACGGCCGGGATGGATCGAACCCGAAACCAACCGGGCCCTCAGAGCGGAAACGCTTATAACTTGAACTCTGGACGTCCGATTGACGTGCCGTCAAACTTGATGGATTCTTCATGATGAGACAGAACTTTTGACATACTTTTCTTGAGATTTGGATAGAGTTGGATAGTGGCAGGGTTGGATTGTACCCAAAATCCAACCGGGCCCCTGGAACGGAAAAGCTGATAACTTTCAGACCGGACGTCCGTTTGACAAACCGTCAGCATCGTTGGTGATCTCGTTGAGAAATGGTCCCTATGAATATACCCTATGAGAGTATGGGGTAAAGTTGAGATACGGCCAGGTTGGTCCGCACATGAAACCAACCGGACCCCTGAGACGAAAAGGCTAATAACTCACAGACAGTGTGCCCGATTGGCGCGTTGTCTGTTCTGTTGAGACCCCTATGACGAGGCGGTCCATTAAGATATTTCATCGTGGGACTTTATGATACTTGGAGTATCAACCAGTAGCTCATGGGGCGGACCCTCCCAGAGATGAGCGTACGGAGTACGAAGACCGTGTAATCGGCTGAGACCTGATGACTGCTTGACCGACTCGACTTGGAGTGAGTTGAATAGCCCAGTGGACGGAGCACTACTTTTTTTGGGTGAAGACCCATGGCGGATGGAGCAATACTGAGTTTGGGTTCAGACCCGAGGTACTCGTCCGGAGAGTACCTCTGTAGGCTATTAGGGGAAATTTACTACTTTGTTTGGGTGGAAGACCTCAGCGGGAAGCACTAATGTGTTTGGGTGGATGACCCGCAGTACTCGACAGGAGGAGTACCTCAGTAGTCTTAGGTTAGTGAGCAGTACCTCAGAGTCCTGACAGGATCACTGTACTCGACAGAGACGGGGCTCTTGAGCATTTACGGTTTCGATAAATGAAAATCCTGGTTTGAGCTGAGTCGATGACCTTTGTGTTTACCTCATGATTGAGATGGGTCACGTGATAACTTAGGTATATGTATGGGCGTATACCTGGGTAGTGGCTATCTGTTGATTTCATAATCTTAGTGTTTCCTCATGATTGAGATGGGTTACTTGATAACTTAGGTATATGTATAGGAATATACCTAAGTAGAGGTTATCAGTTTAGATCATTATTTGTGGATATCCTTGTTGGATTTCGTGAGACCTTGAGGGTCTCGGGGTCTCTAATGAGTTTCATTATACTCACCCCTGCACGGGCAATGCCCGCACCTCGTTGAGTTTGTTGCAGACAACGGGCAGCGCAGACAGAGGCCGAGTGTTCGAGGACTGGACGGTACCCGTAGGTGGATCTCCAACAAGTCAGTATCTGGAGGTGGACTTCATGACGTGACAATACTCGGAGGAGGTTGACGAGCGAGAGGGTTGTGGAGGCTATCTGTACCAACCCTTCAGGTAGGATCCGTGGTGGACAATCCAAGAGTTGTGTTATCTGTACCGACCCTTCAGGTAGGATCTGTGGTGTATGATCCAGGAGCTGTGCTATCTGTACCTACCCTTCAGGTAGGATCTGAGGTGGACGACCCAGGAGCTGCTTCTATTCTTCCAGTTGTTTGTCTTTTCTATTGTATTTCCTTTCAGTTGTAGCTGTACATTTAAGTTGAGTTTGTATTCTGGCCCCTTTTTACTTTTCATCACTTACTTTTGTACTTAGTGTTTTAATTCCGCTTGTACTCTGTGGTGTTTGTTTACTTTTAAAAAGAAAATGCCTTCCCAGTTTTTGGGTTTTACGCCTTTGGTGCTATTCTCCAGCCCCTGGCCTATGGAAGGCGGGCTTGGGGTAGTCACGGCATGGGCCCTGAGGACGGGTCGTGACAAATTGGTATCAGAGGAGTCGGTTATGCCGCAGGACTTATAACTCTGATATTTTATTTTCTGTGAAGCAATAGTGGTAAGGGTACTGAGTGTGGTCTTCAGTTCAGGGAGTCCAGTGTTGGTGCGGCGGCCGACGTATCCGTACACCAGGACCCAGACTACTGATTTCGGACTTTGTGCACGAAAACACCGATTGCGTGTGTGATTCCAAAAGTTTTAAAGTCATCTCAAACTATGTCATCTCACCAGGTATAATATATTGACTGTGTCGCATCTGTTTAGGATGTCTCCACATAGACAATTAGTTGGAGTTCTGAGATTGTACTCGATGGCGGCCCACTGAGCGACGAGGCTGCAGTGCAAGTCCCTCTTTCTATGTTGGCACCCTCGGGTGGTGTACCAGCAGCACCACCACCTATTGAGAAGCAGATTCCACCAACCATACTAGAGAACTGTGCATGCTAGCAGAGCACGTTGCATGAGTTCCAGCAGTAGAGGCCTCCGAGATTACGAGGCGAGGCAGATTCCCAGACAGCAGAGCACTGGATGGAGGCGATTGCTAGAGTTTTCCGCCTAGCTGAGACATCAGTAGAGTGGATGGTGGACTTTGGTACTAGTGTTTTCTAGTGAATGACCATGAGTATGGTCCGCTTATTGATGAGGCTTCAGTACGTGGACCGATGTCTAAGGTAGTGCCTTCAGGTAGCGTGTCAGCTATACATCACTACCTGTTGGTCAGCAGTTACAACCGGCGGTACCAGTAGGTGACACATGTAGGCATACTTCCTTAAATGTGTTCCAACATCAGATACCCTCATGTTCCGAGGCAAAACTGACTCACATGCGGCTGAGGATTGGATTGAGGAGGTGGCTGAAAGTTTTCTATATCATATACAGCTTCAGCAGGACGATGTGTTGGTAGCTGAGAATTCATTGAGGATTACTGAGCATTCTGGGTACTCTATGAATACATTTCGATCAGTTCTATAGAGCTCGGACCTCTGAGCATGGTGTGTTTAAGGATATCCGATCCAGAACCTTTTCTCTATACATTCCTACTTATTCTAGGGTTCTAGAAAGAACCTTTGTGGTTGAGAATTCTTTTTCTGAATAGGTGCAGTAAGTGAAGGTTAGCAGTGGGAATGCTGGAAACTGGTGCCAGTCTCAGAGACTTGGGTGTGTGAATGTATCAAGAAGAAGTAAAAAAGTACCTATGATTCTGCGAAGCAGCAGACTTGGTGCCAGAGTTAGGAGTGCAGTATGAGGTGGTGTACATTTCAATATGTTACAATCACCCGCCTTTGTAGCCCCTACCAGGCTCAGGGAGCTGGAGGGCATGGGAAGAGAGTAGCGGCATGCGGTCAAGGAGTGTGACCAAATGGATCTAAAAAAATTATTCAAGGGACAATCTGTGTCAACTACTAGCTTCAGTAGAAACAGACGTTGATATTAATCATTCCTTCCTTCCACGAATCTTTTCCCAGACCTAGAGTTTCCGGTAAGCCGTAGACTTGACACTCACATCTGAAGATACCTTGGGAGGATAATCGATAATCACACTTACGCCGACAGTGTGGTCTGACCCATGAGGCAAGAGTTTTGGTTGGAATCTCTTGGTGGTAGCATCAAGGCCTTACGACATTGGTCTCGGTGTGGATTGGATTCACAGTTCATGCTAAGATTGACGATATTAGGCAAAAGTTTGTGGTTTATCTACAACGTTGGGATGGGGTTTTCCTTGGTCGGCGAAAAAGAAAACCCAGGCATCACAGGATGGAATAATGCATATAAAGGTGTAGTCGATCACTCTTGAGTCCGCCAACTTCACCCATGTGGCAGTAGGAGTTTGGAGTTTCAGATCTAATCAGGAAAGGGTGACCTCTAGAGTTTGAGGATGACGATCATGTCCTTATACGGGTCTCACCTTGACAAGGTTTACAGAGGTGTGGCCGAGGCGGGAAGTAATCTCCGAGGTTCAGCGAACCTTTTCAGGTCCTCAGCAGGGTAGGCGAGGTGGCTTACCATTTGACCCATCCACCTCAGTTGCACCAGGTGCACGACGACTTCCACATATCTCAACTGGGGAGATATGTGCTTGACCCGACGCATAACATCGACCATGAGGAGCTGGACGTTGGCGATGGGGTGTCTTTTGTAGGGTTCCAGTAGAGGTTGAGTATCGACAGGAGAGGGTCCTATGAGGACGGTCGATTCCTCTTGTGCGCTTTCACTGGTAGCACGGGAACCTCCAGGTGGGGCATTGGAGCGGAAGGCTTAGATGCTTGCTCAGTTTTGCTTTTGTATCCCTAGTTTGTGTTAATGATTTACGGGGTCGTAAATCCCTGAGGTGGGAGTAATGTAAAGAGCCGGAAATTTCAAGGAAATTTTTTTCTTAATTTCTTTGGTATTTTAAAAGAATTCAATTTCTGACGGAACCTGATTCTGAGGTCCGGTGTGCCCGAAATCAATTTCCGAAGTTTGGCTCAGGTATGTTCAGGGAAAGAACGAGTGGGTTTTTCTATCTTTTGAACTGGTGCTCGGAATCCGAATCTGAGGGCACTAATGGAACCACAGTGCCGGTAATTGCATAGGAACACCTTTTTCGAAGGTGCGGTTGCTCCGGTGTTGATGTAAGAAAATGTGGGGAATAAAAATATAATTGTTTTATTTTCATTTCTTCACTAAGCTGTTTAAGTGAAATAATGTTGTGTCTCAACTTAATTTCTCTTTTCTAAGTGTTAGATCCTAGGTGTGGGAGTTGGAGTGTGACTCACCGGTTGTTAACTTCCCATGAGAGGATTAAGGGTGAGGTGGGGCCCACACGAGCCCCCACCTTTTCAAATTCATTTACTCCATAACCCCCTTTAATGTGAGACCACTCACCTCCCCCTCTCTCTTCTTTAATCCTGCCAACTCACTTAATTAATTAAGTGAGTTATGTGTTTGATTTTAAAAAATTGAAATGCTTGGCTTGATATAATAAAATAAGATAAGTCTTATTTTATTTGAGAGGGTTGGTTGCTGTGTGAGGAGATTGGGGAGATAGAACTCTTTTCTCTGGGGAAGAACTTTATTCTCCCGCGAAGAGCTTCAATCCTTCCGCGAAGAACATCATCTCTTCAATGAAGAACGACTCAGCGACTCCGGTATCTCCATTCCCTTTCTCCTCCGCGACAAGGGAAGAGAAACCGACGCGGGAGTTCTCCAATGACACGTAATCATCCTATTATCTATGTTATAAAGAGAAGACGATGTCTCCTTAGACGCTCTCCGTCGACGTCAACGGAACCATGCCCCGCGACGCCGCTTTCCGCGACGCTCTTCAAACATCAATTCGTTATCATGGTAGGGGTTTTTATATATGTTTGAATTCGTTTTATTGATTCTTCATATCATAAATTCAAGACGATGATGACCAAATGAACATGATTTCCGTCCAAGACATAAACCATACTCCTTTTTCTTTTTAGTCTTCACATGTTCTTCGTGCATTCTTCAATGCCAAATATTTATTGACGCTGGAAACACAGAGTTTTGTTGAGCGCAATATATGGATGTGAAGCCCTTTACGCAAGGATCACAAATATGCAATCGTTTAGTTTTTTGGGCTTGGAACGAAGCCGCAATGGCTCGTGAAAGAAGGAGTCCAAATATTTATTGACGTTGGAAACACAGAGTTTTGGTGGGCGCAATATATGGATATGAATCCCTCAACGCAAGGATCATAAATATGCGATCATTTAATTTTTCGGGCATGGAACGAAGCCGCAATGGCTCGTAGAAGGAGGCGTCCAAATATTTATCGACGCTGGAAACACAATATTCTATTGATCACGACATATGGATGTGGAGCTCTCGACCCTTGGATCGTGAATATGCGATCATTTTAATTTTTGGGCTTTGAATGAAGATACAACGACGCACGGAAGGGGGAGACGTGGCGGCGCCGATGACCGGAGGAGGCGACCAGAGCCGTCTGGCCGCTTGTGTCACGACCCGTCCTCGGGGCCCGTGCCGTGACTACCCCAAGCCCGCCTTCCATAGGCCAGGGGCTGGCGACTATCACCAAAGGCGTAAAATCCCGATAACTGGGAAGGCATTGCCTTTATAAAAGAAAACAAGCACCACAGAGTACAAGCGGAAGAAGTAAACACTAAGTAAAAATTGAGTACAATAGTAAGTGCGGAAAGTAAAAAGGGGCCGGAAATACAAGCCCAACTGTAAAGTACAACTCGAAAGGGAAAACAACAACTGAAAAGTAAAGCTGCTACGCCGAGCTATCCACTGGAAATCCCACCTGAAGGGTGGGTACAGATAGCTCCTCTGCTCCTCCGGTCCCACCGTCCGCTCCGAGTATGTCTCGCCCAGTGGTCCACCTCCGGGTACGACCTCGTCGTCACGTCCACCTCTGGGTACCGCCTCGTCGTGAGGTCCTCCACCGGGTACCATCTCTTCGTATAGTCCACCTCCAGGTACTGTCCAGTCCTCGAACACTCGGCTTCTGTCAGCACTGCCCGTCGTCTGCAACCAACACAACGAGGTGCGGGCATAGCCCGTGCAGGGGTGAGTATAACGATACTCAGTAGGGACCCCGAGACCCTCAAGGTCTCACTAAACCAACAAGGATAACCACAAAGAAGATCTCAACAGATAACCTCTACTTAGATATATGCCCATACATATACCTAAGTTATCAAGTAACCCATCTCAATCATGAGGAAACACAAGGATTGTGAAATCAACGGATAACCACTACCTGAGTATATGCCCATACATATACCTAAGTTAGCAAGTGACCCATCTCAATCATGAGGTAAACACAAGGTCAAAGTCTCAGCTCAAACCAGGATTTTCATTATCGAAACCGTAACTGCTGAAGAGATCCGTCTCTGGAGTGTACAGTGGTCATGTCACGACTTCGAGGTACTACTCACTAACCTAAGACTGCTGAAGAACTCCACCCATCGAGTACTGCGGGCCAGCTGCTACAACCAAGCGCTCCCATGTGCCGCTACAACCAAGCGCACCTATGTCGTGGGTCTGCCGCTACAACCAAGCGCTCCCATGTGCCGCTACAACCAAGCGCACCTCTGTCGTGGGTATGCTGCTACAACCAAGCGCTCCCATGTGCCGCTACAACCAAGCGCAACTCTGTCGTGGGACTGCCGCTACAACCAAGCGCTCTCATGTGCCGCTACAACCAAGCGCACCTCTGTCGTGGGTATGCCGCTACAACCAAGCGCTCCCATGTGCCGCTACAACCAAGCGCACCTCTGTTGTGGGTATGGCGCTACAACCAAGCGCTCCCATGTGCCGCTACAACCAAGCGCGCCTCTGTCGTGGGTATGCCGCTACAACCAAGCGCTCCCATGTGCCGCTACAACCAAGCGCAACTCTATCGTGGGTATGCTGCTACAACCAAGCACTCCCATGAAGAAGTATCTCAAAGGACCGCAACGTCATAGGGGTCTCAACGCAACAGACGGCGCGTCAATCGGACGCCCGGTCTGTGAGTTATTAGCCTTTTCGTCCCAGGGGCCTGGTTGGTTTCGTGAGCAAACCAAACCCGGCCGTATCTCAAATGTACCCCGAAATCTCATAGGGTAAACTCATAGGGACCGTTTCTCAACGCGATCACCAACGCCGCTGACGGTTCGTCAAACGGACGTTCTGTCAGAAAGATATCAGCTTTTCGGTTCCAAGGGCCCGGTGGGATTTCGGTGCGATCCAACCCGGCCACTATCCATCTACATCCAAAACTCGGGAGGAGGATGCCAAAAGTTCCGTATCATCAACAGGAACTCAACTCAACAGACGGCGCGTCAATCGGACGCCCGGTCTGAGAGTTATTGGCTTTTTTGTCTCACACTCATCTTGGGAAACATCCCAGGAGGTCACCCATCCTGATCACTACTCTAGGCCAAGAACGCTTAACTACGGAGTTTTAACCACGTAGGCTCTCGAAAAGGAAGGTGCACCTTGAGTATAGTATACCGAAACGCCCGTCTCGATCCAAGGATCGCGTTGCCGCTAACGACGAGTCGTTTGGAGGCCCGTAGCCCAAGATACAGGCATTTGACCAAACCGCTCGGTAACGGGGGTTTCGGGCCCGGGCCGTCCCGGCCCGAGACCCCCCGGATGGCCCGAACCGGGTCGAACCGCCCCGGACGGGGTCGACCCGGCCCGGCCCGGCGCGGCCCGGCCCGGCCCGGCGTGGCGAACCGGCCTGGCGCGCCGGTTCGGCGCAAGGCAGCGTGCTGGGCGCGCTGCCAGCTTGGTCGAAGGCCGAGCTTGCTGGAAACGGGGGTCGCCTGCCCCTCCTTTGTGAAACCGGCCCCCCTCATAATGGGGGGCCAAATAACTGCCCGTGGGAATTAAATTCCCCCGGTTTCCACCGACACGGCCGGCCCGACCTGGTCGACCGGCTTCTTGTCAATAGGACCGGCAAGGGCCAGTCCTCCTCCGTCTTCCGGCACCGGCGGCCCGGCAGGCCGCCGGTCATCACGATCCGCCGCGGCCCGGAATCGGCTGCGGCCTTCGTCATCCGGCGCGGTGCGACAGCACCGCGCCCCTCCGCCGCGGCCCCGCTCCGGCCGCGGCGTCTTCGGTTTCCTTCGACGCGGCGCGACGGCGTCGTGTTCATGATAATTCTTTCCACGGCGCGGCGCGACGGTGCCGCGCAATAATTTCCGTGTGATTCCCGCGTGGTGCGACGGCACCACGTTATCTCGTTTCATCCGCAAGAAACATCCAAGATCAAAGGAGGGGGTTTCGGCCGTGTTTGTGTGGTCCGGTCCCCCTCTCGTTAGACGATAACACTTAAACGTTCATCCTCAAGTTTGTCATGCTAGAACCAAGAACAGAAAATAATTAAATAAAGCAACAACAAACCCCTACCTCGCTTTTCATTATGTGTTGACGAAGTCGCGGAAAGGCGGCGGCGATTCGTCGACATTGGAAAAGAGAAGTTGTTGACGACGTCAGCGTTCTTCATGAAAGGCGTTCACTTCTTTATTCCAGATGGAGTGGGAAGGAGGCATCCAAGAAGGGATCGACGTTGGAAACTTCACGTTCTTCTTTGGAAAAGGCATTCTTCGTCGAGAAGACGTTGTTCCATGTTTGGAGATGTCCTTCGTGTTCTTCATCGAGGGTGGAATTTTCTTCAATCCTTCCATGACTCTATCACAAAGATTTAGCCAACCCCAAACAATAAAACAACACACCTTATTATAGTGTTAGCTTAATGAATTCAAAATAATTCAAATTCATTAAGTTACATCCTTCATTAATGGGTGGAGAGGCTCCAAAATTAATGAAGGTGGAAGTGAAGAGTCACATTTAATTGGGGGGGGGGGTTCAAGGGAGTTAAGGAGTTTAAGGAGTTAGGAATTTGAGGGGTTTTGGCACATTAAGAGCAAGGGAGTTTAAGGGGGTAGAAGAGAGTTAAGGGGAAGGTGAAGGGTTGGGGCTCGTGTGCGCCCCACCTCACCTTAATCCTCACTTGGTTAGTTAGGAACATTTGATTCCACCCCAACTTCCACACTTAGGATATAACCACATAAGAAGATAAATAAAATTTGTAACACAAATTTTATTTTTCTTTACACTTAAACCACAACCTTATTAAACAACTGCTCCCAAGCAAACGCAACTCCAGGAAAGGAATTCCTAAGCAAAAACCGGCGCTACGGTTCCATCGGTGCCCTCGGAATTTGATTCCGGGCACCGGTTAAAAATTTAGAAATTCCCGCTCGTTCGTTCACTGAACGTACCCGAGCCAAACTTCGAAAATTAATTTCGGGCACACCGGGCCTCGGAATCAGGGGCCGTCAGAAACTACGTTCTTGTAAAATTCCAAAGAAAAATAACAAATAAAATTTCGTTGAAATTTCCGGATCTTTACATTAATCCCACCTCAGGGCTTTACGTCCCCGTAAAGCTTCATCACAAACTAGGGTCACAAAAGCGGTACAGAGCACGCATCTGAGCCTTCCGCTCCCATGTGCTCACCTGGAGGTTCCCGTACTGTCAAAAGAAGTGCACCCAAGGAATCGATCATCCACGTAGGATCTGCTCCTGTCTATTCTTGATCCCCACTGGAACCTCAGTGCATGTCGCTCTATCATCGACGTCCAAATCCCTGAGGTCGATGATGTGTGAAGGATCAAGCATGTATCTCCTCAATTGAGTTACGTGAAAGTCATCATGCACCTGGTGCAACTGAGGTGGATGGGTCAAGCGATAAACCACCTCGCTTACCCTGCGGGGGACCTAGAAAGGTCTATTGAACCTCGGAGATCTCTTGCCGCCTCGGCTACATCTCCATAAACCTCGTCGAGGTGAGACCTGTATGAGAACGTGGTCGCCATCCTCGAACTCTAAAGGTCTCCCTTTTTAGGATAGAACTGAAACTCAAAACTCCTGCTGCCACGAGGGTAAGGTTGGCCGAACCAAAAATGATTGGCTACACCCTCCCATGCCCGAGTTTATCTTGTGCTTCCCAGGGTTTCCTTTTCGCCGACCAAGGAAAACTCATCCCAACATTTGCCTAATACCGTCAATTTGAGTATGAATAGTGATTGCCAAATACATACTCAAACTAACGTCGTAAGGCCTCGACGCTGCCACCAAGAGGTCCTAACCAAGACTCTCGCCTCAAGGGTCAGATCACACCGTCGGCGTAAGTGTGACTATCGAGTCTCCTCCCAAAGGTATCTCCAGACGTGAGGGTCAAGTCAACGGCTTAACCGGAATCTCTAGGTCTGGGACGAGATTCATGGAAGGAAGGGATGATTCGTTTCGATGCTTGTGGCTACAGCTGCTAGTAGAAGATAAATTCCGCACTTAGAATCATCCTTAGAGCCCCTTTTTGGTCGCACTCCATGACCGCAAGCAGCTACCCTCTTTCCCTGCTCTCCAACACCCTAAGTCTAGCGGGGACTACAAAGGCGGGTGATGGTAACATGTTGAAATGTACCCCACCACGAGCTGCTCTCCAAGATCTGCCTCCATGTCTGATGCTCTATAGATTCATCTTTCCTTAACATTTCCTCTTCTTGAAACATTTTACATGCCCAAGTCTCTGAGACTGGTGTCAGTTTCCTGCTTTCCAAACTTCTAACATTCTCTGGCTGTATTCGATCAGCAAAGAATTCTCAACCACAAAGGTTCCTTCTAGCACTCTAGCCTAAGTAGAAATGCATAGAGAAAAGGTGCTGGCTCGGAAGCCCTTAAACATACCATGATCAGAGGTCCGACCTCTATTGCATTGATTGAAACGCTTCCATCGTGTACCCGATATGTTCGGTACGCCTCGATGAATTCTCAGCTATCAACACGTCGTCCCGCCGAAACTGTAAATGTTCTAGAAAATTCTCGGCCACCTCCTCATGCCAGTCCGCAGCCGCCTATGAGTCAGGTTCACCTCGGAACATGAGGGTATCTGAAGTTAGAACACATGTAAGGCAGTAAGCTTACATGTGTCACCTACCGGTACTGCCGGTTGTAACTGCTGACCAACAGGTAGTGATGTATAGCTGACACACTACCCAAAGGCACTATCTCAGGCATCGGTTCACGTACCGAAGCCTCATCACTATAAGGACCATCCTCATGGTCATTCACTAGAAAACACTAGTGGCCAAGTCCACCAACCACTCTACTGATGTCTCAGCTAGGCGGAAAACTCTAGCAATCGCCTCCAGCCACTACTCTGCTGTCTGGAAATCTTCCTCGCCTCGTAACTTCTGAGGCCTCTAATGCTGGAACTCGTGCAACGCGCTCCGCCAGCGTGCAAAGTTTGCTAGTATAGCCATTGGCATCTGCTGCCCAATAGGTGGTGATGTACTGGTACACCACTCGAGGGTGCCAACATAGTAAAAAGGGCCATGCACCAGAGCCTCGTCGCTCAGTGAGCCGTCATCGAGTACTCTCTCTGAACTCCAACTGACTGTCTGCGTGGAGACATCCTGAACAGATGCGACACGGTCAACGTCTTATACCTGGTGAGCTGACCTGGTTTGAGATGACTTTAAAACTTTGGAAACACACACGCAATCAGTGTTTTTTTGTACAAAGTCGGAAATCAGTAGTCAGGGTCCTGGTGTACGGATACGTCGGCCGCCGCACCAACACTGGACTCCCTGAACTGAAAACCACACTCGGTACCCTTAACACTATTGCTTCACAGAAAGATACATCAGAGTTATAAGTTATGCGGTAGAACCGAACTCCTCTGATACCAATTTGTCACGACCCGTCCTCGGGGCCCGTGCCGTGACTACCCCAAGACCGCCTTCCATAGGCCAGGGGCTAGCGACTAGCACCAAAGGTGTAAAATCCCGATAACTGGGAAGGAATTGCCTTTATAAAAAAAAACAAGCACCACAGAGTACACGCGGAAGAAGTAAACACTAAGTAAAAACTGAGTACAATAGTAAGTGCGGAAAGTAAAAAGGGGCCGGAAATACAAGCCCAACTGTAATGTACAACTCGAAAGGGAAAACAACAACTGAAAAGTAAAGCTGCTACACCGAGCTGTCCACTGGAAATCCCACCTGAAGGGTGGGTACAGATAGCTCCTCTGCTCCTCAGGTCCCACCGTCCGCTCCGAGTATGTCTCGCCCAGTGGTCCACCTCCGGGTACCGCCTTGTCGTCACGTCCACCTCTGGGTACCGCCTCGTCGTGAGGTCCTCCTCCGGGTACCATCTCTTCGTATAGTCCATCTCCAGGTACTGTCCAGTCCTCGAACACTCGGCTTCTGTCAGCACTGCCCGTCGTCTGCAACCAACACAACGAGGTGCGGGCATAGCCCGTGCAGGGGTGAGTATAACGATACTCAGTAGGGACCCGGAGACCCTCAAGGTCTCACTAAACCAACAAGGATAACCACGAAGAATATCTCAACAGATAACCTCTACTTAGATATATGCCCATACATATACCTAAGTTATCAAGTAACCCATCTCAATCATGAGGAAACACACGGATTGTGAAATCAACGGATAACCACTACCCGGGTATATGCCCATACATATACCTAAGTTAGCAAGTGACCCATCTCAATCATGAGGTAAACACAAGGTCAAAAGTCTCAGCTCAAACCAGGATTTTTATTATCGAAACCGTAACTGCTGAAGAGCTCCGTCTCTGGAGTGTAGAGTGGTCCTGTCACGACTCCGAGGTACTGCTCACTAACCTAAGACTGCTGAAGAACTCCACCCATCGAGTACTGCGGGCCAGCTGCTACAACCAAGTGCTCCCATGTGCCGCTACAACCAAGCGCACCTCTGTCGTGGGTCTGCCGCTACAACCAAGTGCTCCCATGTGCCGCTACAACCAAGCGCACCTCTGTCGTGGGTATGCCGCTACAACCAAGCGCTCCCATGTGCTGCTACAACCAAGCGCAACTCTATCGTGGGTCTGTCGCTACAACCAAGCGCTCCCATGTGCCGCTACAACCAAGCGCACCTCTGTCGTTGGTATGCCGCAACAACCAAGCGCTCCCATGTGCCGCTACAACCAAGCGCACCTCTGTCGTGGGTATGCCGCTACAACAAAGCGCTCCAATTTGCCCCTACAACCAAGCGCAGCTCTGTCGTGGGTATGCCGCTACAACAATGCGCTCCCATGTGCCGCTACAACCAAGCGCAACACTATCGTGGGTCTGCTGCTACAACCAAGCGCTCCCATGAAGAAGTATCTCAAAGGACCTCCACGTCATAGGGGTCTCAACGCAACAGACGGCGCGTCAATCGGACGCCCGGTCTGTGAGTTATTAGCCTTTTCGTCCCAGGGGCCCGGTTGGTTTCATGAGAAAACCAAACCCGGCTGTATCTCAAATGTACCCCGAACTCTCATAGGGTAAACTCATAGGGACCGTTTCTCAACGCAATCACCAATGACGCTGAAGGTTCGTCAAACGGACGTTCTGTCAGAAAGATATCAGCTTTTCCGTTCCAGGGGCCCGGTTGGATTTTGGTGCGATCCAACCCGGCCACTATCCATCTGCATCCAAAACTCGGGCGGAGGATGCCAAAAGTTCTGTATCATCAACAGGAACTCAACGCAATAGACGGCGCGTCAATCGGACGCCCGGTCTGAGAGTTATTGGCTTTTTCGTCTCACACTCATCTTGGGAAACATCCCAGGAGGTCACCCATCCTGATCACTACTCTAGGCCAAGCACGCTTAACTACGGAGTTTTAACCATGTAGGTTTTCGAAAAGGAAGGTGCATCTTGAGTATAGTATACCGAAACGACCGTCTCGATCCAAGGATCGCGTTGCCGCTAACGACGAGTCGTTTGGAGGCCCGTAGCCCAAGATACAGGCATTTGACCAAACTGCTCGGTAACGGGGGTTTCGGGCCCGGGCCGTCCCGGCCCGCGATCCCCCGGATGGCCCGAACCGGGTCGACCCGCCCCGGACGGGGTCGACCCGGCCTGGCATAGCCCGGCCCGGCCCGGCCTGGCGCGCCGGTTCGGCGCAAGGCAGCGTGCTGGGTGCGCTGCCAGCTTGGCCGAAGGCCGAGCTTGCTGGAAACGGGGGGTCGCCTGCCCCTCCTTTGTGAAACCGGCCCCCCTCATAATGGGGGGCCAAATAACTGCCCGTGGGAATTAAATTCCCCCGGTTTCCACCGACCCGGCCGGCCCGACCTGGTCGACCGGCTTCTTGTCAACAGGACCGGCAAGGGCCAGTCCTCCTCCGTCTTCCGGCACCGGCGGCCCGGCAGGCCGCCGGTCATCACGATCCGCCGCGGCCCGGAATCGGCTGCGGCCTTCGTCATCCGGCGCGGTGCGACAGCACCGCGCCCCTCCGCCGCGGCCCCGCTCCGGCCGCGGCGTCTTCGGTTTCCTTCGACGCGGCGCGACGGCGTCGTGTTCATGATAATTCTTTCCACGGCGCGGCGCGACGGTGCCGCGCAATAATTTCCGTGTGATTCCCGCGTGGTGCGACGGCACCACGTTATCTCGTTTCATCCGCAAGAAACATCCAAGATCAAAGGAGGGGGTTTCGGCCATGTTTGTGTGGTCCGGTCCCCCTCTCGTTAGACGATAACACTTAAACGTTCATCCTCAAGTTTGTCATGCTAGAACCAAGAACAGAAAATAATTAAATAAAGCAACAACAAACCCCTACCTCGCTTTTCATTATGTGTTGACGAAGTCGCGGAAAGGCGGCGGCGATTCGTCGACATCGGAAAAGAGAAGTTGTTGACGACGTCAGCGTTCTTCGTGAAAGGCGTTCACTTCTTTATTCCAGAAGGAGTGGGAAGGAGGCATCCAAGAAGGGATCGACGTTGGAAACTTCACGTTCTTCTTTGGAAAAGGCATTCTTCGTCGAGAAGACGTTGTTCCATGTTTGGAGATGTCCTTCGTGTTTTTCATCGAGGGTGGAATTTTCTTCAATCCTTCCATGACTCTATCACAAAGATTTAGCCAACCCCAAACAATAAAACAATACACCTTATTATAGTGTTAGCTTAATGAATTCAAAATAATTCAAATTCATTAAGTTACATCCTTCGTTAATGGGTGGAGAGGCTCCAAAATTAATGAAGGTGGAAGTGAAGAGTCACATTTAATTGGGGGGGTTCAAGGGAGTTTAGGAGTTTAAGGAGTTAGGAATTTGAGGGGTTTTGGCACATTAAGAGAAAGGGAGTTTAAGGGGGTAGAAGAGAGTTAAGGGGAAGGTGAAGGGTTGGGGCTCGTGTGGGCCCCACCTCACCTTAATCCTCACTTGGTTAGTTAGGAACTTGTGATTCCACCCCAACTTCCACACTTAGGATATAACCACATAAGAAGATAAATAAAATTTGTAACACAAATTTTATTTTTCTTTACACTTAAACCACAACCTTATTAAACAACTGCTTCCAAGCAAACGCAACTCTAGGAAATGCATTCCTAAGCAAAAAACGGCTCTACGGTTCCATCGGTGCCCTCGGAATTTGATTCCGGGCACCGGTTCAAAAGTTAGAAATTCCCGCTCGTTCGTTCGCTGAACGTACCCGAGCCAAACTTCGTAAATTAATTACGGGCACACCGGGCCTCAGAATCAGGCGCCGTCAGAAACTACGTTCTTGTAAAATTCCAAAGAAAATTAACAAAAAAAATTCCTTGAAATTTCCGGATCTTTACAGCTTGGAGGCGGTGGCACCCCAGCGTGCCATAGGAAGAAAACCCACCACCGCACAGCCGCAGCGACAAGGAGCCAGACCCCGCGGCCGCGCGGGCTCTAAGAGGCAGGGCGGTGCCAGCAGGTGCCGCCAGTTACAACAAGGTGTCGCGCCCCTTGTGTTCCGCTCGGCCAGCGCCGAGTCGCGGTCGGCCTGCCAGGCCGGGCCGCGCCAGTGGGGCCGGGCCGCGCCCTAGTGGGCCAGACCCGGACCCGGGTCGGTTCAGGCACGAACCCCCTATTTTCGGGCCGGGTCGGACCGGGCACGAACCCCCTATTTTCGGGCCGTTTTCATTCAAACGCCCATAAAATGGGCTATGAACCTCTGATCGATGCACCGTCATGTGCGATATGATCCTTGGATTGAGACGGTCGTTTCAGTATATTACACTCAAGGTTTTTGAGAACTTTGGGTATGTCCGGGTTGGTTCGAACCCGAAACCAACCGGGCCCTCGGAGCGGAAACACTTATAACTTGAGCTCCGGACGTCCGATTGACGTGCTGTCGACCTTGTTGGATTCTTGTTGATGAGACGGAACTTTTGACGTACTTAACCTGAGATTTGGATGTAGTTGGATAGTGGATGGGTTGGATTGTAAACCAAATCCAACCGGGTCCCTGTAACGGAAAAGCTGATAACTTTCAGACCAGACGTCCGTTTGACGAACCGTTAGCGGCGTTGGTGATCTCATTGAGAAATGGTCCCTATGAATATACCCTATGAGAGTTCGGGGTATAGTTGAGATATGGAAGGTTTGGTTAGCACACGAAACCAACCGGACCCCTAGGATGAAAAAGATAATAACTCACAGACCGGGCGCCCGATTGACGCGACGTCTATTGTGTTGAGACCCCTATGATGAGGTGGTCCTTTGTGATACTTATTCATGGGGCTTTGTGATAATTTGAGTATCGACCAGTATCTCATGGAGTGGACCCATCCCGAGACGAGCGTACGGAGTACGAAGACCGTGTAGCCAGCTGAGACCTGACGACTGCTTGACTGAATCGACTTGGAGTTAGTCGACTAGCCCAGTGGACAGAGCACTACATTGTTTGAGTGAAGACCCATGGCGGATGGAGCACTACTCAGTTTGGGTGTAGACCCACGGTACTCATCCGGAGATTACCTCTTTAGGCTATTAGGGGGAATGCACTATTTTGTTTGGGTGGTAGACCCCGGCGGGAAGCACTACTGTGTTTGGGTGGCTGACCCGCGCTACTCGACAGGAGGAGTACCTCAGCTGTCTTAGTTTAGTGAGAAGTACATCAGTGTCGTGACAGGATTGTTGTACTCGATAGAGATGGGGCTCTTCAGCAGTTACAGTTTGGATAAATGAAAATCCTGGTTTGAGCTGAGTCTATGACCTTTGTATTTACCTCATGATTGAGATGGGTAACTTGATAACTTAGGTATATGTATGGGCATATACCTGGGTAGTGGTTATCCGTTGATTTCATAATCTTAGTGTTTCCTCATGATTGAGATGGGTTACTTGATAACTTAGGTATATGTATAGGCATATACCTAAGTAGAGGTTATCTGTTGAGATCTTTCTTTATGGTTATCCTTGTTGGATTTACTGAGACCATGAGGGTCTCGGGGTCCCTACTGAGTATCAGTATACTATCCACTACACGGCCTATCCCCACACCTCATTGTGTTGGTTGCAGACGACAAGTAGCGCTGACAGAGGCTGAGTGTTCGAGGACTGGACGGAACCCAGAGGTGGATCTTCGACGAGTCAATATCCGGAGGTGGACTTCACAACATGACGATACTCGGAGGAGGTTGACGGGCGAGAGCATTGTGGAGGCTATCTGTACCTACCCTTCAGGTAGGATCCGTGGTGGACAATCCAGGAGCTGCGCTATCTGTACCTACCCTTCAGGTAGGATCCGTGGTGGACGATCCAGGAGCTACGCTATCTGTACCTACCCTTCAGGTAGGATCCGAGGTGGACGACCTAGGAGAAGCTTCTATTCTTCCAGTTGTTTGTCTTTTCTGTTGTATTTCCTTTCAGTTGTAGCTATACTTTTCAGTTGGGTTTGTATTCTGTCCCTTTTTAATTTTCAGCACTTTTTTTGTACTTAGTGTTTTACATCCACTTGTACTCTGTGGTGTTTGTTTACTTTTATAAAGGCAATGCCTTCCCAGTTATCGAGATTTATGCCTTTGGTGCTAGTCACCAGCCCCTGGCCTATGGAAGGTGAGCTTCGGGTAGTCACAGAACAGGCCCCGAGGATGGGTCGTGACATTATGCCTATTTTGGAAAGGAAAAATATTACTAACCTCTTATAAAGAATTATCTTTTGGAAAGAGAAATGTTACTCATGCATACAAACTGTCTATAATCTCCATGATTGTAACATAGTTGATTTTTCATAATTTTCATACATGATTTTTTTAAATATAAAATTAATGTATTGAAATTAAAATGATGTCAACATTATCAGTTAATATATTATGGAACAATTATCCATTATATTATAGTCAACATACTGAAGGCGTTGGAAAATATTGAACGAATGACATCAAAATGGATGATGTTCACTTAACAAATAAAATATATAAAGATTTTATTAAAATAAATAAATAAATTATTTATGTATAATGTATTAATCCGGTATTTTTTTAATTAATAATATAGTTGATATAATATTATTATATAAGAGTAAAAATAACATAGATAGAAAGCATGCACTCGATGTATGGGTTTCAGGTCTCACTTTTTTATGCTATAAATATACCAAATTATCCACTTATTTTTTTGGTATATATAACTCCCATGGATACCATTACAATTATTTTCATTAAAACATAATTTTGATTTAAAAATATATGTGGGGATATCCCTTTTCATGAGATTTTGATCAAGATTTTTATAAATTAGTGACTTAATTCATCTCAATTTTCTTTCATTGAGGCATATTTTAATAATATTCACCTAATTTCTTTTATATCATGCATATAATACCCATTTTACATGTAATTTAAAAAATCATTCATCAATAATTTTATTATATGTTTCAAAATTGATTATTTCATCCAAGGGAATTATACAATAAATTTACAATGTGGAAAAGAATTCCAAAACTCAATTTATTTTCATTAGGTTATATTACATGTTTATTTCTATCATATTAAATTATTTAGTTTTCAATTAATATTTAATATATTAAGATTTATATAAAAATTATGTATGCAGGCTTACATTTGATACACAAAGTTAATTAATTGATTAATTCTAGAACTCAATAGTATGATCTTTGAAAGGGTTTCTTTCATTAAATTCTCTTTCTTTGAGACATTAGTTTGTTATATGTATCAATATTAATTTTATGATTATATACTAGCCTTTGACATGTTATATCTTGAATCACAATATTTTGATGATATATACTGTTTCGTTTTTTGTAATTATTTTATGGGGATTATGATTGAAGAGTTATCGAAGCGGAGGAAGGTTTATTGTAAAATAACATTTCTTTTAGGATTGTTTCTATTCACGGTCCCCTTGGAGGAAATCATATGGACTTATTTTATTGAACCGTGTTAGTTTATTATACACTAGTTATTAATTTTTTTCAATGTTTTAATTTCTACTTCCTCACATACTAACTTAATAAACATCAAGAAGGTTGTTTTCGAGTGATAATGATCTTGTGTAATAATATTAGATAAATAATATTTCTCTTTCAAATTAATGCTTTTTGAAATTTCATCAAAATTATTATTTTATATATGTAAATGATATCCTAAATATATTTTCAATTTACTTATACCTTATTTTAAAATGTTTTTAAAATTAAATTTCTTATCATTTTATAAATGGGACTCTTTGACTCCACTAACAAAATTTATGAATGGAATGTTTATTTTTATCCATTACAACATTAATGGACTTTCTGGCCTCCCAAACCTCTCAATTGTTTAAATAAAACTTTTTAAATTTAAAGGTTTATTTTCAAATAAAAAAAAATTCATTAATTTTTTACATATTAAATGTTTTAAAAGTCATTTTCAAAATGGAAAATATTGTTTCCATGAGAAAACATTCAAGTAATATTTCAAAATAATTCTCCATCTATGATGACAATATTTGAGGTTTCTAAAATTGAAATAGTTATTTTCCCCATGAATGTGTTTGATGATATTAAAATTCATTTCAATTTATATAAATTAAAAACCCTTAATGTCACAAACACTCCACTGAGGATATTCTATATGGATATAATCATTAATCCTTATTTGGATAGATTATGAGATTATCATAGAACATGGTCCCCTTAAATGGTCTAATAGAGATATGAAAGAACATTAATTATGTTTTGATTCAAATTTGAAGGATTTATAATATTTTACTCTTGAATGATACACAAAAATTATTGATGAAGAATGGGTGATCCCTATGCATCTTATAAGAAGGGTTAATCCAAATTATAGCTCAGGGGTGACCCAATATTTCTTATACAATTGTTATACCAAAACTTTGTTGGGTGATCTTGATGTATCATATATGATGGGTGTTCCAAGATTGCATTGGGTGATCCTGATATAGATTATATAATGGGTGGTCCCAAATAGTTATCCAATGCTTTTGGTAGTGTTCCCTTTCATTATATTAAAGAAGGTAATTACTATAGGGCTACTCCTATGGATTTAACTAGGCTCTAGTTATTTAAATCATAGGTAAAAAATGGATTCTGAAGTTAATGTTTCCAAATGTACCAACACGTCTTGTTTATGAAATATATTGGTTTTAATTATTTATTTTATCAAGATTCAAATTACATTTATCGTGAAAATTTGTTCTTGTGAATCATTACTTTATTAAAAATTTATACCATGTATCATGATTTACGATCCATGTATTGATGGGAAATTTTTATCTTATAAAATGGTCGATAACGTTGATTATTTCATCTTTCCCTTATGCTCATTCATTTGTTAATTATTATTATTACCCTTACTGAGAATCTGAGTTCACCATTCTTATTTTTCCTTCTCCATAGGTTATCATGAATTATTTTAAACTAATTATGTCTAGATTTATTTAATATAGATGATTATGATGACCCAATATGGAATATAAAAATTTGTATATATTTTGAAAAATAATCTATCGATTTAAGGGGACTTTTATATAATTATTTTCCCTAATTCTCTATTACTATATACATAAAAGTTCTTTATTTTTTTAACTGATACAATATTTCCATTAGATGTTTTAATTTTTAGATTAAGAATATTCTTTCACCTTCATCATATCAACAGGGAAAAAAATAAATGTTAATGAATTTAACACTGTACCTAGGAGTGTGGATTTGGCGATGTTATATATGATCATGTTGTTTATATACCTACATGATAGGTGAGAAAATATAATTAAATTGTACTAATTGTTTTCAAATGGTTATGATTTTTTTTGTATATTTGGAAGGTATACTATCAATTGAAGATGCACCTAAATTAATCTATTGAAAAATTCTTTGATTTTGTGAATGTTCTTATAGAGGGGTTTTGTCATCCAAGAGAAACCCTCAATGATATAATGATCCTAAAGAAAAGACTAAAAGGATTTCATCTTTTTTGATCTATAAGTCTATTAACAAAATGAAAAATGCCCGCAATAGTTAACAATGGTTAATTTTCATAGCACTCTTGTTTCATGAAATATGAGAAATGAGGATAATGATGGAAAGTAAAAGGTGAAATATAAATAGGTATCCTTTAAGGACATGAATAATCTTGTAATGGAGTATGTCATGAATGTAGAATATGTGGATGAATTCATGTTATTCTGTTACTCATATCTACAAAATTTAAAAGGAAACGTCCACTCATATGATTTTGATGTGTAATGGTTGTGATCCTTGTAGAAAAGAGTCCTATAATCCTTCAAGATGATGATGGGGACGATGAAATTCACCGGAAGAAGTGTTTTGTAAATTTAGATGGTATGATAAGTACTAAGAATAAAATATTCAATAAAAAATGATTTTATAAGAAAAAAAAATTTATAAAAGAAAGTGATGAAAAATATTAAGAAGTATATAAAGAAAAAAAATAAAATTAAAAAATATTTATTATGGTAAATCCCTAGAAAATTGAAAAGTGAGAGGATGATGGGGGAATAAGAGGAAGGAAGAGTATATCAATGGGTTGAATTAGAGGACTATATTGATGAAATGGATACTTGAAGTGACAAAAATATGAAATCAAAAAATATTATTTCATGATTCTAAATACAATATTATATAGAAATAACAGGATATGTATAAGATAAATATAGAAATTCAAAAAATGAAATATTATAATCTAGAAAGTTCAATGATCATAATTGAGAAAAATCTAATAGATGAATCATAGAATAGGGTTAATCTTATTTTACTATGATAATTACTGATTAGGTTAAAAATATATTTAATCCATAGGTATATCTTATCATTCTCTGATGGAAGGTTTAAAATCAATAGAAAATCTTGACTCCCATTATAAAATTTTGAAAGAACACATATAAAATAGAAAGCGTTAAAGTGTATTAGGGAGGTCCAAAAATGGAAAATGACTTTAAAAATATAAAAAATACATACTAGAATTTCAATCATGATAAGGGGATTGATTGTAAATATAATACATTAATTATTAAAGGAAATAAAAAATAAATCACTTTGAAGATGGCGAATTATTTGTGCATGATTCAGAATATGAATATTCAGAAAACATAGACGACAAACAGTAGTACAATAGTGGCACAAAATAATTCACTTTGTATTAGGTGTTATTATTGTTAAAATATAGGGAAATCCAAAAAACATACTTCCTTAGTCAAGATATACCAATGGGTATAAGAGTAATGAAGGCATTAGAGTATTTTTCAATATTCAAGGGATTATTTTGTTTGTAACTATTTCGGGAGTCAAATATTTGGACATATATTTAAGTAGAACCCATAATTATTTAGCTGAAATGTGTAACATCTGGAGTTTTTTTAAATATATATATTTTTCACATTGATTTAATATTTTAGATATTTTGTGTAATAAGTGACATCGATTTTACCTTGCGTTACATGCAACAATGAGTTTCTTTAATGGCGTTCATGACATAAGACACTGACTTTCACTGAACCATGAAATAATATAATTTTTAATATGAACATTATAACATGGACATTAAATAATAAGTAATGAATATAATTAACAAATATAATAAATATACATATAAATGTATTACTTAAAATAAATTTAAATATTCTTAGTAAATAACCAATAATTTTTTATTAAAGTAATTATATTCATCAAAAATATTATTTCATCAAAAATGATTTTTAGTATTTTTTAAAAGAAAATATTATATATATATTTATGAAAAATTATTTCAGAAAAAGCTAATTTACTAGAATAATTAGTTTGAAATTAACTTGTGGTGAGATTTGTGTATTTTCCAAAATATAATTATTTTTATGTTAATAGGCATAAATACTTTTTTTCCAAAACTATAATTTTTTAAATTAAATATTTAAATTAGTTTTTCTATTATATTATAAAGGAAAATAAATATTTTTTAGTTACATTTAATTATCATAATAATTTTTTAATCAAATCATTATTTTAGTTTAGTAAAATATTTTTTTTGGGTTTTATAAATGGTTTTTCAAAAAATCTCTTAAAGTGTATAATATTTATCTACTTTAATTATATAAAACTATAAATAATTGAGTATTATTTAAATATAATATATATATTATTTATCTATAATATGTAAATTATATTTATTCTTTGATTATTATTAGACATCGATTTAATATAATATCATATTGTGTATGAAAAATTTCCTTCTCAAAAACCAACTTTTTTAGCAAGTTTATAGGATTTGTTTCAAATAAAAAATTTCCCACTTATTGAAAATTTATATGAAAAATTCATAATAATTTTTAAAATAAAAATTTCAACATCATATTAGGCTGGAGTTTTGATAATTTTCATAAAATATTATTTGATTGATAAATATTTAAATTACAGGATTTTGATTCAAAACTACCATTTCATTTGAATTAATTATAATGATAAAATAAATTATAATTTTTTGAAATTAAATTTATTATAATTATATATATATATTTTAATCCAATATAGGTCACTATAATCAATTTAATATGGAAATTGGACCTAAAATCATCGCAAACATGTGAACATTTTCGGTTTGGAAACCAATTCTCCAATGACAACCATGAGATTAATTTTAAATTAATTTTTCTCACCCATGTGTATTATATTTGGAAAATATAATCTATATATGGAATAATAATAATTTATATTAGGTAATGTTTTCATATTTTTTTATAAAATATATATTGAAATCGGTAAAAATAAATTACTACGATTAAAGAAAAAATAGTTTTACTAGAGATTAAACTAAAAATATTAGGGTAAAATGATATATAAATTAGTATAAATCATATTCTATAAACATATATCTTGCCTATAACTTTTTATTCTAGATATTACTTCTTTCAAGAGCCTTTTTAAATGATAAAAACAATGGTAAACCATTTGTTTTCAAAAAAAGTACAAGTATGTCACCCACCACAGTTATAAAATCCGACCACTATCCTCTCATGTAGAAACATTCAAACCCTTTAATATCAGAAACTACCTATACATATCACATATCAAATTACTTAATATCATCCTAAATTTATTATTTTAGGAATAAAACCAATCTAGGAAGGATTTTAATTAAATTATAAGAACCTTAACTGAATAAGAGGTAACTTTCTTCAATGAGAATTTTTATTTCATTTATTCAATGACCTCCTTAAATTAATATAAAAATATAATTATATAATAAACTTGGTATCATAAATAAAAAAAGATATTTTATTTTTATTTTCATGATCTATTATTATCTCCACTTACATCAAATGGGTTACGAAATCATCGTTCGTGTATAAAGGGAACTAGTGCCTCTTTATAATATTTCATCATTTATTTGATTACCAACTATAATTGTTGGATATGGTGATAAAAATAAAGTACATATATGATATTTATAATATAATAATACATATGGAGTCATTATATCATATATCCCTTTTTAATTTCTATTCTATTGGAGATATGATAATGTTGTTCGGGAGTATGGAGGATAAACACCTCACGAAGCATTGTTATTCATTTTAAATAACACATTACAGGAAGATAAGAGAGACAATGATAGTGAATATATATTATATAAATGACGGAATTTTTATTTGAATAAAATATTTATCATTATTTAATTATAATATGTTATTTTATTTCTTACATTTTCACTCATTAAAAGAAGATATTGTTATTTGTGTATGTGTGGAAAACCGCCTTCACGAAGTTATGTGACACATTTTCATCACCACAACACAAGGATGACATGTGTAAATATATTTAGATAATTAAAATATACTGTTTAAAATATTATTACCATTATTTTAATATAATATATGACATACCTCTTTTCTATAATGATCATTGAAAAAATGGATACAATGTTTGTGTGAACGTGCATCCTACCGTCTCCATGAATGGTGCATTTCATTGTATATCTCCATAATTTATAAATTACTATAAATATACATAGAATGAATATATATGATATTGATAAAAAAATTATCATTATATATATAATTTAAACATGTTCAAATTAAAATGACAAACAATAAACAATCGAAACATATATAAAAAGATAGTGGTTATTGCCTGAAAAATAAATTTAGCATGGAATTGTTAATAAAACGGTGAAATTATTTAATATGTAAAAAATATATTGTAATATATATATATATATATATAATTATGGATTACAAATATATGTATAAGAAACTTGTATTTTATATATAGTAGTTTTGAAAATGTATAATGGATGTCGAGACTTAACATATGGGATTTTTGTCTCACATGTTACTTCATGGAGACACATGCCATATTCACTATCTATTTATATTATGTTTTGTATATATTTACCATGAATTTATAATATTATTATTATACTGAAAATTATTTTGGTTTAACTATCCATTTTATAATCTCTCTTTCATGTGGTTTACTGTTCAATATTTAACAAATCATCACGGGATTTTGTCTCAGATTTCCTTCATCAGGAAATATGCCATGCTTGCACAAATTATATTCTATAAGGAGCATAAACTAACCATTTAAATATTATATCATTAATATATATAATTTTGTGATATTATATATTTAATTAAAAGTTATTTTTCCTTGTGTATTATGATTCAAAGTTACCAAGGTGGGAATATTATTTTTGATAATATCTAACTATTTGTTGGGATTATCTATGATCATGCATTCAAATGATGAGTGTGTAATATATGACTCTCCAGAAACATATTAATTTTATTCCAGTATGTTTATTTCTAGAGAAAATTTTTCCCCTTCATATTCCTCCTTTAATGTACTAAAGAGTTCAAAATTATTTTTTTGAAACTTTTATTCTATCAAAAACCCATTTTCTTCCGAAAATATGCTTTCTAAAAAAATTATATATTTTTGAAATATGTCAATTTTTTTATTAAATTCACATTTACCCATGTGTAGATGTTTCCAAAATGTTTTGAAAATACATTCCCATTTCATTTTTGAAAAAATTATTCTCTGGATTTCATTATATATGTAGATATGAATATCTATTTTTATATGAATGAAATGAATAATACTTCATAATATTATGACATCTAAATGATTTCATTATTAATTTAAATATTTTAATTTTTTAATGATAATTTTTTATTTAATATATTTGAAATAATTATATTTTAAAATTATTATTCAATAATTAAAATGATTTTTAACATGTTTTAGGGTTTAAAATGTTAATTTTTAATGAAATTTTATTTTCCTTAATAAATGTTCCATGTGGTATATCTTTAAAAAATACATATAAGATGACATCCATTGATGTTTGTTATGAATTATGGGTGATATCATTCAAGTAAACCATTATTATTGTCTTTTTGAATGCTTTAATTTTATGATGAGTAAATGATTATGAAACATGTTTCTCTTCCAAAGGTTTTACAAAGATAAATTTCTTATAAGAGCCACTTATTTTCTTGGTTTTTTCTATGATTAAATGATGAAATAAATATGAAACCTACCTACATTCTTCATTTTATTATATTATGGTTATGAAATCCATTTAACATTATGGGTTCTGATATATTTAATGTGTTATGATCTTATAGAATGCATGTGTATTATTTTCATTATTTGATTATTGGGACATATATATCCTTAAAATGGATATGGTAATAGTTTATATCTAACGATATATATAAAACTACAATGGAGATTGAACCCAATTTATTAAGGAAATTTTTCTTCTATGTTGTTCTTGGGAGTGAACTATTACTACATTGATGGTTTTGGGGAGTAAAACTATTCTACTATGATAGCCTTACAAATAAGCATTGGCTTATAAGGAAATGATTTTACATTATTTTGTGTATTCCAAAATTTTATTCCTTATTCCAATTTTATAATCATATAGAACATATTCATTTATTCCCTTATGATTGATGTCTTATTATCAGCCAATGTTTATCCCACTACTCAAGATTATGATCTTTTATATGAAAGTTATTGATTTCAAATGTTATGTACATGTTATCATACCCTTGTTTTGATGTAATGCTTATTTATGTCCCATGTAACCTTACTGAACAACTCATATCACCATTTATTATGTTTATATTCCTCATATTATGAATAAAGTATACATGTATGTTATGTCTATGAAAAATTATTAATGGTATGATATTTATGCGATACATTAAAGATATTTAATGAAATAAGAATATAATATGCCTAGTATCCAAATACACAGAAATAATACAGACCATACAGATGTGTTTTTCTATGTAATTAATATTCATAAAAAATATTTAATGTTCATGTATGAATGTCCTAGGTCATTATGATCCAGTGTAATGTTGTGAAGTCACATGGATTAGGGACCCATGTGATGTCCTAGGGCATGGTTTAATGTCCACTTAGTTTCTATTTCCTACTTGTTGGATGACTCACTAAAATGTCTCTTTATTATGCATGACTATCAATTCCTCCATCTTGTGATTTTTTTTCAGTCACATTTTTATTTTTGTTCCAGTTGTTGTGATAATGATTTTAAAATGAAACTAGTATATCAAAATGAAAAATGATTTCTATCAAATAGATTTGAAAAAGGATAAATGGGCTTTAAAAGAGAAAGAGTTTTGGATTTGATAATTAAGTGGAATGGGTGTGACCCTTGGTGTTCTATATTGACATTTTCATATGTATAGGTATGTGTGGAAAGTTTATGATGGCATGTATGGATGAGAATGTATGAATACATATGAGACGGTTCATAGGATTTCATGGTTTTGTGTTTGAGTTCAGTTGTATTGGACTTAATTTTTTATTAGATTTTGAAAGAAGAAAAAGATTTTTGAAATTGGCTTTGGTTTTATGATACATGTTTTGTTTTGTGAAAAGTGGATTTTTCTGTTGAAAATGGACTTGGAATTAAGTGATTATGATGTTTAAATTGAAATTGGGTTTTAGAAAAGTTTATTTTTTGATGTGTTTGAATGTGTTTGGTTTTTGTGCCTATTTTTTTGGATCACGTGGTTAATTTTTATTGTTCTTTGCTTTGATTTTGGTTTGGGTTTTTTGTTTCAGTATTGTTCAATACATGCTACCGAAAATTTCCAAAAATTTTCTAAGAATTCATGCTAGTTTTTGGTTAATCTCAGTTGTAACCTATACTTCATGGAAATTTAGGTTTGTTAGAGGTATTTGATTGGATTGAAGAGGTAGAGTGTGTCTTCAATTCATTGGGAACTCCAAAAGCTATTAAATTTCATGCTATTATAGGTCAGTTTAAGGGTCCATCTTTGGATGAGTATGAGATTTTTTCTCCCCTATCGATGAATGTTAGAATGTTGTGAGAATTTTTCAAGTCAATATTTGTCTAATAGTTTATAATTGAGTATTTATATATCAAGAAAATATATGAGATCATGTTTATTTAACAAGGCTAGTTGTTGGTGAAGGCCTATGTTGGACATTTCAAGGAGCTAGTTTTATTTTATCCTTAGGTGGAATTGTTATATCTCTTTAATATTTCTATTAATTTTGTGTCTTCATCCAGATATCAAGGATCTATTCCTAACCTCCAAGGATATTTTCTTTAGATGTTGGTGGATGAATCATTTCAAGCCGATTTTGTTTCCGATGTACATGCACTCTGATATCCATTTCCTTTTATTGCTCATGAGGGTTCCATATCTAGTGAGAGGTGCATGTCATAAGAACCTATTTCTAAGGTGTATCTTTAATTGTATCTAAGTTATAATTCATCAGAATTTTTTCTTTTCTACCACCAGTGTGGCCAGTTTGTGCATTTGAAGATGTCTTTTCACATCCCTTTGAATACCTTCCATCATTGAGGCTGGTTGGGTCATTTAGAGAATTTTTTCAGGAAGTGTTGTTCAAAGAAGACATCACGACTATTGGATGCTAGTACCTGACAATGAGGTAGGATATTCCTTAGTCATCAAGGATCCCTCCATAGGCCTCAGAGTGGCGCTTGTGTACAGTCTGGAGTTTATTATAGCGTGTGAAACCTTAGTCCATTTTTTACCCCGTGTTGGGGAGGAAATGTTCAATGGATCTTTCTAGTAGTTTGGCCTCTATTTTATGTTCAACCTTTTGTTATACAATCATGATGGTTTTATTCTATAGTGATCTAAGAATTTCTATTGCTCTATATGTGGCTCTTTAAATTTTTCCTTATTCTACAAATATTATTAACACTAATTTGGGTTAGTTCGGGTGTCAGTTTCTTATTGTGCATGTCTGGAATTTTTTAACCTTATGGATTATTAAATTGTGTCTTATGTTTTGATTTGTTGTCTGGTTATAGTTTATTTTATCATGTCTCCTTATCTGTTGGGGTATAGATATTAGGAACGGTATTTCAATATCTAGTGGTGGTGTTGTTTCACTCTTTCTAATAAAGTTGGATGTTTTCATTTTGATATTTCCATTGTTCGATTTGTGGTGAGGTTATTTTTTGGTTAGTGTAATAGTTTTAGTTAATTCCTCATATCCTGATTTGTCGGGCCGCCCTGTTGTGGGTTTTCTATTTTAGTCATGGTGGTGTTTTTGGTTTATAATGTTCCAATTATGTTGATATCTTATTGTGGGTAGAACCCTCTCATGTTCTCCACCAATTCTTATGTTTTATTTTCTTCTGGATCGGTCAGCTGTGACCTGTGGAGTGATTATTAACGCCACGGTTTATGGGTTTCTCTTAGTTTTGATCAAACATGGATTCTAGTTTTGATTTTTTTTTGGTTTGGTGACTTTTTATGTGAAAAAATTGGTTGTGTGGGGGAATTGTCACACTACTTCTTTGGAAACACATTCATTTAATTATTTTATTTACCTATAATATTTCCAATTGAGGTTCAGGTTGAGTACCTATTAAAATTTTATTAAATTTGAAAATCTATATTTATTTTTTCCATGTGTGCGGGAAGTGTGAAGTTACGAAAAACCATACAGTGCATCCCTGGTTCCCTAGCAGTAGGTCCTTGTGTTAGAAAAACGCTACCACGCAGTATGAGCATAGTTGGTCAATCCATGTGTTCTAGGGATGCGATCATTCCCATCTCAGGAAGAAGCTACCACATGGTATGAGACCAGTCGGTCAAACTTTGTGGGTTGGTCGTGTGGTGGGTTAATTATTGGGTTGTGGCTACCACATTATTAGTGCACAGTTTGGTAAACCATGCATCAAAACAAAGGTATCTGTCAAGAACATTAAAATAGTAAAAAACCTATTCTCCCCTCCTCCTATTTTACCATAACCTAATCCCCCTTCCTCTTGGTCAATTTTTCTGAATCAAGGGGTCCCAAACCCCATTCTCTATTAATCCCCTACCTCCACGGTGTCTCTCCAAATCCAAGGTTGAGTTTTTTTTGGTTTTTTTGAAATTTTTCCCCTCTTTCCCCTATAATATCATAATTTATTGGTTCCCCTTTCATGTGTTCTTGTATGGTCGAAACCTAGAGCATATGGTTAATGTGTTGGGTTATTTTCTGTTGGAACTAGGATGTTAGAATGGTTTATGGGGTCTTAGGTATATCTTCTCAGAATTCATCTTCACATTTTCATGCCATTGAGTTAGGTGTCATCATAATTTTCCTTTCTGATGCAGTCTGTTGATTCTTGGGTTCTACCAAAAAAAATTAAACATAATTTTCCCCATTATAATTCACATGGTAAGTTTATTATAGTGTTTTCTTGTAATAATACATTTTTAAAAATTGGTTTCAAATATATTATTTGTTTATACATATGTGTATATATAGAAATAGAGGTTTATAAAATGTAAATTGAGATTTAACATAAAAATTCGGCAATTTGGGTTTTGTTTTACCTTATGAATATATATTTAAAATGGTTGTTTTATGGACATGATGTTGTTTATGTGATTTGATATTATTTATATCTTAAATGATAAAATTAAGTGTTTTTAAAGGATTAACAAGGTTCTTTAATGGAATTATTTTTCCCTTGAAATTATGTGAAATTGTTGTGTTTGGTTTTAAAAGTAAGTGGCAGTTTTTAAAAATGTATAGAGTGTTTTAATAGAAATTTAAGGTTTTCCATTGGATTTTGGAACATCCATCAGTCCAAAATGTGCACGAATTGATGGGAATTAAAATGAATATGTCAATTTAAAATTAGTTTTTACTTAAATTTTTGTTTATAAAATGGTTCCCTTATGTGATTTCCAAATTAATTTACTATTGAAATCATAAAATCTATGAATATTTTTCCATTTATACCTATTTGGGGTAATTTTTAGTGTAATGACCCATTTGATACATTTTACATGGTTCCATGCTTTACCAATAGTTGGGAAAGTGTTTTTCTTAAAATTGATTGGATTTGAAAATCTTAAAGGACTGTTTTCCATTGAAAACATAAATGTTCTATCAGGTTGTCTTGGAAATTAAAAGTGGTTTTGAATGTGTGATTTCCCAATTGACATCATATGATTTTGTGGAAAAATATTTTTTAATCCATATGACGTGATGGGATAGTTGGAACCTTTGATGAGAACATATATATATATATTTGGGACTCTTATTATGTATTTACCTACATTAGTTATCATATAGGTTGTGTATGTGTTTGGGGTAGGTCAATGTGGTGATATATGGTTAGGTGAGTCACACATTCTAGGACCTACTACTTAAATAGTATTCTTTTACCATGGGTTACATGTGTTTGTTTTAGAGGTTCGAGTGATAGTTTCTAATCAACCCCAATTAGGTGGGTTTGTGACCCTAGAATTGCTGAGATTATATGTGGGATAATCTACTAGATTTTTCAGTTGATGGTGACAAGTTGGTCATAGACAATGGGGTGTCACCATACACTGATAGGTGGTTCTAAACTGATTACATCTAGGGATCACTCTAGGCATGTTTAAAAAATATCCATTATTTCTACTTTTACAATATTTTTTAACTTTATATTGAAATTGGATTCTAGTTTTAACTTCTTGTTTATATTCAACATATCCTATTATTCATATTTTTTTGAATTTTAATTTTCATAAGGTAGATTTTAAAAATGAAAACACTTTTCAAAACAAACATGATTTCTTATTAGGGGATTATTGGAAGAGGATGTTGGGTTGTTTATATAAAATGATAAAAGAATATTTTCATAAATTTATTTTCAAACTATTTTTAATGGGCAGTTTTCAGGAAAGGATGGGTATGGATTCTGTGGTGACTGCCTATAGATCTTTGATGATCACACCATACATTGTCCATTTGGTGTGGGTATACCCAAGCTGTTTGTATGGTTCAGGATTCAGGTATTGAGTTTCCTTTTTATCATGTCATTTTGTGGATGTTAGTGACTATGTGGCTTTGCGGATATCATATTGGTAGTGTTTCGGTATTTCTTTTATTGTGTTTCAGTTTTTATTTGGTTTTCCATTTCTTAATCTAATTCAACTGAATATGTTTGTTCACATTTATTTTGGATTCAGTTTATAGATTTTCTAATTGTTTTATTTATTTCATTTGATCCAATGTTTTGGGAAAAAATCATTCCTATTGTGTTTTCCTTATTTCATAACACTAGTTTCTAGCCCATGGGGATCAGGAATGCCCTTCGAGCCATGCCATAGTCTAGGTAAAGTGTAAGGTTAGATGGAATCCTCGATTACATTGTGATTCAATAGTGCCCAATACAATTGATCACATTTTCTTGGTCCTCCTAGGACTTCATTAAATGGATTTTCATCTATATAAACATGAAATGTGTGAGTGGAGATTTTGTAGGGGTTGGTATAACAAAATCCTATAGGGAACTCAAAAATAACCAATTATACAACATCAAAATTATTAATCTATTCATTTAATAGGAATTTTAATCAATATATGAGATATAATGATAAATGAACCAGATATAATCAAAATAGTAAATCGATCATAAGAGGACTCAAATAATAATTTCAGCCATATGATTTTTCTTGAGGAAATGAGGTAAAAATATTATTGGAGGGATCTGTCCATGAGTCATGGTATCACTGATAATACCCATCCAGGAGGTCATGTTCATCTTCCCTCAGGAAAAATTTATTACTATGTCATTCGAGACCATTTTTTCTAGATAGGGGATCAAACCGAAAGATTCTATGGGGATCTGGAAACTATACTAGATCAAAATTCTAGCTAGGGGAATAACACCATGTGTATGGTATTCACACCTATACGATGATACCCAACTAGGATATATATGATTTGGGATCCCACTCCAAGCCTCTTGGACATATACCATGAACTCTATCTAACATATAATCTATAGAGATGATCAAAATCTTATGTTGTGGATGAAATTGAACATTGTATCCTCATAGGGAGAGACTAATGCATCTCAATGAATTGAAACACTTCTATATTGAAGAGATGAAGTGCCCCACATGGCCCTAGAAAAATTACACCATGTGTGCAAAGAGTACATGGAATGTCTCTCATGATTATTTTTCTATATGTGTCATGTCGCCTCATATTGAATATAAAATTCAATATGAATGGCATGTCGTTGAGGGGTATAATGTGTGTAGAAGTTAAGAAGGCACTCGTAATAACACCATCCCATGATCAGGTACAATTGTTTTCCCAGGTACTATGGTAGTGCATGTTTATTGGGTAGGGTCTTAGTACCAGGTTGTACTAGTATTCCTGGATATGTCTGTTTCCATGTATCCTTTGATATGAACATTGTGCCACTAGAATAAGATCACACAGCCTGTGAAATGTGTCACATATCCTGTGACACATGTCACATAACTTGGGATATTTAAGTTTCTATGAAACACCATCACTCTATCTGGGGACCCCACATGGGGTGAGTTCTTTGAGGTACATGCCACTTCACATGGGATTTTTGAGAATCCAGTGGTTCATCATGTATATGATGATTATTTCATGGACTCCACAAATCACACCCTGATATATTGGATATATGTTTTATCGGTCTTTCCATCACTACTTTCCAAAAACGAGCTATCAAATCTGATATTGAAATAAAACTATCACTTAATATCATTTTTGTGTGTCAAAACGAGAAAATAGGGAATCACCTATCAGATCCCAATCCACCTTTGATCATCCACAATTTTATATGCATCAATAATACACATCAAAAATTATATCAATATATTATTCCAAACAATGGTCATATAATGATTAAATACCAGGTAAAATTGATCTTCCATCCAATAAAAATGAAGGTGATGAACATCTTAAGAAATAAGGGATAAATGCACAATCCTATAATTAAGAATAATCCATGGATTAATTTTCGGATTTCCTTGATCAATTTATATTAAAATATTAAATTAATGATAATAACAATCAACCATCCAATTCTACTAAATCCCAGAAAAAAATAAAATCGGACCTCCAAGCACAATTTCTCCATGAATTAAACTATTGGAATAATTGATTTGAATTCATTGCAAGTAAACAGACAGGGAAATAAAACATGGAAAACAATGTAATACCTCAACATAGGGTCTCTCACTGATGAATAATGGTAACTACATAATCTGTAGTTGCAATATCCACTAACTCCATTTTCATTAGAGATCCTTGTGGTATACTGATCATCAATGCACGATATTGATGAGTACCAATTCTCCTTAGTGATCTCCTCCCAATTATTAGTGTTATATAGCAGAACATGGGAATTATCCATACTATAATATTTTTAGAAGATATATAGGATAGTTTTTTAATTTATATAATTTAATATAATTTTATAATTTTTTAGTTATTTTTTTCCATGATATAGCCCAATCCCAACACCAGATGCCGATCATATATATATCTTGCCTAAGGTAGAGCTCAATTCATAGAATGAAAATAGTTCTCCAATTTCCCATGAGAGCCCATTTTTGGGTGTTCTTCTACTATTTTAGGATAATTGTGTGCACGTGATATTTATAGTTAATATTTTTATTAAATAAATTTTGGGCTCAACATGCCTCAAAATATCATGAGGATTCAGTTCATATACTTGAGAATATTATTATATATATTTCAAATCATTACAAGGAAATACAAAGAGGCATTCCATTCTATCTCACCATCATGAAAATTGATAAATGGAAATATCAATCATGCATACATATGGCTTAAAATATCCATGATAGTAATATATTTATGTTTTCTTAAATATCATTCATAGTTATTTTCAAAAGTAATATTGATTTATGAAAATGATAATTATTTCATGATTATTATTTTGGAGATAATGCAACAATGACCTATTTTCCTATATTCATCCTATAGAAACAATTTTATGTCATATGAACCAAATATCTTTAAAATGTCTTATGTGAAAGTAGTTGATAATAATTAAATATAACAATGTAATAAGTAAAATATAAACTTTAAAAAAGTTGAAATTTTTTAAGTCATGTAAATAATTAACATTTTTTATTTTTTGAGATAAAGAACACACATGACGAGTTGATCCTATGGTAAGGGTTTCTCATCTCATTTTTTTTGAGATTTTTTCCACATTCACCACTTTCTTTATTCTTGTGGTATATATAATTTCCATTTTATATGATACTGTCGCATGCCTTTTACATTCATGTTATCAAAATATTAATATGAATTAATTTATTTCTTCGGGATTATGATTCGAATGTTATACAAGTAGTAAAGTTTTATTTCATAATCTAATCACCATTAGAAATTATTTATATTAGATTTTATACTAGGGGAATTATAAGATATTTTTATTATAAACCAATTATATTTTCATATCCTATTTTTATTTCTATAAATTAAATGTATTGATTTCATTTTCACTCATTAAATAAAAAATATAGTAAAGTATTGTTTTTAAGGAAAATGGATTTTCTCTCTCCAATTAGTTGGGATTGATTTTATTCAATATCAATTTTTTTCTTAATATGTTTTAAAGAATTATTTTTATACTCTACAATGGTTTACTAAACACATTTTTACACATTTTATAATTTTTTAAAAAAAATCTTTTATAAGGAATATTTTTTTCGTATTCATAACAAGGTAATTTTATAATTTCTTTGAAAACATGAATGTACTAATTATCTTTATGAAAAAAACATGAAAATAATTTCCTACCATCATGGACATTAAATCTTTTGAATATACCCAAAAATGATTTTCCATATTTTATGAGATATTGTTTTTTACTTAATGTTTTTTAAATTTTTTAGATTTTTAAAAATTTATTTTAAAAATAAAATAATATTTTCTAAAAATAAATCTTCCAATTATCATTATAAATAGAATTCATCCATGTCAACATATTTTGGTGAATATTATAGTTTACAAGGAATGTCATAATTTGATACAATTTCCATATTTTTATAGATGGATTATGAATACATTAATTAATTATGGAAAATATTTACATTTTTCATTCTATATTTTAATTAAAAATGTTTTAAATGATTATGTTCCTCCCATTTCATATGATTAATTAATTTTACTTAATAATTGATGGGAAGGGGATGTTATAGCCCCTTGATGTATCGATAAGTCTCATGAGATAAACTAGTTTGGGTATTTGGATGATACCTTACCCATTTATGTAATATGTCTTACCACGAGGCCATGATGGTATGATAAATATTTTCAGCATTATGAATTCCATCATTATGATATTATTTGTTGTCACCATTGTTACTATTTTATTATTTATGGTATCCATTTATAATATCAAAGATTATCTGATTATTTATATTAAATTTTTTTCCACACTTATTCCTTCAATATTAATCTTCATGCTCATGTTATTGATTAAATGGTATGTGTATTAATTTATTTATTCTTCTAAATTCATAATTCAATTTTTATTAGTGATTGGTTTTTTTATATAACCCTATTCAAGAATCTATTACCCCCATTCTTATGTTTATTTTCTCCAAAATCCAGGATGTTTATTTTTATTGTTGTCAAAGGTTATTTTATAGGGAATAAAAGTGTTATATAGGAAAATAATATGTTTTATTTATCTGTTTCAAATATAATGTAAAACATTAAGTATGTATCTATATTACCAAGACTAATAATCTATTCACTACATTGGGACGTGATCACTTGTTTCTAGTTTCATTGTTACAAATTAATTTTTGACTCCATGATACTATGGTCAGGGTGATTACCCTCAAACCCAAACTAAAACACTTTTATTATCTTTATATTTCATTAAAATGATATTTGTTTCATTTTTAATGTGTAGGAATTAACCTCACAAAAATACTTTTCATAGCATGTCCTGATAGACTAAAAGTACACGTTTTTAGTTTAAAAGTTACATTGTAGTCTAAATAGCACGTCCAATATTCAGATTAAGTAAAACACATATATATTGTCTTGATAATTTAGTATAATGATATTTCATTAATTTTTTAATTTATGTAAATTAACCACACATCTATTCTATAAATGATATAGATGATAAGATAAAATGTATGTGTTTTCATTTAAAGTGACTTTTTAATTCAAAGAGTGTATCAAACAATTAAAACTGATCATGCACCCTCTGATTTCATAATTAACTTATTAAAATGATCTAGGATTCAATTTTACTTATAGGAATTCACCTTATATCAATCTGATGCATAGTGTGGCGATTATGACTGAAATTATATGTCTTTAAATGAATGTGACATTTAAGATCAAAATATGTTCTAAATATTAAAACTAAAAATAATATTATTATCATGATATTGTAGGAAACATTTCCATGATTTTTTAATTATTATGAGTAATCCTCACATCATTCCAATATACAGTGTCACTAATATGCTGCAAAGTGCATGTTTTCAATGTTAAAGTAAAACATTAGGCCGCAACAAGTGTCACATAGTTAAAACCATGAAAACATGAAAAAAAGACTTAATAATATTATGAAGAAGATCCATGATCCAATTTATTATATTTATAAAATAATTGTACATCAATATGATACCTGGTGTGGTTGGATGGACTTAAAGTTTGTGTTTTCAGTTCAAAAATGACATTTTATTCAAAAATGAGCTTCACATACTCAAATCTGAGACAACGTGCTTGTATTTTCATGATACATTATAAAAATTTTATGTGGTTTGATATATATTTATATTAATTAACTTAATGTCAATATGACACATTGTTAGTCATGTATTCCCAAAAGTATCTGATTTCATTTAAAAATTACATTTTAGTTCAAATATGTGTTCCCTATATTAAAAACTGATTAACCCCATTCATATATTCTTGATATTTTATGAAAAATATTAAAAACTTATTTTGAGTGTGTAAGAATTAACAACACATCAATCTAACACGTACTATGTCTAGTATGCCTGAAATTTTAGGTTTTCCTTCAAGAGTGAAATTCTATATTAAAACAACACTCGCATAGTCAAAATAAATTTAAAGAGATGTAGATTTATTATTATTATGTAAAAATGATCCAAAATTCATTTTTAATGGGTAAGGATCAACTTCATGCCCATCCGATACATGTTGTGTTAGGACATACTCAATATATGTGTTTTTAGTTTAAAAATCATTTCAGACGAGAACACACAACACCATGATAAAACAAAGAAAACACATTTGGATTTTTATAATACTTTATAATAATAAATAATTTTTCTTTTTTTACACGTAGGAAGTATATGCATATCATTAAAATTTATATTTATCATGGATTATATAATATTTTACTTAATAATTGTATTTACTTTTTCTCTACTTTTACAAAAATAAGAATTTAGTTTATTAAAAGAGTATTTTTTTCTATAGGATTTGGTTGAACACTGGATAAGGACCACTGTGAGATTTTTTTTGAATTAGATTCATGTTATTTTATTTGGAATTGAATTATAAATCAATGTAATTATATTGTATCAATATTATTTAATATAATATTTTTATTGAAATGGTTTTGCAATGTAAATTCAAATTGTTTTTTGTTAAATGTTATATTTTTACTACAATTTATTTTATTTATGATTCTTGTCATATTTTATAGATTGATATTTATATAATTTCTATAATTATAAATATTTTTCCCATATTAGTGCAAGTAGTAACATAGATAAGGTATCCTTAATGTGTTCTTAAAAATTCAATAATAAGTCTCCATTTTATCAAAATGTTGTAGTAATGATATAAGAAAAAATTATCAATGTATTTTTAGCATTGATAAAACCATGTGGACTTTGATGGTTGTCAAAAAAACATAAAATTTTAAATTCTCATAAGATATATTCATATCAATGAAAATTGTCTTATCTAAACTAGTAAAGTTACTTTAGACATCGATTTATATAAAATAATAAAATTCAGAGGATTTATATTTATAAATTTATTGAATATTTTCAAAAAAATATATTAATTTTTTTTCAAACTCACATTCTATTACAGTCTTTAATACTAGCATAAAACAAATATTTTTAACATTGTAAATATTCAAGTTAGTTTTTCAATGATGTTATATATTAAAAAAACCAAAATAAATTATATCACATTAAACTTGTGACATAATGATTTTTTATTGTCCCAATATGAAATCCCCAAACTTTATTTAATATCCTGATATGTTTTAAAATAAATATTATGTTCAATAGCGTACAAGATTCGCAATATCATGTTTAAATGAACCATGGATTATTATTATTTAAATATGACTTTTATAAACTGGTCATTGAATTGATGCTTATGAATAGAACTAACCACATTATGAGTTATAAAAAAATTTCCTTATCAATAATATTGAAATGATTAATTATTTTAAAATAAATAAACAATTTTTGGTAAAGTAATTTTTTTCTTCAAAAATATATTTTCTTCTAAAAATTGTTTAAATTATTTTTTTGGAATATTTTATATGTAATTTATATAAAAATTTTAAATTTTTCTTTCAATTAAGAATAAAAATTTTCTAATGAACATGTGAAAATTTTATTATGGTAAATTTTATGGATTTTTTTAATGATTAATTTTCCTGAGAATTGTGAAATATCCATATTTTAATGGAAAATTGAATTTCTATTTCTAATATTTAAAAAGATTAATTTTGTTTTAAAATTGTGTTAATGTAGTATTCGATATCTTATATTAGTTCTAAACCAACTATTTTCATTGAATTGTGTTTTATAGTTAAATTTGGTCTAAAATGTTTTTATATGTAAAAGGAATTATTCCATAAAAAACTCTATTTCATTATATTTTTAATTTTTATCATAAATTAATTTATGCCAAATATTAAAATTGAATATTTTAAAATGCATTACATTTTGAGAATTATGAGTTCCAAATTTTTTAATATATCATTTTTAATATTTATTAATACAAATCATAGTAAATATTGTGATCACGATAAATGTAAAATGGATAAACGAAGGGTAAAAGTAATGTGGTAATCACATAAAAGTAACCATGACACTTTTTTTAATTATATTTTATTATTATATTATGTCCATAATAATAATAAATTAAAATATATATCGTTTTTTCCTTTTGTCCATTATTTTTTCCTTTATAACATTTTATTTAATGGAACTGAATTAATGTCATTCTATTTCTATAATTTTCATGAAATTTTTTTTGGCATAAGGATTGAAATAATGTATATTCAGTTAAAATGTTTTTTTTATGACAAATTATTTTTTTTATCAATTTATATTATATCTATTAATTTTTTAAATTATTACATTAGACTCTTAAACAACACTAAAACATTATTTATCCAATGAATCGAAAATAATTAATGATTATAAAAATAATAATACTTTTATAATTTAAATATTTTTTATTCATTAAATTTTATTCATAGTAATAACAAATTGTAGATTGTTTATTATATTATATTTTAATTCTATCATTTCTAATTATTTTCAATGTCAAATTAAATGAATAGTTTCAACAATAAAATTAATGATATCTTATGCTAAATAATATTTTATCCAAAAAATTTCTGAATTATAAAAATAATTTAAGAATATATTTAGGATAATAAATGGTTTATAATTTCAATTTTTTCCATTTTAAAACAATTTTAACCACATAAGTAAAATTATAACCCTTTAATATTAAAAGTACATTACCATTATTAAGGATAAAATTAGTTAAGAAACGGGTTATACAAAAATATAATGTTTAAATTGATCTGTAAGCTTATATAAATTATATTAGATGAATATATTTTGATAATTGATTCCATTTATTAGAAAATATTCCATTTTGGAACCATTTTAATTTTGTTTGATAGATATTATATTATATTATTTCATGTTTTATCAAAGTTTGCATCAATGATATTTTATAGTAAACAATGTTTTATGAAATGATTTTAAATCAGTAAAAATAATATATTTAGAGAATGGATTTATGTATTGTATAAAATATAAAACATGGTGAATTTATGGTCAAAGTTTCTTTTTATTCTTACTATCTTGACACCTAAAAATTAAAAAACATTGGTTTCAAAGTAATAGTAAAAATGATTAATTTAAGGTTACAACAAATAAATAAGGGTGACAAAAATCCACTAAAAATGTCTAATTTTTATTTAATGATATTATTTATACTCTTACTCATATAATATTAAAATTATATCCATTTATATAAATTTTACAAGGAAATTAATTTATACTGATTTAATAATATAAGAAACACTATGAATTCCCTTACCTTCATTATAAAATGGAACAACCTCTCTTATTCTCTCTATACTTAAATATCAATTTATTTAATAATATACCCTCCCAAATCCCTTTCTCACATCCTTTAACACATTATAGTGGTTATATTGTGGTAAAAAAGTATATCATATATGTATTAGGTTTTAAATAAAAGGATGTTGTCTAAAAAAATTGTATATATTTTAATAGCTTTTTATTATTCAATTTGTTCTTATAGAACATCAAAATTTTCATAAAACATGATTAAATAACAAAAATATATATTACATATACAGATTTATTATCTGGTTAATTTTATTACCTATATCTATCTCAAATTCTATAAAATGAGGAATGAAACCATCGTTTATGTGTACATAGGATTTCCGCCTCAGGAACCGGCATAATTTGTTTTCCTGAAATACCTCTCCCGAGTAGTCATTATGATGGATATAATTTTTATATTTGATTATAATAACCGAATTTTCATTTTTAAAATATAATATATCATTTTTTTCTTACCTTTTCATCCATATAAAAAGGATAATTCCATTTCTCTGTGTGTGTGGATTACCACCTCCACAAAAAATGCGATTCATTTTATATGACGACATTATATGGAAGGTAGATATAATTATATTTAATGAATTAATATTATATTTATTAAATATATATCATTATTAGATTATAAAATAATACTTAATTTATTTTGATCATGATAATTGTATTAATGTAATTTTCACTCACGTGCAGGTATGGCATACCAACTCATAGATAGTAATGTAATTTATTTTTCAGAAGCATGTTTTATAGATATTTTTAAAAGTATAGTTGATCCATAAAATTATAATTATTATATGATTATTATTACAGTGATTATTTATTAATGAAACAATCTATAATATTCAACATATCGATGTCATATTGTATATATGAGCTGAATTTCATCGAAATGTTCAACATGAACTTAAATGAATAATTAATTGAATTTAACATGGTAAAAAATAAAAATAAAGGTAATAATAATCATAAAATAGGGTTTTATCAGTTAAATAATTAACTTATGTTTATTATTTAGGAATATAAATAATATACAAGCCTATTTGGACTCACCGTAGGAGACACATTACTTTAAAACCCTAATTTTAAATGTCCTAAGGAATAATTTTTTAAATACATTTACTCCTTATCTATATTCTTTAAAATAACATTGATATTTAAATAAATGAATTAAAAATTAACATTTATGTATATTTTTAAATTATTTCAAAGGTTTTTAAAAGGAATAATTTTATGTATTTTATATGGAACAAATTGACATTAAAAAAAAGAAAAGATCAATACCCAATTTTAATGTATATAGTGAGAATGAAATTTTCCCACCACCAAAAACATTTTTTTATTCTTGGATTAAATTTCAATATCAAATTTTTTGTTCAAATAAAAATAAACATTACATTAGTACTTGGTGTTTTATTTATTAAAAATTGTGTTTTTAAGAAGATGTATATATCAATATCTGAAAATTTATTACTTTAGTGTTCATAAGGATATTTTCTTTAGTTTGATGATAGAAATTCAATAAGTCACATGTTTTATTCTTGTAATAGTCTTTGTAAATTATTCATGATCAAGTGATCCTGATATATATATTAACAATTCATTGGGTAATGATTATGTTCTCTAGAGAATTAAATCGTAAGTCAATGGTATAGTTATTCTAATTTTAAGTGCTCTTATATGGGTTATATGAAGATGATGTCCATATTCACCTATATGACTATTCTATTATTTAAAATTAATTTTCATTGGAATTATTTATTTTATAAAGTTAATTCAATAAAAATTTTAGGTGAATTATTATTCCCTTTTAGTGTAAAATATATTTTTTTTGAAGATGTGTTTCATTGGTTCTCATGTTTTCTATGAAACCCTCTTGATTATATTTTTTTTGTTTATTTTTTCTTTTTAAATTGATTTGTGAAAAACATCAGTCAGAAATATTGATTTCATCCATAATTAAATGAATATTTGGTCTAAAAGTTTATTATGTTAAATTAAACAAACACTTTTTATGATTTTATACATTTAAATTGTACTAAATTATTTCTATATTTTTTATGTCCCTTACTGATATTTTTAATCAAATACTGAATTTTTTATAAAAATGGATTGTAAGGATTATTATTGACAAATAAGATCATAATTTTCAAATCATATTGATTTTCCATGAAATGTAAAAAAACTTCTTCTAAAAAAATATCTTGGAAAAAGTGGATACTAAGAAGAAGTTTCCAACATGTATTGTAAGGGTTTTTTATGTAAGAGTTTTTCCTAATTCATGAAAACTCTAAAACTAAAAGTACATTGGGTGTGGAAGTGATTTCATTTTTCATTTTGACATTGTATATTTTGTATTGATAAAATTAGGTCACATTTATTAGAATCAAATCCATAAATGCAAAGTTTATTTTTCCCCCATACCACAGAGTGTGGGTATTGGGATGTTATAGTTAGTAATAGTGTAGGTTTTAGATAACTTTTGAGATTATAATGATTTCATGTGAGGTTATCTTAAATTTTATGGACATATTCTTGTGTTTATATATTTTAGGTTGATCATAAGTTCAATGTATTATACATCTCTTTTTATGTTTTATGTGAATGTATTCTAAAGGGATTAATGGAATTTAAGGAGATATTTTATTAGTTTTAGGTATATGTGACACATAAGTGTAATTTGAAGAATGATTTTAAAAATAATTTCTTGAAATTTTTTGGACATAAAATTAATGTTATAAAAAACCATTAGTGTTAATATAATATTTCATATTCAATTAATTATGGGTTATTACTATTTGGGAAAATATTTCTAATCATATATATATATCCATGGGATTAAAAAATTATGGGTGATTAAATAATTAACTTATTTTTGGATGGATATAAAAAATAATTTATGTGTAATATTAATAGATATTATTCGATTTTATTTGAGAAATCATGGTTAAATAATATTTTAGAAACATATATGATATTAATGAGGCTTTATGGTGATTAGTGTAAATTATAATCATATTTTGGATACTATATGATTAAGAAAAATATATTTCTGGGTATATCACCTTATATGTGAATAATATTAATTATAGGTAAATTTTAACTTAATATAAGAAGTAATAATGATAGATTACATCTGATATTTGGGTTTCAAAACATATTTATAAATATTATGATGAATTTTAGGTTTTAAAATTTATATAATTATATATGTAAATCATTGTGCATTATTGTTAAGGATTTAAATATTAATTTTTTAATTCATCATAAGAAGGTTTATTTAATTTTGGAATTATCTTACCTTTTCGTAACCATTTTGATTTTGGTTAATGTATAAAGAGAGGAGGACTATGGTGTAATCTGTTTTGAGAATTATTTGATCCATTTAATGTTTATTATAGTGATTCGTCCATAAGAAATATTCTTTTATAACTCATTATTTTTATAAAAATATAATATTGAGGTTTAATGTATTAAATGATGAAATTTTACATGTATAGTAATTATATTTATTTATTTAATTAGTCAATATAGGAAATGAATAACTGAAATTTTGGAAAAGGGTATTAGAAGAAAATAATCTAATTACCATCATTTTCTATGAATCAAGGGCCTTTTTCACACCCCTTTACTTCATGGTTCTGTAGACATTAACTTCCTCCAAATCATTTAGTTTTCTGATAAATGTTCTTTATCACTATCCATAAATATTTGGTTATTAAATTTTTCTTCCACATCCATATTTACACTTACTAATTCTTTTCTAAAATTTCAAAACCTTGTTTTAATTTTGTAATGGACAGGACCCCTCGATCCATTCCTTTGTTGAAATATATGTGGTCAACACGACGCGTGTTATAATGATAATTTTAATACTGATGATAACGTAAAAATATGTTAAATAATAATGATGATGACATAAATTGTGTGATTAATTAAACTAAAAATAATAATCATGATAAAATGATTTAATGGGTGTTATTATTATTAATGATGTGAAGTGGGAAGGTGTGTGATCCATTAGACATTGATAAATGAAACATGCAGTTTGTTATTAATTGAGTAATTGTTGAAATTAAATTTGAATAATAAAAATGGGTGTAGTGTTATTAATATTATTCATAATATTAATAATAATGAGAAATTGATGAAATGAGTCGTTGTATTTATTGCAAACAATTTAATGATGATGCAAGTGGAATCATGGTGGTGCGTTCATAAAATTAAAGGTGATTTTGTTATATTGGGTTTATTAAATTGAATGGTTTTGATTTAATAAAAATGGTTTCAATTAAATCAGTGTGAAATAAAAATACATAGAATTAAAATAATTAAATTGACGGATGTTACACGACATTGACGTAGCATGTTCGGATTCAGATATCCAACAGGGTGGTTTAACGTGGTCAATACGACGAGCGTAAATCTTTTTGTTATTAAAAACAATAACATCGGTGAGTTAATAAAATAATTTGATGAAATGTTATTGTTATTGAGGAAAAATAAATAATAATGATGGCGTAAAACTATGTGCGATAGGTTAATAAAATTAAATGTATTAAAATGGTGTTGAATATGTAAGTTATATTAATTTTGTTTTGTCATTTAATTCAATTAAATGAAATGGTTTTGAGTCGCATGGAATGGTTGTGCATAGGTTCTCCCTAAAGTTGAAATATGAAATTAATAATATTGATCGTATAATAAATATAATAATACAAATAAAAGGAAAGTGGTTTATTTAATAAATTATAAGAAATTAAACGGGGAGGGGGAGGCGTGAATTCCCCCTTTCCCTTGTATAAATTGTATATTTTTTATATAATTTTATTTAATGTATCATTTTTTAATATAATGTTGATTTAATATATTATAATAGTAATAAAATAATGATATAAGGGAGTGTGCATGGAGTAATAGGAGAGATTCATGCCACAATCCCTTTTTATCTAAATATTAACTTATTATAATAATAATAAAATAATAGTATTATTATTTTGGGTGATCAAAACTTAAAAAGTCTGTAACTTTTTCATATCATGTCGGAATGAAGAACCGTCAGCGGCAGTGTAATCCTGTAATTAAGATGGTCATGTTAAGACTAATTATGAATACCTTTTTATGAGTTATGTCTCGGGTCAATGAAACACACATATTAATAGAAATAACGTTATCATTAAATGAATGGAAACTGCGTGACGTGTCGTGTGTTGACCAGTCAAAACGCGTAACGGGTGTACGGTCACAACGTGTATTCATCAATACACACTGCATACTGTTTTACCTATTCTTTGCCTATATATGAAAGGGTCGCAGATTATTTCCAGACTAATTGCTTCTTCTTCACACGACGACGCTCTTGGATGATCGAGAAGTCTTCCTCCTCTAAATTCTCTATTCAGACTCTGATTTTAGATCCATCAGTGGCTGCGGAATCATGTCGGCAAAGAGAACACCATAAACCCTATTCTGTTCCCTCTTCTTCGACTTCCCCTCTGTAGTTTCCAACCGAGGAGACTGTTGATAATTTAAGAGAATGACGGTCTTTGACGAACGACTCTGAAAATGTATGTTAATCTTCTGTTCTTGTATTTTCTTTTTGATCCTACTTCTCTTGTTTTCTTTCCATGCTACGGTGTGTGATCTCCGTGTTGAGGAAGTTTCTTGTGTTGTTGATTCAGTGGTGTCGTGACATCCTTGGTGGGTTCTGTCGTTCGGGGAGAAGCCTTGTGACCGTGGTAGTCGTGTTCGTAGAAGGACATAGGAACCTGTTAAGGTAGGGATCCTACCTTCGTCTCTCTAATTTGTGCATCATGTGGGGTGGGTTTCCTCTTGTTTTAATGAGAAATAGTTGAACCATTAAATAAAGATAATAACTGGTTAAAGAACAGGGATGGGGATGTTGTTATGTATATCTTATATCCTTTAATTTTATCTTGTGAATTGAATAGGCTTATGCCTACTGAAAATCACGCTCATTGGGGGCCTTTGCTTGCGCAATTAAATGATTCCCTATCTCCTAGACCGTTTTTGGGAATGGAACCTTGTGGAATGTGTAATTTTTTTAATCACGTAAATTTGGATAATTAAAATATGTAACCCTTGTGTGATCACTCCGGTTGAACAAAATGGAATAATTAACATGTGGGTGTTGGCTTGGATACGTGGCATGTGATGAGGGTGTTTTGTGGGTTGTTGTAGATAGGATAAACAGCGGGGCTACAGTTGGCTTGGTTGTGTGTTGGTGTAAATGTTATGTTGGTAACGGGCAGCAGGGCTGTGATAAATGGTATCAAGGGGTGATGATGTACGGTGCGGTTGTGGTTATGGCGGTTGGAAGCAGGGCTGCAGGGATGGGTTGGAACGTGAACGGACTATGGGTTGAGAATAATAAATAAAATGTGTAAGAGTTAATGAATGGTGGGTCATGGTAATGGAATGAGATTAATAATCAATGGGCTGGTTGGCTGATAAGAAGGGACTTGGTTGTGTTGCTTCTGTTTTCCTAACTTGATTTGTTGATGGCAGGGATATGTTTTACGAACGATCGATATGGTTGGTTGTGGATAGTTGCCTAGTAGTTAAGGAACTAAATAAACTAATTCTTCTGAAACGTGAAAACCTAAATTGGATTGGGTTTGTTTTTCGTATGCATGCTTCATAGTATCGGTGTCGAGGCACGTGCTCAGTTTCTCTGTTTAGAAGCCATAGGTTGGGCTGTGTGTTTGGTATATATATATATATATATATATATATATATATATATATATATATATATCTGTATCTTTTTTTTATCGCACCCCACCCATATTGAGAACTTAGTGTCGAACACTCCCATTTTATGGGAGAGGGTGTTTTCCCCTTAGTTACTAGCTCTTTCCTGCTCCTTCTCCCCTAGGCTGTGATGTCTTGAGGTGACCTTACACCTAAGACTCTTTGGGTAGGTTTCGATTGGGGTGGTTTTAGCCCAAGACTCTTCAGGCAGGTTCTACTGTTTCCCAAGAATCATCAGGATGAGGCTCAGGTGTGTGCGGGCGGGATACGTGGTTGTGAGGCCCAGGTGTGTGCAGGCGGGATACGTGGTTTTGACGCCCGGGTGTCTGCGGGCGGGATATGTGGTTGTGAGGCCCAGGTGTGTCCGGGCGGGATACATGGTTGTGAGCCCCAGGTGTGTACGGGTGGGGAGAGTGTGGCAGCGTCAGGACATTCTCCGTTAGGAGGAGCAGCTAACTAATGGGAAATGGTGCGGGGTACCCATTATTCTTTTTCTTATATACTTCTACTTCCTGTTGTGATTGTGTTTTTGGTGAGTGTGGCTGGTGAGGTTGGGTGGATAGAATTCCTTGCAAGGTTTCTTCTGTTGTCCTCACGGGACATTAGGATGTCAACCCACTTGTGCACGAGAGCTTTAGGATTCCCTTCTGAGTATACTTGTATGCTCACCCTACATTTACTTTCAGGTTTCCAGGAGGACTACCAGGGTCGTGCGGGACCCTACTAGTCAGACAGTTGGAGTTGCTGCAGTTTTTTGTACTTGTTTCCTTTTTGGTATTGTACATTGAGCTTTCTTATACTTGTACCTTGTTATAAAAATTTGTATAAACATGCATGTGGGTTTGGTTTGGGTTTGTTTCTATACACTTGTTTTTTTACCTTTTTGGTAGTTGACTTGTCCTATTTCTTGATCTTTAAAAAAAATTGTAATGCATCCCATATTTTCGAAAACTCATACCCTTGGTGCTAGTCGCCAACCCGGGGCCTACTAGACGCAGGACTCGGGGGTCATTATCTCCCTTTCACCATTGCCAGCTCAAGAGGGGCATCTTTGGTTGGAGGGGTCATGACAGAATGGTATCAGAGGTGATGGTTGAGAGATAGGACGGAGTCTGGAGTTAGGCACGTTGAGGATTGCATGGGATGGAAGGGCAACAATGTTAGTTAATCTTGGTGCATGACATAGGCCAGGGAAGACCGACTAGGACACAGGATTTTAGGCCCCCCCATGATCTGATGCAAGGAATCTAAGCCGACCGAACGACCAAGTGATACTACATTGATTGCAGGGTAGAGACCCCAGGGAAGTTACATGCATCATCATGATTGTGTTTTACTTGATTTGGGTGTTCTGGGAATGAAATTGATTAAATGATAAAATAGAACCTTGAGTTTTTCCTTACTACTTGGGCTTAGGTGATCCTTGTTTACCGTACAGCTATGGCACCTAGACGTCATCCCCGGGTGGCTCAGACGGCCGAGGCCCAGCAGTTTCAGGTGGTCGATCAATTGAGGATTGACCGAGAGGAGGAAAATAGCCAGTGGTAGAAGACACTTCGTTCTTTTCAGCGGTAGACCCTCAAGAAGTACGAGGGAAGTACTTCGAATATGGAGATAGAGGGGTGGCTTGAAGAGCTAGGGATCGATTTTACCTTGATCTGTGCTCTGAGGGAGTACTAGGTACCCCTAACAGTCAGTCAACTGAGGGGTACGGCGCGACATTGGTGGATGCTCTACCTCGGAGAGGGGATAGAGGCATAGGTTCCACGTGCTGACATTGAGAAGGAATTTTGAGAGGAATTCCTTTCTTCCATGATCAAGGCTGAGAAGCGGCATGAGTTACTCTCCCTTTAGTAGGGGAGTATGTTAGTGAGAGAGCTGGGGATCAAGTTCAAGGATCTCCTGCGCTTTGCTCCGGATCTATTTCGGGATGAGGAGTCTCGGGCGAGATGTTTGGAGGAGGCGCTCCGTCCTTCGCTCCAGTATGCTGTCACCACCTTCACCCTTCCGACGTTCATGGATGTATGGAAGAAGGCAGTGGTTGTAGAAATGATGCACTCGCAGGGATGGACAGGTTCAGTGCCCGCCTCAGCAGCACCAGTCACTGGCAAGAACCTTCCAGTAGCAACAGGCTCCAGTCCCTCTGAGGGGAGATGGTGCAGGTGGAGGCCAGCCACAAGGAGTTCCTCAAGGATCCCAATCGGGATGTGGTCGAGGAGGCAGACGTCAACAGAGAGGCAGAGGAGCTGGGCACGGATGGTTGCATGCATCAGAGGAAGCATTTGTATAAGGATCAGGGATCGATAGAGATGTGGTTGGGTTCTCTTGAATGATCTCTTTTATGTTTTTTTGGGAGCATTACACTACATTGTAGGAACTCTTGCTCATTCTTTGGGCATGGACCTTGTTTTTGTGAGTTTTTAATGCTATTTTGTTTCCCGCTTTTCTTTAAATGTACGTGAAGAGCCCTATCATGTGGGGAGGGGAAGACCTAATCCCTAATTGAGATGAGTTAATGTGGATGCGATTAATCCCGTGCAGGCGAGTCAGTGCCGCCTGAAGCGGATAATATCTCGACATGGGAGAAGGAATTCCCCAAGACATGTGTCCGGGCAGTGTTTCAGTTGTACAGTGTTGGGGGCAGTGTAAGTTGGAAAATCCTAATATATGGAAGTGGGAAGACCTAGTCCTTAATCGAGACGCATTAATGTGGATGCGATTAAACCTGTTCAGGCGAGTTAGTGCCGCCTAATGCGGATAATATCTCGACATAGGAGATGGAATTCCTAACTCATATAATTAGGGTTGTCGGTTTTTTCTTGTTATGACAAGAGCCCTGAGAGGTATCTTGCGGAGTGGTTGTTCAGATCCATTCTTTTTTTTGGGTTGGTTTTTAATTCTCAAGGATGAGAATGTTTTGAGAGGTATCTGATGTAATGGACCGGACCCCTCTGGTCCATTCCTTTGTTGAAATCGATGTGGTCAACACGACGTGCGTTATAATGATAATTTTAATACTAATGATAATGTAAAAATATGTTAAATAATAATGACGATGACATAAATTGTGTGATTAATTAAACTAAAAAGAATAATCTTGATAAAATGATTTAATGGGTGTTATTATTATTAATGATGTGAAGTGGGAAGGTGTGTGATCCATTAGACGTTGATAAATGAAACATGCAGTTTGTTATTAATTGAGTAATTGTTGAAATTAAATTTGAATAATAATAATGGGTGTTGTGTTATTAATATTATTCATAATATTAATAATAATGAGAAATTGATGAAATGAGTCATGGTATTTATTGCAAACAATTAAATGATGATGCAAGTGGAATCATGGTGGTGCGTTCATAAAATTAAAGGTGAGTTCGTTATATTCGGTTTATTAAATTGAATGGTTTCAATTTAATAAAAGTGCTTTCAATTTAATCAGTGTGAAATAAAAATAAGTAGAATTAAAATAATTAAATTGATGGATGTTACACTACATTGACGTGGCATGGTCGGATTCAAATATCCAACAGGGTTGTTTAACATGGTCAATAAGATGAGCGTGAATCTTTTTGTTATTAAAAACAATAACATCGGTGAGTTAATAAAATAAGTTGATGAAATATTATTGTTATTGAAGAACAATAAATAACAATAATGGCATAAAACTATGTTTGAGAGGTTAATAAAATTAAATGTATTAAAATGGGGTTGAATATGTAAGTTATAATAATTTTGTTTGTTCATTTAATTCAATTAAATGAAATGGTTTTGATTCGCATGGAATGGTTGTGCATAGGTTCTCCCAAAAATTGAAATATGAAATTAATAATATTGATCATATAATAAATATAATAATATAATTAAAAGTAAAGTGCTTTTATTTAGTAAATTATAAGAAATTAAATGGGGAGGGGGAGGCGTGAATTCCCCCTTTCCCTTGTATAAATTGTATATTTTTTTATATAATTTGATTTAATATATCATTTTTTTATATAATGTTGATTTAATATATTATAATATTAATAAAATAATGATATAAGGGAGTGAGCATGGAGTAAGAGGAGAGATTCACACCACAAGCCCTTTTGATATAAATATTAACTTATTATAATAATAAAAAAATAATAGTATTATTCTTTTGGGTGATCAATACTTAAAAACACTGTAACTTCTTAACATGGTGTCGGAATGACGAACTGTCAGCGGTAGTGTAATCCTATAATTAAGACGGTCATTTTAAGACTAATTATGAATACCTTTTTATGAGTTATGTCTCGGGTCAACGAAACACATATATTAATAGAATTAACGTTATCATTAAATGAATGGAAACTGCATGACGTGTCGTGTGTTGACCAGTCAAAACGTGTAACGGGTGTACGGTCACAACGTGTATTCATCAATACACACTGCATACTGTTTTACCTATTCTTTTCCTATATAAGAAAGGGTCGCGGATTATTTCCAGACCAATCGCTTCTTCTTCGCACGACGACACTCTTGGATGATCGAGAAGTCTTCCTCCTCTAACTTCTCCATCCGGACTCCGATTGTCCATCCGTCAGTGGCTGCGGGATCATGTCAGCAAAGAGACCACCATAAACCCTATTCTGTTCCCTCTTCATCGACTTCCCCTCTACAGTTTTCAACCGAGGATACTGTTGATAATTGACGGGAACGACGGTCTTTGACGAACGACTCTGAAAAGGTATGTTAAACTTCTGTTCTTTTATTTTCTTTCTGATCCTACTTCTCCCATTTTATTTCCATGCTACGGCGTGTGATCTCCGTGTTGATGAAGTTTGTTGGGTTTTTGATTCATTGGTGCCATGACATCCTTGGTGGGTGCAGTCGTTCGGGGAGAAGCCTTGTGATCATGGTGGTCGTGTTCGTAGAAGGACATAGGAACCTATTAAGGTAGGGATCTTACCTTCGTCTCTCTAATTTGTGCATCATGCGGGGTGGGTTTCCTCTTGTTTTAATGAGTAACAGTTAAACCATTAAATAGAGATAATAACTGGTTAAAGAATGGGGTTGGGGAAGTTGTTATGTTTATCTTATATCCTATGATTTTATCTTGTGAATTTAATCGCCTTATGCCTACTGAAAATCACAGTCGTTGGGGGCCTTGGCTTGCACAATTAAATATTGCCCTATCTTCTAGACCGTTTTTGTGAATGGAACCTTGTGGAATGTGGAATTTGGTTAATCATGTAAAGTTGGCTAATTACAATCTGGAACCCTTGTGTGATCACTCCGGTTGAACAAAATGGCATAATGAACATTTGGGTGTTAGCTTGGATACATGGAATGTGATGAGGGTGTTTTGTGGTTGTTTTAGATAGGATGAACAGAGGGGCTACGGTTGGCTTGGTTGTGGGTTGGTGTAAATGTTATGTTGGTAACGGGCAACGGGGCTGTGATAAATGGTATCAAGGGGTGATGATGTATGGTGCACTTGTGGTTGTGGCAGTTGGCAGCAGGGCGGCAGGGATGGGTTGGAACGTGAACGAACTATGGGCTGTGAATAATAAATAATAAGTGGAAGAGTTAATGAATGGTGGGTCATGGTAATGGAACGATATTAATGATCAATGGGTTGGTTGGCTGATAAGAAGGGTCTTGGTTGTGTTGCTTGTGTTTTCCTAACTTGATTTGTGGATGGCAAGGATATGTTTTACGAATGATCAATGTGGTTGGTTGTGGATAGTTTCCTAGTAGTTAAGGAACTAAATAAACTAATTCTGCTGAAACGTGAAAACCTAAATGGGGTTGGGGTTGTTTTTTGTATGCATGCTTCATAGTATCAGTGTCGAGGCACATGCTCAGTTTCTCTGTTTAGAAGCCATAGGTTGGGCTGTGTGTTTGGTATACATATATATATCTGTATCTTTTGTGTTTTATCGCACCGCACCCATGTTGATAACGTAGTTACGAACACTCCCATTTTATGGGAGAGTGTGTTTTCCCCTTAATTACTAGCTCCTTCATGCTCCTTCTCCCTTAGGATGTGATGGCTTAAGGTGACCATACACCTAAGACTTTTTGGGTAGGTTTTGATTGGGGTGGTTTTAGCCCAAGACTCTTCGGGCAGGTTCTACTGTTTCCCAAAAATCATCGGGATGAGGCTCAGGTGTGTGAGGGCATGATACGTGGTTGTGGGGCCCAGGTGTGTGCGGGCGGGATATGTGGTTGTGAGGCCCAGGTGTGTGCAGGCGAGATACGTTGTTGTGAGGCCCAGGTGTGTGCGGGCGGGATACGTGGTTGTGAGGCCCGGGTGTGTGGAGGCGGGGAGAGTGTGGCAGCGATAGGATGTTCGCCGTTAGGAAGAGAAGCTAACTAAAGGGAAATGGTGCGGGTTACCCAATACTCTTGTTCTTATATACTACTACTACCTGTTGTGATTGTGTTTTTGGTGAGTGAGGATGGTGAGGTTGGGTGGATAGAATTCCTTGCTATGTTTCTTCTGTTGTTCCCACGGGACATTAGGATGTCTCCCCACTTGTGCATGAGAGTTTTAGGTTTACCTACTGAGTATACTTGTATGCTCACCCTACGTTTACTTTCAGGTTTCTAGGAGGACTACCAAGGCCGTGCGGGACCCTACTAGTCGGACAGTTGGAGTTGCTGCATTTTGTTGTACTAGTTTTCTTTTTGGTATTGTACATTGAGCTTTCTTGTACTTGTACCTTGTTATAAAATTTTTTTTAAACTTGCATGTGGGTTTGGTTTGGGTTTATTTCTATACACTTGTTTTTTCCCTTTTTGGTGGTTCACTTTTCCTATTTCCCGATCATTAAAAATAAAAAGGGTAATGCCTCCCATATTTGCGAAAACTCATACCCTTGGTGCTAGTCACCAACACGGGGCCTACTGGAGGCGGGACTCGGGGGTCATTATCTCCCTTTCACCATTGCCAGCTCAGGAGGGGCATCTTTGGTTGGAGGGGGTTGTGACACATTTATTCTATATGACCTTCGTACCTCCCTTTCTCTCTTTTCAAGAGGAAGTTTTATTAACCCTTTTTATGATTTGGGACTTTATCAAAGAATTTTTAAAATTAAAATACTTTTATTAAAAATATCATGTTAAAATTTTTATGATAAAATTTATTAAATTGGGGTTAAGTTAATATCTCCTGATTTTTGAACATAAGGAATATGTTTGATTGCGCATAAATTACAGATGACCAAGATTAAACGAACTACACAATATTAGAAGTTAAATTTGATTATCTTAAAAATGTTTTTGAATTTTACGGTATTAATAAGATTAAAGAAATTAGGAATTATTTATAAATTTTCAAATAAATAAATAATAATACAGTATTTTTTAGTAAATAATCATTCATTCTTTAGAGAAGTGATTTTATTATTCAAAAAAATTGTTTTCGTCTAAAATATTTGTATTAATTTTTGTGTGTAAATATTATAATTAATAAATTTAATTTTATAAATTTAATTTGATATAAAGGAAATTATTTTCTAAATCATTGTGTTAAAATTATCTGAAAGTTATTTTCAATAATTTTCTAAAATTATTTATTTTCAAGTTAATAGAGAAAAAAGTTGATTTTCATTGAAAACTGTATTTTATAATCATTTACATAGTTACATTTTTTTAGAAATGGTTTCAATGTAGAATTTTATTATTATATTATGAAATAATTATTTAATTTAGCTAGAGTAAATTTTAGGGTTTAATTTTTTATAAAAATAATTTACACATGAATATTGCATTTTCCAAAAAACATTTTTTTCATTGCAATTTTATTTTTAATCTAAAATTAACTTCTAAAACAACAATAAATTGTATTTTTAAATTTTGATTAAATATTTCAACTCAATATGTCCAAATTTGAGTAAATGTGTTCCTTTTATTTTTAGACATTATGAATATTAATCATATTAAATTTTGTTACTATTGTAATGGTAGAATAAAATAATTATGTTTCTAAATATTTTTATAACAAATTAAAATTAACACCAAAAATTTATTTAATTAAATTTTATGATTATATTTCATCCAAATATATTTAATCTTCGAATATACGAACTTTTTTCCATTTTTTCATGATTATAACATTTATAATACATTATGTAATGAAAATTTAAAATATAATTCTCTTTGTTTTATTAATTTTAATTTTTTGACACAGGGTTAAATATAAGTTATGTCCATTTTGAAATTTTTATTTAAAAGTTAAATGCTTTTATAAACTTTTAATATATTTATTTTGTAGTGGTAAAATATTTACCTTCAAAAATTACGCAACGAATACACAATATTTATTCTAGTAATATTAAAATTCAATAAATGATTATAGATATAATAATTTTATTATAATTTTAATAATTATATTACATAAAATGATTTATAGATAATAATAACATATTGTATATATTAATATATTATACATGAATTTATTTGTTGCTTTTTTATTTTCAAATTGCAGATAAATGAATAGTCCCAAAAATGACATTAACGATATTTTATGTTAAATAACATGTTATTAAATTATTTGAAAGTAAAATAAAATCATAAATTAATAAAATTCAGATTTTAAATTCTAAAAAATGATATTATTTATATATTTATTGAACCGATTGTATCTTCCGATGTAAAATTATTACCCTTTAATATTAAAAATTCATTACCATGATTATGGTTAATATTGTTTTACCATGCTGTTTTATGAAAATATAAGGTTTAAGATGATAATTAAACAAATATAAATTTTATTGGATATATATAATAATACCATTTATATTCTATATTTTAATTTATATAATATTTTTACAATTTTACCTAAGTTAGGCATGGATTATATTATAAAATTTCATGTATTTTCTTAAATTGAATTAATGATATATTTTAATAAAAAATTATTTATTAAATTATATAAAAATCCTAAAACTAAAATATTTTGAAACATTATTAAAATATAGATTAAAATATCATTATCATTTCATTCATGCGTGAAATATAAATTTATATTACCTATTAATTTTTTCGAAAGAGTCAAAAACACTGTTATTAGAGTAATAGTCGTACTGGTTAAGGGATGGTTAAAATTAAAAATATATGTGAAAACATCCTCTAAAAAGGTAAATATTTATTTTATAATATTATTTAGAATTAAAATCATATTATCTTGTAATTATAAAAATTTGGATCCTATTTAACCTGCAAATTAGGTTATAATAAAATAATTCAATAAGAATCTCTAAGAATGTACCTCCATCATTATAGAAGGTAACCCCCTATTCTCTTCTAAACACACATAAATATCCTTTTTTTACGCAATCCTTACCCAAATCCATCACACACAAAAACCTTACAACATTATAGAGGTCTTGTATTTTTAATAAGTCTAACTGTAGGGGGAATAAAGGGTACATCAAAGGAGGTTTTCCGAAAAAGATGTAGAATTTATATCCCAATGTTTTTTATTTATTTATTCTTATATAACCTTCATATATTATTTGAAAATTATTAAAATATTACACCATTATTTTCCATAAAAAATAATCTATTATGTTAATTTAATAACTTATATCCATCTCATCTTCCATCAAATGGGGAATGGATCCACCATTCTTTTGTATAGTGGACTACCGCCTCACGAACCAACATCATTCGTTTTCCATCAACGTCTCTCACAAATGGTTATAATGATATATTTAATGTTTATATATGATATTTATGAAGAAATCACTCTTACAAGAAAATATTACATGTTCTATTATCATTCATTCCATTGAGAAATGATAATGCAGTTTATGCGTATATGGGGACTACAATTTCCATGAAACAATACGATTTTTTTTCATCACTACATCACATGGATTTTATATAAATGTATATTTAAATAAATTATAATGTATTTATGAAATAATTATATTTATGGAAATATTAAATAATAATTACCTTCTTTCCATATCTATCATTGAAAAAATGGAATCATTACTAATGCGTACATATGGTATTTCGTCTCTAAGATTGTAACATAATTAATTTTTCATTACAATATATCTTGTTTGGTTTTAAATGTAAAATTGTTTAATAAAAGTTATTATTATTTAGAAATTATTATTTGTAATTCGATTTAATAATTACCCTATTTACCATATTGAAACTACCAAATTAATAGTGGACATATGATGAAATAACATCAAAACCTATGATGTGTACTTAAATTATTAATAAGTTGAATATAACTTGGTACTAAATAAATATATAAAGAATAATAAACATTATAAAGGTTATTAATAGAGTAAATAATTAACAAAATTGTTTTTAGTGAGATATATATCGTATTTGATGAGTCAAATTCATGTTTTGTGACACATTACTTTAAACCCTCCATTTTTTTACTTTTAAATGATATATTTACTATATCATTTTATTACATGTACATATTATTAGAAATTACCTTTATAAGGACCTTATGTAATTATGAAGGAATTGTTTTTTCTCTTTTGACATTCTTTGATTTCTTTTCAAAAGGAATATTTTTATGTATTCAATATGGAATGTTTTGCCTTCATTTAAAAATACAAAAGAAATTTTAAATATTAACATATACAGTGATAATGAATTTTATCTCCATTGTAACCATTATTTTATGTTTTTATTACATTATATTATTCTATGTTTTTTTCATATAAAAATAACCGATCACTTTGTTATGTGTATTTTAGTTTTGGAAAATGGTTTTTTAAATAAAAGGGCTATATCAAAATCTGAAAATTTTTTACTTATGGGTTAAAAAAAGATATTTTAATGACATTAATGATAGAAATAATATTTTTCAAGACTTTCATGAACTTTATGATCCTTATAAATTATTAATGATTGATTTATGTTGGTATAAATCATTAATATATTAGTGAATGATTATTCTCTGTGTATAATAATATTAGAAGTTGAAATTATGGTTATTCAAATTGTAAGGGTTCTATGAATATGAATTACAAAGGAAACAATATGACCTTTCTATTCTTTCAAATGATTTTTCATGGAAATAATATGATTTAAAAATGTAATCTGATTATATTTTTAACAGATGTAATGTTACCTTTTACATAAATGAATTATTTTTCTAATAAAATAGTTGTCATAGGTTCTCATTTTTCAATAAAACACTCATTATTATGATTTTTCCTTTTTAGTATAATATTATTTATGTAAAAATTTGAGTGGAAATAAAGAATTAATTTTTATGTAAGTTTTTATTTTGAGATTAATTTAAATTATATAAATGGAATAACTAATTTTTTATTACATTATTTTTAAATGTACGAATGAGTTTCTACTTTTTTAAATCCAATACTGAGCATTTATGAAAATATCAAATATTTAAAAATGTGTTTCACAATATTAAAGATTAATAAAAACAAATAATAAGTTAATATTAAAATCATAAAAATATTCCATGAATATTAGACAAGTTTCTTTTTAAGTTGTTTTGTATTGTGGGGAAATAAATACTAATAGAATATGGTCAACCTGTATTTTGTGGGTTTGTTATGTAACAGTCTTTCCTAATTTTAGAAAAATATAATCCTAAAATATCATTGGTTATGTAAGTGATCCAATATTTATTTTTGATTTTATATGTCTTTTATGGTAAAATACGGGAAAAATTTATTGGTATCATTTCCATAAATGTAATGTTTGTGATTTTAGAACTTGATTTGGGAGTGTGGGTCTTGGGCTGTTATACTCTCACTCCTAGATCACATTCTAGAAACATAATCCTCAAATATCAATATTTTACATTGATAAAAATAACCCAAATTTATCCATTAAAATAAAACAACATAAAATTAAAAATTTGGATCACTTACATACCCAATGACATTTCAGGATTATAGTTTTTTAGAATTAGGAGAAACACATACATGAAAATTCACATGTCTTCAAGTGATAATTTTTCCTAATATACCAAACATTTCTTATTTAAAAAATTTATTGATCATCTCCTATAAAATTATTCACATTTTAATCCTTTCTAGAAGTAATTCATTTGATTTCATTATTCATGACTATGTGAAATTAAAAACAGGTGAAGAGTTATCTCAAACACTTAACAAGGGTAAACATAAGAATTAATAATTTAATTTCATATGTGAACATAATATGAGCATAAGGGTATGATGATATAACCAAAGTTCATGATATTAATATAAAATAATTCAAACCCATCATAACCTAGATTATTAATCATCTGACATGGAATAATTAACTAATAAAGGAAAGTTTTATAATTATCAATAATCATGAGGTATGTGATTTCAATCTTGATCAATGTGAATATAAAAACCCCATAGAATGAATAAATAAAATGTTTTGATATATGGGAATATTATCATCATAAAAAATGTTCAATATTTTTTGAAATAACTAGATTCCAATTATATCCATGAGAGGAAATTCCTTTCAAAACATATTCCTTCCTTCATTCAAAGAAAATTGACATTACCCAAGGCATTAGAGAGATATACCAAGATCACCCCTCATATCAGCTGTATCAAGTACACTCATCACATGAGTGGTATGAAGATCACAAATCATATAATATATATTAATATCTCCCATCATCATCAATAGTTATAAATTATCATTTTAAAATAGGACATTTGAAGATTGTAATTTACAACATAGCACCCTTCTAAATGATCATCATTCAATTATATCTTGGTTAAACAATGGAAAAGAAATAACATTCATGAAAATATACTTCAAAAAATAATCATAATAAATAACATAACATAGTATTTATGGTATTATAATACCATATTATTTGTGAATTAGAAGAATATACAAATAATTTAGACATAGTTTAAAAACATTAAATGAAAATTTAAAATATTTCATTGAAAATAGAAGAAAATACAATTTTATTTCTATAGATTTGAAAACTAAAAATAAAAAACATGATTAAATTATTTTATTAATTTAATACAAGGGAAATTTTAAATTAAACTTCAAAAAATTAGAGGTCATGATTTATTGAAATTTTATTCATGTCATTTACATTAAAATAAATCATTCTTTTCAAACTTTTCATAAAAAGTAAAAAATTACTGCTTTAGAAAACATTTCAAATGATTTATTTTTATAAGAGTGAAAGAACTAAAAAACTATAAAAAATTAACATTTTAAATAATTTAATGTATATATAAGTACTTTTATAGTGGAATTTTTTAGATTATAAATATGAAGAAAACGTTTTTCAGATAAGGATAAAATAATGGGGGTTTTCAATATAAACATTTTATCAACCATTTTATGTACAAGATAGAGAAAAGTAAAGGAAATAATATAGAACTAAAAAATTAATAATGTAGGATAATATATACATGGTTTAATAAAATTCTGATCCTATAATTTTCCCCAAAGGAACCTTGAACATAAACAATCTCGAAATGAAATGAGATTGTAACTTAAATCCTTTACCACTTTGGTAACCATAAAATAAAAAGTAATTGATTGAAATAATATGAAATATATCTATAAATAAAATTAATAAATATTTCAATATTAATTCATTAAGTATTAATTAAACCATTCATCAAAATCATGGTTTAGGACATAAAACATGTCTCCAGATATTCAAGTTGAGACAAAGAAAACCCTTGTAAATATCATAACTTTTTAAGTGATAATTAATCCATGATAGTTTTATGAGAACATATGTATATAAAAATAAATTACGTGTAAATAAATCATATAAATATTTAGTGATTAATTAAAACATAATAATTTCATAATAATTCCAATGGAGAAGTTGTATAATGAAATGAAAGAAAACAGAGTTATAGAAACTCTTACATCAAGTCCTAATTCACTATGTAAATTCTTTAAATATAGTCCAATAAACACATATTTATTATTTAATTTTTTTAAAAAATTTATATTTTTGTGAAATTATCATTAAATTATTTATTTATATAATTTCACTAATATATTTAATTATATTACCAGTTAATTAAATGTCATGTGTTTTTAGGACATTCAATTCATAATTGAAACACAACATTAGTATGTTGAATGTGGTCAAATAGGTAAGTGTTCCTTATAATATAGAATGATAATAATTATATCATTATATTTTTTATAAATTTAATAAATTTTTATTACCATCAAATAAATTAATATGTGAAAAATGAATCATATCATAAAATCAAGGTGATAATCCCCACATAAACATGACTGAGATTATCATTTTCAAACAGATTCAAGGTTATGAAATAAATACACATTATTCTTAATGATTTATAATTATTTAATTAATATCATATATATAACACATTAAATAAATATTCATAAATATATTTGATATAAAGTTATATAAAATGAAATGAATTACTTCATGGAGATGGTAGTCTACATGTACGCATGAATGTTTTTTTGTACCTTATTTGATGGAAAAGGAGATGAAACATGGTTGTATGATAGTAATAAATATATTTACATATATATTATATTATTATGTTATTATATCATCCAGGATAAATAATTTTTTAATATTTTAAAAGATTAAATACACTTCAAATAAAACCATTTTTGGAAGAAAACATATTTGGATACATAAAATTAAAAAACAAAAAATTGATGACTTATTTTTTATTAATTAATCAATACATTTTATTTTTATATATAATTTCTAAAAAAAATTATATTATGTTTATTATTATTCATACCCACCAATTTTGAGTCTATTTTAAAATGGCCACATTTAAATAATAAAATGTTCTATTGGATATGTAAATTCACTTAAAGTTTAGTATTGGTTGTTAACAAAGATAACAAGTAAGGTTTTCATTTAAACTAATTTTTTGGTTGTCAAATTAATCCACCATTAATGAAATTCTTTGCACCCGATTTTTTCATATTCCAGATAAAAATGGTTTAAAATATTTTAAAAAATAATCAATTGTAGGTAGTGGAGGGAAAAACATATGATCATGAATGCAAATAAATTTTTAATATTTTCAAAAATACTCTTTCATTTAAAATCCACATTTTAATAATCGATTCTAATGATTTATTCTGAAAATTTGAAAAGGGAAATATAAATTCCACATGTAATAACTCATAAATGGGTTCCTAAATAAGAGAACATTAATAGAAAGTAAATATATATGTTAGAGAAAATTGATGTCCATATGATGGAAATGGATAAAGGATGTGGTCACATGAATATTGAGGAAGAAAAGTCCCTAAATAAATAAGGGTTTAATAAGACCAAAAATTCATTAGAAATAAAGGTAATATGTAAATTTTTTATTTCGATATTAGTTTTATAGCATAAATGAATTACTTTACCATCTAGACTATGAAGATAAAGAAATATAATTACATGATTTTGTTAAAATTCTTAAACACAATTACATACATTAGTTATATGTTTCAATAAGTTTCAACCAATATATCATCATTTACTAAAACAATATAATATGAATATATAATTCAAGAAACATAATAATTAACATCTAATTGACTGTGAGTCATATAAATTGATTAGACTATATTATTCTTGGAATTATTAAAACCAAAGCGATGATACCCTGATAATGTTATTCCAAAAATGATGAAACCTTCATATGATGTAATAATAAATTAAACTCCAAATTTTAAAAATAACACGATAGGTTCAAAATAGAAAATTCCATAAATAAATAACTGGTATCCTAATAAATTTCAATAAATTATACATTAAATAATGGATTAACAACAAATTTTCCCGCATACATTTCATCTTACATTACAAAAAATACAATAGTTTCTATTAAAAATAATCAATCAAAAAAAACTAAGGGTTATAGAATCCTCAACCAAATAAAATTGTAACAATATATTATTAATCTACTCAAAATCCCTTTACATAAAACCTCAATAGGTGGGGTCTATTTATTTGAAATTATCAAAAACCTTAAACATATAAACCCATATTTTTTCCATTAATGTTAAGATAAAATCACATGGAAGCACCACAATATACAAATACATTTAAATCATACTGTGAAAATAATAACAAAATCATTAAACTTTCACTCATGGGTATATTGTTAAAAAAATTATCACTATATTTATGGTTTCGATACCAAGAAGTGTCGTCCAAATTTATCCATCAAAAATAGAACAATTTAAATATAAATATCGAATCAATTACATTACCAAGGACCGTTAGGTTTATATTTTTATAGAATTATGAAAAACTATTACATTAAAATACCCATGTCTACTTTGGATCACTTTTCCAACAATACCTTCCATTTCTAATTTCACAAAAATTATTCAATATCCCTTATAAAATTCTTCACACATTAAATATGTTTATACATGGTTTATTTAGCATCATTATTCACTACCTAGGAATATAAGAGACATAGTAAGGGTTATATTAAATTCTCATTAATGTTATATATAAGAATTTACAATTTATTAACTTCGGTTAACATATGTTGAGTATAAGTGTATGATGACATAATCAAAGTGTATGAGGAGAACATAAAATAAATCAAACCCATAAAATACATAATTAAGAAAACATGTGACATGGAATAAATCATCAACAAATGTTAGAGTTAGAAGAATCAATAATCATGAGTTGTTTCATGTCATTATTTAATAATGAAACTATTATAAACTCAATGAAATCATAAATAAAATTTGTTGGATTGCTAAAATATTTTCTTAGAACCAAATATTTTCTATTTTTAGAATAAAATGGATCCTAATTAAATACATTCTATAAACCTCCATCGTTAAGTCCCTATTTATTTCTTTTAATGTCAATAAGAATTACACAATGAATTAGAGTGATGTATTAGGATCACCTATCATTTAAGTTGTATCAAGAACACTCATCATATAAGATGTATCAGTATCATGAATCATATAATATATATCAGGATCAACAATTATAATCAATAATTTCTAAGTATAATTCTAGAATAAAATAATTATAAGCATTAAATTTCACACATAACACCCTCTAAAACAAAAATAATTCCTTTATAGCGTGGTTAAGACATGGAAAACAAAAGGTTTTCCTTAAAAACTATATAGAATAATCATAATATAAAAAAAATGATGATATTCGGTATCATAATATCATATTCCAAGTGAAGTATAAGAAACATTAAAGTATTTTGACATAGTAAAAAATAATTTTTAAATAAAATTTAAAATATATCATTTATAATAAAGTAAAATAAAATGTTCATTTGATGGACATAGAAACTAAACATGGAAAAAATAATGAGAACATGATTATATTAAAAATAGATATAGAAAATTGTAAATGTATATTTATAAAAAATAATGGTAAAGATGGTGGAAAAATCCACTAATGGTGTATGTATTAACAGAAAACATTCTTTTGACATTTATGTAAAACATCATTAAGGACTTGTTTGGAAAAATTAAAAAATATTTATTTTTAAGACATCATATGTAATGTATAAGGTTTTTAAAATGAAAAATTATATGTATATTAATGCATTCTTAAACCATTTTTTCATTTAAATATTTAAATAAATAATCAGTCAAGTATATATCAGGTGTTTTGAGGATGTTCGGTTCATAATTGAAAACACCATTAGTATATTGAATCTGTTCAATGTAATAATTGTTCGATTATTTATATGATAATAAAAATAATTCAATTATAAATTTTATATATTCAATAAAATTTCATACCCATTCATTATTGGAGTATATGAAAAAATTAAACTCACCACATTTTGGATGTTGTAATCCACACATATGCTTAAATGATGTTATCATTTTAAAATGATGGGATGGTTTAGAAAATTGATGATATATAATATTAAAATAATGGTAATTACATCATTTCTATCACACACACACACACACAGATATATATATATATATATTAAATATATCATTATATTCATCCCTAATAGGTGGTGATTGAAAATTAAACACACTGATTTGTGGATGTTATAGTCCACACATACGCACGAATGATATTTTTGTAACACACTGGATTTAAAAGTATATGAAAAGGCTGGTAACATATTAATAATAACATTTACTTATGTCAAATATTATAATGTCATTATATTGTCATTTTATATGAATATTTGAATGATGTAGAAGAATAAATAAATAAGAAATATGTCAGTTAAGATGTTTACCATTCCCTCAGATAAAAACTTTTTCTTAAACATTAAACACACTTGGTTTGGTATTTTTTGGTAAGAGCACCTCTATGACGTGGAAATTTATGTTTATGAGAGACTTAGGTGGTTCCTGGATGAGCTATAGTGCTAAAAAAGTGTGAGGAATAGGGGAGTGATGGTTCTCTTTTATATATGAGGGGATGGGTACTCATGCAATTAAATAAATTAATAAATTTTAAAAAATTAATTATTAAGGAAATGTGTCACAAACAGATATATTTATAGTATTGTATTTTTTTCTAAATCATATCGTACATTAAAATTTTTAAAAAATTAGGTTATTTTGACACCCTTATATTTGAGTTGTTACACCATATCAACCTTTTGATAATTTCAATGATATCATTTTTTCCCTTTATTAGTTATGAAAGTTACTATAAAAGTAAAGTTGATACATAATACAACCATTGACAATATTATATTCCAGATCCAAATCAATTGGATAATGATGACATTTTAATGATTTTTAAATCATTAAATAAATATTATTCAAGAAAATATACCATTATTCTCTATTTCAAGACTATTAGCATATTTTGGCACTAAGGAAATATTTTTTTTAATTTAATTATAATATAATCATTTAAAAATCCATAATAATTTAAATTTATCTAAAATATTCTTGAAAAACAAAAATTCAACCCAATTGTATTAGTTTTAATTTTTAAAATAAATTTACTTGTTTTTTCTACTACTTGCACAAGATATGTTCCATGGTTGTATAAGTATTTAAGGTAATTATTTAATAACTAAAAAATTAAAAAAATAGAAAATTTATCATTCATCTTTAAATTAAAAATTTATATCTAAACATAAAATCTTAATATCCAAAAAACTAAATATTAGAGATATTAAATAAATAGGGGGACATTTTTATTTATTTTCTAATTAATATTACATCATAGTTATGATAAAAAGAAAGTTGTAAAAAAATACCATATTTTACATTCTTGGATATTATTTTCAAGAAAACAACTCATCTAATTAAATAAATGCATGTGTTAGGATAATTTTATTGTATTCTCTCATAGTTTTAAAAATGTTTTACATGTTTTACCTTTACAATGGTGAAAAATAATTACTATGGTTACTATTTATAAAGATGAAAATAAAAAAGGGTCCTGTTTAAAATATATAAACCAATATATTTAAAACATTGAATAAATATTAATGATTTTGTTAATATTAGACTCAAAAGTAAACATTAATTGATATTCAAAATACACAATGGAAAACCATTTTTAAGAAATTGTGTTTTTAATCCCAAAAGTGGACTTATACGAAAATCGTATAGAATAAATATTGAAATGTAATTATTTATATTATATAAAATTAAATATGAAATATGTTAATTTAGGATCAAATTAAAATCATATTTATACTTTTTAATGATGTGAATCAATATTTTATAAAATATATTAATTTTCATTATTCACTACTAAGGTAATTAACCAAAAATCCCAAAAATTTTAACATTAAATGATTTTTATATGTTGATTTCAAAAATGATTTAACTTTTTTATACCTAAATTCATATAATTAAAATAAACTATAATATCCACTCATTAAGAAATAAATAAAAACCATTTTTGAATAAAACATATTTTTGATGCATAAAATGAATTCACTGAAAATCGAGTATTTATTTACTATGAATGAATAAAATATATTTATATTAAACCATTATACACATTATTGATAATATGGTTATTATAATTAATTCCATCCAATTTAGAAGCTATGTTATAACGTTTACATTTAAATAATAATATTATATTTTATATCACAATTCACATAAATCTAGGTGTTACATGTTATGAAATTAATCAAGAATATTATTATTTTAAAGTGACTTTTCATGGTCCTACACCCATAGGGTATGATGAGATGGATCTACGAGTGGGTGGTTGAATTATAATATTATGAAAATCTAGAAAATTTCATCCCACCCAACTATATATTGATCAAATGATAAGATCTTATGCTCAAAAAGTATATAAGAGTAAAAAACATAAATTTACTTCAAATAAAAAATATAACAGCAGTTAAAAACATGGTTTAAATAAAATTATATGTACATCCAGAAATTATTGAATATTTAAAATATTGTGTAGAGTATAGTGTAATTACTGAAATTCCCATTAAAGGATATTACTACCAAAGTAATTCAACCCAATAGAAAACATTTATTGCAACTAATGCAGCTTTAGGCTCATTAATTCAATTCTATGTATCTTCATATAAACACTAAACCTTACATGACAAAAAATCATTCTAATATATTAGTTTCCTGAAAATAGACCCTCTGTCCTTCATTCTATAGAATCCCTCAATTAGTATATTAGAAAATATCATTTTCCTAAAAATGTAAGCCCTAAATTATGAAGGATCATACCAATATTCTATCTTTCTGGTCATAGAATCCCTAAATATTAAAAGATTGTACATTCCTATTATCTTCCTAGTCATGGAATAACTCAACCTCAATCATTTAACAAACCCCTTCCATCTAAGATGATCCTCAATCTCAAAAGATCAAATAATGAAGGATTATGATAAGAAAACTGGGAGGATTCCAGTTAGACCTCACACAAGATTTCCCTTAGTTCCATCAAAAAGAAACTACAAAGAAAAATTAGTAAAGATCAATGAGAGTTTTAATGAATTCACTAAAAAAGAACATTAAAACAATTTTAAAAAATTCACTTACTCTATGATGCCTTACAAGACATTATAGTCACCTCCCAAAACAACTCCAATAGTCAGATTACACGATCCATTCGTTTAGTTTCAATAATATTGGACTCATACTCCAACTGATTGATGAAGTTAGTTTTAGAAATCATATTCTGATGAGTTCAATATTTCACACCATTAAAATGAGCTAGTATTTAGTATAAGTATATAAAAATTCTATTCATTACATCATACATTAAATATAATCTTAATAAAAATTTCATTATCAATTAAAAAGATATATATAAACTAGAAATGAAGCATAGTGTGAATTTTAAAAACGAATAATAGTATGAGTCATTTAATTATCAACTGCTATATTTTCGATAATCACATGATCCCAATAAAAACGCATCTAAAAATAATATTCAACAATAATTAAAATGTATAATCATTGAATTGTATCCAATATGATAGACACCCCACTATATGTAATATCTATGAAGACTAAATTTTACATGGTGTTTGTAAAAAAACAAAAAAAAAATCTCCTCTATTAAATAAATCTCTTCCAGGATAAAAACAATAAGAAAATTGGAAATTAACTTAACAAAACAAACCAAATAACTATAGATTTATCTCTGAAAAAATATGTTTTCCAAGAACTAAAACATATTCCCACCAAAAAACACATTTCACCCCATTTATGATAGTAAAAAAATAAAGCTAAATAATTTCTAATATGTCCAATATATATAAATCAAAAAAAATTACATCATAGAAATCAATAAAGAATATTATATTAAGAAGATACAATAAATATAAGATTATTTTAAAGAGGATAAACCACATGGGATATTTATTTTGATATATATGGACTATTTTCTTCTGATGCAAATGGTTTTGGTGAATGTTCAGACATGATTTTTTCAGCATCTATAGATTTTAATGAATTAATTCATGAAATATACAAAATAGAAACACATTATTTTTGAGGATTTATGTAGAGTAATTTTTATGGGTATTATAACAGAAGGATTAATTATATAAAAAATATTGTATATGTTATGAATAAAGATATTCTAACATTTTTATTGAAATATTTGAATGTAAAAATTTAAAATAGGTTTTAGAATTCAATAAAAAATATATAAATATAATAAAAAAATATTTTTATACATATGATTGAGTATTTGAAACATGAGAATGAATTCAAAAAATAAATCATCAAATTTCTACCAAATTTTTCATTCAATAAAGTTACACTATTAGGTAAATTTTACCTTAAAAATTTTGATATTTGTAAAAAAAACTAATGATGTATATTCTAATTTGTGTGGTTCATGTGAAGGATGAATGTAAATCCCATTATATTAACTTTTTTTGATGTTATAATCAAATATAAAAGTTAGTAAAATTTAAATGTGTGAATAATGTCCTCCCCCTTTTCAAGGATATTTCCAATGTCATGATTTGGTTGAAATATAAGAAAATAATTGTGATCACATCTCATGAACATTCTTGACGTCCATTTAATAAATTCAAATAAATCATAATTATATGATTTAGTTAAAGTGTTGTAAAACAAATTTTCAGTTATAACATACATGTGAATTATATATTATTTTTAATTGTGAGCCTGAATGATGTGGTGTCTTATGTCTATGTTTTTTAAACATTAATTATGGGATGGTATATTGAAAAAGAAATAAAACTAGTTTTATCATGGAGAATGAGACTAAGACTTATGATCGAACTAAAATCATTGAGTGTGTGTTTCAAAAACTATAAATAAATGCAATAACATCCAAATGAAATATTTTCATCTTCAGTAGTGGAAAGTGAAACTGAATTTTATTTCATACTGGTCCACAAAAAAATTACTAACCTAAGAAGTGAAATGTTCCAAAAAAATATTTTTATCCACTTTACCCCATTCAAAGTCATAATAAGAATAAATATTAACTGAAAAATCAAACCCTATTGAGTAAAACTATCAATGTTTGAGAGTACCATTAAGGTAAGGTAAATTTTCATTTACCACATTAAGATGGTATTCCATTAAATATTATTGAAATATTATACATAACAATAAAAACAATGCATTTCATCAACTACCAATTAAACATATTTTACATATAATCATCCCTCTAAATAATTATTAACTAACCATCTTCCAGAATTTATCAGGATCTAGTTTGATAGAGATCCAATAGGATTAATTAAACTAGAGTCATTTTCAAAACCATAATGTTTTATTAAATATCTAATATATTTATTTTAATATAATGTTCTTTTTTTTTGGTCAAATAATAATTTGGTATAGAAATAGTCTCCCAGCATTCACATTTTAACTCATTCTACATGACATTTAGGAAGCTACCTATAATATTTTTGAGTCAAACTAAATAAAATTTCATTTATATAAATTTAAACATTGGTAGTATCTTTGAAAAACAATCTTAGAAAGGATACATGGTTAAACCACTCATTTTAAAAAGGTATTTTGAATTAGAAAACTGGACAATAAATTATAATTATATCTCTAAACTCTTTTAGGTCCATTAAAAGGTTTAGTATGTCTAATAAATTCCCATGGACATTTAGATTTTCAAAACATGGGGTTACATCTCTACAAACATTATCATAAACATATATTTTATGAATATAACTCTTAACGACCATTTTACATGAAATAAAATTTATATGACGTATAAAATATAGAATTATATTGATGTATTTGATCCTAGATACCTGAAAAAAATACCTTCGGTCATTAATATTATTCATGAAGACCCATTTTACTCTTATAATGTAACAATACATTAAATTATTACATATATTCAAAAATACTTTTTTATGAAATTGATTAAGATATTTTTTTCATATAAATTATCCTACTCTCATAACCTATGGTTTCCACTACATTTTTGGTTCAATCACTATTAAGAATGAAGAATTATCACATTTATTTCATAGATAACTTTTAGTTTTAACAGGTTGTACTTTATCCCAAATGATATTTGTAGTGAGATGATTCCTTACGATATTCTAGTTTCAAATAAAAATTTTTGTTGATCTCTATTTAATCATGGAATAAATTCCATTGAATTGAATCCTTTATAATCTAGTTACATTATTATAGTTTCCAGTATATTTGTTTTCGATTGATACTATACAACATCCATGAAAAAAAATATGGGGGTTTAAAAAATACATATATGTCTATCTTCTCGTCATTTTAAAATTAAATATTGATTCGTTTAACCAAACATTACATTTATGACTTATTCAACAGTTTTGTACCGTTTTTTTAAATATAACATGCATTAATCATAGTGGAATAAAAAATAAATATTCAACCATCATCCATTAGTTTTATTTTATATAGACTATATTTAGTATTCAGACTGAAGGATTTTAATATCAAAACATTTTTGTATCTGTGAATGTTTTTGTACATGTGTAATCTTTCATATGGTATTTGGTAAAATAATTAAAAAACTATTAAACAAGATTTATATTTTATTGTTTTTTTCTCTTGGATTCTGTATAAAATATATTTAGCTACTAATTAATCACAATGTAATGTTCTATTTATTTTTTAAACTGGTCTATTTATTCTCTCAAGTACTCAATTTATCTATTGAGTTCTAACATCCTATAAATTATGAGCTAATCATATTTCATAAAAATAGGTTTCATACACCTAATTTACAAACACACATCAATATAATTTTACATAGTAATAAGGGGTATGTTTTTCAGATTTGGAATATTACAAACATGGCTTTCAAAATCATATATATTTTATAAGATAAATGTTGGAAAAAAATTCCAAGTATATCGATTGTAATCATTAACTAAAACAAGAATAATGTGTTTTTTGTTGATTTTAAATTTTTTCATATGGCCAAAAAGATTCATGTTCTCTTATTATAATGAAAAAAACATCGATACTTCACCAATGAATTTAAAAAATTATTTGTATTTATTACCATATTGGAAAGGATCCAAGACCACAATGTAATGGAATTTCTGATTTGTAAATATCTGACTAGTCATTTCCTAGATATAATTGATTGGGTTTGGAAATTAAAATTCCATAAAATATTATGAAAAATCCATGAAGTATGATATTTTTCACTAAGATAATGATAAATTAGATTTCAAAGCTCTTATTATTTCAATATATACACATAATCATGCCTCTTAATGGATAATGTGTGTTGTATATCCAAACATCTAATTGTATTTAAATTATGCCCAAATTTCATAGATTAACCTTCATTACATACTTGAATTATGATAATAAGGTTCTTCTAATGTCCTATAAAGTAAAATAAATTATAAATTAATTACATTCAAAGAAAAACTATATTACAAAAAAATATATTTAACCCTGAACAGTGTCCCCAAAAATGATTCTCCCTCCATTAATTTTGGAATGTTCTAGAATCACGATATGTGTCATGTAATTTATTGAGATTACCTTTTATCTATGTACCATATCTTTTAAACCGTTCAATATTGTAAAGTTGAGTACTCTTTTGTATGATAATCCTTATGATGACCAAGAGTTGATATTTTTCAAACAATTTTTTTTTTCACCAATGTTTTCATTGAAATTTCGTAAAAAATAGAACATGGTCAAGTATAAATTTTTATTATTTTAATATCATCCAGTGCTCTTATAAGAACCTTCATTCATATATAATAAATTCATTTATTTTTGGAATCTTGTGGTCAAATACATTATAAGTGTATAATGAAATAAGTGGTATTTAATTAAATTAAGGAATCTATACTAATATAATAGTAACCACATTTATGATAGAATACATAAAATATATGTCTCTTATATGTAAAAATATTATATATATATATATATATATTATTGAATAAGTATTTTTTATAAATAATTATAAATTATGTATTATAATTATGGTAAGTAATTAATATTTTATTAATATTTCATTATTTATAAAATGAAAAAAATATATATTTTCATTTGGTTGATTCATAAATTTATATTTGATTGACTTTTGATTATAAGATATGTTTGTGAGACCGTAATTAATTTTTCAATGTGTTAAAATTTTAGTTATAGTTTTATAATTTGTATTTCTAGAATAAAAAATTATTTTAATTGAAAATTTAATTTCTCTTATTTAGAAATTTATTTTAAATTAATGGAGTCCCTTATTGAAATCAATATATCAAAAAAAAATTAGGATTAATTTCTTAGAATTTTCTGAAATTCCTGTATTTTTTAAGAGTAAAATACTGTAATTTTTGATATAGATACATTTTAAGATAAATACACTATTCCTTGACACATTAATGATGTAGGAAGAAAAATATAGACCATTACTTCAATATTTTAATATTTGTAATGATCATACTGAAACTGCTACAAATAACTTTTGGACCCTCTATGAGATAGTTTTTTTAGAAATCAAAAATCATGCTAATCATCATTCTTATTAACTAAAATATTGTGTTATAAATCATAATAATCATATCAATGACCATTTATGTCATGAACCGCCTTCACCAAGATGAGAGAGGGGACAACATGTTGTCAGACCATTCCTTATTCATGTTTAAGGAGAGATAATGACCCCTGAGACCCGCCTTCAATAGGTTCTAGGGTGGCGAATAACACCAAGGGTATAGAATCACACACAATATGGAAGACATTAACGTTTTTATTTAATAGGATCATGAGATAATATAGTAACTCGCAACAAAACCAAAAGTGCTGGGTAAAAGTAAATCCAAATAAAACCATTCCCATATGCATGATACAAAGGTTAATGCCACAAAGTACAAGGAGACTACAAATGTAACGTTCCAAAGAAAGAAAAAAAGAAACCGCAACTGTCCCAACTCCCGACCTAGTATGGCCCTGCATGATCCTTGATGTCCTCCAAGAAACCTGAATCCAGTTTTATATACATCAGGTGAGCATACAAGTATACTTAATAGAGAATACCAATGACTCTCATGCACAAGTGTGGAGGCATTCTAATGCCTAGTGAGAAAATTGATAACCAAGAACCTAGCCGGGAAAACTATCCACCCAAGCCTCACCAATGCACACTCCCGAAATAACGCAAGTCATGTAATATATATAGTAATAGAAAATTGTTATTTGGGTATCCCATGCCACATTTCCACTGGTTATTGAAGACATCCTACGCATCAAACCTCTCCCACCATTCTCACCATAGTCCCTCTACCACACCCCACCCGCACACGCCTAGGAAATAACCACGCATCCCGCCCGCAAACACCTGGTACACCACTAATTCCATGCCCAAAGTCCCATGGGCCTTATCCCGAAGACTCTTGGGAAACAACATGCCCGCACACACCTGGGCCAACCCCCACAACTACTCTACCCAAAGAATATGGGGATATAATGGAAATTAGGCCATCAGAGCCTGCCCGAAGGGTCTTGGGCTATTCTAGAAAGGTAGAAGAAATGGAGCTAATAACCATCCACTCATAGGAGTGTTTGGAAAAACACCCTCCCCCATGAAATGGGGGTGTTCGGCACTAAGTGCTCAACCTGAGTGGGGCATGATTAAGAAACATAAGAACTACAAATATATGTATAGGTAACAAGCATTCATCCTCACCTAGGGTTTTCATTTCCAAACTAATCACAAACACCCTCGTTACTATTCATTCATAAAAGAAAAGCACAACACTCAAGGCCATGTCACAACTTATTCCCAGAACCAATTCCCCATTTAAACCATTTCTGATTTCATGTTCACGTGATCCCATTTAGGTGAATTATACACTACTGGGAAACTAACTGGCATAACCACAAGCCATTTAAAGAGAAATAGCCAAACAATAATTTAAGCATTCACACCTAGTTCTCTTGAGAAGTCACAACAACAAAGGGATCAATGAGACCCCTCAAAGTACTGCAACCAAACCAAGCCTCGAGATACAGCCCCACAAAGCTTTAGATTCACAACCAACAACCACGCCACAACAGAGGATCCCATCCGCATCCACTTCACACTATAAGAATCATGCAGAACGTCACACCTTCTAACAAAATAGAGTAGGGAAACTTCCAAGTTCAAACACATAATTAATTAGGTTTTTCTTTATGTTGGTTAACTGGGGTGACCACACAAGGATTGATGTTCACTGGAATCCATTTAATCCACTGAGTTTATGTGATTAACCAGTGTCCATGATATAGTCATTTAATCATCACAGAATAGAAGGGTTCATTAGTGCGTAAGGAAATACCAGCAACCAACATGAATTTCAGTGAGCATAATCCCATACATTTCACACCATATAACAATTATAAAAGAATATAGCAGAATTGTCAAACGCACACCCTCATTCATTACACATCTATTTATTATCTTTTTTTAAGCTTCAGTTTCATCCATTCCCACAAAAACAGTACTGCACCCACCCCACCTGATACAAAGTATAGAGAGACGAAGGAACAATCCCTACTTGGTTGATCGAGGATCGATGTTCTTCTCCATGTGCCATGAAATGGGGATGCGAGACTTGAAGGGGAGGAACATTGGGGAATCCAAGGGTGACCAGAAAGGCTCTGGAATAGGCGCACCACTTGCCTCAGGAAGGGGAACTCCAAACGCACCACGAAGAAAATGGGACTATCCAAGAGAATGAATAAGAAGTAATTCTCATCCGATATAAGGATGAGATCCCGTTGTTATAGGATATGGAAATTTGAACGGATTTCACATCGGATCGTGGTTCTCCACGCTGTCGGGCAGTTACGCACAATAGAATTAATTGTCATTACTGAATTTTGGTCAGAGGGGTTGTCATAACGGCTATGTGTTAAACAGTTTTCTTTAACCAGAAGGAAATTCATAACAGTGTCGGAACTGGAAGGTATGGGGAAGGGTGTGACACCGAGGAAAAACCACACGTTTTGGTAAGTCAAGGGTTTCTCGACTGTTGGGGGATTTTAGATATTATTTATGGGATTTAAATGGTTTCGAAAGGGGGAATTAAATCATTTTTATGTCAAAAGATATGTTTTTGGAGCGGAAAGGTCGGTAACTGGGACAGAAAGAAGATGCCTGGTGGGGACACGGTGCCACCGTGACCGGTGTGTGACCGTCACGGGGCCACTGTAACCAGTTCCCCCATGACAAGTTCCACCGTCTCGGTGGAGCCATGTTTTGGAAATGTAAGGGACCTGGTGGGTCCATGTCATTATATAAGATACCTCTCAAACTATTCTCGTCCTCGAGAATCAAAACTAGACTAGAAGAAATAAGGGTTCTGAACAACAACCTCAAAAGATACCTCTTAGGATTAAACCTCATCAACATCTAGGGACACCTCTCCCTCAAGTATCCATGTAACATTCGAAGGTCAAACTGTCCAGTCATATGGGTTAGGGATTTTCTTCTTTCATGTCAAGATATTATCCACTTTTGGTGGCACTGACACGCCTGCATGGCTTTAATCGCATCCACCATAATGCGTCTTGATTAGGGATCAGGTACTCTCCTCCCCATAGTATGGACTCTTCACACACATCCACAAAATAAGGAAAACCACACATTTCATAGTTACCTTGGTAAAACATTACATCACAACAAGTACACACAAAACAGAAAAAAACTCAAAACAGCTCGGGGTACTGGGTGGGCATCTGCGTCTCCCATTCCTAGCTACTTTCCTCAATCCCACCATGCCCCTAAAAAACACGAACCAAAGGAATGGTCCATCCACGAAGCACCTTCTCCTCACAATCCTTGATCCTCACTAGTCTTTCCACAAAATTAACGTCATCCTCTATATCCAGATTTCCCCAGTCAAGGACGTTTGAATTTTCATGTAGATATCGTCAGAGTTTAGACTCATGGAAGACATCATGCAATCTCATTAGCGGTGGTGGTAGCGCTAGCTGATAATCCAATTCACTGACCTGCCACAGCACTTCGAATGGTCTGATGAACCTCATAGAAAGCTTACTCCCCCTGCCGAACCTTTGTTTCCCATGCCGAGGGGATACCTTCATGAACACGTGGTCCCCAACCTCGAACTCCAAGGGTCTCCTCCTATTAACAACATATGATTTCTGTCGATCCTGGTCCCCCTTCATCCTCTCCCGTATAATCTGAGCCTTCTCCTTCGTGTAATGCACCTCTTCCGGGCCAAGAACGCATGCTTCCCCAACTTCGGTCCAACACAAGGGTGAGCGACATGGCCTTCCATACAAATCTTCAAACAGAGCCATGCCAATGGTAGAGTGAAAGCTATTTTTGTAGGCAATCTATACCAGAGGCAAGTGTCACAACCATGACCTCCCAAAGACCATGATACATTACCGTAGCATATCCTCCACTTTTTGGATGGTGCGCTCTGTTTGTCCATCTGTCTGTGGGTGGAAAGCAATATTAAGACGTAGCTGCATGCCAAAAGCATGCTGTAATCCTCTCTAGACTCATGAGGTAAACCATGAATCCCTATCTGAGACTATGGACCTCGGAACTCCATGTAACCACACCACCTCATTCATGTATCTCTGTGTTAAGGCATCCACTGCACTCGACTCCATGATCGCTATAAAGTGTGTCGATTTCATCAACCGGTCCACCACTATCCAGATAGTATCACAGCCTCCTTGAACATTGGGTAGTACTGTGAATAAATCCATTGAGATGTCATCCCACTTCCACTAAGGGACATTTAAAGGTTGTAACAGACCCATGGGAACACGGTGTTCAGCCTTCACCTGCTGACAAACTAGGCACTTGGCCACGAACTCAACCACCACCCGCTTCACCCCAAGCCACAAAAACTGACTCCTCGGACATTGGTACATCTTGGAAACTCTCAGGGGCACCGCTAGGCGTGAGTTTTGGAACTCACCATGAACCCTCTCACATATCGCCTCTGGGACAAATATCTTCCCTCAGAATATAATCCGATTCTGACCATCCTCCGACCATCCTTCCAGATTATTGCCTTGGTTAGCCCGATCACGTATCACTTCACTCTCTATGTCTCCCCATTGAGACTCCTCTACCTTCTGTAATAGAGAATACTATACTGTCATCTGATATAGGAAACCTCTACCACCATCCATCCTCGCATCCATGTGCAGGGTAGCCAACTCCTCCCACGCTTTCCAAACATCTTCCGACTCTCAAACCACATCCTTCTGCGACTTCCTGCTCAAGCCATAAGGCACCACATTCCATTTTCGTAAGGTGAAGGAAATATCGAAGTTGTAGTCTTGAAGGAACTACATCCACCTTTGATGTCATAAGTCCAGGTCCAGCTGGGAGAAGATATACTTCAAGATTTTGTGATCCGTGAAGACCATGAAGCGTTCCCTAGTGAAGTAATGACACCACAACTTTAGTGCGAACACGACAGCTACAAGCTCCAAATCAGGGGTGGCATAATTGTACTCTTGGGGACGTAACATTCTAGATCCATAAAATTTCACCCCTTGTTGTTGCATCAGCACAGACCATAGGAATTTTTGTCAAGAATCACAGAACACCTCATACACCACCCCTTCTTCTGGAAACCTCAGCACTGGGGTACTTACCAACTTCTCCTTCAGATAGCTGAAGGCTGCCTCCCACTTCCCATTCCACATGAACGACTAGGCCTTCTTGGTCAAATATGTCAAAGGTGCTATAACTCGAGAGAAGTTGGAAACGAACCTCTGATAGTGGCCTGCTAGTCCAAGGAAACTATGAACTTCATCCACGTTCATGGGCACTGCCCAAGAAACAACCGCCTCGACCTTCAATGGGTCCACCACTATCCCCTCATCAGACACCATGTGGGAAAGGAAGTGCACTTATCACATCCATAAAATAAACTTGGACAAAATCCCATAGATTTTGTGCTATTGGAGGACCTCTAAAACAGTTCTCAGGTGCTCAGCGTGACCCTCCTTTGATCTTGAGTAGATCAGAATGTCGTTAATAAACACGACTACGAACTGATCCAGGTATTCCTGGAAGACAGAGTTCATGAGTCCCATGAACACAGCTGGAGCATTCACAACATGGAACAACATGACTATAAACTCAAAGTGTCCATACCTACATCTGAAGGCAGTCTTCGAGATGTCACCCTCCTTTAACCTCAATTGTTGATATCCAGACCGTGGATCAATCTTATAGAACAACCCTACTCCCCTTAGCTAGTCAAAGAGATCTTCTATCCTCAGGAGGGGGTAACGATTCATAACTGTTACTTGGTTCTATATCTTGTAGTCTATGCACATCCTTAGACCACCATCTTCCTTCTTTACAAATAAGACTAGAGCACCCCATTGTGATGCACTTGGTCGAACAAAACCCTTATTCATCTGATCATCAATCTGAATCTGCAACTACCGCAACTCAGAAGGCGCCATCCGGTAGGGAACCATCGAGATCGGATGGGAACCAGGTTGCATATTTAACACGAAATCAACACCACGTTGAGGGGATAGAGTCACCACTTCTTCCGGGAATACTTCCATGAACTCAATGACGATCCCTGGAACTTCCACCATTTATGAATCCACCAACTCCACTGATCGTTCAGCTAACAAGGAAAGGAGGGGCTCCTCTCGCCTACTGCTTTTCAAGCAACCCCACTCGCTGATGAATGTTACACGTCAGGCACCAAAATCTGAAAACAAAACCTTTCCTCAGAAGTAGTAAATGACGACACATATAGAGAACAACTAGTCAATTCCTAGGATGACATCTTATGGTTGTATCTGCAATAGTAGAAAATCCCTGATAGACTGATGTGGCCCTGTCATCATTCTACACCATTGGAAATCATAAAACAAGTTTGTCTGACCATCGACTGGTGTGCTCAGCACCAGGGGCACTAGAAGTGTCACAGTATCTAAACCCAGAGCACAGGCCAGACTAGGTGCAAAAAAAGAGTGCGAAGCTCCTGTATTGAACAAGGAATAGACATGTGTACTAAACAAGTTGATCATTCCTCAAATGAAATTTGGCCCTACTGGAACTACTGCCTTTTCTGCATGCAACATCCCACACCCAGCTCCTCTACCTCTCGGCTATTGGCCACCTCCCCGACCATGCCATGGTCGAGGTCCTTGAGGATCGCCCTCTGGACGGCCTCCTCTAGAAAAACCTACCCTCTGAGGAGCGGGAGCTTGCTGCCCCTGCTACTACAGCTGAAAGGGCCTAGCTAGAAATTGCTGATGCTGAAGTGGGCGTTGAACCTGCCCACCCCTGCTGTACTGCACTCTGTCGGGGAAATTATTCCAAAGGTGCCCATGGCATCCACAGACGAAGAATCTCGGTCCTAGGCCTGAAATTAAAGGGTGAGTGGTGGGAGATCAGAACTGGAACTGGTGAGGCCTACTTCCTGCTAGTTGAAACCTACAGGGTCCTGATGCTGGAGGCCTGCTGCTGGAAGCCTTCCCCTTTGATGAGCCCAAATGAATTCCCTCTCGCGATACACCTCCCAGTGTGTACATTATCTCTACTACTTCAACCTTCTTCTGGAACTCTAAGTACATCAGTAAGGTGAAGGGAGTAACAACATATTGGAGAGAAGGTCGAAGTTCCTCTTCCAAATGTCTCACCCGAGACTCCTCATCTGGAAAGAGGTCTGAAGCAAATCGGATGAGATCCTTGAACTTAATACCCAACTATTTCACTAATATACTTCCCTACTGGAGGAAGAGTAGTTCCTGCCTCTTCTTAGCCTTCATCGTGGAAGATAGTTATTCCTCCCAAAACTCCTTCTCGAAGTCTTCCCACGTAACCTCATCCTCCCTCTTCTCCCAAAGATAATGAATATACCACTAAAATGCTGCCCAACGCATTTGGCTTACAGCTAGAGGAACCCAGTACTCTTTCAGAGCTCGGATGAAGCTGAAAATTATCACCAGCACCTCCAGCCGGCTCTTTGTCTCCACCTTAGAGATGCTGCCCTCGTACTTCCCAAGGGTCTGTCGCTGAAAGGTACGAATCATCCTATTCCACTAATCGTCCTCCTCCTCTCGGTCATTCCTCTTCTAATCGGCCAAGTCCACCTCCCGGGGCTTGATCGCCCGCACTACATGTGGTCATCTCCCAAGTGCCATTGCTACAAGGTAAACATAAAATTCCTAATCCAGAGTAGTATAGAATATTGTTCTTAAATTTTCTTAGTCTTATTATTGATTTTAAATCCACACATACCCATGAAACACAAGAACACAATTCATTAGATGCATGAACCTTCCCTAGGGTCTCTACCCTACAATCAATGTATCCATTCTTGGTCATTTGGCAGGCCCAAAGTCCTTGCATCGGATCACAGGGGGCCCTAAAATCTAATATCCCAGATGGTCTTCCTTGGCCTATTTCACACACCAAGATTTTCCAACACTGTTGACCTACCATCCCAGGAAATCCTCATTGTGCCTAACTCTGAACTGCATCCTATCTCTCAATCACAACCTCTGATACCATTCTATCATGACCCACCTTCACCAAGATGAGAGAAGGGATAAAAGGTTGCCAAACCCTTCCTTCTTCAAGTAGAAGGAGAGTTAATGACCCCAGGGACCTACCTTCAATAGGTCCTAGAGTGGTGACTAGAAAAAAGGGTATAGAATAACAGACAAGATGGAAGGCATTACCCTTTTTATTTAATAGGACGAGGAGATGAGATAGTAAATCCCAACAACACCAAAAGTTGAGGGTAAAAGTAAAGACAAACAAAAACATTCCCACATGCATGTTAAAAAAGTAAATTCCACAAAGTACAAGGATACTACAATGGTAAAGTACCAAATAAAGAAAAACAGCAACTGTAACTATTCCAATGCACGAGCTAGTATGGCCCTGCATGATCCCTGAAGTCGTCTTGGAAACCTGAATGCAGTTTTATATACGTAGGGTGAGAATACAATATACTACGTAGGGAAAACCAAAGACTATCATGCACAAGTGAGGAAGAATTATAATTCCCTTTGGAAAAAGAGATAACCAAGCACCTAACAAGGAAAACTATCCACCCAAGACTCACCAAGGAACACTCCCAAAATATCGCAAGTCATGTAATATATATATATAGTAATATGACATCGATATTTGGGTACCTCGCTCCGCTTTCCCACTGGTTATTGAAGACATCCTATGCAACGAACCTCTCCCGCCATTCTCACCACAGTCCCACTACAACACCCCTCCCGCACACACCAGGGCCACAACCACGCATCCCGCCAGCAAACACCTAGGCCACAACTACTACCACGCCTGAAGACTCTTGGCCTCTTCCTGATGACTATTGGGAAATAACCTGCCCGCACACACCTGGGCAAACCACCACAACTTCCCTGCCCAAAGAATCATGTGCTATAATGGACATCAGGCCATCACAGCCTACCTAAAGAGTCTTGGGATATTCTGGAAGGGGAGAAGAAAAGGACCTAATAACCAACCACTCATAGGAGTGTTGGAAAAAACACCCTCCCCCATGAAATGAGGGTTTTAAGCACTAAGTTCTCAATCTGGGTGGGGTGCAATTAAGAAACATAAAAAATACAATTATATATATAGGTAACAAGCATTCATCCCAAGCTTGGGATTCCAAATCCAACCTAAGCACAAACACCCTTGTTACTATTCATTCATAAACGAAAAGCACACCACTCACAACCAAGCCACAATGCATTCCCAAAAACATTTTCCCAATTAAACCATTTCTACTTTCATGTTCAAGTGATCCCATTTAGATGAATTATACAGTACTAGGAAACTAACCGGAATAACCACAAGCTAGAGAAAGAGAAATAGCCAAACATAAATTTAAGTATTCCCACCTGGTTCTCTTGTGAAGTCATGACAACAAAGGGATCAGTGAGATCCCTCAAAGTACTGGAACCAAACCAAGCCTTGAGATAAAACCCCACACAACTTCTTATTCACAACCTACAACCACGCCACAATAGAGGATCATATCCCCATCCAATTCACCTCATAACCATTAATTAGAACATCACACCTACTTCCAAAACAGAGTAGGGAAACTTCTAGGTTCATACACATCATTCATTATGTTCTTATTTCTGTTGGTTAACCAGGGTGACAACACAAGGATTGATGTTCACTGGAATCCATTTAATACATCGAGTTTACATGATTAAACAATTTCAATGTTACAGTCATTTAATCATCACACAAGACAAGGGTTCATTAGTGCGGAAGTAAATACCACCAACGACCATCATTTTCAGTGAGCATAAGCCCATACAGTTCACAACATATAGAAATTATAAAAGAGTACAACATATTTGTCAAACGCACCCCATCATTCTTTAACTCTATATTTACTATCTTTGTTAAGGTTTGGTTTCATCCATTCCCATATAAATAGTAGCATACCCACCTCGCAGGATACACAGTAAAAAGAGATTAAGGAAAAATCCCTAGTTGGTTGATCAAGGATCGATGTTCTTCTCCATGCACCAGGAACTGAGGATGCACGACTTTCCGAGGAGGAATATCGAGGACTTCAAGGGTGAGCAGAAAGGCTCTGGCACAAGTGCACCACTTGCCTCAGGAAGGGGAACTCCAAATTCACATGGAAGAAATGGAGACCAGCCAAGATAAAGAAGAAGAAGGAATTCCCATGAGATATAAGGATGAGATCCCATTGTTATGGGATATGGAAATTTGAATGAGTTTAATGTCGGATCGTAGTTCTCCAAGAGGCATGGTAGTTACACACGAAGGAATTAATTGTCATTTAACAATTATCCTCACATGGGTGGTAATAACAGCTATGAGTTAAACAATTTTCTTTAACCATAAGGAAACGCGTAACAGGGGCGGATCTTAAAGGTACAGGGAAGGGTGTGACACCGAGGAAAAACCACATGTTTTGGTAAGTCATGTGTTTCCCGACTCTTGGGGGATTTTAGATATTATTTATAGGCATTAAATGGTTTTGAAAGGGGGGATCAATTCATTTTTACATCAAATGATTTGTTGTGGGAGCGGAAAGGTTGGGAACTAGGAAAGAACAAAGATGCTTGGTGGGGACACGGTGCCAGCCTCACAGTGCCACCGTCACGGTGTCACCCTCACGGTGCCACCGTCACGGTGCCACCCTGACCAGTTCTACCGTGATCGGTGTGCGACCATCACGGTGGAACTGTGACTGGTGTGAGACAGTCGCAGGGCCACCATAACCGCTACCCCCATGACAGGTGACACCGTCTCGGTGGACATGTGTTTTGGAAAAGTAATGGACCCGGTGGGTCTGGGTCATTACTATTTATATGACTAAATTATGTCACATGATATAATAAGTCAATAAATTATGAATATTTATGTTTAATTATATCTATTAATGTTTATTTACATGTAATTATGAATTTCACTTAATCTTGTATTATTCATTATAAGACCAACAATTTTCAATATTATCAAAGTCTCTGTCACCGTTAGTTCAATGGAGTCACCAATGGCAGACTCACTGATGAATAAGTCACTGATGAAGAAGTCGTCGATCAAAGTAGACAATGATGGGGGACTCACTGATATAAAAAACGACATACCGATGGGTGACACAATGTTAGTTCAAAAGATATAATGATGGGTGATACACCGATAGTTGAAAATGAGTCATCGTTGATGACTCAATGATGCTTGGATAGACCGATAGAACCATAGACTCACTAATTCCCAGATTCACCGATATAGATGGAAAGGAATCACCAATATAGAGATTCACTGATGATGATAATTCGATGTTGACTGACTAATACTGAAAAACTGATGCTGAATGACTGATTCCAATGACTCACCAATACTTATGACATCCCAATAGTCATAGAAATTGTTTTTATTTATTATTTATAATTTAAATCTGATAGTTATATTTAGAAAAATTAATGTTTCTAACATTACATAATATTGTTTGTAGGACATTCCAGAGACAGTATTTGGTATTTGCACGTGGGGAGATCATTGTGTCTACTAGACCATTAAGTATAAAATAATTACTAGATTGATCATTCCAAAAAAGATATACACAAAATAACAATCCAGAACTCCTTTAACTCTCAAAGATACTTCATAAACCCAAGAACTAAAAGGAAGATCATACGGGGAGGTCCAGAAGTGAAGAAAAACCTATTGATCTACCCTAAACATCTTTTGAACTAGAAGATAAACATTTTACCTCTTGGAAGCCAGACCTCAGAGGACTTGACACTCTTTTTTAGGAGAATTTTAAAAGAGGAATCATAAATAAACTCCACTACATTAAACATGTCTAAATATGCACTTTATAACACACATATACTTCTGAACCTTTCTCTATATCTATAGCTCTGTTAGGATTATTTATTTACATTTCTGAGTAGTATGTGTTTTTTTCTGTCACAGACAAACATTGAATTCTATGCATAACCATACACGATATCCTCAAAAACACTCTCATTCTAATCTTTGTCTCCCACATAGAACTGTGGAAGTGGTCCAGTGTGACTTGTCCTTCATTTTCCCCATTAATAACTATGGTAGAGGTCATGTGTGACCTTGAAATCCCTATGTGCTGTTGTGAACCCCAATCTAGTGTGTGGATAAAATTGTTTATTAACTTACACTACTTGGTGACATGAGATCACCAATTGGATAAGACTAATTCTCATATTGAGATTGAACCTCTTGTTTATATCCATTGTGTTTTTTCATTTTAGTTTTTACTCTCTTTTTATCACTTATTTCACAAAACAGAATTGACCATTGATAGTAAATATAGAAAGTTTTTATAACTATTTTGAACTAGTGGTTTAGTTTAAAAAGTTTTATTAATCCATTAGATTTTTATAGATGAGAACTAATAAATCTTTTGAGAATGTAACTGACCATTTCAGACTCTTATAAATTCACTAAAAACTGACATAGATTATATTTTTATTCGCGGGAAATTTTCAATTAGAAATTTTTTAATAGAAATTTTTATATATACTCAATTCATCCCCATCTTGAGTAATCTACTATGATAAACATTTGTTATCAGATGGATTTTGGAGATTTTCAGATTTCAAATCCTTTTTTAAATAAGAAAACCTTTTGAACAATGATTGTAGTTGTATTTAAAATTTTCTAAAAATTTTGTTATTTCAAAATTTTTTATCTCTTTGAAATATTTTCAAATTTATACTATATAAAAAAGATTAGTTGGAGTTGCTAAAAAATTGACCAACTTTTTTAAATGGAACAACTTATGCTCAATGGTAGGTTAAAATGAAAATACAATTAAAAAGCATGGGATTTAAAATTCGGACTCCTATTTAAAGTAAATATGCAATCCTTGAAACTGTTATAAATACTTGGGGCAAACCTACCAAGACTTCCTATAACAATAACTTTAAATCAATTAAGGATATAAATTTTTCACTATGAGATAAAGAGTTTAATAACATTTCTTCTTGTAAAATCGCCCATGATATTTGGGAAACTTTGTCTGTTTCCCATTAGGGAATATATGAATTGAAAAAGATGTGATTAAATACTTATACTATTTAATATGATAATTTTATAATGAAGAATAATGTATAAATTTATGATATGTATCTCATGTTCAATGAACATGTAAATAATGTGAATTCTTTAAAAATATTTGTCACAGTTAAGGAGCAGATCATTAGGATTCTGTGATGCATACCAGAGAGATGGAGAGGGACAGTAGTGTCCGTAACAGAATAAGGTGACATTGATAACATGCTAGTGATGAATTAGATTGGAAAATTAATGATGTATGAAGAAGAACTCAAAGAAAATAAATAGGAGGATAAACCAAAATAACAAAATATGAATCCTTTAATACAAACACATATCTGAGTAAATACAAATAGAAAGTTCAAGATGGGGTTGAGAGCACAAGTAGTGAAGAATGAGCTTCATAATGTGATGAAGAAATGGACAAACTGTCCAGGAGATTTAGAAACTTTTATAGAATGAAACATCTTCTTGAAGGGATGAAACTTTAAAAGAAAATATGACAACACAGGAAATTGGAAAAAGGATTGGAATAGGCCTTAATAATCAGAAGAGATGGTTTTCTATGAATGAAAATTAAAAGGGAATGTCAAAGCTGCCTACCCTAAATTAGTGTATAAGAATAAGAATTAAAATAAAGATAGGAAATATTATAAGGCTATGAAGGCCAATTGGAGGGTTTCTAAGGATAACTATAGTGAATCTACTTCTTCTCAGATTAAAAATGAAGATATGGAAAACATGTGTTTAATAACAAATAACTCAGTGGTACACTTGAAATATTCTTTACATAATGACTATTATTCTAGAGATGAATTTTAATATGAAAATATAACAAATGATTAATTTTTTGAATATTTTAGTATTATAGAAGAAACCTGTAATGAATTAAAGGATAATTATAAATCATTAAAGATACAACATTCACTCACTATAAATATTAAATTTGAACTTACATTTGGGAGAGAGAAAAATGATAAATTACTAATGGAAAATAATGATCTAGAGTTATCTATTGACCAATTAATGAAGGACCATAATACTTTTACCGATGTGAAAGACTCACTTACTCAGTTACATAGTAAAAAAATATCTCTTAGTTATACTACAGGAATAGGATATCAGCCTAGACAAAGAAATTTATCAAAAACAGATTTTGTGACTAAATCTAGATAATCTTCTTCTTTGAACAATAATCATGATTTTAATGCATGTTATAGTTATAAAAATTCATGTAGTTAATAGAGTTTTTATGGCCCCAACAATGTTTATCTTTCAAATATTCTATATTATATATATATGAAACCCATAAGACAAGTGTGGGTTCCGAAATATTTTATTACTGATATTTTTGGACCCAGTCAAATATGGGTACCAAAATATTTTCATGGATGAATTATTTTGTGGGTAAACAGCCTAAAGGGTTCCTGCAGAAAACATGGTTACTTAGACACTGGCTCTTCAAGACACAAGACAGTAGACTACCCAAGCATCAAGAATCTCATCAAGATTGATGGTGGAGATGTCACATTTGGTGACAATAGTAATGAAATAATAATCAGATTAGGCTAGATTGGTAAACCTTAATATATTTTAATTTATAACGTACATTATTTCGATGGATTAAAGTATAAAATTCTTAGAATATTTCAATTGTGTGGTGATGGGTTTAATGTAAAATTCAGAAATGATTCCAATCATAATTTTTATTCCAAGAATAACATAGTATTGTCTTCTCTCAGAAACAATAATGTATATGCTGTAAACATCGACACACTTTCATCGCCTAATGTTTCTTTACTAAGTGCCTTTCACGAAGAGTCATGGATTTGGAAAAGAAGACTAAGAAATTTTCATATACACTCTCTTATGAAACTAACCAGTAAATGTGTAGTTAAAGACCTACCCAAAATAAAGTTTCCAAAAAATAAAGTGTGTAATCCATTTCAAAAGTGAAAGAAAGACAAAATCACTTTCAAAGCAAAGAAAAAAGGTAAAACTTCTCAACCTATCGACTTGGTTCACAAGGAATTGTTTAAACCCTCTAGATTTTCAAGTCTTGATGGAAAGAACCATGTTTATGTTCTTATAGATGACTTCTATAGGTATACATGGACTATTTTCATATCACACAAAAGTGAATCTTTCTCACATCTTACCAAGTATTCCAGGACTATAGAAAATCTTAGTAGACTTAAAAATAAATATTCAAGAAGTGACCATGTCTGTGAGTTTGAAAATTAAGGCATTGAGTATTTTTTCTCAAAAAATAGCTATAGTAATAAATTCTCTACTCCAAAGACATCTCAATAAAATAGATTTGTGGAGAGAAATAATAGAACCTAACAAAATATAGCTTGAACTATGTTCAATGAATATGACCTACATGATTTTTTTTGGGCTCAAGCTATTAATACAGATTCTTACATAATAAGTATATTTTTAATTAGACCTATCCTTAAGAGAAATTCATATGATTGGTGGAATAATCAGATTCCCAAGTGAAATTATTTTAAAGTTATTGGATGTAATGTTTATATTCTTAACACTAAAGATAATCTAAATAAATCTGCCTCTAAAATAAATGAAGGAATATTCCTCGGATATTAACCATCAATAAAAGTATATAGATTATTTAATAAAAGTGAAAAATTTGTGGATGAATATGTAAATTTCATGTTTGATGCAATTGATCCACATGAATCTAAAACCACATTAGGAAATCTACAAGAGTATATGTCTAATCTGGCCATTAATACTAAACGTTAATAACATCCTATTAAAGAATCTATTAAATATTCTAGTTTTATAAATTATCTAGATTCTATCCATAATGAACCTGATCCAAGTGATGAATCTGAAATAACTAGACCTGTATTCACCAAACCAACTAGAACCCTTAGAAACCATCCCTTTGATGTTGTAGTTGGAGGTTTAGAAAGAGGAACAAAAACCGGACCTTCATTGAGAAATTAAGTTTATAATCAAGAATTATTATCACAATATGGTCCTATAAATATCAATAATGCAATCAATGATGAATTTTGGGTGATTGATATACATGAATAGCTTAATCAGTTTGAGAAAAATAAAGTCTGGAAGACTGTTCGTAAACCAAAAGATACCTTGACCATATGAACAAAATGGGTCTTTAGAAGTAATGTTGATGAATGTGGAAATATTATTAGAAAAATTTATTTCTAGTTTACGTAAGGCTATAATCATTATGAAAGAATTTATTATGAAGATACATTTTCACCAGTATCTAGGATTGAGCTATTAGAATACTACTTTCCTATGAAGTACACTCTGATTTCAATCATTATCAAATGGATGTCAAAAGTAAATTCTTAAATGGTCATATAATTGAGGATATTTTTTTTGAACTACCCATAGGTTTTACAAAACCACATTTTCTAAATCATTTTTTCAAATTATCTAACGCTTTATACGGTTTGAAACAAACTCCAAGAGCTGGGTTTGATGGGTTGAGTAAATTTCTCATTTCTAAAGGTTTTACAAAAGGATTTGTAGATACTACATTATTTTTAAAATGAATTTATACATTATTTTTAATATCACAAATATATATAGATGGTGTTAATTTTTCAACTTCTAAAATTTATTAATGTAGTGATTTTTCAAAAATTATGTGAATTGAGTTTGAAATGAGATTGATGGGTAAACTCCAATATTTTCATTGATTTCAAATATTTAAAAACAATGAAGGTATTATTATAAATAAAAATAAATATACTAAAGATATTTTGATATGATATGGACTTAATAGCATTAAGAGTAGTAAAACTCCTTAGAGTTATACATGTATGTTAGATCATAATGAAAATGGGAAATCGGTTGATCAAACTTTTTACAGAGGAATGATTGGGTGTTTTCTCTACTTAACTACTAGTAGGCCAGATATCATGTTTATTGTGTGTATTTGTGTAAGATATCAAGATAACCCAAAAAATTCACATTTAAATTTAGTTAATTGATTCTTTAATTACCTCAAATATATAACTAATTTAGGATTGTTCTACCCAAGAGGAAAACCATTTTATTTGGTCAGTTATTCTGATGCTGACTTTGGTAGATGTAATTTAGATATAAAAAGAACCTCTAGAACATGTCACTTTTTGGGAAAGTCTCTAATTTCATGGTGTAGAAAAAGAAGAATTCAGTCTCATTATCAACAGTGGAAGCAGAGGACATTGCTAGCAGTAGTTGCTGTGTACAAATGTTTTTGATGGACCACACTAATTAGACTATGGATTTCAATTTAAAAACATCCCCATAAATTGTGGAAATAGAATTTCTATTAACATCTGTAAAAATACTATTTCTCATTCTAGAGAAAAACATATTGATGTAAGACATCACTTTTTGAGAAACTATTATAAAAAAGGTGATATAAATCTTGAGTACTTTGGGAATGAGCATAAATTGGCTAACATAATCACCAAACCCTTAAAATATGAGAGAATGAGCTTCATCAAATGTGAGTTAGGACTAAAGAACCTATAAAGACTATCCAATCAATTACCTTTAGAAAAATATGTTTATCTATGACACTATTCATTGACACAACGATCATGTGAAAATGATCAGGTGAAGTCGATCAGGTGAAACTGTTAATGTGAAACTGATTGAGGGAAACTGATTAGGTGAAATCGATCAGGTGGAACTGATTAAGTGAAACCGATCAGTGAAACCTATCAGTGAAAATGATTACAGAAACCGATCAGTGAAATTGATCAGGTGAAACCAGTCAGTGAAACAAATCAAATTAGACCATTTTCATGATGTCGGTCAGGTCATGTCGATCGAGTGGTACCAATACTGTTAGTATAAAACCAATACTGATAGGGACCGATTGGTAAATCATTTTTTGTTTTTTATGAAAAATATCATAGTTCCATGTTTCTTTTATTCTATTTTTTGTTATTAAGAGTTACAATCCCAGTATGATAAAATTAATTCATGATTTTATGAGTTACAATCTCTAAATGATAAAATTACTTTGATCTATAAAACTTCTAACCTTTAACACACTACCCTAACTCTACATTTGAACCTTTGACACTTCGACATCCTCTTCGAATCCAATCCTTTAGAATGTCAAGAATGAATTGAGAAATGGATTGAATGAGTGAATAAATAGTAGCCAAGCATCAGAACGGTGATTCGAGTAGTGCAACAAGTTCTATGATTCCAAGATTATGAAGTCATGTGGTAACTACTGAGAAGGAAGTATCAACCGAGTGGCTATTTTCCAGAAATTTACTCTTGATGATAGTATTGGAATCTCAAGGGTGGATCATTGTGTTTAAAAATAATGAAAGTCCATTTTATCCTAAACTATCAAACGAGTTCTAGCTTAACTCAAATGTGTCTTTTGAAGGAGCAGAGGTGGCTCAGATGATGTTAGTGGTGAAAGGAAAAGAAAGTTCATTTTATTCAAAATAATGAGTTGAGAGCTTGGAGATGCCTCATGGGGGAATATACGTTGACCATCAATGTAATATTACTCCATCCTCAGATATATTTTCTTATAAATATTATCTAATGTATTTGGATAGAAATGAGTAATGTAGAATAGATACATCCATATAATTTAATGGAGAATCCATATTTCATTTTAAGATCATTCAACATCAAAAATACAAGTAATGGAGATTTTTTTCTTTAAAGTATCATTATTTGTTCCAAATTTATATGCTGAATAATTGGGTGAAATTAGACTTCTGTAGGTATTTAATGGTACTTATTGGTGATATGATCAAATCATCCATGAAAGAAACATGTTTATACTATCCAAGGATGATCAAAGAAATTATGAAGGGGCCAGGATGTGTGGATGTTGGATATGAAGTGATTACAACTTTCAATGGTTTCTTCCAGCACAAGGACTATTTCAAAACGATGAAGATATTTTGTAACCCATGGAAGAGGAAGTGGTTAGTTGATGAAGAAAAGTTATATTAGGATTATAACCCCAATGATCATTCTACCAGATCAATGGATCTAGCTGATTCAGGTCTTGATCCGGGTGATCAGGTTACATATTATGATAGAGAACATGTTGGGCCAAAGGTCCCACGGTAAGATGGGTATCATATTGATGATATGAGTGACCATAGAATTTATAATATTTCAAAAGACATGTCATATGGAACTACCAATCCACCTTTAGAATTAACCTCTCTAGAACCTTTGTTGGGTTATAGAGATGAGAAAGAGACATAAGTCTCTAGAGTTGGAGGATATGTAATAAAATAGTTAGTTATGATGATGATGATGATGACTATGATGATGATGATGATGATAAAGGTGATAGTTTTAGTTACTCACTAAAATATAGATAAGATGGAGCCACTTCTGGTGAGTAATTTGTACATACATCTGATGATTGGGCTGATAGATAGGAGGATGCTGATTCTGTTGGACATGATGTTGTTGTTCATGTTGTTGGAGATGATGGAAATGAAGATATACCTAAACACCCTAATGATGACCATGGAATCATCCATGATATTAATTATATTATTCATTAGGTAAATAAGAAGAGTATGAAGCTCATAATGATCCTATGCCTCAGATTGACAAAGAGCATCAAGTGGCTCAAGTGGCTGGATTGGCTGGAGTTCAAGAAGAACCTGAATTTCAGTTAGTACCAGTGCCTTAGAATGTAATTATGGTTGGAGGACAGGAAGAAGAAGATGATTGAGTTGAGGATGAGGGAGAGAATCAAGGAAAAAACAAAATATTGACATAGTGGGGTCTATATATTGGACCTATTCTATTGAGTGGAATAGATATCTATGTTATATATTAATTGGGTTGGATTATAACTCTGATTAGGATATGGTTTCTCCTCCTAATCCACAAGATAATGTGAAACCTATTTCTCCAACTTCACCTATAGTACCTCCTACTGATGAGCATGTTTTCCCTCAGTGCCAAGTTACTATGTCACCAATGCTGATCTTGAGAAATTTAATGTAGATATATGAAAGTCAAGGAGATAATCTATTGGAATAAGAAATGAATCTTCCACTTCCATGAGTATTTTAGAGGAAGATATATCTAGGATTGAAATATAGGGATTCAAGAGATTTAGTGTAACCTGATCACTACATCTGAGACTATTATTAGAAATAATAAAATTCTTAGAGAAGAAGTGAAGTTGATGAGAAATGAATTGGAATCTATGTACACTAATTTCAAGACCATACATGGTGTTGTTATCGAGGTTCATAGAAAAATGGTTACACATCTACTGAGTGTATATTTTAAGAAGTTAAATGGGTATCTTGAAAATATTATTTCATGTGCCTCTAGTTCTAAAGGTACCAAACCTGCTACTAATGATATGGATTCTCTCAGGGCTATTATTAGAGAAGATGTCAATGGAATTAAATGTGACTCTTATAAGGAGACTCTTTCAAATGTTCAAAGAAACACTATTCTAGTTTATAATATGGTGAGATAGTGTACAAATGAAGCCTCTTCTTCTCAGAAAGAGATAATTGAAAAAATAGATAAGTATTTTTCCAAAATCTGTACCAAGAATGATCTAAACAAAAACATCAAGTACTTGGATGAGAATATTAAGATTACACCTATAACCGAGATCTTTATCCAAAAAAGTGGGTTAGTTGGGGGATTTTACACCCACCATGGAGAATTTCATTGAAAACAAGGAGGATTTTTTAAAAGGCAATGCAGTATGGAGGTGACATAATCAATTATTTTATCATTATTATGAAACCATACATGCATTTAAAAGAAAAAGAAAATTGTGGTCCAATCCATTGCTTCCATTAGACCTAGTTCACTTTCGTCTAATCAAATATCTGTACATCAAGCATTATCTCAGATCAGGTAAGTAATTCAAGAGCAAACTCAGAGTCATGTTCACTCAGAAAGGAGAGAAATCCTTGAAGCCAATGTTCTTATAAGTGTTTCCTTACCTAGTTTCATCATTTGACCAACACTTCCTACATCTACGACACTATCTCCCACATCTCTTGTTTAACCCTCAAAAAAGGGAAATACCCTCAAAATCCTACACCTTTTATGTCAATCAATATATTATAGTGCTTTGTACTTTTCTTATGGCAATCCAGCTCTTTATTACATACGAAAACATGATTTATTACACAAATCCTTCACTTGATTCAACATGGAAGATCAAGAGTTGTAGTGTATTTGGGGATTATAATCATTACATAACAACATAAAACATAAAATACACACATTTATTGAAAACATCCTTTACACGACTACTATATTCCCTCGTACTTAGCATTGCATGGGGTAACCTGAGGACATGAAGAAGAAAAGGGCGAGCTATAAAGCCCAGTAAGGGAGTAGAAAAGGTATAACATGAATATGAAAATACATGTTAGGAAATAGGAATATAAATGGAGAACAAGAGAAACATTAACATAAAGTTATTATATAGCATGATAATCATAACATGGAAATGTGGCAACAATAATTAACATAGAATTAGCATGATCCAAGGATCATTACACATAGAGCATGAGTAAACCCTCATTGAACATGAATCATGAGTAAACCATCTTTACACTTAAATTATAATGATTCAACACTCATTGCACATGAAATATCATTATACAATAAATTACCCAATGCATTGGAATTCTATCAGGGTGCACCCTTCTTAAACATTTCAATTCATGCATAAGTGTGCCACATGTATCATACAACATGGAATCAATCATCATCATTTAGTCCTTAATAAAGGGATGAGGAATAAAAACATGAATCTTTATAATCAATAAGTAAATTTTAATAAAGGTGAATACCCTTGATAGATAAATGGTCATGGTATTCACTACACAATGACATTGGCTTGGAAAATCGGTGTAATTTCAGCAGCGTAACAACATGATGTAAGAATTCATAAAAATGGTTGATAAGAGGAAAACGAGTGTCTCATAATATATTAATGAAATTGAAAGTAATTAGGTCATATACATACATGTCCCAACATATTTAATGGAATTTAGATTCATAATACAAAAGAATTGGTTGAATATAAATGAGGAGAGACAAATTCCTTACAGAATTATAGTATAGTAGCGGGTGTACCTGGAAGGAATTAATGAGAAAGAAAGGGGTCTCCCATAATTCAAAAATAAAGAGGTCATTATGGGGAAGGATCTAAATCATACCCAATTTTTTTTAATTTAAACTAAAATGGTATAACAACATAATGAAATTGAGACAAAAATGAAAAAGAAGAAATCCAATACATGGAATTGTGATCCCAAAGGCTTGGGAGAGGCTTGATAGAGGATTCGTGGGATCTTGGGGAAACTTTGGAAGATTTTAGAGAAAGCAAATAAGAGTTTTTATTAAATAAAAAGGCTTTGAGTGAAGAGTAAGTGCGATCTTGGTTGGGGTTATATAGGAAATGATAGGGAGTTTTTTATTATTTAGGTTTGGAACACCTCTCATTAAATTAATCAAAATAACAAATCATACCTTGAATTTTTCCCATGTATTTTTCCAAAGTGGAGTGAAAAAAAAATTATAAGGCCAATGGAAAAAATTCCAAAAATAATAGGGTTGCTAATGTGGAGGTGGGTCACACACTCAATTAAATTTATTTAAAAAGTGGAAATGTTTTATAACTCTCTAAGGCTTCACTAATGTTTTTTCAAATAAATCAAAAAAAAACCTAAAATCACATAATTGTAATGGAATAACATATATTGTCCGAAAATATCATTTATAGTATTTTATTACAACACTATTTGGTCATTATGATGTAATAAAACTCATTATATATTTAAACGATATTTAATTTTTACCCAAATATTTTACTATCATAGAAAATTATGAGAAATAGACCTTTGGATAGTTTTGATGCCTTGATTCCATAAAAAATATTAATTTTATCTAAATAATTGTTTAAATATGTGAAATTTTACTTTTAAAATAAAAACCGATATTTATCGAAAAATCCTGGGTTTTAACAAAAACACCTTTCAAACCTTAATAAAAATTACAATTGCATTCATAAAATTATATGATAACTTCTTTTTAATAAAAAGTAATTTAATAATAATAATAATATTTTATTAACATATTATTTAATTCCAAAGTCCATTAATTCCTCAAAATAAATTTATTAGTTTAATATTAACTAAAAATACTATTTTCGCTTAAAAAATATTTACAAAGTTACAATAATAAAATTAACATATATTATTTATTATATACAAATATAATGTACATAATAATAGTTTTAGGGACTTGTTACATGACACCTTAAAAAACCATCAAAAGACCATAGGGTAAGGTGTGTGATAGTGAAAAACTCTTGGGGTGGCTCGGACCACATTGATCGAGTGGTAATCTCTATTAACATACACATCTCCTGTGGTATCTTCCTCCCAAGCATAACATGTTCATGTTTGGATTGGGCTTGGTCAAGATTAAATCTCATGCAGCTACCACCTTTCCGAGCTCTGAAAAATGGGCTTGGTATGGGGAAAGTCCAATGGATGAGGCCATCGATTCATTTCTCGAAGTAAATTGGATTTGATAAAGCCCTATATTTATACTAATTATGTGATCACTGTTCAATGACTATATTATCAATGTTCAAATTTCTTATCAGTATTTTAAAATACATATTACAAAAGATGTCCATAATTTGTATAACGATTTCACATATTAAGACATTTAATTAGATCAAGATGGATTTTCATTATCAAACGTTTGGGTCGTTACAATCTACCCAATTTAAGAAATTTCACAATCGAAATTTCCTTTTCCCGCACTAAAATAGATGTGGGTAACTCTGCTTTATCATTTCATTCGATTCCCACATCACTTCTTCAAACTAGTGGTTTCTCCACAATACCTTTTTTTTTGACAAAATAAGACGGATCCATTAATGATGTAGATCAGCAGAAATACAGTAGCGTAACCACGATGGAAAATGATTGAACCAAAGAAAATCCTCGTAAGGAGGACCAATGCCTGCCATCTTGTGAGCGGCTTCGTTCGCTTCCCTTCTAATAAATGATAACTTGCAGGAGTTGAAGCCTTGTCTCCGCGCGTGAATACACCGGATAATGGGGCCGAAATGTTGAAACCCGCCGTCAGTGAGATTGATAGCATTGATTACAGTAAGGCAGTCGGATTCGATGTGAATGGACTCCCAACCGCGATCTTTCGCGAAGTTTAACCCAGCATGGATGGCGGCGGCCTCCGCGACTGAGGGCTCCCAAAGAGCATAACATGCTTCGTATTTGGCCGCAATAAGATTTCCCCGGTTGTCACGGGCCAGTAGACAGAGTCCAACTGGGCCATCCTTAGGGAGAGAGGCGTCCACATTGATCTTAAGAATCCCTTCCGGTGGGGGGCACCAATGTTGGGGGAGAGGAGAGGGGGTGACAAGTCTTTGTTGCTCAGGATGGTTCTGCCAAACCGCAATCCATGACAATGCCCGGTCAATCCAGAATCTGGGGGGCCTCCGGAAATGATTGAAAATGGCCTCGTTCCGCCTGTCCCAGATAATCCAAGTCATAATGCACAGGGTGCCTGCTTTAGCCGGCGAAAAGGAGGAGCACCATCGCATCAGGAGAGATGTAAGATCCGAGGCGGTGTCCAGGGACAGCTCTATGGTTGATCCCCAGCCATTCCAAACCTCCTGAGCCCCGGGACATTGAAAAAGAGCATGGAGAGGGGATTCAGTCACAGAAGGGAAGAAAGGACATGTGTTGTCGTTTGAAAAGTGTCTGTAGGCAAGGAGGCTCATAGTTGGAAGGATACCGATGCACACCTGCCACCAGAAAAAGCGAACTTTAGGGGGAACGTTAAGCTTCCAAATTGTTGTCCAGGGCCTCGCATCCCCTTATGTAATTTGGGCAGTCAGAGCTCGCCGGTAACCAGCATTCACCGTATACTCTCCTGAGCTATCGTTAATCCAGTAGAGATGATCTTGCCCCGCGTCTGGCATACAGGGGATACTCAGAATAATTCTCATATCCCTCTCATTAAACCATGAGAAGAGTTTTTCCAAACACCAACCTGCCCCTTGATCATCAAAAAGACAACAAACTGTGGCATGTTCGGATCCTGGAAAAAAAGGGGATGACACCTTCGTGCCTGTCTGATCAATTAGCCAGGGATCAGTCCACAACTTGACGTGGGGAATTGTCTTATTTTTTCTCTACGATCTATGATCTTTACCAGTTTCTCCTAGTAAGGGAGATCATCCTTTAACTATAATAAATCTAAAGAGAGAACATGTGAAGGGTCATGTATGAACTTCTATAAGAGAGATACATGAAATACATCATGTACTTTGTCCATGGTAGGTAGAAGTTCTAGTCAATTGGACACAACCCCGACACTATCACGAATCTCGAAGGGGCTGATGTACTAAGGATTTAACTTCCCATTCTTTCAAAATCTCATGACCTTATTCCACATATATATGCAGAGAAATACCATGTCTCCAACTTCGAACTCAAGGTCTCATCTATGGTAATATACAATACTCTTTTGTCGACTCTGGCTTCCATGATATGCTGATAAATGGTTTTCACCTTCTACACCATTTAATCGACTAATTTTGGTCCTAGCATATTTTTCTCACCAACTTCATCCCAACATGCCAGTGTTCTGCACCATTTCCCATATAAGGATTTATATGGTGTCATTCGGATGCTCAAGTGGATACTGTTATTATAGGAGAATTCAACTAGTGGAAGATGTTAGTCCCATCCTCATTTTAAGTCCATAGAACATGATCTTATCATATCATCCACTGTCTGAATAGTTCACTTAGATTGTCCATCAGTTGGAGGATGATAGGTCATACTGCATATCAGTTCAGTATTCAGAGAATGCTGGAGACTCTTCAAAAACATAGAGGTGGATATTGGATCTCGATCAGATACAATAGATAGTGTTACTTCATGCATCCTTACCACTACCCTGATATATATATGTTCCAGTTGATCCAATGAGAAATCCTCCTGAATTGCAATGAAGTTTGTAGAATTTGTAAGATGATCCACAACAAACTAGAATGCATTATTGCCTTTGGATGTCTTCCTAATTTTAGTGACAAAGTCCATCATGATGTTCTCCCATTTCCATGAAGGTATAGGAAATGGTTGCATCATCCACTTGGACTTATACCTATCTGCCATCACTTTCTGACACACCAGGCACATTGATGTATACTCAGTGATCTCATTCTTCATATTATCCAACCAATAATGCTCTCGGAAACCTCGATACATCTTTGTGATTTTTGGGTGAATAGAGAAATTTTAACTACGTGCATCATCCACAAGTAAATTCTTCAACTCTGGACATTATAGAAGACATAGTCTTTTTCAAAATCTCACAACTCCTTCTTCATTAACATTTAAATCCAATGATTTCCATTTTCTAATAGCTTCCACTTTTTCTAGGATTCCCACATCATCTTTTTGAGAATCCTTTAAACATTCCAAAAGAGATGGTTGCGCAATCATTTGAGAAAGTATTGAAAATTTTGTCTTCTTTATGATTCCCATGTCCATCTTCATCAAATCTATACTGATTGGATCCTTCTCAATTCTATTCCATGATTGAATTGATGGGTCCTTTATACTTAGATCATCTTCCACCTTGTTCACTTTAATATGGTGGTAATGGATGTAGTAGTCATATTATTTGATCAGCTCTAACCATCTTCATTGGTGCATGTTCAACTCTTTCTATGTGAATATATACATGAGGATTTTGTGGTCCATATATATTTCAAACTTCTCCCCAAAGAGATAATGCTACCAAGTATTCCAAGCTAAGTTCACTGCAGCCCACTAAATGTCATGTGATGGATAGTTTTGTTCATCCGCATTCATTTTCCTTGAAGCATAGGAAATGACATCATCATTTTTCATCAACACACATCTCAGTCCCTTCTTCAAAGCATCACTAAATACTAGAAAATGTTCTCAACTTCTTGGTAAAGTGAGCAGGGGTGCAGTGATAAGCCTAGTTTTCAACTCCTTGAAGCTTTATTTGCATTCATCACTCCATGAAATATTTACTCCTTTCTGAGTTATCATGGTAATATGGTTGGACATTCGTGATAAATATCTCACAAATCGTTGATAATTTCTATCTAACCCCAAGAAGCTACAGATATCCATTATCGATTTTGGCCTCAGCCATCACTATATTGTAGCTGTATTTGAGGGATCCACAAATATCTCATTATGTGTGATGATATGGCCGATGAATGAGACCTACTTCAACTAGAACTCATACTTGATGTACTTTTCATAGAGCTTCTCCTTTTGCAAGGTCTCTAGTATAGTTCTTAGATTCTCCTCATGATCCACCTGGGTTTTGGAGTATATTATAATATCATCTATAATGAATACCACAAATTAGTCATGGTAATATCTAAAAACTTTATTCATCAAATCCATTAATATTTCTGGAGCATTAGTGAGTTTGACTGGCATTACATTGAATTCATAGTGCCCGTATCTTGAACAAAAAGTTGTCTTATGGATATCTTCCTTCTTCACCCTTACTTGATAAAATCCTAACCACAAATCTACCTTGTAGAAGTATTATGCTCCATGCAGCTAATCAAACAAGTCATCAATTTATGGGAGAGGATACATGTTCTTTATTGTGATTTTGTTAAGATCAAGATAACTGATGAAAAGTCACATTGACCCATCCTTCTTCTTGATGAAGTGGACTGGTGCACCCCATGTTGAAGCACTTGGGCGTATAAACCCATTATCTAGATTCTCATGTAGTTTTTTCTTCAGCACCTCAAGATCCAAAACATCCATTCTATATAGATTCTTGGATAATGGGAATGACCCAGGTATAAGATAAATTGAGGATTCAACATCTCTTCTAGGAGGAAGACTAGGCAATTCCTTAGGATACACTTCAGCGAATTCCCTCACAACAGGCATGTCTTCAAGGATGGTTTCTTAATTAAACTCAATCGGCTGAGCCAGATATGTATTCTCATAGGGTAAAAATATCCACGCTTCAGATGATGGAGGTAAAGAATATTAATCCTTCTCCATTCAGTTGTATAGAATCGGGGGTCGATTCTCCACATGGAAAGTGACTTCCCTCTCACAGCAATTTATGATGGCTCTATATAAAGAAAGAAAATCCATGATAAGAATTGAATCAAATTACACCAATGGGAGTATGATGAGATTTTTTTAAAGGTTCAATCAACAGATTATGATAGGGGAGGAGTTATATTAATGGGATGAAATGATTTCCCAATTTTTTGTACTCACCATAATCATTACCTCCATGATTTCTTGGTGGTGTTGGGATTGTTCTACTATTATTTAGAGATATAAAAGAATGCGTAGAACCTGAATCAAAAAGTATGTTCACAATTCTTGAATGAATAACTAGTGTACCTATCACCACTTCATTTTCAGGGTTCACTTCAGTGGTAGTGATGGAAAAATATCTCCCTTTCTGCATTAGAGGTTGTTGGTTGCCTCTGAAAACCCATGTCTTAGGACATTGATTTGCAGGATTCCCTATTTCTTTGTAGTTGAATCAATGAACAATGCCTTGAGAGTCAAACAGAGCCTTCCTCTCCAATTTCATAACCACAGGTTTTTCTTTTTAGCAGTTAATGGCTAGGTGCCCTTCTCATCCACTCCTAAGTCATTTCCTCATCCCCTTCAGGAAATTTATGAGGTGCTTCTTTCCACACATTTAGCAAGAGGGGTGTTGTATTTTCATAGCACTGTTGGATTTATCCATAAGACCCCAAGCATTGATGTCTAACATACACATCTTAACCCCTTGATACCCTTGAGATTCATTGATCTCCATTTTGACCAAGAGGGAACATCATAAAATTTCTTCATAGCTATTGAAGTCACAGATCACCAGGGATTTCCACCGGATTGGTTTCAGGACACCAAATAAGAGGTAGACCTTTCATTTTGGGTTAAAAACAAATCCAGAAGAATATCATGAAATCCTTGTGAATTTTTCCTCGTACGATCTGATATATTCGTCGCATTTTTTATTGAGGTCAAGGAAGTCCATTTCCATCTTAAGTCGGAGGGTGCGCGGAAAATATTTATTGAAAAACATCTTCTTGAAATATTTCCTTCCTACTGACTCGACCTCCTCCTCAGGCTTCATATTTTTTATCAATGTTCACCATTGATCAGCATCACCCTATAAAAGATAAGAATCCAAGACACACTTCTCCTTTTTAGAGCATTGAAGGATAAATAATATCTTTTCAATGGATTTGATCCATTGTTCAGAGATTGAGGGATCAATTATCCATTAAAAGTTGGAGGCCTTTGTCTCATGATGCTCTCTATAGTGACTTGTTCTTTCTTGGGGGGGGGGGGGTAGAACGTTCCTCATTAACCATATTTATATTCAAATCTTGAGTTAACTGAGAGTGTAGCGTGACAAATTCCGTGATTCCTACTCCCATTGGATTGGGGATCTCATTATAACAATCATCGGGTTGATCTACACATCGGTTGTTATCCTGTGTCCTCCTATTTCTGACCATTGGCTGGAATAAAAAAATGTTAGGGGTAACACAGAAAGGGTAATCCATATACATAAAAATATGACTTATAAATTACTTTTATTTCATTAACTTTTGAGTCTATAGGCTTTAATCTATGTTATACATGATCTACTTTCAAACATATATTCCTATGGAATTTTTTTAAATCTTTTTATAATACTTAATACTAAGATTATGGATTTACCAAATCATATCCCCCATGAGATTAGTAAAAATGAGTGTAGTAAGGATTTTTTTCGTGCACTAGTACCCGTTCGAGTCTATCTCAAAGCGGTGTTTTCCGGTTTTACCCCAAGGATACATCTGTGCCAGAGCTGCTTCTACCTGCTTGTATCTAGACAGGGATGTATTTTCATGATAAACCACTTAATCAATTCTCACCAAAACATTGGGATGTTTTTTATACTTTTTCTTGTATCTAAGGCTTCACTATGATTTTCTAATCATAATCCCAAAAAACAAAACATATACATTGATACAAACTATGACAACCCTGCTGTTTATTACATACTTAATCATGATTTATTACATAAATCATTTACCTGATACAACATAGATAATTGATAGGTATAGTTTATTTAGGGATTATGAACATTACATAAAAACCTAAAACATAAAGCACACATTTTTATTGAAAATTTCCTTTACCTGACCACTACATTTCGTCTTATATAGAATTAAATGGGATAACCGGAGGATATTCATATAAAAAGGGTGAGCTATAAAGCCTAGTGAGGGAGTAAACAAGGTATAACATGAATATTACAATATATTTTAGGTAATAGTCATATCAATGGAGTTCAAGAGAAATATTAACATAAAGGTATGATATAGCATGATTATCATAACCAGGAAATATTGAAACAATACTTATCATGGTATTAGCCTGAGCCAAGGATCATTGCCCATAGAGCATGAGTAAACCATCATTCAACATGATGTATGAGTAAACCCTTGTTGAACTTAAATTAAAATGACTCAAAACTCATTTCACATGATGTATCATGATATTATACTTTACCCAATGCATTGGAGTGCTATCATGGCGCACCATTCTTAAACATTTCATTCCATGAATAAGTGTTCCACATAGATCATAGAACATGTAATCAATCATCATCATTTATTCATTGAAAAAGGTATTTGGAATAAATACATGAAGCATTATAATTAAAAAGTAAATGTTCATAAAGGTAAATACCCTTGATAGAGAAATTTGCATTGTATCCACTACAACCATGACATTGGCTTGAAAAAATGGTGAAATTTTAGCAGCGTAACAACGTGACGTAAGAATTCATAAAGATGGTTGATTAGAGAGAAATGAGTGTCTCATGATATGTATATGAAATATACATTAAGTGGGTCATATAAATAAATTTCCCTATATATATAATGGAATTTAGATTCATATTTCAAAATAATTGTTAGAATGTAAATGAGGAGGGAGAATCCTTACGGAATATCAACATCGTAACTGGTGTAAATGAAAGGAATTAATGAGAGTGAAATGGGTATCCCATAATTCAAACATAAATAGGGTAGTATGAGGGAGGTGAAAAATCATACCCCAAAATTTTTAATTTAATGTAAAAGGTTATAACAACATAATGAAATTGAGACAAAAATGAAAAGGAAGAAATCCCTTACTTGGATGTGTGATCCCAAAGGCTTGAGTGAGGCTTGACAGAAGCTTCATGGGAGCTAAGGGCACATTGGATAGATTATAGATAGAGTATAGAAGCGTTTGGATGAACTCCAAAAGCTTTGAGTGAATAAGAAGTGAAATCTTGGGTGGGTTTATATAGGAGAGGAGAGGGAATTATTTATTATTTTGGTTTGGGACATCTCACATTATATTAATAAATAAACAAACATAACCGTGGTTTTTCCCATGGTTTTTGGAAAGTGGGAGTGTAAGACATTATTTTATAAGGAATATTATCTAACTTCTTAAAATAATATGGTTTTTTATGTGTAGGTGAGTCACACTCTCAAATAAATTCATTAAAAAAGTGAAAATGTTTTATAACACTTGGAGGGTCCACTAATGTTTTGTAAAATAAATCAAACAAATCATAAATTCACATTATATTAATGGATAAACATATATTGGCCGAACTTATCATGTATAATATTTTATTACATCACTATTGGGACATTATGAGGTCATAAAAGTCATTATATATTTAAACTGTATTTAATTTTTACCCAAAAATTCGACTATCTCAAAAAATTATGAAAAATTCACCATTGGATAATTTTAACATCCTGATTCCAAAAATAATATTCATTTTATATAAATAACTTTCTAAATATGTGAATTTTATCTTTTAAAATAAAAACCTACATTTATCAAAAAATCATGGGTTTTGACAAAAAGAGCTTTCAAACCTTAATAAAAATCACAATTGAATTCATAAAAGTATAAGATTATTTATATTTAATAAAATTTAATTTAATAATAATAATAATATCTTATTAAAATATTATTTATTTAAAAAATCCATTAATTCATCAATATAGATTTCTTAGTTCAATATTAACTAGAAATACTATTTGTGCTTCAAAAACTATTTACAAAGTATCAATAATATAATGAAAGTATGTTCTTTATTATATACCAAAATAATGTACATAATCATAGTGCTTGGGTATTGTTATATAACCCATTAAAACACATGCATATGACCATAGGGTAAGGTGTGCAATGGTGAAAGACTCTTGGGGTGGCTCAGATAACATTGTTCAAGTGGTAATCTCTGTCATCTTCCACTTCTCCCATGGTCGGTTCTCTTCAGGATTAATGAGTTCAATATCCTCTTGGGACTGGTCAAGGGATATTCCCAATTATGCCACCTCCTTTCCGAGCTCTGACAAATGGGGTTCGTACGGGGAAAGTCTACTAGATGAGGACATCAATTCCTTTGTCTTAGTAAATTAGATTTGTTAAAGCCCTATATTTATACTAATCATGTGATCACTGTTAGATAACTATATTAGCAATGGTCATAATTAATTATGTTATTTTAAAATCCATAAAACATAAAAAAGTTCATATGTTGTATAACCATTTCACATATCAATACATTTAATTGGATCAACGGGTATTTTCATTAACAATCATTTGGGTCATTACATTTCTTTTTGATGATTGTACTTTGATTGCTATACTCCTTTTCCCATTAATGAATCTCACTTTGGCCATCACTATGTTTCAAATTTTTTTGTGTTATATTTCTTTATTCATTATAATTTTTTACCTTTTTCTAATCCCTAAAGGGGGAGATATCTTTAAATGGAATCCACTCTTAACCTAAATGGGGAGAATAGATTGCAAAAATTCATAATCTCAGGGGGATAACTATGACATATAAAAGATGTAATCTTATCAATAGAATCTACACATAGTATTTAATACAATAACTAAGGATATCCTCTGATACAAAAATAGATGGGGAGCTTAATAACTTATTGGTTTATTGATAATTCACACTCACTGTTTTGTATTTTAAGTCAAGTAATTTCTTTTCCTTAACATCATATATATAACTAATTAATTCCATGATATGTGATTATCAAAAATAGGGACATTATTGGACCCTCTATGAGATAGTTGTTTTAATAATAACAAATCATTCCAATCTTCAAATATAATTAATTAAAATATTACGTTATGACTCATGGTAATCATGTCAATGGCCATTTGTATGAGTAAATTATGTCACATGATATAATAAGTCAATATCATATGGATATTTATGTTTCATTATATTTAAAAATTAATATTATTATGTAATTTTGAATTTCACTTAATATTGTATTATTCTCTATAAGAAAGACAATTTGTAAAACTATCAAAGACTCTATCACTATTTGGTCAAAGGATTTACTGATGGCTGACTCACCGTTGAAGAAGTCACCGAGGAAGAAGTCACCGATCGAAGAATACATTGACGGATGACTCACCGATAGAACACAAACACATCGATGGGCGATTCACCATTAGTTCAAGGGAATTACTGATGGGTGATACAAATATAGTTCATAATGGATCACCGAAGACAACTCACCGATCCTTTGACAGTCCGGCAACACAATTAACTCACTGATGCCAAAAGTCATCGATATCTATGGAAAGGACTCACCGATACAAATAGTCACCGATGATGAAAAACTAATGCGGATAGACCGATACTAACAAACCAATATTGACAGACATATTCCAACGAATCTTCAATAGGTATGAATCATCAATAGTCACAGAAATTTTTTTTATTTTATTATGTAAAGGCCCGTAAAATTAAAGGGAATTTTTTTTTCTCCTAAATTTCTTTGGGATTTTACGAGTACACAGTTTATGACAGCACCTAATTCTGAGGCCTGGTGTTCTTGGATTCATGTTCCCAAATTTAGCTCGGGTACGTTCAGTGAACGAATGAGCGGGTTTTCTTACCTTTTGAACCTGTGCTCGGAATCGGAATCCGAGGACACCGATAAAACCACAGTGTCGGTAATTTCTTATGAACACCTTTTTCAGAGTTGCGTTTGCTCAGGTGAGGTTATTAATTAAATGGGTTAACTAAAGAATAAAATAAAATATTATGCTACAAATTTTATTTCTATTCTAAGCAGTTAAACCTATGCTTGGTGGATGGATTGGGACCCACTAATATCATAACTCCACTAGGTAAGATATTAGTGAAGTGGGTCCCAAACTATCCCCACCCCTTCAAATCCCTTTTTGACCTCCCTCTTGTACTTTTAATACGTAACTCACCCGCACCCCGAATTAAATGGCATGTCAACCCTCAAAATTAATTTGAATATTAAACACTCCTCAATTAATTAAATTAATTGAATGAGATCTATTTGATTTTAAAATTAATGTCTTGAGTGTGTGTTAATAAAATAAGACAAGGCTTATTTTGTTAGGGGTTGATTCATTGTGCGAATGGAAGGGAGGACTCTTGTGCTCTTGAGGAATATCTTCCTCCTCCTTGAAGAGCGCGTAGAACACACTGTCACCGACAAAGAACGTCGAACTCCGACGAAGGAAGACGAATAACGCTAATTCCTCAGAGATCGATGACACGAAGACGTGTACCGCGACACCGACGGTCCTCTTCTCCGCGACGCCATGTACCGTGATGTCGTGTACCGCGACGCTGACGATCCTCCTTCCGCGACGCCATCTTCCGCGTCATCCCATCCCCAAGACAAACCTCGTTCCATGACTTCATTGAGGTAGTAGTTTGATTTTTGGTTCGTGAATTTTTCTTGACTGTCCAAACTTCTTTTTCTTAGCGGCTTGATATCGGATTAACGGGAGGGGGCCGGACCGCACGAACACAACTGACCCTCCTCTCCCTTTTGATGATGTTTTTGTCGCGGCACGAACAAAGGTAGCGTGGTGCAATGACACTGCATGTAAACAAAGAAGAATGGGCGAATAAGTGTGGCGCCATCGCGCCGCGCCGTTGAGGCCGAACAAAACCGTGACCGGAGTCGGGGCCGCATTGGAGATTCAAAACCTCCGCAGATTGTTTATTTGACGTGCGGATCGACGAGCGATGACGTAACAGGCCATAGAGGCATTTTGAAGTCTTCGCAGTGCAGGGAAGGTCCCAGGAGGACCGCTGGCGAAGACGACAGGAAAAACGGACCACCGGAGCACGTCCGGTGGTCCACAGAAGACCCTTCCGGCATGCCACACCGGCACGGTGGCGCCGGCGGCCGGAGGCGGCGGCGTCCAGGCGCACCGCCAGGAGGAACACCTCGGATGAAGCCACAGAGGAAGTTGACCTGGATCCCGTGGCCGTGCGGGATATGTTGGAGGACGTGGCACCCGCCGCGTCCACGGAGCGCAAGGGAAGGGGGGACCATGTCCCTCCCATGCTCGGCCGCTGGCCAAGCCAGCGTGCCACCCAGCCGGGCCAGGCCGGGTTGCGTGGACCGGACCAGGCCGCGCCAAGCCGGGTCGGGCCACGCCCAACCGGTTCGGACCTGGACTCGGGTCGGGTCACCCCGATTCGGGCAGACCCAGGGGGGTTGGGCCGGGTCGGATCGTGCCCATACCCCCCATTTTCAGACCACTTTCTGTATTTTTCCCATAACATAGGCTACATTCCACCGATCGATGCACTGTTAGTTGCGATGCGATCCTTGGATCGAGACGGTTGTTTTGGAATACTATACTCATGGTTTTGAAGAACTTTGGGTACATCCAGGTTGGTTCGAACACGAAACCAACCAGGCTCTCGGAGCGGAAACGCTTATAACTTGAGCTCCGGACATCCGATTAACATGCCGTCGACCTTGTTGGATTCCTCTTAGTGAGACAGACCTTTTGGCTTAATCCACTCGAGGTTTGGATGCAGTTGGAGTATGGTAGGGTTGGTTTTGACTTAAAAAGAAACCAGACCCCTGGAATGAAAAGGCCAATAACTCTCAGATCGGGCGTCCGATTGATGCGATGTTTGTCGCGTTGTGTTCTTACTGACATGAAGGAACTTTGTGATACATAAACTCTGGTCTATGTGACAGTTGATGTATCAACCTCTTGGCTCGTGGAGTGGATCCTCCCAGAACGAGTGTGCTGTGTGCGGAAACCCTAGAGCTGGTTGAGACTTGACGACTATTGTCCGATCGACTCGGAGTGTTTCGATAGCACAGTGGGGAGCGCTTTGTTGTAGCGGAAGACCCACGGCGAAGGAGCGCTTGGTTCTATCAGCATACTCATGGTACTAAAAAGAAGGAGTACCTCTGTAGGCTGTGAGGGGGAGCGCTTGTTTATAGCGGCAGACCCATGGTGGGAAGCGGTCGGTTTTAGTAGCAGGCCCATAGTACTCGACAGGTGGAGTACTACAATAGTCCCAGGTTAGTGGGAAGTGCTTGGCTGTAGCGGCAGGCCCACTATACTCGATTGAGGACGAGTTACATAACAGCTATGGGTTCGACGGTGAAGACTATCGCACTGGAATCCTCCGTGGGTTCGACGATGATGACAACCGTACTGGAATCCTCAGTGGGTTCGACGGTAAAGACTATCATAATGGAATCCTCCATGGGGTCGGTAGTGAAGACGAATTCACTGGAATCCTTCATGGGTTTGGCAGCGGTGAAGAGTATCATACTGGAATCCTCTGTTGGTTCGGCAGTGACGATGACAGCACTGAAATCCTCCCTCGGTTTGGTAGGGATGAAGACCGTACTGAAATCCTCCGTGGGTTCGACGGCGATGACTACTGTTCTTGTATCCTACGTGGTTCTGGAAGTGTTTGACTCTGTTATTTCTATCCTACATGGGTCTGGCAGAGTAGCTGGTCTGTATCTTATGTGGGTCTAACATCTTAGTTGAATTAGTATCATACGTGGGTCCTAGCATAGATGAATCAGTGGGTATATCTGATCATCTATTTTACCTTACGAAGAAGTATACTAGTGTGAGATGAGTCTTAACTTTCAATAATTATCTTCGATATGATTGACTTTCTTTCCTATGTGGATTTTGATGTGCATTCCTGTGTAGATTGGGTTGCACTATCCTGTGTAGATGTGATCGAAATTGGGCTTGGATGTTGGAACCGAACTGGAATTGATGACTTAGGTATATGTATGGGCATATACCTAAGTAGTGTTGGTTGTTACTTCATGATTTTATCTTTACTTTGTGGATTATCCTTTGTGGATTGTGGTAGACCTTCGGGGTTCTCGGGGTCCCTACTGAGTAGCGTATACTCACCCCCTGCATGGTCTATTCACGCACTACGCTGTGTTGGATGCAGACGACGGATAACGCTGATCGTGGTTGAGTCTTGTGGAGGTAGTCGGTACCTAGAGGTGGACCACTGGGCGGTACGTACACGGAGCGGATGGCTGGACTTGAGGAGCTGAGGAGGCTATCTGTACCCACCCTTTAGGTGGGACTTCTAGTGGACGACTCGACGTTGCTACTTTACTTTCAGTTGCTGTACTTTCATTCCAGTTTTACTTTACTTTCAGTTTGGGTTTATATTATGGCCCACTTACTTTCCGCACTTACTATTGTACCCAGTTTTACTTAGTGTTACTCATGTAGGCTTTCTTTGTGGTGTTTGTTTACTTTTTATGGAAATGACTTACCCTTTTTATCGGTTTTACGCCTTGGTGCTAGTTGTCAGCCCCTTGCCTATGGGAGGCAGGCTTGGGGTAGTCACGACCCGGGTCCTCAGGATGGGTCGTGACAAATTGGTATCAGAGGAGTTTAGTTCTACTGTAGAACTCAGGACTCCAGTCTTTCTTCTATGTGAAGCAATAGTGTTATGGGTATTGAGTGTGGTTATCAGTCCAGGGAGTCCAGTGTTGGTGTAGCGGCCGATGTATCCGTACACCAGGACCCTGACATCTGATTTCCGACTCAATGCACGAAAACATTGATTTCATGTGTGTTTCAAAAGTTTTCATTGTGATTACTTTGTGTCAGCTCACTAGGTATACTGTTTTGACTGTGGCACACCTGTATCATTTCGGGATGGCCCCACGACTGCAGCCAGCTAGGGTTCAGATCTTTGTGCGAGACGACAATCCACCGAGCGACGAGGCCTTGGTGCAGGGCCCTTTTTCAGTGGAGGCACCGACATTACCTCTACTCGCCGAGCCACCGATGCCGCCAGCCCCAACCTATGAGAGTGCACGTCACCTTAGTGCACTGCATGAGTTCTACCATCAAAGACTTCCCAGGTTCCTCAGGGAGACGGACCCTCAGGCAGCCGAGGATTGGCTGGAGGCGATTTTGCGAGTTTTTAGTTTAGTGGGGACACCAGAGGACCACATGGTGATCCATGCAGTAAGCCTCCTGCATTCGGCAGCAGGCAGATGGTGGATCTTGATGCTCCAGGTGCACGACGAGGCATTCCTCCTCTGGATGGACTTTGATAGCCTCTTTCGATCAGAGTTCATCCTAGCCACCTTCCATGCGGTGCGCATTCAGCAGCTTCTACAGCTACGGCAGGGCAGCATGACGGGCGCCCAGTACTCGGCGAGATTTATCGATCTCTCGCCCTATTGGACGGACATGGTATGGGACCCGTTCTTTAGGGCCCGATTCTTTGAGCAGGGGCTCAGGTGAGAGATTAGAGCCTCAGTTGTTCCTCATAGCATCCCGACGCAGACAGGGGTGTTGGAACGAGCCCTCTTAGTGGTGAGTTTCCTTGCTGAGAAGTCGCCAGAAGCAGGACCCACCACTATCCGGCATGCGGTTGAGTCTTCTGCAGCGGGCAGTGGACAGATGACGCTGAGGTCCAAGAGGACTAGACCTACAGGTGATCGACCACATGACAAAAGATCATGTGTGCGAGGCACCCAGGGTGGAGAACGACTTACCAGGAGCGTGTAGTGTTACTCCTGTGGTGGGGTTGGTCACATGGATCGTGACTGTCTGACCCTCCATACATATGACTAGTAGATAAACAAAGGACCTCCCAAGCAGAGGCTGTGGCAGAGGTTCGATCGGGCTGGATCGCAAGTTGCAGGAGATAGAGGCAGGGGAGTTGGTCGTGCAGATGGAGGTGAACGACGCTTTGAGGTGTTTCTTCAACCACCACTAGGAGGTCCACCCCAACCGAAGGGAACAGGTGGACATGGGAGAGCTCAGTTTCAGGCAGCTGAGACTTCTGACTATGGAGCTCCAGAAGTTGGCGAACAGGAGCGAAACTAGTTCTAGGCATGGAGGCCTTTATTGTTGGTGCTTTTAGCTTTCTTTATGTTGTGTTTGTTTGTGTCTTTGTACTTGAGATGCAGTAATAAAAGACACCTTTCTTGTGGCATTTACTTTCCTGTCCTCTCTTTATGTTGTTACTAAAAGGTTTTGGTTTAAAAACTATTGACTTGAACCTCACTTTTGAGATACCTACTGGAGGAGACCCCGTGAGCACACACTGATACCGACATTGTGAATCAACCCTTGGAGGCGAGAGTAACGGTTTGATCTCTTGGTAGTAGCGTCGAGGTCTTACGACGTCATCTTTGTTATGGATTAGTATCATGCATATTGGGATTGACTGTATTAGGAAAATAACGTGGTTCATCCAGGGGATGAGACCATATTTTTCTTATCGGTGAAAAAGAAATCTTAGAAGCTCTTGTAGGACCAGAGAAGGTCCAAGTCATCTAGGAGTGGATGATGACAGATCAGAGCTGACAAAAGACTTATGATGACAGGAGGTGGAGACCACTACAGTTCGAGGATGGCGACCACATTTTCCTACAGGTCTAACCTCGACGTGGGTAATGGAGATTTGGACGGGGCGGCAAGTTGTCTCTGTGCTTCATCGGACCTTTTCATGTACTCAGCAGGATAGGCGAGGTGACTTATCGCCTGGCTCTACCACCTCAGTTGCACCGGGTGCACGAGGTCTTCCACGTATCTCAGGTGAAGAGATATGTGCACGACCCGACGCATATTATCGACCATGGGGAGCTAGACCTTGATGATGGGGTGACTTTTGCGGAGGTCTTAGTGGTGATCGAGGATCGATCGCAACAGGTCCTATGTGGGCGGTCGATTCCTCTAGTGCACTTCAGATGGAAGCACGGTGACCTCCAAGAGAGCACTTAGGAGCGGGAGGCTCAGATGCGTGCTCAATACACGCATTTTTTCCCCTATTTTTTAATGTATCTTTACGGGGATGTAAATCACTGAGGTGGGAGTAATGTAAAGACCCGTAAAATTCAAGGGACGTTTTTTTTTTCACTTAATATAATTTGGGATTTTACGAGTATGCAGTTTTTGACGGCACCTGATTATGAGGCCCGGTGTACCCGGAATCATGTTCCCAAATTTAGCTCAGAAAAATTCAGTGAACGAACGAGTGGGTTTTTCTAACTTTTGAACCGGTGCTCGGAATCGAAATCTGAGGACACCGATGAAAATGCAGCACCAGTGATTGCTTAAGAACACCTTTTCCTGAGTTGTGTTTGCTCGGGTGAGGTTATTAATTATATGGGTTAACTAAATAATAAAATAAAATATTGTGCTACAAATTTTATTTCTATTCTATGTAGTTAAATCTATGCTTGATTGTTGGAGTGGGACCCACTAATATCCTAACTCCACTAGGTAGGGTATTAGTGAAGTGGGGCCCACACGATCCCCACCCCATCAAATCCCTTTTTAACCTCCCTCTCGTTCTATTAATATGTAACTCACCCATACCATGAATTAATGGAAAGTCAACCATACAAATTATTTTGAATATTAAACGCTCCTCAATTAATTCAATTAATTGAATGAGATATGTTTGATTTTCAAATTAATGGCTTGTGTGTGTGTTAATAAAATAAGACAGGACTTATTTTATTAGGGATTGATTCATTGTGCGAAAGGAAGGGAAGACTCTTGCGCTCTTGAGGAATATCTTCCTCCTCTTTGAATAATGCGAAGAACACACCATCACCGCCGATGAACACCGACCTCCGATGAAGGATGGCGAATAACGCTAATTCCTCAAAGATCGACAACACGACGCCGTGTACCGTGACACCGACAGTCCTCTTCTCCACGACGCCGTGTACCGCGACGCCGTGTACCACGATACCGTGTAACGTGAAGCTGAAGATCCTCCTTCCGTGATGTAGTCTTCTGCGACGTCCCTTTACCGCGACAAACCTCATTCGACGACTTCATCGAGGTAGGGGTTTGATTTTTGGTTCATGAATTTTTCTTGACCATCCAAACGACTTTTTCTTAGCCGCTTGATATCAGATTAACGGGAGGGGGCTGGACCACATGAACATGGCCGAACCTTCTCCCCCTTTTGATGATGTGTTTGTTGCGGCATGAAAAAAGGTGGCACGGTGCACTGGCACCATGCAGAAAGAAAGAATAACAGGCGATGAAGCGCGGCGCCGTCGCACCGCGCCGTTGAGGCCGAACGAAACCGCGGCCGGAGTGGGGCCGCATAGGAGATTCGAAGACTCTGTAGATTGTTTATTTGATGTTCGGATCGACGGGCGATGACTGAATGGTCCGCAGAGGCATTTTGAAGACTTCGCAGTGAAGGGCAGGTCCTGGGAGGACCGCTGGTGATGACGACAGGCAAAACGGACCACCGGAGCACTTCCGGTGGTTCACGGAAGACCCTGCGGGTGCACCACGCCGGCACCGGCCGACCACCCAGAGGTGGCGGCATCCCGGCAGGCCTCCAGGAGGAACCTCTATGGCTGAAGCTCTGGCGGCAGGCGACCGGGATCACGCCGCCACGCGGGATCCGGTAAAGTACGCGACACCCGCCGTGTCCGCGGAGAGCAAGGGAAGGGGGGACCGTGTCCCGCCATGATCGGCCACTGGCCGAGCCAGCATGCCACCCAGCCGGGCCGGGCCGGGTTGTGCAGACCGGACCGGGCCGCGCCCGGCCATGTCGGACCCGGACCCGGGTTGGGTCGACCCAGGGGGGTCGGGTCGGGTCGGACCGGGACCAGACCCCCCATTTTCAGACCACTTACGGTCTTTTGCCCATAACATGGGATATATATCTCTGATCGACGCACGGTCAGTTGCGTGGAGATCCTTGGATCGTGATGGTCGGTTTGGTATACTATACTCATGGTTTAGGATAATTAAGTGTATGGACGAGTTGGTTTGAACACGAAACCAACCGGGTCCTCAGAGTGGAAGCACTTATAACATTAGCTAAAAACATTCGATTGATGTGACGTCGACCTTGTTGGATTCCCCTTAGTGATACGGACCTTTTGGCTTACTTCGATCAAGGTTTGGATGCAGTTGGAGTACATCCGGGTTGGTTTTGACTTAAAAACCATCATGGCCCCTAGAATTAAAAAGCCAATAACTCTCAGAATGGGCGTCCAATTGACGCGCCGTCTGTCGCGTTGTGTTCCTATTGACATTAAAGTACATTTAAATACATCATCTCTGGTCTACGTGACAGTTGATGTATCGACCTCTTGGCTCGTCGAGTGGACCCTCCCGGAATGAGCGTGTTGTGTACGGAAACCCTAGAGCTGCCTAAGACTTGACGACTATTGTCCGATCGACTCAGAGTGTTTCAATATCCCAGTGGGGAGTGCTTGGTTGTACCGAAATACCCACGGAAGAGGAGAGCTTGGTTGTAGCAGCAGACCTGTGGTACTCAACAGAAGGAGTACCTCTGTATGCTATGAGGGGGAGCGCTTGGTTGTAGTGGTAGACCCATGGTGGGAAGCACTTGGTTGTAGCAGCAGACCCAAAGTACTCAACAGATGGAGAACTACAGCTCTCCAAGGTTAGTGGGAAGCGCTTGGTTATAGAGGCAGGCCCACTATACTTGATTTAGGAGGAGTTCTCCAGCATCTATGGGTTCGACGGTGAAGACTATCGCACTGGAATCCTATGTGGGTTCGACGACGATGAAAACTGTACTGGAATACTCAGTGGGTTCGACGGTAAAGACTATCGTACTAGAATACTCCGTGGGTTCGGCAGTGACGACGACTGCACTGGAATCCTCTGTGGGTTCGGTAGCGGTGAAGACTATCGTACTGGAATCCTTCGTGGGTTCGGCAGTGACAATGACGGAACTGAAATCCTCCGTGGGTTCGGCAGCGATGAAGACCGTACTAAAATCCTCCATCGGTTCGATGACGATGTCTAATGTTCTTGTATCCTATGTGGGTATGGGAGTATTTGACTCTGTTCTTGCTATCCTACGTGGGTCCGATAGTGTAGCTAGTCTGTATCCTATGTGGGTTCGACAGCTTAGCTGGTTTAGTATCCTATATGGGTCCCAGCTTAGATGATTCAGTGGCTATATCTAATCATATATTTTACCTTATGAAGAAGTATACTTGTGTGAGCTGAGTCATAACATTAAATCATTATCTTCGATATGATTGACTTTTTTTCCTATGTGGATTGTGATGTGCTTTCCTGTGTGGATTGGGTTTCACTATCCTGTGTGCACGTGATCAATCTTGGGCTCAGATGTTGGAGCCAAACTGGAATTGATGACTTAGGTATATGTATGGTCATATACCTAAGTAGTGTTGGTTGTTACTTCTTGATTGTATCTTTCCTTTGCGGATTCTGGGAGACCATCGGGGGTCTTGGGGTCTCTACTGAGTAGTGTATACTCACCCCTGCATGGGCTATGCCCGCACTACTTTGTGTTTGATGCAGATTACAGACAGCACTGATCGTGGTTGAGGCTTGTGGAGCTAGTCGGTACCTGGAGGTGGACCACTGGGCGGGACGTACATGGAGCGGACGACTGGACCCGAGGATCTGAGGAGGCTATCTGTACCCACCCTTCAACTGGGACTTCCAGTGGATGACTCGACGTTGCTGCTTTACTTTCAGTTGGTGTACTTTCTTTCTAGTTTTACATTACTTTTAGTTTGGGTTTGCATTCTTTCCCACTTACTTTCCGCACTTACTATTGTACCCAATTTTACTTAGTGTTACTTATACTGGCTTACTTTTTGGTGTTTGTTTACTTTATAAGGAAATTCCTTCCCCTTTTTATCAGTTTTACACCTTGGTGCTAGTCGCCAACCCCTGCCTATGGGAGGCGGGCTTGGGGTAGTCACTACACGGGTCCCGAGGACGGGTCATGACATATTATTTCAAATTTATATCTACATGTCGTGTTTTTAAAATTTAATTTTTCTGGCATTATTTAATGTTGTCTATAGAATATTCATGATACAGTTTGAGGTACATAAACATGGGGAGATCTTCTTGTCTATTAGACCTTTAATTATAAAATAATTACAAGCCGGATCCTTCCAAAAAGATATACACAAGATTACATTCCAGAACTCCTCCAACTCTCAAGGCATACTTAAAAAATACATGAATTAAAATGATGAGCATATGTGGAGATCAAGCAGTGAAAAAAACATATTGAGAAACCCAGAACATCTATTAAAAAGGAAGATAAACCAATTAACTCTTGGAAGCTAGACATCAGATGATACGACACTCTGTTTTGGAATTGACTTCCAGGAGGGGACTCAAACATCAACTTCACTACATCAAACAAGTCCAAAGCTGCACTGCATAACACATAGAGACTTCTAAACCTTTATCTACATATTTATCTATGTTGTGTTTATTTATTTACATTTTAGAGTAGTTTTTGTTTTTATATGTCACACACACACTAGCTTCTGTGCATAACCGGAGGATAGTTGATATACTCAAACTCACTCTCATTTAATTCTTTGTATCCCATGTAGAACAGTAGAAGAGTTCAATTGTGACATGTTTATAGTTTTTCCCATGAATAACTCTGGTAGTGTTCATGTGTGACCTAGATATCCATGTTTGCTATTGTGGACCCCGATCATGGGTCTCGATAAAATTTATTATTAATTTAAACTACTTAGTGACACATGATTACCAAGTGGAGAGGACTAAGTCTCAGATTTGGACTGAACCTCTTGTTAATATCTACTATGTTTTACCTTTTAGTTTTTACTCTGTTTTTATCAATTATTTCACATAACTAGGTTGAACTTTGATATTTACAAAAGAAAGTGTATATATATGTTTTTAACTAGTAGGTTAGTTTCAAAAGTTGTATTAATCGTTTATATTAGTATATTTGAGAAATAATCAATCTTTTGATAATGTAATTAAACATTCAAGACTCTAATAAATTCAATACAAACTGCCGTAGATTATATTTTTATTTGTGGTCAATTTTCAATTAGAAAATTTTTACCATAAGTTTTTATAGATACTCCATTCACCCCTTCTTGATTACTCTACACCGACCATCATTCTTGAACCAAATTAATAAATTATTTAATATAATAAAAAGAACATAACACTCCCCTCTATATAAATATCACCCCACCACCTCTTCTCCTCAGACCTCAAAGCCATGTAGATTGATTAATTTCATACCAATTCCCTTTCTAATCCACTTCCGCTTGTTTCATACATTATGGTCTCACCAAATGTCCAAAACCAATGGCCTTAAGGAGGTTCTTGTGGATGAGAATTCAAGAGGAAATAATCCTCTTACATTTTCTTTTCAATTATTTTTCTTTCTTTATAATCTCTTCACCAACCCGTATTCAAAAGGCATGAAAAATATATATCCATATATATAATTTAATTTTATCATGTTTATGAAAAAAATTATTCATCGTACTTCTTATCCTATCCCTTCTATTCTAAAAAAACATTACCCATGATATGTCGATTTACTGACATAATTGACGACATGTTTTCAATTTACATTACCTATTTCAAGGATGGTAATTAAACAATTAATATTTTTAAATAATATTTTATTATAAATATTATTTTTTATATTATGTTTTGGAACTAGTTTTTATACATAATATTAATTAATAACACAAAAATGGTTCGTAATGTTCAAAATTAACCAAAATAACCTAATTTCCCTCACTAATGATTTATCTTATGATTCATACTAATTGAATATAACCAAAATGATATATAATATCATTTAATATTTTCTATGTTCATTAATGACAAGTAATATAGATTTTGGATTATTTATTCCTTCCAAAAAGGAAATCCATAATAAACCAACCATAGAAACCGTGATATAAATACACCCAAAACTATGAAAAAAAAATATTCAAAAATGGTATAGAATATGTTATGATAATATATTATAAAAAATAATAAATATTAATATTGTTTATTATTATATTAATAACACTCATTAATACTTTAAACAAAATTTTTGAGCATGTTTTAAGTAAGACAAACCCGAGGTAAAGGGAATTCTTAACCAAGTTTAAATTCTTGGGGTCAACCTTCTAATTATTTTGTTATGTGGTACTAAGATTATATGTGAAATTGATTTTGTTTATATAATATTTTATTATGTATATTTATTTTTAATATACATATTCTATTCATTTTATAAACTCTTCCTTTACATATATGATATTTGTAAGGTAATTTTCTTTAAGAATCCTCTTTTAACATCATTTATTTCTTAGAAATGAAAGACTTATATGATGTTAGTATTCTTGATTAATGAATATGTTATGGTTCTTGGGAATTTTTTATGATGCATTTTGGGACCTATATCTCCCTCTAATTCATTGGGTATTTTTATTATAGAGATCGTCTATATAATAACTCCTAGTGTAACTTAGATGGTTACACCATAATGTAGCCGTGAGGTTTACATTGTAAGGTGGCCTTGATGGTTCCAAATCATAAGGTATCAAATATATATAAAATAATATATAATTAATTCACCATGTTACCAATATGGTTTGTTACTATTTTTCTCTATTTTATGGAAATCTGATGTCTTCAGAAAGTAACTATGTGCTACATATCGTCTGTGAAGTATGTCTTTGTGAAAATTATTTCATATGTTTATATGTATGAATGTAATAATAGTTTATATCCTTCTTTTTATATCCCTTACATAGATTTTTTGGGTTCATACCATGATTTAAAATATTTTCAATGGGATTAATGATTTTTATGAGAAAAGGAGAATCCAAGATGAATGTTGTGAAGACTGTTCATGAATATATTTCATGTTTTTATTAAAAAAATTTTATTAGGAAAAAATGGATATTTTTTTATTAGTATCCACTTTCCATTATTATAGGTTATTTGTGTGAATTATTTCCTATGATTCTAAAAACATAAACTTAAAAAACCTTTTGGAATGTAAAAAAATGATTTCTAAATGAATTTACTACATTATGTAATGTCTAAGGATATGCCCTTATCGTTCATATCAGTGAATGGTTTAGATAACATTAGGTGTTATGATGGTGGTAACAGAATACCATAAATGATTTCTATTTTATTTTTATTTATATATGATATATAATATGTAGATTATTATGCTTCTTCATCTAACATATTTCCCATCAGAATGGTTTTCCATAGAAGAAGTAGGGAATATATTAAAGGATGGCACTGAGAGGATGATGTCCTTTTGTATCACCGGCTAGGAATAGTTGGAATTTGAACTTTAGTTTGTGACATTAATGGATCAGTTAATGTTGGGTATAAATTGTGTTTTAATCCATGCACTAGGAAAACTAGAGAAACCGGAAAAGAACAATATGATAGTGGATCATTTTATGGGGACACACCCTCCCAATTTAAGTGGAAAATCTGACCCAGTGGTTGTTAATGGATTTATTAAATCCATTGATAATATATTTGGTATTATTTCATATTCAAATATTCAAAATCTTAGTATTTCAATTTTTTATTTTGAAGGTGAAGCTGGCTAGTGGTGGTCAATGGTCAAGAATATCTAGGTTACTGAGGATGTTTATGCAATGAAATGGGATGAATTTAAGAATCATTTCATTAAAAAAATATTTCCCTAATATGGTTTGATAGAGTATGGAAAATAAATTTGTTTAATAGAAAGAAAAATGTAGAGGATTCAATGGAAATTTATGAAGTAAACTTCACCTGATTGGCAAGGTATTCTCTAAATCTTATTTGGGATCGTGATAAAAAAATAAAGCATTTTTAGTCAGGATTGAAGTGAAGATATCCAAGGTCATTGCCCTTCCATGAATTGAAATGTTATGAGAAACATGTCTCGTATGATAAGTGTGTAGAAATAGAGTTTTCTAATAATAACATTTACATTGAAAATAAAAAAAGAGGCCTATATAGAAAGTGATGTGTATGAATCAATCGAAGAAATATGAAGGTAATAAACTCCAGTTACATTTTTGTGAAACGTTTTTGTAAAAAGAACCTCAGTGAACACCCTAAAAATTGGGAAGTGTTTTTGTTGTATTGAGTTTTGACATATGGATGGATATTTAATGAAATTTATCTAATGATTCATTCTGATAATAAAACAATAAAGTGTTTTAAATGTGGTTAGTTAGTTATTTATGAAAACACATGCCCAATGAATGATCCAGATTATGGAAAGAAACTATAATATGCATAAAAGCTATGTGAGATCCTTTGTGATGAAATCAGAAGATGTTGGTCCATCAAATGAAGTGGAATCAAATACATTGTTTTTTACCCAGATTTTTCTAATGTGTTGTTTGATATGGGGGCTACAAATTCCATTATTTAAGATACATTTTTTGGTAAATAAGAAATTTCACCTCTAGAAATGAGACTAGAATATATGGTTAAAACCCTATGGGGTTTTATAGAACAAATTCATATTAGAATATTCCTGATGTTGTTTATGTAAAGGCATTACCTATAAACCTTGTTGTTTTTCTTTAGTAGATTTTATATCATTCTTTTCATGTATTGTAATTTTTTATAATAAGAAGTTTTATTTTAGAACTAAATTAGTTTTTTTTTCTGAAATAGTTTTAGTTTTTTACAAGAATGAAGCCATTGAATGGATAATATATCATGAATCTGGGAAATTTTTTTCAAATATAGAAATGAAATTTATCTTATTAATATTATTAAAAATTAGTGACATGTTCCTATTAATGATGTGGTAGTGGTAAATAAATATATGGATGTTATTCCTAATGATTTTCTTAGTGTTATACCTAGTTGGTATACTTAATTTACTATATGATTAGCCTCGATGCCAATCCAATTTCTAACCTCCCTAATTGAATGGATCAAGTGTGACTTCTTAAATTGAAAAACAACTGTTTCATGTGTTTATTGATAAAGGATTCATTATTCCTATAACTTTACCATAGTTTGGTCTTATTTTGTTCATTAAAAAAATGGTTCCATGATATTTTTCATTAATAACATATATTTGAATAACATTACTATGAATAAGTATCATTTGCCTCATATCGATTGATTTTTTGATTAGACATAGGGGGCGCAATATTTTCCCATGATTGAATTGGTATCTAGGACCCATCAGCTAATGGTGAAGGCAGATTACATCACCAAAACACCTTTTCTTACTAGATATGGGAATTATGAGTTTTTTTCATGCCCTAAGGTTTGAAAAATGTCCATGTTGTATTAATGGATCATACAAACTAAATATTCTATAAATATTTAAATAATTTTTTCATTGATTTTAATGATGATATTTTGGTCTTTTAAAAATTGTATGACGATCATAAAAAACATTTATGGATTTTCTTACAAACTAACAATGAAAATAAGTTATATATAATATTTTAAAAAATTGATTTTGGGTTTTAAATGATTTCATTTCATGTGAACATAGTAATAACGAAGGAATAATAGTTTTTCGGTCGGAGTAGAGAACTTAAGGTGGGGGGGGGGGGGGTTGATTTAGTATCTATAAAATTTTCTATTAAAAGTTTTTATTAAAAAGATTCACTATTAATAATAAATACAGACCATTAAACCAATGTAATATGGTTATAAAGGTTTGACTATTCATATGACCTCTCAAAACATTGATTAATTTTCAGTAGTAACATAATGAGTTATTAATATTACTTTTGAAGATATTATAATAAGTTAAATAAATTATATCTTCTATTAAATATGAACTATTAATGTAGATCCAATTATTTCTAAATTATACAGTAAAATAGTGACATATTAAATTAAACAACACAACATATAAAAAAAGTCTATCAGTCTTAGGGAAAGACCTCATCCACTCCACTTGGTGATCACCAGTCACTAATAAGTTTATATTAATAAACATGATCCACACGCTGGATCGGGGTAAAAAAAGTCCATAGGACTGTCCAGGTCACACGACCTCCTTCACAGTTCATTGTGTGTAAAAACTATCAGGCCACATAATGACCTCTTCCACCGTTATCTGTGAGAGTAAACAAGTATAAAATGATATGAGAGGAAGTATATCTTGTATCCTTTTGTTTAGCGCAAGTGAAAATGTGTGTTTTTAATACAGACACACACAAACTACTCAAAATCTAAAAACAATACACAACAGAGTAATGATTATGAGATAAGTTTAGAAGTGCTATGAGTGTTATTCAATGCAGCTCAAGACTTCAAGGATGAATCAGATGCATGAATCAAGTCCTCTTGGGAAATAGAGTATCTCAAGTCTGGTGTTATGTCTTCCAGTTAGATCTAGCTCATGTTCCTCGTGGAGTTGGTATTGCGAAGATGATTTGGCTCTAATATGTGGTATTAAAGATTTATGATTCAAGAATGATTCATTTGCTCTTTAAGTGTATCTTGCTTCATGTATCTTTCTAAATTTCATGAATTCTCATTCTTCTTATACACATTGCTATTCATCATCACTTGATTCATGGATACACTTTTCTTTTTATTGTTAGAGTCTATGTATTAGAGCTGACAAGATGCATGTATCCTGCACCTTGTACCTTTTACTATCAGGTGACATGTCTATAAAGAAATATTAATTATTTCAGTTCATTTAAATGACTCAAATAAGATTTTTATAAACGAAATTGAAAATGAAAATAACAAATTAATGAACCGTGTTACAGTCTGTCTAGAAATAGCGTCACTTAGAAATGGTGTCACAAAGAGATGATATCTTCTTCTTTTCTTTGAGAAGTGATACATTCTTGATTGAATAATTTATTATGATCATGAACTAGTATCACATATGTGGTGTTGGTATCACAATGTCTTGTCCTTTTCCAATCATCGAATGATTTCTTAGTGAGGAACTGGTGTCACAGACTTCTTGAGATTTGGAACTAGTTGTAGTGTCTGGGTCACCGTCTTTTGGTCATGGTGTCGTGGTCACAGTGTTTGGGTCACTGTGTCTGGGTCATGGTGTTTGGGTCATGGTTTCTGGGTCATGGGTTTTGGGTCCTTTTCTAGAAAACCAAAATTGGTGGTAGACTCACAGTTTCAAAGATATTTCCAAATATATTTATATAGGCTTAAGGAGTAATGTTCACTGAATGAATAAGACTTAATCATTTATAAGATAAATCACTATAGATCAAAGTTAAATATTGTTTACAATAATCAGTAATGATTTATAGGAATCAAGATCTCTATAGATATTTATTTTAATCATAAAGACCCTAATCATATCTACACATGATATGAGATAGATTCAACATGAGTAATAAATTTTTATCATTAAAACATGATTTAAACATGAGGAGTCCAACAATCTCTCCATTTTTGATGATCACGAATCATATGAGTGTGATATCTGATCATGTTGTGTAGTCTCTCCCTTAGTGTATGTGTGTTTCCCCCTTTTGGAATTATCAAAATGAGTACAAAAGTAAATAAAATAATAGAAAAGAAGTGTTCACAATTCATTAGATAGAGAAATAAGTGTCATTAAACAAAGTAGGAAACAATAGTAAAAAATATCCCTATCAAAAAGATATTGTTCACTTTTTTTCGGCACTGTTTGTCTTTTATTTTCCCATGGAAGAGCATCAGGAGGAGCCACAGGAGCACAGAAAATATCTGAAGAGGGATGTAAGCCAACTGTTAGAGAAGGAAGAGGGATTCAATCAAAAAACAGAGGGTTCCAAGGTAGGTTTGGTGGAAGAATGAGGTAATTTTTGGTCAAGGATAACAGGTCTGATCTGACATAGAGCCTAAGAGATAGACATAGATGTAGAGACAAAGGTAGTGGATGAGGAAGGAGGAAAACCTAGCCGCAAGGGTGTAACTGCAAGAGACACAATAGCAATGTTTTGCACTTGATGATAAGGGAACAATAACATGATGAATACATCAATAATATCACCACCATACTTCATCTCTTTCTCAAAAAAATCTTTTTTCTCCATGAACTTGTCCAATAAATGAGTGAAATAATTCATCTTTAAAACTTGATTTTTAAAAGCATGAGTGAGAGGAGGATTTTTTATATTCTATAAGAGGTACCTGAAATGGTTTGTCATATCAGGATTATAGAAAATACTTTTGATGTTTAAATCCAATTTCTTTGTAATTTCTTGCTGATCAATATTTGAAATATTTGAATGAATCCTTACCAAATCAAGGACTCTATCGATATATTTGACAACTATAGATAGATTCTCCTTTTCAAAGCCACTTAGAAATGATTGAAGTTCTTTTTTAACAACATTTTTGAGTAGATAACTATCAATGGAGGGTTATTATTACTATCCATAGGTATTAGAGACGGTAACATCTGAAGTGAGGGACTTTATTTGATTTATAAATTCGTTTAGATATCCCTTATACTCAGCAGTCATTTTTTAGACCAATTACAAGATCACGCATTTCTTGAACAATCTGATTGTTTCTCTCATCTACCTTGGAGGCTAAGGAATTTAGGTTTGGTTGAATAATAGAGATAACTTTATATGGAATATTACCACTAACATCCTTAACAGGATGAGAAACAGGATCTGGTCCTGATTTCAACACTTTCTGCATATCATCAACCATAGCTATGAGAGACTTCTCTTCATCACCCAGTTGTTTCTTCTCAATTTTGACCTCTTGAATTTCATAAAGAAGTTTTTTCTTAATCTCATATATGGTCTTTTCTAATATCAGAGCAGCATCTCTTTCCCTTATGTTTTTATAGGAGTAGGTTGAGTGGTCATGTGGTTTTCAATGCCAGCAAATAAATTAGCTCTGAAGGGTTTCAAATTATTCTGACTCACGAAAGTATGAGGTTCTTGTGAATTTTCAGGAACAGAAGTTGAGACACGCTCAGGTTCCTTTATTGAGATTACTTCAAGAGCATATACCTATTTCAATTGAAACATAGTGTACTAGTCTATACCTTTTACAAAGACTTCATGGGTACCATTCACATCAATATATCTTGGAAACTTATACCATGTATCCATAGTGCATTGATCAACTGGATTAGGAATTTAAACACTTTTTAGATTAGGTTTCTTCTCCCCCTCAACATGTGAATCTCTCGTAGGACTATGAGATTCATTTATTTAATAGGTTTCCAGAATTTCATCCCCAATAACTTAACCCATTTCTTTTCTATCCAACTGAATGGCTTTCTCCATTATTTCGTTAGCATATTGGATAATCTTGGTATAATCTTGTTCCTCTAAGTGTTCCTTAAAACCATCTTCTTCTCAAGAGAAATTTCATCTTCTAAATGATCTTCCAGATCATCCTTTCCCATTACATTGATAATAGAATATTCTCTAGAAGCATATTATTTTCCAAAATCAATAGTTTCTTCAGGAACATGTAATTTATTCTTAAATATGTCTTGAGAAACATGTTCGTTGTCTTCTCGGTCAAACAGTATTTCTCCTATAGGTGAAAAAATCTTATCCTCGTCTTCTTCAATAATATATTCATCAATTTCATCTAGTTCCAATCTAGGATCATATATTTCCTTATGTCCTTAAGAGTGATCAGCCATAGTAAACATTTTATACAACCTTTCTTTATCCTCCACCCAAGCATTTTTCCAGAGATCCTAACTTATTTTCATTCATTTAAATGTAACCTATGAGTTATAGGATTCAAAATCCTTGATGAATTCTTCATTCAGTCCAACCAACCCCTTATCATACTGAATATAAGAGACTAACCTTGAGTAGAACAAATAGGTTGACTTTGATGTTTCCTTTACCAACTCACACATTTGAAGTGTAAAATACTTGCATAGGATAATCTTGTATCCATTATTCATAAGATGTATCAAAAATATAACTTGATATTTGAGGATTGAAAAATATATTTTTTTGGATTAATCATATTATGAATAAACCTAATGAAAAATATAATTTTGCCATCCTTCATAGCATCAATATCTCCTCTCGTTTTTTATTTCCACTCATTCTTACCATGGTTTATTCTAAAACAAGGATATCAATGGGAGGAGGAGGACCTCTCGGATAGTCCTAAAAAATTCCGTCATGGGGTATCCCTTGGAATGAATCCCATAACCTCATAGAAAATACACATATTTGGATATTGATCTAGCTTCTTAAAACATAATCATCTTCTGTATTGATACATAATTGAACAAACTCAGAGAACTGAGAAACAATCTTTTGGTAAATCGGGATTTCCTCTTTTGTGAACCAAGCCAGCCAACCCTGGTCTTTTTTTACTTTCAACACTAAATAGATACATGACAACCACCACTTATGGAATATATCCTTTTTTTCATACCACTATTCTATCCAGAAGATATGGATTCAAAGGAAGGTTTGGAGCTATCTTCAGTGCTATTTTCATCTTCTTCTTTATTATGATTTTCTCAAGAGTTCATGAAGACGGTTGATTCATTCTAGGAATTTAATCCAGGGTTTTAGAGAGAGAGATATGGACGAAGGGTTTACGGACTTAAAGTTTGAGAGAAGACTGATTGATTGGATAAAATAGTGAAACCTCATTCTTTTGTATCATTTAGGGACACCAGGAATCAAAAATTCAAAAGCGCATGAATGAAAAGGAATAAAGCAATAAATCAGAAGGATATGGGTTATAATATGTAAATAAAAAGAAAAGGTGTTGTTATAGTGGGACCGGAATAGAATTTCATGGTGATATCGTAATAGGTTTTCACAGTGAGACCGTCACAGGTTGCCACTATGAGACCGTAACAGATTTTCACGGTGTCATTTTTACTGTGTGGCATCGCTTCGATGTGACCATATAGTTTGATCCTGTATATGAAAAATAGTAACCAATTAGATAGTAACTGTCAAACCATAAATACAAGACAATAACATCCAGACAATAACTTGCAGAACAGTGATAGTGAGACAATACTTGTAAGACAGTGCCTCGTGAAACTGTAAAAAATAAAACGTTATGTTTTGAAATTAGTATATTTTCTAATTAAGATTTATCATTCCTCATTCATGTATCATGTAATCTATTCTTTCAGAATTTAATGGTTTGGTGAATATATCAGAAAGATGATATTTAGTTCCAATGAATTCCAAAATGATATCACATTTTTGATAATGGTCTCCCAAAATGTGATGTATTACATCAATATGTTTTGTCATAGAGTGTAAAATATGAATTTTCATATGTTAATAGAACTTTAATTGTCACTATTTATAGGTACATGCCAAAATTGATATCCATAATCTAGTAAAGTTTTTTTCATCCAAAAAAATTGTGCACAAAACCTTCCAGAAACTATGTATTTAGCTTCGACAGTAGATAATGCAACCGAGTTTTGTTTCTTACTACACCATGAAACAGAAGCCTTTCTTAAATGGTGAAATGTTCCAGATGTGCTTTTCCTATCTAACATACAACCAAAAAAATCACCATCATAATAGCTAACTAACTCAAATTATTTTCTTCTCGAATAATACAATCCTAGTTTGGGTGTATGTTTGATGTATTTGGAAATCATTTTAATTGCATTTAAATGTGATTCCTTAGGGATTGATTGAAAACAAGGACACATACATACACTAAACATAATATCATGCTGGCTAGAATTTATGTTGAGTAAGATTCTAATCATTCCTCTGTAAGTGGTCTGATCAACATAGTTTCCATCTTCATCATGATCCAACATACAAGTAGTACTCATTAGAGTGTCATTACATTTAGTTATATTCAAGACAAAAAGTTTTAGAAGATCTATAATATATTTTATATGATTTATAACAATACCATCATTTTTTTAATGATTTGAAATCCAATAAAGAACTTTAGTTCACCAATTAAACTCTTTTCAAATTCATTTGGCATCATTTTAGAATATTCAATACATAAAGAACATTTTGAAGATCCAAATATAATATCATATACCTAAATTTGAACTACTAAAACATCATTGGAAATTCGTTTTAAAATAACGGTAGGATCAAGTATACCATTTGTAAAATCTTTTGAAGTTATAAGAGTACTTAATATATCATACAAACTCGTAGAGCCTGTTTTAAACGACAAAAAGAATTTGATAATTTAAAAATATGATTTGGAAATTTATGTTTTGAAAAAACAAGTATTTTCTAGACAATGACATCCTCAACTATATACCACTTTACCAATGCACTCTTGACATCAATTTTATATAGTACGAAATTTATATGTTCATTATAAGGAAGCCAAATTCTGATGGCTTCAAGTCTAGCTACCAGTGAAATGGTTTCCTCATAGTAAATTCCATCTTAGTGGCTATATAATTGTACAACAAATATATCCTTGTTTCTAAATATTCTACCATCTTTATCAAATTTGTTTCTAAATACAAACTTAGTGCCAATAGTAAATTCATATTTAGTCCTGTCAATATGTTTCCAAACATTGTTCCTTTCAAACTGATTAAGATCTTTTTTCATAGCCATCACCCAAAATTCATCATTTATGTCATCATTAATGTTTTCATCCTAATTTCTAAGAGAAGATCTAGTTTGATTTCCTTTATCTAAATATCCTAAAAAATTATCTAAAGGATGTTTCGTAAGGGTTCTAATAGATCTAGAAAAATAGGGACTAGTGATTTCAGGTTCATCAGTAGGTTCATGTTCATTATGACTTGAATCTAGAGAATTTATAGATCTGGATGATTTGAAAAATTCCATTACTGTATGGTTAGTGGATTTAGAATTGATGTCCAAATTTGACATATCATCCTCTTGTTTTTCTAGAGTGGTATTAAGATCATGTGAAACTATCTCATAAAACATGACATGGAAAGAATATTCCACACATTAAGTTATTTTGTTAAACACTCTATATGATTTACTAGATATTGAATATCCTTGAAAAATTCATTCATCACTCTTGGATGAAAATATGTCAATATTGTCTTTAGTATTAAGGATATAAACATTGAAACCCAAAATTTTAAAGTAGATCACACTGGGATTTATTTTTCTCCAAAACTCACATGGTGTTATTTTTATAATAGCTCTAATCAACACTCTATTAATCATATAGCATGTTTTATTTACTAATTCAAGCCTAAAATGAATAGGAAAGTCATATTAACTAAGAATGGTTCTATGAATCTCTTTCAAGGTTCTATTTCTTCTTTCTACAACTCCATTTTGTTGAAGTGTTCTTGGGGAAGAGAAATTATGACTATAGACATTTTGTGAACAAAAGGATTCAAACTCTTGATTTTCAAACTCACGACCATGATCAGTTTTTAGGATTTAATTATATGTTCACTAATATTTTCTAGAGTTTTAGCATATTGATGAAATGAGATCAGGCTTCACTTTTTTGATCCAAAAATAAAGTTCATGTATATCTAGAAAAGTCATCTACATGAACATAATCATATGGCATCCCATTTAAACTACAAACTCTATATGGTCTAAATAAATCCATGTGAACCAGTTCAAGATGTTGAGAAGTTGACACTTATTTATTTGGTTTGGAGTAAATTTTGTGTTTCCTTCCCTTTTGAAAATTATTACACACATTTTCATCTGGAAACTCAAGTTTGGGTAGGTCATTAACTAAACATTTTATAGTTATCTTTCTAAGGGAGTGAATATTACAGGGTCTTTGTATCCTATGAAAAATATAAGAATCTTTGTGAAAAAATCTTAAACATGAGTCATTTTGAGAAACAAAAGAATCTATGTTAACAGAGTATACATTTTCATTTCTCAATGAAGGAAACACAAATTCATTTTTAGATTTAAAAACATTTAAATCATCATTATAAAATTTATCATGAAATCCATCATCACATAGTTGTGAAATACTATGTAGATTATATTTCAATCCATAAAAAAATGTAATTTGGAGATTAAAACTTATTTAGAGTTACTAATTTGTCCATGGCCAATGATTTTTCCATTGGTATTGTCACCTAATGAGAAATGTACACCATCCATTTTTATTAAGTTCTTGAATCATGAATAGTCTACTATCATGTGTCTTGAACACCCACTATCCATGTCCAATGAGATTTTACATTACCTCTTAAAAAAATTTCCTATAAAATAGTTAAATATAAATAGACTTTGGTACCCATATTTTCTTGGGTCCAGTAATATTATTTAGTAGTGCTTTAGGAACCCACATTTACCACATAGGTTTTCTATAAGCATTATTTAATGTACTTGAAAAATAAACACTATTTGGCCTACAAATTCATGAAATAATAGAGATTGTATCATAACATGGAAAAGTAGAATTTTTTCCAGATTTAGGAGTAATGTTTTATGTTCTAAATTTGTAATCAAACTTGGTTTTTGAAAAATTAATTTTACGAGGTTGATATCAAATACTAGTAATATATTTTGGAGGAATCTATTTACCTATAATTTGGACCAAAATATATTTTCCCTCAGTAAATCTTTCGTGTCCCTTTTTAAATTTCTCATTAGATAGCATTATTTTATTGTTTTCTTTGAGTAATTGAAAATTTATTTCTCTTTATATAGTATTTTTGGGTTTAACAGTTGAGGTAAGAGCATGTTGTTTCTTTATATAGTGGTATTTATCTTTTAGTTCACTACATGTATCTTCAAACATATTTCAATACTCAAACATTTCATCTTTAAATGTAATTTCAGAATCACTTTTATCTCTAGAAAAATAAGAATTTTGTACATGAGATATTGGGGTTTCCTCCGATGTGTTTGTCATGAAACAAATATTGGATTTGTCATCATGTTCATCATGTGAAGACTCGAAGTCATCTGAACTATCCTCAGAAGCACTCCATGTTTCCTTCATTTCCTTTTTATACTTTCTTTCATTGTCGTCATATTTCATTTTATACTTTAGCTTGGGACAATCAGCCTTTATATTTCCCTTTCACTTACATTCAAAGAATATTATCTCATCAGACTTTTCACTTCTTTTCTAATATTTATTACAGCTTCGCTTTTGATCATATATTCCTTTTAAGTTAGGATTTCTCAAAAAACTTCTTCTTCTTGTGATATTTCATAAACCCTCTTTCTAATTGAGAAATCTCCTTATCACCATCAGGTGATTAATGTTCACTGCTAGAGCATTCTACTGAGACTTCCTATTTCCGTTTTTCATTGTGTTTAGAGGTGGTGGTCTTGAATTCAACAAATTTTCTTTTGGGTTCATCATCTTCTACCTTGTTGAATTTCAAATCCCCTTCATACATCATTAGTGTCTCAGTGAGTTCTTTAATAGCTAATTTTCTGATGTCACGTGACTCTCTAATAGAGATAGAGGTTCTTCCCCATCTATCAAATGGGAATCTAAAAATACTCATGATTTGTTCTTTGGCAGCAATATCTCTTCAAAAATAAATCATTGTGTTGACAATATCTTTAAACTCGAGATAAAAGTCAGAAATAAGATCATCATGTTTCAATTTAATGTTATCATATTTAATATTATAAGTAATAATTCTCATGTATTTCGCACTAGATTTTCCTTCATGTGAAACAAACAAAGTTTCAAAAATTTCATGGGAATTTTTAAATGCAAAAATTCCATTAAATACCTCATCACCTAAAGAGAAATATAAGTCATTCATTGATTTGAAATTATTACTGTAAGCAGTCTTGGTTGTGTCATCCAATGTAATTCTATCAGTATCAGGAATAATATACTCATCTATAATTGAATAAAAAATTTCAAAACCAACTCTTTATAAATTCACAGTCATTTTAATCTTCCATTGGGAATAATTAGTTCTATTATTGAATATTGGTTTGTTTGTTGCAGCACCTTCCAGTGTGTTACCCATAATAATAAAATAATTTTAAAGAGATAGAAATTTATAATTATCTGAAATTTATAGATCTTTAAAGTACAACTAAAATCAAAGTTGAATAGGTTCAAAAAAAGAGTCTTAAAAAACTCATCTGATACCAAATGTTTGTTGAAGTAGAGTACTCGAGAGGGGGGGGGGGGGTTGAATTGAATATCTTTAAAAATTACTTTTATAAAATGTTCTTAAAAATATTCCCAATTAAAAATAATTATTTTCTAGTCAATCATGTTAATATTGTTATAATGTATTGACATTTCAAATGACATCTCAAAAGATTTATTAATGCTTAGTAATTGAAGAATGGGTTATTGATATTTCGTTTTAAGATATAAAAATATTGAAAAAAAATTATAACATATATCCATGATTAAATATCAAATAAATCTAGTGATTTTTTAATAATGTAGTAAAAAAGAGAAAACTAAATTAATCAACAAAGTGGATAAAACAAGTTGTTCTATCTCAAGGTGAAACCTAATCCACTTCACATGGTGATCACCAACCACTAAGCAGTTTATATTAATTAACTTGATCCACACCTTCAATTGGGTTAAACAACAGTGCACACGACTGTCCTGGTCACACAACCTCTTCCATAGTTCTTTGTGGGTAAAATCTATTTGGTCACACAAGAAACTCTTCCACACTTATCTGTGAGAGTAAATAAGTGTAAAAAAATATGACAGGAAGGATATTTTGTATCCTTTAGTTTAGTTTAGGAGAAAATGTGTGTGTTTTTAATATAGATGCACACACAATACTTGAAAGCTAAAAAAAATACAAAAAAGAGAAAAGGCGATGAGATAAATTTATAAGTTTTCTGGGTGTTATTCTATACAGATCAGGACTTCTAGGATGAAGCATATGCAAGAATCGAGTACTCGTGATAAATAGAGTATTGAATGTATGGTGCTCTGTCTTCCAGTTAGATCTAGTTCATGTTCTTCGTGCAGTTGGCATTGCGAAGATGATATGGATCGGATCTATGGTATTCCATATTTTGGATTCAATAATGATTCATGTGTTCTTCATATGTATCTTTTTTCATGTATCAGTCTATATTTCATGAATTCTCACGCTTCTGCTATACACTAGTATTTTTTATTACTTGTTTCAATGCAACACTTTTATTTTTCTTCTTGGTGTTCATGTGTTAGAGCCAACAAGACGCATGTATCATGTACCTCATAGCTCATACTATTAGGTGACATGTCTAAAAAATATATTAATTATTCTTGTGCATTTAAAAGACTTATATATGAACACTATAAATTAAATTGAAAACAAAAAAAAACAGATTAAAGAATGGTATCACAGTCTTTCTTGAAACGGTGTCACTTGGAAACAGTCTCACCACGAGACGATGTATTCTCCTTTGCATTTGAGCAGAGAGACATTCATGATGGAATACTTTTATTGAGATCCAAAACCAGTAGCATAGAAGAGGTTTTAGGATCATGTTATATGGTCCTTTCCAAAAATTGGATGTTGTCATAGCAAGGAACAGGTGTCACAGACATCATGAGATTTGGAATTGGTTACGGTGTCTGGTCACGATGTCTAGGTCATAGTGTCTTGGTCACGGAGTCTGGGTCACAATTTCTAGTTCACGATATGTGGGTCACAGTGTCTGGGTCACGGTGTCTGGTTCATAGTTTTTAGTTCACGGTGTCTGGGTCATGGTGTCTGGATCCTTTTCTAGAAAACCAGAACCGGTGGCAGACTCCCGGTTTCTCAGAATTTGCCAAATATCTGTATATAGGATTAAAAAGTAATATTCAACCAATGAATTAGATTTAATCATTCATAAAAGAAATCACTATAGACCAAATTTCATTATATATTACAATAATCTTTCTGTATTTAATGGAATAAAGATCTAGAGAAAATTTATTTGATTCATAAAGAATCTATGCATATCTACACATGATATGAGATAGATTATACATGAGTTAAAATTTGTGATCATTAAAACATGATTAAAACATTAAGAGTCTAACATAGTTTATCCCACAAAAAAGTTCTTAATTAAAGGAAAAGAACTACAATGTTACATAGATTCATATTTTTCAAGGATAATCAGGTTATTACTGAAGGTTTGTTAAAAATATGTATGGTCATCTAACCCACTAACAAAGTTTAAATGAAAAGGGGTTAAATATATTTTGATAGAATACTATGTTATTTGTTTTTAGGAACTAAATAAGATATAGGTGAATTCTCAAGTTTGGGAACTACTTTCTAGAAATGGCGAGTTGTTTATCCTTAAAGATTCTTCTTTGAAGGGACTTTGTTTCATTCTGATGTAGAATGATCTTGTAATTTCATATGCTTTAATACAACTGAAACCTAATGAGTTAAATTTTCCAACACATGATTTGGTATTAGAAGTTGTGGTTTTAGTTTTGAAAATTTGGATCCTTTATTTATATAGAGCCAAATGTGAAATATACACTGACAAAAAATGTCTGAAGAATATATTCACTCAGAAGGAATTAAATATGAGGTATAGAAGTGGTCTTGAACTAATAAAGGATTGTGTTAGCATGATCAATTACAATACTGTAGAATAAAAAAGAGTGTTTTATGCCTTATTTTAAAAAACATTATGAATCATTAACCATGTTACATTTTAAATGTGACCCCTTGATCAGTTATTTGATGAATTTTGGCTTGGGAGTTTTTGGTGCATGAAATTCAACTATTCAGTTTTAGGTGTTTGTGTAGTCATATCTGTCATACAAGAATTAAGAAAGATTATAAGGAAAATAGTTTGTTACAAAAATGTATAATTTGTTAAAAGAGGTAGGTTTCTAAATTCTAATGTTGATAAAGATTCTGTTTTTAGTTTCAAAAAGAGATTATGTGCACCTTCTGTTTCCTAGCTCAAAATGAGTTGTTTTGTGTAGCTCTTAATTACCTAGTTTCAGTTCATCCTAGAAATAATATGATTTAATGATACCTTTAGGAGTATTACTAGTTGGGTGGACTAAAAAATGAACTTTCATATTATACAATGAAATATTTTTCATGTCAATAGGTTAATACAAAGTGACAATTACCAAAGGGGATCCTTCAGCCTTTTTCTTTTCTAGATTAGAAATTGGAAAATATATCCATAGAATTTGTGGTTGGACTACCAAATATATCTCAAGGTAATAATTTTATTTGGGTTATTGTTGATCAGCTGACTAAATCGACATATTTACATTATATTGTTGATTTTATGTATTTTGATCATATTTCTCAATAATAATAAAATGATATTGTTAAGTTATATGGAGTTCCTCTTTCCATTGTATCTCAGCATGACCCCAAGTTCAATTACAACTTCTAGAAATGCCTTTATAAGTCTCTAGGGAAAAAATTAAATTTCAACACCTGTATGCATCCCTGAACTGATGGAAAGACAGAATGAATAATTCAGACCTTGGAGGCATGCTTCGATCTTATTCAATGGATTACATGGGAATTGGGGATAAACATATTTATTTAGTTGAGTCTCCAAATAATAACATTTTTCATTATATTATAAAAATTGAACCTTTTGATGCATTATATAGAAAGAGGTGTCCAACTCAAACATTTTGGGATAATGTCAGGGAAAAGATGTTTATGGGACCAAAATTATAATAGCATGTGTGTGAGAAAGTAAATATGATTTGGTTACACATGAGGACTTATAGAGGAAGAAACAAATTTATGATGATATCCAGAGGAATAAGTTTATTTATAGGTAAGAGGTCATGGATTTCAAAGAATATCACCATGGGAAATTATTTTCCATTTTGGTAATAAAGGAATTCTATGTCCACAGTTCAATGGGCCTTATGATATTCTTGATAATGTTGGACTAGTCGCCCACCGAGTAGCTTTGCCTCTAAGTTTATCTTAGGTAATCATGTTTTTTCATGTTTCAATTTTGAGAATGTATGTACCAAATCCATCCCATTTTTTCCAACATTAGTTAATATTAAATAGATCCTTTCTTAAGAAGATAAACATGTTCATATTCTTGATCTTAAATAACATGTATTAGGGAATATGTTCATTCACCAAGTTAAGGTTTTGTGGAGAAACCACATGGTTAAAAAGAAACATTGGAATCTAAAAAAGATAGTAGGGAAAGGTGTCATCACATTTTTACTATATAAATAAAAACTGTGAGGATGCAATTTTCATGATATGGGGAGAATTTAACAACCTAGGAAATTATATAATAATTTCATTTCATTCTATATTTAAATAGTTAAATTATTTATAAATGAATAACGAAAGTAGTGGTATTTATAGAAATTAAAGAATCTATACAAATAAGATAGTAACCTCATTTATGAGAATATAAATAACATTTATGTATGTTCTATGTGAAAAAATGATATATTTATATCATTTAATAAGTAAATATATTTTTTGTAAAATTATAAATTAAGTGTAGGTATTTTTATAAGTAAAAAATATTTAATTACAATTTTATAATAAGTAATATTATTTAAAACAAAATATATTTTCATAAAATGGATTCATAAAATAATATATTTTTGTCTTATGATTATAAATTTATTTATTTTACCATAATAATTTTTTTTATAGTTTTAAGAATTCATTTATAGTTTTAAAATAGGTATTTTTAGCTTATATTATGATATTAATTTAGAAATAAATTTCTCATATATCGAGAGTTATTTCCAAAATAGGGAGTTCATTTATCAAATATACTTGCTCAAAAATGGTTGTGGTTAATTAATGGGTTTTTTATGAAATGATTGAATTTTTTGATGAATATTAAAATAAGATAATTTACGATATATATATATATATATATATATTATAAGATAAATACACAATTACATGATTCGTTAATGATTAAAATACCGTAATTTCAAATATCACTTCATTATTTTAATATATTTTATGATAATTCTTAAACCATTCATAGTCATTAGCCAAATTAATTAACTAATGAATATACTAATGAAAAAACACCCCTCCCACCACTATAAATACCACCCCTCATCACCTATTCTTCTTATATCTCAATGCCTTGTAGCTTGATTAATTTCAATCCAACTAAATTCACATGCCTATTCCCCACGTCCATGTCCTAAAAGTATCACCAATATTCAAAAACTAATAGCCTTAAGTAGGTTCTCATGGAGGAGAATTTAAGAGGTAAAACTCCTCTTTCATTTTCTCTTATTTTCTTTTTAAATTGTATTTATTTTTTGTAAATATCTTCACCTCACCTTATACAAGAGAAATGAAAACTATATTATTGTATATATAATGTAATTTTATCAATTGTTTTGAATATTTAACCAGGATAATTCTTCTCCTATCCCTTTTATTCTAAAAAATGAAAACATTGTCCATCATGTGTCGATTTACCAACAACAAGGATGATGATTTTTCCATTTCCATTACTTCCCTCATGTCTCGTCATAAAACCATTAATATGGCTAAATAATATTATATTATACATATTATATGTTACATTATGTTTTGGAACTAGTTTTTATACATAATATTAATTAATAAAACAAAAGTTGTTCGAAACGATCAAAATTCACAAAAATAATATATCATCCATCACTAATGTTTTATCAAATGATTCATACTCATAACATATAACCAAAATGATATATAATACCATTTTATATTGTGGATTTTAATTAATATAATTTAATTTCAATTCTGTAGTTTTTATCCCTTCTGATAAGAAAAACCATAATAAACCAACAATGGAAACCATGTAATAAATTCATGTGAAACAATGAAAATAAAAAATATTTCAAATAAATGGGTTGAAATATGTTAATATAATTTATTATAAGTAATTATAAATATAAATATGATAATATAATCTATTAATAAAACTCTATTAACCATTATACAAGAGGCTTGAACATTTTTTAACTAAGACGAACCTGAGGTAAGATAATTCTTAACGCAATTTTCATTATTTTGGTTATCCTTTTACATCATTGAATATGTGGTAATAAGATTATTTGTGAAATTAATTTAATTTATATTAATTTTTATTATGGGGATTTATATTTTATACACAAATTCTATTATTTTTTGCAATTATCCCTAAAAATATGATATTTTATGGGACTTTTCTTTAAAAATCCTCATTTATTTTTCTTTGTTTTTTTAAAAATGAATGATTTAGATAATGTAAGTATTATTTTTAGTTAATATGTTATGGTTCATGGTAAATATTTATGGTGAAGGGTGGGACCTATATCTCCTTCTAATGCATTTGGTGCATTTATATTGGAGGTCGATCATATAGTTACTCCAAGTGTAACTGTGATGGTTACACCATAAGGTAGTCCTGAGAGTTACATTGTACGATATCCATGATGGATAAAAAATCACAAGGTATCCAAGAAGGTTACAATATTAAGTAAGTAATTCCCCAAGTGACCTATATTTTTTTATTATATGGTTTATGTAGGTATCATGTTTTTACAAAATAACTATATGATACTAATCGGGTGAGAAGTATATAGTTGTGAAAATGATTTCAAATGTCTATAAGTATTCATTAAATTACAGTTTCCATCCTTCTTTTTATATCCCATACTGAGATTTTTGTTCACATATCATATTTTAAAATTATTTCCATAGGGTTTAAGTATGGGTAAGAGAAAATGAGAATCCAAGATGCATGTTGTCAAAAATTATCATTAATAGATTCCATTCTTCTATAAAATTCATTTTTATTATGAAAAAACAGAAATTTTAATTTTAGTATCCACATTGTATGATTATGGCTTGAAATGATTAAATTATATCGTCACATTCAAAATCTCTAAACCTAAAATATCTTTGGGTAATTTAAAGAAGTTAATTCTAAAGTAATTTACTATATTATGTATTTTTTTAAGGTTGGGTCATTATTGTTTTTAAATTAAAGATAGTTTAATGTCCCTTAAGTTCTTAAATGTTTAAATTTATTTCAATAAAATAACAGTAGTAAAAATTTTCAAACGTTTCATCTAACTCTAAATTTATTATATTATTTTACATTTTCATTTCTATCATCTAATTATATTACTAAAAATGACTTATTTTTCAGATTATTAGCTAACATAGATATCACTCTTTTAGATTCACTTTACTCATTAATGATTTTTAATTTCTCCTTCCAAAAACTGTTTAAGAAATTTTAAATTTTGACTCAAATGAATATTTATAAATCGAAAGAGTGTGATTATAAATCAAATAATTATTTTTAGTAACAATATTAATAGTCAAGTATAGGTCCTTATACTTATTTTCAAGATAGTCAATATATATTTGGTCAATTCATCAGTTGACGTTATATCATCTTCATCTTCAGTTGATGTCGAATTACATTCTTCATATACCAAATATGAAATATTTGTGATTCAATATAATTGATCTTGTGTTTTTATAGATTTTTCATATCAAATATCAAATATATATTTAAATTCTACAGTATATAGAAACATTGATAACATTGGGTTTAATCTCAATTATGTGGTATGTATAACTAACTGATTCCTTTAATTTTTTTAGTTAAACAACGGTGTAAAGAGAAATAAAAACAATTAAAAAAGTAATAAAAAATAGGAGATATATAAATAGAAAAATAAAATAATGTCATCGAGGAACAAGACCATTCCTTGGTTGATTATCTCTAACTCTATATATCATTGAAATTCTAAAAGTATTTGACCATAAACACAAAATATATCTGAATGATTGATTGATTTTTTATCTCACACATCCCTTTTTCTAGAAATTACATTTAGTATATTAATAGATCTCTAATATTATAAATGAAACACTTAATTAAACCACCTCAGTCATGAATATATTTGAGGCTGAAGCTGTCTTTATCAGATCACCAATCAATAAAATATTCAATGAAAATCAATCCTGTACACTTGATGAATAATAAGAAATGTGTACCAAACACTTCACGTGAGATTTCATGTAGTTGTATATCTAATTCACCATATTTTTTAGCCCAAATTTAATAATAAGGTGATGATCAATAGGGTATTTTAATCTTTATGAAGCTTCAATCAACATTTCATATTACGAGACTCTTGGGATAACCCTCTATTTTTGAAGGATCAATAACAAAAATATATTGAAACAAAAAATAATATTTATTTATATATATATAATATTATAATTATAAAGATATTGTTAGGGGGAATTTGCATTGAAAAAAATTCTTGATCCCCCTACACAATGAAAATGTAAAAAAATCATTCAAAAGTGTGACAATAGGAATCATCATCAACGTTGCATGGACCCAAGTTGATTTTCCGCACCATCAAGTGAAATTCCATTTGAATACAGTAATTCTACTATAATAAAATATATATAAACCAATGTGAAACAACCTCTAAATCCGAGTACTATGAGTATGCTGAAATATCTAAATTCAATTTATTCATTAGGTGTTTCCTTATTGTCTTCCATTCTCTTATATAATTATTATTCTTCCTAATATTTTAGATTAAATTTTATTCCCATACATTTAAAAGTAATGAGAAAATTCCAACTATAATCAAACTAATTTTTTTATAGCCCTTCAAAATAGGAATTGTCAGTTGGGATTCAAAGAAATAGACCTTAATTTAATAACTCTATGATTCATTAAGTTCAATTCAGTAATACTAGAAACATTAGTATTTATCTTCTAGTATCATTTTCAATCCAGCTTCCAATAGCACCAGCTTTCCTCTACATGAAAACATCCAAAAAATTTATCTTATAAAGTTCAACATTGTCATTCTTTCTAAGACTCATGAACAAAATTTTGAGTAAATGGGGTGCATTTGGTATAGTCCCGTTAAGTAGAACATTTTTGGATTCTAATTCTTACTTCTTTATCAACCTATAAATTTAAATCTACCAATGAATATAATGCATCCATTATCTAACTAATAATAAAGAATCTTGATTGTTTGAACACTTTATCACCCATGTTTCAACATCTGTTCCGTATTTAGATAAAAACATTTTGTTGAAGTTTGATGAGTCATAATAAATATAAATATATTTATTTAAATTCTAAAATTGGTTCAATAAATTATGACAGGTCATCAATAATTCTATGAAATAGTTTATGATCGAACTCCTTCAACTTCATACACACTGAACTAGACATTAATCAACATTCATTGTTCTCATTAATTGTTTTTCCTTACTCTTATGTGATCTGGTAAATGATCTACTCCTGAAAAACTATATTGTGCCCCATCCTATTTTATAATATTCATATGAACCCTACATATGTTTTCAGTGGTTCGGAGATACCCTTTCACAAATGGATTTCTGTTAATATTTAAGTGAATTTTGTTAAGTGGTCTAGAAAAAAAACTTTTAGCCATATGGAGGGTACAATTCCATATGAGTGCATAATACTATTTTTTTTATTTCACCTCAAAAATTATTATAGGAAGGCATTAAATCTATTTTAAGATCATCTTAAATGAATTATGAAAACAATAAAACTTATATCATATAGTTATATCTAAAAATATTTTATATAAAATTTCCAAATTAAAATATGGAGGTGGAAAAATTACATATTTGTGTTTCTTGGAATGTATTATGAAAATACATGTGAGAATAATAAAAAACTCTGCATGAGTTTTTTTTGAAATGATTTAAATATATTACTAAATAAAACATATATATTTATCAAGGTTCAATCAATCTAATAAAAAATGTATTATGTCATATATATAAGTCATAATACTCTATATATCTTATAAAAAAATAAATTCCTAATAAAGAATATATTGAAAATTCTAAAAGAAAAAATATTACCATTAAAATTCACTAGTGACACACAATAAATTTTCTCTAAAAATGTTTCATTATTGATCCAAGATTAGTTAAGTAATTAAACACCCAAACATTTACTTTCACTAAAATATTCAATACATTACATAATCCATACAATATTAGTAAAATATCAATTATTAACCATAGAAAACACATATATATCTATAAATAATAAAAATTACATAAAAATTATATGGAAAGTAGTTGTAAATTAAAGTCCACATAAAATTCACCCACACATAATATTTATATTATCTCTAAGAAATCAGTGAGCCAAATTTTGTTGATGAAAGTATATCTCAATAATGAAAAATTAATACACCATAAAGAACTTATTTTAAAATATAATTTACCCCATCAACCCTTTCATGATCGCAAAATGACTTCCCTCTCAAAGTTAAATGGTTTTAGTGAAATTATGGATTCTTTTTTAACAAAAGTCATTGAAATTGAAAAAAATTGACACCCTTCAGTTTTCATCCAACTAGAAATATAATACTACTCATTTCATCCAACTTAATAGATACCCACAATTTAATAGAGAATAAATAAGATGAACAGAGTGTTTTTATTGGAATAAGGATGAAAAAGAGTGAATGATTAACCCATGAATTAGTAAAAGAATAAAGAATTAAATTTATAATCTAGGTTAGTATATTCATTTCATAACCTGTTTGGATTCATATATTATGAGTTTAACTCAATCCAAAATATTCAAGTACAATAGTCATTGTTTGGAATACTCCTAAAATTTTACTCAAAAGAATTTTTTAGGAGGTAAATTAAATGGTCATACCTATTACATATATAGGGTAATATACTTTAACCACCTCATTATTTCAAAATAAAAATCAGAAATCACAAAAACAATTACCTACATAAATTTCTAATTGAAACTAAACTAAAAAAATAAAAAATTAATATGAAATTTGATTAGTATAATCATTGAAGCATTGTTCAACACATTGAAATACCGATCTTTTAATTTCCATGTAACCTGATGTTAAAGACTTATATTTTTCATCTGGTGAATATACAAAAATTATTTAATAGAGAATAAACTTGCTCAACCTAATTCATGTATGCGAATAATAATTAAAATAATGAATAATTAATCCATCCATCTATAAAAGAAAAAAGAATAAAACGATCAATTGGGAGTCAGATTTTTATTTTACAACCCATGTGGATGCATGTCTTATGATTTTAACTAAAATCAAGAAGTTCAAGGCTAAGGATAATTGTAAGAAAGGCTCTAAAACATTTAACCATTTTTTTCATGTTTCTAATTAAATGATTATGTAAATTAATTCCAGAGGTTTATAAAAATTTGCTGCCTTAATGTGGAAATACATCATTGGTCAGTCATTTACCTGAAATATTGTTTTTATCCAAATTAAATTCCATAACATGTACTAGTTTAGTGAGAAAGTATGGGGTCGGTCCACAGGGAAACAAAATTGGAATTTTATGTTTCTTGAATAGACATCTGTTGGCGAAGATTCTGAATTTGAACATGTTTGGTTGGTTCATTGGAATTGGCCTCAAAAGGTAACTAGTTACTAGATCTTTTCGAATTCATTACCGATTAGTAATGAAACTGAAGATTACATAAAACCAAATTTTAATGAATAAAAACGAAAATGTGTTGGGGCTGGGTATTCGTGTGGGACATTAAAGCCTTATTCCATTTTATGTTGTATAGTTCATAGTAACCCACATTTCTGGGTTTCATATGTGTTGGAACACCCTTGGTTCGGTGATTTCTGATCAAGCCGGTAAAAATAAATTCCTTTGTCTGGAAATTGCTTTCTACTAACTCTTAGTATAGGAACAACCCTCTAGAAATGAAAAGGATATCCAATGGTTATGGATATTCTTGTTGTAGTTCTCCCAAAGAATCCTGGAAACTCCATTCTTGGTCTGATATGGATGTTTCCAGTGAAATAAAATATTGAAGTGCTGTGAGAATTAGGTGAGAGATCCTGAAAAAATACAAGAATATAGAAAATGGTTCTAGAGAACCCACATTTTCCACAGCCCTAACACAAGGGGGGGGGGTTAGGTACACATGATTGAAATAGTAAGAAACATACTAAAATGAATCATAGAATTCATTACAATAGAACTAAAAGAACAATCAGAAGTACAATCATACTAGGACAAAACATGTTCCCTAGAAAAAATATATCTTCTCCACCCTCTAGTGTCACTCCATCCCCCTTGTCTATATTCTACCTTCATACCCTTTACTCCTTAGGGTCTCCTTGGTCAAAAAGGAACATTCCCAATTATCCAAAATCAAGCATCAAAGATAATCCAAGGTCAAGGAGTTGTTGGAAATTTGTATTTCAAAAAGAAGAATGTTGCAGTGGTATACTCGGTTTGGGCGCACGGTTTGGTAAAATTGGCGCCAACCGTGCCAGAGATACTGTTTCAAATCCTTCTTCCACACCATTTGGGCCCAGGATTTGATAAACAATGTTCCAACCTTGCGATAACGTCTGTCTTGAATCTTCGAACCGCACCATTTTCTTCTGGATGGCCCGCACGGTTTGGTAAACTTTGTGACAACTGTGCAGGCCTTTCTGTCAGTGGAATCTCCTCCCACATGGTTTGCAAACATTTTGGATAAACCATGAGGATACCATGTGGGTCATCAATGCCTTTTAAATTCATCAATTTTCCATTATTCAAGTCAAGTGGTTGATCCAAATTACTCCCTTACAGCATAATCATGGCAAAAAGGGTCCTTACGCCTCCAATTCCCTTAACAATCTCCAAACATCAAATAATCCATGATTTATCCTTTGGTGACTGAAAAACCAACCAAGATACATTATCATTATGAAAATCATGTAAAAACCGTCCACAAAATTATTTATAGATATTAGACCATGTGGAATTCTTTATCCACAACAATGCATCAAAATCCCCCACACATGATTGGTTGTTTGTCCTCAAACAAAATCATAGAGAATCATAACCAAGGTTTCACCAAAGAGATAGGTAGAAATATCACAGATTACAACATTTAGGTGAATATTAATTTTGAACAAATTACCATTAAAAATTAAATCATTCATACTTCATGGATTCCCACGTCTATGATGTTAGCCAACAAAGTATACTGACTCAAAAATAGTTAACCATTCAATTATAAATCATTTTTTCTTAAAAGTGTGTTTTCCCTTCATCATTCTAATAGAGTCCCTACCTCCATTTTCATCTCATTATACACTCAGACTAGCTAAGACCATGTTTCATCATCACCAAATGGCGGGCTATCACTTTTATAGGTCACACACCATCATTGACTTGTATTGCTTGGAAATGATGAAAGGTCATCAAAATTATTGGGAATGGCTTTACATATCTCAAAATATATTATTTTTCTTTGTAGTGGTGTGAGATACTAGCATCAATTTTTTTCCAATATGATCATTACAATACAAGAAGAAATTGTTTGATCATGTCAACAGTTCATGAAATTAAAACCGCTTAATATCCACTAGTGCAGAAACAACAATTCCCAAAACCTCACCTCTCCTTATGCACAATTCATCTTCCTCTATAAGGATTTTCTCAATTCGAATTACTCCATAAAAAATCATCTTTAAATAGAATGGTTTTTCTAAATGATTGACTAAATGCTCCTTTTCAAGTATTACAATGTTTATTCACATCACAAATGACGTTCGATAATCTGGACCTTTAAGCCCCTTTCAGAGATAATTTCCAAAATTCAGTTTTAGCTAATTGGTATAATCCCAGGACATCTATAATAGCCCATTAGATGAACCTAAGAAAATATGCTACCCAAAATATTTGGCCAATCAATTAATCAAAATGGGGTGCCAATTAAGGGCACCCTCCTCGACACTTAAAATCAAACATGGTCTCCCGTAAAGGTAATAATGTAGATAAGGGTGGGAAAAGAAGCATGAATATGGAGGGACAATGAAAAATGGAAAATGTTAAAAGTGAAAATATCCCCTTAGTCATGGTACGTGTGAAAATCAGGTGGCAGGCGAGATCATGATGACCAAAAAAATGGTTGGCATGGAACTGATGAAACAACTGCTGGAAAAAAGAACGATACAAGTGATGATGGGAAAAGCAGTAACAGTAGTAGGAAAGGAAAATCACAACACACATGGACACCAAAGCAAGAAAAAAAATCACAGAATAGAAGACAGTACAAGACAGTTCAAAGGAACACCAAAAGGACAATGTAGGATAACAGGAAACAACATCCGGTCAGGGAACTTAGGCATCAAAAAAAAGAACGTGCAGTGGAATCCCAGGTCAGATCTGCGGTAGGCGGAGGTAGGTCCATGGGATCAGTGGGATTAGAGGTAGTAGAATGACCACCCGTCGTAGTGCCAACTCCCAATATATAATAAGATGTAGGTTGGTGTGGAAAAGTTTCATATAAGGTGGGAGTCTAATGATCGCACAAGTTAAGGCCCTCCACCTCCATCCTCATCCGCTCAAGCTACTAGTGGAAAATCAAGTATTGGTCATGCTAATTAATCTAGAAGAGGTCTGGGTCAGCGTAAGGTGTTCCCTATATGGTGGGGTAGAAAGGATAGGGCGGGTAAGATGGAGGCGACCCAGACGGGTGAGTGGTGTCAGTAGAAAAATCATGAAGCCCCTGGGATGTGAAGTGGTCGGAGGCCGTAGGCTCAGCAGGTTACTCCTCTATAGCCAGGACCTCATGTAGTGGTGCATCTGGGTCGGCCCTAGAAATTGCCCATAGGTGGATTCGTACACCGTCAAGATCCATCATTCTCATCTGGAAGAAAATAGTAATATCAAAATAGGGCTCGACTGGTAGTTCCAGGAACTCCACTGCATCATACCGATGGTGCAGCCGATCTGCCAAAAGTGTGATGAAGGGGCCACCAAAACACCACCCTTTGGCTTGGTGAACAACTATTGCAAATATTGAGTGAAGACGTATTCCAGATTGATGGCATTTCCCATCACTATAGATTCCAAAATCAACAAGTCTCGTGTGCTCACTGTGCCTTGTCTATCCGACTCGGCCGTAAAACAAGCACTAATGATCTGATGGAGGACTCGGTGGATAGGTTTTATGAATCTGGAGGCCTTGGCAGTCTGCAGGACGTAAGGGTCTCCTGTGCCAACAGTGGACCAGAAGACCTGGGCTGGGGTGGGATCTCATTCCAATGGGGTTAGGAAATATGTGTCACTATAGATGTACTCTCTATCAAATAATCCAATGAGGATAGTGAACTCACTCAATCGGATGTTGTGCCACTGGTTCGTGAGACAGAATGTGACGTCAGCGGAAACCTCAATGGTAAAAAACTTACCAGTTGCAGTGTAGCACTCTTGACAATGGAACGTGGCCCCAAATTTCAAAACTATATCTTTATAAATGGGTTGATGATCCGCCAAATCTTGAGTGAGATTGACCTGGGAAATATACATCTGGAGCTCCTCTGTGATGCCCAGAGATTAAAGATGTTCCAAACAAAACTCTTGGTGAGGATTGACCTCACAATCTGATAGGATATGTTATCTCATAGATTCCTCCTTTTTAGTAAACATGACCCGGGGGCCATGGGTGGAGCATGAGCCAGGGGCCCAGTCTCTTTTGGATGTTGACATGGAAGTTAGTGTTGGGGTTTTTGGTTTTGGGCACTTGTAGTAGAAAACATAAATACAACATACATACTATCACGACAAGTAGAGATAGAAATATGAAATTTCTAAAGTGCAAAGAATACAAATCCTACAGCAAATCCCATTTTGGAAATTTAGGTTTTGAAAACACATATTCAGTGAAAATCATTATGGAACGTGTGTGTGATGAAAAATCAGTGGAAAAACAAAAGAGAAGAGGTGGAGTGAATAGCCCAGAACAAAGAAGAAGAAAAGAAAAGAAAATAGGAGTGGGAGAGTTTTCTTTGAAAAACCTTATGGAAAGAGAGGGAGAGAAAGGAAACAAAATCAAGAGAACGGGGAAGAATAATGAAGAATGCAGAAAGAAAGAATACCTTGGAGGGAGTTCTAGCAAGGGAACCTAGCTGGAGGAGAGGAGGAAGAGGAGACGAGGAAGAGGGGAGCCACACATTTTGGAGCAGGAGGAGGAGGGGCACCGCATGGATGGAAGAGGGGGTGGTGGAATCTAGTTTTTTATAAAAAAAATCGGGATGTAAGTGGCCGCACAGTTTGGGCGCAGGGTTTGGTAAACCGTGTGCTGACCATGCGCAAGCCACTTCATGGGGGGTCCAAGGGGAATGGTTAGGACACAGTTTGGTCAAACCGTGAACCTACAGTGCGGCTGGTTCTTTGTGATGTATTTTTTGAAAATTTCCCCTTTTAAAATTAAAACTCACCCTTTTCATTAAAATCATTGTTCCCTTTATGATGATAAAAGAAATTTTGAGATTTGACATTGAAATTGCAATACTCTCATTTGATGAAATTCCATATGATACCTTGTCTTGGAGTGAGAGTCATACACTATAATACACAAGAATAGAAAAGTACACTAGCATGCAGTCCTAAGCACACTCAAACAAAAAAAAAACATTTGGATGGATTTTTTTTCAATATGCTGGGTTACCTCTCGGGCAGTGGTACGTTTTATGTCTCGAGTTCAACCTACCGGGGCCTTGAGCTATCCCAATTGCATGGTGGAAAATTTTCCCACCATGTCCTCCATGCTATAGTAGAGTTTTAGGCATTGCCCAATAACTTTAAACATTTTCCCATCAATGCCAGCCACTTCCACCGCTCCATGGGGGAAAACAGTAATCACCTTGAAGGGTCCCGACCATCGAGACATTAACATTCTTGAGAAAAACATTATATGCGAGTTAAAAAGTAAGAATTTATCATCTGTATGGAAGGATTTTCGCCAGATCATTTGTTCAAGGACTACTTTTATCTTCTCGTTATATAATTTTTCATTCTCATAGGCCTCCTGCCTAATCTCATCAAGCACTGTTAATTGGAATTTCTCTTTTCCTTTGTAGCCTTGAGATCATAGTTAAAGGATTTGACAGCCTAATAGGATTTATGCTACATATCCACCGGTAAGTGGTAGGGTTTCCCATAGTCTAATCGAAAAGGATACATGCCCAAGGGTGTCTTGAAAGCTATCTGGTAGGCCCATAACGCATCATCCAGTTTCTTGGACCAATCCTTCCTTGATGCGCCCATCGTTTTCTCCTGTATTTGTTTTAGCTCATGGTTTGATACCTCTACATGACCACTGTATTGCGGGTGGTAGGGAGTCCCGTAGTTGTACTTGACTCCATACTTTAAGAGCACATTTCTCATAAGTGTGTTGTCAAAATGAGTTTCGCGGTCGCTAATCAACACCCGCGGGGTCCCAAACAGACTGAAAATATTTTTCTTGAGAAAAAGGATGACAACATGAGCAGTATTATGAGTTTTTTCCACTACCTCTACCCACATGGAATCATTTTCAACACATTCTAGAATGTACGTCTGCATAAAGGATGGGGGAAACAGACCCATAATGTCGATTCCCCATATATAAAAAATTTCATCTTCAAGTACCGGGTCTTGCAGTATCTCTACACGACGGCTGACATTTCCCGTCTGCTGGAATCGATCACAGTAGGAGACAAAATGACGTGTTTCCTTTGCATGGTCCGCCATAATAAACCTGATTGTGAAACCTTGTTAACTGTTCGATCTGTCCAATGATGTCCTCCTATCAGAGTAAAGTGAATGAATTCTAAAATACATTGAATCGAATCCTACAGGATGAAATGTCAGATTATTCCATCGCTGCATGAGCAGAGAAGCATGGGGTATTCCCAGAAATACCGCCATACCTCTAACAAAAATTGGTTCCTCTGATTAAATGAGAAGTACGTGTGGACAACTCATCCTTCTATTTAATTTTCAAAATCTGCGAACCATCGTCGAGGTGGGACTCTAACGGAAAATAGATTTTCATCAGGAAAGACTTCCTTGATCTCCCGGTCTTTTTCTCTCCCTATGTGTGGTAGCTCCATCCGGGAGAGATGAGCAGCCACCACATTCTCACTACCCTTTTTGTCTTTAATTTATAAGTCAAACTCCTACCGAAGGAGCACCCAACGGATGATCCTTGGTTTGGTTTCCTTCTTATTCAGCACAAACTTCAACGTGGCATGGTCCGTGTAGACCACAACTTTCAAAGGCACCAAGTAAGAGTGGACTATGTCAAATGCAAAAACCATAGCTAGATTTTCCTTCTCTATGGTGGTATAATTTATTTGTGCTTCATTTAATGCTCTGCTGGAATAATATATCGGTCTGAAAATATGATCCATCCACTATCCAAGTGCTTCCACCACAGTATAATTGCTCTCGTTGTAGATAAGTTCAAACTACTCCTCCAAATTCAGAGCGATCATGGTGGGTGTGATGACCAATTTTTCCTTCAAAATTTGGAAGGCTTCAATGTATTTATCATAAAACTCAAAAATTGAATCATTGGATAGTAGATTAGTTAAAGGATGAGAAATATTAGAAAAGTCCCTGAATAATATTTGATAAAAACCTACATGCCCCAAAAATCACCGAATCGCTCAGACAGATGTGGGAATGGGAAACAACAAGATAACTTCAATGTTAGCTGGATCCACCTGAATTCCATACATATACATATGATGACATAGCACAATTATATGTTATTCCATAAAATGGAATTTCTCCCAATTCATAACCAATTTTGTGTTCCCACATTACTCAAGCACCAGCTCTAGATTTTTCAAATAAGTGGTAAATGACTTCCCATATACCGAGAAGTCATACTTGAAGACCTCTATAAAGTGCTCTACCAGATCATGGAATATGGATTGCATGCACCTATGAATGGTGGCTGGACCATTACACATTCTGAATGACATGCGGCGGTAGGAGAATGTTTGATACCGACAAGTAAAGGTTCTCTTTACCTGATCCTCCAGAGCGATAGAGATCTAGTTATATCCTGAATAACCATATAAGAAACAATATAATTCATGCCCCACCAATCTTTCAAGCATCTGATACATGAATAGAAGAGGGAAATGATCTTTCCATGTGGTATCATTTTACTTCCGGTAATCGACACAAACCCACCATCCTGAGAATGTTTGGGTCGGGATGAGCTTGTTCTTTTCATTGGTCACTACCATGATTCCTCCCTTCTTCGGCACCACTTAGAGAGGACTCACCCATGGGCTATCGATGAAGGGGTATATAATACCAGCATCAAGTAATTTGATCAACTCATTATTAACCACATCTTTCATGGGGGTTTCAGTCTCCGTTGTGGTTGGTGAGATGCTTTTTCCCCTTCCTCCAAGAGTACCTTGTGAGTGTAGATCTTGGGGCTTATATCCTTAATGTCAGAAACTGTCCAAACAATGGCATGTTTTTGCCTTCGGAGGACATGAAAAGGAGCCTCTTCTTGACCTTTCGAGAGTGATGTGTTTAGGATCACTGGAATTTTATGTTCCTATCCCAAGTAACCATACATTCGCGAGGAAGGTAGAGGTGTTAACTCAAGCTGGGGAGGCTTGGTAATGGACAGTACGATAGGCTCAACCCCAGCTCACTCTAAAAAATCTAGAACAATTTCCCTTTTCCAGTAATGGCCACCTTTGAATTTAATAAAGCATACTTCCTCCAAATTTTCTTCAAGGTGTTCATCCTCTAGAAATAATTCTTTGCTGAAAGAATATGATTGCATATCACCTTCATCTAGGTTGAATTACACAACCATTGTTTTCAAAGCACAAAAATCCTCTTGCTCCATCAGAAAAATTTGTTTCACTGCTTCCAGGATATTTTAAGAAACATTCTCATAACTAATTGGAAAGATAAGATCGCCTTGGTGAACAAAAATTAACACCTATCTGGTATCCCGAAAGGGTCTTACAAGAATTTTGGATGCCTCTTGGCCTTCTTCCATATCGAGGATAATAAAATCTTCTAGTGGAATCTACTTCCCCACTTTAACCAATACGTCTTCCAACATCCCCTGGGGTATTTAATAGAACGATCAGCTAATTGGAGTGACACTCGGGTTTTATTGAGATCTTTCACCCATAAATTCTTCATTACCCCAAAGGGCATTAGATTAACACTCTCCCCCAAATCAAAAAGGGCTTTACCAAACTCACATGGAGTAATTGTACAAGGGATAGTAAAGCTTCCCGGATCTTGAATCTTAGGAGGGAGAGTATATTGGACAACCTCTGAACATTCCATGGTAAAGGGAATGGTGCCCAAGTCATCCATTTTCCTTTTTTTGAAAGAATTTCATTCATAAACTTCATGTAGGTGGGATTTTGACTTAATACCCCGAAAAAGGGGATTTTTATATGAATTTTCTGGATGATCTCCATGAATTTGGAAAATTTCTGGTCCAACTTCATTTGTTTCATCCTTACTGTATATGTCACGGGAGGCTCATATGCATTGATCACTTCTTTAACCTTATACTATGGGACTTCTGGTTGTTTATCCTTCTCATGTCTTGGAGAAGATTCCTCAGCTACAACTTCTTCACCTGATTATGTGGAATGGTTTGATGTTGGGGCACCCTAACTCATAGTGACCATTGGTGTTAGCTCCTTCCTACTGCGTAGAGTAACAACATTTGCCTCCTCCCATGGTTTTTTCTCTGTGTTTCCCAGTAGTGTACTGGGCTGTCTAAGGGACAACTGATTAGAATTCTGCCCAATCTGGTTCTCGAGGCTTCGGATTGACGCCTCCTGGTTTTGAAATCATGTCTCAGCAGTTGTTATGAATTTGGACATCATTTCCGCTATCCTTATGGGAGGTTTCTGCGGAGTTTGTTGGGAATATTTTGGTGGAGGTGGCTGTCTCAATGGTTGGGTAAGACAAGGGTTTTGATACCCTTGTTCCTGATATGTTACCTGCTATAATTGGTTACTCTATTGCTTCCTTGGGTACTGATATTAGAACTGTTGTTGCCTGTAACATGGTGGTCTTTGTGGTCGGGGCTAAGGATATTGTTGCTGCTGCCCCATCCTTTTTTTTGATTTTCATGCCACCCCAGGTTCTGGTATTGAGGGTAGCTATTGGGTCATATGTTCTATGCAACATAATTGACCTCACTAGTTGAGGCTCCAACATTAGCCCATGGGAACTCGCCCATGGTATGGTTGTCACCACAATCACCACATGTTGGTGAACTGATATCTTGAACTTTTAGATTCAAAGTGTCAATATTCTTTGAGATGACATCAAGTTGAGCCGCAAGCATGGTGGTGGATTCAATATTAGGCATGCCCCTTTTCTGAGTACCTCTTTCAGAATGCCACTGAAAGCTATTGGAAGACATGTCTTCTAACAATTCTAACAACTGTTTAGAAGACTTTCTCATGACTGTCCCTCCTGTAGATGCATCTACCACATACACTGTGTTAATAGTGAGACCACCATAAAAAGTATATACTTGCATCCATAATGGCAATCTGTGGTGTGGTCACTCCCTAATAATCTCCTTAAATCGTTCCCATTACTCATACAAAGATTTCGAGTCATGCTGCTAGAAAGTATGATTTTCCTTTCATAATGCGACCGTCTTCGATGGTGGGAAAAGTTTTGATAAAAAGGCTTGAGCCAATGCCTCCCATGTTTGTAAATATTGCTAAGGAAATCCCATGATCCAGTCCTTTGCCTGGTCCCTTAGTAAGAAGAGAAACAGTCTAAGGTGGATGGAATCATCTGATACACCGTGGTACCGGAAAGTGTCACAAATCTCCAAAAAGATGGAGAGTTGAGAATTGGGGTCTTCACTCGACAAACCACCAAATTGAATGGTATTCTAAATGAACTGCATTGTTTCTTGCTTGATTTTAAATTGTTGGGCCTGCAACGATGGCCTGACTATTCCGATGTCCGCTCCCTGAATGGAGGGTAGTCCATATTCTATAAGAGTCCAGTGCAGCGGCGCTGGTTCCTGTGGTGACTGGGGAATAAAATTTTGTTGACCTTTGAGGGTAATAAGCCTGCATGTTCTGAGGAAAAAGGGGGGTTGCTCCCGCTGCATGTATTGTCTCTACGGTGGCTTACCGAACCCTAACACAAATTGAGCAGGTGGCCGCTATTGGTTCCGTGGAAAGTACTCCATATAATCCCTCGGTGGATTCAGATGCTTCTCTTCATCACCTCCCCTTGGTCAACTCCCTTCGATAACAAATGGCTGCCCAATGGCTTGGAGAACCCCCGGTTCTTCATACTAAAAATCCACGGGATCATCTGTGTTGTGATCACCCATAAGTGTATGATGTCACCTAGACAACCTCAATTTGATTTCGAGGTCTATAGGGTGTAACTGTGATGACTCGGCAATCTGGGAACGAGTGATGTGACCACTCATATACTATGGGCCTACAAAAAGAGACAAAACACCCAGCATAAAAGGAAAAAATAGTTGAAAACATAAATGAGATGAAGAAAAAAAATTTTAGAGTATTTTTAATTTTTATTTTCACAAAATAATCCCAATTCAGTTAACCAAAATGATCGTCTATTTTCCCTGGCAACGGTGCCAAAATTTGGCTGGTTATTTACCTGAAATATTGTTTTCATCCAAATTAAATTCCCTAACATGTACTAGTATAGTGAGAAAATGCGCGGTCAGTCCACAAGAAAACGAAATTGGAATTTTATGTTTCATGAATTAATGTCACTTGGTGAGGATTCTGAATTTAAACACGTTATGTGGGTTTATTGGTACTGGCCTCAAAAAGTAACAAGTTACTAGAGCTTTTCTAATTCACTACCGATTAAATATGAAACTAAATATTACTTAAAACCAAATTTTAATAAATAATAAGGAAAATGTGTCAGGGATGGGCATTCATGTGGGACATTAAAACCTTATTCTATATTTCATTGTATTGTTCATATTAACCCACATTTCTGGGTTTCTTATATGTCGGTACTCCTTTAGTCCTATGAGTTCTGATCATGTCTGTAGAAATCAATTCCTTGTCCTGTCAATGACTTTCTACTGACTCTTAGCGTAGAAACCACCCTCTAGAAATGACAAGGATAACCAATGGTCCTAGATACTATTTTCGTAATTCTCCCCATGATCCCTAGAAAATCCATTCTTGGTCCGACATGGATGATTTCAGCGATATAAAATATAGAAGTGTTGGGAGAATTAGGTGAGAGATCATGAAAAAATACAATAATAGAGAAAATTGTTCTAGAAAACCCGCATTTTTTCCAGCCCCAACACAGGGGGGTCAGCTACTCAGGATTGAAAGAGTAAGAAACTAACTAAAATGAATCAGAGAATTCATTACAGTAGAATTGAAAGAAAAAATAGAAGTACAATCATATAAGAACAAAACAAGTTCCCCAGAAAAAAATATCTCTTCTCCACCCTCAAGTTTCACTCAATCCCCTTCTCAGTATTCTCCCTTCATCCCCATTACTCCTAAGGGTCTCCCCAGTCAAAAAGGGCCTTTTCCAATTTTCCAAAAGAAAGTATGAAAGAAAATCCTGGGTCAAGGAGTTGTTGGAAAGTGGTAAATCAAAAAAAGAAGAAATATGTAGTAGTATGCGCTGTTTGGGCACACGGTTTGGTAAATTGTGCGCCAACCATGCAAGAGATACTGTCTGAAATCCTTCAGTCGCACTATTTGGGAGCATGATTTAATAAACCATGCACCAACCAGGCAAGATCTTCTGCCTTGAATCTTTGAATCACACGATTTTCTTCAGGATGGCCCGCACTGTTTGGTAAACCAAGTGACAACCGTGCAGGTCTTTCTGTTAGCAGAATCTCCTCCCACACGGTCTTCACACAGTTTGGATAAACTATGCGGCTACCATGTGGGTCATATCTATCTTTGAAATTCATTAATTTTCCATCCCTTATGTCAAGTGGTTGATCCAAATGACTGCCTTCCATCATAATCAGGGGAAAAAAGGTCCTTACGCCTCCAATTCCATTCTGAATCTCCAAACATCAAAGAATCCACGATTTAACCTTTGGTGACCTAAAAACCTATCAAGATATATTATCATTGTGAAAATCATGTAAAAAACATCCATAAAACCATTTTATAGATATTAGACAAACCGGAAATACCTTATGCCCAACTGTGCATCAAACATTCAAATTTAAGAACAATTGTCCCAAAAAAGTGTTAATTTAAAATCAAGTATAATCATATATCAAATTTTTTTATCACTTATGATGTGTAAAATCTTTGAAGAATAACTCAACTCATAACCCCCCCAACCTCAATCTAAAAACCCATCATTGTATATAATATTGAATCCAATGATGGAAAAGATTTAAAATTCAAGTGTTTGAAAATATTTTCAAATCAATAGTGATAAGTGTTTTTTAGTTGGTTTTAATAAAAATCAATGAACTTACATTCCCCCAATAAAAAATTAAATCTTTCAAATAGATGGACCACTTGGATACACTATAGCCTTTTCAACACAATGAAAAATAATTTTGTAGTATACTTGTTTAAATATTATATTCTATAATTACATTCCAATGGGTAAAAGATTAACATGAATGACCAAGACTTGCAATAATATGATCATCTATATAATTGAAAATATAAAAACTCATTTTTCAATTAATTACAGCCCCCAACATTACATTAAAATCATACATATATCATTTTCCCCAAAACAGCAATCCTAAATTTCAAAACTGATGAGAAGAATTTTAATAAAGTAATTTGAAAATTAAAAAAAAATAGATTATATATTCATTAAATTCATTAAATATAATTCTAGATTTTTATCTTTGCAATGTCCCTTTGGATTATCATATTCCACATCCTATAATATAAATAGTTTAATATATGTTTAATTAATTTATGGTTAAAGAAATTGAGAAAAACAATGTTTGAGTAAAGGGTGGTTGATTCAACATTTCATCAAAATATACCTTCTATTTCTCCATGAAAAGGAATGATTTTCTGCTCCTATATGTTGTGTAATCGAATATCATTGACACTTACAAAAATAAATTCCAAACTACATATTTTGTTTTCATAGAGACCACAAAATAATTTCCAATGAAAATTTAAATGGATGAATTTTATTGCAATTTAATGTAGTAAAAATTTTGTTTAAAACATCCAAAAACATAATAAAAATATATATTTTTAAGGGTTATATACAAATATTCAGATTTGTTTCAAAACTATTTTCAATAATCATTTACATAAGATAGTTAATCATCCATCATTGGATTCCCAAATTTAATTTAACAAGATAAAAATATATAAAAAAGTGAACATAAATTATTTCAATTGAAACCCCATTTTATTTTAAATAAAAATAGAAAAATCATGTATATCTATTATTTTTTTCATTATATTATTCCATGAAAGAAGAAAACTAAAAAAGAAAAAAGTAATAAATAACCCCTTCCCCCAAAACATAATATATATCATGTAATAAAAAATTATAACATATAATGATTTCAGGTTGATAAGATAAAAAGAATATATTATTTTCATATAGTATAAAAAGATGACAATTTTACTCAAATAGTTGATGCACTACCCATTTATTTCGCAAAGAGAAATAAATAAATTATTTAATTAAAGGAATCAAGTGGATAAAAAAAGAGAAAAGGAAATTATTTGGATAACCCCCTAAGGCGTGCTATATTTTTACAATCCACAACTAGAAAGTAATGTTGTAATCCCCAATCTAATGGTAGAATGGTTTCATTCGAAAAAACAAAAAGATATTATTCAATCTATTCTTAATTCATTGAAACAAGATTTTATTATAGCGTACCACTTTTACATCTTGAATTAAATACTCCACATTAAAATTATATAACTTGTGGAGTATTAGAGAGATGAATAATATATATGGTTACTTCCGACTCTTCTTCTCTTTTAGGGATATATTTCTTTAGTTATGACAATTTAACTCAATTATGTTGATTTTCTTCTTGTTTGGCCTACATAAATAAAACTTAATTTACAAATCTCTTTGTATCATCATCCTTTTTTATATTATTGAACAAATCTGAAACCACACTTTTTCTTCAAGGACTCTAAAATTGGACTTTTCAATAAAATAGTGTGTTGTAGGTTCTCTTAACTCGTACATTAATAATCACCTTTTTCAATCTCCACGAAATATAAAGGATTAGTAGATTTTAAATACAATTATATATAAATAAAATCATGGTAAACTTTTTTTTATCTAAAAGTATATATTTAAATAAAAACATACAATATTCTATAAAATAATTATCTCCCTAAAAAACATCATTTTGTTCTCCAATAATCAAAAATAGTTTCGGGAGCATTCCTTGTGGTCCATTAAGGTATTCAGCCTCCACTAAACACTCTCAAGGTAACCCACATCCGATTTGGTATCCTCTAGAATAAATTGGTGGGTCTTTACCATAAGTACAACATATCTATATTTTAAATGATAATTGAAAAACTAATTACATGAAAATTTGATCTATCTAAATCTATAAATTAATCATTCCTCTAAAAAAGAACCATCTTGTTCCCTTTAAATAGGTATCTTATATTTCTATCACTCAAAGTGATACTCAGTATATTTATACTATAGTAAGGACATGTTATAAATGGGAACAAAATATTCAAATTTTGTCATCTCATACTCTTAATCAATTTCATATTTATATCCATCTCTTGTTTTTTTTGAATCAACCTTTCTCTGCTAATGTTATTGAATTGAATTGGCATCTTGTGCAATGAGATTTAATGTTCTCTGGGATGTGACCAGAACTTATTCAGTGAAAATTTTCCCCTATTTCCCTCACTAAAAATCCTGAAATTCTACTATGAAATCACAGAATGCATTATCTAGTGCGTAACATAATATTTACAATAAATTATAATTTGCAGAGCCCAATACTATTTATCGAATAAATAAAAGAATGGTGAAACCTTAATAAAAATGGACCTCCATAGTAATTAAACTATTTTTTATATATATTTATCATTTTAATAATGAAATTTACATTTATATTCTCCAAAGATATTGTATAATGGATAACTATGGGTCATTATCAAGGAGGCAACATGTTTATCCTATTTTTCCTTTATATTCATTTTTTTAATATTTGTTATAAGATAAACTCAAAAATAGAAACAATGATGAAAAAAATGATAACAAAACTAATTAGTGAATAATAAGGATATGGAGACAAGGTGAAGGAAAATAAATTTAGTGAGGAACATGACCATTCCTATGTAGATTTACTATATACTACCTAGAACTGACAATCTAAATAATTTTAAACCTCAAATATCATTCTCAATCAACTCTTGATTGATGTATTGACTCACAAATTCATTCAGCAGAGAAAGTAACTCACATGCAATGAATGAATCCTATTCTATGAATGTCTCTACAAAAATTGAAAAAAAACCCCCAATAAAACCACCTCAGTCACAAATATATTCTAGACTAATGTGATCTTCATTAGATCAAAATTAACTCAGCCTCTCATATATAATCTATAAAGAAAAATAAAGATTAGGGGGGAAATAATTAAGTGAAAATGAGTAGAAAAAATTTATAAGGGGTTTTGTAGTGAAATATATAAATCACCAACACCTTTATCCAAACATAATGAAGAGGGTAATGATTCACATGATTTTATAATGTCTAGGTTGATTCGAGTTTAAATTACTAGTACTAGACTCATGGGTTATCCCTTTATTGTGAAATATTAAGAATCAAAAAGGGAGATTAACAAAAAATATTTATAGAACCGAAGTCATAGTTATAGATAGATGTGGTAGAAATATTCCACGACAAAAATATTCGAATCCTTAATTTAATGAAAAATTTGGAAAAAAAAAATCAAAAACAATTATAAGAGGCATTTTCACCCACATGCAATACTCTAAATTTGAATTCTGGATTCTCTAAATAAATTCTAAAGTGGATCTAGAAAAACTAATATACAGAAATTATAACATCCCCAAATGAACATAGTTATGGATCTTTTTACTATGAATATTAAAAAATATCTCATCTCAATTCATCCATCACATGATTCCATTAATTCCTCAATTATTCTATGTCACTTATTATTATTATTAATTATTTAGAATAAATTTTATTCATAGGAATTTAAGAGTCATCTAATAGTTCTATCAACATTAAAATTATATTATTTTATATCTATCAGGAAACTGTATATCAGGTTGCACTTTATATAATTTGAAAATCAACTCATCAGTATTGGAATCTTCTAGAGAAATTCAGTAGGTCAAAAATGATTTAATAGATGGGGTTTGGTATCATTTTCATACCTTTATCCTCCATCATTGGAATTCCTCTCCAGAAGACCTTCCAAAACCACCCACTCATACAGATCAACAAGCTCATCTGGATTAAGACTCATGGATAAAATATTGACTAGTTGGAGTGTATTTTATTGTGAACCCATATGTGGTGCATTCCAGAATCCTAAATCAATTTTCAAAATTAACCTAAAAATATAACTAATCCAAAAAATGAAATGTTTCCAATCTCTATCTCAACATCCAATATAACCTCTATTTGAACTATCTAGCTCCATGAGTTTTATATCCATTTAGTATCGACATCAGAATTGATTGTCAAAAGGTTAGTTAGACATGATTTTTTCCAAGTTATTTATAGTTCCTCTCAATGAGGTATAATTAATTGACTTCAATACTAGATCATTATTCAAACAAAGTCTTCTTCATGCCTAGCAGCTACATGTTATTTAACATAGACATAAATAATCAGTCATCAATCATTACAGTTAGGTTTTTTCTCTATAATCTGAGTAGGTTTAACCATCATCAAATAAAAAACTATAGAATCAAAAATCATAGTTTATAAAGGGTCAAATTTAACATACATATGTTTGAAGTGATTAGGTGGTACCCATATGAAGAAGTATTTTGTTTATGACCACTAAGAGATTATCATCTAGGGGATGGAGAATTATTTTATGGCCATAATGAGGTGAAAATATCATATAAGAACATAATATAAGCCGATTTCGTAACCTTCAAAAATGTCTTATGGGAAGAATATTCTCCTCTTATAAGATCTTATAAAATTTCATATGAAAATACATTAGAATCTATGTAGTGATATCCAAAAATTTCTTATGCATTATATCAATACTCTAATATGGGGGATCTAAAAATATACTATTGGTATATCTTTGATCACCTTATAAAAATATATTTGAACATAATAATAAACTACACATAAAAAACTACAAAAATTAATTAAATATATTACTGATGGAGTTAAACTGATGTATTAAAATTCAATTAAGTCAAATTAATCTTTTTTCCATGAGGTATAAATATAATAAAACCTTTTAGATGCTATAAAGAAACTAATCCCATAACCTATTGTTATTGAAAAAATCCTCATAAAAATAAATTTTCATTAAAATTAACCAACAGAAAACAATAAATTTACTCTTAAAATATATGATTATTAAACCCTGTAATTGAGAAATGAAAACACCAAAATATTGATTAACAATTAAATTATCAAGGGATTACATTATGGAAAAAACATAATCAATTATCAGTCATTTCAAATTTTAAACTCTTTTAGATGAAAAAACCTATAAAATGTACTTGAAAATATTTTTCAAACATGAATCAATTAATGGAAACATATTATGTCAAAAGTTAACTTATACATCAAGCACAAATTATTCCAAGGAATATTTAAATAGAAACCAATAATCCATCATTCATCATCCCCAATTTTTTAGTTACTATTAGATAATGTATCCTTAATATAACTCCATGTATTATTTGTAACATGAAAATCCTAGATTATCTATTTTTATGTTTTTAATAGAAAAGTTTTTAATTTTATGATAAAAATCATTTTTTGAAAATAATTTGTTAAATATGATGATGTTTGTCATAAATTTTCAGGAGAATAAGTAATTTAAAAAGTAAGAATGTTTCCATATATTGGTTAAATAACATTATAAATAATTTATTATATTCTTTCATAATCTAAATGTTCGAGACAACAATATAATTTCATCATCCAATATTATTTGTACAATATTTATATAAATTTTGTCAATAAAAAGGATGGGATGAAATATTTTTCAAAAAATTTATCTAAATTTTTTTCAAGACAATCTATTCATTATGGAATTTGTGTGTGAAGGGGGAATGAGACTTCGAACAAAAATTCCAATCTGGTGTTTTTTATGAAAGAATCTAAATTCATATTTGTTTAATTTTGTTCAACAAAATCAGATATACAGGTGCAAGAGATTCTGCAGCTTAGTTTTCAAGAATAAAAATATATTTTATCAGATAATATATTTGTAAGAAACATTGGTTTTGAGAATTTTATACTCAAATGTAAAATATCTATAGTTTGTCAATGTAAATAGCCTAAATTTTTTCTTCTTATAAAATGTTTCCAAACATATAAAATTTGTTTTATTTGACACAACATCTTGAAAGGCATCTTGTAATAAGAGACGATGATAGTAAATAGTTTTAGATGTTTTTCAATGTGTATTCCTAGAAAATAATTCATAATTTATTTGAATTCAGTAGTTTTAAAATATTACAATCTAGATGAAAATTCTCTAATAATGTTTTCACAATCAAAATATAAATTCAAATGTATAAAATAAAAAAAATCGGACACAGAATTTTTTGGAAAGCTGGACGTATATGTTTCTATGTTTATATAGTATCATAAAATTTGAAAAAAATAAATAGTGTATCAATGAATTATAATTTATTTTCTATGTATATTCAATGTAAGTGAATTTAAATAGGTTAAAACTAGAATTTTGAGTCAAAATATTTTACTTGTAACTAAATATTTTGATGTACCAATAATGTATTTTATCATATTAAAAAAATCAGGAACATACAAAGGAATATATAAATATATATATATATTTATAAATTGATTCAATAGAAATAGATAGATAAATATGAAGATATTTGTTATAATATTCAGGTTATTTTTTATGAGTATCATTTTTAACTATTTTGTTTTTTTTATTTTTTGATTTCAAAAAAATGTTGTTTATTATAATTCAGTGGATTTATTCCATTATAAAAAAGAATCATCAAAAATAAATACAAAATAAGAACCATCAAGATGTTACCATAATTGTTTTATGAGAATAATAATTCATTTGGTGTATACATATTTTTCTATCTTATAGTTATTGGATAATGAAATGCTGATTAGCCAAACATTTACCAGGTCCATAAGATGTAGAATTTTTGTGAATAAAAATGATCATAGAGTAATTAATGAAATATGGTTAGACTTAATCAAATGGATATATAAAAATGAAGATGGAAATTTTTTTAATTATAAAAATATTTTTAGGAAATCATTTTCTCATTGAATTTTTAGATGGAACATTGTAATGATTTATATTGATTTAATTAATAATTTTTTAATTCAATTAGTTTTGCATATTATTGAGTTTAAATAACATCTAAATTTTAAAAAGTTTTAATAAAGTATTATTTTGAGTTTTTATAATGTTTGAATAAAATTCAAGAAGACTCTAATAGTTGAGAAGGGTCCTGTGAAATTCTAATTTGTGAGAAATTTTGTTTTGGAATTTGAATTAGTGGGGAAAAGAAATTTATTCCCACCATTTATACCCCTATGGAGCCTATATTATGGGTAGAAAAGTAAAATTTATTTTTTTTTATTCACATTGAAAAAATACTATACACTGTATAATTTTTGTAACAAGACATTTTCCAAAAAAACATCTATTTCAGGTTGAATAAAGATCCCATATACATGAATTACATAGTCTAATAATAATATTGGGCTTAGCTCATAATTTTTTAGAGTTATTCTATTATAAATTGAAACGAGTTTCTATAAATAAATCTAGATATATAAATTTGAAATATTTTTTAAACATAAATTTTTTGTGTATTGATTTTTTCAAATATAACATAACACACGCTATAAATATCATCATAGTTTAAGGAGGTGCATCCGATGGAGTGTACAATATAAATAAAGGAACAACATATAAACATTACTAAATGAGGATGTTATAAAAAACATCTTGGTGAACTTTTTTGAGAGCTAATTTAAAATTCTTTATATGTTTTTTTGGATTATTTTTTAACGAAAAACATTTTTATTATAACAGTATTCAGTATTATAACCTACTTAGAGATAGGAATATATTTTCAAGAGATATCTCAACTATGAGGTGTGGTATAAATAACCTCATAGATAATTGATTAAAATATTATTAGTTGATGATTCCATGGATCAGTTGGTGTTTCCATAGAAAAGATGTAGGTTCCCACACTATGATTTGGCCTTGTAAAAATAATTGTGTGATGTTTTTTCTTTATATCATTTTCATATAATAAGTTTAAGATTAAAAATAGTGAGGAACATTTTATGAATATCTATACATCCTAAAATATAAAAGGGGATAAATCATCTTAATCTATGATATATTTTAAATTGAATATAATTGGTAAAAATTTTGTGACTACTAAGTCGCCCCCTATTAGTGTGAATGCATTATCCACCTGGGGTTTCTCAATTAGAATTCGAGCAAAATGTAATCTATGTTTAGATGTACAAGATTTTTTCCAATTTCTATTTAACTATTTATTTAATGTGAATATTCTTTAAATGTTGAAGGAAATATATCTCTATAATTAAGGGAACTTTATTCTATGAGGAATGATACAAAATCTATATATGGTTTCCATAACACAAAGGTTTCATCAAAACCATGAAAATTTTAAAGAAATATTAATCTCGAAAGTTGAGGAAGTAATCCTATCATATCCAATAGATGGAGGATCCATCATCATATAATATTTTGGGTTCTTGTATGAAATTTTGGGGTTTTTTATAAAATTATCCTCTAAAATAATCTTTCTCAATATGTGATTCAATATTAACTATAGAATATTTCTATTCTAAATTCAGAGTTTATGTGAAAAATCTTCCTGATGTTTTTAATCACTATATAATATCACATATATGGGAAAAAAATGAGGACATATCATATATGAAATCTAAATCTATGAATAATATAAAGAATTGTAATTGCATAACTTATAAGTTATATTTCATACCAAACTATTTAAATGAATGGACCTATATACACAACATTTTTAAGAATCTTTTCACCTTGTCGAATACATTTTGTATAAATTTATTTATAGACTTTCATTGTTAAGGAAGTGAAAATGGAAAGTCGTAATGAATTATAAAGTTTTATTGAATATAAGAACATTCATATAGAAGATAAATATATAATAACAGATGATCGTGAAATATTACATTTAGAGAGAAAACTACATGAATAAAAAAACATAAGAATAATGTGTGTGAATCCTTCTCCTAATCAAATGACTATTAAAAAATTCATTTTAAATCTAGGACTAAAATCGATCTATTATAGAAGAATAATTTATGAGGGTATGTGTGAAATAATATATTCATAAAATTTCTAAAATAAAATATCCTTGGAATAGAAGATAATCACATTTAAACAATTAAAGTTAAGAATTATCAACTAATGATCAAGCTAAATTTTGTAAAGAATCATCATATTTCTTTTAATAAGGTGAATAATTCATATAAATAAAGTTACAAAAATGAATCTAAATTTGATGAAACGGTAAAGAGTCATAAACATTTTTAGAACACATTAAACATAAAGTGTCCATAGAATGCATTGTAATTAATAAACATAGAAGCTACTCAAGATGATTCTTGACATACAGTTGAGATAAAAATCTCTATTTATGTCTCCAAATAATTGTTAATTCAATTTTGACATTATCTAATGGTTTAATTAATGTTAAATCATTGGAATTATCATCTTTTGGTAAGATCAAGAAATATTTAAACTGATGTTCTCATGATTTTTTTAGCACTAACACTCAAAATATTAGTTTAGGTCTTAATTATAGACAATAATTGTTAATAAAGTTTTGAAACCCGCCTCTTATAAAAAGGTGGATGTCAAAATAAAAAATTAAAGGAGTTCCCTTGATGATATTCTGGATAACAACCTTAATATCCAAGGAAAATATGTTTTTAATGATACCTCCACAAGCCAAAATACAACACAAATAAAAAGGCCAAGGTTCAATGACTAATTTTAGTGTTGTGGAATGTGTGATCACATAGATATTGGATCTTTTCATATTATTACAATATAAAAAAATATATATAATTTCAACATTATTAGGGATAAATGTGGAAAAAATAAACACAATTATATATACTAAATATTCACAAAAGAAGAATGATCTTCAATAATCCAATAGATTGGGATATCATGAAGATATTTTTTGAAAGTTGTTGGAGAAATTTTCATAATAAACAAAAGTTAATGTTTATATATACCAATAACAATAAATGAAATAATCCCTAATAGTTGAAAGAAAATATAAGGATGGTATATAGTAAATATACCATGTGGTGTAATAAAAAAGTAAAGAAGTATCTTACCCATATGAAGAATATTTCAAAATATTTCATACAAAAGTGGATGTTTTACTTCATTTATTTAAATTGAAACATCATGTATAGTTGAAAAAATTCAATTAATATTCATTATAATATAATAAATGTTACAAAAAAAATTCAATCAATCCATAAAACCCATATGCGGATTGGAATGGTTGAATATATCTCTTATAAAGAAGTTTAACATAAATGGATGCTACTTAGGAAGAATAAACCACTGATAAAATATAAGTTTTGTTGAAGATGTATGTTAGAAGGAAATACTCTTTGAAATTTAATGAAAATGTCACCATGTATTTTTATTTTTTTTGAAAAAATAATCAGATGGAAATAGTGGCGTTTTAAGGAGTGGTCAACACAAGATGAAAGTTCACCACATTCAGGTAGTATGTATAGTATAATAGATATATTAGTTTGAGTGATAAAAAGGATTACAACTTGAAAAGGATATGAAAAATCCATGATCATTACTTTCTATAGACGAGAAAACATATCTACTAAAAATTTTATGAAAATGTAAACAGAAGAAACCCATGTAGCCCATGAAGATCAGTACTTGTAAAACCAAGTCCAAAATCATAAACAAAATTAATGTTACAAAACGGGGGTTCCCAAATTGAGAAAACCTCTCATCCTAAATAGATAATCTGAAATGATAAAATGTTCAAAATTATATTCTTATGGGTTTTGGTGAACCTATGAGAAAATGAGGATTGAAGGTGAGGAGGTTCATGGGGATTCCTAATTTAGAAAGTTGAAGTTCTTTTTTCTTTAACCCATATAAGTTACTATTAAAAAATCTATTTTAGTCAACAAATTTTTTTAACACAAGATAAACAATATTCATATGGTGATGAAAGTTGAATGTTTCTACCATTTTTTAGTTTCTTTTTAAATACTTCCTATTTCATAATAGAAACTGAGGTACACATCCTAAAGGGAAAAATATTTTGTTAATGAAAAAAGTGTAGATAATATTTATATGAAGGGTAAGACATTCCGATTTTAATGATTTAATGTTTTGAAATATTAATATGGATGTAGTGATGTGAGGTGAACAAAAATTTGATGATTTTTTTCGTTAATGATTTTTTTAGAAAAGTTACCATCACATGAAAAGAATAATTGACAAATTTATTGTCTAATTTAAGGTATCTTGTTTCCTAGACCAATCATGGATCCTATAGAATTTTATTTCATTGATATTTAGTTTTTTTATTCAAAAACTTTTATGTTTTCCTTATATAAATAATTTTAGAGTTTATAGTTACTTATGTAAATGAACATAATAGAATAATAAATGGTGTAAACATTGTTCCTCCCTTACTCCATGATGTTAACTATAAAGATTTATAATTTTTATTTAAGGTAAGTTAATAATTTATTATTGTTTTTTGTATAAAAGAATTTATTATTAAGAATTTCATGGCTACATAGATGCTGATTGGGCAATATTTTTCAATGGTGAAAATTCAATATCTGAAGGAACTTTCTACTTATGAGAATGTTATGAGACACAGCATTGTATGGAAAATATTCCAGTAACATTGAGTACAGCAGAAGTACAATATATTTTCCCCATCATTTGATATATAAATTTTTTTTGATAAATGTATCGCTCATATATTTAAATGAAAGAGTTTCTACACCATTGAATATACGACACGATTATTATATTTATATTTATATTTCCACTAATAATGTACAAAATTAGATATTAATGCACACTAATATTAAGAATCATTTCAACAAATATAATGTTACTCAGAAAGAACCCATGAATGTGTAGATTTATAAAAAATATATAATTGATGATGTTTTCACTACAGTTATTATGAAATATATATTCATATAATTGAGGTTACCACTTCATGTTCAACCTCCACTGAAGACTTCACAATCTCTGTAAGGAACTCCCCCACCATGATTTAGAATATACAGAAAAAGGGAGAAAGAAAGTAAAATATTTTTACAAAAAGATCCACTTTTATAAATAATCTAATATTTTTATTATCATAATACAGTGAAGAAAAAAATGGGGAGAGTGAAAAATTGTGAGTTGAAATTTTTTAGAAAAAGCAGAGAAGAGAAAAGTAATGTGGTGTTACTCCTAATATTTGAAAAAAATTTATTATCACTAAGGGATGGAATTACATTAAAGGTATTACATTTTATATTAGTTTGGTTTTAGGGCTATCTATATGAGAAAATCTATTTTCATCTAAAAGTTGAAAACATTGAGATGTGAAAAAAAACCCTAGATAATTAATAATATTTATTTTTAAATGGTGATGATAGAATTTTTCAAATAATCCAATAGGGGAAATTTAAAATACATTGTGATCTATTTTCAAAAATTGATTCTTATTTTGGGAAAAATAACTTTTGTTAAATGATTCTTTAATAAAAATGTAGGTTTTTTTATAATGTTATCGTTGAAGAACAAGGTTATAAATTATGAAATTTTCCTCAAACTTGTTGATTTTTTTTAACTAAGTAAGATAGTTATTTTCTAATATCTTAGTACCATAAATCATAAAAATATAATGATCTAAAATTATGTGTACAAATTTTTTATAGAGTGTGTGAAGATAATGGAGGAGACCAAATCTGGTTCAAGACATAGTGTCTCTAAACAAACATTTCCATAAAAAAATTTGGATTACCTTTTTGCAGAAAGTGTAGCGGGTCTCCAAAATGATATTCCTAATAATGATATTTTAAGAAAATATATGAATGAAAATTTTATGATGTTGGTTCCAAGTCATCAAATTTATAAAGGAAGGTGTTTCTAGAGATTCTTTTTCAAACATTTAAAATACAGGTTACTAGGAAATTTTTTTATAAGAATAATTGATGTTTCAAATTTTCTGGTCAAATATGGTATAGAAAAAATTTGTTAAAGTAATGATAAGTGGGGTTGAGCTCTAGAAAAACATTACAAAACATAATAAATGGGAGTTACTAGATAAAATTTCTAGATAGACTTCTTATAAGATGTTTTTTTTCATAGTGTAGTGTTGAATATGTTTTTCAAAGACGATGTTGTAAAAATATTTCATATGTTGAAAAAATTAATAGGTTTTCAAAGATGTGTTTTACAAAGAAACTTTAGTAAGAATATCTTAAAAATTGAATTTCTAGTCATATTTATAAAATATATATAATAGTCTATTGAATTTTTTAAAAATATAGAAGTGTAAATGGATTAATTATTTAATTTTTCGAACATGGGAAGAAATTAAACATTATCTCATGAAAATGGAAATAATTTTATGTGATGATATAATGGGAGAAAATTAAAATAAGTTGAATCATAAATTTTGATTTAATGAAATAATTATAACGCAATTATTTTGAATTAGAAACAAAGTATCAAACTATCTTCAGTAAGACAATAGGAATGAGAAAAGTTATATGTTTCTATTTTTAGATATGTTATAGAAATAGATAGATAATGATGAATAATATAGACATATTGTTTGTATGAGTTTGAAAGAGAAGAGTTTTTTTGTTGGATAAATGAAGTTCAATGTTTTTAATGTTCAAAAACAATTTATAAAGGATTGTAAGTGGATTTAGTCCATCAGAAAAAGATTCATATGATGTATATGCATTATATGAACCATTAAGCTGTTATTACATGGATATCATAGGAATTTTAATTTATGTTGTGTATAATGATTGAGTTAATGATATGTGAACAGACAAATAAAAGATGATTGATCAGAAAAATATTTCAAAATTCCAATAGACATTGAATGCATATGAACATAAATGATCAAAGAGGAATTTAGTAATGATGATCATATAAAATTAATCGAACGTAGAAAAATGGAGATGCAATATTTTTTAATCAGAAAATTTTTCTCAAATTTTTTTTCAAATGAATATTTAAAAAGAACATTATAAATTTATGATTTGCATCAATGATGAATTTTTTGTTTAATTTTTGTTTTTTCTGAGATTCCTAAACATTTATAGTTAGGTAATTTTGAATAAATTAATGTCACTATGTTCTAATGTTGTTTAAAAAAATTCAAGAAGACACCAATAGAGTTGATATTTGTCCATCGAAATACTAATTTTCATGAAATTTGGTTTTCAAATTTCAATGAGAAGGAAAATAAATTTTAATTTTCACCATTTCAAATTATGGAAAATATATATAATGGGGTGAAAATAACTATATAATTGGAATTATTCATAAAGACAACAGGTTTTTTTAGAGAAACATTTGGATCTGAGGTTTTTTTCAAACTAAAAATAAATTTATGATAGATAAAAGATTACATAAAGGGAAAATATTAGATCAAATAATTGAAAAAATAATATAATTAGAATTGTGGACATTGTTTCTTTTTGAGAATAAGAGAGATTTTCATTTCAAAAAATGAAATTAAAAAATTGGATAATTTTTTTAAGCAGATATTTGAGACATATTTTTTTAAATTAGACCAGACATTCATTGGAAAAGATGATTTATTTTACTGTGGTGTATTGGAGGGTTTTTAGTATATGATGATAAAAACCCAATATATACATTACTAGATATGTTAATAAGAAAAACCATCCATATTAACTTATCTAGGAGGAAATTTAAATACATTCACATTATTTTGTGGAATTGTTTTCTAATAAAAACATGAGTAAAATAACTAAAGTCTGTATTATTACATATCAATGGATAGGAAGTGATTATTGGGATATACATAAACTATAGTATATAGTATAAATAACATAAATTTAAATTTATGAAAATATTATTATTTTAAAAAATACAAGGATTTATGGGTGCTTTTAGGGAATGTTTGTAAGTTAATAAACTGAGGTTAAACCCTATAAAAATAAATGTGTTTTTTCTCTTATATCAATTTCTTAGGATGGAAAGAAGAATAAAAAAAATCTTGAAAGATTTAATAAATATCATTACAAAATATATGATAACATAGGTTTGATCAACTTAATTTAATAATCATTATTAGTTGAATATAATCAGAAAAAAGTTTATCATCATTGATCCCCCATCTAGGTGGATACATGATCCACCAAGGTAATCTCAATCAATTAATTATTTTTACTTAATCACATTCCTTATTTTTTTCTTCTATCTTATACAGTTGGGTATACAATTTATTGGTTTATTTTATTCATATATAATGGTTTATGTGGACTCCTTTGTTTTGTATTTATCTTTTATTTTTTCTTATTATCACATTTAATTTCATGCTCTAAAATGAACTTATTCCTTATCCCCACGTGTTGAGTGATCTCGCCTTCACTAACACTTATTTTTCAATTGTACGATTAATGTTGAGATTGTTTTTTCCCAATTGTAGATTTAGATGGTTGTGAACGAGTAGTTAAAACACCATTCGTAAAAGCCTAAGAAACATCATTCATCAATTTATCCTTATTATAATCTTTTTACAAAAAAAATCTCTTATTTTAAAAAATTGTCGTTGATATTTTTGAGACTTAACTTAATCAAATAGTTGGTTTCATCTATAGATATCCATCAATATTCTCACCATTTGGGTAAATTATCATTATAAAATCAATAAGTTATTGATATGTTATTTAGTTTTCTCTTGAATATTGAAGTCCTCTAACATTTTATATAATTTTTTTTTGAATTTGTTCCATTTATTACCACATAATAAAAATATAATCTTGGTTTTCAGCTTTTAACAATACTTTATGTGTTTCAAGAACATTGGATGTTATGAATTCAATGATCTATAACTTCTTCAATATTCTATTTTGGTTTAATATGAATAAATTTTAGAATGAATTCTTGATACTATTGAGTAAAACAAAGTATATGAAACTTTATTGTTTCATAATACTCAAACTCTTCTTTAAGAAAAAATTAAGATGATTCCTTATCTTTGATTATGTAATTAATGATCATCATGAGAAATTGATATACACCTCTATTGAAAAAAATTTATTCATCAGGTCACAATAATATTCATTGTCAGCACCAATATGTATTCCTAGAAAACTAGAATAAAGATTATATAATTATCCATGAAAAATTCCTTCAAAATTAATCAATATAAATAGATCATTTCTATTCTATATTTTAGTATAACGATTCTATTTTTTCTTCCAATAAATGAAATATATAACAAAGGATAATAAACATATTCTGATACCATATGTTATACCCAAATAGTATGATGATATGGATTTATAAGAGGGGTGAATTTTATTCTAAATTCTAGTTTCAACATACTATCCCACTTGAGTGTAAGATGATCAGAAAGTAGTATCTTTAAATAAAATAAAATAAAATAAGTTAAAAAGAAACAAATATGTATTAGAAATAAGAAATATAGTTAAAAATAAAACTAAACTAAAAAAAGTGCATAATGGAAAAAAATCAATCCAAATATAATTCATTAAATATATAGTACCAACTAAAATATCCCAAAAATGATATTATTTGAAAAAACATTCAATAAATGGAATTAATCACTTTTATCCAACATAATGACAAGATTTTAACCTGATCCTAGGAATCCAAATTTTAGGAATGAAATTTACAAGGCTAAAAATTCATTAGAAGTTATCCAGGACCTAACCATGGAAACAACATCTTCCATGGAAAGGAAACTCTCAATAATGAAGATTATAAAATAATTTTATTCGAAACCCATTAATCCAACAATAATAAAGGATCCTAAAATCCTTCTATCTTTCAAACAATTGAATCCATATACCATAAGGGATTGAACTAGCCTCTTATATTCTTATTCATTGAATCCCTTAAATAGTGGGATCAGTCAAACCTGCTTCAACCATGAAGGATCCTCAATTTCAAATGTTTAGAAAAAGAATTATTATGATAAAAACAGTAATATATTTACAATTAGGCTTCATAAATATTAATTCATAGTGATATTAGAAAAATATTAAAAAGATAAAACAATCCAAATCAATGATTTTTTTCATATATTCACTTGAAATAAACATTTTATATATTATCAAAACGTTATTGATCCACCAATCCTTAATAAAAAAATAATATACACGTGTAACCAATATCGAAAATTGGATTATTAAATCATAGATGTTAATTACGATGAAATCTGATGCATCTTCTCATTTTCTAATGGTTGTGGATTTACACTACATTATCTAATGAGTTAAAATCAACACTCCCTTAGAATTCATGAATATATGGTAAAAATATAAGAAAATAATTTAATATATTAATGAATAAATATATAGTTATCCAAAACATAGACACCCAAAAAACATTTTTATATAAATAATTAATTAAATATGTTGTTTATTATTCAATATTAGGATATTTAGATTCATTTACTCAACACTATGTTTATCCCATCATCATAAGCACAAAAAAATGTGCTTCCATGTATAAATTGGAACTATAATCAAATCACATTTAGTTTCCCGACATGAACAAAATCCATATATAAACCAATAAAAAATTAATCTAAAGGATCATGTTTAAATTATTTTATTTTAACATTTGGTGGAAAAATTATGAGAAATATTTTATAGTCACTCTTTTACAAGAGGTCGATCTAATAACATGAAATTGATACTTATAGTTGTGATGACTGTAGTTTGTTTCTCCACAACACTGCACACCCAAGTTATTTTTTTCCATTTAATTTTTTTACATAAAAAATCCACCCCACCCTGCCCCAAACTATCTATGTATTCATATCCATGTCTGACCAATTCATTTTCAGGCTCACTTTCTCATGTCATCCCCATGGGGGTATACCAAATTTTTCCCTGGTAATGTATCCTCTTCACATTCTATATTTAATGTGATATGAATCCCTTGAATATGGTAGATGATATAAATATAAATTATATTTAATATAATAAACTCATATTCATCTATGATCCCTAGATAATTTTCTTCATTTTAGAATGTTATATCCATTTGTCCAAACAATTACACCTTAGAAACTATTTCCCTTTGCTAGAAAAAGTTTCACTCGTAACCAAAAATTGTCATACTCCTCAATTCCACCATATATGGATACCAAAAATCATCATATTTTACCTCACCCTCCACCCACTACCTTTACATGTCATATATCACACATGTGTTTCTTCTTGGCACCATAACATTTATTATCTCAATTTGGAATCAACCAAAATAGATTAATAGTTCATCACCTTTTTTTCATTCATGTCTGGAAAAGTTATTACCATAGTATTAAAGAAAAGAAAAGAATTAAATTCCACTTAGGTTTGGATCGTAGATATAATATTATGATATGTTAATAATAATATCAAAACCCGTAATAATATTCACGTAGAAACATGGAATTCGAGTCAAAGCAATTGAATTTCCCATTAAAAGGTATACAAATAAATGAAAAATATTATATTTCTAGTAAGACTTATATAATAGTGATACACATATCCACAAAAAACTGAGTTTTGGTGTAATAAGTCAATTAGATATGTGAATAGAGGAATTTAATTTACTGAATATAAAATCATATAATATATCATGTATCACTTAATCCAAAAGTAAATATTTAATATCCACAAAAATGATATATATAAATAATTAATACATAAATTTATGAATATCTGGAACCCAACACATCAATTAATATATATAGATATAAAAAATAAGCATTTATTTGATACATTAAATTACTATCATCAAAATAAATTATTAATATAAATCCAAATTTTATTTCTATCATTGTCCCACTTAGATTGAATTAATTATTTCACAGAAAAAATGTTTCAATAATAAAAATTCACATTTAAATCTGTTGTTTGAAAAGTAAAAATTGAAAAACTAACCTATGATAGGAACATTGTTCATTGAAGAAATAATACTAATAAAAAAATTATTAGGAATTACACATAGAGAACTGTTTCAATAATTTTTTTCAATAACTATTATCTTCATTGATTTTATTATTTTCCTCTACCATAACATCCTATATATAGGCTAGGAGCTCCAGTGAATTCTTCTTATTGAGAATCTCCACCAATGAATCCCATTGCTGACAGTCCATAATATTCTCAGTCAGGGACTGAAACATGTTTTAACCCTATTCTTAAATATTTCACTATAAATTACATGAATCAATAGTCAAGAAGCCCATTTATTTAGAATTGTTTTAAATGAATTTTAATCCATCTGTTTTGGTTGGAAATAATATTCATTATGCCCTTTGTTTTTATTTCTTATAGTAAAATGAGATCTCCACAAATATAGTCTAGTCTTCATTTTCTTATTATTTCTCGATCTATATAGACCATGGGTGTGTATTATTCATGATGTTTCCTTAGAGGGGTAATAAGTATATTCTTCTTGGGATGTTGTTCTATAATGTTCTTACCCCTAAAAGATTATCTTCGCATGTGTGAACACTTCCTGGTCACGTATAATCTCCTCAGGATCCAATCCTTTAATTTGGTTTCATATTTGGATGTTAATATGATTCTTACTCATGATAACTTCTATCTTTAGACCAACCAAATCAACTAAAGTATCATAATATGAAGAGACTAGAACCCTTCCACCTTTATCTTTCCCCGCTGCTGTCGAAGATATCACCTCTTGGTTAGGGACATCTTATGAGTGAGGTGAAATCAACCTAATGTTAAAGTAATCATCATCATGGTCCTAATCATCCTTCAATAAATCCATATGATCCTAACTAGTCAACTTAGGAAAAACTAAATCAATATTCATTCAGTCAAAAAATGTACACTACCTTTGAATCGGTTGAAGGTATTCCCACATTTAGAAGGAGGGAGTCAGGAATCAAAAAGTTAAATATAACCTGATCTAATGACACATATTTTCCCATATTTGGATTCACAACACCACAAATGAACCCACATTAACAATAAGAATCTATATTCCCCATACAATTACACATCATTCAATAATCCACCAGGGAATAAAAGTAAATCAATTATTTACACCAGATTTTTTGACCAACTACAACCCACACCCAATCCACCAATATTTTGGAAAAATTAAAAACCACAAAAATCTGTGGGTTAATTGGATGGCTGACAAAGAGGTTTTATATTTTATGAACAATAAATCATTCCTACCATATTCTTAAACATTCTACTGATTGATGTTTTTTGGGATGGAAAAGGGATTTCAAAGAAATTAACCTAGATCACGACTAAAGAAATTTTTTGATTCATATGAGAGTAAAGAGACCATTAAGATTTAAATAACCTATAACCAAGGAAATTATGTAGAGTAACAGACCATATGAAAACCATTTCTTCCTCTCTGGCGAAATGAATCAATATATGATGTCTGTTGAGAAGACTGACAATAACACGTTCTTGTAACCACCAAGATACATCGATGAAATAGTAAAAATAATTCACTAAAGGTCATAGATTCCTAAAAAAGGACAATAGGTTCAGATCCATGAGACTTTAATCATTCATGAACTCCAATGCAGATAATAGAAGATGAGGCACTCCACCAAAAAGGTCGGGAACATTCGGGGTTAGCGATATAGCCAGTAACATATAGAGAGCATTATGGTTTGTGAAAGGGAGGGAGGACAGGAGCTTTGAATCCCATGGGGTGAGATCATATCCCCTTATGAGTGCAGGAAGGGGGATCTATAAGATCAATACACATCTATTATGGAATCCTCGCTGATATCCAAGAGCAATATTCGAGTAGAATCTAGAAAGAAATATTCCTCTAACCATCACAAAAGCTCAATTAATCATAGTATAAAAATATTATTAAGATCGATTTTGAAACTAATTAAATATTTAAAACATAACCAAGACTCTATAATTATACATATATGAAATTTGTATGATTTTTCTCATTTTAAACTACATTATACGCTATATATAATTCTCCCCCAATGATGATCATCTTTACGGGTTTCTCTCAAGCCCTAGAGATTTTTCCTCATTCCCTTCCTCTCAAGTAGGTGGGACCAAGTGACTTTATTTCAAAACAGAAAAGGGTCATCATAGAAATCAAGGGGGAAATATGGAAATCAGTACCACTATAGTAGAACTCAATGTTCCACCAATGATGTTCCATGATTAAAGAACCGTGTTTTGATTAACTCAATATCATATCTACTTTTGGATCTAATCAACACAATTAAAATACAAATGAACAGTGTTAGTACTATTAATGCCTATATAAAACAATGAAATAAATACCAAATTATTTATTCTTTATATTAATTAAATTACTAATTAACATGAAAAGTTCATCTCACCATTAGTTCTATAAAAAATCATTTGACAATATTCTTCTCAAACATTGTGTTTTTCATTATGTTCATCATCATGTACATTTTGGATGATCCATTGAATCCAACAGAATTTGAGTTGGACATAGGCACAATAGGTGCTTCCACTTCTTTTGAAACAATCATTATTTTTGAAATTTATCTCAATATATAATACTTTATTTGTATTAGAAATTGGGTAACATAAAGTTCAAAATCACCACATTAGAATTTTATGGTTTGAGACACATATATAAGATCAAAATAAATATTTTTTTTAAAGACATAATATTTTGTAAATTTATATATATATATATATTAAATTAATAATTATTGTTTCATATAGATATATTATTATTAATGTGATTCTGTTATTTATATAATATTTTTTATTTTAGGTATATTATATGAAATATATGATCGGTGTTCGACATTGTGTAACATAAAATTTATACATCATATAATTTTATTAAACATATTTTTAATATGAACTGATACTCTTTTGATAGATCATAATAGTTATATTTTTATTTTAAAATTGATTATTTTATGTGGGTTTAGATTCATTTATTCATTGATTATATACATGTTAAATATTTTTAAAATATCATTTAGTTATTCAAATGACAAAATCGTTTCCCACTTCTATGAAAAAATTAAATGAGACACATGAGAGAAATATTAAGTTTTATGTATATAGGTGATATACATATTTTTGAATAATTATGTTAAATATTATATGGGGAGATATTTGAGAGGCAGGAAAGGAGGGAGAATCTATAAATCTTTATTGAAACCCTTAGAGTTGTTCTTCACTGAGGGAGAATTATCTATGGAAGAAAATGTTCTGCATAATAAACAACCTCCTATAATTCTCATTGATGTATATATATAGACCCATGTATAGAGATTAATATATTTAATTATTTTAAAAAATTCTATTAATACTATATTAATCCCATAATGACCCATTTTACATGTAAAATATTATTATAATTATTTTTCATGGTCTTTGGTAAACAGCACAATGATAAATATTATTTTACAGTTTGGTAAATTAATATTTATCATCAGACTAGTAACTGGGTCTTCTTGACATCCAAAACAATTATTTATTTACATAATTAATATTTAATTAAATGTTATTCCATAAATAAGTAAATACATAAATATTAAATTCATAGTATAGAAAATTCTATTTTTTTATAATATATACATAATAAAATAAATAAATTTTAAATAAATAATTATTTATAATATTTGAATGAATGAAATATAAATAAATATTATATATCCATATAACTAAATAATTTATTTGTGAATTTATATTGATCTAAAAAATATTATTGATAAATTATGAATAAGTATTACTTCTCTGTCTATAGAATAATATTTATTCTAAATAATAAATATAAATAATATTTTATTGTGGTCAAAGGAAATAAGAGGGGCCTTATGAATAAATCATATTTCTTAAAAATAGTAAATATAAATAATAATTTATTCATTTAATTATGAATAAGTATTCCTTTTACTTAGAGGAATTATGAGGGATTTTTTAAAGTCAAAAATTACATTCTATTTGGGGATCAAGTCACCCACAAAGGAATAAGATATGTTTCAATGACAAAAACCACACACTAACACTCACTATGAAATATACTCCCTTTGTCTTAATGTCTCATCAAGAATATTTCATGTACACTCCAACCACCTATCTACTTGATACGTCTTTCTATGAATATCTATAATGAACCCATCAATACACCATGTCCTTGGAATTTATTTTAAAGGTATCATTCCAATGAAAGGATTGAGATATGAACCCCCATAAATATGGAATGAATAATTACTTTCCTAACATATTCAAAAGTAATATATCATTCATGATGCACCCAACACACCCAACTTCATAAGGAATATATGTCATCATGGTTTATGATAATTCATAAAATATTGAGATTCATGATATGTTTTTATATAATATTAACTTATAATGATCAATAAAAATACACACATATATGAGTATCCAATGATATGTAATTATGTGTAATTATTATTGGAAAGTATGTTCTCATGTTCTCCAATCTTGGTGATTACCAAATCAAAACATCATGAGATGAAGTATCATCAAATTATGAGTACTCACACCTGAAATTAAATATGTTATGTTTCCCATTATATAATTTAATGTGAAAACATAATAATAATTAATAATATCATGATAACACTCAACGTGTTCCAGAATTTTGGGGAATAACTAAGACATTTTCAGTACGATTGATATTCTTGTACATTATCACATAAATATTTTAATACCCTGAGATTCATAATGAATAAAATTATGTTCAACATAATATATGACATGTAGAACATAGAATAAATGGATATATATATATATATATATATCTTTAAATTTAATCTCTTTGAAGTCTTTTTGTATATCCATGCTTCAATGGTCATCTATTTATTTTAAATAAATTAATTATCATTTGAAAAAAAAATTAAAAAAAAATATATTTTTCTAAAGGTTGTTTCTTGATGATTTGTGCACATAAGATAAAATTAATATTTAAATACATTAGAATATATAATATTAAAAACTAACCTAATGTTTCCAATAATCATTTAAAAATTATTATAGTGTGAATTTTAAAAAAATTAAAAGGTTTAATCTTTCGATGAATATTGAAAAGTATATGTTTTTATTAAATAATGTATTTTAATTCAAAGCCTTTTAATGTTACATTTTGGTTTCAATTTTTATTAATTTAAAAATAGTCCAAATTTATTATAAAAAATACAATTTAGGACATTAGAATCAATTTCATTTTGAATTTATCTATTAAAGATTCTATATTATGAAAACATTTTTAGGAAAACTACTTTTTCATCGGTTCTATGACATAAATTTTAAATTAAATTATTATATTTAGTTTAATTAAAATATATAAATATGATTAGATATTTTTTATAATAATCAATAATATAATATAGTAAGATAAACATTATTTTTAACTATTTGTTTCAAAAATAGTAAAAATTAATTACCACGATAAATGTTATAACTCATTTAGCTGGATAGAAACTAAAAGTATGAGGGTTAAAATGACCTATAAACATGTAGAGTTTCTTATTTAATATTCATATTTTTACCGTATAACATCAATGTTTCATGAATTTTTCATTTTGGATCCATGTGTATTGTGAAAGTTGTGGGTATCACTTTATGTTTTAAAAAATTCCATGTGTGACATCACCCCCACCTATTAATGATCACAACCTATCCTCTCCTCATCCTACTTAAAAATATTATTGTTTCAGAAAATCCCTTTACAAATATATTTCTTGAATACATATCCACATCCTAGAGTCCTTTTTGGATCATAAATTCAGTATGAGAAGGCTCTAGTTATAAGCCTAATGTGGATGTCTAAAGAAGAGGATAGGTTCATAACCATAAATTTTCTATTTATATATTCTTCTAAATACTAAAAATCCTCTCCAAATATTCATGAATAATAATAACAGTATATAATATATATTTAAATGTTATTATATTAATTTTATAACATACATATATCACTAATTCCGTCAAATGAAAAATTAAACTCTTGATCGTGTGTTAGGAGGACTACCTCTTCCCAAACAACTTTAATTAGTTTTCCATAAAAATGTATCTTAGTAGTATATAATAATGAATTTAAAATATTTAAATGATATTTATGACATCAATACACTTATAAAATTATTATTTCATAAATAAGTTATAACTTTCTGAACTATTTTAAAATGAAAATGTTACTCATTCATAGGTGTAGATTATTACCTCCACATAGCAATGTAAATTGTTTTCATTTAATTATGACATGGAAATTAAAAAGGATATAATTCATAGATATACATGGTATATTTCATTTGATAATGGTTCTATAAAATTGAAAGTTTATTTTCCTTTATTACATTCTTTTTTTAAATAGAAACTATGTTTATGCTTACATATGACCTACCATCTCGATGACTATTTTACCTCATTTTCCCAAATAATAATTTTATAGAATATTTTTAATAAATATATAATGACTATATATAATCTTTATATCATTTTTTTAATTCTTGGGATGCAACAACCATTGATAAATTTAAATTACTAAAATTACTAAAACAATACCTACATTAATAATGAATTATTTTGTACATGAAATAATTATTTAAACTGAAAATTTTTTATAAATGGTTAATAAAAGACTATAAATAAATTATATATTGAAATAAATATATTATTATAGTTAGTTGATAGATTTATAATTAATATATATTTATTATATTGGATATTTATAAATTTATTAAGGAAATCAAACATAATTTAAGGGTTTTTCATCTCAATTTTTCATCCATTAGACTAATTTCATATTAATCACATAGTCATTTTTGTGGTGTATATAATACCCCTATGATATGTTTTATCTGTAATCTCTTTATATTTTTGGTATTTAATATTTCATTTAAAGTAATTTATTTCATGTGTCTTATGATTCAGAAGTTACGAAAGTGATAAAGAATTGTTTTACAATATAATGGTTTATCATTATTGTTCATGATTAAATTTCTGGCGAAAATCATATGAACTATTTTTTTATGAAATAAATAAATTTTTCAATCCCTTAATTATTTTTGGAGAATACTAGTTTTTCACTCATTTTCCAATCATTATGAATAAAATGGAACAAATAAATGTTTTCAATGAAAACCGACTTCATTTATCTCTTTGGTTGAAAACCATTTTTCTTCAACATCCTTGTTTTCTAAAAATATTTTCAAGAATGTTTTAAAATTATCCAAATGATTTGAAAAAAAATACCCATGTAACAATTTTTACAAAATGGTTTTAAAAGTGGCTTATTTTAATAATCCAAATTGGGAACTAAATAAAAATTTTATAAAATAGTGAATGTAATATTTTTTAACATATAAATCTTGTAAAGAATTACCAACCGACATTCCCACTAAATTCATTGAAGAATACTTTACAAGTAAAATTGATAGTTTCAATGAATTGTTTTTCATAACAATATGGAATTTTATTTTTTTCCAAGGTAATTTTAAATGTTAATATAATATTTTCCCCAGGAATTGTTTAATTATATTTTTGTTTATATTTATTGCTTAATGAAACCCCATAATTTCACTTATGATCCACTCGTAATATGTGGTAATGATACAATTATTATAAGGACCCAACCTTATTATATTACAAAATCTTGAATTTTAGTCAAGAACTCCCTTACTTTAATATTGGAGATCTTTTCAATTTTTGAGTTTCATAGAATTGGGATATAATACATACATAACATTACACATTCAAATATAGAATATACCACTTAAATATTATGCATTTCATTAAAAATATAATACTTTTAAAATAAAACATGGTTTCCTTGATAAATCTTCATAACATTTAACCTGGATTCCTTGTTTATCACACACAGCCTTATAACCTATGAAAATCATTTTAATACATGTTATGATCACAAAAATATCATTAAGGGAAATAAAAATAAGAAAAGAAAATAGTATTCCATGAATACATGTAATGTATGAATTCATTTAAAAAACATTCTTATCACCCATATATACTTAATTTGTGAAACATTAGATTCGCAAATAACCAAATGAACATAAATAGAACCATAAAGGTATATTGGGGCATTACATACATAATCTTTTAACCCTATTAGCTACATTATAATTTTTTACCTTCATGGATACCTTACAATTTTTGTAAACATCGCAGTTAAACATGGAAAAACCATACAATCGACCTCCAACATACACATACCTAATGAATTGGAGGGATATATATGTCCCAACATTCAACATAGAAAATTACTGAGAACTAGAACATAATCATAAAAATGAATTATTTCTTAAAAATAGTGATTTTGAATTTGGTAAAACGGAATTGTATAAGAGGATTTTAAAATAAAAGTCCTTTACAAATACCATATAATTGTAGTGAAACTTAATATAGTGGATGGAGTATGTATATAAATAGTAAATAAGAATAATTAAACATAATATTAAAAAAATTAGTCACACAAACCATTTTAATACCATATAAATAATGAAATAGAATGTTAACCCAAAGAATGGAAATCAGGTTATGAATTCCATTACCTAAGGTTTGTCTTACTTAAAACTCATTTAAAACATCAATGTAATGTTTAAAATAATATCAATAGTATTTTAAAGAAACATATTCATGTTTATAACATGTTTTATGATCATCTCATAACCTCATTTCACCCTTTCATTGATAGTATCTTGTTCCTTGCATTGTTTCGAGTGTGTTCTTTACAAGATTTTCATGGCCAGTTTGTGTTTGATTTTCTTGTCGTATGGATATGAAATTCTAGAAGTGGAATGAAATGGTATTTTTATGGTTCCAGAATATATAATTATAACATAAATAATTTTTTTATCATATACTATGATGAATCATTAGATAAACCATTACATATATTTTTTAGATCATTTTTTAGCAATTCTCCAATAATCATGAACTTGTTTAACTAAATAATATACTGTCATGAAAAGAAGTTCATTCAATAACCTGAAATTGGTAAAAAATACACTTTAAAATATCATTCTACCATAATCTATTTTTATTATCAATTTTTATGGATTTAATGTATATTGGAAGCAAGTCGTCCCCAAATTTGATAAATCGACACATCGCAGGAGGTGTTTTTATTTTTAGAATAAGAGGGAAATGAGAGGAAGGAAGATGATGAATAGTATATATTAACATGGTAACATACAGAATATATATGATTCTATAGATTTCATACCCCCTGGATATGTGGATGGAATGAGGGTATAATAAAATAAAGGAATTGAAAAGAAAACACATGTAAAAGGAAGAGGAATCATACAACTTATTTTCCTTGTGATCCTCCTTAATGCCTTTGGTTTTTGAATTCAGTGAGACAATAAGCTCTAATACGTGGGTAAGAGACATGGGGATGGATTTTTGTTGAACTTGGTCAATTATCAAGAATTGAGAGGCATGATAGGAAGAGGGGAATGAGGGTTGTATTGATAGTGGATGAGAGGATGGATTTTACATTATTTTAATCATTATTTTATTATTATATTCTAGGACTATGAATAGTATTCATTCTTGTAATCAAAATAGTAAATAGATCACGTGAGTTAATGAAAATTGGGATTACATCACTTATGATGTTATAAATAGTGTATTTAACAGATATTTTGAACATGCAGTATTTTACAGTATTTCCCTATTCATCAAAAATTCATGATTTACATAAAAATCCAAAAAAATAGCCCTTACGGTTATTCAATGTCTAGAATCCAAAAATGAAATCCATTTTTTTAAAATAATTTAGTAAATATTATTAATTTATTTATTAAATTAAATCATAAATTATTAGAAAATAACAGTATTAAATATATAACTATTTATTAACACCATGAAAAATTATTCAAGTTGTCATTATATTAATGCCTTAAGAAAATAATAGAATAATACAATTTACAATTAATTGGGGTCATATTAGTATTCATAAGAATATTCATAAGGGTATGCTACTAGTCACCAAAAAAACATGTTGGTTCCATTGGACTCCAAATCACTTGTTGATCACAATTGTAGATGATCATTATTTGAAATTCAAAACATAAAAGTGGTAAAATTATATTTAAGGTATAGTTATAAATATCTAATTATAAGAAAGATTCATGAATTTTAATATATTTTTAAAATAATGGGGTGTTACATTATCCTCACCTTATAGAAATTGTAACCTCACAATTTTATTTAATTATTAAACAAGTGAGGGTACATTTACCTCATATCATTTTAAGATTCCCATGGTTTTTATTCAACCTTATAGTTTATTTAAAAAACTATTTCCTAGTGGATTACCTTATTCCTAAATACTTGTTCCCTTCGATCAAGAATATGAACTGGTTTCTCTTCATAATAATGATTCTATTCTAGCTGAACTGCTTCTCGACTCAAAATAGGAGATGAATCTGGAACATACTTTCTCAACATCCAAACCTGAAAAACATTATGTACATGAGATAAACGTGGAGGCAAAGGTACTCGGCATGAGACTGGTCCATCCTTCTCTAGGATTTCATAAGGTCAAATGAACCCTGGAATTAACTTTCTTTTCTTACTAAAATGCATGAAACTCTTCTATTATGAGATTATTGGAATAACATGATCACTTACCTCAAAAGAAAATTATATCCCCAAATTTTCTATATAATGTTTTTGTCTATTTTGAGAAATCCTGATGTGCTACTGGATCATCTTCACTTTATCAGCCACTTCCTCAACTAATTCTATCCCCATCAACATTCTTTCTCTGACATCATCCCAAAGTCTGGTCTTCGACACCACTTCCCATACAATTACTCAAAAGGTTCCATATGTATACTGGAGTGAAAACTATTTTTCTAATAAATCACAATTAAATAATAATGGAGATTACAACTTCCCGAGTAGTAAGTTGAACAAGCTTGAAGCATATCCTCCAAATTATGAATCTTTCATTCTGACATCCCATCTGATTGAGTGTGAAAAGATGTATTGAAATTTAATTCTATTATAAATGACTCTTGAAGGCCCTTATAAAAGTAATAAGTGAACTTTTGATCCCAATCAGATAAAATAAAAAGAGGAACTCTCAATAACATGAAAATATCATTGAGGTACTATAAAGAAAGATGACCCAAAGGCACTGTATCTCGAACTAAAATAAAATTTTCACATTAAGTCAACCGATCAACAAAAATCCAAATTGCATTGTGACCTAGAGAATTCATAGGTAGTCCCACAATTAATTCTGTGGATACATTCCCTCATTTCAACTCTATCACTAGAAAATGGTGAATCAACCCCTTCAGTAATGGCCTCTCTGCAATAACCTATAGACATGTCAATCAATTCTGGGTAAAATCAGAAATATCCCTTTTTATTCCATCTCCCCAGTAATACTCTCAAAGGTATCTCTACATCTTAGTACTTCTAGGTTTAATTGAAAATGGAGAACTTTGAGCTTTACACAACAAATATTTCATCAGCTGTGAATCACAAGGGACAAAAAACCTTTTACCAAATATTAAAACACAATATTTATCAAGGTTAAATTATGGAAACTTGTTCATTTAACCAATTCTACCTTTTTCTATATCCCATGGTCTTCCTTCTACTTTTTCTTAATTAGTTCTATTAATGAATACTATACTAAAACATGAAAAAAGGGTATTCCCTACCACAACAACATCTTAGCCAAAATTCATCAAATCATTAATCAAGGGATCATGTTCCAATTGTGACATGGTTAATGATTCTTGATGTTTTCCACTCAAGGCATCTTCCACATGGTTACCTTTTCCAGGATAGTAATTTATTTTCCAATCATAATACTTTATCTATTCCGGCCAACTTCTCTGACTCATGATTAATTTTTTTTGAGTGAATATAAACTTCAGTCTTTTATGGAATGTATAAATTTGACATTTGGCTCTGTGTTTATGATGACTCCAAATTATCAGAGAAAAAATCACAACATCTAATTCCAAATCATCTGTGGGATAATTTAAATCATGAGGTTTTATCCATTTTCAAGAATCAACAATTAATTGATTATTCTATATCAGAAGACAACCATATACCTTCAATGAAGCTTCACTATTGATGAAAAACTCAACATTTTGGGAAGGCAAGGCCAAAACTAGAGCATTCGGTAATCTATACTTTGATTCCTGAAAACAAGCATCACATTATAATGTCCAAATAAATTTAACTCCTTCTCACATTAACTTATTTACCAGGCTAGAAAACCATGAAATGTTTTTAAAAAGTCATCAGTAAAATACCCATTAATCCAATAAACTTACAAATATCTGTAACATTTTATAGTCTTAGCCATTCATAAACTACTTTTTAGAAGAATCAACTTTTATTCCATACTTATTTACAATGTTCCCAAGAAAAGGAATATGTTGCAACCAAAAATAAAACATTCTAAATTTTCCATACAGTATCATTTCATTTACTATTTGTAGAAAAACCCTTATATGTTATTCATGATCCACTTTACTCTTATAAATTACCATAATTTCATAAATAAACATAACTGTTAACTTATCCCATAAACATAAGAAATATTCTATTCAAAAGATCTGTGAATACAGTAGGTACATCAGTTAACCCAAAAGGAATAACCAAAAACTCAAAATTCATATATCTAGTATGAAAAGATTATTTAGGGATTCCATCCTCCTCCAACTTCAAGTGATGGTATCCTGATCTCAATTTATTCTTGGAAAAATACTGAGCTCCTTGGAGTGGATAAAAAAGTCATTATTATGAAGAAAATGATACTTTTTTTAGCAGTAATGTTATTGAAATCTCTATAATCAATTCAAAGTCTCATGAATCCATCATTATTTTTAATGAACAAAACAGGAGAACCCCCTGGGGATGTTCTTTGATGAATATAGTGATTACCTAGAATATACTAAAACTTATTTTTCAATTCATGAAGTTCCATTTTGAGCCATTCAATATGGGGGTTTTTATATTGGCATGACATCAGGAACTAATTAAATTGTGAATCTGACTTCCCTATCAGGTATGATACTAGTTAAATCACTAGGAAAATGAACAATGTATTCATTTACCACTCACATATCATTAATATGAACAAATACCTTGTTTTCAATAATATGCACATGATATCATTCATTTACATCTTTGAATAGTTTCACAACTTCCTGATAGGTTATCAATTATATGGGTTCATTATTTTATAAAAATTGAAACACATTCTAAAAAACAACATCTTTATGTCTACATTCAATAATTGCATGATAAACTGAAATCCAATCCATTCCCAAAATGTCATCAAACTCTACTAAGTGAAAACAACAAGGTTTGAAAGTAAAGTCTTTCAATAGAAAAAATTGAAAGATTCGTATAATTCCTAATTAATATAATACTTTCCCCCATTGTTTTAACCATAATTTCTGGTCTCATTTTTTGAGTATATATTTCCAATTTACCTAATTATTCCTCAAAAATTAAGCAAAGTATGAACTCTGTATCAATTTTTATTTATAAAAAATAGAGTAAAAAACATGGTACTTAATACAACATCATAGGATGTCCCAAAATCTACGGATGTAGTTTCAAAGGATCTCACTGTACCTTTCTTCTTATAGTCTAGCTTCTTTTAATTTTTCAGATCTCTCTTTTTGCAGGCATTTTCATAATGACCCATCTCACTGAAATTAAAAAAATTTCTGGTTTTCTTATTAGTATTAGCCTTAGGTTCATTTCCATTACAATATTGGGCCATATGTTCAAAAATATAACGTCAAATAAAACTTTCTAGTTTTGGTAGGGCATTCCCCAAGGTTCTTTTTGCCACACTTTTCAAAAAAATGAATCTATAATTTCTTATCATCAGATTTATTTTGTTGATTCTTTCCCATAACATTCCTTATGGACCTCTTCTTCTCCTTGATATCAAATTTCACATTATTATCAACAAACTCCATATCATACCTCTCAACACATCATAAATTTTTAATTCAATGCAGGCTAATGCCCTTTGATACGTTGGAATTAATCCTGAGTAAAAGAAGTTGATTTTTCTATCAAGATACAGAATAAGATTTGGAGCATACCTTACCTATGGAGTGAATTTTCCTTAATACATATCCAACGAATCATCCTCTTTATCCCTAAATTCATTTAATTGTTTCTCTATTCTATATCGCACCACCTTAGGAACATATCTTTGAAGGAAAAGACTTTTGAATACTTCCCACACTAGGGCATCAATATCCTCAATATCACTAATATTTCTGACCATTGACCACTACTGACCGACTTCACCTTCAAAATGATAAATGTTAAGACTTACCTATAGATTTTTTGAATGTCACCATAACATTGATTATTTATTAAAGGGCCTTAATCCATCCTTCAGCTACTACTGGGTCTCAATACCCAATTAATGAAGGAGGGTGTTGTCTCATAAAATGTTCTTATATATTCATGTTCCTTTGTGTTACATCTATTTGTTACTTTTTCATGGATGTTACCACCATTTATTTCATACATTATCTTATCCATTAATGTCACAATCTACTCATTCCCAATCCCTTCCATTCTGGGTGAATGATTTGGAAGGATACCATTCTGTTAGTGCTCCTCCTCTTCACATTCCCTATTTCTTCTTCATAAAACCATTTCGAACAAACACATCAAAGCTGAAGCAATATGGTAATATTTAAATTATATATTATTTCAAATTAACCAGAGGGTAAAAATAATTAATGGTGTTATATTAGTATCATCCTAACCAATAAATCTTTGTAAAACAACCTCGTATATCAATTATAGGGACCCAACCATATATCATCACCAAATCTTGAATTTTAGTTATGAACTCACTTACATTCATATGGAGGATCTTTTCAAGTTAATAGTTTAGATAATTGGGATATAATACATACATAACATTCCATATTCATATATATAAGATTACAAATGAACAATATCAATTTCTTCCAAAATATAATAATTTTCATATAAAACAATATTTCCTTGAAAATATTCATAACATTTAAGATGACTTCCTTCTTTGTCTTAAATAACCTTATAACTTTTGAAAATTATTTAAAAACATTGGATGAGAACAAATATCTCATTAAGAGATATAAAAAGAAGAAAATAAAACATTAGTTCATGAAAACATGTAATGTGAGAAATAATTTTAAAAAAACATATCTGTCACCAACATATACTGACCTCATGAAACATGAGATTCCTAAAAAACATAATGATCATAAATAGAACCACAAAGGAATCTTGGGACAATACTGACATAATCTTGTAACCATATCGGTAGCCTTATTGTTTGTAACCTTCACAGCTACCTTACAATTTGTGTAACCATCGCATTTATACATGGAGTAACCATACAACTAACCTCTAAATCACACATAGAAAATGTATTAAATTGATATATACGTCCCACAATTCATTTAAATAAATTTCCCAATAATCATAACATAATTTTTCAACATGAAACATTTCATAGAAACATTACTTTTGATTTTTGTAAAAAGGAATTTTAAAAGAGGATTTTAAAAAAAATTCATTTACAAGTATCCTATAATTGATGTGAGACTTTATATAGTGGACAGAATAATTATATAAACATTAAATACATATAATTAAACATAATATAAACAAAATTCATCAACCAAACAATTATAATACCACATAAATAATGAAATAGAATGTTATCCCAAAGGATGGAAATCGAGTTATGCATTACCTTAACTAAGGTCTGTCGTAATTAAATCTCATTTAAACATCCCATATAATAGTTAAAAGTGTGTTATTAGTATTTTACAGATATAGTTTCATGTTTATAACTTCTTATATGATAATTTTATAACATTATTTTATCCCTTAATTGTTAGTCTTTTGTTCTTTCCATTGTTTCAGGAGCGTTCGTTACATGATTTCCATTTATGGTTTGTGTTTCATTTTCATTCCATATAGAAATGAAAATTTAAAGGTGGAATGAAATCTTATTAATATATTTTTATAATATATAATTATACCATAAATAATTTTTTTATCATATACGATGGTGAATCATTAGATAAAACAATGCAAGTATTTGTTTAGATCATTTTGGTGGACTCTCGATAATCATGAACATGTTTCATTAAATAATATAATATCATGCATATATGTTAATTACAGAACATGAAATGTGTTAAAAAAACATTAAATTATTAGTAAACCACTAAATGCTTATAATGATAATCATTGAAGGAGGAAATGGAAATTGGAAACATACCCTCCACGATTTTTGTAAATCTGTACTTCTTGGGGTGTTTTTATTTTTAGAACAATAGGGGAGGAGAGGAAGGAAAATGGCGAATCTTTTACATGAACGTTGTAACATGGAGAATTTATATGATTCTGTATATTTCATACCAGATATATATTTGGAGCTAAATAGAGTATAATAAAATAATGGAATTGGAAAGAAAACACATGTAAAAGGAAGAGGATTCTTACCTCTTGGTCTCTTCTCCTTGAAATCCTCCTTACGTCCTATGGTATGGGCCTTTAGGTGAGACCAAAAGCACTAATATGTGGGTTATAGTCATGAGAATAGAATTTTGATGAACATACAAAATGACCATGTCTTGAGAGGTATGAGAGGAAGAGGGTAATGAGGGTGGTATTTATTGTCGAGGAGAGTAGGAATTTTACATTATTTTAATCATTATTTTAATATTTTTGTCCAGGACTATAAAAGGTCTTTATTATTGTGATAAAAATAAATATGGGAGAATGTGAGTTTTAAATAAGTTTGATTACATCACTTATGGTGTCATGAATAGTGTATTTAACTAATAATTTGAATATACGGTATTTTACTGTATTTCCTTATTCATAAAAAATTTTATATTTTCATAAAAATCAAAAAAAAAATCACCCAAACCATTTTAGATGTGTAGAATTCATAAATGAACTCCATTTTTCAAAAATAATTTTTTAAATATTATTAATTTAATTTTTAAATAAAATCATAATTCATTAAAAATTAGCAATTTTAATTCTATAATCCATTTTTAACACCTTTGTCATTGTATTGAATTATCATAAAATAATAAAATAGTACAATTTAATATTCATTATTGTCATATTACTATTCCTAATACTATTCATAAGGGTTTTTACTATTAAAATAATAATGTTTGTTCCATTAGAATCGAAATAACAAATTGATCACAATTCTAGATGACTATTTTTCGAAATTGAAAACATAGAAGGGGTAAAATAATGATTAAAGGCTAGTTATAAATATCTAATTAACACAAAGTTTCATTAATTTTAATTTATTATTAAATCCATTGTGTATTACAATACATTTAATTTATTCATTTGTATTTTGATCTGTTTGATTGGTGAATTACTATTCTAAAACAATTCTCCATAATAATTTGAATTGTCTATGATTATTTTTGTTGGCTATGGAATCTAATAAAATGACATATTCATGATTTTCAATATGAATATTTACATTGATTATGTATTATCCCTTTAATTTTATGAATTAATTATACGTACTATGTGATGAGTGGGTCCTTCTATTGCCCATTGATACATCATATGGTCTCATGAGAAAAACTAGAACGGTTAGTTTGTAAAAACATTTCTCATTTATATAGTATACTTTGGAATGAGACCTTGAAACTATGTTTATATCCTCCATAATTATGAATTTCCTCATTATGATATTAGTTATTGATATTCCATGTTATTATGAGAGTATTTAGAATATCCATAGTTTATTTTAGAGATCATGTGATTATTTATTTGGAATTATTTGATCATCATTTATTACTTCCATTGGATTCTTCATGATTGATTCATTTATTAAATATTTTTTTTAGTAATTTAATTTTACATATTGATTATTATTTATTTAATCCGGATTGATTACATTTTAATAATACCCTTACCGGTCATTACATATCAACGCTTTCTATTGTTTCCTTTCCCCAGGATTCTAGCATGTGTATTATAAATTTTACACATAGATATGATTAATGGATAATAGTGTTCTTAAATAAAACATTATGTTTTATTTTATTTTTTCAAATGTAATGTGTGCTATATATATGTACCAACTTTTCCAATAGAACTAAACTATTTGGTTTTTTGGATTTTATTCAATGTATGTAGTTCCAATGTAATAATGTAACTATTGAATCTGGGATACTAGGGTTGGGGTCATTACATTTGGTATCAATGAAATTTTAGTAGATTCTTTGGAAAATAGAATTTTTAAAACATGTATTAATTAATATAACACAATGATATTATTTGAGGATAATTATAAAAGAATATTATAATGTTTTGGTCAAGAAGATATTATATGGTTTATACTAACAATGAATCCCTGTCTAGATAATACAAGATGATGTGGTTATAGAATTGTTGTACATTGGGGTAAAAACACTAGAAATGGTGGATTGAGATTTTCCTTTATCCTGAACTAGTGCATGACAATAGGCCTTACTGCACAACTACTTTGAATTTCCTGTCGGATATTCTTGAAATAATTAAAATTTTATATAAAACCCATTACAATGTATTTTTCAATATTTTTATGATTGAAAAATATTACCAATGCAACCATTTTTGTTCCTATGATATTATATATGCATAAATATTCCAACTTATGTTATGTACTCGACTAAACTTTTTATTATATAATGTATTTTTTAATGGCATGATATAATCTAGTTTATGATATTTTTTATAAATGGATCCCAGAGGAAGTAATAGGATGTTTGTTAACGCATGTACATCATGTACAGAATTTTCTCTTGAGAATGATAATGAATATAGAGATACAGCTACAGCTGGAACTGATAAAATTATAAGAATATTGGTGTTGTCGAATTTGGTTATGAAGAATAATCTTTCATGTCTAGAGTAACTTCCTAAACCACCATACATTGCAAAAAATTTAGATGAATTCATGAATTGACAACCAAAATATTTCAATGGGACTGAAAAAACCATTTATATTTGAGAAATGGACAAGTTCCTTATAGAGGATATTTATTTCTCTAGGAAGTGATGATTGGGAATACGATTTCATTTTAGTTTATCATCACTCAATGGATGAGTATTAATGATTCTTATTTATTCAAAGCATGATCAATGTTGACAAAATAGTGAACAAGGAGTGGATGTCTTTTAATTTACTATTCTCTGAAAAATATTTTACTCATGATAAATGAGAGGATATAGATAGACAACTCTTGAGTATAATAAAAAAGTAATATAAATATCTTTATAAGTATAAAATCCAAATTTGAAAGTTTAGAAAATCATATTTTGGACTATGTAAATAATTAAAAGAAAAATATATTCAATTTATTTGATGGGTGTAGTAAATACGTCGAAGGGAAGTAGTATCACAAATTTACTCATCATATGAGGATATAATTGCATATCCTATCAAGACAGATAAATAATTCTCCATGTATTATGGAATCAAAGGGATGAAAGAGATGAAAGGGATGGTAGAGGAAACAAATATGAGGGGAATAAGGGAATGAAAGACTTTACAACATGTGATAATTGCAGAAAGAAACACCCTGAAAAATGCTTAAATTTAAAGGGATTTTTCATCAAGATTGGAGGTAAAGGCCATCATGCTCATGATTATAAGGAAATAATTGATTCTATTAATTTTCATAGTTTCAAATATAAATATATGGTGAAATAATAAAATAATATACTCAAGAGTCAAAGGAATATACCTCATAAAAAGCTATGGGATCATGATTAATATTGTGGAATTAAAATAGATGAAGGGGAATGATTAAATTGTGTTTTTATTAGGATTTCGGTACTATTCAATAAGAGTATTTTTACCATTGGTGTCGTGAACCAGACTAGGTACACAAGTAACCCAATAACTAAATTGATCCTCACATATCTCGAAGGGTGTCCCCGATCTCCAGGGGTCAGCGAACAGCACCTAGAATCACAGAACATGAAATTGCGAATGAATTTTCTACAAAACATAGTGGAAAAAAGATAAGTGCGTCAATATTCTTATAAAAGAATCTCCACTAGGAGTAATGCAACAAAAGTCAACAAGGAATTAATTCCCAAAGTAATACAACCCAAGTGCCTAAATATGGAAGAATATCCCATGTCCAAAAGGTCACAAAGCATATAGTACAAGGTTCTACAACTAGATCCACCACTAAGAGATCCTTTCCCCTTTCTCAGACCAGGAAGGATAATATCTATAAACACAAGAAGGAACAAGTAGGGTGTGAGATAAAAAGCCTAGTATGATCTCACCAAGGATTCAATAAGAGATGTGAATAATAGATTAACCAAATGAATGACTTCAAATTTATAAAAAATAGGGTCAGTATTTTGAATAATATTTATAAATATATTTCTATAAAGTTCAAATGATGAAAAATGCATTAAAAATGTTTTAAAAGTGTTGGAATATTTCTAATAAAATGTATTAAATAAAAAACTTAATTAAACATGTTTATATAAATTCATATCGAAGTTAAATAAATTTGACACTACCTTCATGCATTTAAATCACAAATATAATGAAAATGAGTAACATGGACATCTTCCAAATAGGTAAGAAAGTTCCAGTCTATAAGACTCCACACTCTCTAAGTTATTATATAAACATGTGTATGCACACACCCCTCTGACACTGGCTGAATTTTACTCATCACCATCCCATCTGTGATATGACCTGCTACATTTGTGTATTAAAACATTATATTATCGTCGAGTGTGTCCAAATAACTCACTATATCCCTAAGGATTTCATGTTTTTATAAAAAATAAATAACGGGAAATTTATTTTAAAACTATATTACATATAATTAAATCCCTTTTCACAATTTCAAATTCCAATTTTCCATTTAAAACAAAAATAAGTTTTAATCAAAAATTTTAATTGTATCTCTCTATGAGGAAGCTACTCTCTCATTAGTGCCTCACATTCCCAAATCTCATGATTATCAAAAAAATTCTTTCGTAGCATAAGAACAAAAGGTATCGTCCTTATATGAAGTACACTGGACTCCAAATCAACTATCCTAATTATCCCTCCTTCCATTGATAAATCAGGTTCAATCTCAAGATCACTCAAGCACAAAATGTGATAGTGATCAGAGAGATAAATTCTCGTATTTTATACATGTAATATGTTATGTATTGAATTAATTTGTGGTGGAACGGATAAATAGTATGCATATTTCCCCACCTTCTCAACAACCTAGAACGGTTCCAAAAAATGAAGAGAAATCTTCCATTTCCTCACCATCCATTGAAGGACCAACTATGGTGAACTATTAAGAACAACTGGTCACCAATTGAGATCTTAAATTGGATATGGAGATGATTAGAATATGACTTATATCGGCACTGGTCCATTAACATTATGTGATGAGTTAACTAGTACTTTTCTATTGCCTCTTGCACAAAACATGGTCCAATAAAGGAACATTCACCAATCTCTGACCAACACAATGAATAATTATTAGGATTGAAATACAATGCATCCAAAGGAGTCATTATGATCCTGGATGGGAAAATATTTTTATATGAATACTCATCCATCCCCAAAATATAATCCCAAGCCCCGCTAAAATTGATAACACACATGACAAGTATATATTCACAAATCTATATAACTCTCTCTATATGGATATCAGAATGTAGATGGTAGGCCATGCCCAAAAGGACATCAGATCTCAGTTCCTCTTAATGGACTTTTGAAAACAAATATGTGAACGTTGGATACCTATCAGATAATATAGATGATAAAACACTATGAAATTGAAAAATCTCATTCATGTAGAGATTTTCAAAATCCTCAACATTGTTTGTATAGTGAATGGGTATGAAGTGAACTAACTTGGTAAACCTTTTTACCACAACCCATATCATAATCTTTCTTCTCTATGTAAGAATAAATCTATCCACAATTTAAATAGATATTTCTTTGCACTTCCTACAAGGGACTGGAAGTGGATTACGTAAACCCGAATGTTTTTTGTGCTTGGCCATAACATGTTGTCACATATAAAAATGGGAAACAAACATAGTAATTCCCCATCTTAATCCTGTCCACCATAAATAACACCACATATCATAGAATATCTTATTGGTTCCTGGGTACACATAATATTATAGATTACGAAAATCCCCCATCATAGTCTTCCATTCCTCTAACGATGCAACATTGTTATTTTGATTACCTAGAACACCCTCTTTGGGGAAAGTCCACTAGGTATCTAACTCTGCATCATAAATAGAGTCTCTAATTATATTGAATTAATCATTAAAATTTTGACCCTAAAGAATCATCTTGAGAATACTGGATGATAACTAAAAAGTTTCTAAAGAAACCTAATACCATGATTTGTAGACCCCAATATGAAACTATGTAAAAGTGAAATAAGATTACATTCTTCAAGAATTATTTCACTTCTTGGGTAAAATGTTTCCTACAGAAAGAATATATAATGAATTTCCATTTCTCTAAGATGAACAGGATTTCAAATTGTAATTATTTCCAGTATTCCACCAAACTCCTCTAGTGGAGATTCAGTTATTTTTTAGAGAAGATATAACTCAATATATTGAGATCTGAATACACATTAAAATTTTATTCATAGATGTGATGCCTCTAAATCATATGTGAAATAATTATATCTATCTTTTCATATTCCATGGAAGGATAATTCATATCATGTAGCCTATTCTGATAGGGCCCATAAGAAACATCAGGATCACCCTACAAAAGAACGTAGCCAAAGCCTAAGATCGATGCATCTCAAAATACCACATATCCCTTCCGGACCTCTGGAAGAGTCAAGATCGACATAATAGTAAAAATATATTTCAGATTAATGAAATAATTATGAAATCTGTTATACTAATAAAATATCATACACTTGTGAGTTAATGAAATCATCGAAGAATCCATCATTAATAATTCCTTCACAAACTGATGTTAATATACAGCTAATCCCAAGTTGCTCTGAATTACAAATACATTATATTGTTTCTCAAAAGTCATAACTTCCTTCACCTTTTCATGATCAAAAAATATTTCATGTTCTAACACCATGTGTCTTATGAATTTCACTTTTATAATCTATAAATCACACATAGAAATCATTGAATAAATCTGTTACCTCTCAGCAGACATGTAGCTATTTTCAAATTAAGTACATGATCCTCCTCAGAAATATAGTAAATGAGGATATTTAGAAAAAAGACTACCACAAAGGTATGAAGGTAGTGGTGGAAAATATTATTCATCAAAGTCATGAAAACATTATGATCATTTTTAGGACAAATAGAATAAGAGAGTACTCATAATGGTCAAACATACTCTGAAATAAGGTTTTTTGAATGTCATATTATTTTATTTTTATATGATGGTAACCAAAATTCAGTACCCTCTCTAAGAACCACTTTACCTCATTCAATTGATTAAATAGATCATCAATATATGGTAATAGATATTCTTTTATTAATGTAACTTGATTTGGATTTTGGTAATCAACATATAATCAAAGGGAATCATCAACATAATTAGTGAAAGGAACTAGTGTTGCCCAAGGTGACACACTAGGGTGTATAGAGCCTTTCTCAAGGAGGCTATCCAATTGGGGCTTACACCCTTTAAGTTTAGCTAGTTTCATAAGGTGAGGGGGAATAGAAACTGGTTGAGTACCAGTCATTAAGTCAATGGAAAACTCAACCTCCCTTACCGATGGTAAACTATATTAATCAGAAAGAAACATATCAGTAAACTCAATGATAACTAGGGGAGATCAATACATAAATATTCCCACTCTAGATAAAAAGGAAACACTATTATTACCTTTCCCAAAAATGGATTAGGAGGTTCGGCCCTGCTCTACCTTGGCTCCCATTCTCCTTGAAATAAAAGACACACACCACTAGAAGTAGTAGGGTGGACTTTTCGAAGATAAAAATCAATCTAGGAATTATTGGAAATGATCCAATATATTATGATAAACATTCCTAGAGGATTCAAATTGAGGAATATAAAACCCCAATCCATCATGACATATGATAGAGATAAGTCACAATTAGGACTATGGAGACCATGTTGTCTCTTAATTCCAAGGGGAGTAGTAATATCCATTTACCAATATAAAATAACCATAATTATATTTCAACTATTAACAATACATCTTGAAATAAACAAAATAGATGAACCAGTATCAAGTAAAATAGTCCTTAATGATGAAGCTATTGTAATGGTACCTCTCACAGTCACTGTACCTATATCTGCTTCCTTTGGAGACTCTACCATTTAATTAAGTAGTTTCTTTTTGGATTCTTATGGCTGAAACACTTATATACATGAATCATCTAATTTTACCATTTATTTTTGAGGAGATGATGATCATGTTCCACTACACATAGTAGAAATGATATTTAATAATCTATATAAGCTCCCTCAACATTTATAGGATCCATTATTCTTCGTTGTCTCATTGCAAACACTCATAGAATTTCTTAGCATGCCAAAATGATAACATGTAAATGGAATTTATCCTAGCACTGTAGGTGTCCTATAATGACCCTACCATCAATAAATTCCCTGAGAATCATCATTCCTAAAATTTATATTGAAGGCTCTTGTGTTTACACTAGGATAAAAAGGAACTCCATTCAACCATGACTTTCCAACCAAGTCCACATCAAACATCATTTCCCTATATTTCACACTAGTGTATGTGAGATGCAATACCAAAAAAACCTAAAAAAGGAAATCAAACTGAACTACCACATCAAACCCTCGAGACATTGTCTTATAATTAGATATAATCCCAGGTGAAAACTACATGAGTTTATCAATGATATTTGCAAACTCAGTCATGGTTCTGTCAGCCTTCTGAATCGTGAAATACTCCATATCCTTGGCCAACATCATTGACTCCAGATATGATTAGTCAGTGAAAGTAACCATCATGTATATCCACTCTATGCCCTCGTTTTTCCTTGATATCACCATAATTTACCATATTCTATTTCTCAGTCCTTCCATCAGGAAGTTGGATCACAACACCTTGATCTTGTCATGTGTCTCTAAGAACTCAAAAATAAAATATACCTTTCACAACCATCCCCCAGCATGTTGTGGAATAGAGGAGACATTGAAAATAGTGGCTTCTAGAAACGGAACCCTTGGTAATTATTTATAGAAACTTCCCCTTGAGGTTCTTCAACTGTATCTAGAACGGGGGCTGAAGGTGGGGCCTTTTCTAGAACATGGATAGTACTCATAGTCACCTCCATAAGATTCGAGTCCACTTGAGGATTCACTAGTTATAGTACAATAAAAGCTTCTTCATGGATCAAATTATCTCATTCTCTTGAAGGAATGATTCTATAAAACATTAGAATAAAACATTGAAGACATTAGATAATTATCAAATAGGGAAATAATGGAAATATTATCCAAAATGATTGAACAAATAAGATTTGGAATTAACTCTATCCAAATTAATGTAGGAAAAATACTAAAACTAATATAGAATAAAACCTTCCCTAACCACCCATGGTGATATAATATTTATTTTTAGTGAGTTCTATACAATAAATCAATCCCAACTACCTGCAATGCCCCAACAAGATTACATAATTTATACTAACTTCAAGACAAGAAGCTCAATAAAGACCCTCTGATACCACTTTGTCAAGAACCAGATTGAGTACCCTAGTAACACGATAATAAAGCCAGTCAAGAAATAGATCAAATGGTGTTATTGATCCCCATGGGTTGGTGACTAGAACATGTCATCACACAACATGCAACTAGGAAAAACATTCCAATAAAACCTTCTGGAAGAAATATAAAAAAGTCCATATGCATACAAAAGAGAGTCTGCTGGGAGTTATATACAAGAATTAAATATGGAATTAAAACCAAAATTATGAGAAAATAATAACCTAATTTGGGAATAACTTCCCATGTCCATAAGGACACAACTCACCAAGTCCTAGGTTCAACAGTTGGATCCACCTCTATGAGGTCTTTTCTCCTAGATCAAACCTGAAATGATATAATCAATGAACACCAGAAGGCAGGAGTAGTGTGTGACCTAAAATTCTAAATAGGGTATCACCAATGATTCTATTAGAGATTCCAAATATATTTTATCCAAATTGAATTGTCACACCCAGATTTTCAATTCCCGGCTTTGTTTTGAATCCTTTTTTTGGCTTTTTACTTTTTTATTGGTTTTCTGGTGTTTTGGGATTAAATTTGGTTTCTCATGTGTGCATGATCTAAAAACATGGTCTTGGAATCCTTGGGTAGTATTTGGCCTTATATTTATTAGAGGAAACATATAAGGAGGAGGTTATTTTTAATTGAATTTGTGACACTCCTAGTGGCACCTTTTTTAGGGTATGTTTGTTGGGAAAGTTTATACCCTTGGGTTTGATGAGTTTTAGTGTTTAAAAAGGGGGTTTTATTTTCTGAAATATTCCTCATATATTTTTTCAATCACTCCCCTTTAACCCCCCTAGGACCCCTTGAAATTGGAGAAAAATATAATGTTTTTGTTCTGGATAAAATATGTGGCACGGTTTGGCCACACGGTTTACTAAACCATGTTTCCAAACCATGCAGGGTGTCCATCTCATTAAAAATATTTTGGTAATTCAAAATTTTTCTTTATATAATACACCCACATACAACCATTTATTCCCTATTCAATGACTCATATCCATGTAAGGCTCCCAAGCACTCCCATGCTACTTAGGAACACATTTTTTATGGGGGTTTTTGCATGGAAACATAAAAATCATCCTTATAAGTGATTCTCTCTTTGTTTTATTCCTACTACATGGGATTTCCTCCCTCCATAAAGAAGTTATAAAATTTACATCAACATGGGTTCATACATATGTTTTTTTTACTTTTGGGGCAATTTTTTGTATTAGGGTTTGTTTTGTTTTCTCTGTGGTGCGAGGGTGGTGTGGTTGATGTTTGACACACTGATTCGGGATTTTGATAGAAAAGGTATGTGATTATATGTGTGAGAATATTTTGGATGAGTAAAATTTTATTTATTAACATTTTTATGATTCTAATTACCAATTTTGTCCGGTGTGGAATAAATTTAGGTAGATTTAGTTAAGAATTTGATTTTAAAATTGCTTGTTTACTTGGAATTGTGTCTTTTTCATGTGTAACTATTTTAGTATATTTTGGGGACATTGTTTAGTGAATTAAAGTGGATAATAAAATGTTTCTAGGGATTCCAAATCAGTATTGCTTAGGAATTGGTGTGTTTTTCTATTTAAAACTAGGTTTTGAATGGTTTTTATGTGAAACCCCTTTTTATACTTCGTAAAAGGGTTTCATGCAAATTGTGAATGGTTTATTGAGTTACAAAAAGTGTGAAAAGGATGTTTATGTACTATTTTGGTGGTTTTATATTTTTAATAAGCGTTTCTGGAAGTTAATGTGGTGATTTCTGATTTAAAACATTTTTATAACATTTTATGAATTTTTTAAATGATATATTAAATTATAAGAAAGGTGGGAAACATGTTTATAAGCTATTTTCTGTGAGTGTGATGTTAACAAAAATTTGAATGTGAAAGGAGTATTATGTGAAATAATTTGGGGATGTTTAGGGTTTTTGTGATTTGGAAATATAGTTTTTATCTGTAAATGGAACTTTATATGATGTGTAATATGATTGGGCACAAGAGGTAAGACCCGAGTATCTAGGTTGGTGGTCATGTACTAGTATGGTATTGATCTGGAGTGGTTTTATCCCTATTTCACGTAGCAATTCTGATGATGAAAACAATAGGTAACCTATAGTGATGATGTTTTGAACCAATAGGTTATATTTATGTTCTCTTAAATTGGATCATTTATGAGAAAAAAATATTTTTTAGGGATACTTTTCACGGAGACACGAGGTACCTTGGGCCTACAACTAGCTAGTGCCTAGGGTAATTTACCTTCAATAGTCCTCATTGGATATTTTATACTTAGCATCGTCATACGATGTGTTAGTATTATAATTTTTGTAGCATGTAAATTTAATTAATACTGTTTTTTTATTAAAGTTACCCTCTCAATAACTACTTTCATATTAAAGTTGCATCTCTTTGATTTTTTTAATAGGATTATCATTTATAAAAAAATGTGAAACATTTTTGTCCTAAAATGATTATTACATGGAATATTTTTTTCAGGAATCCTACTAGGGTTATTATCAAAATCTTCCTACATCTTTGGGTGTAATTATACTTAGTAATGTTTGTTGCAGGTTTGGGTAAAGCTCTTAGAACTGGTGGTCTGGGTTTCTAGTAGTCCTTCTTGAAGCATTGTTATGGAGATGGGATGAGGGAATTTCCCCTTGCCATGGGGTAGATCATGGGATATTATTTTTTGATTTATTTCCTTGTAATATTTTCTAGGCCTCATATAAATCTATGTATTTTGATTCTAAATTTTTTTAATACTTGTTTGGTGTAAATTTTCATATTATGTTTATTCATCCTTGTTGGTCATTTTATGTTTCTAAAATTGGGTAAATCATTCCTAAACACTTATTTATAATACATTGGTAGTTGTACATACCTGTGGAGACCAGGAAAGGCCTTCAAGACTTTTCACAGATTGGATTGGGTTCCATCTTTAAAGTTTAATAGATCTAGTTCATGACTGAAATGCATTCAATCTTAAAATAAATATACTTGGTATTTTAAATAAAATTTAAAACTCATGATATACAATTAAAATTATGGAAAATAAATTAAGTAAATTATTTACAAGTGATGTAATTTTATAAAATATGTCCTAAATAAATAATTTATATAAAATAGTTTATATAAATTCAGAACTCAGGAATATCAGTTTCAAAACATTGGCATACATTTATATCTAAAATATAAAACAAATGAGAAACAAGTTCTTCTACAAAATAAGTACTAATGTTCCATTCTATAGTAATATTCCCTCATTAACAGATCATCCTAATATGTGTATACACATGTCCCTCCGACACTGGCCAAAGGTGACTCATCTCTATCCCATTGAGGATGCGAACTACTTCATTTGTGTGTTAAAACGTTGTATAATCATATTGTATATCCAAATAAGTCAAAATATACATGAGGCATGCAAATTCTTGTACAAAATCAATGATAGGTAATTTTTTTTAATACTGGTTAATATAAAATTAACTCTAAATCACACTTTTCAAATTCCAATTTCCTATTTAATACCAAAATTGGTTTTAATCAAAAAAATACAATTCAAACAACATAATACAACTGGGTTTCTAACAAAACCATTTTATCTATTTTATCATGTTTGAAATCAATTAAAAACAAAATCTATAAATTTCACAATTCATTTCCACAATTAACTTCAAAAAATTAATCAAAAATGTTTCCATAAAATCTATCATTTAAATTAAAAAATTTACATCAACCAATTTTTCTAAACATGCCCCATTTCAATGGAATAGGGTGGTTTTCCCAATTATCATTCCAAACCCATGTCAAACATCCCAATTCACTAGAATTGAGTTTTACTAAATCATTTAAATGTAATTTTAAGTAATTAAATCTAAATCAACAATTCAAACAAGTCAAGCAGTTCTAGGTTAATCAATTTGGCTAAATGGGAGGAAAAAACATACACTCTCTGTGACACAATGCCGATAATGAAACCTACCCATGAGAACAAAGGCACATAATACTTAAAAAATAATCCAAAAATGATATTCAATAACAAGGAGTATAGATCCTTCAATTTCAGTATGATCTAACAAAATCCCATGGGAGGGGAATGAGATCTAGATAATGAACTCAGGAGAACGCTTACCTAGGTATCACAACACCAACGCAACAACATTTTACCACCAACCGATGGGATCTAAAAGGGGTTTAGATCTACAAGTTTTTTAGGAAAGTATTTAGGTCAAGATAAGTAAAATTGGAGAGGATCCAAAAAAATTTGACAGTCCATTCGTCCGATTGTAAAATAGTAGTTGGGGTATTAAATGATGTGTAACCCGATTTTATGTCATTTAATAGTTAATTTTTGTAACCATAGAAAAATGTTCCACTACAAATTAAACTTCAATATTTAATTATTTCATGATGTTAAGTGAAACATTACATTATTTTAATTTCATAGTGTGAACATTTCATAGTATGCACCCAAAAACCATTACATTTCATGTAATTTAGTTGTACGACATGTGAACCTTTTTCCGCCTGTTAAAATGGTTGGTTAAATCTGAGATTCCAAAAAAATATTTGAGTACACAATTATGGGAATCATCCCTATTCATTCTCTAACCTAAATGATCAAAAAAAGAAAAACCATGAAATGTTTAAATATGTACCTTTCATATCGGTAACAAGATGTTACAAAATTTTATTTATTTAATAAGATTCATGAAATTTATAACGGTTATGTTATTTTTGAGAATCATATATGTCTTTAACTAATATTATCTTTATAATTATGAATATTTTAAAGGGATTTTGATCTTATGGATAATCATTTGTTCAATTTCTTAAAAAACTCCTTCTTTAGGTTTTATGTGATGGGTATTTATCAATATTAAGGATATTTTGTGGGATATATATGGAAATAAAAATCATTGGTTTAGTATATATTTTAGTTAAAAATTAATTTATGGATGAATTCCTTTACAATATTTGGACATAAGATTAAATGTTTTTAAATCCTTCAGCGTAAATAAGATAATAGTTTTCAAATAAATAATATTCAATTATGATTATTTGTTTTCATGGAAGAGAATAAGTCATCTAGAAAACCATAGTAGTTATAAAGTGATTCGAGGAACAATTATATTTTGGATGATATTCATCATAATTTTGTGAAATTTAGAGTAATTAAATAAAAATTTTGATAGAAAAAATTTAACATGCATGTAAGGTGGAAACCAATCACATCATGCGTTGAGGAAGATCTTGAACCCGCAATTGAAGGCTAAAAATGGTTCAATGACTACCACTCTCCTACGTGCTCTTCTAGGTGATATAAAATTGTTTTTACCTATGAAATTTTATGGATAAATACTTTTCAATTTGATTATATTTATCATTGTTTGTTACAATTCAGGTTTAGGTATTAATTTATTATATTGGATAATTCAAGCAAACCATTCTGATTATTGTAAATATTTAAATATGTATGGGAGAAAATTTCACCCTTTTATAGATATTATAATACATTAAAAGTAAATTTTAGTGCCTAAAAAATTTAAAAAACTCCTCTTGGATATTAATTTTTTAGATTAATAAATGAATTTTAAATTGATAAAGCACAACCAATACATGAAATACTATCTATATTTTTTTCTCTATCATTATTGAAAAATGAACCAATAACTCTAGGAAAGGTAAACAGAAAAAGGTTATCATATTACCTTTATACTATATGAATAAATTTTCCTTTAACACAAAAAAAATTTATGGTTTTTTAGTCATTAACTTTTTCTTGATATTTCACATTATTGGGATCAATGATCTCTATCACTCTGCATAATTAATTACTCTTTTCTTCCATGTCCATATATTTATATAATAAAATGTTCTCCTATTTGGAAACCTAGATATGTGATATTTTATATGGCCTTCGTATTTCCATTTCTCTATTTTAAGGGGATGTTTTGTTAAAACTTTTTACAATGTGAGTTTTAGAAAAGGTTTTTCCAGATGCCAAAGCCTTGACTATTTATTTCAAGTTAACATAGTGGGGATGCAGTTTTTTAATGGTTGGGAGAATGTCACACCATAAGATTATAAATGAATAAAATCATGTTCAATTGGTAATATAACATGAAATCCTGATCTTAAATGTCCCACAAAATATGTTTCTTTAAATTAATATCTTTTATAACTTGTAGTACATGCAACCCTAAGTCTAAATGAACTGTAATATAGAATATCGTTATAACCAATCCATTAAATTTGACACTATGAATAAGTCTAAATAAATTATGAATATTATATGTTTCTCACACATCTATAAAATAAATTCAAATATTCTATATTTATTAAAATTAAAATATTTATGATTTGAAAGACAAAGAAATGCTTTCAGAAAAACTATTTTTTCTAAAAGGAAGTTTCATCACGCTTTTCTAAACTACATTAAAAATAATATTTAAAAATTTAATAAAATTTATTTTTAAAAAATTAACATCATTTTTGAAATTATAATGTAAAAATTAAAATAGTGTTAGTTGTTTAGAATATTCTGAAAATATTAATTCTTCAATGAATAATTAAAAGATACATGTTTTTATTTAAATCCTTTTTGATCTTAAAAGAATTTAATTGTTAAATTTTAATTTAAAATTTATATAAAAGTAAAATTAGTTCAGTTATATTGTATTTAATAAAATTTATCTCATGTTTATCAATTTACTTTTGAATATTTTTTTAAACATTCTATACATATGAAAACTTTTCAATGGAAAATAGCTTTTTGCTACTTCTTCGGGCTTAATTTTAAAATAATTTTTACAATTATTTGATTATAATTTGGATAAATTAATTCCATGTTTTTAATCAGTATAATTTATATTATATATAAGTAAAACATAATTTGTAGAAATAATGAATAGTACAAATATTAAAACTTAATTACCACGATTAAGATTGAAACGGTTTTACCAGGGGATAAAAAAATAATAAGTGATAAAATAACATATAAAATTACCCAATTCTTATTTTATGGAAATATTTAGACATTATATCATAATATTTTTGAGATGATCCATTTTGGTTCACTTTTCCTTGTAAAAATTGTGGGTATCACTTTTTCTTTTCAAACATTCCATATATTTTCGCCCCCCCCCCCCACTTGTAAAGGACATCACATCTTCTCACATATTCACACTAACACATCATTTTGTATATAAAACCAGAAAATATATCTTCCTTTAATATCTCCCCACATTATATAGTCATTTGTTTTATCATAATGCTAATCTTGAAAAGATTTAGTTATAAACCTGAAGATGTTTGCCGAGGAATATGTAATGTTCTTAACCGTATGTTTTCGTTTTACTTTTTCTTATAAATACATAAAACAATATAAAAATATTCCAAAATAATAAAATAATATTGTTATATGTACTAATATTTTATTATATTAATTTAAAAATTTATATACATCTCATATTCTATCAAATGCGAAAAAAACATTCGATTTTGTGTACGTGGAACTATCGACTCATGAACCAATGTATTTTTTTTTCGTCGCCTCCTATCGTGGATGGATAAAATGATGGATTTAATATATTTATATTATATTTATGTAATATATATACTTATTTAATTATATTTTCATATATACCCACATATCATCCAAACTGTTGGAAAATAATAACGTTGCTCGTGCGTACGAGTGGACTACGAGCTCCACGTAGCGATGTGACATGTATTTAATTTTATTTATACATTAATGGTAATAAGGATATATTTTATATTTATAAATTTTATTTTTGATATTAAATTTTTTCTTTAACGGTGAACTATTATTTTCCAATTTTATGTTCCATCCATTACAAAAATAGAAACTACGTTCATGCGTATATATGGACTACCGTCTCTATTAACGGTGTAACTCATTTTCCCATAACATACTTTTATAGACTATTATAAATATGTATATAATTATTATATATGATATTTATATAGTTTTTAACATTATATAAATTATGGTAACATGTTCATGGTATGAGGACCAAAATTATTGAACAGAAAAAAACATGAAAAACAAAGTAATAATCACCGAAAAAAGTTATTTTAACAATATATTGGTACTAAAAATGTCATAAATTTATACGATGAAATCATGGTTGGTATAAAATATTTTATTATTTAAAATTAATATATGAACAATAAATATATATTTATTATATAAGGGTCACAGATATTTATGAATGAAATCATATCTATGGTAATTGTTTCCCCACTAACTTTTACTTTTGTGAGACATATGTCATATTCACTATTTAGTTCATTTTTTAGTGTATATAGTTCCACTTTTATATGTTATACAATAAATAATTTTATCATAATATTAATATTATATTTCAATTAATGTTATTGATTTCATGGGGTATATGATTCTGATGTTACCAAACTCGTAAAGGCTTATGTTATAATCTTATTTTTTATTTGGATTGTTCATGGATAATTTACTGATGATGAAATACGATGATATATATTTAATGAAAAAGAACTAATTTTATTATCATCAAGTTATCTATGCAGAATACATTATTTCCCTCTCATTTTCCTAACATTAGAAAAAATAGTGGCCATAATAATATTTTTTAGATAACCGTCTACATTTCTCTCTTTAGTCAAAACCCATTTTATTCAATATCTATGTTTTATAAAATATCAGGAATGTTTTAAAATTATCCAATTGATTAATTTAAAATATCTTTACCCACTTTATAATTTTCAAAAATAAATTTTAAAGGAGCCTTTTTTATATTTTCCAAACAAGGCATTATTTAACCATTTTACAACAACATGAAATGAATGTTTTTAACATAAACATCATTTATTGAATTGCATACCATCATGACCACTCATTGATTTTAAGCTTAATTTACATTTTTTACATTTAAATTTTAAATGAACGTATTTGTATTAATATTTTATATTTTTTTGGTTTTTAAAGGTGACTTTCAAATGGAAACTAATCTTTTTTTAAAGATTGTATTTGGAATATTTTCTGTATTTATAATTATCAATTAATGAACCCTTATATCACTTATGACCCATTGTGAATACTTTTTTACACTTCTATAAGTATCATTTATCTAGATTGTTTATTTTCAGTTTGATTGAGGATGTATTGTTTTGATACCAGTCACCATATTACATTAAATGGTTTATGATTATGTTTATTGATCATAGAATGTATTAACATTTTGTATTATAGTTTATCAATATGAATGTCCATGTTGATCATATTTAACCCCTTTTATATTATGAATTCATTAGACATAGTATGTCATTAGTGGGGTATGTTATTCCTGTTAATACATCAGAATATCTCACTAGAAAAACTAGAATGGGTATTTGGCTAAGTACTTACCCATTTTTTGGGATTTGTCATAGAATGAAGCATTGAGGGTATGTTTATGATGTTCGAAGTTTTTCATTCCCTCATTATGAGATATATTGTTAAGGTTTCATATGATTATTATATTAGTTTGAATATTCATATTTAGGCTTCGAGATCATGAGATTTTTTATATTTAATTATTTAATCATCATATATTCCTTCCATATTATTCTTCCTGTTAAAATTATTTATTAAAGGGAATTTTTTTTTGTTATTTACTGATATATAATGATTATGCATTTATTTTTCATTATATATTTTTTGTATGAATACCCTTACTCAGTATTATTTCTCACCCCTTTCTTATGTTTCCATTCCATATGATTGTTGGTAGTGTATTATGACTGACATATTGGGACATGCTAAAATAAATAATAGTATAATAAAATAAAATTCTACGTAGTATTTTTTCTGAATGTAATGAGAGTTTCATGTATGTATCTATTTTTAAGAACAATAAACTATTCAGTCATTTGGGATAAAATTATTTTATACTAACGATAATATAATAAAGATACGACAAAATCTGGGCTACTAGGGTCAGGGTCATAACAAAATTTTTGGGGAAAAATAATCAATGTTTTATAAGGTATTTATTAATATTCAAATAAATGAATATATGATAGTTCTAGGGAACCAACTCCAATATAATCCCACATTCACTAGATCCTAGTGCTAAAAATATTTTAATATTGTATCCTCACATGTTATATATGATTCTTATTAGCATAGGTATATTTGTTTTTCCTAACACATCCTTCCATAGGTAGTGATGGTTTTAATACATGACTTTATAGATAATTTATGTACTATAACTTCATATCCTTGATAAAATCATTCAAGTAGTGATATTTATATATATCCACCTCCTATTAAATTTTAGAAAACATGAAATCTTGATTAATCCCATAGTAAAATCTTACCATAATATTCATAAAACCCTTACTTTATTGAAAACCAATAAATAAGAACAAGATATTTATAATCCAAGTATAAATCTTCTCAAGAATCTATGATATGCTTGAATATTGTATATATAAAAACCACTACTAATATTAATTTTATCTTACATATTACAATATCCTTACTATAATATATTAAATTTAATAAAAAACATATTTGTTCAATTAAATTGATTACTATAATTCATACTTCTACAAAAACCATGAACTCATCTAATTCAACTGTATCAAGTACTATTGCAATGTTATAAATGTACGTCAAATTCAGTTATGTTAGATATGATTAGTATTCACCTGTTATGCATCATTAATTAGTGATATAGATCATTATTATATATGAACTAATATGAGATAAATATCTATAATTTAAAATTGTTAAATACTTTTATCTCAATAATAAATTTATATGCCAAAGAATATTCAATGGGAAGGATTATTTTCCACCATAAATTCGGTGGGGAATTGTTTCAACTTTTATATTTCATAGAAAAATCATTATATATACAATTACTATATTTTGAAAACCCATATTTCCATTTTATAGAACATTTTCCAAAGAACATGTTTTCTATGTTAATTCATTCATAGAGAAATGAATTTCATATTCTTATCTAATTGTTAATACATAATCTATGTTTCCCAAATGTTATCAATATGTCTATCATGGAAAATATATCTATCCCACTAATATTTTAGAGACACATGGAACTCTTTCATTTACAAATGAATATTATACGATCATTGGGTATGATTTATTTTTAAATCAATTTATTTAATTTTAAAATTTTTTTTGAATTTTTTTTATTTACCAAACCCATCTAGTGTTTTTATATAGAAATATTTCAAAGAATCGCATTTTTTCCATGTCATATGAAACTCTTCCTTAAAGTCTCCTCTAAATGACGTGTCATTGACAATCAATATATCAATGTTATGAACATATAAGTATTCATTCATAATTACAATTCAAAATGGTTGTGGTCATGATGATTAGCGCAATGATTTTACCATATATAATACTTTTAATAATCAATAATGGTTTAGTGGGGTCTTCAAATACCATATATAACTTGTTTCACTTGAATAATCACCAGTAGCACCAAGTCTTTGATACATCAATATGTGGGGTCTATGAATATTGTTACATTGAATCAATTAGTGATTTAATACTTTATTTTAATTCCTATAATGTTTCCTTTTGTTATTTATTTTTAGGAATAATTATTATTAAATAATAGTATATGTATCATCCACCATAGTGACTATAAACAATGAATTTGTTTATGAATTCATGTGCAATATGTGACTTTGGAACTACATCACCCTCCAATGATACTGGACTCCCAAATTCCAATTCAATGTTTTGTGCATCTAGAACATTAACCCATAATAGTTATGTCAACTCCCACTATACTTAATGTTATATTTTTCCCCTATAGAAACATATATGGTTCATAACTGGATGTTAATATCATTAGTGATCATATAATTATTAACTGAGATGAAATGATAAATTGATATTTTCTTGTATCTAAAAACTATTATTAAAAAAATATTTTCAACAGAAACATGTGGTCGTGACCTAATATATTCTTGTCAAATTGTAATTGTTAAATACCTAAGTCAATATATTTAGGATATGGTTTGTTTGATATATTTTTGTTTGACAAAATTACTTGGTGAAAAGTATGGAATACTTGTAATACATGAAAGACACATCATTGATATTCTTCTTTCTATCAACATTTTATAGATTTATATAATGAAATGTGTGTTTGGTAATAACCATACAGTGTATATATGTGATCAATGACAAATTGGATAATAGTTTCTTGGGTAATCTAACATGTATTGTCTTTTATCTTACCACAATAACGTCATTTACATCACCGAGAATTTAAGATGTTTCAAAGAGTTATTTCTTGAAGTAAATTAATTTACATATAGAATTAGAATATTTCACATGGATAGGGTAAACACACTATAAAATATTTTTGGAGTTATGTTATTTCTAAAGGTTTAATTTTATAACCCATGATAATAATTTTTTTATAACATGTTTCTTAGGTATAAAGCGACTAGAACTCTAATTTGGATATAAAAAAGATGTATCCTATTATTTTATCATGAAAAAAATTATTTTCCTATTATGTGGTAATTAAGATTATTTTTTTCATCCATTTCTTCTAGATGGATATTTTGGATTATCAAATTCTAAACAATTAGTATATTATAAAATACAAAATTAACATATATTTCAAATATGAAGTAATGACTCATTGTGTCTAAAATAGAAAACGAGATTACTGATTTTGGTTGTCCTTAATAAAAATTAATATATTTACTTGAATGATTCAATCAATAATATAGAATATGTATAAGTATGATTATTGATAAATGAATTTTTATTATTTAGCACTGTTGATAATTCACTATAATTATTGCAATATTTATAAACTTATATGTTGCTTGTATTTTTAATACACACACACACACATAGAGATATATATATATGTGTGTGTGTGTGTGTTTGTTTGTTTGTTTTTTTGTGTTTGTGTATGTGTGTGTGTCCAAACATATATAAAAATTATGTGAAAATGAAAAAATTTGATTGTTGCTGAATATATATGATGCAGAATCTTCTGATTACTTATTCATAAATTTGTCACAATTATTATTTCAATGACTTTTCTTTCCTCATGAGAATAAAATAACCCCATGTTCATTTCAATCCCTTTTATAATTTTTTATCTTAACTACAATATATATAGGCACTGTTGACTTTAAATTATTCTGGTGATGCATGCCCTTGTCTTTTAATTATATGTAATGATGAATCATGTTCCATCAAAACACTATTTGTCATGAAAATTTGAATATAATTTTTTCTATGTGATTTTTCAATATTTTTCATCATGAATTTTATGAATAATGATATCCTTGGTATTATTGATAATATTATTATATTAATTGAATTTTTTTATCCAAATAGAAGCTCAATATGTCTATATATTCAATGAACTCTATTAATATTTTACCCATAAATATTAGCAAGTTAACATTACACTAATTTACAATAATGAAATATTGTGAAAATTTTGTTTTTATTAATCCTCCATTTTTTCTTTTCGATACAAGTATATGAGAATAGATGGTTTAAAAATTCATGTACTTATGTTTTGTGGTCATCTCTCAAGATTCTCCCATATCTCTAAAAATATCTAATTAATCCTTCCATTACATGGGAATTCTAGTGGAAATATTATTTATTTCTATCCTTATAATCATGATTATAGTAATGGAAACCATAAGATTGTGCTTAGGTAAATGTTTATTCCCAATATATTATTTCAATTCCTTGTTCTTTTTATCAATGTACCAAATTAAAAAATCCTAACATGGATTTCCTCAACACTTTTGTCTGAGATTTTATCAAATAGAAAATGGTTGTTAAATTCAATATAAGATTTATTATGTCAACTAAGAATACTCAAAAGAACTTCTTGATAAAATTATGTTTCCAAACTAGGGGGATGTAAATAATTAGTTATATGGTTTTATTGTTAATAAATTAATGGAAGTCTTAATCTAACATAATATATGATTATGGTATTTTTGTTTTTATGTGTAAATATTATTTTTTTATCACATCACATTTATTGTTAAGATAATAGGTACAATAATATATTTTCATCTCACATTTTTATGTTTTTAACATTTTTTTATAAGAAGTCATCATAAGTGATGTAGTAAGTATAAAGTTTTTTCATTTGATAAAAAAAATAAAAAATTACTATATTGAATGATTTATCTATTTGTTTTTTGATTACCAATGTATAATTTCACCTTTCATATCATTCTTTTTTTAACTGATATGAAAACTGACTTTCGAAAATGGTTATGAAGACACAAATCAGTTATGTATTTATTTTTTATTTTTATTATTTCAATATTTATTACTCCCTTAGAAGTAAAAAAATGATCTATAATGATTAAACCTATAAGAACTAAAGTAAATCATGAAAAATGAACTTAAATATTAGACTTCATTTCCATTCTTATTTCTGTGCCTATCAGTATTCTTTTCATTAGGGGAAAGAACTAGTTAGGCCTCGAATGTTGTGTCAATAAATTAATTTTAGACACCATTTTATAAATCTCATAGGGATTCATTTTATTTTTATCCTGGATATAATAATTATTCTTCATGAAAAAAAGAAAAATATAAAAGGTATACAAAATAAAAAAATAATTAAAATATATAATTTAATAATAATTTCAAATATCATCACTACTACAAATACAGTTTTTCCCAACGCACCCCTTTATCAGCCCTAAAGAAAAAGCGCTGATAAAGGAGGGGGGCATTTATCAGCGCTAAAAAAAGCCCTGATAATGGGTGCCTTTATCAGCGCTAAAAAAAGCGCTGATAAAAGTCCCCCTTTATGAGCGCTTTTTTAGCACTAATAAAGGGACCCCCTTTATCCGCGCTTTTTTAGTAGCACTGATAAAGGGGGGTTATATCGGCGCTTTTTTTAAAAGCGCTGATAAAGGGTCAAATTCAAAAAAAAATTATATATATTAATATATTAATATATAAATATAGTTATATTGATATAGATATAATATATAATTTTTAAATATGTTTTAGAGAAGTATAAATGTACATTAACACTTAATATACTTAGTATATATAATATTTAGTGAAAATGGCATCTGAAAAATTATAAAAAATATTTTTATTTAATAATTTTCTAATTATTTTGGAGTAGTAGTCATTTAATAACAATTTGAAGACTAAAAAAATTAAAGAAATTAAAAAAAGATCCAAAATAAGTTGAAAACGCAACTCAAACTTCAAACGGCCATAACTTTTGATTCGGGTGTCCGTTTGAGCTCTACCACATATCAAATCAAAGCCTGAAATGAGCTCTATGTCGCTGCGACCCAGGGGGACCGTGGTCAATCGTTTTTAGCAGCCAAAAGAGGCCCTGAAGGCCTCAAAAACTGAGTTTTTAGTCGGGGTACCCATATTTTTTAACAGTTTGTGGGTTTTCAGCCTCATTTGAGGGGGTATTATTGGATTTTTTTGGTGGGGACTGAATTTATTCCAAGGTATTACATTCATATTGATATTATTTCTTTGAAATTTTATCGTTTTTTACAATGCACTGCTATTTATAATCAAATATATAACTATATGTACATATTTTTTATATATTCACACCAAAAAAATAAATTTTTAAAATAAATAATTAAACATATTTACATATAAAATATATTAGCTCTATCTAAAAAATAACTAATATCCATTTTATTTAAAATACCAATATATGAATATTTATATAACTACTATATATTAATATAACTATATATATATATGAATATAGCAATATATTTATTTATTAATATAACTACATATATATTAATATTACTCTATATATATTAATATCACTATAAATATATATATTAATATCACTATAAATATTTATATTCATATAACTATATATATATATATGTATATTAATATAAATATATGTTACTATACGAATAAATATAACTAAATATATATATATATATATATATATTAATATAACTAATATAGATATATTAATATAAATATATGTTACTATACGAATAAATATAACTATATATATAAATAGAGATATATATTAATTTAACTATATATATATATATATTAATATCACTATATAAATATTAATATATCTATATATATTAAAATAAATAAATATATATATATATTAATATAACTATATATATATATATATTAATAACTATATATATATTAATATAACTATATATATATATATTAATATAAATATATATTACTATATGAATAAATTTAACTATACACACACATATATATATATATAGATATCATGAAATAGTAAACAAATCAAAATAGAGTAGTGGTAAGGGCTTAGGCGCGCAGGGGGGAGGTCTCGAGTTCAAAACCTACTGGAGGCAGAGGCGCGCGCATGGGGGTGGATGTTGGGGGCTAGCGCTGATGAAGGGTGGAGAGGGAGAATGTGGGAACTGGAGGAGTTGGAAAGCACTGTTAAAAGGGGGGCTCAAGTGCTATAAAAGCCCCCCCACGATTGGCATGATTTTTTTTTAATTTTTTTAATTTTTTTTTTATTTTTTTAAATTTCTTTATTTTTAATTTTTTTTACTTTTATCAGTGCTGATAAAGGAAGCTCTGATATAGGACCCCTTTATCACCTCTAAAAAAAGCACTGATAAAGGGTTACTTTTATCAGCACTTTTTAGCGCTTATAAAGACCCCTTTTATCAGTGCTTTTTTTAACACTAATAAAAAGGGTCTTTATCAGCACTATTTTTTGAGCGCTGATAAAGGGGACCCCCCCCCCCTTTATCTTCATCGGCTTTAACAGCACTTTTCTTAGAGCTATTAAAGGCCCTTTTTAGCGCTGATAATGTGCGTATTTGTAGTAGTGAGATTGTTGAAATCAATGAATGATCAATCATAGAATGATATTGAATGTTGAAACAGTATATTAAAAATGAATAATTATTGTTATTGAAAATATATAAATAATTTTGAAAATATTTATCATGGATTTATAACATGTATGTTTCAATTAATAATTTTATAGGTTAGCTGTTAAATAATTGAAATATAATTTTCAAACGATATTAATTTTTACATTGAAATTTGTTAATATTTAACTTATACAAATATTATTAGGGAAAATATTTTACATCTTTTATATATTAACATACTATAAAATATGTTTTTTAATATTTTCTATCGACCACCAAAGTTAAAAACCTACTTTAAATAAAGTTTTAACATTAGTTAACATATTAATAGAAGTTAAAACAATAGTTTCATTCTTGATTATTTAAAAATTAATGTGAAAATACATTATGAAAATGGTTTCATGTAATTTATCTAATATTAAACATTGAAAATTGTTTTGACATAGGTTATTTAATAATCAATTAGAAATATTTTTTTACTCTAGTGTTTTAATTGAATAATTCATAATTTATTTAGCATGTTTCAATAAAATACATATGCGTAATCATTTTACTTTAATTACATCTTAGCATATTGAACCATTTTTTATGTCATCATGATCTTACATTGTTAAAATAAATCATGCAACATATATAAATAAAAAATAATGTCATGATCATGAGATTTAACTAGTAATTTTTATTAAACCTTTGGGATAACTCCTTGAATCATTATTTTCTTAAGTTACGACATTATAAAATATTCATGTGTTTCTCCTTGGTTTGTTTCTTCCTTGTATTTATCCTTTACCAACTCCATGACCTTGGGAGTTCCATAATTTAAATATTTTTTATTATCACATTGGTTATGGGAACTATGAGGGGGTTTACATAGAATAAAATATTGGCTTACATTCCCAAATATATTATGGATGAAGATAAGAATCATAGTCCAACAATATATTACAATATTACTAATTAAAAAAATCATAAAATAATTAAATTAAAAGAAACTACACAAATACACATGTCATTCTTTGTTATTAATCATCCACTTCTGTAATGAATATATATTTAAATTAGCCGATTAAACTTCATTTATATTCTATGTTTTATTAATATAGAACTCATGTAAATTAATCTAATTAATTATTCATTTTTTCCATTAAATCATTTTATCTTAATCAACATCTAATTTTTCATGGACATACTAATCCTTTGTGATTGTAAATAAATTTAATTTTCCTAAAAAATTAATAAACAAAGTACATAAATTTTACATGAAAGCGGCTTGGAGAGTTTCCATTTGAAATACTTTACAATATCGAAATTTCATAGAATAAAACAACCTGAATTATCTTTTACATAAAATGAGACATAATATCATGGTGTTTATAATCAATAAATGAAAAACAAAATTCATGAAAAATAAATTTGGTGTACCGATTGATTTTACATGAAAATTTGTAGTATGTAGAAGCCTTTATTGAATTTTAGTTAAATATATTATGAACAATTAATTTTAATCATTTAATATCATATAAATTCTATAATTTATTTTGTAATGTCAATAAATGACACATGAAGCACATAATGATACGGTTTAATGGATAAAAAAATTAATATTAATTTTTGTTGTATAAACATTTTGGGTAAATGATGTGTACATACATCTACACACCATGTATATTACTCTTAATATGTTAGTGGTATAGATCTTGGGACTGGGAGAGTATTGTATCATGGATAATTCGGAGGTACGTGACTTTTACAGCTAGTAAGGACCATGTAACCTTCATTTTACACAATTATTCGTACATACATATCATTAAATTAATACATAATGGGTATTTAACATTGAATTTATAACCTTGAAAGAACGTTGAATAAATTGAGTGTAACTGAGTAACATAATGTGTACTCTTACATTATTGGTATGATCTAGTTCATTTTAGTACGCATAATGTATTTAACACATATATATGTCATTATTGTATGATGACCTACAAAACACCTCATTAATCCTATTGCAATATTCTGGGACACATGACATGTATCTTTGGACTGTACATCATGTAGTCTTATATTATTATTATGATACTATCAATAACACAACAGGATGAGTTATTCAACTGTTCTTTATTATTTTTTAACTAAATCTCAATTATAAGAATGGGAAATGAAAAGATAAGGATAGAGATATTAAAAATTAAATTAAAACAACAAATTTCATGAAATTAAAGCTAACTTTTAAACATGTTAATGATAAAAAATTAATAAATAATAATAAATTTAATGTGACCACTCAAAATACCACTTGTATGTTTTAGATGTAGTATATGTATCTATTGGGAATATGGAAAGCATGAAATTAAGTCAGATTCAATAGATAATACCAAATTTAAATGATGTTGAGTTCTATGACAAATATAATTTTGATGAAGAATATTGACAATTGGTTTTCACTAGAACCAATATTGGGGGGATATTTTTCATGATAATTTTTTTAATTAAATAACTAGAATAAATACAATGGTTTTGAGTTCTTTATTCCATGTATGTGTTGATCTTCTGAAAACCTGTTGGTATTATTTACATTGTGTTAATGAACACTTAATATATATCCCTTCTAGGGGTGATCCACCGGTGATTCTTAGATATCAAAACATCACTGATGGTACTCTAGGTGCTAGCATGGAAATATCGATCATCTTGTATCAGTCCCATGATTGTGACAATTATTCTTTCTGTCTTGAAAGATCATCTTTGGATCTCTTTTTCATGAGATGGGTGGAATGACAAGGTGATAATTTCTGTATCCTGAGATAATCCACTAGAGATACTCTTTGCTGAGAGATTATTTTCTAGGGAATTTTTGAAGAAAAATATACCTCTCATAATTCTCAATGATGTTTATTTATAAACATCATGTCATGGAATAATATAAATAATTAATTTCACTTGGGAGTTTAATAATATGATAAATGGATAATGATCATCATGCGATGTAAGATATACTTATAATTAGTGTTATTATTTCATCATGTTATTTAAACTGAGAAATGATAAATATTGATTTAGAATATGGTAAATAAATATCTATAACCTATCTAATATCTGGTTATCCTTTCCTACTTCACATTAATTTAATTCATATATGAATATTTAATTAAAATTTAATTCATTTAATAAGGTTAAAAATATTATATTCAAGATCTGGTAAAAAAATGTATATATGAATTTATATATAATTAAATAAATTATTAATAAATAAATACCTTTTTATAATGTCGTGAATAAGAAGAGATAAATAAATTTTATATATTCAGAAAATTAAATAATTACATTGTAAATAGGTATTTATTTAATTGTTTTGTCAATAAATTATTAATAAATATTCTTTCTCAGTTTCTAGAATAATACTTATTTTAAATGTTAATTATATGTAATATTTAATTTAAATTAATGCGAAAATGTTGTATGTGACACTTTAAGACACGTTCTAAGTGTTGGTAGGCGATATTTCATAAATTCCAAGGTTACTTTCATGCAATAGGTTATGGAACCCATAATAGAAAAAGATATGTCACAACAGTAACAACTACGTACTAATACTCAATTTTTAATATAATCCCTTTGTCCCCAAACCACATCATGTGGGTTCCACATCCATTATATCAATTTATTTGAATTATAAATCATTCAATGACTATCTAAAATTTCCCTATAAAAACACCATGTCCATGGGATTTAGATTGATAGTTCTACTCTAATCAATGGGATATGTTATCAACTCTCGTAATTTTGGGTGGGATTAATGCTTTCATTACTTATTTATTAATAATATGTCATTTAGGATGCGCACAAAAAACACTTTATCTGCATAAATATATGTCATCATTGTTTTTGGGAATTCATAAAATTAAAATATTCATGATATTTATTAATATTCATTTTAAATATTATATATCATTTCACATGATTTCATAAATTACAATTAAATAACACATAAACATGTGGAATTCCTAAAAGGTGGTCTGTTCCCATACTCTTCTATCATATATATTACCAAGTGTGAAATTTGTGATATTAATTATCATATTCTTATAAGAACCCACAACTAATAGTCAAAATGTTATGTGTCCCATCAAAGAATGCTTCCTCACCATTAAATAATATTTAATAATATCATCATATCACCTCATGGTTCTCATCATAATAGGGAAAATCTATGACATTTTTTAGTATTACATATATTCTAGGACATTATCATATTGATGTAGGATCGAAATATAATATGAGATGCTCAATATACAAGAGGGGGGGTGAATTGTATACTTTAAAAATTCCTTTGGATCCTTTAAAGTTAGTTATGAATAACTAAAATTTCCTTAAGAAAAGGAAAGTACTAAGTTTAACAAAGTTAAACTAAGTTGATTCACAACACCTCTAACACCGAACTGAACTTGGAAAGATATTCCAAAAGTAGGTTCCGGAAATATGGTTCCGGAAAAAGAAACTTAACAAAAGTTACAATATGAGATTCTACCTTAAAGCGTATAGAAGCTAAACTAATCAGAGTAAGTAACGAAGTATAAGAAAGTTATACCTTCCTTAAGATACAAATTGCAGCGGAATAAAAACAAGTAGTAAAACTACCAGTAACAAGATAATAGTCTTTTAACCCAAAGAGAAGGGTATCCAACAACCCTGGATAAAGGTCCCTTGATTTATACTTTCAAGCAAGTCTGTCTTACCCACACCAGGGTAAGCCCTCGATACGAAGATCGGAGTCTCTGTCTTGCTATCCCCGCAAGCCCTCAACTTCAAGGTAGTTGGCAACCTCTGTCTTCCTCAGCAAGGAAGTCCTCGATCTTTAAGGTAGTCGGAAACCTCTGTCTTTCTCAGCAAGAAAGCCCTCGATCTTTAAGGTAATCGGCACCTCTGTCTTCCTATCCCCGGAAGCCCTCGAATGTAATCACCAACATTCAGAGTCGCACGAAGCTTTGAGAGTTTATAAGAGACTCTCTCTCTAGAAATCACTTCAACAGCATGTATGCACAAAGTCCAAATTGTTCATCCATCTGTTGCGAGCTTTTTCAAATGAGCTCCTATTTATAGGTAAGGTCGGCTCCTCTCCAACGGTCATATTTTCCTTAAAGTTCGGAGGGACCTGTACACGTGTCACTTAGACAACGGTTAGTTTATAACAAAATGGACGACATCGTTTTATAACAAAGTAAGTGTAACAGAATGTATGACATCGTTTTAAACTCTAACATAAAGGTTCGGAATAGAAATTTCGGAGTGAATGTTCGGAGTGAATAAATTCAGAGTGTATAAAACAATGATAATCATATTCTGTTTAATAGGTGAATTCGGAATGAGAATTCGGAATAGGAATTCGTCATCAGAAATCGTAATGAGAATTCATCATCAGAATTCGTAATGAGAATTCTTTATCAGAATTCGTAATGAGAATTCGGAATGAGATTTCTTCATTAGAATTCGTAATGGGAATTCGTCAATAGAATTCGTAATGAGAATTCGGAATGAGATTTCTTCATTAGAATTCGTAATGAGAATTCGTCAACAGAATTCGTAATGAGAATTCGGAATGAGATTTCTTCATTAGAATTCGTAATGAGAATTCATCATCAGAATTCGTATCCTGAATCTGGAATAGAACTTAGTCAGAATTCATATCCGGAATTCGGAATGAAACTTCCTTATAGTTCTTGTCCAGAACCGAATCTTAAAACAGAATGCTTTTTATCAGTTTTAATGATTCCGAGAAAGTGAATCCGAATTTCATACTTAAGAAAAATATGAATGAAAATTTGATAAGGATAATTTTTCTTATAAAAGCGATTTTCCTTAAGAAAGCAATTTTCCTTATAAAAGAAATTTTCCTTATAAAAGCAATTTTCCTTATAAAAGCAATTTTCCTTATAAAAGCAATTTTCCTTAAGAAAGCATTTTTCCTTAAAGATAAGGTGTTTGTGATTTTCAAAACAAGAAGGAATGGAAAAGTCATAAGGAAAACCTTATTGACTCAACAATCTCCCCCTTTTTGGAAAGCACAAACATCCTTACGAAAAAGCTATTCTAAGAAGAAAGAAACACATTAAAGCTTATCTCCCTTGGTTTAAGGATATAGATGAATACGACTAACTCCCCCTTAGGCTTTGAAACTCTAAGGATCGTATTCATATTTCCGGAGTGATGTTTCTTTAAGAAAAACTCCCCCTTAAACAAACTCTTATTAGAGTTCTTTTTCCTTGGGTATTTTCCTTTCTCCCCCTTTGAAAAACTCTTATTAGATTTCCTCTTTTTCATAAGGATCTTTTCCTTCTCCCCCTTTGTGATTTTCAAAAAGAATTTGGAGGGAATGGAAAAAATAACAAAGTACCTGAAAGATTAGTAATGACAACAAAAGGAACAACAAGCACGATTCTCATTAAATTTGAAATGTCAGCAACAAAAAAAAATACAACAAAAAGATCGGATTGGTCATTTCGGATCTTTTTCCTTCGACATGAGCCCCTTAAGAATCGTCTTGATCTTCTTGAGGTCTTTGTGATCTTCCTCTGCTTGCTTTTCTAAGGCAACTATTCTTGCTGACTGAGCTTCAATTATTTCTTCCTGAGCCTTCAACTTTTCTTCCTGAGCTTCCATTTTCTCTTCCTGAGACTTTATCCTTTCTAGAAAATTGATCCGATGATCCCATTCAAATTTCCAACTTTGATTAACAGAGTTGAGCTTTCCATTCAAATCTCTTACTTCCTGACTCCGAATGTTCTTTTCCTCTGTCAATTTCTCATCGAAAGATGCAGTCATCTCATGAAACTTCTTGTCCTCGGTTTGAAATGCATCCTTAACATTTTCCTGAAACTCATCCAGCAACCTCATCTCTTCCACATTCTTCTTCGACCATCTAGTCATCCTTTTGCAAGATCTTTTATAGGCGCTTCGTAACCAATAAAGAAATTTTTGAACTGGGCTTCTATCTCAACACATTTATCCATAACCATGGATACGGAGTCGGTTTTCTGATTCATCATATGTTGAAGCATCTGGCATCTAGATTCTATACTGGAGAAGGTCGGAATGGTTCCCACCAACTTCTTCAAGGACTGAACAACAAAATCGTGCCCCAACGATGATGACTCCGAATCAGAAATCTTGCTAGGAGAATTTTCTTCCTCAATAAGCTCCAACTTCCTCTTAGAAGAGCTACCAGCTTCCTTCCTCATACTTTTTTCTGAACTCGGGGTATCAGCAAGAATTTGCTTTCCCTTATCTTTTTCCGGAATTGAAACCTGTTCCGGAGATCTATTCTCACTATCAGAGACTTGAACAATTTTATCTTCCTCATCAGCAACTTCTTGAACATTGGCTTCTACGTTTCCCATCTGAGCAGCATCAAGTAAAATATGTTCTTGACAAGTAACTTCTTCTTCTCCCTTTTCTTCTTCCATTGCAGGAGTAGCAAGCTTTGAAGATTGAGCTTCAGATGTTCGGAGCGAGAGGTGTTCCGAAGGAGTTCCCTTATATTCATCTACTTGTTTGAGCACATCTCCTGTCTCACCACTTCCTTCAGCCGCTTCTTCAACCTCTTCCACTTGCTCTACTTCCTCAGTAGCAACAGCCTCTTCCGGAGTTACAAGATTTCTTCCTGGAGTCTCAGGTAGAGATTCCAGAGAAAAAGATCTCAGAACGGGAATGGTTGCTGAAACCATTTCATTAAACTTTAACAACGCTTGCACAGCCTCAGCTTCTGACAACTTCTTCTTCAGCTTCTTTTCCTTAGCTTGCTTCTCAAGCTCATCGGCAGCCTTTTCTTTCAGAGCCTTAGCCTCTGCAGGATCCAATCCGAACTGCGGATCTCCTTCCTTCCTCTTCTCCTTGTCAGCTCTCCACTTCGCTTCAACCTCATCAGTATATGTCTTCTTCTTCTTAGGCTTAGGAGGTGCAGAATGGACTTCCTTAGACTTAGGTTCCTTAGCATCGACTACCACTTCTTTCTGCTTCCTTTTCCTTACCGGCTTGGATGATTCCGGATCAGCCACTTTCGGAGTCACTTCTACTCGAGGAGGTAGATCAATAAACTTCCCTGACTCCTTGTTAAAAGCTATATTCATCCTTTTAAGAGTTTCATCACTGAGCAACATGATCTTGCAAACTTTCGGCTTAGAACTACAAGCAACCTTGAAGGATTCTAGGCACCAAACTATCAGCTTCGACAATATTGCCGGGTACATCACTATCTGAGCTCTCAGATTCCCCTTCTTCAAATTATCAATGTTGAGAAGAATATGCTTCATCAAGTTGAACTTTCTTAGATTTATCAGGAAATCCAAGATGTATATCTCACTCTTCTTCAAGCTATCCTTATCTCCTTTTCTTGGTACAATAAGCCCTTGCACCCATAACTCCAGAATCCGGAAGTTTGTAGAAAGACTTGCAATTTTCGGAGCCTTGTCATCATCCAATCCGAGAATTTCTAAGGCTTTCTCCTTGTTGAAACTACCCAAGGAGTCTGGCAGAACGTGCGAAATAAACTCAGCTTCACCTTCATAACTCAACCCTACCAAGCTTACAGCCTTGGTATAAGATAGCTTATATGTCTTGCCATACGATTTGAAGGAAAACTTCTCTCTATTATCTTCCATGAAGAAAGCAACTGACTCATAAAACTCGACAAGCAAGTCAGAGTAGACTTCATCTTGGTTGCCGGTTTTTGATACCGCAACATCTTCCCAGCAATTTAGCTTGATATTTTTTGATATAATAAAATCATAGTTTCTGAAGAAATTCGGATGAACTAACCGTTCTCTGTAGACTAACCACTGTGAAATGGGCTTAGTTGAAGACATTTCTTGAGAAGCTAACTCTGCAGACATTCGGATTAGAAGTCTCTGAGAAGTTCGGAACTGAGAAGACTGATGTTCGGAATGGCCTTAAATCAGAGATTCAGAGCTTCAGCACGCAAAAGCTTGAAATCGATGTGGGACGATAAAATAGGGTCCCCTTTATATAGGCATTGGGATGATGGTTCAACTTCCTCGGTTGATCTAACAGTTTAGAATGATCTGCGATTAGATCTGACGGTTGAAAGCTTGAATCCGATCTTTTTGAGGTTTTATTAAAACAAAGATTTAAGAAAACTATAATCCGAAAACAAAATACATGAACCTACCAGCAAGTAAAATATGATTACGAAAACTTCAGTAAGGAAATCATACCTTTCGGATTAGCTTAGGAAAGTTATTCGTAATGGGTAATATAAAGACGACTATGTAAAATTCAATACGAAACACTCAATACGAAAAACTCAATACGAAAAACTCAATACGAAAAACTCAATACGAAAAACTCAATACGAAAAACTCAATATGAAAAAGTAAAATATGAAAAACAAAACTTGGTACGAAAATCTGGTTATGAAAGTCCCAGTACGAAAGTTGTCCATTCCGGAAATTTTCAATACGAATACTTTCATTCCAGAAGTATTCTGTACGAAAATATCCATTCTGGAAAATGGTAGTTCCGGAAGTTCCATTCCGGAAATTTTCGTTCCGAAAAATATGAAAACAAATTTTGAAAAACTTTGTTAAATAAACAAACAAATGTACTCCCCCTATGAAAAGGAGTTTATTACTGTAAGGAGTTTTTTCAACAGAAAGTTAATTAAGAAAGATTACCTTACGGTTATCATTCCTAACTTCTGTTTAATATATTCAAATCTATCAGATGGTAATGATTTTGTGAAAATATCAGCAAGTTGATCTTGCGTTTCGATAAACTGAAGAATAATGTCTCCATTATGTGTGTGATCCCTAAGAAAGTGATGCCTAATATCTATGTGTTTTGCACGGGAGTGATGTGCAGGGTTTTTACTTAGGGCAATGGCACTTGTGTTATCACACAAAATTTGAGTTTTAGTAAAACTCAAGCCATAGTCTGTGAGTGTGTGTTGCATCCACAACACTTGTGCACAACAACTTCCAGCTGCTACATATTCAGCTTCAGCAGTGGAGAGTGCAACAGAATGTTGCTTCTTGCATAACCAAGAAACTAATGAATCTCCTAAGAAATGACAAGTTCCGGATGTACTTTTCCTATCCATTCTACATCCACTAAAGTCAGCATCAGAAAAGCTTTTTAAAACAAAATCATTTCCAGAAGTAAAAAATAATCCTAGATCCATGGTTCCCTTAAGGTAGCGAAAAATTCTTTTTACTGCCTTTAAGTGAGATTCCTTAGGATTGGATTGATATCTTGCACATAAGCATACAGAAAACATTAAGTCTGGTCGACTAGCTGTTAAGTAAAGTAGACTTCCGATCATACCTCTAAAAGATGTTTGATCTACTGGTTTCCCAGCTTCATCAAGATCTAAAGAGTTTGAGGTACCAATGGGAGTACTTATACTCTTAGTGTTGTCATAACCATACTTTTTAAGAAGATCTTTAATATACTTATGTTGAGATATGTAGGTTCCTTCTGGTTTTTGAGAAATTTGAAAACCATGGAAAAATGTTAACTCACCCATCATACTCATTTCAAACTCAGATTTCATTAGACTAGCAAAGGAGTCAGTCAAAGATTACTGAGTTGAACCAAATATAATGTCGTCAACATAAATTTGAACAATCAAAACATTTTTCTTATCTTTCTTTATAAAAAGGGTTGGATCTGCATTTCCCTTAACATAATTATTTTGAAGCAAAAATCCAGTGAGTCTATCATACCATGCTCGTGGGGCTTGTTTAAGGCCATACAAAGCTTTGGTAAGTCTAAACACATGATCAGGATGTTTTGTATCTTCAAAGCCAGGAGGTTGTTCAACAAAAACTTCCTCTTGAACATAACCGTTAAGAAAAGCACATTTCACATCCATTTGAAATAGTTTGAAATTAAAGAATGCTGCAAAGGCAAGTAGAATACGGATAGATTCAAGTCTAGCTACTGGAGCATAGGTTTCTTCATAGTCTATTCCTTCTTGCTGATTATAGCCTTTAGCAACAAGTCTAGCTTTATTTCTAACAATGACTCCATTTTCATCGCATTTATTTCTGAAAACCCATTTTACTCCAATAACAGAAGTTTCCTTAGGTCTCTCAACCAAGGTCCAGACTTTATTCCTTTCGAATTCATTTAGTTCATCTTTCATTGCTTTGATCCAATCATCATCACCTAAAGCTTCATCAGTGCTTTTAGGCTCTAATTGGGAAAAAATGCTAGATGTTCTACTTCATTTCTTAAGGAACTTCTGGTCCTTACAGGTTGATTTACATCACCAATGATACTATCACCGAGATGATTCTTAAGAAACATCTGGTTTGGGTTTTGTAAAACCTGTTCATCAATATAGGGTAGAAAGTCTTCTGGGGTAAATGTTTCAGAAGTATCTTCTAGAACAATTTCCTTATCAGAAGGTTCTTCTATCAAAGTTTGATAATCAGTTTTTGAAAACACATTCGAAGATGTAGGTTGAGAGGTTTTAAAAACAAAAGGATCTGATTCATCAAATTTTACATGTACAGTTTCTTCAACAGTACAAGTATTTTTATTAAAAACTCTATATTCCTTAGAGGTTGTGGAATAACCTAAGAAAATTCCTTCATCTGATTTTGGTGTGAATTTATGTAAGTTATCTTTAGTATTTAAGATGAATACTTTGCAGCCAAAAACCTTGAAGTAGGAAAGTCTAGGTTTTCTACCATTCCATAACTCATAAGGTGTTTTATTAAGAAAAGGTCTAATCAAAACTCGATTTATAGTATAACAAGCAGTACTTACAGCTTCAGCCCAGAAATGTCTAGCAATAGAATATTCACTCAACATGGTTCTAGTTATTTCTTGAAAAATTCTATTTCTTCATTCAACTACACCATTCTGTTGAGGAGTTCTAGGTGCTGAAAAGTTGTGAGTAATACCTTTCTTACTACAAAAAGTTTCAAAATCTGAATTTTGAAATTCTCCTCCATGATCACTATGAATAGTTTTTAATGGAAGGTTTTTCTCATTTTTAACTTGATCTCTAAAACTTTTGAAATAAGAAAAAGCTTCAGATTTCTTTGCTAGAAAATAGACCCAAGTAAATCTAGTGTAATCATCAACTAGAAAAAACACATAGTATTTGCCTCCAATGCTTCCAGTTTGTGTTGGACCAAAAAGATCCATATGCACCAACTGTAATGCATCGGTTGTTGAGACTTCACCGATTGACTTAAAACTAGATTTATGTTGCTTTCCATATTGACAAGGATCACAAACTTTAGAAGAATCAAATCTAAGCTCCGGTAGATCCTTAACAAGTTTCTTCATAGAGAGTTTACATAGGTTTCTAAGATTACAGTGTCCTAATCTTCTATGCCATAACCAAGAGTGATCTTCCATTGCACTTAGGCAAGGTAAATCTTGGCTTCTTAGGTCTTCTAAGTTTAAGGTGTAAACATTCTCTTGCCTATTGGCTGAGAGAATAAATTCTTCCTTGGAATTGTGAACTAAGCATTTATCATTCCTAAAATTCACAAGGTAACCTTCATCACATAACTGACTTATGCTAATGAGGTTGTGCTTAAGACCTTTAACAAAAAGAACATTTGAAATCAAAGTTTTACCTAAAAGAACAATATTACCAATACCAACAATCTCTCCCTTAGCATTGTCTCCGAAAGTTACCTTTCCTCCTTTCGTTTTGATAATCTTTTCAAAAAAGCTTTTGTTACCAGTCATATGCCGGGAACATCCACTATCCATGTACCAAATATTGTTGCTGGAACCTTCTTTATTTTCCTGAAATTAAGAACAAAGTTAGATTTTCGGAATCCAAACTTGTTTGGATCCGAGATTTCCAGACAATAAAATTTTTGGTACCCACATTTTCTTAGAAAAATAAGCTTTATGAAAACCTAAGGATTGGGTTTTGTTAAAGGAACAATTTCTTGCCCAGTGACCACCACATTGACACTTGGTACAAAATGGGGCACTTTGAGGAACAAAATAATTGTTGCTGAAAACAGGTTTTGCTTGAGTATAACCAAATCCGGATTTATTTCTTAAAGGTCGTATTTGAGAATACATCTTATCAAAATTTTCCTTACCATGGGTAAAGTTTGATAAACACTTCTTTAAGGAAAAAATTTCGGACTTGAGTTTTACAACCATGTTTTTATCCTCAGAATCATTAGTTTTGGAACTAGAGTTAGGCTCGAAAATATTTTTATTAGAAATTACTTTTTCTAATTCTTTAGCAAGTTTGTTCTTCTCAGAACTTACTTCCTCAAGATTTTTTGAAATATTTTCAAAATCAGCATTTTTCTTATCAAGATCTTTAGAAAGATCTGATATCTCTTTAGTAAGAATAGAATTCCTAGAATTTTCCTTATCAAGTTTCTTGTTGAGTTTGGAATTCTCAATCTCAAGATGTTCAGCAACCTAGAGACTTCTTCAAAAGTAGGTAAAGTATTTTCCTCATCAGAAGATGATTCTTCATCAGAAGAGTTATAATACTTACTATAATTAGGATTTAAGGAAACATTAGTCAATGATTCAGCATTTCGTACCTTAGCCATAAGACAATGATTTTCAATAGGTAATCTGGCTATAAGACCAAGATTCTTCTGTCCTGAAGATTCATAATCAGAAGATTCATCTGAAGAGTCACCACCACTGGCACTCCAGGTGTCATTAGCTTTCAGAACTTTCTTAGCTTTGGCTTTGTAATACTTCTTCATGTTCTTGTCTGAATGCCTTTCCTTCCTTTCTTTCTTTCTGAGCATAGGGCAATCTGGTCTAATATGTCCAGCTCTTTTACATTCATAACAAGTAACTTCTCCATCTTTCTTATCTTTCCTATCCTTCTTCTTATACTTGTATTGAAAGTTTCTCTGTCCAGCTATCTTGTTCATCCTTCGAGCAAGATTGGCTAATTCATTTTCTGAAACTTCAATTTCACTAGATTCGGATTGGAAAATGACTTTCTTAGATTTGGATCTGGTAACTCTCTCAGGAGTCTTAGCTTTCATCTGATTTGAAGTTGAAGTAAAAGCAACAGTACTATTTCCATTCTTCTTCTTGATGTTGTCAGCATCTCTCTTCATTCTTGTCTCATGTTGTAGAAGAGTTCCAAATAATTCATCAAGAGTAATTTGAGTAACCTACCTGTTCTCATCTATAGCTGTTCTCTTGGATTCCCACTCATTGGGCATAATATCAATAATCTTGTCCACAAGAGCTTCATCATCTAAACCTTTTTCTCCCATAGATTGTAGACTGTTGACGATAGTCATAAATCTTTGTTGAACTTTACAGATAGGTTCTCCATAAGGAAAACTGAAGCCATGATATTCAGCTCTAATCATAGCTCTTCTAGTCTCAATCACCTTAGAAGTCCCAAAGTGTGTAACCTCTAACTTCTTCCATATACAGTTAGCTGCTTCACAAGAAGAAATTTGGCTATATATATTTCTAGTCATTGAACACAGTAAAGTATTGCGTACCTTATAGTTGAGTTGATATTCTTGCTTTTCCTGGTTAGTAAAGGTTCTGACTTCCTTGTCAGGAATTTTATAGTCACCAGTAAGAATGAAAAAGTTATCTACTCCAGTATTGATAACAAAAGTCTTCATACGATCTCTCCAGTATTCATAATCATTACCATCAAAGATAGGTGGTCTTGTAGGATTCAGATTGTCAATAGATCCAACATTCATTCCTGCCATACTTGAAAATAACTTGGAAACAAACTTGTTAATAGAAAAAGATTCGTAATCAAAATGTTCGGAATGGGAAAAGTTCCGAATGGATAAATTGGAATGACAAAGTTCCGAATGAAAAAGTTGAGCAAGAAAAACTTGTATGTGAGTACAAGTATTTCAGTAACCTTTGCTCTGATACCAAATGTAAGAATGGTATAGAGTAAGTGGTTTCCAACCTCTGATACCAATTGTAGGATCGAAATATAATATGAGATGCTCAATATACAAGAGGGGGGGTGAATTGTATACTTTAAAAATTTGTTTGGAACCTTTAAAGTTAGTTATGAATAACTAAAATTTCCTTAAGAAAAGGAAAGGACTAAGTTTAACAAAGTTAAACTAAGTTGATTCACAACACATCTAACACCGAACTGAACTTGGAAAGATATTCCAAAAGTAGGTTCCGGAAATATGGTTCCGGAAATTGAAACTTAACAAAAGTTACAATATGAGATTCTACCTTAAAGCGTATAGAATCTAAACTAATCAGAGTAAGTAAGGAAGTATAAGAAATTTATACCTTCCTTAAGATACAAATTGCAGCGGAATAAAAACAAGTAGTAAAACTACCAGTAACAAGATAATAGTCTTTTAACCCAAAGAGAAGGGTATCCAACAACCTTGGATAAAGGTCCCTTGATTTATACTTTCAAGCAAGTCTGTCTTACCCACACCAGGGTAAGCCCTCGATACGAAGATCGGAGTCTCTGTCTTGCTATCCCCGCAAGCCCTCAACTTCAAGGTAGTTGGCAACCTCTGTCTTCCTCAGCAAGGAAGTCCTCGATCTTTAAGGTAGTCGGCAACCTCTGTCTTTCTCAGCAAGAAAGCCCTCGATCTTTAAGGTAATCGGCACCTCTGTCTTCCTATCCCCGGAAGCCCTCGAATGTAATCACCAACATTCGGAGTCGCACGAAGCTTTGAGAGTTTATAAGAGACTCTCTCTCTAGAAATCACTTCAACAGCATGTATGCACAAAGTCCAAATTGTTCATCCATCCGTTGCGAGCTTTTTCGAATGAGCTCCTATTTATAGGTAAGGTCGGCTCCTCTCCAACGGTCATATTTTCCTTAAAGTTTGGAGGGACCTGTACACGTGTCACTTAGACAACGGTTAGTTTATAACAAAATGGACGACATCGTTTTATAACAAAGTAAGTGTAACAGAATGTACGACATCGTTTTAAACTCTAACATAAAGGTTCGGAATAGAAATTTCGGAGTGAATGTTCGGAGTGAATAAATTCAGAGTGTATAAAACAATGATAATCAGATTCTGTTTAATAGGTGAATTCGGAATGAGAATTCGGAATAGGAATTCGTCATCAGAAATCGTAATGAGAATTCATCATCAGAATTCGTAATGAGAATTCTTTATCAGAATTCATAATAAGAATTCGGAATGAGATTTCTTCATTAGAATTCGTAATGGGAATTCGTCAATAGAATTCGTAATGAGAATTCGGAATGAGATTTCTTCATTAGAATTCGTAATGAGAATTCGTCAACAGAATTCGTAATGAGAATTCGGAATGAGATTTCTTCATTAGAATTCGTAATGAGAATTCATCATCAGAATTCGTATCCTGAATCTGGAATAGAACTTAGTCAGAATTCATATCCGGAATTCGGAATGAAACTTCCTTATAGTTCTTGTCCAGAACCGAATCTTAAAACAGAATGCTTTTTATCAGTTTTAATGATTCCGAGAAAGTGAATCCGAATTTCATACTTAAGAAAAATATGAATGAAAATTTGATAAGGATAATTTTTCTTATAAAAGCGATTTTCCTTAAGAAAGCAATTTTCCTTATAAAAGCAATTTTTCTTATAAAACCGATTTTCCTTAAGAAAGCAATTTTCCTTATAAAAGCAATTTTCCTTAAAAAAGCATTTTTCCTTAAAGATAAGGTGTTTGTGATTTTCAAAACAAGAAGGAATGGAAAAGTCATAAGGAAAACCTTATTGACTGAACAATTGAGGTTACACAATAGAATAATCAATATGTGATATGGGATTTATTAATCTCTAAATCCTATAATATACATGAAATTGATAGGGTAATATAGTCGGTTCTAGGGTAACAACTCCAACGACATGTATACACAATAATATTATTTAAAATTGTATTGTGTATTAATAAATAAATTAAAATATTTAAATTTATTAATTTTATATCTTATACCATCTAATACCAATTATTTATTTCTATCAAAAATTATAAAATATATAAAAATAATTATTATTATGAGGATAATGACTACAATTCAAAAAAATTATAATATCATGATATATGAATTTGTGTTTCAAAAAATGTGTATAATAGAATGAGTACATTGATATTGACATTTTCTTTAAATAAAATATACATAAATATAATATCATGGTTGTCAGCTATATAATATTATATAATTTTATGGACATGATGTAAAAATATTATGTCAAAAAATGAAACTTTAATAAAGTACTAAATGAAAAAAATTATATAAGTTTTAAAACAAAAATACTTCATATCCAAGAAAAAATTAAACTCATAATAATATATCTATAGGATATATTAATTAGTAGGGAAACATAGATGAAGATAAAAATTATCATATGTAAATGTTTTTCTAATTTTTCCCACTTTGGATGACATCACAATTATAAAAATATATTTAAACAATTTCCAATTATTATTAATAAAATCATACACAATTATATTTATTTTTATAAATAAATTTGTTCCCAATTATTCCAATGATAAATAATTAATAATATATATCATAAAACAATATTTATAAAAGAAGTTTAATTGAAAATATATATTTGGAACAAAATAGTTAATAAGATTTTATATCACAATAAAATATATTATCAATATAAATATAAGTTAAAATTTTTCAAATATCTTATCCAAAATAAATTATGATTCATTATTTTTAAAATATAATAAAATAAGATTTTAATATGTTTGATAAATGAAATTCATGACCCAAAACCACAATGTTATATGTGTTCTCAAAAAATTGAATAAAATTAATAAATATATAATTTTTTTAATATTTATGATCATGATAAGTGATTTCATAATTAAGAAAATAGAAAAAATCATGTATAAATATTTATTTCCAATAAATATAGAACCATGAATTTTGATACATAAAATTTCATCTTTTTATATTAATACTAAATACCTTATATAAGTACATACCGATGTACCATAGTATTTTAGGGTCTTTGATGACTATATACTCGATTGTCTAACTTTGGTAAAGGTCTTCAAGATAATACATAAAAATATTCTCATTATGTAATCATCGTAGATATACAATTTTTAAAACCTATATTCAAAACCTAAGAATGAAAACATTTTAAAGGGTGAGCATAGATGCTCAATAAGGGTACGCAAGTGAAATATATAGAATAACATAAGAATAAGTGTATGGGAATATTATCATAATATTGAAAACCATACCTTTCCTATAAAAGATCATAATATAGAGTGACGGATTAATGATTGGAAATCCATAAGACGTGAATAAAAAGGAAATAAAATAACATAATCCATGAGAACATAATATTTTCATAAAACATGGAATTTTTTTCCTATACGTAATCATATTAAATTATATCCATACTGGCCAAGGCTCACTACCAAGGACATAATAGTTAACATAGACCCTTATTGAATTTAGTTCATTCCTTGTTCAACCATATCTTACTGAACTATGTTAAATCCATATTGCATTTCTAGCTACCTGTACCATGTTCACTCCCTATTCTAGTGATGTCTTTATGTATGTGGTTCACTCCCTATTGCATCAATTTCCATATCTTGAGATATATAAATCATTACATAAATCATTGTAGGGATATATAGGTCCAACCAATTAGATAATGAAAACTATTTTTATGTTTTCCACAATATCATATCCATTAATCACACCATAAGTCATGAAATGAAATGGGTATCATAAAAATTTCATCATATCATTGAATATGGAAAAGATATAGGGTTCTTAATTATTTCATAATAGAATATATCATGAAAATAAATGAGATTCCTATGAATTTCATCATGGTATAACCCACAAAATATAAATGGGTTTTATAAACACCATTCCATCACAACATAATCCATTAAACGATAAGATATAAATTTAATCCATGGATAATATCCATATTAAATAATAATTAACTCCAACGTATTTCATTCTAGATGTAAAATAATTTTATAATGTCACTTAAATAATTTTTTGGTGAAAAGATCCTTTTCACTTTGAAAATTTATTTTTAAAATAGAAAACATTTTAAAAATGTTTTCTTTCAAAATAACTCTTTAAAATTATAATTTATTCATTGTAAATCATTAAAAAAATTAAATATAAAAATATTTCAATATATTTTAATTTTAAAAGAAATTTCAAAACTTTTAATTGCTTATTTGAAATTAACTATAATTTTTTTTCCAAAATACATTATTTTATGAATTTTCATTGAAAATAAACATTTTAAAAATATAATGGAATCTTTTAAAATAACTAAATAAACTTTTTAGAACATAACAACTTTTTTTAAAAACATTTAATATGAAACTGACATTGAAAACATATATATGAAGGATTCAAAATAATTTCAAACACTTTTTAAACATAACACAATTTGGATATCCATTTCAATGAAAATATACATAGAAGAAAATAATAGAAGATTTGATAATCATTTTAATTACTTTTTAATACATAAAAGTATTTGAAAAAAAATTAATTTGAAAATTGCATTGAAAACTTATAAATAAATATTCAAATCAATGATTATTTATGACGTTTGAAAATTTTCTTCATTTTTTACATGTAAAAATGAAGTTTCCTTTTACTTTTATGGTAAAATAAAAAACATAAATTGTATATAAATTAACATAGATATTCCATTGAAAACATTTTATAGAAATATAACATCGTTAATAATGTCTTTTAAAAATAATAATACAATAATATAACATTTTTTGAGACAATTTTTCAAAACCTAGTATTTAAACATTACCAATTATTGACCAAAGAGTGATATAAAGTGGGATGTTAATAAATATATTTTCTTAATTATACTATGTGATAAATAGTTGAAAACAAAACCATTATATAAATACAAAATGATTAATTGTATTATATGAAAGTTATTGATAATTATGGATATTTAAATCATGTGATATGATCATTGGAGACATAAGCATACATAATGATAATAAATTATGGGATTGCAACATGAAACCCTTCCCACTTTTTTCACCTTTAATAATAATCTCCATGAATTAATATGATAAAATGAATCATAAAATAAAATGAGGATGATTAAAATCATTTTATTACATTTCAATGGGTTTGTATACGCACATCACAAAGGAATATAGGTTTATAACATCGTATACATCTCAGAGAAAGGAAATTTTGACAAAAATACCTAATGGATTTGTTAACATTTGAACCGTAAACTCCATGAAAAAGTGATCATGAATGGATATAATAAATCAAATATTTTTTAGGAGGAAAATAATAATATACATAAATATGTATAATATACACCTCATAATAGAAATAGGTTTTGAATATGACTTGTGTCTCATAGAAGTAAAATAATGAGACAAAAATATCTTACCTTATGTCCTGAACTTGGAAGATATTTTTTCCATTTTCAAAGACCGGTTTAAGGGTAACCAGTAACCATACAAACGCTGCATCAAAATATCAAACAGTGGTCAAAGAACACACTTCCCACCTTAAGTCTTGAACTCATTCATATTTGTTCAAACCTCAAGTATTACATTTTTCAGTTTAGTATTTATATTATTGGACCATACTCATATATATATCATATTGTATATGATTTTTTTATTGTACTTCATTACCCATTTACTATCAATCCCATGTTGATGATACGTTTCAGGTATTAACTATTTTGGTTTTTGAATATGTTTAGATTTTTTTCTTTGTTCCTCTTACATTGAACATGATTTCATAATATAAAGAGTTATAAACATGATATAAATATAAAAAATATATATTTATTTGGTATTTATGTATTTATGTTAATAAAAAAATACTAGTGGGAAATGAAATACACAGTTCTTTTAGATGGTAGGCCATACGTACGTAAGAACACTATATTTTTATAATTTCTTATCAGGTTGAAAGAAATAAAATTGATTGATATATATTATAATTATATAATAATAATTATGTAAAATATATCAAAAATATTTATAAAAACCATACTTAATATATTCCATGTAATATGTGGCCAAATCACATAGCTTCGTAAGGTGGTAGTCTTCCATACACATGAACAACATTATTGTATTCCTAAAACAATGTAAATATGATGGAATGTGTGATATAAGAATTATATAATCATAAGAACATCATAAATACCATATATATCATATATAAATGATAAATTCTTCATTGTGACTATCCTTGAGATTTTTTAATGGAATATGAAATAATAGCTGTTTTCTAGGCTGTAGTCTTCTATATATATGAATGGTAATTTTATAACCCATTGATTAAATTTAAGGTTGTTTTAGGTAATGCAAATAACATTAAAAAATAATATTATAATCAATATACTTATTTTATTTTATAATCGTGATATAATGAATATTTAGGGGGGTGGGGAAGAAATAAAAAATGCTCATTGAAGTACATTACCGCTTCACTGAGTATCCTCCTTAGGATTGCATTAAATACATCATAGTATGGATTTATTACAATAATAATTCTTCTATTACGAGAATAGGGAGGTTTAAAATTTTTTTGCTATGTTTTTTTTATTCAAATGTCTCATTATAAGTGAATAAGGCAGTAGGGTGAGTGACCTTTTATAATTGACATGGAGTGGAATTCTTAAAAATACTTAAAAGTTTTCACTATTGGGAGGTCTATCATAAAACATGACCCTAATAAATTGATCATTTATGGATTTTATGTGTTATATGGTTGATAATAACCTAAAATTAACCAAAATAAATAGATTTTCAACATGTAATTCCTTATTCCTTAATATTATTCAATTTTACCATATTTTTTTCAATTATAGAAACATGTTACTGTTTAAACGTAGGTAATTTATCCATTAAGAATAAAATTATAATGTGTTTTATAAGATATTTTATACATGTTTATTCTAAATATGATTTCAAATGTATTATGTAATAATCTAATGGGTTTATAAAATTAATACAAACACATGCAATGTGCAAAAATATAGTCTTAACCTTAACCGCTCTAAGAGAGTTATTACTATTTACAGTTAAATATATTCTTTATTAAAAAAATTGGTCAATGAAAATAAAATACTTCTTATTTATTAAAATTTATAAATCACTTTTCCCAATATAATATTTTTAGTATTTTGAAAACATTTAATAAATAATCGTATATTATAAAATGACATTATCTTCAATTCTTACAGTATTTAATTAAGTTAAATTTTAAAAAATATCATCATAAGGTTAATATTTAAATATATTAAGTTAATTAATTTTTTACTTGATATTATAATATAAAAAATTAATATAACTCAATAATTCTATCAATTTACATCACTTTGAAAATGTTATGTCTCTTTTATTTTATTTTATTATTCACTAACTAATTCTTATGGTTGGGTTTATTAGTCATTTAAAGTAATTAATTAAACACAAAAATTAATATAAATTACCATGATAAAAAACTCATTTATCTTTCAAAATTATATTAATAACTAAACATATGAATTTTTTCTCTATCCCAAGGCATTATAGATATTAAAGTCAAGGAAACATCGATTTTTTATTTTTCATTCCATACATTTTATATAGGTAACATTCGTGGAAAAAATATCACCAAAATTAATAAAAATTGATCCATTGGTGTTAATGTTAAAACTATGGTCATACAATGAGTGTCGGATACGTTGGTATGTCATTTTACCCCTCATCTCTAAATATTGACCGCCGATAAAATTGATTTGTTACTTTTATCATATTAATTAATTTTCAATGTTTCTACTAATCATTGTGGTAAAAATTTATGATAAAATTGTTATAGAATAGAATTTATTTTAATTCCAAATATTGGACCCATTTTTTGAAATATAATTCACAAATGTGTTAGAATTTAATTTAAAATTAATCTTATAGACACAATGAAAAAGTTGGTTTTTAATGTTAAAATTTTCAAAAGATTACAATGTTTTTGAATTAAATTTTAATATGAAATTTTTTCAAATAAATAAATTTAATAGATAAAAAATTTAACTAATTTTACTTTAAACAAAATTAATAAATAATTTATCATTAAAAATAAACTAAATGAAAAATACATCTCCAGTTAAAATTCATTGTTATCCACTATACGTAAAAAATTAATATGTTCATACAATTATTAAAAATTTTGTATAAAATGGTATTTAAATTATGAATTAAAAAATTAGGATTGTTTTATTAAATTCATTTTACAATAGTGTTAAAATATAATTTTACTATATTTCAAATAAATACATACGATCATTTTTTGAGAAAATACTACATTTAAAAAATAAAATTAATTTATCAAAAAATATGTATTTTTCTATTATAATTTTTTATTTATATAAAACAATTATAATTATTATAAAAAAATTAGTTATTATTATTCATATTATTGTGTTTAACGTCTAGGTTATAATGGTTGTGTTTAAATAACTATATAAATAATATATCATGATTTTCTTAAAACTTGTTTTTGTGTATAAAACAAGCTAGGCCATTGTTGCATATAGTCTAAGCATAACACGGTGTTTTACATATAACAAGAATAACATGGTTCTTCATGTAAGGACACGTATCAATGAAATTTAATTTATATGAAAACAAATCATAAAAACCTAGGATATTACATTCTACCCCCATTAAAATGAATTTCTCACTGAAAATTCATCTTTGTCATCAACGGTTTAATACTTTAAAATTCCATTCATATAAATCCAAATAATAAAAAGAGTTATTAAAAATATGCTTAAAAATATAAAGGTAGGAGTTAATGTCAGCTGTAATAACACATAATATATTTATAAATAGAATAACATACGTGGGAAGTGAAAACATGGACATATAAGAGAAAACTAACACCCAAATACTGATGGGGTGTGATAAATAAAATTTTCAAGAGAAATTTAATGATAAAAAACATAAACCAAAGAATCATTAAAAATTTAATTTATATAATAAAAATGATCCTAACATGATTTTTTTTTATTTTAATACCATTTTCTGAATGGTGAACAAATTATTTTGATATGATATACTTTCTTGATTTCTTTAATTCCATAAACACAATATCACCATATGGTTGTACCTTCATCAATTTACATATCATCTCTTACTATATGAAATGAAGGTGAATTTTTTATATTGGATGAACTAATGGGTCATAATATCCCTAGATATAATGACAATTCAATCTTTATGTCTTTTTTTATTATAAAAAAATGGTCAGCATAGGTTATCCGATATGCATAAATTTTCATATGTAAAAATAATACATTAATATATAAAACCCCATTCATATTTCAACATAAACCATTTCATAAATGGTTAAAATTTTTATCCTTATGAATGATAAAACTGAACACATTTATAATGAAGGCCTCTATACTTCTCAAAATTAGCTTCACATTGATCCCCCATATATCATAATGTAGATATTGATTTAAAAATACCAAACATGTAAATACCTTCCTTACGTGTTCTCTTGAAAAATAATAAAAACCTAAATTACCATAAAAAATATTGAAAAGATTATTTATTTTTCATTACTTATATAGTAAATACATTGTTGGATAAAATCTTTTAATCCAAAAATTATGTCAAACTCCATCCATGATACCATAAACCACTTTTTCAAAAAACCATTGAATTTTTCTAAGTTAATTATTATTATCAAATTTACATTATTCTTATATAACATATCTTCATCTAAAGGAGACACCATTATATCAACATTATGAACATATTAATGTTTGCCTTACCTTAATCACATGTTTTACATATAATATAACCCTTCCATTAAATCAATTTTCATCGTGATCAGCATCATTCATCATATTTTTCAAATCCTATACCAAAAACTTGTACTAATAAATCATTATATATTTCAAAATTGTTCAATCCTAATACAAAAACATTTCAATCATACCACTTACATATCAAAATTATAACTAATATTCATCATTATTTTCCTCAATACCTCTTTCATTTCATATGTCATTAATATTCTCTTCATTGTTAGTAATATAACCATTAATCGTATATCCCTACATATTTTCTTCATTTTCTTTACCCTTAGGACATAAATATGTATAATTCCCATAATTTACAAATTTAAAGCATCCAACCATCAATGATATATTAGAGATACCAATATTTCCATCCATTTTTAACTTAAAATTTCCTTTTTTCTCAAAATTTACATTATGTACTTTTCAACAATCGAAAAACATTATTGTCCCTCTAAGAAATTCCATGGAGAGATTCTTTCAAAATTGTTGACATATATGGAATTGAATATTATTTCGTCCATCGTCTCCTCTACCCAAACTATAATACCCCATGTTTTTATGAATTAGTTTTTTCTCATAAAAAAATATTATTTGATTTTATGTGTTCCGTGATACAGTAAGCTAAATTGTCGAACACACAATGTTGTGATTAAATTTATGTACACACAGCAATTATTATGGATTATGTTAGATGTGATACCATGTAAATATTTAATTACATAGAAATACAAAAATTATATTTTTTTCACACAATATTGTGTCCCTTTGATAAATTACATTACATGAAATATGATGTTTCATTGAACACCAATATCAATTAATATTATTATTAAAATATTCTTATAGTTATCAAATATCCATTGGAAGGGTGGGTTTTAAAATCATTAAATAAAATAAGAAATTTTTTTATGTGTTTTTAAAAAAAAATTCTCTTGTATCCTTTTTAAATTAGAAATTAAATTAATATCTATATGGAAATATTGATAATTCCTTTTTTGAAAAACTATTTTTCTATGATTTTTTTTATCCCAATAAATTAAAAAACACACATTTTATAAATTATTTTAAATAAATATATATAAATATAAATATATATAAATGTATATATTATATTAAATAAACTATTTAATATTCACCCTATCTGTTTTATAGATAAGAGATAAGAACAAATCCTATTTTATGAAAAAAAGATGAATTTATCTAAAAACTAGTTTTACAGCTTTTTAATGACACACAAAATTAAAAAATATTTTTTAAAATTTAATAAAATATATTTTAGAAAATGAAATCAATCATTTAATTTTTAGTGTTAAAATTATCTTATGTTGAACTTTTGATAATTTAGTAAAAAGATTTATTTTTTGATTAATACTAAACAATATATAATTTTAATTGACAAATGATTATAAATATAAATTATTTATATACCTAAAAAATATATAAAATTTGTTTTAAAGTATATTTATTTCAAAAATTCATAAATAGATACAATTTAATCAGTGTAATTAATCTCACTTTGAAATTGTATATAAAAACAATTCAACATTTTGATCATTTTCAGTTTAATAACCCATGGTTTCATCCCATTTGAGGGATTAATTTTAAATTAATATCTACCAATTATTTGATTAGTGTAACATCTCAAGATTTCACGGTACGCTTCTCTTTGAATAATACAATAGTGTGTGTTGTTTGCAACTTTGAGTTTTAACACACCACAACCAATCAAACTAACCATTATGAATATTAATACCAAATTTTTAAATTTTTATAGATTGTATCTTTCAAAACGGACTTATCATTTGGATTCAGAATATCTAAATAAGCTTAAGGTGAATTTTTCGAATTTTTATGAAAACTTTAAATTTTTTATGAATAGTGAAAAATATTAAGTTATATTTAAAAACCGAATTTTTATTTAAAATAATTTTTTTATTTAAATGTATTTTAGGTCAAAATAGATAAATAATAACTATATAAGTTCAATTTAATTCATTGGAGTCAATTTATAATTATTTTAGATATATAAAAAGTTTATTGAACTTTTTACCATCTTTCACCCACTTCCTAGGAGTATTTTCAAATTTACATAAAACATAATTTTACCGCTTCTGTGAGTTTAATTTTAAAAATCCAAGAGACACAGTTTATATAAGTAAGTAAAATGTGGTTCAATAAGATTAAAAATAATTTTCTCTGAATAGTAACTTTTTACTATTATTTACCACAGTTAAAAGTAAATATGGTAATTAAGGGTAAAATAATAATATTATTACCCTAACACATGTCTTAATTCTATTAGATATGTATAATTCAAACAAATACAGCCATATGAATAAAATATGAACCTCTTTGGTCTACTAGGATTATATTAGGACATTTATTATTATTTTATTTAATTAAGAGTTAAATTCAATGTTTAATAACTAATCCATTTATAATATAAGGATAAAAACAATATAAATTAGACTATATATATTCAATAGAACGAATAAATTATTTCCCACATAATTTTATTTTATTTATAATTTTTAGACATTAAATAATTAAATTTATTTATGACACAATGATGATGCAGTAATTATGGTATTAATGAATGATTAAAATAATTGATATTATAAATATACATATAAATTTAATATGAGACTTTTAATGAATTCCAATAATTTTATAGGTTAATATGACATTTGGAGGTTGATTAAATGTATTTATTTTGAATTAATAAAGTTGTTAGAACTTTAACAAAAATCAATTATTAAATAATGTCAAAATTGATATAAATGAGTTTTTAAAACAAATACAATATTATTGTATGATATAATAATCCTAAAAATCTAAGTATCAGCCAAAAGACTTTTATAATGATATGTGTATCATTAATGAACCCCATGGGGTTCTCTTGAAAATTTATCGTATGTTTAAACAATATAATATAAAAATACAAAGAGACATGGTAAATGTTAATCTATTTAACTAAGAGTTAAATCTAAAACATAAGGTTAATATAGTGATCCAAACCTATCTAAAACCTATTGGTTGAGAGGTTCTCTAACCATCCCCACCTTATCCTTTGAATAATTCATTTCGTATCCCTTAGAAACGGAAAATTATTTTGTTATAAAATAAAATTTCTAGCATTTCCTAAGGTGCCCCTCACCCCTCTTATAAAAGGTCACTTCTCATTATCTCTAATTCACACATTAAAATCCATTTGGCGCAGACAACCCCAGCCCAAATATCCTCTCAACTATCATATCTTCACCCTAGAGACTTTCCTTTAGTCATAAATCCAACCTACAGATCCCTTTTGATCAAATAAAAAGGACGAACCGGAAGAAGAGGTAAATATTTCATCACCTCTTTCACGTTTTTTTCTTCCACTTCTTCTTTCTTTATTGTTTCCATTATAAAATAATAACTCATGTATCTTATATATATTTTGATGTTATTATAAATATGGTACAACCATATTAATTATTCTATCAATCCTTTGAATGTCATGTCACAAAACTTGTTTAAGTACAACTTACCCCCCACGTCATGGTGTAGTTGTTATTTTATGCATTATTATTGGATGGGTATAACAATGATGTATAATTTTTTAAAATAATAAATATAACATGATAATTATTCTGTATATTTGATTTACCATCCAATTATATATTATTTTAATATCAAAATAATGATATTGTCGCTCGTGTGTATGTACAGATTACTATCTCCATGAACGCGATGTGATTTATTCCCTATCTTATCCATTAAAGAATAATTTTCATTTGATGATTAAAAATAATTTTTATAGACATAATATTATTAGGAATATGAAGATGATACATCATATGCACATAAAAAATTACTTATATAACAAATCATATAAAGGAAAACGAATCAGTTAACACCCGAAACGATGATACTACTGAAATATAATTAACAAAGCAATATTAGAAGATCATATATGATATCATATTAATGTATATGGTTGTTTTATAATTTAATAACAATTATTTCACCATTATAAAAGAGTTTAACCTACCTTCAACTAAGTAAAATGACAAGGTAATGGTTAATTTCAAAATCACTTTATTATCCAAGGTTGTTTTTGTGTAAGTATCTACTAGGACCTCTTCATCATCCACATCCATGTTTCTTAAAAATGTATTTCAAAACACTTTAACTCATTATTAGACAACGGTTTAAACTCATTTATACGATTATTTGACCTTATATGTTTTTTAAATGAATCTTTCTGTCATTTTCTAAACAATGTACTTTTTGACTTTTTTGAAACATTTAAGGTAAGAATGTTTTTTTTAACTTATAGGGTGGGGGTGGATATTTTTTGTCATTATAACATCATCAAAGCTTCAATAATAATATTATAATAATATTTAAAAAATAAATGTTTTATTTTATAATTATATGGATTTTAAATGATTTCAAAATAGAAAGATGTATTTTACTAAAAAGTTTTCGATTTCATCTATGTCAACAACCTTTGATGGATTTTAAGCTTATTTGAAGTTGATTTATTTTCATAGAAAACATCCATATTTTTTTGAAGGTTTTTTTATATGATTGACTATGGATGTGTTATTTTTACACCATTCATGGTTTATGGATAAAGTATTTCCATTTCATATGCTAGTTTTAATATGAATGTTTATGTTATGTTTAAACCTTATAATATGAGAAATGCATTGTACCCAATAAGTGACGGGTGGAGCCTGCTATAGGTCCTCGATGCATCGGTAGGTCTCATGAGACAAACTAGTGTCTTGGCACAAGGCCTTAAAAAAATCTTATTTTTAGTCTTAGGGACAAGGCATTGACTTTGTGGTAATGAATTCTGGCAATATGTATTCCATCATTATGAATGTGTCCATTGATATTGTATGTTATTATTAGGCTACTAGGATATCCATGTGAATAAGTAAATGTAATTATTTGATTTTATCTATTCCATATTATTCTGAAGTCCATGTTTAAAAGGATTTTGTTTTAGTCTAATACATTGCAATAAATTTTTGTGTGTATTTCTGAATGTTTCTGCTATATTGTTATCCTTACTGAGCATCTAAACTCACCCACTTTTATATTTTATTTCTCCCAAGATGTGAAGAAGTAATTTAGGACTGACCTACAGGGATAGTCGTAGGGGATATTAGTGTTGTCTATGGAAATAATGTTGTCTTAGTTTTTCATTTTATAATGTAATGTAAAACTTATTAATATATCTAGTACATCCAAGGCAACTAAACTAAATGGTCTTTCAAGACATGATCTTTTCTGATCATGCCAATGATACGTATTAATGCACCGAATCTGGGCTTCTGGGGTTAGGGCGTTACAGTTGGTATCAAATAAAGTTTAGTACAAACCTTGGAAAATAGATGTAGATAAACTCTAATTAGATCACATAGACCTAAGATATACTTTAAGGATTAGTATAGAAGAACATTCTAAAATTTTTGTATTTTAGTGATTTTGTGAGTTTTCCAAGCAATACATCCATTTCTGGATACGAATAGGTAGAGGCGTCTTCGGCACAGATGTACCTAGGGGTAAAATCTGAAAACACTGCTTTGAGCTAGACTCGAACGGGAACTGGTGCACGACGATGGGCTTTGTTGTACTCTTAGTTACGACACTCCCATGGGATATTCTTAGGATAATTCTCATTTTATTTATAAACCATTATGAATGGTTTATGAGTATATACATCCTCAAATTAAATTTTTTTTTATGATTATAGATTATATCCATGAACTATTAAATTTATGTTGAGTGTATTATAAGTTTGAATTTATGTATTGTGATTCATAAAATAATCTATTATATGCCATTGTTTCGAAATCTCACCTAGTGGAAGGAATGGAAACCATATCAATTCACGCACTCCATGTAGAGATTTCCCTCTTGTTCAAGATAATTGTAGAAGAGCTGCTGATACAACTGGTGCTCATCTTCTTATCACTATACTCGGACAACTCACTCAGGTTATGAATAATAACCTTAATGGTATGAAAAACCTTGATCCGCAGCGTGGAGGATCAATGTTAGATCATTTCATGAGAAAACAACCACCAATATTCAATGGGGGTACAAATCCACTAGTTGCTGAGAAATGGATAAATACCTTAGAGAAAATATTCCACACCTTGGGGAGTAGTGAAAGGGAAAAAGTTGTCATTACAGTATATTGCCTCACTGGAGATGCTGATCAATGGTGGTCATTGATTCAAACCACAAAGGAAGATGATGAAGTATCAAATTTGGGATGGAGGGAGTCTAAAAAAAGTTTCTTATAAAAGTACTTTCCTTAAGACCATCCAGCGGATATGGAAAGACAATTTTTGAGTCTGAGGGAAAAGGAGTATGAGAATGTCACAATGTATGAAGCTAACATTACAAGGTTAGCAAGGAATGTTGTAGATTATATACGTAACCCAAGAAGTAAGATTGATCATTTCATTAATGTGTTAAACCCATTTCTCCATTGAGCATTAGTCTCACAAACCTTGTCTTCGTACAAAGATATTGTCTCATGTGCTCTCTAGAGAGAAAAAGAATTCTCTAAGTCTTAAGACTTTAAAGACAAGCAAGAGAAGAAGAGATATTCTATCCACTCTAGAAATCAAAATAAGGGGAAGAAGGGAAAGGTTGAATATCCATCCACTAGTAAATGTGGGTAGAAACACTCAAGTACTTGTCTGAAAGAAATGAGAGTATGTTACATATGTGGTGGAAAAGGCCACCATGCTCATGATTGCAAGTAGAATAAAGATATATCTATGTTGAATGCTACAATTATATAGAAAGGGGGAATTATGTGAATGAATATCCTACGTGTCAGGGGAACTTACCTTAGAAAAGGCCAAGGGATCAAGGAAAGGCTTATGCAATCACTACTACTGAGGTTGAATCTCTGAAAGACACAGTGGAAGGTAATTTAATGGTTCCTCATGTTTAGCCAATTATTTATTTGATTCTGGATCAACGCATTATTTCATATCATCCCAGTATTCTAAGAAACTTAGATATTTCCAATTTTATTTAACAATGAATTATTCAGTCAATACTCCCAAGGGAAGTATCATTGCAATAGGGTTTTGTGAATCAGTTCCCATTAAGGCATATAAACGCTATTTTTGTGCAGATCTCATCGTCATACCCATTATTGAATTTGATATAATCCTCTGTATGGATTGTTTTTCAAACCATGATGCTAAAATTTATTATAAGAAGAAGGAGGTTACAATTTTTTATGATGATAAAGAGTACCTTATCTTTAGAGAAGAAACGTCACCACCTAATTCTTATCTAGATCTACCCTAGCAGCTCAACTAAATTCCGTTTTTGGGGAGGAAGAGAAAGAAATAATTGTGGGTGAGGAAAGGAATGTTCAAATAGCGTATGCACCTATTTTGCAAGAATATATTTATTTGTTTCTAAGGTATTTACCTGTATATCCTCTAGTATGACAAATTGAGTTTTCGATTGACTAAATTCTTGGATCAAGGGTCATATCGAGGACCCCTTATTGTTTGGCCACTATGGAATTAGTGGATCTAAAGAAAAAACTAGAGGAATTGATTAATAAGGGATTTTTTCTCCCCCACTGTTTCTCCATGGGGAGCCCATGTTCATTTTGTTAAGATAATAGATGGATCTACGAGGTTGTGCATTGACTACAGGGAGATCAATGCTATAACTATAAAGAACAAGTATCCCCTACCTCACATTGATGATTTATTTGATAAAAATCATGGAGCTCAATATATTTCAAAGATTGATCACAGATCTAGATATCATCAGTTTTGTGTGAAGAAGGAAGACATTCCAAAAGCAACATTTCGAACCAGGTACGGGCATTACAAGTTTATAGTAATGGCTTTTGGATTGACTAATGTACCCTCTGTCTTCATGGATCTAGTGAATAGAGTTTTCAGGTAATATCTTGATGAATTTGTAGTGGTATTTATTGATGATATCTTGGTATACTCCAAAAGAAACAAAGATCATGAAAATTACTTGTGCATTATTCTAAAGACTCTTAGAAGACATGAATTATATGAGAATTTTAGCATGTTTGAATTCTAACTTCAGGAGATTTCCAATCTTGGCTATGTTTTCACTAATTATGGAATCTTTGTTGATCCTTCTAAGAGAAGAGATATCCAATAATGGCCATCACCAATGAGTATAATCTAGGTATGAAATTTTATTGGTTTAGTAGGCTATTATCGACGTTTCCTCTAGAATTTTTCCCGGTTGGCTAACCAATTATGAAAGCTCACACAAAAAAAGGGTAAATCTGTCTGGACAAAAGAGTGTAAAGAATTTTTTAAATAATAGAAGAGAATATTATTCAATACCCTTATATTGACTCTACAGTTGGGGAATGATGTGTTTGTTATTTATAGTGATGCATCAAAGAAAGGACTTGGATGTGTCTTTATGCGTAATGATAGGGTTATTTCCTATGCTTCATGAAAACTAAAAATTATTGAGAAAAACTATCTTACTCATGATCTTGAGTTAGCTTCTGTAATCTTTAATTTGAAGATATGGAGACATTATCTCTATGGTGATAAATTTGAGATATATACCGATCACAAGAGTTTGAAATATATTTTCTCATAGAAATAACTCATCGTGAGGCAAAGGAGATGGATTGAACTACTCAAGGATTATGATTGAACTATACACTACCACCTGGGTAAGGAAAATAAGGTGGCGGGTGCTTGGAGCAGAAAATTTCATGGAGTTCTGAATATGATGAAAGTTGAAAAGGATCTTATATACAAGGATCTAGTAAAGTTGGACATGGGGATAACCATGGAATGTAAAACATCAATCCTTTTTTCAAATGGTTGTCAAAACATATTTACATGAAAGGATAAAGAGTTCTCAGACCAATGATAAAGAGTTTTAAAAGAATATTAAAGTTGTGAATGATGGGAGATTGAGTGACATTGGGTATGAATATGGAATTTTGAAATTTGGGAAGAGAGTTTATGTTCCCGATATACCTGATCTAAAAAGGGAATTATTATAAGATTCTCATAGTTCTAATTTCTCTTTACACCCTGGTAGCAATAAGATGTATAGATATTTGAAGGAACATTATTGGTTGGACAACATAAATAGGGATATTTTTTATTTTGTGTCAAGATGTATGGTTTATCAACAAGTGAAATATGGAAGTCAATAGCCTTAAAGATTCATGAAACCTCTTACCATATCTGAGTGGAAATGGAATAATATTACAATGGACATTGTCATGGGGATACCAAGGACTCATAGAATAAATAATGCAATATGGGTCATTGTTGATCGTCTTACCAAGTCATCACATTTTCTGGATATAAGATAAGATTTACCACTTTAATGTTTAACAAGACAATATATTAATGAAGTTATAAGACTTCTTGGAGTACACCTATCCATTTTGTCAGATCGTGATCCCCATTTTACATCAAGATTCTGGAAAAGTATTCAGAAATCCTTAGAAACTGATCTTCTTTTGAACTTTGCCTTCCACCCTCAAACTGAAGGAAAATTAAAACTGATTTTTCAAACCATATAAGAATTGTTGAGATCTTGCTCACATGACTTTCAAGGTATGTGGGATAAATATTTACCTCTGGTAGAATTTTCCTATTACAATATATTCCATTTAAGTATTCAGATAGAACCATATAAAGCATTATATAGAAAAACATTTTGCACACTAACCTGTTCAGATGATGCTGGTGAAAGAAAACATTTAGGCCTTGAACTGGTTGAGGAAATGATAGAAAAGGTGAAGGTAATCCACACCCACATAAAAGTAGCTCTAAGTAGGCAGAAAAGCAATGCTGATAAATGAAGGAAGGATTTGTAATATCAAGAAGGAGATCACGTTTTCTTGAAGGTATCTCCCTATAAGGGTGTTATAATTTTCGGTAAGATGGGTAAATTGTCTCCCAGATAAATCGGACCATTAAAAATTCTAGAACTAATTAGGGTTATAGATTACTATTTGGAAATTCCACCAAGTCTCTCCATAGTTCACGATGTGTTCCACGTATCAATATTGGTAAAATACATGCCTGAACCAACTCATGTACTCACCTATGAGGAATTTTAACTGGATTCCGATTGGTCTTATTGCGAAGATCCAGTCAAGGATATTGATACAAGAGAACAAGTGTTGACAAACTGGATGAATTGTCTAGTAAAAGTTCTATGAAAAAACCATAAGATGAAAGAGACAACATGGGAACCCAAGGAACTTATGATGAAGAAACCACCCGAGTCATTTTATTTAGTAGTAATCTATAAATTTCAAGGATGAAATTATTTGGATGGAAGATTGTAACACACTATTCTTCCACAGTATGCTTCCCACTGAATAACACAATAGCGTGTGTTATACGCAACATCGAGTTCTAACACACCACAACCAATCAAACTAGCCGTTATGAATAGTAATGCCCACTTTTTGAAATTTTATAAATTTTTTCTTTCAGAATGGACATCATTTTTTGATTTGGAATATCAAAATTATCTTATGGTGAATTTTTGGTATTTTTCTGAAAACATTCAATTTTAGATGAATAGTGAAAAACACTTAGTAATAGTTTAAATCCAAATTTTTATTCAAATAATAATCTTTGGTATTTAAATTTATTGTAGGTAAAAATAGATACATAATACCTATATAATTTCAATGTAATTAATTAGATTTAGTTTATAATAATTTTATATATATAAAAATTTTATTGAACTTTTTACCATCTTTTACCCACCTCCAAGGAGCATTTTCAAATTAACATAAAACTTAATTTTTCCATTTATGTGAGTTGAGTTTAAAAACTCTTAGTTACACGGTTGATATCAGTAAGTAAAATGTGGTTCAACAAGATGAAAATGGTTTTTGGGTAATCATAACTTTTTACATTTATTTACCACGATTAAAAGAAAAATATGGTAATTAAGGGTAAAAATAATATTATTATTACCCTAACACATCTTTTAATTCAATTGGATAAGTATAATTCAAACAAAATCAACCTTAGAAATAAAATATGAACCACTTTTTCCCAATTTGATTAGATTTGGAGATTTATTATTATATTATTTAAAGAGGAGTTAAAAGAGTTAAATTCATATTTTAATAATTAAACAATTTTTAATATAGATTTAAAGACAATATATATTATAATATAAATATTTATTATAAAGATAAAAATATTTCCTATATAATTGGATTTTATTAATTATTTTTAAAAATTAAAAAATTAAATTTATTTTTGACACAATGATGATGCAGTAATTACCGTATTAATGAAATATTTACATAATTGATATTATAAATATCCAAATAAATATAATATTATCCTTTTAATGAATTAAAATAATTTTATAGGTTAATATTAAATTATAGGGTTTATAAAATGTATTTATTTAGAAGTAATAAAGTGATTAAGACTTTAAAAAATTCAATTATTGAATAATGTAAAAATTGACATAAATGAGTTTTTTTTAAAAAATAAAATATTATTGGTTGATATAATAATATTAAAAATATATGTTTTGGCAAAAATACTTATATAATTATAGGTTTAACATTAATGAACCACTTGGAGTTCACTTGAAAGTTTAATGTATGTTTATAAGCCATATAATATAAAAATACAAATAGACATGGTAAATGTCAAACTATTTAACAATGAGTTAAATCTCCATGATAAGGCTAATATAGTGACCCAAACCTTTCTAAAACCTATTTGATGAGCGGTTTTCGAACCATACCCACCTTATCCATTTAATAATTCATTTTGGAGCCATTATAAACAGAAAATTAGTTTATTATAAAATAATATTTCTAGCTTTTGCTAATGTGCCCCTCACCCCTCTTATAAAAGGGCATTTCCCCTTCTCTCTAATTCACACATTCAAAGCCATTTGGTTTCGAAAAACCCAACCCATATACCCTCTAAACCTTCATCCCCTAATCATAGAGGCCTTTATTTATTCATAATTTCAACTTAATAATACATTTTGATCAAATCAAATGGAAGAACCCAAAGAAGAGGTAAATATTTCAACACCTCTTTCATGTTCCATTCTTCTTCCACTTCCACTTTATTTGTTGTTTCCATTATAAAATAATAACTCCATTATCTTCTATATAATGTGATTTTATTATAAATATTATAAAACCATATTCATTATTCAATCCATCCTTTGAATGACATGTCACCGTATGTGTGTACGTATGACTTACTGTCTCCATGTCCTTGTGTAGTTGTTATTCAATACATTATAATTTGGTGGGAAATATAATGATTTATAATTAATGAAAATAATATATATAACATGATAATTATTATTTATATATAATATACCATCCACTTATATATTATTTTAATATCAAAAGAATGATATTGTCGTTCATGCATACGTACGGATTTCAGTCTCCACGAACACGATGAGATTCATTCCCCATCGTATCCATTCAAGACTAATTTCCATTTTATGATTAAAAATAGTGTTTAATGAAAAAATATAATTCTTAATATGAATAATATACTTTATATCCAAAACCAACATTACTTACATAACAAAGCATATAAAGGAAAAAAGAATCAGTTAAAACCCGAAACGATGATACTACTGAAATATCATTAACAAAGAAATATAAGAAGATCATACATGATATCATATTAATTTATATGGTTATTTTATAATTTAATAAAAATTAATTAACCATTATACAAGAGTTTAACCTACCCTCTACCAAGGAAAAGAACAAGATAAAGGTTAATTCCACAATCTCTTTATTATTAAAGGTTGTTTTTACGTAAGTATCTACTGGGACCTCTTTATCATCCACATCCATGTTTCTTAAAAATTTATTTCAAAACATTTTTACTATTTAATAGAAAATGGGTTAAATTCTTTTATACCGTTATTTCACCTTATATGTTTTTTTAATGAAATATTTCCATCGTTTCCCAAAAAAGGTACTTTTTGACATTTTCGACAAATTTAAGGTAAGAATGTTTTTTTAACTTATACGGCTGGTGCAGCTATTTTCCCCTGTCGTGAAATCATCAAAGATATTCTTGAAATATTATAAGAATATTTCCAAAATAAATTTTTTCATTTATAATTATATAAATTTTAAATTATTTCAAAACAGAAAGATATTTTTTTTAAAAAGGTTTAGATTTCATCTATGTCAACATCCTTTTATTGATTTTACGCTTATTTGAAGTTGAATTATTATGATACAAAAAGTTCATATTGTATTGATGGTTTTCTAATACCTTTTAATATGGATGTGTTATTTTTACACCATTAATGGTTTATATATAAAGTATTGACATTTCATATGCTAGTTTTAATACAAATGTTTATGTTATTTTTAAACCTTATAATATGAGGAATGCATTAGACTTACTAATTGACGGGTGGATCCCGCTAAAGATCCTCGATGTATCAGTAGGTCTCATGGGACAAACTATTGTCTTGGAACATGGAATTGACAAAATATTATTTGTAGTCTCGGCACCAGGCCTTGACTATGTGGTTATGGAGTCTGGCATTAGGCATTCCATCATTATGAAAGTGGATATTGATATTTCATGTTATTATTCGACTAGTAGAATATCCATGTGAATAATAAAATGGAATTATTTGATGTTATCATTGCCATATTATTCTGAAGTTCATGTTCAAAAGGATTTTATTTTAGTCTTATACATTTCCTTAAATGTTTATGCTTATTTATGAATGTTTCTGCAATATTGGTATCCTTACTAAGCATCTTAGCTCACCCCTTTCAATGATTTATTTTTCCCAGGTTGTGAAGAATTATTTTATGACTAACTTGTAGGGATATTCTAAGGGGATATAAGTGTGGTCAATGGAAATATTTTTTTTTGTAGTTTTTATTTTTATAATGTAATGTAAAACTTATGAATGTTTCTACTACTTCTAAGGATATTAAACTAATCTGTCATTTAAGACATGATCTTTTGTGATCATGCAAATGATACGTAATAATGCACCGACATTGGGCTTCCGGGGTTGGGGTGTTACAATTGTATTTTTTATAAAAGGATTTCATATATTGAATATTCATAGTTTATAATTTCTAATAAGTCCAACTTTATTTTTTACCAAAATTATTAGTGAAACATTTAATATTAATTACTATAATTAAGAGGAAAACGAGTAACCAATGGACTAAACATTATATTAACGGTCCAAATAACCTATAAACCTTTCCAAAACCCCTTTTATGAAAATATTAATACTGTAAAATATATTTTATAAAATATGGTACATAATTAGAGTGAAATTATGTAAGGGATACCCCCAATAGTGATTACATTTTTCTCTTTACAAGAATGCCAATCCTCCTCCTTTATAAAAAAAGAATTCAAATTCACCATTTATTAACCCCTCTTAAGTCACACGGTTTTGAAAATAAAAAAATATCTTTGAAAATTCCTTAATATCATCCAAGAAGATTCACTTTGGTCTGAAATTTAAACAATGAAGTCCTTTGGTCTAAACTAAATGATGTTACATGTAGAAGGGGTAACATCCATCAACATGAATTTTTGATGGGTTTCCATCCCCAAACCACTAAAAAAATCTTATTAAATTATTATATAATAAACTAATGATCATCCTTATGCTTATATGTTCTTATTTTATTTTTAAATACAAAACATTCTCAAACATCCTTCAAATGGGATGCACAATCATCATTGGTGTGTGTGGCAGACTACCGCCTCGCGATCCAATGTCGTTCGTTTATTCATTTCAAACATTAATGGTTGGTAATAATGATGGATTAATAGTTTATATATATATATATTATGATAACTATGGTCTATTTATTATTAATTAATTATTATATAATACATACCTTTATGATTTCCATTTCGTGAGAATGTGATAACGTCGTTCGAGTGTACCTCGGACTACCACCTCGTGAAGTAATGTGATTCAATGATGCATTACATGAAATTTATTAGGGGTGATTTTAATATATTTTTGTGAAATATAAGAATTATTAATTCAACAATAATTATAATATATATATATATATATCAATTAATTTTCTTTCATCCAATATGGCAAGAAAATAAAAACACCAATCATTCTTACCCATGGCCTACGATCACCATGAATGGTGTATTTCATTTTAATATTTTATATATTGTTATAATTATATATTTAATTATTATAAATTATATTTATATAATGTTTTACATTATGGTAATGGAAAAATTAATTTCCATAGTATGTGGACAAAAAATAATAAGTCACAATATATTCAAAAGACAAAGTTGTGATTACCCGAAGCATGACATTAAAATTGAATTATTATTATATATGTAATATAAATTAAAAAATGTATGGTATGATATATATGAATATTTTTTATAATATTTATAATAAACATATATTTTTTAAAAATGAGGTCTAAAAATGTACGAACATTGTTAAGATTGATGGTTAGGGTATTTCTAGTCTCACTTTTATTTATGTAAGACATCTTTCATAATCACCACTCATTTATTTTTTATTTTATATATAAAGAAATATGACATTTTATATCATCAAATTATTTTATTTCATGATATTAATATTTTTAATTGATGATATTCTTTCATATATCTCACTTTTCAAATAATACTCAATTAGTGAGGGATTTCTATCTCAACTTTTACGTCTGTGAGACACATGTCATATTCACTACCAGTTTATTTTATATGGTGTTTTTAATAACCATTAATTTATTTTATGATTCATTTAGATAAAATTATTTTTATTTTCAAATATATTTTAGGATATATCTTTCATTAGGTTCACATTTCTGAAGTTACCAAATCGGTAAAGGATCTTTGTCACAATATCCATTTTTTGATATGTATGTTATGGTATGATCTAATATTATTTAATGAGGAATATTTATATCCCCATTGAAATTTTATATCATGAATATAATTATTTTCATGATATAATATTATTCTTGTAATTTTATCATTTCTATGGTCTTATGATTCAACATTACCAAAATGGTTAAACTTTTTTCTACAATATCATCATTTATCTGAATTGTTTATGCTTATTCGTAAATTGGTGAAATACAATGATAAATACCTCTACAATACTCAAGAAGTGTCTCATAATCTGGTTGTTGATGTTTTATTTATTTAGTGGTACCATTTTTTAGTCTTTTTTATTTAAGATAATAAATATATATTTTTGGAAGATCCGACCTTATTTCACTCTTCAGGCAGAAATATGTTATATTCAAAAAAATCTTGTTTTCTAAAAAAATTTAAAATGAAATTTAAATATAATTTTATATAAAATTGTTTTAAAAATAATTTTTTATTTAAAAAGTGTTTAAAATATATTTCTTTTATTACAATATAATTTTTCATTTTTATTTTCAATGAAAAAGGTTTTCAAAATATTTTATGTTATAATGAGTGTTTTTCAAATAAGAAATGATATTTTCTTACGGAAATGTTTTAAATTATTCTTAAAGTTTTATTTATAAGTTTTAAAATTAATTTTCAAATTAAATTATTTTTACCTTATTTATGAATTAAAAAGTTATTTTCAAATAAATGTTATTTTCAATAAGAAATAATCCATGTGATATTCAAAAATCATCCTCCATCTGTGATGAAATATTTTGATATATTTTATTCATTATGGGGGATATAATCCAAAGAACCCATTATAATTAATTATTTAAATGGATTTTTTTTAAGATATAATGTTTTATTTCAAAACTATTTATCTTCTATGGGTTATATTGTTATGGAACCATCTTATTTTCATGGCTTATGCTACGATGAAATGATTATGAAACCAGTTTTTTTCCCACAGATTATGATATTTGTAATGAAATTTTAATTTCATGGTTATAATATGATAAATGTTTTATGATAGTATAGAATACGTTAATATGGTCTAAATTATGTGATTTATGGGACATATACCTCCCTCCAATGCATTTGGGTAAAGATTTATATCTCATGAGAAAAAATTGGGAAAAAATATGTTGGGTTTGACAAATAATGGGAACAAGGTGCATCCTGATCCACATGAGATAACAAGTGCATCCGAATCGAAAATGGGAAATTATTGTATCCTAATACGAATGGTAAATGGGTGTATCCTGACCCATAATGGGAAATTGGTGCATCCTGATCCATAATGGGAAATGGATGTGTCCTAATCCAAAATGGGAATCAGGGGCATCCTAATACATTATAGGAAATAGGTGAATCCTAATCCACTATGACGATGGTCTTGGTATATAACCATGACACATGAAATGGTTTATTATATTAATTATGTTTAAAAACTTTTATGACATGATATTTTGGATCATTGTTAATTTTTTATGCTTTTTCACCCTTCTGGATCATGTTTTCTAAAATGATAAAGTTTTATATAATGATTGGTTTCTGTGATCTCTAAAAGGTTGTGTATGATCTTTGATAGTTTTTATTCATTATAACATACCATTACTTGTATCTTATGCTTTTATATGTCCATAAATTTATATATCTTTTGTATACCATTACTGATAATCTAAACTCAACCATTCTTTTGTTTCATACCAATGTTTGGAAGAATGTTTTTGGTTGGATATGCCCATGAAGAGTACTATATTAGATTATCTTTATTGGGAACATTGTATATCTATCACCATGTTTTGATATTGTGTTGCGTGTTTCAAAAGACACCAGAATATCGTAGTCATCAGACATGTAATTTATTAATGTCTTAAACATCCATATAAAATTCTAGAATATCCATGTTTGTTTTTTCTGGGTTTCTAAAGATGGAATCAAATTAAAGGTTTAATCAACCATTAGAAACTAGGAGGGTGAAACTTTAATGATATACCTATGTATATTTTTATAGATATGTTTATGGATGTATCTCATGAAATTTATAAGGTTGAGACAAAGTTTAGTAAAATATCATAGAATTTTGCTAAAGGATTGACAAAGTTGTTTCCAGGAAGTTAAATCACTATCCAGATACTACAAGTGAATGTATTACTACAAATTAAATATGTTATGATGGTGGAAAATAAAAAAATATATAATATTATTGAAAAGGGAAAATGATTTTCTAATCAAAATGATGATAATAATGTCATTTTTAAGACGTCATCGACAATTGAATTTATTAAGTGTTGAATTTATGGGTATTATTAAAATAGATTACTTAGGGGGAAGTATCATGAAGAAAATGATAATGTTTGTATGATTAATTATTTTGTTACTAATCAATTATATTTGAAATGAAATAACTATTATAGTATAAGATGACAAAGTTTATAAACATTTTTGGAAAGTAAGCGGTAAGATGAAATTATTTTTGTATTGTGATTAAAAAATTAAAAAATATATATGTATTTCAAATTATAGTTTTTTTATTCAAGATTTGAAAAAATATGTTTAATGATGTTTATAACTAGGAAATAGAATTAATATAAATGTTATGTTTTATGGAAAACACATGATAAAAGGAAGGTAATCCTTAATTTTCTCAAAAAAATTATAAAATTTTATATTTAGTTGGGATACAAAAATGATTTATTTAGATAAATTAAATTAGATAGTATGGATGACCTCAATGTTGATAAATTATTTATTTAAAAAATATTTTATGATACCATTGATGGAGTTTAGAAAATTATTTGATCAAAGGAATATATTAAATAATTTGTGAATTTATTCACGAAATGAGGAGGAATTATTGTCTTTATTATGATTATATGGTAATTTAGGTTTTTACCATGTCCGAACAGATTATATGATGAAGTTATTCACATGTTCTGTATGTGAAATTAAATATCTACTGTAAGTTATATATGGAATTAATGTTATGTTTATTTTGATCAATTTATTCACCTTCTTTCTCATGTTTTGGATTTTAATATCTTAAATTTTTCATAAGGATAACCAGTTATGAAATGGTTTATATTTAACATTGAATATAGTTTTAGATATTAATTCATTATTTCACCATATAATGATTTATGCATATTGGATAACATGTTCTAAAAACTTTTTTTATAATAACTGATGGTAGATAGGATGACTTATCATGCTACCTAATGATCCTATGATCGGTTAATTCTTACCGGATAAATAATTCAGCTTTATTTAATAAAGTATGTGATGGAGTTGAAATTGATTAATGAATAAAAAGGGGGATATTTTTTATAGGAAATGGATTTAAAAAATGTAAATATATATCCTTTTGAAGATTATTCAATGTTATGATTACGATATTGAATTAAAATATTGCCTTGTTATCATAATTTTGATGATATCGGTGACCTTATCATGCCTATTTAGGTAAGTTTCATTTATGTTTGTTAACATTCAATGAATCATAAAATTTATTGTGATCAATGATATTTTTTAGTCTTTATAATTTTTAGGATTTTCTTCCATTTATTTGTATTCACTTTCCACCTATGTTATCCTATGTGGAACCCTTTTTATGAGTGACTTTGGGTAACGGTTAATTTTACAAACTTATTTTTTAAAATGAAGTTTTATTATTCCTTTTATTGATGTGTGTTTCCTTTAAAAGAACATTCATGAATTAAGCTTTTGATGAATCAAATGAATTTTTAGGTATAAGTTAATTTTACTTGGATTATAATGTGACACCTCGAGTTTCGATGAATTATTTTTTTAATAAATTAAATTTCATTGATGGATTTCATTATAAGCTACACTATGGTGTGCCTGTGGTACATGAATTTCTGTGTTTCGATATAAGTACAAAAAACATAGAATTTTAATTTTTTTACACATGATACCATGTGCATATTATGTTACACACAATACAAAGTCCCTTAATATCTTTTACTACACACTAGCACATGTTTTATCAAAATATAATATATTATTAATGTTATTAATAAAATGTTATTAAGGATATCACCAAGACATTCGAAGTGGGAATTTGGAAATCATTAAAGAAATAATGAAAATATATTTTATTCATTTTTATGAAATTAATTATTTTCTGACTTATTAGGTATAAATTAAAGTAAGAACTATTTGAAAATAATGAAATTCCTTTACTAAAAAAATATTTTTCTATAATTTTTTTTATCTCAATAAATTAAACAAACCAATTTTGATGAATTATTTTATTGTTATTTATTTATTAATATTCAATAAATTGTTTAAAATTTATCATATGTTTTTTCTAGACAATATATGATAATATATCCAATTTTAATTATAAAAAGATGAAGTTTTATCAAAGAAAGTTTCACCGCCTTTAAATGTTGTTGTTGTTTAAGAAATAATTTTTTACAATTTTATAAATTATATTTGAAAATATAAACCACATTTTCTAAATATGAATTTAAAAACAATATTAGGGTGATTTATTGGCGTTTTTTTTAATGAGATTCCTTTTTTGATGAATTTTTAAAAATACTAAATTTTAATTAAAAAGTGACTTTTTGTCAATATTATATGTATCAAGGTAATATATTTTAAATTGGGTTTAACGATTAATTATTTATATTATACATAAATAATTCCAATTTAGGTCACTGCAATCAATTTAATATTAAAATTGTAAATAAAAACATTTTAATATTTTGAACATTTTCACATTAAGAGGACATTGTTCGGTCCCATATGTAGGATTAATTTAAAATTAATTTATACCAATGATGTGGTTTGAATATAGAAAAATGGTTGAAATATATGGAATAATAATACTAAATAATTTCTAAAAATTTCAACATAATATTTTATTAAAATGATTACTAAAAATATTTAAAATTAATTATAGTAATGAAGAGAAAAATGAGTTTAGAAAGGGACAAAAATTTAACTTAATGGAAAAAATTACCTAGAAATAAGTTCTAATACAATTATATGGAAATATTTATACCATGTTCCATATTTTATATGATATTGTTCATTTTTATAGTCACATGGTGTTAGGGATACCTCCCAAAAATTTTACCATTTGAAATTTATATGAATGACGCTCCTCCTCCATTATAAAAGGGCATTCACTCTCCCTGTTTCATCACCCATATCAAAGATTTTTTCAGCCAGGACCTATAAAAATATATTTAAATATTCCCTCCTATAATATTATTTGCCTTTATGTTGGAATAAATCCAACAACTGAAGTCCTTTGGTACAAACAAAAAGGATTTATATAAAGAAGAGCTAACGTTAATCAACATGTATTTTTTTGTTGTTTCCTTATACAACCACATAAAATCCACTTATAACATGATTATATAATATCCTTAGTATAGTAAATATACAGAGATTTTTTTATGTTTTGGTAATGACATAAAAATTCACACTCTTCCATAAAATCGGATACACAATCATCATTTTTGATTAGGGTGAACTACCACCTCGCGAATTGATGTCATTAATTCTTATGTTATCACCTTTAAAGTTTATAAATATGGATGGATATATAGTTAATATATGAAATATATGATTTATATGATGTATTTATTATTTTTTTCATAATATATAACACATACCATTATGTATTCCATTTTTCGAGAATATGCTAATGTCATTTGTGTGTACGGGAGACTACCACCTCCCGAAGTGATGTATTGCATTCATCCATTCATTAAATTTAATGTATTAAAGGTGGGTTTAATATACTTATGTTATATATGTAATATTATAATTATAATATAATTATAATAAATTTGTATATATGATTCACTTTAATTTATTTCAGTATGACATTAAAATGGAAACAACTTTCATGTGTACATACAACCAACTATCTCCATGAACGGTAAATTTCATTTCCATATTCTATATATATTGTTAAATATATAAATATTTAATATATACTATATATTTATCACGGTTTAAATTCTGGTAATGGTGAAATCATCATCAAAGTAGGAGGACAAAAAATACCATGTCAAAATATATACGAAAAATAAAGTGGTTATTACCCAAAGCGTAACATTAACATATATTTGTTAATAAAAATGTAATATAAATTCATAATAAAATAATATATGGAATGATATATATGAATATTTTTATTTTTATATTAATAATAAAATTATATTTATCAAATATTATTTTTGAACATTTACAATGGAAGTCAAGACTTATTTTAATGGGATTTCTAGTGTCATTTTTTAATGATACTTATTCCATATTCACAAGAATTTTTTTTTTGTGGTGTGTATTATAACCTATGACATGTTATATTGTGAATTTATTTTATTTCATGATATTAAATGTTTCAGTTTATTTTATTAATATATATATATCTCACGATTCAAATATTTCACAAGTAGTAAAGGTTTTTCATCTCATTATTTTACTTCTATGAGAATAATTTCATGTTCACCACCTATTTCATTTATGTTTTGTATTTAATTACTTTGAATTTATTTTATGATTCATACAATTAAAATTATTGGTATTTATATATCCATTTCATTATCTCCCTTTCATTGGTTTTATGGTCAAAATTTACCAAATAAATATATTATTTTTGTCAAAACATTCCATCTTTGAGATTTATATTATGATATGCACTTATATTATTTCTTGAGGTGTATATAAATCCCCATTAACATTTTATATCATGAATATCCTTATTTTGATGAAATATTATGATTTATAAAATATTACCCATTCATGTGTATTATGATCCAATGTTACCAAATTAGTATAATTTTATTGCCACAAACTAATCATTTATCATGATTTTTTATGAATAATATTCCATTGATAAAATATTATGATTATTATTTCAAAAATTATAATGAATTTTTTTTATTCTATTTTCATTAATTATATGTTTAAGTAGTGTATCCTTTTCACACTTTTTGATACTTAGGATAATTACGAATGTTTTTTAATAAATTACAACCTTATTCTAATCTATGGTGGTAAATTTATATTATTCAACGAAAATTTTGTTCTAAAAAAATTGATAAAAAATTTTAAACAAAATTTATAACACATTTTCAATGAGAAATGTTTTTTTTTGTATTTTTAAAGTGTTTAAAATCGTTTTACATTCTTCTTTATATGTTTTAAATTTATTTTCAATGAAAATTTTAATCAAACTATTTTCTTTTTTAAAGAGAATTTTTCATTTTACAAAGGATATTTTCCTCATGAAATGGTTTAAATTATACTAAATTTTACAATATATGTTTTAAAATTGGTATTCTAAGAAAATAATTTTTAAAATATATAATGATTTAAAAACTAATTTTCAATATATGTTTTTCCGGAAGAAAATATTAATGTGATATTTCAAAATCCTCTTACATCTAAGATGACATCCTTTGAAATAGTGTTTGATTAATTTGGGATGGGATCCATGGAAACCATTATTATTCTTCCTTTTAATTGTTTCTTTTTAATAGAACAAGTTTTTTATAAAATTTGTTTCCCTTCTATGGTTTATACCCTGAAGAAACCCATTTCATCTCATGGGTTATGCTATGATGAAATGATTATGAAAACTTTGTCATTTTCACATGTTAGGATATTATGAAATGTTTTTAATACCTATTGAATTTCAAGGTTTATGATATTATGAATATATTTGGATCTTGGGAAACATATAAATATGTTTTTCATTATGTGATAGGTGGGACTTATATCAACCTCATGTTTATTCGGTAAAGATTTATATAACATGAGATAAAAATGATAAAACTTTTATGTTATTGATCCATAATTGGAAATGGGTATGCCCCTATCCACAAGGGGAAATGGGTGCATCCTAATCAATGGGAAATTGTTTCATCCTATTCCAAAAAGGGAAATAGGTATGTTTTTATCCACAATTATAAATGTCATCATCCTGATCCAAAATAAGAAATTATCTCATCCTAATCCACAGTGGGAAACAAGTGTGTCCTCATCCACTAAGGGAAACATGTAAGTCCTGATCAACTATGATAATGGTCTTGGTATTTAACCATAAACATGAAATGTTATTTCTATATTGATGATGGTTCCATACATGTATGACTAGCGGTTAAGGTTTATGACTGATTTTTAATGGTTTCTCACCCTTATATGTGATGTCATACAGAATGATACATTTCTATTCTAGTAGTCTCATTCATGATCTATGACAGATTTTGTATTATTTTTAAATGGTTTCATTCATTATCACATACCATTATTATTATCTTATTTTTTTCATAAGTTCATAGATTTATATCTATGATGTTAAACCTTATTAATACTTCTAGATCACCCTTTATTATGTTTCATTCCTTAGGTTAAAATGGAAGTTTTAGTAGGATATTCCTATTTGGATTACTAAATGGGAGGATCATTATGGGAATCATTGGAGATCTCTCACCATGTAAAAATAGCAAGTTCTGATTTTCCAAAGTCATTAAACTATTATTTTTCTAGGGAATTTACTTTTTTAATTTCCAACATATTCATTTAAAATTTTGAATATCAATCTATGTTATGCATGGCTCACTATATAAACTATGAATGAACTAAATTATTCTGTTATTTGGTGATACTGAGAGTTGGTTATGACATTAATTGTTAATAGTATTTTATGATAAAAAAATTAGGCATAATAAAAATATACATCACTCTAGTTATCATCTCAATTAACTACTAATTATATAATTATTCATCATATTAAATGTGAACATATTTCCTTCTGGTTTTATAGACTGAAAAAAAAATTATCAACTATATTAATAATATGAAGACAAATAATCACTATAATTCACTTATAGAATGTATAAATCATGAAAACTTATTTGATCCAGGACACCTTAGGTATATTCAAAATTCATTCATAGTCAAGTTTTATTTATATCTATCTTGAAGGTTTGTAATGATTTTGTCAATTTTAAAAGCATATATGTAAGATCCTTGACCTCCCTTAAATTATGTTCTTATTTACATTTCAATTTATGTTCTAAAATTTGGTTAAATAACTATTTCTTGAAGTTCATGTAAAGACTCGAGTGTCTTCCTGTGGTTTGGGACATAAAAGAGGACGAAAATGGAATTTCTGGGCATGCTGCACAGTTTTCATATGGTTAGTGCAAACCGTGTGGAAATACTAGGTAACTATGTGAGGAGGGTGTTTTGGAATAGTAGCATCTTTATAATTTTTGCACAGTTTAGAAAACTAATTAGGTAAACCATGAGGCCCAGTAATTTTGAGAAAATTACAAAAATTGATTTATGGGATTTTATGTTTCCCTCGGGATTTTCCTCAAACTCCTCTCCTATGACCATAAGAATGGACCAGATCTCCCAAGATCTCTCAAGGGTGATTCTCATTCAACAATAATATATTTAGAGTGTCTTTAGTTTAGGATTGAATATCCAAGGTAAGGTTAATTGCCTCCTTTCTTCCTTTTCGTGATTAGATTTTGTAACCTTCTCTTCTCCCCATCTGAAGCTCTAAAACACCTTTTTCAGTGATATATATGGTGAGGCTTATAAGAGGGTTTAGATTGGTATATAAGGTCTATTTTATGGGTTTGTTCTCCAATAGATTCAAGGTAGTTGGTCTAAAAGATATATCCATTGGTTTTTAGAAATATTTGTGCATGAATGGTTATGTTCTTGATTCTCTATTGTTGTGTTCTCAGTTTCCATTGAAAGGTTTTATATATTGGGTGTCAAATAACCAAATTTAACCCCTCATGATCCATATGGGATGCATGGAGGATGAATTGACATAATTATGGCCACCCTTATGGTGTGTTGGCCCTCTTGATTTTGATAACAGAAAGGTTAGGTGTGAAATGTACTCATGATGAGGTAGAGCCCTAAAGAATGAGTCAATTTGTACTGTAATAAGCTAGAAGTGATTGTGGGTTGTTATGTATAATATGTTTAAATTCAAAGGGATTTTTTTGGTGGCATGTAAATGGTGTTAATGTGAAAATGATAATGTAATATGTTTAAATTTGATCATACATAGTGTGATAGGTATGGGGGAAAGAGAATTAGGTTAAATGGTATGTAATATGAATGAAAAATGTGTTAATGGATTCTGGAATAATATTAAAAACCTTGATGTTATTTTATGAATATTTTCAATTGTATTTTTTTATGATTTATGGTCAGTTGTGGGAAATGATAAATATTAGTGTGCACATGGTTTGGTAGTGTGGGGTATAAAATTGAGGTTATACGCTCACATGTCATGTTGGACCGAGGTTCTAGCTCCACCGCAAAATGCATGAGTTTGGGAAGGGGAAAGAGTTCAATTACGCTAATGGTTTCATTCCACTCAGAATATGGGTTCGAGGTGAGGATTATGAGGTTATTAAAATATTATTCCTATTGAGATACGAATTGATTTTATTCCCATATGCTTTAGAATATTGGATATGCTTAATCTACTGAAAAAATGGAAAAAAGTAGATAAAACCATTGGATGCCTATGTGGTATACTGGGATTAATGGCAGTATATTTTTAGATAACATAATCTAAAATAGAATATTGAACTATTTATCATTACGTTCCATTAATTATCACTCGCATGCACTATTTACCTTTAATGAATATTTTGTAGACACCTTTGGTGGTGGACTATTGAGTTATACTCACACCATACTCAAGTCATCATTTGGTACCTGAGAAGATTTAGTGTTTTGAGGTCAAGAAATGGGAAAGGTCCCCATTACTGGGAAGGGAGTCAGTTCAGTATGTGCACAGATGAAGTCCGAGACATGGAGCGATGACCATTTTGGGGATTCTTCCATTTGTCTTCTTTTGGGTTTTGTTTACATGGCACTATAACATGGAATTACATGATTACTATTAGATATGGTTTGTACCTAGTTTGGTAGTTGGTTATTTATGCATGTTGTTGATTATTTCATATTGTTTCCACTCTTTAAATTCTTTTATTTTATGGATTAATCTTGTAAAGAAGGTATAGTCTCCTAAAGTGTCCTATTAAACCCTCTCCTCTTGTCAGTAACCTCTAGAATACGGGGTTATGTTCTTGATGTCATTTGGCGACCCAGCTAGGGAAACCAGTTTAGTGGCTCCCAGGTCATTGATGTTACAATATACCCCAAGAGTGTGAATCATGGTCTGTAGTAACACCAGTTTTTATGAACATGTTCCCAATCAAGTCTATCTCAATATTTTGTTTTCATGGTTATTATACATAGGTATATCAATGCCAATTCCACATCCACATGTAAAATCTTGAAGGGGATTTATTTCTAGGATACCACTCACTCTATCGTTTACCAAATTTCCCGGAAAATTTACAATACATTGACCCATCATATTATTTTCCTTTTACATGTCCTTAGGTATCTCACTATGGTTTTATCATCCTATATTCCAATGGTTAAATAAACATTTCCATCGATACCTACAATAGAGAACTTGGATTTTCATACATAAATAGTTCGTCTTTTTAGATGAATATCCAATACACTAAAAAACCACATTCACAATGAACATAATAGACATGGGTTTTTTCAGACTAGGTATACAATATTCTATCATGGGGAATGATATTCAATATCCACCATTAAGATCTTCTCATTAAGTACTCTTCATTGAAACACCCTCCGTAAAACCTTTCTTTAGAACCTGGGGAAAGGAAACAAATGAAAGGGTGAGATTAGATGCTCAGTAATTGTATAAAAGAGATATATACATTAATAACATGAAAATAATGGTATGAGAACATAAACACAACATTTTGAATAACATACCCTTCATATTAAATATTATAATCATGAGTCATGCAATAAAAAATGGTAGTTCATCAGACGTGAATCATAGTTAAATCAAAGAACATTATCCATAAGAGCATAATATTGGCATAAAAATGGAATTTATTTCATACACCTAAGCATTAAAAATTGTGTCCATATAATTCAATTATCACTTTTAAGGACATCATAGTTGATAAATTCCTTTACTAAACTGATTAAAATCCTCATTTCAGACCTCTCCTACTTAACCAGGTGCACTCCCCATTCCAGCCCGATCTTACTATACCGGCTTCACTCATCATTCTATACATGTCTATCTATACAAGGTTTACTCCATTTTCTAGCCATCTGTATATCAATACATATATAAATAATTATCAATCACATTAGATGGAGTTGTAGGTCCCACCCAACATATAATGAAAACCATTTTTATGCGTTCTATAAGATCATAAAAATTCATTATATCATAACACATGAAATGAAATATGTATCATAAAAATTTCATCATATCATAGATCATGGAAAAGTAAAATATTTTTTAATCATTTTATTAACTAATAAACCATAAAAAGAAATGGGTTCCAAAATAATTTCATCAGGGTATTATTCATTAAAAAATGGGTTTTATAAACATCATTCCATCAAAACATTAAAAAATTAGAGAAAACGTATCAATGGTATCCTTGGATCATATCCCTAGTAAATCATAGTTAAAATAAAGGGATTTCATATTGGATGGAATATTCTGTTAAAATTTCATTAAATTATTTTGTTTTTAATATATCAATTCCTCTTTGAAAAACTCTGTTTTAATCATAAATCATTTGTGAAAAAAAATTATCTTTGAAAATAAACATTAGAACATATAAAAAAATATTTGAAAGTAATTTAAAACACTTTTAAAAAAATTAAAAATCATTTTAATTTTAAAATAAATTTTAAAACTTTTAAATGAATCTTTTAAAATCATTTAATGAAAAATTTAACCATAAAACATTTTCAAAATCCTTTTCTTTTAAGAAAACATTTAAACCTTTAAACGAAGCTTAAAAATCATTTGAAACATATATTAAAACATATATAACATTGAAATTGTTTTATTTGAATATGGATTCGAAAAATAATAATGTAATATTTGAAAATTATTTAAAACACATTATAACCATAATACATATTTGAAATATTATTATTATAAATTCATCTTTTAAACTTATAAAGGAATATTTTAAAATCATTTAAAAACATTCTAATAAATAAAAAAATTAAATTTTTTTATATGAAAATAAATTTGAAAACTTATTAAGGAATAATTGATGAAATGATTCGTCATTACATTTGAATATTCTGTTCATGTCGTATGCATAGAAATAAAGTTTCCTTTTTAATTTATGGAAAAATAAAAATGGGGATTTCCTAGAAAAGGACAGAAAAATTCCATTGAAATTTTTTATAAAAATTTAAAAATGATAATGATATATTTTATAAATATAAGTGAGTGATAAAAAAATTATAACAATTTTAGAAGACATGGATTTGAAATAAAACATATTTTGGATTGAAGAGAAATATAATATCAGATTTTCATACCATAATTATAAATTATAGTAAGTGAAAAAGAGTGTACAAATGATATCATAACTTGATGATATAATGATTTAAAATAATATAATAAAATCCAAGAGAATTAATGATTATTACATCATGATATATCCAAATTTTAAATTTATTCATATAAAATCTTGATAAATGATGATATTGGAAGATAAAATCACTACAACATTGGTAATCTTGAATCTTAATGTCCATGAATTAATAAAATAAAATTTAACATAAAATATAATGAGGACGAATAAATTCATTATAATTAATGTCAAAGGTTTTATATAGACAAAAGATCAAACAAAATATGTGCATGAGAAAACATAAGTCTCAAAGATGGTAAATTGAGACAACAACCCATTATCGATTTGTTAACTTTTCAACTGTATACCCCACAAAGTAAAGATCCTAAAATGGTAAGTAAATCAAAATGATTTTTAGTATAATAATTATAATTTGTATTCATTAGTATTATATACACCACATAAAGTAAATTGGTGGTGGATATGACATGTGTCTCAATGGAGTAAAAAATTTGGATGGATTCCCTTATCTTAAGTCATAAATTCCATCATACTTGTTCAAACATCCTATGTAATAAATATTTTTTATTATAAATAAATATAGAACCCTATTCATGTATATAATTATATATATTTTTATATGATGTCCTTTAATTAATATTTTATTAGAAATTCCATGTGGAAGTTACATTTTGGTTAATAACTACATTTTTTTACATATATGTTTTGATTTTTTATTTTCGACCTTCTTACATTGATTATGATTTAGTCCTCTTGTGAATGATAAATATGATAAAAAAAATAATATATATATTTCTATATTTATTTATTTATATATTTATTTATTATATATTTATTATTATTAATCTATAAAATTTAGTGATATGAAATAAAATACACCTCTCATCGAGATGGTAGGTCGTACGTATGCATGAACATTTTTTTTCATTTTCTTATTTAGTTGAAAGAATAAACATTAAATGATATATATGATCATTATAAAATCATGTTTCTTCAAAAAAATTCAAATATTTTTATTTAACCCATCTTTAATACATTGCATGTAAAGTTTGAATAGATCACATCGCATTATGAGGCGGTAGTCTACCATACACACGAATGACATCATAATATTCCCACATAAATGGAAAATATGATAGTAAGTGTGATATATAAATTCAAAAATCATAATAAAATCCTAACTATTATATATTTTATATATAAATAATAATTATATCATTATGACCAACCTTTAGAGGTGGTAATCGAAAAACAAACGACATATGTTCGCAAGGTGTTAGTCAATCATACACATGGACGATTAAATCCGAACCCATTCTATGGAATTGAAGATTGTTAAAGGTAATTACCGTAACATAAAAACATCTTAGAATATGTAATAAAATTATTTTAACATATATTAATGAAATAATGAAAATTTCATGGGTTGGAGGAAGAAATAAAATATAATTTTTCGTTGAATAATATCACTTATTCTTGAGGAATCCTCCTTATGTATTAACAAAATTAATCATAGGTGGGATATTTGTTCAAATGAAGGATTCTTTACTGAGAATAAGGAATTTTTAAAGTTATTTTTCTCGGGTTTAGTTGATCCAAACATATATAAAATATTTATGAAAGGAGGGGTTTAGTGCCCTTTAATAATTTGATAGGAGTGAATACGTGAAATTATTCTCTATTAGGAGGTCTATCTTAACTCAGGTGCCTCAAAATTGATGTATATTTTATTTTAGGTATTATTTAGTTGATAAATATATCCACCACACAAAATTAACACATTTTTATTATTTTATACATTATACATTTTGTTTAGTAAACTTTTCCCCCTTAAATTTTTAAACAGTTGTAACATGTATTTTTTATATACCAAGGTATTTTCAGCTTTAAGAATAAAACAAAAAATAACTTTATTAAATAACTTATATGTAATTAATCTAAATATTAAATCCAATTTATTAAATTATAATCCTAAGTGTCTGTAAAATTAAAAAACCCCATGTAATTCATTAAATTCAATTTTAACCATAATCACACTAGCATGGTTTTTTACTAAATAAGGGTCAATATATTCATTATTAAAGAACATTTAGTCCATGAATACAAAAAAAAAATTTTATTAACATTTAAATATCACTTCACATAAGATAGTAGTTTTAGAAATTTTAAATCATGTAACAAAATATCATTTATTATAAAATAATATTATTTAATATTTTTACATTTTTATTTTAATTTTAATTTCAATAAATATTATGAAAATGGTGGAATTCAAAAAGTTTATTTTCAGACTTTTTAACAATGATATAATATCACTTAAAATTACCAGAACAAAATAATTCATTCAATTTACTTCACATTAAATATTTTTAGTATATATTATATTATATTATTATTAATTACAGAATTCGAGTATTGGAATCTCAAAATAATTTAAAATTTTTTTTTTTTGAAAAATGATAAAATAAATTTTGATCACAAAAAACTAATTTATCAAAAAAAAAAATTACAACTGAAAATATGTTGTTTTCCCTATCACAATGATTTATAATTATTACATTCAAGGAAGGATGCACATGAGCCTCAACCCAGATGGTGAGGACTCCTTAAGTGAATCTACAAGACCAAGGTTCAGAAATAGATGGAGGCATAATTTCTGGCACTATAGTAGTACTGTAGTAGGCACTATAGCAATACTGTATGAGGCACTATGCAGGTATTGTAGCAGTTACTGTAGCTGGTAATATTTGGTACTGTAGTAGCCGGAACTATTCACATTGGGCTACTAGTTTGGCCTTGGTGTCCATAAGGCCTTAAGGCCACCCATGACATGGGTAAGTAAGGCTTTTGAGCCATCTTTAAGACCTTTGGGCCTCCTTAAGACCTTCAGGCCACATGATCAGTGTCGTTTCCCTAGACAGACCTATATAAAAGGAGTAGCCCCAAAAGAGGATTCAGAGCAAGTTCACTCACTAGAGCCGAACCAAATGGATTTTTTAGAATGAGAGGGTTTGGCAATGACATTTGGACCAGCCTGTTCTTGCACGAGAATCCTAGACAGATGGTCATGTGAAGGTGGAGAGATACTATCATGATGTAGATGCTTGGGAGGGGAAGTTCCTTGTAGATAGTCTTATTGAATTCCCTAGGGCCTTTGGGTTAGGTAATCTCTTGAAGCATACGGGCCATGTAATCTACGAGACTACGGGCCTTGTTAGGGTTCCCCCTCATTCCATGTAAGGGTGGTTATCAAAAATCAATAAAAATGAAGGCCTACAGGCCATTTGGGGGAAAGAAGGTTTTTTTTCTTTTTAATTCCAAATCATATTACATTGGCTACTTTCATTGAAAAGTGTCCAAAAAACTCATAAAAAGGAACATAAGGTTATTAGGGTGTAAATATCACAACCTAATTGGTTTTTGAAAAGTTGGTAGGTAATTTTACCCAAAATTTATTATATTTAACCACCATTAATCCGGAATTATTTATTTAATCATGGTAATTAATTTTATCTATTTTCAATAATTGTTATATTTAAAAATAATGATTAAATTACTAGATAATAAAAATTACAATTATTCCATATATGGAAGCTATATTTTGAACTAAAACTCACAAATGTTTCAAAATTTAATTTAAAATAAATTTCACTAACACAATGAGAAATCAGGTTTCTAAAGTAAAAATGTTCGAAAGATTACAAATTTTTTATATGAAATTTAATATGATATTGATTAAAATGAAAAATATTTTGTTAATTGAGGTAAAATTAAAGTAATTATAAATTAAAACCAATAAAATATTAAATTTATCTTTATAAATAAATTTAATGGAAATGAATTTTTCATTTAATCTTCAGTATTCTTCTCTACTAATTAAAAAAGAAACTTATAAAAAATATTGAAAATTCTCCCTAATTTAATTATTAAATTATTAATTGAAAAATTGTGTTTATTTTTTTAGATTCAATTTCTAAAATTTATCAAAACTAATTTTAGATTATCTCATTAAACTTCGCAAACATGTTTTTTTGAGAAAAGAATATTTTTGAATCTTATAAAAACATTATAAAAAATTACACGTTTCACTATCAATATATTTTCTTTATATAAAACTAACATAATTAATATTATAAAATTATTTATTACTATTCATATAACTATATATAATGATAATTATATAGAGGTTTCATTTAAATGACTATATTAATAATATATCACGGTTTTTCTAAAACATAGTTCTGTGTATAATGAAAGTTATGTAAGTGTTGCATGTAGTGAAATCATAATATAGTATTTCATAAAGAACCATATACACAATAAATTAAAATTCTTCGAAAAAAATTTCATAAAAACTTGCGGGGTTATAAATAACATATAGACCATGTTTCATAAAAAAATTTAATAATTTTAATGGATTGGAATCATAAGAGATAAATATTCATATAGGAATTTCGTACATAATTAAAAAAAATAAAACTCTATTTCATGTTCATATTTTAGAAAGTGGGAGATCGATTTATTTTACATTAAAAAAGACATAAAATTCATTTGAAATTTATATATCCAAAAATTTAAATAAAATTGATTCATCATACATAAGAATTATAGACAATAAAATAATAGTAATGAAGCAACAACAAAAATATAAATCATCTTGATTACTTATCATAAATAAAATGGGATTAGGAAATAATAATATTATTAAAAATTTCATGTACTATAATATTGTAAGAATCCAAATCTTATTTTCATGTATGGATCCTCCTTTTGTGTTTTGAGGAAATGTGGAAAATTTTGATATTTAAGGAGTACTTACAACATACTATAGAGTACACACAGTGTACTTGGTTTCTGCGGGTGACCATGTACTAGTCATGTAATGGAGGAGTACATGTTTGTGGGGGTGTGAACTAGAGACCGTCTAATGTGGAGCTCGGTTAAGGCATGTACACGGTGTGTACACTAAATGAACAGGCTGTGTACTTTTTTTATTTGATTAAATGGACATGGGTCGCATCTAATTGGTAGAAAACTGTTCTTCTAGCTCTGTCTCGTCTAGGAGCAACCAAGAGTGACGATTCTTTTCTGACCCCCCATCCGATCGTATTTTCTATGAATTAACCATCATCGATGGCATTGGAATCTCCACGGTGAGTTCTTTTTTCTTCTAGATCCTCATTCCTTAATTTCTCCAATTTCTTGAGAAATTCCTGGTTGAAGGTTTTAGACGTTTTTGTAGATATACGACGTTCTAAGTCTATAAAAAGGCTATGGTTCGACTATATCGATCGTAAAATGACGAGGTATGTGTTTTGTTCCATTAGGTAGTAAGTCATTAAATTTTATTGTGAAAAATTTCTCAATAACCTAGATTGTGGTATTTCATGTTTAGGGATTTTAACCCTTTTTTATGCCTTATATACTTGTTTCATGAGTTGGAGATATTATTTGTAAAAGGGATATTTTTTCCATTCTATGAAGGTGTTTTCCCATGTTTGATTTGATCTTTTCTATTTGGCCTATATTTTCCTATTAAGCTGCTTGCTTTCCATGCATAGGGTTGTTAGGATGGAGTGATATTATCTGATGTTGTGGTATTCCATGTAGATATTTATCCAAGTAGTACTTTTAGTTTAACTTTGGCAGTTGAATATTGTTTCTACATGATTGCTTACATAGGTAAGTGGGAACCTTGTGTAGTTAGACCGTAGAGGTAATGGATGTTGAGGGCTTCCCCAGAGTTTCTGTTACACTTCACATTGTGAGACCAAAGTGGGGATGGACGTGATTACTCCTTTAGAGACTGTAGTTACTTGTTGCGAGACCACATGGGTAATTGGATGTTGAGTGCTTCCCCAAAGTGTCTATAGTAACAGATAAAAGACCATAGGGAGAATTGACGATGACTTCTTCCTCAGATAGTATTTTTCAAGTTGAACAGGAGGGGTGTAACCTTTTTTAAGAAAACGTTTTATCCTAAATATTTATAGTTACTCAATTCTCCCCCCCCCCCCTCTTGGGTAATTTACTCTGACCAACATTTAGTATGAGAGAAGTGTATTATGTCTCTGTTATTGAAACTATTCAACTGTGAATTTAGTTGTACTTTAAATATCTATAAATTTCTGTTAAATATAAATTTAATACTATTTAAAAGTATTTATTTATAATGGATAATAGACTGGAAGTTTCTACAACAATCATACCACCATTCTTTAATGGAACTATTTATGACCATTGGAAGATTAAAATAAAAATGCATTTAGAAGGTATGGGTTTTGAAATTTGGTCTTCAATCATAAATTAGTATAAGATTCTTTCTACTGATAGAATTACTTACGATGACCCAACCAAGACTTCCTATTATAAAAATTTCAATTCCATGAACGCTCAAAATTTATCTTTGGGAGATTTAGAATTTAACATAATTTTTGTATGTAAAACAGTCCATGGAATTTGGGATTCTTTGTCTATTTTAAATAAAGAAACCTATAGTGTGAATGAAATGAAACATAATATTTATACTATTAAATATGATAACATTAAAATGAAACCCGATGAGCCTATTTTTGATATGTATCTCAGGATCAACGAAACATTCAACATAATGATTTATCTTGGAATAAAAGTTACTACCAAAGAACAAATCATTAGGATTATCGGATTCCAACTTGATAGATGGAGAGGAACCTATATCTATATTAGAGAGTCATGTGACATAATCAAATTACCTTTCAAGTAAATCAGTAGGAAACTAATGAAGTATGAAGAGGAGATTAAGGTCAACTTGGAAGAAGAGGATGAACCCAAAATAAAATATATTCCATTTAATACAAGCACCTCTAAACAAAAATAAAAATGTAAATTGGAAGTCTCATTAGAAAGTTGTTGTAGTGAAAAATCACCACCTAACAGTGATGAGGACATGGATAAATTATCCATAAGGTTTATGAAATTTTAGAAGAAAAAGAAAATTTTCAGAAAGCTTAACTTCAAATGAATATTTCATCAAATGGGAAACAGGAAGAAAGATTGGAAAATAAGTCACAAGTCTTATGAGATAGTATGCTATGAATGTAAGTGGAGAGACATATAAAGGCTAACTATCCCATGCACATGTATAAAAATAAATATGAGGAAAAAGATAGAAATTATAAAAATTCTATGAAAGAAACTTTGGGTGCTTCTGAGGAAAATTCAACTAACTCAGAATCTTCACATGATGAACAGGCTAACAAAGCCAATCCGTGTTTATGGAAAAACACATCTGAGGTAACCCTGGAATCTCCTATAAAAAATTCCTGTTATTCTGGATATGAAATTGATTCTAAATATATGTCTAAAGAATAAATGTTTGGGTATTATAATACGATTTAAGATACATGTAGTAAAATAAATGATAAATACAAGTCTTTAATGTAACAAAAAGTTATTACTGTAACTATTAAATATGAACATACTGTAGAAAGAGAAAAAAATTATTGATTACTCAATGAAAACAATGTAATAATTCTACCTAATGGGAAATTGAAAAAAGAACTTGAAAGGTTTAATAATGGTAAAGATAATTTCGTACAAATTCAATGAATACCGATTGCTTCTAAATATACTACTGTTACTGGATATCAACCAGGTAAAAGAAATTTTTAAAAAACTAATTTTGTTTCTAAATCTATGACATACATCATTACTCCTAGTTCAGGAAAACATTTTATTGGTTCAAGTTATGATACACTCTCTACTCTTTCATGCTTTTCTGTACCAAATAGGGTTTATCATTCAAGTACATTACATAATTCTTATATAAATCCTAGGAGGTATATGTGGGTTCCTAAAGCACTATTCAGTAATTTTACTGGACCCAAACGATTATGGGTTCTAAAGGGTATTTTTATTTGACTATTTTTAGGAAAAATTTTCAAAATGATCATGTAAAATATTATGGTACTTGGACAGTGGGTGTTCAATATACATGATAGTGGACTATTCATGCTTCAAGAACATAATAAAAATTTACGGTGAACATTTCACTTTTGGTGACAATGCCAAAGTAAAAATCATTGGCCTTGGAAAATCGATAACTCTGACTCTGTTTTAATTTCCAAAGTATTTTTTGCTAATGGATTGAAATATAATATTCTTATTATTTCACAACTATGTGATGATGTATTTGATGTTAGTTTTCAGAATGATTCTTTAAATGTTTTTAATTCTAATAATGAATTGGTGTTTTCTGGTATGGAGAAATAAAAATGTGTACTCTATTAACTTATATTCTATAATTTCTGAAAATGATTCATGTTTAAGTGTATTTCACAAAGAGTTGTGGCTTTGGCATAGTATACTTGAACACTACAATATTCACTCCCTTAGAATGTTAACTACAAAAATCAAAGTCCAAGACCTACCCCAACATGAGTTTCCAAATGATAAAGTCTGTAACCCTTGTCAAAAGGGAAAGAAACACAAAATTTCCATCAATCCAAATAAATAAGTGTCAACTTCTCCACCTCTGGAACTAGTTCACATGGATTTGATTGGACTATCTAGAATTTCTAGTTTTATTGGTAAGAACAATGTTTATGTTTTTGTAGATGACTTTTCCAGATATATATAGAACATCTTTTTGGCTCACAAAAGTGAGTCTCCCTTTAATTTCACCAATTATGATAAAACTGTAGAAAATATTAGTGGACTTAGAATTAAATCCTTAATAATTTATCGTGCTCATGAATTTCATAACTAAGAGTTTAAATCATTTGTTTACAAAAATGGCCATTGTCATAATTTTTCATCCCCTAGAACACCTCAACAAAATGGTGTTTTATAAAGAAGAAATATAACCTTTCAAGAGATTTCTAGAACCATGCTTAGTGAATATGACTTACCAATATATTTTTGGGTTGAAGCAGTAAATACAAAATATTATATCATTAATAGTGTTTTGATTATACATATTCTTAAAAGAAATCCATATGAGTTATGGAATAACAAAAAACCCAAAGTAAGCTACTTAAATTTTTTTTTGAAAAGGTTATATCCTTAATACTAAGGAAAACCTTCACATGTTTTCATCCGAGAGTGATGAAGGAATTTTTCTAGGATATTCAATCTATAGTAAATCTTATAGAGTGTTTAAAAAAATAACTAAATGTGTGGAATAATCTGTCCATGCCATGTTTGATCAGGTAGATCCACATGAGACTAAGACCACTCTAGAGAACCCATAGGATGATATGTCAAATATGAACATCAATACAAAATCCTTCAACCATCTTGTAAAGGAATCTATGAAAACACACAACTCTGTAAATTCTCCATATTCAAGTCATAATGAACCCGAAACTACTGATGCACCTGAAATCACTATCCCCTATTTTTATAGAGCTATAAGAACCTATAAAACCATCCTTTAGATTTTGTTGTGGGGTATTTAGATACTGAACTCAAACAAGAGAATCTATTAGAAATCAAGTTGAAAATCATGTTTTCTTATCACAACATGATCCTAAAAACGTTATTGATGCTATCAATGATGAGTTTTGGGTGATGGCTATTCAAGAAGAACATAATCAGTTTGAAAGAAACATAGTTTGGAAACTTTTTGACAGTCCCAAAGGCATATCTACCATAGGCACTAAGTGGGTGTTTAGAAATGTGGTAGATTAAGCTGGTAATATAGTTAGAAATAAGGATATATTTCTTGCACAAGGATATAGTCAAGAAGAATGAATTCACTATGAAGATTCCTTTTCACCTGTATCTATACTTGAAGCCATAACAATTATGATTTCTTATACTTCCCTTCTTAATTTCAACCTATATCAAATGGATGATAAGTGGGAATTCCTAAATGGATTTATAACCGAGGATGTCTTTGTTCAGCAACCGCTTGGTTTCAAAAATCCTCACATTTCAAATCACGTTTCTAAATTATCAAAATCATTGTATGGTTTAAAATAAGCTCCATGATCTTGTTATGATATATTAGGTACTCTGCTTATTTCCCAAGGTTTTAAAATAGGTATAGCTGATCCAACTCGTTTTATAAAATGAATATCCAATGGTTTTTTACAATATCTAATTTATACAGATGATATTATATTTGGATATTCAAAAAAAATTATGTATTGAATTTTCTAAAATAATGTAAAACTAATTTGAAATGAGTTTAATGGGTGAACTAAAATTATTTCTGGAATTTCAAATATCTCAAAATAAATATGTTATTATTTTGAATCAAATAAAATATACAAATGATCTTCTAAACGTTTCTAACTTGGATAGAACTAAAATTAGTGACACACCAATGAGTACTACTTCTATGTTGGATCCTAATGAAGATATAAAATCTATTGATCAAACCATGTACAGAGGATTGACTGGAATCTTACTCTACATAAATGATAGACGACTTGATATTATGTTTAGTATATGTATGTGTTCATGTTTTCAAGAAATCCCTAAGGAATATTATTTAAATGTTGTTAAAAAATTTCAAATACCTCAAACATACACCCAATCTAGGATTGTTCTATCCTAGAGGACAATAATTTGAGTTAGTTAGGTGTTATGATGCTTATTTTTGTGGTTGTAAGTTAGACAGAAAAATGAAATCTAGAAAATGTCACCATTTAGTCAAGCTTCTAGAAACATGGTGTAGTATGAAAACAAAACTATGTAGCATTATCTACTATCGAAGCTGAATACATAGATTCTAGTAGTTTTTTTCACAAATTGTGTTGATAAAACACACATTACTAGAATATGGATATCAATTTAGGCATGTACCTATAAATTGTGGCAATTAAAGTGCTATTAACATCTCAAAAAATCATGTTTTACACACTAGGAAAAATTATATTGATGTATGAAATCACCTTTTGATAGAACATTATCAAAAAGGTGATATCACTCTAGAATTCATTGGAACTGAATATCAGCTTGCTGGTATATTCACAAAACCATTAAATTCTGAATGAATTTATTACATCATATATGAATTAGGAATGATAAATCTTAAATAGAAAGTGTAATGATTTCAAAACATGTTGTTTTAAAGGTTACTGTTTCACTATTTACGGTTTCACAAGTCACTGTCTTAGAAGTAATGTCTCACTCTCACATTTCTGAAAGTTACTGTCTTAAAGTTGTTGTCTCATGTTTATGGTCTCACGGTTACCTTTTTTATATATTTTTTCAAACAATACAGTCGCACCATTTTGAAGTCACACAGTAGAGATGACACTGTGAAAACCTGTTATGGTCTCCCCGTGAAAACCTCTTATAGTGTAACTGTGAAAACCTATTACAGTCTCACCGTGAATAACTGTTATGGTATCACATTGAATTTTTATTCCCCTATCACTATAATAACACATTTTCTTTTTTATATTATAACATGTATCGCTATGATTGACTATTTTATTATTTTTTTCAACACTTTTGAATTTTCAATACTTGATATCCCTAAATGATAAAAACAAAATAGGATTCACTTGATGTTTCATCTCTCAAATAGTAAGTCCTCCTTCAACCCATAAATTATCTTTCTCCCTCTCAAACCTTCACTGAGTGCACAGAATGAAATGCTCATCTTCATCAACACATTTTAAGCATGTATCAAATAAGAAATTTAAAATAGCATCGAAGATAGTGCCTGAAGGACCTTTGAATCTGAATCATGTTGATAGAATCGTGGTACCAAAAAATGAACTCATCCATAAGTGGTTTCTTTCATGTAAGTCATTAGTGTAGAAAGTGCTAAAAAATTGTGGATGGGTGCCCTAATTCAAAAAATAGAATGATCAATTTACCCAAATCTAGTTGCCCAGTTCTATCAATTTGTTCAATTCTCTTTCATTTCATAAGATGATTTTGTTGTAATAAGCTGGAAAAATGGTCAAAGATGTTAGTTTTAATCGAGGTTATGGGATTCTTAACCAGGGATACCTCCTAAAGGGTTTTTAGGAATATTATAGAGGTCCTTCTCCACCTAGTGATATCTTTTATTAGAATAAGCCTTGGGTAGCTTGACTGACAATAAAACAAAAAGAAGAGCTATTGCTGCTGAGATGGATGGTGAAACTAGAATTTTTTTAAGATTATTTAGAATCTGATTATTTTATAAAAATGATATTTTTCTACCATAAAATATCAATATATATTATTTATACATCTGATAAATTATGGGCAGAAGATTAAACAGTGCGAGTATGTTACACTTCAAATGCTTGAGTTAATTAAGGCAACCTCAAAGTCTACCTCCTTATTCTACTCAAGAATAATATCTGATATGTTGTATGCTAAAGGAATGGTTAGACCAAATGAAGTAGTCATTAAGGACTATTAATTCTATATCTCAAGGGTTATAGTTAAAAGAATGAAAATTATTTTGAATCCATGGAAAACGCCTTGGGTTGAAGATAATGAAAGCTTGAATGAAAATTTTAATACGGTTGAGAATTCTTCAAAACCTAAGGACATATTTGATCCTTGTTTGGAACCAGAAGATAATTTTTAATATCCTATTAAAGAAGGAGAGGAGGAGGATATTTCACCTAAAAGGGAAAAATTTCTATATAGGGTAGACAATGGACTTGTTCCTCAATACATAGTTGAGGATGAAGTAACTATTCCTAATGAAACTATTACTTTGGGAGAATAACCTGATTTTAGAGAAGATTCTGTTGTTAATGTAATGGAAAAGGTTTCTCTGGAAGATAATATTGATGAATAACATTCTCTTGAGGAATAAGCTAATTTTGAGGAACACTTAGAGGAACAAGACGATACTAATATTATCCTCACTGCAGAGGAATGAATGGATCAATAATTTTAGTTGGATAAAAAATAAATGGGTGAGGCCATTGGGGTTGAAATCATGGAAACTGATCAAAGGAATGAATCTCTTCATCCTATGAGAGATGAATTTTTGTGGGGGAGAAACAACCTAGTATCGAAAGTGTTAAAATTCCTAACCATGTTGATCAATGAACTATGGATACATGGTCTTAGATCCCTAGATACATTGATGTGAATGATACCCAGGAAGCCTAAGTTAAAGGAATAGAAATTTCTAATATGTTCCAATTGAAATTGGTCTCTTTCCTTGAAATATTCTCTACAAAGGAACCTGAGCCTGTCTCAACTCATGTTCCCAAACCTTTACAAAACCTCTTTATTTCGTGACTCATAATGATCTAAAATCCTTTGGAGATACTTAATTGGCTAAATTTTAAAATCACATGAACAATCAAGCTACTCCTATAATAAACCTAAGTGAAAGAGATATTTCCCTAATATTAGAAAATATCATAAGGCATATTCAGCCAAAAATGCTTCAAGAAATTCAAGAGGTCTGAATTGAGAATAAATATCTAAGTGATGAAGTAATCTATCTTAGTTCTATGGATGAATATATGAAGAAAGATTTTAAATCATGACCATATCATGTGTCTCAATCTATTGAGGGTGTTAGTTGTTAGATTCCACTAAAAGTTTCCTCTCTGATTCAATTGAACCTAACTTACTTAGCGGACAAGGTGGATGAAAGAAAAATACTGATAGTTCAATAAATGTATGAGTTTGTTATTAGTCTCAAAAAATTGACCGATGAGTATAAGGGATGTCTACATAATGTTATTAATCATCGAAAGTCTCTCACATCAGCTTTTATAGCCTCTAGTACCTCTAGATAGTCATCTAAACTCTCCTTTGATAGAGATATGCTCAGAACTGTTATTAAGAAATAACTTTAATCAGTGCTAAGTGGCTTTGACATGGAGAGTCTATATATGGTTGTCAAAAATAGTGATAGAGTCCTTGATTTGGTAATGATTCTTTAAAATATTGAAAAGTATTCTTAGGAAGAAATTAATAAGAATATGGATTTCTACTTCAATAGAATTTTCTCTAAGCCTGATATGTAAACAAAAATCATGTACCTTGTACAGAATTTGAAAATTCCTCCTATCACTAATGATTTCAAAACTCAATTTCAAAAGACAAAATATTTCCCGCTTTTTATGGAAAGGTTCATGGTAAATAAATATGATTTTGAGAAAGAGATACATTATGGTGGTGAGATTATTGCTAACTTCATAAAGTTATGAGGCATTGTCTACATGTGGAGATCACTGCTATTGTGGATCTTGCATCTGCACCCTTATGGTGTGGTTTTCCTCCTTTCTCATCCACTGCATTTTCCTCTACCTCTATGCCTGTCTCTCAGGTTCTAAGTCAGATCATACATATTATCCTTGACCAATAATTACCTTGGTCTTTAAGAAAACCTACCTTAGCACCCTCTGTTTATGAATGGTTCCCCTTCCTTCTCTGAAATTTTGATCACTCCCTTCTTCAACTTCTACCTCTTCTCCTGTTGCTCCTCCTGATGCTGCATTCAAGGGAAACGATAAGACAGCCAGTGCTCAAGAAAATATAACATTATCTTTTTATAGAGATATTTGGTATTTCTGTTTCTCTGCAAGTATTGACACATATTTCTCCATCTAATGCACTGTGAACTATTATTTTCTATTATCTTTTTACGTTTTTACTCTTTTTGATAATCCCAAAAGGAGGATAGACATGTGAACTAAGGGAGAGACAACACACTAAGAACAAATATCTCACTCATATGATTTTTGATTACCCATAAGGGTGATATTGTTGGACTCATCGTGCTTTAATAATGTTTTTAATGATCAAAAATATTTACTCATGTTTAATCTATCTCATATCATGTGTAGTCACTCTTGGTTTCATTATAACTGAAATAAATTTTCTCTAGATATTAATTCTTATGAATCATATTTAATTATTGTAAACTATATTTAGTTTGTTTTATAATGATTGCATTTATGGATTATTAAGTCTAATTATTTATGTGAATATGACTGCATAAGTCTGTATGCAGATATATGGATAAGTCTGAGAAACTGTGAGTCTCCAACTGGTTCTAGTTTTCTTGAAAAGGACCCAGACATGATTACTAGACACCATGACCCAGACACTGTGACCAGACACCATGAACAAGACACTGTGACCAAGAACTGTGACCTTCCACAGTAATCTGATTCAGATATCATTATGTTTGTGACACTGGTTCCTTACTAAGACGCCATTCAATGTTTGGAAAAGGACCAGACACCATGATCATAACACTGCAATTGTGCTTCCAATTCCTGATCTCAAAAAAAAAATTCCATCATGACTGTCTCACTGCTCAATGGAAAAGAAGAAGAAATTGTTTGGTCGTGACACCATTCTATGTGAACCCATTTCTAGATAGACTGAGATATCATTATTTAATCTATTTTGTTGTTTTCAATTTACTTTTTAGCATTCATATTTGTGTCTTTTAAATTCACGGACATAATTAATATTTCTTTGGAGACATTTCACCTGATAGTACGAGGTATGACATGCAGGATACATGCATCCAATCAGCTCTAACACATGCCCTCCAAAAATAAAAATAAAAGTGTGTCCCTGATAGAAGATGATGTGTAGTTGTGTGTAGATGATGTTTGATAATTATTGAAAAGTGTATCTATACATGAAACAAGATACCTCTGAAGAATACAGGAAGAATTATCAAATAAAAATGCTCCAATAGCACAGATCATAGCCAAAATCATCTTCGCAATAAAAACTCCAAAATGAACAAGAGCTAGATCAACATGAGTCTAGAGCACTGGAATTTTGATACTTTGTTTCTCGCAAGAGGTCCCAATATATGCATCTGATTCATCCTAGAAGTCCAGAGTTGCATATAATAATACTCAGAGCACTTCTAACCTTATCTCATCATTTTCTATATTTTGTTTTGTATTTTGATTTCGATTAGTGTGTGTGTATCTGTATTAAAAACACACATTGTCTCATGTATTAAACTGAAGGATACAAGATATCATTCCTCTAATATCATTGGAAATTTCTTACTCCTTATGATAATTGTGGATGTGGTCATTGTGTGACCAGATAGTTTTTACCCACAAAGAACTGTGGAAGAGGTCATGTGACCTGGACAGTCTTGTGCACTGTTGTTTTCCCCTGATCCAGCGTTTGGATAAAGATTATTAATATAATCTTCTTGGTTTCATTTGATCACCAATTGAAGTGGATTAGGTCTTGGCTTGAGACTGAACAACTTGTTTTATCTACTTTGTTGTTCAATTTAGTTTTTCTTTATTTTAATATATAAATCATAAAGCACTAGATTTATATTTATAGTTAATATTGTATATAATTTATAATTGTTTTTTCCTTATTGGAATAGATTCAAAAGTAATATCAATAACTCATATTGAGTTTACTATGAAGTAATAAATCTTCTGATTGGTTATTTGAATAGTCAAACTTCCTTAACCATATTACCTTGTTTAACTAGTATGTATTAAATTTTATTAGGGAACATTTTTTAAGAAAACTTTTTAACAGAAATTTTTATAGTTACTCATTTCACCCCCCCCCCTATTGAGAAATATACTTGGACCAAAAAAAAGTAATAAACAACATAAAATAAACTATGAAATATCTATCAGACATAATCTGAGTACAGTGACAATATAATTACAATCATGTTATATCAAATGTAATATTAAAGCATAGAGACCCAAAATCATACCAACTTACATCAGCTGATCGCCCAGTATCCAAATAACACATATGAAATAATTAAAATAAAAAATTATAAAATTGGCTCTACTACCATCCCATTTCCACACATTTTCCCAATATTTAATCCCGGATAAGATTCCACACTCAATTATGTGACACCATGCCTCTAACTAAACTGAACCTGTGATCTACGATTTCTTCTCCAATACCCATGTGTCTTGGATTTTAGAGTAGGCTGTGAGTAAAACACAATAGGGAACCACCAACAAGGTCCTTTACATAACCATCAAGTTAGTGTATTCCCATGTCATATTGTAAGACTGAATACATTGTGCATAAGCATAAATAAATAATCACTCTTGATCCTAGAGTTCTATCACCACACCTTTGAATGACAATATCTAAATTTGAACAATTCTAGAGAGTCTCTGAGTATACAACATAATAAATTATATCCATCTCTATATCCATATAATATTAGGTTCAAGCGGCAATTACTACTTCGTGATCCTAGGAAATACAATAGTTATATAATTTGATTCTCGGGTAACCTGTTAGATAATACAAATAGAAATGTAGGATAATTCATGTGTCACAACCGCAAAATATATATAAAACCATATAACAATTATCATGTAACAACCCCTAAAAAATATATAGACACATTGTTAAAATATGAATTTCCTAGGAATTACAGATTAACACAATAGTTGATTCTCAGGTAACCACCCAGGATATCCATATAGACATAAAGGTTGAATATCGAATAACCCCTCTAGGAATTCCATATAGACATATAATTTGAATCCTTAGTCAATATAACTATTCATTCCACAGAGGCATAATAGATGAATACTAGGTCACCACCACAACATTCAATATTGAATAAACAACCACAAATTCCAATGAGGCAATCAATATATTATATATACATTTTAGAGGGGACTGTGTCCCTCATAAAATATATCCTATAATCATAACATGGGTTGTACATCCACCCCAACCATTCATAGATAACAATGGGAAGAATATCATGCACATATCCTATCAACTGCACAATATCAATAACAGTATCACTTTGAAAAATTTTGGTTCTATGATGGAACTAGATTTTTTTTATTCCCATATCCAAACATACACTATCTAGAGTCAACATGTCACTATAGAACCCTCTAGGATACCTTTGGTCACATTACAACATGAAGAACCTACATTGGATCCTTATTCCTTATCTCACATCATGGGTTAATATACCCAACTCAAAGGGAATCATGTCCCAAATTATTCTAATGACCCCCTACTACCTCTTAGGACTCCTAGGAAATTTCTGATAGATATAAATATATATATATGGAATAAATACCATTTCAATTACTAAGACATCCTAGGTTGCCCATCTCACCTAACATGTCATCAATCTACAGGGTTCTACCCACATGGGTACTGACATGATAATTAGGGAGGAACACTCATCCCACTCTCTAATCATCTAGCTTAAGGTTATGTGGTGAGAATATCAAGGTTCTATCATGGTCTACTTGGTTTAACCACTTCCATTCCAACAGTCTTCTCTATAAGGATAAATCAATGTAAATTGTTTTAAGGGCCATTAAATATATTTATTTCCTTTTCTTTTAATTTACACCCATTTGGGCCCACAAATCTGACGGAATATATTTATAATAACAACCTAATTCATCGGTGGTTGAGTAAATATCGAGTGTCTGTGGGTCCATCATTTCCATTAACACATCATTTTTTTAAATAAATTTCATTATAAATAAAATAATTTATTTAAAAATGGCCAATCACCCATATTGACAAGACCATATATCATATGACAAAAAAATATAATATTCCATTAGGTATTTATTAGCGATTTCATACCTCATCTGAATCAATTCCATTTATAAGTGAAGCTATGTTATCTTCACTAAAGCTCCCCTAAGCCCAATCATCCATCAACAACACATACTAGTACCTCGCTCAATCCAAAACATCCAATTTATGTAATTATAATTTTTCATTAATTATCCAATTTAATTTAACTGGATTTAATTACCAAAATATCACTGGGAAACAACTTCTCACCAAAATATTCGGTAACATGTTTCAGTTAATTACTGCTACACACCCAAACCAAGGTCACACAAAATCCGAAATTATTATGATGCATTTGATAATTTATTTCACCCAATTTAGGTAAAACCCTAAATGAAATCATAGGGGGATATACCATTATTCCAAGAGTGTAAATTTATTTTCAATAACCCTTTTGGTACATCCTTGATCCATGTTAAGAAAAATCCCCATCACCCATGCCTAATTCTACCATTCCATTGTGTAATTACTCTAAAACACCTGAACTAAAATCGTTCAAATTAGTGATGAAGAGAGAAACCAAAAAAGGTATGGAGAAGGATAAACATACCTCAACTCATAACAAATTCACTATCAAATCACCCTAAATCAATGGTAATGAGGGAGGATGGAGAGGGGGAGGACCGACTAAAATAGCCTCCACTATAGATCTTGATTGACAACGAACCTATGGGATCTAACTAGTAAATTACTAATCCACCAAAATTTTAAAAATATGGTAATGAATTCCTCATGACATGGCTATATAAGTCTCATTTTCATGACTCCTTAGTTTGAGGAACCACTCAGGGATCTTTGTGAATTCATAGTGTGACCTAAAATGCTCTACACCGAATGTTGCATGATTCACTCAAAGATAGAACCACCCGGCCTAGATTCCTTATTCACAATATGACACTCTTGGTATATGTTGTGATGGCCTTCTGATTAATATTGTAGAATGAACTTCTCATCTATCAGGGTGTGTTGTGTTGCAGATATCTGAACATTCAACTATCTAACACCAGACCCATATCCAACACTCATTAAAGCACATGAGGCTCTCATTGAGAAAAAAACAATGTCCAAGATCATCCTCCATATATTTTCTATAACACAAAATTCCAATATAAATCTCAATTCTGAAAAAAAAAACAATCACTGTTATTAAAATATAAAATTCATTGTAAAACTTGTAAGCCATAAAGGAACTTTAATTTATAAGAACCAAAATTATTTCTCTTAATTATATTATTTTGTCAGCTATAAGAAACCACCAATCATTGGTATCTTATATTTAATCATGTTCAAATATCAATGGGTGAAAATATTCCTAATAATTTTTTGATCTAAAGTACCCATGAATCGTTTACCAAACATGTAATGTCTCTAACTATTTAATTCATGAACAACCACTCTGATTTGAAGGTACTGTGTAAGATAATTCTTCTCATGTAATTTCAATTTACTTAATCTATATGCTTCAATGTTATTGTTTAGTATATTAATACATCCCTTCCGATCTCTATATGAGTTTTAGTACACTGAAAACCCCTCACTAGATTATGTTAATATCAATAATAGTGAATATGTTAACCACATATTCAGATTATAGAATGATCCCATAGAATTCTCATCTGAGTCAAAATTCACTCCCTTCAGATTTATAGCATCGTTGGTGATAATAACGTTCAAAAGTATGTAATGAAGCATTTATTATTACCTATTAATTTGATGAATATCCAAATTTTAAAATCATTCTTGGGCCCTCCCTAGAAATCATATATTTGAATTTATATACATTAAATAAAATATGTTTATCTATGACAACATGAACCTAGAACATAATATCATTAATATAAAACTATAATTTGGATGACATTGTGTATAATATGAGTTCTTGTAATACCATCAACATATTCCTCTAATAAATTCAATTATACTGGTCAAAGAAGATATAAATTAAAATATAATCCACAGAAAACATGGAAAGGGATTCTCTTTTTTATGGAAGACATAATTATTCAATGAAATAAACACAAAAAAAGAAACAATAAGAATAAAGTTCAATATTAAGAACTCATAATATCTACAATTTCTCTTTAAATTTGATTATTTAATGTCCATAACCTTCACCCGCAGTTATTGATATCCTAGTCTCAAATCAATATTTCAAACCCACATAGATCCCATCAGTTTATTTAATAGACCGTCAAGGGATTCTAAATTTTATTTATTCATCATTTACATTTGATTTTTCTCTAATTAATCAATGAATAAAAAAACCAACCATTATTATTCTAAGAAAATAGAATCAATATTCCCCAAGGAAAATCACTCAGTTAAATAAATACATTTCCATACAAATCCTACATTAAATATTAATCTCTCATAACTCTATAGGCACCACATAATATAAAGGCAATGATGTTTTAATATTTATGGGAAATATGTACATGCAGAACTTTTAAGGACTCCAAAATACATCTAATCATCGAACACAAATCAATCTCATGACACACAAAATAAACACAAATCCCCCAGAAGACTCCCACTACTTGATGTACCAGGAGATTGGAATACCAAAAATCGTACTCACTACACAGATTAAACCACACAACTCATGAAAGATAATAACACTAACATCAATCCGCATTATATGAAATTAAACAATTTGTGAAATTAAAAAAATAATATGATTTGAAATTTAATCCAATATACATGAAAAAACATGGATGCCTTCCTATTATAATTGGAAGACATAAGAAATAAAACTAATTTTTCCAGATAAGTATATTAGATTACTAATTTATTTTAATCACCCAATCACACAATAAAAATTAATTAGTGGAACCACATACCTATCATAAGTATCAGGTGGTCATACAGTTTCACTATTATCTAATATTAAAGGTTTATCCATCATAGATCCATGGTGATTACTGGTCTCGTGTTTCAACATGCACCCCATTTTTATAGCCAGCAAAAAATGCAATGTTACTCATTAGTTTTTGACTATCATGGAATGAAATATTTATAAATTCCATTAAACATAATATGATCCCCTAAGACTAAACACGACACATTCCTATCAAATAATACTATAATCTGAACAACCAAACTTCTATAAAAGATCTTGTTCGTGCTACCTGGACTATAAATTCCATGTTATTGAGTGAAGTTATTACTTCTGGTAGAATAAGGTTGACTGTTGAATCGGATCAACATCCCTCAAATATCCCACATTAATACTTCATTTAATATACTTTTTGGAAACCTTTTAAAATATTTTCACAAAACCGTTCTTCCACATTTGTAGTAATAACATTCAATTATCTCCACCATTATCTCATTTAGTAATGTCTAACTAAGGCACAATATTTCATCAAACATTCACAGACTAAAAACTTAGTGAACATGCCCAATATATTTTTATTCCAAAAAATCTTTCAAAAAACAAGTACCTTGTACTCTAGATAAATTTAGATGAAGTGATATTTTATGTCAATGTGATTCATCCTCACCTGAAAAAAAATATTTTGGTCCAAGTGAAATACATTGTAAATATCATAGATTAATTTTCCACCCTCCTGGACTCTTCAATGTTCCCCTAGAAATCACTCCAAACATATCAATTCAATTATTTCTTCTATTTGTTCTATGTACCTATCTTATGTTTTTAAAATATTATTAATCTATTAGATCTACGATATCCAACTAAATTTCATTCCTATATTAGTGGAAAAAATCAATGAATTTATTATATGGGTATTTTAATCCCTATCAATGGATGAATAAATGTATCCTTGTAATGGATCATAAATCCAAAAAAGGTTATATCCTTTGATCCCTTCTAGTACTAGAAGATCCATTTCAAATACTCTAAGGGTTATATTCCTAAACTCAACATCAATCATCTCAAAACTCCCACTATGAATGTATTTTCTATTCAAGTACACATTATATAACACAAATTACTTTTTACCACTAATGAAAATGGTACTGTTCCATGTACATGAGTTAAAATTTCATTTTAGGTAAATTTCCATTTGAAAATTTGATGTTTCCATCTAAAGGAGTTAATAGTCTCTTGAATCACGTAATCCAAATACTTATAATAAAATTTTTGATATAGAAACTTTGAGATAGAACCAATTTATCATTTTACCTATCTATCTTAATCGTCATCACAAATATATTTTTGGATTCTAGAAGATATTTCATGCCAATCCTTCTGAACAAGTAATGATTTAGCTTATGAATCCCCATAACATTTAGACTAGTCCAAATCATATTATCCACATATATATGATTTATTATAAAATAGCTATCATTTAATTTCTTTGGTAGAAATAGTGATCCTTGTTTCATCGAGAGAATCCTTATTTATCCATAAAAGAATCAAAGTTCTAATTACACTACAATGTTTCATGATTCAATCGAATAATCTTATAATAATAATACACACTAATCTTTGATTATAAATATACTAAAAATACACTAGATTCATTATGTAAATATATTCCTCCAAAAAATCATTAGGAGATGTGGTATTACGTCCATCCATTCAAGGGGTTGATTATTTAATTCAACCAGGATTCGTACTATCCAGATAGTATAATTTTTGTGTAAGAGTGATAAAATTAAGGAGGTTCAAATTTATTTATTATATTGATAATTTTTCACCACAATTCAAGCATTTTAATCATCATTCCTTTATCATAATCCTTCAAATAGAACTGCCACTTATTCTCAAGTCCCTTTTCCCATGTGGTAACTTAGTGAACTCCCATGGTTTTTCTATATCAAATGGACACATATCTTTTTCCATAATCTAATACCACATTGTGGATTAACTAGGAGTGGTTTCCTCATTAATTATTTCATGATATCCCTCCTATGATATAAGTATAAAATTCATGTTGGCCCCAAACTTTTGGACATGCCACCTGACTCTGGATGATCACTAAACAAAACCATAGAACTCATCTCTTTATGGTCCTTAAAAATATAATGAACTATATAATATGGAACAACCTATTAATTATATATATTTTAAATATTTCCAAAGATCCTTAGTAGTTCAATAAAATGTTATTTTATCTTATACAATTCGCACTTCCTATCTTCTTATTTTTCCATCTTAATACATCAGAATTTTTTCCTTCAAATATCTCTCTTCAAATCGACTTGTACATGGTATGTTGATCCCTTAAACTAGAATTAATCTTTATCCATGATCCAGTCCTTCCAAGTAACCTTATTATTGAAAATAACATATATAATCTTCTTATCTTATCACTTTTAATCGCCCTATAGTCGACATCAAACTTTTTTATCTTCATATCCAACAACGAAGCATGCATTGTATTTTTCCTTGATTTTTTTCTCTATACATATAATCTACATGGATGTATGAAGTAATAATGGATAATTTAAGGTTAAAAAGTCTTCTTTTTATTTTTGAAACAAAGTTACACATTAATTTTATGTCCTAATTGAGAATGAAGAATTATATTAACCAGTTATATTTTCAAGTTTATTACTATAACTAAAATTTCCATTGTAATTCAATATTATACTCTCATTCTTCATGCCTTCTATATTGAAATCATTATTATTCAATACAATATAACATTTTTCTTTTTCTGTACCCGGAATAGTTTTCATAAACCTTCCCCCTTCTTCCAAAAGATGCTTCGTAAGTTTATTTCATTATAATACCCACCTTTTTTTAGATATTTGGCATTTTTACCTTCGACCAATTTCTTCATCTTCCATAACCATTAATTGAATGAATACATTAAATATATCAAGACTATTTTTTTAAAAAATAAACATATATTTCCATCTTGTTTCAACAATGAAATTCACCAAGTAAAGAAACCCACCATTAGATTGGACTTGGGAAGGCCGCTAATAATCAGAGTAAAATAATCTATTTTTTGGGAGTAGGGATTATATTTATTCAAATATAAGGATAAAATTTTCTATTTCCAAGTAAAATTACTCTCATAACTTCTAAATTAACTATGATCAATATTCAACATGGGTTTTAACTTTAGAAATTTCACGTTCATCTCATAGAGATTTTTAAGCCAAAAATTATATAAATCGAGACTACAAAACATTTTTTTACTTAAAAATGACTACTCTATATGATTTTATTATTTCATATAGGATCTTATAATCTACCCATCATTCCACAATAATAGATCCTTGAGCCAAATTAAACACTTTTTTGATAAATAAGCTCAACATCCATCCCCATCCAACTGTCTTATGGAAATTACTTATTCCCATAGCCTTGGGATGTGACTCTATTATTTTATCTCTAATAAGTATGAATTTTTTATACGGATATTTAAAACATATTTACCCCTTAATTTCATCCACTAAATGTACCCATTTATCTTCTAAGACATATATATGATAATGACTCCCAACTCCTACATTGAATTAAATAGTGATTCATTGTCTATCACCAATGAATCCATTAGAATATTTTCACTATAAAACAATTTTATCCATCCAATATATGTAATAACTTAATTTTAAAATTTTGAGGGTGAATTTCTAGATGATTCCTTAAACTTCCTAAATCCTTCTTGAAATTCCAGATCTTCCCATACTACAAGATGTAGGACAAGAACCAACTAATATCCCTATGATTCTATCTAAAGACATATATTATGATTATTTATTCCAACTTATTCACAAGGGTGATTTTACAGTTACATTAAAATTATGTTAAAATTTAAATGGTTCTTGTACTTACATCTATATGAGTCCACCATTTAACATGGAACCCTAAAACACGTTGTTTTCTTTTCCTTTAAAATTGGTAATAATATTTTCCATCATAACCCTTGAATCGAAAAATTATGATAGTAGTATAAGTGAATATACATAAAATGTAAACATCACCTTCACTGATTTGAGATTCCCTTTGATCATATTGAAGAAATTCATATTATCCTCCATAAGTATACATTGTAATAGAAGCATTTTGAGAAACCTTATCATCATGGAATTTTTTTAATTTAAATCATATTTTCATATATGCATGTCGAGGAATTCATAAAATCCACCATGGTTTTCACCTCTCATATATTAAATTCCATATTCCATACTAATGATGTAGGGATCAATCTCAAAGATTTCCATTCTAAATGTTCTAATTCATCATAAATCATATTTTCCAGTTTATCATTATCCAAATGAACATTCATGTCATTTTAGATAAGATAACCCTTCATATGTATTATCTAAAATCCAAAATTTTCCTTGTAAAAAATATTTATCATGTAATTTCTCTATTCTGATTTCATACACCTGAATAAAATTATAATATCATTAAAATATTAAAAATTTCACAGAGAGATAATGTGTTTATCCTAACATGGAAGAGAATGTGTGAATGGGAAAGAATTGAACCAATATATGATTCTAATTGTTGGGAGTCTGTACATTTTCATATTATCAGACAAAAATCCATTAGATGATATATGAAATATACATAGTTATTTTAGATGTATTCCACTTCATAGTGTACCAGAAGATACTAGGGAACTGACTATTTCTAGCACACCTTGTCTCCCTTTTATACAATTAATCAAACTCCTAACACATACAACATCTTAAATTAGTGATAATTAAAAAAATAGTAAATTACAAAAATATTTTGATAACATTTTTGGGACTTGAGTCATACATCTAGAGTAGAATAAATTTAGTCTTTTTATTTCATCCAAAGATAGAAGAATTACAGTAACCTTTTCTTGGTATGAAAATGATATCATTAATTACAAATAATATTTTAATTAATTCATAACACAAGAACTGTTGGTATCACTAACATATAGTAATTATCATCCAGACATATTTTTTAAATAACATGAAATATTCATGTAAACCCACAATAGATCCATGGTTATTGCATGTTTTCTTGTTGTAACTGTGACCCGACCATTGTAGATAATGGGTATTGATTGAATACTCTTGCCTTTTTTAGATAACCTGTAAGACTACTACATCACATTGGTTAAATATTACATGTTCCATAGAGAGTAAACTCTTCACATACCCATTGGAAAAATACTATAATCCAACTAACCTACATTTTGATGGATAATTTTAACCATTTAATTAGTCATATAGACCATGGTAATTACTGAATCACATCCTTTTCATAGAATTATTATTTCTATTGAATAATATTCACATCTCGACATAGCTCTGCACCTATATCAAGTGGAATTTTAGATAATACATAATGAAATATACCCAAAACCCCTTTCTCCACGTAGATAACTAAAATTGATTCCCTTGTTTTATTAATGCAAAACCAACCCAACCAACTGGAATGCTAATTATCCATGGGTTTTAACCACCATTCTTTCCTTACTCACAAAAATATAAAACTCTCACTAAATAAAAATCGAGCATCTGGGATGTATTTTTTTTTCTGTCACAGATAACTATAAAACTATCAATGAACCATTTATAGGACATATTTTCTACCAATATGGTTTTCCTTGAAAAGAGAATTGTAAATATTATAATTTGGAAAAAAAATTTATATACCATAATATAATATATCTTGTATGGATTTTATTTATAAAAAATTCATATGTAGTGGTTAAAAATATAATTTTTGGTAAATTATTTCATCCTATATATGCTTAAATAATAAAATAAAAAATTATTCGGTCAAAATATGTATTAACTCATTTTTTTCTGGTATGGACTAATCCATCAAAAATATATTTTTTATATGAGATTCTTTTTTCTATCCTAGATTTCTTTTACATATTTTTTATTGAATAATCCATCCTAAATTTAGTGTTAAATATAATAATTTAACAAACCCTATTATACCCATTTTCCCACTTAGATAAGAACCCAACCTACCTGATCCAGCACCAACCCCTTATTCTGACTAATCTAATGTCATGAACCATCTAACATGTATGACCCGACTGAAGACTTTACCAACCACTGTAGATATAAAAACCCATTATTTTAATATATATATATATATATATATATATATATCTGTGTGTGTGTGTTATATCTAAATATACGAATATTCATTATCTAATATAACAAAACTACCCCAAAACTGTATGGGTTTAGTTTCTCTCTAAACATGGAAAAATAAATAACCAATAAAAAAATCTATATCATGTCCCGAAATTTCATCACATCTAGAAACACTTATATATATCATACATAAACCAATTATATTTAACCTGGGGAAGATAAACATAATAAATTGTGAGCTCAGATGGTTAGAAAGAAAAAACATAGGAGATATCAATACATGATCATAAGAAAGTATATGATAAGACTAATTTTATGTGATCATGATCATAAAATACAATGTTCATACCCATCCTATTATAGATAAAAAACATAAATCATGGAATAGTCATTATCATTTTAGATAACATAGACTGTAAAATTGATAATTCTTCCTAAATAAACCATTATCCATAAGATCATATCATAATAGTATTCCACTATCATAAATATAGAAAACAAATTCACATTTCAAGAAAAAATACAAAGATCATAAATTTAGTGGATATGTATGCACATGTTTCCCAAAGTTGATCCAGACTCACTTTTTTCCCATCATGGATCAAGCCCATAAATTTTTTTCCCATTATATCTCATGAGATATGAATCATTTTCAAATGAATTATAGTGGGATATATTTCCCACCAATAAAATAATGATATCCTTAATTATGTGTGAAATAGGATCATAAATAATTCATCGTATCAAAACCATTGAAAATAAATAATTTTCATTAAAATTTCCTCATTTCATAACCTAGGTAAATTAAATGGATATTAAAAAATTTTCATCACATCATAACACATGGAAATTTAATGGGATTCATAAACATCTTATAATCATAAAAAACCATTCAGATAAATAATAAGGATGGTATGCTTGAATCCTAACACTATTAAAGTAAATGTAACATCAAAGGATGTAATATTATATGGATTGTTATTTTGAATGATCACGTGGAAAATTTATTGATGGAAACACGTTTTCATTTTATAAAAATTTAAATAAATGAAATTAAAAAGGATAACATTTTCATTGAAAAGAACAGTGATGTATTGTATATTAAGTGTCAAATAATTAAAGCATCATTATATAAACAAAATCACCTCATTCTATATAAGTTTAAAACATTCCTTTCATATTTTTTCAAGAAATTCAGAAAGAAAATAATTTAGAAAATGAAAAAAAGAAACCCTTCAAAATGATTTTTAAAAAATTCAATCTAGAGAAAAATTTATTTAAAAAATTATAATATAATATTAAAAAAACTTTAGAATTTTTTTTTGAAAAATGAAATAGAATAAAATGACTGATTTTAGGTAAATTTTTTAAATATAATTTTTAAAATAATGTCCCATATAAATATCATATCATTAATGTAATTATTAATCAAAGGAATCAACTATCTGTATCATCTCAAAAAACATCTTAAACAAGTAGAAATAAAATAAAATATAATATAATTCATCTCACACATAACTGTAACATTTCATAATCAATTAATTATAAGTCTAACCTAATGAATTGAAATTATGTTAAGAAATCACCTAACACATTGAAATCAATTGACTCGTATTCCCCATTGATTCATTAAATAAAAAATAAAACATTGAATTAACTATTGATAATATGATTAATTATATAATATTTCAAATGGAAGTATATATAAAACCCAAAAGAAATAAGTGTTGAATAAGGTAATAACTCACAAATGTAAATGTGAGATGACCAACCCTTATCTCATGCCACTCGTTAGTATTTTGAACATTAATAAACTATATAATTGATTAAATAATGATTTTAGTCAATTAAAGAACTATAATAATATATATATTAACATATATGATCCTTTTAAAACAACTTTATTGTTGTTCATTTATAATATTTAATTGTTTTCATTGTTTTGGGTGCGTTCATTTTAGGGTTTCATAGTCAGTTCAATTGTGTATAATTATGGATTTTATTATAAAATGGGAATAAAACATCAAAAGTGAAATGATATCATTTTAATGAACATTAATATTCTTTAATTTTCCCAAATATTATTTTTTTTAGTGGAAATTAAAATGATTCCTTGGATAAAATGGCAATGATAAATGTTTAGTTTATTTTGGTGGTTTTTCTGATCATCATAAACTAGATTAGTCTGATTTAATATTATTTTTATAAATCTTTTAGAGAACATGAAATTTGTTATAGTATACCAATTAAAATTTTATTTATACAAAATAATACTTTTATTTCTATCCTTGAATATGGCAATGAAAAAAAATCATCATCCACATAGACCATTAACCACTATAATTTGGAAAATTGTTTTATTTATTTGATTAATTGGAGAAAAGAAAAGGGTTTGATAGAATATATTTTATTATAAATATTAAATTATATTATATTCATGATACTATAGTGGTAATTCTTTGATGGGTATAGGAGGTGAAGATAAGTTAGAAAAATAAATGAAATTAATATAGGTTGTTTAAGAATGTTGCCTCCTAAAAATCACCTCCTTGGAGGATATCATACGGAACATGGAATTGGTATTTTGTTGAGACAAGAAGAACATAAATTTAGTGATGGTGATAATGAGAGGTTTTTATATATTAGAAAATATTCAAGTCTTGTGGGGAGAAAGGGGGTATTGAGGAATGTTTTTTCTACCTAAGGATAGTGATTAAATAATTATTATTTTATATTTAAATCCAACCACATTTTGGTGACCTTAATTCAAAATAATTTTTCTTATTATTAAGATTTTTAATACTGGTTATGTTCATGAAAAATATCAACCAACCATTTAGTTTTATTGTTTTTAGGTATTTTATGGTTTTACCTTTTAACTCTCAACCTCACCATTTTATTACATATAATACAGTTTAAATTTTTTTAACACGGTATCATTTCTATGCCTAAAAATGAAAATTTAAATATATAATATTTAGTAAATATGAATTCAAAATAAGTAATCTATTTTTATAATTTTTAAAATGCATATGATACAAAATTACATTTAAAATTAAACTACAAAAACATAATGAAAAGATTTTTATTTAAAAATATATTTTTAAGTGTAAAAATGTACTTAACAAAAATAAGGTGTAATGATTATATAAATTTTATTAATTAGATTAAATATAAATAAATCATATTTAAGTCAGTTTTATATCATGTTAAAATAAAAATTGGCATTTTAAAATAATGTAATTGAGATTTTTATTAAAATCATTATTTATTATAAAAATCACTACAAAGTTAAACTATTCTGAAAATTATCAAAATTTCATTTCAAGATTATTTTTAAAATGATGTAACCAAAATCATTTTATTTTTATCCCATAAAATATATAAAAGAATCAAAAATAATAGTATTTATTTTCACATAAAAATAAATTAAAAACACTTTTTGAAGAAAATTTAGATTTAATGAATAATAAGACCTTACTAAAAATTATTGGTTTATTTTATAAGCATAAATAAATTTTCAACAAACATGAAGTTTATATTTTCAATTATATATATAATCCTATTCACACCATCAAATTTAAGGACTTGTTTATAGTGGTCTTGTCAAAATAATAATATTTTGGTGTTTTTTAAGGTCGATATTCTATTCAAGTTAAGCTATCAATGATATTAAATTTATTTAAAATGGAACATGTCATAAAATATTTTGGTCTTATGTGATATACCCCATTAAAATGACTTTTATCCTCCAAACTCCTCATATAGATACAAATATATGTGGATACCTCTTCCTCATCACATCCTCGATTACCCATGTAGTTCTCTAAAATTGTTGGTATAACCATAAAATTGTTACCAGGTTAGTACTCTTATTTTATAGAACAATATCACTATAATCCAGACTCTCTTCCACTTTTTCTTCATATAAATGTTTTTTCTCCATTGGTATGACCCCGTTGTATTTTTTTAAAAAAATTGGGTACTACCGCGAAAACAACACACAAGCAAGTATTAGAATTACATAGAAATAGCAGGCCCAGGGACTTGACCTCATGACCTTCCCCTCACCCCTCCAAGCCCTTACCACCCCACCACCAACGGTGGGGCTGACCCCGTAGTATTTTACAAGTGTGAAATCATACATTCACATCCTCAGGAGAGATAAATGGAACACATCATGAACATGAGAGATATTTGGTGGAAGATAAAATAGATAAGTTTCCATCTTGATACGATGAATAAATTTAAAAATAAATAACTCCTCACAATTTGATATTAAATATAGAAAATTAAATTTGAATATTTGAAAATTCATTTTTTGAAAACACAAATCATAAAAAGGTTAACAAAACTTCTTCTTTAAAAGTGGGAAAGTAAAAACCCAAATATCACTACAAAACTAGGATTCCAATTAGGATAATATTAGTGGAATGAAAAAAAATATATAGACATAGAAGATAAATAGAACAATCAATTTCTGATGGAGAATAATATAAACATGTCCACAATAACTGTAATGACCAAAAAACCCTTAGAGTAAATAGGTCTGAAAGGGATCATTAATATGATCAAAAATGATGATAATAAGATAAAATTTTCATTCAAAATACATTGAAGAGGTATAATTACTTGATTTCATTTCATAAGTACAATTTTAACTCTTTGGTTATTCCTTGATCAATTTCTACTTCGTCTGTTACTCTATGAAATGAAGTTTAAATGGTATGTTCCTGAAAAACAAGGGGATCATAAGATCTATAATGGGACGATAATTCATCCATTCTTTCTCTAATTATCATAATAAATAATAGTTAGAACATTTTATCTAATATAAATTAATCTTCATATGGTTATGTAATCCATAATTCTCTAAAACCACTTCTAAAGATCAATGTAAAAAATTTAATAATTAGTTACCTTTATGAACCTTTCAAAGTATTATAATCCAAAACCTATGAAATAAGGTCACCAAATATTCAAAGTCAACATATCATTAACCCTACAAGAAACTTGATGTAGTTTAAAATTGTCACACACCTAAAATTTGATGATCATTATCATGTAATCTCCTGAAATATGGTAATAACTTTAATTATCAGAAATCCTTAGTGAAAAAATGAATTTACTCAAAAAATATCTCATTACTCATACCATAAATCCAAATAATCTAAAAATCCAATACATAAACCAACTTTACATCATATTACTAATTAGTTCCATGTTCCAAAAAATATCCCATTTATTTTATCACAACCAAACAATTATTTATCTTTTTATTTTCATAACATGATACACATATTAAGGGATATATTTCCCATATTAATGCGTTCTCCAAAAACTATCGCCTTACCACCTCAATAATTTTCAATGGTTACCAACACCATTCAACATATACATTCAAATACATTAGGAAAACTATAGTGAAAAAATCTATATATGTTTCAATATTCCATAGTACCATAAATGGGCTTCTATAACATTATTCATTAATTCCAACACATAATCACTCAATCATTCCACTCATTTATTAAACCATTAAAGAAGCTTAATTTTTTTCCATAACACTTTCTTCATGTCATATGTAATTATTAGCCTGCTTAGTATCAATAATATAACCATTAATCACATAATAGTGCAGAATATCTTTATTAAATTTCCCTCTAGGAAATATATTTTTTTAATACCCATACATTAAATATTTAAAACATTTAACTATTGATGATGCCTTAGAAATACCATTAATCATATCCATTTTGTTAAATGAACCTTTCAATTTTTATTTTTCAATCACTTTCTTTGTGTCCTTATTTGACACACCCATAACATCATTCAGTTTCATTGAATAATTCTCTTTGGTTCATCTTCCCACATATTTTTTATGATGAAAATTATAATTTCCATCCTCTGTGGTCACCATGAAACTCCATTTATATCTTATTTGATGGTTCAGTAAACTCACCAAAGCAGGACTTATTGATCAAATTAAGATACTAAATATTAGTAATATTTATAGGGGTTTTCATTCCAACTGCCATTTTATTTGTTTTTTAATAAGGAATATCGTTTTATTATTCTTCAAATTCACCATTAACATGAATCCTTATTGTTCCATCCATCGTCTAATACTCAAAAAGAATAGTATGAGAAACAAATATCATAGTTTGAAACCAAATAATCAATATATTGCCCCTTAGTATTAATACTATATTAGTCATGATCCTTAACAAAATTATAGGATTTTACCCTCTACATAGACATATCTTTAGGGATCTTAATTACAGTTTCTCATCATAGATTCCAAATGTTAACGAAAAATTTCTCTAATACGAACAATCATGACCCATTATATATATATTACATATAAATAAGTTAATATTCAATAAAATACATAAAAACTATTCTAAAACCATACGGGTTTACAATATTTGAAAAAATAGAAATATAAACAGCTAGATCACAAAACTATATATTTTCTCTCAATATATCTTCATGTTCGGAACCCATCTTATAATTATCATACTTGAAAACATTATTCATAACCTAAGGGAAAAAAACTTAATAAAGGGTCAGATCAGGTGATCAGTAGAAATAAATATAGGAGATTTCAATCTATGATAATATGAATTCATAAGATAAGATTAAGGATATGTGATCATGATCATAACTTATGATGTTCATACATAACTTATCATATATCATAAAATATATTCACGTAATAATGTTTATAATTTTAGAAAACATGAACCATCAGAGTATTAAATCAATTTAGATCAATCATGATCCATAAGATCATATCATAGAAGTGTGCCACTATCATAAATCTAAAAAACCATTTCATATGTCAAGGATAGATATTAATACCATGAATATAGTGGATAAGGACCCACTATTTTCCCATGGTAGATCCGGAGCCACCTTTTTCCCATTGTGGATCAATCTTATCTACTTGTTTTTCATTAATACCTAATGAGATATATAGATTTACCTGATTGCATGGAGGGTGATATAGGTTCCCCTATCACATAATAAAAAATAAACCTATTTTTTCTATACGATAATAAATCATTTATCATATAAATACCCATGAAATTAAATATGTTTCATAAAATTTTTCTCATTGCATAAACCATTAATATTAATTGTGTTTCAAAAACATTTCATTATAGCATAACTGATAGAAAAGTAACGGGATTAGTAAACATCGTGTCATCATAAAAATAAACCATTTAGAGAAATAATAATTATATTATCCTTGAATAATAACCCCAATAATGTATATGTAACATCAAATTATGGAATCAAAGATAGAAAATTATTTTGAAAGATCACTTTGAAAATTTATTAAAGAAAACACATTTTTCATTTTAAATAATTTTTTTCAAAATAAATAAAATAAAAAATGAAATAAATTTATTTTAAAATAACCTTGAAATATTATTTTTAAATCCTCAATTCATTAATGATTCATGATGGTCGAAATATCCACCCATTAATTATAAGTTAAAAATGTTTCCTCTGAAAATTTGTTGGAATTTCACAATGAACATCATTTTGAAAACGAAAAAAGAATATATTCATCCCATTTTGTATAAAATTAAATAATGATTAAAAATAAAAAAAAAATTATTATAGACTAGTAAAAATATTTCTGGAAACAGTTTTAAAAAACATGGACATGGACGAAAAAGGTAGATTTAAGGAAAATTCTAAAAAGATAATTTTTAAAATATTGTCCCTTATAAATGCCATATCATTGGAGTGAACATTAATAAAATGAGTCAATTATGTGTATAAAATATTATTATACATAAAAAATTTGAAATTAATCATAATATTATAAAAATTAATCTCACACATAATCTTAGCATGGCGTAATTAAGTAATTATAAGATTAACCATGTGAAAGGAAATTGATTTAAGAAATCCATTACCACTTGGTAATCAGTGGAATTACATTCCCAATAAAAGTAATAATTACAAAATAAAATATATAATATCATAAAGGAAATGAGATTATTAATAAGATATATCAAAGGAAATTATAAAAACTATAAAAAATAATTGTTGAATAAGGCATATATCTCATAGAAGTAAAGAGTTAGATGGGAACCCCTTTCCTCACAATTCCTATTAATTTTTCACACATTAACCTCTGGTATAATGTTTTAAATAAAGTTATTAATTTTTTTGAATAATAATAATATTTATAAAATGTTCAACGATCCTTTTATAACATCTTACCATACATTTATTAATAATATTTCATTACTTTCATTGTTTCATATGTGTTCTTTTCATGGTTTCAAGTAGGGTCATTTGTGTGTAATGATGGATTTCCTTGTAAATGGTAATGAAACTAAAAAATTGAAATTAAATGGTATTCATGAATTTATATATTTTAAATGGTCCCATATATCATTTTAATTTATTACATATTTATGATTTATTTAATAAAATGTTAATGATAAATGTTTAGATTATTTAAGATGTTTTTAGGACCGTCGTGACTAGTTTCATTTTATTTAACATTATATCTATATATTAGTCAAATACAAATAAATATTTTCTAATATACTAATTAAAATAAGATTTAAACAATATAATACTTTTATGATCATCCTTAAGGTTAGTAATGGGAAATGAAAAATCATTATCCTTGGAGACAGCTAATCGCCATAATTTTGGACAATGGTTTCATTTCATTGAATAAGATGAGATACTAAAAGGGGAAGATATATATGTTAAATTACCAAAATAAAAGTATATAATATACATTATACAATATTTTTTAGTCTTTTCTGGATGATGGAGTTAATGATAAAGTAGAAAAAAATTAAAATATTTTGTTTGATATAATAACCTCTGGAATATCACCTCTTTGAAGGAAACCATAATGAACATGGAATTCCTATTAGGAGTAGAAAAATAGAAAATGTGTTTGGATGAGTATGTAAAAGTGGTTTTATAATATAGTTGAAAATATTCATGGATTTTTAGGTGAAACGGCTGTTGAGTGGTGGTATTTATACTTGAGGATGGGAGATTAAATAATGATTATTTTCTATTTAAATCCAACAACAATTGGGAGGAATTAATTACAAGGAATTTGGGTTACTGTAAATGTTTTAATAAATGTTTAAGGTTGATAAACTCATCATAATTCAATTTAATGTTTTATTTTTTGTTATTTTATGCTTTTACCTTTTAACTTTAACCTTCTACGTTGTTTTAACTATATTGCGGTAAATATTTTTTCTACCATGTAATTTTTTTCACCTAAAAATGAAATTGAAATAATAAAATAATTTTTAATCCTTGATTTTAAATATATAAGTTTTTTCCAAAATTGAAAATATATAAGATTCAGAATTACATATAAAATTAAACAGTCATAACGCAATGACTTTTTTTTGGAAAATTATGTTTTTAAGCCCAAAAATTATCTTATACACAAATATAATATAATGAATTCTTAAATTTAATTAATAACATTATATGTAACTAAAATTATCTTAATCCAATTTTATTCAAATTTAATAGCATAAAATTTCTTTTAAATATAAATAAAATGAACGTCATATAAAAAACAATATTTTTTTCTATTCAGTCGAAAATTAAACATTTTAAAAAAATCTCAAAAATTCATCCTAAGATAATGTTTATATTATTGTTATAAAAATGATTTTACTTTTATAAAATAAATCTTATTAAAGTGGAAAAATAAATTTCTTTATTTTCTTAATGAAATATTAAAAAATCATTTTTTGAAAAAAAACATATATATTATGACTCAAATTATTTTACTAAAAATTGTGTGTTTATTTCCTAATAATAATTAAAATTTTATTGAAAATGAAGTTAATATTTTTCATAATATATTTAATACTATTCACACCCACTAATTTAACATCTATTTTATATCATTCATGTCAAAATAATAATATGTTAGGGTTCATTTAAGCTTATTTTTCTACGGAACATAAACTATGAAAATGATTTAATTTATTTATAAATAGAAATACCTCATAATCATGAGGTGTTACCGAATCCCTCCCCCATACCCACATAATCCCTTAACCTACCCAAATAATTACCCAACACAACATTATTCCCTTGACATGAATTAAAACCCCATTATACTATTATAAATATGAAGACTCATTTCATGATTTTGGTTCCCTAAGTCCAAAAAGGGCAATCAAGGATAAGGTTATGTATAATCGTGGAGGCTTGATGGATCATTTTCTGATAGAGGTATAATATAATGTACCAGGATAGGTAGTCAGTGGAAGATAAACTTTGTGAATCATAACTTGAGTGGCACATGAAAATGACACTGTATTTATAATGTTTATGTACGATTCTATAGGGGCTATGTGAAGTGACATATTTCAAATGATGGATAATAGGAAGAAAAAAATTTTCGGGGAGATGTTTCATTTTTTCCAATGGTTATGTAAAGAGATCATATGTTATTCAACATAATAGATAGTTTTATGTAAAGCACTCTATATGTATTTAGAGGTAGAAAAGACTAATGGTGGGATCCTAAAAAAATCAATAGTTGTTGGAATTGGATTCACTAGTTAGACCACACTATAAATTGGTAGGGGTGGGGTCAACATGGAAAAAAATTATCTCTCATTATTTATCCGTTAATATAAATAAAGTAGAGGTATTCTCCTTTAGATTCAGGTGAATAATAAGTACATATTGAGGAATATTCTAATGCAGTTATTTTTAGATTCGATGGATCATTCTCATTTTTTAAAACATATAAATGTCATGACCTGTGAAATTTTTCCAAATAATATTGGAAAAGAGGTTTTTTAAAACCAATTTATTATCCTTTAACCTTAAATATATAATTAATTAAAATATATATGAAGAAAAAATTCCATGTCCATGGGATATATCTTTAATGAAGTTAATTATCATATTAAACCATTTTCAGTGAATTGTTATTTTGTTTATAAGACCCAAAATCATAATGTCTCTAGAATTGATCCACACATGCTGATTTGATAGTCAAACAATTTTGATGGATTTTTGGGTGATATCATTGTGGTTTTGGATCTTCTAGTTTTCATTTTTATTACTACAATGATTCATCAATTCTTGAAGAATATTTTTTTCAATATCACTCTTATGATGATGGAGGATAATGATAACCCCTAGAGTGTTCATCAGTCCTGAACGAGAGCTCAATATTTCATTATTCACAACGATTCTAAAATTCAATCAATATCTACACATCAATAATAATCATCTATTTATTGAGATTGGTTTAGGGTTAAATATTATTTAATTGGAAATGGACCTTATATAATATAATAACCCTATTATGACACCATTATATGTAGTAACATTTTTATTATTTTATTATGGTGTGTTCTAACTTGTCCAATTATAAAAAAAATAATTTTAGTCTCTTTCAAATAAATATTTATCGATGGAAAAAATATTGGTACACTAATCATCAATGGGATTTGTAAATAAATAATATATATCCATATAATATCTAATTACCCTAAAAATAAATAATTATTTAATTTATGGATCAATAAATTTAAAATAAAATTATTCCTCAAACATGAGAATAATATTTATTCCAATAATGAAATTCAAAAAATTGATATCAATGGAAAAACTTACTTTCTAACCCTCTAACTTCATTCCCATTGGCGTTAAGTGGACTTTCCTAAATTCAACGATTAATATCTATTAATGGGTCAAGGACCCAAATAAAAATATCTTAATGTAACAATTTTCAGAAGCAAAAAAGTGTACTCACTACGTAAAATAATCCTTTGGTCATGATATCTCTTCAAACATGTTCAACACCCATGTCATCTACCAATATGGTTGATACATCTTCCTTGGACTATATAAAATAAACTTTTCTTTAAAACATGTCCATAGAAATTAATGCGATAGTTTTATTTTAATCAAAGGTTTCATATATCAAGATACATAAATATTTATGGTACAAATCCTTCCATCACATATTCATTAATGAGAGATTATTCGTAATTAACCAAATTTACATAACATCACCATGAACTATTCCCATAATGGTTTATAAAAATAAATATATGTTTTAAATTAATGAAATTCATTAATAATAATCTAACTATTTAGGTACCCTTATATAAAATCACAGATAATAATTTTCAATGACACAAACACATATATAATTCATACTGGTGGGTATATTCTCATAATATCGCATATTAGAGATTACAAACTGGAAATTTTAATAGATAGAATCTCATCATTTTTTTTATTTCATATAGATGAGGATAAAAATACTATACTCCCCACTATATCATTTTATCCAAATATAGAATAAGGTTTTAAGAATATCCTTATGGCCTTTCAGGGTTATTGTCATAACGGGGAATTATTATAACCTATTGATGAGAATGATACTCTAGTACTTTATTAAATTAATGTAAATAAGAACTATGATGGATATGTAATAATATATTTAAATTAATACTCACTTAATTTAATATTTATGAAATCCAAATTATATACATTTTGTTCTAGGTAACCAACTCTAATAGACTACCAGATGGACTAAAGCCAACTCCCAGTGACTTCCAGTCCTCTAGATCTCACTAGATGTTATTGTTTCTATTGTGTTATGGATTTAGTCAAGGGTTCTACCATATTATCTTCCCTTGAGACACTAATCACTATGTCTTCACCACACTATGAAAAATCACTCAAGTGCTGATATTTCTAATGTATGGGATTTATCCGCTGATATGATCGTCACTCATTTACAACATCAAAAGTTGTAGTATTATCACAATATAGTGTTCTAGGAAATTTAATTGTAGTGATAATATCAACATATTGGATGAAATTATATATTGAAAATTCTCATTTAACTACCTCATAATTAAAATTATACTCTATCTTGACTATAGAATCTGTGACCATGTCCTTCTTTCAGACCTACCATATCACATTCCCTTCATTAATAGTGAATATGTATCCTTGAAATAATTCCAAATCATCATGATCTATTTGGAAAATAGCATCAACATATCACATAATGATTACTCTTAATCTCCTCCATAGACCACAAACATATACTTTTTCCACATCATATACCTAGGGATAGTTTTGAATTTCATCCAATGGTGGTATCCTCTGTCATCTTGATATCTTCCAACCACACATACGGCGTAGGTGATATCTATAATTTTACGTAAAATATAATACATTATTGATCTGATTACAGATGCTTGCAAAATCCTTTTCATTATCTATATATCCTCATGTGTCTAAGGATACATTTTCTTGTCATGATGAATGAAATATTACACTAGAAACAATCCTATATTGAATTTTTTTTATACAAAATAATTTTAGTATCTTGTCAATATATGTATTTGGAGTTATGTGATGAAGCCTATTGGATCTTTCATGATAGTACTTGGTCCCAATAATATATTTTTTCCCATGTCTATCATGGAGAATCATATATTCATCTATGCTTTAATTGAATGTAATACTAGTATTTGATTTCTAATAAGCAGTATATAACCTATATAAACTAGTAGAAAAAATATGGCACTCAAAATAATCTCTTTATAGACATGATGCTTTTATTTTTTATTTATGATCCCAAATTATATAATTGTTACAGAAAATTTATTGTTTCATTACCTATATTCTATATTTAATCCATAAATCAATATCTATAACTTCCATACTTCATTTGAATCATTTTTTGAGTAAAAACCACTTTCAGCTATGACATGTCGACATCTTATTGAAGGATATAGTTATAGAAGGATATAGTGAAATTTATATTCCAAATCTTACAGTATTGGAATGATGCTCTATAATGTATAATTTTGATGCATTTAATTATGGAAACTTGTGAAAATGGTTCGTCATAATCGATGTCATCATGATATTTCAATATGTTTAAAATATTTAAGATTTATAAGTACAAAAATGTCCATATATATCCAGTTTCTTCTTCAAAACCCATTTACAACCAATGGGCTTTACATCCAATGGAGGATCTATAAAAATACAGGTTTGGTTTTGATAAATGGAATCTAGTTTATAATTCATATCTCATTTTTCTCATGGTAACTTCTTTTCCACTTAATACTTATTTATAGGTTATTGGATCATTATTATAAACTAATAATAAGTCACCAGCCTTGGTGGCTAGAAAACGATATCATTTTTTTGTCTAGCCTCTCTTATACCCATATGTATTAATTGTCTCTCTAGAATTTTCCCTTCTATTAGACATTGTTGAATCTATTCCTATGGAAAATCTTCTATTTTGTGGGCCTATAATACCTCCATGTTTATGTTTCTCCCAATATCCATTATATATATATGATCCCTCTCATGTAATATAGGACATATTTTAACCACATCCTTTAAATTTTAAGGTTTATATATGTAATATCCCCTTATTTATTTAAGATATTCTATAAATATATAATTAGTTCCCTTGGGTGATTTTTTTCCATAAGTAGACTTAATAAGAACATTGTATCCCCACAGTAATACATCATAGGACATGGGTTTATTTTATCAAAAATAACATATGGAATATTATTTTCTTGATTAGTTTCTACACACATTTGATTGTGTATTGTTGACTGAAATGTGTATCCCTAAAAATATAATGAACTAAAAAAATGAATCATCATTGATCTCACCATGTATAATAGTGTGTAGTTCCTCCCATCAATTACACTATACAAACATGGTGTATAAGGAGAATTTTGTAAGGATAGAATCCAAAACTCTTATAAATAAGTAATGAAGTCTTGATTAAGATATTCTCTACCACGGTTAGAGTACACTTTTATATTATTTTTACTGAGATGCTTCTCAGATTTAATCATATATTCCTTCAATATTCCAATAAAATATAACATATATATTATTAAGTAGACATATACATATATACTAAATTGCTTAGTAAATTTTAAAAAATTATGTGTGAATTCCCCTATCTTCAACTGGAAAAGGTCCACAAACATATGAACAAAACAAATCAATATTCTCAATGACCCATTAACTTTTCCACTAAGTTGATATTTGGTTATTTTTTCTAGTAAACATGGATGACATACAACAATTGGGTTTAGTTAAAACAATCAAAATATCTATCATTGTATAATACATTACAATATATTTCATTTAAATGTCATGGTTAGTTATACCATAGTTGGTGTGCTATGAATCATGTAAATTTTTTTCATTGTATATTTCTGTTATGTGGTTTTTGTAAAAAGACATGTATATACTATTATTTAAATATTTATTACCATAACAAATGATTTATTTTAAAAATTAGATACATTTATTCAATGTTTGGAAAATAAATCTATTTTTTCTTTTTTTGGGTACAAAAATAATGTTTTTAGAGAATAAAGGAAAAAATTATAATATTTAAAATGAAATATTATTCTCATTAGAAATTTAAGGGGTAGTCTATAATATCTATTTTAATTGGTCCCCCAATATTAGATGCTTATAGATTTACCCATCCATATAAAATATTGTAAAATCTACTTGGTTCCTTTATTTTAATGCCTGTGTGAAAACCACATAATGTATCTAATACCCAATTTTAGAATCAAATAAATTTCACTAAATAACAAAAAAACTAAATCATCACATTTTTTCTTATATTGGGTTAATTTCTTCTTCAAGTGGCCTATATTTCTGCCAAAAAAACAGAAACATGTTCCCATTCTATTACCTTGATCTATCTCTTCTTGGAAGGTCATTATGATAAATCATTAGACTTAGACATCTTTGAATAGAATTTTCTTTTATTATACATATATAATGAAGGGTGTTCATTCTTTATATCATTTTAATCTTGGTCAAGTAGAGGGAGATGTTTTGGGAGATATTTATCTATGTGTTTTATATTGAAATTAATAACAAATATGGTGAATCTTGAATGGAGTGATGAAATAATTATATTAAAGTGTAGTCCTGTAGTAAATTTAAAACCTATAATCTATAGTCACATAATATATCAAATGAGTTTGACTGTGTGAGGCCTGGTTGGCATGCCTTCCCTATGTTTTTTTGGAAGAGTTTCAAGGGATATCTAAAACCATACATTAATTTATCTCTCAAAAAAATGACAATGGATATTCTAGATTATTGTATAAGCATCCATGTCTTCATGTTACATCAGGAGTTCACTATAATTGGATGAAATCATTAAAAACTAATCATAAATATTATTTCCCAAGAGTTAATCATGAACACCAAACATTGCATCACTCGCCTCTTTTTCTTGCAGATCCTTCATTAATGATTCTAAAGTGTAAGAAATCCATTCATGGAACGACACTACTCGTTGGCAACTAAACCAGTACGAAAAGTTATATCTAGTTAAGAGATGGTATTTTATTATTACAGACCATAAGGATAATTTAGTTGATTTCATTTTAATTATTCTAAAATAAAATTTATAATAATTTGTAATTAACATGAATATAATTTATATGTGTCATAATACTGTTTTTAAAATTTTATAATGTTTGCCATTATTTTATCATCCCCCAAAATCCCTCACCATTGTACTCAGAATGCCACATCATCTTTGTAATTCTAGAGGAAAGGATTTATATCTCCCTTCTAATAATCCATATTATAAAAATTTATGTTATAAGAAATTATATATGTAGGGTTTATTTTTAACTGGAAACATAAAACTCCTTCAATAGTTTAGTTAACCCACCAATATTGAAATCCTAACGTTGATTTCCTCAACACTCACCTATAAATTTGTATCAAAAAACTGTAGGTAATTAGATTCTATATATATTAAGGTAATGTAGGACCCCGGGACACCCTAAGAGGGGAGGGATGAATCTGGGTGTCAACTTTTTCTCTCAATGTGATCGATCTTGTCCCCAAGTTGATAGGAACTTGTAAAACCTGTATGATGGATATGATCAGCAATCGAACATTCATATGCAATGAGTTGACACAAAACTTTTACATGGTTCACCACTAAGGGCTACGTCTAATGAGTATAGTCCGACAGGTTTCTGGTCGTACCTAATTCTACTGTTCTTCACTCGTTTTGGATTACAATGGTTTGAGAACAGTCGCACTATCCCAGGATCACTAACATTACAAAAGTTTAAGGATAGCTCACTACGTCCCTCGGGTCACTCTCGTTGACTCCCCCTAGCTCACTGCCTTTAGTGAAGTCCCACTCAGTTTATATACGTGAAGGTCTCTTCAATATATAAATATTGAAGTCTTTGTCTCCTTTTCTGCATGATAAAATTATTCCATCAGAGTCCGAAGTTTATGCTCTTTTGTACTAAATCTTATACTTTAGTGCAATAACTGAATGCACTAAATCTCCTTCTTCTCTTCCATTAATTCCAAATACTGACACCTGAGTGTATCATTATATTTCCCTCTTTCTATGAACATCCATGTATAGTTTCACTATTCATTCTTTTTTTCATCGTAAGGCACAACCGGGGTGTTAAACACTATTCATGTTTGTCCGGTACAACTTCTCTTTAAAACCAAATGGTTCACTGAACTTCCTTCTTCGAAAAGCCACTTCGAGGGTTCTTAACACCTATCAATGGCCTGAAGGACCCCCAAATTTTTCTCACACCCTTCCTGGTGTCTTGAGAATAAAATTTAAACCTTTTACGTATAAATACCTTTTGGCGCGAAAAATGATTTTCACACAACTCTTCTTTTTCGCGCAAAACTTCCCTTTTTCGTGCAACACCTTCTTTTTTGTGCAACCCTTCTTCTTTTTGCGCACCACTCTATACCTCAATTTTTCTACATGCCAGAATTCATAAATTGTCTATGTGTCATGCTGCACCGAATGAGAGAGGTTCACCATATGTTTATAGGCATTTTTGATCATGTGCGTAAAACCCCTTCATGCATGTTAAACTGTCTCTCAGTTCTTTGAATTATGCACACCTTCCTTTTATTCTCGCACAACACCTTGGTTTTTCATGCATCTCATGAATTCACCATTTTTCATCATTTTGAACATGAATCTTCTCTTACCTGTAAAACATAAAAACCACATTTTGCGCACAACCAGTTTTTTGCGAAGACGTTTGATTTTCCGCGCACATGGCACGAACATATCAGATTTTTCGCGCGCCTCTTACCATTACTTATTTTTAGTGTTTCTGATTCGAGACATGGCTTGTGGAAAAAACATACCCAGATATTTCACGGACAACATTTTTCCACGAACTGCTCTGGATTTTTTGCGCTGCCCATGTCTTTTCATTTTTCAAAGTTCTGACTTCAAAACACCTCTTGCACGAAAAACCTTTCTCCGATATTTCGTGCACTATGCTGTTTTTCGCACATGCTGCTATTTTTCGCGCAAACCCTCTATTTTTCGCACAGCCCTAGATTTTTCACGCACACCTCCCAAAATGTTTCACATCACTTCCTCTTTGCAGACACTTCCTTTTTCCAACAACATGTGTCTTCATTTTCAAGTTTTGAGGCCCAAAAAGTTGTCAAACTCTGGGAAATTGTGTTACCTTCAATATATGATTTGTCCATAACCATCATGCTTCTTTTTTGTGATTTTCCTTCTTCAAAAAATCTTCTCCTTCAACCATCATTCTCAAATTCATGTAAAACTTATTCTTCATTTCTTCAAGTAGGATCTTTTATAGTTCTCATGAAATCATGGAGAATTACATGGTCTTCATCAAATCCTCATTCTTTTTCAATCAACCTTTGATGGATTATACCTCACCATTCTCCACTATTGTAAGCATTGTGTCACCTTTGACACAAGTTCTTTCAATTTATGATCAGTATAACAATCATATGAATTTCTATTCATCCATTTCATTGGAGTACTTCTTGATTTCCTTCATTTTGATCATCATTTACAACTACTGACAAAAAATACAACCATATACACAAAGTTCTCCCAAATGTTAATTCAAGTCAAAATCATAGTTAAGAATTCATAATAATTAAAAGTTCCCCTAAAAAGGATGTATCAAAACTCTAACGATGGGTTCATCTTAATTCGTACGATGGAAGGCAAGAAAATATAATATAAACTTGAGGGTTTTTTATTTATTATTCATAGAGATTTATTGGTTTACACTTTAAATTTATTTTTAATATAAAGTGGATTTTTATTTAGGTATTAAAAAAATTCAAATTAATCATTTACACACATCCCATTTATTTTAATTCCATATTTTTATAATAAATCATTTATTTATGTGACAGTGGTGTTGAATCCATAAAATTATTCATTCATAAATATAAATAAGGTAAAAAAATAATCAATGAGACCATGATATTTTTTTGGTTAATTTAATGAGTTTATAACTACAATAACACCCTAAAATTATAAATAAAGAACATTTTATTAGATAGTGTGTATCACACGCATCACCAAACAGATAACGGAATATAATACCCTATGAAATTATAATATATTTAATATTTGAAATAAATTAAATCTATTAAATATCATGTAATTCTTGTGATACTAATTCAGCATCTGTCTCGTGAATCAAAGAGTTTCTTCAATGACTTGTGTTACACGCAATACTGAGTTTTACCAAACAACATTATATTATTTAAAGTTTATTATTTAAAAAAATAATATATAACTGGACCATTAAATTATTAGTTGTGAAAAGGGTTAAATAACATTTCAAAACTATTTTTTAAAATATTAAAGGATTTAATTTATTTCAAACTTATTTGAAGTAAATATGAAAACCAACTGAATATAAAGAAAATATTAATTTTTTTATTCTCATAAATCTATTTTATCCTATTAAATTAAATTCATTACAATTGGTGAATATTATTTATAATATATATATATATATTTAATAAACTAATTTTTATATTCCTCCAACATTTTTTATAGATATAATATTTAAAAAACCCAATTTTATATAAAATACTATATTTTTATTAGGCACTTTTAAAGCATTTTAATGGGTAAACTATTTTAAATATAATTTTTGTAACTATTATATATTTTATATGATAAAATAAAAATAATATTTATAATAAGAACATAATAATTAGTATAGGGTGATTTTTTTGTATTTTTCTGGGAAGATTCATTTCTTAACAAGTAGAAAAAACTTTTGAATTTTAATTCAAAATTACATTCTCCATATGATGTATTTATAGGGAAAAGATATATTTTAAATTGTTTTTAATGTTTAATTGGATAATTGTTTTATAAATTATTCAATTTATGTCCTTTGAATCAATGTTTCTGTGAAATTCAATGAAAACACAACAAACTTTTGAACATCATTACTTTAAAAACTCTCATTATTGGCCCGTATGTGGGATTAAATTTAAATAAATTTATGTTAATTTTATTATTGTAATTTGTTAAATTTGATTATATACATTGAATAAAAATAAATTATAATTCCTAATATGATCAAATTATTTTATAAGAAAAATATTAGTGAATATGACTAAAATTAATTATAATGATGAAGGTGAAATTAATCTTAACAAAGCACTAAACCTTAATGTTAAGGGCCAAAATAACCTATAAACTTGTCCAAAATCCATTTTTTGTTCATATTTAGACACTATAATCCATTTAATCCAATATGGACCATTTTTTATATACACATTAAATGGTATAAATGGGGTTGGAATTCCATATTTGAAAAATTTACAAGAGTGTCACTCCACCTCCACTATAAAAAGGCCACTTATCCCCCCACTTTCTAACGCATATCATGCCAATTTGGCTCAACCATGATATTACTAAATAGAAAATAAAAATACATTTCCTTATACTATAATAATCACATTGTCTATAAAACCATCCAATGAATCCCTTTTGTAATAACTAAATCGAGTTTCCTCAAAACATATGTGATAAGTTTCATCAATATCTTTAGATTTAATTTCATTCTCCACAACCAAAAATCATTTTATTCCACAATTAAATAAAAAATTGTTATCCTTAATATATTAGGTTTTTTTATTTTACTAGTTTTCCCTCTACTTGCACACACTTCCATATATAGGATAATGAACATATCATTATATTGTATGGTGAACTACCGACTCACAAGGTGAAGGTGTTCATTATTCCTTTACCACTCTCATGTTGGAAGTAATGAGGGAAAATCAACTAATATATATGATATTTATGATATATATGATATTTATTATATATTTATGCTAATTTAATTATATTTTGACACATACCATTATACGTTCCATTTTTGTAAATATGATAACAATATTTGTGGAAGTGTGGACTACCACCTCCTCAAGGAGATATGATTCATTCACTCTATACGTGGAATATATAAAGGATGTTTTTAATTAATCTATGTCAAATATAGTAAATTAATATAGTAATGGATATATAATATACATATTGATCATTTACTAATCACTCTTTTTATACGATAATGAAATGAAACTAGCAGCCATGTGTAAGTATGGCCAACCATCTCCGTAAATTGTGTATTTCATTTCTTATATCTATTTTTTATGAATTATTATTAATAAACATGTAATAAATATATATGATAAATAAATCATGATTTACATTCTATATATGATAAAATCAAGATCTATGTAATAGGAACAACTAATAATAAGTCAAAACATACTCGAGAAACTAGGCGATTAACACCCAAAATAGTTAAAATAATAAAATAATGTTAACAAATGGGTCAAAATATATTATAAGATTATCATATATGATAAAAAATATTAATATTGTTCTATAATATGATAATATAACCATTAAAACCATTATACATGTGTTTAAAGTATAATGACCCAAAAGGAAACTCAAGGTAAGGGATTTAAGTCTCACTTTTCATTCATTGAAAAATATGAAAGTATTCCCCACGTATTTTTTTGTGTGGTTTATCTACTACACATTTATATATATTATATCATCCATTACATTATCTTCATGGTATTTAAACATTCATTTGATATTGTCTCATTCATAGATCTTATGATTCAAATGTTTCAAATTGTTATGGGACAAATTGGAATGGTCAAAGGTTAATCTCCATAAGAATTTTTTAATTATATTTCAAGTGTTTTTTCATTAATAAAAAACAACTACCATTATTTTCACTTATCATCCACTGATGAAATATTTTATACATATGTATCTTCTATTTAATATGGATACATTTTGACAAAGCACAGTTTTTTAATAAAATTGATTATTAAAAATATGAGGAATGTTTTTGGCATGAAATACATGGGTTGTGTACCATTTAAGGAAAGACCAAATGTTTGGGAAATAATTAATGCAAGACCCACAATGTGTCAGTAGTCACATGAAATGAATTAGTTTGTAAAATCAGAAAAATTTAACATGTATCCTCATGGATAATGTATTGTGTTCCTGGGAAACATGACATCCGGTAATTTAGAATTCCTTATATTAATATTTCATTTTATATTATTATCCATGATACTGTTTTGTTGATATATCTATGGATCCCTTTCTTTTTAATTTTTTTGATTAAATTTCATGGGTTTTATTTTATTACCTTTACATATAGATTATGCCTTCCCTATATTGTTTTAATTGCATTTGATATTAGTTATTTTCCTCTCAATGATGATGTACTCTCACTTATTCAATATTACATCCACTTTACTTTCCCTTACTGAGAATTTGTGCTCAACCTTATTTTTTTATTTCCTCAGGTTACGAAAAAGAAATATTTGAATAATATTTCAATAATTCAGTTTATTTAATTTCATTAAGTATCCTTTTAGTCTTTTCTACTTCCCAATGTTTTGTGGTTATCATATGGTTATTCTAAATTTCCAATAATTATAAAAGATTTCTATTTCGGGATTCAATTCCTTGTAATCATTCCAATGTAATAAAGTCATTCACCATCTCTAGGTTTCTTGAATCATTTTATAATAGATGGTATCCAGGGAAGTTTAGTAGTAACATTTTAAATTATATTTTGGAAAACATTTATTAGATAACATATCCTTAAGTTTTAATTTGAGTATAATTGTAGAATAACATCATAATGTTCATGTTAGATAGAGATTATATTGTTTTTACAAGTAATACATCCTTGTCTAGAAGTGGAGGTGGCTCTTGTGAAGATTAACTTAAGAGTAACAACTATAACAATGTGTGTTTGGACTATCATCGTGTAACCAAGTAAATGACAACTGTACTTACATCCCACCTGGTTTGAAACTCTTGTGTGATACAAATAGGATAATTCTAATTTTCTTTACTAACCATTATAATGGGTTTTAATTTAATGATCTCCCCAAATAAATAATGTTTATTGTTATGAGATTAGATACACAAAAAATATTCAATTTATTCCAATTGTTTAGCATGTTTTTGGATTATACATTACGTTGCATAATTTTATAATCTACTGCATTATATTACATTGTTTATAAATGGAACATAGAATTAAGAATGGTATCAATACTCATGGAAAACGTAGAGTATGACTTACTGAGAAAGACAATATAGTAGGTAATGAATCTTAGTAAGTTGTGGATATATTATGATACATTAATTAGGTTATGACATATAATATTACTTAGATTGAGAAACCTATCACACAAAAATATTCCTTGATTTTGGATCTCATTAAAGAAATATGACCCCATCATTTAGTGGGGAAACTGGCCCAATGGTGGTTTAACAATTGATTATGACTATAGAGAATATATTTATGGAATTGGGATGTAGTGAAAAGGAAAACCTTACACTTGTGGTGTATTTTATCTATTTTTATGTTGATCAATGATGATAATTGATACAGAATATTATGGAGGAAGAATAAATAAAACCCCTATAATAGAGAACATTTAAGGATAAATTCCCCAAAAAATAATTCACTCGGGATCAAAAAATAGTTATGAAAATAATGTTTATTACTTTAATTAAAAAGGGGGTCGAATGTGTTGTGTAGTATGAATCTAACTTTTCCAGGTTAGAAAGATATTTTATAGATTCCATTCTCAACAAAAAATATAGGATTGATAATTTTTTTGAAGGAAAAAATCCTTGTGTCTGAAGGTTAATGGTTTCTCACACCATTTCCTCATTTGATGAAATAGGTTAATATGCTATAAAGATATATAAATAATTCAACAATTCTTATGGATTCAAATGGAAGAAATATATAAATAGAAAATGAGATAAAATAAATGGTAAAGGGAAGAATAGAAAGAAGGATTCTCCTATACATGATAACTATAGAATGAATCACCCTAGGAAATAATTGTAAGGATAAAGAGTATGATTTAAGTAGGGTTGAATGGTCAATTTGAAAAAAAATAAAATGGGAATAAGGAAAACAATAATATTATGTGTTACAAATGCAAGTAGATGGGGCACTATGAAAATGAATTCTACAAGAATAAAGGGAATCTACCATAGAAGAAGATAATTGATCATGTAAAGCTTATATTATCGATAAAACAAAAGTTTAATGATTAAATTTCTTCAGTATTTGGATCCATTATATATATAATAAATGTCTTTTATTAATGATTTCCTTATCATATTAATTAACAAATATATGAGGATTATACGATATTACTTTTTCATTAAATATTTTTGACCATATGTTGAATGGTAGCAGAAAATGTAATTTAGAAGAAAGTAATTTTTTGGAAAACACATCATTGAGGGAAAGATAACCCTTAATATGTTCCTAATGTTAACACAATTATTTTTAGGTAAATAAATGATAGGTTTGGAAAACATAAAATTATATAAGTGTTGACTACCATGGAACTGAGTAATGATTTATTATAGTTGTATAAGCTATTAGTAGCGGAGTATTCAAAAAAAATTAATTTATGAAATATATTCAATAACATATGTTTTAAATAAAAAATAAGGAATACTTAATTTTAGTAATAAATTATTATGGTAATTTTAGGTATTTACATTTATAATGAGAATAAATGGTGAATATATTCACACTGTTGGTATGTGATTATTATAGTGATACATCATATTTATTAGAGTATAATATTGAGTTCATTTTGAAAATTTAGTGACCTTCCATAAAAAAGTGTTGGATCATAGTCTTTTAGAAATTTTAACTGTTTCTGAAATGGTTCAAGATGATATTTGGATGAGGTTTTAGAGACTAATGTATTAAATCACCCTACAATAAAACTTTTTCTAAGGGTTGAAGTTGGGATAGTTTGAGGCATAATCAAATGAAAAGTTTGGGTCTATAGAAATTTATATTTTGATACATTTGTAGATTGTGAAATAATTTCACAAATTTAGGGAAAAATGGTCTTCCAAAAAACATTTTCTTGTTATCATCTTTCTATACCAATAACCATTATTTATGCCTGTGTATTATGGTTTTGTGATCAAAAATTTTCATCCCAACATGTTCTCAAGAACTCTAAATCATAAATCTATTGTTGGATTTTTCTTCCATATACATTTTCCATTTCCCAACATATGTTCTCTTACTAAGGAACATATTTATGTGACCATTGTAATTTTCATTATATCATATTAAGAAGATGTTATATTTACATTATTTATGATATGGGTTTTCCATCAATATTTTATTTCCAAATATCAATCCATCGATATAAATATGAACATTAAATTGTGAGGATGCAATTTAATTAATTTTGGGAGAATGTAACTCACTGAAATTATAAATTAAGGGCACTGTATTTGATAGAATCTACCACACACATCACCAATAACATAATAGAATATAACACCTTGAGCCACTATAATATATTTAATATTTGAAAAAAATTAAATCTATAATAAATATTTCAATATATGTGATACTAAGTTATCATACATCACACACAACAATTAGTTTTTTCAATTGCATGCGTTACACACAAGACTATGTTTTACGAAACAATTTTATATTATTAAAATATTATAATTTTATATTATAAGATATAAACAAACCATTTAAATAGTATTTATTAAATGTGTTAACCAAAATTTTAGAATCTATGGTTGATAAAAATATATAATGAATTCATTTATTGTAAATAAATTATAAATAAATATGATAGCCCATTGAATAAAAAGGAAAGTATTATTATTTTTTCGATCATCAATATATTTTATCCTAATGAATTATATTAAGTAAATTTTTTAATTATTATCATTAAATATATATTATAAATTTAATAAAATATTTTTTATATTTATCCAATATATTTGATATGATTAGGATAAAAACAAAACCAATTTTACTCATAAAATACTATATTTTTATTAAGGCACTTTTAACTCTTTTTAATGGTGAACCTAGTATAAATATAAATTTTGAAACATTTGTCCATTTTATATTTATATATAATCATAACTTTTAATGCATAACATAAAAATTATATTTGGGTGAATTTTTGGTATTTATCTGTGAAGCTTTTGTTTTATATAAATATTGAAAAATATAGAATTTTAATTCAAAACTATTTTTTCATATAATCTATTTACAAGGTTAAATATATTTCAAATTGGTTTTAAATATTTATTATATCAATTTTTTATCATTAAATATAATTTTTTCCATCAAAATCAATTTCATATTTAAATTGAATATAATCACAAAACAACTTTTGAGCATTTTTTAGTTTAAAACCCTGCTTTGTAGTCCCATCGTTGGGATTGAATTTGAATTACTTTCTCTAAATTATGTTATTTTAATATGGTAAAATGGATTAAATATTTTTAATTATAATAATGTATCATTAATAATAATTTAAAATTATTTTTTGACCAAAAATATTAGTGAATGTGATTAAAATTAATTTTAATGATTATGGAAAAATTATGTTTAACAAAAGATTAATCCATAATCAGAAGTTACCAAATAATAGAAAAAATGTCTAAAATCCATTGGATAGTGATATTTTGACTGTATAATTAATTTTATAGAATTTATAACATTATTGGATATAATTTCATTTGAAAAGATGTGGTTAAAATTCCATTTTCCATGAATTGACAAGTGTGTAACTTCACCTCCACTATAAAAAGGCCTACTCTCCTCTCACTTCCCCACACCTCCCAATACTCATTGGCTTGAACAAGATCTTCAAAAAAAGATCATAAACATAACTCCCATAATCCTTTAATTCTCCTTTTAGAATAAATCTATCTAAGCAATCCCAATGGAGTAAACTAAAATGATTTACCCGAAAATATGTAACATCTTTCCTTAAACTCTTTAGTTTTAATTTCAATCTCCACCAGTAAACAATTTATATTCAAATATTATATAATACAATAATTACCATTAATATACTAAGATGTTTTTATATTAATTTTTAGACGATCACTTACATACACTTCCATATATTGGGTAACAAACTTATAGTTCTTCTGTACGACGAACTACCAACTCCTAGTACAAAGATGATAGTTTTTACATTATCACCTCCAATGGGAAAAATTATGTTAAAAAATATATTTATATATAATATATATGATAGTTATTATTTATTTATTTTATTCTTAAATTATTTTATAACACATGCATTTATACTTTCCATTTTTTAGTAAATACGATAACATCGTTTGTGGAAGTGTGCACTACCGCCTCCTCAAAGCGATGCGATTCATTCATGATCTATATTGAACATATTAAAGAAGATTTTAAGAAATAAAATTTTACAAATAGGGAAATAATATTATGTTTGAGAATAATAAAAATATTTATCATTTACTTATCACTATTATAATACGATAAAGAAATTAAGTAGCATTCATTCATGCATAAAATATATCCTCTCCATGAATGGTGCATTTAATTTATTAAATAAAAATATTATGTATAATTCTAAATGCATATTTAATAAATATACCTGATAATTTAATAATGATTTAAATTCAAAATATTAGGATATTTTGATCTAAGTTATAGGAACAACAAATAACAATTCAAATCAGACTTGAGAAACCATGTGATTAATACCCGAAATAGTAAAACTAATAATGGAATGTTAACAAAAAGGGAAAAATATATTATAATATGATCATATATTATAAAATAAATATCAATATGGTTCTATAATATGATTTTAATACTCATATAAAATTATACAACAGGTCAATAGATGATAACCTAAGAGGAAACTCAAGTAACAGATTCTTGTCTCATTTTCATTCCATGATACATACCCCATTACTAAACACTCACTTATTTTTTGGTATATATAATACACATTTATATCTATTATATGTTGAATTATTTTATATTAATGGTATTTAATGTTTCATTTTATATCATTTCATTCTTCGGTATAACAACTCAAATGTTTCTAATTGGTATAGGACACCTTGGAATGATTAAATGTTATTTCATCAAGAATTTTTTAATAATATTTCAATTATATTTCAATTCATTGATGTCAAAAAACCCTTGTTTTCACTTATCCTAAAATAATGAAATATCAAAAAATATATGACTTTCTTAAATATTAATACATTCTTATAGGGAACATTGTTTTTTAATTAAATTAATTATTTCATATGTAAGGAATGGTTTGGATATTAAATACATGGGTTGTGTAATGTTTAAAGAAATTCATACAAGTTTAGTACCGATTAATTAAAGACTCTCATTGCATAGGTAGAATCATGAGATGAATCAGTTGTCCAAATCAGAATTGATTAAATTGTCTCTTGATGTCAAAGATATCATATTCATGGGAAACATGATGTCTAGTAATTAAGAGTTTCCTTTATTGAGAATTTATTTTTTATTATTAACCATGAGATTATTCTGTCAATATATCTATGGATTCATTTAATTATTTGTTTATTTATAAATCTCATTTTCATCAGTTTCAAAACTTTTCATATTCATTATAACTTATCTTTTTTTTGAATGGTAGGTGGTTTCATTTATTTACCTCACAATGTTTATTTAATCTGATAAATTCATCATTGCTTACACTTTACATTCCCTTACTAATCATTTTAGCTCACCTTTATTTTGTTTCCTTTCCCCACTTTATGAAGAAGAAGTATTTTAATAATCTTTCATAGATGTAGTTTATTTAATTTTATTATGTATCATGTCTGAATATTCTATCTCTTAATGTATTATAGGTATCACGTATGTATTCAGGTTTTTCAAGACTACTATACTAATCGGTCAATTAGAATTTGATTTCTAGTAATCATGTTAATTTAATGAAGTAATACACTGACTCTAGGTTTATCGTTTTGCGATGCTATAATAACTCAACCTATGACCTGATGAGAAAACATTGAATGCCAGTCTTGGAAGGTGATTCAACATCCAACTATTATACCTATGTACACTCATATTGGATTCATCTCGGTTCCATATTAAACCACCTCTACCTTGGAACTTCCATGAACCAACTACATGATCCTTCAAATTCTATTTTTATTAAAAAATAATATAACTCGAAGATATGTGAGGGGAACTAAATGATTGGTTATTAAGAATTTCATATAACAATATTAGACAAATTGGTATTATATAATGATGGAGGTAGGGGTCAAAAACATACCATAATATGTAATTTAATAACAAATAATTTAAAAACCATGAAATAAAATTAAATTAAATAAAATAAACAAATATATAGGTTTTCTCAAAAAAAGATGCTCATTTATAAACATACAACTAATAAATTTTTATAAAAAACAAGTAATTATTCATTACAATCCATTATTAGATCAAATTAAATGTTCATGAATTATTCATATCAATTGTATTTCAAAAAAAGCTAATACATTTTTTCTTATTCCATATAATAATATTTAAATTATAATCCTCCATTATTTTATAAAAATATAATAATTCTATTTAAAAAACAAAATAAAATAGTACATGGATTTCATACTTGGAACTAACTCATTTAGTACTTGTCCAAAATACATAGTGTAGTTCATGTTGTGTCCAATGAAATCATAAGTCATATTTTTTAAAATTAATATATTGTAATTTCATGATATTTACTACTAAATTTGTTGCATAAAAAACACATGGATGTCAAATTTCATGTATAATTCAATATATTAATTCATTAGTATTTAATGACAAAACATGATTCACAGTTTCAAATGTTATAATGATTTAATTAAGCATTTAATATAATATAAAACCTAATGAATTAAGGTTATTATCAATTTAATGAATTCAATTAACTTAGTTTCATGAGTTTAAATAGAGTAATTGATTAAATTTAATATTTCCACATATATTGGTAAATTACATGATGCATTCATGATGGTCACACAGTGTGTACATCACTTCATCAGATATCTACAATATATTCTTTAGGACCCATGAATTACTTGTTAATGAAATTTATGACATACATAATGTGTTGAATGTATACACTATTTGTATTTCATGTTAAATGATTGAATCATTAGATGGATCATGTATTAAATCCACATTTTATATTAATTATGGGACATGTCTTGATAAATTCTCAAATAAAACCTCATGGACTACATAACATGTATAAAATATAAATGTTGTGTTTTCTATAAAATATTTATTCCACCCTAAAATTTCAACATGGGGTACATTTAATGAACAGTATTGGTATTTATTTCATGATGACCCAGAGTTGACATGAGTGTCCTGGTGAAATAAAGAAGGATACAAAGCATGTTGAGAAAGAGTACATGATGTGCATTGTTTTCCGAATAGAATTATTGGAATCTATGGATGGTTTCTTCAAATGTGATATTAATTATTTATTAACAAATATGGTTATGTATGTGGGAAATAACGATGAGGAAGAATATATTTTGATGATGGATATAGGGATACTTAATACTTGAAATTAAATTTAACTTTAAATTGTGTAATTATCTAAAAAATAATAATTATAAATTTGAATTTTACATATATGTTATAATTAATTGGTTTCAAGAATAGAGGAAGTACTTATTTGGTCTAATAATCATGCATAAATTATCTTATTTCATGGATAGTTTCCATATTTTACAATACATAAAAACCATGAAAAACAAATTTTTTCCAATGAATATTGAAAAATTGGTCACCGTAACAATGTGATGATATTTTCTTGTTAAAGTTTTAGTTAATTTAAACATATCAAATAAAATAATATCTTAGAGTTGATATAATTATTCTTTGAAGATGTTGATCATCCAAAATAGATTTTTGTCACCCTTCATTATAGACGTTGGATCCAATGGTATAATCTATCAAAAAGTGATCTACATGTTCTTTACTGATATATGAACTATGCAGAGGTATTTGTGGGTGATGACATGGTATATAGGTTATCATGTAGTGTTTTAACTGAAAATTATGAAGAATACATTGGTATTTAAGAATAATCCAATTAATCTCATTCTTAAGATGATGGTTTAGGAAGTAGGACCCATGGAGTGTTCTTTAGTCTTGATATAATGAGGGATCAAGATTTCATTGGGCATAATGATTCTAAATTTCTATCAATATCTACACAATAGACCTAATCATATATTTATTGCGATAGGATTGGGTTTAAATATCATTTACTTGCATAATTTTCCTTAAATAATATAATAAGTTTTATATAACCCCATTCCATGTAATAAATATAAAAATATTATTATTTTCTCATGGAATTGACTAACTAAAACAATGATAAAAACATAATTTACCAGTCTGAAATATCAATACTTGTCATAAAAAACAATTTTGTTCCACTAGTACACTTCAGGATTACTAAATAAAAATTATATATCCATATAATAATAAATTATCATTTGAAAAAATATTTATTTAATTTATATGATCAATAAATGTTATATAAAATTATTCCTTGGATTTGAGGGTCATATTTTTTCCAATAATTAAATTCATATAGAATTTAGTTGAGACTAATGTAATTGATTTGTGTGTGTGCCTCTAAGATTATTTCTCATTATCATTAAGCGGGCTTGTCTAATGTACAAGATTGCTATATAGTATTGAGTCAGGAAACCCATGAGAAGGAAGTTAATATTATAGTGTAAAAAACCACTTATAAGTGCTCACTGTGTAATATAATCCGTATTTCATGATATCGCTTCAAACAGTTTGCATGACTGTGTCATCAAACTATATGCTTGATATGCATTTCATTGACTATGTATATTAAAATAATAATTATTCCATGTACATGGAATTTAATGTGATAATTCTTTTTCAATCAAAGCTTGAGATATTAACATCCATATATATGGAAGGGGAAATTAATTTTTCTATAAATTAATTAATAACATATCAATTGGGATTCACCCAATATACCCAACTTCTACATGAAATATTTTTATCATGGTTTATGAAAATACATCTAAGTGTTTGAATAATTTCATGGATAATTAATAATATTAATTTATAATAACCATTACACATGCTCATATACATGAATATCCAATGACACATAAACATGTGGAATTCCTACAAGAGGGAATGTTCCCATAATATCTGTTCTAGGATACTATTATGATTGAAATTCATGAGGTAAAGTCTCATATACTTATAAGTATTCACACCTAAAGATCAATATAATATGTTCCTGATCATAGAATGTTATCTAACCATAGAATGAGTTTTTAAGAATATCATCATTTCATTTCAAGTCTCTCACCGTATTGGGGAACACATATTCCCTTTTAATTTGATAAGTACTATACATTATTATTAAATAAAATTCATGCACAGATATTGAATATATGTATAATTTATTTAAATTAATATTCACTTCTTTGAATATTCATGTATTATAAATTAAATACATTTTTTATAAAAACCCCAATATTCTCTCATAGAGTTAGACTAATGTCTCAACCATATGAAATCATATTATTATAAACATATGTGTATGCGTTTTGGGTTATTTATTTGGAACATTTATTTTTCTGATTGTATAATAGTGAATATCTAATATGGTTTTAGGGGTGTGGTTAATATTATCAGTTTTAGTACATCTATTTATTGGGTTTTTTTATGTTATATATTTTTTTCAAAAATTAAATTATATTTTTTACTTATGTATTAATGGTTTTAGGCCGAAAATAGTGTTATCATAGCTTAGGGTTTAGCAAGGTTTGGAATTATCAAGATAATGATCTTCATATAACATTCTTTCCTATTCATATTTCCATTTTATTGAGACTTCTATTTTTTGGGGGTAATTTATTTAAAATTTTGTAATATCAGGATTAATATTATTCATGGGACACACTTTGGATTTTGGGGGATGAAGATAAAGGATAATATCTTCAAAAAATACATTAATCATTCATTAAATGTAACCAAACTAGATTAAATGGATAAATAAGAATATGAAATCATTTATTAGAAGGAAATTTATGTGATTTTGATATCACTATAGTGAAATTTTTTATATAACATCCATGAGTCGTATATCACTATAGGGTTGAGGAAATATTTAACCTAAATGTATGAAAATTTCATAGTAAAGAAAAATATGTTCATAATATTGACGGTATTTTCAATGATAATTTCATAAGGATTTCTAGTGGTTAATCATATCAATGGATTCAATATAATACAGAGATTCTTGGATTATATTTGAGTGAATTACCAGATCTAGTGTGGGGTTTTTTCTTCTCACATTGCAACCAAAATCATGGGACACAATAGTTTACACCATGAATAATTATTTTAAAATGACTAATATTGTATTTTTAGAATCATTCTTCTTATTATTAATAAATCAATAGAGAATTGGGAAGTCTAGTGACCTTTCATAATCAAAATTAACGATAAAGGTAGATTAATTTTTGTTTTATGAAAATGTTTGATGAAGTCTAGTGAGAATTTAGATACATATTGAAGTAAGTAGGTAGGGATTGAACCCATATATTTTAATTTTTAGAAGAAATAAAATCTAAAGAAGGATTTCATGTATCTTGCAGTTATTTATGAAAATGGAGGTTATATATGTTCTATAAACATCAGGTTTTATGATAGAGACAATTTATTGATATGTCTTAATATTTCATTTGAATCATTGATTTTCATAATTTTTTCCATTCTAATGTTGATAAGGAATTCATGGTGAATTATTCCACTGTAAGGTTATTCAAGTCTCATATTTCTTGTAATGAAGGTATATAGATCATCTAGGAGGTTGATATTAATGTATTAATGTTAAATAAATCTTTCTTATTGTACTATGATGTTTTAAATATAAAAGAGTTTCAAAAAAGTATATTTTCTTTTAATGACAAGAATGATAAGGTTTTAAAAAAATATTCATGGATGATTTAATGGGTATCCAAGGTGGTTTGTAGAGTTGTTAAAGATGGTACAGGTTTTCCGGAAAGAAGATAGTATGGAATAATGTTATTTAGAATTAAAAATTTTAGAAAATCAAAATTTTGACATCGATATCATGGTCACATCAGTGAGAAGAACATAGGATTTTTATCTCCTAAAGGTGTATTAAATCTTAGTCACATGGATTTAAAAGGTATAGAAATTTTTTATGAGGTAATAAAATTTAATTATCTCTTATCATAAACAAAATGATATACAAATTTCAAATGTTAGACCCTATAAATTAATACATTTATTAGACTACTCTAGTCTTTTATTATATTGGTTCAATGTACTTTTAATTATTAATCTATGATTCAAAAAGGAATTTTTTTTCTTCCCCTATAAAAATTTTTGAAGCCATAAAAGTGTTTATTTTATAGAGATGCCTTTTGAAAAGAGATGCCAAAAATAAACATGTGTTATTAAGTTCACGTAATATTATATAAAATGATAATAAGGAATTTAGGAGGATCTCATAAAGAAAACTAATTAGGTTTCATAAAAATATATCTAGAACACTATAATATAATTGAATAGTTAAGAATATAAAAGAGATTCTTATTTATAAGGATCGAAGCATGAGGATTCAAATAAGATTTTTAAATTATTTTTAGGTATACTTTTTCAATTATTCCACTTATCTGATGAATATATTTTCTTTATTTACCATTGAATAAGGATATTCTGAAATAACTATGGTTTAGAAAACAAGTGATGTTTTCCCACTTGAGAATTTTCCAAAGTCTCGTCAACATCCATATTAAATAAAAGGATAGATATGTGCTTGAATAAAATTATCAACAATTTTTATTCATTGGGTATGACAAAAACAATATTGGATTATATCCATAGTATAATTAAAATTAAAATATAATTACAATCCATAATATTTTTTTCAATCATAATAACATTTCCTAATAATAGATTATGTTGGATATAGATTTGAGAACAAAGAATCAACTGACCACATCAATTTTTATATAAATGAATTATTGTTATGTTATAAAATTATTATAAAAAATGGAAGCATTGAAATTATAGAATATCTAGAATGGATGAAAGTATAAAAATAATACTTTTAATAATGAATGACCAGGAAAAATCACCATAATATGTTGTTTTGGAAGAAGTGGTTTAAAAAAGAGAAAATATTTAGGTTCATTTATGAAGGTATATCTTGATTATATGATCGATTCAAAGGTTTAAAATTAATATTCACTACTTTACTCATACAGAAAGAGTAGAACCCAAGAACATAAAAATAATAGAATGTTTAAAATTTTTCTGGAAGTGGGAATTAGCTTTGAAAGATTACATAGATTGGTTATATGAAAACAGAATGTGGGAGCTAATAAAAATTCTATAAGGGATGAATGAACAATATAAGAAATGACTTTTTTTATTTAAAACTAGTCATAGATATTATAAAATTATATGTTGAATGGTTAGTTGTCAAAAAGAATTTTTTTAAAATGTATGGATTTATTTTATTAAATATTTACTCTATTTTTTCAACATAAAGTGTTCTATAAAAATTTAATTTTGGTTACTTAAAATATCCCAAAACTAGAATATATATATTTGAATATGGATTTACTTCATGGTGATTTGGAGGAATAAATCTATATGAATCATTTTAGGAGTTTCAAGAAATAATGGAATGAGGGTCTGGTGTGCATACAAAAGAAGAGGTTTTATGGTTTGAAGATAATTCTATAGTAGTGGAATCAAACATTTTATGCCTTTTTAATTAAGGGGTTCTTATAAAGGAACCCAAACCATTATTTCTACTCAAAGGTATTCATATATGTGGTTATTTCATCCTCCTCTTTTATGGGGATGATATGATCTTATAAGGTTCACATAAGGAATATATCCTAGAGGTGGAATATCATAAATTATATGGTTTGAGATGAAGTATCACGGTGAAGCCAATTATATTTTGGGATGCATATCTAAGGAGATAAAAATATTGGAACATTGGATTTATCTTTAACGGAGTATATCCAGAAGATCAAGGAAAGGTTCGAAATGAAATGATGTAAACATGTGTTTAATGTATTGAAAAAATTAAAATCATGTTATGAAAATAAAAATCATTGAAAATTGGAGATGAATCTAATGACATTGTTAAATTTTGGTACCAATAATTGGTCAGAATTAAAATATATGAGATGGTTTTTACAAGTACATAAATTACATAATAAGTTGTATCTGTCATCCATTTCATGGGCAATCTTGGAATGGAGCACTGTGAATTGGGGAAGTGGGTATTCTAATATCTCAATGGTCTAAAATAAATAGCTTTATATTTTATAATGAATTATCCCTTATAGTGGTATTTATATCTATAAATTATTAGATATATGGATTCATATAAGTGTACTACATGCTTTGTTCTTTCCTTTAGAGGAATAACCATAAAATGAATTTCAAGATAGAAGTATGTGGTTTCACTATCTAAAACATAATTAAACAGTATTTATATTATATAACAATAGAAGTAAATGATGTAGTTAATCTTCTTGTTAATATTAATTGGAATTAGATTGGAAAATAGGGTGTTATTCTATGATAGTCAAAGATAAATCAAAATTTTTATTCCCTATGTATATAAGGAGTGACTCCACAATTGTTTATGGATCATTGGGAGGTTTGAGAAAGAAAATTATGATAGATATAGGATGTATGCAACCAGGGTAAGTATGTAGTAGATGATAAACTTTTGGAATCATAACAGAAGTAGGATGTTAAAATAACTCATCATTCAAAATATCTATATAAGATTCATTATGTGAAGACCCATATATTGTTAATAATAAATAACTATTTTGGTTTAATAATATTCTTCAATCTGAATTTATATATTTAATCAAAACATGTATGTAACACCCCAATCTTCCATGGTACGCTTCTCTTTGATTAATACAGTAGCGTGTGTTGTACGCAACTTTGAGTTCTAACACACCTCAACCAATCAAAGTAGCAGTTATGAATAGTAATACAAAATTTTTAAAATTTTATAAATTAAATCTCTCAAAATGGAATCCATTTTTGGATTCGTGATATCGTAATTATCCTAGGGTGAAATTTTGGTACTTTTCGGATAACTTTCATATTTGATGAATAGTGAAAATTACTAAATTTTAATTAAAAACAACTTTTTTAATTGAAATAATTAATATTGATAAATTATGAATTTGAGTGGTTTTAAAGTATATTTACAATATATTTTTAACATTTAATACAATTTTGGTCATTGGACATAATTTCACAATTAAACCGGACATAAACAATTGCCAATCTTTTGATAGTTATTATCTCTTAAAAACACGCTTTTTGTTTTAACAACGGCAATTAATTTTAAATTATTTTCTGCCACTTATGTGTTTTGAATTTGAAAAAATGGATTCCATATTTGGAATGATAATGTTCAAATTGTGTAAATAGGTAACATTTATTTTTAAACATTTTGAATAATTACTTCGGTAAATATATTATTTACCATGGTTAGAGGGTAAATCCGGTAAATAGGGGTTAAAAAATATATTATAATAATAAACAAATTACCCTAAAACGTGTCCTAACCTTATTTGTTGATACATGTCCGACCATGGTCATCTTTGGATAGATTTTAGGATCCCATGGAGCCACTTGTAGGTGATAGGGACACTTTATTTTAATTAAGTTAAAATAAATACAAAAATGACATAAGCATATATCTTTTTGGAAAAAAAATTACATAGGGTTATATATGTTGGATTTTCGACTATAAATATTCATTAGAAGGAAAAAAATATTTACTACATAATTATATTTTATTTATAATTTTTCGACATTAAATAATTTAATTTATTTATGACACAATGATGATGTAGTAATTACCATAATAGTGAAAAATAAAAATAATTGAAATTATAAATACCCAAATAAATATAATTTGAGACTTTTTATGAATTAAACTAATTTTATAGGTTAATATGACATGTTAGTATTGACTTAATTAACTTTTTTCTAAGTAATCATTCTGTTATGATTTTCAAAAAAATTAACTATTGAATAGTGTCAAAATTGACATAAAAGAGTTTTTAAAAAAAATATTATATTATTAATTGATATTAAATTACTAAAAATCTAAGGATCGGACAAGAAACTTATATCATGATAGGTGTGTCATTAATGGACCACTTGGGGGTATCTTGGATGTATATAGTAAGTTTAGTAACTATATAATATAAAAATACAAAGTGACATGGTAAATGTCAAACTAATTAACTTAGAGTTAAAACTAAAAGATAAGGTTAATATAGTAACCCAAACCTGTCTAAATCCTATTGGTTGACTGGTTTTCGACCTATCCCCACCTTAACCTTTAAATAATTAACTTTTGAGCCATTAGAACCCGAATATGAATTTATTATAAAATAATATTTCTAGCTTTTCCAAAGGTGCCTCTCACCCCTCTTATAAAAGGGCACTCCCCCTTCTCACTAATTCACACATTCAAAGCCTTTTGGTTTGGAAAAACCCTGCCCAAATACTCTCTAAAGATCCCTCAATACACCCTAAAGGACTTAGTTTGATTCAAAAGCCAACCTATGGATTCTGTTTGATCAAACCAAAAGGAAGAACCCGAAGAAGAGTTAATGATTTCACCACCCCTTTTCAAGTTCCTTTCTTCTCCAACTTCTTCTTTCTTTGTTATTACCATTCTAAAATAATAACTCCAGTATCTTATATATATTGTGATGTTATTATAAATATGGTACAACCATATCAGTATTCTATCCACCGTTTGAATAACATGTCACCACACGTGTGTACGTACGGCTTACCGTCTCCACGTCGTGGTGTAATTGTTATTCAATATATTATTATATGGATAGATATAATAATGATTTATAATTCATGTAAATAATAAACATAACATGATAATGATTATGTGTATATGATATTCCATCCAATTATGTATTATTTTCATATCAAAATAATGATATTGTCGCTCGTCCGTACGTAAGGACTACCGTCCCCACGAACGCGATGAGATTCATTCTCCATCGTATCCATTCCAGTATAATTATCATTTGATGATTTAAAAAAAAATTAATGACCTTATATCATTATAGATATGAATAATATACAACCTATCCATTAAAACATGGCTTACGTAACAAAACATATAAAATAAAATGAGTAAGTTAACACCCGAAACAACGATAATACTAAGATATTATTAACAAACAATATTAAAAGATCATATATGATATCATATTAATTTATATGGTTCTTTTATAATTTAATAACAATTATTTCACCATTACACAGGAGGTTAAGCTACCTCGACCAAGGAAAATTACAAGGTAAGGGTTTTGTTTCGGTGCGGATGGGCGTCGGGTTACGCTGTTCCGCCAGGACGCGTTCACGCGTGCACCCGTCAACCCGAGGGGATTGGCGCGCGGCTTGTGGTCCCGCAGTCCCGCTTTCCAAAGGCGGGCGGCATCCGTCCCTTATTCAGGGGCGTCTTCTCCTTGATCGAAACCGGGATGATGGGATGTCGGCTCCTCCTTCCTTGGTCGTCTCCTCGGAACTCGTCGCCTAATCCGGGTCTCCCTCATAGATTTAAGACATGCTCGTGAATCTCGTTCCCGGCACCATATCTTCATGGACACTGGTTAATTACGCTGCTTCCGCCCGGACGCTCCAAGGAGTCTGGTCGGGGAAGCAACCTGCAGTGAGGAGACCGGGTGGCTCTGGGTGCTGGGGGCGTGTCGTAACACTGCGGCTCTGCATGTCTGCTTTCCGTCCCTAATAGGGCTTCTCGAAGGCATGATGACCTGAGGAATCCCGCACTGGGTGCGGGGAACTGTGTTACCTGAGGTTTTCCTCGGCTTCCCATGTTTAACACGGGGTATGCCGCGAGTTTAACGTCCAGCGGGGACGGCATCGGACCGATCAACACGAAAAGTGGATCAGATGACAGAACCCCTTGCGGGGAACCTCCGACGCTGGGGCCAGCGCATGGGCGGCTTCCCAGGTGATGTGGAGTGGAGAGAAGTGGCATGACCCCACCGGGATGTGGCGGCCCGGGTAAGGATCAGGATGGATGATGGAGTGAAGAGCTTGGACCCCGTAGAGGCTTCCTACGTACCGCGCGTTAGCACGGATCAAATTCAACGTAGTTCGGGTATACAGTTTAACGTCATGCTGGACGTTGGCGAGCCGACTCACGAAGAGGTCGAGGCCGCCGGGCGGAGGATTGAACCGAACCACCTCACACAGAGGGGGATGGAACGGCCGGGTGGATCACAGTTTCACGTCATGCTGGACGATAAAAGGAGAGATGGAAAAAGGGACAGTGGGGAGGCACAATGGAGATACACACGTGCAGTCTCCCACATGGGCGGATTCATAAGTGAATCGACGCAAGTGTGAACCCTGGAGGGGTCCACTGATGGACGAACCGACGTGAATACGACCGGGACAACCAGGTGGTGGGCTTGAACCTCAGGGATGTTTCCTACGTACCCTGTTTAGAAGACAGGGATCAAAGTCCACGTAGTTCATTCTGTCAGGACTTACGCACTTGAGGCAGCCCGGATGCGGCAAAACTCAGTTGGAAGGGACTTGGACCGAAAGTAGGAGACACCTCGATCCCAGTCACACCCTCTACTGGCTTCGGCGGTGGGGGAGTGCAATGGAGATACACATGTGAAGCCCCCCACAAGAAACTAGGGGTTTTTAATACCCTACCCCCGTGGGGAAAAGCCGCTCCCATTAAATCGTCCCTAAAGAGGGGCAATCCCGACATCCCTGCAAAGACGAGCGGGTGGGGGCCACATCCAAACCGGGGGGGACCCTGCGTGCGAGGCACGGGATCGGGTGATGCGGACGGTTTAACGTCTTTCCGGACGAAGTACAGTTTAACGTCGTGTGCTGAGGACGAAGGTGCTTGGCAGTTTAACGTCTCGCAGCACGGACGATAGGGGCTAGGCAGTTTAGCGTCGTGCAGCTTGGACGTAGTACAGTTTAACGTCATGTTGGACAGATGCAGTTTAGCGTCATGCGGGACGAATGTGCAGTTTAACGTCATGCGGGACGAATGTGCAGTTTAACGTCATATTGGACATATGTGCAGTTTAACGTCATGCTGGACATATGTGCAGTTTAACGTCATGCTGGACATATGTGCAGTTTAAAGTCATGCTGGACATATGTGCAGTTTAACGTCATGCTGGACATATGTGCAGTTTAACATCATGCTGGACATTGGTTGCCGCCGATGGGTCCGTGTCACTTCGCGCAAGCCTGGAGGGCCGCACGGAAAGACAACACACGGTGCGGGCACCTAGGATGAAGATCATCGGGCGCCACGCAGGCGGGTACCCTCAGGGGGTCAAAGGGGGCGACCCCGGTGGTTTGCGCGCAAAAGAGGAGCTTTGTGCGCAATACCGCGGGTCGGCGCGCAATTGGGCGGGCTGGCGCACAATTGGGCCAGCGCTTTGCATGCAGATGATTGAGATTGCGCGCACCGGGCTTCGGACAGCTCGCGGGGGAAACGGCTCATTCTCTAACGAACTGCCACTTTGAAGAGGGGGGTGCGCGCAATCGGGCCGGATTGCGCACACCCTGGTGGCAATTGCACGCAAGAGGCTTCTTTTGCGCGCGAAGGCCTTACGGTGAAGAATTAGTTCAAAAGAAAGAAGTCAAAGGGATTGCGCGTGAAGGCGAACCCCATGGCTCTATTGCGCGAAAGAAAGGAGGTTACCTGAAGATCGGCATGGCGTGCGGAAGGGGTTGGATTGCGCGAACGAGCGACGCTTTGGATTCTGGCAACTCCAAAACGTCGGGGGGTCGCCTTATATTTATAGGCAACCCCGGCGCGGAATCCGGTCGTCGGGCGCGGAATTCTCTTCGCGGGCGCGGAATCGGGCCCGGCGCGCAAGGGAGCCGCGCAGGCCACGGGCGCGCAAAATAGCGCGCCGGCCCAGCGCATTGCGCGCATCCCGGGAGGATTGCGCGCCGCGACTCAACTTTGCGCGCAGGACTCTGAAATTTCGCGCAAGTCCTCCGGGCCCTCCGGAACGTGCCTCTGACTCCAAATATCACTTCGCTTTCCGCATCCGGAGCTTCGTTTGGGAACAACGGACTTTTCAGGCGTCTACAAAAGCCCCCCCTCGGAATCTGATCGGCGAGAGGTCGCAACGATTGGGTTCCGAGGGAGACGCCGGAATGCCGAAGCCCTGGGCGGCGCGGGAGCAGACCTGCTGGCTGCCTTCCCTGCCTACCGGCCTGCCGACCCCGAGGAGATGGACGACTCGGACGCGGAGGCGGTCGAGGAGAGCCGGATAACGCGCCGCAGGGGGTGGAAGTGCATCCAGCGCTTCCTCAAGCGAGACCCATCGGAGTGGCTGGGGCGCATGGGATCACTTCAAACCTGGCTGCGCTTCCTGTGTGCCGGGGGAGCTGATTCTCAACGCCTCCATCTGACGGTCCGTGATTTCATGGCTGAAAAGATGCGCGAGAGCTGCCGGCGTGCCGACGTCACACAAAGTCGGGACATGTCGGAGAGCACGCGGGCGCTCCTCGCGGCGGAGCAGGAAGTCCGGCGTCTCGAAGGGCAGGCGGCAGAGAAGGAGGCCTTCGTCGCAACGTGTACCGAGCTTGTGGAGCAACTAGCAGCCCAGCTGGTTGACGCCTAGGTACAGCTGACGGAGGCGGGCCAACAGATGGTCACAATTCAGGTCGAGCGGGAGCGTGCACAGGCCAGAATCGACGAACTGCGTGCTGCAACCGCCGACGAGGAGAGGCCACGCAGAGAGCGAGAAGCAGCCCTGGAGGCCGCCAGCCAAAGGGTAGCGGCGTTAGAGAGACTCATTCAGCACGCTAATCCCTAGGGGATTTGTTTTACCACTCCTAGAACATTTTGCTTCTTCTACCTTGATCCATTTGTATGAACCAATATATTTATCTTCATCTTTTGGCTTAACATGCTCAACCACAATTCACTGTCTTGCGGGAGCGTTAACCAAGCATCAGGCATCCATAGTTGGGCCTGGATTGCTGGAGAAAAGAGGTAGGTCATTCCTAGGAAAGGAGACCTCAAGCCTAATCAATGTATCATCCCCCCAACTTGTTGCAACACACGAGCGGGACAATGCTAGGGGCGTTGAGATTTTATCTGAACATAAGGAAATGAGAAAGGGTGAATCGCGTGTCCCGAATCCAGACATCCACAACGGTCGGCCTTCCAGGAAATGCCCAAGACGGTAGGCAGACAGTGGATCGACCATAACAACTACAATAGACGGACCGAAGGTCATCATTCATATTGCAGGAGGCGGACCACATGTCATCATGAATACCGCTTTGGGGGTTCTTTCAGACACAAGGGTGGAAATCCAGATCAACAGGGCATGCGAAGCGTGGGGCGAAGTGACGATTGTTCGGACAAAATCCAACGCTCTCAGAATTATGACACCGTTGGGAAAGCGTATTAGGCGGATGCACTAATCTGGCCGTGAATCACCCCAATTCTCAGACAGCACCTCTTTGACGAGAAAACCGTCACTTCCCATCATTGCAATGGGGCATCCCGAGCTGAATCGGGGAGAATATCACAACTGCACCACTTTACCAGAAGCCAGGCCAGACGGCCGGCAACGAGGAGGGGCGGGACTTAACGATCCCTAAGGCTGGACCCGAGTTGAGATGCCCGGGCATTCCTACGTACTCCATCAGGCTGGATATCAAGCCACACGTAGTTCTGAGAGTGCAGTTTAATGTCATGCAGGACGTAGAATCCCGTTTGGGGAGATCTTAGTTTAAGGTCTTAGAGCTCGGACCATAAGGGGAGATCTTAGTTTAAGGTCTTAGAGCTCGGACCATAAGGACCTCAAAGTACGCCACATCGTGGTCCTATCCCCTGGGTATGCGAAGATGCACTGAGGGATAGTGTCAAGAGTGTCGAGATTTCACCTGGTCAGAATGGGGGGTGGAGAATGTGAATCATGCGGCCATTCACTCAAGGACTGGGGGCACCGGAGTAACGATATGGGGAGTACTGCCGACCGTGGCGGAAAAGCAGCATCAATATCGCACTAACCGTTGATGAAATGAGGCAGCAAACGAGCATCGACCGCTCAATCGCAGGATTCATATCGATTTGCTGCCCGAGGCCATTGGGGGCACCAGCCCGAGTCGGTGGGAGAGCACTGAGGCATTGTGTCCGAACCGTTCACGGGGGCTCCACCCAGGGCGTAGATGATGGGTCCGAATGAAAGGGAGCACGAAGCCTGAAAAGTGGAAGGAACCTGATCAAGATGAACCTGACCCTCCTGGCAATAAACCAGAGTACTCTTGACACCGGTGGACCACTGCAAGGGGTCGAGGGACACGCCATGAGGGTGACCCGAAGTCGGCGGACTCCCCAGAGAAGGGGAATCTCTAAGAGGTGGGGGGGCTGGACCCGAAGTTTCAAACATCCGGGCGTTCCTACGTATCCCATAAGGATGGGAATCAAGCCACACGTAGTTCTCGAAGCGCGGCGCAACACAATCGGGCACCTGCGCGGGGAAGGGTGCAGGTCTGACCCTCGCACATAGAAGAAGCGGCATTTGATATTTCTTGTTTGTCCTTAAAGATGGATGGTTTTTCTTTGTGCAGTGACATGCCTGTGATTAGGAAATCCCTGGCGTCGCTACAATAATCAAGACATGGAAGGCATTGATGAATGGCGTGGTTATTAACCAGCACCCAACGTGAGTGCCCCCTGAGGAGGACATCACGATGCAGTGTCGTTTCTCGTCGGGCGGCCAAGACGATCATAGTTTACGGTCGTGTGGTAGGACCAGACAACACAGTTTAAGGTCGTGTGGTTCGGACCATGGAGGAACCCGCTCATTGCGGTACGGCGGACACGGTGGAGGTGGGAACATACCCAGCCCTGCGGTCACGCACGATTCCAAGAGAAGAGTCTTGGGATCGGGGCCTGCGTATGTCCATCACCCGAGGGGCAGAGATGCTAGCCTCCAGATATACTGGGCCCAGAACGTGATTGTTCGGGCGACTCCTTCCTCCTTATGGGGACGAGGGTCCAGATACGCATGGCCCTTAGGGAGGACATCCACATATATCCTTGGTGCTCAGATCATGGGAGCCTTGAACGACACCATTACCCTGGTTGGTCTGCCTAACGTGTAGAGGTGTACTGGAGGTCAGTATGAAGAGATTGTCGAGATTCCACTACAACGCACAAAGGCAGAGTGTGATGAGGACTGCGCAACCAATGTTCAGAGCCTGAAAGAGCCGACATGGCGATCAAGGACGTTGCTGACCATATTCGCAACACAACATCCGATCGCGTCAGCCTAAGACGGGGCAAGAAAACGAGCATCAACCGCTCAATCGCAGGATTTATATCGATTTGCGGCCCAGGACTCGCCGGTAAATCGACCCGGAGCGGTAGGAGAGCGCTGAGGCATCGTACCCAAACCGCTAACGAGGATCCCTTTGGGTGAAGGCTCGAACAAGAGGAAGCGCGAGACCTGACAAGCAACACAGGACCTGTCGGGATTGAATCTGACACTACGAGTCATAGACCGAAGTACCCAAAACATGTTAACAGATCACTGGGAAGGGTCGGAGGACTCACCCTGAGAGCAACCAAAAGAGGGCAGATCCCCGTGATCAACCAAGAGACGGGGCTGGACCTGAAACACAAGCGTTCAGGCGGTCCTACGTATCCCATAAGGATGGGAATCAAGCCGCACGTAGTTCTTGAGAGGCAGTTTAACGTCATGCAGGACGATGAGGGGTGTGAGGTAGTCCTACACACGGGGGAGGCGTACGGCGCGGCCAGTAGACCGACGTGAATGAGGACATGATCCCCCGCTCACGCGATACGCCTCGCACAAAAAGGAGGGGAACTTGGGCCAGAGGCCAAACGCGGGATAGAGATTCCCAGGAAATGGGGTTGGGCCTGAAACATGAATGTCCAGGCGGTCCTAAGTATCCCATAAGGATGGGAATCAAGCCACACGTAGTTCTTGAAGTGCAGTTTAGTGTCATGCAGGACGAAAAAAAGGGGGGGAGCAGAAGGCATCCCCAAACGTGAGGAGCGTACAGCGTGGCGAGCAAACCGACGTGAATGAGGGCATAGCCCCGCGTTCACACCATACGCCGCACACCCAGAGGCAACTGGGCCAAGGGCCCGAGATGGGATGGAAATTCCCAAAGGATGGGGCTGGGCCTGAAACATGAATGTTCAGGCGGTCCTACGTATCCCATAAGGATGGGAATAAAGCTGCACGTAGTTCTTGAGGTGCAGTTTTGCGTCATGCAGGACGAATGCTGAACAGTTTAACGTCTTGTAGCTCGGACGTGGTGCAGTTTAGCGTCATGCGGGACGATGTACAGTTTAACGTCATGTTGGACGAAGCACTTGGCAGTTTAACGTCTTGCAGCGCGGACGATACGCTGGGCAGTTTAACGTCGTGCAGCTTGGAAGTTACGCTGGGCAGTTTAACGTCGTGTAGCTTGGACGTATGCAGTTTAACGTCGTGCATGACGTATGCTGAACAGTTTAACGTCTTGTAGCTTGGACGAATGATGCTTGGCAGTTTAACGTCTTGCCGCGCGGACGTAGTGTACTCAGGAAAAGTACTGCTTGAGAAACCTAGCGTTGGTGTGAGGAGTGACACGCTCACCATCCATAGTCGCTAGGGAGTACGTGCCATTGGGATAGACCTTGTGGACAACAAAAGGTCCCTCCCACTTGGGCTCCAACTTGGGCGGCTTCCTGCCGGGGATCATCGGTGCTCTTAGGGCTAGCACTAGATCACCCTGTAGGAAGGAGCGGAGGCGAACCTTCTTATTGAAAGCTCGAGCCATTCTGCTTTGATGCCTCTCCAAGTTGTGCAAAGCGCGAAGTCTATTCTCATCCAGTGCTTCCAACTCGACTAGACGGGCTTCAGCAACTCTGTCCGGCGCTTGCTGGTCGTAGACCGCAGTGCGCAAGGACGGCAACTGGATCTCAATGGGCAGGACGACCTCAGCTCCAAACACCAGGGAATAAGGGGTCATCTGGGTGGAATTGCGAGTCGTCGTCCGATAAGCCCAGAGGGCATTGGGGAGCTTGTCCGGACAACTCTTCTTGTTCTGACCAACCATCTTTTGCAGAATGTTAGAGAGGGTTTTGTTAAACGCCTCGATCTGTCCATTCGCCCGCGCATGATAGCGAGATGCATGGTTCGAGCGAATGTTATACTTGGCGTACAACTTCTTCAACTCGGCTGCCCGGAAATTGGTTCCGTTATCCGTGAGGATAGCGTGAGGCACTCCAAACTGATAGATGATGTTGGAGGTCACGAAGTCAGCGATCGAACAGGATTTGACCTCTCTGAGCGGAATCGCCTCTGCCCATTTGGAGAAGAAGTCCGTGGCGGTCAGAATGAACCGGCACTGGCGAGCTGTCGCCGGCGGGTAAGGTCCCACAACGTCCAGACCCCAGACTGCAAAGGGCCAGGAATACCTAGTGGTATGGAGAGGCTCCGGCGGCCGATGCACAAAGTTCGCATGAACCTGGCACGCATGGCACCTCCCGGCATACTCGATGCAGTCATGGATCATGGAGGGCCAGAAGTATCCCAACCTCCGAATCTGGTGGGACAACTTCAGCCCAGTCTGATGGGCACCGCAAGAACCAGCATGAACCTCTTGCATGACTCGTGGGATCTCAACTCCCTGAAGGCAACGGAGGAGAACACCATCGAATCCGCGTTTGTAGAGGATCTGCTCCAGGCCGGGACTGCTCTGGAGGACAAACTGCGATGCGCGGCGTCGAACTCGCTCGCGCTCGGCCCGATCCGATGGAAGAATGCCATGTTGGAGGTACTCAACCAAAGGCGTCCTCCAATCATGGGCTGATCCGACTGTCATATCTGGGGTACTCGGGGCTCCGAGAATAGGGGCAACCATGGTGAGATTACTTACCAACGGGCCACGATCTTCTTCTGGGATAACGGGAGCGATGAGCCTGCGGCACGTCACGCGGACGATCAGGTTGTCCTGTTCAGGCTCTGTAAGTGACGCAGCAAGGCTGTCCAAAGCATCTGCTCGACCGTTCTGCGACCGGGGAATATGGACAATTTCTGTCCGAGAAGGGAATCGAGCCATCAGAAGGAGGGTGCACTCCAACAATGGCACAAGTTCCGGGTTCCTGACAACATAGTCGCTGTTGATCTGCTTAACGACCAGCTCGGAGTCCCCTTTCACACACAGATGGGGCACATCGATCTCGAGAGCTAACTCGAGGCCAGTGATGAGGGCATGGTATTCCGCCTCATTGTTGGCACAGCCCTCTGACAACAGGAAAGAGTATGGCAGCAGGGCTCGCTCCGGGGTAATGAAGACGATGCCCAAGCCCACTCTGTTGAGCTTAGGATTATCGAGTCTTCTACCGGTGGGGCTCCGGGAGGCACCGTCAAAGTGCATATGCCAGCATGGATCGGCACGATCGACCGAGAGAATGGTCTCATCAGGAAAGCCTAGATCCAGCGGCTGATCCGCGGAGGTCGGGTGAGCTGCCAGAAAGTCTGCCAATGCTTGCCCTTTGATGGCCTTTTGAGACACATACCTGATGTCGAACTGTTGGAGAATCACAGCCCACCGCGCTAGACGGCCAGTCAACATAGGTCGGCTCAGGATATATTTCAACGGGTCTACCCGAGAAACCAACTTGACCTCGTGGTGCTGCAAGTAGTGCCGTAATTTCTGTACGGCAAATACGAGCGCCAGGCAGCTCTTCTCGATGGGGGAATACATAACTTCCGCATCGAGGAGCATGAGACTGAGGTAATAGAGGCTATTCTCCATTCCCTCGTTGTTCTTCTGGGCGAGAAGGGCACCCAGGGACCGTTCCAGGGCGGTCACATAAAGGACCAGCGGCTTTCCGGATACGGGCGGCATCAGGACCGGAGGTTGAAGCAGGTACTGCTTGATTTCCTCGAAAGAGGTCTGACACTCTTTATCCCATACATAGGTGGCACCTTTCTTCATGAGCCGAGAAAAGGGCTTACACTTGCCGGCCAGATTCACGATGAATCGGCGTATATAGGCTAAGTGGCCTTGGAACCCTTGCAGTTCCCGGATGTTACCTGGGGGAGGCATCTGGCTAATCGCCCTGATTTTCTCTGGGTCGATCTCAATACCCCGGTATCTTACCACAAATCCAAGGAACTTTCCGGAGGTGACCCCAAAGGAACACTTCAACGGGTTCATCTTCAGGCAGCGAGACTGGAGGAAGCCGAACACTTTCTCAAGATCTTTGAGATGGTCCTGACGCTGGCGCGATTTGACCACCAAGTCGTCGACGTAGCATTCCACCAGTGTGCCGAGGATTGTCTTGAATATGCGGTGCATCGCCCGTTGATAGGTGGCACCTGCATTCTTCAGGCCGAAAGGCATGACCCGGTAGCAAAAGGTACCTTGGGGGGCCCTGAAGGCAGTGAACTCCTCATCCTCAGGGGCCATCCGGATTTGGTTGTATCCGGAGTATCCATCCATGAAGGAGAGGGCATGGAACCCTGCCGTGGCGTCAATCAACAGCTCTATCACTGGAAGGGGAAAATCATCCTTCGGACAGTGGCGGTTGAGATCGCGGAAGTCGATGCAGACTCTGATCTTCCCGTTCTTCTTCCTGACCGGCACAATGTTGGCCAGCCATTTGGGGTACTGAACTTCCCTCATGAAGTTGGCTTTGATAAGCTTGTCAACTTCGGCCTCAACCATGGCACCGTGGGATTGGTGCATCTTCCTGGGAGGCTGCTTGAACCCGCGATGGTTCACCGGGAGACCAAGGCAGTGGACGGCTACCTGAGGATCTAGCCCCGGCATCTCGTCATAGCCCCAAGCGAACACATCACGGTGCTGCTTGAGAAAGTCCACGTACTGCTGCCGTTCCTCAGAGGGCATGGCGGCACTGACCAATGTGGGTCTTGGATCGGCCTCGGTTCCAAGGTTCACCTGTATTAACTCATCGACCGTGGTGGGGACGGCCTCCTCAAAGGCTGGGGGTGCATCTTCCACGTCCTCTCCACTCGGGGAGGGATCGTCCACGGGAGAGACTGCGTTGGACACTGCATTGGGGCTACCAGATCCTGCTGGGCCACTGGTGCTGGCACGGGCGGTCGCGGTCATCTCATTAGAATACTCGCGGGCCGTCGAGACCATGGCCACGTCCAACCGTTGAACCGGGAGGACGTAAGCGTCATCCAGACTTGCCCAGGGATCACTTGCAACAGCGACAGGCTCAACCTCACCTGCCAGGATCTGCTTATCCATTCTCTTGTAATAGTCCGCGTCCAGATAGCGGGCTTTAGATGAGGCAAAAGGAGAGGCATCTCCTTGAAGCACGCCTACTCGACCATTAAGGGAGTATTTGAGGCATTGGTGGTATGACGAGGGAACTGCCGCGTGAAGGTGGAGCCATGGCCTGCCCATCAATGCGTTGTACGCAGTGTCCTGAGAGACTACCATGAATTCGGTGTTGGCAACCAAGTCACCGAACTGGGTCTTCAAACGTATCTTGCCGACCGGGGTTTTCTCGGTGCGGTCGTACCCCTGGATCCTGAGGTCGGAGGGAATCAAGTCATCCTCAGACAACCCCAATCTCCGGAGCGTCCGAGTTGGAATCAGGTTAATCCCGGACCCCGTGTCGACAAGACAGCGCCGGACTTCAAGGCCATTGAACTGGCCAGTGACATACAGCGGACGAATATGTCCCTGTATAGGAGGGTCTTCATCCTTACCAGAGAACGAGATAACTGCCTGACATTCGGCGTCCTCGATCGTTTCGGCGTGAAAGGCCTCTGCAGCCGCAACCTCTGTCTCAAACTGGAGGGGGATTTTCAGGGATTCAGCGAGTGCCTCGCGCATCTCAGATGACATGCGCAGAGCCTCAAGGATGGAGAGCCTTGCTGGGATGTCAGCCAAGTGCTTCAGGACATCATACTTTTTGTCCAAGCGTGAGCCCCTTGTTGCAGGAGGTTGCTCTGCGGTTGGAAGCATGACGGGTCTTGCCGGTTGGATCGGCGGCCGACTGGTACTTGGCGCATCTCGCTGTTCACTGGCTGCAGTCTGGGAAATGGTCACCGTACTGGGGTCAGGAGGCCGGGATGGACTCGTGGCAGGGCGGAGCTGGTCACGACGCGGCTGAGGCGGTTCTGCCTGGTCCCACACCACAAACAGCGGCGGAGGCGAATCCGTCATCCCCAAATGGGGGGGCGGCGCACGTTGTGCTCGGTTTTGAGCCTGCTTCCTAGTCTCAGTAGCGTGCACGACCTGGCTGGAGGTACCAACGGATGTGCCCCGGCGACTCCTGCTGCTGCGGTTCTTCCGACGGTGGCGACGACCGGGGACACTAGGGAGGTCCACCTGGTGTTCTTCAACGTCGGGAACCGAAAAGGGATTTACCAGCTCGACGGTGTTAACCGAAGCGTACCCAATACCGTCATCGGACGAATCATCCATCACCGGGCGGATCCTAGGAGGGACCCCCATCTCCGGGGGCATGAAATCGTCGAGAGTGCGGGATAGTGGCGGAACTGGCGGGGCGCGCTCTTCCTTCTTGCGCTGCCGCCGTTTGCTCCTCTTGGAAGAGGCAGGCTGGGACGACGATGCCGAAGCAACACCCGCAGATTATGGGGGCTCAGGCTGATTCAAGCGCGCACGGATGATTCCATGGGCGCGAATGGTCGTCTTGCGGGCCATCCAGTTATTATACTTCTGGGATCCGCGGTCGGAGACCAGCTGCCACTCGTCCTCATTGCCACTATCGTCATCTGATCCCACGAACACGCCCGCCACTTGTGCCGGAGCTGGGCCCAACCTGATTACATTGTTGTTAATCTGGTCTTAGAGCCAATCCTTAAACACATAGAACCGCTGGATGGTGTGACCCAGGGCCCGATGGTAAGGGCAGTAGCGGGGGTTATTCGTAAGATGTGACTCCTCTGACTTCCAACACTCAGGCAGTCGCACAATCCTCTGCTCCAGGGCGCTCCGGAAATAACCGGGGACCTGATCCTCTTGGAATGAGTAAGTCAGGTGTCGCGGGCCCCTGGGAACGTGGTCTTGTCGAGGGGATGGAGGGGCCGGCCGAGGAGGTGGACCCTGATTATCTCGCCTGGGTTGCGGCGGTACATTATGCGGAGGGGCCGGCCGGTTCTGGGGCTGCCGCTGCTGGGCCGGGAACTGAGCCCGTGGAGGCGGGTTCCTGTGAGGCTGTGGAGCTGGCCTCGCCGGCAGCAGCTCCAACGGCCTGGGGGCCTCTATCTGGGCAACAGCAGCGGGCTCATCCCTGCTGACTCTCCTTGCAGGAATCATAGGAGGCAGCGGGTGTGCCTGGCTGGCCTGTTGCAGGTCTTCCTCAAGACGTTGAGCTTTGTCTGAGAAGTCCCTGAACCCTCCGGGGTAATTCTGAGTGATCAGGGAAGGGACCAGCTCGGTCTTGAAGTTCCCGACGCACATTGTCAGCAACTGCTTCTGAGTCAACGGCATGTCAAGGAAATACGTGAGACCCTTCCATCGGGCGACGAAGTCCGCGACTCGCTCATCAGGCCTCTGCTTGCACTTGAAGAGGTCTGCGATACTCGTCTTCCGGGTCGTGGAACTGAACTGGTAGAGGAACTATCTACGGAGGTCCTCCCAGCCGGTTACCGACCCGACGGGGAGCTGGCTGTACCAGACAAATGCTGGCCCTTCCAGTGTCTGGACAAAGCAGCGAAGCTTAGCGGCCTCTTGCTGCGCCGGAGTCCCCAACATAGGCCCGCACCTCGAGTTGAAATGGGCCAAATGCTGTGGCGGATCTCCAGTCCCGTTGAAGGGGGCAAAAGTGGGATTCCCGAATCCCGGAGGCGCCGGCATGTCATCCACCCATGCTGGGTATGGCTTGCCGTCCGGTGGGATCGCCACCTGCCGAGTCTCCAATGCTTCCAAGCGGGCAATGAGTGCCACCATCGGATCGTCCGGACATGGGTTCCAGTCCTGGCGAGGATCTCTAACCACGAGCGCATTGCATGGCCCTTCAATCGGGTCGTCGACCGGGTCGTCGAACTCGGCAGCTCGTGGGATGGCGGGCGGAGCGGCCCTTGGGGCAGCGGGAGGAATCCGAGCGGGGTCTCTCAGGTAGTCACGCCGCTCGGGAGGGTGTGGCGAAACATACCGCGCCCTCTTGCCATAGGCAATGGACTCTCTCCTGTCGGCGAACACGGCGTAATCACGGTTTCCCGGGAGAGTCTCGTCGAGGAGCGGTTGTTCCGGTCCCTGCTGTCCTGGCCTAGGATCACTATAGTCAGGCCGCCATTCTGCAGCGCGCTCGGCGAGGAGCTGGTCAACCAGCTTCTTCTGTTCGGCGAGCTGCTGACGTAGCGTAGCCTTCTCGGGATCCTCCTCTGCCCTCTGCACGGAGGCAGATGGGTCGGCGGGCTTTATAGCCTCGCTGTGCTCTTTACCTTTGCTGACGTTTCGGCTCAACGTCAGTGCTTCAGTGGGTGCGGGGAGCCCCAGGAGGTTCCTCTGATGACGAGTAACTCTCACCGATGGATCTAACGACGGCTTTTCTTCGGGGGGGAAGCCCCCGTCGAGAAGTTCCAAGTCGTTCCCCTCTCCCGACAGGTCAGCCATATTGACTATTTCCGTCCCTAGGGATGTACCCTCAGGGCCACCCAGTGAATCGGGCTGTCGGCGAATCACACTGAAGCGTAGGGCAGCATACTGCCCCCATCCACGGATATACATGTGGTGAGTGGCTTCCTCGATAACTTTGCGGAGTACTTGAAAACACTCAACGCATCGTTGTTGGAGGGCCTCGTGGTGCTCAAATGACCCGGGGTGCCGAACCGCGGGGAGCATGGCCAGGTCAATTTGACGGCACTGCTCACCAATATCCTCCAGGTGCGCTTGACTCCCAGGGTATGGCATTTGTAGGCAGTGAAGACAAGAGCGAGTCTCCCGGAGAGTTCGGCGGAAGCATTCGAACTCATCCGGGGTGAGCGATTCGGGTGCATCAAAGCCCGGTCCCGCGACTGGCCAAAACTTCTCAGGGAAGTGGCCCTCTGCAAGGACGGTCCAGAAGCTCCACGACTCAAACTCGGGACCCAGGTCTCCTTGGTCCTCTTCAATGACTGGGAACGGACGGGGAACCGGCAGTGGTGCCGAGGCGGGCCGCCGGGCCGACGGGCTGGCCGGCGGTGAATACGGCGAACAGGCCGATTGGCCTCCATATCCCGGGCCACCCTCTGAGGGTGGCGGTGCCCTGGCTACCACATCACGATAGGACGGGCCGGCGAGTGAACATCCTGCCGTAGCATCGGTGCTCGCCGAGGGTGCACTAGATCGTGGTTCGACCGTTGGTCCCCAGAAAAAATCTCCGGCTTCCCCGATCGAGGCGGAAGGCGCTTCCGGAGGGGCCGGTACCAACCGCAAGCTTGATCCTTGGGGGTCTACCAGGCCCTCGTTACTCCGGATCTACCTTCGGAGAGAAGAGGGGATCACATCGATCTCGCTCTCGGGGAGTACGAGGCTGACGTGCCGCATTCCTACCCCTGCCTTTGACTGGCGGGATTGGGGGGAGGGCTCTGTCGCCGAATTATACTCCGCCTCCGAATCAGAGAAGCGCACCGGTCGGATCTCTGTCCGGAATTCCGCAACATTCTTCCCTTGGCGTCGACGCCTTTCCTTCCTGCCCCTGGGTGGTTCTTCGGGGCAGGGCTGATCTCTGTCCTGGCTTCCTCCGGCCACACTGGTGCTGGGGCCAAGAGGACTAGAAACCAAGGTGCGAGGGGCACCGGGACAGATATCAAAGGGGACGCGGGGAGAGATGATTCCGGGCAGGCCTCTGGGCCGGGATCGGAAGGTGGGATGACCCATGCCTCCTAGATCGGCCACACGGAGTAGACCCTGCTGGTGAATAGCGCTACCGCGAGGTGGTCCGCGGTGGCTACTTCCTGTACCAGCAACCGGGAGAGTCGACCCAACCTGCCTTTGGGGCGGTCGGGGCCTCGATCCAGGTCGGGCATAGAAGTTCCCCTGCTCAGGATGCACAGGGGCCTGGCGACTGAAGCCAATAGTGGCTTGGGCCAATGCGGCCGCTGTTGCTAGGGCCCCAAGGTGGGCATCCTCCTCCGCTCGTGCCCGACGTTGGCGTCGGGACAAACGAGTCGGGATGAGCGGCGCAGGCAGGTGGAGAGCCCGCTCTTCGACTTGAGAGGCCTGGCGGCGGTGTCGCCGTGGCCTGGCGGGAGCCCTTACCGTAGTTCCCTGGAGCGAATCCCGGATAGGGTGATCCCGAACATCTTCCACCTCATCCGCATAGGGAAGGGAACTGTCAGAGCGCTCCGGGGATAAGCTCCCGAAGCGGTTGGACGTTGAGGTGGGCAGCGATGCCTCCCTGCGCGGCCCTCGGGGGCGGCGGTGGTGGCGAGGCGCAGCCTCCTCAAGGTCTAGGCGAGCCATGTCCCGGGTGGGGATGACTCCCTCTTCCTCATATCTCCGCACCAGGTTGTTGATCACCCTTCTCTGGATGACCTCCGAGGGGGAGAGAGGGCGTGGTCGTCCCGCAATTGCGGCTGCTGGGACGGCTGTGGAACGGGCAGGACCGCGCGGAGTAGCCGCGTCGGTGTTTCCCCTACCTCTGCGCCAGTGGGCGGGCGGTGATCGGGCACTGGATTGGGCGACCTGATTTCTGAAAGCAGGGAGAAGGACCCATTAACACTGACAGGAAAAGGAATCGACAACCAACCATTAGTGCCACGACGCCTTCCGTGGGGGGAACCCAGGCCCTCGACGTTGCGAGACGGAGTGCCCGATTTCCCTTCCCCAGCCCCTGGCGGGTAAGAATGAATGCTTGGCCGGGCAACATTCCGGTCTTCCAACACCTCTGAAAGCCATCGGTCTTCGTATCGAGGAGAAGAGATTCACGTCGGGTTCACCATTTTTCTGTTTCGGTGCGGATGTGCGTCGGGTTACGCTGTTCCGCCAGGACGCGTTCGCGCGTGCACCCGTCAACCCGAGGGGATGGGCGCGCGGCTTGTGGTCCCGCAGTCCCGCTTTCCAAAGAAGGGCGGCATTCGTCCCTTATTCAGGGGCGTCTGCTCCTTGATCGAAACCGGGATGATGGGATGTCGGCTCCTCCTTCCTTGGACGTCTCCTCGGAACTCGTCGCCTAATCCGGGTCTCCCTCATAGATTTAAGACATGCTCGTGAATCTCGTTCCCGGCGCCATATCTTCATGGACACTGGTTAATTACGCTGCTTCCGCCCGGACGCTCCAAGGAGTCTGGTCAGGGCAGCAACCTGCAGTGAGGAGACCGGGTGGCTCTGGGTGCTGGGGGCGTGTCATAACACTGTGGCTCTGCATGTCTGCTTTCCGTCCCTAATAGGGCTTCTCGAAGGCATGATGACCTGAGGCATCCCGCACAGGGTGCGGGGAACTGTGTTACCGGAGGTTTTCCTCGGCTTCCCATGTTTAACACGGGGTATTCCGCGAGTTTAACGTCCAGCGGGGACGGCATCAGACCGATCAACACAAAAAGTGGATCAGATGACAGAACCCCTTGCGGGGAACCTCCGACGCTGGGGCCAGCGCATGGGCGGCTTCCCAGGTGATGTGGAGTGGAGAGAAGTGGCATGACCCCACCGGGATGTGGCGGCCCGGGTAAGGATCAGGATGGATGATGGAGTGAAGAGCTTGGACCCCGTAGAGGCTTCCTACGTACCGCGCGTTAGCACGGATCAAAGTCAACGTAGTTCGGGTATACAGTTTAACGTCATGCTGGACGTTGGCGAGCCGACTCACGAAGAGGTCGAGGCCGCCGGGTGGAGGATTGAACCGAACCACCTCGCACAGAGGGGGATGGAACGGCCGGGTGGATCACAGTTTCACGTCATGCTGGACGATAAAAGGAGAGATGGAAAAAGGGACATTGGGGAGGCACAGTGGAGATACACACGTGCAGTCTCCCACAGGGGCGGATTCATAGGTGAATCGACGCAAGTGTGAACCCTGGAGGGGTCCACTGATGGACGAACCGACGTGAATACGACCGGGACAACCAGGTGGTGGGCTTGAACCTCAGGGAGGTTTCCTACGTACCCTGTTTAGAAGACAGGGATCAAAGTCCACGTAGTTCATTCTGTCAGGACTTACGCACGTGAGGCAGCCCGGATGCGGCAAAACTCAGTTGGAAGGGACTTGGACCGAAAGTAAGAGACACCTCGATCCCAGTCACACCCTCTACTGGCTTCGGCGGTGGGGGAGCGCAATGGAGATACACATGTGCAGACCCCCACAAGAAACTAGGGGTTTGTAATTCCCTACCCCCGTGGGGAAAAGCCGCTCCCATTAAATCGTCCCTAAAGAGGGGCAATCCCGACATCCCTGCAGAGACGAGCGGGTGGGGGCCACATCTAAACCGGGGGGGACCCTGCGTGCGAGGCACGAGATCGGGTGATGCGGACGGTTTAACGTCTTGCCGGACGAAGTACAGTTTAACATCGTGTGCTGAGGACGAAGGTGCTTGGCAGTTTAACGTCTTGCAGCACGGACGATAGGGGCTAGGCAGTTTAGCGTCGTGCAGCTTGGACGTAGTACAGTTTAACGTCATGTTGGACGGATGCAGTTTAGCGTCATGCGGGACGAATGTGTAGTTTAACGTCATGCGGGACGAATGTGCAGTTTAACATCATGCTGGACATATGTGCAGTTTAACGTCATGCTGGACATATGTGCAGTTTAACGTCATGCTGGACATATGTGCAGTTTAACGTCATGCTGGACATATGTGCAGTTTAACGTCATGCTGGACATATGTGCAGTTTAACGTCATGCTGGACATATGTGCAGTTTAACATCATGCTGGACATTGGTTGCCGCCGATGGGTCCGTGTCACTTCGCGCAAGCCTGGAGGGCCGCACGGAAAGACAACGCACGGTGCGGGCACCTAGGATGAAGATCATCGTGCGCCACGCAGGCGGGTACCCTCAGGGGGTCAAAGGGGGCGACCCCGGCGGTTTGCGCGCAAAAGAGGAGCTTTGCGCGCAATACCGCGGGTCGGCGCGCAATTGGGCGGGCTGGCGCGCAATTGGGCCAGCGCTTTGCGCGCAGATGATTGAGATTGCGTGCACCGGGCTTCGTACAGCTCGCGGGGGCAACGGCTCATTCTCTAACGAACGGCCACTTTGAAGAGGGGGGTGCGCGCAATCGGGCCGGATTGCGCGCACCCTAGTGGCAATTGCGCGCAAGAGGCTTCTTTTGCGCGCGAAGGCCTTACGGTGAAGAATTAGTTCAAAAGAAAGAATCCAAAGGGATTGTGCGCAAAGGCGAACCCCAAGGCTCTATTGCGCGAAAGAAAGGAGGTTACCTGAAGATCGGCATTGCGCGCGGAAGGGGTTGGATTGCGCGAACGAGCGACGCTTCGGATTCTGGCAACTCCAAAACGTCGGGGGGTCGCCTTATATTTATAGGCAACCCCGGCGCGGAATCCGGTCATCGGGCGCGGAATTCTCTTCGCGGGCGCGGAATCGGGCCCGGCGCGCAAGGGAGCCGCGCAGGCCACGGGCGCGCAAAATAGCGCGCCGGCCCAGCGCATTGTGCGCATCCCGGGAGGATTGTGCGCCGCGACTCAACTTTGCGCGCGGGACTCTGAAATTTCGCGCAAGTCCTCCGGGCCCTCCGGAACGTGCCTCTGACTCCAAATATCACTTCGATTTCCGCATCCGGAGCTTCGTTTGGGAACAACGGACTTTTCCGGCGTCTACAGGTTTATTTCGCAATCTCTTTATTATTCGAGTTTGTTTATACGTGATTATCTACTGGGACTTCTTTATCATCCACATCCATGTTTCTTAAAAATGTATTTCAAAACATTATTTACTATTTACTAGAATATGGGTTAAATTAATTTATACCCTTGTTGACTTTTATAAGTGGTTTATAAAGGAATCATTCTGTTGTTTTCCAAACAAGGTCATTTTTAACCTTTTCGACAGAATTAAGTATGAATGTTTTTTTACTTATACGGCGGGTGCAGCTATTTTCCGCCATTATAAAATCGTCGAAACTTCCCTTACGAGCTTATAAGAATATTTTCCATGAAAATGTTTTATTTTATAGATATATGACTCTTAAATGATTTCAAAATAGAAAGAGATATTTCTTTAAGAAGAGTTTTGAATTCATCTATGTTAACATCCTTTGATAGATTTTAAGCGTATTCGAAGATGATTTATTATGACACAAAACCTCTATATTGTATTGAAGATTTTGTGATATGTTTGACTATGGATTTATTATTTTTATACCATTCATGGTTTATGGATTAAGTATTTACATTTAATATGATAGTTTTAATACGACTGTTTATGTTATGTTTAAACCTTTTCATATGGGAATGCATTGGAAATATTATGTGACTGGTGGAGTCCGTTATAGCTCCTCGATGCATCAGTAGGTCTCATGAGAAAAACTAGTGTCTTGGAATAAGGCCTTGACAAAATATTATTTGTAGTCTTGGCATGAGGCCTTGGCTATGTGGTTATGATAGTCTGGCTTTTTGCATTCCATCATTATGAAAGTGGTTATTGATATTGCATGTGATTATTCGATTAGTATAATATCCATGTGAATAAGTAAATGGAATTATTTAATTTTATTTTTTCCATACTATGTTAAAGTTTGAGTTTAAAAGGCTTTTGTTTTAGTTATACATTTATTTTAATGTTTATTATTATTTATGAAATTTTCTGCTATATTGTTATCCTTACAGGGAATTTGAGCTCACCCCTTTCAATGTTTTATTTTTCCCAGTAGGTGAAGAAGTAATTTATGAATGTCCTACAGGGATAGTATGTGGGGATATGAGTGTGGACTATGAAGAAATTATATGTTGTTGTATTTTTCATTTTTATGATGTAATGTAAGACTTATGAATATATATAGTGTTTCCAAGGCTACTAAACTAATCGGTCTTTCGAGACGTGATCTTTCATGTGAAAATTGCCAATGTTATGTAATAATGCAGCGACTCTGGGTAACTAGGGACAGGGCGTTATAGTTAGTATTAGAGGACGTTCAGTACAAACCTTGGAAGCTAGATTTAGATAAACTTTGATTAGAGCACATATATTTAAGATGGATTTTGAGGATTAGTATAGAAGTACTTCCTAGATTTTTGGTATTGTAGAGTTTTTGTGAGTTTTCCGAGCAATACATCCATGTCTGGATATGAGCTGGTAGAGACGGCTCTGGCACATATGTTCCTAGGGGTAAAACTCGAAAACACCGCATTGAGCTAGACTCGAACGGGAACTGGAGCACGACAACGGGCCTTGCTGCACTCTTGGTTATGACACTCCCGGGGGATATTCTTAGGATTACTCTCATTTTCTTTACAAATCATTATGAAGGGTTTATGAGTATATACTTCCTCAAAGAAAACATTATTATGATTATGGATTATATCCATAAATAGTTCAATTTATGTTATGTGTTTTATAATTATGGAATTATGTATTTTGATTCATAAACTGATCTAGTTTATGACATTGTTTAGAAATGGATCCTAGTGGAAGAAATGGAAACCATATCAATGCACACACTCCATGTAGGTATTTTCCTCCTGCTCAAGATAATTATAGTAGAGCAGGTGATGCAACTGGTGCTGATCAACTAATCACCATACTAAGACAACTCACTCTGGTTATGAATAATAACCTTACCCATATGGAGCACCCTGATCCGCAGTGTGGAGGATCAATGTTATATCACATCATGAGGCAACAACCACCAAATTTCAATGGGATTACAAATCCCTTAGTAGCTGATCAATGGATAAATTCCCTAGAGAAAATCTTTTAGGCTTTGGGAGTAGTGAAAGGGAAAAAGTTATCATGGCAATTTACCGCCTCACTGGAGATGCTGATCAATGGTGGTCATTGATTCAAAACATGATGGAAGATGATGAAGTATCAAAAATGGAATGTAGTGAGTTTAATGATCTGTTTTTAGAAAAAATAATTTCCTCGTGACCATCGAGCAGATATGGAAAGCCAATTTCTGAGTCTGAGACAAAAGGAGGATGAGAATGTCACAAAGTATGAGGCTAACTTTACAAGGATAACAAGGTATGCTGGAGATTATATACGTAACCCAAGAAGTATGATTGATCGTTTCTTTTATGGGTTAAAACCATTTCTCCGTCGAGCATTAGTACCACAATCCTTCTCATCATACGAAGACATTGTCTCATGTGCTATCAATGCAGAAAATGAATTCTATAAGTCTTATTACTTTAGAGAAAAGGAAGAGAAGAAGAGATCTACTGATCAATCTAGGAATGGTAATAAGGGTAATAAGGGGAAGGTAGAATATCCATCCTGTGGTAAATGTGGGAAGAAACACCCTGGTACTTGCTTGAAGGGAATGGGTGTATGTTACAAATGTGGTGAAAAGGCCACCAAGCTCGTGATTGCAAAGGGAAGAAGGATGCTAACAATGTTCCGTGCTACAATTGCAGGGATATGGGACATTATGAAAATTAATGTCCTATGCGTCAAGGTAACTTACCTTAGAAATGTCCAAGGTATGAAGGCCAAGCTTATTCTATCACTACTACTGAGATATAAGCTCCGAAAGACATGGTGGCCGGTAATTTAATGGTTTCCTCAAGTTTATCAAATGAATTATTTGATTCCGAGTCATCGTATTGTTTCATATCTTCCCAGTTTTCTAAGAAAATTAGATATTTCCAATTTTATTTAACAAAGGAGTTGTTAGTTAAAACTCCTAAGAGAAGTATCATTGCAACAAAGTTTTTTGAATCAGTCCCAATTAGAGTACATAAATGTTCTTTATCTGCTGATCTCATTGTCATACATATGATTGAGTATGATATAATCCTTGGTATGGGCAGGCTTTCAGACTATGATGCGATTATTTATTGTAAGAAGAAAGAGGTTACGATTCGTGATGATGATGATAAGGAACACCTTATCTTTAGAGCAGAATCGTCACCACCTAATTCTTATCAAGATCCACCCCCAGTAGCTCAACTAAATTCAATTATTGGGGAGGAAGATAATGAAACGACTATGGGTGAGGAATGGAATGTTCAAATAGAGGATGTACCCGTTGTGAAAGAATATGTAGATGTGTTTCCGGATGATTTACATGGACATCCTCCAAAACGAGAAGTTGAGTTTTCAATTGATTTAATTCCTGGATCAAGGCCTATATCGAAGACCCCTTATATAATGGCCACTATAGAATTAGTTTAACTAAATAAACAACTAGAGAAATTGATTTATAAGGGATTTATTCGCCCTAGTGTTTCTCCATGGGGAGCCCCTGTTCTTTTTGTTAAAAAGAAAGATGGATCTATGAGGTTATGTATCGACTACTGGGAGATCAATGCTATAACAATAAAGAACAAGTATCCCCTACATCACATTGATGATTAATTTGACCAACTTCATAGAGCTCAATAATTTTCAAAGATTGAACTTAGATATGGATACCATAAGTTGTGTGTAAAGAAGGAAGACATTCTGAAGACAGCATTTCAAACCAGGTACATGCCTTACGAGTTTACAGTAATTCCTTTTGGATTGACAAATGCACCCTCTGTATTCATGGATCTGATGAATAGAGTTTTCAAGGAATATCATGATGAATTTTTGGTGGTATTTATTGATGATATCTTGGTATACTCCAAAATCAATGAACATCATGAAAATCACTTGCGCATTATCCTGAAGACTCTGAAAAGTCATGAATTATATGGGAAGTTTAGCAAGTGTGAATTCTGGATTTAGGATATTTCTTTTGTTAGCCATATTATCTCTAAAGATGGAATCTCTTTTGATCCTTCTAAGACCAAGACAATCCATGAATGGCCAGCACTGACGAGTATAACTGAGGTACGTAGTTTTATTGGTTTAGTAGGTTATTATCGACTTTTCGTCCAGAATTTTGCCCGGTTGGCTAACCCATTAACAAAGATCACACGGAAAGGAGGTTAAATTTGTTTGGACAAGAGAGTGTGAAGAATGTTTCGATGAACTGAAGTGAAGATTAGTCAATGATCCTATATTGACTCTACCATCGGGGAATGATGTGTTCGTTATTTACAGCGACGCATCGAAGAAATGACTTGGTTGTGTCCTTATGCAGAATGAGAGGGTTATTGCCTATGCGTCACGACAGTTAAAAATTCATGAGCAAAACTATCCAACTCATGATCTCGAGTTAGCAGCTGTGATCTTTTCTTTGAATATATGGAGGCACTACCTCTATGGTGAAAAATGTGAAATTTATATTGATCACAAGAGTTTGAAGTATATTTTCTCACAAAAAGAACTCAACATGAGGCAAAGGAGATGGCTTGAATTACTCAAAGATTATGATTGTACAATACACTACCACCCGGGGAAAGCAAACTAGGTGGAAGATGCATTGAGTTGAAAAGACCTTGGAGTTTTGAACAATATGAGAATTTAAAGGGACCCAATTTTCATGGATATAGTGAATATGGACATGGGAATAACCATGGAAGGTGAAATATCAATTCTTTTTCAAATGGTTTCCAAACCGTCATTACTAGAAATTATTAAGTGTTCTCAGACTGATGATGAAGAATTTAAAAATAAGATTAAAGCTGTAAATGATGGGAGACTGAGAGACTTTGTGTATGAAGATGGAATTTTAAAATTTGGGAAGAGAATTTGTGTTTCCGATATACCTGATCTAAAAAGGGAATTGATGGATGATGCTCATAGTTCCAATTTTACTATACACCCTGGGAGCACCAAAATGTATATAGATTTGAGAGATCATTTTTTGTGGGACAACATGAAGAGGGAGATTGCTGATTTTGTGTGAAGATGTATGGTTTGTCAACAAGTGAAAGCTGGAAGGCAACAACCTGGGCGAGTCATGCAACCTCTCCCCATAATGGAGTGGAAATGGGACAATATTACGATGGACTTTGTTATGGGGCTACCAAAGACTCCTAGAAGGAACGATGCAATATGGGTTATTATTGATCGTCTTACCAAGTTAGCACATTTTCTTTCTATAAGAGAATATCTACCACTGGAACATCTAGTAATACTATATTTTAATGAAGTTGTGAGACTTCATGGAGTACCCCTATTGATTGTTTCTGATCGTGATCCCCGTTTTACTTCAAGATTCTGGAAAAGTCTTCAGAAAGCCTTGGATACTGAACTTCATTTGAGCACTGCCTACCACCCTTAGACAGACGTACAATTAGAACGGACTATTAAAACCTTATAAGACATGTTGAGATCTTTCTCACTTGACTTTAAGGGTATGTGGGATCAATATTTACCTTTGGTAGAATTTTCCTATACCAATAGCTTCCATTCGAGTATTTAGATGGCACCATATAAAGAGTTATATGGAAAGAGATGTCGCACGCCAACCCGTTGGGATGACGTTGGTGAAAGAAATCTTGTAGGTCCAGAACTAGTAGAGGAAACAATGGAAAAGGTGAAGGTAATCTAAAATCACATCAAAGCAGCTCAGAGTGGGAAGAAGAGCTATGCCGATAATCGAAGGAAGGATTTAGAATTTCAAGTCGGTGATCATGTTCTCGTTAAGGTATATCCATGGAAGGGAGTCATACATTTTGGTATGAAAGGTAAATTGAGTCCCAAGTACATTGGACCTTTCAAAATTCTAGAATGAATTGGGGTTGTAGCTTACCGATTTGCAATACCGCCATGTCTCTCCAAAGTTCACGATGTGTTCCACGTATCTCTATTGAGGAAATACATGCCTGAACCAACGCATGTACTCACCTAAGAGGAATTAGAACTATAACCTGATCTGTCTTATTGAGAATATCCCATCAGGATTCTTGATACGAGAGAACAAGTACTGAGAAACCGGACGACGCTTCTGGTAAAAGTTTTGTGGAGAAACCATAAGATGGAAGAGGCAACGTGGGAACCTGAGGAACTTATGATGAAAAACCACCCGAGACTTTTCATGCGGTAGTATTCTAGAAATTTCTAGGATGAAATTATTTTAAGGAGGGGATAATTTAACACCCCAAGCATTCATGGTACGATTCTCTTTGATTAATACAGTAGAGTGTGTTGTACGCAACTTCAAGTTCTAACACACCTCGACCAATCAAAGTAGTCATTATGAATAGTAATACCCACTTTTTGAAATTTAATAAATTTTATCTCTCAAAATGGACTTAATTTTTGGATTCATAATATCGAAATTAGCCTAGGGTGAAATTTTGGTACTTTTCGGATAACATTCATATTTTGAAGAATAGTGAAAATTACTAAATTTTAATTAAAAACAACTTTTTTAATCAAAATAATTAATATTTATAAATTATGAATTTGAGTGGTTTTAATGTATATTTAGAATATATTTTTACCATTTAATACAATTTTGGTCATTGGACAAAATTTCACAATTAAACCAGACATAAACAAGTGTCAATCTTTTGATAGTTATTATCTCTTAAAAACACGCTTTTTGTTTTAACAACAGGGAATTAATTTTTAAATTAATTTCTTCCACTTCTGTATTTTGAATTTGGAAAAATGGATTCCATATTTGAAATCAGGATGTTCAAATTTTGTAAATAGGTAACTTTTATTTTTTGACATTTTGAATAATTACTTCATTAAATATTTTATTTATCATGGTTAAAGGGTAAATCCCGTAAATAAGGGTTAAAAAAATATTATAATAATAACAAAAATTACCCTAAAATGTGTCCTAACATTATTTATTGATACATTCCTGATAATGGTAATATTTGGGTCAATTTTGGGACCCCATGGAGCCACTTGTAGGTGATAGGGACACTTTATTTCAATTAAGTTAAAATAAATAAAAAAATGACATAAGCATATATCTTTTAGCAAAACAATTTTTACATTGGGTTATATATGTTGGAGTTTCGACTATAAATATTCATTAGAAAGATAAAAAATATTTCATACATAATTATATTTAATATATAATTTTTAGAAATTAAATTATTTAATTTATTTATGACACAATGATGATGCAGTAATTACCATAACAGTGAAAAAGTAAAATAATTTATATTATAAATACCCAAATAAATGTAATTTGAGAATTTTTATGAATTAAACTAATTTTCTAGGTTAATATGACATGTTATTATTTACTTAATTAACTTTTTTCGAAGAAATCATTCTTTTATGATTTTAAAAAAATAAACTATTGAATTGTGTCAAAATTGACATAAAAGAGTTTTTAAAACAAATATTATATTATTAATTGATATTAAATTCCTAAAAATATAAGGCTCAGACAAGAGACTTATATCATGATAGGTGTATCATTAATGGACCACTTGGGGGTCTCTTGGATGTATATAGTATGTTTATTTACTATATAATATAAAAATTCAAAGTGACATGGTAAATGTAAAACTAATTAACTAGGAGTTAAAACTAAAATACAAGGTTAATATAGTAACCCAAACCTATTTAAATCATATTTGTTGAGTGGTTTTCGACCTATCCCTACCATAAACATTAAATAATATACTTTGGAGTGATTAGAAAACGAATATGAATTTATTATAAAACAATATTTCTAGCTTTTCCAAAGGTACCCCTCACCCCTCTAATAAAAGGTCAATCCCACATCTCACTAATTCACCCATTAAAATCCTTTTCGTTCGGCCAAACCCTACCCAAATACTCTCTAAACTTCCCTAAATACAACCTATGTTCCTTAGTCTGATCAGAAAGCCAACCTAAGGAGTCATTTCGATCAAATCAAAAGGAAGAACTCGAAGAAGAGGTAATGATTTCACCACCCCTTTTCAAGTTCCTTTCTTCTTACACTTCTTATTTCTTTGTTATTACCATTATAAAATAATAAATCCAGTATATTATATATAATGTGATGTTATTATAAATATGTTACAACCATATTCAGTATTCTATCCACCCTTTGAATAACATGTCACCATACGTGCGTACGTACGGCTTACCGTCTCCACGTCGTGGTGTAATTGTTATTCAATATATTATTATTTGGATGGATATAATAATGATTTATAATTCATTTAAATAATAAATATAACATGATAATGATTATTTATATATGATATACCATCCAATTATATATTATTTTAATATCAAAATAATGATATTGTCGCTCGTGCGTACGTACGGACTACCGTCCCCACAAATGCGATGAGATTCATTCTCCATCGTATCCATTCAAGTATAATTATCATTTTATTATTTAAAAATAATGTTTAATGACTTTATATCATTATAGATAGGAATAAGATACAACCTATCCATTACAACTTGGCTTACGTAACAAAACATATAAAATAAAATGAGTAAGTTAACACCCGAAACAACGATAATACTAAGATATTATTAACAAATCAATATTAAAATATAATATATGATATCATATTAATGTATATTATTCTTGTATAATTTAAGAAAAATTATTTCACCATTATACAGGAGTTTAACCTACCCCCGACCAAGGAAAATTACAAGGTAAGGGTTTATTTCTCAATCTCTTTATTATCCGAGGTTGTTTGTACGTGATTATCTACTGGGACTTCTTTATCATCCACATCCATGTTTCTTAAAAATGTATTTGAAAACATTTTTTTTACTATTTACTAGAATATGGGTTAAAGTCATTTATACCCTTGTTGACTTTTATAAGTGGTTTATAAAGGAATATTTCCGTCGTTTTCCAAACAAGGTCCTTTTTAACCTTTTCGACAGAATTAAGGTAAGAATGTTTTTTTATTTACTTATACGGTGGGTGTGGCTATTTTCTGCCGTTATAAAATCATCGAAGCTTCCCTTACAAGCTTATATGAATATTTTCAAATAAAATGTTATATTTTGTAGATATATGACTCTTAAATGATTTCAAAATAGAAAGAGATATTTCTCTAAAAAGAGTTTTGATTTTACCTATGTCAACATCTTTTGATGGATTTTAAGCTTATTTGAAGATGATTTATTATGATACAAAACATCTATATTGTATTGAATGTTTTGTGATATGTTTGACTGTGGATGTGTTATTTTTATACCATTCATGGTTTATGGATGATGTATTTACATTTCATATTCTAGTTTTAATATGAATGTTTATATTATGTTTAAACCTTTTCATATGGGAATTCATTGAACTTAATATGTGACGGGTGGAGCCCGCTATAGCTCCTCGATGCATCGGTAGGTCTCATGAGACAAACTAGTGTCTTGGCACAAGTCCTTGAAAAAATCTTATTTGTAGTATTGGCACGAGGCCTTGGCTATGTGGTTATGATAGTCTGGAATTATGCATTCCATCATTACGAAAGTGGTTATTGATATTGCATGTGATTATTCGATTAGTAGAATATCCATGTGAATAAGTAAATGGCATTATTTCATTTTATTTTTTCCATGCTATGTTGAACTTTATGTTTAAAAGGCTTTTTTAGTTATACATTGCCTTAAATGATTATTCTTATTTATGAAATTTTCCCCTATATTGTTATCCTTACTGGGCATTTGAGATCACCCCTTTCAATGTTTTATTTTTCCCCGGATGTGAAGAAGTAATTTATGAATGACCTGTAGGGATAGTATGTGGGGATATGAGTGTGGACTATGAAGAAAATATGTTGTTGTAGTTTTCATTTTTATGATGTAATGTAAGACTTATGAATATATCTAGTGTTTCCAAGGGTACTAAACTAATCGGTCTTTCAAGACTTGATCTTTCTTATGATCATGCCAATGTTATGTAATAATGCACCGACTCTGGATAACTGGGTTTGGGGTGTTACAATGTATATATGTTTATATCATGTCTCAAAGTATGTTATATAATCAAAAAAATTCTTAGTATATATTTAAAATTTTTGTATTGACTTATTTTTTAGGCATGTTTTATGTAAAGGTTAAATATTTTTCCTTAATGGAAGTTATTGTAGTGATATATTTTTATAGTTATTTAATTTTAAGATTCATCATAAATGGATATTCATATTAAATATATAAATTAAAATCAATATTTATTATCATGGAAATATTGGAAATAATTGAATTCGGTTATGTTGTAAGAATATCATTTTTTATATGAAAAATAAATAGTATTTATTCATAATAACTTTTTTTCCATGTATTATAAGATTTTATTCAGACATGAAATTTCTAAATTTTAAGATTTTAATATGATAAAATGAACATTATATTTTATATAATAATTTTGGATTGATGTTTAGAAAAAAAATTATTTTTGATATACGATTTTTTATGAATAGTTAAAATATATTGTTTTTTAAAATACTATATTATTTTTGATATCATAATGATATAAATATTAATAAAATATTATCGAACTTATAAAATTAATATAAATTATGATTTATGTCAATATAATCATGAAAACAATTATTGGTGATAGAGCAATGCTTGGATGACAAATAGAAAGTAATGATTGATGGATTAGATATAAGATTTTGAATATTTAGGTATTTTAAATAATTTCATAACTAATAATGACTAATAATTAATCACATGGAAAAATTATTAATGGTTTATTGAGTTAAATAACAATATAATAATCTAAATTAGAACCCAATGCTTACGTGAGGTAAGAAAAGTTAAAATGTTAATTTAAAAAAATTGAAGACCTAAATGAGAATATATAGTATTATAAATATTTTTATGCTATGATAGTGATGATTAATAAATTATATTTTTATTTTTATTTTATTCATAAATATAAATAATATTATAATTACACAAAATGAATATGCAGTGTCAATGCAGCAGTGGTCCAAGAAGGAGAAAAATAAAAAATTAGTATCTTTAAAATATTTAACATTAAAAAATTTAGGTGACATACAGAAATTCATAATTTTAAGGATAAATATTTTTTATGTAATTATTTAAATTTTAAATGATGAAATGCATATTTATATATATATTTTTAATGTCAAATTATTTTATTAATCATAAAAATAGAATTAAAGGTTATTTAATGATTAAAATGAACTATAAGTTTATAAATAATATTAAAACCATATCTTAAGTAAAATTTAAATTTTTAATTATTGATGTTAGCATCTATTTTAGAGTTATGATCCTCTTTCAGAATTAAAATTACATTCTTTCCCCTTAATGATTGAATATTTTTGAAACTCCGTAGAATATTTCCTATAAAAGGGGACTCATTATAAATATTCTAGAAAACATATAAGAGATATTTTTAGCATTATAGTATGATCAAATGCATATCTAACAATATTTTTACACAATTATAATCCATTTTTCTTAATAAAAGAACTTTTTATGAAGGATTTTGACTCAATCAAAAAAAGGATACTTGAAGATAATGGTAAGAGTTCTCATTTCAATTTACCTTCATTGAGACATGTTTCATATTATGCACCAAATTGTTCTGTATATGGTGTAATTAATAACCCAATTGAATTATCTTATTATAATAAAAGTTTCATTCATGGGATTTACATGTCTATTCCATGATTTATCCATCGTATTATTTTGATTTATTATCAAAGATGTAAGGTGTTTATTAACTCAATTTCTTTTCAATGTGTTATAGATTTTCTTAATTGATATTTTTATTATAATATTATGTGCACTGTAACCTATGATTATTTTATATTTTATATATAATTTATTTATTTATAATTAAATTTATTTCTCATAATATTATCCTTGATATATTCTTACCTTAAATATAGAATTCTTTATATGGGTATTTCATCTCGAATATCCTTTTTTGGGGAATGTTGTGTAATGTACACCAAATTAATTTTATAATATGTATATACATACCCATTAACATATTATAACATTATTATATGTTAATTAATGGTTATTAAATTTCTATTTAATGTTATCTACTTCAAGGGATTTTGGTTCCAATATTACAAAATATGTAATATTTTATTATCCAATCAATCCCCTAATTCAAATTTGGTTATACAAAAATTACTATTTATTGAAATTATATTTTATTTCTCTCTAAAACCCATATATTTTCTTATCCAATTCTTATTTCTAGTTTTTAAAAATCTTATTACAGTTTTACTTCCATTTAGTTAAAAATTAAACTAAAAGGTTTCTTGTATTTTTGTTAGGAATATTTTTCATTCATGAATATATTATTTAAATAAATTAATCGATGTTCATATCTATACATAGAATATTTTTATATTTCATTTTAATTTTTAATTTTGTAATGCCCCGACCCCAGTTTTCTAGAGCTGCTGTATTATTTCAATACATTTTAAGGATTGTAAGGAATCCAAAACTGATGAAATGAGTTGTTTAGTAGTTTTGGAAAACCAGATACATATGTGGGTTTAATATTACAACCTAAAATGAAATAAAACATATAGGTTTTATTGGGAACATAAACAACTCTAAGTTTATCACTGTAGTTCAATTATGTTAAACTTCTTCATGTCCTATGAAAATAAAACATAAGAAAGGGGTGATCTCAAATGCTCAATTAGGGAGATAAACACAATGGAAGATATCATAAACATTAACATTAGGCATGGTGAATAACTAAAACTTGTTCCTTTAAAAAATAAACATGAGCACATTATGGTAGGAAAAAGAGATGAATAAAAGATTATATAATAACGCATAATCATGGATATTCTACTAGTTGAATAACCACATGATATTTCAATTACTAGATTCATAATGTGAAAAATTCTTATTCCAGGCATCATAACCATATTGTCAAGGCCTCATTCCAGGACCTTAAATATCCATTTTGTGAAGGCCAGATGCCAAGACCATAGTTTGTCTCATGAGACAAACCAATGCATTGACGGGCTATAGCAGGACCCACCCATCACCTAATAGGTCCAATTTTTTCCTATTATGAATGGGGATAAACATAAACAACATATACATTTATATTGAAACTAAAATTTGAAATTTAAATAACTTTACTTAGTCATTAAACATAAACACTAACCATTTGAAGTAATATGGTGAATGGTACCAAGAGTGAACATCCACATTCAAAATAATTAGAAACCCTTAAACAAAATATTTTGTAGATGATATCATAATAGATAAATACCAATGAAATTCAAGATTCATCAAAGTATTTTTATATAAATAAAGATACTTTTAAATTAGATAATTGAGAAATTCTTCAAGAAATAATACTTAAACATTCCAAAGTTTCCCACACCACCTTGAAACATTAAAATAATATTACCTTATAATATCATGAGAATAAGGAGACTCTTGATATGATATAACAAGGGTTATTATATACAACACATTAAATTAATAAGTGTTGAATAAGGAATATATACCATAAAAGTTAATGTGAGGTGATAAAAATCTATTTTTCTTTAGAAAGAAGAGTTCTTTTAGAAAAATTGTTTTATTTATTATAAATATAGTTATAAACATATATATCACATAAAGGAAAATTTAAGTACATTTACATTACATTTAAGGTATACATAATGTCCCAATGAAGTGAAATCATGTAAAAAATAGATTTTAATGAGACTTTATAATTAAAACCTTTTAGTGTGGTTTAAGAAATTCATTAAAGATACGTTAAAGCTAAAATGCATGTATGGTTTTATAAAACCATAAATGAACCAAAATAGATTATATTGTTAAAATTTGTTATTTTATAAAGAAAAATCTGGCTTAAAATAGATTATAGAGTTTATTTTAAAATAGGTAATAATTTGAGACGTTCCTTGAATCAGGCTTGCATTTTAGAAGACTTTTTAAACAAATCTTTTAAAAACATTAAATCCTCATAATGTAAATAAGGATGATGATTATTTAACATATATATAAAATTAAAACATAAGTTTTTATGAGTAAATAATAATAATTAAGAAATTCATTGAGCTTAGTATAGAATAAGGGCAACTCCAATGAAAATGGAGGTTCGAGTAGAAAATACTTAAAACATTGTAATAAATTGAATCATATGAACCAAAATTAATAGTTATAAAATGATACATTGAAAATAATGATAATAAATATATTCATGAATTAAACATAAATGGTAAGTATGCATACACCATATAAAAGTAGTATTAGTGAAGACAGAATATCTCACAAAATGGAAGTGAGAGGAAGAAACCCTTAAAAACATTTCTGCGTGGTAACATGTTGTATTATGAGGGATCATGGAGTGGTAAAAGGGTATCCCATAATTTATATATCATAAGGTATGTACGGTGGAGGTTCAACAACATACCCCCTTTTTATGAATTAAAAATAAAATGACACTGCATAGGAGGTATTCTTGAATAAAAGTGAGAGAGAGAATCATTACCTTAAATATGAGGGTGTTCTACGCTTGATATTAACGACCAGAATAACCAAATTAGGTTCATTAATTAACAATAAATGAACCCTTTAAATTTAATTTTGGATAAAACATGCAATGTTGTATTTTATGTTGTTTTTGGATTTAATTTTTTTTAGGATTAGTCAATGTTGAATTAGTAGATTAAATATTGAACAATATAGTTTCAAATAGTGTCATTGTTCACAATGAATGTATTCATAGTTAAAGTATTATAAATATTTTTAGTTATTTTATGTATTCATAACAACCATTTCGGTTTTAATTAAATGACTAAAATAAAGAGGAATAACTTTTTGAAAGGAACTGGCTCAGGCTAGCCTGACATGTCACCTAACATGGCTCAAAACATGTCTACAAGGGAATTCAAAATCCTCACAAGATCATAACATGGTTTGGGTTTCTAAAAATATTAACTTCATAATTATTTCACCCTCATATAACATAAAAATAGATTAGGGATCCCAAAAGGATGGTCCATTAATTTCATGTACATTCCACCAGAAAAATTCATCCAATATTAATAAAAACCCATGAGAGTAAAATGAAGTGAAAATAATAATTGGGAAAATGAACACCATAATATTATTAATGCACATGATCAACGAATAATAATTCAAAAACATATAAATTGAACAATCAACTTATTTAATAGAACAATACATTATCATGACAAAAAACCCCAAACCAACCAGCCAAATCCATAGGAACCCTGGTAACTCAATAAGTCCCATATTAATCACCGATATAACAACCAAAAAACATTAATGGAACAAATTTTAGAGAATAATTCAAACAAAAAACCTGAAATAAAACATAAGAGCTTCATACAACCAGTTGTGTATATGGGGTGTGATATGAACATACAGATTATGATTTCACCACATATTTTTTATTTAATTTCAAAATTAATTTCACAAATGCTAGTTTAAATTATAAAGAATGTATTTATATTTCAAACAAGATTATCAAGAAATAAAATAACAAGTTATGTCAACATTCATAATAAATACTCCCCCTTCTTAGGATAATCAAGGTTTGATTCAAAAAAATTTATAGATCATTTTAAAATCATGAAGAAAGGATATCATATTAAATATTTAGAAAAAAGGAAACCTAAATTCCTCTTAAAAAAATTAATTCCTTTAACACACTTTTAATAATTCATAAATCATATCCATTTTAAACCCCATTTTACCAAACATTCTTCAACATGATTTGAAAAAAAAAACTAAATCCATAAATTAAATTAATATAAACTCAATCATGCACCCAAAATATCCATAATTTATGAAAAAATAAATAATTGAAAAATGGTTTTGTTCAATCAATCAAGACTGGGGGATATAAAAAGTCATAAAGAATCCACAAAAATTCATTATTACAAACAAGGTGACATGGGTGACACCCTAGGATTTTACATGATGGATAAGAGACCTATAATCCTTGTTACGGTCTACAAAAGTGACATAAAGAGAATTGAAAACTCCCTTTCAGCACCCCTTAGTGTCATTGAGTAAAATTTAAACCCTAATTTATGTGATACTCTCCATGGTAACTCACTAGAGTGATCACAAAGAACACGTGTATCATACATCTAAAACGTCTATTAGATAACAATGTTCCCATGTCCAATCAATGTTTTGTTTGGAAATTGATCAAACCAATAATCATCACATGATAAAAATTGAAACACATTAATTAAATCTTATATCTCGCCTCCGACACCCTCACTTAAAACAACTACTTTTCATAGTATATAATTAAATAAATCTAACAAGGATAAAAAAACCACATTTTTCGTAATATATGTATATATATACATCAAGATAGATAAATGGAGTCAATTAACAGTCACACGAGTTTTTCAATAAACATCATAAAACTGAAAATTGGAACATTATACAACAACTATATTATCAATCCAACCCACTTCACACCACCCAAAATAACATTTTCAACATCCTTTAAAATCACTTTGAAAAATTCCTTGAATATAAGAAAATAGCATGTATCAAATAACATAAAACTGGACTCTCATTTTTTGAACCATTAATGAAGTTCAAGTAATTCCTTTATTTCAAGGAATTTTATGTAAAACCCTATTTTCCCATTTAACTCAAAAAAATGGGGTCAAATTCCTAATATCATCCAATCTAATATGACTAATCCTATTGGTAATATTTTATAAACACATATCATTCGAGGTATTCTTTAGAAAACAATAAACCACATTTAACCCATTTACACTGACTGATTCAACATTAAAAACAGTTATAAAATGTACCACAGCAATCACATATATTTTTAGGTTATCAAAACAAGGTATTTAAAACTGTATATTATTCACGCATATCAAATTTAAATGAAATACAAAAAACCCTTAATTCTGATTAAGTGAAACGAATCTAAAATAATTAAAAACTTAATGTCATTTATGGGGATGGATCCAATAAGGCTAGACGATCCTAAATATTTAACAACCAAACCCCTAAGGATAGATCTCCTCGAACCAAAAATAATACCATGAACCCCCTACGTTTCTAGGTTAGAAAAAACCAATAAATAAATATAATATAAATGAAGTAAAATGGAATAACAAAGAAAAATAAGGTATTACATTATAGCAACCTCTTAATATTGCATGCAGTGGCCACAAAAACATGTTGGGTGGTAGGGAGGGACTCCCGTTCAAGAAATGTTGGGTCAATAGAATAATGTCGTTGTGAAAGAGTACAAAAATCCATAAAATCGAAGTAGGATGAATGGGAAATTTCACTATATAGAAAATCCAGTGAACTCATATGGTCAGGATGAATGGTTTAGTAACCAACTCACTAAACAAGTGAGAGCCATTATATAAGAATAAAACATACATAGTTCAACCACATGGTCTCTAAAACATTTTTCCATCTATGAGAAACATACTTCCAAATAATATAGTAGTGTACATGATTTACTCAAATAGTTTCTCATAACTATAATATAATTCATACTATAATGTTTTAATCCCAAAATTAATTTCACTCTTTTACTGGAAATCAAAAGGCTTGATCTAAATCATGCGACGTAGATGCATTATACACCATACAAGAAAAAATATATAAAATTCCATGTTTTAAGGTGATCAAAAACTTCCCCATAAACCTTTTAATAGAATAAATTGTTTATAAAAATGAACTTTCTAGCTTAAAATTTCAAAAAAGTAAAACTACTCAAAAATTATACTAAATATAAAACAAAAATGACATATTGGTGTCCAAATTCATCCCAAAATAAAACATTAAACCACATAAATCCATTAAAAATTATAAATACATTAATTTAAAACCTAAAAACATCTTTTAGAGGAAGTGGGATAGAAAAACACTATTGAGGTCTAGATAGATAGAGATATATAGGGAGACTATGAGGGATAGATTGAATCATAGACCCAACACATGGCTCCTCAAATCCATGAAATAAATCCTTAAACATCATTAAATTTGAACATGATGAATCCATACCAAAACCACTAGTTTACAAGGATATAAGAAAATGGTGACCAATTATAGGACTAAAATCAATTTAGAATTAATCTCATATGGTGAAATTTGAGTCAAAGAGTCCCCAAGTTGAGGAACCAATCCGAGAACCAAAAGGAATGAAATACATAAACCACATTAATAATATGATAATAAATATCAAACTCACAAATAATTAATAGGAAAAAAATTTGCAAATGATAATCAAGAACGGATAACCAAATTCCTCACTTCCCACATCACCAAAATGTGAAAGAATCCCCAGTCGAAGACATTCTCCAATAATGGAATGGAATGAGAAAAACCCATGTGTCACAAAACTAAGTGAATGGGTAATATAGGCCCTTATTCTTGGGTCACTATCTCTAGGATATAGCAACAAGATCTAGGTTGACACTAGAGAGCGCACAATCTCAACTAGTTCCACATTTATCCTAGCTATCCAAACCTATACTCAAGGGCTTCCCATGTCTAAACCGTAGAATCTAAACCATTTAATTCCCCATACCTAACATTATCAAAGGAAAAGATCAAACACCAAGGGAAAAGAACAAACATCATAGATAATAAATCATAAATGGGGAACCATAACAGAACCAAGGAATACATCCATTAGAATTACCTCAAATCGTCAACCCACACTAAAACTAATGAGAATAAAACCTAAAATAATTAATAACCCAAGACTTATTGACTCTATTCATTCTCTATAATATATAGAGATGTTATAAACCCTTCACAACCTAAAAATAATCTTGGTCAATAAGGAATGAAGAGTTATCAATCAAGAAGACCAAAAAATGTAGGTTCTAGCTCCACCACTCCATTTGGGGTCTAGGAAGAGTTAATTTAATGTCTCATAATTTCCAAGTAATTTTTTTAATTATATGGAATTATTTTGAGACTAAACGCTCTCACAAAATTGATTATGATGTCAGGTGTGCCTAAAACGGAATTTTGAACTTTTTTATGTTCATTTAAGTAGACATGTGAGTAGGTTTTTATGACATTTGAACTGGATCTTGGAACAAAAATATGGGGGCACCGATGAACTACAAATTCTATGTTTCACCTAAAAAGTGCTTAACTTCAACCGACAAGGTCCGAACGGAAAAGTTAATTTTCAGACCTTTCAGAGAAAATAAAATAACTTTAAAAATATATTTTATTTATTTTCCTCAACTGACAAGTGGAGACGCTGCGATGTGGAGATGACGTGACGATAGGGAAAATTAATGGAGATCTTTAAATTCTCTTTAACAAACAGCTTAACGATACTTCAATTACACTTATCATCAACTCTATTTCATAAATGAAGCATTGTAGTGACATGACATCACTGCATAAAAGAAACATTACGACATGTTTTTTTAATAGTATGAAACATTGGTGGACCGAGTATTAAACTGTGAGGTTTCTTTGATGAAACTATGATAGATTACCTCCCAAATGAAGAATGATGAATGCCGATGGGATATCATCAAATTCAACATATCTCAATGAATGACAAACTTCATCTCCCTCTTTGACCCTTGAGGAAGAAGCACTATGGAAATGAACGTCAATGAGGTAGGGTTTTTTATGAAGAATTACTCATCCTTTTTTTCTAAACGACAAATGTGGATCAGCCTATGAACATTATTATCCATGGGTTTCTCGTTCTTGGGGGTGGTTACTCTATTTGGGATTAAACATTGGGACTGAATTATCATGGATTGAACTTCTTCCCTGAACCTCCCCGCCCAGTTTTAAAACATCCAATGTGGACGGAGTGGGCTAAAACGAATGAGTCATGAACCCCTCTTTAGGTGCACTCATTGTGAACACATTTTCCAAGATGGTGGAAAGGTGCATCAGAGACCATCATGATGATGGTGAAACCCTACGGAGCCCATAGGTCCAGATGGACCGAGAAACGGACCACCGGAGAAACTCTAGTTCCCTCAAAAGGAACTGCTGGCACCAATGGAAGAATGAAATGGCCCACAACAGCGTCCATGGATGGATGGAAGTGCCGCACCCATAAGCTCTCCACAGCGGTATGGAAGAGTGGTGCCGACCGGCGCCGCCTGGAGGAGGCGGCCCATGTGTGGGCCACCCTGGCGACATGGCGAGCTACAGTCGTTCAACCATGGCAGAGAGGAGGTAGTGGCCAATTATCCACAATCGGGGATGTATGTGGGATCAGGAGGGCACTTCATAATAGGAGCATCCCACTCCTTGTGGGACGCATTCAGAAAGAGGATAGGATGCAACAGCGGTGGTGGTTGTAGCATCATGGGATCACACCACTGGCCGCACGTGCGGCCAGGATTCAACTACAAAATCGCACCCCCACCCAGCGGTTCGGTCCCACACCCAATGGGTCGGTCCTAATGCAGTGGGCCGAACCCTTACCTAGTGGGCCAGCCAGATGATAGTGTGTCACCAGGAGACCCCTTAGGCAGGACCCTCAGCCTAACTGGACTGAGTCCACTAAGGACCACTAAGCCTAGCCCACTAGACAGGTCAGACAAGACCAACCTAGACCCCAACTGGGTCAATTCGAGTTAGCTAAATTAAACTGGGTATATGGGACCCCAGGCTGGCTTCGTCAGGTTGGTTCGACCGGGTTGAACTGAGACCAGATGCAACTGGCCCCTGTTTACTAAACTGCTAAAACATGCAACTGGAAGTTCGGTTGATAAGCCATTTGCGACATTGGGACCCTCTCAATAAGGCAGATCTTTTTGAATTCTCTATGGATACTTTCATGTTATTTAAGATGAAACTGATGGCTGAAGAAGAGGTTCTCCAAAGTGATATACGTATGAAATCATACGTTTGTCTATGAATTAAAGACTACTGACAAGAGACTCTGTGTGACTCGACTATGGCCCAATGGGAAGCACCTCTATATGACTTTGAACGCCCATGACGGTGGTGAGATAGTGTGACTCAGTAGACCAATGATATGTTACGGGGAGGAGTACCTCAGTTGTCCGAGGTGGGAAGTACCTATGTGCGACTATACTGGACCACAGTGGGAGGAAGACTTTGTGACTCGGCATACCCATGGTAATCATCAAGGATGAGTAACACAGTAGTCTATGGTTAGTGGGAAGAGTATTATTAGTGACTCGGAATGCCCATTATACTCATGGTGAAGGAGTTCTCTGGAATCTGAGTTGTTCATTGATGTGACTTATGATTCTCCTATCTCTTCCGAATATGTAAACCTTTTGTGAGTCATCCCATGCTTCTTGGTTGTGATTCATGATCTTTCCTTGTGCCCTTTCTTCAATATTTTCTTTGATGATTACCATTTGGTCTTTCATTTGTGTTTTGGTGTCCCCTAATGTGTATTTTGTTACTCACCCCTGCACGGGCTTCTCCCGTACATGTTGTGTCTGGTGAAGATGGCAGACTCCTCAACGGAGGACTTGGTGGCCTAGGACCAGGTGCGGGCCGGTGAGATCAGGAAAGCAGGAAATTATGCTTTGGCTTCTAGTAGTTACACTACTCTTAACATCACATGGGGTGCTCAATAGATGGTTCCTTGAGTCCCTTTTTACATTGCTATTTTTAGTTCTCTTTTTGGGTTGTATTCTGGCCCACTTATTTTCAGTTGTACTTGTACTCACCAGTTATTTCAGTATTCTTTTTCCCCTTTCAGTTTGTGGGACATGGTTGGTCATGTGTGTACATATAGGTGCTCAGGAAAATGCCTCCCACTTGTAGGTTGATTCTATTGACACTAGATTCCAGCCCCTGTCCTTCATGAGGCGGGTTTGGAGTAGTCACGGAACGAGCCCTGGGGTACGGGTCGTGACAAAGTTGTATCAGATGGCGGTCAGTTCAACCTCTAAGACTAAGTGCCTATTGTTTTGTTTTTGGGGAAACAGTGTTAAGTATTTTGAGTACTAATTTAAGATTCGGGGTGTTCAGTGTTGGTGTGGTGGCTGATATATCCATACACCCAGACCTTGAATCCTAATTTTCATCTCTAAACATGAAAACACTATTTTCATAAGTGTCTCCTTGTTATCATTTTGAATAACAATCATCTCACTAGGTATAACCTCTTAACCATGGTACATCTTGATCTATATCAAGATTCCTCCACTCAGACAGCCAACTAGACTTCACATACATGTTAATGTGGACATTCTACCTTGTGATGAGGTGTCGGTTTAAGGACTAGTGTTAGAGATGGCCCCATCGGGTGATGCATTGGTGTTTCCATCACCAATGGATCAGAAGTTATTATGGGTGGTACTGGTAGAGGACATGTGTAGGCTCATCTCCTTGCATGAGTTCCAGAGACAGAGACCTCCCAAGATCAGGGGAGAGAAAGATCCTCGGGTTACTAATGAATAGTTGGAGGCAGTGGTGTAGGTCTTCCTCTTAGTGAGGACACTGCTTGACCAGATGGTGATCTTTGGAGTGAGTCTTCTTCTGGACTCTATACGGAGATGGTGGAGTCTGACAATTTAGACTCATGATGAGGTGACCATCACCTAGAAAGACTTTGAACATCTTTTCCTGTAAGATTATTTCCCCATGACCTTACGCTCTATACACATACAGGAGATGTTTCACCTTTTTTAGGGTATCATGATTGTGGTTGAGTATTCAGCGGGGTTAAATGAGCTTTCACACTTCTAAGCATTCGAGACCCTTTTTAAGGTCTCAAGACTTTGAACAACAACTCAAGTGGGAGATAAGGGAATCGATGGTGTCTCTCAGCATCCCTACCCAGGCCAGGGTGCCTGAGCAAGTCCTTCATCTTGATAGATTCTTGATGGAGTAGGTGCCAACATCCGGAGATACCAGTAGATCCTAGGTGGCGAAGTCTTCAACAGGCAGAAGAGAGCTAACACGAGGTCCCAAGCATGCTATGAATTTCAGGGGCCGATCCTAGGACTCATAGTCGATAGTTCGGGGCCCCCAGACCATAGGGAGTCAGCTGGGATCTAGGATTTTGTTTTCATGCGAATGGTAAGGAATCATGAAATGTGAATTCCTGACCCGCCATATAGATGACCAGAAAAAGGATGAGGTACCACCAAGATAGAGAAAGAATTTAGGGTGAGGAAGTCTGTAGGGCAGCAGATATGGAATGAGAGCATGCTAAGAAGAATATGGTGGTGGCAATGGTTTGATATACAACCACCACCCCCCAAAGGTGTCACGAACCGAATCTGGTCCCGACAATTAATGACACCAAACCCAGCCCATGGCAAGGCCCGAATGGGTGTTCCCTATCCCCACGGGCTGGCACAAGTGCCTGGTTATCAATTATCTTGGTTTTGGAATGATTTACCTGAATATGTATACATAAAACATCAAAAATATTTGATAAAATGAATCTGAAAAATTCATTCAATCATGGTTTATAAAAAAAATCCAGGACTAAATACATAAGATCAAATGAAGTAAAAAAGGTCCAAAGACACAATGAAATAGCAACACAACATCCCCATGGACTCCACATGACAAGGGGTCCTCACCCCAAAGCCGTCTCCACAACTCCATCCCAAGGATGGGGACTAACACCCTGAGCCGCCATCACCATTAGCCCTTCCTTTACCTGATTCAAACATTACCAAGTCTACTTACACCCAAGAGGTGTAAGTAGGGTTTCAGCCTAATCCCAATAGGATCCCACCTAATGATTCGAAATTGAATGCAATACAATGTAAAAAACAAGCATATTTAATATGCAAAAAAAATTAGTGATAAAATCTAAGAAATGCAACTTTTAATTTAAAATAGTTTTCAAGATAAAATTTTCAGAATTTTCAGACATTTAAATAGACATGTGAGCTACTATAAAGTACTTTCAAAAACACCCCAATAAAAGGCTAAATACCACAAATACAATGAGCACCAAAACTGGGAACACCCCTAGGAAACTAGATAGTCTCGGGCCCTATGTACCTCTTACCTTGGTGTAAAGTATCCAAGTCACAATCATTTCATGTGCATGATCCACTAGTAGGGAATATTCCCATAACCTAGTGGTCACCAAATATCATCCACATAGTTTAGTTATAGTTTTTGTTATCCATTTTCTCAGTGAAACAGGGACACAACCCATCTGGTCCACTAGCCGTACTAGTACATATCCGCCCAACTAAGTTCCTAGGAATCCCCTTTTGTGCTAAAATAATTTCAGCAACTACACACATTATTTTGACTATAAAATATCACTACTGGTCACAAACTAACAATACAGTAGCTACAAATATTTTATACCATTTAATACACACAATAAAATATTTTGATTTTTAATAAAACAACCCCTCAAAATAACACACTGTTTTGCACCCAAAACTCTTTAAAATATCCACTTTGCACACTATGTGAACTTTTTTAAGTCATAAAAACAAAATTTCAGTTCAATAATCTTTAATGAATCCAACAACTCATTTATGGGGAATCCCAATGTGAACCATGAAGTTATATCTTTTAAAAACCACAATTATCACACAAACATGACACTTAAAGCCCATTTGCTTCCCAAACACCATTTAAACAAACATTCACAGAAAAAAGAAAAATAATAATCTTTCAAAACGTTATTTTCAGTCCTAATAATGTTCAATAAAATCAACTAAGAAATTATAGGTCATCCCAAAATGAACCAATAAAAGATTTGTGTGAAAAACCCCCAATTTCCCCAAAAATTAAAACTTAAAATTTATTTGCATTATAAATGCAACTAAAACCAATTTTAACAATAACATTAAAATGAAATAATCATTAAACTACCATGAAAGCAGCAAGATAATTCAAAAAAAATTCACACACAATGGAATCACCTACCAATGTAACAAAAACCCTTGAATCTCCGTGTGAAAATCAAATTGCACCCCCGCTGCCCCAAGAGAGACCTAGATCAAACCTAAAACCAGAAGAATTGGCCATGATAGCCCAAAGATAAGCCATAGGATCCAAAACCTAGTTTTTTTAAATTAATAAACTCAATGATAAGAGATGAAACACTAAGAACAATGAATGAAACCTATAGTAATTTGAAAGAGGAAAGAAAAAGGACTCATTTACTTGAAGTATCTTGAAGTAATCACTACAAAACACCAGTATATAAAATTTAAAACAGACAAAATTCAGGGTTCGTTCAAACAAGATATACTATATCATTTAAGAACTGAAATGGAGGAAAAATATTGATAATTTAGAGAGTTATGAAATAAAGACGTTACCTCTTCAAATCTGGAGGATTTGAGGTAGCCTACGAAGTTCTACACCAAATCATGTTTAACCAGAGATCCAAAGAGGGGGAAGAGTGTTCAGATGCATGGCTCGGTTCAATGGTCTTGGATGAGACTTGGAATCACATAAAAATCCCCACAATTTAATATATTATAACATTATAAAAATTAATTTTTAAAACAGTAATTGGGCTTTCCGGCATGCCCAACCCCTTAGATAAAAACCCACATAAACCTTGGTTATTGATTTCTAAAGGCTCCAAATTGAATTTTTGGAGTTAATTGGTTAGATGAGGCCACGTAGGAAATTGAATGGGTGAAAAATGTAGAAAAATGAAAAAGTTATAATAGAAACAAATTTTATTTTTCAATCTGGAATTGGGCTCACGGTTTGGCCCAATTCATCAAAAAACTCATCTATTCCTCCACAAAACCTTGGGAAACCCCCAAAACAAAGAAAGGATGTTAATTAAATGAAAAATAACTTTAAAAAATTTCATGTATTTGACACTAGGTGGTGTAACCAGACATCAAGGAACAAGCAGACATGGGTGAGCTCTACATCAGGCAGTAGAGCCTTATGACCACAGTGCTCTAGAGATGAACCGATGAACGATCTGTATCTTCTCACCCCTAGATGCAGTTCTTATAGACATAGGTTCTAGTCACTATTTCATTTCCATGACACTTTTTCAAATCATTTAGATTTTAGTGGAGTCATTGGATCTATTCTTACAGCTTGAGACTTCTACGGCCGGGGATTCAACGATTACACACTGGTGCTGGAAGTGTGATCTTACTCTATGAGGCGGGAGCTTCGATTGGGATATCCTAGTAGTGCCGTTAAGGCCTAACATTTTACTCTTGAATATTTAATGTTTATCTATAGATAATTCTCATATATACTATTTTAGGTTTACAATGCGGTCTTTCTGTGGAGATGGGACCAGGTTTTCCTTAACCAGTGAGAAGGAAAGCACTGCGGCATATGACAAACTTTCTTAGAAAAGGGTGAAATATCTCACTCACCAGTTTTCAAGCCTCACCCTTAGTGTAGTGTATGAGAGGATCCCATGATTTCCAGTAGTGGTGGATGAGTACAAGGATTTTTATCTTGAAGATGTTTTGGGAACACCTCTCCATTGAGAGGTCGACTTTTTCATCAACATGCACCCGAGGATGGAACCGATATGCACACCAGCCTGTCGGATGGCTCCCGCGGAGCTTCGCTAGCTGAGGGTACTACTAGAGGTCTCTTAGAATATGGGGTTTGTAAGGCCCATCATTTCCCCATGGTCTACCCCAGTGATGTTTACCAAGAAAGCATACAAGAGTTTGAGGTTGTGCATAGACTTTTGGTGCCTGTTTCAATTAACTATGAAGAACAAGTATCCACATCCTAGAATTGAAGACATATTCGATCGGCTGTAGGGAGTGAAGTGGTTATCTAAGATATACCTCATATTAGGCTATAACCATATTTGTGTACGGGGTGAGGAAGTACCAAAGGCAGCCTTTAGGTGCTGGTATGTCCACTATAAGTTCTCGGTGATGCCTTTCAACATGAAAAACTCCCCAAATATGTTCAGGGGACTCATGAATAGGTTTTTCCATCCATACCTTTAATGGTTTGTTTTAGTCTTCATTTACAACATCTTGGTGTACTTGATGTCAAAGGAGGATAATTCTATACAACTACGGATAGTCTTGGATACACATTGAGAGCACCATCTTTATGGTCAGGTGGTTACTATCGTAGTTTCATTCCTAACTTTTCCATAGTGGAAGCTCCCTTATCGGTTTCAAAATGGAAGGGGAAACCCTTTGTATAGATGGTGAAATGCCAGCAGAGTTTCCAAGAGCTGAGGTGCATACTAACTAGTGCCCCCCCCATCTTGAGACTATCAAAGGAGGGTGTTGAGTATATAGTTTAATGTGACACATTAGTGACCTGTCTATGTTGTGTCCTACTGTAGGAACAAGGGGTGATCACCTATGGCTCACGAAATATGAGGTAGCATGAGTAAGACTACGAGACCAATGAACTGGAGTTAGCAATAGCGGTATTTTCCATGAATATATTGTGACATAACTTGATGGGTTAAAGGTTTACATTTTACTCCAACCACAAGAGTCTTAAGCATATCTTCTCCTAGAAGAACCTGAACCTGAGACAATGATGGTGGCCAGAGTTTTTCCAGGATTAGGACTTTTAGATATTATATCGTACTAGGAAGGGTAACGTGGTAGCAGACACGCTTAAAACACATATCAGTTTGCAACTGTTGAGGGACGTGACAAAGCAGCTAGCTGCAATGCAGATATCCTTTGTGGATGATGATGGAGCATTATAACATTCATCAATGACTATTGATTGCCCACTCTTACAGAAAATGAGGAAGGAACAATTGGTGTATGTTGACTAAGAGGCACGACATAATCACTTTTTTAAAGGAATTCTCCTGATGGATTTTTGATAGGTGGGGATAACATCATCCTTTTCAGAGTGTGCACCATAGTACAATTGGTGTTTTAGGAAGAGATGTTGAGTAAGTTCCATACATCCTCTTTGGAGGAAAATCCTGGAGTGGCGAATATGTATTGGGACCTCCGATGTCAGTATTTGTGGCTAGGAACAAAGAATTAAGTGGCCGAGTTTGTCTCACGATTCCTCACTTGTCAGTAAGTAAAGGTCGAGCATCATGTTCTAGTAGGCTTGGCTCAAAAACTTCAGGCACTAGAGTAGAAATGGGATGATATCTAGATGTACATAGTGACGGGGTTACCACGTACATCCAAAGGGCATGATTATATCTGGGTGATCGTTGACCGACTCACAATGTCAACTCACTTCCTACCCATACGGGATAAGGGACCGATATAGGGATTAGGACACCTCTACATCCAAGATATTATACGACTTCACGGAGTTCCTTAAATGATCATCTCAGACAGTGATGCATGCTATACATCCTAGTTATGGAAGTCATTATAGGAGGCATTCAGGTCTTAGTTGCATTTGAGCACAACTTTTCATCCACGAAAGTATAGTCAGATGGAGTGGACCATACCGACCCTGGAAGACATGCTTCATGCTTGTGTCCTACAATTTGGTTGTGGTTGGGTGGACAACCTTCCATCGGGGGAGTTTTCATACAAAACAGCTATCACTCCACCATTGACATCGCACTATTTTATGCCTTTTAATAAAAGCCTTGCAGATTACCCCAATGCTAGAAAGACCCAGGGGAATCGACACGCTTGGGTTTGAGTTAGTACGGGCTACCACTAACACTTATACAAAATAAGGCTATAGCCACGGTTTGGAACTGTGTCTATAGGTGAAAAAACCATGGCTATAGGTTATAGCCACGGTTTCATAAACCATGGATGGTATTGGCGTGTATTTAGGGAAAAACCTATAGCCATGGTTCAAACCGTGGATATATCCATATAGCCACGGTTTCAACCGTGGATATATCCCTATAGACACGGTTTGAACCGTGGATATATCCTTATAGACATGGTTTGAACCGCGGAAACACCCTATAACCATGGTTTTCAAACTGTGGAAGAATCCTATGTCATGCAATATAGATAGCCACGGTTTTAAAACCATGGTTACAGGCCTTTTTCCACGGCTTTAAACCTTGGTTATAACCATATATCCACGGTTTAAAACAGTGGCTATATGTCTCCACATTCCATAAAAAAACATACCCACCCCTGCACACACACCATGCCCACTGCACCCCCCTGCACACACACCCTACCCCCTGCACTTCCCCCCCCCCATCCCATTGCACTTCCACCCTGCCCCCTACACCCCTCCTCCCTTTCCCAGCACTCCTCATGCCCACATCACTTCCCCCACTGCACACACACCCTTCCAACTCTACTTCCCCCCTCCCCATCCCACTGCACTTCCCCCCTGCCCCACCCCAGCCCACTGCACTTCCCCTACCCCTTTTCCCCCTACTCCCCCCCCCTTTCCCCAGCACACCCCCTGCCCCCTCACCATGTCCCCCTACACAAACCCCAGTGCCCACTACACTTCCCCCACCATCGCACTTTACACCCCCCCTTGACCCCCTCCCCTCCCCCCTCCCCAAGAAAACCACCCCTTCCCCCTCACCCTGTCCCCTGCACACCCCCTACCCCCTTCCCTGCCCCCCCCTGCACACACACCCTGCCCACTGCACTTCCCCCCCAGCCCACTACACTTCCCCCCTGCCGCTTCCCCCCTACACACACCCACTGCACCCCCCCCCCCCATCCCACTGCACACCCCCTGCCCCCATGCACTTCCCCTCCCCCCAGCCCACTGCACTCCCCCACCCAGCCCACTACACACCCCCTACCACCCTGCACATCCTCTCCCCACCCATCCCACTGCACTCCCCCCCCAGCCAACTTCACTTCCCCCCTGCACATACCCACTGCACCCCCCAGCCCACTGCACACCCCCCTGCACCCTACCCTTGCACCATGCAAAAGAACCAAGCACACCCCTATGCCCCTTGCCCCTCCCCCCTTGGAACCTGGTTAAAAGACTTTTGAAGAACAATAACACATTATGATCATGTACTATAATTGTAGGATGGATGATTTTAATGACCAGGAGTCAATTGATTTTCCCCCATTAGTTACCATATCATCTCATATCGGCCAGGGGAAGGTTAGTATAGAATTTTACCATGTGTTTAATGTGATGCGGGAACAACTAGAAAGTGGTAATCTGACACTTGAGTGTTCCTTGTTTGATGATGACGTGTTACAATTTTATAAGAGTTATAGTCCTTGAATCATTTGGTGAATAGTTTATTAGAGACTATCATTCCTCTGTGGTTTCTAAATCCTAGAGAGACAAATATGGGTGATGAATTCTGGTGCCTCTTTTAGTGGCCATGGACCTAGTAGAAAATATAGGACTTTTTTATATCTGTGAAGACAAATACCATCATGGATTTCCCTTAAGAATTATATCAGAGAGAGATTCACATATTATTGCATGATTTTTGGAAAGGGTTTAATATGACCTTAGAGAATCATCTAATATCGAGCAAAACATACCATCAATATATAGACAGACACTAAGAGTAGATGATACATATATTGGAGGATATACTTAAATATTTTGTTCAATACATCGAGGGATCCTGGGTTTAATATTACCTTATGGAATCATCTAATATTGATTGAGAGATGCGATAACACACCAGCGAGTGAAACCATGAAATTTCAAGAAAATTCTTCTAGAGGAGAACAGACTTGTGTTTTTCATGGGGTTGGATGCAGTGAGCTGAAAAACGCATTGAGATCATTTTTCAAAATCCTATTAACAGGTTGATAGACCATTGGAAGATAAATCTCATTTGAAAATTCATATGGTTAGGAGCACCATTATGTTTAGTTGAGGGGTGAACCCCCTATCTAGAAAATTTCCAGCTGTGAACCTCAGTTCAAGCCATTAAATTCCCATGGGTATGGATTCATGGTGTGAAACCCCTAGTCACACTGTTAATCATGCCGAGGTGGATTTATTTTAATAAGTTAAATTCTATCTATTTCTGGGTCAAGTGTTTCACAATGATGAGACTGAAGAAAGTATCAATTTTTCAAAGCCAGTTGTTTGTGTTTGATGAAATGAAAACAAATATTTTCTTTATGTTGTAGATTTTTATGAGAATTCTCCATTGATATTTTCTCAAAATGAGGACACTATCTTCTATAAAGTGAAGGAAATTTCATTTTCTACTATTGAGTTGGCTGAAACATTCTACTAGTCCACATTAAAGGCTTAGGGAAATCATGTAAAACAGGTGAAAATGTCATTATAAAGAGCCACAACCAATTTGAATAGCATATACACATTATATAATAATGAAAACAAGTTTTTAAAATACTCAAGAAATTATAGAATTCAAATTAAAGGGTTAGGCAGAAGAAACTTACCTCAACCTCAAGGCGCTGCTTTTGACGACAACTCAAATCTTCCTTTTTTTCCATCTGAACGCATATGCAACTTCACATATATATAAGAACACCTATCCCAAATATATATATTCATACTATCATGAGTTAATATATATAAAGTGGGAACATATATACATATATATATATATGTGCCTACCAATGCATACTCATATAAGCCTTCATCAACGACAACTCGAATCCACCTGCACCCCCACTGCCCCCCAGCCATCACCAGTCCCCCTACACCAGTCCCCCCCCCACCTCCCCACCCCAAAACACCCCCACCCCACTACCCCCCAGCTAGTACTAGTCCCCCAGCACCACACCCCCTAGCCCCCAAGCACCCCCCCTCCTGCACCAGCCACAGCCCCAACACCCCCCCCCACTACCCCCCCCCCCCACACCCCCACTCCACCCCACCACTCCCCCCACACCCACCCCAAAACACCCCCACCCCACTTCACCACTCCCCCCAATCCCTCACCATCCCTCATCACCCCCCCCCCACCCACCTGAACCCCCACCCCCCACCTGCACTCCCCCAGCCCCCCCCCCCCCTACACCACTCCCCCCAACCCCCACCCCCCCCCCCCCTCCTGCACCTGTATTACCCTTCTTCTTCTAGTATATCTTTTGTATTATTTAGAATACCATTATTTAGAATTCAGTATTACTCTTCTTCTTCTAGGATATCTTTAATTAAATGAATTCTACGATTCCTTTCTTGAATTGATTCCAATTGTTACTTTAGCTCACTTCCATCGGTCATGACGTTAGTGGACAATTTTAAATGGTACATGATCTGGACTACTCTTCCATAGTGTAGGCAATTCATCTCTATTTCAACATCCTCTTCACTTCCATCAGTCAGGACGTTATTATGCCAACATTCACTATACTTTTGTCCAAATGTCTAGTATCACTATTATTGAAAAATAAGTCACCTTGTCTTTCTATTTTTTTAGTATATCTAGTTTTTATTGCTTTCCATTTTTGGACAACAACAATATTATCTTGAGATTTATTTAGAGATCAATGTATTTTATTCATGATCATAGCCAAATTGGATGATATTGATGGATTCTTATTATTTAATTACCCCAATATTTGTACAGAATTTGTTTTTAAACAATGGGTAATAGATAAATATGCATGAGTAACAATGGATTTATCAGGATAGTCTGTCACATTCCTCCATGAGCTTACAGTGAAAAAAATAGTGGATCAATTAAAATTATTTTGACACAATTATGAGTCTTTTTTTAGTAATCTTATCATTATTAGTTTGTGTGGTATCTACTCTTATTTTCCTAAAAACATGTAATGATTCAACTTGGGTGACTTCTTGATTTAAGATCGCTATCATATTTTAATTGAGTGTGGTCACTATAATGGAGCATTATCATCTAAGAATGTGTTAAAAAATGGATAATGAATACCACTGATGATGAAAAATGGAAGAAAACTAACTTTGGAAAAATTTTAAAAAAATGAAGTTGGAAACACTATTCCCAAGAGGTTTTTAAAGAAGCCAGATCATAAATCCTTGGGTAATAAACCTAATAATTATAAGAAAAGTGATAAATAAAAAAGGATCAGTTCTTCTATCCTAGAAGAAGGAGAAAAACTTAGATTCAAGACAACAAGCCTTGATTGTATGTGAGAATAGAGGCTAGAAATAGCATAATGGATGATTTGTCCAAGGAAAATACAAATGAATTTGGAAGGGGGCTGGTGTGGGATGGATGTGATTGGAGGAGGCCCAAATCACGACATTACCATGGCGTGAACGCGGTGTGACCATGGTGTGACCGCAGCGTGTTGGCCCCGTCCAGTGACATATGCGGGGCAGCATCTTCTGGCCAGGAGCGAAGGTAGCGGGAGGAGGCTAAAATGATGGTGGAAGGGGGCTGGTTGCAGGTGCTGGGGGGATGGTGAGGGCTGATTCGAAGGTGGCAGGGGGGATGTTGCGGGATGGAATGTTGGTGGCAGTGGGCTGAAATGAATGTGGAAGGGGGGTGGTGTGGGCTGGATGTGGCTCGAGGAGGGCCAAATCACGACATTACCACAGCGTGACCACAGTGTGACTGCGGCATGACCGCGGTGTGTTGGCCCGATCTAGCGACATCTGTGGGGCAGTATCTTTTGGCCAGGAGTGAAGGGAGCTGAAGGAGGCTGAAATGCTGGTGGAAGGGGGCTGGTTGCAGGTGCTGGGGGGATGGTGTGGGCTGATTCGATGGTGGCAGGGGGCTGTTGTGGGCTCGAATGATGGTGGCAGCGGGATGAAATGAAGGTGGAAGGGGGTGGTGTGGGATGGATATGGCTGGAGCAGGACCAAATCACGGCATTACGATAGTGTGACCGCGGCGAGACTGCGTCATGACCGTGACGTGTTGGCCCAGTCCAGCAACATCTGTGGTGTAGAATCTTCCGTCCATGTGCGAAGGGAGCGGAAGGAGGCTGGGAAACATTCCGGTCGTCACCTCGTTGGAAAATGATAGAACAGATCAACTATTTAATATGATATAACAAGGGATTGCTAGTTAAGGTTGTAGAGAGTGGCACAATGATGCAATGTCTAAAGGGTAACAAAACGACGGAAAAGAATCATACACCCTACACAAACCATTTACAAATTCACTCACTTTTCCTAAACAGGGAAATTTTATTTATAATATTCAAAGCGTTAAAATGAAAGTGTCATTGTCCAGGAATATGCCTACTTGGGCAATGTCATTTGAGTTAAGAGAGTATGATAATATAGTTTATATTATTCAAAGAAAACAAAAACTGACTAGCCACAAAAGAAACATCAACAAGAGACATATGAAAGACTCAAACCAAATCTAAACATGATACAAATAACTATAACTACTCTTTGGTTTAGAAGATAGTGCACCTCCATTGGAGGGGTTTTATTATAAAATCATGGCATTTCATTATCACACAATTGATTTAATTATATTTAACATTTATTCTAAAACTCATTCAGCACAAATCAAATGCAATAATTTATCAACTAGATCAACATAACTATCACTGTAAGTTTTTGCAGACAGCGCACCTCCGTTGGAGGGGTTTTATTATAAAAACATGAATTTATTTATTAAATGAAAAAATTATATTAAATAACACTTATTCAAGATATGAAATTCAATATAATTAAGCATAATTAAGAAAAATGATAAATTCAATTTAAATCATTTTTGAATTATAGAGGCTAGAAGAGGGATCCTATCTCAAGGTGGAACCAAACCGTCCACTTTGGCACTTATAGCTTTCTATCTAAAAGTTGATGCTCCCCCACTGGGTATACGCACCTTCACACACATGCAAGGAAACCTATCCCCTATGCACACACCCACATGGCCTTGAGCATGTGCAAGGGGATCCTTGCACATATGCTTATATGCATATACAAGTTTCCACTCACCTACGTATGCATATATATATATATGGGCACACATAGCCTCATACATGCATAATCACTACCATGGTTAACTATACACATAACGGGGGCACCAACATTCATGTAATTTCTTACCTATACACATGCAGGTGAGTCACCCTTAACTAGGCTACTCAAAACCAACGAATAGGGATCAACGTGCTACACTAAGGATATTAGGAACATTAAAACACATAAAGATTTCTACATGACCAGTGTGAAACCAACCAATGGCATTAAATACTTTCCTCAATTTGGAGAACCAAATCCACCCGCACCAACACGAAATGATCCAACGCCCTACTGAAAACATAATATGGAGTCATAAACACCAAAATTCACAAATACATGAGGTGAGGGACAAGTATTAACCATATAATCTTACCTCGGATAAAAGTCGGCGGACTGAATCAATCTGAACCCCATTTGCCCCCTTCACAGAATCTAAATACCCTTTGTCCACAGAAAGATGTAAAAGACCTAAATGGCCAATGCGATAAAGAAAATAAAATAAAAAATAAACTAAAACATACCTGTCTAAAACATTATATATTTCATAACATTTTCATTTTAAAATTATAACACTCCAAGAGAGGGCCTCCACGTAGGAAAACCTGATAAATGATAACAAACACTTCCAAATAAATAAATAATCCCTAAAATGTATTTAAATCCAAAAAATAAATTGCATATCAACCAAAATAAAGCACCACAAGAAAGGTCTCTTAAAATAAAATGAAATTAACATTGTTTAAAATATTTTAGAATGTGACATGACATATTTTTAGTCTTTGATGTTAAAATTCCAAAACATTTAATAAGTAGCATGTTTTAATTTCATAAAACAGCCCCGAAACTAAATCAATATTTCATATAAATTCAAATAATTTAAAAACATTATACCCACATAGAGTAGTATTTTATTATTTTAATCAAGAATTAGATATTATGGAATCATAACCTTTCAATAATACCTTTTTCAATCACCTTCCAGAATTCAGATTTTGATGAAGTGACAATTGTAGAAGATTCTTCAAAACCTTATCTGCTTTTCTAGCCTTCAAGGAGATACTGCAGTTTTCAAAATTAATAATGATCAAATTTTGAATAGTACTAAGTGTTCGATCAATTTCAAGATAAATATCTTCACCTTACTTTCCCTCTTCTAATTCTTCTTCTTATTTAGTGAAACCAATCTGCACTAGATATTCAGATCTGTTGGATGGTACAGATTCAATGGAATGTAAATATTACATGACTACATAAACATATGGTTATTTACTGGGGAGGTGAAAGTAGGTTTGATAGGTTATACATCATTTTTTATATTTTTTGAAGTCATTTTATGTTTCTCAGTTGAGAAACCTTAAAAATACTCATCTAACTCCCTAATTCTACATAACTGGTAATATATTTAGAGTGCGCAAGGGGAGAAGGAGCTAAATCCTTCTCTAAATTTATGGTTACCATCTTCATTTCAAGAGTAGTAGTATTATTAGATATTACAGTGAAGTGATTAATAGATCTCATAGTAGCATGATTTAATGAAGTTTTAATGGTTGGGTCTGTATGATTCAAATTACAAAGAATTAGAGAACTAATGACCTAAACACTATAAGAAGGTTGTGATCCATAAAAAGAGTATAAAGTAGAAGAAGAAGTTGTAACTGGATCCTTTTTTTTCTCCACCCCGGTATCCTCAAAAGAGCCAAGCCACACTCATAGGATGACGTAATGTTATACATAAAAAATGCAACATGTGATACCAACTCATAAATATGCATTCCTGTGTTTTTCAAAAGATATTCAAATTATCTCATCATTAATGACGCCTTAGACTGTCAAAAATTTTCACATCTGAAATATTGTCACCTAGATATTCAAATTATATCACCCTCTTCCCTGCACCCCACCTGCACCCTCCACCTTCCACCCCACCTTCACCCTCCCCCTGCACCTTGCACCCCACCTGTACCCTCCCCCTACACCCCCCACCTTCACCCTCCACCTGCACCCACCCACACCTACACCCCCCCACCTTCACCTTGCACCGCACCTGCACCCCCCCCCCCCCCGCACCTGCACCTTGCACCCCACCTGCACCCCCCCCCCCCACCTGTACCCTCCCCCTTGCACCCCACATGCACCCTCCCCCTACACCTTTCACCCCACCTGTACCTTGCACCCCCACCCCCACCTGCACGTTGCACCCCCCCCCCCACCCCACCCCACCCCCTTGCACCCCACCTACACCCCCCTACACCTGACACCCCACCTGCACCCCCACCTGAACACACCCCCCACCAAAACAGGGCATGTTGACACCCTCCTGCACCTGCACCCCCCCCCCCCCCACACACACACACACCTTCACACGCCCTCCTGCACACAACCCTCCTGCACACAACCCCCCATACATTTATCTGGTATACAAGTTTCAATTCATAACCTCCTCTACCATGTCATACAATACCCACATATAAGATATACAATAATACCACTACTCTATATGTATAATCATGAAATAATAATCATTAATATTGTATGGTATCCTATAATCATGGAATAACTCGAAATAAAAATATGTGACAACATGTGACATGATATAATTACCCAAGAAGGCCCATGGAATGTGTTAGAATACCCATTCACATCAAATTAATTAAAAATAAAGTGGAGATACAATAAATATAATTTAGAGATTTGTGTAGACATCACCCTTTACATTAGAGTGATAAAGGTGAAGAAATTCATCATTGAGATAAAAAACAAAAATAAAGTACTATTCCATAAAAAATTCTTAGATAGTGCATCGAACACTATATTAGCCTCCCTACATATGTGAGATTCCATAAAGTGTATCTTCTCTCAATAATACTAATAATCCATCCATTCCTTGTAGAGATGCAATGGGAACAATTTAGATTTACACCTAAGTATGTTGATCACCAACAAGAAGTCAATTTCAACCCATAACTTATTCCCTCCATAATTCTTGCATATTTAACTGCATGAATTACCGCCCAAAGTTCAACTTCAAGTGTAATAAAGCTACCAACCAATTTTTTGAATCATCACTTGATGAAGCCTATACTGGTTTTGAAAATTCCACCACAACTTGAGGGACTAGGTTCTCCTAATTCATCACCATCAACATTGATTTTCATTCCTTGAGGGACTATGTTTTCATAATGCCTCACTATCAACAATGATTTTCATTCATGATGGGATTAGAGGAATCGATTTCATGAATTTAGGTTAAGAAGGATTTCTAATCATACCAATGAACCCAAGATGTTTGGTAATGATGAGGTCTTCATATTGTTATTTATGTATCCCACTTATAGTTTAGATTCCACTTTTATGTCTACCATAATACCTGGAATAATGTTCTTAATGGGAAGTGCATTCCCTTTAAATTTGATACTATTTCTTGATTTTCATATATAGTGAAAACCAACAACAATAAAAGTTTAGATAAATTTCTTTAGCTGAAAACTCATATCCAAACTTCTCAGGTAGCTCATGAATGAATCCAAAATATTATCATTTTTTAACTTATAATGAAATATAGACTCAAAACAATTACATATCTTTTTATTAGACACACATTCCAATAAAATATAGTGACAAATCTCGCAACTATTAAGATAGGTCAAGAAGTAGGATCCCACCTATAATCCAACCATTTCAATACAATCATCTGTTAGAATCCTATTGATCAACACATTCCAAATAGACAGTTTCCTAGTGGTAGGGACAAAGGATTTTCTAAAGAACTACATCAACCGGGTGGTCTGTCATCAACACCACACTGATAATGTTAATGTTTCTTTAGGTTGAGAGTGCCTAGTATAGATGGGATTTATAAGCCTTATCTTACTCAAAGAAAATGAAATAATAAATTTCCTATTTGATACCAGTGCGGAGGACAAAATTCATCTACTCAAGATGTTCGGGTTCCACGTAAATGGAGATTCTATTCAGGCTAGAGGGATGATAAATTTTTTTTAGAAATGGATAACTATTCCTATTGGAGTTCCAAAAATTTAAAGAACATATACTTCCAAAGTGTGTTCATCATTATCTTAGTATACTCATCTCTTATGGGTGGCCAAACTGAGAAGCCCAAGTAAAATTTGTTACCCCTATGAAAACAAATGTATTATTTTCCTAATGAATTTAGTTGAATCTTGGTTTAAATTTAACAAATTCTAGATATAGATATCCACAAGGGACTTGTTAAAGAATTTGAGATTTTTTATACCAATACCTACCATATCAATAGGCTTCAAAAATTTCCTCAAATCAATAGATACAATTTTTCTATCATCGATATTACTCGACCACACAAAATTATAGATTTGAGTGCCCACTATTTAAGTAGCTACCTTTTCCATTTATAGAGATGAAAGAAATATACAAACACATATGTAATGAGAGAATTAAGAAGGAATATCTTTCTATCTTGATATAAGGTCATACATTCCCCATAAGTGAGTTGTGATTAGATTTTATTAGAAATTAATTCATGATATCTTACTCTAACTCTTCAATAAAAGAGTAGTCCTCCACGATAGATGATGTTTAGATCCCCTTACTTGACCTTCATGATATTGATGATGTATCCTTTTTACTAGTTTAAATCCCCTTCCCAAAAATAACCATCAATTTGTTCCTTGAAATAGATTAATCATATACCTTTTAATAATAGGACAATATTTCTCTAATGAATTTTGTACATCCATTTTTAGCCTCACAAAAGTGGATAATATCATTGGCATAAAGGATGTGCATTGGAACTTTGATGTTTTGAGAAAAATTAATATATATAATTTTCCTTTGATCAATAACCTGTAGAAACATATACTGAGTTAATCCTCAATTAAAATAAAGGGGAGGGTATAAAGGGTATCCCCTTGGCTTAACTCCCTATGTTAATTGATGTTGACTTTTAAGGAACCATTAAGAAATACAAAGATTTTATCTCAAGAGAATTAAATGACCTTTCATTTTTAACGGATTTCCTATTATTGATAGTGTTATAAAACAAAGTAAACTCATCTTCTAATAGTCTTATATCATTCAAAAAGAATTGATTAGTGAATCTTTGGAAATCGTTAGAGGCTACTCTAATAAGGTTTCCTCTAATATTTTCATTTTTATTAAGAACAAAGTAAAATTCCCCTATGAAGACTCTGCTCACATTGATCTAAGTTGATATTAAAAACAATTACTCCCATAGGCCTCTTATTTTGATATAGCAGTTAAAGGAATATATAAAAAATACTAGACAAGAGGACCTACCTAAGTCAAGACTGATTACAATATGCTACTACCCAATTTAGAAAATATTACATGGAACATCCTTCCTTTTAATCACCCCAAGGGTTTCCAAATTTTTTTCTTAATATTATTTATCATCTAAACATATTCGGTTTAATTATGGTTAATTTTTTTTAAAACAATCAAACATCACCATGGGTTCTATGATACCAATCAACCTAGGCTGATGCTTTGAAATGAAGTACCTAAGGGAAAGAGAAGTCTTTGTATTTTTGAGGCCTTGTAATTTTCAGAACAAGATACTCATTTTGAGAATAATCTTCCCCTATTTGGGGGAAAGATTTTCTTGTCCACCACCACTAATGGATTCTTTCTCTTTTCCTTGACCATATTCTTTCTGGTTGGTGCATCCAATTTGGTTTTCCTTATGTTAGAAATTTTTTTATTCATCAATTTCATTTTCCCAACTTTATCAACAAATGAGCCTAAATTTATTAGAAGATATTTCCAAAACAAATGGGGATTCCTTAGATGGATTATTTCGAGAAGCCTTTTTATAGGACACCATAGTGATGGATCCATCAACTATTTCAAGATAAAATTTACCTTATGAGACCTCTAGCTTGCCTTTCACCTGACCAGTACATTAACATATTTTCTGGGTGACACCCACCTGGTCTGTGGTTGTTCTTTTGGGTTTAAAGGATTTTGGGACTTAAAACATCCCTTTTAAACCCGCCTAAACAATGTTGGAGGTGAAACCATAAATATATCCATACTTTTAGCAGGTAGGGATTGAAAATATCAGAAATATAGAAGTTTCAAATATATATTAAATGAGGGGATAATAAAATACAAACCTTCCATCAATGTTTTGGGACAAGAGTGTGCAAGAGGAAGGTGGAAAAATTTATGGGATCCATGAGGGAGGATATGTGTGAAATCCATGAGGGAGGGGATATTTGAGGGAGTTCAATCTGAAAGGTGGAGCCAAAATTTGTGTCGAGAAGGGAAGGGAGAACCGATGGTTGCGGGGAGGCAGGGATGCAGGGAGGCGAGGAGGTGGCGAGGTGGAGATGCAGGAAAGATAGGATGGGGATGTGTGGATGCGGATGAAGGAAGGGGGAGGTGGGAAGACCGGAAGGAGAAGGTGGATGTGGTGACCTGGTGAGGAAAGGATGAGGCAGGGATGTGAATGCAGGAAGGGGAGGCTTGGAGGAGGTCGAAAGGTGGAGAAGCCCGAGAGGAGGAGCAGGAGACTGACGGGAAGAATGGCAATAGATGGAAGTGGAATAGGGATTGTGGGAGGGGAGAATCGCAATTGAGGGAGGGAGATAAGAGCGAGGGGGTTGGGTACATCCACGGCCATCGTGACATTAGGATCGATATAGCCACAGTTTGTATAAACTGTGGCTATAAATATGTGGCTATATCTCAAAATTCTAGTAGTTATCACCCTGATCATCATTCAAGTCTTACATAATTTTTGAAATTTAAAAACATTGACTAATTTATGTAATCATGTGAAACAGAGCCTTAGAAACAACTCAATATATTAATTTTTAATATTTTAAAATTGTTTTCCAATCATAACATACGATAGATATGAAATAATATATGAAAATTCCATGTAAAGTAATTATACAAGATACATGCACATGATATATTCCAACAAGACCAGTTGGTGTGATCATATCTGAATGATAATCACACATTCACATTATACTTGCATCGTTTGCTATTGGAATATGGTTGTATCACAAGGTCACATAATCATATCATCACATAGATATCCACATGCTACATCATTACATTGTTTAATCTCTACCATGTGGTTTAAACTTCTCACACAATGTTAATATATATATTATTTATTTGGTTTCATTAATCCATCATGGAAATTAACAAAATGTATCTTCCCCAAAACCAATGGTTCTCTAAGATGATCTGTCTCTCCTTATTTACATGGGTATGACTTGTGAGAAGATAAATAAAAAGATATATTGAGATATGAGTCACCCAACATAGAATATAGAACCCTAAATACCTTTGTGGGTAAGAGAATTCAGGAGTCGTAACCAGTCGAGATCTGCAAGAAGGAGGAGGATCGCCAGGAGGGGGGTGGCCACGTCAGAGGCGCGCCAGAGCAGGATGTGGGGTGGAAACCTAGGAGCAACGTCGTAAGGGGGAGGTGAGGTGTCCGCGTTCAGTGATAGCGTCCAGAGAGGAGGGTCGGAGTTGAGAGCTCGCGATGCGGTTTCAGTGAGGGGCATCATCGTGAGGGCAGTGTTTCGTTCGGTGGTAGCGCTAGGGGAGGAGGGTTGGAGATGAGAGTTTGCAGTGGGTTTGCAGTGAGGGGTAGCATCGTGAGGGCACTGTCGGGGGAGGAGGTTCAGGGGATAAGAGAGATCGCGAGGGCACCATCAGGGGAGGAGGGTCGGGGAAGAAGAGAGCTTGCGAGGGGCACCATCGGGGAAGGAGGGTCATGCAGAGGTGAGGGTAATGTGAGGGGGTCGTGCGGAGAAGAGGAAATTCCTGAGGATCAAACCGTAATTGCCACGGGTTTTAAGTTAGGAATGGAAATAAATTAACATATAGCCACAAACTTAAAAAATTGTGGCTATAGGTCCGTGTATATAGGTCCATTATCTAGTAGTGTGAGAAGGTGCAGATAATATAGGAGAAAATGAGACTTGTGTATATTGGGAAGAAGTCTTATGCCGATAGGATACTGACACCCATTGAATTTTAGTAGGGATACCATGTGTTCCATCGGGTCTCACCCTGAGATGATTTGTGATGATTCGGCTGGGGTGGTATTGTATCTGAGTGGTTCATCAGAGATTTTTAGATCTGGAGCAGAGTTGGTGAGGTGGTTTACCACCTAGATAATACCCATTAGATGCACCAATTTAACAATGTTATCCATGTGTCATAGCCGAGGATATATGTGCATGATCCATTGCACATCATCAATTATGTTGAGATGGACATTTAAGATGGGAGAAATTTGAGGATATTCAATTGGAGATATAAGATATATAGGAGTAGGTCATCCGTGGGTGGTCGATTCCTCTTGTTCATGTTCGATGGTAGCATGTAAATCTCCAGAAGAGCATATGGGAGCAGGAGGCTCAGATTTGTGCTCAATACCCCCATTGGTTAGATTATCCCTTGTTTTGGATTTTGTGGATGTAAATCACAATGGTGGGGAGAATGTAATGTCTTGGAGTTTCCATTAATATTTTTTAAATTATATGGAATTATTTTGAGACTACCCACTCTAACATCACGTGATTCTGAGGCCTGGGGATCACAAACGAAATTTCTTAACTTTTTTAGTTCGTTAAAGTAAATGTGGGATTGGGTTTTTCTAAATTTTGAACTGGTGCTCAGATCAAAAATGAATGGGTACAATCGAACACAGAACGTCGAGATTCATCTAGAAAGGGATTAATATCTACCATCAAGGGTTGAATAGAGATGATATTTTTCATAAATTTCAGAAAAAAAATAACTTTAATAACGTTATTTTATTTCTTTTTCTCAACTGATAAGTGGAGAAATGTCAACACTATGATGCAGTGATGAGGGGATGACATGGCTCATTAATAGAGATTAATAATAGCTATATAACATGTAGAATAATGATTTTATAATAAAACCTAACAAAAACATTGTTTCATAAATGAAACAACATAATAATGTGATGTTTTAACATAATAGAAACTCTATGACAAGTTTTCTTTTTAACATTTTGATTTGTTGGTGGAATGGGGATTTAACTGTGAGGATTCTCTAACAAATCAATGATAGATTTCCTCCCAAATGAATAATGATGAATTCCTGTGGGACATCATCGACTTAGACGTACCTCGAATAATGATGAACTCCATCGACCTCTTAGACCATCAAGGATGAAGCGCTACAGCAACTAACGTCAACTAGGTAGGGTTTTTTTAATTCATACCTGTCCTTTATTTCTAAACAATGATCTCGGATCAACCCACAAATAGTTTGATCTGTTGGTCACTCATTCTTGCAGGAGGGTACTATTTTGGGGGTTAAACATCGAAACTAAATTATCATGGATTGAACATATTCCCTAAACCTCCCCCCATGGTTTTAAAACATTCAACGAAGAGTTAATGGGATGACATAAACAAGGTTCGAGCCCCTAAGCATGTGCTCTCATTGTGAACGGATAGATGGCCATGGCAGAATGGAGGAGTGGTGCAGAGTGGAGGAAGTGGTCAATGTCTGGTCCGCCCTGACAACCTGGAAAGCCGTGTTCTCTTGACCGCAGTAAAGGGGGAGGCCACGACCCGTCGGCTGCAGCAGGTGCTGGTCATGGTATCAGGCACACACTGCGTATGAATAGTGGCCCACTCCTTGTATGGCGTGTTTGGATTGTGGAGGGGATGCAGCAGCAGTTTCCATGTCCTAGACGAACACCACCAGAGGCACGTGCATTCTGGCATTAGCTGATGGGCCAGAACGGTCATGCGGCCCAGCGTCTCCTCCCTGTGCCTGGTGGGTCGAACCCACGACCTAGCGGGCCGGGCTCATGCCCAGTGGGCCGGACCTGCAAGGGTATGCTGGACCCTCTCCCTTTGGGTTAGGGCCAAAGAGACCGAGTCACCAGGAGGCCCAGCGGGATAGACCCTCGGCCAAACTGGGCCAATTCTTGCGAGTCCCATTGGCCATGCCAGACCAAACAGACCCCGACCCCAACAAGGTTAGGTTATGTCAGTCAAATTAAACTGGGGTATGTGGTGCCCCGACTCAGGTTTGTTGGTTCGGTCTAACTAGGCCTTGATGCAATTGGCCCCTATTTACTAAAACGCTAATAACTTGCAAATCAGGCGACTGATTAAAGAACCGTTTGTGGTGTAGGGACACTATCAGAGAGGAGGATATTTTGGTATTATCTAAGTATAAATTCACAGAATTTGTGTTGTGATGAATTCTTTGAGGAGAAGATCTCCAAAACATTCTTTGTATGGAACCCTATGGTTGGATGAGACCTAAAGAGTACTGATAAGTTAATCTGTGTGACTTGACTATAGCATAGTGGGAAGAACCTATGTGTGAATATTCATGACCATGATTGCGGAAAAACTATGTGACTCAGCAGACCCATGGTAAGTGATAGGGGGCAGTACCTGTAGAGACCCAAGCTTGATGTATATAGACATTACATTTCTTTTACGGAATTCTTAATACATGACAAAAATAGATTCCCAAACACCGTATTAGTTTATCTTCTTTGAAAACTCAGAACATAATCTTCTAATCGTGGTGAAATATCTTCAACATCTCCCATAAAGATCTTCGCATTTGGTTTTCTTACGTATAACTTTTCTTTATATAATGGGGAAAAGAAAACATAGAAAGGGTGAGCTGAAATTCTCTGTAAGGATAGACATGGATAACATAAAACAATCTCTAAATATTTCAACTTAAGAACATGAACATAAAACATTAGATTCATGAGTAATGACATAAATCATGGTAGTCCATAATGAATATATCATAAAGTAACATTAAAAATAGCATCGAAATAAAACATGTAATTGTTGAAAAACATTAAGCACCTAATATGATTTCTATACTAGCAAAGGCTTTGCTTCTAAGGCCATCATAGTGGACAAAGCCTCTTTCTGAATCGAGTTCACTCCTTGTTCGAGTCCTTTATCACTGAACCAGATTAACTTCCCATTCCAGCCATGTCTATCTCATGAGATATAAATCTTTACCTAATGCATTGGAGGGAGATACAGGTCCCACCCATCTCATAATGAAACCTTTATTACGTATGCCTCAACAAAAACATAAATCATTCATCATAACCCAATGAATAAAACGGGTTTCATAAACACCATCACATCATAACATAATCCATATAAAACAAATGGATATCATTTCATCATATGAAACCATGTAAATCATAGAGACATTATACTAAAAAAAACATCATACTAAATAATGTCATCTTAGATGGAAAATAGTTTTGACAAAACAATTGAAATGAATTTTTGAGGAAAATATCCTTTTTTCCAAACTCATTTTCTTTTCACAAAATGCCATTCAATTTTAAAAGAAGGATATTTTTTTGAAAATAATCATGAAATCTTGTAGAGGAAGCTTAATAAAAATTACGCGTTATGAAACTCTAAAAATCCATTTATGCCATATAAGTTAAAAACACATTCTCCTTCAACTTTTAATAGAAAAGTCAAAAAGTACCATGTATGGTAAACAAAAGAAAGATTCCTTCCATAACACAAATTAAAAGTCAAAGAGGGGTAAACATGACGTTAAACATACGTGGAAGAATATTAAACACATTATTAAAAACATTTTAATGGACATGGTTGAAAAATATAACCCCAGTAAATACTTTCGAATAAACAATCTCAGATAACAACGATATTGGAGTAATTATCCCTTAACTTATGTCCAATTTCATCTATATGTGTCTTAGATCCCTGTATATCGGGTTTGAACATATTATTAACCTATAAAAAGACAATAATAATTTTAATGTTATCATATATGATTCACTTACAACTTTATATTACCTGTTAATTTGTCAATTCCACGTTAAAGTAACATTTTGGGTAAAACCGTTTCATTTATCGTCCGTGTTTTGACTTGTAATTATTAATATGATTAATTATATGATGATTAATTACATAATAAATGTAAAACATGATTTATATATAATATATATTCAGAATATACATATATATAATAGATCGATAAATGGAACACAATACACCATTCATGGAGACGGTAGGTCGTACGTACGCATGAACGCTATTTTCAATTCCTTATTAAATAGAATGGAAGTAAGTAAATAACATATACATAAGTCCAGTATAATTAATATGTGAAATATTTAATGATTGTTTAATATATATACTATATAATCATTCTTGAATGGGTAACTTGGATAATGAATCTCATCGCATCGTGGAGACGGTAATCCTTACAAATGCACGGGTGATGATATCATTCCCATAATTATAGAATGGAATTAGAGTGGATGATATAATATATCATAATTAGTATAAAGTTATGATAAACATTTATTTAGTTATTTTATACACCATTATACCCATCCAAGTAAGGTGTTGGTGGAAAAACAGATTACACCATGGCGTGGAGACGGTATTCTGTACGTACGCATGCGCGGTGATTTTGTTTTTCATAGGATGGGTAGAAGGTTAAATAGGGTTGTTTCATATTTATAATTACATATAAGTATATTATTTATATTTATGTTATTACTTTCTAATTAGACAACTAATGAATAGGATGCATAAGAATAAAGAAACATGAAATAATTGGTAGAAGAGACTACCTCTTCTTCAACGCGCCTCCACTTAACCACCACTTAGGGCAATAAAGTTGGTCTTCGAAGAAGACCATGACCTCTGGTAGGTTTATAGAGAAGTGGAGAAGATTAATTATCAGGGTTTGTCTGAGCTTGGTGGCCCAATGTGGTGTGAAGAGGGGAGGGAGGAGGTGCACATTTGGAAGCCTCTAAAATATTAATTTAATATAAATTCAAACCCCACATAAAAACATAAAAAATAACTCAAATTCGAAGCATAGATGAGATAGGGTTTTAGTCTCATCAAATAATAAAATTTAGACATGTTGTAAATTTATTTTAAACCATATCAACATGATTTATACTTATTTAATCTATTTTATTTTATTTGTGGTAATAATATTATAAATTTTAAATTGTTATAAAATATTACTTATGTGTTGTGAATTATCCATAATTTGGTAATTTATGACATTTTATACCATATAAATATAAATTTATAATTTTTAAATATTTTTTTGATTTTTAAACAATTTAATAATATGTTATTCTTATAAAATAACAATAGTGTTAATTTTGACACTATTAATTTATTTTAATTTAAATAAAATCCAGAGAGAGGATATATTCGAAAAAAAATGTTTAATAGATTACTAAAATGTCATATTCACCTATAAAATTTATTTAGAACATTAAATAGTTCATATAAAATTTATTTTAACATTTTTCAAACCTATTATTTGATATAAAATAATTATTACAATAACTTTTTATATTTATTTAATATATCTATTTGTTACATAAAATTACAATTAAAATCATATGATGAAGATAAATCTATTACCTTTCATAATAATACTTTTACTCGAATTTATCATCTTAAAATCACAACATTTAAATTGTTATATTTAATAAATTCTGAAGGTGACAACTTTGATATCATTTAAAATAAAATAATATAAGTGTCATAATCACTTTTATAAGGCTCCAAATAGTTTAATATTATACAATTAGATGATTATGGATGAAGTATACATGATAAATATGTTTTGGTCAGGTTTTTGGGCTTTTATGGTCACTGTTAGTATAATAAAAACTATATTATTGATTTTTCACTAAATAAACAATTTCTGCATCACTATTGTGTCACTATTAATGACAATTATTTAATCCCTAAAAATTATAAATATATTCTCATGGTGTAGATAAGTTTATTAGAATTCTGGAGACCATTTATATTCTATGTTTTATGATGTTTATCACAAAATTAAAATTATTACACTTATAAGATATAAGAGAGTGAATTGTTGTCACTTTCTTTGGTTTTAATAATAATTACATCATTTCAAGGTCAAAAGTCCGTGAAGTGAATCTATTTTAACCCTTAGGTGATTTTATTCTACTTCTATTCACCCAATATAATTTTGGAAGGTGTTAGCATAATTTTGTAATATTATTTTTACCCTTAATTACCTAATTTAACTTTAACTGTGGTAAATAAATTTTATCGTCGTTACTATTCATAATGCCCAAAAATAAAAAGTAGACTATTAACAGAATTTGGACCAACTAATTCCAAATATGAAATCCATTTTTCTAAATTCAAAACACAGAAGTTTCAGTAACTAATTTTAAATTAATCTCCTTGTCGAAAAAATAGGTTTTTGTTTAAAACATTTCAAAAGGTTGAATTGATTTAATCTACAAATTCAATGTAAAATCAATGGTAATGACATACATTATATTAGATGGTAAAACTATATTCTATTTATACTTTAAAAGATTTACTATTATAATTTATCCATATAAATTATCTCTATGTGAAAATTTGTTTTCAATTAAAATTTAGCGTGTTTTTACTATTCATCAAAATAAGAACGTTGTCAGAAAAAATATCAAAACATTATCCAATGTATATTTTTATATCCTGATTCAAAATAAGAAGTTTATTTTGTAAAAGTGAACTTATAAACTTTTCAAAATTTATATTTACAATTGGTGCGCCATCAAAAGGCGGCAAAAATGTATTTTTTTTAAATACTTATTTTTCCCGAAAAAAGTATATTGTTCTAATACCATGTTCTAGAAAATGTGTAAGATGAATAATAATGTTATAAAATTCAAAATTAAGTTAATAATATTCCTAACATCTAGATTATAATAATATTATAACCATATATCGTTGTTTAGCGAAACCCGGTATTGGGTACAACACATGCTATCGAGGAAGGTTGTGATTGCGTGTAATGCAAGCCAAGTCAAGGTTGTGTGTAGTGCAAGACTCCTTTTTTGTTGTGTATAACAGAATTCAACCATGTTTAATTTATACATTGAATATATATATATATATACACACACTCAATGTTGAGTAGAATAATTACTATAAAATGAACTTGAAATTTTGTGTAACACGATCCTAGAATAGTGTTGCGTATACTGCAAGTTAATACGGTGTTTCGTATAGTGCAAGATAATCATGGTGTTGCGTACAACAGAAGATATGAAAGATATTAATAATAATATATCTCATAAAATCTCGGTTTGTTACATTATACCCCCCTTAAAATTAATTTCTCCCTCAAAATTCACCGGGGTTATAAATGGTTTATTACTTAAGAGTTTATTTCATAGAAACCCACATTGTAAAAAGGAATACTAAAACATTATTTTAAAACTAAACATTAGAAATGAAATGGATTCCCAAAGTAACTCATCACTTGGGTTCCCACATAGAAGAACATAGGTGAAAATATAGATATGGAAGATAAATCTAACAATCATGTTCTGATGGAGAGTGGTAGAGAACGTGGCTATGAAAAATCCAATAGTCACAATGCATTAAATTTGTGATGATATAAGGTACCATCTGATTCATTAGATATGAGAGAACTAGGAAAACATTTTTTGTTTTCAAGATCATTTCCCTAATGTTGAAGAATTTTTGAATTAAAAGAAATACTTACTTGATTTTGGAACAATTTCACTGTTGCTCGTTCCTCAAACAATTTACACTTCATCTCTTAAAGAAATGAAGTTGAATTTTTCTTTTGAAAAGTTTTATCAGATTATGGGATAGAACAATAGGTCATTCCATCTGTCTCAAACATAAGGGTAGAAAAAATAATATAATTAAGTCTATATATGGTGAGATTAATCGTATATGGTTCTAAAATGTACTTATACTTCATCTATCATCCTGCTTAATAAAATAACAATAGTTTCTACTAACCAGGGAATTCGTATAGGCTTGTGATTGACGATAAAGGCATGTCTCACTTCGGTTGTGGGTTCGATTCTCACAACCATATATTATGTGATGGGTTTTTCCTCGTCCTATGGGTTGTCCTTTTTCTAAAACTACACTATTATAACCTTCTAGAAATAATATCAAAAAAATGTTCTAGCCTTAAACAATTATATTTTATGTCCAACATAATCCATTCCAACCTTTAGGCTTATCAAAAATACTTCTATCGAATCTTATAGTATAATTAAAACGATTACTAGAAATTTTATCAACCAAGCATCTGAATACCATCATTTATCCCCTATATATCATAAAATTTATATTGTTAGTCACATTCAATATATGTGAATACCTTAATTATGTATTCCCTTGAAACATGATTTACCATAAAACCTTAGTGAAAACATGAATTCTGTCAAAAGTTAACTCTTTCCACATACCAAAATCCTAAAATTTCTATATACTCAATCCATGAAATCAAATTGTCCTTATATCAGTCAACAGCTCTTTAGTACAATAAAACATCTCATTATCTATTTATCCCTTCATTATGCACATATCATCTAAATTCCAAAAATATCTGAATAACCTTTCAGGGTTACCAGTACCATTCAACATATACTTTCAAATAATTTAGGAAAAACAATAGTGTAACAATCCTTAGATGTGTCTTTATTCTATAGTACCATTACCTATAAAACATAAATCTTGATAAACATAAATCATTCCACTACCTTCTTAAACCATTGACTGAGATTGAACAATTCTTTCATCTCACATATCATTTGTAGTCTCTTCATTATCATCAACAAAAATACTACCCATATGACCATGATTATTCTCTTCATGAGACTTTCTCTTAGGGAATTGGTTTTCATGATGCCCATATATTCCACATTTAAATCATTTAACCGTTGTTGATTTCGTAGCAATAGCATTATCCTTTTCCATGGTGTTAACTAAACCTTTTCCTTTTCAATTACACGATTTGTGTCCTTCTTTTCCACACCCAATGAATCATCCAGTTTCTTTGAAACATTCTCCAAGATTCCTCTTCCCACATGATTTAATTGAGGAAAATTTAACTTTCTTTCCTCTATGATCATCATGAAATTCTATCTTTATCTTATTATCTGAGTCAGGAAACTTACCAAATATAATATTATTGATCATATTATGAGATTATTGATTAGGCATAATAATGGTTTTTGTACATCCAAATCCCGTTTCATATGGTTTCTCATGAATAATATCATTCCATTTTCCACCATATTCTCCATTAACATGAATCCTCCTATTTCCTGTCGTTTCTTAAAACCCAAAAAGAATAGTATGAGAGGAAAAAATAGTAACAGAAAAACAACATAATCAGGGGGGAGTACTTTCAATCTCTAACATCATAGGTTTAATTCTATGATCGTTACCACAATTCTAGGACTATAACATATACTTATACTTAACCTTAGGGACATCCTTAGACATACTGTAACGACCCAAAGTTTCATTAATGTAAAATCCCTCTTGATCCAGTTAAATGTTTATTTATGAAAAAAAATGTTTTTATAAGATGTCAACTTCATTAGTTTTATGTTAAGATTTGTGACCGTTACTTTTATAGTCGTTGAACAGTGATCATCTGAGTAGTATAAATATAAGGCTTTAACGAAACCATTTCTACTCAGACAAAGGAAGGGATGGCCACATCCAGTAGAATTGCCCCTTACGAAGCCCATTTGTCGGAGCTCGGAAAAGATGTGGCGTATTTGGGCTTTGCCCTTGACCAAGACCAAACTGAGCTTCATCAAGTCAAACTTGAACGTGATCGTCTACGGGAAAAATGGAAGTTGATAGAGATTACCACTCGAGCGATGTTATCTGAGAAACCCCAAGAGTCTGTCACCATCGCACACCTTACCCTTAGGTCTTATGCGGCTATTTTAAAGGGTTATGTAACAAATAAGTAGCACCATGTTCATGTACATTATTTTTTGTATATAATAATGAATAAAAGTTTTTTGATACATTGTAATTAGTTTTTAAAGTACAAATGGTGTTTTTAGTTATTATTTAATTAAGAATTATATTTTATTAAATTAAAGGATTTTTGAATTAAATAATAATTTAATAAAATATTATTATTAATATTAAATTAATTTTTATTAAATATAAATGATCTTATAATTTTATGAATGCAATTAAATTTTTTTTTATGGTTTGAAATCCATTTCTGTCAAAACCCGTGAATTTTTTATAAATGTCGGTTTTTATTTTAAAAGTGAAAATTCACATATTTAGAAAATTATTTAGATATAATAAATATTATTTTTGGAATCAGGACGTCGAAATTATCCAACGGTGAATTTTTCATAATTTTCTGAGACAGTCAAATTTTTGGGTAAAAATTAAATACCATTTAAATATATAATGTGTTTTATGACATCATAATGACCCAATGGTGATGTAATAAAATACCATAATCCTTATGTTCGGCCAATATGTGTTTTATCATTAAAATAATGAGGTTTTGGGTTTGTTTTACTTACTTTTCAAAGCATTAATGGATCCCGCAAGACTTATTCAACACTTTGCCTTTTTAAATTAATTTCCGTGGGAGTGTGACTCACCTCCACATAAGCAACCCTAATTTTTTAATAAGTTCGGAACTTGGACTTGTAAAATATTTTTTTCGTATTTCCTTTTCCAGAAACCATGGGCAAATACCATGGGATGGTTTGTGGTTTGGATTATTTTAATATAAGGGATCCCAAACCTAAATAATAAAGAATTCTCTCACCTTTCCTATATAAACCCACCCAAGCTCCCACTTCCTCATCACTAAAATCCCTTGGAGTTCGTCCAACCTCTGCACTACTCTCTCTAGAATCCTCCCAAGGTGCCCCAAGCTCCCAAGAAGCCTCTCACAAGCCTCTCTCTAGCCTTTGGAAGCACACTTCCAAGTAAGGGGTTTTCTTCCTTTCTCTTTTTTTGTCAATTTTCTTTAAGTTGTATTGCCTTTTTTTATTTCAATTATGAATGTTGGGGTATAGTTTATCACCTCCCCCATACTGCCCTCTTATTGTTTGAATGATGGGAGAACCCTTTCTCTCTCATTAAATGCCTCCCATGTACACCCGTTACTATGCCGAAATTCCGAAAGGAACTTCTCTCTCTTCTTTTACATTCAAGCAATACTTTTGTATCATGAATCTAAATTCCATTTCTATTGTTGGGACATGTATATATATGATCTCCTTACTGTCCATTACATGTAAATATGATGAGGAACCCCTTTCTCTCTCATCAACCTTTTTTATGAATTCTTATGTCACGCCGTTATGCTGCCGAAATCGCACCGATTTTCTAAGCCAATGTCTTTGTGTAGTGAATACCATGACCATTTCTCCATCAACGGTATTCACCTGTATGCACATTTACATATTGATTATAAATTTTCATGTATTAATTCCACATTCCTTTATCTTGGAAGAAATGATTATGTTTTATGAATCCATGTTTTATGATCCATGCGGCACACTTATGCATGAAATGAAATGTTTAAGAAGGGTGCACCCTTTATAGTGCTCCAATGCATTGGGTAAAGTATAGTATCATGATACGTCATGTGCAATGAGTTTTTACTCATGCTAATTCAAGTGCAACGAGGGTTTACTCGTGCTTCATGTGCAATGAGGGTTTACTCATGCTCCATGTGCAATGAGCCTTGGCTCATGCTAATTCAATGTTAAGTGTTGTTGCCACATTTCCATGTTATGATTATCATGCTTTATCATGCCTTTATGTTCATGTTTCTCTTATGCTCTATTGATATGCCTATTGCCTAACATGTATTGTACTCCTCATGTTATTCATTTTGTACTCCCTTACTGGTCTTTATAGCTCACCCTTTTCTTATGCATGTCCTCTGGTTATCCCATGCAATGCTAAGTACGAAGGAATGTAGTGGTCATGTAAAGGAAGTTTTAAATAAAGATGTTGTATTTCAAGTTTAAAGTTTTTATGTAATGATCCTAAGCCCCAGAGACACTAAACCTCTCGATCTTCTTTGTTGGATCAAGTGATGTTTTATGTAATAAAGCATGTTTAAGTTGTAATAAAAATCAGGGTTGCCACACATACCTTAGAAATATCTCTAGGGATCTCACTAAAGTTTTTGCATCCTAGTTTCCAAAGGTTAACTAAACCTTCACTCTGATACCAACTGTAGAGATCCAAACATGACGTATATATATATTAATTTTCTTTTGCGGAATACTTAATAAATGAAAAAATAGATGCCCAAAGACCATCTTAATTTAGTGTCTTTGGAAACTCATAACATAATCTTCTTATCATGGTGAAAGATCCTAAACATCTCCCATAATGATATTCTCCTTTGTTTTTCCTTCTTAAAACCTTTATTTATATCTTGGGGAAAAGAAAACAAAAAAATGGTGATCTAAAATGCTCATTAATGTTGAACATGGAGAACATAAAACAATCCATAAACATTTAAACGTAAGAACATGAACATAAAACATCAAAATCATGAGTATTGAATTAAATCTTGGTAGGGCATAAGGCATAGATCAAAAAAGAACATTAACCATGATAAAATCGCATAGTAATAAAACATGTAATTGTGGAAAAACTTTAAGCACTTTATATGATTTCCATAGTAGCCAAGGCATTTCTTCCAAGACCATCATAGTGGACAAAGTCCATTTCTGAATCGAGTTCACTCCTTGTTCCAGTCCTGTATCACTGAACAAGATTAACATTCTGTTCCATCCATGTCTATCTCATGAGATACAAATCATTAACCAATGAATTATAGGGAGATATAGGTCCCACCCATCTCATAATGAAATCATTATTATGTGTGCCACAATAAAAACATAAATCATTAATCATAACCCAATGAATATTATGGGTTTCATAAACATCATTCCATCATAACATAATCCATATAAAACCAAAGGATATTATTTCATCATAAGAAAAGTGAAACCATGTAAATCATAGAGAAATTATACTTGAAACATAATAATACTAAATAATTTCATCTTAGATGGAAAATAGTTTTGAGAAAACACTTGAAATGAATTCTTGAAGAAAATATCCTTTCATCTTAAAAATCATTTTTTTCACAAAATGAAAATCAATTTTAAAAGAAAAAAATTTTGTTGAAAATAATAATGAAATCTTGTGGAGGAATATTAATGAATTTTAGGTATTATGAAACCATAAAAATCCGTTCATGTCGTTTAAGTTAAATAAAATTCTCCTTGTACTTTTAACGGAAAAGTTAAAAAGTACAAAGTGTGGTAAAAAAAGAGATATTCCTTCCATAACACAAAGTAAAAGTCAACGAGGGGTAAACATGACTTTAAAAATACATGGAATAATATTAAACACTTTATGAAAAACATTTTTATGGACATGGATAAAAAATATAACCGCAGTAAATACTTATGAATAAACAATCTCAGGTAAGAACGAGATGGGAATAATTATCCCTTACCTTATGTCCAATTGCTTCTATATGAGTCTGAGACCCCTGTATAGTGTGTTTAAACATATTATTAACATGTAACATAACCATAATAATATTTATGTTATCATATATTATTCACTCATGACTTTATGTTACCCATTCATTTGTCAATTCCATGTTAAAGTAGCATTTTGCTTATAATCGTTTCATTTATCATCAGTGTTTGACTTGTAATTATTCATATGATTACATAGATCATGATTAATTACTTACAAAATGTAAAATATGATATATATATAATATTTAGTAATAAAATACATATATATATATATATAATAGATCGATAAATGGAAAGAAATACACTGTTCATGGAGACGGTAGGTCGTACGTACGAATGAACGCTATTTTTGTTTCCTTATTAAATTGAATGGAAGTAATTAAATAACATATACATAAGCCCAGTATCATTAATATTTTATATATTTCATTATTATTTAATATATATACATTATTATCATTCTCTAATTGTTTACTTGGAGAATGATTCTCATCGCTTCGTGGAAACGGTAATCTGTACGTACACATGAGCGAAGATATCATTCCCATAATTATTGAATGTAATTAGATTGCATGATAAAATATATTATAATTAGTGTCATGTTATAATAACCATATATGTAGTTATTCATTACACCATTATACCCATACATGTTAGGTGTTGGTGGAAAAACAGATTACACCACGGCGTGGAGACGGTATTCTGTACGTACGCACGCGCGGTGATTTCATTTTTCGAAGGATGTGTAGAAGGTAAAATAGGGTTGTTTCATATTTATAATAACATATATGTATATTATTTATACTGATGGAATTACTTTATATTGAAAAACCTAATGAATAGGAAGTATAAGAACAAATAAACTTGAAAGAATTGGTAGAAGAGATTACCTCTTCTTCAACGCGCCTCCTCTTAACCTCTTCTTAGGGCACTAATGCTGGTCTTGGAAGAAGACCAGAACCACTAGTAGGTTTCTAGGGAAGTTTAGAAGATAAATTCGTATGGGTTGGCTGAGAGTGGAGGCTCAAAGTGGTGTGAAGAGGAGTGGGAGGAGGTGCCCTTTTATAAGAGAGGATAGAGGCACTTTTGGGATCCTCCAAAATAATAATTTAATATAAATTCAAACCCCACTTAAAAACATCTAAAATGACTCAAATACAAATATTAGATGATATAGGGTTTTATTATAATCAACCAATAAAATTTATACATGTTTTAAATTTATTTTAAACCTTATCAACATGATTTATCCTTATTTAATCTATTTAATTTTATTTGTGGTAATAATATTATAAATTATAAATTATTATAAATAATTTCTTATGTGTTCTGAATTATCCATAATTGTTTACTTTATGACATTTTAGACCATATAAATTTCAATTTATAATTTTTAAATATTTTTTTAAACAATTTAATAATATGTTATTTTTATAAAATAACAATACTGTTAATTTTGACACAATTCATTTATTTGAATTTAAATAAAATCCAAAAGGAGGATATATTCGAACCAAAATGTTTAATAGGTTCATAACATGTCATATTAATCTAGAAAATTTATGGATAACATTAAATAGTTCATATATTATTTATTTTAGTATTTTTAAAACCATTTATTTGATATAAAATAATTATTACAAAATTTTTGTATAAATATTTAATATATCTATTTGTTTCATAAAAATTAAATATAAAATCCTATGATGAAGATAAATATAGTTCCGTTCATAATAATAATTTTACTCGAAATTATCATCTTAAAATCACAGCATTTAAATTGTTATATTTATTAAATTATAAAGGTGACAACTATGAAATCATTTTAAATAAACTAATATAAGTGTCATAATCGCTTTTATGATGCTAAAAATGGTCATGTATTCACCCATTGGATGATTATGGTTTACGTGTACACGAAAAATAAGTTTTGGATAGGTTTTTGTGCCTTTTAGGGTCACTATTGTTTTAATAAAAACTATATTATTGATTTTTCACTAAATAAACAATTTCTGCATCACTATTGTTCCACCATTAATGATAATTATTTAATTCCTAAAAATTCTAAATAAATTATCATGATCTATATAATTTTATTATATTTCTGGAGAATATTTACAATCAATGTTTTATGAAGTTTATAACTATATTAAAATTATTACACTTATAAGATATAAGAGAGTGACATGTTGTCACTTTCTTTGGTTTTAATAATAATTACATCATTTTCATGGTTAAAATTCCATGAAATGAACCTATTTCGACCCATAGGTGATATGGGTCGACCTCTATTCATCCAATAGAATTTTGGCAGCTGTCAGGGTAATTATATAATATTATTTTTACCCTTAATAACCTAATTTACCTTTAACTGTGGTAAATAAAATTTATCGTAGTTACTATTGATAATGTCCAAAAAAAGTATCCTATTAACATAATTTGGACCTACTAATTCCAAATATGGAATCCAATTTTATATATTCAAAACAAAGAAGTTGCAGTAATTAATTTAAAATTAATCCCGTTGTCGAAAAAAACAGCTTTTTGTTTAAAACATTGCAAAAGATTGAATTGATTTAACCTATGAATTCAATGTAAAATCAATGATAAGGAAATAAATTATATTAAATGGTAAAAATATATTCTATTTAAACTTAAAACAATTTTCTATTATAATTTATCCCTATAAAATATCTCGATGAAAAAAGTTGATTTTAAGTAAAATTTATCATGTTTTTACTATTCATCAAAATAAGAACGTTGTCAGAAAAATATCAAAACATTATACAATGTAAATTTTTATATCCTGATTCAAAATAAGAAGTTTATATTGTAAAATTTAACATATAAACTTGTCAAAATTATATTTAATGTTGGTGCGCCAGCAAAAGGTGGCAAAACAGCATTTTTTTAAAAATATTTATTTTACCCAAAAAATATATTGTGTTCTAATACCATGTTCTAGAAAATGTGTATCATGAATAATATTGTTATAAAATTGAAAATTTATTTAATAATATTCATAATGTCTAGTTCATAATAACATTTAACCATATATTGTTGTTTAGTAAAACTCAGTATTGCGTACAACACACGCTATCGAGGAAGGTCGTGATTGTGTGTAATTATAGTCTAGTCAGGGTTGCGTGTAGTGAAAGACTCCTTTTTTTGTTGCATATAACAGAATCCAACCATATTTCATTTATATATTGAATATTTATATATATATATTCACACTCATTGTTACTTAGAATAACTACTATCAAACAAACATGAAATTATGTGTAACACGATCCAATAATGGTGTTGCGTATAATGCAAGCTAATACGGTGTTGAATATAGCATAAGATAATCTTAGTGTTGCATACAACAGAAGATATGAAAGATATTAAAAATAATATATCTCATAAAATCTCAGGGTGTTACAGTACCGTAGTAGGCCTAGGTGGGAAGCACGTTGGAGTGACTTTGTAGGCTCACGATAGGAGCGAGACTGTGTGACTCAGAATACTCACTATACTCATCTGGGATGAGTACCAAAACTATCCAAGGTTAGTGGGATGTGGCATCTGTGTGACCTTTAAGGCCCACTATACTCATAGTGGATACATTCTCCAACAATGGAGTTCTTTGTTGATGTGATTGATAATTCTCATATCACTAACCAATATATATACATGGTGTGAGCTGTCTCGTGCTTCGTGCTTGTGCTTCGTGATCTTTCTTCATGCTTATGCTTCGTGATTTTCTTTTAGGATTTATTTTTGGTATTTTCTTTGTGTTTCGGGGTCCCCTACTGAGTGTTTTGTTACTCAACCCTAAACGGGCTTTTCCCGCACATGTTTTGTTTGGTGCAGATGACAGATGCTTCAACAGAGGACTTGGTGGCCGAGGACTAGCCGGGGCCCACTAAAATCAAGCGGTAGGATATTCTACCTTTGATTCCCGTAGCTACACTACTCTTACCAGCAGGTGGGGTTTTCAGCATATAGATTCTCGAGTCGCTTTTTACTTTATAGTTTTCAGTTCTATTTGTTGGCATTATATTCTCACCCACATGATTTTTTTTGTACTTGTACTTAGCACTTATTTCGGAATACATGATTTCCCATTTCAGTTTGTGTGAAGTAGTTGGGCATGTGTGTGCATACAGGTTGTCAATAAAATCCCTCCAATTAGAAAGTTGATGCATTCGATGCTAGTTTCCAACCCCTGGTCTTCGAGAGGCGGGCTTTGGGTAGTCACGACACAGGCCCTGAGGGACGGGCCATGATAGTTGACCATTGAATTGGATATATCAAAATAACAAGATGATTCAACTTACTGTTAATCCTAAATGATAAAATTCCACCTCATCTGAAGACATTTTCAGAGAAACATCCCATAACATGAATCATGAGTGTACCCCATTCAGGATTCTCAAAAATAAATAGTCCAAATTCATACTATGGTTAATATTTGAATAAAAAAATTATCATTGAAAAAAATATAACAGACCTTCTTTAAAAACTCTCTACTATATAAAATAAAACCCTTTTATAAAATTATCATATTCATTTTTCAACGACATGCATGCTTTGAAAAAAATCCAACCACCTTTTAAAACACATCATTTTGATTTGAACACTCAAAAATATTTATTTCATCATGATTTACACATTTTAAAATCATTCCATTAACACTTTTCAACCAATTAACACTATTCTATTGAAAAAAACTAACTTACTATAAAAATTAATTGCAATTAATATTTATAAAATTCCCTATCAGTTCTGAATAATTCTATCAAATTTAATTTATTTCAAAACACAATAACGAAATCACCCAATTTTAATATAATTTATTTTAATTTAAATTACTCATAAAAATAAATTGTAACATCTGGATACAAAAAAATACATTTAATAAAACTCATATTTCAATTTAAAACAGTATCAAACCTTTAAAAAAATATAAAAATATCAATCTCAAAACATTCCATATGCTTCAAAATCAACTTTTTTATAAAAAAATAAATTTTCCATAACAAAAAAACAATCTCTTAAAATATCCATCCAAACTATGAATTGAAGGAATTTCAGAAGGGGATTAAATAAAAAAAAATATGCTCAAAAGGAAACTAGATAGTTCTACAGGCCCAGATAGATTTTTTGGTTCATTTTTCACATCAACCTAGGACATTATTAATGGGGTGATAATGGTGGCTCTTTGTAATTTTTTCAAAGGTGGCGAGCATCTGAGGGCGGTGCATTATTCTAAATTTGTTATTGTACCAAACATCAATCAATATGAACTCAATTATCCAGTATTGTCCAATTTTTCTTTGAAATTACATTTAAAAAATGTACAGTCTCCTAAACAAAAGCCTCATCCAAATAATTCCAAAACATATCTCAATGGAACAACATGGCATAATCCGTGGTAGGATCATTCCAGGTGTGGTGGAAATATCAAAGGGATTGCATGATGGAATTAATAAGAATACAATTATAACTAATTTTTTCATCCAAATTTATGTTGAAAATGTTTAATACTGGATCGTTCAGGGTTTCAACATTAGTAATATGAGAAAATTCGGGTTTTCAGAATGGGTTCATGATCTTCTTCTCAACTGCTTCGCCTTGCCATTAATCTCCATCTATATAATGGGAAAAATGTTTTGATTTATCAAAATAGTGAGAGGATTAATGTAAGGTGATAAAATATCACCAAGTTTAACTATTATTTCACGGTAATATATCATAATGAATATTAATATTAGTTTATAAGAGTGTATTATTTAGTCATACAAGACCATGTCCGAGGATATCATTATATATAACATTATGTTTCCTGATAATATTTTTTTTCATTAATGGTAGATTAATATCCATTAATTTTTTATTATGATAATTCATTAATAGGGATCTCAATTAATTAAAATAGTTAATCAATGGATGAGTAATGTCAACATCTCAAAAAAGTGTTCAGAAATCTACAGTAGGTGTATTCCATGAAAATATAGCATCCAATATCACTTATTCTCAATGGGGTATCTGGGTGATTCCATTATGGATGGGAAAATAATAAAGGAAAATTTTGAATAAATTCTCATCAAAATTGTGGGGTTTAATTTCAGTTGGAAAAAAAATTACTCTCTTGTCATGGACGCATTACTTTTATTAATAGTGTACTTACTTCAATATAAATGAATGTTTCATTTATTATCAAGGCTCCTCAGGGGATGATTAAATGAATTAAATACATCATGAAAAACATAATATGGTATGAAACTCAAAATGGTTGATGCCACTTGGAATCATGGAAGAGGATGGAGAGAACTATTGAAAAAGGAGGTGCCAACTTTCAGAATTTTATGGAAACCATGCATTCCACTAAAGATCAACTAGAAAGGGAGATTATTGAGTTAAACACACTTTTTTAATGACTTGTCATAAACTGAATTGAAGATTATTTGTTTCAATGGGTGGAAAATTGGGGAAACATTTTACAGATTGAAAGGGTCATTGTTGATCATATGGGGACACTATGTGGGAATGTAAGACGGTTGGTGGGTCTTTGCGTGATCAGCTTTTGGAAAATCAATTTGGCTACTGATATTCTCTTTTTTCTGGGATTTCTAGTTCAATCTATTCTATTTAGGGAATCCAAAATATTCACAACCTTTATCAATGTAGTTCATGGTTAATATATGATGAGTATATTGAAAAATATCTATATGAATGATGAACTAGAAAGATGTGTGTTTATATAAACATCATCGATCCAATTTAATAGGAGTGCATTTTGGGATATAGTGAATCCAGTCAATGGATTGGATGACTGGGATACCACACTTGGTTGAAAAGTGATCCCATTGAAGATTAACTTCTTTATGTGGATATTCAGTAACCATGAAATTATTATAGATGATAACATGAAGAATAATGGAGTTAGTATGGTATCTCGTTGCTAGTGCTGCACTTTCTCAAGCAAAGAAATGATATGGAATTTATTCTTAAAATGTGTTTGGGAACCTTGAAACAGTATATTTATTAGAATCTATAAGGGAATTTCTATGTATGGGACACAACGATAGAGATCCAATCCTCTTGGTTCCATGGAGTATATCACAACATGGTAGAGGAGAGAGATCGTAGTATGTAATTTTTGGAGTCCTGTTAGGTTGTCTGGGATTCTAGGAGAAAAGAGAGGGAAGGAAAACACATATCTAACTACCTTATTCATATCCATTTTTAATTTTTATGGGTGGAACATGGAAGAATCATCCTCAATATGAATAAATAAACTTCATTGAGACATATCATCCCAAGAGTGTTGTTGGATACTGAAAGAAGATCACAAGGCACTCAAGGGTCATGGGTCAGTTGGAAAACTCCAGGGATAGGGATCAAACATAGTGTTGGGAGATCTTACATTTCTTATGCTAGGAGAGGTGGATACCTGGTGATAGATGGTACATGTTCTATTTTTTTATTTTATCTATTTTTATAGATCAGAGAATTCGATGGGAGAATAACAGAGGGTAATGGTATGCAGTCTAAAGATGTGTTAGTTATTTACATTAAAATTCAAGATGTGGAACATGAATCTTAAGTGTTAGTGAGCCTAATCAATGGGATTACTAGCTCCCATTGGGACATGGGCCACCCTATTCCCAAGAGAAATGTATTCTTTGATCACGACATTGAGGTGCATCACAAATGGAGATAATGAAATTGTGCAACTGATGTTTTGGAAAGAAAGGGGGATCTGAGCAAGCCTATTATCATTTATTTGTGTACTGGTTCTAATCCTAATGATTTCATGATGATTTTTACAGGGGATTCACTTGGACGTCAACACTTCTTCCCCACATTATTTTTTATATTATAATTTAAATAATAAAAAGACAATGATCAGGATAAACCTAAAACAAAAGGTAGGAACCAATGGGATCAATTTAAATTTCATGTTCTCCAATAAGAAATACATAGGGAAATAAAAAATTACTCATGGTTTCACCACATTAGTTGTATAACAACTCATAAACCATGAAGAAACCTATATTATTTTTTCATTCCCATCCATATAGGATCCTCATGGTTTTCTAGACCATGTGATATAACATCTTAGCACATGTTATTCCTCTATTGTTACCGTAAAAGATCAACTTGGCCCCAAAAATCATTGATGCACTCAATAGGAAGTAAATAAAAAAAATTGATATCAAAAAACACTTTGAATAAATGGTAAAAAACAAAAATTCAAGATTAAAATAATAAATTCAAATGGAAACATAATTATTGGGGTGAAAAAGATCTCACAACACTCTTCCAATACATACATATCAAGTTAAAACTTCTTATATCTATACAACATAACATTACAAATAATGAGAGGGTACCTAAAGAAAATAATAATTTAAATTATCTAGCCTCTAATATCATTTTGTAATGAACCAAATCTGGATGACCAGATATATCCCCTATCTCGACTTTCTACATGGACCAAAGTGTATTCTGAATCCCCACAAGTGGGAAACTAGTTTATGGTAATCATGAATGTGCTCCTGGGAAAGGATTCACCCTATGATAACAAATAACAAAAAATGTCCCATCCAAAACATCTATCACGACACATTTGATAATTGGGAATCCATTCCATAAAATAAACACATCAAATATAAAAAAACATTAAATGAACTAATATGCAATGGAAATAATAATATAACAACTAATCGTCATAATAATAATAATAATTAATAATCAATAAAAGTAGGTATAGTACGACATAAAACAATCAACAATCATGATAAACTAGCTGATATAGAATCATACAAAAAATAAAATATAAAACCCAAAAAAATATTATAACTCCATCTGACCCATGGTCAGTAACCAATTACCTAGCTTATCACCAATGGATCAACCCAGAAAAAAACATAAAGGAACCTAATCCAAATAATAAAAAAACTAGGAACCTGAAAAAAAAACATAATAGCGGCATATACCAAATGGTGTATGTTGGGTGGGAGATGAATATGACCAATAGTACTTAACAACAGATTTTGGGATATTTCCTTTAAAAATTCATTTCATTAATGTTAGTTTGAAAACTGTAGAAATATTGGGTTTTTCACGGGAGATTATAAAGAACCATCATAGGTTTAGAAAGGGTTTATTAAACCATATTGAAGACAATTTAAAATCACAAGTATATGATCACATATTAGATATTTTAAAAATAAGGAAATCACAATTCTTCTTCATATAAATATTTATTAAACATCTATTTCATAATTAATAAATAATTTTCCTTCCAAACCCCATTATACTAATCATTTTTCATGTTTTTTTAAAAATAAACTAAATACATAATAGGAATGGATATAAAAACAAGATGGAACCCAGAATATTCATATTTTATAAGAAAGTAAATAATTAATCAAAATTTTCATGAAATATTCTATTCCCACTCCTTCTAAATATATCTACCTGAGGAAAGAGTGATAATGACCCCCCCCCTGATTCTTACCTCCAGTAGTCCCTGATTTGGTTCCTAGCAGTAATGGTAAAAAATATGATGAAATAGAAGAAATTATCCTTAATAATAATATATGATCAAGAGATAAGATGAATTATCCAAAATAAGTTCCATGAAATAATATAAAAATAAACCAAAAGCATACCATAATGTATTTATAAATAAATTAGGTATATGAAAATGCATCTTAAAGTAAATACCCAAAATAATAGCTAAATCAGTAACATAGAAACATTCCAAAAGGGTCTGAGCTAGTACTCTCTAGAATAATCCATGTAATCCTTTATGAAACATGAAAATAAATTTATATATGTAGTGTGAGAATATATGTATAATCAATAGGAAAACCAATTTGTCTCGTTCCAATGTGAATGAATCATATTAATGCACCCTTGAGAATATATCAGAACCAAAAACACCTATATAGGTATCCAATCCATCCCAACCAAACCAAGTCATTCTCACTAAAAAACATAATCCATTTATAATCACATAATAATAATAATATCGAAAAAGGGTACCCAAACCTAATTCCTGCTAATTTTCCACTATCACACTACAAATTCATATGTCCTAGAAATACTATCTCTTTTGAATAATATACACCAACTCCCTACATCATTTTCACTTAACATCACGCATGAATATACCTGGGATACCACCACATAGCGTTGTCACATCTCATCTCACCCACAGACATGTGGGATATCACATTGGAACCCAAACTAGAGTAGTAGGGTATCAACCTTATTCCCTCCTCCAACCATGCATGACCCCCACCATAACTCACCAAAAAATGGGTATATCCCATCCCATCCAAAGAAACATGGGCCACTACCAAACAGCATAGTCATCTCAAATCTCTCCAAAAAAACATTCACCATCACCTAGTGGACTAATAAACCCCCAACAATCAAATCATGGGCATATCTACCCACCTAGAAGAGAGATGGGGAATATTAAGTAGCTTGAAAGCAATCCTCATCGCCAGTATATTGGAAATAATAATCACCATATAAAAAATTGAGTATCATCTTATAGTACCCAACATTTTGTGGTGCATATGAAAATCACAAGGAATTTACAAGTACATAAATAGATACACACACAATCCCAACCTAGGGGTTCATAAAAATAACACTAACCAACTCAAAACATTCCCAAATTCAATTCCAACTCTATATTAATAACACCCCACATGTCGCAATCCCAATTTCTCATTTCCAACCAGTTTCATTATCCTAAAGATTCATTTCAATATTTAACAACATCCACATTTAACCACGCATAAAATCATTTATTTTCTTCATCAGCTGGTTCAATCCCATTAGCCAAATAGAAACAAAGACATTTCAGTCATTAATATATAATTGTTCTATCAATTCCTAGGAATCTATAATAACACAACAAATCCTCACAAAAATCACATCATTCCCATCAATCCAATGCCTCTCCAAAACAAAATCACCCCCCAAAAAAACAACCATCTCCATGCCACAAATGAATTCCCAAAAAACCATCACCTCTCCTCCCTAAAAGAATAAAAAAATATTCATCACCTTTCCACCCAAAAATCATATCTAAAAATCCGTCATCCCACATACCCAAAATTATGGTCAAACAAACCATAACCTCACCACCCTATAATGGAAAACTAACTACCATCAACCCGCTACCCATAAATTATGGAAATAAAAATCGTACCTCACACCATACTACATCACAAACTCACATTGATACCTGAAAAATATGACTACAAATGGAATCAATTAAAATAAAAATTTATAGATAAATAAAATGGTATTATATTAAATATCACTTTTTAGGTGCGTTATTACACAGTCCATACATACATGGGAATCAATTTCATTATCCAAATATAAGTGGTTGTCCAGCTTCCATTTTGAGGTGACTCAACCATGACATTCAACAAGGATTTCATATCAAAAAACTATATCAAAAGTAAAGGCTCCCAAAATCCATGATTTTTATTGTGTAGTTTAGAATCAATAATCACAATATCTCAATACTATAAAATCTATAAAATTAGGAAGTATTATTCCTCATCCTCCATAAATATCAGTAAACCAATTAATTTATCTTTTTTAGGATAGATAAACACAGCCCATATTGATTAGAAAACTGTAAAAACAAACCAGAGGATAGAAGAATGTGAATAACAGTTGATTCCACACATCAAATAAGTTTTTACGACTCGATGTGCACCATGGAGAGAATAATAAGTTTACACAAACTACTATATCACCTTCTGATCATTGATCAACCTACACCACATCAAGTATCCAACATACCGCATCCCAAAACACATCCCAAAACAAAACCACACCACCATAGTAATGAATTGAAGAATATTTTAAGTGAAACAGAGGGGTAAAGTGGATATATCAACATGGATCTCCAACGAACAACCACCAGAACTCTTAGAATTGAAGTTGGAGGAAAAGGGATGGAATATATTCTATAGGACCCTAGGATTATAAAATAATGAGATATTTTTATTGGTGTATAAGAATAAAAAATAATCACATGATCAACCCTTTTTTATAACCTAGATCTTGTTGGTTTCAAGTCATGTATTATATTCATGACTTGAAAACACCGGGTTTCCCAAAAAGTATAACTTTCACCAAAATTCACAACACATCAGACTATAATTAATTATAAATCAGGCATTATATTAATAATTTGAATCTATTTCATAGTTTCAACCTTAATCACATTAAATTCATTAAACAAGATGACTGCATGAACTGTGTACCACCAATTTATGTTTTGTAATCCTTTAGGGATGTGACAATCATTCATGAGCATTGATTTATCTCCAAACACTGTAGAACCTACTCAATATATATATAAATCACCTATATCACCCATGATAAAAAATAATTATTAGGACATGAAGACCCAAACCATTACCTATACTGATCAATATTTTTTAAGGAGAATTATTTGGATCGTTCTAGATATTACTATATTATAACCTTATTGAATGTTGTTGTGACAAAACTTTAGCTTTTCTTATAGGTATTTACTTTGGGATAATCTTATCTGTACCTACTATATTTATATAGACATTGTGTGATTGTTTTGGTTTCTTTTTATATTATTTCATTGAGTTTCTTTAGTTTTATTCATCTTATCTTCCTATCATATATAATTAAGGGTTAATGCACCCCCATTCCATGATATTTTTATACCCACATTTATAATCACTAACTTGGTTTATACCGAAGGCAGGACTCGAATGGTAGTAGTAATGATGGTATAAAAATATCAGTTTCTAGAGGTTCTTTGATCATATTTTGGTGGATGAAGAGAGTTTCAGTGTCCTCCTCCAAAATAGTTTTGGGTTTGACTAATTCAACAGTAAGGGTAGTATTATTTTTCTCCACTGAGAGAGGATAGAGTAATTAAAGGCCAACTTTAGGATGTTATTTATGCTTAGGGACCTCTACTTGAGTGTGGTCATGGAGGTGATCATTAGTAGAGAAATAGATGGGATATGAATGTTTTGTTTCATATTGTGGAGATAGATACGCTAGAGGGGTCGTAAATAATTCAAGGTACACTCATTTTTTTATCCTTGATGGTGCCTTGTTTGATTCAGGATATTCCCACAACATTTTTTCACTAACTATAGTCCATGCTCTAGAACTAGATGTTTAGAGTCTTCTCTTTCCTTGGTTGTTGATTATGACAGTCAGTTTCCATACTAGCTTGTTTTATGTGTTTCGGTGGTGTAGAATGATGGTGGTGCCATATCAGTCACATGAGGATACATTCTTGTTTTAGATGTATCCATATGGGGTCATCCTGATCATTGACTGGTTGTATTACATACATGATATCCATGGACTACTTATGGAGGGGAGACTTGTTCTCATATGTGGATAGACAATGTCTGGTTTTTGTAGGTGAGTGGGGTTATCTTGTTGGACGTTAGTGTGTGGAGACCCTTATTTCATTGATAGATTTATTATTAATAGAGTTGATGGAATAAGGGTAGTGGGTCTCTCAAGGGTCTTTAGGGTGTTGCTAGATGTTTTCCTTGATGAGGTTGTGACAGTGCCCTCTTGATAAGATATTGATTTTGGGATATAATTAAATCCCTTTACTTCTATGATTTTAATGGCTCCATATTCTATGACACCTTATGAGTTTTGGGATTTGATTATTCAGATATATGATCTAATGTAGAAGGGTTTTATCAGGTCTAATGTGTATTCGTGGGGTGGTCTAGTCTTATTCTCCATTAAGATAAATGGTAGTATGAGGTTGGGTATAGACTATTGGTTGTTTAATCATGTGAAATTAAATAATTTCTATACTATTCCAAGAATAGATGATATTTTTCACTAGATAATATGGTTTACATTATTTTTTAAGATTAATTTGTGGTATGGATATCACCTGTTATGTGTGAAGGTGGGTGATATCCTAGTGACAACATTCAGATCGGGGTGTGGGAAATTTTGAGTTTATAGTCATATTGTTTTGTGTCACAAATTAACTAGTTGTTTTTGTGGGAATAATTAACATTGTGTTCCATGAATTCCCTGATTAGTTCTTAGTAATGTTCATCAATGACATATTAATCTACTCAATGTCAGGGGATGAGAATGATAATCAAATCGTATTTATATTATACGGTCTTCAATTCTATTAGACCAATGGAAATTTCTTCAAGGGTATGTTTTTTATATTATAGGTGTATTTCCATATCAATTTTATGCCTCACTAGCGTGTGACAGTAGACCCATCAATTTTTGAGGTAGTTTTTTCTTAGGAAGTACCTAAGAAAATGGTATAGGTTCAAAGTTTTCATGGTCATGAAGGATATTCTTGGGGGATTGTGCTTAATTTCTTTTGATTTTTAACCCCATTAAAATCATTTTCCAAGAAGGAACCATATTTTCTATGGACTAATCAGTTCCATGAAGCATTCTATATATAAAGGGTATGTTTTTTAATGATTAAATTTCTTAAGGAGGGTTTAATGATTGAGGTATTTTTTTGACTCTTCCAATATTTATTTGATATTTTCGTTAATGAAGCTTTTTTTACTGATCTCATATGTTTCTAGGAAGTTAATCCCTTTGAGAGTAACTATGTCACCATTGATCTGTAGTAATCATCATTTTTTCACAATATTTTTGGACGAATTATATCATTGGGGAGTGTTTTTTGTCTTCACAGATCATAGGATCTTAAGGTATATATTTTATCAGTGTGATCTGAATTTGTAGCACCATAGGTGGATGAATTTTATTCATGATTATGATATTGAAATCTCCAACACCTCAAGAAAAGGAAATGTTTTGTTCAATGGTTTGAGTAGGAATTCATGAAAATATATTATTCAGTATTCATGGGATTTTTTGGGAGTGATGGAGGGGTTGGATGCTTTACACGTAGATTAATTGGTAGTTTATGGTAGTGGTTTTTTACTTCATAGGTTCGTATAGTGTTATTTGATTTGGAAGGTGGATGACTCTTGTAGTGTTACATAGAGGATGAAGTGATGTGTCATCATGTTGGATAGGGTGATGCACTGGAGTGATGGATAGAGGATGGTCGTAATGGGATGTTGTTTCATGCGAGGTTGTTTTTTATGGTAGTGAATTTTGAGGGAGTTATTCATCATTTTCATAACTCACCTATGGTAGTACACCATGGATTATCCATGATCTTCCTTGACATAAGAACATAGTTTTTGTGGACCATGAGGAAATGGGTGGTTCTGTAGTTTGTGGTAAGGTGTTTAGTTTTGTAGAAGTTAAAGGTCGTGAATCATGTTCCTAGAGGTTTGTTACATCTTTTGGATGTTCTCATGTGGTAATATGATTACATCCTAATTGAATTTGTCATAGGGTTACCTCGACCTTAGGGAGATTGGGATTTTATCTATGTGATCATGGATCCACTAAAGAAAGAATCCAACATATTAGTGATCAAGGAGTTGGGTGCATTGTATTATTTTTCAACGATATATGTGGACTAGGTGTTTCAGTTTCATTATTCTTGAAGGTCCATTTTATTAGATTAGGATTCAAATTTTACCTCATTATTATGGAGAAATTATGAAATTATTTTGGAACTCAATTACAAATCCACACTAATTTCCAACCTTATATGGATGGGAAGACGAAGTGAACCATTAAGATACATAAGGTAATGATGCATGCATGAATCTTAGACTTCATTAGATCAAGGGAAAAATAATTTTTGTTGGTTTATTTTTCCTATAATAACATATATCACTTTTCCATTGCTATGGATCTTATAGAATATTTTTATAGGAAACTATTTCATTATCTTTTCAGTTAGTAGTAGGTTGGGGAGATATCATATCATGGTCCCGATGAGGTGAAAATTCCAATTTAAATGGTTTATTTGGTTGATATATGATGAATGTAGTGTATTAATAGTATAAATATTATGTGAGTTAGAGAATGAGGACCATGGAGAATGATTTTAGATACCATGTGTTCTTAATCGTTACCCCTCAACATGGGAAGTGGAGGATTTTCTGGAAGAGTAATCTTTCTCATATATTTTGTGAGACCTTTGGGTGTTGGGGAAATTTGGAAAGGTGGAATATATGCTACTATTTCCACCACTGATAGAAAGGATCGACGACATATTCCACACTATTCAGCATCGTCAAAATCTTTATGATCAATACTGTGTCATTGACTGGGGATTGTTTTGCATCAATGATGATAGAAAGTTTTTGGGTGTCTATTAGAGATCACATATCACCAAGGGAAGTCACTTTAGTGATGACTTTGGTTAACATGTTTTTATAGACATGTTGGCATGGATGATTATACTATGGAGTGCGATATGAAAATGTGTTCCCAGTACCTAGAGTTTTTTTGATATTTTTTTCCTTTTTTCATGTGATGTGATGTTTTTATCATGTTTTGTTATGAGTTATGTGTTATTCTGCATGTATTATTTGTGATTATGTTTTGACATATGGAAAGGGGAGGACCATATTCGTAATATGTAGAAATTAATTTTGATATGATCTAACTCATACGGGTGAGTCGGTTCCACCCAATGATGATTGAATCTTGATATGGAGGATGAAATCCCTTGTTGTATGTGTTCAGTGTAGTGAAATTACATTTTCATAGTAGTTTTTGGTTTGGGATGTTTGTAGTATGAGATGGTTTTTAAGTGGCTGTCTAGCTGTGTGTTTGTGTGAAAGGAGGTAGTTTTTTTCTATTTATTGGGTTTCATGGGTGTTTTGGAAGAATTTTTATCTAGTGGTAATGTTGCATACTAATGAGACCCTTAAGAGGAATCACACAGGGTGGTTGTTTATAACCCTTTCTTTCTATGATTGGTTTTGGATTCTCAAGAGTGACAATCATTTGAACGGTATATAATGTAACTATTTGTTCCTTCGTAATACATTACATTTTATATGATGGGTGTTGAAGATGTTTTAGAGGAGTATTTAAGAGGTTTCATTGTTTTTGGAGGTGAATCGTAGATTTTACAAAAGATTTACTTTATGAAAGGTTTAGACAATGTTTATTAGTAGATCCTGGATTATGTAGCATTCATGTTTCATGGATTTTTTGTGGCCTCAAGGGAACCTTTGAAATAAGTTCATGTAGTAATTTTAATTAATGGTGTGTAATTAAATGAATTTTGAGGTGACGTGAATTTAAAAAAAGGATTGAATATTTGGGAAACCCATGGATTTCACCTTATGAATGGAATTTAAGATTTGAAACCATCAGGATCTAGGTTGTAAAAATTGTTTGATCAGATGATTATTATTCATTCATCCAAACCTCAAAATGTATATATATATATATATATCATTATATAGGGATCCTAGGTTCCTATAGAGGATATTCTATCCCTTGTCATCATTCTTCGATTCCATGAGTTCTACTAATTTTGCATTTCCAATTCCTAGTGCATTATCCAATATATCCACTTATTTCCCTTATGATCATTTTATGAGATTCATTGCAGTGGTGTGATTTTCGTTTTGGGTTTGTGTGGCCTTTGATATGAGGGATCATTGATGTGTTGTAGGTTGTTCCTTGACCACATGTTACAGTTGTTGTTTTGGGGGGTTTCTTCATCTCCCTACAGTGTGAAACAAGTAGGAAAAACTTATATGAGGTAGGGAATCCCCAATTTCACACATTTTAGTATCCCAGAGGAGGGGTTTACTCTTGTTTATCTAATGGGGATGATTTCTAGTGTCCTGATAAATATAAATTAATAAGTTAATTGAAAATAAAAGGGAGGGATGAATGATTCTCACACTTCTACAACTTTGATATTATTTTTATAATTTGACTATATAGCCCAAATGCCCCACTACAAATTATACTATTTCGGAGCCTTTTCTTTCTATGTTATTATTGTGATATGGAAACCTTATTGCATGATATTGTGATATCACCCAGAAATGGAAATTTTATAACAACTTTTATTTGGATAATGAAATATTTTCCAGAGATTTTTTGGGTTTTTGATAACATCCATAAAATAAATTAAAGTGTTAAATAATCCCCTTTGTTAAATTTTTCAAATGGAATATGATGTTTTGTGATGTGTGGGTGTGCTTCTTGGGTTGGTGATGTGTAGTTTTGATGTAGGGTATGGTAATGTATGGTTTTTTGGGTTTTACTTTTGGGGAGGAGTGATGATGGTTGTTTGACTATGTTTTTGGGTTAGTCAGGTGATGGTTTGTTTGACATTTATTTTGTGGAGAATGATGATGGTTGATTGGTCGTTCATTTTGGGTGGAGAGGTGATGGTTTGTTTGGCTCTGATTTTTTTGTGGAAATATGATGGTTGTTGGTCCATGCTTTTCAGATATTAGAGTGATATTCTTTTAACATTTCGTTAGTGTGGTAAGGTGTTGGTTTTTTGGTAATGCTTTTGGGGTGGTGAAATGATGGTTTCTGTGACCATGATTTTGGGGTAGTGAGGTAATGGTTCTATGGGAATGATGAGATACATTTGAGGTGTGGTTATGTAATGTTATATTCTCATTTAGTGATGGAATTATTATGTAATAACAATTTAAATGGAAAGGTTTTGGTTTGTTTAATGGGATGGAATCGACTAACAAACAAATAAATGATGGGATTTCTGGTTAAATTTTGTTATTCTTATATAATGAAATATATGGTCCTGATACTTGATTTGGTTGAAAATGATAAAATTTTCCTCTACCTTTTTCGGTGTTATGAATTTAGAAGTGTATGTGAAAGTGGGAATGTTTAGAGATGGATTTTTTTTGAACTCATAGGTGGGTCTTGTGTGTGTTTGTAGGTATATACTTGTATATTTCTTATGATTTATATACACACCCCACACACATCATGTACTATGTTCAAAAACCCATATTTTTTCATGATTGTGTTTTAGTAAAATTTAGAGGATGAGGATACATGGTTGGCTAATTTCTATTCCTTATTATGTATATTAGGCAAGTAGATAAACACAAGATGTGATGGATGTTGGTTTGTAACTACACTAGGTGATTTGCTAGGTGTTTTCATGAACTATGTGATATTACCATGATGTGGTAGGTTGGCCTAAGTTTCTTTTAGGGGATTTGATATGATCTTGTTGTGGGCAGCTTATGTGGTGTTCGGTCATAGTAGAAGGAGGGTACGAGGTTGAATCCTTTATGTTCATGATACCTTATTACTCTAGTTATGGTTTTGTTGCGATGTCCTAGGTGTCTACAGTAGAGATGAAATGTGACTATAGTGTGGGGCAGTGTCTTAGGTGTATTTTGAAGCGATGTGATTTTATTATGTTGAGGGGTAATGGTGTATGTTATTTATAAGAAATGGGAGTGCCAAGATGTACCAAATTGGGATGTGAGTGTGAAAATCAGTGGTAAAGTGGTCTGCAGTGCCCTTAATAGATATGTCTTTTATTGTTTTACTATAAATGGTTTGTGTTTTTTAGTGAGAGTTTCTTTATGAGGTTGGGATAGATAGTTTACATATTTAGGTGTTCTTTGCCTCATATTTTCTCACATGTGAAATAGTGTGATTCATTAAAAGGTGCATGACAGACTTTTGTTTTTATTCTGATCATACTTGTATGCTCACTATGTATATAAATAGAATATCAGGTTTCTTGGATGATTACATGGATCATTCTAGGAAGTACTAGATCATGCCATTTTTTATAGTTGTTATGTTATTACTTTAGATTTTCTTTTGGGTATTTACATTAGGATATTTTAGCTAAACAAATTTTATTTATACACGATTTGTGGGATAGTTTTGGATTATTTTTATATTATTTCATGTATTTTATTGTGTATGATTCATATTAACTTCTAATATTCTATTATTATTAAGTGTAATGCATCATGTTTCATTAAATACTTATACCCTCATTTCTACCTCCAACCCAGGGCCCTATTAGAGGTTAGACTCTGATGGGTAATCATCCTTCTCCCCTCATTACGGTATCGTTATTGGGAGGGAATCATGAACCAATCAATAAAATCTACGGTGAAAAAATACATAAGGAATCCACTAATTATTCCTCAATAAAAATAGGGTATCGTAGGAAACACAATAGTCTCTACCATTAATGATATTGGACCTAGTATAATAGGTTTAATCTATATAAGGGGCCCCTAGTAAAATGAAAACATCTCTCAAAGAACCCTTTAGGATCAATTTGTTAAAATTAAACTCCAAGGAGGGAACAAAACATCGAGGTAGAAAGACTGTGTCTGTGGACAATGCACTACTGTAACTCATATCGAACCCTTATATTATTAACCTAGGATCCCATGATCAATCAAAGTGGAGGCGATCGACTGACCAAACCAATTATCATCACATGATAAAAACAAAAATATAGTAATTAATGCCCAAATCTCTTACCAATCATCCTCTCATGAAATAACATTTATTAACATGAAAAAGCTTCAATAAATATGACAAGGAAAAATAACATTACCTTCAATATAAGTAATATATATTAGTCATAACATAAAAAGTCTCTCAATTTTAAAAAACATTATAATGTAATAAACAAACCGTTCATTCATGCCCAAATTTGGATTAAAATATATTTCACACCAAAAAATACCATTTTTACATCCCTTAATATAAATTTTTATTATTCGTTGAATTTAAAACATAAAGGACCATTTATTGAACATTGTAAAACAAATGACCCCATTTCATTTTAAAAACATTGATTAAATCCAATTAATTTATTTCTATAATAAATTCCATGAAATAACATATTTTCTCTTTAAACATAACGAAAATTGGTTAAAATGAATTAAATTCTAAAATCTAATTTGAACAACCCACTTGATCGTGTTTAAAAAAAACATTTTTTGTTCTAATAATTTTTTAAAAACTAAAAAAAATTAAATTATTTTTTCAATGCGTTACAACATTAAACAAATTTAAGGCATCCCCCATAAAAATTACATATAGTCTTAGTTTAAAAAAATAAGAGATTTAAAAGTACCCAGAATTAAATTATATGAAATTTGATGGAAATTAATAATGACACCTACCTTCGATCAAGTGAAACCAAGATAAATTAATTATCAAACCATCATCTTTGAAGTTAAAGGCTCCCACAAGTAAGGATACCCCATAGACAAGACCTAATAACCAATACCATTAAGTATATAACACCCAAAACCCTAAATCAAACAATGGATGGCCATTGGGTTCTCATGAGCAAAAACCCAAGTGAAAAACGAAGATAGAGTGGGAAAATGGAATTAAAAATATTGAAGTGGGATTTCCTTTTAGAATCTTCTTGGAATTGCACTAGGAGGCCTAAAAATAAATAAGGGTGAGGGAGAGACTCTAGTTCATGTGCTTTAGGGTTGGAAAAAAATGGAGTAAGAGAAATGGTGAAAAATTCCTTAAAATCAATGGAGAAATAAAGGTCGACCTCACCTTTAAATGAAATAATGGTAGCTCACATAGTTCAGAATCATGGTTTTGTTAACCATGCACTAACCTTGCAGGAGACACAAGATAAGAAATACATACACAAAGATTTTGGATTAATGGGACCAAAACAATGTACCAATATTAAAAAATTCAATATAAAAAACTAAAACATTTCACATGGTTTTCATATATATTTTATCCTAACCTTGTGCAATCTATTATCCAATACACAAATTCCAAAATGTCTTAATTGTTTTCCCATGGAAATAAAATTGTATAATCCAACCAATGTGATACCCATGGACCATAAATCATGAAAAAATGAAATTTATTAATAAAAATCGTTGTGTAATGGTAATCACATAGTTTACCATAAACTATCTATACTAACTACATAAGAGAGGAATGTTTTAGAAAAATAATGTTTCATGCCAAAAATGTTCAGAAAATTAAAAAAATGAAAAAACATTTAAATTATAAAACAATAATGAAATGTGCTTGTCACAATTTTTATGAAATCCTTTAAAATTAATAAAACATTACTTTATTTGATTTAATTATCCTTAAAAATATATTTTTTTTCTTCAAAACCAAAAAACTCACCTTCAACATTCACTGTTTAGAATATTAAGTGGAATATGGTTAATTATGATCTAAACATAAAACCAACAGATAAAATTGTGAACATGGAATTTATAAAAATCTTCTATGTATATTTTATCATACTCTATTTAATTTCTGACCCCTCCCCATTGGATTGACGAGTTAGGGTGTATCTATTGGGCCTTAAGTCACATCCTCAAGACTCTAAATGTTACGTCCCAGACCCAGATGCCCCTAAACAGTGCACAAGCCTAGTTGGACACTTGTCTCTACTGTATCTTCCCAAACTCCATAGGCTACTAATGTACAGCAAGGGACTAGTTGAGTCATTGGGGAGACAATTCCCTCATTACTAGAGTATATCATAGTGGAAGTCAATAAAATTCAATAGAAGAAGTAGATAAACAAGAAGACAACTGGAATGTACACAAGACAGTAACACATAAAAAATCCATAAATTTCACATATACAATGATTCAGATGATACATGTATCCAAAAAAACATCCAAAATAGGTACATTGAAATACAATATATTACAGGTATGCAAATAACCAAAAAGGTACAAAAAGTTTCCTAGTAGCATTAGAAGCTTTAGATTCATCCCATGCTCTCCTAATCCAAAGAAAAAGTCATCAACATGTGTTAGGGTTCTTGAGCCTATCAACACCTGCAACCATATATTCTATTCTGATCCCCATGAAGGCCCAAATAGTTTTTGATATAACATCTTAGTAGGTAACCAACCAAATGTCTATAATGTTCTAAGAAACACAATAAAATATGCTAAAAAGTGTCAGTAAGTAGTAATTTATGTGTGAATTCCAAAAACATATAACTACTACAACCAAAAAAATACCAAACATCCTCTCAGGGAACCCTGCAACAAGTTTTATCTCCTAAAAAGGAAACTACAATAAATATAAACTAGCAACATGGCCTCACCATAAAACAAACAATATAATATCCACATGACATTTCCTTATAATAAAACCCTATCAAAATCCTGTGACCTAATAGTATAACCAAAGAATCATATAACCTATAGTCAAGCCATATAATGAAGTATAGACCACAAAGGTCTATAAACAAGGTTTCTAAGACCAAGTCATCCTTTTCAAGTCCTATGAGCATCTCGATCGAATCTCGGTATAGGAACTAGATGGAGTCCTATGAGAATTCGTACCAACATGTCCTACTAGATTCAAACCAAGATAGATTTAGGTGTTAGAAAAGCCCGAGGAATCCCAAGGAATCAAGAACCATGGAGCATACTATATCAAAGGCATCCAATGTCGTTTTCTAGATCCATGGAGACCCATCCATGGAATCAACTAAAAACATGCATTCAGTCATACCATTAAAAATTCAATATCATATGACTCTACCCACTCATATAGTCAATCTCATTCAGTTCTAGATAATGATTATACCCACTCCTTTAATACATTTCATACCACAAAAATAAAATGAGTATATCCACCCTTATATTCTATTTCCATTTAAACAAGTCCCATGGGTATACCATCCCATCTATCTCCATTAACAATTTAACATATCCTATAGGTTTACCCACCCATTCAAATAAATCCACTTAATCCATTTAACACATCACATTTAGCATAAATTTTTTGATCAATTCAATAATTAACCAATTCAAGTTTCATTTAATAAATCGATGTAAAGGAGGAAAACTGTATCCCAATGACCCCATTCAACCCATCCAATTTATAATTTTCTTCCAATGATAAAGAAACCCTGAAACACACCTCTTGGGTGTTATAACATGGAATAAACATGAAATTTTCATAAGGTATTCCTCATGGGTGTCCACAGTTCCGAAAACATGTACCAACGAATCACAACAGGTCCTATGGACATCCCTAATCGGTTCGATTACATCTATTACACATATACCATTCAAAATCAATCTTGTGATGGAAGGTCTGATATTGGTTGTATAGGCTAATAGCTCCAAAATTCACCAAATTCTGAATGAAACGTATATACCACCTACCTTAGCTCAATATTAGAGTACTCATCTAGTATCATTTTATAATTTGACTCAGTTTTGGAGAAATATGTAGAACGGATGAAGAATGAAGAAATAGGGAATAGGGGCCTAAATCCAAATAGTGCAGTCGATAGCTAGAAGAATCAAGAATGGTTAAAATGGAAAGAAGATCCTACCATAGTGGATCCAAGGATATAAAATACACTGGAATCTAAGTCCGAACAAATAATCGAGATCAAATCCCTGTTTAGGCTCAAGATTAAGCCAAAAATGTGAGCCACCACTATGTGTATGGGAAATATAATTTAGGTTAAAAATAATTAATTTTAAACATAAAATTACAAAAAAAAACCCAAAAACCATGGTTTGAATGGTTTAGACTCATGGTTTCCTAAGCTATGTGTAAACCATGCATGGCTTCTTATAGTCCACGGGGTGCCCACACACTTTCCTCGCATAGTTTCACTAACTATGTGAAAACATGCCCAAAGCCTCTGTCAAAGTCTCCAAAAACTGTAGACATGGATGCATGGTTGTGGGGCCCATTTCACACTGTTTGGCCTAACCGTGTCGCCCAAACCACCCCTCTTTACATCCTCATTTTATTTAGTCAAACCATGAGGCCTTCCCAATATGGTTTGAACAATCCATGCCAAATTCCATTTTTAGCCCAAAACGTTGATCTAGGATCTGAACAAGCCCCAAAGACCTCAAAACATCATCAAACATGTTGGGTAATCGCATAAGGCCATATTTAATCATTTAAAAAAATAATTGGATATTTACCACATACTAAAACCATGGTTCTGAAAATATTTCCCCTTAAAAAAAATTTCCCTAAATTTCTCTCTACATGGTGGTAAATATTTCATTGATAGTAACTCCATCCACTGAGATTATACATCAGCCTCCCCCTCAAAATTCTTATCATGTAAATGATTTTTCTTCTATAGCAACCATACTAGTGGAAATGACTGGCCTCAGAGAATATTCATTCTCCTATGATCTATATGACTCAGATTCTTCATGAAGGATGCATTAGTTAGAAACTCATCCACCACTGGCTAGAAAACGTGAGAGGAGTCTGAATGAAAATGGTGAAACTGAGATAAATGGAAGATGTAGTTCATGATTCATTACCTCAGAGATAACTTCAACTGATAGTCTATTGATGCAAATCGTTCCAAAATCTAGAATGGACCAAAATACCATGGTGAATGGTTACCTTGTCTCCTAATTCTTTTATGTCATTACCTTAGGGAAACATGAATGAATAGTGAATCTCCAACACCAAACTCTAGAGGTCATCTGCAACCATCAGTGTTTGATTTCTCTCAAGACACTGCAGTATCAATCCAACAATGAATCAGCAACACTTTCTCATTGGACTCCCAAAAACGTTTTGGTCCCAACATAGCTTCCCCTAATACCACCAATGAACATAGGGGTGATTGGAATGACCTTCTCTACAATGCATCACATAGAACCCTCTGAATAGTATCCTTAATGAAATTATTGATGTTGAAATAATCCAAGGATATATTCCATTCCCATTACCCCACAAAAATCTAGGATATATGCCCAAATCATTTCTTCATGCACCCGAATCATGAACTTTGATTGGGGGTGGTATGTCATGTTTAGAAGCACCTATGTACCCAAATAACTTTTTATCCCTTTATAGTATCAAGAAGTAAAATAAAAAACCTATCTAAAATGATAATATAATGGTCCCTATGATTTTTTACAATCTTATGGATATATTACCTACCAAGCTCATCCACACTAAAGAATTCTTTGATTGGAAGGAAATTTGAAACCATCGTGAGCATGTCTACTACAGCCCACATGGTATCATTACAACAACACCTCCACAATCAGGATATCCTATAAAGATAAACCATAAGAATTATAGTGACACTGGCAGTATGATTTTATTTTATCTAAGTGAACTCAAAAACAATTGAATTCATAATAGATGCCTCACAAAAAGGAACAGTTTAATCCCAATCGACATAACAATAATTGGTCATGCAAGATTTCCTAAAAAGAAACTTCGGACCTTCACACCACACCCATATTAATCCGGAGATTTTTTCAAACTATATCCTTTAGACCATACACAAATATCTTAGAGGATAACAAGTCAGGACACTTCTGGATGACTTACCTTAGAAACACCCAGCTTAGATAGTCGACGCAATACTAAAAAGGTAGAATGACTTCTTCCTAGGAACCATGCATTAAAAATACTCTCCTCCACTAAATCCCATACTTTAATCATTGTGATTTTTATTAGTCAAATAATCCCTTGATCATTTACACTATCATTCCACATCATGAAAAAATGTGTAATGTAGATCTATCCCATCATTTCCCCTTTTAAAGCATTTCATTCAAGCCCGACAAAAAGTCTAAGATAACCTTAAATTCATCCAAATGGAGTTCATTTAACTATCCCTATGTAATACACAACCCATTATATATGTGAGATTTTGCTACAAGGGCAAGACAGCCACGTAAGAAGGTCTACTAAGTCATGATAGAATCCACCTGGTGGTCATGTCAACGGAAAGAACATGTGTACAAAAGTGTATCCAAGGTGTTCCAACATGGTAACCAATGTATCACTTTGGGCTAGACATGAATCGATAAGAACCACATGTTAGTGTGAATCATTGAGTAACTACCCATAAAATCCCAAAATCTTTTAAAACCATAGTACGCCATAAGAAATACACTCTCTTATTCCATAAAGGATGACATCAAGATAGAAGAGATACACATATCTAAATTAAAAGCACTAAGTGAATTAAACATTTAACAAGGAGATCATTCAAGGAACTACTAGGATACTTCATATGAAAAAATCTCTTCTTCACCTTCTGATCCATCAATAACATGTTCCATGAGCCTTTACTAATCGAGGAATCTATGATCATTCATGCATAACCACCTATGTTCTTCCCACAATCAATGTTATTCTTTTTGGGTTGCATATACTGCCAACCACATCAAAATCATGGTGTTGAGAAACCAATGATGTAAAAAAAGAATTACAGGCCTCAAAATCATTCAATAATCACCAACCATTTCCCAATGGCCCTCCATTGGTTGTGTTTCTTATACCAGGAAGAACATGTTTAAATAGAACTGATGTGATACTCCCCACCATAGGAGATTCCAACTCATTGAATGAAAAGATATACTAGTAGATCATAAGAGAACAACACAATATTCAATATAACCTCACACGTGATACACCTCCAAGTCATGATTAATACACTATTTAATTTGGCACAAAAACCAAAACCAAACCGACAAGTGTGTCAAAACACCCAAATATCTATAATTCCTTTTAAAAATTAGGATTTTATCGATTCCATGAATTCCTAGGTAACTATACTCCAGAGATAACCAGAATGTGTGCTCAATAACACATGGTTCAAGGATTTCATTGAAATCATCTGATTCATTATATTATTTGACAACATGACCAATACCACACATACCAACACATAATACCTCTATTTTACCATAGAAAACATCTCACACATCCTAAACATTATCCCTCAGTTATCATCCCTATGAAATCAAGTATCATGTGGCACAAACATGAAACTTGATCAAGTTTCATCATCACACGACCGTAAAGCAACTGAAAACCTATTGAGTCACCCAAAGAAATAAATAGGGTCACAAGACCTACCAATCATCCAACCATGCATCTGACATGTCTAACATGATAAAACTAAGCACCACTCAAGGCATACCCCCATACAAGGATCATACATCCAATGACCACCCATCTGAGCAAGGGTGTCATTCAGATAGAAATAGTCCTACTATAGACAATGGAACATGAATGAAACTAAGAATCAACAATCTCACCACCTTTATCAAGGTGTTTAAACTCTAAGGGTACTACTTACCATTTTAAAGACCCTTACAAATGCATGAGCGATGACCCCATCACTATTTCATGACAAACGAAAAGCCTTTAGGCTCAAAATACTATCATATATCTATTTCTAAATAATCATCGAACTGATAAACTATCATGTCTCCATTCCATGGAATATAATAGAAAACATTTAAACTACCCTTATATGAGGGTATATTGAAAGTAAACCACTAAAGGTTCTATTATCAAGATCATTAAATTTATTTAATTTCAAACCTTTACACCCATAAACTATTTAATCCAAAACATCATGTAACATTTTAAAACAAAACACTAGGAAGTTGATTTTAACTAATTCCCTAAGGGGAAAAATAGGAAAGTTATATCAATCTTCCATTTGAAACTTGAAACACTTTTTTAAAACCTATTAACAGTAGAAATTTTATCAAATAAACTATTTAAATGTCATAACATGTAAGGAAACCTACAAGAGTCACATTTAAACAAACCTAGGATCATCAAAAAGAAACCAAATAGAATTTGTTTATTTATTAAAGTTACAAGAACCCACACAATGTTCTCTCATAAGAAACATGCCCCCAACTGACCTACATGGGTGCAGTTCTTAATTTATAATGGTAATCAATTAATTTATTTCGAATTAGGGATATAACATTTATATCTACATTATGATACACCACATTTTCATATATATAATGATTTAGTTATATGGGGGGCCAAATGCCAATCCATAAAGAACCCATACACTTTATAGGTTGGCATTTGGCTCCCACTTAATTAAACCCACATTACTTTTCATGCATATCCTTAGAATACATTATATTTTTGAAAAGGTTCCATATAAATATATAAAACGATCATAGAAAAAAGTGTATAAGAGATCAAACCTTTCCTATAGACAATGTAAAACCCATATTATTATCCTAAAGCCTAGGTTGATGGAAGAAAAATCACCAAAATCTAATAAAAACCCTATATATTTCCCACTCAGAAGTCAAGCCTTGGTAAAGCATATGTTATAAGTAATTTGAGTTCCACATGATTCCATTTTACATTTTACATTTCGTTTTCACTTGAATTCACAAATTCATTCCAATTTTAACTGAAGCATGTTTCACATTTATACCACAATTCAATTTAACGATTGATCCATGTCTCACCTAATTTTGATCCATGAGGTCCCATACTACCTAGGGAACAAAATTTGGCATCCATCTAATACAAAACATATTACATATCAATAAACATTTCATAATATCATGAAATCACTAATTCATCCAAAATTTCATCGAATAATGCATGGAATGTAAAATATAACAGGTTCATATATGATGCATGAGATGGAATAACTTCATGTCAGTTGGTTTCAACCTAGTAAAACAAAAAATCCTACCAATAATGACATCATAAATCAAATGCATCACCCAATGGTGCGATGAATTTAACTATAAAATTCAAAATAAAGAAAATAACCATTCAATTCGGGGAAATTGGATTTTTTCTATAAATGGGTTAGCTATACTTGGTCTCACCTCATTTACAAATTCCAATTGCTTCCTATAAATTTCAATTATCTTAAAAATGTAAATAAAATAGAAAATAGACTCTTTTGATACCAATTTGTAACATCCCAAACCTAGATTCCAATAAATAGTGCCCAGTGCCAGGTTATCCACATAGTCTCTAGAGTATATCCCTAAATGCTAGAGGCTTCCCACTAGCATTGATGGCCTACCTGAGTCATTAGGGATACTATTCATTCATTACCAAAGTTTATCATAGCATAAGTCAATCACATTCAATGGCGAAAGAACATAAAAAAGTATACAAATAGAATGTAAACAAGACATGAATATATAACAAATCCAAACATGTCACATATACAATGATTAAAGTGATACATGTATCTAGAAAATAGCCAAAATAGGTACATGTAAATTCAGTATAGTACAAAAATAAAAAAAGAAAAAAAATGTATAAAAAGTTTCTTAGTAGCATCACATGCCTTGACATGGCCCCATGGTCACCATATCTAAATCCAAAATCAAAAACCATTGTTAGGGTACTTTCCCCTATCAAAACATAAAAATATATATTCGATTTGGGTCTCGAAGGAGGACCAAATAGGGTGTGAGATAACATCTCAATAGTTAACCACCCATAAGTCTATACATATCTACACAACACAATGATATAGTCTACCAAGTGTATGTAAGTAGTAATGTATGTGTGAATTCCCCAGGCATGTAACTACTATAACCAAGAAATATTAAACAACCTCCCAATTCTGCATACAAAAAGATTCATCTCACAATAATGTAGCTATTTGAATTATAAACAAGTGAAATTACATAGTCGTACAACCATCTATATCATGTCAACAGGGCCTTGCCATATAATAAAACAATATCAATATATCATGACCATGACATATAAAAAAACAACGTGTATCCCACGGTCGTTACAGATAATGAATTGTAGACCACAAAGGTCCACATCCATGGTATTGAAGACCATGAAATCCCCATTGAGTCCCAGGATAATCTCAATGAAAACTCGATATAGGCACTAGTTAGAGTCCTAGGAGCATGTATAAAAACATTTCCTATGTGAGTCCAAGCCATCCAGGCCCAATGATTATAAAATCCCTAGGCATCCCATGTAATAAATACCCTTGGATCATACTCTATCCAAGGAAACCACTACCACATTCCAGATTATGGGAGATCCATCTATGGCATATATATAAAAAATTCATTCACTCATACCATTAAAAATTCAATTCCATATGATTTTACCTAATAATAAAATAAATTTCATTCAATTATATACAAGGAGTGTACCCACTCATTTAGTAAATTTCAAATAAAAAAAATAAAATGAGTATACCCACTCATGAATTTCATTTCAATTTAATCAACTAACATGTGTATACCCACTCATTTATCACCGCCCATAGTTTAACAAATCCCATGGGTATACCCACCCATTAAATTTAATCCATTTAACACATCACATTTAATATAACTCATTTAGTCAATTAAATAATTAACCAATTAAATTTCAATACAATATGTCAATGTAATGGAGGAAACCCATCTCCCAAACATCCCTTTCAACCCTTTGCATTTATAATTGGCATCATATGACGAGGAAAACCCAAAACACACCCCTTGGGTGGTCTAACATGCTATAAACAAAGAATTTTCATAAGGTGATCCACATGGGTTACCATGGTCCAAGAAAAGGGTACCAATGCATCACAACAGATACTAGGGGAATCCTGAATCGGTCTGATTACATCTATTTCAAGTTACCCACTCAATTTTGGGGCCATGCAGGAATGTCCAGTGGGCAGAATAATGGTCAATAGCTCTAAAAATCCCCAAATACTAAATGAAAATTAATTACCACATACCATAGATCAGTAGAGGAGTTCTCATCCAATATCAAATCCTGGTTTGACACTATTTAGAATAAATATTATGAATTTATTAAGAACGAGAAAATAGGGAATATGATCCTAAATCCAAATAGTGAAATAGATTCTAGAAGAATTGAGAAAATTTAAAAAAAAATTAGAACTTACCATTGAGGATATAACGAGATGATTCAGGACTGAATTAGAGTCCAAACGATGAACCATGATCAAATAATTGTTTAGGATCAAGTTGAAGCTCAAAATTGTGAGCCACTATTGTGCGTAGGGTGAAACAGAATTTAGGATATAAAAGAATAAATTTTAAACCTAAAATTATTAAAAAAACTCCCCAAAATAAAGTGATCGCATGGTTTAGGTGCACCGTTTGGTAAACCATGAACCAACCATTCATGGAAACTTGTAGGCTAAGGGCCACCCGCTCGATTTCACTAATTCTACCCTAAGCCTCTATCAATGTATCCAAAAACTATTGTCATGGTCACACAGATGTGAGACACATTCCATTTGGTTCGTCCTAAATATGTGGCTTGTACAACCCCTCAGTAAAACATCACACTTTTTTTCAAACCATGCAGTCTTCCACATGGTTTGAACTAATACGGTGTCATGCCATTTTCATCGCAAAAACTAGTTTCAAGATCTGAAAAAGCTCCAGACTCCTATAAAACACCTATGAACAAGTTGGGTACTATCATAAGTCCATATGTAAAAATTCATACTGAATAAAAGGGATATGTACCTCATACTAAAAGCCTTGTTCTTACACTAATGTTTGAAAATAAATTAAAAGGGCATCATGAAAATTGGTGGGATGAATTATCCCTTGAAATATAATACATTAAAACCAAGATAAAGATAACCAAAAAACCTCAAAATAATGCATGAGTAAAATATAAAAAACAAAACATATTCAAACCAAAATAAAAAATCTGATTATAAGAGGATACTATAATACAAACTCAAGAGAAAAAAAACCCACAAATTTCCAAACTATAAAGTGAAAAAAACCAGAAACACCCCACCTTATCGAAGATCTAATTCCACAGGGAAATCCCATGGTGTTACGAAACGTCAATAAATATTTTAGGTACTTTTCCTTTACCTATGTCTTGATAAATGGAATCTAAAAATGTACAATTGTTCTAAATCATGGGGTGAGTCTAAACTCACAATTGTTTCACCAAATGAATTCCCAACTCATTCCTCTATGAGAAAACCTGAAATCAAATTTATTAAAATATTTTCAGGAAGTAAAAATACTTCACATCGAATTTGAAAACCAGTATTTCAATGAAAGGAAAAAAAATTAATTTGAACCATTTCTCATTTGATTTTTTTTATTCTTTTCCATGCCCACAGACATAGTCACACACAATTCCAACCATTGGTGTTACCATTTATGGTGTAACTTCACATCCATACTCTAACACATTGATGGTGGGACTTCATGGCCATTATCCAACCCATTCAAATCACTACAAAATTTTTAATCCAATATCATGCCAAGTCATTTCCAAATAAAATCTTTAAATAATTTATTAAAATATTTTTCATGCATCAAACTAAACTATAATTTTTTAACATCATTTAAAAATTATAAAAAATGTTTTTTCAAAAAAAAAACTAGTCAACTTTCCACAATTTCTGAACCAATACGAAATCCATATTTACATCAAGAGTCAAAAAACCATTTCACATTCATTCTAAGAAAAACAATTTAATTACAAATAATAAATTATGTTCTAAAAAAAGTTTAGTTGAGAGAGTATCCACCAATATCATAAACGTTAGTGAAAATGAAGAAAAACACAACAAAACATCTAGATATGATCACAAATTATCTTACCTTCACTAAATCCTGTAAGATCTCATTATAAAACCATTCATCACACTTAAATATAAAAATAAAGTACATGATCTATAGTTCCAAGGGAAATGACGACGAACTTGGATATAATAATAATGAAGAATAATTTCCACTTACTGATGATTCTAGGCCTCCAATACACTTTGATTCATTTTAAGATCTCTCGTGGATAAAATGGGCTTATCTTTCACACTTTGTGAGAAAATGGAATTTTAGTAATGAGAGGATTAGTGGAAAACCAAGGGCATAATGAACTAATTTGGATTAGATCCACTTTCTATGGGGGTCCACATATATTCCACATGGTTTAGAAAATTTATTTTTAACCATGTGGTCCTATTGTCTTAGAGCCTTACCTCACATATTTTTCTTGCCCAGTTTGACAAGCTGTGCACCGACCATGCATTTACCTTTTTGGGGATTCATGGTTTATCTTATTAATTAACACATTTCATCAAAACTTTGGGAATTATATACAACTACCTAGTCCCCATTTTCTTCCCTTTAATGGTTTCCTAGAGATATTTCATGTTTTATACTAATCATGTACAAACCATGCACTTCCAAGAATGCCACCAAAATGTTCTGAAACCCATCATAACCTCTTAAAACATAGCCTAACCCCTTCACATGCAGAAAACACAAGAATTGAAGGTCATATTCTAAATAAAAATGATGTTACATAATCATTACCATAGAATATTCCATCCACATAATGTAGAAAACCCTTTTTGTCCTAGAAATGTCTGGGCTTTTACTCCAACATTTCCTTTTAAGGCTCCCAGGTTTCTTCCTAAATCCAACCATGATTCTATAAAACCCAAATAAGTATGATGATTTTTTCCATAATAGATCTTTTCATGAAATTACCTAGCCCATGTCGGAACATGAATCAATATAGAATCAGACTCTGGGCCAATATGATCCCACCAAATCGCATTGTCTGGATCTGGTTGGTAATTAATTAATGGGACACATGAAACACATTATGCACTAAACTAAACCTTATTTCAAAAGAAAACTTATATTCCACCTCATAAAATCATCCATGATTCCAAAAAGGACCTATTTTTCGATGAGATAACTTTCCCTTCATATAAAAATGATGATTCCCAAACATTAAATAGATTATCAAGAACACATGATCACTCAAACCAAAAAAAAATCTCTATTGACGATGATCCAAAAATTATTTATGATGAATCTACGCTACATATATTATCTTTCTAATTTAATTATTCATATCTATTATCTAATGTATAATCTTGTGTTTAATTAGTGATGTATCACCAATTTAAACTAAAAAATGTGTGGAATGAAAATGAAATTTTCACAAAGATTCAAAATGATCCATATGTATCAACATCTTATAACTATTATTATATAAGAACTCTATAAATGTAAAATTATCATCCCATGAGCCACCAAAATCAAATAAAAAATCCATTATAATTTCATCCACAATTTGGATTTTCCATTCAGACTTTCCATCCATTTTTTGATGATAATAATTTTATAAAGTAAACTGTGTTCCATGGTCTTGTTGTAATGATTTTCAAAAAAATGAGATATAAACCTAGAGTCTATTTTTTCAAGAGTGTAACATTTTTCATCTATATAATTTATCAAGTGTAGATTTAGTGTTCTGGATTTGGTATGATTTTTTTTGGAATATATGTTTTTTCTGAGATGGATTCATTTTTTAGAGTTCTCAATTTATCCATAAAATTTATCATTTTTAAAATAAAATTATTGATTTTGGAGGATGAATATAAATTTTAGATACGACTTCCACTAAATTATTTTTAGTAATGTTGATGAAATGAGGTGGGTTCATGAGATGATCCATTTTCACCCATACGGAATCATGTTCCAAATTGTCAATGGAAGACCTGTTACAAAATACATGGTTATCTTCTCCCATTTATACATGGGAATCAATAAAGACTTCAATATACCCACTTGTTGTTGAGGTTCTTCCTTGAACTACTAACATTTGACGCATCTATAGAAAAACACCATCACATATGTTTTCATGTCTTCCCAGTGAATCTATTCATTCAATAATTTATACTTTTTTGATTCCAAGTTTGAACACCCCATCTCGAATAGTGTTAGGAAATAATATGTTATTCTTGGGAAGCTAAATGTTTGGTCATTTGATCTTTAAACCGCAACACTAAATTACCATCTACCTAACATACCTTAATGGTCTCCCTACAATTGAGCTATAAACTCATAGAATCACAATCCGAATTGGGTATCTATGTAACTCTAACAAACACAGCCATATTAGGAACAAACAAATTTGGATAGAAATTTTAACACTACCATGGTCCAAGAATTCTAGATGAATATATTGTATAACTAAAATCATTTTTTTAGTCGAAATATTATTCACTGAAATAGGTATATTAATTCATTGTCAATGAATAATATATTGAGTTACCCTTACCATATGTGTAAATTAATTCAAATTTAATCATTTATAGATACAATGTCCTTCTACGCTATTTTTATTCAAATATATTTGTAAGAAAATGTATTTCAAACTCTTATAATATTTAAAAATTGAGAATTTATCACTAAACAGGTAATGAAATCAACTATTTAAATTATGGACCAAATAATATGATTCCATGATATCTTTCCGATATTCATTCTAATTAAACTATATATTCCATATGAAATAAGAAAAAAAATTCTCTCTAAACATTAGAACACATCCCAACATAGCTCGTAATACGTCACAACAAACTACATATCCTTGTCCAAACATTGGAAATTTGAGGATATGTGATGAGGTATGTCTAACATTATGTTTTTGAAATAATTTTCTATATTCTTTATTATATTAGAAATGAATTCCATTTCTCATCAAATATTTCATTTGTGATGATAAACCTGAAGATTCATGTTCAAAATTTCTATAGTATACCACTAAGATGAGGAAAATATATACCTCAAAGACATTATTTGGTAGTTTCTAATACATAACTTCTTATGTCGTCTAATTATCTATTGAAACTTATTTTTTTAAAATGAAATGGACATGGAAGAATACATATTTTGACACAAATCTTTCATTGATAACATGGAATATAGACGATGCTATCAATAGATACCCAACACTCTCAGAAATTATTTCACTTGATCCACTTTTTTCCTTGAATAAAACATTATATCATAAAAAAACCACAACAAAATCATGAAATCTCATTAATAATCAATTCATCATTTCCATAAAGATACACTATGAATTATTACAACAAAGAGGGAAAAAATCATATTTTTAATGGCCATATATGCTTCTAAAAGATATTTTCAGAATATTCTCCTTTTGAATTCACAATTGGTGACTTCCTAAATTTATGTAAATTTTAGGGAAGCACTTGGATCCCCACAAATGATCAAATGGATCATAAATGGGTGGAATAGTACACTGATTATTTATCATAAATAATTAATATTATATAATCCACACAAATTATAATATTTTCATCTACCTTCTTTAGAAAATGAATATGTCCTTCCCATTGATACATACATAGTCAAATGATCCCTTTACTTTGTAATTGTTCTAACTGAAACTTCAATACCCTTGATTCAATTTTTTCCATCAGATAAGAAATAATTGATATAAGACTTTTCCCATTTATGTGATCAATTGTAAAGTAAAATTATCTTTTGGGTGGAATCCCTGACAAAATTTCAAGGAAAGCATCGAGACACTGATCTTATAAATTTATTAAATATTTTTTCCCAAACTCATCCACAGATTTTGAGGTTAATATTTTTAAATTGATAAGATATGGTTCCAAACGCAGTAACAAAAGTCCTATATTACTGGCCTTTACATCTCAATATCTTCAAAAGGGATGATCGATTCCTTCTGAAGACGTGAAAATAATTTTTTGGCATAACAATCAATGTGTTCCGGGAATGATATCAACCAATACATACACAAAATAAATTCATATATATCCATATCAAGTATAGTGAAATGAAAAATAAATTCAACCCCATCGATAGTTATAGAAAAACAATTACACATAAAGTCTCAACACTCTCATTAAAAAAGAGGAGTTTGAAGTTTTAAAATAGAAGACATCATCTTGTCAGGAAAACTCAAATCATAAGTAAAACAAGAATAAATAAACTAGTGAAATGTGCCAATAAAAACAAGTCATTCAAAAGTGTGGAATTAAAACTAATTATACCTCTCACTATTGATGAAAAAATTTGATAATCCATAATAATTTTATCATCTTAATATAGTTTCATACATTATAAAATTTTCTCTTTGTTACCCCATTGATATTCCACCGGTTGAGGAGTCAATGTTTTCATGTAATAACTTTAGATTATTCAGTTATGATGATGATAAATAATTTTTTACACTCATTCCATAGAATCATATGATTCCTATAAAGGCTGAGATATGTCTCTATCACACAAATTAGAGCATCGAGACAATAACAATAAATATGTCCCATATTATTATAATTGTGACATTCTTTCAGTTGTGTTTTACAATCTCTCGTGATGTTATTCAGTGAACAACCCTTAAAATATAACAATTTAATTCTATATTAGGAAGGGTGATTTACTAATGGCATGGTCTGATTCTGAGGTATACCATCACTTTATAAATTGGTTACCCTCCACTTCTTATTATCATCATTTGAGTTCCCACCTATTCCCATAGTTATAAAAAATAATTCTTCCAACCATATTTCATGATATGTATCCATATACTATAGTGTTTCTATTTACTATCTCTTAATAATCTGTTATAAAAGGCATGAAAATATTTGAGTGAATATATGATAATGATCTAAAAATAAAAATGAATTCATTGATTGATTATATTGTATCAAATTTTAGAAAACATCATCCTAAACTTATAAAATTATCCACATACTCTATCACCAAAATATTATTATTTTAATCTAAAAAAATCATTATTATATCAATATAAAAGGTTTGAGGGTATAATTACTTATTAATAAATTCTTTAAAATCCAATCTAGCATTTTGTGGTCCAACATATCCTAAACTTATAATACCAATGATTGTAAATCCAAATCCTATAGAATATGCATTTTCAAATTCACTTTAAGATCTAATAGTGTTCCAAGGAAAGTAATTATTTGACTCATCCTACTAAGCTAGTCTTTAACTTTTTCCATCTCAGAATCCCACTGAAATATAGGTGGATTATACTTTTGGAACTGAACGGGAATATTTAACTTTTCATGGTTCAATGTTCTTATTTCCATTATCCACATCCTATAAATCCAATAAAATTTATTGAAACCACAACTAGTCCCCAATGGATGAGGTGTAACCACATTTTATATTGTATCTTCCAGTTGTATTTTGAGATACCTATCTACTATTATACACTGTAATAAGATCAAAACTCCATTTAATCTCACTAATTATAAATTAATGGATAATAAACATCAATTTACATTATTTAATCATATTTCAACATAAATTTATTAAATTTAACAATTTACAAAATTTCAATAATTATTGAAAACATTTCTACCATGTTTTTCAAAATAACAATTTTTCCCTTTTTAAAAATACCACTTTTTTCCTATTTATAGACAATTTTACTCAAAATAGACGATGTAGTCCAACTAGAAATTCTTACTATAAAGGCATTTAATTAAAATCTCATTGGGTAAACCATTGGTGATAAAGGGAAAACTCTCATGGATGTGTCTAAAAACACTCATGTACTCAAAATCCCTAGTGACATGAAGATCAGAATAAAGAGGTTCAGTAGGCGTTATTATCCTTTACATTTCAGGTTCCAAAAATACTTCTTCTAAATATATCCTAAAAAGACTTACTGATAAATTTTTCAACTCTACGATGAAAAAAACTGACACTATTTTCTATGTCAATGACTAAGCAATGATGGTGAAATTTATCCGAAAAATATATATGGATCAGATGTTGAGGATACTATTTTTTATATTTATGATAAAAAAAACTAGTACCATTTATCTAAAAAATGTATTTTTACTAACCAAGACTAATACTATTTGTCTGAAAAATATATTTGGATTGACCAAGATAGATATAATTTGTATAATCTCACACATCCTCATTCTCTTGAGGAGTAATATGGGAGAAATTAGGACTTAGGTGACACCCCATGGCACCAAAGGCATGAAAAACATTCTAAGGGCCTATTGAAAATTGGATAATGGTTTTCACTTTGAATTAGAAAAAATCCAAAAAATTAACAACAACCTAACTATCATAATTATAATATATGTGTAAAAATTACAACACAAAATATAACCAAACCAACAAACCAAATAATATTAAAAGTAGAATAGAAAATACATATTCAGTAAGAAAAAAAAAATACAAAACTAAAAAACAAAAGGAGGAAACAACCAAAAACACCCCACCCACTCAAAAATCAATCTCAACATTAAAATACCATGGTATCAAGAAGAATCACTAAATAATTGAGATATCATGCTATTTCCTGTCTCTCGATAGATGACATCTCCAAACACACAATAGTTCACATACATGGGGTGATTCTAAACTCAGTAGGTTTTCAAAAAATGACTCCCCAACTCATGACACTAGGAAAAACATGTTAGTTCTTGTGTTAACATAGATTAATGAAATAAAAATTGTTTATATAAAATTGATAATCCAATTTACTAAGAAAATCATTAAAAATCCTTTAAACAATTTCTTATTTTTTTAGTATTATTACCCATGTCCATACACACAACCGCATGTATACACTTAATAATAGTGTTACCATTTAGGATGTAACATCATTAAAATACTATATCCCACTGATGGTGGCACCTCATGATTATTATCCATCTCATTCAACTCACACCCATCCATTTTTGAATACATGTTTCCAAGTCATTTCAATAAAAAAATTTATTTCTTTAAAATATTTCAATAAATATTTTTCATCAATAAAACAAGATAATAATTTAAAAACAACATTTAAACATTATAGACAAAAGTTTTCCCAAATAATAATCAACTTTCCACAATTTTGAATACAAAAAAAAGATATTATTTCCAATAAGAGTTACATAATAATTTCATAACCACTTTATGAAAGTCATTTATTTAAAACAAATAGTTCAAATCATAAATCAAGTAGAGTAAATGTAGAATCCACCTACCTTACAAAAATTGGTGAAAATGAAGACAAATTAGAAAAACTTCAATATTTGAACACAAATTTTGTTGCATTCCCCATATCCAACATTATTTCATCATAAAACAATTCATCACAACTAGATATATCTATAATAGACTAGATTTATGGGTCTTTAAGAAATAATTTGAACCCTGGATATAAGAAGAAAAAATAAGAATGACCATTTACCAATGAATCTAAGCTTCAAATCCACTTGGATTCACCTAAGGATCCCTACCAAATCAGGGGGTTGATCTATCATCCATGAGATAAAAGGAATTTTTTAAGGTAGGATTATTTTGAAACCATGTTCTTAAGGATCTGATTCGAAATAGATCAAATTGTATGGAGGCCCACTTGTACGCCGCATGGTTAATTCACACAGTTTGTGGTACTATGCTCTAAAAATGTGTTGCTACTACCTTAACGTCATACATTGCTTGTTGGATTACACTATTAGATAAATCAGGTTCCAACTATGTATTTCCCTAGGTTTCAAGATACATAGTTTCTCTTGGGAATTTGCATAGTTTGTCCTAACCATCAACCAGTACAGTTTTCACTATCTTCCATTATACAATTTCTTAGAGATGATATATGGTTTCTACTAACCATATACAAATCATACACCTATATAAAGTCATATTAAAAGTTCTACCCCCCCCCCCCATAACCTTTTGAAATATTACTAAAACATTGTTTAAAATCATAATACTTGAATCAATGGTAATGTTCCAAAAACTAGGGGTGTTACAATTGATATCCTGAAGATAAAATAATCTGTCGAAATAAATAATAATAATGATGAACCTATTTAAAATTATGAGGAAAACATCACTGGACTATCAGGGTATACATTTTAAATTATGTGTCATTTAATTATACATAATATGTTTGTGATATATTAATTTTATAAATGATCGATTTCTTAGTCATTACCTATAATTTAATGTTCTTCATAATATATATATATATATATATCAGATATTATACGTATGATATGATAAATTCATTTTGTTGAGTAAAAATCGAAATTTTCATGACATAATTTCATTATGGGGAATCAATGTGACTACTATATTATTTTTATTAATATTTCACTTTTATGTTTTATTCATATTCCTGATTATGAAATATTTTATTTACATTAAATATGTATATATTTCTATATAATGTTTCCATGGATATTATAATATAAATCATATTCTTCTCATACATATAAATTTATTATCTTTACTTCACCTTATAAGGGATTTTTTTATAGAAGTTAAATAAAATTCCTTACAAAATTTACTATTTTGATTTATTTAAAACAAATTAACAAATTATCCAATATTTTATAAATGTATATAAATGTTTTTTTGAAATTAAAATTTATATATTATATAGTGATAACATTATAATAAATTATATCAAAAAATGAGGTATGAATTTAATTTTTCAGTTGAAAAAGAAATTGTTTTATTATAAATAAATTATTTTTCCATGTATTATAATTTTGGTTTGAAAATAAAATTTTTATATAATGTAATTAAAATTTTAAAAATTTGATATTATATTTGGTAACACAATGTTATAATTATAAAAGGGTGATTTGATCATATTTTTCTACACGACATGATTTTTTGGTGAATAGTTAAAAAATAATGTCATTGCAAATACAGTCTATTTTATAAAAACATCATAATATAAATATTACAAAAAAAATTATTGAAATTATTAAATTTATTTTGAAATTTAATATAATATAAATATAATAAATTATTATTCAATTAATATATTTTATTTTTTATGTCAAAAAAGCAAGAAAATATTTAGTACTGATGTAATGCTTGCACGACAAAGGAAAATTAATGATTGAGGGATTACTGATATGATTTAGAAATGAAAATTATTTACACAAAATTAGGAGATACATACATGACTAATAATAAATGATATTGACATATAATAATGAATTTATAACTAAATAATAATATAATTATCCAAATTCTTATTGTAACATCCCCGGCCCAGAAGCCACTAAACCGGTGCTTTGTACCAAGTCATCACAGGACCTCAAGTGTGCCTTCTCATACGCCAGAGGTTGATGATTAGCGTTAAGGGTTTAATAATCCACAATGGGAGTTATACCCTCTTTACTAGAGTAAGCCATAATAGATCAACATAAGAATATCAGATTAGTATGAAACAACCAATAAACAAACATAACCAAATGGTTCCCAGTAGGGTACAATCACCAATCAAATACAACAATGTCATGACATACTACTAGTGCAAGTGAAAGAAATCCAAAATAATACAAATGGCCAAAACTCACAAAGGGTATCAACTCTAAGTCAAAATCCTTCCCCATGTACGTCCCAAGCCCAACTCAACATCTTAGTGTAGGGCCTCAACCCTTGTCTAGACCTCCAACCAAGAGATCTACTCAGGTACCCAATGGCGGTCTGAGTAGAGTGTGAGTACAAAACCCAGTAGGCCACCACCAATGGTGTCAAAAAAATATCCAGTCTAATAGACAGTTCCTACAAGTACAAAATCAATGGAAAGTAAACATGGGAAAATTAAGGTTTCATTAGTTAACAAGGTTCATTTATTTCATGACTATAATTTATCCCAATTCCATTTATTATACCATCTTTATTACATAAGAAATATTGATTACATGTTCCATGGATTTGGGTCAATATCATTTATTAAAGGGTCTAAGGAAACCAATCACAATGAATAGGGAAAATAATAAAAGACCTTATCTCACTACGGATCCACATATCACATCAACACATTTTCCTCACCTCGAAGCCTCAGTTCAGGTGGAATGAAACTATTAGTGGAATATTGCCTCCACCCCATTCCCTAACATGTGCATTTTTGGGTGGAGTTTAGAGCCTCAGTCTAATTTTACCCGTTGGTGTAGAACCTCAATCCAGTACCTCACTCTACCAATCCATGTGCACATTATTATTTTTCAAGTCAACACAACCATACCACAACACAACAAATAATATTCAATTCCATTTCATATCACAAAAAATAACATCAACATGGGAATGAATACTATTCCATAACCCATTAATACATTTACCATTTATAGGTCATATCTATTTAGCAAAATTTACATTCCCATGACATAACCCATTATGTGTATTCAACAGTCCCTATTACTTACCCAAATTCACCAATGACTGTACATTTACAGATTTATCCCATTTATCAATTACCATGTCTTCTCCTATTTATGAATTTCAACTACATTTCTCATAACACGATCTCTTAATTACATTAAACCGTTTAGGTGTACCACCTAATTCTTATGTATTAAGCCATTCCATAATTTAATCCATTCCCTTATTATCCCATTATCGCATTCCCCATTTCCCATTCTATTACCCAATTGCATGCTCACTATTTAGTATGCTCTAATTCACTTAGACATTTCTATCCAAATTTATGAAATAGACAACATAATATCTTCTTACCAAATTACCCATTTTCATGTCATTCCAACAACACCTTATGCATTTATCTCCCTCGGAATATTTTTCATTATTCTATTTATAAAATAATAAAACATTAGGACACATTATAAATTGGTTTCATATTCATATTTGGAAACCCACCACTTAACGCTACCACAATCTCAGTCCAGGTTTACGGCGCACCACATGGGTGGACCTAAAATGGTCAAGGCATCCTCAACGCATCCCATGGGGATTGTGATGGTTGAAATTGGTTAAATAGACACCCATTTTTACCAAAAATTTCAACGGAACCTAGAAAAAATAAAGGAAAAAACAAGAACGACAACTTCCATGCACAAATCCAAAATAAAACTATGGGATAATACTTTTCAACCACCTTACTCAATTTCGATGATGAAAGAATTCTCAATCATGGAAATAGATCCAGATTTAGACACCCCTTGATTTCCCAACCTATGTTGAACCATAAAATATTTTTTAGGGTTTTGGGAAATGATAGAGGAAATCACAAAATCTAATCCGAAAAAGAGAAGAATGGATAGCATTAGACTTACCCGGAGAGTCGATCCGTAAAAAATGGTGTCAAAAATGGCCAATAATTGAAGGGGAAAAACCTATTTAAAGCATGGGTCATACAATTTCATCACTATCATTTAAATGGGTGGAATAGAGGAAAATATATAGTGGGGTTTTAAAATCGTGGGGTGGAATTTTTGTAATTTTTTCAATGTTTCTGGGCCGCACAGTTTACTTGCATTGTTTGTCAAAACCATGCGCAAACCGTGTGTGAGACACTATGAAAAAAAACACCCCATCGGACGGTTATTTGGGGATTATTCATGGTTTTTTTAACCGTGTGCCCACTGTGTGTATGCCTCTATCCATGGCAGCACGGTTCCCATATGTTTCGCACTAACCGTGTGCAAACCGTGCAACATGCCAAAGAACTCCCTTTTCATCCTTTTTCATGTCCCGAACCCACAGAACACCCTCGGGTCTTCACATGAACGTGGTGAAACACTTATCTAGCCAAAAAAATAGGCCAAACAAAAAATTAAACAAAAAATAACTTATGAAGATCCGAGATCTTACACTTACATAGTGCTTGTGTAAGGTAAAAATGTCAAAATTCATATATTACAAAAATTTCATGATATAAATGAGAATAATTAGTATTAAGAACAATTTAGATGATTATAATGATGAATAATAAGTTATATTTATGTTATTATTATTTTTCAAAAATTATTTAATAGGATAATTATACATAATACATAAGTAGTGTCGATATAGTACTTGTAAAAGTGGGGGAAAAGTCCAAACAAGTGGATTTAGAGTATGTAACTTGATTAAATTTAGATGATATAGAGTCTCGAAATTTTTTAGGATAAATTATATATATATATAATAATTTAAATTCATAATATTTAATTATATAGTTATCGTTATATTTGTAAATAAAATTATAAGAATAACCTTGAATATGACTTTAATGGGTATTTAATGTTACAAATAATTATTAAAATATTAATAAATCAAAAAAACATTTTTTATTCATTTTTAAATGGTAAATGGTTGATCATATCATTTTTTACTTTTTCTATCCATATTACATATTTTAATCACATTCATAACCCTCAATAAATTAATATTTCCAAATATACCTCTAATATTTATTTTAAATTGGGACTAATTAAAACATTTCAAAAAAATATAAAATTATGTTTTCTATAAATATTATATCACAATATCTCCCTAAAATTTACATTAAATGTTTATAAGAATATTTAATTTCTATAATTCCTTTCCCCATTTTATTTAGACTCAATCAAATGAAGGAAACTCAATTATTAATGTATGGGTTTTCATCTTAATTTGTCTTTTTTGGGGAATATTTCATATTATGCACTAATATTTATTTTATATAGGGATCTTAATGCCCCCATTAACTTATATTATCACTAGTCATGATTATTTAATTGTATTTAATATTCTAATTTTCAGTCCATCATTTATATTCATTTGATTAGTTACCAAAGTTGTATGGGGGTTCTTAGTTTAATTTTCATTATTTAAGAAATATACTTTATTAATTGATTTTTAATTTATTTAATATGTTCACTATAACCTATATTTTTTGTTTTATTTATAATTATTTTATGTGTATATTCATTTTTTCACATAATCCATTCTTGATAAATTGTTACCTCAAATGTTATGCTCATTATAAGGGTTTCTCATCTCAAATTTCCTTCTTCGAGACATGATTTGTATTATATACCTATTTTTGGTATGGTTTATATATAACCGATTTGAAATTGTATATCATGATTATCACATTTTTCATGGAATTTAAATCTCTATTAGAATATCTCCCCTTCAGGATCCTTTGATCAAAAGGTTATAAAAGTTATAAGAGTTTATTTTCCAATCCCACTTGGGATTTTATATTATTTATGTATAAATATATATTTAGTGAATTTGATGTTATTTATCTCTAAAGATGAATATATTTTATTATAAATAGTTCTTTATGGGGTTTTCATGTATTCTTACAATTTTACATCCCTTTATTTCATTATTCAATCAAATGATTTCCTATAAGTGGAGATGACTCATTATGCTATTTGGGACAATAATATTTTTCTTCCATGACCATTTTATTTATATTATTTGGTGTATAATATTATATATATTTAAATGAATTATTAATAAAATTTCATATTATCATAAACTTTATTTGAAAATGATTCCTAATAATTATTTTTTTTGGCATTGGTAATTTTAAACATTCTTTACAAAAGTGTGAAAAGTGTCTCTTTTCAAATATTGTCTCCATGAAATTATTTTCCTAATGTTATAATAATTTTTATCTATGAATCCTAAATTAAATTTTATAATTTTTTTAATACTCCATTAAATGTTATAATTTTTTTTAAAAATATATTTATACTCTCACTGTTTAATAAATTATTTACTTTTAAAATATATTTTATTAGAAATATAAAGGTTTTTTTTCAAATCTCAATTTTTTCAATTATGTTTTCCTTTATTCACTATAATAATTATGTTATCTCTTATAAAATGTATTGAATGTATATCATTATATGTTTTATTTAGTTTTTACTAATTCATGGTCTCATTACCCCCCTTATGAAATTATTTTTGTATCATGTATTGATCATAAGTGGGTTTCCCAATTCATCTTGTTTCTGGAGCTTATATTCTCTATCACTATTCATATCTCAATTGAATATATTTTTATCCTTAATATCCATGTTATTTATTCTTTTGGATATATTCTATAACATTTACATTATAAAATTAACCTTATATACATTACTCTATATGTTATTAATACCCTATATTACATAAAACAATTTGTAAGGTGCTTACCAATAAAGTTGTTCTACTTATTAATTAGGGAAATATTGAAATTTTGTATACTTGTTTAGTTTATTATTATTATTATTATTTATTTATAATGAATTTTGATAAATTATTATATTTACAACTAATTCATTTCATGTGATGAAATCATTGGAGTTATTTAGTGATGGGTGAGTCTTGAAATTATAAAGCATCTCTATGCATCAGTATTTCTCATGAGAGAAACATGTTTTGTTATTAGGTGTACATTTGTATATTTATTTATAATGTATTTGGATGAGGCCTTTATGGTTTTAATTATCTAAAATTTATTTTAATGAGGCCATTACAGTTTGAATATTTTATAATATAATGGAATTTTTCCTTGATAATTTGAATTAATTATAATGCTTTCACATGAGTCTTAAATGGTTTGAATAGAACAACCTGAATTATGTATTTAATCACTATGAAATCTATTTTTTCCTATGTGATTATTTAATTTCTTACTCTATATGTGTATATTTATCATTCTCATTATATTGGTGATATGTAAATATTCAATTATTTTTTATCTCTACCATATTATTCAGGATTTTTTTTCTTTGAAATATTATTATGTATGATACCCCTTACTAAGAATCTAAGGTCACCCATTTTTTTATTTTAAATAGGGAATTAGGAATTTTATTTTGAATGTTTTATGGATATAATAATATAACTAATAAATTTAAATAAACCATTATTGTGGGAAAATGCACTCTATGTGAAAAATATGGTTCCTTTTATGTAAGGGGTTTTCATAATTTTATTAAAATATAAAACTTCAAGGTCCGGAGTATATAAGTTAGGTAATATTTGATTTAATTTTTTTAATAATGGGATTTTTAAAATTTTCATGTAATAGGTGGTATAAAATTCATTATTTACAAAATATGTTTTTACCATTGGATCTGAGAGTGCTGTTCCAAGGCGTTACAAACTAGGGATTTCATCTAGTAGAAAATTCTAAATAATTGAAGTGTGGAAGAAGAAAAATTAGGTGAACCCCAATATTTTAAATGGATTAATAAGAAGAGACATCACTATTCACCAGAATATAGTGGTTTAGGTGGTTTATTCTATGGAAAACTGTGGATTACAATACTAATGGTGGGAACCTTATGATCTTCGAAATCAGGTGGAACTAGTTTTACTTGTTGGGCCCCTTTATAATTGGGTGGGGTAGAGTAACATGTGATAAAATAGTTATGTAATGAAAATTCATACTCAAATTAATATAAATAATGAAATAGTGTTCACCCTTGGATTGGTACTACCTTCCAAACCATAAAATATCTAATCGTAATTATGAAAGTGAGTGTGTGAGGTTTCATATGGGTTATTAAACATTTGTCTTTTTAGTATGCAGGTGTTGTAATTTGGTGTGGAAATTGGGTGGAAATTTTCCTTCTCAATTTGGGTACACCGAGTTCATGAGTTCATATATTTCTTGATGATTTATAATTTTTCCAAAAGTTGATGTTTGAATGTGTTTCTTGTGGTTCAATGGTTTCAATACCATGCACCTTACCCGGATAGATGTGCACTAACCTTTTAACCTCCCAACTATCCCCTAGGCTCAGCTAGCGTAGCATCCAAACTACCCAACCAACCCCTACAAAAAAGCTCTTGTATTTGACCGATCATTATATAAAATGGTCACAAATATTTATCTAGTATGATTTGAACATAGGTTACTTAGAACTTGAATGGAAAACATAATAACTCACCTACACCATACATCAGTTAAATAACATATAAAAGTATATATATAAATAATAACATTTTATATGTGATTAATTAATTTATTTATATGTATGTATTTATAAATATGTATATTAATTTGTACGTTTATTATTTATAATTTTTTATATCTAAATATAAATATAATTATTTATTTTCATTTTATATATACAAATTTATAATTACATGGTAATATAAATATATAAATAATTACATAAAAATATATTTATTTTATTTTATGTAATTAAACTATATATAAATATAACCATATTTTAATATTTATAGATTTTTATATTTACACACAAATGTTAAGTATATATATATTTTTATATATATTAATAAATCATAAATATTAAATGATTCTATACTTATTTATTTTTTATTTATATACAAACATAATTTTAATTGTTTGTTTCCATTATATTTGTCAATATTTATAATTATATATCTATTTAAATAAAAAAAATTATATATTAATTTAATTTTAAATATATTCACTATTTATACAAATTTATTTCTTTATTTATAAATATAAATATAAATATTTTAATTTATATATATATATATATGGATGTGGTTGTGTGTACATTGTCCTTTATATATATATTATTATTATTATTATTATGTATTTTTAATTTATAATTTCTTAATAACATGGAAAATAAATATATATACATATTTATGGAAATATAGTTATATATATATAGTTATCTGAGATGGAATTATCTTGTAACGGTCAACATCTTGGTAGCCACTCTTATATGAGTATTGAGAGTTGGAGGTTCCTAGAGGAGGAAGCATTGGAGTTGGAATGGAATCTCAACTATATAGGATTCTTTGATGGGAAGCATTATATTGTGGCATAAGGTTTGTTGCAGCATTATGGATATCTCAGTTGCATCATAAGGTATCGATAGAAGGATTTTAGAGATACTTACATTTTTTCATATCTAAGGCATGATGATAGAATACAACATATCGATTCCCTAGGCTGGTTGTCTTTTTGGTGTAAAGAGGCAAGTTTTAGCATTGGGGTCGGAAGGGAGAATTTTAGTGGTTATACCATTTTGGGGAAAGCTGTGTCGGGGGTGATAGGCTGTTGTGTATCATCCATTTTGGTGAGTAGGGCATGCCACATTGTGGATTACCCTATATTGTGGTTCTCTCCTTGTTTTATAAAATATGTTAAAGGACCTATGTCATGTTTCTCATAGATGCCTTTGATTATAAAGGTTGTTGTCTGGTCCCCTGCATTTCCTATAGTGCATCCTATTTTAGCCATTTCTATAGCATGGTGTTAATTGTCACTCCATGTTTTTTTGTTTTATAGAATTATTATAAATACCCTAAACCCCACAAAACACAGTTTCATTAAAATTTTCCTACTTGAACCAAGGCTTCCTATAATTATTTTTAAGGCCATTAAATCTCTTTCCAAATAGAATCTACCACCGCCTTCTAGGGATTGTTTTTTAGTGATCTGAGGTGAGTTTTTTTAATCTTTAGTGGTTTGTTCTTTTTTATTTCTTGTTTCCTCCCATGTTATCATTCAATGTTTTGGAATTTTATCTCCATAATTCTAATGGAGTTTTATTTGATTGTGTTGGTATGGTTGTGGTGTAGAGTTCTTAGAGGGATGTATCTTTCTTTCTGGGAGGGATGATCGAAGATCTGTTCCGTAGTTCCATTATCATTGGAATAATGTTGATTTATTAAGGTAGGGTCTTTGTTTCTTCTCCTTTTTATTTACATGTAATCATAAATTAATCAAAAATTTATTTCTGGGCAGTGGTGTGATTTACTATAATAATGGATAAAACTAATTAATGAAATAATTGTATATAGTTAGTAATCATATGTGTTCCCTAGTTGTGATAATGGGTTTCCTCCATATTTTCTAAATAGTATTATTTATATGTTTTCATATTTATCTTGCATTTTATTATTTGGTTATTATTTTTTAGTTTTCTTAAAATGGTAAAGATCATAAATCTAGTGATAATTGGTTGGAAAAAGAACATAAAGAGGACTATTTAAAAAAATTCTTTCTTATATTTTGATTGAATGAAAATTATTCTTGATTCATGTTTTGTTATTTTTTGTATCCACTTGTTAATAAAAATTTCTAATGAACATGAAGCTTTTCATTCTTGCAGTGGATAATAATAAGAATTTATGATAAATGATCATTTTTTTCTCGTAGATTGTTGAGACTATATGTTATTATTAAATTATTTGTTAAATAATTTAATATCTTATCATAGTTTGTTCCTTAGGTTACCCACTATCATAACCTATACTAATTGAATTGGTCAATTCAATATGGAATAAAATAGTTTTTTTGAAAAAGATGTATTTTAAGTGGTGAGTGATCCCATTGCCTTATAATGTCCAAATTTATTGTTTTAAGGACCTAGTTTCTATGTTGAACTTGTTTGTGCTTTCTACATTTCATATTGATCTATAAGGTTTCATTGATATGGGATGTGATTTGATCATGGGATAGTTGACAGTTTGATGATATAAAAACAGAGATTCTTGAACTTTATGACAGTAATAATGCCTATTATGGTTAGATAAATGGTTATATGCATGATGGTTTTGTGGATGGAATAGGGTTTTGAAGGACTAATTTTAAATGCTTTCTCATTTTGTGAATAAATATGATATTATTTATTTTTAAATATTCTTATAAATTATTAGATGACCATGTTCTTATTTATCTGCATTATTTTCTTCACTATGTGAGGAAGATGGGGTATCATGGTTATGTATCTTTTGATGTTAAATAAGGATACTTCCTATTATACCTATAACTATTAAATGGTAAAATAATAATTAATTTTTTATCCAATGGGTTTGGTGCATGCTTGAATGAAAAATATGTTAATCTTGAGAAACTGTGGACTTTGTTAGATTATGCCTGGAGTACATGGACTTCACTCTAATTATTTATCAAATGTAATTTATACTAATTTAAAAAATATATTTTCAAATAATTAATTTAATAGTAATTTTAAAATGCAATGAATTAATTTAATTAATGTATCATTTTTAATCATCTTCTTATAGTATATCTAGTTCTTTGTAGGGATAAACATGATTCCAAGAGAGGAAAGTTGTAGTTGAGACTAAAACAATGTTAATTTCGATAATTTTTTTATGAGATACATTATATCATATATATTTTATGATTTCATACACTTCCCCATCATTTTATGTAGGGTTGTGACACCTAGTGGACTATGGGAGGGTGTTTTTTCCAATATCCCTTTTGGTGAGGAATGGATGGCTGACTAGCCTCTCTTTCCCCTATCTCTTCCCCTTCAAGTATTATGTACTAGTATGTATGGTGGTTAATTCCCCATATATGTGTAAATAGATATGAAATGTATTATGGTTATTTCAAATAGACGTATCGCTAGATATAGTATCCTAAGAATTATTATTGGTGACATATGTAATGGTTGTGATTAATTAAGTTACATTAGTTGACATATGGTCTATGATGTCTCGAGTTATAATAACGGACGAATGATACATAGTCTACAAGATTTATAAGATCCTGGAAACATCTAATTTACTATATGGATATGAGGTATAGGATGATTATATGATGTGATGAATGAGATACATGTAATGAATCATTAGTGAAGTGTTGTTGGGATAGCATATTTTGGCGAGTGATGGTTCAACATGTCCAATGTTGGGGAGAATTTGAAATTGAGTGGGGAAGTGGTAGTGAGGTACCATCATTTGATATTATATTATGCCATATTTTGTATGCAATACTTGGATAACGATATCCATGGTGATTCTAGGTACTTCATATACTTTATTAGGTGATATGTTAGATTCCTTTGTTTTTCAATAGTCATTAGTATGCATATTTTTATCTTTTGAACAATATCTTTTAGGGGGAATCATACAGAGTATACATATTTTTCTCCCCCTATGTATATATACGCTATTTTTAGGTCCGTGAGTGAAGTTTGGATATTGTCAATAATATAATGATGTTGTAGTTTCATAGGATCCTTTTGGGCATCATGGTAACAACTGAAAACATATTTTTGTACATGTAGTTCCTTTTTCAATTATTTTAGTTTTATATGACATTAAATTTATGTACATGGGAATTATTTTATCATTATTAGAATGGGTTGTTTGGTGTATTTATATTATCACTCCATCCTCATTTTCTCTTATAGGTGAATGCTTCCCATTTGCATGAATGATCTACCCTTGGTTATTGTTTCAAACCTATCGCCTATTGGAAGATAGTTTTTGGAAATTAGCATAATTCTCCTCTCATTATTTTCCTATGAGAGGTACCTTTTGCTGGAGGGGGTCATGAAAGAGTGGAATAAAAGGTTTGAGAAGAGGTATTTGATGGAGTTTGGAGTTAGTTACAGGTGAGACTACATAGGTTTCTAGGGTAAAGGTGTCAGCTAAAATTAGTAAGTAATATAATCAAGGGAGACTAAATAAGACATGGGTATTTTGGTCATACTATAATATGATGCATGGACCTTTAATATTATCAATCCTACAAGGAGGGGTGATATTGTTTTTGGGTTAGAGACCTAGGAAAGGATAATGCATTATTCTTATTTGTATATGTGTATCAAATGGGTAGAATTTAGGATTTGGTTAATAAACGAATAAATAATTAATTAATTTAATATTAAAGGTTACATTTTCTAGGATTAGGATTCCCTAATAGTTTCTTCCTCTACAGGTATTGATGCAAGTCCAAATCCTTTCTATGTTCATGATCAATATTTTAAGAAAAATGTACCATCAAATCACCCCTAAGAAGAGATCAATGATGAAAAATGGAGGATAAACCTCTAAGTGTTTTAATGCAATAGTATGAAGAATTATGAGGGCTTCATTTTGGTCTGATTGATAGCAGACTAGTTGGAGGAGGTGGATATATCTCTTAGTTTGATACATTCTTAGAAGGACCTCTAGATTTCATTATCCATGATGATGTTGTGGGGATTATGAAGGTAGTGCATGATCTTATTCCTTGGGGAAAATGGTAAGTCATTTGTATCATGGGATATATTCTGGGAAAATTTTGTTGTAGATTCTCTTTCTTCAATCATGTAGGTGACCACTCGCCAATATCTTCTTACCCTTTAACATTATTGTTCTATTTTGTGTAAGTTCCATATATATTTCAAGACCCTTCTCTGATATGATTTGTAATGACCCAAAACTTCATTAATGAAAATTACTCTTGATCTAAAAAAATGTCTTATTATGGTTATGTAAAATGTATGCACTTATTTGGTTTTATGTTTTGGATTTTAAAATACAGTTATGAATTATGATCGTTGCTAATATAGTTGTTGAATAGGTATCACATGATTAGTATAAATATAGGTCTTTAAAAAATACATTTTACATAGACAAAGGAAGTGATGGCCTTATCCAGTAGACTTTCCCCATATGAATCCCATTTGCCAGATCTCGAAAAGCAGTTGGCATCATTGGTATTCGATCTTGACCAAACCCAAGATGGGCTTTAATTCTTTAATCCTGAGCAGACCTGCCTATGAGATAAGTGGAAGTTGATAGAGATTACCACTCGAGTGATGTTATCTAAGCCACCCCAAAATCCTATCACCATCGTGCACTATAACCTAAGGTTTAATGTGGGTGTTTTAAGGGGTCATTTAACAATACACTAGAGTTATTATTATGTTCATTATTTTTTTATATAATACAGAATATACATTCATTTTATTATTGTTACATTGTAAATAGTTTTTAAAATCACAAATAGTTTTTTTCTCAATGTTTTATAAGGAATCTAGTTTATTATATTAATGGATTATTTAATAAAATAATATTTTATTAAATTATTATTATTAGTAAATTAGTTTTTGTTATGTATAAATGATCGTATAATTTTTATTAATACAATTTTAATTTTTATTAAGGTTTGGAAGCTATTTTTGTCAAAAACAATATAATTTTTTACAAATGTCAGTTGTTATTTTAAAAGTAAAAATTCACATATTTAGAATATTTTTTGGGGAAAATTTGTATTATTTTTTGAATGATGATGTCAAAATTATTCAATGATTAATTTTTCAAAATTTTCTGAGACTGTCAAATTTTTGGGTAAAAATTAAATACAGTTTAAATATATAATGTGTTTTAGGACATCATAATGACCCGATAGTGTTGTAATAATATACTATAAATATTAAATTCGGACAATATATGTTTTACACTTAAAATAATGTGATTTTAGATTTTTATTTTTTATTTCACAAAGCATTAGTGGACCCTTCAAGACTTATAAATTGTTTTATGCTTTTATGTTGATTTCCTTGAGCGTGTGACTCACCTACACATAAGAAACCATATTTTTAATAAATTTGTCCTTTTTCCATATATTGTTTTCCACTCCCCTTTGGAAAAACAATGGAAAACCCATGGGCTGGTTTGTGGTTTTGATTAGTTTAATGTGTGGTGTCCCAAACCAAAATAATAAAGAATTCTCTATCATTTCGTATATAAACCCACCCATGCTCCCACATAATCTTCACTAAAATCCATTGTAGTTTATCCAAACTTTGTCCTCCTCTCTCTATAATCCTAGAAAGGCGCCCCAATCCCCCTATAAGTCACTCTCAAGCCCCTCCCAAGCCTTTGGGATCGCACTTCCAAGTAACTAATTCTCACTTTCCTTATTTATGTCCAAGTTACATTAAATTATTATGCCATTTTATTTTCAATTATAAATATTGTGGTATTATTTATCACCTCCTCAATACTTCCCTCTTCATGTTTCAATAATGATAGATCCTCTATCTCTCTAATTAATTCCTCCCATGTACACCTGTGACCGTGCCGAAATTCCATAAGGAATTTCTATCTCCTTATTTACATTCAAAAAATTATGTTGTATTACTTATCTAAATTACAATATATTTGTTGGGAAATATATCTATATAACCACCATTACATTCCATTTCATGTACCAATTATGATACACTAATTTCTCTCTCAACCATTTTTATGAATTCTTATGTCGCGTCGTTATGCTACTGAAATTGCACAGTGTTTTTCCAAGCCATGATCATTGTGTAGTGAATACCATACCCATGTCTCTATCAAGAGTATTCATCTTTATGTACATATACATATTTATTGGTAATTTCATGTATTTATTCCACATTCTTTAATTGTGGAATAAATTTTGATGCCGATTGATTCCATGTTTTATGGTCAATGTGGGACACTTACGCATGAAATGAAATGTTTAAGAAGGGTGCACCCTGATAGTGCTCCAATACGTTTGGTAAAGATTAGTATCATGATACATCAAGAGAAATGAGGTTTTACTCAGGATAATTTAAGTGCAATGGGGGTTTACACATTATCCTTGTTAAATTATCCACGGATCATGCTAATACCAAGTTAAGTGTTGTTTCCACATTTCCATGTTATGATAATAATGCAATATCATGTCTTTATGTTTATGTTTCTCTTGCACTACATTGATATTATTATTGAATAATGTGTATTCTAATAGTCATGTAATTATTTTTTTACTCCCTTACTTGGCTTTATAGCTCTTTCTTTTCTTATATATCCCCTCAGCTTATCCGAGGCAATGCTAAGTATAAGGTAACGTAGTGTTCATGTAAAGGGTGTTTTCAATTAGATATTGTTTTTCATGTTTTATCTTGTTATGTAATGTTCCTAATCCCCAAAGACATTAGAACTCTCGATATTCTATATTGTATCAAGTGAAGTAGTATGTAATAATGTTATGTCCCGACCCTAGAAGCCTAGAGTATGTGCATTATTACGTATCATTGGAATGATAAAAAAAGATCAAGTCTCGAAAGACTGATTAGTTTAGTAGCCTTGGAAGTAAAAGATACATTCATAAGTTTTACATTACATTATAAAATTTAAAACTACAAAAACATTATTTCCATAGACCACACTCATATCCTGTCATACTATCCATACAGGTCAGTCATAAAATACTTCTTCATATCCTGGAAAAATAAAAGATAGAAAGGGGTGTTCTCATATGCTCTGTAAGGATAACAATATAACAGAAACTTTCATAAATAAGCATAAACATTTAAGGAAATGTATAAGACTAAAACTAAAGCCTTTTAAACTTTAACTTTAGCATAATATGGCTAATATAAAATCAAATAATTCCATTTACATATTTACATGGATATTCTAATAGTTGAATAATCACTTGCAATATCAATATCCACTTTAATAATGTTGGAATGCCTAATGCCATACATCATAACCACATAGTCAATGACTTATGCCAAGAATACAAGTAAGATTTTTTCAATGCCTTTTTCCAAGACACTAGTTTGTCTCATGAGACCAAATTATGCATCGAGGAGCTATAGCGGGCTTCGCCCATCACTTATTAATCCCAATGCATCCCTCATATGAAATGGTTGAAACATAACATAAACATTAGTATTAAAAATAGCATAAGAAATATCAATACTTTACCCATAAACCATGAATGGTGTAAAAACAACACATCCACAGTTAAATATATCACAAAACCTTCAATAAAATATGTAATTTTTGTATCATAATAAATCAACATCCAATAAGCTTAAAATCATCAAAGGATGTTGACATAGATGAAATCAAAACCTTTTTAGAAAAATTTCTCCTTCTCTTTTGAAATCATTTAAAATTCATATAATTATAAAATAAAACATTTATTTTGGAAATATTATTATAATATTTTAAGGTAATTTTTTATTATGTCATAACGGCGGAAAATAGTCGCACCCACCATATAAATTAATAAAAACTTTCATACATTAAATTTTTCAAAAAGGTCAAAAAGTACCTTGTTTGGAAAATGACGAAAAGATTCCTTTAAAAAACATATAAGTTCAAATAAGGGTATAAATTACTTTAATAAATTTTATATTAAATAGTAAAAATGTTTTGAAATATATTTTTAATAATCATGGATGTGGAAAATAAAGAGGTCACAGTAGATACGTAAAAACAACTTAAGATAATAAAGAGATTGTGAAATTAACCCTTACCTTGTTCATTTACTTGATCGAGGGTAATTCAACCTCTAGTATAATGGTTAAATAATTTTTATTAAATTATAAAAGAACCATATACATTAATATGATATCATATTTGATCATTTAATATTTCCTTGTTAATGATATTTCTGTAGTATCATTTTTTAGGTGTTAACTGATTCGTTTTTCTTTATATGATTTATTGTGTAAGTAATGTTTGCTATGGATATGATGTATCATATTCTTATTCATAATCATATTAAGCCTTTAAACATTAGTTTTAATCATAAAATAAAAATTATTCTTGAATGGATATGATGGGGATTATTCTCATCGTGTTTGTGGAGACGGTAATCCGTACGAACGTACGAGCAACAATATCATTCTTTTGATATAAAATAATATATAATTCGTTGGTATTTCATATAAAAGTATCATTATCTTGTTATATTAATTATTTATATCAATTATACATCATTAATATTCCAATCCAAATAATAATGTATGGAATAACAACTACACCACGGCGTGGAGACGGTAAGTCGTACGTACACACGTATGGTGACATGTCATTCAGATGATGGATAGAATAAAGATTATGGTTGTACTATTTTTATAATAACATCATAGTATATAGAAGATACTATAGTTTTTATTTTAGTATTAAAACTACAATGAAAGAGGAAGTGGAAGAAGAAAGGATCTTTAAAGAGGTGATGAAATATTTACCACTTTGTTGGGTACATTTTTTTATTTGATCAAAAGGGCCCCATAGGTTGTATTTATGACTAAAGGAAGGCCTATAAGATGAAGGAAGGGAAGTTGAGAGGGTATTAACGTAGATTTTGGCTGAGAAAAATGGCTTTGAAGGTGTAAATTAGAGAGAAGGGGAAGTTCCCTTTTATAAGAGGGGTGAGGCCACCATAGGAAAAGCTAGAAATATTATTTTATCATAAAATCATTTTCGGTTTCTAATGGATAAAAAATGGAATATTAAAAGTATAACTTGGGTATGGGTCGAAAAACTCTCAACCAATAGGTCTTAGACAGGTTTGGGTCACTATATTAACCTTATCTTTTAGATTTAACTCTTAGTTAAATAGTTTGACATTTTCCATGTCTCTTTGTAATTTTATATTATATGGTTAATAAACATACTATTAACGTCCAAGGGAACCCCAAGTGGTTCATTAATGATACACCTATCATTATTTAAGTCTTTTGACCTAACCAAATAATTTAATGATTATTATATAAACCAATAATATTGTATTTGTTTTAAAAACTCATTTATGCCAATGTTGACATTATTTAATAATTGATTTTTGTTAAAGTCCTAAAAACTTTATTAATTATAAATAGATAAATTTAATCACCCCTAAAATGTCATATTAACTTATCAAATTAGTCTAATTCATTAAAAGGCTCAAATTAGATTTATTTGGATATTTATAATATTAATTATTTTAGTCTTCCCTTAATATGGTAATTACTGCATCATCATTGTATCATAAATAAAATTAATTATTTAATGCCAAAAAATTATAAATAAAAAACTATTATGTAGGAAATATTTTTATAATTATAATGAATATTTATAGTCAAATTTATATTGTGTGTAACTCTATATTAAAAATGGTTTAGTTATTAAACGTTGAATTTAACTCTTTTAACTCTTCTTTAAATAAAATAATAATGAATGTTCTAATATAATCCAAGTAGACCAAAAAGGTTAATATTTTATTTGAAATGTACCTTTTGTCGAATTATACTTATAAAATAGAATTAGGACATGTTTTAGGGTATTAATAATATCATTTTTACCCTTAATTACCATATTTAATTTTAATAGTGGTAAATAAAAGTAAAAAGTTACTATTCTCCAAAAATTATTTTCAACTTATTGAACAAAATTTTACTTACTGATATAAACAGTGTCTCTAATATTTTTGAAATTCAACTTATAGAGGTGGTAAAATTTAGTTTTATATAAATTTGCAAATGCTCCAAGCAAGTGGGTAAAATATGGTAAAAAGTTCAATAAAATTATTATATATCTAAAATTATTATAAAATGACTCCAATGAATTAAATTGAACATATATTGGTATTATGTATCTATTTTTACCTAAAATAAATTTAAATAAAATAATAGTTTGTTTAAATAAAAATTAGGTTTTGAACAATAACTCATTGTTTTTCACTATTCATCAAAAATTGAATGTTTTCAGAAACATACAAAAAATTCACCCAAAGCTAATTTTGATATTCCAAATCCAAAAATGAAGTACCTTTTGTAAGATAAAATTTATAAAATTTCAAAAAGTGGGTATTTCTATTCATAATGGCTAGTTTGATAGGTTTTGGTATGTTATAACTCGAAGTTGCGAACAACACACGCTGTTTTATTTTTCAAAGAGAAGCATTACGTGGAAGCTTGGGGTATTACATTCTCCCCTCCTTAAAATAAATTTTTCCTTGAAATTTATAGAATATTACTTCCTAAAAAGACTCTGGTGGTTCTTCATCATACTTTTCTCGAGTTCCCACATTGCCTCTTACATCTTATTGTTTATCCATAGAACTTTTACAAGACAAGTCATCTGGCTTCTAAGAACATATTCTCTTGTATCAACAACCTTGACAGGCTCTTCATAATAAGATAGATCGGGTTCCTGTTCTAATTCCTCATAGGTTAGTACATGCAATGGGTCAAGCATGTATTTTCTCAACAGTGATACATGGAACACTTCATGAACATTTCGGAGACTTGGCGACATTGCCAAACAGTAAGCTACAACACCAATTCATTCTAGAATTTTGAAAGGTCTGATGTACCTGGGACTCAATATATCCTTCATACTGAAATGAATAACACCCTTCCATGGAGATACCTAAAAGATAACATGATCTCCTACATGAAATTCCAAATCCATCCATCGGTTATCAGCATAGAACTTTTGCCTACTTTGAGCTTCTTTGATGTGGGTTTGGATTACCTTCACCTTTTCCATAATTTCCTCAACATGTTCTAGGCCTATAAGTTTTCATTCAACAAAATCATCCCAACAGGTTATTGTGAGACATCTCTTTCAATATAACACTTCATATGCTTCCATCTGAATACTTGAATGAAATCTACTGTAAATAATGAATTATACAAGTGGTAAATATTGATCCCACATACCTTGAAAGCCATGTGAGAAAGATCTCAACATGTCTTATTAGGTTTGAATAGTCCACTCTAATTTTCCATCAGTTTGAGGGTTGTAGGCAGTGCTCAAACGAAGTTTAGTATCCAGGGATTTCTAAAGACTTTTCTAGAATATTGATGTAAAACGGGGATCACTATCAGAAAAAATCGATAGGGGTACTACATGATTTCTTACAACATCATTAATATATATTATTGCTAAACGTTCAAGTGGTAAATCGTTTCTTATAGCAATAAAATGTGCTGACTTGGTAAGAAAGTCAACAATGACCCATACTACATCATTCCTTCTAGGAGTCCTTGGTAGACCCATGAAAATGTTCATTGTGATATTATCCCATTTCCACTCAGGTATGGGAAGAGGTTGCGTGACTCCTCCATGCTATTGCCTTCCAACATTCAATTGTTGACAAACCATACATCTTGACAAAAAATCAGTAATACCCCTCTTCATGTTGACCCACCAAAAATGCTCCATCAAATGCCTATACATCTTAGTGCTACCATGGTGTATAGAGAAATTGGAACTATGATCATCATCCGACAATTACCTCTTTAGATCAGGTATATCGGGAACACAAAGTCTCTTCCCAAAATTCAAAATTCCATCTTCATACACAAAGTCACTCAATCTACCATCATTCACTTCTTTAATATTCTTTTGAAACTATTCATCATCGGTCTGAGAAATCTTTATCCTTTTTAGTAAAGATGGTTTGGAATCGATTTGAAAAAGAATTGATGTTTCACCTTACATGGTTATCCCCATGTCCAACTTTACTATATCCTTGTATATAAGATCCTTCTCAACACTCATCTTGTTCAGAACTCCATGATCTCTTCTGCTCAAAGCATCTACAACCTTATTTTCCTTCCTCAGGTGGTAGTGTATGGTGCAATCATGATCCTGGAGTAGTTCAAGCCATCTCCTTTGCCTCATGTTGAGTTATTTCTGTGAGAAAATATACTTCAAACTCTTGTGATCTATATATCTCTCACATTTTCACCATAGAGATAATGTATCCATATTTTCAAATAAATGATTATAGCTTCTAAATCAAGATCATTAGTAGGATAGTTTTTCTCACGAATTTTTTGTTGTCGTGATGTATAGGGAATAACCTTATCATTCTGCATATGGGCACAACTATGTCCTTTCTTTAATGTGTCACTATAAATAACAAACCCATCATTCCCCGATGGTAGAGTCAAGATATAAGCATTGACTAATATTATCTTCAATTCATCAAAACATTTATTACACTCTTTTTTTCAATCAAATTTAACACTTTTTCGTGTGAGTATTGTTAATGGGTTACCCAACCAGGAAAAATTCTGGACGAAACATCGATAATAACCTGCTAAACAAATAAAACTATGTACCTTGGTTACACTCATTGGTGGTGGCCATTATTGGATTTCTCTTTTCTTATAAGGATCAATAGTGATTCCATCCATAGATACAATATAGCCATAACAATAAATCTCCTAAATCCATAATTCACAGTTGCTGAACTTCTCATATAATTCATGTCTTCTAAGAGTCTGTAGAATAATGCACAAGTGATTTTCATGATCTTTGTAGCTTTTGGAGTATACCAAGATATCATCAATAAATACCACTACAAAGTAATCAAGATATTACTTGAAAACCTTATTCATTAGATCCATGAAGACATAGGGTGCATTAGTCAATCCAAAAGGAATTACTGTAAACTCGTAATGCACGTACCTAGATCAAAATTCTATATTTGGAATGTCTTCCTTCTTCACTCACAATTGATGATATCCAAATCAAAGGTCAATCTTTGAAAAGTATTAATCTTTATGAAGTTGATCGAAAAAATCATCAATGCGTGGTTGGGGATACTTATTCTTTATTGTTATTGCATTGATCTCCCTGTAGTCAATGCACAACCTCATAGATCCATCATTCTTCTTAACAAAAAGAATAGGGGCTCCCCATGGAGAAACACTAGGGTGAATAAATAATTTATAACTCAATTACTCTAGTTTTTTCTTTAGTTCCACTAATTCAACAGTTTCCATTCTATAAGGGGTCTTTGACATGGGCCTTGAACCATGAATTAAGTCAATGGAAAACAAAATTTATCATTCTGGAGGATGTCCTGGTAAATCCTCTGGAAACACATCAACATATTCTTTAACAATAGGTACATCCTCTATTTTAAAATTCCTTTCCTCAACCATAGTTATTTCATTTTCATCCCCCCGCCCAATAATTGAATTTATTTGAGCTACTGGGGGTGGATCTAGATAAGAATTAGCTCGTGACGTTTCTCCTCTAAAGATAAGGTACTCCTTATCATCATCAAAAATTGTAACCTCCTTCTTCTTACAATAAATTTTCTCATCATGGTCCGAAATCCAATCCATACCGAGGATTATATCAAATTCAATCATGGGAATGATGATGATATTAGCAGATAAATAACATTTATATGCCTTAATGGGAACTTAATCACAAAACATTGTTACACTGATACATCCCTTAGGAGTTTTGACTTAAAACTACAATATTAAAACAAGTTGTAAATATCTAATTTTCTTAGAAAACCGGGAAGATATGAAATAAATCGATGATACAGAATCAAATAAAGTAATGGATAAACTTGAGTAAACCATTAAATTACCTACCACTACGCCTTTCGGAGCTTCAACCTCAATAGTATTGATAACATATGCTTGGACTTGATAACTTGGCCTTTTCTAAGTTATGTTTCACTGACGCATAGGACATTCATTCGTATAATTCCCACTTTCTCTAGAATTGTAGCATTCAACATCAACAGCCACTTTCTACCCCTTGCAATCACGAGCTTTGTGGTATTTTCACAACACTTGTAACAGACTCCATTTCTCTTCAGACAAGTACCGGGGTGTTTCTTCACACATTTACTGTAGGATGGATATTAAAAAGTTTCCCTTCATCCCCTTATTTCCATTTCCAGAGTGTTCAGCATATCCCTTCTTCTCTTACTTTTCTTTAAATTCATAAGACTTAGAAAATTATTTTTCTGTCTTGATAGAAACTGAGACAATATCTTGGTACGACGAGAAGGATTGTAAGACTAATTCTTTATGGATAAATGGTTTTGACCCATAAAATAAATGATCAATATTACTTATTGGGTTGCGTATATAATTTGCAGCATGCGTCGCTAACCATGTAATGTTAGCTTCATACTTTGCGACATTTTCATCCTCCTTGTGCCTTAGACTCAGAAATGGTCTTTCCATATCCGCTCGATGGTCATGATGTGAGTATTTTTCTAATAAAAATTCTTTAAACTCCCTCCATTAAATATTTGATACTTCATCATATTCTTTTGTTTTTTTAATCAATGGAGACAATTGATTAGCATCTCCAGTGAGGCAGTAAATTTCCATGACCATGTTTTCCCTTTCGCTACTCCCCAAGGCATGGAATATTATCTCTAAGGAATTTAACCATTTATCAACTACTAGTGGATTTGTACCCCATAGAATGTTTGAGGTTGTTTCCTCATTAAGTGATCTATCATTGATCCTCCACGCTGCAGATCAGGGTGCTCCATATGGGTAAATTTATTATTCATAACTTGAGTGAGTTGTCCATGTATAGTGATAAACTTATCAGCACCAATTGTACCACCTGCTCCACTATAATTATCTTGAGTAAGAGGGAAATCCCTCCATGGAGTGCATGCATTGATACAGTTTCCACTCCTTCCACTAGGCGACATTTCTAAATAATGGAATAAACAAGATTAGTTTATGAATATCAATACATAAATCCAAACTTGTAAAACACTTAAAATAAATTGAACATTTTATGGATTAATCCATAATAATAAAAATGATTTCATTGAGGATGTATATACTAATAAACCCTTAATAATGGTTTGTAAAGAAAATGAGAAGTATCCTAAGGATATCCCTTGGGAGTGTCGTTACCAAGAGTGAAATAAGGCCCGTTGTCGTGCACTAGTTCTAGTCCGAGTCTAGATCAAGATAGTGTTTTTGGGTTTTACCTGTAGGTACATTTGTGCCAGATCTGCCTCTACCTGCTCGTATCCAGAAAGGGATGTATTTATTGGAAAATCACAAAATCTATACAATACCAAAATTCTAAGAAGTTCTTATATACTAATCATCAAAGTCAATCTTAGGGTAATGTGATCTAATTAGAATTTATCTAAATCGAGTTTCTAAGGTTTGTACTAAACTTCTTATGATACCAACTATAACACCCAGACCCTAGAATCCCAGAGTCGGTGCATTATTTTGTATCATTTGCATGATCACAAAAGATCAAGTCTCAAAAGACTGATTTGTTTCTTAGCCTTGGACGTACTAGATATATTCATAAGTTTTACATTACAATATAAAATGAAAAACTAAAACAACATTATTTCCATAGACCGAACTCATATCCCCTCAGAATATCCCAGAAGGTCATTCATAAAATTCTTCTTCACATCCTGGGAAAAATAAATCATATAAAGGGGTGAGCATAGATGCTTAGTAAGGATAACAATATAGTAGAAACTTTTATAAATAATCATAAACATTTAAGGTAATGTATAAGACTAAAAGAAAAGCCTTTTAAACATGAACTTCAGAATAATATGGCAATGATAAAATCAAATAATGAAATTTACTTATTCACATGGATATTCTACTAGTCGAATAATCACATTAAATATCAATAGACACTTTCATAATGATGGAATGCATAATTCCATACTTCACAACTACATTGTCAAGGCCTTGAGCTAGGGCTTCAAATGAAACACTGTTAAGGCCTTGTTCCAAGACAATAGTTTGTCTAATGAGACCTACCGATGCATCGAGGAGCTATTGTTGGCTCCACATGTCACATATTAATCCCAATGCATTCCTCATATGAAAAGGTTTAAACCTAACATAATCATTCGTATTAAAACTAACATATGAAATGTCAATAATTTATCCATAAACCATGAATGGTGTAAAAATAACACATCCACAATCAAACATATCACAAAAACTTCAATAAAATATGGAAGTTTTGTATCAAAATAAATCTACTTCAAATAAGATTAAAATCCATCAAAGGATGTTGACATTGATGAAATCAAAACCCATTTAGAGAAATATCTCTTTCAATTTTGAAATAATTTAAAATTCATGAAATTATAAAATAAAATATTAATTTTGTAAATATTCTTATAAGCGTGTATGGTAAGCTTTTATGATGTTATAACATGATAAAATAGCCACACTATCCGTATAAGTTAAAAAACATTCTTACCTTAAATTTGTCAAAGAGCTCAAAAAGTACATTTTTTGGAAAAAAATGGAATGATTAATTTTGATAAATTTTTAGGCAAAATAAGGGTATAAATTTCCTAAAACCATTTTCTATTAAATAGTAAAAAATGTTTTGAAATAAATTTTTAAGAGACGTGGATGTGGACGATAAAGAGGTCCCAAAAGATACATACATAAAAACAACCTGGGATAATAAAGAGATTCTGAAATTAACCCTTACCTTGTTATTTCCATAGTAGAGGGTAGGTTAACATATTTTATAATGGTTAAATCATTTTATTAAATTATATATACTCCATATACATTAATATTATATCCTATATGATCTTCTTTTATTTTTTGTTAATGATATTTCAGTAGTGTCATCGTTTCGCGTGTTAACTGAGTCGTTTTACTTTATATTATTTGTTATGTAAGTAATGTTTTTTGTGGATATTATATATCTTATTCATATTAAGAATTATATTAATTCATTGAACATTATTTTTAATCATGAAATGAAAATTAGTATTGAATGGATATGATGGGGAATGAATCTCATCAAATTCGTGGAGACGGTAATTCGTACGTAAGTACGAGCGACTATAAAATTACTTTGATATTAAAATAATATATAATTGGATAGTATATCATATATACATAATAATTATCATGTGATATTAATTATTTACCTCAATTATACATCATTATTATACCCATCCATATAATAATGTATTGAATAATAACTACACCACGACATGGAGACGGTAAGTCGTACGTACAAATGTACGGTGAAATGCCATTAAAATGATGGATAGAATAGTGAATATGGTTGGACCATATTTATAATAACATAAGAGTATATAGAAGATACGGGAATTGTTATTTTATAATGGAAACAACAAATAAAGAGGAAGTGAAAGAAGAATGGAACTTCAATCAGGTAATGAAATATTTACCTTCTCTTCGGGTTCTTCCTTTTCATTTGATCAAAAGGGATCCCTTGGATGGCTTTATGACTAAATGAATTCCTCTAGGATGAAAGGAGGATAGTTGATAGGTTATTTGGGTAGGGTTTGGCTGAGCCAAATGGCTTATAATGTATGAATTAAATAGAATAGGAAGTGATCTTTTATAAGAGGGGTGAGGGGGACCTTAGAAAAAGCTAGAAATATTATTTTATAAGAAAATAATTTTCGGTTTCTAATGGATAAAAAACTTATAATTCAAATTAAATGGGGTATGTGGGACTAAAACCTTTCAACAATTAGGTTTTTGATAGTTTTGGGTTACTATATTAACCTTATCTAATGGATTTAACTCTTAGTTAAATAGTTTGACATTTACCATGTCTCTTTGTATTTTTATATTATATGATTAATTAACATACAATAAAATTCCAAGGGAACCCCAAGATGTTAATTAATGATAAACCTATCATTATATAATCATTTGTTCTGATCCATAGATATTTAAGATTATTATATCAACCAGTAATATTGTATTTTTTTAAAAAAAACTCATTTATGTCAATTTTGACATTATTTAATAATTGATTTTTGTTAAAGTCATAAAAACTTTATTAACATGAACTAAATACATTTAATAAAACCTAAAATTTAATATTAACCTATAAAATTATTTTAATTCATTAAAAGTCTCATATTAGATTTATTTCCATATTTATAATATCAATTATTTTAATCTTTCTTTAATACAAAAATTAGTGCATCATCATTATGTCATAAGTAAATTTAATTTTTAATGTACAAAAATTATAAATAAAATACCATTATGTAGGAAATATTTTTATATTTCTATTGAACATTTATAGTCGAATTTATATTGTCTATAACCCTATATGAAAAATGGTTGAGTTATTAAACTATTAATGCAACCCTTTAAACTCTTCTTTAAATAATATAATAATAAATGTCCTAATATATTCCAAGTGAACCAAATAGGTTCATATTTTATTCATAAGGTTTATTTGGTAGAATTATACTTATCCAATAGAATTAGGACATGTGTTAGGGTAATAATAATATCATTGTTACCCCTAATTACCATATTTTCTTATAATCGTGGTAAATAAAAAAAAGTTACTATTCAACAAAAATTATTTTCATCTTATTGAAACGCATTTTACTTACTAATATCAAACATGTCTCTTGGATTTTTGAAATTCAACTCATAGAAGTGGTAATATTATGTTTTATGTAAATTTGAAAATGCTCCTAGGAGGTGAGTAAAAGACGGTAAAAAGTTCAATAAACTTTTTATATATCTAAAATTATTATAAACTGACTCCAATGAATTGCATTGATGTTATATAGGTATTATGTACCTATTTTGACCAAAAATACATTTAAATAAAATATAATTTTATTTGAATAATAATTAGGTTTTGAACAATAACTCATTGTTTTCACTATTCATCAAAAATTGAAATTTTTCAGAAAAATACAAAAAATTCACCCAAAGCTAATTTCAATATTCCGAATCAAAAAATGAAGTACCTTTTGTAAGATAAAATTAATAAAATTTCAAAAATTGGGTATTACTATTCATAACGGCTTATTTTATTGGTTTTGGATTGTTAGAACTCGAAGTTGCGAACAACAAACGCTGTTGTATTTTTCAAAGGGAAGCATACTGTGGAAGCTTGAGGAGTTACAAATAAATTATGTTAACTGTGTAATAAAGAGTAGGACAGTCATATTTGGTATCAGAATATAGGTTTAGTTATTTTTGAGATTAGTATTAGAAAACCCTAGTGAAGCCTTAGAGATTAGACTAAGTATAAAAAAACATCCCTGAGTTTTGGTGAGTTTTAAGTAAGTGGGTTATCAAGAATATACAACACAGTCTGGATACGAGCAGGTAGGGAAGCTCGGGCACAAATGTACCTAGGAGTGAAAAATCTGATAGGGATTTTTGGGCTTGACCTAGGGTATCAAGTTACACGACAACGGGCCTTGCTGCACTCTTGGTTACGACACTCTCGGGGGGATATGCTTTGGTAAATTAAGAAGCTTAATATGAACCATTTTTAATGAAATTTACAAAAAATTCCCATAAGAATACTTGTTAGAAAGTAGATCATGTATAACATAGATTAAACCTTATATATTGATAAGTTAAGGAAATAAAAGTACTTTATATGAAATTTTTTTTGTGTTTGGATTACCCATTATGTGGTACCCCTAAATTTCCTTTTATTCCATCCAATGGCCGGTAATATGAGGACTTGAGCTAATAACTAATGAAAAGAACAATGCGATTACTTTTCTAATGAGATCCAAAATCCGATTGGAATGGGAATTGTGAAAATTTTCATGATACTATCTAAGTTAACAAAAGAATTGAATATAAAAATGGTTCAAGAGGAATGTTCATCCTCCCTAAGAAAGAACAAGTCTCTATCGAGAGCTTCATGAGAAAAGGCCTCCTACTTTTAAGGGATCATCTAATCCCTCAATTGTCGAACAATGGGTAAAATACATTGAAAAGATCATCTCCATTATTCAATGTTCCAAATAAGAGAATGTGTTCCTTGCTAATTATCATATGTAGGGTGAAGATGATCAATGGTTGAAATTGATAAAAAATAATAATCCTGAGGAGAAGATCAAGGCGTTGGAATGGAAGGATTTTCAGAATATGTGTTTTGATAAATATTTTATGTGCACCCTCCGACTTAAGAGGGAAAGGGGCTTCCTTTCCCTTAAGAAAAAAGACGAAAAATCCATCGAAGAGTACGAGTAAAAATTAACAAGGCTTTCAAGATACACCTCCAACATTATCATTACCTCCAAATTCAAGGTTAACTTCTTATTTGGTGGGCTGAAAGCTAGCCTGAGGAAATCCCTGGTGATCTGTGTCATTAACAGCTATGAGGAAATATTCTAATGTGTCCTCATGGTTGAAATGGAGATCTACGAATCTCAGGGGTATCATAGGGATAAGAAGCATATGGTGGACTTCAATTATGGTAGTTCGATGGATAAATCCAATGGTGCTAAGAAGGTCCATCACCCACCTTTCCAAAGGTGCGGCAAGAAGTACCCCGGAAATTGTTTGAAGTGGATGAGGAAATGATTTAGGTGTTTAATAGTATGGAACCTAGCCATTAAGTGCCAAATATAAAAACCTATGGCCTCAATAGAGGAGAAGAACGCTCTAACTGAACCAAAACACATTTTTCATTACTTCAACTGTAATAAAACATGGTACCATTCAAATCAGTGCCCAAAACCAAGGTTTTTCAGAGGCAACCAACAACCTCCAAGGTAGCAAGGGATAGCTTTTTCCATCACTACCACTGATGTGAACCCAGAAAAAAAAAGTGGTGAGTGGAACACTAGTTATTAATTCATGAGTAGCAATCATACTTATTGATTCTAGTTCTACACATACTTTTATATCCCAAAATATAAGAAGAACAATCCCAACACCACCAAAAATCATGGAAGTAAAGTTGTTGGTGAGTACGAAAAATGGAAAAATCATTGAATCCCCTGAATATAATAGATCCACTATCATAATTTTTGGATTGAACATCCTGATGATGCTCATTATACTCCATCTGGTAGAATTTGATTTAATTCTCGACATGGATTGGCTTTCCTTATATAGAGCCAACACAAATTCCATGAGAGGAAAATCCATCTCCATGTGGAGAGTCGACCCCCGATTCGATTCAAGTGTAATGAGAATGATGAATATTGTTTAGTTCCATCATCTCAAGAATGGATATTACTGCCCCATGAGCACTTGTATCTGGCTCAGATGATTGATCCCAAGGATGAAACAATCCTTGAAGACATTCCTATTTTTAAGGATTTTTCTAAACGTTTTCCTGAGGAATTTCCTAGTATCCCTCCTAGAAGAGATGTTGATTTCTCAATTGACCTTATACTTGGGGTATTTCCAATATCCAAGACTCCCTATAGAATTACTGTTATGGAGAATGAGGAGCTAAAGAAACAACTCTAGGAGAATGTATATAAAGGGATTATATTCCCAAGTGCTTCACCATGGGGTGCACCAGTTCCCTTTATCAAGAAGAATGATGGTTCAATGCGCCTCTGCACCGATTATCATGAGCTCAAAAAAATCACGATAAAGAACATGTATACTCTGCCACTAATTGATGACTTATTCAATCAAATGCATGGAGAAAAATAATTTTCCAAGGTGTATTTTTGGTCTGGATATTACCAATTAAGGGTGAAGAAGGAGGATATCTCTAAGACTATTTTTTGTACAAGGTACAGTCACTATTAATTAATAGTAATTCCGTTAGGACTCACTAATGCTTCAACAATATTCATGGACTTGATGAATACAGTCTTTAGAGATTACCTAGTCAAATTTTTGGTAGTATTTATAGATGATATTCAACTAAACTCAAAAACCAAGGAGGGTCATGGGAAGAATCTGAGAACTGTACTAGAGACCTTGTGAAAGAATAATCTCATGGAAAAGTATATAAATTGTGAGTTATGGTTGAAGGAGGTATCATTATTGCGTCATATCATCACAAGAAATGATATATCAATGGATCCATCCAAGAAAGCAACAATTGAGGTATGGATGAGGCCAACCTAGGTAATGAATATCTGTATTTTCTCGGGGATAGAAGGATATTATCGTAGAACTGCGAGAAATTTCTCACGATTGTTCAAACCTCTTAACATGCTAACATGGAATGGAGTAATGTTTTCATGGATTGATGAATGTAAATAGAGCATCAAGGAGATGAAAAAGTATCTTATCACTGCACTAGTGATCAAATTACACATGGGTGCAGAAATATTTTTGGTATTTAGTGATTCTTTGAAGAAGGTTAGGGGTTGTGTGTTGATGAAGAATGATAAAGTGATATCCAACGCCTCATGGAAGCTGAAAATTCATGATCATAACTATCCCACACATGATCTAGTGTTGATGACTGTGATCTTTGTGTTGAACATCTGGCAGCATTATCTCTATGGGGAGAATTGTGAGATATATACGAATTATAAGAGCCTCAAATATATATTCAAACAGAAAGAGTAGAATATGCGCCAATGAAGATTGATATAACAAATCAAAGATTATGACTGCTCAATCCATTACTTCCTAAGGAAAGTGAACAAGGTGGAAGATTCTCTAAGTAAAATGAATCCAGAGATTCTATCATTGAGGAGAATTGGAAAGGATATAATCTTCTTAGATTTTAATTGGATGAATATTGGAATTGTTAAGGTAGGAACATCACCAATCCTTTATCAAAAAATTTCCCAACCATCCCTCTTGGCAAAAATAAAGGATGCTCAAAGAAATGATGTGGAAATTATTAAAAGGTATAAGCTATTAGAAATGGGAATTCCTCAGAGTTCATGGTTGACAAGGATGGAATTGTGAGATTTGGGTCATGATTATGTGTACCATATGATCTAGAGATGAAGAAGGAGTTTCTGAATGATGCATATAGCTCAACCTCTTCTATTCACCCAGGGAGCACAAATATGTATTGAGATCTCTAAGAAAACTTATGTTGGGACAATATGAAAAGGTAGATTGCTATGTATACCTCAAAGTGATAGGTATGTCATCAAGTGAAGGATGAGAGGCAAAATTACAAGGGGATGATACAACCATTACCCATACCAACATGGACGCGGGACAACATTACCATGGACTTTTTCACTAGACTACAAGGAAATCCATAGGAAACAATGATATATAGGTCATTGTGGATCGTTTTATAAAGACAACTCACTTTATCATGATTTTGGAGGAATTTCCATTGGATCCACTAGCATGGATTTACATCAAATAAGTTGTAAGGATTCATTAATAACCACTATCTATTGTATCTGATCATGATCTAAGATTCACCTCAATGTTCTGGATAAGTCTCTAACAAACTCTATGAACTGAACTGAACATCAGTATGTCCTATCATCTTCAAACTGATGCCCAATGTGAACCAACAATTTAGACACTTTAATATATGTTAAGATCATGTTCTATGGACTTAAAATGAGGGTGGGACTATCGTATTCCACTAGTTGAATTCCTCTACAATAACATTTTTCACTCAGGAATCCGAATAGAACCATATGAAGACCTTTCATGGAAATGGTGTGGAACACCGGTGTGTTGGGATGAAGTCGGTGAGTGTAAGATACTACGACCTGAAATGGTCGAAGAAATGGTGGAGTAGGTGAAAACTATTCACCTGTATATCAAGACAGCCCAAAGTCAACAAAAGAGTTATACGGATAACCATCGACAAGGCCTTGAGATCACAGTTGGAGACACAGTATTTCTACGCATATCTCCATGGAAGAAGGTTATGAGGTTTGGAAAGAAGGGGAAATTATGACCTGGTTTCATTGGTCCCTTTGAGATTCTTGAATGTGTTGGGGTTGTGGCCTACTGACTAGAACCTCCACCTACCATGTCCAAAGTACATGATGTCTTTCATGTATCCCTCTTAAGCAAGTACATATCAGACCCTTCACATGTACTCTCTTCAGAGGTTGTACTGCTAGAGGATGATATTTATTATGAGGAGAAACCAGTTAAGATCTTTTATCCTGGATAAAAAGTTCTACGAAATAATCCAATGGCCCTCATCAAGGTGTTGTGGAAAAACCACATGTTTGAAGAAGCAACATGGGAATCAGAAGAAGGGATGAAGCAGAGTTACCCACAACATTTTTATGTGTGGGAAAAGGAAATTTTGAGGGTGAAATTTCATAAGGGGGAAGATTGTAACGACCCAAAAATTCATTAATGAAAATTAATCTTGGTCTTTTTAAATGTCTTTTTATGGTTATGTAAAAATTATACCCTTATTTGATTTTATGTTTTGGATTTTAAAATACCGTTATGAATTGTGTCTATTGAGAATATAGCCCTTGAACAGAAATCACACAATTAGTATAAATATAGGGCTTAAACAAATCTAATTTACTCAGACAAAGGACGTGATGGCCTCGTACAATAAACTTTCTCCATACGAATCACATTTGATGGATCTTGGAAATGAGGTGGTGTTATTGGGATTCTCACTTGACCAAGCCCAATATAAGCTTCAATATATTATGCTTTAGTGGAACCGCCTATGGGGGAAGTGGATGTTGATAGAGATTACCACTTGAGCGAAGTTATCTGAGCCATCCCCAGAGTCTGTCACCGTCGCGAACCTTACCCTATGGTCATATGTGAGTGTTTTAAGGGGTTATTTAACAAGACCCTAGAATTATGATTATGTAAATTATTTTTTTATATAATAATGAGGATAATTTAATTTTATTATTGTTACTTTGTACATAGTTTTTAAATAACAAAAATTATTTTTTGTTAATGTTCAACTAAGGAATATATTATGAAAAATTGATGGATAATTGAGTTAAATAATATTTTAATAAAATATTATACATAGTAAATTACATTTTATTAATTATAAATGATCATATAATTTTTATGAATACAATTTTAATTTTTATTAAGGTTTGAAATATATTATTGTCAAAACCCATGAATTTTTGATAAATTTCTGTTTTTATTTTAGAAGTGAAAATTCAAATATTTATAAAATTATTTGGATAAAAATAATATTATTTTTGGAAATAGTGTGTCGAAATTTTCCAACAGTGAATTTTTCATAATTTTTTGAGACAACCACATTTTTGGGTAAAAAGTAAATACCGTTTAAATATATAATGTTTTTTATAACATCATAATGACCCAATAGTTGTGTAATAAAATACTATCAACATTATTTTCAGAAAATATATGTTTTAAAATTAAAATAAATTGATTTTAGGTTTGTTTTATTTATTTTACAAAGCTTTAGTGGACCCTTCAAGACTTGTAAAATAGTTAATCTTTTTAAATTGATTACCTTGAGAGTGTGACTCACCTTCACATAAGAACCCTATTATTTCAAGAATTTCTTCCATTGGCCTTATAAAATATTTTTTTATACTCTACTTTGGAAAAACCCATGGGAAAAACCCTTGGGATGGTTTTTGGTTTTTATTAGATTAATGTGAGGTGTCACAAACCTAAATAATAAATCATTTCATCTACTTTCCTATATAAACCCACAAAAAATCCCACTTCCTCATCACTAAAGGAATTTTCATTTAGTCCAATTTATTCCCTCATCTCTCTATAATCCTCCCAAGGTTCCCAAAGCTCCCACGGAGTCTCTCTCAATCCCCTCTGAAGCCTTTGGGATCACACTTCCATGTAAGGGATTCTCACTTTCCTTATTTATATCCAAGTTTCCATATATTGTTATACCCTTTTATTTTTAATTATAAATGTTGGGGTATGATTTTTTACCTCCCCCATACATCCCTCATCATGTTTTAATAATTATATATCCTCTTTTTTCTCCCATTAATTCATCCCATGTACACTCGTTACCATGCTGAAATTCCGTATGGAATTTCTCTCTCCTCAATTACATTCAAGTAATTATTTTTTATTACGTATCTAAATTCAATTACATTTTTTGGTAAATGTATCTATATAACACAACGTACAGTAAATTTCATGTAAATATTACAAGACACCCATTTCTCTCTCAACCATTTTTATGAATTCTTATGTCACACCGTTATGCTGCTGAAATTTCACTACATTTTTTCAAGCTAATATCACTTTATAGTGAATACCATACCCATTTCCCTATCAATGGTATTCACCATTATGAAAATATATATATATTTAAAAGTAATTTAATGTGTTTATTCCACATTCCTTAATCGTGTAATAACTTATAATGTTGATTGATTCCATGTTATAGGATCCACGCGACACACTTATGCATTAAATGAACTATTTAAGAAGGGTGAGCCCTGATAGTGCTCCAATGCATTGGGTAAAGATTAGTATCATGATACATCATGTTTAATGAGGTTTTACTCATTCTAATTCTTGTGCAATGAGGGTCTAATCATTCTCCATGTGCAATGAGCCTTGTCTCATGCTAATACCATTTTAATTGTTATTGCAACATTTCCATATTATGATAATCATGATATATCATGCCTTTATGTTTATGTTTCTCTTGAGATCCATTGATATGCCTATTAACTGACATGTATTGTAATATTCATGTTATTCTTTGTTTACTCCTTTACTAGACTTTATATCTCACCTTTTTCTTAGGCATTTCATCATGTTATCCAATGCAATGCTAAGTACTAGGGAACATAGTGTTTATGTAAAATAAGTTTTCAATAAGATGTTGTGTTTTATGTTTTATGTTGTTATGTTATGATCCTAATCCCAAAATGCACTATACCTCTCTTTATTCTATGTTTTATCCAGTGAAGGTTTTTTGTAACAAATTATGTTAAGTGTATAATAAAGAGTAGGGTTGTCATATGCTTCAGACCTACTACCTTATGAGGATGATAAGGTGAGGAATTTTTATGATGATTTTCAACTAGATATAACACATCACTTAACCTGATTAATTCTAAAAATGTATCTCAAGGTTCTTGTGAGAGCATATGATTTTGAGAGGAAATTGGAAAAAACTATGTTTTCATGAGTGGGGATTCATAAGGATACTTCACAAAGAAATGTTGTGGTTCGGGGTCCCCATCATCCATGTAAGAAATGTATTTGGATAGTTGATTGTAGGTATCATCCATCATCATCTAATTTCTACACATTTGTTTACTCTATTTCCTTTTTTAAAAATTCACATTCTATATTTTCATGTGTAGGTCTACTCCAACAATGGAGGGAGTTCCCAACCATTTGGATATGGCTATTTCTACCATGTGTTCCACTTTAGGTTCATCCATTGAGACAATTACAACCAATTTAGTAGCGGTAGGACTAAAATGTTTTTGATTAGCATAAAGGATATAGGGTGGGTTGAGGAAAGTTTCGATATTCTTAATTTCCTCGTATATCATAACATGACTCTAGAGGTGGTCTTTATAGGGTTTCAAGAGTTCATAGAGCATGTCATATTTATAAACCTTCCCTAGAGTTTTCAGCACTACGTGAGATAGACATATTCTGAGATTCCAATTTTTTTCTAAATGGTTTCATGATTTGATTGATTTTGGAGTGGAACACTCCATCATATCACCAACACTTGTCCATTAATTTTGACATGAGGTAGAGAGGATTTTAGTGACCTTGTAATTGGATATGCTAGTTGGAGTTTGAGCTTAAATTTATGAAGTGTGTGGAGACAATGTGTTGCTATTGGTGATGAACCACTCTTTAGAAGGCTTCTTATGGTTATAGATATAGACCTACAACATAATCCATGGTATTTCCTACCTATATGTGGTGCAACCTATTATGGATTTCCTAATGAGAAATATTTTTTTTCTATGATGATAATGATAATACTATTGTGTGTGTTGGTGACCGAGGCCCTAATATTTTTTGGAGGAATATTTAATTTTTATCTTCCAGGATGGATGAGTTGATTTTGAGTTCAGAAAATTTTCATTCATCAGTGCTTCCAAGGGTTTCGAAATTTTACCCAGATGTTTTTCATGAGGATGTCATCTCATTTTCCCTTCATCAAGAGATTGGGTATGGGTTAAATCTATAGTTAGGTGTTTCCTTGATATTAGTTTCTTAATATAAGTTGGTTCCTTTTTAGTTTTGATATCTATAGGTATATCATGATGATATTTTTGAGTGAGGTTTTATTCAGTTTAGCCTATCACCATGGGGTGGACCAATTTTTTCATGAAAATTTCCAAAGGTATTTTACCTCTCTATATCAATTATTAATTCTTGAATTAGGTGACAGTGAATTCCTATTATCTTATTCTGTGGTTTGATGATTTATTCATGGAGCTGAAGAGATAATGTTTGTTCTCAAATATCAATATACATTCTATATTTCATTTAATGTTGGTGAATGATGAATATGTTTCAAAGACTTATTTTTGATCTCATCATGGGAATTTGGAGTTTTTTGTGATTTCATTTGGTGTGATGAACACTCTATTTTAATAAATGTGTTTGACGAACACAATGTTTATAGAGTTATTAGATTGTTTCATCGTGGTTTTCATCGATTACATCCTCATGTGCTCTATGTATTGGTAGGAGAACATAGAGAATCTATAAGAAGTTTTGAGAGTGCTTCTTCATCAAAAACTATTCAAGAATATGTAAAATGTGATTTTTGGGCTCATGTAGTTTGTCTCATAAAGTAGGCCATGTCATAATAATGATTTTTTATGGTTACTTCAAAGATTGAGGCAGTCATTTCATGGGTGGTCACCCAGACATATTGTAGTGGTTCAAAGTATCCTTGGCCCAATAGGATAATATAGGGGTTTATAACTGAATTCACTTGGGTTTTAACTCCTTTGACAGCCTAATCTAGAAAGTATTTGGGATTCCTATTGTGTGACTATTTTTTAGAAATGATTGAGTACCTGGAGGGATTTGTTTTTCAATTCTTTGGTCCCTTATTTTATAAGAGATGGAATTCATTTTGTTTTTTTCTATGAAACATCACATCATTGGTTTAGTGTCTTCTGATGCACTAATTATTGGTTTTTCCTTATGAGTCTTGATAGTTATGAAATTATGAGTGTAACTATTCTATGAATGTCTCATGTTGGATGAAGATTTGTTTTTTCATTGATGTTGTTGTAACATTACCTCATCAGCACATGTTTTTTGTTTTTTAAAAATCATAAGAGTTTGAGGTATTTTTTCTCCCAATGTGACTTGAACTTATAATAGTGATGATGGATGAAATTATTAAAGGATTTTTACTTTCATATTATGTTTACACATGCTAAGTGTAATGTTGTGGTTGATGCGATAAGCACAACATCACATAGTGATTCTGTGCATGGATCTATATATTCATAAAATTGAAGGAAATGTTAAAATAAATGAATCATGATATTAAGTGGATTGTGCAAGAGGTATTTTTCTAGATGATAGTGCATTCATATTCAGTGCATCATATAGAGGATTCTCAACTGGGGGATTCTGATGTCGTTATCTGGAGACACCATGTTGCATTTTTTAAATACTTTTATGGTAGTTTTGATGATGAAAAACATCATGTATTATTCCATGGGAGGAGTTTTATCCTTTTTTTATGTGTGAGAAAGTTTTATGTGATTTTCATTGCACATCCTTGTCCAAAAATCCTAGAATAACAAAAATTTACCAATTAAATGAATGGTAATTTTTTGACCAAGGTTTAAGATTGATGTTTTAGAGTTTATATCTTGATTTTTGGAATGTTACAAGGGAATGTTCATGCACCATGTTCCTGGTGGTTTTCTAGAGCTATTTGATGTTACTCAGTGGAAGTCAGTGGAAATCACTATGGAAATCAATAATTATTTTCCTTGACCTCAAAGAGGATTTGGTTTTATATGGGTGATAGTCTAAAATTTGATGAAATCATGCCAATTTATAGGAGTAAAATAGATGATCTTAGTATATGTTTTTTTGAGATAGTATCTAGAGGAGGTGGTGAGACTACAAAGAGTCCCGAGGATGATTATCTCTGATCATGGTACTCATTTTACCACCATAGTGTGGATAGGTCTCCAGTATATTTTTTCTCTCAATTATACCATAGAAAATCTTTTTATCCATTGAAGTATAGTCAAACAATGTGTAATATATAGACTCATGAAGATATGTGGTGTTCTTAATCCCTTTAATTTGGAGGTTAATAGATGAGTCACCTACCATTGGTCATGTTTTTATATAAAAATATTTTCCACCCCACCATTGGCATGAACTAATTTAACTATTTTTTTGGATGAACTTGATAATCTACATTTTTTTGACTAGTTTCATAGAATCAGTAATTCTCATTTAGGGAAGGGGAATCCTTATTGAGTGAATTAGATATTTGGTCCTGGGAATAACATTTCTCCCATGTTTGTTGGGCCATTTTATTTTTTGGATCCTTTTGGAGTCATGGTGTATCTGATAGAACACCCCCCAAAGATAATTTGAATGCATGATACCATCCATGTATCAAAGATCCATATTTATCTTCATGAAGATTCACACATTAATGATTATAATGAGTTTTATGTTTAAAATTATGTGGACTTTGGGGACAGGTCTATTAAGATCTAGGCCAACAATGAAAATTTGTTTTTTGGTCAAGTAATTCCCTTGTTTTTTGTATTATGGTGACATAGTGGCATAAAAGAGAGTATCTTGGCATGTGAGTTTTATGTACATGGTCAATACCCTATGTTGTTTTATTATAATCTTTTTCCTTATATAAGTCATCATTTTTTGTTATTGATCTTTATTTACTTATGAAACGGTTTTCTATTGATGTTTTTTTTGACCTTTCAATTATTTTAGATGTAATTATTTGATAGATTTTAGAAACATTTTGTTTGTGATTTTTGGTTTTCACCTTGTTACTATGAGTGGGGGGTAGAGAACTATTGTTTGATATATTTTTGAGTGTTTTAATGTGGTATGGTTGTTTAGATGACCCTTTTCCACTTCAATTCTCTTTGGGTTTGGTTTTAAATTTTGAATGATGAGAATTTTTTTAGAGGAATCTGATATAAGGGCCTAGATCCTAGTGTCATTTACATTGTGACTTTTAGGTGTTTGAGGTGGCTAGGGGAGGATGCAATTGAATTGGGTTGAAATATCTGATTTAAATGATTCTACATCATAGAGGGATATAATATGTCATACGGTTAGTTGTTTTATAATGAGAGACCGACTATGGAATTGGGTTATAGGAGAAGGATTTTGAAGCTACTACAACATTCAAATATCAATAGAATACAGAAAAGCTTTACAATATCCATTTCATATTTGATTTGAATATTGTAGTGTAGATAGGAAATCTATGATGTAGGGATCTGAGGGCCGAATTTCATTGGTTCTGCATTCTTTTGGGTATCTTTTTCATGGGGGTTATGATATGGTGTAACCTCTATTTTGGTGAATAGCTAATATGGAATAGTGGTTTTTCTTGTTCTATGGTTCTCACCCTATTTTATTGGATATTAAATTTTTATTTACAATGTGTTTCTCATACCTACCTTTGACCCGACAATTTGTATCATGATCCATTCCACTATATCATAGTTCATCCTATTTCATCCAATTCTATGGCATGATTTTTAGTACTGAACTACAATATTTTGATATAATTCATATGAATATATTGAACCCATTTTTATTCTATGATTCAACCACAAATCCTAGGTTATAAAGATTATTTTTGAAGGCCTTTTAATCCCATTTCTATCGTAATAAAAACCTTCTATCTAGGTGTAACGACCCAAAATTTTTAAATAAATTTTGTTTCCTAATTTTATGTGTTATTATACTCAACAAAAATGTTTTATTTGATAAACATGATTATAATTAAAATGAGATCAGTGGGTTTTGACTATTATATAACCATCGGTCAACATGACCGCTGTGAACAAAATGTTTTGATTATTGTCTCTAAATATAAGTAATCTTGGTTAATTATTATAGAAAGAAGATTCGATGGCCTCACCTAGTAGTCTTGGACCGATCGAAGCCCATCTAACAGAGCTTGGGAAGGAGGTAGCACCACTGGGCTTTGCTCTGGATCAAATCCAAGCCGAACTTCATCATGTGAATCTGGAACGAAATCACCTTCGTGAGAAGTTCAAACTAATAGAAATTACTACTCGGGAAATGTTGACTGAGCCACCCCAAGCTTCTATCACCCTAGCACACCTTACTCTTAGGTCCTATGCTATTATTATATGGGGTTATGTAACGAGACCATAACTACCTTGTGTAATCCTTGTTTTAAATAAAAATTGGGATTTCTTCTTATGATGAAGTTTATGAATTTTGAAATGACCGGATAAATACAGTATGCATATTTTTGATGAATTTTAGAAAAAGGATATTTTAAATATGTTTATGTAAACCCTAAATAATTAAAAATGTGTAATGATTTTCAAAAAATTGTCTTCTGTAGTTATGTTCAGTACTAAATTTAGAGTCTAATAAGATCAACTTGATTTTTGATGAATAGTAAATTATGAATAGTGATTTTATGATTAGGATTAGTAATATGACCAAATGGATTAGTAATCTCACTTAAAGAATGTTTTAAAATAATATAGGCACCTTGATTAAGTAATGTGATTCAATAAAATAGTTAAATAACAGTTTCATTAATTATTATTCAAGTATTAGTTTTTTTAGGTGAATAGTGTTTTTTAATTAAAAATTTAATTAAAAATAATTAGAAAATTATTTTTATAAAAATTACTTTATTTTTGAACTCAGAGCATCGATATTATGTTATAGTAATTTTTGGGGTTTTTTTCTGAAAAAAATGAATTTTCGATGAATAGTGTTTTTACTTAAAAATTAAATTAAAAATATTTAGAAAATTATTTTTATAAAATGGATTTCATTTTTGAAATCAGAGAATTGATATTTGGTTAATGTGAAATTTTGGGATTTTTCTGAGAAAGTTGAATTTTCAGTGAATAGTAAAAATACAGTTTTAGGGTTTCGGTATGTTTAATGACATCATAACGGTGTCATGATGATGTCATGAGATCTTTTGAGGGTTGTCCGGCCAAGGGTGATGAAGTATTATTTTTGGGGCCCCATGTGGCCTATCTCCATGATAAATGACAAGGGAGAGCACATGGGTTTGAGAAAAGCACATGTGAGGTGTCCCTTGGCCATTAATGCATTGTCCCCTCACTTTCCTTATAAATACCAAGCCCTCCTCTCATCCATTCGACTCCCCACTCATTCCCAACGAATTTCTGGTCTCATTACCTCCCAAGGAGTCCTACCAAGGTTCCCCCAAGCCCTCCAGGTCCCAACCTTTGAGGTTTAAGAGTTACATTTTATGGTAAGGGATCCGACCTCTCTCTTTCTTTTCAAGTAATCTCTTTTATGTCTTTTCTTTTATACTCCATGTTCTTATGTTGGAGGATGTTCTTTTATATTCATACTACTGCCTATTTCATGTTCATATGATGAGAGACCCCCCCCCTTGCTCTCATCAATTCGTTTTAAGAATGTTTAAGTGGCCTCGTTAGGCTGCCGAATTTTTAAGGGATTCTTTCACCTTCCTCGTTTTCAAGTTCTATTTTCATTGAAGTCTTTCATGTTCCTTTTTATTATGTTGGGGTATGATCTCTAAATTATCATACTGATCTTTTATGATCATATGATGAGAGACTCCATTTGATCGCTTCAATTCAGTATTTTGAAGTTTTAAGTGGCGCCGTTAGGCTGCCGAATTTTTAAGTGGTTCTTCACCCTTCTCGTTTTGAAGTTCTACTTTCATGTCAATTATTTCAAGTTCCTTTTTGTTATATTGGGGTATGATCTCTATATGTATCATACTGGACTCTTATGTTCATATGATGAGAGACCCCATTTGATCTCTTCAATTCAGTATTTTGATGTTTTAAGTGGCGCCGTTAGGCTGCCGAATTTTTAGTGGTTCTTCACCCTTCTCGTTTTGAAGTTCTACTTTCATGACAATTATTTCAAGTTCCTTTTTGTTATATTTGGGTATTATCTCTATATATATCATACTGGACTCTTATGTTCATATGATGAGAGACCCCATTTGATCTCTTCAATTCAGTATTTTGATGTTTTAAGTGGCACCGTTAGGCTGCTGAATTTTAAAGGGGTTCTTCACCCTTCTCGTTTTGAAGTTCTACTTTCATGTCAATTCTTTCAAGTTCCTTTTTGTTATGTTGGGGAATTATCTCTATATCTATCATACTGAACTCTTATTTTCACATGATGAGATATCCTATTTGATCTTTTCAAATCATTTATGTTGATGTTTAAGTAACGTCGTTAGGCTGCCGAACTTTCATAAGAGAAATCTAATATTTTTTCTTCCTTCCATGTTTTTCATTTCAAATGGTATTTCCTTGAAATTTCATTACCATGATCATGTATCCTTCTTATTCTGTCCATGTACTATTTTACGGGTCATTTATGAATGTTTGACCCATTTTACCTCTCTTTTAATGTCTTCTAAAACCTCGGAACATTGTCGTTATGCTGCAGAATTTATGTCTCAAAATGTCTATCTCTTTTTCTAAAGTCCTTTTATTTTATTAAGTGAATACTCAAATCTCTTTATTCTAAAGGGGTATTCACATATATACCAAAATTTTCTATTTTAAATTCTAGTATTTACATACATGAGACCCACCTTCCTTTTCTGTGGGTTTTAAAGTGATATAAAGATCATGTCTTTAAAGCAGTTTTTAAAAAGTTATTATTATGAAATGAAACCCATTTCCTTTATGCTATATGGGTTATTTATGAAATTTTTGATGATTATATATGTGTCTCACATGATAATAAAGGCACATTTAAGGGTGCGCCCTGATAGCGCTCCAATGCATTGGGTAATGATGTAACCACTAGAGATTACAATTTTCACGATACCTTGGTGAATAACCTTGGTAATTTTAAAATGACACCTTGGGGATTGACCTTGGTGATATGTTCATGATTGACTATGTTAAATGATGTTGCCACATCTTCAAGTTATGAAAAAGTGTTATTTTTATTATGATATGCCTCATGATTTCATTTTCATGCATTAAAGTTCTTTTCATGACTTTATTGATGTATCTCAAGTTCATATGTAAAATGTTTCACTTGTTTCCCTTGCTGGGCCTTCTGCTCACCCTTCCTTTTGATGTATGTCCCCAGGTTATGAGATGCAGTAATAAGCCTAGGGTGAACATGAGGATAATCCTTTCAAGTGTTTAAGAAGAATGTTTTTTTTGTTTCATGTTTTATGTTCCTTGTTTCCAAGACACTAAACCTTACAGATCCTCAGTTCCGTGTAATGGAATAAAAAGTTATGTTATAAAAAGACGGGATTCTATAGTTGGTATCAAAGGATGGTTTAGTTATTTGTGGAAATTATGATATGAGAACTCTAGGAGGAACCCTATAGAAAAGTTTAATATTGGAAATCTTCCTGGTATTTTGGTGAGTATTGAGTAAGGGGTTTCCAAGAAAATACATCCCTGTCTGGATACGAGCAGGTAGAGGTGGCTCTGGAACAGATGTACATAGGGGTAAAACCCGAAAACACCGCTTTGAGCTAGACTCGAACGGGAACTGGTACATGACAACGGGCCTTGCTGCACTCTTGGTTACGACACTCCCGGGGGATATGCTTTAGTAAATTCATAAGCTTGGTATGAACCATTGTTAAAGGAACAAAGATAAAATAAAATAAAGGTTCACATAAGAATATATGATCATTCATATCCTAGATGGGAACCTAGGAGATCACAAGTTAGGGTATACCTTTCATATACAAGTTATCCTTATATGCTTTCAGTTCCTTTTCATGATTATTAGCTAAGTACTTAAGCCCCTAATTATGCTTTCTCTTCTTAGTTAATGGTGGGAAATGGAAGAACATGTTCCGACAACCAATGTGATAGGAAATGCGACGATTTTCATATTAATATGACAGGGATGATTAGGGGATTAAAATATGATTATTATTTTGGAAGATGTTCATTATTTTGGGAACCATATTTGATCGAGGTAAATAGATTACTACGGTATTTTCATTGAGGAGTAAGGTTGACTTATATTTTGAAGAATCAATGAATTTAAGGTGAACTTATAGTAATTTAGGTTACTTATGGGAATGACTAACCTATCTTGGGTAAAATATGTTTAGGTTAGCTACTTTTTTTATAAGATGTTAGGAGTGGTTGATGTTGTCTGGAGATGAAAAATGAAGTTGTTTTGGAAGACTATGTTATCAAATCCTTATTGTATTTGGGTTTCAATCTTAGTTTTGTTTGTTTTGAGGAATTTTAAGGATCGTTATTTATGGAATGCTCTATGATGATCTTTGGGTAGTACCATGGAACTTTGATGATTTAAAAGTAGTTTACATTCCTATGGGATTCTTTCTTTTTGAAGAGTTGTTTTACCTTAACCTTTCTGTTTTTGGGATAATGTTTAAAGATAGAAGAAATAGATAGTTAATCTTTTGTAGATTATGTGATTCTATAGAATATGATTCTTGTGCTTTTATGAGACCAAGTGTTTTTTAATTCTCATCATTTAGAGAAAAGATTAGTGTTGGTAGGGACTTGTTAAAGGATGAAACTCTACTTGAAGGTAGGTATATTTTCTTATGTTTTTGTTCTATGTAGTAAATGAAATCCTCAAAATTATGAAAAGAAACGTAAAAAAAATGTTGTTGGTTTACGTTTTCTACTAGGTAATCAAAGACCGTTTACACACATCATAAGTCTGGGATTTTCTCATGGTTAACTTTCTCCTAATCATGTTCTCTATCACTCTCCCTCATAACTTGACCCTTTGTTTTCTCCTCCATGTCCATGTTTTCCTACATGGAACCCTAGTGTGGGTTAACTCGGGTGACCTTTGTACTTCCCTTTCTTTATTTTAAAGTAATAGTTTTACTGACTCTTTTTCCGATGTGGGACTTTCAATGAAATTTCAAAACCCAATTTTAAAATTGAGAGGACGCAATTTCTTAAGGGGGAAAGATTGTAACGACCCGAAATTTTTAAATAAATTTTGTTTCCTAATTTTATGTGTTATTGTACTCAACAAAAATGTTTTATTTGATAAACATGATTATAATTAAAATGAGATCAGTGGATTTTGACTATTATATAACCATCGGTCAACATGACCGCTGTGAACAAAATGTTTTGATTATTGTCTCTAAATATAAGAAATCTTGGTTAATTATTATAGAAAGAAGATTTGATGGCCTCACCTAGTAGTCTTGGACCGATCGAAGCCCATCTAACAGAGCTTGGGAAGGAGGTAGCACCACTGGGCTTTGCTCTGGATCAAATCCAAGTCGAACATCATCATGTGAATCTGGAATGAAATCGCCTTCGTGAGAAGTTCAAACTGATAGAAATTACTACTCGGGCAATGTTGACTGAGCCGCCCCAAGCTTCTATCACCCTAGCACACCTTACTCTTAGGTCCTATGCTGGTATTATAAGGGGTTATGTAACGAGACCGTAACTACCTTGTGTAATCCTTGTTTTAAATAAAAATTGGGATTTCTTCTTATGATGAAGTTTATGAATTTTGAAATGACCGAATAAATATAGTATGCATATTTTTGATGAATTTTAGAAAAAGGATATTTTAAATATGTATATGTAAACCCTAAATAATTAAAAATGTGTAATGATTTTCAAAAAATGGTCTTCTGCAATTATGTTCTGTACTAAATTTAGAGTCTAATAAGATCAACTTGATTTTTGATGAATAGTAAATTATGAATAGTGATTTTATGATTAGGATTAGTAATATGACCAAATGGATTAGTAATCTCACTTAAAGAAAGTTTTAAAATAATATAGGCACCTTGATTAAGTAATGTGATTCAATAAAATAGTTAAATAACGGTTTCATTAATTATTATTCAAGTATTAGTTTTTTCGGATGAATAGTGTTTTTTAATTAAAAATTTAATTAAAAATAATTAGAAAATTATTTTTATAAAAATGACTTTATTTTTGAACTCAGAGCATCGATATTATGTTATGGTAATTTTTGGGGTTTTTTCTGAAAAAAATGAATTTTCGATGAATAGTGTTTTTATTTAAAAATTAAATTAAAAATATTTAGAAAATTATTTTTATAAAATGGATTTCATTTTTGAAATCAGAGCATTGATATTTGGTTAATGTGAAATTTTGGGATTTTTCTGAGAAAGTTGAATTTTTAGTGAATAGTAAAAATACAGTTTTGGGGTTTCGGTATGTTTAATGACATCATAATGGTGTCATGATGATTTCATGAGATCTTTTGAGGGTTGGCCGGCCAAGGGTGATGAATTATTGTTTTGGGGGCCCCATGTGGCCTAACTCCATGATAAATGACAAGGGAGAGCACATGGGTTTGAGAAAAGCACATGTGAGGTGTCCCTTGGCCATTAATGCCTTGTCCCCTCACTTTCCCTATAAATACCAAGCCCTCCTCTCATCCATTCGACTTCCCACTCATTCCCAACGAATTTATGGTCTCATTATCTCCCAAGGAGTCCTCCCAAGGTGCCCCCAAGCCCTCAAGGTCCCAACCTTTGTGGTTTAAGAGTTACATTTTAAGGTAAGGGATCCGACCTCTCTCTTTCTTTTCAAGTAATCTCTTTTATGTCTTTTATTTTATACTCCATGTTCTTATGTTGGAGGATGTTCTTTTATATTCATCCTACTGCCTATTTCTTGTTCATATGATGAGAGACCCCCCCCCCCTTGCTCTCATCAATTCGTTTTAAGAATGTTTAAGTGGCACCGTTAGGCTGCCGAATTTTTAAGGGATTCTTTCACCTTCCTCGTTTTCAAGTTCTATTTTCATTCAAGTCTTTCATGTTCCTTTTTATTATGTTGGGGTATGATCTCTAAATTATCATACTGATCTTTCATGATCATATGATGAGAGACCCCATTTGATCGCTTCAATTCAGTATTTTGAAGTTTTAAGTGGCGCCGTTAGGCTGCCGAATTTTTAAGTGGTTCTTCACCCTTCTCGTTTTGAAGTTCTACTTTCATGTCAATTATTTCAAGTTCCGTTTTGTTATATTGGGGTATGATCTCTATATATATCATACTGGACTCTTATGTTCATATGATGAGAGACCCCATTTGATCTCTTCAATTCAGTATTTTGATGTTTTAAGTGGCGTCGTTAGGCTGCCGAATTTTTAGTGGTTCTTCACCCTTCTCGTTTTGAAGTTCTACTTTCATGTCAATTATTTCAAGTTCCTTTTTGTTATATTGGGGTATGATCTCTATATATATCATACTGGACTCTTATGTTCATATGATTAGAGACCCCATTTGATCTCTTCAATTCAGTATTTTGATGTTTTAAGTGGCGCCGTTAGGCTGCCGAAATTTTAAGTGGTTCTTCACCCTTCTCGTTTTGAAGTTCTACTTTCATGTCAATTCTTTCAACATCCTTTTTGTTATGTTGGGGAATTATCTCTATATCTATCATACTGAACTCTTATGTTCACATGATTAGAGATCCTATTTGATCTTTTCAAATCATTTTTCTTGATGTTTAAGTAACACCGTTAGGCTGCCGAACTTTCATAAGAGAAATCTAATTTTTTTTCTTCCTTCCATGTTTTTCATTTCAAATGGTATGTCCTTGAAATTTCATTACCATGATCTTGTATCCTTATTATTCTGTCCATGTACTATTTTATGGGTCATTTATGAATGTTTGACCCATTTTACCTCTCTTTTAATGTCTTCAAAAACCTCGGAACATTGCCGTTATGCTGTAGAATTTCTGTCTCAAAATGTCTATCTCTTTTTCGAAAGTCCTTTTATTTTATTAAGTGAATACTCAAAGATCATTATTTTAAAGGGGTATTCACATATATACCAAAATGATATATTTTAAATTCTGGGATTTACATACATGAGACCCACCTTCCTTTTCTGTGGGTTTTAAAGTGATATAAAGATCATGTCTTTAAAGCAGTTTTTAAAAAGTTATGATTATGAAATGAAACCCATTTCATTTATGCTATATGGGTTATTTATGAAATGTTTGATGATGATATATGTGGCTCACATGATAATAAAGGCCAATTTGAGGGTGCGCCCTGATAGCGCTCCAATGCATTGGGTAATGATGTAACCACTAGAGATTACAATTTTCACGATACCTTGGTGAATAACCTTGGTAATTTTAAAATGACACCTTGGGGATGGACCTTGGTGATATGTTCATGATTGTCTATGTTAAATGATGTAGCCACATCTTCAAGTTATGAAAAAGTTTTATTTTTATTATGATATGCCTCATGATTTTATTTTCATGCATTAAAGTTCTTTTCATGACTTTATTGATGTATCTCAAGTTCGTATGTAAAATGTTTCACTTGTTTCCCTTACTGGGCCTTCTGCTCACCCTTCCTTTTGATGTATGTCCCCAAGTTATGAGATGCAGTAATGAGCCTAGGGTGAACATGAGGAGAAGCCTTTAAAGTGTTTAAGAAGAATGTTTTTTTTGTTTCATGTTTTATGTTCCTTGTTTCAAAGACACTAAACCTTAAAGATCCTTAGTTCCGTGTAATGGAATGAAAAGTTATGTTATAAAAAGACGGGATGCTATACTAGGGATCGATCTGTGGGTATTTGAGGTGATGTATTCTTATTCTCCTGTAGATTATTCTTTGTTTGATCCTCTTTCCTCCAATGTTATATTTAATTATTATGGAATTTTATCTCCACCATTAGAGTGATGGTTCATTTAAATTTTTTTGGTGTGGTTGTGGTTTGATATTCTTGAAGGGACATAGCATTTTTTATGGGAGGGGTGATTAGAGATCTGTGTTTTATTTTTTTTACATTTCAAGATTGTTTTAACATTGAGTTAGGGTATTCATTACTTCTCATTTACATTTTCATGAAATTTTAAATTGATGATGCTTTATCTTTTTAGGTGGTTATGGAATTATCACCAATATAGGATAAATAGGATGAATGAAATAATGGTTTATAGTAAGTGGTTGCATGTGTTCCTTCACCATTATTATGATTTTCCTTGTGATTTAATAGATAGGCTGACATCTTTTCTATATATTTTTTAATATTTTTTATGATTTGGATGGAATGTGTTAGTTTGAATAAAATGGTAAAGAACATAAATCCATTCATGGATGTTTGAATAAATAAATTAAAGAGTATTGTTTATAAAAGAAATTATTTTTTATAATTTGATAGAAAGAAAGTGATTCCACTTTAATTTTTAATTTTTCTTTCTTATATATTTTAATATAAATGGATGAAGATCATGAATATGGTAGTGATTGCTCTGGATAATAATAAAAATTCATGTTAAATGAGAATTTTTTTCTCATAGCTTACTAGGATATGATGTTATGTTTAAAATCATTGTTAAAAAATTTAAAACCTTGACATAGTAGATGACTTAGGATACCCATATTCATAACCTTTAATAATTGACTTAGTTAGTTGAAAATTGAATTAAATAGTATGTTTGATAATGAAAATTGTTTTGGACACAGTGAATTTGTGTTCTTATGAAGGTCAAAACTATTATTTTTAGGTCTTAATTTTCATGATGACGTTTTTTTTGGTTTATTCTTTTTTTTCTTTGTATGTGAGCGTTAAAATGTGATGCGATGTGATCCCTATAATGTAAATAGTTTTATGATATATGGTTTTTGTGGCCCAATGTTTTTCATAGTAGTAACTCTTATGATGGAGAGATGCATGGTGATATGCATGATAGTGTTATGTATGACATAAAGTTCTATGCAAGGGGTTTATGTTGGGATTAATAATTGTTATTATTAAAGATGATAATCCTTCTTTTCAATTCTATATAAAAAGGTTTTATGGAAAAGTATTTTGTATTCATAATTCATTTTCCCACTGCTTATGTTAGCTGGTTGTTCTTGGTTATGAATCTTTTAATGGTAGCCTAGAATGTTTCCTAGAGTTCTTCGAATTGTGGAATGGTAAAATAATGATTATTGTTTTAACCAATCGTTTTTCTGATAGATTAATTGAAAATTTTCTTAATATTCGTAAAATGTTGATACAATTTGATTATTTCTAGAAGTCATTGAATTCACTCTGATATTAAATTAAATGTAATTTGAAGTAATGTTAAATAAAACCTAACGAGTTAATTAACATATTTTTAATTGTAAAATGAAATGAAGTAATTCAATTCATGTCATGACCCCTTCTTCTAAATATACTAATCCTGGGCTGGAAATGAGGAAAATTATATAATTACCCCTGAGTCCTGCCTCCAACTAGCTCCAAGTTGAATACTAGCACCAAGGGTGTACAATTCTCACAATTTAAGAGGTATTACCCTTTATAAGTAACAAGATTAGGAGATAAGATGAATCACACACAATAACTCCAAGACATATATAAAAGAGAAATAAAAAAACCATACCAAAAGAATGAAAAATTATAACTGATACAAAATTGTAAAGCCTCCAAAGTAAACACCAGAAAATACGCTAAAGCAGCAACATATAAAATCTCCCAAGGCTTGAACTGGTAACACCCTTCCCGGTCCACATAATCCTCATGGAAAAATGAAAATGATTTTATATATGTAGGGTGATAATACACATATACTCATTAATAAAGGGAAAGTCTCTCCTGCACATGTGAAAAAATCATACTAATGACCTCGTGAGAAAATAGAAGAATCAAAGAGCACCTAAACATGTGTAGTAACCAAACCCAACCTCACCAAGGCATCTTCTCCATGAAATACATGTCATGTTATATAATATGTTATAAATTAAATCTAATATAGGGTACCATGCACCACTTTACCACTGGTATTCCACTCCTAACGAATGACGTACGGCTTGGCACTTCCATCCCTTTCGTATACCACATCACAACCTGCCCAGAAACCCCTCAGCCTCACAACACATCCCACTGACACACACCTTGCCTTCACATCCCACACACACATACCTATTTTTTATAACACATCAAATCACATCTCCTCTTGGATAGTAACGAGAATGCACATCACAACTTATCCCAAAGACACCTAGGTAACAACCACCTCACCTACAAACACCTAGGCTATAACATCTTTCTCGAAGACACCTGGTCCACAAATCACCTCTTCCAAAAATTCCTTGAATATCACAACCACCATCTAAATCACTAACAAGCCTCTGGAAATCATATCCTATTCCATACCTACCTCACCTTTGAGAGAGAAATGGAGGAAAATAGTTGGCACCCAACTATCCATACTCATCACCGGATACTGGGAAAAACACCCCCCACACACATGACTATATAAGTGTTTGGATCATAGTGATCAACATTGGTGGTACAGAAAAAGAAATCACAATTACATATAAATATATATAATTTATCAAACACTTTATCCCAACATATGGGTTCACAAAAAAACAAACTATCTCATAGAACCATCACTTTTTCTACAACCTCTAAATACACTTATTAGTATATCAAATAAGAATAAATGAAGGTGATGAGCCCTGATAAATTAATGTAGCATCATATTCCCTCTACATTAAACAAGCATTCAATTCATTTTTTTGCATGGACCTAATTTAATCACCTAACCATATTTTAATATTTCATTAACTACTTTTATCTCATTAACCAAGCCAGCCCAAGTCACTTGAAACATAATTAAAAAACTATTTATTTATTCCATCACTACCCAAGAAAATATAAGGAACCACACATACCATGAAACATAGTAACCATTATTCCATATGTGATGATATATGGTAAATTAATTCACTTCACATTAATGAAACATCATAGCACAACCTATAGATATAGGTTGTATCTATTTGAAAGTTATCAATGGAAAGACTCTCATCAATTACCCACACAAAAACTATTGTCCTTCTTAAAACATATCTGTGTAGTTCATCATATTAACAGAACCAACCCCCAACACACAACCACATCTATCAACATATTATTGCACATCCAAAATTTGCATCCCTACTGCATAACCACACCAAACACATCATAGACCCACTATACAACCGCAGGTCACCCACTTCCCCCATACACACATGCCACAACAATTCCACACATCACATCACCTCACGTACCGAGGAAAAAGAAATTTTAGGATTTAATAAGGCATCCCTTATTTAATTCTACTTGTTATTTTGGGGTTTTCACAGAAGATATATGATCCTGGGGTATCCATTTATTAGATTAATATCCATGGTTAACCAAATTCTACATATAATCATTCAATAGGGATCCAAAAAAAATGAATTCCCCAACCATCCAGTGTTAAATCAAGGATCCCAATTGTCATGATTTGAAGTGGGTAGTTAGCCCATACCAATAAAAAGAATTTATGAAATCAAACATACAGAAATATCATGCTTCAATTCTCCCTATCCCATGTATATTGATTCTTGAACCAATTAAAATATCTATATTATTCCAGAATAAACTATATTTTCAAGGGAAAACATGTATATTCCCATACCAGATGATGCACAATTTAGAAAGATAAAGTAGAAACCTACTTGGAAGAAGAACTATCGACACTTATTGGTTTCCCCAAAAACATGGGCACACCTACATTAGGTAACTCTCAAGGGAATCACAAAAAAAACACTATAAACTTATCCAAGTTAGAAGGATTAGGGTACATCCGTTTTTATGGTAATAGAGAAGGTATGGGTGAATGGTAGAGAATCTCGACTGTAGTATAATCATATCTAATTTAATAGAAATTGGATACAGTTTAATATTTCCAATAAAAGAGGATCTAACCATGATAACACAGTTTTACCATTTCAAAGCCTTCGGAACCATAGGGAAATAAAAATATAATTTATGGCCTTTGATTTGGTCTCAAATACTTTAAAAATTTACCACAAATCCATTTTACAACAACGAAATATGTCAAAAGGGAAAAACATGAAGAACATTAAACATTGCTCTTGAGGCGCCGCTAGCGATACAACCTTAGACGAGGCACTGCTAGACGAGGCAGCATCAGTGAGACACCATTGGATGATGCATCGCCAGATGAGGTACCAATAGAAAAAAATTCATACCACCATCTCTATGTAACTACTTGTTAAGACACCACCAGATGATACACCTTCAGATGAGACACTACATGGTCGATCGATCATCGGGCATGAGGCAACACGAGATGAGACATCATCGGTCAAGTGACCACCAATTTAAGGCACCGACAGCGATCCACAGCCAAGGTTAGTCACCACCATGGTAAGACACCACTCATGTAAGACACATCTAAGGTGATACACTATGGGATTGAGACCCCACTAGTGTGAGACACCCTTGGTGAGTGACACCATTTCAAATCTTAGAAAACATGAAATTTTTGTAGAGTGTGCAAATGAGTTACCTTGAGTTCACAAGACACCTCAAACACATTATTTCTAAAAAATTAATGGAATAAATGGTCTAGTCAACTAAATTTAAAGTCTCCCTTATTTACCATGTTCTTATATGATATGTAGTTATTAGTAGTGTCAACGTGGTGTCTAAGAGACCATGAATTTTGTTCGGCCTAAGAGTAGCTTAATGTCCATTGAGTGGTTGTGTGTTATATTATATCCTGTATGTTTTATTATTTCATATACTACCCCACCCATTTTGGTAGGGAGAAACCTATTGGACTATAAGAGGTCTTTTTTCAACATATAGGTTTGTCAGTAATGGATGGATGACAACCCCTTCTTGGCCCTCTTTTTTCGTCTATAAGTATTATGTGTTGGTATTAACGATGGTTAGTTTCCCATATATGTGTGTATATGGATATAATGTATTGTGGTTATTTAAAAAAATGTATCTTTGGATATATTAGCATATAGGTTATTATAGGTAAAACATGTATGGGTTGTAATGACTTGACGTACATCACTCGGTGTATAGATTGTGATGGCTGGATGTAAAATACCTGATGTATGATATATGAAATATAGGTTTTGGAAGAACAGGGAAAATATGCATCTACTATATGGATATTTGCCCTGGAATTATGAGATGATGTGACTCATGAGATGCATGCTGTGATACTTTAGCATATGTGTTATGTGGGATAACTTCTTCTAGATAGATATGGATCATGACATACATATTGGGTAGTATTGAAAAACATTGCGGATGTGTTGGTAGGATGAATTCATATGATATTCTATTATATGATCTCATATATGTAAAACATGGTGGGAGAAGACATGGGGAATCCATAAAATTAGTATTCTTTTTTGTGATGAGCTATCTTAACTTGTTGATAACATTGATTTACTATTAATTCTTTATCCATTTCATTTTTGGCTTCAAGGAGGATCCTACAAAGAATACATCATATTCTCACTTGAGGTATATATAAACCATTTTTATGCCTGTAGGAAAAGGTTGAAATTTGGGTAGGATATTTCTAGCTCATGGTTTTTTAGGTTATATTTGTGCTTCTTGGTTGTTGATGTCATACAAATTTGGTTAAATACACTAACATGGGGTGAATAATGGTATGAAATATAAATACTACTTCCCCTTTTGATCATGTTTCATCATAGAACAAAACTATCTTATTTTCCTATCTCAAAGTAATGTATGAGAATTAATGAAATTGCGCACAAGACACATAAATTTTACTTGGTTTACCCATACTGGGACACATCCAAGGAGAATACCAAGGAAAAAGTCAAATAAAAAAAATCCTCTAAATCGCACTTTAATTTAAAAAGTTTGGAATGGACTCATTTTCCCTTCTTTTTTACAACCAATCATGATTTTAAAGCTTATTTTACTCTAAAAAGAAGTGTGCTCACCATTACTTCATAATATTATTCTTTTGATGACATGAATAGATAAGTTTTACACATCATTTGGTGAGTAATTGAGTTTAATTTCATCAACATGATGAATACCAATTTACCACGTAATTACTGGTACATCCCTTATTATTTCTATATGTATCACTTTCATGAAGACCATTTATCAAATTCTGTGAAACATCACAACTATTCAAAAAACATTCTATTTTCAGGGAACCTACAAATTTTCAAAACTCAAAACACTAAAAAATCTCATTACTTTTTGAAATATCACAACTTTTTCAAAGCTCGCAACTGTTTCAAAACTCACAAATTCGTGAAACTCTACATTTTTTTGAGGCATGTATAAATTTCATGAAACTTATTTTCTTCATGAAACTGATGGTCTAACAAAATCCTTCATGAAGAAAATTACGCTATGAAACACATTCAAAAACTAATATACTTTTCATTATTGTTAATTAATTATATATCGAATTGAAGGGGAATATTCTTATTTATATATATTTCATCTTATTTGTGAAACCTTCAATAATTTTACCACATTTTCATTGAACTCTTCAATATTGATCATAGAACTCATTATCTTAACAATACATTGGGGAAGATTTCCATTCGTGGAACTTATTGAAATAATCTAACATGGTCAAATTCCTTCATTATGCAATCATATTTTATGAAACCTTATTCTATGTAACTACAAACCTCAGTGAAAACAAACATTCATGAAACAAAAAAGATTTCTTAATTACATTAACTTTATGTATTTTTATTAGAAAAGCCTTGAAATCTGACTTTCATGAGAGTTCAACCATCCCCAAAAATTTTCTCTCCAAAAATTGGAAGATACTAAAAAACAAGATCACATTGTACATGAAATTATATATTACACTTCTAGAGCTCTCATGCCTCTGTCTCAAAGATTTTTCACTATACCTATTCAACAATTGTTTTGGTACTCCACAATTGACCCTATTAACATGATTTATTAACAAAAACAATGAACTCAAAAACACTAAAAAGTTACATTGATAGATTTTTTTGCAACAACTATCAAGTATATCCTTTGGTACCTGTAGCCCCTGTTTCAGTTCTTTTAGTGTTATATGACATTACATGTTTGTTGTTGAGATTTTTTAGCTTTAAAAACTAGAGGTTATTTGTGTTCATGTCTTATCTCTCATTCAGAATTTTATATTAGATGTTAATTCCTCCCTTTTTCATGTATTATGTATCCTTAATGACGGTCACCAAACCCTATTCTAAAATATATGATTAATTTAATAGTTCTACAAATGGTCATTATCAGTGGAAAAAATCTCTAGGTGCCCAAGTTCCATTAAAAGAACCTATCCTTTATTAATGCGAGAAAAATCACTAATAATGGGTTATTTTATCAACACTAATAAAGGTACCCTTTATCAATGCTTTATCTAATGCTGATAATATGGGGATTTAATAGCACTTGTTAAGTCCATATCAGCTACTGCCTAGCTACAGCAACGCCTCATCCCAATTGAAACAAACAATAATTAGAATTCATAAATAGGAATCTAAATATAAATAAATCCATATTGGAATATAAAAATCAATTTTCAACATCATTTCAATTCAAATTTTTAAATAAAAATTACTTAAATTGATTTCAGAATTACAATTAATCAAACAACTTAGCAGATTTTTTTCAATGATCAACCTCCCTACAATAGATTTTCTAAACCGAAAAAAAAAAATTTATTTTATTCATATTATATAAAAAATATAATTTAAATGTTATAAAATCGACATATGATACATTATATTGTACATTAATCAATATGTTAAAAATATTATCAGTTAATGATGTGTAAAATTTATGTGCATTCAATTCCTATTCATGAAAATGAATTATTTATCATAGTTACATAATTTGAATACAATTAGAACTTATTTTCTTATTTTCGTATATGTAGTACAAGTTTCAAACTAAAATGGAACTTTTATATTGACAACAAACACTTTGAGTCATTCCAGTCATATCATGTGTTGAAGTGACGTTTGGTCATTTACAACACATCAAAAATGAATTATGGAGTAAAAATAAACTTTAAAAACAATATGAGTAAACTTTCTTCTTTTATTATAGTAATGTTAAATTTAAAGTAAATTGACACTTTTATATTAAGAAAATGAAATTCGAATCATAACAGCCACATCATGTGTCAGATTTATGTTTAGTCAATTACAACATTCCACAAATGAAATATGGATCATTGTCTTAATGTTTAAAAAAATCCAATATTTTTTCATTGGTTCTGGCTATAAAATATGTTTTATACAAAAATGACACTTTTTTATTGAAAATACATACTTTGATTCATATTGGATACATCATGTGTCAATTTTTTGTTAAATTGAGTCCTACTTGTCGCAAAAGAGTTATGGATCGTTTCCCTATGGTATCATCACAATATGAATGTGTTTTCTTAGTTTTCAGTATGTCATGTGTGTTTTGAACTAAAATTTCACTTTTATATTCAAAAAAATTCATCGAATCATATCAGAAACATTGTATATCATATTGATTTGTATTATATTCCTACACCTTAAAAATTAATTTTGGATCATTTTTATATTGTTTGAAAACAATATGGTATCATTTTAATGGTCACTACCACAAAACTGGGAAAGGCAGGCGCCTGCCATTATCAGCACTAACGCAAAAGCATTGATAAAGGGGTATGCCTTTATCAGCGTTAAAAAAATCACTGATAAATATACCCTTTATCAGCGCTAAAACAAGTGCTGATAAAGGTGTACCCTTTATCCGTGCTTTTTTAGCGCTGATAAAGGGTACATTTATCAGTGCTTTAAATATCCCTTTATCAGCGCTTTTCTTAGTGCTGTTAAAAATTACATTTATCATCATTTTTTTTAGCACTGATAATTTTTATTTTTTACATTAAATAAAAAAAACATGTTATAACTATATATATATATATATTATTAAATAATTATAAGATTAATAATAAATATATTTATTATTTTTTTTAGATTTATTAATTCATTATATATATTAGATTTTTTAATTCATTATATTTATTAGATTTATTAGATTTATTAATTCATTATATTTAATATATATATTTATTATATTTGTTTATATTTAATTTATTTGTTTTATTTATAAATATATAATACTTTTTAATATATATGTATAATTAAAATTATTGAATATATATGTGTTTTCTAATGAATTGGGGTCAATGAATATATCATACATGTGTATATATATGTCCATGAATAATGTTCATTTATAGATTACAATAACATATCACGTTGATGTGTTATTGATTTATAATTCATTATTTTACTCATATAATATATATGTTCTAAAAAATGTACACTTATTATTAAAATTAAATTATATTTAAATTATAAATATATATTTTATTATATTTTCAATGATATATATATATAAATATACATTTCAAATAATTTTATAATTATAAATAAAGATATAATTATTTAGAGTTATAATTATTAATATATATATATATATATCATAAATATAATTTTAAATAAATATATAATTATATAAACATATTATTAAATTTATACATATATCAATGCTTTTATTGGCACTGATAAAGTATGTATTTATCAGCACTACAACATTGTTGATAAAGAGTGTCTTTATCAGCGCTAAAATGAAAATCGCAGATAAAGTCACCCTTTATCAGCGCTAAAAAATCACTGAGAAATTCCAACCATTATTAGAGATAAAAAAGTGTTGATAAAGTGGGTCGTTATCATTGATTTTCATTTTAGCAGTAATAAAGACCCCCTTTATCAGTGCTTTTTACTAGCACTGATAAAGGTCCACACGGAATTTATAAAATTCACCAGGTCCTCCTCCTCCTCCCAACACCCTGTCAAGCTTTCGAGGAGGCCCTACCCTATGTCGTTGCCTCCTCTCCACTGCGGTTGCCACCTCCTTCTCCTCCTCCTCCACCATGGTCGTCACCTCCTCCTCCTCTGGCACCAACCTCTCCTCCTCCTCCTCCTCTATAGTGGCTCCTCCTCTTCCTCATCCTCCACCGCGGCTCCTGCTCCTGCTCCTCCTCCTCCACCGCGGACTCCTCCTCCTCCTCCTCCTCCTCCTCCTCCACCTCCTCCATCTACCCCACTTCCTCTGTTTCCTCTGTGCTTCCTCCACTGCCTCCGCGCTGCCTCTGCGCTTCCTCCGTGCTGCCTCCGCTTCCTCTATTGCCTCTGTTGTGTCCCCTGATGACGCCTCCTGCTCCTCCACAACCGGGTCCTCCTCCTTAAGGTGAGTAAAATTAAATGTGCATGAATTAATTATGCATGAATTTATATTCAATATTGAGATTAATTATGATTTAGCATGATTCTTGTGTGTTATGCTTCTCTGTGTGACAATTCATCAGGATTTGGTGTGTAAACTATTTGACTATTACCTTTATAGAATCTTGAATGAGAAGTGTAATTAGATTCCTTGGATAGAACAAATTTGAGGAAATATCTATGGAATCTTATAGAGGATGACATATTATGTGGTATAATGTTTTTAATGGATCATTTCATTACAAGTTGTTGTAGTTGGTATGTTTTTAACCATTGATAACCTTGGATTAAGGGGTGTATTTATATTTTATATATGGATTTGATTACTACAACCTAAAATAACATATCTAGGTGTTTGGTTGGATAATGATAAAAGATAGATCTTCCTCATGGGTTTTATTAATGGATGAGTAAAATTACATGGTTCAAAAGATAGAGGATCCATTTTGAGGTACAATCTATGATCCAAAAGGGATAGGACTTAAGTGAATGACTTATATAGGTCGGTTGAGGGTCCATTGGGATATTTATGTTCCCTTGATGGTTTGGGGTAATTAATGAGTTTTGTGGTTTGAAGAAGCCCCTCAATAAGTGAATTGAAAACAGTTATATGCAATTTGATCTTAGTAAATTCCTAATCATAGTAGAATTTTTATTACTCTATGAGTAGGATTATTCCAACCAACCATTATAAAATTTGGTATGGTGAGTAGATGGAGTAAAAATTGGAAACATATTATTACTAGCTTTAAAAGGAATTTTAGTCGTGTGTTTTTTATGTATTATACAAATATATTTGTTGAAAACATTATCATATATGAGCTAGTGGATCATTAAAGGTGATAAAATATGAAAAATTTATGTTTTTTCTGGATAACAGGTGTCCCAAAACAAGGAGTATGTGATTACACTTTTATGGGAGTGTTCCAAATGATGATGTTCACTCTAGTGTAAGATATCACACCATATTAGGGATGGTGTAACTATGAAGGGTTTGAGATGTAGGAGATACATATTGTAATATGGAACATTTAACTATAATGGATGTCTCTAAGGGAATATGAAGAGATAATTTCATTGGGTTACCAAGATCATGAAAATAAATGTTGCACTGGTTTGGGGGTCCAATGGTATTAGTATGCAATAAAAAGGCTCACGCTATAATAGTGTTATTTCATACTACAGTATATTTTTCATTATTAATTGGTGTATCATTGTTTAAAGGGACGTTTTAGACCATGCCACAACTATAAGGGTCACACCATGAATGGTATTATATAGAAAGTGGTAAATATGAGAAGACATGAATCACATTTAATGATATGTTATGTTAGGCCATAAAGGTGGTGAAGGATATTTGGGATTTAGTTTCTAAGTCATTTGTAATTAGGATTCATTGCCTATGGAAATAATTCACATAAAAGAACATTTAATCTCTATAAATATAGTGTTACATGACTCAAATCAATGATTTGGTTTCAAATATGAATCCTTCATTTACCCAACCATTCAATCCATGGATTGTTCCAATGATGGTTTAGTTAACATTTGACGAAATAATAGGGGTGCACACATAATCCAAATCCTATATCCACTTGTGGTCGACGAAGGGTAAATCGATGAACTTATATATTTAGATCATTATATCACATACATGGGACTATATGGTTATATCCTTACACTGTTCATTATTCTTATTGATAATAAACCAAGAACAAGACTCAGAACATCATGAACACTAAGGATAAGAAAATTTATTACAAGATTTTGTGAACCATGTAATTATCCCTTGATCCATGCGAGTTATTTCATTGAATTACTATCATCATTTTACCATCACTATCAAGATGGAGTGAATCCTTTTTGTTTTCAAAGAAACAGTCATAGTACATGGCCGGTTATGTTGGTAAATTATAACTTATCACCATGGTTATGCATGAAACAAAAATACATCATGTTATCTATGCTTATATAATGACCAAAAGAACCAGGTAATGATATTTATGTTTATTTAGCTCCATTGATCGAAGATTTGAAATTATTGTGGGATTCAGGTGTTACTTTGTATGATTCTTACAAAATGGATTATTTCACATTGAGAGCCATGTTGTACAAGATGATAAATGACTCTCCTACATATGGAAATTTGTCATGATATAGCATTAAAGGAACTCAAGGGTGTCCCTTTTGAGAACAGGGTACACAATCAATTAGTTTGAAAAATTCATCGGAAACCGTGTTTCTAGGACATCGCAGATTTCTACCCCGACGACATAAGTACTGATCTTGGACGACATCATTCGATGGATGTTCAAAACAACGTACAACACCATCTCCACTAATAGGAAATCAATTGCTTGAGAAAGTTAAAAATGTGGACACTACATTTGGTAAACCAGCTTCAGAAAACCTTACTAAAATTTGTTAGAAAAATAGATCAATTTTTTTTTGAATTACCATACTAGAATTGTTTGTATGTCAGACATTTTCTTGATGTTATGCATGTAGAAAAAAATGTATTTGATAGTGTCATCAGAACGTTGCTAAATACACATGGAAAAACAAAATTTGTATTTAAGGCTAGGTTGGACATGGTTGAGATGAGAATACGAGAAGGGTTCGCACCAGTGAAAGGTGAAAAATGAACATTTCTTCCTCCTGCTACTTACACTCTTTCCATGCAGAAGAAATATCAGTTTTGCAACTTCTTGAATGACATAAAGGTTTCGGAGGGGTATTCCTCAAATATCAGGAACCTCATGTCAATGAGTTATTTGATGTTAAAAGGTCAGATGTCACCGGAATTCCTTATTCTGATACAATATCTCATTCCTATTGCTTTACGTTGCATTTTTACCTAGAATGTCCACCATACATTAATGAAATTGTGTTTCTTCTTCAAATCTATATACAACAACATTATAGACCTGGAAAAATTTCCAACTATGGAAAGAGAAATTTTCATCATATTATGTGAATTAGAAATATTCTTCCCGCCGTAATTTTTTGATATGATAGTTTATTTGATGGTTCACTTGGTGAGAGAAATTAAACTATCTAGTCCTGTAAATTAAAGATGGATGTACACCATTGAACGGTATATGAATATTTTGGAAGGGTATGTCAAAAATAGATGTTGGACAGAGGGTTGTATTGTGGGGTGATATATTGTTGAGGAATCCATTGAATTATGTACCGAATACATGTCTGGTGTGGAAAGCATTGGCCTTTCGAAATCTAGTCACATTGGGTGGCTTGAGGGTGAAGAAATTTCTGGATGATAGGTTGTGACAATTAATATTAAAAATTTGGAGCAATCCCACCTTTATGTTTTTCATATCAATTTCGACGTTGACCCATATTTTGAAACCCACAATGAAATTTTTCAGAATTTGAATCCATCTAGGGATGAAAAATGGATATCAGATACACATAATTGACAGTTTATAGGATGGTTCCGGGACCATATATTTAAGAAGCCAGATGAAAATCCAGAGTCAATTTTAGACCGACTTCGATGGCTAGCCTGAGGACCAGGTGTGTATGTATTATCATACAATTCTTATGTAGTTAATGGTTATACATTTTATACTAATGAACATGTTGAAGATAGTACCATTCAGAATAGTGGGGTTACACTTGTAGCTGAAGTGATTCATGTTTCCATTGCTAAGGACAGAAATCCAATTTATACAAATATGTCATACTTTGGCATCATCAAACAAATATGGGAGTTGGATTATAAGGAATTCCAAGTTCCGATTTTCAATGCAAGTGGGTTGATAATAGGAGTGTTGTTAAAATAGATGTTTTGGGATTTGTGAAAGTTGATGTCAGTCCGGAAGGGGAGAAAGACGAACCATTTTTAATGGAATCACAAGTAGTGCAAGTATTTTGTGATCCAGATCCTGCAAACCGAAACTGGCCAATTGTTCTGTTATCCACCAAAACAACTGAAGGGTCAGATGAAAATTTAATGGAGAATGACCCTATCATTGGGACTTCGCAATCATTTCACAGTGGTCCTGTAACAACCCGTGATTTTATGAGAATTATTCTTTTCAATTTCATTGATGTCTTGTGTTTTACACTAAACCAAAGGGTGCTTTCACTACACAGATCCTTGACTTGGCTTGCATTACACACAATCACAACCTTCCTCATTAGCGTGTGTAATACGCAATATCGGGATTCACTAAACAATGATATATCGTTACAATATTATTATGGACTAGTCGTTATGAATATTATTAACTAAATTTTTAATTTTATTACATTATTATTCATATTAAACATTTTTTAGAACATGGTATCAGAACAAAATAAATTTTTCTTGTAGAATAAGTATTTTTCAAAAAATGCAGTTTTTCCACCTTTTGATGGCGCATCCACATTAAATCTAGTTTTTGAAACGTTTATAAGTCCAATTTGACAAAATAAAATTCTTATTTGGAATCATGATATAACAATTTACTTTGGATAAAATTTTCATATTATTCTGATTACTTGCATATTTTAATGAATAGTAAAAACATGCTATATTTTTATTAAAAACAAATTTTTTCATTGCAATAATTTATATGGTTAGATTATAATATTGAATGGTTTTAAAGTATTAATATAATATATATTTACCATTTAATATAATTTATGTCATTATCATTAATTTTAAATTTAATTCATAGGTAAAAACATTTCAATCTTTGGCAAATGTTTTAACTTTTAAAACCCTTTTTCTTAACAATGGTATTAATTTTAAATTAATTACTGAAATTTCTATGTTTTGAATTTTGAAAAATTTATTCCATATTTGGACTCAGTGGGTCCAAATTATGTTAATAGTTTACTTTTTTTTAACATTATGAATAATAACTACGGTAATTGTTTTTACCACAGTTAAAGGTAAATTAGGTAATTAATGGTAAAAATAATATTATAAAATTACCCTTAAACCTGACAAAATATTAATGGATGAATAAAAGTCAACCCATATTATCTAAGGGTCGGAATAGATTTATTATATGGAATTTTATCCTCGAAAATAATTTAATTATTATTAAAACCAAAGAAAGTGACACAATGTCACTCTCTTAAATCATATAAGTATAATAATTTTAATTTACTGATAAACATCATGAAACTTAGATCATGAATAATATACAGAAATATAATAAATCTATCTAAATCATGTGAATTTATTTATATTTTTTAGGTATTATATAGTTCTCATTAAAGGTGACACAATAGTGATGTTGAAATTTTTTTATTTATTGAAATATCAAATAAATGGTTTTAAAAATATTAAAATAAATATTGTATGAAATATTTAATATGCTCCACGAATTTTCTAGATATATATGACATGTTATGAATCTATTAAATATTATAGTTCAAAAATATCTTCTTTTTGGATTTTATTTAAATTCAAATAAATGAATACTGTCAAAATTGAAACTATTGTTATTTTATATAAATAACATAATATAAAATTGTTCAAAAATCACAAAAATATTTAAAAATTATAAATTAAAATTTATATGGTCAAAAATGTAACAAATTTACCAATTATGGAAAATTCACAACACATAAGTAATTATTTATAACAATTTAAAATTTATAATCTTATTACCAAAAATAAGATTAAATAAATTAAATAAGGATAAATCAAGTTGATAAGGTTTAAAATAAATTTACAACATGTCTAAATTTTATTGGTTTAAGATATTACAACCCTATCTCATCTAATATTAGAATATGATTCATTTTTTGAGGTTTTTATGTTGGTTTTGATTTATTATAAATTATTATTTTTGAGGTTTCTAAAGGTACCCCTCTCATCCCTTATAAAAGGGAACCTCCTCCCTATCCCCTTCACAACACCTTGAGCCTTAAATCTCAGCCAAACCCTGCCCATTTCTCTTCTCCAATTCCCTAGAAACATTATGGAGGTTCTGATCTTCTCAAAAGACCAACTCTAGTCCCTTAATAAAAATCTTAAAGGAGGTGCATCGAAGAAGAGGTAATCTCTTCTACTGATTCTTTCAAGTTTCTTTCTTCTTAAAATACCACTTATTTAGTCGTTTCATTGTAACGTAATACAATAATTATCAATAATATACTGATACGATATTATAAATATGAAACAACCCTATTTCACCTTCTATCCATCCTATGGAAAACAAAATCAATGCGCGTACGTACGTACGTAATATCGTCTCCACGTCGTGGTGTGATTAGTTTTTCCAACACCACCTTACTTGGATAGGTATAATGATGTAAATAATAACTATACATGAAAATTATAACATCATAATGATTATGATATATTATATCATTTACTATATTTCTATTCAATAATTATGGGAATGATATCATCGCTCGTGCATACGTACAGACTACCGTCTCCACGAACGCGCTGAGATTCATTTTCCATGATTAACAATTAAAGTATGATTATAAAGTATATATATAATAAATAATAAAGAAAGATATTACATAATAATTATACTGGATTTATGTACATATATGTTTCATTTACTTAATTCCATTCAATTCAATAAGGAAACGAAAACAGTGTTCATGCGTACGTACGACCTACCGTCTCCATGAACGATGTATATAATTCCATTTATCAATATATCATATATATTTATATATTGAATATATATTATATATAAATCATTTTTTACATTATATAATTAAGTAAATCATGATATGAGTAATAATATCAAGAACAACAAATCGAAACACGTAAGATAAATGAAACGATTTTACCCAAATCGCTGCTTTAACATTGAATTTACAAAAGAACAGGTAATATAAAGTAAAAAGTGAACCATATATGATATCATAATAATTAATATGATTTTTTTAATAATTTAATGTCATTATATATATCATTATACATGAGGTTCGGATACATACGAAGCATATCAGACAAAAGGTAAGTGATAATTTTTCAATCTCATTTTTATCTGAGATGGCTTATACGTAAGTATTTACTGGGGTTATATTTTTCATCCATGCCCATAAAATGTTTTTCATAAACTATTTAATATTCTTCCATTAATTATTAAAGTCATTTTTACCCTTATTTAACTTTTACTTTGTGTTATGGAAGGAATATTACTGTTGTTTACCATACGTGGTACTTTTTGATTTTTCTGTTAAAAGTATGAGAAAAATGTTTTTTAACTTATATGGAATGAATGGATTTTTACAGTTTCATAATGCCTTATTTTCATGAAACATAATATTTAATATTTCTTGATTATGTTCAATAAAATCTTTTTCTTTTAAAATTCTGTGTCATTTTGTGAAAAGAAAAAGATTTTGAAGATGAAAGGATATTTTCATCAAGAATTCATTTCAAGTGTTTTATCAAAACTATTTTCCATCTAAGATGAAATTATTTAGAATTTTTATGTTTCAAGTATAATGTCTCTATTATTTACATGGTTTGATTTTTATTATGATTAAATGACATCCATTTGTTTTTTAGGGATTATGTCATGATGGGATGATGTTTATGAAACCCATTTTATTTTTTGGGTAATGAAGAATGATTTATGATTGTTTTGTAAAACATGTAAGAATTATTTCAATATGAGATTAGTGGGATCTATATCTCCCTCCAATTCATTGGTTAATGATTTCTATCTCATGAGATAGACAAGGCTTGAATGGAAAGTTAATCTAATTCAGTGATATAAGACTGGAACGAGGAGTGAACTCGATTTAGTAAGGGACTTGGTCCACTGAGATGGTCTTGGAAGCAATGCCTTGGATACTATGGAAATAATATCAAGGGATTATTGGTTTTCCACAATTAAATATTTTATTACCATGCTATTTTATCATGATTGATGTTCCATTAAGATGTATGCCTTATGTACTGCCATGTTTTATTTCATTGCCCAAGATTTTGATGTTTAAACATTATGTTCATGTTTTTAAGTTAAAATGTATAGGGCTTGTTTTATTTTCTTCATTCTTACCCTTACTGAGCATTTGAGATCACCCTTTATATGTTTTTTTACCCCATGATATAATGAAAGGTTTTAGGTAAGAAAACAAAAGGGGAAGATCTTTATGGGAGATGTTGAAGATCCTTCACCATGATTAGAATATTATCTTCCGAGTTTACAAAGACACTAAACCATTATGGTCCTTGAGTTTTGGTTTTTTTATTTATTATGTATTCATAAAAAGAATTGTAATTTCCATTTATGTCAAGTCTGGGGTCTCTATATTTGGTATCAGAGGAAAGGTTTAGTCATCCTTTTGAAACTAGGATGCGATAACTTTAGTGAGATCCCTACAGATATTTATAAAGTATGTATATGGTTGTCCCTAAGGTTAAGTATAAGTATAGATTATAGTCCTAGACTTATGGTAAAGATATTAGAATTATTCCTAAGTTGTTAGATATTGAAGGTACTCCCCCTTAATTTTGTTGTTTTTCCTAGCATGATTTTTTCCTCTCACACTATTATTTTTGCTTTTTAGACGATGGATGGAACCCAAAAGAACCATGTTGATCAATGTAATGTAAAATGAAATGATTTTACTCAAAAAAATCCAATTTTATGGGAGATGGAGTGAAATTTTTTTTTTCTATACTTACACAAGCTATGAATCATTCTGGACTTTCAAATGAGCATAGAAGGGAACAATATTCTATTGAGTACTTCATGAGGAAACGTCTACCTTATTTTAGTGGGTCTTCTAATCCACTTGTTGATGAAAAATGGATCAGTACCATTGAAAAGATATTTTAAATACGTAGTTGTTTTGAACATGAAAAAGTCATTTTGGCTATTTACCGTTTAGAATGTGAAGAAAACCAATGGAGGAGTCTAATTAAGAATATGAGGCCTGAAGATGAAATTGAATCCATGGAATGGGATGAGTTAAAGAACATATCTTTCAATAAGTACATCCCTTGTATTCTTCAAACAAGGATGGAAAATGAGTTCCTTGAGCTTATGCAGAAGGATGATGAATCTGTTGGTATATACGAAGAGAATTTTACAAGGCTTGAAAGGCATGCATCTGGCATTATCATCCAACCTAAAAGTAAAGTTGATCGACTCTTCAGTGGCTTAAATCCAAGTCTTCAAAGGGTATTAGCTATATGATACTTCAGTAGCTATGAAGAAATTGTGTGTTGTTCTAACAAGGTATAATTTGAAGTTGGTGTTACATATCCATCTCATGGTTTTCACAAGAAACAAAAGATGGAGTTCAAGGAAAAATATTAGAACAATGTTTAAAATAAGATTAATGTTACATTATGCTCAATGTGTGGAAAGAAGCGTGACAGAGATTGCCTAAAAGGTACTAGAAAATGTTTTATGTGTGGAAAAGAAGGTCATTGAGTAGTTGAGTGTCAAAGTAATGGGAAAATAGTAGCTAATGATGTGAATAGAGAAAAGACTACCGAGAACGCTCCACCAACACTTTAATGCTTCAAGTGCATGGAAATGGGGAATTATGCTAATCAATGCCCTAATCCAAGGGTTAATGATGATCACCGTGAGAAACCACTTAAGGTAAAGGACAAAGGGACGTCACATGTGATCACTATTTGTGATTTTGAGTATGAAAATGATGTTGTGGAATGATTAAGTGTTTATGTAATAGGATTTCAAAATAGTATCATGGAATATCATTTATAGTATCGTGGAATTTTGGAATATCTATGTATTGTTTTCAATAGTTGTTTGGTACTGGTAACCATGAAAAGAGATTGAAATATTTTTGGAAAGTATATGATATGCTCATAATGATGGGATAAGGAGAAAATAATATGTTTGATATTATTAATGAGCTCATGAGTAATATAAGGGCAAAGTAACATCATGGTTTAAATATATAGAAATTTTGGGATTTTGGTATGTGGAAAGAGTTGACTTTTGACATCATTCATGTTTTCACTAAGGTTCATTTTTCAAGACAATACCTGATTAAGGTATTCACATGTTTGGAATGTGACCAAAAAGATATATCTTATGATATATGGGGGATAAATGATAGTATTCATGTGCTTGGTTGATGAAATTTCTAGTAATTGTTTTCTTTATACTATGAGCTTGGATAGAAGTATTTTGGATAAGCCTAAATATTTGAAATGGATTATGTTGGACATAAGATAATATTTTTTAAGGATGGAACCTTTTATCGATATTCTTTATAGAATGTTATAATAGTGTAGTTTTAGAAAAAGGACAACCTGCAGGACGAGCGACAACCCATTGTATCAGACAAGGTTGCAGGAATTGAACCCACAACCGAAGTACAACATGCCATTATCGCCTACCACTGGCCTACAGGAATTCCCTTATTAGTAGAAACTAGTTTTATTTTATTAAGCGGTATGCTATATGAAGTATAAGTCCATTTTTGGAATCAAATACAATTAACATCACCATAGATGGACTTATGTATATTTGATAACTTTTTCTAACCTTTTGTTTGAGACAGATGGAATGACCCATCATTCTATCACATGATCTGCTAACACATCAATAATGACAAATTCAACTTCATTTCTTTAAGAGAATATGTTAAAATTGTTCAAGGCACGAACAACGATGAGATCATAAAAAAATTAAATAAGTATTTCTTCTAATTCAAATTCTCCAAATTTATGGAAATGATCCCAAAAACCAAAAAACAATTCCTAGTGTCTTCATATCTGATGAATCAGATGGTACCTTAGATCATCACAAATTTATGGCTTTGTGATTGTTGGATTTTTCATAGCCATGTTCTCTACCACTCTCCATCAGAACTTGATGATTAGGTTTCTCTTCCATATCCATATTTTAACCTATGTTTTCATATCTGAAAACCTAGTGATCAGTTAATTTGGAAAACCGATATGTTTCATAATTCAATTTTTAAAATTATGTTTTATTATTCCTTTTTAATATGTGTGTTTCTATGAAAGAAACATTCCAGTTTTAAACCATTTATAACCCCGACGAAGTTCGAAGTCGAAATTCATTTTAAGGGGGGGTAGATTTTAACAACCTAAGATTTTATGAGAATTATTATTTTTAATTTTATTGATGTCTTATGTTTTATGCTAAACCAAAGGGAGATTTCACTAGACACATCCCTCACTTGTCATGAATTACATGCAATCGCCACCATCCTCGATAGCGTGTGTAGTACAGAAATACCGAGTTTTAGTAAATAATGATATTTTATTATAATATTTTTAGGGACTAGCCGTTATGAATAGTATTAACTAAATTTTGAATTTTATAACATTATTATTAATCTTACACATTTTCTAGAACATGGCCTGAGAACAAAATAAAATTTTCGGTTAAAATAAATATTTTTAAAAAAATGCAGTTTTGCCACCTTTTGATAGCGCTCCGACATTAAATCTAGTTTTTTTCATGTTTTTAAGATAAATTTGTAAAAATAAAATTCTTATTTGGAATCAGGATATAAATATTTACTTTGGATAAATTTTTCATTTTATTCTGATAACTTTCATATTTTATTGAATAGTAAAAACAATCTATATTTTAATGAAAAAAAACTTTTTCATTGTAATAATTTATATGGACAAATAATAATATTGAATGGTATTGAAGTATAAATAGAATATATTTTTACCATTTAATATAATTTATGTCATTACCATTAATTTAACATTGAATTCATAGGTAAAATCATTTCAATCTTTGGCAATGCTTTAACTTTTAAAACCCATTTTCATAACAACGGGATTAATTTAAAATTAAGTTTTGCAACATATGTGTTTTGAATTTATAAAAATGGATTCCATATTTTGATCCAGTGGGTCCAAAATTATGTCAATAGGTTACTTTTGTATTATTTTTCACATTATGAATAGTAACTATGGTAATTTTTATTTACCATTGTTAAAGGTAAATTATTTAAATAAGGGTAAAAATAATATTATAAACTTACCCTAACACCTGCCAAAATTTTATTGGATGACTAAAAGTATACCCATATAATCTAAGGGTCGAAATATATTCATTTTATGGACTTTTGACAATGAAAATAATTTAATTATTATTAAAACCAAAGAAAGTGACAACATGCAACTCTCTTAAATCTTATAAGTATAATAATTTTAATTTAGTGATAAACAATATGAAACATTGAACATGAACAGTCTCCAGAAATATTATAAAATTATATACATCCTTGGAATTTATTTAGAATTTTTAGGGATTAAATAATTATCATTATAGGTGATACAATAGTGATGTTGAAATTATTTTATTGATTGAAATATCAAATAATTTGTTTTAAAAATATTAAAATAAATATTGTATGAACTATTTAATATGCTCCAAGAATTTTTTAGATAAATATGACATGTTATAAATCTATGTAATATTTTAGATTGAACATATCTTCTATGTGTATTTTATTTAAATTCAAATAAATTATTAGAGTCAAAATTGACACCATTGTTATTTTATAAAAATAAGAGAATATAAAATTGCTTAAAATTCAAAAAAAATTATAAATTATAAATTAAAATTTATATGGTCTAAAATGCCCCAAATTATCCTATTATGACAAATTCACAACAAATAAGTAAATATTTATAACAATTTAAAATTTAGAATCTTATTACCACAAATAAGATAAAACAAATTAAATAAGAATAAATCAAGTTGATAAGGTTTAAAATAAATTTCCAACATGTATAAATTTTATTGGTTAATGATATTAGAACCCTATCTCATATATTATTCTAATATGAGTCATTTTTGTAGGTTTTTAAGTGGGTATTTATTTATTATAAATTAATATATTTGAGGTTTCCAAAGGGGCCCATCTCCTCCCTTATAAAAGGGCACCTCTTCCCTCTCCTCTTCACAACACATTGAGACTTCAATCTCGGCCAAAAACTGACCATTTCACTTCTCCACTTCCCTATAAACATTTTTGAGGTTCTGATCTTCTCAAAAGACCAACTCTAGTCCCTTAAGAGGAACCTTAAAGGAGGTGCGTGGAAGAAGAGGTAATCTCTTCTACCGATTCTTTCATGTTTCTTTATTCTTCAACTTCTTCTTATTTAGTTTTTTCATTGTAAAGTAATACAATAAGTATCTATAAATTAATAATATGATATTCTAAATTTCAACCAACCCCATTTTACCTTCTATCGATCCTACGGAAAACGATATCACCGCGCGTGCGTACGTACAGAATATCGTCTCCACGTTGTGGTGTAATTAGTTTTTCCATCACCACCTTACTCGGATTGGTATAATGGTGTAAAGAATAAATATGTATGGTTATTATAACATAATAATTATTCCGATATATTATATCATCCACTCTAATTCTATTTTAAAAATTTTGGAACGATATCATCGCTCGTGCGTACGTACGGGCTATCGTCTCCACGAACGCGATGAAATTCATTTTCCATGATTAACCATTCAAGTATAATTATAAAGATTATATATATAATAAATAATAATGAAATATATTACATAATAATGATATTGGATTTATGTACATATATGTTTCATTTACTTCATTCCATTCAATTCAATAAGGAAATGAAAGCAGTGTTCATGCGTACGTACGGCCTTCCATCTCCATGAACAGTGTATTTCATTCCACTTATCGATCTATCATATATATTTATATAATGATTATATATTATATATAAATCATGTTTTAAATTATTTAATTAAGTAAATCAGGATATGAGTAATAATATCAAGAACAACAAATCGAAACACCTAAGATAAATGAAACGATTATACCCAAAACACTGCTTTAACATGGAATTTACAAAAGAACGGGTAATATAAAGTCATAAGTGAACCATATATGATATCATAACAGTGAATATGATTCTATAATAATTCAATGACATTATTTAAATCATTATACAGGAGGTTCGGATACATACGAAGCATATCAGACATAAGGTAAGGGATAATTTTGCAATCTCATTTTTATCCGAGATTGGTTATAAGTAAGTATTTACTGGGGATATATCTTTCACCCATGTCCATAAAATGTTTTTCATAAAGTGTTTAATATTCTTCCATGAATTTTTAATGTCATGTTTACCCTTATTTGACTTTTATTTTGGGTTATGGAAGAAAAATTTCTATTCTTTACCATACATGATACTTTTTGATTTTTCTATTAAAAGTAAGAGGAAAATATTTTTTTAACTTATATGGAATGAATTGATATTTAATGTTTCATAATGCCTTATTTTCATAAAACATACTCTACAATATTTATTGATTATTTTCAATCAAAACCTTTTATTTTTAAATTGTGTGTCATTTTTTGAAAATAAAATGATTTTGAAGAAGAAAGGATATATTCTTCAAGAATTCATTTCAAGTGTTTTATCAAAACTATTTTCCATTCAAGATGACATTATTTATCATTTTAATGTTTCAAGTATAATGTCTCTATTATTACATGGATTCATTTTTATTATGATGAAATGACATCCATTTGTTTTATATGGATTATGTAACGATGGGATGATGTTTATGAAACCCATTTTATTCTTTGGGTTGTGATGAATGATTTATGATTGTTTTTTGGCACAAGTAAGAATGATTTCAATATGAGATGGGTGGGACCTATATTTCCCTCCAATGAATTGGGTAAAGATTTATATCTCATGAGATAGACATGGCTGGAATGGTAAATTAATCCTATTCAGTGACACAGGACCGGAACGAGGAGTGAACTCAATTCAGTAAAGGACTTTGTCCACTACGATGGTCTTGGCAGCAATGCCTTGGTTTCTATGTAAATCATATAAAGAGATTAATGTTTTTCTACAATTACATGTTCTATTCCCATGATATTTTATCATGATTGATGTTCCATTATGATCTTTTCCTTACGTACTACCATGTTTTATTTCATTACTTAAGAATATGATGTTTAAACATTATGTACATGTTTTTATGTTAAAATGTATATGGTTTTTTTATTTTCACCATGCTTACCCTTACTTATAATTTGAGCTCACCCTTTATTTGTTTTCTTTTACCTGAGATATAGAGAAAGGTTTTAAGTAAGAAAACAAAAGGGGAAGATCATTATGGGAGATGTTGAAGATCTTTCATCATGATTAGAAGATTATGTTCCGAGTTTCCAAAGACACTAAACTATTATGGTCATTGAGTGTTAGTTTTTTTTCATGTATTAAGTATTTCGCAAAAGTAATGTAATTTCCATGTACGTCATGTTTGGGGTCTCTACAGGTCCCAATGTAGATGACATTTTGTATGTCAGAGGAGACCACAATGAAGGGATATGGATAGTCGATAGAGGGGTCAGATCCCTTCATCCTTTTAAAAAAAGAGAGTTCAATAATCATTTTTTATTGTAATATACATTGTGTTACATTATGTTATTATCGGTTCATTGTAGATTTTATGTGATCTAAGTTAAATGTTAAACCAATTCTGTAGATAATGACTTATGTGCCTTCTAATGCACCCAATCCCGAGACACAATAGGTTTCTCAACCTATTGCAGATGGTCCCTCTACTGAGGTACAAAAGGTCTGTTAACCTGTTGCTGCTGGTTCCACTACTAAGGTACAACTTGTTTCTCAACCTATTGTTGCTGGTCCCAGTGCCGATGATAGCACTTCAGAGAAACATAATTATGATGCAGAAACCGAGGAAAAGGTCGGCGATGAAACCCCGACGGCACAAAAAAACAATTGCACTGTAGTTTGACAATTTTAGCCAAAATCCTTAGTCAAAAGAAAAAGTCATCAAATATGAGGTGGGATGGAATAAGCGAGGCCTATATGTAAACCCCAAAAAACCATGATTAGTAGCTACATTATAATCGTCACTCGGAAATGCATGCCTATTGATATATAGTCGTGGCACCATGTTGTCGGCGGGGTGAAAATATTAATATGGGAAGAGATTACTGTAACATTGCGATATCATTTTTTTAATTTATTAAAAAACATACTGATATATTGACTAACTGTATATCATCTCTTGTAGAGTGCATTTATAGTTGATGTCTCGCACAATGAATATGTATTAAGATTGCAGAAAGGGTTCATAGAGGCTTTTGCACCATTTTAACAAGATTTCATATGAAATATGCTGAAGGGAAAATCATGTTGCACCCACCTCCTCTTTATGCACACTAGATATCCCAAGGAGCGTGGGATGCGTTTTGAAACCATCATGCGGAGCAGAATTTTAAGGTACATTGTGTTTGGTAACAAGTTATTTAACATTTCATGTATTCATCACTTTTATTGACAGTTTTTTATTTATAAAATAGCAACTGAGTGTTGAAAATAAAGAACGGGCATCAAAACCACCGTACCCCTACCGTAAAGAAATGATGGGGTACGCTTCAATTGAAAAGTAATTGGTACATATTTTAAAAGTACTGTAATACTTTTATGTGACATAAAAAAACATGATAACCATGTTTCTCTATTTATATGCAGATTGATGAATCTAAATACCAATCCACTTCCATCACACGCCATGTTCTATGGATGGAGGATCATGTTAATAAAGAGGGAAAATTGGTATATGAAAGAACACAAAAAGTGTGGGAAAAATATGTATGTATGAACTAATATAAATTAGTTTTGCTTTAAATCACTATTACATCATGATGATTACTTATTTTACCATATTTTCTATTTTATATAGTCACATGAATCAACAACACCCACACCAAATTCGGAAATACGTTCAGTGGCCTTGAAATAGCAAGAACAGTATGGTCGCGTCAGAGGTGCAGGTTTTGGGGTGACACCCTGGGCATATTTTCAGAAAAAAACAAGAGGGGGAACGAACTAAAGAAATGAAAATGATGAGAGTTAGACTATCTACCGTTGATGGAAAATTCCAAAGTTAGGGAGAGTTGCTAGAAAAATTGATGGGGGAGAGGTGAAGAGAAGAAACAACTCAAGTACCACCCGCCCCACCCCCACCAACATTGAGGCAGGCCATTCCCCTCAAAGACCTGAATTAACCAAGGTAATTAATGTTCTAATATTTGAATCTATGAAATTTGAATCACATAGACACTGATTCCTTTCATGTAATGATATTCTACAGGTTGAAAATGACTGTGATTTATATCTTTCAAGTCCCACCCATCATATTGTAGCGAGGGCTACGGTGTTAAATGTGCAGAATGTCATGCTACACTCCAGACCACTCTAACCAGTCATGTCAAAGTGTCCATTAATGTAGCTCATGAGCCGAGCACTGAGCTACCCATGCCAAATGACGATGACGACATTCATATGGTGGCAAAAGCTGTTGGAACATTTGTTGCATGGCCGTCAAATCTTGTAAAACAACATGTTGACCAGGAGGTATTCATTTCCAATTAATTTTTCAATCAAAACCTTTAACATTTAATTAGAAAAGGGCTGAACCGATGAAAGTTATTACAGAAGGACAAAAGGAATGAGATAAAACGAAATAAATTCTCAAAAGGATCAACCAACCGATCAAAACGATCTACCGATGGTACCTTCACCTCACCCGTTCTATATCCACATTTAATATCATTGCAATCTCATGTGGATACAAAAATCAAAGATGGCAATAATCACACAATTTTTTCTGAAAAAGATATGTGTGGAGAGGAAACATTAGATTTCATTAGTGCTGAAGTTGTAGCTGAAATCATCACATAAGACTGGCTAGGAACCTTAGTTATAAATGTATACATGAGGTATGTTTTCATTATTTGATTTTATAGAATCTGATGTACTATGATAATAATGGCTAAATTCATTTCATATTTTTTGTTGGCATATATATGAAAAACAATTGAAGGGATTTTCATTTGAATACATATTTGGACTCATTAGTCCTCACACCATGTCTACCCAACAAAAAAATAGATTCTGGTTTTCAGGCTGAATTAATGTCAAACATGCTCAAAACGTTTCAATGAAAAATTACAATAGGCATGCTCTTTTTGATACCAATATTGCAGGGGTAAAACTCTACATTTTTATCATATCAATTATATTTTCATTTCTATCATTAATTATTCCTTTTTTGTTTTTAGGAAACATTGGATACTCATTACAGTCAATTTGGATACTCTGAAGATTTATTTTCTGGATTCACTGCATGGATATCCAACAAACTGACCACACATGATGGCGATTGTCAATTTTTAATACAATATATCCAACATTTTAGAACTAAATATCTATTTATATTATTTATATTATCTTTTAATGAGGATTCTATTATTATAGGGTAGTGTATGAATATCATCTAAAGGCTGGAATGAATCCAGGGTCTAAGGACGACAAGGCGAACGAGATCTAAAAATGGACTAGTATTAGGGTATATATAATTATACTGCACTATCCAAATACATATCAAAACAGATTACTTATTTTTCTTTATGTTTCTGTAGTGTCTGAAACAAATAAATGGAAAGGAGTGAGGTTATTATGTTTGTAAATTTATGAAATAGATCATATTTCATGAACAAACTAGCATCTATGAAGAGGTATTTTTTAAAATAATTACTAGTTCATTTAAAATAAATATTAATCCTTTATGTATTTATATTTTTTCATTACTACTATGACTTTTTCAAAAACTCCAATTCACTAGATGATATATATGTGCTTAGAAACCAATGGGCAGTGTACCTGATGGAAGAATGTAAAGAAATAAGACTATGAAGTTGAATTCCTACTACTTATGTTATCTTTATATGATCATTGATATCTCCCTTGTTTAAACTTATTTAGCATCTATGATAACCCTTTATTATGTTTCATATCCTTAGATTATGAAAAATGGTATTATAAATTATTTGAGTTTTGAGTAAAGAATAACTTAATGAGAGACTCTTATGAACTACTGACAGACGAAAAACTGAGAAAATGCATTCAAATTGTTTTGTTACTTTAGGAAAACGATCCATGAGTCATTTGTGACATGTAATAATCAACCACACCTCAATCTGATGCATGGTGTGACCGGTATGGCTAAAGGTTTCTGATATCGGTTTGAAATTGACATTAACTTTAGAAAACAACACAAGTGACATACAGAAAAATGATCATACACGTTCGGATTGTTCTGATACATTAGGAAAATTATCCATGTGTCATTTGTGACATGTACAAATCGACCGCACCTCAATCCGATGAATGGTGTGACCGGTATGGCTAAAAGTTTCTGAAATTAGATTCAAATTGACATAAACATTAGAAAACAACACTACTGACATATAAGAAACTCAGAAAATGTATTTATATTGTTTTGATACTTTTGGAAAATAATACATGAGTCATTTGTGAGGTGTACCAATTGAACGCACCTCAATCCGACACATGGTGTGACCGGTATTTCTAAAAGTTTCTGATATGAGTTTCAAATTGACAGATACTTTAGAAAACAACACTGCTGACATACGGAATACTGTGAAAACACATTCGGAATGTTTTGATACCTTAGGAAAAAGATCCATGAGTAATTATTGTTCTGTAAGAATTGACCACACCCCAATCCAATGCACGGTGTGACCGATATGGCTACAAGTGTCTGATATCAGTTTCAAATTGACATAAACTTCAAAAAACAACACTACTGTCATACGGAATACTAAGAAAATGAATTCAGATTGTTTTGATACATTAGGACAATGATCTATGAGGTGTACGAATCGACCTCATCTCAATTCGATGCACATTGTGACCGGTATAGCTAAAAGTGTCTGATATTAGATTGAAATTGACATTAACGTTAGAAAACAACACAAGTGACATACGGAAATCTGAGAAAATGCATTCGGATTGTTTTGATACTTTAGGAAAACGATTCGTAAGACATTTATGACATGTAAGAAATGACCGAACCTCAATCTGATGCACATTTTGAACAGTATGGATAAAAGTGTATGATATCAGTTTCAAATTGACATAAACTTTAGAAAACAACACAATTGGCATATGGAATTCCAAGAAAACGTGTTCGTATTGTTTTGATATATTAGGAAAACGATCCATGAGTAATTTGTGATGTTTAAGAATCTACATCACCTCAATCTAATGAATAGTGTTACTAGTATGGCTAAAAGTATCTGATATCAGTTTCAAATTGACATAAACTTTAGAAAACAACAATACTAACATACATAATACAAATAAAAAACTTTCGAATTATTTTGATACTTTATGAAAACGATCCATGAGTCATTTTTGAGGTTTATGAATTGACTGCACCTCAATCTGATGCATGGTGTGACTAGTATAGCTAAAAGTGTCTGATATCAGTTTCAAATTGACATAAACATTAGAAAACTACACTACTGACATACGGAATATTGAGAAAAATCTTTCGGATTGTTTTGATACTTTAACAAAATTATCCATGAGTCATTTTTGTTGTGTACGAATTTACCACACCCCAATTTAATGCACAGTGTGACCGGTATGGCTAAAAGTGTCTAATATCAGTTTCAAATTGACATAAACTTCAGAAAGAAACACTACTAACATAAATAATACCAATAAAACACATTCTTATTGTTTTGATACATTTGTACAATGATCCATGAGTCATTTTTTAGGTGTATGAATCAACTGCACCTCAATCTGATGCACGGTGTGACTGGTATAGCTAAAAGTGTCTGATATCAGTTTCAAATTGACATTATATTTAGAAAACAACACAACTAACATATGGAGAAAAGATAGAACACGTTAAGAGTGTTTTTATACATTAGGTAAATGATCCATGAGTCATTGTTGATGTGTATGAATCGGCCACACCTCAATCTGACGCAAGGTGTGACGGGTATGGCTAAAAGTGTCTAATATCAGTTTCAAATTGACATAAACTATAGAAAACCACACTACTGACATATGGAAAACCAAGAAAATGTGTTTGGATTGTTTTGATGCTTTAGGAAAATGATCCATGAGTCATTTGTGAGGTGTAAGAATTGACCAAACCTCAATCTGATGCACGGTGTGAACTGTATGGATAAAAGTGTATGATATTAATTTCAAATTGACATAAACTTTAGAAAACAACTATTTTGACATACGAAATTCCAAGAAAATGTGTTTGGATTGTTTTGATACATTAATAAAATGATCCATGAGTCATTTTGAGTTTTACTAATTGAACACACCTCAATCTGACGCACGGTGTGACCAGTATAGATAAAAGTTTCTGATATCAGTTTGAAATTGACATTAACTTTTGAAAACAACAAAAGTGACATATGGAATACCACAAAAACATGTTCATATTTGTTTGATACTTTTGGAAAATGATCCGTGAGTCTTTTTTAGGTGTATGAATCGACTGCACCTCAATCCGACGAACAATGTAACCGACATGGCTAAAAGTGTCTGATATCAGTTTGAAATTGACATTAACTTTAGAAAAAAACAGATGTGACTTATGGAATGCCGAAAAAATGTGTTCTGATTGTTTTGATACTTTAGGAAAATGATCAATGATCCCTTCTTGAGGTGTACGAATTGACCACACCTCAATCCAAAGCACGGTGTGACCGGTATGGATAAAAGTGTCTGATAATAGTTTAAAATTGACATTAACATTAGAAAAATCCACAAGTGACATACATAAAACCGATCAGATGCATTCAGATTGTTTTGATACTTTAGGACAACGATCCATGAGTCATTTTTGATGTGTAAGAATTGACTTCACCTCAGTTCGATGCACGGTGTGACTGGTATGGCTAAAATTGTCTGGTATCCATTTCAAATTGACATAAACTTTAGAAAACAACACTACTGACATATGGAATACCATGAAATTTCATTCGGATTTTATTTGATACTTTAGTACAATGATCCATGAGTCATTTTTGACATGTATGAATCACCCACACCTCAATCGGATGCACGGTGTGACCGGTAAATCTTTTCATTAGATAAAGAATCATTATTTATTAAATGAGATAAATCATCTAAAAACATATTGATTTTACATTATTCCCTTTCATTATTATCAGAATGAAAACATTTGAGTCTATCATTTCCATATTTTAGTTTCACATTTCTATATTAATGTATTCTTTCATATTAATGTTTTAATTTATTTCATTATTATATTACTAACATAATATTTGTTTTCTTATGTAGGTGAATTTTTTTCCTTGAGTTCGGATGCTTTGTTCGACAACAAATACTTTGCACGATAATTTTTGAGAGCGGATCACGGATATCAAAGAATGAAACATTAATGTTTATAACTTTTGTAGGATAATTGTTATTGTAGCCATGTAAAACATTGATTAAAATGTATATAACCGTGTGTGTTTTTGTATTCATGATGTTAAGTAAATATATATATCATTGTTTGTCAAAATATTGTGTGCGAGTGTTATTTTGTGCAGGTGTGTAGGTGCTATTTTGTGCAGGTGTGCTGGATTGTGCAGGTGGGCAGGTGTGCAGGTGCTGGTTCTACAGGTGCAGCGGAAGTTGCCTTTATCAATGCTTTTTTGAGCACTGATAAAGGCACCCCATTATTAGCGCTAGAAAAGTGATGTTAATGTCGGCATAGATAAGGGGGGTCCCCTTTATCAACCCTCCAAAAAGCACTGATAAAGGACCCCCTTTATCAGCGCTTTTTTTAGCACTTATAAAGGTCACATTTATAAGCGGTTTTTTGAGCACTGATAAAGGAGACCCCCCCCCCCTTATCTACGCTGGCATTAACAGTGCTTTTCTAGAGCTGTTAATGCTAGTTTTTAGCAATAATAAAAGTCAATGTTGTAGTAGTGGGTTGTGGCTATGTTATGTGTGTTTTTAACTAAAATGTATCTTGTATACTGAAAGAATGGACTTTGAGTGATACATTTCATGTCCTCTATCGGGTTGATGTGTTGTCAATTACTACCTATTAAAAATAAATTGCGGAAAATTTTCATAACTCTTGAAGAAAAATACAAGCTTTTTTTCTTGGATTTGTCAATCTGAAACACGTTTTATACTAAAATTGAGTTTTTTTATTCAAAATACATTCATAGAGATATATTGGATACATCATGTGTCATATTGGAATGCTTTCAAATCTTACGCATCAAAACGGAATTATGGAGTGTTTTATTAATTTTTTTAGACAATCTATGCACTTTTTCATGATTTTTCTTCTGATGGTATTTTAAACTAAATATTAATTATTATAATAAAAATACTCACTTCATTAATACCATCCATATCATGTGTTAAATTACTATGCATTTAATTCCCACACATTAAAAATTATTTATTTATTTTTTCTAAAACATTTGAATGTAATCTGAGATATTTTACTCCATTTTGATTATATGATGTATGTTTTGAACTAGTGTCAATTTTAAACTAAAAACATACACTTCGATTCATACCGGGATCACTGTTTTTTAGATTGAGGCGAGGTTGATTCCTATACATAAAAAAGTAATTATGGATCATTATATTAAATTATTAAAATAAATTGAATGTGGTTTCTCAGTTTTTAGTAGGTTATGTGTGTTTTGAAATAAAATTTAAATTTTCAACTAAAAAATACACTTCATGTCGTACAGTACACACCATGTATCTGATTAAGGTGTGTCTAATTCCTACATTTCTAAAGATACAGAATGATTATTGTAATTAATTTTTAAAACAATACAATCACTTTTTATTATTTTTGGATATGTGACATGTGTCTTACACTAAAATGTAATTTCTATATTGAAAACAAGAAATTTGAGTCATACCCACCACATCATCTATTGGATTGATGTGTGGTAGATTCTAGCATATCAAAAATTAATTATGGATATTTTATATAATTTTTGAAAATAATCCACGATATTTATCTTGATTTTATTATTTTATCCATATTTTAAGCTAATATTTTAATTTTATGAAAAAAAATGCACTATGTGTCATATCAGCTACATCGTCTGTTATATTGACATGGAATCAATTCCTACACATCACAAATAATTTAAAGATAACTTTATGAAATTTTAAAAATAATATAACCTATATTTCCAAATTTTGGATAATGGAATTATTTTTAATGTAAGATGAAACATTTATACTAAAACACCCATAATTTTAGTCATACCAACCACATCCTATATTGGATTGATATGAGGTCAATTTCAATACGTCACAAATAAATAATGGATTATTTTACAAATGATTGAAAATAATTTAATTTCTTTTTATCAATTTTGAGTACTTGACGGGAGTTTTGAACTAAATTTTCTATTTTAAACTCAAAACATATACATTGATTCATATCAGTGACACAATATAACAGATTGTGGTGTTGTTGATTTGTACACAAAAAAATGAATTAAGGATCATTTTCCCAATGTATTAAATCAATTTTAATGCATATTATTAGTTTTTATTATGTCAAGATTTCTTTTAACTAAAATGATGATTTTAAACTCATGAAAAACACTTCGAGTCATATTAGGAACATTATGTGTCATATTGATGTGTGGTTGATTTCTATATGTCAAAAATGACTTATGGATCATTTTCCTAATGATTGAAATAATAAAATATCATTTTGACTATTTAAATTTTTGATGCATGATCTCAACTGAAATGAAACCTCAATATTGAAAACATGCAATTCAAGTCATTCGTTCCACATCATCTATTAGATTGAGGTTTTTTCAATTACTACACATCACAAATGAATTGTGGATATTTTACCTAATGGGTGAAAACAATCCAAGATATTTTATTTGTTTTCTCTATTTGATTCTCAATTTAAATGTAAATGGATATTTTATATTTAAAACACATGCTTTGATTCATACCAACCTCAGGGTGTATTGAATTTCTGTGCCTTCAAATCATACATGTCAAAAATGAATTATGGATAATTTTAAAAAAAACATTGAAAAAATCCAAGCATGTTTCCTTTTTTTCTGGTGATGTGTGCTTCAAACTAAAATGAAAAATTTATATTAAAACAAAAACATTGATTCATACCATCAAATCATCATGTTTGGTTAACATGAGGTCAACTCTGACACTACAAAAATGAATTATTTATCAGGTCCATAAAGATTCAAAACAATATATGATATTTTAATATTTTTTTATTTTGTGATGTATGTTTTGAACTATAGTGTCAATTTTAAACTATAAACATATTATTGGAATCATATCATGAACACCATGTATCATATTGGAGTGTTCTTGATTCAAACACATCAAACAATTTCATTTTTCTCTTGTATATTAGTGACCTTGAATTATCACACATCCACAGTGATAAAAAAATATCACAATGGATGTATTCTAATTCAAGAGCGAATGATTTTGTGAACAAAAATAGTTCATTAGTAAAACCAATTCTTGTTCATCTTCACTTATAATCTCTGTAATGATTATCTAAATAAGTCGTTGGAATTGACCTATTAATGATGTATTTATAACTTCTTGACGTATTTCCCAATCTCCCTTATCTCATTTTGAACCTATATGTACAATCTCCAATGAGCAAGAGAAGCTTTGGAGTTGTTAGTAACTCTACCTGAATCCATATAGAATAACCCTCCAATATTCATATCCTTGAAAAACATGAAAAATAATATTTAAGAATTAAGATACTAATTATTGACTCTCAAATAAATCTCAAAGGACATAGCCCATACTAGATCACAAACATAATAGTTTATCTCATAAATCAGATGTCGACAAACATCCTAATGCCATATAATAACCCAATCATCTGTAAACTAATTTTATTAAACTTTTATGTACATAAATTGTTGGATATCATGGTATTACTAAGAAAATATAGACAAATAATCATTTTTATGAAAATTTAATTACCTTCATATATTATATTTTTAGGGAGGATAGAATTTTGCTGATATATAATAGCTTTCATAAATTTTAAAATATCATTTCCATATTCATTTCAATTTTTCTTCTTCAGACACTAAATAAATTGACCAAATTATAAATTTTATTAACATTTTTTCGAAACATATATCTTACTATATAGAACTTAAATTGATTTTATTTGATGAAATTTATTGAATTCTTATATTAAGTCTCCTACAACACACTGTGATTTATCCTAAATTCATAAAACTCCAAATCATGACAAAATTACTATTAAAACGCAAATTGAAACATAATATTCTAATTTTATCTATAAAATTTTGATTTAAGTGCATTAAAAATTTGTAAAAGTCATGAGGTGTTGTCATTTTGATGGAAATCAATGCATTGAATGAAATAAAATTATTTGGGGTATCTAAATTGATTACTATGAGCACCCAATTCTTCCTAGAAAAGAAAAATAATTAATAAAAAAGGAAAAATATATTTTATTTGATTTATCATAGTGTTTTACCCCTAATTTATGAAAATCATGAAGAGTATTTCATCTATTATTTTCTTGTTAGAAACCACACTTTGATTATATTTTTCTTTTTGATCTCAACCAATTTCAATGAATGCATGAGTATAGAAATGATATTGGGATTGATGATTAAAAATATTGCTTCTTAGGGTTTTCCATTTATATAGTATTAATATATACCCTTGTAGAAAATATGATTATTTATTAACAAAATAGTATATATTAGATCAGTTTTTTATAGATGAACTATGAAAATGTACCTCATGTATTTATTCTTAACTGAGAATCCCATGTATTCAAACATGATAATCTCATTTATACTATCCATACCAACCGCATCTAGAATGGAATGTCTAAATTTTTATTCTTCATGGTTAATGTAGAACATAATTACATCTTTGAATGTTTTGTCTTCATGAACATGTAATGTTAATATAGGTAACAGTGGAAAATGTGTAGAATTTAATCCCAAAATATCATTTTTATTTCTTGGGTGATTCACTAGATTTTCATTATTCGGATTTTTTCAACCACATTTTTATCCACCTGTAATACCATAAAACATTTCAGAACATTGTTATAAATTGTTAAGTACATACTTCATGTATTTTTATATGACTAGATTACAAAGCTACAACTTATCAAATGGAATTGTTTATCATAGAAACATCTACATCATTAAGAATAATAGGAAACACAATGATCATCTCCTAATATCCTTAAATCAACTATCATGTGATCATTTGGGAATTTGATGTGGTGTATATTATTTCATGGGATATAATACAATGTACCCCTCACAAAAAAGTGGTATGTGGGTGTTGAATGATATTAATCACATAAAAATTAAAACAATATATTTTCTGTAATGTAAGGTTATTGGAAGCTATTTGATTCACAATGAGGAGAATGGTTAATAAAAAAACTTATTACTTTAGGTTAGATAAATAGTTTAGAAAAATGTCTAGCCTTAAATAATGTGGGGTTATTTTGATCTTTATGTACTGGTCATCGTTCTACTACTTGTTATCTTTAATACATTCACATATATTACTCTTCCAAAATAGACCAGAAAAATAATATATGTCAATGTTTATATTTTTTATTGTATTTTATTCATTTATTTGTATGTATCTCCTTGAAAATTTCTATTCTTGAAATATGTTCAAGATGGGAGTCTGAAAACCTACACCTCTAACAAGAACATATTTTTTTGGTCATATTAGAGCTTCTAAAAATAGATTTTATTCAATTATAGTTATTGATTATTCATGTGTCTAATATTTATAAAAACATATAAATACTAATTTATATTTTCATATAATAATTTTATAAAGCATAATAAGAAAAATGAATTACTATTTTTTCATACATACACATGATTCTCATACTTCTTGGGTGTTTTCATGAACAGATTAACCATATTTATTTACATGGGCCTCATTCTAGAGAACATGATGTTGGATGGAAGTGGATTCATATTTTTATTCATCAATTTGGATATAGACAATTAAATATTTTTTTATTATATAACGTAAAACATTTAATTTATATTTCAAATGAATACCATTTTCTTTTAATGTGATGTATACCACATACTTACTTTACAATGGTGGTACACTGGTTTGGTTCAATGTTTTTTATTTTCATCACTCCTATTCTATTTCAAAAAATACAAATTTTGAATCAAAGTGGATAAAATAAATAATGTCAAATAAATTATTATCAATGAAATTAAAATAGAAATGATTTCTCATCACAATTAAATAAAAAATATTTCCATGTATCACTTTTTATAATGTGTACATACATTACTGGTGGGTGGGGGTTTACTTTCTCCTCATCATCCCAAATATGATGCTTTATAAGATGTTTCTTGATTCCTCTATGAGGTTTTCCCATTACCATTAATACATATTTCTTATTAAAATGATCTTAAATAATCAAAAACATCAAAGAATTAAATTTTTTTTGTTAAATTATATAATTTTTTGGTAAAATATAGAAAGTATGTTGTAACATTACGATAATATATTCCCAATGGGATTCCTTCTATATAAGAAACAGATAGTCCCTTGATTCTATAACAATTGGAACTTTCTTTCACATTATGATGCCAACATAACAAATGACCATTTACTTTTTGGGGTCCATTGGTTCTCCATGATGAATCTATCTAAAATCAAATTTTATACACTTAATTATTTATTTTATAATTTTATTTATCATAGTGATGCTACATCTTTCTGGTTTTTTCCATCAATATGTTGTTGATTCCCAAAATAATTCCTTACTGTTAGCATCAATCAATTTTTCTTCCTCATGATTGGTAACATCATCATGTGATGAATTCAGTATTTTGTTGATTAGAAAAACATTTAATTTATATTGTGTAAATATTTTAAAGAACACATAGTATTTTGAGTAATACCATTGAATATTGAAAAAGAACTTTAACATACTCATTGAACACTTTTTTTTTATTTCGAAGGGATTTGGACCCTCTATCGAGTATCCAAATCCCCTTTTTGTTATACCCTCTAATATATGTAGAGTTTTCTTCATCGGTACCATGATAAAATGATTATGATCTCCTAATGAAATGGTTATCCTCCTTTGAATTTTCATATAATCTCATAGTTTTTTACCCTCAAAAAGGGGAATTGACCAATTATTATTTGTGGAATCTAAGATATAAAATATTTTCACTATATTTAATTACATTATAATGGGATCATCCTTATACCCTTACACACTGAAATTCACCATCATGAATCCCAATTAATCGAATTTCACTTCACACATTTTTTTAACACATTTGGAAGGGAAAATTGGAACTTGATATCTTTTTTAATCTAACTCATATATTTTTTAATGATGATGAGATATTTTATATTCACAAAAATTTGATTTCTATATTTGGATTAGATACATGTATCTCTTTTTTCAAAATAATAAATATGTTGTTTTATGTCAAACTAGATTATTATTATTACTTTATATAGAATATATAACCATTAATTACGAAATCAATGTTTGATATAACAATTACATTTTGTCCCCTGTATTGCATAAAATTATTTTAGCAACTAAATTCATATTTTCAGGTAAGGCCATGTAAATATAATCATGGAACCATCCTGTAAACTATTTATTATGTGTATTTGATATCCATCCATCATGACTTGATGGATTCAAATGTATAATATTTATTTCTGGGATTTAACGTATAGATAAATCTCAATAATATTATGTAAAAAAGTAAAGTAGATATTTATCCCACTATGTGATGGTAATTGTAACAATATATCATCACGAAATCCCTTCTCCAATATGGTCTCCACAATAACAACACTTTAAAAGACAGATTCTATGAACATCTAATTGGTAATCAGTAAATAAGTCAAAATATTCTTAAAAAATATTTCATTCTACAATATAACTTTAAAGATGACATTGATTCATGACATATATTTTCAAAATCATTATATATCATTAATTGGGGTGCATCCATCCATGATAGATATGACCACATAGTTGAAAATATCTATCCAAACTAAACTATAAGGTTTCCCATTCTATCAAGGAATTACGGTTGGACTAATATCTTCAATTCGCATAATATTACTTCAATGTCCTTATTCTTGATTTGAAACTCCACTAGGTCTATAAATTTACTATATATGGATTTGAAAATGATGTAGGGTCAGGTTAATATATATTGTACATTTTTAGGAAGAATAAAATTTAAATAAACCAATATCAATTATTATATAAAAATATGGTAGTCAAGTTATTTTAGACCCTTTAACATTAAATTATTCATTGAAATTGCATTTTTCATATTGTATGAATTCCCATATGGATCTATTAACCCATTAAAAATATACAAAAATTACAATTTTTCATGTCGAGATAGAGTATAAGATACCAGGGGATTTAATGTTTTTCATTCACCATCCACAAAGTACTACTATTTCCTTATACTCATGTTAATTATTTCCCTCATTTCCTTAACTACATCTCTTTTTCATGAATATTTAGTAATGTTCCAAGGACACTATCTAATAAATTTTTTCTATATTTATGATATCAAAAAAATTAATATAAAAACAATTATATTATTTTAATTCATATTTAATTGATTTCTTTATCCGACATGGTTTTATATATTTATTTCAAAATGGTTTTATCGAAAAGAGTTTCAGCATATTTTACTATCTTAAATAGTTGATCACCAATTGAAGGAAAAGGTGTTATACATTTTTATTCATTCCCATTTATTATTATCATCTAGGATCATTATTTATGTCATCCATATAATGATTTTGGATGTTCTAAAAACATAGACTTTGAGAAATGTTCAAAAAAAAATTTGTGTTCATTTTTCATAGATTGGTCACCTGAAAATTTATTTAATTTTATATCTTGAAAAATTTTCATTTGACGGAAAGTAATTTTTCATCCCATACAATATGTCTCCCATTGTGAATTAATCACTTCTAGGAATATCATATAATGTAACACCCACATCCCATATCAATTTTAGATCTTTGACCAGTGGATCCTAATAGACATCAATATGATTATCGAGTAGTCTTGGCCCATATATATGTAAATACAAAATAATGTGTTTGTGTTTTATGTAAAACTTTGGTGTAAGGTTATAATTTTACTTTCACACTAACTATGTACTGTGAGTACTACTCTATACAATCAATGTATTTTTTCATCCATAGATAATGCATCATAGTGGTTTCTCAAATTATTTTCAAATTTCAGATATCATAATCAACTTTATTCTACTTGGGAGAGTCTGTTGGGTGACATCATTTCTTATCTTGAATTTTGGAATATGCATTCAATTTCAATTATCTAGTGGGTTACAGACATCTATATAGTTGTTTAAACCTTGTAATGATAGGAAAGTATTATAAATCATTCAAAGTAATATATTCAACATTCATGTATCAATTGTCCCCATATATAGTTCATTTTTTGAGTTACTCATGGTCCTTGAAAAATAATATATAATCTTATTTATAGAAATGTATATTTTCAGATATCATCCCCACTAAACATAGAATTAATATAGCATCATATTTTTGAAAATCAAGGTAATTTTCTTCTGTTATCAAATCAATCAGGAGACTAATTTGGTCTATCAAGATGGTGTTTCTCAATTTAATTCTATCTTCCATATTATACACCATTAATACAATATATAAATTATTATATTTAGAACAACTGGTATATAATGGTCTATTATCCAAACAATTTAACTACTCAAATATCTTTGTAAAATTATGAAGTTCATCTTAAATTTCCATTATCATTTAGTTTATATGATCTAAATCATCATTTACACTGGTATTTATATCAAATAATCCATAAATCATAGTATCATCTCAATCAATGTGTACATTCTGTTTCTCCCCATTTTTATTCCACCATTTATCGTTCTAATCTATTTCAAGATAAATTCAATTATCTTCCAACACTTCCAAGATAATTTTACTTCAATAATCAAAATTTAAACACATAAATAGGATTTTAAAAGTTTATTATGAATTCTCCATTGAAAACATGATAAAATCTTTAACTCCACCCTCATACTCTTTTTCAATGTGATTAGCACAGATCCATTTTAGACTCGTATCCATATTATCTGGTTAAAAAAATAATCATTTCCAATAAGAGAATAAATAAATACACACGAAGTATTAATAATAAAATGATAATTTTTTAGATACTTATAATAAGGGGAACCTTAAATTTGAATGTTATTGGTGATGATTCCTAACATGTTATCAATTTACATGAGGGTGACCTGAAAAATAAACAACATATTGTATATATGTGGTTTTCAATATATGTTTTTATTTGATGTTTGGGGTGGATGGTTCTAATTATATGATATTTTATATAACTTTTCAAGTTGGTAGTCCAAAAGGGGCGATATGTTAATGTTTATTCATGTTTTCACTTGGTACATGTTGGGTTAGGTGGTGTTTCAATGACAAGGTGATTAGTATTGGGTTATTCCATCACCTCTTCATTTTAATGATCCCAAATAATGTTCTATATGTTTATAATGAGCTCAATGTTATATGATAGTAAATAATTTTATGGAAAATGTTTTTAAATTTAGATATGTGTTGATCCACAATAGACCAAAAGTTATACCTCTAGTTACACTAATCTACCTTCAGTTAAAGAGTCCTACCATCACTCTATGTTAGTGTTAGTATAATGTAGCTATCACATGGTACTTATTCTCATTTTCTACTAAACCTATCTGTCATGACCCATCCCCTAGGGCCCATGTCGTGACTTCCCCAAGACCACCTCCTGAGGGCCAGGGGGTGGCGACTAGCACCGAAGGTGTCAACCTGATAGTGGGAGGCATTTTCCTAAGTATCTATACACACAGACATTCCCATCCATGTCCCACAAATTGAAATGGAAAAACAAGTATACTGAATCAAGTGATGAGTACAAGTACAACTGAAAACAAGTGGGACAGAATACAAACCCAACAAGAGAACTAAAAACAAAAAAGTACCAAAGGGACTCTAGATAGCGATTTTCGGAAAACCCCTCCGGATGGTATGAGTGGTTTAGCTATTGAAAGTTGAAGTAGTACCTCAGGTCTTCCTGATCCTACTAGGCCCCGCCTAATCCTAAGCCACCAAGTCCTCCATCAAAGTGTCGATCTTTGGAACCAGACACAACACGTGCCGGAAAAGCCTGTGTAGGGGTGAGTAAAAAAATACTTATTAGAGGACCCTAAAATACAAGGGAAAGACCACAATGAAATCCTCAAAGAAAATCCTTAAGCATATGCATGAAGCATAAGCATGAAGCACATGAATGGAGCACAAGACAGCTCCCACCAGGAATATTCTAGGGCAGTGATAGAAGAATCACCAGTCACATAATCGAACACCTCGATTGCTGGAAAACTCCTCCACTATGAGTATAGTGGGCCTTCTGGGTAACACAGAAGCTGCTTCCCAAAAACCGTGGATTGCTAATGTACACCTCCCCATCATGTATCGGGGGTCTTCTGAGTCACACAGTATTGCTCCTACCGTGGGCCTATAATGTCACATAGAAGTTCTTCTCACCATGGACAACTGAGGTAGTACTCCCATCGCGTATTTTGGGTCTTTAGAGTCACATTGTATTTCTCCCATTGTGTTTCTTTAATGTCACACAAAGGTGATTCCCACTAGTCCATAGTCGAGTCACAGAGAGTCACTTGTCAGTAGTCTTCATGTATCATCAAACCACATGGTTCCATACATAGTGTTCTTGGTAAAACCACACCTCAATCCATTTTTCTCATAAATACATCAATTAAAGCCTCCACAGGTCATACCAAAATATTCAGATTGTTGATAGGGTCCCAACGCCATAAAATATCATCAATCGAATAACAAGTTTGCATGTTACTATAATTTTAGTAAATAGGAGATGGTTGCGTCTGGGCCTGATCCGACCCAGTTGGACCGACTTGACCAAGTCAGCCCGGGGTTCCCAAGTACCATGGTTTAATTTTACTAACTCGACCAAACTCAGTTTGGGTCTGGGTCAGTCTAGTCTGGCCTGGACAATGGGCCTCACTAGACCCGGCCCAGTTTGGTCGAGGGTCCAATCCATCGGGCCTCCTAGCAGCCAGCTCTCATCCGGCCCAAAAGGAACGGGTCCAGCCTTCCAGCATGTGGTCGGCCCACTGGGTGTGGGTCTGGCCTGCCGGTGTGGGCTACCAAGTCCACTCTAGTTTTATGATCTATGATCTGTCTGCATCCTCGTGCAACTCGGGTCTCTGCTATCCCTATCTTGGCCCCAGATTTGTCTTTCCACTGATTTCCGGATTCCAACACAAAGAACGCACAAGGTGGAGGTGCTTGGGACATGTTCATGTTGCCACATGCCCTCTCCATTAGAGTTTTAAAGAAGGGGAAGGTCCAGGGATGTTAGTTCAATCAAACAAGTGATAGATTAAACCCGAATAATGAACTCCCAAAAATCCACCCTCTCGCAAGAACGCACGATTCATGGATCAACCTATTTGTGTGTTGATCCACGTTGATCATGAATTTAATAAAGGTGGAAAACAAAATTAAACACAACCTCTACATGTACTAAGGATCTTTCTCTAACGAGGGGTGTAGCTCTGAGGCATTGTTGATCCTCGATCCATTATCATTCATCATTGTTCATCAATGGCATTTGTTTTCATTAGTCGTTCTTCATTGGAGAGGAAACCCATTGTTGGTTCCTCATAGAATTTATATGGTGTAATTACTTTCTACTAATGATCCAAATAAATAATAATAAAACATGTTGTAGTGTTTTAGTTACGTTGTGATGCCACGTCGTTATGTTGTTTCATTTATGAAACAATGTAGCTGTTACGCATCATTTAATGTGTTGATTCTCGGCGGGTTTATGAGTTATTAATGAGTTACATTAATTCACCTTGTTGTCGCCTCATCACTACATCGCAACGTTTTTGTGTCGTTGCTCGCCGGTGTAGGAAAATAAAAAAATATCTATTTGATGATATTTTATTTTTTTTCGATAGGTCTGAAAATTAAATTTTTTGTATGTCTTTTTCCTACGGAAGTTATGTATTTTCTAAGAGAATCCCAACGTTCCGATTCCAATGGTTCCCACATATTTTCAATCTATGCACCAGTTCAAAATTTAGAAAAACTCGCTCACATAATTACTGAACATACATTAAAAAAGTTCAAAATTCTATTCCAAGTTCACAAGACCATAGAATCATGTTCTCTTAAAGCGTGTAGTCTTGAAATAATTCCATATAAAAAAATTACATAGAAATTATGACACATTGAATTATCCCCACCATATGCTTTTATGTCCCCGAAATCCAAAACAAGGGTTAATAAAACAAATGGGGGTAATGAACCTGAATCTAAGACTCTCTCAACTATGTGCACTCCTGGAGATTCACATTTTTCCATTGAATGCGCACAAGAGGAATCGACTACCCATGCAGGACCTACTCCCATCGATCCTCTATCTCCACCGAGAACTCTAAAAACATCTCCCCATCCTCAAAGTCCAGCTTTCCCAATTTAGTGATTTGTGATTGATCATGCATGTATCTCCTCACCAACGATAAAAGGAAATAATTGTACTCCTGTTGCATTCTATGAGGGAAGAGCTAGGAGGTATTCCGCCACACCAACTCTGTTTAGGATCTGAAAAGGTTTGTTGAACCTTGGAGATAGCTTGGGACCCGAGCCAAATCACTACAATCCTCACCAGGGTGAGACCCAATGGAACACAAGGTCAACCTCCTCAATCTCCATGGGTATCCATAGCCTATCGGCATAAGACTTATTCCTGATCTTCATAGTTCTCACCCTCTCCTAGATGATTTTCACCTTCTCTATGGAAGCCCATACCATCTTTGTACCCATGAGTTCCGACTCCCCTATGTTTTTCCATTCTAGGGGTGATTCAGAAGGCTTCTCGTACAAGGCCTCAAACAATTCCATGCCAATGGTGCAGTGATAGTTGTTGTTGCATCCAAACTCCACCAGTGGTAGTTGGTCCTCCCAACTATGACCAAAATCAAGGAATAAAGAAAAAATCTAGTCCTCTAGGGTCGGAATGGTCCATTTAATCTAACCATTCATCTGGGGATAAAAATCTGTTCTCAAGCGCATATGTGTCCCAAATGCCTCCTGTAATCCATTCCACAACTAGGATGTAAATCCTGTATCACGGTCTGAGACGATCGTCGAAGGAACCCCAGGAATCTGCATTATCTCTTGGATGTAGAGGCGTCCTGAGCCCTCAAACATTCTCTATTCCTAGATGGATAGGAAGTGAGTTGACTTGGTATGTCTGTCAATGATCACCCAGATAGAATCATAGTCTATGGATGTATGTGGTAACCTCATCATGATGTCCATCGAGATATCGTGCTATTTGCACTCTGGTACCTCAAGTGGCTAATCCAAGCATGCTAGAACCTAATTCTCAGCCTTCACTTTCTAACATGTTGGGAATCTTGAGACGAACACGGCCACTACTTTCTTCATTTCTGGACACAAGTACTAACGTCTAAGTTCATGGTACATCTTCTCTACTCTAGGATGTACCGATAAAGGGGATATAGGGAACTCCCTCAACACCTCCTCCTGCAATGCCACTGGTACTATGGTGTTCCCTATGAAAGGGTTGATGTCCACCCCACCTATCAAAAATCCATCACGAGCATTCCCTAAGGATAACTGAGCATGTCGAGCCTCACAGTCATGATCCCCTAACTGTGCCCCCCTGACTTGCAATAAGAGTGGGGAGTAACATTCATTGATTGAAGGTATGATCCTCCATCATCATCCATGAAGGATATCTACATCACATCTAACTACACTATCATCTCACTCAAGAATCTGCAAACATTTACTCCTGCTAAGAACTTATTCTATCATGTTCCCCTTCCATGTAGTATAGAAAATCTCAAATTCATAGACATGGAGGAACTCTATCCATCACCGCTATCACAAATTTATGTCCTTCTAGGAGAAGATATACCTTATACACTTTTAGTTAGAGTAAATTGTAAACTGTTCGACCATCAAGTAATGCCGCCACATCTTCAAGGAAAAGACCACTACTACTAACTCCATATCATGGGTCGTGTAGAGTTTCTAATTATAACTCTACATTAGTGATTTGTAGGCAATCACCGCTCACTCCTACATCAGGACACAACATAGACTAGTCCCTAATGCATCTCCGAAAACTATTAACTCGTCACCCTCCTTTGTTAGTCTCAAGATAGGGGCACCAGTAAGTCTTTTCCTTATCTCATCGAAACTCTATTGGAATTTATTTGTCCACACGAAGGGCTTTCCCTTCCTTGTCAAAGCCGATAAGGGTTCTTCCACTCTGGAAAAGTTGGGCACGAACCTCCGATACTAACCATCCAACCCCAAGAAGCTCCACACCTCAGTCACACTCGTTGGGGGCTCCTAATCATGCATTTCCTCTATCTTCGTCAGATCCTCATCAAATCCAGCCTCCAAGATGTTGTGTACTAGAATGTGGACCTCCCGAATCTAGAACTAGAATTTCATGATCTTACCATTAATATGGTAACCTCATAGTGTATTCATAGATATTTTCAGGTGTGTAGCATGATCCTCCTATAATGCTGAGTACACCAAGATGACATCAATGAAGTCTGTAATGAACCCTTCAACATATGGCTGGAAAATCATGGTCATGAGTCCCATAAACACAACTGGGGTGTTGGTCACGCCTTAAGGCATCACCAAGAATTCATTGTAGCTATAACAACACTCGAAGGCTGTCTTTGGTACATCCTCATCCATTAAACGATACTGGTGATAGCCTAATCTGATGTCTATCTTTGATAACTATGTTTCTCCCTTTAGCTGATCAAAGAGGTCATCAATTCTCTGCAGTGGATACTGATTCTTCACATTCACCTAGTTTAGGTACCTAAATTCCATTCACAACCTGAATCTCTCGTCTTCCTTCTTGGAAAACAATATCAGGGATGCCCACGAGGATACACTAGGAATTACAAACCCCTTCTATTTCACGTCCTCTAGTTGGACCATCATCTCTCAAAGCTCCGCGGGAGCCATCTGATATGCCGGTGTGGATATCAGTGTCATATTGGGGTATAGTTTGATGAAAAAGTACACCTCTCATCGAGGTGGTAGTCCCAAAACATACTCCGGAAAATCATACTCATACTCGTCCACCATGACATAAAATATTGGACTCCTACCATTCACTTCACCGAGTGTGAGGCTAGCCAATAGGTGAGTGATCGACTGCACCCTCCTCCAAGAAATATTGTCCTGTGTTACAAGGGTTTCCTTCTCACCAGTGAATGAAAAACAGGCCCCATCTCCATTTACACACCTCATTGTATGCGTAAAACAGTCGATCTTATCATAAACTTTGGATAACCAGTCCATACCCAATATGACATCATTAGACATTGACACTGCTACTAGGAGATCCCGGCCAAAGATCTCACCTCCTATAGTAATCTAACACTTCCAATACTAGTGTGTAATCATTTAATCCCCTCTCATAAGATTATTTAGCAGTAAGGATCAATAAAACGACTCCACAAGAATATCTGAGCCCCATACACGTTTCGAACCAAGGAATATGTGGAAAGAACCCATGTCTATAAGAACTAAAGTTAGAGTAGAGAAGGCACATATCACACCTCAGATCATCTCCAGAGCACCGTATCCATAAGCCTTTACTGCTTGAAGCTGAGGATGCCCCTATCCACCTGCTCAATATAGTCGGGGTGGACCACCGTGGGTGGTGGTAGTAGTACCTAAAACTTTCACCCACCACATACAGCTCCAAATTCTCCCATGCCACATCTGACACCCTGTAGACATCCTCACTCGAACCTCTGCATCCTTCTTGTCAGTCCCTCGACCATATGTTGGTCATATGTATGGTGGTTTAGGCATTCACGTGCTATATTCCCCTACCTATCGCATGTGAAGAGAATCCTGGCTCCCGACTGACTCTATCTAGTATGGTTTCCCCGAACTACTGATCCTTAGTCCTAGGGTCATCCCCTGAATGATATGTCCCACCTGGACCCTTGTGATAGTTGTCTGAATCCTATTGAAGACTCCACCACCTGGAGTCTGCTGGTATCTCTAGCTTTCGGGGCCTACATTGCTAAGAAGATCTCAACAGGAAGGGCTCTCTCAAGCACCCTGGCATGGGTAGGGATGATGAGAGACATTGTCGATGCCCTCGTCTCCCAGTTGAGTCCTAACTCAAAGTCTTGATCCTTGAAGTAATGGTCTCCAATAATATATTTTGATTATCATGAAATATCTATTAACCTCACTAAATACTCATCCATCGTCATGCTTCCCTGATGAAGGTGAAGCAGCTCTTTTATGTGCATAGAGCGGAAGGTCGTGGGAAAAAAACTTCTCCTAGAAAATCCGCTCTAAGATTATATAGGTGAGGGTCACCTCATCATGAGTTTAAAATTTCAGACTCCACCATCTCTCTGCCATGTCATGAAGAACGATTGTATATATCATCAATATCAGGTCAATAGGTGTTCTCACTAAGCAGAACACCCTTGTCACTACCTCCATACAATCCTCAAAAACCTGAGGATTTGTCTCTCCCCTGAACATGGGAGGATTCTATCTCTAGAAATCTTTCAAGGAGTTGAGCCTGCACACATACTCTACTGGTACCACCGGTAGTAACTTATGATCAATGTGTTGTGGCCTCACCGGCACACCACCCAGCAAGTCCATCTCTAGCACAAGTCCCGGAACTGACGCCTCGTCGCTAGGAGGGCTCTCCACATGATCACATATCAGAAGCCTAGCTGGCTGTCTCCATGGAGGAATACTAAAATACATCAATATGTGCCAGAGTAATACGATTATACCTAATAAGATGATTATTATTCATGAAAATTAGAAGGATGCAGTTATGCAAACAGTGTTTTCATGTATAGAGCCAAAAAGCTGAATATTGGGTCTTGGTGTATGGATACATTAGCCGCCGCACCAACACTGGACTCCCTAAATTTGAGAGTCGAACTTAAAACATTCAAAACTAATGCCCCAAAACAAAACAGAGGACTCTTGGTCTTTGGGGAAGAAATTAACACCTCTAATACCACTTTGTCATGAACCGTCACCCCGAGGCCCATGTCATGACTACCCCAATCCCACCTCCTGATGGCTAGGGGATGGAGACTAGTGTCGAAGGCGTCAACCTTCAAGTGGGAGGAATTTTCCTGAGTACCTGTAGGCATAGACACACACAACCACATCCCAAAAACTAAAAGGGGAAAATAATTATACTGAAACAGGTGCTGAGTACAAGTAAAACTAAAAAAAAGTGGGACAGAATACAAACCCCAAAAAATTATTGAAAATAGAAAATACATAAGGGACTCTTGATTTCCATATATGGAAAACCCCACCTGATGGTAATAGTAGAGTAGATACTCGAAGTTGAATTAGTATGTCATATCTACATGATCCTATTGGGCCTTGCCTTGTTCTAGTCCACTAAGTCCTCCATCGATGCGTCAATAATATACACCAGACAAAACACGTGTGGGAGAATCCCGTTCAAGGGTGAGTAACAAAATACTCAATAGGGGACTCCGAAACACAATGGAAAGACAAAAAAGAAATCCTCAAAGAAAATCACAAAGCATAAGCATGAAGCAAGACCATGAAGCACAAGCACAAAGCACATGATAGCTCATGCCAGGTATATTCTAGTGTGTGATTGAAGAATCATCATTCACATCATCATACACCTCAGCAACTAGAGAACGCATGAACTGTTAGTATAGTGGGCCTACTGGGTCACACCGAAGTTGCTACCTACTAACCATGGACTTCTGAGATACACCTCCCCATCGCGTACTGTGGGTATGTAGAGTCACATAGTCTCGCTCCAACCGTGGTCCTGCAAAGTCATACAGAGGTGATTCCCACCTTAGCCAACTGAGGTAATCCTCCCCATCACATACAGTGGGTTTTTTGAGTCACACAATCTCTCTCCCACCACAAGCCTATAGAGACTCATAGAGGGTCATCCCAAAGGGCCATAGTTGAGCCACAAAGTTTCGCTTGTTATCCATCTTCAGGTCTCAGCCAACCGTAAGGTTCTGTACGTAGCACACTTGGAAGAACCACTCCTCAAGCCATTAGTTGCATCTTAACTTCCACTAAATCATCCTCAAGACATACCAAATGATATTTTTCATTGAGGGTCCCAATTCCAGAAATGTATCGTCAATTGGACAACTGGTTTGCATGTTTATAGGGTTTTAGTAAAGAGGGGCCCATTGCATCTAGGCCATGTCTTAACTAGTCGGACTGACCCGAAAAACCTTCCCTGAGGGTCCCACATGTCCCGGTTTAATTAGATTGACTTGACGTAACCCGGTTTGGGTCTGGGATGACTTGGTCAATTGGCCAGGTCTAATGGGCCTCGCAAGACCCGACCCATTTTGGATGCAGGTCTAGACTGACAGGTCGCCCGGTGACCTGGTCTCATCTGGCGACCCGATCACGTCTAATCCAGCCCGAAGGACATGGGTCCGGTCTGGTGGAATGGGTCTGGCCCACTGGGTGTTGGTCTAGAACACAGGGTGCGAGACCGGCCTACCTGGGGGGGGGGGGGGGGGGGGGGGGGGTTCGGCCCACTTGGTGCGGGGTCCTCCCCGCCGGTGCAGTTCCGGCCCAACTCGCTGGCTGGGGGCGCAGCCTTCCAGCTGAGGCCCAGTCCAACCGGGGTGGACCGTTGGTGTGTTCATGGGATGCGGTCGGCACCATTGTGTACCCTCCCTAGCATGCAGTTTTTCCAAAGGGCCTTCGTCTACCGTGGTCGATTGAAAGCGGCTTTCCAGGGAGGCCTGGACATGGGCCATCGCCGCCTCTGTGGCGGCCGACGGGCTGCGACCTCCTTCGCTGTGATGTGAACAAGCATGCTACCTCCTACAGCGTGGCCGGAAAGGGTTGGCCGCCTCGTCTAGCACGCGGTACCCAGGGTGGATTCTCCTTCTCTATGTTGTTAGTGAGGGACAGTCGGCACTGCGTTGGTGGTGCTACGCTAGTGATACCTTCTGTGTGTCACTGGGTCTGCTCTGGTGGTCCGATCTTCGATTCTTATGTGCCTTCGGGTCACCGGGTTTCCGTCATCCCTACCTTATCCCCAGATTCATATTTCCACTAATTTGTGGATGCTTCCAAAATGAACGCAGAAGGTGGAGTTGCTCGGGCCTTGTTCGTGTCAGCCTACGCACTTTGTGCTATTGGTTTGAAGAAAGGAATGGTCGGGGGATTTTAGTTCTATCGAGTAAGTGATAGTTTAAACATTTATAAATAAATCAAAAACATACCCCCTCCATCGAGAATGCATGATCTGCAGATGAACATGTTCATGGGTCGATCTAAATTCATCATTGAATTTTAGAATTGGGGAAAACAAACATAAATAGAACCCCTACCTGGATTGAGGATATGTCACTAACGAAGGGCAGATCTTTGAGCCATCGTCGATCCTCAATCCATTAGTGTCCATTGTCATTCATTGATGGCATTTGTTTTCGTTCGTCAATAGAATTCATCATTCTTCATTTTAAGGGGAAACCCTTTGGTGCTTCATTAGATAATTGATAAGGTTTAATTCTCATTCCTCTAATCTGCCAAACAAATAAAAATAAAACGCATCGCAGCATTTTAGTTACAATATTTTAGTTATGAAACAACATAGCTGTTATATTCTATTTTATGAGTTTTTATGCTACAGGTTTATGAGGCATTAATGAATTCGGTTATTGAGGCTTGTCATATCTAGATCACAACGTCCCTGTGTAACTGCTCATTGGTGGATGAAAAGAAATAAAATATTTTTTAAAGTTATTTAATTTTATCTGAATGTTCTGAAAAATAATTTTTCCATTTGGTCCATTCCAATTAAAGTTAATTCCTTCTAAGGTGAATCATCTCATTCTGAGTTCAATGATGGCATCCAATTTTTTATCTATGAAACAGTTCAAATTTTATAAAAACCATCTTTCTTGTTTTTTGAACGTACAATAAAAAAGATCAAAATTCCATTCTCGCCTTGCTGGGCCTTGGAATCACGTTCTGCGAGAGTGTGCAGTCTCAAAATAATTCCATAAAAAATACATTGAAATTTCGAATATAATACACTATCGTATGAATCTACCATAATACTATCCCACTTCATGTACTTACTATAATCACTCGATGCTACCTCCATGGAAAATCTACCGCTGCGAATACAATAAATGGTGATACCACCAGGATGATCTACCTATATATCACGTTACTACCAAACTGTGCTACCAAAATCATAAAAGAACCTAGAAATAGGATATTCCACCACTAATGACCTAATACCAATGGTGTATACCTTCCATACAAGATGCTACCATTAGGACAAAAACTGCCGATGGAGATACTCTGGCTATCCAGAATTAATTTATAAAATAATTCTTCAAATGATAGATTATGCATTTAATTTTGGATAGAAACATGTGGATTTGAAAATGATTATTCTTAAAACAACTCCATGGAATACATAAAGACAAATTCATTCTTTCTAGATGTGTTTCATAATCAATGGATCCATATCATGTTGTTATTATTTTCAATGGATAATTGGATCTTCTTCAATGTTGTAGTTTCAGAAGACCACCACCTACGTGATAGTGGTGTGGTGTGTGTTGGCATAGTGAACACATGAAAGAGTGGAAATTATTGAATGCACAAACAATTGAAAAATAATAAAATGATTTTAGAAATTCAGAATGCTATTTTAATTCGCATTCAAAGAAAACCTTGTGGACTCTTCTCACAAATTTTTTCAATGAATCCTGAGCAACTGAAAACATTCGGATGGATCTTCACCACATTTTCTATTCTATAATATTTTCTAAATATGTTCATGTATTTTTTCAGTTGTGCTTAGAATTAATTTTTTTTATTCATAAAACATACTCTCATTTACTAAACTATATAGTACCTAACGGTATCTCTCTCTCTTATTCATCTTTATTTCCATGAACAACTATGGAAGATGTGTTGTGTGACCTATACTTGTTTTATCAAATGTATATGTATTGAATAGGATTTTTTCATATAAATAAATTTTTTTATTATTTTTAAAATCAGATATAGGTTGTGGATAAGATTATATAATTATAAAATTCTTGGTTATAGGTGATATCCACGTCAAGTGGATTAAGTCTCTGGTTGTGGTTGAACTCCTTATTAAATTCTTATGTGATAATTTTTTTTGAAATTCATTTACATCTATTTATATGTTTTCCTTTTTAAATTCAATAAAATAATATATTTTTTTAATTAACATAACAAAATGAATCATTGATATTAATGTAAATATTTTTTTATATAAATTTTAAATATGAGTATATTAGTTTAAAAAATTAGAATATCTTTCAGCATATTTTAATTGAGTTGTGATCAAGCTCTTAAGAAGAATTTTTAAGGATTAAATTATGTAAATATTCTCATTTTTTATTAAGATGTGTTTTTATTAAAATGAGGTATCTGGTTTTTAAATTTCTTTTAAAATTAAATTTTTTTATAAAGTCAATTCATCCCCCTTCCCCTCTGGATTTTTCCACTCCGAACAACATTTACTATCAGGGGATGTTTCAAAATATAATTTAACTATGATTTAGTTTAATTTAATAATCCTAAATTTCTATTATTACTAAAATTAATTCATAATGGATAACAATATATAGGAGGTAACTATAACTAATCTATGAACTTATTTTAGTGGAACTAACTATTCTCAATAGAAGATAGATATTAAAATTCATATAAAGATCATGTGGTTTATATCTAGACTATTATCGAGGATAAATATGAATTACTTAAGGATCCTATAAAAGATAGTAGTGATGACATTAATATTTCCTATGATTGTAACTGTAATGATATGAATGCATTATAATATTCCTTAGGAGATGAAGAATCTATAAGAATATATTATTGCACTATTGCTTTCAAAACTTCGGATACAATGGAAGTTTCTCATGAAGAAACTAACAATGATAATAAATTTTTATTAAATTATTTTGCTATTAAATGGGTTAAATTTCAAATGAAACCAAATCAGCCTATTTTTGATATGTATCTCGGGTTCAATAAGATTTTGAACATAACGTATTAATATAGGAAGACTATAACAAGAAAAAAAAGTATCAATGGAAATTCTATTCTAATAATTGTTTCATATTATATATACCATATAAAACCACATTGAGAACACAATAAAAACATTATAAATGGTGAATAAATGAAATAATATTTATTTCTATAAATTAATGAACAATCACCAATGGAATAGTAAGTTGATGTTTGGAAAAGTAGTAATATGACAATTACGAATAGTAAATCGGCCAATATAATTGTAACCTAATATGTGAAATTATAAAAAAAAATTAGGCTTCTTAAAAATGATAATTTCATATAATTATATAATAGTAAAATTAAATAAATATCTCAAAAATTATTAATTAAGTGATGACATTTATAAAAAAACATAAACATTTATTTACAAATTATTTATTTATTTAATAATTTTAAAAGAAATTTTATTTTCATAAAACAAATTTTTAAACTATTATTTTACTTTCTTATGACTAGAAGATAATTCTAGGAGACCATAATTAAAATTTTAAAGTGTTGTAAAATCAGTTATAAATTTGAATTTGATTTTTTCCAATTAAATGACAATTTTAATAAAATATTAAATTTCCCATATTTATAAAATTATTTTCAAAAAATGGAATTCATTATTGAATTACAAACTTCAAAAAATGGTTTGTTTTATTTTTTTTGATTTTTCTAAAAAACATGAATTTTTGGTGAATAGTAAAATATGATAATTTATGATAAATCTAAATACCGAAATTATTGTGTCATTGAAGATGTATGTATAATGTAATCCAAAAATCAAAAACTCTCCATCATTATTTTAGTACATATTTTGTTAATGCTCAAACTATTCATATTCTTGAGCCAAAATAATAAACTATTTAATAAAATAATGAGAAAACACCCCTCTCCTCCCCTATAAATACCACACCTCTCCACCTCTTCCCCTCACACCTTAAAAGTTTTTATAATTTCCCAAATTCTATCCAATAATATTCAAAATCCCGTCCCCCATGTCCAAGATCCCTTGGTCACATCAAAATACCATACCATTTTCCCTATATAGGTTCTCAAGGAGGATAAATTCAAGTGGTAAAATCCTATTTCATTTTCTTTTATTTTAATTTAAATTTAAATTGTTTCTTATCCTATACTCACCTTCACCTATCCAAGAGGCATTAGAACTCCATTTTATTCAATACTATAATGTTATAATGTTAATGGAATAATTATTCTTCAATTCTATACCCATTTTTTTTGAAAACATCGATATATCATTTGTGGGGTGTTAATTTACCACCACCATGAATGATGCTTTTTAAATTTTCTCTAACACCATCAAGGCTGGTAATAAAACAATATTTTTATTTAAGTGGTCTTTCACTATACATATTATAAGTTATATAATTCTATAATAAATATATCAACATGATGTTAAATAAAATTATATAAGCTCATAATGGTCATAAAACATCTAATACAAATTAAATCATTTTCCTTAAAGTTCATTATAATAAATATTCCTCATAAAATATAACAAAATTAAATATAAGATTATTTAATATTATTAAAGTTAATTAATATCATATAATTTCAATTCTGGATGACTATTCAAATTTTAGATGAGAATCCATGCCCCTATACAAGTGTATGGATCATGAAAACCCAGATAACAAACACTCAACGATGGTAAGATTAAACTCTATAACTCAAAAAAATACCATAATTGATCTTAATAAACTATAAATAATCACATTCATTTATAAATGGTTATTTATTTATTAATTAATGAATATAATTTTATTATATAAGATATTAAAGTGAAACAACATTCAAACACAAGGTACAGGGATTCTCGATCCCAGCTCTCTTTCTTTGTGTTTTCACTCTTTCATTACATTTTCATTATGGTTGTTCCTTTAATGTTCCTTAAATAACATTTCATTATTCCTTACATTTTTTTTCCGGGATATACATGCCTCCAATATGGTTTTATGAAAAATTAAAATATTTTCCCAAAATAACTCTTCATTCCAAAAATATTTATTTTACTTCTTATTAGACTGTTTCTTATTCACTCAAGATTTATGATTCTTATAACTAGTATTGTATACCCTCCTACATTTAGGAGCCCCAAATTTATTTCATGGATGTAAGAGTTTTTAAATGAGACTTATTCTTTTCCCAGTGTTATTTTAAGTCCATGATTGATATATGTTCTATGTGGAAAGCATGATAATGTAAATATTATGATGTGACGGGTGATCCTGGAGTTATATAGCACATGAAAATGTTATGATGTGACAGGTGTTCCCAAAATTTTATAGAACTTCAATTCATTGGTTAATGTGATGTATCTAATGACATAATGTCATATATGCCTGAACATGATCCCAGCATGGTTTATAACTATGTGTGGTATTTTAACACTAAGACATGATTTTTCATTTATATAAATTTCCACATTCCATTCCATTATATAATTCTTACACTCATGACTATGATGATGACTTTATGATGATTAATATTCTCACCCATGTCTTATGTCTCTTTTACATCCTCATACTGGGATTTTAGCTCACCACTTCATTTGATGTTCATAGTCCGGTGAATAATTTTACTGAGGAGAACATTAGGGACACTAAAATCTAGATATGAAAGTATTAAATAAAAATTTTAGTTTTATTATGTAAATTTTATGATGATTGCAAATTTCCCCAAAATAATAAACCTTTGGATCTTTGTTTTGTTACATATTATGTTATTTATCATTAAAATGATGTAATAACCATGTAAGAAAATTAGCAACTCCATAGTTGGTATTAGATCATGGTTTAGTTAATTTGTGAATTAGTATTCTAGATTCTTAGTGAAAACAATTAGTATGAGGCTAAGTATATATAAGAGTGATTTTTTTTAAAAAAAATTCAAAACATAGGGATCAAAAAATATATGCCTTTAGATTTAATTGTAGAATGTAATAAATTATTTTTTTTATCACTTATTGGATTATAATTTATTCAACCCTTTAATATTTCAGAAAATAGTGAGAAATGTGAGAAACCAGCCCAACAACCCATGCAAGGGACAATGACGTGTTCACCCAAATTATCTCCCCAATGCTTTGGGAGGTGGAGTTCAAAATTTCATGGTGACGATTAACCATCTATCTCAGGATATAGAAAATAACCTAAATAATGTGGAATGTCCTCCTTCACCTAATAGGGAGAAATAGGCTATCAATTCTCTTATGCGGAAATGACCACTAATATGCAGTGGATCTTCTGATCCACCAGTAAAAAAATAGTTGTTCAACCTGATTAAGAATATATTTTCTATGCACCACTTTTCTGAGAAAGAGAATATTAATCTAGCTATTTATTTTCATGATGTAGAGCTCAATCAATTTTGGTCATTGATTAAAAACACCAATAAGAAGTATGAAATTCAAGAAATGGATTGGTAATAAAATAGGATAACGATTCATAACAAATATTTCCCCCTGAGTCTTTATACAAAAAAGGATATAGAATTCATATTGATGAACAAAAAAGAAGGTGAATCTATCATTTCCTATAATGAAATTTTCAAAAGTCTTACAAGGTAAACTTTGGGTTTTGTTATCAACAATGATAGAAAAAATAATAGATTCTTTAGTGTTTTAAAAAAAATCCATTGAAATGGTCTAGAAATTCATGACATTGGGAGTCATGAAGAAGTTATTTGATGTGATCTAAATTCGAGATATATATAGGAGAATTTTCCAATAAGTATGAATATAAGAAAATAGAGATGGAGTTTTAATCTGGGGGACATAATGAGAAATAACGAATGAAAACTAAACCACTCACATGTTAAAATAGTAGGAAGAATCGTCATGGGAATTTCCTCAAAAGGATGGATAAATTCATTGTGTTTGGTATAGAACGCCACCAATATCATGAATTTCCAAGATACATAATGACTTCATCCGATATGATGGGGTAAATGAGAGCACCACCCATGGTTCAATGCTTAATCTTTAGGGATAAAGGGAACTATGCAAGATAGTTCACTAAACATTGAAACCTCAAGCGTAATTAGTATCATCAACAAGAAAAGGAAAATAAAAAAGGGAAGACATGTTCCATCAGTACTACTGAGGTGTTTTTTAACAACGATGTTGGGAGAGGTACATTGTTTATTCCTTCAATAATATCAAACATATTATTTTATTATTTCTCTATGAATTCATTCATATATTTCATGTTTAGTGGATCTATTCAAACCCCAATAAAAAATATGGAGGATGATTTGTCTCCGAGAATAGAAAATTGGGAAATTATTGCATCCATTATATATAACTCCTCTCTAGTTATTGTTTGTGTAATGAGACTCCCACCCAATCTTGTGCAACTTTTTTTAGTGTTTTTCTATTCTATTTTGGGTATGTATTGGGTTTTATTATACAAACCCCAACATCAATTGTTAGGAAAGGTAGATCACTATTCATATGCCAAGGCATCGTAAAATTATTTAAAAATGTAAAGAAAATGATGAATATCCTTTAGAATTATCATCTAAATTGTGGACATTATTGCTATGTAAGCAATAATATAAAGATAAAATGATTGAGAAAAATGAGATAATCATGCTTGATGACATGCCCTTTGTGAGGTACTGTACTGATGTCTTCCATAAATAATTGTTCAGTCCTTCTCCTAATCGATAAGTTGACTTCTCAATTGAACGTATTCCTGGATCCTTACCAATATCAAAGACACCATTTAGAATATCCAAAATTGAGTTTGAGGGACTAAATACAAAATTGAAATAGAATCTCAACATAGTTTATATATTTCCTAGTGGTTTACCATGGGGTGCATCAGTCATCATCGTCAAGATGAAGGACGTGTCAATGCACCTCTGCATTGATTGTCTTGAGCTCAACTAAATCACGACAAAGACCAAGAATCACCTTCCATGGATATATTACTGGTTTGATCAACTTCATGGGGCCACATATTTCCCTAATATGAACATTTAGTCAAAATATAACTAATTAGAGTTGATAAAGGAAGATATTCCCAGGATTACCTTTCAAACAAGTAATGGAAACTATGAGTTTGAAGCGATTCCTTTAAAAATCACTAATTATCCATTAATATTAATGGATTTAATTAATAGGGTATTTATATATTACCTCAACAAATATGTGGTATCCTTTATCGATGATATAATAAATGATAAAGATAGAACATGAGGAGCATTTGACTATTTTGTTATGAATTTATAAAGGATGTAAATTTGTACAAATTATCATAATTTTGATTTTTGGTTGGAGGAAGTATTATCCATGGGAAAATTTTAAACCGATAGAGGAATATTTATATTCCCTTCCAAGATAATGGAAATTGAAGAGTATTGCAGACCAACATTTTTAATGGATATTTGTTGTTTCCTTTGTATAGAAGGGTTTTACTAGTGATTTTTGAAGAACGTATGATGATTATCAAACCCACTAAACAAAATGAATTAAAAGGGAGATAAGTATATCTGAACTAGTGATTGTGAAGATTCATTCAAAGAGTTAAAAGAGAGGCATAAAACTACTCTAGTACTCACACTTCTGATAAGTGAGGAACTCTTTGTGGTATAAAGTGATGCTTCAAAGAAGGTATTAGAATATATACCAATGAAAATGATAAATTGATATCCTATGTCTCAATATAGTCGAAAATTCATGTGAGAAACTATTCCACGCATGATCTGGACATGGAAACTGTGATCTTTGCATTGAAAATCTAGTTATAATGCCTATGTGGGTAGAAGTGTGAAATATATTCTAATAAAAAGATCCTCAGGTATATATTCAATTATAAATAGAATAATATGCCCCAAGGAATATGGTTACAGATCATTAAGAATTATCACTACCATCCTAAAAAATCAAATAAAGTTGTAGTTTCTCTATATAGAAAGGATTCAGAAACATTATCAATGGTGTCAATTGAAAAAGATCCAATCTTCATTCATTTTCAAAGGATGCACAAGGGATTAATTAATAAAGGAATATCACTAATACCTTCTCAAATTAATTCTCAACCATCCCTCATGGATAAAATAAAGGACTGTCAAAAAAATGATGTGAAAATTCATAATAAGGTGGATGTTTCTAGAAAGGGGAAATCCGCAGAGTCCTAAATTGATGAGGAATGATTTTTAAGATTTTGGTCATAAATATGTGTATTATCCAATATATAGATAAAGAAGGAGCTTGAAAATAGCACACATAGATCAACCTTTTCTATACATCCATATAGGACATAGATGTATTGAGATCTCTGAGAGAGGTATTGGGTGGAAAATATGAATAAAGAGGTCACTGAATATAAATCATTGTGTATGATATGTTATAAAGTGAAGGAAGAAAGAAAATAGTCTAAGGGTATTAGGAAACCATAACCCATAATAGTATGGGAATATGAAATCATCACAATGAAATTTTTCATCAAACCTCCAAATACATCCATAGGAAACAATGCTATATGGTTTTTTTGGATCATCTTACAAAGACAAAACACATTATCAAAATTTGAGAAGAATTCGTAGCAGATCAAATTTCACATATATACATTATAGAAGTGGTAAGGCAACATGGATTATGCTATCAATTGTATTGAATTGAGATCCAATATTTACCTCCATGTTCTATAATAGTATCCAATATTCTATGAACACTGATCTAAAAATTTATATAACTTATCATCCTCAAAATGATGGACAATTAGAGTGAACTATTCATAGACTGGAAGACATTTTGAGAGAATGTTATATGGACTTTATAGGACAATAGGACCAACATCTACCTCTGGTTCAGTTCACTTACAATAACAGTTTTCACAGGATCATCCAAATGGCTCCATATGAAGCCCTTTATTGGAAAAGATAAAAAAACACTGATGTGCGGGGATGATTTTAGTGAAAAAAAGCTATTATTACCTATAATGGATGAATAAATGGTGGGAAAGGTGAAAACCATTCAACAACACATCAAGGTATCCCCACGTCGATAGAAGATCTATGTAGACAATCATTGATGGGACCTTGAGTTTAAGGTTGAAGAGATGGTGTTCCTCGGAAAATTGCCATATGATAGGTACATGATATTTGGGAAGAAATGAAAGAAGTTTCTAAATCATATCATCCCCTTATAGATCATTTACCATGTCTAATGTTTGGTCTATCGATTGGAACTTCCACCTATCCCTTATCAAGTACATGATATAATCCATGTATCCCATTTGAGGATGTACATACCAGATTCCCCACTTGTACTGAATCTAGAGGTGGCATAGTTGGAAAATGATATCTCTTATAAGGAGCCGCCAATAAAGATCTTAGACTGTACATATAATTTTCTACGCAATAAAAAACCTCACCTGGTCAAAGTACTATGGTGGAGCCATAAGAACGAAGAGACAACATGGGAACTAGAGGAAGCGATGACGGAGAAGTACCCTCGCCTATTTTCAACATAAAATGTAAAACAACATTTAGAGGGAGAAATTTAATAAGGGGGAAGAATGTAACGACCCAAAATTTTATAAATAGAGATCTAATTATTATAATTATGTAATATTTAATATACCACTTAAAATCACATTGAGAACAAAATAAATACATTATAAATGACAAATGAATGAAATAAGAGGTATTTCTAGAAATTAAGGAGCATTTACCAATATAATAGTAACGTTACCTTTGGGATAGTAATGTGACCATTAGGAATAGTAAATCATCCATTAGAATATTAACATCATATATGAAAGTGTTAATAAAATTTAGGCATCTTATAAATGATAATATGATTTAATTATATCATAGTATATGTAAATAAATATTTTAAAATTTATTAATTACAAATTGGTATTTATATAAAACATAAATGATTATTTAAAATTTTATTATTAATATAATGATTTAAACGAAATCCTATTTTCATAAAATAGGTTCATGAACTAATATTTTTTTCTAATAGAGATATGAAAATTTTATGACACCATAATTATTTTTTTCAAAGTGTTATAAAATCAGTTATAATATTAAAATCTATATTTCCCAAGTAAATGATATTTTTAATTAAAAATAAAATTCATAATATTTTGTGAATTATTTTCATAAAATAGTGTTAATTTTATAATTCTATACAAAAAATGTGGTTTGGGTAAATTTTTGGTAATTTTCTGAAATACTTGAATTATTGGTGAATTGTAAAGTATCATAAGTTAAGATAGATGCTAAATACATTAATTATTGAGATGAATATGATGTATGGATGATATAATCCAAATATATTGAACTATAATTCATTAATATAACATTTTTTTGATAATTCTCAAAATATTCATACTTGACTAATAAACTAATAATTAACTAATAAATAAAATAATGAATAAATACCCATTTCTTCCCCTATAAATACCACCCCTCACCGCCCCTTCTCCTCACACATTCCAAAATTGGAGACTAGTCCTAATTCTACACAATCCTCTTCCCATGAACATCCCATGTGTCTAGTATCCCTTGGTCTCATCCAAATACCAAACCCTTTCCCCAAAGGAGGTTCTCATGAAAAGGAAATACAATAGGTAAAATCCTCTTTCTTTTTCTCTTATTTTTTTTCAATTTCATTATTTTCATATCTTATCATAACAACCACCTATTGAAGAGGGATTATAAGTCCAATATCATTTGAAATATAATTTTATTATTTTAATGGAATAATTAATCATAATGTCTCGTCACTTTTCTTTCTTATAAACATCAATATATTATATCTGGTTTGCCGATTTACCATATTATTGGTGATGTGTTTTCATTTTTCAGAATCACCTTCAAGGATCATAATAATACAATAATTATGGTTAAATAATATTTTATTATACATATTATATGTTATAAAATGTTAGGGAATAAATATATATATATGATGTTAAATAAAACGACATAATCTCATAATGGTCATAAAACTGCCAAAACTAATTAAATCATTTTCATTAACATTCAATATAAGAAATCTTCCTCATTATATTTAACCAAATGATATATAATATCATTTAATATTATTAAATATCATTAATAATATACAATTTCAATTTTGGATAACTATTCCAATTTTACATGAACATCCATGATCATAGAAATGTGTACTTATCATGAAAACCAAGAAAACGAACACCCCCCGAATTATGAAATTAAACTCTATAACTCCTAGAAAAGCACACAAATGAATGTAATAAAACATTATTGAATCAAATAAATATATAAAATCTTATATATTTGTGAATTAATAAATTTTATTTGATTATATAGGATATAAAAGTGACAATAGAATTTGGATATCATGTATGTAGATTCTAAAACCAAACTCTATTTCTTCAGGTTTTCCTTCATTCAGTCCATTTTCAGTATGGGTGTTCCTTTAATGTTCTTCAAATATCATTTACATTTTACATATATTTTATTTTCCCAAATATATATGTTTCTAATCTATTTTAATTACAAATTCAAATATTTCTCCAAAATAACTCTTCTTTCGAAAAATACTCCTTTCACTTCCCATGAGATAATTTCGTCTTTACTAGGGAATGATGATTCTTATACAAAGTTTTTTAATCTATATTGTACTTAGGAACCAAAAATATTAATCCTGAATTTATGATTTATAATATAAAACCCATTCTATATAGGGGTTATTTTATGTCCATGAATTATATATGTTCTATGTGGCATACATGATAATGTAAATGATAGGATGTGATAGATGCGATGGAAATTATATATCATATGAAAATGTTGTGATTTAATGAGTTTTCTTAGAATTAAATATATCTATAATTAATTGGGTAATGTGATGTATCTCATGATATAATGTGAAATATTTGTGAACATGATGATAGATTTGTTCACTACTATGTGTTATATTTTACCATTAAAATATGATGTATCATTTTTATGAATTTCCATAATCCATGACTTTTTATAATGATTCCACTCATGATTATGATGTTGATTTTATTCTGTTGATTATTATCACCCATGTTCATGTATTTTATGCATCCTCCTACTGGCATTTTATCTCCCCGTTTATTTTTATGTATATCCCCTCAAGTGAATACTTTTATAAAAGAGAATATGAGGGCACTAACAAGGGAAATAAGATGGAATTAAATATATTTTTATGTTTTATTATGTAATATATTTGTATGGTCCTAATTTTCCCATGATAATATACATTGGGATCCTGGTTGTGTATCCTTTTATGTTTTCTATATTTTAAATGATGTAATAATCATGTAATAAAAGTCGGGTCACTATAGATTCCATTGATAGTAAAGATAAATTTATGAGACTAATTAAATGTTTTCTAGACAAGTAGAGAGGAATTTTAGTTTTAGTAAGGGGATATTGTTACATAAGTATGATACCAGTGAAATAGATTATTATAAATATCATGGTGTATGAAGATGAACTCTATGTGAAAAATATAATTCTATGATGGGCCAGTGAAAAGGCCAGTAGCCATCAAGACTTCTTACTCAAAGAAAATAATAAATACTATGGTTGAAAGTTACATTGATAATGAAACAAAAATAAATTAGTAACAAATAGAACATTTGGGAAAATGATTTATGAATTTATATAAAAATAATAAAATTTTCAAGAGACCCAACCACATAGTTATATATGAAGAAAAATGGTATTGGAGAAAATATTTGAGAAAGGTTTATTTTGTAAATGAAGTCATAATATATGAGTGAAAAAGGAAAGGACACATCAAATTAGACTATCCCAAATTGAAATATAATAATAAGTATGAAGATAAGGTAAAAAATTATAAAATGGATTTAAAACCAACATTCATTTCTGTTGAGGATAGTTTGATTGAATCATATTCAAGTAGAGAATAAATAAATGACAAAGCTTATATTTGTTTCATGAGAAACACATATGAGGTATTTAATGATTTTTTTAAATCCCATGTACAAATTTTTATACATTATAAAACCTAAAATAATTAGTATAATATGTTTGGTGATGAATTATTCAAATATTTTAATATTATATATGATAAATTAAATGAAATAAAAGTGAAATATTAAAATTTCAAGAAGAAAGAAGCCTTATCTTCTCACCTTAAAACTGATTATGTAGTAGGAAATGAGAAAAATGATCACCTATTAAAGGAAAATAATGAGATTAGTATGTCAAATGGAAATATTAAAAAGGATTTTGAATTTTTTAAAAATGGTTGAAAAATATTGACTGAAATTCATGGTATGAAAAATACTCCTAAATATATTATAGGAATTGGATACCATCCTGAACAAAGGAGAAATAACGAAAATAAATTCCGTCAAAATTAAAGTCTTATAAAATTTGTAAACACTTATAATTCTACAAGATGAAATAATGAAATTATTTAAGAAACTATATAGTATTCATTTAGACAAATACCTATTAAATTATGGATTCATAAAAGTATCATTACTAACATTTCTATCCCTAAGAAAATATTGTTACTAAAGTCATTTTTGGTTTAAATTTTTTTTTCAGAAAATATGGTGTAAAGATAGTGTATGTTCGAGAAATATGACTATAGGAAACTCATGCTTCAAAAATCCAATCAAATTTGATGTTGTATAGGTCACCATTGAAGATAATTCCCAAGCTAAGACTATTGTTCTCAATCATGTTGGTAACTATAATATAGTTTAAATTTCTAAAGTTTTATTTTAATATGTATTAATTTATAATCCACTTAGAATATCCCTATTATGTGGTTGTGATCACAATTTTATGTTTGGAAACAACGATTTCAAACTTTTTGATACAAAACTTTCTTCATTTTTAACTGTTATGAAAAATGAAAATATTTATACTCTACATTTAAACTCTGTATTTTCGCATAATGTTTCTTGGTTGAGTTTGTATTAAAATGAATCTTGTATTTGGACTAGGAGACTAGGTCATTACAATATAAACTCTCTTAGAAAGATAATTGGGAATGTATTAGTTAAGGATTTGAACAAACTAGAATTTAAAATAAACAGAGACTATAATCCCTATTAAAAGGTAAAAAATCTAAAATTTCTTTCAAAATAAAGAAATAACTATGAACCTATAAATATTTAGAGTTTGTTCACTGGATTTATTATAAACCTCTATATTTTTTGGTTTATTAGTTAACCAGTACACTTGTTTCATGTCATGGGCATCCCTACGCTAGTAACCTATTCATCTCACCCGATGGGTCTCCATAAATACATTGGTCTCCTTCTTTTCCCACCATAGGTTATTACTCACTAGGTACTTTTACCATACTTATTAATGTACCTACAAGACGAAACATGTTATTTCAGGGTGTTTTTTCATCAATCACACACACCCTATAAAACTTCTAGAGAGATCCCACATTATAGTCACTATTCCATTCTATGCATGCTTAATTTTGGATTTCTAATTAGGAAGGATCTTGAAAAGAATGGGGGGACATATTGACATGGGTAGTTAGATTTATGATTTTAATTTTCAATTTTTATATGGTGTTGCACTATCCACCCCTTTTAAGAACAAAACCCTCATTGTGGTCCCCATCCTCAAACCCAGGTAGAGTCTAGGAGCTTTTAGTTGGGTATTGGATTTGGTACCATTTTTTAGGACCCGACCATCTCTGGCCCGAGAACCATGTAATCTAACCCCATGGGTGTCCTGTAATACCATGGTTTCCTTCCTATAACACCATAATCAATTACTCACATGGGTCACATATCATAGTATTTAATATCATCACATTATAACACATTTTATTTTGGTGTGTGTTTTCCCACTCAAGAACACATTTAAAAACATCATGGGTGGTCACCCATTTTGATCAGGACCCCATGCCTAGAATGCTTAACAGTGGAGTTCTAATTTAATAGGATCCAAAAAAATTGTTCACCTAGTTGACATGGTAATAACATTTATCATTTTAAGTATAACACTTCTATTGATGTAAAACTCTCCACAATTTTTAAACAAAATGAACTTTTTGTGAAACCCAAACATCAAACACAATATGTGCCTTTTCACATCTAGCTAGGTATTGGATCTGATACCATTTTTCATGACCTAGCCTTCCCAAGGGCATGAAAATATCCATCGAACCCCGTGGGTATTTTTTAATACAATGGTTGTCTTCTCAGAAAACCACACGCTATTAATCACTGGGTTCACTTATCATACACATGAAATTCCACACTGGAAAACACACACCCTGGGAATCATACCAGAAGGCCACCCATCCTGATCACTTCTCTAGGCAAGAACCCTTAAACATTGTGTTCTAATTAGGTAGGCTCCGAAATATAAAGGAGAACCATATAGAAATTTTTAGTAGCACTTTTCCGTTTTAAGTCTCAGTTTTCCAAGGGTGTCACTCTTTCCACCCTTTTAAAGAAAAATTCCCCCAAAACCTCAAATATAGGGAGTACCTATACAAATATATCTAGGTATTGGATTTGATTATATTTTTCAGGACTTTTCCTTCCTCAGGCCATGAACAAAGTCATCTGACCTCATGGTTCTCCTGTAATATAAATGTTTCCTTCCATAAACACCATAGGATATTACTCACTATGGTCTCTTATTAGACTAATTACTGTCCCCAATAGCCAACACATATTCCTTTAGCATGTTTTTCCTCACTCACACACACCCTATGAAGAATCCCAAAAGTCACCCGTCCTCATTACCACTTTTGGATATGCATTATTAACTTTGGATTTACAGTCTTGCGGGCCCTAAAAAGAATGCTTAAGCTTTTTTATATGGGTATTAAAATTTATCCTTTTTATGTCTCATGTTTCTAGGGTTTTACAATTATTTTATAGTGGAAGATTATTAAGGATATACATTGGTAATTTTCATTTATCACAAAAGTGAAGCTCTATCATTTTCTTAAAATATTCTAGATTTATAGAATGTATTAGTTGAAATTAAATTCAATCCAAATGAAATGATAATATTCATGACTTTGAAAATAAAGAGTTTGAATCATTATTATAACATCATGGTTATAGTAATAACTTCTCTTCTCTTAGAACCCCATAGGAGAATAGTGTACTTGAAAAAAAACATAACCCTTTAAGAGATTGTTCGAGCCGTGATTAATCTATACAATTTACCTATTTATTTTTTTGAAGAAGCTAGGAATAAAACATGTTATATAATTAATATATTATTAATTAGAAATATTTTATATAAGACCCAATATAATTATGGAATAATATTAAATGAATTTTTAATTAATTTAGTTTTATTGGTTTAAAATTATTTTTACTCAATAATAAATAATTTATATGAGGTTACTTATAAAAGTGATAAAGGAACATTCCCCATTTATTCTATAACCACAAAATCATAGAAGGTATTTAATAAAAGGAATAATATTGTGTAAGAATTTGTACATGACATCATTGATGAGACTGATCCACGTAAGCTTGAGACCTCTTTAGAAATCCATGAGGATAACATTTCAAGTTTAAATATCAATTATAATCATACTGAAATTTCTTTCAAATATGTATAAAATTCATCCAATTCTAATGAACAATTTTATCTTGAACTTATAGAAGATAATTAACTAATATCTCTGTAATGTTTTTAAGACTATTAGATTTCATCTCACAGATGATATTTTAGGTAACCTATATAAAGGAACTCATACTAGATATTCTCTTAGAAATTAGGTTTAACATATTTCTTTCTTATCAAAAGTAGAACCTAATAACAAAACCAAAGTAATTAATGGCCAATTATTTATATTAGAAATGTAACAATAACTTAATAATATTGAATGAAATAGAGTCTGTGAATAGTTGAAAGACCCAAAGACTATATAACCATTGGCACAAAATGGGTGTTTAAAAACAACGTGAATGATTCAATAAATATGATTAGAAATAAAGAAATATTGTTTTCATATGGATATAGTCCAGAAGAAGTAATCGATTAATAGGAAACATTTTCTATAGTAGTTAAACATGAATCTAATGAAATGTTTCATTATTATGTAGAACATTTTATGTTAAAACAATAGAAAATTTATATCAACAGTGAATTCTTAAATGGTTATATTTTTTGAGATCCTTATTTTGAAAAACCCTAGTTTCAAAATAATCACTTTCCATTTCATGTTTTTAAATTAATAAAATATCTATATGTTTTAAAAGAAGAATGTCGAGCTTATTATGATAGGATCATCTCATTTTCTATTTCAAGATGTTCTATTAGGAACAAATGATCCAAATTTTTTTATAAAAATATGGTAGAAATATGTTTTATCTATAAAAATTTATGTTGATGATAATATTTTTAAATATTTAATAAATTATTTGTGTATTTAGTTTTCAAAAATTATGCAAATTTAATTTACAATGAGTTTGATGGGATAACATAAATTCTTTCTTATTTTTCAAATTTTTCAAATTAAATATGATCTTATTAAAAAAGTAGTTATAATAAAGAGCTTTTAAAACGTCTTTGAATACATAGTATTTAATATAGTGATACTCCCATCATTACTAGCTTGAGGTTGGATCATAATGAAACCAGGATGCTGGTTGACCAACCCACTTACACAACTATGATTGGAAGTATACTATACATAACTGGTATCAATCCAAAATTTAATGTCAAGTGTGTTTAAGTGTTCCTTTTTTCAAGAAAATATAAAAATAATGACACTTATTGATGTTAAAATAATTTTAAAATACCTCACGAATACAAAAAGTTTTGATCTATTTTATACTATAGGACAATCATTTGATTTAGTGAGTAATTCATATATAGATTTTGGTGGTTGTCAGTTAGATAAATAAATGTAACTCTGGTAAATGTCACATTTTGTTCAATTCCCTAGTTTCATGGTGTACTACGAAATAGAACTCTATGGAATTATCTACTGTTAAGGCTGAGTACATAGTTGCAAGTAGTTGTTGTGAAAATATTTTGTGCATTAAGAACAACTTACTAGACTATGGATAAAAATTTTGACATCTACCTATAAATTCTGATAATACATGTTTTAGAAATGTATCTAAGAGTCTTGTATCTCATTCTAGTAAAAAATGCATTGATATAAGACATCACTTTTTGATAGATCATATTAAAAAAGTACACTAACTCTTGAATTCATAAGCATTAAGCATCAAATTTCTAATTTATTCAGCAATCCTTTGAACATTGAGAGAATTAGCTATATCAGACATGGACATAAAATGATAAATCTTAATTAGTTTTTTCATAATGTTTCTTTTCTTATATTATAAAGTTATCTAGATTGATACTAATGTGGTCAATATTCCATTAGTATCAATATTCATTTGATCAACCATTGGTAATGCTACTGTTATCTAGGCTACCATTAAAATTTTACCATTTTATATGATATTGTGACTCTTACAACTTTAATAATTAACTATTGGTATAAGACCATTGTGTTCCACTTTCGGAATGCTACCATTGGCATGTGACCATTGGTATCTACCATTTCATGATTCCATTGGAACTATACTTCTGAGTTACCTCCAAATTTTCTATTGTTCCTTTTTTCCTACCATTACAAACATCGAATTAGAATTATAATTTTTATTAAATATTATATTTATATGAATGTTTCTTACAATTTTGCAAATAACTAAATGATAGATTTTCCTAAATACAATTTTCAGGATCTTATTCTTATGTGGGACTCCATTGAAACCTCTCACTTTCTCTCTCAACCTTATATGATTTTGCCATTAATCCTTTGAATATTACCAAATATGGTCCATATAAAACATATATCTATTTATCTTCATGAGTTTTAACAATTATAAATATCAATAGTATAATCTAGCCGTCTAGTAGAGCAAAAAAATGTCAATCTTGAATCCCATGTCATCAATACTAAAAAGTAAATAGATGTTGAGTGGTTATTCTAAAGTAGGTAACTTGTGATGAAAGTGATACAATACCAAGGAGGGATCAAATGGTTCTTGAGGAATTATTGACCATCGTATCATTGGTTGGTACACCAATTCTATGTATTTTTTTAGTATTTGTTTGGAGAAAATAAAGATATTATTAAGTTAGTGATATAGGGATTAAATCTTGTTTTTCTTAAAAGTATTGGGGTATATTCTTCAACATTTCTCGTCAAGGTATAAATAAGTATCACTGAGGTTCATTTCACATTCATGATTATTTTTGGATTTTTTATTACCATATGGAGGTTACTAGGATTGAGGCTCTGTGAAAACTTACTAAAGTTCACTTTGGTGGGGAATTTCATTTTTTGTTAAAGATTATTTATCTTATTCTATGAACCAGTTTTGGGGATTTATTATAATGAGGTAGTAAGATATCATTTTCTCATTTCTCATGAGAAGTGGGAATAATATTATCCTTTATAGATATATGATAGTATACATGATGGAGCATTGAAAACAATCATCACAGTCAAATTCCTTGGACAATCCTAATATAATATATTCCTTATAAGAATCCAAAGTTCATGTACCTTTATGTGAAAAGAATATAACCAATTATGGTAGTTTTTTCCTAAGTCGAGAAACCTATAAAACAATGAAGGTGTACTAAAACCCTTGGCATTGAAAAAAGATTGAGGATAATGACATGATACATGAAAGATTCAACCATGATGATTTCCCTACTAGACTAAGAGATCTATTTGACCATGTATTAGAGCATGGTGAAGTGGCGATGTATTCCCTTGGTGAGTAAATTCATATTGTTGCTGCCAAAGAAGCTAAGGATATTATACAATAATCTACAACTATTTCAGTTTAAGAGGGAAGTGATCCTGATATGATAAAATGTATCAGTGTAACTTTTGGATCATCTATCACTCCTCTTTCTATTACTAAAATAAAAATGGTTCTTAATTAAGGTGATGGATTTGAATAATATGAAGTTCCAAATGAAGCTCAGTTATATAATTATTCTTCAAAGTCTCTTGGTGCTATAGTTTAGTTGGAAGATGGATCTTATCATGGTGGTTATGATAGAGATAAGGAAGATAATTCCAATGATTTTTATAGTGGTTCAAAATCAGGTCAGATTAATTTAGACGAAATTCCATGTTCTGTTAATCATGTTCGACCAAGCCACGAATCAATTCATAGTGTTGAACCACTTGTTTCAGTTGGAGATGAACATTATGAACCATTTAATGGGGGAAATTTTCAGGATTTAATATCCTTTTTTCATTACCCTGACTCTAATGGAGCTAATTTTAATAGTGATGATGTTAGTAATAATTATGATGTTTAGGTTAGTCCACCAAAACACGGGGGACTTGTTTTTTGTTATATTGAGAAATATATTAAGGGATCCTTGATTTAATGGATTGATCATGTAGAATGGTTGTATATTTTCACTTTGGGAAACCATGGTGAGTACATAGGACATGTAGAGGTTGCCTTATCTTACCAAGAGAGTATTTTATCTCATCCTTCATGTCTTACACCTCCCAATTATCTGAATAAATATGATTTAGATGGTTTAAAGGAGATCTAATTTTCAAATATCAATCAGATTCTCTGATTCATATATCCTCATGAAATTAACCTCAGTGAAGATAATACTAGGTGGTTTCTCTCATTGGTCATTTCTCACATCCAACCTATGATGCTTATGATATTTTATGATCAATAAATTTAGAATGATAGATTAGTTGATCAGATGGTCTAAGGTTTATCCCTCATGTAGGAAATGAGATGAGGCTTTTCTGAGAGAAAACTATCTCTGATGGAGAGATTATATTTACTACCTATAGTTGGTGATTTCACTTCTGGTGTTCCGCCTCCTCCACCTTTTTGGATTGATGATTATTTGAACTGAAAAATTGAGAGAGAAGATATACATTCCTCTATAGGTGCTTCTAATTATTATCTTCAAGAATAAATTTATAATATAAAATATAATGCTTGGAATATTTATAAATTGGTTAGAGAATGATTGAATAAGTATATGGGTGATAGAGAGACTATCACTAAAGGTATTAAATATTACTTTTAAAGATTTGTACAAATCATGTGAAAAATTCTCACTTTACATTCCTTGCTGAGAACCTAATAATACCTCTCATGAGTAAGTCCATCCAGGATCAAGTTAAACAACTATAATTTTACTCCAATTTTCTCAATTAATTTATGGAAAAGAAAGTGGATTTCATTGATTAAATAGAGCATGGCGGATGGGTTGTAAACATTTATTCGGATAACTTGATTCATTATTTGTACATTTCAAGGAATAAAATTATAGCTCCTCCTACCATTATAGTATTAACTACTCTTTCAATTACTCTTCATCCCATTACTATGATGTTTTTCCCTTTTTCTATTACTCTTTTTAAAGCATTTATAAAGGACCCTCCAACATCTTCCTTTACTATGGCTCCTACTTACTCCGCTGCTCCTCTTTCTATTGGAATATGAAAGGACCTAATAGACCCTACCTCTCTTCAAGAGAAGGAACATAACATATATTTTTACTATGATTTGTTAGGGAATAAATTTTTTTATCCTTTCTATATTTTACTATGTACCTGTTATGGTGAATGAAAATACTCTCTTTATTCGATTGTTTGCTATTTAATTGTTATTCTCTTTATTCTTTTCACCTTTTTGATATTCCCAAAAGGGGGATTACAAGAATTATTTTTCGTATTAGTAATAAATTGGCATATCAACCATGTACTTGTATGGCTTAAATGGATATATATACATCAGATGAATTAATTGTGCTAAGTAGACTATAGGATATTCATATATGTCCTCAGTTAAATATTCCCATATGGTAATAAATTAAAAGATTATTGGTCATTTACAATGGTGATATTGATTGGTATTTCCAAAACCCCATTATTTTAATGATCCCAAATCATGTTTTACATATATCTATTAGTTTCAATGTTGTATAATAGTAAGTCATTTTACACCAACATTGTAAAATTTAGGTATGTATTCATCTCTCATTAGTTAAAATAGACTACTTCCAGTTACAATGAGCTATTATAAGTTAAGGAGTGTTATCATTAATCTATGATACCATTAGTACAATTTAGCTAGCGTCCGTCATTTGTTCCATTGCACGATACTTCTACCCATTTTCTACCTCGCATATTAGAAAGTTCCATCATAAATATCTCATACTACATGTATATTCTACTATCACATGATGTTATTTCCAAGGAAAATCTACAACTAACAATAGAGTGAAATAGTTCTACTATAATGATGATCTACTTCTAGATCATGATACTTCGAGGTAGTACTACCACTACTATCAGAGAACCTACCGCTCAGAGATTCTACCACAGGTGATCTATTGCCTAACACTGCTACCATCAGTTCAAGATGTTGTAGTCAGGGAATGTACCACCAGTGGATATACTGTGGCTATCCATAATGAATTTATAAATTTATTCTACAATGGATAGTTTATGAATTTAATTTTTTATTGATGAAAATGAACTTGAGAATGATTATTATTAATAAAAATCCACTAAAAAATAAAAGACAATGATAGGATTTCATGATTCTTTTCTCCGTATGCGTATCCAAATTATATTATTATTATTTTGAAACAGATAATTGGATCTTCTTGAATGATATATATTTAGAAGAACCCATTATGGTTGATTTTGGTATGGTGTGTGATGGAATGGTTAATATATAAAATATTTTTTAAAATATTCATGAAAAAAGAACTAAAAATGGTTTAAGTATTTTCAAAATGTCTGGAATACACTATTTTTCTATAATTTTTGTAAAAACCTTGTGAAATCGTTTCAAGAGACTTTTCAGAGACATAGGATAAACTGATCCAATTCACATAGAGTTACACAAACATTTATCATATCTAATATTTTATCAATCTGTTCACATGTTACTTTTGAGTAGATTTTAAAATTACTATATATATTCATAAAATACAGTCTCTTTATAAGGCCCCAGCCATAAACCTTACTTAATCTTGAGTTATTACAAGATTACACATTGAGGGTCTTTTCAGGTTTAGAGTTTTAGAGAATTAGATCATAAAACTTGCATTACATTCCACATTTAAAAAAAGTGGTTACATAAAGATAGTATTAATTTTATTCCCATAAACGAAAACATATTTAAAATAAAACATGGATTCTTTCTTGACACTTCCTTGACACTACCATCATATCATGTACCTTTCCCTTGACCTGTGAAAAACATTTCAAAAAAACTTGGGATGAGCATAAAAAGATCAGTAAGGGTTATAGAAAATATGGAAAGGAAACATGAGTACATGTATACATAAGAATGAAATCATACTTTACCCATAAAACATAAGCACTTTAACATACCTCATAAAATCCTGAATAAATCATAGAAATCATAAGACATAAAGGTAATTTGAGGCATTCATAAAATTCTTACGTAGGGAGTAACCCTCTTGGTTACGTTTGGAATACCCACCATTGTATATTCCCTAAATATCTTCGGAAAAAACCTTAATGTTTCACTCCTTCACGTTTCCCAATGCATTGGAGAGCTATATTGGGCTCACCCACCCTTAGTTTATCACGAAACCACCCATCTTCATAACAATTCCCAAGAACCATAACTTAATCGTACCACATAATACATGCATAAACGAAACATAACATTTCCACATTTCAATCACAAGATATCAATAAAACACATTGATATAAAAAACCTTATGAAAACCGTTTTCAATACCAAAATAAAAGAAAAGTAAAACATGGTATTTATTTTTATTTTAAAAAGAAGCTATGGCTTGTAGAGGAAGCTGAAACTCAAATAATGGTCATGGAGGTGGAGAAGTCATTGTCGCCGCATACGTATAACAAAAACATTCCCTTTTGTCGTTTTGTAAAATGCTTCGTATAAAATGATTCCTTTTGGATAAATGTAAAAGTCAAAGGGGTTTGTACACCGTATAAAAGAACGTTGTGTATAAAACAAAATATTCCTCAATGAATGGAGATTGAGACAAAGTCCCTTACAAAGACGGTATCCTTGGTTTAAGGATAAATCAATTACATAATTATGTGTGACAAACGAATACACCAAATATAAGTGGATATTAAGTGTAAAATAAAAAGAGGAAATTCAAAGAAATTCATAGAACGACATATTCAAGGACTACATTTTTATCCCAAAGAATCAAATTTGGGATAAGAAGTTCCCTTGCAAAAATTTGACAGCCTAACGGCGTCACTAAAAAATTTAGAAAATGATTTGATGAGAGATAAAAAGGGTATCTCCTCACATGGACATAAAATTTAAATCAATAAGGATATATAAGGACATATCCCAACATAATATTATGTGAATTAACAGACATAACAAAAGAAGTCTTTTAAAAAGAGGAGGGTGAAAGGTTCCCTTACCGACATGGGTATCTTTCGAAACATACGCCCCGTGAAAGAAGGAAAATAAAACATTGATGTAAATACTCATAAATGAAAGTATATTACACAATGAGTAAAATAATGGGCAGTACATAGACCACTCAAAGGAAATTGTGGCAAATGTATCATAAATCTCACGGGAATAAAAGTGAGATGAAAAATCTCTTACGAAGACTCCGCAGCCTAACGACGCCACTTAAAACTTCCAAAATGGATTGATGAGAGGAAATAGGGTCTCTAATCATATCAACATAAAGTTTACAGAAAGATGAATATAAAATAACATCCCCTAACATAACAAAGAGGAGATTAAAAGAAGTTACATAAAGTAGAGTACTTAAAAAGAGATAGGTTGGATCTCTTACAAAAATTCGGCAGCCTAACAGCGCCACTCAAAACATCCAAAATGGATTGATGAGAGAGAATAGGGTCTCTCATCATATGAACATAAAAATTACTGTAAGAGTAATATAAAATAATATCCCAATAACAATAAATATGAGCTTTAACAGGAATGACATAAAAGAGTGTACTTTAAAAGAAAGAGAGGAGTCGGATCCCTTACCTCAAGTCCAACTTGTCTTGTTCGTTTATTTATATTCCTGAATAATAAACTTCGGTCAATTTATAATTTCTTAAGTACCTCCTATAAATATTATTATTCAGTTCATACCACATATTTTAATGTTATAATAATTGTTTAATAATATGAGTTCATATCAGACGTTTTTGTCGATGTTTGGTACATGAGTCAAAAATTGAACTTGTTGGAAAATAATTTTCCATGTAGTTATAGGTACATCATATCCAGAATAGTATTGATGTTTTAAATATCATATATATCCTTTATATATTCATTTTATACTATTCTATAGCATTTGGAGATAATAATTAAAAGCACCATTCATGGAGACGGTAGGCCGTACATACGCATGAACGCTACTTTCATTTTTTTTCGTATTAATGGAATTAAAAAAAAGATATATATATATATGTGTGTGATAATTCCAGAATGATATCCATAATTTAGATGTAATATATTACATATATATCCATTATATATATGTACTTATAATAGTACATAACATTTTGAGATAAGAAATGAAATGTACCGTTCATGGAGACGGTAAGCCATACGTACGCATGAACGCTACTTCCACTTCTATTTCATATTTAGTGGAATTAAAACATAATGATACATAATATTATTATAATTCCATTATGGTATCATATATAATATCATTAAATATATCCTTTATACGTACCACATATAGTATTAACGAATCAAATCACTTTGAGGGGGCGGTAGTCTGCACTTCCTTAAATGAAGATATCGTGTTTACCCATAATGGAAACCATAAAGGTATGCCCAAAATGAAAAATACAGAAGCTTAAGGAAAAAATAAACATATTATATATCATATATAAATATAGTTTCATCTTAATGGCCACCTTTGAAGGTGTTAAAATAATGTTGAACAATCAGCGTTTCGTGAGGCAGAAATTCACCATCCACAGAAACAGTATGTTCTTTAACCATTTGATGTAGTTGTGTGTAATTGTAGCTCGAATGATTCTTATAACAACATACTAGTATATTGAAGATACTTTAGTTGTTACAAAAGAAAAGAATAAAAAGATTTTAGGGGGTTGGTGAAGCAAAATAAAACAAATAAACACAAGTGAAGACATTACCTTAAAATCGGGTAACTCCCTTTGGTTTGACCTCAAAGGCTTCCTTGGGAAGACTTCTGCCCAAAGTGAGGTTTCAAAGAGTTAGAGAGGGATGTGGAGAGATAAAATGGGCAGGGTTTTTCCGAGCCAAAGGCATTGGAAGTGTTGGTAATGAGGTAGAGGTGGGGGCCTTTTATAAGAGGAGAGGAGGGGCACTCTTGGAAAGTAAAGAAATGTAACTTTATTATAGAATGAGTATCGAATTTTAATGGTCCCACATTGATTTTTTTCAAGGATAAGGTGATAAGGGTTCTAAATCCACCCATAAAATAGGTTTTGGACATGGTTAGGTCTTATATTTTACATTATCTTTCCACTTTAGTTAAATCGTTAAATAATGAGGTCATCACTGCATCATCATGATGTCCTAAATTATTTACTTTATTTAATGACTAAAAATTATAAAAAAATACTATGATGTAGGAAAATATTTTTAGCTTTACATTTATTATTTTTAGTCAAAAATCTAACTTGTATAACCCCATGTGAAAATTGTTTTAGTAAAACATCTCCTGTTTGTGTCATTTTTACATTAACATTAAATAAAAAGATATTTATGTCATTTTCCAACCAAAGTGGCTCCATGGGGTCCCCAAGTTTACCCATGGATTGTCTTGGTCGTCCATGACACATCCAATGAGTGTAGGACATGTTTCTAGATCATCTCATATTATTAAAACATTATTTTCACCTTATATTACACTAATTACCTCTAATCGCGATTAAAAACTTAAAAGTTACTATTCAGCAAAAAATTATTCTAATTCCATTGAACCACATTTTAATTCTTAATAAAAACCATGTATGTTGGACTTTTGAAATTCAAAACACAAAGATGGAAAAATTTCATTTAAACATAAAAATCAGTTTTTATAAGTACCACTTAGTGGTTTCACTATTCATCAAAAATTGATGTTTTTCAGAAAATTACCAAAAGTTCACCCTAAGCTATACTTGATATTCAGAATTCAAAAATGATGTCTATTTTAAAAAATTCAAAACATATAAGTTGAATTAATTAATTTAATAACTAATTCCTGCTGTCAAAACAAATAGCGTGTTTTTATGAAACAATAAGTATCAAAAGATTGACACTAGTTTAAGTCCGATTTCAAAGTGAATTTAATTCCAATGACCACGATTAGATTAAATGGTAAAAATATATTATAATTTCACTTTAAAACCAATTCAAAAGATAATCTAATCATATAAATAAATTAGAATAAAAAGATTTTTTGAATTAAAATACAAAATTTTCACTATTCATTAAAAATTTAACTTTTTCGGAAAAATACCAAAAATTTACACAAAGTAAATTTTGATATACCGATTCTAAAGAAGAATTTTATTTTGTCAAATATAACACATAAAAGTTTCAAAAATTGGATTTAAGAGAGGTTCTCCATCAAAAGGCGGTTAATCGACCTTTTAAAGAATACTGGAATGTTTACGCTTAAAATTGGATTTATTCGCATTTTTAATCCTATAACATTTATTGTAAAAAGTAAAAATATTTGACAAACATATATAATAATTTTTTATTTAGTTCTGTTCATTCCCGCCATTACAACGGCTAGGCCTTAACTACCATTTAAAATAATATTATTTTATTATTAGAGTGGAACGTAAGATTCCCAAGAAACTCATTGTTGCGTATTGGGTACGCCATCGTGCATAGCGTCCTCTTTAAAGTAATTTTAATATTTTATTCACAAATATATTTTAATGTGAAAATTTCATACTCTTTATTTACCTGGGGTGTTACATCCTTCCCCCCTTTTGGGAATTGCGTCCTCGCAATTTTAAAATTGGGCTTGAAAACTTCATTGAAAATCCCACATCAGAACAAGAGTCAGTAAAACAATCACTTTAAAATAAAGATAGATAAGTACAAAGGTCACCCGAGTTAACCTATACTATGATTCCATGTATGAATATATGTACATGGAGGAAAAAACAAAGGGTCATGTTCTGATGGAGAGTGATAAAAAACATGTTTAAGAGAAAGTTAACCTCAAGAAAATCAAAAAGTTGTCATGGGTTAAACGGTATTCAATTCCCCAGTAGGAAAAGTTAGTAGAAAACATTTTTGTTTTAAGTTAATTTTTATTGAGGAATTTATTCATAAGTAAACATAATTACTTATCATGTTGACTTTCATCTTTTATTAGATTTCTTACACAAACTCATATTTTCTCCAAAAGACGAGTATTTAGGAAGACTTGTTCACTATAATCAACTTCTAGAGAATCACCTAATCCACAAAAGAAAACTATATACTTCCCATGTCTTTATATTTTAACCAAAACCAAAACCAAAAAGGTTAGTACAAGATCAGATAATCCAAAAAAGGATAACCCTTTATAAAAATAAAATCTATTCTTAATCTCCAAAATTTGTCCAACAAAACACAAAGTTCAACGAGGACCATTCGATAAAAAAATTTTCCATAAAATTCATCAAAGTAAACCAAACTATGATTGAAACCCAAATATTTGAAGGATTTAGTCACATAGTCTTCCAAGTAAAATCGTAACATTTATCTCCAAAGAACATCAGTTTCTCTTAAAGTCTCGTATTGAAAATTTATTAACCTAATCACATATCCTCCATGATAGGTTAATAAATTTCCATAGATAACCCAAAATCAACTAACTCTTAATTAATAAAATCATCTAACTAAAAATAATCAATCTAACTAACCTGGGACTTCATGTAGTCTAGTGGTAGAAGATAAATACTAGTCGCACTTTGGTTGTGGGTTCGATTCCCGCAGCTTTGTCCGACGGGACAGGTTGTCACACGGTCTGTGTGTTGTCCTTTTTCCAAAACTATATAATTCTTACAACATTCCCCAAAATGAGATAAAATCTTCAAAAATGATCATAACATATTTTAACCTCATGTTTATCTCATGCCTTTCATTTTCCATCATAATATATAATAACCCATAATTACCACAAAAATAAGGATCATATAAACTCTAATGGTTACCTTTATAATTATTACCAGAAATTCCACATCAATTGGTCATCTCGTACATGATGCATTACAGATCATACCAAGGTTCAAGTGGTTGATCATGACTCCTTAATAGTTGGTTTAGAACAACCATGAGTTTCCTCATTGAATCCCCCATTTTATCTAGTATCTTAATCAGAGAACCACTACAGTTTCCTTCAAACCTGTTGTCTCTTTGGTGCCTTCTAGATCCATCCATTCACTAAAAACAGAAATGTCATTGTGAGTATAACAACAAAACCATCATGTACTAATGAGGAAGGTAAACACTAATATATACTTACTCATTCACTTTATCTAAAACTAGGACTCTTTCTGAAATCCTAACCATTGTGGTAATGTCACTTGTGCTTAGAGAATACCCTAACCTCTAAAGGTATCTAAACCGACCATTGATACCAACTATAAGGCCCCAGCCTTAAAACTTAATTAATCTTGAGTTATTACAAGATTACACATTGAGGATGTTTTCAGTTTTAGAGTTTTAGAGAATTAGATCATAAAACTTCCATTACATTCCACATTTAAACAAAGTGGTTACATAATGATAGTATTCATTTTTTCCCATCAACGTAATTGTATTTAAAATAACACATGGATTCTTTCTTGACACTTCCTTGACACTATCATCAGATCATGTACCTTTCCCTTGACCTATGAAAAACATTTCAAAAAAACATGGGATGAGCATAAAAAGCTCAGTAAGGGTTATAGAAAATATGGAAAGGAAACATGAGTACATGTAAACATAAGAATGAAATCATACTTTACCCATAAAAGATAAGCACATTAACATACCTCATTAAATCATGAATAAATCACAGAAATCATAAGACATAAAGGTAACTTGAGGCATTAATAACATTCTTACATAGAGAGTAACCCTCTTGGTTACGTTTGGAATACCCACCACAGTATATTCCCTAAATCTCTTCGGAGAAACCTTAATGTTTCACTCCTTCGTCTTACCCAATGCATTGGAGAGCTATATCGGGCTCACCCGCCGTTAGTTTATCACGGAACCACCCGTCTTCATAACAATGCCCAAGAACCATAACATAATCGTACCAAATAATACATGCATAATGGAAACATAACATTTCCACATTTCAATCACAAGATATCAATAAAACACATTGATATAAAAAAAACCTTATGAAAACCGTTTTCAATACAAAAATAAAAGAAAAGTAAAACATGGTATTTATTTTTCTTTTAAAAAGAAGGTATGGATTGTAGAGGAAGCCGAAACTCAAATAATGGTCACGGTGGTGGAGAAGTCATTGTCGGCGCATACGTATGAAAAAAACATTCCCTTTTGTCGTTTTGTAAAACACATCATATAAAAAGATTCCTTTTGGATAAATGTAAAAGTCAGAGGGGTTTATACACCGTATAAAATAATGTTGTGTATAAAACAAAATATGTCTCAGTGAAAGGAGATTGAGACGAAGTCCCTTACAAAGGCGGTATTCTTGGTTTAAGGATAAATCAATTACATAATTATGTGTGACAAACAGATACACCAAATATAAGTGGATATTAAGTGTAAAACAATCAAATTATATTAACACATATTCATAGAACGACATATTCAAGGACTACATGTTTATCCCAATGAATCAAATTTGGGATAAGAAGTTCCCTTGCAAAAATTTTACAGCCTAACGGCATCACTAAAAAATTCAGAAAATGAGTTGATGAGAGATAAAAAGGGTATCTCATCACATGGACATAAAATATAAATCAATAAGGATATATAAGGACATATCCCAACATAATAGTATGTGAATTAAAAGACATAACAGAAGAAGTCTTTTAAAAAGAGGAGGGTGAAAGGTTCCCTTACCGACATGGGTATCTTTCGAAACATACGCCCTGTGAAAGAAGGAAAATACAACATTGATGTAAATACTCATAAATGAAAGTATATTACACAATGAGTAAAATAATGGGCAGTACATACACCACTCAATGAAAATTGTGGAAAATGTAGCATAAATCTCACAGGAATAAAAGTGAGATGAAAAATCTCTTACGAAGACTCGGCAGCCTAACGACGCCACTTAAAACTTCCAAAATGGATTGATGAGAGGAAATAGGGTCTCTCATCACATCAACATAAAGTTTACAGAAATAAGAATATAAAAGAACATCCCCCAACATAACAAATAGGATCTTAAAAGAAGTTACATAAAGGAGTGTACTTAAAAAAAGAAAGAGAGAGGTTGGATCTCTTAGGAATATTCGGCAGCCTAACAGCGCCACTCAAAACTTCCAAAATGGATTGATGAGAGAGAATAGGTTCTCTATTCATATGAACATAAAAATTACAGTAATATTAATATAAAATAATATCCCAATAACAGGAAAGATGAGATTTAATAGGAATGACATAAAAGATTGTACATTAAAAGAAAGAGTGGAGTCGGATCCCTTACCTCAAGTCCAACTTGCCTTATTCGTTTCTTTATATTCCTGAATAATAAACTTTGGTAAATTTATAATTTCTTAAGGACCTCCTATAAATATTAGTATTCATTTCATATCACATATTTTAATGTTATAATAATTGTTTAATAATATGATTTCATATCAGACGTTTTTGTCGATGTTTGGTACATGAGTCAAAAATTGAACTTGTTGGAAAATAATTTTCCATGTAGTTATAGGTAAATCATATCCAGAATAGTATTTATGTTTTAAATATCATATATATCCATTATATATTCATTTTATACTATTCCAAAGCAATTAGAGATAATAATTAAAAGCACCGTTCATGGAGACGGTAGGCCGTACGTACGCATCAACGCTACTTTCATTTTTTTGTCATATTAATGGAATTAAAAAAATGAGATATATATATATATGTTATAATTCCATAATGATATCCATAATTTATATGTAATATATTACATATATATCCATTATATATATGTACTTATAATAGTACATAACATTTTGAGATAAGAAATGAAATGTACCATTCATGGAGACGGTAAGCCGTACATACGCATGAACGCTACTTCTATTTCTATTTCATATTTAATGGAATTAAAACATAATGATACATAATATTATTTTAATTACATTATTTTATCATATATAATATCATTAAATATATCCTTTATACGTACCACATATGGTATTAACGAATCAAATCACTTTGAGGGGGCGGTAGTCCGCACTTCCTTAAATGAAGATACCACGTTTACCCATAATGGAAACCATAAAGGTATGCCCAAAATGAAAAATAAATAAGATTAATGAAAACATAAACATATTATATATCATATATAAATATATTGTCATATTAATGGCCACCTTTGAAGGTGTTAAAAGAATGTTGAACAATCATCGTTTCGTGAGGCAGAAATTCCCCATCCATAGAAACATTATGTTCTTTAACCATTTGATGTAGTTGTGTGTAAGTGTAGCTTGAATGATTCTTATAAAAACATCCTAGTATATTGGATATACTGGATTTGTTACAAAATAAAATAATAAAAAGCTTTTAGGGGGTTGGAGAAGCAAAATAAAACAAATAAACACAAGTGAAGACAATACCTTAAAATCGGGTAACTCCCTTTGGTTTGAGCTCAAAGGATTCTTTGGGAAGACTTCTGCCCAAAGTGAGGCTTCAAGGTGTTAGAGAGGGATGTGTAGAGACAAAATGGTCTGGGTTTGGCCGATCCAAAGGCATTTTAAGTGTGGGTAAGGAGGTAGAGGTCGAGGCCTTTTATAAGAGGAGAGGAGGGGCACTCTTGGAAAGTAATGAAATGTTACTTTATTTTAGAATGAGTTTCGAATTCTAATGGTCCCAAATTGCTGTTTTGCGAGGATAAGGTGATAAGGGTTCTAAATACACCCATAAAATAGGTTTTGGACATGTTTAGTTCTTATATTTTACATTATCTTTCCACTTTATTTAAATCGTTAAATAATGAGGTCATCACTGCATCATCATGATGTCATATATAATTTAATTTATTTAATGTCTAAAAATTTTAAAAAAAATACTATGATGTAGGAAATCTTTTTAGCTTTCCATTTATTATATATAATCAAAAATCTGACTTGTATAACCCCATGTAAAAATTGTTTTAGTAAAACATCTCATGTTTGTGTCATTTTTACATTAACATTAAATAAAAAGATATTTAGGTCATTTTCCAACCAAAGTGGCTCCATGCGGTCCCCAAGATGACCCATCGATTTTCTTCGTCGGACATGACACATCCAATGAGGGTGGAACATGTGTCTAGCTCATCTCATATTATTAAAACATTATTTTCACCTTATATTACACTAATTACCTCTAATTGCGATTAAAACCTTAAAAGTTAGTATTCACCAAAAAATTATTTTAATTCCATTGAACCACATTTTACTTCTTAATGAAAACCATGTATGTCGGATTTTTGAAATTCAAAACACAAATATGGTAATATTTCATTGAAACGGAAAAATCAGTTTTTATAAGTACCACTTAGTGGTTTCACTATTTATTAAAAATTTAGGTTTTTTAGAAAATTACCAAAAGTTCACCCTAATCTATATTTGATATTCCAAATTCAAAAATGATGTCTATTTTACAAAATTCAAAACATATAAGTTGCATTAGTTAATTTAATAATTAATTCCCGCTGTCAAAACAAATAGCGTGTTTTTATGAAACAATAAGTATCAAAAGATTGACACTAGTTTAAGTCTGATTTCAAAGTGAGTTTAATTATAATGACCACAATTGGATTAAATGGTAAAAATATATTCTAATTTCAGTTTAAAACCAATTCAAAAGATAATATAATCATATAAATAAATTAGAATAAAAAGAGGTTTTGAAATAAAATACAACATTTTTCACTATTCATTAAAAATTGAAATTTTTCGGAAAAATACCAAAAATTTACACAAAGTAAATTTTGATGTCCGGATTCTAAAGAAGAATTTTATTTTGTCAAATATAACACATAAAATTGTCAAAAAGTGGATTTAAGGGAGGTTTTCCATCAAAAGGCAGTTAATTGACCTTTTAAAGAATACTGAAATGTTTACGCTTAAAATTGGATTCATTCGCATTTTTAATCCTATAACATTTATTGTAAAAAGTAAAAATATTTGACAAACATATATAATCATTTTTTAGTTAGTTCTATTCATCCCACCATTACAACGGCTAGGCATTAGCTACCATTTAAAATAATATTATTTTATTATTAGAGTGCAATGTAAGATTCCCAAGAAACTCATTATTGCGTATTGGGTACGCCATTGTGCATAGAGTCCCCTTTAATGTAATATTAATATTTTATTCACAAATATGGATAAATGTGAAAATGTCATACTCTTTATTTACCTAGGGTATTACACTCTTGTACTGAACTAGAATGATCCTGAAACTCTCTCTACATTTTCATCATCGTTAATCCCATGAAAATTGTAGAAGATGTCATCTAAAAATTCATAGGTTCTTTTATAATATTTTTTATATCATTATTATTTAAGTTAATTGTTAGATTTATTTTGTTATGTAATTCTTAAAATAAATTAATAATTCTTAAAAAATGTTAATAAATATATTAAACAAATTTCAAATATGGTTATAATGAATTTATTCATTTACAATTTATATAAATTTTATTCAAATTTATTTTAAATTAATAATGTTGAAATTATCTTAGAAATAATTATTTATAATTTTCTAAACAAGTTATAATTGTTAGGGAATAATAAAAAATAATTTTTTTAATATAGTATTTTTGTGACATTACCAAGACATAATTACAAAAAAAAATTATTAAAATTATGAAATGAATAAGTTATGGACTTATAATTAAAATATTTTACAAAAAAATATTTCAAAACATGATAGTTTTAAATTATTTCCTGATAAATATAAAAATAATTATCAGAGTTAACATAGTGTCTGTGCAGCATTAGAAAAGTCAAGTTTCGTTTTTTATAAATAATAAATGAGTAAAAATAAATTATTTTCACAAATTATTTATTAATTATTATGTGTAATTTTTTATTCTGTTATTTTCCGATTTTAGATTTATATAACACAAATATTATCCAACTGCATTTGCAATGCTTGCATACGGTGAGACAAGTCAAATTAAAAAATTAATAAAGTTTTATTCACCTATATATGAGTAATTATAAGTAATTAATTATTATAAAAGATCATATTTAACTTATTTTTTTAATATTTTAATTTTTATTCTATTTTTATATATGAAATTATGAACATTAGTGCTGATTTAATGTGGGGGCAGTGATAGTGCAAGCATAAAAAATCAATAAAATGATTTTAATAAAATTTATAATAACTATTAAATAACATAAAAACTATGATAAATTTTATTTATTGGTTATATCTTGACCATTTTTGTCCAAGGGTCGAATTAATGACCATTTAGAGAAAATTTGATATTATTAATACCCTTTATAATATTTTATTGAAAAGGTAGTCAAGTTGTTCACAATAAAATTTTTAATTCGTATAAAATTTTAATGTATGGTTTTCCAAAAGTTTAATTTAGAAATTAATGGTCATAATGATATTAGTAAATTTATATTATTCATGGAAATTTACTTTTAATGTTTAGGGGAAAAATAATTAAGTTAATGGCTTCAACAGTGATTATGCAATAATTAATTTTGTTAATTAATAAGACAAATTAATGATATTAAAACACTAAAATAAATTTCATTTTCCATTTTTTAAGGAAATTAATGAATTTTCCATGTGAATTTGATATTTCTATGATATAATAAAACAATTGGTTTCATTTTTGGAATTTTTTTGTTGTTTTATGTTCATAGTTATAAATAGTGTTTAATTTGACATAAATTATTTTTCATGAATAAAACATTTTATTAATTATTTAAAAATCACAAAAAAACACGATGAAGGTGAAATATGATAATATTTTGTAGAAAATATTATTTATTTTGATTTTTAGGGATTTTTTATATTCTTAAACCCTATATATACTTATTGTATTTTAATACTTTTAATAATTCATAAATTTCCTCACACCATAATTATAAAAGAGACTCATTCCTTCACATAATTTCATCACCTTAAGCTACCATGCTTGACAATAATCTCTAGAACAATCTCCTCCACATCCAACCCCATATTCTAGAAGTCATAGTTTATGAAGAAACCCATCTTTTTTTGTCTTAAGGTGTTAAGAAAAGTGATTTTTTGGATGAAGATGAAGATAAATAAAATTGTATGGTGGGTCAGAATCGAGGTAAAGGGACAGTTTTGAAAAATATTTTCTTATTATAGAATCTTATATTTTTAAGTAAATATTTTATTTCAATTACTAATTTTATATATGTCCATAATCTACAATTTTTATTAACATTTTATGTAATTTATATAATGTTTAGTTTTAATTTCAAAGCATTAATGTTCATGTCTTTTACTATAAGTAGTTATTTTCGTTAAAATTAATTTCTCCCAAGAATTATATTTTTAAAATACTATAGGTAATTAAATTATTTTCTTATATGAAAATAATTTAATAATTTTGTTTAATTTTTTTTGGGTTATGAGTGAGAAGTGAAGGACTATTCAATATGTTCTATTATTATTATGGCACAAGATTATCGAATTATTAGTTATTCTATAGGGAGTGAACACATTACCTCAATGTGATTTTTCCCACATGTGATATAGATAAGTATCCTTATGGTTGTCTTATAGATTGCTGACTATCATAATTAATCCATTAAATTTTTTATTTTAAAATGGAGAAATCCAAAGTATTATTTCAAATGAATTATTATTTTAATTATATGTTGTTTTTAATGTAATATATACTATTTACAGATATCTACAAAATAATGAAAGAAATTTTCTAAATATATTTTTTTCTAATAATTTATGTGATAATTTTTTTCAAATAGTTTTCTAGTTTCGAAGAATGGTATATCCAAAACATTTTAATACCCTATACTAGGAAAATTAATGTTCACTCTATGTTTTAAATTAATTTTCCACAGGTTTGGTAGAATTATCTAAAGGAATTTTCTTCACATATGGAGTTAAAAAAATAAAGAAATTTAGTTATTTTTTTTATGATGGTTAATTTTTAATTTATATTTCTAATTATCCAAAACCTAGACTGGAAACGATCTTCTGTTATATAATGTACTCTGTATTTTTTAATTTATTTTTTACTATAAAAAATAAATAGCATATTTTAGTACTAAATCGAGAAGTGCAGGTTCGGGACGTTACATTTGGTATTAGAGGAATGGTCATGAATATTTTGAAAATTATGTTTTGTCATTTAAAAAATATTCTATGTAAATAAATTCACTTATAAGTTCTATATTTTCTTAATTTTGAAGATTGAAATTTGGAATATTATGCATGACGAAAGAATTGTGAGGGTGCAATTCATTCAGGGGGAATATAACATATCATGTAATATTTTATGATTTTTTTTAAAATTAGTGTTATTTAATTAATTTGTTAAATTAATTATATTATGTAATTATTAAAATAAATAAAAAAAAATTAACAAAAGGTAAATAACTTCATTAAAATAATTTTTTATATGGTAATATTTTAAGGAATACTTTTAAAATATTAAAATTTTAATTTGAAAAAAAATCATTTTTGAATTCATCTTGTTGAAATTTTCTTAGTATGATGTTTTGAAAATTTTATGAAAAAGTTTTAATTTTTAGTGAATTGAAAAAATATATTGTTTTTATAAAATACATTATTTTTGTGACATTGTCCAAACATAATTGTGATGTAAAATTTAGTAAACATGTTGAATGAATAAAATAAGAAATTTTTATAAAAAAATTTTACAATAAATAATTCAAAACATGTAATTGATAATTTCTTTCATGATACGTATAAAAATCATTAGCAGTTCTAATGTAGTGCCTGTGTAGTGTTAGAAAAGTGAAATTTGGTTATTGATAGACAATAAATGAGTACAAACAATTGTTTTCAAGACTTATTTATTAATTATTATTTATAATTGATGTTTTTTACATTAGTTTCTAATTTTTCAGTTATAGAACATGAATGATATCCACATGCATGTGTAATGATTGCACAAGGAAGGAAAAGACAAATTAACAAATTAATGAAGTTTAATGGACATGGATATGAGTAATTGTAATTAATGAATGAATATAAAAGATAATATCGAACATTATTAATTTTTTAGGATATAAATTTGTTTTATATTTTAATATATGAAATATTTAAACTTAATTATCTTTCAATGTAGATTCAATTCTTTTTCAAGTAGAATAAAAATCAATAAAATTATTTTAATTAAAATTTTAAGAACTATTAAATAGCCCAAAAATTGACTGAATCTATTTTATTTGTTATATATGAACCATGTTTTTCCAAATTTCAAATTAATGACTACTTAGATCAAAATTTATATGATTAATACCATTTATAATAAATTATTTAAAATTAAGTCAAATTATTCACACTATAGTTAAAATTAGTTTGATTTTTTAATATATGATTTTTGAGATGTTTTTTAGAAAATAAGTTGTCATTTTGAAACTATACATGACTTATTATACTTAATTAATGAATATAAATGATAATATTGATCCTAATTTATTTATTTTTAATATAGTAATTTTTATTTAATTTTAATATATGAAATAGGTAACTTCAGTTCTTATGAAATATTGATTCAGCGCATGTAAAAGCATAAGATAATCATTAAAATGATTTCAATTAAAATTATAAGATCTATTAAATCAAATATATACTACTCTAAATATGATTTATTTGGTAATATCTCTACCATTTTTGTCCAAGGGTAAAATTAATGACCATTTGGGGAAAATTTGATATGATTAAGGCCCTTTATAATATTTTGTTTGAAAGAAAGTCAAATTATTCAGAATATAATTTTTAATTAGTATAATATTTTAATATATGGTTTTCCATAAGTTCAATTTTAAAATAAATGTTCATATAGATTATAATAAACGTATCTTATTTATGATATTATTTTAAATTTTTCTTGTACAAATAATTACATTAATCGTTTAAAAATGATGATGTTGTAATTATTCCGTTAATGAATAAAAATACTAATTATATTAAAAATAATAAAATAAATTTCATTTGATATTTTTAATAAAATTCAGGAATTATCTTGGTGAATATGATATTTCTAGTGTATAATAAAAAATTGGATAGAAATTTGAAATGTTTTTTTGTTTTAATGTCATATTTATGAATAGTTTTTAATTTGAAAAAAATTATTTTTCATGAATAAAATATTTTATTAAATTATATAAAAATCACAAAAAAAGAATGAATAAGAAAAAATATGATAATATTATATCTAAAATGTGATCCAATGTGATTTTTAGGCATTTTTATATTCATGTACCATATATAGGGTAATTATATTTCAACATTTAATATAATTCCAAATTAGTCTCAGACCACAATTATAAAAAGAGACTCATTACTTCTCTGAATTACATCACCATAAGCCATAATTATTGACTATACGCTATCAAATTATCTCCTACACATCCACCCCATATTCTAGTGGTCCTAGATTAGGCTGACCTCCATCTTTTGTGGTCTTAAGGTGTTAAAAACGATTTTTGGAAGCAAAGGAAGATAATGAAACCTATGTGGTGAGTTGGACTCAATGTAACGAGACTATTTTGGAAAATAAATTCTTATTATATAATCATATATTTTCAAGTAAATAATTTATTTTAATGCATGATTGTATATGTGGTATCGTCTATACTTTTTATTGAAATTTTATTCATTTTATATAAGCTTTTGTTTTAATTTGAAAATTTTTATGTTCATGTCTTTTAAATGAAAGTAATACTTTTCGAAAAAATTAATTTCTCATAAAAATGATATTTTTTTAATATTATAGGTTATGAAGTTAATTTATTCTATGAAAATAATGTATGTACATTATTTTGATTTTTTTTGGTCATGAGTGAGAAATAAAGGACCACTTAAAATGTTTTCTTAAAATTAAGGCATTATATTCTCGAGTTATAATTTACAGTTTCAGGAGTGAACTCATGACCTCGATGGGATTTTTTTTTGAAATTTGATACAAATATTTGTCCTTAATTTTTTCTTATGGCTCGTTAAATTTCATGATTAAATGGAAAAATAATTATTTTTAAATGGGGAAATCCGAAGAAATATTTCAAAATAATTATTATTTTGATTATATTTGGTTTTGAATGTAATATAAACAATTTAAGGTTTTTATGAAATATTTGAAAACACTTTTATAAATATTTTTTATTAAATAATTAATTTTATAACTTTTTCAAAATAGATTTATAGTATTAGAATAAAGTTATTTCCAAAACATTTAAATCTTCTTTATTGGGAAAATTAAAGCTCACCCTATGTTTTGAATTAATTTTCCACAGGTTTAGTAGAATTATTCGAAGGAAATGGGTTCACATATAATGTTTAAAACAAGAATAAATTTTGTTATTTTATCTTATTTTTTTATATCTTGGATAATTTTTAATGTATATGCCTAATTATCCAAAACCTATACCAAAAAACTTACTCACTTTTATAATGTATTGGATATTTTTCAATTAATTTTTAACTATAAAAATGTAAAAAAATGTTTTATTACTGAATCTATAAGTGTAGGTTCAGGCCATTACATATATATTAGATTAACAGTCTAGAAAATTTTAGTGATTTCATGTTTTTTCTTAAAAAATCTTCTATCTAATTAAATTCCATTATAAGTTCTAGCTTTTCATAATTATTGAATATTGAAATTTGGAATTTTAAGTATGATTAATGAATTGTTAGGGCTCAAATCATTTACGGGTGGGGAATTGTTACATCGCAGGTACTTGTAAAATATTTCATTTTAATATTAGTGTTATTTAATTAAATTATAAAATTCATTATGTTATGTAATTGTTAAAACAAATAAATAATTTTGTTCAAAAAGTAAATATCTTTTTTAAAATAATTTTTTATATGGTTATATTTAAATGATTATTTTTCAAATTATATAATTTTAATTTGGAAAAAATAACTTCATTTTTAAATTCAACATGGTGAAATTAACTTATTATGATGATTTGAGAATATTTTTAAAAAGTGTAAATTTTTTGTGAATGGTAAAAATACTATTTTTTCAAAAATATAGTATTTATGTGACAAGGTCCAAACATAATAATGTTGTAAAATTTATTAATATTATTTAATAAATAAACAATTAAATTATTATAAAAATATACTATAATAAATAATTCATAACATAAATTTATAGTTTTATTCTTGATAAGTACAAAAATAACTGTCATTGCTAAAGGAGTGCTTGCACAACGTTGGAAAAGTGAAATTTGGTTCCAGATAGATAATAATTGAGTACAAAAAATTATTTTCAAGACTTATTTATTAATTTTTTTATACTTGTTTTCTTAACTATTATTTTCTAATTTTTGAGTTATATAACCTGAATCTTATACAAATTCATATGTAATTCTTACATAAGGAATGAAATGAAAAATATACAAATTATTAAGTTGTCTTCACAGGGATATGATTAATTATAGTTAATGAATGAATATAAAATAAAAAATTGCACTTAATTTATTTATATTTATGTTATCAATTTATTTTTAATTTTTATATATGAAATATTTAACTTTAATGCTTTTGAAATTCTTATATAGTGCTTGTACAAGCAGAGTCAAAATCAATAAAATGATTTTAATTAAAATTATAAGAACAATTAAATGGCCCAAATAGTAAAATTATTATTATTTATTTGTTATATATCAATCATGTTTTCCAGAGGATCAAATTAATGACCACTTTGAGATATACGTATATGATTAAGACCCTTTTTAATATTTTATTTAAAAGGAAGTCAATTTATTCATACTGTAGTTTTAAATTAGTATTATATTTTAGTGTATAGTTTTCTAGGTGTTTTTTATAAAACATATTTTCATTTTAAAGATAATAATTGTATAGTCTTCAAGTAAATTTATTTTTTATTTTTTGAGAATAAATAATTACTTCAATGGCTTGTATGATGATGATGCAGTAATTATTCTATTAATGAATACATTAAATTAATGATATTAAAAATAACAAAATAAATGAAATTTGATATGTTTAACATAATTACTGAAATATATAGGTGAATTTGATAATTATAAGATATATAAATAATTGGTTTCGAATGTGAAATTTTTTTGACGTTTTAAAGTCATAGTTATGAATAGTGTGTTAATTTGGAAAAAAATATTTTTCTTGAATAAAATATTTAATTAAATTATTAAAAAATCAAAAAGAATCGGAATAAGGACAACTTTGATAATATTCTATCCAAAATGTGATATCCTATGATTTTTAGTCCCTTTGAAACTCTTTAATCTAATATTAGGGTTATTATATTTTAATATTTTTTATAATTCTTAACTTGTTGATGAACTTATTTATAAAAATATACTCATTAATTGATTAATTTCATCACCTTAAGCAATATTTATTGACTGTCCTATGTGAAATTATCTTCTCTGCTTCTATCCCCACCTTCTAGATGTTTTAGTCTTGGAAAAACAACATCTTTTCTGGCCTGAAGGTGTTAAGGAAAGGGGTTTTTTTGAAGAAGATGAAGATAATCATACTTATGTGATGAGTCAGATACAAGGTGAAATGATTTTTTTGATTGAATTGTTTTTATTATATAATATTATATTTTCATGTAAATATTATATTTTCATTGATGATTTTAAATATTTTCATCTTCTATTATTTTTATTGACATATTATTCATTCTAAATAATGATTTGATTTAATTTAAAAGCTTTTATGTTGTTGTATTTTAAATGCTTGTAATTATTTTTTACAAAATTTATTTATCCTAAAAATGATATTTTTTCAAGATTAAATGTTATTGAATTATTTTTTCTATGAAAAAAATTATTTATTATTTTGAATTATTTTTTAAGTTATGAGTGAGAAAGGAAAACCCATTTAAAATGCTTTTTTATTTATAGAACTACGGTATCGAATGATGTTTTATGTTATTAGGAGGGGACCATAGCTTCAAGGGGATACAATCCCACATGTGATACCATTACATATCCTTCTGTTTTTCCTATGTCTTACTCAGTATTATGATTAATCTATAAAAAGTATAATTTTCAAATGGAAAAATCTAAAGTATGATTTAAAAAGAATTATTATTTTGAGTATATATTGTTTTAAAATTAATAAACTATATTTAAGGATATTTAGAAATTTTTTGGAGACCATTTTATAAAAATTTATTTTATGAAATAATTTATTTGATAAATTATTTCAATGAAATTTATATTTTTCAAAGAAAGATATTTCCAAATCATTTTAAAACCCCTTGATGGGAAAACTAAAGCACACCCAATGTTTTAAATTGATATTCCACACATATGGAAAAATTGTCTAAATGTTCTCTCATTTCTTATGGAGTTCACACACATGAAAAAATTGAGTAACATTGTTTAATTTTTTGTATTGTCTGGTTAATTTTTAATTTATCTGTCTAATTCCCCAAAACCTCGACTTGAAAATACCCTCAGGTGTATAATGTACAATGTATTTTTAAATTACATTTTAATTATAAAAGAAATACAAAGCATATTTTTGTAATGATTCAAGACATAATGTTTTGGTTCATTGTAATATTTGTGACATGTACATCTTTTATACCCTATATAACTATGGAAGAGGAAAATTTCTTGGATATACTTATGTGATGTTTTTTGTAAAACCCAATCATGGTTATGAGTTAGTTTAATTAACAATAATCTTCATAGTAATAGGTGATTTCCACTTGGAGGGGATTAAGACTTAGCATGAGACTAAAACCATTATAAAATTTTATTGTGATAAATTTTCTATAATTTATTTAGTTCTCTTTATTATTATTTTTCTTCAAAAACAAATTACTGTATGTATATAGGTCATTAAACCAAACTAAACTCTGATATTTAACTATGATTGTTTTTTCATATACTGTGTTTGATATGATTAGATTAGCTTCAAAAATTACATATTTTTCAACATATTTTAATTAACCAATGATCATGATTTAGAGAAGCTTTTCAAAATTCCAAAATATAAAAATGTATTCATTTTTATTAAATTTGTTATTTTTTAAATTTGGGTAATTAGTTTTTAATTTTTTTTCAAGAGATGTTTTATTGGAAAATCAATTCACGCCTATTGATTTTTCAACTCTGAACAACACATAGGAACTAAAGTTGATGATATTTTATTAGAAAATGAAATAATGAAATTTAATAAAAGTTTAAGAACTATCCTAGTGGTATTAGAATAAATCCTCATCTGAATCTATTGATTGGAGTATATTTACTAACTAACTGGCATCAATAGAAAACAAAACTCAACCTTAGTGAAACAAATTGAGAGAATAAAATCTATAGAAATGTCAGAGTAGAAACTAGGAGTAGGTTTTAAACAAGATGAAAAAAATATATGGATGTTTTAATTGGGGTTAATAGTGGGAAGCAACTACTATAAGTGAAAAATTTTAAAATTGGGGTACTGTGTATGAAAAATAGGTCAATTAACCTAATCAATAATGATCTGAAATATTATATTGTGTATTATTATTTTCCCTATAATTATTAAAAGAAATATTTTTTGAATTTAACATGAGGTTACTAGTTTTTATTACAAAATGTATATCAAAGATGTTCACGATATTGAAAATATTAAAATCATTGGGGTTCTATTACGAGTTAATGGATGAAAATATGTAGAATTTTTCTGATTTTAATCTATCATATTAGGAATGATACCTAGAACATGGATTATTCTCCCTCACATTTTTATTTTGATCCAAGACCTCACTCAAAAATTACTTTAACATGTGGAAGGATTTGTAAATCTTGAGTTACTAACACTTGTTTGTGGCTAAATATCACATATGACATGTATATGTCACCCAAACCTGTACACACCTTCCATATTCTAAGGCGAACCATGTGAGAGCCTATTAATGTTTAATGGTTATTCCATATTATGTATGGATGAAGTGGGTGATATTCATTGAGGATTGTATCCCAAGGATAAGGACACTTATAAAGGATAAAGGGTTATGTCATTTAAAGAGATACATTTTGAAATAAATTATATACATAAATATAAATCAACATTCATGAAGTTATAAAAAATATAATAATAACATATTCACAAATGGAATTCCCATTAATTAGTAAAAAATAAGATCTCAAAATATTTTTGAGACATGGTCATTACATGAAAATAATGTTTCAGTGGGGGTTTTGAAAACTGACACGAAATAGAGGTAGTTTTTTCAATACCACCGCAAAATTTGAAGAAATTTTTTTAAAAAAAAATATATAATTAATTATTTTTTATTTATAATTGAAAATAAAATATAGTTTATTATTTATAATTTTAATTATTTATAATGTGTTAATTAGTAAATATTTATAATTATTAGTTAATAATATTTTTAAACTGAAAATAAATCTTCAATAAGTTGAAAAACAAACTTCAACATTAATTGACCGTAACTTCTGATCTTGGAGTCCATTTTAGTCCCACAACCAATCAAATCAAGGCTAATAAAATGAGATAAAACCAAGTGAGATTGTAATAATGTGATAATAAAAGGAAAAAACATATTGAAATTTCAAAAGACAAAAATGGAACTCGAACATCAAACTGTCATAAATTTTAATTCGGGTGTCCATTTGAGCTCTACCATATATCAAATTGAATCCTACGATGATATATATGCCATTTAGGTATAGTATCAACTCTGAGTATTTTACCCCAATTTATTCTACCAGAAATTCCTAGAAGACCTCTGAAATAGAGAATTTAGATGCAGACCTCGATTTCTTAAAAATTAAAATGATTATAACCATTGATCTAACTGTCTGTTCGACATGTACCACATATCAAATTGAACCTCATTTCATGATCTTCGATTTGACTAGTTATTGCGCATAAAAGAATTCATATATCAGAATTTATGGCCATTTAAGTGTTTTTAATGTTTTTAGAGGTTCTTAACGTTTTATGTTTTATATAATTATTTATTTATTTATTTTCATCAATTTATTTATTTATTTATTATTTATTTATTTATTATTTATTTATTTATTAATTATTATTTATTTAGCTATTATTTATTTACTATTTATTTATTCATCAAATTTACATATTGTTAAATTTATTTCTTTATTTAACATTAAATATGTATTTATATATTTATTTCTTATTTATTTATTAAATACACATTAATTATTAATTTATTTATAATTTATTAATTAATTAATAATTCTTTATTTATTATTTTATTATTCATTTATTATTCATTTATTTTTTATCTATTTTTTATTAGTTAATTAATTATTAATTATTAATTATTGATTATTTATTAAATATTGAACATTTAATACTAAATATTTAATATTAAATTTCTATTATTAATTATTAATTATTATATATTAATTATGAATTATGAACAATTAGTTATTATTAATTATTTTTTATTTTTTATTTTTTAATATATATATGTATATATATATTTAATCTTAAATGTTTATTATTTAATATTTATCACTTATCATTTATTATTTTTTAATTCATTTTTAATTTATAAAATATTAATTTATTATTAGTTTATCATTGATTTTTGATACATTCATTTATTTATTATTTATTATTCATTATTATTTATTATTTATTTATTTATAATATATTAGATTATTTTTTTAATTAATTTATTATTTATACATTACTTATATATTATATGTTATATATTATATATTATGTATTGTGTAATATATATTATATATTATATATTATATATTATATATTATATATTATATATTATACATTGTGTATTATATATTATATATTATATGTTATATATTATATATTATGTATTATGTATTATGTATTATATATTATGTATTGTCTGTTATCTATTATCTATTATCTATTTTATATTTTATATTTTATATTTTTTAATTTTTATTATATATTATATATTATATATTTTATATTATATATTTTATATTTTATATTTTATATTTTATAGTTTATATTTTATATTTTATATTATGTATTATGTATTATGTATTATGTATTATGTATTATGTGTTATGTGTTATGTATTATATATTATATATTTTATATTTTATATTATATATTATAAATTATATAAATTGTTTAAATTATATATTTATTATTTAGAATTCAGTATATATTATTTACAATTTTCTGTTTACAATTTTCTATTTTCTATTTTCTATTTACTATTTATGATTTAGTATTTATTTTTTACTATTTTTTATTTACCATTTATTTTCATATTATATATTTTTTATTTTTTATTCATTTATATTCTATTTATTAATTATGAATTTTTATTTACTAATTATTAATTACTAATAATTAATTAGTGAATGTTGATTAATCATTAATGATTAATAGTTATTGATTAATAATTATTTAGTGTGTATCTATTTCTTATGTGTTATTTGTTATCATAATTAATATATATATATATATAAGTATGTTAAATTCGATTTATTGACCACATGAAGAGCCTGGTGGAGTGGTAAAGTCTTTGGAGAATAAGCAAGAGGTATGAGGTTCAAATCTCACCCAACACTGAATTTCTATATATGGAATGGGCATGTACATGAACATGGACATGTGCATGGAGATGGGCATGAGCATAGTAAAAATAAATAAATAAATAAAATTAAAAAATAATTAAAAAATAATTAAAAAAATTATCAACAAATATAGCGATGGTTTAAACTTCCTATAATTATTTCTCAATACATGATTTAGAGGCGGTTTTCCAAAACCACTGAAGAATGATTTAGTGACGGTTTAAACCGCATCAAAATACAAATTTTGGCATAGTGGGTTATTTTAAAAAAAATGATTTAAATTAAAAAATAACACAACATACAATTCTAATAAAATTATTCAATATGACTTAAAAAAATAATCATCTTCTTATTTTAAGGTTCACCTTGTCTAAAATGGAGAAATTCCAATTTAAAAATATTGTTTTTATGCCATAATTAAAAAATAGCCAATTTTTCATCATAAAAATCAATCATCGAGTTTATATAAAAATAGGTCAAATTAACTTGAAAGGATACATTTAGTGAAAATTTTAGAAGATATAACTCATAGAAAAAAAATGAATTATTATTAGTTTTCATTTTAAATCCAGCCTAACCATATTTTAAAAAGACCATATCACTCCTCATACGACTTCAATAGATCAATTGAAAATTTTAACTAAATTTTTTTACAGATAAAGAACATCCATTTATAAATATATAATGTATTTACCCTTTTATAAAATCATCTAGAAACATCAAATAATGATTGGTTTATGCACATACTAATTTGAGAGATCAAAAACATGTACAAAAAATGGATAAAAATACAATATAGACACATTTGAGAATAATAGTTAATAAATGAGAGGGAAAGGGAGAGGTTGAAAAAATAGTGGCTCTATGAGAGGGGTATTAGTTGGATAATCTGAGAGATCTAGCTTAAATGACTCACATGTATTGTTCTAATTCATTGGGAAAATTAAAAACACCCAAATAAAAACTAAATATTCCAAAAAAATGAAAGGACTTCAATGAGTCATAGAATATGGGTTTTGAATGTGTTGATCATCTTAGGATTTTGAGATAGTGTGGTAGAAAATTTTTCATTTCTTGAGAGCGTGAAGGAAGTGATAAATCAGGTCCTTTATTAGGATTCTATTTAAAAGAACGTTAAGGTTATATTAACACTTTTCAAAAAAGTACAAATAAAACCCCATATTTATCATTACTAAAATATAAATCTCTAATAAATTATACTCTTTTTCAATGTTACCTTTTAGAACATATAAATATGGGTATTTTTCGGGGTAATTTAGCACAGACAAAACCAATATTTTTAGTGCTTTCAAAAAAACGCTAACGAAGATCTGTTTTGAAACCTCTTTAATTTTAGCATTAAAAACCTTTATATTTATCCGATATCTTTTTAAAGTGCTGATATAAACTATATACAATAAGTTAAAAATATTAAATGAATATATATTGAAAATGAATAAATAATAACATCGGTAAAAAAGAATAAAAATTATTAATGAATAAATAATCTTAAATGAATTAATGTTATTAATGAGTGAAATTTAATAACTAAAAATGTATAGACTTAAAAAATATTTTAAAATGAAATACCTTTATTAATAATATTAATTATTTAAAAAAATTACCAGAAAATATATATTAACATTAAATGATTACATTTTAAATATGTGCATTGAAACTATATTAAACACCCTAATTGTTAATTAATAAATATATGTAAATAAATATTAAAAAATTAGAAATTAGAGAAATATTATAAGAGTTAACCTTAAAATTTAATTCTTTATAAAGAAAAGTAAAAAAATAAGTAGCATTGTTTTTGAATACTTAATACTAAATCATGTTAAATGTTAAAGGTTAAAAAAAGTGTAAAATCTAATTATTACAAAACATGTGGATTGAAAGCATATTATAATGATGAACAAGTGTTATCATTTATATAGTTTATTAAAAAACTAAAAATTAATTGCTATTTAAATAAAAATAAATACATATTAATTATATAAATTTGACCAATATTAAAAAATAATTGTTAATAAATAGTCATGTATAAATTAATAATAAAATGGTAAAATAAAAAAAATCATTAAAATTTTTAAAATGAATAAATTACAATGATATTAAAAAATAATTAAAATTATCAACAATAAATTATATATAAAATGAATACATTTGAAGATATATTTAATATTTATATATTATATATTATGAATAAAAATATAAAAATTGAATAAAAATATCTCACTTGGTGTTATTTGAGTGGTACCCAATGGTTGTATCCCTTGTTCTTTGTGGGAACAGGTGCACTTTTGAGTCACACTAGAAGTTGACACAGTTCATATTATGCATAAGGAAATTCAAATACATTTCATATTTGAGGAACATGTGTCATGTTATGGGTCTGGATAAGACACCCCCCCCACACACTTTTTGTCAAGCGTAACTCATACACATATTTCTCACCACTCTTCCATCAAATTATTATGCAGAGCCATTAGTCTGGTTTTGTGTTACATCAAGTTGATAGTGTGGTGGGTTCCATGTTGCACTGTTATGTGGATGGCTCATAAGAGAGATGGGTCTGTTGGGAGCTATCTTAGGGTCCCCCTATATTTTAATGTTGGTTAGAGGTGTTCTTTTCCATTTTCTATTGTTCTAGTGCATCTCAACTTATTGGTTGGGGGTGATGCATCATCATCGACTAATTTCTCTATTTCATTATTTGGAAGGGGCCAATGATAAATATTTTGTTTCCTGAATTGATTTTTTCTTCACTCCATCCATTCAGGATCATGTATTTCCCATCGAGTCCTATTTCTTAAAGGCACATGTGTCTCTGTGTCTTGTTATGGGTTCCCTCTTTACCTAGTTTTCAAAAGGGGTTGGTTATTTTATGTTCAATGAAGGGGTTTTACCCTAAAAACATTTAAAATATTATTATATATTAAAAATATTATGTTAATAAATATAATTCTTAAATGAATAATAAATTTTTAATAAATCACAATGATAATTTTTTTGTGTGTTTTTTTAAAAATGCATTTATTTTTTATTTGTTTTGGTGAAATTATTGGAACAAATGTTTAATATATGTTCAATTAAACACATAAATGACATTTAATTAAAACTCTTTTACTTCCTGAAATTAGTTAATAATTTTAATTATTATTAATCTTTAATTGTACACTATTTTTCACAAAATATATGACTTATTTGATTTTAATATACATATTTTGTTTTATATAAATCATATTTAAGTAAAAAAAATTATATATATATATATATGAATATATTTATATGTTAAAAATAGAAAATATATTAAAGAATAAATATGTATAAGAACATTAAAAATAAATACATTACATAAATATTAAAGGAATAAATATTTAAAATCTATAAATTATAAAAAAAGTAAAAATTCCCAGAAATTTTTAATGAATGAATCATATTAAATGAATTCAAATTAAAAATTAGTGAAATTTAATTAAAATATGAATATATTGAAAAAATATTACAAAATGTTTTTAGTGAATTAATTATGTAAATTAAAAAAGGAATATATGTTTAAATGAAATTTGATATATATTAATTATATGTAAATTACATATGTATTAAAAAAGTAATTATTACTCTATAAATATAATATAATTTCAAATTTTTTTAAAATGAAAATGAAATTTAAATAAATTAAAAAACATTAAATAATTTAATAATGAAATAATTATTAATAAAAATGAATAATTTTAATATATATATATTATAAATATTATGTGTTAAATATAAATATATATATATATATAGAAAATGCATAAAATGTATTAATTAACAGTATATTATATAAAATATTAAATATTAAATATTAATATATAAAAATATAAAATGATAATGTGCATAATTTATATTACCTTTTCTACATTTTTATCCATAAAATTGAATTAATTTTGTACATTTATACAAGTGAAATTGAAAAAATGAAATTGACAAAAAAAATTCTTAAATTGGTAAATATTATTTAATTAATATTAAATGTTTTTAATTAAATTAATAAATAATTTTTCACTTAATATATGAAATATAAATTTATATGATTAATAATACATATTTTATATTATATAATTAATATTTAATAAAATTAAATACATTTTTTTGTATATCATTTGAAACTATATTTATCTTATTTGTCAAGTGAAAATGTATATTCAGTTATATATAAATCATATTTAGAAAAATATATTATATTTTAATTAATATAAATTTATTTATATATTATTTTTAATGATAAATATTTTTAATGGAATATACTCTTTATCATTTATTTTTATCATTGATAATGTGTGGTCTTCAAAGGTGCTTTAAAAGCACTAATAAAGGTTATCCTCCATCAGTGATTTTTTAAATATTGATAAACACTACCCTTTAGTAGAACTTGGTTTAGCAGTGCTAAAGGGTTTCTTTATTAGAAATTTTATCTTGCACTAATAAAGTTTACTACTTATTATTATAGGATTTGTAAAATTGGTGGCATATTGGTGGTAGGTTTTGGGCGGTCACCATATCATTGTTCTAAATTTCAGTCTATGAAGGGAATTTTTGGGGGGTCATGACATATCATTCCCAAATAAGCATGCTTATGCTCTATTATCTTCATCTAATTTTTAATTCCTCACAGATGATCATGAGCACCTCACCTTATGTGGGGTGGATAATTCTGTCCAACAAAACTATTTATATAAATTTATTATAATTAATATATTAATAATATATATTTAAATATCTATATTTGGTAGAGGGGATCACAAACAAAAAATACACAAACACACATGACACTTGGTGAGTAACCCACTATCTCTCCCCACAAGGAATTTCAAGTACTCACTAGAGCTTATTACAACATTAAATACAACATAAAGACCTAGAGTTAATGGTCTTGAAGACCCACATTTTAAGGCCTTGAAGTCTTGTAATTTCTCTCAATTTCCCACTCTTTTATGGGTCCCAAAATCTAATTTATTTTTTACTTTTGGAATCTAACTTCTTCTACACCAAAAGCCCATGAATTTGGACCCTTGAAATGTCACCCATTTACATGACTAGAATGCTAAATTTTTATGGTTTGAATTACATTAATCAACATATCGATCCCATGAAGCCCCATCATTTCCCACTAGTGTATTTTAGTAGCTTGTAATACCCATATTCCCACAAACAAGTCCACATCGTGTTGATAGTTCCATCCCCAACTACAATGCAATCGTCGCATACTACCATTGTCCCTACTGAGCTTCAAAACCAATTGACTATGTGAGAACTATGGAAATCTATGTAAAACCCACATTACACAGTTCGTTATGTGGTAATAGACCATTCTATACCACATCCTGGCCTAAGATAACTCCTGAGGTCACACCCAACCAGTATCATGTACCTAGTGGGTGCATGTGCACAACATGCCTTACATGGTTCGTTTTATGTGAAAAGTTGTCCCCCCAATATAATAAATAATTAAATAAATAATATTGAGTGTATGTACATACTTCCACATAAATGGGTTTATTCAGTGACACAATTTATTAGTGGTAAAAAAGTAAATAAAAAACATCAACTATTATCTACCCTAAAAAGAAACTAATTAAAGTACCCACATTATCAGTTATTTTTAAGCATTGATAATGGTAACTTTTATGATATATTTTCATAGATTTGATAAAATTACCCATTTTATCAATGCTAGTACACTTTTTTAACTTTTAAATGGTATACTTCATAAAGAAATTCTATATCATTAAAAATGAAATATTTATATATAAATATATTTACTTTAACATTAATATAATATATATTTAAAAAAATTATATAATACCTATTATATAATCACACTCAATATATATGATATTTACTGAAAAAAAGTTAATAAAATAATTAAAAATTAATATTAATTAACAGTTCAATAATTATTACTGACTTTTAGTCATTTGGTATCAATTTAATGATATAAATATTTAATAATTTATCTAATATAAGTTTAATACAATACACAAACTTCAAACAAACATAACTTTTGATTCAGGTGTCTCTTTGAGATCTACAATATATCCAGTCGAATCTTGTTAAAAGACCTAAATTTTTGTGACTAGGGAGAACCAACATCATGATTTTATTAAGGTTAAGAAAGGCCCAAAAGGACTCCACAATTGAGTGTTTATTTGGGGTACCCAATTTTTGAACATATGATGGATTTTCATCATCATCTAAGGGGGGTCATGTGATCTATTTTTATTGGAGGCTCAATTAATTCATAAGGGTTACCCTAATATGAATGTTATTGTGTTAAAAGATTATCATTATTCATATTTTAGTGTTATCCAAAATTAAATATATACACATATAGAAATAGTTTTATATATTTACACCTAAAAATTAAATTTTATAAATAAATTTTTAAACATATTTAAAAACAAAATATTTTACAAAATATTTTTTTTGTGGGTCTATAATTATATCTATGAATATTTATGTGCCTAAAAAATGTATATATAATGTTTTTATAAATATATTTTTGTGTTTGATTCAATATTAAAAAAATATATATATTTTTCTATATATTCTAATATATGTATCAAAATATTAATTATGAAAACCATGCTTTTTATTTCACAATTAAACATTATTTATTACATAAAAATCACTTGATACAATATAGAATATCGAGAGGTCTAGTGTCTTTGGTGCTTAGGATCATTACATAACATCTTAAAACAACAAATACAACATCTTTATTGAAAACCTCTTTTACATGACCACTACATTCCCTCATACATATCATTACATGGGATAACCTGAGGACATGCATAAGAAAAGGGTGAGCTATAAAGCACTGTAAGGGAATAATCTTTGAATAACATGAGTAATAAGATACATGTTGGAAAATAGGCATATCTATAGAGCACAATATAAGCTTAAACATAATGGAATGATAAATAATGATAATCATAATATGAAAATGTGGCAATAACACTTAACATGGAATTAGCATGAGCCAAGGCTCATTGCACATGGAGCATGAGTAAACCCTCATTGCAAATGAAGAATGATTAAAACCTCATTGAAATTGAATTATAATGAGTTAACACCCATTTCACAGGATGTATCATGATACTATACTTTACCCAATGCATTGGAGTGCAATAAGGTCCACCCTTCTTAAACAATTCTTTTCATAAATAACTATGCCACATGGATCGTAAAACAATGAATCATTAAACATAATATTTTATTCCACAAAAAATGAATTTGGAATACATACATGAAACTATTTAAACATTAATTAAATGAGAATAAAGTTGAATACCATTGATAGTGAAATGGTAATGGTATTCACTACATAATGACTTTGTCTTGGAAAAGAGCGTTTCAATTTCGGCAGCATAACAACGTGACATAAGAACTCATAAATATGGTTGATTATAGAGAAATGGGTGTCTCATAATATTGACATGACATGGATAGTAATGGGTTCATATAGATACATGTCCCAAAAAATGTAACGTAATTTAGATTCATGGTATTAAATAATTTCTTGAATGTAAATAAGGAGAGAGAAATTCCTTTCAGAATTTCAGCATAGTAATGGGTGTACATGGAAGGAATTTAATGAGATAGAAAGGGGTATAACATAATTAAAACATAAATATGGAAGTATGGGGAGGTGTGAAACCATACCCCGTCATTTATAATTGATATTAAAAGGTCATAAAAATATAAATAATATTGGACAATAATGAGAAAGGATGAAAATCCCTTACTTTGAAGTGTGATTGCAAAGGCTTGAGAGAGGCTTTAGAGAGGATTAATGGGAGCTTTGGGAACCTTGGGAGGATTTTATAGAGGGGATGGAAGAGGTTGGACGAAATCCAAAGGATTTGAGTGACGAGGATGTGGGAGCTTTTGTGGGTTTATATAGGAAAGGTAAGGGAATTCTTTATTATTTAGGTTTGGGACATCTCACCTTAAACTAATCCGAACTGCAAACCAGCCCATGTTTTTTGGAAATGGGAAGTGGAAAAAAAATATTTTATAAATATAAATTCCAAACTACTTAAAATATTGTGGTTTCTTATTTGAAGGTGAGTCACGCTCCCTAGGAAAACTATTTAAAAAGACAAGATGTTTAATAAGTCATGAAGGGTCCATTAATGCCTTGTAAAATAAGTAAAAAAAACCCAAAATCACAGTATTGTAATGGTAAAAAAAATATTGGATGAACATAATGTTTATATTACTTAATTACATCACTTTTGGGTCATTATGAAGTCATAAAACACATTATATATTTAAACGGTATTTAATTTTTACCCAAAAATTTGACTGTCTCGGAAAATTATGAAAAATTCACAGTTGGATAATCTAGACGTCCTTATTCCAGAAATAATATACATTTTACCTAAATAATTTTCTAATTATGTTAATTTTCACTTTTAAAATAAAAACCAACATTTATAAAAAATTCACGGGTTTTGAAAAAAATGGCTTTCAAACCTTAATAAAAATTACAATTGTATTCCTAAAATTATATGATCAATAATATTTAATAAATATTAATTTAATAAATATTAATTTAATAATAACATTTTAATAAAATATTATTTAATTGAAAATCCATTAATTCATCAAAATTGATTTCTTAGTTGAACATTCACGAAAAATACTATTTGTGATTTAAAAACTATTTAAAAGGTAACAATAATAAAATGATTGAATATTCATTATTATATAAAAAATAATGCATATATCTATAGTGATATTCTCTTGTTACATAACCCCATATAACACTCGCATAAGATCGAAAAGTAAGGTGTGCGATGGTGACATACTCTTGGGGTGTCTTGGAGAACATTGCTTGGCTGGTAATCTCTATGAACTTACACTTCTCTTGTAGGCGGTCCCACTCGATCATAACATATTTAAGCTCAGATTTGGCTTGGTTAAGAGATAATCCAAAAGACTAAACCTCCTTTCCGAGCTCTGAAAAATGGGCTTCGTATGAGTCACGTCTACTGAATGAGGCCATCGCTTCCTTTGTCTGAGTAAATTAGATTTTTTAAAACCCTATATTTATATTAATCATGTGATCACTGTTCAACAACTATATTAGAAATGGGAACAATTATTAACATAAAACCAAAGAATCTAACATTTTATATAAAATTTTTACATAAAGATACATTTAATTAGATCATGAGGGATTTTCCATTTATGAATGTTTGGGTCGTTACAATATTCCCCCCTTAAGAAATTTTACCCTCAAAATTTCTTTTTCCCACATTAAAACAGATTTGGGTAACTTTTCCTCATCATTTCCTCTGATTCCCACATCGTATCTTCAAACTTGCGGTTTCTCCATAACACCTTGATGAGGGGAATTGTCGTATTTATAGAAATTTTTCTCTACGATCTAAGATCTGCACTGGTTGCATATCATAAGAAATCCCATCCTCTAACTGTACCACCTATGAATAAAGTACATGTAAAGGGTCCGTTATATAACTCCTTAAGAGGGATACAATAAATACATCATTCACTTTGGCCCTGGTAGGTGGAAGTCCTAGTCGATAGGCCACAGCCCCGACACATTCAAGAATCTCGAAGGGGCCAATGTACCTTGGACTTAACTTACCTTTATTTTCAAACGTCATGACATTATTCCACAAAGATATGGGTAGAAATACAATGTCTCCAACTGTAAACTCAAGGTCTCATCAACAGTTATCTGTATAACTCTTCTGTAGACTATGGGCTGCCTTGATATGTTGCTGAATGGTTTTCACCTTCTCCACCATTTATTTGACCATTTCTGGTCCAAGCAGCTACGCTCACTGACCTCATCCCAACACGCAGGTGTTCTGCACCTTTTCCCATAAAGGGATTCATATGGTTCCATTTGGATCCTCCAGTGGAGACCATTATTATAAGAGAACTCAACCAGAAGAAGATGTTGATCCCATGCTCATTTAAAGTCCATTGAGCACGTTCTCAACATGTCCTCAAGTTTTCGGATAGTCTTCTCAGATTGGCCATCATTTTGAGGATGATAGGTCATACTGAAGTTCAGTTTAGTATTCATATCATGTTGAACACTCTTCCATAACACATAGGTGAATCTTGGATCTTGCTCAGACACAATAGATAGTGGTACTCTATACAGCCTTACCACTTCCCTGATATATATCTCTACCAGTTGATCCAATGAGAAATCCTCCTGAATAGCAATGAAGTGTGCAGCCTTTGTAAGATGGTCCACAACAAACCAGATTGCATTGTTTTTTCTGGATGTCTTTGAATGTATGGTGATAATGTCCACAGTCATGTTCTCCAATTTCCATTCTAGTATTGGCAATGGTTACATCATCCTCTCAGAATTCTACCTCTCTACCTTCACTTACTGACACACCAGGCACATTGATGTATATTCAGAAATCTCTTTCATCATATTATCCCACCAATAATGCTCTCAGAGATCTCGATACATCATTTTGTTTCAAGGGTGAATAGAGAAATTTGAACTATGTGTATAATCCAAAAGTTCCTTCTTTAGATCCGGACTCTATGGAACACAAATTATTTTCCCAAATCTCACAATTCCTTCTTCATCATCATTAAACTCTGAGAATTTACATTTTCCGGTAGCTTCCACTTTTTCATAAATTCCCACATCATCCTTTTGAGCATCCTTTATCCTTTCTAAAAGTGATGTTTGAGAAATCACTTGTGAAAGGATTGATGATGTTCCCTTCTTTATGATTCCCATGTCCATCTTCATATAATCTAAGAAGATTGGATACCTTTAAATTATCATCAATGATAGAATCACTGGGGCCTTTCTACATAGGGAATCCACCACCTTGTTCGCTTTCCCAGGGTGGTGATGGATTGAGGAGTCATAGTCTTTGAATAGATCTAACCATCTTTATTGGCGCATGTTCAACTCTTTCTGTGTGAATATATAATTGAGGCTTTTGTGGTCCATATATATTTCACACTTCTCCCCAAATAGATAATGGCTCCATATTTTCAAAGCGAATATCACTCCATCCAACTCGAGGTCATGTGTTGGATAGTTCTGTTTTTGAACTTTCAATTTCCTTGAAGCATAGGAAATAACCTTGTCATTTTGCATCAACATACATCCCAGGACCTTCTTTTCAGCATCACAAAATACCACAAAATTTTATCCACTTGTGGGTAACGTGAGCACGGGCACAAGGATGAGCCTCCTTTTTAACTCCCTGAATCTTTCTTTGCATTCATCACTCCAAGAAAACATTACTCCCTTCTGATTTAGCTTGGTAAGAGGGTTGTACAATCGTGGGAAATTTCTCACAAATCGTTGATAATATCTAGCTAACCCCAAGAAGCTACGGATATCTATTACCGATGTTGCCCTCATCCCTCCCTCAATTGCATCTGTTTTGGAGGGATCCATAGATATCCCATTGGTTGTGATAATATGACCCAAGAATGAGACCTCTTTAAACCTGAACTCACACATGATGTACTTTTCATATAGATTCTCCTTCTTCAAGGTCTCTAGTAGATTTCTTAGATACTACTCATGAGCCTCCTTGGTTTTGGAGTATATCATAATATCATATATAAAGACTACCACAAATTTTTCAATGTAATATCTAAAGAATCTATTCATCAAGTCCATTAATATTTATTTCGCATTAGTGAGTTCGAAAGGCATTACTATGAATTCATAGTGCACGTATCTTATACGAAAGCAGTCTTGGGGATATCTACCTTCTTCACCCTTACTTGATAATATCTCAACCACAAATCCACCTCGATGAAGTATTGTGCTTCACATAGCTGATCGAAAAATTCATCAATTCATGGGAGATGATACTTGTTCTTTATTGTTATTTTCTTAAGCTCATGATAATCAATGAAAAGGATCATTGACCCATCCTTCTTCTTAATGAAGAGGACTGGTGAAACCCGTGGTGAAGCACTTCGTCATATAAACCCTTTATCAAGATTCTCATGTAGTTGTTTCTTTAGCTCCTCAAGCTCTACAATAGCCATTCAATACAGAGTCTTGGATATTGGCAACTCCCCTGGTATAAGATCATTTGATAATTCAACATCTCTTTTAAGAGGATGATCAGGAAATTCCTTGGGAAATACTTCAGCAAATTCCCTCATGATAGGCATGTCTTCTAGGAATGTTGCCTACTTAGACTCAATCATATGAGCCATATATGCATGCTCATAGTGTATTAATATCCATGCTTGAGATGATGGAGCTAAAGAAGACTTGTCTTCCTCCTTTCACTTGAATAGAATCAGGGGTCGATTCTCCACAAGGAGGATGATTTCCCTCTCACGGCAATTTATGTTTTCTCTATATAAATAAAGCCAATCCCTACCAAGGATTACATCAAATTCCACCAGAGGGAGTATAACGAGGTTCTCTAGGAAGTTCAATCCATATATTTTGACTGGGGAGGAGTTATATTCCTGGGATGCAATAATTTTCCCATTTTTCGTACTCACCGACATCTTCACTTCCATGATTTGTGGTGGTACTGGGATTTTTCTACTGAACTTTCGAGATATAAAATAATGCGTAGAACTTGAATCAAAAATTATATTCACTATTATTGAATGAATAACTAGAGTACCTATCACCACTTCATTTTCGGGGTTTACTTTAGTAGTAGTTATGGAAAAATCTCACCCATTATGCCTTAGAGGTTGTTGGTTGCCTTCGAAAACCCTTGGATTAGGGAACTGATTTGCAAGATGCCATGTTTATTCATAGTTGTAGAAATGAACAACATGTTTTGGTTCGAACAGATCATTCCTATCCTCTTTTATAGTCGCGGGTCTTTCTTGCTGACAGTTAATAGTCAGGTACCCTTCTCTTCCACACCTAAAGCATCTTCTTATACCCTTTGGTAAATCTCCAGGGATCTTCTGTCCGCACATTTGGTAAGTGGGGTGCTGGATCTTCATATCATCGTTAGATTTATCCATTGGACCGCCACCATTGAATCCCACCTTTTTCTTCTTATCCTCATGTTACCCATTAGATTCTCCGATCTGCATTTCGACCTTGAGGGAACATCGGACAATTTCCTCGTAGTTGTCTAATTCACGGATAGCCAGTGCTTTCCTCAGGCTTGGTTTCAACCCACTAAAGAAGCGAGAAACCTTACCTTCGAGGGTAACGACAAAGCCGAATGCATATCGTGCAAGCCTTTTGAAGTTTTCCTTATACGCACCAACAGATTCATCGTATTTTTTCTTGAGGGAAAAGAAGTCCCATTCCATATTATACTGGACAGTGTACAGAAAATATTTATCAAAAAACATCATCTGGAAATCCTACCATTCCAACGCCTCGATATCCTCCTCAGGCTTCGTATTTTTGATCCACATCCACCTTTGATTAGATTCACCCTCAATATGATAAGTACCCTGGAGAACCTTCTATTATTTAGAACTTTGAAGGATGTAGAAGATCATTTCAATGGAGTTGATCCACTGCTCAATGATTAAGGGATCAGATGATCCATTAAAAGTAGGATGCCTTTGTCTCATGAAGCTCTCAATAGCGACTTGTTCTTTCTTAGGGGGGGATGAACATTCCTCTGAACCCATCATTCTAGTAAAATCTTGCGTTATCTGATAGATAAGCATGAAAAAGTTCATGATTCCAACTCTAATTGGATTGGGCATCTCATTAGTACAGTCATCACATTGATCTTCACATTAGTTGTTAGCCAGAGTCCTCCTATTGCTAGACATTTGCTGGAATAAAGGGAAAGTTAGGAGAAACACATAAAGGGTAATAAAAGGAAAAAAATGATGACATATAAATAACTCTTATATCATTAACATACGAATCAATTGGCTTCATTCTATTTTATCCATGATCTACATTCTATCATATATTCTTAGGGCTTTTTTTCTTAAATAATGGTTCATACTAAGCTTGTGAATTCACCAAAGCATATCCTCTAGGATTTCCGTAACCAAGAGTGCAGAAAGGCCCCTTGTCGTGCACCATTTCTCTTACAAGTCTATCTCAAAGAGGGGTTTTCGGGTTTTACCCCTAGGATACATCTGTGATAGAGTCATCTCTTCCTGCTCATTTCCAGAAAGGGTTGTATTTTCTTGATAAAACACTTACTCAATACTCACCAAAATTTAGGGATGTTTTTATTATACATAGTCTTGTCTCTAAGGCATTACTAGGGTTTTCTAATCCTAATCCCAAAAATAACTAAACCTATCCTATGATACCAACTATGACAACCCTGATATTTATTTCACAATTAAACATAATTTATTACATAAACATCACTTGATAAAACATAGAAGATAGAGAGGTATAGTGTCCATGGGGGTTAGGATCATTAAATAACAACTTATAACATGAAATAAAACATCTTTATTAAAAACTTCCTTTACCTGACCACTACATTCCCTTGTACTTAGCATTGCATGGGATAACCTGAGGACATGCATAAGAAAAGGGTGAGCTATGAATCCCAGTAAGGGAATGATCATGGAATAACATGAGAAATACAATACTTGTTATAAAATTGGCATATCAATAGAGAACAATAGAATCATAATAATAAAGGCATAATAAAGCATGTTAATCATAACTTGGAAATGTGGCAACAACACTTAACATGGAGTTATCCTGCTCCAAGGCACATTGCACATGGAGCATGAGTAAACCCTCATTTCACATGAAGCATGAGTAAAAACTCACTGCACTTGAATTATCATGATTCAACACCCATTACACATGATGTATCATGATACTATACTTTACCCAATGCATTATAGCTCTATAAGGGCTAACCCTTCTTCAACATTTTATTTCATGCATAAGTGTTCGACATGAATCATAAAACATTGAATCATTCAACATAATCTGTTATTCCATGATAAATGAATGTTTAATACATACGTCAAACTCTTTAAAAAATAAGTAAATGTGCATAAAGGTGAATACCCTTGATAGAGAAATTGGCATGGAATTCACTACACAATGACTTTATCTTGGAAAAGCGCGGTGCAATTTCGGTAGCATAATGGCGAGACATAAGAACTCATAAAAATGGTTGATGAGACAGAAAGTGGTGTCTCATCATATTTACATGACATGGATATTAAGGGGTAATATATATATTTTTCCCAAAATTTTTAATGGAATTTAAAATCATGGTACAAAATAATTTCTTGAATGTAATTGAGGAGAGAGAAATTCCTTTCAGAATTTTGGCATAATAACGGGTGTACATGGGAGGAATTTAATGAGAGGGAAAGGGGTCTCACATCATTACAAAATAAAGAGGGAAGTATGGAGGAGGTGAAAAACCATACCCCAACATTTATAATTGAAATTAAAATGGCATAACAATTTAATGAATATTGGACAAAAATGAGAATGGAAGAAAAACCCTTACATGGAAGGGTGCTTCCAAAGGCTTGAAAGAGGCTTGAGAAAGGTTTCTTCGAAGCATGGGGCACCTTGGGCGGATTATAGAGAGAGGAGGGAAGAGGTTGGACGAACTCTAAAGGCCTTGAGTGAGGAGGAAGTGGGAGATTGGGTGGGTTTATATTGGAAAGTTGAGAAAATTCTTTATTATTTAGGTTTGTGACACATCACATTAAACTAATCCAAACCACAATCCAGACCATGATTTTTCCCATGGTTTTTGGAAAAGGGAAGTGGAAAACAATATTTTATATGGCCAAAGTCCGAAATTCTTAAAATAATGGGATTGCTTATGAGGAGGTGAGTCACACTCTCAAGGAAAACAATTTAAAATGACAAGATGTTTAATAAGTCGTGAAGGGTCCATTAATGCCTTGTAAAATAAATTAAACAAACCCAAAATCACATTATTGTAATGGTAAAATATATATTGGCTAAAAATAATGTTTATAATATTTTATTACTTCACTATTGGGTCATTATGATGTCATAAAACACATTATATATTTAAATGATATTTAATTTTTACTCAAAAATTTGATAGTCTCAGAAAATTATGAAAAAATCACCATTAGATAATTTCGACATCCCGATTTGAGAAATAATATTCATTTTGTATAAATAATTTTCTAAATATGTTAATTTTCAATTTTAAAATAAAAACTGACATTTACAATAAAATAATGTTTTTGAAAAAAATAGATTTCAAACATTAATAAAAATTAAAATTGCATTCATAAAATTATATGATCAATTATATTTAATAAAAAATAATTTAATAATAATAATAATAATAATTTATTAAAATATTATTTAATTCAAAAATCCATTAATTCATCAAAATATATTTCTTAGTTGAACATTCACTAAAAATACTATTTGTGCTTCAAAAACTATTTACAAGGTAACAATAATAAAATGAATGTATATTAATTACTATATAAAAAAATAATGTACATAACCATAGTGAAAAGGTCTTGTTACATAACCCCTTATAACACCAGCATAAGACTGAAGAGTAAGGTGTGCGATGGTGACAGACTCTTCGGGTGGCTCAGATAACATTGCTCGGGTGGTAATCTCTATCAACTTCCACATATCTTGTAGACGGTCCCACTCGAGCTTAACATATTCAAGTTTGGATTGAGATTTTTCAAGAGTGATGCACAAATACACAACCTCCTTTCCATGATCTAAAAAATGGGCTTTGTATGGGGCATGTGTACTGGATGAGGTCATCGATTCCTTTGTCTGAGTAAATCGGATTTGTTAAAACCCTATGTTCATACTAATCATGTGACCACTGTTCAACGGCTATATTAGAAACGGTCACAATTATTTACATAAAACCAAAGATGATAACATTTTATATAAACATTTTACATAAAGATACATTTAATTAGATCAATAGAGATTTCCATTAATGAATGTTTGGGTCGTTACATTAATATATAATATATTTAAATTAATTTAATATGTAAAATTATATTTACTGAAAAACAATTTTGTATAAATAGGTACATGTAAGTACATAAATATGTGTGTCTGTATGTTTGTGTATATATATATATGTGTGTATGTATTTATTTATTTATAAACGCATAAAAAATAATATTTAATATATTAGTGTATTTCAAAATAATTATAGAGATAAATACAAATATATGAATTAATATATGGATAAAAAATTTAACTAAATAAATATTAATTAGTATATAAATCATAAAATAATTAAAAAAAATAACATAGAGTAGTGATAAATTCATAGGTGTGTGAGGGTAGAGGTTCGTTGTTCAAATCCAAGTGGAGGCGCGTATGAGTGTGGTTGACGGGATTTTTCTAGCAGTGATAAAATGAAAGTGGGAGGTTTAGCATTAATAATGGTCAAGGGGGAAAAGGATAAGTTCTGATAAATGTGGTGTTCGGAATTGATTAAATGGGGTGACCTCCCTATGAATATCTCATAAATTAACATTTTTTTCTTTTCTGAGCATTGATATAAGGGACCATCTATTAAGGGTAATTAGATTATCAACATTTTATTAGCACTAATGAAAGGGTTTTATAGATCTTATAAAAGGGGGATCTATAGTAGTAATGTATGAAAATATATATAAACACACACACACACACATATATATATATTTATATATATATCTCTGTGTGTGTGTGTGAGTGTATATGTATATATATATACATATATATATTAATATACACCCCTTTTTTATAAATGTACCAAAAATATGTGTGAGTGTGTTGGTTTATATTTTATTATAATATAGTTATAGAAATATATTTATATCATTTTCATTATTTTTTTATAGATTAATAACATAGTTGAATATTTTTATAAGTTCAAATGGAATTAAATAATAAATATATATAATATTCTCTAAAAATATATACACAAATATGAAAATTATATATTTATATAATAGAATTTATATACATATGTGGGCATATTATTAGTTTATATAAATATTTATTTATAAATATTCATTTTTATAAATATGTTCTTATGAGAATAAAAATATATGTAATAATTAATGTAAACTTCCTGTGTGTTATTTATTTCCATTACACACACACATTTTATAAATATATAATTATAATATAACTAATAAATTATATTTATAAGTAATATTCATATTTACAAATATAATTTTAACAAATTAAATTATACTTGAATATGGGTTGAGTCAGTCGGGTTGGGGTATGTAAAAAATAATCCATTTGTTAAATTGGTATGGCCAAACTGACCCGAGCACAACACATTTATTAATTGGTCCTAAAAAATAAATTAATGGTGGGTTTAAAATTATTTGAAAGATTTATTAATTAGTAATTAAAATAATATTAAATTAAATAAATTTTATATATAATAATCCTTAATTATAGTTATTAAAGACATAATATTGTAATTTTAAAAAAAATACAATTATAATATATCTTAATCAGGTTGGGTGGGTCATGTACCAGGTAACTTATTGAAGCTTCAACCTTACCATATTACTAATAGGGCTTTAAAATAATTCTCCATTAATAATCCTGCCTAAAAATCATCTTTATTATGCCATTTTATTGAGTTGGGCATATTAGGATGAAAAGAGCTCTTTAAGATATACCATACTAAACTCAGTACATTAATACATATATTTTAATTTACATGTTTAGAGAATTCTTATTAATAAAATAATAATTATAATTATATATTTAATTATAATTATATAACGGTATGTTTATTTATTTTTTTATTTTTTTATTTATATTCACATCTTTGTGGGTGTGTCTCTTTGGGAGATATTTAATTCTGTCCAAAATAAATAATTTCATCCCCAAAATGTTTGGGAAGGATCCATCCAAAAAATAATTATATGGGACAAATCATATGAGATAGACTTAAATCCACTCCTGATAAAAAAAAATGCATGCACATCAAATTATATGGGGTGAATTTATGTCTGTCCCAAATAATTCATTCTAGATATAGAAGATATTACTCATCTAACATGGATATTTGATCCAAGCCAACAAATCCATCCCCAAAAAAATGCGAAATTTTATTGGGGATAGATATGATATATTTCCTAAACATTCTTCCAAGATGTATGGTTTTTATATAGTGTCTCCCTAAAAATTGAAAACCATCCCTTCAAATGATGTAATGGTAACACTATGTTCATATCAGTCAGTTCAACCGCTGAATTTCAAAATCTTGTCCATTCCAATTATGAGGTCACATGTGTTAATATAAATAGCCAAAAAATGCCATGGTATATTTATACCACTAATTAGAATAACATATGATTGATTCTTAATTAATCATTTAAACGATTCTCCAAGATCCATCATCATCGTTATTTAATAAGACATCAGAATCACATGAAAATCCCAACTAGACTACTACTCATGTAGTTGTTAAGGAATGCGATGAAACTATATAAAAAATATTATATTTCATACAGAAATATTGAAAATGGATATGGACATCAGTGTAAACCATGGTCATAGACTATATGATTGTAGTCATAGGATACAAACATGACCATATAGCTCAAAGATGTAATTTCAATAGAAATAGGCCCTTGGTCAATGATTTGGGAAACTATATCTATGATAAATTTCCATGTAAATTTATTTCCATGTCAAGGACCAACACACATTTTTAATATCATATATTGGTTGAGGGATTTTGCATTGAAATAACACCCCCGATCACTACCCATGGCCACTTATCTATCACCAAAGACATTACCCATGGTGATTGGATTCTTAGAAAATAAACGTTAGTTGGTTTTGGTTTTGGAACCACTCTTTTATATAGAAAAGACTCATACCACTTCAAAAAAAAAGTCATTATATATATGTGTGTGAGTATATATAATTTATAATATTAAATATTTTGAATATTAGAATTTTTAAAAACAATTAAATAATTAATGTCCTTCTACCCTGGGTGATGTCGCCCATGGTGTATATGAACAACCACCACGGGAATAATTTTCTGTGGTTTTAGGGGAATCCAAAATTTCCCACAACAATGGGATACCAGACTTTTGGAATTTGGTCCATTCTGTAAAGAATATAGTCCATAAAAAGGTGGCGTGTGGTGGTTGGTGGGTCACCAGGGGGATATGAGCAAAACAAATGTTGGCTAATTTTCATAGGGGATGACAATGTGAGCCTACAAACATTGGTGGCCAATTATATGGGGATAAGGCAAAATGTAAGGATATATTACCGCATTATGGGAAGCTTTTGGTGGTATAGGAGGAACCCAATAGATGATACAACAATGGGAAGTGTTTCCAATGTTGGTAGGGGTCTCCACATGGGACTACCACCATGAGAGCCTTGACCCATGACCATAAGGCCTTAATACATTATTCCTGCACTATGACCACACTAGAAATTTATTTCCATCATCAGCCTCTAAACATTATCTTCCTTTAATGTTCTATTAATTCCTTCTTGTGTTTTTCATACACAATTTTTTTCACTAAAAATGTGTTCTTAAAATAGCATATAGCCACAAGTGACATTGGTCATAGAATGTTTCCTCATACTACCATAGAAAACCATGTACTCTTGCACTAGGCTAGCCTATTCCCATAGTTTGAAAAATCATGAAAATATAAAAATGGTGGTATTCCATTTTTTGATTAGTGATATTATAAAAAATAAGTGTAATACGTATCACTATCATAAATCATGTACCATAGACCTCTAGAACATGCTCCATGGAAAAAACACTATCCTAAATTTTTATGAGATTGAACCTACTATGAATTTTCTCTTTACCCAAGCTATAATACAATTCCATCTTGCTATAAATCTTATATAAGAAAACTCAACCACTACATATAGTTGTAATCTTCAATAATAGCATCTTAATAGATATATGTACAATTCTTCCCAAATTAATAGCATGCCCTATGTTCCTTAAGATTTTCCTACTATAGGTGCATAGTGTTTCGACAATGGTTACACCCATGATTATTCCTCCCCTACGAATAACCTAGTATCATTAATTTCATATGAAATAATCTCTCTTAAGAGTTATCTTGGTTCCTCCTTTTCACCCAAAAAATGTGATTGTGTCCCTCGTCTTGGGGAACAAAAGACTTTATTCCATTAAAAAATATTATCTCGTCATATTTTATGGATCTATTATTCATCATTTTTTCATAGGTGGGTAAATTTAATATCATATAAATGAATAGTCATAGTTATTCACACCATTGGACTACAATTAGTGACTATCTATAGTGAATAATAAAAAAAACTTCATAAAATTAGTAACATGCTCTAACACCGTCATTTCCACACAATATATCTTTAGGGACTCCAAAATATTTATTTAGCTTCAAAATATATGGATAGAAATATTGATTGAACGTATTCTGATATTTAGTTCATGTTAGGTCTCTATTCTACTATGATTTTGTAATGTCACAATAGTGATGTAATTTCGGTGTAGATTTAGTTAGACCATGTATTGTTTTGAATATCTGAGCCTATATGCGAGTTATGTAGGTAGAGAGTTAAGCTTCCAGAATTTGGTCTTGATATAATTATGAAATTCTACTATAATATAGATACCACACTCTAGAATAAGGGATTTTCATCATAAAGAGGGTTGTTTGATATTAAATTCTTGATGTGGTTTGATCATCACATCGTAACGTATAATGGGTTGTGTCCTGACCAATGTTGTGTGAGAATAACTAATATTTGTTTTATATTGATTTTATGGGGTAAAATGTATTCCATCGAAACCCATATAGTTTTTTCATTGAACTTTGGTATAGGGGAGGTTGTTGTACCTTAAAGGGGTTGGCTCATTCCACAATGATACTTTTAATATAGGTGTTAGTTTTCTAGGGGGTTGATGCATCCATTCCTAGAAGGGTTATACCATGAGGTGAATCATGTAGAGTAATTATGTTGAAACCCATATGAGTCACGCCACAATAGACCCTATATCAGATTTTATAATATTTAAATGAACTCATTTAATTAATTATTAAAAGTATGGTAGCCGTATTTTCATTCTAGTATATATGGAGATTACCTTAACATCTCTATGTTTTATATTCCTTCTTCCAAAAGTGAATTTTCATGATTGATGCCTATAATTTCAATTTTTTGTTGTAAGAAGTCACTACTATAATGTATCGAAATCCTCAACTGAATTTTTCCGATTTTTTCACCATTTTAGTGATTTTATACAAAAATTCCCATTTTATTTATATTTATCTATTTTTCCAATATCATCTTCCTTAGGTTTAATCTAGCTATGAGATTTAACATTTGGGAATATTCTTGTTCAAGGTAGGTGGTTCATAGATATTACTTATGTTATAATTATTTTTATGAGTCATGTGAGATAATGAGACCACATAGAGTTTTTATCTTTCATCTAGGATATCAAGGGGTGTCTTCATATGGTTATTGATAGGATTTCTCATGAACAACTTTATCTTGCTTTATTTATGGATTTACAACTTCGAATTTCTTCATATCATATAAATAATTTTTTCAGCGATGTTCATCTTGATGTGGTTACATTGAAACGTGATGTGTTTATACTGTGAGGTAATGGGAAAATGTAGGATCATTGGTTTTTCATGGGTGGTGATGACCATTTTTTAGGTGGTATAGGATATTCATGTACGCTATGGGAGATATTGATAAATATGTATGGGTTTGATAGATGTTAGTTGAGTTATTGTCATAGTTTATTAGTGATTTCTTTTGAATATTAGGATAAGTCCATTGGGATCATGTGCACATAGGATGGGGACCATGAGGTGTTTTTGACTAGTATTTTTCTCTATGTATCCTATATAGTTGATAGACTTAGGATGGATCATGGTTACCATTTTTCTAGGGGATTCATACTCTATTTTGATAGCCATGGGATATTGGTGTTGATTGTGATCACAAGATGAGGGAAGGTTATCGCGATGATTGGTATTCATGGGGATGATAACCATATTGTTGGAATTGTAATTAGTTGACTATGGTGCATAAATTACAATATTTGAGTGTTCCTTCTTATTTTTTTCTATTAGTTTAGGATAATTGTTTGAGTTTTGTGATGTCATGTATCGTCATGTGGTTTGGCATTGTCATGATGTCCAATGTATTTTCTACTGTAAAAAATGTGGCTACATCAACCCAATCAACCATTGGATGAGGTAGTTAAAGGATCTCACCTTTGTGTTGATGAAAAAAATTTATATTGTGGCATATAGATTTTCTTTTTTCCTTATTACACTATTCATAAACTCTTATACGAATGAATATTATCTAGGGACACAATTGTAAGGGACTGATTAAGTTAATAATTAGAACATAAATGGGACCACGGTGATGATTGTAATCTTTAAGGATCATAAAATGGATATGTAAAACGTCCCAACATCTTGGTCTTGGATGTTGGTGGTGCAGTTATTTAACGTGCTTCTTGGAGAAGGATCTTTAAGTTGGACTAAGGGTTCCTCTGTATAAACCTGAGTTAATTTTTTTTCTTTCTGTTTATATCTATGGATGATCAGTGAATGGGTTATATATTTCGATTGTTTTGTGTTTTCTGAAATTATATGTGTTTATTCACATATCATATGCTTTATTTGGGTTGTACATTGATTGATTATTGATATTATTCCACTATTTGTTATTGGTATATTCTTATCATTAGATGGAATAGTCTCCCAAAACCACCCCTTATACCCCGAATATGAGTTTGCATCCTCTGATATATAGGGAGGTGTGCTTGAGGTCATTGTGTCTCTATATCGAGTGTCATTTGAGAGATCCAATTATGGGATATTACATGTGGTATCAGATATGGTTAGTAAAATATGTTTCTAGTCGGTTAGAGAAACATTTTATTGTTTTTTATTATATATGTGGTAGTTGGAAGATTAGGGAAGTGTTATGGATTTGGATGGACACCATGGTGGATTTCCTACCCAACACAAGTATGAGATGATGTCCAATTATCCACGTAACTAGGATTCTACTTTTTGTTTTTGAAACTATTATTCAGTTATTTCATCTAGATAATAATTTTAATTTATATTATTAGTTTGTGGTGTCACTCTTGCACCTTAGAGGTGATAGGTGTTACCCATGCATCATGATAGGCGTGCGGGATTCCCATGATATTTTTGTTTCTACATATGACTCATATTCTATATTTGGAAAGTTTATTGACGTTTAGAGTGTTATCAGTGACCTATATTTTGTTTTCTCATATGATTTCTTGGAATAATTATACATAGCTAAAAAATGCATTGGATTCCTATTGTTATTATATATGTGGATCAAGTGTTTGTTTATTTTGTTTGATAAATGAACAAGATAAAGGCGGTTCAGGCCATGAGGCCAGATAACATGGGACTTGGGTGTAGGTTTGGAAGTGTAAGGGATGGTGAGATGCACTACCAATTATTAATTTCTATGTTTTTGATATCTCGATAGTTATATATATATTTCCCATAGTATATACTTCGTCACATGATTTCATAATTATGACCTCCATTCAAGAGTTTGGAGGGTTTAGATGACGTGTCACTAAGGTGTACATCAGATGGGAACCTAGAGGGATGAGAGAAGTATGATAAAAATTTAATGATTGAAAAGTATGAAAGTTATCTAAAATATATATAATTAAACATGTAGTCGTTTAATGATTATATCAACAAAATTCTTGTTTGGGTTATAAAAATCATTGATCAGGGAGCTTTGGGATTCAACCCATCTATTGAATATCTAACTAAGTATTTTCATTCACGAAATCCTCCCTTGTTTTAGGGAGAAGGAAGACCCTGGGAAGATTAGTACTGGATCAAGTGATTTAACGTAATCTTCAACAATATTGATATTCTTATAAGATATAGGGTTAATCTATCTATATAAATTATTCATAGACAAAAACATGATAGTGAGATATGTGTAGGTAAACAAGGTAGGAACGAGTAGATAACCTAGAAGGACTTGAAGTTGATATTTTATTGAACACTTCACTGCTATTCGACTAAGGAAAAATCAAGCCCACATGTGTATACACATGATATAGGAGGAGATGTTAGTTATGGATTATATAATGAGGTTCATATATTTTCAATTCTTTTTTTAGTGTTGGAGAAGGATGAGATTTTTTAACTATAATGATATGAGGATTGACTTTTATATTCGATTAAGGTATAAATGAATACATTAAATTTATCATTTTGTATAAGGTGAGGAACTAGGTGTTGATATAATAGAAAAACATAAATGATATGGGTGTGCCCTATAAGATAGGGTGTTTGGTAGCATGGGTAGTAGAGCTTTGGGTAACCATAAGTACAATTATGTGGAGACCTGGTAGGGTAGTTAGAGAAAGAGATGGATGTTCTCATCATAGAGGGGTTAATCAAGGATGTGTTACCAGTATTTTAATAAATGGTATGTTAAGTATTAGTATGATCATACATATAAGGAGTGTTGGGTTCTAGGATATATTGGATATAATGACTGGTTTTTTTGGGTGGTCACTTAGAAAAGTGGAGGAAGAGTATTGGAATAAACATAGGAATCTAGTGTCTGACCAAAAGGTAGTATCCAAGATACATTTACACAATCAGGCCATGGAATTGGATAGGATATATAAGAACCCTAGTCTTTATTTTACCCTAAAACATGATTTATTAAATACACTTTAACTTAATACAACATAGAAGATCGAGAGGTATTGTGTATTTGGGGATTAGTAACATTATATGACAACTTAAGACATAAAATACAACATCATTTTGGAAAATAGTTTTTACATGACCACAACATTCCTTAGTACATAGCATTTCATGGGATAACCTAAGGACATGGATAATAAAAGGGTGAGCTATAATTCCCAGTAAGGCCGTAAGCAGGTCAAAAAAATAAGAATACAATAAATGTTTGGAAATATACATAAAAATGGAACATAAGATAATCATGAATAAAAGGGAATGATATGTCATGATTATCATAAAATGGAAATGTGGCAAAAACATTAAACATTGAATCATTAACATTAAGGGATTAGGTAAACCCCTATCCCAGTTTGGTGGAAAAATTTCCTAAAAGGAATCAGGTAAACCGCTGTCCAAAAATTGAAGTATCATGATACTAAATATTACCCAATGTATTGGAGTGCTATGAGAGAGCACCATTCATAATCATTTCAATCTCATGCATAAGTGTGCCACAAAGATCATATAACACTAATTAATTAAACATAATCATTTATTACAAGATAAAGGAGTTTGGAATACATAAATGAAATTCTATATTCAATAAGAATATGTGTATAAAGTTTAGTACCCTTGATAGAGAAATTGGCATGGTATTCACTACACAGAGATTTTGGTATGAAAAATCACGGTGCAATTTTGGTAGCCTAACAGCGTGATAGAAAAATTCATAAAAATGATTGATGATAGATAAAGGGGTATATCATCATATATAAGCTAAATGGACTATAAGGGGGTCATATAGATACATGTACCAACATAAGGAATCTAGAAATAGAAAGCATAACATAATAAATAAACATGACGAAAGAGGGGAAATGGAATAACTTTTACTAAATTTTGGCATGGTAATGGGTGTACATGAGAGATATTAGTGAGAGGGAAAGAGTTATCCCATCATAAAAATAATAATAAGGGCACTATGGGATATGTGAAAAACAAATTACATCATTTTTAATTAAAAATAAAATGGTGTAAATATATAAGGAAACCTGGATAAAAATGAGAATGAAAGGAGAGTGAGGATCCCTTACTTGAGTGTCTGATATAAAAATCTTTAAGATGGGATTATTGAGATCTTGGGGCACCTTGGGAGGATTATATAGAGGGGGGTACATATTAGGTATGCACTCTAAATATTTTTTGTGAAACGAAGTGGGAGATTTTGTGGGTTTATATAGGAAATGGGAGGTGAATTCATTAATATTTCACAGACATCGATTTTGGAATCAATATAATGAAATATTCAAAACCACAAAACATCCTATGGTTTTCTACAAAGAGGAGTGGAAAAAATTATTTTATATGTCCAATTTATTAACATATTAAAATATTATCCTTGCTTATGTGGAGGTGAGTAACATTACTAAATAAATGTATTTAAAATCATAAAATATATTATACATTTTAGAGGATTCACTAAGGATTTATAAAATAACTATAATATATCTAAAATCACAATATTTTAATAGAAAAAGATTTATTGGTCCGAAAATACCCATTATAGTATTTATTACACCATTTTGCTGTCATTATTATTTCATAAAAAGCATATTTTATTTATATGGTATTTAATTGTTAACCAAAAATTCGACATCCATGGAATATTATGAAAAAATCACTGTTGTATAATTTCAATGTCATGATTACAAATATAATATTAGTTTTATCTAAATATTTCTTAAATATGTTAATTTTCACTTTTAAAATGAAAATTGACATTTATTGAAAATTCATGGGTTTTGACAAAAACAGTTTTAAAACTACAGTATAAATTACATTTGACTTCGTAAAATTATATTCACAATTATTATTCATAAAATTAATATGATAATATTATTTTATTAAAATATTAATTATTGTAAATATGCATTAATTACCTGAATTTAATTATTTAAAATTACACATTTTGTTTTTACGTATAAGAAAATATAACTCTTATCAAAATCATTACCTAATCATTTACAGATAAATACCTGATATAATAATAATTTATATGAATTCTCTTTGTAATGTTATTAATAATAAACATAGTTTAATATAATAATTTATATGTTTCTCAGAAGTTCCATTTTTAACAAAAAATTCAATTTATTAAATTCATTATTTTTAAGAAAGACTATTCTCATAAAGGAATTGATGGAACAATACTTTTATTTATAAAAATGGATTACACAATATATAACTAATACCTTATTTATGACCCCTTATAACACCTGAATAAAACCTTAGGGTAAGGTGTGCGATGGTGAAAGACTCTTGGGGAGGCTCGAATAACATCGCCAAGGTGGTAATCCCTATTAACTTAAACATCTCACCTAGGCGATTCCGTTCAGGATTAACATGTTGAATATCATCTTGTTATTTCTCAAGAGTAAATCCGGGTGATGCGAACTCCTTTCTGAACTCCGAAAAATGAGGTTTTTACGACCCAACTCTACTGGATGAGGCCATCATCTCCTTTGTTTTTGTTAAAAAGATTTTAAAAAAAACATTATATTTATATCAAGGATGTTATTACTATTCAATGGCTATATTATCAATGTAAATGATACATAATGGTCATTTAAACCCAATAATAAAAAAAGTGTTCATGTGTCTTCTATATCCTTAAGAAATTAAAATAAAGGTAATTTTATTCATAAATGATCGGGTGATTACAAAATTATCCCTTTAAGAAATGTTTCTCTTGAAACTTCCTTTTCCCACGCTAAAACAGATAAGGGTAACTCTACCTCATCACTTTAATTGGTTCCCCCATTACTTCATTGAATTTGTGGTTTCGCCACAACACCTTGATGAGGGGCATCGTCTTATTTATTTGATTTTTTTCTCTATAATTTAAGATCTTCACCGTCATATATTCAAATGAGAGGTCATTCTCCAATAGTACCACCTCTGTATTCAGTAAATGTGATGGGACAATATGTACTTCCTTAAGAGTGATACATAGAATATATCATGTACTTGAGACAAGTTTGGTGGGTGTGTTAGCTGATAGGCCACTACTCCAATATGATCAAGGATCTCAAAAGGGATGATGTACCATGGACTATGCTTTCCTTTATTCCCAAATCTCCTAAATCTCTTCCATGGTGATATAACGATGAATACCAAGTCCCCAACAGAAATCTCTAGGTCTAATCGACCATTATTAACAAAGCCCTTTTTTCGATACTCAATAGCTTTAATGTAATGTTGGATGGTCTTAACCTTCCCCACCATTTCTTCGACCATTTTTGGACATAGATGTTTTCTCTCACCAACTTCTTCCTAACATGCCGGTGTTCTACACCTTACCTCGTAAAGGGCTTCATAAGGATCCATTTGGAAGCTTGATTGGAAACTGAAATTATAAGAGAACTCAACCCGAGGAAGATGTTGGTCTCATCACCTGTTGAAGTATATTTAGCATGATCTCAACATGTCCCTATGTTTTTAGATAGTCCGCTCAAATTGAACATCATTTTTAGGATGATAATCCATACTAATGTTCATATCACTATTCAGAGTGTGTTGGAGACTCTTCCAGAACATAGAGGTAAAACTTGGATCTCAATAAGATACAATCGATAATTGTACACCATTCAACCATACCACTTCTCTAATGTATATTCATTATAGTTGATCCAATGATAAATTCTCTTGAATTATAATGAATATTGTTTCCTTTATAAGATGATCCACAATAACCAAGATATCATTGTTCCGATTAGATGTTTTCGGAAGTCTGGTGAAAATGTCCATTGTGATTTTTTCCCATTTCCATGTTGGTATCGGTAATGGTCACATCATCCCTTTAGACATATACCTCTCAAACTTAAATTACTGACATATCAAGAACATTGATATATATTAAGGGTCTCCTTGTTTATGTTATCCAACCAATAATTCTCTTAGATATCTTGATACATCATAGTGTTTCCTAGGTGAATAGAGAAATTCAAAATATATAAATCATTCAAAAGTTCATTATTTAACTCAAGATTTTATGGAACATAAATTATTGACCAACATCTCACAATTCCTTCTTCATTAACATTGAACTATAAGGATTTCCATTTTTTGATAGTTTACACTTTCTTATGAATTCCCACATCATCCTTTTGAACATCCTCTAACCTTTACAAAAGATATGGGTGGGAAATAATTTGTGAAAGGATTGATGGTTTTCCCTTGTTTATTATTCTAATGTTTATTTTAATAAAACCTAAGATGATTGTATCCTTTTAAATTCCAATTAAGGAAAGTTTTTTTAGATCCTTTCTACTTAGAGTGTCGTCCACATTATTCTTTTTACCTAAATGGTAGTGAATTGTGTATTCAAAGTCATTGATCATATCTAACCTTATTTATTGGTTCATGTTCAACTTTTCTATGTGAGTATATACTTGAGACTTTTGTGATCCATATATATTTCACAATATTCCCCCAAAGCGTTAATGTCACCAAATTTTCAAAGAGAATATCACTACACCAAAATCCGAATGTGTTGGATTGTTTTTCACATGAACTTTAAATTTCCTTGAAGCATTGTCAATGACTTTGTCATTTTGCATCAACACTTATGCTAGGCCCTTCTTTAAAGAATCACTTAATACCAAGAAATTTTATCCACCTGTGGGTAGTGTGAGCACAGGTGTTTTGATAAGACAACCTTTAAACTCCTTGAATATATCTTCACATTCTTCATTCCAAGAGAAATTTACTCCCTTACAAGTTATCATGGTAAGAGGGTTTGAAAAACATGGTATATATCTGAAAAATTGGAGATAATATCCAAAAAACACACGGAAACAATGGATATCCATAATAGATATTGGCCTAGGCCATCCCTCACTTACATTTCTATTGGATAGATCCACATATATCCTATTTCTTGTGATGATATGACCCATGAATGAGACTTCCTTCAACTAGAACTCAAACTTGAATTAGTTTTCATAGAACTTATCCTTTCTCAAGGTCTCTAGAATAGTGCTTAGTTGATCCTCATTCTCCTCCTTGATTTTAGATTATATTATAATATAATCCATAAATACTACCACAAATTTTTCAAGGTAATATCTAAGGACTCTTTTCATCAAATATATGAATATTTCTAGAGACTTGGTGAGTTCAAAATCCATTACACTGAATTCATAGTGCCCATACGTTGTTCGAAATGAAGTCTTGAAGATATCCTCCTTCTTCACGTTTACTTGGTAATATCTCGACCACAGATCCACCTTGGAGATGTATTTAGCTCCATGTGGCTAAAAGAACTTCTAATAAATTCATGGGAAATAATGATTTTTCTTTATCATGATTTTGTTGAGCTAAAAATATTCAATAAAAAGGTACATTGACCCATTCTTCTTATTGACGATGTGGACTGGTGCTCCCCATGGTGAAGAACTTGGGAATAAAAAACCATTATCCCGATTCTCTTATATTTTTTTATTTATCTCCTCAAGATCCAAAAAATGTCATTATATATAGAGTTTTGGATATTGAAAGTTCCCTATGTATAAGAACAATCAATAATTAAATATCTCTTTTAGGAGGAAGACCAGGAAATTCCTTGGGAAACACATCATGGAATTCCCTCGCAATAGGAATGTCATCGAGGATGGTTCATTCCATTGACTCAATCATATGAGCAATATAAGAATTATAATAGGGAAATAATATTCAATCTTGATATGATTGTGCAAAATAAGATTCATAATCCCTACACTTGTACGGAATCAGGGGTCGATTTACCATATGGAGAGTGATTTCCCTCTCATGGAAATTTATGAGGGATCTGTACAGGGAAACCCAATCTATACAATTAATTTCATCAAATTCCACAATAGGGAGTATGAAGTGGTTCTATAAGAAGTTCAATCTAAAAATTTTTATTGGGGAGGAGTTATATTCATGGGATGCAATAAGTACCCCATTTTCTATTCCCACCAACATCTTTACTTCCATGATTTTTGGAGGTGTTTGGGTTGTTCTACTAAAAATTCCTGATATAAAAGAATTCATAGAACAAGAATAAAAAATTACATTCTATATTATTGAATGAATAAATAGAATACCTATAAAAAATTTATTTTCAGGATTCTATTCAGAAATAGTGATAGAAAAAGATAGCCCTTTCTTCCTTAGAGGTTGTTGGTTGCCTCCGAAAACCCTTGGCATAAGGAACTGGTTTGAAAAGAGCCCTTGTTCTTTATAGCTGTACTAATGAACAATGTGTTGAGGGTTGAAAGGAGTGTTTCTCTCCCTGTCGCAGCAATGGGTTTCTCTTGTCCGAAATCATTTCTAGTTTCCCTTCTCTTCCAAACCTAAAACTTTTCTTTTTCCCTTTCAAGAAATTTCCAAGGTTATTCTTTCTGCACCATTGGAAATTGAGCCTCTGGAATTTTATAGAACCATTGGATTTATCTGTCGGATTTCTAGATTTAAATTCTACCTTCATCTTTTTACCCCCAATATAACCCTATGATTTTCTGAACATCCTTTAGACTTTGAGGTCACATCAGATAATTTCCTTATAGCTATCGAATTCACTGATGGTTAGGTATTTATTAATTCTATGTCATTTCCCACCAAATAAGTTGTCAAACTTGAATTTGAGGGTAAATAAAATTTTGTAGGTATGTTTTCAAGCATTGTGAAGTTTTCCTCATACGCTCTGATGAATTTTTCATCTTTTTTCCTTTGGGAACGGAAGTCTCTTTACATTATAAGTCTAAGGGCGCAAGGAATATATTTATCAAAAAACATTTTCCAGAAATCCATTAATTACAATAACTCAATATCTTCCTCATGCTTCATATTGATGATTAATGAAAATCATTAATCAGCTTCACCCTACATCTGATAAGCACTATGAAGAACCTTCCCTTTTTTCGAACATTGAAGGATGGAGAATATATTCTCAATAGATTTGGTCCATTGTTCAGTGATTGGGGGATTATATGATCCCTTGAAAGTATGAGGCCTTTCTCTCATTAATCTCACAATTGTGATATGTTCTTTCATAGGGGGGAGGGGGGTTTGATGTACCCCTTGACACATGTTTCTATTAAAAAAATAAGTTAACTAGGATAGTATTGTGGCAATGTTTACGATTCCCTCTCTAACCGGTTTGGGAATCTTATAATAACAGAAATCACATTGATATTCATATTAGTTGTTATCCTAAGTCCTCCAATTTCTATCTGTTGGCTAGAATAAAATGAAAATTAGGGGAATGTATTTTAAACTATTAAACAAATATGGGTAATCCAATGAAAAAAAAGGATAACTTATAAATTACAAATATTTTTTTTAACATATGAATTTATAAGCTTCAAAATATGTTATCCATGATCTATTTCCTTTAATATATTCTAAGGGGAATTATTTTGCATTAATAAGGATTCTAACTAAGATTATGAATTTACCAAATAATGTCCCCCACGAGTGTTGAACTAATAGTGCATCAAGGTAGTTTGTCGTGCACCTGTTCCGGTTTAAGAATTGCTCAAAGTGGTGTTTTTTAATTTTAACCCTAGATATAATTGTGCCAGAGTAACCTCTACTGGTTCATATCCAAATATGGACATATTTTCATGATAAGCCACTTACTCTATAATCACCAAAATTTAGCTATTATTTTCTTATACTATGTATTATCCCTTAGGCTTTCACTATATTTTTCTAATCCTAGTCCAAAAAATAACTAACACTATTCATTCCTACTATGAGAACCATAGTCTTTATTACACACTTAAACATGATTTATTACATAAACATATCCATTATAAAACCCAGAAGATTATTATTTCTAGTTTATTTGGGGGTTAGTAACATTACATGACAAATTACATCATAAAAAAAACATTTTTATTGAAAAAATCTTTTACATGACCACAACATTACTTCGTACTTATCATTGCATGGGATATCCCAAGGACATAAATAAGATAATGGTGAGATATAAATCCCATTAAAGGAGTAAACAAGGAATAACATGAAGAATAAAATACATGTTAGTCAATAGACATATCAATTTAGCATAAGTGAAACATGAAGATAAAGCCATGATATTTCATGATTGTCATAACATCGAAATGTGGCAACAACTTAAGAAATTGAATGATTAAAATTATGGAATTAGGTGAACCCCTGTCCTAAGATGGTGGAAATTTTTCTGAAAAGGAATCAGTTAAACCCCTATCCCAACATGACATATCATGATACTAAACATTTCCCAATACATTAGAGCGCTTGCAGGATTCACCCTTCAAATTCATTTCAATCTCATTCTTAAGTGTTCCACATAGATCATATAACATGGATTCTTTAAATGTCATCATTTATTCCATGATAATGGAATGTGTAATGCATAAATTAAAGTCTATAATCAATATGTATATGTACATAATGGTGAATAACCTTCATAGGGAAATGGTAATGGTATTCACTAAACAATGATTTTGGCATGGAAAATCGAGGTGCAATTTCAGCAGCCTAATGACATGACATAAAAATTCATAAAAATGGTTGATGAGATATAAATGGTATCTCATAATATATACATGATATGGATAGTAAAGGATTCATATATATATATATATGCATTTTACAATACAAGGAATTTGGACATAGAAACTGTAACATAATAAAGAAACTTGAAGAATGAGGAGAAATTGAATAACTCTTATGGAATTTCGGCATGATAACGGGTATTCATGGGATGGGTTAATGATTGAGAAGTAGTTATCCAATTAAAAATAATAATAAGGGTAGTATGGTGGAGTTTAAAAAACGTACCCCATATTTTTTAATTGAAAATAAAAGGGTGTATAATATAAGGAAACTTGGATAAAAATGAAAAGGAAGGAAAGTGAGGATCCCTTACTTGAGTGTGGGACTTCAAAAGCATGAAGAAATGATTCATGAGAGTTTGGGGAACATTGGGAGGATTGCAGATATTGGAGGAAAGATTAGGGACATGGTCATAGGATTTTTAGTGAAGGGAAGTGGCAGCTCGGGTGGGTTTATATAGGAAATGAGAGGGGGGTTCTTTACTATTTCAAAAACATAGGTTTTAGAATCTGTATAATTAAATATTCAAAATAAAAAACCTTCATAGGGTTTTTCCGATGGTTTTTTGAAAATATTATTGGGAAAAAATATTTTATATGTGCAATGGCCGAACATATTAAAATATTAGCCTTGCTTATGTGGAGGTGAGTCACATTATTAATGAGAAGAATTTAAAAATATATATATATTACATTTTTGAGGATTAACTAAGGATTTATAAGATAAGTAAAATTAATCTAAAATCACATTATTTTAATTTTAAAACCTATATTGGTCCTATAATACCTATCATAGAATTTATTACATCACTTTCGGGTCATTATAATGTCCTAAAACACATATTTTCATTATATGGTATTTAATTTTTACGCAAAAATTCATGTCTCAGAAAATTATTAAAAATTAACCATTAGATAATTTCGATGTCCGGATTTGAAAAAATATATTCATTTTATCTAAATAATTTTCTTAATATGTTAATTTTTACTTTTAAAATGAAAATCGATATTTATAGAAAATTCAAGGGTTTTGACCAAAATAGTTTTCTAACATTAATAAAAATTAAATTTGAATTCAAAAAAAATATATAATCATTTATGACCAATAAAAGTAATTTCATAATAATATTTTATTAAAATATTAACTATTTCAAAAATTCATTAATTCCTTAAAATAAATTCTTTAAGAATACACTTTTTATTTTATCATATAAAAAATATAACTCTTCTCAAACTGATTTAATAATCCTTTATAGATAAGGAAATGATATAATAATAATTTATAAGAATTGTTTTTATAATATTATTAATAAAAACATTAGTTTAATATAATAATGTATATATTATTTAAAAGTGCCATTTTTTCGCGAAAAAACAATTTATCAATTTCATCATTTTTTAGATAGATTATTATGATAAAGGAATTGATGGAATAATGAATTTATTTATAAAAATGGATAAAAAGATAAGTAACCAAAAACATATAACATAAACCTCTATAACACCTGCATAAGACCTAAGGGTAAGGTGTGTGATGGTGACAGACTATTGGGGAAGCTCTGATAACAAAGCCTGGGTGGTAATCTATATTAATGTGAACTTCTCCCATAGGTGATTATGTTCAAGATTTACATGTTGAAGGTCAGATTAGGATTGGTCAATAGTGAAGCCCGTTGAAGCTACCTCTTTTCCAAGCTAAAAAACTGATATTCGTATCACTTGAGTCTACTAGATTAGGCTATCCTCTCCTGTGTCTCTTCCGAAAACATTTTAAAAAAACATTATATTTATATCAGTCATGTGAGAACTATTCAATTATTATATTATCAATGGTTATGATACATAATAGTCATTTAAACAGAATAATAAGAAAAGAGTTCATGTGTTTTCTATGTCCATAAAAAATTAAAATAAATGGAATTTTATTCATAAATTATTGGCTCATTACAGGATACCCAATAGTGGGGATGATTTTTAACAATTATTGTGGCTCTACAAGGCAGATATGAATCAGGGAGTTAGGAATTTATAGTAGTTACACATGATTATGTTGATATAATCTGATAAAATTAGAGATTTAATGATGTTCATAAGTATGTCATGTAAAATTATGGTTTCACGTGATGGGTACTAGTTCTTGGTGTAAATTATATATAAATAGGAAATATATGTTTTGATTGAGGTAGGAGAGCCAAGTGTGATTCATGAGGATTGTGTATGATGTTTTTGTGATAGATGGAATCTATGGAATTTGCAATGATTGTCATCACCTGTCCCCCGGGGCCCGTTCCATGACTACCCCAATCCTGCCTTCCATAGGCCAGAGGTTGGCGACAGGCACCAAAATACGCATTCCCTAAACGGGAAAGAGTTTCCTTAATAAAATATGAACCCACAAAAACCAATCGCACAACTAGATACAAGAACAAAGTAAACTATATACTAAACAGGGTGTTTACAGAATGTAAAGGGGCCAGAATACAGGCCCAACTGGAAAGTAAAATGGAAGACTAGAAAGTACAATTAAAACTGAGTAAAGCTCTTGTGAACACCCACCAAGGATCCAACCTGAAGGGTAGGTACAGTTCTCAAATGTCTGTCTCTATGGATCACCTCATCAAAGGTCCACCTCTAAGTAGTCTCCAATCTAGGTACCCCCGTTTTCAGTCAGCTGTGTCCTTCGTCTGCACTAGACACAACAATGTGTGGGCTTAGCCAGTGTATGTGTGAGTATAATAGTACTCATTAGGTACCTCGAGACCCCCATAGGACTCTATAATACATAAACTATAAACCACATTACATAGAAACAACATTCAACCCTTCTTAGGTTTATGTCCATACATATACATAAGGTATCACAATGTACCCACCTCACATAGGAGGGAACAATACCACACATGTAATACTACGAGGGTAGGAGTACCACACAAGTATCACCACAAAGATAAAGTACCACACAGTTACACCATGAAGATATAAGACTCATCTCAAACCAGGTATATAACTCTGAGTAACAGGAATATGATGGTGACCTACATAGGATCGTTATAAAACCTGATAGCCAACCACATGATTCTCTAGGGATAAGTAACATCCCTAGACACAATTTTGAACACCTCAACTACTAGAGAACTGCTCCTCTATGGAGTACAACGAGCCTTCCATGTCACACATAGGTTCTTCCCACTAACCTTTGACTTATATGTTACTCCTCCTATCAATTAACGTGTGTCTGCTATGTCACACAGTGGCGCTCCCCACCATGGGTCTACCGCGTCACACAAAGGTGCTCCACCTCGGGGCCTGTTGAGTTAGTCCTCCTGGCAAGTACTGTGGGTCTGCCACATCACATAGAGGCACCCCCCACCATGGATCTGCTGCATCCAACAAAGGCACTCCCCACTGGGCCTGTCAAGTCACTCCGGGTCAAAACAGTCAGTAGTCATCAAGTCATAGCCAGTTGTAGGGTTCCGTACATAGCGTGTTTAGTAAAACCTCTCCCCATTCCATTGTCCATACCTCAACCGCCCATAAGTTCCACGAAGAATTATCCTAATGGTCTGTTATGTCGTAAGGGACCCAACGCAATAGACGACACGTCAATCGGACACCCAGTCTGTATGTTATTGGTGTTTATACTCTGAGTGCCTGGTTGGATTCAAGGATCTATCCAACCTGGCCATACTCCAACTTTATACAAAAACTCAAATGGAGTGTACCAATAGGTCTGTATCGATCCATAGATTCTGATTCCATAGACAGTTCTTCAAACGAATGCCTGATTCACAAGTTATGGCTACAAAGGTGTAACTGGGTTTAGATGGGCCCAGATCTGGTCCGACCCGGCCCGAAATATCCTGGGCAGACCCGATTTGATTTGGGTCAACCTGGCCCAATTGAGGTCCAGCCCGATTGGCCTGGGCTATGGTGGGACCATCCCATTAGGTTGTGGTCCAGCCCAACCCGCGAAGGGGGTGGCCTATCACAGCCCTCTTGGAAAGGCCTGGCCCACCCTGGGCACGGCCTGGTGGTGTCGTCCGCCCGAGGTGGCGCTGAAGGGGTAGCATCCCCCTTCCATTTGTAATGGCAACAGGAAGCGCCTTTAGGCGCTGCAAAGTCACCACGGGACCAGAGCGGGTCCCGCTGAACCACAATGGTTGGCCGGTGTTCCGGTCGATCCCCCTTCCAGCTGTGTGGTCGTGCTCCACTGCTCTTCAGCCTCCACTGTGGACCAGTTGCGGCAGCCTCCTGCTCCTCTGATGGCGCGGATGCGCGCCACCACTTGGCAACGCAGCCGACCGTAACCCGGCCTCCTCCCTACCCCACCGAGGATGACCATGCATGACTTCCTCATCATCTGGCGTTGCAGATTCACACCGTCCTTCCTTCCTCTCGGCCGGTTGGGTGCCTACCACCACCTCCTTCCACGAGCCATTGCAGCTTCAATCCAAGACGGAAAAAAAGATCGCATATTCACGATCTTTGGGCCGAGGTCTCTACGTCCATATATCATGCTCAACAAAATAATGTGTTTCTAGAATCATTTAATATTTTTCATTGAAGAACACAAGAAGAACACGTAGAGAATAAATGATAAGATGCACGGTATATGCACGGGATGATGGTCATGTTAGTTTGTCCATCGTCTTTTTGAAACCATAATATGAAGAATTGATAAATAAATTCAAACATATATAAATAAATCCTCTACCTTGATTTTCTGATGGATGTGGCTGGAAGAAGATGAATAATTCATTGAAGAGTCGGTGTTCGTCACTCTCATAGGACTCTATAAGGTCAGTTCGTCATTCTCTGATTGTGGAAGTCGTTATTCATTTGAGGATCACATTTGTTGGAAAAAGATCTTTCCAACTCTCCAAATATCTCCTCTCCATTACCAATCCATTTTCCCGAGAGAGGTGAGTTGAAAATTTATACAAGCTCAAGCAATAATTTAATTAAATTTTTTACATTAATTAAATTAAGTTGGCGCATTTAATCTGGAGAAATCCAAGAGTTTAAAGTTGATTCATTAATTCCAAATTACTAAATCCTATTAATTAAGGTGTAATGTGGTTACACATTTTGTGTAATCGGGCATTTAATTCCCATTATTAAATGCCCGACCACCCTCGTGTGTTCCCCACCTTCATGTTTCAAATGGGAGGTTTAAATTTTAAAAATAAAATAAAGCATTTTTATTTTATTTTCTCCCATGAAAATTCCAAAAACCAATTTCCACCCTCAACATACTACGGTCGAGGTGAAGGTCTCCTTAAAAAAATATCGGCACTTCGAGTTCAACAGTGCCCTCAGATTTCAATTTTTAGCACCAGTTCAAAAGTTAAAAGATGTCCCTCGCATGTTAACTGAATATACCTGAAAAGATGTTTAGAAATTCATTCAGGGCACACCAGGCCTCGAAATCACGCGCCGTCAATATTGACGGACTCGTAATATTCCCATATAAATAAATAAAATTACATGGCAAAATCCAGGTCTTTACATTCTCTCCACCTTAGGGATTTTCCTCCTCAAAAGCCATAATAAAAACTAGGGAAACTAGTGGGGGTACTGAGCATGAATCTGACCCTTCCACTCCCATGTGTTCTCATAACGGTTCTTGTGCTTCAATCAAACGCGTACTAGAGGTATCAACTACCCTCGAAGGACCTTCTCATATCGATCCTCAATTTCCACTGAAACCTCTGAAAAACTCTCTCCATCATCGATGTCTAGCTCACCCCAGTAAATGATGTGTGAAGTATTATGTATGTATCTCCTCATTTGTGATACATGGAAAATACCATGCACCTAGTGCATCTAAGGAGGAGGAGCTAATCGGTAAGCCACCTCGCCAACCTTGTTGAGGAACGAAAAGAGTCTGATGAACCTCATAGATAACATTTCACCCTGGCCAAACCTCCACAAACCTTGTCGAAGTGAGACCTGTAGAGAGACATGGTCACCATCCTCAAACTCATGAGATCTCTATCTCCTTTTAGCATAGGAATTCAGCCTGCTCTATGTAGTCTTCATCCACTCCTGGATGATCTCAAAATTCTACGTGGTAGCTTGTATAATCTAAGGTCCCATGAGTGTTGACTCCCCTGGTTCAGTCTATCATAATGGTGATCTACAAGGTCACCCATACGATGCCTAGAATGGTGCCATACTGATAGTGGAGTCATAGTTATTTTTGTATGAAAACTCCACCTAAGGCAAGTGATCCTCCCAACTGCAGTCAAAATTATGAATGCATGAATGTAGCATGTCCTCGAGGGTCTGAATGGTCCACTCTGTCTGACCATCCATCTGAGGATAGAAGGTGGTTCTCAACTGAAGATGTGTCCTGAACGCCTCTTACAACCCCTTACATATCTGAGAATTAAAGCATGCATCACAATCGGATACCATCATAGATGGAACTCCATGTAGCCACACAATCTTTGGTACATAGAGGCTTCCCAATCTCTCTACTACTCCCTACTCTCTGATAGGTAGGAAGTGGGCCCACTTGGTGAGTCGGTCAATGATCACCCATAAATAATCATGACTCCTAGTTGTGCGTGGAAGTCCTATCATGAATTCCCTGAAAATTCCATCCCACATCAACGCTAGCACCTCTAATTGCTAAACTAAGCCTGCTGGAACCTGATGCTCTGCCTTCACTTAATGAGAAGTGAGGCACCGAGAGACAAATAGTGATACAACATTCATCATTCCCAGCCACCAGTGCTGATGCCAAAGGTCCTGATACATCTTTTTCACTCTTGTAAGTACCTGTAGATGGGATGTATGTAAATCCCTCAATATTTCCTCCCTAAACACCATCGGTACCATAGTACGCCCTCTGAAAAGGATGATGTGCTCCCCACTTTCACAAAATATATATGTTGCATGTCCTGTGGATATCTGAGCACATCGAGCCTCGAAGTCGGCGTCCCCAAGTTGCACCTCCTTACGTCGCTGAAAGAGAGGGGGAGTAACTATTAAAGACTGAAGATAAGTTGCTCAATCTCAATCCACATAGGATATCTGCAAAGTGGCTAGCTACTCGGTCACCTCACTCAGCAACTGTATACCTGATCTCCTGATAAGTGCATCTGATAATACATTCCACTTCCTGGAAGTATAGATTATCTCAAAGTCATAATCCTAGAATAACACAAGCTGGTGCTATTGTATCCGGTTTAGGTCCTTCTTAGAGAAGATATAGATGAGACTCTTGTGATCAGAGTAAACTGTAAAACGTTCACCCATCATGTAATGTCTCCATATATTCAAGGAAAAGAACATGGCTACTAACTCCAGGTCATGAGTATATTTCTTCTGCTCATGTTGTCTCATCTGTAGAGAACCATAAGCGATCACTTCTCACTCCTCCATCAGGATACATCCAAGACTGGTCCCTAATGTGTCGCAGTATACTACGTACCCAACACCCTCCATAATTAGCCTCAAGATGGGGGAACTCTTCAGTCTCTAACTCAACTCCTAGAAACACTTCTTGCATCTCTCCAACCAAACGAAGGGTTGCCTATTCTTTGTCAACACTGATAAGGGTGTCGAAACTCTGGAAAGGTCAGGAAAAAACCTCCAATAGTAACTGGAAAAACCTTGAAAACTCTCCACCTACATATCAATCTAGGTTGGCTACCTAGTAAGAACAACCTCAATCTTCACCGCATCTACCACAACTCTAGCCTCTGAGATAACGTGTCCCAGAAAGTGGACATCTCGTATCTAGAAATGGCACTTCGAGAGCTTACCATAAAGATGGTGCTCTCAGAGTGTGTCCAGAACTATCTGTAGATGATAGGCATGCTCCTCCTCCATCACTGAGTATATCAGGATGTCTTCAATGAATACTACCACAAACCAATCGAGTTATGGCTAGAATATCATGTTCATGATTCCCATGAACACTACTAGGGCGTTGGTCATGCCGAATGGAATAACCAAGAACACATAGTGTCCATACCGAAATCTGAAGGATGTCTTCTGCACATCCTCATCTCACACCCTAAGCTGGTTATAACATCATATGAGTTCAATCTTTGAAAACCTTTGTGATCCCTTTAACTGATCAAAGAGATCTTCAATCCTCATTATTCGGTACTTGTTCTTCACGGTAACCTGTTTTAGGTGCCGATAGTCCACACAGATTCTCAAACTCTCATCCGCCTTCATGGCGAACAAAATTGTGGCTGCCCAAGGGGAAAAATGGGCCTAATGAACCCCTTGCTCTGCAAGTACTCTAGCTCTACACACATCTCTCAAAGCTCCGCAAGATCCATATGATATGCTGGTGTACATATTCGTTCAATGTTGATGTACAAGTTGATGTAAAATTACACCTCTCTACGAGGAGGTAGACCCAAAACATAATATGTAAAAACATCATCATATTGGTTCACCTCTATAGGATAGCTCGGACTCTCAACATCAACCCCTCCAAGGGTAAGGCTAGCCAACTGACGTGTGATCGACTGCACCCTCCTCCAGGTAAGTCCATCTTGTTCTAAAAAGGTTCCCTTCTTTCCCATGAAGGAAAACCATGTCCTATCCATGCGAACAGACCATAACTTGTGCCTAATACAGTCAATTTGAGTATGGACTATGGATAACCCTTCCATACCCAAGATGAACTTGTAAGGCCTTGACGCAGCTACTAGAAGATCCCATCTGAAGCTCTCACCTCCTAGAGTTAGCTCACACTATAGGAACCAATGCGTAATCGTCGAATCTTCTCCCATAGGAGTCTTTATCTTTAAGGATCTAGCCAACAGCTCCATCGGAATCTCTGAGCTCTAAACGTGGGACATGGAAATAAAAGAGTGACTGGAACCTATGGATATAAGTACTAAATCTATGGTGGAGTTGACACAGATCATACCTCATATCATCTCTAGAGCACTATGGTCATAGGAATCCCCTTCTTGTAGATAATATCATCTCATTCCACTTGCTCCATGTGGTCGGGGTGGACCTCCTGGTGGTGGTGGTGGTAGAACCTCAAATCACAGCCCACCACCTATTTCATGACCTACTTCTTTTCCACGTCCTCCTTTTGCCTACAGAGCTCCTCGATCAAATAATTGCCTCTGCCCAAGTGGTCCTTCGACCATCTACTGGTCGTCTGTATGGTGGGTCAGTCAGTCATGAGCCATGTGACCCAACCCAGCACACAAGTAACACTATATGATCCTCACCTTTCCTAATCTACCTCGAGAGACCTGCACCACCGACCATGTATCCTGCGGTCTTCCACCTCTAGGTCTGGTCCTCTTGGACCTCTGTGTCATCTGTCTGCTTCCAGCTATTGAGGACTCTGCTACGTGTCATCCGGTGGTGGATCTCGCAGCTGGTGACTGCTCAGAAATAAAACTCTCCACTAATATTGATCTCTCTAACACCACTGCCTACGCCAGGATGATGAGAGAAACCATCAAAGCTCTAATCTTCCATCTGAGCCCCTACTCGAAAGTCTGAGCCCTAAAGAAAGGGTCCCACACCATATCAGTGAAGTAGCATGGGAGGTCGGTGAACCTCATAGAATACTAAGCCACAGTCATGCTACCCTACTGTAAGTGGAGAAGCTCTTGTATACGCACTGAGTGTAAGTTCGGTGGGAAGAACTCTGCACTAAAAATTCTCTCGATGTTTTCCCATACGAGAGTCACCTCTTCATCAGCCTGGAGCATCATGTTCCACCATCTTCCCACTGCTGCTTAAAGAAGACTTGTGGCAAGGATCACCATGAGATCAGCTGGTGTCCTTACCAGCCGGAAAACTTTAACCACAACCTCCAGCCAATCCTCCGCCGCCTGTGGATTTGTCTCACCTTGAAACCTTAGGGGGACCTAGTGCTGGAACTCGTGCAATGTGGTCAAGTGGCGTGCACCCTCTCCTACTGGGGATGGTGGCATCGATATCCCAATGTTTTGTGGCGTTGTTGGTACACCACACGATGGTACAACTGCCGTAAGGGGGACCTGCACCGAAGCCTCATGGCTTGGTGGGCTGTCATCGCATAATCTAACAGGAATCCTAGATGGATGCCTACGCGGATGAATCTTTAAAAGAATTATGTGTGTCACAATTATTATTTTTATACCTGGTGAGCTTACTCAATGAGATCACAAATAATACTTTTCAAAAACACACACGCACTCAGTGTTTTTGTGCACTGAGTTGGAAATCAGAAGTCTGGGTCTTGGTGTATGCATACATCAGCCGCCACACCAACACTGGACTCCCAGAATTGAAAACCACACTAATAACACTTAACACTATTTCTCCATCTAAATGATCAAAGACCAAGTTCTTCGGTAGTAACGAACTCTTCGAATACCAATTTGTCACGACCCGTCCCCCTAGGCCTGTGTCGTGACTACCCCAAGCCTACCTTCCACGGGCTAGGGGTTGGTGACAAGCACTGAAAGGATTATTCCCTAAATAGGAAGGAATTCCATTTATAAAACATATACTCACACAAACCAAGGGTATATCCAGATATAAGAAAAAAAGTAAAATTTATAGTAAACAGGGTGAGTACAGATTTTAAAGGGTCTAGAATAGAAGCCCAATTGGAGAGTACAATAGAAAATAGAAATTACAAGAAAAAATGAGTAAAACTCTGGTGAACACCCACCCAGGATCCTACCAAAATGGTTGGTATAGTTATCTAACGTTTTTCTCTATGGATCAGCACATCAGAGGCCCACCTCTAAAAATTCTCTCAAGTCCAGGTAGCCCCTTCCTCAGTCACTGCTGTCCGTCGTCTACACTAGACACAACAAGGTTTAGGCATAGCCCGTGCTGGGGTGAGTATATCATACTCAGTAGGGACCCCAAGACCCCAAATGGTCTTTCCAAATCACAAAAGATAAACCAAAAAACATAGAAACAATATTCAACCCTACTTTAGATATATATCCATACATATAACTAAGTTATCAGAATATACCCACATCACACATGAGTGAAGAATACCACACAGGTAATAACACAAGGGTAAGAGTACCACACAGGTATCACCATGAAGATAAAGTACCACAAAGGTACACAATGAAGATATAAGACTCAGCTCAAACCAGGTATACAACTCTGAGAAACAAGATTATGATGGTGACCCACACAGGATCACTTTGAAAGTTGATAGTCAGCCACATGATTCTCTAGGGATATGTAACATCCCTAGTCACAACTTCGAACACATCAGATGCTGGATAAATCTTCCTCTATGGAGTACAGCGAGCCTTCCATGTCACATAGAGGCACTTCCCACTATCCCTGGACTGCTATGGTACTCCTCCTGTCGAGTATCATGGGTCTGCTGCGTCACACAGAGGCGCTCCCCACCGTAGGTCTGTCGTGTCACACAGATGCACTCCCCCCCCCCTCGTGGCCTACTGAGGTACTCCTCCTTTCAAGAACTGTGGTTCATCCATGTCACATAGAGGTTCTCCCCACCATGGGACTTTCGCATCACATAGAGTCGCTCTCCACTAGCCTTATCAATTCACTCTAGGTCAAAACAGTCAGCTGTCATCAAGTCTCAGCTAGTCACAGGGTTCCGTACGTAGCTCACTTGGGATAACTGCTCCCTAAACCATAAATCATACCTCAACTACCCCAAAGTTCCACAAAGAAGAATCCCAAAGATATTTCACATCATAAGGGACCCAACACACTAGACGGCACGTCAATCGGACACCTGATCTGTAAGTTATTAGCATTTCTACTCCAAGGTCCCGGTTGGATTTGGAGTTCGATCCAACCCGGCAACACTACAACATTATCTAAAACTCATATGTATTATACCAATAGGTTCGTCTTGATCCAAGTATTCTGGTGCCACAGACAGTTCGTCAAACAGACACCCAGTTCACAATTTATTGCCCCAAAGGCGTAACTGGGTTCAGATGGGCACAGGTCCGGTCTGACCCGGTCGGCCAGAACCGGCCCGACACGGCCAGCTCCGACCCGAACTAGTTTTGGTCGACCTGGCCTAATTCAGGTTTGGCCTGGTTGGCCTGGGATGTGGTGGGCTTGCCCCGACCCATGAAGGGGGCGGCCCAGCCTGTGCTGGGCACAGCCCGGCGGCACGGCCCAGTGGGACAACCTAGTGACGTGGCCTAGTGGTGCGGTCCGCCCGAGCTGGCGCTAAAGGGGGGGCATTCCTGTTCCATTCGGTAGGGAAATGAGCATCACATTTAGGCGTATCCAAGTCACTGCGGGACCCGATCGTGTCCTACCGATCCGCAATGGTCGGTCGGTGTTTCGGCTAGTTCTCCTTATAGAAGTGTTGTCACGTGCCATGGCTCCACCACGGCCGGCACGACCGACCACTCATCGGCCTCCACTATGGTCAAGCGGTCACAGCATCCTTCTCCTCTGGCGGCGTGGACGCGCACAGCTGCTCTGCAACGTGGCCGGCCTGATATCGGCCTCTACCCTGCCCCACCACGTCCGACAGGCCGCATCTTCCTCATCATCTGGTGGCACGAACGTGTGTGGCCCTTCCTTCCTCACGACTGGCCCAATGCCAGCCGCCGCCTCCTTCTGTGATTCATTGCGGCTTCGTTCCAAGCCTGAAAAATATAACAATCGCATATTCATGATCCTTGGGTCGAGGGCACTATGTCAATATGTCACTCTCAAAAAAATATTGTGTTTCCGGCGTCATTAAATATTTTGTGTTAATGAATTCATGAAGAACGTGTGGAGAATCAAAGATAAGAGGAAAGGTATATGCGCGTAACAAGGGCCACGTTAGTTGGACATCATCATTGTGAAACCAAAATATGAAGAATCGATAAATAAATTCAATAATATATAAATAAATCCCCTACCTCTATTTTGGGATGGAGGTGGGGAGAGGAAGATGACAAAGTCGTTGAAGATTCGGCGTTTGTCACTCCCACAAGATGCTCCAAGGTCAGTTCCTCATTCTTCGATTCTGGAAGTTGTTCTTTGTTGGAGGATCTCATTTTTTCAAGAAACATCTTTCCTACTCTCCAAAGATCTCCCCTCCATTTCCAATCCCTTTTTCCTCACGTGGTGAGGTTCCAAATTGTATAATCTTAAGCAATAATTTAATTAATTTTTTTAAATTAATTAAATTAAGTTGGGACATTTAATTTGGAGATAGCCAAGAGTTTAAACATGATTCATTAATTTCGAATAAATGAATCTTATTAATAAAGGTGTAATGTGGTTACACATTTTGTGTAACCGGGAATTTAATGTCCAGCATTAAATGCCCGACGAACCTCATGTGATCCCCACCTTCATGTTTCAAATGGGAGGTTTAAATTTGAAAAATAAAATAAAGAATATTTATTTTATTTTCTCCCATGAAAATTCTAAAAACCAATTCCCACCCTCGACCTACTACGGTTGTGGAGAAGGTCTCCATAAGCGAATATCAATGATGTGAGTTCAATGGTGTCCTCTGATTTCAATTCTGATCACTGGTTCAAAAGTTATAGAACACTACTTGTGTGTTTACTAAACGTACCCAAAAAAAGTTCATAAATTTATTATGGGAACACCAGGCCTCAGAATCACGCGCTGTCAATTTTGGCATACTCGTAATATTCCTATATAAATAAATAAAAATTACTTGAAAAAATATAGGTCGTTACAATGATTTGTAGGTATGATACTTTTATGATATTCGGTATCTTAAGTGTGGTATGACTAAGTTGGTGAATTCTATGGTGGGTAGTGTCTAAAGTTGGATACTATCCTTTTCATATTGTTTGATCCGGGGATTCAAGATTTGATGGATGCATTTGAAATCCACCAGTTTTTATGGGAGTTTTGTGAGTGGGTTGATTTTTTTATTCAATATTGGTCAGTGTTGTTGTTGGAAACACCTCGAAGATTATTATTTTTTGTGTCTTGGTGTATTTTTTATGTCTTATGTGTTCAAGTGTGGTAATATGTGTACAAATTCATCTAAAAGTTTTATTTATTTAATGTTTGAGTTTGTGGGGATGTCAACATAGACTAGGTGTTGAGTTTTGGTAATTTTGACAGGGATCGGGGCAGAAATTCTATAATAAGCATAAAACCATGATGAAACGTAGAAGATTTGTATAATGGAATGGGTTACGTCAAATAAAATTTTCAATATGGGTTGATACTCATGTGGAAAGACAAAAGGGGTTGTGTTGGGAGTAATACTACATGAGAATAACCGAGTGTTATGTAATAATAATTTTTTGTCATAGTAATGGGTTATATATTTAATTTTGGACAAGGGCATGTGATTTCATCATGAAGGTATAGGGTCATACTACAATGTGACACTTGGAAAATTAGTTAGGTTTCTATGGGAGATGTTCCATGTTGGGATGTAAAAGGCCATGTCACAAGGTAGGTATGGAAATCTAGTTTCACGATGAGCCCTATGGGTCACATCACATTTGACCATTTACCTAGTTTTCCATAAAAACATTATTTAATTTTTTTTAAAATAAATTTAGGCTCATTTCCTTTCTAATAAGTATAGAGGCCACCTTATCCTCTCCATTTTTCATTTCTTCTCCCCTAAATTATATTTTTTATAGTTTTTTTCTATTTTAATGCCATTTAACATTCGGATTTACTTTAGTAAAGTGTTAATATCCATGGAAAACTTTTTTATTTTTATTATTATAGAAACAAAGATAAAAATATATATCTTTTAGGCTTATTTTTATGATTTTATTATTCATTCCTATTTGAGTTTTATTTTTAAATGTTATTCAATGTGGGGATATATTATTTAACTATGTAAGTGGTTCCTAGGTTTTTCGTAGGATATATTTATGTGTTTGCATCATGTGTTCTATTAGTGTGGGTAAATCCATGCAAGTGACTGAGTATAGAACCACTTGGAGTTTCTATAATTCATCTAGTATTTTGATGGGTAGACTTGGGGGGTTAAATTCAGGCTAGGGTATGAATGTTTAGTTATTAAATGATGGATGGATTTTGGACTTCAAAGAAAAATTTTCATGTGATGGAATGTGTTCATTATAAGATTTATTAAGTTCACTGGGAATACAATGGGTGCATCATGTGAATTTTTTGGGGGTGTGGGATCTCCATATTAACCTTGGTGGTGATGAAAATTATCACGGGTGATATAGTATAAGAGGGAATGTTGTGGGTGATGTTGATAACCATGTACAGGGTGATAATGCTTTGCTGGTTTTCGATTGTAGGTTTTTAGGGATTTCTACTCATTGTGGGCCTATGGTAATTGGGGTTGTGTACAAATAGGAAAGGGCCTAAGAGGTGGTATTTACCACCTATTTTTTAGGGTTATCCTACCTAGATGATCATCTTAGGTTTTTTTAGTTTTTACCACTTTTATATAGGTGGGATACATCGTATTCATTTTCATAAGAAATATGTAGTGATTGATATCATAAAATAGGTGTGATTGTTATCCATTCGTATGCTTTGTTGGGCAATTGAGTTGGTGGTTAGAATGGGAATTGGTACACCATTGTTTTTTTGGAATGATATATATATGATCCTTTGGGGTTTTATTGATATAGGATTAGGATAGCCATGAGGGTTTTGTAATATCATGTTTGGCCATGTGGTTTGATATTAGTTGGAAGCCCATGGGTGCTTCCATTGTCATAGATTATGGGTAAAACGTCACACATAAGAAATGGATATAGAATTTAAAGTATCTCACAAGTGTAATGATTATTATAATGTGTAATTTGGTGTATTATATTGGTTTCCTTTTAGTTCACTGTTTATGCACTCAAATACATATGGATATTATCAAGGAACAATGTTTATGGTGTCCTACTAACTTCATACTGACTCCATGCATGGGATCTCCAGAATGTTTACATATTTTTTTGTTTGTAATGTTTATATGGGAATTCGAAATGTGTATATATGGTTGGGTTGGATATGCAATTGTTAATCCAAAATATTGTTGATGAATTGAGGTGTATTTCATTGGATTCCATTTATTACACATAATAATTGTTGCATAAGGACGACTCAAGTGTATTAATTTATATTATTTATTCCACTATGAATACACTCTTATTTATATGGATATCATATATGGACATTATTGGTGAAGGTCTACTAAGTTTGTACTCACACCCTACATGTACCCATTAGAGTTAGTATAATGTTTTTGGTTGATGGACCAATTGATGGACCTTAGGGGATAGAGGTGAAGCTATTGTACGGGAAGTTTGGTTATGGATTTTAAATCTATATTGAGTGGTTCTTATATGTTTATTTTTTTCTTTTTCATCATTTCGTTTAGGTTTGAGGATGATCGACATATGGGTGATCTTTCTAAACGTTTTTTATCTTGTCTGCAATTGTAGATTTTTTTGAGATATCATGTTTACTTTTTTGGTTTTTTAGTGTTTGATTACTAATAGGATATTTTTGGTATTATATTTTATATTCTTATCAATATAGTGTATTATCTCCCACTATCACTCTTTTGTCCCTTGTTATAGTTTAGAAGCATTTATTGTATAGTTTGGGGTGCCAGAGGTCATCAAATATTCAACTTATGTGTTATTTGAAAAATCTAGGATGAGGATGCCAAAAGGTAATAATGTACCACCACTTACATGCTTCTCTGATTAGAATATAAGTAGAGACCAATACATTTTACATATTAAGATTGGGAATAAACTAAAAAATTTTTTTGATCCTTTCTAATAACCCCTCATCAACCTAAACTATTCCATCACCCCTTTTAATAGAATGATTTTTCATTTGAAAAAAATGAATTTCAATCAAATTCCTTTTGCCACTCTTTATTCATCATATTTTTAAGTTGTTATATTTATTGAACCAATGAAATAAAGAGATAAATGATTCATTCCATATTCTAAGATCCATCCACACAAATAGGTACCTTATATAAAGATATCTCATCAATTTAATAAACCCAAAGAACATCAATTTTTGTACTACACGGAAATTCCAAATTCTTGGATCACAATGAATTAAAATTTAATGAAATGTTATAAATTATATTTATATGTGGATTTATTCACCTTATGGTGATTCAATACCCATGCTGAAGAAATTTCCGACAAATATTATTAAATAACTTCAAATATATCATTTTAAAACCCATAATGATGTCAAAACCATTTGTTATCATTTCAAAAATTGTTTTAAATAATGATATAATTTTCAAAATTCAATCTATCATGGGAACAAATAATTATAGGTAATAATTTAATAACATCCAATATAGGATCCTAAAATCACTTATATTACCCATTCTCCTTAAAAAATATTTTTTCCCGGAAATGGTTAGACACATCATTTTTTGATTCCCTATTAAGTTTCATTCATCCTATTATACATAGTTATTGGAGCTCCGAATATTTTATTTTAAAACATGGATCTAATAAAATTTTTTGGAAAACATAACCTATGATCATAATCATGATACCCATTTTTTGATTATGCCTGGCCTCATGAACATTCCTCAATCACTACAGCTTGTGAACTATCCTTGAGGATTATAATAACATCATTGGGGTGAAAGTTTTCCTCAAAGTAAATAAAATCATATATTTAATATAAATTTAGATTTCATTTAATAAACAAACCCAAAATTTTCAAATAAATAATTTATAAGTAAATAGAAAATTAAATAGAGTGAAATATTAATAAACTCTAATATTATAAAATGACATGAGGAACTAAGATATGATTTATAGCTACTATGTGTAGTTCAAAACCTCTAGTAATGTATAGATGAACAATTCTATGCACACAAAGAATACATAGTTGGGTTATGTGAAGTATCATTAGTTTATTGGAAGAATATTTCCACTATTATATTTTCAATAAAAATAATGTGTGTTTTTGAAGTGATTATGGACCTTGGATATTGATGAATAATTTTGGTAGGTTGATGATGTTCTATAAATTTTTTGATGTTATTAGATGTGTAGTTTTTATAATTTTTTAGTATACATGTTTATCAACATTCAGTAGTTATTTTGAAGGTATAAGAGTGTGTTAGAGGCTACCTCAGTCAATTGGAAGAAAACCATTAATCATGGAGGGAAGTCGAAAAAATTAATATATTATAGATCTCTAAAAATATGAGTTGGTTCTAGCTATCTAGATATAAATATCATCATTTTATGAAAGTTGATATTAATTCATTAGAATGAAATTATAGTTAACTGGGAGAAAAAATATTTGAGATAATGATTATTTTAATTTCTTATACTCTCATTTTTGAAGTTGGTTTCATTGTTATATTATGAAAGAAGTATTTTTTTACAAACCCAATAACTCTTATTTGTATGATTTTATTTTCATTTTATTTTTGTAATTAAGTGTGTATGGTTAATTTGGTTCGGTGATTATGTTTTATAATTTCTTATTAAATAACATGAAGTCCATGAGTTGTGAAGACCTATTGAAGGTATGCATTGAAAATGAAATTCTTCTAAATTAATTTTTTGAGGGATCTTCTATTCAACACCCCAGAACCAAGCTCGTATGATCCATTACCAATAAAAAATAGAACCATGACCTTCCTTCATTATGGTATAAAAAATGTCAACACACATTGAGATACATGTGTTGGGGTGATAATATGTATCCTTAGAAGGATTGGCCTACATGGGCCCATATATTCCGATGAAATATTTATTCCCAGCCATTCAGTAAATAATATTGAAAATGGTTCAAAAAATATAAAAAAATTACCATGAAAATGAAAATGAAATTATGTCAATATAAGAAAACAACTCATGATGTTCTTTAAAATTAAGAGTTTCCCTTTCCAATTCAACACACATACCCAATAAAAATATTATGCATAAAAACTAGGTGACGTGAGTAATATAAAATAGTTACAAAAAATACTTACTTATTGAACTACAATTGATCCATTTTAGATTTTCACCCACCCAATTATTTTCAGGATGTAAGCTTCCCTTATCAACCAAATAAGACGAAAAATTTAATTTCCCATTGAAAAATATTATAGACCTTTTTTATATTTCTCGACCCATTATGACTATTTATCTTTCCAAAATTCATTTAATTTATCAAAAAATTCCTTTTAATAAATTTTTTATAAAAATAAATATTTCAAAATCATTTATCATAAATTCATTAAAATGAATGAAAAAAAATTCTAAGTCACTATATTTAAAACAAAACCCCATGGTTTCCCCAAATTCAAAAAACCACATTTTCCAAGAATCAAATACCTCTATTTTTTGAAAAATCAATTTTAATCATTTATTTGAAAAAAAACAAAGGAAAATGGTTTAAAAGAACAGTCGTATAATAAGGAATAAAAAATAACCTTGTAATGAATAGTTTCAACTGGTCTTAGTTTATGAGTACCAAAATATAGATGAAACCTTAGATTCAATATCAATTAAGAATATCTAATCTATCAAAAACTGTCAATGCTAGAATATTTCTATAGATCTACCATTCTACATATAATATTTAATGAAAAATAAATAACTCAATTGATTTTAAATGTTATTTTTATGTTATGATATTTCTAGTATATATTTTATGGAATAGCATCGGTAATATTACCTGATAAAATTTTTATTTAAAACAATATTGTGTGTGTTATTATTTCATGAAGTAAATAAGGATTAATTTTACTGTTAAATAAGGTTTATTAATTATCTATTTAAAACTAATAATGTTAGTATATTTTATAGATGGATATTTATATTTATTTTATTGATTTATAAATTTACTTATTATAATAATTATCAAATAAAAAATTATACGATGGTATTGAACGAGAATATCATTTTCATATTCAAAAAATAGTTTTTTTTTCCAAAAATGAATATTCTTTTCATATATTATGAATTATTCTTTTAATATATAAACATTATTTATTAGATATTAATATTAACAAAATGAATTGTATATTTTAAATCATCTTTAAAATTTCAATGGAAATCATTTTAATAATAATCTATAAATAATGTTATATGATTGTAAATTGCAAAAGTGATTCATAGTGATGTTTTTAGATAAATAATCATGGAAAGGTTTATAAAAAATATTATTATTTAAAATATTGTTTTTAGTAATTTATAAAATTTATTTTTAATATAAATATTTAAATTTATTATGGTTATAGGTGATGTTAAATTTTAAAATTTTACTTCCTTTTAAAAATAAGAGTTCATGTTTGAATTGAACTTTGAAAATCATTATTTAATATTAATCTAAGAATTTATGAGGCAATTGATATGGGTATTGATCATGTTATATTATTTTATATACATAAAATATTTTTTATAATTTATAATATGAATTTAAATTTGTTAGAGAGTGAGTAAAAAATTTGACCACTTTTTTTTGAAGAGTTTGAGTTCAAATTAAATTACACTACCTATTATTTTTTATAAAATGATTTGGAATATTTTTGAAACTTATGATATATTTCGTGTTTGATAAGATATTAAAAACATAAATAAAATATTACCTAATTAGAAAATTTATTCATATTGTAATATAATTATCCAAATATTTTTACATTTTCATCATAGTTTTACCACTACAGAGGTTCAATAAGAAATTCTTACTTAACTCGCATAAATTGATAAAATTAAGAAGGTATGATGGTATATTAGATTTTAATGTATGATTATGATGTGTAATCAATTATTTAAATGAAATGGATTCAATTCCAAAGAATAATAGATATTTTTAAACTCAAATTACACGATTACGAATGAAAAAATATATTTATGTGGGTTTCTCTCTCTATTCTCATAACATTCATTTTGATGGAAAATTATATATCAATTTATATTTTATATACTCTCCAAATTTATCTCTTCTAACTCCTTATACTCTACTATATTTATTTCCTAACATAAAATATTAATTAAATAAGAAATGTTTCATGATCAATGAGGTCTGATTTACCTTTATTTTTTAACTATATTCATCTTTCTATTATTCTATTTTAGTTAGGATAAACTATCATTGGAATTGAAAATAGGTCAATTTTTTTTCAATCCATAATTATTCATTTGTATAAGATAATACACACAATTTAAAGGTCTAATATATATCTAATTTAATTTTAATTTATTTCCTCCTCCATTTATTTTTTCTTCTATTTTATTAATTTTATTTTTAAAATCCACTTCTAGGATAGATATTTCAATTATATATTTGATATAAATGTTAGTAATACTTTACATTAAATCTAAATGATATAAAAATTATTCTCAATGATGGATATATAATTATAAAACCATATATAATTGTTGGATGTTTAAGTCTCTATACAGTAATTATAATAATATATTTAGTTTCCAATAATTTAATTTTTAATTAATTAAACTTATATGGGTTAGAAATATGTAATTTTATTGTCCTAGTCGACCCAAATATATTTGAATATAATGCCCCTACATGACCTCTGGTATAACGCCCTATACCCAAGATACTGGTGACTAGTAGCACTGGTCGATGAAATATGAGTGGGGAGACAATACCCTCTATAACGTAAAACCATAAATCCCATAATAAGTAAAAGAAACCATAAATCATAAGAACTAAATAATATAAAAATTATAACAATAGGACAGGTGTAGATAAATAATCAACACATTATTTAATAAAATGGAAAATAAATTAATGTCAAACAAGCATACATCAAGGGTATAATTGCCCTTGGTCTGATCATATTCCATTTTTTCAAAATAAAAAAATGAATGGAGACTACTGTAAAATTTTAATTGAGTCTCTACCTTCTCATGTCTCTGAGTCAAGAAATCCAAAAATATTTCCCATCATCAGTGGTGTCCTTTCCCTTACCTATATCCATAGTCATGAAACCATTATATACATAATGATGTCCATATAATTTTTGAGTAAAACTCTATGGATAACCTCTAGTGGTGTCCCTAAAAAAATATATAATATATAAAAGAATTATTTTTATGTTATTAACAATAAAAAATAAAAATATAATCATCATGTTATGGGATGATCAATGACTACTCATGTAAATGACAACACCTTCTTCGACCATTATTGTAATGCGATAATGAACTGATAGAATAAGAACAAACCAAGGTAAAAGGATCCATCACCCCTCATCTTATGACCCAAGAAAAATATTCATCACCATGCCCACATCTCTTAGGTTAATGATACATCACCATAAATAACCACGGTAAATGATAAACCAGAGTCATATACCCCTGGAGAATGGTATATAAATATCACATAACCACAATGAATGATACATCACTATCTCATAAATGTAGTTAATTGTGAATCAATATTATTTACCCGAAATGAAGGGTACATAACCATCACATATCACCGTACAATGATATATCACCATCATATACCCCTGGTGAATGATATATCACCCCCACATACCATGGTGAACAATACATAATCTTATAAATAACAACAGTTAATGATATATCACATGGTTAGTGATGTTTCACAAATATAAAATCACAAGGTGAATAAAATACCACCATAACATTCCAAAATTAATTATAAATCACCAATATGATCTTTCAATGGTAGATGGGATACCACAAAACATACCCCAAAGTGTATGATATACCACCATATCAATATCTCATTGGGAACGAGTCATCAACGAACTCACAAGGAAGTGGAAAACATACCATGGTGAATGATTAATTTCCCATTTACATGTCTTAACACTTATGTGGATACTCATTTTGAATATGTTTTAAGTTCAAAAGTCTATTATCCCATCTATAAGTTTCATCCTAATGCTAATTCAACCCATGCCTAACATAAGATAATGATTTACTTCATTAAATAAGTGTCTAGGACACCCCAAAGGGATTATAACTACACGTCGTAATCATAGACACCATTAATGGGTTCTAATTAATATTCCCATAGAATTTTTAATGTTGTTCATGGTCATTAATAACCCAAAATCCAATACAAACCTCCCAATGGATTGTTCATGAACCTAATCGATCGTACCCACACTAAAGAAAATATTGGAAAACATTAAAAATTATTTTTTGGGAATACATAAAAATTTTACACTATATCCATATCAAATGAATCACATGAATCATATAAATCATTTAGGTATTTTAGGACCTGTAACAACCTAAGATTTAAGATCTTTAAAGTACATACTATGTTTTATTACTTGTGTCACCTCTTTCACTTAATATAAAAAAACCAAAAAATATTAATAATATGTTTGTAATAAATCTATAAAAATAACTAATATGGTAACCATTAACAATTGTTATATTTAGATGGTAAATAATTAATATGAGTTAATATTGAAAAGGTTATTTTCAATAAAAGTTGTTTTTATAAAATTATTTATTTTATATTATAAATATTTTATTTTAAAATATAGAATTTAAATTTGATAAAGTAATATTATTATTTTTCAATTCCTAAAAAATTATATTAGGATATATTTTTTAGATTTTTTTAAAATAGTCAATTATTAGGTGAATAGTGAAAAATACATTTCCTTCAAAAATAATGAATTTTATCACATAAATAGAATATGTGAAATGTCTATTTTTTTAAATATTCTCATTGATTAATATGTATTTTAAGTGTATATTATGTAATATAATGTATAAATTTGAACTTATAAATTCTATTTTTAGTATTTTTTTGAACTAAGAAACACTTTATTATAATTTAAAAATGTTTTCATTTTTATTATAATTAGATATTTTAAAGGATAAATTAGGTTTTGGATTGGTTTTGAAGAAAATTAGATTTTTCTATTATATAATAAATAAATTATTATAATCTAAATTAGTAAAAATAAAAAATTATCTTATATATATGTTTGAAATTTAAAAGCACTATTATTTAAAAACAATTTATATGTTATGTGTATTTAATTTAATATACTCTTTTCTCATATTTGTGAAATTAATTAGGTTCAATAGAACAAAAATTTAAAATCTTCATATATAAATTTGGTAATAAGTTTTTAATAATAATTTCATTAAAAAATATTTGACATTATTAATATTTAATTAATTGTAATAATTGATTAAATGACTAATATGAGGTGGCTTTAACTTTCATTAATCACTATGAACTTTATAACTTCAAGAAATATAATTTTAGGTTTTAATGTCTTACTCAAATTTCATATTAGCCTTCTTTTACCTAACTCACCAATAGTTTTTTCATACCATTCTAACATGTTACATCACATTATTTTCCATGGAGAAGTCCCTTTCAGAAACTTATAAAATCATTCACTTACACCCCTTATTTACACACACATCCCTTCAAATGACATGGTAAAACATTTCCCATATATTTATTAAAAACCATATCTGATTACCAATAACCTTTTCCACTCTTAATTATCCTATGCCCAAAATTTTAAAGGACAATTCCGAGGAAAATCAGACTTCTTGATGTGAGTATTTCTCTCCTATTTACCTGTATTTTTTATTTTAATCTTCCCAATATTCAATAAAATTAGTAATATAATTAGTTATTTGTCATATATAAACTGAAATTTCATTATATTAATGAAAAATAAATTAATTTTTCATTCCATAGCATCAGACATTAAATGTGTATGCATTGATCATTCATATATGCAAACTACCACATCCATGATATGATGCGGTTAGTTTTTCCACACGAAATCATTGATCTAGTATAAAGAATTTGGATTATGACTAATTATGTTGGTTAGCTGACTTATATAATTAATATATCTTCAAATTTTATTTTTACCTTTATTTCATTCAATCATTAAGGGATGGGATCATTAATTAAGTGTATGTGCGAACTACAACCTCCCTAAACGACTTATCTGATTAATACTAACCAAAAAAGATGGATAGATTTATATGTGTAATTTGTAATCTAATATTATTTTTATTACATTATTATAATTATGAAATAATAATTCATCATATAGTATCACACTATTCATTTATTGATAAATGGTTTTGTTAATCAATCATACATACAGACTAACACCTCCATGAATGAGGAGTTTCATTTATAATCACCACCCATCATTGATGGTTATAAGAATAAATTTCATAAATATATATGATATATATTAAATTTATTATAATATATAATTTTTTATCAACACTTTGTTATAGAACTTTTTTACTCATTAGATCATTACAACATGCTTTGGTTATGGGCAGTTTACAGGCTACTTAAGCAATTTTGTAATATTTATATAGTGAATGGTTATGTAATGATATATATTATTACTTATATTTAATAATAATTAATTAAATTTGTTTTAAAGGTTACAGAGTTATAATATTAACATATAATCTTTTTAATAATATATTATCTCAGTTCATTAAAAATGGCTGAAATAAGTTTGTCTCCGACTTCATCTTTAAGAGTCATAATTAAAACACTCATGGGATGAAACTAAAAACTAATAAATAATAATGCGATATATATTAAATAAACATAGGTATTCTTGGAATGATTAAAGTTTTAACAAATATTATGTATCAACATTAACATTACAAATCATGTGCAAAACAGTTAAAAGTTTCATCACCTAATGTTAAAAATTATCTGTAATGAACCAATATATTCATAGTAAAAAATTATAAATTATGTATATAGAATGGTTATATAGATTAATATGGTACTAAATTATATTATTTTAATAATTCTGGTTTTTTTAAATGAATTAGTGTTTTATTTATAAATAATTGAAATAAGATCAGAAATTTTGGTCTCAAACTCCCATCGTAGACACATGTTTTACTTTTTGTACCAATTAGCTCTTATTTGGTGTATATGCTACCAAATTATTATGGTATAATGAAATATATTTTAATCATGGTATTTTAGGTTCATATTTTGGAACTTACCTTCAAAGTATTTTTATTGAGATGTTACTCATGTCACAAATCTTTTCTTGACTCAAGTTATTTTTCAATGAATCATGAATTATTTTCATCAATATCATCGTATAAGTATCTTTTCTATTGTATTTTTATTTTAAATAAGTTTTATTTAATTTATATTTAAGGAAATTAATACTTTCATTAAAAAATTTCTCTTCATGGGATCACATTCTATTTCAAAATGTTCCACAGAAAGGAATGATCCCCAACCTAAGAACATTACTCTTTTTCTTCTATATCCATTATTTACCAAAAAAAATATTTTGTATAATATTGAAATTAACCTTTATATTTATCTTCTCCTATAATAAATTAATGGTTTTTCTATAATTTGTTTACTTGGATTCCCCTAAACTATTTTAAAGCAGATAAAACATTTTACACAATATTACTGTTCAAGAATGTTTTCTTCTAATGTAACACATTAAAATGTATTATTTATATACTATTTTACTATTATTTTAAACTAAATTTAATATATTTTAAAAAATTATATGAAAATAATTTCATCAAATTATATATGAGTTGTTTTGGATGGATGTAATCTTTTTTACACATCACTGTGAGAACTTATCGTTTTTCCTCCATTGTAGTTTTCCATGATAATTCTTCTCAAGGATTTCATTTTTTTCTTACAAGAAAATTCTTATTCTCAATATTTAAAAAAATATTCCTTTTTAATATTTTTCTAAGGAAATGGAAAAATATTATTTTCAAAGAAATTTTCTGAATTCTTCAAACAGTTTTCCTTATCTATGTTCTATGCATGATCAAGTGTATTATTCATAGGAGACCAACCAACATTTTTTCTAAATCGATTTTTAGATTTTCATTTACATATATGGTATATCCCATACATAATTTTATCTTGCATAATTATCCACTTGTACATGAATTATTTATTCCCAAATCCTTTCCATCATGAACTCCCTATGTTCCATCACATGATTGTAGAGTGCTCTGTAATATTCCCAATACATCAAATTATTGAGGAAATTATTATCTAAACCGAATATTCATTTCCAAAACTATGAAAATAATATATTATTAATCATATTTGTTGAGATATATAGACATATAATGATGTAAAAATACATTGGATACCCATTTAGTTCCCATTATTTTATCATTATCTGTCTAGTGGTGGAATTATGAATGCTTCCTAGGGGAACTACATGAAAATGATTTTAAACCCTTTTTATTTCCTTGATTATTTATGATATACTAGTTGAAATAATTTTTCATTAATATCTATTTTTCTTATAATTTGATTGATATGAATGTACTTCTATAGCCCTCTTATGCATTAGGTAATGTTTCTATCAAATGAGGTATCATGGTGAATGGGTAGTGATCATATCCAACTATAAGATTATGTAGTTATCTTAGCCAACTATGCTATGTTAACAAGGCATGAATCCTTGATTAATTCTTATGATTTCACATTTATGTTGTTTCCACATTCCAATGATGTCGTTATCTTATGTTATGATAATTATTTTATCCATTAATTTATGATATCATCTCTTTATTCCAATATCCCAAGATTCTCATAATTCTCATTTTGATATCATTTTACGCCTCACATATCTCAAGTTTTTATTTATTTTTTTGTTTACCCTTAATGATCATTATACCTCACCACATTATAGTTATTAATTTTCCCCTGGTTATAAATGAAATTATTAATTATTATAATCATATAATAGTATATTTTATTAAGAATTAATGGGATATGTTGAAAACTAATTATAAATCAATTATATTCTTATATAGTTAGAAAATTTTTAATCTATTAAGAAGACTTGAGATTTAGTAGTTTATGATTTATCTTAATTCTATATAACTAAAAAAATAAAGGTACCTGGATTTTAATTGTGAGAAATATATGGTAATCATATATGTGTATCAAATCCATTGTCGTATGTATTTTGTTTTCAAAAGTGGATCTTAGATCATGGGTCTGAGGGCCCTACAGTTTTTTCGATTATGTTTTTAGATAAATTTTGAGGATTGGATATTATTTTTTATGGATGATTTAAGATTTATGAATGAAATAAAAGGTTCATGAGTTAATAAGGTTCCTAGAATTCGTGGTATAGATAATCCATTTGGTTTATAGTATTAAATATTATATTTTTTTAGAAATAATATAGAACTTTAGTGAAAACTCTAGGCATAAGTTTATGTATAGGAGAACCTCCTGAAATATTGGAAAAGTAGATACTATGTGGTTCACTGGTAATTATATATCTATATGGATACTAGAAAGTGGATAAACTTTTATAATAGATTAATATTTGGTTCACAAACCCAAAAACAGCCAGTCTGGTATATCTCAGACATCACTCTAGTTCAAAAAGAATGGGCCCCAACTATCCACCTATACAAACACTCCCATGGGATATTCATTGTGTAATACACATTCTCAATAAAAACCTTTTTAAAGTATTTTATTTTATTTTTTAATGTAATTTTACTAAATTTGAGAGCCTCATTTTAAAATGACCATAAATAAACTAGATTGAAAAAGAATACTCATAAGTTAGGTCTTTCGCGTCATTTAATTTTTTTATAATCTCTTAGTTTTCCCTTCATAAAATTTATAATTTAATTACTTTCATCCTTAAATATTATTTTAATGTAATGGAGAAATAATGAAGGATCTTGGATAATAATGGATTCAATGTAGAATGTGGTGATTTTCCTAAACTGAAATCTATTGGGACAAGACCTGTGGTTAAAAATATTATTATTATTATTTATCAACTATTGTGAAATATGATTAACAATGTGAACGTATTCAAATTCTAAAACATACCAAACCATAGAAGGATAGAATCTCATGAAAATTCATGTGATAAAGATGAAAAATTAAAAAATATTAATATTATTTAATGGAGACAATGTAGGAAGAAACACATTGGGGAATGTATCAATGGAACTAGAAAATGTTTTATTTTTGGAAAAGTATGACATGAAGCATAAAACTATTAAGGGAAAATAAATCATTCAATAAACATGATAGGGTATGAATATTTGAATTCTATTTTAATACAAGATATTAAAGTATAAATTTCATTTAAAATTTTATCTTATGAAATGTCTATATTTTTTTGATATCGTGAATTAAGGTATTCGAAAAAATTACGATGATACAATTTATTTATGGGGATATAATGTAATGAACCAATATTTTGGATCCTTTAAACTACATTAAATGTTATATAAATCATGTAACATGCTACACCCAAAATAAAAAAAACTAAAATATATTAATAATACATTATTAATTAAGTAATAATAAAAACTAGTCTGGTAAATCATCTGTAGTTATTTTCTTTATATTTTAAATAATTAATATTAATTCATGTTGATAAGGTTATCTCAAATGAAGATTTTTTTCATTATATTATATATATTCATTTAAAAATATAAGTTTAAAAATTTTATAATTAAAATTAAATTAATTATAAATAGTTTATTAATTCCTCAAAAAAATTGTATTATGATGAACTATTGAATTTTTTCTAAAATAATAAATTTTAGGTGAATACTGAAAAATATATTTTTTTTACAATGTGATGAATTTTATCTCAATATAAGTATTTTTGAAATGTTTGAAACTTTTCAAAATATTTTAATTTGTAAATTATTTATTTTAATTGTATAATAATGAAATATATTTTTTCGTAACTTATAAATTCAATTTTAATATGATAGTACATAAGAAATATTTTATTATACTTTAAAAATTATTTTCAATTGATTTTCTAAATAAACCATTTCATTGTGAAATTATATTTTGATTGATTTTAAATCCACATAAATTTTATTTTTTATAATCAATCAAACACCATGATGAAGATAATTAACCATAAAAAATTTATATTATACATATGTTTAGTGTTTTAAAGCACTCTTTTATTTAGAAAACATTTTTCTGTGTAATGTGTGTTTAATTTAAAATTTCATTATATCATATTTTTGTAAATAATTAGGTTAAATAGATCCCAAATTTCAATTCATCATGTTGAAATTTTTTAATATGGGTCAACTTGTATTTTTAATAATAAAATAATTGAAATGAGTTATATTTAATTAATAGTAATTAGAGTTTAAATGATTAATCTAATTTGGATCTAATTTTATTATATTAACATGTCTTTTATACCTCATAAAAATAATTTTTTATGTTGTAAAGTATTAGAAACTTTCCTTAACGTAACCCAGCTAAACATTAAGTCATTCCATTCATACACATTATAAAATATTTGTTTCCTTGGAAAAGTTCCTTCCCATCACTTATAATGTGGACCAATTACAACCCTTCATTAAAACTCATACTTTCAAATTAATTATTTAAACACATGACATTATTTCACACTAAAATCCCCTCAAAAAACCATAGCATTTGGAAAAACTTATTTACCGCAAGCCCTTCATTTCTGAGATAAATTCCATGAAATATCAAAGTTCATGATGTGAATATTACTCTCTTCTTAGTCATTCTTTTTAATTTTACTATATTTAATATTTTATAAAATTGTTAATATAATGAATTAAGAATAAAATATAAAATAAAATTTTACTATTTTATTGTAACATAAATTATTCATTAATTTTTATCATCCACTACTAAAAACAAATGCATCGAACATGCTTACATATAGACTACCACATCCACAAGACAGCACAGTTCATTTTTCATCCTCATATCTTTTGGTTAGTATCTAGGATGGGTATTATGAATACTTATATTTTTTATGGCACATATAGAATTATTAAATTATCACCTTTTACATTTACCTTAATTTCTTCTACTCATTATGGAATGAAATTTTTAATCATGTGTACGTGTGGATTACTACCTCCATGAGTGACTTGTCTCTTTTTTTTGACTACCTAACATGAATGGACCCAAAAGTGTAATTAGTAATATAATATGATTTTTAACACATTATTATAATTTTGAAATTGTAATTCTTTAGATTCCATCAATGTATTCATTTTTTGAAAATGATATCACTAATTATGTGTATGTACTGACTACCACCTTGATGAATGATGAATTTCATTTCTCATCACCACCCATAATTGATGGTTCTAAGAATAAATTTTATAGTTATATATGATATATATTAATTTTATAGTCACCAATAAATGTTATATTAAGAACATTTAATATCACATTCTTACTCATTCAATCATTACCACAGAATTGTTTTGGTTGATTTTCCACCTACTTAAGAAATGTTTGAATATTTCTATAGTGAATGATTAAGGACTGTTATAAACTATTAATTACATTTAATAATATGGTATCTAATATTTTTAATATTTCTATAGTTATAATATTAATATCTAACCATGTTATAAATATATCATCCTCATTCATTAAAAACTACCTAAATAAGTTTTTCTTCAACTTCATCTTTATGAGTTGTAATTAAAAAATCCATGGGATGATAATGGAAAAGTATAAATAATAATGGTATATAAATATTACATAAGAATAGGAAATATTTTTATTATTAAATTTGTATCAATGATTTAGGATCGATATTAACCATATAAAAAATGTGGAAGATAATTAAAAGTGTAAACACTAAATGTTAAAAATAAGCTAAAATGAAAAAAAATATTCATAGTAAATAATCGTAAATTATATATATATAATTTCTATAGAGATGTATATGGTTCGGAATTATATTATTAACATAATTACGGTTTTTACTTGAATATAGAGTGTGTTTAACTAGGTTGAATATGGAAAGATATTTTTATCTCAGACACCCTTCATTAAGACTTGTTTTACATTATAAACCAATTTAAATTTATATAGTGTATCTATTTCCCAGTTTTTATATAATCATGAAATATATTCTATTAATTATATTTGAGGATCATTTTCAAGATATCTCTCCTTAAATAATTTTAATTAATATGTTACTCAGGTCACAACCTTTTTCTCGAATCAAGTTATATTTCTATGTGTCGTGAATTATCTTATTAATATTTATTTTACAAGTATCCTTTCTACTAAAATTTATTTTAAAATATGACTAATTTCAATTTTATTTTATAAAATTAATTCATTTTATTAAAAATTCTCTCTTTATGGAATCATGTTCTCTTTCGAAATTCATCAATGAACGAAATACTCATTTTCATAAGGACTTGAATATTTTCCTTCCATATGAATATTTTACATAATGAAACTATTTTATATAATGTTGAAACATCCATTCATACTTCCCTTAATCTATTTTCAATAAAAGTTTTCTTTATCATTTTTACATTGTGGGATTCACTAAATGTTTTTAAATTATATTAAACATTCCCTAGTTCATTATTTAAAAAAATCATCTAATGTAATGTTTTAAAATATCATTATTTATAAATTATTTTATAGTTATTTTTTAATAGTACGAAAGTATTAAAAAAATTATATTCTGTTTATTTCCATACACATGGGTATTTTTATAGAATGATTATTTTTACATGTTTCTGTGTGAACATGTCTTTCTGAATCATTTTATCATTTTTTGAGGGACTTATTCTCTACACTTTAAAATTTTCACAAAATGAAACTATTATTCTCATGGTTCAATGAAATCTTCACTCTAAATTGTTTTCAATAGATAATTTAAATTATTATTTTCAATGAAATTTTCCTAATGATTTTTCGTATGATTGATTAGGTATATTCTTCAAATGATACCATCCACATTATTTGTTTGGATGGATTCTGAAACTCCCTTTTACTTCTATAGTATTACTTATCACTACTATTATCTTGAATAATAATCCACTTATATAGGAATTATTTATTTCTAAATAATTTTCTATGTGAATTCCCAATGTTTCATTACATTTTTAAGGGGTTCACCATGATTCCCAATTAATCGATTGATTGGGGAAATTATTTTTTAAACCATCTGTAAATTTCATATATTGTGTAAATACCATGTTCTTAATTATATTTATTAACCAATATTTACTTATAACTATTCTTAAATTCATTTTATACCAAATTAGTTTCTATGGTTTTACCATGATATATCTATAGACGGAATTATGAATTAATTCTTAGAGAACCAATTTAAAAAGGATATAATACCCATTTTCCCTTGGATAATTATAATATGTTGATTAAAACATTTTGTCACACATGTGTATGATTTTCATTATTTGAGAGTTGGGTATGAAATTATAAATCCCCCAAATGCGTTAGATAATTTTTTAATCTCATGAGATTTCATGGTGCATGAGAATGATCCTTGAAAACTATGAGAGTTGATAGTTAGCCTAGAAAAAATTGTTATGTTAATGAGGCAAAAAGTATTGATTTAATCTTATGTTTTCATGTTTATGTAGTTTTAACATTCTTATTATTTCATGATGTTTTTCTATAATCATTTTTTAATAAATTACATTATGATATCATCTCTTTATTACATACTCCCAATCATATGATCATTCTCATTATAATCATAAAAGTGAGAATTTTATATTAAAATCAAAGGGGTTAAATTACTATAATAGGGTCATGAGGTACTAAAGTAATAGAGCCCAAGAGAATAGTCCAATTTTAAATTGATACACTTATGGGGGATGTGAAACCATACTGAAAAAGAAAAACTTGATTACTTTGACTACCCTTTAAATAAATGATGTCTGTAAAACATTTACATTCGCTATCTGTGTGCTTGAAAATTTCTTACCTAATGTGTATCTTACATCTTCAAATGATATAATCAATGGACAAGGGAATATCATACATTCTTATGAGAGTGTTAAAAAATAACTAATGAATTAGTTTCAATTTTGATGAGGGATGTATTAGTGGAATTACAAACCATTTAGATATTGATAAAATCCATAGACTTCTCCAAAACCGAGTCACTGTGCCCACAAAACTATTCAAAGAAACAACAAATAATCCTATATTGTCTTGGATTGCACCCACCCCTCCCATGATATCAATATTATAAGAGCCATCAATATTTATCTCAAATATTCATATAGGAGGATTCCATTGTCCCCATATACCTAATGTGACCACAGTCTGTGAAAATGGTGTATGTCCTAATCCATTAATGACATTCATCATAGAAAAGGTGTTGTCCCAATGATTCATGAGAGCACCTAGATCAAAATCCAACCACATGGATCTATTTTTCAAGGCTATACATGAACTTTTAGAGCCTTCCATTTGGGATTTATTTTTGACATTCTGTATAATCCAAAATCAAGATAATATTATCAAGGACCACATCAATCACTCTGATATATTATAATCCAACCTATGAAATGATGGGTGAATAAAAACATTATAATTTCCTTATAAGTTTTTGATGTTAATTATAGGACCTCGGGACACCCTGAGAGGGGAGGGGTGAATAAGGATGTCAACTTTTTCTTCTTAATGTTGTGGATCTTGTTCCCACATTGGTAGGAACTACTTAAACCTGTATGATGGATATGATTAGTAATGAAACATTCACATGCAGAGAGATGACAAAGCTATTTTTACTTGGTTCACCACTAAGGGCTACGTCCAAGGAGCATACACCGACTGGTTTTTGGTCGTACCTAAATCCACTATGCTTCACTAGATGTATATTACAATTTTTCCGGCACAGTCATTATGACCCAGGCTCACTGCCTTTACAAAGGTTCAGGGATAGTTCACTGCTTCCCTCGGGTCACTCCCATTGACTCCCCCTGGCTCACTGCCGTTGGTGAAGTCACACTCAGTTTATACACATGAAGGTCTCTTCAATAGATAGACATGAAGTTCATTGTCTTCTGTTCAGCATGAGACTTTTCTTGCATCAGGGTTCAGAGTTGGTGCTCTTTTTAGATCAATGCTTCTTCTTTAGTGCAATGACTGAATGCACTAGATCCCCTTGTCTTCGTTTTCCTGAATCACAATCACTTGTGTGATTGCTCAATAAATGATGCTCTACTAAAGTCCAAATTTCATCCACTGATGAATACCCCTTTTTCCCCTGTCCACTTGGCGAACAACCTTTGGAAAGGGCCTTCAAAAAGTACCCTACTTCGCAAGGCTCCCAATTTTGCAAAGCTCAAACAAGGCTTCGCGGAGTCCCTACCTTTTCGTGAAGCTCAATTGCGAAGCACTCTCGCGATGATCCATCCTTCGCAATGCTTGGCTGTCACGGAGCTCCTGACTCTTCGCGAAGCTCACTGAGCCAACACGGGGCACACGACTTTCGCGGAGCTAGAATCGCCGCCGCGAAGCTCCTCTTTCACGAAGCACACTACATTCATGAGTGACCTTTGCGAACCGAGAGCAAAGGATTTTCGTTGAGAGCTCTCTACTTCTCTTGAGGGGGACGACCCTTATTTATAGGTGATTCCATCGACCCTCGAACTTTCCGCACGAATTCAATGCCACGTCAGCTCAAATCGCGAAGCTCTGACGTTCCCGACGGAATTCTCTCAAAATCGCGAAGCACTAGGGAAATTTTCCATTCGCGGAGCTCGTTGTAATCATGGATCATCCCGTCAATTACTTCTCCCCTTCGCCGTGAAGCTCCCTCACAAATCCCTTCATCGCCGCGAAGCTCCCTTGCAATTCCCTTCATCGTCGCGGAGATCTCTAGCCTCTACCGTTCGCGAAGCTTGACGTAATCGCGAAAAATCACCGCCTCCATTCTTCTGGTCTTCATGAAATCCAATCCGTGCATCCCATATTCACGAAACTCATGCTTTTCCATATTAAATTATGATCTTCATGGAAATCCACTTTTCACGATGCTCACCAACCTCCAAATTTTGGATCCCAAAAATTTGGCAAACATTGGAAAACGGCGCCACCTTGTATCTGCTCTTTTTTTTTCCGCCTCCCGATCATTCGTTCCTTTGTCGATGTTCCGTGAATAAAACATGGATCATTATCCAAATTCCTAGAACTCGACATGCCACCATGGAATCTCCTTTGTCAAAAAATTTGTATGTCGGCTGTTTTCTTTGTCAACAAGCACGATTACCTCAACAACATTTCTTCTTGGTGATATGTATCCTTCAGCAACTCTTCTGCTTTTATCACAAACACCACTATTGTGATATTTATTCTTTGAAGGCATAGCTTTATCATCATCATCTTCTATGACAATGTGATTTTCATGGCTATCGCAGACTTCCAATCATTTTACAGCCTTCTTAGAGTTCCAATCATTGGCACATTGTCTTCTTCATCAACTGTCATGATCTACTTTATGCAAACCATGTGATTCAATTCTTCAAGAAGTCTCTTTCATGGTTATCATGCAATCATGAGTAATTGCATGGTCTTCATAAAAACCCCTGGTTCTCATACAATAATGAGGAATTGCATGGTCTTCATCAAATCCCATGGTTCTCATGCAATTAGGAGGAATTGCATAGTCTTCATCCAAATACCCCATTCTTCTTTAATCATCCTCATATGGATTGCACCTCACATTCTTCATTGTTTTAAACAATGTATCACCTTTGAAACATGATCTTTGAACTTACGATCAGTATAACAATCGTCTGAATCACCATTCCTCTACTTCATCAGAGTACTTCATGATCTCCTTCATTTTGATCTTCCATTCCTCCATTTCATTGGAGTAATTCTTGATCTCCTTTATTTTGATCTTCATTGACAACTATTGACAACAAATACATACTTATACACAAAGTGGTTCCAACAATCACCCCCTTTGTATTTTGTTGTCAATACCTTATACATATTATAAAATTAATTCGTCAATGTCAAAATGAGAATCTTCTCTTCAATATTTCATTTCACTTTCTCTCCCCCTTATTGACAAGAAATAAAAAGCACCTGGTAGAGAGGGTATCAGCCTATACATAAGTAGTGTGTCATCAATCATTTCACTCTAAGTCTACATAAGCAATTCTCGGTGTAGAAAACAAGAGCATTTGATTTCGACAAAAAGGTTGTCCATTATTCACTGGTCATGATACCACATGAGATGAGAACTCGTGTACATTGTCTTCAAGGGTTTTCAGCTTTCATTCTAGGACGAGAATAATAATTGTGATTTTAGATTATCCACCTGAAACACATACACTAACATCAGCAAAAAGATCAAAAACATTCAAGTGCAATTGGTAGGATAAGTGGCCTTGGGGCACTTCAATTCTTCTTATATCACCGATCAATACAGTTACTCCCCTTCATATAATGATATTTGTTTTGACTCACCAAGGTTTAGAGATTGAGAAATGGAATACCTTCTCCAAAGACTTGATCTTAAAGAAATTTACAGAGTAACTGCATATACCAGTTGGAGTTGATATTGATTGTAACAGTGATTTTGGAAGCTTCTTCATTTTTCTCCTCCCCCTCAAGGGAAACACTCCTCATCATCTTCATCGAGAGAGATCCTTCATCATATTATTCATTGAATATCATTTGAAGAATCTTCCAAGGATGGAAAATTCTTCAGCATAGCTATCAAGAGTTGACAGCATTCAGTACTTCTCAGATTCTCCCCCTGAGAGCATGATTTAACTTCAATTCCCTGCATTATTAGCATAAATAAAATACACAAATGATTAAGTGAATAAGGTGTTTCATACTTGCTTCATCAATATGAGCTTCAGGGTTGAGGTGTTTTTCTCAACCAAGTTCCTCTGTTCACTCCAGTCTTCATGCCTGAACATTTCAACATATGTTCTGATATGTGTTGATGTGGCATGGCTCTTTTCACATTCTTTTCTGCTTTGTGTGGAGAAATGTTCTGCTTAACATCCAGCATGAATGATACATTCTTACTCATCTTAAGGAATGTTTCTTGTTATGGTATTGAGGTTAGAAAACCGTTTTCAATGTGTCCATATTTCTTGCATCTCTCACACAGAACTTCTTTCACACGTGTGATTCTCTTGGTTTTCAATCTCTCATGAACTTTGTCTTCATCATGTGAAATTTTTCCTTTTCCTTTGTCACCTGCCTTGGCCCTTTCATCTTCAAGTTTCCTCATTATTTTCAAATCTTCTAGCCAGATGACCAATATGTCATCTGGAACTATTGAAGCTGGTTTGGATCTTCCACATGGGTTCATCTGTGTTTCATCCCACTTAGTTCTTCTTTTGGATGAGTGACCCTTCAATTTAATGGATCTAAAATCCTGGGTTTTCTCAGCTTCCCGGCTTGAGATCTTCCTTGGAAATTGTGTGTTCACAACATTCTGCTGATTTCTTCCCAAGGTAGCTACTTCATTTTTTTCAGCATCAGAGGTATTCTTTTATTATCAACAGTGAAAGCATGTTGATGTGGGCATGTACTAACCACGTGACCTCTACCATTGCATACATCACAGATGTTATCAAGAATTCCAAATCTGTTTGTGGTGAACCGATGCTTATGGATCTACAGATGTTTCTTCTTCTTCTATGGATTCCTTCCTTTTGATGTAGGCTTTCCCTATGATTTCCCATGTAAGGAATTGTAAAAACAATCCAGTGCACAGTTCCCAAATCTGTTGCAGCACCAACATTGGCCCACAAATCATTTCTTCTTTGTTTCTTTTGTATTAGGTTATTGGGCCATATTCTTAATCTTTTGTGCTCGATTTGAGGAACCAACTTCTTCCTTTTGCTTCTCATCCACCCTAGCCATGGTGGTAGGTTTATTCCTCTCACCTTTCCTCATCCATACTTGCTTAGAAATTTTCTTCCAACCTGTGCTGATTGTAGGAACGTATTTAGAAACATGATTAAAATATGGTTTGGATGGTACCTTAACTTTCTCAGTTGCTTGTGATAGATCAATGAGTGATGTCATGATCTTCTTATCACATGTTGGAGGTCTTTTGACAATAGAATCCTCCAGTGAGCATTGGGTACCAACAGCGAATGATTCTTGAGGTGGACACTCAAGATTTGTCATAATCCTCTTGTCACATGTTGGAGGTACTTCAGCTTTAGTAGCCTCCAATGAACATTAAGTACCAGCATCTCCTGTTTCATTCTTTTGTGGAGTCTCAATATGTGTCTTCTCAAGATTGGTCAATTGGGCTTCAAATTTTTTACTTTCATTATTGAGGATAATCTTCTCATCTTCAATCATGATCATTTTCTCTTAAAAATTCTTCTTCAATCTTTCAACCCCATCCTCATGCATCTTAACATTGTTTTGTAACAAAGAGTCAAGTTCCCTGAATTTCATGGAAGTTTATTCCAAAAAAAACTCTTGACTTCATTTCTCTTCTTCAGCTCAACTTCAAGTGCATGGATCCTTTCTTTTAGAGTCTTATTGACTTCCTCTTTTTCTTCAAAGACATTCACCTGTTTGGTGAGCTTCATACTTTCCATAACTTTTCTTTCCAACCCCTTTTCTGTATTGTTAGCTTCCCTTTCTAATCGAGTGATCTCAACCTGCATAGATTGGAATAGGCTACAAATAATCGCAACCCTTTCTTCAAGAATATCATGAAGATATGTTTTCAGTCTTTACTGAAATCTTGAATTAGGGGTGTCATCCTTTCCTCTGTAAGAATCATGAGCCACCTGCTTGATACTTTCCAAGCCTGATGTTTCTTCATTATTAGAATGGCATTGAGAACAAGACACTGCATCTTCTTTGGATATGAGGGACTTCTTCAGCTGCTTCTTCTCTTTCTTTTTCCTGTTTGTCATGGTTTTGCAAGATGTAGACTTCTGCTCATAAATGATTGCGTCATTATCAAGACTGCTCTTCATTGTTGACTTTAGGAAAGAAACTAAAATCCTCTTCTCTATATAATTACTAGAGAATATCCAACATACGTTAACCTCTCTCTGATACCACATGTAGGACCCCAGGACACCCTGAGAGGGGATGGGTGAATCAGGGTGTCAACCTTTTATTCTTAAAGTTGTGGATCTTGTTCCCACGTTGGTAGAAACTACTTAAACCTGTATGATGGATATGATCAACAATAAAACATTCACATGCAGAGAGATGACACGGCTATTTTTACTTGGTTCACCACTAACGGCTCTGTCCAAGGAGCATACGCGGACAGGTTGTCGGTCATGCCTAAATCCACTATGCTTCACTAGCTGTAGATTAAAATTGTTCAGGCATAGTCACTATGTCCCAGGCTCACTACCTTTACAAAGGTTCAGGGATAGCTCACTGCTTCCCTTGGGTCACTCCCGTTGACTCCCCCGGGCTCACTGCCGTTGGTGATGTCACACTCAGTTTATAGACGTGAAGGTCTCTTCAATAGATAGACATGAAGTTATTTTTTACCTATTCATCATGAGAAATTTCTTGCATCAGGGTTCAGAGTTAATGCTCTTTTTAGTTCAGTGCTTATTCTTTAGTTCAATGACTGAATGCACTATATCCCCTTGTCTTCTTTTTCCTGAATCACAATCACTTGTGTGATTGCTCAATAAATGATGCTCTGTTGAATTCCAAATTTCATCCACTGATGAATACCCCTTTTTCCCTTGTCCACTAGGCGAACAACCTTTGGAAAGGGCCTTCACAAAGTACCCTACTTCGTAAGGCTCCCAATTTTGCAAAGCTCAAACAAGGCTTTGCGGAGTCCCTGCCTTTTCACCAAGCTCAATCGTGAAGCACTCTCGCGATGCCCCAGCCTTCGCAATGCTTGGCTGTCATGGAGCTCCTGCCTCTTCGCGAAGCTCACTGATCCAATGCGGGGCGCACGACTTTCACGGATCTAGAATAGCCACCACGAAGCTCCTATTTCACGAAGCACACTTCCTTCGCGAGTGAACTTTGCGAACCAAGAGCAAAGGATTTTTGTTGAGAGCTCTATAATTCTCTTGAGGGGGTCGGCCTCTATTTATAGGCGATTCCACCGACCCTCGAACTTTCTGCACGAAGTCAATGCCACGTCAGCTCAAATCGAGAAGCTCTGATGTTCCCGCCGGAATTCTCTCAAAATCATGAATCACTATGGAAATTTTCCATTCGTGGAGCTCTTTGTAATCGCGGAGCATCCTGTCAATTACTTCGCACCTTCTCCATGAAGCTCCCTCGCAAATCCCTTCATCACCTCAAAGCTTCCTTGCAAAGCCCTTCATCACCGCGGAGCTCTCCAGCCACTACCGTTCACGAAGCTTGATGTAATCGCGAAGAATCACTGCCTCCATTCTTCTGGTCTTTGTGAAATCCAATCCGTGCATCCCATCTTTAGGAAACGCATGCCTTTTTCATATTAAATTATGATCTTTATGGAAATCCACTTTTCGCGATGCTCACCAACCTCCAAATTTTGGACCCCAAAAATTTGGAAAACAATAAAAAACGGAGCCACCTTGTATCTGCTCTTTTTGTCTGCCTCCAGATCATCCATTCCATTGTCAATGTTCTGTGAATAAAACATGGATCATTATCTACAGTCCTCGAACTCAACATGCCACCATGGATTCTCCTTTGTCAAAAAATATGTATGTCATCTGTTTGCTTTGTCAACAAGCACGATTACCTCAACAACACTTCTTCTTGGTGATATGTATCCTTCAACAACTCTTCTTCTTTTATCACAAAGTCCACTACTGTGATATGTATTCTTTGAAGGCATAGCTTCAGCATCATCATCTTCTATGACAATGTGATGTGCATGGCTATCACAGACATCCAATCATTTCACGGCCTTCTTAGAATTCCAATCATTGGCACATTGTCTTCTTTATCAACTGTCATGATCTACTTCATGCAATCCATGTGATTCAATTCTTCAAGAAGTCTCTTGCATGGTTCTCATGCAATCATGAGTAATTTCATGGTCTTCATCAAAACCCATGGTTCTCATGCAATAATGAGGAATTGCATGGTCTTCATCAAAGCCCATGGTTCTCATGTAATTAGGAGGAATTTCATGGTCTTCAACCAAAAACCCCATTCTTATTTAATCATCCTCAGATGGATTACACCTCACATTATTCATTGTTGTAAACAATGTATCACCTTTGACACATGTTCTTTGAACTTACGATCAGTACAATAATCGTCTGAATCACCATTCCTCTACTTCATCAGAGTACTTCATGATCTCCTTTATTTTGATCTTCCATTCCTCCATTTCATTGGAGTACTTCTTGGTCTCCTTCATTTTGATCTTCATTGACAACAATTTACAAAAAATACAAACTTATACCCAAAGTGGTTCTAACAATCATCCCCTTTGTATTTTGTTGTCAATACCTTATACATATTCTGAAATGAATTCGTCAATGTCAAAATGAGAATCTTCTCTTCAATCTTTAATTTCACTTTCTCTCTCCCTTATTGACACGAAATAAAAAGCACCTGGTAGAGAGGGTATCAGCCTATACTTAAGCAGTGTCTCGTCAATCATTTCACTCTAATTCTACTTAAGTAATGCTCAGTGTAGAAAACAAGAGGATTTGATTTAGACAACAAGGTTGTCCATTATTCACTGGTCGTGATACCACATGAGATGAGAACTCATGTACATTTTCTTCAAGGGTTTTCCACATTCATTCCAGGATGAGAATAATAATTTTGATTTGAGATTATCCACCTGAAACTCCTGCACTCACATCATCAAAAAGATCAAAAACATTCAAGTGCAATTGACAGGATAATTGGTCTTGTGGCACTTCCATTCTTCTTATGTCACCGATCAATCCAGTTACTCCCCCTTCGTATAATGATCTTTTTTTTGATTCACCAAGGTTGAGAGATTGATAAATGGCATACCTTCTCCAATGACATGATATTCATGAAATTTACAGAGTAACTGCATTTGATACTAGATGGAGTTGATATTGATTATAACAGTGATTTTGGAAGCTTCTTCATTTTTCTCCTCCCCCTCAAGGGAAAAACTCCTCATCCTCTTCATAGAGAGAGATCCTTCATCACATTATTCTTTGAATAACAATTGAAGAATCTTCCAAGGATGGAAACTTCTTCAACTTAGCTATCAAGAGTTGACAGCATTCACTACTTCTCAGATTCTCCCCTTGAGAGCATGCTTTACCTTCAATTCCCTGCATTATTAGCATAAATACAATAGACAAATGATTAAGGGAATATGGTGGTTCCTCCTTACTTCATCAATATGAGTTGCAGGGTTGAGGTGTTTTTCTCAACCAAGTTCCTCTGTTCACTCTAGTCTTCATGCCTGAACATTTCAACATATGTTCTAATATGTGTTGATGTGGCATGGCTCTTTTCACATTCTCTTCTTCTTTGTGTGGAGAAATGTTCTGCTTAAAAGCCATCATGAATGATACATTCTTACTCCTCTTAAGGAATGTTTCCTATTCTGGTATTAAGGTAATACAACCTTTTGCAATGTGTCCATATTTCTTGCATCTCTCACACAGAACTTCTTTGACACGTGTGATTCTCTTGGTTTTCAATCACTCATGAGCTATGTCTTCATCATGTGAAAATTTTCCTTTTCCTTTGTCACCAGCCTTGGCCTTTTCATCTTCATGTTTCCTCATTCTTTTCAAATCTTCTGGCCAGATGACCAATATTTCATTTGGAACTATTGCAGCTGGTTTGGATCTTCCACATGGGTTCATCTGTGTTTCATCCCACTTTGTTCTTCTTTTGGATGAGTGACCCTTCAATTTAATGGATCTAAAATCCTGGGTCTTCTCAGCTTCCCTGCTTGAGATCTTCCTGGGAAATTGTGTGTTCACAATATTCTTCTGATTTCTTCCCAAGGTAGCTACTTCTTTCTTTTTCTGCATCAGAGGTATTCTTTTCTTATCAACAGTGAAAACATATTGATGTGGGCATGTACATACCACGTGACCTATGTCATTGCATACATCACAGATGTTATCAAGAATTCCAAATCTGTTTGCGGTGAATAGATGCTTCTGGATCTGCGGATGTTGCTTCTTCTTCTCTGGATTCCTTCCCTTTGATATAGGCTTTCCCTGTGCTTTTCTATGTGAGGGATTGTAAAAACAATCCAGTGCACAGTGCCCAAATCTGTTGCAGCACCAACATTGACCCACAAATCTTATCTTCGTTGTTTCTTCTGTATGAGGTTGTTGGGCCATCTTCTTAATCTTTTGTGCTTTATTTGAGGAACCAATGTCTTCCTTTTGCTTCTCATCCACCCTATCCATGGTGGTAGGTTTATTCCTCTCACCTTTAATCATCCATACTTGCTTAGAACTTTTCTTCCAGCCTGCCCTGATTGTAAGAACGTATTTAGAAACATGAGTACAAGATGGTTTGGATGGTACCTTCACTTTCTCAGCTGCTTGTGATAGATCAATGAGTGAATTCATGATCTTCTTATCACATGTTGGAGGTCTTTTGACAATATAATCTTCCAGTGGGCATTTAGTACCAGAAGTGAATGATTCTTGAGGTGGACACTCAAGATTTGTCATAATCTTCTTGTCACATGATGGAGGTACTTCATCTTTAGTAGCCTCCAATGAACATTGAGCACCATCGTCTCCTGTTTCATTCTTTTGCGGTGTCTCAATATGTTTCTTCTCAATATTTGTCAATTGGGCTTCCAATTTTTGACTTTCATTATTGAGGATGATCTTCTGATCTTAAATCATGATCATCTTCTCTTCAAAATTCTTCTTCAATCTTTCAACCTCATCCTCATTCATCTTAACTTTGTTTTGTAACAAAGAGTCATGTTCCCTGAATTTCATGGAAGTTTCTTCCAAACAAAAATTCTTGACTTCATTGCTCTTCTTCATCTCAGCTTCAAGTGCATAGATCCTTTCTTTTAGATTCTTATTGACTTCCTCTTTTTCTTCAAAGACTTTCACCTGTTTGGTGAGCTTCATACTTTCCATAACTTTTCTTTCCAACCCCTTTTCCATATTTTCATCTTCCCTTTCTAATCGAGTGATCTCAACCTGCATAGATTGGAATAGTCTATAAATAATCCCAACCCTTACTTCAGGAATATCATGCATATATGTTTTGAGTTTTTCCTGAAAGATTGAATTAGGGGTGTCATCCTTTCCTCTGGAAGAATCCTGAGCCACCTGCTTGATACTTTCCAAGCCTGATCTTTCTTCATTATTAGAATGGCATGCAGAACAAGAAACTGCATCTTCTTTGGATATGAGGGACTTCTTTAGCTACTTCTTCTCTTTCTTTTTCCTGTTTGACATGGTTTTTCAAGATGTAGACTTCTACTCAGAAATGAATGTGTCATTATCAAGACTGCTCTTAATTGTTGACTTTAGGAAAGAAACTCAAATACACTTCTCTATATAATTACTGGAGAATATACAACATACGTTAACCTCCCTCTGATACCACTTGTAGGACCCGGGGACACCCTGAGAGAGGAGGGGTGAATCCGGGTGTCAACTTTTTCTTATTAATGTTTTGGATCTTGTTCCCATGTTGGTAGGAACTACTTAAACCTGTATGATGGATATGATCAGTAATGAAACATTCACATGTAGAGAGATGACACAACTATTTTTACTTGGTTCACCACTAAGAGCTTTGTCCAAGGAGCATACGCTGACAGGTTGTCAGTCGTACCTAAATCCACTATGCTTTACTAGCTGTAGATTACAATTGTTCAAGCACAGTCACTCTGTCCTAGGCTCACTGCCTTTGCAAAGGTTCAGGGACAGCTCACTGCTTCCCTCGGGTCACTCCCATTGACTCTCCCTGGCTCACTTCCATTGGTGATGTCACACTCAGTTTATAGACGTGAAGGTCTCTTCAATAGAAAGACGTGAAGTTCTTTGTCTCCTGTTCAGCATGACACTTTTCTTGAATCAGGGTTCAGAGTTGATGCTCTTTTTAGTTCAACGCTTCTTCTTTAGTGCAATGACTGAATGCACTAGATCGCCTTGTCTTCGTTTGCCTAAATCACAATAACTTGTGTGATTGCTCAATAAATGATGCTCTGTTGAAGTCCAAATTTCATCCACTGATGAATACCCCTTTTTCCCATGTCCACTGGGTGAACAACCTTTGGAAAGGGGCTTCACAAAGTACCCTACTTCGCAAGGATCCCAATTTTGCAAAGCTCAAACAAGGCTTCACGGAGTCCCTGCCTTTTCACGAAGCTCAATCGCGAAGCACTCTCGCAATGCTCCAGCCTTCGCAATGCTTGGCTGTCACGGAGCTCATGCCTCTTCGTGAAGCTCACTAAGCCAACGCGGGGCGCACGACTTTCACGCAGCTAGAATAGCCGCCGTGAAGCTCCTATTTCACGAAGCACACTGCCTTCGCGAGTGACCTTTGCGAACCGAGAGCAAAGGATTTTCGTTGAGAGCTCCCTACTTCTCTTGAGGGGGTCAGCCTCTATTTATAAGCGATTCCACTGACCCTCGAACTTTCTGCGCTAAGTCAATGCCACGTCAGCTCAAATCGCGAAGCTCTGAAGTTCCTATTAGAATTCTCTCAAAATCACAAAGCACAATGGCAATTTTCCATTCGCGGAGCTCGTCGTAATCGCGGAGCATCCCATCAATTACTTCGCACCTTCTCTGCGAAGCTCCCTCGCAAAGCCCTTTATCGCTGTGAAGCTCCCTTCAAAGCCCTTCATCGCCGCGGAGCTCTCCAGCCTCTGCCATTCGCGAAGCTTGATGTAATCATGAAGAATCACCGCCTCCATTCTTCTGGTCTTCGAAAAATCCAATCCATGCATCCCATCATCGCGAAACTCATGCCTTTTCCATATTAAATTATGATCTTCATGGAAATCCACTTTTCGCGATGCTCACCAACCTCCAAATTTTGGACCCTAAAAATTTGGCAAACACTAGAAAATGGAGCCACCTTATATCTACTCTTTTTTCCGCCTCCAGATCATCCATTCCTTTGTCGATGTTCAGTGAATAAAACATGGATCATTATTCACAGTCCTCGAACTCGACATGCCACCATGGAATCTCATTTCTCAACAAATATGTATGTCATCTGTTTGCTTTGTCAACAAGCACGATTACCTCAACAACACTTCTTCTTGGTGATATGTATCCTTTAGCAACTCTTCTTCTTTTATCACAAACTCCACTATTGTGATATGTATTCTTTGAAGGCATAGCTTCATCATCATCATCATCTATGACATTGTGATGTGCATGGCTATCGTAGACTTCCAATCATTGCACGACCTTCTTAGAATTCCAATCATTGGCACATTGTCTTCTTCATCAACCGTCATGATCTACTTCATGCAAACCATGTGATTCAATTATTCAAGAAGTATCTTTCATGGTTCTCATGCAATCATGAGTAATTTCATGGTATTCATCAAAACCCATGGTTCTCATGCAATAATGAGGAATTGCATAGTCTTCATGCAATTTGGAGGAATTGCATGGTCTTCGTCCAAAAACCCCATTTTTATTTAATCATCCTCAGATGGATTGCACCTCAAATTCATCATTGTTGTAAACAATGTATCACCTTTGAGACATGTTCATTGAACTTACGATCAGTACAACAATCGTCTGAAACACTATTCCTCTACTTCATCGAATTACTTCATGATCTCCTTCATTTTTATCTTCCATTACTACATTTCATTAGAGTACTTCTTGATCTCCTTCATTTTGATCTTCATTGACATCTATTGACAACAAATACAAACTTATACACAAAGTGGTTCCAACATTAATAAGGGAAAAAAATCCACATCACACCTCTCTATCCCATTATCCATCAAAAAATAGATGTCCCACTATATATTTCTTAAATATATGAAATTAGAAACACTTAGAAAAAAATTTTGATTCCCCTACGTCTGATCACCTTATCCATCATTAATTCATGATTCTAAATACACCAACATATGGAAATTAAATTTAATAAAAATTTATTATCACCATATAAGCATACATGATCCCATGTAGAGTTACTTATGGATTGAGATATGGAACTCCTTGGTTGAGAAAGAACCCAAAGAAGCTCTGGGGTACATGAGTCTATGAGGATTCAAGGAGAGCTAAATTATATTCAATACATCTCATTTATGGGGATGAATAATGACCTGGATTTATATTAGAAATTTTTATGCATGAGAAATGGTGATATCAGGGTAGTAAATCTAATAAATCCATGGGGTATGCCCACCCAGTTACTCTTCCAGTAGCTTAAATCACCACATCCTACAATCCACCATGATTGGTGATGGATCTATAATAAATTACCATGTAATAATTTCCATAAATAATAATATATATCATTGATATTCCCAAACAAGACACCATAATTACCAAAAATAAATCATCCCCAGAGTGAATGACACTTCATTACTTCCCATGCTAGCTTATATTGAATGTTGTTCATAGTATAAACCACATTTTAAGTACAATTAATCTAGTATAAAACGTATTTTTCCATTATGAACCATGATTCCCTGTGACTGTGTCCACCCATATGATCATCCTAAATAAATATTTTCATAATTCTTTTCATTTTACGTACCACCTTTCTTCACTTTGAGAATGGAAAGCACGTGCATCAGAGTGGAAGTTAGTACACTATTAACTCATGTAATGTGACCCCAAAAGGATAAGAAGTGTCTCATCAAATTGTTAATAATTTTGATTATTTTATCCATGAGACTCTCATAGTGATTAATACGAAGGATTCCCTGATAAATAAGGTCTCCTAGATAATCCCTTGGAAATTTTATTCTATTAATTATAAGAAGGTTATAAATTATTTTTCCTTAGTAAACCATACAATAATTTACAATATAAATGTTTCTCTTATAATAGTCGATATTTTTTCCACGGTATATGAAGTAATACAACATAAAATTGAAAATTAATTTAATGGATACCCAACTATCATTAATAATGAAAAGAATTTAATCTGCAAAGAGGATGTGGCAGACTCTGTGGAAATGATTCCAACACCTGATGAGAATGATACATATCTTATGAATGGTACTATAAAGAAGCTTACTAATTGAATTATGGGCCAAAATGAATAATCTTAGAGAAATAGGATCTCTTTTCCTTAGACCACGCACTAAAATAAATAAAACAATTCTCTTTCAAATGAAATTAACAAGAAACCATGGGGAGGAAAAACATATGAACAGAAAATAATTCACACACCTGAATAATTCCATGTAATACATCACCTTCATAATTAATACACACTAAATTCATTCATAATAATTACCCATGTCCATTTTGAAAAAAATTTAGGAACTAAGAGTATTAATATTAATGTCTCTGGTCATCTCTTGATCTATTAAAATGGAACCCTGAGCGGATCGCTATCTATAAAAGCGTGTTTTTTCCTTTAAAATCCACTCATGAAGGTGATCCGAGAGCCATACGCTAATAATAATAGGAATAATCATGTATGAAAAATTTCATATACTGGTTGTTAAATAATTTTTAATTTAGTAAAGATCCCTCACCTTTAAAATAAAGATGAATGTAGTTGTACATGACACCTATTGAATACTACCTCCTTTAAAAAATTAGGAATTACATCCACTAGATCTCATTATAAAAGATCCCAAAAGGACATATAAAATAAGATTGGAAATTCATTAGGACTTGGAGATATCCTTAGGTTGAGATATACCACTGTATACCATATCTCCCCCTAATCAATATTTTTTTTAAAGCCCTAAATTAATCTTATATAATGCCACAAAAGGGATATAATCACTAAAATTTGAAAAAACATTTAGATATATCTCCTGCATTATAGTTTTAACACCAGAAAATAATGATTTAAGATTATTTCTTACCATACCCCCTGAGACATTAATTTCATTAGTGAAAGTATTTTTCTCCATGAAAATGATAGGAGAAACTACCAACTTCTGTTGTTTGAGGTATACATAAAAAATGTTGTGTTTATGTCTCATAATTTTATCCATATATGTTTGGATTTCTACTGAGACATATGTTCTTGCTCAAGAAAAATGTTAGAAATTTGTTTTTTTTTATGAAGTAATTGAACAAATTAGTGTTACAAAAAATATTAAAGTATGGAATCCTTGTGTTAAATCTCTTATTAAATAAGCTCAAGGCCCTGAAGTATTGGAGGATTGTTTCAGATCCCGATCTAAATATAACCTTTCAGAAGAATTGGATTTTGTGTAATCCTACCCATGACAGAATATGCATTGTTTTACTCTATGTTTAATTCACTACTGAGTGATTATTTAACTATAATGTCCACCTCCATGAGAATAAGATGTTGATACTAGTATTATACACAATTTTACAACACACGATAAGAGGTGAGTGGTCCAAAAAATATAGAATCATATAAATGAAACTGGAATTATAGTAATCATATATGGAATGGAGGTCAGTTAAATATTTGTCAAGACTACCCCATTTTAAAAAAATTCCATTTTGATTATTACACTATGTAAACTTGTCCCTAGTGAATCCTAGGTAAAACATTCCCTCCCAAGTATAAAACAAATATAATTCTTTCATGTTGTTCCATTAATATTTTCTTACACCCATTCTCTCAGATGGATCCAAGATAGAGATGAAGTCTCTCCCAATAATCCAAGATGGGTATTTAAAATCAAGTCCTTCACATTCATACCACAGAAGTTATCCTTCCATCAGGTAACAAATGGAATAAAATAATTGAAAATGAATAAAAAATTTACATACCCGACCTTAACCATTATATTCTACTTAGAAATGTCTAGTTTAAAAACATGGAGTTCTTAAAAAAAATTCAGATGTGATGCTTTAATGGATTTCTAAGCATGAATTCAAGTAATCCAATCTTGTGAGCGAAGGATGAAATATTCGAAGGATATTTCATAGATTAGAACACCAAAATTAGGGAATCATTGTTCTAGGATGGTTTATTTAATAGAAATTAATTTTTCACTTAGGAAAAAATGTCATGATAGTTCTATATAATGAATAATATCATCGAAAAAGGGCACCCATAGATTTTGACCTTTCCATTTTGTAGTGATTAGACTATCGATAAGGGTATGAAGAATCTTTCATTGAGAATGATATTTCCTAGGAACCACCGGGGAGAGAGAAATTAGTATAATAAGGAAGAACCTCTCCCTAATATACATGCGATAAATATTATTAGGAGTTTGAGGTGTGAAAAAAAGTTCTAGTAGGGGAACATGGATAATATGAGAGAATACAATTGGTGTCCACTTTCTGAGAATACGGTAATGCACTATTCCACATGGAGGAGAGATTATGGGTCATAGTATAAGGTACTTGCTAATAAAAGAGGGGACCATGGGGAGAAGAGACTAAAGAGGAGACCTCTTTGTTATGAAATTGATGCATTCTAGGAAAAATATATTTGAATGAGATCTCACCGTTATTGGAAGTGAGTTACAAAAATGTATTGAAAGAAACCATGTCCATTCTTGGGTTCGTCCTGGTATTAGAAGTCGAAGCTGAATATAAAAAACCCCACCACTGGGATAAAATAAATGTGAAGGGGGAGAGGGAATATAGATGACACCAGATATGACTACCCCCATTAGATTTGGATATGATACAATGGAACAGTTGGTGGCCAATGTGAGAGGATACTCACCTCTTATCAAGGATACCTTCAATCGATGCCCTACAAGATTATCCATTCTTATAAAGAATAACATAGAATTATGGTGGATGTGACATGTCATGATGAATTAGAAATGTATGTGATAAAAAATATCATTTTACCACTCTGAGGAACCCTCAAGTTGAAGAAGGATATGGGGTGGGGGAGGTTGACCAAGATCCATAGAGACAAAAATCCATGTGAATGAGGATTCTTAGAGATTCATAGTCCTCTAATTGAAACATATGAATTCCCCAAAGGATTCCATGATCCTTAAAATAAAGGAAATATTGTGGAAGGTGAGTGGGATCCCGGGAGGATGAACCCAAACCACTATATATAAAAAAGTCTCACCCTTGATGAGCCGTCATGGACTATTCGAAAATTTTTGAGTTCTAGTGTCCAACTAATCTAGAGTTACATGACCTTGCCTTGATGAAATATTCTCTGGAGCTGATGATGGGGAAAATTACCCATCGATTTAGTAGTTTATTATTTTTTTAAATCTTAGACCCATTGAACTAAAAATTTCATTGATTTTAAAAGTGAGAAGATATTATAATCATATATGTGTATAAATTAAATTGCTTTATGTTTTGTGTTTTTTAAAAAATATCATGGATGGTGGGTATGGGCATGATACCTAAATGACATATCTTTTCCTAGTAGGATCATACTCGTCATGTATTTCAATTTAAAATAATCTTCAATGGATTTCAATGGGAGACCTATTATAATCCCCTAAATTAAGCATTTTAGATAAATAATGTTACAATGGAGAGAAAAAACCATGAATAAATCGACGTGGAAGGTTATAATTATTAATAGATATCATTTACAATAGGTAGATGTCACATTTGATTAAAAATAGAAACGAAATAACACATGAAATATAAGATAACAATTAGGTAGGGAAATGGGTGATGCAGTTGGGAGGAGTAAATGAGGTGAGGTAAATTTATAAAAAAAATTAACATTACAATCACTTAATAATAATAGAATATATAGAAAAGGTGTCAGCCTTAATATAATGTTTATATATTATCCAATCTCAAAATAACTTTGATTTTGGTTATTATATAATTAATGTCAAAGGCTGCACCAAGAAGGATTCTAACCTCAATTAAAATAAAAATGATGTTAAAAGATACATTTAATGTTGTTTTATAGCTAACTTGAAATGCCTTCTTGATGAGGTTTTTGAAATCAGTTATGTGAGAGAAAACATGAAGACGATAGTATTTTAGTGTCGAATATTATATAACAAATATAAAAGTAAATTGTAACTTCACATTTATTTTAAACATGGTTAAATACCTAAAAAAATAAAACTGATGTGTCTTTCTTTTCTCCTTGTTTTTTTATGCTTAGTTTTCAAAAACCCTAAGATTAATTACTAAAAATTTCCCTCTATTTTATTCCATTCATCACATTAAACCACCATATTACTCCTCCTTTGGTCGTATTCCACCTTCCTAAGCCATGTTCCCCCACATTCAGCCACCTGCTTACTCTGTCAGTTATGTTCTTCCTCCTTTAGATGTGTTTCACCACCTTTTGTCATATTCCACCTAATTTTCTTATATTCCACCAAATTCAGTTTCCTACCTCCTCCTTCAGTTTCACTCTGACATTGCATTCAATATTCAATCCATCTATCGTTTTATTAGCTCTCCCTATCTTGTATATGCATCATGCATCCCATTTTCCTGATTTCTATATTATTATTTTCTATGTTGAAAAGTTTTATTTATGTTTAAGATATATTTAATTTTTTTGTAATTGTTAATAGATATGAATAAATGATTACATGATTATATATATATATATATTTATAAATTTATATTGTATTCATTTTTAGTTTATTTGATTTTTTGTTTTTGTTTTTTTGTTATTTGTAATGATAAAATTAAAAGGTAGTTTTCTGTCCAATATATGTTCAACACTTTGATATATTATTTAATGTATTTGCATTTTTTGGAAATAGTATTGATTTTTGAGGAAAAATCAATTGACTCTATGTCTGTATATGTTTACATTTTTTGATACATATGATTACATGATTACATGTTTATTTATATGTTTAAAAGTTTATAAATATATTTAAATGTTTATAAATGATTATAAATTTTTATATTTTTATATTTTAATAAATGTTTAAATTAATTTGTATATAAATAAGTATATATATGTGTGTGTGTGTGTTTTTTTTTAATAATGTACAATATATATATATATATATCATTATATATATATTCAGTATATATATCGGTTAATATATATTTATGTGTTTTAATTTTTAATTTTTAAAATTTATAAGATTATAAATTTATATTTATGTATTATGTATAATTTTATATTATTTAAATTTATATATTTTAAATTAATATTTTTTGCATTTAAATATTTATTTGTTTACATTATATATATATATTGTAAATTTATATGTTTTCAATTTATATTTTAATGTTTATATTTTTATTTTTTACATTTATATGTTTACATTTATATTCATATTTATAAGATTGTATTATATTAACAACCTTTAGGTTTATATGTTTTATTTTTATAAGTGTATATTTAATTTTAATCAATATTATTTAATGTTACATATGTTTATATCTTTATATATTTATATATTTACATGTTTTAAATTTATAAGTTTTCAACTTATTTTTTTAATTGTTTAAAGGTTTTAAATTTATATATTTACAAATATGTTTAAATTTTTATATGATTTAATATATTAATATTTTTTATTATTGTATTAGTTAATTAATGGATCCTAATTACATAAATTCATGAAGAAATTGTGATGAATATAAGAAAGGTATTGAGGATTTCTTGAAATTTACTAAATGTAATCCTGAAAACTGAGACAATTTTTAAGTCCATATCTGAAGTGTCTGAATATGATAAACTTATGATCTAGAAATATCAAAGACCATGTGATCTATTATGGTTTAAACAAAGAAATAAACAGCAGATATATTATTTGGAAATAAAAAAGTAGTAAAATTTTATCAATGATGAAGATATTCAGCGTGAGATAGAGGATTTTATGGATGAAAAAAATTCATGCTCTATGTGTTTAAACAATTGAAAAAATAAAAAATGTTCAAACACTATTTAGAGATGATTAAAACCCAATATTGATGGGTTACACAAAATTTATAGTTTTGTCAATAGTACTGAGATTTTTTAAGATAAAAGAAAGAAATGGTTGGAGTGCTAATATGTTTACTTAATTTTTTGAACTTTTCAAAGGGTTACTTCTAGAAGGAAATGAGCATCAACATTGTAATTTTATGAAAAAATATCATGTGTAATGGTATTAGGGACTAATAAAATACATTTTATTCCCAATGAATATTTATTATATATAAATAAATATGAAGGTATGTCAAATGGTATTAAATATAGGACAACCTGATTTGAAAATAATGTGAGATCTAAATTTTATACATTACCAATTAAAAGAACCAAAAATAATACTAAGGTAATCTAGTATATTTAATTATTGGTCATTTTAAGCATTTATTTGAAATTAAAATGATTATAAGAGTCTTATATGATATAAAAATGGGTGAATATAGAATTAAAACTATTTTACAATACTAATTCAACAAAATAGAAGATATTTTCTCAAAACAATTCGATTTTTGAAATTATGTTATAAATATATGAATGGGATTATACGTAAATAGAATGAATCCATATCAGATCCTTAATGACCAACATGATTCATTTCCTATTATGTTGGCAGTTTAAAACATGTCCCCTCTTATATGTATGAGAAAAAATGTTATATGATGATCAAGATTATTTCTATAAAAAATATCCAAAAAGTTATAATGATTTTAATCTTCCACAATGGATTAGTGATTTTAAAATTCAATGAGAGGTAGGTGTTAAATTGATTTATTTAAACAAGAAATATTATTTTATTTTACATGTTTTGATAATATCTAGTATAAAATAATGTCTTTCACATATAATTTTATTTAGATACATTGTTAAGGAATATAAAGCTTATCTAATTTAATAATTAGGGACGTAATATAATCAATCATAGAATGAGATAATGACAGTGTACATGGGTCATAAAAGTTTTTTTGAATGGATAAACCTTACAAAATTTTAAAAAAAGGAATTAAAAGGGTTAAAATAGAATTATTTTTCCCCAATACAGTTTTTCAACCAAATAACATAACATTAAGGTGAAAAACATTGATTTCACATTTGGGAATACGGAAAATTTTAATAAAAAAATTTATTGAAGAAGTAGATCATCAAATTCAATCTACATTATTGGTTATTTTATGTAGTAAAACATAAAATTGATGTTTTCCATGTTGAGAAATGTATATTTCATCATTTTATTATAAATGATTTAGACTGGAATGTTGGTCTAAGAGAAAGATGTTTTATTGGACAATAAGGGGTAAATCATCGTTTTAAGAAGTTTTTAAAATATTATATCCATGTTTTAAATTTAATTAAATATAAACTATATAAATGAAGAACTATAATTAAGTAGGATATTTTATAATTAGTTCAGATCAAATTATTCCCACTTATACTCGTCACACCTCTCAGATATAGTAATGAATGGCCCAAACTAAATAAAACCTATTATATTATGGGGATCCACAACCCTTTACACTTATTTTCTAATCCCTAGAGTCATATGCCAATTAAAAAACTTTTTTTGGGTGGTTTAAACCATAGACTATCATTCCTTATTCAACCTAGAGGTACGAACCAAAACAGATAAGCTGTTTATAGTTATATTATTAACCCAATTGAACTTTTGAGTGATTGAAAACCCATACAAACATTCCATTTAAAGGGGAAGTATAAAACAATCATTCTTAAGAACAAAAAATAAAATGAGAAATGTGTTAGCATAAATCCTTAAAAATAATATATCATACGAAGAAAAGTCAAAGAAGTATTAGTTCCAAAAGGTAACATAATTCATATTATTTATGATCATTAAGGAAGTGGATATCAAATTTCATAGTATATTCATTTAAATTTTATGTATTTGGGTTGTGGTTACATAATAATAATTTTTTCTCTCTTCAATAATCCATTTGATCTCACTATTTTGGTTTTGTCAAATTAAATTTATATATTTCTTTAAATCATATCTTTTTCATTAAAATTTATAGTATTTAGACTAATATAAAATTTTAGATTCTAAAAAAATTCCTAAATCACAAAAATTCAATGCGGTAAATTTCATATTGTGAAAATAATATTTGACGCATATTGAGTATCTTGATTTCCAAAATATCTTCATTTAATTCTGTATTCATGAGTTTAGTCATTTAAAATAATCATTTAATATTCTCAAAAATGGTCTCTTAACATTATGTAATAGGACACACGATTTCCAAGTGTATAAAAGATAAAAATATTTTATATTTAAATTTCAAATATTGGGTAAAATGAATTTTTGAATTTTTTATTTACCTTTATGTAATAGAACACATGATTTAAAAGTGTTGTAAAGAAGTAAATATTTTAGTCTATTTATTTAATGCTTGATTAGACTAGCTATGTAAAGGTATACAGGAAATAATATAGCGTACGTAAAGGTATGGTTAAAGAGTTATGTAATGGTAAGGGTATTTTTTCGTGCATAATGGAAAAAACACCCACTAGATATTGGAGGGACATATCATACATAAAGGTAGTGTGTGTATTTAAAAGTTTGTATAATAGTTAGTTAGAGTTTATTTAAAGATAACATTATGCTTTCTAAAGGAAATAATTATTTTCCACATACTAATTAAATGTCAACATGAAAACTATAAAGCTACATAAGGGTAAGAGGAAAATTATGAAATCTACTAGATGGTAAATAATTATGTAGGTAAAAAATAATTTATAAATTTTTTAATCTATCTTATATTTAATATTTATAGAATATACTATTTGTTTAACATAAATGTTTAATATATAAACAATAATTAATATGAATAAACAATTAATGAATTATTAAATAATGAGAACATAATTAAGAATTAAATAAGTTAGTATTATAGTTTTTTACTTTTCTATTATAACAATTACAATAAATCATAATAATTGTATGACTTAAAAATTATTTTTGAAATTATAATTACTCAGTTAAAGCATCAAAGACATTTAGCCTTTTTAAATACCAATGTTTTTGGGAATAAATTAGTTTTAGTTTTATAATTATAAAAATTTAATAGTGGTTCAAGGGAAAATTAAAACTCACTCCATTTTTTATAATTATGAGCCCAGTAATTAAATATAAAAAACTCTCACCATTTTTGGAATTAATCAAAAATACAATGTTTAAATAGAATTATTAGTATTTTTTAAAATAAATTTCATTTTCAAAAGTATTTTTAATTTTAAGGCAATAATGAAAAATAATAACATATTTATTGAATATGTAAATAACTAAAGTATATTTTATATTATACAAAAAATTTCCACTTCATAATTATAAAATATAAAGATAGTTATTAGATAGATATATAATTGATTAATTATCGAGCTAAAAGAAGAATCTAGTTGTTAACAGATTTCATGCATATTTGGATTAGAAAATATATCTAAACTCCTCATAACCATATAATATAATTATAGATTTCCATTATTTATAGTTCAAATTTTATTTGATTCATACTTTATTAAATACAAAGGGTTAGTATAAATATTATTAAGATGACTGTCTATAGAAAAAAATCAAGATTAATATTTCCTTTTTGAACACGGTCTCTATGAAATAATAATATAAATTTATATTCTTTTTCCTAGAGTGTTATATGGTATTTTTAGAAATAAAAATTCTAAGATTATTCTCATGAAATTTAGGAATAATTTAATAATAAAAACCAAAATAATTTTTTTTTCTTAATCCATAATAACTCTGAACAAAAAATGAAAATTTAATATACTAAAATTCGATAGTACAAAGAGAAAATGAATTTTGTTTCTTCAAACCATAAGAAAATAAATATCTTCAAAATATATGACACATAACTACTGTACTTTTTCTATCTATGTTTCATCAACCAAAATCAGAATCATATTAGATTATAAAATTGATATAGTTTTCATAAGGATAAAAAAAATGATATTAAAAGATCCATAAACATATTTTAGGATAATTTTAATAAACATTAATAGAATTTATTTAGGATCACTTTGAATTATATCACACATGCTTACTAATAATATAAAATTACACCTTGATTCAAATAAATAAAATATTCTAAAAATCAAACGTCTATATGTTTAAACGTCAACATATTTTTCAAAATTTTTCTAAATCGATTTTTTGGAAGTAATTATGAGGGTTTATATAAATAAACAAGAGTATAAACCAAATATTTTAATAAATTATTTAGAATACTTATATTGGTTTAGAAATAAATCACCATTCCTTGAATTACATATATTCTAAGAAATATTATAAATTTAACCATAATGGTCATGTCAAATTCTATAGACATTGGAATTGAAAAAAATATTACAAATTTAATCAGGAAATGATCCAAAAATAATATCATCAATATACATTTGAAAAACCTATATATCTTTAAAATAAATTCTTATAAAAATGTTGGGTCATAAATTCTCTTTTGTAAATAATTATCCAAATGAAAAATATATAATCTCTCATATAATACCCAAGGATCTAGTTTTAATACTTAAATAATATTTGAAAGGTTCAAAACATGGGTAGGATTGAAGTCATTGTCAAAATATAGCGGCTATTTTACTATGAAAATTTAAATAAATGAATTTAAAAATTCACTTTTTACATCCATTTGAACAAATTATTATTCCAAAAAGAGATATATATATATATATATATACACTAAGATAAGCATTATATAATCTAGTATATTAAATGGGGTAAATGATTCTTCAAAATATATTCCCTCCTCTTGGTTATACCCCTGATCAACTAGTCTAGCCTCATTTTTAATAATTTATCTAGATTCATTTAATGTTTTCTAAAGTTATATTTTTGTTCCAACAATATTGTGATCCATTGAATTTTAAACTATGTTTCATACATTATTTCTATCAAATTTATCTACCTCTTTACACATTTTCCTATCCCAATTTAGATCCTTTAGTGCTTCAAAAAATTTATTTGGAAAAAATTAGAAATAATAGAATTATATTTAAAATAGTTAATAGTATAAATCATAGTATAAATATTTAATTCATCATTTAAAATTAAGTTATCTATAGGGGGATCTTTGTGTTATTTGTAAAAAAATTAAGTTTCAGTGGATATGGTAATTATTCTTGATCCCCCATGATATGTTAACAAGATCCACTGACCATATCAGCCCAAAAATTAAAGACTCTTAGTTTTCTTCTTGTGGACCATCATCAGTTCATTTAACATTTAAACCTTTTTCATCAAATTATATTTGTATATATCCTTCAGCAACCATTTAAATTTTCTTCTAAACTCTATATTATCTATTATTATTTTAATAATCGATGAATATACCACCACTATATTTTGCATCAAATTTTTCCAATGATTCTTTAATATAATGAATAAAAAACTTATAATAAAATATTTGGAACTATTCATTGAATTGGGCCATTATTCCTTCATAATATGCACAATACGTACCTCCCAGATTTCAAAATTAATTGAGCACTGAGGGTCATAATTTTCTATGGAGAATGTGGCACCCAGTCTGGCTCTGTTAGTGTCTCATCTCTCTTCCCTATATTTGGCGGAAATCATTTTTACTTTCACAGATGATCCTCCTCTTCAATCGATGTTATGGGAAGGGCCATATAGACCACAACTGAATGATTTTATTATCTCACCCATCCTTCAAAAATATGTCCCCCAATCCTTTCCAATAAATCTTAACTGGGGCTTACAGATCTATCTCATAGGAGGGTCTCTAGGAAGATTAATTCCTTAGAGATTTATTCAAGCTAGCGGAGGATCTCATTTATTATAAATTTCTAGATCACTTCGATAGGGATAGTCCCCCTCTCAGTTTCTTTCATTAATTTGTTCCCTCTAGAGGCTTAGAAGCTCCAACATGTATGTTGTATTTTAATAGAAATCCATTCTTTTTGTTACTCTAATCTTGGCATTATGATGTTAAATCGTGTCCTTACCCTGGTCAATCCTTGGATTAATGGAACTTATTCCTCTTATTTTTTGTCAATGGAGGTATACTTACGATGTGAATCTTTGATGGTAGTGGTTTGGGAGAGCCTCCCTAGGATTCCTCTTCTATTATTCAACCTTCCTTTCATACAAAGAATCAGATAATCATTGGATCATTTTATTTATATAGATAAAAACTATATTCACCATAAAGAGGATTATTAGGATCACATTATCATAGACTATGACATATCCATACCTCCTCCATCGTACATTCTTATTGATGTAAGGGATCATGTTTCTTAGAGAGAACCTCTTTTTCCCTTGTAATATCAATATTTTGTACTGTATGCCATCTTTAGGGGAGATCATAATACTTTTTCAAAAACTATCAATCATATTTTAAGGATCCTTTCCATATGGATGATTCATATTGTGTTTCCGCTCTAGTGGAGTTAGAGACTTATCGATAGGTCATGAATCAAGTAGTTATGATTTTGGAGGGGTATCATGTGAAGGATGTTTGTTCTATTCCTCCATCAAGTATCATCATTCATCCCTCAAGAAATTTTGACCCCAATGTATGTTCAATTTTCCCAAAAAAAATTTATTAAGTGTCTTTAATATAAATATTTCAAAACATTTGTATAAGTGGGTATCAGAGGATAAACATGACTTCATTTTTGGAAGGTCTACCCATGCCATAATTGGTGTAGCTTAGGAAATGGTTAGTGATATAATTATTAAAACTCCATGTTCAAACATCGTGATCAATATTGATAAGGATACAATGTATGATATAATCAAATGTAGTTTTAGAGTCATGTTTATGAACAATAGTAATTTCTCTATATTGGTGGTGTACATGGTCATCATATTTTATACCTCTCCTTTGTTTCCAGTTTCTATTATGGGAAATAAATGTGGGTTTATCATGTATGTATAGGGGTCCAGAAATTGTGACCCCTTATCTCCTAGTATATTCATCCCTAGGAAATGCACTTTTAGTAGACTTCTTTTCATATGAATCAACAACTGATCCATTAAACCCTTTCAGTGTGGGCCTAATATTAATGGCATCTATCAAATTCTTTTCACTGAAAATATTTTTATTTTTTTTGAATGGGACCATTAGGTTCACCCATAATCCTAATAAGGTCTTGGAGGATTACGGTAAATTGAGATATAAAAGCATAAATAGAGACAAAAGTAATATTTTTTATTTCAAAATTCTATTTTGAGATGAGGGACTCAAATATTGAGAGCATTCCTGGAACTTCTATAAAATAATTCCCATGGAGTTTTTGGTAACATGTATTCCCTCGGTTGTTGTGTGGATCCTCCATTTTGAGGTTTTTCTTGATAAAATCTTGAATTGCATCATCAATTGGAAAATTTTATTTCTATTCTTTTTTGGATGGACTACTATTGTTAACGGTGTTCTTAAGTCCATTCTCAAGCATTTTTGATCTATTTTAAGAGTTCCCAAGACCATTATAATTAACATTAATAATTATATTCTTAATGTTATAAGGGATTCACCCTCAAATGGGCACTGCCACTGGATGTCATGGGAGAGTCATCAAAAACCCATTTAAGAAGGTGGGATTAGCTTGAGGAATGATAAAAATGATATGAATAACATGAATTCAAATCTAGCATATGGTTACATGGAGGGTTTCTGATTGTGGGATTTTATTAAAACACTTAAACAATATGGAATTCTAGATATAATGAATGTTCATTCATCAGGGCCATGTATTATATTTTATGAGAATATTTATAAGCACCACAAACATTTCTGAAGGATTATAAGCCACAGTGATATAAGTATGTGGAATCCCTACTGAGCTGGAAATCTTTTACGTTATCTGGGGTGCCCGACCCTAGGTGTTTCATTTAATAAATTATGCATTCATCCATTATTAATCTGTTAAATTATAATTTATCAATAAATGTATCTATTTCAGAATATCACATTGAATTATGAGAAGGATAAACTAGTTTTTAATATCTCTCTATCTGGTCTCTTCTCATCCGAGGTGTATAGACCATTGGTGGATGTGAGTCCTACTACGGATAATTTGGGAGGTATTCTTTGGTGTATTAATATTCCTACAGTGTAATTATTCCTTGTTTAGTGTATCAAATCACATTGAATCTCCATAGAAAATGTGGTTAGGAATAAATGAATCTCACTTACCTCTAATTTTTTTTGATTTATTAACTCTAGGGAAGAGTCTGGTCACCATTTTTTCTGCCAAAGTGAATCAGCCAATGAGTTTTGGGGTATTATCTATGGTTTATTTATTTTTAATTTCTAGTTATACTCTAATGATGAATTTATATTGAACCAGTTTCATATAGTTAGAAATAATAAGTTAAAACAAAGGGAAATTGAAATTTTCTTGGTAGCAAGTTTTTCATATATTTGAAATGCCCAGAACAAGGATTGGTGTGATGGGACTCCAATATCTCATATTGAATTGGAAACTCAATACAATATCATAAATCATATCTTTTAGTAATTATAAAGTATTGGGATAATACTCCTTCATTTTGTAGGTTTATGGAAGTAAAATCATTATCCTCCCTCTTTTAGAGTTAGCTAGCACATAGAAAATTGGTTAAATTGTTGCCTCCAGGTAGTGGACTTAACCATAACCTAGATTATTCCTGTAACAATTGCCTCATGTGGGGAGTAAGAGTTATAAAAGACACATGGATCTTGGTTTTAGTGAATTTTTATGGATCTTAAGGAAAAGCATATTCTCTGGTGGTAGATGAATACACAATGAAAAATGGGATCTATATTTACCTTTAAAATAATATCACTACATATTTTATGGAAATAGATTCTATGCTTTTCTACAATTCATTTCATGGAATGTAATTTTTTTACTTGTTCCATAACTTATCATATGAAAATAAAAATAATCCTTCTTAATAATGAGGTAGAAGTAATGAACTCCTAGAATGAAGGGAATAAAGTCGTATACCTTCTTGCTTCTCATTGCATTCTAGATTCACCCTCTAATTTTTTAGTATGGGATTCCATCGCACTAAAGGTGTTTATCTGGTGAGGATAGATCCTCTTGGACTCTATTTTCTCATCCTCCTTGAACTCTTTTGGTTCTTGTGGCCTTTTTATATTATTAAAATATCTACTATTATTGTTACAATCTTCACACCTAGAGACTCTAAAATATCAAATTTTATTTTTCCTATATTCCCAAAGATCATTAGATGTATTTTTCAATATAGAAACTAATATAATTATATAATCTTTAAATAAGGTTATACATACATCCATTTAAAACAAATATATAAATTGTCCTCATTTAAAAAGGTTATATTCATTTCTTTATGTGGTATATTTTTTGATTCCACAACACTTTTCTTTTGGTGTTATAAGTGATGAAAAGTTGAAAAATACCTATTTTATTCCCAAGTATAGATAAATCATTGATTCTAAAATTCATCACCATGATTAATTTTAATTTATTTAATTATATTTTCATTTTCATTTTTATCTAATTTACAATGGGTGAAAAACTTAGATAATGTTTTTGATATTAGTAAAAGAAAATAAATCTAGGTATAACTACTAAAATCATTAGTAATGAAAAAAAAATTTACCACTAAAATTGAAAAAATTATAGGATAAAAATATTATATTGAATTAGGTGAAGATTCCATATATTTTTTACCTCTTTAATATATTTGAAATATTTTCTATGTTTCTTACCTTTCAAGAAACATTCACTAGTGAACTGCTATCCAGATTTAACAAGGGCATGTCCTAAACATGGAGCTACATAGATAGCTTGTTAAATAGCCTGTAATTTCCATGGTATAATATCCTATGACAAAAAATTTTATCTAATTTTACAACATTCAAACACATTAAATATTTATAAAAAAATTTAGAAACAAATTATAATAAATTTAATCTTTTATATTTTCAAAAAACACGATAGATTAACCTTTATAAACAATACATTTTTCATTTTAAAGTATATCAAATATTTAATCATCTCATTATTAAGGAATAATAATTAAATTATGTTTCAATAAATCAATATACGAATATTAAAAAATAATGATAAAATTTTAGAACCACCATCTCTAATACCTTTTATTATTCCTTTTGATTTATCACAAAGTATATAATTACCACCATTATATTTGTTAAAAGATATTAATTTAGATATATCACCAGTCATTTCATAATAAAATCAATTATCCATGTACCATGTGTCCATATACACACCACCAAGACATATTTCCTACAAAATATTTTTAGTGATGATTTCATTCACATGAAAACCTTGGTCCTATGGGATTAGGGCCTAAATTTTATTGAACATAAATTAATTTAAAACACTTATTTAATGATAATATATAATATAAAAGTTTATAAATAAGTTCTTCAGTATATCCAATAGACTTTCAAAATCATAATGAACATTTATTGTCATAATGTATATTCAGTTAACATTAAAAACATGTTCTTTTGATGTAATTATATTAATGAACATTATAAAGAAATGATTTTATATATTAGTTAATTTATTATTATAACCAAGAACGGCATTATTTTTTTAATCTATTAAAATTAATCATTTTATTAATGTTTTCCCTACCTTGAATTAATTTTTAATGACTTCCCTTTAGTATGTAAATTCCACTTCTATGTTTTTTCTCTTCTATAAAATTACTAAATGAAATTTTTTATTCTTTATTTATTTTAGAAATAAAATAAACACTTTTAAAATTTTCAACCTTGAGTTTTTTATTTATAGCAAGTGAAATTTTTGGGTTTTTATTTAGAATAATTCATATCTACATCTGTTGATTTTAAATATATTTAATATGAATTTAATTTTTATAGCTTTATTTAATTTCATTATTTAACATAAGAACTATCATATATTTACCCTCAAGGGTTTTATATATACGAGTGATATTTTCAGCATTATAATAAATTAATCAAATATATTTAAGTTGTTTTTATTCAGTGTTTTTTACGAATTAAAATTGAAATAAGGATAACTAGAAGATTCACATATATGTTTTTATGATTCCATAAAAAAATAATTTTATAACTACTTCTCAGAATCAAATTCATAAAATTAATTTGAATCCTCCATAAAAATCCATTCAACTAACATTCCATTATTTTAATTATTTTAACTATTTATCTTGGTTTTTATTATTTTTAAACCTTACTAAATAAAGAATTATTTGACCTATTTTCCTTCACTCATAAAAAATATTTTCCTAATATTCATTACAAGAAAAATAACCATTTCTCTTATCCTAAAATTAATCTCTAGGGTAATATTTTATAAACACCCTTGAATGGTATTTATTTATTCTCTATCTATATTTTTTAACATGTGTATTATCATTCATGTCACTCCTCTATAATTAATAACCAGGAGATAATGAAGAAACAATTGACATAAAATAAATTCCTTTTTATTTTTATTTTTTTTTTTAGAAATATTTCTATGCTCTAACTCACATTATAAAAAATATCCAATAAAATCATCATGTGTATATTCCTTAATATTTTTAGTGTTATCAATTAAAAAATTTTTAGCATGCCACTTTTTTAGAATCTCTATATGCACGATTTCAACAAGAATAGAATTATCTAAATTTTTCCCTAAAGAACTTATTCTGTTTACTATATTAGTAAATTAATAAAACATTTGATATGCATTTTCTTCTTCACCAATATTATATTATTGATATTAAGCCTTCAAAAAACATAACTATATTCTTATTTATTTATCCAAACCAATATGAGTAACTTGTAAAAATTTAGAGATAAAATTTGAATTTTAATATGCATGAATAATTATATGCACATTTCTATTAATTTCACAAAATAAAATATCCGTCACTTTGTAATTTAACTCATAATCTAAATTATCATTTTCAACTAATGATTTAGGTTAACCTATGGGTCGTTTTCATGGTTTTTCCATTATTTTCCAATGATTAATACTTAGAAGTTTTATGAAGGATTCCATTTAATATTTCTAGAATAAATAATAATTCCCATTAAATGGGGATATCAATGAGGAATTATTATATTGATCATACTATTTAATTCTACATAAAATATATCTTTTCCCATTCACACTTATGCTAAGAAATGGTTGGAAAAAATATTTATATATATTTAACATAGGGGACAATCTCTAATGCCATTTTTTCATTGAGATGATGATGAGAGAATAGAAAATTGGGGGTAAATTAGGAATTTAAAATATTTTTGAAATATCATATCATAGAATTAAATTAAATTTAGTGGAAATAAAATAATAATGAACAATGATGGCACATAGTAATTTTACTGTAGTTCAGATCAAATTGGACTTATGTCTACTCTTTACCCCTCCCAAAATAAAATAGGAATGAAACACATGAAATAAAACCTACCTTTTATGGTTAGTCACAACATATTACACTATATTTCAAATATATAAATCCACAAACCAATTAAGAAACCATTTTCCCTTGTAGACAAACCTTACATTTTCTACCTGTAGGAACATCCTAAAATAAGATATCCTTTTTCTATTTGGATACTGAACCAAATTGAATTTTTTAGTAAATCACTACCTATACACACATACCTTTTAATATGGTATTATAACAAACTCATTCCTAAGAATAAAAAATAAAACTAGATATATAGTACCATAAAACCAGAACAATAATGTAGAAAAATAAGAATAGTCTGATCATCTTTAATTGTAGTATAAAATTAGAGTAAAATTATTAAATATCATCAAGTAAGTATCAATCAAAAATAAAAATGTCTTCTTTTAATTTTTTATTATTTTTTCCAAATAATAATTTTCTCTCTATTCAATATTTCTTTTGATCACTCTGTAAGGGTTTTTTCAAACTCATTTTATATAGTTTCTTTAATATTTTATTGTTCATTAAAATTTATAATCATTATAGTATCATCAATTATAAGATTCAAAATTACTTATGAATATATAATAATTGGAAATTTAAATTTCACAATGTGAAAGTTATCATTGAACCATCATAAGTATCTCAATTTATTAAATATCATCATTCAATTTAACCTTTGTGGGTTTAGTTGTTTGATAATTACATTTAATTTACTTGATAATTATTTCTTGATTTGTTATAATATTTCACATGATTTAGAATCATAAAACCCATGTGTATATTTATTATTTAATATTCCAAAATAATGTGAAAATGATTTTATAATTTATTAATTTTTAGATACCTTTTCATGGGAACTAATGGATATGTGAAGGTAATTTAATATATTTATGTAAGGGTATCACATACTAGATACATTAATTTAAAAAGGAAATATCATTAACTAATTAAAGATATTTCTAGTGAGCTACATAAAGGAATGGTGATTCTATATTACATAAAGATAAACAACCCACTACCTAATGGTGAGATATGGCCTATGTATAGGTAGTGTGTGTATTTGAAAATGATACATAAAGGTTAATTAGAGTTTATGTAGAGGTAAAAAGTTTTTTCATGATGGAAATAAGAATTTAGTATCCACTATTTAAAGGTAAATCTGAAAATTCTAAATATATATTTGGGTTAGTGGAAAATTATGTATGCTATATAAGAGTAAAAATAACTATTTAAAGGTGAAAGTTATTATAGAAATTTTTTAATATTGGTTATGTCCATAAAAAAATTAACATAAAAGACTATAATATAAAAAAAATTAATATTAATAGATAATTAAATAACAAATAAACATTGACCAAATAATAAATAATAATATAATTTTTCATTATGGTTTTACACTTTTCCTTTAAAATCAATGCACGAAAACATAATCAAGAATTCCATTAAAATCCAGCCAGAAATTTTAATTACTCAATGTATTCATAAGTATAATTTAGACTTCATAAATACCCATATTAAAGGGAATAAATTAATTTTATTTTTATAAATATCAAAATATAAGAGTTTATTAATAAGTCACTAACAATAAAAGGAATGAAAAAAGTTTAATTTCTTAGAAAATAGGAATTAATATCTATGGAAAGAAGTTTGGAGTTATCTCCAATTATGAAAGGAGAAAAATTATATCAATCTCTATCTTGTGATAGATTAATCAACAGTGAAAAAATTAATTTACATCAATGTTGACATTCTATTAATGAACTCAATGATTATTCTTTAAATGTGAAAAATTTGGTGTTATTTTAGAATTTAATGTTAATAGGAATCAAATATCATGATTGAACTGCATTGAGGAAATAACTTCAAATAGTTCCACTATATGAAATTTTGATGATTACTGTATAAAAAACTCATCATCATGTTTCTCTACTTTTCATTTCTAATTATAGAAAATTCATGGATATAAATTTGTTTAATTCAATAGATAATAAATCCATCATTATAATTTTTCAAATGTATATGTATTTTCCACCATTTTATTTTATATGATGTTTCCTTTGGTGATTCCTTTTTTACAAGAGATAAACATATGTAGGCATATATATTTAATTTTGAAGTATCCTTTTAAACAATATGTGAAAATTATGATGGAATATATTCACAATATGCATTAACAAATGACCTCTATTTTTCAAAAATATATATCAATTAATGTTGTGGAGTTTTTTACATACTACATTTATGAAGTGGAACATGTTTGTCTTCCTAAATCTATAAATTTTTTAATTGATGGTGAAGGAAATGGTATCCACGAATTAAAAGTAAAGATAATTTCATGGGAGGTTAAAATACATGCAAAATTTTTCATTTTGAATAAAAAATTAAGTTTCAACCATATATGTTATGACATATTTCAAGATCGAATGTATGATTTCAGAAAATAAATGAAAATTGGTTGATGAATGAGCATAAAAATTAATTTGTTTCATTGTTTAAGGAGTAATTCAACCATGATCCATCTACATAAAAAACCACTAAGTGTTTACCATGGGGTCCATTTGATAATGTGTTCATATGGCATAATTTTGACAATAATTGTTTCAAATTTTACTAAAAAATTTATAAAATCAAGAGAATTATTAAAAATAATTGATTAATGGTCATAATTGACGAATTTTATTCTAGTATATATAATAAACCCCTACTTCTACATCAATAATATATTTTTTTAGTTTTTTAGGATAAATGGAAAGTCGATTTTAATAAATTCATACTACTAATGTTTAAGTGTAACTAGGTTGATAGAAACTATGGTGTAAGGATTTTAAATTATTAATTTAAAAATATTTAGTTTTATATAGGAACAATTTATCATGGAAATTCTGTAAAATAAGATATTTTATGCTATAAACCAATCGAATGATATGTGGTCCTCCATTTTCAAAGTGTAAAAACTAATTTAGGTGGTTATGATGTCTACAATGTTATGTACATATAAGGTATTTCTTCATCTATTATACAATTACTTATGGGTAAAAATGAATATATTGCAGAAATGGTTCATACTATACAAAATGATCATGAAAAATGTGTATGGTAAAACACTCTATTACTCTATTTTTTTATTGTGTTAAATATTTTTTTTATTTTCGATCACAATTAAACACTTAAAAACAATATTTTTTCACTTGGATATTAAAATTTATATATGTTGATCATTTATATAATTATTATAGTATTTTATTTATTAATCGATTTTAGTTACACATTTTTTTAGAATAATCCTGACATAATTGTTTTGTTGTGAGTATTTCTTTGTTTTTATTATTTTTATATATACACATTTTTTTAGGTGTATAATCTAATGTAATAAATATATCATTCTTTATATTATTAACCATAAATTTTTTTACACCTAAAAATTAAAAAAATACAATTTTATAGAGGTATATATAATTCATGATGTTACCATACATCTATTTAATTGATGAACACAAAGACATATGGAAATATACTAAGGTATGTTTATATATTTTCATATAAAAATATTTTTACTTTTTTAAATAATTTTATGAAATTAAAAATATGGTTTCATAAGTTATTTATAGAACTGTTTATGGGATTACTATTGTTGTGTCTTCTTCTTCTATAGATAATATGATATCCAAATTTAGTATATGTGTAATTATATGTCTACCAAAACATTTTCCTATTCATGGGAAGGAGTATATGTTTCAGATTGTGTCTATTGATAAAAATAACCATGAATGCCTTAATAAAGTGAAATTTAGAAACTTCCTGGTGATATAGAGTTGAGGAAGGATTAGAATCATATATCCTAATTGGTGAAGTTTTAACAAAACAATGAAATATTAGTTGGGGGAGTTTTTGATAGTAAAATATATCAACTGTTATTTTTTTAATGATTCAATTATTATATTATTCATATGACTAACCTTTGATATATTCAACTATAGATGAAATTAAAATTTTCAATTATAAAAGAATTTAAATATAGGTGGATGAATTTTATGGTAATTAGATAGAGATATTTAAAATCATATTTTAGTTTAATTTATATTTTTTAATGGAAATAAATGAACATCTAGGCCAAAAATATGTGTTTTTAGAGCTAGAAACATATAAATCTTTTTCCTCATGCTGAAAAGAGGAATAAATTTTAGTGTGGTTAATGTTGATTTTAAAAATAATTTATAAAATAATTTTTTAATGGCCTAATAACTTATTAATTTATTATTATTTAATATTCATCAATGATATCTCACATATATTTCTAGTCAAAAAATATATAACATTCTACTTTTCATGTGAAGGGTATCCTTTATTGGTCGAGTAAATTATTATCAAATTTTTTGATAATTAAGATATAAATTTATTAGTGGATCTGAATATGTTCAATTTCATTCTCTATCTCCCACCACTCACTATGGAAAATGTAAAAAGGGATATAATGATAAAAAAGCTAGAGTTTTTTTTCAAACCATCATGTATCTGACAATATTATAAGAAATTAATTATAATTTTTCTTGAATATTTTTATTTTTTAAATTCATCAAACTAATATAACATTTACATGTATCATTTTAGGACACCATCAGAGGTAAGGTAAGTAGCGTACATTTATCCCTAAGGATAAGATGTGTTTTCTTTCAATTTATTTAGTTATTTAAGAACATGAATGATGTTTAAGAGAATGTGTATTAGCATTCAGTATTAAAAATATTTTTGGACACCCAAGCAAAATATTGAAGGAGGTAGAATAAAAGGGTGACCTTTCTTCCATTAATATTAGCTAGAGATATTAATCCATTGACATATGAGAAAATTAAATCATTTATAAAATTTATTTTTCTATAGATGGTAAGATAGATTCATCTTCTATAGCCTATCTATCCAGATCCTTCACTTCCTTGTTCATAATTTACTATGTAATGTGATTTACATGTTAGAAACCCACCATCACATATCATAGAGTTCATTTTTGTACCTAAGTTGTGGGATTATGTATATAATTATCTTATGTAGTTCAATAATGTAAGATTTATTATATGTAATATTTCACATCCAAACACTCTAGTGTAAATTCCTACTAAGGATGTGGCCACATTTTGATAGAGTATGAGTCGTTCTTTACTCTGGGCTGCTAGCGATTCTCTTTAGTTGACATATGAGGCATGTACTTTTTATCCAATTTTTTCCCTTTTTATTTATAATAAATTTTAATTTTTTCTTATATATTACATATATAATAGTATCTAAAATCTATTGAATCATTGAAAAATAAACAAAAAATATTGGACCAACACCTTCATATACATCTCATTTTTCTCAAGGGACATAAAATTTCGTAGTGACTCATTTTATATTGGAGAATATTTATGAGTTTTTGTTAGTTTGGACATATGTGGGAGAGGATATATGTTAAGAATATTTGAAAAGTAAATCATTGATGTTTTTATTGGTGATAATCTCTTAGTAAGATCGTTTAAATTTTTTTCCTTGGAAGTAAGTGTCTTTTTAATTTTCAGTTTATTAAGTAAATATTACTTATAGTGATTTAATTTATTACCTAACTAATAAAGTATTTACACACTATATACATAAAAAATAAAATAAATTATGATTATGATATTATGGATCCAAAATACAATTCAAATTTTATGAAATACCTGATGAAGCTGGATAGAGATAAATATATACTTGAAAGATTATAAAACACAAATATTACGAATTTTATTCTTCCATTACTTGATTGGTAAGATAAATTATATAATTAGGTACTAAAATTCATTATAATTTGGTTACATATAAACATTTTATAATATTGTGTACATTGAAATTTATGCATATTCTACAAACATGAATACAATGAATGTTAGTTATCCTCTTTAGTGGGTGAAGTTAAATAAAGTTTTAAATATTTATGGAATTCTAATATGTTATCCTATTATGATAATTATTTTATCATAAATTTTTCATTCCACATATGTTTTTGTAATTAATAAATTAAAAAAATTGTATTTGGAGATGTTTAGTATGTTTTAATTTTTGAAAAATAAGCTAAATTAAATTAACTATATGAATGTGCTTGTAGATATGTTTAATATAAGTTTCTAATTATTTAATCAAACATAAAAATAAAATGTTTCTTATTTTTGAGGTTTTTTCTGATAAAAGTAGTGTTATCTTCAAAGAGGAAGTGTTTAATGTGGTTATTATTTTTTATAATTCATTTTTGAGATTCTCACAATAGGAATGATCATAGATTTTTTAAATTTTAGTTGCATTACAACTCTTATTTTTTAAACCAATATGTTGTGTTGTCAATTTTATAAGATTTATTATTTCTATAGGTTTTTGATAATGTTTAAACATATTTGAATTTTTCTTAAACCAGCTTTAAGGATTATTCATAATATATTTTATAGGGTACATTATTTTTTGTAATAATGTCTAAAATGTTTATTTAGGTGTATTATCTAGTTTAATGATGTTCTACTAAGGTTTACAAAAATATTTTACCTATTGTTTACTGACACTATATTTTTAGATACATGGATTGAGTATTTTATTTCAAAATATTTTGAAAAATAATAATTATTTCAAAATGTGGGAATTTATAAAAATTTTATGGTGAATTTGATTTTAATCTCAATTTTTATAAAAAAATTAAAGTCTCATTATATCAATATTTTGGTGAGATTTCAATTTTTGGATTCATTAAAACCAACATTGAAAGAATCCCTACATCTATATTTAGATGATATTTCAACAAAAAATTTCATTAAAACTGATCTTGAAAGTCACTTTCGACATCAGTTTCTAATAAATGTTGATAAAATATACATTTCAACATTCAGATTAATACACGTATCTTGTTAAATGAGGTTAAAAATATAAAATAACCAATGTTAAATATGTTACATTCAATAATTTAATTAAAATATAAACAAAAAATTTATGGGAACTTTTGTCGTATGACCACATGTGTTACGGGTCAATATGCCCAGCCCATGATTACATTGTGGTGTGGTATTTTAGATTAGGAAACAATACCCTATTCTAGGGTAGCATCAAAAAATCATGGAAACCCCCTTGCAGCATGGTTAGGGGATTCACAATGAATCACCCCCCCCCCCCCCCCTCAGTTAGGACTTCGCCAGCAGCCTACACCAAGAAACTATTTTTGTGAAGCCTCCTCTACATTAAAACATCAACCATGATAGAATTGCCTTTTAATTATAGTGTAAATTCACTCAATACTAATCGCAACAACAAAAATACAAACCATGTGCCTTGGAAAACTCAAATATCTACCAAAAACCCTTAAAATATACATGTTTTGTAAAAAAAATAATCAAATATTTACCTTGAATGGTGTGAGTTATAACAACATCCCAGCCATATATTTATTTATATCCAAGATGAATCATAAGGCATCCCTAAAAAATTTATCTACTTTCCATTCTCATATATTAGACTCATTTTCCTAAATCACCACCTATATGCACTAATATTGGAATAAGATACATACTTTAAGAATGATATTCCTTTGTAGGACCATTTTCTCCAGTCTACTGTACAAAATGAGCTTTCCCCAAATGACATATCAGTCTCCAACTCAACATCTTTGAAAATAATCATTTTATATGGGTTATAATGCAATATTAAAAGCTCAAATACATGGAATACATTGTTTAAAACATTGTATATTAGAGGAAGTGAAAATTTAAATGCCACATATCCAATACTTTTGATAACCTTAAATTTACACACCATTTAGTGTTCAAAAATTTATATTCATGTATTTTAAACTCAATTTTTGATTATATTTATAGGTTTTCAACTATCTAATGGAAAGGTAAATGTGAAGCTTGTATTGTTATTCGATAAGGTTACAAAGATTTTTACCTGCAGCTAGTTAGAAGAGGATTAGTGGCCAACAAGAGGCACTATATAGAAGCACCCTAGTAAGAGTAGGTATACATGCTAGTTGGTGGGGTATACAGTTTCCTAGAAATCTACATGTGACCCACTATCCACTCAGTGAGGCTACCGGCCAGTTGGTGGCATCAAGATTTATGGTTAAAGGGATCATTGAATTTGGTATCTAACTACCCTAGGATGTTTCAATGGATCCATTGACCAAAGAACTTATATAACTTGATCTTTGAACCTTTTAGGATATAAATAGACCCATGGAGTTTCTTGTAAACTAATATTCATGTGAAAGTTCTTTAGGAACTCAACTGTGTTCAATATCTGGGATCAATTCATTCAATACTACTTCTTTCACAAGAGATATCTATTTTACATAATAATTAAACCTTATTTGTATCTTATCATTACTTATACCTATCTCTCATATATTTTTTCTTCTATTTAAAAAATTTAGATTGTGTACTTCAACAGGTTTGTTCCTTACAAAACTTCTCTTCTTCTTCTCCAAATATTTTTTTTATTTTCTAAAAAAAAACACTTTAATTCTTAGCAGTAACCGTACATTCACAAACAGAAACAACGGACCCATATTTTACAATACAATTTTAAATTCATAATTAGATCTTAACCCCATGAAGATGCATGATAACCAAAACAATTCAAAATTCAATGACTAGAAACACCTAGCACCATCATCAATGATACTTCGATCCACCCGCCTATTGCATGCCATCATATCTCCTGCCTTCGTGATTCACCACCATAGTCACTGCAATTCTTTCCCCACCGATTCCATGGACATACTATCATCATACCAGTCACTAGAGTTAACCGACCACTGGAGTCACACCACCATCGGAGTCAATTAGCACCACCGTAGAACACCAAAATGAAACACCATAGGCCAACAGATCCACAAGACAAAGCTTCTTGGAAAACCCTCCCGCTCCCACAAACAAATCCTAGAACCTCCACTGATACCAACACACCTGACCGACCTTGAAAGGGTAGTGGATCGGGAAGTCAGAGCAAAGTGGAAGCGGCAGAACCTCCACAGTGAGTCATGAGGAAGCCACCACCACCACCATCATCTTCTTCTTCTTATTTGTTTCTTTCACATTATTAGGTACCATTGAAATCCTTGATATATTTTTTTATTTAATTCTTCTACTCCAAGGAAAGGGAATTTTTGTTTCATACTTTTTTCTACTCAAAATCACGTTTTAAAAAAAATTGGTTCTTTTCTACCACTAGATACAAAATATTTAATACATTCCCTCTCAATAAATTTAGGATGGTAGGGATCTTATTAAGCTATTGATGAATGCTCTTATTAAATTGTGTGCCTTGTATTTTATTTACTATAATCATAATTTTACATTAAAATTCCATACCAATCAATTAATCCTTATTCATATGAATCACATAAATTTGATAACACTTTTATTTATATGAATCATTTACTCATTTAATTTATATATCATTTCCATATTGTTCTTAAATTTGCAATATATATATATATAGTGATTACTTGGTCATTTAATTTCATATTTCTTCCTCTTATATATATATTGACTATATAATTTGTTTTTTTTAATTCTCTTTATATATCACATGTTTTTGTTTTTGTATTTTTAATTTATTTTAAAACCCCCACCTCTTTCCATCATACTCATACTAATAAGTTATGCATATTATAATACACATATAAACACAAGTATCCTTCCATATTAATGGAATAAAGTGTTAGAGAACCCTCATAAGATATTATTGGGTGATTAAATCCCTTCACTCATGGTACTCTAATTGGACCTTAAACTCTTACAATCTAAAGGATCCATACAATATAGTTAAATAGTTGAGGGTTCCATATGTGGAATCCTATAAATAATAAATTGAAACACTCCCTTGTATGGAAACCCCAACAAATCATCAAGAATCATGTAATCGAATTGATCAATGACTGGAGTAAGGAATGACTATCTCATCTTCTCATACCCCATATAAATACTATAAAATTGGTTTGAGATAGTTCCAATTTAAAAATGATAAAGCCCAAAACAGTCTACCTATAAATCCTACTCTCCAATTTAGGTTTCATGATCCCAATTAATAGATGTGAAAGATACCTACTGATGGTATTAATCAATGTGGTCTTGATAATAAGTAATACAATCTATCCAGACTATTAAAAAAAATATATATCTAGAAAAAAAATTAATACCAATGAAATAAAAAGACATTTATTATTATATAACCCTCATGGTGTATTTGAATACCTTCTGACTGTACCTCTAGAAGTTTATTGATAGATATCACCCCACACAGGTACTCACCAACTTACCCCATAACACCAACCAACTACATGGATATAGAAATGTTTGCCACACCATTTTAGAATAAAAAAAATTGTGTTAGAATCCACTAGAATTATACAGCACACTGTCAATGGTTCATCACCTTAATAAACAAGAGCCTACTCAATAGTGTGAAACTGATCGGATATCTATCCCTAAACTCCAAAATCCTAACTCCTCTAACTTTTTTCACCCTGCTAATTCTATTTTCCTTTCTCATAGGAACCAATTCCTCATTCATTTATAGAACTTATAAAAGAATCACAACTAAATATTATAGTTCTTATGGCCCTATTTAAGAACCGTAAGTATTCCCATAACCATAACTTCTAGTTGATCATGTTGAAATATAACAAAATCTTTTGATATTCACTATATCCTTGTAAAAATTTCCCTACTTCAGTGGATAATGACAATTTTACCTTCTATTCACTAGTTTTCACAACCGTTTCAATCATTAGAAATCCTCCCTCTTGGATAAAGAGAAGAACCACTTCCCTAACATGCATGCATTTTCAACACTGGTGAGTCTCCTTATATATAAAATTTCTACTACCTAATAAACTAGCCTCAATCCCATCTACTGAACATATAATCCTGGATAATCTACCCTCAACCAGGATCCTCTTAGAAATGAGGGATTAGTACAAACCCACCAAGAACAATGTTAGGATAAAGATACCAACTTGTGATTGAATGTATTTGATCAATATATTATTAATGTGCCTAACCATTATAGTATCATCACATGCTGACATGGTTGTGAATAAGACTACATCAATAAAAAATGTAGTAATATTCATCACCCAAATTCCACCATAAATAAGGTGCATGAATCCCCTAGCCCTATATTCCCTCAAGGTGCTAGGTAAAAACAATTCAAATAAACAATCTTGTAAATTCATCAATGATAACTCTACATACTAATAATATTAAACATGGAAATACCACTAGATATTGGATGTCCAATAAATCCTATTGGTACCAAGATTCACCAACTTCTCAAAGTATATCTCATGCTAATAAAATATAGAATTTGTAAACTCAGTCAAGTACTTAGTATATAGTGGTTTACCCTAACATGTTAAGAGATGTGGTTTCTACAAAAATTACTCTATGGAAAATTTTGATATGGTTACACCAGCTCATAACACCGCATTTCCCATATACTATAATGATTATATATATTTATGTCTTAGAGCTAATAATCAATATAAGTATTGGGTTAAATAGGCGGATCTAACTTCAAATCCTGTGGGGCATGCTTATCTCTACCATCCTAGAACTCAACTAGAGGTCAATATAGTGGCATGTCTCTATAATAATATGTGCACAAATCAAAAAATATATCAATAAAATTTATTAATATAATCTTTTATTATAAGTATCTATAGTAAACACTCTTCACAAATTTTTATACAAAATATATGATATAAAAGTTTTATATACTTCATCATGAGTTTATCCCAACCTACAAACTCTTATAATTGGTAAAATTTACACATAGGCCCATATAGCTAGTCATTGAACATCAAAAATAGAAACCACAACCAATATTTTAGTTAATCAGAGTACTAAAAATATGTTATATGGTCAAATATTATAAAATGTTTAATTGATATTTTAAATAACAAAACCCTTTATCATGAAAAAGGTTCCTGATAACAAGAAGTCAAACAAATGTCATGTGAATCCTACATGTTAATGTTTTTGCATGGATACAAGCCTCTTGTCCCCCTATACTAGGAGTAAAATAATTAACATTAAATAACATGTCATATACCTAGGGTATATTAAAATAAATAAATGTGAAAACCAATAAACTCAATATTATCCCAAGTGACATGGATATTACCCTAATGAGGGTTAACTACTCCAATGAATAAATCCACTATGAATATCTGAAAATACAGAATATATAGTTACCATGACCAAATATTAAGAAAATAATAAACACGAATCTTATACGAAATTATAACAGCTTTTATTTGTGAGTCCCAAATAGATCTGAGCTGACTAGGACCACAGGGCCTAGTGCCAACCTCCCTGTATGTTAGAGGTTGCAGACAAATATTGAGGGTTGGTAGGGAGGCTATACCCTCTGAATCAAATAACTCTTAATCGTTATGGAAGAAAAATATACCATCAACCATAAGAATTACATAACATGTAAATTATGATAATAATACAACCATCAATAAATATTAAGAGTATTCTATAATAAAATTTATTCTGTTTTTGTGTAAAACTATTATACATCAATGGTGAAATGTCACATGGGTAAATTATATTATATCTATCTAAAATGAAAAAATTAATGTGACTAGAACAATAATGGTTCTAGGTCCCCAACTAGTCCCATCTACAACTCCAAATATCCATCGATTTTTTACAACCAAAATATATCCCTTTCCTTGGTCATGAGATATATACATATAATAAAATGACCATGAAAATTTTTAGTAAAACTAAATTTGTCACCACCAACAGTTTACCTAAGAATATCCAAAATAAACATATTCATGGCCTATACGAAATTCTAATAAATAAAAAAAAATTATAACTACCAGGTTTTAGAATATTCAATAGAAAATCCATTAAAAAACTTTTCATACTTTGGTAATGGTTTAAATGTAATGATGCATCCATAGATTGAGTAAAACTCAATGATGAATGATTTATAAACCCACATTTAGTTTATAATGAAAAAAAGTCATCATTATATCCATATCCGAAAAATGAATAATAAATCACCATCATATATCCATGGTGAATTAAACCTCATCATTAGATCCCCTAGTGATTATTACATCACCACTATGTAACCTTAGTGAATGATACATCACCATCATGTACCTATGGTGAATGATACATCACCATTCAATACCCTTAGTTAACGATATCTTACCATTATATACCCATATTGAACTATACTTCTCTATAATATATCATGGATGATGATACATCACCATCCAAATAATAACGGTGAATGAGATATCACTAGGTGAATTATTTATCATCACTAGATAACCCCAAAGTGAATAATATGGCATCATCACATGCCCTGGTAAATGATACAACACCAATAAAATCCCAAAAGAGTGGATGGGGTTTCACTAAAACATATCCCAAGTTAGATTATATATCACTTCATATACATATCATGGTGAATGAATCATCACCTATCCCACAAGGAAGTGGTCAACAAACCCAAATAACAAACATCATGATGAATGAGTCATCAACCCATTTTTAAATCTTACAACTTCCGTAGATACCCCTTTCCCATTATGGTTATTTTCATAATGTCACCATCATATCCCAAAGTTCTATCCCAATTCCAATTAAAACCCATCCTAACTCACTCTTATGATTTTCTTCATCAAATATAGATCCCAGAGACCCCACAATGATCATAAGGAAAAATTATAAGTACATAAACACATTATGATTTGTAAGTCACATTCTTATATAATTTTGAATAGGTTGAGAACTCATCAGAGATAGTAAATCTAATACAAACCTCTCAAATGACTAATCATGAACCTAATTGACCTTATACATACATTGAAAGAAAAAGGAAATAATTTAAAAACATTTTCGAAGAATAAACACACATTCATTACTACTTACACTTTACATGAAGCATGAAACTCATATATATCACCCTAATAGTTTATAATTTACATCCATTAACTTAATAGGACCCCAATTATTGAATATTGTAATCTAAAATGTCCGCTCATATGATAAAATTTAATACCTAACATAAGACTCTAAATTCAGTATTTTTATTCAAGAATGTGATACAGTGAGAGAAACTATGAAGACATAGAAGTTAAATGTTATCATTACCTCTAATGATCCTATAAAATAGATGAAACATAAATCTAATAACAAATTTATGATAACTTAAACATATAATTATGGAAAACAATGAGGGAGGAAAATATTTCATTAGATATTTATAGGGCTTATATATTTTTATGAATGATAATGAATATGGAATTAAAGTTATGATTGTTTATGTTGAATTGATTAAATATAAAAAATTTAAACTATTTCTTGTAAACACAAAAAATAATTGGAAAATCATGGTAATTTTTATAGAAATTATTTACTAGTTATCAAGCAATACAAAACAAAAGGTCTTGGAAATTTGAGTATAGTAATAATTTTAAAAATTCAAGTAATTATGGGATGATTATTTTTTAGAACATTATAGTTGGTAAAATATCAAATTATAAATAATATTAGTTGATATGATGTCATTTTATAAATATGGTAAAGACAATTTAGAGATGTTTTAATATTTTATATAGGGATAAATAATTAAATTATGGTTTTATTATATTTGGATTGTTTTTTATATTCATTACATAGGATTTTTATTAAAATTTTCTCTAATTTCTGTTTATTTTAGAATTTTTTTCTGAAGAATAAATAGGGTGACTAAAATCTGTATTAATTAAGAGGATAATTCTAGTCCAAATAAATTTAAATTATTTTAGATATATCTAATAAAATTTTAATTGTTTAAAATCAATTAATATAGGCTATAAATAGTGGTACCAATATTAGGGAATGACCAAATTCCCCACCAAGGAATATTGTAATTTGGGATAATTTTTAAGATAACATCTTCTAACATTTTGTGGAACCAAAAATCTAGTGATATATGAATGGTGGATAAATTATTTATATAATATAATTTATGTTTTAGTATTCTTTTATAATTGTAAATTTACACATATATTTTATCATATTGATGGTGAACCTGGTAAATGTTGGTCACTAATCAGTAATACTGATGAGAATATTTACATTGATACAATAGAATGGTGGGTATTTAATAATCCATTTTATAAAATTATTCTCTAATGTTATTTAAAATAGAATAAAAAGGAAATTCCAAATTTTAATGTAAAAGAAATATTAATCAGTTGTTTTTTATGTTGATAATTTTACAAGCCATAATGGTACAAATTAAATTTTATTCCAGAGCATGAAAGTAAAATCGATGGATTTTACATTTGTTTGAAACCAAGTTTTTAAAGTGAATTTATAACCCATAAATTTAGATGTTATGGGTCGATTATTTTATGTGATAAAATATTTTAAATTTTGATGTTATGTATCTCAATATATCATGGATAAGAATATATCAAGGTGAAAATAAATTGGAAAATTATTGTTATGCGAATATAATGGTAACAGAATTTTTTTCCCATAATTCTCTAATTTTGGAAAAAAATCTTTTTGGTGAGTATATTAAGATATCAATGAAGTATTATAGCTTTCGTAAATCATGATATATGACTCATGATTATAAATAAATGTGTAATTTTCATGTTAATAATAAGAAAAATAGTCAATAAAAATCATATCAAGGTGTCCATTTGGTAGTAAAATGTAATAATTATAATGATATGGATAATTGTTCTAATAAATATCCAAAGTTAAATAATAAAGGATGAAATAATTAAGTTCCTTATATGAAAAATATGGTAAATTATTTTTCTTTTATTATTATATATATTTATCAAAATATTAAAGTGAAGAAGGTGGATTATTAGTTTATTAAAATTATGTTAATGAACATTAATTCATTTTTGGTGAATTTATTGATGGTGATGAAATTTCATCTCAAATAATGATGTCTTGACTTTTGGTAAATACTTCTAGAGGAGTAATTAAAGTGAAAAAGATTTATAGGAATCATATTATTTATTTAATGATATTTTTTAGAAAAAATATTTTTATTTTACCTATATTAGAGTATGATATTATTCTAGGTATGTATTAACTTTTCGGATTCCATACAATGATAGATTCTAGAAAAAATATGTTTGTATTAAATTATTATAATGAGGATAAGTTTAAATTTAATAATGGATTCATACCAGTGATAAAAAATCAAGAAGTTTAGAAAATGATAAAAGATGGAGTAAATAATTAGTTGCCTCATATCAATGAAAAGACAAAAGAAATATAATCTTAATGATATTCCATGCGTAAAATACTATTTGGATGCATGTATAGATAATTTTCCTAGTATTATTCTTAATTGGGAGGTGGAATTCATTGATAAATTGGATCCTAATGCAATGTTAATTTATAAATCCACTTATCAAATAGATCTAATGGATCAATTAGAGTTGAAAAATAATTGTAGTATTTTCTTCATAATATTTTCATTTTTGTTATCACTTCACCTTAGAGTGCACTAGTTTAATTTGATAATACAAAATATGGTTCCATAAGGATTTAAATTTATTATAATTCTCATAATAACATTAATATTAAGAATAAGTATCATTTTTATCATATTAGTGTATTTTTTGTAGGATATAAAGAGATATTAACATTTAAAATAATTAACTTAGGTTTAGATATCATTAAATGAAGGTAAAAGGTAGAGTTATTCTTACGAAAACGTTTTAAATAAGTTGTGGTCACTATGATTTTTTAGTTTCTATATTTGGGTTGATGAATCAATGTATTATATTTATGGATTTTAGGAAAAAAGAATTTAAAGAATATTTGAATAAATTTATAATGGTATTTATTAATAATATTATGGTTTATTATATATTTAATATTGATTATGAGAAACATTTGTGAATTTTTCATCAAACATTTATAAAAGATAATATATATTGAAAATTAAGGAAATGTGAGTTTTGGTTGTATAACATTCCATTCCTTTGGAATATTGTAAATAAATATTGTATAATGGTGGATCATGTTCAAATTATTGTGGTGAAATAATAGAAAATACCAAATAATATCATTGAAATTCATTTTTTTTATAAATTATAATTTCATTACAAATAGTTTGTTGAAAATATTTACTATTTTGTTATAATATTTAACAAGTTAACACAAAAAAATAAATTTCATTTCGAAAAAACGAATGCGAAGAATATTTTCATGAATTAACATAATATTGGTTAATGATCCATTATTTTTTTATCAAGAAATATAGAATTTTTTATTTATAGTAATGCTTTAGTGAAGGTATTCTGTTGTGTTTGGATGAAAAAATATTTGGTTATAGCATATACATCATTATATTTGAAACCTTGTGAGTAAAATTATCTAACACATAACCTTATCCATGAAGAAGATTTTATTTATTAAAATTTCAAATTAATTATCTATATAGAGTTAAACAATATGTATACATATCATATAAATTTAATGTATATATTCTCTAAAAAATAATTGAATGAGAGTTAACGAAGGATTTTGGAATTGATAAGTGTTCATAATTGTATGATTCATGATCCTTATAGTAAAAAATACAATACAATAAATTCGTTGAGACAAAAGGACAATGCAGAATAAACCATGTTATGTAGATAATAATTATATTGTAGAATTTTAAGGTATAATCCATTTATTTTTTTCACATGTATCCATAATGTCATATTTTATTGAATGTTTAAAAAAATTGACATTTTAAGTGAAATTAATTTTTTAAATCAGTAAATGAATTTTTATGAAATGAAATTATAGAAAATACATGCACTTCTTTGGTAATGTTTGAATGTTATAAGTTATATCCTATTGGATTTAAAATATTTCTATGAATCATAACCATTAATATTATAACTGATATACAGTGATCATATGATTAATATATATATTTATGTGTGGGTATGGTTTGATAAATTAATAAGACATAGTAAAAGGAAGTGATGGTCTTGACTAATAGAATCATACACTATAAAGCCCATTTATCAAATCATTGAAGGGAGAAAACATCACATGTATTTTTCCATGACGAAGACAAAGATAAGATTCAATAACTAAAGAAGGAGTGATATAATTTATGGTTGAGTTTCACGCACATTGAGATCACAGTCCAAACGATGTTCACTATACCACCTAAATAAAATCTCATCATCGCACACCTTACCCTTATGGAATTCACTAGTGTAATAAAAGTATACATATCTAGACCATATTAGTTTTAATTTGTATATTTTTATAAAATAATTATCATTTATATATGTTATTACTTTATAATGGTTAAAAAATAATTCTTTATAAAAATTATATTTAGATGCGATGAAATAATAAATTGTATTTTTTGGAATATATTTAGTTTCAATAAAGACACTAATTTTAATGAAATCGAGAATTTTTTGAATAGAGGATATTATAAAAATATTTTTAAATAATATTTATTAAATATTAATGATTATGTAATTTTATGATGTCAAATGTGATAGATATGATGATCTATAAAATCTTATTTTCAAACAGTAGTATTTTTCAATCAATAAATATTTTTTTATTTAAAATTGAAAATTCTCAAATTTATATAATTATTTTTACAATATAAATATTATCTTTTAAATCGTCATCTAAAATTACATGATGGTGAATTTTTCATGATTTTCTATGATAGTCGAATTTTTGGTTAAAATTTAAATATGGTACAATTATACATTATGTATTGTGACATAATAATATCTAAAAAGAAAAAAAATACTATAATGATTATCCACAACCAGAATTATATTTCAACTTCAAAATAATATGTTTTGGAAGTTATTTTTTTAATTTTATAAACCCTTAATAAATCCTCCAAAACTTATATTATATTTTATATATTTAAAATTAATTATTTATAAACATGACATGCTTCCACATCACCAAGGGTATTATTTTAATAAGTTCAGTTATTATTCTTATAAAATAATTATATCCACTCTTATTTAGTGGAAAAATCAAAAATTACCATGGGATGGTATTTGGATTAATTTTTCATATATAGCTAAGAACTATGTTTAGAAATTAATAAATAATTATCCTCTCAGTCTCTATAAAAACTTCCCAACCTCCCATTATTATTCACTAGAAAACTCTTTTATTATGAATTTACTCTTCACTTACCTCTCTATATACATCACATGTGGTTCCTAATCTCTTAAAAACCTCTCCCAAATCTTTTATAATCACCCTCTCATGTTAAGGGATCTTATCCTCCTCTTTATTCGACCACTTTCTTTATATTATTCCACATGAATTTAAATTGTTCTTATTAGGATTTGTTTTTACACATACCACTTATTATCATTAATATTTCAATGTAATGATAGACCCATTTCAGTCTCATTAATACATTCCATGAATCTTTCTGCACCCCGTTTATGATTTCTAAATTACCCTAGGATTTTTCATGCCAAACATATATTTATTGAATTACCATCCCAATTTCATCTAAAGGTTATTCATCTAGTTTTATCTATCCTTAATTGATTGGGGACTTCCACATAGGTGACTCTCACTCCATAATCAAGGGATTAAATGTGATGGAATACATCCTTATGTTTTATGATCTATGTGGAACACTTATAAATATACGTGATATAAATGTGAAGGGTGGACCTATAATTATATATCCCTAGAATTAATTGGTAATGTTTTTATCTCATGAAATGCTATGTATGGTGTATTGGAGGTTATACCAAGCACACTATGTTATAATTTCATTGAAGTTGTCCTTGAAATATTCTTCTGAAGTCATGTTGTATTTTTTCACTGTACAAATGTTTCCTTTATGTTTTCATATTATATCATGTTTCAATGATCATGTTTATGATTCACACCCCTTTTATGTAACCTTGATATTCATATTGACTAACATGTTTTATTTCAATCATATTAATCATGGAATGTTTCTTTACAAGCCTTTATATCTGACCCCTTTCTTATTAATGTCCCTAGGTTATGACATGTTGTTTTTGATTAGGAATGGAATTTTTGGGAGTGTTGTGGAGTTTTAGTTTATATGTTTATATTTATATTGTAATTTTTCATCATTTGTACCTAATTATGCAATAACATTGGGAATCAGTATCTTGTGGGGTTTCATTAAGTGACTCCTTATGTGATAAATCATGAAATAAAGTGTATTAAAGATATAAATTGGAATCTTTAGTATTAGATCAAATTCTACTTATTCAGGGTGATTGGAATTAGAAAAATCATGTAAAAACCTTAGGTATTAGATTAAAAATATGAATATATCACTAAATTTTGGTAAAGTATATAATAAGTAGTTTCCAAGGAAATACATTACTTCCAAAATATTATAATTGTATGTTGATCTAGTATAGTTGTAATAAGGGGTAATAACTATAAAATGGAACATTGAGAGGGACTCAATCATCACCTAGTGCACAAAAAAGAAGCCTTACTGCATACCTTGTTTGACACTAACAAGGATAATTCCATGGTAAATTAAGAACATTATGAACCATTACTAAGGGGGGAAATTTCCAGAAGACATTATGTTAAGAAACAGATCATGGATAATGTATCTTGAAACCTATAAACTCATTAGTTATAGAAAAAATAGAATTTTTATGGTATCGATTAAATGTTCATGGTTTCCCATTTATGTGATTAACAGTATAAAATTTCTTCATCCCAAATTTTCCCAAAATTTAAGCCAATGGAAATAAATATGAGGAACCGAGTCAACAACTAATGTGATGAGAAATGTGTCGAATTCCCGAATAAGATACCCAACCTATTGGGAGTAAGAGTTGAGAACATCATTGAAAAAATTTCATAATTAACTCAAGTTTTTAAAATAAATATTAATCAAGGGAAAACCTACATCCCCCTAATAAATATTAATATCCAATTGAGACCTTTATGATATAAAGGCCTAAAATTTTTAGTGGATATTATGATCCTCTAATCATGGAGCTATTGATCAACTCCATTTAAAATATCTTCTTCACAGTTAAATATGATAATAAAGAGAAGGGCATTTTATTTGTTTGTAAAATTGAGATAGAATAAGATAAATGGTAGATATTGATCAAAAAAACAAATCCTAAGATATCTAATAGATATAGTAGAAAGAATTATGAAAATTTTCTTTTGATAGATATTTTCCTTACACTCTCAAACATAAAATTTAGAGGGATTTTCTTTCTATCAAATAAAAGGTTGATCATTCCATTAAGGAATATGAGGAAAACATTACAAGTCTTTCACGATGCGCCTCCGGTTTTTTCATTTCTCCAAAAATTAATATTATCCACTTCATTGGTGAGATGAATCTGAGTTTATGGAAATCATAGAAAATTCACGACATTTAATGATACCAGTAAATTTTAAGATGTTCAGTCAAATTTAAAATGAATGTTAGTGAATCTATATGGTATCATGGTTATAGATATAAGTAGAATAATAATATATTTCAATTCTTCTAATGTTATGGAAATTTTTTATGGGGGTGTGAAATTCCAACTTCTCTCTTTTCAAAAGTGTGGGAAGAAGTATCCCAAAAATTTACTGAATCAGAAAAGGTAGTGATATATGTGTGGGAAGAAAGGTCATCTAGCTAGAAATTGTTGATAGGTGAAACCCACCAATGTAATGGAATTAAGTAATGTTCTATTCAACCCTCATCCAATTGTCTAATATTTCAACAGTAAATAATAAAGACACTATGTAAATAAATGCACTATTCCAAGGGAAAACAAAGTGAACCAATTTCAATAACCTCTATGCCCTAGGGATAAGGGTGATATTATGCAATAAAAACTACTGAGTTAGATACTAAAGAGGAATTCGTTATCGGTACACTAGTTATTCATTCATGGATAGTAAATTTACTGTTTAATTTTTTTTATAAATTAGATTATATCATTATGGTTTATTAGAATTATACAAAAACTATTATGAAACAAGAAGTAGGGATTTTAGAAAAATCGAAAATGGGGAAATTATTACATCCCAAGTATATAACTCATCCACAGTCAAAATTTAGGAGTTTAATTTCTCCCTAAACCATGTGATAATTCATTTAGTGGAACTTGATACTATTATAAGAATAAATTGGATTTCACTGTATAGATCTAACATAATTTTCTGAGAAAAGGAAACCACCCACTGTATAACAAATTTTCCTCCAATTCTATACAAGTTCATGTAGGATGATGAATCTTCTATGGATTCATCATCTATGGAATGGATATTATTTCCTTCTTAAAAGTGTATCTACAATTAATTATTGAGACTAAGGATAATATCTACCTTGATGAAATTTCCATTGCGAAGGAATTAACTAATGTTTTATTCAAAGAATTCCCTAGTCTTCCTCTTAACCGAGAGGTTCATTTCTTGATAAAAATTATACTTAAAATTATTTCAATGTCCAAGAATCTGTATATAATGGAAAATTTTGAACTTGTGCAGTTAAATAAGAAACTATATAAAAATATGGATAAATGTTTTATACCCCTAGTGCTTAACTATTGGGTGCACCAGTCATCTTTATCATGAAAAGATGGGATAATGCACCTCTGTATTTATTACCATGAACTCATAGAAACCCCGATAAATAAAAAATATCATCTTCACAGATTGATGACTTGTTCAATCAGCTACATGGAGCCTAGTACTTCTTGAAGGTGGATCATAGGAAGGGATCTTATCAAGTAATGTTGAAGAAGGGGGATATCCCCAAGAATTTGATTCATAAAATGTATGTGCACTATGAGTTCATAGGGAGGCCATTTCGAGCCACTGAATCTACATAAATATTTCTGGAATTAATGAATAAAGTATTATTGTATTACCTCAAAAAATTAGCCCTTATAGAAGATAACATTGTTAACTCTTAAAGTGAGGAGGTGAATGAGGAGCATTTTGGATGTTTTAATGAGAACCCTTTGAAAATAAAATAAGTTTGAAAAGAATTGTAATTTCTTTTGGATATATCAAATTACATTTCATGGGTATATTATCACCAGTAAAGGGATAACTATGGATCTTTTAAAAATATATGTAGTTTAATGATGGACCAAACCAACCTCTATATTTGAAATCTGTAGTTTCCTTTGATTATTCGTGTACTATCATCGATTTGTGAGATAATTATCATGATTTTTAATACCACTAAAAATAATAACAAATAAATGGGTGATGATTTTCTGGAATGATGGTTGAAAAGAAATATTTGAAGTGCTAAAGAAAAGGATAATCACTATAGTTGTTCTGACATTAACCACTTGTGAGAAAGTTTTTGTGATCTATTATGATGTGAACAAAACATTATTGGGTTATTTACTATTGAAATATAAAATTGTGATATACTATGACTCCCACCAATTAAATATCCATGAGTAGAACTACCTAACACATGATCTCGAATTTAATATAATGACATTCATGCTAAATATTTGAAAACATTATTTGTATGAGGAGAAGTGTGACATATATTTGGATCATAAAATCTCCATGTATATATTGATAGAAAATGATATAAATATGCACCAATATAGGTGGCTTGATCTGATTAAAGATTATTATTATTCAATCTATTACAATCTTGGGAATTAGAATATTTTTGTAGATGATCTGAGTAGTTTGGATCCCTAAACCATATCCATGATGATAATTTTAATGGATCCAATATTCTTGGACAGACAGAGGATAGAAATTGAAATAAGAAAAGGATCTTTATCCTAATATGATTATATAAATAATAAATCATATATTATAAAAAGGATCAAGGAGGATTATAATGATGATGAGGTGGTCAAAATGTTGTGAATAATATAGATATCATCTTTGCTAAATATTGAGTTATAAGGCCTGAAACATGGATATGTGTCCCATAAAAACCAAAAACTGTATAGGGAACTTCTAAATGATGTGTATAGCTCATCCATATCTATTAATTTAGGAATAACTATTATTTTTCGATATTTAAATCAAAACATGTTTTGGGATTACATGGAGAGGATGATTGCATAATTTTTATCATGATAATTGGTATGCTAACAAGTCAAGGTTGAACAATAAAAGATTAAGGGTATGATGAAACCATTCCCCATACCAGCATAGAAATGGGAAAAAATAAACGCATATTTCAAAATTTGAATCCCCATTACCCCTAAAATCAAGGATTCCATCTGGGTGGTATTTCATCACCTTACCAAGTCATCATATCTCATTACTATCAAGGGCGATTTCTCTCTTGTCCAAATCACTATGATATATATATGAGAAGTGGTAAGACAGCTTGGAGTTCCACTCCCTATTTTATTTGATCAATATCTATGGTTTTCCGAGAGGTTTTTTATAATCTATATTTGTGTTTTGGAAACATATTTGATATTTGAAACTACTTATCACCCACAGAATAATGGTTAGTCTGAATGAACCATTCAATGTAACACCCCGAGAATTAAAAATATAAACATAATATTTGATTTCATGTATATAACATAACACAAAACCTAAAAGATAACTAAAAATAAAGATAATTTAAGATATATTTATTTCTAAATAATTCAACCTCTTTGAAATCTTTAAATACACGCAACACCGGGTTTTAATGAAAAATGGTACTTTATTAAAAAAATTATTATTTAAACATAACCATTATAACCTAGTCATTAAGTTACAAGGTTCTAATAATAATAACTAATTTACAAAAACTATATATTATAAATATGTGTAAAATAAATAATACCTATATCAATTTATTAGTGACAAAATTGGAACCATTTAAAATAAAATGAAATGTTTTATAAAAAATTGTATTTTTTAAGGAAGATTTAGTCACGGTGTGTGAAAATGATTAAAATTTAATTTTTACCACTTTGAGAAAAAAAATATTTTAAAAAATTAAACATAATTTTTTAAATTTAAATACCAAAATTCGAATATGGTGATTTTTTTATTTTTCTGAAAAGTTTCATTTTTTGTTGAGTAGTGTAAAATACCGAATTTTAATTCTAAACGCTTTCTTAGTTTAAAAAATTTATAATGTAAAATTATATTTTTAATTGGTTTAGATGTAAAATTATATAAATTTTATATAAAGGAATATAGTTTATTTCATTTTAATCATTTCATTATTAAATATTTTATATAAAAACATTGTAAACTTTTGAATATTTTCCCTTTAAAACAAATTTTCTTATCCCATCAATCGGTTTAATTTTAAATTAAATTTTACCAATTAAGTGAATGTAATTTTGAAAATTGTATCCTATATTTGGAATAGAAAAATAATATTATTTAATAAGTTCAACATACTTTTTTACCTAAATAAAGAGTGAAAACAGTAAAAATTAATTATTACAGTTATGGTAAAATGGATTTTCTGGGGGTTAAACTAAGAATATAAGGGTAAATTAGCTAACAACTTATTAAAAACCAATTAATCTAAATATTTACACCTTATATATTATAGTTTCTAAAAATTATGATTTTGGATGCATTTTGAAACATAAAACTGTATGTATGATTGAATATTTTCAAAATATTACTGGTTTGACACTCTCCTCGCCTATAAAAAGTCACCCCTATCCTCTCTTATCCACACCTTAAAAACCTTTTGGATCTTCAAATTCAAAAATATATATCATTAAAAATTAAATCATATTATCATATATTCCTTATTTTTTCAAAAACCCAACATTGGAAGGATTTGATGCAATCCTAAAGAATATACCTGAAGAAGAGGGAACATTCTTCAACGAGAATTTTAATTTTATTTCTTCTTCCATGTCCATAAATTATTTTAAAACAGTTATAATACAATTACCTAAGTTCATTACATATAATTATATGTTATTATGTTATATTCATTACCTAATATCATCCATACATCCATCAAATGTGTTATGAAATCATCGTTCATGTGTATGGCGGACTTCCACCTTGAGAACTGATGTCATTCATTTTTCCATTACCATGTATCATAGTTGGTTATAATGATGGATATAACATAAATATATATTTTATTTATAATAGAAATATAACTATTGATTAATTATATATTATATACATTTTTTACTTTCCATTTTGTAGGGGATACAATAATGTCTCTCATGTGTACGTTGAACTACCACCTTGCGAAGCGATGTGATTCGTTTTCACTGTTGATTTACATGAAAGATGATAAGGAAAAACTCAATGATTATATTTAATAAAAATGAAATAATTATGATATTAATGAAATATTTTTAATTATGAGAAGATAATATATATCATTTTATTATTACCTTTTCACTCAAAGAAAGATGATAATGTTTTTTGTGTACGTGTGTCCTACTGTCATCAAGAAACTACACGACTCTCTTTGCATCACAATGACACATGGATGATATATAAAAGTATATTTAAAGAAATAATATGGAATTTATGATATTATTATTATTATTTAAATAAAATATATTACATAACTTCTTTCCATAATGTTCATTGGAAAATGGAAATGTTACTCATACGTATGTATGTCCTGACATCTCCATGATTGTACCATACTTCATTCTTAAAACCATATTTAATAATTTGTATTAAAATTATTATTTATGTATAAATATGTTAATTATTTCATGATAACTATTCAAGAGATGATGAAACTATGTAATATTGGTAAGAATTAGATATTTAATTGAAAAAGATGCATAAAAAACAAGGCAGGTAACACCCAAAATGATGAAAATAATGAAAGATTATTATCATGAAGGGGATAATATGTAATAAAAGGACAAAATATAGAATTTTAAATATCAATATGGTTATGGTTTAGATACAAAACATGTTCAAAACCACTATTCATGAGTTCAAATAATTATTCAATCAAAAGGAACTGTGAGGTAAGAGATTTCATCTTAATTTAAATTTGATTGAGACTTATTTGTTATTATGAACCAATTAAATTTTATGTGGTGCATATAATTAACCTTTTACATGTGATATAATTATTCATTAATAATTCATGTTTTGATAATTTTCAATTTGAATCATTTCATACAAGGGTATTTGCCTTGAAAATTACCAGGTTGAAAATGTTATTGTAAAATCTTCTTTTCTTTTATGATTGTTAAAATTCCCTTGAAACAATCAAATTCTTGTAATCATTTTTCTGTGAAAATTAAATTCCTATTAAATATCCATATTTTTGTATGATTAATATTGTTAATTCCTAAACAATGTACTATTTTTACCTATGATGACTACTTAAAAATTTATTTAATTAACTAGAGAAATATTGACAAATCAGCTTCCTTTACTCAATACATATATTTGATGATAAGTAACATTATACATGAATTAAATCAATTATTTTATATATGGGGAATGATTTATACATTGAAGACGTGGTAGGGACCATTTAATGATATAAACTCATTTCATCGATATGCCTCTAGATAATTATTAGTTTCCCAAACACTATGACTTTGTACCTAGTTGTTTTAAATTGTGTTGGGAAAGTTATTAAAGTGTAAGTATAGTTTCCAATCTGGATCGGTTTTTACCCAGTACTTTTAAACCATGTTTTGAAGCTTCTTAATAGTAGACATATCATGTGTGTGATACATGACATCCAATATTTAACCAATTCCTTTATTAAGAATTTAGTTATTATTATCCATGATATTTTTAAAAATTATATTATCTTGGGATGAATTTCATTTTCATTTTATTTATTAAATGGCATGTATATTTAGTTATTCACCTTTTTATATTAATTATTCCATAAGAATTTATGATAGTTAGATTATTGATTCATTGAATTTTTTTTATTTAATTAAATTTCCATTGATTAAGCTAGTAAATTATTTAATTGTCATGTGTGTTAAAATATTTACCATTATTTATGGTTCATTCCTTATTGTTGATGCTTCATTTATTCATGATAGTTTACACTATACTTTTCCCTTACTAATTATTTGAGCTCACCGTTAGTTTTTTAATTTCCATAGGATATTAAGAGAAAATAATTTAATATAACATCCCAAAACTTTTAATATATTTTCCTTTTAGAATAAATTTAATTTTTTTTCTATCTTCCTTTATACACAATACTAAGATGTCTTGTGTACACACAATACCATGTTCCTTTGATAGCATATAATACACAGAATACCATGTTTAGAATTTTATATAACATCCTAATACATTATGATATATTTTATTTTATATATTATATTCAATTAAAAAATTTATATTCATCAAATTGATTTGATAGGCATAAGATATGAAAAATCCAAATTTTATGCATAAAAACTGTATTTTTCAAAGGTTGTTTCATCGCCTTTTAATGTTTAACCTATTTTAAAACTAAATTTTGACACTTTATAAATTTTATAGGATAAAATAAACTTCATTTTTGAGTTATTAACATTAATTTTACCTTTGGATCACTTTTTTATTATTTTTTTGAGTACTTTTATATTTTGATGAATAGTGAAAAATATGGATTTTTAATTGAAAAATTCTTTTTCATACAAATAATATATAGGGATAAATTATATTTTTAGTTAGTTTTATATTTTAATTAAATAAATTTTATGTCCTTTAATCATTTTTAGGTCATTTGAATCATTTTAGTATTGATTTTAGACATAAGAATATACTAAAATGTAGAACATTTCCATTTTAAAAACCTGCTTTCTATCAAGTATATGGTATTAAATTTAAATTAATTAATTCCACTTATGATATTTTAATTTTTAAAAATTAATTCCAAATTTTTTATAATCATAATTTATGGTGTATAATAATTCCAACATAATTTTATACTAAATTTATTAGTGAAAGTTGTTATAATTTATTATAGTGATTAAGGTAAAAACAGGTTTTCTTAATTACTAAACATAGAATAAAAGGTGTAAAAATGAACCAGAATGTTTTAGAAAATAATTTTATAGAAAACTTTAGTACTTGAAAATTCATTTATCTAATTAGGTGAGTTATGGAAGCCTATTGATAGGTAAAAACGAGGTGATCACAGAATTATTTTCAAAAATACCATGAGAGTCATTCTCCCTTACTATAAAAAGGTACTCACACCCTACCACTTCATCACACCTCTCAAGGAATTTTTATATTCCAAAACATTCCCAAATAAAATCCAAAATTCCATAACAGCATCCATGAAGATTTTATTTCTAAAAATATAAATCCATGAAAGGATTTTGGTGTCAACCAATATTATTTACCCAAATAACAGGTAACATTCTTCAACGAGGACTTTTGTTTTATTTATTTCGCCACCCTTTCAATTATTTTTATATGATTATTATATAATAAATTAATTATCTTAAAAATACTAATATTTTTTTTACTAAAATGGTATGACTTACACTCACACACACTTTTATCAAATGGGATACACAATCATCATTCATGTGTATAGTGGACTACTACCGTGCGAACCAATATCGACTATTCTTCCATTACCACCATTCAAGGTGCGGAATAATGATGTAATTATAGTTTATATATGATATATATGATATTTATAATTTATTTGTTCGTATTAAATTTTAATATAACACATACCATTTGGATTGCCATTTTTTGGGAATATAATAACTTTGTTTGTGGAATTATGGACTATCACCTCCTCAAATAAATGTGATTCATTGAAACTCTAAATAGAATGTATTAAAGATGATTTTAATTATAATTTGTGATGAATATGAATTTAATATGATACTATTATTATAATATACATATATATAATTTACTTTTATTTAATTTTTTATGAAAAGAAAATGGAAACAACGTTCATGCATAGGTATAACCAACTATCTCCACGAATGGTGTATTCAATTTACTATCACTAAATATTAAGGATTAATATATATATATTTATAATATTATATAAATTACATAATTATGATATTAATGACATAATTATATTTCTGGTAGTATAATCTATCATTTTCCTTATTATCATTTCACACACTAAAAATCGGATAGCGTCATTGGTGGACATGTGGACTACCACCTCCTCAAAGAAATGTGATCCCTTTTTCATCCTAAAAATTATATACAAAATTATTTATGAAGATATAATACTTTATTTAAGATTTAATGATCATTATATAAAATTTTACTTTTCTTCTTTCTATAATGATCATAGAAAAATGGAAATGTTACTCATTTGTACGCACAACCTACCATCTCCCTGGTCATAATGTTAATTAATTGTTAATAACCATATTACATGATTGGTTTAAAATTTATAAATGATTTATAAATATTCTAATAATTTCTTGTTTATTACTCTGGATATGTTTAAACAGTGACACCTTTGATCATAGTCTACCTACCAATGTAATTATTGGCACATAAACCAAATATGGTCATGACATGTGACATAAATTTAATTGATTCAGAAAAAAATATATAAATTGTTTATATATTAATTAATATTAGTAATAAAAATTAAAAATGATCTCAAAAAATTAAATAATTAACATAATTTTATTATTTATGATGATAAATACACATGTGACAAGTTAGAATCAAGGTAAGTGACTGTTATCTCTCTTTTTACATCTTTGAGATAAATGTCATATTCCCCACATACTTATTTTGTGTATTTTATCTACTCCACAGTTTGATATATTATATAATGAATCATGTTATCTTCTTGGTATTTGAATTTTTTACTTTGAATTATCACATCCAAGTGGTTTTTTCTTCAAAATTACCTTGTGGTAAATGTTATCTTTGTAATATCACTATCTTTTTGGATTGTTAACATTCTCTTGAAAAAATAACTTCCGTATGATAATTTTTATTATACATTAAATTTATATTAAATAACCAAATAAATGTATAGCTTATATTATTATTTCATAAATCATATCGCATTTTTACATATGTTTTTTACATTGAATGTTATTTGGTTTATTGGGGAAATGTTGATAAATCCATTTCTAGTACTCAGTACAGTTATTTCACATGGGACATTTTTTATAAATTAAAAATATTATTATAAATATGTAGATTGATGTTGGATGGTATGAAATGGTTTGTGGAGAAGTTAATGTAATCCCTATTAGTTGGGGACCGATTATTGCAATCCCCATGAAGCATCGTTACTCTCATGGGATGAAATTAGTTGGTGGAAAACCCATCCCATTTGTTTCTATGTTGTTTTAAATTTTCCTTAGGATAAATCTTGACACAAACCATGACAGTTTCTACCCATATACAGAAACTGTATTGGAGATATTTCCTGAGAGTGACTATCTTTAGGGTATATCTTGATAGTGAAAACATACAATATTATTAATTCCATAATTATAATTATTCCTTGTGATTATTTTATTTGTCAAATTATACATGGTCATGTTTTTTTCTCATGTGATTATTTATATGGAATTATTAAATCATCCTTTATTCGTTCCTTATTGATTATTCATTATTAGTTCATGATATATCAATTATACATTGCCTTTACTATGAATTTGAGAACACCCTTATTTTGTTTCCTTACCCAGGGTATGAAGATGAATTATTTGAATGAGATTCTATGATGATGAGAAACTTATTTTCTTATATATTATGTTTTTATATTACCAATGTAAAATTGGTTACATGTATATAATTTTGTTTTCTGAAATTACTAAACTTATTGGCCCTTCTGGATTTGGTTCTTTATAAAAATGCAAATGTAATAATGTATAGCTCTAGGTCCTAGCTCCTGGTATTAGGGCGTTACAGTTGATATTAGATGAATTTTAGTAGAAACCTTGGAAACTTTCTCTAGGTGGACATATATTGAGGAATATAAACCTATGATAAAAAAATTTAATATGTGTATAATAATATCAAAAAAACTATGTTTATGATTATAAGTTTAGTTATTCATAAAATTTTCAATATATGATTATTATTTCACTAGTTTTGATATTATAAATCATTTTCCTTAATGATATGACCTCATTTAGTGTACATCGTCATTTATAAATGAAACATAGTAAAAATAATGGGAACCTAACCAAGGAATGTGGTCCAAATAGTAACAAGGATCAAATATTTTATGGTCTTAAGAAAATATTTTGTAGGGAATGATTCTCTAAAAAATTCTCATCTTATGAGGACATAGTATCATGTGCTTATAAGATAGAGAAATAATTGACTAATTGTTATGGATTTAGAGGGAATATTAAGATTAAGAGTACAGCTATGAAAAACATGGATAAAGGAAGTGAATGAATTATATTCCCACATGTGATACATGTTTAAAAGAACACCACAGTACTTTCAAAAAGGAATTGGATTTTTGAAAACATCTGGAAAGAAAGTTCATTGTACTTATGATTTTAAGGGGAAGACAAAGTTTTTCAATATAAAATGCATCGACAATAAAGAGATAAGCGACTACAAAAATCACTGTCTCACAAATTAAAGTAATATACCACAAAAGACGCTAATAGATCATGGTATATTTTCTACTACAACCAAAGACAAATAGGAATGACTGATATTATTATGTTTGGATTTAAGAATTATGTCATTTGAGTATTTTATCAATAATGTATTGGTTATATGAAATATTAAATATGAATTTAATACATTTTTTTCAGTAAGGATATAAATGTGTATTTTTAACCATATCTACAACCATAAAAATGATTTAGTGACAATTTTGACATCTTGGAAAACACATAGTCGAGGGAAATAAAACCTTTAATGTGTTCCTAATATTGAGATAATGATGGTTAGATAAATAAATTATTTATATGGGTAATGTAAATTGGACATTATTTACCACCTTGGAACTGATTAATTCTCTATTAAAAAAGTGGTTATACTATCAATGATGGAGACTAAATCATTTTATATTTAATTAATATATCCAATAACCTGAATTTTATATAAGGAATAAGAATAAGGCATGTTTTATATAAGGTTTTATGGTAAATCATGTTATTACCATGTTTCAATAGAATAAATAATGAAGGTGTTCACATGTTCGATTTTCAGTGATTAAATAGATACATCATTTTGATTTAAGACTAATCATAAGTTCATTTTGGATATTTAGTTACCTTTATTATAAATTTTGGGCTCATAATGTTCTATAAAAGTTAACAATTTATGAAATCGTTTAATTTTATGTTTGGATGATATTGTAGAGGTTAATATAATACTTCACCATATGATGCAACCTAATCTAAGATATTATGTATAAACAGTTTCAGGTGCAACCAAAGGATAAGTATGGGTTTATGAAATATAAATTAATCAAGTAAGTATTTTTTATTATATTCCTAAATAGTAAAATAAATATTAATCTTTAAGAAAATAATATTGAAACAAAAAATTTATCCTATTCCATTCATAATTTATAAATCAATTGGTCATTTAGATCATCACAAATTTATTGTTTCTAAGCCCTTAATATTCCATTGATCATTCATTTGTTTGTGATCAATGACTCTAATCACTCGCTATAATTATTTTTGATTTTTCTCAAAATCCATATTTTCACTTTCCAATAAAGTTCTACTAAGTAGAAAACTAGTAATTTTTTATTTCATTTGAACTTTGTAATTATTATTCTCTCTTTTTAAGAGGATATTTTATTTACTCTTTTTTATTTAGGTTTTTCAACAATAGTATTTACATTTATTGAACCCTTGATTACTAAGATCATTGTTTAATTATGATAAAGAAACGTAATTAAGGTGGGGAGAATGTAACAAACAAATAATTTACAATATTTACATTTTATAATAAATATAATTTTATTTATAGCTTCCTTTATATGGAACACTATGTTGGCTATGTTACACACAATACATAGTTCCTTCGATAGTATATAAGTCACACCAGTCCAAGATTAGAAGTGTATATTTCATACTTATAATTAATGATATATTTATTTTTATATATTATATTAAATTAAATATTATTGATATTTATACAACAGATTGTATAGCCATAAGAGAAGAACAAATCCAATTTTACACAAAAGGATTTATTTTTTCAAATTCATTTTTTCCACATTTTTATGGATCACCTAATTTAAAACTACATTTTGACACTTTTTTAAATTTTATAGGGAAAAATAAAATTCATTTTTTTAATTGTAACTTCATAATTATCATAGGGTCAATTTTGGGTATTTTTCTGAGAACATTCATATTTGGATGAATTGTGAAAATACTAAATTTTAATTGAACACTTCTTTTTCATATGAATAATTAATTGGATTATGTGATAATTTTAATTTTTATTAATATTTATTTGATAAATTTTATATCATTGAATATAATTTAGTTCATTGGAATCATTTCAATATTTATATCATTCAAAAAAATGATTAGCATCATTGGACACTTTTACATTAAAAACCCGCTTTCTACCACGTATGTGGGATTAATTTAAAATTAGTTTCAAACAATTATATTATTTCAATTTGAAAAAATGTATTACATAATTTTAATTTATCATGACTTATACTGTTAAATTAATAAAACATATTTTTTCGTAAAATTGATTAGTGATAGAAGTTAATATTAATTATAGTGAATTAGGAAGAAAACTAGTTTACTTGATAACTAAGTATGAACTATAAGGTGTGAAAATGACCCTAAACTTGACCAAAACGGATTGGATTTCCTTATTTAAATCATAAGACTTCATGGATTTAATTTTTTTATGGCAGCCTATTGGTGTGTAAAAATTTGGTGACCAAATATTTCTTTTCTAAAATGCCAAGTGAATTTTTCCCCACACTATAAAATGGTAATCACCACCTAAAGATTATTTACACCAATAAATCAATTTAAATCATCCAAAACATGACCAAATACACTTTAAAAACCCTCCCCTCATCTTAGATTAGTCACTTTTTGATTAAGGAAAATCATGAAATGCTTTTGCTGTAAACCAAAATGAGCTACCTGAATAAGAGATAATAGTATTCAGCAAGAACTTATGGTATATTTCATTCACCAACCCTTAAATTAATTTTATATCATGATTATAGAATTACATAAGTATACTAAATATATTGATATTTTTTATTATAATGGTACAACCTATACTCACACAATCTTCCATCAAATGGGATACATAATCATCTTTTCCATGTACAGCGGATTGTATTCTCACAAAATAATGTCATTCGTTCATCCATTGGAACCTTTTAAATTTGGTACTAATGATGGAATAATAGTTGTTATATGATATATATGATATTTATTATTTATTTATTATTCTTTAATTTTTATATAACACAGACCTTCATGACTTCCTTTTTTGGGAATATGATAACATCGTTTATGGACATGTGGGTTATCACCTCCTCAAAGTGATGTGATTCGTTCACATATTACATGGAAGGTATTAATGATAGTTTTAATTAAAATATGTGATAAATATGAAATTTATATAAACTATAATTATAATATGCATTTATATAATTTACTATTTTTTCCTTTAGTGCAACAAAAAATGGAAACAATGATCATACATAGTTACAACATACCATTTTCGTGTATGGTGTATTCCATTTCCTATCACTAAATATTATGGATTTATATAAATAAATATATAATTAATATATATAATATAAATTAATTAATTATTAAATAATGGAATAATTAAATTTCTGTTAATATTATATATCTTTTTATTTATTTAACCTTTACACACTATAAAAGTGACAACATCATTCATGGATGTATGAAAACTAACTCCTTGAAGCAATGTCATTCCTTTTGCATCATAAAATTTTTATATAAAAGTATATATGATCATATAATATTTTATTTAAGATATAATTATCATTGTTTCATAATAAATTTTACTTTCCTTATTTTTATAATGTTTATTGAAAAATGGAAATGTTACTCATGCGTACGTACGACCTACCATCTCAATGACCATAACCTTAATTTATTTTTCACAAAACTAATCCATGATTTGTTCTTATAGTATAATTATTGTATAAATATGATAATTATTTCATGATTATTTTTCTATATATATTAAAAAAACTACGCCTTTGACTACTGTCTACCTATTAAAGACATTTTTGACACATAAATGAAATGTGGTCAAGACATCTAACATAAATTTAATTGATTGTTTAATTTTATATAAGTTGTCAATAGTTGATATTAATGTGGTAATAAACATGAAAAGGGTTATAAAATAAAAAAATAATTAACATGAATTCAATATTCAAGAAGATAAAGAAAAACATTACAATCCAAACTCAAGGTAAGTGAGTGTCCTCTCACATTTTACATCTGTGAGATAAATATCATATTTTCCACATACTAATTTTGTGTGGGCTATCTACTATTACATTTGATATTTAACATCAATAATCATTTTATCATCATTTTATTTATTGTTTTAATTTTAATTATCCCACACAATGGGTTTTTATTTGAAAATTACCATGTGTTAAAAGTTATCTTTGTAATCTAACATTGTTTTTTTATTGTGAACTTTATCATTAAAAATAACTTAATTATGATCATTTTTAGTGTCAATAAAATTTATCATAAATATCAATATTATTTTTCAATTTATATTACTAGTTTATAAAAATTATATCTTCTATACATACAATGTTTACTTTTAAGGTTATTTGATTAATTGGGGAAATGTTGATAAATCTGTATCTTTTACTGAATATAGATATTTGATAAGGTATGTTATTTATGAATTAATTTGATTATTATACATATGAGTAATATTTTTCAATAGTTTTAAATGGTTTGACTGTGGGTAAGTATAAGACCTATGGGTTGGGGACTAGTTAATGCAAGCCCCATTATGCCTCATTATTCTCATGGGATGAAATTAGTTTGTGATAAACCCTTCGCATTTGTTTCTTCAAATGAACTGGAAGATATATCTTGACACAAATCATACCTTTTTCTAACCACATAATTAAATTTCCTTGAGGTTATTTCTTGATAGTAACTATCTTGAGCATCAATATTGATAGTGAATATTTCCAACATTATGTTTTCAATGATTATAATTTTCTTCATGTGATTATTTGATTAGATGGAATATCCATGGAAATGTTTTAAGCTCATGTGATTATTTATATAGAATTATTTTTATCATATTTTATTCTTTACATATTGACTTTTAATTATTAATTCATGATAGCTTACACTATACTTTAACCTCACTAAGAATTTAAACTCACCCCTATTTTTTTCATTCCCCGTGCTAAGAATATGAATTCTTGGAATGATTTTCAAGGAAGTTGAGAATTTTATTTTGTTATGTATTATGTTTTTTATTCATAATGTATAAGGGGTTCTATGTATGTAATCTGGTTTTCCCAAACATATAAATTAATAAGTCCTTCGGGATTTGATTCCTTGTAATCATGTCATTGTAATAAAATAAGGAATCACCTTCAGGCTTTTAGAGTTATGGAGTTACATTGAATATGTTTTCAAGGATACATAACATTTTCTTTTGTTATGTTTTATGTTTTATTTAATTTCTCTGATGTAAACTATGAATCATTTATTTATCTGGTTTTCTATAACTTATAAACTTATTATTCCTTTTAGATTTTATTCTTTGCATCTATGGTAATGTAATAAAGTATTTAACTATATTTGGGATACTAAGGATAGGATCCTTATAGTTGGTATAAACAGATGTTCAGTAGAAACCTTGGAAACTATTCATAGGAAAACATTGATTAGGGAACGTAACCCTAAGATAAACATTTATGATAAGTATATGAACATCTTAATATTTTGGTAATGTAAATATTATATGGTTTTCTATTAAATATATCCATTTATGTATACTAAAAGTTGACATAGTTCTAGAACAGATGTACATGGAATTGATAACTTTGAAAATGGTGCATTGGGATTGATCTGATTGTCACCTATTGTTTGAAAATTTCAATTCTACACACCTAGTTTCACAATACTATGCTATATTCTTAGGATAGTTCGTGTTATATCTAAAACCAATTTCGAAGGATTTCAAAATAATGATATTCCCATAGAAATCTTGTTTATAATAATTTTATTAGCAATGTATAGATTTTTCAATTTATCTAAATTTTTTCAATTTTTTGGATTATTTGTTATGATCATAGTGATATGATCAAATTTATTGAATTCCATCATTTAGAAATGGGACCCGGAAGATGGAATGGGAACACATCAATGCATGAATTTGAAATATTAAGAATGGTCATTCCTTTTATGAGTTTAAACAAATATTTCTAAGGGAACTAGTGCACTATTCATTATCAACATATGAGGATATAGCATCATGTTCTATCAAGATATATAAATAATTATAAAATACATATGGATTCAATGGGAATTAAGATAAAAAGAAGACATAAGATAGAATTATGTATTAAGGAAGAAGGGAAATAAGGATTTTTCCCATATGTGATAATTGTGGAAGAAAACACCCTAGATATTTCATTAAGGTAATGTGGGTTTTCTAAAAGTGTGGAGAAATAGTCCAATATGATTTTTATTACATATTTAATAAAAAAAATTCCAATGTAAACTGATTCTATTTTATGGAGAAGGGAACAATGCGAATAAATCTCTCAAGCATCAAAAAATATACCTCAAAAGATGCTAACAGATCATGGTCAACATTATACTATTACCAAAAATGGTCAAATAATTAATTCTCTTATCTTTAAGTTCAATAATTTTGTCATTTTTTTATTTTATAAAGGATAAATTGGTTATAAGAATTGTGGAATGTATAAAGATTATACTATAATAATTTTTCATTAAGGATTTGAAAGCATATGTTGAACAGTACTGATGAAAAATAAAAATGAATCAGTGGAAATATGAACTTATTAAAAAATTCATGATTAATGGTAGATAAGCCCTAATATGTTTCTAATGTTGGGTGAGTTTCATTGGGATCAATGGATGATTGATATGGATAATGTAAATTGGATAGAACTTACTACAATGGGACTGGTTAATGATTTTTTTGAATAAGTGGTTTATGCTATCATTGACAAAGTTTACATAATATTTATATTTAACAAATATATCTAGTAATATGTATTTTAATTTATAAATTAGGAATAATGCATGATTTTAGTATGGTTTTTTGGTAATTTGGGTTATTACCATGTTTCAAGAAATTACATGATAAATGTATTCACATGTTTGGCACGTGATGATTAAGAGCTACTTCTTGTTGTCTGGTGGATTAATGATAAGTTTATTTTTGGAAATATAGTGACCTCATTTCTAAAATTTTGGATCTTATGTAGAAATTCCACCCTATTAATCTCGGATAAAATGTCATGATTCAATTACATTTTCATGATTACAAGGAATCATATCTTATAGGACTAAAGAGTTTAGTAGCCTCGGTGAACAAGATACATAAATGAGTATTGTATTATAAATGAATACACTAATTACAAGATAATTTTTTTATTTTGATGATCATAATAACTTTATTTCCCATAGTGTATCCTTTTATGTCTTTCTTAGTCTACTTCAGGGTTTCTTAGTTAAGGGAAAAAAGAATGGTGAGCTCAAATGATTAGTAAAATCATTTATAGTAGATCCAATAATGAATCAATGAGAAGATTCAATAACTAAAGGTAGAAAATGAAAACATATTCCATATAATCAATAAACTTAATGGATAAACAATATGGAAAGTTATTAACTCAAAAAACATTTTATTCAAATAATTAGATAAGGAATAATAAATATGGAAAGGAAAATAGCTAAAACAGATTCCATATAATAAATTAAATGAGAATGAAATGAATCCAAAGATATGTCAATGAAAAATCTCCTGTATAAGTAATAAATAATTCTAAATGAGGGAAATTCTTAATTATTGAATGACATTTTTCCTAGGTACATAGTACATTTACCATCAATATGGTTTATCATATCGGGTAAAACACCAACTAAGGCTTTCCAACAAACTCATTCCATGATAATTCTGAATCATTGAGAGATTATCTATGACTGGGGCCCACCCTTGTCATACTTATCTAATAAATTCCTCATATATCAAATAATTGATTTAATAATGTTCCTTATCACATATCCCTATGGATTTGAAGAAACATATTTTTCAATATTTCCCCAAATATCAAAATAACATTCAATGTAAAAACCATATGAAAAATGGTATATGGTTTTGGCAATGAACATGTCAATGATAAATGATTTAGATAATTAGGTTAAATTCAATTTCAAAAACCATATGTAATTAAATATTTTAGGGGCACTAACAGATAATCATGGAAGTGAATGTCAATATGATCCGTAGAAAAATAAATCATACACCATCCATAGAATGAATAAGGATGGTATCAATACAAAATATCCCAACTGGAGTAAGGGTAAAGGATTTTTTCATTGATTAATGGAAACAAAATAAAAAGATCCTTTAAAAAATTCTTGAGAAAAATATATTTTTTATTTTAAAAAACAATTGGATGTAATTTTATTTAAAAATAACCTTTTTAAAAAAAATATTCAAAAATTAATCATTTTAAAATATATAAATGATTATTTAATGAAATAATGGTGGGTAAATTTGTACATGTCATGTGAGGTAAACAGAATATTCTCTTTTTAATGTAAAGGATTAGAAAAGTGAATTGTTAATGAAGAGATATGGAGATTCATTTAGAAACAATTTTAAAAGTAAAAAATGGTTAAAACATATTTAATAAATCATTTTGGAATTGATAAAAAACTTTTTTAAAACCTTTTTTCAATGTTGTTTTTTTATTAGAAAATATGTTCTCTGACTAAAGAGAGAAATTAAGTCGAGTTTTATGAAAAACAATTCAAAAACATTTTGAGTACCAATGTGTGTAAAAATGGTGATATTACTTAACAAAGTTAATGAATAATAATAGGATAAAAACATAATTGGTTTTTTATACATTTATCAAATTATTTCCTATAATGCAAATTCATGTGTAATCAATCCTAAATAAAATGGGATTGTGTGGTAAACCCATGAAAAGACAAAAATGTTGATGTTAGACTCAAACCATGAATAGTTTTTTTCAATAAAATTTATATACACATAAAATAAGTGTAAATAAAACAAATTATACTAAAATTTCATTTTAAAAATTATCTTTTAATATTTACAACAACAATGAAGTAATATAACCCAATAAAATAAATTGGGTTATGAGATTCTTTTCCAATTGGTAACGCTTAATTAAAACCCTCTTAGTTGAAATAATTAAAATTGAAACTCTAAATATAGAGAATATAAAACAATTAATGATTTAATATATCAAAATGGGAATTATATATACCACACAGAATAATTAAGTGGTGAATATTACATTTTTTCTCACGGATGTAAAAAGTGAGATGAAAATATCATACCTTGAATTTCATTTTCGTTTAAAGTCCATTAACTGCAAGTATAATGGTTTTAAAAATGATAGTAACTTATAAAAGAACCATAATGTTTTTATAATATCATATATTATCTTCTTTTGATATCTTATTACCCATCGATTACCAATATTTAATTATTTTCACTATTTTGGTTGTTAACTGTCACGACCCGACCCTACCCGGGCTCGAGCCGCAACTACCCCATGCCCGCCTTCATATGCTAGGGGCTGGCGACCAGCGCCGAAGGCACAATAACTCGAGGAGGCCTTTTCCTAAGTACATGTACACACACATGCAGCACACTGAATGAAAAAGTGCAGAGTAAAAAAAAGAAAAGAAAACTAAAGCAAGGGGAAACTGCTATTAATAATCCACAATGTGCATCAACCTCTAAAATTAAAAAGAAAGTGTTAAAAGTAAACTGGAAATAAAAGCGGAAAAAAACGCGCCCAACCAGAAAAGTGACACAACCCGGAAATAGGTAAACAAAATTAAAACAGCTGGGAGAGTCCCCCACTTGGAACCTGAATTCGACCACCACACGCGGTCCATGCTCCTGAACTCCTAAGATCCACTGAAGTCACGACCAACCTGTCTGTCGCCTGCAAGGGCACACCAAGTGCGGGCAAAGCCCAAGCAGGGGTGAGTATAAAAATACTCAGTAGGATACCCTGAAGGCTCGAGGGAGCAACAAAAGAGGTATCGAAGGGTGAGCAGTAGATCGATCAGGGGAAAAGTAAAGGAGAACAACAGAAAGTGCAGTAAAGAGTATAGTGAATAGTCCAGCTCATCCCAACAAGAGAAAAGAAGGTAGAATCTTCTATACACAAGGATCTGGAAATAGTGAGAAGATGAACTTCCCATCAAGTCTTCACTACTTATAGCAGGAGAGTAGACTCATCCAACCTTGAGAATCTATATGTGGAAATCATGTGGCATACCCCGTGCGTCTTCACCTGTCTTGGAAGGAGAGTAACCAAACCCAAGAATTGGGTACTAGAACAAGGTATATACATATACATATGCTCAACAAGAAGCCCGAAAAATGTCGTAATGGGATCTCCACCTCTTAGCTTAGCCCAAGAAAATGAGTAGCCAATAGTCCCAGAAATAAACACCATCGATGCCCATCATCACACACGTCTTCCACGAACTGCTTGTTAAGGTCTCAAATCACCGCACCTCAAAACTATCTTCTTTGGGCAGCACTGACTCACCCGCACGTTTTTAGGTCGCTTCAAAAGGATGCATCTCAGTGGGGAAATCACTCCTCGTACTTGAGATTTCTGGGGGAACGTCAACCACAACTCGTCACTGCCCCGTAGTAGAGAGGTCTTCTCAAAGTTGACAGGAGACCCCCTGCCCAACTCCACAGGAGGGTCCCTGAAATTAGACGGGTTCCCACTATAGGGAGACCAGGAAACAGTCGACGGGTTCCACATAGCCTAGTCTCGTAACAGGCTAATCCACTAGAGTGCGACCTGGCAAAAGACAACGACGGGACCACTGCCCAGCCTAGCTGGAGGTAACCCGGCATCGGGGACCACTGCCCAGCCCAGCTGGTGGTAACCCCTACATCGGGGACCACTACCCAGTCCCACTAGAGGTAAACCCAGAACCGCTCTAGCCTCTTCGACTAGATGGTATTGCTCGGTGAACACCACTGCACTGGCCATCCCTGTTGGACAGTAACACACTGGCTATCCCTTCTGAATGGTACAACTGGCAAGCCCTGCTCGAAAAAACCTCAGCCCTGCTGAAAACAGCCTCAGCCCTTCTGGAAACAACCTCCTGGGTAGAGGATCGATGCCCGCGTAATGTCTTGGTCACACTGAATCCACAAGAACTCTACCAGGTAACATGAATAGATCGGAGAAACTCCTCGATCTCTCAAGGAAAACACTCTCTAATTCGTTGAGTCACTGTCGAAGAAGACCGAGGCAACTCATCCCAGAAAGTGGTAAAGCACCCACGATGTACGAGAACACGTAGTCGTAAATGGTTCCGCAGTCCGGTGGAAGGGGCACAATACTGAAACCCCTCACAGTTGAAGAAACAGTGGAACCAAAAAATCTCTGTTAGCCAAATGAGAACAGGACCTGGGGAAAACTCAGCCCTGCTGGTCAATAAACGAGAACAGGAGCAGGGGAAAACTCAACCCTGCTGGTCAACAAACAATAACATAGGAACCCTCTACGTCATGAGAGGTCAAAAGTATGTAAATCAGAACACGGTACGCACATGGGGCCCACACTACGTGTGGCCCCTAGTCAACCCCGACCAAGCACACAAACATTCTCAGGTACCAACAACCACATGTACCTCCGAGCGTTCCCGTATACTCCCAGAGTATACCACGTTCCAGCCCAAAGGCTATCGTGCACATGGCACCCAAGTTCAACGTGAAGGCGTAACTTAAAAACTCCATCTTGCCACCTCAACGGCTGAGGCACAACCAACCACATCTCTTCAAGCATTTACATCACTCACATGGGAGCGCACGCAATCAAACACCAAGGGTTCGCTACAAACACGGTAGAAGAACCGCCACCGGGGTACATTCATATTTCCACATTTAATAATATCACATAAGAGGCTCTACCCACTTGAACAGATTACACAATTGTGATTCTCACTTAAGAACACGTGAGATAGACTACTTACTCGCCTCCAACGGATATCTGATGGAAAAGTTTCCAACACCGCTTTACGCCCAAACGGCATCCCGTGATCCCGAGCATCAGCCCGAAAACAGTTGGGCGCATCGCACCATTGCGATCCCCATCGAAAAACATTTCAAAAGGACTTCTCACTTGAGAGGAATGGATATCCGGAGAAAAAATATGCATTCTGGCGCACCACACATGAGCGGTGCTATGTGGGACCTGCATCCCAATCCTGAAACACAATGAACAGATCACACCGTTGCGATCCTCTAGAAAAAGTACACAAGATAGACCATTAACTTGTCCAAAACGGTCACCCGGTGATAGAGATGGAAAATCATCATCAACACCCAAACGACGCTCATGGGACCCACACAATTGTGCAGAATCAAAGTGGGCGGATTGCGCCATTGCAATGCCCTCAAAAATAACACAAAGAATTAGTTACTCGCACGCCCCAAACTGAAGTCATATGAAAAGATGTCAAACACTACTCGCACCTTGAAAGACGTGTCGTGGGGCCCACACCACAATTCCTTCATCAACACCTAAAACCATACTGGAAAACGCCGGTCCAACGCCAGGGTCTCAACGCCACTGACGGTGCTCAAAACAAACATCGGATGTGTCTGCGCCGTCCAAGACAAGATCCTCGGATAAAAACACCCACTATTTAACGGGGTGTCACGCCACCTAGCCCCTCGTTTCAGGGATTAAAAATCCCTGAAACCATTTCAAAATATTCTCTTCATCCCAAGGAACGCGTCGTCACTGACGGCGCATGAATCTGACACCCGGGATGACTTTTACAGTCGTTTAAAATTTTATAAACGAACTTTAGTGGGCCAGGCCGGTTCGGTCAGCCCACTCTCCTGAACCGGCCCACGGTCGCGGGCCGGCCTTCCACGCCCGGACCGGCAGCAAGCCGGTCCGTCTTGTCTTTTTCCACAAAGACCCGCCAAGGGTGGGTATTTCCTACCATGGGGTCCCGAGGACCCCCCCCCCCCCCCTGTCGTCGCCGCGTCAACCCGGCCAGGAGGGTCGGCCGCCTCGTCGCCATCATGTCGCGCCTCGCTGGCGCCAGCTGGATACCCCCGGCCTCAGCACCTACCCCCATCGCGCACCCCCGCGGGTGCTCCCCTACCGCTCGCTCCCACCAGCCGAAACCCGACCGAACCACCTCGACTAATCCGCCTCGACCGAGTCGCGCTGCCACCTCCGACGCGCCGGGCCGCCCCAAAACTGCCAGAAACCCCCTTCAACACTCGATCTTCGACGATCGATTGCGGTTCGCTCGTAACTCGGATTTTGAATCTGTAAAATGAGACGGAAATGTAAAAATATGAATTAATATGGTATGGGATTTTCTCAAAATTAAATCAGCATTGAACATCGAAAACATTGGGCGAAAGGGTGCGGGAAAACAAAAATGAACAAGATCCTACCTCGAGGGCTTCGCCCAACGCTTCGCAATGATCTGCCGGACGGATCTGCAACCGACTTTGGAGGAGGAGGAGAGGAGATGGGACAGATAATCTCCTTGTTTCTTGGGTACTTCCGCCAGAGATGAACAAGGTAGAAGGGTGGGGTGAGGGCTTATTTAATGAAAATTAATTAATTAAATTCTTAATTAATTTAAAACCTCAAAATTTTCCCGCATCTGAAACTCTCGACGGGGTCAAGGTTAAGCCTCCCATAGGGTAAACACCACCTCCCAAGCACAACAGTTGTCTCGTAATTTTAATCCGAGTCCCTGTTCAAAAGTTATTAAACTTGACACCCGGGGCCGCCAAATTACGAAAACACCCCCGGGGCCATTTTTCACAGACGGCCTGCGCCCGTCAAACATATACCCCATCTAGGGTAAACGTCATTTTTTGAACTCAACGGTGCCCTCGGTTTTCTAATCTGAGCCACCGTTTATGAGATACTTGAGTTAATCCATTAAACGAATAAATTAATTATTTAATTTATCTGTTCCACGCTCCGATAGCGAGCGAGGGGTCCAAACATCCCACGCTAACATTCCTTATGTAGTTCCTAGGGTAAACACCCCATTTCGGACCCATCCGTACACTCGTATCTCTGATACAGATCACCTTTTAGAATTTATCCCATTTATTTGGTGTTCCTAGTGTGAACGCACTGAAAATTTAATTCCAGCCACACCGGGGCTTGCAATCGCACGTCGTCTGAAGGCGCTGCTCTGGAATAGCATCAAAAATATTCCAAAGTCTTTATCAGACAAAACCGGGTTCTTAAATCATTCCCTCATTCGTGATTTTCATTCCTGAAAAGCAAAACCAGGGAACAACTCAGGGTACTAAGCCCACACTTGGCTCTCCCGTACCCAGAAGAACTCTTGCACAGTCCCGTGTCACCGCACACATACAAAAGGATTTGATCTGTTCATGTGAGGTTGGCCCTTGTCAATGTCATTCATAGGAGCACGCACACTTCTTCTCGGGTGAGTAACGTGGAAGACATCGTGCACCCACTCCAGGCTTTGGGGGTAGGGCAGGGCAGTAGGGAACCTTCCCATCCCTTTGCATGGTCTCAAATGGCCCGAAGGCTCTCAGGGGTAGCTCACTTCCCCGACCAAACCTCCACATCTCACGCCACTACTAGAATCACCGCCCACACCTGGAACAAGGCCCAGTGATTCCATCCTTCATAATATTCATATGGTGAAACACCCAAGGATATCTGGTCACGCAAGATCTCACAGTCGATGTCTTGCAACCAAGACTCTCTTACACGCTCTGAAAGCAATGGTGTCGACACCATCGACTAATGAAAAATGTCCCACACCTTTTATCATACCAACACAAGGTTACACTGACGCCCCATGCCACCCTGGTAACACCTTAAACAAGGAGCATGGAGGAAATAATTCCACACATCGAGTCTAAAAATTCTACTGCAAGAAGTAGAAGAGCTGTAGAGCGTACCTCTTATCACCTCATGCTCTGTAGGATTGTAGACATCCAAAGCTCACGGTTGTCCGCGGTGCCAACTATCAGCTCCTAGATCTTGTCGTGGACCACCTAGTGGTGTTGAGAAGACCTTGTAAAGTCGTCCCCCACTACCAGCTCCTCCCGCTCCTCTGCTAGCACCACCCCTCTGGGTACTACTCTGATCATGGCGCTGCCTCCGTCGTGGTGGTGCACCTGCTGCCTGCCCAAAGCTCTCTGCATGCCTAGTCAGGCAGTCTCGTGCCAGGTGACCTCGCCCATCGCAAGTATAGAACCTACTCTCTTCAGGCTACACCGGTGCCCTCCGGTGCCACTATGGTTTACGACCATGCCCCTGAGTCCGGTTGACAGAGAGCCACCTACGTCGAGGTTCTGCTTGTCAACGCCTGCTAGCTGTGGCAGACGTCTCGGCTCCAACGTGCCTACTACCACCACCAACTCTAAAATATCACAGGAAGCCCTCTATCACCAGCACCTGCTCTAGCACCCTGGCTTATATGGAAATTATCAAGGGTACAATGGCAGCATGAATCTCTCGGTGGAGACCCTGCTCAAACTTCCACGCTCGGATGTTGTCGTCATGGACCAAGTCCAGGTAAAAGCGTGCATGGTCTGTGAAACTAGATACGTACTCGGCCACCATCATCCCTCCCTGCCGAAACTGCAGGAGGTCCGGAATCCGAACATAGCGCAATCAGGAGGGGAAAAACTCCTCACGAAACATCAACTGAAAATCTCTGCACGAAAGTGACGACTCGTCAAGAAACCGAGTCACCAGACTCCACCAATTCCAAGCTGCTCTACGAAAAAAAAGGTCATCTACCAAATCCACTCTCTGATATGTCGGTGTCTGCACAATCCTAAAAAGGCGAACCACTATCTCTAGCCAAACCCCTATTGCCTGAGGATCTGGACCACCAATGAACCTCAGCGGTCTCTGCTGCTGGAACTTGCGGAGCGCACTCAACCTGTGCTCATGCTCAGCCTACACTGCTGAAGCTGTCTACTAGTCAATAGGTGGGGGTGTTGCTACCAGCCCACCCGGAGAAAGGGGCACGCATGATGGGCCCTGGACTGAAGCCTCGTAGGTCATAGGGTCATCGTAACGAACCAAAGCTGGTATCCTGGATGGTTGTCTTCACAGAGACATCTTGAATATTATCAAGGAGTGCTGTGGTCAGATGAGCATATATGTATATAACAGTGAAAACAATGGGGAGATTACTCAAGAAGGACAGTCAAGGACTCAATCCTATGTGATGCACAGACCAAATATTCCATGAAACAAGTGTCTAAGCATACCGAGCTGACAAGTGGGTTATCAAGGTCCTGGTGAATGGATACGTCAACCGCCACACTATCACTGGACTCCCTGGCCTAAGAGCCACTCTCGAGACACGTTAACACTGTTTCTCTAAATCCCAATCAATTGCTTTTATTTTAGTGACGTTCGAATAGCATCCCAAGGAATGAACCACCTCTGATACCACTTTTTCATGACTTGACCCTACCCGGGCTCGAGCCGCAACTACCCCAAGCCCGCCTCTATAGGCTAGGGGCGGGCGACTAGCGCTGAAGGAACAATAACTAAGGGAGGCCTTTGCCTAAGTACATGTACACACACACGCAACACACTCAATGAAAAAGTGCATAGTAAAAAAGAAAAGAAAAGTAAAGAAAAGGGAAACTGCTATAAATAAACCACAATGTGCATCGACCTCTAAATTTACAAATAAAGTGCTGAAAGTAAACTGGAAAGAAAATGGGAAAAACATGCGCCCAACCAGAAAAGTGCCACAACCCAGCAACAGGTAAACAAAAGTAAAACAGATGGGAGATTACCCCACCTAGAACCTGACATCAACCACCACACGCGGTCCACGCTCCTGAACTCCTATGCTTCACTGAATTCACGACCAACCTGTATGTCGTCTGCAAGGGCACACCAAGTACGGGTAAAACCCAAGCATGGGTGAGTATAAAAATACTCATTACAATACCTCGAAGGCTCGAGGGAGAAACAAAGGAGGTACCAAAGGGTGAGCAGTAGATCGATTAGGGGAAAAGTAAAGGAGAACAACTGAAAGTGCAGTAAAGAGTACAGTAAAGAGTCCAGCTCAACCCAATAAGAGGAAAGAAGGTAGACTCGTCTAGACACAAGGAGATGGAAATGGTGATAAGAGGAACTTCTCGTAGAGTCTTCACTACGTATAGTAGGAGAGTAGACTCGTCCAACCACGAGAAGCTAGACATGGAAAGAACTTGGAATACCCCACGCGTCTTCACCTCTCCTGGAAGGAGAGTAACCAAACCCAAGAAATGGGTACTAGAACAAGGTATATACATATACATATGCTCAACAAGAAGCCCGAACAAGGTCATAAGGGGATCTACATCCCATATCTCATATCAATAATGTGAGTATCCAATAGTCCCAGAAATAAACAGCATTGATGCCCAGTATCCCGCATGTCTTCCCCAAACTGCATGTTAAGGGCTCAAATCACCGCACCTAAAACTATCCGCTTTGGGTGGCACTGACTCGCTCGCACGGTTTTAGGTCGCATTATAAGGATGCGTCTCGGTGGGGGAAGCGCTCCTTGTACTTGAGAGTTCTGGGGGAACATCAAGCACAACTCGTCGCTGCCCCGCAGTCGAGAGGTCTCCTCAAAGTCGAAAGGAAACCCCCTGCCCAGCCCCACTGGAGGGTCCCCGGATGTCGACAGGTTCCCACTATAGGGATACTCGGCAACAGTTGATAGGTGCCGCATTATCCAGTCTCGTAACAGGGTAATCCACTAGAGGGAGACCTAGATAAAATCGGCAATGGGACCACTGCCCAGCCCAGCTAGAGGTAACCCGACATCGGGGACAACTACCCAGCACAACTGGAGGTAAGCCCGGCATCGGGGACCACTGCCCAGCCCCACTGGTGGTAATCCTGGAACTGCTTTAGCCATCCTGAATGGATGGTACTACTCGGTGAACACCACTGCACTAGCCATCCTTGCTGGATGGTAACCCACTGGCCATCCCTGCTGGATGGTACAACTAGCGAGCTCTGCTTGAAACAACCTCAGCCCTACTGGAAACAACTTTAGCCCTACTAGAAATAACCTCAGCCCTGCAGGAAACAACCTCCTGGGTAGAGGATCGGTGCCCACATAATGTGTTGGTCACCCCAAATCCACAAGAACTCTACCAGGGAACACGAAGTGATGGGAGAAAATCCCCGGCCTCTCAAGGAAAACATGCTCCAATCTGCTGAGTCACTGTCTATGCGGACCGAGACAACTCATCCCAAAAAGTGGGAAAACACCAACGCTGTACAAGAACACATATTCGAAATTGGTGTCGCAGTCCGGTGGAAGGGGCACGGTACTAAAACCCCTCACAGCTGAAGAAACAGAGGAACCAAACCATCTCTATTGGCCAAACGAGAATAGGACTAGGGGAAAACTCAACCCTTCTAGTCAACAAACGAGAACAAGACCACGGGAAAACTCAACCCTTATGGTCAACAAAAAAGAACAGAGGAACCCTCTACATCGCGATAGGTCAATAGTATGTAAAGTAGAACACGCCACATACTTGGGTCCCACACAACGTGTGGCCCCAAGTCAACCCTCACCAAGCTCAAAAACATTCTCAGGTACCAACAACCACATGTACCTCCGTCCATTCCCGTATACACCCAGAGTTTACCACGTTCTAGCCCAAAGGCTATCATGCACACGACACCCAACATCAACGTGAAGGCATAACGTAACAACTCCAACATGCCACCTCAACGGCTAAGGCATAGCTGACCATGTCTCTTCAAGAATTTACATCACTCACATGGGAGAGCATGCGATCACACACCAAGGGTCTTCTAGAAACACGATAGAAGAACTGCCACCAGGGTACCTTCATATTTCCACATTTTATAAGATCACATAAGAGGCTTCACCCACCTGAACAGATTACACCCTTGTAATCCTCGTGGAGAAACACGTAAGATAGACTACTTACTCTCCTCCAATGGATATCCGACAGAAAAGTCGCCAACACCGCTTTATGCCCGAACGACGTCCCGTGATCCCTAGCATCGGCCCCGAAAACAGTCGGGCGCGTCACATCATTGTGATGCCCTTGGGAAAACACGTCAAAAGGACTGCTCACTTGATAATAATGGATATCCGGAGAAAAAAGATGCATTCTGGCGCACCACACATGAGCGGTACTATGTGGGACCCACATCCCGGTCCCGAAACACAACGAACAAATCGCACCATTGCGATTCTCTCGAAAAATTACACAAGATGGGAAATTCACTTGTCCAAAATGGTCACCCGGTGATAGAGATGGAAAATCACGGTCAACGCCCAAACGGACCTCGTGGGACCCACACTATCGTGCAGAATCAACGAGGGTGGATTGCGCCATCGCAATGCCCTCAGAAAAAACACACAAAATCGGCTACTCGCACACCCCAAACGGACACCCGATGAAAAGTTGTCAAATGTTGCTCGCAGCTCGAAAGACGGGCCATGGGGACCATGCCTCAACTCCGGCTTCAACACCCGAAAACATACTAGAAAACACCATCCCGATGCCAGGGTCGCAATGCCACTAACGGTGCTCAAAACGGACATCGGATGTGTCCACGCTGTCCAAGACAAGATCCTCAGAGAAAACACTCACTATTTAACGGGGTGTCATGCCACCGAGACCCTCGTTTCTATTATTAAAAATCCCCAAAACCATCTCAAAATATTCTCTTATTCCCAAGGAACGCGTTGCCACTAACGGCGCGTGAATCCGACACCCAGGCTGACTTTTACAGCCGTTTAAAATTTTAAAAACGAACATTAGTGGGCCAGGCCGGTTCGGCCGACCCACTCTCCTGAACCGGCCCGCGGTCGCGGGCCGGCCTTCCACGCCCGGACCGGCAGCAAGTCGGTCCGACTTTCCTTTTTACACAAAGACCCGCCGAGGGCGGGTCCTGGCTGCTGCGGGGTCCCGAGGACCCCCCCTGTCGTCGTCGCGTCAACCCGGCCAGGAGGGTCGGCCGCCTCGTCGCCCGCGTGTCGCGCCTCACCGGCGCCCAGTGGATACCCCCATCCTCAGCACCTGCCCCCGCCGCACACCCCTGTGGGTGCTCCCCTGCCGCTCTCTCCCACCTGTTGACACCCGACCGAACTGCCTCGACCGAGCCACACCGCCGCCTCCGCCGAGTCGGGCCGCCCCAAAACCGCCGGAAACCCCCTTCAACACCCGATCTTTGACGATCGATTGCGGTTCACTCGTAACTCGGATTTCAAATCCGTAAAATGTGACAGAAACCTCAAAATACAAAATACTAGGGTATGGGATTTTCTAGAAATTACATCAGCATTTAGACATCCAAAACATTGGGCTAATGTGTGCGGGAAAACAAAAACGAACTAGATCCTACCTCGAGGGCTTCTCCCGACGCTTCGCAACGATCTGTCGGCCGGATCTACAACCTCCATCAGAGGAGGGGGAGAGGAGATGGGAGGGAGAATATCCTGGTTTCATGGGTCCTTCTTATAGATATGAACAAAGTATAAGGGTGGGGTGATGGCTTATTTATTGAAAATTAATTAATTAAATTCTTAATTAATTTAAAACTTCAAAATTTTCCCGCATCTGAAACTCTCGATGGGGTTGAGGTTAAGCCTCACCTAGGGTAAACACCACCTCTCGAACACAACAACGGTCTCAGAATTTTAATCTGAGGCCCTATTCAAAAGTTATTAAACTTGACACCTGGGGCCGCTAAATTATGAAAACGCCCCTAGGGCCATTTTTCACAGACGGCCCGCGCCCGTGAAACTTATACCCTTCCCAGTGTAAACAAAACGCTCTGAACTCAACGGTGCACTCGGTTTTCCAATCGGATCAACCGTTGAAGAGATACCTTAGTTAAGCCGTTAAACGAATAAATTAATTATTTAATTTTTTCGTTCCATGCTCCGATAGCGAGCAAGGGGTCCAAACGTCTCGCGCCGACATGCTTTATGTCATTCCTAGGGTAAAAACCACATTTTGGACCCATATGTACACTCGGATCTCTGATCTGGATCACCGTTTAGGAGGTATCCCATCTATTTGGCGTTCCCAGTGTGAACACACTGAAAATTTAATTCTGGCCACACCGGGGCTCGGAATCGCACTCCGTCTGAAGACGCTGCTATGGAATAACATCAAGAATATTCCAAAGTCTTTCGAAGCAAAAATCAGTTTCTTACATTAACTGTCTAGTTTTTCGAGTATGTTTTTAGTTGTTTGTTTTTGTCCATTAACATAGATAATGATTTCACAATATCAAAAATTTAAACCATGATTTAATTATAATATATATTCATTATATATTATTTATATTAATTCATAATATTAGGTGATAGTAAATGAAATTCATTATTCATTTATATTGTAAGTTGTATGTACGCACGAATACTACTTTCAATTATTAGTCCCTTTAAATGAAATAAAATTAAATGGTATATATATATATATATATATATTATAATAATAGTGTCATATTTACATCATATGTGTATCATAGTATTATTAATACCATCCTTTATATGTTCCATGTATAGTGTGAGCGAGTCACATCACTTTTAGTAGGTGGTAATCCACACGACCACAAACGATGTCATTGTATTTACAGAAAATAGAAAGCATAAGTTTATGTGTTATATAAAAATTATATAAGTATAAATAAAATAAAAATATCATATATATATCATATATAAATATCGTTTTCATCATAATTCTGAACCATGATAGGAGGTAAATTAAAAATTAACAACATCATTCTGTGTGGTGGTAGTTCGTTGTACACATAAACGATGTATTCATTACCCATTAGATGGAAGTGTGTGTAATTATAGGTCTAACCATTATAATAGTAACATATCAGTATATTTAGGATAATATCATTGTTATATAATCATTTAATAATAATATTTTAGTATTCGGAGATTGAAAATAACATAAAAGAGCTTGAGGAAGGTTGGTGCCTCTTCTTTGGGTAACTCCTTTGGGTTTACACCAAAGGGATTCCTTGGATGGATTTATGGGAAAAGGGAGGCTTATAAGATGAGGGTAAGGATTATTAGGAGATTTTTGGGTAGATTTTTTTTGAGGAAAATTGAATGAAGAGGTGTGAGTAATCAAGAGGGTCGAGTGCCTTTTATAGTGTAGGAGGAGAGGCATTCTTGTAAATTTTTAAAATGGGACTTCTGCCGATGTTTTCTGGATTAAATTTGGATCCAATAGTGGAAAAAATAAATAAAATGAATTATAGGGAATTTATATGGTCATATAATGGATTTTTTACAAGTTAATATGTAATTTTGGTCCTCTCTTTTAAGGTTTAGTCTCTCGTTAAGCTAATTTTTCTCTTAATCGTTGTAATTAGTTATAAATAAATTTAATAATATTTTTGGAAAAAAAATTAAAACTTATTAGAAAATATAAATTATTATAATTCCAAATATGGAATCCTTTTTTTGAGATTCCAGTCACACCGGTGTAAAAATTTAATTTAAATTTAATCCCTTAGATGGAATGAAAAAAGAAAGTTTTAAAACTAAAATATTCAAAAAAAATTATGTTTTTATATTCTATTTCATATTTAAATTGATTACAATGAAATAAAATGGTTTAATTTATATAAAATTTATATAATTAAAATTTAAAACCAATCAAAAATATAATTTTTCCTTATAAATAAATTAAATGAAAAATTAGTTTGGAATTATAATTCAGTATTTTTAACAAATTATCAAAAAACAAAACATCAATGAAATTTACCAAAAAATTACCCTAACCTAATTTTGATGATTTAAATTCAAAAATAAAGTCTATTTTAAAATATAAAATACATGAAAATGAAAAAAAAATTATTTAAAGTTGGTTCTCTATTAAAATGGATTAAAAGTGTCGTTAGGAAAATATTGATTTTTATGTGAAATAACGGGTTTTCTCTTATCTTATAAATGTACAATCTATTGGATGAAATTAAAAAATAATTATTGACTATTATATACATATATATATACATATTGAATTAATATCACTCAATATTTGTAATTAATTTGATTTATTATCAGAAAACATCTTTGGGGGAATAAAATTTATTTTCTATAAAAATATTCTATTTATATTCCATTGGTTCTAATATTCAATTATAATTAATTTGTAACGAATGAATTCATTTTATATTTTTATAAACCATATATTTTAATGATACAGTTAATAATATTCATAACTGATAATTTAATATCTAGGTTATTTATTATTATATAAAAAAATAATATTTTTAATATTATATTGTTTATCGGTAAAAATCTGTCTTGAATGTAACAAAATATATTAAAGAAACTCGTTGTTACGTGTGATATGTGATAACATAGTTTTGAATTGATTTTAATATATATAAAATATTGAATTTATTTATATTAGTAAATATATTTTATAAATTCATGGGTTATTATTTTCCCTTATGTGCTTGGTGTTGCGTGTCATACACATTATCCAATACAATGTTATTACATTTTAATTTTAGGGTGTTACATATTAAACTTTTAGAAGGGTCTTAATTTTAACCATTTATTTAATTCTTATGGTTTTTATTTTGACGAAGTTTTAGATATTAATGTATTACTTCACCAAATGATGAATTATTCATATTGGATAACCTATACAAACTATTTTATTATAATAATGACTTGATATTTATGGAATGTATTAACATTCAATTATAGATAATATGATCCAATAAAAGTGAATTTTATTTCTTCGAGAATAAATAAATTCATTCTTAGATATTCATTTCTTATAGTAATAAATGAACTTTAAAATTATTAATGAAAACCCAAAATATGATCTTTTTCATATGAAATAAATATTTATAATGTAAGTAAAATTTCATATGTTCTTAGTCCAGAAGGGAAAAAAATTCCCCAACATTATGAAAAGAATTGTGAAATAAAATATTATCCTATAATCATCAATTTTAATGATATAAATAACCTTTTTCAATCCACTTTGGTCTGTGGTTTTTTATTCATTAATCATCTATGGATCACCCAGTTTTTTCATCAATGTTTTCTACCACTCTCAATCAATATTTGGGAATAAGTCTTCCCTTCTATGTCCATGTTTTCACCTCCTAATTTTTTTCTCCAATTCTTAAATACACCTACGTGTTATTCTAGATGAATTTCACACACAAATTTATATTTTTGAAGGGAATTATTTATTAACAATTTTTACATTTTGGTTTTTTTTGATGAAATTTTCAAATAGAAATCCCTTGATTACTGAGATAAAGATTTTATTATAAGGATAAAATTTATTTATGGGGGTAGAATACAACACCATGAGATTTTAAAATGTGAAAATCATATTTAATAACATTTATTCCATAAAACATGAATAATATAAGGGAAAATAAAATTCAATTTCTTCCTAATAAATTTATTTTTAAATAATTCAATATTCTCGATATGTTTCAATGCACGCAACATTGGGTTTGAATGAAACATAGTACTCTATTAAAATATTATTATTTAAACATGACTATTATATCCTAGATGTTCAGTTAGTTTAAATGAATATTAATAAAAAAAAATTGAAAAATATACATTTTAAACATTTATAAAATAAATAAAAATGATATATTTTGGGAAGAGATAACATCATAACAATTTTAAATAAAAATAAATGTCTTTTGAAAAACTATGTTTTTTCTAAAAGATGGTTTTGTCACACATTGCGCACATTATTTAAAATAACATTTTTTACACATTTAGAAAATATATATAACAAAATAAATTTTAATTTTTTAAATCAGAATACAAAAACTATCTTAGGATTAATTTTTAGTATTATTCTAAAAATATTCTTTTTTTAATGAATAGTGAAGAATATTGAATTTTAAATTAAAACTACCTTTTAGTTTAAATAATTCATAATGTTAAATTATATTTTTAATTTAATTAAAATTAAAATTATTTTAATTTTATATCAATTATTATAATTTATGTCATTATAGTCATTTTTCTATTTAATTTTGGTGTAAATACTATGTAAAAACTAAACATTTTCTCTTTAAAAAATCACTATCTCATCTACTCTACGAGGTTAATTGATATTAAATTTTTCTAAAAATTTGAAAGTAATTTGAAAAACTTTATTCCATATTTAGATTAATAATAATTTATATTTTCTATTGTGGTTAACATAATTATTTCTCAATTTGAATAGTGATAATACTAAAAATTAATTACCGTGATTAAAGAAATAATTGATTTATTACTCATTAAAATAATAATATAACAATAAAAATGACATACCTACTTGTAGAAATAAAATTTTCTGTCAATATTTGGACTTTATATCTTCTATGATTGATAAAAACCCATTTTGAAGGACTTTAGAATGAAAAAAATGTGGGTATGAATGAATCTTTTAAAAATTCAAGTGTGCCACTAACCCCACCTATAAGAGGCCGCCCCTCCCCTCTCTTATTCACTTATTAACACCTTTTTTAAACCAAATTACTTCTTAATTCACTTCCTCAATCCCATACTCTCATCCTATAATCGTTATTTTTTTATAAATCCATCCTATAAAGACTTCTGTTCAAACCTAAGGAAGATACATGAAAATGAGGTAACATTCTACAATGATTGTTTTTATTTTATTTCTTCATCCACATACTTAAATTATTTTAAAAAAATGATGATATAATAATCTCAGTATATTCAATATACTAATATTTTTTTATTTTATGTTAATTTAATACAACCATTCTCACTTATATCAAATGGGTTGTGAAATCATTATTCCTGTGTATGGTGAACTACCACCTTGTGAACCGATGTCATTCATTTTACCATCACCACATAACATGGTTGGTTATGATTATGGATATAAAGTATATATATATTATTTATCAAATAATTAAACCATTATATTTATTTTATCATATATATATTTTTACTTTCAATCTCATAGGGGATATTCTAATATCACTCGGGTGTACGACAGATGAACGCCTCACGAAGCGATGTTATCAATTTTAACTAACGATTTACATGGATGATGATGCGGATAAATTAAATTATTATATATGATATAAATAAAATAATCATGATATTTATGAAATATTTATCATTATTATAAGACAATATATATATATATCTCTCATTTTCACTCTTACTTTCTCAATCAATGAAATATGACAACGTCGTTTGTGTGCGGGTGGACTCCCGCCATCACAAAACGGCTTGACTCTATTTTAATCACCAAACTCGATGATATATAAATGTATATTTAATGAAACAATATTATATATATGATATTTTTATCATTATATAAAGATAATATATTACTTACCTTCTTTCTATAATGATCATTGGAAAATGGAAATGTTACTCATGTGTACTTACGGCCTACCGCATCCATGATCATCACATATAAGATTGTTCAAAAAACATTCTTGATTGGTATAAAAACTATAATTTATTTATAAATATGATAATTATGTCATCATAATTATTCACTATATGAATAAACTATTTAATATGTACAATAATTGAATCTCTAATGAAAAAAAATCATAAGAAAAGAAGGAAATTAAAACCATAAGAAATGAAAATAATGAAATATTATTAATGAACGGGAAAAAAATGTTATTAAAGGATAATATGTAAAACTATAAAAACAAATAATGTTTTTTTAAGTTAAATACAAGTTTAATTCCACTTTATAAGATTTAAATAATTATTGAATCAAAAGAAAGCGTGAGGTAAGTGATTTTCTTTCAATTTACATTTCATTGAGACTTATTTGTTATTATGAACCAAATCACTTTTATGTACGGAATATACTCCCCCTTTGACATGTAATATCTTGACTAATTCATAATTCAAGGTATTAATGTTTCACATTGAACTATTTCATTTAAGGTGATTCTAATTGAAAATTACCAAGTGGTAAAAGTTATTTTACAATATCATGTTCTCTTGTGATTGTTTACTTTCTCTTAAAACAATCACTTTATTATAATAATTCTTTATCAAAAATTACATTTCAATTAAATTTCCATATTATTTCATGATGTATATGATTTTTTCCTAAACCCCCTAGCATTTTTACAAACAATTTTAACTTTAAAATTTATTTTATTAATAGTGGAAGTGTTGATAAATATACATCCTTCACACAATGTCAATATTTGATGATGTAAAGGCCCAATTGAGATTAATTTTATCACTGAGAGGTGTAGGGGTTAATCAATGATATATTTATCTTTTATGTTATCTTTATTTTATAACAATATTCACTTCAATTTAATGATTTATCACTTTATTAAAAATAAAACATTCACTCATCTACATGAATTGAGGTATTTTCAAGGTTTACTAATCAATAAGATTATCTAGTCCATGGAATGGTTTTGAAATTTTACAATATAAAAAAATACACTAGAATACAATCTTTTTATATCGATGAAACATGTAGGAAATACCTTGACATTTCTGTAGCACTATGATCAATACAAAAGTTTATGTGCTTCTAGCCTGAATGATGTAAATATTTTTTTTAAAATGTTTAGATACATTAACCAATTTTTTATGAACATTTCAAGGTCCTAATTCAATAACATACACTTTTTTAATTCTTTAAAACACAACTATTCACATTATTACCTATAAAACAGGGGGGAAAACTTCTCTATACTTCATAGAAAAGCTCTGTATAATTCTTCAATATTATTCCTTAGTCTGGAAACTTCACTCTAATTATAAAGAATTGTAACAAATATAAATTTCTAGGCTATAAAATATTTTTGTTTTCTAGTTTATTTCCCTAGAAGAGTCAGTTAGACTTATTGATCGTATTCAAAAAACTCTGATCACAAATTCTTATGAACATTTATTCTTTCTAGAAATTTTCCTAATGAAAATTCCATTCAAAATCCATCCTCTACCAATTCTGCAACAAAAACACCAATTCTATTACTCTCATAATCACATGAATAGTTGTAAGAGTATATTTTACCTTAAAATCTATTTATAGTTGTGTAAGAGGTGAAAAATGTGGGAACCTAAAAAAATTAATCCTCAATTAAATTCAATATTTTGATTATTTTGTAAATCCAAACTCCATTTGACCATTTCTTAACACTTATCAACTCTTCTGGATTCTTCTTGAACCTTATTTAATCTTCTAAAAAAATTCTTCATTGGATTTCTAATAAATTCTTATTTTTGTTATTATTTTTTCTTTTATTCCCTTCATCTAATTAAAAACATTAAAAACTGAATACTTCTCATTGTGATACTCCAAACAAATTGAAACTATTCAATAATAAACATTGTTGCAACATCTATAGGCTTCAAAAACCAGCAACAATCTGGTAGAAACTTTATCATTTTTTACCTTATCAACAAAATTCCTTATATGTTTAAAAATTTCTCAGATTAGTGGCCCCATGTCTAATGAATTCAAGTATTTGATGACATATTAGTCTAATAATGATTTTGATGGATCAGTCCCTGCTGACCATATCACAGATCGATGTCAAGTGATATCTAATGAGTCTTAAACCAATTGAAAATATATCACAATGAGATCTCATTTTTATTCTTTTGATCATATGAAAATGGTTAACTACTATATTTTACATCATATGATTGACCGGTCTTCAAATTACTTTTGATTAAATGGTTCTAACAGCTTAACTGATTGATCAGCGACAACAACTTCTCTGCTTATTCACCCTTAACAACTCTACTTAGTTAAAAAACATGGATAGTTTTATTTTATTTTTCTCATGGGATTATAGAATTGATGTTTTCTAGAATCAAATATTCATCTAATGAATCGATTTCAGAACCTATATCAGTGATTTATAGAGAAACATTTCCATTGAACTGATATCAAAAACAAGTTCCATATTTATAAAATACCTCAACTGATGGTTTATATGATGAATCAATTTTTTTATGTATCATCCCATTTTAAGAAACAGTCAATCATCATTTCTGAAATAGTTATAAATTTGGAAAAATCAAACTCTTAGAAGCCAAATAATCTATGTGTCTGATGCTTCTAGGTTTGATGATTTACATTCAGAAACCTTCAACTTATTAGAAATTCCAGAGACTCTCATTTTTATATTCTTCCACAAACACTGAATTCTATCATGACTTCTTCAAGATTATTTGAAACATTAAGATCAAAACATCATCATATGACATTTTATACCTTTTCTCCCCCTTTTATTCACAAAGTATGGATCACAAGTTTTTATCAACTTATGAAGTTCATAACCTTTTTTACATCCAGGAATCATTGTATTTTGTATATCAAAAATGTAGCGACTCAGGTTTTTGGTCCCGTCAGGCTTTGGAATATTTCTAGAAATAATTCCAGATCTAGGCGCGAAGAAGGCATACGATTCCGAGGCCCGGTGTGCCCGGAACTAATTTTATAAAAATATTAAGTATGTTTATACTATGTACGTGGTTTGGGTGTGATATCTCCTAAACGGTAGCTCAGAACGGGAATCTGAGTGTACGGTTGCGTCCGGAACGTACCGATTACCCTAGGCGAGGTGTAAACTTTGCGAGCGCGGGCCTACGGTGAGAAACGCCACCAGGGGCATTTTTGTAAATAAGTGGCGAAGTTAGTGTGCGGGCGTCGGCTCGAATAAATTCTGAATGGAGTCTCGGATGGAAAATCTGAGTCCTCTGTTGCGTTCAGAATGGTGTGTTTACCCTAGGGGTGACCTTACTTTTGTTCGCATCAGGCGTCGGGTCCGAGGCGGGTTTGGCGCCTGTCGGCGGCTGATATAAATATCACCCCCCCCCTTATCGTTCCTCTCGGCGTTCTTCGCCGTTCTTTGCTACCGATCTGCCGAATCGAGCAAACGAAGCGCCCATGAGCTTGGAATTCGATGGCAGACGTTCCAGGAGCGCGCAGCGGAAGCTCTGGAGCGCGAATCTAAGGCAGAACGTCGGCGTTTCGCCCGCGAGGTAGGCGGTTTGAGTTTTACAATCCTGGATCCCATTTTTGTGTTGTTTTCCTTCAAATTTTAGTAAGGTTTTTATAGTTCGGGTCCCGAGCTTTCCAAAACGTGTTCCGGATCTGAATTTGGACCACTGGAGTGCTCCCGGGGGCTCCCGGAAGTTTTCCGGCGAAAACCTGGTTTTCCAGCGACAGCGGGCGGCGGCCATGGCGGAATCCGGTGACGGCGACGGCGCGGCGGCAGTTTCCGGTCGTGGCGGCGGCGGCGCGGCGGAATCCGGCGCCGACACGGTGGTTTCCGGCGAGGTTGGCCGTGGTCCGGCCATGATTTTCCGAGGGTTCTTTAAACCCCCGTAACTCGCAAACCGTAACTCCGATTTGTGAGCCGTTTGCGGCGATGCACTCCTTGCGTCGAGACGGACCTTTTGAACTTACTTTTATGGTTTAATGGTTTGGGATCGTCGCCCAGGATTTAGAAACGTCGTATAAAATAATATTATTTTATTATTTTACGACTTCGGGCCGTTGTAACTTCTACCCGGAGCGTCCAATTGACGTGCCGTCAGTGGCGTTGAGACCCTTATGGTAAGACAGACTTTTTGAGATGGTTTCTGGTTTTTGGGCTTGTGAACAGGGTGCGGGCCTCACGAGACCGGGTTTTGGTATTTGCTGAGAAACGCAGCTTTTGCACCAGGATTCCGATTTTGGCGGATGAATAGTCGATCTTGTGTGTTTTTGTGAGAGGATCGCAATGGTGTGATCCATTTGATGAGTTTCAGAATCCAGGCATGGGCCCCACCCGAGCTGGCCTTCAGTGAATAGTGCATTTTTCACCGGGTGTCCGTTTCGGACAAGCAAGTAGTCGATTCCACTTGTTTTTCCGAGGGGATCACCATGGTTTGATCCGCTCGATGGGTTTCGGGATCATTGTGTGGGCCCCGCATGAGCTAGCTACGGTGAATAGTGCCTTTTTCACCGGTGCTCCGTTTCGGGTGAGTAAACAGCCTATCCTTCGTGTTTTTCCACGTGGAACGCGATGGTGGCCTCAGTTTTGGCTTAGGAGGTGCGCAGTGTGGCGTTGTGGCGGCTGGCTCAGGTTAGCGACGTTTGGACCAGCAGTGGTTGAGGGTGCTCCCTTGGTTCGTTCCTACGAGGGTTCATGTGGCATCACAACCTTCGTATGGGTTTGTGATCCTCTCGATGGGATGTGTTAACTGTTAGAGTTGTGGCATCCCTCCGGTGGGCCCGGAGCGGATCCTCTAGCATCTTTACCCTGGATCGGGTTCTTGGTATCGCTATGACCGCTTATTCACGGGCGGCGATCCCCTATCTAGTAGGTTAACCCCTTAGGGTTTGTGGCATCATCGGGAATATGATCCCCTACGCGGTGGGTCTTTCCCAGTAGGGTTGTGGAATCGTCAGGTATACGATCCCCTACTCCGCATGAAGTTTATAGTAGGGTTGCAGTATCGTTGGTTATATGATCCCCTACTCAGCGCTTGGTGTCGGTAGGGTTGAGGTATCGTTGGTTATGTGATCCCCTACTCAGCGCGTGGTTTCGGTAGGGTTGCGGCATCGTCGATTCGATCCCCTACATCACGAGTTATACCAGAGATGGTTCTGGTATTGTCGTGACCACCTTTATATGGACGATGCTCCTCTATCAGAGTGTTGAGTTTTTGTCGAGCGCCAGATCGGGTTGTGGTATCCCCCAGCTGATCCTGGGTGTGATCCCCTATCTGTGAGAACTACGTATGTCAGATCGGGTCGTGGTATCCCCCAGCGGATCCTAGGAGTGATCCCCTATCTGTGAGCTACGTATACCGGAGTGGGTCTTTGTATCCCCTAGCAGACCCTAGAGGAGATCCCCTATCCGAGGAGTTTGGTGGTTACGTTGTTTCAGCGATGTTTCCTCAGTGATGTTATCCGACGAGTGTGGTCTCTCGGGTGAGCGTCTGAGATGTTTGTTTGGGACCCGATGGAGTGTATCTCTCGGATGACTGTCATCTGCTATGACAGTGTTCGTGTGGTGTACTCTCCTGGTTGGGACAGTTGCTGGTGATGAGGTCGGTACCTCTTGTGGCTTGTGGCATGAGCTGATTATATCTGGATTGTTCAAGGTGTATGTATGGGCATACACCTGAGCTGAGCTGAGATGACTAGTTGTGTTTAGCCAAGGATGGTCAAGAGATGGAGTTTCTCTCTCGTCTGGGTTCCCGCTGGCTGGGTTGGGCGGACTGTTGCCTTTTAGTTTCTCCCTTGGGTTTTGGGTTTTTGGGGTGCCTACTGAGTATGATTATACTCACCTTTGCACGGGCTTTTCCCGCACATGTTTGTGTCTTGTGCAGACAACATGCCTTTTGACGGAGTCCCAGGACGACCCGGAGCAGGCGGAGCTTAGTGAGCGAGTTGACCGGGGTGTTTACTGGAGCTGTGCCGAGGGAGCTTTCCGGTGGGTGTTTCTGGGAGCGTTCCCCTTCTACAGAGCAGGTTGGACGTGCTTTGTAGTTTTCTTTGGTGGGCCCTGTTTTTCCCTTTGAACTTTTGATGTTGCACTCTGGTTTGGGATAGATTGTATGCATGCTTTTACTTTTCAGTTTCTATATCTCTGCACTGTTGCATGGAGGTGTTAGTGGGTGCATGTGTACAGGTACCTTAGGCTAATGCCTCCCATGTGTGTGATAGCCTACTCGGCGCTGGTCGCCAGCCACTGGCCTATTGGAGGCGGGCTTGGGGAGTCGCGGCTCGAGCCCCGTTGGGTCGGGTCGTGACAGAGTGGTATCAAAGTAGGTTCCACCTTTGGGATCTCAGAGCGTAGCTGGTCTAGCTGTGAGTTTGGTTCGGGTTTCATAGTGGCAATGTTAGGATGTTTCGAGTTCGGCTTTTAGGCCAGAGACTCTAGTGTTGGTGCGATGGCCAACGTATCAATACACCAGGACTCTAATAACCTACCTTTCGACTCGGGACATTCATACACCGGTCGTGGGGACATAATGGTACATGCATCATATAAGACTGGGTTTTTGGGTTTTCTTTGTCCTTCTTCAGTCAGCTCTCCAGATATACTCTTTGACTGTGGTGAATCTTGAATGTATTTCAGGATGCCTCCACGACGACAGCCAGCGAGGGTATCGTAGCAGGATTGTGCTGATGACCCACCCCATGTGGAGGCTGTGGACCAGGGCACAGGATCTGCGGTTGCACCTCCAGGTGGTCTGCCAGTTGAGTCGCCACCTGTCGAGCAGCAAGTTGTGCCGAGAGTGCAGGATGAGGTTGCGCGCAGGCTGAGTGCGCTGCATGAGTTCCAGAGGCAGCGACCTCTGAGGTTTAGGGGTGATCCAGACCCCTAGGCAGCTGATGACTGGCTTGAGGCAGTAATCCGAGTTTTCTGCCTAGTGAGGACACCTCCAGGTCATATGGTGGTCCTAGCGGCGAGCCTTCTGCATGGTTCTGCTGGGCAATGGTGGAGTTTTGTGACACAGTCCCATGACGAGGAGATGCTCACGTGGGCAGAGTTTGAGCGGCTCTTCAGGTAAGAGTTCTATCCGGTGACACTGAGTTCAGTGCGGATCCAGGAGCTTCTGCAGCTTCGACAGGGGATCATAACTGTGTCGGAGTACTCAGCGAGGTTTACAGACCTGTTGTGCTACTCCCTGGACATGGTTCGAGACCCGTTCTTTAGGGCTCAGACCTTCAAGCAGGGCTTACGCAGGGACATCCGAGCAGGTGTGGTTTCCTTGTGCCTGCCCACCTATGCTGGAGTGTTGGAGTGAGTGTTGGTGGTGGAGAGTTTTCTGGCTGAGCAGATTCCCCCTGTTAGTGTTGGGCACTCAAGGGCTGAGACTTTGTCAGTCGGATCGGCATCTGGTAGCCGACGACAGACTCAGGGGTCAGGATGTGGTCGACGTTTCAGGAGGCGATCCCAGGATGGAGGATCCGAGGCTCAGGGCTCGCAGACCAGTTTTGGGCAGCCGCAGGAGAGGTGGTGCTACACTTGAAATGGTCGAGGAAATCTTTCTAGAGATTGTCCGACCCGACGTGCTACTGAGAGGGAGCCGGTTGATGGAACGCCTTGGCAGAGGTAGCGTCTCGAGCAAGGAGGTCCGTAGGGCGGCGGACGTGGCGGCGGAGCTGGTGCAGCGGGAGGCGGTGGTAGGCAGTACCAGTTGCCACCACCCCCACCCCCAGGTGGTCCACGCCAAGCTCAGGGAGCTGGTGGTCGAGGGCGGGGACAGCTGCATGCCCTGGAGGCAGTCGACCCAGAGGCACCGCGGATGGATAGAGGTATGCCTTGTGTCTTTTCTACTTACTGCAGTAGTTTGATAGAAACTGTTTAGTGGTACTCTTTCCTTTTGTTGCTTGCTCGAGTTTTGTTCAGGGTGTTGGTAAGACCATGTGTGGGAGTTTTTCTGCATGCTTCGAATGCGTGAGGTAGATGGATCCTTCCCCCACAGATATGCGTTTTTGTGAAGCAATTAAAACCGTGCAGGCGAGTCAGTGCCGCCCAAAGCGGATAGTATTGAGGTGTGGCGGATGAGTCCCTCTGACTTATATGTTCAGGCATGTGGGTGGACCCTAGGGTGGGCCACACGTGTCTGCGGGGCAACTGATGGTACCTAGTGGGTGAAGACCTGACGACCATGTTAAGGCGGGGTGGTTGTGCTGTCACTAGGACCCGCTGGTGTGTGAGACCCAGTTGAGAGTCCGGTCGATTTCCTTGTACTTAGGGATTTTCGGGGACGAAAAGTTCTAAGGGGGGAGGATGTAGTGACTCGGGTTTTTGGTCCTGTCAGACTTTGGAATATTTCTAGGAATAATTCCAGAGCTAGGCGCGAAGACGGCGTGCGATTCTGAGGCCCAGTGTGCCCGGAATTAATTTTATAAAAATATAAAGTATTTTTCTACTATGCACGTGGAGGGGGTGTGATATCTCCTAAACGGTAGCTCAGAACGGGAATATGAGGGTATGGTTGCGTCCAGAACATGCCGTTTACCCTAGGCGAGGTGTAAACATTGCGAGCGTGGGCCTACGGTGAGAAACGCCACCAGGGGAATTTTCGTAAATAAGTGGCGAAGATAGTGTGCGGGCGTCGGCTCGAATAACTTCTGAACAGAATCTTGGATGGAAAATCCGAGTCCTCTATTGCGTTCATAACGGCACGTTTACCCTAGGGGTGACCTTACTTTTGTTCGCCTCAGGCGTCGGGTCCGAGGCGGGTTTGGCGCCGGCGGGCGGCTGATATAAATATCACCCCCCCCCCTTTATCGTTCCTCTCGGCGTTCTTCGCCGTTCTTCGCTGCCACTCCGCCGAATCGAGCAAACGAAGCGCCCACGAGCTCGGAATTCAGCGACGGACGTTCCAGGAGCGCGCAGCGGAAGCTCTGGAGCGCGGATCTAAGGCAGAACGTCCGTGTTTCACCCGCGAGGTAGGCGGTTTGAGTTTTACAATCCCGGATCCCATTTTTGTGTTGTTTTCCTTCAAAATTTCATAAGGGTTGTATATTTCGGGTCCCGAGCTTTCCAAAACATGTTTTGGATCTGAATTTGGACCACCGGAGTGCTCCCGGGGGCTCCTGGATGTTTTCCAGCGAAAACCCGATTTTCCGGCGATGGCGGGCGGCGGCCATGGTGGAATCCGGCGACGGCGCGGCGGTGGTTTCCGGTCGTGGCGGCGGCGGTACGGCAGAATCCAGCGCTGACGCGGTGGTTTCCGACGAGGCTGGCGGTGGTCCGGCCAGGATTTTCCGGGGGTTCATTAAACACCCGTAACTCGCAAACCGTAACTCCGATTTGCGAGCCGTTTGCGGTGACGCACTCCTTGCATCGAGACGAACCTTTTGAACTCACTTTGAGGGTTTAAGAGTTCGGGATCATGGCCTGGGAGTTAGAAACGTCATATAAAATAATATTATTTTATTATTTTACGACTTCGGGCCGTTGTAACTTCTACCCGGAGCGTCCGATTGACGCGCCGTCAGCGGCGTTGACACCCTGATGGTACGACGGACATTTTGAGATGGTTTCCGGGTGTTGGCCTTGTGAATGGGGTGCGGGCCCCATGAGGCCGGGTTTTGGCATTTGCTGAGAAACGCAGCTTTTGCACCAGGATTCCGATTTTGGCGTATGAATAGTCGATCTTGTGTGTTTTTCCGAGAGGATCGCAATGGTGCGATCCATTCGATGAGTTTCGGAATCCAGGCATGGGCCCCACCTGAGCTGGCCTTTGGTGAATAGTGCATTTTTCACCGGCGGTCCGTTTCGGACGAGCGAGTAGTCGATTCCACTTGTTTTTCCGAGGGGATCACCATGGTGTGATCTGCTCGATGGGTTCCGGGATCCTTGTGTGGTCCCCGCACGAGCTAGCTACGGTGAATAGTGCCTTTTTTACCAGTGCTCCGTTTCTGGCGAGTAAACAGCGTATCCTACGTGTTTTTCTGCGTGGAACGCGATGGTGGCCTCGATTTTGGCTTAGGAGGTGCGCAGTATGGCGTTGTGGCAGGTCGCTTAGGTTAGCGACGTTTGGACCAGCAGTGGTTGAGGGTGCTCCCTTGGTTCGTTCCTACGAGGGTTCGTGTGGCCTCACAACCTTCGTATGGGTTTGTGATCCTCTCGATGGGATGTGTTAACTGTTAGAGTTGTGGCATCCCTCCGGTGGGCCCAGAGTGGATCCTCTAGCATCTTTACCCTGGAACGGGTTCTTTGTATCGCTGTGACCGCTTATTCACAGGCGGCGATCCCATATCTAGTAGGTTAACCCCGTAGGGTTTGTGGCATCATCGGGAATATGATCCCCTACGTGGTGGGTCTTGCCCGTTTGGGTTGTGGCATCGTCGGGTATACGATCCCCTACTCAGCATGAAGTTTATAGAAGGGTTGCGGTATCGTTGGTTATACGATCCCCTACTCAGTGCTTGGTGTCGGTAGGGTTGTGGTATCGTTAGTTATGCGATCCCCTACTCTACGCGTGGTTTCGGTTGGGTTGCGACATCGTCGATTCGATCCCATACATCGCGAGTTATACCAGACAGGGTTCTGGTATCGTCATGACCACCTTTATATGGACGATGCTCCTCTATCTGAGTGTTGAGTTTTTGTCGAGCGCCAGATCGGGTTGTGGTATCCCTCAGCGGATCCTGGGTGTGATCCCCTATCTGTGAGAACTACGTATGCCAGATCGGGTCGTGGTATCCCCCAGCGGATCCTAGGAGTGATCCCCTATCTGTGAGCTATGTATACCGGAGTGGGTCTTGGTATCCCCTAGTGGACCCTAGCGGTGATCCCCTATCCGAGGAGTTTGGTGGTTATGTTGTTTCAGCGATGTTTCCTCAGTGATGTTATCCGACGAGCATGGTCTCTCGGGTGAGCATCTGAGATGTTTGTTTGGGACCTGATGGAGTGTATCTCTCGGATGAGTGTCATCTGGTATGAAAGTGTTCATGTGGTGTACTCTCCTGGTTGGGACAGTTGCTGGTGATGAGGTCGGTACCTCTTGTGGCTTGTGGCGTGAGCTGATTATATCTGGATTGTTCAAGGTGTATGTATGGGCATACACCTGAGCTGAGCTGAGCTGACTAGTTTTGTTTAGACGGGGATGGTCACGAGATGGAGTTTCTCTCTCATCTGGGTTCCCTCTGGCTGGGTTGGGCGGACTCTTGCCTTTTAGTTGCTCCCTTGGGTTTTGGGTTTTTTGGGTGCGTACTGAGTGTGTTTATACTCACCCATGCACGGGCTTTGCCCGCACATGTTTGTGTCTTGTGCAGACCACAGGCCTTTGGACGGAGTCCCAGGAGGATCCGTAGCAGGCAGAGCTTAGTGGGAGAGTTGATTGGGGTGTTTACTGGAGCTGTGCCGAGGGAGCTTTCTGGCGGGTGTTTGTGGCAGTGTTCCCCTTCTTCAGAGCAGGTTGGACGTGCTTTGTAGTTTTCTTTGGTGGGCCCTGTTTATCCCTTTGTACTTTTGATGTTGCACTCTGGTTTGGGATAGATTGTATGCATGCTTTTATTTTTCAGTTTCTATATCTCTGCACTGTTGCATGGAGGTGTTTGTGGGTGTGTGTGTATAGGTACCTTAGGCTAATGCCTCCCATGTGTGTGATAGCCTACTCGGTGCTGGTCGCCAGCCCCTGGCCTATTGGAGGTGGGCTTGGGGTGTCGCGGCTCGAGCCCCGTTGGGTCGGGTTGTGACAAAAAATCTCTAAAGACATAATTTTTTTGATACAACATCCCACTCTATTTCGAAAAAACATTTATGGATGCAACATGATTCATAAAAATGAAATCACATTAAAAACATTTCTAGAACAAAAATTGTAAATGACAGGCTTTCATAAGAAACTTATATCCAAACCTTTGAGTCCAGGATTACTACATAAAATCAACAAAACATCAAACTGAAGTTAATTCATTTAATGAAAAAAAATACATAATATTAAGTATCCAGTTCTTCTAGTATTCTTATATCATCCAAAAAACAAATTCCAACCAACATGGTCCTAACAATCTCCCCCTTTTGGAATTTATTTCCAAACAAGTTTCATAAATCACCTACTCTTTATAACTCATGAAATGTATCACTAATAATAAATTATAAGACTATGTGAGTGAAATCATTATAGTAAATAATAATCATTAGCATCAAAACAATGATGTCTATATGTAGTAGCTTAAGAACTTTTCTTCCTTTAATCATTCAAACATTCCACAGATTCACAACTTATCTCTCCTGTAAATTTTATTTCCTATAAGAACTTTAATAATCTATTATAACAGTTTACACTCTTACATGTTGGGCTCACACCTTACCCCCTTTAAAACACAACCTAAATATATGATTTTTAAAAAAAATTATCACATAACAAAGGATTGATTTATGAAGCATCATTTTTCTCTCCCTTGAAAACATTATCCAATGAATATATGAGAGAGGGGATAGAAACACATACCTCAACATTGGAGAGAAATATTTCAGATTCCCATGTTTAACATCATATTAAAAAATTATGTTATTGGTAATGTTTTTGTGATGTTTTAAAAAAAAATATTGCAGGAACATATTCCATCTTAAGTAAATTTTTCTTCACTTTCTCTTGGATGATGTTATATTTGATATCATAATATATTGAATGCAAATTTTGTACTATATTTCTTGTGAGATTAATAGAACTGTAATTATCACAACCCAAGGTAAGAGGTAACTTCACTTTAATAAGAAGATCTTCCAACTAAATCTTTATCCACAAAATTTTTTTCCATCTTGATTAGTGAAAAAATATTCATCTTCAATCGATATAAGAGTTACCAATTTTTTTAGTATGCCAACTCAAAAAAATGTAACATAAAATAAAAACTCCAAAAGATGTGTATATCCAATCATCTATAATTCTTTATCAATCATCATATGTATATCCAAACAAATCAATTCATTATGATATATCATATTTGATTCCTAAATCTGTTATGCCTCTAATATATATGAGATTTTTATTTCTAGATAAGAGATGAGATTCCATTAGAGAAATATGAAATCATACACATAAGATAACAACATATAAAATATCTGGTCTTGAACCAGTTAGATATAACAGACATCAAATTAGTTTAAAAAATTCTTTAGTATTTACTTTCTTTCCTTCTCCATATTTATAAAACATTGTTCGCATTGAAATTGGTGTAGAAATAGGTTTCCAATTATCCATGGAAAACTACTTCAGAATTTTCCTAGTATACTATTATTGAGGAAAAATATTATTTCCTCTTATTTTTATATTTTAGGCAATGAAAATATTTCATTTCACCCAGCATGGACAATTCAAAAAAATCATCATCTCTTTAGAAAACATTTCACAAGTTCATTCATCATTCCTAGAAAAGATAATATAATCGACATATATAATAAAAATTATAGAAATATACTCAATTTATTTTATCTAGAGATTACTATCCTCTCTCACCCTTTTAAAATTCATCTTTTTTAAGCATTCATCCATGTTAAAATACCAGGATCTTGGATATTTATTTAACCTATAAAAACATTTCTTCAACATGTAACCAAAAATATCATATTTTCTAATCACGTCTCCAAATTGTTGTTAAATATAAACTTCTTAATCAAGATAAACATTGAGAATATCTTATTTACTATCCATTTAAAAAAATAACTTCATTTTTTAGTAATTCTATGAAATATTCTAATTATTTTAACCCATGCCACTAGATTGAAATCCTCATCAAAGTCAATGCCTTCAATCTATGAGTAACCTTTGAAAACCAATATTTCTATGTTTCATATCACATAACCGTATTCTATAAACTTAATTTGGAACACCGAATTTCTACTAATAACATTCTAATAAATATTTTTGGGTATGCGTTCCCAAGTATTATTATTATAAATCTGATCCAACTCATCAATCATAGTATAAATCAATTACTAGTGCTTTAATGCTTTATTAATATATTTTGGATCAAATTATGAATATAAATAATTATGTGAAATAAAATTTTTTGTTCTTATTATTTATCCTTTTTTAGTTGATATCCAATGATATTTTTTAATTCCACGTTATTCCTCTACCATGGATGAGATGTACGAATTTTTTCCTTATCATTGGAAATAGTTGAGTCTTATTCTTCTATCTGTGTGGAATCACCATTTTTGAAATTATTTTCTTGTTTCTCAATAAGAACTCTTTAATCTTCATATTATTCCTTTTCTTCATGTGTTTTTTATACAACATAATCATCTTTTAAAAGAAATATTACATTAACATAATAAACTATCTTCCATGCTTCTTTTTTAAAACGTCTATATCCTCTACCATCTAAAGAAAAGCCAAATAAGATTCCATCTTATCCTATTTGATAAATTTACCTTGTTTTCAACCTTTTTTATTTATGATTTAATAACATCAAATCACCATTTAGTGTTTCTAACTTGGAGTTTCATTATTGAACATTTCATAAAGAGTTATATGTAAACATGGTCTATTGAAAAACTGATTGTGATTGTCAACTTCTATGCATACTTCTTACATCTATAAGAAGTGATAGAGAACATATTCCATCCGCATTATATGATCATACTCCACTAAAATTTGATAATTCCTCTCCACAACACCATTATGTTTTTTTGTATGGTTCTCTAAGATCATGAACGATTTCACATTCATAAATATAACATTTGAATTATTCATTATTGTATTCATCACATTTTTTTGTTCATAACTTTTTCACAGAATATCCACATTCTTTTTTATATCTTCTCATGAAACTTTTAAACATTTTTTTAATATCTAATTTATTTTTCCAATACATAACAAAAGTAATGAGACTAAAATCATCAATAAATGAAATGAAGTAATTATCTTTAATTTTTTTTATTCAGTGACCCATAAATATTATAATAAATTAGTTCTAGGGTATTATTTGAGTGAATTTCAAAATTATTATGTGCATAGTTTGTAATCATTCCATTAAAAAAATTGAACAATAACAATATCTTCTTCTTGTCATATCAGGAATATCACGAACACTATCTCACTTGAATAACATGATCATATTTCTATGATACATAGTCCATAAAAATTTTACACAATAATTGATTTTCATCCATCATACATAAATAACATGAATTCTGAACATCACCAAATTGAAACAATTTTCCCTTTGTACGCTGGCCTCTTACAAAAAAATTTCCATCTTAAACTATTTTCATAACAAAACCATATTTTATAAAAAACATTATTTGTTCAATCTACAAGTTATGAAGCAGTTGATAAGTTTTGTTTCATCCAATCAACCAAAAATACTTCATGGATATTATTTTTTATTCCAAAATAATAGAAAATAAATTACATTTGATTCTGAGATATTCATCATTTCCATACATCACTGTTCCTTCTTTAAAATCGCTCACATTTTTCAACAGCTTCAAGTCTCTTATCATGTGTGAGGAGAACCCACTATTCCACATCCAGGTTCATTGGAATTTGGTAGATTTGACTGTAGTTTCTACAACATGATATTGTTTCTTTCCTTTAACTTCCACCACATCTAGATTTTGTGAATTTTTATAATATTATTGTTTTGTGGGTGGAAGAACAATACAATCTAGGGAAAGATTTAAAGGTTTTTAACATATTTCAAAAATAGTTCCTAGATGTTGGAAACTATTTTCAAATGAAAAATACATTTCCTAGAATTCCTTATTTGAGAGAAATGAATTAAACTCAATTTGTTCATCCTATAAAACATTGAATAATTTTAGTATATTTTATTTAATCAACAATAATTTTTTTTATTCATAAATACTCCATAAATCTAGAAGTATCCATATAAAGAATATTTTCTATTGTAACTTCTATACTGCCAAGAGTTGTAACCTTTTTCTTCAACAACTTTATTTCCTCCCCCTTATAAATATGTTGAGCCCAAAAAAATCATGTTATCACCTAAATATTTCGTAATTAAATCAAATTCTATCCCAAAATTAACAAAATCAAAATTAGTAGTGACCACTTTTTTGGACATTCAAATTTTATTATCTTCTTAGTTTTTTACATTGTTTTTTTGGCCACATACATGATTTTCTCATGTTTCTTCTTCTTAGGAACAAATTTTATGTTATTTTAAACCTTTTAAAATAACTTAATTGATCTTCCTCACATTTACATTTTCCTAAAATTTCACCATCATCAGAGATAGGGTTCTTGAAACACGTAACACCCTATTCATATTTAGAGAAATTTTATTAATCAAGTTCTAACTATTATTCAATTGATATTATCTTTACATAAATATTTTCATTATAATTATTTTCCTTTCAATATTTTTCTTTAAGAAATAAATATGTTATAAAAAATTTTATTTCTATTAAAAACATATTCTTTATTTGTTTTTGAACAATCCTTTTTCAACTTTTTGATTTCTCTTTGAAGGCATTAAATCTATTTGAGACATTATTTAAACACTAATTTCATTTGAAATTATAACTAAGTATTTTATTCATATGAAATACTTCATCCATCACTAGAAAACACATCATTATTAACTTTTGAAAAAACTAATTTTTCTACGGCAACATTTGGGAGATTTTAGGTTTCAAATTCACTTTCCTCATATTCACTATCCTTAGAAAATAAAAATAAAATTTTGGATTTATATAAATTTATATATTTTCTCTTGGGATAATATTTTAATTTTTCATCATTTTTTATGATATTATAGTCCTTATGTCACCTTTATCACTTTGTTCACCATCTTTTCTTCTAGGGTAATTTGAAACAAATTTCTTAATAAATACCCATCCAAAACACAACATAGGTAGATAGCCTTGGTAATTTTATATACCTCTTTTCAAAATTTTAAAAAACATAGGAAATAATACATTTAAATCATTATTATAATCATTTTTGGATTGGGAATCACCAAATTCGGCATCTTTGAGAATCTTCTTATAATTTTATTTTCTTGTAATCATTGATGAAAATTTCTTGATAAACAAATTTTGTTTATTTTTATACCTTTATCCCTTATAATTTTAGATAGAATGAGATTTTCTTTAAGGTTATCTAGAGATAGAGATTCTTTATCCCTATCTTCCAAATATGAAACATTGGAATCAAACTTATTAAAACGAATTCATAAGATATTTTCAAAAAATAGTTGAATCTTCCAGTTTTTCACCAAGGCATCCAATGGTGTTGAAAATTTAATTCACATTTTTAAAGAATTCACCAATATATTCATACTCACCCATTATGAGATCTCCATACATAAAACTCTATATTTGTAAATTTTCTTTCATCCCCTTTGTATTTCCTTAATAATTTTGTCAATATTTTCTAGATAACTCTAGATGTTCTAACTCCATTGACTCTAAGAAATTCAAATTATAAAGTGATGAGAGTAAAAAATTATTTTCCCTTCCATTATTCTATATATTTTTCTTATTTATATATGTGATAAGAATATTTTCAACCAAATGAAGAAATCTATCTATAGAATCTTCACAAACATCATACCAAAGATAAATAAGATATGAAAACATTATAATTTTCATTATTTGATTGTTATTTCCATAAAACCATAAAATACCTATACATCTCACACAATTCAAATTCTCTAAAACAAATTCTCTTCAAAAAAACTAAATAATGTGGTAAAAAATGAAACTTTTCTCTTATACTAATTGAAAAGTCCTAACCTAGATCAATGTAAACACTAATAGGTGAAAGGGTTGAATCAATGATATATTTTTCTTTTATTTTGTCTTTATAGTATATCATCCTTCATCTCCGATTATACATTTATCACATTACTAAAAATAATTCATTCCCACATACATAGGAACACATGTATTAATAGGTTTCTCTAATCAATAAGTGTATTTGTTCATTATCATGGTTTTTAAATAATATAATATAGCACAATCCATTATATAAAAAAATTTTCATAAAAATGTATGAAATACACTTACACATCTATATCACTATGATCAGTACAACAATTCATGTGATTCTTCTATAATGAATTATGTAAATAGTTTTTTGTAATAATTTTATAAAACTTCATCAAATGGTCCAATACATTTCATTATGTTGCTACAAAAAATTCACACTTTTTAAATTCTTCATAAAAAAATTATTCACATTCTAACCCAACAGTAGGTAAGAAATTTTTTTCCAGAATTAATAAAAAAACACAGTAAAATTCTTCAGTCCATGAAACATCATTCTAATTCTTCAGTCCTTAATAAAGTATGTATTTATAGTATGGGAACTACTATGATTATCTTATATCACTCCCTATAATCTTTCGTCTAATTTCTTGGATTGATATGAAATACCTTGAACACAACTTCTTAAAAAACTTCTTTTATCCATAAAACAATTCATGATTTTTTAATCTTGAAACCTTCCTCTTCCAGTTCTATCTCAAAAATTTCAATGTGCTCACTCTATTTTTCATGTGAACCATATTCATTGTATGTTATATTTTGGCCTCTATTTATAGGTTTGCAAGAAGTGAAAATGATGGAATAAGAAAAAAAATTACGACTCACGGAAATTCACCCTATTTAATTAAATTAGAATTTTAATTTCATTTGACTATTTTTAGACACTCATCAACTCTTATTGATTCTTCTCAAACCATCTTCAATATTATCAAAACATCATCTTTATTATAATTTCCAAATGATTCTTCAATCCATTACTATTTTACATTGTGGTCATATTGTTCTAATTGCAAACATGAAAAACAAAGGACTTCCCATTCTGATGCTCGAAACCAACAAAAAATTTTCTACTACAAACATTTTAGAAATATTGATAGACTATAGATCCTATCAATTGTTTGGTATAAATTCCAACATGTTTCCATTATCAATCGAAATCTATATATGTTCAATAATATTTTGTACCAATAGACCAATGTCTAAGGATATTCACAATATGATGACTTATTAGTCTCATAAATCGTCTGATGTATTGATATCTACCAAACATATAATTTATTGGTGTAATGGTATGTCCAATTGGTCTTGAACCACTTAAAAAATTACAATTATAGCTAATTAAATTATTTGTATCATATGAAAATGGTTGACTACATTGTTGTATATCATCTGATTGATTGGTCTCTAAAGAAGCTATGATTCATTAGTTCCAACAACTCAAATGAATGATTGGTGTCAACTGATTATCTTCGATACCACACTAAGAAACTCTGATTCATTTGAGACAATATGGATAGTTCGATGTTCTACCATTAATGGGATTCTTCATTATATTTTTTATTTGGGACAATCATTCATTTAATAAATCGGTGTTAGAAACTGTTAGATTGATCGCTAGTACAACTTTTCCATTGAACGAGTATCAACAGTAACTTCATTAATTATGAAATATAGAAACTAATGTTTCATACAATATATTGGTTCGCCTGAGGAATCATCCCTTCTACTAGATTCGTCAATTAGTAATTTTTTAACTCCTATGGCTTAAAAAAATTCAAATTCTTGGATTCCAAAAAATGAATGCATATAATGCTTCTTGGTTTGATGATATGCATTTGGAAACCTTCAACTTGATAAAAACACCAGAGACTCTAATTTCTCTTTTCTTCCACAAAAACTTTCTTGTATCATGACTTCTCCTTTATTATTATAACATTGATATTTGAAAAGAATATTCTAACTTTGTATCGATTTTATAAACCATTGTTTCCCAATGATTGGATCACATGTTTTGGTCAACCTATGATGTTGAGAACTTTTTTCATAACAATGCATCATCAATTTTTTTATCAAAAACCTCAAAAGAAATTATGAATTGAAGACAAAATCCCACTCCATTTCGAAACAATTATACTGATCACAATATGAGTCTGAAAAACAATCAACCAGAAAAAATTTCCATAAATAAAAACAGTAAATGATGGACTTTATTAAGAAACTTAAATCTAATCATCTATGTCCATAATTACTAAGTTCCATCACTAGAACATCAATGTGATGAGAATTCATGTTATGATAGCAAAATAAAAAAAATTATCATCATTGTCATACTTACAGCATTCAAAAAACAACTTCCATCCAACTTCATCCCAATATATAAAAGGGCACATTATTCATGTATTAAATAGATTATTCAATATATTTGGAATGATTTATACATGCAATGATGAGGTGTGGCCTAGTTAATGATAGACTATCGATGCATAGATAGGTCTCATGAGACATATCAGTTGACCAAACCCTATAATTTTATACCTAGAAGTTTTGAACTATCTTGTGAAAGGTATTGACTGTAGACTAATACATGGAAAAAACTAATTAGTTTGTAACAAAATGTTTTAAATAGTTTTGTAAATGGTTTTAAAGGTAGGAGAATCCTATTCCTTAGACATGACATTCAATATTTATGAATTTCCTTCATTATGAATTCAGTTATTTTTATCCATGATATTTTCACAATGATATTATCTTTTGAAACATATTATTCTAAGTGTATTGATTAATTATAAATTTCTTCCAATAATTTACCTCTACATATAGATTATTATATATCAATGTATGAGATTTAGTGTATTGATTAAATTTCATGTTTTTCTATTATTTATCATGTCATTGATTATTTTAGATAATTACTTAATTTTTGATTGTGTTCAAGTATTTACCTTGATATATTTTCCATTACTTATTGATGATGCTTGATTTATTCATGCTTGTTTTTTTGTACTTAACCCGTGCTGAGAATTTGAGATCATCCTTATTTTGTTTACTTTAACTATAATATGAATAAAATATATTTGAATGATTTCTCAAGGATTTATATCATTTACTTTTATTATGTTTTATGTTTTATTTTCTTGACTCAAAGTGAAATGGGAATCAAGTATGTATATGATTCTCTAGAACTACTAAACTGATTAGTTATTTGGAATTTTATTTCTTGTATATATGTCAATGTAATAAATTATGGCATCAACATTAAGATATGGGGTCAGGGTCATTACATTAAAACTATATAGGATATGCGGAGATCATGTTCAATGGATTTCTATGTATGTTAGGATCAACGCCATCCCATATAAATGTTCTCATGTAACAATAATTTTTGTTCTAGCAATCAAATTGCACCTTATGATCCTTTTTATGGGAAGAGGTGTCAGACTAAAACATGTTAGTATGAAGTTATAGATAAGAAGATGATGTATCCTGATCTTATCTAAAAGATGACTTAAAAGGTTCAAACTATTCAACATCATATGAAATCCACACAATGTTGATAGAAAAGATATGTAGTGAAACGTCAATGAGACTAGGAGTTTGAGGTCTGAGATCGGTTTTCTCTACATATATCACCATGAAATAAATACCATGGGGTTTGGGAAGAAGGAAAAGCATAGTCCAAGACATATCAACCCCTTAAATATCCTTGACCACATTGGAGTAGTAGCTAATTGACTAGAATTCCCACCAAACCTATCTCATGTACATGATTTGTTCCATGTATATCTCTTAAGGATGTACATACGAGACCCCTAAAAAGAACTAAATTTAAAGGTGTCACTATTAGAGAATGATATTTCATATGAGGAGCGGCAGGTGAATATATAATATCACAGAGATAAATATCTATGACATAGGACAACCCAACAAGTCGGAGTGATATAGAAGAAACCCATGTTCGATGAAGCAACATAGGAACCCGAAGAGGTGATGAAACAAAAGTACACTCATTTACTTATTTCACCAATGAAATTTATAGGGTAAACTTTTTTATGGTGGGAATAATTTAATTACCTAACCACATTTTATTTTATATTTTTTTGAAAAACCCACTTTAAGGGTATGTGGTTACCTACAGAACTATTCATCTAGTATCAAGACACACCCCCCCACAATACAAAAATAATAGAGTTCCAGATTCAAAAAATAAAACAGCATTGAACCCCATGTCTCCTGATTCAAAATTCAAAAGAAGCCACCATCACACTGCAAATCCACGTCCATCCCCGATCATGTCTCTGATATCCCACCACCGAAAAAACAAGTTCAATAATTTAAATCCAAAAGCATTCAGACCATCATCACGGTAATGTCACTAATGCCTCGATATGCACAGTCACATTTTCGCCACCACAAAACCTCTTGGTTTCCAAGAACCCCATCATCGTCGTCGTAGAGCATCGCCATTCATATTCGGTGGTAAAAATAAATACCAACATCGTCATTGAGAAACACCATCAGAGATCATCATCGCTGAGGGAGAAGTCATCATCGTCACTGCCAAGAACAGAAACCTGTCGTCGATGTTGTAGTCGATGTCATTGAGCCATCGAAGATGTCAGAAGCATATGAAAAAAAGAGACACCATGGGTAGATCACCCTGAAAAACCAGATGCCTCAGCACCCAACCAACAAAATTCCAGTGCCGACCGCCATCAGAACCCACCATCACGGTCGTGAACCAAAAAAAAACCAGTGACCTACCCAAGGAACCAATCACCGCAAACTGAAAACACACACCACTGATAACCACCAAGAAACACTGACACAACACCAAAGAAGAAGAAAATAATCCAAGGTATGGAACCCTAAAAAACATAAAAGATAGAGAAATACAATCAAAAAACAACATTACGAGGGGATGAAACCCAAGAGAGAAATCGAGGGTTGAACCACTAAAAGAATAAGAAAATATATGTCGAGAGGAAGAAAGGGTCCCAAACTGTAGGATCGTACCCTATGAATCCCATCTATCAATAATTCAAATGGAGATAGAATATTTAGTATTTTACCTTGACCAATCCCAAGATGATATTCATTAAAAAATATTGGGAAAATCAATCATGGGACAGGTTCAAACACATCGACATCACATCCCAAACCAGGTTCACCGAACTACCCCAGAAAAATATCACCTTGGAACACCCCACCATTTTGGATTTGAATATTGTAATAATGGTAAATGTATTTATACACTAACTAAATGAATTTGTATATTTATATAAAATAGTTAATGTATATATATATCTTATTTATTTATAACGGTTAAATAATAAAGTTTGATAAAAATTAGATTTTAATACAATTAAAGGCAAATTCTATTTTTTAGAAATATATAGTTTCAATCAAGATACTGTTTTTGATGAATTCAATATTTTTTGAAAAAATTTTATTTATAAAAAACATTTATTGAATTTAAGTGATAATATAATAGTTACAAGGTTCTAAATACTATTATTTTTAAAAAAATTAAGTATTTTTTATATAGAGGGATATTTTCTTTTAAATTCTAAATTATCATATTTATAGAATAATTTTGATAAAATAATTTTTTTAAATAATCACATCACAATTATCCAATAGTGGATATTTCATTATTTTCTAAGAAAATTGAATTTTTGAGTAACAAATAAATATAATATAATTATATGTATGTATTATGACATTATAATCTCTAAAAAGTGGTTTTGAAATACCATAAGTAGTATCCATAACTAAAATTATGATTCCTACATAAAATAATATGTTATTTATGTAATTTAATTAATTTTAAACCCCCTTAATGAATCCTCCATAAGATATATTATATTTTATGTCATTAAAATCAATTTTTTATAAACATGACCCACACCCACATCACAAAGGAAATTATTTTAAGCATTTTTGTTCCTATGCATGTAAAATAATTAAATACATTCTTATTTTGAAAAAATCATTAGAAAACCCCATGGGATGGTTTTTTGGATAAATTTTTCATATAGAATCCAAAACCTTAGTTTATAAATTATTGATGAATTATCCTATATTTTTTTATAAAAATGCACCCATCCCCCTGTTACTCTTCACTAAAAACCATCGAAGCATGATATTACTATGAAGTTACCTCTTTATAGACCCGAAGGGTGTTCCAAATCTCTTAATAATATCTTAAAAATGATTTATAATTTCCCTATCAATGTAAGGGATCCTCTCCTTCTAATATTTATTAAAGAACCATATTTATATTATGCCTTTGGGTTTAAATTTTTTTATGTTAGGATATGTTTTTACACATACCACTTTTTATACTTATGATTTTTATGTAATTAGAGACCCCATTCACTCTCATTTCACCCTTCATGAATCTTTATGTACCCCCATTATTAAATCCAAATTATCCTATGATTTGCTTCTCCAAACATTAGTATAGTGAATACCCATCCCCATTTACACTATAGGGTATTCACCTCATTGTACTTATCCTTTATTTATTAGAGACATTCATGTATATTTCCCAAACTCCTTAATAATTGTATTAAAAATGATTAAATGCATAGTTATGTTGTATGATAAATGGGGAACACTTATTCAAGTACATGATATGAATGTGATGGTGGGACTAAAATTATATAGCCCTCAAATGCATTTTGTAATGTTTTTATCAAATTATATTGTTCCCACATTCCTACGTTTTATGCTTATGGTTTCATATTTTATGTTGTTCCCACATTCCTACATTGCCTTTAAGTTATAATATTATACCATGATTCAATGATCATGCTTATGATTATCACCCCTTTTATGACACCTTGATATACCTATTGACTAATATGCATTACATATATATTACTATTATTTGATTAATTACTTATTGATATTTATAGCACACCCATTTCTAATGTTCATTCCCTTATTATCACATGTCTTTTTAGAAGAGCAATGTAATATAAGGGAATCTTTTAGAGTTTAAGTTTATGTCGTTGTTTTTATATTGAAAGTTGGCATACTATGTGCCTAATTACCCAAATAAACTAGAATCCAAGATCTTCTAGAGATGTATTAAGTGTATCCTTTTTTAACAAATCATGAAATAAAGTCTATTAAAGATATGTGTTATCATAGAAAGAATAAAGTATAATAAATAAAAAGATCATGTTTTTAAATACAGGTTAAAATGATAAAATAAGGAAAATTATGTGAGATTAATATTAATTTGAAACGTTTCCTAATATTTGTAAAGTGTTTGATTTTGGTTTTCTATGGATTTGATAATTCTTATTCAAGTATTAAATGGTGGTAGGACACAACAACTCAAGATCATGATGCTATGAAACTCAAATTATTTATGAACTAAATGAAGAACATGTTTGTTTACCATACAATAAAGATGGAAATTCCTCTTATTCTCAACAACACATTTTATAAAGGTCCATGAGATACATCTAATGGACTCTTTACTTCATGGTGTTCCAATGGAATTTTAATACCTTTTTAACAAAATGAATAGGGATAATGATAGAATTATATGAGACATGATAAAATAATATTACACCAAAAACATAATGGATTACACATCTTTGTACTAGCCTTGGGGACACTACTGATAATTTCATGCATTTACTTATAAATTAATAACATATGATTAAATAATAGGGAATTATTTGTCTTGTATTGTTTTACTATATCATTAAACATCTCACCATACTTTTCTTCTCTGAATCATTTCATCATATGAATGGTATATGAACAATGATAAATTTATCTTGTATATTCTGAGACGATAACACTTTACACTTGACTTACATTCATTAATCATAAAAAACTATTTTAATCATTGTGTATTATTAATATAAATTATTCGTTTGTGATGTAGGTACATCATAATCTATGTTTTGATATGGCATATTTAATGAAATATCACCATATCATGCCTTATGATATGAAAATATAGATATGATAGAATTTAATATCCCTATATAATACACTATGATATAGGAAAACATGTATCATATTCAAATTATGCTTTATGAAATATCTCCATCAATCTGAAACTATAATTAAAACATTATTGTCTTTGTTCCGTTACACTTTATATTTTATTATATACAACTACATATAAAATAAAATTTAAAACACCTCTAGGATATCTTTTAAAAAATATAGGAAATGCATAATCAAATTCGTTGTATATTATGTCATACGTAATACCTTGTGAAAAAACCATCCAAAACTCCATTTTAAAAAACTCTAAAATATTTTCGAGTGGCACCTTGAGTTTTTAAAATTAATTCGTTATTTTTTAAACCATCAATTCTGACCCTATAGGATATATATATCTGAAAACAAATAAAAATTATGAAATTTATAAATATAAATTAGGTGAAAATTCAGAAAAAATAATTGGATCTACTATGGCTATAAAGGTATATAGATTGATCTCTATTAAACACATGTATATATATATATGTATTCCTACAAACTATATCATATACAAGAATTTATTTTAATATGATGCCTTTTTTCATGACATTGATTAACCACATGACATAGAGTATGTAAATTTTGTATAGTTACTCATTTATTCTAAATTATTGGAGAATTGTATGACCAAATATATTGTAACAATCCACATTATTATGAATCAGTAATTTCCAAGAGAATTCTAATTTTGAGTATCTGGGTTGGGACACATCTAGGAGTTGTTTTGGATGTATTTAATTGTTCGAGATGTATATTAGTAGCTTAGTTAATGTTTGAAATAGGGTAGAGTTTCATCAAAGGGTTGGAGACACCACTTGGTAGTAGTTGTTGATTGAAAGGGTACTCGGTGAGACCCAGGTGGTTAAAAATTCTATTTGAAACTATAGAGTTCCCAGTACCCAATGGTGTCACATACCTGGTGTTTTTCCATCATAGTACATCTGGTAAAAAGTGGATCTGAACTTGGTACCAGGTGGGGTTTTGATAAGTTTATAAAAATGAGGTAAAAATAACTCATTTTATAGTTTTTCACTCCCAAAAATATATGGGAAAGGCATATTGAAAGTGGTCCATTTGGTCATCCTCTCCCCTCCTTATTTCTCCCCTGAAACCACCTTGTTGGAGGTTGGTTTGTGGGTGTTTTTTGTGGAATTTTAGTGGTATTTTTTCTCCCATATTATTTTTTCTTATTCATAGAATTACATTGATTTTATGTGTTTTTTATTATGATTTTAATTAATATTTCATCAGTGGATAGTCTAATTATATATGGACTATGGATATTTTTATTATATCAGATAGAGGATATTGTGGAGTGATGAACACACATCATCTCTCACTGTTTTGATTGAGGTATATCATACACCAAATTTATTTTGTATTTTTATTAAAATTGGAATAAAAATATATATATATGGGTGTCAGTTGTTAGTTATATTATTCATATAGGTTTTGGGGGTATGTCATATACCTTTTATAGGTTATCAATAGTGGGTTTTCTAAGTAGAAACCAATCAGTGATATTTCATAGCTTATGCCCCTTATTTATAAATAGATAAATTAATTATAAATTCTTATAATTATTATTTAAGTATTTGGGTATGATTTTGGGGATCATGAAATAGTGGGGTATTGGTGTATCATATCACGATCATGGGCATGAATGGGTGGTTTATGGCTAGATGAGTTTAAATTTTGTAGTGAGGTAGGTAGTCCCTGTGAAAATTTACCATAGTTGTGTTTATGTATGATTATGCATTTCTACATGGGGATTTAGGTTCAGTTAAATTAGATCAATACAATGAGATATATTAATCGATAAATAAGTTGGATTAATACTTTTAATATTACAAATAGTTCTCTATTATATGTTAAGTGCATATTAATAACTCAATCACTTCATCTCTAGGGGAGGACCCTAGTTGTTTTCTTGAGTGTCCTAATATAGATATTGGTCTCAGAATGAGTTCTGATACTCTATGTTGGATCTCTTGAGTTTGGTATGGAATGACTGGTGATCTTATTCATGTAGGTGAGAGGATAGATTTCTATTCATCTCTTTTATTGTTAGGAACACTCCCATTGATGGTGGAAAGATGTTTTCATGCCTACAGTGAGTGTGATAATTCATTTTGGGATTGGTATTGTGTAATGGTATGGGTTTCCTCTATATGAAAGGATTGATAGATCTCCTATGGTAAATTTAAGATGGGACCCATGTGTGGGTTATATGAATAGTATTCATATGGCATGGGAATGGGTTGCTAAGTTGTATTTTGAGTTCTTTGATTGGGATGGACCTTGTTGTCATGGCTAAGATAGTGATGTGGGAATTATAATAGAGTTCAACAAGCCCTTCATATCTAGGGAAAGGTAAGGGATTTCAGTTGTGATATTTTTTTGGTATGTTGGATATAGATTAGTATCAATGGGAAGACATCGTGTTAGGTAAAAAAAACTTAATGGATTTTCCTTTGAATGATATGGGTACACCAATGGGTTCACCATATTCTCCCAATGTGATAGAGTCTTCATTTGGTAGGTTATCCTGTGAGTATGGATCGACAATAATATGTTTCATTAAGATCAATGATATTTAATGTATAAGAAGTCTTAGTTTTGTGAGTTGGATTAAGAGATTCATCAGTTCTATGACCTCCTAGTTGAGGGCTTGGAATTGTGGATGTGAGTCTATAATGGATTGGGTCACCCAATCTCTATGATTTCATATATATATATATATCATTATCCATGGGAATTACCATGAGGTTGTTCTTTATCTTTTTCATGATGTTTCATATATTGTTTCCTCCTTTGGATATTTAGTTTTTATATGTGATTATCTATAAGACCTAACATTAAGTGGTAGTTCAACTTGTGTGATATGATGGATATGTTATATCTATCCTCAATATCTGGTTTTTTTTATATGATTTCCCATGGTAAGTACCTCATATTCATGATTTATCCCATGTGATAGGTTAACTTTTTTATTTATATCCTCATGAACTTATTTGGATAGATTTCACTATCTTTTATGAGGAACTTTCCAATTTGTTTTGGTATCATTAAGAGAGGATAGAAAATCACTTTGTATACTTACAGATTGATATATTTTTTCTATTCCTTGGGTTGGATTCCTATGTTCCTAGTGTAAAGATTCATTTAGACTTTTTATTATGTGATTTCTACGGCATTAGACTATGATAGATATGGTCATTATATGTGATCAAACTTGGTATGATCAAGTGTCATGGTGGACCAGTTGGCACATGATGACCTGGCATGTATGATTGTATGAATTGAGTGATTATGATTATTTATTTTCCTTTTTCATACACATATATATGATCTTTTATATTAGTAAAACATGGTGAGACCCTATTGAGTTTATTTCTCACACCCTAAATGGTCACCTTGTTTCACATGGATAACATCATGATAACTTTAATTTCATATTTTTTATAGTGTATTGGGATAGAGAAACGTGGAAAAGATCTAGATATGAATTTCATTGAGTATTTATATTGATAGTATTTATTATTTTATATTTATTATTTTTTTTATTTGTACATGTGATCATGTTAGTGAGTGATCAATTATAATGTGTGACTATTTATCTATTTTTTATAATATTGATGTGTGTTTATTTGATATGGTTTTGTTTTGATGTAATTTCATATAAAACTTCTATGATAATATATTATGGAAGATTTTTAATTATATTTTATTATTGAAGGACATGATACTAAGATCATACTATAATTAATTTTAATCATAAAATATTTTTATTAGTCAGAATAATCTAGCATATATGGAGGCATGACTAATTTCATGTTCTGACCCCAACATGGCTGTTGTTCGAGAAGTATAAGATAATGAATTAAAACAAGGAATTAAAGCGTTTTTTATTTTTTTTTACTGTTTTAGGACATAGAATGTGGAGATACTAATGTTTCAGAGCTTGTGATAGACTTTGGCATGGTTCTTCATGAACACCTATATGGTGAAATGTTTAAGTTACTAGGGTTATAATATTGTTATTTTTTGTTTTCACTATTAGAGTTATGATATTTCTTTTCAAACATGATTTTGTGATGTGAGTTTGTTATTTTGGTTCCATTTCTCAAGGTCCATAGAAACAACAGGAATATTTACATGCATCTTATATAACATATTAGATTCATATAACATTCATGTACTTGTGTGGGACTAATCACTAGTTTTGATAGAGGGTTCACTTGTTTAGAGTGTTTATAATGACTAATATGGTGTTTTCATAAATAAATTATTAGTGAAATCATACTCATATGTTCCACAGTTCTTTCAATGATAATTTATGTGTATCTTTTCATGATACATCATCATATTATTATTATAAACTTCCCATAAGTAGGTGGTGTATGAAAACCCTTAGCGAGCAGGTGTAGGAATTTGATGGATTTGTGATACTTTGATATAGGTATGTTATGAAGAAGATGTGGTTAAAAATGGTAATTGGTTTACATTATGAGTTGGATACCATTGAGATGGTATAAATAGTAATGTTGGATTCCCTATGTTATTGGGATGTAAATTTATTAGAGCACTTGTGTTGTAGTGGTTATATTATGATAGTGGGGTCAATTTAATGATTAAGCATTTTGATTTTAAGTGGATTGTTTATTAGTATTCTGAGATGTGTCAATAGATGGTTGGATCTTGGTTGGGTAGAGTGTGGGTAGATTCTATTCGTTTTTAGGGTTAATCTTATGTAATATGTTATCTGTGATCATGTGTTGAACCTTGTAATATGTTAGAAGACTTAAATATATTGGGAATAGAATAACCGAGAGTTCTTCTATGCTAGTTGTTTGACATGCTATAGATGCACTTGAGGTTTATTAGGCACATGATACTTGGATTAGTGCTACATGACTCATTGAATAATGAGTTTGACAAAAAAGTAAAAACATAATAATGTATAACATTTATTTTGGATGAGAAACAATGAGAGTGTTCTATATATAGTTCAATCATTCCTTGTAAAATTTGATTGAGTGTTTGAGGTACCTCACATGAAGGGTATTAAGGCATAATATTAAATTTATATTGGTAACATGCATTCAATTTTCATGATTTTGGGACCATTAAATGGATCATGTGCTAAATTATTTTAAAATATTATGGGTTTTGAAACCCAAGAGATTCTAAAATTTAGAATGTTGCATCATACCCCATAGTCCCTAAATATTTAGAGACTTGTTTTATGACTCTAATGGGTGTTCGTAAAAGGTAACCCTTTGGGAGAGAAGTTCGATTAAATTGGTGATATGGTTGAGGGAATGTTTATCTAGCTTTTAGATGTTATTCGTGGAAAACTGGTGTGTTTGAATTATTATCAGTCATTACACCAAGAGTTTTTAAATTTCACTCCATGGATTAATAGGGGTTTTCTATAATGGGATTAACAAGGCTCAGGAATTGTGATATAAATGCCATTTTGTATCCTACCAGGCATAGTTCGTGGGAGGTGGTGGTATATGGAAATTACAAGGGTGAGTAGTGAACCAATTAATTTTTCAAGGTTTTAATACTCGTTTCAAGTGAGTAATGGTGAAATTTTTGAGTGATGTTCTAGGTATGTTTTGAATGGGTTATGATCATTGTTTCTTATCAGAACTCAGGTTTGAGTAGGTTAGACACATATAATCATTAAATTAGATAATGGATGTGGTGTGGGACTTGGAAATTTGGTGCTTTGGTTACGAAGGATGAAGATAAGGATACTCTTATAGTGTGGTGAATCTTATCATAACTTCATTTATTATCCTATTATTAAAAGGATCACCTTATAGTGAAATCAGTAGCTGGGTGGTTGTGGTATTACAAGAGGTACCAGGGTGCAGGTTGAAAAATCATATTCGGCCAATTAGTAAATACTATAATTGGAATTAATTTTTTGTTCTTTAGTAGATTGAGTGACTTATGAGGATAACTCAGATAGAAATATGATTTCTTATCCAAAATATACTTAGATCAGGAGTGAATCAATGCACATATAGAGTATGATGGATGATTCATGGGGTTGGGGATTCAGCCATGGAATTACAAAAAAATGTTGAGTTTGGACATTGGTGTGGGTATATGAGAATCTCATTATGAATTTGGTAGTAAATTCATTGTGATCAAGAGGACTTTATGGTGTTTTAGTTGGGGAGGCGATGTATATTTGAGAGAAGTTAGTTAATGGATGACCCATTGGAGTTAACATGTTTAATTGGATGTGGTGATATTAAAATAGATTCTTATGCATTGTATTATGTATGATAAATTTTTTTATGGAACAGACTAAATATGTTTATAGAAATACTAGTCTATCTATGTTCTATACATAGGATATTGAGCTTCATCTAATTCAATAAAAAATTGAGAATGAGGACGGGAATGATATTTTCACTGATGATATAGTGATTTGGATATGTTATTGGATGCTTCCTAGGTATGGGAATCCATATGCTGGGGATTTTTTAATGACCCACATCATTATAGATCAGTAATTTTATAGAGGGATTGGGGGGATCATTCATTCAGAGTATTATGGAAGGAATAGCTGGATTAGGCCACAAGGTGACATGTGATACATCTATTCATCTCATGTATGGTTAAGAACATCCACATTAAATGTGATTTTTGGTACATTTGTATGTGTTAGAACGATATGTTCTTTTATTCTTGGTATAGTTTTAATGATGATATTTTACACTAGATGTGTAATAACACGGATTTTTACATGTAAGATTTCAAAATATTTCTATGAATATTTTTAGATTCAGAAACTAAGATGGAATAAGATTTTGAGGCTTAATGATTGTGGTATTGAAATTAAAAAAATATTAGATAATTTAATATCACACAGTCATAATTTTTCTAAATTAATTTTATAACTCCCATATAGAGTCTCCAATTAGAAATCATACACCATAGTTGAGTCTGGAGCATGTGTTTTACTCTAGGTGGGACATTGTATTTTTCATTATCTAGAGTTTGGCTTATGTGCCATTGTGGGAGAAAGAATTAATTAAATAAATTATTATTTATTTAATTGTTTAATTTAAAGAAAAAAATATTAAACATTCATATATATATGTGGTTATGCACAAATTTTAGGGTCATCTGTATAACACTGAGATTTTAGAGGATCCATTGGAGCAAATATATTGGATAAGCAACAACTAGATAATGGATTGATGATTGGTGTGTATAAAATTTGTGGATATCTCCAATGTTGAATTCAAAAAACCATTATTCACCAATGATTCAACCAAACACGAGGAAGAAATTTTTTTCTTTAATCCTAATCAATAATTTACATCAACATGAATTAATTCCACTTAAATTTTTGATGAATCACTCTTCATTGGTTTTTCAATGATTTATTTTATCTTCCTAAATCTTGGAATTTTAGATTTATTTATAATCGTTGATTATTATTTGTTTGATAACTATGTTTGTTGAGTTCCATCAATGATGTCCAAATGAACATGGTCGTCAATCACGGATCACTTTTTCTTATGTATCGTTCTCCCTATATTCATTTCATTATTTATCAGAAATTGATTGACCGACAATTAGACAATATTTAGGAATACCAATTGTTGTATGTTCATTAATTGGCATAAATGGTCACAATCATGTGTTCAGATTTTCCTTTTATATATGTGTTAATTGTGATGCAATGATAAAGGGCTCTCGACATTGGATAATGTATCAGCAGATTGTGATCCTTATTAAGTAGATATCTCTGGAGGAATAGAGATTAATGCTTCTAAAAATGAGTGGCTAGAATCTAGCCACCAATGAAGATGGTGTTTGGTGCTGGTGTGGATGGTTGGATTCTCATAACCTAGGATTTGTGGTCTCTACTGATGGATATGATGAATGGATTTCCAGTGAAGAAAGGCTGGAATATAATTTCTAGCTATCTATGTTAGGTAGTGTCTTATTATTTCTAATAATAATAACATGAAATATTTATTATTATAATTATAGAAACTAAATAATATGAAAAAGGGAGTGAAGGATCACATGGACACCCTAGTGTAAGCCTCTTTTATGTGTGTTTGAGGGAATGTGTGGAATCCATCCATGAAACCCTCCCTACGCACATATATTAATATATATTATATTAATAATAATGATAATATTATCGATGTTATTATTATAATGATTTTTTTAATTAGGATAAAGGGAATTTTTGGAGGAGCATGGAGAGGTAGAGGAGGACTTGTACACACCTCCAACAAAGGGAGTCCCTTCCCCTTATAAGTAAAGATAATTATATAAAAATAAAAATACCAATTATTATTATTATTATTATTATTGTCGAACCTTGTTTCTGTAATATCTTTTTCTTACTATGTTGGATTGATGGACTGTATGAGGAACCAAGACCCTGACATTAAGGTAACTAATTGAAGAAAAAAATTGGGTACATTTTTTTGACTCATATATTGGTCCCTTGAAGAACCATTCATCTAACAAACAATGAAATTCATTTTTTTATTCAGCGAGAGTCTGATTTAGAAAAAAATATATACTACCCCATGTTTTTTCCATGAGGATCACAATAGCTTGATCCATTTTTTCATTTAGGTCCATTTACTATGATATATTATTTGTATTATGTTTTATCTCATCATACTGATGATGAACCTCATGAGTTCATCTGGATTTTGGAAAGACATGTCATGTACTCTGGGAGTACACTAAAATACACATGGGTACATGTGATGGAACATTACCTACATATGGATAGGTACCTAGTCATGTCTATGTTCCCAAATATGCATATGGGCATAGCTTGAAGTACACTGTCATGACCAGCTGTACACAGATAGGCCTCAAGTGGTCGAGATATGCCATCTGCCACATGTACACAATGTGTATGATGACATGACTTCTGATACATGTCTGTAAGAGAACATTATTAAGTGATGATGTAGGGTCACACATTTTTTTTGACCCCGATACATACCTTTTACGTCCCTCTATAAATTCATCCTCTCGTATCTCATTCATTTGGGATCATATTTTATCATGCGAGTAGCTGACCCTCGGTAGTTTTCCATGTAGAATGTGTTGGTGACCTTATTTCTGACTTATGAGATATGATGTGAGGTTTTTGGATTGGTACATTTGTTTATTTGAAGCTCAATGATGATAGTTATTGGGTATGATCGTCAGAGAGACTCTGGAGTCCATACTCCCTGGTTGCGCCAGAGTACGGGTTACCCATACTCTTCTTACAGAGAGGATCATTAATCCTATCACACTGGGGCATGTGTTCTATATATATAGTGTTAGTACTACCCTATATCAACAAGTCACAGGTTACCCATATTATTTATATAGATAGATTCAGTACTCGTCATTACTATAGATGTTTCGGGTTCACTATCTATAAGAGTTTTACTCTTCCATCTTCGTGCTTCGATGATGTGCAGTTCCTCCATGTGAGTTACTAATCCATCAGTTACAGAGTATAGTTTTGGGTTGTGGAACCCCCCACTAATATTTTGGTTACGTTACTCAATTTAAATGTTTTAGAGTTTTGGATATAAAATTTTTATTGTGTGGTGCATAGGAGTGGGACCCTTCATGTGGTTTCTTATGTGGTTTCACATGATGTTGGGCATAAAAGATGGACGTTTGGAACTACAGGACGACTCATCATTCTTAGCTAGGTTTTAGAGATATAGATCCTATTTATATATCATTTGGGATTATTTTTTATCATATCTAGGTTATGGATATTTTGGGTTATCATTGTGGTTTTTGTCTCATATTCTGATTGGTATGCCTTCATTCAAAAGAGATGGCCATTATATCTCTTGATGCATTGTGCTTGTGATTTAGGGGTTTCTTATTGGGTTAGTATATACTAACCACAACATGGTATTTTCTTATATTTATTGTGTCTTATTTAGATTACATATATATTAGTAGTGAATATGGTGGCTCTGGTATTAGGGGTTCTTAGAAGAACGTGGTGACGTTGACCATGTTTGGTGGTCAGACTCTAGGATCATCAGTTGGGATCTCCCCTGATCTACTCTTTATAATTATTATCAGTTCATTTTCAATATTTATTTTTGATTTGGAAATTATTTTTTCCATTTTTTTATTTTTGTTATGATTTTGTACTCTGTTGTATTTCCTAGAGGTTATTTCATTCATGTTTATATTCAAGATGTCACTATATTGTATTCCCTGGAAATTTTTCGTTAATATGGTTGGGTGTGTGTAAAATAAAATTAGTAAAAGGTCTCCCATTTAATTATTTATTTATTGGTTCTTGGCACCAACTGAAACCCTATTGGCATCGGGCTTGGGGTTGGGACAACTCGTCCTTCTACTAGCTATGTGGTCCCCAGTAGGTCGATTCATTATGGAGTGATATTAGAGGAGTTTCATTAGTTGGGATGGTGTATATATTTTTACCCTTAAATGGATTGGTTGGTACATAGGGTAGTGTTTTCAATGTGTCTAATTGAATCTCTTGGTCCAAATAACCTGGTGTTGGGGGAGTATATGTCATATCTATTCACTAGAACTCTAACGAGCTTCTTATCGATTCATCATACTGAGACATCTGTTGTAGGGAGTCCAATGGTAAATGAATCATATAGGATTGATTATCTTGACTTTAAATTCCTTATTTATTCATCTCTAAAGATATTATATTTGACCATGCTCTGTATTAATAACATTCAAGATGTCTCTAGGATGACATCCAAATTGGATTTTTAGACAGTTTCATGATGAAAACTAGTTAGTCAATGTGGTATAAACTCAATGAATTGCACATGATGATTTTCCAAAAGGTGATCATTGATCATTGATACCACCATTTGAGATGTTCATAGACCCTCATTGAGTGGTATGGGAAGATAATCATCTTCATGTTGAGTAGTGGATGGATCTAGTAGGACATATCAATGGTATGAACAATCTTAGAATGTTATGCAAGTTCTAGTTATAGAGTCCACCTAGGATTCATATTGATCCATTCCCTAAGATTGTGGAGGATTGTCTTGATGTATTGGTATGATCTTTCTAGCATGTGAGGACCCCAACTTATTGGATTGTTACACACACAACTATTATTCTCCTTGGAGAAACTATAAGATCCATTTTTACTGGAAGATGGTGAACCTATATCAATCATGAATCACGATTCCCAAAGTTAAAGATTTCTCATGCATCATAGTGAGAGAAACCCCATTCTCAGGTGGCAGAAGACTGTCATGAGCCTGTGGTGTGAAAGTTTCACACGGATATGACCTCTCTTTTTGGTGTCCCTAGTGGTGGTACTTCTCTAGGGTGATGTAAGGCATCAGTAGATCCATGAGAGAGTGATGATATATGAGACTCTAATCATACAAGGGATAGAAGAACTTCCCCAATTGAGATTAATTCTTGTGATGTGATCTAGAACTGTGTTGGTGATAAAGTTTCGTCTAATGAAGATAGTGTCTTGGTGTGGTGGATGTGTTCCTTTGACTTGTATGTTTGTGGAATTTGTATTGTTATAATGTGTCAGAGCATACCTTAGTTAATGAGGACAATAAGGCACGATAAAATATGGCTTCAAGGATAGTAGTCTTGTTTGCCTTGACATTATGGGTGTGATAAAGGTAAGAACTATGTATCGTCTTCTATAGTTTTAATTTTGGTACATGGTCAAAATCCACATTTCCAATGATATATTCCCTATTTCATGTCCTATAAATATCATTGAAAACATTTTATTTGACCATTCTATCCAGAGTCTCCTTTATAGGAAGAGTAGTTATCACACTTCTACTGACATTGTGACCTGAATCTATGATAGTAGATAGCCTGGAATAGAATATTTATTTATTTTCAGATATACCTTATGATTTTTCACAGGTATGGTCTGGATTTCTACCATTAAATGTCATTTTTTTCCAATAGTGAGTGTGGTAATGGTAGATTTTTTGCAAAGCATATTTTTTGACTACTATTGTTGAGAAAAGTGATAAAGAACTTGAACTATTTGTAGTTGATCCTTAAGGGTGAGGATAGTGTAGTGTGCCTCTGTTTTATGGTTTTTACCCCTTTGGTTCTTCAAATATTTAGGGATCCATAAATTTTACATATCGCCTATGAGATATTCCATGATATGATATTCATTAGACATATTCTTGATGGATTTTTTGAAGGTGGGGGCACATCATCCTTCCAAGGAAATATGATGATTCTAGTAATACTACAATACAAGGTGATTTGGTGTTCTTATTACAATATAATTACTTTCTGGTGTGGTGAGGATATACTAGGTTCCTTTGTCATCAGTTTGATGGCTAATGATTTTATATAATTTTTCTAGTTTTACATCAAAAAATTTCAACTACCTATAGGTGGATAATGAGTTTCTCAGGTGGAAGTGTAAATGGGATTGCGTTTTTGTGGTTCTCAAGATGGGTATTCCATGATCAGAGAGGGAGTGATCCTATACTGAGTCACTGAGTTGTCCCACTTCCTAACCATCTGAGGGAAGTGTATAGTGGAGAGTTTGGGATGCATGTCTATGCATAAGGTAGTCTGGATTCTTGGGATTACATTGAAGATCAATTCATTCCATGATACTCACTTCAAGTCATAATTAGTGAGAGTATTTAAGAGGATTTAGGACATTATTGTCGATGAGCACAACATTTTTTACCCCAGATAGGAGGCTAGGTTAAGCGAACCAGTTGTTTTCAAGTTAACCTGATTTGGGGTTTCATGTTGGTTTTGAGATATAACTAGAAGGACCATCATCAAATGGTGGAATATGAGTATTGAAATGGTCACCACTAAACAATTACTTTATAACCATTTTATATTACGAAAAGGAGGCATTTTATTCCACCGTTGTGCTGGTCGGAGCTACTGAAAGATAGTTCTTGTGCATCTAGATTTGGTCATAGAGATAGTTTTGAAAGGTTAATTTCTTCTAGGGTAGATGAGGATTGAAAAGTGGAATCACTCTCTTATGGGGACGTAAAATGGTGGCATGTGGAGTTTGTAGAAAATATAATGTGTTCTGAGAGATCTCAACTCATTGAGGATTGTAGAGATTTGGTATAGGTGGAAGACTATCTCTGAGCTTCTTATACCCTTTTTCCTACTACTACTTTGGGATATCGAGAGAGAATACCAGTTGGACTCATAACCATAGTTGGTCTTATTTTTTGGTGTTTTCCATGTGTCACAATTTAGGAGACATATATACTACTCATTTCATGATGTTAACAAAGATGAGAATCACATTAAGGAGGGAGTCACACATTTTGAGATGACTAGTTTCTTTGAAAATAGTATGGAATACCCTCCATGGGGTGTGGGTTTTTTAATGGAATCAGATCCTTTTGGAGATCCTGCTAGAGTGGGAGAGCCAGTTAAGAGATCATTTTTCACTTTTGAGTAGGCCTTTTCATTTTTGGTTGAAATTCCATGAAAGCGGGTAGAGTTACTGACTCATTTTTTTTACAATTTATAAATTTAGAATATGTCTAGGAATATACCTAGATATAGGAAATAATAAAATGTGAGATTCTTAAGCTCGATGTGCCTGGTAATGATATTATAATATATTAAATTCTAAATAATTTAATATCCATCACATTTAATTTTTCTATTAAAATAATTAAATAAATCTCAAATGGTATCTCATATTCGAAATCTAATATCTCCATTGATTCCAGAGTGTGGATTTTACCATAGGTGGTATAGAATCTTTGTCGGCATCAGTTGTTTGGATTCAGTGATATCTTCAAAAAAATAACTAAATTATTAAATTATTATTTATTTAATTTTTAATTTTAAACCAAAACCTATTAAACCTCTATAAATATCTGATTATGTTAAAATCATATGGTTATCCATATAACCCTTATATTTGAAATTAGATAATGAAGGAGATCGCATGGATGAGTAATGACTGTATCATGAATGGATGATCAGTGTGTAGTGGAGTTGTGGATCCTACCAATATTGAATACACATAATTTTTCTTTTCTAATAATTTTTCCCAATATGAGGTAGATGTTTTAGTTTTATGTTATAATACCCATTTATATGTTTTGACTAACAGAAATTAATAACACCTAAATTAATATTTGAAAAGAACTTTTTTGGTTTTTCAATGATTGATTATAACTTCATAGATCTAGGAATTTGGTATTTATTTATTTTCACTTATTATTATTGATTTTTTAACCCTATTTTTTTATTTTTTATTTTGATGATGGAAAAATTATCAGGTATATATATTGTGGATCACATTTTGATATGTTCTCTTCCCCCCTCTGTTCAGGGAATTTTCCATCAGTAATTGGTTGACCAGTGATTTGATGATATATATGAATACTGATCATTGTTCATTCAATATGTTATATAATAGACCATATTCATGAGTCCTAATTTGAATTTTGTACATGAAATAGAGGTTTAGAGGCATTGAAGGAGTTCTACATTGGATTGGGTATCAATAGTTTGTGACACGTATTTCACGTTTCCATCTTGTGGAATATATATTGATTTTTTTTACTAATGTGTGGACATAATCTAGACACTGATGATGATGTGGTCTGGTGTTGGTGCGGACAGTAGGATTCTTGCAACCCGGGTTGGGTGTTTTCTACAAATGATTATGATGTTTGGTTTTTCAGTAAAGAAGAGACGGAATTTGTTTTCTAGCTAATCATGGAGGGTGTTGTGTAATTATATTCAATCCAAATAGAATGATATATTTATCATTATTATTATTATTATTGGATAAGAAGAAATAATAAGTAAAAATATAGAGAAGGTTTGTGTGGACACCCTGGTGTTATCCCCCTTGATGAAAGTTTACTGGGAGGTGGGGAAGCCATCTCTGAAATCCTCCCTATGAACATATATTAATATATATTAATATTAATATTAATACAAATAATACTATTAATATCGATATTAATGAATTTATTTAATCTAATTGTAATACATATTTTTAAATTGAGGCAAGAGGGGTTTTTTCAACATTTTGAGAGGTGGAGGAGGACTTGTACGTGCCTCCAGAAAAGGTAATCCCTTTCCCATTTTAAGAATTTATAATTATGTAATAATAATAACATAAATTATTATTCTTATTATTCTTATTGTGAATTTTTTTTTCTATTTTAGATTTTTCGTATGGATTCGGATTGAGGAACCATATATGGAATCATGACCCTAACATTGAGATGACTAATTCAATACTAATGTTGGGTACATTTCTTCATACTTGTCTCTTAGTCCCATGAATCACCACTGATGTGACATATGGTGAATGATGATTTTTCACTGGGTTTCCAATTTTGGAAAATAAATAGTCTATCATTATTACTTTTTCTATAAGGATCTCAATGGTATGATCTATTTGGTTATTCCAGTCTGTTTGTGATGAAATATCAGTGGAATTTCATTTTAAACCATTAGACCAAAGATTATCCTCATGCATTCATCAGGATTTTGTCCAGAAATTCCATATACTCCGAGATTACATGGGACCACCAAGGGGTACATGGGAATGACTCAGTACTAGGGAACATCCAAAAGTAGACAGGCATGACCAGCTATAGATGGATAATCATCAAGCTACTGAGACACTCTGTGTGCCACATGTACTCCCCATGTGGGATGACATGGCTTCCAAGACATTTCCATAAATGAACATAACTAGGATATGAGTTAGTGTCACGTGCCTTGTGGACCCATGTACATGTTATGTAATTCCCTCCATAAATACTTCCTCTCATATATTCTTCATTCAAACTACTATTTTGGAACTAGGGTAACATATCCTAAGTAGTTTTCTACATAGAGTGTGATAGTGAGCTTCATTATGGTTAATGAGGTATGATGTGTGGTGTTGTGATATTGATGCTTCTTTAGGTGATTAATGAAAATGGTAGTGATTATTTATATTCATAATATAGATTCTAAGTTATGTACTCCCATGTTGTAGTAGGGTGTGGGTTCCCTGTATTCTTTAAATAGATATGGTCAATTATTTCCTTTCAAATTGGGGAGCAGTTTCTCTATCTTTTGATTCGTTATTGCGCTATCTCATTGAGGATTGGGTTCTCGTATTCTTTATACATATAGAGTTCATACTCCCACATAATATAATGGCAATGGGTTCTCTTTCCACAGGAGTGGTACTCCCCCATATTTGATCCCCAATAGTGAGCGGGTCCTCTACAAGACTTGTGGATCCCTAGAAATTGGAGCATAGTTGGGGGGGTTCAGGCCTCTCCACTTATATTCTTGTGAGTTTACGATGGTTACATGGTTTAGTGTTATGGATCACTCATCTATATTGTGTAGTTTTGAGTATCAATCCCATCCACACTGTTTCATATCAGGTTTCACATGATGGTGGGTAATGGAGATGGACCTTTGGAACTGTAGGATACATCATTTTTTTTAAATAGGTTGAGGAGATAGAGATACCCTTTCTATATCATTTGGACGTCTTACTGATAATCTCTGAGTTATGGATGTTTGAGGTAATCATTCTGGTTTTTGTCTTATATTATTATTAACATGCCTTCTTTGTGATGAGCTAACCTTTCTCTTTATTAATGATTTTTCTTTGGTGATTTTGGGGTGTCCTATTGGGTTTGTATTTACTAACTCTTACATGGTATTTTCCCACATTTATTTCATCTCATATAGATTATATATATATTTTTAGTGACTATAGGGTACCTGGTATTGATGGAGCATAGCATTACATGGTAATGCTGACTATGTTCGGTTGTTTGACTCCAGGATCTTGTGCAGGAATTTCCCCAACTCAACTCTTTATCGTTATTTTAAGTTATTTTTCCCTATAAATTTTTGATTTGGTGAGTATTTTTCTCATTTTTTTATTATGATCTTCTTATCTTGAATTTTTCTAGAGGTTATTTCATACATGTTTACATTCTAGAAGTCACTGTATTATATTCATTTTCTGTTTTTTGTGGAGATGATTGAGAGTATTCTATAGATAAATTAGGTAAAGACCTCCCATTTTATTTACACCTTCTCAGTTATTTTATCCAACACTAATACTATTATAATAAATTTTGGGGTTTTGATGACTTATTGTTCAACCATCCAAGTGGGCCCTAATTGTTTGGGTCATTGCAAGGTTATAGTCTTTAGTTATCATCTACAATAGATGTGATCTAGGACCTAACTTTCGGTTATGATAATTATTTTCTAATGGCTTGTAAATGGGTTTCTTTGTTTTCATGACATTATTTGTTTTAGGATAATCCTTGGCGTCCTGTCTAGGATGTTAATGTGGGAATTTGAAGATATTTAAATTAGACCTTTGTTGTTAGGGTTATGTAGGGCCTTAAAGATATGATATCTATATAGGGTGTTCGATATAGTTTGGTACTGATGGGATTGAAAAAAGGTTGGGTCTGAATATCTTATTGCAAGTCCATATCAGTGAGATAGTTATGATTATAGTTTTTTTATGTTATACCCTATGTGATAGGTTCTAGATTGGGGAGGTTATCCTTTGATGTTTTTGTATGATGATTTATTAAATAAAGAGTGGTTTTATTTTATGTATGACCAAAAAATGGATTTTGAGTCAATGTATAAAATAAATAAGTTGTATGGGATTCTAGCCGAATGTTATGAATTGACATTTTGATTCAATGTTAGATTAGTTCACCATATCTATGTGATTTTCTATATATGTGATTATCCATGTAACCTTCCATAAGGTGGTGGTTTGTCTTGTGTGTTTTATTGGTTCCATTATTTCACTCCTCAAAATCCATGAACTAAATATAAGGTATACCATGGGACTAATCATGAATTATTGGATATCGTTTTTTATTTTCTTCCTTAATATTCAATTTATGTATATATGATTAGTCAAATGAACACCATCATGTTCGTGTTTTTGCTCTTATATGTGGATGGATCTATTATTTACCTCCTTGGGATATTCTTTTAAAAAAATTCATTATATATGATGTGTAATTTTGATATCTATTCAGAAATTACATGAAGAGGATACTCAATAACTCTATATACCCATGTTAGGATCTATTTTTATCTTTACCTCAGTGGGACTCTTGAATTGTTGTGTTCTAGATTTGTTTTACCTTCCCCTAATGAGCATCATGTGGAATGATATTATTATAGAAATGGTTCTCTATATGAGATTAGACCGGGTATGGTTGAGCGTAGTGGTAGTTTGGTTAGCACACAATGACTTGACATATTTTCTTATATTCATTATGTGGTTATATTAATTTACATTACTTTTTTATACACAGGTATATAATTTCATATATTAGGGGAAATTCGTGATACTCTAATTTTTTTATTATCCTCAACCATAATATGCACCCCTGGGCATGTACAGACCATCATGACGACTTTAAGGTTTTTGGTTACATAGTGGATTAAGCTGTAGAAGCTTGGAAGGGATCCATATATGGAGTTGGGGTGAGGATCAAGGTACATATTATATTTTATTCTGTAATTATTAATTTGTTTATTTATATATGTGATTTTCTCACTAGCTGATCTACTGGGATGTATTTCTATATGATTACATAACCATTTGTTATATCATAGGAGTGAGTTTATTTGGGATGGTTTTACCTAGATTTATTCCATACATAGAGATTTATATTATATATTGTGGATGATGTTTGGTTATTTATTGTTATTGATAACTATTCTCTTTAGAGTATTATAACCACAATATAAATTATAAACTGACACTATTATTCAGTGTCCCCTAGAATTCAGAAAGGCATGCCTGAGGTCACCTGGATATGTCGACACAGGTGTTGTTCAGGAAATTCATGTTTGGAGAACTGTATATATGAACATATCTCATGCCCCTCATCCATTATTAAAAAAATTAAATTTCACTTATATAGATATGGAAATACACTACTTTAATCTATATCAATCAAGGTCATAGATGTCACACTCATCATATAAGAGGACAAAAAAATTATTAATTTAACTCAACTGATAACATGATTAAAAACCAATCCAACAACCCCTGATTAGGTTATCCGCAAGGTTAGCATAAGAAATGTATCAATGTATGATTTTTATATGATAGGTTTATTATCTAACTTCTAGTAATATGGAAATACAAGTATGAAACATATACCCTAAGTATACTAAAGATATTGTGTATAAAATTATATGTTTCATACTTAATGGGTCACCATGTAGTCAAGACTCATTTTTTGTCCCATGAGTATATTTTATATCCCAATAAGAAATCACACTCAAGCTAGCCATAACATTTTATCAAAATCAATAATACTCCATGATGAACATCAATTAGAGACAACTCAAATTCATACTTTGAGAGGGTTATTTATTGTATATTCACTAAAAGCTATATATATTAGATGCATATATATTGAAGATATATTTTTACCAAATTATACATAGGAGAGAGGCTAATAATATATTAGTTACAACATAACCTGGTGTGTATGTGATGCAGCCCAAGACTACATTGCACACAATATAGTGTGTTATTTTAGTAGGAAATTTAATCAAATCATATATAATATGGGTTTAAATTAATAATTCATTATGAATGAATTATACATATATATTACATTCATTAAGGGAGTTAAATGTGTACCCTAATGGGATATAACATACAATTTTCCTAAGATCACACCAGATACATTCGATATGATCGATACTATTAATTACATCAAGAGAATCAAGGATGGATATATAAAGGGGTGTTTACCTCCTATTTAAAATACATATTGGATGAATATATAGATGAATCCATCTTCTCTCCTATAGAATCTTCTTTCATTTAGTAAAGGTGTTAGAACCCCTTCAGTGTATGGGAATCCTCATGATGTGATCTTAGATCCAAAGACTAGTATACCACCCCAAAGTGAAGAATCATTAATTTATTATATATTTAATCTCAATTGAGTGATAAATGAAGAGTCAAAGATAGATTACATAGTATTGTAGGTACATTTAAACCTTCAGTATCCTTCTTTTCCATGCATGTTTGATTCATGAAGATAGATCATGTATCATATGGGTTTTTTTCAATGTAAATTATTATGAGATGATATTAGAAAACCCATCAGTAGTATCAAATACTTTTTCATCATGGATAAATCAATTTAGTACATTTTATTCAAAAAAAATTATATAGAATAAATATTTTTTTCAACATGACATTACGTTGAGATCAATGTAATGTAGGGTGCACCTTCTTGACATTACATTAAGTGTAAATTTAATTTAAAGATATTCCATAAATATATTATTATACACTACTATGTCCTCCATTGAGACTTCACATTTAGAAAAGTAGTTAACATGATGTGGAGTGGAAGTTTTGGTGTTTTTATTTGATATAATGTAATGGGTGTCAGGCACTGTGAGGGACCAAAACATTAGTTTTAGACTATAAAAAATTAATTTGAGTTCCAATGTAATGTGGGAATTTATAATGATACTAAATTGCATGATAATGTAGTTTGGGGAACCACACCCACTTTAATGGTGAATAGTTCATGTGTAAAGAGTGAGTCTCACATTGGACCTCAACTCAGATACACATTAAATTATCTCCCTATGTGCTCTATGTGTAGCCATTGAATTATCATGAAGCCTCATCACCCCACATAGTGGATTTTCCCAAGTGCCTCTACATGCTATTTATGCTTCTGTTGATCCATGGAGGATTTCACCATCTCCTAGACATTATGATAAGGTTTAATGGAATTTTAATGGGTGTTAATCAAAATTGATTAGTGTTTATATTTAGTAAATTAATATTATAGTCTTTAAATTATTCATAAATTATAAGTTTTAGTATTAATGAAATGAATTTTTTAAATCCTAAATCAAACATATAATATTAATATTTGTATCTATTTTTTGTAAAAATGAATAAAACATTTACTCATTTTTTAAATTCCTTAAATTGTCATGTGGTGTGGAATAAATAATGTGCTAATTTATTTAATTAGTTCCTTTTTATTAGTTATGTTTATAAATATTTTATATAATTTGAATAATTTGTATTCTTATGTTTATAAGATTAATTTACTTCAAGGAGATCAATCCTTACATTACATGCTAGGTGGGACTCTATAAGATTTATTTTTCTTATATAGTGACCTCAGCTTTTTTATTGAGATATAATATAGACAAAAATCATTGAGAAATGTTTTTTTATAGTAGTTTTTAATGTAATCCTGAATTAAATTATGTCTTGAGTAAAGTTTCCTAGGAAGAAGTACTTGGGGTGGGACTACCCACCATCCGGAAGGCTTATACCTTTTTCAAGAAAGGTGGGGGGCTAGATATCTATTGATCTAGGCATTATCATATTTCAAGTTTCAATCTCATACAACCCTATTCCATTACACACACAAAATCACGGACCCTGTTTATGAGATTCATTTGGATATATATATACATATATATATATATATATATATGATTATATTTGGATTATATTTTTTGTATTGTAACACATACTTGTGGGTTGTGTGAAGAGTCACCCATTAATAAGGTGTGAATGCATAAATTTGTTGGTTGTAGTAGGGATTCCAAAACTAAATCATTAGAATCATACATACACAAAGGAATAAATAATGAGATAATAAAAATCCCATGAGATTATTTGGGTTTAATATGAATGGGATACATTTTAAAATAGTGGAACTTTAAAAACCCTCTTTAAAATACTAATTTTGACATTCCTTTCAAATCTAAAATTATAAAGAATTTATTCAATTAGAACAGGTGGACCTAACAGTTAGGTTCCCATGAACTATGTTTTGTATGATAGGTAAGTAATATAGTGACCTTGTAAACTAGGTGCATTATTTTTGGCATTATATTTGGATTTTACTAGCTAGTAAACCCTAACTATTATGATATCATAGGAATGGAGTTGAGAAAATCCATTTAATGGGTTTGGATAAATACGTATGTCAACATTGTTATCTATGAATCATAATTATTATAAATGTAAATTTTGTTGTCTACTAGATATACTTGTGGATTATTTATGTGCTCATAATGAACTAAGCCATGATGAAATATGGATTTTGGCTCTCTAAATGAATATTATGTACATTGTAATCATTTTTTAGTATGAAAACTTTCATTAAAATTCCATGATTAAATTATATAGTACCTAATACTCACCCATAGATATGTCTCAATTATAGGTTATGGTATAAATTGTGATAATAATATTAAGATCCGTTATAGGTATGACCTATAAAATATTTATATATTGGTTTCAAAGGTTGATAAGTGTTCTCAAAGTGAAAAATTCTGGGCATTTGAATATAAATGTCATATAGTTCAGTTGCACTGACTTTGACTCTTAGGTATTAAGTATTGTGTTTGTGTCGCACATTTATGATTAAAAACAGAGACTCATAGATATAAGGGAATTGACATATGGTGAAGTAGATCTTCATGATAGTAATGGAGTAAGAATTTATATATAAGACGTTGGAATGTAGGATTTGACTTTACCAAGAGGATTAGTACTAGTGTTTGAGAACTATTATTATATACCGAACATAAACAAAAAAAATTATTAATCTATATTTTTTGGAAATGATGGGATTCTCATTCACTATCAAGACCAAGAGTTATTATATGTATATGAATGAAATTTTTTATGGAATTGAGAATATAGTAAATAGTTTATATATTCTAGATATGGATAATCCAATTTATAAAAATAAAAATAATAGTTCAAGGTTGACTATAATCACACCTACCTTTGGATTTGTATCCATGGACATTTAAATGAGGAATTCATCTGTAGACACCATAAATATGTATTATTAGAACCATTCATCAATGAATCATTTGAAAATTGTGAATTTTGTTTATTAGGTTGGATGACCATAACACCTTTTAGACGAAAATGTGAAAGAGATAGTAGACTATTGTATCATGTATATAGTGATGTATATAGACCAATGACAAGAAAATCAAGATGTGGTTAGGTATTTTGTTACCTTTATTAGTGATTTTAGTCAGTATGGATATATGTTTCTAATTAATCACATTTATACTAAATCATGTTCCATATAAGGTATTAATAAAGACACAACATGGTATATGGACTATAAATTTTCCCTTTTTGTATTTTAAAATTATTTGGGTATGTGAAGCAATCATATGAAATTTATCTTCTGATAATATTAACTCAAAATCTAAAATATTCTTATTTTTGGATATCCTAAGAAAATAATAGGATATTATTTCTATAGTTCTATTGAACAAAATGTTTTTTTTGTCCTGGTGTCATGTTTTTTTTATATGGAAAAAACAATTCAAGGGTTTATTTAGAGGAAGGTTGAACATTGATATGTTCATGACCAAAAAATAGTAATTTTTATGATATAGAGGTTGATCTAATTCCAAAAATATTTGTAGAAGAAGAATTGACTCATCCACACAAGAACCTTGAAGGTCTATAATGAATATTTAATAACTTCTGAGATATGGATTTATAATAGCTCATGATGATGAGGTATTGTTCATGAGATAGTAACCTACTACCTATAGGGAGTACCAGAACGTTTTTATATTGAGAGATGTTTAAAATCTGAGGAATCTAAAATGGATTCCATGTACAATAACCATGTTTGAACCTTTACGGGTGCACCTAAAGGCATGATACCCATACAGTGAAATTGTATTTTTTAAGGAAAAATGTAATATCCAATAAATATTTTTACCAATAAACATGAACAGTTGAAAACAGTTATAATAAAATTCAGGGTATGGAATATAAAGAGTCCTTTTCAACTATTATCATGATAAATTAAATTCAAATATTTCCCTCCATGGTGTCTTATATTGATTATGAGATATGTCAAATGGATGTAAAAAACAAATTTCCTTAATGGGAATTCAGTTGAGGATGTGTAAATGAGACAACAGAATGATTTTTATGTGATAAATGATATCATTAAGTTATTAGAGATATAACAATCTATTTATGGATTGATGTATGCTTCTAAATGATGAACTATCTAGTTTGGTGATGTATTCAAATAGTTTGGTTCATAAAAAATGAGGATGATTCCTATGTATATAAGAAGATTATTGTTAGTGTTATAGTATTACTGATATTGTATGTGGATGACATACTACTTTTTAGAAATGACATCTTAATTTTTTACACCCTGAATGAGATACTAGGTAAATGATTATTGATAAAATAAATGGTTGAATCTATCTATATATTGGGTATAAAAATATATAGGTACAGATACGATAGTTTTATTTCACTTAGTTTGGGTACTTACATTAGTAAATTGAAAATTTGGTCAATCATAGAGAACTCCATGAAGGGATCTGTAGCATTATTTCATGACATTAATGTTATGAATATTAATGATTCTTATAAGGAGGTAGAATGGATGGATATAATTCATCCTGAATCTTACAAACTATCTGCCATATTTTCCTTGTTGTGTAATTGAATTGATGTTGTATATGATCTATGTATAATCATTAGATACCAATATAATCTTTGTGAGATTCATTAGATTATTGTGAAAATACTATTTTGTACTTGAGAAGAACTGGTGATATGTTCTTGGTATTTTTAGCTCTATGTAATGGGTTACATCGATGTAAGTTTAAAATCTAATATATAAGATATGAAATACCAATTTAGTTTTATGTTTTCTAATATGATAGACCAATCAGTTCGAATAGTTATAAAAAATCCACCATAGTAGACTCAAATAAGGTAGAATAAATCATTGAATCATATACTATGATGTAAGCTATATGGATAAGTAATTTCATCTCCGAACCAAATATGGTTCAAATCATCAAGGGAGAAATAATGATTTATTATCAAAACAATGAAGCTATTTATCAGGGTAAGTGTGACACCCAAACCTGGATCAGTGGGTTTGATTTTAAGGGACACACGAACTCTATCATTCCTCCCCATATACAAGAGTGTCAAAAATTATATAGGGTGTGAATGGGATTGTGGGAGAATATTCTATTATTATCAGATAAACATCAGTGTAAGATAATACATTATAGTCAATAATAATGGTAAGAACAAAAAATTAATTAAAAAAAATAAGTAATAAAATCATTCTCTTTAATATTAAAATTTCATACAATCACTAGTATATCATGTATAAAGGTGATACCCACTTATAAAGGATAAATATATATATATAATATTAAAAAGAACAAAAAAATATTAATCATAGTTAATGATCAAGGGGAATTTTCAGGCATCACCTTAATCCCTATCCACCATCACATAATCAATATTATATCATATGGCCCATACCCTTAACTGACCACTAATAATAAAGATTATAGGAACATAAAGTTAATCATACAATTTTTGAGTCTCATAAAATAAGTACAAGATATGTATAAATTTGGACGTATCTATAGAACTGAATAAATAAATAACCATGAAATAAAAATTGGGTCATTGTGAACAATTTAAACTACTATTAATTCCCATCCATTCTTGTTTCAGATCCAAGCTGCAATGAAGTGGATATTTGAACCCCAGATGCAAGTCAAAACATGGCATGTGAATTATCAATCAATACATAACCTCCTCAAAAAAAACTCAACCAATATCTTCTCACTCAAAGGGAGTTTACTTCATGGCACTGACCATCTTCTCACTCAATGTAGGTTATACATCATGTCTCATGTTCCTCCTTATCACTCAAGGTGGACCCCGACTTCACAATCACAACCATTCCTTCTCACTCAAGATGGGACACACATAATATATCAAACCATGCCTTAACTCTCATGGTGTTCCTATAAATGAGAAAACACATAGTGGGAAACTAGAAACAACACATATGAAATTCCACCACAAGTTATGGGACACCACATCCAAACCAACATAACACTATACTCAGCTACTCTAGCCCCAACTATGCTATAAAGACTACCTCGAGGTCCAATTTAACAGGAAGAAAACCCCTCTATAACCCTTGGATCTATGTGTAATTTCTACCTTAACCAAGCCATTAAACAATCACTCCCCTTTTAAGGGGTCAATCACACAAAAATAATCCTACATGGTAACTTTGATACCAAAATAAATGATTTCACAAGGCTACACACACACATGACAATCAATGTATACAACATCATACAAAATCGAAAAGTGTGTAAGGAAATATTAGATCATGCTAAATAGAGTATACTCAAAAAGCTACACTCATTGATTCAATCCTAAAATACCAGAACCCTAAAATTTCACTAAAATAACCAACTTTATGGTTTGTGAAATAGATATCATGGAATAGTGGAAGAAGCAGTAACCTAGAGTTCATACACGCTAGCATAGGACCTCTATAAAGAATGATATTTCAAATGGGTAATATATATGAATGGAGAAACTAAAATCACAAAATTGAATCAGCCCACATCATCAAAAATCATGTGATGGTAAATGAGAAGAATTAGGTATTAAAAAGGGGCGAGTCCATGGAAATTTAAAAAAAATACCTCTTTAAAAAACCACCCATTTACTTGGTTGTGGTGTAACCTAGGTGTTGTGGTATGAAAAACCCCCACCTAGCTATGTCACAGTGTTCCCCCTGAGGGTCACAACATATCATCTTTGAAGAAGAGGTCTTATCCATCTACTAACTAATTCAATGAATATCCCATGATGTTTTTGGTATACACACTGGATTATAGATGGAATCCAAACTATTATAAACATCACAATGTAACTCCCAATTTTCACACTAAGACTGATAACCTATATTAGAATTCCAATTATGTTCCAATTCATGTTTTAAAAAACTCCTTCTTGGGCCACCTCCAACCCCAAAGATATCCAAATCTCATTAAATTGAATTAAAATAAACATAAATTTATTATATAATGTCTCTTTAAATTCCAAGGTCATTAAAAACTCTCCCTTAAGGAGTTCCCATCCTAGAGAAGTGTCTCTAAGGGTCCAAGATGAATAGCTCTGGCCACTACACCCACACATATGACTCCCACTCAAACATATCATCTTGGGCCTGTTTTAAAATCCATAATATCTAAATTAGAGGAACATTCCATAGACATGATAACATCTATCTTTAGTATATAGTTCAAATCATTCATTCCTCAATTGAATAATTATCATCTAACTTGAAATCATCATCACTGATCATGTGCATTGTATTAGGCTCATACTTCTAAATCGATGAAAAATGAAAAGAAAAATTACATAACTTGATGTCATGGAGGAAGAGTTAGTCGATAAGACACCATCCCAATATATTCCACAATATCATACAAACCGACATAATGTGGTGAAATATTCCCCTACCTACTCAATCACTAATGAACCAACTGAGGAAATACCCACACAAATACCCTATCAACCCCAAAAACCTATAAGGGTCGTTGCCTATAGTTTACATACAAACACTAACTTATTCAAGTACTGACCAAAATTTTCAAGATTAACGATACCTACTTAGTGGCCTCCTATAGTAATCTTAGTTTGATTACAGTTAACTCTCCCATCTTTAACCAACATAATAAATGAGATAAATGGAATACTATAAATATACTCAAATGCAGTTATCTAAAATGAAACATGAATGATATTAGCGCACAAAAAATTTAAAAGGTGTAGATGGTTCCCCAAATATCCACCAAAGAAAATCATGCATTCCCTAAGCCTATCCTCTAGAATATGGATTATCTGATATAAAATCTCATCTATCTATAAGTGATACACTGTTTTTAGCTTTAGCTAAGAACCCATGGCCTTCTGTTTTCCAACCCACAATATCAATCTTAATTGTACATCTTAATTTAAAATTATGCTCATATAAACACTATCACACTACACCACATCCCAAAAATATAATTTTCCAATCATTTCTTTGGACTAATTTTCAAAAATAGTAAATAAATTATAAACATTGATAAATAGATCAAATACAACCCACAGTACATCATGACATATCTTGGTCCTATGTAGTCCACGGAAAAAGTGTATGAACACCTCATCCCACTTCCATACTATCATTGTAATGGTTTGAAGTAAAGAAAATGACTATTAGTGATATACCATTATCATATAACATGTATGGTAGATATTGAAAACCCTCATTTCTCATACCTAGCCTCTAAAAGGACCACCTAACCTCATTATATATCATTTTCAATCCAATGTTTCCAGCTTATTGTTAGGTATTGGATTCCATCATCTAGTCTTCCCTTATAAAAGTAGATAAGACAACCCTAACATGGATGTACAACACAACATCTCTATCTTGATCCCATTCTAGGACAAGATCATATCCCATGAGACATTACCACATCTAGAAGCTATCATAATCAATCATATGGTCAGACTTCACATAGTACACCACTGAAGATGTGATAATTAAAGGAGTACAATAAACCACTTCCCAATACACTAACATTTCAATATTCTTGTTAGAAATTAGTTTCATCATATTCCACTCCTCATTATAAGTCTAAACCCCTTCTACTGGGTCTTGATACATAGAGCATCTGCAATGATGATCCCCTTCCTTGGGGAATATAACATCCTGATTTCAAATCTCTAAATATTATTGACCCATTATTACAATAGTGGGTTCAAGTCCCACTGGAAAAATATATACTAAAATATAATTTAGTCTATATAGCTGAAACATCTATAAAAAATAGATAATGGTGAAACACTTTAGGACATGAACTATAAATACTAACTTTTAATCATGGTTTGAGTAGTTCCTCTCTTGGGTTCATAAATTTTGAGACCCATAGGTGACCACTCAATTCATATACATCAGAACATATCCCATTATACTTTCAATTCATCAAAATATACCATATAACTAATCCTTAGGTCTGGAAGAATCAAACATAAAGTAAACTTCAACCCCTTCCTTATCTTTCAGGGGGCCTCCTCATAACTTCTAGTCCACTCAAACATAATACCTTTCATGGTCATCCCATTTATAGGTATTTTTATGTGTGAGAAGTTCATAATGAAAATATTATAATACTTTTCCAATCCAAGGTGACTCGTGATCTCAAAAATTATCCTAGGATGATCCCAAGAGATTAGTACTTCTACCTTCTTAAGATTGACTAGGATCCCTGTCTATCATATTACATGTCCAGGAATGAGAACATCATGAATCCAAAAGTGGAACATCATATACATATAATAATGTTATGTTCTTGAAAAATACTCAATAAAATATCAAGGTTATTATCATGTGGCCCTTTTAGTATGTGAATACACCAAAATTCCACACTAGAAACAGTAAAAAAGAAGTCCATATTGTGGTGAAAATCTGGTTCATGAAAGCGAGGAACATCCTTGGCAGATTCATCAACCCGAATGGGAACATGAGATACTCATATAACTGATATATTCTACTAAATTTCATCTTTGTAATATCCCTATACATTACCTACATCTAATGGTAACATGATCATAGATCAATCGTAGAGAACAATCGGGATCCCCTAAACTAGTTAAACAAGTCCTCTATACCCAATAATTTTTATTTGTTTTTCATAATGACATGGTTAAGCTTATAATAATCTACACACAACCTAAGTACACCATCCTTATTCTTCACAAATAGTACTGGAACACCTCAACTAGAGGTACTTAGGTGAATAAATCATTAATCCCAATGATACTTGAGTTGTACCTTCATGTCCCTCATATTGGAAAATTCTATTTGATAAGGGGGGATCGATATTGGATCCACACCCGTTACATAATAAATAATTAACATGATATACCTATCTAAATAATGCCTTATGAAATAGTATGGTAAAACATCCTAGAATCAGTCCACAACTAGAGGAAACAGAGATGGGTCCATTACATCATCCATTACAATAACTATACACATCATATTTGTTGTATTGAATCATATGTAGCTAAAATTGGTTCCATATATTGAATATTAAACATAATATTTTCCAACCATAACATAATAATGTCCCTAAAGGGAGGTAAAAGATAACTACCTTTTGTAGAACTCAAATTAATTTCATCCAATCCATCCCAACAAATGACATCAAATCTCATCAATCTAGGACAAGAGAGATCCACAAAAGCATGTAGCCCACAAACACTATGTAACAAACTAGTAACCTCTAAAAATGATTTAATATCCATCCAAAAGGTTTATAAAGTACTAAATACCCCTAAAGAAAACTCCACATGCATCCCCAACTTATCAACAACTTGCGATAAAATGTATGAACGAGAATACTATATAAATAAAGAAACTAGAAGTGATAAGGTAATTCAAAATTTAAATCTAACATTCATAGGACCACCATATCCATCATCTAGAATCTAATTAAAAGAATACACTAAGTCTATATAAAATCGAAAACCTATTTATCGCAATCCCTAACTCACCTATGGAACCAGTCCCCGAGATGTCTATTATTGTAGTTGTTGAGACCCTTGACTATCTCCATGTCCTAAATACCCCAATGTTGCCTTGTTATCTTTCTGAGTTCCACCTATTGAAGACCTAGGGCATGGTATCTTCACCAAGGCTCTTCTTATACCTATGTAGGATATCCTCAACCAAAATCATTGTACATGTACAGTTATTCCACATAAATGGAACTCCCTCAAGGGACTAGTACACATAGTATAAAAATGTACACTCTATCAATGTTGAATGAACAAGGGCGCATTCCCTCCTAGAGATGGAAGATACGAGAAACAACCCTTGCCTAATTTTCTATATCCACCCTGGTAGAACTCTTCATAAAGTCTCTTCCTATAACTAGAAGATGCATCAATGACTCCAATTGGATGTCCAATACTTGTCCCCAAAAGAATAATGAAATCATTAATATTTTATCCTCTATTAATCCCTCCTTGATAGTGAGATACCAGTGGTCTAACTAAAAATAATGGGTTTGTTAGAATTTATAGACTGGGAACCTCACCTTAGGTTGAAGTCCAATCTCAATCTGCCTAAACTTCTGATCCTAATTTATATCCAAAAATATATTAAAATGAATGAGGTCCCCAAAACAGGTCTCATAGTTTTCCACAAACATCACCATATACTAGAGCTCCATGAACACTTAATATCTATCCAAAATTAGTGTCTCTTGAAATAAATCTTCAAAAAGTAGGTCATTAATGTAATCCCAAGAAGAAAAATCATTCCTTTGATCCTAGATCATCAAACCCCACCACCTTCTAGTAGGTCCCTATCACATGTGCGTAGTCATATTCACCATCCAATCCTTAGGTGTATCCACTATCTCAATAAACCACTCAAGGATCTTGATCTACTCATCAGCATCTTAAGGACTCTTCATGCCCAAAAAATTTGGACATAATGGACTCAAAAAAATCCACCATTATAAGTTGACCCTAATGGAGCATCCGCCTCCCAAAAACACTATATGGAATACTTATATTTTATGGGTATTTTTTTCTTAAACCACAAGGTAAGTATCAAAAAAATCATAGTCTCACCCACCTAAACATATGTTGGTAAAATAAAAACATTACCTACTTCAACTGTGTTTTTACCCTGGTCCCTGTACATTGATGAGGTGAAATTATCTAAAATTCTATAATGGATGCTCAGGGATTCCATTAATGGATCAAATTAAATAATATTTTAATTTGTAATACCTACACACACCAAAATACACCCATGAAAAAACATCCCATATTTTTACCCACAACTAATAGGCATTACCACCTTTGACTTACCCATGTCCTAAGCTAAGTCTTTATTACCTGTATGTTAATCATGATCATAATAATAATAATAATTGACATTATCATATTAATAACTTAAATATGACCAAATATGTATTAATGAAAATACTAAATATGTCATTGTTGGAATTTAATTAATTTTAAACCAATATAAATAACAAGAAATTAGGCATATGACATGTGAACCTATGTATTGAAAAATTATGTATGAACTCACACACTCTTGATAATTATTCTTATATAAAATCAAATAAATTATAGAAACACAAAAATTCTTGGGGAACAACATAAAACTATAACATTGTGACTAATAAATAAGTCCCACAATATTAGTATCAAATCTTCCATTATATAATCATTAACTAGACAAAATCATAAATTCTTAACCAAGTTCTGATTATTCTATCTCCATTTTACTGAGATCAAAATAGTAAATCAAACCAAAATATGCTTTGATACAATTTGTTGATTCTCTAGCCTGGATCACCATGTCCAAGCTGGAAGGACACCTGACCTCATGCATGTATCCTCATAAGCAAGAGGTTGTTCAATAGTGGTGAGGGATTGAATGACACCATAGGGAGATTATTCCCTTATTATCATATTACCAACAGATTAAATGCATACAATGGAATAATTAATAATTTTAGGCGGTAAAAGGAACTTAGTGGAAGAAGTTATAATATCTTCCTATAAAATATTAAAAACAAATAGAAATATTAGTTTATCATGTTAAAATGGGATCTTGAGGTATGGTGAATCAATATTTATAAAGTATGAAAAATAGAAAAGCAATAAATGATACATCATTGAAAAATATCCTCGATAATTTCATGACATCACATAAACCCCTTCAACCATCACATGCTCAATAATATTTCATAGGTCCCTTTACCTTGGTTGGGGCCCAATTAATAAATATTTCATGTTCATTGATATGGTTGTTCAGGGTATGAGAATAAACCTTGTTGGGCACCATCAAAGGTCCCTCAAAATAGGTTTGTTAGATATATAAAACTATATTCATCGACATAGAAATGTAAATAAATAACTATTCAAAGCCCACTATGTTTTCATGTACTAACGAGTCCCCTAGGAATTCCCATCATACCTACTTCAGATCCATGCTGGAAGAAATGATTTTACAAAAAAACAGGATGAAAGTTCAAAGATATTATGTGCCTTTTAAATCATGATATTAATTCCTTAATAATAATTGTCTAAGACCTTGTCAATCAAGGGAGGTCACTACACAACATAGACTGCTTTCTCATTCGTTTTTGGTCACATATAAAATCTCAAGACACAACTTTTCGCTAAAGGTGGACCCAAACCTCAAAATCCCAACCATGATTTCTCAATCAAGATAGGATAGACATCAAATCTCAAAATATGACTATCCAATCAATGATGTCCATGAAATCAGAAATCATACACGACGAAACTAGTAACAACATAATATGGAATCAAAAGTAATTTTACTCACTTCTATAATACCATTTCACTGTACCAAGTCACTATAGGCCCAACTGATCCCATATAGCTCCCTCTTGGTCAAATTTCATAGGTGTAAATATCTTTTATAAATAATTTCCTATAGTGTAATGTCCACCCAAAACGCTGAAAAAAACATCACCCCCCTCGAGGGGTTAAACACACCCAAATGACCTACCCCATCACTTTCAAACAAAAGGTAGAGTTCTCACATGGCTACACACACCCACATAAAAATTTATACATATAATTTAATAAAAAATCCATCACATAGTAAGAAAATACTACCTATAACTTAATAGAGTGTACACACCATTGAAAAAATTTTTTATTTAGGTCCAAACTCATAGAACCCTAAAATCATCCCCAAATCATCATGTTCAAGGTTTATGAAAAAAAAGACCATGGAATATAGGAATAAGAAGGTACATAGATCTTAAACTAACAAAAATATGACCTCTATAATGAATGAAATTTTAGACATGTGTGATATGGGAAAAGAGGATACCAAATCACCAAGGGGAAAACCCGTATAGTTCCCAAATCATGTTGGGTATAGAGAAGATAAGGAATTAATAAAAAGTGGAACCAAGGAAAAATTAAACATCTACACTCTTAAAAAACAACCAGTGACATGGTTGCATTATGAAATTTTGGTTGTGTCATGACGTACCCTCACATGGCTATATAACATCACATCCCTTAAGGGTTATAGTGTGTCTGCATCCAAAAAAGAGGGATTATCCCATTTCAAAAAACATCATTGTGCATCCACTGAATGTCCAAAAATGACCACATATAGACAAAGGATATCAACTATATTAAAACCATCATGGAGAGACTACCATGAATAATGTCATGATTGATCACATCCTATTGAATTTCAACTTCTAACCTAGTCTAGTTCCCAAAAATCCATATCTAGGACACTTCCAACCCCCAAAACTACCAAATATCATTAAAATTTATTACAATAAAAATAAAAATATGTCTTAACACACCTTCCAAATTCAGGGGTGTTACACTAAGTTTGACACCCCAATATATTATGAGATATATTCCTTTTAATTTCTTTTATATCGTGTATAGTATGCTACACCAAGATTAACATCCGCTCAATGCAACACTATATTAGCTTGTATTATACACAACACTATTCTTGGCTTGTCTTGCACACAATTTTAAGTTCTTCTGATATAAATAAACAATGAGTATAGATTTTGTTCATTGTAAAAATTAACTAAGTTTGTATTATGTTATATGCAAAACCAAGGAATATTTCACCACACACGACACTTAATTGGCTTCTGTTACACGCAAGAGTGACTTTCATCGATATCTTGTGTTGTAAGCAATACTGAGTTTCACTAAACAAAGATATATTATTAAAATATTATATAACTAGACATTATGAGTATTAATAACCACATTTTTTATTTTATATAAAATTATAATTCATCTTACACATTTTTTATAACATTATATGAGAACAAAATCAATTTTTTGGATAAAATAAGTATTTCTCAAAAAAATGTTGTTTTACCGCCTTTTGATGGCACACCCATTTTAAATCTAGTTTTGACAATTTTATAAGTAAAATTTGGAAATATAAAATTTATATTTTTAATAGGGACATAAAAATTTACATTTTTGAATTTTTGGTATTTTTCTAATAAAATTAAAATTTTAATGAATAGTTAAAAATATAGCATTTTTACTCGAAACTGCATTTTTATCAAATTTATCCATATAGTTATATTATCTTTTTAATTGATTTTAAAGTTTAATTGGATTGTATTTCTAAAATTTAATTCAATTTTGTTCATTGGAAGTAATTTCACTTTTAAATTGGACATAAATACATTTTAATATTTTGATAGTAATTACTTCTTAAAAACCCACTTTTTGGTTTTGACACTGAGAATTAATTTTAAATTCATTACTACAAATTTTGGGTTGTTAATTTGAAAAAATAGATTCCATATTTTTAATTATATGTTTAAAATTTTGTAAATAGGTATCTTTTATTTTTGGACATTATAAATAGTAACTTTAGTAATTATTTTATTTACCATGGTTAAAGGGTAAATCTGGAAAATAAGGGTAAAAAATAATATTATAATAATATTAAACTACTAAAAAACGTTTTCTAATTTTATTGGGTTATATATTTCCGACCATGGGCATCCTTGAGTCTATTTTTTGGACACCATGGATTCACATGGATGTGAAAATGACATTTTATAAGAATTAATTTAAAGTAAAGATATTTATAACCTAAACATAAATATTTTACTAAATAGATTTTTATATAGGGTTATATAATTGATATATATGTCTATAAATAGTCATTATAAATCTATTAATATTTCCCACATCATGGTATTTTATTAATTATTTTTAGACACCAAATAAATAAATTTATTTATGACACAGCGATGATGTAGTAATTACCTTATTAATGAATGATTATTATAAATGAGATTATAAATATTAAAATAATTTTTTTTAACCTTTTTATTCCATAGATGAATTTTATGGATTAATATGACTTTTTATATTGAATTAATGATGTTTTTTTGAATTAATCATGTTGTTATGTATTTTTAAAAAGTGGTGATATGAATAGTATAGAAATTGATATAAATGTGTTTTTAAAACAAATAAAATATTATTAAATGATATAATAGTCCTAAAAATATAAGATTCTGAAAAATTACATTTATAATGTGTAAAATTCCATTAATTAACCACTTTAGGTTCTATTGGCATTTTCTAGTAAATATATTAACCATATAGTAGGAATATAAAAGAACACAAGGTATGAGTTAAAATAGTTAACTAGGGGTTAAAGAAAAAAAGATAAGCTTAAATTTGAGACAAAAACTTTTATAAAACCTATTGGTTGAGAATATTAGTAAAATTCTCATATTAACTTCAAATTAAATAAGTTTTGGACCTTTTTAAATCAAAAATCATTTTTTCATAAATTAATATTTTGCGACTTTCCTAAATTTCCCCTCTCTGCTCTTATAAATGGGAACCTCATCCCAACCCTCTTCACTCCATTTTGAGCCTTCAATATTGGAAAAAATATTCCCATTTCTCATATAAAATTCTCTAGTAACATTATAGAAGTGATTTTATTCTCATAGGACCAACTCTAGTGCCCTAAGAGAAAATTTAAAGGAGGCACGTTGAGGAAGAGGTAATCTCTTCTATCGATTCATTAAAATTTATTTCTTATTCTACTTAATATTCATTAGTTAATTAATTATAATGTAATAACATAAGAATAAATAATATACTGATATGTTATCATAAATATGAAACAACACTATTTCACTTTCTATTCATCCTACAAAAAAATGAAATAAGTGTGTGTACGTACGTACGACTTACTATCTCCACATCGTGGTGTAAACTGTTTTTCACCACCAACATACTTGTATGGGTATAATGGTGGAAATAATAACTATATAATATTATTATAACATGATACTAATTATGAGATATTATACACCATCCAATTCAATACCATTCAATAATTATTGGAATGATATCGTCGCTTATGCGTACATACGGCTTACTGTCTCCACGATGTGATGTGATTTGTTCTACATAATCTTTATTAAACAAAGATTATATAAATTAATTGAATTAATAACTATGACATATATTATAATGACCCAAAATTTTGGATAAATCTTGTTTCCTAATTTTATGTGTTATTTTATTTTTATACTCAACAAAAATGTTTCATTTGATAACATGAGTATAGTTAAAATGATACCATTGGGTTTTGACTGTTATATGACCATTGGTCAATATGACCACTGTAAACTAAACGTTTCAATTATTATCTCTAAATACAATTAATCTTGGTTAATTTTTATATAAAGAAGATTCGATGGCCTCACCCAATAGTCTTGGACCGATCGAAGCCCATCTAAAAGAACTTGGGAAGGAGGTAGCACCACAGGGCTTTGCTCTGGACCAAACCCAAGCCGAACTTCATCGTGTGAAGCTAGAATGGAATCGCCTTTGCGAGAAGTTCAAACTGATATAAATTACTACTCGTGCGATGTTGGCCGAGCCTCCCTCAGATTCTCTCACCATAGCACCCCTTACACTTAGGTCCGATGCTAGTGTTATAAGGAGCTATGTTAGGAGACCGTAACTGCCTTGTGTAATCCTTTGTTTTAAATAAAAATTGGGATTTATTCTTATAATGATGTTTATGACTTATCAAATGTCCGGATAAATATATTATGCATATTTTTGGTGAATTTTAGAGAATGGATATTTTAAAAATGTTTATGTAAACCTTAAATAAATAAAAATGTGTAATGATTTTCAAAAAATGGTCTTCTACAATTATGTTCAGTACGAAATTTAGATTCTAATAAGATCAACTTAATTTTTGATAAATAGTAAATTATGAATAGTGATTTAATGCTTAGGATTAGTAATGTGACCAAATGGATTAGTAATCTCACTTAAAAAAAGTATTAATATAATCTAGGCACCTTGATTAAGTAACGTGATTCAATAAAATTGTTAAATAATGGTTTCATATATTATTATTCAAGTATTAGTTTTTTGCGGGTGAATAGTGTTTTTTAATTAAAAATTAAATTAAAAATATTTATAAAATTATTTTTATAAAATGGATTTCATTTTTGAACTCAGAGCGTCGATATTATGTTATGGTAATTTTTGGGGATTTTTCTGAAAAAATGAATTTTTGGTGAATAGTGTATTTATTTAAAAATTAAATTAAAACTATTTAGAAAATTATTTTTATAAAATGGAGTTCAGTTTTGAAATCAGAGCATTGATATTTGTTTAATGTGAAATTTTGGGATTTTTCTGAGAAAGTTGAATTTTCAGTGAATAATAAAAATACAGTTTTAGGGTTTCGGTATGTTTAATGACATCATAATTGTGTCAGGATTATGTCATTAGATATTTTAAGGGTTGCCCAACCAAAGGTGATGAATTATTCTATGGGGGGGCCACGTGGCCTAACTCCATGGGAAATACCATGGGAGAGCACATGGTTTTAAGAAAACCACTTTTGAGGTGTCCCTTGGCCATTAATGCCTTGTCCCCTCACTTTCCCTATAAATACCAAGCCATCCTATCATCCATTTCGACTCCCCACTATCCCCTAACGAAGTTCTGGTCTCATTACCTCCCAAGGAGTACTTCCAAGGTTCCCCCAAGCCCTCAATGTCCCAACATTTGAGTTTTAAGAGTTACGTTTTAAGGTAAGGGATCCGACCCCTCTCTTTCTTTTCAAGTGATCTCTTTTATGTCATTTCATTTATGCTCCATGTTCTTATGTGGGAGGAGGTTATTTTATAATCCCATTGCTTCCCTTTTCAGGTTCATATAATCATATATCCCCTCTTACTATCATTATTTCGTTTTATGAATGTTTAAGTGGCGCCGTTAGGCTGCCGAAATTTTTGTAACAGATTATTTCTCCCTTCTCATTTTTCAAGATCTATTTTCATGTAATGTCTTTCAAGATCCTTTTTATTATGCTGGGGTATGATCTATAGATTTTTAATACTGATATTTTATGATAATATGATTAGAGACCTCATTTGATCTCTTCAATTCAGTATTTTGACGTTTTAAGTGGTGCCGTTAGGCTACCGAATTTTTAAGTGGTTCTTTCACCCTTCTCGTTTTCAAGTTCTACTTTCATGTCATGTATTTCAAGTTACTTTTTATTATGTTGGAGTATGGTATCTATAACTATTATACTGATCTTTTATGACCATATGATGAGAGACCCCATTTGATCTCTTCAATTTAGTATTTTGAAGTTTTAAGTGGCGCCGTTAGGCTGCCAAATTTTTAATTGGTCCTTTCACCTTTCTCCTTTTTCAATGTTCTAATTACATGTAAAGTCTTGAATGTTCCTTTTTATTATGTTGGGGTATGATCTCTATATCTACCATAATTATCTTTTATTTTCATATGATGAGATACCCTATTTGATCTCATCAATTCATTTTTGGTTGAAGTTTATGTGACGCTGTTAGGCTGCCGAATTTTCATAAGAGAAATATTTTTTTTTTCTTCCTTTCATGTTCTTCATTTCACATTGTATATTTTCAAATTTCATTACCATGTTCTTAAATCCCTTATATTCTTCCCCTATACTCTTTTATGGGTCATTTATGACTGTTTGACCCATGTCCCCTCCCTTTTCAATGTTTTCTAAAACCCTGTAACGTAGTCGTTATGCGGCAGAATTTTCGTCTCAAGATGCCTCTCTCTTTTTCTCAAAATTATTTTATGTTATTAAGTGAATACTCAAAGATCTCATTTATAAAGGGGTATTCACATCTATATAAAAATGTTCTATTTTAAATTCCGGTATTTACATACATGAAACCTGCATTCCCTTTCCGTGGGTTTAATGTGACATAAAGATCATGTCTTTAAAGAAGTTTTTAAAATGTTATGATTATGAAATGAAACCCATTTCTTTTATGATATATGGGTCGTTTATGAAATGATTAATGATGACATATGTGGATAACATGATAATAATGACATGTCATGGGTGCGCTCAAATAGTGCTCTAATGCATTGGGTAAAGACTTAATCTCTAGAGATGACTTTTTAGACTGATACCTTGGTGAATAACCTTGGTAATTTTTAATGACAGCTTGGGGATAGACCTTGGTGAAACGAAATGATTGTAAATATTAAATGTTTTAGCCACATCTTCAAGTTATCAAAAATTTTATTTTTATTATGATATATCTCATAATTTCTTTCTCATGCCGTAAAGTTCTTTTCATTACATTGTTGATGTATCCCAAGTTCACATGTTAAATGTTTCCCCTTGTTTCCCTTACTGGGCCTTCTGCTCACCCCTTCTTTTGATGTATGTCCCCAGGTTTGAGATGTAGTAATGAACCTAGGATGAACATAAGGATGAGCCTTTCAAGTGTTTAACAAGAATGTTTTATGTTTTCATGTTTTAAGTTCCTGGTTTCCAAGACACTAAAACTTAATGATCCTCAGTTTTGTAAAATGTAATGAAAGTTTACGTGATGAAAAGGTGGGATGCTATAGTTGGTATCAAAGGATGGTTTAGTTATTTTTGGAAATTAGGATATAAAAACTTTAGGAATAAGCCTATATAAAATTTTATATATAAGAAATCTTCCAGGTATTTTGGTGAGTATTGAGTAATGGGTTTCCAAGCAAATACATCCCGGTCTGGATACGAGGAGGTAGAGGTGGATCTGGCACAAATGTACATAGGGGTAAAACCAAAAAACACCGCTTTGACCTAGACTCAAATGGGAACTGGTACACAACAATGGGTATTTCTGTACTCTTGGTTACGACACTCCCGGGGGATATGTTTTGGTAAATTCGTAAGCTTAGTATGAACCATTGTTAAAGGAATAAAGATAAAATAAAAGAAAGATTTACATAAGACTATATGATCATTATAACCTAGATGGGAACCTAGGGGATCACAAGTTAGGGTATACTTTTCTTCTACAAGTTATCCTTATATTCTTTAAGTTACTTTTCATGATTATTGGCTATGTATTTAAGCCCCTAATTATACTTTATCTTCTTAGTTAATGGTGGGAAATGGTAGAACATGTCCCAATAACCAATGTGATAGGAAATGCGATGATTGATGTATTAATATAACATAGATGATTAGGGGATTAAAAGATGATTATTATTTTGGAAGACGTTCACTATTTTGGGGACCCTATATGATCGAGGTAAATATATTACTACGGTATTTTTATTGAGGAGTAATGTTGAATTATATTTTGAAGAATTGATGAATTTAAGGTGGACTTATAGTAATTTAGTTTACTTATGGGAATGATTAACCTATCATGGGTAAAATATGTTTAGGTTAGCTACTTTTTTTATAAGATGTTAGGAGTGGTTGATGTTGTTTGGAGATGAACAATGAAGTTTATTTTGGAAGACTATGTTATCAAATCCTTCTTGTATTTGGGTTTCAATCTTAGTTTGGTTTATTTTGAGGAATTGTAATGACCGTTATTTATGGAATGGTCTATGATGAAATTTGGGTAGTACCATGGAAATTTGAAGATTTAAAATTAGTTTCCATTCCTATGGGATTATTTTCTTTTTGAAGAGTTTTTTTACCTTACCCTTTCTGTTTTTGGGATAATGTTTAAAGATAAAAGAAATAGATAGTTAATCTTTTGTGGATTATGTGATTTTCTAGAAGATGATTCTTGTGTTTTGATGAGACGAAGTAGTTTTGAATGCTCATCGTTCGGAGAAAAGATTAGTTTTGGTAGAAACTTATTAAAGGATGAAACTCTACATGAAGGTAGGTATATTTTATTATGTTTTTGTTCTATGTAGTAAATGAATTCCTCAAAATTATGAAAAGGAACGTAAAACAAAAACGTTGTTGGTTTATGTTTCCTACTAGGTAATCAAAGACAGTTTACACTCATCATAAGTTTGAGATTTTCTTATGGTTAACTTTATCCTAATCATGTTTTCTATCACTCTCCCTCAGAACGTGACCCTTTGTTTTCTCCTCCATGTCCATGTTTTCCTACATGGGATCCTAGTATGGGTAAACTCGGGTGAACTTTTTTACTTCCCTTTCTTTCTTTTAAAGTAATAGTTTTAATGACTCCTTTTCAGTTGTGGGAAATTCAATGAAATTTCAAAAACTAGTTTTAAAAATTGCAAGGAAGCAATTTCTTAAGGGGGAAGATTGTAACGACCCGAAATTTTGAATAAATCTTGTTTCCAAATTTTATGTGTTATTTTATTTTTATACTCAACAAAAATGTTTCATTTGATAACATGAGTATAATTAAAATGATACCGTTGGGTTTTGACTGTTATATGACCATTGGTAAATATGACTGCTGTAAACTAAACGTTTCGATTATTGTCTCTAAATACATGTAATCTTGGTTAATTATTATAGAAAGAATATTTGATGGCCTCACCCAGTAGTCTTGGACCGATCGAAGCCCGTCTAATAGAACTTGGGAAGGAGGTATCACCACTGGGTTTTTCTCTAGACCAAACCCAAGCTGAACTTCATCGTGTGAAGCTAGAACAGAATCTCCTTTGCGAGAAGTTCAAACTGATAGAAATTACTACTCGTGCGATGTTGGTCGATCCTCCCTCGGATTCTCTCACCTTAGCACCCCTTACACTTAGGTCCTATGCTGGTGTGATAAGGGGCTATGTTAGGATACCGTAACTGCCTTGTGTAATCCTTTGTTTTAAATAAAAATTGGGATTTCTTCTTATAATGATGTTTATGACTTTTCAAATGTCCGGATAAATATAGTATGCATATTTTTGGTGAATTTTAGAGAAAGGATATTTTAAAAATGTTTATTTAAACATTAAATAAATAAAAATGGGTAATGATTTTCAAAAAATGGTCTTCTAAAATTATGTTCAGTATGAAATTAAGATTCTAATAAGATCAAATTAATTTTTGATGAATAGTAAATTATGAATAGTCATTTTATGCTTAGGATTAGTAATGTGACCAAATGGATTAGTAATATCACTTAAAGAATGTATTAATATAAACTAGGCACCTTGATTAAGTAATGTGATTCAATAAAATGGGTAAATAACGATTTCATATATTATTATTCAAGTATTAGTTTTTTTCTGGTGAATAGTGTTTTTTAATTAAAAATTAAATTAAAAATATTTATAAAATTATTTTTATAAAATGGATTTCATTTTTGAACTCAGAGCGTCGATATTAGGTTATGGTAATTTTTGGGGATTTTTCTGAAAAAATAAATTTTCGGTGAATAGTGTATTTATTTAAAAATTAAATTAAAAATATTTATAAAATTATTCTTATAAAATGAAGTTCATTTTTGAAATCAGAGCATTGATATTTGGTTAATGTGAAATTTTTGGATTTTTCTGAGAAAGTTGAATTTTCAGTGAATAGTAAAAATACAGTTTTAGGGTTTCGGTATGTTTAATGACATCATAACTGTGTCATGATGATGTCATGAGATATTTTAAGGGTTGGACGACCAAAGGTGATGAAGTATTGTATGGGGGGAACCATGTGGCCTAAATCCATGGGAAATACCATGGGAGAGCACATGGTTTTGAGAAAACCACTTTTGAGGTGTCCCTTGGCCATTAATGCCTTGTCCCCTCACTTTCCCTAGAAATAACAATCCATCCTATCATCCATTTCGACTCCCCACTCTCCCCCAATGATTTTCTGGTCTCATTACCTCCCAAGGAGTCCTCCCAAGGTTCCCCCAAGCCCTCAAGGTCCCAACCTTTGAGTTTTAAGAGTTACATTTTAAGGTAAGGGATCTGACCCCTCTCTTTCTTTTCAAGTGATCTCTTTTATGTCATTTCTTTTATACTACATGTTCTTATGTTGGAAGAGGTTATTTTATATTCCCATTTCTTCCCTTTTCATGTTCATATAATGAGATATCCCCTCTTACTCTCATTATTTCGTTTTATGAATGTTTAAGTGGCGCTGTTAGGCTGCCGAAAGTTTTGTAACAGATTCTTTCTCCCTTCTCATTTTTCAAGATCTACTTTCATGTAAAGTCTTTCAAGTTCCTTTTTATTATGTTGGGGTATGATCTCTAGATTTATCATAATGATATTTTATGATAATATGATGATATACCCCATTTGATCTCTTCAATTCAGTATTTTGAAGTTTTAAGTGGCGCCGTTAGGCTACATAATTTTTAAGTTGTTCTTTCACCCTTCTCGTTTTCATGTTCTACTTTCATGTCATGTATTTCAAGTTCCTTTTTATTATTTTGTAGTATGATATATATATATATATATATATATATATATATATCATACTGATCTTTTATGACCATATGATGAGAGACTCCATTTTATCTCTTTAAATCAGTATTTTGAAGTTTTAAGTGGCATCGTTAGGCTGCCGAATTTTTAAGTGGTCCTTTCACCTTTCTCCTTTTTTAATGTTCTAATTCCATGTCAATTCTTAAAAGTTCCTTTTTATTATGTTGGGGTATGATCTATATATTTATCATACTTATCTTTTATGTTCATATTATGAGACACCCTATTTGATCTCATCAATTCATTTTTGGTTGAAGTTTATGTGACGCTGTTAGGCTGCCGAATTTTCATAAGAGAAATCTTATTTTTGTCTTCCTTTCATGTTATTCATTTCACATGGTATATTTTCCAATTTCATTACCATGTTCTTAAATCCCTTATATTATTCCCCTATACTATTTTATGGGTCATTTATGAATGTTTGACCCATGTCCCCTCCCTTTTAAACGTTTTCTAAAACCCTGTAACGTAGCTGTTATGCTGCAGAATTTTCATCTCAAGATGCCTCTCTCTTTTTCTTAAAATTATTTTATGTTATTAAGTGAATACTCAAAGCTCTTATTTCTACAGGGTTATTCACATATATATCAAAATTTTCTATTTTATATTCTAGGATTTACATACATGAAACCTGCTTTCCCTTTCCGTGGGTTTAAAGTGACATAAAGATCATGTCTTTAAAGCAGTTTTTAAAATGATATGATTATGAAATGAAACCCATTTAATTTATTCTATATGGTTCTTTTATGAAATGATTAATGATGATATATGTATCTCACATGATAATAAATACATGTCAAGGGTGCTCCCAGATAGCGCTCCAATGCATTGGGTAAAGACTTAATCTCTAGAGATGACTTTTTAGACTGATACCTTGGTGAATAACCTTGGTAATTTTTAATGACACCTTGGGGATGGACCTAAGTGAAACTAAATGATTGTCAATATTAAATTTTTCAGCCACATCTTCAAATTATGAAAAAATTTATTTTTATTATGATATATCTCATGATTTCTTTCCCATTCCTTAAAGTTCTTTTCATGACATTGTTGATGTATCCCAAGTTCACATGTTAAATGTTTCCCCTTGTTTCCCTTACTGGGACTTCTACTCACCCCTTCTTTTGATGTATGTCCCCTGGTTTGAGATGCAGTAATGAACCTAGGATGAACATGTGGAGAAGCCTTTCAAGTTTTTAACAAGAATGTTTTGTGTTTTCATGTTTTAAGTTCCTCGTTTCCAAGACACTAAACCTTAAAGATCCTCAGTTTTGTAAAATGTAATGAAATTTTATGTGATAAAAAGGCGGGATGCTATATATATTATACTAATACCATTTTTGAATGATAAAACTATAACCTAAGAGGATTAATAATAACTTATCTGACAAATCATGCACAAGAACATAAAGCAGTTATTATCTTAATAATGAGTAACGGTGAAATGTAACTAACAATTGGATGAAAATATGATCATAAATATAATCATAAAAATTATTATGATTCTGAAATAAAATCGTAACACTATTTAAATCACTATACTGGAGGTTAGGATACATATGAAGCATGTCAGATATAAGGTAAGGGATAATTTTTCAATCTCATTTTTATCCAAGATTGTTTATACCTATGTAATTATTGGGGATATATGTATCATCTATGTCCATGTTTTATAAAAATGTTTTCATAAAAAATTTACTACTATTATATGTATGTTTAAAGTCATTTTTAACCATATTTTTCTTTTAATACATGATATGGAAGGAATCATTATTTGGTTTATCGTATGAGGTACCTTTTGACTTTTCAGACAAAAGTACTTGGAGAATGTTTTTTAAATTATACGGCATGAATAGATTTTGATAGTTTCATGATGAATTATTTCCATGAAGATTCATATAAAATAGTTCATTTTTATTTTCAACTATATTTTTTTCTTTTAAAATTGTGTTTCATTTTGAGAAAGGAAAATGTTTTTAAAGAAGAAATGATATTTTTCTCAAGAACTAAGTTCAAGTATTTTATAAAAATTATTTTCCATCTAGGATGAAGCACTTAATTAGGGTTATGTTTTTAACCAAATTATTACTATTAGTTGATTGTTTTAATGATTGAATTTTCTTTTATATGGTTTATGTTGTGATGAAATGATATTTAATACACCCATTTTATTTCTTTGGTTATGCTATGATGATTGATTTATTTTTTGTGGAAGATGTATGAATGATTTCATTATTAGATTGGTGGGACATATATCTCCATATAATGCATTGTGTGAAGATTTATATCTCATGAGATATACAAGACTGTAAAAGAAATTAAGTTTGGTTTGGTAATACAAGGATAGAATAGCATGTAATTCTAGTTCAGTAATACATGGCTAGAAAGGCATGTAAACCCAATTCAGCAATGGAATTTGTCCACTATGATGGTCTTGGAAGAAATGTTCTAGCTACTATGGAAATAATATTATTAACTTATTAGTTGTACCCAATTACATGATTTATTCCAATTCTATTCTATCATATTTAATATTTTTTTATGATCCATGTCTTATGTACTGCCATGATTTATTTCATGACTAAAAATTTTGATATTTAAATTTTATGTTCATGTTTTTACATTCAAATTTTTATGGTTTGTTTTATGTTCTCCAGGTTTAACCTTACTAAGAATTTGATCTCACCCTTTTTTATGTTTTCTTTTCCCCAGGACATAAAGAATTATTTTAGGTAGGAAAACAAACAGGGAAGATCTTTATGGGAGATGTTGAAGATATTTCCCCATGATTAGAATATTATGTTCAGAGTTTTCAATTACACTAAACAAATATGATATTTGGGAGTCTCTTTGTTTCTTTTATTAAGTATTCCAAATAATAAAACTTATGTCCATGTACATCAACCTTGGTTCTCTATAGTTGGTTTCAGGGTGAAGGTTTAGTCAGCCTTTGGAAACAAGGATGCGAAAACTTTAGTGAGATCCCTAGATGTATTTCTAAGGTGTGTATAGGGATATCCCTAAGGGTAAGTATAACTATATATTATATTCCTAGAATTATGGTAATGATCATTAATATCCCAGTATTAAACCTAAGATGTTATAGATTTAATGTACTCCCTCGTGATAATGTGGTTTTTCTAGTATGATTTCTACCTCTCACACTGTTTATTTGGGTTTTAGACAATGTATGGAACCCTAAGGAATGGTGTTAATGATCAATTCACTAAGAAATGAAATTATTTTCTTTATAAACAACCAAATTTTGTGGGATATGGAATGAAAAATCTTATTTCTATACTTACACAATCTATCAATCATTCTAGACATCTAAATGAACAGAGAAGGTAACAACATTCTATTGAGTCCTTCATGGGGAAACATCCACCTTCTTTGAATGGGTCTTTTGATCCACTTGTTACTAAACAATGGATCAATACCATTGAAAAGATATTTTCCATCCTTCACTATTCAAAACATGAAAAATTCATTTGGGATGTTTACTATTTAATAGGTGAAGTAGACCAAGGATGGACTCTATTTAAGAATACAAAGCACCAAGATGAAATTGAATCCATGAAATGGGATGGCTTCAAGAACATATTTTTTAAAAATTACTTCCCTCATATTCTTCGAAAAAAATATGAAAAATAATTTCCTAGAGATTAATAAAAATGTTGATTAATCTGTTGGTACATATGAAGCGAATTTTACAAGGCATGCGAGGTATACTTCTGGCTTTATCATCCAAACTAGAAGTAAAGTTGATCAATCCATCAGCATCTTAAACCAAAGTCATTGAAGGAAATTATCTATAAGATAATTCAGTAGAAATGAAGAGATTTTTATTTGTGCTATCAATGTAGAACTATAAGTTGTTGTTACATATCCATCTCATGTTTTTGAGAATAAACGAAAGATTGAGTTCAAGGAAAAATCTCAAAACAATGGTGTAAAAAAGATGATTGTTTCCTTATGCTTAATGTGTGGAAGGAAGAATGGTGGAGATTTTATTAAAGGGACTTGAAAATGTTTCAAGTGAAAAAAAAGTTCATTGAGTAGTTGAGTGCTGATGTAATGAGAAAAAGGTTGCTAATGTTGTAAATAGAGAAAAGACTACAGATAATGGACCACCGACTCTTCAATTCTAAAAGTGCATAAAAATGGGGCACTATGTTATCCAATGCCCTAATCCAAGGGTTAATGATGATCGACATCATAAACCTATAATGTGAAAAGATAATGGGAAGTCACATGTGATCACTATTAGTGATTTTGAGTATAAAAATAAAGTGGTGGAATGATTAATTGTTTATCTAATGGGATTCCAAAATAGTGTTATGGAATCTCATTTATAGAATTATGGAATATTAGAATATCTATGTATTGCTTTATTGTGGTTTTCAATAATTATATGGTACTGATGTCCATTAAAATTGATTGAAATATTTTTGAAAAGCACATGATATTGCATAATGAAGGGTTAAAGAGATAATGAGATGTTTTATAGTATTAATTAACACAATACTGATATAAGGATAAAGTCATATCATGGTTTGAGTATATAGAATTTTTGGTATATTTGGTGTGTGGAAAGAGTTAATTTTGATAGAATGAATGTTTTCACTATAGTCCTATGGTAATTCATTTTATTATCATGTTTAAATAGAATACATGATTAAGGTATTCAGCTATTTGGAATGTGAGAACCAAGAAATTTCAAATGAGATATGGGAGTCAAATGTTAATTTGATTTAGTTCACCTCCTTTTAAAGTTTCATATTTTCAGTTTTTGGAAGGATTTAATTTTATCCATTTATGAATAGTATATGTTATATTCCAATTGAAGTTTGTTAGATTAATTTATTATGTCACTATATGTGGAATTATACTTATTTGATAACTTGTTATAACCTTTTTTTGAGACATAAGGAATGACCAATCATTATATCGCATGATCTCTTAACACTTCATGAATGAAATATTCAACTTCATTTCATTAAATAAAAGATGAATTGGAAATTTTTTAGGGAATTACCAATGGTTAGATTGTTCTACAATATTGTAAGTATTTATCCTCATGTAAAAATTCATAAACTTTTGGAAAAAAGATCTTGAAACCAAAAATTTTATATGATTTCCTTCTTATTCGATGAATCATATGGTCCCTTAAATCATTGCATATTTAAGTCTTTCTTGTTGTTAACTTTTTACAAACCTAACTCTCTATCACTATCCATCAGGACTTGATGGTTAGATTTCCCTTCCATATCGATGTTTTCACTTACCACATATGTTCTTCTATGTGGAATCCCAGCAATGAGTTAATTTCAGAAACCATTATATTTCTAATTATCCTTTTTAAAATGATTTTCTAGTATCCATTTTTATGATTAGGGTTTACATGAATGAAACTTTCAATTTGAAAACCATTTCTGACCCCGAAAAAGTTTGAGGGCGAAATTCATTTTAAGAGGGGTAGAATGTAACACCCCAAAATTTTATGAGATAGATTCTTTTTAATTTATTTTATGTATTGTGTTGTACACTAAACCAATATAAGCTTGCACTATATGCAACACCGTATTAGCTTTCAGTATATACAACACTATTCTTGACTTGTGTTGCACACAATTTCAAGTTCTTTTAATATAATTCAACAATGAGTATAGATTTTTTTCAATGTAAAAATGAACTATGTTTGTATTATGTTATTCTAATATCAAAGGAATATTTAACTACACACAACACTAACTAGGCTTTTGTTACATTCAAGTGTGATCTTCCTTGATAGCTTGCATTGTACGTAATACCGAGTTTAACTAAACAACGATATATTATTAAAATATTATATAACTTTCCATTATGAATATTATTAACAACATTTTTAATTTCATATATAATTATCATTCATCTTACACATTTTCTAGTACATTATATTAGAACAAGATGAGTTTTTCATATAAAAGAAGTATTTTTTAGAAAATGCAGTTTTACCATCTTTTGATGGAGCACCCATTTTAAATCTAGTTTTGACAGTTTTATAATTTAAATTTGAAATAAATAAACATCTTATTTTGAATAGAGACATAAAAATTTAATTTTATTGTATTTTTTGCATTTTTATAATAAATTTAAAATTTTAATGAATAATGAAAAATACTGCATTTTAACTTGAAACTGCCTTTTTATCTAATTTATTTATATTTTTTAATTATTTTTTTATTTTTTTTTAATTGTATTATATTTTTATCATTTAATACATTATTGTTCATCATAAGTAATTTCACTTTTAAATTTCACATAAATACACATTAATCTTTTGATAGTTATTACATCTTGAAAACCCGTTTTTTGGTTGTGACAACAGAAATTAATTTTAAATTAATTACTGAAACATCTGTGATTTGAAAATGGGAAAATTTATTTCATATTTGTAATCTAAAGTTTAAAAGTGTGTAAATACGTGCCTTTTTATTTTTTGACATTGTGAATAGTAACTACAATTATTATTTTATTTACCATGGTTGAAGTGAAATCTAGAAAATAATGGTAAAAAATAATATTATAATAATATTAAACTACCCTAACACGTATCCTAATCATATTTTATGTGATATCTATGACCATGGGAGTCCATGGGTAAATTTTGGGACCCCATGGATTCATTTCGATGTGAAAATGACATTTTATAAGAATTAAATTAAAGTAAATATAATTATAAACTAAACACGTATATTTTACTACATCGATTTTAATATAGGGTTATATAACTGATCTATACGTTTATAAATATTCATTAGGAATATAATAATATTTCCCACATCTTGGTATTTTATTTATAATTTTTAGACCCCAACTATTTAAATTTATTTATGACACAATGATTGTGTAGTGATTAACTTATTAATGAGTGATTTAAATAAAGGATATTAAAAATATCAAAATAAATTTATTTTGAAAATTATTATGACATACCCGAATTTTATGGATTATTATGACTTTTTATATTTTAATTAATAAAGTTTTTAAAAATAATAATTATTTTATGTATCTTTAAAAATTCGTGATATGAATAGTATAAAAATTGACATAAATGAGTTTTTAAAAACAAATACTGTTTTATTAAATGATATAATAGTACTAAAAATTTATTATTCTTAAAAATGACTTATATAATGTTTACAATTTCATTAACGAACCACTTTAGGTTTTATGAGAATTTTATAGTAACTATATTAACCATAAAGTATGAATATACAAGAAGACATGGTAAGAGTTAAATTAGTTAACAAATGTTAAAGATAAAAGTTAAGGTTAAATTTGACACCTAAACTTTTATAAAACCTATTGGTTGAAGATATTTAGATCCATATACATATCATGTAATAATTAAATGTGTTTTGTGAATTTTGAAACCAAAATTCATTTTCTAATTAATTAATATTTTGGGAGCTTCATAAAGTGCCCCTCTTCTCATTTACAAAAGGGCACCTCCTCCCTCTCTTTTTCACTCCATTTTGAGCCTTTATGCTCAGCCAAAACCTACACATTTCTCTTTTTAACAACCCTAGAAACATTCTAGATGTTCTGGTCTTCTAAAAAGTCTAACTCTAGTGCCGCAAGAAAAATTGGAGGCCCGTCGAGGAAGAAGTAATTTCTTCTAATGATTCTTTCAAATTTTATTCTTCTTCTACATCCTCTTCATTAGTTTTTTCATTATAATGAAAAAACATAATTATCAATAATATACTTATATGTCATTATAAATATAAATCACACTATTTCATCTTCTATCAATCCTACGAAAAATGAAATCACAGCGTGTGCGTATGTAGGACTTATCGTCTCCACGCCGTGGTGTAATTGTTTTTTTCACCGCCACCTTACATGGATGGGTATAGTGGTTGAAATAATAAATATATATGATTATTATAACATGATAATAATTCTGAGATATTATACACCATCCACTTCAATACCATTCAACTATTATGGGAATGATATCGTCGCTCGTGCGTACGTACGACTTACCTTCTCCACGGTTCAATGTGATTCGTTCTATATAATCTTCATTAAACCATGATAATATAAATGAATTGAATGAATAAATATGACAAATATTATACTAAACCCATTATTTAAATTATATAATTATAACCTAAAAAGAGTAATCAGAACTTATCCAACAAAACATGCATAGAAACATTAAGTATTTAATACTCCAATAACGAGTAACAATGAAATGTTACTAAAAAACAGATGAAAATATGATCATAAATGTTTTAATAAAAATTATTATGATTCTATAAAGAATTAGTAACAAAATTATAATATTTTTACATGAGGTTCATATTCATACGAAGCATATTAGACTTAATGTAACATCCCAGGTAAATAATGAATAAAACATTTTCATATTTATTAATATTTACGAATTAAATATTAATTTTACTTTAAAGGGGTTGCTATGTTCGATAGCATACCCGATACGCAACAAAGAGTTTCTTTGAGATCTTACGTTGCACATTAGTAATAAAATAATATTATTTTAAATGGTAGTTAACACGTAGCTGTTGTATTGGCGGGAATGAATAGAAATAACTAAAATATGATTATATATGTTTTTTTTAATGTTTTTACATTTATCCAATAAAATATAAAGGCTTAAAATACAAAAAGAATTCAATTTTAGGCATATATACTCTAACATTAACTAAAGGTTGACTTATCACCTTTTGATGGCGAACCGTCTATAAATATAGTTTTTTTCACTCTTATACATTCTATTGGACCAAATAAAATTCTTCTTTATAATAGGGACATCAAAATTTAATTTGTGTGAATTTTTGGTATTTTTCCGATAAAGTTCAATTTTTAATGAATAGTCAAAAATGTTGTATTTTAATTAAAAACCTCTATTTAATCTAATTTATTATATGACTAGATTATCGTTTGAATTGTTTTTAAAGTGAAATTACAATATATTTTTACCATTTAATCCAATGGTGGTCGTTGGAATTAATTTCACTTTGAAATCAGACTTAAACTAGTGTCAATTTTTTGATACTTATTATTTCATAAAAACACGCTATTTGATCTGACAGCGGGAATTAATTATTAAATTAATTAATGAAACTTATATGATTTTAATTTTGTAAAATAGACTTCATTTTTGAATGTGGAATTTCAAATATAGCTTAGGGTGAATTTTTGGTATTTTTCTGAAAAACTTCAATTTTTGATGAATAGTGAAACCACTAAGTGGTACTTAAAAAATTTATTTTTCATTTAAATTAAAATTTACCACCTTTGTGTTTTGAATTTAAAAAATCTGACATAAATGGTTGTCATTAGGAAGTAAAATTTGGTTCAATTGGATTAAAATAATTTTTTGGGTGAATAGTAACATTTAAGTTTTTAATCGCGATTAGAGGTAATTAGTGTAGTTTAAGGTAAAAATAATGTTTTTATAATATGAAATGAATGTGACACATGTCCTACACTTATTGGATGTGTCATGTCCGAAAAATAAAATCCATGGGTCAACTTGGGGACCCCATGGATCCACTTTGGTAGGAAAATGACATTAATAACTTTTTATTTAAAGTTAAAATAAAAATGTCACAAACATTAGTTGTTTTACTAAAACAATTTTTAAATGGTGTTATACAAGTAAGATTTTTGACTATAAATATTCATTAGAAATATAAATATCTTTCCTACCTCATGATATTTTTTTTATAATTTTTAGAAATTAAATAAATTAAATTATTTATGACACCATGATGATGCCGCGATTACCTCATTATTTAACGATTTAAATAAAATGAAAAGATAATGTAGAATCTAAGACCTACACATGTAAAAAACCTATTGTATGAGTTTATTTCTAACTCGTATCACCTTATCATTTAAATATTAAATTTTGGGACCCTTTTTATCCTAAAATAATTTTATAATAAAGTATCTTTTCATAACTTTCCCAGAGTGCCCCTCCTCTCCTCTTATAAAAGGCCCCCACCTCTACCACCTTACCCACACATCCAAAGCCTTTGGCTCGGACAAACCCTGCCCATTTTGTCTCTCCACATTCCTATATTACTCCTTGAAGCATCACTTTGGGCATAAGTCTTCCCAAGGAAGCCTTTGAGCTCAAATCAAAAAGAGTTACCCGTTTTAAAGGTAGTGTTTTCTCTTGTGTTCATATGTTTTATTTTTCTTCTCCAACCGTCTAAACTCTTTTTATTCATTTATTTTGTAACAAAACCAGTATCCTAAATATACTAGGATGTTTTTATAATAATTATTCGAGCTACACTTACACACACATTCATCTAATGGTTCAATAATATACTGTTTCTGTGGATGGAGAATTTCTGCCTCACGAAACGATGATTGTTCAACACTCATATAACACCTTCAAAGGTGGAGATTAAGATGTCACTATATTTATATATGATATATAATATGTTTATGTTTTACTTAAGCTTCTGTATTTTTCATTTGTGTCCTACCTTAATTTTTTCCATTGTGGGTAAACACGATAATTTCATTTTAGGAAGTGCGGACTACCGCCCCCTCAATGTGATTTGATTGGTTAATGCCATATGTGGGACGTATAAAGTATGGATTTAACGTTATTATATATGATGTTATACTGGAATTATAATATACCTTTATATCATTATTATTTAATTCCATTAATGTATGAGATAGAAATGAAAGTAGCATTCATGCGTACGTACGGCTTACCGTCTCCATGAATGGTGCATTTCATTTCTTATCCCCAAATGTAATGTACTATTATAAGTACATATATATAATGGATATATATGATTTATGTTACATCTAAATTATTAATATAATTCTGTAACTAAAATATACATATCTCTCATTTAGTTTTAATTCCATTAATATGACATAGAAATGAAAGTAGCGTTCATGCGTACGTACGGCTTACCGTCTCCATGAACGATGCATTTCATTTTGTACTTCTAAATGATTATGTAATATTATAAATACATGTATATTCTGGTTATATATGATATATATGATATCCAAATCATGAATATCATTCTCGATATAATGAACCTTTGACCACACGAACAACATGTAATTGTAAGAAGTCCACATTCTACTTAAGGACCAAATATCGACAAAACAAACAATATTAACTTAAATGATTACATAATGTTTATAACATGGAAATAAGTGATACAAAAGGAATAGTGAAATTGAAAAAGGTTCTTAATCAAGTATAAAATAACTCAAGTTTATTATTCAGGACGAAAAATAACGATCGAGTCAAGTCGGACCCGAGGTAAGGGACTTAGACTCAATCTCCTTTCATTGAGGCATATTTTTTTTTATACACAACTTTCTTTTATATAGTGTATAAACCCCTTTTACTTTTACTTTTACACAAAAGGAATCTTTTTCTACGAAGCGTTTTACAAAACAACAAAAAGGAATGTTTCTTTTAACGTACGCGGTGACAACGACCTTTTCCGCTGCCGTGAGTATTATTTGGTCATTGGATTCCTCAACAAGTCGTAATGTTTTTAAAATGAAATAAATACCATATACTCTTTTATGTATTTTGGTATTGAAAATGGTTTTTATAATGGATTTTTTATATCAATATATTTAAGTGATATATTGTGATCAAAGTTTGGGAATGTTTTCTTTCCATTATATTTGTTTTATGTCTTATGATTTTATAATGGTACTTATACATTTGATGGGTGGTTACGTGATAAACCATATGACGGGTGGTGCCGTGAATACAAGGACGGATGGTTACGTTATAACCTCCAATGCATTGGGTATGGAAGTAGGTCGTATGGCTATTCCATTAAGTGATATGTGTGGAAGTAGACCATATGGATATTCCATTAAAGTATGTTTATGTCCCAAGTTACCTTTATATGTTATGTGTTCTCTATATGGGTTTTATGGTAATATTTTGGTTACAAAAGGGCAAGTAATGATCTTTTATTCCGTGAAGAGTTTTTACAACTTCATAAAGGTGAATGTATTAATTTGATAAAGTATACATGGTTTACTTGTTGTTTGAAAAACTAACTATTTTCATTCTTTTTGTATCCCTTACTGAGATTTTTATGCTCACCCCAAGTTTTTTTGAAATGTTTTTCACAGGACTTAATTTGGAATAGGGTCAAGGATGGGATCAAGGGAAAGTCATGCTATCTAAAACATGGAACTAGACATGATTCTTTTTAAGAGTTTTTATTTTATGGAAACTTAGTAGAAGTGTCTACTTTGTAATCTTTTGAGATGTAATAGTTATGATCTAATTCTCTAAAACACTAAACCTAAAAAAATCCTCAATGGAAATTATTCATTTAATTCAATATTAAGTAATGTTTAAGGTCGGGGCCTTATAGTTGGTATCAAAGGTCGGTTTAGACATCTTTAGGAGTTAGAAAATTGTTAAATAATGAATTAATTTATGGTATGATTGAAATGATATAGCATTTAATGATTACCATGTTGCTTCGCATAAGATATTTCTGTGTTCAGAATGGTTTTCCACAGAGAAAAAAAAGAAGCTATGTTGGGACGCCATCAGGAGGAAGACAACCTTTCAAATCAGCAACCTGAGATTGTCAGAATCAGAACTGAACAGTTTGTTGCAGTGATGGAACAGTTGACTCAGGCTATAAATGGTGGTGGTATCCATGCACGAGATCAGCCAGATCAACCACAAAGGAACATGTCAGTGGTGGTACATTTCATGAGGCAACATCCCCCATCATTCAGAGGATCATCTGACCCCATGCTAGCTGAAGGGTGTATTAAAGCACTGGAGAAGATTTTTGATGTCATGGGGTGTTCAGAACAACAAAAGGTTAGACTTGTTGCTTACCGTTTTGAAGGAGAAGCTGATCAGTGGTGGTCGATGGTGAAAAATATTAGGGATAGTGATGAGATTGATGATCTTCACTGTGACAAATTCAAAACTATGTTTCTTGAGAAATATTTTCCTAAGGTGTTTTGTCTTAGGATGGAAAAAAATTCCTAGAATTGAGGCAGGAGGATGATTCAGTGGCTGCTTATGAAGCAAAGTTCACTCGACTTGGAAGGTATGCTCCAAACTTCATAAGAGATCTTGATAGTAAAATAAACCGTTTCTACTCAGGGTTAAAGCCAAGGTATCGAAGGGATTTAGCTTCTCGTGGGTTCAAAAGTTATGAAAAACTTGTTCGATGTATGGAGAAGGTGGAAATGGAGTTTGTCGATGATCAGGTGATCTTTGACAAACAACAGAATAAGAGGTCCAGTTGGCAGACAAAGGGGAAGAATTCATCAAAGAAGTAAGGAGGTAAGAAAACCAAATATCCATCCTGTGAGAAGTGTGGTAAAATGCATCCTGGAGAATGTTTGTCCAAGTATGGAAAGTGCTTTCAGTGTGGTAAGTCTGGTCATATTACTCGTAACTATAAGGAAGATGATAAAGCTGGCAATGAAAAGCCAGCGGTAAGATGCTTTAAGTGTAATGAAATGGGTCATTATGAAAATGAGTGTCTAATGAAGAACTCAACTGAGTGAAACCAGCAATACTACAAGCAGAAAGGGGTGGTGAAATCCTTTGCAACTACTTCAGCAGATGTTGGGCCATCGAATGGAGCAGTATTAGGTACAATATTTGTTTGTTCAGATTATGCCAATGAGTTGTTTGATTCAGGGTCTACACATTATTTCATTTCTGAGAATTTTCTAGTAAATTGGAAATTACATCTCAAAATATGAATCCTGAACTTATGGTAAAAAAACATGGAGGGAATGTTGAGATAAAAAGGAATTATAAGAACCTTCCTATCCTTGTGTGCGGAAAAAATCTACCAGCAAACCTTATTGTTTTTCCTCTAGTAGAGTTTGATGTTATTTTGGGCATGGATTGGATTTCTGTTTATCAGGCTAAGATTGACTGCAGAGCTAAAATGGTTTCTTTTCAGAAATATTTTCAGTTTGTGTACAAGAATGAACCCTTGATTTTGATAACATATCAGGTAGTTGAGAAACTAGTAAAAGATGGAAATGAATGTTACCTTGCACATATTGTTGAAAATAAAGGAACTGTTCAGATTAATGATGTGCCAGTGGTAAATGAGTATCTTGATGTTTTTCCTGATGAGTTGCCTGGTATTATTCATGATCGGGAAGCTGAATTTACGGTTGACTTAGTTCTTGATTCTAAGACAATTTCAAAACCCCCTTATCGAATGGCTAAAGTTGAACTTTTAGAGTTAAAGAAGCAATTGAAAGAGTTATTAGATAAAGGTTTCATTCGACCTATCACATCACCATGGGGTTCTCCTGTCTTGTTTGTTAAAAAGAAAGATGGATCAATGAGACTTTGCATTGATTACAGAGCCTTAAATAACATTACTGTTAAGAACAAGTATTCTTTGCCTCATATCGATGATTTTTTTGATCAGCTCCAGGGTGATAAGTATTTTTCGAAGATTTACTTGAGGTCGGAGTACCATCAGTTGAAAGTAAATGAAGCAGACATTCTGAAGACTGTGTTCCGTACTAGATATGGAAATTATGAATTTGTAGTTATGCCTTTTGGGTTAACCAATTCACCTGCTGTATTCATGGACCTTATGAATAGAATGTTCCATGAGTTCTTGGATAAGTTTGTGGTTGTTTTCATCGATGATATTTTGGTGTTTTCTAAAAGTAAAGAGGAGCATGAAAGTCATTTAAGGGTTATCTTGAAAACCTTAAAAGAAAAGAAATTTTATGGAAAATTTATCAAGTGTGAGTTTTGGTTACAACAAATGTCTTTCCTTGGTCACATTGTTTCATAAGATGGCATAACTGTTGATCCTGCTAAAACAAAAGTTGTTGAATAATGGCCAAGACCCACAAATGTAACCGAGATCGGTAGTTTCCATGGTTTGGTAGGTTACTACCAAAGGTTTGTTGAAAAAATTTCACGGTTTTCTAGTACAATGACTAAGCTAACTCGGAAGGGTGTTAAGTTTATCTGGACAAAAGAATGTGATGATTGTTTTCAGGAGTTGAAAAGAAGATTGGTGAATGGTCCAGTTTGGGCACTTCCTTCCAGGAATGGTGAGTTTGTTATCTACAGTGATGCTTCATTGAAAGGACTTGGTTGTGTCCTTATGCAGAATGATCAGGTAATTTATTATGCTTCACGTCAGTTGAAATTCATGAGGTAATTTACCCTACACATGATTTGGAATTAGCTGCTGTTGTTTTTGTTCTAAAAATTTGGAGGCATCATTTGTATGGAGTAATGTGTGAAATATATACTGATCACAAAAGTTTAAAGTATATATTCACTCAGAAAGAGTTGAACATGAGACAGAGGTGATGGCCGGAATTAATCAAAGATTATGATTGTATAATTCATTACCATCTAGGAAAAGCAAATAAAGTGACTGATGCTTTGAGTAGAAAAAGTAATGCTTCATTAACCATGATACATTTGGAATGAGATCCTTTGGTTTTTCATTTGATGAACATTGGCATGGAAGTTGTTTGTGCAGGAAGTCCTTCGGGTTTGTTTTAGGTATCGATGAAATCTTCTCTATCAGACAGAATCAAGCAAGCACAGAAACAAGATAGTGAGTTGCAGAAAAAGGTTGATCTGGTTCAGAAAGGTAAGTTTCCTGAATTCAACATTGATAATGATTGTGTTTTGAGGTTTGGGAAGAGATTATGTGTGCCTGGTGATTCACAGTTGAAGAATGAGTTGTTATGTGAGGCTCATAGTTCCCTATTTTCAGTTCATCCTGGCAGTACTAAGATGTACAGAGATCTACGGGAGTGTTACCGGTGTGATGGAATGAAAAGAGATATTGCTGATTTTACTGTAAAGTGTTTGACTTGTCAGCAGGTTAAAGCAGAGCGGAAGTTACCAAAAGGGATGCTTCAGCCTTTAACGGTGCCAGAGTGGAAATGGGAAAATGTATCCATGGACTTTGTTGTGGGATTACCGAGGACATCTTGAGGTAATAATGCAATCTGGGTTATTGTTGATCGCTTGACTAAATCTGCTCATTTCCTTCCTATTCGAGATACATTCCCTCTAGATCAACTTTCTCGATTGTATCTTAAAGAGATAGTTAGGTTGCATGGAGTTCCCCTATCCATTGTATCTCATGATCCCAGGTTTACTTCTAACTTTTGGAAAGGCCTTCAAAAGTCGGTGGGTACTGAATTAAATTTTAGTACTGCTTTTCATCCGCAATCAGATGGGCAGTCGGAACAAACAATTCAGACCTTGGAGGATATGCTATGAGCTTGCTCTTTGGATTATCAGAGAAGTTGGGACGAACATCTTTCTTTGGTTGAATTTTCTTATAATAACAGTTTCCATTCCAGTATACATATGGCTCCATTTGGGGCATTATATGGGAAGCGGTGTCAAACTCCAGCTTTTTGGGATAAAGTGGGTGAATGGAAGCTAATGGGACCATAATTGGTAGAAGAGATGACATAAAAAGTTCAGTTGATTCAGAAAGACATCAGAACATCTCAGAGCAGACAGAAAAGTTATGAGGATAACCGGAGGAAGGATCTATCTTTTGAGGTAGGTGATCATGTTTTTCTCAAAGTTTTACCATGGAAAAGTGTGATGTGATTTTTTAAGAAAGGAAAGCTGAGTCCAAGGTTCATTGGACCATATGAAATTATGGATAAAGTTGGATCAGTTACTTATCGAGTGGATTTACCTCCGATTTTATCTCAGGTACACAATTTTTTTCATGTTTCGATGTTGATAAAGTATATGCCAGATCCATCTCATGTTTTGAGCCCAGAGGTAGTCCAGTTAGAGGAGAATCTCTCTTATAAAGAACAACCAGTCTAGATTCTTGACCGAAGAGAGCACGTGTTGCGAAATAAGGTAATTCATCAGGTAAGGGTTTTGTGGAAAAACCATATGGTTGAAGAGGCAACATGGGAATCTGAAAATTCTATGAGGGATAAATACCCCCACTTATTTTGATATGTGAATAAAATTGTGAAGACGCAATTCGCAAAAGGGGGGAAGGATGTAACATCCCAAGTAAATAATGAATAAAACATTTTCATATTTATTAATATTTACGAATTAAATATTAATTTTACTTTAAAGGGGTTTCTATGTTCGATAGCGTACACGATACGCCACAAAGAGTTTCTTTGAAATCTTACGTTGCACACTAGTAATAAAATAATATTATTTTAAATGGTAGTTAACATGTAGCCATTGTATTGGCGAGAATGAATAGAAATAACTAAAATATGATTATATATGTTTTTTAATGTTTTTACATTTATCAAATAAAAGATAAAGGGTCAAAATACGAAAACAATTAAATTTTAGGCATATATACTCAAACATTCACTAAAGGTCGACTTATCGCCTTTTGATGGAGAACCATCTATAAATATAGTTTTGGTCACTTTTATACATTATATTGGACCAAATAAAATTCTTCTTTATAATAGGGTCATCAAAATTTACTTTGTGTGAATTTTTGGTATTTTTCCGATAAAGTTCATTTTTTAATGAATAGTGAAAATGTTGTATTTTAATTCAAAACCTCTTTTTAATATAATTTATTTATATTATTAGATTATCATTTTAATTGGTTTTACAGTGAAATTAGAATATATTTTTCCATTTAATCCAATGGTGGTCGTCGGAATTAATTTCACTTTGAAATCGGACTTAAACTAGTGTCAATTTTTTGATACTTATTGTTTCATAAAAACACGCTATTTGCTCTGACAGCGGGAATTATTTATTAAATTAATTATTGAAACTTATATGTTTTTAATTTTTTAAAATAGACTTCATTTTTTAATTTGGAATATCAAATATTGCTTAGGGTGAATTTTTGGTATTTTTCTGAAAAACTTCAATTTTTGATGAATAGTGAAACCACTAAGTGGTACTTAAAAAACTGATTTTTCGTTTAAATGGAATTTTACCACCTTTTTGTTTTGAATTTCAAAAATCCGACATACATGGTTGTCATTTTTTGTTGAATAGTAACATTTAAGTTTTTAATCACGATTAGAGGTAATTAGTGTAGTTTAAGGTAAAAATAATGTTTTAATAATATGAATTGAACTTGACACATTTCTTACCCTTATTTGATGTGTCATGGAAGACCAATACAATCCATGGGTCAACTTGGGGACCCCATGGAGCCACTTTGTTAGGAAAATGACATTAATATTTTTTTTATTTAAAGTTAAAATAAAAATGTCACAAACATGAGTCGTTTTAATAAAACAATTTTTAAATTGGGTTATACAAGTCAGATATTTGACTATAAATATTCATTATAAATCTAAAAAGATATCATACATCATGATATTTGTTTTATAATTTTTAGAAATTAAATAAAATAAATTATTTATGAAACCATGATGATGCAGCGATTACCTCATTATTTAACGATTTAAATAAAATCAAAAGATAATATAGAATATAAGACCTACACATGTAAAAAACCTATTGGATGGGTTGATTTAGAACATTTATCACCTTATCCTATAAATATATAATTTTGGGACCCTTTTTATACGAAAATCATGTTATAATAATGTATCTTTTCTTAACTTTCCAAGAGTGCCCCTCCTCTCCTCTTATAAAAGGCCCCCACCTCTACCACCTTACCCACACATCCAAAGCATTTGGCTCAGCCAACCCCTATCCATTTAGTCTCTCCACATTCCTATATTACTCCTTGAAGCCTCACTTTGGGCATAATTCTTCCCAAGGAAGCCTTTGAGCTCAAATCAAAAAGAGTTACCTGTTTTAAAGGTAGTGTTTTCTCTTGTGTTCTTTTGTTTTATTTTGCTTCTCCAACCCTCTAAACTATTTTTATTAATTTCTTTTGTAACAACACCAGTATCCTAAATATACAAGGATGTTGTTATAAGAAGTATTCGAGCTACACTTACACACACCTTTATCTAATGGTTAAAGAATATACTGTTTCAGTGGATGGCGAATTTCTGCCTCACGAAACGATGATTGTCCAACACTCATATAACACCTTCAAAGGTGGCCATTAATATGTCACTATATTTATATATGATATATGATCTGTTTATGTTTTAATTAAGCTTCTCTATTTTTCATTTGTGGCATACATTTTTGGTTTCCATTGTGGGTAAACACGATAATCTCATTTTAGGAAGTGCGGACAACCGCCCCCTCAAAGTGATTTGATTCGTTAATGCCATATGTGGGACGTATAAAGGATGGATTTAAAGTTATTATATATGATGTTATACTGTAATTATAATATAAATTTATATCATTATTATTTCATTCCATTAAAGTATGATATAGAAATGAAAGTAGCGTTCATGCGTACGTACGGCTTACCGTCTCCATGAACGGTGCATTTCATTTATTATCCCCAAATGTAATGTACTATTATAAGTACATATATATAATGGATATATATGATGTATGTTACATCTTAATGATTAATATAATTCTGTAATTAAAATATACATATCATTCATTTAGTTATAAATCCATTAATATGACATAGAAATGAAAGTAGTGTTCATGCGTACATACGGCTTACCGTCTCCATGAACATGGCATTTCATTTCTTACCTCTAAATGATTATGTAATATTATAAATACATGAATATTCTGGATATATATGATATATATGATATCCAAATCATGAATATCATTCTGGATATAATGAACCTTTGATCACAAGAACAACATGTAATTGTAAGAAGTCCACTTTCGACTTAAGGGCCAAATATAGACAAAACAAACATTATTAACCTAAATGATTACATAATGTTTATAACATGGCAATAAGTGATATAAAAGGAATAATGAACTTGAAAAAGGTTCTTAATCAAGTAGAAATTAACTCAAGTTTATTATTCGGGATGATAAAGAACGATCGAGTCAAGTCAGACCCGAGGTAAGGGACTTCGTCTCAATCTCCTTTCATTGAGGAATATTTCGTTTTATACACTACTTTCTTTTATATGGTGTATAAACCACTTTGACTCTTACTTTTATACAAAAGGAATCTTTTTCTACAAAGCGTTTTACAAAACGACAAAAAGGAATGTTTCTTTTAACATACGTGGTGACAACGACCTTTTCCGCCACCGTGATTATTATTTGTTCTTTGGCTTCCTCAACAAGCTGAAATGTTTTTAAAATGAAATAAATACCATAAACTGTTTTATGTATTTTGGTATTGAAAATGGTTTTTATAATGGATTTGTTATGTCAATATATTTATGTGATATATTGTGATCAAAGTGTGGGAATGTTTTCTTTCCATTATATTTTTTTTATGTCTTATGAATTTATAATGGTACTTGGATATTTGACGGTTGGTTACGTGATAAAACATATGACGGGTGGTGCCATGAATACCAGGATGGGTGGTTATGTTATAACTTCCAATGAATTGGGTATGGAAGTCGGCCATATGGCTATTCAATTAAGTGATATGTGTGGAAGTCGGCCGTATGGTTATTCCATTTAAGTATGTTTATGTCCCAAATTACCTTTATATGTTATGTGTTCTTTATATGGGTTTTATGGTAATCATTTGGTTACAAAAGGGTAAGTAATGATAATTTATTCAGTGAAGAGTTTTTACTACTTCATAAAGGCGAAGGTATTACTTTGATAAAGTATACATGGTTTACTTGTTGTTTGAAAAACTAATTTTTTTCATTCTTTGTGTATCCCTTACTGAGATTTTTATGCTCACCCCAACTTTTTTTGAAATGTTTTTCACTGGACTTAATGTGTAATATGGTCAATGATGGGATCAAGGGAAATTCGTGCTATCTAAAACATGGAACTAGATATGTTTCTTTTTAAGAGTTTTTATTTTATGGAAACTTAGTAGAAGTGTCTACTTTGTTAACTTTTGAGATGTAATAGTTATGATCTAATTCTCTAAAACTCTAAACCTAAAAAGATCCTCAATGGTAATTATTCATTTAATTCAATCTTAAGTAATGTTTAAGGCTGAGTCCTTATACTTAAGGTAGGGGATAATTTTTAAATCTCACTTTTATCCGAGATTTTTTATATGTAATTAATTACTGAGGATATATTTATCATCGATGCACATGTTTTCCAAAAATATTTTCATAATAAATTTACTATTACTCTCTGTGGGATTAAAGTAATTTTTACCCATTTTTGACTTTTACTACATGATGTGTAAGGAATCTCTCTTTTCTTTACCATACAAATTACTTTTTTCCTTTTTCGACAAAAGTATGAGGAGAATATTTTTTTAACATATACGGCATGAATTTATTTTTGTGGTTTCATTAATCCTTATTTTCCAGAATAATCCTATACACTATTTCAAGTTTATTTTCAACTAATTTTTTTTCTATGAAAATTTTACGGAATTTTGAGAAAAGAAAATGTTTTTGAAAAAGAAAGGATATTTTCCCCAAGAACTAAGTTCAAGTGTTTTATAAAAATTATTTATCATCTAAGATGATGCTGTTAATTGTGGTTAGGTTTCAATTCCTATTGTTACAATGATTTGATTTTATTAATTATGCAATGATCTTTTATATGGTTTATTTTGTTATTGAATGATATTTAAGAAACCCATTTTATTTCATGGGTTTTGCTATGGAGAATGATTTATATTTTGGGGCACACGTATGAATTATTTCATTATGAGATGGGTGGGACCTATATCTACATCTAATTAATTGGGTAATTATTTATATCTCATGATATAGACATTACTGTAATATCAAGTAAATTATGTTCAATAACACATGGCTGGAACGAAATGTAAATCTAGTTTAGTAATACATGGATGGAAGGGAAAGTAAACACAGTTCAGTAATGGACTGTGTCCACTATCATGGTCTTAGAAGAAATGCCTTAGATTATATGGAAATCATATTATATTCTTATCAGTTTTCTACAATTACATTATTTATGAAAATTCTATTCTATATTGGTTAATTTTCATTTATGATCCAGGCCTTACGTACTACCAAGATTTATATCATGACTCACGATTTTGATGTTTAAACTTTATGTTCATGTTTTTACATTCAAATGTTTATGGATTGTTTTATGTTCTCCATTTTTACCCTTAATAAACATTTTAGTTCACCCTTTTTTATGTTTTATTTTCCCCATGATATAAATAATGGATTTAGGTAGGAAAACAAAAGGGGAAGATTATTATGGGAGATGTTGAAGATCTTTCACCATGATTAGAAGATTATGTTTCGAGTTTCCAAAGACACTAAAATAATATGGTATTTGGGAGTCTATTTGTGTCATGTATTAAGTATTCCACAAAACAAATTTAATGCCCATGTACGTCATTTTCGGGTCTCTACAGTTGGTATCATAGTGAATGTTATGTCAACCATTGGAAACTAGGTTATGAAAACTTTAGTGAGATCCCTAGAGATATTATCAAAGTATGTCTAGGGATATTCCTAAGGGTAAGTATTACTATAGATTATAGTCGTATAATTATGGTTATGATCATGAATAACCTAGGATTAAACCTAATATGTTAGATATTGAAAGTACTCCCCCACAATAATGTTATTTTCCTTGTAATATTTTTGCCTCTCACACTATTCTTTTTGCGATTTAGACAATGGCTTGAACCCAAAGTAACTGTGTTAATGATCAATGCACAAGGAAATTCAATGATTGTCCTCCTAAACAACCAAATGGTATGGGAGATGGAATGAAAATTCTTATTTTTATACTTAAACAAGATATGAATCATCACTACTGGAAAACTAACCTTTACCAACGGTTTGGAACCGTTGGTATAGGCCTCCAAACCGTTGGTATAGCCTATACCAACGGTTTGGAGAACCGTAGCCAAGTAAGCCGTTGGGATAGGTCTATACCAACGGTTTTCTGAAAACCATTGGTATAGACCTATCCCAACGGTTTTGGAAACCGTTGGTATAGGTAATATGAAATCTATACCAACGGTAATGGAACCGTTGGTATATAAATTCCAAAAATAAAACACCCGCTGGGATTTGATCCCAGGACCCCTCGTTTATAATCGAACGACTTAACCACTAAGCTAACATCACTTTGTAAACACAATTTCATAAATATATATATGTATTATCATAATTATTTAAAATTTTGATTTATATAATGTTCTCGGTTAGTAGATCTGGAAAAAAATTAAAGAACCTATCCCAACGGTTTTGAAAACCATTGGGAAAGGGCTATCCCAACGGTTTTCAAAACCATTGGGATAGGTTTGGATGGGTTTAATCAATGTAGGATGTAGGTTGAAATTTCCCCTCCTCTTTCCCAATGGTTTTGGTGAACCGTTGGGAAAGAGGAGGGAAAGAGGACCCTTTCGCAACGGTTTTGGTGAACCGTTGGGAAAGAGGACCCTTTCCCAACGGTTTTAGTGAACCGTTGGGAAAGAGGAGGGAAAGAGGACCCTTTCCCAACGGTTTTGTTGAACCATTGGGAAAGAGGACTATTTCCCAATGGTTTTGTTGAACCGTTGGGAAAGAGGAGGGAAAGGGAGGACTCTTTCCCAACGGTTTTGGTGAACCGTTGGGAAAGAGGCTCAAAACACTCCCTTTCCCAACGGTTTATGGAAACCCGTTGGGAAAGGTGGGGAAATCTATGGCTTTCCCAACGGTTTTGGTAAACCATTGGGAAATGGTAGCTATACCAACGGTTTTTACAAACCATTGGTATAGAAGTGTTGGGAAAGATCATATTTCCAGTAGTGCATTCTGGAATTCAAAATGAGCAGAGAAGGGAACAAAATCCTATTGTATCCTTTATGAGGCAACGTCCACCTTCTTTCAGTGGGTCTTCTGATCCACTTGTTGCTTAACAATGGATCGGTACCATTGAATAGATATTTTCCATCCTTCATTGTTCAGAACATGAAAAATTCCTTTTGTATGATTACTATTTATAAAGTGAAGCAGAGCAGTTGTAGACTCTAATTAAGAATACACGGCACCAAGATGAAATTGAATCCATGGAATGGGATGATTTCAAGAACTTATTTTTCAATACGCACATCCCTATTATTCATTGAAAAAAGATGTAAAAGATGTTCCTTGAGAATAAGAAAAAGTATGATGAATATGTTGGTACATACAGGGAGAATTTTACAAGGATTTCAAGGTATACTTATGGATTTATCATCCAATATGAAAGTAAAGTTGATCAATTATTCAGTGTCTTAAGAGAAAGTTTTTGAATGGAATTAGCTAAAAGGGACATCAGTATCTATGAAGAGATTGTGCATTGTTCTATCAAGATAGAACTTGTAGTTAGTGTTACATATACATCTCATGGTTTTAAAGAGAAATTAAAGATGGAGTTCTAGTAAAAATATCAAAAATATGGTTAAAAGAAGATGAATGTTTCTTTATGCTCAATGTGTGGAGAGAAGCATGGTGGAGATTTTCTTAAATGGACTATAAAATGTTTTAAGTGTGGAAAAGAAGTTCATTGATCAATTGGGTGATGAAGTAATGGGAAAAGGATTCCATGTGATCGGAATAGAGAAAAGACTACAGAGAATTCACCACCAAAACTTCAATGATACACGTTCAAGGAAATGGGGCATTATGCTAACCAATTCCCTAATCCAACATTTAGTGATGATCGACAACAACAACCTCTTAAATCAAAAGACTAAGGGAAGTCACATGTGATCTCTATTTGTGATGTTCAGTATGACAATGAAGTGGTGGAATGATTAAGGGTTTATTTAATGGGATTTCAAAATAGTGTTATGGAATCTCATTTATAGTATTATGAAATATTGGAATATATATGTATTGGTTTATTTTGGTTTTCAATAATTATATAGTATCGGTACCCATTAAAAGTGATGGATTTTTTTTAAACCACATGATATGCTCCTAATAAAGTTATAAAGAGATAATGATATGTTTGATAGTATTAATTACCTCATGACTGATAAAAGGACAAATAGATATTATGGTTTGAGTATATATAATTGTTTTTATGTTTGGTGTGTGGAAAGAGTTAATTTTTATAGAATGCATGTTTTCACTATTGTCTTGTTGTAATTCATGTTATTATCAGGTTTCAAGAGAATATGTGATTTAGGTTTTCAAATGTTTGGAATTTTACATCCATGAATTGAAAAATAAGATATGGGAGACAAATGTTATGTCAATTTAGTTCACCTCCTTCTAATTTTTTTTATTTTTGGTTTTGGGAAGGATTTTAATGTAATAAATTTATGGATGTTATAATTTAGATTCCAATTGAATTTTTTTAGATTAATATATTATATTGCTATAGATAGACATATGACTATTTGATAACATGTTTTAACCTTTTGTTGAGAGAGATGGAATGCACTATATTTCTATCGCATGATCTCCCAACACTTCAAGAATGAAAAATTCAACATCATATCTTTAGATAGGAGATGAATTAAAACAAATTTTGCGAATAACCAATGGTGAGAGTGTATTGAAATCATGTAAGTATTTTTATTTGCATAAAAATTCATAAACTTTATGGAAATGATATGGAAACCAAAAATGTTATCCTAGTGCCTTATTATTTGATGAATCACATGGTACCTTAAATCATCACAGATTTACATATTTCATTTAGTTAAATTTCTCCAAACCTTATTCACTATCACTATCCATATGAACTTGATGGTTAGATTTCTCATTCATATCTATGTTTTCACTTACCAAATATTTCTAATATGTGGAAACCAAGTGATTAGTTACCTTGTATAAAATTATATTTCTAATTTTCCTTTATAAAATTATGTTTTAGTATTCCTTTTTATGATCGGGGTTTACATGAAAGAAACATTCAAATATAAAACCATTTATGACCACGACGAATTTTGAGGGTGAAATTCATTTTAAGGTGGTTAGAATGTAACACCCCATGATTTTATGAGATAGATTCATATTAATTTATTTTATGTATTGTGTTGTATGATACACCATGATTTTCTTGCACTATAAACAACATCGTATTAGCTTTCTGTATATGTAACACTATTCTTGACTTGTATTGCACAAAATTTCAAGTTATTTTGATAGATTTGAACAGTGATTATAGATTTTGATCAATGTAAAAATGAACTAGGTTTTTTATTATTTTATATGAAACACCAAAGGAGGCTTTCAATACACTCAACACTGACTTGTCTTGAGATACATGAAAGAGTGACCTTCCTCGATAGCTTGCATTGTACGCTATACTGAGTTTCACTAAGTAATGATATTTTATTAAAATATTATATAACTAGACATTATGAATTGTATTAAACACATTTTTAATTTTATATAACATTATAATTCATCTTACACAATTTCTAGAACATGATATGCGAACAAAATCAAATTTTTGGATAAAAGAAGTATTTTTTAGAAAATGCAGTTTTACCACCTTTTGATGGCGCACACATTTTAATCTAGTTTTTGACACATTTAAATGATAAATTTTAAAAATAAACTTTTTATTTTTAATAGAGACAAAAAAAATTACTTTTGTTGAATTTTTGGTACTTTTCTAATAAAATTAAAATTTTAATGAATAGTGAAAAATAATGCATCTTAACTCGAAATTTCCTTTTTATCCAATTTATTTATATTGTTAGATTATATTTTTAATTGGTTTTAAAGTGTAATTAGATTATATTTTATTCATTTATTCCAATTTTGGTCATTCGATGCAATTTTAGTTTTAAATGGAACATAAATACTTGTTATTCTTTTAATAGTTATTACTTCTTAAAAACCCACTTTTTGGTTTTGACAACAAGAATTAATTTTAAATTTATTACAGAAACATCTGTGTTTTAAAATTGGGAAAATTTATTCCATATTTTTAATTCTAAGGTTAAAATTGTTTAAATAGGTACCTTTTATTTTTGGATCTTATAAATAGTAACTTCAGTAATTATTTTATTTACTTTGGTTGAAGGGTAAATCTGGTAAATAAGGGTAAAAATTAATGTTATAATAATATTAAACTACCCTAAAATGTACCCTCATACTATTTTATGAGATATTTCTGACCATGGGAATCATTGGGTCGATTTGGGGACCCCATGGTTTCACATGGATGCGAAAATGTCATTTTAAAAAAATTAATTTATAGTAAACATAATTATAACCTAAACAAATACCTTTTACTAAATCAATTTTAATATAGGGTTATGTAACTAATTTATATGTATATAAATAGTATTTAGAAGTATAAAAATATTTCCCACATCATGGTATTTTATTTATAATTTTTATATACCATATAAAAAAATTTATTTATGAAACAATGATGATGTAGTGATTGCCTTATTAATGAATGATTTAAATAAATGAGATTATAAATATTAAAAAAAAATTATTTTTAACCTTTCTGTGCCACTAAATAATTTTATGGATGAGTATGACTTGTTATATTTGAATTAATGATGTTTTTTAGAGTGAATCATGTCGTTATGGATTTTTAAAAAGTCATGATATGAATAGTATGAAAATTGACATAAATGCGTTTCTAAAAAATACTACTTTACTAAATGATATAATAGTACCAAAATTCTATTATTCATCCAAATGACTTATATAATGTTCAAAAGGTCATTAATGAACCACGTGAGGTTATATTTTCATTTTATATTTATTATTAACCATATAGTATGAATATACTGGAATACATTGTAAGTGCTAAATTAGTTAACTAGGGGTTAAAGCTAAAAGATAAAGTTATATTTGAGACCTAAAATTGTCTAAAACCTATTGTTTGAGAAGATTTAGAACAATAATAATATTAAATTTTAATTAAATTAGTTTTTTTCCTTTTGAAACTGAAAATAATTTTTTAATAAATTAATATTTTGAGAGTTTCCTAAAGTTACCCTCTCTTCTCTTATAAAAGGGAACCTCCTCCAGCTCCTCTTCACTCCTTTTTTTGCCTTACCAGTTCACCAAACCCAACCCATTTCTATTCGAAACATACCTAGTTACATTCTATAGGTTCTGTTCTTCTCAAAATACCAACTCTATTTCCCTAAGAGAAAATTTCAAGGAGGCACGTCGAGGAAGAGATAATCTCTTCTACCGATTCTTTCAAATTTCATTCTTCTTATACATCATCTTCATTAGATTTTTCAATATAAATTAATAACATCACTATCACTCATATAATTATACGTTATTATAAATATTGAACAAAACTATTTCACCTTATATCCATCCTACAAAAAACAAAATCATTGCGCATGCGCATGTATGGAGTACCATCTCCACATCGTGGTGTAATTTGTTTTTCACCACCACCTTACTTGTATGGATATAATGGTGAAAATAATAGATATAAATGATTATTATAACATGATAATAATTATGATATATTATACACAATCTAATTCAATACCATTCAATAATTATGGGAATGATATCGTCGCTCATACGTACGTACGGATTACCATGGTGTGATGTGATTCGTTCAAACTAATATTAATTAAACCATGATTATATAAATAAATTGAATGAATAAATATGATATATATTATACTAATACCATTATGTAAATGATATAACTATAAACTAAAAAGATTAATAATAACATAAAGCAGTTAATACCCAAATAATGAGTAACAATGAAATGTTACAAACAGATGAAAATATGATAATAAGTGTTATCTTAAAAATTATTATGACTCTAGAATGAATCAGTAACATTATTTAAATAATTATACAGGAGGTCCATATACACATAGATCATATCAGACTTAAGTTAAGGGATAGTTTTGCAATCTCATTTGTATCTGATATTGTTTATACGTAAGTAATTATTGGGAATATATTTATCTTCGATGTCCATGTTTTCTAAAAATGTTTTCATAAAACATTTATAAATTCTTTTATGTATACTTAAACTCATTTTTACCCATTTTTTTCTTTTTCTAAATGATATGGAAGGAATCATTATTTTTTTTACCATACGAGGTACTTTTTGACTTTTCCAACAGAAGTATGAGGAGATTGTTTTATTAGCATATACAGAATGAATGGATTTTTATGGTTTAATAAAGAATTATTTAAATTAAGCATCTGATAAACTATTTCAAGTTTATTTTCAACTAAATTTTCTTCTTTTAAAATTATGTAGCATTTTGAGTAATGAAAATATTTTTTAATAAGAAATGATATTTTCCTTAAGAACAAAGTTCAAGTGTTTAATAAAAATAATTCTCCATCTAAGATGACGCTATTAATTAAGGTTATGTTTATATCCATGTTATTATTTTGATTTGATATTTTTAATTATGGAGTTCTCTTTTATATGTTTTGTGTTGTTATGGAATGATATTTAAGAAACCCATTTTATTTCTTGGGTTATGCTATGATGAATGATTTATGTTTTGTGGAATATGTAGGAATGATTTCATTATGAGATGGGTGGGACCTATATCTCCCTCTAATACATTGGTTAATGTTTTATTTCTCATGAGATAGAAATTAATTGAATAGAATGTAAATTCAGTTGAGTAATACATGGCTAGAACGGAGAGAAAATTTGGTTCATCAATACATGGCTAGAAAGGCAAGTAAACTTGGTTCAGTAATGGACTTTATCCAATATGAAGGTCTTAGAAGCAATGAATTGGATACTATGTAAATCGCATTATATTCTTATTAGTTTTCCAAAATTACATATTTTATGGCAATGTTATTATATCATGGTTAATTCTCATTTATAATCCTTACCTTATGTACTGCAAACATTTATTTCATGACCCATGATTTTGAAGTTTAAACTTTATGATAATGTTTTTACATTAAAATGTTTATGGTTTGTTTTATGTTCTCCATGTTTAGACTTAAGGAGATTTGATCTCACCCTTTTTTATGTTTACTTTTCCCTAAGATATTAACGAAGGGTTTAGGTAGGAAAACAAAATGGTAAGATCTTTATGGGAGATTTTTAAGATCATTCACCATGATTAGAAGATTATGTTCAGAGTTTTCAAAGACACTAACCTAATATGGTCTTCTGGAATCTATTTTTTTATGTATTTAGTATTCTAAAAAATAAATGTAATGTTCATGTACATCATGCTTGTGTCTCTACAGTTGGTATTAGATTTAAGGTTTAGTCAACCTTTGGAAACTAGGATGCAAAAACTGTAGTGAGATCCTTGTAGATATTTCTAAGGTATGTCTGGGGATTTCCTTAAGGGTAAGTCTAACTATAGATTATAATAATAGAATTATGGTAAGGATTATAAATAACCTAGGATTAAACCTAAGATGTTAGAGATTGAAATTACACACCCATGATAATGTTCTCTTCGTAATATGATTTTTCCCCTCACACTATCCTTTTTGGGTTTTAGATATTGGCTGGAACCCAAAATAACTGTGTTAATGATCAATGCACTAGGAAACACAATGGTTTCCCTTCGAAATAACCAAATGTTATGGTATATGGAATTAAAATTATTATTATTATACATAAAAAAGATATGAATCTTTTGGGACTTCTAAATGAGCAAATAAGGGAACAGCATTCAATTGAGTCCTTTATGAGGCAGCTTCCACCTTCTTTCAGTGTGTCTTCTAATCCAATTGTTGCAGAACAATGGATCAGTACCATTTAAAATATATTTTCCTTTTCCACTGTTTGGAACATGAAAAATTCATTTTGGATGTTTACTATTTAGAAGGTGGAGTAGACTAGTGGTGGACTCTAATTAAGAATACAAGGCACCAAGATGAAATAGAATCCATGGAATGGGATGAGTTCAAGACCTTATTTTTCAATAAGTACTTCCCTTATATTCATCTATCAAAGATAGAAAAGAAGCTCCCTAAGCTTAATAAAAATGATGATGAATCTGTTGGTACATACAAGGTGAATTTTACAAGGCTTGCAATGTATGCTTCTTAATTCATCATCAAACCTAAAAGTAAAGTTGAAATATTATTCAGTAGATTAAAAGCATGTCTTTGACTGGAATTAGCTATAAGAGACGTCATTATATATGAAGAGATTGTTTTTTTTTTCTATCAAGGTAGAACATGAATTTGGTGTTACATATCGATATCATGGTTTTGATAAGAAATGAAAGATGGAGTTCAATGAAAAATCTCAAAACAATGTTGAAAATAAGTTGAAAGTTTCCTTACGCTCAAAGTGTGGAAAGAATATTGGTGGAGATTTTCTTCAAGGGATTGGAAAATGTTTCAAGTGTGTAAAAGAGGGTCATCAAGTAGTTGAGTTCCAAAGTAATGGGAAAAAGGTTGCTAATGATTTGAATAGAAAAAAGACTATAGAGAACGCACCACTGACACTTTAATGCTACAAGTGCAAGGAAATGGTGCATTATGCTAACCCATTCCCTAGTCCAATGGTCAATTATGATTGATTTCAAAAACCTCTTAAGGTAAAAGACTAATGGAATGCACATTTTATCACTATTAGTGATGTTTAGTATGAAAATGAAGTGGTGGAATGATTAAGTGTTTATGTAATGGGATTCCAAAATAGTGTTATGGAATCTAATTTAAAGTATTTTTGAATATTGGAATAACTGTGGATTGGTTTACAGTGGTTTTAAATAATTATACTATACTTGTAACCAAGAAAAGTGATTGAAATATTTTTGGAATGAACATGATATGCGCATAAGGAATGGATAAGGAGATAATGAGATTCTTGATAGTATTAATGAGCTCATAACTGATTTAAGGACAAAGTGATATCACAGTTTGAGTATATATAATTTTTGTAATATATGGTGTGTGGAAAGAGTTAATTTTTATAGAATTCATGTTTTAAATATGGTCAAATGGTAATTCATGTTAATATTGGGTTTCAAGAGAAAACGTGATTTAGTATTTCATATGTTTCGAATGTGACAAAAAAGAATTTCCAAATGAGATATGGGAGAAAAATGTTAAGTTGATTTAGTTCACCACCTTCTAATGTATTATATTTCCAGTTTTTGGAAGGATTTTAATTTTTTCCATTTATGGATGGTATAAGTTATATTCTGATTGAAGTTTGTTAGAAAAATGTATTATCTCACTATAGGTGGACAGATGCCTATATGATAGCTTGTTCTAACCTTTTGTTGAGACAGATGGAATGAACTGTCATTCTATCGCATGATATTATAACACTTCAAGAATGAAAAAATCATCTGGAATTCTTTAAATAGGAGATGAAGTGAAAATTGTTAAAGGAACGAACAATGGTGAGATTGTACCAAAATCATGTATGTTTTTTATCTACATGTAAAAATTCATCAACTTTAAGAAAAAGATCTTGAAACCAAAAATGTTATCAAACTGCCTTCTTATGCAAAGAATCAAATAGTCCCTTAAATCATTATATATTTATGGATTCCTTAAACTTTACTTTCCCCAAACCTTATTCTCTATCACTATCCATTAGACCTTGATGGTTAGATTTATCTTCCATTTCCATGTTTTCACTTACCACCTCTGTTATCCTATCTGGAAACCCAGGGATGAGTTACTTTGGGTAACTGTTATATTTCTAATTTTCCATTTTAATATTAAGTTTCAGTATCCCTTTTTACGATGTTGGTTTACATGAAAAATTCTTTCAATTATAAAACCATTTATGACACCGACAAATTTCAAGGGAGAAATTTATTTTAAGGGAGGTAGAATGTAACTACCCAAGATTTTATGAGATAGATTATTTTTAATTTATTTTATGTCTTATGTTTTATGCTACACCAAGATTATATTGCACTATACGCAACATCGTATTATCTTGTAGTATATGCATAACTATTCTTGGCTTCTGTTGCACACAATTTCAAGTTCTATTGACAGAATTAAACAATTAGTATAGATTTTGTAAAGTGTAAAAATGAACTAAGTATGGATTATTTTATATGAAACAGAAAAGTAAGATTTCACTACACACAACACTAACTTGTCTTGTGTTACATGCAAGAGAGGCATTCCCTGATAGCTAGTGTTGTACGCAATACTGGGTTTCACTAAACAATGATATATTATTAAAATATTATATAAGTAGCTGTTATGAATAGTATTAGCCACATTTTTAATTTTATATAATATTAGCATTCATCTTACACAATTTATAGATAATTATATGAGAACAAAATCAATTTTTTGGATAAAAGAATTATTTTTTAAAAAATACAGTTTTACCGCCTATTGATGGCGCACACATTTAAAATCTAGTTTTTGACACTTTTCTAAGTTATATTTTAAAAAAATGATCATATTATTTATAATAGAAACATAAAATTTTACTTTTTTGAATTTTTGGTATTAATCTAAAAAAACTATAATTTTAATTAATAGTTAAAAATACTGCATTTTAACACGAAACTACCTTTTTATCTAATTTGATTATATAATTAGATTATTTTTCTAATTTGTTTTAATGAATAATTGTATTATATTTTTATTATTTAATCCAATTTTGTTCATTGGGATTATTTTCACTTTTAAATTGGACATAAATACATGTTAATCTTTTGATAGTTATTACTTCTTAAAACAACTTTTTGGTTTTGACAGTGGGAATTGATTTTAAAGTAATTAATGCATATATTGTGTTTTTAATTTGGAAAAAAGGATTCAATATTTGGAATTATAAGGGTAAAATTTTTTAAATAGGTACCTTATATTTTTGGACATTATGAATAGTAACTTCAGAAATTATTTTGTTTACCACGGTTAAAGGGTAAATCGGGTAAATAATGGTAAAAAATAATATTATAATAATATTAAAATACCCTAAAACGTGTCCTAATCCTATTTTCTGTGATATTTCAGACCATGGGAATCCTTGGGTAGATTTCTGGACCCCATGGATTCACTTTAATGTGAAAATGGAATTTTATGAAAATTAAATGAATGCAAAGATAATTATAACCTAAACATATAACTTTTACTAAATCAATTTTAATATGAGGTTATATAACTGATATATATGTCTATAAATAGTCATTAGAAATATATAAATATTTCAAACATAATTTTAAATTATTTATAATTATTAGAAAGAAAATAAATTTATTTATTTAAGACACAATGATGATGTAGTAATTGCCTTATTAATGAATGATTTTAACAAATGAGATTATAAATATTAAGATAAATTTTTATTGAACCTTTTTGTGCCATAAAATAATTTTATGTATTGGTATAACTTTTTATATTTTAATTAGTGATGTTTTTTAGAATGAATCGAGTTTTATTGATTTTAAAAAAGTCATGATATGAATAGTATGAAAATTGACATAAATGCATTTTTAAAAACAGATTTTATTTTATTAAATGATATAATAGTCCTTAAAATATAATATTAATAAAAATGACTTATATAATGTTTAAAATGTAAGTATTGAACCACTTTAGGTTCTATTTTTATTCTATAGTAACCATATTGACCATATAGTATGAATATAAAACAGGACATCGTAAGAGTTAAGTTGGTTAACTAAGGGTTAAAGATAAAATATAAGGTTATATTTGAGACCTAAATTAGTCTAAAACATATTTGTTGAGATTATTTTGAAAAATAATTATCTTAACTTTAAATTTAATTAGTTTTGGACATTTTGAAACCAAACATGAATTTTTAATAAATTAATATTTTGAGAGTTTCCTAAAGTGCCCTTCTCCTCCCATATAAAAGGGGACCTCCTCCCTCTCTTATTCACTCAATTTATAGCCTAATTCTTGGAAAACCCTTCCCATTTCCCTTCTCAACTTCCCTAGTAACATTCTACAGGTTCTTATCTTCTCAAAAGACCAACTCTAGTGCCCTAAGAAGTAATTTAAAGGAGGCACATCGAGGAGGTGGTAATATATTCTACCGATTCTTTCAAATTTATTTCTTATTTTACTTCCTCTTCATTATTTGTTTCATTATAAAGGTATTACATTAGTATCACTAATATACTGATATGTTTTTATAAAAATTAAAAAAATCTATTTCATCATTTATTCATCCTACAAAATACAAAATCACCACGTGTGTGTACGTATGGCTTACCGTCTCCACGTTGTGGTGTAATCTGTTTTTCACCACCACTTTACATGGATTTGTATAATGGTGGAAATAATAACTATATATTATTATCATAACATGATACTAATTCTGAGATATTATACACCATATAGTTCTATACCATTCAACAATTAAGGGAATGATATCATCACTCGTGCGTACGTACAGTTTACTGTCTCCATGGTGTGATGTGATTCATTCTACATAATCTTAATTAAACCATGATTATATAAATGAATTGAATGAATAAATTTTATATATATTATACTAATACCATGATGTAAATTATATAACTATAACCTAAAAAGGGGAATAATAACTTATCCGACAAAACATACATACGAACACAAAGTTGTTAATACACGAATAATGAGTAACAATGAAAAGTTACTAACAAACGGATGAAAATATGATCATAAATGTTATAATATAAAATAATATGACTCTGGAATCAATTAGTAACATTATTTAAATCATTTCATAGGAGGTTAGGATATATACAATGCATATTGGACTTAAGGTAAGGGATAATATCACAATCTCATTTTTATCTAAGATTGTTTATACATAAGTAATTAATAGGGATATATTTATCATCAATGTACATGTTTTCTAAAAATCATTTCCTAAAACATTTAATATTCTTCTATGTAGGTTTAATTTCATTTTTTCCCATTTTTTACTTTTACTACAAGATACAGAATGAATTTTTATTTTGTTTACCATATGAGGTACTTTTTGACTTTTCGGACAAAAGTATGAGCAGAATGTTTTTCTAAATTATATGAAATGAATGGATTTTTACAATTTCATAGTCTTATTTCCACAAATATTCATCTAAAATATTTCAAGTATATTTTCAACAAATTTTTTTTCTTTTAAAATTTAATTTCAATTTGATAAATAAAAACATTTTTGAAGAAGAGTGGATATTTTCCTCAAGAACTGAGTTCAACTATTTTATGAAAATTATTTTCCATCTAAGATGATTCTCTTAATTGGGGATATTTTTATATACCTATTTTTACTAATATTTTATTGTGTTAATTATGGAATTATATTTTATATGGTTTATGACGTTATAGAATGATATTTAAGAAAACCATTTTATTTCATTTGTTATGCTATGATAAATGATATAGGTTTTGTGGTACATGTATAAATGAATTAATTATGAGATGGGTGGGACCTATATCTCCCTCCAATCCATTGGGAAATGATTTAAATCTCATGATATAGACATGAATGGAACAGAAAGTAAATTTGGTTCCGTGATATATGGCTGGAATAGAATGTAAATAAGATTCAGTAGTACATGGATGGAATAGCAAGTAATCCCAGTTCAGTAATAGACTTTTCCCCCTATTATGGTATTAGCATCAATGCCTTGACTACTATGGAAATAATACTATGTTCTTATTAGTTTTCCATAATTACATGATTTATTCCAATGATATAATATCATGGTTAATGTTCATTTATGATCCACTCCTTGTGTACTCCAAATATTTATTTCATGAGTCAAGATTTTGATGTTTAAACATTATGATCATGTTTTTACGTTCAAATGTTTGTGGTTTATGTTATGTTCCCCATGTTTTCCCTTACTGAGAATTTGAGCTCACCCATTTTTTGTTTTGTTTTACCTAGGATATAAATAATGTTTTTAGGCAGGAAAACAAAAGGGGAAGATCTTTATTGGAGATGTTGAAAATATTTCACCATGATTATAATATTATGTTCTAAGTTTCCAAAGACACTAAACTTATATGGTCTTTGGGTGCCTGTTTGTTTCATGTATTCAATATTCTGTAAATGAAATGTAATTTCCATGTACGTTAATCTTAGGTCTCTACACTAAGGAACCTTGGCCTCACATAGAGATGAAACACATCCTTCTAAAATTTCATCTTATATGAGAGATCATTGAGAGAGGAAATATTATGATCTCTTGGGTGGAAACATCTGATATTGTATTAGATACATTAATGAAACCATTATCATAGAATAATATTTATGCTCTTGTATATTCTTTTATTATATGATACATAACATATTAATGTAACAATTTAATAATGTATCATTTTTTATAAAATAAATATACTTTGGTCATTTATTCATATGTGTTTCCATTTTATATACATGAAATATTGTATGATAGCATCCCATAAAAGAATGAATATGATTTATCCCTATCGATGATCAAAATGGACTTGTGTGGGTTATGATGATATATAAAGATTAGTTTGAGTAGTATACTAATGAGATAATATGTGGTGACTAATTATTTGGACCAGCTTACTAAGTATATCCCATATAATTTCAAATAGTCATCAATATAACAAGGGGTGGTTGTTTATAATAATTTCTTATTATATGAGGTTGGTGACATACCTTGCTTGAGAACGTTCATGCTTTGATACCTTTCTAATAAAAGTAATTACAAGCTATATAATCATAGGGTGGTTTGGTATGTTGCTAATTAGGTCATTAGTTGGAGAACAAACAAGATGATATTATTACACTCATATGATGATTAAAGACATATGAACCATGATTAAAATTAAAAAAGTATATTCATGAACATTCTTAGTTGAATCTGATTAGATGTATCGATATACTTGGATGAGGGTCATGTGATGTGCTCACCCACTAGATAAATGTTATATGATGTATCCATCAACCATCTCAATCATTTTTTTGAGAATCAAGAAAAGATGAGATGGAATATACTAGATTGACATTATTGCATATATATTATTAACAAGATGTCTTGGGAAAAGAGATTATAGAGGTATATATATGATTTATAGGATACATATTATGGTGTAATTGTTTGTATAGATATATATGTATGATTGATTGAAATCACACTAGACCTCATAGTAGCTTGAGTAGCACTAATGCTTTTCTAGATGCCACTCTTTGATTATTTTTATAGGGATTAAATTTTAGATAACAATTATGTTCAAAATGGAGTGATTTTGAGGAAACCATATAAAAAATGAGTTTTGTATAGATTCACAAAGAGTTCTTAGGTTTTGAATAAATTTATTATATGATTTTAATGACAGTGGGAGATTATTTGATGTCCAATTAAAGGAATATTCATTTGATTTATATAGATTAAAGATACTTTTATATTAATGTATCATTAAGAAAGATCATAATTATTGGTTCTAATGTATCTGGATGTACATACGATGAAATATAATAAAAAAAATTTAATCAAAATAGTATGTTCTTTTAGCTGAAAGTGCCACCACATTATCTCACACATGGGTCTTTAATTATAATTTATCATGAATGAATTATACATGGATTGTGTATTTATTAAAGGATTTAAATGAATAAAATAATGGGATATAACATATGGGATTCATTATATAAAACCAGATATATTTGATATGGAATATTCTCTTCATTACATAAATATCATTATAGTTGGATATATAAAGGGATGTGGCCCCACCGATTGACAATAGATGTCGCATGTACACATATCTCTTATTATCTTTTCTACTGTAGCATCATCCATCACAAATTGAAGGTTCTAGAACTCTTTCGGTGTATGGTAATCCTTATTATATGATAGTGGATCCAAATGTCAGAGTACCACCATGGAGGTAAGAAGCATTCATTTTCAACTTAGGTGATCTTAGTTAAATGTACAATAAAGAGTGAATGATAGATTATTTGTAACTATATATATTATTATTCCCAATGAATTCAATGTTTCCAATAATTATTGATTCTTGTATATAGATCAAGTATCATATGGGTTTTTTATGCTATTAATGGTCATGAGATGATCCCCAAAAACACATCACTGTTATCATTTCACATCATAGGTCAGATGTATCCAAGATAAATGAATGATAAAGTTGATACCTCCTTTGTATAACGTTACACATTTTATATTCTTAAACTCTTTTAAAAATAATTAACAAAACCATACATAGACATATATTACATATCTCTTATAAAAGACTACCATAATACCTTTTGTTTGAGGAATTTCAGGTTTTTTTTAACATATTACATCTCAATATAATTATTTTCACATCTCTATGTGACCATATAATATAACCCCTCACTAAAAACATTAAATGGTAACATATATGAAGAAATATACTTTTAATATTGGTGACATTTGGAAATAATATTTAAAATTCTAAAATCTTGAAACAAAGTATCAAAAAGTTTTTGCATCACAACATGAAATATTACATTGTTAATAACATTTGTTTTATTCTAACAACTTCTTATAGGTTCTTCATCATCGTAACTCTTGGAACCTATCCTAAATATTTTATTTTAAATCCTTTTTGGTTATTTACACTATTTATCTTTACCAACACATCTTAAACTGCCTAAGGATATCGGATGACATTCACTTAAAATTTAAACTTATATAATCATCTATTTGTTAACATTAGAGCTTATATAAATCCAAAAAAACTCACAGTATCCTCTAATAAATTATATTATCTTTAGTATAATATATTAATAAAAAAATTCCTTTGTGTTTATGAAATATCATTAATTTATTCTTATTTATAAAATTTCAAAAAATAAACTATTTTCAACCATATTTCATATGTTATACTATATGCATAGTGAATTATTCAAAAAATAATACTTTTATTCCTTAAAAGATGGTATTTATTCGTGTTACAAACATGATTCATATTATTTTAACAAATATCATTGTTGAATGTTTTTTTTATTTGATAAAACACCACTTATCCTTATTTTTGTTTTAAACATGTTATAGAGTTTGATCAATCATATACCATGTGTATTAGTTTAATTTATTCATAAATACTAACTGTTAAAAATACATCTTATCATATCGCATTAGAGAATGAGATAATTACACAAATAATTAATTTAGATCTATCAGTGTTTGAAAAATTCCATCGCATTCCAAATATATATAATAGAAACCTTTGCTATATTTTAACACAAACTCAATGATCCATAAAATAATACCATTATATTGAACTCTTGTATATTTACAACATCTTTAAATTATTAATATAGTATAATAAACAATCAAAAATCAAATAATTGATTTCTATAATAATGATTCTTTATATAGACTTTCTGTATAGTTTCTCTAATGTCTTTATGTGTTCAAATAAATTCAATCCAATATAAAATATTTCCCCCATTTCGAAAAACTCCTTTAGGTTTAAACAACTTTGATTGTATACTTTATGTAAAATTATTAAAATTTCCCAAAGAACAGTATTCTTCAGGTTTAAAATTTTACCCATTTATATATTCAATACAAAACCATAACCTAGACATCCCATTACTAGTTTATATATTCTCAATAATTTGAGAATATTGGGTAAACATTTATCGATCTTATTTATATTGTAAAAACATTTTGATATTAATTAAAGAGTAAATTATATTTATAGATTAATCAGTATAGTAGATCTCTAGTATCACCAATTTGTTGGCTTACCCTATCATATTGAGTATATGAACACATACATAAAGTTCCCTCAATAATTATACATCTAACTCCTTTGAAAGATCAAGTGAATAATTTTCATATTCATATAAGAGTATATATTTGATTGATTTAACATTTAACATTTGAATTATTTGGAAGATAGTTCTCTAACACATATAATAATTCCTTTTCTATTAACAACGAATTAAAAAAATTACTAGCAGAGAAAATTAATTCCAAAAAGATTTTAATTTTCAATTATCAACTTCAAAGTCATGTATACTGATTATGATGTCATTTATATATAAATAAATCTCTTACAAAATAGGCATTATGTTTTACATTCATTTAATTAAGAAGTTTATTATATGTTCTCTCACTGAAATGATAACCTATTTAAATTAGATAATATCCATTAGTGTGGGGAAATCCATATTTAACTATGTTATTATACACTTTGCAATTCCCATGACCCCTTAGATATAAAGGTGAGGGATTATTACAATAATATCATATATGACACTTGGATAGTTTAGAACATAATTATTTATCCTAATCTATCATGTGGATTAAATTAACTTCACTCTTCTAGTATCAAAACCATTATGGTTTCCCAGATAAGTTTTCCTGAAATAATACACTAAATATGTGTACGTAATCTTATTAAGGTCATCCATAACTTTATTTTCTTACATAATATAATTTATGGGCAGTATGCTCTATCATAACCTATCAAGTTATATGATCATGGTTTTGGGAAATATTAATTTAGAAGATATCTGACGCATCACATGTTATGGGATTTAAATCTCACTTTGTTATCTCGTGTACCTTTTTAAATGTTCGCATTCTTATAATAATTTATTTTATAATATATATTCCTTAACCAAAATCATTGTGTTCAAACTATTTTTATTTTTAAATCATTAAATGACTCGTACATTATGTTACTGACCCTAAAAATGATAACTCGTATTTATACATATCCAAATTCATCACATGTATAAGGTATATGAAAATATTTCATATAAAAGAGTAGAATAATGTGAAATCAATGAACTACATTTTAGTAATAATTGAGTGATAGGTATCCAATATTAACTTTTCCTGATAAAGGCTATGCTCTTAATTTAATGATCAGTTCATCCCAAAGCCCCTCTATCGATGGATAATACTCAAGTGAATCCTTAATTCTTTTTAATTAGAACACCAGAAATGTATCAACTGTAATTAACTTCTCAATTAAACTTCTAAGCCTTGTACAATACAAATTAAATGTAGTATATATTAAATATATTATTAAACCTAACATGTAACTACTTAAAAGAATGTATGATAATTTATAGATACTATTTAACACTTTGAACAAAACAAAACAACCATTCATGAAATGGAAATTATATTCATGAATAAAGCATGGAATAACACTGAAAAAATTAATAGTGCAAATTTTATACATGAGATAACATTTATCAACAACTCATAAATAAATAAATTATAAACAATTTAAAATTTTAACATGAAATATGGACATTCCATAATAAAATCATTACAGTAAATTTACATTTATTTTAATATGGAAATCATATTATAATTTATATGGAATTTTACTTGATATATGATATTTAAAATATGAACGTTTTATATTTAATTTCTATTATATAAACATTTTATATAATAAAGAATAACCCATATTTAATATTATTTGATCCTTGATCATATAAAAATCGTTTTAATATGGATAAAACAATTTTTTCAAATTTGGCCTTTTAATTTGAACATTTCATGCCAATAATAAGATGAAAATCATAATTTATTATAAACCCCATTATATTTTACCTTATTTTTTATTTATAAAATTACCATTATATTTATTATATAAACATTTTATATCCAAATTGTAAGTCATTCTATATAAATTGAAAATATTTAATATTATCATTTAATAATTTATATATTAATTTTATTAATGTTTCATAAACATTTTTTATTAATTAAAACTAAATTAAAATTATTTAATTTATAAATAATTTATAAACTAAAAAAATATCACAAAATAAATTTTTTATAATTTATAAAAAATATATTTCAACTCATAATTGAAAAGGTATAAAAATAAAAAATTATACAAAAACTTTTTTATGATATAAACTATAACATGATTTATGATTCAGTTCAAGAGTGTTGTTGACCTCACCTGTTTTGATAATCCCAATTATGCATTCACATACATTGATCACCCCAAATAATGTGTATCTATATATTAATTCTTTCAATCTATGATCAAGTTGATAATTATAGTAAAATAATCTTTGAAATATGTTAATCAGTGTTTATCTATGTTTATATGTCTTTTGAAGTAATTCTAACTCAATCGGATATGTTCTGTATAAAACAGACAAGTGTTAAGTCACTAATATGCCTATGGCTACTGATATAGACAAACAGCTCTATCGATACTTAGTCTACCGATAGACTTAGTCTACCGATAGATATAGTCACCGATAAGCAAAGGTCACTGATACGCAAAGCTACCGGTATGTATAAGTCCACCATTAAGTACATGTCTGATAGATCATCCACAGATACATGCAGCTACCAATAGAAGCTAATCTACCGATAGAACAATTCTACCAGTATGCATAAGTCTACTGATGTACACTTCAATGGTACAGAACAGAGCTACCTGTATGCACAAGCTGCCGATAGAGTCACGAATACAAAAGAGTCACCGATATAGACAGCTACCGATAGAACAATTCTACCAATAAGTGTGGTTTCCGATACAGAGACCGATACAAGAAAGATATTGATAGACAAGAGCTACCGATAGACCAAGATCTACCGATAGAAGGAGTCACTGGTATATAGAGCTACTGATACACAGAGTAACAGCTAGCGATACAAGGAGCTACCGGTATAAGATCAAAGAGCTACCAATAATAGCTCACTGCTATACATAAATTCCTCCACTACCGACCTAAGGCTACTAAATACTAACCATTCAAACTCTACATTTGCCAAAATTATTTATTTATTAAGAAACTGTCATTTTTGATGATTTTAATGAAATCAATGTTATTTAATGTGGATTTTTGGCATGTCAGGGAACCGTACCTAGTACCCATGAAAAGGTAATCATTCCCATTGCTGGAGCGGAAAGCTATAAAAGGAAGGACAAAGACCGGACAAACAGAGATGAAATAGGTGGTGAAAAGGGATTAGAAAAGTAGTTGCACGAAGAGTATGTACAACAGGAAAAAGAATGCCTAAAAGTGGTTCATACCGAAATACTAATTCCATACTCGAATATCACTGAACATACACGAAGCCATTCTTTCGGAAGGAGAACACAAGCTTCATCTTAGTCAAGGAGTCAAGAACTATAATGAAATCTCTTCATGCACTCAATCTGATCAAACTGAACTTGAAGAAAATGACCCTTTGTTTTTTAGACAAAAAACCAGAGAAAGACTTAGAGCTTCAATTACATCAATCCAAGGAGTCCAGAGCTTCACTCACAACACATAGAGCACTCTAAACTCATCTCTATCTGTTTAGATCTATTGTGTTTTACTCATTTACCTTTTGATCAGTGTATTTACACACTGACTCATGGACTGAACTGGAGGATACTAAGTCCTAACTCCAAACTTCTTACACATTACTATATCCCACTGTGCATTGTAGAAGGGGTAAAGTGTGACCTGGATAGCCTGTGCACTATTGTTTTTGTTCCCACGAATAACTATGGTAGAGGTCTTAGTACCTGGACAGTCAATGCACTGTTGTTTACTCCAATCCTGGGTGTGGATCAAATTTATATAAATTGTTTGAGAGGAATAATTCTTGGCTTGAGAAGGAACCTCTTGGTTTCATTTTCTATGCATCTTTGATTATGTTTAAAGTATACTATATATTTTATAATCCGATGATAATTACTTTGAAATAAAATTTGTTTTAATGTTACTTTGATAGTTAAATTAGAAATTGTTTATACTTACTGTGAACCAGTAAGTTAGTTTCAAATGTTAATTTAATATTCTGATTAAATTAATTGATACCTAATAAATCATTGATAAACTAATTGAACTCTTACAGTCTGTATAAATTCACTACTGTTAAACTTGTATTTAAATAGGGTGATTTTTTAATAGAAATATTTTCAACAGAAATTTTTAATTGCAACTCAATTCACCCCCCCCCCCCCCCTCTTGAGTATCCACGCTGACCAACAAGTGTAATCAGAGGATTGTTTTGATTATCAAAGTTTTCAAAATACATTTTTTTCAACAGTGATTTTAGTTCCATATTTAAAGATCTTAAATTTCTGTTAGTTTTAAATTTTATATCATTAAATATATTTTCTAAATTATATCTATGGATAATAGATTATAAGGTGCTGCTACCAATCATCCACCTTTCATTAACAGTACAAATTATGCTCAGTGGAAGATTAAAATTAAAATTCATTTAGAAAGTATGGGACTTGAGATCTAGACTGCTATAGAAACTCAATATAAGATTCCAGAATCTGAACGAACTGCTTGGGATGAACCTACTAAGACAGCTTACAATAATAATTGTAAAGCTATGAATGCCTTGTATTGTGCTCTAGGAGATGAGGAATTTAACAGAATATCTTCTTGTAAGACATCTTATGAAATTTGGGACACTTTGGCTATTTTCCATGAGGGAACAACCAATGTTAATGAAATGAGGATGAATACTTATACTATTAAATATGATAACTTTAAAATGATGCCTGATGAACCCATTTCTAACATGTATCTCAGGTTAAATGAGATTTTAAACACTATGATCTCCCTTGGAAAGGTTTTTCCAGCAAAGGAACAAATTCTGAGAATACTAATATGTTCTCCCGAAAGATGGAGAGGCACGTCTGTTTCAATAAGAGATTCATGTGACATTAGTTCTCTTCCTGTCAAAGAGTTAATTGGTAAGTCTATGATGTATGAGGAAGAACTCAAAGTGAATAAGGAAGAAGATGATGAACCTAAAATGAAGTCAGTGGCTTTTAAGTATACTGCCTTAAGAAGCAGAGATATGGAGAAAGTTCACATACAAATTGAAACCTCAACAAGTGAAATTTTAGAATTTGACAATGATGATAATATGGCTCAAATAGCCAAGAGATTTAAGAAGTTCTACAAAAAGAAGAAATTCTTCAGAAGATCAAACTACAAAGGTAAATTTGAAAATAAAGGTTATTGGAAGAAGGATTGGAAGAAGCCTGATAAAGGTGATGAGATTATCTGCTATGAATGCAAGAGGAAAGTACATGTAAAAGCAGACTATCCAAAATTGAAGTTAAAAAAGAAATATGACTACAAGGACAATGAGTACAAGAAATCTATGAAAGCTACCTAGAGTGATTCAGAAGACAAAACAAGTGAATCTGAAGTTTCTTAATCTAAAAATGATCATGGTAACATTTGTTTTATGATAAACACATCTGAGCTAACATTATAACCTCTTGTTTTAAATTCATATTATTATGGAGTTGATTCTGATTCTGATTCTGAATCTGAAAATATTTCTATTGAATAAATATTTGAATACTATAATATGATAGAAGAGACATGTAACGAATTGAAGGACAAGTATAAGACCTTGAAGAAATATCATGCTCTAACCAGTTCTGTAAAATCTGCACTTGATGTAGGAAAGGAAAAGAATGCTCAATTGCTGAAGGAAAATACTGAACTAAAATTTTCTAATGAGCGATTATGGAATGACTTATAAAAATTCACAAATGTAAAAGATACTCTCACTCAAATTCTAGGAAAACAATTGGCACCAATGTATACTACTAGAATAGGCTATCATCTTGGATAGGTACAGTTTACTAAAACTAGAATTATTTCTAAACCTAGACAGAATACTGCTAGTTCTAGTTCTGGAAATTTATTTGCTTCAACTAGTCATTCATATGATTATAGACCAAATAAATTTTATCTTTCAAAATCTATTGATTTTGTAAATTATATGAAACACATAAGAAAAAAATGGGTAACCAAAGTTTTTCTTGCTAACATTTCTAGACCCAAGATGATCTGGGTACCAAAATCATTTTCTTTCTAAACCTGTTTTGTAGGAAACTTGCTTAAAGAGTTCTCATAAGAAGGTATTTTACTTGGAAAGTAGATTTTCAAGGCACATTTCTGGGGACTACTCATGCTTTAAGAGTTTAATCAAAGTTTATGGAGGTCATGTCACCTTTTGTGATATCTCTAAAGGAAAGATCATCGGCCTAGGCCAGATTGGTTACACTGATTCAGTTTTAATTTCCAAAGTTTTATTTGTTAATGGACTTAAAGATAATCTGTTAATTATTTCTCATTTATGTGATGATGGTTTTAATGTTAAATTTGAAAATGATTCTTGTAGTGTTTTTAATTCCAAAAATGTTTTAGTATTTTTTTCTTTGAGAAATAAAAATTTTTATGTTGTTGATTTGAATTTTTAGCTAAAAAAATGTTACTTGTTTAAATTTTTTTCATAGAGAATCATGGTTATGGCACAGAAGATTAGAAAACTGCAACATTTATTTACTTAGAAAATTGGATAGGATGAACTTAGTTAGATACCTACCTAAACTTGAATTCCCAACTGACAATGTTTAATAATCCCTATCAAAAGGGAAATCACCATAACGTTTCTTTTAAATCAATGAAAGAAGTTTCAACTTCTCAACCTCTCGAGTTGGTTCACATAGACTTGTTTGGACCTTCTAGAGTTTCTAGTTTAAATGGGAAGAACTATGTCTATTTTCTAGTAGATGGCTTTTCTAGATATACTTGGGTATACTTATTAGCTCACAAATGTGAAGCTTGTTCTTACTTTATTAAATACTCCAAGTCTGTAGAGAACCTTAGTGGACTTAAGATTAAGACCCTAAGAAGTGACCATGGTCGTGAGTTTGAAAATCATGAGTTTGAATATTATTGCTCACACAATGGCTATAGTCACAGTTTCTCTTCCCCTAGGACACCTCAACAGAATGGTGTAGTAGAAGAAGAAATAGAACTTTTCAACAGATTGCAAGAACTATGCTCAATGAGTATGACCTGCCAATTTATTTTTGGGACGAAGCTGTTAATACGACATGTTATATTTTTAAAAGAGTCTTGATTAGAAATGTTCTTAAGAATACCCCTTATGATTTGTGGAATAATAGGAAACCTATGGTTAATTACTTCAAGGTTTGTGGCTGCAAGGTTTTTACTCTCAATAAAAAGGATAATCTTGACATGTTTTCTTCAAAAAGTGATGAAGGAATTTTTCTTCGTTATTATTTAACTAGAAAAGCTTTTAGATTTTTCAATAAGAGAACCAAATGTGTGGAAGAATATGTTAGTATCATGTTTGATAAAACTGATCCTCATGAACTGAAGTCTTCTCTTGAAAATCTAGAAGAAGATTTGACTATTATGGACCTTAATGATAAAACTAAAGAACCTTCTATAAAAACTTCAAATTCTGGACATATTCTAGAATCTTCTTCTATAGAACCCAAACTTATAGAAGATCCTGAAATTTCTAGTCCTACCATTACTCGATCTACTAGGATTCTAAAGAATTGTCCTTTGGATGTTGTTGTTGGTAATCTTGATAAAGGGATATAGACTATAGATTTTCTAAGAAACCAGGTTGAAAATCAAGCCTTTCTTTCACAGCTGGAACCTAAAAATGTCAATGATGCAATTAATGAAGAATTTTGGGTAATGGATATGCAAGAAGAGTTAAATCAATTTGAAGGAAACAAACTTTTGGAATTAGTTGACAGACCCAAGGACACATTTCAATAGGCACTAAATGGGTTTTTAGATGCAAAGTTCATGAGTCTGGAAATGTAGTTAGAAACAAAGCGAGTCTAGTTGCACAAGGATATAGTCAAGAGGAAGTAATAGACTATGATGAAACCTTTGCACCTGTAGCTAGATTAGAAGCCATTAGGATCTTACTTGCCTATGCTGCTTGTCTGAATTTCATGATATATCAAATGGATGTCAATAGTGCTTTTCTAAATGGTTTTATAATTGAATATATTTTTTGTTGAACACCCACCTGGATTTACTAATCCTCATTTTACAAATCAATTTTTCAAGTTATCCATATCTTTATATGGTTTGAAACAAGCTCCAAGATCTTGGAATGATAGACTTAGCAATTTTCTTATTTCAAAAGGTTTTTCAAAATGGATTACTGATCCAAGTTGTTTTATTAAAAGAATTTCTAAAGATGTTTTAACAGTAAAAATATATGTTGATGATATTATTTTTGGATCTTCTAAACATTCTTTATGTACTTACTTTTCAAAAAGTTTGAAAAATGAATTTGAAATGAGATTAATCGGAGAACTCAAATATTTTCTTGGACTTCAAGTCTTTCAAAATGAAAATGGTATTATTTTGAATAAACGTAAATATACCAAGGATCTTTTAAAACGTTTTGTCTTGGATAGTATTAAGGAAAGTGATACTCCTATGAGTACTGTCTGTAAATTGGATGCAGATGAAACTGGGAAACCAGTGGATCAAACCAACTATAGAGGTATGATTGGAAGCTTACTTTACCTTAACTACTAGTCGACCAGATATTATGTTTAGTTTATATATGTGTGCAAGATTTCAAGCTAATCCAAAAGAATCTCATTTACTTTCAGTTAAAAATAATTTTTAAGTATCTTAAACAAACTATAAATTTAGGGTTGTTTTACCCAAAAAGACAATCTTTTGAATTAATGAGTTATTCAGATGATGAATTTGCTGGTTACAAGTTGGATAGAAAAAGCACATCTGGAACATGTCAACTTCTAGGTAAGTCCTTCGTATCTTGGTGTATTAAAAAGTATAATTATGTAGCTTTTTCCACTGCCGAAGTAGAGTGTATAGCTGCTGTTAGTTGTTGGGCACAAATTCTATGGATGAAACACACTCTTTTGGACTATGGATAGGATTTTAAGCATGTTTCTATTAACTGTCATAACACTAGTGCAATTAAAATTTCAAAAAATCCTGTGTCTCACTCTAGGACCAAACACATTGATGTAAGGCACCGTTTCTTGAGAGATCACTACCAAAAAGGTGATATTACTCTTGACTTTATAGGTACTGAACATCAATTAGCTGACATTTTTACCAAACCTTTATGTTCGGATCGGTTAAGTTACATTAGACATGAGTTAGGAATGATAAACCTCACCGATGTTATACCTCACTAATAAACCTCACCGATGTTATACCTCACTGATAAACCTCACCGATGTTATACCTCACTGATAAACCTCACCGATGTTATACCTCATCGATAAACCTCATTGATGTACCTCACTAATAGGAATTCTCACCGATATACCCTACTGATTGTGAGATGTTTTAAATATCTGTCTGCCGAAAAAATATGAATCGTTTTTACTTATTTCAATTATTTATTTTATGATTCTTAAATGATAAAACTAATTCCTAGTTACTTCTCAATCCACCGAACCTTTCCTTTACCCTCAAGCCTTAGCTCCCAAATTTCTTGAAAACCCTAAGTTCCCCGAACCAGAGATGGAAAAAACCAAACACCCTACTATCAGAGATGAATTTGATGAGATGAATGCGAAGAAGCAAAAGACTGAGCCAGAAGTAAGTGGTAGTGTTGGTAGAACAAGGTTAGTAAGGAGACCAGTGAACCCTCATTTATATAATAGTGTTATTGTTATTGAAATAGATTTATGCATGAAATGGTTGTTTTCTAGTAAATCGTTAGTTCTAGAAGTTTTAGAAGATCAGAAGTGGGATGATTTCTTTTCAAACAACAATGTCCCCTACTATCCGAATCTAGTGAAATGGTTCTATGAGTTTGTAAGCTTTGAGAAATTAGGAGATGAGAACTGAATTATTTCCTTTGTTAATGGAAACGAGATATCTTTTTTATCTGTTGAGTGGGATGAATGCCTGAAGGTTCCACAAGAAGGTGGTCCTGGATATTTCTCGAGATTAGTACGACCTACAAGTGACTTATTTTATTATGAGACTTCTTTAGAGGAGCTCACTGGTAATGGAATGAAAATACAGGTGGTGGTTGCTGAAATGGATGGAGAGAACATATTGTTGTTCGTGTTTTTTCACCATGTTTTAATTAAAAGAAGACGGGACATTGCGAATTTAAGATATCAGGAAAACTATTTGTTACATGTTTTGATACATGGTGTGAAAGTGAATATGTGCAGGCTGCTAATGACACAAATAGAGGATATGATTAGACCAATGTCAAAAACCAATGCATTTTTCTTTTCCATAAGGATCTCAGTGATAATCAAAGTGAAAGGGGTAGCTAAGTCTTAGGATGAGACAGTGGAAGTAAAGAATAATTTTTTTATCACAAGCACTATTTTCAAATACATGAAAATAAACAGGAATCCATAGAGAAGAGAGTGGGTTAATGATGACAATAAGCTACATGATAAGTTCAATCCGGTGGATCATTATTCATGGCCTAAGGGTGTTAGGGATCCAGGTCTGGGACCTAATGAAGAAGAACCTAAGTATAGTGATGAGACTGATGAATAGGAGACTTTTATGGGTGATGGAAGGGATCCGAACTTTCCCCCAAGCCCTGTTGCTGAAATTATATCTTCAGAAAAGGAAAATTTATTAGAAGAAGAAACACCAGCTGTTGAGGAAGACCAGCCAGCCCATGAGAATGAAGAAGAAAGAAAAAATGAATCGGAAGCATCTGATTCTGTCTTCTTAAGTCTGGGTCCAATGATTGGAAGATAATTTATGTCTGTTAAGGAAGTCATGGGTGAGATAGAAGGACATGTGCCAAATCTAGAGGAGCCTCCTGCTATTGCAGATATGGAGTTGATTGTAGAAGATTATTCTGAGGAAGAAAGACCTGCTGAGAATTTTGTTACTTTACAAGAGAATGCACCTGTTGAGGGGGAGCATCCAATCAGGTTTGACAGTGTTTCAGTGGCAGTTGAAATTGAGGATTGGGAATAAGACCCTAGCTTTGTGGTTTGTGGATTGGACTATCCAAATTATGATAATGAGGCATCCCTCAGTAGACCAAAAACTAATTATGATATTAAGACTGAGTTGTTACCTGAAGATTTGGTCAGAATGCATGATCTAGATAAGATAAATTCAGATCTCAAAATCCGTTTTGTGGAAGAAATAATGAAAATGGAAGCCTCACTGGTGTCATCCATTCAATCGATTATGAATGACTCAGTGACCAGTATAGTATCGGAAATAGCACCTGTTGTGGTTTCACCGGCTGATTTGATCACCATGGCTGATCTTAAATCCATAAAGAATGAGCTGAAAGAGTCTTTTAGTGCTTCTGTTGCTGAGTCGAAGCATTCCTTTGTTGAAGAGATGAGAAATTTGGAAAAGTATTTGGAACTCACTCTTGGTTGTAATGTCTCTACCTTTGTGGCAGAAATAGTAGATGAAATTACTGCTTGTCAGACTCAAGTATCTATACTGGAAGAGGATGTTGAAGTTCTAAATAAATATGTTATCTCTTCAGAATCTTATATGAGTCTTATCTCCCAAACATATGAAGATCTATCTTATGTCAAAAGTGTTGTGAGCGAGATGGTATTAGTATATGATGGATTTAAATCCTCCATGAAATATCATGTCACCACCCAGGATTCACAAGTGAAAAATCTCATCAGTGGGTTGACCAAAAACTTCAAGGAAATAGTAACCTTCTCTATTGGTTATCTTGCCTCCAGACCTTCAATAGAACTGAATCAGATTTGATATGTAATGAAGGAGGAGCATGGTTCAGCATCAACCAGTGGCTCTCTAGACTCATCAAATCTGACCAAAGTGGTCACTTATACTAGAGATATAGCTAGAGAGATAATGAATTTTGTTCAGGAATATACGAGAGAAGGTTCTACCTCTCAGAAATAACTGAAAGACAATGTAGATTATTATTTCCAAAGGGTTTATACCAAGAATCAGATCAACAATCATTTCAAGATTATGTTAGAAAACATGAGGTTACCTCATGTCAATCAATACTTCAGAGAACAAGTCATCAAGCTCAGAGAGTTGACTCCGGCCTTTGACAATTTCATGGAGAATAAGGATGATTTCATATCTGCTATGGAGAGAGAGGAGGAGGAATCATTATGGATTTCAGAAATCTCATGTTTACTTTATTGAATGTAGATGCTAGGCTAGTGATTGTACCTCCAGCTTTACCTTCCTCTGCCTCTGCTACTCCTGTTCAGATGACTCCATCCCAAGATATCAGAATCCTTACACCTATGATCACTCATAAGGCTACTCTGTACAGGACAGGAACAGTTTCAGTCGCTCAGCCTCCTGTGAACATTTCTGGTGTTCCTAAGACTACTCTTGCATCCACACAGCCTGAATTCTCTTCTGATCCCAGGGGAAAATCTCACATTGAGGACATGGATTTACTAAGTGGCTAAGATATTTGATAGGAATCCCATGTATTTTGTTTTTATTTCCTTGTATCTTTTTGCAACATGAAATACAAATGGTTGTCTTTTCTTTCCCATTTTTCTCTTTCTCTCTTTGTTGTTTCCCACTTTTTTCTAATCACAAAGGGGGAGAGAAGTAACAGAACTAAAGAGTAGAGCTACTATTTATTGCATTTTGTGACTTGTAACTTTGATACCATTGCACTTAATTCCACCTGTGATACATTTAACATTTCACATGTTATATTTTTTTCTCTACTACAATTGAATTTAATGCTATATCCTATAATAAATTTCTTATTATTTTGAGATTATAATATCATAAGTTGTGATTATGAAAAAGGGGGAGATTGTTGACCTCACCTTTTTTGATAATCCCAATTATGCTTTCACATACTTCGATAACCCCAAATAATGTGTATCTATATATGAATTATTTCATTCTATGATTAAGTTGATAATTATAGTAAAATAATCTTTTAAATATGTTAATCAATGTTTATATATGTTTATATGTCTTTTTAAATAATTCTAACTCAATCAGATATGTTCTGCATAAAACAAACAAGTGTTAAGTCACTGATATGCCTATAGGTACTGATATAGACAAACAACTCTACCAGTACTTAGTATACCGATAGACTTAGTCTACTGATAGATATAGTCACTGATAAGAAAAGGTCACTGATACGCAGAGCTACCGGTATGTATAAGTCCACCGGTAAGCACATGTCTGATAGATCGTCCACAGATACAGACAGCTAATGATAGAAGCTAAGATACCGATAGAACAAATCTACCGGTATGCATAAGTCTACTGATTTACACCTCAATGGTACATAATGGAGATACCGGTTTGCACAAGCTACCGATAGAGTCACGAATAAAAAAGATCCACCGATACAGACAACTACCGATAGAACAAGTCTACCGATAAGTGTGGTTTCTGATATAGAGACCGAGACAAGCAAGCTAATGATAGACAAGAGCTACCGATAGAAGGAGTCACCGGTATATAGAGCTATTGATACATATAGTAACAACTAATGATACAAGGAGCTACTGGTAGAAGATCAAAGAGCTACCGATAGGAGCTCACTACTATACATAAAGTCCTCCGCTACTAACAGAAGGCTACTAAAGACTGGCCATTCAAACCCTACTTTTGTCAATATTATTTATTTATTAATAAACAGTCATTTTTGATGATTTTAATGCAATCGATGTTATTTAATGTGGATTGTTGGCATGTCAGAGAACCATACCTAGTACCCATGAAAAGGTAATCATTCCCATTGCCGGAGTTAAAAGCTATGAAAGGAAGGACAAAGACCAAACAAACAGAGATGAAAAAGGTGGTGAAAAGCGAGTAGAAAAGTAGTTGCACAAAGAGTACATACAATGGGAAAAAGAATGCTAAAAAGTGGTGCATACAGAAAGACTACTTCCATACTTGAAGATCACTAAACATACACGAAGCCATTCTTCTTGAATGAGAACACAAGCTGCATCTTAGTCAGGGAGTGAAGAACTACAACGAAATCTCTTCATGCACTCAAGCTGATCAAACTGAACTTGAAGAAAATGACCCAGTTTTTTTCAGACAAAAAACCAGAGAAAGACTCAGAGCTTCATTTACATCAATCCAAGGAGTCCAGAGCTTCACTCAAAACACATAGAGCACTCTGAACTCATCTCTATCTGTTTAGATCTGTTGTGTTTTATTCATTTACCTTTTGAGTAGTGTATTTACACACTAACTCCTGGACTAAACTGGAGGATACTAAGTCCTCACTCCAAACTTCTTACACATTACTATATCGCTTTTTGAATTGTAGAAGAGGTAAAATGTGACCTGGATACCCTGTGTGCTATTGTTTTTGTTCCCACAGATAACTGTGGTAGTGGTCTTAGTACCTGGACAGTCACTACACTGTTGTTTACAATGATCCAAGGTGTGGATCAAATTTATATAAATTGTTTGAGAGGACTATGTCTCAGCTTGAGACTGAAACTCTTGGTTACATTTGCTATGCATCTTTGATTATGTTTAAATTATACTATATATTTTATATTCTGCTGCTAATTACTTTGAAATACAATTTGTTTTAAAGTTACTTTGATAGTTAAATTAGCAAGCGTTTATACTTATTGTGAACCAGTAAGTTAGTTTCAAAAGTAAATTTAATATTCTGATTAAATTACCTGAGACCTAATCAATCTTCAAGAAATTAATTGAACTCTTAAAATCTGTATAAATTCACTACAATTTAACTTGTTTTTAAATAGGGGGATTTTTTAATAGAAATATTTTTAACAGAAATTTTTAAATGGAACACAATTCACCCCCTCTTGAGTATCCACTCTAACCAACAAGTGTAATCATGCGTTAAGATTAGAAACTTGTGGCCTGTGATAGATAATTTGTCCTTATGAGTTGTATTTTATGATAACTCTATATAGTATGTTGTGGTTTCGTATCATAGCTTATGATAAGTTGTGACAGATTATAATATTTCCTTTGAATCATGGTAGTAGTATCTTAAATTATACCCTATACCATATTGATGAAATAATTATCTATTTTTTAATATAGAAATGGTGTATTTAGACCTTATTTCCTTATATAACCACTTATATCATACACTATGATAAATCAAAAAAGGTTTAAACAGGATCATCTATTATGATAATATATATCATATTAAAAGAACCCACTATGGATTCTGATATTTCATATCATAACACCACACTCAATTCAAAAGTCATATATAATTTAATGATTTGTAATATGATATCCATTTTATAAAATAAAATCTATATCGCATCTTACAATATACTAAATCATATCAATTATTTCATCATTTTAATCATGATTTCATGAATTAAAACACATGGCACAACTTGGATACCATTTTTGGGTTTCTAAGGATTTAATAACACTTATTAAAGTAGAAAATACATTAAGAAACAATAACCCTATATAACTTGCTATGAAACAAATACATTCTTAAAATAAATGAAGAGTGTGTGTGCTTACCTTACACAGAAGATTATTGTTCCACCTATATTCAACCTCATATTTGTTGAATACCATTGATAATTTTCAAAGGGTCTCCGTCCTCTGGTGTGTATCCATGGGTTGGCCTTGATCACCCAATAATATGGTGGGATCCCCCTCAACTCTTATACTATAATAGTACCTTTTGAATCAAAGGAATAAGTAGAATGAGAGATTTCAGAAATAGTAAACAAAAAAAACTTTTACCACCATATCAATTACTTCATCTTCTTTATATAGGTCTCAAGGGAACTATCGATCCTTATATCTATTTACACATACACTCATAACATATTACTAAATAACATGTGGTTAATAATCTTTTAATATTTTTATAACATGATTAAAATTTAAACACTGATTTTTTTAAACATTTATTTACATGAAATGTATACAATCAATGATATATTTATATGTTAGGATATCAAATGTTAACACTTTACATTCTACTTTAATTCATCAATTATAAACAAATAGGTTAATCATAGGGTATAAATAATATAGATCACTAATTTTTGAGAAATTTCATATTGAAACTTAGGAAGTGGTAAACAATTTTGGTACTATAGTGAGCTACTATAATAGTGGTACTATTAAAAAAATGGGCTTTCAAGACACGTATTGGTCCTTCAAGCCATAGATCCTCTTCACCATCATATGTTAGGAATTTAGACTATGTATTATTCTATCTCTGGACCCAGTGGAGTGAAGGATGTTGTAATAGTGGTCACCAGAGATTTGGATCGATGTGAGTAGATTATTGAGGGACGAGAAATGGTGAGACTAGTCAATGTAAACAATAAATAGCTAACAGAACACACAACATACTGAGGTGCTGATGGTGAGGATATGGATGCGGATGAGTGGAATGGATTCCTGGTAGGAAAGTGGGATGAGTTATTTCAGTTTGTGTCATTAGGACATTATTAAGCCTTTATGCCTCTATGACTTTGGTCCATGTTATCATATTTTTTGGTTCGTTTAAGGATTCCCTCTCAAACTAGTTAAAATTAGAGATTATCCTGGAAAAAAAATTAAGGAATTTTTTTTAATACAGCCCTATTATAATATATAATTAACTATTGGAGAGGTAATATGATATCACCATTTATTGCCTTACAATATGTCTATATGGATTTCAGACCACATGTTATCCCTATATCATAAACTACAATATAGACTACGATATATCATATAAAAATTAGAATTTATGGAATATCTCTATTAGTTATGTATATTGAATATATTTCGTCTAAAAATTGAATTGTTGAATGAGACTCATAGTTCTCCATAATTCCTTAATCTAGGTAGTACACATATGTATATATATCTTTATGAAAACTTTTAGTTGGGATGAAATGAAGAAATAAAATACAGATGTTATGTTTAAAAGAACCATTTTTAAAAATGATAAATTTAAACGATAACATAAGAAAGGTTTGATTCAACCATTTTCAATTATAGAATGGAATTTTAAACATATATTCCTATATTTTGACAAATAATTTTTAAATGCATCTCAATGTAATAATTAAATATGGGTTATTATTGATAATTTGACTAAATATACTCATTTTATAAATATTCAATAAAATATTTCTTTTCATCAGCTTCCTCAAATTTATCTTACAATAATATTAAAGTTGTTTGGAGCTCCTCACTCTATTCTATATGATTGTAAACCAACGATTACAAATAATTTTTAAAAGGGAATTCAAAATTTTCCAGTTATTGAATTATGTTTCATAATACCTTTTCACCCTTAGACTAATGGAAAATTAGAAAATAAAATTAAAACATTGATAGTTATGATTCAAGATTTTTTATTAGACTGTTAATAAGTTTGGGATAAACACCATTAATCAGTTTAATTATCTTATAATAATAGTTTAAATTAAAGAAAATTGATGGAAACATATGAATAGTTTAATAAAAAGTTGTTTCAAACACAAAATTATTGGGATAAAGTTGCAAAGAGTGGGTTTTTTGTACTTTTATTGATGAATGTTATGGTTGAAAAGTGAAATTGATTCAACATCATATGAGGGTATCTAACAATATCCCAAATAGGTATTAATAAAATTGAAGAATTGATCTTTTATTTGATCTGGGAGATCATTTTTTTCTTAAAATATCTATATGGAATGTTGTGATTAATTTTGGTGATAAAATAAAATTGAGAACGTATTTTATCAGTCCATATGAGATTTTAGAGAATGTTGCAGTAGTGAATTATAACATAGACTTACCTATAATTTTATATAAGGTACATAATGTGTTTAATGTTCATTTACTAATGAAATATATTCCTAATACATCTCAAATATCTTGTCTTGAGGTAGTGTAAATAGAGTAAACTATTTATTTTTTGGAGAAACCCGTTTAGATTCTTGATGATAGAGAAGAAGTATTGTGAAATATGTTAAAATGTCTAGTAATAGTGTTGTATAAAATAATATGGTTAAAGTTGTAATGTGGGAACTTTAGTGTTCTAGGAAATAATGATATCCTTAATTTTTTACCAATGAGTAAAAAATTACAGGGATGTAATTTATTTATGGGTGGAAATATAGAACCCAGATATTTTTTTAATAATATATTTTTATTTTGAGTTTTCCAATATATTTTCCATAAACTTGTATTAATTAATTTTAATAATAAAAAATAGTTTTTTATAACTATATATATATATATTTGTGTGTTTTTTATTACATGATTTAAGAGATGGTTTATTTAATGGTTAAATAATGTATCTTATTATATTAATTTAAAAAATTAATTTAATTATATGATGTTTTATATATGGAGATTTATATTCATTTTATGGGTTCATAATTATATTTATTATTAATATTAATGGTATATTATATTTACCATAGTGGAACACAATGAGAGAAAAGAATGTAAATAAAGTTATAGGACTAGGGAATTGACCCTACGACCTTCCCACAACCCCACCAAAACCCAAATCATCCACCACCAATATTGGCAGAAATTGTATTTATTTTTATGGTAATATTAAAAATAATTATGGAAATTTATGATATATGAATTCAATTATCAATTTTTAAACAATTTGTTTACTTGAAAAATATATATTATTTTAATATGTTATGAATTTTTATTCTAAAATTTAGTCTTTAATAATTATAAATTGATTTAAATAAAATTAATATCATATTTTGTATCATAAGTTCAACATTATATGAGAAATATTTTGTTAAAAATTTACAAATATAATGGTAAGGTGTTAAAGATTAAAGTTGATGTATAATCACATTTTTGATAAAATAAATTATTGTAAATGTTTATAAATGAATTTTTTTCAAATTAATATTTTTATGATTTTAAAATTTTGATTTTACAGTCAATATTTCAATTTATTTTTATTATAAATTGATTGAAACATTTGAATTTGAATTCCATTTAAAAATATGAATTTAAGTTTGAATTGAACTTTACAACTCATTATTAAATGTGTGTCTAGAAAATTATGGATCTCTTCAAAAGAGTACGAAATGTGTTATAGTTTTTAATATAAGTAAAAAATAGATTTTTAAAGTTAATATATGAATGAAAATTATTTATAGGTTAAGTAAAACTTTTGAACGCCTTTTAAAAATATGAGTATGAGTTTAATTGGAATTCTAATATCAAATTCTAAATTTCTTATCTATAATGATATGAAAAGTTTTAAAAACATATAGAACATATTATTCAAGATAATATTATTAAAATTTCAAATTAAATTTTTCTAATTAGTAAAACATAATTCATATTTCAAGATAATTATTCAAATTATTACATAATGTAGACGTTTTACTTATATAATAGAGGAAAAGGAAAAAATGGTAACTTAAGTGGATTAAATTGATAATATTGAGAAGTAAAAATGAAATTTTTTATTTGAAGATATTAGTATTATTAATAATAAATTATGTAAATGATAAAACATGAATTCCAAAATGGTACAAATATTTTTATTCTCAACTGTCATGATTAACCCTAAAAACTCTATAAATAAGGGTTTTACTCATTCTTATCACTGTATTTATTTCATTCACTCTTTTATCTCACATTATATCTTTATATACACATTGAATCTATCTCTTTAAATTCCATACAATATTTAAAATTAATTTCTCAACCTAACAAATTGATTAAGAACTCATTTTCATGATCAGTGAAGGTTAATTTTTTCTTTATTCTATAATTTTATTCTTATTTTAATTATTCTATTTCAGTAAATATAATCTATATTTACAACTTACATTATATAAAAAATAATAAATCCTTACTTTTTCATTCTTAAAAGATAAAACAATAAAATAATAACACTATTATATATAACATTTAACTTTGTTTCATTCTCCATATCTTTTTCCTTTATTTTTTATCACTTCATCTATATTATTTTTTTAACCAATTTATATTATAAATTCTAATTATTAATGGTATATTAAAATCAAATTACCTTAATGATAAATTCAAGTGGTGTTATAATTATTCCCTATAATGGATATACACATATAAACCCATATATAATAGTGGTATGATCAAGTCTTCACAAAAACAATTTAATAATTTATTTACTTTATGATCTTTTAATTTTCAGTTAATAATATCCCCAAGGGTGGTGAATCACTTATTATGGTGTACTATTATTTTTATGTAAGTATCAGTTTTCAAGGCATGGTATCTAACTCACAAGTGAGACATATACGTACATATATATTTAACATTGAAATATTAAAGTTCCAAAATTATAAATTTATTTTTCAATAATGTTTTGTTGTTTTAATTCATACAATAAGGGAAAAAATATCTTGAATATGAATATTATAACTTCATATAATTAATTTCAAATGTAACTTTGAAATATTAGACTGTGATTCCACCCAATATCATAAGGATGAATTTTTGAACAACCCTGACTATCATATTTTATTTACTATAAGAATCATGGATATATAACTTGAGGTTTAGTTTTTTCTATGATATTAAATAAATTAAAATTATCATCTGGAATTACATAATAATATTTTATTAGATGTTTAATAAAATATAACACATCATAATTGTTTTTACATTGGGGAAATTAAATGCAAATATGTTGGAATAGATTAAAGAGTTTTTTAATCCTTTTATATATTTATATGCAGTTTTTATATTATATTTCTTTCAAATATATCTCTAATGTTATGAAAAAAATAATTTTTTCTCATCGACCTATTATCTTTCTTCATATTTATTCGATGATTCTTTTTCATTTTATTTTAAATGGGAACTGGTTAATGATAGGATCACTTTGAAGGTGGAAAAAATGAGAGGTGGTCTATGTTTATATATTTTTTAAATTTTAAAACCATTATAAACTCATGATTATTTAGAATATATTTCGATAACACAATGATGTAAAAATATAATGTAATACAGAAAAATTATACACATGGTTCACCACCTGAATAGATCACTATTCCCCCATTGTGTTGTGGTTTTAATTCGATCGACACATGGAAATCATTTTTTTATCATGAAGTAGCTATAGGAAATGTTATAGGCTTATACCTATTATAGATGTTGTCTCCAACCATAATATACCAAGAAAACTGAAAAAAAAATTATTTGTTTTGAGTAATGATCACCAAAAAAGATATAGGACATAGAAATGGGTAGAATATATATTGATAATCTTCCTTATTTATTACAAATATATTCTAAGATATCCTTATAAATAATAATTAGATGATGCATTGACGTGAGTTAAAATGTTTCACATTTTTTATCTCTTATTATTTAAAAATACCAATAATTAAATTCAATTCTAGATTAAAAATAGTGTTTTTTAATAATTTATGAAATTATGTAACTTAATATATAAGTGGCTCAAATCATTAAATTTAATGATTTATTAAATTTTATGGAAGATTATGAAGCCATATATTTTTCATGATGTTTGAAATTAGTATTTTTTATTAAGAAAATAAAATACCTAAGGTGATTTTTCATTTTTCTTAAATTATTTCATTCAATTTTGAATTAATTAAAATCCAAAAAATCATCAAAAATGGAAATTTTTTTTTGTGGAATGAAATTTTGAAATTTAACAGTTCTGATTTTTAAAATTAGGGAAATTATGTTTTGAAAAAATATAATTTTAATAGTTTAATTTGAAAATGAATTTTGAATTGGACATTAATTTTGAAAATTCATTCAATGATGATTTTTAATTATTTTAACATTTTTTATAAACTAAACGGAACAATGTGAGGACTAATTTTTTTGTGAATTTATACAGGTGTAATAAAAATGTTTCTACCGCCCTTATATTCCATTATGAGATACCTCTATAAAAATCCTTGCTTACGTTGGAAAAAATATATACTGTAGACACCCTATTTTTTAATTAATAGAATATATTTAATTGAAAAAATTTATGCTACAAAAAACCTCAAATAGTTTCACTTATATGTGTGAGGAATGTGTTCAGTCATGTTTAGTTATTTAAATTATTTTTTGTAATGTTTTAGAATCTATAAATAAATAATTGTTTAATATTTTATATAATTTTCAAAATTTATATCACAATAAATAAAACAAATTTTTTTTATAACTATTATAAATAGACTTTTTATGGTTTTTGTTTTAAATTTTTATAAACCTTTCTTGATCTATATGTTGTCTTATTATTTTGGAAATATCATGATATAATTGAACTAATTCAATGGTTGTGAAATTTTGAGACTTAAATGATTGCTGGATAAAATTGATCATTGATTTCATAGAAGTTTAGTAATAGAATTGGGAAAGCGAGTGTGAGTGGAAATATTTTTGGGGAACCATAATTATAACTTAAATTCAATATAAATTAGAACTTAATTTTAGGTAACAAGACCTCTATAATGAAGAACACCCTAAGGATCCAACTCCAATGAAATTGGTATAAGTCATTTGATCCTAGATTAAAATAGGAAATTAGGAACCCCTAATTAAAATCTGATATAATGTAAATGTGTGTGGACCTATGTACATTTTAATAAGTTATTCTACATAGTGCCTCACACATACATGTCACGGAAAATTTTAAATTAAAAAAAATGAATAAAGTGTCTGAGTCAAAATGATTTCATTTAGGTGAGGGGAATATTGAACCCATGAAGGTAAAATTGACTTATAAAAAATCATTTGAGTTATATAAATGAAATAGATAAATAAATTTCAGTTAATAAATATAGGAAAGAGTGAAAATAGAATTTATTTTTGTTAAAATTTTGATTCTAATTTATTCTCATTTGATCCACTCAAAGACTCATAAGTTTGACTGAATTGAATTCAGGAAGTCGTTTAATTCACAGAGGAGGAATGATATCCCATAAAATGGATGAGTTTGTGTTTTCTTTCTTTTCTAGATGTTTCATTTATATCTAAGAAGGATGAATCATTATTTCTTTATTTTTCTTTCTTTTTTAATTAAATGAAATTCAATGATAAAATTACTTGGGGGCTCTCTAGTTCAATTATGTGGGAGTGATGTGAGATGAAGTTTTCAACATTTTTTTTCTATTATTATTGGAAAATACCACAAATTTAATCCAATTACTATGTAAAATTGTAATTTTTTTATAGATTGTTAAATATTGGAACATAATTGATAAGTGGCCCAAATTAATGGTTTTATTGATTTATTCAGTTGTTTGTGGAAGATTTTGAACCTACACATTTTTCCTGAAATTTGAAATAATAATTTTTTATTATAAAACTCAAATTTTTAATTTGATTTATCTTTCTTCTTAATTATTTCATTCAATTGTGAAACAGTTGAATTCCAAAAATTTATTAAAAATGGAATTGTTTATTTGTGAAATGATAATTTTAAATTTAATGAGTGTGATTTTTAAATCATGGAACATATGTTTTGAAAAATAATATTTTTAATGGATTAATTTGAAAATGAATTTGGGATTGGATTTTAGTTTTTAAAAGGAATTCAATTATGTGTTTTAGTTTTTTTTAATTTTTTAATTTAAATGTAAAAATTTGAGCACTATAATATTTTTGTTTATGAGAATTCATATAGGTTCCTGTAAATACCTAGAAAATCCCAAAATATATTTTTTAAATTATTTTGGATTATTATGAGTCTGAAAAAATCTATGGCGCTTGATTCTAAGGCCGGGTGTACCCAAAATGGAATTTTGAACTTTTTTTAATATACGTTCAGTGAACATGTGGGCGTCATTTTATATCTTTTGAATCGCTGCTCAGATTAAAAGTCCAAGGGAACCGTTGAATTCGCAGTGTTGGGATTATCTTAAGCGAGTATTAACTTTGACCGCAGTAGGTCAGGAGAAAAAGTTAGTTTTCCAAACTTTTTAAAGAATAATAAAATAACATAAAATTGTTATTTTATTTTTCTACCAATAGTTGAGCAGCGGTGGCATGACCGTTGAGTTGTCAAACCATTTCATGGATTGAATCTTTGTTTTTGTAACCACAGCGTTTAAAGATTAATAGGTTCATTCATTAATGAACCCCATTAATCTCTCATTTCATTAATCACATTTCCCACTCTGTTTAAATTAAGCTCGGGCTTGGGTTATTGACATGGAATTTTGGAACCTCTGACGAAGTGTTGTGGTGTCTTCCACAATAAAATAACAGAATCTTGGATGGAAACGTTAGAGGAATCAAACTGGAAGTGACGAACCCTGGTGGATTCATCAAGCGTGGATTCTTCTCCTACAACCGTGACGTCTTCTTCAAATAAGAGGTATGGATTTTGCTTAAATTAAATTGAATTTGTTTCCATTTAATCATTCTTTAAAAGAATGATGAATAACAGAACCATTATGGTTTATCTATTTTGAATTAATTGCTGCTCATTTGTTATAATGCTAACACGGATGGTGTGGGTCAAAAGAACAAGGCATGAACCCTCTGCCACTTCAACTTTGTCGCGTTCTTCATGGGATAAGTTCTAACATGACATAAACATGAATTTGGGAGCCATGCAGTGTTCACAACATCCTATGAGGCCCATGGGCACGTTCGGAAGGAAAAAAAGACTCCCAGAGCTCACCTAGTGGCATGCAAAAGTTCTGCCATCATGGGACTGGTGTCGGCGGGCAACAACGACCAGCGCCGATGGGAGATGGTTGAAGATGGCAAAAGCTAGTTGCTGTAATAGTAGGTGGTGTTCCATAGCGCGTCGCGTAGCGGAGTCGCTACATCGAGTCATGATAGTTGGGGTGGCCGGCTCTCAGCCGATTGCGTTGACGGAAGGGGGCACACCGTCACGTTCTGCGAAGAAGGGAGTCGTGGTTTTAAACTCGCGGCGAAGGGGACATGTGCCCCATGGATTTCGATGATAGGGATGCGGCACCACGTGGTGCTTCATTTGTGAATCCTAACAACATTCATCTATTCTAGAATGGGGAGGGGCCTCCCCCCGCACGGGCCCCCCATCTAGGTTCGGTGCCACCTAGCAGGTCGCCCCCGCCCAGCCGAGGTGGGTCGGGCCGTTCTGCGGCCTAGTGGGCCGAGCCCGCATCCCATCCCCATCAGGATGGCCTAGATGGTTCGAGTCGGACCGCATCGGGTCGTCCCAGGATGGGGCGGGTCAGACCGGACCCAGACCCTTTTCGGCCCAGATATGCTTAAAACGTTGTATCTAACAAACCAGACGTCCGTTTGACGAACCGTTTGCGTCAATGGAATCCATGGAACAAGACAGTCTCCTTATGATACTACACCTATGTTTTGGAGAAATTTGGATTATAGTAGGGTTGGATCGAACCTGAATCCAACTGGGCCCTTGGCACTAAAATGCCAATAACTCACAAACCAAGCATCTCATTAACGTGTCTTCTATCATGTTGGAACCATTACGACATGGCGGAAATTTGGTTTACAACTTACTGGAACGTTGTGGTAATTGAGGAATGACCAATATCTTGAGGAGAAGATGCTACAAAACCCAAGCGCACCGGGGGCAGATAACCTAGTGGATAACTGTCATTTAAAGAGAAAACCTCTATGGTTCAGCATCGTAGCAACCCGAAGTGGATCTACATAATAGCAAACCTATGTGGATCTGAATTTATAGTGATCCTATATGGATCAGCATCATAGATTCCATGTGTGTATCATCAACATAGCGACCCTATGTGGATTAGTATCATAGCGACCCTGTGTGGATCAGCATTCAAGCAACCCTGTGTGGATCAGCAGTGCGTGACCTAACGAGAACTAGCCTTATAGCGGCCCATCGTGGATCAGTGACATACGACCCTGTGTGGATCTAAAATGGAACGACTTCTTCATTGTTCAGTTTTGGGGACTTCATAATGGAATACAATGATATATCTTAAGACTAATCATCTTTATTCTTGAACTCTTAGTTGTATACATAGTTTGAGTTGACTATTTTTCTTTGTGCTTTGTGATTGAGATTATGCTTTATGGATTTTCTTTTTGGAATTATGAGAGACCTTTGGGGGCTCTCGAGGTCCCTATTGTGTATTATTATTTACACCCCTACATGGGATTTTCCCATACCTTGTTGTGTCTTGTGCAGAAGACGAGATGCTTGGTAGAGACTTCAAGAGCTAGGAATAGACGATGAATAGAGTTGACCAGTTGATGTGGAGAGACGCAGTGACGAGTTGTACCTTCCCTTCAGATTGGATCCTTGGTGGATGATCTCAGGAGTTGTTTTATATTTTCTATTGTATTGTATGTTTCGGTTGGTCTTTTATTACGACCCCTTTACTTTTAGTACACACTTTTACTATTTTAATTTTACTTTGTGGTTGCATCTTGTTGTGTTCTTGGAATGTGTGTTTGTATAGGTTTAAAGGAAATGTATTCCTGTTTTCAGGATATGCCTTCCCAGTGCTAGTTTCCAACCCCTTGCATATAGAGGGAGGTCTTGGGGTTGTCACGGCATAGGCCTGGAGGGACGGGTAAAACTGAGGGTTCCATTGAATCTGCAACACCGATATTTTCTTGAAGGAGGTTTAAATTTGACCACAATAGGTCGGGATAAAAAGTTAGCTTTCTAGACTTTTTAAAGAATAATAAAATAACATAAAATTGTTATTTTATTTTTCAACCAATGGTTGAGCAATGGTGGCGGGACCGATGAGTTTTCAAGACATTTAATGGTGTGATTATTTTTTTAACCACACTGTTGAGATATTAGGATGTTCATTCATTAATGAACATCATTAATCTCTAGTTGAGTTAATCACATTTACCCATCTATTTAAATGAGGCATGGGCTTGGGTTATTGACACATAAGTGAGGAACCTGTGACAAAGTGCCACAGTGTCTTCCACAAATGAAGATCGTAAGATTGGATTAGAATGTCAGAGGAATAAATTCAGAAGTGATGAATGTCGACGACTTCATCAAGAATGGATTCTTCTTCCTCAACCATGAGGTCTTCTCTGAATCCTAGGTAAGGGTTTTATTTAAATTCAAGTGAATTTGTTTCCTTTTCCTCATTATTGAAAATAATGATGAATCGTAGAAGTATTATAGTTTATCTATGTTTAATTAGTTGTTTCATATTTGTTATGATGCTAACACGAAGGGCGTGGGCCAAACAAACAAGTCTCAGACCCTCCGCTACTTTAGTTTTGTCATGTTCTTCGTGGGTGATGTTTGAACTTGACAGCAACTTGAATTCGGAAGCCACACGGTGTTGGAAGAATCATGGGAGGACTGTATGCATGTTCGGAAGACAAAATGGACCACTGAAGCTCACCTAGTGACCGGTGGAAGTTTCGTCGGTGCCAACGAACAGCACCGGTGGGAGACAGTGGTGGATGACATCAGCCGGCCCTGGTGGCAGCTGGCGGCATGTCATCCCGCGCTGAGGAGGGGATCCATAGCATCGACATGTGGCAACTGGGGTGTCCGGCTCTTGGCTTTCCATGTTGACAGAATGCAGAACACCTTCATGCGCTACGGAGAAGGGAACTGCGGCTTTGAAGCTATGTCAAAGGGGACATGGCCCCTATAGGTCCCGCTGACAGGGAGGCGGCACCATGTGGGGCTGCCGTTGTGAAGCCAAATGGCTTTTAGCCATTCGGGTAAGGTGAGCAGCCTCCCCTACACCAGCTAATGGGTTGGGCCACCCGGTGGGTCGGTCCACTCCATGGTCCAGTGGGTCTAGCCCATTGCCCAACACACTCAGGTCAACCCTGACGGTTCAGGCCAGGCCGGGTTAGACCCGGGTCGGATCCAGATCGGGTCGGGTCGACTCGAACCGGGTCGGGTCGGCCAAGGACGGGGTGGTTCTGACTGGACCTGGACCCTTTTCGGCCCAAATATGCTTAAAAGGTCGTATCTCACAAACCAGACGTATATTTGATTAACCGTCTGTAGCGCTGGAATCCTTGGAATGAGACGATCCTTTTGCGAAACTCCACCTAAGTTTTGGAGAAAGTTGGAGTACAGCCGGGTTGGATCAAACCTGAATCCAATCAGGCCCTCGGTACTAAAATGCCTATAACTCACAGACCAGTCATCTGATTGACACGCCGTCTGTCGCGTTGGAACCCTTATGACATGGAGGTCCTTGGGGAAACTCCTTGGTGGAATGTCGTGGAATTTGAGGTGCGACCAACATCTTAAGGTGTAGATACTACGGAATGCAAGTGCACCAGGTGCAGAGAATTCGGTGGCTGGCTATCGTTTGAATAGTAACCCTGTGTGGATCCGCTTCGTAGAGACCCTGAGTGGATCAGCATCATAGAAAACCTATGTGAATCAGCATTTATAGGAACCCTGTGTGGATCAGCATCATAGTGACCATGTCTGGATCATCAACATAGCGACCATGTGTTGATCTGCATCACAGTGACCCTACGTGGAACAATATTCTAGCGACCCTTTGTGGATCAGTAGTGTGCGACCCGTTGAGGACCGACCTTAGAGTGGCCCGTCATGGATCAGCGACATACGACCCTGTGTGGATCGATAATGAAACAAATTCTTTGTGGTTCAGTTTTGGAGACTTCCTAATTGAATAAAATGATATAGCTTAAGTTTAATCATCTTTATTCATAAACTCTGAGTTGTATAGCTGATTTGAGTTGAGTCTTTTTCTTTGTGCCTTATGATTGAGATCATGATTTTTTGTTTTCCTTTTTGGAATTCTAAGAGACCTTCGGGGGGTCTTAGGGTCCCTATTGGGTATTGTTATACATACCCCTGCACGGGCTTTTCCCGCATCTTGTTGTGTCTTCTGAAGATGACGAGCAGCCTAACTGAGACTTCAAGAGCTAGTACTTGACGGTGCAAAGAGGTGGTTGGTTGATATAGAGAGACCCAGTGATGAGCTATACCTACCCTTCAGGTAGGATCCTTGGTGGAAGATCTCAGGAGATATTTTATATTTTCTTTTGTATTGTATCTTTCAGTTGGGCATATATTCTGACCCCTTTTCTTTCAATACACACCTTTAATACTGAATTTTTACATTGTTGTTGAATCTTTTTTTGTTCTTGGACTTTGTGATTGTAAAGGTTTAAAGGAAATGCCTTACCATTTTAGGGATACTCCTTTCCGTTGCCAGTTGCCATCCTATGGCCTATGGAAGGTGGGCTTAGTGTAGTCATTGTACGAGCCCTAAGGGACGGGTCATGACAGTAACAAAAAAAAGTTTCTAGCTCCCTTCAATTTCATTCAGATCTAGTACTAGAAAAACCCAGGCTTTAATTAAAAAACAATCAATCACCAACATCTTATTCCTTCTATTATTCCCCCAATACTATTTTATAATACAATATACCATTCCAACGTAGTAGTACCATCCCTCTCCATCGATACCACCTTCTCCACTGATATTTTTTCCCCCATAGCTAGAACGCACAATTAGTCATTCATCTTTACTCTGTTACTACCACTCTGACTTGCTTATATGGTAGTTCACACAATCTACGACCAGAAAAACAACCATGGTAGCATTCTGATAACATTCCTGCTACCATAACCTTATTCTTCCACCACAATCTTCCATTTCACCAAATTGATCCACCCTAATTCTCCCCATTACTTCTACCATGATCAGACAACGGTGGTAGCCTTCAACCTACCATCCCACTTCATGGTAGCACCAATATCTTCCACCCCAAGTGGAACCAGCCACACACCAATACTTTGGAAATCCCAAGCCTAAAAGACACACTTTCTAGAAACTACATCAACATTCCACTGTCCCATTGAAATTGAAATATGAAGAAATCCAAATCCCACTAACCAAACCAAATATAAACCCCTCTGGTTAAGCTATGTCATTGAATCCTACAAATCACATCCTATATGGAACCATATCTAATAAACAACCAAACCCTTCATGTTAATATGAAGTACACTATCCACTGGACACAACCACATGAAACTACACCAGATCTTGCCTATTAAGTTGGCACCCTAGTCTGTGTGTTTTCGGATCCCACCCCTCTATAATATTCCATTATCGGCCAAGGAGATGACCCCAACCTATGATAAAGAATTAAAAAGAGAGAGAAATGTAAAAATAATAATATATAATAATAATAAGTATATAAATATATATTTACATATATAAACACACAGACACACACATATATATATATTTGATTAATAAACATAATATTGGATTTTTCTATTTCCAGTGACTTCTAGGACTGATCCCACTTTTCAAAGACCATTTTCCAAATCCATATCCATTTTTTCCATTTTATTCCTCTAAAAAGATGATGAAATCCATTTCATCCATGAAGCACTGAATCAATCTGCCCCGATTATTCCCGAAGACATGATCGTGGGAAGAATTTATATGTTGGTAAAATGCTCTTAACCAAATTATTCTTCATCTTCCATTGAGACATTTGCCTTCCATGCAAGAATCAATAGCCCAAATCAATGAATAATGGATGGAAGAAGCCTCTGCTCTATTATGTATAAATATTTTTTAGCCTCACCTAGTACAATTATTCATCATCTTCCAATCTTCTCTTCAATTTCTCTCTACAGTTTAATTTCTACATTTTAATACAATTTTAATTCTATTTTTTGTTCATCATTGTGTTCCCCTATTTATCTTTTCTATGGGTTTATCTCCTTTATCACATCCCAGGGATCTCAATATCCATGTTCATAGAGAACTAACCAGTTGAAGGTGGTTTGAGGTAAATTATAGTGGTTCACATGATTTTTTATTTTTTATTTCTTCATTCAAATTTGTTTGTTTCTGATGCGATAGTGGAAGTGCAGGGTGGAGTTGACATCACTCTATATTCAATTAACATAGTTACACCCCTATACATGTTATGATTCAATTCCTACCTCTATTTAGATCACACTAAATTCTAGTGGAGTCATGTCAGTTGAATGAGATAATGGTACATGATTTCTTCCAGGTGAGTGAGTAAGTCCATTGATTTGATTGAGGATTGTACCTTCCCATTCACTGAGGAGAACACATGATATTTTTAGTTTTTTTAGTGGATGCCTTGAGCATATTTGTAGTTTGAAAAATAATAAAACTAGTATAGGGTGAATGGAAAAATTATATTGAGTATGTGAATTTAGTTAGAAGATTTAGAAAAAAATAAAATAAACATTTTATTTATTAGAATTCACCGTAAGACCTTTTAAATTTCTTCCTGAACCCTTTTCATTTTTTTAGAATTTATTATATTTAAAATTAATTCCATCATAAAATAAAAAAACATCATTTAATGTTTTAACAATTATGAAAACAAAATAAAAATACATAGGTTATTAGAAAAGGGAAAATATGGACCACTCATGGTCCTTTGGAAATGATTTTGGTCATCCTTATTTTCATTCTAGGTTCAACAAAATGACAATTTTTGTTTGAACGTGGCCCATGATAATCGTATGATCACCAATATCACAATTACAACCATTTTAAGTACATTTATCCTTGTTTATCTCAACACATATATTCAAAAAACTATATGTATGCAATTTTTATAATTCTTGACACTTTAATTCTCTTGAAATATCATCCTTCAAAAACCTCCATATTTTATGGACTTCATTTTTTTCTATAGTGATCATTGTTAATTTCATTTTAATTGACTTAAAGAGATAACATTTAATTTCTCATGATAATAAGAATTTATCACGGCCTTCTATAGTCCATTTAAATTTATACAATGTACGTATATAATAAAACCTTCATAGTTGTATGAAATCATGAATTCTATCTATTACAGTCATAGATCAACCTATTACGGTAAAAATATCTCCTATGATTCACATATTTCATCATACAACCTGGCATGGAGTTATCTTCACATTGTGGCTACCTTTCAAATAGAAAAAAAATACTTTATATTGATCATCTTTCTAGATAGCTTCATGTTATGGTACCCTATCCATGGAGTCGATCTCTCAGTGTAACTTATTATTTTTCCTCAACCATCATCATTGAGATACTTTGATTGTATAATGACTAAATTGTCTGAAGGCTAAAATTTTCATTGATTTTGGATAAACCCCCTTTTAAGGGTAAAGGGATAAAACCCAAAATTTGAGGACATAGAGACATTAACAAAAATTTAAAAAAAAAAGATGGTTGTAACCCCACACAAGACTGCATAGAAGTACCCCATCTGAGCATCAACGTCGATATGGAATAACTCCACCATAGTATGCTTACTCACCTATTTGTCTCGTGAAAAAATGCACAGGCTTAGTACCGATGGAAGTTCTATACCGTCTCAATCATCCAAATCCAAAAATCCTCGCATGGAAAAGGCGACAATATCAATCCTCATCTGAAGAAACTCCTTGAAAATTGTATGGGTTCCTCATCATGAAGCAATAACAAGACCATGGAACCACTATCAATGATTATCCTGGTCAAATCCTATTGCACTCAACATGACACCCTGCAACCAAATTTGTGGAGGCCCAAAAGGTATTCCAAGGGAAAGAAATTCAATCCATCATCACCTAGGACAAGATGGCTCAGCATCGTGTCGAGGGAACACAACTGATGGGGAGATCTGGGTCATCCAAAACCAAAAACTTTTCTCTAGGCATGGATAATCTCTATTTAGACCACAAAATAACCCTCACTATGATCCAAATCAGTCCAGTCATGGTGGTGAGGAAATCAGCATGAGGATGCAGAGTAGAACCATAAATGTCAAAGAAGCAACCCAAAACACGATAGATTCACAACTAGGTTCACAGTCAATCAAACAAACCCATTATTATCAAATAATAAACCCTATAAAAACTCACATAAACAAATTATAAAATACTCCCCCCTCTTAGGAACTGAATATCGATGTCGCGCCCCACTGGAAACCCACTAGAACCATTCTTAGCACCACCAGGTTGCAGTGGAAGCACTGATCCTGAACCGCTCTCAATTCCAGAATAACTGAGCCGATGGAACTACACTAAGACATCGCCAATGGAAGTGGAATCGAACCAAATGTTGGAACACCATTGATAAATCATTGATAGATGTCGTAGTTTAATGGAGAGATCATACTGAAACACCACCGAACAATCGACACCGGGAGCGGGAGCTGAAGAAAAAAAAATATCAACCATCCTTATGGAAATCATATGAGTTTATTCCCTTTAATAATATTTAGTCAGAAATATCCTCATAAGAATAAATTCCCCTAATAGAGCCATAACATCCATTATAAAATCACAATACCTTTTTTGGAATTCTCATACTCTTCCTAAGAATGATTGTTACACACTTCCAAATAACACTTACAGAATATTTGATAGACTCTTATAGAAAATCCAAAATGAAACCTATATAAATATGAGCATAGAAAAATTTTATCCTTGTAATTATAATTAAAAAACATTATAAAGAAACTAAAAAATCCATCAGTAATTCATATGGTATCTCCAACATCACCAAAAACAGCTCAAATAAATAAAATATCCATTATCGGGTATTAAAAAAAATAAAATATCATTCTCAATTATGATCAACAATCTACACTTATGATTTATTATTAATATGAAAACAATTAATTTCAGTTCTATATTATATCTGAATTATTCTCTTCCTTTATCCATGAAAATTTAAAATGAGAAAAGGCCCCCTACCTTATTTAAAATAATAAAAAATAGAATTTTAATTTGGTGGTAAAAAATGTTTAAAATCCTGCATGAAACTTTGTTCCGTGTTTTTTCATCACCAAAAGATAATAATTATGTAAATAGATCTTGGGAAAGACTCCATTCAATGTAAAAGTACTAGAACTTGGAAGAAATTTCTTCACTCTAATCATTGCTTTCAATTGTACTTACTCAATAATATTAACTGTCACTCACATAAACATTCCAATAGAATAATGGAAGATAAATTAAATCATGTAAAAGGACAAAAAAACTAAATGTGCAAACATTCATCTTGCATCCATGGGTAGAAGTATAAAAAAACATACATTATATCAAAAATTTTAAAAAATACAATCTCTTGTGACTAATTAGTAATATGGATCACTAGAAAGTACATCCACAATGATGATGATACCTTTGAAAATTAGTACCAACCATTAAATATAAAGGGCCCCACCCAATCATTTGGTAGCACTATTTTCCTACATTCATAGGGAGTAATATGTTTAACTCTGTAGTTATTAACCCAGTGTATCTTTCCTGAGTCTGAGTACCTATAACTAATAGAACAACAGTGTGCCATATACATCAGTATTTTCCTATATAGTCTATGTTAAGAATGGTTCAAATGATCACGACTTCTTCACAGTGATCAAAACATATGAAAAACTTATAGTTGAAACTGACCAACACACTGAGCAACAATGGGAAATTTAAAAACTTTTGACAATATCATTGACACCTATAAAAGACAGCTAGCACTAAATAGATAAGTATATAGGTTTATCTGGAGTTCCCCCTTATGGTAGGAATAATCCATCATAATAAGATTCTCCCCAATCCTGGAAACCTCCATGTTGGAGAAGTATTCATGTATCCCATGTCTTTTTCAAATACATTGAAAAATAAAACACTTTTTACTTCCACTATATAAAATTCTCCTTCTTTGTTCCCTTCAGTTTACCCAAGTCCATTTGAGGTATAGTGTTTCCTAAAGCTCTCCTAAACTAAATTCTTGGTGAAAATATCCTCCAACTTCTATCATTTGAATAAATTTTGCAACCAAGTAACTATATATTCGAGAAACATCTAGATATAATGGTAATTTAGGTTTATGTTCTCCCTCCTCTCATAGAAAAATAATTTTTTCATCAAATGTATCTCACTATGATTTTCATAGTATTGTAATGAATTTTCCATGTTTCTTTAATTCTCCTTAATCAAATTATTTAACCATACCATTTCCTTGATTTCTTAAATTTATTCAATGTATTATTATTATGTTATACTGAATTTTATCACCTATTTTTTTAGTGATATCCAACTGAATGTTGTTCCACAAAATATAGAGAGATACCCAATTATTCTTTTACATGAATCTGAGTATAATAAAAATTATGCATCAACATACAAAACCAAATAATAATAATATCTAAGGATAAATTATATATATTTCAATATTTTTAGATATCTTAGGATCCACTTTATATCTTGTTAATGTTATTTCCATGGATTTGACATAAAATTACTCATAACTCCCATTTCATGGTAAATATATCATCAAGTGAACACCATGATATATATAATACTTCCTACGACTGATGCATATGGAATTCTCATCATGTGGTTTTCATATTATTTCATTTATGGAACCTACTATTTCTTGAGTTTTAATTTTCTATAAAGAGGATTTTAAACAAACTTTAAATCATTCATTGATATTTTTACTATGATTTTCTAGAAATAAAATGTATATGATAAAATAAAAAAATTTGTCTTCTTATCTTTCTCAATCCTCATTCTCAATATTTTACTTTCTTCTCTGAGATCATTAATTTCAAACATCCTTACAAAAATTTATTTGTCTCTTAGATCTGTTGAATTTATAGACCCATCAGAAGCATTTTTTCCATGTACAACATTGGAATGATTAAATTTCCATCAATATGCTACATCCCATATTACCAGTTATATACATTTCTCTACATGAAACCATTCACCTCTATGAATGAGTTGAAATTTTAGTTCCACTACCTTGGGGATTGTTTCAACTTAGGGAGGATTTTAATGACATTATACAACAATTATGTATTATTTTAATTCATGAAACGATAAAAATAATTAATCTAGGTTTCTTCATCTTGATATCCATGAAGAAAATTCATATTCACATTTTTTTTCTCCAAATATAATCCTCTAAATTCATCCAAGATAAGCGTGGTTGGAATGGTATTATACTTAACTAATGAAGAGAAAATTTCAGAAACATAAACACAATACTTTTATGGAAATCCTTTTCCACCAACATCACTATATACCTCTTACATCCATTTTATCCATTATTTATCCAAAACCCCATATTATTCAACTTCCATTTTTTAATGGGTAATTATATTAACTCAAAGGTTTTATTCGTGAAAATAAAATTCAACTCCTCCTATAGGAACAACCCCTACTCCTCATAATTACTAAGGGTGGATACCTCTTCTAATCTTTCTAGTTCTCTTTCATCCATTAGAAGTATAAAATTCGTCTTTTCTCTATACCAAATTATTTGTTGTCTTGTCTCTGTGCACCTTCACAATTTTACCAATGCTTGTTACCTTACACAAAATGAATCCTCTAAAATTTCAACCAAAAAAACTCTTAACCAAGGCACACGGGTTCTTGAAATTTAATGAATACAATTCACTATTATTATGCTCAATCCTCATATGATTCCATCTAAACATTCCTTCAGAAGTTTTGTAATTTTGGTAGATGCCGATCCAATTGAACTCTCTAAATTTTCCAAACTTATGGTGGATCCATTCAGATCAATTTGAACTATAGTTAATTCGTTGGATTCAACTTCCTCCACCTTAAAATTATTGTCCTTCTAAACATCCTATTAATTATAAGGAACATTTTTAATTCTTCTAAATTGTTTTTTGTCATCAACCCAAAGTCAAAAACTACATTCTCCATCTCCATATAATAAGAAGAAAAAACCATGTGATTTTGATTATATATTATCTATATTTTTTGAATATAGATGTCCATAGTCTATACTTCCGTATACATTAAGGAGATATTAATCTAGTTTTCTTTCATTCCAAAGAGCATCTGGTAATTCTTATCCCATTGGTTGAGTGGGGATCTGATTGATCAATTATGATACAGTACCAACTACGTATCCTCAAAAAAAATTAGTAATCATGACATGTGGCAAAATTATTTGTTCTCAGTCCATAAATATTTCATATATCCATTCTCATAGTTAATTTTTCTCAAGAATTCTGTGTACATTATTCTCATGCCTAATGACTATATGTCAGTAAAATTTCTGAAAAATTCTTTTAGTTTACACACATCTATTTTTTAATATCAATAATTTAATATTTAAACCAATATACACTTCAATAATTTCTTTCTTTTGAATGAAATCCCCAAAGAGAATTATATTTTTATTTGATGAATTATATTTATACTTTTCTTATGGAGATCTTATTAAAAGTCCAAAAGTATTGTGATCCTTTGAGATATTTTACTAGGGCGGTAAAAAGACATCTACATATAAAAGATCTATATTCTAGATCTCCAGTATTATATCAATCAGATTAAAACTGAATTTCCACTTTTTATCACGTATAAAACTCTCTTAATTTCCAATGTCTAGAAGTTGCAACTTCATAATTCCTTTTTATACAATAGTCTTCACACCATTATCCATGAGGTTTCAGAAATGGTTGTTCCACATATATGAATTTATGATTGTTCAATTTTTTGGAAATTGTAGCTCCCACATCCCATCTATTTAGATATAATGTGCTATCATTTACACCTCTGAAAATGATGAGAGATCCCTAAGTGGTTTTCCACACTCCCTTAGAGAATTTTTTTATATATCTATCTTGATCCAACATTATAATTGAAATTAAATTATTTCAAAGTCCTAAAATATTTTAAAATTACTTTATCATAAGAAAACATGCATTCATCAACTAAAACTAGAAATCCACCTTCCCCATTATATCAGGACTATCATCATATTCTAGATTCAGTCTTCCAAATATTCTAAACACATAACTTTTCAAACATCCCTTCTCACTATTGGTGTGTAGATATGATCTATAATAAATTATCCTAGATTATATCACATTTTTGACACTCATAAGTTGATTTTATCTACTTCCTATAGTTCCTAAAATCTAACATATTCCTCTAGAAGTTGGTCATTAGTTATTTTCCATTTACACATTGTAGTACCTTTTGAGATGACCCATTTTACCATAGTTTCATCACACTAGTCTAGGTGTAATAGATTTACCTTTACTTTTATCCTTTGACTTAACTTTTGATTATCTATGACATCTTTTTTGAGGTGATCAACTTCATCACTCATTAATAAATATATTTATAAATGGTTCTTGATTCTATTTCCACTATATCTCTTCATTCAATATGAAGTTCCAAAAATATTTGAATATCAATTAAACTTTTCTATTGATGTTGATGTTGTTATCATTTCTTCCCATGATTCTTATAATGATATCAATAATAATTTATGTCAAACATCCTCTAAGAATGTAACCTTCAATGAATCAATTTGGATCTAGATCAAATTGAAATAATTCACATGATCCATTACATATCATTATTCTTCTAGAATAATTTTGAACATTTGTTACATTAAACACACTTTGTTAGGAATTTTAGAATTCTTGTACATGCCTAAAATTGTTGACATTTCCTATATTTCTATATTCTTCCCTCAAATTTTTAGATCTGCACTCCAGGATAATGTTTTCCTCATGACTCCTTAATCTATTCTATCATGCTTTTCCTATTCATATTTCTACATTTTCTGTAGTTTATAACCTTCAAACATAGATTCAAAATCATTCTGTTTGAGATAGTCCTCTATTTCACCATCAAATAACTAAATTAATTTCCATTGATTTTTTTTAATCTATAGATTATTATCTTACAACACCATCACCTTCGAACACATTTAATCTCACTAAATCGAAAAAAAAACTTGAGACAAATAAGAATGCTACATAAGTTGTTGTGAATAAAATCACTAAGCCATGAGAAAAACCTCCCTTTTCTTTGATACTAATTGTTTAAAATCCTGCATGAATTTTTTTTAATAGAAATATATAACCATAATATCAGGCTAGATGATATAGATCTTGGAAAGAAATTCTCATAATATTAATGTACTATAATAGGGAATAAATAACTTCACTATAATCATCGCTTTGAGTTACACTTACTCGATACTATTAAATCTAACTCATAAGAACATTCTAATGGAATAATGAAATTCAAAATAATAAAAAAAATGCTTTATAAGTTATGAAATTTAATACTATTCCCAAGGGGATAATCCTCGGAAATTGTTATTATATAAGAATTACAAAAGGATGCATTCATTTAGGAAAAGGAATACACATAGATCACTAACAAGTAAATCAGAAATGATGATGATTCCTCGGAAAATTATTCCTACATAGAATATATAGAGGCTCCCATTCAATCATCTAGTAACAATGAATTCAGAAATTCATAGGTGTCCAATTATTTCACTATTCAACTTGTGTCTCCCAATAGATTTCCCCAATCTGATTTCCTATCATTGGTAGAATGAAAATGTTCCATACTACCTAATATTTTCCTATATAGTCCATGATAATAATGATTTAAACTATCACTAGTTCTTATTTATGACTTTATCATCTAAAAAAATTCAATTGGATACTCACCAACACATTGAGAACCCTTCATAAATTTATGATCTTTTTGAAACCACATTTCTACCCACTGACGTCTTCACTTTCTAAACTGATAAGGACGTAGGTTTCTCTAGAGTTCCTCATTTTAGTAATCTTATACCATTATGAAAATATTCATCATAATTCTAACATTAACTTCTTCTGATAAATATATTATGAACTAAACCACTCAAAATCTACTTGGTCTAACTCATTATAGAGAACAAGAGTAATTATATGTTTTTCTCAAATATGACCCTAATAAAATCAAAAATAGTTAATAACTCATACCTTTCAATCAAAAAAACGATAAATGAATAAAAAAATATTAATATAACAACTTCTTATCACTAGAAAAATTATATCAACAACATATAATGTCCTAGAGTGATGTAGTGTTAGATTTATTCATATGGAAATTTTTGTCCACCTAACCTTTCATAAAATTCATGATTCTAAATAATTATTCTAGATTAATGTAAAAATCTCTTAGAAATGGTTTCAAACCATATAGTGAAATTTTAATCATACACATGTTAATACCTTAATAATCAATGATAAATCCTTTATGTTATTTTGTTTATACTTCTTCTTCTAGCTCTCCATTCATGAATGTATATTTTACATCCATTTGAAATAATTTAAAGAATCTTAGAGCTAAAATGGATAGAGAAATTATGATAATTTTTATTCTTTCAACTAGTAAAAAGGTTTCATGAAATTTAGTGTCTTTAATCTATAAATATCCTTTACATTTAATCATTTCCTTATTTAAAATAACTTCTCTTTTCACATACATCTTTCTTCTAAAACCCTAATTAAATATAATTTTATTTTTTTCTTTGATACTTGGTACAATCTATCATATCTCACTGTTTTCATTTTTACTTAATTCTTAATTCATAAACTTGATCCATTCTTTATGCTTTAATACTTCATTAACATCTTTTGGTTAAATATTTTAGAGTAAACTACTGTTACTAGATCCCAATATTTTCCTTCTGTTTTTCATCAAAGAATTTAGATCTCTAACAATATTCTCAATTTAAACATGTTTCCTTAGTGATAAATTTGTTCATGTGGTCTTTATCACCTCTATATCATCGCTGAGGTAGATAAAAATTGTATAATTGATTTAAATCTATTTTATTTCAATATCCTTAAGAGGTTCAAAAATTACAGCATCATCCTCATCATCTTCCTTAATATACAGCTTGATATTTTCCTTATTTTCAAATAATATTACATTATCATAGACCATAGTACTCCCTAACCTATTATTATAAAATATTTTTGATCTTCCATTTGGTATATAAGGAAGGGAAATTCTTTCTTCGTATTTTTTATCAAACTGATTACAATTTCAATGTTTTCTCTTGATCAAACATGGGCTCCATAACATTCTGAATTGTTTGAAAATCATATTCTTCTTGAACCTCATTTAATAAGGAATAATTTTTATTTTTTTCTTAAAACACATCTATTATTAATAATACTACTATTAGTAATTTCTTATAGAAAAAATTTTGAGGAGTGTTGGTTTACAATCATTTTTCTATAAATATATAAAATAATATTGTTTTTCATTTTAAAAAACCTATTGTATTGAGGATTATAGGTTATTCTAATACCGTGTCTTAGACATTGTTTTTCTAAATATTTTGAAAACTATTTTTTGATGTAATCAATACCATTATCAAACTTCAGTCTCTTCAAATACATAAATATTCGTTATCCCTAAATGTCTTCTAAAACTATTGAATCATTCCAAATATTTTTATTTATGAAACATAAACATGATACAAGTTGTACTAGTTAAATCATATATTAAATTGATAAAATTTCTATATCCAATTGAATACTTTTTTTAATAAGTCCAAAAACATTAGAGTGAATTAGGTCCAACAGAACCTCGGTTTGAAGGTCAAATAATTTGTGGTTTTTGTTCACTATTTTTCCTTTATTATATGTCTTAAAAAAAATAATAGTTTCTTATTTCAGAATAGTAATTTTTCTCACTACCTATTCTGTAATTAGTTTCCTCGTTTTTTTAATAGATGACTAAGCGTCAAATGCCCAAAACCATTTTTAGCTTGTACTCTCAAATAACAATCTGTACTGACTTCTAAAACAAGAAACTGGTTAACATGGGTACTCAAAACTCTTTTTATCATAGATTTACCTCCCAATATACCCACTTAACAACCATTATATCAAAATATCACTTTATTTATATCATCAAAGAGTTATTATACACTCAACATGTTATGATTTATCCCTTAATTAAATAAAAAAAATAAAAAAAAAATTTATTTTCCTAGTATTATCCATTCTAAATACTTTAATTTTTAAATGTATTTCATTTATAAAGGTAAAAATAAATCTTAATATATTTTAATATTTTCTTCATATGGTACAAATTTCCTATAATGTGAGAAGAAAAACTATTTTGAATAATCCAAAAATTCTCATATTTACATTATTTAAATTAAAAGTCAATCACTTTTTCATGTTTCTGGTTCTATATTTTTTTTCAAAAATTTATAATTTTATGAAAAATATTTATTTGTGCTAGAATAAATGTAACACATTAATATGAGGGGCTTCCTTGATCAAATATTCCTCACACCTACTATAGACTCCCAAAACTGTTCTTTATATCATCTTCATTACCAGACTGTTGTAGATTTTGGAAAGTTCTTATTTGCAATTGTTTTATGCCCCTTTGATTCTCTCTCATTTCTTAGTACTAGTAGAGACATGTTATTCCAATAATTAAAAGCGTATTTTCAAATACACCACAATATAGTCAATAAGCCTAGAACCTACTTCTTTGATAGAATTGGGTTTTTGTATGGATTTCTATCTATACCGATTAAATTGATTCCTATCAACTAATTAAGAAAAATCCTTTTGCTTCCTCCTTTATTTATCTTCAATAATAGGTATGAACAAACCTCTTGAATTTTTCGCCTTCAAAATATGAGCATGTTTCAATTTCTCTTCATAATTTTGAGTTGTACCAGTTGTAATATGACACTGGATTCTTCAATAAGAATGGGTTCCTTTTGATATGAGTATTAAAAATAATTTCCTTTTTCATGTCTTAAATATTTCACATGATAAATACATGATTTAATTGACTTGGAATAATCTATTATCTTTTAAGATCCCCTTTTATAGGCATAACTAAACTTTTCATTTTGATTTTCAGTTTCAAAAACCTTCATTATTAGTATTTTAAATTCATTATCCCCAAATATGATAGTTGATATCATATATATAGTGATTTTCATTTCCTCATCAATTTTAAGCATCAATTTTCTTATTTCATTAATTAGATTATCTTTCTAAATCTCAATTTTACCCTGCTTTTTTAAGTTCTTTTTGTGCTTTGAATTTTCATCTATCAATATTTTTATTTCCTTTGAACACATTTTAATTTCATTTTCATAGTATAATCCTTTAGATATTATCATTCCTTATCTAAAAAACATTTTTGACCAGTGAGACATCATATGATGAATCACCTTCTTCTTAATCGATGTGAACGTCTTAAAAACGTCACTAGGAATTTCTTCTTCATCACATCATTCATAACTATCTAATATTACTTCTCTAATAGATAAGTTTTTTTCACTAATTTGGGTAAAATTATCATCTCAAAATTTGACTAGATTTTGTTTGGGTAGGTTCCTTTATTTGGGACAGTATTGGTTTCTTTGTCATCATTATTATCAACTAAGATTTCCATGTGGAAATTGGTAGAAAAATGTCAAACCATTACATAATTAAAAAAAATTAAAGGAAGAAAACCTCTATACATACTTATTCAATAGGTGAGGTTTCTTTAAATCAAAGGTTGGATTTATGAAATATCTTCTATTCTTTCTTCTTCATCAGAACAACCTTTCTCTTCTTCCATCCTCAAATCATTGAAAACATTGAAGTAAATTTCTATTCCTATCTTTCCCTTGATTTTAAGAGATTATCCTCTTCTCATATAATAATATATGATAGTTTTAGGAAGTCCATAAAAATTTTAATCATAATGACACTTTCCTTTATGTAATGATCACTTGGAATCAAAATTATTTGATAAAATTTTCATCAGTTTCTTTACTGTAGTAAAATCTTAAAGGGTTTCTCCAAACCCTCAGATAAAACTAATAATCAGATTATATCTTATATATAATATATCAACATACTTCTATTGTTTAATTCTAACATCTTAAAACTACTAAATACTAATTTTTAGATTGGATCCCTTCACATTTGTTTATTCTTTATAAATTCTATGTTGTTTTTCATATTTATTTTAATATTTTTTAGCGCATGAATTTTGTTAATTCCTTTTTAGATAAATAATATAATAAGTATTTTATTTCCTATCAATTAATTTCAACCTTTTTATCAATAAGAGACTATATTGAAGAATCACAAGGCATAGTAAACCCATACTGAAAAATATTAAGAACATTAAGACCAATAGAGAGAAAATGGGGTATCATACTCTATTTCTTATTATTAAATCCATTGGTATCAAAAGTTAGAATAACTTTACTATTTATATGATTATATAATCTATTATAAACATGAATAGAGATAAACAAGAAAGAATTGGGTTATGCTACCAAATTATAGGATCACTTATAAGGTGAAGAACACTTGGGGTGAATTAATGATTTTATATTTTTTCAAATTTTAGAACCTATGGATTTCATGGTTATTATGTAATTATTAATAAAAATTTATGATGTGGAAATATAAAGGAACACAACATGTTTTATAATTAGTTTGACATCCTGAAAGGACAACTATATCCTCGGCGTATTGTGGTTTTTTCTAATAGACACATAACCCTTCACTTGTTATCAAGAAGTAGCTAAAGGAAAGGGTATTCCCCTATATTTGTTAAAAATAATATCTCTATATAGACTTTAACAAAAACACCAACAAAAAATAGATGTATTTATTAAATGGAATGTTCATCAGAATTGATACATTCAAAAAAATGAGAAGAATAGAGATTGATCTTCTTCTACCTTCTTTGTTACAAAACTTTTCTTAGATATTTTTAGAAAGAATACCTAGAAAATCTTTCTCATATTAGTAGTAATTTATAACACATTTATCCTTCTCTATATCAACTTATATATTCAATAAACCACATTAATATAATTTGTAAAATTCCTAATAATTTAATTCTCTTGAAATCTCAGCCTTAAAAACCCTCCAGGATCATTTTTCTTCCTTTTTTAGAATGTTCATAGTTAATCTCATTTTCATTCACATAAATATTCATAATTTAACTTCTTATGATAATAATAATTTATTTTTTCATTATCTCATCCATTTAAATATTCACTAAGACTATATACTATAAATAATTTTTTTCAATATAAAAACATATAGCATAACCATCACAGTCATTGATCTATTTTTTGCACCCAAAATCTCCCCCATAATTCACATTTTTCATCATAAACCAAGGTATTGTAATATATTCAATGTAAAATTACCTATCTAATATAATAATCTACTTTTTTCTAATCTTCTTCTTGGTCGGCTTCATGTCATAGTAATTTTCTCTATGACGTGGAGTTCTGAGTGCAGAATATTCTTCTACCCCAACCTTTATCATTGATTAGATTTTCATAAATTATGATTACAATATTTACTCAAGATAATTTATCTTCAAAAAATACAACTTCGTCATCTAGATTAATATTCCATAACTTCCATTATTTTCATAAATCCTTTTTTATAAGATTGATATGGCTTTTATGATATTCCTCTATACTTCCTTGATATTTCTATTTTTCACATAATATGGTTTTTTCATAAGAGTGGAATGAATTATAGATATCTAAAACATACTTATGAAAATATCATGGGTTTATTCCATTTTCCAAATTTTAGGGTGAAATATCATCATAAGGATAAATGAATCTTACAGAATGGAAGATGACTTTTACGATATGTCAAATAACCCTTGGGGTATCACAACAACCCTTATGACATCCCACTAACACTTCCAAAATAAATACAATTTATTAATGTCTCTTTATAAACCATATAATTACTCTCATGAACTTACAAATGACTCATATGGAATAGCTGATTGACTCTTATCAAATGGAAAAAATAAATCTTGTGAAAATCAAGACTTAGCCAAATTTCAGCCTTATGCTTATAATTTCAGAACCATTAAAAAGTAATTTATAAACTCATAAATAATTCTCAATTCATCTCCAATAGCACAAAAACACATCTCAAACAACTGATGGTACCCCTAATATGTATTGATAAAAAATAATACATATTTCTTAAGTAGTTTTGACGGTGAACGCATTCTATTTGATTCGTTTTATTTCCTTAGGGTTAACAATGATTTTTATAATTATGTGTGGAGATACATTATATTATATTTTTTAATAATTTTATTATTCCTAGAAATTATATATGATGATGTGTGATCCAAGTATATACCCTAAAATACATTGGTTAATGATTCATTCTCTGTAGTCTGGAATTAAAAATTGATGTTATTTTATTATGGGTGATTATGAGTGATTATAGGTTATATGAATATGATATTCCAAAAAAATTCATAATTATACATGAATATGAGTTTTTATTATGATACTTTTTTTATAATATCAATATGAGTTTCGAGTTTATAATTATTTTTATTTCATGATTTACTATAATTTTATGATCTTATATGGGTTTAATGTATTATTTTATGTTATTATCCTAACTATATTCAACTCCAAAATTTTCTATATATTTCACGGCCTAATGGGTTTTCTTCTATTTTTTAACCTTTAATAATATCTATATTTGACCACGTTTGTCGTTGAAGACCATAAAATTTAATGTTCATAACCTACTTACAAATTGTACTATGGTAAGATGCGTCAAACAAGAGAGAAAGTGCATGACATTGAAAACCATAAAAAAAGAACAGAAAGTAAACTAAAAAATATTATGGAATTGATGGAATAAAGTATGATATGATATATAGTGTATGATGTGTAATAAAAAAAGCAGAATAGGTGAGTGAAAATGAATATTTAAATGAAATTGTTGGAGGGAGACCAAAAACAGAGAGCACACGGTGCATGGAATTAGGGTCCTCAGGCATATTTGACCTTATATAAATGAAATTCCATGATCCTACTTGAATTAATAAAATCATTCAGTACTAAAAAAGGGGGTTTATATCCACTAAAATATCGCTTCATTGAGATTACATTGCTCGGTATACCTTCTTTAGTACTGATCTATTGATATTAACTTTAGAATTAATCTTTTCATTATGGAGAATGCATACATTGGCCTTTTCTAATTTTTTGTACTTTGAAAATGAACCAAGTTAAAATTATTCAATAACGTCATTTTTCAATTCTTGAGTGGTTTAAATTGATACTCATAAATGAATCGAAAATCAAACTGAAGTAAAATTGATCTAAAAGAAAATATTCACTAAGCATAATTGATAATGTGAAATCAATTCATCACAGACTGATTCCAATAAATGATTTAGCTACACATGAAAACATAAATGCAAGAAGCGATGAAAAATAATTGAAGAAACATCTTTTGAGATACTATTACTTCCTCCAACTATAGCTTCAGAGCTAACTCCCATCTCCATTATCTACTCTCTGGTCTGTTTTCACATTTGTGGATAATGAAAGAATCTTGGTTATGGATCAGGGGATGGTTCTGGAATTCCCACACCCTAAGATTTTTGGTTCTCCCCCCCCCCTCCTTTTTACCTCTATTTCATGGTTTATTTTAACAGAATGTTCCTCGATAAACAGCAATTCATGCTCATCGTCATCACTCAGTGACTTCCCTCTCTCCCTTTTACGTGGCATGTCATTATTGTACATCTTAATCTTTTGGTGACTCGAGCATCGTTCCATAAAAAAAGTGAGCTCCTCATGAAATTCAATTCCCATGGTCATCTTCTACTTCACGCGGTATCCTTTTCTCATGAACATTATTTTCATAATCTACTAGGAAAATAGAAATAAATGACATTAAGTAATACAAATGTAGTTATTGTTTACCCTAATTAATTTTAGGCTATGGGGTTGGAACAATTTTATGGGACTTACACTAATGAGCCCACGTTCCAAAATGCTTGGTCATTTTTTTGGTCTCGAATTTCAATGACATCGGAGGGTTTATTATATATTATGTAAGTATATATTATATTACTATTAAAATTTAAGATAAATATATTTACATAGTTATGTAATTAATATATATATATATATATTTATGTATATTAATTTTTATTATTATATATTATATTGATATAGAATTAAAAGAAAAATGAAAAGGGGTTTCTTTCTTCATGAAGGGGGCTTGTTGGTCTCTATCAAGTGACATTGGCTTCAGTAGCGGCAGTGGCTTCAGTTCACTGGTAGTGATCTCAAGTAGTACAGTGGTGAGGCTTCAGATTCAGGATGTAGAGGCTCGGTTATTATTGTCCTATTCTCTAAGCTCAGTTAAAGACCATTGTATGCTCTTATTCATTTACTGGTCATCAGTGGTAAGTCAATCTGTGGGTGTCAATGGATGTGATGATGGGGGTAGAGGTGGTTGAAACAGTAGAAAGCGGTAGATGGATAAAAGCGGTGGATGTCGAAGGTTGACTGTGGATTATAGAACCTATAGATCGAGATCTAATCGTGGGTTAAGGATAGATCATTCTCATGGAAAATAATAAACTAAATATTTTAATTTGAAACAATGATAAATTATTTAGTTTCAAATTAGAATAATAAAAAAGGATTAATTAACTGGTTTAAATCGATATAATAAAAACAAAAGAAAATTAAATAAATTAGATTAATAAAAAGAATAATTAAACAAACTAATATTTTATTAATTGAAAATAAAATTGAATAATGAAATTAATAAAATCAAAGGATGAAATTAATAATTGAACTATTATTATTTTGAAAGACACAAGTGAAATAAAATAAATAAGGAATGTAATTAACTATTTAAAATTCATTAGAATAATTTATATATATAATTTAACATAATGAACAATAAAAAATATTGAGTCTACATATAGTTACATATGAAACTAAAATTATCCAAATAGAAAAAATAAATAATAAATTTCGCATTTTAACAAAAAAATCATAAATTTAATAATTTAGTATAAAAATAACAATAGTAGTACATTACTAAAGTAAAAACATAATTTTGATATAAAAATAAAACTTAATAATATAAAATATGTGGGAAAATCAAATCAAAGTATAGAAACATAAAATTATCCCACACTTAGTCAAATTCACTCTCGGGTAATTTTAAGAATTTTAAGTATATACAAAAGATCAATAAAAGAAATAATCATCCAGCCTAAGTTCCAAAACCCTCCAAAATCAGTGGAGATTAAGAATACCACCAATTCCAGAAAAGTCAAACCCTTTATGTGAATTTTATCAACTTTCTTATTTCAATTCAACACTATTTTCATTTCTAGGATTTAAATAATTTAGAAAAAAGTGGAAGTCAAATTTTAATCAGATACACCAGAACTAATCACCCTCCCCTAGGTTACAACATTCAAAGTTCCATTTTTTCACTTACTTGATACAACTAAAATGATTTTTATATAATAAAATTTACCCCTTATTTATTTGGGTTCAAAATTCCCCCCACCTAAATGTGTTTTTTTACAAGGCCCTTTATTTTAATTTTTTCTAGAAATATTTCTTGTGCATTAATCTATGCAAAAAAAATATTTAATTTGGAAATGGGTTTTATGTGAGTATAAAACTTCACCTAGTGTCCTCTCAGAGACTCTCCATGGGATATCATTTTCCAATTTTACTATATAGTAAATGGTATTATATGATTATCGTTTCAGTTGTGACCCTAAATTGTTTGTTTCGAAAGAGAGTGTCCCCTAAGTTCAAGTTTAAATTTATATTTTTCTAAAGTAACTATCAAAAGTACACAAAGTGATCTTTCATTACACTCCCTTCCCTAGTTCCAAAATTTAACTTCCCCAAAAATTATAGGGAACAAACACTCATCCATCATGAAATTCTAGAAATTTTAGAATCTTTGAAACCCATCAATCTAGAATGAAATTATCACCAAAGAATGATGAAATGATTTTTTTGGATATTTTTAAATTATATTTTTTTGAACACACATTGAATAATGTTTATTTATTTACATCCAAAAATTAAACTTGACCTGGTGGAAATTTCAAAAAAAAGGGTTTTGAGGTGTTAACATTGAAACATAGCATTATCTTAATTAATGCCCCTCTCCAACACTTAAAACTCAACAATTTCACCATTTTTGGATATAATGGTGGAAAAACAGTTAAATGTTTTGATTTAAATAGATTCGAGAATCAACAAAGAGAATTTTTTGTTTATGGGGTATTATTGAAGTCTCACATATTATTTTTCCATGTAAAAATAAAAAACAATTTAAAACAATGCATAAAGGGTACCAATAGACCACATCATACTAATATAGCACAAAAAAGGATTTTGAAAAATTTCATAGTATATTTTAGTTCATGAATGATTTTCAAAGGAGTTAACAATAGAGAATGTAGTGAGAAAAATGTTTCAAAAAACACAAGTCAATAATGATAGTGACTACCAAGAAATTCAAAAACATGGTATGCAGGATAAAATTTCAATAATAAATTTAAAAGAGTTAATTAAATGAAACCATCAGCTGCACTATAATAGCTTAGAAAGAAATTAAAAAACTAATCCCAGGATATATATAATCCCTTTTCAATGTGGAATAAAAAAATGTAACCTCCCATTAAACTAATGAAAAATTCCTCTAGTTCAAAACCTGATGCTTCTTCAAAATGAACCGATTGACATGATAATTTTGAAATTATTGAAAATTTTGAAATTGACTGGAGTTTGGGTTGAGGGAAGGTTTATCCAATTTTCTCTAATAAAAATCTTATTTTTTCATTGATATTCCTAAAATGTCTACCACTGCTAAATTTTTTCACAACTAACCACGCTTACTCCTCATGGTTACCCCACAAACCGCACAACATCTTGACTACTACATCAATAGCCACACCCTACATTCACCTCATGGTCAGTGAATAACATTTTTAAAAAACAACATCAATCAATAAAGAGACAAAGAATCCCATATAAACTGTAGAAATTTTGGGATATAGATTCTGAGAGACATACAATCGAGAAAGAAGAATTTATTCAAATAGATATTTAAAGTAAAAACAAGAAAAATCATGGGTTGACTCCCATGAAGAACTAAATTTAAAGTCTCTATACAGACTCTATTCCCAAAATGTGTTATAACCATGGTCATTTAGTGGGTAATATTCATCATTTCCTGAGACACCAGTGATTCATTTGGAAAATTTAGTAAGTTTAGACAAAACCTCGTCTAACTTAACATCCTGTAGAAGTCACATAAAAATTTATAGAACTCAAGGACTATCCCACATTCTATAAAAAGATTCAAAATAAATATTATCCTTAAATTAATCAAGAAAATTTAAAAATATATTCACATCGATAATAGAATGACCATAATTTCATTTTAATTACTCGTCCTCACTCTCCCCCAAACATGTGACATTACTAGGTTCAGAAATTGTGGAATTAATGAAAATAGGAAAATAACTATCAATAATAGGATGATTATTAAAGGTAAATTCCTTATGTGTAGTAGGCGAATAATATTCATGATCATATATGAATCTCTCAAACTCATGAACAAAAATTTCCTCATACAAGTGTTGAATAGAAGAAGGGGTAGACCTATTGTCCCTATTTGGTAAAAAGTATAGAAACTCCTATATCTTACTCTTACCAGACACTAAAAACACACACTTAACTTTACGTTGAACATAACTAACTACATACTCAGCATCAACCTTATAATCTTAATTTTCAAGAGAAGAATCATTATGAATGGAATCACATTTCATAGGTTGGTAGGAACCAGAGCCAATATTGGGTTGGGATGCCTTGGAGGGTTGAGGATTGAGCTCAATAATTTGAGAGAAACTATCAATATGATCGCTTGGTCATGGAAAGATCACTTCATGGTTTTGAGAAATTTATTTCATAATTTAACTCTAATTTGTCACCAATTTTTTCAATTCTTGTGTTGACTGAAATTAAAAAAATTGCTTCAAAATGTTCACTGACAGACTTAGTGATAAAATCATCATAAGTATAATGGTTTCCCTTATAAACTCAACATTAAACACCTCGTCTGCAACATCAATCAACATATATCTTATATCAAGTAGATAAGCTTTGTAACATATAAATTTATCTTGGTCCTCACCAGCTTGGAGTGTTAGATTACCCTCTGAGAGATCGATGACAATCCCATAAGTGGATAAAAATAGCCTACAAAAATGGGTGGAGCAGTGTTATCACAATCCTTGTGTAGAATAAGGACTTATTTGGGAAAAGACAGTTTCCATACACTAACTAAATAATCACGCACCCTCACATAAGGGAATGAAAGTGACATGTCAGTTTGATATAGTTTTTCTGAAGATGGTTTTAACTCACTAAGGCCCAACCTTTTGAATATGGAGTAGGAAAAAAATCATTCTATATCATAAACATTGCAAGAACCTAATATCCCCACATTGAAAAATTATATAATATATGATAAAACTAAGAGTGTACTTCAAGCACCACCATTGGTGGTGGGATGGTAAGGGTTTGGGTGGGTTGAGGGCCAGGTCACAGGGTTATGTTCTCAGGCCTGCTATTTACTATAATTTTCTTCCTTGTGTTGTGTTCTGTGGTGGTGGATGTAATCAACCTAGTTCTAGGGTCTTTAAAATGGGGGGTGTTCTTTTGGACAATGGAACTACACTCCTCATTAAAATTTATAGATGATATCTTAACCTAATCCCTCTTGTTAGCTAAGAACCACTTAAAAAAATTAGATAACACGATATCTTTTTCAAAGCATCCATATAGGGCATATTAGTTTTGATGTTCTTCATCTTTTTATGGAATTTGAGTTCATTAGGTTCATTGTTCTTTTTTAGACTTTGTGAAAAAGTGAAATTAGTGAGATAATTATTCAAAATAGGTGGTTTATTCTCCTCATCCAAAAAACTCTCTCTTTTCATTCCCCATTTTGTCAATTACTATTTCATTTCTGTTTTTTCTTGAGCCTTTTCCTGTGAATTTTAAAAAAAAATCAGTTTCTCCGAATCTATCCAAATTTTAAATTTTTGGATCTTCCAGAATTTTAGATCTGATTTAGTCTTGTACATCAATTTATTCATCCTTATACTATACCCTAACTGGTTCTTGAATTTTAATACCTAACTAGGTTATTACTTCTATAACATTCTCCATTGGGTTTGAATCAGTTGCACTTGTATGTTTCCATTAATATCTTCATCTTAGGTCTCAATTAATTAGTCCCATTTCAATTTCCAGGCTATGAATTATAGAATATATATCCTTTTACAGCATTCCCTTATGTTCCCCTTGATAATTTGAAGATTCATTCCCATATTGATTTGAATAGTTATTCCAGGGATAAGTTTGGTCATTTAGGGAGGTGGGATATTTTATTAAACCTTGTTATTTCTAAGACATGTTGGGTTTACTTATGTATCTTGAATTTTACTAACTTGATAATGTATCATGGGAACCCAGATTCTTATCCTTGTAATACAAAAGCTATGTACACTCCTTGTACTAGACAGAAAGATAAAAATTGGGACAACATCTTTCAGTGTGACAAAATATCCCATAGTGACAAGACTTATCCCTAATAATTTTTTAATTAAAAACAAAAACATGAGTATTAGATTCATCCATTTTAATGGTTCTTTTACTAGTGCACTTGAATTCGGAATTTTGGGATAGTTTATCAAATTTTTTCTTAAGATATTCAACATTGTAATCATATAAGTATCCCCCACAATATTGGTCAAAAAATATTCTTGATATAAGGGGTAAGTTCATTACAAAAATTATTCTATGGGAAGGTGGGGAGATAATAGGTGATTGGGAATTTGCCTAATAATACTTTCAAATTATCCCAGGCCTCATGAAACATAACTCCCACATCCAAGTGAAACATAGTGATCCAATGCCTTAGTTTTATGTTGGTGTTCCTAGGATAGAATTTGGATATATATTCATTGAACACCTCATCCAAATTTTAAAATATTTATCCATATAAGTTATGAAACCAACTTTTAACCTTCCCCTAAAATAATAATCGAAACACTCTCAACATCAACTCATCCTCACTAAGATATTGCAAAATTAATTGATGGAAAGAACTAAAAAAATGTCTAATAATATCTAATGACCTCTCTATTGGAATACCATTGAATGAAGGAGGTTGAGGGAGATGAGATTGTTTTATCTCATCATTCCACGACCCATGAGATAGTATTATGCAAGATGGATTTCTGTACATAGTTAGAATTTGGAACTCCCTAAATCCAAATCTCTTAGGGGAAGGATCTAAAGGTTGTTGTACAATCATATTTTAATTTATAGGTCTTCCTAAATCGAATCCTTCTAGATTCTCCATTTCAATAATCTTTTATTTTTTTAATAAAAAAAGTGTTTATCGATTTCAGATATCAATGTTTCAAGTTATGACTTGAAAGTTTGTGTGTGCATCCAGTTTCATTAAAAACATATTTTAGAACATTATTTATAGTTTTTAACGTTTGTATTTTTTTCAAAAAAAACCGTAATTTTATTTTTTTTTTGTTTTTGTAATATATATATATATATATATATATGAATTCGTCAAACATGAATTCCTTGAAAATTATTCCAAAATTTGACCACATATATCATTGAATATGTGAAAATTTAATATTTATTACATACTTACTACTAGTAATGTGGAAAGAATGTTCAAATCACATAGATGGTGAATGATTGTGCATACTATAAAAACAAATAAAAAAAAGGGATACAATAAAAATAGTGTAAATGAAGGAATAAAGTGGGAGATGAGATAAAGATTGTGGTGTATAATGAAAATAGTGGAATAAGTGCATGAAAATGTAATGTGAAATGAAAGTGGTGTAGGGAGAACAAAAACATAGAGAAAAAAATGGATGGAATTACGGTCCTTGAGATTCATTGAACTGATAGGAATGATCCTCTATGATCTTAATTTAATTATTACAATCATTCATTATTAAAAAAACGGTGTAAATCCACTGAGTAGTAGCATCAATTAACTTCCACGGACCGGTTAACCTTATTGAGTCTTGATCTGTTGATCTTGACATTAGAATTAATTTTTTTTCATTATGGATAAGAGATGAATTGACCTTTGCAATGTTTTTCTACTTCATTCAATGATCCAAGGTAAAATGATTCACTATCATCACATGTCAGTTCTTGAGTAGAGTAATTTGATACAAATAAATAAATGAAAAATAAAACTGAACTAAAATTTAATTATACAATAATATTAACAAATAATAATGGATAAAATAAAATCAATTAATCATAGACCAATTCCTATAAATTATTTCTCAACTCAAGAAAACATAAATACAAAACGTGAGAAAAAATAACGTATGAAACATCTCTAGTGAGACAATTCCATCCTCCAACTCCATCCCTATATCCTGCATCCTACTTTATTGTACAAAATTTGTTCTTTTTTTCATAGTTCGAATGATAACAGAATGTTGATCATGGATTGGGGGATGGTTCTAGAATTCCACCTCATTGTGAAAGATAGTTCCCCCCTCACTTTTACTTCTCTGTTATAGCTCATTTTAAACAAATTTTCCCCACCAAGATTCCATGCTAGCTCACCGGCATTATATGGTGTCTTCCCGCTTTCTTCCACTCGACATGCCTTTTCTATACATCTTGGTCGTTTGGTGACTCAAGCATCAATCTTAAAAAAACTAATATCCTTGTGAAATTCTTTTCCCATGAACATATTCCCCTCCATAGGATCACATTTTCTCATGAGCATAATTTCTCAAATTTTCCATACAATCATAAATAAATGAAATATAAAAAAAAATTCTTAAATCTGTATCCCTTAGGAATATTTGGTTTTGGTATAGAAAAAATTTAATGGGCCTAACACTAACGAGCCAACATGCCCAAATCCTTATTAATGTTTTCTAGCTCAGATGTCAGTATCATCTGAGCAATTTTTATATATTATGTAAATATATATTATATAATTATTAATATGTAAGATAAATAAATTTACATGATAATGTAATAAATATTATTATATATATTTATGTATATTTATATTTATAATAATAATAATATTATTATTATTATATATAAATTAAATAAAAATGAGAGAGTAGTTTCCTTCTTTAGTAAGGGGGCCCATGGGTCTCCAAAAGGGAGAAGTGGCTTCAGTGGCGATGACGACTTCAGTTCGTCGATGACAAGCTCTAGCATTGTGGCAGCAAGGCTTCGTATTTAAGTTTTAGTGGCTCAGTTATCTTCAACCTCTTCTCCAAGATTGGGTGTCAACTGGTAGAGGCTCCTCTTCATCATGCACGGTGGGTCATCTGTGGTATCTCCAACCTCAACGAAGGCTTAAATACGAGACATTGGGTGTTTTTGGGATTTTATTTACATTCAACAGGTTATATTTCTGGTTCCATATTTCAATCTATTAATTGGAAGGGTAAAGATTTAATATAAAACATAATTTTTTGTACAAATCATAATTTTTGTAACAACATAATTTTTGTAAAAAGTAATTTCTGTAAAAACATAATTTTTTTAGTTCATTAATAGAGTAAAACAAAATTCTGGTAGAAAAAATAAAATTAAATAATATAAAATATGTGAGTAAAAGAAAAAAATAAGAGCCACATCATTAATCTCATTTGACATTTTATTATGATATGTGTGGGTCCTAGGATGGGTAGGAATGATAAAAATGCTAGAATTAAAGTTATGCTTTTTCGTATTGAATGAAGAAAGTGTGCGATTTTATAAATATATTTTATGGGGAAAATGTACACTGGGTGAATATGTTTGGTTCTTTTATGTAATTGAATTATTAATCCTATAAAACAATAATCCTTAAGGTCTTATTAGTTTTATTATTGAAGTATTTGTGTAAAAACATGTAATTATAGGATGGTTATGTTTGGTTCTGTACAAATAGCAGTCCTATATCCACCCAACATTATTGATCTAAGGAATGATTAAGAGAAGTATAGAGAGATGATAACAATTTAAATAATATACTATTGACCAATGATTCTATGTCTATTAAATAAATCATAGAGAAAATATTGTATTTTCTGGTAAAGAAGACCCAAAATCACTCCCAATGATCCCTAAGTCCACCCAAATACATATTAGAGTGTAGATGAGGGATTTAGGAAGCTAAATAGAGTTCTAAAAGAAAATTAAAATAATTCATTCCAATATTCATAGTCAATACACATGTTCTAGGAAATTTTGTACATAACCATGATGAATTTATTTCTTGAAATTCAAGGCTTCATGGTTATCTACATAGGATGAGAGACCATTCATATAATTGTGTGTGCATCCCTTCCTATAATTTATCCTCACATTATTAATTCTCATAGTACAACAGACCATACATGTAATCTTTTTTATCTTTCCAAATTTCCTAAAAATTCCAAATTTATTTCCTAAAACCTCTAAAAACTCAAAATTTACTTACGTACCAATTTGGGGGTATCACATTGTCCATCTTGTAAATATATAAGTATGTTATCATATATGAAATATTCTTGTAATATATTTATATAATATCATAATCACCCATTTTATAGTCCCAAATATTATCATTTTATAAGGTACTAATTAATGTTTCTAAATTTTAATCAATCTAGTTGGATGTTAATTCTTTAGTGGGTATTAGAACAATCGATTCTTTCACTTTGGTGGTGGATTTTTCTGATGTCTAAATATTATTTTGTTTACCCATATGGATAAATTAAATTCTTTGAGATCAAAATGAAAAATGGATTTTTCTCTTGGGGATGTAGGTACCATGATATAATACTTCTAAACTTAATTTTGAGGAAAAAAAATATTTGAGTTATACCATGAATTTGACACGTAAAAACAAATGAAAAATATTTTTTAAGATGGAATAAAAATGAAGATATATTATAAGAAATTTGGAGATGTTGTTATGTATCAAATGAAATTTTGTAGGAATAGGTAATACCAATCATTGTGCATTTTTTAATTTTAATCTTCATCTACAAAACTAATATTTTTAGGGTGATACTATCATATGATGAAATTTCAAGTTCCTTTTTTCAGTAGTGTCAAAAAATCCTTAAAGTTCACAATATTTAGATGAAAAAATTTGTATTTACTAAGCAATTTTTGGACACTAAAAATTATAATTTTTAGGTACCTTTTAAAACATCACATAGCCTTTGTACATATAATTTGATTCAAAATGACATAAAAACATAGAAGAGATGATGAAAAATGTTGAAGTTTTATTTTTAGGTTAAAAAATTTCAAGTTTTAATATAATAATGTTAAAGTTTTGAAATAAATGTGGTTATTGTAAGAGTTTATTTTGATATAGCTAGATAAAATTTGGTGGTTTACATTTATGATCTGAGTGGAAAGTAGGCATATTTTGTATAATGGTTATATTAATGTTTGGAATATATTACTTGAAATTAAGTGAAAGAATGAATGAAATGTTAAAGAATTATTCACATAGTAGATTAAATGATATTTATTATTTCAGGATGTTTAATAATTAAGTGTATATGAATCATTATCGAAAGATAAATCCTAGATTAAAAGGTAGAGAAAAACCATCAAGAATTTATTCCTCATTCATTTGTTAGACAAGTAATAGATAGGAACACTTTAAAAAAATTTATGATATTGTATCATTAATAGAACCCAGAATATTTATAATTTATGAAGACTTCAAATTAATTTGAAGTTATATTCTCCATTGTAAACCTTTTCATAGGGGATAACATTTATCCAATGAAAAAAACCTCAACCAAACCCTATATAAACCATATTATCTTTTAGTAAATATATTATTGAATAAATGAATGAAAAATGATGTAAATTTTATCTATTAATAAAAACTTTTTGAATCTTTCTTATACAAGATTGATTTATTCCAAAAATAAGTGGCCAATAGTATCCTTCCTACAAGGGTATCTGTGAGCTATGTAAATTTCTAAATGATTGGGAAATATTACCTTTAATTCAAGGTAAGATAGAACCTTCTTTAAAGGATTGAATAAAAATTAGTTCTTAATATGATTCAGTTTGATGAGTTATCCCAATGTATCAATATAGACATATCACAACCTAAGATCTATCTTATATATCTATTCAATAATACACTTTATATTCCAACCATTTGAATATATTAAACTAAATAGTTCATAAATATTTCATGGATTTCAATGGGTAAAACACCTCACTTTTATTTTTGAATTGATATTTTGACTTTTAAAATAATATTTTAGGTATTTGAACTCCTCTAATTTCTATAATATTATAATAAAAACGATCATGATACTTTGGAGTAGGATAAGAAGGGTTAACCTTGAATTATCATATAATACATGAAACTACCATGCACAAACCTATGGCATAGTGACACTCACCTCACCATAGTATATCATAGGGAATACCATAAAGTAGTCTAAACCACCACACCAAGGTGGTGCCTTTAGTGTATATTTTCATTAATCTCTTAAATTAACTAAATCCTCATATGCTTAGTGAACTTATACCTTATGTACCATCCTTGTGAAATAATATGAAAAAACCCTATTGGATATTTTCGAAAGTTCTTTCATAATTGATGTTATTCATTTTCACCGAATTTCACATCATATGTAAGAAATTTAGGAAAATTCATCCATTTTTTTGGACATCATCCGAAATAGTTTTAGTGTAACTCAAAATTTTTTATAGAAACACTTTGTAATAAACCATAATACTCATTTATAGAACCATAAATTATGACCCCATGAGCCGTTATATAATTAACAAGAATTAAAAAATCCTTAAACCTTAAATATGTTCAATGAATGGCCTCAAGAAAAGAATTAATCATATTTAAGAAACAAAGGGACCCAGAATGATCTATATCAAACACATGTATATTAATAATTATGTCCAAAAACCATATTATGTACAAGTATGTGTAATCAAAAAGTATATTTTTCCAAGACATATATTGACCATGGGACATAGAGTATGTTAATCTCATATAGCCATCTCATACATTATTCATTCTCCATGAATAGATTGACTATAGAGATTAATCCATCTCATGACATTCACCCAAGTAGATGCACACATCATATACCCTCATATAAATAGATATGAACAACACATATACCTTATCTAAGTATAGATATACACTTCTTTATTATCTAAATAGAGGAACCATATTTCATACTTGTCATACATGGGGAAAATCATATTGATTAAGCTTCAACCAATGACATACCCAAACTAATGCTAATTTTATTAGCCTTAGGGTGGGAATAAAAAAATTATCAATCTATAAGGGTTCACATACAAGGTATCTTATCAACATTAGATACAAGGATTTGATACTAATCAGGCACACTCAGTATAACAAACAGATTGTGTGTGGACCATTATGTGGCATACATGGTTGTTCATATAATATATAAAAATAATATTATTCCTCATGAGTGAATCATATATATTTATTTCAAACTGAACCCATGTTAAATATAAATTTTTATCACAACCAGTAATAATCAATGATGAACATTAGTTAAGTATAACTCAAATTCATACATTTAGAAGTTAATTATCATTATAGTTTATGCAACATATGTGACTAATGTGAATGAAACATTATTGGGTTACTTCCATTATATATAACATGAAATCCATTATATTGTTAAAATTATTTAAAAATACTAAAAAACCATAAATAATCACCCATATAACCATATTCTATTTGATATACTACTAGAAATACCATTTGTTTTCTATTCATTTGGGGTTTTATTAAACTCATTAGATATCCATGTCATTATTCATACATATCTATATGACAATATGAAAAAAAAATACCAATAAAATCTTTTAGTGAGTAACATATATGAAGAAGATTTTTTCTAATTAAGGGTGATACTTATGAATCATATTCCTAGTGTAAAATTCTTTCAAAAAATTATTAAAACTTATTTACCTCACAATAAAAAATGTAAAAATTTTATTAACTTGTGTTATATACTCAAAACTCATCCAAGCTCATCATCATCACTCTTATAACCATAAAAAATTCATTGAGATTGCTTTTTGTAAATATTTGTAACTCTTTATATTATTTTATCTTTACAGAAAAATCTTGGACACATTTAGGATATAAAGTGATATTCACTTCATTATGGTAAATAGATGTAACTCTTTAAATTTCTCTTTTCTAATAAACACTAAACCATCTTATGATATTAAGTGAAAATCACTTTCAATTTTTACTAGAATAATCTTTTTATTTTTATAATTTAACTTCTCTTAGACAAAATATAGTCCCACTTTCCTCATAGAAACTGTATTCTATTTGTAATATCATACTAACATACACAAACTCTTTTGTGTCACGATATAATACTTATTTCCTTTGTTGGTAATATATAACAAATAATATATTAAAAACCATATATAATATTTTATTCTATGTCTTTGGACAATTATTCTAAAAAAGAATTTATTATTTAAAATATACCAAAAAAGGTGGTGGGAACTCTTTCCCTTATATTTTAAAAATTATCTTGGATAAACTATTTTATACTGGATAAAAATCAATTTATTCATATCTCATTTTTCAAACATGTTATTGAGTTTTATGAATCATAAACCTTGTGTATCATATCATTTATTCATAATAACTCTTTGTTAACAAATAAATTCTCTTACAATTTAAGAGAAATGAGATGAATATACACCTCCTTTTTTAGATCAATATGATCTTTTTATAATATTTTTCAACATAAATAATCATAATAATAACCTTTTATACCATATTTAAATATAAAATACATGATCTTTTAGTTATTACATTTATTTTATATTCTTTTATATTTACAACATTTTAAAAATATACATTTGGTGTTATATACCCTTAAAAATTGAAGAATCGATATCTTGACATATCTATACCCCATTGGAAACCCACATGGGAAATCAATGATGATGAGTATGACCCCAAGGGCCTACCTCAAATAGGATATGAATTTGATACTAGCAATGGGGGTATAAGAACACACACATGCGAGTCATTGCCTTATGAATAATAAGAATATGGAAAGAACCACCAATAAACTCAATAATATAAAATATAACTAATCCCAATATGCATATAATTTCATAAAAATGGGAATATTTAAAATTAAATACCTTAATAAAATCCTACAATAGAAATTCCATAAACATCAGTTAACTCCAACAACATCCTTGAGTTAGAAAAATCCAAGTTATTCAACAACCTCATCCTACATACCTATATATATATATATAAAGGTGATAATACTAGTTTACCATGTAGGATCCTACAAAAAGATCTCATTCAAATTTGGAAAAGGCATACTAAAGCCTCAGTGAATAAGCAGTTAAACCAACTCATTACCTAAATAGGTCAACAAAGTTCCAATCCCCACCAAGGATCACTTATCCATGTAATTATTAAAAGTGTAAGTAACATAATTCTAGAAATATATATAATAATAAGGGTACCCTTCATCAACTTCCCCTCTAAAATATTCACCATTACACCTCAATGGCCAATATCTATATTCTAACATCCCATCCGTAAGTCATATCACGGAATGGAACACATCCTCATATCCACATATTAGAAATATTCACATAATCACATCCACATAACCACCACATACACATAACCATGTATGATAACCTTGATCCATTACATCTCTCATATATAATTATTTATTCCTTAATCCATTATAGCCTCTATATATATACACATAAAAAATAGTACTCCATTGTAACCCTGACACACACACATAACATAACCCTATTCCATTGTAGTTTGTATATATATATACATACCATACTACACATATTAGAGAGAGTGGGAAAGCTGGATTAATCATCCATCCATATCTTAGACAACATGGATATTGGGGATATCACATGGAACTCAAATATCAAATGAGCATTGGTCATCCTACTCAACTCAGGTGGTGGTTTATATAAAATATGAAAACTATAATAAATATATAATGGTACACATACCTTAACCAAGGTCCACAATCCAAGACACTAGACTCAAGATACAACTATCATAAATATACATCCACTATAATGCCACATCTAGACATAATATTATCCAATTTTGTCACTAATATAAAAAAGAATCTTTAATATGATTCTTATCTCATAATAATTTTACATTAATCAATTAGAAACTAATCATAGATATATATATTCATAATCTTTGAGTTATTGTACTTTAATTACCAATTCAATAATAGTCACATTAATACTCATAAGGAAAAATTACTATTCTAGCCTGTATAATCGTAATCAATATATTCATTTATTCACTTTTGATTCACTTATCACAAGTAAGCTAAACACCACTTATTTATAATAACATATAATTACCCCCTCATATTTTATTCCATTCCTAATTAAAAAACTCATTCATTTATTCATAATATCATATACCACTTCATATTTATGTCATCATAACCCATTCCAATTAGATAATTATTTCATTAATTTAATAACATTTCACATCCATGCAACAATGACATAACTAAAACCACAAAAAAACACACATTGGTAATAAATCCTAATGTCGCAACATAAACCATGTTATCCCATTATCAAACACATCATACCAACATTACCACAACATATATCATCATTAAACCAATCTCTACCACACTAACCCATCATACTATTATTTTTTTAATAAAAAAATGTTATAACAAAAATAATAATTTAAAAAAAATAATAAAAATCAATAAAAAATTGAGGAAAAATATAACATGTTCAATCATGTTATAACCATATTTAATAATTCTAGAAAAAAATATGAATGATCAATTCCAGATTTTAGAACCTTTTTTCTTTTACCATATTCATGTTATTAACCATCTATAATCAGGATAATAAACCCACAATAGTTAAGGAAAATAAAAATCATAAACTATTATGTTATAAAAATAATAGTATACCAAGAATAAATAAATAAATAATAACATGGAAATGAACATAATATATAAATATCATATAAATCCTGATTAACACATATGATCACTATTAATTTTTTTATAATTCATTAAGTTCATTTATTTTACTTCTTAGTTCAATTACATTCCATTATATAATGATAAAAATAATAATTATAATTCCACGTTCAAAAATAATGATCAAGGTGTGCTTCAAATCCTCTACCAAAAAATAAATCTTTAACAATTTCTTAAAAAAGTCAAAATAAGAATAATAAGAATAAAATACCACCAAGACTATAATGATGTTGGGCCCTAGTAATGTTTTAGTTGTATTTATTGTCAACAGATCAATATTTTGATTATGCTTAAGTAATAATGTATCTTGGGAAGGTAATGGAAATATGGATTAAATAAACTCATTGAGTGTGATTTTTTTAATGGGATTCAGAAATATCGGCATGAAAATTATATCCCTACATTTAGACTCAGACCAAAGGCAATATTCATTGAATACGATCCAAAAGATTGGGATGTGGATAGAAATTAATAAACTTCTGAAAATATTATTGAGTCTTTAATAAAATTATTGATTGTAATGAGGAAGTGTCCTAGAGACTAAATGGATCTGATATAAACGTGACGATGCTTTTCTGTTGTGTAATTCACAAACGTAATATGTTCTCTCAAGAAATTATGATGCAAGTATTATGAAATAAAATGGTAGATCTTGTGTTGCCAATCGTATTGAGGATTAGTTTGAAATAAATATGTTATTGAAAGTATAAGAATTTATGATACATTTTATTGAATATTAAACATTGAAAAAGCTGATCTTAAATGTTCTCAAAGTCATGAAGAAGTCATGATTACAAGATTATGTTCTTAAAACATGAATGTTTGTGGAAGAGAGGATAATTTGATGTGAAATATTCTTGATTCTTATCATGAGTATGAGGAACACTTGAAATATAAGGATGAAGATCATCATTGTGAGAATCATCAGTGTGAAAAGATCTGAAGGCTTGAATATTGATCAAGCTGATGTAAAGAAGTCATTGAAGACACTGATTCATCAGACACAGTATGCCACCAATCCCTCGTAATTTATTCAGACACTGATTATTTTTATTAATTGTTGGTATATTAAAGACATCAGATACATAGTTCTATTAGAGGAATAATTTTTTAGAATGTTTGAATTTTATTTCAATTGGTTTAAGAAAAACAAGAAGTCATACTTTGTTCTCTTACAAATGGGTAAATAAAAAAGAACAAAAGTATTAATTGTTTCTCAAGAAGAGGTAAGAACTATCAGATGGGATGTGGAACCGATCGAATAATGGAATACAGGGACTAATCCATAAAACTGAAACCTATATGATAATTATATATAGGATCATTGGATAAATAATTGAATAAAATGATATATTATTTGAAGACATTTCAGATGTAAAGAGTTTATATAGATCATTTGTATGAGAAGACTTTCAGTTTTTACAAGAGGTCATTATAGTGGTCCATCTTTAGTATTCCTTTTGTTTTCATCAAAATGAATAATTTTAATAAATAAATTTAATGAATAATTATAATGAATAAATTTTTTTAAACGCAAATAACTACGATGTTTTAAGATTCACCCATAATTATTATGAATAATTTAAGGTGTTAAATTTTGATCTTACATTTAAGGATAATTGAAGATTCAGAAGAAAAAAAATGAGTGGGAATGATTTTCAAAATCCCTCCCAAACCATATATGGGTTTTTATATTGGGAGAGAACAATTAATTTGTAAAAGGGTAAAAAAAACTTAGAGCACCTCATGCATTATAGAGCTCCAATAATTTTGGAATAGGTATTGAGTTCACAACCTGACATTGTTTTTTAGGTTGATGTTGAGGAAGTTCCATCAAAACTAATCTATTGGAGTGAGGTAAATCTGATCACTAGAGAAAGTTCTAATGGGTGCCACTTCATTATAGTATGCACATCAGAGTAATCTCGTCATAATGACATCTATCGGAGTAAGGTTCAACTGAAAAAGATGCATCAGACAGAGGAAGTATGAGCTTCCAATTGAGTCTCTATTCAGTTTAAGAAGGAAGATCAAAAGGAGATTCAGATAGGACATACAATCAGATAGAGACCTTCATATTGAAGTTACTACACCATGGATGATCAGTCTGAATCTGCTAATAAATATTTCTAGACTATGTTTCAATAATAATTTTCATGACCAATAATTTCCATAGATAATTGTTGAAGTTATTGAATTTTTTGTTTAGGAAAAGTTTGATTCAGCTTACTTGTGGAGGATGTGAAAGCTATCTGAAGTGGATCAGAAAAGAATAAGGAATGTGAATCTTGTAACTCTGGATACATAACATTTTCTAAAAATGAATTTTTTTGGGAAGTGGATATTGAAAGTGATAGTTGAAGGATAAAACCATCTATTGAATGAATTTTTATAATGGGATTGTACAATTGTTCCCAACTTATACCTTTTTATTCTAGAAATAATGGAGTGAAAGAATCCGTATTGGTGGGAATATCAAACATTTTAGGCAGTAGATATTTGTTCTAAACTATGTAAATATCATGTGGTTGTCCATCATTATAATTTTTTCTTATAAAAGGTGAGGGTTGTGTATTTTATTTGAGTAGATAATAATATTTAAAAGATTTAGAGGTTAAAAATATTATTATGGAGTTAAAGAAACTTTTTCACCCCGGTTAGTGGTCTTAATCTTGGATAGACACTAAAAATTGGTATTAGAGGGTAGGTTCCCTATAAAATATCCATCTATTAGAATGGTTAATTTTAATTTAGTGAATTATAAGGGAACTCTGGTTTTTAATTTAAAGAACTATCATATCACAAAAGATAGAATGATGACATATCATATGTCTCATGGGTATGATGTTTTGGAAACTACTACAAATGGATTTCCTCCACATATTAAGAATTCTCCTCTTACCCATGCTGATAAAAATAATCATGAGAATGATGGAAGAGATAAAAATGTGTTACTATAATCACTAAATTAATGTGAGTTTCCTAGATTAAAGGGAGTTGTAACTACAAAAGGTATCTAGGAAATTTTGAAAAACATATATGAAGACAATACAAAGATGTATAAGGAAAAGTTATAACTTTGGAGGCTAAAGTATGGAGATATGAAAATGGGTGAGCAATGTAACTCCTCGACCCCAGTTACCTAGAGTCGGTGCATTATTACGTAACATTGTCATGATCACAAAAGATCAAGTCTCGAAAGACCGATTAGTTTAGTAGCCTTGGAAACACTAGATATATTCATAATTCTAACATTACATCATAAAGTAAAACAAAACTACAACAACATATTGTCTTCATATCCCATCATACTATCCCTCTTGGCCATTCATAAAATACTTCTTCACATCCTGGAAAAATTAAAACATTGAAAGGGGTGAGCTCAAATGCTCAGTAAGGATAACAATATAGCGGAAACTTTCATAAATAAACATAAACATTTAAGGCAATGTATAACTAAAAAAACCTTTTAAACTTGAATTTCAGCATAATATGGAAAAAGTAAAATTAAATAAATCCATTTACTTATTCACATGGATATTCTATTAGTCGAATAATCACATGCAATATCAATAACCACTTTTATAATGATGGAATGCATAATGTCAGACTATCATAACCACATATTCAAGGCCTTGTTCCAAGACTACAAATAAGATTTTGTCAAGGCCTTATGCCAAGACACCAGTTTGTCTCATGAGACCTACCAATGCATTGAGGAGCTATAGCAGGCTCCAGCTGTCACATACTAAGTCCAATGCATTACTTATATGAAAAGGTTTAAAAATATCATAAACCATAACATAATCGTATCACATAAAACATGAATAAAGGAAACATAACATTTCCAAATTTAAATCACATGATATCAATACAACACATTGATATAATAAAACCATTTTCAATACCAAAATAAAAGAAAATTCAAACTTGGTATTTATTTTTCATTTAAAAAAAATTATGGCTTGTAGAGGAAGCCGAAACTCAAATAATGGTCATGACGGCGGAGATGTCGTTGTCTCCGCATACATACGACAAAAAAACATTCCCTTTTTTCATTTAGTAAAACGCTTCGTATAAAAATATTCCTTTTGAATAAATGTAAAAGTCAAAGGGGTTTATACACCCTATAAAAGAAAGTTGTGTAATTCCCTTACCTCGTGTCCGACTTGACTCAATTGTTCTTTACCTCCTGAATAATAAACTAGAGTTAAATTCTAATTTCTTAAGAACCTTTTTCAAGTTCATTATTCCTTTTATATCACTTATTACCATGTTATGAACATTATATAATTATTTAAGTTAATAACAGTTGTTTTTCCGATCTTTGGTACTTGAGTCAAAAATAAAATTCTTATAATTACAAGTTGTTCATGTGGGAAAATATACATTATACCCAGAATTATATTCATGATGTAGAAATCATATATATCATATATATGCAGTATATACATTCATTTATAATATTACATAACATTTCGAGGTAAGAAATGAAATGCACCGTTCATGGAGACGGTAAGCCGTACGTACGCATGAACACTACTTTCATTTATATTTCATATTTAATGGAATGAAGTCATAATGATATAGAGGTATATTATAATTCCAGTATAATATCATATATAATATCATTTATTCCATCCATTATACGTCCCACATATGGCATTAACGATTCAAATAACGTTGAGGGGGCGGTAGTCCGCACTTCCTAAAATGAAATTATCACGTTTACCCATAATGGAAATCATAAAGGTATGCCATAAATGAAAAATACAGAAGCATAAGGAAAACATAAACATAATATATATCACATATATAAATATAGTGACATCTTAATGGCCACCATGATAGATGTTAAAAGAACATTGAACAATCATCGTTTCGTGAGGCAGTAATTCACCACCCACAGAAACAGTATGTTCTTTAACCATTAGACGAAGGTGTGTGTAAGTGTAAATCAAATATCTCTCATACAAAACTACTAGTATATTTAATATACTGGTTTTGTTAAAAAATAAAGTAATAAAAAGACATTAAGGGGTTGGAGAAGCAAAATAAAACAAAAGAACATAAGAGAATACATTATCGTAAATTCGGATAACTCTTTTTGATTTGAGCCAAAGTCTTACTTGGGAAGATTTATAACCAAAGTGATTCTTATAGAAGTAAGAGAGGGAAGTTGAGAGAGTATTTCGGAAGAGTTTGGCTGAGCCAAATGGCTTTGATGGTGTGAATAAGGTGGTAGATGTTGGGGCCTTTTATAAGAGGAGAGGAGGGGCACTCTTGGAAAGTCATGAAATGTTACTTTATTAGGATTTTATTTTCAGATTTTAAAGGTCCCAAAATGATATATTTCTAGGATAAGGTGATAAGGGTTATAAATATACCCATCCAATAGGTTTTATACAAGTGTAAGTCTTAGATATTACCTTATCTTTTCATTTTATTTAAATTGTTCATTAATGAGGTAATCGATGCATCATCATGGTGTCATAAATAAAATTATTTATTTAATGCCTAAAAATTATAAAAAAATTACCATGATGTAGGAAATATTTTTCGCTTTCCAATTAAAATTTATAGTCGAAATGTTAACTTATATAACCCCATGTAATAATTGTTTTAGTAAAATAACACATGTTTGTGACAATTTTATTTTTACTTTAAATAAAAAGTTGTTAATGTCATTTTCTTAACCATGTTGCTCTATGGGGTCCCCAAGTTGACCCATGGATTATTATAGTCGGCCATGACTCATCCAATAAGGGTAGGACAAGTGTAAAGGTAATTTCATATTATTATAACATTATATTTACCTTAAATTACACTAATTACCTTTAATCGTGATTAATAAAACTTAAAAGTTACTATTCACCAAAAATTATTTTCATCTCATTGAACCACATTTTACTTACTAATGAAAACCATGTATGTCGGATTTTTTAAATTCAATTCATAGAAGTGGTAAAGTTTCATTTAAACAGAAAATTAGTTTTTTAACTACCACTTATTGGTTTCACTATTCATCAAAAATTGAAGTTTCTCATAACAATACCAAAAATTCACCATAATCTATAATTGATTTTCCAAATTCAAAAATGATGTCTCTTTTACAGAATTACAAACATATAAGTTGCATTAATTAATTTTATAATTAATTCCCGTCGTCAAAACAAATAGTGTCTTTTTAAGAAAGAATATCAATCAAAAGATTGACAGTTGTTTATGTCCAATTTCAAAGTGAAATTAATTATAATGACCACCATTGGATAAAATGGTAAAATTATATTGTAATTATACATTGAAATCACTCAATACTATAATTTATCACTATAAATTATTTTTATTAAAAAAAAAATTGTATTTTTTACTATTCATCGAAAATTGGACGTTCTCGGAAAAATACCAAAAATTCAACATAGGCTAATTTTGATATTCCGAATCCAAAAATGAAGTCCATTCTGAAATATAAAATTTATATAATTCAAAAAGTGGGTATTACTATTCATAATGGCTACTTTGATTGGTCGCGGTGTGTTAGAATCTCAAATTTGCATACAATGCAAGCTATTTCATTATTGAAAGAGAAGCGTACCGTGGAAGCTTGGGGTGTTACATTCTACCCTCCTTCTATAAATTTCATCTTCTTAATTTGAAATTTTTCTTTGAAAATAAAAGTTTGAAAGTAGAAAATACCTTTGTGGAAAACCCACATCAGAAATAAGGTTAATTAAATTTAGCCTTAATAATAGGGAAGGGGAAATGAAAAATTCAACACCAAATTATGATCTCGATTAGGAGAACATTGGTGGAAATTAGAGAAAAATAATTTGAGGGAAAACATAAATATTTGTAGGGAGTTATTGAGGTCATCAATCATAGACAAGTGTAAAATTGAGGGCCTCAAAGCCTTCAATCTATGGTGATTTAAAATATCATCAGTTCAACAAAACATAAGTTATTAGGATAACACATTTTTTTTAATATCCCTTTCCTAAATTTTAAGAATTAATTTATTCATAGAATAAAAGAGAGGTATATATATATATACATGACAAGTAGAGTTTTAACCTTCAACTAATTTCTACCACAAACTCATCTTTCCCTCAAAAAGATAATAGAACTTCAAAATATTATTTTTATCCTAATCATACAAGGTTCCAAATATTAACACATATCATTTAGATTAGGAAAAATATTTTGTAATAACCAGGGACTTCCTGTAGGCTAGTGGTTGGTAATAATGGCATTTCGCACTATGGTTGTGGGTTCGATTCCTGCAGCTTTGTCTGATGCGATGGGTTATCCCCCAACCTGCAGGTTGTCCTTTTCATAAAAATATAATATTATAATATACCAAAAATAATATTTAGAAATTTTTTAACCGTAAAAAATACTATCCATAGTTCAACTTAATCCATACCATCCTTTATAGTTATCCAAAATACCTCTGTCCAGACTTTCTCTAAAAGGTCTCTAAATTCAAAAATCAATTGTAACATCAGATTCCCCAAACAAAGTAAAGATTCTCTTGTTATCACATACTAAAAATATGATTACCTTCATCCTATTAAAACCTTAATAATAACAACAAGTACTACAATACAATCCTTATATATATCACATTATTCTTATAACCAGAATATAATCCTTGAGTCCAAAAGCACCATTACATTAATTATTCTACTTCAACAGTAGTAACAGCATAAGATTTTCCTTGATCCCTTGGCATTTTTTTAGGTAACATTCCCTAGTGCTTAGGACATTCATTTTCCTAATGCCCCATTTCCCTAAAATTGTAGCATTCAACATTGATAGCCTCTTTCTTTCCCTTGCAATCACGAGCCTGGTGACCTTTTTCCCCACACATAAAACAAACTCAAATTCCTTTTAGGTAAGTACCGGGGTGATTTTTCCCACAATTATCGCATAATGGAAAATCCTTCTTTCCCTTTTTCCATTTATCTATCTATTGTTCCACCATTCTATTCTTCTCTTACATTACTTTATTGTCATAAGATTTTGAGAATTCCTTTTCTGTCTTGATAGCACAGGAGACTATATCTTCATACGTTGATAATGATTGTGATACTAAAGCTTTATGGAGAAGTGGTTTTAACCCATCAAAGAAAAAATCAATCTTACTTCTTGGGTTACGTATATAATCTACTGAATGCCTCACTAACCTGGTAAAGTTATCCTCATACTTTGTTACATTCTCATCCTACTTTTATCTCAGACTCAGAAATTTCATTTCCATATCTACTTGATGGTCATGAGGAAAGTATTTTTCGAAAAAAAGATCATTGAACTCCCTCAATTCCAAATTTTATACTTCATCATCTTCCTTTTTGTTTTGAATCAATGACCACCGTTGATCAGCATCTGCAGTGAGGCGGTAAAATTCCATGACAACGTTTTCCCTTTCACTACTCCCCAAGGCATGGAATATTTTCTGTAAGGAATTTATCCATTTCTTAGCTACTAATGGATTTGTACTCCCATTGAATGTTGGTGGTTGTTTCCTCATGAAGATGTCAAACATTGATCCTCCACATTGCGGATCAGTGTGCTCCATACGAGTAAGGTTATTATTCATAACCTGAGTGAGTTGTCCCAGTATGGTGATAAGTTGATCAACACCATTTGTATCACCAGCTCCACTATAATTATCTTGAGCATGAGGAAAATCCCTACATGGATTGCGTGCATTGATACGGTTTCCATTCCTTCCACTAGGCACCATTTCTAAACAATGGCATAAACTAGATCAGTTTATGAATCAAATTACATAATTCCATACTTGTAAAACACTTAACATAAATTTAACAGTTTATGGATATAATCCATAATCATAAAAATGTTTTCTTTGAGGAAGTATATACTCATAAACCCTTCATAATGGTTTGTAAAGAAAATGGGAATTGTCATAAGCATATCCCTTGAGAGTGTCGTAACCAAGAGTGCAGCAAGGCTCGTTGTCGTGCACCAGTTCCTATTCGAGTTTAGATCAAAGCGTTGTTTTCAGGTTTTACCCCTAGGTGCATCTGTTCCAAAGCCGCCTCTACCTGCTCGTATCTATAAAGGGATGTATTTCACAGAAAACTCGCAAAATCTCTATAATACCAAAATTCTAGGAAGCTATTCTATACTAATTCTCAAATTCTATCTTTGTGCTATGTTCTCTAATCAGAGTTTCTTTAAATCTAGCTTCCAAGGTTAGTACTAAACTACCTCTGATACCAACTGTAATGCCCCAAACCTAGTTATCTAGAGTCGGCGCATTATTACAGAACATTGTAATGATCACAAAAGATCAAGTCTCGAAAGACCGATTATTTTAGTATCCTTGGAAACACTAGATATATTCATAAGTCTGACATTACATCATAAAGTAAAACAAAACTACAAAAACATATTGTCTTCATATCCCATCATACTATCCCTAAAGGGTATTCATAAAATACTTCTTCACATCCTGGAAAAATTAAAACATTGAAAGAGGTGAGCTCAGATGCTCAGTAAGGATAAAAAAATAGCAGAAACTTTCATAAATAAACATGAACATTTAAGGCAATATATAACTAAAACAAAAGACTTTTAAACTTGAACTTCAACATAATATAGAAAAAGTAAAATTAAATAATCCCATTTACTTATTCACATTGATATTCTACTAGTCGAATAATCACATGAAATATCAATAACCAGATTTATAATGATAGAATGAATAATGCCAGACTATCATAACCACATAGTCAAGGCCTTGTGCCAAGACTACAAATAATATTTTGTCAAGGCCTTGTGCCAGGACACTAGTTTGTCTCATGATACCTACCGATGTATTGAGGATCTATAGCGGGCTCCACCCATCACATACTAAGTCCAATGCATTCCTTATATGAAAAGGTTTAAACATTTCATAAACCATAACATAATCGTATCACATAAAACATGCATAAAGGAAACATAACATTTACACATTTCAATCACAAGATATTAATACAACACATTGATATAATAAAATCATTTTCAATACCAAAATAAAATAAAATTAAAACTTGGTATTTATTTTTCATTTAAAAAATTTTATGGCTTGTAGAGGAAGCCAAAACTCAAATAATGGTCACGGCGGTAGAGATGTCGTTGTCACCGCATACGTACGACAAAAAACATTCTCTTTTGTCGTTTAGTAAAACGCTTCATATAAAATGATTCCTTTTGAATAAACGTAAAATTCAAAGGGGTTTATACACTGCATAAAATAATGTTGTGTATAAAACAAAATATGCCTCAATGAAAGGAGATTGAGACGAAGTCCCTTACCTCGTGTCCGACTTGACTTGATCGTTCTTTAACCTCCTAAATAATAAACTAGAGTTAATTTATAATTTCTTAAGAACATTTTTCAAGTTCATTATTCCTTTTATATCACTTATTACCATGTTATGAAAATTATGTAATTATTTAAGTTAATAACGGTCATTTTGTCGATCTTTGGTACTTGAGTGAAAAATAAAATTCTTATAATTACAAGTTTTTCATGTGGTAAAATATCCATTATACCCAGAATTATATTCATGATGTAGATATCATATATATCATATATATCCAGTATATACATTCATTTATAATATTACAAAACATTTAGAGGTAAGAAATGTAATGCACCGTTCATGGAGACGGTAAGCCGTACGTACGCATGAACGCTACTTTCATTTCTATTTCGTATTTAATGGAATGAATTAATAATGATATAAAGGTATTTTATAATTACAGTATAATATCATATATAAAATCATTTAATACATCCTTTATACATCCCACATATGGCATTAACGATTCAAATAACTTTGAGGGGGCGGTAGTCCACACTTCCTAAAATGAAATTATCGCGTTTACCCATAATGGAAATAATAAAGGTATGACATAAATGAAAAATAAATAAGAATAAGGAAAACATAAACATAATATATATCATATATAAATATATTTACATCTTAATGGCCACCATGATATGTGTTAAAAGAAGATTTAAAAATCATCGTTTCATGAGGCAGTAATTCCCCCCCCCCCACAAAAACAGTATGTTCATTAACCATTAGACGAAGGTGTGTGTAAGTATAAATCAAATAATTCTCAAAAAAAACATCCTAGTATATTTAATATAATTTTTTGTTACAAAATAAAGGAATAAAAATATTTTAAGGGGTTGGATAAGAAAAATAAAACAAAAGAACATAAGAGAAGACATTACCTTAAAATCGGGTAACTCTTTTTGATTTGAGCTAAAGGCTTCCTTGGGAAGACTCATACCCAAAGTGAGGCTTTAGGAGTAAGATAGGGAAGTTTATAGAGTATTTGGGCAGAGTTTGGCTGAGCCAAATGGCTTTGATGGTGTGAATAAGGTGGTAGAAATGGGGGCCTTTTATAAGAGGAGAGGAGGGGCACTCTTGGAAAGTTATGAAATGTTACATTATTATGAAATTATTTATGGATTTTAAAGGTCCCAAAATGATATATTTCGATGATAAATTGATAATTGTTCGAAATAAACCCATATAATAGGTTTTAGACAAGTTCAAGTCTTGAATTTTACCTTATCTTTTCATTTTATTTAAATTGTCAATTAATGAGGTAATCGTTGCATCATCATGGTGTCATAAATAAATTTATTTATTTAATGCCTAAAAATTTTAAAAAAAATTACCATGATGTAGGAAATATTTTTAGCTTTAAAATTAATATTTATTGTTGAATATTCAACTTATATAACCCCATGTAATAATTGTTTTAGTAAAACAACACATGTTTGTGACACTTTTATTTTTACTTTAAATAAAAAATTATTAATGTCATTTTCTTACCCAAGTGGCTACATGGGGTCCCCAAGTTGACCCATGGATTTTCTTGGTCGTCCATGACTCATACAATAATGTTAGGACAAGTTTAAAGGTAATTTCATATTATTATGACATTATATTTACCTTAAATTATACTAATTACCTTTAATCGCGATTAATAAAACATAAAAGTTACTATTAACCAAAAATTATTTTATTCTCATTGAACCACATTTTACTTAATAATGAAAACCATTTATGTTGGAATGTTTAAATTAAATTCACAGAAGTGGTAAAGTTTCATTTAAAAGAAAAATTAGTTTTTTAACTACCACTTAGTGGTTTCACAATTCATCAAAAATTGATGTTTCTCAGAACAATACCAAAAATTCACCCTAAGATATAATTGATATTCCGAATTCAAAAATGATGTATATTTTAAAAAATTCCAAAAATATAAGTTTTATTAATTAATTTTATAATTAATTCCCATTTTCAAAACAAATAGCGTGTTTTTAAGAAACAATATCAATCAAAAGATTGACAATTGTTTATATCAAATTTCAAGGTGAAATTAATTCTAATGACCACCATTGGATAAAATGGTAAAATTATATTATAATTATAATTTAAAACCACTCAATAGTATAATTTATCACTATGAATTATTTTTATTAAAAATGTTGTTTTTAATTATTTTTCACTATTTATCAAAAATTGGAAGTTCTCGGAAAAATACCAAAAATTCAACATAGGCTAATTTCGATATTCTGAATCCAAAAATGAAGTCCATTCTGAAATATAAAATTTATATAATTCAAAAAGTGGGTATTACTATCCATAATGGCTACTTTTATTTGTCGCGGTGTGTTAGAATCTCGAATTTGCGTACAATGTAAGCTGTTGCATTATTGAAAGAGAAGCATATCGTGGAAGCTTGGGGTGTTAAAAAAAAGTTTATTATGTCTTATTTATAAGTTTAAATGATATTTTTATCACTATAATATGTCTTGGTGAGAAATTTTATGTATCAACTATTGTTTAAATGATCTTATGAAATCTTCCTGATAAGTTAGATGCCCAAGTTTCATCTTTGTAAGATGGAAATTCTAAAACTCTATCTTTGGATGATCTTCACAAAACTCTTATTAATTATGAAATTATAATAGGGAGGGTTGTGAAAAGTAAAGAAAATGTTGATCAATAAATGGCCTTCAAGACTTAGTTTAAGGGAAAACAAAGTTAAATATGTTAAAAAAGAATCAAGTGATTCAGAAGCATAGGAAGAAGCTGAGGATTTCAACACAATAGTTTCCCTACTTTCTATAAAATACAATAAGGGAAAATTAAAAATTAAAACCCTCAAATGATGGAATTGTGGCTGGAAAGGACATTTTGTACAAAATTATCCAATGAATAATGTTGATGAGTTTGATTCCGATGAATATGATGATAAATATTAGAACAAAAAGTGGAAAAAACGTAATGATTTCTTTCCTTATGACAAGAATAAGAAAATTTATCTAAAAAGAACAAATAAAGATGATTCCTTATTAAGATATGAATGTGATCATCGAATCAAATTTATTTCTCAATTCAGAAATGGAATTGATTCGTCTAGTAATAATGATGATTATAATGAGATGATAAAAATAGAATGGATTGTCAAAATAAATTTAGAGAATTAACTTGAAAAAAATACTCATCTCAAGAGATAAATAAAGAATTTATAGAAATATTATAAATACATAACTCTTGAGAATGTTGATCTTGATAGAAAACTAGAAAAGTTTAAATAAAATTCAACTAGAAATAAGAATCTCAACAGGCTAGAATCTATACTTTTTGAGGAAAGTAAACAAAATAAGTTGAATATAGTTGAATCTGAAATATCATATATTTTATGGAAATTAAGTTTGATGAGAAAGAAGAAGATTTTTTAGAAACATAATCAATTTTTATTATCGCGCAAAGAGATATAATAAGGATGGGAGAAAACATCACAAAAGTAGTTAATGTTAATGGTGAAAGTTGTAGATAAGTTCAAAATAATGGTTCACAAAAGTAGGTTGGTGAGAAAAAAATATTTCGCTAATAAATATATGGATTCCTTATGAAAGATTACTCTTGAGAAAAGTGTTCCACAATTTTTGAATAAGTAGAAAAAACAATTTTTTATGAAATTTCACTATCAGTCCGAAAGATCAAGATTCATAGGTTACTGTTAGTGTTGTGGAATTTTTGGACACAATGATTATTCATTATAGTACAACATGTCTCTACTAGAAAATAGGTATTAATAAAGTGGGGTATTTAATGATAAAAATATATAAAATTTTCCTCAAAATTACATGGAACTAAAAAGGGAAGTTCAAATGATAAAAAAAATCTATGCATGTTATGAAAGTAGAGAAAAGTAAACATGCTAAATATGAAAAAGGGTGATTAGTTATTTTTCGAGAAAAGGTTGAAATATATATAAATCTATAGGATAAAAAATTAATTGAATTAAAGGGAATGAAAAAGGTTTCTAAATATGTTAGAAAATTTGATAAAAATATATCAAAATATTCTATGTTAAAAATTTAGAAAAGATGCAAGAGATGTGAGAATGAAATGAATGTTACTAAAATTTGTTTAACTATCCTACCAAAACAAGAATATGGAATGAAATAGTTATTACAAAATCATTTTAATGAAAATAGTTACTAGATAAGAAAATAATGTTGACTTCTTTATCATAAGAATCTGTTGATGAAAATACAGTTGTTAAAAATTAAAATAAGGGTGAATATGAAGATGAATACATATCTAATTAAAAATTGAAGAAAAAGATGAAGAAAAAATATTGAGAGAGGAATCTCAATATGAATGTTACTTTTTATAAAATATTTGGTTCCTCATTAATCCCAAAATATTTTTTTTTTTAATAATTTATAGTGAATTTAAGAAGTTTAAGTAAGGAAGTTGATCTTCTTGAGTCTCTTACTCTTCTTGCAAAGATAATACAATGAGGACATGAAAAGTTTTTTTAAGTTTTGTTTATTTAACTGAACATTAAAAAAAATTATATGGGTGAAGGGTTCTTTTATCTTAAAAAAATCTATTCAATATTTTACTAGAAATGAGAATGTTGAAAGAAACATGAAAAGGGTAATATATGAAAGTTTTGAAATGGAAGACACTAAAGACCATGATTATTCATTCTTTTTTTCTACATTGGGTTCACCCATGTAGGCTTAGAGTTGTTTGGTTAATGGATCCTTTTTAAGAAACTCATGTGATAATTATGTTCTCTTGAAAAATTGGTTCAATATTTATATATGATAAGTTCCAACCCTTATAAATGAGGTCAATTTTCAATAACGGGGAAAAATTTCATGATTGTCCATTTGAAGTTGATTGAAAATAAGGGAGAGATAAATGGAAAGTGAGATCAATAAGAAATAAGGGGAGAAAGAACTTCATAGGTAGAAAAAAGTTAGAAAAGAAAACAAAAAGTAGTATCGATTTTGAAATGTTTGAAGTGGGTTTTGAAAATAAACCAAAAGGGGAGATTGTTGGGCCCCAATTTTTTTTGGTTGAATTTTTTTCCAATATATAAATATGTTAATTATGTTGAAGAATGAAATTATCCTGATAAGGTAATGGAAAAATGGATTTAAGAAAGGTAATGATTGTGATGTTTTCAATCAGATCCAGAACTATTAGCATGAAAATAAAATCCATGTTATCAGATATAGAACATAGACACGAGTCATTGAATATGATCCATATGATCAGGATAATGATAGAAATTTATAAGCTCTTAGAAGTAATATTCAGTCTTGAATGAATGTGGTGATCTAATGAGGAATTTTTCCAGAGCTAGAATAGCTCTGATGTAAACCTGAAGATGATTTTTGATTTTATAATTCAAAAAAATCATAAGTTGTCTAGAGAACTTGTGATGCATGCCTTATGAAAGAAAATGGGAGATCATGTTCAACCTATCATATTGAAGATTGGTTTTAATGTAATATATTTATTGAAGTATGATAAGTTATGATACTACCAAATAAAAGTCAGATATTGGTGATGAAAATCTTAAATGTTCTCAAATTCATGAAGAATTCATGATTACAAGATGATTTTTGTAGAAGAAGAAAGTTTTTGGAAGAGAGGAAAATACGATGTGATTTATTCTCTCTACTTATCATCAATGTGAAGAACACTAGACACAGAAGTATTAAGATCATCAATATGAGAATCATTAGTGTGACAATATCAGAAGTCTATAAGGTTGATCTTGCTAAAGTAATGAATTCACTTCATACACTGGTCTATCAGAAGAAGTATGCAACTGATCCATCATAATGGATTCTGACACCGAATTATTTTATCAATTGTTGGTATCTTTAGGAAATCAGATAAAAAGTTCTATCAGAGGCATAATTTTTGTGAAAGTTTTAATTGTATTTAAATTCGATTAAGAAAAATAAGAAGTGATAGTTTGTTCTCTTATAAACGGGTCAAGATAAAAGAAAAAAAGTAAATATTGACTCTCAAGAAGATGTAGTGACTATTTTAATTGATATGACATTGATCCAACATAGGAAGAAAGATATCGATCCATAATACCGGCACCAATATATTAATTGGACACAAGATCATTATTCTGAAGAATTATGGAAAAGAAGAAATACCTTGAAGACATTTCAGATATAAATAGTTGATATAGAGAATCAACATGATAATACTTTTAGTGTTTACCAGAGGTCATTATAATGGGCCATGTTTAGAATTTCCTGCATTTTAATCAAAATGAAAAATCATAATGAAGAATCATAATGAATAATAATAATGAACAATCATTATAAAGTAATGTTTGTAAAATTGAATAATTCTGAAGCTTTGAGAAGATCTAAGAAGTATTATGAAGCTTCTATGGGGTCAAATATTGATCTGAGATTTAAGGAGAATTGATGATTTGGAGAGTTTGGTGGGGCAAGAAATATTTTCATAATCATTCCCAAACCATATCTAGCATTCCTATTAAAGGAGCTCAAAATTCATTTGTAATTATTTACAAATGCTTATATATGTTCATTTATGATTGAGATCCAATAATTGTGGAATATGTATTGAGTTTCCCAATAGAATTTGTTTTCAAAGTTTATGTTAAGAAAGTTATATCATATCTAATCAATTAGAGTGATGTTCAATATGATCAATGGAGCTTGTTCCAATGGATGACACTTCATCGGAGCAAGCCCACCGGAGTAAGCCGATCAGAGTGACATCCATCAGGACAAGGTTCATCAGATTATGTTCCCTTGGATACCAGAAGTGTGATTTTTAAATTGAGTTTCTAATCAGCTGAAAAGGGAATATAACATGAATAATTAGACCAGACTGACCCTCAAGTAGAGCCTATCAGACAGAGGTTACCATAATGAGTAAGATCAAATTGAATCTACTAAGAAAGATTTTGTGACTGATTTTATGGATGATGTTTAGAGACCAACATGTTCCTTATAGAATTTTTGAATTTATTAAAGATTGTATGTAGGTAAAGTTTTATACATATTAATTGATAAGGAAGTGAAGGCTTTTTGAATTTTATTTAAAAAGAAGAAGGAAAGTGAATCCTGTAACTATAAATATATACCAATTACTAAAAAGGATTTTTTGTGGGAAGTGGATACAGAAATGAATGGTTGGGGGTATAACCAAATATGGAAATAAAGTTTCTTCTGGGATTGTAGAATAGTTAACTTCTTGTACCTTTTTATAATGGGAATTAGATAGTGAAAGAATCCATGTTGGTGGGACTATCAAACATTGAATGGAATACCACTTTATATGAAACCTTGTAAATATCATGTGTTCTTCTATTTTTATATTTTTTGAATACAAAAGGTGAGGTTTTGAGTCATATTTGAGTGAATATTAACTTTAACATGTTTTAGAGGTTAAAAATGATTTTTTTAAGGATTTAAAGAAACTTTATTATAAAATAAAAATGAACAAAGGACCCCCCCCCCCCCCCTCATTGGTTTCTATCTTGGATGGATACTAACAAATGAACCCATAAACAACCTATGATACACTAACCAACATAAAAACAATGACCATAAAAAAAAGTGACCTACATCCCTCTATTTTTTCCATAGAGGATAGAAATATAAGAAGAACAATGAATAAGATAAGAAATATCACCTTAAATTGAAATTAAATCTCCAAATGAAGCAAGATATTAAGGTACAATCATAATGGTCTAGAACCACAAATAAATTCTCCCATATTGACATAGGGTTTTAGGGGAAGAATAAATAGAATGAAATTTTGGGTAACCCCATATTATTAATAAAAATCTAGAAAAATAGAATCATGACATGAAATGTGGTATCACGATCTATAGATGGCCATATTCAAGAATCATGGTGTAAATCTCCCCATGATTCCCCTTTTCCTCAGGATAAAAAAATTTCAATCAATTATAACAAGGAGGTTCAAGGTGTAATGATATATTTCATACCAAAATGCTCAAACTCAAGGAATCTTGGTGTGATATCAAAACTTCCCCCTAAAACCTAATCAACCCTAGAAAAATTTCATGGAACAACACAGTCATCGGGGTTCAAAATACACAAATATCAAAAACAAAGGAATTTTATTAGCAAGCAGTACACATTATCATGACCATAAAAATAATAAAATGGATCCTACATAAGATTAACGAAAAATCCATTAAAATGAAATGGGAGATGCTATAACACAATAAAATTACCCTCCTCATCCTGAGAGATACCAAAATCCAATGGCCAAGACCCCACCCTACAACATCATCATTCAAGCTATAACCTCACTCCCCATGGAATGACACACTATACACATCCAACCTCTCTCCATGAGCTAATAACTAGTGGTGTAACCAAATTGGTCACAACATGACCCATACTGATAATTGAAAATTCTTCAAAATAACATATTCTATCCCACTTGACTACCTACAAAAAATCCATGACACCTTTAACACCTTAAAGAAAATGTAGTGATTCTAGAAAAACCTGGGTCTCTACATTAGATATGTCTCAAATGATTCTCATCATCAATGATATAAACTAAAACTAGAAAGAAAAAACCCAATCACCACAACCAGCACCCCATGATTTAAAACTCAAATAAGAATAGTGTTATCATAATAAGCACAATCAAAAACCATTTTAAAATAAGAAGAAAAAAATCAATCATATATTCTTCATAGAACACCATAAACATCCCAACATGAATAAATCATCAAATAGATTAGGATATTGAGCATTAATTTGTAAATAACATTCCCACTTACATTCCTTAAAACCACTTAGCCTCCACACAAGACTCAGAACAATGGAAAAACATGTCCACACAATACCCTCTCCTGATTGTCTTAAATTTCAATTGGATACTCTATGAACATAGTATCATCCTCGATATCTAAATAAACCTAATCAATATAATGAGGGCTATATTATTGATCATAAAGAAGGGAAAACTATGAATCTAATCTATCTATGGAATAAGCATCAACCAATACACTACCTCACTAACATTTTAGAACACATCAAAATGTTCAATGAATTGAAGAGGAATCATATCCCCACAACCAAAACTATACTACCCATGATGAGGAGAAAACATAAAAAAAATATTATCTTTAAATCTATACTCAAAAGTTCTCCTCCCATGATCTTTAGGATACTTATGATGGCATTCAGAAACCCTCATTCACTCATGAATCATATACATTCTCCATCACACTCTACAAATATTCTGTCCCATGAATCGTTGAAGGCCCTTACACACACATGGTAAAATGGGGATCATTATTAGAGATGACCACCCTCAAAATATCATGAATTAGAAAATAATTCTCTATATAAAACCTTAATAAATAATCTTCTACACATAACTCCTTGATTTTCAAGAAGTGGGATGGCTTTTTCAATCAATCCAAAACCACCTAGCGTTCATCACATCTCCCTAATTTCAAGGAAAACTAGTAATTAAAACCATATATATGACCTATAAAATAAAATTAGTAACTTCAAATGGATTAAAAAACCACCAGGTACATCATACTCAAATAACATGTTCAAACAAACTAAATCTTGAGAATCATAACCTGATACTGAACACTTGATCCCTGACTACCAAAATCGTGTCCTCAATACATGATACTTCTTGGTTATATTAGGATGAACCACAAAAAATGATCTATTTAAATCATGGGGAACCACATCACACCCTAGTAATGGAACCAAGTTCATCCCCTAACATAATACATAATGTTGATCATCCTCATACCATCTCCCATTTAGATCATTATAGGAAACAAAATCCCCCCAAATCTCCACCTCATGATTTCCCAGCTGATATTCATTTACTTATTACATGATTTCCACATAGTAATTTAATAAAGAAATACCCTACCTCTAACATTTATTATATCAATATTCATCACTGAAAAATCCTCTATTTTTCTTTATGAATATTTAAACACAAAAATGTAATCACTAAAACTATTCAATGCATCAATTATAAAATTTAGTTTGTCTAGTTTATAAGATATTTTGATGAAATAATCCTGAAATAAAATCCATTATCACTATCATAGATTAAAATAATACTGATACAAGATATATCTCACTATTTTAATTCATGAAAATAGGTACTAGTCTGTCCATATAAAGGCCTTATAATTTTTTGTAAAGGGTGTGAAATGAGTTTTAATATGATAAAAATAAAGAAAATTATTCCTATAATAACATGTAAGGAAATGAAAAATATGAAACAATATAATATTCATAGATACTATATTAGAAACAACCAACTATATCTATAAAATATCTATGAAAACTCCCCACTCAGAAAAAAATATTCCATATGAAATTTACCTCTCTCACCCAAGACATACACTTAAATAGATTACCAAAGAGCTGATTATATTGAAGAACTCTCAAAATATATCTCAAATAGATAGAATAATCATCATATAACCATTAATATATCATTATTTCATCAAAAAATGTTTCCAAAATTTTCCTTGAAACTCAAAAAATAAATATTTCATCTATCCCATGAATTTATAAGGTTCATTCATGATTCTAAAAGGAATTAATAGGAAATCAATGTTTCTATAAAGCATATAAAGGTAACATTTAGAATATTCATATTTCTCCCTCATATGATGATACCTATACTACAAATCTATCTTATAGAACCATCTTGATCCCTAAAAAATATAAAAATAAATCATCAATATATAAGGGGGGTACCAATTCTTTACTATAATCTAATTATTATGAAGTTCAAATATGCACAACTACATGCTGTCATCCACCTTCTTTAAAATAAATACTATATCTCTTTAAAGATACACATTAGGCCAAATAAAACCATTTTTCATAAGATCATAAAATTGAATATTTAACTTCCATATCTCATAATGTTTTATCCTTGATGGGGAAAGTGATATTAGAGACACACCATATTGCACCTCAATCCCATTCTCGATATCATATTGAGGGGGTAGAATCATATACATTTTAGAAAATAAATATAGAAACTATTTTGTAACCTTAGGGAACCCAATGGATGATACTATTATAGTATTAATACCAACTCATCTAATATGGAAGAAAATGGATCCATATTCCTTTCTTCCATCTGATGATCTTGGTCACCAACAAACACGACCCACTCACCTTCAGCATAAAAAAATTGTCTCCAAAAGTATTCAAAAATATTTTATAATAATATAACTAATCCAAAAATGAAATCTTATAAAAGTATATGAAAACATAATAAATATCTAAATAACTTATTCATCCCTAAAACTACATCACATTCAATATACACATCATACAAGCTATCATGACCACCTAATAGTGTATTCAATACCAATGTAACTAAAAATATTTACACCTTAAGTTTAAAGTATCTAATTAGAATATTTGTAAAAAAGGGGTGCATGTTTCCAAACAAATATATCATGTACTAGGGTAGATGAAAAATATATGGTACCTCATACAACATCTATTCCATATAATTCTTGAAACTTTATGATATGAATCGTACCAAACCCTAATCCTATAATTTACATTTTCTGATGATATCCACAACTACGACCACACTTATCCTTGTGTCCCTAAGTATTAGGACCATAAGGGGTTTTTCATATTCTTTTAATTCCTTCTATTTTTTATCCAATACCTTGGTCACCCTACTATTGTAGCTAAAATGGCCTCTACTTAAATTATCGCAAGGGTTATACCAATAACAATCCATTAGATTCATGATTACTACTCGGGAAGGTTGTATATTATATATTATATTGATAATTACATAAATACTAAAACCCTGTTTGAAATCCAAATTAAGGACTATAAACTTATATTTCTGGTGAAATGAGACAAGAAAAGGTGAGATCGACTCTTTACTAGACAACACATTGACTGATTGGAAAACGAGGAATATCTATCTATATCCCTTCACCTTGAGAAATCCTAATTAATTCCTAGTCTATAATATTCCGTCCATGTATGCATATTATATATCTCATATGCCTTTAACATTAATATATTATACATAAACAATGTAAATGGGGTAACCTTGTACTCTATGTTTTTATGAAATGACACCTCTAAATGCTTTACTCTAGCCTCTTCATCTTGTAAAAGTTCATAATCATAAAAGTAGAGTACCAATAAATAAATACCAAAGTATTTTATGATAGATATCCCCTGATAGAGATAAATTAACTCACACCACCACACCACCTCCGTAGTTAAAAAATGATATTGGCCTAAAATTGATCGTTGATATTTTACCACAATACTTTTGAATCCCCAGGATCACTATGAAACAAGGCACACCATTGATGGGTGGTTCAAAATAATAAACAAATATTTAATATAATCTAATTCTTCTTCTTAGAAAATATCAGTTTGAAGTTGGTCTCTAACGTCTACAATTATCTCACAGTCTCATGATCAGAGAGAAAGTGTTCATACTTTTGTAGTCTCTATCACTAAAACTAATATAGCATCTTCCTTCAAGAATTATCCTCATCAACCTCAAAAATATCACAATATAATTGAGTATCATGTTGTACATCATTTGCCTAAAAATTATGAGGAGTCAAAATGTGATCCACCTATACAAGGATAAAATAACATTGAGGGAATTTTTTCCTAAGAACCCCAGTTTTGGAATCTATTTTGGAACCTCACATGCCGAAAAAGGTCAGCAGTTATATAGCTTCAAAGTACCCAATTATAGCATCTAGATAGGGAAATAAAATCAAATTTCTTGTTTTTAATGAACATTATATTCTATATATGTTTTGTAACACACATAAATGAAATAATTAAAGCACTCAAAAAAATAACACAATGGATTCACATGGTTCAAAAATAAATTCTAATCCATATGAGAAACATTTATTCTATTAATCACTAACAGAATAGAATGATTAAAATATTGAGATATCCAATAATTGATCTCATTTTTAATATTTATAGACTATTCTATCTAGTATATATGGTGACACTACCATCACATCTATATGGGATACCATAAATCTACTTTAAGACACAAATTTCTACACCACATCAACATTAAAATCCATGAATAAAGGAAAGATAAATAAAAATAATTATATTTAATAATTTATTAAATATTCATAGACAATATAAATTACCAATAAATCTTAAGAAATCCCATTATATTTAATTGTATATGATTCAGGGATCCTTTCACCCTTCATCCAGATCAGGTAGTTGTACTTCTACAACAACTTCTTTTTGATCTTATGATTCTAGATCTCCCTTGGATTTATTAAACATGACTCCATATGGTTTCAGAAAATAACATATAGAAAAAAAAAATTCAAAAGGTATAATTCCTTTTCCAAAAAAACACTTATCATAGAAAACTAACAATCTACGTCTTAAGAATTTTTTTTCCTACATTTACTACCAATTAAATGGATCATTTGGGTATTTTCATCATCCTCTCGTCCTTTCTTCCATAGAAACAATCAACGAGTCTCCACTCCTTCTCCTGGGTGACCCAAGTCCCATTGAGGAATAAAACTACCTCATAATTTCCCAGACAATGAACATTGTTATAGAATCTCCTAAATTTCAACTTACTTCTATCTTTAATAGCTCAAACACTATTTCCTCTATGAGATTCTAGAAAAATTGATATTTCAGAAAAATGAATTTTAACCATTAGTGAAAAACATTATTCTTAGATGATGAACTGAACTGTAAAGAACCGTAAATTTCAAGGAAATTTTTTTTCTTAAATTCATTGGGATTTTATGAGTACGCAATTTCTCACAGCACCTGATTCTGAGGCCCGGTGTGTCCGGAATCAATTTCCTAAGTTTAAATTAGGTATGTTCAGTGAACGAATGAGCGGGTTTTTCTATCTTTTGAACTGGTGCTCAGAATCAAAATCTGTGGGCACTGATGAAACCACAGTGGCGATAATTGCTTACGAGGACCTTTACCAAAGGTGCATTTGCTCGGGAGGATTTGTTAAATTTTGGGGTTTAAGTGAGAAGTAAATAAAATTGTGTACAATTTTATTTTTATTATCAATGGAAGTTAAACTCTCTCATGGGAAGTTGTTGGTGGGGCCCACTACCACCCAATATCCCATGTCTCATTATGAGGGATGTGGGGCCCACATGAGCCCCCATCTTATCACATTCCATAACCCTTAACCCCTTTAAACTCCCATGACAAATACATGGAAACTCCCCATTAATTTTTGGGTATCCATTAATTATGTAACTCATCTTAACTTGGTTTAACTTCCCCATTAATTGGGTGACTTCTCCTCTCCTCACATTTAATTAATGCCAACACACACTAATTTAATTAATTGAATCTCTTTAATTAATTTAATTATGTGTTTGAATTTTGGAAGTTTGAAATGCTTGGAAAAATAATTAAAGAAAGGGAGGCCTTATTTTATTTTGTTGGCTTGTTGTGAGAGGATTTTGGAGAGAAATCTAAGTTCCTTGAATAACTTCATCATAGTTTTTGAATAATTCCAAGACTACAATGAAGAACATTGACTCGGCGGTTTCGATTTTCTCCATCCTCTTCTTCCTTTGCAACAAGGGAGGAGACGCTGATAATGACGGAAACGATGCCAACATCTGCGACGCTTGACAACTGCAAACTTCCTTCGAGTTAGGGGTGTGTTTTGATTGAGAAACGTTGTTTTTCCTTCCTTGTTGTTGTGTCTTATAAAACCACTTGATATCAGACTAATGTGTAAGGAACCAGACCAAACTAACATGGTCTGATTCCTCCGTTGTTCTTGTTGTTTTATGGTGTTCTCTTACCATTCTTTGAGCGGTGAATCAAGTCATGTTTTCGAAGCCAATAGGAGGCCCAAAAACATTGAAAAAGGCCTCATAGCATTGGGGAGACCTAGAAGTGGATGTTTTGTAGAAAGCGAATCATCAGAATGAATAACAAACACCTCGGGAGGCGTGTTGTCAAGAGCCGTCATTTTCTGGAAAATTCCAGAATACACGGCGTGTCCTCCAGAAGCACACGCCATGTAGTACAAGCGTACTATGGCTTCCCTTTTGGATGTTATAAAAGTAGTACACAGCGTGTGACTCTAGACACATGGCGTGTACTATCCACACTGTTTTACAGAGGAGACTTTGATGGACATTGCGTGTATTCAGGGAAAATACACGGACACAGATAGCAATACACGACCAAGTAACATGGCGTGTATTCTCTTCATATAAAGGTAGAAGAATCTCCGCAAGTCTCGGCGTGTAAACTGGGAGATACACATACATGGGCAGAACCACACGGCCAAGATTCATGGAGTGTACTACATTTACCATGGCATAAGCGGCTTCGTGATGACTCGGCGTGTATTTCAGAAATACACGGACATGGGGTGGAGTACATGGGCATGTAATCCACCACACGGTCAGGCATCGCCAACGTACATGGAACCGACCCTAGAGGTTTAGACATAGTGTGTAACCATACTACATTATGTGTACTTACTTATCAACACGACCAGCCCTGCGACACGGGCCGTATCACACGGGCAGTACCCGGTGTCTGATGAGAGGGCGTATATCTCTTACCCACACGCTGTTTACTTTAGGAAAATGGCTTAGTCATCTTGTTCTCTATGACTTGGGTACGTTTTTCTTGGTTTTAACCCTATGACATGGAATGGAACTACAAGATACATTAACTCTGGTCTTCATGACAGTTGATGTATCAATCTTTGACTCGAGGAGCGGACCCTCCGGAAATCGAGTGTGCTGTGTGTGGGAACCCTAGAGCTGGTTGTGACTGCGACGACGAAGGAAACTGTACATGGATCCTATTTTGGTTTGGCAGTGAGGAAGACCATACTTGGATCCTACATTGGTTCGGCAGCGAGGACGACTGTACTTGGATCCTCCGTGGGTTCGGCAGTGATGATGACTGTACTTGGATCCTACGTGGGTTCGGCAGCAACGACTTCTGTACTTGGATCCTACATGGGTTTGGTAGAGGATATGATTCAGAGGCTACATCTAATCATCTCCACTCCTCTTCGTTAGTATTATACCTGTGTGAGATGATTCTTGACTTTCAATCATTATCTTTGATATGATTGACTTACTATCCTATGTGGATTTGGTTGTGCTTTTCTGTGTGGATTGTGTTGTACTTTCCTGTGTGGACTGGGTTGAACTTGGGCTCATGATTTGGAGCAGAACTGGAATTTATGACTTAGGTATATGTATGGGAATATACCTAAGTATAATTGGTTGATACTTCGTGATTGTATCTTTCCTTTGTGATTTATCCTTCGTGGATTCTGGGAGACCTTCGGGGGTCTCGGGGTCCCTACTGAGAATCGTATACTCAACCCTGCACGAGCTATGACTGCACTACATTGTGTTCATTGCAGACGATGGAAAACATTGATCGTGGTTGAGTCTTGTAGAGAGGGATGGTACCCAGAGGTGGACTATCAGGCGGAACGTACACGGTGTGGACGGACGGATTTGAGTAGCATAGAAGATCATTTTTACCCACCCTTCAGGTGGGGTTTCCGGAGGACAACATGGTGGTTGCTGCTTTACTTTTCAGCTATTGTACATTCTTTTCACAGTTGTATTGTACTATCAGTTGGGTTTGTATATTATCTCATTTACTTTCCAGCACTTACTTTTGTACTCAGTTTACTTAGTGTTTACTTCAGATTCCATAATCTATGGTGTTTGTTTTCTTATAAAAAGGCAATGTCTTCCCTTTTATCGGGATTTACACCTTTGGTTCTAGTCACCTGCCACTGGCCTATGGAAGGAGGGCTTGGGGTAGTCATGGCACGGGCCCCGAGGATAGGTCCTGAAAAATTGGTATCAGAGGGGAGTCGGTTCTACCATAGAACTCAGGACTCTGATAATTTCTTCTGTGTGAAGAAATAGTGTTTAGGGTATTGAGTATGGTTATCATTACAGTGAGTCTACTGTTGTTGCGGTGGCTGACATATCCCTACACCAGGACCCTGACTTCTGACTTCCGACTCAATGCACGAAAACTTTGATTGCATGTGTGTTTCAATGTTTTATTTGTGATTACTTTGTGTCAGCTCACCAGTTATACTATATTAACTGTGGGTCACCTGTTTCTTTTTAGGATGGCCCCACGATGGCAGTCAACTAGGGTTCTGAGCTTTGTGCGAGATGGAATCCCACCGAGTGATGAGGCCTCGTTGCAAGGACCCATTACAGCGGAGGCACGGGCGGTACCTCTACCCGCCGTGCCATTGATGCCACCAGCCCCAGCAGTTGAGAGTGCACGTCACCTGTGTGTACTGGATGAGTTTTAGTGTCAGATACCGCCTAGGTTCTGTAGGGAGACGGACCCTCAGGCATCCGAGGATTGGCTGGAGGCTGTTGTTTGAGTCTTCAGATTAGTAGGGACACTAGCTGACCTCATGGTGATCCTTGCGGCGAGTCTCCTGAACACGGCAGTAGGTAGATGGTGGATCTTGATGCTCCAGGTGAATGATGAGGAATCTATCCTTTGGTCGTACTTCGAGAGCCTCTTCCCCTTGGAGTTCTTTCCAGCCACCCTCCATTCGGTGCACATTCAGGAGCTACTACAGCTGCGATAGGGCAACATGACAGTAGCCCAGTACTCTGCGTGATTTACTGATCTATCACTCTAGTCCACATACATGGTACGAGACCCATTCTTCTAGGACCAGACCATCGACCAGGGACGGAGGTATGAGATCAGGGCATCGATGATCTCCCTCAGCATTCGGACGCAGGCAGGAGTACTGGAGAGAGCTCTTCTTGTGGGGAGCTTTCTTGTTGTTTCTTCACCAGCAGTGAGACCCTCCGTAGGGTGGCACGTAGCGGAGTCTTCTATAGCTGGAAGTAGATAGATGTCGCAGAGGTCCAAGAAGACCTGACCATCAGGTGGATGACCTCAGGATACTGGTTTGGAGGTGCAGGGAACATGCAGCAGAGCCAGTCATTCGAGAGGCAGACAGTGCTATGCATGCGGCGGGCAAGGCCACATGGCTCGTGACTGCCCGACCCGCCATGCAGAGGAGTAGCAGACGGTTGAGGGACCACAAAAGAAGAGGCATAGGTTCGACCGTGGTGGTCTGTGGGGAGCAGGCGGACGAGGCAGAGGAGTTGGTTGAGCAGAGGGCAGTGGACGACACATTGAGGCTATACCACCACCACCATCAGGAGTTGCACCCCGACCACAGGGAGCTGGCGGGCAGAGGGAGGCTCAGCTTCAGGCAGTGTAGGCCTACGACCACGGCGCACCTGAGATGATTTGAGGTACTGTTTGTGTCTACTGCACCCTTACTGCAGTTCTTATAGACACAGGATCAAGTCATTCTTTCATTGTCGATGCACTTTTTCGGAGCTCAAAGATTCTGACGGAGCCGTTGGCTCGATCCTTACGGCTAGAGACTCCTACAAGAGTAGACTCGACAATTACGCACTGGTTCCAGCAGTGTGAGCTTACTCTAGGAGGCGAGAGCTTCATCTGGGATCTTCTTATAGTGGCGTCGAGGCCTTACAACGTCATCTTGGGCATGGATTGGTTATCTACGGTACATGCTCAAATCGACTGTATTAGGTGCAAGGTGCAATGTGTCCGCACTGATCGGAGTAGGTTCACCTTTACCAGTGAGAAGGGATCCTTTGCAGTATAGGATGGACTCACGTTGAAGAGAGGACAGCTGATCACCCATCAGTTGGCTAGTATCATCCTAGGAGCACTTGATGTGCGGAGTCATAGTTTTCCCATTGTGGTGGATCAGTATGCGGACGTTTTTCCAGAAAACATTCTAGGACTACCTCCTCACAGATCGGTAGACTTATATATTGAAATGTACCCTGGGACAGACCCGATATCTACTCCAGTATATCGGATGGCTCTTACTAAGCTTCGAGAGCTATGGGTATAGTTGGAGGACTTGCAGGGCAAGGGATTCATTCGACCAAGTGTTTTACGCTGGGCTTCCCCGATTTTGTTCGCCAAGAAGGTAAACGGGAGCTTGCGACTATGTGTCAACTACCGTCTCCTGAATCAGGTGACTGTGAAGAACAATTATCCCCTTCCTAGGATTGACTACCTCTTTGATCAGCTCAAGGGAGCACGCTGGTTCTCGAAGATAAACCTCAGGTCGGGCTATCATCAGCTCAGAGTTCGAGATGAGGATGTGCAGAAGACGGCTTTCAGGTTTTGGTATGACTACTATGGTTATGCCTTTCAGCGTAACCAATTCTCTAGAAGTGTTCATGAGTCTCATGAACAGGATCTTCCAGCCTTACCTCGATCGATTTGTTGTAGTCTTTATCGATGACATATTGATTTACTCGACTACTGAGGAGGAGCACGCCTACCACTTGCGGGTTGTATTGGACACACTCCGAGAGCACCAGCTATATGGTAAGCTCTCGAAGTGTCAGTTATGGATTCAAGAGGTCCACTTCTTGGGGAAAGTCATCTCTAAGGTGGGATTTGTGGTGGATCCTGTGAAGATCGAGGCAGTTCTAGCTTGGGAGCCACCCAGGAGCGTGACGGAGGTGCAGAGTTTCCTAGGTATGGCTGGGTACTATCGAAGATTTGTACCAGACTTGTCCATAGTGGGAACACCACTTTCATCTTTGACGAAGAAGGGGAAACCCTTTGTGTGGTCAGATAGATGTCAACAGAGCTTCCAATAGTTGAGACAGAGATAGACCAGTGCACCCATCATGAGGCTACCAGAGGAGGGTGTAGGGTATGTTGTTTACTGCGATGCATCAGGGACTGGACATAGGTGTGTCTTGATGCAAGAGCGGGTAGTGATCTCCAATGGTTCACGATAGTTGAGGCAGCATGAGCAGAACTACGCTACCCATGACCTGGAGTTAGTGGCAGTGGTCTTCACCTTGAAGATGTGGAAGCACTATCTGATGGGCGAGCGCTTTAAAGTTTACTCTGACAACCAGAGTCTTAGGTACATCTTCTCGCAGAAGGACCTGAACCTGATACAGTGGTGATGGCTCGAGTTCCTCCAGGACTATGACTTTGAGATAGTCTATACTCCTGGAAAAGGGAACGTAGTAGCTGATTCTCTCAGCAGGAGGTCGGGCATCCAGCTACTTGGAGAGGCGATGGAGCAGCTAGTCGCGTTGCATATATCCTTCATAGATAAAGATGGGAAAACCATTCTACAGTTTCTCACAGTCACTCCTCCACTACTTCAGTGGGTCAGAGAGTCACATTGTGGGGACATTGACTGTGGGACACGACGTGCACAGATATCCTCATGACAGGTTCCTGATGTATTTTCTGTAGGAGGAGAGCATATCTTCCTTTTCAGAGCATGTAACATGGTACCAGTTTCATTACAGGAGGAGGTGTTGAGAGAGTTTCACACTTCCACATTAGCGGTACATCCAGGAGTGTCGAAGATGTAACAGGATATCAGATGAGAGCACTGGTGGTCGGGTATGAAGAAGGTTGTGGCAGATTTCGTTTCACGATGCCTCACCTGCCAGTAGGTGAAGGTGGAGCACCAGGTACCAGTAGGCTTGGTACAACCCTTAGAGGTCCCGGAGTGGAATCGGGACGGGATATCTATGGATTTCGTGATGGGACTTCCATGTACTTCTAGAGGACACGACTCTATCTGGGTGATCGTCGACCAACTCACCAAGTTGGCCCACTTTCTACCTATCAGATAGCAGAGCTCGGTGGAGAGCTTGGGACACCTCTACATTTAGAATATTGTACGACTTCATGATGTGACATCTTCTATCGTCTCTGATCGAGATGCTCGTTTTACTTCTCGGATTTGGAAGGGGTTCAGGAGGCATTTGGGATGCAGCTACGCCTGAGCACCGCCTTTCACCATCAGAAGGATGGTCAGACGGAGAGGACCATTCAAACTCTCTAGGACAAGATCTGTGCTTGTGTCCTCGACTTTGGTTGCAGCTGGGAGGATCACCTACCTTTGGTGGAGTTTACGTACAACAACAGCTACCAATCCACCATTGGGATGGCACCATATGAGGCATTGTATGGCCGACCTTGCAGATCACCTCTGTGTTGGAAAGACCCTGGGGAGTCAGCACTTGTTGGACCGGAGATAGTCCAGGCCATGACGGAGAAGGTACAGATCATCCAGGAGCGGATGAGGACTGATTAGATCCGACAGAAGTCCTATGCTGACAGGAGGCGGAGACCACCAGAGTTCTAGGATGGAGACCATGTTTTCTTACGGGTCACACCTTGACGTGGATTACGGAGATTTGGCCAGGGCGGTAAGTTATCTCCATTCTTCATCGGACCATTCCAGGTTCTCAGCAGGATAGGCGAGGTTCCTTATTGCCTAGCTCTTCCAACTCAGTTACACAAAGTGCACGACATCTTGGTTGGCGCCAAAATATTTCACGAAATGAAGGGACGAAAAAAGAAGGCCCACACGCTGCCTCGCGAAGCACCCCGAGCATCGCGGTCCCGCAAAGCTCCGGAGGCAGTACATCTCCACGAACGAATTTGACGTTTGTGAGCGCACCGTGATGCTCTGGAGGAGGTACCTCTCTGCGAACGAATTTGACATTCGCGAGCCCGCCGCGAAGCACCGGAGTCGGTACCTCTTCATGAACGAATTTGACATTCGCGAGCGTGCCGCGAAGCCCCGGAGGCAGCGCGGGGGTACGGCTTCGCGGCACCCCTTGCCTATAAATACTGGGCTCCCCCTGAGTCTAGGGGACGGACAATCCGACCTTTCGTCTTCTCCTCTCCTGAATCGAGAAGCACCATTTTCCTCGGGAATCATGAGCTCCGCGAGGTACTTCTACTTCATGTGACACCTTCGCATTGTCTCGTTTTGAGCCCCTCTTCCGAGAGGGATGCCCTTCGCAAAGCTCAAGGGAATTCGTGAAGGAGGTAGATTCCCAAGGGAACCCGGGCAGCTGCGGAGCATTTATGCTTTGCGAAATACTCATCTTGTACTAGCGATTCCCATGCTAAGGCAGGGTATCTCTACATCGCGAAGCACACTGCTCCGCAGCACCTTGCTTCGTGAGGCACCTCCTCTTCGCAAGGCAGTGCTCCACGAATACTATTCCACTTCGCTAAGCACCCTCCACTCACACCTTTTCCCCATGCTATGGCCAAGGCACTCTGCTTCGTGAAGTACACTCCTTTGCTTGGAAATTCCCCTTCCCGTGTGACCCTCCAGGTATGCATGATGTGATTTCAAAGTCCCACGGACAATACCACTCGTAGCGTTGCTTTGCCTAATGTTTCTTCGCATAGACACGCTAAAGGATATTGCTTCTTCGCATAGCAACGCTAAGGTGGACCCCTCGATGTCTCGCTCTATGACTCCCCTTGACTACGGCCTTACTGGTACCTTCCCTCCCCCAAGGAGCAAAGGGTACCAGTTATGTAAGTCCTAGGGGTGTGGAGTGAACCCACCTCGTCTGAGCGGCAGGACGTTAAACTGCCAAGCACCACGTCCTCAACACATTACGTTAAACTGTGACACGACCTCATGCCTCGCACGAAGGGTCCCCACAGCTCCAACATTCTTTATGCCACTCGTCTCCACGGGAGTGGAATCACTCCCCCCACAAGGGATGATATCCTCCTTATTGGAGTGGCGTATGTTCTCAGGAGAAGGGCGACCCTAGTTCCCCAACGGATGGTTGCACCCCTGCATCTCCGTACTTCCCCATTACCAAGGTCAGGGGAGGGTGCGGTAGGGAACGAGGCACCTCCCATCATTGGTCCCAAATCCCTCTTTCGATGCGCTTTGCCGCACCTCGAGCCTCCATCCTAGAGTAAGTTCATAGCGGCACCCGGGCAGCTTCCTCACGTAAGCCCCATCCACTGTTGTGATCCCAATCAGCAGTAAGCCGTTGTGCTCCTATGTAGCGGTATGCCGTTGAAATCCTTTTCTATCGGTAAGCTGTTGTGACCCAATCCAGCGGTAAGTCGTTGTGACCCCATTTAGCGGTAAGTCATTCACATCCTTATCCAGCGGTAAGCCGTTCACACCCAATCCAGCGATAAGCCGTTGAAACCCCCAATTGGCGGTAAGACGTCATAAGAAGAACTACGTGGACTTTGATTCCCTGCCAGGGGATACGTAGGAAGACTCTTCAAGGCTCAATCCCAAAACTATTATTTTCCTCAGGGCTCCATCCTGGAGTAAGTCCCAACACTATTGGGCCGCCTAACGCATAAGCCCCTCTTCGCTTCTCACGTACGCACCCCTCGCGACGTGATCATCAGGTCCTTGCTACCTCTTGTTTCTCACACCGAACATGACTCATGTGGGCTTAGAGTAAGAATCGGCCATGGCAATACCCTCACCTGGCATGACGTTAAACTATATTCCCCCATCCAGCATGACATTAAACTGCACATCCATCATTTGAACTACGAGTTATTTGATCCATGTCAAGACATGGTACGTATGAAGCCTCCACGAGGTTCAAGCCCACCTGTCATCCAATTCACATCGAGTTCAACTTGCGTCCAACATGACGTTAAACTGCATTTCAGTCTGATGGAAAGCCGTTGTGACCACCCGAACTATGAGGACTTTGATCCATGTCAAGGAATGGTACGTAGGAATCCCCCCTGAGGTTCAAGCCCATACCCCTTTGGACCAAGGTCCCTTCTTCCTCACGCCAGTTCACCGACACCTACCATCCGAACTATGAGGACTTTGATCCATGTCAAGGCATGGTACGTAGGAAGCCTTCACGAGATTCAAGCCCACCACTAGTGGACCCCTGGGTCTACTTTCACGTCGGTTCGCAGATGAATTCCATCATTTGAACTACGAGGTCTTTGATCCATGTCAAGTCATGGTACGTAGGAAGCCTTCCTGAGGTTCAAGCCCACCGACCATCGGACCAAGGTCCACCTCCACGTCGGTTCGCCGACGAAGCCCCCTTTGAACTATGGGGTCTTTGATCCATGTCAAGGCACGGTACGTAGGAATCCTCTCATAGGTTCAATCCCACCACCTGTTGGTCACTTTGTCCTTCTTCACGTCGGTTCATCCACACCCGGAAAGCCTAGTGTGTAAGCCCCACACCATCTAGACCAAGGTCCACCTTCGCGTTGGTTCGCTGACTCATCGGACCAAGGCCCACCTTCACGTTGGTTCGATGATGAAATCCATCGGACCAAGTTCCACCTTCATGTCGGTTCACCGGCACCATCCCAAACTACGTGGACTTTGATTCCCTGCCACGGGGATACGTAGGAGGTCTCTTCGAGGCTCAAGCCCAACTTCACTGTTGCCCTTGCGATGGTCCCTTGCCATTCCCCCCTCCACTTCATTCATTCATCCATCATCCACCCTGATTCTCACCCGGACCATCATATCCCAGTGAGACCATGTCGGTCTGCTCCTCTTCACAGCCGCCCATGGGTTGGTCCCAGTATCGGCACCCCTTCAAGGGAAATTCCTCGATCTGATCTATTCCAGCTAATGCTCTGATCGGGCTGATCCGTCTCCGCTGGATGTTAAAATTGCGGCATACCATGTGCTAAACACAGGAAGCTGAGGAAAACCTCAGATATATGTCAATGGCATATAATTCCCCACGCTTGATGTGGGATGCCTCAGGCATCCACGCCCTCGAGAAGCCCTATGACAAGGGATAAAAGACAGAAATGCCAGTTCCCCAGCATCCAGACATGCTACTGATTCCTCGACGTGACTACTCCCCTGACTGAAGGTTGCTGCCCTGACCGGACCCTTTGGAATGTCCCGACAAAAGTAGTGTAATTAACCGGCGTCCATGGAAACATGGAACTGGGAAGAGTTTCACAAACAACGTATTAAGTCTATAAGGGAGACCCTGACTAGGTGATGAGTTCCGAGGAGGAATCCACGGAAGGAAGAACCAATATCCCATCATCCAGTTTTGATCAAGGAACAGACGTCCCTGAATAAGTAGTGAATGTCGCTCGCCTTTGGAAAGTGGGAATGCGGGGCAACAGTGCAGTGCGTCCTCCTCCGCAGACGGACGGATGCGCGCACCCCAGCGAAAGTGTCGAAAATATTCTTCCACGTATCTCATCTGAGGAGATATGTGCATGACCCGACACATATCATTGATCACAGGGAGCTAGACAACGATGACTGGGAAACTTTTGTAGAGGTCCCGGGGGAGATCGAGGATAGACAGGAGCAGGACCAACGTGGATGGTTGATTCCTATAGGGAACATCAGGTGTCAGCACATGAACCTCTAGGAGATCACATGGGAGTGGAAGTCTCAGATGCGTGCATAGTACCCTCATTTATTTCCCTAGTTTGTGATGTATCTTTACGGGGATGTAAATCCCTAAGGTGGGAGTAAGTTAAAGACTTGTAAATTTCAAGTAAAATTTTTTCATAAATTCATTGGGATTTTACAAGTATGCAGTTTTTGACGGCACCTGATTCCGAGGCCCGGTGTGTCCGGAATCAATTTCTGAAGTTTAGCTCAGGTACGTTCAGTAAACGAACGAGTGGGTTTTTCTATCTTTTTAACCAGTGCTGGGAATCAAAATCCGAGGGTAACGATGAAACCACAGCGGTGGTAATTTCTTAAGAGAACCTTTACCAAATGTGCGTTTTCTCGGGAGGAGTTTTTAAATTTTGGGGTTTAAGTGAGACACAAATATAATTGTGTATAATTTTATTTTTATTACCCTTGGAAGTTAAACTCTCTCATGGGAAGTTGTTGGTGGGGCCCACTACCACCCAACTTCCCATGTGTGGTTCTGAGGGAGGTGGGGCCCACATGAGCCGCCATCATTTCACATTCCATAACCGTTAATCCCTTTGAACTCCCATGATAAATACATGGCAACTCCCCATTAATTTTTGGGTATAATTTAATTGTGTAACTCATCTTAACTTGGTTTAACTTCCCCATTAATTGGGTGACTTCTCCTCTCCTGACATTTAATTAATGCCAATACACACTAATTTAATTAATTTAATCTTTTTAATTAATTGAATTATGTGTTTGAATTTTGGAAGATTGAAATCCTTGGCAAAATAATAAAATAAGGGGAGGCGTTATTTTATTTTGTTGGCTTGTTTTGAGAAGATTTTGGAGAGAACTCTAAGTCCCTTGAATAACATCATCATCCTTGTTGAAGAACTCCATGACTCCGATGAAGAACGTCGACTCGGCGGTTTAGGTTTTCTCCATACTCTTCTTCCTTTATGACAAGGGAGGAGATGCCGACGACGATGGAAACGACGCCAACATCTGCGGTGCTTGACAACCGCAAACTTCCTTCGAGGTAGGGGTGTTTTTTGATTTAGAAACGTTGGTTTTCCTTGCATGTTGTTGTTTCTCATAAAACCAATTGATATTGGACTAATGAGGAAGGAACAGGACCAAACTAACATAGTCTAATTCCTTTGTCGTTCTTGTTGTGGTATGGTGTTCTCCTACCGTTCTTTGAGCGGTGAATCAAGTCATGTTTTCAGAGCCAATCGGAGGCCCGAAAACATCGAAAAAGGCCTCAGAGCATTGGGGAGACCTAGAAGAAGATGTTTCATATAAATTGGATTATCGGAATGAAGAACGGACACCTTGGGAGGTGTGCTGGCAAGAGGCATCATTTTCTAGAAAATTCCAGAATACACGGCGTGTACTCCAGAAGCACACACCATGTAGTATAAGCATATTGTGGCTTCTATTTTAGATGTTAGAAAAGTATTACATGGCTTGTGACTTTAGACACATGGCTTGTACTCTCCACACTTTTTGACAGAGGAGACTTCGATGGACATGGCATGTATTCAGGGAAAATACACAGACACGGACATCAACACATGGCCATGTAACACGGCGTGTCTTCTCCTCATAGAAAGGAAGAAGCGGCTTTGTGAGGCTTGGCATGTAAACTGGGAGATACATGGACACAGTCAAAATCACATGGCCAAGTGGCACATAGTGTACTACCTTCACCATGGAAGAAGTGGCTTTGTGATGACTCGATGTTTATTCTGGAAATACACAGACATAGGGTGGAGTACACGGGCATGTACTCCACCACACGGTCAGGCATGGCCAACACACATGGAACCGACCCTAGAGGTTTAGACACGGAGTGTAACCATACTACACACCATGTACTTACTTATCTACATGACCATCCCTGTGACACAGGCCTATCACAGAGGCAGTACCCAGTGTCTGATGACACGGCGTGTATCTCTTACCTACACGCCGTGTACTTTAGGAAAATGGCTTGGTCGTCTTGTTCTCCGTGACTTGGGCATGTTTTTCTTGGTTTTTTCCCTATGAAGTGGGATGGAACTATGGGATACATCAACTCTGTTCTTCAGAACAGTTGATGTATCGATCTTTGACTCGAGGAGCAGACCCTCCAAAAATTGAGTGTGCTGTGTGCGGGAACCCTGGAGCTGGCTGCGACTGCGATGATGTATAAGACTTTACTTGGATCCTACGTGGGTTCGGAAGCAAGGATGACTGTACTTGGATCCTATGTGGGTTTGGTAGTGAGGACGACGACTATACTTGATTCTCCATGGGTTTGGTAGGAATGACAACTGTACTTGGATCCTACATGGGTTCGGCAGCGACGACTTCTGTACTTGGATCCTACATGGGTTCAATAGAGGAGATAATTCAAATGCTACATCTAATCATCTCCACCCCTCTTCGTGAGTTGTATACCTGTGTGAGATGAGTATTCACTTTCAATCATTATCTTCGATATGATTGATTTTCTATCCTATGTGGATTTGGTTGTGCTTTCCTGTGTGGATTGTGTTATACTTTCCTGTGTGAACTGGGTTGAACTTGGGCTCATGAGTTGGAGCAGAACTGGAATTGATGACTTAGGTATATGTATGGGATTATACCTAAGTAGAGTTTGGTTGATACTTCATGATTATATCTTTCCTTTGTGGTTTATCCTTTGTGGATTCTGGGAGACTTTCAGGGGTCTCAGGGTCCTTACTGAGTATCGTATACTCACCCCTGTAAGGATATGCCCGCACTACATTGTGTTGGTTGTGGACGATGGATAGTGCTGATCGTGGTTGAGGTTTATAGAGTGGGACGGTACCTGGAGGTGGACTATCAGGCGTGATGTACATGGTGTAGACGAATGGATTCGAGGAGTAGAGGAGACCATCTGTACCCACCCTTCAGGTGGGGTTTCCGGAGGATGACTTGGTGGTGGCTGCTTTAGTTTTCAGCTATTGTAATTTCTTTTCATAGTCATACTGTACTTTCAGTTGGGTTTGTATACTGGCCCATTTACTCTACATCACTTACTTTTGCAATCAGTTTACGTAGTGTTTACTTCATCTTCCATACGTTGTGGTGTTTGTTTTCTTATATAAAGGCAATGCCTTCCCTTTTATCGAGATTTACGCCTTTGGTGCTAGTCGCCAGCCCCGAGCCTATGGAAGGTGGGCTTGGGGTAGTCACAGCACAGGCCCCAAGGACGACTCATGACATGAACTTTTGCTATCACAAAATTATACTCCATTACCTTAATTTATTATGATTTCCTATAAAAAAACTTTTATTAATATCATAACTTTATTTTATTCCATTATCACAACATTATATAATTCCATGGTTGATAGTGAAACTATCGATTGGAATATTTGTATAAAACTTACAGTAGTTAATCTATATTTAAAAAATCATATGGGTATTATTTGGGTGTCTGTATTTCCTCCAGTTTATACATTTTCATACCCTAAAAATGGATTATGTATTCCAAAAAATATTTTCAATGCTTCCTAAACATTGAGATATGGGAATATATACTTACTTTATTCTCATTTATCCTTACATCTCATTTATCCTTTCCTATATTTTCTATGAATTTTATAACTACTATCACTTCCTAAGAAATGTTTTGTTGTTTAAAAATCATGGAATACATCAATATTGCAACCATTGATTTGTAAAAAAAAATTTCATATACTTATCTTAAATTTCCATTAATGGAACCTTCACCTTAGATAACTTGAAATGTTAAACTCATGGAGTGGAGAAAAAATTTTCTTTAGAAAGTATGAATGTTTTCACAATCTTAAAGAAATACTCTAATTGAGAAAATAATAAATTTATATACTTCTAATCAATTCGAGTTCTAATCCCTAGTATGTGTTTAGTTTTCCCAATATCCATTGTATTGAATCTTTTAGATAACTCATCCTTCATCATTTTAATTCATTTATTATATGGTCCCACCCAGAGCATGTCATCCATATACCAGATAAATATGGTGAATCTCACATCATCAAACACCTTTGAATAGAAACAATGTTCCATGATACACCATATTGACTACTATTCTTCAATAAAGGTATTGAAATTCTAATTCCACTACCTTGGAACGTTATTTAAAAAATAAATTATATGTTTCAACTTTCCCATTATGATACATTCATATTATCAAAATCATTTTGGTTTCTCTATGTTGATTTTTGAATCAATGTCTCCATGTATAAACAATTTTATTTTTCAAATTTAACTATTTGAAATGTAATCACTCTTTTGAATCCATTACAAGAATCGATTATATCATTTTTATTAACATCCAGGGAAATTTTTTTACTAAAGTACCGTTTTTAATTATGTTAAAAACCATTCATAAATAAGCTTTTATTATAGAAATTCATTCCTTCTACATCTTTTATCAACCAATAAACCAATTCTTCTACAGTTCCTTCTTTCCTGATGATTGTTTTAAAGTCTATCATGTTTTAAAATAATACAAGGGATACATATCCTCATTCATCACTAATTCATATTTCTTTATATAACTAATATTTTCCACTAAATTTGGGATTTAGAGCTCCCCACCATCCTTAAGATGTATATAATGTAAGTCAGGTCCATAAATTTTCACTATTCTTCTAATTTGGGACAGACTGATTCATCTCATAAGGTTATTATCCTTGTGATACATCTTCTTCTAGAACTATTCCCTAATCTTCCATAATTATTAATCTTTTAGTAAAATATATACATGGATAAACCTATAAAATTTCACCTCCTTTTCAAACTCCACCTTCTAGAATATCAAGTTCTTCCTTAACATGAATGATTCATAAACTAACATGAACTTATAAAAATCTGTTCAGATAAACCCCATAATGTAATGATTCTTTATTATCGTTTATATCTTTCACTTGGTTCTGATCCTTCCAGAATATCCCTTTATTAAAGTCCCATTTCATCTTCTAATGACCTTCCAATGGTCTTTTTCCCATAGTTGAAATCCAAATTATTCATTTTTATAACCTATAAAAAATATTCATGGGTATTTTTTTTAAAATTTTTCCTTCTTATTAGTATAATCATGGGCATGGAAAGTACACCAAAATAATTTTTGGTGAGATATATCAACCATTATTTTGGACCACAACACTTATATAATTTATTCCTACAATAGAGTGAATAAACTCATATTTATAAGGTATGTCACTTAATTTAATGCATACAACCAAAGTTCCTTGGGAAACCTAGAATTAATTCTCATCCATTTAGTTGTCTCACATAACTCTTGATTCATTAACTTCTCCACCTAATTTTATTCTAGAGTTTCAGGAACCACCTTCACAAAACGAATTCCTTTCCTATGTAAATTCCACTAAATCTCTCTGCCTCCATACTCGATGAAATTATTAATCCTCAATAACTTAACCATAAAACTAGATTATCTTTCCATAATGTATATCTATCAAAAGAAGGTTATAAATACGTAGGTATTATTATTTTTAAATAACAACCACACTTTTTATTCCATATCATTGATGAAGGTAAGACAATAAAATGAACCTTCATGAGATAGAATTGGATTTCCCACATACATTGGTATGAACCATCTTTAACTTCTAATTCTATAGATGTTTTTCTTTAAATATTGAAATACACCTTCCACTATTTCCCTTAGATTCACTCTTCTAATTCATTTTACTCCACACAATCAAGTTTCATCATTCTTTCAATAGAATGGGTCATCATTTCTTTCTCACTTTAGTGTCTTATATGATCAATCCACAACATTGAAATTCCATAATTTATTGTTTTGGGAAGAGATGTCTCTTCTAAACACCTAGTAAAAAAATGGTTTATCTTTTAATCCTTTATCCACCACCATGAAACTGAGTATCATTTTCCATTCTCCAACCAAAAACTCATATAGAAACCCACATCATCCCGCTAACCAAAAAAAATTAAATTCTCCCTTAACATTAGAATGTTCTTCATCCATTGTAAGTATAACAATTATGTACAACTTGTATGAATGTTAACGTTAACTATTCTAATAATATTAAGAGTTTCGTTGTCTGGAAGATGTACCATACCAAATATTCCACAATAATAATTCTACATGATCCCCGACTCAAATTTTGAAGACCTGATCATACCAATAATATAACTTACATCATTTCCATAATTTAATAATTACACCTCATATATAAACATTAAAATTTAAAACCCAAAATATTTGTTTCTTTGGAGATTAACTGCATAAATATCTTATTTAAATTTATCTCTTTTACATCTCTAAAAATATTCTATACACATACTTTCCTCCCATACATATTATTATACATAATTATTTTTGAAAATGGGAAACATAATAAGGAGTGAGAAAAAATGCTCTATAAGGGGAAAATTTATCAATGATTCATAAAAGGTTAGACTATTAGTATCTGTGAAAACATGGACATGTGATAAATAAATAATTAAAATATAATGGAATTATAAGACTTAATCATACTACAAAAAAAACATAGATTATGGAATGGGAATTTAGGACTACAAAATGATTATCATGGAATCATAACACATACAACATGGCATGAAAATGTGTAACAATAATCATAAACCATGGAAATCTAACATAGGAATGTGGAAAAAGCATAATAATAGAAATTATAACAATTTTTAGGTTGACCTCCAATAAAATATTAACAAATTTCATTATTAATTTATACATGTTTTCCATAACATAGTATATTAGGCATCACTACCTTATTCCTATAGTGTATTAAGCATCACTACTCACATACCGTACTAATATCATGAGATATAAAACTTTACACAATTCATTAAAGGGATGTATCAGAGAAAACCCTCACATAATTATAAAATATTAATATTAATTATACATTAAATGAATCATACATTTTATCATGAAAATAAGATGGAAAGAATATGGGTTACATGGCATTTTTAAATAGTGTCGCAAAAAATGATATGAAGAATTGGATAGGTTGATACAAAAAATTTGATCTCCTAAAATAAATATATCATTAGATAATTTATAGGTTGATCATGAAAATTACTCCATAGGATATCGATATTATAGATATATAGAGTAAAATGGAAGATAATTTATAAAACTAATATTCTTAAATCCTTTTTAATGTTTTCATAAAAATGAAGTTATAAGGCACTTTCAAAATCCTCTTAAAGAGGTGATGATAAGATATTTTAAAAATTATTTTAAATTAATTATCAATAAAATAACATTGAAAATAAATACATTATTTTCCATAAATTTGGAGTGGAGGATATAAAATATTATAAAGTGAAAATAAATATATTTTTAATATTTTAGGCAGTTTTAATTAAAATGCACATAGATGAAAGAGTTGTAAAATTTACTTCTAAAAATATTTAAAGATACACATAAAGAGTATATAATATAATAAATATTATTATTTCAAGATAATAATAAAAATATTTCATTTAAGAAAGATAATTGACATGGTGGATAAAGAGATAATAGAGAGGATGATAATTATTCATAATAATGTCATATTTTATAAATAATGAAATCCATAAAAGAATACAATTTATAAATGAAAATTAAATTTTACATGATATAAATATAAAATAATTTATTAAATATATTAATGTTATAATATAACAAACTTTGTAGAATATAACCAAGGAAGAAATATTTTGACATAATGGAATGGAAATCGAGTCAACTAACCCCTTACCTTGGATTCTTGCTTGGTTTTATGCACTCTAACCTCATATATAATGATTTTAGGTTTATTATTAATATATATATATATAATTTATATTTATATTACATAATACCATTAATTTACAATTTATTATTACTTATTTATTAATCATTCTTTTTAAAAATTAATATGCGGGTGTTAATTGTCTCGTTTGTTCTGTGTTATCTTCAGTCTGGTGGTAATTGTCCTTGATCCTTGATCATGTATTCATCACATCTAGAATTTATATATAGTTTAGATAGATGTTTTTATAATTTCAATAGTCATTTTATGAAAGTTATATTGATTATTCATAAAAGTATATTTACAATCTATCTTTTTGTGAATTTTGATTCAATAAAAAATTAGATTTTGTCAATTAATATATATATTTATATTACCATTGAAAAAGTATGAAAATATATTAAAATTCAAAATTATTATATCATATTATTGGTATTAAATTTTTATTAGTCCATTTAATTATTGGGGGTACAATACAGTGAAACACACACACACACCAAGACCCACAGGATAGGAAGGATAAGTCATGTCCACCCCCTAAGGGATCACCCATCCACCCATCCATTTATAAATTTTTAATGGGAAGAAGGCCTACGAGTTTGGTGTTCCAAAGGAATGCAGTAAATTACCCAAAGGACTGAAATTGGATGGCTCAATGTCCCCTTCATTTGATGGACCTAATTTTATTTCTACGTTATCATGTACATGGGTCAATACCCATGTCTGCATCATAACTGCATCACTACTTTCATTTTTCATGCATATATCACCACCTTCCAGTGTCATAAATACATCACCACCCCCGATTTCAGCACTTGCATCATAAATCCCCCAATGGGGATTCCCAAAATTTGAAACCTGGTCTATTTTCGGTGGAGGCCACTGTGAAACCACTCAACTACAACACTGGACACAAACATGTGTTGGGTAACTCTTAGCTCTTATACATGGGCCCCGACCAATCTTATATTGCACCAAAAATTCCCTATTAATGTAAGGGTTTTGAATCACTATGTTCATCTTATAATTATTGTCAGATTCTGGCAGTACTTGATCCTATGACAGTTCCCTCGGATAGCATGAAGGTGTGAACCATATATTTAATAATATGTTATCGTATAGATATAATATCACCTTTAAAGAATAATAATGGTTTCAAAATCATTTTATTAACGTGATAAATTTATTTTAACAATACTTTTATGAAAAGGGTAAAGAAAAATGATTATAGAGATGATAAAAATTATGTTGAAGACTTGAATCTTCTCTTGGAGAGTCTCTCGAAAATGAAGGATTAAGAAATCCTTAATACAACAAGAAGTTTCCCAAAATGAGATGGTATTTTTAGGGATATAATTTTTATTTTTATTCAAGAGGAACCATAATAAATTTTTCCCTTTTATATGGTTAGAGGGGGGTTCCTTTTACAGGTGATCTTAAGGGGAATTTTCAAAAATTCCAATTCCTTAATGATTAAGGAATGTAATTTCACATGGAATGTAGATAAAAAGTAGAAAAATAAAGTATATGGGATAAGGGTCGGATGATATTTCCCTTAGAATCACAATTAGAGACAATATTTATGATATTTTAAGACATTAACCCTAAATTTAACCCTTTTAACTCATTTTCCATATATCGTTATAACTCAACTTTTTCCTCATTAACTTATTTTTATTCATAAAAATAAAATTGACCTTATTAAAAAATTTGTAGATACTTATTACAAATATTGAATCCATTTTATTAGGTTCAATTTTTAAAGTTGATAAAAATTATTTTTTATTTAAGAACTTATAACAAATAAAAATATTTTTTTTGAAAAAATGTATTTTTAAGCATAAAAAATAATTTATTCTAATTATTGGCCAAGTAAAAACTATTTTACTAATTTAAGTTTATTTTTTATATATATTATCAATTGATTTCATGAAAATAATTCTATAGTGGTAGATAAAATGTTATGTACAAAATAATAAATAAATAATTAATTGAAAAATCTCTCTTTTAAATATCAAATTATTATATTCTTAATTATTTAAAATTTATAATTTATTTACTAACAATTAATTGAATTTTATTAATAAATTTATCTCATAAAAATCCTTATCAGTTAATTAATTTCATTATAAAAAATTAAACATTATAAAATAAAAAATGTTTAAAAGGTAATGTTAATATATATATATATATATATATCATTTATTGAATTAATAATTACCTATTTATATCATCATAACACCGACTTAAAGAATCATAAATACGTCTAATAAAGGTATATGGGGGCCTAATAAATAGTGGTAGTAATAGGTGGGGATTCAGTTAGCATGGATCTCATAGTGATTTCCATGAGCTTGAGCTTCTTCTATAGAGTATTTCTCTCAATTCATACATATTGAAGTTCATATTGGTATTAGTCTAGGGAAAACACGAGTGATACACATTCATTTCAAAAATAAAAAAATATATATCCCCATAAGAAATAATTCTACGACTTTATTCCATTACTTTCCCTTTCTACATATATTTAATAATGGGGATACTTCTATAGATACCCACCAATTTAGTTATTATGCTATATTGGCCACATTTTAAAAAAATACCACTATTAGAAACTTATAATGTATTTTATCAATTATTATTATATACAATGATTGTATTAATAGACATATAATCAAAATTACCATATAATTTAAACATTTATATAATTCGAATGGCAATATATATATTAGTAATATAACATTATTATATATAACCTCACACCCTTAATCAAAATCACTCATCTCATTCCATAATTTCATTTATAAATATATATATATATATATCATATCATATTTATAATGTGTTTTATTCTTTAAATGGTTATCATTGAAAGTATTATCATCAAATAATATCATAATGAGAATTATTTCCAAAAATATTTATTTGTTTTGGGTTTTATTCAATATGTAACTTTTTTATTGATGTTTCACTTACCTATATTTTAATGTTTTAATTTTGTGTTTTATGTTTATACATTAATAAAATAAAAAAATTTCATTTTATTTTCATGTTTCATATAAAAACAATCATGTATTTGTAGTAAATTTAGCACTATATGTTTGTTGGTAATATTATACCACCGTTAAAAGAATTTATCCCTTAAAATTTCATTACTAAGAAGAAAACATATGAGGGTGATTTTTAATTGTTACATTATTAGGTTCCCATGTAGCTTCCAAAAACTTCTATTTCATCAATGAACATTGAAAATATGGGTGGTATTATTTCACATAACTTTATCACTATGATCCAATATCTCCACTAGTTATTCCTCATGAGGGAGAACATGTTCTAAATTCACAGTTTTTGAGTTTTATACTTGTGATCGATCTGGTATATTTTTCCTCAAAAGTGATATATAGAACACATAATGCACTTTTTAAAGTTTTTTTGGAACTGATAACCAATATGATAAAGTCCACATATGATCAAGAACCTCATAGGGACTTATATATCTAGTGCTAAAATTCCTTTTCTTCATAAATCTCAAAACCCTCTTCCAAGGTGATATTTGAAGGAATGTGTTGTCCCTAGATTCAAACTCCAGATCTCATCAATTTTTATCAGAATATATCTTTTTTTGAAATTGAATTACCTTTATATATCGTTAAATATTTTTAACCACCTTGATCATTTCTTGAAAATAATCATGTCCTAATATCATTATCTCTCCAACTTCAAGCCAATACTCAAAAGTTCTACATTTTTTCTATATAGAGCCTCATATAGTTCCCTTTGAGTGATATAGTGGAAACTATTATTATATGATAATTGAACTAGAGTAATTTTTTTCTCCCAAATTCCTTTTAAATCTGTTGACTATTAGAATAGGATATCTTCAAATGTCTAAATATTTATTTCAGATTGATCATCTATTTGAGGATGTATGATATAATAAAGGTCAAATATATATTTGATTATTATTAAATACTTCACTATAATATTTATATGAACCATGGGTCTTAATGAGATATAATTTAAATTTAAACTTCATTATGATTTACAACTTACTTTTTGTGTATTTCAGCAAATTTTTCAACGGATAAATCCTCTTGAATAGGAATGAAATGTTCTAACATTTTAAGTTGATCCACCACTACCCAAATGGAATTTTTTTTCTTCAGAAATCTTAAAAAGGCCAATGATGAAATCCATGGTGATGTTCTCCCATTTCCATACCAGCAATGATAATAGTTGTATCCACCCATTAGATTTTTTATTCCAAACATTAATTTATTGGAATAATTGTTGAGTAGCTAATTTCCACATTATTTATTTTCAAAATTACATAATTACTATTTCATTATTTTTTCAATATTATTATTTTTCCCTCAAATATATTTGTTATTTATATTTATTAATTATTATTTTATATTATTAATCATAATGTATATTATTATATTATTATCATATTATTTTTTATAATATTTTATAAATATAGGTTTCAAAAGTTAAGTTACTAATATGTTTACTTTTATATTTTGAGTTTGGTGACTTTGAAAAATTCTAGGACATTTTGTGATTTGGAGTAATGAATATTATGGAATGGAATTTTCTATAATTCATGAACCTTGTTCTCATGGTGGGTTTTTTAAAATAACTCTTACATTATTTGAATTAATATATTTATTTAATTTTATAATTATAAGTATTTTATTTTATAATTCTAATTATTTTATTTTATGACTTATGTTTTGATATTTTGAAAAGTAAGTTAATTTTACATTTTTTGTTTGAGGTAAATTTATAATTTCAAAAATATTGGGTATTTGAAATTTGGTATATTATTATAATCTTAGTATATCAAAGATTAATTTTATGATTTTTGCCCAAAGGATTGACTCATATATTTTGTCAAATGTGTTTTGAGATGACTCCTGTGATGTTTTATTCTACATTTTATGTTATAGAGACTTAATCATTTTCTATAATTGTCGGAATAATTATTTATCCATGGGACTTGGATTTAAATATTCTATATGAAATTTGTATATTAATTTATAATTAATCCGAAATTATATTTTTGATGATTTTAAGGAATATTTTTATTGAATTAATTCATGGATATGATTTTTAAGTGTTTCTTCATGGGAAATTAATTCCTGAACTGTATAATCATTTTGAATGAATATTTTCCCAACTCTATAGTAATTTTTGATTTTTTAAAATGTATATTTTCTATTACTATTATTGGAAATAAAATATTCAATTAATTTGATGTATTGAATATGATAAAGACATATCATTAAAAATAGATTAAGAAAAAATAAGTAAGTGTGTCATGAGAAACGATTTTCATGAAATTAATTCTATAATCACTCTACTACTAGACTTCTGTGAAGAAATTAAATTTTAAAAACCTAATTTCTAATTTGATCAAGATATTATAAGTATTTTAACTTCATTTATAAATTTTGGTTTTTTGGTTTTTTAATTTTTTATCATTTACATTTTCTATGTATTTTATTGTTTTATGGGTTTTCCAAACAAATGAACATATTGTCTGGTTATACATTTATAAAATGTATAGGTCTGTAATTGGATTGTGAAACTCCTTTAATATTTAAGTTTTGTGTTTGTTGGGACTCCACTAGAAAAGATACGCTATAATTGGGTTTTGAATCCCCATAAAAGACTGTTTTAATGGGTTTCATGACCTTCAAAGAGTATAGGGGCGTGTAGTATAGACATGTGATATTTTTTATCCCATTAACTATAATATTATCTTGTGTTCATATCATCATTTTTATTGGTTTATGTTTTATTTTTAAAATCATTCAATTAACCCCCCGTTAAATTTAATTAACTTTTCATATATTGTTAGGGAAAACTATTGGTATCAGAGAAATTCCTTATAAGGTTAGTAGTTTTATGTTGTTTTATTATATTTATAATGTTAACCATTTCCTAGATTTAATAATCTAAGAACAAGATATCTTAATATGGAAGGCCAAAATTCAAATAATAGATGGATTACTCAAATAATTCCAATATTTGATATAAATTATTCTGAATATTGGAAATCTTGGATATAAACATACCTCAACATATTAAGAATTTATAAAATTGTAAAAAAAAGTACATTGCATGAGACTGAACCTTCCTATCTCAATGGTAATGACTCGGTTAAGTATATTTTTATTTTATATTGTATAATTATTATAAATGTTTTTATTCATTTATATTTTTATAAAAGTGCTCATTAAATTTTTATAATTTAAAAAGTTACTCATTATGGTTTAAGAAATTTAAATATAAATAATCTTGGTGTGTCATGAGCTGAGTATCAAGGCTTCAAGATGGGTGAATGAGAGACTATAAATCAAATGATCTAGAAACTCACAAGCATGTTGAATGGAATGAGTTATCTTAGTGAAACCTTAGATAATCGTCTCATGGTTGAACATGTTATTATATCTTTAAAAAATAAGTTTCATTCCAAGAAGGATGGAATTGAGGGAAGGAGTAATTTCACAGTTGATGGTCTTATTTTTTAACAAATAAAATTATATTTGTAGTTGAAGAACATAGATTAAACATATATAAAAATAATAATATCATTTAATTAAATTATATAAATTTTGTTCCATACTATATGTTATAGGGAATTGAAATTTTTGAATTAAATAAAATTGTAAAATGAGTCTATAATGACATGGAAAATAGTGTAACGATTCTCTAAATGATTTAGTTTAAATTAACAAAGAGATTATCATGAAGGAATTATGAAAGGTGATTTAAATTATAGTTATAATAAATAAAATCACAATTGTTATGAAAAAATAATGTTCAAATCAAACTGGAAAACCCATTATTGGAAAATAAAAAATCGATAAAAAGCTCAAGAAGAAAGGGAAATGAGATTTGGCTGCTGGTTGGAGTTTCACTAAATTTTCTGACTCATGTGAAAAGCCCAATATAGAGAACAAATAAGCTAACATGATCTTCACAACCATAAATGAATGATATTAATGATTATGGCTTTGAATTTAAATATTATTCTAATTTTAAATATGATTTTGATAAATCTAATATCAATGAGATGATAGAAAATTAAAAATAATAAGTAAATTATTAGATTTTATAAGTTTTACATGGAAACCCAGGGAAGTAATAAAAAGAATATTGAGGAAAATGAGGTTCTTTATCAAGAGAATAAGAAACTAAAAAAATACTTCTTCCAAAAAAAATTAAAAAGTGATTAATCATTTGAAGATTAAGACAAATGATAATAAAAATATTAAGTTGAAGAAAAAATTGTCCATATTTATCCAAGGTAAGGAAATTTTTACTAAAATGATGTCGATGAACAATATAAGAAAAAGAGAGATCAGTGTTCTCTATGATAAAAAAATACCTCAAATGTACAAAAAAATCATTAATAAAAGTATTTGAAGTTTAATCCCTATTATTATGTGTTTTAAATATAAAATACATGGATATTATACTAGTGAATTATCTCTTAGATTTAAATAATATCTTGGACACACTAAATAATTTATTTCTAAATATTTATCTACTTGATACCTTATTAATACATGTTTTGAAATTTTTATGGATCTTGAAAAATATATTTACTAATCCCATTGGGCTAAAAGTTTTATTTGTTCCAAAATTGTCATGAAACTAATTTTTCCTGAACAGATACTTTGTAAGTCTTAAAAAATTTATATAGTATATGGAAATTGGATACTCTGGGCATATGACTGGATATAAATAAAGAAAAATTTCCTATAACAGATGAGATGTAGGTAGTTCCACTTTTGTAGATAATTCCAAAGGAACTGTAAAAGGTTTTTATGAATGTAGTATTTTAAATTCTATTATTATTAATAAATTTCTTTATATTTATGGTTTACAACATAACATGATTAGAATTTCACAATTATGTGAGTAGGGTTTATATAATTTCTAATTAATGGACTATTATAGTAGAATAATTAGTTCATGTAAATTTTTATTAGAAAGATTTAAAGGAGAATATTTTTGATGAATACCTAATTGAATAAGACTTTAGATATTTCAATTATAATGGAAATTATAATGAACCTATTAAGGGGAGAGTTTAACCAATAAAAAGGATTTAGAAAACTCATCAAGATCACCCTATTTAAAAAATAATTGGTTATGTCGATTAAAGGGTTCAATCTTTAAATTTAGTTAGGATTTGTTATGAAAATTATGATTTTATTTTTTGGTTTGTTCTAAAATATGTGGAAGAATCATTGAATGATCCTAATTGTATCATGGATTTAATAAAGGAACTTATCCAATTTTCCAACAATAAGATTTGATAATTATTTATTCCACTTAAATATAAACCATTCATTGAAGAAAAATATATTTTTAGAAATAAATCGAATGAAACTAGATAGATTATGTGATATAAGACTTGATTGGTTGATAAAGGATATTGTTAAAAATAAGTAATTGAGTATGGTTGAACTTTCAAAATCACTATGAGAGTATAATCTATTCAAATTTTATTATATTAGGAAGTGAATAAATGATTTAAAATTTATCAAATGAATGTGAAAATTTTATTTTTTAATGAACTAATATCATAGGATGTTTATGTAAAACAACCAAAAACGTTTTGGGCTTTAGAATAAGCTAGAAAATATGTTTAATATTTTTAATGTTCCCTATGGACTAAAACTGGAACCTCAGGCCTTATATGAAATGTTTTTATAGTTTCTTATGAAGAATTTTTTTTAAAAGTTAAATTTAACCCCAATTTTCTTATTATTAAAATTTTTTCTAAATAGTTTCTGATTTTACATATTGTTATAGATGATATTAGATTTTATTTTTCTAGTGAGTTAATTTGTATGTAATTTTTATATTTAATGAATAATGAGTTTGAAAAGAGTCGTATGGGAGAACTCAATATTTTTTAGGATTTCAGATTTAGTAAATATAATGTACCACATTTGTTACTCAATGTGAGTATTCAAAAGTACTAGTAAATAGGATTGTATTTAACTCTTATAAGATTATGAACACTTCAATGAGTACTTATTTTATATTGGATGAAGATTTTACAAGTAAATCAATTAATCAATATAGTTTTAGAGGTATGAATATATTTCTGTTGTCTCTGACTATTAATAGAACAAATTAAATTTTTTGTTTTTTCATTTGTGAAAAAATTATGGTTAATGTGAAGGAAAGTAATTTGATATTGGTGAATTGGATTGTTTGATATGTAAAAGGTATTGTTAATATTGGTTTATTTTTTTCAAGGTAAAACATATTTTGAATTGAATTGTTATTATAATTTTTATTCCAAATGATTTAAAATTTATATGAAAATTTTTACTAGTTCAATTAATTTTCTAGGAAAATTTTTAGTTACATGGAGTTCAAAAAAAACTTTCAATATCTATATATATGCATGAAGATGATTATATTGTTGTAGGAAGCTACTATAAACCAACTCTTTGGCTTATAAAAATCTTATCTATGTTTGATATTCATTATAAATGTATTCCAATTATTTTTAATAATTTTTATACTATTTCTTTTTTAAAGAATCCTCCAAAGTATATTTATAATAAATCATATAGAAGTAAGATATCATTTTATCCAAGATTTTGTACAAAAAAAGAATATATTAGTTGATATTTTTTTATTCAAATGAATAGCTAGATGATATTGTTATAAATCCCTTTGTATAAGAACCCAGTTCTTCCTTTGAGGTATAGATCTTTAATTTTAAGTTTATACTTATGAAAATGGGGGAAACAAGGTCAAGGGATGGAAGGTATCATGTTATATGGAGTTAATGTGACCTACACACCAGGTAATTTTATGTACACATCATGTCAGGAGGTATTAATGCAAAGTAATCTCTGTACACGACGATGTAATGGTCTAGCCAAAAATTGTTCGGACACAACATATAGTTTCAAGTACATGCCTTATAATTTTCTTTTTTTTATTAAATTTGGTAGTAGAGTTGATTTTAGAAGAAAGATAGAAATGATCTCTTTTGATGAGCAACATAGCTAGGGAATATCCAAATGAGAATTCTCCACTCATTTCTTCATCCATAACTTGATTTTAAGACCATCGAATCCGTAGAAACCTTCTCAATGAGTGCATGATTCCTCTTGAGCCTTTCTCTATGATTTCTTATATCGACCTAGTTATCGAGGGTTGAGCGTTTTTACTCATCTTGTAGATATAATCTGATTTAGGTCGAATTGAAGATCAAAACTGGATGAGGAGCATCATACTAACAGGAGGTAGGTTTTCTCGTGCCTTTCATTAATTTTCATTTTGTTTATATGTTCCAAAGTGTTGTACGCCCATGTTAACGGTGTCACCTTAAATGGAATTAACCCATGTTATTTCCTAATGTTGATTATGTAATTGATTAATAGAAGTAAAGCACGTTTGATATTTTTTTTATCGGATTAAGGTCCACCATGTTGGTGTGTTTCCCTAAGATGACCATTGTTTAGCCATTATGCCTAGAATGCCTATGTGAATGCCTTGTTCCATTTTAAGGGGTTCTAAAAATGAAATTGTCATATTAAATGTTTCCCACATGAGATAATAAATGTTGAATTAATGTATTAGTTTAACCTACATTTTTCTTGTTATTAATTCATCCCATGTGAGTATTTGAAAGGATAATCCTAAGGAGGTTGGTCATTGCTTATTTATATTGGATGCCTGACGGAGAGGTTGGGCTATGCCTGAGGCCAAGGATGTTCTATGCCCGAGAGCAAGGTTATTCTATGAAAAAGGGTTAGGTTGTGTTGTGCTTGAGGGAAAGGTTGTGTTGTGCATGAGGGAGAGATTTTTCTATGCCTGTGGGTGAGGGTTTTCTATGCATGAGGGTAGGGTTTTACTATTTCCAACTTTTTTAGTACTTCCTAGTTTACTGCTTCAGCTATTTTAAACTACATTTTCATATAATCACTGAAAGATAGGCACATATCTTTGGGTGGTTTCGTATATGTATTTATTTCTCACACAATGTTTGGGTCTTGTTTTAGTCCCAAGTAGATTATATGGTTGTAGGTTTTGATCAGGGCAAGAGCCCTTCTACTAGTACTTGACTTTCTTCTTAGGAGTAGGAGACCATGAGACCGAGCTGAGGCTTGCGATGCTTCTTAGTTTTATTTATTTATTTTGAGATTTTGGAACATATATATTGAGGATCATTTCATTGTACCTATTTTGGTTGTTTCTTAGAACATGAACATGTTGAATCATTCTTGTATGATATGAAATCTGATTACTTCTATGATCAGTATTTTGTTATTTACTTCCATTGTATAATGTTTACTACTTCTGATATTTTATTATTACTTATTCTACTACGTTATACTCTTCCAATGAGGGCATAGTTTCACCCCTATCACACCCTAGTCCCTCTCTTCTAGTTGATAGCCTATATCATTTGGGGAAATGCACTTGAGGCCATGTGGCCAAACTAGTATGGGGCACTTATTGAGTGGCACCCACATCTGGGACATTACAAAGTGGTATCATAGGAGTTTCATTTCTATTTTTCCTTACTATTTGGAGACATTATATAGGGATAGAAAGTAAATATATTTTGGTTATAAATGGTTCTAGGGAGAAGATAGCCCATGTATAGGTAAAAACCAAATTGCATCAAATTGACTTTTTATTTTTGGATTTTGATTCGTTATAGTTGATTCGATTTCATCATTGGGTGATGAACTTGTTTTGTGCTATTATTATTGATATTATTGTCATTATATTCTGTTGAAACATGATGATATGAGGGTACTAGATCTCTTTCATTTTATAGGAACTTGTTAGAAATCACATGTCGTGAATTCTTGACATGTCATTTAGAGAGTATTACTGATTGCATGCTGTTGTGATAGATTTTTTGCATGAGATGCATGTTGTTGTGATAGGTACCATGATAGATATGTAATATATTTTGATAGGTGTACTGATGTGTGCTATGGATTGATTATAATGGACTCCAAGATTTGGTGTCGAAGGTGTATGGGCCATCAGAGATAGGAATTTGGTGAATAATTTTTTAACTGAAAATGAATTTATTTTATGAAGTTTTATGTATATATGATTCCAAAATATTATTCATAGGGATTATGGGCCCCCACGGATCATAATTCGGTGCATCGTTGATTTTCTTTTCCAAAACAGGGGTTATGGGGAAGTTTCATAGGCTTACTACCCAGAAACCCAGACAACATGATGTGTGGTTCTATAAATGCGTGATGTGTATTCTTCTATCCAGAGAGAAAGAAATTTCTTAAGTATATGTTGTGTACCCATGTGTACATGACATGTTTTTGTGACCATGTGACCATACATATAAAGGAGAACACATGGTGAGGGTGTCTGAACAGTTCCCAACGTGTACTATAGTTACACGCCAGATAGTTTTTCATAGGTCGATCCCATGTGGTTTTGACCAGGTAAAAGTACATTTCTAGGATGGGAACACTTGAGTAAATTTAATGTTTCATTCTTACATGTCATGGACCCATGATGTTTACACGCTAAGGTAGGTTGGGGGTACACTCCCATTTGAGAGTTTAAAGGGACACATCGTGTGTGTGCTCTACTTGTCGTTTACTCAGCTTTTGTAAAACATTTATCTATTCCTTCTCCTATTTAATTCATTCACTCTAGAAGAAAAAACATTGATAAATAATCTATAGTTGAGGTGTGTGTTGATCTGGTAGAGTCTTGCCTCCACAATGACCTCTAGCTATATTCTAGGAGAGTGAAAATGATCATACCCTAGAGGTGGTAGGCCATGAGAAACTGTTGGATCCTCCAGTTGTGATAGCTATTGTTCTAGACATAGGTGTTGAGGCACAATTCTATGAAAACTTTACCTACTTCATACAGACCTTCCAGGGAGCACCATATCCTGCCATGTCTATGGATAAGCTGATGTTAGTGAACTAGTAGCAACATCAACCCACATTTTCAGGGAATGGTGGACCTCAGGCTATAGAGTTAGGGTTTGAGGATATGTTATCAAACTTCGAGCATCTGGAGACACCTACTGAATAGAGGGTAAATATCGCTACTTATATGATGTGTGATTCCACAAAGAGGTGGTGGGACATTTTCACTTAGACATAACATCATCAGATATGGCCTAGGAAGAGTTTCAGATAGTCTTCTATGATTACTTCTATCCTGATATGATAAAGGATGAAAAATCTCAGGATTTCATGCATCTAGAAAAGGGCTCTCTATCAGTTATGGATTACTCTTCCTATTTTACTAAGCTCCATCGCTTTACACCTATTCTTATGGGTGATGATCTGTCAATCACTAAGCGATTCAAGGATGGTGTTAGGTATGATATTCGATCTTAAGTGAATATCTTCCATCTGAATATTATTTTCTATAGTAAACTAGGTTCTAATTACCAAATAGAATATGAGAAAATTTGGAGGTGCGAGCCATGGTGGCTTGGCATCGAGATATGACATTGCCACGAATGGTAGTAGGAAGCGTCATCTGGGGCCTTCTCGCAGTGACAGTAGCAGTCATAACATATCATCGGGTATCCAAATGAGTTTCTACCAGTGTGGTAGAGCTGGTAATACTAGAATGAATTTGTATGATAGATCTAGTAGAGTGTCGATATTGCAGAATGATGGGCCATGTACATCATTTCTTCAGAGCATTTCCTACATAAGATAGTGATAGAGGGTCTTCACCCACTCCATGTTCAAGGGCAGGGCCAGTATCTTTTCACCAGTCATGGAACTGGAGTGAATCAGATAGTTAAGGGAGAGTTATTGGTCATGGTAGTAGTGGCCAGACTCTAGGTTTTGAGAGGTTGAAGAGTGGATCAGCTCAGGGTATCCAGGTAGTGTCATAAAGTCATGGTACTTCTCAGACTTATGCAGTGCAATAGACATAGTAGGAGTTGGATCCTAGACCCTCTACTGTGAGATGTACTATTCTTGTCACCTCCATTTTAGCTTATGCACTTTTTGATATAGGGTCTTCACAGAGTTTCAAATTTGTGCCCATTGTGGAGATCCTTGGTCTAAATGTATTTACCTCTAATGATGTTATGAAACTAGACACTACATTATGGATTAAGATGGTAGGTGTGTGTTACTGCAAGGAGTCCCCCCTCGAGGTTGGAGGGTTTCACTTCCTTTTAGATCTCTATTTCCTAGAGAATACAGTATTTGATGTCATCCTTAGAATGGATTGGCTTGTATCCTTTCAGGACATTATTGACTGAAAATCATTGTATGGTGACTTTCATGTCACTAGAGGGTGAATCATTTTTACACAAGGGAGAGTGGGTTATCCAGGCAAGATGATCTGGACTTGAGCAACATGCATTAAGTGGTATGACAGCATAGATTTCCATTTTATATCTAGATGTCTAGGGAACACGTCAGATATATTTCCCTCCAGTGGTTGACCATTTAAGGGACGTCTTCCCAGAAAACATTTCAGGATTACCTTCGGTAAGAGAGGTGTAGTTCTCTATCGAGCTAGTACCAAGAGCTTCAATAGTTCCCATTCCTCCTTACAAGATGGCTACGATAGAATTACACGAGCTCAAGAAGAAATTAAATGATTTGGGGGAAAATTGTATCATCCGACCATGTACTTCTCCTTGGGGTTTTTTTGGTTCTTGTTGTGAAGAAAAGTGGACAATAACCTTATACTTTTTATCGATTATCAAAAGTTGACCGAGTAGACTATTAAGAACTAGTATCCTTTTCCAATAATAGATGGTCTCTTCAACCAGCTTTAAGGAGCTGAAGTCTTCTCAAAATTTTATTTGAGATTTGGTGACTATTTAGTGTGTGTTTGATCATCAGACATACCTTGAACAACTTTTCAAAGTAGATATGGTTTGTATGAGTATGTGGTTGTGTTGTTTGGTCTAAAAAACACTCCAGAAGTTTTCATGGAACTGATTAACCGAGTGTTCCATCCTTATCTGGATTCGTTTGTTGGGGTTTTGGTGGATGATATCTTGGTGTAATCTCAAAATCAACACAACCATTCTTCCCATCTTGAGATTGTATTGAGTACATATATAGAGCATCAGTTATATGATAATCTCACAAAGTGACACTTCTAGATGGATCAGATTCACTTCCTTAGTTATGTCATCTCACAAAAAGGAATATCAGTGGAAATAGAGAATTTGAGAGTAGTATATTCTTGGGAGAATCCCAAGAATGTCTTTGAGGTAAAAAGTTTTCTGGGGATGGCTGGTTACTACTGCAATTTTATACAGGACTTATCATTCTTAGCGATGCCATTAATGGGACTAACTAAGAAGGGTTCAAATTATGTTTGGTCATATTCCTACGAGACGGACTTTCCAGAGCTAAAAGGGAGTCTAACTTTGGTGCTCATATAAAATTTTTCAGAGTCGGGTAGGAGTTACACCATATATTGTGATGCATCAGACATTGGGATTGAAGGAATTCTTATGTAGGCGGATCAAGTCATTCTATACAGGTCTCGTAAGTTGAGGCCACATGAGAGGAATTACCCAACACATTAACTCCAGTTGTCTAGGGTTTTTCATGCTCTAAACTATTGGATAAATTACTTATTGGGAGATCATTTTGTGGTATACACAGACCATAAAAGCCACAAATTCATCTTTACTCATCATGATCTGAATTTGAGACAGCGAAGGTGGATGAAATACCATCACTATTTCAACATTAAGATTACTTACACACCTGGTAAAGGTAATGCAGTGGTTGATGCTTTGAGTAGGAGGACTCATATACAGGCAGTGCAATAGGCCAGTAGTGAGTGGAAGATTATAGAATTGTTTTCTGAGATGCATTTAGATATGTAAGACGGATATGGGTAGACGTTTCTCTCATCCTTAGCTGTTAACATTACCCTTATGAATATAGTTAGAATGAGGCATCAATCAGATTCTAAAGGCCTAATTCTATGGGAGAGTATGTTATCTTAGGACCATCCTCCTGGTTAGACCATAGGAATGAATGAGGTTCTGCGGTTACATGGTCGCGTATGGGTATATGAAAAATGCACGATGAGATGATGTTGGATTTTCATGACTCTGTATGGGAAGTGCATCCTAGTTTCACCAAGATTTACCTTGACTTGCGCCTTCAGTATTGGTGTCTGAGTATGAAAAGAGAGATAGGATGTTTTGTTATGAGGTGTTCCACCTGTCATTATGTGAAGGCAGAACATCAGCAACTGACTGTGATTTTACAGCAGTTACCTATTCCATAGTGGAAATGGGATGATGTTGCAATGGATTTTGTGATGGTTTACCAAGGTCGCCCTGACATAATGATGCTATATGGGTATTTGTTGATAGGCTTATGAAAATTTCTCATTTCTTTCCGATCAAGGAATCCTTCTGTGTTGACGATCTCGGAAAGGTGTATATCTGAGAGGTAGTATGACTACATGGTTTCCCGCGCACTATCATTTCAGATATGTATGCGCACTTTATGTCCATATTCAAGAAGAGTATTTAGAGGGTGTTGGGTACATAGTGCACCTAAGAACAATATACCACCATCATAATGATTTTTAGTCAATGAATACAATACAGGTTCTAGAGGACATGTTGCGAGCATGCGTCCTGGATTTTGGGGTCTCTTGGGAGAGGAACATTCCCCTAGTTTAATTCACTTAAAATAATAGTTATTATGTGATGATACAAGTCTCACCTTATTAGGCATTATACAGTAGTCCATGCCCCTCTCCCTAGCGCTCGTTGGAGGCAGGCGAGGTAGATTTACTGGGAGCATCTCTTGTGCAGGAGACTTCTGGGCATGTCCAGTTGATTCAGGAGTGAATGTCCACTGCATAGTCTCATCATAAATCTTCTTCCAATCATCACAAATGTCCTCTGGAATTTGAGGTTGGGGATAGGGTTTTCTTGAATGTTTCACCAAGGTTGGGACACAGGTGAATCAAGAGACTATGTGAGATTTCACTAAGATATGTAAGGACATTTGATATATTGGAGAGGGTTGGGATGGATGAAAACCACTTTTAGTTACCTCAGAGGTATATGTCTATGCACGATGTCTTTAATGTATATTAGCTATGCAGCTATCACCAAAACCCATATCACATATTTTAGTCTAAGGAAGTTGAGTTGTAGGTAGATGCGTCTTTTTAGGATCATCCTATGCATGAGGAAAGGGTTTTACAACTGCTTAATTTTGAGTACTTATTAGTTTATTGCTTCTACTATTTTATAATATCGTTGCATATACTCACTGACAGATAGGAATAGGTCTCTTGGTGGCTTCGTACTGGGATTTATTTCTCACATCCTGTTTGGGTCATGTTTTGGGCCCAAGAAGATTATATGGTTTCAGGTTTGATCAGGGCAAGCGCCCTTCCATTGTTACTTCATTTTCTTCTTAAGATAATGAGAGAATGGGACCGAGCCAAGGCTTGCGATTCTTCTTAGTTTTATTTTTTTCTTTTGAGCTTTTGGAACATATATATTATGGATCATTGTAGTGTACATTTTTTTGATGTTTCATAGAACATGAACTTGTAACTTAATTATTGTATGGTATGATATCTAATTACTACTATTATAAGTATCCTTCTGTTTACTTCAGTTGTATGCTATTTACTTCTTCTGTTATTGTATTATTACTTATTCTGATGTGTTACACATTGATAATGAGGGTATAGTTTCCCCACTATCACACACTTGACCCTCTTTTCTAGTCGGTAGTCTCCAATATTTGGGAAAATCCGCTTGAGGCCATGTGGCCTACTAGGTATAGGGCATCAATTCATTAGAACCCAAATTCGGGAGTTTACACTTGGCCCTTGGGTGTAGTAAAATTTCAAATGATTAAAAATGATCTTGGAATGATGGAAGTATAAATTCTTTTCTCTATAAGAATCTATATATTATCAAACTATTACTATATCAAAATAAGAAAGGTATTATTTTTGAATATGTAGATTCACAAGAAGCTATTTTACAATATGTTAGTTTTTATTCCTTGGATATTTTCTATACTTATTCTTTTATTATTCTTAACCATGATTTGTGGATTGAAGTTGTATTTTTTGTACTTTTTTTTCATTTTAAAAAATTCATTTTCATATCCTTCAAAGGGTAGGAAAGATTGGTTTTGTGGGGATTATACCATACTATTTTATTTAAACCATAACTATATCCATTTTGTATTTTTTCATTTATATTTCATATTCTTAAGTATTATAGTCTATTTCATTCATTATTATCTACTGTTTTTGGATAGATTTATTCTTCCTTTTTAATAATTATATTGTTTTTATATGGTACCTATTTTGATCTACTCTTAGTTAATTTTATCTTTTTGAGTCTTAAAAATTACAGGAGAGTTATTCATGTAATAAATTTTTATGTTCTAGATTTTTAATTTTAAAAAAGGGGAATAATTTTGATTGTATCCTTGACACTTTATTTTTTTTTGATAATTACATAATTCAACATTCTTTATTGTTTCTTAATTATTTATACTTCCTAAAATCTTTTTCTGTTTATATTTATACCTTATTATTAGTTATTATTAATCATTATTCTTATTATTTGTTTATTCTCATAATTTATTTTATAATTTTTTCTAATTATAGATTTTAGAAGTTAAGGTACTTATATGTTTACTTTATCATTTTATATTTAGAAATTACTAAAAAAATCCAATGACTTTCACATATTGGGGGAATGACTATTGAAAAACATTGTTTTCTAAAATTCATGAATCATAAGTTCACAATGGATATTTTGAAATGACTTACATTTTGATCATTCTGCTAAATATTTACCTTTATGATTCTAAGTATTTAAATTTACAAATAGAATATTGACTCTTATGTTTCAATATTTTTCAAAGTAAGTTTCTTCTTTTTGAAGTATAGATTTACTTTTACAAATTTATGATATTGAAAATTTGATAAAGTATTTTACACCTATGATTTCAATGTTTATTATTATTATATTGTTTTTTTGAAAACTAATGACTCCTACACTTTTTATAGGTGTTCTGAGATGAATCTTATGTTTTATTTTCTAGATTTTTTTTTCTGAAAAAATAATAATATTCAGTTTTTGGGAGAATAATTATTTATTCATAGAATTTAAATTTATAAATTACATATGAAAATTCGGTATTGTTTTATAGTAATGTAGGAAAACTTTATTAGATGTTTTCAAGGAATGTTTTTAGAAAATTAATTCATGGGGATGATTTTATTGCATTTCTTCAAGGGAAATTAAAGCTAAAATGGTATGATTATTTTTAATGAATAATTTTCCAACTCTAGAGTTTTTAATTATTTTTTCAAAGGTATATTTTGTACTATTATTTTTAGGAAATAACAAAGTCAATGATTATGAATTATTCAGGATCTTAAATATATCTCTTAAAAATTGATTCAATAAAACTAGAAGAACTAAACCCAAAATAAGATACTATATTCTTAAAATTTATTCAATTATCACTATACTATTTCACTTGCATGAATAACTTAATTTTGTAGAATCTCATTACTAAAGTTATCAATCCACTATAATTATTTGAAATTTATTATTTAATTATGGTTTTACAATTACTTTACTTATTTATCATTTATTTTTTGTGTTTATTTTTTTTGGTTTGTGATTTTCCCAAACAAAAGAACATAATATTTGGTAATAACTATATAAATATTAAAGGTTAGAAACAAGGTTTCCACTCCCCTTGAAAATTTCGGTTGTGTGTTGGTTTTCCCTCTACAAGAAAAGGAAGGTAGTATTTTTGTTGTGGATTCCCATAAAAAAAGTTAGGTATTAATGGGTTTTATGCCTCCCTGGTAGTATAGGGGTGTGATCAGTACACATATGTCCTTTATAATCCAAAATACTTTAAAATATCTTATGTTAATATTTAATTTTATTTATTTTAATTTTATGTACTTTTATTTTTAAAATCTATCAATTTACCCCCCCCCCCGCCTGACCACTTCTCCATATTTCATATAGAAAAAGAATGCCAACAATTAATATATATATATATATATATTCTAAAATCTCCCACTTCATGTTGTACCACCATAAGTGTTGTTTAATAATTCTATAAAACATTCTGATTCCTTGGTGAATAGAGAAGGATTAGCTATGCACATCATCCAAAATATCCTTTTTCTACTCTAGTATGGATGGGGAACATATCCTATTTGCAAATATTATAACTCCACATCTATCAAGGTTGAGCTCTTAAATATTCAATGCCTTTTCCTATATCTCCATATCAACTTTTTTATCCTCCTTGATTTTCACATAGATGGATGGTTGGGAAATAATTTTAGAAGGGTAGCATTTCATCACTTACATTAAGATTTCCATATAAATCATTTTATATCCAGAAATATTGGGTCCCTTTAAATCCTCATCAAGGATATGTAATGATGATAATTTTTTAATTAAATCATAAAACACCAAGTTTTCCTTCATAAGATGTTAATATATTAAGAAAACATAGTATTTTATTAACTTTAACCATCTCCTATGGTGCATGTCCAACTCCTTATATGTGAATATATACTTTATTCTCTTATGATTGATATACATATCACACTTTCACAATAAAGATAATACTGACAAATATTTTCTGCAAAAAATACAATTTATAGCTCCCGATATTGCATCGTATAATTTCTATCATGGGTCATTAATTAACATGGGGCATATGAAATAAAATTTTCGTTTTTCATATGAAAATATCTTAATATATTCTTTGAATCATAATTATATATTACAAACCCTTATCCACTACAGGGTAGTGTAACTACATGTTTAATAACAAACCTCTTCTTAAGCTCGATGAATCTATCTTCACATTATTATTTCCAAAGGAACTTTACTCCCTTATATGTTAACTTGGCTAGTGGATTTTAAAATCATGAGAAATTTCTCCCAAGGAATTGATAATATCCATATTATCCTATAAATATATGGATATTTATCATAGTGGTTGGTATGATCTATTCTTAAATCACCACTTTCTTTGAAGGATCCTTTAATATACATTCAATTTTGATTACATGACCCAATACAGATATTTTTTGTTGTAAAAATTCACACTTAATAAACATGGAATACGAGTAATACTCTCATATGTTTTTTAAAATAATCATAAAATACTATTCTTATTCATCCTTTCTATTAAAATATATGATAATATCATCTATAATGACTACCAATTTTTTTCAAAGTAATTTATAATATCTATATTCCTTAAATATATTAATATATAAAAGGAATTTGTAGTTATAAATTATATCATTAGAAATTCGTTGTGATCATATCTTGTGTGGAAGGATTTCATGAGTATATCTTCTTTCATTACCCATAATTCATGGTATATTGATCTAATATACACCTTTAAAAGGTATTGTTTGCTTCTAAATTGATCAAACATATCATCAATATGGTGTACAAATACATTTTCTTAATCATGATCTTATTAAGTTCATGATAATCAATGTAAAGATGAATTCGTCTGACCTTATTCTTTACAAATATAACTGGTGCACCCTATGGATCATCACTTAGTCTTATAAAACCCTTATCAAGTTTATCATATATAATCATCTTTAATTCTTCCACCCCCCCCCCCCCCCGCCCGAATGGCCCGAATGCCTTATTTTTTATTTTATTATGGATAATCCCCCTTTTTAAGGGTTGAAGGGGAACCCATAAATGACCCATAGACCCAATCCATAAGGCCTTCCTGACTCGTAATACATGATCTGAAGGCCCAGAGGCATACCATGCCCAATACATGACTCGTAGGCCCATCCCACTTGAACTACCCCTCCCCAGCTTCTGCATCATTGATCACCTAGCTCCCCACCTTGCATTGCGGATCATCTAGCATTACCCAGTACAAAGCTACATGGTGCCTGGTCCTAATGGAGACTACCATAACCTCTCATTATTTCAATATTATATCTTTAATTCTTCCAAATTAATGGGTTCCATTCTATAAGGGCGCTTAATTATTGTTATAGAACTAAGTGTGAGTTCATTTGAAAACACTACCTCACATTATGGGGTAATACTAGGTAATTAATTAGTATATCCATCAATATATTCATGTACAATTATCATGTATTCAATATTGATTTCCTCTTTAACCATTTTCAACATGTATGCCTTAATATTGGGAATCATGACCCATATTAAGGAATTAGTTTCAAAGGGAGTTCATAATCATACTTGAATTGATATATGGTCAATTGATAGAATAATATATGAAATTTGATATATATATTACAAAAAATGATATTAAATATATCTAAGAATACTTTATTGATTCCTAATATCACATCAAACTCTACCAAGGAATGAATATCTGTGTTTTTATGAATTTCCTTCCCACAAACCAAAATTAGAGAATATAAATATATTTTGGATGTATTCATTTCACTACCAGGTGTTTTCATTAGTAATTCGGTACCCAAATTTTTATTTTATGAACTATTATTCTTCAAAAAAATTACAAGATATGAAGGAATGTAAAAAAACTAAAAAATACATTCACGGTTCATGAGTGTATAGTCACCATCCAGGTCATGAGGCATAGAAATTGGTTTTTTTTTCTTCTATTATGAATTACTATGTAGCTAGAAACAGAGAGGTTCAGAATCATAGGGAAAGTGAAGAAGGAATTATCATCACAATTCAGTGAGTCAAAGATGATAATCCATTAAAAATAAAGAATTAAAATGGATAAAAAAGTTAAATTTTTTTCTAAAATTCAATTAAAATATAATAAGGGGTATAACAATAAAAACACAATTGTGTTGGGGTTGAAATTTGATTATATTATTTCTGAAAATGTCATTTTGTAGTATTCATATTCTTTCTGAATTACATTTACCATAGGGATTCAATTAAAACAACATTTCTTGATCCAATATTAGGCATTTTTGTATTTAAAAACTAATACCTTGGTCCAATGATTGGATTTTACAAATCCACATCAAGATCATCACCCCTAAAATAATGTCAATGGGATCAAAAAATGGTCATTATTCACCTACTGTAACACCATCAGTTTCCCTAGTTGTTTCATTCTTTTTCTGATATGGTAGAACTGGTGTAATAGATAATTTTTTCATTAGAATAATTATAAATTTAAATCATTATAATAGAAAAAAATTCATAATTTCAATTAAACATCACCCATAATCTTATCAAAACCTTAACACAATATACCTAGCCTATTATGACCATGGTCATGATGTTCGGGTTGAGAAGAAACTAAAACCCTACCATGGATACAAGGATAGAATTGGAAGGGGATAATCACACTAAAAAATAAATGAAAATAGACGAATAAAACTGAAATTTGGGTTTGTGGGATATCAAAGAGAAGAGAAGCATCACCTCCCCCTTGAATTTACAACCTAGATGTCAGATGCCAACCACATAATTTGTATAAAAAGTAGATCAAATGGTGAGTACCCAAATTTACATTCCATAAACTTGGGTCAACTAATGTTTCCCTTGTTTTATCTATAGATAGGTGGCCTACTATGCTGCATGTTGAATTTTAAGCATTGGCAGTCAGTTTCTGAGAGTTATCCACTGTGTAAAAATGACATACATGGCATGTAGAACCTCTATCAGCCACCAAATGCTTCTGGAAGGGCATAAAGGACATTTGGATAAGAATTACTTGGCATGTTGGTCTTTCTCAGCTATATGGTCGTGTACTTGGGCTGGAAAAACCGTGTTTGGGTGAGGGTACATGGGGTTTGTTTATAAATTAAACATCATGTATATATTATTATTTTTTTCAAATCACCCCTGATTTGTTACTTTTATAGGAAACACCTAAAAACATCCCAAATACCAAAATAAAGAATTTGATCCATAAAAGAATGTATATCTGATGAATTTTTTTTTAATAATTTATAAAATTCAGGAATAGGTATGCACAAATCGGTCACATCATATAGTAAGTATACCTATAACCACTTCATTATCATGAACTATAACATCTATATAAGATATAAATATAGTAAATTTAAAAATACATAAAATTGTATTATAATAAAAACATATCATGACTAATAAATGAAATATGATTCATTCATGAACATGAAACATTGTAAAAACATTAGGCATACAAAATGTAAAATGTAAGCAATAAAAAAAGAAAATAAACAATACCCAAGCTCTATCTCCATTATAATCCTGAGCTTCAGGTCATTTATGTGATCTTAATATCCCTTGAACAAGCATAAAAACCAAAAAAAAATTCGGTTTCCCTAAAAATGAAAACTTGTGGATTGTCCGATACCAAAGGTGTCCCAAATAGGGTGTGAGATATACTCAGTAGGACACCACCAATAGTTTATAAACTAATCATTCTTGTAATCTCGATCTCCCTTGTACAAGTAAAACAACACATATCACAATACATTTTCCTAAACTTGAAAACATGTGGGTTGTTCGGGAACCAACGGTGGCCCGAACAGGGTGTGAGATATATTTAGTAGGCCACCACCAATAGAATATACACTAATCCATTCCATGTATATAAAATAAGATTCATGAAATAATATAAAAACAAGTTAGTGTAATAAAAAAATTTAACCAAGTCAACTCAAGTTCCTTAAGGACACCTGGTCATCCATACTTTTTCAGCCTAAGTCAGAATGCATCCGAAATGAATTCATAATGTGCATATATGTATAAATATATATTCCCTCTATACGTAGGACCATATATAGATATTATATACTTTATCCATAGGGATGTATACATCCATATATATATATGTAGTACTAGTTAGGACCGAGTCGTAACTCAGGCATCCATGCGTAATCACAATAGTCTCATAAGGTAGTGGGGGAGGATATGCTAGAGTATTAGGACAATTTTTGGGATATCATGCCTAAGGATTCTATGTATAAGTATCATAATCATTAGATAATCCATTACTAGGGACACCATGCCTATGTATCATAATGTAAGGGACACCATACTAAGGGATGTCTTGCCGGAGTATCATAATGTATGGGATGTCATGCCCAAGGATTCCATGTCTGAGTATCATAATCACAACGGAGTCCATGGCCAATGTTTCCATGCCCAATTATCATAATCATAATGGAAACCATGACCTGGTACACCATGACCAAGTATCATGATGTAAGGGATTTCGTGCCCTGGGACCCCATGCTCGAGTATCATATTCATAAGGGATGTTGTGCCTAGGGACTCCATGCCCGAGTATCATAATCATAAGGGACACCATGATATGGAATTTTATGCCCTAGTATCATGATCATAAGGGAATTCGTTATTAGGGACTCCATACCTGAGTATCATAATGTAATATATGTTATACCCAAGGATTAATTGCTTGAGTATCATTATCATATGGGATTCTATGCCTAGGAATTTCATGTCCGATTATCAGAATCATAATTATAAAAATTAAACTATGTACTTTAAGGGTCATGTTAGTGTCCACACAATTCTATTTAAATTAGTATTTTATTTCTGTTTCGGATGAAAACGATTCATAATAGTTGCATACCATTAATATTTATATTCATTATTTGGGTATTAAGTTAAGTATAAGACATTTTACATTTCAGTAAAATATATTATAGCCAAGTTCATGACTTTCCATTTATCAAGAGTCATGTAATACCTTTAAACCATATAACTTTTCAATTTAACCCCATGTAGTGATGGGAATAAATCATCCGTAATAATTTGAAGTTTCATTTTCATTCCATTCACATTTAATCATTTTTAATTTAGCATATAATTTTCCTCATTCTACCCAATATTACATTTATAGAACACACCCCAATGGGTAATGAAATTAATGACCAAGGAGGGTAAAAAAATCATGTTATAGAACTCACCTTAAGAGGTGGTTTTGGTTGAGTTCATTGACCTCCAACCATAAAATAACGTTCTAGTTTGATGTATAAGCATCTAATCTAATTAATTTCGCATTTTAGAAGAGACATAATGAAAACCTAGTGCACAGAACAATGATGTATTTTATAAAAAATATAATACCTTGAGGTAAAATCCATAGACAACCTACCTCATTCTTAGAATGGTCTACTAATATAATACCATTCCTTGATTCAATACATAATAGTAGAAATTAGAAGATTATAAAAATTACCTAAATGTATGGTGAATTAGATCGCATGAAGATATAACTTGATATGAAAGGTGAAAACGAAATAATAAGGAATTTTAAAGGTAGACACAACGATAATATTCCAATTAGACTAATGGGTCTTTATTCTGAGATCAAATAAGGGATATACACCATGGAGGTGGAGTGGAAGAAGTGGCCCACACTAGGAGAGCATCTAGGAGAAATTAAGGAATAAAATATGTTAAACTCCATTTATGTTCTGAGGGGTAAATTGGTAAATTTATTCCTTTTAATGAGGAAAACAATTAGGTCATATGATTTAACAAACATATGGAAACACTTTCCCAAGGAACCCATCCTTGCATGGCTAGGGGCACAATTTGACTAATTGTGCACAACCCATGTCGATCTACTATCCAAAAAGCTCACCCCTAGAATGTATAGGTGCATGGTTAATCAAACCATGTGAAGTCCATGTGTCTCTATCTACAATTGATTTTAGACATTTCACATGGTTTTACAGCCTTGGTTTCATGGTTTGAAAAACTGTTTGACACCCTCTAAGACCTACATGGTTTCTTGGGGTCACCTCACTTGGATAAGATAACAACATTCCTTAACAAATTGGGACACACCGTTTGTACTATCAGTGATCCAACCAAGTGCCTAATACGGTCTCTTTCGAAATTTATATATCAAAGCCCAAGACTCATGAAACTCATATAAACACCCAATACATCTCTCAATCATTAAACCCCATCTAAAAACAACACTTATAAGTGTTAAAACATTAATATTTACATTTTTAATCTTGGTTAAAAATTCATCCCATCCGCTAAACGAAAAGTTCAATTTCCCTTGGAATTTTCAACTGGTTCAAAACAAGGGATGTTAAAATAACCCCAACTTGTAACTTCTTATCCCTGATAAGGATTGTGAAAAAAATTGAAAACAACACCAGACTTACTCAGGTCATGATTATTCGATCAAGTTATATTTTTGTGTTTCCAAATTCCCAACGTAACTCTAGGAATTACATAAAACATGTGGTACTTAAGTCACTATATTTCAATAAAATATGTAAAACTACTATCAAAACATCAATATATCACATAAACGATCCCTTAATCCCTAATACAAGGTATCATCATCATTTCCCTCTGTCAACCTACCTATGGTATTCCCCACTATAGGTCATATAATTAAACATCCAATTCTAAGTCACAGTAAATACACCACTAGAGTTTACTAATGAAATACGTCCATATAATTATATATTCACACTTGATAGATTTATAAAATTACACATGAGAACACTACATTCAATCCTTAATCTGATTGGAACTGTCCAACTCCAATCAACCAAGATCAAACTAGTCAAACCATCTTTTCCTTGAAAATCCCAAGTAGACTCTTTGAGAAGCACCCATATCATCCTAATATCATTCTTGATGTGATTTCCTCACCATCCACATCCATATATTGAGATAAAACAATTTGAACAACCTCCTATCGAATATTCTAAAAATTATTAGATTGAACTACCAACACATCCTGAGTTATAATTATAAATCCTTATCTAAAGGAATGTTGATATATTTCTAACATCATTCACCAAAGCATGTACCCAAAATTCTATGAAGTATTCTAATTGAACCATATCTTACTCAAACCATAATGTTTCAACACTAAAACCAATACTATTTTGATTCAGAATACATGGATCATCATATGATACTCTAGGCTTTATTCCCAAATTTAGATTATACCAAAATCATAATCAAACATGTACCTGGAATTTATCAGGATTATATCCATATATTGTTCCATTTAAATAACATCACATGAGTTCCAACACTATCTCCATCCAACTAGAATTAAGGTCTCATGACCCTTTTCTAACATGAGGGTCTCCCACTAATTAATGAGGTCCCACTCCCCACCTTTGGTACATATTTTTCATTGCATCAATGAACAAAAAAATTATCACCATATCTCATGCCTTATCCTCACTGGATATAACAACTAGGATGGCTAGGATCCCACTCATCCAAAGTGTTAACCTAAATATAAACCTCCACCCATTCTCATTTCTAGAGAATGGTTCTCATATTGGAATCCAAACAAGAATAATAATAAGGTTCATCACCTTCCAACACCAAATGGGGTACTATGAACCATTTGGTTGTCCTTTGAATCACTCTTTGAGCTCAAACCTCAAATATTTATTCCATAAACTCATAAAATCTATTCATTTAGATAGCTCAGATTTTAGTTGAAACTTTCTCAGGGTACTTTGGGTGATGTCAAGATATTGCGAATGATCTCCTCTAATAAAGAGTACACCAATATTCCATTGATAGGATTGTATATCTTCTCTCGAGACACACTCAAATAAAATATGAAATATTTTATTGTACCAACACCAAAAAACATTTCTCCCAACAATAAATTTCTTGGTCTATTCATGGATTAATTGTTTCATGTCACCCATGTAATTCGAGATTGTCCCTCATCACCAGTAACTTCTTTTTAATCATACCCAAATCCCTGAGTCATCATGCCTGCAAACATCATATTAAAAACAATCGATCCTTGAACCATAAATAAAGTCAAATTTCAATCATTTTTCACGCACAATATTCGTGAGATATTCTTTCCATACATAATAGTTCTACATCCCATAACACCTGGTTTAAACTTGACTCATGCTTACATGAGTCTTTCATCAACAAGATCAAGTTGGTTTTGATATACAACACACATTTTAATTAATCTTGAGGTTAACTTTGAACTCATCTTAAAAATCAATCTTCTTACCTATTCCATTAATTATCAAATGACTACTCACCTCACAAAATTATTTCCAAGAAGACCACATCAACTGTATAACAACTACTGGTCAACTAGCTCAGGTATCCAAAAATTCCTACCCATTGAAACCATTTTTGATAAAAAAAATCACTCAAGGTTATTTTCATAAGTAAGGGAATCACCATTAATAAATAAAAAAGTCTTGATAAAATATTTTTCATAGATCTATAAATGACCATAAAACCAATATTTTTTCCTTTAAGGAAAACATAAAAACTGGGCCAACCACTCTCGTGGTTTCCCTTTACCAACAAAATGTAGCTAACCTACTAGTGTCTACGTCAATGTAAGGACATAAATTCCTCCAACCCAACCATAAGGTATATATCATGATAATCACACCCCATTTACTGTTATTAGTTACAAAATATCTAGAACACCTAAAAACACGCATTTGAAAGATGTCAAACCATTATAGTACATGAATAATTTTACTACAAGAGTTAAAAACTATTTTAAAGGCCTAATACATGACTTGAAAAGGACAGAGCTACCCTTATCAGATCATCTCTATGAATCCAAATAGGGGTGTGATATTTTAAAGGTTCTAATGCAACTGCTAAGGATGAAGGTATGACACTCCCTAGGTATTTGTATTCTATAATACTTCCTCTAGGTTCAACTTACCAGAAAACCAAATTCCTACCCAGGGGTGTCAATTATTTATCTTGAGTCCTAGTTAGTATAATCAATACCTGAATGAGACCTCACATTAGGAATCTAAAAGAAAAAATTATTCAATTATTTAAGGTCGATGGGAACTACCATAACCTAAATAGACCCTTACTTGCACATGAAGTCAACCCTAAAAAAGGACACACTTGAAAATTTTGATAGGCCTTACTTCCTAACCTCTAGGTATGATTCAACCTAGGAATAATTCATTAGAGTTCTATAGTAATGCTCACATTCTCATTCAAGGAATCTCTCAACGTAATATTTATGATGGATCCCATACATGGGGGGGTCTTTACAACACAAACCTATATAATATTCAACTGTAAGGAATTTAATGATGATCATTCATTTATACTTTTAAAAAAATTATTTATTAGATATATAATGTACTAGTTTAAAGGATAATTGTACATATTACTTTATCTATTTATCACCAGGTATTATGGAAGGGAAATTATCTCATAATTCTCATTTAACTATGTTAAATAATCCATAAGGTTTTCATAATTGTTTATCATTAAATAAAATTTAAATATATACTCTATATAGAAAAACACTCTTTAGATTCTAATTGGAATTTTCATTAATGGTCACCCCATAATAATAAATCTCAAAAGAAGACACAAATTCTTTTATCAATTAAGGGGATTGGTCAAGTAATATTCCACCATCAGTTTGTATATAACATCATAAGAGAGGATATAGAAACTTTAAATAACCATATTGTTAACATAATAATACCACCATGCAGTTAACTACCAAAAAATATAAAGGATAAATTTTCTTTTAAGGGTTCGTACATGTCAATCTGTGTTCAATTATATGGGTATCCATTCCCAATTTATGGAATCAATGATCTATAAATTAGAATTAGAATCCCATTTAAATGAAACTCATAAAAATTACTTCATCCTAGATTTAATACATCCTTAATGTGTTTATATCACAAGAAATATTCCCTAACTAACCTAAATGGATTCAGTTGTGCATTTAGTAATCTAGTCTTAGGGGTCTTCATGACCAAGTAATATAGGTATAAAACCCTTTAAGTTTCAATATTCTTATTATTTAAAATCATTATTTTTTTGTATGAATTTTTATTTATAAATTTACAAACATATAAATATACATCACGGTTCATTTATATATATTACCATTACCAAATTGTAATGTTACTTACCTTTTTTAGTTTCAATTTTCCTTCAAATAACTGTAGCTAGGTTTTCACACTTGTTTCTATAATATAAAAAGTCCATAATAGATTGTTCAATTATATGGTTCACCATTTCTAAATTTATAAGGATCCAATACACTTTATAAATTGAAATTATGGTACCCATTTAATTAAAACCATTAATATTTCATCTAATGAATCTAATGGCCATGGATCAAACATATCGATATTGGTTGGTTAAATAAAATTCCATGATACACCCAAGGCCTTCAACTATCAGTGAGGGTTTAATGGAGGTATAGTGGGGAGAATATACCCTCTAGATTAGAAATAAATACCACATAAGAAATAATGAATAAATTTAGTAGATTATAATAACAACTATTCATCAATAATAAATGAAATAATAAGCAATCATGAATATGGAATAATTTACAACAATAGACATATAGTAAGTAACCGGTAAACAAAACACAAAGAAAAGAAAAAATCCCTAAGGGTTATCTCCTTGAGAATATTGATCTCTGGCATAGTCATGTGCTCCTAATATCTCATGTACATGTGTAATAACACATAACACATTCTATTACCTTGAACATGCAAACATGAGGTCTCTCCGAGAAACAATGGTGACCCGAATAGGGTTTGAGATATAATTAGTAAGTCACCACCAATGATTTCTAAACTAATCTAATTGATTTTTATAAAAAAAATTGTGTAGGAATATCAAAATAAGGTAGTGTAGAAACTATATAAATGTAACCAAGTAAGATAATGTTCCTTAAGGACACCTGACTGGCCATACCCGATTTAGCCATAGTCGTAATGTTTATGAAATGAAGACACCATGTGAAAATATATACACACTCAATATGTTGAATTTTATATATCCATATATATATATATATATGTTTGTGTGTGTGTGTACTTTATTTTTTGGTATTTATATATCCATATATATATATTCATAGTTTTAGACAATACTAAGGGGAAACTCAGGAATCCAAGCATAGTAAAAAAGATTTTGATAGGGTAGATGGGGATGCCAGGCCTGAGTATCATGATCATGTGTGGGATTTGGTTTCTGAAGTATGATAATTATTAGGTATGTCTTGTTTATGGACTCCAGGCCTGAGTACCATGATTTAAGGGACACCGTGATCAAGTATCATAATGTAAGGGACATCATTCCCAAGGATGCCATACCTAAGTATTATAATCATAAGGGATATCTTGCCCAGGGATTCCATGCCCAAATATCATAATATAATGGAGTCCATGCCTAGGGATTCCATTCTTGAGTATCATAATCATAAGGCATTCCATTAATAGGGACACCATGCCTGAGTATCAAAATCAAAATGGAATACATGCCTAGGGATGTCATGCCCAAGTATCGTAATCATAATGGACACCATTCCCTAGGAAACGATGCTAAAGTATCATAATCACAAGGGACGTCATGTTGAGAGACACCATGACTGAGTATCATAATGTAATGGACACCATGCCTAGGAACACCATGCTTAAGTATCATAATCATAAGGGACGTGAAACCTAGGGATTCCATGCATGAGTATCATAATTAGAATTATAAAAATTAAACTAAGTAATTTTAGGTTCATGTTAATGTCCACAATAATCCATTTAATTCATCAATTCATTTCTATTATAGATCAAAAGGTATTATAATAGGATTCCAACCATTGATATTTATATTCCTGATTATGGACTTAAGTGATGTATAAGCCATTTCACATTTCATTAAAAGTGTGTATATACAAGATCATAACACACCATTTAACAAGAGTTATTTAATACCATTAAATCATTTAACATTTTAATTTAACCACATTTATTGATGGGAATAAATCATGAATAATAAGAAAATGTTTCATATCCATTTCATTCCCATATAATCATTTGGAATTTATCATATAATTTAACTAAATATTCATAGTAATATATTTAAATAACACACCCTAAGGGATAATCTAATTAATGATCTATGATGGTAAAAAATAATGTAATATAATTCACCATAGAAACTGGTTTAGGTTGAGTTTTTTGACCCCCTACAATGAAAAATGGATCAAGGTTAAGGTCTAATCCTTTAATCTAATTAATTTCACATTTAATAAGTGATGTTATGAAAAACCCATTATGTAAAACAACAATTTTTTTTATAAGAAGGTTATAACCTGATGGAAAATCCATAGACAACCTATCTTATTCTTAATAAGGTCCACTCATCCAATATTTGGATTTGATTCAAGTTGAAATAGTAGAAATTATATGATTAGAAAAATTCCCTAAAAATAGGGTGAAATAGATCCCATGAATATAATATCAGATATAGTGAGAGGACGTTAAATTATCAGAAATAGGATTCATGTATTAACAAATAAACTTAAAATGATATCAGTGGATCTTGATTCCGAGAAAAAATGAGGGAGATCAACCATAGGGCCATATGAACGGTTTGACTAATAGTGTGCAGCCTGTGTTGAGCTATTATCCACGTGGATCACCCCCACCACCCTCACATAGCTAGGTGTGTGGTAAAAAACCATGAATATCATGTTTTTTTCCCTCTCTAATTAATTGAAAACATTTTTCTTGTTTAGGTAGCCTCGATTGAATAGTTTGAAATCCCATGGGACACCCTTTAAGGCCCACATTATTTCCTAGGGTCACCCCATGTGGTTAATTTAATTTTCTTCCTTAATAAATTGGGTTACACAGTTGAGACACATGGTTAGTACTAATCAAGAAACAACATTGTTCCTCAAGTTGTCTCTTCCAGAATTAATCTCTCGAAGCACTACACTTCTAAAACTCATATGAACATTTGATACACATCTTGGGCCTTAAAACCATTCTGAAAACAACAATTATAATTGTTTCAATTCTGAAATTTACATTTATAATATTAGTTTAAAATTCATCCATTCCACCAAATGAAATGTTCGATTTCACTAGGAATTTTTAACTGGTTCAAAACATGAAATTTTTTATTATTTATGACCTTCTTCTCCCCCATTGTTTTCAATATAATCTTCATATTTATTCAGTACTTTTATGCATACTGTCATACTCTTTTACATGTAAAAATTTCATGATAAATTTAAAACATTTGTGTGGATTCCTTCTATGTTTTTTTCATGTAGGTGGTTGAATTTCCTTTATTCCATGTAATTTATAATTCAAGTTTTCATGAAAATTTATTTTCCTTTTCTTTTATACAAATCCATTAGAATAATGAGAGTATTAGATTTCCATTTCCACTTTATATTCTCATTAAATAATTCCCTTATAAATACTAAAGTCCCTTATGGTTAATGCCTTTTGAATACTTAGTTTTAGGAAACTAAAAAAATGACTAACGGTGGTTTTAGGGTTAATAATAATATCATAGTTATACCATGTGATTCACATAAAGTTTTATTTATCTGATTAAATGAATTCATATTCATTGTTTTCTAACCCAATGAATTATTACTCCATTTTATTGAAATGTTTCCAAGTAAAATATTTTATGAAAAATAATTTCTTAAATTCCTCTCATTATAAAGAGTTAATTTGTTACCTTTTCCTATTGATCTTTATCAAATAAACTATTTTTATGCTTCACCTTCTAACTAATAAACAATCTAGATTACCTTTTCATATTATTATAATTAAAGGAAAATATATCCTTTATATCATGTAGAACAACCACTTATCAACTAGTAGATCAGAAGATACACTAAATGATTTTAATTATTGATTCATAAAAGAATTTATAAAATGGTACTCTTTATTTAGTGCATTAGGAGTTTTTTCATAGTTTGGGTTATTATTCATGACCCAAGACAACAGAGCCACGAATGCCTATACACCATTCTCTATACTATTAAAATGCTCATTGGGACAGTCATTGTGTTTTCCGTTGTACTCATTGTTCAATGGGTTCCTCTTTATTATAGTAATTTACTAAAAACAAAAGGGTTAAAATTAGTAATAGACCATAATATATTAAAAACATAGAGTAAAAAATCACATGAATTCCAAAAATAAAACCTACAATTTCTTACTTTATAAAATATTCACTTTTACCTATGGTGATATTGGTTTAACCTAGGTTTCCATAATTTTTATTATGTTATACTTCTTAATGTAATATTTATAAATAAATAAAAGCTTCTATAATACCAATTAATTTGACCTAATCATAAAAATCAAAAAAAATACCTAATTTACATAATTTAAACAATAAATCTCCCAAATAAACACACAATCCAAGAACTCAATGGTTAGTGTCTTTATAGATTGGTTATAAAAATATATTAGTGTGTATTGTTTATTCATCATCTCACATATAATTCTCTACACATTACATCCTACCCAAAATTTTCCTCAATGTAATTCTCTAGGAAAATGGAAAATATAAGGTGTGATCACAAATGTTCAGTAAGAGAAAACTTATCATTGATTCATAATGGTCTAGATCATATGCATGTGAGAAAACTAGAACATTGGAGAAATATTTTATTAAAAGATCATGGGATCATAATATTTAATCATAAGATATTATAAAACAATGTATATCATGTCATGGGAATATAACACCAAAATAGGGTCATCAAAGAATCATAACGCATATATTATAGCATGGAAATATGTGATAATAATAAAAAACCATAAAAACAAACATAAGAAAAGAAAACATAACATATTTCAAGGTTAGCCACCATGGCCATCATAACATATTGGATCATACATCACTACATGTGTCAAATAACATAATGGATTAGGTGTCACTACCTATGTTACAGAGTATAATGAGCATTATTACTCATGTACCATAATAATCTCATGAGATATAAAACTTTCCCTTGTTCATTTTAGGGTTTTTTCAGACCCTGTCTCACGATGCATGATGGGGTCGTGGGGGAGAAACGTGCACTACCCGATGGTTGATTAGAGAAGATTGGGTGATGCTTAATCACTCGTATCGGATGCACCGTTTTTGCCTCAAAAATCCCAACAGTTCCATATCCAGCAATGCATGGACCTGCTTTCCAAAGGCATACATTCACTGGGTGGTTTGACCAGCGATGCTTAAGAACTCACATTGGTCGAGAGGATGGGAAGTCGGGCACATCGCACCTTTTTGGGGGGAATTATTGCCTGTTTCAGAACTCTCTTATAGATTTAAGACGTATTCATATGTTCATGAATCTTTGGTTTATACCTAAACATATTATCAATGGATTACTCCTGGTTAGAAAGGGTCAGCTGGACGTATGGGTTCGGATTCATTTATGCCCGAGGTTTACCATCCCTTATTAGATTAATGACCCTAAGGAGTCTGGACTCACTGAGACGGCATTGATTTAAATCCTCATGAACAGGCACTCTGGATTTTATTGTCATCCAGGGAGGATAGATAATGGATTGATCATTTGGATCGAACCCGTGATATGGGCTTCCTACATATCCTCATGAGAGGAATCAGAATCCACGTAGTTTGGTTGGAGTGGGACTTACACTCTGGGCTGCCCAGGGCTGGTGTGGTGAACCGATGTAAAGATAGTCGGATCAACCGGTTGTTGGGCTTGAACCTCGAGTAGGATTCATACGTACCCTACCTAGGAGACATGGAAAAAAGTCAATGTATTTCTAATGGGGGTGTCAGAGAACCATCGTGAATGTGGACCTGGGGGTTCAATGGTGATCGGGCTTGAACCTCTTGGAGGCTTCCTACGTATCCTTGTTGTGGGGAATCAAAGTCCACATAGTTCTAATGGAGTGGGGCTTAAGATCTGAGGTATCCCAGGGTAATGGATTGAGGATTACACTCTAAGGAGGCCTATAAGAGGATTTTATAGTCGATTCCTACTCTAAGCCCACGTGAGTCATGCTCGGTGTGAGAAACAAGAGGTAGCAAGAACCAAACGATCACATCATGAAAGGTGAGTCCATGGGAAGTGGAGTGGGGCTTATGCATGGAGAAGCCCAAGAAGTCAAGGATTACTCTGAGATGGATTCCCATGGCGACAAAGCACAGAGGGAGAGGGGAATTGGTCCCAAAGAAGGACGGAGCAGCACCCTTCCCTACTACGCCCTTCCTTGGCCATGGCCATGGGGAAGTACGGAGGTGCATGGGGGCTTCCTTTTGATGGGTAGTCTGACACACCCCAAGGATGGAAGAAGTGCCCAAGTCCTAATAAGTAGAGAGGTAGAAAGTGGACTCTCAGGCTCGGACTCTACATTACCATGGGAATGTGAACCCAGGAATGCTTTGGGAATCCGCTCAAGGGATAGAACAACTCCTTCTCCCTCACTTACTATGGGTATGTGAACTCAAAACAGCGCGTTAATGAGCCTGAAGTTTACATCGCACGGGTCTGGTGGCTATGATGGAGGCCTCGGCTTGGGGCTGATGAATGGGCCAATCGGGCCGGATTGGAAGGATTTTATCTGGCTTAGGGAATGGGAACTTCGAAGGATCTGGTGGGCCACACAGGTATATAAGTGGTGGAGCCCTTCGCATAGGGAGGTGTTATGTGGGTGGAGAGGCCGTCCGTGAACCAGGGTGGTCCGCAGACTGATGGGCATTCCGCGAACCGGGGTGGTTCATGGCTTACTAGACATCCTGCGAACCAGGGTGGTTCGTGGATTCGGGTTCGGCCCGCGTACCAGGTTGGTATGTGGACAGGTCCAAGCAAGAAGCGGCGGCCAAGGGCGGCGCCGGATGGGGGTTCGTCGATCAGGGCATCGCCCGCGTAAGAGGGTGCTATGCGGTGCGACGGATCAGAAAAAGGTCATAAAATCCCTGGTCCGCGGGGAGTGCATCTGCGGAGGGGCCATGGTTCGTAGACTTCTTTTCATTGTGATTTTCAGTTCGGGGTTCTCCAAGTTGTTATACGTTTTCGGTTCCTTGTTAATTTGCTTCCTACTTCATACCTGTTCTGGTTCGCGAACTGGAACTTCGCTGCGAAATCCTAACCTCCTTTCTTCAAAATCCGTCCACCTGAATCTGCCCGATCTCCAAAATTGCCTCTTCTAGATCTTCCCCCTTGATCTCCTTTTATAGAGTGGGGAAAGAGATATATTTGTGGTTATACGGCACTTTTTTTGGAGGCACCTGATCGGAGACCCGGTTTACAGATGACTTGGTCAATCTGCGACTCACGGGTCCATTGACTGCACCTCCCCCAGAAACGAAACTAGCTCGGGGAGTGCTTCGTGACCACGCAGGGTTCCACCTCCATTCCACGAACAACAGTGGATGCATCTTGGGCCGGTCAATGTGGTCACTGGCTGGGGCGGTTCGTGACGGTGGAATGGCTTGGTACCTATCCTGCTTCGTGCCCCCGGAGGATCTCCACCTCCATTCTGTGAATAACAGCGGTTCGCGGAGGGGGTGCTTCGCAGAACCGTCCGCGACCCATTATCATTGGACCGGTCTGCGGACCGGTTCAGCTCGCACCTTCTTTTGAGTATTCTCCACACTTTTCCCCAATTCTTTGGGGGGAAATTGTGTAGAATCTCCCTTTTGTATTAAAGGGGATTCTCATTTTCCTTTGCGGATTTTTCAGGACCCTACAAATGCCCCCCATCGGAATGGGGTCCGATTGAAACGAAGAGGAGGCCATTCTGATATAGAATGGTCCAGAAACGTGTATTCTTTGTGGTAGAGGAGTGGACCTGGTAGGGGACTACGCCTATAAATACGGGACCCATCCTTTTTCTTTTACGGGATTATTCATGAAACCAGAGCTCTTTCGATTTTTTTCTTTGCGTGCTCATTCCTTCGTGAAACGCTTCATCTGTGAACCAGCGGCTACTTCCGCGAACCATTCCTCATTTTCGATTGCCTTCACCTGCGGACCATTCACCCAGCCAAGAACTAATACTTTTAATTAATTAAAAAGTAATTCACGATGGGTTGTGTAGGAACTCGCTCTGCGGTTTCGCCTTCCAGACTTTGAAAATTTCTAAGTCTTCCAAGCCTAATTATTTAAATTCGGGATTAAGATTCTGCAGAGCAACCTGGTTCACGGATTTCTGGCCAACACTCCACGGGACAGAGTATCGTGGACCATCTTCTACGTGGGGTCGGTTCGCGAGATAAAGACATTGCGAACCACACTTTGAGGCCTGCTTGCGGACCTCGTCATCAAGGCTTCCTGGACTCCTTTTCCATATGTTTGGTATTTTTGTCCAGATTTTATTATTCCGGACTAACAATTTGCCTTGATTTCATAATGCAGGGAGAAAATATAGTTCCCCCTCGTCCTGCACCAAGGCCTACTGTCGAGCCCCTACCAATTAGTTATCAATTCCTGAAGGACGTGGCCAGCTCTATTAAGGACAGAATCTACCACTCCCCACCATGCTCCTTCCTTGCCAATTGGCTCTCTGAGTCACAATGGGAGTATGCCTTTTCCAACAACATTCCTGCCTACGGGTTTGGTTTACTGTCCAATACACTGATTCTGGTACCATCTCATGAAAACAATCATGCATCATCGATATTTACTAGCACTATAACTCGATCTGTGATATCCTCTATAGGGTGGCCTTCTGTAAGGGATACCGCTGCCGGATCTATGTTGAACCACCTTATTGTGTCCCCAACATGGGAACAACGTCATCTAGACAGGACAATTCATTTTTACCAGACCATTTCCCTCAATGATATGGTAAACAACCAGCATAGCTGGTCAGCGGACCAGGACCTTAGGCCCGGAGGGGCATTTAAGTCATTGGATTTGGGGTGGCCCTTCTGGGTTCACCAGATCTGCGTAGAGTTTGAGGCAGAATAGTGAGTCGTAGGCTTATATGAAGCTTTCTGGGTGTCCAAAACCTATACCCTTCAGCCTTATGCTCTTTCTAGGCAACTTATGAGCCGTTGGAGTCTAGACACAAACACATTCCAGGAGCAACGAAGAGAGTAATACCCCCTTGGTGAAGCAGCTTATTGACCAGGACCAGAAGAATTCAAAGGATATGTCTCCGAAACTTCTTGTCCGATATCGTGAATGGGTCAAGGATTTTTCTTGAGAGAGAAAGTCCATGGATATCCTATGTAGGCCCACGACCTGCCCTACGATTGAGTCCCAAAGATAGAGGGGCATCTACTGGCTGATCCTAGAGGAAGGCCAGTTCAATGACTGGGGTTGGAAGCTTGTCTTGGATGTCGATTAGCTGCTTCGTCTGGTGACGTTTCTAGCCATGTTTTTTAGGGACTGGCTATTGCCCATATGCGAGACTGGTGGCGTGTGGGTCTCTACTTTTTTCATGGAAGCACAGCTGGCTACCGACAATGTCATCAACTTGGTCTTCCTAATATTGGCAAGGATTTATCGGTTCCTTCGCAACATTACCGATGGGAGTCGGCCAAAACGGGTAGCCTACCCTTTCCAAATTCTCTGGGGGTGGTTGGTAGCGCATATCAAGAACTTCTACACCTTCATCAACCCTCTTACGATTCCGGGCACCGTATTCTGGCCGTACTTGAAAATGACCAGCGGGGTCATGCCTGAAGAGTGGGTGACCCAAGATAATGATGGACAACAGATGGTTCAAAATATGCGTTTTCTATTGAGTCGGATCTCGAGTTATGATCATTTCAATTTCCCACCATATCCCTCTCCAACTGGTGAAATTAGGAACACCATATTAGATGAGTTTAGCAAGTGGGGCTACCACTTTTCTCTCCGAGAGGGCATTATGGTGGCTCGTATCGATGGGGAACTGATCTGTTAGGGGTACGCACCTTTCCAATTCAGACGTCAATTTGGATGCATCTAGGTACTGTGTTCTCCCGCACTCAATGGAGCCCGTGAGAACCTCCATTTAATGGTGGCAAGCCAACTGTGGTAAATGTCTACCCAGGAAGATACTGGTTGATAGGTTATGACTCTTGTGCTTGCATAATCCATGCCTTTCTTGTCTAAGAATTATACCGACTCCTAGGTGCAGTCATACCCGAATGGGCAGCTAGGGCTGTGGGTGCCCATTGTCTCAAGTCCTAATACATTGAAGGGAAATATGAAGCGAAAGGGGGATAGTGCTTCAACCCGTCCAAGAAAGGTTCTGCACAACCCTACTGTCCTCGTGCTTCCGGGGAAGATCTTAACGGACATAGGTGTATCTTATCAAGCCCTTGAAGCTGCCTAGAGAGAGTTGGTTATTCCCACAGATGCTACCTTTTCGATGGCCTGGGGTCAATGGGACAAATTCAAAGGCCAGTCATCCTTTCGTAGTCATTACCCCCATTCTCTATGGCAGTATCTCCAGGAATCAGAAGTTGAAATTGACAGGCTAGGCTAAATATCTGCTCCCATTGACATTATTTATGATGCAGACCTGAAGAGGGCCAAGCGGTATCTCCAGGACCTCGAGGCTTATGTTCATGCACGCCAGGGTTATGCAGTGTCGACTCATCGAGTCCAGGCCATGCTGTGATTGGGGACTGACAAGGAGGAGGAAGAGAGTGATCTCCCTTGAGTGGTGGTAATCTCGGTGGTTCCCCCACTACGTCTAAGGTAAGGGAATTCCCCCTCTCTCCCATGAGGTCCCACCCACAGGTAGCTCCAGAGAGTTCCAGGGCAGCAGTGAGATCCAGAAAACAAACACGACCATTGGTGCCCCCACCAGCCCCTGCCACTGCCTGGCCCTCTCAGGTTGATCCCCTCTGGCTAGTTGTTCCTATTATGTTCACATTTACAGATTCATGGAGGATTTGGGATGACCTGAGGGTTAGTGGCTCAGATGAAGAGGTTTGAGCGTTACTCCAAACGGGTCCTCTTGAGCTTCCGGGTAATGGGACGATCTTCTCTCCCCCCACTTGCTGTTGGAAGAGGACCTGGATGAAATAGTCACCTCATTGAAGGTGATGGATGCTTACATCCATTCACTCTAGAACTGGATTTATGGGTCTACCCAAGTGTCCATGATGATAAGACATCCTGAATCATCTGATCCCGAAGAAGAGTTGTCATGTTCATCCATTCCAGCTTTCTTCCTCATTTACTGTGAAGGTTCTAAAAATTTCTTCCTTTTGTGCAGGGTGTCGAGGAATCCCAGAGGATAATCCCTTCCCCGGAGTATACTCCTCGTGGTACCGCAGCAAGAGAACACGCGCCTTCATCTACGGGGATCATCGAGGAGGGGTCTCTTGGAGCAGATGAGCTCATGGAAGCGACCAATGCGGACCCAGCTAGGGTCTTTCCTCCTCCAGCTCCTTTCAACATTCTGAGCGAAGAACTGTCCCCTAGGAAGATCTAGAGATGTCAGCAGGCGTCCCGTTTATTGGAAAGGGTCAGACAGGGGACGTCAGGTAATCATGACTTCCCGCTTCCTCAATGGCCAACTCATATATTCTGATTCTGCAAGTTATTAACTTGTTTTGGTTCATGGCGTAGGGCCACTCGGGGACCTGGCCATGGCTACCCAAGTGGTCATACCTTCTGCCCCCTTATCACCTGAGGGATCACCTGCAGCCACACCTGAGCATGACGAAATGGCAGGCTCTGCTGAAGGGGCTAGTGATATGGATACTTTACTCCTTCCATCATTAGTCATAGAAATGTCATAGGAGGAACAGCTAGAAGTAAAGACTTCTACTGATTGTACAGCCTTTATAATTATGGGGAAGGATGGGGAGCCCGCGCCTACCGAAGAGGACCCAAATCCGACAGGGCCAGCTGGCTGAGACCCAATGGATCTTGTGGTTATGGAGGAAGATCCCTTCATCAGGTCAGTTGTTGGAAACCCAGAGCGGGCCATTATTTTGTTTACCGGGGGAGTGATTTCCCCGGGCTTGATCTCCGTAGCCGACTGCTTGGGGACAGCTTTGGGAGCTGCTGGCCTTGGGTATAGCCTTAGGTCCGAGAGACCTCTGGGGGTTCCCCGGACTCCCTTGCCTCTCGAATATGTAGCATCTTCCTCAAGTGGCTGCGGTGGTACAGAGCTTGAATATACCGATGCCTTAATGACCAGGGGTATGTTTCTCAATCACTTTCCACTGAATCTTTCCTCTTCACTTTTCTAATTATGGATACTTATATATCTTGTCGATTATCATGATTTAGGACCATGACCATTGGCATTGGAGATTGTGTCGTCAGATCCGATCGTGCCTGTGACCACAACCGTTGAGGGAAAAGTTGTCGTGGTGATAGAGTTTGCGGGTGAAGTCGCATCGGGTCCCTCCTTGGTGATGTTCATCCCTGAATATGTATCTTCATCCGGGAGTGACTCTGAGCCTGATCAAAAAGTCCTTTCAAGTCTTCGACCTGCTTGCCAAAGGGCTTGGGAGAAAATTTGGAAGCTGAATTCTCAGACGCCCTTGGCTGAGATGTCGACCAAATTACCAAATCTGCGCAATCTGTTTATGCTATTGGGATTTAACTGCTTTGACTACCATGATATTTATGATATAGTAAAGAATGTGGTCCTTGACTGAGAAGGTTTGGGTGGTTTTGAATCTTGCCTCTCTGATACTCAATCTGAAGCCTACCTTTCCGCGACCAAACAACTTTACCTAAAAGAGGCTCATGATCATGTCGGGGTAGTTGCGAGACTCCAGGGAGAAGTAGCTGAGTAGTGTTCTTGATTGGAGGTGTTGAGGAATGACATACAATAGATGTAGTAGGAAGAGACTAATCTCACCGCCATAATTAAATAAGGGGAGTGGCGGATGGAGGAGGAGATGAGGTCAAGCTCAAAGGCGGCCCAGGAGGCGGAAGTGTTGCGGGATGGTGCAGAACCTGAGACAGCCTTACTACAAAATCTGTATTAAGAAATCTAGGATTCTCATCAGCGCCTGATACAACTTTTTGAATCCACTAAAAACCTCCTGTAATAACCTTTCATGCCATAGTAGGCTCTGAATTGTGGATGCCCTTCTTACCAACTTTGTTATGGAACAAAGAAATGTTTTTTCCTCAGCTCTCTTATTGTCTTCTCCTATGACAAGAATTATTTGGCATGATAGTTGTATATGTTAATTCACTGAACTTTGAATAATCAGAGTTCAGGACTATTGATAAAATAAAAAGAATAAAACAAGCTCTAATTTTCCCTGGATCATGGGATCCAGCGAGCATATTTTGAATACTGCTAGGGTTTTGTAGAAAACCCCCACAAACTTTTTGTCTTTTCTTTTAATACCCTAATTTTTTCTGGGCCCATTCAGTTTAGACCCAATGGGTGTGGCCCAACTTTTTCTTAGGTCGCCCTTTTCGGGTTTTCAGCCTAATAGGCTTTGCGCCCTTGTTTGTGAGTGGTTTAAAGTCCCGCCGACAAGACTATCATTACTGATTTTTTAGGTCGAACAGCTTTGACCATGTTTGGTGAGGATAGGGCCCCAATGAGGTTTGATTGATTAAAATATGTCCCAATATCCCTCAGACCCATGTGGGGGGATCATGTTTGGATTTTAACGATGTGAAGGGAACGTCTCAAGGCATGGGAGCCGTATCGGCATGCAGAGGTAGGAAGATCATCGCCTAAGGAAATCTTGCCTTTGGTAGATGGGACAGGGGTGATCAATATGCAGAGCCGCTGAGGGCATGGTATGCATAGTCATGCAAAGGTGTGCTTAGGTGAATGACTATCAATTTATAATGGCCTAAGGATTTCATGAAAGTCCGGATTATGAAAACCACCATGGGTGGATTAGAGAATTATGAAAACCACCAGGGGTGGCTTGGAAAAGGTGTGGGGAATCTGAAAGGGTTTGAGAACATCTGTATTAATCAAGAATGTGGACACAGGGTCTCTGTCCTATGCATTTATTTAGCATGAAGGATGGTTGAAGCTTGGCGCAGTTTAAAGTCATACAGCTGGGCCATTATCCATAATGGAACGACTTCTCCCGGTTCTCGGTAATCTCGTCATAGACGTTCCACCATATTCAAGCAGGGTCATGAAAGAGGCTGGTAAACTGTAGCACAAAGGGTTTCCAAATCCCAGGATGGACATGGGGGCTCAAAGACCAAGAGGCGTATGGAGAGAAGCATTGCCTAAGGAAATATTTCCATTGGTAGACAAGAAAGGGGTGATCAATATACCGAGCCGCTGAGGGCATGGTATGCATAGTCATGAAAAAGTGTCCTTAGGTCAATGATTGTATTCCCCTGACAATCGGGCAACTTTAAGGTAGTTTGGGAATCGGTACCACCAAGGGTGGTTTACAAGGGTTCGGCATTTTCTGAGTACAGAGTATGTTTTATGAGGAGAGGGTTCATGGATACGGGAGAAACATCTAGGCTAAATTTCCTGAGAATGGGTGAAGTCATCCCTTCTCATGCTGGTGTGATATGGTGGTTTTTGCAGGTCTGACCCATGCACTGAGGGACAGAGGAAAGCCTCTATTTCTTATTGAACCCATGATAGGTTTGACCATGCAGTTTAAAGTCATGTGGTAAGGACAGCTTCTATGCAGTTTCACGTCGTGCGGTAACGACGAGGAGCATTATTAAAGGTTGTTGTGTAGTTTAACATCATGCAGCGAGGATAGGGGAGTTTTTTTTAAAACCAGTGAAAATGCATCCAGTTGGAGGCATTTCCCTATATGTTTAATGCTTGGTCTTTGCAGCTTTATACCAAGAGACCGAGATGTTCCGTGCAGTTTAACATCATGCAGTAAGGATGTAGTTGCAAAGGCTGCTCTTGATCAGAATATAACCGGGATTGAACACCTCTGCATGCCCAAGACATGGAGGGGGGTTAATTGGTGTAATTAGTGGTTCCTGGGATTTTTTAGATCCGGAGAAATGATATGGGGAATATGAGGTTGGTAAGCCTACAGAGCTAGGAACAGTATCGCCTGAGGAAATATTGCCTTTGGTAGACGGGCTAGGGGATATCGATATGCAGAGTCGCTGAGGTTATGGTATGCATAGTCATGCAAAGGTGTCCACAGGTCGATAAATTTACACTTACGATGGTCGTGAATGGTTATGAGGATCCTTGATTGTCCGGACCATGAAGTCTGTCATTTGGTAAGAAAATATCTGGACATGTCGGGCATATTCGGCCTTGGTTACTATTAATGCTTAGAGAGCTCCCTACGCCGAATTATCTTGCACATGGGGGTATAACATCACTCCAATAAGTTTAACATCATGAGTTAAAGACGAAGTACGCCTATTTTAGCGGTCATAGGGCTCGGACCATTGGGTGACTATTACTGTAGTCACTCGAAGGATAACTGAGTTACCATGATCTGATATATTCTGAACAGAGTGGGGGATGAAGGTTGTAAACTGTAACTCTGAGGTTTCCCGGATCTGAATATGTGGTGTGGGGGATCTGAGGCCGGTAATCGTACGATGCTAGGAAGAGTACCACCTGAGAAATATTGCCTTTGGTAGACAGGCCAGGGGCTATCAATATGGAGAGCTGCTGAGGGCATGGTATGCGTAGTCATGCAAAGGTGTCCCTGGTCCGATGAATTTCCACTTTCTATGGCCATTAATGATTATGAAAATCCGAGATTTCTCACAGTACAGAGTTCGACATGTAGGGATAATGGTGTCCGAGTATACAAGAAACATCTTCACTGCAATTGTCCATTGAGTCAAAGTAGCCTAGCTCTAGCTTGATGTTCGTAGATGCATGTCGTCATGTGAACCACGGTTGGATACATAGGCTAACCGTGTAGGGATACCTTGGTAATGTTTGGATGTGAAAAGGGGGATGAACTTGTAAACCACTGGGCCATAAATTTCTGGATCGGGAGATATGATATGGGGGCTCTGAGGAAGACAAGCATACGGAACTAGGAAGAGTATCACCTAAGGAAATCTCTCCATTGGTAGACGGGCCAGGGGATATCAATATGTAGAGCCGCTGAGGGAATGGTATGAATAGTCATGCAAAGGTGTCCCCGGGTCGACAACTTTCCATTTCCGATGGCCGTGAATGGTTATGAAGATCCATAATTATTCGGGTCGTGGAGTCTGATGTATGGAGAGGATGCATCCAAATGCGCAAGGAGTATTTACATCTCTTTTCTCCATATATCTTTGGTGGATTGTGATGGAGTCTTTGAAATTTTAACGTCGTGTGGTGAGGATGAGGTCCGTGTCGTTTTACCGTCGTGTGGTGAGGATGAAAGGTATATATACCAGTGTTTTCTTTTCTCTACGGCTGTGCTAGGAGATAAGATCTTGGCGTTTCTATGTATCCCGCGAGGGAAAGAATCAAGCCATACCTAGTTCCCTTTGGAATACACCCCGTGCAGGTATGGTCCATACACGAGGGAATGAGGTCATTTTTTAAATCTTCTTATTCGTGCAGTTTAACGACGTGCTGTAAGGATGAGGAATACACCCCATGCAGGTCTGGTCCATACACAGGGGAAAGGGAATTTTTTTCTTTGGGGATGGTTGAGCCAGGGTGAAGGACCCTGGCGTCACTACGTATCCCATTAGGTCAAGAATCAAGCCTTACGTAGTTCTCTGAAATCCATGTAGTTTAATGTCATGCGGTGGGGATGAAATATATACCCCATGTAGGTTTGGTCCATACATGGGGGGAGAGAGCATTTTTTTGTATGGCTGGGTCAGGATGGGGAACCCTAGCATCACTACGTATCATGCGAGGGTAGGAATCAAGCTTCACGTAGTTCTCCGAGAGAAAATACACCTTGTGCAGGTCTGCTTCATACACGGGGGAAAGGGAATTTTTTAACGTATATTTGTGGATGGCTGGGCTTAGATGGGGAACCCTTGCGTCGCTACGTATCCTGCGAAGGTAGGAATCAAGCTGAACATAGTTCTCTAAAATAAGTACACCCCATGTAGGGCTGGTCCGTACATGGGGGAAGGGGACATTTTTTTTAATTTCATTTCATTTGGGAGTGGTTGGGCCAGGATTGGGGATCCCAATGTCGCTACGTATCCTGCGAAGGCAGGAATCAAGCCTCACCTAGTTCTCTTTAATACAACACACCTTGTGCAGGTCTGGTACATACACGGGGGAAGAGGGGCATTTTCTTAAATTTTCTTATTCGTGGGTGGCTGGTCCAGGATGGGGAATCCTGACGTCACTATGTATCCTGTGAGGGTAGGAATCAAGCCATACGTAGTTCTCTAAAATCTGTGCAATTTAACGTCGTGTGGTGAGGATGATAACTGCTTTTAGTTATGCAGGTGAGGAAAAAATAATCTTAGTTTAGGGTCATAGAGTGTGGACCGTTGGGTGTTTGGCATTTTCACTTCATGAAGCGCGGACGATAACTGGTTTTAGTTATCTATATGAAATATTTCTTCAGCAATCTCGTATTTTTAGGAGTGGTGGTGAACTGCCCATCCATGGAGATCATGCGATATGCTTTGTTAGAGTAGACCTTATGAATAACGTATGGTCCCTCCCATTTGGTATCCAACATTGGAGGTTTCCTTCCAGGTATCATTGGGGTCTGGAGGACCTATACCAATTATCCTTCCAAGAAAGACTGAAGACATACCTTTTTATTGAAGTCTCGTGCAATCTGATTCTGGTATACATCCAAATGGTGCAAAGTGTTCAACTGCTTCTCGTCTAGCTGTTCCAATTCACCTAGCTGGTTTTCTGATTTCACATCATTGGATAACTGATCACAAATGGAAACATAGAGTGAGGGTAATTGGAGCTCAATGGGAAGGACCGCTTCTATTCCGTATACTAATTAGTACAGGGTAGCCTGAGTAGCGGTGCAGATTGTGGTTCGATAAGACCACAATTCATGGAGAAGTTTTTCAGGCCATGAATTCTTGTCTTTGTCCACTATTTTTTTGGAGAATGTTGGACAGGGTCTTATTGAAATCCTCTATCTGTCTGTTGGCCACTACGTGGTAGTGGGATGAGTGGTTAGCCTTCATACTGTATTCTTAGTATACTTTATCCAATTCAGCAGAGCAGAAGTTGGTGCCATTATCCATCAGTATGGTATGAGGGACACCAAATCTGGTGATGATATTTCTTTTCACAAAGATGACAATGTTTCTCTCCCCGACTTCCTTGAGGGGTACAACTTCTTCCCATTTGGAAAAGAAGTTGCTTGTCATGAAGATATACTTCAGCTGTTTGGTTGTGGCGGGAGGATATGGTCCCACGACATCCATTCCCCAGATGGAAAATGGACATGAGTACTTAGCTAGATGAAGTAACTCTGATGGTTAATGTATGAAGTTGTCATGAATTTGGCAAGAGTGGAATTTTGCGTTAAAGTGCTCGCAATCTCGTGCCATGGTGGGCCAACAGTACCCAAGCCTTCAGACCTGATGGGAAATCGTGGACCCCGGTTGATGTCCCCCACATACTTTGGCATGTACTTCAATCATGAAGGCATCGGTTTCTTCTCCATCAATGCATCTGAGGAGGATTCCATCGAGGCCTTGTTTTTAGAGGACCTCTTGCTGACTCGCGCCTCCATATAGGACAAAGTTGATTTCCCTTCTTCGTATTTTCTCTTGTTTAGCCCTCTCTTATGGGAGTTCTCCCCGTTGATGGTAGTTTGCAATGGGGGTCATCCAGCCGGTGGCGGGAGTATATGGTTCAGGGGCGGGACTGACTTCATGGATTTAATCCGCTTTAGCTTAAACAAATGGCAAGGCCATTTGATGATGAGCAATGCGGATAACTATTTCATCCCAGTCTGGGTCGGCCAGGGCTGTGGCTGCGTTGGCTAATGCATCGTCCTGGGCTTTCTGAGACCGGGGAATATAGGTCAATGTTGGTTCTATGGATAACTCCACCATTAACCCTCAGACATGGTCAAACAGGGGAATCATCTCCTCCTTTTTAATAGCATAGTCACCATTGACTTGCTTGATGACCAGTTCCGAGTCACCTTTTACCTTAAGGTGATGTACTTGTTCTTAGAGTGCGAGCTTCAGGCCTGCAATGAGGGCTTGATACTCTGATTCATTGTTCGTACATCCTTCTGACAGGAGGAAGGAATATGGAAAGACTGCCTTTTCTGGGGACATGATTATTATCCCCAGTCCCACCTTGTTAAATTTGGGATCCTCCATCCTTTTCCCTATTGGTCTTTGGGATGCACCGTCGAAGTTCATTTCTAATGTTCGGAGCTCCTCTTGAACCGAAAAGATTTCTTCATCGGGTAGCTCAATATCTGGTGCAGCGGTCCCTGTTGAAGGGTGCTCCACCAGAAAATCTGCTAATGTCTGGCCTTTGATGTCCTTCTAAGGCACAAACCATATGTCAAACTATTTCAGTATGACTTCCCATCGTGATAGGCGTCCGGTCAGCATCGGGTGGCTGAAAATGTCCTTGAGCGGGTTACTACGCGAGACCAAATGGATTTCATGATGCAACAGATAATGTCACAACTTTTGAACTATGAATACCATGGCCAAACAACTCTTATTGATGCTTGAGTATCGAGTCTCAGCATCAATCATGGTTTGGCTGAGGTAATAGAGACTGTTTTCACTGCTGGTGTCATTTTTCTGCACGAGGAAGGATCCCAGTGATTTCTCTAGGGTCGTCACGTATAGGATGAGAGGTCTTCCTTCAACTGGGGGCATGAGAACCAGCGGACTTAAGAGATACTTCTTTAGGCTATCGAACGCCTCTTGGTAGTCATCTTTCCATTGGTACATGACTCCCTTCTTCATTAACCTGGTAAAGGAAAAACATTTTCCTGCGAGGTTGGCTATGAATCGTCTGATGTGGGCCAGGTTTCCTTGGAATTCTCTCAACATGGTGAGATTGCAGGGGGTGGCAGTCTGAGGATAGACTTTGCCTTTTCAGGGTCGACTTCGATGCCACGATGGTGTATGACAAATCCGAGGAATTTTCCTGAGGTAACCCCGAAGTCACAGTTCAAGGGATTCATCTTTAGGCTAGGCTATAGAAGTTTGTTGAAGACGGTCTCAAGATCTGACCTGTGATATGAGCGTTGTCTGGACATAACCACCAAGTCATCCACGTAGCATTCAACGAACCTCCCCAGGAATGGTTTAAAGATAAGATGCATGGCATGCTGATATGTGGCTCCAATGTTCTTGAGACCAAAGGCCATAACCCCGTAACAAAATATTCCTTGAGGGGCCCAGAAGGTAGTGGATTCTTCGTCTTTATAGTCCATCCTAATTTGATTATACCTAGAATAACCGTCCATGAAGGATAGAGCTTTATACCCAGCCGTTGCATCGATTAATAACTCGGTGATCAGGACTGGGAAGTCATCTTTCGGGAAATGCCGATTGAGATCTCTGAAATCAATGCAGACATGGATTTGTCCATTATTTTTCTTGATGGGGACAATGTTGGCCAACCATATGGGGTACTGGACCTCTTGAATGAAGCCTACTTTAATGATCATATCAACTACAGCCTCTATTTTGGTAGCAAGTGAGGGGTGTGTCCTTCTGGAAGCCTTTTTATAGCCCCGGTGGTCTTCTGGAAGACCTAGGTGACGCGTTGCCACTTCGGGATTGAGTCCCGGAATTTATGTTTAATTCTAGGCGAATACATCCCGGTGTTGCCTCATGAAGGATGTATATACCTTGTGCTCCTCAGGGGACATGGCTGCACTAATGAGAGTGGGCCTCAGGTCTTCCTCAGTACCCAGGTTTATTTCTCTGAGCTCGTCCACAGTGGTGGAGATACCTTCCTCAAATGAGGTAGGTGCATCCCTAAGATCTTCCTCCTCTTCTTCTCCAAAACCCTCATCTTCTTGATCTGACGGGGGGAGAGTTCTTGACATGGGCTCCTAGGAGTCCGGAGGTGAGGAATTGTGGGCGTCCCCACTCAGGTATTTTCCCCCAAATTGAGGGTTGGCGTACATTCCCACATTGTCATGCTCGGCCATTATTTCTCAAGTCATGAAGACATTTAAGTGCATGTCCGGACTCGAACCTCTACTCTCAACATGGTTGATGGGCAGTATGTAGTCTTTTCCAAGCTATTTGAGGGGGTTGTCTGGAACCATTTCCAGACCATTTGGAGTGGGGATCCAGTCAACACCATTGACCGAAGGTTTCTTCTTCTTTTCCTCATAGAACCCTACATCAATGTAATGTGACTCAGAGAGCTCGAAAGGGGCCTTGTCAGCGTGCAATGTCCCACTTTTCCCATTGACGCAGTACTTGATAAACTGGTGGTTGGATGAAGGAATGGTCATGTGCTTATGGAGACATGGCCTTCCCAGCAGGGCATTGAATGTTGTGTTCTTCCAGACCACTAGGAATTCTGAGTAGGCCACAAGGTCGCCAAAATGGTTGTTTAGCTTAATTTTTTCCATTGTCTTCTGTTCACTCTTGTCGTAACCTAGTATAGTGGTGGCTGAGGGTGTTAAATCACCCTCACTATAGCCCAACTTACAGAGTGTTCATATGTGAAGGAGGTTAACCCCAGATCCATTTTCAATAAATACTTTACGGATCTCAAAATCATCTAGTGTGTCAGACACATATAGTGGTTTGATATGTCCTTGCATGATGGAATCTTCATCCTGATCGGTGAAGTAAATAACCGCATTGCATTCAGCCGGGCCAGTCTCCATCTGGAAAATCTCGGCAGCATCTACCTAGGCTTGAAACTCTTAGGGGCTGAACAAGGCTTCTATAAGTGCCTCTCTAAGTTCTAATGACATACTCATGGCATCCAGGATCGACAGTTTGGCTGGTACAGATGTCATCTGCTTAAGGATGTCATATTTCTGTTACAGTGGCCGAAGCTTCTCTGTTGGTGGGTGAGTTTTGGCGGGAATCTTGGGAGTTGGAATATGATATGAGGAGGGACCATCCATGGGGTCGGATGTCAATGGTGTCCCCATGTTTTGGGGATTCGGCCCGTCCGGTCTATTTGTGCGCACTAGTTGGCTAGACGCTTGTTGGTCCTCTGATGCGTACTGCAGAATGATGGGGCCAGAGTGGGCACATGTTTAGGTTTAAGGATATTCCTTCTCCTTCTGAGTCCATCGTAGGGATATCCCATGGGTTTCTGCGATATTGACGGTTTGGGCCATTGTCCAACCATAGGGTTGGTTTCAGCCTCGATCGCGCCTCCACTAATATCCCTTTCCTCTACGATTCCTCATCCTGGCTCCTTGTGTCAGAAACTCGGGTCCATAACCATACCCTTCATCAGGGAACAATTCCATAAGATGGATGACATTGATGGAACCAAATATTGGTTCATCATCCTCTAACAAGTCAACCCGGGCGGTTGTCCTTGATGGTGTCATTTGGTGGGTCGGTGTCTGTGGAGAAAATTTTGGGGGAAAAAAATTGATAGTGTTGGGGCTAACTTCAGCCTCGTTGTGGACTGATTCTCTTGCAATTGTCTCCTACCTCCTCGATTATGCCTGGATGACTAACTCATGGAGGGTTGTGAGGCTGATATTTTCGGTCGTGCGGTATTAGGGGTTGTTGGCGGCAACGCCGGCTGTTGTAGTTGATCTCGGAGTATGCCCTGGGCTCGGTTGATAGTCTTCCAAGTTATCCAGTCATAAAATTTATTCCCCCTCTTTCTGGTGATTTCCTTCCACCCCTCCCCTTTGTCAGAGTCAGTGGTAGAAATATATGACACATTTGCTGGGGGTGGTCCCAGCTCGACCTGCCCGGATTCTACCATCCTTTGCAAGAGGTCTTTGAAGACGAAGCATTCCTGGATACTATGACCCAACATTTGATGGTAGGGATAGTAATATGGCCTATCATTTTGTCCAACTTCTTTGGGCATCCTTGGCTCTGGGAGGCGGAGCAAGTTGCAATTCATGGAGGCAATGAAGTAGTCGCGGACTTGGTCCTCTCAGAACGAGTATACTTTGTGTCTTCTTTCCTCAAACTGGTTCTACTTCGATCCTATTTGATCATCCCACTTGGGCGGAGGCGGCCGCTGATATAAACGGGGTCCTTGACGATTTGGTGGAGGCCTAGGCATTGGAGCAGGCGCAGGGGCTGACTTAAGTGTGACAAAGGATGCTTTAGCTCTAACTGTTCACTTTTCAGGTGCCAGTGAGGCTATTTGGGACTTCAGATTGGTCCGCTATAGGGAGTCTTCAATTCTATGGGCAATGGCAGAGAGATTGTGAAAGCTAGTGGTGCACTCCATTGGTATGAGGGGTGTTCTTAGCTCATCTCAAAGGTTATCGATGCATATGGCTAGTATCTCATCATGGGGAACTGGCATGTTCAAAGATTAGTTCAAACCCTTCCATCTAGCGATGAAATCCGAGATGCTATCATTCTCCATCTGTTTTCAATTCATGAGGTCACTGACTATTTTTTTAGGCAGCGTTGATCTGAAGTGGAATAGGAACTACTGCTGAAGGTCTTCCCAGCTTTTTATAGACTGAGCGGGTAGATTCATATACCAGACGAAGGAAGATACTTGTAAGGTCTGTACGAAGAATTTAATTTTCACTGCTTGTTATTGTTCCGGGGTTCCCATCATAGGGTCGTAATAAGATGCGTAGTGCATAAAATGTGGTTCTGGATCGCCTGATCCATTGAAAATAGGGAATACAGGGCTCCCAAAATTGGGTGGAGGAGGCGTGTTGCTCACCCAATCTGGGTAAGGTTTTCGTTCTGGCTATATCAGAGCACGTCGACCTTCCATTGCTTCCAATAGAGTTTTCAGGGCCTCGATGGTGCTGGCGAGTCCCTGGTTTACATCCTGTTGGGCCCGGTCTTCTGCAGGTGTAGCCTAAGGCATTGCCTGAGGATCCAGCTCGACCGGCACCAAGGGTGTATATGTCATTTGTGACACCTTTGGAGGGTTCAGACATACTCACTCTAGTTGCTTCTTGAGTGGAGGGAAGTCTTTTTAGTCACCTGAATCCATGTTCAGGTAGTTGGACGGATCAGGCGACTCATTGGGCGGGGCAAACCTGGGTCTTTGAGGTGCACTTTCTGGAAGTGTAAGGCGTGGCTTATCTTGGGAATCGCTTTCAATAAGATGATTCCTCTAGAGTAGCTCAGTATTAAGCCACCTCATTTCTTTCATTTCCTCATCCTGTCGAGCGAATCTCTCTTCGATCATAAGTGGATCGTTTTTATTGAGAGAAGGAGGCGGGTTAAGGGTGACCCATCCTTTGTTCTTATCCTTGTCGGAGGAACGCGGGGAAATCAGATGAGGGTTAGCTGGAAGGGAGGCCATATTTAGGGTGGCCCTCTAGTTCCGGGTGTGCACACCTGGTGGTTCGTTATGAGTCACAACCTGACCAAAACCATTGTCTCCTGATCCATCTAGATTTGCATCATCACCGGTGTTACCCATGGGGTTAAACTATATGGAGTTGATGGATGAATATCGCGGGGCAGAGAAGATTTCATCTTCCAAATCGTAATAGGATCTCCCGCGTCTTTTAATGACCTTACCTCTTCTATCCTGGGGTTGCTTTCGGGCTCCTTGATGAAGGGTGACGTGGATAGTTCTTTGATGTGACCTTATGGTATGCCTCCCTCTTGAAGGGGATGATGATTCCAAGGATGGGACAGGGTAGGAACCTCCTCTTCTGATTTTCCTCCCTAGACGAGAGAATACTGATTCTTGTGGGGGAGGTTTTGTTGAGGTGGTAAAAATTCCCCCAACCCTGAGGGCTGGGTTTGGCTCCGTTCCTTGGATGTTGAGTCTCTTCCCATTTTTTATTCGTCTTATGGGGGAATTTGTTGTTAAAAATTCCCCCAGCCCTGCAGGCTTGGGTTGACCCTGGATTGCGGCAGTGGCTGCTGCTATCGCTACCTGCCTGATCTTTCATGGCCCCATTCGGGGGTGGACTGGGTTTGGTGCTGAGTTCTTCTATGGATAGACCCCTTTTGGGGAAGCAGTAAATGACTGCTGATTGTACTCTCTTAGGTGACGGGCCTATTGTATGCTCTTGGTGGCCTGATTCAGAAGTTCTTGGATTGATTTTTCCCATCGGGCCTAACGCTTCTAGGACTTACTCAAGGCCTATCTCTGTTTGGTGTGTTGTCTCTCCTGAGCAGGTACCCCACTCGATCGCTTTCTTGATGTGATGATGTTTCAAGACACCATGTCGAACGGGTTCTTCTGGGCGGGAAGCGGAGTGAAATACAAAGCTCCATGTTCTCCACATCCTCAGATATGGACTCCCATCGGGGCATCACTAATGAGGTCGTGCAGCTGGTGCAACGCACTGAGGTAGGCTATCTCCATGTTTCCTTTATGCCTCTCGGGTCACTGTTGTCACGGCGAAGGAAGAGATTCCTGGTCTATGTGATGCATGAGGTCTCCTATTGTCTTGACATGGTCTACATACCCATCAAAGGGCAGAAATATTAATTTCAGCCGGTGGAGGGTTGTTCATATATTGTAGAAGATGTTGTGCATGCATTCTTCCGACAACTTTCTAGGTATGTCTAATTGAGAGGTGGTTGTGGGACAAATCATAACTGGTATATCATCCCTGGTTAGTCGTTTCCTCAGGTGTAACATGTCGGCATACTCCTCCGATAGTGATTCCTCTACTTGGTCAGCCCAGCTGAGATGCTCACCGATAGTGCGGTCGGAGGTAATGGGATAGGTAGGTATTGAATTGTCATGTGGGTGATTCTTAGGTGGTTCAGAAGATGAGCATGGCCCTAGAACATCTCCCAATTGAATAAGGGTGTCGTTAACGACTAGCTGGGAATCTAACATGCTTCATCCCGTCCTTCTGAGTGCCTTAGAATATGAGGGCTTTTCTGTGCTTGATTCGGTAGGGGGATGACCTTCCTATCGATGTGATATGTCATTGCAGGGAGGACCATTGCAATGGAGGCCGCAATGGAGAGAACTACCATTACTGCTTGACGCCTCACTACATAGAGGACTTTTGCAGTGCATACCCTATGGAGGACCTCCAAGGCATGTCACAGCAAGGGGAGGACCTCCTGGCTGCGTAGCATTGTTACGGGGAGGGCCTTCACAACAACTGACATCATGGTGAGGAGGACCATCATGGTTTGACGTTCGGTGTGCATCTTGGGGAGGACCTTCAAGACACACTGCTACAAGGGGAGGATCTTCTTGTTTCTTGGGGCCACTACGGGGAGGACATTCGTAATGGTGGTTGTGGTGTTGAGGACTACCATCATAGCTGCTGCAATGGAGAGGAATACCATTATCGCTACTGTAGGGAGAATATCTGCGGGGTACACCCTAGGTAGGGCCTTCATAATGTACCGCAAAGAGGGTAGGGCCTTCTCGTTACTTGACGTCTCTTCAGGGAGGACCTCCGTTATTAGGGTAGCAGGGACTACCACCGTGATCTGATTCCCGGCTGCGCGGAGTTTCTTTGCAACTTAACCCCTGGAGAGGACCTTCAGGGAAGGTCACGACAAGGGGAGGGCCTTCTTATCATGATGAGATGTCACTGCGGGGAGGGCCTCCATAGTTACGACTATGATAGCAAGGACTACTATCATAATATATGGTCCCACTTCAAGGAGAGTGCTTGTAGTGTATACCCTGGGGAGGACCATCAGGGTGGACCGAAGCAAGTGGAGGGACTTCTTGTTTCTCGATCTTCTGGTCACGTGGATGGTTTCCATGACTCGCATCAAAAGAGGAGCTCTCATGATCAATCGTTATATGCCTATGGGGGAGGCCCCCGCGGGTGCTCTGTGGAGGACCTTCAGAGCTGCTGGTAGCGACATTGTGGGGAGGACCTTCGCAACTGCTACTGCAACTCCCATAATATGGTGATGGGTGGGTAGGGTTATGAGCCTTCGATATGTGATTAGTGGCATCGGGAACCCCAGCTTCCAGTAGAGCGGAGTCATGAACCTGTTCTTTATTTTCCAGCTGCCTTCAGCGATTTTGGGGCGCTTTCTTGCAGACAGTGGGGACCACCTACTATTGACAACGACCTTCACCTTTGGGTCCCTATCTAATTGGGTCATGTGATGCTGTCGGGATACACCGATGAACATCTTGACTTTTATCAGGAATATATGCCTGCTCTGGAGCATCCACCATGATGGAAGGGTGTCCCCCATTTGGAACGAGTGAAGCTTCTCGATCCGGTTTCCCTTGCATCACAGAATATAGTTGGCGACACTCCTGGGTGGAAGCAGGGATGCAGATCTGCTCCATGGAGGCTATCTAATCTCTTAGATGAGTCGCCTCAATTGGGGAGACGGGCTCACGGGCCCGAGTCCTTACTATTGCTGCTGATGCAATCACATTCAGGAATGTCTGCAAGATATGATCTAGTATGAATACCTGCTCCTCCATCATTTCCAAGATATGCAAAGAGACATCTTTGGCTGGAACGGGTATGAAGGCCCATTCCAGTATCGGAGTAGGAATATCCTGATCTCGTCCTCTAGTGGTCAGTGGGTACTGACAATTCTCCTGTGTCGGGGAAGGCGAACAAATCTGACCCTGGGCCGGGATATGTCGGTTCATCTCTCCATTGGCCACCACATCCAGATGGCGGACTTTACTTGCATCCGCAGGGAGCTGGCCCTACATATGTTGGTTTCCCACCATATCTAGTCGGTGGCCTTTGTTGGTAGGGAGACGTTCCCACCCATTAATTTCTTGCACATCTGGATGGAGGACTTTGTCAATCGCCGCCATTCCGACATGGTAGGCGTCAAGTGCATCTGCTAGGAGTTGGTCCTGCAGGCGCTGGGTCGCCACCATGTCGGGTTGGTGGGCTTCACGACCATGGTCAGGGAGAGGTTCCTGCCGGGTAGGAGCTGTCCTGCATGAGCAACGGGCTTGATGGAGCCTGGAGGGGATGCACGCCCACTCGTATGATGCTGCCATGTTTAGATGGAGTTTTTTGGAGGAGCAAACAGGTGTATGTGAATGTTCATGATACGTCTCCATGACTGGGTAGCGGATCTCCTCATTAGGGACAAGGGTGATGACCGATCCCTGGTTGTACGTTTTCAGCCCTCATCGGGCGGTCCAAGGGGCCGGAGCTCAGGGAGCATGGGCATGGATCCTCAGGATGACATCCTCGTCATCGTGAGGATGTTGAGTCGCAGCGTGAACGCGATGACGTCTTCCGGCGGGGGCCTTGGAGCGAAACCCCCATTCAGTGGGGATGAAGTCCTCAGCGTCGACCTCATCTGCCTCCCTAAGGTAAGGGAGGTATGCATTGTCTCGTTCTGGGGATAGACTCCCAAAACAGTTTGAGATGGCAACAGGGGCCGTCTGGATCTGCTTTGGTGGCCGCTGCTGGGCAGGTGCCCGGCGAGTCCTGGCGGATTGGAGGGCGTGCATAGCCGCCTCCACCATCGGGAGAGTATTGTTCATGTGGTAATCTCAGATCAATACCTCTGAGACCCAGCATTGAAGACGTTGGGTAGGTGATGGGGTCCTACGTTGGTGAGTATTTCCGTTCATTGCATTGTTGGAAGCACATTCCTATGAGTTATTTCATGATGCCATTGGATCGAAGGGAGTTCTGAGTGGTACCTGTAAGAAATATTTTAACAAATACAAACAGAAAACTGGTCAAAGAAACATCTCATGATCCCATGCATAGTTAATGAACCTGCTTGGCCCTCCTCGTGAGTATAAGAGGGCACAAAGTGATATTAGGTTAAATCTGTCATGCTTGGTTAAAGATTCACATCAGGTTCAGAATTTGTTTTCTCGCGGCGCACGACGGGGCCGTGGGGGAGAAATGTGCTCTACCTGATGGTTAATTAGAGAATATTGGTTTATGCTTAATCACTCGTATCAAACGCACCATTTTTTCCTTGAAACACCCAACGGTTCCATATCAAGAAATGTGTGGACCTTCTTTCCAAAGGAAGGCGTTCGTTGGGTGGTTTGACCAGTGATGCTTAAGAACTCACATTAGTAGAGAGGATGGGAAGTCGGGCTCATCACACCCTTTTGGGGAGAATTATTGCCTGTTCCAAGACTCTCTTATAGATTTAAGATGTATTCATATGTTCACAAATATTTGGTTTATACCCAAATATAGTATCCATATATTACTCCTCGTTAGAAAGGGTCAGCTGGATGCATGGGTTCGAAATCATTTATGCCCGAGGATTTCCATCCCTCGTTGGATTAATGACCCTGAGGAGTCTAGACACACTGAGAAGGTGCTGATTTAAAGCCTCATGACCAGGAACTCTAGAGTTTATAGTCATCTAGGGAGGAAAGATAACGACTTGAGAATTTGGATCGAACCCCTAAGATGGGCTTCCTACGTATCCTCATGAGGGGAATCAGAATCCACGTAGTTTGGTTGGAGTGGGACTTACTTTCCAGGTTTCCCAGGGCTGGTGTAGTGAACCGATGTAAATATAGTCGGATCGACTGGTTGTTGGGCTTGAACCTCGGGTAGGCTTCCTACGTACCCTACCTTGGAGACAGGGTTGAAAGTCCATATAGTTCTAATTGGGGTGTCGGAGAACCGATGTAAATGTGGACCTGGGGGGGCGATGGTGATCGGGCTTGAACCTATTGGAGGCTTCCTACATATCCCTGTAGTGGGGAATCAAAGTCCACGTAGTTCGAATGGAGTGGGGCTTACGCTCTGAGGCAGCCCAGGGTAATGGATTGGGGCTTACACTCTGAGGATGCCCATAAGAGGATGTTATGGTCGATGTCTACTCTAAGCCCACGTGATTCATGCTCGGTGAGAGAAACAAGAGGTAGCATGGACCATATGATCACGTCGCGAAAGGTGCGTCCATGGGAAGTGGAGTGGGGCTTATGCATGGAGTAGCCAAAGAATTCAAGGCTTACTCCGAGATGGATTCCCATGGCAACAAAGCACAGAGGGAAAGGGGAATTGGTCCTCAAGAAGGACGGAGCAGCACCCTTCCCTACTACGCCCTTCCTTGGCCATGGATGTGGGGAAGTACGGAGGTGTATGGGGGATTCCTTCTGATGGGTAGCCCACCACGCCCTGGGGAGGGTAGAAGTGCCTCAGTCCTAACAAGTGGAGAGACAGAAAGGGGAATCTCAGGCTAGAACTCCGCATTACCGTGGAAATGTGAACCCAGGAATGCTTTGGGAATCTGCTCAAGGGTCAGAGAAACTCATTCACCCTCGCTTACCGTGGGTATGTGAACTCAAAACAGCGCGCTGATGTGCCTGAAGGATACATCACACGGGTCTAGTGGGTCTGGTGGCTCTGGTGGAGGCCTCGGCTTAGGGCCGATGAATGGGCCAATGAGGGGGTTTTAGAGGATCGGGCCCGATTTGAAGGATTTTATCTGGCTCGGGGAATGGGAACTCCAAAGGATATGGCAGGACGCATAGGTATATGAGTGGTGGCACACTTCACGTAGGGAGGTGCTACGCGGGTGGAGAGGTCGTCCGCGAACCAGGGTGGTCCTTAGACTGATGGGCATTCCGCGAACCGAGGTAGTTCGCAACTTGGTGGGAATCCTGCGAACTAGGGTGGTTCGCGGCTTCGGGTTCAGCCCGCGTACCAGGTTGGTATGTGGAGGGGTCCATGCGAGTAGCGGCGACCAAGGAAGGTTTTGGTTTGGGGTTCTTCGGTCGGGGCTTCGCCCGCGTATAAGGGTGCTACGCGTTGCGACAGATCGGAAAAGGGGCATAAACTCCCTCTTCCGCGGGGAGTGCATCCACAGGGGGCCATGGTTCGTGGTCTTATTTTCTTTGTTATTTTAGGTTCGCGGTTCACCATGTTTTTATGCGTTTTCGGTTCCTTATAAATTCTCTTCCTGCGTCATACCTGTTCTGGTTCGCAAACTGGAACTTCGCTGTGAAATCCTAAGCTTCTTCCTTTGAAATCCTTCCACTCGAATCTGTTCGATCTCCAAAATTGCCTCCTCTAGCTCTTCCCCCTCGATCTCCTTTTATAGAGTGGGGAAAAAGATATATCTGTGGTCATGCGGCACTTTTTGCGGAGGCCCTTGATTAGAGACCCGGTTCACAGATGTCTTGGTCAATCCGCGACTCACGGGTGCACTGAACGCACCTCCCTCGTGAACCAGACTAGCTCGGGGAGTGCTTCATGGATGTGCAGGGATCCACCTCCATTTCGCGAACGACAATGGATGCAGCCCGGGCCGGATGACATGGTCCGCGGCTGGGGCGGTTCGTGACGGTAGACCGGCTTGGCGCCCGTCCTACTTTACGCCCGCGGAGGATCTCCGCCTCCATTCTGCGAACAACAGTGGTCCGCGGAAGGGGTACTTCGTAGAACTGGCTGCGACCCTTTATTATTGGACAGGTCTGCTAACCGGTTCAACTCATTCCTTCATTTGAGTATTCTCCACACTTTTCCCAAATTCTTTGGGGGGGAAATTTGGTAGAATCTCCCTTTTGGATTAAAGGGAATTCTCATTTTCCTCTGCGGATTTTTTAGGACCCTACAGACCCACCAACCAAATATTGTCAAACCACACATATTGGGGTCACATGAAATTAATCATATATCTTATCATGATAAAATCCCCTGGAAATAAGATGTCTTTTATAACATTTTAAAATAGTAAATACCAAATTACATCAAGAATTACATTAGATGATACAAAAAATTTGATCCCACAAAATATGTATATCACTAAATAATTTATAATGTGATCATGAACATTAATCCATAGAATATAATTCTATTGAATATATATATAAGAAAATGTAATTTAATTGATTAAAAATTTCATAAAGCCTTTATAACATTGTTGTAAAAATGTTGTTATTAGTCACATGCAAAATCCTCTTCAAGTGGTGGCAAGAAGGCATTTAGAAATTTATTTTAAAATAATAAATAATAATTTTACCATGAAAGTAAATAAAGGTTATGTTAATAAATTTTAAATGGAATATAAAATTTATAGAAAAGTGAAAAGAAATTCCTTTTTATGATTTTATGAAATTTTAAACAAAATCCACATTGATGAAAGCATTATAAAATTTTCTTTTGAAAATAGAAATATAGAAATTTGTAGATTAAAGATGATAACATAAATTTATATTTCAAAATAAATAAAAAACATTTATGGTAAAAAATAATATGAATATGAATTATAAGTTATTGATATTGAATTTGTAAATTACTTTTCCAAATGAATTATTTTTTTGAAGAAATAAATCAGCGAAAGGTGAAGATATTAACATTAAATATAATGTCCCCAGATAAATATATAAAATACCATATTTAATACAAAAAATGGATAATATAAAAATTATAATAATATAGCCAAGGAAGAAATTTTATGTCCCTAATGAAATAGAAATTGATTTAGCAGACCCCATACCTAGTATTCCCACTTGGTTGGACTTGATCTAACATCATATATAACCAATTTAGGTATAATATTAATCTATAAAAAAATAATATTTATATCTTTTTTCATTATATCATTAAATTATAAATTATTACTAGCCATTTATTATTCATTATTTGTTAAAATTAATATTCATGAGTTATTTGTTCCATTTTTTGTGTGTTTGCTTCTATAGAGAAGTTTCAGTCCTTGGGACTTGATCATGTTTTCATCACTTATAGAATTTCCATATAGGTTTCATAGTTTTTTTATTTATTTATGAATTCCAATGGTCATTTAATGGAAGTTATGTTGATGTTTCTTAAAGATCATTAAAAATATACTTTTTGTGAATTTTGATTCAACAAAAAGAATTTATTTTATTTCTGAATATAATTATATATATTTAGAATTCATAATTATGAAAACAACATAAATTAATAATTATTATTTTATATTAATAGTTTTTAATATTTCTTAATCATTCAATATATAACCATTATATCATTATTCATGTGGGTGGTAGAAATGACCCAAATAATAATTATTTATAACAAATGAATATCTAAGTACATGATAATGTATAACTATAATATACCATTTATAGAATAATAATGGTTTAAAAATAATATTCATTAATTGGTATATTATTTTTTAGAATATTTTGATGAAAAAATATAAAGAAAATTTTTTAACGTCAGGGTAACACTTAGGTTTAATACTTGAATCTTCTTTTATAAAGTCTATGGGAAATTGAGGGTGTGGGAATCCTTCTTATGACCAGAGGTTACCAAACATGAGATATAGTTGTTAGAGAGATTTTTTGGATTTGTATTTAATATAAAACTGAAGGAAATGTGTTCTTTGTGGTGGATATAGTAGGGGTCCTTTGATAGGTGAGTATGAGTACAATTTTTGAAAATACACATTTCTAAATGAATAAGTAATGTAATTTTCCATTGAAAGGGGAACCAAAGTGAAAAAATAATTGAGAAAATATAAGCATATGTTTATAATAAAAGAATACACATATTTATACGTATTTTTTTGTTACATTTTAGGACTTTATCCATTAATTAATCATTTAAACTCATTTTACTTTTTCCAGGGTTACTTAATTTTTAAATGAATAACTTATTTTTATTTTTAAAAATTAAATTCACCTTATTAAATAATTTTAATTTACTGATTCAAAACATAAAATAAATTTTATTGTATTAAATATCTAAAGGTGATTATAATTAATTATAATTTAAGAACTCATAAAAAGGTTTTTTTAGAAAAATTAATTTTTAACAATAAAAATGAATGTATTCATATGTTTTACCATGTAATAATCATTATATGAATATATATATATATATATATATATTAATTTTCATTAAAATATTTCTTTAACTGTAAAAAAATTATGTTAAACATAAAATATGAATATACAATTATTTAAAAAATATCCATTTTAAGTATTAGATGATTTTATTCATAATTATTTACAAATTATTATTTAATTAATAAATATTCGTTGAATTTTATCAGTACATTTGTATCAAAACCAACCATTCTCATTTTATTTAAAATAATTCATTTCGATTAAATTTTTAAAAAATACCAAATGTATAAAAATATAGGTAAAAATGAAAATACATATATCAATTATTACATTAATAATTATACATTTATATATTTCTAAAATATAATTAAAATCTCCCAAAAGAACTCTTCATAATATCTAAAGGTGATATAAAAAATAGTGATAATCATGGGTTGTGATCTACTTAGAATCGATCTAGTAGTGATTTATATAATCTTGAACCTCTCATACATATGATTTTGGTCAAGCTAAAATTATTTAAATTCATCTTGGGCTTCGTCTAGGGAAAACCATAGTGATTCAACCTCCTTTTTAAACTCGTAAAAATGAGACTCATAATAAATACTTCCATGAATTTATTTCATTTCTTCCATTTTTTTACATAGATTTCACAATTCATGAACTTATATTTATAATTTCAAATTAAATGGTTATATTATAGTGCACATTTTAATAAAATAATACATCTAGTAAATTTATAATTCATCCCATTGATTATTATCATGTCTAATGATAGTATCAATAACCTGATTGCCAAGACTACAATATAATATAAATGACTATATAATCATAAAAACTATATATATAATGATCATATTACATTTCTATATATATATATATATATCCTCCCACACTTAATCAAAATCACTCATTTCATTCTCAAATATAATTTATTAATATGTTTATCATATTACTAAAATTTTTTATTCTTTCCATGGATTTTATCGATAGTATGATCCTAAAAGAAGATTATAATGAGGAATATTTCAACCTTGATGTATTTTTATATACGTTTGGGTTTATTACTTTTGTGGTTTTCCAAATTATGTTTATTTTAGGTATCTTTTAATGCATTTAATTTTATGTTATAATTTTTCACCTTAATAAAATATATCAATTATAATTTTATTCTCTTATAGAATATAAGAAAACCTATCATAGATTAAATACTAAAAGTTTGGTGTTTCATATGAATGTTGAGTGAAATAAAGCCCCAAAATCAATGATTCATGATTCTAATAGACACATGAAACTTAGAAATAAATTTATTTCATCCTCACCTATTGTTATTAAAGAAGATATTATAGAATAAAACCATATAAAATTTTAATTTTTGTATCTAAATCCTTTCTTTAAGTGGAATTTCTTCCCAAAATGACAATATGTGGTTCTAGGCCAAACCAACAAACCTTGTCTCTTCTCCCTCAACACTTTACCCTTCTTTTGATGTTGGTTTTCCTTTTGAGGAGTATTTTACCTACTTTATACATTATAAGTTGATTTAATACTACTCTGTACTTACTTATTCTAGATATCCTCATTCAAGAATATAACTTGGATCTCCTCAAACACAATGTTAATATTTACACTTGAGTTACTAACAAAAGTAACCATGACATCAGAAAATTACAGAAGTGATGAAAGAATGATTAATTCCAAAGTGCATTTAGAAAACCCCAGCTTCACTAATTTGAGTTAACTCTAAATCATATTGATGTAATTAACATGATTATCTATTGACCTTCCTTCAGATATACTCATTCCAAAAATTCACCACAACATGAACACATTGTTCATTATATATGGATTTCCATATACATTTGGAATCTTCTCCTCAAGTTCATTATTTTTAATCATATCATGGATGTTGAAGTTCATGTTCAAGGCTATCTTCATCTAAACCACCCCAAGTTCTTTTTGATCGAGTCTTTCCCATTTTTATTTTACATTTTCTTAAATTTGATTCCATTAAATATATTCTCAAGATTATTCTAATATAGATAATATTTATAATATATTCTTTAGAATCTGACATATATGCTATCAAAATTCTTAGTTAATACCTTTCCATCTAATTCCATTACTCTTGAATTAGTAATCTCACACTAAAATATAAAATGATAAGGCAACAAAAACTCCCAAAATTATACAACTAATATTTTATACCACTCCTTATGTTAAGAACCATAATTTAAAAACCCCTTATAGAATCTCAATTATACAAAAATTTAGAAAGTTTCAATGTTCAGTAGCACTTGATTACAACATTCGAACAAGTTATCTAATCTCTAACATATAATTAATCACATTGATCTCCTATATACATTTTTAAATACACCCAAATAGAATAATTAATGTACTCACATAAAGCATGAAATATCATAATGGATTTATATGATTCATAACATAACCCTACTCCACAGTCGAAACATTTTTTCTATTTACATCTTATAAAAGAGAATTATTACAAGATTTGATATACAAAAAGTGATCCCACTAGTCCTATTTATTAAACATTCCATCTGATAGATATGGTTCCACTACCATCTAATCTATGTGGGTGGCCCTCCATCAGGTTAAGGAAATCGACTATGGAACTGACATAAATTTACAAACCTAGTGATCAATTTAAGATAAATGAAAAACCATAAATATCATTCATGATGATTCTTTCATATCCATTGAAAACCTCCATGTAAATCTTACACAATTCCTTTAAATTTAATCATACATGATCCATATCTCCTTTCACACTTAATTTGGATCTGGTAGAAATACATCCATTTTTTCATATTCTTATCTTCCTCTTAATCTTCCACTAATGGACATCCCTTGGTTTCTATAAACATGCATCCATCCATATCCAGAATATATCCTCTAGAAAAAAACCTTTTAAGGTGTATAATTACTTTTCTTAGAAACACTTCTCATAACAACCTACCAATATTAATCCCAATAATGTGTAATTGTATATGTTCATTTAATTTTAGTCAATTTTTACTTTTAGTCCATCTCCTCAATTATATCATATGAGAAAAAAGGTATGATGCATTAGCCTTACCTAGGTTTATAAAGTACAACTTATATTACTTAACCTAGAAAATTTGATAGGCTTAATATTCTTATGTCATATCATAGGAGGCTCTGATCACCTATGTCATAGTTGATCGCCTTTGCATATATCATGTACTAAGTTCAACCAAAACCCTTTCCCCACCAAACCCAAGAAATCCTCACTAGTTAAAAACTACAAAATCCTTTCAAACTGATAAAAAAATTGTATGTTACCACTTTATCTTGACCTACCCCCACTATAACCATCTTTAGTGGGAAATAAATATAATTATGACGCCAAAAGACCACCACTAATAAGCCACAAATTAGATAATGTCATCGAGGGTATACTGACAAAATCATTGGTGGAATTAACCTTATGGATCAAAATAATAAGAAATGAACCTCTAATAAAATCTATAATATAATTAATAAAAAAGACCAACATGCATGAAATGTTTTACAAAACAAAAAACTCTAGAAAAAAATAGTATCATGAGAAACTACTATATAAGAAACTCCACAAACACCAACTAACTCTAAAAACCTCCCTGATCTAGTAAAGTCCATCTAGTAGACCAAATTAATCTTATAAACCTAAACAAAAACACACACACACATATATATATATATGGGTAATAATATGATTATAATAAGTAAGATCCACCCCAAAACCTCTCATGAAAATGCATAAGAATCATAATAATGAATCATAAACTAAAAAATGAAACCAAATTATTACCCAATCAGTTCAAGAAGGTTTCTATCCTCACTAAGGCTCACTAATCCAAATAACTCATAGAGTTATGTGTAACATAATATCAAAAATTTATATAATAATAAGGTAACCATGTATCTAGTTTAACACTAAACTAGTCTCCCTCATGCCCTAGTGGATAAATTTAAAGTGCAAAAATACCTTACATAAGTCATATCACCACATGAAACACATTCTCATTTCAATATAACACCCTCATCAACATAATAAATGTTGTATCATCACCATATACAAATAATCACATATCATAACTATGACACCCCAATGTAACTTTTATGTGTATATATATATATTATATTTAATTTTCATTTGATTTTGAGTTGTTTAGGGTTGAAAATATGAAAAATGTAAGATTATACAGGATTCATGGTCTCTGTATGGTTTTGTAAATTTTCTTAATAAAGTGTGTGAGATAATTCAATTTGGATTAGGTGGCAATTTGTTAATTTTTTTCATATTTTTTTAAACCATGCAGGTAAACCATGAAACCTATTTGAAAGTAGGTATTTTGGTAATTTTGGGGCCTCTTTAATTAGGATTTACTTCCTCTCCTTTCCCAAATTAAACTATATGTGTAATATGCTCTCCCTAGATGATTCCCTTCCATTTCCTCTCTTTCCATAGTTATTTCCTAGTGGGTTTTCAGTTGATTTTATTGTTTAAGGTATCTTTCTCATTATCCTTCCTTATTATCTTGATTTCGTCAATTTTATTACATCATCTCTAACCCTAGTGGACATTATAGTAAAGTATCATTTATTGGGATGCCTATAATGGGGGTTTTTGGTTTTTAAGGATTATAAACTTTCTCGTGTGAATTAAAATTTTGGAATTCATTAAAGGTAAAATTATTCTTTCTATTGAGGTGGGTTTATCCATACATTTCCTTTTATTTGGGATTTTATTTGATTATTTGTCTTTATAAATTGTTTTTATTAACTATAAAAGTATTGTATTAGACACTCTAGAAGGTTTTTCAAGTAATAATGACAATTACATTTTTTCATTATGATATAATGGGAAGAACGTATAATGAAAAGGTGTTTTTATTTCAAATGTATTTTTATGCATGCCACATGTTTGATAAAATTCCAATAAAGTTTTTTTCTAAAAGAAATGGTTTATACTTGATTTTTTGAACTCATTGTTTTTTTACAATGTTGGAAATTTCTTTATTTATGAGTTTTCCCTATTAATAAAGAATGTTATTAGTTTATAGAAATGTATTATTAACTCTATTTATTAATTGTGATTATACTTTGATCTCATTTTGTGTTCATTGGAGTTTAAATTTCCTTGAAATTGATTTTTTAAAATGAATTTAATGTTCATATTTACTAGTTTAGAACCATAGTAATGTGTGTCCCTTTATAGAAAAAAATTACTTTAAAGATTATAAATGAACCCTTATTGATCCCCATTGGTTCTTTATTTATAATGCTTAGGGATATTGTGATATTATTTAATTATTTATAAATACTTGTTCCTTAAGGAGGGGATCTTTATTAAGTGTTGTTTGAGGTGGAATGTGAATTGATGTTTTGTTGTATGAATTTATGGGATAATATTATAATGTGATTGATGAATGGCATGTGTATCCCACTTCCATTATCTAGTTTTATGGGGAATCTTGGGTAACTAAGTTTTTAATCAAGAGATAGGTGTTGTGATAGTTGAGATTACACAGTAACTAGAAACCCATTATATATATAATTCACTTGATAACATTCATGTTTGAGATACACCATGGATATTGGGAGTTCCCTCGATGAGGCTATTCAGGAGTGATTTAGGTATCAGTTCAAGTCATAAAATTTTTTGGCAGTTGCTTCCACCTAGGAACATTTAATTAATGTAACATTAGTCCCTAAGTTGATTCCCCATGATGTGTATTATATGTTAATTTTTTTTACAGATTTTTTAGAATGTGAGTTACTTAACATCTCAATTTATTAATACTATTAATGTGATGACTAATTTATGGTTGAGTTTAATATTATGATGTTATTATTTGTATTTTTTATTATTACTCATGCATGGATACTTTGAGGTTTTTTATTTTTTCCCCTTTAATTTATTATGTTTTTATAATTTCATAGAGGGTTTTAAATAATTATGGGTGGGATTTTTTGGACTATAATGTTTAGATTAAACTTTCACGGAACTCACCTTTGAATTATTTAAATTGAATTGTTTTTAATGGAATATTTCTCAAGGTAAAACTAGTACATGATTTAGATTTTATAAAGGAAAATGGATTTATAAAAGAACCTTTCAGGTGTTATTAATTTTCAAATCAATTAAATTCAAAGATAAATATTTTATAATATTTATTTTCAATCTACCATTCTTCTTTTCTCTTATAAATGGAATGTTTTGGATTATAGGTGTTATCCTATTGGGTGTAGGCTCATGATATACATACTCACATTGGTGGGTATATAGTATTCATGTTTTATATAGGTATATGAGTTATGAATTCCTTGTTTGGTTGATTCCAAACTTCCTCAGCAAGGTGATTGTATGTTGATTCGTGATGGGAGAATTTTAGTCATGTATTGGTATTTTGGATAGCTCCATGGAATATTTGGATCAGTATGGGGAATTTTGTGTATTGGATTCCTTTTCCATCATTTATAATTTTATTTTAGTCATGTTTTGTTAAAATTGTTTAAATTATTTTACATTTTTCTAGTAATTTATTTTAATGAGTGTTAAAATATTATTTTCATTTTGTTATACTATGTTTGGTTAGATTTTATTTATTGTATCAATTTATGTATGTGAATTGATATCCAATTTATGGATATCCCATGAAATTTTTTTGAGTGTAATTGGTGTTGTGATTTATGTTTTTTCAAGGGTACCATGGATGAAAAGTGTGGTATTGGATTGAGTGAAAAAACAATGTGAATATGGAAGGATCTGGAGCATGGAAATGGATTATGAATCAAGTGAAAGGGAAAGGTCAAATCCTAGAAACATATTGGTGTGATATAAGGGAAGTATGGTTATATCTATGAATGAGTAATGCCTAGGTTAAATCGGATGGGTAGTGTCAAAGACTGGATTTGGCAGTTTTTAGAATGGAAAACTCAAGCTTGAGCCTATGGGGTTGGAAGTCCACTCCACTCTGCCATTTAATTTTATCATTAGTGTCTATTGAATTTTTTAATTGGTAGTTCTATTGGTTTATAGAGTGTACCATGTTCATTAGGGGTTCATGCTCAATGATGGTTGGAATTGAAATGTGGGTTTTTTTGGTATTGGTGGTGTTGAGATGGGGAGCATTGGAATTGAATTATAATTGATTCTACTTCAATTGTTGTATACACAATGTATTGAGTTTTCTGTACCCACTCAACTACAAAGGATCCTATGAGGATGGGGTAGAAAATTTTGAAATTGGTTGGTGGTTATATATGGTGGTGGTAGCATAGAAAAGTGAATATGTGTTTATATATGAGATAATAAACCTTTTAGAAAACTGTTATTGTGATCTGGCCCTATTGGAAGTGGGTCCCAAGTAAAGAAGAATACAGGGACACACAGTCTCTTGGATTTGAACATAGAAGTTCGATCATGGAAGGTTATACTTTTGAATTGGAAAATGTACTAGTGATATTATATATCAGGTGGTCACACACTGGTCAAGAAACCCAAACAATAGTTAGGAGTTGATAACTCTATCATGTTCCCCCAATTGGTGATGGACAAACAACAATAGAGTGGTCTTATTTTTTCCATAATTTCTATAAGAATAGCGAATAATGCTCTATGAATCATCCAAGTGCAGTGACTTGATTTGAATAGGTTATCCACATGTGATTGGGCCTCATGGAATGGAAATAGGGGTTCAAATAGAAATTTGGTACCTTCTAATACCCAAAGGTACCAAAGATGGAAATGTATCATGGACACCTCATATTGGGCATACTAGGGAGGGATAAAATCATCGATTTCTTAATTCTTATAAGTCTAAAATTAGTAGAATTGGGTGGGGGGTTGATCTTCTTGAATAGGGGGACCCATTCTCTAATCATTTAAATGGCCATTCACTGGTGGTTGTTACGGAACTACGGAACGATTAGGTTAGGCATGGGCTTCAGTCTAGTATTTTCATGTAGTATTGGTGGTTACATAGAATATTTATCTGACCACTCATTTTAAATAATCTATTGAGTGTCTTTGGGAATATATGATATGGATCAAACAGGACAAAAGGTGATTTTATGACTCCTATGGGGGTCTCGGGGTGTGGCAATGTGGAACTCCAAGGCACAAAAAGTCATATGGGAGTGGATGGTAGTGAGTGGAATGACTCGTGTCAATGGGTTCCATTTCTATTCACTTTCTATTCTTGATGCACATTTATCAATGTTCAAAAATGAATATGTACCAACTCTAATTTATTTCTCCTACATTCATCCCTTTCGATTATTAGTGTCATGGAAGCACCCATACATGTGAAATGGCTTGTATGTAGAGATTTTTCGAGTCGTTCAACCTTCTCCAATGGTTTCATTGTTCTAATTCCAATACAATCCTTTCTCTCATTATGAAACTACATATCTTATAGCCCCAATCTCTTAGTATACCTCCTCGTTTGAGCATCATTTATAATAAATCACACTTGTTTTCATTTTAGCAAAGTTAAAATCCTATTACTTATATATATTAAAGAAATGTTCATGATCCTAGAAGTTGGTACCACTAGGCACCTCATTCCACTTTGAGTAATAACCCCCATGAAATTATAACCCATGACCCATCCTTCTCTAGTCGTTGGGATAATCATAGTCCCCATCCATTCTCATTGAAAATGGTTATTACTATGGTTTAACTGCTCTTTCCTCTCTTCATTGGGTTGTGTTCATGGGTTCCAATGTTCTATGTATCTCCCTGTAATAGTATATTTCAGTTCCCAAGCTTCATGTATTCAAATTTGTGTCCCTTACAAGCATCATGATGGTGTTTGGTCATTCCTTGATATGGGAAAACATGAAATGTTTCGAGAATGGGTTTTCCATCTAATCATCATGTTTAATAGAAACATGAACATTAATCTACAGGATCAAGATTCAATGGTGTGGATCAGATTTCAGTTGTCCATACTGATTCTATAGGTAATTTTCTAGCCTCCAATAAATTGTATCAATCATTTTGGAGTCTTTATTTTGATTTTGGGTAATCTTCTTCCATTTATGGATGGGTTTTTCTGTTCCCACCTATGACCTAATCCCATCCTCTATTGTTTTGAGATGGTTTTTCAATCTGGAAAAGCTATTGAACCTATGGGAATAGATCAGTTTTGGAGTTTAGCCACCCATATAAGTATATCCATTTATCCTCATGAGTGGATGGTCATGATCAATCAACCCAATTTTCCTATACCCCTAGTTCATTTATTTCATTGAAAAGGAATGAAAATTAGAGTTAGTTGGTTTAGGTGCTCTTGGATCAATATGGATGCAACTAAAAACCTTAGTAACCAATACATTCAATTTGGAATAGTCCCAAATAAATCAATAAATGATCAATACTACTCATGATTAGGTTTATCCTAGAGTTTCTATACCAACCATATTAGAAAATAAATATTTGGATTCTTCTGTATAGGGATGGATTACTCAGTTTTCTCATGTTTATAAAATTCTGTGAGGTTGAATCGGGGGGGGGGGGGTCCTTTAAATCTCTATACCAAGGAAAAACAAAAAAGAAGAGTCTAGTTTAATTTGAAAAAAATATAACCAAGTCAATGCTATCAAGTACAAGTTGATAGAATGTAATGAAAATCTATTGAGAGATCAACAATCTTCTAATAGTGTGCTACTCAATTGATTATATCTAAATAGTAAGGCTACTCGGTTTTTTTGTATTTAATATTGATAAACTTTCTAATTCTATCTATTATTGAAGATTGAAAAATTTCTAGACCAGCCTCAGAATATAGTGAAATCACTTGGTGATAGGAGAGGATGTGAAACATTGATCTAGATCCCTATCAATGGAAGATGTCGACATTAACCTATCATGGAAAAAGGAGTGAGATTTATAGTATCTTCTTTTTGTGTCATCATGTACCACTACTTATATCGATATATGAACAAAATATGAAAAATATGTTTTATTTAATAACAAATATCTATAAATATCCTCTATGACTGATAATCTACTCAAAATTCTCCATCTTGACTTTTCTAAAGTCTATAAAACCAGTCATGTGGTGTATGGTTAACATCGATAAGATAATTCATCCTTGTATTGTACTATATAGTTTGACCCTATGGTATCAATTATGGTTTCCTTAACTGGATAAGTATCAAAATCCATATTTTCACCAAGAACAATAGAATGAATCCTATAATATGGTTGCATTATGATAAAGTTCCATGTACAAGAGGTCAAATACTAAAATAGATTCATGGTTGGGGTAGGTGTTTAGGTTCGATAATAGGTACAATTAGTAATTATTGTACTAGATTTCGTGTTTCATGAAAAAGTACTATGACTAATGAGAGGCTGAAGGAGTACAGCCTAGATTTGTCATACCATGTTCATCATGGGAATTAAAAGGATTTTCAACAGTAGTGATCTCTTCATTTCAAACCTTACAGGATTTCAAGAGTGATTAGTTTAAAGTTAGGAATATATACTCCATCCATGGGTACCGTAGAGGGTGAATAGACTAACAACATCTGAGAGTTAGTATAATATAAAAATTCAAGTTTTAGGTTGGAGTTTTTATGAGAATACAAGACCGAGTCCCTTCACTGTAATGGATATTAGAAGAGGTTTTATGGTCATCATTTGGGAAAATAGAGTAGTGTAGCCTGTAATATAAGGTAGAACATGATAAGACGAGGATTGAGAAATTCTATGTGCACCAAAATTTTGGGAATTCCATCCTGAATAAAATGAACCACCCAAAGATATTAAAAATATTTGTGGAATGAATGAAAGAAAATGAATTATATAAGAATAATATTAAAATTATGAACTAATTAAATAATAATTTTTTTGTAAATTAATCAAGTTTAATAGTATCGATATAGAAAATTTCTAATAAACCTATGGAACAATGAATAATACCCCCAAAAAAATAATGAATTTTCAACAATATTTGATAACATATGATTTGAGTTAGAACCATTTATTTTTTTGATAGTTTATTTATCTTTATCTAATTTGATGGTGATATATGGTAAGATAAGATGTTGGAATGGGAATTAAAGTGGAAAAGATGAAATGTTTTGAGGAGAGTCAAGGGACATAGATTAGTTCGGAGTTTTATATAGAATTTTCTCTATCATGGACCAACATGAGTGGAATGGGCATGGGGTACAGTACGAGTTCCACTGGTTCCCCTTTGGAATTGTAGGGGAGTTCACTTCTGATTCATATGACTAGACTGATTTGGCCATCCATCGTCTATCACCTACCAATAATCAATAAAAAACTCAATTTTTTGATGTGGAAAAGATATTACATTCATATCTACTCGAAACATCCTTGATTTAGAGCTAGTCATTGAAATAGAAGTGGCAAGAAAATGGGGGAATGTATGCGAGTGGTCAAACAATGGGGAGATCGATCACGGTCAATGAACTGCATGAATTTCAAGGGGTAACTGGCTGAGACAAATAGTGTTTAGTATTGAGGGTTAGACTTTGAAATTTTTAGGATGGGGGTCAGATAATTCCATTAAATTTCCCTTTAGTGAACAATTCCATATGCATTGATAGTGGTGAAATTATGGAACACATTCATTATTTATTTTTCCCAATCACATTCTTAAATACTTGAAGTGATGTTCTTGGAAACACCTTTTTTTAGATCCTATTGCTTGCTTATCTGGGTTATTCATTCCATCTATCACTAAATCACCTGACCAGTAAATTCTACTTATCTGTTAATGAACCGATGCACTTTCATATACCATGAACTTGGGTGACTCATGATGGTAGTATACTATATGAATTTATTCTCATATCATCAATTGGATAAATCTCATATTTTTTCAATGTCTTTCTAAATTTCAGAATTCCAACATCTATCTTATATATTGGGGGATAAAGTGGTAGAATTAAACAAGTAGTTGGACTAACCATCAATATTTCAATGGTCTTTATTCAACAAATTACCCTTTAATTCCCTTGTGGTATAGTAAGGAAATAATGGGATATCTTGTTTTGCAATGGACATATGTTATTCGAGTGTATGGAATAAGGAATTCCATTTGTTCCTTGTTAGTTTTTGTTTGGGGTTTTTCAATTGGATAGTCTAACATGGTTCTTGGGAATGTGGAACTATTATCTCACTCTACCTGTGTATAAAAAGTGGGGATGGGGAATGGATTGGTTAGTATTCACTCCCATATTGGCTAGAATGTTGGATCCATTTATAGTTAGAGTATGGGGTGTTCATACCGAGCCACTAGCTACATCAAATCCTATGCTAGTTGATCTAGTAACACCAATCCATCCACTCATCATCTATTGGGGTTCACATGCAAGATGTTTCATGGCTAGAATCATGAGGCCCAACCTATGGGAATGGAATTAAGAATGTATAATTTGAAATATAAATTATATAGTGGAATTTAAATAGTGTTATTAGTACTCATTCAGTATAGTTAGATGTAGCTTAGAATTGAACTATAAGCCTTGGGACCATCCATCCAATACACCAATAAGGATGAAAAAGATGCTCTATTCAACACACTCAATAGCGAGGCCTAGTAATTTCAAGTCCAACTGTTCGCTAACAAATTCCTTTAGGGACTAGGATTTCCCTATGAAAAAGACTCACCCGGTCATTTCTTGGTGCTCACTGACCAAGGAGTATATGTGATACATAAAGTATACCAATAATTTCCAAGGATATTTGAATTATCCCAGTGAGTTCTTGGAAAAACTTGGTCGTTAAATCCAAGAAGGAACCCCATTTGAGTTTGGTTTGTCTCAAGAATGTGGTTAGGGAAAGCCAGGGCCCACATATCATCTTATCATCAACAAAAACTAACTCCATTATAAGATACCTGAAATCAATGAGACTAACTCAATTGAAATAGTATGTTTATTTCAGGTGAAATGGAATGGTGGGGTGCTCCAAAGTGGTTTCCAAGCATATTATGATGTAATTAGATATTTGGATATGTTGATCATTTCACAATATGTGAATCATGTTAGGAATTTGGTGGGCTCATCACGAATTAGGTCGATGTGGTAGGTAGTTTTTTGTCCAGTAAAATATTCAGCTGCTTATTCTTGGATTATTTCTACCACATCTCTTTATGTGGTGAATCGACCCTTTTTTAGTGGAACTCACTACTCGGCATATAGAAATGGGTATTTTTTCACTTCTTCTCATTCTTGATTCGAACTATCATGGATTCAACTATTCATATTTGTATAGTGTATTGAGCATTCATGAGGGCTATCCAAGATAGTAGGATAATTGATATGATGGCAATGGAGTAGATAAGGTTAAAAGTGGGATGGAAAAATACAATATGGGAAATGTGATAGTGATGTTTACATTTTTCTTTAGGAACTCTAAATCGATCAAACTCTCCCTTCCTCACCCATCTAATGATAGGCCTGAAGGGTTTTACATTCAATGATGTTCAATTGCATGAATCATGGAATTTCAAAGGACCATGTGACATGAAATAGTTTCAAAGATGGTCTCAAATTTATTGTCCATTCAACAAGATCTTCAAAAACATTCCACTAGCATGTTAACCCCAGTTCCTAAAATTTTGGGAAAAAGGAGACGATGGGGTATGATACGTGTTCCACTAGTGCCCCATTAGAATTGGAGTGAGGATCACTTCTCATTATAGAGAGAAAATAATACCAATATTAATCATGGAATATTCCATTATTAGATAGTTTAATACAAATTTTTTAAAATAATTTGAATTGAACCAACTGATGATTCCAAATCTTAGAAGAATAAGGATGTGAACTTTTAGGGGTTTTCTCTCTTCTACTCATAAATATAAGAGAATAAAGGTTGACTATATCATCTACTAAATCTATTTTTCTAGAAAATCTATAAGTTCCCTATGGTGAATACATTCTAGTTTAAATTATTTGAGATTGTAAAACTGTAATATTCATCAATAAGGAAGAAACATCATGATTGATGCCTATGGAATGTAATTGATTGAAACTAATTTAGCATCATGATCACATCTATTCAAATTTTTAAATACCATTGATAGTAACCATTTTGAATACTATAAAAGTATATATTTCCTCAAAATACTAACTTATAACAGTCTACATATTATAGAAGTTTCATATTTACTCAAAGATGGAGTTGTGGTAGTTGGTGCTTTATAGCGATACCAATGGTATCATCAGCATTAAATAATTATGCAAACCAATTGGATTGAGCATCTGTTGTAATACGTAGAATGATAGGGATATCCAGTACTTTAGAGAAATGATGTAGTTTAATAGTAGTTATTAATGTCTTATATAACCATTCATAAAATTCATGAGTTTCACCATACTAAGTATAAGATGTAGTTGATAACGATAATATTTATAACTTGATCACATTATAATACATCCACCAATAATATGTTAGATATATAGTATTATTCATATATCTTCTAGTCCTATAGTAATTTCAAGAAAAATATATCATTTTTTACTAACTTTAATTCTTTTACAACCATCAATAATTCTATCTATCCACTAACAGAAGGACATAGAATTAGCTGTTACATGTGTAGTCTCTGAGGTTCCTACTAGACTTATTTTATTTCATTGGTTACCTGTTGATTTTTTCTTATATAATACACTTTTAATATATCAGGGTGTTACTAGAAAACCACTTATTAATGTAGTAGGATTACCATAAAGGAGACAGTCCCAACTTATTGTGTAATGCATATTTAGATTTGAATCTGAAAAGGGAAATTTGAAACCAAAGAACCAAAAGAGATGCTGGTATAGTTGGGGTATCCACCTATAGATGGATCAAAAAACATAGTATTGATGTTTTGATCTATTAATATCATTGTGATTCCCCCATCCATCAGAGTAATATCCAACACCATGGGGGTATGCAGTCATAATAATGGATCGCATAAATTGGGTTGATCTATCCATCGACATTCCAGGTCCACACCTATTATATATCATTGAAATAAAATTGATCCCACCTAAAGTTGAAGATATGCTTCTAATATTTAGATTATAAATTTCTAAATTGGTGACACTTCCAGAATGGCTGGTGATCCCAATTAGTGGTGGATAGACCATCCAACAAAGGATTTTTCCAAATCCCACTACTGATGGGAATAATAAGAGCAATAGATTTAGATTCAAAACCAGAATGATGTATTATTTAATCATGGAATAGACATTTTGTGGGACACAATTAGAATGAAAAAAATAAAATTCCTAGAACCACCTATCAAATCTGTCATCACTATGAAAAAGATCATGAATATAGTGTTCTCCATAAGAAAAACATTTTAAAGTTGATGTTTCTCACTTTGAATTTGATCTCATAGGGTTGATAATTCCATATGAATCAAAACAAAAAAATCATATTCCAATCAGTCTAAAAAGATCACCAAAGAGTAAATATATAGTTCCAATATAATTTTGGTTTTTTGATAATAGAAATTGTTCTATTTTTGTTGATTTGGATTTTTGTGATTGCCAACCCATTGACCCAATTCTTACTATACCGTAGAAAACATCAAACTACCCTATGCCCCATGACTCCCCTTGAACCATTCCATATTTCCCACTTCACGACCCATTCAAGAACCATACCATACCAACTGTAATCACATAATTATATGAATTTAAATAAGATATCAAAAAATGGATCTAGATCAAATCTTGCTTCAATGAATATGGTTGAAAATTCATTAGATTTTATGGTGGGGCATCCTTCTTTGTTTTTTATATTTGGTAGTAATTATCTATGCCTCTACCGTTGAACTAGATTCATAAATTTAAAATGATCTATTATTTATGTAAGATCTATATTCAATATTATACTTATATAATCCATTTTCTTTCATTCCTTCCCTTGAGACTTTCTCTTTATCTAGGTTGATACTTTTCTTTATGATGGAATTCCAACCCTTTAAGTTAACTTAGAATTTACCAACACTAATTGTGTTATGTTTTTCCTTACCTTAAAGGATAGATTTCTCTATTCTCTCAGTTTATGCTAACAATACCAATTCAAATATCTTTTTCAGTGGATGAATTTTTTCTTGTATGCTTATAGAAACACCAACCTACAACTAAAATTTTTATTTCACACTCTCCCTCAAATGAGGATTGTCTTATTCACTCTCCATGTTTCCCATGGAAAGATTCCCTATGACTAACCCTAAACTAATCAATATTGAAAACTTTTATGGTTTTAAATGAATCAATCACTACCATAGACAAGTATTTAAATTTCTATGACAGACCTTATATCATAACGCTAGATTGTACTCCTTTAAACAGCCTTTGGTAATAGTACTTTTTTAAGAAACACACACTCTAGTCCATGAATTATTGGATTTACATCTTATCCTACCCTCACACCTTCCCCAACCACAAACCTCTTTCATTATATGACCTATCCTACTTGGTAATAGTACTTTTTTGCATTGGTGCTTTGGTTCTTGGTGTTACTATGGATTTCAATGCTTAATTATTTATAGAAACCATATGTGATACCATTTAGACCAAGTATGAATTACAAGTTGTGGACACATTCCCATATCGATTTCAACCATACCAAAAATTACTAAACGCGCTCTAGATATTCATTTTTTATAGATAGTTTATAACTAAAACCATGTATGGAAGAGACGTAATCAAATACCCTTAAAACCTAGACACATCCTTTTCATTCATCTAATTTTTTGTCTCCTCTCAGAATCCCTTATTCATTGATAAATAGAAAAGTAATCACTCATTCGAGAAGGTTACGATCAAATACCTTGAAATTAATGAAGCCTATTGGGAGTGGATATGAAAAATAGACATCCTAAATAGGTAGGTCTTGTTAAACTTTTGGTTAATAAGTATTTTCCTGATGTCAGACAGAGCAAGCCCCGTATCCATGTCTTCTTCTAGAAGTGGGTGGATTATAAACTAGTAAACTATTAGTAAGGGAGGAAAGGCTACTATTATTCTTATCATTATCAATAAGAAGAATAGTTAGATGAAATCATAATCAAATACTTACTTATGTGATCTTAATTCTTTGTTCTTCCATTTCTGAGGCCTCACATTCTTTCTTGGTGATAATCTAGAGACCATTTGGGTGGGAGGGACTCTTTTCTATATTTTTGGATCCATTATATCTTGTTATTTAATAACTTGATATGGAACCAAATAATAGTACTGTATATTCCCATTATTCTATTTGTTTAACAACCACACGTGGAGATTCGTATTTTCCTTCCTATGTTATCCTATGTAGTCTATCTTCTACTTATTCAACTGTCTATGGTCCCAAATAAACAAGGTCATCTACTATAATTATACCTATATTTGCATAAAAAGTAAATATGGTATAGAAAATAACTTGGAATATATTATATGATTTATGGTGGTACAATATCTCCCTTATCCACACTAGTCCATCTACACTTCTACTGGGTGGGGATATATAAAATTAATTGAGTGGCTTGGAACAGAGTGGAAAAAGTTATGGTTTTCCCAAATCGGGAAGTAAGTGATGTGAGATGAGGTTATTTAGATTTCCATTCTATTCTATCAGGTAGATTATTTTATATGTTTTTTTCAAATGAAGGATTTGAGTCTCACTTAAGAACATCATATTGGATTCCAAATATAAAAAAATATTTAACTAGAATCCATAAATATAATCATTTGTATTACAAGAATTCATAACTACATAGTTTGAAAATATCACTACCAGTCTGTATTTGGAACCTTTTTCCCTTTTCTATTGCCTTCCCTAAAAATATAATATTTGAAGAAGAGACCATAGCCTAGTTTATTTTGGTTTTGGTGTGATATGAGTAAAAATCATAAATGTATTTACATCTCCTCTTTCCTTTATTACTCATCCTACCTCTACAACCCTATTGAATTTCATCTCATACCTAGAAAGAATAAATGTTATGATTATAATTGTTAGTGATTCTCATTGATATCATAATCGATTAAATTAGGATGTAATGATTTCTTATAAATGACATTAAATCCCTTATTCTTTTTCTATTTCAACAAAGAGGACATTACTTGTTGAAATATCAAAGGAAGAAGAAATTAATTTAGATTGAGATATAGGAAAGGTAGAATAAGTAATGTTGAATGTAGGGATCCAAAAGTCTCATAACCATTGAAAGGGATATTATCCTTAGGTCACTCTCTTCTATTAACTATGGTATCATGTAAATATAGTGTGGGTGTTATATCAGCTTGAATCGATCTCAACACCAATATAATATTGCTAAAATTATGGATGAAACTAAACTATACATGATCCCCACTATTAGAGTAGATTACCTTATAAGTGATATTCTTATATCCTACTAGGGTATGAATCTAAATAACATACTTATCTAATTAATTGGCATGTTTTAGCCCATTGGATCAAGCTCAATAATGCTCTAAAAAATGTGTAACCTCTACCATACCTGTGAACAAAATATTGTAACACCTAGAGTTTTAATGAATTAAAATTTTCAAATAAATTAAATATATTTTTTATCTTTTATTATATTAAAAACCATTATAAGCTTTCACTACACATGATATTTTATTTTCTTAATTTACACATGACCTTGAGTTTTAACAAATCCACAATATATTATTAATATTATTATTTAAGTGTGACCATTATAAACTAGCTGTTAAAATTATAAATATTAATATTAATAAATACATTTAAAATATTTTTTATAATATATTTATATAAATAAAATACAATTATAGAAAATATTAGCATAGGTTTAATTTTGTAGAACTTCTGAAAAGTTTCATTTATTTGATGAATAGTAAATAAATATTGAATTTTAATTGAAAAATATATTTTCATTTAATTTATTTATAAAGTTAAAAAATATTTTAAATTTATTTTAAAGTACAATTAGTTCAATTATACACCGATTAATCAAATTCAGCTCATTAGGATCATTTTCATATTGAATTTTGATATAAAAACATTTCAAACTTTTGAATATTTTCTCTTTAAGACCCCTCTTTCCCATTACCTCTCTTGGATTATTTTTAAATTAAAATTCTCCAATTATATGATGTAATTTCCAAAAATAGATTCCATATTTGGAATAATTGTAATTAATTTTATATAATAAGTTAAAAATAAATTTTGAACAAAATAAATAGTAAAAATAGTTATAATTATTCTCCATGGATAATGTAAAAAATATTTTATCAGGGGTTAAACTAAAAAGATAAGTGTCATAAATAAAACAAGACTTGTAAAAAACCTATTGTATTGAAATATTTAGACATTATAACTAAAATTATTGATAATTTCCCATTATTTGATCCTTGTGTCATGAAAGAAATGAGGGTGGAATTATTTCTTTCAAAATAATTCATGTGTGAAACTCACCTCACTTATAAAAGGGAACCCCTTCTCATCTCTTATTCACACATTTAAACCCTTTTGTTTTATAAAATACCTACCCAAATCAATTAAAAACTTCCCTCTAATCAGAATATAATCCTTATTTTTTACAAAAATCAATCCTAATAAGGATTTTGGTGAACACCTAATGAGGATACCTGAAAATAAGGTTACATTCATTAACAAGCATTTTTTATTTATATCTTCCTTAAAATACGTAAATTATTATTATAAAATAATTATATAATAAAATAAATATCTTAAATATATTAACTGGTTTTCATTATAAGGTAATTACCTACAACTATCTCAACATCCATCAAATGGATTAAAAATCATCATTCGTGTGTATGGTGGACTACCATCATGCGAATCAATGTCATTCATTATTCCATTACCACCCCTCATGATTATAAATAATTATGTATTTATTCTTTATGTTTTATGTTTATGATATTATCATTCTTCATTAATTATTATATCACACATACCATCATTCCTTCCATTTTATGGTAAAACGATAATGTCGCTTTTGTGTACGGTGGACTACCGCCTCGTAAAGCAATGTGATTCATTCACACTATACATGGAAGGTAATACATATGGGTTTAATGGTAATATGTGATATATATGGAGTAAAAATTATTATTTATTGATAATATATTATTTAATTTTCTTTGTTTAAATACTTCAATAAAATGGAAACAAGTTTCATGTGTACATATGGATGATCATCTCCATGAACAGTGTATTTAATTTTCCATTTCTAACTTATATATAATATTATAAATAAATATATTTAATATATAAATGATAATTACCATCTAATTATTATTACTAAAAATAAAAAATAAAAAACATATATGAAAAAAAATGTTATTACCCAAAACGTAACTTTATCATAGAATTGTTCATAAAAGGGTAATAAAAAGTCATAAGTAAATCATATATAGTTTGATATATATATATATATATGTATGTATGTATGGTTTTTTTTATAAGTATGATAAAAAAATATTTAATATAAATTGTTTATAATATGTGTGAAGAAATTCAAGACTTGTTGTAAGGGATTTCTAGTCTCTCTTTTATTTCTGGGAGACTTATACAGATTCACCTCTTGTTTCTTTTGTTTGGTGTATATAATATCCATTTTAAATGTTATATCATTAATATAATCCTTTTAATAATATTTAAAGTTTATTTTTATGTTATTATTTATTATATATTATGATCCAAATAATTACTAAAGTGGTAAGGGACTTTTATCTCAGTTTCCCTTCTTTGAGATGTACGTTAAATTATACACCTATGTTCTTTCATGAGGTATATATACAGACCCTTTGACATGTAATATAATGAATTTATTTATCATCATGATATTTTAGGTTTCATTTAATTTTATTACTTCATGATTATTATGTTTTAATGTTACTAAAGTTGTAAGAGTTTTATTTTACAATATCATAATTTATCAAGATAGTTTATGATTGTGCTTCCAATGATGAAATATTATTATCTATCTATAAATAAATGCATTAATTTTATTACCCTATGACTGTGTCCTGATAATACTTTTTTTAACTTCATTTCACTCCCTTTATATACTTAATAATTCCAAAATAATGTTTTTAAGAAAAATAATTTTTTCAGCCAAAAACCCTTTTTATTCCATAACCATGTTTTCTAAAAATGTATTCAAAATGTTTTATGTTTTAAAATACGTATTTTAAATATGGAAAGTATATTTTCCTCAATAAATGTTAAAATAATTTTTAATTCTTTCTTTATAATTTTTCAAGTTTATTTTCAAGGAAATGGATTTCCAAAACGTTTTATGTTTTAACAAGTGATTTTCAAAGAAAATATATTTTTCCTAAAAGAAATGTTCCAACTAATATTTAAAAATATTTTTCCATATAAGATGAAATAAATTTTTTTTAATTATTATTTTGTTATGACCCAAGGAAACCATTTTTATTCTTTCTCTAAACATTTTTTTGCTTATGATGAGAAGATTGTTATGAAACCCATTTCATTATCAATGGTTTATGCCATAATAAAATTCTTATAAAACCTACTTCTTTTTTCATGGGTTATGTTGTGATGAATTTTTGAAATGATTATGAAACCAATCTATTTTCCACAAGTTAAGATAATATAAAATGTTTATGGAATCCATTTCATTTCATTGGTTATGATATGATGAATGTTTTATAATCTAGTGTCACACATGTGTATGATTTTAATTATGTGATTGGCGGGACAAATATATCCCTCCAATGTATTTAGTAAATATGTATAACTCATGAGTAAATATTTTATCTGTGACCCTTAGTACATGTTCACATTTTTACAAGTTATCCTCATTACATGTTCACAATGTTATGTGTGAACCTGATTACATGTCGATAATGTTATATGTGAACCTAATTCCATGTTAATAGTTTTATTAATTGGAATATCTTTCATTTCCATAATGTTATTCATATAAATGGTTTCATTTCCATAATTTTATGAAAGGTATTGATTTCATATCCTTAACTTCATGAGTGTACTGATTTTTATTTACACATGTTCATAATGTTATAAGAAGATGTGTATGCCACAAAATGTATGTCTTGTTCAAATGTTATCCTCTCATGGATCATGTTATTTGATTCCATTATGATTAATGTCTTCCAAACTTCCAATCATTATTCTATGACTCAAGATTTTGATTTTTGATTTTCAGTTTATGGTTTTGAAATGTTATGATCATGTTCTCATAACCTCATGCTAATGTTATGATTATGTGTCTCCTTTTTTCCCTCGAGGAACATCTGAGCTCACCCTTTATTATTTTTCCTTCCCCCAAGTTATGAAGATATGTATTATGTAAAATTACTCTAATAAGCATTCCAAATATTGTGATCTTAGTGGGATATGATGAATATTACCTATGAACTAGTTTTTTATGCTTCCAAGTTTATAAAGTCACGAAAAAATTCTAGTCCTTAGGTGTATGTTTGTGTAATGTTATGAATATTCAAAAAACTGATTTCATATGTTTGTATGATAAGCCTTGGTTGCTAAAATGATAATCTCTCTCAGACCGCTAGAGGAAGGAGTCGGTCATTGTCTTCCATCATCTTCTCTTGTCTATGGTCCATTTTCATAGTTTTTCATAAAAATTTAAAGGACATGAAGGAATAGGAATATCATTTAAAATAGAAGAGAGACCAAACTAAAGATATTCAAGATGACTACTACTGAATATGAATAGCCGACAAGGTATTTTTATTCAAATAGTTGAGAATCCCGTGAAGGTAGGTCAAAAAATGTTGGTGTATCTTGTCATTCTAGTTTTTGGTTGTAGATAATGTCAATATCCTCATCTTGTCTCAAGAATAGAAAGAAATAAAGGAGAAAAGAGAAGAACAATTGTTGTTCAAGCTGCAAGGCCTAATCATAGCACTTAGGCTACTGAGGTTAGTGGAAATCATATATTATTTGTATAGTAGATTAGTTAAACCCATCATTTCCACTAATTTAATGAGTCATCTAGCCTCATCCCAAACATAAGAGTCCAAAAGTGAGAATTTAAAAATGTATTCAAAGGAAGAATAATGAGGCGCATGAGACTCTCAATAATAGGGAATCAGGACTCATAGTGGTTTTCTATCATTGACACTTTTTCGAGCCATGTTGGTTTTCTTAAAGAACAATCTTTAAGGCTTATACTATTTAAGGCTAAAGAATTTTTGGAGATTCTTGGGAATTGTAGAAACCATGTCTCCTTTTGTATTTCATATTTTCTACTTTTGGGGTTCCTAACATGCATATATAGGAATCAAGGAGATTCAAATACTCCAAAAATCTCTCAAGACCCACCCCTGCTACAATAACATGTGGATTGTCAATTCAATGTCCAAGGGATACACATCAACTTCACATCACCATGAAGACCCCATATAAATTCATTATACTTCTAATTCTGACCCTTCTCATCTAAAGCCACCAGTAGTTATTTAATGCATGATTGAAGTGGGCATAAGGATGTAAAAATACAAATGTGATAGGATGGATGAGGCACTAGAACTTGACATTAGTTCACTAATAAACCTACCCGAGTTTACTCTTTCGATTACGTATTGTTCACTCCTGAACAGATTCTAGAAATAATGAGGATGAGAGCAAGGAAATGGATCTTTGTTGGTGAATTTGTGAAGGTAAGGCCATATCAAACCATGTTCCAATGGGGAATATGAAATAGTAGGTCTTCATTCTTATGAAATGGATTTAGTGATATAGCCAATTCTCATAGTATATAGGTGAGGATTACCAAATATATCTCTTGATCTTGACCCATAGGTACCTTCAACATTCATATCATATTTATCAATCATCACTTGACTCATGTTTTTTGATATGATAGGAATTGTCTGATAGTGAAAGGTGGGAAGCCAAGTGGTAGTAAAATTCATTTATTTTCTTCAGTAATAGATAGTAAATATTCCAACATATAAAGTATCTGGCATTTTATATTCTATATATCTCTAGAAATAGTTTTATATAGTTGTTTACTTTTATTCAATCCTTCCCCTTGCCCGCCAAAAATCAACTATTGCACACTAAACTCCTTGGACTTTCCTTTTCTCATGTGTGTTGGTGATGAAACATAGTACTCCCACATTAAATATAAACTGGGAAGTCTAATTGTACCTTCACCTCTACCTTTTCTTTTGGGGAGAGTCCATAATATCTTTTAGTCATAGTGGGATAAGGGAGTCTTTCAATTCCGTTAGTAGAATGAAAAATAAACATCTAATTCATAAAGAGTACAATATCAAATGGAGAGATACAATCTACTTGAGAAATTATTTCTGATAACTGAGTAAGAAGAAAAAAATTCAATGATACTTAAGGTCATTTAAATTTTTTAGTTGACCACCCCAAGGACACGTAACCTCTTTTCCTAAGAGGATTAATATATAGTTGGGTTCTTTTCAAAAATTTGTTGTAAGTAGAGTTGTTACATAATAGGGTAGATCAATTTGGGATTTTTTTCTATTAGTACTCTAATATAATATCCCCTTCCACTTCTACTTCATTAAGAAATAAAATCAATATTAAAGGGAGGGCCAATTTCTATTTATTACACCTAGGGTCATTTAAGAGTTCAACTACCCCTTTTATTTTAGTGCATGTATCACTCATTGAATTTGTATAGTGCTTCCATTAAAAAGGGAAATAATCCCATTTGAGGGTAATAAGTAGAAAGGGGAATGTCTAACATAAGTAATCAGTAGTGTTGTGAAATATTATTGAAGTGGAGATATAATCAAAACTACCTATTAATTATCATTATCACATCAGAATGAGAACTAAATTCATATTCAAGCTAAATCTAGAGACCCCTACTCTATTTCATGAGTCAGGGAAATAAAAGAGGTCATGTAAAGAAGAGATAATCAATCCGTATTCTGGGATTACTAGGAGATTTATTTTTTAAATGATCCTAGCTATTATATTATCAATTGACTCAGGAGATGGGCCCTAAACCCTTTGTTGGTATTCCTTGTTTTATAATAGGTATTTCTTTTCTTATAAGTAGATATCGTCCGATTAAGTAATAATAAATGGATTCAATATCATGATTTGAATCAATAATTTCCTTATAATCCCACTACACAAGATCAAATTTTTTTCTTTCACCATAATATAAAGGGTTATAATGATGATAGATGGTGAATTAATGGATTGAAGATAGACTCATCTTTGAGATTCATCTTCTATTACCTACTATAAAGGTATACTTATATTACCTACCTTGATGAAAATAAAATACTCATGATTACTGATACTATTATCATATATGAAGATAGTTTTGGTCAAGTTGACAACATGTATAGAAATCTTTGAAAAAACATCACTTTATTGATTGTCCCCTTCAGTATTTTCCATGATACTCCACTTGTTTTTAGAACTAGAAAGAAACTAATCCATAGGAAATGCTATAAATGGAAATGGAATCTTGTGCCTCATGTCTCGGTGATCAACCTAACCATGATCCTTGTGTTTCTTGCTGACCTAAAAATCACCAATGGTCTTAGTTCATGGATAGAACTCCCATTTAGCCAACAAAAAGAGGATGTTTTGGATATGATAGCAAACATAAGGTATTCAAATTGAAGAGTTCTATTATTTTAGCCATGGGGGTTAATTAAATCAGTGGGGGATATGGAAACATCAGTTTATTGGGTGATGAAAAGTATTGGAATCATATGACTATTTCTGTATGCTAATGTCATGGTTATATATATAAAAGTACACATATTATTAGTTGTAACACCCTGATATTTTTTTAATTATGTTTTTTTAGATTAATTTAGTCTTCTTGATATTTTTCATTTCATGCAATATTGATGATATTTTATATTATATTAAATAACTATGTTTGCATTATGTTATATGAAACACCAAGTTAATCATGAACTACACAAAAAATAAATTTTATATTTCTCTACTCAGAACACCGAGGTTAGCTGGCATTACAAGCATCAATGAATTTCCTCAATGGATTGTGTAACACTCAAGACTGAGTTTTACCGAACAATAATATATTATGTTATTATTTAATAAGATAAAACCTAGTCATTAATTTAAAAGTTATGAATAAGTATTAACTAATTTATTAAAATATATGTTTTAAACAAATATAATATAAATTTATAGGTTACAAATTAATTATAAATTAATATGAAAACTGATCGCATATAAAGGAAAAGGTTAATATTTTTATGGTCATAAAGTTATTTTACCTTCATAAATTAAATTCATTAAAAATATTTAGTGATATTAATTATATATATGTGTTATATAATAAATTAAATATTTATAATATTCATCCAATAGATTTTATATACATAATATAAGAACAAACACAATTTTAAGCCTAAAACCTATATTTTTATTAAGATATTTTTACAACATTTTTATGGTAAACTCATTTTAAATGAAAATATTGGCACTTTTATAGATTTAATATGTAAAAATAAACTTATTATTTGAAATAGAAACATAAAAATTAGTTTTGGATAATTTTTTGGTATTTTTCTATATGATTTCATTTTTTAATGAATAATAAGAAATAAAGAACATTAAATAAAAACTGCTTTTTAATTCAATTAATTTATAAAGTTAAATTACATTATAAATTGGTTTCAAAGATTAATTAGATTGAATTTTTTTCAATTAATCCAATACTAGTTATTATAATTAATTTTACTTTGAAATTGGGAATAAACCATAGAAAAATTTTGGATGTTTTTACTTTAAAAACCTTCAATGTCATCTTGACAATGGGATAAATTTTAAATTAATTTTTCTCACTTATGTGATTGTAATTTGGAAAAATTTATTCCATGTTTGGAATAATATTAATTTATAATGTCTAATAAGGAAAAATTATTTTTTTACCAAAAATATTAGTGAATATAATTAAAATTAATTACATCGATTAAGTTAAAATTATGATTAAATAAGGACTAAACCTTAAACTTAAGGGCCTAAATGACCTAGAAACCGGTCCAGAATAAATTTTATGTCAATATTTAAACCCAATAATAAATTTTATCTAATTTTTACAATTATTGGATTAACATTTCATTGAAAAAATGCGGGTGGAATTCCTTTTCCCAAAATTTACAAGATTGTCACTCCACTATAAAAATACCTCCTATCCTCCCACATCCTAAATCCTCTCAATATAATTTGGATCAACTAGTATCATCCCAAAAATATACTCAAAATACCTCCCCTAATTATAAAACCCTCCCCTTTTGTAGAAATCAATCCAAGGAAGCCCTGTGGTGAAAACTAAAAGGAGTTACTTGAATAAAAGGTAATATTCTTCCTCTGGTTCTTTTATGTTATTTCTATTATCCACCACATAAACTCTTATTATTCCTTTATTTTATAAAAAAAATCCTAAATATACTAGGATACTTTTATAATCATTTTTTCACCTACACTTACACACACCTTTATCTAAGGGGTAATAAACATACTGTTTATCTGTACGGAGAACTACTACCTCACAAAACAATGATTGTTCGTGCTTCCTTACCACCTATCATGGTGGTAATTATGAGGGACAATATATTTTTCTATCATATATATGATATTTATAATATATTTAATATTATTTATTCCTTTTAAGACACTTATATTTTTAATTTCAATTTGGTGTAAATACGATAATTTTGTTTGAGGAAGTGTGGACTACCACCCCCTCTAAGCGATGTGAATAGTTTACACATTATATGGAGTGTATTAAGGATAGATTTAGAAAAATTATATAATTTATATAAAATTATAATTCCATTGAAATTATATTATATAAATATATACATATATTCCATTTTCTTTCTTTCTTTCTTTCAATAGGACAATAAAAATCAGAAAACATTCGTTCTTGTGTACGTACTACTTACTGTCTCCATGAATGGTGTATTCCATTTCTTACTTATAAATTTTATATATTATTATAATAAAAATATAATTAATATAAATGATATTTATATCTGATTTTTCTTTCTTTAAATCATGATATAAGTAAAAGTATTAAAGAGATAACAAATTAAGACACCTGCGAAAAAACACAACGGATATTACATGAATTGAAACCTTATGAATGAATTGTTAACATGAGGGTAATGTAAGGTCATAAAAATCATGTATGGAATTAGATATAATAATATTATTCCTTAAAACATTAATAATAATCTTACCTTTATTATATAGTAATATTCTATTATTATGATGAGATTCAAGATACAATTTAATGGAATTTCATCTCACTTTTTATTTCTATGAGATGGAGGCTTTATTCACCACCCATAAATTTTGTGTGGTCTGTAAACATATAATGGATGAATTATATTGTTTTTATTCTTATATTTATGGGAATTTATATATCCATTTTATGATATTTATTTCATGGGGTTTAGGTTTCCACATTTACCAAATTAGTAAATTAATATTGTCTAAATTTTCTTTCTAGGAGACTCATGGCATGGTATGAACCTATATTTTTCCTTGAGGTGTATATAATGAATTTGAAATTTTATATCATGAATATCATTATTTTAATGATAATTTCAGCTTCAAATAATTTTATATTCTTAAATGGGTTGTATGGTTCAAAGTTACTAAGTGGTAAGAGTTTATTGAAATGATCTCATTACATTTCGAGAATATTTATTTTTATGCTTAATTTGATGAAATATTATGATCCATATATTAAGAAAAAATATTTATTTTTTTCTCCTATATTTATATATGATATATTCATGTATTGGTACTAATTTTACACTCTTTGGAACATAATATAGTTAAGAACAAGTTTTTATGAAATTACGACTTTACCATCTCCTCGTTTGGAAACCAGTCTTCTTTTAAAATAATGTTTTATAAAATGGGATTCTAAGAATATTATACATTTATCCTAAAATATTTAAAATAATTTTTTACCATTTTTTTCTTTTATCAATAATTTCAAAGGAATCTTCTTCTCATTTTTTGAACAAGGCATTTTTCTAACATTTTTACCATACAAAAGGAATGTTCTTTTTACCTCGTACATCATGTATGGATTTACCCATTGTCAATTCTTTGAAGATTTATTTCATTTTTAAGAGTTTAATTTTTTTGAAAATATTTGTAAACTAGATTTTCTAAGAAATGGTTTTCAAATGGTTTTATGCTTTAAGGATAATTTTCTAAAGAATAAAGGATATTTAACTCAAGAAATTGTTTCAAAATATATTTCCATGTTATTTTATATCTAATATAACATTTTTTAGGTTACTCATTCCCTTATATGAAAAAATCCAAATATTAAATTCATATTCTCTCTTGAATGGTTTATGTTTTGATGTAATGATGCTTATGACACCCGTTTCACTTCCATGAGTTTTATTCTTTTGAAACCCACATATTTTCATGGGTTATGTTTTCATGAAGTGATTATGAAATCTATATCATTTCATAGGTTATGATATTATGAAATGTTAATGATACTGATTCAATTTTAGGGTTTAGGATTTCAATTTTATAAAACCTATCTCTTATTATGGGTCATTATATGGTGAAAATTTTATTATCTTATGAAACATGTATGAATGATTTTATTATGAGATGGGTGGTACCTATATCTACATCCAATACATTGGGTAATTATAAGTTTTATATAAGCTCAAAGGGTACATAGGTTGTAGCCCAAGACCCAAAAAAGAAGGCACATGGGTCATATCTGAATCCAAAAAACAAAAAGTTACATGGCTTTTAACCCAAGAATAAATGTAAGAAGGTACACGGGTTATAAACCAAGATCTAAAACAAGAAGGTACATGGTTTGTATCCCAATCATGAAAAAAAGAAGGTACATGGGTTGCTACCCAATCCTAAAAGTAAGAGGGTAGACAGGTTGTTATGTAACACCCAGAGATTTTATGAGAAATATATACTTTTTTTATGTATTATATTATACACAACACCAAATGAATCTTTCACTACACACAACACTGGCTTGGCTTGGGTTACACACAATCACGACCTTCCTTGATAGTGTGTGTAGTACGCAATACCGAGTTTCACAAAACAACGATATAGTGTTATAATATTATTATGGACTAGCCATTATGAATAGTATTAAATACATTTTTAAATTTATAACATTATTATTCATCTTAAACATTTTCAAAAACATGGTATGTGAACAAAATAATTTTTTTGGGTAAAATAAGTATTTTTCAAAAAAAGCAGTTTTGTCGCCTTTTGATGGCGCACCCACTTTAAATATTGTTTTTGATAGGTTTATAAGTTCAATTTGACAAAATATAATTCTTATTTGGAATCAGGATATAAAAATTTACTTTGGATAAATTTTTCATATTATTCTGATAACTCTAATATATTAATGAATAGTAAAAACACGCTATATTTTAATTAAAAACAACTTTTTTCATCACAATAATTTATATAGTTAAATTATAATATTGAATGATTTTAAAGTATAAATAGAATAAATTTTTACCATTTAATATAATTTATGTCATTAACATTAATTTTACATTGAATTCATAGGTAAAAACATTTCAATCTTTGGCAATGTTTTAACTTTTAAAACCTGTTTTCTTAACAACGGGATTAATTTTAAATTAATTACTGCAACTTCTGTGTTTTGAATTTTGAAAAATGGATTCCATATTTTAATTTAGTGGGTCTAAATTATGTTAATAGGTTAATTATTTTTTTTTTGATATTATGAATAGTAACTACGGTAATTTTTATTTACTGCACTTAAAGGTAAATCGGGTAATTAATGGTAAAAATAAGATTATAAAATTACCCTAACACCTGACAACATTCTATTGGATGACTAAAAGTAGACCCATATAACCTAACGGTTGGAATAGATTAATTTTATGGACTTTTTATCACAAAAATAATTTAATTATTATTAAAACCAAAGAAAGAGACAACATGTTACTCTCTTAAATATTATAAGTATAACAATTTTAATTTAGTGATAAATTTTCTGAAACTTAGAACATGAATAGTATACATAAATATAATAACATTATCTACATCATGTAAATTTACTTATAATTTTTAGGTATTAAATAATTATCCTGAAAGGTGACACAATAGTGATGTTGAAATTATTTTATTGATTGAAATATCAAATAAATGGTTTAAAAATATTAAAATAAATATTATATGAACTATTTAATGTGATACACTAATTTTCTAGATACATATTACATGTTATGAATCTATTAAATCTTTTATTTTGAACATATATTCTGTGAGGATTTTAATTAAATTCAAATAAATGAATAGTGTCCAAATTGACACTATTGTTATTTTATAAAAATAACATAATATAAAATTGTTTAAAAATCACAAAAATATTTAAAAATTATAAATTAAGATTTATATGGTCAAAAATTTCATAAATTATCCAATTATGGACAATTCACAAGACATAAGTAATTATTTATAACAATTTAAAATTTAGAATCTTATTACCACAAATAAAATAAAATAGATTAAATAAGGATAAATCAAGTTGATAAGGTTTGAAATAAAATTCCAACATGTATAGATTTTATTGTTTGATGATATTACAACCCTATCGCATCTAATCTTCTAATGTGAGCCATTTTTGGAGGATTTTAAGTGGGTTTTGATTTATTATAAATTAATATTTTTGAGGTTTCCAAAGGTGCCCCTCTCCTCCCTTATAAAAGGGAACCTCCTCCCTCTCCTATTTACAAAACTTTGAGCCTTCAAGCTCATCCAAACCCTTTAAATTACTATTCTAAACTTCCCTAGTAATATTATAGAGGTTATGGTCTTCTCAAAAGACCAACTCTAGTCCCTTAAGAAGAAGTTTAAAGGAGGCACGTCGAGGAAGAGGTAATCTCTTCTACAGATTCTTTCAAGTTTCTTTCTTCTTCTACTTACTATTATTTAGTTGTTTCATGATAAATTAATAACACCAGTATCACTCATATACTGATATGTTATAATAAATATGAAACAACCCTATTTCATCTTCTATCCATCCTATGGAAAACGAAATCATCGTGCGTGCGTACGTACAGAATACCGTCTCCATGCCGTGGTGTAATCTATTTTTCACCACCACCTCACTTGGATAGGTATAATGGTGTAAATAGATAACTATATATGATTATTGTAAAGTGGTATTGATTCTGAAATATTATACATACACTTCAATACAATTCCACGATCATGGGAATGATATCATCGCTCGTGCGTACGTACGGCCTACCGTCTCCACAATGTGATGCGACTCGTTCGGCAGGATCTTCATTGAATAATGACTATATAAATAAATTTAATGAATAAATATGATATATATTATAATAAATACATTCTTTGAATTATATATCTATAAACTAAAAATAAGAATAAGAATTTATTCGACAAAACACGCATAAGAACAGAAAGTAGTGAACACTCGAATAACCAGTAACAATGAAATATTACCAATAAGAAGATAAAAATATGACCATATATAATATCATAACAATGAATATGATTCTATAATAAGTCAATAAAATTATTTAAATCATTATACAGGAGGTTCAAACACGTACAAAGCATATAGGACCTAAGGTAAAGGAAAATTTCACAATCTCATTTTTATCCGAGATTGTTTATACTTCAGAATTTACTAGGGCATATTTATCATCAACATACTTGTTTCCACAATATGTAATATTATTTTTATCCTCATAAAATTTTTTAAATCCAATTTTAAATATTGGTTAATTTTTAGTAAAATATATGAAAGGAATCTTTTTTTGTTTTCAGTACGAGATACTTTTTGACTTTTCCATACAAAGTAAGAGAAAAATGTTTTTTTAACTAATACGGCGTGAATGGATTTTTATGATTTCATAGAACATTATTTCCATGAAGATTAATTTACAAGTTTTCATGTTTTATTTTTAATTAACTTCTTTTAGTTTAAAATTGAATGACATATTAAGAAAGGAAAAATGTTTTTGAAGTAGAAAGGATATTTTCCTCAAGAATGGAGTTCAATTGTTTTATAAAAATTATTTTCCATATAAGATAATATAGGGTTATATTTCTATCCCTATTTTTACATTGATTTGATTATGTTATGATGGAATTATTTCCTTTTATATTATATGGTTTATGTTATGATGGAATGATGTTTAAGAATCCCATTTTTATTACATGGGTTATGCTATGATATATGCTTTATGATTTTGAGGCACACATAAGAATGGTTTCATTGTGAGTGGGTGGGATATATATCTCCCTCCACTTAATTGGGTAAATATTTATATCTCATGAGATAGACATGGCCGGAACGGCAAGTTAATCTGGTGAAGTGATACAGGACTGGAACAAGGAGTGAACTCGGTGCAGAGATGGACTTTGTCCAATATGATAGTCTTGGCAATGATTCTTGACTAATAAGAAATAATTTTCTATGATTATGTGTTTATGACACAAAGTTTCATGTTTTATGTTATGATTATTGGGATTACATTTCACTACTATAATTTATCCCATGTTATGATATTATGATCTCTTTTGCAGGTTAATATTTTCAAATTTTTATGTTCTTATGAATATGATATTTCCTTTGTTTACCCTTACTGAGCAATTGAGCTCACCCTATTGTATTTTTTCTTTTACCCAGGTCAGGAAGAAGGGTATTAAGTTGGATATTACAAAAGGGACTGTATATATGATGAAATAAATGGGAGACAATGTAGATTCTTTGTGAACCAGTTGTTTATGTTTCCTAGTTTCTAAAGACATTATACATATATGGTCCTACCATGGTTTTGTTATATGTTGTAATAAGTATGCTTCAATTCTGAAGTAACAACAATGTATGTAAAGTATGGGACATTATATGTTATCCCAAGCCCAAATCAGGTACATGAGTCTTATCCCATGCCTATCATGTTATAAAGGTCTTGGTAGGTATCCTTGATATAGTATTTTCTATTCTTATATGTATCCCACAAATTCTATGTCTTATTCCATAGTTATGATTTCATGGATCAGGATGTTTATTTTCGTATGATTCTTATCTTATAAACTACCAATATTTATTCTATGAGTCATGTTTATGATCTATGAAATACATGGTATGATCTTATATTTTCATTATCATGTTCTCATACCCACATTCTCATGATTATGATTATATATCTCCCTTGTTTACCCTTACTAAGAATCTGATCTCACCCATATTTATGTTCCTTTCTCATAGGTTATAAATATATGTATTATGTTTGATGTGTCTAAAAAAGTTCCTAGTTAAGAAGAACCCAGTGGGAGATGATGTAGCTCATTTATGTATCAGTTTTTATGTTTCTATATTTCCAAAGGCACTATACTAGTAAGGTATTTGGGTGTATATTTGTATAACGTTTTAAGTATTTTGAAAATGTTATGTGATGTTAATGTATGAAAATCAAGGGCCATTATAATTGGTATCAAAGTGAATATTTAGTTAACCTTTAAAAACGAGGATAAGAAAACTTTATTGAGATCCATAGGTATATTTCTATGTATATTTCTAGGGATGTCTCTAAGGATAAGTATAAGGATGAGTTAACATTTAAGAAAATGCATAGGAATTTTGGTAAATGAAAGAGTAATTGATTTCCTAGAAATACATCCCTATATTTATACTATAAGTGGATGTGGATTTGGAATAGATTTACCTATGGGTAAAAACTCTGAAAAGATGTTCCAAGCCTAACTCAGGGTAATCTGGTACATGACAATTGGCCTTTTTGTACACCTGGTTTGACACTTCTGGGAGATATGCTTTTAAAAATCACAAACACTTCACGAACCATTATTAAGGATTTTAATTGAAGATGAATATGAATAATTTGGGATAAACCAAAGGTTTCAATGATTAAAAGTTAGGAGTCATTATTTATACTTCCTATAAGCAATTTTTCAGGATTATATGGTTTTCTCCTAAGATATGTGTTTCTCACCCCTAATTTTTGGTTTTATTCGATGGATTGAACTAGAAGAAACATGGTTAAAATTTAATGTTTTATATGTAGAAACTATGGTAATTATGAATATCTATTTCCCAAGTGGAAATATCATAAATATAATATGGAAGGTGGTATGAGTATTGGTTATACTTATAAAGATAATGAGACCTTGGATGACATGTGAAAGGTATATGATGTTCTTCCATTATTGTTTACATTAACCATAGGAAGCATGATTATATTGATTTTGAGGAATCATAAGATATGATTAATATTACATATTCTATGAAAGAGGTATTAGGGAATAAGTTTATGAATCCTGAGTAATGGTTTAAGAATAAAGTTGGATGAATGAAGTACCTATTTTTTGGAATTCAAAGATTCTGTTATATAAATCATGAAATATAAAATTATTTTCTGTATAAGTCTTAATTAAGTATTGAAAATGATATATTTAATGGTGATGAAGACTTAGAAAAGTTATATTTTTATTAAGGGATGCTAACCTTTAATGTGATCAATACATTCAGAAAATTTATATCTTATTTGATAAAGAGATGATTGATTTGGATAAAGTAAATTTGATATCACTGATTAAACTAGATCTGATTATTGATTGGTTGAAAAATTTGTCTATGTTATCATGGATGATGTTTAAAACTTATTGTTTTTAAGGAATATATGCATTAACCTTTGTAATATGTAATCATGCATGTTTTCCAAAAGGATTTATGGTAATTCAGGTTATTATCATATCCTAAGGGAATATATGATGAGAGTATTCAGATGTTTGGAAAGTGACAACAATGTTACAATTTTTATATAAGTGGAATCAATGTTAAGATGATTTAATTACTTTATTTCTAAATTGTTTAGTTTTCATAATTCATAATTGTTATAAGGATAACCATTTATGTGATATTTAAGATCAACATCAGATGAACTTTGTGTGATTAAAGTATTATCTTAACGCATGGGGATTTATAAAAATTTGATAACCTATTATAAAAACACAATTTTGATAATAATTGATGACAATTTTGATGGATATTTATGTATATCATGATCTATTAGTACTTTAAGAATGAAAAATCACGTTTCTTTTTGGATAAATAGGTTAAGTGAATCAAGGAAAAACAAAGGGTGATGTTGTCCTGAAATCATGAAAGTATATATTTTAATGAAATTTCTTCAACTTTAGGAAAAAGGATCTTGAAACCAAATATTTTATCCTAGTAAATTCATTTTAAATGAATAAAATGGACCCATATATAATCATAGATTAAAATATTTTTGATTGTTTAATTTCTTCTAATCTTGTACTCTATCACTCTCCATAAGAACATGATAGTTAAATTTCTCTTCCATATCAATGTTTTCACATTCCACTTATGTTCTCTTATGTAGAAACCTATTACTTTGGTCAACCATTATAGTTCCTACTTTAGCCTTTTAAGTGTTTTTTTAGTATTCATTATTACAATGTGGGTTTTTATGAATAGAAAATTTAAGTATTAAAGCTTTGATAACCGAGACGTATTTTGAGAGAGAAATTCATTTTAAGTGGGGTAGAATGTAACACCCTGAGATTTTGTGAATTATTTTTTCAGATTAATTTAATTTTTTTTTATTTTTTTATTTCACACAACACCCTAATAGCCCAAAGACCTTTTTTATTGATTTTTGATAACCCCTCTTTCAAGGGATGAGGGGAACCCTTACAAGGTCTGTAGGCTTAGAGATTACATAGCCTGTAGATTTTATGAGAAATTAAATAACCTGAAGGCCTTATAGAATTCAACCAGACTATAAATACAAGGAACTACCCCTCCCCATCATTTTCATTGTAAAACATGTTAACGATTAACACATGTATAGCTGCAACCTTACACCACCTGTGCGCCACACATCCCCAGCGAGCCCAAGGTGGCCAACCATGGGCTTGGGCCAGTTCTCATCAGATTAGATGGTCTAATGAGAGGTTTGTTAGCATATATTGTGTGTTCCCATGTGAGGAATTGAATCCGGATTCTCGGGGTTAGGATGCCACCACCTATAACCAACTCACCCATTCCCCACGGGCTCACACAACACTAAAAATAGTTTATTTTATATTAAAGAACTATGTTTTTCTTGCATTATATGCAACACCAAGATAATAGTGCAACACATGTCAACTAAATTTTATCTTTCTCTATACATAACACCATGTTTCACTTGCATTACATGCATCAAGGACTTTCTTCAGTGGCCTGCGTAACACGTAAGATTGAGTTTTACCGAACTATAATATATTATTTTATTATTTAATAAGATATAACGTAGCTATTAAATTAGTAGATATGAATAGTATTAACTAATTTATGAAAATATAAGTTTTACACAAATATAATATGAATTCAAAGGGTACTAATTAATTATAAATGAATATGAAAACCGATCAAATATAAAGGAAAATATTAATATTTTTATGGTCATAAAGCTATTTTACCATAATAAATTAAAGGAATTTAAATTATTTAGTGTTATTAATAAAATATTTATGTTATATATTCAATAAAATAATTTTTTATATTCATAAAATACATATTATAGACATAAGATAATAAAAAAATCAATTTTATGCCTGAAAACCTATATTATTATAAAGATGTTTTTACCGCCTTTTTATGGAGAACCCATTTAAAATGAAAATATTCGAAATTTTATAAATTTAATATGTCAAAAAATCTTATTATTTTAAATAGAAATATAAAAATTAGTTTAGTCAAAAAAAATTAGTATTTTTGTGTAAGGTTTCATTTTTTAATGAATAGTAAAAATTACTGAACATTAATTTCAAACTACTTTTTCATTTAATTTATTTAAAAGGATAAATTAAATATTTAATTTCTTTTAAAAGTTTATATAGATCATATTTTTATAAATTAATCCAATTTAGTTCATTATAAACAATTTTACTTTGAAATTTGGTATAAAAACATAGCAAACTTTTGGATGTTTTTACTTTAAAACCATGTAGTGTCATCCCGATTGTAGGATTAAATATAAATTACTTTATACTACATATATGATTTTAATTTGAAATAATGGATTACATATTTCTAATGAGAATAATTTCTAATTTCTAATATTGTTAACTTATATTTTGATAAAAAAATATTAGTGAATGTAACTAATATTAATTAAATAGATTAAGGTAAAATTAAGCATAACTAAGGACTAAAACTTAATCTTAAGGAGATAAATTTACTATAAACGTGTTAAAAATCAATTTTATGGCTGTATATAGACCCTAGAATCACATTTATTGACTTTTTACCAATATTGGATCTAATTTTCAAGGAAACAATGTGGGTGAAATTATTTTTCCCAAAATTTACAAGTTTGTCACTCCTCCAATATAAAAAGGCATCCTCTCCTCCCACATCGTCACTCCTCTCAACACATTTTGGATAGAAAAATATATTCCAAAATAGATAATAAAAATACCTCCCATCATCGTAGTAACCTCCCCTTGATATAAACCAATCCAATGAATCCCTTTGATGAAAACAAAAAGGAGTTACCTGAATAAGAGGTAACATTGTTCATGAGGTTCTTTTATATTATTTCTATTATAAAATGGCTAAAATATTATTAATCCATTATTTTATAACAAAACAAGTATAATAGATATAATATTATGTTTTTATGATAAATTTTTGACCCAAAATTACACACATTTACAACTAATGAGTAATGAACATACTGTTTATATGTACGGAGAACTATGAACTTCCAAAACAATGATTGTTCATTCTTCCTTTATCGCCTCTCATGGTGGGAATTATGATGGAAACTATGTAACACCCTGAGATTTTATGAAAAATATTCTTTTAATTTCATTAATTTCTTGTGTTGTATGCTACACCAATATTACCTTTCACTATACGCAACACCGTATTAGCTTGAAGTATACGCAACACTATTCTTGGATCGTGTTACACACAATTTTGATAATAGTTATTCTACGCAACATTGAGTATATATATATATATATATATTCAATGTATAAATGAAATATGGTTGGATTCTGTTATACGAAACAATGAAGGATTCTTGCACAACACGCAACCCTGACTTGGCTTGCATTACACGCAATTGCAACCTCCCTCGATAGCGTGTGTTGTACGCAATACCGGGTTTCACTAAACAACAATATATGGTTATAATATTATCAGGATCTAGCCGTTATGAATAGTATTAATGACATTTTTAATTTAATAACATTATTATTCATCTTACACATTTTCTAGAACATGGTATAAGAACAAAATAAAATTTTCGGGTAAAATAAGTATTTTTCAAAAAAATACAGTTTTGCCGCCTTTTGATGGCGCACCCACATTAAATCTAGTTTTTCAAATTTTTATAAGTTCCATTTGACAAAATAAAATTATTCTTTGGAATCAAGAAATAAAAATTTACTTTGGATAAATTTTTCATTTTATTCTGATGACTTTCATATTTTAATGAATAGTAAAAACACGCTATATTTTAATTAAAAACAACTTTTTTCAGCGTAATATCTTATGTGGTTAAATTATAATATTGAATGGATTTAAAGTATAAATATAATATATTTTTACCATTTAATATAATGTATGTCATTAGCATTGATTTTACCTTGAATTCGTAGGTTAAATTAATTCAATCTTTTGCAATGTTTTAAAGAAAAACTCGTTTTCTTTCGACAACGGGATTAATTTTAATTTAATTTCTGCAACTTTTTTGTATTGAATTTGTAAAAATGGATTCCATATTTGGAATAAGTGGGTCCAAATTATGTTAATAAGCTACTTTTTATTTTTGGGCATTGTGAATAGTAACTACGGTAAATTTTATTTACTATAGTTAAAGGTAAATCGGGTAATTAAGGGTAAATATAAGATTATACAATTACCCTAACACTTGGAAAAATCCTATTGGATGACTAAAAGTAGACCCATATCACTTAAGGGTTCGATTAGATTCATTTAATGGACTTTTGTCCATGAAAATAATTTAATTATTATTAAAACCAAAGAAAGTGACAACATGTCACTCTCTTAAATACTATAAGTATAATAATTTTAAGTTAGTGAAAAACTTCATGAAACTTTGAACATTAATAGTCTACATAAAGCTAAAAAAATTATCTACATCATGAGAATTTATTTAGAATTTTTTGGGATTAAATAATTATCATTAATTGTGACACAATAGTGATGCAGAAATTATTTATCTAGTGAAAAATCAAGAATATAGTTTTTATTAAACTAATAGTGACCATAAAAGGCACAAAAACCTGACCAAAACTTATTTTCCATGTACATTTAAACTATAATCATCCAATGGTCGAATATTTGACCATTTGGAGTCTTATACAAGCCTTTATGACAATTATATTATTTTATTTTAAATGATTCCAAAGTTGTCACCTTCATAATTTAATAAATATAACAACTTAACTATTGTGATTTTAAGATGATAAATTCTAGTAAAAGTATTATTGTGAAAGTTAATAGATTTATATTAATCATAGTATTTTATTTTTAATTTTTATGCAACATATAAGTATTTTAAATAATTATACAAAAATATTGTAGTAATTATTTTATTAAGAGATAAACCAAATAAATGGTTTCAAAAATAATAAAATAAATATTATACGAACTATTTAATGTTCTCCACTAATTTTATATATAAATATGACCTTTTATGAATCTATTAAATCTTTTAGTTAGAACATATCTTCTGTATATATTTTATTTAAATTGAAATAATTGAATAGTGTCAAAATTGACACTGTTGTTATTTTATAAAAATAACATATTATAAAAAATTTTAAAAATCACAAAAATATTTAAAAATTATAAATTTAACTTTTTATGGTCTATAATGTTATAAAGTAAACAATTACGGAAAATTCACAACAAAATAAGTAATTATTTTTTATAATTTAAAATTTAGAATTTTATTACCACAAATAAACCTAAATAGATTAAATAAGGATAAATCAAAATGATAAGGTTTAAAATAAGATCCAAACATGTCTAAATTTGATTGTTTGATGATATTACAACCCTATATAACTAATATTCTAATAGGAGTCATTTTTGGAGGTTTTTAAGTGGGGTTAGATTTATTATAAATTAATATTTTTAAGAATTCCAAAGGTGCCCCTCTCCTCCCTTATAAAAGGGCACCTCCTCCCTCTCTTCGACACACCACTTTGAGCCTTAAAGCTCGGCCAACCCATGCCCAATTCTCTTCTCCACTTCCCTTGAAACATACTAGAGGTCCTGGTCTTTTTCAAAGACCAATTTTAGTTCCCTAAGAGGAGGTCTCAAAGAGGCGCTTCAAAGAAGAGGTAATTTCCGTTACCGATTCTTTCACCTTTATTTATTCTTACACTTATTATTCTTAGGTTGTTTCATTATGAAGTAATAACATCAGTATAACTCATATACTGATATGTTATTACAATTATGAAACAACCCTATTTCACAATCTATCCATCCTACGGAAAACGAAATCACCGTGCGTGCGTACGTACGGAATACCGTCTCCACACCGTGGTGTAATCTATTTTCCACCACCACCTTACATGGATGGTTATAATGGTGTAAATAATAACTATATATGATTATTTTAAAGTGATAATGATTCTGTAATAGTATACATACACTCCAATAAAATTCCACAATCATGGGAACGATATCATCGCTCGTGCGTACGTACGGAATATCGTCTCCACGACGAGATGAGATTCATTATCAATGATTAACCATTCATGAATGATTATAAAGTATATATAATAAGTAATCATGAAATATATGACATAATAATATTAATTTATTTATGTATATATGTATTTATGTCATCTACTTAATTCCACTCAATTCAATAAGGAAACGAAAACAGCGTTCATGCGTACGTACGGCCTACCGTCTCCATGAACAGTGTATTTCTTTCCATTTATCGATCCATTATATATATGTATATTATAAATATATATTATTTATAAATAATGTTTTAAATTCTTTGATTTAAGTAATCATGATCTAAGTAATCATATGAATAATTACAAGTTAAAACACGAACGACAAATGAGACAATTTTACCCAAAACGCTACTTTAACATGAATTTACAAAAGAACGGGTAATATAAAGTCATAAGTGAACCATATATGATATAATAACAATGAATATGATTTTGGAATAAGTCAATAACATTATTTAAATCATTATACAGGAGGTTCGGACACTTATGAAGCAAATCGGACCTAAGGTAAGGGAAATATCACAATCTCATTTTTATCCGAGATTGTTTATACTTTGGTATTTACTAGGGTGTATTATATCATACACATCCATGTTTCCTCAATATGTAATATTATTTCCATCCACCTAAAATTGTTTAAATCCAATTTTACCCTTCAGTGAGTTTTTAGTAAATGATATGAAAGGAATCTTTTGTCGTTTTTCGTACGAGGTACTTTTTGACTTTTCCGACAAAAGTACGAAGAATATTTTTTTTAAATTATACGACATGAATGGATTTTTAAAAAATTATTTCCAAGAAGCTTCCATTACATGTTTTCACGTTTATTTTTAATCAACTTCTTTTAGTTTAGAATTGTACGACATGTTAAGAAAGGAAAAGTGTTATTCAAGCAGAAAGGATATTTTCCTCAAAAATGGAGTTCAAGTTTTTTATCAAAATTATTTTCCATATAAGATAATAAAGGGTTCTGTTTATATCCCTATTATTACATTGATTTGATTATGTTGTTATGGAATTATATTTTTATGTATTCATTTATCTTATATGAATTGTTTTATGATGTCACGAAGTTTAAGATTCCCATTTTTATTACATAGGTTATGCTATGATGTATGGTTTATGATTTTGTGGCACACATAAGAATGGTATCATTATGAGATGGGTGGGACCTATATCTCCCTCCAATTCATTGGGTAAAGATTTTATATCTCATGAGATAGACATTGCTGGAACAGCAGGTTAAACCGGTTCAGTGAAACAGGACTGAAACGAGGAATGAACTCGGTTCAGAAATAGACTTTGTCGACTAAGATAGTCTTGGAAATGAGCCTTAACTAATAAGAAATGATTCTCTATGATTATGTGTGTATGCCACAAAGTTTCATGTTTTAATTCATTATTATTGGGATTACATTTCACTACTATGATTTATCCCATGTTATGATATTATGATCTCTTTTGCAGGTTAAGATTTCCAAAATGTTATGTTCTTATGAATATGATGTGATTGATATTTATTTTGTTTACCCTTACTGAGAATTTGAGCTCACCCTTTTATGTTTTCTTTTCCCCAGGATATAAATAAAGGTTTTAGGTAAGAAAAAAAAAGGAATATCTTTATGGGAGATGTTGAAGATCTTTCACCATGATTAGAAGATTACGTTCCGAGTTTCCAAAGACACTAAACTATTACGGTCCTTGTGTGTGTTTTTTTGTTATGTACTAAGTATTCCACAAAAGTAATGTAATGTCCATGTACGTTAAGCTTTGGGTCTCTACAGTTGGTATCAGAGGAAATGTTTAGTCAACCTTTGAAAACTAGGATGCGAGAACTTTAGTAAGATCCCTAGAGATATTTCTAAGGTATGTCTAGGGATGTCCCTAAGGATAAGTATAGGTTATAGTACTAGAATTACGGTAACCCAGGATGTTAGATATTTATGGTACATCCACTTTATTATGTTGTTTTCCCTAGGCTGATTTTTGCCTCTCACACTATTCTTTTTGGGTTTTAGACGATGGCTGGAACCCAAAGGAACCGTGTTGATAAATGTAATGGAAAATGCAATGATTGTCCTCCTGAACAAACAAATGTTATGGGAGATGGAGTGAAAAATCTTATTGTGATACTTACACAAGCTATGAATCATTCTGGACTTCCAAATGAGCAGAGAAGGGAACAATATTCTATTGAGTCCTTCATGAGGCAACGTCCACCTTCTTTCAGTGGGTCTTCTGATCCACTTGTTGTTGAACAATGGATTAGTACTACTGAAAAGATATTTTCAGTTCTTCAATGTTCTGAACATGATAAAGTCATCTTAGCAGTATATCGTTTGGAAGGTGAAGCTGATCAATGGTGGAATCTTATCAAGAATACAAGGCCAATAGATGAAATTGAGTCCATGGAATGGGACGAGTTCAAGAACTTATTTTTCAATAAGTACTTTCCTCGTATTCTTCGAACAAAGATGGATAAGGTGTTTCTTGAACTAAAGAAAAAGGATGATGAATCTGTTGGTATATACGAAGTGAATTTTACAAGGCTTTCCAGGTATGCATCTGGATTTATCATCCAACCTAAAAGTAAAGTTGATCGATTCTTCAGTGTCTTAAAACCAAATCTTCGATGGGAATTAGCTATAAGATACTTTAGTAGCTATGAAGAAATTGTACGTTGTGCTATCAAGGTAGAAATGGAAGTTGGTGTTACTTATCCATCTCATAGTTTTGACAAGAAACAAAAGATGGAGTTCAAGGAGAAATATCAGAATAATGGTGAAAAGAAAATGAATGTTTCATTATGCTCAAAGTGTGGAAAGAAGCATGGTGGAGATTGTCTTAAAGGGACTAAATTTTTTTTTTAAGTGTGTAAAAGAAGGTCATCGAGCAGCTGAGTGTCGAAGTAATGGAAAAAGGGTTTCTAATGATGTGAATAAAGAAAAGACTGCAGAGAACGCACCACCAACACTTCAATTCTTCAAGTGCAAGGAAATGGGGAATTATGCTAACAAATGCCCTAATCCAAAGGTTAGTAATGATCGACATGAGAAACCACTTAAGGCAAAGGACAAAGGGAAGTCACATGCGATCACTATTTGCGATGTTGAATATGACAATGATGTGGTGGAATGATTAAGTGTTTATGTAATGGGATTCCAAAATAATGTTGTATATAGTATCGTGGAATATTGGAATATTTATGTATTGATCTATTGTGGTTTTCAATGGTACCAGTAACCATAGAATGTGATTGAGATATTTTTGGGAAAAAAATATGATATGTTCATAATGAAAGGAAAACGAGAAAATGAAATGTTTGACCGTATTCATGAGCTCATAACTGATATAAGGAGAAGGTTATATCATGGTTTGAGTATATAGAATTTTTTTATTTTGGTATGTGGAAAGAGTTAACTTTTGATTTCATTCATGTTTTCACTATGGTTCAATTAATGGGTATTCATTCTTCAAGAGAATACATGATTAAGGTATTCACATGTTTGTAATTTGACCAAAAAGATATATCTTATGATATATGGGTGATAAATGATGGCATTCACGTGATTTTTATGTGACATTTCAAGTAATGATTTTCTTTATACTATGAGCTTGGACCGAAGTATTTTAGATAATCCTAAAGATTGGAATGGATTATGTTGGACATAAGTTAGGATAGAACTTTTTTTGATATTATTGATGGGATGTTATAGTAATATAGATTTAGAAAAAGGACAACCTGCAGGATGGGCGACAGCCCATCACGTCGGACAAGGCTGTGGGAATCGAACCCACAACTGAAGTGCAAGTGGCCTTTATCGCCTACCACTGGCCTACAGGAAGTCCTTGCTTAGTAGAAACTAGTTTTATTTTATTACGTGATATGATATATGAAGTATAAGTTCATTTTTGGAATCGTATACGATTAACCTCACCATAGATGGACTTATGTATATTTGATAACTTTTGCTAACCTTTTGTTTGAAACAGATGGAATGACCCATCATTCTATCACATGATCTATTAACACTTCATGAATAACAAATTCAAATTCATTTCTTTAAGAGATGAAGTTGAAATTGTTCAAAGCACGAACAATAGTGAAATTGTACCAAAATCATGTAAGTATTTCTTTTAATTCATCAACTTTAGGGAAATGATCTTGAAAACCAAAAATGTTGTCCTAGTTCCCTTATATCCGATTAATCAGATGGTACCTTAGATCATCACCAATCAATAGCTTTGTGATTGTTGGCTTTTTCATAGCCATGTTCTCTACCACTCTCCATCAGAACTTGATGGTTAGATTTTTCTTCCATATCCATATTTTCACCTATGTTCTCCTACGTGGAAACCCCATGATGAGTTAATTTGGATAACCGTTACATTTCATACTTTAGTTTTTAAAAGCCATGATTTGGTATTCCTTTTTATGATGTGGGTTTCTATTAAACAAACTTTCGAGTAGTAAACCATTTATAACCCCGAAGAATTTCAAGGGCGAAATTATTTTTAAGGGGGGTAGAATGTAACACACTGAGATTTTATGAAAAATATTCTTTTAATTTCATTAATGTCTTGTGTTGTATGCTACACTAAGATTACTTTGCGCTATACACAACATTGTATTAGCTTGCAGTATACGCAACACTATTCTTGGATCGTGTTACACAAAATTTTGATAATAGTTATTCTACCCAACATTGAGTATATATATATATATATATTCAATGTATAAATGAAATATGGTTAGATTCTGTTATACAAAACAACGAAGGATTCTTGATCAACATGCAACCCTGACTTGGCTTGCATTACACGCAATCGCGACCTTCCTCGATAGCGTGTGTTGTACGCAATACTGGGTGTTACTAAACAACGATATATTATTATAATATTATTATGAACTAGCCGTTATGAATATTATTAACTAAATTTTTAATTTTATAAAATTATTATTCATCTTACACATTTTCTAGAACATGTTATAAGAACAAACTAAATTTTTCGGGTAAAGTAAGTATTTTTCAAAAAAATACAGTTTTGCCGCCTTTTGATGGCGCACCCACTTTAAAACTAGTTTTTGAAATTTTTATAAGTTCCATTTGAAAAAATAAAATTATTCTTTGGAATCAAGAAATAAAAATTTACTTTGGATAAATTTTTCATTTTATTCTGATGACTTTCATATTTTAATGAATAGTAAAAACACGCTATATTTTAATTAAAAACAACTTTTTTCATCATAATATATTATGTGGTTAAATTATAATATTGAATGGTTTTAAAGTATAAATAGAATATATTTTTACCATTTAATATAATGTATTTCATTATCATTGATTTTACCTTGAATTCGTAGGTTAAATCAATTCAATCTTTTGCAATGTTTTAAAGAAAAACCTGTTTTCTTTCGACAACGGGATTAATTTTAATTTAATTTCTGCAACTTTTGTGTATTGAATTTGGAAACATGGATTCAATATTTGGAATAAGTGGGTCCAAATTATGTTAATAATCTACTTTTTATTTTTGAGCATTGTGAATAGTAACTACGGTAAATTTTATTTACTATAGTTAAAGGTAAATCGGGTAATTAAGGGTAAATATAAGATTATAAAATTACCCTAACACTTGGAAAAATCCTATTGTATGACTAAAAGCCGACCCATATAACCTAAGGGTTGGATTATATTCATTTAATGGACTTTGTTCCATGAAAATAATTTAATTATTATTAAAACCAAAGAAAATGACAACATGTCACTCTCTTAAATACTATAAGTATAATAATTTTAAGTTAGTGATAAACTTCATGAAACTTCAAACATTAATAGTATACAGAAATATAAAAAAATTATCTACATCATGAGAATTTATTTAGAATTTTTTGGGATTAAATAATTATCATTAATTGTGACACAATAATGATGCAGAAATTATTTATCTAGTGAAAAATCAAGAATATAGTTTTTATTAAACTAATAGTGACCATAAAAGGCACAAAACCCTGACCAAAACTTATTGGTCATGTAAATTTAAACTATAATAATCCAATGGTCGAATAGTTGACCATTTTTAGTCTTATAGAAGCAATTATGACACTTATATTATTTTATTTTAAATGATGCCAAAGTTGTCACCTTCATAATTTAATAAATATAACAATTTAACTATTGTGATTTTAAGATGATCAATTCTAGTAAAAGTATTATTGTAAAAGTTAATAGATTTATCTTCATCATATTATTTTATTTTTAATTTTTATACAACATATAACTATATTAAATAATTATACAAAAATGTTGTAGTAATTATTTTATTAAGAGATAAACCAAATAAATGGTTTTAAAAATAATGAAATAAATTATATATGAACTATTTAATGTTCTCCACTAATTTTATAGATACATATGAGCTTTTATGAATCTATTGAATCTTTTATTTTGAACATATCTTCTGTATATATTTTATTTAAATTCAAATAAATGAATAGTGTCAAAATTGACACTTGTTATTTTATAAAAATAACATACTATAAAATTGTTTAAAAATCAAAACAAATATTTAAAAATTATAAATTTAAATTTATATGGTCTATAATGTTATAAAGTAAACAAGTATTGAAAATTCACAACAAATAAGTAATTATTTGTTATAATTTAAAATTTAGAATTTTATTACCACAAATAAACCTAAATAAATTAAATAAGGATAAATCAAAATGATAAGGTTTAAATTAAGATACAAACATGTCTAAATTTGATTGTTTGATGATATTAAAACCCTATATCATCTAATATTCGAATATGAGTCATTTTTGGAGGTTTTTAAGTGGGGTTAGATTTATTATAAATTAATATTTTTAAGAATTCCAAAGGTGCCCCTCTCCTCCCTTATAAAAGGGCACCTCCTCCCTCTCTTCCACACACCACTTTGAGCCTTAAATATCGTCCAAACCCTGAAAAATTATCTTCTCCACTTCCCTTGAAACATCCTAGATGTCTTGGTCTTTTTCAAAGACCAATTTTAGTGCCCTAAGAGGAGGTCTCAAAGAGGCGCTTCAAAGAAGAGGTAATTTCCGTTACCGATTCTTTCACCTTTATTTCTTCTTCCACTTCTTCTTCTTAGGTTGTTTCATTATGAAGTAATAAAATCAGTGTCACTAATATACTGATATGTTATTATAAGTATGAAACAACCCTATTTCACCATCTATCCATCCTACGGAAAACAAAATCACCGCGCGTGCGTACGTACGGAATACCGTCTCCACGCCGTGGTGTAATCTATTTTCCACCACCACCTTACTTGGATGGGTATAATGGTGTAAATAATAAATATATATGATTATTTTAAATTGATAATGATTATGTAATCGTATACATACACTTCAAAAAAATTCCACGATCATGGGAATGATATCATCGCTCGTGCGTACGTACGGAATACCGTCTCCACGACGCGATGAGATTCATTCTCAATGATTAACCATTCATGGATGATTATAAAGTATATATAATAATTAATCATGAAATATATGACATAATAATACTACTTGATTTATGTATATATATATTTATTTCATTTACTTAATTCCACTCAATTCAATAAGGAAACGAAAACAGCGTTCATGCGTACGTACGGCCTACCGTCTCCATGAACGGTGTATTTCTTTCCATTTATTGATCCATTATATATATGTATATTTTGAATATATATTATATATAAATAATTTTTTACATTCTTGATTTAAGTAATCATGATCTAAGTAATCATATGAATAATTATAAGTTAAAACACGAACGACAAATGAGACGATTTTACCCAAAACACTACTTTAACATGAATTTACAAAATAACGGGTAATATAAAGTCATAAGTGAACTATATATGATATAATAACAATGAATATGATTCTGGAATAAGTCAATAACATTATTTAAATCATTATACAGGAGGTTCGGACACTTACGAAGCAAATCGGACCTAAGGTAAGGGAAATATCACAATCTCATTTTTATCCGAGATTGTTTATACTTTGGTATTTACTGGGGTGTATTTTATCATCCACATCCATGTTTCCTCAATATTTAATATTATTTCCATCCACCTAAAATTGTTTAAATCCAATTTTACCCTTCGGTGAGTTTTTAGTAATGGATATGAAAGGAATCTTTTGTCATTTTTCGTAAGAGGTACTTTTTGACTTTTCCGACCAAAGTATGAAGAATGTTTTTTTAACTTATAGGGCATGAATGGATTTTTAAAACATTATTTCCAAGAAGCTTCCTTTACAAGTTTTCAAGTTTATTTTTAATCAACTTCTTTTAGTTTATAATTGTATGACATGTTAACAAAGGAAAAGTGTTTTTGAAGCAGAAAGGATATTTTCCTCAAGAATGGAGTTCAAGTGTTTTATCAAAATTATTTTCCATCTAAGATAATAAAGGGTTCTGTTTCTATCCCTATTTTTACATTTATTTGATTATGTTGTGATGGAATTATATTTTTATGAATTCTTTTATCTTATATGAACTGTTTTATGATGTCACGATGTTTAAGATTCCCATTTTTATTACATGGGTTATGATATGATGTATGATTTCTGATTTTGTGGCACACATAAGAATGGTATCATTATGAGATGGGTGGGACCTATATATCCCTCCAATTCATTGGGTAAATATTTTATATCTCATGAGATAGACATGGCTGGAACGGAAGGTTAAACTGGTTCAGTGAAACAGGACTGAAACGAGGAATGAACTCTTTTCAAAAATGGACTTTGTCCACTAAGATAGTCTTTGAAATGAGCCTTGACTAATAAGAAATTATTCTCTATGATTATGTTTGTATGCCACAAAGTTTCATGTTTTAAGTCATGATTATTGGGATTACATTTCACTACTATGATTTATCCCATGTTATGATATTATGATCTCTTTTGCAGGTTAAGATTTCCAAAATTTTATGTTCTTATGAATATGATGTGATTGATATTTCTTTTGTTTACCCTTACTGAGCATTTGAGCTCACCCTTTTATGTTTTCTTTTCCCTAGGATATAAATAAAGGTTTTAGGTAAGAAAAAAAGGGAAGATCTTTATGGGAGATGTTGATGATCTTTCACCATGATTAGAAGATTACGTTCCGAGTTTCCAAAGACACTAAACTATTACGGTCCTTGTGTGTGTGTTTTTGTTATGTACTAAGTATTCCACAAAAGTAATGTAATGTCCATGTACATTAAGCTTTGGGTCTCTGCAAAATAAACTTATGTATAATATATATGATATTTATAACCTTATTTTTATCCTTTTAAAATACATATCTTTTTACTTTCCATTTGGTGAAAATGCGGTAATTTCATTTGAGGAAGTGTGGACTACCGCCCCCTCTAAGCGATGTGATTTGTTCACACACAACATGGAATGTATTAAGGATGGGTTTAGTGAAATTATATGATATATATAACATTATAATTATAATATAATTATATTATATACATATATACATATATGTGATTCAATTTATTTCATTCCTTAAATACGACAATAAGAAATGGAAAAAAACGTTCATGCTTACATACAACTTACTGTCTCAATGAACTGTGTATTCTATTTCATACTTATATATTATATATATTATTATAATACAAATATACTGAATATAAATTATATTTTAATAATTTTTATATTCTTTAAATCATGATATAAGTATAACGATCAAATATATAACAAATTAAGACACATGCGAAAAATTAAATCGGATATTACCTGAAGTGAAACCTTGACAAAAAGTTGTTAAAAATAGGGTAATATAAGGTCAAAATAAATCCATGTAGGAAATTATATATAATAATATTATTTTTCAAAATATCTATAATTAACTTATATTTATTATATAATAATATTTTATGAGTATGATGGGAGTGAAGACACAAGGAAAGATAATTTTATCTCACTTTTTATTTCTTTGAGATACCTTCTTTATTCACCACACATTCCTTTTGTGTGGTTTTTACAATGAAAATGGATTAATTACATAATTATTATACTTATATTTGTTGGTATTTAAATATCCATTTTATTATCAATCTTTCATGGGGTTTACATTTCAAAAGTTACCAAATTGGTAAAGTAATTTTGTCTCAATTTGCCTTCTATTAGACACATGCCATATTATGCACCTATATTTTTCCATGAGTTTTATATATTTCATTTGAAATTTTATATCATAAATATTATTCTTTTCATGATATTCTCAGTTTCATGTAGTATTATTTTATTAAATAGGGAGTATGGCTCTAAGTTATCAAGAGGTAATATTTTATTGAAACGATCTCATCACTTTTCAAGATTATTAATGTTTATGCTTCCTTTGACGAAAAATTATGATACATACCTTCAGAAAACTCATGAATTTTATTATCATCTATTTATTTATTTTATATTCATTTATTTCTACCATTTTTTCACTCTTTGTTACATAAATATTTAACAAAGTATTTTAAAAAAGGATCTAATTTACCCTCTCTTCTGTCAGAAATTTGTATTCCTTCAAAAAAATGTTTTATAAAAAGGGTTTACAAGAATATTATTCTATTATACTAAAAATTTAAAAATTAATTTTTATCCTTTTTCTACCAATTTTTTTAAAGGAATATTCTTGTCCTTTTCTGAACGAGGAATTTTTCTAGTGGTTTTACCCTAAAAATAATGTTTTTACATTGTATGATAGGTATAGATTTACCCAAAATTAATTCTTTGAAATTTTATTTTCATTTTAAAAGGTTAATTTTTAAGAAAATGATTTTAAGATAAATTTTTGAAGAAATTTTTTTCAAAATTGTTAATGTTTTAAAGATCACATTTCAAATAATAAATGATATTTACCACAAGTAATGTTTTCAAAATATCTTTACTAGTTATTTTATATCTAGGAAACCATCTTTTGATGTTACTCATGAACTTCTAGGAAATTATTCCATTCATTTTCTTTCTTTAATGGTTTATGTTTTGATGTAATGATACTTATGTCACCCATTTTACTTCCATGGGTTTTATGACTTTGAGATCAAGTTCTTTTCATGGGTTATGCTTTCATGATGTGATTATGAAACCCATATCTTTTTGTAGGTTATGATGTAATGAAATATTAATGATACCCATTTTATTAAATGGATTATGATTTTATGTTTATAAAACCTATCTATTTTTATGGGTCATTATATCATTAAAGTTTTATTATATTGTGGAACATGTATGAGTTATTTTATTATGAGATTGGTGGGACCTATGTCTACCTCCAATTCATTAGTTAATGATAAGTTTTATATCTTCTCAAAGTGTAAATAGGTTGTAGCCTAATCTCAAAAACAAGAAGGTATGTGGGGTGTATCCCAAGCCTAAAAACAAGAAGTTACATGGGTTGTATCCCAAACCTAAAAGTAAGAGGGTACAAGGGTTGTATCCCAAGCCCAAAAATAAGAAGGTACATGGGTTATAGCCCAATCCCTAAAACAATATGGTATATGGGTTGTATTCTATGCCTAAAAGTAAGAGGTTCCATGGGTTTTTATCCCACGTTTGAAGTAGGTACATTGGTTGTAGCCCAAACTTAGTAGGTATAATGGTCTTGGTAAGTATCCTTGACATATTATTTTCTATTCTTATATGTATGCCACAAATTTAATGTCTTATTCCTCAATAATGATTTCATGGATCATGATGTTTATTTCCTTATGATTCATGTCTTATGAACTTCCAAGCATTGTTCCATGATTCATGTTTATGATCATTGATATGCAGGGTATGATCTTATATTTTCATGACCATGTTCTCATACCCATATTCTCATGACTATGCTTATGCATCTCCCTAGTTTACCATTATTGAGCGTCTGAGATCACCAATTTTTATGTTTACTTCCCCCAGGTTATGAAGATATGTATTATGTTTTATGTTTCTAAGAAGGGTTCTTGTAAAGGATAACATAGTAGGAGATGATGTATCTAATTTATGTACTAGGGGTTATGTTTCCATGTTTCCAAAGGAACTAGAGTGGAACGGTCTTTGGGCATATGTTTGTATAATGTTTTAAGTATTATGAAAATGTAATGTAATGTTAATATATGAAAATAGATGGTCACTATATCGGTGGCCCAATAAAATATATATTATATAGAAAGGGTGATAGCACATTCTGGATGAAATAGTATACACCTTCCTTAGGAAGAAACTCATCCTTTGTATTATTTTATGAGTACTAGCCAAGTTATAACTCCAATAAATTATTTAGTTGGATGAGGTCATCAAAGTTGTCTCAGGATGATTCAATGGTGTGAAGGGGAATGAGAAAGAATAAATGATTTATATGTCGGTGAATGCAATATATGTAGGTGATTTAGTGTTTAGAGATGTAAATATTCTATATACTAGAAAGATGAATATTTATAGGTAATACCATTGATTTATCCACATCCTCTCATTCACTTTTTTGACATCGGTCCTTTATTTTAGGATGTATCAGGTGAAAGAGAGGAAAATAATCTTATTGTTTTCCCTTTGTGTTATAGAGTTATCCATGCTCATTGTTTCTCTAGCTCACTCCTCTCACCCATCTATCTTCTAAATTTCAGATTTGTTCAAGCCATTGATTAGATCCCCTGCACCCATGAAGAAAGAGATTATTTCCTATAAATGGAGAAGGCATCTAAGCAGTCATAGGACTCACCCTCAGAACCAATGTGTTAATCATGCATACATTTTGAGCCACATATTCCCATTTCATCCAATGAATTCATATTTTTTTAAGTATGATACTATATCTATATCATTATTGTTGCTTATTTTATTTTATTTTTCATTCTATTCTGAATGGTATAGGAAGATCTCAATATCAAAATTGAATCTATAGAATTCACCATGCACCATTGTAAGGGACCTTACTAAACCACCACTAAAATCTATAATGAGAATTATTCTTCAAAAATAGAGGATCAATCACATAAAAAACAAAAAGAACCATAGTTTCCCCAACCAAGAGAGATATTGGAGTGAAATGAACAACCTAAGTGGCTAAAACGACGAATCATGGAAATAAATATAGGGTATGTAGGTTGATTTAGAGGTCTATGTTCTTACCAATTACTAAATCCTACACCTTGGATAATGAAATGGTTGATTTATAGTACTAATAAAACATGGAACTTTACTTAGGGTTTGATCTGTGACCTCATTCCCCCTATAATTAAGGCACTTGTGTGTGGAATATATATACAAAATTGACACCAAAGACTCTATATATAGATTATATTATCCCGAGGGCACTTATTCCTAGTTATATAATATAAAAAACCCTTCAAATTAAATCTATTCCCCCTTCTAGGAAACAACACTCGATACCTTCAAATTCTCCGGATAATGGTAGTAGCTAAATAGGTTGACATGTATCCAAAACATGGTAGATTTATTTCCTTATACAAGGGGATGAAACTGAGTGGGGTGGCATGGGATAATGCTACTCTATCTCTTGAAAAAACATGACTAGATCAAATTAGGACCCTGTAAAGGAACCCCTTATGATAGTTTTGATATCCCTACCCATATACTTGAAATTGAAGTGGGACTTCTTTCTCTCTATTTTCTCAACTTCTTAAACTACTCCTTTTAGTCACCAAATATGGCTATTCATAAATCAAGGAGACATTAATAAAAGGGAATGTAAAAAGACTTAAAATGTATATATAGTCTTAGAGAATCAAAATAACATAGTGAATTCATCACTCATACTTCTTGATTGAGCTATAACATGTTATACTATTGAGGTTGGTATTAATAATTGATATAGATTATGAAACCTCTAATTTTTAGACTAGGGTATTAATGTTGTATTGGTATTGATAGTTAAGTGATAGGTGACATACCTCGAACAAAATATCCCTATCACACCGAATATGAAAATTTGGAAATAGGGATATGTTATATTTTTATCTCACTCAACAAACATTAAAATTAGAATATGGATCAAATATAAGAATATTGAAGGATATAAAATTACCAAATAATAATATGAAGCTTGTAGGCTCTGTATTTAACCCTTGATAACTTTTTGAATCACAAGGGTAAGGATTGAACCTCGAATAGAATATATTCCAAGAACTCACTAGGATACATGAGTCATGTATCCTAGGATCTGATTATGATAATTCATTTATCTCAGGTCTTCTTTTGTCGAAACTATCCTTGGAGAACCAATTAATCACTGGCATAAATGAATCAATTACCCCAGACACTTATTGGGAAACTTCACTTGTCCTAGGTCTTACTTGGAAAGACCTATACTCGGAGGAATGGGTACTCACTAGGATACTTCATGTATCCTAGGTACTCCCTAGATAGTGAGAACTAGGATATTACAAGGCAGTCCCTTGGATACATGAATCTTATATCCTAGGGTTCATTTTAAATTTTTTATTTGATGGTGGGTGGGTAAGGTGGTTGATTAGAGGAGTTGGGGTTATGGTTTCATGGATCACTTGGAACAAATGGATAGATGGATCTTTGATTACTATGCTTCAGGATGGGGTTTATGGAAGGTATAGAATGGATGGTTTTAGAAGGCTAATAACTACCTAATCCACCTTGGTGAAAAGTGGTGTAGTTGGAATTTCAGTTGTAGGGGGGAGATGACAATGGTGATACCTCATATCACCAAGGTGTTTGGAAAATCAATTGGCACAATTTCAATAATAATAGAGTGATGGATGTGGGTTAGAGGAATTGGATATAATCCTCTAGATCATGAACTAAATGACTATATATTTGAATCCATTACCCATAAAGGAGATGGTGTGAGATTGAAAATTCTAGGCCTAGAACCACTACAATAAGAATTTTGTTGACGGGGTTCAAGATAGTGACCTGGTTGATACAATCAAGGAAGTGGATTGTCTTGAAGGAACCCTTAATGTTCTTATTTATTAGTTTCCTCCTATCCAAATCAAAAATCCAATACCACTAAATCAATAAGACTATTACAGGTTCCTTTAACCCCAACCACATCACTAATGGTATCAACTATGTCACCATATTGAACCCCATCATCTCCATTTGAATCATGGTTGTTCCAAGACTTGAATTTTTGATCTCACACCACATACATTATGGGTACATGATTTAAACCTATAGTCATTCATGTCTTGAGCCAGTGGAATTTAGAAAATTTCTCCAACCCACTTCTATCACACTATTTTCATTGAAATGGTTCCCATTGATTTTCTAAACTCTTGAGTGATTTGAGGTATCATCTTTTTTATATTCCCTCCAACAACCTAAATAAAAAGTATAAATTTTTTAACCTGGGTGGAGTAGGCAGTGATTGTCCTTCTGAAACTATCCATGTCATACCTTTCATCAACCCCAACCTCGCGTGTAGTATTTATAGTAGACATATATCCATTTGTGCCAAGAAATCTGTAAAACTATATCCCCACCTCCTCCCATAAACCACCATACCCACCCATAATCAAATTAAAACATTCAAAATCCCCCCATGGGATACCTGATTCTTGTATCCTAGTGATTTCTTAGTCTTTTATTAGTTCTCAATGACTAGAGAGTACGTAGGATACATGAAGTATCCTAGTGAGTTCAAGGCCTTCCTTGGATAGGTTAGACCATAGATAACCTAGGATACATGAAGTATCCCAGTGAATTCCTAGGATATATGATTCAAGTATCATAATGAGCGCCTTGTCCTCCCAGGATAGGTCAAACTAGGGAAGACCATGGATACATGAATTATCCTAGTGATTTTATGAGATACTTGATTCTTGTATCCGAGTGAGTTCCTAAAATATAGTTTATTTAAGGTTTGAGACTTTCCATGGGATTCAATCAGTTCTCAATGGTAAAATACAGGCCTTTGATCATCATATTATTCTTTTAAAACTACAGATCCTATTCTCTTTCTACACTTTCTCCATATTCTGATTCAAATGTTCTCTAAGTGAGAAAAAAACTAATCTATCCCTATTCTCAAAGTCAATTATTCGGTGTCGCAGTGAGATTTTGGTAATAGTATGCCACCACTCACTCAACTATCAATACCAATAAAACATTCCTACCCCTTTAAAAATATCATAGGGTTCAGAATCTCCCTCAACTATCAATATTAACCTTAATAGGATAGTTAGTTCTAGATCAATCAAGAAGTTTGAGTGATTAATTAACCAACCACTTCTAATTTTAGATTACTATATATACATTTTTTACTCTTTTTTCTTACACTTTGATTGAGTCCTCTTTGATTTATAAATAAACGAATTTTGAAAATTAAAAGAGTAGTTAAATAATATGAGATGAGAGAGAGGAAGATGTGTCTCTTCACATTTATGTATATGAAGAGGGATATTAGAACTATCCTAATGTGTTCCTTTGTAGATTCCTAATTTTATATATTCTTGTTTTTTCTAGAGATAGAGTAGCATTCCTACATGCTACCCAACTCATTTATATCCCCAAGTCCAAGACAATTGATCTAATAGCCTATGGATATATGTCCACCTATTTATCTACTACCATAAGAATGAGAAGTTTTAGGTATTGAGTTTTGTGTCCCATAATTGGTTATATCTTGATTTTAAAAAAAGTTTTTATTATAAAACTAGGAATTTATGGCCTTTTATAATATAAACCATATAGAGGTTCTTTTAAGTAAATTCCATTTATATATTCTATAAGAAAGGGCCTTAACCAAAGATATAATGAAGTTTCATATCAATCCCTAAGTTTGGTGTTGGGTTTGATCAGTAATATCAGTCAATCATTTCATTCTCTAGGGTGTAGGTTTGAGTAGTTAGAAATAACACCAACCATTAAATATCCCTATGCGCACTCTATTTATTCCCATGATTCCCCATTTATCCTACTTAGGTAGGTCACTTCACTCCAATATTTTCCTTGGTTGTAAACCCTATAGTCATTTTTGTCGTTGATGTGATTGATCTTATAGTTCTGAATCATACTACATACTATATATTCAAGTGGTGCTAAGGTAAGGTCCCTACTCATGGTTCATAGAGAATGTTATGGATTCGATATCAGAATTGAGATCTTTCTCTACCATTCCCAATGTAATCAGTAAAGAGAGAACAAAAATTAATTATATAGATATAGTATAATACAGAAATAAGACGAATTCTTATGGTAGAATTAGAATATGTGGCTTGATATATATTCATGCTTAACACATTCCTATCACAGGTAAGTTTTTTGATTGCTTAGATGGATGATTCAACTGTAGTAAAGTTTATATTTCTTCATGGGTGAAATAGATCCACTTATTTTCTAAAAAAACCAAAATAGAGGATATTGATGGGATCTAGGAGTGGGAAATAAGAACATTGAGTGGGGACTGACTCAAGAACACAAAGCAAAAGCAATAGAATTATTTTCATCTCTTTCAACTGATCCATCTAGAAAGTGAGGACCAAAGTGAACATAGTGAACGAGAGGATGAGGAAAACTTAATGTTATTACCTATATGGATTCACCTTTTTAGTATATATCATTTTCCATCTCTAAAAAATAAATTTTCTATGAATATTTTATTCACCCTCATATGAATAATTTCTTCTTTCCCATTCTCGTTCCCATAGTTACATCATCCTCAGAAACCCATGATGACCTCAAACACCTAAATTTTTTATTGAGTTATAACATGGATAGTGATAATAGATTAGTACCAGGGTTATATTATTCCAATGTAATGTGTATCGTAATTTATTCAGTAGATGGTATCACCCTGGAGAAATGATAATGATAGCATTTCACCACCAATCTTAGGAAAGCATCTTAATTGAAAAACATTGAAATGGTATGTATGACTAGTCATATGATTCAAATACTTTTTTCTATCTTGTAAAAAATTGTTTCCATATCCACCACTGATTCAATACTCCTCTCATTGCTAAAGGAACTGAACTCTTTAATTTTTCTACTTGTTTGTCACTATCGCATCCTAACCAGCCACTTGTTGTTGGCAAAATGAGAGGCATGTCATGAACTTATATCATTAACGACTTTGAGGTTATGAGGAAACACAATTATTATATTTGGGTTGATCATTAAGACATGAGACACAATATTCCATTTCCCTTTATTAGATTTTCTATGGTCTATTTTCTTTCTTGTACAAAAAAAAAAGTTGAGTAGTTGGGACAATATTGATGGGGATGGTCATGCAGGTGATGTCATTTTGACAATTTTCTGACATATTCTCAACAGAACTTTAAATATCTTTATATACAATAAAATTTTCAATAAACATGATTTTATATTTTCTTCATGGTAGCTAATAAAATTATACCCTTGTGGTAGGTAATAGAAGAAGAATCTCAAATATGAGTCCAACTTCAATCCATTCATTCTCCAACTATCATCTTTTGAAACCATTCTTAGCTGGTGAAGGAAACAAATTTGTTCATGCTTAGTGGTAGAAGAAAAAGATTATTTATTCAAATCATGATACCAAATACATGTATTACTCCTTAACCTGATGATATTTATCAATAAAAAAAGTAAGACTTGCTATAAAATAACAATATCACCAAAATCTTGTGGGCCCAACCCCTGAGTATGGTGAAAACATAGAAGGTAGTAGTAGATCATAACTTAAATAACATAGTAATTATATCATAGATATTTATTCCCTCTTCTTTACATGACCCCTTTAATTTCCATTGTTCGTGAAATAGAGATGGGGGCTCTAGCTTTAGATCAAAGATGAAACAAGTTCTTATTATAATCGGTTGCTTCAGTCAGGGTGCATAGTAGGTATTTTCAATTCTAGCCCTACTTTAATCACGTATTACTGAACTACTAATTACATACATCATATGTTCCTCTTTCTAATTAATATTCTTACATGTGATTACTTTCCTTTCTCAAGGAATCACCGTATAAATTTAATGAGTGATACTTTCAATCAAATTAATGTATTAGTGGCACTCCCAAAGAATTATATGTGTAATGAATATTATTTAGTCCTCCCTTTTATCTTGATTTGATTTTTTGACTAAATTAAAGCATAAGAGACTATTAGACTAGATTACTGATAAAAAAATCCCTAAATGATCTACCCAGTTATAAAAAAACTCTATTTAAAACAATTATTTAAACCTAATAATATATGGATCCACCAAGGAAAAGTGGTTATGTTTACTTTGAATGGTCAAATAAATAAGTACAATGGACTTAAGTCTGATTGAATTTATTTCATCTCACTCATGTTTCATAAAACATAGCTCAAGTAGATTTTATTTCTCCCTTTGATATTATACTCTTTATGAATTGTATTTGTATTATTCTTTCTCTTATGGGATTTGAAATACACTTTTTTCCCGTATTGACTAATGATGGTTTGAACTTATCTAAAAATGGTAGTGGAAAAGGTACTAGGTGAATTCCTTGTTAAGATTCAATGTTGTGAGGACTATTCGTTATCACTATCAAATAAGATAAAATTCAAGGCCAAGGTGAACTGTGTGCAATGGTTTATTTGTGGTGGGAAAGGAAAATGATAGAATAAATTAAATATCTAGTTATAACTATAACAAGATATATATAAAAAATAAAATTCTAGAGAATTTATATACTAGAATACATACTATAATACAAAATAAGATGAATGAAGTTTCCAACCACTTGTCATCCTACCTTTTTCTTTTCGATAATTCCTCACATATCAAAAAAATGAATCAAGTGAAGACTGATAGAGATGATACCTAGGTGGAAAAATACCTCTAGGTCCAGATTAATATATATAGTTAGTAAACCTCTTCCACGCACTATGAGTATTTTCTAGATAAATAAATCCATTTCATAGTCAAGAAAAATTATTATTCCATATTCTTTATTGGCATCTATGTTGACATGGCCTAGCCTTACCTGTTGAACCACCAACGATCCATTGCCTTTCTCCCATCCTTATTGATTCTATAATCATTTAAGGAATTTAATTATCTTAACTAAAGCGAAAACATGGGTTGGTTTAGTATTTCAATCATTCCAAGTGTTACTACCTCATCCATTCTATCACATTTTTATATTTAGGTCTTTTTTTGAACTTTGATCAAGTGTTAAATGAATACTGTTGGTTTAGGTCAAGAAGGATTGATAGTAGATGAACAATGAAATTATCTGGGGTCTTCTTGGTGAATCAAAGTTTACATGTATCCCCAAAGATATCAAATTAACTAGCCACTTGTTATTGTAGAAAGGGTGGGTCTTGCAAGATTCTAGGAATATAAGAATCTCCTTGATTCTACTTTATTTATGTTATGAACCTCAAAAGATGAAAATATAAAATCAATAAGGGGTTGTGATTGTCAAAACACCTTGTACTATTTTTAAGGTCTTTACCCTAAAAAGACCTAGCCTTGAAGCCTATTTTTCAAGAAAACCTACATTTCTAGAAAAAAGGGGCACAAACAGAAACCCACTCTTAGTCTTGATTCCCTATTATTGAGAGTCCAATTCACCCCAATCTTCACTATTTTAATACATTGTTAAATTACCACCTTTGTTCTATGATGTCTGATATGGGACTAGCCAACTCAATTAAGTAGTATAAAGGAGGTTTATAACTACTCTAATATAAGAATGATAAATTCTTTCTTCCAACCTCAGTGGCATATGTTCTATGATTACGACATGTAAATTGACCAATAGATATGGTTCTCATTTCTCATTATTTTTATTAATATTATTGAGATAAAATGAGGAAATTTAAATTCCCTAAAACCACATACTAGAGTGAAAATATCCACTGGATTTCTTTGACCTGCCTTCGATGGACTCTCAACTATATGAATCTGAATACCAAGTTGTCCATTCACATTTAGTAATAGTCAGATTTTAAAGATTTGGTGTGATCTATTTTATATTTCTTCTCATATTCCTATGCCTTCCTACCCTTGAACATTATATGAAAAACTAATCATATAGACCATAGACCAGAGTAGATGAGGGAATAGAATGGATGGAACCTTCCTCTGGAGGTCTGAGAGAGATTATCTTTATAACGATTCAATATTATCATAAATAAATATTACATCATTTTTTATTAATATTAATAACATTACATAATAAAACACCTATGTATTATAATAGTTTAGCATCTTTCGAAATGTGGAATCATGAAAAAATAGTTCATAGGTGAGATACATGTTCTCCCACTAAGATCTCCATATCTAGAACCCATCATCAAAAAATCATACATAATAAATATATTTATAACTTGGGGAAAGGAAACATAATAAAGGGTGAGCTCAGATGCTCAGTAAGTGTGAACAAGGGAGATACATAAGCATAACATGAGAATTAGGGTATAAGAACATCAGTATAATTTTTGAAAACCATAAATTGCACATCAAAGATAATAATATTGATTCATGGTATAAATATTGGAAGTTCATAAGACATTAATTATATGGAAATAAAAAAACATGATCCAAAAGGGGAAAATATTGGCATAATACATAGATTTTTTTAATACACATCATCTAATAACATTGTGAACATGGGTAATTTGAAACAGGTTCCCTCATTATGTTAAGGATATCAAATCAGCCACTGGCATAAACTTATGAACATATAAAAAGGTCTATGAATAACATTATGAACATGAAATAAAATTCCATGTATAACACTATGAACATGTAATTAGGTTCATGCGTAATATTTTGAACATGTAATTAGGTTCATGCATAACATTGTGAACATGTAATCAGGTTCAAGAATAACATTGAAAACATGTAATCAGTTTCATACATAACACTATGAACCGGTAATCAAGATCGCACATATCATATTTAGTCGTGATTTATCCATGTTTTCCCAATCCATTCTAGGGAGATATAGTTCCCACCCATCATATAATGAAAATCATACACATGTGTGATACAAGAGCATAAAACATTCATCATATCATAACCCATGAAATGAAATGTGTTTCATAAGAAATTTATATTATCATTATATATAGAAAATAGATAGGTTTCATAATCATTTTAACATTTCATCATAGCATAATCCATGTAAGAAGAAGTGGGTTTTATATGAATTTTTTCATGGTATAACCCATGGAAAAACAAATTTGTTTCATAAAACTATTTTAATCATAATCATAAACTATTGAGAGAAATAATAAGATTAATATCCTTCAATTATAACCCCATTAAATAATAATTAAAATAAAATAATTTCATATTAGATGTAATCTTATATTTAAAATCACTGGAAGTATTTATTTTAGGAAAAATTACTTTTCTTTAAAAATAACTTTTGAAAACGTAATTTTTTTTGGAAATAATTTTTTTGAAAATAAAATTGAACATTTATAAAAGATAAATTTTTTAAAATTAAATAATTTCATTTATAAAATATAATTTCAACTTTGAAAACACATTCTTTATACATTAAATATTTTCGAAAAGTTTTTAGAAAAAATAGTTTTGGAAGAAAAAGAGTTTTTGGCCGTAAAGATAATTTGTCATAGAAATGTTCTTTTAGAATTCATGGGTATATAAAGATTTTAAAATGAAGGGAAAAAATTTTCTCTCATGACATAACCATAGGAAAATAAAAATAATGATTTTATTAAGATATGGATTATAATATTTTGTCATTAGAATCATAATCATAAACAATCCTAATAAAAAATGAGATTGTGATATAAAACTATTACATATTTGGTAACTTTGAAATGTAATAAAAAAGAAGGAATAAAATTAAATTAATCTTAAAATGTCCTGAGTATATATAAATTCATGATATTACATGTCAAAGGGGATGTATATACACCATGTGAAGTTATATAGGTGAATAAGATAATATACATCTCAATGAAGATAAATTAAGAAAAAATACCTTATTGTTTTAGTAGTATTTTGAATCATAATACCCAATAAATAATTACATCAAATGAAACTTTAAATATATTTAAAATTATTTTATTAATTATATAAATGTAAAATGGTTAGTATATACACCAAATAAAAGAAGCGAGTGGTGATTTTTCATTTGTCTCCGAGAAATAAAAGGCAGACAAGAAATCCCTTACAGTAAGTCTTGAATTCCTTACTAGATGTTAGAACCCACTTTTAAATAAAAATAATTTTTTAAAAAATATATTAGAAATAATAGAGATATATATCATACCATATATAATCTATATATTACCTTTTATTACCAGTTTATTAATAATTCTATGTTAAAGTTGCATTCCATGTAATAACCTCTTTGTTTTTCATATATGTTTTCATTTTTTTATTTTTTTCCTCTAAATTTTATGGAAAATATCATATATATTCATTATAAATTTATTTATATTAATCTATAAAATATAGATATTGTAAATAAAATACACTATTCATGGGGACGATAGGTTGTACGTACGTACAAATGTTGTTTCCAATTTCTCAACATACTGAAAGAAAGAAAAGTAAATGACATATTATCATTGTAGAATAATTTTTATTTCATATATATCATATTTTTTATTAAATCCATCCTTATTACCTTTCATGTAAAGTGTGAACGAATCATATTGCTTTGTGAGGTGGTATTCCTCCGTACACACAAGAGACATTATCGTATTCCAAAAAAATAGAAGGCGTGAAGGTATGTGTGATGTACTAATTTAAAAAAGAATAATAATATCATAAATTTCATACATAAAAAATAAATCCATCATTATTTCAAACCATAAGAGGTGGTAATGAAAAAATAAATGACATCTATTCGTGTGGCAGTAGTCCTCCATACACACAGACAGTGATTTCATAACCCATTTGGTGGATGTTGATATGTTTGTTGGTCATGACCATAACATAACAAAATATAAAAATATTTATGATACTGAGATTATTATATCATCATTTTATAAAAAAAATATGTATTTGGATGAATAAATAAAACTAAAATGTTCATTGATGAACGTCACCTCTTATTCTAGTTTCCTCCTTAGGTTTGCACCAATATCCTTCCTAGGTTGGATTTATGTACAAAATAAGGATTTTATGATGATAGTAGGGAATTTTAGATTTTATTTGGGTAGGTATTGTCTAATACAAAAGGGTTTTAAGGTGTGAAGATTATAGGATAAGGGGTGACCTTTTTTAAGTGTGGTGAGTGGTGCACTTGTAAACATTGGAAATAAAGAATTCCACCCACTTTTTTAATGTCACGGGGCTCCAATAATGGACCATTATTTAGAATAGAATGTATAAGGTATAAATATTTCCATAAAATTGGTTTTGGTCATGTTTTAGGTCATTTTTTACCATTATGTTTTTATTTTAACACCACGTAAAACCATTTATACCCTAAATGAAGTGAATAATTTTTACTTATTTTACTACTAATTTTGGTAAAAAATTATGTTAAGAATATTATATCATATAATTTTTTCTTATTAAAAAATGGAATCCATTTACCTAAATTCCATGAACATAAGTATAAAAATTTTATTTCAAAATAATCCCTCAAATGTGATGAGAAAGCGGGTTTTTAAAGTGGAAATTTTCAAAAGTTTGAAATGTTTTTATATCCAAATTAAATATGAAATTGAAATAAATAGCCTAAATTGGATCAATGGATGTATAAGTTAACTAATTTTAAATTAAAAATATGATTTCTCGAACTGGGTTCCACTCAATGGTTCCCTGAACCTTGTTGGCCACATGGCCTCAAGCATGCCTCCCCATATGCCAGAGAATGCTCAATAGAAGTGAGGGTCTAAGGTGTCTCCTTAGGGAGACTATGACCTAATTAACATACTTTATCATAGTGGATAAGTATAAATAAATTAATTAATATATCCATAGAATTATACATAGATGTTATAATAGAAACAGACATTATGACAACTAGATCAGCAACCCGTCATAGAAAAGGTTGACAGAAAAATCCAAGAAACAATATTAAACTAATAACTGGAAAATGAATCATCTAAATAATAATAATAATGTATTTAATTTATTTATAATTATATAAAACATGGATAAAAAGGAGGAGGAATTATTTTTATATATACTATACAAAAATGAAACCAAAAACTATCCAAGAATCCCATGCTCCATCTCAGTCATCTACTACCACGCTCCTTACTAATTCAAGCAGTCAAGATCAATTGTCCATAGTGGGATGCTTCCCCTTGTAAAAAACTGTATACATTTAATCTACCTAGGTATAAATAGTGGATCATATTGTGTGTGAGATAAGTCTGAGTAGTAAACCAACAACAACATCTATACCATCCAGTTCATGATATAAAAACTAAAATTATGCATGTATAGGTAAAAGTAAAACAATGCAGTAATGTAAATAACCCAATACCTTCTTCAGCCTCAGCTGGTAATGTCTATGAACATTATATCATTTAATTAATTAATTTGAATTCAGTTTATATATTTATGTAATTTGAATTATAACAACATTGATAATGTACCATAATAATAATATTAAAGGACCTAAGGTATATCAATGAATCTAAGGAAAATGTTAATAATATAAAGGATCCAAGGTAATAACCAAATTATCATTGACCTCATGGGTTGATACGACTTAATAATAATCTATATCCTGGTTATAAGGGGTATTTGTGTAATACAAGGGGTATCACCCAAAGCATTCCGCTATAATATGATTCCAACTGAGTACAAGGATCTTATCCAAGGTAAAAATGGGTAAGCAATGACTGGGCCCAAGGGTGTATCCAAGGAACCACCTGTCTGAAGACGTCAAGCTGGATCCAAGGAGTGTATCCAAGGCATCCTAATATCTAGAGGATAATGAAGGGATCCTATTATATCATTTTAGTCATCCACTTTCATACAAGTATTGGGTTATAAGGTGGGTAACTCCCTTTGAAAAAGGAACCCTTGATTCAAAATATCATCCATAAGTGTTCAAGGAATAACCTCATGAATCCAAGGCTAGCTCAAGTTTGAACACTCCTATAAAGATGAAAACTTCCATATGAAATAGTAACCTTATACTTAATTCATTTATTTAATTAGTACTAATAATACTCATTAAATTTAATAATTCAAGGGGTTAATTCCATACCTTTCATACAAGTGGAAAGGCTAAAGGGACATGTAATCATTAATTAAAAGGTGGGTTTTTATTCACACAAGCACACTACAAAGAAGGCCCGGGGACTTGGACTTGCGACCTGCGACACTTACCCCAACCCCCAATCCACCCCAGCCACCTATGGAGGGAAGACATGTAACCATTAATTAGTTTATATAAGATATAATGAATTCATTATGTTCACTCTTATACCTTCCATTATGCATGGAAAGGGGTCCTATAAACATATAACCAAACCATTTAATTACATTCTTATTTTTCAAGTGATGTGTATCAATATACATTCCATTTATTATTTAAAATATTCATTGATTTATTTGAAATATTTTCCTTAAATGGGTAAATTGATAACCATAGAGGTTCTAGCCATGAATATCTCAATATTAAATTAGTTTAATAAGGACTGTTAATGGAACGGTCAAGCCACACACCCAAATGGTTCACTAGAATAACCAACATGGTTTACAATGGAATATTCAAAGAAACACTATACTTGGGGTGGATGCATTGAGGTATTGACCTCCAATAGTGTGATTTAAAATTATGAAATGGTCTATAGAATATTAACGCATTGAATATAAGTAAGGAACATGAATAAAATAGGCAACAATTGATAAAATCAGTGTGTTCACAAGGATAGAAGTTTATAAAATTGTGATACTTGATGGATGATTCATAGAAGACCTACCTTATGCTTATATAACTCTACTCATCCTTTATCAACCTTTTTTTTCCTGAATCAGAAGAAAAGTGGGAATAGATCAACGCCATCAAAATAGGTCACATGAGTCTGCATTTAAATAAATCTATTGAGTAAAAGGGAAACAAATAATAGATCAAGATTACTAAAGTACTTACTGATGTGAATCTAATTAGATGAAAGAGGATTAATTCAAACTTCAGATCATAGAACAGTAGAAAAACCTTTCAAATATGTCTTGAAATATTCAAAATGGGATAGGAGAAGGGCCTCTATCAACTGTAATGAGAAATGGAGTATGGGGGAGAGGTTAAACAATTATTAAGGGAATTTTGGTCAGTTTTCCCCAAAACTTTAGGGGCGCATGATTTTACAGCATGGTTGGACAAACCATGCACCAGATATTCTTGGATCACTACCTCAAGATGATAACCACATGGTTCATCCACACTATTTTAGAAACCCTACTCAAAACATGAAAAATGGATCTTTTAAAAACTACAAACCATTTTCATAACCATTTAGTACAACATTTATAGTTTCTTCAAATTGTGCATCCCCCTACTGCTCTCTGTCAAGCCCTGGAAGGTTATAGGTAACCGTGCAGCCTGCCTCACATAGTTTCTCGAAGCTGTGTGGCTAGTTTTTCCCCACCTTCCATGGTTCCAATCTCTAAATAATTCCCAAACACCCCCTGAAACATCTAAAACCCATTGGGAATCCATATTTGGTCAAAAATAAAGAATTAGACTAAATAATAAAGGATCAATACTAGAGATAAAAATTAGTTCTTCCAGTATCCCCCCATTAAAGGAACTCATCCCTGTGTTCACTTTCCAAGGTGTTAAAATTCTTTCGAAGAATAAATCTAGCCCTTGGGCATGTACATCGGCCTCCCACTCTGAGGTCTCTTTCTTAACATGGTCATGATTCCATAACACCCTCACTAGAGGGATAGATTGGCCCAATAGATATTTCATGCTCTATTTGAATATTTTTATAAGATAATCCTAAAAAGAAGCATTGACATCCAACTCAAACTCTTAATGATCAAAAGTTTGAGATGGGTTAGTATGATACTTGTGAAGTTTTGAAATGTGGAAGACATCAGGCATGAAATGGTATCTATATGGAAGTTCCAACCAAATAGGCTTCCAGCTTGACTCTGTCTATAATTTCAAACCATCCGACATAACTAGGAGACATATTCCCATGCCTCAAAATCTATATATTCCCAAGTTTATGTGATACACTTACAAAAAAGCGAACCCTGACATAAATTCTATAGGCCATTGACGGTGATAGACATAATATTTCCATCTATAATGAGTAATAGACATATTCTTTATGATTAGGTAGACCTTCTCCAAAGTCTCCTACATGAGATGAGGACCTAGTAGGATTGCCTCACCTTCCTCTAACCAAGAAAGGGGTGAACAGAACATACTACCATACAAGGCTTCAAAATGATCCATCTAAAACATCACATGAAAACTATTATTAAGGTGAAATACAAGGTGAGTATATGGTTCTAAAAAGAACAACTTAAATCAAGGATGCATGCTCAAAGCTTGTGCTCTATAACCTGTATAGTCCATTCAAACCGACCATCAGTTTTAGGGTGAAACTTTATGATAATAATTGGGTATGTAGTCAAATATTTCAGAAACCCCTTCCATAACCATGATTTAAAATGAGAATACCTATCTTAAACAATAGTAAAAAGTACATCGTGTTGTCTCGTGATCTCACAGACATACATTATTACCATATAATCAACTTAGAAACACTCTTAAATAGGAAGGAAGTGGGATACTTTCATCATTCGATCCATGACTACCAAAACTTCATTGCTACCTTGAGGCAACCTCAGTAAGATGAAAAAAATGTCCATAGAAACATCATCCAATATCCATTATGGGATTGAAAACAATTTTAACAATACTGGAGGACACCAGTACTCTGCCTTCACCTACCAATAGGTGGAACACTTAGTGATAAATCATGTTATATGAAGTTTCATCCTAGAACACCAATATTGTTGTTTCATGTCTCGATACATCTTGGATATTCTTGAGAAAGCTTCCAATTGAGAATAGTATGAATCCTACATTAGTTCCTCTCTCATATCAGTAGGAACCCAGACATTCCCATGTATGTATAGGATTTCATATCCATCAAAATTCCAATATGGAGGTGGGTCCTCACTAGAAATACTCTCTAAGAGAACTAAACGTTTAGGATCAGAGAACTTCCTTATCTTCACATTTTAATGAAGTGAAGAGTTAACTATCAAGGTTGAGTGATAAGCCTACTTGTAACTCTCATGAAACACAAAATGTGGCTTATAAAGGAGGGCCATCAATCTCCATTCATCATTGGATCCTATATGTCATGTGCCTGAGTTTTCTAGATCAACACATCTATTACCGCATTGCCTTTTCCATTCATATAGAAAAGTTCAAAATAAAATTAATGAAGATATTCAACCCATATTAGCTATTTGATATTCATTTCATGCTGTGTAAATATATACTTGAGGTTGTTTTGTTATATATACACCAAAAAAGTGCTCACTCATTATATATTTTCTCCATCAATGTAAGGCATCGACAACTACTTGTATATGAAGGTTGTTCGTCAGGTAATTTCTCTCATGATGCCTCAACTACTGAGATTCATATACAACAACTATATCCTCTTGTATCATTACTACAGCCACTCTGATTCCTAATGAATCATAGAAAAATGTATATCATCTTTCATGATCTAGAAGAATTAGAATTGGTGCTGAAATAAGCCTCCCTTTTAGCTCCTCAAATTCTTTTTCATACATTTCTTACCATATAAACATGACACCCTTATTTATAAGACCAGTAAGAGGTGAATCAAGGTGTGATAATTCATATATAAAATTCTAGTAATATCCAACCATGCCTATGAAACTCTACATATAAAACATGTTATTGGTCTCCACCCAATACACCACATCGCTCACCTTCTCTGTGTCAATAGATACTCTTGATTCTGAGATAATATGACCCAATAAGTGAACATTATCAATCAAGACGTGGAACATAGAAATCATTTCACATAGTTGATTTTCAATCGGTGTATTCAAAATGATCTCAAGTTATTTAGAATGATCTATATAAGTATAAGAATACACTAAGATATCATCAAAAAATACCATGATTAAAGAATCTAGATAAGGATAGAAATACCTATTCATAAAATCCATGGAAATGGAAGGCATGTTCATACAACTAAATAATATAACAAGGTACTCATATAGACCATACCTTATATGAAAAATTTTATGAGGTATGTCTGAAGGTATGACTTGAACTAGATGATATACTGATCTCAAGTCGGTATTTGTGAATACCCTATCTCCTTAGATCTGATCAAAGATATCAACTATTCAAGGTAGTGGACACTGGTTCTTAACTTTAATCTTGTTAAACAATCTTTAATTTATGCATAAATGAAGGGTTCCATCCACCTTCTTGGATAATAACATGGATAAACCCCAAGAGTAAGTACAAATCCTGATGAAACCTTTAGACTCCAGATCCTCTAACTATTTCTGTATATTCTAGAGCTCAGTCGGTGTCATCCTATATGAATTAATAGAAACGTTAGCTACTCCTAGAATGATATTGATCATAAACACTAATTCTCTCTCAAAAGGTAATATAGAAAAAATATAAAAGAAATAAGTGTCTGAAAATTATCTTCTACTAGAGGAAAATATATATGAGGCAAACCTTTCTCTCCCATGAATATACTAGAAATATAAGTAGTCACTTCACCTATCTCATGATTCTCTAGTATATATCTACTATCCTGTACATACCACTTACCCTTGTGTAGATAGCTTCTGCCATATGGCAAGGTAAACAACCCCCAACAATAATAACAGTCTACAAATGCGTCATATGGAACCAACTAATCCATCCTATGAATGACATAAAATCTTGTCATCTCAAAAAAAGAGGTCCTATAAGAAAGGGTAACTGCCTAACTCATGGGGTCATCCCTTCATTAGCATATTCCCTCTAATTGTACTTCCAACAGTGTATTCAGGGTCATCACACTGCATGAATACTAATTTTCTAGCCCGATACTTTCTATGATAGACAAAGAGAAGAAGGAGTGTGAAGCACATATATCAAATAAATCATATACTATAGTTGAGGCTACTAGAATATCACCTAATACTATAGATTTTCTGGCACTCTAATCCTCAAGTATCATTTTTAATCATGTAAATGAACTGATCCATGGCCATTTGTTATAGCTAGACTACCCCGAGTGTGACCCCTCTTCTTAAGTTGATGATCTAATATCTGGATATTGTAGTTAAAACCTCCTCCTCAACTAGTCCTTCTGATGTTACTCCAACTCCCCAAATGACATGGCATAAAAGAAACTTCCCTTGAAGGTGGAGATGGTGTAGATCCTCTTCCACTTGAAGCAGATGGAATGTTCTAAGAGAATCTATGATGATTCCCTATACAGTTGTAAGATCGGCACTCTAGAGTGTCTTTATCACACTAAGGATTCAGATGCCCCTAAAGTTAGAACTGATGGGATACAATGGATCTTCTAGTATATTTACTCTAACTACCCCTACTCTAATGAGAAACCTTAAGGTAATTCTTACTGCTACTGGAAAAACTACTAACCTATCTTGGTATTGATCCTTTGTTCCCAGTATTATTTCCTTCCCTTGAGTTGTGCTCAGTGTAAAGATCTAGATTAAAGATCTCATAAAAATGTAGGTAGGAAAAATACATTCACTTGAGTATGGATATCCTACTTGATCTCATCCTCAAAACATTGTGTTTTTGATAGTTCATCACCAGTTAGAATCTTCTCAATGCGTTGTAACTCGGTAAAGAAAACTGAATAATCCATAATAGACATCGAACCCCACTCTATATGCACAAACTATTTATATTGGTTATCTCTCAACATATTCCTAAATAATTAATCATAGAAGGTAGTTTAGAAATCATTCCTTACCATGACTTGGTGATGACCCACCTGGTTAGTCACATCTCACCAGTGCTTGGACGAATCATGAAGAATGTATGTAGCAAGCTTAACCCTTCACTCTGGAGGCATCTCATGATTCTCAAATATCAATAGGGTGGCCTCTATCTAATAATCAGTAGTTTTTGGTCCACCATCCCCCAAAAATGTGGGAGGATTATACTGTCATAAGTCATAGGTCAGATCATTCAGCATAGGTTAACGTCATGGAGCATCCTTCATGGAATGCATCTAATATAGGAAACTCTCATGAAGTTGAGTGTCAGTTCCCAAATTACCTCAAGTGTAACTTCTGATGGTAGGACTAGAAACCTGGGGCTCACCATGTCTAGAGCATGGTCATTACTACCCACCTCGCACACGACATGAGGACATCATGGTGGCATACCTCTAAAAATACGAAACACACACCTCAAAACAAGATTAAATAGAATATAAAAATGATAACAGTAGTAGGAAAAATTAATAAGGGCCCACTACCAAAGGTATAAAACCCCAACTATTCTCTTAGGAGGTTGTATATTGGTAATTTATCAAGTTAAGTTTAAAGGGGATCCAGTAGATGAAGGGTAATTTTTACATGGCCTCTTCATTTAATTGAAACTATTTAATTTTATAAGTCAAGATTTACTTTTAAGTTTAATTTTGTTATATATATATATATATATATATAAGTATGATTAAAATGGATTTACATTCCAAATAAATCAGGGTCCATTCTCCTTATCACTAAAATTAACTCTCATTTAGTTTCTAGTTAACCCATTCTATATTTATCTTCATAATGGACCAGGTTATATATTATGTCCTAACTAGGTAAACTACCCATTATAACCCATGCGGGCCCATTCAACTCATGTATTGAAACTATAAATCACTCAATAACAACCAAAGACCATAACAAGAATATATATATATATATATATATATATAAAGTCTCACTCACAAATCACATGCCATATTGGAAAATTTTAATAGTGAAACGCACTTTCATGACGTGGAATTTTCATGGAATTTGAGTTCTAGGTGCCTATAATGATTCGTGGAACAATTATCTTTTCCATAATTTCATTAGGAAAAGGTTGAAAAAAAATCCTAAATCATATTAATTAATATCACACAATATGTATATCACTTAATGGTTAAAGGATATCTACTGTAATAGGTATAATATAGAACAATAATTGTTATTCTCCGAAATTATGAAATTACCCCAAACATGGGTTAACTACACCCAATCATGACTTTTAAATAAGTTCCAAATCATTCCTTATCTCATGCCTATTTTCTCAAAATAGTACGTTAATAAAAGAAATATATGATACCAAATTGTGACATCCTAGCCTGGGTTCCACTCAAAGGTACCTGGAACCCGATTGGCCACATGGCCTCAAGCACACCTCCCTATAAGTCAGAGGATACTGACTAGTAGTGATATCCTAGGATATGTATGTGAGGAGACTATTCCCTCATTAAAAAAGTTAATCATAGTGGATAAGTATAAATAAATAGATGAAAATAGTGGAAGGAGTATAAATAGATGGAATAGTGGAAAGAGACACTGTGACAACTGGACTATTATCCAACTATAGTGGAAGCATACATCAACATCCAATAAAAAAATTCAACTACTAATTGGAAACTAAATATTATACAAAATGATGATAATGTACATCATGTATATATAATGAAATAAAACGTGGATACAAATTAGTAGACAGAAGTATTATACATTCTATACAAAAAGAATCCAACAATTATTCAATAATCTCAATCTCCAACTTAGTCATCTGCCACCAATCTCCATCCTAATGCAAACAGCCAAGATCAAGTGTCTAAATAGATAAAATTCCCCTTATCAAAACCTACATACTTGTAATCTACTCATATACCAGTGGAAGTTTGGATAGTGTGTGAGATAAATCTCAGAAGGCCACCACTAATGGTGTCTATACCATCCAGTATATGATATGTAAACTGATATTGTGAAGATATATATAAAATTAAAATAGTTAAGTAATGTAAATACCCCCAATATCTACTTTATCCTAAGTAGGTAATGTATTTGAACACGAGATTATTAAGTTAAATCATTTGAATTAAGTTTATATAGTTAAGTCACACGGGGTATAATTTCACTGATAAAATAACATAACAATAACAATAATAATAGACGATCCAAGGTATATCAAGGAATTTAATGATAATGTTAATAAAAAATATGTTCCAAGGTAATAACTAAAGCATCCTTGAACTTGTTGGTCAATCCAACATAGTAATAATATATATCCTACTTATAAGGGTTCTTTGTGTAATCCAAGGGGCATCTGTCTAAATAATTCCACTATAGTATAACTCTAACCGAGTCCTAGTATCTCATCCAAGGTAAGCACCTGTGAAAAACGACTAGGGCCAGGGGTGTATCCATGGAGAAACATGTCCAAATATTTCAATATGGATCCAAGTTGTGTATCCATGGAATCCAAATATTTAAATGATAATGGAGGGTTCCTATGACATCATGCTAGGAATCCACTAGTAGATAAGGATCGAGTTCCATGGTGGATATATCCCTTGGTAACTAGCACCCTTGAATCAGAATGGAATACATGTGTGATAAAGGAATTATCTTGGGAATATAGGGTTGACTCAAGTCTAAAAACTCTTGTAGATATGAATAGGTCCATATACAATAGTCACCTTATACTTGATTCATTTAATAAATTAGGCCATGTAACACCCATTCCATTTAATAAGTCAATGGGTTCATTCCATACCTTTCATACAAGTGAAAAGGATAAAGTGACATGAATCCACTCATTAGTTTATATAATTCATAAAAAACTCATTAAGATCACACTAATACCTTTCAATATGCAAGGAAAGGGGTTCTACATAAATCATATCAAACCATTTAATTACATTATTTTAGACCAAGTGATATATATCAATATACTTTCCATTTATATTTTAAAATATTATTTAATTAATTTTAAACACTTACCTTAAAAGGGTAAAGTGATAACCATAGAGTTGGTATCTATTAATAGCCCAATATTCAATAAATTTAAGAAGGCTTACCATTTGAAGGGTCAAGCCACACACCCTAATAGTTTGTTAGAATAACAAGCATATGTTGCCAAGGAATATTTGAAAAAACACTCTACATGGGGTGGAATCTTTAAGGTCCTAACCTCCAATGACACAATTTACAATTATGAAAAAAAATTAGAATATAAGAACATTTAATATATGAAAGTCACATGAATTAAATAGGAAACATCATATGTAATTGGCATGCACACAAGGATGACAGATTATAAAATGGTGAGAGTTGAGGTATGAGTCACATACCACCTACATTAAGCTCATACAACTATCCTCATCCAGTACCATCCTTTATTTTGGCCTGGATCAGAAAGAAGACTGAAGAATGGATCAATTCCATGAAAATAGGACATGTGAGCTTACAACTAAATAACTCCATTTAGGATAAGATAAAGTAATAACATATCAAGATGATTTGAGTACTTAGTGATGTGAATATAATGATATGAACAAAGATAAATTCATAATTAGGATTAGGGAATGGGAAAAAACCTATGAAAGGGGGTTTGAAAGCTTAAAAATGGGAGAAGAGAAGGTCCTTTATCGATTGGAATGAGAAAAGAACGTGGGGTGAGGTTAAATATTCATTAAGGGTGTTTTGGTTATTTGAACCAATAATTTTAGGGGTGCCTGGTTTTCCCTCATGGTAGGATAAAGTGTGAGCCAATTATTCTTGGATAATGTCCTAGAGAGAGGAACCACATGGTTAGGCCACAGAGTTTTAGAAATCATGCACCAACAATGTGAAATGGATTTTCTAAAAACTACTGACCATTTACCCAACTACGTCATCTAATCTACACAGTTTCCTCAAACAATGAAGCCCCCTAATGGTAACCTTAAAGCCCCAAAATATTAGGGTAAATCATGAATCCTTCTACACATGGATTCCCCTAACTACGCGACCAGTATTTTTTCCAACTGACTGGGTTTTGGATCTCCGAACAAGCCCTCGACACCCCAAAAACCTCTATAAACTCATTGGGAATCCATATTAGGTGAAAAAAATAATTATTCCCAATAATAAATGATCCATACCTGAGATAAAATTTTGTTCTTAGAAGAACCAATTTAAAACATAATATAACTTCACAAATAAATTAAATGAAAAGTTATCTCTCAATTAAAATTCAATGTTTTTCAACATTCATCAAAAATTGAAACTTTTGAGAAAAATCCAGAAAATCCACACTAATATAATTTTTACAATATGAATTCAAAAATTAAGTTAATTTTATCAAATTTATTTTCTAAAAGTGTGAAAATTTAATTTTATTAACATTCACTAGAAAAATAAAAAGAATAGTTTTTGTGAAAATAGTATTTTCAAAACATAGAAAGACTATTAAAAAATTATGTATTTTTCTATGAATGTGTTTTATTTATATAAAACTATTATATAGAATTTTTAAAAATTATTAATTAATATTTATATCATTAGGTTTAATGGATAGGTTTTAATAGTATCATTTAAATAATAATCTTAATAGTATATTTTGGTTTTGTAAAAACTCAGTCTCATGTGTAACGCATACTAACCCAATGTCACATATAGTGAAATATTAACATGGTTTTGTTTCTAACACAAGATATCAAAGGAATTTAATTAACTCAAAAATTAATAATTCATAAAAACTCTAGTTGTTACAATATTTTGTTAACATATATGGTATAGGTTCGACATTGATTTGATCATTTTTGTGCATGCTCAAATGGGCTCAAACGTACCTATTAATGAGATAAGTCATTTATTTAGATTCATACCCTAGTTAGGTATAATAAAATCACCATGAAGGTACTCTACTCTTATATAGGGGATCTTGTATAGTTGATTTGCATCAATAATTTCATCGAGATTGGGTTGGTGCTAGGATCAAATAAAGTAGATCTCAATATATCAATTTCCAGTTTATCTTAGTTATGTGAGGTGAGTATCCTACGGATCATTTCCCTTTCGATTAGTATGAGCATATATAATTCATCCCTCAAACATATCATATTATTCTTTGCTTCTATCTATATCTATGTGAGTTTATTATAATTTTGATATTTCAAAATGTAATTTTCTATTTGTTTAAATATCAAAATTATAAGGGATTGAATGAAACTTCTAAGTTAATAATTGTTTCCTACTTAAATCTATTATGATTCAAGTGAGAATTTCTACCTATTAGAAAATTAACTTTGACTCTTTCCACGTATGAGATGAAATTCAATAGGTTTGGTGAGGGTGGGTGAGAAAGAAAGGAAAGAGGATACATCAAGGTTTTTGAGTTTATTCCTACTATCGTACTGAACTGAAACTATATAGTGATATAGTGCATTATTTTAAACTGAGATTTTTAGGAAAGGGATGAGAATAGGGAAATGTGTTCCATATAATGATCTATAGTGATATTCTTATGTTATTCACATATTAATTCTCGTAATTTAAATAATGATATTCATGGATACTAGTTATCTATATTTTTATTTTTGGAATCAAATTTGATGTTCGTAAGTTAGACACAAATCCTGCAGTAGCACCAAAAATAAAAAATAAAATACCTATAAGAATATAATGAAAAGTTGAAGAATATTGTCTCACATCTCTTCCTTTACGATGTGGTATAATCAAAACTCTTCCTAACCTATTCTAATCTAATCAATTGATTATATATATCCCCACACAGTAGAATTGTGGACGGACTAGGGTGGATAGGGGAAAAGCTATCCCATAATCAATCATATAATAAAATCCAATTTATTTCTAGTTCCATCATTCCTTTATTTGAATATCTATCCTAAGTTCAAATATATGACCTTGTTGATCTAGGACCATACCCTATTTACTAATTAGATGATATAGTGTGAGAGGATTGTAGAGGCTGGAAAATATTAAGCTCCATAATTTGTTGTTAACCAAATAGAATGGTCCCTACCACCTAAATGGTCTCTATCTTGTCAGTAAAAAAATTGAGGCCTTAAGAATAGAATATCCAGTCATAAATATCACGTAGGTATGGTTTTGATTAAGATAGAATCCAACAATTATTGTTGTTGATAGTAATAAGAAAAATAGCATCCTTTCCCCCTTACAACTAGTTTATTATTTTATACTCCACCTACTTCTAAAATAAGACATGGATACTGGGCTCACTCTTTTAGACTCTAAGGAACTATTTATTGACTAAAATTTTAGCTACCCCCCCCCCCCCCCAAGTTTAGGAAAGAGATTCTGCCTATCCACTCTCAGAAGTCTTGATTCCTTTCTCAGTCTCTGATTATCACATTATTTAATGGGTGATCTAATTTACATTTATAAATGAATAAGAGGTTTTTAGAGGAGGTAAAAATCAAATTAATGAAAAAGATAAATCAAGGTTCCAATGTTGGCTGATTATGTATCATCCAAAATTTTTTTTAGTTATGAACTATCCATAAAGAAATAAAAATATTATATAGAGTGCCTTAATTACATTAATGTACGATTGAAATCGATAAGGGAATGCATCATTGTATTTTACTTCATATTTGGGCCCAATGGTATCATATATGTTTTTCATGATTGAATATAGGTTGAAATCCTTAGTTTCTCCAAGAACCATTGCACCAATCCAACAATATTATAGTATCTAGCCAATGTTCCATGTATGATAGGTTAGAGAAAGAAAGGGATTTGAGGTTGGGACAGCTGTGTGGGTATGAGAAGAGGTTCATCTAGTAATTATTGGGCTAGAGTGTGTGTTTTATATAAAAGGACTATGACTAATATGAGGTCAAAGGATTACACTCTATAGTTATGATATCATGTGTTTCATAGGAATTCATAGACATGTATATGGTAGGAATTGATTTATTTAAATGAATAGTTGTTTTTAAGAGTGATTAGTTTAGGTCCAGTCATTGGGACTCCATCCATGGCCACCTAATAGGGTGAATAAGATAATCCTCATCTATGAGTGAGTGTGAAAGAAAAAATTAAATTGTAGGTTTGATTTCCTCTAATCATACAATATAGAGTCCCAAAATTATAATCGATATTGGAAGAGGTTTCATTAACATCATTAAAGAGAATAGGGTCATATATACTATATGATAAGGAAGAACATAACAAGATGAGGATTTAGAAATTATATGTGAATAGAAAGGTTTTGAGTCCCATCGTAAATAAAAGGAAATGCTAAGAGAAAAAGGAAGTCTAAGGGGAAAGAATAAACTAAAATAGATTATATAAGAGTAATCTTGGACATTGGTCGTACTTAAATAATCAATAATTTTCAATTTATGAATCTAGTTAAATATTAGATACATAGAGAATTACTACCTAATTTACGAAATAGAGAAGGACACCCCATGAAAAACTAATTAATTTTTAACCATAGTCATTGAAATAATATTTGAGCTATACCCCTTTATTTTTTTGATATCTTTTTTTTTAATCCATCCAATTAGGAGAATAATCTTGCATAGTATGGTTCTATAATGGGTAGTGAAGTAGGAAATATTTAATGGTTTGAGGGGAGTCATGGGGCATGGGGTGGTTAGGAGTTTTCCATGGAATAGGAATAATTGGGTATGTGGGTGATAAATCACAAGAAAACCAAATCAACCGCAATGGAATGATGGATTTTCTCAACAATCCACAAGGTTATTGAAATTATGTACTTCATCTTCATTATAAATTCAACACTGATTGGAATATTCTTTTATTTTTTTGAATCTTATGGAATTATCATCCCTAGAAAATAAACTTATAGAAGGGAACCATCAACTATATAGTGTTTTTATTTTGGTGCACACTATAGTTATGATCTTTTTCATGGTGATACCAGCTATGATAATTGGTTCTGGAAATTGGTTTTTTCATTCGTAATTTGATCCCCTGAATTATTATTTCCATGCTTAAATAATACATTGATTTTATTGTTTCCTATGTGTATATTTCTTGTAATGTTCCCTATAGTAGTGGAATTGGGTAGCAACACTGGTTGAATGGTCTATCCAACCCTAAGTGATATCAACAACAATTTAGGAGGGGTTATCAGTTTGGAGATTTCTAGTCAAAATCGTAGAATTTTTTCTTCAATTTTTTATGTGATCAATTTTATTTCAATAATATAGAACATGTCTTGACTTGGAATAATTATTCATAGATCACCCCTCCTTGTGTGGTCCATTTAAACAAGTGCATGCCCCATAGTGTTCTCGCTTCCCATACTAGTAGGGAGACTCACAAAGATATCAATGGATAAAAACATCATTACTATGTTTTCTGGTCCATCTGGAGGTGGAGACCCTAATTATATAAACATCTCTTTTGGTTCTTTAGTTTGAAATGGTCCTTTTTCATATTCAAATCTGATTACACATTTCATTATATTCTAGGACTATCTTTTTCATGGTACTCCTTCTATGTTCACAAGTGGTTTTATATTAAAACCCCAATCTATTAAAAAAATGGAGTATCTAAGACACAATCAATAGGTAAATAACTTCACAAAATAAATCTAATAGGAACCCCAGAAGCTACATGTGAAACAACTTGTCCTAAATCTTTTTGTGAGTGGCTCGCTGGAATTATCATTGAATATTGAAGGATTCTCATGAGTAAACAAGGATATAATTGTATTGAAATTACTATGGGAATGAAAGATTTATGACTAATATGATATATCCAATATATTCTTGGTGGAAGTATTAAAATGTAATCACATGATAAACCTTATCGTTATCGACTGAATCATTGACTTGGTATGATGAAACTCACTAATTGTATTAATTTTCATATTATAAATTACGTGATACTATTCAACTACATCATTTCTATCAAGTACTAAATATCCATGTCATTCTACATATTACACTAAATAATCAGTATAATTTTTTTTCATTATTATTTCATGATAATGGTACCATTGGTATCGCTATAAAGGATCAACTACATCAACTCAGTATTCAAGTAAATAAAAATCTCTTAGAAGATATTGAGTTTTATAACGTAATATTTTTTAAAATATCTACATTGATAGTAGTTAAAATGGTTACTATTAATGTTCTATACTAAGTTGAAAAATCTGATCATTATCTTAGATTACTTTCAATAAGGTACCTTAAAAAGCCATAAATCATGAAAATTATTCCTTATTTAGGAATATTATAGTCTTTATGATCTCAAAGAATTTAAACCTAATAGTATTCATCATAAATAGTGGCCATATAGTTCATGAAAAATGGAATCAGTTGATGATATGGCCCATATTTCTTCACTTATATTGATGATTATATGTGAGAAACACCATGAAGTTAACATTCTCATTCTGGTTGGCTCTAGAATCATCAGTTAGTTAATTGAAAAGTATTCAAACAAATTAGTCTTTTGTTATCTCTAAATGGTATATTCCATGATTAGTATTGGTTTTCTTAGATCTATGGTTTAGTTTCATCATATGTTTACTATTGGGTTAGATGTGGATACCTGTTTTTTGTTAGGACCAAGTTGATAAGGATGGGTATCATTTTAAGGTATTGTATTTTATTTTCAAGTAAATTTAAGAAAAAAATAAATCACCTCACTTTTCTGTGATAACCCTACTAACCATATTATTGAAGAAAATTGGACTCATAATGGTTATGAAATTTCATCATTTTGAGAATATTTTTTTTATCATCAGACTCACCCATAGTCTAGAATGAAAGGTTTAATCATAATACAAAATAATTAGAGTCTTACTGAATTTGATGAAAATGTGATGATACTTTTCTAATTTTGGTTTTATAATAAATCATAAGTGTTTAATAAAACATTTAATGCATTCCTGTTAAAATAAAGTTGGAGAAAAGGTTCTAAAAATCATATTCATTCTACTTGTAATCATGCTAATCATATTCGGGCTGAGAATGAAAGAAATGTGTTGGTTTTAAATTCACAATACAATCCATTATAAGTCAAATGATGCTAAATTTGACCATAAAAGTAATCAAATTCATTAATTAATATGTGATACAAAATGAATTTTTTGAAATAATAAATTTGGTGAAGCTGGTGTCTTCCATTTTCAAGATCATTATAAAAATTTATTCGGATGCATATTTGTTTAAAAGGTGAAAAGGATGATCATATTGATGAAAATAAAGAATATGCTAAATCCAAAGTTGTTGACACTGGTCTATTATATTTAGTATGTCGTTATATTCATCAGAGGTTGAATTTTTTGTGTAGGAAAATTAATTGGTATCATATTTATAAGAGAAAGAAGTTGTTCAAGTCAAAGCTTCTAATTAAGATCCAATGGACATGTAATTCCATCATAATAATCAGATGAATAATTGGTTGGATTAATTAATGAAAATAAAAAGAAAATTATACATTGAACAATGTGAAGAAGAAATTTATATCTTGATAAAAAATGTATTCAACCATTTAAAATGGCTTGAATTACTTTGTTTTTTGATCAAGTGTGTCCAAATAAAATGAGAAGAATAATATATTATTTTAAATTTTCTTTAATCATAATGAGGTATATTATAATAAAAATCAGAATGGAGAATCAAAATTAGACTGATGTTTATAAAGAAAGTTATAAGCATTGTGAATTTTTTAGATGATTTGAGAAGGATCGAGAAGAGATGAGAAGAGATGAGAAATATTGATGAAGTCAAGATGCAATAAAAATTCAAAATAAATGAAAGATTATTGTAATTTGGTTGACCAGGAAAAGTTTCAGGAATCCCACCCAAACCATTATTGGGGCCAGTATAAAAGGGAAAGTACCTTGTGCCTTCTGATAGATGAATTGTTCACAAAAAAGTAGGAGAGAAGGCATAACATTAAATAAATTATAGAGAGAAGAAGCGGTTTCTAGATTTTTTTTCATGAAGAGGTCATTTCGGATAGAAATGAAAAGATAAGAGACAATATTTCAATATATTTAGTTGATTATCATACTCTAGTGATTATCATGTTCTTCTTTTCATCATATTCAGTCGGTCATCATATCTATATGGATTATGGAAATTCGAAAATTGTTTTGTGATTTCAGGACTAAGGACGAAAGTGTTCAGAATTGTCTCAACTGTATTTTGAAATAGTTATATTTTATGTATTGAGTAATTGAACTAGAAAATCAGATTGCGAAATTGGTCTGAGTTCTTTTACAAAGTCTAGGAAGTTCATCCAATTTTCAGGGTAAGAAAGTGAATAATTATTTTGAAAAGTATATATTTGTGAAATTTGATAATGAATCATAGTGGCATGTTTTTTTATAAAACATTGTATTACCTAATTTTTTCTAGAAGGATCATAAGCACTATTGAATTGTTTACATAGTGATACATGAGTGGAATGGAATATCCTACTCATTATTTTTCACACAAAAGTATTTTTTTTCTAGTGGATTGTTTGGTATTGGATCATCTCCAAACCATACCAAGGACATAGCTATTCTTATTGAATTGTGAAACATATAAAATTTTGTGTACCTATGGATGTCTATTTGAATTATTTTCTGTAGGGGAAGAAATTTTTAATAGGAGGTAAAGGTTTTTTATTAAATATATAAACTTTAAAGAAAAAGATATTACTGATCCACCCCCTCCCCCTCTCGGTAATACAATTATCCTAGCCGGGAAATTACAATTGGTATCAGAGTTTAAGGTTCCCTTCATTTTTATTTAATGAAGTTTTGAAGATAAGTTGATGGAGAATCTAAATTGTGTGAACAATAAAGGTATCCTTGTTTTTTATGGTAATAATTATCATATCTATAAATATTGAATGATTCCATATCTTATATCCATTAGGTATGTTTTTTTAAGCTGAAAAGGATGAATTTCCTCCTTTTGATGAAAATTTTCCTGTTACATCTATTTATAAGAATAATCTTGAGAATGATGGAAGGGATAAGAATTATTTACTATCATCGCTTTATAAAAGTTAATTTAAAAGGTTAAAGGGTGTTTCCACAACCAAATTTATATGGGACAAGTTAAAAAACATATACAAAGTTAGTGTAAAAGTGAAAGAGGAAAAATTACAAATATGGAGGTTTAAGTATAAAGATTTGAAAATTGGGGAGTATGAACCTTTTGGGGGCTTCTTTACTAAGGTAAATGAAATTTTTAGCACTATCATAAGTCTTGGTGAAAATTTAGAAGATTTTATAGTTGTTGAAATGATCTTAATAATCCTTACAAACTAATTTTATGCTAATGTTTTTTAATTGGAAGATAATTATCCTAAATCATTATCTCTTTATTAGTTACATAACACTCTTATAACTTATTAAATAAGAATGGAGAAAGCTATGAAAAGAAAAAAAACTTATATAGAAATGTATTTCAAGGATTCCAATAAAGAAAAGTCAAAGAAAATACTTACTAAAGAAGAATAACATGATTCTAATTCTGAAAATAAGGTATGTAAAAATATTGATGATATTTTATCCTTGTTTCTTAAAAATTTGAGGAGAGGTATAGGTAAATATAAATGGAAGCTTCCCTTAAAATGATTTGAATGTGGATCCATTAAGAAATTGGTGGATAATTTTATCTAATAAAGAAATAAGTGGATAGTGATGAATAAGAAATAAGGCCAAAAAGATCATAGAAGAAATAAGGTGATAAGGATAAATATTTTTTCAGTGGGAAGGACAATAATTTCGTTAAATATAAGAGAAATTTTTTAATATAAATATGGATAATATGAATAAAATAATGGTGAATCTGAAATATCAGTTGAGTATGTTGGTAAGAATAATTTTTTTGAAACAATGAATAATGGAGAATTCGAAATATGTAGTTCTGAAGAATGAGAAACTCTATTAGAATATAATTAGAAAGTAGGACTTAAAGAATGCTTGAGAATGTTTAGAAGGAAAGAGAAATAAATTAGGAAGTTGAAAAATGAATGTTCCTTAACAAAAAAACAAGAATGTTTTCCTGGTGAGAAAGAAAAAAATATTGAATGAAAATGATTATTTAAATAAATATCCTGAGGAATAAAATAATCATAATGAACATCTATAAGTGAATTTGAGGGAAAAAGAAGAAGAGTTGGAAATTTTCCACTAAAAACTGTCTAAAGATGAACAAAAAATACAAATTTCAAAAAATATATCTGTAAATTTGGTGAAAGTTGTTGTAAGTAAAAAACCTGATATGGATAAAAAAATTAGGTTTAAACTTTGAGAAGAAAGGTTTAATTGTTTATAAAAAGGCTATATGTGGGAAAGTTATATATGTTTCCAAGAGCAACGAAGTTGTAAATTCAGAAGTTTCTAAATATCTTGAGTTTGAAAATGATTCTAAAAGTTATGAATATGAAAAGGTTTATATTACTTCTGATTTCTATTAGGATGAAAAGAAAAGGAATATTTTTATTGATAATAAGGTTGGTAGTCAAAAAAGTTCATATATAGGAGACAAGAAGGTTGTTGAGAAATATGTTCAAAACTCTAATCAGTATGGAAATTTTAGAGGCAAATAATCCTTTTATGGGTACTGATGTTGTTTTGGTGAATTTTAACATACAAAAAATATGTGTTAGTTCAACAAAAAACATTACTAATATTCCATAAATTACATGATGAAAAGTTTGAGGTGGATTCAATCACCTCAAAAGAAGAAGTCTAACAAAGGTTGTTTAAATGAAACCTGACAAGGTTGGAGTAAAGTTGAAAATAGGTTCTAACCCCTGGAAACTATTTTTGGAATGTGATAACAACCTGGAAAACATGAAATATTTTTTCTTGGTTTGTTACCGGCACAACAAAATCTATTAACAATTCTTAAATTACAGATATAAATAAAGAAAAAGATCTTGTTGTAGAAACTACTTTGAAATCTACCAAAGGAGAAAGACCATGGATTATTTATAGTGGGTTTTTTTCATATATGAAAGGATATTTAGTGTTTTTGAAGAATGTGAAATAATTTAAAAAAAGAACAATGAAATTTGTAAATGATGAATTTCTGAGAATCAAAAGTGTTATATCAACTATCATTGAGAAAGAAAAGTTTAAATACAAGAAATCACTATATGTTGATGGTATGAAAAAAAATTTATAAGTGTTTCAAAACACTGTGATGATGTTACCAAATTTATTTTCAAAAAATATGGGTGTTTTTTGAAAAGTTAGAAAGACTGAATGATAGTTACAAGAGGCCAACATATAAAAGGAAACTTGTTTCAAGTTGGTGAAATACAAAACTATTGTCATTTTAGTGTGGTGGAAGAGAATTAGTTATTGAATAAAATTCCAGGACACATGTGTCAAAGAAACATGATAAAGTTATCGAATAGAGATAGTGTTCTAGATATTCCAAATTTTTCAAGAAGTAGATATTGGTGTTGCGCTATTTTATAAGAAAGAAATATTAAAAACTCAGTGTATAAGAAAGTTGACATTTTTTTCAGAATAACCCATGGAACATATTCTTTTCAATATTTGTGGGAAAATGAGAAAAAAAAATAAAAAAATGTATATATGTACTTCCTCTCTTTCATTGATGATTTTACTCGCATTACATGTGTTATATATATGAAACATAAGTATAATTCTCTGAAAATGTTTAAAAGATTCAGGAAGAAATATGAGAATAAATGGGAGTATTCAGTGAAGAAATTGAGAACTGATAATTGTGGAAAGTATAAAGGATAATAATTTTAAATTTATCTTGAGAAACATGGAATTCAGAAATAGTATATTTCCCTATACACACCTCAAAAAAATGGGGTTTCTAAAAGGAAAAATAGATGTTTGGTGGAAATTGGAAGATCTATGTTACATAAACACAGTCTTTCTCATTACTATTGGAGGAAATCCATTAGTACTATTTTATATAATCAAAACCAGTGTTTCTAGAGTATAATTTCATATATGAATCCATATAATTTTTTTATAGGAAACAAAAATTTTAAAACATATAAGAGTTTTTAGGAGTCCATGCATTATAAAGAATAAAGGTTGAAACCTGGTAAAGTTTGAGTAGAAAGGTGAAGAAATAATTTTTCTTGGTTGTGATCTGGAAGGAAGAGGATACATGTGTTTCAAAAAACAAATAAGAAGAATTTATGATTCTGTTGATTTGGATGTTTTTAAAAAACCTGTGAAGGATAAACACACCCATGAAGATAAGGATTTTGAGTTGGATTGGGAAACTTTTCATTACAATTTTCATAAGGATACATATAATTATAATCCTTCTCAAGGAGAAGAATCAGACTCATATATTTCTAGTAGTGAGGAATATACTTGAATATATCATCATTGTCCAAGGAATCAAGTGGAAGCTCATAATATTATTGGTGATAAACATCAAAAGGATAAAATAAGAAGAACATAAATTGCTATTATACATACTTCTTTATATATAAAAGTTGAGCCGAATGATGTGATAGAAGATTTTGATTGTCCAGAATGAGTTCAGGATATGAATGAAGAACTAGATCAGAGAGAAAATAATGATACATGGAAACTCAACCCTAAACAAGATAACACAAATTGTAATGGTGTAATGTGGGTTTTTTTGAAAAATCTGAATGAATAAGGTGAAGTGGTAAGAAACAAATTAAGATTAGTGTGAAAAGGTTACTCTCAAATTGAAGTTGTTGATTTTGATGAACCTTTTCCTCTAGTGTCAAGGTTAGAAACAAAGATAATTTTTCTTTCTATTGCTGCACAAAAAAGTTACAAAAAATTTCATATTGTTGTAAAGTATACATTTATGAATGGGGATCTTGATGAGGAAGTTTACATTGAACAACCATGTATCCTTGTTATTAGGAATGATAAAATTTATGTATAAATATTGAAGACACACTAATATGGGTTGAAACGATCTCTGAGGGCATGGTATTCCAAATTGGATACTTTCTTAAGTAATATGAGTTTCATGAAAGGAAAGTCAATAGAAATACTTACATTAAATAAGGTCAATAGTTTTCCCTCATAATAATTGTTTTTGTTGATGACATTATCTTTTCTAGGAATGTTAAATGATATTGTGAAATATTTTCGGAATAATTCAATTTTTTTTGACATATCAATGCTGTGTAAATTAAATAATTTCTTGGGTTACAAATTTTACAAAATAAGAAATACATTTTCCTTTCTCAGGAAAGTATGATAAGGAACTTCTTAGGAAGTTTGATGTGGAAAACAACAAACATTTTTCCACATCGATTTCAATGGGAAAATTTGCCTAAATATCTGAAATCTAATGAGGTTGATCAGAAATAATTTCAAATGTTGATTGCAATTTTTTATTTGACTTCCACAAGACCCAAAATTGTTTATGTTGTTACCTTATGTGAAATATTTCATATTGCTCCTAAATAATCACATTTAATTTTTAGAAAAATAATTCTTAGATACATCAAAGGAAAAAAAATTCGGAATCAGGAATGATATCTCAAAAAGTATTCATTGTTTTGGGTATTCAGATGATGATTGGGCAGGAAATGTTGATGATAGAAGATCCACATCTGTTGGAGTTTTTTTCTGGGGAAAATTTATGTTATTTGGAATATAAGGGAACAGAATTAAATAAATCTCAGTAAATATAAAGCTGAGTATGTTGCTACTACTCAAGACACTACCCAACTTATGTGGATGAAGACTGAGTTAGAATACTTAATTTTTGAAGTAAAGTTACCCCTACTCTTGGGATGTGGTAATAAAAGTGAAATCAATCTCACAAGAAATTAGTTACAACATTCTCATTCAAAACACACCAATATAAAATATCATTTCATTAAAGATCTTGTGGATAATAATGAATTAAATCTAGAATATATTCCAACATCAGAACAAGTTGCTGACATTTTCAAAAAATCTTTACTGAAAAAACCTTTTTCTAAATTGGGGTTGAACATGGGCGTCCAACCTATTTCTCATCAAGGTTACGGTATGTGTTTTTCCCCTCTCCCATATTACCTTTGGATAGTGTTTTCAAGGGGGATAATTGTTTCATAAATTTATCACTAAATAAATCATGTATAAAGGGTGAATTATGGGTAAGTTGTGAATTAAACATTTTAAGTGTGTGAACTACTGTAACTATTTGTTGGAGTGGTTGTAGGAAACAAAAAATTTATATTTTAGGAAGGTTGAAAATTTAATTAAGGAATTTGAGGAAGAAATATGAGGATGTTTTCATAATCACTACTTTTTTACAACATAGTTTTTTGTCAATAATTTTTATTTCCTACAATGAGTTAGCTCATGTAGGATTGGAATTATTGATAAGAAATACACAGCTTGAGGATACAAAGTTTAGAGATTTATGAACCTTATTTTAAACCAAAATCCAAAGGGTGAGATTTTTAGGACCAAGATCATAAATATGACTATCATATTCATGTTTTTTCCTTTTTTTCAATGAAATTTAATAAGAAATGAAATCACCTCGCTTTCTTTTTGGTGAGATATGTATTAACTGTCATATTCAAGAAAATCAGAATCAAAATGTTTAATAAAGTCCATTTATTATAATATATTTTCAGAGTCATTGGACTAACCCAAATTTTGGAATGAATGGTTTGATCGTAATGGGGAAGAATCAGAGTCTTCATGACTTCGATGAAAATGGGATGATACTTTTTGATCATCGAGTTCTAATAAATCATAAGTATTCTATAAAAAATGTGATTCAATATTGATAAAATAAATGGGGAGAAAAGTTGATGAAAATTGTATTCATCTTAATTGCAATCATGTCGATCATATTCAGGCTAAGAAGGAAATAATTATGTTGATTGGGAAGTCACAATACATGCAATTTTAAGTGAGATTATGTTAAAGTTGATCTTCAAGTAATAAATTCAATAAGTATGTCATGATAAAAGATGAAGATTGTGAAAGAATAAATTTGGTGAAGTCAAAGTTTTCTAGTTTAATGATCATCGTTATAAGTTTTACGGATGCATATTTTCTTAAAGGATGAGAAGGATGATCATAATGAAGAAAATAAAGAAGTTGTTGAAGTCAAAGCTGCTAAAACTGGTCCATCATATTAAATATTTCATCATATTCATCAGAGGAAGAATTATTTGTGCAAAAAAAATCATTAGTATCATATTTATAAGAGAAAGGATTTTCTAAAGTTGAAGCTATTGATAACGATCTATCATACATGGTATGACATCGTAATCATTGGAGGAATAATTGGTTGGATTGATGAATGAAAAGAAAAGGTAAAATATTTTGTGGTCAATGAGGAGAATAAATTTAGAGCTTGATCAAAAATGTTGTAAACCATTTAAAATGGGTTTAATTACTTTGTTTTTCATTTAAGAGGGTTAAGAGTAAAAGAGAAGGTGAATATATTGTTTTAAATTTTCTTTCATCATAATGAGGTAGATCGTAATGACAATTGGAATGGAGAATCAGAATCAGACTGATGTTTATAAATAAATTCAGAAGTGAAATAAAGTTTTTAAAAGATTTATGATGGATTGGGAAGAGTTGATAAGAGTTAAGAGAAGTTGATGAACTCAAGATACACCCCACATTCAAAATAAATGCATGATTTGGGTAATTTGGTTGAGTGGAAAAAAATTTAAGAATCTCACCCAAACCATTTTTGGGGTGAGTATAAAAGTTAATGTAACTTGTACTTTCTAACAGATATATTATTACTGAAAATGAGGGGATAAGGTAGAGCTATGAATAAATTATAAAGAGAATAATTGGATCCCAAATTATTTTTCTTGAAGAAGTCATTCCAGATATAAGTGAAAGGAGAAGAGACAAGATTGCAACATATTTAGCTGATCATTATATTATACTAATTATCTTATTCATATTTTCATCGTATTAATCTGGTCATCATATCTAGATGGATAATATGAATCGTAATATAATATTGGGATATCCATACTAAGGAATAAACTGTTCATAATTGTCTCAACCATATTCTAATAGAGTTATATTTTCTGTATTGAGGAATCAAACTAGAAAACCAGACTTGGAAATCAAACTAAGTTGACAACTTCGGGATAAGAACGTGAATAATTATTTTGAAAATATTAATATTTTTTAAAGTTGATAACGAAGCATCATAACATGTTTTTTTACAAAACATTGTATTACATCATTTTTGATAGAAGTGGAACACTCACTATAGAATTGTTTATATAGTTCTCCATGAGTGAAAGAGTATATCCTACTCATTATTTTCCACGCAAAAGGATTTTTTTTCTAGTGGATTGTATGGTATTGGGCCATTTTCAAACCATTCCAAGGAAATAGCTGTTATTATTGAATAGAAAACCTTATAAATTCTTGAGTTCATTTGGATGTGTGTTTGAATTTTTTTAGTACAAAAATAAATATTTAACAAGAGGGGTAGGTAGTTTTTTAATTAAGGAACATAATGGAAAAATATATCAATGATTCACCCCTCCCCCTCTTAGTGATACAATAATCCTAACTAGGAAATTATAGTTAGTATTTCACTTCTTCTATCAAGATAATATTTGTTCCTAATGGCATTAAAATATTTATTTGGATCGCTACCTAGTGGGGTGGTTTAATTATGTACTTCAAGACACTCATGTTGTTTGTTGTGGGGTTCATATTTTTTTAATAATTGATGTACTCATTGGAATAGTACAAGCTAATTATGGGATTCACATTGAACTTCATGATACCTTTTAAATGGTGTAAAATTTCTATTAGGTACTTTAAATGAGTTGCATTTTTTCATTATTTGTTGGATTTTACTATTGGGTTGGTAAATTCACAGGGCTTGTCTATCGAGAACGCTTAGGGAAACACCATTTTTGGATCCCTTTTTTCAAGGTGAATCCTAACCTCTTTCTAAAAATTTCTTAGTCTTATAGGGAATTCCATTCCACCTTCCAAATTTTCATTATTATTTTGAGGGTTGGAATTACCTTATCTCATATGGATCATATCTATTGGTTGTCGGGATTGTTTGTTTAATAGTGGTTGTGATGATCACATCTTCTAGAGCACCTACTCAATTTTTTAGGTTGACCGTTGAAGTTTAAAATACACTAACCACACTGAAATGGATTCTTTTGAGTTCCCCATCCTTTCAAACAATTACTAAATAGCCATATATTAAAAATAAAAGGTGAAATGGCTCAATATGGTCTCCTAAATTTAACAAAATAGAAACTCAATAATACAGAAGAAAAGGGGTATTTTTTATATAGTTATTGGTTCATTAATAGGGTTATTAGGATATCTATATTGACCTAGTATACATCATTTAATATACCCAACCATCGATTCCCCAATATCTAAATTCATATAACATTTTTCCTGGTGCATCCTTCTCAATTGAATCTTTTCCTCCATCTTCTTCGGTGATTTTAATGACTACCCAACTTATTTCATGTCCACTTACATGAGTGATAAATTTTAGTATGCACCCTCATAATTCCACTCTAATAGTTTCAAAAAATCCTATCAAATCCCCCAAAACATATATCTTTCTACCATTCCAATATGATTCTATATTCATCAAGAGAATGCATCAACTAAAATTACCATTGCCTACGCATTCTAGTTCCTAATTAACCACAATATAGGCCTTTATGAATTAAGAGTATTATCAAAGCAGTGGGATCCTTACAAAAACCAACCAAGAACCATTCCACCATTCAGTCAAAATCACACCACATTCATTCCAATCCACTTCACAAGAGATTGATCGATCCAATATTTCTTTGGCCATGGCTAATACACTATGTATTTCCAAACACGCTCACATATGGCCCATATCTATTGATTTCCATATTTTCCTTCCTGAAACCTTTCATAACGTGTGAGTAGGCCTCTATTTTATACACAAATAACCCCATTGAATTTTGGTAGATATGTATTTTCGTTTGATCCTTTGTTTGGTTGGGTGGAATATCAAGAAGTGGGTGAAACATTGTAGTTCATTTGCATTGAGTTTACCTTAGATGTAATACTATCAAATCATCCCAGTCATCATTGATAATCTTGGTGTTTCAATGGAGTAATGGTTTGGTGGGATTTCATCTATAGTTGATCAAATCCAATCAGAAGTGTTTATTTTAGGAATTGGGTTTATTTTTAGGGATTGGAAATAAACACCCTTTTGGTTTAAGCATCTAGAAAATTTTAATTCATGGTGATTTCATAATCACCCAGATAGTTGATTTCATTTCTATGGGGGAATCACTACACTATAGAGTTGAAACCGAGTGGTTAGGACTAGACTTTCACTATGTTTTTTTACCCAATTTTACCAATTGAGTGGGTATATCTATTATATCATTTATGAATTTTGGCCACCCCTATTTCATTATTATATCTCTATTTATAAAGAACTTGTAATTGGTCATCCATCAATATTGGTTTTAGTTTAGAAACTTGTTAGAATAGATATAATGAAATTGACTAATAGGGATAAGAAATTAAACACCAGTGTAGAAAAACTGGGGAGAGAGGAGAAATGTACATAATAACTAGAACGATTTTTCAAATCCTAAAAAAATAATTAATGCAATTAGTTGACCCAACCAGGTAATACCCCTACTACATACTCCTATATCCTAATATCCTACGTCAAAGATTCCAGGTACTTATATTGGGTCAAACTTGATCACTTACTCTAACTAGAAAATAAAATCATTAAATTGACCAAGAGAATAACTATATAGGCTTACAAGGAACTCCTTATAAATTAAAGAGGGAATAACAAGATTCCATATGAATTTAATCATTTTGATGTTCTTCAAGAGAGTATATCTCTAGATAAAGGGATTTGAAGTGTTATGAGGGGAATAGATAAAGGTAGTTCTATGTGTGAATCCATTAATGATTTGGGAATTATATGTAAAAATTCTTGAAGTCATAAGGAATAGGGAATAGGAATTGTACCAATAAAGAACTCTAACATTTGTATTTTTATTTAATTTCTTGGCATTGAATCAATTTCACATTTTGAGTGCTTGGTTGGATCTTTTAATGTAATGAATGAGAAGATGAAGTGTAAGTAAGTCATTCAAGAAGAGATGTTTATAAGGATCCTTACCAAGCATTTGTTTGGAGGACCAACCAAAAAATTCAAGACTAGCTGGACCTGGACTGACTCTTCGCTAAGTATCATTCTAAAAGAACTTGGGATGATATAACATAATGTACAACATTCAATAAGAAGTAATCCAATCGACCATAAGTTCATGTGATATCCTTGAGAATGGACTATGGGGCCAACTAGTCGGTGACATTCTTGTAAGTGATTACTCACATATCCATTTTCATGAATCTAAAACTCTTATAAGGATAATGGAATGTCATGGAATTGATTAAAGTTTTCCAATATCTATTAGTCGTTATGTTAGGGTGACTTGATAAAGAATTAAGGGGAATTATTAAGCCCTTAAGTTTCAATCTATCTAACTTCATGACATTAAGGAGTTTTTACAAAATAAAGATGGTGGTCTAAAATAAGGAAGATCATTCCTCAGTTTTTTTAGTAACTAAGATATAAGTAGGTGTGTAATCAAGTTAATCTCATTCCTTAGGTGCTGGAACAATAGGAGATGATTTTTTTTCATGATGTTGAATATAGAAACTATTAAAATTATCAAATATAGAATGAAATATTAGAGAAAATATGGTGAAGATCACATCACTCTACAATTATATGAAATATTTTTAGTCAAGTACACATGAATAATTTTGAGGTAGAGGCTCCATTTCGTATTCTTAGAAATGGATTTCTTAATCCCAGTAGGAAATAATGGGGCTATGGAACTTGTTTAATTCTATTATTTGGAATAGGAAGGAAAATGATATGCTTAACGGATTGAGTTTAGGAATTTATCATGTATGAAATTAGAACCTTGACTATATAGCTTATGGATGGACCTGAAGTCATCTAGTTTTGGGGTGAAAGGAAGAAAAATTAGAAAATTATAAAATACATGGTTTAAAACCCATAGCCCCAAATTCTTCAGTGTATACTAACAAAAAATATAGGATAATGTATAGATTTAGTCCAATCTATAGCCAAAAAAATCATTGTAACTATCAAACTCGGCTAACAAAATAAGGAACATAAGCTATATAGCAATGCTGTTGTGGTATTCCTCATAAATTGAATCCTTATATTTAATTACAATATAAGAAAAATGTAAGGTTGTATTCTTATTACATGAGAAAAAGCATGAAAACTAAGCCCCTAAGGAATTTCTCCCAACACGGGATGCACACTTTTTGTAAAAGATTCTTTACACTGGATAGGTGACTCTTAGAATGGATTACACAAGACCTCATAATTCAAATTTTCATCTTATTGAGGCTAATATTATAATAATCTTTTAATTGTCCTTTGTTAATTATTGTTAAAAAGTTAAAATATAAAGAAATTGTAACCATTAGGATCTATCATTTCGAGATAATTTAGTATAATATTGGAAGTAATCAGGATGGAAAAATATTAATAATCAAACTAAAACCAAAATACAATTACAAGTGTCCCTACCTTTTTATTGGACATAGAATTTATATTCTATAATACCTACTAAATCAGTAGACTAACATAAGGAGACAAATGTGTGAAAGACCTTATACATACAGATACTTGAAAATATTAATATTTTATTAGTTTTCAAGTGAAACATACACCCTTGTAGGCTATAAATTTATACCTAATATGATAGATGAAATAGGAAGTTATGGAGTTTTACTAGGTGTAATGTCATCATATCACTTCTTACCCTTTGAAAGCTTTAACCTACTCTTCATAATATACACAAACTCAAATTAGATGCTCAACTAAAATCTATAAGTTTATAGGAAGGATCCACATCTCTGATCAGAGTCTAGCCTTAGATAATATCTAGAATTGGGGAATAATCTACCCCAATTCATTAAAAGATACATGACCTTAAAGGATTGAACCCTCTTGGATCATTAAGCCAGACTGAACAGAAAACTATAAGAATGAAATAAATGCTTTTCTAAGCATTGGATCGCTTTTCAAAGGTTGTATACTGGTTGATGGTAGATCTATTATTTCCTGTTTATTTCAAAACCTCTTTTTCTTAATGAAGTGAATCTACAGAGTAAGAGGCCATTATCATTATTAGAAATTAAATAAGAATAGGGCTAAGGGTTTGGTTTGAATCAATTGTATGCTTATCTCCTTCCATGTCTTCACTATGATGCCTTATTCAGGTATCCCAAGAAGCAAGAAATTATTGAATTGGTGCATTTAGATTTATGTGGTCCCATGAAGATAATAACACTTGGAGGTTCTCTAAACTTTTCCACTTTCATTGAAGATACCTCAGTATAGTTATACCTTAATGTATAAAGAATACCTAGAATAATAAAGACCAAGTTTTGAGTTGTTTTAAATAATTTCAAGATTCTATTAAGAGGAAATAAATTGAAAATCATTCGAATAGATAATGGTGGTGAATACTCCAATCCATTTGTGATTATTGCAAAAAAATAATGTACTGGAAATATGAGGGGAAATTGGGGGATTTGGAGATGTTCACCTAGTGAGAAAAGGAATTACTTCCCAAAAGAATGCACATTACGTGCTGCCTCTAGTTTAAAATAATCCGACCATTGCGACCTCCTCCGCTAGGTCGGTGTAGTCTCTCTCAGCCCCACCCCCTGCCGATCCTGGTTTCAGCGGCCCTTCTGCGTTGGGCCCTTCCTCTGTGGGACTTGGGGAGGCAGATCTGCGGCTCAGGGCGCCATCGTCGGGGAAGACAACATGCTCAGTGCCATCCCTTGCCTCTAATCCCCCCTCCTCACTTGGCCCTGGTCCTCCGCCTTCCTTCCGAGATGTTATATTTGTCTCTTCCCGGTCTGCTCCCCTCTCCTTCTTCCCCGGAGGTTTCATTGGGGTTGGCCCTCTCGTTAGGTGCAGTATCTCGGGTGTGCCTTTACATCCCCGCTTCGGTGTTCTAGTAGGCTTCAGAATTTCTTCGTCTCACCCTAGTCGCCTATTTTGGAATGTCCAAACCCTCCCTTTCGGCATTATAGCGGTTTGTGGGTTCTTTGGTCTTACGGTTTCTAGTGAGGGTCTCCATTCTCCACTGGCACTCTTTCCACAATCATCCTTGGATCGCAGGAGCACTTTATTCAGGACTTGTGCCGATCCCCTCGATCATGGGGTCACTGGATCTTCAACTTATCCTAATGGTCCATTGATGCTCACCGGGGGAAGGAGTGCCCTCGAACAGTGGTTTGGCTCTCTCTTCTGGGACTTCTACTTCCTTTTCAAAATGAAGGTCTTCTGAAAGAAATCGGTGACTCTCTGGGTGGAAATCTATGCTCTGAACTACGGACTAGCTATTGTTCGGAGGTTAAAGTGGCATGCATCTGTGTGGAACTAGACCTATCGATCTCAATGCCATAAAATCTTTATCTTCGCGTTCATGAAGCCTTATTCTAGTCCCAAGACATTTATTATCCTTTTTATCCTCTTTTCTGCTCTCACTGCCTTCTCCAGGGACACTCCGTGCAGGCATTTTGGCACCTTTGGCAGGCCGGATGGCGACGCCTATTTCACAATAATAAATCCCCAAGAGTGCTTGAGGGGCCTCCCACTGCAAGAAATACCTCTGAGCCTTCATCTATCTCTGATGAGGCACCCATCCACACACACTTATCTAATCTCAATGCAGTGCCCAGCAGAGAGGAATGCTAGGATATGGTGGGTACATACCATGAAGCTTTCCCTTAGCCATGGTTATCTCCCCTCTCATATCTCATGTTCTTTTCATGGGTCTCTTGAACCCCCCTCTCCTTGTCACACCCCTGGCCCAAAGTGCCCTTGGCGCAAAGGGCGGTCCCTGGAAATTGTGCCATTGGGATACTTCTTCGAAGGCTCTCCAACGCATGTGATCACTATCCTCATCCAGATCCAAGGTGGGAAAGACCCGAAATTTAAGAAGGATGGGATAAAGAGGGAGGCCTTGTCCTACCTAGTCTACAGGGTGAGATGTCGGGGCTCTACACAATGCCCCGAGTCTCCCCCCACTGGCTCAATGCCTATTGGAAGTGGCGTGTGCACAAGATCTTAGTCCATAAAACTTCAGGGAAGCTCATCCTTCTACTATGAGAAGGCCATGCAGTCTGGGGCCAGTCCTAGAATACTCTTCTCTAAATGAATCCCCTACTCATTTGGAATACCCGTGGCATCAGAGCTCGTGTCAAAACAGACTTCTTGGCCTCATAAATCTCAAATCACAAAATATTGGTGGTGGAAATCTAGGAGCACAAGCAACAAGTAGGCAGGATCAACAAGGTCGCCAGGAAGCTCATATTTCATGGCTTCATGCACGCAGACCCAAAGAACAAACACATATAGATCTTCTGGAATTGATGTTATACAGTGGAGTTGTCAGAGGAGGGGGATCAATATATTACTACTAAGGTATCTTCATGTAACCAAACCATCTTCATCTCCTTTGTTTATGGAATCTGTGACTCCCAATAGCAGGAGTCCCAGTGGAGTGCTCTCAATGGCTTCGACCCCGGCAACCTACCTTGGTTTGTAGGGGGACTTCAATGTCATCGTAGAGCTGGAGGAAAGGAAGGGAAGAGGCCCTTACAACCATACAGCCAGTCTCACCTTCTCCCATTTCGTGGAAGGAAAGGGTCTCATGGATCTCAAATTCACAGGAGACCGATTTACCTGGTGGAAAAACCGACGGGGTGCACACAAATCATGGAGTCGGTTGGAAAGATGCTTAAGGAACCTGAATTCTCTCTTAGTGTTTGCTAGCTCCCGGGTGTCCCATCTCGTGCATGACGTCTCAGACTATTCCCCACTGTTGATCACTCTAACCTCCAGATAGGAGCATCACCCTTTCTTCTGTTTCTATCAACACTGGGTGAACACCCCTGGATATAACGAGCAGTTTAGTGCCTCTTGGGACTCCCCCACATAGGGTCATATGTTGTCATCCCTCCACAACAAACTTCGTCGCCTTAGGAAGAGGATACAATTATGGTTTTTGGACCCCACTCCTTTAGTGAGGGACCCAGAATTAGTGATTCAGGATGTCGATCGAATCAAAAGGAAACTCGAAGTGAACTATGATGATCAGTCCTTTGAGGAGCTCACAACTAAGAAGGAGCTTATGTCAGAGGTGCTTTTGAGACAAGAGCGAAAGAAAAGGGTGGATGCCAGGATCATATGGATTAGAGTGGGGGATAAGAACACCACATATTTTCATGCATGTATCAAGGAAAGTAAGGGGTGGATAACATCGAACATCGATCTGGGGACGACTCCTATTCAGATGATAGGGAGGTGGTGGGGGAGCATTGCAATGCCTACTTTTGCAACCTGCTTACAGGCTCAAATTTGAACTTCCCCAGTGGGTATAATGGAGTAGACATATAGATCTTTGACATTATTCAGCCCAACCTATCTACCTGTGATAATGACTCTCTATGTGACATTCCGTAGGAGGAAGAGATCAGAAGAGCCATGCTGAGTTTGAACCCGGAGAGTGTGGCAGGTCATGATGGGTTCATAGTAGCCTTTTATAGGGCCTCGTGGGATATTGTGAAGGTCGACCTCATTGTGGCCATATATTATTTTTTCAGGGGCAGGTCATTTCCTGGCATTGCATGTGCTACCATGGTTGTTCTCATTCCCAAGTCCAGATCCCCTACCACTGTATAGCACTTTCGTCTAATCAGCATGTGTAATGGACCTTATAAAATCATGGCATGCATTATTAACGCACGTTTATTGATCCATATCCACAAATGGATCTGAATGGAGTAACATGGGTTTGTGAGAGGGCGCTCCATTCATGGGGCAATCAGCTTGGCCCGGGAAATGATCAGGGACCTTCACTTCAAATCCCACAGCTCCAATTTGGTGATCAAGCTCAACATGAGAAAGTATTATGATTGTGTGGAGTGGGGCTTCATCAAAAAAACTATTTTCAGGTATGGGACTATCCTCTTGGAACATTGATCTAAAATTTTGGTGCTTCAGTTCAGGATGGCTGGTGATCTCACTAATGGGGAAAACCTTTGGCTTCTTCAAAGTCATGCGAGATCTTGGAAAAAGGGACCCCATCTCCCTGAGTATTTTTATTATCACCCAAGATGTACTAAGCAGACTTGTTCATCACAACATCATCAAGGACGAGATCCTCCCCTTTTATAGGAGGTTGAGCCTTCCCTCTATCTCTCACCTCATGTTCGCGGATGATTCAATTCTATTAACCAATGCATCAAGAAGATCAGTGTGAGGCCTGCACATAGTGTTGAAGGCCTACTGTTTTTGGAGTGGACAACACATCAACAATAGTAAGAGCAATTTCATCATCTCAAAAAACTGCACTGAAGGGCGTGTCCTTAGCATGATCCATTCGTTGGGCATGCAAAAAGGCAACCTACCCATGGTGTATATGGGTGCCCCTGTCTCCCCAAAGCCTCTTTGCATTAGGGACCTTAACCCCATCATCTATAGGATCACAAAGAGGGTGCTCAATTGAAATAACCGCTACCTTTCCTTAGGTGGAAGGATATCACTGATTAATAGTGTTCTCCTGGAAACCCTGATCCATTCCCTCTGTGTAATCAAGGTTCTCAAGGGGGTCATTCAATGCATGGACAGAATATTTGCTGGATTAATTTGGGATCCTCAGTCTGAGGGAAGGAGGAATTGGGCCTCCGGGGGAAAGTTATAAAGGCCTCTCAATAATGGTGGAATCAATGTCTGAATCCTCAAAGACGCCATGGTATGCATGCACGTGAAACTGTCTTGGAAGGTGTTGGAAAATCGCACCCTTTAGGGAAGATCCATGAACACCTATTACAAAAGGTAGGGGTTGATAGGGACCTCCACACCTCTCTCTTATGGAGAAAGATCGCTCCCCTAATCACCTTGATTAAGGACCATTCTCGATGGATTTTCGGAATAGTGGAGATTTCCCTCTGGCATGATAACTGGTGTGGGGAGGTCATTGGATACCCAAGTTGTCCAGACATAAGAATCTCCTTCAAGGAGGCCAGCAGCTATCCATCCTTCACCAACACAGTCCTTAACAATGATCAACTAGATGTGTTCTATCTCATCGCGATGTCTTCGTACCTAGACCAGTGTGTATTCACCTCATCCCCTTCTGGATCCTTCTATTCTAAGGATTACAGCTGTATCTCCAACACGCAGGCAGAGGATGATGAATGGAATGACGTACTGTGGGATCGTGCCATCATGATGAAGATCAACTTCTTCACATGGAGGATTCATCCTAGAGCCCATCCCACTGATGAGAACATCAAGTGTTGTGGTGTGTACATGGCCTCACATTGTGTCTGTTGTAAGGAGCATAAAGAGGAGGAGACAGAACATCTATTTTTCGAGAGTGACTGGGAAAAAGGCATTTGGACTAGTTTTTGTTACTTTACTGGTATTTCAATTCCTGTATTGGTGGAAGAACCATTCCTTGTACGTTGGTTCCACAGATCAGGGTCCTAAAGGCCGAAGGGGAAAGAACGCGCTCTGGCTCTGCATGTAGGCTATTGTTGCATATGGCAGGCCAGGAACAAACTCCTTCATGATGGGGTGTCCTCATCTTCTTGTGCGATCACAATCAGAACTAAAAACATTCCACTTGAATAGGTTAGGGTATTGAATATCGGAATGGAGGACCCCAGTGGGCAACAAATCTTGCACCTCCCTCAGGGACAAGCTTCCATCGATAGTAAATTAGTTGGTAGGTGGATCAGGTGGCAACCCCCGCTACAGGGCCTCAAGATTAATATAGACGGGTCCTGTGTCCCAGGGCTCATGCATGGCAGAGGGCTAATCCGTGAATCCAACGGTGTAGTCATATTGGCCTTCTCCACCAAGTTGGAAAACCGCTCAACGTTATAACAGAGGAAAACACCATGCTCAAGGGCCTCTCGATTTTCCAGCATGGAGGGGTCATCCTTGCGAAGGATGAAACGGAATCCCTAAAAGTTCATAATGCCTTTAAGGGTCTGGGTGACACCTCGTGGTCTATCGAATACACCATTTTAAAATTCCATGACCTCCTTGACAACAACATCGAAGTATTCCACACATTAAGGGAGGGTAACAAGGCAGCGGATTATTTGGATTCCTATGACATTCATGGGACGGAGAGCCTTCACATACATGACCTTCATAGCTTGACTCTAGCAGGGACTAACGTTTTCTGAGGGGATGACCTTGGGCTTCACCACTTTCAACCCCCATAGCCATGTTCCCCCGGGCCTCCTTTGTGCCCTTCCTTTTAATAAAAATTTAGATGATGATGATGATGATGTATTGGACATCAAAAAAACCTCCAAATACACCATAGTTGAATGGGTTCGATGAGAGGATAAAAATAGAATTGGTTGAAAGAGTGATATATTTCAAAACATGTTTAATGCTTCCAAGATCCATCTATGGTGAGTCTTTCAACAACGGTATGCATGCATTGAATCTTTGAGCATGCGTCCGTCTAGACATTGATGAGCCAAATAGGGTTCAGGTTTGGATATGTAAGTATGTTTTTTATTATCATTTGACTTTCATTGGATGTAAGTATTTTATGCATATTCCTAAGAGATGATAGGTCAAGGTAAAAGATTTATGTGAATCCACATCATTTTATTTTTGTGTTTTATGGTTTGGATGATTTTTTTTATATGTTTTATGAAATTTTTCATAAAAAATCATTAGAATCCATGATGTTTTGTTCACGGAATATTAGAAAATTCAAGGACTGAGAGGAGAAGTTAGTGTCAGAGTCTGATTGTGAGTTGATTGAGGAATATATAGTTCCTTCCACAACATTTATCATACAGAATGATAATGAATTTAAATAGGTAATGAAGATTGTATTTAAATTATGTTTCTAATGGTAGTGATCATAATCAACCACCATTAGGACCTACTCCAGCAATGCCACTCAGAATATCTACCTAAGTAAGTCAAACATCTACTATGTATTGCACTAATGAATATGTTTTTATGACTGATGGTGGAGAAACTCATACTTTTTAGGAGTATATGAATAGTGAAAATGAAAAATAATGGGTAGATTCAATTCAAGATAAGATTAATCCCTTGTATGAGAACAAAAATTCTGCACTAGTGAAATATTTTAAGGGTAAGAAGGATTTGAAAAAAAAGTGAAGAGAAAAGAATTCACGTCCATTCTACAAATCCATATTAATGGTAAAGGGTTTCTTTAAAAGAGTGAGATTGAATTTTGAAGAAAATAATGTTGTGAAGATGTCATCAATTTGGGTAATACTTAGTTTAGCTACTTTTCATAATATTGAAATTGAGAATATGGATGTGAAAACATCCTTCCTTTATGTTTATATGGAGAAAGATAACTACATGGAGCATCCCAAAAAATAAAATTTTTTGTGAAGTTGAAGAATAAATTAAACAGTAATTATTGAACGAAAGACTCAGGACCAGAAAATCGTATACTTGGAATGGTTATATCAAGATACAAATTTTTAAATATTTTTTATTTTTCCCAAGAGAATTACATTGAAAACGTACTTCAATGGTTCAATATATAAAATAATAAAGTGGTAAGTTCTCCCTAATGCAAAATGAAGCATCAAATAGAGTCCATTTATTGATGAAGAGAAGGGATACATACAAGGTGTGCCTTATACTTTGATAGTGGTTTATGTATACAATGGTATGTAACTGACTAGACATAGCTCATATAGTTGGCATGGTAATCCATTTTCTTTGAAATCCAGGAAAGGAACATTGGAATACTATGAAATAGATTATGAGGTATTTTATGGGTACATCCAATATAATATGTGTGTTTGTTTTGGAAATGAGAAGGAAATTTTTTTTATACCAATGCAGATGTAGAAGGAGATATTTTTTCGCACAATTCCACTTGAGGATATTTGATCACTTTTTCAGGGTTGAAAAAAATGTGTTTTACTTTCCAACATTGAGGAAAATGTTATTGCAACTGCAAAATCTAGTAATGATGTCTTATAGATTATGAAGTTCCTTCAAAAGTTAAATGAAAATTAAGTTTTATTTTCTAACTGTGATAATAAGAGTATGATTCAACTTTGTAAGAACTTGATATTCCACTATCGATCAAAACACATTGATGTTAGACATCATTAGATGTAAGAGACATTGAAAATGTAGTAATTTCATCTTTAAAATGTATAAAAAGATGATATTGGTTTTGGATAAATCCTTTCCCAAGGATAAGCTCAATATTTTTGTAAAGATAGGGTGAATGGTTAACTTTCCCACTTGAGTATTAGGGGGATTTTTTAGGGATTCCTTATCTTTAAGTAGTTTAGAACAACCCAATCAGGTATTTTTATCCATTTTTTATTTTTTCTATTATTACTTTAGATGATGATTATTTGATGTGTTTGTTCCAATTTATATCTTTGACGTTTTGTGGCCACCTCTAGTTAAGCTAGGGAAGGATTTTTATGTACCCATTAATTTATAAGTGGTGGATTTATAGTGGACTATGATCTAGTGGTTTTGGTATTTACATTTAGGTTTTTCTATATATATATATATATATTAAATATGTTTAATTATGTTGTTGGTCTTTTTCATTGTTATAAATATTTTTTAGAGTTAATTTCATGCCAGGTTCAAAAAACTAGGGTGAGTTTGTGAGATACTCTAATTAATTAGTTGAATTTTTTATTTTATATATGATCCTCCCTTATTCTAGTAGCGAATTCGCTGCATTCCCCATGTTGAACACTCTTTTTCATATATTTCTCTATTCTAGGCCGTGGAACCTAAATTTAGAGTATGCATCTGAATGGATGATTGGGATAAATGGAGCTACTAGGAGACTTCTTAAAATGAACTAACTAGCATCTGGATCCTCTGATAACACCATAGTAGAACTTCCAACTATCTAATTAGATAGAAACCGAATAAGAAAACTTACGAGGAAAGACTAAATTCCCCAGAATTAGAACACATTGTGAGAACCAGAACTGATAATGTTTATTTGGGCCTTCCTTTACAATAATGAAAGCATTGTCATTCCCGAATCATCGAATTAATTATTGTGGGTATTTTTTCTCTTGGTCTTACCTTGAACCCTATTTTACTATGTCTGATTCTTCTAAACCTTTTCATGTTATAGAGGAATATGTCCACACCAATCCTAAATATCTATAAGAGAAAGTGGTTAAGGCCTAGGGTAATAAGAAGATGACTCCCCAGAATAGGATGTGTTGTAGGAATATTTTCACTCTAGAGTTATAGGTATTATTGGAGTTCAAAGTATAATAATTCAATCAAACTAGTTTTCTTTCTTTCTTTCTTTTAAGACATTCTCAATCAATTGATTTATTTTAAGCATACGCACTTTTCTTTTATTTTGAGTAAATCTACATTGATCATGATTTTAAGATATTAAAATATCTATCTATGAATATGGTTCACTTATTTTATTAAATTTGGTATAATTTCTCTTAAGTAAATATGATTTTCAAGTTAGTATTATGGTAGGGCTAAGGCTTCCTTATTTGTCAATTAGAATCCATCTGTATCGGTCAAAATTCTATCAATCGATCAAGTTGTCTATTATTTTCCCATTGAATATGGTTCAATCGACTAATAGAATGATATGAATGTTAAGGTATAGAGACTAATATATTTTTGTAGATAATTCATCTAAAAAATAATATCATTATGTAGAATGTGTCCCTGGTAAGGTTGGTCTCCCCATTGGCTATTCAGATTTAGCACTTGCAGGGAGAGAGAGATCCCAAATTTAGGTGAATAGTAATAGTTGAGTAGAATGCTCCCTCAATCCTGGAGATTAGGAATGAGATGTTGTAAGAAATATAGCCCTCATTTTTATTTATTTAGGGAATGTAAGGTCCATAATCCCTCATATTGATCAAGGAAATAAATTTGTAATGGATCCTTCATAGGGATGAGTTATTATGGAGTGAAATATTAATTACACTTATTGGGTGCCCATTATTTCATCTCTCTTTCCCTTGTGTCTTTCTGATTGTGATTTAAAAAGTGAAATGATAAAAGAAACTATATAGTTGGGATGAGTGTGGGAACAATGAATGATAAATTTACAAAATCAATTGATGAAAAGACTATTGTTGGACATTTCACGCTCATAAAATAAAAATCTCTCCTCTTTCTAGATCTCAAAATGAAAGAGATGATCATGAATTTACTTATAGTTATATAACCATAAAAAGGAAAGGTAAAGGGTATGAGTATCAATAATTAATTTCAACCTTTCATCCTAAACTTTTTATTTTTGAATTTCTATTTATCATAAGAACATATACCACCTATTCCTATCTTTATGGGTCTCTATGTGTTGGATCTTCACCTTTGGATCCAAAACATGATATGTAACTATGGGAGAAAATATTATTTCATTTTTCCTATAGTCTATTGTAATTTAGGGTCCTATTATTTCTTTTTATCTATAGATACTAGTTTAACAACATCTATTGGTACTTCAATAAAATAAAATATATCATTTCCCATATTAAAACTGTCATCGACTTCTAGTGTGGATTTACAAGTTGTTTTATTGGTCTGGTCTATTCCCTACACCCTTGTTTTAGATTTTATATGATCCTAACTATGATATAATATTTTTTTTACTCATATTTTCACCCTTATATTGGTTTTATATGGATAACAATCTGTGGTCTCTACTGGTTATTCTTAAGGAACTATAAATTTTTAAATGGTTATTCGTTCTTCAACTATATAAAGGACTAACTCAAGTAAGGAAAATGGTAGTAATGTATATACTACTAGGTATGTGACTATTACATTATTTTTATATACTAGAAACATATTATTCTATTAGCGTTGATACTAGCTATGGATCAACTATAGGGTCTTGATATAACACTAAATTTTCTGTTAGGTCTAATTATTTCTTTTCTTATGGTGTATATGGTTTTTGGTTGGCTCACTCTTTCCATTCATAGGGTCATCCTCACAAATGTCAGAATTGGTCCCTCAATCACTAATCTCAAATTTTGGATCTCGACCAAAGAAAATAGAAGTAGAAATAACAGTTATGGTTATAGTACTTCAGTTACATCACTACTTGGGTGAGGAGCAACAATCACTATTTATAGATAAGATAAGTAATAAAAAACAACTTTAAGAGAGGAAGTATGTGATATTTCTCTCATATTGGATTAAAGTAGCTGTAAGAGTGGTATGGACTTGTTTTATATATCGGTTAGATGGCAGTCTATGAAGAGAGAAGCAGTCAGAAAATCCATATCGACATAATAAAATAGCTATGAGATCTACCTAACCATAAGTACCAGAGTGGTGTTAGGTTTATCGATAAAATCATAGGATAATGAAGTCAACAAAGTGAAAGACAATAAATTTGATCAACACTATTATAAAATAGAAGAGTAATGAAGACTATATTATTGAGGAAAGTATACCATCCAATATTTTAGAGATTATCTCAATATTCATAGGTCTTGGTAACTAACTAACAATAATGAGGCTTGGAAATGAAAAATTTTATTTCTAATTTTATGATATTTTGATTTTGATTGAGAAAATATCACAGTTTATATATTGCTACTACACTATAGTTATTTATCCATTATGACGTATACCACTACATGGGGAGGTATGTGACCTTCTCTGTATTCTCTATTGGAAAACCCCTGGGAAGGTATGTATCAGTGTAATTACTAGACCTAAGAATCCTTGAGCCATTACATTATTTTATTACATTGGCATGATTTCAAGGAGTAAAATCCAAAAGGACCGATCAGTTGAGCAATTTTGGAAAAACCAAATTAAATACCTGATACCAATATTAAATTGGTAAATGGAAAATAAAACATCATACATAATAAAATTAGATGAACTATCTCTTAAAAATCGTATTCAATGATTTTTCTTCATAAACTAGGGAAAGGAAACATAATAAGGGTGAGATAAAATGATCAGTAAGGGTAAGTAAAGTGGAAGAAATAATTAATTGATGAGGATAATCCACATAGAAAGGTAGATGATTTATAACACATTCCATTCAAAAAACTTGATAAGGAAATAGCAATATGACAGGGTAAGAAACTGAAAAAACATTCTATTTAATCAATAAACTCAAACTGTAATGCATTCATTGATATGTTGATGAAAAATATCATATATAATTAATAAATGAATGATATAAATTCTTAATTATTGGATTCCATGTTTTATAGGTACATGGAACCATTACCATCAAGACCATTCATAATATGGTTTAGCATATCGGGTAAAAACCCATCTAATTTGGCCAACTAATTTTTCCCATGAGACTACCGATGCATTGGGGGGATATCTATATCTAGGACCCACCAATTTTGTACTTATTCAAAGCATTACTCATATATATAATAATCAATTTAATAATGTACAATGCATATTATCAAATATCTGTTTTGAAATAAAGATATAGATTTACCAATAATTCCCCAGTTAATCAAATAATTGTCAAAGTGAACACCGTATGTAAAATCATATATGGTTTAGGAAATAATAATATCCATTTCATAAGAATATGGATATTTAATAGAAATGAAGTGTACCATAAAAATTATAATAAATAAAGTGATTGTTATAACAGAAAGTTAAAAATATAAAAATAAGGTGATATCTAAAAGGTAATCATTACACACATTCTTAAGGAAAATAATATTTAAACATTCCAATGTGTTCTATACCACATTGAAACATTTTAATCATAATACCCATAAAGGAATAAAATTATATTAAATTTATAATATCATGATAATAAGTATATTCATGATATAACATGTCAAATGTTAATATATACAACTTATAAAAGTGAATTAGTACATAACAAAAAATAAGCCTCAATGGAATGTAAATTGAGATAAAATCGATTACCTTGCATTTCATTTTCTGTGAACAAACTTTAACACCAATTATAATGGTTTTATGAGTTTTAGTAACTTATTAAATAACCATCTTCATAATATCATATATTATCTTCTTATAATATCTTACTAACCCATTTTATAACAATCTTTTATTATTTTCACTATTCTGGGTGATAATTTCCTAGTTTTCTAAGTGTGTTTTAACTTTTTACTTGTTGTTATTGTTAATTGGAAAATGGTTTCATAATATAAATAATGTAATACATTATTTAAATATCATATATATTCTGTATATATGTGTTTATAATAACTCATAATATTTTGAGATAGGGAATGAAATGCACCGTTCATGGAGACGGTTGGTCGTACGTACGCATAAACACTACCTTCATTTATTTTTCATATTAAAATACTGAAAAGTAAATTATATATATGTATATTATAATTATTTTATTATTATTATGTCATATTTTTCAAATATTTTTAATAAAAACATCCTTTATACTTTCCATGTATATTGTGAACGAATCACATCACTTTGAGGGGGTGGTAGTCCACACATCCATAAATGATGTTATCGTATTAACACAAAATGGAAAGAATAAGGGTATGTGTTATATAAAAATTAAATAATCATAAATAAATTATAAATATCATATATATCATATATAAATAGTTTTTCTATCCTAATTATCACTATGATAGGTGGTAAAAGAAAAAATGAACAATCATCGTTTCGTGAGGCGGTAGTTCACTGTACATAGGTGAGACTTTTGGTTTGCGCTAAAGGGATTACTTGGATGTATTTCATACCAATGTGAGACTTATTGGTAGAGGGTATATATTTTTAGGATCTATTTGGGTAGATAATGTTCGATCTAAGGTTTCTTGATAGGTGTGAGGAAGCGGTAGGTGTGAGTGCCTTTTTATAGTGGAGGAGGAGTGATATTCTTATAATTTTTTTGAAAGGGAATTCCACCAATGTGTTTCCACTGAAAATTGGCCAAAATACTGGTAAAAAGTATATGAAATATATTATATAGTCTAAATATGGACATAAAATTTATTTTGGAAAATTTCATAGGTCGTTTAGTCCCTTAAGTTAATGGTTTAGTTCCTTGTTAAAAAAATTTTCCTTTTAATCGCATTAATTAATTTTAATCACTTTCACTCTTATTTTTTGGTAAAAAAAAATTTACATTGTTATAAAATATAAATTAATAATATTTAAAATATTTAATCAATTTTTCCAAATTCAAATCTCATAATTGGTGTAAAATAATTTAAAATTAATCCCGCAGGCGGGGCAACCAAGCAGGTTTTTAAAGTAAAGATGTTTAAAAGTTTTCTATGTTTTTATATTCAATTTCAAAGTGGAATTGATTATAATGAAATAAATTGGATTAATTGATATAAAATTTATGTAATTTTACTTAAAAAATAATATTAAAATTTAACACTATAAATAAAAAAGTTGAAAAAACAATTTTGAAATAAATTTCAATATTTTTCACTATTAATTAAAAAATGATACATCACAGAAAAATAAAAAAACACCCTAAACTAAATTTTATGTTTCTATTATAATAAATAAGTTTATTTTGACATATAATATTTTTTAAATTTACAAAATTCATATTTATAATAAGTTCACCATTAAAAGGTGAAAACCCCTCCTTTATAACAATATAGTATTTTAAGTGTAATATTTGGTTTGTTCTTATCTTATGAATATAAAAATATATTGGATGAATATAAAAAATATTTTATTTAATTATATATATATATATAATTTTAATATCACACACTAATTTTAATTAATTTAATTTATTAGGATAAAATGGATTTATGAGCATAATGATAGTTTTCTAAAAAAATTAATCCATTTATATTCAATTCGTTTATATATTCATTTGTAATTAATTTGAAACAAATGAATTCAAACATGTATTTTCATAATTTAGTTAATAATATTCATAAACATTAATTTAACAACTATGTTGTATTTTATTATATTAAAGAATAATATTTTTAATAATATATTATTGTTTGGTAAAACATGGTCAGGCGCGTTATGCAATCTGTCGAGGAAAGTCAGTCTTACAAGTAACACAAGATAACATTAGTGTTCCATGTAGAGAAATTAAAAAAATTATTTTTCATGTAACCTAAGCTTAACATGGTGTTTCATATAAAACAATATAGGAAAAAAAATTAAATTTATTCTAAATAGAAAATATTGTAGAATCTTGGGGTGTTACATTCTCCCCACCTTAAATAAATTGTCTCCTCACAATTTAAAATCGATCAAAGTAATCAAGAGATTGATATTTTAAAATAATCTATCATTTAAAAACCCACAACATGAATAGGGTTAATAAAAAATCTTCTTAATAAGAGAGAAATATAAGTACAATGCTCACGTAACTAGGTTTCCCTATAAGATAACATATATGAGAAATAGAAACATGGATATAAAAGAAAAATATAACAATAATGTTCTAATGGAGAGTTATAGCTAACATGTTCATCTAAAATTTGATGATGAAAAAGTATTACAAAATGGTTATTAAAATTTCATTTATATCATCAAAAATGGGAGTAATAGTACACAATTTTTTTCTAGACCATTTTTCCTATAGTTGAGGAATTCTATCAATTTATAAAAATAGATGTAAATATATGATTCTATTTCATAAACATGATCTTATGCTTTGGTAATGCCTTGAACTATTTCTACTTCATTTCTCAGTACAAGATGAATTATATGGTGAAGTAATACATTAACATCTAAAACCTCATCCAAATATAAACTTGAACTATTTCATAAATGGATAACTTTTCCAAAATATTATGATCAAACATTTTTTAAGGAAGTTAACTAAATTTCCTAAATTAACTGATCAAATAACATGAAATGGTTTTTAATCATTGCATACCAAACATGTTAACATGATAATAACATGAATTACAATAAATCCTTATTGAAAAAAATTCATTATTCTTATTTATTTAATATAACATAGATTATTGGATATATTAATAAAATCCAAATATCATGTAAACTCCATAAACGATATCATAAACCACATTTTCAAGAATTTATTACTCAGTTCCAAGGAAATCATCACTTATTCGATTTCCATTATCCAAACAAATCATTTCTTTATACAAATATCATTTTCGTAACATTATGAACATGTTAAGGGTTATATTTCCCATAACCATGTGTTTTCCAAAAAGTTTTATTTTTCACTAAATATATTTTATTGGTACCATTCACCAAATAATCTAAAATCCTTAATGAGAAGTACTATTTAACAATCCTCATATATTCCATAATTCTTATAATAAGTACATCATTGATAAAATACTCAAATGAAATAATTCTTGAATCCATACAAAATCACATTAATCATTGCTCTTTATTTTTGGTAGTATAATAATCATGACCATGATCCATTAGATTTTTTAGGGTATATTCCTTTGATACATGAGACCTTTATTTGGGTAGTATCCCATCTCCTTACAGTGTAATAATTGTACATTGGAATTTTCTTTCATTCCTATGAAATCACATACTTTGTGACCTTTTTCTCCACACTTATAAAAAAATAGAATTCTCTTCAAGAAAGTACTAGGGTATTTCTTTCCCAAATTATCACATCTGGGAAAATAATTCTTTCCCTTATTCCCATTATATATATTTTGACCTTTCATGCCCTTATTTTCATTTTTTACTTTGAATCCATGGGACTTGTAGAATTATTTACCCATCTAATTATTAAGTGATACTATGTCATCATAAAATGAGAATTATTGGGAGACTATTTACCTTCGAAATAGTGTCCCAATGAAAAAAAAGATATGATCCTTGTTACTTGTTGGTCCATGTACATTGGTGAGGTTCATGTTCCTTCTACTAGGGGTCATTTCAAAATTAATACATAAAATAAATTAGTTTATATCATTTTATAATCCCAAAACTAGTAAAATTCATAACATAAATTAAAAAAAATTATTCTTAGGTAATATAATAATCATAACATGGATTATTTGGGGATATTTTTAATTTTAAATCTGTCCTAATTATTTATAATGAAAATGTGAACTATCTTAAGCATATCCCATGAGAATGTCAAACAAAGTGCGCAGTATGGCCCATTTTTGTGTACCAGGTAATGTTGAGTGAGTTCTGATGCACCTTTTTTGAGTTGTTACCCCAAGGTACATATGTTCCATAACCACATCCACTTGTAGTATCCAAACAGGAATGTATTTCTAGGAAGACCCAAATAATATACACCTTACCAAAATTCTAGGATGTTATTCTATACTTATCTTTAAAACCTATCTTAGTGTTATGTTCCCTAACCTAGGTTTTATAAATCTAGTTTACAATGTTTCTACTAAGCTTCCTCTAATACCAACTATAATTCCCCAACCCCATAATCATAGAGTCAGTGTATTATTTTAATGCATTTTCATGATTTGAGGGAATGAAATCCCAAAGTACTGATATGTTTAGCAATTTTGGATAACCATATTACATAAACTATACCAATATTACATTGTAAAATGGAAAATAAAACATGATACATATTAAAATTAGATGAACAGACTCCTTCAAATATTTTTCAATGGTTTCTACTTTAAAACCTCAGGAAAAGAAACACAATAAGGGTGAGCTCAAATGCTCAGTAAGGGTATGTAAAGTGGAAGAAATAATGCATTGATGAGAATAATAATCATTTCAATGTAAATAACTAATAAGACATGCCATTCAAATAAATTGATAAAGAAATATAAATATGGGAAGGTAATAAACTGAAGAAAAAAATGGTATTTAATAAATGGGATGAATATGAAACACATCCAAAGATTTGTCGACATAAATTCTCATGGATAACTAAAAACTGAAGCTAAATGAGGTAAATTTATAATTATTTGATTCCATGTTTCCAAGGTACATAGAATCACTACCATGAACACCTTTCACAAGACAGTTTAGAATATTGGGTTAAAACCCATCTAATATGGCCAACTAATTTGTTGCATGAGACTACCAATGCATCGACGAGCTATCTATAAATGGGCCCCACAAATGTTTTACCTATCCAAATAATTCCTAATATATATAATAATAGATTTAACAATGTACAATTTACCTTATCAGATATATATATTAAATAAAAGATACAGATTTACTAATAATTCCCATGTTAATGAAATAACTGTTAAAGTGAACATTGTATGTAAAAGGGTATATGGTTTAGGAAATAATAATAAAAATTTCATGATAATGTGGGTATTTAAGACAAATTTAATGTACCATAAAAATGATAATAATGAAATTTATTATTTCAATAGAAATATAAAAATCCCAAAAGAATGTGAGATTGCAAATTTAATCATTAAATACATTCTTGAGGAAAATAATATTTAAACATTACAAAGTGTCCCATACCACTTTGAAATAATTGAATCATAATACGCATCATGTAATAACATTAAATGAAATTTATAATATCATGAGAATTATAATATTCATGATATAACATGTTAATGGGTAGTATATGCACCATATAAAAGTGAATTTATGCATAACAACAAATAAGTCTCAATTGAATGTAAATTGAGATGAAATCCCTTATTGTGTGTTTCCTTTTGTGTGGACATTCTTTAACCTCTCGTATAATGGTTTTAATAGTGTTAATAACTTATTAAATAACCAAATTCATAATATCATGTATTATCTTCTTATAATATCTTACTCATTTTATAACAATATTTCATTATTTTCACTATTTCAGGTGTTAATTGCCTTGTTTTTCAAGTATGTTTTAACATGTTACTTGTTCTTATTATTAATTAGATCATGGTTTAATAATATCTATAATATAAAAAACTATGTAAATAGAATATATATTTTTTATATATGTATTTATAATAATTCATAATATTTAGAGATAGGGAATGAATTGTACCGTTCAGGGAGATGGTGGGCCATTCGTACACATGAACAATACTTTTATTTCTTCATCGTATTAATTGAATGAAAATTAAATAATATATATTTATATTATAATTAAATTATTATATTTATTTAATATATTTTTCGTAGTTTTAATACAATCATCTTGTATACATTCTATGTATAGTATGAACAAATCACATCGCTTTGAGGGGGTGGTCATCCACACTTCCACAAACGATGTTATCATATTTACACAAAATGGAAAGAATAAGGTTATGTTTTACATAAAAATTACAGAATAATGTAGGTATTATAAATATAATATATATCATATATAAAAATTGTGTCCATCATAATTCCCACCATGAGAGTGGAAAAAGGAAAAAATCAAAAATCATTGTTTCATGAGGTGGTAGTTCATCGTACACATAAATGGTAAGTTTGTTGCCCATTAGATGGATGTGCATGTAACTATAGGTAGAAACCATAACATAAAAACATAAAAGTATATTGATTATACTTATTTTATTATAGTATCTAACAATAACAATATTTTAGTAGTTGGATAATGAAAATAAAACTAAAGAGCTTGAGGAAGGATGATGCCTCTTCGTCGGGTAACTCCTATTGTTTTTCACTAAAGGGATTTATTGGATGGATTTCTTACCAAGGTGAGGAATATAGTTTGAGGGGTGGGATTTTGAATAATTATTTGGACAAATATTTTATGATCCAAAGTGGATTGAGAGGTGTGAGGAAGTGGGAGCATGAGTTCTTTTTTATAGTGAAGGAGGAGTGGCATTCTTGTAATTTTTTTTAAAGTGAATTCCACCCCTGTTTTTTCAAAGAATAGTGGACCCAATAATGGTAAAAAGTATATAAATATGAGTATAGGGTCTAAATATGGACATCCAATGGATTTTCGACAAGTCTCTAGGTCATTTCAGCCCTTATGTTTAAGGTCTTGTCCCTTGTTATGCTAGTTTTCCTCTTAATCATTGTAATTAATTTTAATCACTTCCACTAATAATTTTGGTCAAAACTAAGTTGAAATTATCTGAAATTATAAATTATTCTTATTACACTTATGAAATAAATTTTTTCAAATTCCAATTACATAAGTGTTAGAATTTAATTTAATATTAATCTCGTAGACGGGACGATAAAATCGGGTTTTAAAGTAAAAATGTTCAAAAGTTTTCTATGTTTTTATATTCAATTTAAAAGTGAAATTGATTCAAATGAACAAAATTTTATTAATTTTTATAAAATGGATATAATTATACATTAAAAACAAATAAAATTATAGTTAAATACTATAAATAAATTCAATGAAAAATCAGTTTGGTATTAAATTTTAGAAGTTTTCACTATTCATCAAAAAATGAAACATCACAAAAAAATAAAAAAAAGATAACCCTAACCTACTTTTGATGCTTCTATTTCAAAAATTATGTTTATTTGGACATATAATTTCATGAACCAAACTTGGATTCTATCCTACCCTACATTAAACCTGGTCTGAGGTGTGGCCCGAAAGGTGTTCTCAATCACCACAGGCTGGAAATTAGTGTCGGGCATCAAATATAAATCAATTCGGAATGATTTTAGCCCAATAAAGCAGGATAAATAAAAATAAATAGATAATAATCAAGGTACAACAACAATTGAGTCTCAATAAATAAATAAATAAACGAACTTATTTAGTTACAAAGACCGCACAAAATAGAAACTAAATACAAAAATGAAACTGAACCATGCTACACGATCTCCACATGACCTCTTGTCTAGCACCAACCATGAGACCCAAATGATCCAAAAATGAAGAAAAAATCCATATTAATAAACATATAAAACATCATGGGTCTACCTACACTGAATGGTACAACTATGGTGTGATCTTAATAGCTTAATATGCAACCACAAAAGAATCAAAATGTTTCCATTCCTAAAATAAGCCCTTAAAATTAGATTAATATATATATATATATATGGTTTCTCACTTTTTAATTAAAAACAGAACTTTTTCATTTTAAAACATTATACACCACAATACTAGTTTTAAGAAATTTTACCATTTTATAATGAAAACCCAAACCAAAACCCATACCAATAATACCAAGATGTGCTGAAAAATAAATGGATGATATAAAAAACCCAATGCAGTAAAAGTAAAAAATAAAATATAGATAGTGACCCATGGGTATTACTAAACATCCCAAGATCTATCCCTAGATGTACTCTAATCGGACTCACCTGTCAGCATTTGGTGCAACTCCATAGTAAATAACCAACTTGCTACTCTAAACTAGCATCACCTGTGGCACAACCCATCTAGCCTCTAAGACATCCAAGGGGTACCAACTCAACCAATCGGGGATGATAATCAATCATCACTCAAACTTATAAAATAATACCAGGAAAACCATGGTAATAGTATACTATGTAAGTAGGAGGCCCTCTCACATGTGACTCACCTCCCAGTCCTCACCATACTTAACTACCCCAAACACCGACACCACCTATATGATAACCCATATAGGGATATCCTCAATAGGGTTTTCCCTTATTCAAAAAACCATACAGATGTGACATCATTAGAGATAAATTTTTATTAAATAGTAATAAGTACCACCATACAAAAAAAAGATAAAAAGGTCAAAAGGCATGACCTAGGGAGGTCTAAAGTTGTGCAGACAAAGCTCATCACCTCTAATAAAATTCACCCCTTCTAGATTCAAAAAGATGGAGCTATGGAAACAAATAATATTGCGGCCTTTAACACAATATATTCCCATAAATTACAAAACATTCTCCAAATAATTTCCAAAAAAAATATGAAACACCACTTTCATTTAAAAAAATTCAGATAGGCCCTCAATATTTCCAAATCCAAATACATTTCCAAAACCATTTCCAAACTATAGTATTTCGGGAGAGCTTATAAAATGTGCCAATGTGCTTTTATACTGAATGTTCCCAAAAAAGTTTCTTAATTTTCAAATGGGACATGTTTTGAGGTGAATAATGAGAACCACTTTGAAAATCAAAAAGGAATCCAATGCTTCATTTAGAAGCCAATGGTACATTTTTTTAAAATAAAGGGGTAATCACTCTTAAGTGTCATAAACATTTTTATGATTATCCATGTGTGAACCAAATGCACACATAGATATTCAAACAACCAAAAACACCCTTAGAGTGTCCATGAATTCGTTAAGAACTAAATTTAAGAAACAAAATCTCTCTTAAACGAATAAAAAAGTCACACCCAATGTTAAATAACACCAATAGGAAATTAAGAAATGAATAACCCTTTTAATTTTTTTTTACCATAACTCAATGAGCCGTAAATTGGCTCCCAAATCATACAAAATACCAAAAGAATAATTAATAACATGTAAAAAAATATAATCAAGGGTATGTGTACCATTAAACTACCCAATTTAATCAATGGGAGGCAAGATACATATTAACAAACGCCTAGTGTGCATACTATGTATCACAATTAAAGAAACCTTTTAAAAACAACTTCCAATAATTTTTTGCAACATGAAAACATTATACCAAGAAAGGATAACATACTAAAATCACGAGAAATATATTTTTATGTTATTTAAAAATCCACAAGAATTAATGGAATGAGACGAAAATGGAAAGATTGGAAACATTTACCTCAACGGTGTGCAAATGCAAGGAAACCCCAAAAGAAGGAATAATACATCCCTAAGATCATTCTGCACACCCTAAACATCAATAAAATCGAACCACACAACAAACCTAATATATTGGGTTCATCAAAACAAGAAATTCACCAAGAGAGAACCCTAATCCATGAAATTAATGGAGAGATATGTAGAAATCATCCCAAAAATCAAAGGATCTTGCCTTAGATTAAATGTAATGGCATACATGGGTGATTGTGCAGACCCGATACATCCATATCACCTCACGTTAGGTGACCCATGTCCTTACCAGATGATGTTAAACTTCATGCAAATTCATCCATTTTGCATGAAGTGAAACGGGACAGTGTTACTAGAACTACGTGTGGCTTGATTCCCACCCTTAAGGGATACATAGGAATGCTCGGAAATTTAATCTTTGGTTCCATACCCAAGTACCTCAATCCCTACCTTCTTTTTTTCCTCTTGGCCTGAGCCCATTTTAGGGATGTATGGCATGGTTTAGATCTCTTTTTCCTCAATCACGTTGGGTTTTCTTTATCACATCATGCATATCCCCTTCGGGACCTTGTTATCCCTCCTTTGTCCTTACCGCATGATGTTAAACTACATGGGAGTTCTTACACACCTCATTATATTAAACTAAATGGTCCTTTATAAACAACATGTGGTTTTATTCTTATTGGAACAAGATACTTAGTGACACCCAAACTTCCACTTGATATCCCAACCACAATATGGCCACAATTCATGTCAGTCCACCTTTTTCCTTATCACATGCTGTTAAAATATATGGATGAAATTCCTTAACTACATGAAGTAAAAAATTCATATTCCTTCAAGAACTATTTGTGGCTTTATTATCACTCCCATGAGATACACAGTGACTCCCAAGTTATCATCCTTGGGCCCAACTGAAGTAGTACCCCCTTTCATGTTGATTATCATGTCCTTAACATATGATGTTAAAATGTATGGAGATGAACGCCCCCACTACATGACACTAAACGGTATAGGTCATCATCCATCACCCTTAATTATTATAGGACCACAAGATACTTACCCCATCCAACCAGATAATGTAGTGCTTCCATTATCTTTTTGATAACCTTAACCCATGTTTCATACTTCATGGCTCAAGAATATCATGTCGTCACAAAACATTCACTGCCCTAGAAGAATAAAATAGGTCTCTCTGTTTGGCCATTCTATTGATGTGAGGGCATATACCCACCAACTAGATACATCTTGTCCAGACATAAAGTTTTTTCTAATTATTTTGAGCCTGACGTCCCCATGGTGGAACCCAACACCTCATTGTGTTATAGGTTACCCCCATAATAATTGTCCTATACCATAACTCATGTATTTACAACATTGATCCATGATTTGCGACTTCTCCATCACCCACCCATAAGGATGTTGGAGTACTCTTGACCCTGGATGTCCTAATGAGACTCTTGTGTAACGTACCCATACTAGGTTAAAGTGTAATGAACTTAAACCTACCACACCTTGGTTAAATATATGTAACCTTAAACCCTATCACATAATGGTCAAAATCACATGGAATTAAACTTCCAATGAAATAAAAATAAAATTCATCAAGACAAAAACCCAAAAAGGGCTACTTGAGGAAAATTCAAGTAATCTCCTGCTAAACTCGTAATCTCAAAATTTTAGGCAAAAATTAGGTCACAGGTAAATAAGGAATAAATCTCATAGGTTCTATTCTATAGGATCAGTAAAATACAATCTATTCTCACTAGACCCCCTAGTCCAGGAAAAAATGAGAGCAATGATTCATCATATTTCCTCATCATGAGAATATGTTTGATAGATGGTGATACAACTTTTAGGATTCTTGAACCCTTCTTGGATCTTACATTTTCCATATATCCCACTTCATGATCTAAAGCATCTTAGGTTGTCAAAAATATTTCATAGACCCTCGAAAGGAAAAAAGATCTCTCCACATGGCCATGCTACTAATGTAGAAGGGAATAGACCCACTTATTGAGGATATCTTAGCCCAACATAAAGGGTCTCCTAATCCTTGTGAGCCTCAAAAAAACCATGTGGGAACTTGAAATATCATAGGGTCAAGGTACATACTTCGCATGTCTACCTCATTTTATATCACTTGGATCAAGCTTCTGGGTTTTGATTTACATCACCCACATCCCAATTATCTAGCGGGGCCTAACTTCCCAAGCATTTCACCCTCAACCATATTCGCCCCGCAGATCTTCCATAGCCCTTTGGAAATATTGGAGATCGTCTTTTCATGGCCATTCTATTGAACCACAAGGTACTTATCCCACCAGCTAAAGGCATGTCCTCCTTTTATGGAAGAGATTCCAATCCTTGTGAGCACTGGAAGCACCATATAAGAGTTCAAAACCCCATAGTGTTTTGTGTGATCCCTAGTTTTCCAGCCCCATATTCCATAAAAGTCCTAGCGATAAGACTTTAAACTACATGGCAAAAAAAGTTACTAGAGGAAATAATTTCAACCACATAGCATCCCAAAGGCCCGATCTAGAAGACCCTTAATTACAATCCAATGATGGTTTAACATGTTGGACCATAAAATAGAGAAGAGAATGCTCACCGAGGTGAAAACATGATAAGGGAATCTTGGGGAAAATTTGACATCCCGCTCACTGGACATATACTTTGTGTGATCCTGGTAATATTGAGAATCTATAAAATGGAAGATTTGGGAATCTTGTTAGGTTGAAACCCCATGAAGGGAAGCCTAAAAAAAATCCAAGTCTATGCCCACTAAGTCCTCACCTATATGAGGTTTATACAAAAGTTAGGTAAAAGACAGATGGATAAGATACAAAGCTTTTGAGGACCCCTATATAGCCTTAGAAAAAATCAAGCTATGCTCTATAATTCCCTTGACTTTGGAACAAGTTTGTTCAAAAACAAATAAAAAGAAACAAATCTTGTGGGGCCCACTATATGGCCCTAGAAAAAATCAAGTTGCGCCCGATAAGTCCCTTAACATAAGAAAAATTTAGATCATTCGACGTTTTGGAAGGATACCATGTCAACATTTCCCCCACAAATTAGATGATCTCAAGACTACTGGAGAAGAAGCATCAATGAATGATTTGAAGTTAATGGACATTCAGGAACTTTCCTCTAAAAGAAACTTGTTGGAAGACAAGAACTCAAATCCATGCAATTGGGTCTATTTGGTATTACACACAAAGAATATGTGTAATGGATGATCTGATCAACATCTCCACTAAGACACTATTCTCAACTGAGGATTTTATCCCAAAATAGTGACATTTCCCCTCATATGTATGAGCTAGATCTATGTAATGACATTCTTCATATAGTTCCATATCAAGGAACCTATGCTCCTTATGCATGAGCTCAATCTGCATAACAGTATATTTTAGAAGTATGTGTGGCTTGATTATCATCCTCATGGGATACATAGAGACATTAAATTATTTCACTTTGGATCTAGATATAAGATTCATTCCACTCTATCCCTGTTTCATTTTGGAATTTACATACATTCCAAACTCAGGGTAATTATACCCCATGTGAAAGCTGCTTCCCTTATTGGATTTAGCTGAGTAGTTGTCTCCAGATGTACCATATTAATAGAATTTGGGAGTTTCTAAGACATACTCAGGATAGAACTTCTTATGGGGTTCATTATCATAGATCATCATACATTTGGATATGCGCTGATGTTATTTACATTTACCTAAATAAGATTCTTTTGTTTTGAAGAATCTCATTATAGGGGGGAATTTTATTGGCACTAATATTCTTACATGTCCCAATTTTCCACCAAATATCCAAGAACCATGTCGAGCGATGGATTAACACACTAAGGTGGTCATACATTAAGACCAAGGGTTTGAATAGAAATAACTTGGACCCAAAACTCTACTAATAATTTCATTCTATTCATAAGTAAATTAAAGGTCTTCATTTTGATACTATATCTAGCCCCAAAAAAACATGGCTAGGCCCCCATGGATGACTCAAAAAAGGCCTATATGAATGTTCTGGTCTCATGTATAGGGCCTTAGGTGTGCAAGCATGTATAAAAATGCACATAGGTGGGCTGAGGGTTGTTGGGTGGAGAGTAATGAATATAATATGGGTGTTGACCCTGTTTTCAAATAGAGCTGAAGGTTTCCACCGAATGGACTGTAAATTGAGGAAATAAGGCCCATGAATTTTATATGGGATGATTTTTTTTCTATGGGATAAAACCAGATCCATCTGATCACGAAGCTTGATGATATGCCCCATCAGATCTTGTTTACCACTGATCTGTGTCATTTTATTTCATCCGCTGCTGATCCTAGACATCTGCTCAATCCCATGGATTTCATGTTCAAATCTGGCCAAGCACATGTGCCTCATGACCTTCATCCTCAAAAACTTTAGACCCTAGTTTAATTCACACTAGACACACACCCCTTTCTGCTGCAACCTCTCTGGCACTTTTTTGAGAGTTTAAAGAAATCAGCTGAAGCCACTGCATGTTTCAGTGTCTCTTGCATGTCCCCTTGATAGCATTCGTAGTAGACACATGATCATTCCATGATCATATGACTGAACTGAGGACAACTAATAGAGGACTCTACAAACCTTAGGGGCCTTCAGTGTATTCCCCAATGATAACCAAGTCTATCGAATGATCACTCTTTGATCATGCAACCAAGCTAAGGGAGAAGGCTTAAAGTTTCACAAACACTTTTACAACTGCAAATCCCTTCTGGGTCCATGTATTTCCATCCGATTTAATTTGGATTTTTGAGAGTCACATGATGCAATTAATGGAAATAAAGGCATCATGTGATCAGATGGAATAATCATGTGACGTCACAAGTGAAGGACATGTGATGCAATGCAAACAAATCCTTCATACCATAAAATGTGGCACTTCCCTCGTCCTCACGTGGCCTATATAAACTCCCTCATATCAAGAGAAACACATGAAAATGGGAGAAGGGATATAGCTCTAGAAGACAAGGGTCAGCATGGAGAATCACTGGAGAGACAAAGCCATCGACCGACGTGATCAGGGATCACCTACAGGTAATAAAAAGAGGTCCCTCCCATGAGAACCCTCTAGAGAATTTCATTAAAATAATTCATCATGTGACCTTAATATGATCACTTGATTGCATATTGGACCCCTGAGAATACTCACGGGATCCCTGGAAAGACCTCTCCTCTGATTATGTGATCGCATGATCTATGTAACCTCATGCGACATGATTTCTGGTAATGCACAAGGCACCCATATTGGTGCCTGTAGATATGAACTAGAAAATATGTGATCCCTAATATCACAAATATCATGAGCGTACTGGTCTTGGAGAAATCATATGTATACCAAGACATGATTATCTGAACATGCAAACATCTCCCCTAGGATTTTATCATTATGGAAGAAACTATCATTAAACCCTTAAACAAAGACATGTGAAGCACATGGATGAGGGAGATTCATGACCTCGTGAGCCTTCTATGCCCGATTGTCGATATCCAGGGCAGATATCCCTCAATATGGGTTCCTCACATTGGCAACAGCCTCTAGAACCATCGAACACACAACCATGATATCCTCCTTCGGTTCTAGGTATGTGCCTTCACCAGTACTTGTGGCCCTAATTATCACGACCCGACCCAATGGGGCTCGAGCCACAACTCCCCAAGCCCGCCTCCAATAGACAAGGGGCTAGAGACTAGTGCCGAGTAGGCTATCACACACATGGGAGGAATTAGCCTAAGATACCTATACACAAGAACCCACATACACCTCCATGAAATAGTGAAGAGATATATATAAAAACTAAAATGAATGCATACATCTAACCCACAACCAGAGTACAGAAAAAGTACAAAACAGAGAATACAAGGCCCACAAAAAAATACATAAGAGTTCATCCTACTCAGAAGGAGTAGATCGCTATCAAAAGTATCCACCGGAAAAAATCTCGGCTAAGATTAGCCTACTCCGGGTCTTCCTGGGACTCCGTCGAAAGGCCTATGGTATGCACAATACACAAAACATGTGCGAGAAAATCCCATGCATGGGTGAGTATAAAAATAATCAGTAGGAACCCCAGAAACCCCAAAAATAAAAGAGATAAACTGAAAGGAAATAGTCCGCTCATCCTAGCCAGAGGAAACCCAAATGAGAGAGAAACTCCATCTTCAGACCATTCTCAGCTAAACACGACTAGTTAGCTCATCTCAGGTATAAGACCTTACATATACCATGAACAACCAGATATACTCATCCCAGTCACCAAGCCTCGTGAGGTTCTGACATCATAACTAGTGACATGTTATACAAAAAACTAGGAGAACACAATCCATGTGCTCTGTCATCCTATATGACACTCGTCCGAGAGATACACTCCATCGGGTCTCACACAAATATCCTAGATGCTAATCCAAGAGATCACGCTCGTCAAATATTTTCACTGAGAACATCACACTTAAACAGTGCAAACACTAAACTTCTCCGATAGAGGATCACTCCAAGGGTCCCATAGGGGTTACAAGAACCCACTTCGGTATCTCAAAGATCTCACAGATAGGGGATCACTCCCAAGATCCACTGGGGGATACCACAACCCATTATGACATTCCATAGTTCACATCACTTAGATAGAGGATCGTCGCCTATGTAAATATGGTCACGACGATGCTGGAAACCCCATCTATTATAACTCGCTATATAGGGGATCGAACCGATGATTCACCAATCCTACCGAAACCATACATTGAGTAGGGGATCGTTTAACCAACGATTCCACAACCCAACTGAAACCATGCATTGAGTAGGGGATCATATACCCGACGATACAACAACCCTACTAAAATGCCCATTGCATAGGGGATTATATTTTCGATGATGCCTCAAACCCTACGGAGTTGACCTGCCAGATATGGGATCTCCGCCTATGTATAAGTGGTCACAATGATACCAAGAACCCAATCTAGGGAAGCAATGCTAGAGGATCCCACTCCTGACCCACCGAAAGGATTCCATAACTCTACCATGAAAACATCCTATCGAGGGGGTCACAAACCTATAATAGGGTTGTAATGCCACAAAAAAACCCTCATAGGAATGAACCAAGGGAGTAAACTCAACCATTTTTGGCCCAAAAGTCGCTAACCCAAGAGAACAATAACATCGCCACATTGTGCACCTCTTAGGCCCGAACCGAGGCCACCACTGTGTTCTATGCAGAAAGACACGCATGATTGGATATTTACTTGCCCGAAATGGAAAACCGGTGAAAAGGTACTATTCACCATAGAAAACCCTAGTGGGGACAACACCTCAATCCTAAAACTCATCAAGTGGGCTACACCATCATGGTCCCCTCATAAAAACACACCAGATCGACTACTCATTTGTCTAAAATGGACACCAGACGAAAAAGTCTTATTTTTTCGGAAACGCCCAAAACCAGCCTCATGGGGCCCACACCTTGATCTCCATCCCAGTGCCAGGAAACTATCCTGAAAATTCCACCAGACTATCAGGATCACAGCACCACTGATGGCGCATCAATCGGACACTCCGTGTAGATGTTACAGCAGGTCGAAGCTGAATAATAATAAAATATTATTATTATTATTTCAACGCTTTGTGGCCCCAGGCCAAGAACCCATATCATAATATTTTCTAAGAAAAATCAAAAGGTCATCCTCGATGCATGGAACTCATTTCCACAAATGGCTCATGAATCGGGCTTCTGGTTTGCGAGTTACGGGGGTTTTAAGAACCATCGGAAAATTCTGACCGGACCACCGCCTGTCTCCCCAGAAACCATCGTACTAGAGCCGAAATCCTCTGCAATAGAGTCAAAAACCAATGATCCACCACCTCACTTTCTGGATTTTTCTATTGATTCCACTGGAATCTGGTTTTTCCACCATAAAATTTCCGGGAACCACCGGGAGCACCCCGGTGCTTCAAATTCAGATCTGAAACATGTTTCAAAAAACTTGGGACCCGAACTACACAACCCTTATGGCTATCTGAAAAAAAAAACACATAAATGGGATTTGGGATTTTAAAACTCAAACAACTTACCTTTTTGTGGATTTTTTATGCTTTTCACACTCTACTGCTGCTGGTGCATGATCTGGAAGTGTCCGCTGTCAAGATCTGATTCTCACGGCACCTCGTTCGCTTGATTTCAGTCGTTCATCGTCGATGGAAGGAGGAGGAAGGGAGTAGGATCTCCCGGGGGTGGATTCCTCATGGAATACACACTAATGGGGAGGGGAGGAGATTTAATTTTTTTAATTAAATCCTCTCCATCCAAAAGTCTGGCTCCCAACTCACCTCCGACCTCGTACCTGGCGTGGACAATGTTTAGGGCACCCCTAGGGTAAATGCGTCATTCTGAACTCAACCACGACTTCAGATTTATGATCCGAGACTTCATCAAGGAGTTATTAAAGATGAATCCCATAAATTAATTTAATTATTTATTCATGAAAACACCCATGTAAACTCTTTCAACATCAGGCCCATGCCCGTAATGCTTTCACACCACTTAGGGGAAACGACACACTCTAGTCTCAACTATGGCCTCAGATTTCCAATCTCAGCTACTGTTTGGGAGAACACTCATCTCTTCCACATTCATTGTATAAAAATACATAATATTTTTATTAAATTAATTCCAGGAACACCATGTCATGGAATCTCATGTTGCTTTCATGCCTAGCTCCGGAATTATTCGTAGGAATATTCCAAAGTCTAACGGGGCCAAAAACTGAGTTGCTACATCCTCCCCACTTAAGACTTTTCTTCCTTGAAAATCCATAAGCCCAAGGAAAAACAACAGAAATCTCAAATGGGTTTCCCACCCCAGCGAGTTTGCCAACACAAAACCTTGCTCGAACACATAATTCAGAGGTACTCGTCCACCACACCTCGATACTATCCTCTTTGGGTAGCACTGACTCACCCACACGGTTTTAATCACATCACAAAAACACGTCTCAGAAGGGTAAGGATCCCTCTTCTTCTGGAATTTGTATCACATCGAACAACACCCACATAGGGTCTTACCAACACACTAAAAAAACCTCGAGAAAGTAACAAAAAGTAAAGATTACTTCCCAACAGTGTTTATCAAAACTATTTTAGAAGTATAAAGGACACAGAGTGTACCTTTATCCATCCGCGGATCCTCTATGACAACAAACTCTAAGGCCTAAATCTATCCTCACCCTCAACCTCTATCTCTCTAAGCTCGGTGGGGATCATATGGGGGTGGTGTTTGTGGCAACTCATACTGGCTACCACCTCCAGTAGCTGCACCAGCTCCGTCGCCATGTTCGTCGTCCGGTGGACCTCCATACTTGAGATGTTGCCTCTTCCAAGGAGGCCTATCATCCAACTCCCTATCATTTTCACGGCAGGTCAGAAACTCCCTATAAAGATGTCCTCATCCTTCACAATCATAACACCACCTCTCATGCGGCTGACCAAAACCGGCCTGAGAGCCCTGAGCCTCAGATCCTCTATCCTGGGGTCGCCTCCTAAAATGTCGAGCACGTTCGGACCCATGCGCCTACCATCAGCTTCCAGCTACCGAACCAACTGTCGAGGTGTCAGCTCCCACATGCCGAGCATTGACTGGAATAATCTGCTCAGCTTCAAAGCTCTCCACCACCAAGGTCTTTTCTATCACTCTGTCATAGGTGGGAAGGCACAAGGAAACTACACCTACTCGGGTGTCCCTACTTAGACCCTTTTCAAAGGTCCGAGCACTAAAGAATGGGTCTCGAACCATATCCAGGGAGTTGCATGATAGGTCTGTAAACCTCATTGAGTACTCCGACGTAGTCATTCCCTCCAACCGAAGCTACAGAAGATCCTGGATCTTCACTGACCTCAGCGTCACTGGATAGAACTCTTCCCTGAAGAGCCACTCAAACTCTTCCCACGTGAGCATCTCCTCATCATGGGATTGCATCATAAGACTCAATCATCGTGTGTTCGAACCATGAATAAGGATCACCTATAGGTCTTTCAACTGATCTGGAGGTTTCCTCAATAGGTGGAAAACTCGGGTGACTGCCTTGAGCCAGTCATCAGCTGCCTAAGGGTCTGGATCACCCTGATACCATAGAGTTCACTGCCTCTGAAACTCATGCAGCACACTCAGCCTGTGCACATCCTCGTCCTGCACTACTGACACAACTAGCTTCTCGAAAGGTGGTGGCTCAACTGTCATACCACCTAGAGGTATATCCTTAGAACCTGTGCCCTGGTCCAAATCCTCTACTCAAGGAATATCATCACCACAATCATGATGCAGAACCCCCTCTGGTTGCTTTCATGGAGGCATCCTGAAATATAATCAAAATTCACCACGTTCAAGAGTATATCTGGGGAGCTGACTCAAGAAGAACAAGGAAAACCCAAAACTCAGTCCTATATAATTCATGTAAAATTATTTCTCTAAAACTAGTGTAATAATGTTCTGAGTAGAAAGGAAGGTTATAATATTCATGGTGAATAGATACTTCGGCCATCACACCAACACTAGAGTCCCTGGCCTGAAATCTGAACTCGAGACATCTGAACAATGTCGCTAGGAAACCCAAACCAATCTCAAAGCTATACCAACTACACTCAAAGATCCAAAAGGTGGAACCTCCTCTGATACCACTTTGTCATGACCCTAACCAATGATGCTTGAGCTGTGACTCCCCAAGCCCACCTCTAATAGGCTAGGGGCTAGTGACTAGCACTAAGTAGGCTATCACACACATGGGAGGCATTAGCCTAAGGTACATGTACACACGCACCCACATACACCTTCATGAAACATTATATATATATATATATAAACTGAAAAGATATGCATGCATACATCTAACCCACAACCAGAGTACATAAAAAGTAAAAAAGGGAAAATACAGAACCCACCAAAAGAAAACAACAAAAGTGTCCAACCTGCTTAGAAGAAGGGGATTGCTGTCAAAAGTACCCACCAGAAAACTCCTCAGCTAAGCTCTTCATGCTCCAGGTCCTCATGGGACTCCGTTGAAATCCATGTGGTCTGCACAAGACACAAAACATGTGCGGGAAAATCCCGTGCAGGGGTGAGTATAAAAATACTTAGTAGGAACCCCAAAAACCCCCAAAAATAAAAGAGATAAACTGAAAGGAAATAGTCAGCTCATCCCAGTCAGAGGGAACCTAAACGAGAGAGAAACTACATCTCGATACCATCCTCATCTAAACACAACTAGTTAGCTCAACCCAGGTATATTCCCATACATATACCATGAAAATCTTGATACACTCATCCTAGGTACCAAGCCTCGTGAGGTTCTGACCTCATAACCAGCGACAGGTTCTACACAAAACCCAAAGAACACACTCCACGGGGGTTTTCATCCTAGATGACATTCATCTGAGAGATACAATCCATCAAGGCTCACAGAAACATCCCATATGCCCATCTGAGAGATCACGCTCTTCGAATATCATCAGAGAGAACATCACATAGAAATAGAAGAACACCAAACTTCTCAGATAGGGGATCACTCCTAGGGTTTGCTAGGAGATACAAAAACCCACTCTGGTATCTCAAAGACCTCACATATAGGGAATCACTCCCAGGATCCGTTGGGGGATACCACAACCTAATCTGACATTCCTCAGTTCACATCACTCAGATAGAGGATCCTTGCCCATGTGAAGATGGTCACGATGATTCCAAAAACCCCATCTGGTATAACACACGATATAGGGGATCAAACCGATTATTTCCAACCCTACCTAAACCACACGCTAAGTATGGGATTGTACAATCAATGATTCTGCAACCCTACTGAAACCATGCACTGAGTAGGGGATCATATACTTGATGATACCACAACTCTACTAAACTGCCCACTATGTAGGGGGTCATATTCCTGATGATGTCCTAAACCCTATGGAGTTGACCTGCTATATAGGGGATCGCCGCCCGTGTATATGTGGTCACAGCGATACTAAGAACCCGATCTAGGGAAGAGAAGCTATAGGATCCCACTCCAGACCCACCTGAGAGATTCCACAACTCTGCCAAGAAAAAATCATATTGATGGGATCTAAAACCTATAATAGGGTTGTAATGCCACACAAACCCTCATAGAAACAAACCAAGGGAGTACACTCAACCACTTCAAGTCCAAATTGCACTAACCTGAGCAACCTGCAACATCACCACGCTGCGCACCTCCTAGGCCCGAACCGAGGCCACCACTGTGTTCTACGTAGAAAAACACGCATGATAGGATATTTAATCACCTAAAATAGGAAACTGGTGAAAAGGGAACTATTCACTATAGCAAGCTTAGGTGGGGCCCACACCTCGATACTGAAACTCATCAAGTAGACTACACCATCACGATCCCATCAAAAAAATCCACGAGATCAATTACTCGTTTGTCCAAAATGAACACCAGACAAAAAAGGTCATGATTTTCTGCAAACGCCCCAAACCAGCCTCATGGGGCCCACACCCTAATCTCCTTCCCAGTGCTTGTAAACTATACCTAGAATTCCGCCTCACAAGTAGGATCAAAACTCCAATGACGGCGCATCAATCAGATGCTCCGTGGAGATGTTACGGCGATTCAAAGCTGAATAATAATAATATATTGTTATTACTTCAACGTTTCATGGCCCCAGCCATGAACCTGACTCATAAAATTTCTAAATAAAACTCAAAAGGTCCACCTCGACTTAAGGAATGCCTCTCCGCAAATGTTTTGAGAATCGTACTTCTGGTTTGCGAGTTACGGGGGTTTAAAGAACCACCAGGAAATTCTAGTCGGACCACCGCATCTCTCGCTGGAAACCACCACGCCAGAGCCAGAATCCACCTTGACGGAGTAGAAAACCACTGCTCCACCACCGCGTAGCCTCCTCCATCATTGGATTCTACCATGGCCACCGTCGGAATCTGGGTTTTCCTATCGTAAAACTTCTGGGAACCACCGGGATTACCATGGTGCTCCAAATTCAGATCTGAAACATGTTTCAGAAAGCTCAGGACCCTAAATACACAAACCATATGAATATTTGAAGAAAGAAAATTCATAAATGGAATCCAATATTTTAAAACTCAAACCTACTACCTTTTGGCAGATTGTCGATGCTTTGCACACTCCACTTCTACTACTGCACAATCTGGAAGCATTCGCCGTCAAGATCTGAGTCCGACGGCACATCGTTCGCTTGATTCTGGTCATTCATCATCGATGGAAGTAGGAGGAAGTGAGGAGGATCTCCCGGAGGTGTCTTCCTATTAGTGTGAACACCAATGGGGATGGGAGTGGATTTAATTTTTTTTAATTAAATCCTCTCAATCCAACTATTCATCTCACGACTCGCCTTTGAACTCGCCTTTGAACTCGCTCCCGGCGTGGACAATGTTTAGGGCTCCCCTAGGGTAAATGTGGAATTCTGAAATCAACCGCAACATCGTATTTATTATTCGAGACTCCGTTCAGGATTTATTCAAGATGACACCCATAAATAAATAAATTTATTTATTTATAATGATTCCCTTGGAAACTTTTTCGACAGCAGGCTCACGCCCGCAAAGTTTGCACCACGCCTAGGGTAAACAGCATGATCCGATCTCAACCATGCCCTCCGATTCCTGATCTGAGATAATATTTTTTAGAACAATCATCTCTGCCATGTTCATAGTATAAAAATAGTTAATATTTTTATAAAAATAATTCTGAGCACACTGGGTCTCAGAATCGCATGCCGATTTCACGCCTAGATCCAGAATTATTCGTAGGAATATTCCAAAGTCTGACATGGAAAAAAACTAAGTTGATACATTAATAAATAGACCCAATTCCTAGTAGGTATCCCATCATAAGACCCTTTCAAGGACATGCAATTAGTAGGACCATAATGGGGAACACTCTTACGAGACCCTGGGTGGCTTAGTACGAAGAAAACCCTCGACCATGTGGACTGGGATGTATCATGTGTATGTGTTCTCAAGGTCCACCATGTGATCCTTTGTAGATCTTATGCACACATGATTGATCATGCGATCATGCTGTGTATGCGCATGCACATGAAGGCATAGATACGCATTCCCCAGTGCATGACCACATGGACTATTAGAAGACCCCATTAATGATCATGAGAGTATCTCCAATGTCTTGAGATGTCTATATGAAGTCTTATAAATGGCCTCCTCAATGTAGTGGAACCCCAAGGACACCATGGGAATAAAGACCTACACCGAGAGTATACTCCATGCACCCTTCACCAGGCAGTGGATGCCTTTACCCATGCACAGGGATGTTCTGATAAACAACCCATTTGTATCACCACTGAGCTGACTATAGCACTACAGCTAGAGGAATGCAATCATGTGGGTGGACAAGCATCACACGGATCCTTTGAATAGGGTTACCCTCACACATGTATATAGTCTTGATACTCCTGAGAATTCATGGAAAACCCATTTCCCATATGCACTAAGGAACCCCCTTCCATGCTCTTCGAATTATTATGAAGCCTCTGTGCATGTACAAAGAATCTTCCATGAGCCCATCTCGGGCTCATGCGAATCACATGAATGAAGGCGTATCATGTGAATGTCCCCCTTATTGTACGCAACATCCCATGGAAAGGAACTACCTTTTCCATGAAAACCCTATGGTGTATGCCTTCATCAAGGGTACTCTGGTGCATATGCATCCCAGGAAACATAAGGCATAATCCCTTTGTGTATGTACTTGTGGAACTTGAATGAGTGAACGGCCCTAAGCATACTCGTGATACCCTTCAATGGCCTCGTTATGCCCTTAGAAAAACTTCGAAATGGCTTGTTGATCACAAGAAAAGCCTTTGAAAATTTGATCAGGTCTCATGAAAACCCTTAGACATGTCCACAACGACATGAGACAACCCAAGGATAAGCCAGATTAACATGGAGACACCCCCTTGGGGCATCTGCATTGTCACAAGAAAAACTTTGGACATGCTAGGATGACCTCGCAAAGTAGTCATTGAAATGATGTAATGATCATGTCATCAATCGCAAGCATGTCCATATTGACATATGAAAGCCTGAGTAAAATACCCCATACATGGTTGTCTCACGACATGGAAGTCCCTGGGAATGCCTGGGCAACCCCGTGATACCCTAAGGAAAAACATACATACATGTCCATAATATGCTTGTGTACTCTATACATGACCCATATTGGTCAGGTGAAGCAGCTCCAAAAAATAGAGGAAATACCCTCAATTCCATAGGTACGATATTTCATGCCTCCAGAACTTCTTCATATAAAGATAAGAATATAGGAAAGATAGGGGTGAGTAGGGTTTGTGGTCGTTGAATGGAATGTAAGGCACCCAACGCACCCTCTGCGTGGTCTCACGAGACCATGAGGTATGCCATCCAAGGACTCGTGAATTCCTTCTGATAGTCATTTAGAACTCTCTAAGACCCTTGAACATGTCGACATAATTACATGGAAGTCCTCTTACCTGAAAAAAAAAATTCAACAGTCGGAAATAATCTGATGATGGATGGATGGACTTGCAACTGCTGAAAATCAGGAAGTGCACTTAATGCGGTCTACCAGAGAGAGTAGTGAAACTACATTACACCAGACCCTGCATCAACTCAAGTCTAGACTCGTTCCAGATTCCCTACACAAACTAGAAAGTATGTGGATGGATACACCTATAAACTATATACTTCAACTTGAGGAAAGGTTCGGTGGGTTTTCCACTAGAATTTTGGACCCATGCCGCTACTACACACATCGACGTTCAGAATCCAGGCTTCTGCACATCACCAATTACACAACCATTTGAATTCCCACCAGGTAATACACTAGTGGACTGTTAGATCAGTCATGCACTGGGCATAAATCACTTTGTATGATTGATCAATGCTCATGTGAAGGATTTCTGTAGATACATGCAAAGATCATATCGCATGTCTTCTAGATCATGTGAGGCCCAAAAAAATGACACTGAACTAAGCCAAGGAACTCACAGTATTAGGGAAAAAATTAGTATTCAAAGTGTGAGACTCAAGTGGAAAGCATGATCGTGAAACTCCATATTCTTCATGGCTCTCACTCAAAGATACGTGGTAGTACCAAGTTGCATCACCTGCATCTTGCGAAATCCCTTCGACATCTCATAGGGGATATGTGGAGAACTTCGGGCATATCATGAAAATTATTTTAACCTCCTGTGAGAACCACTTGGATCCCACAAACCGTCTGGGTGCGTCCCCCTGGACTCGCGACATCCTTCATATATATTGTATGACTCATATTATGGTGCCTGCTCGTGTTAGACGAGTCTCGCCAACACATTTGGACATTACAACTCAACTCTCATGGAACCCCCTAAAAAATCACCAGAGACATATGATGTCCCCTAGACATATTATTCTGGTCTTGTGATGTCTCGTGGAGGGTTCATTAAATACATGAGACACCCCTCAGATAATACCACTCTAGCTCCCACGACACCCTCCACATGTTTCAATCCAAGTCATGCAATGAATTCTGGGGATTTCCGGTTGGATCATACGAAATCTACCCGATAAGAAGTCCCTCTTATCATGATATCCTTAGTGTGTAAGCCCCAAACCCAAAAGAACTACAATAACTCTGATTCCCACCATAGTCGGGATATGTAGGATGCCTTTTTAAAGGCCCAAAATCTATATCAAACACCCCAAGGACTTCCCCAATATGTAGGTCTCATAACCATATTCCATGAGGCTCATCATGTACTCCCCCTTGTTTCTTACAATGATTCTAGCTCATATGGGCTTAGCGAGATACAATGAACACCTCATTAGGCACCAGATCCACAATAATCAAGGAAGCCTCAATGTGCAAGCACTAACACAAACTGAACTACGATGAATAGAATTCCTTCCACAACCAGGATACGTAGGATGTATCCTCGAGACTCGAGCTCAAATACATGTTGTATCAGTACCCAAACATTTTATTCTTCACATGGAATTAAACTATGAAAGACAAATGAACAATGTGGGTTTTGATTCCTTTATTAACCACGATATATAGGATGCCTCATAATGGAACAACCCCATCCTTGATATTTTTTCCACCTCCATATATGGGATAATATCCCAAAACACTTGGTCATATGGTTTCAACAAATAATCAAGCACTCATTACTAAAAAATAATGAAGAACCTAATATACATACAGAAGGATTCCTCTAAGAAATCCCTGTTTGTAGCATACAAAAGAGAATTAACCCATTTTCATTTTGTTAGGGTAATCATCCCTACACCGGTATTAGAAATAGATTCACAAACATGTCTTAAATCTGTAAGAGAATCCTATAATAAGAAAAAAATTGACACAACAATGGGTGTGATAATCCCAACCTCTCATCCTCTTGACCAATGAAAGGCCTGAAGAGTCATTGGGCCTGAAAACCCAGATGGACACCGGCCTTTGGAAAGAAGGTTTGTACATAGTTATGGATAAGGGGACCATTGGAAATTTCTAGATGAGATGATACATATGGAGAACCTGATTCATGTGATTGATTGAGGCCTCAAAATATTCCTCAATCTAACCATCGAGGGTAATCCATGCCACGTTCTGTACAAAACCCTAAGAAACAGTTTGCATGAGATTTGAAGGAAACCATATGGGGTTGGTTGTTTGAAACAGATGGTGGTTGTGGTGTGGTTTGGAATAGCTGGAAGGTATTTGGTGAGGTTCAAGGGCCAAAACACAAATTCATGATTTGTTTCCCAAAGCTCACTAAACTGGTCTTATTATACTCCACCATGTATTATAAATTTTCCCAATTGATCTAAACACTCGGTTACTCCATCACATTTCAAGATGGACGAAGGCACACCCTAACTATTATGGAAATTAGCTATTGTGACTAGAATACAGATATGTGTTTTTTCTGGTAGGATGACATGATTTTATACTTCTAAGATATGTGATCTCCCTATTGATGGATTATATTATATAATTTCAAGTCCTCATTGGGATAGGATACTTCATGTATCCCTAAGAATACTTGGTTAGTGAGCTCCTAATCCTTTCTTGGTCCTCCCAAGTGTTCCTTGTGCTTACCAAATCTGACCTATCCTGGTCCTTTCCTAGTGCCAAATAACTAGCCTTCACCATACATAAAAGTACCCAAGAACTCTGAACTCGCCTTTGGAAGTCAAAGCTCCCTTAATACATTAAATTCAATAGTTAATGTTTGTTCCTAGCTGGTAGTATATGTAGTTTCTTCATTACCCTCTAACCCCACTAACATGTTTGTCCCAAGACCATCTCTATTCCAACACCACCAACTATATTCCATCTATATAGTACGTGATCCATTGACCACCTATCCTGGTCAAAATCCAATATCACAAAATCAATAAGAGTATTAGGGGTGACCTCAATCCCATCCACTTACCTAATGGTATGATCTATGTCACTATATTGAATCACATCAACCCCATTCAGATCATGGTGGTTCCTAGACTTGAATTTTTGATCTCGTACCATCTCCTTTGAAAGTACATGATTTGAACTTATAGTCATTCAGGTCATGAGCCTAAGGTGTCTATACAATTCCTCTAACCCACTTCCATCACACTATTTTCATTGAAATGTTGCCCATTTATTTTATAAACACCTTCATGATTCAAGGTATCATCATTGTCATATTCCCCCCAACAACTAAAATTCCAACTACACCACTTTTCCCCTAGTTGGTGTAAGTAGTGATTGGCCTTCTAAAACTATACATGTCATACCTTCCATAAAACCCATCCTGATGTGTATTATTCCTAGTGTAAATCTACCCATTTGTACCAAGTGATCCATGAACCCATACCCCCCATCTAGTATAATCAACCACTGTACCCACCCACCATACACTCAAACATTCAAATGTCTTCATGATAATCTACTAGGATACATGAATTATCCCAAGTATTCCCTAATTTAATATGTCGTGGTACACCCAAGCACTCTCTAACCTATTCAGTGAGCAGCAGTTCAATTCCTGGTGCTTACTAATCAGGTTCTCACTAACCAGACCTAGGAGGACCTAGTTATTGAGCAACATGAAAGGACTAGGATAGCATGGATTTTGTAAGGACAAGGAAGACTTGGGAAGACCAAGAAAATATCAGGTGCTCACGGACCAAGGATTCTTAAAGATACATGAAGTATCTTATCCCAGTGAGTATCTAGGATTCTAGAATATGAAGAAAGGATCCACTCTTCCTGAACTTTCCCCATATTCTGAATCTGATGTTTGTTGAGTGATCTAAAAAAATAACCTATACTTATTCTCAAATATGAGTATTCATTGTGATAGGGAGATTTTGGTTGATTTATGTCACCTCTCACCCCACTATCAATTCCAATACAACATTCCTACCCCAATAAAAACATCATAGGTTTTAGAATCTTACTAAACTATCAATACCAAACTCATTAGGATAGCTAGTTATAGCTCAATAAATAAGTGTGAATGATGAATTCAAAAAGTGAATCTATTTCTCAATGAACATATATAAATTTTTTAATCTTTTAACTTGCACTTTTATTGAGGCCTCCTTGATTTATGAATATCTAAATTTGGTGATCAGAAAGAGTATTTGAATAAGATGAGATGAGAGAGAGAAATAAGTACCACTTCACTTAAAAGTATATGGGGGAGGGAGATCAAAAATATCTTGAGGGGTTACTTTTCATATTTCTGATTTGATCTATCAAGGTTTTTTTTCTAGAGTTAGAGTAGCATTACCATATTTTACCTTGCTCAGTTGCATCCCTAAGTCTAATTCATTCAATTTATTGGGTTGTGGATACATGTACATCTATTTATATAAAACCACAAGTGGGAGAATTTTTAGGTATGTAGGGTTTTGTCCCAGAAGTGGGAATAGCTTGCGCATGAAGGGAATTTTATATTGTAGCACTAGGAATTTGTTCACTTAATCTAAGCTAAACCAGCCATAGGGGCTTTGGAATCTATTCTGTATCCATATTCCATATACAAGGGCCTTAACAGAATAGAGTAGGAGGTCTCATATCACACCCTAAGTTCAGTTCTAGGTTTGATCAATACTCTCGATCAATTATTACATTCTATAGAGTGTAAGATGCAGCATTTGGGAGTAACATTGACCTTCCAATCACCCAATGTACGCTCTCTTTATTCCCGTGATTCCCTAGTGAACCTACTTGGGTAGGTCACTACACTACAATATTTTTATTGGTTGTCACACCTATGGTTTTTTTATGTGATTGATCCTCTAGTTATTAAGGACACTTCTTACTGTAGATGTAAGTGGTGGTGTGGTAAGGTCACTAATCCGGGTTCATGGAGAATACTCTGGATTCGAGATTAGTACTGAGATCTTCCTCTAAAATTAACAATAGAATCAGGTAAAATATAATAAGAAACCATAATTTTATAAATATAGTTTTATTACTAAATAATAGGAATTCCTTGGATGGCATGGGAATATGCGATGTGGTATGTATGCATGCTTAACACATTACTATCAATGGTGAGTCTTTTGAATTCTTAGCTACCTGCTGTTGCTATAGGAAAGTATCTATTTTTTCATGGGTGTAGAGGATCCACTCAGTGGCTCAAACAAATCCAAAATAGAGGAGATAGTGGGAAGAGAGGTGTGATAAAGTGGAATAATGAGTAGAGAAAGACTTTAGAAAACAAGGGGAAGAAAAATAATGAGTTTCATATCTTTCACCCAATCCATCCTAAAAGTGAGGACCAAATTGAATGGAGTTAATGAGATGATTATTTTAAATCAATGGTATTACCTCTATGTATTTGATAAGATGAAATCATATCTACATTTTTCATTCATTTGGTTAAGGATTTTAAATGATTTATTCAATAATGCACTTGGTATGTGCTGAATTTGGGAGAAAATAGGCTTCTAAAGTTTCGAATAAGAAAATATAAAAAAGGGTAGAATTCACATATTACACATCATGAAACCTCATTATATGGCATATATTGGGGTTCCATAGTATCCCAGAGGTCGTGACGTATTTCATGACAATAATACATGTGAAGAATCCACTACATGTTTTTTACTTGAAGATAATCGTCATCAATCCTTTGAACACACTTCCCACTTTGAAGATAAATCTGAAAGGAAGGTACATGTCATGAGTCTAGGATACACGATGTGAGATGAGTCAAATATTAAAATCTCATATGAGATACTCGTGATATATGTATTGATTCAAAATTCTCAGAGAAGTAAATGGATCAGCATTACATGATTTGAATCCCATTACACGTCGTGTAAGTTTACACCTATAAATATAGTAGTTGTGAAGCGTATTTAAGAGATCTTCCAGACCATATAAATTCTTTGTTTTTCATTCCTTTATATTCCCTCAACCCTAAACTCAAATTTCGTAGTACGTTTTCATTATTTTGTTTTAATACAATTATTGTGGATGGTTTTTCATCATCACCTTCATTACTCTATTTATCAACACCTTTGTTCATCACTGGTTATTGACAAACTCGTGTGGCATTCAATATCACTCTCATTTAAATAAATTAGTTAATTGAATTATGATTTTAAATTGATTGATTCTAGTTGCATGCATATCCCATTTAGTGAATCAAAATCATTGAATGTGTGTTAACTATTTAAACTCGATCATTCTCAGCATGTTGAGCATAATGTTAATTCTTTGTTTCCTTGCATTCATTCCTACCATGATTGGATAAACCACCCGGGATAGAGATTGAGAGTTGTAATATATGAATTTAGTAAATTCCTTATTCTCAACTTGGTAATATTTATGGTTAGTAATCAAGATTAATAATATAGGTCAATATGATTAATTAGAGCATCCCCAACAATGGGATATTTAAGTGAAGGACCCTATCCTAGTTGGAGTATATTAGGATATGAAAAATATCCTATAATAATTTCTTCCATAGAAAATAAGATTAATGAATCTAGGTTATCATTATTTCCTAATCAATAAATAGTTACCTCTTATGTAGAACTAGTTGATTTGACCATATTCAACTAGAGACCTCCGCTTTCTTCGCAATGTAGACTTTAGGAACCCACCAAGTTAGAATTAAGATCATTTTTTCTAAAGATACCTAAAATTGATCCTGATACCTATCTTATTCTTGAAGAAAACAATGAACTCTCTAGATTTAGAATTCCCAAAATAAACCAACTTTAAATGACTACTACCTCAAAAATTCCCAATCCATAGGTTTCCAGTTATAGCTTTCTTTCCCTGTGGGATTGACCCTAGAATTTCACTATACTATACCCGAGTAGCAAGTGTTGTTTGTGAAACAAAAAAATTAAAATATGACTAAAACCCACATGAATTAAATGAAACATGCGTGCAAGTCAATTTTTGGCACCGTTTTTTTTGGGACATAAAGTTGTGCTTCGCATAGTCAAACATTTGACAATGACCTGGGATTACCTTTTCCTCACCCCCTTTTTTTCATTCCCTGTTTCAAGATGCCACTGTGTCCTTACTCAAGAGGAATAGTGCATGTACCAAGGTCCTTCGACTCGTTCAAGGAGCCTTTATATACATGAACAATTAGAATTTGATCCGGAGATCAAAATACTATCTTTTGGTACACCGCCAATCAAACATCACTGACCCAAACAATCAAGCAGGACCCAACCCACCTAACCCTCTGAACATGTAAGAAATAATTCTTGGAGAGAACCCTATGCAGCAAGAATGAACCATTATGTATTATGGATTTCCATCAATCCATGGTGACACCCCAAGAATAGTGCAACCTCCTGTCCAAGATTATACTTTTCAAATCAATCCTAGACTCATTCACATGATCTAGAATATGGGTCAATTCAGTGGACTTCAATGTTAAGATCTCTGTGATCACATATCCAACATCATATAAGTTTGTGATACCTTTCACGACTAGGGAGTCTCATTAGATGATATCAAAATCTATGTATTCTCATTCTCTCTATGATAAAGAGCTAAGGATTGGATGAAGAGTCAATATCTCATGTCAATCACAACTTGGGATGATATTTCCAAGAAGTTGCTGTATAAATACTCTCCACCAATCCAGATGTGAAAACTCCAAAACAACATTCAAAAATTCGTCCAGAATGATGGAGAGTATTCATGCGAAGATTGGGATAGATTTAAGGAATTGATGAGGAAGTTCCCATGCTATCAAATGGAAATGTGGATTCAGCTTCAGACTTTCTACAATGGTCTCAAACCAGCCACACTAATAGTTGTCGATGTTACCACTGATAGAGGATTGAAGTTTAAGACACCTTAAGCCCAAAGAACCATTTTAGATGAAATAACATAGAATTACATCCTTTCGAAAAGTGATACTGGACCACCTCGTCATGGTATCCACCAAGTGGATGAGAACACCAGACTAGCATCACAAGTTTAAGTGATCACAAGTAAGATAGAATCATTTAATCTACCTACTACACACCCCTCCTACTCCTATAATGGACATACAATCATTTGATATGTGTGGTGTCCTGCACCTATACTAATATTTCAAGGCCTAAATTGAATAGAAACAACCTCAATATTGTAATTGCATTAATTACAATCAGGAAAATCCACCATTCTAATAGCATAACCAATATTATCAGCAGATGTTGACTCAGCAGCCCCCTCAAAAAACCAAGGCTATTATTAACATCAAAGTGTTCATACACCTTTTTAGAATCAATTACCACCATGATATCCACCTATGAACCTCATTCCAAGAACATAATAGCAAGTGTAGAAACAACCTTTCTCTCAAAGACCACAGCAATAGTTTCAATCAGCTCAACCAAGACCTCTAAAGTAGCCCGCTCCACTCTAGTGTAACGTAGAGAATATCCTGACCACTTTTGTTCAAAAATAAGACCATAAAATAATGACTCAAGATATGGAGATGCAAAACTAATGATATTCTTTACGCAATGTCGAGGTTCAAATGGGACAAATCTTGAAGACTCTCTCTAACAGACTATCATGTACTCTACCTTGTAATATAGAGACATAACCAAGGGAATAATTTGAGGTTGTAGTGATGAGAAGTGGAAATAATCCTGATTTCTAACAACCAGTTGGAAGACATGAAAGACCACCTAAATAACCTAAGAGGAAACCACCAGTGGATGAAGAAAAAGTTTATGGGACTGCACCAGCAACACCTCAAGAGGTATCACCTAATTTAGACACCCAAACATTAGGGAACCCAAAAGAACAATTTTATGTTTCCTCACTACCATACAAGAAATCTCTTACTTTTTTAGAGAGATAAAGACAAGGTAGATAAGAGTAATAGTATAATAAGTTTCTAGATATTTTTAAACAACTTCATATCAACTTACCATTTGTATAATTCATTACTCAATTTCCAAAATATGCCAAATTCCTTAAGAAACAGTTGTACAACAAAAGAAAATTGGAAGATCTTGGTTTCATCTCATTGAATGAAGAAAAAATTTCTATTATTTATTAGAAAATACCACCAAATATGAGATACCTCATAAGTTTTTTAATCATGTGTGCTATTGGAGAATGTAAATTTGGAAGAGCTCTGTGCGATCACGAAGCATGAATTGACCTAATGCCAATAAGTATATTTCGCAAGTTGGGACTCCAAGAGCTCAAAACAAATCGAGTAGCACTAAAACTTATAGACCGATAAATGAAGTATCAAAGAGTAATTCTTGATGTTGTTCTAGTCAAATTTGGAAAATTCATCTTGCCAGCAGACTTCCTAATTCTGGACATTGAAGGAGAAGGTGATGTCCCCATTATTCTCAGAAGACCATTCATATCCACAAGAAAGGATTGAATTGATGTGAATCAAGGATGTATAATATTTCAAGTTAGTGAATAATAGGTGGTATTAAACCTTTTAAAGGTGTTTAAACAATCGTAGGAAGCCGTTGATTTCAACAGTATCTCTCTTACCCAAGAAGGAAGTGAATACATGGTCGTAGAGGAAGATAGTGATAAGTCACTCTTAGATGCAGAAGAAGAGTGTGATGAGGAAGTGAGCTTCAATGAACCTCTTTCAAGGGATACATTTCCACAATTCACACCCCCAATCATTCATCCACCATCAATATAGTTGAAACCTTTACTCAGTGCCCTTAAGTATTCATACATAAGAGCTTCAACCTCATTTCTAGTAATCATCAACTCAAAACTATCTCAGGGAAAAGAAGAAAAATTGGTTGAATTCATGAAGAGACACAAGAAGTCAATTTATTAGGGAGTGGAAGACATCAAAGGAATCAATTCAACTATGTGCACTCACAATATTATACTTGATGAAGATAAGAAACCAAAGCATCAACCTCAAAGGCGGTTCACCCCACCAATTAAAGATGTTGTCAAAAAGGAAGTGTTGAAACTTTTGGATGCTGGAATATTTTTTCAATTTCTAATAGTGAATGGGTGTGAGACCTCTATAAGTAGTTCCCAAGAATGGTGGACTCATAGTGGAGAAGTATAATGAAAATTAATTGATCTCAATATGCACCATCAGTGGATGGAGAGTTTGCGTGGATTACAGAAGCTTAAATGAAACAACAAGGAAAGATCGTTTCCCTTTAACCTTCATGTATCAATTACTTGAAATACTTTCTATACATGAATTATATTATTTCTTGAATGGATATTTAGGATACAATCAGAGTGAAATAGAACCAACAAATTACTTAAAGACCACATTCATAAGACCATTTGGCACCTTCGCCTACATGCACATGTCATTTAAAAAATGTAATTATCATGAAACATTTGAAAGATAAATGATTCATATTTTTCATGATATATTTTAGTAATTACTATAAATATTCGTGGATGATTTCTCAATTTTTGGAAGATCTATTGAAGTCTTCTTAAGAAATATGGAGTTATTCCTACGGCACTGTGCAGAAAAATTCCTAGTCTTGAATTGGGAATTTTTTAATTTTATAGTTCATGGATACATAGTTCTTGGACATAAAATTTTCAAAAAGGCATAGAAGTCGATCTAGACAAGATCAAGGTAGTTAAGGATTTACCAGAACCTTCAATAGTTAAGGGTATAAGAAGCATTATGGTCCATGCTGGATTCTATAGAAGATTTGTAAAATAATTTACAAAAATTTCCCACCCATTGACACACCTATTGTTAAAGGATGTTCCATTGTATTTTACTCAAGAATGTCTCCAATAATTCATCACTTTGAAGAAAAGCCTGATTGTAGCCCTGATAATCATTTCACTTAACTGGGATAAGAAGTTTGAATTGATGTGTGACACCAGTGGCTTTTCTATTAGTGTTGTTTTAAGACTAAGAGTTGGTCGTATATTCTATCGTATCTTCTATGTTATCCACAAATTGAGTGAACTCTAGTAAACTGCACAACTATAGAGAAATAACTCTTAGTCGTTGTGTATTCCTTCTAAAAATTATGTTTCTATCTAGGATTATCAAATGTGATTGTGCATGCTGATCATGTTGCCCTAAGGTATCTAATAAAAAGGAAGGATTCCAAGCCAAGGATAATAAGGTGGATACCCCAACATCAAGAATTTAATATTATGATAAAAGGCACTAATGGCATAGAAAATTTGATTGCTGATCATTTATCCCAACATCCTCTTCCAATCATCACAGATGACGATGATACTGACATGAAAATTGATTTCCTTAATGAATCCTTATTCAACATTAAAGTGAAGCCAGGGTTTTCTAATATTTCCAATTATCTCTCCAGAGGATTTTGGCACCAAGACCTCTCTTATTAATAAGGGAACAGATTTATAGCTGAAGTGAAACATTACTACTGGGATTAATCACTACTATTCAATATTTGTGCCGATGGCTTATTGTGATGTTTCATCCCATAAAAAGAGATCCCAAATGTGATAGAAATGGTTTATATGTCACTAATGGGAGGAAATCATGGACCCAAGAACCCTGTATAATAAATTCTACAAAGTGGACTTTTTTGGCCTACACTACACCAAGACGCAAGGGAAATCTGCCAAAGCTGTGATAGGTACCATCGAATTGGAAACATTGGTAAGAGAAAAAAATTCCTCAACACCCCATCATGGAATTAAAAATCATTGATGTTTGTGGAATTGACATAATGGGACCATTTACCACTTCACATGGAAAATCCTACATTTTGGTTGGTGTTGATTACGTCTCAAATTGGGATGAAGCTGAAGCCATATCCCAAGATAAAAAGAAAGTGGTAATGACCTTTCTAAAAAATAATTTGTTCTCAAGATTTGGATTCCTAATATTACTCATCAATGATTGAGGGAAACATTTCACAATTAAATCAGTTAAAGGATTACATAAAAACTTTGGAATCCGGTATAATACAGGAACTCCTTACCACCCACAAACAAGTGGTAAAGTTGAACTATCAAATAGGTGGATCAAGAAAATCTTGGAGAAGATGGTTAAAAAAAGTAGGAGTGACTGGAGTTTGAAAATGGATGATCCACTATGGGAATACCATACTGCATATAAGACAACCGTAAATAGAGCACCATTCAGAATAGTTTATGGGAAACCATGTCATCATTTAGTTAAACTAGAGCATCACTCGTACTGGAAAATTAAAAAGCTACATTTGGATTCTGAAAAAGCTAAAAAAGATCAGATTCTACAATTGGATGGATTGGATGAAATCAAGAAGGATGCTTATGAAAATGCCAAGATCTGAAAAGAAATAATTGTGAAATGTCATGATCAATGCATTTCATTGAGTATATTTTTCCCAGGGAATGAGGTCCTCTTATTCAATTCCAGATTAAAATTTTTCCCTAGTATATTGAAATCTTGATGGTACAGCCCTTTTGGAGTCATTCAAGTTGTCCCTTATGGGACCATTGAAATTAAAAGGGAGGGTAGACTGCCCTTAAAGTTTAATGGTCAAAGACTGAAAATATTTCAATAACCTTTCTATAAAGTTTGTTTCATTATACTTAAGTTCACTTAATCGTTAATTGATTCAAGCTATCAATGTTAAAGGAAGTGCTAAATGGGAGGAAACCTAAGGTAGGTCATCTTAGACAAGATTAGATTAGGATATCTTTAGGAAAACTCAGTATCTTCCAGGGTTTGTAAGTCATTGTATAAATAAAAATTGAGCTAAAAAAGTCCATAACACAACATGTAACTATGTTACATGACACGTTTCTGCCCAAAAATCCTATAAAGACCTTCATTACATGATGTGAAACATAGTTACATGTTGTGTACCTCCTAAGAAAAGTTTTTTTTAAAAAAAACTAAGGTTGTGAACCCTAGGTACACGCCCCGTGACTGCCTATTTTTCTCACCACCTTCCTCCTTCCACCCAAGACCCCCCCCCCTAACCACTCACCTCCCTCTTCCTTCTTCTCGCTTGGCCCCACTAAACCATTCCCTTATCCATCCAAAAAACTCGCACTATAATTCACCTCATCCCCTCTTTTCTCCCTCAAATGCATCACCTTCGTCGTCCTCATACTCTCTTTTGACCATAAAAACCCCTCCCTCATCACCAACACCTTCCATCTGACTGCAAAACCATACCCACCCCAAACCCCCTCCACCTCCTCTTTCTCGACCACACAAGCCCCTCCCTTTTATGCACCCAAATATCCTCCTTAGGTAATGGAGAGGGATAAAACATTGTATATAGAATCTTTTGAGTCATCTTCAAACCATGATGAGTAGATTCTAGCCAAGTGTCTGTGTGATAATTCACCTCTAGCACCATATACACCTCCTGCAGTAGCCCGTGCTGCACTAGCTTCCCAGGCCGACTCCTCATCCACCTACGAGGAATCACCATGTGATGATAACCTCTACCTTCACCCATTCATGTGCTTCTCTAATCCGAAGAAAACTATAAACCTCACTAGGTTTTAGGCAAAGCCCATGTGAATGATCAAGACCTTATACTTTCATATTCTTGCATTCCTGAACATTAGTGATGCCATCCTCAACATCCTCGAAACACTACATGTATACTGCATCATTGAGGTGTGTGAGAAAAAAACATTGAGCTATTTCTAGAGTTTCTATCTAGTTTTGAGGTGTCCATAGATATCCTACGATCCCGCTTGGGTGGAAAATCACATGAGTTGTTGGTTGTCAGGTTCATTATTGGCCTAGGCATTTGTACAGAGGAGTTTTTTTGTATCCAAGTTATTTTAGACACTTCATCCTGAGACACCCTGATCTAATTTGAGGAACCTTTTGTAGATGATTGTATGTGATCATAAGATACTACATGAACCACAAATCACTAAATCCACCTAGTTGCACAGCCCAATGTTATAGATACTTCAATGATCTTTGACACACACATGGTTTTCACGAGTAGAGTCACATGGGAGCATGATCGAGGTTGATGTGCTCATTTTGGTAGTAGCCATGGGTGGAACAACCATCAACATGGATGCACAGTTCGCCTACTATTACAGGGATCTTGCACAGCGAGTCAAAGGTAATTTGAAGGGTGGATCATTCATCACCCACCTATCCATACACCTCTTAGTTTTCTATACGGATCTTCCCCTAACCTCCCTTGGCCCTATAGAGATCATTGACTTCTTGATGCGGCAAAAGATGAATCTATTGGTGAGGGAAGATGATATCTACCATTAGGCACTAGGTGTTCATGAGGAAACACCAACATCAGAATCTCTAATAATAGTATACCAATAGCTGAACCACCCACCACTTCCCCACCTGCACCTTCCATCCATATCCCCACCCCTACCACTACAGCATCCACTACTTCTCCATCCACTCATCCCACCATTCCAGATCTTTGGGCTATGTAGTTATACATACTGGAGAACCCGTGCCAGATCTCTACCCATCTACGTATGTCTTTCATAGAGATCACTGAATTCACCACCCCTACATCATCCCTTTCTACCACATACCCTCTGACAAATAGCTCCCAAACCACCCACCACCCATCCCAATGTGCCTACAAATATCACTGACCCTACTGCCCAGTAGAAGTACTTAGCTGCGAAGGCCTGATGGGGAAAGGGACTAGCCACTACCACTATCACCAAGGTTCCCTTCATCGATCTAGATGGCAGACCCACTACCCCACTTTTGATCATCACCTCTCCACCACCAACTCTAGCCCATTTTTTCAGCTCTGCGACTTCACCCTCCATCACTGATCCACCTGCCCCTACTGCAGCCGATTCCACTGATTCAGATAAACAACCACCACCACCCCTAGATAGAAAGTGGACATTGGAGGATATTTTTGGTTCTGATGACTGATCATGTCAACCATTTTTCTCTTTTTTTTTGTGGACTTTTAGTGATATGGATGGTTTTTTTCATAGTTTCGTCCGTGTTTTCCATCATTTGGTATTGCTCATTTATATATATGGGAATTTATATTTTATCACTTTTATTTGTCTTGATTTTAATTTCTTTAAAAAATTTAATAGCCATTTATAGTTCCTCTATATCATTTATGGTTGTTGATGGACCTGTACCACCATTTATTCTTCTCCAAAGGGTGACTCAGCACATTTCCGAAATAGAATGGAAAATTCAGGAACTGTCACTAGAAATTCATGAACAAAAATATCATCCATGATCATAGATATCGTTCTTTCCTCATCCAATTCATGCTCACGCTACTCCAGAAGTTGTCAATCTGGTCAAGCGACCCCACAAGCTAGAGTACACTAGCACCAGTAGCTGTAGACGCTAGAGGATACACAGAGCTGATGGAAATCACTACAGGATATTTTGGTCCATCCATATGGATAATGAAATTCTGATAGCACTTTATGGGAGGCAACCCATAGTTATTCACTTTTCTAGATTGATTCCTCATGCTAGAGTCTTTTTTTAATTTTGTGTCCCATTAAAAGATTTATTGTAAAAATATTATACATTTAAATAATATTGGTTACCCATGCTCATCATATTATAAACCTAAATAAATTTATACTTACTCATATTTTATACCTATTAACTAATGGTTTATCTAGTGCAAGAATTGTTTTCTAACCCATTTTCAGGTGACCCGTATTTAGCATCAAAAAAACACAAGTTCCCTCGTGGCATACCAATTTTTACAAGGAGATCTTGATTCCATCTATATTTAATTTTTTGATTACCATTTCATTTTTTAGAATTATTTGCTATAATACACCCATAATAATTCCATGGACATCACGGACACAGTCTCTATCTAAGTGTGGGGTAGTTTTTTTTTATTTTCATTTTTGATACACTTGATTTTTTTTCTTATTCTCATCTGTCTAAGAGACATTTTCCAAATGGAAAGTATGTTTTTAAACCTGAAAAAAATTATACTCATTTGAGTAAAATGAAAAGTTAAGTTGGAAATTGATATAAAACATATTTTGTCTCTATTTATATTTTTAAGATGATTTCAAAGCATTGGTGATTTAATTAAAAATTAAATATTTTTGAAATTAAGATTATTTAACTTTCTACTTCGTTTTATACCCTTATTTATAGTATGTTTCTATTTTTATTATCGTTCCTGAGAGGATAATCAACCTATAATTATATATTCTTTTTTGAGCATATTTCTTGTGTGATACCAAGGATATGTAAACCTATCAGATCTTACATTGAGATTTTATTGAGGTTATTACTGAACAAGTGCAATTTTAAAATTATTGAGATATCATTGTTGAGCCAATTTTTTCTGAGAACCACCATGGTTATTTCCTTCACTAAGCCTATAGTTTCCACAGATTACCTTGTTAGGATGATGCTATTCCAAGCTGATTATCCCTTCCCACCATTCTCTTTGTATGATACATGGTTTTAATATTGAAGAAGTGCGGGGGAGTATTTCAGACAACATGATATGATTCTACTACAAGGATATATGTGGTTACTCACTTGACTATTTGGTTTCGATACATTTATACTTTGTATCATGTCACTTCTATTCTGTTCCTTCTCAAAATATAAAAGAAAAGAAAAATTGACATGGGTTGTGTATTAGGAAAGTAAAAAATAACCATTTCCAAAATGATGAATCCCCTAAAGGATCATAGGAGGTTAGAGGATGGATGTGATATCTAGCTTAAACGTGACATTCAAAAAATATTAATATAAAAAGAAAAAGGTAAGGAACATGATACCCTTATTACACTTACTTGACATATATTTGGATCCAACTTGAGATGACAGTATTGTGGACTTGATTATATTTAAAGATTCATTTTATTACACTTGTCTTGACACTCATTCATTATAATTTATATCTTACCCTCCCTTTTTAGCTTGATTTTCAGTATTTACCCACCTACCCATAGCCTCAAAGTTACTAGAACCCAATTGTTGAAGCCCGCATGATTAATTTTTTACTTTTATTTACAAAGTGTAGATTATAGGACCAATGAAATCCTATAGTTGGGAGAATGTAATTAGGGTATGAGCATAAATCCAATTTCATTTTACCCTAAGTGACGAGAGAAAAATTCATTGTAAGGTAAATTTAAAATGGGTATAGAATTCAAGGAAAATTTCAAGATATTTTAATTAGAAGACTCGAATTTGTTTAAAGAGTTGAGCTGTGAGGCATGGAAAATTTTCTAAACAAGGATGATTCTGGAGACTAACATTTTCTTCTTGCACATAGGTTTATTTTCTTGGACATAATGAATATTTCCTATTTAAAAATTTCTTATCTTTTTGAAATCATTATTGACATATTTCTACTTGAGGATAAGAAATTGTTCAAGTGTGCTGGAATTTGACAAGATGAATTCATATGTACATTTTGGTTTCATTTATTTAAGTATTTTTAATTATTTATTCAATAATTCACTTGGTATGCACTGAATTTTATATAATATAGGCTTTCAAAGTTTCAAAGAATAAAACGATGAAAAAGAGAAGAATTGACCTATTACACATCGTAAAACCTCATTACATAGCATGTAATAGGGTTTCACAACATCCCACAAGTCGTGAAAAAATTTGTGATGATAATACTTGTGAAGATTCTATTTAATTTAGTGACTTGATGATACACATCGTGAACCCTTTCAACGTAATTCCTTCTCTAAAGATAAAGCTGAAAGGAAGGTACACTTTGTGTGTCTCAGATACACGATGTGATAAGAGACAAATCTTTAAATCTAATATGTGATACGTTCTAGATATGCATTGATTTAATATTTGTGGAGAGGTAAAAAATTGGTATTATACGAAATGAATCCCATTAAACATCATGTAAGTTTTATCTTATAAATAAAGAATCTAGGTAACAGATTTGAGAGAGCTTTCAGACTAGAGAAACTCAATTTTTTCATTCCTGTCTCATTCCCTTATATTCCCTCAACCCTAAACATAAATTTTTTAGTTTGTTTTCATTATTCTTTTTAATAAAAGCATCGTGGATTGTTTTTTATCATCACATTCATTCCTTTTTTCATCATCACCTTAATTTATCATTGATAATCAATGAACTCATATGGAATTAATTTTCAATCTCATTTATAGTAAGCAATTAATTGAATTCTAATTTAAATTTCTTGATTATTGTTACATTCCCCTCCCATTTAGTGAATATAAATCATTGAATGTGTTTTAACTATTAAAACTCAATCATTATTAGCATGTTGATCATAATTTTAATTCTTTTTTCCTAGAATTAATTCCAACCATGAGTGGTTAAACCACCCAAGGTAGGGATCGAGAGTAGGTGTATCTGAATTCAATAAATCATTAATTATAAACTTTGTAACATTAAGGGTTAGTAGTTAGGATAAATAATATGTTTCAATCCAATTCATTCAAACATGGGATATTTAAGTGAAATACCCTATCTTGGTTGGAGTAGATTAGGCTATGACCAACTATCTAAAATACTTTATAACTTAGAATCTAATCTTAATGCATCTAGGTTGTCTCTATTTCTCAATAAAGGAATAGTTTCCTCTTATGTAGAACTACATTATTTGAGCATAGTCAACTAGAGACCTCTTTTTTCTTCACAACCTAAACTTTAATAACCCACAAAGTTAGAAATAAGATCATCTTTTCTACAGATACTTGAAATTGACCTCGATCCATCTCTTACTCCTAAAGCAAACCATAAACTCTCTAGATTTAGGATTCCCAAAATAAAACAACTTGAAAGGACTCCTATGCTAAAATTTTTCAATAAAAAGGTTGTCAGTGCCAACTTTGGATCAACCTCAAAATTTTTCTATACTATGCTATAGTTACCAGTGAAGTTTGGGAAACAACACAATTCTAATATAACTATAGCCCATGTGACCTAAATGATGCATGAAGGCGTGTCAATATTTAACTTTATACTATATATAATTTTTTTGTATCTGAACACTAAATTTATTACGTGTATTGAATTATACCCCAATTGAATCGTTTCTTCTTTCCCATTCCCCTTAATATTGTTGCATCATCCAATGTATTTAGTCTTTGAGGTCATTAATGCCTGAATTATTTAGTTTTATGTGTTATCTATGTTTTTTTGAGGTATGATTTAGTTAGTTCTCATGGAGTAGTACCAAGGGTGAGGTTCTTCCTAGAAAGGTGTGTCCTAGTTCAGTTAGTAGGTGGTATTTCCCGAGTCAAATGATATTAATGGAATCACAACACCAATCATAGGTGTTTATTTCAATCGACAACCACAAAAGTGGACTCCATGACCATTCATATGATTCCAAAGCTTTTATCCATTTTATAATATATTGTTTCCATACCCCAATTGATTCAATCCACCCATGATGGCTAAAGTAACTGAACAACACAATTTGGATACCAATTGTTTTCTACTACATCCTAACCAACTTCTTGTTTTTGTCTAAATTAGAGGCCTATTCATGGACTTTGACCATTGTTGACTTTGAGGTTATTTCGAAATGTAATGATCGTAGTTAGGTTGATTGTAAAGAGATGAGACACAATATTCCCTTTCCATTTCTAGGACTGTCTATGGATCAGTTTCATTCTAGTTCCAAAAACATGTCGAGTATCTGGGACAATACTAAAGGGGATGGTTGAGCGAGTGATATTTTTTTGACGATTTCTGGACATTTTCTCAACTTGACCATGAATCTCTTCATATATGATAAAAGCATAACTCAACATGATTCTATCATTTTTGGAATTATAGGTAATAGAAGTAGACCTTCATGACAGGTAATATAAGAATAAAATAAAATCAGATTCTTAATTCAATACATTCATTCTCTATCTCATAGAATTCCTAACCATTCTAATATGGTGAAGGAAAAAATTGATCATATGCAATTGGAGAAGAAATAAATTATTGATTCAAAGAATGATAAAAATTTAATGTATTTATCCTTAACCTGAATTTATTGAAGAAAAAAATATTTACATTTATCATCTTTTCAAAGGTCATTTTCTCTTCTATAATTTGTATTATGGCACTCGGGTAGAATCCTCAGTGATGGAACAAATTTTGGAGTCAATTGTTTTTTCTTTTGAGCAGGGGGTTGTTTGTAGAGTTTAATTAAATGGATTGATGTATTATATTTTATTTAAAAAATTTATAAATATTGTGGTGATTTTTATTATTGGGGAGTTAATATTCTGATATCATTAATCTTTTCAAAACTTTATAATAAATTAACATCCACTTCAAGAGGTTATTATGATCGGAACTCCCAATTGCTTTGGAATTAATCCAATCATTTACTAGGGTTGTAATCATTATCAAATATCATTAATGTAAAGTTAAATATTTCATAAACCCATGTTTATTTGTGGTTCCAATAATCCATGGAATCCACTTGTCACAAATATTTTATTAATCCGTAACATTTTTTAGTTGACATACATGATATTAATTCAAAGTATGTTAAATGAGAAAAAGATCTCTATCACAAAAAATCCAAAATGTATGACTCACCCCAATGAGAGATTTTATATTACATTTGGATGGTTCATAATCTTGTTTGTAATGTTTATGGTTATGAGTTAAAAAGATAACAAAATAATGGGAAAAAAGAGTGGTGTGCTGAACACACACACAAAAATGTGAGGAGAGGTAAAAATGATCTTTAGATTGAATGAGAAAGTGAGAAAAGGGAAGTGTTTTAAAATTTATTTAAACTATTTTAAGAAAATTAATTTTACAAAAAGTGGTTGGATGTTTATAAGATAATATTAATATGAAACATGCATTAAAATTTAAATGAAATTGAAAACAACTTATGCGATTACAATTGAAATTAAGGAAAAACGAACATGAAATAAAAAGAGGGGGAAAGGTATCTCTTGTTGAAACAAGATTATGTAAAGTCATCCTAGTCCCTTGAAAATAATATATTAATTACAAATATACACCTTAAATGTTTAAATTCCAACCCCTTACAATGAGAAGAGGGGGATGTACTTATTGCCCAAGGTAGTGGACTGTTTGCATTCCAAAACTTACCCTCAACTTTCCCACCCAATTTGACCATTTACAAAGCATAATATAAAGAGATATTATTCTGAAAAGTTTTATATAGAGATATTTATATTTCAGCCTCCAAATTTTGTGGACATTGGACCTTTTTATCCAGAGTTATGGTTCTCTTGGTAAAACATATGTTGCTGTCCATTTTTGTGTCAAATTTTTCCTTAGTCTAAATGTGAATCATTTTATGTTATGAATATGCACTAAAATGCGAACCATTTGTTATAAAAAGTTTTAAATTTTTATCTTCTATTTCACATTAAAAAATCACCACATAATTAGAATATTGGAATGGGAGAAAATTCAAGGATTTTGTGCTGATTTTAAATCTCATATAGAATTTGGGGATGGATTTAAAGCATTGGTTAGGCCCCTTTTTGGTATATTTGAGAATTATAATTTTAATAAAGAATTTTCTTGGATATTAAAAAACATATTATGGAGTTTCATAAAATTTTTACTTCTGTATTGGTCCCATAAATTCAATCTTCATGGCTAGTATAGTTTTCTCAACAGATTTGGTAGGCCTTGGTGTGTGATCCATATAACTATTTAGATGGATTAATTGGCCCAAGCACCAGTCTAATGATATGTTTAAAATTGAATCATTAACATTAAAAAATAATGGTCTCATAATTGGGGTTAGTATTTTTCAAATATTTGATAAAAACATAAAATTGCATATTAATTAAACAAATTCAAACGATGATCTTATTATGTTTTTAGGATAAAAACAAGGACATTTAATGAAAATTAATCATTTTTAAGTGATAATTATGTGATGGGAGTAATATTAAATAATGAATTAATATGTAATACCAAATCCATAAAACTTATGATTATTCATTTCCTCATGTACATAAAATATAAAAACATAACAAAATCATTTTTACTCACTAATAAATTTTAAAATTTTGTTTTCATGAATCAGAGGGTTGAGACTAGTTCAATCATCCAAAAATAATTCCACCGAATAAATTTTACAGAATAATGTTCCAAAAATAATTCATGTTTCAATTTCAAAACTAGCAATATAAAATTTGGGCACTTAGAACTCACTCCTCTCAAGATGATAAAAATCTATTTATGGAGGTTCACTAATTCACCAACAAAAAGTGAGAATTATAGAGTCTGTAAGAGATCTCATATTCCATTAACTATCCTAAAGTTAAAGATAATTAAGAGTTATTTTTAGGGTGGTTTTAGAGGATATGGTATAATAGGAATATAATGTCCAAAAGAGAGGAAAATGGGTAAAACACCATCTTGAAAAAATCAATAAACAATTGTTTTTTGAAATGAAACATATAAGGAAATAGAAACATAAATTTACGAGGTAATTAATTTTTGGAGGAAGAAAATAGATAGAAAAAAATTGGAATGGGATGAAATATTGAAATATATAAAAAACCCAAAACATCTCTCAATTAAATAAGAAAAGATGAATCATGTGTTCCTTTTTTCCATTTTTTAATTTTTTTTTTGAAAGTTGAACTTGAAACAAATATCACACTCATGTCCTAACCATTGTTTTAACTCCTCATGAAAATAATTATAATATTTATTACAAGATAAAATGTTGAGTAAGAGTGATTTTTGACCTTCCCAAGACACAACAAATTATTATTATTATTTCCAATTTGTATTGAACACTTCTCAATATAATGTTTACAGGATTTAATAAATATATATACATTTAAAAACTTCACATAATTTAAAACTCTTTCCTAAACTTAAATTTCAATAATTTATTCATTATAAATCCATGTATATGTTGGGTGGTACAAAGTTTGAGGCTTGTAATGTGGATAAAAGAAGGGTTTTTATTGGAATGAAGGGGATTCAAAAAGGTGGATTAATATAAGAATAACGTGAGGGTATTTAGATATTTTGATTATCATATGGTTTAGGAAATTCCTCTATCATATTAGTCTATACTAGGTAGAAAATTTAACTTGAAGGTCAACAAACTCAAGACTCGCAATCTGGGGTGAAAAAACACATAATATGAAAAAATGTCCATATATGACCTTGGAATGAATGATAATGTTGTTACTCATGGTTGGGGAAAAATCATTTTACAAATCAAGAATTCATCATTCAAAAATCATTATTCTTAACATAAAATTATTTATCTAAATTTAAGATTAAAATAAAAAATGATTAAGATTAGAACAAGTCATTAGAATCCCCAAAAAGGTTGGAAACAATATGAAATTTTAATAGTGAGTAATTATGACCCTTTTTTAGTATTTGTTTAGTTTTTTTATTAAAATAATCTCCCAGAACAAAATATAAATAGGGAGAAAGGGGGGTTTATGAAGAAATTGGGGAAAAGTGAGAATGAGAGAGGAAAAAGAAGATAGGGGGATTAAGAAGAGAAAAATAAAGAGTTAAAGGGAAAGAGGTTCCCCTAGTTTTTTATTTTTTGGGTCTCTATATATTGAACCTGTCATTTTACACATATCATTACATGATTTTAAACATATTTAAACATCACATTACAAGCTAAGGATTGTAAAGTCTGCTGTCGTGGAGGATTAGGTACATAATTAAACACCATAAAAACAAATTTTATTTAATATCCGAATTTAGATTATAACTTCCATTGTGCCCAAACATCTACATAGGATAAACTAGGGATAACATGAATAAAGGTGTGATATAGAACTCTCAGTACGTGAATAATCATAAGAATCAAATATTAGCACATGGGATAGAAGGAATGACATAATGATATAAAAAGGCATGGAACATGATTGGACATATGGAATCATAACATATAAAACATGGGATCATATAAACATGTAATCATAGTAATGTTTCAAAAATATAAAACATGACTTTAGCATGATTCAAAGTTCATTTCACATAGATTATCATGATTCAATTCTACCCACCAAGAATGTTTCACATGGAGCATGAGTCATGAATAACCTCCAAGACCATTGCACATAACGTCACCTGAGACTAAACTTTACCCAATTAATTGGAGAGATATCTAGAAAAAACTGTCATAAAATGTTAATTAATATTTTTTCCACATAAATAATCATACATAATAAACCATACATAATCATAAGGGTAACCATGGAAAGAAATGGTTATTATAATCTTGTCATAAAGCATAACCAATGGGCATATGACAAAAGTGTCCATGAAGGAAATTAATTAGATCATTAATGGATAATAATATGGTATAACAGGCATATATCATGATAATTGATGTAAAATTTAAGTGATAACATGTAAGAAAGATTATTTAAGAAACCTTAGAATTAAAACATTTTAGTGCGGTTTAAGGAAAATATCAAAGGTCATTTAAAACAAAAAGGGAATAATATTTTATATAAAACTAGAATTTAAACAATAATGTTTTCATAATAAAATGAGTGTTTTTATAAAAATAGTTATGGCTTAAAATATATTATAGAGTGCACTTGAAATTGGGTAAGAATTTGGGAGTTTTCCGTTAAAACGGGCTTCCTTATCAGGAATAATTGAGAAGGGAACCAATTAAATACATATATAACCCAAAAAGTGAATTATGAATGGATAATTATACATGATTTTACAGAATTTTTAATATTTTCATAAAAATAAAATATAAATTAATTTGGGTGAAAAGATATATAGAGCAACATGAAGGAATAATAGAGGTTTGGGTAGAATCCCTTACCATATGCCTGAAAGTGTTATTCCCTTGATCTTAATGTCCTGGATAATCAAATTAGATAAATTAGTTAATAATTAAATAACCTATTATAAATTTAATTGTTTTATTATAACCTTATTAAGTTCATTCATGGCATTTTTTATGGGTTAGTAGGTTCAATTTCATTTTTTGGAAGCATTTGTTTCCTTGGTTTTCATTATCGGTTTACTTTTATCATGTACAAGTAATCATGTAATATAAGGGTGGTATTCCAGAATTGAGTTATATGTTTTTTTTTTAAACATCCATAATATTAAATGGATAAAAATTTCATTTTGTTATTTTGAGTGATGATGAATCATTATATAAAACTTTAATGATAACTGTTTGGGTTAATTTCCAGTTTTTCAATCACAATGAACTCATTTTGTTTTATAAATTAATATCATGAGTAAAAAATTATTCTAGAAAATTAAATAATAAATATTACATATATAATAATCCTTTTAAATCATAATTTTTTTTTCATAACCATAATTGAAGATGTAAATATAAATTGAAAACTTGTCATCCTTGAATATGATAAATTAAAACATCTCGGATGGTGTTTTCATTTTAAGTATAAAAGGAGGGGGGAGTGATGATGATTAATTATTACATTATAATGAAAAAAAATTATTATATGTTAGTTAATTTAGTTTTCATACATTTTTTATGAGGATAGGTGACGACAAAAAATAAAGTAAAGAAAATTGAAAAGAAATTGAAAAAAACGGAAGAGGGTTTTACCACATGATTCCTTCCTCTTGGGAGCCTTCTTAAAGGATTGGTTTTTGGTTGTTTGTTAACACCAAAAGCTCATGGACATGGTGGAGAGTTTTTTTAATAGTATTGGACATAATATAAACAAGGCTCAAGGCTTGATAGGTGTGAGGAGAAGTGGGGGTGAGGGTGGTATTTATAGTACAGAAGAGGAGGGTTTTTCCATTATTTTAATCTTTATTTTATTATTTTATTCAAGAAAAAAAAATAATGCATATTTTTTAGACTAAATAAATTAATTAGATCATGTGAGTTATAAATAATGTTTCTTACATCCAAGATGACTCAATTAATAGTGTATTTAACATATGATGTATATATACCATAAATTAACATATTTTTACTATTCACCAAAAATTCAAGTATTTTAGAAAAATCCAAAAGATTCATCCTAACCATTATTCAATGTGTAGAATTAAAAAATTAACTCTATTTCTTGAAAATAATTTTCTAATTATTGTAAATTTAATTTTTATTTGAAATCATTATTTACTTGGAAATGACAAATTTTAAAATTAAAACTGCTTTTCTAACACTTTGAAGAATTTATTAAGTTCTCATAAAATTATCCTATAATCATAAGACATCAAAAAAATAATTTATGAATAAACATTAGGAAAATAAATTTTATTTTAAATTATTAAATTATCAATAAAATTGTAATTAAATATTTATGACCTTCAAAAATAACAACACTTAATTAATAATTTTTTAAAATATTTACCTACTTATACTATGATATAATTATTTAATATTAACACTTATAACATGGATACATTTTATTTATACATTCATTGGTGAGGTAACAATTACATTGGCCAGTTTACTATTCATAAGGGTCACATTACTTTTCCAAAGTTCAAGTTACTATTTCATCGATATATGTTCCTTAACTTCTGGAGATACTTATTATTTCACTCAATATTCATTTATAAGGTTTTAATTGTGTTCTATAAGTAATATAATGTGATTATAATATAATAAAAAATTATAATCATGGGATTCCATTGATAAAACATTAGGTCATTACATTCTTCCCCCCTTATAAAATTTCTCCCTCAAAATTTTGTTTTTCATTCTAAGCTGAACATAGGTTTGGGTAATTTTCCTTCATTGCTTCCTCCGGTTCCCATGCTCCCACTTTGTACTTATGCTTTTGACATATTACATTGACCATGTGAGTAGTCTTGTTACATAAAAATTTATATCTACAATTCAATATCTTCACTGGCTTCTCATTGTAAGAAAGATCATTCTCCAAATGTACCACCTCTAAAGATAGTACATGTCAAGAATCTGGTATGTACTTACTTAAGATGAATATGTGGAATACATAATGTACTTTATAAATGGTAGGTGAAAGTGATAGTCAATAGGCCATGACTCTGAAGTGATCAAGAATATCGAAGGGGGCGATGTACCTAGGACATAGCTTTCCTTTCATCCCAAATATCATGACCTTATTTCATAGAGATATTATGAGAAATACCATTTATCCAACTTTGAACTCAAAGTTTCGTTGATGATAGTAGCACTCCATGTAGCCTTACCACATGTTTTATATATATCCATGAATGTTAATCGAGTGAAAATTCCTCTTGAATTGTGATAAAGAGATATGTATTTTTAAGATGATCCACAATAACCCATATAACATTGTTTTCTATGGATGTCCTTATAAGTCTAGTGGAAAAATCCATAATAATGTTCTCCCACTTCCATGTTGGTATGGGTAGTTGTAGCATCATTCCCTTAGAATTTTTCCTTTTAGCATTCACTTGCTGACACACCAGGCACTTTGGTGTATAGTCAATGATCTCCTTCTTCATATTGTCTCACCAATAGTTCTCCAGGAGATCACAATACATCTTTGTTCTCCCTGGGTGAATAGAGAAGGTTGAGTTATACACATCATCTAGAAGCTCATTCTTTATCTCTGGAATAGATGGTACACATAATTATGACCCAAATCTTACAACTCCTTTCTCATCAATCTTGAACTCAGAGTATTTCCCATTTCTAATTGATTCCACCCTTTTTTGAATTTCTACATCTTTTCTTTGATCATCCTTTATTTTATTCATGAGGGATGGTTGATAAATCATTTTAGAAAGGATTTATAATGTTCCTCCATTAATTATTCCCATTTCCATACTCTGAAAATATGAGAATATTGGATCCTTTTCAATTCTCATCATTTATAAAGATACATGATCCTTTCAACTTATAGCATCTACTACATAATTTTCCTTACCAGGATAATAGTGGATTCAATAGTTGTAATCCTTGATGATATCTAACCATCATTGTTGGAACATATTAAGCTCTTTCTATTTTAATATATATTTGAGACTCTTTTGATCAATATATATCTCACACTTCTCTTTATAAAGATAATGTTGTTATATTTCAACGCAATGATAACAGCTTCCAACTCCAGATCATGTTTGGGATTGTTTTTCTCATTAATTTTCTACTACCTTGAGTCATAGACTATCACATTATCATTTTTCATTAGTAAACATCCTAATCCATTTTTTGAAGCATCATTTTACACTATATAGGGTTCATCACTTTTCAGGAGTGTGAGTATCGGCATAGTGATAATACCCTTTTTAGCTTCTTAAATATTTCCTCACATTCTTGAGTCCATACATGTCAGCTTGGTCATTAAGGTCAACAGTTATGAGAAATTATTCACAAATCATCGATAATGCCCATCTAGGCCAAGGAAACTATATATCTCCATTACAAATGTTGTTCTAGACCACTCTTTGATTTCCTTTATCTTGGAATGGTCGGAAAATATCCATTTTCTAGTGATAACATTCCCCAAGAATGATACTTCCTACATATAGAACTCACATTTACTGTAATTTTAATATAGCTTCTCCCTTTTCAAATTTTTCAGCATAGTATTCAAATTCTCCTCATTTTCCTCCTTGTTCTTGGAGTATATCATAATATCATCCATAAAGACTACAAAAAATTTGTCGAGGTAATATCTAAAGTCTAAATTAATTAAATCCATGAAAATTTTTGGAGCATTAGTGAGTCCAAAGGGCATCACTATGAACACATATGTTCAAAACTCATTTGAATGGTAGTCTTGGAAACATCTTCCTTCCTTGCCTTTAATTGATGATATACTGACTGAAGGTCCAACCTCGAGAAATAAATGGCCCCACATATCTAATCAAACAAGTCATCTATCCATGGAAGGGGATGCTTGTTATTTATTATGATTTTATAAATCTCACGATAATAAATGTAGAGGTTTATTTATCCATTCTTCTTCTTAATTAAGAGGACTGGTTCACCCCTTGGTGAAGCACTCAGGCATATAAAACCATTGTCCCAATTTTCATGTAACTTATTCTTCAGCTCTTCCATCTCCATGATGTCCATTATATAAGATTTATTTGATATAGGAATACGTCTAGGAATATTTTCTGGGAGGTTTAGTCTAAAAACATTAACCAGAGATGAGTTATATACTTTGGATACATTAATGGACCCATTTTCTATTCTCATGGATAACTCAGCCTCTATATTTTGAGGTGGTGATTGAATAGTTATACTAAACATTCATGATATGAATGAATGCATAGAACTAGAATAAAATAGTACATTTGATATTCTTGAATGATTAACTGGTGTACTTATCACCAAATCATTTTCAACTCCACCTTAGTAGTAGTGACAACATATGCCTTTCCTTGTTTCTTTAGAGGTTGTTATTGATTACTTCCGACAAACCATGGCTTAGGGAAATTTTTCAAATAATGCCCATGTTCCATGATGTTGAAACAATGAACTACTTTCTATGCATTGATATAAACCTTCCTTTCTTCTTCCACATTAGTGTAATACATCATATCCCTTCAGTAGTTCTTAGCTTGTTGTCACATTCTTCAACATTTCAAGAAATTATTAATTCCTTTTAGATAGATCCCAAGATTATTCTTCCCATATTTTTGAAACGTGGTATATTAGGTCTTTTTTCCATCATGGTATTTATTTACTAAACCACCCATATTAGACTCCATTTTCCACTTTTGTTCATTGGGCCCATGATACCACTAAGAGTCTCTAATATCCATTTCAACCTTAATGGAACAACGTAAAATCTCCTCGCAGCTTTCAAAGTCTCAAATCACCAATGATTTTCATAGAATCATCTTTAGATTTCTAAATAAGTGATCCACCATGTTTTCAGTGCTCATGACAAAGTCATAGGTGTACCTTGCAAGACATGTAAAGTTTGATTCATATGCCCTGATAGACTCATCTTCATTCTTATAAAGTATGAGTAACTCTCTTTTCATCTTTATATGGAGGGTTCGGGGAAAATATTTATTGAAACAAATTTTCATAAATTCCTCACAATCCAAGGAATCAATTTCTTCCCTATAATTCATATTTTTGATCACTTTACACCACTGATCTACTTCCCCATCAAAACTATATACTACCAGAAGAAATTTCTCTTCTTTTGAGAACTGGAGGACATAAAATATCTTTTAAATGGAGTTAATCCATTGTTACATAAGTAGGGTATCATAAGATCCGCTAAACATGTGAGGAATTTTCCATATGAAGGATTCGATGATAACTTGCTCTTTACTTATAAGAGGAGGGTGTTCCACATGATTCATGTTATTATTTATTACTTGAGCCAACTGAGCAAGTACTGTCATGAAGTTTTGAGCACTAATTCCCATCATATTTGGCATATCATTAGGGAAATATCCACATTCCCTATCACATTGATTGTTGGAATGTGTTCTTCTATTTCCCTCCATTAACTACAAAAACAAAGTGTAATTAGGGGGCTTTAATACTTATCTAATAATCATATAAAAGGAAACTTTAATCATAAAAGGATAAACGTGTAAAAGAAATGTATATCCAAACTTTTCATTCCCAAAGATTAAATCTAGGTTATCCATCATCTCTTTACTATTATATATTCTTATGTGGTTTTTTCCCTTAATAATGGTTTGTAATGATCTTATGAATTTACGAAAGCATATCCCTCAGGAGTGTCAACCCAAGTTCAAAGTAAGGCCTGTTTTCATGTACCAGGTTTCCTCGAGTCATGAATGGAACACCTTGTCAGTGTTTTCACTCTTAGTTAAATATGTTCCAGAACAACTTCCAATTGTATTATCCAGAAAAGGATGTATTTTCTCGATAAACCACTTACTCTATACTTACCAAAATTTAGTGATGTATTCTTGTACTTAGTATTATCCATAAGGTTCTTACTAATGTTCACTATTCCTAATCTAAAAAAATAAAAATACCATCTTCTAATACTAACTATAATTACCCTATCCTTTTACACATATCATTAAATGATTTTAAACATATTTAAACACTGTATTACAAGCCAAGGATTGTAAATTCTAGTGTCTTAGAGTATTAGGTACATAATTAAGCACCATAAAAAATAACTTTTATTTAATCTCTACATTTATATCCTAAATTACATTTTTTTAAAACATATTCATAGGATAACCTGGGGATAACAAGAAAAGAGGTATGATCTAGAAATCCCAGTAAGGGAATAATCATAAGAATAAATCTTAGCACATGGGTTAAAATGCATGAAATAATGATTTAAAAAGGAATGGAACATAATTGAACATATAGAATCATAAAATATAAAACATGGGATCATATAAACATGTAATAATAGTAATGTGTAATAAACATAAAACATTAATATAGAATGAGTCAAATCATGTTGCATATATAGTAGCATGAGTCAAGGCTAGCCACCAAGACTGTTGCACATGGAGCCTGATTCAAGGCTACCCGCCAAGATCGTTCCACATAACGTATCATGAGACTAAACATTACCCAATGAATTGGGGATCTATCTGGGTTCACCCATCAAAACATGTTCATGAATATTTTTTCCACATAAATAATCATACATAATAAATCATACATAATCATAAGGGTACCCATGGAAAGAAATAGGTTTCATAATCATGTCATAAAGCATAAACAATTGGAGTATCATAAAAGTTTCCATGAAAGAAATTAATTATATCATGAATTGAAAATAATAATTTATAATAGTAATATATCAATATGAGTTTTGTCCAAATTAATTGATAACAAGTAAAAAATTGTATTTAAGAAACTTTATAATTAAAACATTTAAGTGTGGTTTAAGGAAAATATCAAAGTTCATTTAAAAAAGGGGGAATAATATTTTATAAAAAATTATAAGTTAACATATAAGTTTTTCATAATAAAATTACTGTTTTTATAAAAATAATTATGGATTATAAAAGATTATAGAGTTCACTTGAAATTGGGTAATAATTCGGGAGGTTCTCTTAAAACGGGATTTCTTATCAGGAAGAATTGAGAAGGGAACCACTAAAAACATGTATATACCCAAAAGAGAGTAATGAATTTATCTTTAAAAATCATTTTAAATAATTTATAAGATTTAAATAAAAATAAAAGATAACTTCATTTGGGTAATAATAAATATAGAGCAACCTGAAAGAATAATGGAGGTTCGGGTGGAATCCCTTACCATAAGTTTGGTGGTGTAATTCTGTTGATATTAATGTCATGTATAATAAAATTATATTAATTAGTTAATAATTCCATAACCTGTTATACATTTAATTGATTTATTATAACCTTATTAAGTTTATTCATGTCCTTTTTTAATGGGTTATATGGTTCAATTTCATTGTCTGGAAGCATTTGTTCCCTTGGTTTTCATGATCAGTTTACTTTTATATATGAATGTATAATCATGTAATATGAGGATGGTTGTCCAGAATTTAAGTTATATGTTATTATTGAAAATACCAAATATTAAATGGTTATAAAATTCAGTTGGTTATTTTGAGTGAGGATGAATCATTATATAAAACTTTAATGATAACTATTTTGGTTAATTGGAGGTTTTTTATCACAATGAACTCATTTTGTTTTATAAATTAATATCATGAGTAAAGAATTATTCCAGAACAATAAATTGGATATATGACATATATAATAATTTTTTTCAACCATAAAAGTGGTTTCATGACCATAATTTAAGACAGTAATATAAATTGAAAACTTATCATCCTTGAATGTGATAAATTAACACATCTCAGATGATGATTTCATTTCAAGTATAAAAGGAGGGGGAAGGAGATATGATGATTAATTATTCCATTATCACATCAAAATTAAAATATATGTAAGGTATTTTATTTTTCATAAATTTTGTATGAGGATAGTTGAGGATAAAAAACAATGTAAAGGAACATAAAAAAGAAATTTAAAGAAAACGGAAGAGGGTTTTACATCTTGACTCTTTCCTCTTGAGAGCCTCCTTAAGGGATTGGTTTCTGGTATTTGTTAAGACCAAAATCTCATGGATGTAGGGGAGAGGTTTGGGAAGAGTATTGGGTAGAATATATACCATTTTCAAGGCTTTAGAGGTGTAAGGAGATGAGGGTGAGGGGTGGTATTTATAGTGGATGAGAGGAGGGTTTTTCAATTATTTTAATAATTATTTTATTATTTTATTCAATATAAAAAATAGTGCTGATTATTAATACTAAATACAGTAATTAGATCTTTTGAGTTCTAACCAATGGTTCTTATCTTAGCAATGACTTAATGAATTGTGTATTTTACATATAATGTATATATACTGTAAATTATCGTATTCTATTATTCACTGAAAAAATCAAGTATTTCAAACAAATCCCAAAAATTTACCCTAACAACTTTTTGACATTTATAATTCAAAAATAAACTCCATTTCTTTAAAATAAGTTTCTAAATATGATAAATTTAATTTTTATATAAATCATTATTTACTTGTAAAATACAAATTTTAAAATTAAAACTACTTTTCTAACAGCTTGAAAATTTTATTAAGGTATCATAAAATTATATTATAATCATAAGACATAAAAACAATAATTTATGAATATAATTTATAAAAACACATTTTATTTTTAATAATTAAATTAGAAATAATATTTTAATTAAATATTTATGACTTACAAAAATACAAACACTTGATTAATAACATTTAAAATATTTACTTACTTATACTATGTTATAATTATATCATATTTAAAAATATAATATAAATAAATTTTATTTCTACATTCATTAGTGAGGTTACTATTATATTGGTTAGTTTACTATTCATAAGGGTTACATTACTATTCCAAATCTCAAGTTACCATTTCATCAATATATGTTCCTTAACTTCTAGAGAAACCTTTTATTTCACTCATTATTCCATTATAATGTTTTACTTGTATTATATAATTAAATATTACATGATTATAATATAAAACATAATTATAATAATGGAATTCCATTGATAAAAAACTGGGTCATTACACTCCATCTCTCTCTAATGGTGGATTGGTGGTAGTCTATGTTCTTTTGGGGGCATGTGTCCTCTCTGGTGATGACTTGGAAAATTTACATTACCTAAAAGATAATCAAAAATCAAAAGAATATTATTCATTTAATTAAAAGGTAAAATTAAATTAAAATTTCATAAAAGTAAACAAAAATTTGGGTTGCCTCTCAAAAATCACTGCATTTATTTTGTGTAAAGTTGGACAGTGGAAGTGGACAACCCATAGTCCGATGGTGTCCACCGTATTTTCTCATCTCCAGTGTGTTTCTAGAAAAACTTCTCCTTTGGGTGGCCAGATGGTTCATTGGATAATTTCTTCCCTTCCTTGTTTTTTGGCTTGCAATTTAATGGGGATGGAAATATAATTTGGAGATCCTCCCTTTGGTATTCAACTTGAGAAATGTTGCCTTCCACCGAGGGTTGGTTTTCTATGCTTGGAAGATCATAAATATTCTTCAATTCTAATGGTGAATCTATATGTGGTTTATAAAATATGAAATCATCATATGACATCCTAGTTGTTTTTAACTCATTTTTTTCATCACTTTCCAATGTGCAGTAATTAGGATTAAAGGATACACGAGACTCAATATATTTTTCAAGATCATTTATATCAATGTTGTTTTCCAAATAATGATCAATTTCAACATCTCCAATTATTACTTTATTAATTATGGAAGAAATATCACAACCTTCACTACCATTTAGAAATTATAAGAACTTTGGATCAGAGTTCACATCACATATAATATAATTTTTCAAATCATTGATATGAAATTATTAATGTTGGATAATCTGATTCGAATCTAAAAATTATCATCATAGTTCATTTTCCTCATTATAATCCAAGTTGGAGTACTAGATAGGGGAGGTGATATGGGATTGAAAAGACTTTTCAAGATCCTTTAGATTGTGGGAGTTTAAATTTGAAATTTCAACATCAACTTCTCCATTTATGAATTGGTTAATGAGGATGCATAATTCACAAACTCCACTATCATTGGAACAGGGAGAATATGATGGATCAGGGTTCAATACACTCTCACAGAGACTTTCAAATTCATGGATAGAGAATACAAAGCAATTATCTGATGGGTATCGCATGGATTGAAAAATATTTAAATTGACCAATTGGTCACCAAATTCCATTGACAAGATTCCAGCATAGACATCAATTTTGGTTCTAGATTTCATGAGGAATGGTCTTCCTAGAATTAGTGGATATTGGAAAGAAGTTGTATCACCTTCCATGTCCAGGACCTAAAAAATAGCTGGGAAGATAATATCATTGACTCACACAAGGACATCCTCAATTATTCCCTCCAGAATGGAAGGGAATATATTAGATAACTGGATGAGAACACTCATTGGGTGTAAGGGTTCTGGACCAAGGTTAGAGAATATAGACATGGGAATGATGTTTATCAATGATCCTAGGTCTATGAGTGTATCAAAAAATTTGTAAATCTCTATTTGGCATGGAATGATAAAGGTACCTAGATCTTGACACTTCATGGGTATGGACAGCTTGATTGGAACATTCTCGATTGTCCTAATTTTCCTCTTATGGATACACAATTCTTTAGGAAAATTTTCATACATAGGGATTTTTTTATGGAATATAAAAGTGTAATGTTGACTTCAACATGTCTAAACATGTCAAGAATTTCAGTATTGGGATCAAAGTACATACTTCGATTTCAGAAGAATTGATAAAAAGGAATTGGGATTTTTATAGGGATGGAAGGAGGTGAGAGAGTGGATTCATGTTCCATTTTTGGAATTTTTTTCTTTCCTTTTTCTATATCAAAATTTATAGGTGATTTAGAGGATTCATCATGAGGAATAGAAATTTTATTTCCTAATTTAAGTGAAATTTCCCTTATATTACCCTTGTAGTTGGGAAATTGTTGATATGAGAGTTGGGAATAATTGGATTGTTTCTACAGTTTGAGGTGGGATAAAGGTTGACCAACTTAGGTTTCAATATTTTTTAGTATAGAATGGGTGAAGGTGGTAAGATATTATAAAAAAAATTCCCATGGTTTCTTAGAAGAATAGGAATATCCCACATTGGGATTTACTTGATTTTAGTTCTTGGGAAACTACTTGTATGGGATTGGGAATTGATAAGGATCTCTAGGACAGTGGAAACCAAGAGGATAATGAAGAGGATTTCTCTTTTTAGGTTGAGGGAAAAAATGATAAGGTTGTTGGAAGTTAGCAAAACCTTGACCATATTGGAATTGGTATGGATTTTGAGGAGGGAACTAAGGGGGATGAGAGACGAGATTACCATATCACAATATAGGGTTATAGGTTAATGAAAAGGGATTATACTAGGGTGGGGGAGTTTCTAATGAATTGAACTGATTGTTGAGGGATGGTGTTCTGATGAACATGTGTTGTGTTTAGATCCATCAAACCATAATAGTTTGGGGGATCATCATTTATCTATGGACATGTGTCAGTTAGGTGAGTTGGTGAACTATCAATTCAACAATTGATGATAGGTCCAGGTAATAGATATTGTGGTGAATATGAGTTTGGGGCTTTGGAAGCCACCGAAAGTTATCTCACAAGGCTTAAAATTTCACTCATCCACTTATTAATCTTGTTAGGCTCTATGGATTGATTCTCTTCGACTTGTTGGACTTTGCATATGATCGAGTATTGAATTGTTGTGTGTTTGTAGCCATGTTTCCTATGGGATACCATGAAGCTACAAGATTTTTTTCCACAATATCACCACCACTTATAGCATCAATGAGTGTTTGCTCCATATCCAATAAACCCTCATAGAAGTATTGGATTAATATTTTTTCAATGATTTTGTGGCGGGGAAAAGTTTCCAAAATATTTTTAAACCTCTCTTAGTACTCAAAGAGTGATTCATTGGGGAATTGATGGATACCAATTATTTATTTTCATATTGAACCGGTTTGACAAGTTGGGAAGAATTTCTATAAAAAGAGTCACCTCATGTCATTCCTTGTGGTTATGGAACTAGGAGGGAGGGAGTAGATCCATGAATTGGAAGTGTTAGATAGGTTGAAAAAGGAATGCATGAAGTTTGATTTTTTTCTTCAGAAACTCCTTTAGGATTCTTGTTCGATCGCACCACTTCAAACTCTTTGAGGTGTATATATAACGCCCCAACCCCATTTACCTAGAGTCGGTGCATTATTACATAACATTGGCATGATTACAAAAGGTCAAGTCTCAAAAGACCGATTAGTTTAGTAGCCTTGGAAACACTAGATACTTTCATAAATGTTACATTACATCATAAAGTGAAAGACTACAATAACATAGTATCCATAGTCCACACTCATATCCCCTTCATACTATCCCTACAGGTCAGTCATAAAATATTTCTTCACATCCTGGGAAAAATAAAACATAGAAAGGGGTGAGCTCAAATGCTCATTAAGGATAACAATATAGCAGAAACTTTCATAAATAGACATAAACATTTAAGGCAATGTATAACTAAAACAAAAGCCTTTTAAACTTGAACTTCAGTATAATATGGCAATAATAAAATAAAATAATGTCATTTACTTATTCAAATGGATATTCTACTAGTCAAATAATCACATGTAATATCAATTACCACTTTCATATTGATGGAATGTATAATGCCCAACTATCATAACCACATAGTCAAGGCCTTGTACTAAGACTACAAATAAGATTTTATCAATGCCTAGTGCCAAGACACTAGTTTGTCCCATGAGACCTACTGATGCACCGAGGAGCTATAGAGGGCTCCATCCATCACTTACTAAGTCCAATTAAATCCTTATATGAAAAGGTTTAAAAATATCATAAACAATTCCCAAGAACCATAACATAATCGTATCACATAAAAAATGCATAAAAGAAACATAACATTTCCACATTTCAATCACAAGACATCAATACAACACATTTATATAATAAAAACATTATCAAAACCATTTTAAATACCACAATAAATGAAAATTAAAACATGGTATTTATTTTTATTTTAAAAAAAGTTATGGCTGGTAGAGGAAGTCGAAACTCAAATAATGGTCACGGTGGCAGTGAAGTCTTTGCCGCCGCATACGTACGAAAAAACATTCATTTTGTCTTTTAGTAAAAATGCTTCGTACAAAAATATTACTTTTGAATAAAAGTAAAATTCAAAGGGGTTTATACACTGTATAAAATAAATTTGTGTATAAAACAAAATATTCCTCAATGAAAGGAGATTGAGACGAAGTCCCTCACCTTGTGTCCGACTTAACTCGATCGTTCTTTAATCTCTTAAATAATAAACTAGAGTTAGTTTCTACTTTCTTAAGAACATTTTTCAAGTTCATTATTCACTTTATATCACTTATTACCATGTTATTAACATTATGTAATTATTTATGTTAATAACGGTCATTTTGTCGATCTTTGGTACTTGAGTCAAAAATAAGCTTCTTATAATTACAAGTTGTTCATGTGGTAAAATATCCACTATATCCAGAATTATATTCATGATATAGATATCATATATATCATATATATCCATTATATACATGCATTTATAATATTACATAACATTTAGAGGTAAGAAATGAAGCACCGTTCATGGAGACGGTAAGTCGTACGTACGCATGAACGCTACTTTCATTTCTATTTCATATTTAATGGAATGAAATCATAATGATATAAAGGTATATTATAATTTTAGTATAATATCATATATAATATCATTAACTTCATCCTTTATACATCCCACATATGGCATTAATGATTCAAATCACTTTGAGGGGGCGGTAGTCCGCACTTCCTAAAATAATGATATCACGTTTACCCATAATGGAAACCACAAAGGTATGCCATAAATAAAAAATACAGAAGCATAAGTAAAAAATATACATAATATATATCATATATAAATATATTTACATCTTAATGTACACCATTAAAGGTGTTAAAAGAAGATTTAATAATCATCGTTTCGTGAGGTAGTAATTCACCACTCACAGAAACAGTATGTTCTTTAACCATTAGAAGGAGGTGTGTGTAAGTGTAAATCAAATAATTATCATAAAAAAATCCTAGTATATTGAAGATTCTGTTGTTTTTACAAAAGAGTGGAATAAAAATAGTTTAGTGGGTTGGAGAAGCAAAATAAAACAAAACAACATAAGAGAAACCATTACCTTTAAATCGGGTAACCCCCCTTGGTTTGAACCAAAATGGATTATTGAAGAGAATTATGCCTAAGGTAAGGATTTTATGATGAAGAGAAATATTTAAAGAGATAAAATGAGCAGATTTTGTCTGAGCCAATGGCTTGAGAGGTGTGGGTAAGGTGGTAGAGGTGGGGGCATTTTATAAGAGGGAGGAGGGTCACTCTTGGAAAGTCATGAAATGTTACTTTATTATAAAATGAGTTTCGGATTTTAAAGGTCCTAAAATGATATATTTCTAGGATAAGGTGATAAGGTTTCGAAATCCACCCATCCAATAGGTTTTTGACAAGTTTAAGTCTTAGATTTTACATTATCTTTTAATTTTATTTAAATCATTCATTAATGAGGTAATCACTACATCATCATGGTGTCATAAAAAATTGATTTATTTAATTTCTAAAAATTATAAAAAATTACCATGATGTAGGAAATCTTTTATTCTTTCCAATGATTATTTATAGTCTAAGATATCGTTTACATAGATAAAAATAAAATTGTTTTACTTGGGTGATACATACTTTTGTTATATTTTCCTTTCTTTACAAAATAAAAAGAAAAAATGCCACTATCACACAAAAGTGATTCCATGGGGTCCCAAAGTTTGGCACAAGGAATCTCATGGTCTTCCATGACCCAACCAATAGAATTAGGACACATTTTGGGGTCATTGTATATTATTATGATATTATTTCATTACCCTTAACTACCTTAATCATGACAATTAAAGATAATTGTCGTCGTTACTATTCATAGTGTCCAAAAACAAAAGAGTCTTAATTACATAATTTGGAACTTCTGATTCAAAATATGGAATCCATTTTACAAAATTCTAAACACATAAATTGTAGTAATTAATTTAAAAATTATTCCCGTTGTCAAAACAAATAGCGTGTTTTTAAGAAACAATATCTATCAAAAGATTGACAATGGTTTGTGTCCAATTTCAAAGTGAAATTAATTCTAATAAGCACCATTGGAATAAATGGTAAAAATATATTCTAAATATAATTTAAAACTCCTCAATAGTATAATTTATCACTATAAATTATTTTTATTAACAAAGTTGTTTTTAAGTATTTTTTTACAATTCATCGAAAATTGGAAGTTTTCAGAAAAATACCAAAAATTTCAAAATAGGCTAATTTTGATATTCCGAATCCAAAAATGAATTCCATTTTGAAATATAAAATTTATATAATTCAAAAAGTGGTTATTAATATTCCTAATGGCTACTTTGATTGCTCGCGGTGTTTTAAAATCTTGAACTTGCGTACAATGCAAGTTATTGCATTATTGAAAGAGAAGCGTTTCATGGAAGCTTAGGGTGTTATGGTAGATGTATATCCTCACCGAATAGCCAATGAAAATGAGTTATAAGATGAATCAAACTTGATTTGAGTTCAAAATATTCCTCAACATTTTAGGGGTTTGAATTCAATATTAGTGAGAGAGAGTTATTTTAGTGTTTTTCCCTGGGATTGGAAAAATCTAGTTCAATTGGATAAGCAATGAATTAGTATTTTATGATTTTACTATCCCTAATGTTCCTACTAAGTCAGTGAAGAGTTGATCGATTTCATGGTCAAAAAAAATTAATGGATTATTTGGGAGGCTATAAGGAATTTAAAGAATCTTTATAAAGGATAAGGAAGGTGTGTTTTTTTCTGTTTTTTTTTTCATGTATGATTTTTATGAGAAGGAGGGTTTTTCTTTTTGTTTTTTTATATGTTGTTTTGGGTTATTATTTTTTTTGTTGAAAAAATAAAAAAAACTATTGACTATAAATTGTAACATCCCAAGAAATGGTTCTATTAGAAGCATTAATAATTATTTACTATCAACCGTTGAAAGGTTTTGTGCTCTTATGTAATGTGTATAGTGGCACTCGAGTTGAATCCTTGACAATGGTGTAAATTTTTTAGTCAATTGTTTCTGATTTTTATTTTGTGTGGGGGGGTTAAAAGATTAATGAAATTGATTGAAGGGTGATGTTTGATTTAATAAATTGAAAAAATTTTGGGTGATTTCATTATTTAAAAGTTAATCTGGTGATATACTTGAGATTTGCAAAACTTTTTAGTAAATTAACATCCACTTCATGATGTGATTTCAGCCAGAACTCCCAATTGTTTTGGCATTAATCGAATCCTTAACTAGAGTTCTAATCATTATCAAATATCATTGATGTAAAGTTGAATATTTCATGAACCCATTTTTATTTTTGGTTCCAATAGTCCATGGAATCCACATGTCAAAAATATGTCCTTAATCGATAACATGTTTTAATTTACATATATGATATTAATTCAAAGAATCATAAATTATAGAAAGATATCAATCACTTAACATCCAAAAATTATGACTCACCCCAATGAGAGATTAACTTGTCCATTTGGGTGGTTAAAAATTTGGATATAATGTCTATGGTGATGAGTTAAAAATATAATAAAAATAACAGGACAAGAAAATAGTGGGGCACCGAACACACAAATGAAATGTGAGGAGAGGTAAAGACATGCTTTCTATTGAATGAGAAAGTGATAAAAGTGATGAATTTTCAAATTTATTTAAACTTCTTCAATAAAATCAATATTAAAGAATAATGGTTGGATTTTTATAATAAAATATTAATAATAAACATGAATTAAAATTCAAGTTCAATTGAAAACAATTTATGAAATTACAATTTAAAATAAGGGAAAAAAATATGAAATGAAAATTGGGGGAGTTGTATCTATGGTTAAAAATAGATTATGAAATGTTCTCCCATGACCTTGGAAAGTATCTATTCATGCCAAATATCCTTTTTAAGTTCTGAAATTCCAACAACTTGAAATGATAAGAGGGTGATGTATTTATATCCCAAGGTGGTGGACTGTTTTCATTCCAAAATAGACCCTCAACTTTCCTAAAAAAAATTACCATTAATAAAGAAAAGTATATAGTTATTTTCTTCTTAAAATTTTAAGATTCATATGTGGAACATTAACCTTCCAAATTTGGAGGTCATTTTTATTTGTTTCCAATGTTATGGTTGTTTTGGTAAACCATGTGCTACAATCCATTTTTGTGTTGAATTTTTCATTGGTCTAAATGTGAATGCATTTTATGCTGGGAATATTCCCTAAAATATGAACCATTTATTCTAAAAATTTAGGTGAATTTATATTTTATTTCTTAGTAAAAAATTGTAGATCAATTAGACAATTGGATTGGGGGAAAAGCCAAGGATTTTGTGTGGCTTTTCAAACCTAGACAGAATTGTGGGATGGAATACAAAGCATCAGTTGAGTCCCTTGTTTGTGTATTTAGGCCTTAAATTTTTAATCCGAGATGTTCGTGGATATTAAAGAAATTATTATATAGTTTCATCAAATTTGGGCTTCTTTATTTAGCCTAAAAATTATATCTTCATTGATGGTCCAGTTTTATCAATAGATTTGGAGGGCCTTCTTATGTGGTCCATATAACCTTTTATATGACCGAGTGGTCCAAATATCAAGTCTAATTATATGTTGGATTTTGAACTAGTAACACTAAAAAATAACAATCTCATAATTTGGATTAGTATTGTTAAATATATGATAAAAATATTATATTTATTTTAATTAAACGAATTCAAACAATGCTCTTATTATGTGTTTATTATCAAAAAAACATTGAATGGAAGTTAATCATTTTTAAGTGAAATTTATGTGATCAGAGTAATGTAAAATCATGAATGAATATGTAATATCATATATATACCTATAAATAAAGGAATACCTACTATAGAATAAGAATACCAAAAAAATATTTAGGTCCCATATCCTGAGTATATTAATAATATAAAATGTATAAGAATATCAAAACTCTAATCTCTTAGTAATCATATCATAGATATTGATTCTATATTCATTAATAGACCACTTTTCTTTCCCTAGTTTGTGAAATTTAGTAAGGGGATCGAGATCTAGATTTAATAGAAAATGAGTTCTCATTCTGATTGATTTCTTTGGTCAGGGCTGTTAGTAGGTAGTTTCGATTCTAGATCCACATATATCACATTTCACAACAAAACTGATTACTTCTAACAGACATTCCTCTTTTTACTTCTGAATATCACACAAGATTCCTTCCCTTACTTAAAGAAACACCGGGGAAACTAAATGGGCGAGACTTTCAGACAAATGAAAGTATTAGTGGAACTCCTAAAGGCCCATATGTGTAATAAATAGCAGTCACTCCTCCCTTTGATCTTTATTTTCATGATTGATGAAATAAAATTGTAAGGAGATATTCGAGTAAAGTAATGATAGAAAAAAAAATCCTAGATTTTTCTACCTAATCATGTAACAACTATACTTAAAACAACTTTTTGAAAAGAACCCATCCATATATGGATTCTCATGGGAAAAGAGGTTACATATTGTTCAAATAGAAACTAAAAAAGGCTAATGGAATTAAGGATAATTGACTTTATTTATTCTCAATTAGGTCTCAAAAATTACATCTCAAGTAGATTATAGTTCTCTCTTTTCTCTTATAGTATTTCTAAGTTATATTAATATTTTTCTTTCTCCTAAGGGAATTGAAAGACTCTCCCATACTCTTATGAATCAAAGATGTTCTTGTATCATCTTAAAACAAACAAAATGGTAGAGATAAGGGTTCTAGGTACATTCCTAGTTGATATTAAATGTGGTAAGGACAATGATTCTTCACGAGTGCACATCAGAAAAAAATTCCAAGAAGAGTAGTGTGAAATAGTTTTTTTATTGCGGGAAAGGGGAAATATATTATAAAATTCAATAACTAGTTCAAACTATAAATAGATATATATATATATAATTGAAAAGGTCAAATAATTTATATGATATAATAATTATTATATCTTATTGAATAATATGAATGAAGGTTCCTACTTCTTGGCCTCCTATCTCTCACTTTTAGAAAATTCCTTATAAAAAACATTGAATCAAGAGAAGACCAATATAGATGATACTAATGTGGAAAGGTAACTCTTGTTCATGATCAAGAGTTATAGTTGGTAAACATCCTCTACTCACTTAAATCATAGGCTATATCACTAAATACATTTCATAAGAATGAAAACATGTTATTCCATATCCCCTATTGTCACCTAAGTTGATTTATCCTTTCATTCCTAGTTGCACAACCAAAAACACATTGCCTAACTCTCATCCTCATTGTTTCTAGAATCCTTTCATGAGTGACCTTCACTTAAGTGAAAGCATATACTCAAGTTGGTTTATTACATCACTAATGTCAAGTACTCCCACCTCATCCATCCTGTCACATTTGGTTTTTTTTATTCTTCCCACTTCGATCAATCATTAAATTACTACTGATGGATTTGATCGAGAAGGTTCAATAGAAGAAGGTAAATTAATGTATGTGGGTTTTTCTTAGTGATTATAACTTGATAGTTATCCTCTATATATATATAAAACTAGACACTCGTTATTGTAGCAAGGGTGAGTCTTGTGAGATTCTAGGTGTGAATCAATCTTCTAAATTCTTCTATATATATGTCAAGAACCCCCAAAGTGGAAAAATATCAAATATAAAAGGGTCCATGGTTTCTGGACAACATTGGACTCTCCTAATAGTTTTTATCCTTAAAATGGCTCAGGATTGAAGCTTGTGCTTCAAGAAAACCTACATAGATGGGAAAAAGAGGAACAAATAAGGAACCAATATGAGTATTGATTCCCCATTATTGATTGTCCTATGCAACCCAACCTTATTTCATGGAAGATATTTTTTAATTCTCACCTTTGGGCTTTGAAACTTGGGATAGGACTAGTTGACTCAATCAAGTAGGAATGATCGGTATAACTACTCAACTATATGAATGATAAAATATTTCCATAAACCTCAATAGCCTATATGGTATGATTTCGAATTGCAACATGACCGACACTTCTACTTCTCTATTATCCTTTTTTATCCCAATTTGTGAGTCGAGATAAGGCTGTTGACCTTCATTATAACCACAAACTGAAGTGATAAGATCCACTGGCTTTCTTTGACCTACCTTTGAGGGTATCTCAACTGTATGAATATGAATACAGTGTAATCTATTCACATTCAGTAGTAGTCATCCTTATTAGCTTTGGTCTGGTCTCTATTTAATTCTATATGCAATTCATATGCCTTATTTACCTTGATCTTTGTATGTGAAACTAAGAAAATCAACCATAAACTAGAGCATATGAGGGAAGAAAATGACCAACTCCTTTATCTAGTGGTCTGAGAGAGATTATCTTTCATTAACAGATATGGTATAGGTTTGACATTTCTTTGAGTATTATTAAGCATGATCAAATGGGATCAAATGATACCTTTTAATCAGATAAGTACTTTATTTATATTCATCCACTATAGGGATAGAAGAATATCACTGATAAGGTGCTCTACTCTAATAGTGTTGATCTTGTATAATTTACTTTCATCCAAAATTTCATCGATATTGGATTGGTTTTGAGATCTATTCAAGTGGATATCACTCTCAATAGTTTTCTTTCTTGACATAAAGAAGATATGTGAGTTACTTAAGGGTCATTTATATTTTGACATGTATGGGATTCTAGGATCCCTACCTCCAACATCACTTATTTTTCCTTGCCTCTATCTTTATCTAAGTGAATTTCTTCTTCTTTTCATATTTCAACAAGTAAAGTCATATTTTTGAAATAGAAAAATAATAAGAGATTGAATTATACTGCTAAGATAATCAGTATATCCAACTTGACTCTATTATGTTTCCAATAAGAATTTCTATCCTTTAGATTCTTGATGTTGACACTTTCCAGGTATGAGGTGAATGTCACTAGGATTAGAGAGGAAGGATGAGAAAGAATGGAAGTAGGAGACGGTAAGGATTTCAAGTTCATTCATCCTATCCAACCAATCCCAAACTAGGTTCATTATAATATAGGCAGTAGGTCCCTTATTCACATCTGATATTTCTGTGGAAGAAATGAGCATATGTAAAGGTATTCCAAATATATACCGATAAAGATATTTGGATTCTATGAAATTATGGATGATCTTAATAGAAATGATGATATTTTTGGATTCTATTTATCTTTATTTTTATGTTTGGTATTGAATATGATGTTTTTAAGTGATATCTTGATCTCTAGTATCACTATAAATAACAAATAACCTACCTAATAGAACAGAATGTAATGTTGAACAACCTCATCTAAAATATCTTCATGTCCAATGTGGGAAAAGAACAACTTCATCCATTGTGTTTCGAGACACTCAATTGATTCAATAAATCCCTATCTAGTAGAAGTGTATATAGACTATTGTGGATTGGGTAAATCCTATACCACCATCGATCACATAATATAGTCTAATTTATTTCTAGTTTCATCATTTCATTGTACGCATTTCTAAGAAAAATTCCAATAGATGACCTTATTGATCAAGGACCAGAGCCCATTGACTATGTAGTAGATAGATCATTAGAGGATAATAGAGGTAGGAAAATAAAAAGCTACATATGCAATTTTTAACCTAATAGCCTGATGGGAATAGACAGTACCATATGTTAGTTCCAAATCAAGATATTAAAGCACCAGGTATAATGGGACAAAAACTATAATAGAGGGACCCTCCCATTCAAAGGGTATCTTTGTTTCCAATAAATAAAGTGACAACTCAGGAATGGAATGACCAATCATAAAAAACACATGAGTATGGTTCTAATTATGATGGAATCTATAATTTCTTCTTATTGAGAGTAATAATAATAATAATAATAGCCTTTTCCCCTTACTACTAGCTTAGTATATTTGATTCCTCCCCCTTACATAGGTAGAAATGGATACCCAACCCACTCATTTAGACACCAAAGAACTAATTATTGACTAAAATTTCATCTAGCCATGCCAATTTAGGAAATACATTCTTTATATCCACTCCCAATAGTCTTGATTCCTTTAGAGGTCTTTCATGGTCACCTTACTAAATGGGTGATTTCCATTCTCTTTATCGATGAATAAGGGAGTCTTGTAGAAGAAGAAAAATTAGATTAATGAAAATTATACATTGACATTTGAAGGATATTTGACTATGTCTCATCCATACTTGGTTTTAGTTGTGAACTCTCCATAGATTAAAAAAAACTCTAGAGAACCTTCATTGCTTTAGTGTCTTCATCGTTAAGGGAACACATCCTTATTTTGTACTTCATAATTGGGCCCAATGGTCTCAATTATGTTTTCCATGACCAAAAAGGGTTCAAAATACGTATTTTGACCAAGAACCATATCACTAATCTTGTAATATGGTTGTAGCTATCTGAAAATCCAATTAGGAGAAGTCAGAGACTTAAATAGATCTGAGGTTGGGGCAGGTGTGTGGGTAAGAGAATAGGTATAGTTAGTAATTATTGGACTAGAGTTTGTGTTTCTTGTAAAATTACTATGACCAATGGGAGTTTGAAAGAGTAAAATCTATATTTATGATACTAAGTCCATTATAGGAAATCAATTGATTGTCTATGAGAGTGATCAATTGATTTTAAACCAAAGAATCTATCAAGAGTGAGTAATTTAGGGTTAGTCATAGGTACTCCATCCACGGGCACCTTGGAGGGTGAATAAGCCAGTCCTTGTCTAAGAGAGAATGTAAAAGACAAATTCTAGTTATAGGTTGGAGGTCCTCTGAGCATACAAGATAAATTTCTTCCACTGTAATGGCTATTAGAAGAGGTTTTATTAGTATCATGCGAGATAATGGAGTTTTATAGCCTATAATATAAGGTATGAAATTATAAAAAGATGATTGAGAAATTCTATGTGAATTGAAAGGGTTGGAATCACATCCTGAAGCAAAGGACCCACCCATAAAAATAGAAATTCTTAGGGTAAGGAATGAAAAAATGGATTATATATGCATAAGATTCAACATATGTCTTATTTAAATAATCAATCATTTTCAATATATCATTCTAGTTCAATAGTGGAGACATATAGAATTACTACAACACCTATAGTTTAAAGAAGACAACCCTTGATAAACCAATGAATTCTCAACCATATATTTTTGAAGTAATATTTGATAAATACCCATTTCTTTTTTTGATATCTTATTTAGCTTAATCCAATTAGGTGTTGATAGCTTGTATGGTATGGTACTGGGAATGGGTAGTGATGTGGGAAAGATACAATGTTTCAGGGGGAGTTAGGGGAATGGGTTGGTTCATAATTTTCCATGGAATTGGAAGAAATGTGTTAGTAGGTAGGAAATATCAAAAAAAAAGCCAAATATAATGGAATTTTGTATTTTCTGGACAAGACAAATGGATTTTAAAACTCTATATTTCCTCTTTGGTGATCTATTGGGACTTATTAAAACATGCTTTTCAGTTTCAATTCATATGTAAATATCAACCCTATGCGATCAAATTCTTTGAGGGAACTATCAACTATATAATGTTTTTCTAATGATGCATGCTATAGTCATGATATTTTTCATGGTGATGTTGGATATGAAATTTGGTTTTGGAAATTTAATTATTCTAATTACGATTGGATCCCTTGATATTTATTTTCCATGCTTAAATAATATATTATTCTGGTTGTTTCATCTGAGTATGTTTCTCTTATTGTGCTAAGCAGTAGTGGAATGGGGTGGCAGAACTGGTTGGATGGTCTATCTATCCCTAAGTGGGATCATCATCCATTCCAAAGGCACTATCAATTTAGTAATTTCTAGTTTTCATCTTAGTGGGTCATCTTCCATTTTAGGTGAGATCAATTTTTTTCAAGGATATCAATCATGTGTGTCCCTAGAATGATGATGAATAGATCACCCCTATTTGCGTGGTCCGTTCCTATGACTGCATGACTGATAGTGTTGGATCTTCCTATACTTCCTGGGAGATCACAATGTTAATAGTGAATGAAAACTTCAACTCAATTTTTTCTGATTTAATGGTTGTAGATACCACATTTTATATCAGCATCTCTTTTGGTTCTTCAATTTAAAATTCCCCTTTTCATATTCAAATATTAATATGCATTTCACTATATTTTGGGACTATATGCTTAATAGTACTCGTACTATGTTCATAAGTATTTTTCTAGTAAAACCCTTATGTAGTCAAAATGGAGTATATAAGACACAATTATCAGGTAACCAATGACGTTGTTTCACTTTAATAAGTGATCGGTTCACGAACGAAATGGTCTGATGGGGAATTGATAATATATAATTTTTATCTTGTGAAGTAGATACCATAGTTAAGTGATTTCACATCAGGTTTTCCATTTTTTCTCTCTAAGGATCATTTTTGGCCCAATAAGTTGATTACAATGGGTCAAATGGTGTTCAATCATTGATTTTGGGTACAAGGAATTTGAATGATCTCCAATGAATTTTGTTCCTGGAGTATGAAATCACCATTGTCTTTTATATCCATAATTCTTGGACTTGAATTCCAAAGGAAGGTGTTAGTTGGGTAAATATTCTAAGGAAACTTAAGAACTCACATTAGTCAATATGATGATAATTTGGGCTCATCACACCCTTTTGGGGGTAACTACTACCTATTATGGGACTCTCTTATAGATTTAAGATATGTTCACAAATCCCTGGTTCATTTCAAAGTATGAATTCATGGATTACAGCTAGGTAATGATTGATCATAAATATGAAAAGGTTTATACTCATATGTATGTATCTAAGGTTCTCCATCAATATTTCCCCTTTGTGTATGGATTATATATTCCTTGGTCATTCATTATAATGATGCTATTTTTATACCATTTGGTGAGGCACTATGGATTCTTTTATCATCCAATGAGACATAAGATATTTTGATGTCAAGATTGAACCCATAAGATAGGATTCCTATGTATCCTCATGAGAGTAATTGGAACCCATGTATTTTGGAGCCGCTTAGCATGACGCATCACCTTTTAAGGTCATGTGATAAGGACTCAACCATGAAATTTAACGTCATGCATCAAGGGTTTCTAGGAAGAAGGTTCTGGGTTAAGGATGGTGTGGGACTTGTGTTAAGGAAGCCTAAGGGACATAGGGGAGATATGGTCTCCTTAGTAAATATGACCCTATTAGGGATGTTTCCCAAAGAATATTAAGGTGGATTTGGGTTTTGGGTTTGGACCTCATGGAAGCATCCTGTGTATCCCGGTTAGTTGGGAATAAAACTGCATGTAGTTTGATTGGTCAGGTATTAAACATGTAATTTGTCTATATAAGGGGGTAATGATTAGGGATTATGCTCAAAGGATGATCGTTTGGTGATTCTTCATTTAGAATATGGCCCTTTGAAGTTCCAGATATGGTTTCAGGGATTGTATAGTATAGGAGGCCCATTCGAAGGGACATGATTAGGGGTTAAACTCAGAAGGATACCCATTTTTAGGAGTATGTGCTTTGGGCTTACACAAAGAAGATTTACATATGATACTTGAAGGAGATATGGTTCATGGGTTGGGATATGATTTTACCAGGTCTATGGTTTGGATGAAATCGAAATGGGGTGTGAATGTTGGATTTGGACCTCAGGGAGGCTCGTATATATCCTAGTTAGTTGGGAATTGAATCCCCTGTAGTTTGGTTGGTTGGGTTATATACCTTAGAGGATTCCCATTTAATGCATGTGGTTGGGGATTATACTGAGTTGGAGACCCATTTAAGTTTTTTTATTGTGTGTATTTCATGATCACTACTAAACTATAATCCCATGTGATTCATTGTTGGTGTTAGAAACAAGAGGAAGAAGTATATATGAATATCACATGACCCATTCAGCATGCTTATGTACGAGGTGTTGAAGCCCAAAGGGAGTGGAAGAGGGCTTTGATCATTCCCATATCCTCTTCTATCTGGATATCTAGGATAGTCACATTTGGTGATCTATCCAGATATTTCCTTCTAGAGGTGAATAGGAGAAAAATTTCCTCCTCCAGCATGAAAGGCTAGGAGATAACCACAGGAGGAATGCCCTGAAACTGGTTTCGGGGGGAGGATCTCATTCCCCATAAAAGGGAAAGACATGCATGATCCTTACCTATCTATCATAGAATATGGAGGTTCATGTGAGTACTCCAAGGTTAGAACCATCATTACCATGAGAATGTATACCCAATAACACTCTATGGGTCATCCCTATTGCGTGGGTCACCCACACGACTCTTCTTACCATGGGTGTGAAAAATTGAGGGGACATGATGATGTTACCAATTATTTTATCATACATGTTAGGTATCCATGGAAGGTTAGTTTTCCAAATACCATTATATTTCCTCATGGAGGGGATATCATGGGTTCCAATGATGCAATGCAAGAGAATTATGGGAGCTGGTGAGTAGAATTCCCTAGGATTCCCCATTCTGCATAGAATTTTCTTAAACAGGATGATATTCCCTCTATGTAACATGTTGTTAAGAGGTGTGGGGAAAATCTATGTAGCATTATGTTATGTGGACCTTGGATCAACCTATGTAGTGTGATGCTTCATAGGACCAGGTTCCTCCCACGTAGCATTTTTCTACGTTGGGTTGAGTTCCTCCAACATATCATTTTTCTATGTAGGGTATGGTTCCTCCTACGTATCATTTTTCTATGAGTGATGTTTTCTCGTAATAGGTCCATCCTTTATTCCCCACAAAATTCTATTAAAAAGGGTTTATGAGTTTTTTTATTTCTTATTGATTTATTATTCCCTCCTTACCACTATGTGGTAGGTTTTACCTAGTGGGAATTATCAAAGGGGGTCCAGTTTTTGCGATGCTTTGACACTCATATTCTTCAACTCTCTTCAATTTGGTTGTACATGTGTGGATTTTTTCTCCTTTTTAGGCCATCCTCCGGTGTTTGTTTATAAAATAATGGAGGTAATGAGTACTAACATGGTTTTTCATACACAGTGATCCATGTGGCTGCTTTTTTCAAAGCCCACAAAATTTTCTTCGGCCTGCGAATGACTTATTTAGAAGGTATGTCATTTGTGAAAGTGGTACATATTTTATGGGGTTAGAAATCACTACCTTATCCCTACAAATAACTTTATTTCATTTCCAGGAGCTAAACATATCACCTCATCCCGAAAACTATTTAGTTCATGAGGAATATTCATTTTTAGGGGTGGAAATAACCACCTCAACCCCAAAAACAAATTTGGTTTCATTTTTGGGAATTGGAGACACCTTCTCCATCCATGAACTATGTCATTAATGGAAACATCGTGATGTGGAGGAATGCCATACATAGTGGTGGTCTGAGAATGGATTTTTTCTTCATTGTCTCATCCCTTTGTATATTTTTTCAATCTTCTTATTGGTTTCACTTATACCTTTTTATGATCCCTGTATAATTCAATTTATAAATTCATAACTTTCATGACCTGACAGACATAAAATAAGTATAGTAGGAACCTCAAAGACTACTTTCACAACAACTAATCCTAAATCCTTCCGTGAGTGGCTAGATATAATTATTGATGGTGATAAAAGTATTCCAGTAAGTAAAAAAGGATATACTTCTCTTGAAATTACAATAGGACTGGAAGATATAAGGATACTATGATATATCCAACATATTCTTGGAGGAAGTGTTAAAATGTGATTAGGTGATAAATATTATCGTTATCAACTACATCATTGAATTTTTATAATGAAAATCTTGAATTTTATTAATGTTCATATTTGACATTCAGAACTACTACTTCAACTACATCATTTTTTCAAGTTTTGGAAATCCCAATCATTTTACCTATTATGTTAGATTATTAATCCAATTGTTTTTTGGATTATTTAATTCTAATGGTACCATTTTATCGATTTAAAGAATCAATAACCTCATCTCAGTATTCGAGTAAATAATAAACTTTTATAAGATGTAGAGTATTATAAGTTATTATTTGGAGGAAATATATACTTTAATAGCAGTCAAAATGGTTACTATAAATGGTTTGTAAAAATTTTAAAATACATGATCATGATGCTAGATTACTTTCAATTGATAAATTTTTGAAGTCATCAATTGTGATGTTTCTGCCTTATTGAGGAATATTACAGTCTTTACATTATCAAATAATTTAAACCTAGAATTATTCACCATAAATCATGGATATATTTCCAATTCAATTGGAATCAGTTAATGATATAGTCCACCTTTATTCTCGTATACTGATGATTATAAGAGAGAAGCACCCTAAAATTGACATCCTCATTCTTCCTAGAACTATAATTATTGTCCATATTGTTTCAAAGTATTCAAACAAATAGGTCTTCGGATATCTCTGAATGGTATATTGCATGATTAGTATTTTTTCTCTTGGATATCTGGTATGGGTGCATCATATGTTTACTGTTGTGTTAGATTTCAAAAATTGTTCATACTTAAAGATTGATACCATGATAATAGTGGTTTCTACTGGCATTAAAATATTTATTTGTCTTGCTACTTGGTGGGGTGGTTCGATCTTATAATTCAAAAAATACATGTTGTTTTATGTGGGATCCATGTTTCTATTCATTATTTATGGACTCGATAGAATAGTATCAACTAATTATTGTCTTGACATTTCAATTTATGATACCGATTATTTGGTGGTAAATTTCTATTATGCACTTTTTATGGGCACATTTTTTTCTTTATTTTCTAGGTTTCACTATTCGGTTTGTAAATTTACAGGGCTGGTCTACCCAGAACTCTTAGGGAAACTCCATTTTGGGTCACTTTTTTTAGAGTGAATCCTACAATCTGTCCAATGCATTCTGTAGGCCTAATGGGCATGCCACATCAAATTCCATATTTTCCAAATGATTTTGAGGGATGTAATGAGATGATCTCCTATGGTGAATATCTATCAATTATTTGGTTTATTTTTTTATAGTGGTAGTGATGATCACATATTCTAGAGAATCTACTTGATTTTTGAGTCCAGCTATTGAAGTTGAACAAACTCCAACCACACCAAAATGGATTCTTCTAAGCCCCATTTCCTTTCATACATTTAGTGAACTATTGGATATTAAGGTCACAAGATTCATTGGATCAATATAGTTTTTTATGTTAAAAAAATAACAAATAAAGAACATAGAAGATGAGGGGGTATTTTTCTACTGTGATTTGTTCATCCATGGGGTTTTTGGGAGGCCAACATTGAACTAGTATGCTTCTCATCACATACCCAACCACGGATGACCCAAGATATAAAATCATATATTAGTTGTTCTAGTGAATCCTTACTCAATTGAATCTTATCTTTCATATTCTCTAGTGATTCTGATGATATCCCAATAACTTTTATGTCCACATCTATTAGTGATATATTTTATTATGGGACTATCTTACTCTACTCTAATAGTTTTTCAAAATCCTCTTGAACCACCCCAAAAAATGTATCTTTCTACCATTCCACTACTCTATTATTAGTATCAAGAGAATTCATCAACATATATTACCATTTCCTACATGTTTCAGTGCCTGATGAACTAAACTATACAATTTTTGGCATAATGAGTATGCTCAGAGTAGTGGGATACTTGAATTAACTAGCCAAAAAACCATTTCACCATTAAATGAAAATCACACCATGTTAATTACAATCTTCTTCAGAAGCTATCAACTAATTTGAGATTTCTTTTCCCATTTATAGTGCACTATGGATTTCTAAACACACACAGGACCCATCTCTATCGATTTCCATAATTTCCTTCATGAACCCTTCCTAAACTTGTGAGTAGATCTCTATGAGGCACACACTAGACCCCATTGACTCATGGAAACTAGGAATTTCCATTAGATCATTTTCTTGGTCAGGAGGAACAATTGGGATCAAGGGATCCATGGTGGTTTTTTGACAATAATATTCCCTTCAATATTGTACTACTTAATAAACAAGTCCATCATTGATCTTCTTGGAGTTTCAATGGAGTCCTGGATTGGGGGAATTTCCACCATAGTTGATGAAGTCCAGTTTTTAGTGTTGATTGTAGTCATTGAGTTTCTTTGAAGGTATTGGACATCATACAAACTTATGGGGTATGTTGCTAGAAAAGTTAAATTCATGGAGAATGAACATGCACCTAGGTAGTTGATTTAAAAGTTATGGGGGAAGTTGTTACTACATAGACTTGAATCTAAGAAGCTGGGATTAGAATTTTATAGTACTGGTCTACCTTGATTTACCCATTAATATTTACTCTCTATTATATCATTTCTGAGGTTTCAGAAACCCAATTTCATTATTAAATCTCATTTATAAAGACCTTGCAATTGGAAAATTTCTAAGGGTGATGTTATGTTAGTGTTATATTAGAGAAATAGAACAAAATCAACTAATGGGTATAGGAAACTGATCAACAGTACAACATAGACATGGAGAGTGGAGAAAGGTAAAACACCACTAGGATTATTTTTCAGATCCTAAAAATAGAAGTAATGAAATTTGTTGACCTAAAAAGGTAATGACCCCAACCTCTAAATTATCTCTCCAAATATCCTATGTTGAGGATTTTAGGTCCTTAGATCAGGTCATGATTTCTCAATTCCACAAACTAGTAAATAAAATATCTAATTAGTCATAAATAATAACCTTGTGGGATTATAAGGCACTCTCTATATCTAGAAGAGGCAATTCCATGATGCCAGATGAATTGAACCATTTCACAATGGTTCAAGAGAGTAGATCCCAATAAAAAAGGAGTTGATGTGATCCAAGGGGGAATATATAATCATGGTTCTTTGGTTTAATTCATTAAGGAATAGGGAATTAGAAGCAGAAATACTGGAATTCATAAGGAATATATAATAAGTGTTGTATTGAAAAAGGAACACTATGTTTCGGATTTTTACTGACCTTATATATATTTATTCAATGTCAAATTTTTAGTTCTTATTTATATATCCAAATTTAATGAATGAAAATATTTTGGGTAAGGAAATAATTCAAGAATATAGTTTTATAGGGACTCTTACTAAGCCTTTTTTTAAGGACCGGTCTAAAAAAATGCAAGACTAGCTGGAACCGTAATGACACATTGCAAAGAGCTCATCCCAAGAGAACTCGGGATAGGATAAATCAAAGGAAATAATTCATTAATAATTAATACAAACAACTTGAATGTTATATGAGATCCTTGAGAATTAAAATTTAGGTTAACTAGTTGTTTACCTTCTATCCATTGATGACTCACTTTCCCTCTTTCTTGAATCGAAAACTCTCCCAATAAGGATAGAAATTCATCGAATTGATCAAATTTATCCACATTATGTTAAATTTTACATTTGGGTGGCTTGAGAAATCGTGAAGAGGATTTCTTAGATCCCTTAAGCTTCATGATATATGGATTCGATCCATGAAGGAGTTGATACAACTTAGAGATGGTGGTCTAAAATAAGAAATATTATTCCTCAGTGCTTTTAGTAACTAAGAGTCAATTAGGTTCATGATCAAGATAATATAATTCCTTAGGAACTAGATTAATATGAGATGGAATAGTTGACTTGATGTTGATAAAAATAACTATTCAACTTAGTATATATGGAATAAACTATTAGATTATAGAAGGAAAAAATCTCAATAATCTACTCTAATAGAAAATATTTTGAGTCATGTATCCATGAAGATTTTTGAGGTAGAGGTTCAATTATGTGTTATCTCAAATGTATTCCTTGATTTAGGTGGGAAATAAGGGGATATATCACTTGGTTCATTCCTTTATTTTGAAAAGTAAGAGAAGGGAAATGCTTAACTGATTGAGTTTAGGACTTGTTCATTTATGAAATTAGAACCTTTCCTATGTGGCTTATGGTTGGACCTGATGTTGTTTAGTTTTGGGGAGATTAGAAGAAAAAGTAGAAGATTCTAAAATCCATGTTCTAAAAACCATGGAACTAAATTATATAGTGTATACTAACCAAAAATGTAGGATGATATATAGAGTATGTCCGATCTATAGCCAAAAAATCATTGTAACCTTCAAATGTGACTACTAAAATAAAGAATGAAAGTTATACAGTGATGTTGTTGTGTTATTCCTAATAAATTTAATCTCTATATATAAGCATGGTCTAAGAAAATATTATGGATATCTATTTATTATATGAGAGTAATCTTTACAACTAAGGACCTTAAGAAATTTCTCCCAACATGGGATGTGCTCTTTTTTTTTAAATATGCTTTACACTAGATAAGTGAGTCTTAGAAAGGCTTATACATTCCATCATGCTACTAATTTTCATATAAACGAGGCAAAAAACATACTTGTATTTTAACAACCCTTTCTTATCTATATTTAGAAACTTACTATCATGATAAATTGGAACTTTTTGGTTCTATCATTCAAAGATAAGTTGCTATAATATAGGTAGTAATTAGGTTATAATGTTGTTAATAATAAAACTAAAACCATAATTAAATCCCAAGATCCCCTACATTTTTATTGTCTATATACTTTATATACTATAATTCCTATTGAATAATAATTATATAATAAGGATAAGAAGAACACAAGGACATTATACATACAAATACTTGAATTTATCCCAACTTCCCTAGGTTTTTTCTGAATCCTCAACCCCTGTAGATCAGGGATTTATATCTGATATGATAGATATAATAGGAATATATGGATTTATCCTAGATTCATTTTCATAATATCACTTCCCATAATTTTATGAATTCATCCAACTATTCATTGTATACGCAAATGAAAATCAGATGATCATCCAGTAAGAACATGTGTATTGGAAGGATCCACTTCTCTGATTGAAGTTCGAACCATATCTGATATCTATAATCGGGGAAGACGCGGCCCAAATTCATGAAAAGAGACATGAGATCAAAGGAATGAACCCTTTCAGAACATTGATCTACATTGGGTAGAAAACTATATAAAATAATGAAATGCTTGGTCAAGCATTGCACTTTATTTTTACAGGCAATATATTAGTCAATGGTTTATCTGGTATTTCATATTTATTTCAAAACCTATCTTTCTTAATGAAATTAATTCATAAATTAATAGGTTAATAGAGTTTTTATAAAGTGACTAAGAACAAGGCCATGGTAGTTATTTTACTCAAGGGTATGCTTTTCTCCTTCTAGGTCTTAATTGGGATACTTGATTCAAGTATCCCAGGAAGTAGGATATTATTAACATGATGCATTCATATTTATATGGTCCCAAGAAGAAAAGAAAACTTATGGGTTATCTCCAATTTTTAAATTTCATTAACAATCACTCAAGAAATTTATACTTTCAAGTATAAATTATATCTTTGAGTATAAAAACTACATGTTTAATGAGTTTAAATAGTTTCAAGCTACTGTTGAGAGGAAAGAAATTTAATTGAATCCAAACAGATGATGGAAATGAATACTCATGGCCATTTTTGTGTATTGTAGTAAATAGGGTATTCATCATCATAAAACACTTCCAAACACAACACGGTTGAATGTGTTAGCCTAGAGGATGAACATAACATTTTTTTAAAGAGTGACATGTTTCACAACAAAAGAAAATATTCTAAGATCCTTCTTGGCTGAGGCTTTTAGAACCATTGTTCATTTGTTTAATATTTCACTATGTATCCCTATAGACTTTTATGTTCCAAATAAGGTTTGGATTTTGATAGGTAAGTGTGTTTCTTATGATAATTTTTTCATCTTTGTATGTAATGATATTTTTCATATTCCCAAAGATGATAAGTCAAGGTCAAAGCTTGATGTGAAGACACAATAGTGTTTTTGTGGGTTAGGTTTGGGATGAGTTTAGTTACATATATTACGATCATGTTAGGAATAAATTCATTATAATATATGATGTTGTGTTCATGTAAGATTAGATAATACAGGTATAAATCATAGAAGTTAGTTTTCTTATCCAGATGGTGAGTTAATTGATGAAGATATAGGTACTTTCACACCAATTCCCAAACAAAATGATGATGAAGTTAAATTGGAAATGTAGATGAGTTTTTAAATGATGAGGATGGTATTAGTAATCATAATAAACCACCATAAGAACATACTACAAAAAATACACTTAGGATATCTACATGTTTAATAAAACCATATACCAGGTATTCCACTAATGAATATGTATTTATCACTAATGGTGGTGAACCTCCAACTTTTAAAAAGGCTATGGAGAGTGAACATGAAATAGAATGTGTTGATTCCATTCAAGATTTGATGAATTCCTTTAATTTAGAAAAAAACTTATGAGATTATGAAATTTCTTAAGGGTAAGAATGGTTTGAAAAAAAAAATAAGTGGGTGTATATAGTGAACAAAGAAGAATTGAAGTCCACACTACAAAGCCAGATTAATGGTAAAGGGTTTTAGTCATAGAGTGACAAAAAAAATTAAACAATATATTTCAGTAAATATGTCATTTATTCTGTTAATACTTGGTTTAGATACTATTCTTAATCTTGATATTGAGTATATGGTTGTAAAAACAACCATACTTCATAGTGATTTAGCAGAAGATATTTATATGGAGAATTCCCAGAAATAAAATTTTCTATTCAAGTTGAAGAAGAAATAAGAAAGTATTTTTCCATGAAATAATTAAGTCCAGAAAATAATATCCTTGGAAGGATTATACCAAAATATAGACATGAAAAAAATTCTATTTTTCAGAATATAAGTACATTGAAAAATTACCTCAAAGGTTCATGATGGAAAATGATAAAGTGGTAAGTTCTCCCTCTAGTAAGATGAATTATCAAATAGTCCTTAAACTTATAAAGAGAAAATAGACCATCAAGGAATTATTTATACTTAATCAATAGTTAATGTATACAATGTTCTATACCAAACCCTACATATCTCATGAATTAGGAATCGTAAACTGTTTTCTTTCAAATCCAGGAAGAGAACATTGGAATGTTGTGAAATGGATTATGATGTATTTGAGGGGTATATCCAATATAATATGTGTGTTTGTTTTAGAATTTAGAATACTGTGTTTTTTTATTATATGGGTGTTGATATAGTGGGATATTTTAATTCTCACATGTCCACTTCAGGTTATTTGATCATTATTTCAGGGTTGTAAAAATTTGTTGCACATTAGACAATTGAGGTATAATTTATTACATCTATAGAAGATAGTAAGGAGATATTATGGATAAATAATTTCCAACAACAGTTGTAGTAAAAGTATGTTTTATTCTGATAATTTGACTATAATAGTGTGATTCATCTTAGAAATAACTCAACATTCCACTCTTAATCAAGGAACATTGATGTCAGATATTACTAGATCCAAGACACACTATAAATGAATTCATTTCATCTTGAAAAGTTACACAAAGATGATAACAGTTCAAACTAAATCATTTCCCAGGTTGAAGATTGATACTTTTATATAGATAGGTGCATGGAGAACTTCCCCACATGAGTTTGATGGGGATAATTGTTGGTATTTTCTCTCTTTAAGTGGTTTTTCACAACCCACTTGGGGAGTTCAATCCTTTTATTCTTTTGTTATTATTTATTTAGATAATGATTATTTGATGTGTTTGTGCCGAATTTTACCTTTAATGTTTTGTGGGTTCCTCTAGGTGAGATAGGGAGGACTGTTTGTGTACCCATTAATCTATTAGTGGAATATTTGAAGTGGAATATGGTTATATTTTTTTGGTTATTCCATTTACTATTTTTTATATCAAAATTTTGTGTTCTTATTTTTGATTGTGTGGTTGTTATTTTTCATTGTCATTTTTATTTTTTTATTGGGTTAGTTTCCTATTAGGTTTACATAATAAAAGATAGTTTGTGGAATAATCTAATTAATTAATTTAATTTTGTCTTATAGTTATGATCCTACCTTTTTCTATGAGGGACTTCACTACACTTCCCTTCTTGAAACATCTATTGAAACTCTTTCTATCATCTAGGTTGAGGAAGAAACATCTAGAGACTACCTTCGAATGGTAGATAGGGATATAGGAATCTACTAAGAGTCTACCTATGGTAGTTCTATAGCAGAGCTTCCTACTAGCTACTTAGATAGAAATCCAATAAGAAAATTCGTGATGAAATAATAAATTCCCCCGAATTGGAACACAGTGTGAGAACAAAAACTATTAAACTATAGGTGGGGATATATGTGGAATGAGGAAAGCATGGTCATTCCCATATAATTGAATTCATTTTTGTGGGTCTTGTTTTCTATTGCTCTTCACTTTAACCCTCTTTATCAATAGTTGATTCATCTATAATTTTTTATTTTTCAGATGAATCCTGCCACACCAACCCTTCGAATCCATAGGAGAAAGTTGTTATGGCTCAGGGCATGAAGAATATGACTCATTAAAAGAGGTTTCATTCTAAGAATCCTCTCTCTCTGGAGTTATAGATCTTATAGGATTTTTATGTCTTATAATTCAATCTCACGACATGACTTTCTTTATTTCAAGACTTGTTCAATCAATCACTTGATTTTCATCCTATGATATTCTCTTTTCTTTTGAGTACATCTCCTATGATATTGACTTTGAACTATCACAATATGTGTCTGCAAATATAGTTCCCATATTTTATAAAATAGTTGGTAGTATTTCCCTTAAGAAAAGATGTTTTTCAAGCTAGTCATCTGGTAAGGCTAAGGATCCTTCATCTGTCAATTGGAATCCATTTATATTGGTCTAAAGTCTATTAATTTGTCAAGATTCATTTCTTTTTATAGCTAAAAAGGGTGTGATAAACTAAGAGAAAACGATCAATGTGATGGTCTAGAGGGTAACATCTTGATGAAAATCATTCCTCTTTAAAAAAAATTATACATTGATGCATAATTTATCTCTAGTAGAGTTCATCCCCTATACACAATTCGGGTTTAGAACTTATGGGGAGAAAAGGAGCTAAAATATAGGTGGGTACTACTGGTTGAAGAGAAAACTCTTTCAGTCCTAGATATGAAGAATGAGATTCCATAAGAAAGGTAGCCCTCATTTAAATTGATTGAGGGTGTAGAAATCCCATGATCCCTCGGATCGATCAAGGACAATGTCATATAATGGATCCTATGTAGGGATGACTCCTTCATGAGTGAAATCTAAATTAACTCTACTAGGGTGGTTGTTACCCTATGTCTCCTTCCCTCACATATTCCTAATAATGTATTAAAAAGTGAACTAATTGAAGAAACTATCTAGTTGGGGAGAGTGAAAGAAAAAATTATGCTACATTTATAGAATCAATTACATAATGGACTGATTTCAGACCTTTCACTTAGGTAAAAGAAAAACCTATCCTATTTCTATATCTATAAATGGAAGGGATACTCTTTCCTTTACTTCTAGGTATATAACCATATGAAGGGAAGCTAAAGGTTATAGGTATTGATAAATAATTTCAACCTTTTCTCCTACTTCTATTCGTTTTGGATTTCACATTCTCATAATAATGGATACCACCTATGGCTCTCCTATGGGGCCTCGATGTGATTCATATTCACCTAGTTGAGAAAAAACCTTATATGTAACTAAGGTAGAAAGTGTTGTAACATTTTTTCCCATAGGATATTATCTTGTAAGGTACTATTCCAACTCTAAATAAAGAGATACTGGTTTAACAACTGATATTGGTTCTTTAATAAAATCTTAAATAGCATCATTCGTATCAAAAGTTCCATCAACTACTGGTGTGGATTTGTAGGTCTTCTTACTAGTCTGGGCTATTCCACACACCCTTTGATTGGATTTTATAGGATCTTTACTATGATATGATACTTTGGGTACTCATACTATCACCCTCATATATGGTGGATATGGATAAAAATATATAGTCTCTACTGGTTATTCTTAAGGAATTGTAACTTAGTCTAATAATTCTTCACTCCTTAATTGGATAAAGGATTATATCTAGTAATGAAAATGGTACTAATGGATCTACTACTGGGTATGTGAATGGTGTTTGATTTTTATGTATTAGAAAATTATTCTTTAATTGGTGTTTATACTATGTGTGGATCAATTCTAAGGTCTTGATCAAACACTATATTTATTTCTAGGCCTAATGCAAGATTTTCTTTTGAATTATATGGTTTTTATCTGGATAAATCTCTCTATTCATAGGTTCATGATCACAATTGTCAGAATCAAGCTATTAATCACTATTCTCCGAATTTTAATCTTATCTAAATAAATCAGTGGAAGCAGCATTGGTGATTTTAATAGTAGCTCGGATACTTTACTTCTTGAGTGAGGAGCAGCAATTAGTATTTATCTGGAATTGAACGTAGAAAAAGTAACTTTCATAGAGTAAGTAAGTGACAGTGCACTTGCATTAGTTTGAAATAGATGTAAGAGAGGTATAGACTAGTATTATATGTTAGTTACCAATCATTAAATAAAGATATTTTCAATCCTAAAATCCTCACGGACACAATAAGAAGCTAAGAGATATAGAAGATAATAATTAGTAGAGAGGTTTCTAGTTTTTTCATGAAATAATAGGGGAAGACTATAGCAAAAGTGAAAGACTATAAAGGATAGAAACACTATTATAAATTAGAATAGTATGGAAGACTAAATTAGTGAAGAAAGTATACCATAAAACTTTGATAGATTATCCAACTAATCATAGGTCTTAGTAAGTAACTGACAGAACAAAGTCTATGAAATGAAAAATTGGATTTCTTATCTTATGATATTTTTAGTTTGATCTAGCCAATATTACAATTATATTGTCACTTATACCACTATACTCATCCCCCTTTTGATGTATGCCCCTTCATAGGGTGGGAGGTAGCCTTTACTATATTCTCCATTGGGAAACCCTCAGGTAGGTATGCATCAACTTGTTCTATTATGATTTCATTTTTTATATATATAATATATCTGGATCATAGAAGTAAAAAATATATATCAAATATATATATAAAAATAAAACCAACAAGGAAGAAAAAAGTGGAATATTCAAAACAAAAAACCAATAGCTAACAATTTCTTTCCTTTTATCTCTTCCTTTAGCATCCAGACACAAGTAACATTCTAAGTGTGTTATATCATATAAGGCATGGTTAGAAGAGGTTGGGGAATGAAATTTTAGCTAACTCTATTTGTCAAAATATTCCTTTTACACTTATTAATTTCTTTCTCCTTATACTTTAATTGACTAAACCCTTCTTACATCATTAGGGAAGGTTTGTGTTAGATCTATGAAAATAACATTAATGCTCCTAAGATTATCAGTGTGATGATTATTCAGAAATAATGTTGATATGTTCCAATATGGTCATGGTATTGGATTTTTTTTTATCTTAATAATTGAAATAATATATATATATATACTAATATTTTTTCATGTCCCATTAGATGACTTCATGTTAACACCTTCTTATGATATCTAAGTAATATACTGAAAAGGTACAGGGTGTGGTTTAGTTATGAAGCTTCACCTTTCCCCATTGATACTACAAGGAATTTGTAGATAAAATTCTCATGCACATGAAACTTGTGTTATATCTGAAGAAAATGGATGCAATACATCCATATCAAATAGAGATGGGTGGGAATATTGTGAAAACATCTTGGAAGGGGAGATCTTACACTTTCAATTAGAACTGAAAAAGGACAAAAAATACTGGAATTATTTGTCTTCTGGTTCACCAAGATTGATATCCATTTTATTTTATAACTATTACTAGTACATCACATGAACCACTTTAAAAATAAAATTTTTCCAAACAAACCTTAGATATTCAAATTACCAACTAGATAAAGGAAGGGAAACATCTCACTAGCCCCACTTGAGTCCATATCTCTTCCTGATATTCCTTCAATTGATTTCAATTAATGAGGAAGGAAAGCACATGCAAGAGAAAAGAAAGACCCTATTTGGGAATGATACCTAGTACATTTACCACTTACAGGCCTAAAGCTCCAGTTTTTTTATATTGAAAATGAAAATCATAGAAACTAACAAAGTTGTATAGATTCTCAATAAGGGTGGAACCTGACCTATTCCTTGACAGACCTTGTACTCCAAAATAAAAAGGGTTTTGAAGATTAATGCACATACTATAGATCAAGAATGATCTGGTCTATAATGATATTTTTTAGTCAATATTGTAAAAAGGAGGAAAAATCACCATCCATCTAAGAGATTGATGGGATTCAATTTCCTCTTCCTTCCAGGTGAACATGAAGGGGATAAAAAGGTGATGGGAAAGACTCCTAGTTGTACAGTGGGGACCCATTCTCAAAAAAAATTATTATACATATCTATTTTATCACCCAAAAACATTAATTCCCTTTAAATAATCCACATTTTCAACTTATTAAAACCAAAATGATTCATTTACATTTTACCATTATGATATTTCAGGACATGACCGCTTTAAGAAACTAATTATTTTCAATGGAACCTATGAGACCTATTATAATCTCTTATGACTTATTCAAACTAAAAAACCTCAAACTCCATGTTCATAAATACAAACCATATCTTTACTGATAGAACCCTATATTATTCATTATCTCCAACCATATTTCTATTTATCTTCCACCAAGATATCAATTAATGGGGTTTTAACCATTCAGATTACAATTGGGGCCTCGGTTGGTTGGGGGTATAGAAACCAAGTTGAATTTATACTGTGCCCATCCACAATTACAAGTATTTTGACCATTGTGTAAAAATTATATATGAAAAAATAGAATTATGGTCCCAACCATTGAGTTTTATAGTGTCTAAACTTCATACCTTAAACTCCCCATTGACGATTATATAGGTAATTTGATGGTAGAATCTCTCAGTGAATATTTTTTGGAAAATTATTCTTTTTTTGGCTTCTCATCAATACAAGACAAAGCTTTCTATCAACATTAGAAATTTCCTCTTGATATGTGAGGTGTCATAGTAACCTTTTCTAATAAAAATATTGATTTATATGAGCCAAGAGAAAGGAAGGGGGTAGGGTAGGGACCAAAGAGGCTAAAAAAGTTGTGGCAAGAGTAGCATTGCAAAAGAGAAGAAGTGTGTTGCATGAGTTACTCAAATTATTTATCTATGTATCAAAGACACCATATATATCTTTAATATATTTAATTTTGAAATATAGGATTCTTTATAAATGAAATATTCTTATATATTCTATCACTCTGATGCCTTCTCATCAGAGAGCCTTCCTGTATCAACCAATAGAGAATCCACCTCTGGAGCCAGTATCATATCCCATAGAACCTTTATAGAGTCCTCCACCTTTTATAATAAGTGATCAATAAAATCATTTTCAGTATCTAATAGTGTTAAGAATAAAATTATTATGCTTCATGATATCCCTAATAGTTATTGTATGCTCTGCCAGAATAACCTCCTGAGGAAGCATCTCTATAATTTTATCCTTGAGATATGTGATATTTACTTCATATAACCTAGTTATATAGTTTTAATCTAAATAATTTTGAGATATTATATCCATAAAATAAGTCACAACATCCATTTTGGAAGGTGTACCAACCGGGATCATCTTCTAACAAATTAAAGAAAGTGGGAAAGAAAAACAACATGATTCATCGCTTATTAATGGTAGTATAAAAAAATCAAGTGTCTGTAAGTATATAAAATGGTATTTCACATAAAATAACTAAAGAATAATTTTTTTTATGAGATATAATACTAATTCTGTAGTCCATATATATTTTTGGTCTTTTTTAGAGAACATCATAGAGAGTCCAGAATCAGTAATGTGCCCATATTTTCCTTTAGCAATCCCATTCTACTCTAGAAAAGCATGAAAACTAATGGGAAATTTCATTTTTTTATATAATAAGTAAATAATTTTGATTATTTGTAATTTCATAAAAATTTATACCTCAGTTCCTATAGTGGATGAATTAACTAACATATATAATTATTTATTTCTGTAAAATGTAAAACTTTCAGAAGAAATTGTGTTATATTATAGGTAAAGTAGGGTAACGAACTCAACTCAACTAATATAATGATCCTTCATCATTTATAATTATGTGAATTTTAATGAATGATCTCTTTAAGATATATAAATCAATGGATGAGATTTAACACCTTTGTGATATGGATCTCTCTTTACTATAAATAAGGGAATGAAGAAATATTTAGAGGCTTTAGGGATGAGTCATTTTTTCTATGATAAATTGATATTGGAGATGAATATCCATAGCCCTAGGTTTGGTACTTATTAAGGATATAATTTAATAAATTCAAAAATATTGAAATCATCCAAGACATATAATCCTATTTAAATCACTTAAGAAACACTCTCATTTGAGTCTAAAAAAATTTACATCATTATTTCTCACCCCACTATAAGTGCCTTTTTAATTCTATAAATCTATTTTATCCTTGATGATATCTAGAAAAAGAAGGCAATTACTTTGGTTTAGGTCTTTTTGAACCAATGAATTCATTCATTAAACATGTAATCATTACTAATAAAAGTAAAATCACTCCAAATTGGTTAGAATCCACATCTTCGGAACCTTATAGGAACATTTTTCTTTTACTATATCTTAATCATTCTCTCTTGGATCAAGAAAGTGAGAAGTTCCTCAAATCGATGATGAATTTTTTTTGAATTATTTTCGCCCCTAAATTATTATCCCTTTATATAATTCCAATAGACAAAGTGATTCATTTATCCACACAAAAAATTGATATGAGAAATTTGAATGCAAATTATGTATATCTCTTCTTCCTGAGTACATATGGTTTCATACCATTATGCTTCCTTCCATAGGATTCTTAATTTCCTTAATCCTATAATGAGGAAGATTATTGAGGTATCAATTTCCTAAAAAAAGGAGAAGGGGACCACAATGTACCCTCCATTGATAGGAGAAACTAATGATAAAATCTGAATTTCTTTAGTAAAGAAAGACCATGATCGGGTGTTAGAATTTCTTGTCTATTTTAGGGAAGGTTTGAATCCTGTATTCTTTGAAAAATAATAACATAATAATTATTTAATGTTATTTTCTTTATAAACCATTTTTTATTATAAACTAGAGTTGTTATTTTCCTAGAACATGGATTTTTTATTAGGAAACAAACTCTATGAAAATTCAACCAGATATCCCCTACTTCATAAGTTGGATTTTGAATTACTATACTACAACTTTTTCTCCTTCCCTATAAAGTTCTAATATTACTAATAATAATATACTTTTAGACATAACTATAGATGGTGTTCTTTATAGTTCTTTTCAAACTCATTATTAATGGAGATTAGAGAGAAAGGAAGAAAAAATATTACTGCCTGCTAGAGATTGATAAGTCATAAGGCTGATCTGCTTCAATTGGAATCATTGTTTGACAAACTGTTCATTATTTCCTTAACTCAATATCTACGGAGTTTTGAGATCTATCCCTATTTGAATCATAGGTATACTCTATAGATTTATACCTAATATTATAAATAGGTTCCTAGAAAAAGTGTATCCACCAAAACTATAAAAACAGACAAAGCGTCGGGTCTTGGATAAGATTCAGTTGATAACAACACTGAAAAGAAGAACACAATATACTTTTTTATATTATATAGGAAAATATTTATTTTAAGTATACTACTATGATAAATTAATATAATATATGATATCTAAAAATATAAAAAAAATTTGTAACTCCTTAGTTTGCATAACTTCACTCTCATTGTGCATGGACATTATGAAGATAAAGGGGGAATATAGATTAGGTACATTACACATGTACCTCTAATAAAAAACAATTTTATTGAATATTTTATTTATAAAAAATGGCATAATTTCCTCACACTGTTTTAAATATGTTTATTTATAAAATATTTAGGATTAGATCATTCATTTGAAAATTTGATGAAAATTTATGTTTTTCCCTTTAGAGTGCATTGTAGTATTGTGAACATAAATATTTTTATGTGTATTATTTGAACTTAAAATTGTGTGAGTGTGTTATTAAAATAGTTGGATATAAATTTCATTTAGGTAATTTGATCTAAATAGTACATTTTATTGGACAAAATGGGTCATAAAGTCAATGATGGATTGAACTCACCAGATTAAACACCATTTCAGTATTTAAATATAACTTATTAATATGTGGTTAGATTGGGACCGAATTTTGAGAGAATATCTAACACATAATTTATCATAAATAATAATTCTGGAAGGACAGTTGGTTCATGTGTTTTTTTATCAAAATAACGGTTCAATTTGGATTAAAATATTTGGACGAATTTCCACATTCAAACTTCAAACTTCTTACAAACCTAGCCTCCCCTCCACTCTATAAATTGTTTTTTTATCATTTGGGGGGGTTTATATGAAATAGAGTATTTATTTAATAGGATAAGTAATGCCTTTCCATTTCAATTCATCATTGTAGGAGGGAATCTATCAAGCTTAGATCTCGTACAAAATGATCTTCTTTTCATCTTCTTTTTTGTAATGTTTTGGTTCCTAAAATAAACATCGTATTTAATATTATATTTATTCTATTTTATTAAATTTTATTTTTCTATACTCATCAGATTTTATCTAAAAATCAATATTAGAAAATTGATTGGGTTATACCCTTTCCATGATTTTTGTGAATGAAAAACGTTTCTACGATGACTACACCACCCATGGAAGAGTAATTTTTTCGTAGTAATTAATATATTACTCAAATTATTCATTTAATTGTTTTGAATCAATGGGATATTTTAATTAACATAATATGATCCATGAATTTAGTTTTTAAATTAAATTAAACAAATAATGTAATTAAAAAATTAACACAAAACTTGTGAGGTCAAGTAATGTGTGAATTCTAAGAGTGCAATCTTAATCGATAAAACAAAACCACATGGGAAAATTTTTTAAAGTTAAAATATAATATCTAAACTCAATTAATAATAATTTCAAGAGTGGATATTTTTCCTAATTTACCAGTGACCATAATCTATCCTTATAATGTAAACCAAACCACTGTGATACGATTTCATGTTCTGAAGCAAGCCTAGGGTTTAATTCTTTTCATCTTTGTGGTAAATTTAATTATCATAGGGTTTGTGGGTTAACATATTCGGGGATCAAAATTAAGTGGATTTAATTTAAATTATATGTATTACTAATTATTTTAATAGGTATATTAATATTTATTATTATTTCTAAAAATAATTTACTAAAAAAATATCTTTTTGTTGCTTTTTCTCAATCTAATTTCAAAAAAAAAGAAAAAAAATAAAATATTCTTCCAAAATAATTCTTACAGTTTTATAAATGATAAAAAAAACCCCATAATTTTAATTATTGGTTTTATGTTATTTTATTTTTCTTTCAAAATAACTTTAATATTTTTTTTTATATTACTTCATCCTTTGAGAGGCGACCTTGGTCAGCCACTATACTACACCTAAATAACCCAAAACTGAACATCATTTGAGAGCACCCATGAAAGAGCCTTTGAAATTGGAACCATTTACATGGAGAAAAGTAATTTATTCAACCAATTAGAGGTAGTTTTTATTTTAATTTTATTATTTCCTTTTCTTCTTTATTTATTCTTTCGCCTTTCAAAATTTTTCTGTTTTTCTTTTATTTTTTTTCTTTCTTAGAACATCATCTCAAACTTTTTATTTAATTATGGTCCACTTTTCTTCATTTAATTTTTATTTGATTTATGAAATGAACTAAAAACAAGGATCTATTATATCTTTACATTGAGATTGAATACATCCTTATGGATTTAATCTGATAGTCTCAATCTACTAGAAGTTTAAATATTCATCCAATTAAAGAACTACTCCATTTTGGAAACACTATAATTGAAAAAACATCTGAATAAAACCAAAAACAAGAATCAATGAATTAAAAAAATAATAAAGAACATAAAAATACTATTCTATAATTGGATGTGCCAGATATTAACTATCAACCAAATTGTATTGCATACCCAAATCTTGAATCGTATTTTTAACTGAAATCTAGGTTAATTTACCTTCTTCCAAATTTTCATGGATTATCTAGTGAGGATCCAAGAAAACATTAAAAGTAATTTAATTTGTTTTTATCAACCCTAAAATAAATAAATTTCTGTAAATATCAAATAAAACTTTGAAAATTGTCATTCTCACTTTATGGAACTTCAAAAGATTGGATGTATTATTTATAACTTGAAGATGTAACTTTTTGGAAGGATTTGAAATGTCTTTTCTTGTAGATATTTTTCATCAATATGGACCACTACCATTCTAAAAAATGTCTCAAGAATCAAGAAATATTAAGTGGATTCAATGTATGAGTACTAGGATTAATTCAAGAAGTTGTGTACAAGTTACTCATATCACAAAATAAGTGAGCAACTGCTCATCCAATACTTCTATGAAGACCACACGCTTATGGAGAGGAGTATAGTAGATGATGTGATAGGAGGGGAATTGGTCGAAAAAACAATTTTAGCTACATGTTCATTGATTGAAAATGTGGCACAAAACTCCCATCAATTTTGTGATCAAGGTATACTACATATTAGAGGAGTATATAAGGTAAGTCCATCTTCTCTTGAAAATCATTTTATTGATAAGAAATTGGATGAATTTAATACTATTATGAGGAATATTGATTTGGATCAAAATACATCTCAACCCACTCCTATGAGGCCTTATGAAATTTTCACTGAAATAGACCACCTAACTGGCTATTTCTCCCTACTACGTGAAACAGAGGATTTCGCAACAGTATTCCTTGGGAGACCATATCAGCAACAACAACCACAAAATTCCTAGAATAAGTATGATTCCTATGAAAAAACATAAAACCAAGTATTTAACGTTAAATATTACATGAGGTATTGATCTAGAAAACAACAAAGTCCCCCTTTTCAATGAAATTTTCATCATCTATGTCTTATCTGTAGGATTTCCAACAACTAAAAAGGTGATTTGAAGCTCAAGCATTAACAAGACAACAATAAGGGAATTCTCAACAAAATGTAGATTCTAACACTAGTGATATTTTGAAACAAATTATTTTTAATCAATATAATTATATGAGGATTCAAGGTTTACAGTTGAGAGAGTTGAACACACAAATGATCCATATTTCCACCACCCTACATGAACTGGTAAGTAAGAACTCTAGAAATCTTCCTTCCCAATCTACTCCAAATCCCAAATGGAATGTCAATACCATCACATTGAGAATTGGGAAGCAAACAACTGATATATCTGCACCTATGATTCCACCAAGATTCATAAAAACTATGGATAATCCCCATTCAAGACTAATTTATGAGCATCCCAAGGAGAAAGACAAAGGTAAGAAAAATATTGATGATGTTCCCCCTAAACTACTTCCCTTTCCAAATATAGTTGTTCAAAATAAGAAGATAGATAAAGAGGAAATGAAAAAAAGAGGTTTTGGAAACATTCAAGTGTGTTGAGATCAACGTCCATCTACTAGAATCCATTAATAAAATCCCAAGGTATTCCAAATTCTTAAAAGAACTTTGTACAAATCAAAGATGGATTAGGGGAAATGAGGGGATCAATTTTGGATGAATGTGTTAGCACTCATTAAACCAAATCAATCAATTCAAAAAAGTTTAATGATCATGGGACACTCACTATCCCGTGAAACTTATGGTAGTTTCACTTTTATTATGATTTATGTTATTTAGGAGTATCTATAAATTTTATGTTGATCTCACCATGATTCACTGTTTTATTTCACCATTACACCACTATATTAAAATTCTTTTATATTTAAATTTATGAATATAATAAAACATTTAACTTCATTATTGGTTTAATAATTTAAATTATATCACCATTAAAAATATTAATTTCACTTGTTTTAATGTTTTAATTATAGGTGGTAGTTATTTAGAGGGACCAAGATGAATTTGAATAAAATTGATCCAAAATGTACAGAAATCCATGCATACTAGTGGACTTAACCGCACACTTCAACTAATAAGTGCATCCAAATGGGATTAAATTTTGTGACAAGCTCAAAAATTAAATGGGATACAACTATTATGAAGTAACCAAATCCCAATTCGTCTATTGAGGGTCCCAATCAAACTGATCTGTCTAGGAAAAAGAATCTACATGAAGTCGGAAGTTTTGTTCGGTATTTTGGAAATATATACAACTTTATATAATATTTGGCCACCAAATTTGACATGGAGACATAGGAGATGTCATCAAACAAGTTTTTTTATTGTAAAAGTGTTGATAAGGATGTTTAATATCTGAAAACCATGGGCCAAGTGGTGTCTCTAAATCTATGTTCCCAAAAACACCTCCCATTTTGGCTATAAAAAGGTACCTTGGGAAACTCATTTGGGAGTTAGAACAAGTGGAAAGTTTCTACCATATTGGAGTCCAAAGTGATTCATATCATTATTACTATAAGTTTTTGAAGCTATGGGCAGTTCTACTTCAACATTTATTGCTTCCTCCCTTCCCATGGAGTTCTAAACTCCTTGTGATCATCCAGGGAGAAATGGGATGTAAATCTTGAGATTTAAGTTTGTATTATTTGAATGATATTTTTAATTATAGTTTTAAATGTTGTTTTTCATCAACCTATATTATTATTTAATTTATTTGTCTACTGTTATTTCATAATCAAATCATATGATCATGTTTGGGGCTACCCTTTCATGCGATGTTTTACACGTCGTTCCCCATTCTTTCTTCCCTCTTTTTAATTGTGGTGTTTGTGTAGTTAATATTGGTCAATTTAACACTCATAAATATTATCAAGGAAATGTGAATTTAATTAATTGTATCAAAAATAAATTACATACAAACATGGAGAGTTCATTGTGTACTTCTTGTGTTTCCTTGGTGAGTTTTGGTTATGAATTCAAAAACAAATCACCCAATCATCAGTTGTATCCATCAAATAATTATGTGTTTCCAAATAATAACTTTCTTTTATCCTTGTATAATATTAGTAAAATTATATTTCTAGGTTTTAAAAACTAGTGATTAAAATATTCATACCATTTCTCTTGAAGAGGTGAAGGATGAGCATCATGAGAATTACCCCGGTTGATCATGCTTAATTAACTTTGTTCATTTATTATTTGTTTTATTTCTTTCCTTTTCCTATTAGATTATTAAATAATCAAACCCCAAGTTTTCAAAAATACATTCCTATTTTATTTTCCTAATAAAAACCATCTTTTTGAGTTAATGATCTAAGGCTCTATTGAGAGACGACCAGGGGTTCCTGTTATACTGTTGAAATTCTTATGAAACTAAAGATCTAATTTGAAACGCTTGACAACGCAGTAAAATTTTGGAACCATCTCTAGGGATACAAGATAATTTTTTCTATTTATTTAATTTTATTTCTTTATTTTACTTTTTATTTATTAATTATTTCAATATCCCCTTCCCTTTTTATTGTTTTATTGTTTTCATTTTTTTGTTTTTGTGTGTTTCTTATATCCCACTTCTTCACTCTTTATCTCTCTCTATAATTCCATAATATATTACTCTATTTTATTTTATCTATTAATTCATATTAATTAAATTTAATTTATTCATCATCCATTTAAAAAAACAATAATAAATCAATCCATCAAATTGGGCATCATTGTTTCATGACATGATATGACAAAGAAATACTACTTGAATTAAAACTAGAAATTGAAGAGACACTTAACTCAAAAATTAGGTCATCTAGAGTAGGATAGTTAAGTACAATTGATGAACCCCTTGTGGAACCTCAATTGGTCCCAAACCAAAACAAAATTGAACCAAATGAAACCCTCAAAATTATGGCTCCAAATAATCTAACCTTAAAATGACTAACCACCAAGGACTTAGAGTACCAACCTGCATACATCCAATATCTTAAAGAAGTAGCTAAATTTGAGATGAGATCAGGCCTCATCCACCTCCTTCCAAAATTCCATGGTCTTTATGTTGATTTTTGGCGCAACGGAAGCATCTGATGGTGGGTGATATATTGAATTTTATTTTAATAATCATTTCCAGAAACCAAGAGAAAGGTTATTATACGTCAAAATTATAATTAATTTATTTAATATCTAAAGAAATAAATTTCTAGGATTAGGAAATTTCTTGGTTGAGGATTTTTCATCATCTTAAAGGGACCTTCCATATTTCCTTCATTTCGATTATAAGGATCCAAGGGTATAATCCCACTAACAGCGATCCACACGTGCTGCAATGGTCTCTCAGAAATGCCACTTGTTCTCCGGGTGCTAGCATAGAGAATAGAATGTATTGTGTTGTTAATTCTTGATCACTCATTCTATGGTCTGGAAGAAATTCTCTCTTGGGTTTCTCATTCTTGAGAGGTAGAGAGGAGGAGGATTTGAGAGAGAATTCATTATGCACAACAATTCTCTATTCCCAAACATAGAATTGGTTTCGAATGAATTACACTGTAGATTTATATGTCTATTTATAGGGCTGAGAATTAAATCACAAAATTTAATTGCTTAACATCCATTAAATATAATTATAACCATTAATGAAAACTTGTTCCACATAATAATAATAATAATATTTTTTTGTGTTCCAACTTGTACAAAATGGATAAATAATATTTATCGACTCATAAATAATTATTTTATCACCAAAAATGGTCTTGGTCCATTCTAACTCCTCTTGTATTTATTAAACACCCAAATAAATATTTTATTCTATTAAATAAATATTTTATTCACAAACTAGTAAATAAATTTTATTAAATTTTTAATAAAATAAATAAATATATTTTATTCACAATCCGGTGAATAAATATTTATTTAATTTATGAGATCAATATAACTTATATAAAATTATTCATCCGTCTTGAGAATAATATTTTTTACAATAATTAAATTCAAATAAAATTTACTCAAGACCACCAGAAACACTTAATGTGTGATCCACTAGGATTATTTCTCTTTGGCATTAGGTGGATTTGCCTAAAGTCCAAGATTACTGTCTAGCAATGGGTCAAGGAACCCAAGAGAAAGAACTTAAAGTCTCAATGAAGGGAACCACATAAAAACACTCACTGTGTAATATAATACCTTTTTCAAATAATCTCATCAATAAGGTTTCATGATAGTGTTATCAACCTATATGCTTGATACATCATTATTTGACTATTTGAAATAAACTTATCGTTGCACCATACACATGGAGTTTAGGGTGAATGTTCTATTTCAATAAGAGGTCTGAGATATCAACTTCCATAAATATAGAAGGGACAAATACTTTCTTGAATTATCCATTGATAACATGTCATTTGTGACGCACCCAATGTACCATAATTCCCACCAACATATGGCATGATGGTTTTCATCAGAAAATCTAAGTGTGTGATCAGTGAAATGAATTAATGATAATATTAATATCTAAGGACCATTACACCTGCATGCAGATAGGAATATCTGTAAAGACCCGTAAATTTCAAGGAATTGTTTTTTCTTAAATTCTTTGAGATTTTACGAGTGCGCAGTTTCTGACGGCACCTGATTCTGAGACCTGGTGTGCTCAGAATCAATTTCTGAAGTTTAGCTTGGGTACGTTCAATGAACGAATGAGCGGGTTTTCCTAACTTTTGAACCGGTACTCAGAATCGAAATCTGAGGGCACCGATGAAACTGAAGAATCGGTAATTGCTTAGGAACACCTTTTCCGATGGTGCATTTTCTCAGGACGAGTTTTTAAAAATGTAAAGAATAAAAATATAGTTGTTATACAATTATATTTTTTATTTCTCTATATATGGTTTAAGTGTTATGGGAAAGGATAATGTGATGAAGTTGGGGTGGGGGCCATATGATCCCCCACCTCCTTTAATTTTCCCAACACCCCATTAAACCCACCTCTAACAATTAATTGTGTAACACACCCTCTTTCCCTCTTTATGACATGTCAACTCTCGCAATTAATTTGATTGTTAAATGCTCTTCAATTACGTTAATTAATTGAATGAGAACTTTGGAATTTCAAATTAATGTTGGCATGTGTGTGTGTGAAAAAAATAAGGCAAGGTCTTATTTTATTTTTGGTTGTTTTGTTGTTTGGAATAGAGGAGAGAACTCTTGTGGTCTTGAAGAACATCTTCTTCCTCGTTGAAGAACGCGAAGAACGCCGGAGCACCATGGAGAGACGACGTGCCGATCTCTCCCTTATTTGTAGCCGGTGTGAGACGACATCCCCTTCCTGGATGCTCACCAACACCGTCATCAAACCACCCTCGCAACGTCGTTTTCCCGCGAAGGTCTTTGTATGACAACTTCTTGAGGTAGGGGTGTGTTTTTACGATGTGATTATTCTTTGCGTTCTTCATTAAATATTTGGGCCGCCTATTATCAATTTAACGGGAGGAGGTCGGACCGCACGAACACTGGAAATCCTCCTCCTCCTTTGTTGATGTTCACTATTTCGGTTTGAGAAGAAGGCGGCACGGTGCAACGACATAGTGCGGAAACGAGGAATTTCACCATGGCGAAGGAGCGCAGCGCCGTCGCGTCGTGCCGTTGAGGCTGAAAGAGGTTGCGGCGGGAGCGGCGGGAGCGGCAGGAGCGGGGCCGCGATGGAGCTACGCCGTGCTGTCGTGCCGCGCCGAAGAACCCTGGAGGGCAGCGGCCGGGGCACGGCGTCGTCGCACCGCACCGGTCAGACCAAGGTCGCGGCCTTTGGCCGCGGCGGAGTAGGGGAGGGCGGCCGGAACCGCCGGCCGCTGGCGCTCAGGAGGTGGGACTAGCTGGTCTCGCGCGGCAAAACTGGTCGGCCGTTACGGCCTGCCAGATCCGAAAAAACCAGGGGATTGAACCCCCGGTCAGCGCAGCAGGATGGACCCCCCGCGGGTCCACCGTTCGGTTCAAAGGGGGTGGCGGCTCCCCCCCCCTTCAGCGATCGCGCGGCGCGCGGCGCCCGTGCCGAGCTAGACCGGCTGCGCCGGGCCGGGCCACCCACGCCGGGTCGGGTCCATGCGCCGGCTGGTCCGGGCCATGCCGGCCGGTCCGGGCCGGACCCGGTTCGGACCGACCCAGGGGGTCTTGGGTTGGGTCGGTCCGGGCCTAAAACCCCCTAAAATCAGACAGCTTCGTTCAAAGACCCATAACATGGTCTACGGACCTCCGATTGACGCACTGTCAGTTGTGATGCGATACTTTGATCGATTTGGTCATTTTGGTAAACTACACTCGAGTTTTCAGAGAACTTTGGGTACAGCCGGGTTAGTTCGAACATAAAACCAACCAGGCCTTCGGAGCGGAAATGCTTATAACTTGAGCTCCGGACGTCCGATTGACGTGTCGTCAACATTGTTGGTTTCCTCTTAGTGAGATGAACCTTTTGGCTTACTCCGCTTGAGTTTTGGATATAATTGCAGTACAGTCGGGTTGGTTTTGACTTAAAAACCAACCGGGCCGCTAGGACGAAAAGGCCAATAACTCTCAGACCGGGCGTCTGATTGACGCGCCATCTGTCACATTGAGTTCTTTTTTTCGAGATGGAACTTTGGCGTACATAAAATCTAGACTACGTATCAGTTGATGTATCGAACCCCCTTGGCTCGTGGAGCGGACCCTCCCGAAATCGAGCATGCTATGTGCGGGAATCCTAGAACTGGTTGAGACTGCGATGACGATGACGACTATACTGAAATCCTCTGTGGGTTCGGCAGTGATGAATACCGTACTGGAATCCTCAGTGGGTTCGAGGGAAATGACAACTGTTCTTGTATCCTTTGTAGGTCTGTCAGTATATGTCTACTGTTCTTGTATCCTACGTGGGTCCGGCAGTATTTGACTCTATAATTGTATCCTACGTGGGTCTGGCAGAGTAGCTGGTCTTGTATCCTTTGTGGGTCCGACAGCTTAGCTGGTCTTGTATCCTACGTGGGTCTGATAGCTTAGATGAATCAGTGGCTACATCTGATCATCTCTATCATCTTATGAAGAAGTATACCTGTGTGATCTGAGTCTTTACTTTCAATCATTTTCTTCGATATGATTGTTTTGCTATCCTGTGTGGATTGGGTTGTGTTATCCTGTATGGATTGGTTTGTGCTATCCTGTGTGGAATAGAATGAACTTGGGCTCGGATGTTGGAGCCGATCTGAAATTGATGAATTAGGTATATGTATGGTCATATACCTAAGTAGAGTTGGTTGTTACTTTGTGATTTTATCTTTCCTTTGTGGATTATCCTTTGTGGATTCTGGGAGACCTTCGGGGGTCTCGGGGTCCATACTGAGTAGAGTATACTCACCCCTGCATGGGGTATGCCCACACTACATTGTGTTGGATGTAGGCGACGGACAGCATTGATCGTGGTTGAGGCTTGTGGAGAAAGTCGGTACCTGGAGGTGGACCACTGGGCGGGACGTACACGGAGCGGACGACTGGACCCGAGGAGCTGAGAAGGCTATCTGTACCCACCCTTCAGGTGGGATTTCTAGTGGATGGTTCGGCATTGCTACTTTACTTTTCAGTTGTTGTACTTTCTTTACAGTTGTACTTTACTTTCAGTTGGGTTTGTATTCTAGCCCATTTACTTTCCATCACTTACAGTTATACCCAGTTTACTGAGTTTTTACTTTAGCTTGCTTACTCTATGGAGTTTGTTTAATTTATAAAGGCAATGCCTTCCCTTTTTATCGAGATTTACACCTTTGGGGCTAGTCCCCAGCCCCTGGCCTATGGAAGGTGGGCTTGGGGTAGTCATGGCACGGGTCCCGAGGATGGGTCGTGACAAATTGGTATCAGAGGAGTTTGGTTCTACTGTAGAACTCGGGTCTCTGATCTTTCTTCAATGTGAAGAAATATCGTTAAGGGTATTGAGTGTGGTTATCATTCCAGGGAGTCCAGTGTTTGTGCAGTGGCCGACGTATCCATACACCAGGACCCTGACTTCTGATTTCCGACTCAATGCACGAAAACACGGATTGCATGTGTGTTTCAAAAGTTTTCTTTGTGATTACTTTGTGTCAGCTCTCCAGGTATACTGTATTGACCGTGGCACACCTGTTTCTTTTTAAGATGTCCCCACGATGGAAGCCAGCTAGGTTTTCGAGCTTTGTGCGAGATGACATCCCACCGAGCGACGAAGCCTCGGTGCAGGGCCCTTTTACAGCAGAGGCACCGGCGGTACCTCTACCCACCGGGCCACCGATGCCACCAGCCCTAGCCACTAAGAGTGCACGTCGCCTTAGTGCACTACACGAGTTTTGGAGTCAAAGACCGCCCAAGTTATGCGGGGATATGGACCCTTAGGCATCTGAGGATTTGCTGGAGGATGTAGTTAAAGTTTTCAGGTTAGTGGGGACACCGGTTGACCTCATGGTAATCCTTGCAGCGAGCCTCCTACACGCGGCAGCAGGCAGATGGTGGAGCCTGATGCTCTAGGTGCACGACGAGGCATCTCTCCTCTGGACGGACTTTGAGAACCTCATCCGTTCAGATTTTGTCCTAGCCACCCTACATGTAGTGTGCATTCATGAGCTACTACAACTGCGGCAGGGCAGCATGACGGTAGCCCGGTACTCGGTGAGATTTACCGATCTCTCGTGCTATTTTACGGACATGGTATGAGACCCATTCTTTCGGGCCTGGACCTTCGAGCAGGGACTAAGGAATGAGATTAGGGCATCGATGATCTCCCTTAGCATTCCGACGTAGGCAGGGGTACTGGAGCGAGCCCTTCTCATAGAGAGATTTCTTGTTGACCCTACACCAGTAGTGAGACCTACCGCAGGGCGGCATGTAGCAGAGTCTTCTGTAGCTGGCAGTCGATGGACGTCACAGGGGTACAAGAGGACCAGACCAGCAAGCGAATGACCTCAGGACACTGGCTCATAGGTGCGGGGCACATGGCGCAGAGCCAGCCTTCCGAGGAACAGACAGTGCTACGCATGCGGGGGACATGGCCACCTGGCTCATGACTGCCTGACCCGGCGTGCATAGGAGCAGCAGACGGTTGAGGGACCACCCAGGCAAAGGCAGAGGGTCGACCGTGGCGGTCCGCAGGGAGCAGGTGGATGAGGCAGAGGAGCTGGCCGAGCAGCAGGCGGTGGGTGATGCTTTGAGGCTTTACCACCACCACCATCAGGAGGTCCACCCCGACCACAGGGAGCTGGCGGCCAGAGGCAGGTTCAGCTTCAGGCAGTGGAGGCCTACGACCACAGAACACCATAGATGATTTGAGGTACTATCTGTGTCTACTACACCCTTACTGCAGTTCTTATAGACACAAGAGAGAGTCATTCTTTCATTGTCTTTTCCCTTGTTCGGAGCTCGGAGATTCCGACGGAGACGTTGGATCGATATTTACGGCTAGAGACTCCTACGGGAGCAGACCCAAAGATTACACACTGGTGCCGGCAGTGTGATCTTACTTTAGGAGGCCAGATCTTCAGCTTGGATCTTCTCGTAGTGGAGTTGAGGCCTTATGACGTCATCTTGGGAATGGATTGGTTATCTACAGTCCATGATCAGATCGACTGTATTAGGCGTAAGGTGCAGTGTGTCCGCACCGATGGGAGCAGGTTCACCTTCACCGGTGAAAAGGGAGCCTTTGCAATGTAGGATGGACTCACGCAAAGGATAGGACAGCCGATCACTCATCAGTTGGCTAGACTCATCCTAGGAGCAGTTGACGTGCGGAGTCCGAGTTTTCCTGTATTAGTGGATCAGTATACGGACATTTTTACTGATGACATTCCAGGACTTCCTCCTCATAGAGAGGTAGAGTTATATATTGACCTGTACCCCGGGACAGCCCCGATATCCACTCCAGTATATCGGATGGCTCCCGCTGAGCTTCGAGAGCTATGGGTACAGCTGGAGGACTTGCAGGGCAAGGGATTCATCCGACCCAGTGTTTCACCCTGGGCTTCCCTGATTTTGTTTGCCAAGAAGGCGGATGGGAGCTTGCGACTATGTGTCAACTATCTTCGCCTGAACTAGGTGACCGTGAGGAACAAGTATCCGCTCAGAGTTCAGGACGAGGACGTGTAGAAGACGGCCTTCAAATGTCGGTATGGACACTATGAGTTCTTGGTTATGACTTTCGGCGTAACCAATGCTCCAGTAGTGTTCATGAGTCTCATGAATAGGATATTCCAGCCTTACCTCAATCGATTTGTCGTGGTCTTCATCGACGACATATTGATATACTTGACTTCTAAGGAGGAGCACACCTACCACTTGCGGGTTGTACTAGACACACTATGAGAGCACCAACTTTATGGTAAGCTCTCGAAGTGTCAGTTTTGGATACATGAGGTACACTTCTTGGGACACGTCATCTTTGAGGTGGGAGTTGCGGTGGAACCTGCGAAGATCGAGGCAATGCTAGCTTGGGAGCCACCCAGGACCGTGATGGAGGTGCGGAATTTCTTGGGTTTAGCTGGGTACTACCGGAGGTTTGTGCCAGACTTCTCTAGAGTTTCGGCACCACTTTCAGCTTTGAAGAAGAAGGGGAAACCCTTAGTGTGGTCAGATATATGTCAGCAGAGCTTCTAGGAGCTAAGACAGAGATTGACCAGCGCACCCATATTGAGGCTACCGGAGGAGGGAGTAGGGTACGTATTCTACTGCGATGCATCAGGGACCGGACTTGGGTGTGTCCTGATGTAGGAGCGGGCAGTGATCGCCTATGGATCATGAAAGTTGAGGCAGCACGAGCAGAACTATGCTACCCATGACTTGCAGTTAGCAGTAGTGGTCTTTTCCTTGAAGATGTGGTGGAACTATCTGATGGGTGAGCGCTTTACAGTCTATTCTGACCACCAGAGTCTCAGGTACATATTCTATCAGAAGGACCTGATCTTGAGACAGCGGCGATGGCTCGAGTTACTCCAGGACTATGACTTTGAGATAGTCTATACTCCTGGAAAGGGGAACGTAGTAGCCGATGCTCTCAGCAGGAGGATGGGCATTCAGCTACTTGGGGAGGCGACAGAGGAGCTCGCCGCTTTGCAGATATCCTTTTTGGATAGAGATAGAGCAGCCTTTCTACAGTCACTCACAATCAATCATCCACTACTACAGTGGTTTAGGGAGGCACAACGTGGGGATGATGACTGTGAGGCGCGGCGTGCACATATATCCTCAGGACAGGCACCTGCTGGATTCTTTGTAGGAGAAGAGCACAATGTCCTTTTCAGAGGACGTACCATGGTACCAGCAGATTTATAGGAGGAGGTTCTGAGAGAGTTTCACACTTCCCCCTTAGCGATACATCTTGGGGTAGCGAAGATATACCAGGATCTAAGACGACAGCACTGGTGGTCGGGTATGAAGAAGGTTGGGGCATAGTTCGTTTCTCAATGCCTTACCTGTCAGCAGGTGAAGGTGGAGCACCAGGTAACAGCAGGCTTGGTACATCCCATGGAGGTCCCAGAGTGGAAGTGGGACGGGATATCTATGGATTTCGTGACTGGACTTCCACATACTTCTAGAGGTCACGACTCCATTTGGGTGATTGTCGACCGACTCACCAAGTCGGCCCACTTCTTACCCATCAGAGAGCAGGGATCAGTGGAGATATTGGGACGCCTCTACATTTAGGAGATCGTACGGCTTCATGGTGTGCCATCATCTATCATCTCCGATCGAGATACTCATTTTACTTCCCATCTTTGGAAGGGGCTGCAGGAGGCATTCGGGACGCAGCTACATCTGAGCACCGCCTTTCACCCTCAGACGGATGGTCAGACAGAGAGGACCATTCAGACTCTCAAGGACATGCTCCATGCATGTTTCCTCTACTTTGATCATATCTTGGAGGACCACCTACCATTGGTGGAGTTTGCGTACAACAACAGCTACCACTCCACCATCAGGATGGCACCATACAAGGCATTGTATGCCCGACCTTTCATATCACCTTTGTGCTAGACAGACCCTGGGGAGTCAGCACTTGTGGGACCAGAGATGGTCTAGGCCATGACAGAGAAGGTCCATGTCATCCAGGAGCAGATGAGGATAGGTTAGAGTCGACAGAAGTATTATGCTGATAGAAGGCAGAGACCACAGGAGTTTGAGGATGGAGACCACATTTTCTTGCGGGTCTTACCTCGACGTGGATTACGGAGATTTGGCCGGGGTGGAAAGTTATCTCCACGCTTCATCGGACCATTCCAGGTTCTCGGCAGGATAGGAGAGGTGGCTTATCTTCTGGCTCTACCACCTCAGTTGCACCGGGTGCACGACGTCTTCACATATCTCAGCTGAGGAGATACGTGCACGACCCGACGCATATCATCGACCATGGGGAGCTGGACATTGATGACGGGGAGACTTTTGAGGAGGTCCCAGGAGAGATCTAGGATCGACAGGAGCGGGTCCTATGTGGACGGTCAATTCCTCTAGTGCGCATCAGGTGGCAGCACGGGAACCTCCAGGAGAGCACTTGGGAGCGGTAGGCACAGATGCATGCACAGTACCCTCATTTGTTCCCCTAGTCTGTGATGTATCTTTACGGGGATGTAAATCCCTGAGGTGTGAGTAATGTAAAATCCCATAAATTTCAAGGAAATTTTTTTTCTTAAAATCTTTGAGATTTTACGAGTGCGCAGTTTCTGACGGAACCTGATTCTGAGGCCCGGTGTTCCAGGAATCAATTTCCGAAGTTTAGCTCGGGTACGTTTAGTGAACGAATGAGAGGTTTTTCCTAACATTTGAACTGGTGCTCGGAATCGAAATCTTAGGGCACCGATGAAACCGCAGCACCAGTAATTTCTTAGTAACACCTTTTCCGATGGTGCGTTTTCTCAGGAGGAGTTGTTAAAAATGTGAAGAATAAAAATATAGTTGTTATAGAATTATATTTTTTTATTGCTCTATATATGGTTTAAGTGTTATGGGAAAGTAAGATGTGAGGAAGTTGGGGTGGGGCCCACACGAGCCCCCACCTCCTTCAATTTTCCCAACACCCCATTAAACCCCCCTCTAACAATTAATTGTGTAACACACCCTCTTCCCCTCTTTATGATATGTCAACTCTCGCAATTAATTTGATTGTTAAATGATCTTCAATTAAGTTAATTAATTGAATGAGATCTTTTGAATTTCAAATTATTGTTGGCATGTGTGTGTGTGAATAAAATAAGACAAGGTCTTATTTTATTATTGGTTGTTTCATTGTGTGGAATAGAGGAGAGAACTCTTGCGGTCTTGAAGAACATCTTCTTCCTCATTGAAGAACGCGGAGAATGTCGGAGCACCAAAGAGAGACGATGTGCCGATCTCTCCCTTCTCTGCAGACGGTGTGAGATGACATCCCCTTCCTGGATGCTCACCAACTCCGTCATCAAACCACCCTCATGACGCTGTTTTCCCACAACGATCTTTGTATGACAACTTCTTGAGGTAGGGGTGTGTTTTTACGATGTGATTATTCTTTGCGTTCTTTGTTAAATATTTGGGCCGCCTGTTATCAATTTAATGGGAGGAGGTCGGACCACACGAACACGGCCAATCCTCTTCCCCCTTTGTTGATGTTCACCACTACGGTTTGGGACGAAGGTGGCGCGGTGCAATGGCACCGCGTGGAAATGAGTAATTTCACCGCGGAGAAGGAGCGCGGCACCGTCGCGCCGTGCCGTTGAGGCCGAAAGAGGCCGCGGCCAGAGGGGGGCCACGGCGGAGGGGCGCGGTGCCGTCGCGCCCCGCCGGTCGGACCAAGGCCGCGACCTTTGGCCGAGGTGGAGCAGGGGAGGGCGGTCGGAACCGCCAGCCTCCGGCGCTCAGGAGGTGGGACCAGTTATTCCCGCGTGGCACAACTGGTTAGCTGTTACGTCCGCCCAGATCCGGAAAAACCGGGGGATTGAACCCCCAATCAGTGCAGCTGGGCAGACCCCCCGTGGGTCCGCCGTTCGGTTCGAAGGGGGTGGCGGCTCCTCCACTTCTGTGTTCGCGCGGCGCGTGGCACACGTGCATGGCTGGACCGACCGCGCCGGGCTGGGCCGCACATGCCGCGCCGAGCCGCACGTGCCGCGTCGGGCCGCCCGCGCCACGCCGGGCCACCCTCGTCGCGCCGGGCACCCCGCGCCGCGTCGGGCCCCCCGCGCAGGGCCAGGTCCACGCGCCGGGCCGGGTCACGCCAGCCATGTCGGGCCGTGCCCTAGTGGGCTGGAACCGGACCCGGGTTGGGTCGACCCGGTTCCGGCCGACCTAGGGGGTCTTGGGCAGGGTCGGTCCAGGCCCAAAACCCCCTAAAATCGGACAACTTCATTCAAAGACCCATAACATGGGTACGGACCTCCGATTGACGCACCGTCAGTTGCAATGCGATCCTTGGATCGAGACGGTCGTTTAGGTATACTACACTCGAGGTTTAGAAGAACTTGGGTATGTCCGGGTTGGTTCGAACACGAAACCAACCGGGCCTTCGGAGCGGAAACGTTTATAATTTGAGCTCCGGACGTCTGATTGACGTTATGTCGACTTTGTTAGTTTCCTCTTAGTGAGACAGACCTTTTGGCTTACTCCACTCGAGGTTTGGACATAGTTGCAGTACGGTCGGGTTGGTTTTGACTTAAAAACCAACCGGGCCCCTAGGACGAAAAAGCCAATAACTCTCACACCGGGCGTCCGATTGACGTGTCGTCTATCACGTTGAGTTCCTTTTATCGAGACAGAACTTTGGGGTACATCAACTTCGGACTACATGTCAGTTGATGTATCCACCCCCCTTGGCTCATGGAGCGGACCCTCCCAGAATCGAGCATGCTGTGTGCAGGAACCCTAGAGCTGGCTGCGACTGCGATGACGATGACGACTGTACTGAAATCCTCTGTGGGTTCAGCAGCGACAACGACCGTACTGGAATCCTATGTGGGTTCGATGGCGATGACTACTGTTCTTGTATCCTTTGTGGGTCTGGCAGTACGTGACTACAATTCTTATATCCTACATGGGTCCGGCAGTATTTGACTCTGTACTTGTATCCTATGTGGGTCCGGCAGAGTAGCTGGTCTTGTATTCTTTGTGGGTCCGACAGCTTAGCTGGTCTTGTATCCTACATGGGTCCGATAGATTAAGTGAATCAGTGGCTACATCTGATCATCTCTATCGTCTTACAAAGAAGTATACCTGTGTGAGCTGAGTCTTGACTTTCAATCATTGTCTTTGATATGATTGTTTTTTTATCCTGTGTGGATTGGGTTGTGTTATCCTGTGTGGATTGGTCTGTGTTATCCTGTGTGGACTAGATCAAACTTGGGCTTGGATGTTGGAGCCAAGATGGAATTGATGACTTAGGTATATGTATGGGCATATACCTAAGTAGAGTTGGTTGTTACTTCGTGATTGTATCTTTCCTTTGTGGATTATCCTTTGTGGACTCTGGGAGACCTTCCGGGGTCTCGGGGTCCCTACTGAGTAGCATATACTCACCCCTACATGGGCTATGCCCACACTACATTATGTTGGATGCAGACGACGGATAGCGCTGATCATGGTTGAGGCTTCTGGAGAAAGTCGGTACCTGGAGGTGGACCACTGGGCGGGACGTACACGGAGTGGACGGCTGGACCCGACGAGCTGAGGAGGCTATCTGTACCCACCCTTCAGGTGGAATTTCCAGTGGACGGCTCGGCGTTGCTGCTTTACTTTTCAGTTGTTGTACATTCTTTACAGTTGTACTTTACTTTTAGTTGGGTTTGTATCCTGGCCCATTTACATTCCATCACTTACAGTTGTTCCCAGTTTACTTAGTGTTTACTTCAGCTTGCTTACTCTGTGGTGTTTGTTTACTTTATAAAGGCAATGTCTTCCCTTTTTATCGGGATTTACGCCTTTGGTGCTAGTCGCCAGCCCCTGGCCGATAGAATGCGGGCCTGGGGTAGTCACGGCACAGGTCCCGAGGACGGGTCGTGACAATATCCAATGAAACCAAAACAAGTAGAATTCCTACTGGCGAGTATGTTCTCATAATTTCTTGTCTTGGAGATTACCAAGTTTGAACTTAATGAGAATATGTCTCATATGATTACAAGTACTCATACTTGATGGTCAATATATTATGTGTCTCATCATAGCATGTTATCCAACCACATAACTACATTAAGAATATTTTCATAGAACTTCAAGGTTCTCATCATATAGGGGGACTACTATGACCTTATCAATGTGACAAATACTCTTGGACATTATTACATTATGGTCATGAAAAAAATGAAAAATATGTAATAATATGTTTAATTTAATATTTAATACATCAAATATTCATGTAATAAAAGTAAAAACAATTGGTTTTAGGACACCAACTCTAAAAAATTCCCACTTGGACTAGAGCCAACAGTCTTTGACTTTCAGTCCGCTAGACCTCACCTGATAATCATGTTTTTTCTGAGTCAAGGCTTTAGTCAAGGGGTCCTCCATGTTGTATTATATGTAAATATTTCTCACTATGACTTCAACTCTCTAATAAAATACCTTAAGTTATAATAATTCCAAATTATGTGCTTCATTCGCTGATGTGATCATGGCTCTTTTGCGAGAGCCACCACTTCAGTATTATCACAATAGAGTGTGATGGGATATTTACTACAAGGTATCACGTCAAGCTCTTGGAATATATTGTGTATCCAAAATAATTATTTATCTACCTTAGAAGTTGAAATATACTAATACTCTACTATAGAATCTTCCACCACAACCTTCTTTGAACTCTTCCAGCTCACAATACCTCCATTCAAAGTGAAGATGTATCCTGTTTGTGACTTCATGGAATCTTGATCAATCTAGAAACTGGAAGGTGCATATCCTATGATGACTAGTTCCTCATCTACACCATAAAACAAGAACAAATCCTCAGTACGGCTCAGATACTTAAGGATTTTATTAATTTTCATCCAATAGCGGTCACCAGGATCATCTTGATATCTTCCTACCATACTTAATGCGTAGATGACATCTAGCCCTGTACATAGAAAAACATACATAAATAACCCAATCACAGATTCATATGGAATCCTTTCCATTATATTTCATTAATAATGGGTTTAAGGACACATTTTCTAGGAAATATAAATGCTATGTGATTCTGGAAACAATACCCTCTTGGATTGTTCCATATTGTATCTCTTCAGTATCTTGTCAATGTGTGTACTTTGACTTAGTCTGAAAAACCACTTGGATCTATCATTATGGATCTTTCTCCCAAGAATATTTGATACCTCACCTAATTATTTCATGGAAAATCGTTTATTCAACCATTACTTAACAGACTGTAAGACTGGTATTTCATTTCCAATAAGTAATATGTCATCAACATATACTATTAAGAAAACTGTTGCACTCCAAAACTGTTTGTAGAAACAAGGCTCACATTCATTCTTTATAAAACCAAATTCTTTTATGGATTCATCAAAATTAATGTTATATGACCTAGATGTTTTCTTTAATCCATAAATGTATTTTTTTCAACTTGCATATATTATTTGCATCCTTCAAAGTCACAAACCCTTTAGGTTGTTTCATGTAGACATATTGCTAAAGGTTCATATTAAGGAAGTTTGTTTGGAAATCCATTTTCAAAATCTCATAGTCATGGTAAGATGTAATGGAAAGTAGAATCCTGGTGGATTTAAGCATTGAAACTGGAGATATTTTTTCATCATAGTCAATACCTTAATGCTATTTAAACACATTTATAACCAGTTACACCTTATAGGTACTAACATGTCCTTCCATGTCTAATTTCTTCTTGAATAACAGTTTTCAAACAATAGGATTTACATCCACTAGAGGATCTACCAAAATCCAAACTTGGTTTTAGTACATAGAATCCATTTTAGAATTCATGGATTTTGCCACTTGGAAACATCTGGGCCACTTAATATTTCCTTTTATGTTAGAGGATCATTATTATCAACTAATAATTAGTCACCATCCTTGGTGACAAGAAAACAATAGTGTTCTGGTTCTATAACCTCTCTTTTACTCCTACACAGTTCTTGTGGCTATGGAATAATTTATTCTTCCATGGGGCTTTGTGGAATCTGATCATGTACCAACTCTTTTATGCCTTGAGCCTCGACTTCATTGAAGTTTATCTCACTCCCACTATCTAATTGGGAGATTTTCTCATTATCAAGTAATATTTTGTGTCTTGAAACTATAACCCTTTTTTACAAGGGTTCGTATAGGTGATATCCCCTTGTTTCCTTGGGGTATCCTATAAAGGCACACTTTGTGCCTTGGGGTGAAAGTTTCTTACCTGAAGAGGCCTTAATAAATGCTTTTATTCCCCGCATATTTAAATGTGTTAACATAGTTTTTTTCCACTCAATAATTCATATGGAATACCATTTATCAATTTAGTTGGTTCTTGGTTTAGTATGTGTGACTCTGTTTATAATGTATATCCCCAAAAGGGTAATAGAAAACTTGCATGACTCATCATTGATCTCACCATGTCCAATAAGGTGTGGTTCCTCCTTTCACTTACACCATTCCCCTGAGGTGTTTAGGGATTAGTGAGTTAGTATTAGATACCAAAATCCCATAAGTAATCAACTAAGTCATGATTAAGATATTATACACCCTAGTCTGAGATGAGTTTCTTAATCTTCCTGAAAATATGGTTCTCAACATTATTCTTGTATTCCTTGAATTTATTAAAAGAAACAGACTTATATCTCATTAAGTAAATATATCCATATCTACTAAAATCATCTGTAAATGTTTTGAAGTATGAGTACCCACTCCTTTTTTCAACAGGAAATGGTCAACACATGATGGTATAAACTAATTCAAGAATCTCTTTATCCCTTTAATTATTACCACTAAATAGGGATTTGGTCATTTTTCTTTATAAATATGTATGACATACACTAAATAGTTTTAGATACAAAGAATATAAATATCCATCTTGATGTAATTTTGTCAATTGTTTTTCATTTACCTAACCTAGAAAATGATTCCAAATTTCGGTGTGGTATGATTCATGTGAAGTAAATTCATTATTGATTTTAATTACTTGGTTCATCTAATCCAACACATAAAGTCCATTATCTAAATGTTCATTACCATAAAAAATACTATATTTATAAAAGAAGAAAAATTTATTTCCAAATTTGAAAATGAATCCATCTATATCAAGTATGGATATATAAATATTTTTTTTGGTAATTGAAGACACCTAATAACAACCCTTTAAAACCCAAATCATTCTGATCTGAAATGTGATGTGGTAGTCCCTAATAGCTACAACATTAATTTTAGCTTCATTTCCTGATCGTTGATCTTCCTCCCCTAAGAAAATGTTTCTGAATCTACTTGTTTCATGTATTTGAATACATATTTGAGCATCACAAGTTGTATCTAATACCCAATTTTTATAAATAGATAAATTTAAATCGATAACAAACACACCTAAAGCTTCCCCTTACTTCTTTAGCTGGGTGAATTTTTTCTTCCAGTGGCCCTTCTTGCCAGATGTGAGACAAAAAAAATTGTATTCCCTTGTTTCCCCTTTGATATTCTTCTTCAAAGAAGGTAATAAAGAATGTTTTGGATTAAATATATTTTATTTCCTTTTCGATTTTTTCACCATAAAAATAGATTGATTTTATCACTTTGTATCTTAATCTAATTGGAGAATAAGGATAAGAAGATCTTCCAGAGACTACTCAAAGTTGTTCATATTAAAATTCACAACAAAACTAGAGAATATATGAGAGAGTGATGAAAAGGTGATATCGGTGCTTTGTTATTTGGGGATTTTAAACCCTAGAACCTCTAGGAACTCAATTTATCCTATGATCTTGACTACGAGAGGCCCATATAGGGAACCCTCTCAATGATTACTCTGAAATAACACCTATGAAAAATCAAATTGTTCATATCTAGATCTATCCTTGTAAAGATCAAGGAGGTGCTCAAGCATACTATACGCATCCATGTTTTCATGACACTTTATGAGTTCACAAGACATATATGAGAGCATAAAACATTGAACATCAACCATATCAACCATAAGTTTTTTATAGACTAGGAACTCTTCATCACCCTCATCCTGAGTTTGTATATTAAGCATTGAGTATTCCAGCATGTAAGATTTCTGTTCATGGCATAGAACAACCTAAAGGTGTCTAAACCACTCATGGAAGTTACTTCCAGTGAATAGATTGTATTTATCCAATATTGATCATATGCATAGTGAGAATTCCATTTTATTCTACAATTTAAAAGTGCATATTATTAGTACTTTCCTTGATTACATATTTTGTTAGAAATAATTTATTGATTTTATTAAATCTATCATTATTTTATCAAGTCCCAATTCCCTCACCATTGAAATAGGAATGTCTAATTTCTAGGATAATATAATGGCAAGGATCCATATTCCACTTTTCATAACACTAATAAGGTTTGGTCAAGCTATTTTGAATGTATTTAGGTAGGCATGTCTTTTCTAACTGTGGGCTTTTAGCTCCTTGATCCATTGAGTGGACTCCCCAATCCAAAAATCCTGACTTGTATTTTCTTAACACTAGCCTCCAAATTACACCAAGTCTAGCCAGGGATACTCCTCTTGATGTAAAATGGTTACGGCAACCCAAAACATTCATAAGAACTCCCCTTGTAAATTTAAGTTCTGCAATAAAGATTGGTCAAACACATAGTTTTATTGAGTTTTATTCTTAATCTTATAACAGAAGGCTTAGTCTGACTTAGTATTGATTGAAAGATTTTATTTTATTATGCATAAAATTTTTAGATTTTTTTATCCTTTACATGTCTTGTTAATATTTAATTTGATGATAACTTAATTAATTAACCATGTTTGGATAAAATAATTACGCATAATCAATTTTATTTAAATTCTATCTTTTCATATTAATTTATTTATTTATGTGATCACAATCTTGCATCAATAAAAATAATTTTAATGCATTAGATAGAAAATAAACAAATAATTAAATGACTATTTCAGGATCTTATCTAATGGTTGATTTAATAAGAGGACATTAAATCGACCTATGACCTAGGGGAAATAACACCTTATACCAGACTTGGCATGAGATAAAACATTCCACATGTCAACCTATGTTTCACTAAGTTGGCATCATTATGGTTCTATCTTGAATCATCCCCATGCACCTTGGGATGCTCCATTAATTATAAATATTTATTACGCACATGCAAGTGAGGGGAACCAAGGATTAGTTAAATGGAATTAGATAAATATCCTTTGACATGCATGTCCTACATAATAATGGAGGGAAGGATGACCCATAGGCCATTTTTGATTTAATATTAAATAATTGCAAAACCGTGAAATAAATTCAATTAAATAAATTCCAAAACATAAATAGGTCTTGGTCAAGCTCGTTAATGATCACACATGAAACGAATATGCAAAAGTAAATTACTAGCATTCATTTAATTATTAGTTCTTTTATTATTTAAGATAAACATGCTTGAATTAATTAATTAATTAATTAATTCTATTTGATCAAAATGATAATCCCATCTTATTTGAAGATACCCATCATTAATTGAATTAATGGAAAATAAATGGCAGAACCAATAATAAAATATTAATTAAAATAAATTAATTGAGCATTTAAAATTCTTTAAACCCATTATTAAATTTTCAAACACACAGTGGTGTGTTAATCAATAAAATAATGTTTTAAGGCAGCAATTTCAAATTTAATGTAAAATTATTATTTTTCATAAATGGGAGACTACATGGTGTATACATGTAGCTATATTTCATGTACCTCAGTTGTTGTATATTGAAGTCACATGCTTGGGGATTATGTGTGTTGACTCAGCCAGACTACATGGTATGTACATGCTAATTAAACACCATGTATCTAATTTTTGTGTCCCAAGTTAGCCCGTTCAACATGTGGTGTCCAATAAAAGCACCACATGTCATTAATTATTCAGTTTATCTAGATACATTGTGCATGGGTATACAACGTGTGCTCTAGCCACACGTCGTGTGACCCCATGATTTGGCACTTCCTGATGGAATCTATGATCATTCTTCATTTGTTCTTAAACCTTTAATAAAATGAAACACTAAAAAAATATGATTAATATGTCGATAACATGTTAATTAAAATCAGATTAAAGAACGAATAACTTGAAATAAAATCTAACCAAAATTGTGCATAGATCAACAATCAAATAAATAAATATAAATTTAAATGTGATCCCTCTAATACAACATGTTTGTTCTAGGCACAACGGAAGCATGTGATGGTGGGTGATATATTAATTTTTTTAAATAATCTATTCCTGAAACCAATAGTGAGGTAATTTCATGTCAAATTTATAATTTATTTATTTAATATCTGCATAAATATATAACTGGTCATAGAATATTTCTTCATTGATGATTGTTGATTGTTCGAAATGACCCTTCCAAATTTACTTCATTTCACTTGTGAGGGTCTATGGGTATAATCCCTCTAGCAGTGATCCACACATGCTTCAATGATGTCTGAGAAACTCCACTCATTCTCCAGGTGCTAGCGCGGTAAATCAAATGTCTTACATTGTTCATTCTTGATCGCTCGTTATTCGATCTTGAAGAAATTCCCTTTTGGGTTTCTCATTCTTGATAGGGATAGAGGAGGTGGAGTCAAGAAAAAATTCATTGTATACCATAATTCTCTATTCCCAAACATTGAATTGGTTTCGAATGAATTACATAATAGATATAGTGATCTATTTATAGGGCTGGGATTTCAGTTAAAAAAATTAATTACAAAACATCCATTAATTATAATTATAACCATTAATGAAAACTCATGACACATAATAATAATTATAACAGTATTATTATTTGGTGGTGTTCCAGCTTTCACAAAATGGATAAATAATATTTACCAACTCATAAATAATTACTTTATCATCAGAAATGGTCTTGGTCCATTTAAACCCCTATTGTATTTATTGAACACCCAAATAAATATTTTTTTCTCTTAAATAAATATTTTATTCACAAAAAAGTAAATAAATATTTATTAAATTGTCAATAAAATAAATAAATATATTTTATTCACAATCCAGTGAATAAATATTTTTTTAATTTATGTGATCAATATAACTTAAATAAAACTATTCTTTAGTCTTGAGAATAATATTTGTTCCATTAATTAAATTCAAATAGAAATTAATCAAGACCACCATAAACACTTAGTATGTGACCCTCTAGGATTCTTTCTCATTCGTATTAGGTGGGATTGCCTAAATTTCAAGATTAATATCTATCACCGAGTCAAGGAACTAAATATAATGAACTTAAAGTCACAACGATAACAACTACATATGAACACTCATTGTGTAATATAATTCCTTTTTCCCATAATCTCATCGATTAGGTTTCATGACAGTGTCATCAACATATATGCTTGATACATTATTCTTTGATTATATGAAATAAACTCATTGTTACACCATGGACATAGAATTTGGGGTGATTGTTCTATTTTAATGAAATGGATGGGATATCAACTATCATAAATATTGAAGGGACAAATACTTTCTTAACTTATCCATTAATAACATGTCATCCATGATGCACCCAACGTACCCTACTTCCCTTCAACATATGGCATGATGGTTTTCATCATAAAATCTAAGTGTGTGAGTCATGACATGCATTAATGATAATCTAAAAGTCTAAAGACCATTAAAAATGCTCATAGATATTAATATCTAATAACTCCAAAACATGCTGAATTACTACTAGTGGGTATGTTCTTGTAATATCCTATCTTGGGGATTACCAAGTTCGAACTTCCTGAGAATAAGTCTCATCTTATTAATATTACTAAAACATGATGGTATATATACTTTTTTTACCATCATATTATGTTATCCAACCAAAGAGATATATTAAAAATATTTTCATAGCACTTAAAGGTTCTCATCATAGCGGGGAACTATTGTGACCTTATCAATGCAACAAATACACTAGGACATTATTACATTATGGTCATGCATAACAATGAATAATATGTAATAAGGTGTTTAATTTAATGTTTAATACATCAAATATTCATGTAATCAAAGTATGAATAGTTGGTTCTAGGACACCAATTGTAACACTTTCCAGTGAGGACCCTCACAAACATCGTAAGGAGTTTCACATAGTGTGTTCCACTATGAAACCCCAAAATGTGTTTGAGGATCTCATTATGTTTAGGGACTTCCATTTCTCCATTTATGGTTTAGAATAAGACTGAATATACTATCTTTCTACCACAATTAGGGACTTTAATGACCTTAAATGAATCTTTATAGAGAAAATTTTCCCTTCCTCTCAGACTGAATCAATTATAAAACAAATCCGTGGAATTATAAAATCATAAGGAGATACCCTTAATGAATATTGGTAGAGATTCAAAACACTTTTCTCAAGTTTCCCCCACCACCAAATAAATGAACAATTGATAATTCAATACTTATATGAGGGACTAGTTTCCATGGATCATGGAATGATAGATGCTATAGCTAGTGGTGACCTAGTTGATAAAACTTCTTTTGTTTCCCATGACTTAATAGTCAACACGTCTCAAAATGAACCAAAATTTGTTACATAAGAAGTTTCACCCACTCTTGGAGTTCATAAGGTAATTCATTCACCAATATAAAAAATTGTATATAATAAACTTGATGAGATGCATTCCCTTATAATAAATTTATCTCAATCTCAATGTAATTCACACTCTACTCCAATTCCATTTCATTGTGGAATTTATAATGATAATCATAATTTTTCTAACCAATTCCCCCAACTTTAGGAGTACTCTGAGTCTTGTCTAGTAGAATTTTTTAGGCATATATTTCAATAAGAACCACCCTTCAAGTAAGAACCATTCAGGCTAAATCGAAACCCAGTGTGGAAAGCACAACCACAATACTAACAAGGAGGCAACTTGAGATACCCTAAACAAAACTCGTATCCACAGGACCAAGGTATGAAACCTTATTATCCTTCACTTTATCAAAAAAAATCATCATCTTCCCAAATTTAAACCAAGACTTGAGAATATGGTGAATCAAATGGAAACCTAGAACTTCCGCTTCCAACAAACCACACAATTGGCTATTCAGGACCTATAAACTCAAGTGCAAAATTGAAAAACACCATAAATAAGATAAATATGCATGGTTTTGGAAAAATACCATCACATCCTATTTCTAATCCAAAATAAATAGGTAATATTTATTCAATAACACTTTTTAGTGGTAAATAAGTTTCTTCTTCCATTGATTCTACACAATAGGTAAGTCCCCCACTTGAAAACTCTCTTCCTCTACCCATAAAAGATTATAATGAAAAAAACCTAAAAAAATGGAAAACAAGATGTTATTGAGGATTCCTCTAAATAATCCATTCCACTTCCTTTCCCTCAAATACTCTATAAACCTAAGAAAAAATTATATAATGATATTGATAAAGAAATAATGGATACATTTAAAAAGGCGAAAGTTAACATTACTTTATTGGATGTAGTTAAACAAATCCCTCGCAATGAAATTTATTTTAAAGAGCTTCACACCCATAGATAGAGACTGAGGGGAATGATATATTCAACCATGTATGTAATGACTTAGCTTTGATCCAACTAAAAATTCTAACTAAATTCAAGGATCTAGGAACATTCATGATACCCTTCACTATAGGGGAGACTATATTTTCTGATGCAATGCTAGATTTAAGTTATTCAATTACTACAATGCCCCAATCCATGTATGAATCTTGGGAGGTTGAAGAGTTCCAACCAATGGCTATATTCGTGCAACTTTCTAATCGGAGCACAATACACCTTTCAGGAGTGATCAAGGATGTACTTTTAGATTACATAATCTTATATTTCCTGCTAACTTCTACATTATTGAGACAAAAGAAACTTTAACCCGAATACATACTTCTATCATACTTGTGATTCCATTCCTCAAAACAGCGAATAAAATCGTCAACGTTCACAATGGTACATTTTCCATAGAGTTTGCTAGAGAAAAGGTATGTTTTAATATCCTTGATGCCATGAAACACCCCATTTAATAGCACTCTACTCTTACCTTGTATTTCATGGAAGTTCTCTCTAACAACTCCTAGACACAAAATATTATCCTCAACCGATAATCTAATTCATTTTACTCTTCTTCACCCTTGGGTGATTTGAGTTTTTATTCATGTTTTGAGTATTGTGGGGGTTTATAAAAGTGTATTTTTTTGCTTTAGTTTATTAGTGTGTTCATTCTAAGGTACCCGTGACCATTGATGATTCTAAAAATCTCATTTCCATTTATTCTCTTTCCTTAGAGAATAAATATGAGTATATAGATAGTTTCATGGACTTAAATCCCTCTAAATCCCCTCCATCAATAAAAAACTATCAAAGTTAGAATTAAAACCACTTCTATCTAATAAAAAATATGATTATATTGAGGGTATTGACAAATTTTTAGTCATTATTTCCAATAACCTCTCTCCATAGTAGGAATCAAAACTACTTGATCTTTAGAGAGAGTGTAAAAAAGAGATAAGATGTACATTGGATGAAATTCATAGGATTATCCCATCTATTTGTATACATCATATACGTGTAGATGTTGTTCCTAAGAATGTATGGAAAGATAAATGTTAGTTGAATCCCACTCTCCTTAAAGTGGTAAAATTGGAAGTCAGTAAATTACTAACTATTGTGATCATTTATCTTATATTAGATAGTAAATGGGTTAGCCTAGTGAAAAGTGTGCTTAAAAAACTTGAATAACAGTAGTGTTAAATGAAAGGAATTAATTAGTCCCAACACATGTGAAACATTGTTGGAAAGTCTACGTTGACTACCATCAATTTAGTCAATCCACACTAAAGGGACACTTTCATCTTTCTTTCATTGAAAAAATGTTAGAAATAATGTCTTGTAAGTCTAATTATTGTTTCCTTGATGTCTATTTGGGTTATTTTCAAATCCATATATCCCCTAAGTATCAAGAAAAAACAACATTTACATTTCCATTTGGAACATTTTCATACATAAGGATTCATTTTGGTCTCTGTAATGATCCTGGTACATTTGAATGATGTGTGTTGAGTATTTTTTAGGAGTACCTTGAGAATTGTATGGATTTTTTTATGGTTTATTTCATGTTTTATGGATCTCCATTTGATGACTGTTTAACAAACCTAGGTTCTTTCCTCCACTACTGCATTAAAAAAGATCTCATTTTGAATTATAAGAAATTCCATTTCATGGTTGAGTGTGGGATAGTTCTTGGTAATGTTATTTCGAGTGATTGAATTAATGTCGATAAATAAAAAATGAATTAATTTAATCCCTTCAATATCCAAATTGTTTTTGTGAGGTGTGGTCTTTATTGGGTCATGTTGTTTTTTACCGCAGCATCATTAATGAATTTGGTAAGATATCACTTCCCTTGCCCCAATTATTACAAAAATATTCTTAGATTTTGGTTGATAAGAAGTGTGAGGATTTCATAAATTCACTAAAGTGGTGTCTCAAATCACCACCAATCATCCAACCACCAAGGTTGGATCTCACCTTCTAACTTATGTGTGATGCCTCTAACTTTTCATATGGGGAAGTTTTATCACAAAGGGTTGAGAAGTCTCCTCATTTCATTATGTATGCCACTCATACCCTTGACCATACCCAAGAAAACTACACAACCTCTAAAAAATAACTTCTTTAAATTTTGTTTTATTTGGAAAATTTATGTTTAAATCTTACTGGGTCAAAAATAATTATGTTTTCCAATCATGCTAATCTTCAATTTCTCTTTAATAAAGAAAAAGCTAAGCCCTGTCTCATTTGGTGGATTCTCCTCCTATAGTAGTTTGACCATGAGATTTTAGATAAGAGAGGAGTGGAAAATGTGGTAGTTGACCACATTAGCAGGATTCCCCCACCATTAGACCACCATGTCGACTCATAAATCCCTATTTTAGAATTATTTATTCATGATAACCTTTGTGATGTTTTAGATATTACCCCTTGGTATACGGACATTAGGGATTTTATAGCAGTATCTTAAGTCCCCACAAATTTTAGTGCTTCAAAGTTCTAGAGACTTGAGTGAGTTTCACAGTGGTACATTTGGGATGACCCATACTTGTGGAGAATTTGTATTGACCAAGTTATTTATTGGTGTGTCCCTGACCATGAGTTCACCTATGTTCTAAGCTTCGGCCACACTTTGGATTATGGTGTCCACTTTGGAACTCAATGTACAACTAAAAAGGTCCTTGACTTGGGAATTTATTGTAAAAAATTGTATAGGGATGCCCATCAGTTTTTCAATTCATGAACATGTTTTCAATTCACATGGAATATCTCCAAGAGGAATGAAATTCCCTAACAACCCATGTTATTCTTTAAAATCTTTGATGCATGGGGCATTGACTTTATGGGGCCATTTCCAAATTAATTTTACTTTTTTACATATTATTATCTATTGACTACGTCTCTAAATGGGTGGAAGAGAAGGCTACCAGGACCAATGATTCTTGAGTAGTTTTTTATTTTTTGAGGTTTGAGATTTTAAGTAGGTTTGGTTTTCTTAGATTCATCATTAGTGATTAGGGTTCACACTTTTTTAATCGCAACATGAAAAAATTTCTCCGTCAGTATGAGGTTTTTTATAATGTATCCACTGCATATCACTCACAGAAAAATGGACAAGTAGAAATATAAAACATTAAAGCTAAGATATTCTTGTAAAAAATGGTACAACCTAATAGTAAAGATTTGAGTTTGAGATTAGATGGTGAACTTTGGTAATACCATACATCTGTTAAACGCCCAATTGAAATGTCACTGTTTAGTATTGTGTTTGGAAAGTCTTATCACATCATAGTGGACATAGAACACCATTAATATTGGGTTGTTAAATAATGTAATATGAATATTTTATATGAATGTGAGCTTAAGAATCTACTGATTCAAGAGTTGTAGGAAATTTTATGTGATGTATATGAGAGCTCTTATATCTATAAAGATAAAACAATTTCTATACATGATGATATAATTCATCAACAGAATTTTAATATTGGTGAGAAGGTCCTCATGTACAATTTTTTGCTAAAGCTCCACCCATGTAAGCTTCACTACCAATGGCTCAGTCCTTATATAGTGACTAATGTTTTCCATTTTGGTGATATATATGGTTTTCATGAGCATAATGGAAATTGGTTTACCATCAATGGGTAGAGGCTGAAAAACTTCTATGAAGATCTTCTAAGGCATCTGGTGGAGTAAATCAAGCTGATCGATTCTGTAAATGACACTACTTTATAGGTTGTCCCTTCCCCCTACCTTATTTGTTTTTCTATTTATTTAAACTTCTTTCATTGAGGAAATTGTAATTTTTAGGTGTGGGGGAGGGTGACATGTCGAAGTTAGGATTTAAAAAAACAAAAAAAAATGGGTTTTCATTTTTTATTTCTTTTTGTTTATTTTATTTTTTTAGATAAAAATTGATCTTAAAAAGAATATCCAAAATAATTTTTCATGCTTGATTCAGTTGTGTGAAAAAATCCTTTGTTTTTTAAAAAAAAATTCAAATGAATTTTGGAATGGAAAATTTTTCTAGAATTTTTATTTTCAAATCATTCTTAGTATTTTAATGGATTTTTGAAACCCATTCCTCATTAGCACTGCCCAATATTTTAATCCCTTACCCAAGAGACTTTATAATCCCTTTATTACATATTATAAATTTAAATAACTTTATTGAGAGTCTTGTATCATGTAGAGAAACTAGAAATTTCCTTGATTTAGTTTAAATCCATAAGATTCAAAGTTTTATACACTAATGATAGAGGTCATCCTTCATTGAAAATACCTCTATTCAATTAACATCTATTTTGGCCTCCTTGACACTTTACCCTTCATAATCCTTAAAGACCATGAAATTCCTATTAGGTAGAAATATTAAAATACAATTTATCCATACCTACCCATATCTTGTGTACATTCTTGTTTTACTTTTAGAAAGTGTGGGAGAGAGGGTTCTTCCATAGTAATTCCTAGATAATAATCATTGTTTTAGGTTGATAGAAATAGTGCCTACATTGTTTCTGGGTAGTGGGTTTAAAAACCTTATTATATCATTATCTTATACATGTTTCCCTATTTATGTAAAAAAATGTATATAAAAAAATATAGTTCTATACATTGAAAAAATAGAAAAAATAAAATATATGGATAAAATTGGATGTTTAATCATTATTATTCACTGCTTGGTTGGAACCCACTCAAATAGAAAATAGTGATAGTGAGTTGGAAGTGATACAATTTTGAGGGGTTGAGTGTGTGCATTCATTTTGAATACTTGATGAATTTTTAGATGTTTTTTTACTAAATAGATTAAACACTCATATTTTTCCCTAGATTTTTAAACATTAAATCCTACCATCCCTTGAACCTCAGAAAAACCTGTTGGAAGCCCTCTTGAGTAGTGAACTAGTTTCTATCGGTAGAGAACATATAATCCTGGAAATAATATGGTAATATCATATAAACTCTGGGAAAACATCATAATCCCACTTTTATATGTTCCTTGAGTGAATAGGTAAAATTTCTAGGCGATGTTGGTTGCGACATGTATCATGGGTGAACAAATTAAGTTGAAAAAATTAGAATGTGAGAGAATAATAATGATAGAAAAATTTATTTCATAAATGATACATGATGGATTTCATTTAAAAATAATATTGGGTGTTTTCTCAACATTTATTTAGGAATGGGACTTTATTAGGTTATGTGAATTTTCTAGGTGTTAAAATTTTTAGGTGTGGGGTTGTGATATCCCCATGATTCACTATTTTATTTCAACATTACACTACTGTATTAAACATGTTTTGTATTGAAATTTACAAATATAATAAAAAAAATTAATTCATGTTGGGTTTAATAATTTAATTTTTATAACTATTAAAAAGAATAATTTCATTTATTTTGATGTTCACATTATAGGTGGAGGTGATTTGGAGGGCCCGAGATGAAGTTAAAGAAAAATTGGCCAAACTACACAAGAATCCATGCATACCAGTGGACTTAACTGCACTTTACAATTAATATGTGCATCCAAATGGGATTAAATTTTGTTATAAGGTCAAAAATTAAATGTTATAAAACTCTTAATTGGGAAAAAATCCAAATTCATCCATTAAGGATCCCAAAAAACTGATCTTCCTAGGAAAAAGAATCTCCACAAAGTTATAGGTTTTATTCAATATGTTTACAATATATCCCACTTTTAATAATATCTAGCCACCAAATTTTCCATGGTAAAATAGGGGAGGTCTTAAAACAAGTATTTTCTTTTTTCCAAGTCTTGATAAGGCAATTTACAATCTGAAAACCATGGACCAAGTGGTATATCTAAATCTATGTTCTCAAAACCACCTCCTGTTTTGGCTATAAAAGGCAATTTGGGAACCTCATTTGTGAGTTTGATAATGAGGAAAAATGCTTCCATTTTAGAGTCCTAAATGTGTCCTCTCATAATTCTTAGAAGTTATAGATGTGAGGGGATGTTCTACTTCAACATTTCTGGCTTCCTCCCCATGGAGTTCTAAACTCCTTGTAATCACCCAAGGAAGGAAGATGAGTAAATCCAACACTTTATGTTTGTAATATTTGGATGAAAATTTATAATTCACAGTTTTTATGTTGTTTTTCATCCTCATATATTCTTATTTAAATTATTTATCTATTTTTATATCATATGCATATCATACGATCATGTTTGTGGGTACCCTTTCAAGTGATGTTTTACACACCATTCACCATTTCTTCTTCCCTCTTTTAACTATGGTGCTTCTGTGGTTAATATTAGTCAATTGAAATCTCATAAATTCTTTCAAGGACATGTAAATTTAATTCATGTTATCAAAAATAAATAACATACAAACCTATACATCACATAAATTTTTTCATGAGTTTCTTTAGTGATTTTCGGTTATGAAGCCGAACACAAAACACCAAATCATCAACAGTGTTTAATGAATCATTGTGTGTTTTCGACTGAACCATGGGAGGCATCCCAATATAAACTCAGTAACATTATTTTTCTATGTCTTACAAACTAGAGATTAAAATATCTATACCATTTATCTTAAAGTGATGAAGGATGAGCATTATGAAAATTCCATGAGTTGATCATGCTTAATTAATTCTGTTTATTTCTGATTTGTTTTATCATTTTCATTTTTTGATTAGAAACTTAAATCATCAAAACCAATTTTTACAAAATCTCATTCCAGTTTTCTTTTCAAAATCAAACCCATGTTTTTGAAATAATGATCTAAGGCTCCATCAACAGAAGACCTAGGGTTCCTCCTATACTGCATAAATTTTGGTAAATCTAACCATCTAATTTGACACGCTTGAAAACATGGTTAGATGCCTCACTCTGTATTCTCTTATTTATAGTTTGGTGAGTTGAAGATGATGATATTAGTGGTGAAATTGGTAAATATAGATACAATATATCAAGTGGGATTCCTTAATGATGTGAATTTTCAGGTAAGAGACATGATCTTTCCAAAATATTTCTACATTCTTAACATGGAGGATGATTGGGTAAATTATTTTGATCCCATTATCTTATCTAGGCCCTTAATAAAAACTAAAAAAATCATAAATTTTCATAAGGGTACACCTTACATAGAGTGTGGAGATGAAGTTGTGATATTTAATTATATAGACTATATGAAGTACCCCTCATAGGACCATTATACATTTTTTATCTCCTATTTTGAACCACCAAGTAAAAACCCCATGGATTTTTATTGTCCTATGCATATATAGATTAAGAGAATTGGTTCTGTTTTAATTTCTAAGAGCACTTCCACACATGTTTCTAATGAAAAATCCTCTCTTTCATTTGATTTTTATGTGAATTAATATTATGATTCTGATCATGGTCACTCTAATAATGACATGGTTGTTGAGTATGCTGATGGATTTGATGTATAATTCTATGATTTTGATGATTTATATTCTGATATCTATGTTCATTATGAAAATATTTTAGTTCCTTCAACATATCCATCCATACATCACCCCCTTAATTGTAACTCAATCCTTTTCCACCAAATCTCAAATATGCATAATTATTGAGTGGTGAGAGATTACGTATTGTCATTGCTAATAATATCCCTTTTGAACATGAATAAAAACATTTAAACACTTTAAGGGATAACATTAAGGAAATATAGAGGACCATGGCTGACATATCTATTCATTTACCCTCTATTTTCATGAATAAGATTCTTTTAGAGGATGGGGATAAAATAGTTAGGGATTCACAAAGGATACTGAATCCAACTATTCTAGAAGTTATTAATAAATAAGTTGAAAATTTTCTGAAGGTTGGTATAATTTATCCCATTTCAAATTCCCAGTGGGTAAGTCCTATTCAGGTTGTGCCTAATAAAAGTGGTGTTACAATGTTTATAAATGAGAGAGAGAGAATTTAATTCCAATGAGGGTAAAAACAGTTTGTGTGTGTGTATTGATTATAGGAAACTAAATCAATCCACTCTAAAGTACCATTTCCCCTCCCATTTATTGATAAAATTCTTGAGATGATAGCTTAGAAGACACACCATTATTTCTTGGACGTATTTTCTAGATATTTTCAGGTTTCTATAGCTTTGAAGGAATTAGAGAAGATAACATTCACTTCCCCATTCGGTACAATTTCCTACCTAAGGATGCCATTTTGACTTTTCAATGACCCACGTACTCTCTATAGATGAATGGTGAGTATTTTTTCAGATTACATTAACACCTACATTGAGTTATTTGTGGATTATTTTACATTGTATGGATCTTAATTTGATGAATGTATCTTTATTTTAGGAAAGGTGATGAATCAATATATTGAGAAGAATCTGGTTTTCAACTTTGAAAAGTGTAATTTTATGGTAGAGCATGAAATTATCCAAGGTAATGTAGATTAAAAACATTGATTAGAGGTTGATATATCTAAGGTAGATATTATTTTATCCTTATTGTATCCTTCATGTGTGTGTGATGTTAGATAATTCATAGGGCATGTAAGCTTTTACTGATGCTTTATCTAATATTTCAGTAAGATCACTCTAACCTTATCTTTATTGATTAAAAAACACATGGAATTCATTTTTTGATTATTAATATGGGGTATCATTTGACGATATTAAGAAGAGTCTGACCACTCCACCAATCATACAGCCCTCACATTGGAAAATTTCATTTGAGCTTATGTGTGATGCTTTAAACTTCAAATTTCAAGTTGTCTTATCAAAGAGGGTAGAGGGACATTCACATGTGATTGAATACACTTTAAAGAAATTATATTCAAACCAATAAAACTAAACATCCATAGAAAATGAGTATCTTTGCATCATATTTTATTTAGATTAATTTTTTCCATATTTATTGGTCTCTAAAGTAATTGTTTTTTTACCATGTAGCTCTGAGGTGCCTATTCAAGAAGCTAGATACGAATCCAAAACTTATCTAATGGATTCTCCTTCTTCAATAATTTTATATTGAGATAAAGGAAATGAAGGGGTAAAAAAACTAAGTAGTGTACCACATGAGTAATATTACTCACACACTAGAGGCTGGCACTTGGAACCAGGTACCACTTCGGGACATTGTTTCTGATGAGAATCATTATGAACTCTCAGGTACACAACATTGGTATGAAGATTTAGTGACCAACATTTTTTCCTCTAAAATTATTTCACATTTAAAGAATAATCACATACAAGAATTAAAGAGTGAGTCTAGGTTTTATGTGTGGGATGATCCCTAATTGTAGAACATGGGTAGTGGTCAAGCAATTAGTAGGTGTGTTCCTGATCGTGGGTTTGATTCTGTTATTAATTTCTTTCATACACTTTCATGTGGAGTAAAATTTTGACCCCAATGGATATCTAGTAAAGTCATATACTCTTAATTATATTATCCTAGCTTATTCCAATATGCTTATGTGTTTTGTAAGTCATACTCACATTGCCAACATACTAGAAACATTTTTAGGAGACATGAGAATTCTTAACAACCCATATTATTCTGTGAAAGATTCCATTTATGGGGAATTGATTTTATGGGACCTTTTCTAAGTTCATTTGGTTTTATTTATATTTTGGTTTCCATTTATTATGTTATAAAATGGGTAGAGGCCAACACCACAAAGATTGATTATTCTCATTTTATAGTTGACTTTGTCAAGGTACGGATTTTTTGTAGGTTTTGAGTACTAAAGACCATGATCAGTGACCAAGGGACACACTTTTCCAATAAAAATTTGGATTCCCTCATTTTAAATTATGTGGTGACACACAAAACATCAACATCATACCACCCCCAAACAAATGTCCAGTCGGAGGTTTCAAATTAGGAGTTCAAACAAATTTTGTAGAAAATTGTGCAGCTGAAAAGGAAGGATTGGAGAAAGCACTTGGATGATGTGCTTTGGTATTATAGGATGACATTAAAAACTGCCATCAGTATTTCCTCATTTCATATTTTTTGGGAGATCCTTATATCTCCCCATGTAGGTCGATCATGAGGCATATTGGGCTATAAAGAAATGCAACATGGATTTGGACCAACCTACAATTAAAAGGAAGCTGCAAATTCATAAGCTTGAGGATATTAAATTTCTATCATTTGAGATCTCAAGGCTCTAAAAGGAAAGAAAAAAATTATATCATCATATAATGATCCAAAAAAGGTAGTTTCATGTTGGATAGAAAGTCCTACTCTATAGTTCACGATTGAGTTTGATTCCTGGTAAGTTTCTTTCCAAATGGTTATGTCCTTATGTTGTATCTAATTTTTTTCCTTATAGTGAATTGGAGATCACACAAGAGGACACATGAAGGATCTTTAAAATAATAGGAAATGTTTTAAGTGATACATTTATGGACTTACTACCGATGTAGTGGATTTCATCACACTGCATGACCCCACCATCATTTGAGAATGTTAGGTTGTTCCTAAACCTTTCCATTTTATATTAATATTCCTATTTAAAATTCAACATTTCATTTTCACACATCATATAATAGGTTAACATTGAGGAAAATGAAATATTTTATATTTTGGGGATAGGAAAACATTTTGGGGTATCTTCTTTAGGTTTTTTATTTGTGTGTTTTTGGGTGTGTATTTTGTGTTAATTTTCATAAAAATGAAAAATAAAAGAAAAAAACACCATGTAACATGCTCATTTAGATATGGAATATATATAAAATGTTTGTTTCAAAAATTAATTGGTGGCATGATAAGAGTGGGAAAAGATTCATTATTAAGGAGTGATTTTTATAAAAATGGAAGTTTTCGATGATATGATTGGTTTTGTCATTATAAAACCTTTTATATTTTGACACCATTATTTTGGATATTTGTTCAGTGTAAATTATGTCATTGATTTCTCCACAAAAATTTTTATGAAACTATAACTTGTGAAATTTTCCAACTCAATTAAAAGTATATCTATGTTAGGTGAAAAAATAATTTTATATAAATGGTTGTTTCATAAATTCATTTCCCTTCCAATCGATTTCATTGATGTACCTAATTGACCTATGTGTGTACCTAATATCCGATAGTTGTATTCCCCAAAAAAGTTAATAAAAAAATTTAAAAAAAATAGAAAAACAAAATAATAATAATATATATTATATTAATTAAGAGTTGAGTGGTGAAATGTATAACACATGGGGATATCTATGTTGGGAGTTTAAGGTTTGAATTTTAGGAATTCTTAAGTGGGTGGGTCATGAAATTTGATTGCAAAGAAATGTAGAATAGGTTCAGGGAATTAATCCATGTATGAATTGTTTTACTTGACCTGAATATATTGAACAAAGGATGAATATATGATCTTGATATGGTTGGCACACACACATGTGGGAAATTAATGTCATGGTGGACCCATAACTTGTTTCACTAAAATTATTCGCCTTAATATCACTAGATTTTATTTTGAAACAATTTATGAGACAATGGATTTCAAATTTATTAATATTGACTCTTGACGGGATTCTTACTTTTCTTATATTTCCATTATGGATTGAGGAATATGAACATGTATATCTTGTCACAATTTTTCTTTAGAATACATGACATGATATTTTCCCAGAAGTGAAAAATGGTAAGTGTGGGGGAGTTAATGAAAACAATTTTATTCAATACTTTATTGATAATAAATGACATAATTTCCTCACATTGTGTTAAATATGTTTATTTAGAAATCATTTGGGATTAGATCATATATTTGAAAATTTGATGGAAATTATAGTTTTTTCCAATAAAACACACCACTGTATTCAAGAAATAAATTATTTTTTTGGTATTATTTGAACTTAAATTTTTTTAATCATGTTACTAAATTAATAGTATACAAATTTCATTCAGAATTTCTAATCTAAATCATTTGTTTTATTTGATTAAATGGTCCATGAATTCAAAGATGGACTGGACTCACCATATTTGATACAACTTCAGTATTTGGTCCATAACTTCTTTATTAGTTCTTGTATTTGTCCCAAAATTGGAGATATTCTAAATAAAACCAATTTCACAAAACCCACACTTATTTAAGGATATATGTTTCATGTGTTTTTGTGGTAAATAGGTGGTTCATTTTGGCTTAAAATATTTTTCCAAATTTCCCCATTCACACTTGAAACCTCTTACAAAACTAGAATCCCCTCCACTCTATAAATTATTATTTTTCTCATTTGGATGGGGTTGAGCGTGCCTTAAAGGATTAGGAGCATAGGATAAGTGGTTCATTTACATTTCAATTCACCATTGGGGGAGGGAAGCTATCAATCTAGGATCTCCTCTAAAATGATCTTATTTTCTTCTTCTTCTTGTAATGTTTTTATTATTTAAATAATCATATCATTTCCTCTTCTATTTATTCAGTTTAATTCAATTTTATTATTCTATACTAATAATATTTGGTCTTTAAATATAGAGTAGAAAAATGATTAGGTTATAACCTTTCCAAGACCTTTTTGAATGCAAAAAGTTTCTACGATTACTGCACCACCCATGGAACATTAGTTTTTCTTAGTAATCAATCTATCTCTTACCTTATTCATTTAATTATTTTGAATAAATGAGATACTATAATTTACATAATATAATCCATGAATTGAGTTTTTAAATTAAATGAAACTAGGTAAGTAATTAAACAATTAACAAAAAACTCTCGAGGTCGAGTATTGTGTGAATTGTGATAGTGTGGTCTTAATAGGTAAGACATAACCATATGGGATAAATTTGTAGAGTTAAAATATAATCCCTAAAATCAATTAATCCTAATTTAAAATTTGTATATGTGTCCTAATTTACCACTGACCATAATCAAGACTTATAAAAACAATCAAAGCAGGGTGCTATGATTGCATTTTCCGAAGATATCCTAGGGTTTAATTATTTTCATCTTTGTGGTGAAGTTAATTATCATAGGTTTATCGGGTTGAAAAATTCGGGAATCGCAATTAAGAATATGTTAATTTAAATGATAATTATATATAATTAATTGAATATGTAGAGAAAGATCGATTATGCTTTCTGAAAATAGTTTTCTAAAAAAATATCTTGTTATTGTGTTTTCTCAATATAATTTCAAAAACAAAAATAAAAAATATATAATCTTCTTCTAGAATACTTATTCAAGTTTTATAAAAGATAAGAAACCCCCATTCCTTTTATGTTGTGTGTTTATGTTATTTTATTTTATTTTCAAAATACCTTTAATATGTTATTTTAAATTAATTCCTCCTTTGAGAGACAACCTTGGTTTGCCACTCTGTTTCACATAAATAACCTAAAACTGAACATCATTTGAGAGCACCCAAAATGAAACCTTTAAACCTCCCTTTATTATTATAATATGTCTACACACAATGACAGTAGAAATCATTTTAGTTAGCTACTCACTGGGTTGTCTGGGACTACTAGAAGAAAACAGATAAACCATAGAATTAGCAATTTCTATCTCTATAGATATAAATTCATGAATCTACATGGTATATAAAATCCAAAGGTTAGTGTTCCCACTATCATTAACCTTAGATTAATCATGTAGATTGATATCATTACCCTAAACATAAAGATGAGATAAATTTAACTAGTACTTCCAAAAATCCTACCATCCCAGAATCATCTCAATTCGAAAAGGGAACTTTACAGTGAATGCTTTCAATGAAACCTTTAAAGGCACCCCAAAACACGAAAGTATATACATGATGCTACCTTAAAATCATCAATTTCAAACAAAAACCATAAGTAAAATGGAAATGAGCACCAAAAAAGTACAAAGTAAAACTGGTCAATGATGGATGCACCCCTATATATGGGGATCAGCTACTCTTCCAATGATGGATACTTAAACATTATTAGAAGGGCATCCAATTTCTAAGTGAATAACCCTAAAATTGGGTTGGGAGGATTTTGGTCAATAGATTTCATCATCCATTCTAGGAGAAATAATGTTTTCATAAAATTTTGAGCCTGAAGTTTCTACCTTAAAATATCAAACAAAGGTTCTTTAGTCGATCTATATTCTCTCATGGTTATTGTTTAAGTATAGATCCAAAGAATTTCATAATTACATATATTAATTATAAAGTGGGATTGATGAAAACTACCTCCTGGTTAGTGATGGAGAACACTCTTCCTTTAAGGTGTAGAATTAGCTCCCTTTTTTGACATATTATAAAGGTATTATCTTCTATGCTCGAATTATATATTTACGTAAGTTTATTCACTTACTTCCAAATAAATTTAATGATAAATTAACCCACTTAAATATTTTTTATAGTTTTAAAGTAATCATTTTATGGACCAACGTAAGCCTACGACTAAATCTTTGTGGTGAAATCCTTTTTTGGATGGCTTACTAACTCATTATTTAAACCTCTCTCCTCTTCTTATTAGTGGTTTACTGTACGATTAACACATTCTTATTTACTAAATAGTACTTTTTTTCATGAACTAGTTCAAGAGATCATTCATTTAATCCCCTTTTTTAGCTACACTAAGACATCAGGTCATCAATCAATGAAAAAAATATTATTTGAGGGTCTATGATCATCCAAAATTATTACCAAGTCCGAAAAAGAAAAATCTACACTTGATAGATTCCAAATCTTGTGTACAGGAAGAGCATAAAAAATCATTTTCGTTTACTTTGAAAAATGTTATAAACTAATAAATATGCTTTTACGCATCCATTATTCTAAGGGAGTAATACCAATATTTTTTCCTTACTCAGCCTTCCAATATTTTTAATTAGTCTACTCCACGTGTGTATAGATGAATTTTTCCCAGTACCATAAAATATGACTACCTATCAATCATATTGTACTAATTCCATATCAATAGAATATAAGGTATCATATTCACTAACATCCTAAGTGATTCACCCATATGACTGATTGACTCTTCCAATTCTATTATTTTCAACTAATTTTGTGTATCAAGAAGGATGTCCACATGATAGTTGTACCCAAAAAGTGTTCTCCCTTCACTATCAAACCTAATTCTTACTTATTTTTAGTGACTATGGGAGGAATCAAATAAAAAATGAATACATTTAAATTTCACCATCTCAAAATTCCTTTGAGTCATTCAAGATTATCTGCATTTTAGAAATTTTATTTAAGATATGTAGTCTTAGTATTAGGAATAGTGAGCTACCCCTCCTATCCACATATGTTAATGAAAATAAACCCTTCAACACTCCTTCTTGTGAGACTGAACAACATACTTAATCTCAAATTATATATTACAATAGGTGTGAGACTTTCTCTTCTCTCAGAATCAATGAAGGTAACAGCCTATTATAGTATATGGACTTATAGAAGAATCAGTACTCTACTCTAATAGGTTGGTCTTGGGAATATATAAGATAATCACTCATTTTTCTTAATAAAATAGCAAAAATAGTCAAAGAATATGGTACCAAATGGGACAAGGTTTAGAATCCATAGTTAACATAGTCCACTAGGGTATGAAGCGATGTCTTGGCCTTATTTCTCCAACCTAAGGCTTAGAATAATTTTGGGATCTTAGAATATTGTGCCTATTGGATCATGTGATTTATTTGTAATGTTTCTATTTATTATAATAATTTGGATAATTGTTTCATGATGTTGTATCATTTCAAGGAACATTTTTCATCTCCTTTTCAATTTTTTCTCCCTATTCTTGAACTTGGGATAAGTGGAGAATGTGCGGAGAAAGATATGAATGTTGGGTTATTTTTCTTCATTCAGAGAAGAAGAAATTTGGTTTTCGAGTGGAATTTAGATCTGAAGGGGGAATGATTATATGGAAAAGAAGAGGATGGTCTTATATGTTCTCTTTAAAGTTTTAATAAAGTATCCCTAGTATTCACTAACTCATAGGGGATATACAGAAGAGTTTGAAGTAGTACAGATGAGTCTCCTTTGGGATTTTATTTTCCATGATCGACCTTTTGAATTAATGAAGTGAGAAGAGGTCGAGTTCTTTTCCAATAATTCTTATATATACGACATTCATCAGGTAGGGTCTAGGAAGATAATATAATCTTAAAGTTTCATTTTGATCTAAGGAATAACAAGAAAGAGGTTTTTCCAATATGTGATTTCATACCTACCCAGTTCCTGATTACATGTTCAAGAACAACTAACAGATATAATTGAGTCAAAAAAGAGACTTTCATAGGTCTGATAAAACCATGATCCCATCAAATTTTAGGAGGGGGTTTCAAAGGCTTGATCAAAGGGAAAAAAAGAAGAGTTTTCACATTTCACCATGCACTCATGTAGAAATATCTTAACGAGTTTATACTAAGGTTTGCAAAGTTCCTTGTAGTATTTCAAAAAATTCACCAATATTGAAGTAAGACTAGTATGACCCTACACACAAAAACTATACACACAAAGAGACCTGAAATAAAAATTAAAGGATAAAGGAATATTGCATTCTAAAAAATATGCATTGGTTAGTAGATCCCATTATCACCATTTGGGATCAGAGACATTCATATTGAACTACGAATTTTCACAACTCACAAAGAAGGTTCTGTATGAGTATAATCTTAGAAACATTGAATTAAACCATTCAAATATGAAAAACATTGACTTAGGGTCACAAACATAGGTACTTTTCAATACAATAAGTTGATCGATCCCTACCTAGTAATCAAGGAAAATATTTATTTTGAAGATAAGGGAGTTATTCTTACTTAAATAATCGATTCCCACACTCCACTATCGACTATATCATCTTATAAAAAGTATCATTTCATGATGTCTTATCCCAACACTTTTGGTACCCTTTTTCTTTGATGGCCTAATAGTTTGGTAATGATCACGTACTATAAACAGTAACATAAGTTCAAGGGAAGAGGTGATTATGTACTATTGGAGATCATAGGGGGGGTAGGGAGTGAGGGAGCACCATTGGTTAGTGTACCACCATGGAACACAGGTCAGGAGAGTCAAGACAGTATGAGAAATATTTTTAAGCATCAATGAGACCATCAACAATGGTGGACAAGTAGGTGAAATGGTATGTGTGGTATCAGAGATGTGGTACTACGTTATTTGAGTTGTGAAATGAATATCATCTGGGTTATCAGATAATGATGGTGAGTGGATCAAATGAGAGCAATGGGAGAATAAGGTATCCAAGTATGGAATCACAAGATCTATTCAAGATGACTTTGATCACTAGACCAAATGAGTTTTAGAACATAGTTATTGTTTTGATTCACTAAAATATCAAATATAAATAATAAATTAATTATATAATTTGAATAGAAGTTTTGCTAGGGATACAATATTTCTTTGTTTCCTTTTATACCCATTTCCCTTTTCCCATGCATAAGTTTTGAGGTTTCCGAGTCAATGGAACCACTGTTCACACTAGAGACCATCTATTTGCCTTTGGGAAATAGTTGATGATCAAACTAGTAGTTGCTGCCAATGATTGAAATGATATCCCAGTTAAATTAGTAGTAGTAGTTCTATATCTTCCATAAGAAATTTGTGTTCCTTTAAAGGTTCTTACCTTGTTCTTTTCCACATATAATTGTCAATATATAGTTATAGTTATTGTGATGCTCACTTGGTTGGCTGTGATTAAGACCTAGGTGGAAGATGGTTGAATAAAATATACACTTTCACCCCAAGCATGATGTATCAAGTTGCTACACCAATAACAACATAATCGGCATTGGGCTTATGAATCCCTCTTCGTTGTTTTCCCAATGTGAGGACTTAATATTGATCTACATATTCCCCATGAAATCAAGAAACAAGCTAGATATGGATTCACATAATTCTCTTTAGTGAATTATTGTTCAAGAGAGAATGAGATATGCTAGTAGTGGTAGAAATAATGGGTTGGTTTTTCTATTAAGAGAGAATCTAGATATCTTGAGTGATTAATGATACACTTTTATATGCTGATTGAAGCTTGATTGAGTCCAGTAGTAAATTTGTATGTAGGGTTCCAGACACCAAGAAACTCATATTTTAGTAGTTCCAAAATGAGATATAGTAGTGTAATTGTACCTTCAAAATGATCAGTAGCTTCTTGATTCTCATTATCAATCCATCCATTAAACCAACTTGGCCAATGTATTGAAATATCCATTCCCAAACCATCACCCTTTCCATGAGGTTAACTACCATTTCTTTGTATATTAAATACCATGTTTTAGTTATGGAATCATCAAGGATTTATTCTCAAGTGATGTCTTGAGCTCTGAAGAATGCATATGGGCTTTTTTTCTTACTCACTTGAAGTTTATTTGTAGGTTATTCCACTCTTGAGGTAGTATCTACCATTAAACTGATAGAATTTGTTACACTCCAATATCAATTCGATCTAATATTTACATTGAGATTCCCTCTCTTCTTTCCAGTGTAATAGCCATTTCTAACATTATAACTAGTCCAGGATCAAGGTGTGATACCATCATAGCAGCTGTGGTGACATGAAAGAAGTGGCTGATCTTATTCAATTTGTACATGAGGGACAAAGAACTAATTGACTCAAGCATTATTGGATTACTCTAGGGGTAGGCTTCCCAGTCACTACCCAGTCTATTATATTTTATACCTAGTATGTGGAGCTAGATAATGGAAAATGATATGTTACACTCTTTTGAACCAACCTAATCATAGTATCATTTACTTCTAACATCCTTCTTATCATCTCAATTCATTCCATTGTTATCACACACTATGTCTCGTTTGAACTCCATCAATTCCCCCACATCGATGGTCATTTCAACTAAAGGAAAGGCTTTATGTTAGCTCCTAAAACAATACACTATTTTATATAACCAACATAGGAATAATGATATTACCTCTCAACTAAAAAAGGTGGAGTGAGTAGTAGCAGTTTTGGGGAAAAAGAAAATAATGTAAGGTGTTTTTGGGATATTAGAGTGGAATCGATATAACTTCATGAGAGATAAAATAGGTTTGTATTGAAACCACATAGGATATCTAATTGACATCATGAAACATGGAATACCCATAATAATAAGAGATTAATTTGAAAACCTTTTCCATTATTTTGACCCTTTATTCCCATGGAATAGTGGTCCATTTGATAATTGGTAGTTTTCTGTTAACCATCTTGTTGATTCATTTCCATGAAGTAATATACCAATTCACAAGGTTATATGGCCTAATTCATCTTCCCCCACCTATAACCCCCCCCCATAAAATTCTAATTCATCACCAATAAGGACATAATTCTTGATTTTAAGTTATTCAACTACACCATATTAAAATGTATATATAGTCATCAATAATCAAAAATAGTAAAGTCTCTTGGGCTCAATCGCTAATGGTAAAGGATACAATTGAATTAGGGGTCACACGAGTAGCAACCATCTGGTCGATAATTTTAAATATCTAAATAATAAATCTAAGTAGTATATAGATAAATCAATCAACCACCATCCACTCCAAAACCATCAGGTATCCTAGTTTGATAGAGTACCTTAGTTCACAAGCCATAGGACATTGTGGGATACCATACCTCTTTATAAATATTCTACAGGGGAATCTCCCTAGATCTTTAACCCCCATTCCTAGTATCATGAATGCTAGAATTATCACACAAACCCCATTCCACAAAGCCTGATTTTGTTTCATGCTCCCAATAATGACCAGTTCCACTCCAATGGTGATTCCCTTGTGAAAAGGCCAGAAAACAACCCAATAGATTATGAATTTTTTAAAAGGAATTAGGGGTAGGTGTGTTCCCATTCCCCCTTGGCTTATTAGATATATCGATGGTTGGTCATCCCACTCGCCTTCCCAGTATCCATTCTTGCACCCCATTCACCATCAGGGTACCCGGGTACATAACTAGAGTAGTGGTCTGGTGTGACTGGATTTGGGTATGAGTTACTTTCCTGAATTGGTTGAGATAACATTTTGTATTGGCAGGTATTGGGTTCCCACTTTCCGCTTTTGTTCAGTGTGGGGTTGATCCCACTTTCACTCCATGCTACCCCCTTTTATTTTTGACTGTAGGAATTGGAATAGGATACCCCCTACTATAATTCTAGTGATGGTATGGTCTTGGGTTATCTAGGTAACTTTGATTCCATTTATCAGGTTGGGTGAAATGTAAATACTCTACTCCAATAGTCCTCACTTATGGAATAGAAAGGTAAAATGACAAGGAACTTCATTCCCAGTCTAATGCCCACTAATACAAAACATGCCTATAGCATGACTGGCATTTATCAGCGCTAGAAAAATTCATTGATAAAGTACTTATTTATCAGGGCTAAAATAATCACTGATAAAGGAATCCCTTTATCAATGCTAAAAAAATAATTAATAAATGGAAACCATTATCAGTGATTTTTTTAGTGCTGATAAAAGGTAACCTTTATCAACGCTTTATTTTAGATCTGATAAAGGAAACCATTATCAGTGCTTTATTTTAAGCACTGATAAAATTTTCCCTTTATCAATGATAAAAAATCACTGATAAAGGTCCAAAAAAAAAATAAAAAAATAAAAATAAAATGAGTAAATTAAGAAAAATATGAAACATTTTCTTAACTAAATAATAATTGATAAAAATGAATAAATTTAATATACATATATAGAGATTAGAAATATTAATAAATATTATATATTAAATATAGATATAATATATATATCTATTATTAATTAAAAACATATTATGGTCTTACGCATTTTTAATGTTGTTTGATTTTTCAATTTAACCTATATCAAAGGTTGTGTGTTGCATTTATTTCAGGTATATATATATATATATGTTAATGCATTTGTATACAAAAACTCACAAACAAATATATTTACGCAATATATAGAAACACATACACCTAATATTTATGTAATTTATTCAAATTTTAGTATATTTTAGAATTTCGTTATAACATGATACATTTAATATATATTATGTTTCTAATCGGTCAATCTCAATTTTTTATTTTTAATTCTATATTTAGGGTATTCATTTTTAATGTTTTTTATTTTTTATTTTATTTTTGAATTTGATCATTTTCTATTATTTATTAATATATATTTATATACTATGTTGTAGTATTTTCAATATGTATTCAACCACTTCAATATATATGAATATATATTAATATTTTTTTAATAACTCGTATTTAATTAATAAAACTTATCCATTTTTTTAATATTTTTAAAGTGTACTAATTTTGAATTATTTAATTTCCCTCATTTTTAAAATGCATGTATTTGAGATTATATATCCATTAATAATGTTAAAAATATATTTGTAAATAAATATTTATAAATAAATATGTCTATAAATGTATATTTACTATATTTATAATTATTATAAATAAATAATTATTTTTTTAAATAAGTATTTATATAATTATAAGTAAATAATTACATATATTTAAATAATTATTAAAGTATAATAAATTTATTTAAATAATTATAAAATTATAATAAATTTATATAAATAATTTCAATTATAAAATGTTTTTCAGTGCTTTTTTAGCACTGATAAAGATCAGTCCTTATCAATGCTAAAAACGTTGTTAAAAGATATATTTATCAGCATTGATAAATATGTCTTTTATCAGTGCCTTTTTAGTGCTAATAAAGCTCGAGATTTATCAGTGCTAAAAACACACTGTTAAATATTTATTTTTTCAGTGCTTATAAATTTAGTGCTGATAAAAGGGGTCTTTTTCAGTGCTTTTCAGAAAGCATTGTAAAAAGTGTCCCCGATCTATTTCAGGAACCCTAACCCCGACACAATGACTCACAATTCTCAAGTTCCCATAGAACTCCTCTGCTTCCAATGCGACTCATCTACATTCCCTTAGATTAATCAAGGTTATAATCCAATGTCTGTTATTTTATACTCTTCCTCTATAGTTGTTTGATGTTTTATATTCCGTGTTTTTCATTTTTGCGATGTTCTCAAACATGATGAACCCTACATATCTTCTTATCACTACTGAAATACAATAAGTGTGGTTCTATTTAAATGTTTTTCTCCTTTCATATGTATTTAAGTGTCCAACACATTTGTCCCTAGAGACACACATAGATTGTTTACTCTCCTCTCGAAATTAACAAGGAGACCTCTCATCCCCCTCGGTTTTCTCATCATTTCAATAATATAGGGTTACAAAATTTAGGTAGATTCCCAAATTAAATTCATATTATATACTATATTGTAGATTCTAATGGATTAATTGTTAAGGTTTTCAAGGATTAGGGGATACCAAGTTTTTTCCCACATTTATGGGGGGTGAAATATAGGGGCCAAGGTAAGTGTAAAAATCATTAAAACATGTTTTGTGGATTTTGGTTATTCATTAAATTGTTAAACCATGAAATAGGTTATTTATATTTATGATTTAGATGAATAATTTTTTATTTAATTCAAAAAAATATTGAATTAACTAGTCTCATTCCAAAAAATATTTTAGTGATGCATGTTGAGAGAGTTTTGTTTTTTAAATTAATTCAAGATTATTATTAAACTTTAACCATGGGTTATAAAGAGTGCTGAGGAATTTCTTTGGTGAGAAAAGTATGCTCAAAAAAATTAAATTTCTTAGATTGGATAGATTTTAGAAATCATTGAGTAAATGGACTTATAAATACAAAACAACATATAAAGATTGTATTTACCAAAAAGTAAGTGAGTTATCCATGGTTGGATAGTTGATCAATAAAACTATGAGATGTGTTTTATTAATAGATTTACTAATCAAAATACATAGATAATTAATTCATAGTATAAAAAAATAATTTGAGATGTTATTTAACATGGTTAATAACCGTAGAGAGAATAAAAATTGATTAAAATATTATTTTGATGTTTTTTATCTTTATTTCCTATAAGTCATGTAATTTGTTATCCATTTCCAAAATGCACAAAACATAGATATCATATTTTTTGATATCCTTGAATCATAAATGGAAATTTAAGCTTATATATACTTTTATCTAAGGATACAACATATGACCAACATAGATTTTGGTGGGGTATGTAATATATGATATTGTATAAATGAATTTGGATAGTTATCCCAAATAGTTTCTCATAAATTATAAATCATAAGGATCATCATATATGGATTGAGACATTTATTTAAACACTCAATGAAATAAGTATTTTGACATAATGAAATAATCAGTTTCCATGAGATAGAGGTAAATGCTCAAGGTACTCTTTATTAAATGTAGAGTCCAAATAAAGGGATATGATCCCCCTATTGTAATTAAACCTTTATTACATTCTATAACCAAACCTCTCTTCTTCTTTGATCACTATTTATCACTAGGTTGAGGTGTTATCACTCCTTCGGTGATTGAGGCTCCTTAAGAATATTTCTATGATTTAAGGATAGTGTAATCTCCTCAAAGGCTGGAATAATTTGTTACGTGGATACCTCTCTCTAATATTATATTCTACAACTGATAATATCCTTATCAGTTGCAAAGTAAGACATTACTAGAGGTAATTTTAGATCTACTTTAAGATATATGGTATAATTTTCAATGAAGTTAAGTATTTATGGTTCCTATAAGATTTTATGGTAATATATCATAAAAATAAATTTAGTATTACATTGAATATATTCATTTCATTTATAAGAGTAAAAAATTCTAGTTCAACACTGAGTATTAGTTAAAAAATTCACCCTTCAAAGGGATGTATGTTATTGGAGGGATATTATGGTGGATTAAATAAATACCCAAAATTCAAAGGTGAGGGATCCTTGAGTAGACAGAAGTGATGTACAATATTAGTGGAGTGAGATTCATTTCTTCAAGACCATTAGAGTGAAGGTATTCAAATTCCTCTTCAATTAAGGATACTTTTTGAGTGATTCCATTAGTGTATGTTCCTAGGACACTTTAATACTTTTACTCTTGATTTTCTTCTATCTATTGATAATGGATTGGAATCCCTCTTTCAAACTATCCTTACTCTAATCATTTTGGTTCCAAAGTTCATCAATGACAAACCTCCCGAACAGTGATGGGAGGAAGACTAGTTTTAAAGAGGGAATGAGTAGCCTTCAATCCATCATCAAGAGATGAATTCAATCAAGCGTCTTAAGATAGATTAAATAAAGGTAGTGAAGGATATTTTTATTTTAGTGTTGAAGTATTATGTCTCTATTCAATATGGTAACAATTTTCATGAAATATGCATGCAATTGTGGACTTTTATGCATGATGTGTATTGCACTGTTGTTATTCAAGACAAATTAAATGTTTGAATACACAAGCAGACAATGTCTTTAGAACATGATGATGTAGCCAATCCTGACCAAGAATATATTGTTGATGATGAAACTGCAGAATTATTAAGGGCTCAACAACATGTTGATGAAAAAAATGAAAAAAATAAGAGTGACACAACATCACAGTTTTCAATAAAATTATCGAGGAAAGTAGTTAGTGTGTAAAATTTATGGTTGGTTGGAATCAATACGTCCAACATATTAACACCAACAAGTAAAAGTTAATTAGTTATCTTGGGGTCACAATGAGGATGAATATTCTAATTTATATTGACTCATGGTGCCGCATCCAACCTGTAATGAAGGAAATCATTGGGAAAGATATAATGGTAATGTTACAATATACATTATCTATTTTAATGAAACATTATATAATGAGACATTGATTTTGTTTCATTATTCCTTTCAATGTTTTTTTATTTTAAAATATTTCCAAAAAAATTGTATTAATGGCCACTAGAAAAGCCCGTAGAGACTTCCAGACTCTTTTGGAAAAGTTACATCTTAGGGATGCTGAGGGGAAAATAAATCCCCACCCACCACATAGTTATTAACACATTATAAAGTAAGAAATGTAGACTACTTTTAGAAATGGTCAAAATGAGGGATCATTTAAGGTGCATTCTGGTCAATAATATATTATTTGATAATATTTATTTTATCCAACTTGATTGAAAAATTTAATTTATGAAACAATAAAAAATTTCTGAAAATCAATAATGTGCATCAAAACCAGTGTATCCCTGACGAAAAGGAAGGATGGGGTAATCTTCATTAGAAAATAAATTGGTATAGATTTTAAACTAATAATAAAATTTTAATTATGTGATATCAAAGACTATATGTTCCTTTGTTTATATGAATATTGATGAATCAAAATTTGAATCCACTTTCATCCCACATCATATGCTATGGAATGAGGCTTGTGTAAATAAGGATGGTATATTAGTTGATGAAAACACAAAATCATTATGAGAAGAATGTGTAAGCATGAAATAATTTTAATTTTAAATGATTTATAACAATATTACATAAAAATAAATATGTTCATATTTTTATATGGTTTAGAAACAAGAATCATCAATGGTTGCACCAAAAGAAAATCAACATTCAGTAGCTTTGAGGCGGCCTGAACAATATGGTCACGTTAGAGGATTAGATTTTGGAGTAACTCCTAATACATATTTCAATAATATAAAACCACATAAAGGTACATATAATATAATGAGACAAATGTAGACAAAAATATATTCACTACAAGATATTATTTTGTGGTCTGGTTTGGTAGAACAATGTATAACAAATGATCAAAACTAACTGGTGGTGGAGAAAATATCTACAAATGAACCAAATGATCCCACTAGCTTTGAGGATAGTCATTCCCCCAACCATATACCTTACTAGAAGTAATATTTCATTACTCTTTCTCCTAAATGTAAATCAAACAACTTCAGAAAACTTTATATTACTAACATTCAATAGGGTGTAGTTATATGTGATTTTTATCTATCAACACCCACATACCTCCATGTTATGATGGGTAAAATGTATAATATCCTGAGAGACCAGCTACACAATCATAACCTACCAAAAAAGCACATGAGAGTGGGGATTGAGGTAGATTATGAACAGAAGGCTCAGTTTCATGTTCCACTTAATTATCCAGATATTGAAATGGTCAAAGCTGCTATTTGAACTTTTATAGCATGGCTATCTAATATTATAAAGATGCATGAGGTTTGTCTTTAAAAAAAAAGTCATATGAAAAACAATTAACATTTGATGAAAAAAGGTCTGAAGGGAGGTATGGTATTAAATATGGATAAAGAGACAAATAAGTGAAAGGTCAAATCAAGAAAATCTAGTGAATCAACCAAGAAAAAAACAAACTTATGAGAGTACCTTCTCCTAGCCAGTTCTAGAGCAACATTTATTATCATTAAAACTTCATGTAGAGACCACATTTAAAGATAAAAATATGTCTTGCATTAAATATGAATAAGAAATATATAGAGATTACTTAACATACAAAATTGGTCTTGAGACTCGAAATGATATTCTCAAGCATGAATGACCGGATGTCTCGGTTGTGAATACATACATAAGGTACACTTTCTTAATATTCCTATCCAAATAGTGAGCTACATATTTTTATTAAAGTTAATAAATATTCATATCTTGTACAGGAATTTATATTACAACTATATAAAGGTAAGATCACATGATGCACGATTTGTATTCATTAATCCCTATGTCATTTCTACCTTATAAATTAATTTGAATGAGGAAGAAATTAACAAGAAAAATGAAGAGTTACTCAACATGTTCAATAAAAAATAATTATATTACAGGCTCTTTTTGATACCTACACTTCAAGGGTAAAACTCTATGATCTCACATAAAATATATTTTTAATATTTTCATTACTTATTTTTTTAGGAAGCACTGTATGTTGATAGCCATCAACATAGACACCCAGAATATTTATTTTTTTGATTCAATGCATGTATTTCTAACCAAACGTCCACACATTATTTTTATTATGAATATATAATACAATAAAATCCAAATTTTATAGATAAAATTCAAATTATATGTCATATCTATGTTTTCATGAGAATTTTTTTTATTATATGGAGGTCACTAAATAAAGGATAGATCATGGCATGAAGTCAGTGTCTACAAAGCTAAAGCCTATAGATTACTAAAAATGAAAAAAAAGGTATATATAGAAATATCTAACTATCAATTCATTTCAAAACAATTTACTTATTTTGGTCTATGTTTCTATACTGTCTGAAACAAGATAATGCAATCAATTGTGGATATTCCGTTTGAAAATTTATGAGAGAAATCATAAAGCATGAAAAGACCAGAATCCCACAAAAGGTAAATTCTAAAGGAAATTACAATTTCATTAAATATATTTCATGATAATTTGATTGTATATATTTTCTCAGTACTATAAATATTTTCAATAAAAGAGTTACTCAAAAGAAGAAATCAAATTGTTTAGAGATGAGTGGGAAATGTACTTTTTGTCAGAATGTATACCCTCATCCAATTTAGGTGATTAATTTCTATTTTTGTGATCTAGTAAGAGTTATGACCTTAAAAAGATATTTGGTCTATGAATCATTAGTTTCCAAATACTTATATATTATTTTTGATCTCTTACTCAAGGAGAATAGTAATGGAGGAAATCAATTTGTTCAGAAGCGCTGACTTGAAAACAATAAAATTGTTGCGAAATCACAGAGGAAGAGACAGAGGTGAAGGAAGAGGTAGAGGGAGAGGAAGAGGTAGAGGCGAAGGTAGAGGCGAAGGAATAGGAGAAGGCAGAGGCAGTGCCAAAGTCAAAGACTGACATGGAGGTGGAGGCATAAGTGAAGACTAAGGTAGAGACCAAGGCAGAAAAGGATAAGAATCATTGGCTTGAAAATAATAAAATTGTTGGGTATTGAAGTAGAATAAGGATCATACCATGATTTTGTTTAAGGAAAATTGTTTAAAATTTCACACAACACTTTTCACTTAAGATAATACCATTGTGCGTCTTTCCAGTTTAAAATGACATTTTAGTAAAAAACACATGTGGCGTACTCAAAAGTAAGAAAATGCATTTGGATTATTTTGGTACTTTAGGAAAATGATACATACATAATTTTTGACATTTAGGGATCACTCAAAACTCAATATTATTCAAATTTTGACCAGTATGACTCCAAATGTCTGTTATTAGTTTAAATTTGACATTTTAATACAAAAAAAGTTTCACTCATTGAAAACTGAGAAAACACACTCAGATTGTATTGATAATTTAGGAAAACAATTCATAATTTATTTTTTACGTGTATGAATCAGTCTAATTTCAAACCCACACATGATTCTACCTTTATGGCTCAAAGTATGTGTTTCCAGTTTAAAATTACATTTTAAGAAAAAACACACGTGATGTACTCAAAACTGAGGAAATGAATTCGTATTGTTTTGATACTTTAGTAAAATGATCCATGAGCCATTTGGGATTTGTATCATGTAATAGTTTATCAATATGACGCATGGTGTGACCAGTATGACTCCAAATGTGTCTTTTTTATTCAAAATGGACATTAATTTTAATAAAAAAACCATTGACATACACAAAACTAATAAAATTCATTTCAATTTTTTTGGTTCATTAGTAAAATGATTCATACATCATTTTTTATGTTTAGGGATCACCTATAACTCAATCCAATTCACAGTGTGACCGATATGACTCTAAGTGTTTGTTATCAGTTTAAAATTGACATTTTAATACAAAAAAGTGTCACTCACTGAAAACTGAGAAAATACACTCATATTGTCTTACTGATTTGGGATAGTGATTAATAATTTATTTTTGATGTGTATGAATTAGTCTCATATCAAACCTATACACAATTCCACCTATATGGCTCAAAGTGAATGTTACCACTTTAAAATGAAATTTTAATAAAAAACACATGTGTCATACTCAAAACTGAGGAAACACATTCTGATTGTTTTAGTACGTTAATAAAATGATCCATGGGTCATTTGGGATGTGTATCATTCAACCGAACCCCAATCAGATGCATGGTGTGACTTGTATAACTCCAAGTGTGTCTTTTTTATTCAAAACTGATTTTTTTTTAAAAAAACAACTAACATACTCAAAATAGAGAAAATTATTTCAGATTGTTTTCTATACTTTAGGAAAATGAAATACACATCATTTTTGTCATGTAGGGATCACCCAAACCTCAATATGATGAACAGTGTGACCGGTATGACTCCAAATGTCCATTATTAGTTTAAAATTAATGTTTTAATACCAAATGTGTCACTCATTGAAAACTGAGAAAATGTGCTCAGATTTTTTTGATAATTTGGGACAATGATTTGTAATAAATTTATGGCATTTATGAATTAGTCTCATGTAAAAATCACACACTATTCCATATATACAGCTCGATGTGTGTGTTTCTAGTTTAAAATGTAATTTCTGTAAAGAACACATGTGGCGAACTCAAAACCGAGGAAACACATCCTGATTTTTTGACACTTTAGGAAAATGATCCATGAGTCATTTGGGAAATGTAGAATTAATCCGCACCTTAATATTATACATGGTGTGACCGGTACAAATCCAAGTGCATCTTTTTTATTAAAAATTGACATTAATTTTAGTCAAAAAAACAACTGACATAATAAAAAATGAGAAAACACATTATGATTGTTTTGATACTTTAAGACAATGATCCATGAGTCATTTGGGATTTTTAGGGATCATTTGTGTCTCAATATAATGCACAGTGTGACTGGCATGACTCCAAGTGTATCTTTTTTATTCAAAATTTAAATTAATTTTAGATAAAAAACAACTAACATACTCAAAACCAAGAAAACACATTCTGATTGTTTTGGTACTTTAGGAAAATGATACATAAGTCATTTTTGATGTGTAGGAATTAGTCACACCTCATTTTGACTCATTGTGTGACTATTATGACTCCAAGTGCACCTTTTTATTCAAAATTTACAATAATTTTATTAAAAAAACAATTGACATACTCTATAATAGTGTTTTTTTATTGCATTTGTGTTATAAATTTTATTTCATTTAAATTCAGCATTTGTATCTTATTTTGGTAATTGTTTTTGTTATTTCTACTCATGAAGTGTATTTTTTCCTCACACTACAACTATTTCTGGTGATGCAGTGTGTTGTATCATTACACTCTAGCCTTTATCATCTCTACTAAATTCACTAATAAATCTACCCTTTATCAGTGCTTTTAAAATCACTGATAAAATATGCCTTTATCGACGCTTATATAGGCGCTGATAAAGTTTATCTTTATTAGCATATTAAAAGGCAATGATAAATCATAATTTTATCTGCTCAATTAAAAGCACTGATAAATATTCCCTTTATCAACAATTTTTTAGCATTATAATATTCATGGACTTTTAGCCATGCTAAGGTAGTCAATGCTTTTCTAGCACTAATAAAGGTTGATTCTAGTGCTGTTAAATGCGTGTTTTATAGTAGTGACTACCATGAGACTTAACTGGTCGAAGGAATGGTGGTGTTGACTCATAGATGGACATGAATCATATCATTGCACCATTGAGATGGAAAGTTGAGGGGGATCCATGGATCAATCATCCTGGTGTATACAAATATAATAATAATTTTATCATTGTCTCTTAGGTTTATATGATATACTTCACCCGTCGGTGTGGATCAGTTTCATATCCCCATTTACTATTCTATCTTTACCCCCTAATCTATTAAAATTTTCAAAAAAAATCCAATATAGTAACTTCACTGCCATAACTCTTGGTTGGATGCCCCCAAGAACTATTACTGCCTATATTATACCAAGTTGTACCTACATATGGTTCACCATGCACTCATTACCACTGCCAAATGAACCATATGTCTTCTGACTGGGCCAATGGGGGATGATTTTAATAGGAGGATGATTTGAGGTAATGTTGTCTAATCTTTATCATATGGGAATTAATGATAGGTGGTGAGGTTGGTATAGGTATCTTGATGTTTTTCATGGACCAAACAATGCAAACCACTTTGTACTGTTTGTTTTACTATACCTTCCAAACCCAACCGCTCACTTGTTTTCCAAGCCTATAAATCATTATTTTTTATCCACCCACTTGTTTTCCTTTTTCCAAGATAGCATTTTGTATCTTTGATCTCTTATTGGGAGATTTTGTGTCGATGTTCCATGCCTGATCTAATTCAAGGAATTTGTTGTTCACCGAGAATTTTGGACTCAACCTCCAATTCACATACCATATTGTTGTCCATTCCCATCTTTCATGCTCCCAACTTCTCCATCCATATAGAGTCAAAAAATTTCATTGCCCGCTCACCTCTACATTTATTTGATTCTGAAATCGACTTAAGAACATCATTGGTATTTAACACCTCTATTTACATTAATTTTTTCAATTATCCCATCAATTCAAATCCCAACTACAATTTCCACAATGCCATCCCTCATTCCCCCATCATATCATACTCACAAGGTCAATTTTTCCTTCCTCAAAACCCTCCAATACAAATCCCATATGTCCAATCATTCAATGTATAAAACAATGAAGTTAGAAGTGTGATCATGAATGGTTCCCATATTGTTTCATGTTCCTTCCACGATATTGTTAACCCCAATTGTGTAGTTTCCCACCACAGTAGCCACCAAGATACACACCTTTGGGTTCTTTCCCCCATACTATCTTCAAATCTCTATCAAAATTCACTAGGATTTAGGTTCCCAGTATAATATGTAGGACCCTGGTATACCCTGAGAGGGGAGGGGTGAATTAGGGTAAAAACTTTTTCTTTTAAAGAGATGGATCTTGTTCCCACATTGGTAGGAACTTGTTAAACCTATATGATGAAAATGATCATAAAGAAAACATTCACATGAAGAGATATGACACATCACTTTTTACTTGGTTCACCACTAAGGGCAACGTCCAAGGAGCATACACCGACAGGTTTTTGGTCATACCAAATTCCACTATTATTCAATAGATGTGGATTACAAAGGTTCGAGCACAGTCACTCTGTCCCAGGCTCACTGCCTTTACAAAGGTTCAGGGATAAATCACTGCGTCCCTCGGGTCACTCCCATTGACTCCCCCTGTCTCACTACCATTGGTGAAGTCCCAATCAGTTTATAGACGTGAAGGTATATTCATCATTGAAAAATAATGCATTCTTTGTTGTATGTAGATGCTTTGTTGAAGTCCAACTCTCACCATTAGACTAATCTCACTTTGCACCGAAGGTATCAGGAAATCTTACAGCTTTCATGCAGCTTCAAAAAGACGGTCTTACTTCAAAAACACCTGGAGCGCTTCTCCAGGATGGCGTGCAAGTTATAAATAGCGTGCAAGTCTACATCAACCACTTGTGCGACACTCACTTCTACAACTTCAAACTTGCGTGACTCACAATCCTTTTCACCCAAACCAGTTTTGATGCGCAGCAAATAGTTTTCGTGTAGCTTATACTTGCGCAACCCACAACCACTTGTGCGACCACTACACCTGCGCGATGGGAGCACTAAATTTCTCTAACTCAAAAACTTCATTGCAAATGAGGAGGGGTGGTCCTCTATTTATAGGTAAACTGGGAACCCTGTACGGTGGCGTGCAAGCCTCCTCTCGGTGCGCAAGTTCTGGCATGCAACTCCAACCGCCCTAGCCTCTGTCGCGCTACTCACTTGTGTGACCAAAACAATACTTGCATGTCCCTCTTTCCTTAGACATATTTTGAAGTTATGGTCCTAAAAAACATATGGTTCACAACTTTCCAATCCTCATAGGCACTGGCGTGCAAGTCCTTTCTCATCGTGCAAGTCACTTGTGTGACTCATATCTGGCACGCAAGTCCCTTTACCAAAAAACATTATTTTCCCCTTTTGTCAAATTTGAGGTCCAGAAATTTGGCAAACACTGGAAAACGGTGCCATCTTCAATGTTGTTATCTACTTGACCTGTATGAGTACTTTTCTAGAACACATTCCGAACTTCCTATTAGGATTGACAACAAACACAAACCATTATCCAATTCATGCATGTATGACCATGGTTCCAACAATCTCCCCATTTGGGTTTGTTGGCAATCAGAAAAAAAAAATCAATAGATAACCATCCATATGCAAACCAAAAACGCAAGAATCAACTCATCCAACACTCTAAGTCTACGTGAGCAATGCTCAGGGTAGAAAAAAAGAGAGAAAGCTTGAATTAGGTTCCCGTGTTTTGGAATTCTTAATGATGCCCAAGAAATTCTCTTACAGTGTCACAGAAGCATTGCATGCCTGAACATGCCTGAATTTATTCCTTTCTCCCCCATTGGAAATAAACCCAAAGACTGGTAATTGTTCCTTGTTAAACTAGAACCACACTCCCCCTGGATATTATCTCCCCCACAAACCTGCATCACATCTATAAAAAAATTAAAAACAGTTACCATAATTGGGGAGAGGGGATTTATATAACCTCCTTATGCATTGGGAGGTGGCTAAACACCAAGGTTCAACCGATGCTTTAAAAATACAGCCATTGACAGTGGCTTGGTCAGGATATCATCCACTTTCTCATTAGTTCCCACATGATCCATTCTAATCATGCCTTGTTCAACTTTCTCTTTGATAAAGTGATACAGAATTTCAATATGTTTTGTATGAGAATACTGAACTAGATTCTTCATAAGATTAATTGCGCTCTTGTTATCACAGTAAATCACCATTGGTTGCTTCACCTCATCTCCAATATCTATTAATTTTTGCTTCATTCATAGCAGTTGAGTGCATGCCTTTGTGGCGGAGATATACTCAGCTTCAGTAGTACTAAGAGAAGTACTTTCTTGTTTCTTGCTCAACCAGCCAACACATTTATTCCCAATATAGAATGCTCCACCACTGGTGGACTTTTTGTCCACAACATCGCCATCCTAGTAAGCATCAAAAAATTCTGATAATTCACTGTTCCTTCTTGCAGTAAGGTATAAGACACAATTATGAGTACCTTGAATATTCCTCATGATTCTTTTTACTGCTGCCATATATTCCTCCTTTGAATTACTCTGAAAGCGGGCTGCAAGACATGTGAAAAAGACAATATCTGACCATGTCATTGTTAGGTACAGTAGGCTCCCAATGATCCTCCTGTACATGGTGGGATCTACAGAGGTCTCATCTTCATGATTTCCAAATTTAGTTCCAAATGTAATCAGAGTTGACATCAGTTTTGAGTCTTGCTTATTAAACTTCTTCAGCAGCACTCTTGTATACTTTTCTTGAGAAATGAAAGTGTAATCCTTCTTTTGAATCACCTGCAGCACCAAGAAATATGTGATCTCCTCATTCATAGACATTTAAAATTCTGATTTCATGTGATTAGAAAATTCATCCACTGATTTCTGCCTACTTCCACAAAATATGATATCATCAACGTAGAATAAAATCATGAATTGATCTTTTGGATAATTATTCACATATAAATTGTGATCTACTCATCCTCTTTTGAATTCCAGATTCTTTAGATACGAGTCCAGTTGGGAATACCATGCTCATGGTTCCTAATTCAAACTATATAGATCTTTCTTAGGTTTGCAGACCTTTGTTTCATCAGAACCAAGAACAAAACCCACTAGTTGTTCAATTTAGACTTCTTCTTCGAGTAAACCATTCAAGAATGTTGTCTTGACATCCATTTGATATAATTTACATCCTCTTTGGAGTGCCATGGCATGGAAAATCTTGATTGACTCCATTCTAGCCACTGGAGCAAAGGTTTCTTCAACATCAACACCTTCAATCTGGGAGTATCCATTACATACCAGTCGTGCCTTGTTTCTGATAACACTTCCATGCTCATCAAACTTGTTCTTGAAGACACATTTTGTACCAATCACATTGTGACTTTCGGTTCTTTGGACAAGATCCCATGTTTGATTCTTTTCAATCTGATCTAACTCTTCATTCATGGATTTCACCCATGATTCATCCTTTGCAGCTTCTTCGAATGAGGATGGCTCTAAAACTGACATAAATGCAGATTTCATGTTATTTCTCATCCTACTTGTTTGTGTGGGTGCACTCCTATCCCCAATTATGTTAGATGGATCAATCTCATCTCTACGATTTCTCATGTGCAGTTCAGGTGCATTCTCTCCAGCCACAGTTTCTTCTTCATATTCTTCTTCTGAGTCAACATCATGATGTGACAGATGAGTGTTTTATACAGGTTCCTCTATTTCTGTATTTTTATTTTCTCCACTTTCATTTTCTTCTTCACTTTTTATCTCATCATCATATGACGTCCTTGAAGAATTTGTGGTTTTCTCTTAAATTATCTTAACATCACTGATTTCTACAATCCTTCCTAGTCTCTTGTTGAAACACTTGTAGGCTTTTCTGTTCATTGGATACCCAAGAAAAATTCCTTCATCAGTATTGTCACCAAACTTCCCTTGATTTCCTTCTTTATTATGGATGAGAAATTTGCTTCCGAAAACACGAAAATATTTTAATGAGGTCTTCCTTCCATGCCAAAATTCATATAGTGTCTTAGTTTCTCCTATATAAATACCTGTTCAATTCTGAATGTGCATTGCAGCTTCAACAGATTCCTTCTAGTAATGGCGAGAGATACCACTCTCAATCAGCATAGTCCTGGCCATATTGTTGACCTGTCGATTCTGGCACTCAACAACTCCATTTTTTTGTGGGGTTCTCACAGCAGCTACCTCATGTTGTATTATATGTTTTTCTAGGTAATTCTTAATCTCAATGGATGTTTATTCCCCTCCATTTTCAGATCGCAACACTTTGATTGTTCATCCAGTATCATTCTCGGTGATTCGCTGATATGATTTCATGCAGTCAAGTACTTTTTGTTTCCTATGAATGACGATAACACATGCCATTCTACTGTAATTGTCAATGAAAAGGAAAAAGTACCTTTCTCTATGATTTCTGGAAACATTTATTGGACTGCATACATCTGTATAAATTAGATCAAGAAGATGAGATGCTCTTTTCTTCTTTGGATGATATGACCTGCAGACCAGCTTCCCACGAATGCAAGCATCACAAGACTTTTTGCGCTCACACTTAAGAATGGGGATATCCATGACTATCTTCATCTTAGATATCTTTTCCATGTCTTGTTGGTTAATGTGCCCCAGCCTTCGATGCCAAAAATTGTTTTCTTCTTCAACAAAAAAATAACTAGAGTTTACTTTGATTTCAACCTGATATAAGTTTCCATCTGTTCTATATCCTTTCATATGAGAATTCCGTGTTTTTCCCTTTATAGTGCAGCCTTTTTGATTCAAAGTTACTATGATCCCTGAATCACAGAGTTGGCTCACACTAAGGAGATTGTGATGTAGAACATCCACATAAAGAACTTCATTCTTCTTTAGCTCTCTATTGGTGAGAGCAGTATTCCCACAGTCTTTAATCTTCAAAGCACCATAATTACAAAACCTCAATGTTCCATCAATCTTCTTTTTAATGTTCTTCAAAATTTCGGCATTTCCCATCATATGGGAAGAGCATACACTATCAAGAATCCAGGTGTTGATACTCTTTGTAGCTTTGAGGGCTACTTTTGCAAGATTGGATTTCTCGATAATCTGCTTTTCTTTCCATGAGATATTAGATTGAGTATAGGATACTGATGGCCTTCTAATAATTTCCTCCACATAATCTGATTCTTCATACCCATAATCTTCTTCCAGAGGATAAAAACTATTTGTGAGAACAATACCATCAAGAGGGTGAGAACTGGCCCATTTCTGAGAGTTGTAGGAGTTTCTCATATCATACCTCTACCTACAATACATAGATTTATGGCCAAAGTTAGAACAAAGAAAATAGTAACCATAGAAGCTATTTCTTCTATAAGATGGAGAATATGAAATCGGTCTCCTTTGTTGAATTCTGAGATCTTCCCTGTTCAAGTAGCTTCTTTCTTCTTCGCAATATGACATGGTATGACACAAATAGACACAGAACTGACACTTCCTGAGATTAAATGTCTTCTCACTTGAATTTCTCCTCATACCTTCTTCTGTGGGATAATAGTATGAGGGCTCCTTTTTCCATGAGGCTCGAGGATAATCTTCTTTTCTTCTTTCATATTTAATTGGGGGTTTTTGTTTCATCACTTTAGAAGACTTTCCCCCATTACCCACTTTTAGATTTCCTTTATTTTGGTCACCTTTATTTGCAGCATTTGATGATTCTACCTTACAACCAATTCCACTATTTCCCATACAGGCAGGTCTTTGATCATTTAAAATCTTTTCAACTCCATTAGAGCCACGTTTTTCTCTCTCCAATAGCTCAACATCTGAGAACCTTCCAAACTATATTTTCTTCCTTGATTCTTTTGAAATGGAATCTTTTTCAAGTTTACTCCTAATAGTAACAACTTCCTCTTTAAGATGCTCAGCAGTCTTGGACTTTTCTTCTAGTCTGGAGGTGAGGTCATTGATGACATTTTTCTGCTCTTCAATTCTCAGTTTCAGATCCTCTACATCATCATTTATTTCAAGTACTTTAGACTGTACTTTCACAGTTTTAAATTCTGGTTCTTCTTCATCACAAAATTCAATATCATCATCTTCCTCTTCATAGAAAAAACTCTTCCTTTGTATCTTCTTCCCATATTTGAAGTCTCCCTTTTTTAAAAAACCTTTTCTGAGGCTTCTCAATTTCTTGTACTTCGCTTTCATCATCATCAAACATTCTTTGGAACTGAGAGGCAATGTGCCCAACTCTTCCACAATGAAAACATGACAGAGGTAGCTTACCTTTGAATTTAACTTTTCTCTTCTTCAGATTCTTGGCGATGAGAGAAATAATTTCCTTTTCCTCTTCATCTTCACCACCACTATCTTCTGAAATTTTCAGTTTTTCCATGGATTTGAATGTAATTTTCTTACTTACACGAGTCATGGCATCTTCAGGTTTGACTCTCATATCATATTCCACTAGACTACTTAAAAGATCATCTAGAGATAGTTTATATAGATATATTTCTTCAAGGGCTGACACCTTTGCATTGTACATAGGAGGAAGTCTTCTCAATATTTTCTTTACGATATCAATGTCTTTGATTTCTTCTCCAAGACCTTTAATTTCTCCCACAACTTTAGTAGTTAGATTGAATAATGAATCTTCATTCTCATTAGGATGCATCTTTAGATCGTCATACATGTTGTGTAGGACTTGTAGTTTTTCCTCCTTCACTTTACTATCTCCTTCATTAATATTTTCAAGTTTATCCCACATGGACTTTGATGAGGTGCAACTCATTACCTTTAGATAGATCTGATCCGAAAGGGCTGCGGTGAGAGTATTTTTCACTTTAGCATCAGCATCAAGAATTTTCCTATCGGCATCAGTCATATCCAGCCCTGTTGGATCAGTAACATGTATACCTTGCATGGTGGAAAATAGAACATCCAATCCAAGGGATATTAGATGAGATCTCATTTTATTCTTCCAAATCTGAAAATTACTTCCATCGAAGAGAGGGACTCCCTTTACATTGACTGCATTATCCATGATGACAACGAACATATTCAACACCAGAAACCTCACTCTGATACCACTTGTAGGACCACGGGACACCCTGAGAGGGGAGGGGTGAATCAGGGTGGCAACTTTTTCTTTTAAAGAGATGGATCTTGTTCCCACGTTGGTAGGAACTTGTTAAACCTGTATGATAAAAATGATCAGAAAGAAAACATTCACATGCAGAGATATGACACAACACTTTTTACTTGGTTCACCATTAAGGGCTACATCCAAGGAGCATACGCTGATAGGTTGTCGATCATACCAAATTTCACTATTCTTCACTAGTTGTGGATTACAAAGGTTCAGGCATAGTCACTCTGTCCCAGGCTCACTGCCTTTACAAAGGTTTATGGATAGCTCACTGCATCCCTCAGGTCACTCCCATTGACTCCCCCTGGCTCACTGCCTTTGGTGAAGTCCCACTCAGTTTATAGATGTGAAGGTCTCTTCATCATTGCAAAAGAATGCATCATCTGTTGTATGTAGATGCTCTATTGAAGTCCAACGCTCATTAGTAGACTAATCTCACTTTACACCGAAGGTATCGGGAAATATTCCAGCTTTCGTGCAGCTTCAAAAAGACGGGCGTACTTCAATAACACCTGTCGTGCTTCTTCAGGCTGGCGTGCAAGTTTCAAAGATAGTGCGCAAGTTATAACTGGCGTGCAAGTCTACCTCAACCACTTGCATGACACTCACTTATACAGCTTCAAAACTTGCGCGACTCACAGTCCTTTTCACCCAAACTGGTTTTGACACATAGCAAACAACTGTCACGCAACTTATACTTGTGTGACCCATAACCACTTGCGCGACCACTACACCTGCACAATGGGAGCACTGAATTTCTCTAACTCTAAAACTTTGTTGCAAATGAGGAGGGGTGGTCCTCTATTTATAGGCAAACTGGAAAACCTATGTGGTGGCGCGCAAGCCTCCTCTTGGTGCGCAAGTTCTGGCGCGCAACTCCAACCGCCTTAGCCTCTGTCGCGCTACTCACTTTCATGACCAAACCAATACTTGCACGAACCTCTTTCCTTTTCCATATTTTGATGTTTTGATCCTGAAAAACACATGGCGCGCAACTTTCCAATCCTCCTAGGCACCGGCGTGCAAGTCCTTTCTCGGTGCGCAAGTCACTTGCAAGACACATATCTGGTGCGCAAGTCCCTTAACCAAAAAACATTGTTTTCCCCTTTTGTCAGATTTGAGGTCCAGAAATTTGGAAAACACTAGAAAATGGTGTCATCTTCAATGATGTTATCTGCTTGACCTATATGAGTAATTTACTGGCACACATTCTGAACTTCCTCTGAGGATTGACCACAGACACAAACCATTCTCCAAGTCATGCATAGATGACCATGGTTCCAACATAATATAGGTATTATATAATCTAAGGGAATATTTCACTACCCCCAATACCAACTTGAAGGTTCCAACAGAGTATACTAGTCCCATTCTATATCGCTTGATTGACCCATGACACTCCCCAAACCACTTGATGTAAAAATAAATATACTTCCAGTATAATATAGGTTGGAGACTCACTCTATTGGATAAACCACCCATATTGTACACCCTCATTTCACTACCCCCAATAGCCATAGGCGTAATAAATTAGATATCATAGTTTTAGTTTAATTGGTGTTTCTTGTTCCACATATACCCTACTGAACTGCTAAAGGAGATCCTAGGTACTCCCTTGTGCTATTGATTATAGAGTCAGAGTTGGTAAATACTATTATTTTCATGAAGAAAATCAGTTAACTCAGGTGTGAGATGTTCTTCATCCTAGTAGATCAAGAATACAATATGGTGGAAATAACCTTAATAGAAAATAAAGGTTAGAAGAAAAGGCTTAAATCAACTCATCATGAGTTTTGAGTATTCTAAAGATTCAGGGTAGAGCTAGAAAGCTTTTATAGTGGATAGGTACTCACTGGTATACATGATATATCCCATGTACTCAATGGGATACTTCTCATATCCTAGGTCCTCCAAGGAACTCACCGGAAAAGGATACTTCATGTATTCCCAGAGATCCCAAGATAGTGAGAACCGAGTCCTTTCTAAGGAGGAACATATTTTGAAGAAGGAAACAATATTAGTCAAAGAGAAGAAATGGTGATATAGATTTCAATTTTCTATAGATCTTGGATATCAAAAGTGTATTTAGTCAGCTTCAAGAAATAGGACTAAATCTAGAAAAGTGTACTAAGGTACGGGTATTAATCAAAAAAATCATGCATGAAATCCAAGTGAAGTGACCAGGGTGCGGTTCTAATTATTAAAAGTAGTGTGTGGTAGTGAGATACCTTTCTCCATTTGGAAAGGGGGATGAGAAGGTAACCTTTTATTATATAACAATATATGGTGAGGAAGAAAAATATTTTAAACTTAAAAGTGAGTTAGTGAGATGAATTGCCTAATTTTGAGAGGCTAGGAGAAGGGTGAAAGCATGAATATAGAGATTCAGGGGTTCCTGGATTTTCTCTCATTCTTTAGCTCGATGGTCTAGTTTTTTTCTCATGTCAGATGATGATACTAATAAAGTATAGTACTGAATCCAAACTTTGATGTGAACCAAGATAGGCATAGGATGATATCAAGATAGTGAGGAAGCATTCAGTATGGTAGAGAAGTGCCTTACTCGAATTCATCCTCCATATGAAAGAAAGTTTGAAGAAATTTTTTAAAGGTTCTTAAAATGTTATAGTAGAGTACTAGTCTTGGAGGAAGTGAGGTTGGGGAATAAAATTGAACACTTATCAATACATCAATTCAATGTGGAACAAGAGGAATCAAGGGTCCCCTAGGTGTGATGTTTCACAGAATACCACCCATTTCACCTGTGTAAAATGTAAGAAGATTTTTCAACCACTCCCATCCACCCTTCAACATCATAGCATGACAACCCGTTTATAGTGTTTGATTTGGACTTCCATTCATTGTAATTTGATCTGAACCCCCAACATCGTTTATATTCCAGTTTTTTACATCAACTCATTGGTGACTCAATTGGTTTTTTATTGTATCAAAAAAATGTAGACATCCAACCCATTTTCCAGAAACCCCAACCCGCACTATTAAAAAATTTAACTTCTTATCATCCATTCAAGGCTGATACCACCAAATCTGTTCTAATAGATCTATTTTTTACACCACCCAATGATTCATAGATATCGTAGTCCATCCTATACCACTCATTCATTCGACAGTGAGAGGTCCTACTATTGGTTTTATTATTATTGGTCCACCATGATGATAGGACACTCCACCCTAAGGATGAACTCATTTCAGTCTTAACCCCCACTCAACAAGCTACCCCATTATCTCTCCATAAAAGGAAGGAATTAACATTTTTATTTCTATAATGAACAATAAAATGGTAGTGTGGGAGGAAAGGGAAATAGTCGACCAGAAGGGATAGTTAATCGGTTCATATGTTGTTGTAATAGAGTGGCTTGTGATACTATTTTATGGAATGTATTCCACCAATTGATATAATAAGTGAGTAATGGGAGATTGATCATTCTAGATAGTAGTGAGAAAGGTCCAGGTGTGATACGTAGATTTTGAAAATATAGTGAACCCAGGGAAATGAGGAATGATAGAAAAACATAGTCCATAAAAGCATCCCATTTCAAAATATAATCCATTTCATTTCAAAAATAACCCCAAAAACTAACTAGTAACTAGAACTAACCTTGTAGACCAAGCAACCAATATAGAACCAGACAAAGATGATAGTAGAACCAAAGGGTGTTCTATAACAACCAATAAAAAAATAGAAGATGTACTCACAAAATAGACCACTAGGATTATACAAGCAGTGTGAACATGAACATAAAAAATATGAGCAAGTTCACATTGTTAAATATCGACTGGTGCACCCAACAATATATTCATGAGATAAGATAAATTTCCTATGAGTACTAGAGAAAGCAATGCAGTGATGCACGAGGCTAAAGGCAACATCACATAGGTAGGTCAAAATGATTAGTGGATGGTCTTTGGTAGCTTGGGAAAATGTAATGGGTTAGGAAGGTACAAGATAGATTGAATAGGTTTTTCGGTTCATTAAAAATATTAAATCATCAATCATGGGAAATCTACATATTTCAAAAAAAAATATTTCCACCAGTGTACTTTACTTCTTGGTCCCCCCAGGTAATAATTGGGATATAGTAAATGAATCATGTATCCCTAGAAATTTCTGGGATAGGATACATCATGTATCCAAGGTGTTCCCTGGTTAGTGAGTACCTGGCCCTTTCCTGGTCCTACTAGGTCTTCCCTGGTCTAACCAAGTATGACATGTCTTGGTCGTTTCCTGGTTCTCACTAACTAATTCCTCCCAAATCTGATTAGTGAAAACCTAATCAGTGATCACTAGAAATGGTAAAGGTACTCACTAACCATGGAAGATAGATCCTGGGAGGACTATGAAAAGTTGAACCAGGGAAGACCTGGGATACTTCAGTATCCTAGTAAATTACTAGGTCTGGTCTAACCTGGTCAGACCATGAAATGACCAGGTATTCATTGAGATACCTAAAGTATCCTAGGATGTACCGAATCTTTACATCCAAGTCTGACTGACTAAGGTTTCCATTTGGACCTTTTGAGTCTTTTAGCCCATGTCAATTACCACCTTTGGACCAGGTGAGTGAACACACTATGAAATGAAGTACTTGGACTAGGAATGAAATAAATCCATAAGGATGATCATCGTATAGATCCAATTAAACTCTAATATTAAAAATAGTAGCCATTATCATCCTCACCTCTGCTCAAATGTATTAAATGGGATCATTTCTCTTGATATTTATCGTCCTATTTATAGAGATATGTTAATGATAGATCATATTCATCAAGTGACACACCAATCCAAACACTATTCTTCCATCAATCAAAGCCATCATGACCCCCCAACTCCATTAATTTCTCTATGTTATTGGGCCTACCTCTATTGAGACCCTTTCTATTGGTTGTATCTCATTATGGTGTGCTCCTAGGCAATTTAAAAATCCACCCTAGTCCCCATACCATCCGTTCAATCCTGAAGGCACCTACTAATTGAGTGGAGAAGTGCTCTAGTGGTTTTAGTATTGTACATTTTCAGTTGAGTTTATACCCTTTATTTAATATAAAATATTAATAAATATTTATGAATATAATATTAATAAAATAATAAATAAAATAAATAAATATTAGTAAACCCTATGATTGTACTACGACTACAATTGAGTTGGAATTGAAAAAATAATGATAACCATACACCTACTGTGCCATAGAGATTAGGGAATTGGGGATCGAGTCCAAAGGAACCTTTCATTCTATCAACAAGGTGGTGGTAGAACAAGTCAAGTGACCCTCATCAATAGAGTGGTTGGTGGGTATGATTCACCCATCTTTAACCCTGAATTCCATATATTCACAATACCAAGTATATATTCTCACCATATTTGAATCTGGATCTTTCACCTTGTGGGCCATGAGGGTTCAACTATATCTATCCATGAACTGGGCATTTGTGTCATGTAAGTGGTGCAAGGGGAAGCGAATAGATAAAGTTCCAATAACTTGATGTTGTAGTGTTAAGGGTTTTAGAACAATAAATGTTGCAAGAGTGGTGCTTCTATCATAATTGAGTCGATGGTTTGACCCAAACTTCACCACTTGAATTTGAATTGTCATCACATGCCTTTGGGATGGCATCATAGTGTCCAACTAGAGCCCATAGATGAAGTGTGTATCCTATAAACTCACATCCACCCATTATTGAAGCTCGCTTAAAAGAGAGTAAAACCAACCTCAATGAGTCTAATAGTTGAAAGGCATTTTTGCATCAATTGGAGAAAATATCGGAATTCCAACTCAATAATTTTTCTTACTCGATAAGAGGACATCAGAAAACACTAAAAGGAACTCCACCCACACCATCGTCATTTTGAATTGTAATCATTTGTATTGGAAATGGGTCAACCACATGGGCCATCCCTGAGATAGAAATATATTATAGTCATTGTTCATTTTTTTGTTTCATATAGTTGTTGATTTATTGGTTAGTGAATTAAAAAATGGAATCACTTTGTTGTTAGATTTAAACCACCATTGACCAATTGAAAAAATAACAATTCCATCTTAGGAAAAAATAAATACAATATACTAGTGGATAGAATCTACTTTTTCTCTTTGAATATTGAGATATGCTTTGAACTTGATTCCATAATTATCCTCGACCACCAAGTCACTCGACCATGAATTACCTTTCCTTCAATTTTCTATATCTATATACATAGACCCCAAAATACATGGCCGCTCTGAAACATCAACACACTCAATCACCTTTGTGTAACACATACACTAGAGCCATCATCTCAATAGAAAACTCATAGTATATCTATGTTGGAAGAGTCAGTATTGATTGGTATAAGTAGGAGGGAACCTTTTAGGGGTTTCATTCACCGATATCACTTGTTTTATCATCACCTAGTGCCACAATAATTGGAAAATTGTACTTTGAGATCTTAGTCTTTACTATAATACTTCATGCATCCCTATGAGGACTCGATAATTTACTGGGACACATGAAATACCCTAGGTCTTCCTTGGTCTATCCTATCGTGGTCCTCCAAGTCACTCCCCACCCTGGTCAGTGAAAACCTAGTCCTTTTCTGGTGCTCACTGATCAGGTGCTCACTGACCAAACCTAGGAGGAACTAGTAATTGAGCACTAGGAGAATACCATGATAGGTAAAACTTGGTCAAGATGGGGAAGACCTAGTTGGAAAAATAAAGAAACATGTGTTCAATGATGAGGGAGGGCCTAGATTTCATGACTAGGGACATTCTAGAGGGTTTTAAAAACATATCAAAAAAAATTCATATAGTTTTCAGAATGATGAACCCTCGGGGTGGAATAGAGAACCCAAAGAAATTGGTGGTTTCTAAATAGAAGAAGGAATAGATCATCCATCTTGTTCCCTTTACAAATTCCAAATATGACCCTTCCCTTTGAGAGATTGGTCCTTCTAGGACAATAAATGCATCCATTCCTTCCAAAAACTTGTTCATGGATAGGATTCTCTGGTACTAAATGATCCACTCTAAATAAAACTATTATAATAGTATTGAGACATGGCCCAAAATATTATTCATCAAGTATGGGCTACATGGGCCCCGAGTAGTTTACAGGATCAGTCATGCATTCTCACCCCACCACCTAGTTGGACCTAAAAATTGAACCTCAAAATTGTAAAAAGACTTGAAAAATAAATTTCATAATTTTCTACAATGGAGAGTGGGGAATGATATCATAAAAGTGGTGGATGAGCCTCTTGTGCCAAGATAATCCATGTCACATCAGATTTGTTCTGAGAAGTTTAGAAGCATATGAGTCTTCCCACTAGTGTGGATTAATAATGCATAGGGTTGAGGAGTTATAAAACCAACTTAAAAGAATAAATATGACTAAATAGACTTCCAATTATTCAAAAATGAAAATATTTTCTCTATCACATCTTCTAAAATAAAAGAAATAATTGTTGAGTCAATTTCCATGATGGTCAAAAATGACTGGATATTCAGTTCTAGGATCTCAACCTCCATTTGACTTTTCCACTGATTATTTTTGTGGCTATGTTATGATTGAATTCTTTCAAAGACTTGCATTCCCTTTGAAAAGGATCGGTGCTTATTGGATAGGTTGTTCACCCAGTCTTGGATGTATGGAATCATTTGGGAGTGTTGGGGTTGGGGTTGGGGACGGAATACCTTCCCCAACATGTCTATACACTTGAAATCCATTCTCTAAGAATTGGGGATCATATACCAATTAGGGATAGTTATTATATTTTTTCTATATATATTTCTAGTTGTTGGGATTCATTGAAGTCATATCCTATCATTATGTGAAAGGATCATTAAGTGTTTGTGTAGTAATATTACTTTTTTATTCCAAGTCTTGAATGGATGCCACACCAGGGGAATAAAAATAGAGTATTGAACCATCTGTTCTATTTTTAGTAAATTTGATATACACCTATAATTTACTACAGTATAAATAGTGGTGTTGATCGATGAATCCCATAAATCCCCCAAGAATGAACAAAAAGAATAAGATGTTGTAACTGGATTTTCTTTACCGTCCTCTAGTATAATTTGTGTACATATTTTTCATGTGAGTTAGGGTGCCTATTCCCTTTTTCTTTTCCCTAGACCAAGGATATCCAGTATTAAAAGTAGTGTAAGATGAGTCCAATTAAGCTAACGGTGAGAATAATAAGATAGTAGGTCAAACAAAAATTCCCTTTTCTATTACGATTCCTAGAATATTGGTACCTTTTACAATCCCTGTATTTTATTCAATTCAGTTTTCACAACACTAGGATACTTCATGTATCCTAGGATAGTCTAAGTACTCCATTTCTCCACCAGTCACGTGGAATACATGAAGTATCCCAGTGTCTATAGACTATATTATACTGAGGTTGAATCAGTACCTTTTTTGAATGCATGTGAATCAGAAAGGTTCTAGTCATCTAACTGGATAAGTTGTCCCTATAATTGTATAAATCAGTACTATGAGATTTTTTCAGAGTCAATTTTAGTTCAAGAAGAATAATAATGAACATACAAAAGGCAATATAGAAATATCCATTATAATAAGGAAGATTTGGAACTACTTTATTTGGATGCATAACACATTTTGTTCAAATAAAAATACCCAGTGAAAGGTGATGAAGACTGTGGGATATGATCAGGTGTGTACGTAGTGATTGAGGTGGATAAAGAAGGGATCAAATGAAAACACAAAAAGATGCACATCTCTTCCATTGGATCTAACTATAGAAAATAAATTAATATTCCATGATAGTGGACCCACAAGGTGGTCACTATTCAAAATTATTGATTTTAAAAAGGGTTTCAATAGGATGAGATCTTTTATTATATCACTCAGGGTGGTTTTATTTACCTGAATCTATGGCCATGATATCGTACTCCCAATGGAGACAACAATGAAGTGTCTTTTTTATGGATAGGAGACCAAAACATTATTTAATGGTGATGAAATGAGGCTACTATCCTTGTATTATATTAGGGTTTAGAATAATAGAATAACTAGATCCTAAAATAAGAAAAATAAAGTAAAACCAATCCTTATAGTCAGTCAATTCTCTCCAGCCATCAATATTTTTAAGTATTTATAAATGGATCAAAAGTTTGGAAAATGGTTGGGAAGGTCCTTTTGTGACCTAAAATATGCTTCCAAATGGATCCCATCATTTGATGGATATGGACACCCAGCCGATCTTTGATTACCCTATAAACAACAGTCACAACAAAAGTAGGAGGGCTCTTTGGGACTAGAGTGGTAGCAAATCATATATCCACAATGGTTTAGTGAAGTCACGAAACCCATCTTTGTTGATTTGGATGTTGAACTTCTCATTGAATAAAATGCATAATTAAATTCCAATGGATGAAAGTGTTTACTAGAGAACCCTAAAAATTGTGGTTTCTACCCAACTCACTCATTTTTCAACTAAAGATTCAACATTGATTAAATTCCCTATCATATCCATGGTGATGGAAATGAAAGTACGAAGACAACCCCAATTTTTCAATCAAGATAAACCACCATAAACCCAATTATAAGGAATTCACTTGAAACTCGATATCCAATAGGAAACATGAACACAAGATGTGGCTAGTAAACAAATAACTAAGGATCTTATGTTGGAAGGTAGTTTATTTGAGTACTATTTTGAGTAGTTTAGGAGTAACATCAAACTCAATTGGGAGAACCAGTTCAACATATATCACTGGAAAAAACTAGTACTCCAAGCTATCTTGGAGTACTAGATTGGAGTTTTGGAGAAAACCACACAATGAAACCGTAGGCCGCAATCATATCTCGCACATGGTGAGCCAATACACAAGCAAGCATGGTCCATCACACAATATGTTTGAAGATCACAACCAAGCCCATTTACTTGAGAGGGTCATCACTATTATATTATAGTACTAAATAATACTAGTACCTCAATGATATTCTAGAGAGTTCAAGTTCCCAAATAGTATAATGATGTTTTTTGAACATAGGTCTCGAACACTTCTTAATGATGTAGGTCTTGGGAATAAAACTACTTGAATGGAATGGATTCTATCATGAATCGGTAGTCTACTCTAATAGTAATGATGGATCTCACACCATCTAGTAATCACTAATGATTGAGTAGAACCCCCACCTAAAATAGAAATAATATAGTATATGAATGTGATGTTGAGTTAGTTTTTGTAAACCATAGTGACATGGAGGATTGCATTGGGTTGTTATAGAAGCTATTATCATAAGATCTTCAAAACCATAACTTTTTTTGACAATATTGATCCCTAGGATTTCTTCTATGAATTCATCTATAAAGGGTGGTTCACTGGTAGTGATAAATGACTAGAAACCAAGCTTGATTCCTCTAATTGTAGTCTTTCTAGCCAATCCCCCCCCCCCTCGATAATTTAAGAAAATTTGTCTGAATTGGAACTCAATTACATCGATCATCTACTAATAATAATCAAGTAAACTCCTCACTATGAAATTAAAATCTTCCTAATCCTATATAATAATCCTTGGATAGCATTGATCTAGATTCCAAAAATATTGATAGTGAGTTGAGGTGCCTAACATAAGCTTGACCAAAAACACTCAAATAAGACTACTCGGATCTAATATATTATATAAGACTAAATTCTTCATCAGATAGTGACAGAAGATTGAATTATAATTTTTCCTAAGAAATCAAAAATAACTATATTACTCAGGCTTGGGTCCTTTGATTCTAACCCTTGGTTATTCATCTCAACTAGTGGATTCAAAGGATTTGACCAATAGGGTCAGTCACATCTATGTCAAAAACCTCAAACATTATTACCAAGTCATTATAGGGAAACAAAATAAAGTGTAGATGTCGGAATTGAGTATAGGTATTCTTACCCCAAGGTAAACCTGGTCATGTAAAGTATGATAGACGGAAACATAGCATTGGGGCTTAGAACCCTCCTCAAAAACATTTTGGAAGTGCGACCCTTAATTGCTTAAGTAAAGCAAGGAAGAACCTTCCTAATTATTTGTCTATGAGCCGAAACATGACCCAAAATTAGTGGGTTACATACAACACTACTTATTCAAACCATCAGGGATTGATAATATGTTTTTACATCTTACAACTCAAAGATATTTTAAAATCTCCCACCAAGACCAGTCAACATTGGCATTGAATTCCAGTGTCTTCTACTCAACTCTCCATGATGGTAGAAAAATTGTGATGATAGTGGTTGGTGTTGATTAGTGTCAATGACTATGGAAACATGTTTAACTTTCATCAAAGACCCGTTTACGAGATGAAATAAATGAGATAAATTTTCATATGAACTTTATCCACTCCTATGGAAATGAAGTTTTTACTCACAATGATGTGACAAACCTCACATCAGAGTGTTTCCACTCTTCCCCCAAAGACAAAAAAATACTGATACTAATATTTCTTGAGAGGTTGAATCAATCTAACTTTACTTGACTTAGCCAAGATTATTTTTTTAGTTACACTTAATAAATGAGAAATAAATCTAATAATGGAGATAGGAATAAAGAAACTAATTGATTGAGAATATTCTAATCTATAATAAGGAAGGAATAGGAAAGTGGGAATGAAAATAATAGAAGAGAGATTATAGTAAAATATGAAGGCATAGATTAAAAGATGAGTGAATTTACAACCAATTGATAGATGAAAAAGGACCATAAAAACCCTATTCCTTAGTCTAATTTATTGGATTTTAATAATAGACTTCCCCTCCTGGCCTAGTTTTGTTTCTAAGTGGATATGTTAATCACCTAAATGCACTATTTTTTTCATTCTTCATGACATGTTACCAATTATGACTTTATTATTATATGATAATGGAAAGAGAACATATTTTCTTATGATTTATTCTATAAGCACCCTTAGTATAAAAAATATATGAGACCGCTAGAATCATTCTCATCAACTAACTTCTATTCTATTTGGTCAAGGACCTGTGTGTGGGAAAAAATGAAACTTCTAAATCTCCTATATGCATAGTTTCAAAAGGTAGACTTTTACCTTTATCTTTCAACTAGAGAGCATGTAACATAATATGGGTCAAGTAAATATCTTTCACTTTTTTCTCTTTATTTATTTATTTTGTTTCTTTGTTTGTTTGATTCTTTATAATACATGATATGTTCAATGAGATGTAGCACTCTAAAAATCATTTTGTAGTAATGCCACACTGAAGGCATCATAGTTTCCATTCCACACGAAAGTCATAGGGGGGGACACTTGAATGCCTTTGGAAATGAACCAACTCTATTCCATTGACCACCATCATTGTCTAATTGAATTTGGGCATAGAATATCATGGCATATTTTAGAGGGAAGCACCCTACTCTACTTATTGTTAGGACCATGTCAACTCCAATAGCATGATAGTGGGATTTCCTTCCCTCTAATAACTTCTTTCATTGGGGAATAGATATCAAAAATATATTTCTTTGGTGGTGATCCTTCTGGTTGTTCATTGCACAACTATAATGGTTTCATCTCAATAACACACTAAGACCAACTATAGTGTATGGGGTTGATGGGCTATATGGGGAAATGGAGTGTACTACTGTATAGATGATATTTCCTTGTTCTAAGGTCTTGAAATGGAAATTTAAAAGGAGATCAAGATGGAAACAAATTTTAGATGATACCAAGACAACTCAATTCCCTTCAGAAGATGGGTTTCCACTTCAATGATATGTCCCAACAACTAATGGAGTATACCCATTCCATAAATCTATCTATTCATTAGGAATTGACTGAAGTTTTACTAATCCCATTGGAGCACTGAATTCATTGATCCCTAACATCAGGAGATCCCAAATATTGTAAATAGATATAGCCTTGTTCCCCCGCACTATAGGATCTGAATGAAGAGGTCAGATATGGCTTATCAATCTGATCTTTCCATCATATAACATAGATAGTACTGTGGAGATCAGATAAAAACCACCTCTCCACACACATCAACCCACATGGTTCACCTCTGATGTCATAAGAGTGAAAAAATCCTAGAGGAATCCTACTACCCATTGTGTTGTGTAATTTTATGGGGAAAATATGTGATTCATGCACCCAATATTCATTAATTGGATGATGGAAAATATTATAGTAGAGTACAGAGATGCAACATGATGACATTCATCTCACACTAGTGGTGTGAATGGTCAACAAATTAGTTTCACTATTGTTCTGTATGGGGTCTTCAGGATACTACTACTATTAGTGTTGGGGGTTGATGTTTCTTGTGACTTGTAGTGATCACAATGGGATTTGAGGGTGATTTGTGGTAGAATCTTGATTGGGGATAGTGGAATGCCAGTGTCTTGGGGTGATATGTGGCAATAAAGGAAGGGGGTGGAAGTTTTTTCAAGGCCAAACCAAAAACGAAAAAGAAATGGAATTATCAGTATAATATAGCTATTATAATGAAAATTAACCAATTATATTACAATGGATCATCAATATCTATTGGTTTTAGGTCAAACAAGACATCAGTTTTCTAGTAGTAATGAGTAAATGGTGGTATCAACCAAATTGTAAGAGAGGATCCATGAGTTGAAATTCTTAATTCTGGGCTAACTTCTTGGGGAGTTCACTTTCACTACCCTCCTTTCCATTCTAGCTAATTGATGATGCACCACTTCCATATTTCATTGGACCATTAATTACTTCCCCCATCTATCAATTCCAATGGCTATTCACCCACACTCCCAAAGGCACATTGGTGTTTTTAGATAGTCTTCCTGATCATTTTTCATGTTGTATACCACACCTATTACCCTTGGCCTATTGGTACCATAGTGTCTTGACATAGTGGAAATGTTAGAGACCATATGGTTTTTTAGTTTCTCTCATCAAACTGAAATAGAAGTTATTTTTTGTATTCATTGGAGTGGGGTTGATTAGAATTCAAGTCTTGGGGTGACCCATAGCACAGAATATGTTTTAAATTGAAATGCCAATTAAGAGTGAATTTCCATTGAACAACTCAGGAACTGAAGTTCTAGATTGAAAGTTCTTCATTTTTGGAGAAACATTTTACCAATTAATACACAACAATTTAGTGTCTAGGATAAATGGAGAGAGAAGGGGTAACCACCAAAGGAATAATTGAAGGAGTCAATTGGCGCTCATGGGGAAGTATATGCATATCATCCTACCAATCTCTGTATGTGTATTTCTTATAGTATTGAATTAATTTGAGTTGTAATCCAATCACACCACTAATAATGTCATATATTCATGACTCCCATTGGCCCAATATGACCTTATGATAATTTTGGACTTGATTTGGCATTTTGGTTGTTCCAGCCACTATTCCCAATTCAAAAATATACAATTTAGAGATTTAATATAATAATTTAGTTCTCTAGATCCTGGAATGATGATATCATGGATACTCCATATTGTAGATCATCATACAACTTCTTTTTCTAGGTTTTATGTGGCTATCATTCTATTATAGTAGAGTACTGATGCCAATGGGATAAGGGTACTTCAGTAATGACCTGAACCTACAACCTTAACCATGGTCAATTCCCCCAATTTAATGAAAATGAAATGAATCAATTTGAGATTATTAATGTAATTTTTAGATGTTCTGATCCCCCACCCATTGAATAGTGTCCCAAGATGAGATACAAATGGGTCCATGGGATGATTTTACAGCATTTGAAATGGATGAATTAGATGGGTATGAAGGAAGCATTGAGAGATACCAACTAATTCCATCCTCATTTTGAATAGAATCCACATATTATCCAAAGGTGTACTATAACGGCACTAGGGAAAAGTGGGGTTTCTACCTTACATCTTTAAAAAGGATTCATGAATGGAGAGACTATGTTTTTTTATGTTGTAGTGGGGAGGTTTCTTGATGATAAGGTAGAAGGTTTAAGTTTTCTAGAGAAGATATAGGATATTCAGGAAGAGTATGGGTATGTGATGCCTAAACAGTTACCAAAGGGGTTACCACCTATCAGTACTCTACTCTAATAATCTAGAGCCTAGGAATTAAACTCATTTGAGATCCCCTTATAGGATGACCCTATCAGAGTTAGAATAAACTGAGTAGTGAAAAAGAGACAATTATTATAAATGATTAGTTTATGTCCCTAAAAATGGATCTCTTATCATATTCTAGAAAAAGTAGTACTGGATCTTAAGGATGTGTGTTGATATTAAAGATATAAATAAGGTGACAGTGAGGAATGGGTACCCCTGACCCCTTATTTCTGATTCTTTTGACCAACTATGGGGTGTCATGTACTTTAGAAAGCTGAATATTCACTCTGGATATTATAAAGTAATAATTTATGAAGGATATGAACATAAGATAACCTATGTGAACCCCTTTTAATTCCTAGAAATTTCATTTGGGTTGACTAATGCTCCTATGAAATTCACCACCTTGATTCATCAAGTATTCCATGATAACCATGAAAAGTTTATTATGGTATACTTAGGTAATATCTTGGTATATATTAGCATCCAAAGAGAACTCACGGATAATTTTCATAAAGTATTCCAACAGCTAATGGAAAATTAATTATTTTTGAAATAGGAGAACTGATCTTTTGATCAAAAGTATATCTGATTCTTAGGCCATGTGGTTGAGTAGTGTCTTGTTTGTATGGATGAGTATAAGGTTAATACTCTTCATGAATGGTACCATTGTGATCCACTTACATTACATCCTTGTAAATACTAAATGTTATTGTTTCTTTTTTAGGTTTTTACTCAAGAAGAGAATATCTTCTAACCTGAAGAAGGATGTGAAATGGAACTAGACACCATGAGTCCTTTGAAGACATTAAAATGTCCATTTTTTGGGGACTAGTGTGGGATATACTAGATATTAAAAATCCATTCAAAGTATAGATAGATGAATCTTATTTTTCTTTAGTGGGTGTTTTCATATAGTAAGGACATTTGGTGGCATATTAACGTCAAAAGTTGAATTTCACATAGTTAAAGTACACAGATCATGATAATGAGGTGTTATCAGTGGTACATTTCTTCATGGTGTGGAGGTATGGGAAGTAGATTTGTAGTGAAGATAAAAAAAACTATATTGTGTCACTTATTCACATAGCTAAAGTTGAGTGCCAAACATGAAAAATGGAAACATTTTCTAACTGAGTTCAATTTATTATTTAAACACAATGCGGGATACGAGAACAGGGTATCATATTATATGAGCCAAAGTTTTGAGTTTGAATCAATGTGGTTGGTTAAAATTTCAATGAGTTAGGTTGATTCCTAGATTCGAGAGTGAATCCTTGAATAAAGCTCAAAATCTTATGAAACATATAGAGGTAGGAAAGATAATAATTTTCTAGGTTAAGGATTAAATACTATGGGCCAAGGATTTATACAAAATCTTGGAATAATGTTGTTGAAAGAAATTACATGTTACTTTATGGAAGGGGGTGGGAGTGTACCCATGCATTGTTGAAGAGGGGGGATTGTTGACCTAAAATGAAAGAAGTATAGGATTATGTGCAAAAATTTCTTGTCTTACAATAGGATAATGTTGATATAGAAATTCCTATAGGGTTATTGGAACCATTATCAATACCATGTAGTCCATAGGAAAGTGTTTATTTGGGATTTCTCATGGGTCTTTTGATTGTTAATGACATTGTTTCTATCATGGTGATTGATAATCTATTTTCAAAATTGGGTACATTTTTTGAAATACCATGATACTTTTCTACTAAGTTGATAGTTTCTTTAATTTTAAAACATGTTGTGAAATGAGAGTTTTGAAGATTATTATCAGTGATAGGGACCTTAGGTTCAAGAGAGGATTTTGGAGTGAACTATTTAAATATTGGAAGAGTACTGAGTGTCCTAACTCAATTACTCCTTGAGTTATCTCCTAGAGACTGATGGGAATACTGGTAGGCTGAATTCATTGCTCAAAAAAATCTATCAACTTTTATTCAACCTTTGAATTATATATTATAGGAGCACATAGATATAGATGTACTTATTTATCTAAAGGTGTTAAAAGCCACTCAAACAACGTGAGAGGAATGTATGTACACTTGATTGAAAGGGTAAGAAGATTCTAGGGGGTCCTAATTTCCTTGATTATTATGTTCATGATCAAATCCATTTGGAAAATAAAGATTAAGAATATGTGGCATCGGTTCTAGAGCACAAAGAATCTAAACCATATGAAGAAGGGATAAGAATGTGTAGATCGATCGAATGTTGAAGGCATGGGGACACTCATTAGATTATTTATTCCATTATATTTAACAATAGACACAAAATAGTGATAATATATACTATAAATGAAATATCTATTCACCTGAGATCCACTCTAACATAAATCCCTAAATGTGACACACACTCCCAGAACCAAGGGATTGGTCTCATTTAATGCAAGCAACACTAAATATATCTCTATAAATAAAGGCCTTCTTAATAAAGTGTTTCCTTATCCCTATCAGTATGCAGTTAAGGGAAGTATAGGTCTAGAGTGTTTAGATAATAAAGAAAGGATATGCATCATGATTAGTTGTACAAAAACAAAATGTTTTGGGAATACGAGAATAGATTCCAACTAAGTTTGTGAGTTTCTTTACTCATACTCAGAGTCACATATAAAGTTAACTACTTTGGGTACATAAAGTATCCTATTAAGGGCCTGGTAATTTATTGGGATACATGAAGTATCCTAAGAATGGACTAGGTTCTCACTTACCAAGGAGTACCTTAGACACATGAAGTATCCCAGTTTCTACTACCTATATTATACTGATATTACCCCCAGTTCTTTCTAGTGGGGGTTTCTCATACCCTTTGAAACCATTCATCCTTTTCCCAATAGTATAACCCCTTTTACTATAAAAAAATGGATCCAAGAAAGATTATTAGTTTATAGGTGACTCAATATCAATGAAATCCCCAAATAAATTCCTATATAACCAATTTTCTTATAGTGAATCCTTTATTGAATGAGTTGGTTGTGGTATTAATAAATCCGTTCGGTTGGATATGAGGAAATTTTAATGAGGAAAAAGTCATGAGCTATTTGGTTTTTGTAGGATGACCAAAACACCAAATTTTTTCATGTAGCTACAATAAATCATAGAAACCATGATGGGTCCAGAGTCCTATCAACAGGGGGAGGAAGGGGTGTAAAAAGAAACAATATCTTTCTTCACTCCTCGCAACAGAAATACCCCCCACCCCATGAAGATTTCATGGACCAACTACTCCTTCCTTTAATAGGAACTCCTCTACCTAATTTTAAATTGATGAATATGATACTCCAACTAGGATAAGGTAGGAATCATAAGAATAAATTAATTGAAAGGATATTCCACTATCAATTGATCATTTACCATATACACTTGTCTAACCATTAGCATGATGATTTCATAATTGGAGGCATAAGACAAAAAAATTTACTCACCCCATAATATTAGGGAGAGGTGAGTATGGAAAATCAAGAAAATATTGGTACTAGAAAGTTTACAAATAAGGAATGGAAATTAGGTAGACCAGGAGGGATATGAAGATGATATAGGGATGATTGTGATATTCCCATATCCCATCCACTTCTCTTTCCCTTACTGTAGTTGAAAGATCCATATCTTTTGGGGGTAAATGGAAAATACTACTCTGATGGGGAGGGAAATATAGAATCTATGGAGGAACTAGACTTTGGTTGGAATGGATCGTATCCTAGGGGTTCAATCCCTCTCCTAGTGTTTGAGAACTCCCCTAAAAGGGGACCACTACAATCTCTTATTATATGACCACCCATGAAAGAATCATCTTTTCATGGTACCAAGGAATTAATGGAATCACTAGAGGTAGGGAAGAGATATGTGTTATTGAGTGAGGTTTTTCTCTCCGTTATTCAATCTATTGAGAAGTTCATGCAGCTAGGTTAGTATCTATAGTTGATGCACTATTTCTATAAAGAAATCTAGCCTTATCTAAGGAGAAGCTAGTTCATCATTATGATGTCAGGAATAACATTTTCTTCCCTCAATTTTTATTCACTCCCATTCTATCACATGCTTTAAATTGATATTGGGGAACATGAGTCATGATAATGCCATGTAGGGGTAGGGAAAAACACTAAACCAATGGTAGAAGAGGAGTGGAAAGACACTCGACCACCGGGAGATGATCCAATTGTTGATCCAAGAAGTTGACCATCCATAGTTGCACCTACCCATCAGAGAGAAAGAACTGCAGAACTCATCTCAGAGAAATAACTCCTCATAACTCTCCCCCTAGATAACTAGAGTAGTCTCAACCACAATCTATGACTAAAAATTGGGTTATTATCACATTATAGGGGTAATGTAAAATGTAACCATAGCACATGAGACGAATGAGACTTATTCATCATCACGTGTTTTTTGGATTGAAGTGTTCATGTATATAAAAAATTCTAAAGAATCAACAAGGAAACTCTAAAGGATCACTTATCTCTTCCCATGATCAATGTTCTAATTGATTCCATATTTGGAAACAAGATGTCTTCATTGTTGGATGAGTTTTAGGAAGAAACCAAATGAAGTTCACTGAATAAGATCAGACTAATGGCCTCATTAATTACTCAATGGGGGGGTTTTGATAGAAATTTCTACCCACATGTCTCAAAAACACTAGGGATTCCTATTAGAGAGAAATAAAAACCATATTATATGGGATACATCCTTAAAGATTATATATGTGATATTCTCATAAAATCAAAAAAAAAGAGATGTTTTCAGATTGAGCACCTACTACAATACAACCTTCGCTTAAACTCTAAGAAGTGAACCTTTTGAGTCTCATATGAGGTGAATATTTTGGGATTCATCATCATCAAGTGAGGAATCTAATCATATCCAGATGATTCTTAGGTACATCATCAATATTACTCCACCTAACAACATTAAGGAGTAACAAAGTCTTTAATGTCTAGTTAAAACCTCTTTGACAATTCATATTTTAATTCATCATGATATGTGAGTCACTAAATCATATTCTTCCAAATAACATCAATGTTCAAGTGTATTGACAAGTTCCAAGAATATTTCAAGAAACTTAATATATATCTCATTAATTCAATAGTATTGTCTCCACCAATACCAGGAAGGCCTATACTCCTCTATAGTTCAACCACTGAAATGGAACTAGGGGCAGTCCAGACTCACAATGATGATAATGGAAATAAGAATAAGGCTATATAATATCTCAGTAATACTTTTATTAAATATGAAAACTATTATTCATACATATAAAATAATTCCTTTGCTATGATTTGGGAATCTCAAAATCTTCACCATTATATTCTCTATCTCCCTATCATGCTACTAGCTTGGATGGATCCTATCAAGTATCTATTTGAGAAACTTTATATCACTGGTATAATATCTCTATGGAAGCTATGGATTTCTGAGTTTAACATCACCTATGTCACTCATAAGGAGAATAAGGGGACAGTAGTGGATGATTGTTTTTCCAACCTCGCATATCCATCTTATGAGCCAGTTCATATTAATTTTCTAGATAAACCTTTATCCACTAAAGGAGAATAGAAATAAAAAGCATGGACTTTACTCTTTGATGTAATTATCCAAAATCTAGAAATCGATATAGATATTTTACTTCTCTCAATAGAACGAGTACTCATATAAAAGTCATAACATCTCTCATTTCTAGAAACTAACAACATTGTAAAATATGAGTCTCCCATCACAGTCCTCACAAAAAAACAACAACTTAGTGAAACCTAGATCAAGGTCATCAGATATTTGAAGTTAGTAATTATTATAAATCCTTGGTTCTCTATAAAAAATTTAACCCAAACTCGTGAATTATGAAGCACTAGAGGATCGACTGATCGAGTGATTCAAATAACTTTAGTCTGAGCACATTCCCATAGATGAGAATAGGTTATCCAACCCCCTGTATACCCTTGATTTAGTTATTCAGCTCCCTGATAATAAATAAATGGAGTCTCTCTTCATAGATAAACTCTCAATTCTAGCTACTGAGAGGAACTCGCTACCTCTTGAAGATGAATTTTGAGAATCCTATAATTGCAGATATCTGAATCATGAACACTAACTAGTTTGGGGTGGGGGACATGTGGAAGTGAAGATGAATGTGGATATTTTTATTTTATTTACTCTTATTTAAGAAAGATTTATTCTCTCTCTTTATTATGAAATTGGATAAGGTAATTGACCGTCTTCCTTTTCTTGATGTCTTTTTTTCATTCTTAAGTATCTTTTGATTATATTTTTTAGAAGTTTTTAGAATGGTCTAAATTAGATGTGGTGTACCATGATTCCTTCCTACAATTCATAGAGAAGTGATACATAGGAGGTATGGGTGAATTGACAAACTTTTCATGATTCCCTTTCAATTTTCTCAATATTATAGTTAATTATGATAAGTAATAAGACACACTTTCTATTTAAGACCTTTTTTAAAGGTCCCACTACCCAATTGAATGATATTTTTCATTAATTTGGAGAAGTATGAATGGATCTGTATGAACAATAAATTCTTTGCATGTTTTATATTCTCATTGAATGTGGTATATTCTTTCTCCCTCAGTGTTCATCATAATTAGTACTTAAGAGAACAGATTCATTTCTACTCCTACAGGGAACCCCCTTTTCCATAGAATGATCAAGGATATATTCTAAGTCACTATGTGGGATCAGATAAAACTATAGGCACCAACATCGGGATAAAGCCCAAATATTTGATGGGAACCTTTGGCTATTCTAACTAGGTTTTCTAGATTGGGTAGTGGGGTATATTACCCTACTATTCTATTTTTTTCTCACCAGATCGGGCGGTCCTCCTAGAGGGATAACCCTGATGATGTGACTTTTCTATGGTCTATGTACTCTATTGTACAAGATCTAAGTTATCAATTTTTATATTATTCTTCCATTATTTATGAATTTTTAGTCTTATAAATATTTGAGAAGTTTCGGGCCTATTATACACTCACATATGAGGAGATACTGATGAAGTATGCACCATAAAGGCTTGACTCCAAGGAAGAGGGTGTTGGAAAATAATTTTCTATTTTAAGGTCTTTGTGATTCCATATACACTTAAACAATCTCTTTTTTAGCCTGCTCATGATTGGTTTATGTTTGTTTTACATAGGATCCCAACAGATGGAACATACAATCAGACTAAGATGTAGCCAAAATTTCTTTCTCTATTTAGTTTTAATTTTTTATCTATAATAGATAGAAGTTAGTCATATATACAATGGAAGTCCATTGAGACATTTCTAATAGTGTTATGTAATTTTCATGGGTTGTTTCTTGTATTGGATTAAATTCATGGAGTTCCAAGAATCTCATTACAACCATCTTGTAAAATTATCAATAGTTCAACCTCTAGGTTACTTGTCTTCTTGGGAATTGTTTGAATTATGCTATCACTTTATCATATGGAATTATATAGATAAATTATATCCTAGTAAATTATTTCTTTGATATTCTCTCCTTAGTGATGAATTTTTAATTATGGATCCCCACGTGGAAGAGGCTTATATGGAGTATATGGCCTTGTTAAGTGTAGATATTTTTATTCTGGATTAGAGGTATTGACTTCATGAAGAAATTATAAATGGTATTTGTCACCTATTAAAGGTATAATGATAAAGGCAGTGTTCTATAGTGTTTCATGGAACGTTGTGTGTCAGAGCATGGGCGTTACTTGTGTTTGTACTTATCTTTATATGAGAGGTGCGGGGTACATATGGGATTATTCTCTCCCAGAACACATTAACCCTAGCTTTAACTAACATTGATTATGATACATTCTTGCATAATATTCCCCAAGGGGGATTCTTCCTTTACTTTTTGATATTTGGATTGACTTTCCAGAATATAAATCTGTTAGACCATACCCAATGGGGGTTATAAGGTTTATGCTTTGGGTGTCCTGTGATGAGGTTAGGCTTATTTTAAAAAGTAGTCAATAGCCTTTTGAATCAATATAGTGATGATGTGACTATGATAGATAAGTAATTAATTCTTAAGTATTGGATTCAATCAATTATATCATATTCTCAATGGAATATTCGATCTAGTTATGATTACTCTATCATGGATCATGATCTTTTGGATCCTTAAACCATTGTATTTCAACTAAACCATAAAGTCCCATTATAAAAATATTTTAAATATTTTCGTATAATTTGGTCTTAGGATTTAATTCAAAGTAAACAGGAATCTCTACCTTTTGAGGAATTGGGGGTGCATCTTAATATTATACTTTTAAAAACATGCATGTGGTTAACATATCACCGGTGGTTAGGGAGGATATTAATGACTGAAGAGGTTTTGGTTGATGCACATGAAGATCTGATGATTATAATAGAATGAATTTGTGCATCTTGTTCCTTTATAGATATGCAGATGAACTAACATAAGACCGTAAGAACAGCTGAGCGACTTATCCCAACATCAATTATACCGGATCTAATAATTATATCTACTAAGTAAGGGGTACCTATGTTGGAAAAATAAAATTTGTATCTGATTATAACTAGTCAAATATGGTGTAATGAAAATAATAAAATCTATGGTCTTACTTCTTTTTTATTATAATAATGGAAATAATTTAGTATGAGAAGGCTTTGTGTACTACGTAGTATCACCACTCACCTATAGATATGTTAAATCAAAAATTAGAAGAATCCTTGTTTTCATGAGAACCTCATATCATATAGAGAATGATTTCCTACTGTGACATAAGAAGTTCATACCAACATAACTTCCCAAAATTGATATTGGAAACTGGTACCCTAGTTGGTTTCTCAGATTCCTCACTTTACCACCAAATTTCATGTATATTTTAGTGAAATGTGACCATCTATTAACCCAACAAAAATGAAAAATCAAAATAAACATCTTAGATCAGTTTGGAAGAATTTTGAATATTATTATAATATAGGAGTATTCATCATGTTCTTACGGACTCCTCTCAACTAAATGTATTATACCTTCCTCAACCATAGATAAAATCATCTCCACATATCTAGTGGGGGTGGGTGTACTTCTTGGGACCAAAAAGATTAGATTAGCCTAGAGTCTAAGGTTTTTAAAAAGGTCCTCTAGTATGAATATAATTTTCTTGATATCATCAATACTTTAGAGGATATATGATACATTCTGATAAAAATACACCATACCAGAAATAATAAGGAATAAGACTTGATTTTTTTTTTGAATTCATCCAGGAAGAAATTAAAAAGAAAAAATAGTAGAAATACCACCAGCGTTAAGCTTGATTCCCTAGACCAGTGATTTCTATTTTGATATAAAATGGTAATATGAAGAAAATACTGAATAAGATTCAAAATGTCAGGTTTGTCTATAAAAAACACCACTTTTATAGAAGATGGTCATGTTTGATTGTATGAAAACTTGGATTCAAGTTGACGTGTATGAGAACCTCAATAAGACCAAAATTTTATACCTTTTGAATATGGAGGTTCATTTATTAAGATCTTTCCTAAATCCATAATCATTCTCCAAAAATACAGAGTCTTACGTAGTATTTAGAACATTTGAAATTATAGATGCTACAAGAAAATACCTATCCTCAAAATGTAGGATGTAATTAAGAGGATTTGTCTTGTCTAGGTCTTTCATAACAAAGATGATTTGGTTTCCTCAAAACCCTTTGAAAACACTATGAGCCTCAACAGTGACAAGACGTAATTGGACTCCAACATAGAATCTATAATCTCATCTAATTATTATTCTAAAACATTATACAACACTCCCATATCTTTTAAAATTAAAATAATTCCAATCCGAATCATTCAAAAAAAGAAAGAGTATTGGAATGGGGAATAATAAAAAATGTTGGAATATCTTGATACTCTTTCATATTCATCAGTAGGATGAAATGTTGTTTCTCACATCATGCTCATTATTTGATACTTTTTTTGTTTAGCCTCGATATTGATCAAGTAATAGTATGTGATTGATAGAGTAAAACCCCCATGGTCACCATTCTTTAAAGAGAAGACCCTCCTTGCTGAGAGACATGGTATTTTTAGTAGTTTTGTTGACTATAGTCTGGTCATGAACCATCTAGAGATTTATTAAATTTCATTATATTTTAGTAAAGTTGGATGGTCGGGTTATTTCTTGAATGTGGAATCATTTTAGATCATACCAAATTTAAAAACGTTTGTGCAAACCTTCTAAATAATAATATTTGAAGTTGGGAGTACCTCTACTTCCTTATTAGAAATAGATTCCTATTAATAATGAATTAGTACTCTACACTAATAGTCTCCTTTATTTTTTTGATTGGAATATGGATGAGATCAGATATTACATTATTGGGGTAAATGGTACAATAGATTTAGTGACATAAAATCACAAAATGGTATAACCAAATGATTTTTTATCCAATTATAGATTTCACACCACTGAATGGATAAAGGAACTATATAAATTTACAATCTTTATAACATCTTCCACTGAAGAAATTATAGGTACACCGAAACCTATTTATTTTTCAACATCTAACATCTAGAGTCAAGAATTATTTTCATCCTTTTTTATATCTCTTTAGTATATTCCTAATCGATTCATCTTCCCATTGTTCTTATATCTTGTTAGGAATGTAAATATAAAAGAAAATATCAAAAGTGAATCACTATTTCCATACCACCCATCTAATTCTCTTCATAATAGATGGTATAGTTTATCAAATCAATAAAGTTACAAGATCTTGGAATAACCAAGAATATTTCTATTTAACATTACATCATAATTCTCACTTGTGATAAATCTGAGACTATGAATCTGATCATTAGAAATAATTACCTGAACCAGGTTGATCACTATCCATTTGGGATGTAATTTACTCTTGATTCTACCTACCCACTTTGCGTATTCATCATAGATCCAATTAAATTCCTCCTCAAACTTAGGTGTATTTATTTCCACTTCCAACCTAATTGAGTAACGACTAGAGGAGCTAATACTAGAAGGTAATGGATCACTATGAATAAATTGTAGATCATTGGTTGTGGGATTACCATAAATTCTAAAGGAATTGTTTATTCAAATATATTTTTATTCGATAGCTAGCTCTGATCCCCCCCCCCAAAGGGTGTGGCTTTTTCTTTCATCTAGTTTTGAAAGGCAAAAAAATATATTTGGGTTTACCAACCAAACATTGGAGAATGTTTAGTGACTTACTTATGGAATAACAAATACTTTTCCAATATCACTTTGTTTGACTTTCCTATGTTAACCATATAGCTAGTGTTTCAGATCAAATCATTTATATGGATTGGGACCTGAAGTGGTAGAACCCAACTCACAAGGCATCCTTTTTTTAATTTAATAGCTCTTTATTATATTATGATATTTCTAGTTATAGATATAAATCACTCTTAAGTAAAATCTTTCTCCCAATACCACTAGATACACATTCCTTACTATCAGAAGGGTTTTTTATCCCTGGGTATGCTACTTGTCTAAGGATTTCAATTATTAATTTTATGGAATTCTATCAACGTGTTTTAATGTGACATTCCATAGCCTAACATATTGGAATCCGTTACTTTTGAGTTGTAAAAAATGTTACTTATCTTTGTGAAAGTAATTTAACTTTGATAGTGGTATGTATTAAAATACCATTTTGGTGTTTAGGGGCAGATCGTGGGGTCAAGTCCCTGGACTTGCAATTTAATGTAATTTTCTTCTTTGCGTCGTGTGGCGCTTTCGCTATTGTACCCAATTTTTAAATTATAGAAAAAAGTGAGTACCTTATTCAATGATATTCCTAGAATCATTATATATATTGAGATGTCTATAAAACCTTTTGAGATGATATTTTTTGGTCTATAAGGATACTTTCTTGTTCTAAGATGGGTTTTTTTACCCATAATTGAAAAAACCCAATTGAAAGAGTTAAGATCTACCAATTGATCTATATCTCCACTTCCAAGATGATTGGTAGGTGGGGAATATTCCACAATGAATAAAAAATTACTTTTTTACTTCTTCATCCCATGTATCTCTGCGCAAAGTAAATTCTTCAATTAGGGATAAGTGTTTATGTGAATCTGACTATTTATTTAACTAAGTAGTCCATTATGGACACCCTTACCCCACTTTTTTGTTCTTGAACCTTTTCTGGTCATGTTCGCTTAATCTATCTTTGTTAGGACTTCTATAATTTCTTTACCAAATACCCTTTTCAAATATTTTCCCCAAGTGATGGATAATCTGATAATATCCCCATTTTCATTATTTTATTACCTATAATGCATATTCTTATTCAAGGAACCCTATCAAACCTACTGGTAAATAGAAATGGAAAAAAAACTCTATAATGAAATTTTATTTACATACCTAATACCAAATATGACATAGGGATCAATCATCACTAGAGACAAACATGTGGTCAGAAGAACCTTTCACTATTAGGCTCTCATTAATACAAATATTCATAGTAACCTCACCTAAAGGCAATATCTTTAAGTAGAATTGTGATGATTGGTTAGTGATGAAAAAAAATAGGTTTTGAGGGAAGAATAATGCATCTAGAATACATCAAAGTTGATTCTGGGATCATCAAAAAAAGAAGACCCCAAAGCTTTTCTGGGGTGAAGCCGCCCATGTTGATTTTAATTAAGTGTTTTTTATGGTAGTGTATAGATTTTGACAGGACAATCATATTTAACCTATAGAGAGTGGCCGAGTAATCTTATACATTATGTTAGGGTGAATGGCCTAAGATGACGAGGCAGAAAGTTAGAGATTCAGTAAGGCTTCATATAGGTGTGCTCTAGGATTTATTTTCAAATCCATGATAATTGTAACTATTTAAATAAAGTAACATACCTATCCTATTTAGCTAATCCATCATTATGTCATAGTATTTTTTCGAAGTTGGGTAAGTTTATTTAATGTAATCTAGATAAATCAATAGTGTAAACTAACCTTCTATGAGTAAGAGTAGTCTCTAACCAGCTAGGTAGTGAAAAGTGGAGGTTCCCAAAAATATGCATCTATTGCATCAGGAAGGATAAGGGTCTGGATAATTGGATGACCTAACATGTGAGTGAAAAACTCTCCCATTTGATTTGATCATGGAAATGGGTTCCACTGTAAGTCCAATGGTTAGATGTGTATGTTGTTTCATAATAGAATTATTTCTCTGATATGTGCCTTTCATCTGGGAGTCACTATTTATCAGTGATCAAATGGAAACCAATGTAGTCTAGTGTACCAAATATTGGTCAGATCCATGATTTAAAAGATTCATTTTCCTTGATTGAGTAGGAGTAATAATAAGAAGGCTCACTTTCATCTTCCAGACTTACAAGATGATACCAATATAGTACATTGTAGGATATTTGAAAAAACTCAATTAGGAAAAAACGACTCAATTCAAATGGTATGTAGTAGTACATCAAACCAAAGAAATCAAGGAACCACCATTGATCCACGTAATCATTTACAACTCAAAAGAAGACTAGTTTTGTCTTCAAGAAAGAAAACAGGGGAGAGGAAAGGGGTACTCCACACTAACTAAAGTCTTGGATTTTTCATTCAAAGGAATGAAAATAAGTTGTTTCCCAATAATATTAAATTAATTATTGAGAGATTATAGAATTTATATAAGGAAGTGATACCATGTTTGAGGCCTAAAAATACAGAATTTGGTTTCACCCCTTTTTGTTTCAGTTTTTCCTCAATTTATTAATATAAATAAATAATAATTGGGTGTCACATTAAATTTTCACAAGGTGGTGATGGGATAATCTTTCAAATAAATAAAAAAACCAACCCTTGATTGGAATTCTCCCTATTTATCTTAATTGGTTGAGCTAAATCGATAAACCTTTAGAAAAAAATGAGTCAATTTCTCTTTTATCTTATTGGATCACTCAACTTTTATTCCTGTATAATTTTCATATATTTTCTATCCTATAAAAGGGGTTAAAGTTTTTAAAGGAATATATAATTATAAATTTTGAATAAAATAAATTTATCCTCATAAAATATATTCAAATGGTTTGAATACATTTCTAAAATCAAGTGAAGATGGGGACATTATCAACCTCAACTCTTGATGAGAAGGGGGACCTAAATCGTCTAATGAAGAGACCTTTTGATATAACTCGCCAAAACAATTTCATTCATGGATGTATTTTCATGATACAATCCACTAGAAAATTCCATAGATATAACCAATTCATCTAATTCATCGATTGAAGAAACTTCTCTTCCATCAACAGAATTGGCTCTAGTGGGCCTAAGTAGACCTCCTCCATTATTTTCAAATCTGGAATATTTTTATTTTAGGTATAGGTTAAGTGGTTAAGGAAATAAAATTCTATAGGGGATAAATAACAAAATATTTATGTTTCTAAATTTTATGCATGTCATAAAAACACTTAGATATCATAAACCATCAGGATGGATAGAAAAGTTTAGGAGTAAGATTTCTTGGTATGGGAGAGCAATTGATCTTTCACCAACCATCGAATACATAGATTCAAAACCAATTATGATACATGATGAAGCTTAGATTCCTTATCCAGGAAGGCATACAACTTCTCCAAAATTTGTATGTAAAGTAATGGAAGCTATTTGGTTCCTCCATTGAAAGAGAACCTCCAAGAAAACGTTTTATTTATGAGTTGAAAACATTTTTTTCTAGCATGAGGGGTTATCATAGAGTTATTTTTGATTAATTATATTTTGGTTCACGTGAGGGAGTGACAAGGTAATTGGGTAGGAGATTTGGGAGTTCAATATCCATATGAAAATAAAAAGTAAACCAGGGAACCTAACTTATAATAAATGAATATATTTCGAAGATGTGGTCTATGGACTCTTTGATACTAATTTGAAACCTAAAATGATAAAGTGTACACTCTTGAATTCTAGGGAATACCCTCTTTTCATGACATAAATGAAATGATAATATCAGGTTAGAGGATATGGATAAGGTCATTCATCAGCTGTGAATCTTACTTTTGTCAATACAGAACAAAAGATCTTTCCTAATTTGACTTTCTTTCTCTTAGTTTTTACTTAACAACGCCTTTCAAATTAGTACCATGTTGAAAATTTTGGTATGGAATCTCTCAAATGAGAAATTGAATCTGAGGGGTGGTTAAAAGACAAAAATATATGGTAGAGACCTGACCCTAGAAATCCCAGAGCCAGTGTCTGCTACTGAATACATTGGCATGATTATAAGTAACCAAATCCAGAAGGACCATAGGGTTTAGTAGTCTTGGTAAACCAGATACGTAAATGATACTATTATTATAGGTGAATACACTAATTAAAACAAAAAAAATTCTTCTAAATAAATAAATAGCTTCTAGGATGACTTATTTCCATCTAGTAAATCACTACATATCTTTCATAGTATTCTTCTTGGATTTCTGGAAAAAGAAACATGATAAGGGTTAGCTCAAATGATAAACAAGGGTAAAATATAGTGGAATAAATAATGAATCAATGAGATTAATAATTATGGAGTGGTAAATAGTATAACACACATACCATATAATCAAAAATTTGTGAAGGAAGTGTATAAACAATATGGGATTGTAATAAATGGAAACACATGTCATTCAAATAACTAGATAAGGAAAAGTTAATATGTAAATGTGAGAAACTGAAACAAATTCCATTTAATCAATGAAATAAAATGAAATTTATCCATAGATATTTCAATTCAAAATCTCATGGATGAATAATAACCAAAACTAAATGAGGGAAATTCTTAATACTTGGATGTCACATTTCCCAGGCACAGGATAACTTTACCATCAAGAGACAATTTAAAATTTTCCAATTTGCACAGGGAATTCATCCTATGCGACTACCGATGCATCAAGGGGATTTTATTAACTGATCCCCAACCTATAGTTATTTCCTTAAATGGTACCCAACCCATGTATTTCATGTCCAAAATATTCCTCATATCAAATAAACAATATGCCTTATCAATATTCACATTGAATAAAGTATATGGATTTATCAATATTTACCTAAATAACCAAATGACTTTCAAAGTAAAAACCATATGAAAAATGGTATATGGTTTAGGCAATAATCATATCCATGAAAAATGATATGGATATTTGGGGGAAATTCAATCTCAAATGATCATAAGAAATTGAATATTTCAAGGGGACTAAAAGGAATTTAGGAGGTAAATGTGAATACTATCCTTGAAAAAATCAATCATAATCTATACATAAGAAGATCAAGGCTGGTATAAATTAAACATAACCCAAGTGGAGTAAAATAAAGGGTTTTTGTCTTTTATTAATGAAATCGTTATAAAAATATCTTTTAAAAAAAATTTGAAAAAAATATCCTTTTGTTTCGAAAACCCTTTTGAAAAATATTTTGAAAAACCTTTTATTTATAAATAAATTTTGAAAATATTTTCTTTAAAAATTAACCTTTTGAATAGGCAATGTAATCTTAAAATAAATGATGGTGGGTAAATTTGTACAAGCCGTATGAGGTAACAAGAATATTCCTTCTGCATGGTTAAAGGTTAGAAAAATGCATTGTTTGAAAAGTATTAAGAAAATTTCTTTGAAAACATTAGTAAAAGATAAAAGGGTAAAAATTTCTTTACCAAATCATTTTAAAAACATTTTTGAAAACATTTTAATAAAACATGGATTTTAGAAGAAAACAGATTCTTCGATTAAAGATAGAAATAAAGTTGTGTTTTCCTTAAAACATTTTCTAAAACATCTTGAGTATTAAAGAGTGAACAAATGGTACTAATACTGGAAAATGGTCATGAATAACCCAATGAGATAAAATTAAAGGTTTTATTGAACAATTTCAATATCATTTACTTTATTTTAAATACCATTTAAAGGTCACTAATGTTATTGTTGAGGAAAATAATCTTTTAATATTCAAAAGTGTCTCATACCACTTTAAAACATTTTAAATCATAAGCCTCATGAAGAAATAAAATTAAATAAAATTATTAATATAATGAGAGTAAGGATATTCATGGTATATCATGAAAAATTTAATTATATAAATTGTATAAAATAAACTAGGTGCATAGCAAAAATAAATCTCAATAGAATGTAAATTGAGACGAAATTTCTTACCTTGAGTTTCCTTTCGGATGAACATCCTTTAACTTTTTTTATAATAAAATTTTGTTAATTTTTTTACTTTATTGAGAACATTTTTCATGTTTATAATTAATTTTATTTCACTTTTTACAATTTTGTATACAAATACTTAAACAACTAAGATTTCATCGGGTGTTTTGACAAAATTCAGTTAATGTGTCAAAAATAACTTTGGTAGGTCAACTTTGGTCAAAGGGTTCATTACATGGCATATTAAGAAAAATAATCATAACAAAATAATAATATTTATACATAATTTATACATTTAATATCAATCATTAAATATGGTTATGAAAAATGAATCAACATTACAATCATGGAGATAGTAGGTCATATGTAGGTGTGAGTAACATTCTCATTTTTCAATGATCATTATGGAAAGAAGGTAAGTAACACTATTTCCTTGAAGAAGTATAATTATATCCTAAATAACATTTTATTTAATCATATATACTTATATATATAATTATTTTTATGTAAAAGTAATCACATCATGTCGAGGAGGCGGTAGTCCATGCATCCACAAACGATGTTATCACCTTTTAAGTGTCTGAAAGGGTAATAAAGAAAATGGTATATATAGTATATTTAAAAAAAGTTAATTATGTTATAAATATTATATAGATTTTTTATATTTCAAATATGTTTAATTAAAACCATCCTTATACATTCCATGTTTAGTGTGAACAGATCCCATCCATTTGAGGGGGAAGTAGTCCATACATCCTCAAACGATGTTATCGTATTAATGTAAAGTGGAATGTATTAAAGGTATTTGTAATAAAAAGTTTAAAAAAGTATAAGACATAATAAATATAAAATATATCATATATATAAAAAATTTCCATCATATTGTACACCAAGATAGCTGTGAATGAAAAATGAACAATCATCATTTCGTTAGGTAGTAGTTGGTCATACACAAAAATAGTATGTTAATTACCCATTAGATGGGAGTGTGTGTAAGTATAGGTCTAAAATTTTACATAATAAAATCCTAGTATATTTATAATACTTTTTTTACCTAATAATGGAATAATAATATGTGAGAGGTTGGATAATGGAAATAAAATTAAAAATCTTAAGAGAAGGTGTTGCCTCTTAATCAGGTAACTACTTTTGGTTTGTACCAAAATGAATCCTTGGAAGTATTTATTCCAAAAGAGGGGATTAAAGGTCTAGGGGAGGGAATTTTTGAAGCTGTATTGGCCTAACCTAAGTGGTATGAGAGGTTTGAGTAATGGGGAGAGGTTGTGGACTTTTATAGGGAAAGAAAATGACTCGCTCAGAAGTTTTGGAAATAAGTTAGGTGTACACATGTTTTTACCTAAAAATCATAACAAACCAACAAAACTCAAGAATTTAATGTTAAGGAACAAATTATGACCATAAAATATGTTTTTTACAAGTGTATTGGGAATTTTCCCCTTAATTTAAGGGTTTATTCATTTATTAATCTTAATTTTGACTTAATAATTGTAATTAATTGAAATTACTTTCACTAATATTTTTTGTCAAATTTTATATGGTATAATTTAACATTATAAATTATACTTATTAAAAATATTTAATCAATTTTTTCTAATTTCAATTACAACATTGGAATAAATAACTTTAAAGTTCATCTCGTAAGCAAGATCACACTATTGGTTTTAAAAGCAAAAACACCTAAAAGTTTTCTATGTTTTATAATCAATTTCAAAGTGAAATTGATTAAAATGAAATAATTTTTATGAATTGATAAAAATATTATCTAATTAAACATTAAAATAAATTAAAATTCTAATTTTACATTATAAATAAATCATATGAAAAATCAGTTTTTAACTAAAATTCAGTATTTTTAACTATTCATTAAAAAATAAAATGTTTCAGAAAAGTATCAAAAATTCACCCAAAACTAATTATTATGTTTATATTTCAAATATAAAGTTTATTTTTACATATTAAAATAATTAATGTTTCATAATTCATATTTAAAATGGGTTTTCCACTGAAAGGCGGTAAAATTTCCTTTATAAAAAATATTGGTTTTTCTGTGTAAAATAGATTTTGTTCTTATCTTATATCTACCAAACCTAATGGATGAATATAAAAAATATCTGATTGAATGTATAGAATATATATTTCATTAAAATCATTAACTAATTTTAATTAATTGTGTTTATTATAGAAAAACTCCTTTATAATCATAAAAATAAATATATTTATTTTTATATCCAATTGGTTCTTATTTTCATTTCGAATTAATTGGTGACCAATGAATTCATTTTATATTTATATAGATCATAAATTTTCATAATTTAGTTAATAATATTGATAACCAATAATATAACAGCTTGGTTATATCATATTATTGTAAATAATAATATTTTAATAATATATTGTGGTTCGGTGAAACTTGGTCTTGTGTACAATGAAAGTTATCGAGGAAGGTCTCTTTTACATGTAACAAAATATTTTCATAAAGGTCTATCTTGTGTGTAACGCATGCTAACTTTCTGATGTGTGTATTACAAGCTTTATCATATATTGAATTGATTTAAAATAGTAAATATATAGTGGAGTCTCGTGATATTATATTCCCTTACATGCTTGGTGATGTGTTTCATATACAATATCAAATAAAAATTTGTACTTCATAATTTTGGGGTGTTACATTATCCCCACATTAATTAAATTTTTTCTTCACAATTTAAAATCAATCTTGGTAATATATTGTTTGATATTTACTATGTTGAAACCCCGTATCATGAGAAAGGTTTGTAAAACATCATTTAGAAAATAGAGAATGGGAAGTAAAAAAGGTCACATAGACTAGCATGTAACTAGGTTTCTAAGTAGGATAACATTAGTAGAAAGTGAAAATATGTAATTGGAGGAAAATCATAAATATTTATAGGGAGTGAATGAGTTCATAAAATAATTTAATGGTCAATAGAAAGTGGAGGGCCTCAGAGCCATAAATTTGTGATGATTTATAAGACCATCGGTTCAGTAGAAATTAATTTATTAGGACAATATTATATTTCAAGTTCATTCTAATAATTTTGAATAATTATGTTAATACCTAATAATATAAGAAAATATTCTTACTTGATAGGTTTCAATTTCAAATAAAATATCATAACTTTTTATTATTCTTTGATAAAATTTTATATCATACCTTTACTCCCAGAAATTAATTACCAATAAAAAAATTAGTCCTAAATAACTAAAATATACTTTTTAAGGATCTTAAGGCCTACAAAAGAGTGATAATTCTAACTATTAGTCCCTAACTATTTTCCAAAACTAAAATGGTTAATATATTAATATTTAATCCTCAAAAGTGATACTACTGGTTCATCATTAACATTTATTCATAAAATTATTTAACAAAAAACAATGAAAAATTAACTTGTAAATTACATAGGTCAGTGGTTGGCACGAAACCCTCATCGTCTTTCAGTCATGGTTTCAAGACCCTCTACCTTTCCAGATTCAATTGGTTATCACCTAGCTTACAGTTTTTCCATTTCTAAATCCATATTAATATAATTTCTAAAATAAATCTAATAGATATCCTTAAAATCTGGTTAATCACTAAATAAACTTTTAATAAAGATTTTCAATAAAACCTCAATACATAAATACTTCATCCATTTATTTCTACATAGGTACTTCCTTGGTCTAGGGTTTATCCATAATATCAGTTCTAGTATTTCGAAATCATGATACCTTGTCTTTAATCTAAAACACCTTAGTTTTAACCTAGATTATTATTTATTAAAATCTGTTATAGTGCTTTGTAAATAAAATGGGAATTATCCTAAGAATAACCCCAGTGAGTTTCAAATAAGTTGTGCAGTAAGGCCCATTTTCGTGTACTAGGTTATCCCGAGTCAGGCCAAGAACACCTTTTCAGATTTTTTACTTGTAAGTACATCTATTCTAGAACCACGCCCAATTTTAGTATTCATATAGGGATGTATTTCTAGGAGTACCCCCATAATCTATACTTTATCAAAATTATAGGGTGTTATTCTATACTTATCCTGTAATTCTACCTTAGGGTTATGTTCTATAACCTATGTTTTACTAAATAAAAGTTCCCAATTTTGCTACTAAACTTACTTTCATACCAACTATAGAGACTCGACCCCAGAAATCCCAGAACTAGTGTCTACTACTAAATACATTGGAATGATTACAAGGAATAAAATACCAAAGGATCTAAGAGTTTAGTATTCTTGCTAAACCAGATACATAAATGATTCTTTTATTATAAATGAGTACACTAATTACAATATATTGTTTTCTTATAAATAAATAAATAACTTCGAGGATGAATTTTCCTCATCTAGTAAATCGCTGCATATCTTTCAGAGTATGTTTCTTGGATTCTTAGGGAAAGAAACATGATAAGGGTGAGATCAAATGATCAGTAAGGGTAATGTATAGAAGAATAAATAATAAATAAATGATATTTATAATTATGTCATTGTAAATAGTAGAATATATATACCATATAATCAAAAAACTGAGAAGTAATTTCATAAAAAATATGGAAATTTAATAAATGGAAGCAAATTTCTTTGAAATAACTAGATAAGTAAAGATAAATTTGACAAGGTAAGAAACTTAAACATGACATTTTATCAATGAACAAAAAATTAAATGTATCCATAGATATGGAGATCCAAGATCTCATTGCTAAATAATAATAGAAAATAATTAAGGGAAATGATTAATTATAAGATGTCTTGTTTCCCAAGAATATGATAGCTTTACCATCAAGAGACAGTTTAAAATTTTCCAATTTTCACAATTAATTCATCCCATGAGACCACTGATGCATTTATGGTCTTTCATTAACCTGTATCCAACCCATAGGGCTTGGATTAATTGGTCCCCAACCCATGTATTTCATGTATAAAACATTCCTCATATTGAATAAACAATATGCCTTATAAAATATTCCTATTGAATAAAGTATATGGATTTATCAATATTTCCCCAAATAATAAAATTAACTTTAAAGTAAACACTATATTAAAAATGATATATGGTTTAGGAAATAATCATATCCATGAAAAATTATATGGATATTTAGGGTAAATCCAATGTTAAATGGTCATAGAAAATTAAATATTTCAATGGGACTAAAAGGAATCAAGGAACTAAATATGAATACCATCCTTAGAAAAATCAATCAAAATCCATACATAGGAAGATTAAGTATGGTATCAATAAAACATAACTTTAGTGGAGTAAAATAAAGTGTTGTTGTTATTGATGAATGGAAACATTATAAAAAGATATTTTAAAAACATTTTTGAGGAAAATATTATTTTGATTTGAAAAATTTTTTGAAAATTTTTTTAATTTAAAATAAATTTTGAAAATATTTTATTTAAAAATCAACCTTTTAAACCTGCAAATGAATATTCAATGAAATGATGGTTGATAAATCTATACAAGTCATACGAGGTAATAAGAACATTTTTTTTCACGGTTAATGGTTTAAAAAATTCCTTATTTGGAAAGCGATAAGAAGTTTCCTTTGAAAACATTGGTAAAAGAAAAAAAGGGTCAAAATTTATTTACCAAATAATTTTAAAAAACATTTGAAAAGATTTTAATAAAACATGGTTTTTAGAAGAAAACAGGTTTTATGACTAAAGGGAGAAATGAATTCATGTTTTCTTTAAACATTTTATAAGACACCTTGAGTACCAAAGAGTGGAAAAATTGTATTAATACTTGAAAATTGTCATGAATATCTATAAGAGATAAAAAAAGTTTTTATTGAACCATGGTTATATAATTTCCTCCAATGAAAATACCATTGAATGTTCATTAATTTTATTGTTGAGGAAAATAATCTTTAAACATTCCAACGTATCCCATACCACTTTGAAACATTTTAAATAATAATCCTAATAAAGGAATAAAATTAAATGAAAATTATAATATCATAAGAGTAAGGATATTCATGATATATCAATTAAAATGGAATTATATACACGATATAAAACAAACTACGTGCATAACAGCAAATAAATCTCAATAGAATGTAAATTGAGACGAAATCCCCTACCTTGAGTTTCCTTTCAGGTGAACATCCTTTAACTTCCTATATAATAAACTTATGTCAATTTTATACTTTCTTGAGAAAATTTTACATGTTAATAATTAATTTTATCTAACTTATTACTATTTTTTATACAAATACTTAAATAATTAATTTTATATCATGTGTTTTGACGAAATTCGATTTATGTGTCAAAAATAACTCTGGTAGGTCAACTTTGCTCAAAGGGTTAATTATAGGGCATATCCAGAATAATAATAATGAAATAATTATCATATTTATACATAAATTATACTTTTAAGATCAATAATTAAATATGGTTATGAAAAATGAATCAATGTTACGATCATAGAGATGGTAGACCGTACGTATGAATGAGTAACGTTCTCATTTTTCAATGATCATTATGGAAAGAGGGTAAGTAACACCATATCCTTAACGAATGATCATTATATCCTAAATACCATGTTACTTAATCATATATACTTACATATATAATTATTGTGATGTAAAAGGAATCACATCATTTTGAGGAGGCAGTAGTCCACACGTCCACGAACGATGTTATCACTTTTTAAGTGAATGAAATGGTAATAAAGAAAATGATATATATATATATATATATTATATATTATATTTCAAGAAGGGTAATTATTTAATGAATATAATATATAGGTTTTTTATTTCACATTTTTTTAATTTAAATCATCCTTTATATGTTTCATGCTTAGTGTGAATGAATCACATTGCTTTGAGGGATGGTAGTCGACATTTCCTCAAATGATGTTGTCGTATTAACGTAAAATGGAATGTATTAAAGGAATGTTTAATAAAAGGATTAAATGTGTATAAATACATAATAAATATCATATATATCATATATAATTATATTTTAAATCATAATGTACACCATGAGAGGTGGTGAAGGAAAAATGAGCAATCATTATTTTGTGAGGCAATAGTTCACCGTACAGAGAAACAATATGTTAATTACCCATTAGCTAGAATTGTGTTTAAGTTTTGGCTGAACCCATCACAAAAAAATATCCTAGTATATTTAGGATTTTTTTTGTTACATAATAATGTAATAATAATATATGAGAGGTTTTCGAATGGAAATAAAATTAAAAATCTTGAGAGAAGATGTTACCTCTTAATTGGGTAGCTACTTTTGGTTTGTACCAAAAGGATTCCTTGGTAGGTTTTCTTCCCAAATATATGCTTCAAGGTCGAGTTTAGTGATGTTGGTAAGCCATATTTTCAGATATTGTATGAACCTAAGTGTTTTGATAGGTGTGATGAATGCGGATAGGTGGTTTCCTTTTATAGGGAAGGAAAAGGACACACTTGGAATTTTTGGAAACAAGTTATGTGTACACATGTTATTACATAAAAAAATCATACAAATTCAAAATAAATCAATACTGGAAGTTTAATAGACGAATTATTTCCATAAAATAGGGTTTGGACAAGTCTCTAGGTCATTTGGGCCCCTAAGTTAATGGTTTAGTTCTTTAATTAAGATTAATTTTGAATTAATAATTGTAATTAATTTTAATTACTTTCACTAATTTTTTTTCAAAAAAAAACAGTCTTATTAGAAATTATAATTTATAATAATTCCAAATATTTAATCCATTTTTTCTAATCCAAATATCAGAAGTGGCCAAAATTAATTTAAAAGTCATCCCACAAGAGGGACGACATTGCGGGTTTTTAAAGTAAAAACGTCTAAAAGATTGTTGTGTTTCTATAATCAATTTCAAAGTGAAATTGATTCAAATGACCTAATTTGTATTAATTTATAAAAATATCATATAATTATACTTTATAAGAAATTAAAATTATAATTTAAAAATATAAATAAATTATATGAAATAAAGAAGTTTTGAACTTAAATTCAGTATTTTTAACGATTGATTAGAAAATGAAATATTTCAGAAAAATATCAAAACATCACCATAAAATAATTATTATGTTTCAATTTAAAATATAAAGTTTATTTTTTCATATTAAATCAATTAAATTTTCAAAATTAATATTTAAAATGGGGTCGCCATTAAAAGGCGGTAAAATTTCCTTTATAAAAATATTGGTTTTTATGTGTAAAATAGAGTTTGTTCTTATCTTTTGTCTATAAAATCTGATGTATAAAGATCAAAAAAAATATTGAATATATATAATTTATATTTAATTAAAATAATTTATTAATTTTAATTAATTATTTTTATTAATACAAAACTCCTTTGTAAGCATAAAAATAAATGAATTTATTTTTATATCCAATTGGTTATTATTTTTATTTCTCATTAATTAGTAACCAATGAATTCATTTTATATTTATATAAACCATAAATGTTTATAAGATAGTTAATAATATTCATAACCACTAGAATAATGGTAGGTTATATCATATTATGTTAAATAATAATATTTTAATAATATATCATTGTTTGGTGAAACTTGGTCTCATGTATAACACAAGCTATCAAGGAAGGTCTCTCTTATGTGTAAAACAAGCTATCGATAAAGGTTGATCTTGTGTGTCATGAAAGATATCTCAGTGTTCCATGCATTTCAATCTATATAATGTATTTAATTTATTTAAAATAATAAATATATAGTAGAGTCTTGGGATATTATATTCTCTTATGTGCTTAGTGATGTCTGTCATACACACTATCGAATACAAAGTTGTACTTTGTAATTTCGGGGTGTTATATATATAGGGCCCATTTATGATATTTGAATTCCCAAAATTTTAATTCACCATATAAGGGAAGTAAAATAAGATAGTTCCCGAATTTTAGTCTTAACTAACACGCTCTCGGGATTTATTGGCTTGAAAATTTCAGTTTTCTTACTCATCCAGTCGATATAATAAAGATAGATCACATCTGACACTTTATTATAGAATTTTATTTATATCTAATATGGTGGGAATTATCTTTGTTAAATTCTTTCATATCTCTCATCTACAAGAAGACCAACTACATTTCCAAGAACCATATCAACTTTTAGCTTTATTTAGATTCTCCTAGAGTTGGGAATCAGTAAGAGATAAGAGGTATGTGCTTAAAAACAAGGAAGTGGAATAAATAAAATTTTATATATAATTATTTCTTTCAAGTTAAACCCATTTTAATAAAAATTAAAATCTCATTTTGAAACCCCAATACATGTTAATTCAGAAGATCCATCTTCCTAGCTTAGAAAATATCTCTTATAGATTCTCTTAGACTTCTAGTCTATATCTTCTCTCTCTCTCTCTCATATCCCAGTAAATGATTGAGCATATCCTAACCTTAAGAAAAAAATTTCAAGATAAGAAGTACCACTCATTAAACCCTCTCCTTTCCACAGTTCTTCTTATTACCATTTACTGAATGGTAAGAAGAAGTGGGAAGACCTCCCTACCCAACCAGTTGAGAAGTTTGCAACTTTGATCTCTAGCCTAACGGTAAGTTTGACCTAGTCTAATAGTGTATTCTATTCTTAAACTAAGATAAGTTTGGAATAAAACTTACTCCTTATTCCTATGGGTCAAGTGGGATCTTTATTATCTACTTCAAGTGGCTAACTCTTTATTTCTTACCTAATATAGGATTCCCTTTCAAAAGATTTTTATCCATGATCAAGTGATTTTATTCCTCTAGTTAAGCATAGTCCAAGTTCAATCATCAATGGTAGAAGATGTATTATTAGTTTAATCTAATAAATCTATCCAAATACCCTACCCTAAACCTCCTATAATAGATCCTTCTTCAATTTTACTTTTCATCTTTCTTAATCCTGAATCCTTACTTGATACTTTGTCTATTAAAGACTCTTTCTCAATATCTCTGATAGTTTCTATGACAATATCTTTGAGAGTATCTATGATAGTATCTTTGATAGTAACTATTAAATTCATATATACTATTATAGATAATGATTATAATTCATTATTTCTTAATAAATTAATCTAATAAGTCTTAAAGCTGAGTGAGTCATGAGAATCAAGAAAATTAGAGCAATAATCACACTATCAATTGATCCGAAGAAGCATAATGATAACTTTTATTCTAGGTGGAAAGAAGGAGGTAATATTAATCCCTTAATCCAACCCTTATAATACCATGAATCTTGACCCTAGTGAAGGTAGTCTATGAGAGGAATATATGATTTCCAAAGGATATAGTCATTGTATATGACACTCTATCTGTATTGGATAGATTCCTTAGTTGTGGATAATTTCTTTTAAGATCACTATTATATTGAAAAAGCACCTATTTTTTATCTCATAAGTCCTTAAATTGAAAACATTTCTAAAATCATATATAAGAATTCAGCCCATAGTGGATTGATTCAACCTTATATCATATCTTGTACCCAGTCTCCCCTTATTCATGCCTTCCTTTGATAAATATTCTTTTATATATCCTTGTTCCCCTCTTTCTTGAAGCATCCTTTTATTCTTATTAATGGGACTTATTTTTTAAATCCCATGACCCAACCTCTCCTTGCCTCATCCTAGTCGTCCACAACCTATCATGATATTCTTGGTGAGCTAAACTTTCATCCACCACCCCAACTGTGATAGTACCCTTCAGTTGTTTCTTTCACAAGTGTCCCAATCTTCTATCGACCTCTTCATCCAAATGGTTTCCCCCTAGCCGATTGGTTCTTCATTTATTCCAGTAGTACTCTATAGGTATTTATCTTCATGTTCTATATATAGATAGTTGGGATAGGATTAGGTTCCCTATCATGATGTTGTTGCTACATTGATTTGGTTGATCAAGGTATTAACTTGTCTTCTATGTTTGGATGGCTTTTATAAATCTTGAGTTCATGGGATAAATCTACCTTAGGGATAGGGGTTCAAGATTAACTTGTCTAAGTCTCCATATTTTATTCTCTGATTTAGGATATCTTAGGTCTCAACGGTTGTCTTCCAACTTAACTGGAGGACTTGATATGTCGCTAAGGGGGCGTATTTCAGATCTATCGAAGATGGAGGTGAAAATAAGAAGATGAGTATGTCATAGATGACCGTAGTTCAGAGAATCTCTTATTTATCTATTTAAACCTAACCCTATTTCATTCATTATCATCAAATATGTAGAAATAAAACTGCATAGATAGAGGTGAAGGTTACAAAATGAAAAACCTATCAATCCTTATAGTCAAACATGACAAATTATCCAAACATGTAAATCCTCATTGGGTATAAAAAGGAAGGTGAAATTGTATCTATAACTAGGTAATTCCAACCCAAACTTGGATCAACAATAGGCCAATTACTAATTCTAGTAGTTAAATGAAATCCCATACCTAACCCTCTTTGATTATAGCTTGGTACAGTCTTGTGCTTCTCTATTATAAGATTAATAATCATGCTTATGTTTTACAATTTTTGTGAGCCCAAAATCAATTCTAAACACCTATAATCCTACTCAACTAGAGTATACTTAATGACACTATGTCATGATAGACTGTGTAAAAATATACAAGGTATGAGATAGAATCTATTGAGTAGCATGGAATGGGTGGTTTGGTTGGAATGAAGTTGGGGTAGTGTACTTTTTCATCAATGTTTTCCAAGAGTTTTGAACTCAAGTGGAAGAGGTTGATTACTCTATGACCCAAATTGGTGTATGTGGGGGGTACAACAATATTATATTAGAGTACTAAAGAATAGGAGAAAGTGAATATTCCTACTCTGGTGTCAGTTCATCAAAGTTTCCTATTTATTTTGTTGAAAAAATGGTTGCATTATAGAGAAAAATATCGTATTTATCATTTGATGAGATAATACATTTGATTCCCATTTTCATTTATCATGAACCATTCCTTATTCCTTGATGGATTCCTAATTTCCCAATGATCTACACTCAATTATTCATGGCTGGAATGTGATGCATCAAATAACATCAAAGAGGAAATTCCTATAATGTGCCTTGTCTCTCTCTTTAATCCTACCTCTAGGAAAAAACTCTCTTGGTATAATATAGGTAGTATAGTATACCCACTCAAATTATATTAAATCGGTCAGTAAAGATATTTAACTTCCATGTAGGTTTTGTCATTAATTCATCGCATTCTCAAACACTATCACCCAAAAGTTGAGAGTCAGGATACATTCTCACCCCTAGTGCTAGTGTATGACTATATCCCTCTATCCTTATTGTATCAGGATACCCAGTCCACTCTCTAACCATCATCAAACATTGTCTATGTCCCTCTAACCCTTTAATTATATCATAATACCGATCATTCTATCCCACTATAAATGAAGAAACAAACTCATTTCCCTAGCCCACTCATCCATACAAGCCTCCCAAGATAGAAGGTCACCCATGTGATTCAAAGTTATCTAGATAAATTTATCATTTAATCTATTCTTGTATGAGTAGGATCCAGAGTCATCCAATAAGTCTCCCCCTAGTTCTAGAGTGATAATGGTTCTATATTCATTCTATGCTAGAGGAAGAAATTCAAGAATAACAAACATCTATTTTCCCTGCCTCGTGTGATTTTAAGGAAGAGGGTGTAGGTTATAGTTTTATTTTATATCCCCTCCCCTAAACACCTTATGTTTATCGAGTTGAGACCTTTGGGAGTCATTGAATAGTTTGAAAATGGACAAGAACTGACTCTATTCTTCTGAAGGAGAACAGAATTTGCATTCTCACTTCTTCCAAGTTACTCTTGTATGATAGATTCCAATGTTTGATCTAGTACTAATAGGTGTTCACCCCATTGACCGTGTGAATACAAGCCAACCATGGGTTGATTTTTGTGGATTATCTCTTGAGCAGAACCCCATATGAAAATCCTAGTTCCCCCTAATAATATATTAAAAAAATGACTATGGTATCTATCATACCACCATCTCCAAGTCATACGAGTGGTACTAGTGGATTATAGGATAAGTGGTTGATCTAACTTTTAATTTCATTCCAACAAGATATCACCCTTTAATGAAAAAAAATATCCATATGAAATGGTCATGGTATTGACCTGTGTCGAGATGGGAAAGTCTCAAAAATAAAGCTCGATATTCTCCCAAGGGTAGTAAGGAAGAACCCTCTTTCTGTGATTGGTGATGGTAAAAATAGGGATGGTAAACAGCCACCATCATGAGGTTGGAGGCACACTTTTTGGAGTTAAGTGAAGGAGTATTTAACGCACTCTCAATCCCATTCCCTAGTAAGTGTATTTGGGGATAGAATAAAATTTAGATAAGTGGTTCAACTATACTAAAAATCCTGGTTCTCCATAGAGTTGGAAGTCTAATCATATCACCTTGAACTGATGTATTCAATATAACATGTATGCTCCATCCTATATCTCAGAATTTCTCATTCCACCTATAATCAATATCACATGTCTTACCTCCATACCCCAACATCCACTATTTCATACCACCATGTTGAAGCCTTGAACTAGAAGTCGGAGAAATAAGACAAAGGCTAATCATATGATCTCTAAGGCTTCAGATGAGGTTTGAAACCCTTTTGATTGGGGTTATTCTGAGTGGATTTGTCTCTATACTAAGTCACGAGTCATAGAAACCATTCACTTTAGTAACCTATCCAATCATAGATTCCACCTACCATTCTATTTGTATCTCAAATCAATTCCAATAGAAACGTGATAAGTGGAGTCATCAAAAAACCTCTTTAAGGTGGAGCACTATGAACAATCAAAAATATCCCAATAGAAACATGAGGTGAAATGAGGCCATGAAATTATCTTCCAACATCGCAGCCTACCCCAACCCATAGTGAAAAATTGAGAGTTTGAGTCATAGAACCATTGAACCGGCCTTGTGTCTGAAAACCACCACTTCCATTATCTCTATTAACCAAATGTATTTGAGCATAGCCCATCAATTATCCACTTCTAAAAACCAATTATGGATATGTAATCCTAGTTCGAGTGGTGTATTTTAGTAGTTATGATTACCCCTGACCTCTCCACCAATATACATAGAAAACGTATATGACCAGAAAAACCTATAAAAAATGCCAATACCATGTTTCCATTTCAAATCCAACATCATGCACACTTCCAAAATTCCCTATTGAATGTCCATAATAAAAAATTATCAAGTATAACATACCAATAATCACATGAATCCCATGGTATCTAGTCGTTAAGAAAAACATTGAACCATATATACAATTTGCGAATGGGAAGTGGTTGTGTTCATTTTCCAACCCTTTAAACCCAGTGAAAATGAGATCCAATAAAATGGTAGTAAGGTGAAAACTGGTTGATGATACCTGTCATCCATTAGATCCTAATGAGCTCAAGTGATTGATGCTTTATACATTGGGGGAATCAGGATTTTCAGCATTGGAATATCATGAGGATCTAAATGCAAGATGCCTTGGGGAAACCAGATCACTCTGACCTCTACCACTAGTGACAAAAATTTAACATCCTAATATTTTAAAATTGAACACTATGTTCAATATCATACAAGATATGTTGCATTGATCTAAAACAAACAACAAAATCTTATTATTTAAATGTGGTTGTTATAATCTAGTCATTAAACAGGTAGTTAATAACAGTATTAATGATATTATGAAATATATAATTGGAATACTGATTTATATAGTATTAATTAATTCTTTTTAAATAATTACTCAAATTTTTATTAAATCATTTTTATTCTTCAAAAATACATTTTTTAAAAAAATGGGTTTTATTGCATTTTATGAGTAAATGTTATAATTAATTTTTGGAAATTTTAAAAATTTAATTATATATAATGAAATTATTTTTTGAAATAAAAATATCATGTTTTACTTTTGGTGAAATTTTTGGATATTGAGAAAATATAGGGTTTTCAATGAATATTTAAAAATACAAATTTTTATAAAAATGTCATTTATTTTCAATAAATTAAAAAAAATTCAAGCCCTATTATGTTTTGAATTTGATTTTAAGTAAAATATTTATTATTTATTTATATTTCAACCACATAAATTATTTTTAATCAAATATATATTTTATTTTATAATAAGTTTATTTTTGGGTTTAAAAACGATATTTTTCTGAAAAGTGTTTTGAAGTACATAATATTTTGGTTTTTAATTAATTAAAATAATCCCTAATGGGGAATATTTTAAATTAATTTAATATATTATATATATATCAGTAAATTTTATTTTATTTTGATAAAATTGTTATTAATAATCATGTAGTTATTATAAAATCATCTTTTACTTAAAAAATACACTTCTTAAAAACCCGTTTTTTTGTCGCATCTGCATGTTCTGTTTTAAATTTAATTTTGAAATTTATGTAAATTAAATTTGGTAAAATAGATTCCATATTTGGAATAATAAGGAAAAAATTATTTTGTAAGGGCATTTTTATTTTTAGGAATAAAAAAGTTACCATGGTAAAAAAAGACTTACCGTAGTATAGGTAAAATAATGATATGGGTTAAAGTTAAAAGGTAAACAATTAAAATACCTAAAAAAATAACATTAATTGAGTGGTTGATGTTTTTATAGAATACCAAAATATTTTAAAACATTAATTATCATTCTAATTCATTTTAATTAATTCTACCCAAATATGGTTGTCTTTAAATATAAAATAATCATTATTTAATCACTTAAAATCGCCCCTCCTCAATTATAAATACCACTCCTTGACACCCTGTTTCTACTCAAAAACCTTTAAGATCATAAAATATCAATAAAAATATCTCCTATAAACTATCCCCATGTTAAATCAGTTCTTTTCTCAGAAAAATACCAATTTTAAGGTCTTGAATGGATCCTTCAAGGAGGTGATATTTAAGATGTAAAATTTATCAAACCACATCTATTAATTTATTTTCTTCTTCTACCTTCTCCTAATATAATTCATACATAAAGAAACAATAAATCAATTATAATGTATATAATGTAATTTTATATTTATAATGGAATATATTATATCACTTCCTTTAATTATCTCCTCTTATACAAAAAAATGAAACCATTGTCCAAATTATGACAGTTAATCGTCTTCGTGAATAATGATTTTATTTTTTTCCATTACCACCTTCAAGGATGGTCATAAAAGTATCATTATGGTTAAATAATATTTTAATATTTATACTATTACCTATTTAATGTTCTGAAAATAATATTTAAACATAATATTAAATAAAATGAAACTAGTTTGTGATGTTCAGAAAAACTATCAAAATAAGCTAAACATTTATCATTAACATTTTATCAAATGAATTGTCCTAATGTAAAAAATAAAATTGTTATATGGGAAATTTAAAATTATTTAATTTCATTAATACCATTTCATTTCACGTATGGTGTTTCATTTCCACTATATAAGAACATTCATAATTATACACAAGTGAATCAACCATGAAGCCATGAAACGAATGCTCCCAAAACAGTGAAAATAATGAAATATTAGTAATGAAAAGGCCATAAGATGTTATAAAATCATCATATAAGGTATTATAAATATTAATATATTTATGTAATTTGATAATATAATTATTTAAACCATTATAAATGAGGTTAAAGTACACAAAAATAAAGGGAAATGTGAGTTAAGGTTTTCTCATCTCACTCTTACTTCTATTAGATATACGTCTTATTCACCACTTATTTATTTTTTGTGGTTTATATTCGACACTTTGATATATAATATCATGAATCAAATTTTATTACTCGTATTAAATGTTTAATTTTAAAATTATTACTTTTATGGTGCATATAATTTGACTAATTTCAAAGTGTAAGGGAATTCTTAACAGAATTTACATTCTTTATGTTAAACTTCAACTTCATTGATAATGTCTAGCTAAGATTATGGGTCAAATGATTTTTGATTTCCTTATGTTTTATTTTAACTTTTAGGTGTATTTATAGAGTATAAAAATAATTGATTCATTTTATTAACTCTCACTTCAATTATATGATATTTGTAATGGATTTTCCATTAAAAAACTTCTTTAAAAGTTTCTTTTTACAAAAGTAAAAAAGGAATTTTTTTCATATACGGAATGAATGTAAATTACCACTTTCATTTCACATTAATATATTTATGTATAATTTAAAATTTTATATGTTTACTTTTAAATAAAAATTTTTCCACTATACGTGCACTATGTTTTAGAATAAGTAATTTCAAAAGGGAAAGTGTATTTTCTTCCGAAGGTTTTTTTATGATGAAAGCTTTCATGATTTATGTTGACGTTATGGTTCTTGGTAATTTTTTATGATTATGGGTGGTTCCATGATAAATCAATTATGGGTTATTACATGATAAACTAATAAAGGGTGTTTACGTGATAAAGTGGTTACGAGATAAACCAATTATGGCTGTTTATGTGATAAACCAATTAAGGGCGGTTATGTCACAACCTCCAAAGCATTGATTACTCTAGATTTGGAGGTTTCCATTTTGGTTACACTATTTTCAATATTGATATTTAAAATAATTTCTCATGTAACTTTCTTATATATTATATGTTTCCTTATTATCTTTCATGAAAATAAATTGATTTTCAAAAGTTATGATAATGATTTTGTGAAAATATGATTCTTTTTTGGGGGTAAAAAGGAAAGTTTTTAAAAATATTTTTTATGGGTTTTCATTGGACTAACTATTTCCTTTATTTTATGTCTATTACTAAACTTTTATTATCATCCAAATTTTAAAAAAAAATTATAGTATTTAAGGGGGAATAGAGAAAATGATGAGATCAAGGGTATAATTGTGAATATTTTTCCAGAAGAGGGGCCATGTTTTATTTTAAATACTTTTTTTATGGAAAAAATGGATACTATGTATATGTGTCCGCCTATAATGTATTGGTTTACCATGTATGAGTTAGTCCTAATTTTCAAAAACTCTAAATCTAAAAGTTCCTTGGGACTATAATAATGTGAATTATAGTTTAAAATCACTAGAATGTTTAATTTTTAAGGCTATGTCCTTAAAGTTGGTATCAGAGGGTGGTTCAGATTACATTATAGGTTAAGATTTTATTTAGTCATAAGATAAAATTCATATATAACAACAATTGTTATCGTGGTAGGGATAATCATAGTTATTTTATGTAAAATTAGTTTGATATACAATGAATGAGGATATATTAGTGTTTATCTTCCTCATAAGATGATATATTATTATTTTATTGATATGATTACACTAAACTTTTTTGTTTTAATAAATGGACCGATCTAGTAGGCCCCAAAGTAAAAATTGATGTGAAGGAAAATGTAGTGGTTTTATTAATGAGAAACCAAATAAAATGGGATTTGTAATGTGTAACGCCCCGACCCTAGTCACCCAGAGTCGGTGCATTATTACGTAACATTGTCATGATCACAAAAGATCAAGTCTCGAAATACCTATTAGTTTAGTATCCTTGGAATTACTAGATACATACATAAGTTTTACATTACATCATGAAATAAAGAAAAACAACATCATTATGTCCCCTTTGAACATACTCTTATCCCTTACCCTATTCCTGCAGGTTAATCATAAAATACTTCTTTGTATTCTGGGAAAAATAAAACATAAGAAATGGGTGAGCTCAGACGATCAGTAAGGATAACAATATAGCAGAAACTTTCATAAATAAGCATAAACATTTAAGGAAATGATTAAGACTAAATCATAAGACTTTTAAACTTAAACTTCAGTATAATATGGAAAAAATAAATCAAACAATTCCATTTAATTATTCACATGGATATTCTACTAGTCTAATAATCACATGCAACATCAGTAGCAAATTTTATAATGATGGAATGCATAATGTCGGACATCATAAACACATAGTCAGGACCTCTTGACAAGACTACAAATATGATTTTGTCAAGGACTTGTGACAAGACACTAGTTTGTCTCATGAGACCTACCAATGCATTGAGGAGCTATAGTGGGCTTCATCCATCACTTACTATGTCCAATGCATTCCTCATATGAAAAGTTTGAAACATAACATAAACATTCATTTTAAAACTAGAATACAAAATGTTAATACTTTAACCATAAACCATGAATGGTATAAAAATAACACATCCATAGTCAAACATATCACAAAACCTTAAATACAATATGGAATATTTTATCATAATAAATCAACTTCAAATAAGTGTAAAATCCATCAAAGGATGTTGACATAGATGAAATCAAAACTATTTGGGAGAAATATCTCTTTCTATTTTGAAATAATTTAAAATTCACATAATTATAAAAGAAATGTTTATTTTGAAAATAATATTATAATCTTGTAAGGGAAACTTTGAAGGTGTTATAATGGTGGAAAATAGCCGCACCCACCGTATAAGTTAAAAAAACATTCTTACCTCAATTTGTCAAAAAGGTCATAAAGTACCTTGTTCGGAAAGTAGTGGAAAGATTTCTTTCAAAACATTTTATAAAAAATCAAATAAGGGTATAAATAAATTTAACCCATAATCTATGATATAGTAAAAAAAATTTGAAATAAATTTTTAAGAAATATGGATTTGGATGATAAAGAGGTCCCAGTAGATACTCGCGTATAAACAACCTCGAATAATAAAGAGATTGTAAAATTAACCATTAACTTGTACTTTTCCTTGATTGAGGGTATGTTAACCTCATGTATAATAGTTAAATATTTTTTTATTAAATTATACAATAACCACATATATAAATATTATATCATATATGATCTTCTAATATTTCTTTGTTAATAATATTTTAGTAGTATCATTGTTTCGGGTGTTAACTGATTCATTTTCCTTTATATGATTGGTTACGTAAGACATGTTTATTGTGGATAGGATTTATTTGATTCATATCCATATTGATATTAAGTTTTAAACATTATATTTAATCATAAAATTAAAATTATTCTTTAATGTTTATGATGGGGAATGAATTTCATCACATTCGTGGAGACAGTAATGCGTACGTACGCACGAGTGACAATATCATTCTATTTATGGTGAAATCATATGTAATTGGATGGTATATCATATATAAAGAATCATTAACATGTTATATATATTATTTAAATCAGTTATACTCATTATTATACCCATCCAAATAATTAAGTGTTGAATAACTAACTACACCACGACGTGGAGATGGTAAGCCGTACGTGCGCACATATGGTGACTTTTCATTCATAGGATGGATAGAATAATGAATATGGTTGTACCATATTTATAATAACATCACATTATTTATAAGGTACTGGAGTTATTATTTTGGTATGGAAACAACAAATAAAGGGGAAGTGGAAGAAGAAAATAACTTTGAAAGAGGTGGTGAAATTATTACCTCTTCTTTGGGTATTTCCTTTTGATTTGATCAAAAGAGCTCTTTAGGTTGAATGTATGACAAAATTAAAGCCTCTAGGTAGAAGGGAGGGTATGTTTTATTATATTTTAGTAGTTTTTGGCCGAGTAAAATGGCATTGGAGGTGTGATTTTGAAAGAAGGTGAAGTACCCTTTTATAAGAGTGGTGAGGGTCACTTTAGGAAATCTTGAAATATTATTTTATTATACAATCATATTAAGTTTATAATGGCTACAAAAGGATTTATTTTGAGGATAAGGTGGGTCTGGGTCGAAAAAATCTCAACCAATAGGTTTTATACAGGTTTAGATCACCATATTAACCATATCATTTAGATTTAACTCTTGATTAAATAGGTTAACATTTACCATGTCTCTTTGAATTTTTATATTATATTGTTACTAAACTTACTATAAAATGCCAAAAAACCCAAAGTGGTTCATTAATGACATATCTATTATTATATAAGTCTTTTTTCTGAACCTTTGATTTTTAGGACTATAATATCATTTAATAATATAGTATTTGTTTTAAAAACTCATTTATGTCAATTTTGACATTATTTAGTATTTGGTTTTTGTGAAAGTCATAAAAACTTCATTACTTCGAAAAAAATACATTTAATCATTTATAACATGTAATATTCACCTATAAAATTTTTTTATGGAATCAAAATTTTCAAATTATATTTATTTTAATGTTTATAATATCATTTATTTGATTCTTTCATTAATAAGGAAATACTACATCATTATTGTGTCATATATAAATATATTTAGTTTATGTCTAAAAATTATAAATAAAATATCATGATGTAGGAAATATTTTTATATTTAAAATTATTATTAATAGTCAAATATATCAATTATATAACCTCATATAAAAATTGTTTTACTAAAAGATACATGCTTTTGTTATTTTTGTCTTTACATTAGATTATTTAATATAAAATGTCATTATCACTCCCAAGTGGCTCCATGGGGTCCCGAAATCAACCCAACGATGAAAATGGTCATACATGTATCATAAAATAGTGTGAGGACATGTTTTAGGATAATTTAATATTATTATAATATTATTTTTTACCCTTATTTACCAGATTTACCCTTTAACCATGGTAAATAAAATATTTACCGAAGTAATTATTCTTAATGTATAAAAATAAAAGTTACCTATTTACACAATTTGGAAATACTGATTAAAAATATAAAATAAATTTTTCCAAATTCAAAACACAAAATTAGCAGAAATTAATTTAAAATTAATTCTCGTTGTCGAAACCAAAAAGTGGGTTTTTAAGAAGTAAAAACTATTAAAAGATTGACATATGTGTATGTACTATTTAAATGTAAAATTACTTCCAATGACCTAAATTATATTAAATTATAAAAATATAATCTAATTATACTTTAATACCACTCAAATGTATAATTTGACACTATAAATTATTTTGAATAGAAAATTCATTTTTAATTAAAATTTAGTATTTTCACTATTCATCAAAATATGAAAGTTATCAAAAAAGTGCAAAAATTTTACCTTATGCTAATTTTTATATTCCAAATACAATAATGAAGTCCATTTTGAAAAATTAAATTTATAAAATTTCAAAAAGTGGGTATTACTATTCATAACGGGTAGTTTGATTGGTCGTGGTGTGTTAAAACTCCAACTTGCGTACAACACAAGCTATTTCATTATTCAAAGGGAAACGTACCATGGAAGCTTTGGTTGTAAAGACCCGGAAATTTCAAGGAAAATTTTTTCTTAATTTTCTTTGGAATTTTACAAGAACGCAGTTTCTGACGGCGCCGCGCAATACTTGCCGTAAGATTCCCGCGTGGTGCGACGGCACCACGCCATCCCGTTCCATCCACAAGGGAATAAACATGAACATAGGAGGGGGTTAATCCGTGTTTGTGTGGTCCGGCCCCCTCTCGTTAAATGATAACATTTATTCGTTTATCCTCGAAGTTCGACATTCTAGAATCAAGAATGGAAATAATTAAATAAAAACAATAAACCCCTACCTCGGCTTCAAGAGCGGTGTTCGTCAACAACCCGCGGAAGACGAGCATCGCGGAGGTCGGGCGTCACGGGGAAAGAACGTCGACGTCGTGAAGCGAGGATTCGAAGTTCTTTGACGGTGATTTCCTCGCGGAAAACCGTCGTGGAAGAGACGACGCGGAAGAAGTATGTCGCGTCGCGGATACGGCGTCGCGGAAGGACCGTGTTCTTTGGCGGAGAAGTTCTTCGTTGAAAAACGGTGTTCTTCGCGTTCTTCGTTGAGTTTGAAGAAGATGAATAAGACTTCCCAACTCTCTCAAGGAGACAAAAGAAAACTAACCAAAATAAAATAAGTCTAAGGCTTATTTTATTTACACAACAAAACCACTTTGAATTTCGAAAGTTTGAAAAAAAGAAACTCAACTTAATTAATAACACAAGTTGTCAAAATTAAATTGAGTGGAGTTATTGGGAGTTTAAAGGGGAGTTGAGGAGTTAGGGTTCGTGTGGGCCCCACCACACTTAATCCTCTCAAGGGAGGTTAAGTGGATGTGGTTCCCACCTCTAACTCCCTTTGGGAGGATATAACCAACATGGATAAAAATAAATTGTGTTTCCACAATTTATTTAACTTCATTTAATTTCCCCCAAAACTAACTTTCATCCCGCATAAAACACAACCTCGGAAAAGGTCTCCTTAAGCGAATATCAGTGATGCGAGTTCATCGGTGCCCTCAGAATTCGATTCTGGGCACCGGTTCAAAAGTTAGAAATTTCCGCTCGTTCGTTCACTGAACGTACCCGATTCAAACTTCGGAAATTGATTCTGGGCACACTGGGCCTCGGAATCAGGCACCGTCAGAAACTGCGTTCTTGTAAAATTCCAAAGAAAATTAAGAAAAAAAATTCCTTGAAATTTCCGGGTCTTTACATTACTCCCACCTCAGGGATTTACGTCCCCGTAAAGCTTCAACACAACTAGGGTCACAAAAGCGGTACAGAGCATGCATCTGAGCCTTCCGCTCCCATGTGCTTACCTGGAGGTTCCCGTACTGCCAAAGAAATCTCACCCGAGGAATCGATCGTCCTCGTAGGATCCACTCCTATCGATCCTCGATCCCCACTAGAACCTCCGTGAAAGACACCACATCGCCATCGTCCATCTCCTCATGGTCGATGATATGTGGAGGGTCGATCACGTATCTCCTCAGTTGAGATACGTGGAAGTCGTCGTGCACCTGGTGCAACTACGGTGAATGGGTCAAGCGGTAAACCACCTCGCCTACCCAGCTGAGGACCTAGAAAGGTCCGTTGAACCTCAGAGATAACTTGCCTCCCTGGCCACATCTCGGTAAACCTCGTCGAGGTGAGACTCGTATAAGGACATGATGGTCATCCTTGAACTCTAGAGGCCTCCAAGTCCTGTCAGCATAAGGATTCTGTCGGCCCTTTGCTGTCCTCATCCGCTCTTGGATGACCTGGACCTTCTCTAGTCTCACAAGAGCTGCTATGATTCCTTATTTGCCGAAAAAGAGAAATCTGGTCCCATCCCCTGGATGAACCACATTCGTTGCCTAATACAGTCAATCCTGGCATGAATGATGCATTCATGACATGGATGACATCGTAAGGCCTCGACGTAACTACCAAGAGATCCAACTATCACTCTCGCCTCCAAGGGTCGAGTCACACTGTCGGCATCAGTGTGTGGTCACTAGGTCTCCTTCAGTAGAAAACTCGAAAGTGAGGGTCAAGTCAACATTCTTAACCGGGACCACTCAGTATCAACCAAACAAAAGGACAGGAAAGCAAACAAAGATAAGTGTCTTCTTATTATTGCATCTCATAGTACAAGACACAAAGAAACTACAAACAAACATCAACAAAACCAGAAGCAACAGGATCAATAGCCTCCAGGTCGTAAGCTAGTCCCGCTCCTGTCCATCTGCTTCCGGAGCTCCATGACCATAGGCCTCAGCTGCCTGAAGATGAGCTCTCCCATGTCCTCCTGTCCCCTGCGGTCGGGGTGGGCCTCCTGGTGGTGGTGGCAACATCCCGAAGCGTCATCCACCTCCAGCTGCACGGCCAGCTCCTCTGTCATGGCCTCCTGCTCCTTACGGTCCGCCCTGATTGAACCTCTGCCTTTGCCTCGGAGGTTCTTCATTTAACTGCTGGTCACCTGCATGGCAGGTCGGACAGTCACGTGCTATGTGACCAATTCTGTCGTAGGAGTAACACCTCATGGAAGGTCCGGCTCTATCACTTCCCTTGGTGCCTTGCACTACCGACCCTGAGTCACACGGTCGACCACCTGTAGGTCTGGTCCTCTTGGACCCCTGCGTCATCTGTCTACTGCCCGCTACAGAAGACTCTGCTGCATGCCGGCTAGTGGTGGGTCCTGCTGCTGGAGACTGCTCAGCAAGGAAACTCTCTACTAAGAGGGCTCTCTCCAACACTTCTGTCTGCGTCGAAATGTTGTGTGATACAACCGAAGCTCTGATCTTCCGCCTGAGCCCCTGCTCGAAGGTTCGGGCCCTGAAGAACGGGTCCCGTACAATATCTGTGGAGTAGCGCGAGAGGTCTGTGAATCTCGCTGAGTACTGTGCCACTGACATGCTGCCCTGCCGCAGCTGAAGTAGCTCCTGTATACGCACCGCTCGAAGGGTGGCTGGTACAAACTCTGCCCGGAACAGGCTCTCGAAGTCTGCCCATAGATGTGTCGCCTCGTCATGCATCTGGAGCATCAGGCTCCACCATCTGCCTGCTACTGCCTGAAGAAGGATGGCAGCAAGGATCACCATGAAATCTGTCGGCGTCCCCACTAGCCTGAAGACTCTCACCACAGCCTCCAGCCAATCCTCAGCCGCCTGCGGGTCCGTCCCTCCCTGAAACTTGGGTGGCCTCTGGCGCTGGAACTCATGCAGTGCGCTCAAGCGACGTGCATCCTCTGCTGCTGGGGCTGGTGGCATCGGTGGCCCAACGGGTAGTAGTACCGCTGGTGCCTCCGCTGGTGCCTCAACTGGAATAGGGCCCTGTACTGAGGCCTCGTCGCTCGGCAGGCTGTCAGTACGCACCACTCTCGGGGCTCTAGCTGGTCGTCCACGGGGAGGCATCTTGAAAGAAACAACGTGACACGGTCAAAAGATTATACCGGGTGAGCTGACTTGGTTTGAGCTGACATTTAAATAAAACTTCTGGAAAACACACACGCAATCAGTGTTTTCGTGCATAAAGTTGGAAATCAGTTGTTAGGGTCCTGGTGTATGGATACGTCGGCCACCCGCACCAACACTGGACTCCCTGAACTGAAAACCACACTCGGTACTCTTAACACTATTGCTTCACAGAAAGAAAATATCAGAGTTATAAGTTCTGCGGTAGAACCGACTCCTCTGATACCAATTTGTCACGACCCGTCCTCGGGGCCCGTGTCGTGACTACCCCAAGCCCGCCTTCCATAGGCTAGGGGCTGGCGACTAGCACCAAAAGCGTAAATCCCGATAACTAGGAAGGCATTACCTTTATAAAAGAAAACAAGCACCATAGAGTACAAGCGGAAGTAAACACTAAGTACAAAGAGAAGTGCTGAAAGGAAAATGGGCCAGAATACAAACCCAAAAGAAAATACAACTATAACTGAACAAAGTACAACAGAAAACGACAATAACTGGAGGGACGGAAGAGGATCCTGGGTCGTCCTCCTCGGATCCTACCTGAAGGGTAGGTACAGATGACACAGCTCCTGGATCATCCACCACGGATCCTACCTGAAGGGTAGGTACAAATAGTGCAGCTCTTGGATCGACCGCCACAGATCCTACCTGAAGGGTAGGTACAGATAGCCTCCTCAACGCTCTCGCCCGTCAACCTCCTTCGGATACAGACTCGTCATATAGTCCACCTCCGGGTACTGACTCATCGTGTAGTCCACCTCCGGGTACCGTCCAGTCCTCGAACACTCGGCCTCTGTCAGCACTGCCCGTCGTCTGCAACCAACACAACGAGGTGCGGGCATAGCTCGTGCAAGGGTGAGTATAACGATACTCAGTAGGGACCTCGAGACCCTCAAGGTCTCACTAAACCAATAAGGATAACCACAAATAAGATCTCAACAGATAACCTCAACTTAGGTATATGCCCATACATATACCTAATTTATCAAGTCACCCATCTCAATCATGAGGAAACACAAGGATTGTGAAATCAATGGATAACCACTACCCAGGTATATGCCCATACATATACCTAAGTTAGCAAGTGACCCATCTCAATCATGAGGTAAACACAAGGTCAAAAGTCTCAGCTCAAACCAGGATTTTTCATTATCGAAACCGTAACTGCTGAAGAGCTCCGTCTCTGGAGTGTACAGTGGTCCTGTCACGACTCTGAGGTACTGCTCACTAACCTAAGACTGCTGAGGTACTCCTCCTGTCGAGTACCGCGGGCCTGCCACCTCACACAGTAGTGCTTCCCGCCGGGGTCTGCCACCCAACACAGTAGTGCTCCCCCCTCATAGCCTACAGAGGTACTCCTCCTGTCGAGTACCGCGGGTCTGCCACTTCACAAAGTAGTGCTCCTCCGATGTGGGTCTGCCACCCAACATAGTAGTGCTCCCCACTGGGCTACGTAAGTCACTCCGAATCGAATTGGACAAGCAGTATTCAGGTCTCTTCCAGCTACACGGTCTCCGTACTCCGTACGCTCGTCTCTAGGAGGGTCCGCTCCACGAGCTACAAGTCGATACTCCAAGTATCTCAAAGTCCCACGAAGAAGTATCTCAAAGTACTGCCTCGTCATAGGGTTCTCAACGCAATAGACGGCACGTCAATCGAACGCTCGGTCTGTGAGTTACTAGCCTTTTTGTCCCCGGGGCCCGGTTGGTTTCGTGTACGAACCAAACCGGTCGTATCTCAACTGTACCCCTAACTCTCATAGGGTATAATCATAGGGACCGTTTCACAACGAGATCAATAACGTTGCAGACGGTTCGTCAAATGGACGTCCTGTCAGAAAGGTATCAGCTTTTCCGTTCCAGGGGCCCAGTTGGATTTCGGTGCGATCCAACCCGGCCACTATCCATCTGCATCCAAAACACGGGAGGAGGATGCCAAAAGTTCCGTATCGTCAACAGGAATGAAAATCAATAGACGGCGCGTTAATCGGACGCCCGGTCTGGAAGTTATTGGCTTTTTCGTTCCAGGGGCCCGGTTGGTTTCGTGAGCGAACCAACCCGACTGTACTCCGACGGCATCCAAACCTCGAGCGGAATAATCCAAAAGATCCGTCTCACTTAGAAGATTTCAACAAAGCTGACGGCACATCAATCGGACGTCCGGAACTCAAGTTAAGAGCGTTTCCGCTCCGAGGGCCCGGTTGGTTTCGTATCCAAACCAACCCGGCCGAACCCAAAGTAATCCGAAACCTTGAGTACGATATACCGAAACTACCGTCTCGATCCAAGGATCGCATCGCCGCTGACGGTGCGTCGTTTGGAGGTCTGTAGCCCGAGTTATGGGCATTTGAACCCAAACAGTTTGGTATCGGGGGTTTCGGGCCCGGGCCGACCCGGCCCGAGACCCCCCGGTTGGCCCGAACCGGGTCGACCCGCCCCAGACAGGGTCGACCCAGCCCGGCGCGGCCCGGTCCGGCTCAAGGCAGTGCGCTGGGCGCGCTGCCAGCTCGGCCTTCGGTCGAGCTGATTGAGAAAACGGGGGGCGCCTGCCCCCCCTTTGTGAAACCGCGGCCCCCCCTCATAATGGGGGGCCGTTTTGGCTGGCCGAGGGAATTAAATTCCCCCGGGTTTCTTCATTCCGGCCGGCCCGACTTGGCCGGCCGGCTCCCTCTCAACGGGACCGGCAAAGGCCGGTCCCCTTCCGACTTCCGTCACCGGCGGCCCGACTGGCCGCCGGTCACCTCGTTCCGCCGCGGCCCGGAACCAGCCGCGGCCATTGTCGTCCGGCAGGGTGCGACGGCACCGCGCCCCTCCGCCGCGGCCCCTCTCCGGCCGCGGCGTCCTCGGTTTCCTTCGAAACCCACCGGGGCCCTGGAACGAAAAATCCAATAACTTCCAGACCGGGTGTCCGATTAACGCGTCGTCTATTGCTTTGCGTTCCTGTTGACGATACGGAACTTTTGGCATCCTCTGCCCAAGTTTTGGATGCAGATGGATAGTGGCCTGGTTAGATCGCACCGAAATCCAACCGGGCCCCTGGAACGGAAAAGCTGATACCTTTCTGACAGGACGTCCGTTTGACGAACCGTCAGCGGCGTTGTTGATCTCATTGTGAAACGGTCCCTATGAGTATACCCTATGAGAGTTCGGGGTACAGTTGAGATACAACCGGTTTGGTTCGTACACAAAACCAACCGGGCCCCGGGGACGAAAATGCTAGTAACTCACAGACCGAGCGTCCGATTGACGCGCCGTCTGTTGCGTTGAGACCCCTATGACGAGGCGGTACTTTGAGATACTTCTTCGTGGGACTTTGAGATACTTGGAGTATCGACTTGTAGCTCGTGGAGCGGACCCTCCTAGAGACGAGCGTACGGAGTACGGAGACCATGTAGTCGGCAGAGACCTGAAGACTGCTTGTCCGATTCGATTCAGAGTGACTTACGTAGCCCAGTGGGGAGCACTACTGTGATGGGTGGCAGACCCACAACGGAGGAGCACTACTTTGTGAGGTGGCAGACCCGTGGTACTCGACAGGAGGAGTACCTCTGTAGGCTATGAGGGGGGAGCACTACTATGTTGGGTGGCAGACCCCGGTGGGAAGCACTACTGTGTGAGGTGGCAGGCCCGCGGTACTCGACAGGAGGAGTACCTAAGCAGTCTTAGGTTAGTGTGCAGTACCTCAGAGTCGTGACAGGACCACTATACACTCCAGAGACGGAGCTCTTCAGCAGTTACGGTTTCGATAATGAAAAATCCTGGTTTGAGCTGAGACTTTTGACCTTGTGTTTACCTCATGATTGAGATGGGTCACTTGCGAACATAGGTATATGTATGGGCATATACATGGGTAGTGGTTATCCATTGATTTCACAATCCTTGTGTTTCCTCATGTTTGAGATGGGTTACTTGATAACTTAGGTATATGTATGGGCATATACCTAAGTAGAGGTTATTTGTTGAGATCTTCTTTTTGGTTATCCTTGTTGGTTTAGTGAGACCTTGAGGGTCTCGGGGTCCCTACTGAGTATCGTTATACTCACCCCTGCACGGGCTATGCCCGCACCTCGTTGTGTTGGTTGCAGACGACGGGCAGTGCTAACAGACGCCGAGTGTTCGAGGACTGGACGGTACCCGGAGGTGGACTACACGACGAGTCAGTACCCTGAGGTGGACTATACGATGAGTCAGTATCCGGAGGAGGTTGACGGGCGAGAGCGTTGAGGAGGCTATTTGTACCTACCCTTCAGGTAGGATCTGTGGCGGTCGATCCAGGAGCTGCGCTATCTGTACCTACCCTCCAGGTAGGATCCGTGGTGGACGATCCAGGAGTTGCGTCATCTGTACCTACCCTTCAGGTAGGATCCGAGGAGGACGACCTAGGAGCCACTTCCGTCCCTCCAGCTGTTGTCTTTTTCTGTTGTTCTTTGTTCATTTGTAGTTTTACTTTCTTTTGGGTTTGTATTCTGGCCCATTTTCCTTTCAGCACTTCTCTTTGTACTTAGTGTTTACTTCCGCTTGTACTCTATGTTGCTTGTTTTCTTTTATAACGGCAATGCCTTCCCATTTATCGGGATTTACGCCTTTGGGGCTAGTCGCCAGCCCCTGGCCTATGGAAGGCGGGCTTGGGGTAGTAACGGCACGGGCCCCGAGGACAGGTCTTGACATGGGTGTTACATAATAATAAATATTTTGGTTATTATAAACTAGATAGTAGGAGTAATTATTAACCACTTAAACAATGATGAGTTTTTCAATGCATAAAATATGAAAGAAATGAAACTTGATATATTTTCATTTGAAAATGATCATAAGGTTAAATATATTCGATGAAATATGTGTTAATAATGTGGAAATAATAACATAGTAAAATGCCTTAAAATTAGGTTAATATGTTTTATATGTGGTAAATGGGTTCACAATTCAATATACTGTGAAATAAAAAAATCATTCAGTTAACTCCGTGAAGGGGAATGAAGTTCTTCCTATGTTACCAATTGAGTTTTTTAAAAGAGTGGAATTTGTTCATTATACTCATATATTTCATAGGAAGAAGTTTCATTAATGGGATCAGTAGGATAATATATATAACTATTTAGTAATACCTAATTCCATTACAATTAAAGATGAGGAAACTGAAAATGACATATGAAAGGTATGAATTATTTCTTGGATCATGTTTTAAAATTGTTGAACCTTAGGAAGTGATTCGTATTTTTGTTTGTAGGAAATAATTATTAAGTAATAAGATAGAAATCATTATTAATAGATTATGTAGACCATTGAGTCACTAAGACATATACATATAAGAGATTCAATAGTTATGATAATTCTAAGGATGATGAAATTTTTAATACTCTCTTGAGGACGGGAGTGCTTTGGGAGACTTTTATTGAGTTTGATTTCTATTCAACCCTTATGTTTATCATGTGGAACAATTCTCTTCTCATTTTGTGGATATAATTTTAATGGTATGGATAAACTTTAGGGTTTATATGATCTTTGAATTTGAGGTAATTATGGGTTATTATAGTATTTGGATTCAAAATGAAAAGATTCAAAAAACAATTGAGGATAAAATATTTCTTTAATGTTGAATATATTACTTTAATTTTTTTAGTATGATTCTCTATTTTTTAATTTTATAAGGATTATATTATTATAGATTCAGAAAATGGACAACTCAAAGGATGGGTGACAACCTATCACATCCAGTAACCCCGTAAGGATTGATCCCACAACTGAAGGGTGGAAAGGGTGTATCACCTACCACTAGCCTACATGATGTCTGGGTTAGTATTAAATTTATTTATTTTATTTAAACTATATTATGGATAAATATTAACCTCATTTTTTATTATATGTTTTATCATATTGATAACCATATGATTTAAATTTGTTTTTTGGATTAAGTGATAATGTTATTTCAAGACATGTTCACTGTTTTGGGAACCTTGTATGATTAAGGTAAACTGAATTCTATGGTATTTTATTTGGGGAATAAAGGATAAATTATATTTTTGGAAAATAATAAGTTCATAATGTTTTTTTATGATGATTTAGGTGATTTTTATAAATGATTATCATATCTTATAGATTATGTGATTTGGGTAATTACATTTTTTGTATGCGACATTAAGAGTGATTGATATTATTTGAAGATAAATAGTAAAATTATCTTGGAATAATATGTGATCAAATCCTTATAATTTTTTATTTTCAATATTTTCCTATAATAATTTTTAGGAATTTTAAGGGTAGTTATTTTTTGAATGACCTATGTTCAACTTTGGGTATTATAATTGAATATTGGTGATTAAGGTAGTTTTTCATCATATAAAAATTTATTCTTTTTTGAGAATTACATTATATTACACTTACCATTTTGGTTTTAGTTAATTTCTAATAATATGAGGAATAGATAGTTATATTTTTTTGGATTTTTTGAACCATGGAATTTGATTCTGATGCTCCGAGTATGAAAAAATCATCTCAAATACTCATTGTTTGGAGAAAATATGAGGATGAAATTATACTTTTAATGTGACTAAATTTTATTTTATTTATATTCTAGGTACTAAAATAATTCATGAATTCTAGGAAAAAATATTGGAACAAAATTGTTAGTCATTTACTTTTCTTACGGAGAAATCAATGGCCTTTTAACCTATCACGGACTTATGATTTTATGATGGTTAAATTTCTAATGACCATATTCTCTATCACTCTCCATAATAACTTTATAGTTATAATTTTATTCCATTCCCATATTTCACTTTACACTAATCACAATACTAGTTTTGTGGTGACCTTTTCATTTTCCTTTCCCTCATTTTAAGAAGAGTTTTATTGATCTTTTTTGTGATGTATGATTTTGAAAAAAGGTTTTTTAAAAAAAACAAACCCCAAGTTTTTTATCCTAAGTTTGAATTTAAGGGATTAAATTTATTTAATTTTGGGTATAATGTAACTTTCCTATATTAAAAAAAACACTATGTTCAATATCATACAAGATACGCCACATCGATCTTAAACAAACAACTTAATCATATTATTTAAATGTGACTATTATAATATAGTTGTAAAATTGGAGGGTAAGAATAGTATTAATGACTATAAAAAATATAATTATCATACTCATTTCTAAATTATTTGTTAATTATTTTTAAATAATCACTCAATTTTTTAGTAAAGTCAATTCATTCTTCAAAAATACATGTTTTTTCATAAAAAAGTTTTTTTCTAAATTTTATGAGTGAATATTATAATTAAATTTTAGAAAATTTAGAAACATAATTTCAAAAAATTAAATTAATTTTTTAAATAATAATATCATGTTTCAATTTGGGTGATATTTTAGGATTTTTTGGAAAATATTGGGTTTTCAGTGAATAGTGAAAATACTGATTTTTGTAAAAATGTCACTTCTTTTCAATAAATTAAACAATTTAAAAGTACCATTGTGTTTTGAATTTTATTTATATTAACACAAGTATTATTTATTTATATTTAATCCACATAAATTATTTTTAATCAATTTTATATTTTACTTTATAATAAGTTTATTTTAGTGTTTAAAAATGGGATTTTTTTGAAAACTGTTTTAAATTACATAATGTTTATCCTTTTTAATTAATTAAAATAATCCATAATGGGGAATGTTTTAAATGAAATTTATATATTATATATATCAGTAAATATTAATTTATTTTTATAAAATGATTATTATTAATCATTTATTTATTATAAAATCATCTTTCTCTTAAACAATACACTTCTTGAAAATCTTCTTTTTCACCGCATCTGCGGGTTCTGTTTTAAATTTAACTTTTCTAAATATGTTTTTTTAATTTTTCAAAATTGATTAAATATTTTTAATTATAAGGTTAAAATTAGATAATTTTATTTTAATTTTTATTTATAAAAAAAGTATCGTGATAAAAAATATTTACCACAGTATATTTAAAATAATGAAATGGGCTAAAGTTAAAAGTTAAAAGATTAAAATACCTAAAAATAAAATTTTAAATGGTTGTTTTATGTGTTTTTAGACCATAACAATATTTGAAAACATTAATTATAAATATAGCTCTTTGTAATTAATTCCACCCAAATGTGGTTGGATTTAAATATAAAATAATCATTATTTAATCGCTTAAAAATACCCCTCTTCAAGTATAAATTCCACTGCTCACCACTCCCTTTCTCCTAAAAAGCCTTAAAACTAATAAAATATATGAAAACTCTTATCCTATATACTCTTCTCACATAAAATTTCCACTTGAATCTCCCAAAGACAAATTCCAAGTTCTTTAAGGGATCCTTCAAAGAGATGATATTCAAGAGGTAAATTTTCTCAAACCACCTCTCTTAATTTTGTTTATTCTTCCACCTTCTCCTCACATCCTTCATTAATCAAGTAATGATAAATCTAGTCTCATGTATATACTATAATTTTATATTTATAATGTAATATATTAAATCCATCCATTTTATTATCTCCTCTTGTATAAAGAAACGAAACCATTGTCCAAATTATGGTGGTTAACTATCTATGTGAATAATGATTTTGTTCGTTTTTCATTACCTCCTTTAAGGATGGACATAAAAGTATAATTATGATCAAATAAGATAATAAATGATATATTATAATCAATTTCATGTACTAGAACTAATGTATACACATAATATCGAATAAAATGAAACTACTTTATGATGTTCGGGAAAACTGCCAAAATAAACTAAATATTTATCAATAACATTTTATCAAATGAATCATACTCATGTAAGAAATAAAAATGATATATGTGATTATTTTAACGTATTTAAGTTCATGAATACAATTTAATTTTACTTTTTGAGTTTTATTCCCATTTTACAATAACATTCATAATTATACACAAGTGAATCGACCATGAATGTAACACCCCGAGCTTCCATGATACGCCTCTCTTTCAATAATGCAATAGCTTACATTGTACACAAGTTCGAGTTCTAACACACTGCGACTAATCAAAGTAGCTGTTATGAATAGTAATAACCACTTTTTAAAATTATAGAAATTTTATATTTCAAAATGGACTTTATTTTTGTATTCGTAATATCGAAATTATCCTAAGTTGAATTTTTTGTAATTTTCTGAGAACTTTCAATTTTTTATGAATAGTGAAAAATACTTAAAAACAAATTTTTTAATCAAAATAATTTATAGTGATAAATTATAATATTGAGTGGTTTTAAAGTATAATTAGAATATATTTTTACCGTTATATCCAATGGTGGTCATTAGAATTAATTTCACTTTGAAATTGGACATAAACAATTGTCAATCTTTTGATATATATTGTTTCTAAAAAACACGCTATTTGTTGTGACAGCGGGAATTAATTATAAAATTAATTAATGAAACTTATATGTTTGTAATTTCATAAAATATACATCATTTTTGAATTCGGAATATCAATTATAGCTTAGGGTGAAATTTTGGCATTGTTCTAAAAAACTTCAATTTTTAATACCACTAAGTGGTAGTTAAAAAACTGATTTTTCGTTTAAATGAAACATTACCACTTCTGTGATTTGATTTTCAAAAATCCTACATACATGGTTTTCATTAGGAAGTAAAATTTGGTTCAATGAGATTAAAATAATTTTTTGGTGAATAGTAACTTTTAAGTTTAATTAATCGCGATTAAAGGTATTTAGTGAAATTTAAGGTAAAAATAGTATTATAAAAATATGAAATGACCTTTACACTTGTACTACCTCTATTTGATGTGTCATGGCCGACCAATACAATCCATGGGTCAACTTGGGTACCCCATGGAGCCACTTTGGTAGGAAAAGGACATAAATAACTTTTTATTTAATGTTAAAATAAAAAGGTCACAAACAAGAGTTGTTTTACTAAAACAATTTTTAAATGGGGTTATACAAGTCTTATTTTTGACTATAAATATTTAATATAAATATAAAAATATTTCTTACATCATGATATTATTTTAATAATTTTTAGACATTAAATAGATTAAATTATTTATGACACCATGATGATGCAGCGATTACCTCATTAATTAACGATTTTAATAAAATGGAAGGATAATGTAAAATCTAAGCATTACACTTTTCCAAAGCCTATTGGATGAGAATATTTCGAAACCTTATCATAATAACCTCGAATTATATAAGTTTGGGACCCTTAGAATCCGAAAATCATTGCATAATAAAGTAACATTTCATTACTTTCCAAGAGTGCCCCTCCTCTCCTCTTATAAAAGGCCCCCACCTCTACCACATTATTCACACCTTCAAAGCCTTTTGGCTCGGCCAAACTCTGCCCAAATACTCCCCCAACTTCCCTCCCTTACTCATAGAAGCCTCACTTTGGGCATAATTCTTCCCAAGGAAGCCTTTGGCTCAAATCAAAAGTGTTACCCGATTTTAAGGTAATGTCTTCTCTTATGTTATTTTGTTTTATTTTTCTTCTCCAACCCCCTAAACTCTTTTTATTCATTTAATTTGTAACAACACCAGTATCCTCAATATACTAGGATGTTGTTATAAGAATTATTCTAGCTACACTTACACACACCTACATCTAATGGTTAAAGAACATACTGTTTCTGTGGATGGCGAATTTCTGCCTCACGAAACGATGATTGTTAAAAACTCATATAACACCTTCAAAGGTGGCCATTAATATGTCACTATATTTATATATATGATATATAATATGTTTATGTTTTAATTAAGGTTCTGTATTTTTCATTTATGGCATACCTTTATTGTTTCCATTATGGGTAAACGCGATATTTTCATTTTAGGAAGTGCGGACTACCGCCCCCTCAAAGTGATTTGAATCGTTAATGCCATATGTGGGATGTATAAAGGATGGAGTAAATGATATTATATATGATATTATACTGGAATTATAATATACCTTTATATCATTATGATTTAATTCCATTAAATGTAAAATAGAAATGAAAGTAGCGTTCATGCGTACGTACGGCTTACCGTCTCCATGAACGGTGCATTTCATTTCTTACCTCTAAATGTCATGTAATATTATGAATGAATGTATATACTGGATATATATGAGATATATGATATCTATATCATGAATATAATTCTGGATTTAACGGATATTTCACCACATGAACAACTTGTAATTATAAGAAGTCTATTTTTGACTCAAGTACCAAAGATCGACAAAACGACAGTTATTAACTTAAATAATTAAATAATGTTCATAACATGGTTATAAGTGATATTAAAGGTATAATAAACTTGAAAAGGTTCTTAAGAAACTATAAATTAACTCTAGTTTATTATTCAGGAGGTTAAAGAACGGTTGAGTCAAGACAGGACGCAAGGTAAGGGAACTTCTTAACCCAATTTACATTCTTTGGGTTAATCTCCTACTTTCAAATTATGTCATGATATTATTATGTCCTATCTTGTATGTGTACTTTCTTTATGTGTAATTATAGTTAATACACATAATAGATCTATTTTATTTTAAAAAAATGATCTTTGTGAGGGACTTTGTCTCAATCTCCTTTCATTGAGGCATATTTGGTTTTATACACAACTTTCCTTTATATGGTGTATAAACCCATTTGACTTTTACGTTTATTCAAAAGGAATATTTTTATACGAAGTGTTTTACTAAACGAAAAAAAGGAATTTTTTTCTTGTCGTACGTATGCGGCGATAACAACTTCTCCGCCACCATGGCCATTATTTGGGTTTCGGCTTCCTCTACAAGCCATAACTTTTTTAAAATGAAAAATAAATTCCATGTTTTAATTTTCTTTTATTTTGGTATTGAAAATGGTTTTGAAAGTGTTTTTATTATATCAATGTGTTGTATTGATATCTTGTGATTGAAATGTGGAAATGTTATGTTTCCTTTATGCATATTTTATGTGATATGATTATGTTATGGTTTATGATATGTTTAAACCTGTTCATATGAGGAATGCATTGGACTTAATAAGTGAAGGGTGGAGCCCGCTATAGCTCCTCGTTGCATCGGTAGGTCTCATGAGACAAACTAGTGTCTTGGCACGAGACCTTGAAAAAATCTTATTTGTGGTCTTGGCAAGAGGCCTTGGCTACGTGGTTATGATAGTCTGGCATTATGGATTCCATCATTATGAAAGTGGTTATTGATATTACATGTGATTATTTGACCAGTAGAATATCCATGTGAAGAAGTAAATGGCATTATCACATTTTACTTTTGTCATATTATGTTGAAGTTCAAGTTTAAAAGGCTTTTGTTTTAGTTATACATTGCCTTAAATGTTTATGTTTATTGATGAAAGCTTCCTCTATATTGTTATCCTTACTGAGCATCTGAGCTCACCCCTTTCAATGTTTTAATATTTTCCAGGATGTGAAGAAGTATTTTATGAATGACCTGCAGGGATAGTCAGAAGAGGATATGAGTGTGGACTATGGAGACTTTGTTATTGTAGTTTTTCACTTTATGATGTAATGTACGTTTATGAATGTATCTAGTGTTTCCCAGGCTACTAAACTAATCGGTCTTTTGAGACTTGATCTTTTGTGATCATGCCGATGTTACGAAGTAATGCACCGACTCTGGGTAACTGGGGTTAGGGCGTTACAGTTGGTATCAGAGGCAGTTTAGTACTAACCTTGGAAGCTATATTTAGATAAACTCTAATTAGAGCACATAGCCCACAGATAGACTTTGAGGATTAGTATAGAAGAACTTCCTAGAGTTTTGGTATTATAGAGATTTTGTGAGTTTTCCAAGCAATACATCCCTGTCTGGATACGAGCAGGTAGAGGTGGCTCTGGCACAAATGTACGTAGGGGTAAAACCCAAGAACACCGCTTTGAGCTAGACTCGAACGGGAACTGGTGCACGACAACGGGCCTTGCTGCACTCTTGGTTACGACACTCCTGGGGGATATGCTTAGGATAATTCTCATTTTCTTTACAAACCACTATGAAAGGTTATGAGTATATACTTCCTCAAAGAAAACTTTTTTTATGATTATGGATTATATCCATAAATAGTTCAATTAGTGTTAAGTGTTTTACAAGTACGAAATTATGTATTTTTATTCATAAACTAATCTAGTTTATCCCATTGTTTAGAAATGGTACCTAGTGGAAGGAATGGAAACCGTATCAATGCACGCACTCCGTGTAGGGATTTCCCTCCTACTCAAGATAATTATTGTGGATCTGAAGATACAACTGGTGCTGATCAACTTATTACCATACTGGGACAACTCACTCAGGTTATGAATAATAACCTTACTCGTATGGAGCACCCTGATCCGCAACGTGGAGGATCAATGTTAGACCGCTTCATGAGGCAACAAAAACCAAAATTTAATGGGGGTACAAATCCATTAGTAGCTGAGCAATGGATAAACTCCTTAGAGAAAATATTCCACGCCTTGGGGAGTAGCAAAAGGGAGAAGGTTCTCATGGCAGTTTACCGCCTCACTGGAGATGCCGATCAATGGTGGTCATTGATTCAAAATACAAAGGAAGATGAAGAAGTATCAAGTATGTAATGGAGAGAGTTCAAAGATCTTTTCTTAGAAAAATACTTTCCACATGACCATCGAGCAGATATGGAAAGGCAATTTCTGAGTCTGAGACAAAAGGAGGATGAGAATGTCGCAAAGTATGAGGCTAACTTTACAAGGTTAGCGAGGCATGCAGCAGATTATATACGTAACCCAAGAAGTAATATTGATAGTTTCTTTGATGGGTTAAAACCATTTCTCCATTGAGCTTTAGTATCACAATCCTTCTCATCGTATGAAGATATTGTCTCGTGTGCTATCAAGACAGAAAAGGAATTCTCTAAATCTTATGACAATAAAGTAAAGCAAGAGAATAAGAGAATGGTAGAACAAGAGACAGATAAAGGGAAAAATGAAAAGAAGGATTTTCCATTATGCGATAATTGTGGGAATAATCACCCCAGTACTTGCCTAAAAGGAATGGGAGTTTGTTATAAATGTGGAGAAAAGGGTCACCAGGCTCGTGGTTGCAAGGGAAAGAAAGAGGCTATCAATGTTGAATGCTGTAATTGTAGGTAAATGGGGCATTACACAAATGAATGTCCTAAGCGTCAGGGAAACTTACCTCAGAAAAGGCCAAGGGATCAAGGACAATCTTATACTGTTACTACAGTTGAAGCGGAATAATTAATGTATTGGTGCTTTTGGACTCATGGATTATATTCTGGTTATTAGAATAATGTGATATATATATAAGGATTGTACTACAGTACTTGTTGTTTCAGTAAGGTTTTAATATGATGAAGGTAATCATATTTTTAGTATGTGACAATAAGAGAAACTTTACTTTGTTTGGGGAATCTGATAAATTGATTTTGGAATTAAGGGACCTTTTAGAGAAAGTTTGGACAGAGGTATTTTGGATAACTATAAATGTTGGGATGGATTAAGTTGAACTTTGAATATTATTGTTTAAGGTTAAAACATTTCTGAAGATTATTTTTGGAATACTATAATACTATATTTTTAGGAAAAGGAAAACCTGCAGGGTGGGGCATAACCCGTCGCGTCGGACAAAGCTGCAGGAATCGAACCCACAACCATAGTGCGACAGGCCTTTATTACCTACCACTAGCCTACAGGAAGTCTCTGGTTATTACAAAATAGTTTTACTAATCTAAATGGTGTGTGTTAATATTTGGAACCTTATATAATTAGGATAAATAGAATATTTTTGAGTTATATTATCTTTTTGAGTAAAAGATGAGTTTGTGGTAGAAATTAGTTGAAGGTTGAAACTCTACTTGTCAAGCATAAATATATATACCTATCTCTTATTCTATGAATAAATTAATTCTTAAACTTTAGTAAAGGGATATTAAAACAAAAAATGTGTTATCCTAATACCTTATGTCTTGCTGAACTGATAATATTTTAAATCAACATAGATTGAAGGCTTTGAGACCCTCAATTTTACACTTGTTTGGGATTGATGACCTCAATCACTCCCTACAAATATTTACGTTTTTCCTCCAATTATATGTCCCTAATTGCCACCAATGTTCTCCTTATAGAGATCATAATTTGGTGGTGACTTTTTCATTTCCCTTTCCCTCTTATTAAGGCTAAATTCTAATAACCTTATTTCCGATGTGGGTTTTCGACAAAGGTATTTTCTATTTTCAACCTTTTATTTTCAAAGAAAAATTTCAAATTTCGAGGACGCAATTTATTGAAGGAGGGGAGAATGTAACACCCCGAGCTTCCACGATACGCCTCTCTTTCAATAATGCAATAGCTTACATTGTACGCAAGTTCAAGTTCTAACACATCGCGACTAATCAAAGTAGCTGTTATGAATAGTAATAACCACTTTTTAAAATTATAGAAATTTTATATTTCAAAATGGACTTTATTTTTGTATTTGTAATATCGAAATTATCCTAAGTTGAATTTTTTGTAATTTTCTGAGAACTTTCAATTTTTTATGAATAGTGAAAAATACTTAAAAAAACTTTTTTAATCAAAATAATTTATAGTGATAAATTATACTATTGAGTGGTTTTAAAGTATAATTAGAATATATTTTTACCGTTATATCCAATGGTGGTCATTAGAATTAATTTCACTTTGAAATTGGACATAAACAATTGTCAATCTTTTGATATATATTATTTCTAAAAAACATGCTATTTGTTGTGACAGCGGGAATTAATTATAAAATTAATTAATGCAACTTATATGTTTGGAATTTCATAAAACAGACATCATTTTTGAATTCAGAATATCAATTATATCTTAGGGTGAAATTTTGGCATTGTTCTGAAAAACTTCAATTTTTGATACCACTAAGTGGTAGTTAAAAAACTGATTTTTCATTTAAATGAAACATTACCACTTTTGTGATTTGATTTTCAAAAATCCGATATACATGGTTGTTATTAAGAAGTAAAATGTGGTTCAATGGGATTAAAATAATTTTTGGGGAATAGTAACTTTTAAGTTTAATTAATCGCGATTGAAGGTATTTAGTGAAATTTGAGGTAAAAATAGTATTATAAAAATTTGAAATGACCTTTACACTTGTCCTGCCTCTATTGGATGTGTCATGGCCGACCAATACAATACATGGGTCAACTTGGGGACCCCATGTAGCCACTTTGGTAGGAAAAGGACATAAATAACTTTTTATTTAATGTTAAAATAAAAAGGTCACAAACAAGAATTGTTTTACTAAAACAATTTTTAAATGGGGTTATACAAGTCATATTTTTTACTATAAATATTAATTAGAAATCTAAAAATATTTCCTACATCATGATATGTTTTTAATAATTTTTATACATTAAATAAATTAAATTATTTATGACACCATGATGATGCAGCGATTACCTCATTAATTAACAATTTTAATAAAATGGAAGGATAATGTAAAATCTAAGCATTAAACTTGTCCAAAGCTTATTGGATGATAAATTTTAGAACCCTTATCACCATATCCTCGCATTATATAATTATGGGACCTTTATAATCTGAAAAGCATTGTATAATAAAGTAACATTTCATTACTTTCCAAGAGTGCCCCTCCTCTCCTCTTATAAAAGGCCTCCACCTCTACCACATTATTCACACCTTCAAAGCCTTTTGGCTCGGCCAACCTCTGACCAAATACTCCCCCAAATTCCCTCCCTTACTCCTAGAAGCCTCACTTTGGGCATAATTCTTCCCAAGTAATCCTTTGGCTCAAATCAAAAGAGTTACCCGATTTTAAGGTAATGTCTTCTCTTATGTTATTTTGTTTTATTTTTCTTCTCCAACCCCCTAAACTCTTTTTATTCATTTCATTTGTAACAACACCAGTATCCTCAATATACTAGGATGTTGTTATAATAATTATTCTAGCTACACTTACACACACCAACATCTAATGGTTAAAGAACATACTGTTTCTGTGGATGGCGAATTTCTGCCTCACGAAACGATGATTGTTCAACACTCATATAACACCTTCAAAGGTGGCCATTAAGATGTAACTATATTTATATATATGATATATAATATTTTTATGTTTTACTTAAGGTTCTGTATTTTTCATTTATGTCATACCTTTATTGTTTCCATTATGGGTAAACGCGATATTTTCATTTTAGGAAGTGCGGACTACCGCCCCCTCAAAGTGATTTGAATCGTTAATGCCATATGTGGGATGTATAAAGGATGGTGTAAATGATATTATATATGATATTATACTGGAATTATAATATACCAGTATATAATTATGATTTAATTCCATTAAATATGAAATAGAAATGAAAGTAGCGTTCATGCGTACGTACGGCTTACCGTCTCCATGAACGGTGCATTTCATTTCTTACCTCTAAATGTCATGTAATATTATGAATGAATGTATATACTGGATATATATGAGATATATGATATCTATATCATGAATATAATTCTGGATATAACGGATATTTTACCACATGAACAACTTGTAATTATAAGAAGTCTATTTTTGACTCAAGTACCAAAGATCGGCAAAACGACCGTTATTAACTTAAATAATTAAATAATGTTCATAAAATGGTTATAAGTGATATTAAAGGAATAAGAAACTTGAAATGGTTCTTAAGAAACTATAAATTAACTCTATTTTATTATTCAGTAGGTTAAAGAACGGTCGAGTCAAGACAGGATGCAAGGTAAGGGAACTTCTTAACCCAATTTCCATTCTTTGGGTTAATCTCCTACTTTAAAATTATGTCATGATATTATTATGTCCTATCTTGTATTTGTACTTTCTTTATGTGTAATTATAGTGAATACACATAATATATCTATTTTATTTTAAAAAAAATGATCTTTGTGAGGGACTTTGTCTCAATCTCCTTTCATTGAGGCATATTTGGTTTCATACACAACTTTCCTTTATACGGTGTATAAACCCCTTTGACTTTTACGTTTATTCAAAAGGAATCTTTTTATACAAAGTGTTTTACTAAATGACAAAAAGGAATGTTTTTCTTGTCGTACGTATGCGGCAAAAACAACTTCTTCGCCGCCATGGCCATTATTTGGGTTTCGGCTTCCTCTACAAGCCATAACTTTTTTAAAATGAAAAATAAATTCCATGTTTTAATTTTCTTTTATTTTGGTATTGAAAATGGTTTTGAAAGTGTTTTTATTATATCAATGTGTTGTATTGATATCTTGTGATTGAAATGTGGAAATGTTATGTTTCCTTTATGCATATTTTATGTGATATAATTATTTTATGGTTTATGATATGTTTAAACCTGTTCATATGAGGAATGCATCGGACTTAATAAGTGATGGGTGGACCCGCTATAGCTCCTCGATGCATCGGTAGGTCTCCTGAGACAAAATAGTGTCTTGGCATGAGGCCTTGACAAAATCTTATTTGTGGTCTTGGCACGAGGCCTTGGCTACGTGGTTATGATAGTCTGGCATTATTCATTCCATCATTATGAAAGTGGTTATTGATATTGCATGTGATTATTCGACCAGTAGAATATCCATGTGAAGAAGTAAATGGCATTATCACATTTTACTTTAGCCATATTATGTTGAAGTTCAAGTTTAAAAGGCTTTTTTTAGTTATACATTTCCTTAAATGTTTATGTTTATTGATGAAAGCTTCCTCTATATTGGTATCCTTACTGAGCATCTGAGCTCAACCCTTTCAATGTTTTAATATTTTCCAAGATGTGAAGAAGTATTTTATAAATGACCTGCAGGGATAGTCAGAAGAGGATATGAGTGTGGACTATGGAGACTTTGTTATTGTAGTTTTTCACTTTATGATGTAATGTACGTTTATGAATGTATCTAGTGTTTCCAAGGATACTAAACTAATCGGTATTTCAAGACTTGATCTTTTGTGATCATGCCAATGTTACAAAGTAATGCACCGACTATGGGTAACTGGGGTCGGGGCGTTACAATGAAACCATGAAACGAATGCTCCCAAGACAATGAAAATAATGAAATATTAATAATCAACTAGTGGTAAGATTTTATAAACGCATAATATAAGGGATTAAAAATATTAATATTGTTTTTAATGATTTAATACAATTATTTAAACCATTATACAAGAGGTTAAAGTATGCAAGACTAAAGATAAGTTTGGGGTAAGGGTTTCTCGTCTCACTCTTACTTCTGTGAGATATATTTCATATTCACCAATCATATATTTTGTGAAGTTAATATACATACCCTTAATATTTAATATCATGAATCTCATTTTATTAATATAATTAAATGTTTCATTTTATAATTATTAACTTTATGGTGTATACGATTCGACTGGTTACAAATTGTAAGGGAATTTTTAACTCAATTTCAATTCTTTGGGTTAAGATTAAACTTAATTGATAATGTATTAATAAGATTTTGTGTCAAATGAATTTTAAATTTATTATGTTTTATTTATAATTTTTTATGCTTATGTATACTAGATACACATAATCAATTGATTTTATTAACACTCACTTCAATGATATGATATTTATAAGGGACATTCCTTTAAAAAGCTTATTTTAAATATTCTGTTTACGAAAATAAAAAGGAATGTTTTTTTAAACATATGTAATGAATTTAATTTCCCACTTTAATGTCACCTTGATATTTTTAATATTACATTACAAGTTAATATGGTCACATTCAATGAAAAAAATTTCCATTCTACACGCGATGTTTTTCAAATATGTGATTTCAAAATGGAATGTTTATTTTCTTAAAAGATTTTTTTTATGATGCAAGGTTTCATGATATTTTTTGATGTTATGGTTGTTAGTAATTATTTATAATGATGGGTGGTTCCATGATAAACCAATTACAGGTGGTTATGTGATAAACTAATGATAGATGCTAACATGATAACCCAATAACGGGTGGTTTCATGATAAACCAATGATTGGTGGTTACATGATAAACCAATGACCAGAGGTTCCATGATAAACCAAGTATTAGTGGTTACATTATAACCTATAATGAATTGGTTACTCTGGAGTTTGAGTTTGGCCATATTTTTTACACCATTTTTAATAGTGATTTGGGAAATTATGTCCCAAGTTACTTACTTATATCTTATATTCTTTCTTGTGAGTTTTCATGAAAATTTCATGATTTTAAAAAGGTATGATGATGATATTTTTTAAAATAATTTTACTTTTTGGGGTATGAGGTTATTTTTTTAAGAATGTGTTTTTTATGTGTTTTCCTTAGACAAATAGTTTATTTTATTTTATGTACCTTACTAAGCTTTTATGATCATCCCAGGTTTTAAAAAAAGTATTTAAGGGGTAATATAGACAATGATGATATCAAGGGGATAATTTTAAAGATTTTTCATGAATAGGGACTATGTTTTATTTTAAAGACTTTTTTTATGGAAAAAAATAGAAATTGTGTTTATGTGTCCACATATAATGTATGGGTTTACCATGTATGAGTTAGTTCTAATTCTATAAAACTCTAAACCTAAAAGATCATCAGGACTGTAATAATGTGAATTCTAGTTTAAAATCACTAGAATATGTAATTTTTAAGGCTGAGTCCTTATAAGATAATAATGATAATATTTCCAAAATTGATAAATAATGAACATGACCTTTGAGATGATGAATTGAAATGAGCTATATCTCAGTCCATTTTGAACTACTGGGTATGCTGCCCTACATTCGAATCGCATAGTACATCATGACACCAAAGGAACAAGGTGTATAGGATAACCAGTCACCCCATAATACCAACTAAGGAACTACTATGACTTGGATTCATGCACAAAATACCATCAATTATATTGGCACCAGCGAAGATAGCTCCCGACATTGGCCATGGACTTGGATCCACCAAATGATAGAAATTACTCAGTGAATCGTGCATGCCTTACCAACCCAAGAGGTTTCATTAACCATCTATTCCACCCCATCCAGCCTAAGATGGTACATAATTAATGGTATATGTAGTGTTCAATTTGATCATGCCCTGCTAGAAGCTGTTGGTTTTCCATCCACACCTTCCCAATGACCTCAATTAAATGTACTCGCGATCAAACTAGAATTTATTAATGCCTAACATTGCCCTTCATCGGTCACTTAATTTGATACCCCATGAATAACTCATCTCTATCATCATATATAGTCTATAGTTTTCATACAGCTTGATATGATACTATAAATTGTACTCCAATATACAAGTTGAGTTGAAACACCTCATTATCTTGCTCCACCATTAACTCAAAAAAATATCATGAGATTACAGGGAACCACCAAGGATGAACCACCTTCTCCACTCATCTAATACTTGATTTCCACTCCACATCATGTTGTTCCAATGTTAATATACCTCAAAAACCTGATGTGCGATGTTAGTCAGTTGATCGAGTGACTTCCACTGCATACCCCCACCACAACACCACATAAAACACCATTTCAATTCCAATACTAATAGGGATAAGGACAAGAATCCAATAGGAATAGAGAAGTGTAAGTGACTGATAGGGATAAGTAAATGATCCCACTCAGATATGTAAATGGAATGAAAAGTGAGTTCCCATTTCTGAGTGTATTTGACCAAGTGTGCCACATCAAAAAAATGGAATGACCCATCAATAAAACTATATTTTAATATTTTTTCATTTCAACACAATTCTCAATGAGTACTAGTCCTCCCCACTTCCATTTTTAGGTAATCCCAATTCAACCATGTGTGATCTATGCATCACAATATGCCTTATCTAAATATTGGAGTTCGGAATCCCTATACTAGAATATAATACTCCAATATGAATAGCTTAATAACCAACCTTGAGATAACCCAAACCCCAACACCAATATCAACCTTCGAAAAATCTGATCTAGTCCCACCGTTATGTATTGTGATACCAATATCAGTGGATTCCTAGCCCCAAAACCCAAGGTGAATTTCAATGATAAAGGCACTTCCTTCAAATCAGTGTATGTTCTTTAGTAAAATAGACTATTCTAGTAGAGTAGAACATGGACTAACGAAACCTCTATATGACATGGAGACTCCTTCTTAATGAGATCCAACCTTGATAGACAATTGATATGGCCTTCCATGCTTAGCTACCCAGTGATTTATCTGATACCCAAGAGCCACTACCACAAAACTGGGCAAGGCATGCGCCTACCTTTATCAGCGCTAACAGTAAAGTGCTGATAAAGGGCTGGGCCTTTATCAGCGCTAACAAAAGTGCTGATAAAGGTCAACTTTATCATCCCTAAAACAAGCGCTGATAAAGGTGTACCCTTTATCAGTGCTTTTTTAGCGCTGATAAAGGCTTGCCCCTTTATCAGCGCTTTTTTTAGCGCTGATAAAGGGATTATTTATCAGCGCTAAAAAAGTGCTGATAAAGGTTGTATTTATCAGCGCTTTTCATTTTAGCACTGATAAATACACCCTTTATCAGTGCTTTTTACTAGCGCTGATAAAGGCTCACGCGGATTTGTTAAAAACCTGCGGGTCCTCTTCCTCCTCCCTTCACCTGGTCAAGCTCTCGCAGAAGCCCTCCTCTGCGCCGCTACTGCCGCCACCGCCTCCTCCACCGCCTCCTCCTCCTCCGCCGCCTCCTCCTCCACTGCGGCCACCGCCTCCTCATTCTCCTCCTCCTTCTCCTCCTCCTCCGGCCACCGCCTCCTCCTCCTTCGGTCGCTGCCTCCTCCTCCTCTGGCCACCGCCTCCTCCTCCTCCTCCACCACCACGGCCTCATCCTCCTCCTCCTCCACCGGCGCTTCCTACTCCTCCTCCTAGTCCACGGCCTCATACTCCTCCTCCTCCTTCTAGTCCGCGGCATCATCCTCCTCCTCCTCCACCAGTTCCTCCTCCTCCTTTTCCTACTCCGCTACCTCCTCCTCCACCGCGGCCTCCTCCTCCTCCTCCTCCTCCTCCGTTGCCTCCGCTGCCTCCGATGCCTCCGCCCTGCCTCCGCCCTACCTCTGCGCTGCCTCCACGCTGCCTCGGGTACCTCCGCTGTCGACACCTCCTTCTCCTCCACCACCGGGTCCTCCTCCTTAAGCTGATTCAAATTGAATTTTCATGAATTAATTATGTTTGGAATGGGTAAGTGTTTGTCCAACTATTCTTCATGTTGAATCTTCAGTTTCCATGGGTGGTTTGGGATTGTGGTTATGTTTTGATCCGGACTATGGGTTGTTTTTATGATTTCCCACTACTTCATTAGATTTATTTAGTTATTCTTATGTTTTGGTGTTTTAATTTGGTTTCATCCATGTTGGGACCATTAATGTGGTATGTTAGGAAAGTGCCTTGGAAATGGGTGAATTGATTTGGGTGGTTTGGGGCTGCCCTTGGTAGTAAATGAGTTTAGTTTTATTGATGGTTTCCAGGATGACCCTTTGGAATATATAATTTGTATGGCCATAGAAATTATAAATGGAAGTTTTGAATTGAATTAAATCATGATCATGGCCTTTTAAATCATAAACAAAAATGTAAAATTAATTAAATATAAATCTTAGTTTAATGTTTTTAAATTGTATGTATATGAAATGGATTAAAGTGAGGAATCATGGATTGAGATGTTTAATTTTTTTATATTTTAATTGGAAGTAATGTATTTTTTGGTATTTTTGAAATTTAATGTTATAATTTGAATTCCATGGGAAGTCCCTTGGATTCCATATGAAAAGGATGGGTGTGGAATTCCTTGGAGTAATTATTTGGATTCTTGATGATTTATATTGGTGTGGAATTCAATTCATGAGCCTTGGAATCCACAGGGGTCTCATGTGAATATAGGGAGTGGAAAATTACTTGGATTCGATGAGGTCCAATTTAATGGAATTCATCAAGAAAGATAGTGGATTCTATATATATTCATTATTTTTAATTCTATAGGGAGGATCCCACTTATATTTGGGTAATGTATTTATTTATCTAATGATATAGATTAATTTCATGGATTATTCAGGGTGTCCCTTATTAAATACTGAAGGATGAGCTCTATATATTTATATTGATTATTATTGCTATGGAATTACTCGATTGTGGGACAAGTATTTCAATCATTATAGTATACTATTGTTATGGGAGGTCCCCCAAGTTCAAACTAGATGAATGGATTTCCTGAGAATTATTGGGATGGAATTAATGTTGGAGCCATATAGATTCCTCTCAGGCTACTTGATTATGGTTTCCTCGATGAAGTGCCTTAGAACCAAGTTGAGACATGATACTTACACCTTGATCAGAGGTAATGGATATGGAAGAAGTATGTAGTGTCAACCTAGGATGTCCTCTTGAGACCAAAGTCATGATACATTTCTATTATTTTCAAATATTATTATTATTACCACTTCACTTATTTCTTCTACACCTTTATGCTTTATGATCAATGATTGGGTTTTCATTAGACACCATTGATAGTGGATTACTAAGTTGTAATCACACACTTCTCCAGCATCCACGGAACATGGGTACCCGAGTAGATGCTCCTTGGTCATAGGTTCTTGGTTTAGGGCATTTTCTGAGGATGATTTATAACTATTATATGGTTAGGATGGAGTTTGGAGTAGGAATCTAGGCCAAAACATAGAAAATATAGGGGTTGTACTATTTTATGGTATTGTTCCCTTTTCTTACTTTTTAGATAGCTATAATTGTTCTTATTATTATGTACTACCATGTATATTATATATGTAACATAATTATGATATTTCCTGGGAAATGTTTTGGTATTTTATCTCATGATGTTGATATATGTAGTTTGTGATGTTATATGATGTCTCCATTGTTTACTTATGTGTTTCACACTATTTTAAAGAGGATATAGTCTCCCCACAATACCACCTATAGACACTCACTACTAGTCAATAGCCTCTAGCATATATGGAGGTACACTTGAGGCTATGTAGCATATCATATCGAGGATATGTACACTTGAGGCTATGTAGCACATCATATCGACCTATAGACACTCACTACTAGTCAATAGCCTCTAGAATATATGGAGGTACACTTGAGGTTGTTTTGGGTGTTTTTAGAGAGCTTTGTCTTTATTACAATATTATAAATTCCTCATATTTTGTTTAAGAAGTATTGTTTCATGGTCACATTATTTCCTTGGAAGGAGTTCTAGGTTATCCAGAAAAGGTTCGAGAAGTCATTTCTCCTCTAACATATATACTCATCCTATGGATTTCAAATAGGATGAATATAAATAAAGAATGGATGAATGCCAATCGGTTGAAAAAAGAGTATGAAGAAGGTGTGAAAGAATTTATCAAGTTTCCAAAAGATCATGCATGTGACTCTTCTCAAATCCTTTTTCCATGTTTACGCTGTTGTTATTCAAAACAAATTAGTCCAGATGAGTTGGAAGTACACTTGATCTGTCATGGAATAGATCAAAGTTATACATGTTGGAATAAACACGGGGAAACAACGAATATAAGTAGTGACTGGGGTGACACTGCATTTTATGGATCATCTGATATGATTACAAACATGAACAATGAAGATGACCGTATGGATGATGTGATTACAGATGTGAATGATGATGAAGATCGTATTGAGAAAATGACAAGGACCTTCGAAGATGAACTTAGTGATTGACCAAAATTGTTTGAGAAGTTAAAAAGTTGTGCAAAGACGCCATTGTATGCTGGTTGCACTAAATATACAACATTGTCAGCCGTACTGAAGCTGTATAATTTGAAAGCAGATAACGGGTGGAGTGATGACAGTTTTACAAAACTACTTTCCCTCTTGAATGACATGATCCCAGAAGACAATGAGCTCCCGATCTGAACATACGATGCCAAACGAATGCTATGCTCTATGGGTATGATCTCTGAAAGAATACACGCCTGCCCGAATGACTGTATACTGTTTCGCAAGGACCACAAATCACTTAAAGAATGCCCAAAGTGTGGTGCTTCTCGATACAAGAAAGATGAATCTAGTCCTACTAAAGTTTTATGGTACTTTCCAATCATTCCAAGGTTTAGACGCCTATATGGAAGTGAGGAGACTACAGAACAATTAACATGGCATGAAGATACAAGAATTAAATATGGGATACTACGTCACCCGGAAGACTCTCCTCATTGGAAGAGAATCAATCATGAGTATCCTGAATTTGGAAATGAGTCGAGAAAACTTCGTCTTGCGTTATCTACAGATGGAGTGAATCCTTTTGGTTTTCAAAGCAACAGTCACAGTACATGGCCGGTTATGTTGATAAATTATAAATTACCACCGTGGTTATGCATGAAACGAAAATAAATCATGTTATCTATTCTTATATCAGGACCAAAACAACCGGGTAATTATATTGATGTTTATTTAGCTCCATTGATCGAAGATTTGAAATTATTGTGGGATTCAGGTGTTACATTGTATGATGCTTACAGAAAGGAAGATTTAACTTTGAGAGTCATGTTGTATGGGATGATAAATGACTTCCCTGCTTATGGAAATTTTTCAGGATATAGAATTAAAGGAACTCAAGGTTGTCCCGTTTGCGAAGAAGGTACACAATCAATTAGGTTGAAACATTCATCGAAAACTGTGTTTCTAGGACATCGCAGATTTCTACCGCGACGACATAAGTACCGTTCTTGGAAGACATCATTCGATGGAAGTTCAGAAGAACGTACAGCACCATCTCCACTAACAGGCGATCAATTGTTTGAGAAAGTTAAAAATGTGGACACTACTTTTGGTAAACCGGCTTCGAAAAACCTTACGAAAATCGGTTGGAAAAAGAGATCAATTTTTTTATGAATTACAATACTGAAATTTTCTGTATGTAAGACATTTTATTGATGTTATGCATGTAGAAAAAAATGTATTTGACAGTGTTATCGGCACATTGCTAAATACATCTGGAAAAACAAAAGATGGAATTAAGTCTAGGTTGGACATGGTTGAGATGGGAATACGAGAAGAGTTGGCACTAGTGAAGGGTGAAAAATGAACATTTCTTCCTCCTGCTGCTTACACTCTTTCCAGGAAGGAAAGATATCAGTTTTGCAACTTCTTGAATGACGTAAAGGTTCCAGAGGGGTATTCGTCAAATATCAGTAACCTTGTGTCAATGAGTGACTTGAAGTTAAAAGGTCTGAAATCACATGACTGTCATGTTTTGATGCAAAATCTCATTCCAATTGCTTTACGTTGAATTTTTCCCAAGAATGTCCACCATACATTAATGAAACTGTGTTTCTTCTTCAAAGCTATATGCAAAAAAGTTATAGACCCGGCGAAATTTCCAGCTATGGAAAAAGAAATTGCCGTCATATTATGTGAATTAGAAATATTCTTCCCGCCTTCATTTTTTGATATGATGGTTCATTTGATGGTCCACTTGGTGAGAGAGATTCAACTATGTGGTCCTGTACATTACAGATAGATGTACCCCATTGAACGGTATATGAAGATTTTGAAAGGGTATGTCAAAAATCGAAGTCGGCCAGAGGGTTGTATTGCAGAGCGATATATTGTTGAGGAAGCCGTTGAATTCTGTACGGAATACTTGTCTGGTGTGGAAAGCATTGGCTTACCGAAATCTCGTCACACTGGGCGGCTTGAGGGTGAAGGAATTTCTGGAAGAAAGGTTGTCACAATCAATATTACAGATCGGGAGCAGGCCCACCTTTATGTTTTGCATAACAGTTTTGACGTTGACCCATATGTTGAAATCCACAAAGAAATTATTAGGCACTTGAATCCATCAAGGGCTGAAAAATGGATATCAGATACACATAATCGACAGTTTATAGGATGGTTTCGAGATCATATTTTTAAGAAGTCAGATGAAAATCCAAATTCAATTTCGGAACGACTTCGATGGATAGTCGGAGGACCAAGTGTGTATGCATTATCTTACAATGCTTATGTAGTTAATGGTTATACATTTTATACTAATGAACATGATAAAGACAGTACCATGCAGAATAGTGGGGTTACACTTGTGGATGAAGCGATGCATGTTTCCGGTGCTAAGGACAGAAATCCAATTTATGTGAATATGTCATACTTTGGAATCATCAAACAAATATGGGAGTTGGATTATACGGAATTTCAAGTTTCGATATTTCAATGCAAGTGGGTTGATAACAGGAGTGTTGTTAAAATAGATGATTTGGGATTCGTGAAAGTTGATTTCAGTAAGGAAGGGGAGAAAGACGAACCATTTATAATGGCATCACAAGCAGTGCAAGTATTTTATGTTCCAGATCCCGCAAACTGAAACTGGTCAATTGTTCTGTTATCGACCAAAACAGCTGAAGGATCAGATGAAAATTCAACGGAAGATGACCGTTTCATTGGGACTTCGCAATCATTTCGCAGTGGTCCCAATGTAGATGATGTTTTGTATGTTAGAGGAGACCACAATGAAGGGATATGGATAGTTGATGGAGGGGTCAAATCCCTTCAGCCTTTAAAAAAAAGGGAGTTCAATAATCAGGTTATTTATTTTTATTGTAATATAGATTGTGTTACATTATGTTATTATCTGTTCACTGCTGATTTTATGTGATCTAAATTAAATTTTAAACCAGTTCTGTAGATAATGACTTCTTCACCTGCTGATGCACCCAATCCCGAGACACAACACATCTCTCAACCTGTTGCAGCTGGTCCCACTGCTGACGTACAACAGGTCTCTCAACCTGTTTCAGCTGGTGTCAGTGCCGATGCTAGTGCTTCGGAGAAACATAATGATGATGCAGAAACTGAGGAAATGGTAGGTGATGAAACCCCAGCGAAACAAAAAAAAACAGGTGCGCCGTAGTTTGACAGTTTTAGCAAAAATCCTTAAGGCATGAGCAAAAGGCATCAAATATGAGGTGGGATGGAATAAGCTAGGCCAGCATGTAAACCCCAACAAAGCCATGTTTAGTAGCTACATTGGAATCGTCACTCGACAACGCATGCCGATTGACGTAGAGTCGTGGCACCATGTTGTCAGCGGGTTGAAAACATTAATGTGGGAAGAGATTATGGTAACATTACGATATCATCTATTTAATTTATTAAAATAAAATAAAATATTGAAATATTGACTAACCTTTCATCATCTCTTGCAGAGTGCATTTATAGTAGATGTTTCGCAGAAATAATATGTTTTCAGACTGGCGGGAAGGATTCATAGAGTCTTTCGCAGCATTTTAACGAAACATCATCTGAAAGATGTCGAAGGGAAAATCAAGCCGCACCCACCTCCTCTTTATGCACACTTGATATCCCAAGGAACGTGGGATGCATTTTGCAACCGTCATGCGGAACAGAATTTTCAAGTACATTGTGTTTGGTTACACGTTGTGTAACATTGCTTGTATTCATCACGTTGATTGATAGGTTTTTATTTATGAAACAGCAACTGAGTGCTGAAAATAAAGAACGGGCAGCAAAACCAGTGTACCCCTACCGTAAAGCAAGGTTGGGGTACGCTTCAATTGAAAAACAATTGGTATGTATTTTAAAAGTACTGTAATAATTTTATGTGACATAAAACAACACTGTAACCATGTTTTTCTGTTTATATGCAGATTGATGAAGCAAAATCTCAAGTCACTTCCATTCCACGCCATGTGCTATGGAAGGAGGCTCGTGTTAATAAAGAGGGGAAACTGGTAGATGAAAACACACAAAAAGTGTGGGAAACATGTGTAAGTATGACATAATATAAACTTGTTTTACTTTAAATCACTATTACATAACGATTCTTACTTATTTTTTCATATTTTCTATTTTACATAGTCACAGGAATTAACAACACCCGCACCGGATGCAGACATACTTTCAACGGCCTTGAAACAGCCAGAACAGTATGGTCGCGTCAGAGGTGTGGGTTTTGGGGTGTCACCCTGGACATATTTTCAGAAAAAAAACAAGAGGATGAACAAACTAAAGAATTTCATGTAATGAGAGATAAAGTAGCTACCCTTGAATAAATAATCCAAACTCAGGGAAAGATGCTAACCATTTTGATGGAGGAGAGGCGAAGAGAACAAACAACTCAAGAACAACCCCCGCGAGAAGATCCACCCCTCACCAGCTTTGAGGTGAGCCATTCCCCTCAAAGACCTGACTTAACTGAGGTAATCAATGTTATAATATTCATTTTTGTGAGATGTTAATCACAGACACTGATACCTTTCATGTAATGATATTCTGCAGGGTGAAAATGACTGTGATTTATATCTGTCAACTCCCACCCATCGCCTTGTAGCGAGGGCTACGGTGTTCAATATGCAGAATGACACGCTACACTCCAGACCACTTCCAACCGGTCATGTCAAAGTGTCGATTAACGTAGCTCATGAGCCGAGCGCCAAGCTACCCATGCCAAATGACGATGACGACATTCATACGGTGGAAAAAGTTGTTGGAACATTCGTTGCAAGGCCGTCGAATCTTGTAAAAAAACATGTCGAGCAGGAGGTATTCATTTCCAGTTCATTTTTCAAGCAGAACCTTTAACATTAAATTAGAAAATGGATGAACTGATGAATGTTATTACAGAAGGATAAAATGGAGAAGCTAAAACAAAAGAGCGGCTCCAACATTGGATCAACCAACCAATCAAAACGATCTACTGAGAGCGCGTTCACCCTGCCTGTTCTATATCCACATTTAATATCATTGCAAGCTCATGTGGATATGAAAATGAAAGACGGCAAGAGTCATACAATTGTTTGTGAAAAATATATTTACGTAGAGGAAACAATAGATTTCATTAGTTCAGACGCTGTTTCTGAGATCATCACATACGACTGGCTAGGCGCCTCAGTTATAAATGTATACATGAGGTATGTTTTCATGATTTTATTTTACAGAAGCTGATATACTTTGATAATTATGGATAAATACATCTCATATTTTTCACAGGCGTATATATAAAAAACAATTGAAGGGATTTTCCCATGAATACAAATTTGGACTCGTTAGTCCTCACACCATTTCTACAAAACGAACAGAAATAGATTCTAATTTTCAGGCTGAATTGATGTCAAATCTGCTCAGAACGTTTCGAAGAAGAATTACGACTGATAGGCTCTTTTTAATACCAACGATGCAAGGGTAAAACTCTACATTTTAATCATATCAATTATATTTTCATTTCTATCAGTACTTATTTCTTTTTGTGTTTTTAGGGAACATTGGATGCTCATTGCAGTCAATTTGGATACTCCAAAGATTTATTTTCTGGATTCACTGCATGGATATCCAACTAATCAACCACAGATTATGGCGATTGTCAATTTGCAATACACTAGATCCAACATTTTAGAACTAAATATCTAGTTATATAATTTATATTATCTTTTAATGAGGATTTTGTTATGATAGGGCGGTGTATGAATATTGTCTAAAGGCTAGAATGAATCCAGGGCGTAAGGATGACAATGCCCACAAAATCTACAAATGGAGAAGTATCTAGGTATATATAATTATATTTCACTATCCAAATACATATCAAAACAAATTACTTATTTTTCTCGATGTTTCTGCAGTGTTCGAAACAAACAAATGACAAGGACTGCGGTTATTATGTTTGTAAATTTATGAAAGAGATCGTATTTCATGGAGAAAATAGCATCCCTGAAGAGGTATTTTTGAAAATAATTACTACTTTATTTAAAATAATTATTAATCCTTTGTGTATTTATATTTTTTTAGTACTACTATGACTGTCGCAAAAACTCCTATTCAGAAGATGATATAAATGTCTTTAGAAATGAATGGGCATCGTACCTGATGAAAGAATGTAAACAAATAGGACAATGAAGGTGAATTCCTAATACTTATGTTATCTTTATATGGTCATTGATATCTCCCTTTACACTTATTGAGAATCTATGATCTCCTTTTCTTATGATTCATATCCTTAGATTAGTGAATTCCAACTACTTAGTTTGAAAATGACATAAACTTTGGAAAACAACACCAATGACATATGGAAAACCGAGAAAACGCGTTCGGATTATTTTGATACTTTAGGCCAACGATCCACGAGTCATTTGTGATGTGTACGAATCGACCGCACCTCAATCTGACGCACGGTGTGACTGATATGGCTAAAAGTGTCTGATATCAGTTTCAAATTGAGATAAACTTTTGAAAACCACACCAATAACATACGCCAAACCGAGCAAACGCGTTCGGATTGTTTTGATACTTTAGGACAATGATCCGCGAGTCATTTGTGACATGTAAGAATCAACCGCACCTCAATCTGATGCATGGCGTGACCAGTATGGCTAAAAGTGTCTGATATCAGTTTCAAATTGAGATAAACTTTGGAAAACAACACCAATGACATACTCCAAACCGAGTAAATGCGTTCGGATTGTTTTGATACTTTAGTAAAACTATCCACGAGTCATTTTTGACGTGTACGAATCGACCGCACCTCAATCTGACGCACGGTGTGACCGGTATGGCTAAAAGTGTCTGATATCAGTTTCAAATTGAGATAAACTTTTTAAAACAACACCAATGACATACGCCAAACCAAGAAAATGCGTTCGGATTGTTTTGATACTTTAGGAAAACGATATGCAAGTCATTTTTGATGTGCATGAATTGACCACACCTCAATCCGACGCACGGTGTGACCGGTATGGCTAAAAGTGTCTGATATCAGTTTCAAATTGAGATAAACTTTGGAAAACAACACCAATGACATATGCCAAACTGAGAAAACATGTTCGGATTGTTTTGATACTTTATGAAAACGATCTGTGAGTCATTTTTGATGTGTACGAATTGACCGCACCTCAATCCGACGCACAGTGTGACCGGTATGGATAAAAGTGTCTGATATTAGTTTCAAATTGAGATAAGCTTTGGAAAACAACACCAATGACATACTCCAGACCAAGAAAATGCGTTCGAATTGTTTTGATACTTTAGTAAAACGATCCATGAGTCATTTTTGACGTGTACGAATCGACCTCACCTCAATCCGACGCACGGTGTGACCGGTATGGCTAAAAGTGTCTGATATCAGTTTCAAATTGAGATAAACTTTGGAAAACAACACCAATGACATACGCCAAACCGAGAAAACGTGTTCAGATTATTTTGATACTTTAGGAAAACGATCCGCGAGTCATTTTTGATGTGTACAAATCGACCGCACCTCAATCCGAAGCATGGCGTAACCGGTATGGCTAAAAGTGTCTGATATCAGTTTCAAATTGAGATAAACTTTGGAAAACAACACCAATGACATACGCCAAACCGAGAAAACGCGTTCATATTGTTTTTATACTTTAGAACAACGATCTGCGAGTCATTTGTGACGTGTATGAATCGACCGCACCTCAATCCGACGCACGGTGTGACCGGTATGGCTAAAAGTGTCTGATATCAGTTTCAAATTGAGATAAACTTTGGAAAACAACACCAATGACATACTCCAAACCGATCAAACGCGTTCGGATTGTTTTGATACTTTAGTACAATGATCCACGAGTCATTTGTGACGTGTACGAATTGACCGCACCTCAATCCGACGCACGGTATGACCGGTATGGCTAAAAGTGTCTGATATCAGTTTCAAATTGAGATAAACTTTGGAAAACAACACCAATGACATACGCAAAACTGAGAAAACGGGTTTGGATTGTTTTGATACTTTAGGACAACGATCCTCGAGTCATTCGTGACATGTACGAATTGACCGCACCTCAATCCGACACACGACGTGACCAGTATGACTAAAAGTGTCTGATATCAGTTTCAAATTGAGATAGACTTTGGAAAACAACACCAATGACATACGCCAAACCGAGCAAACGCGTTCGGATTTTTTTGATACTTTAAGACAACGATCCGCGAGTCATTTTTGATGTGTACGAATCGACCGCACCTCAATCCGATGCACAGTGTGACCGGTATGGCTAAAAGTGTCTGATATCAGTTTCAAATTGAGATAAACTTTGGAACACAACACCAACGACATACGCCAAACCGAGAAAACGCGTTCTGATTGTTTTGATACTTTAGGAAAATGATCCAAGAGTCATTTGTGACATGTACGAATCGACCGCACCTCAATCTGACGCACGGTGTGACCGGTATGGCTAAAAGTGTCTAATATCAGTTTCAAATTGAGATAAACTTTGGAAAACAACACCAATGACATACGCCAAACTGAGCAAACGCGTTCTGATTGTTTTGATACTTTAGGAAAATGATCCGCGAGTCATTTTTGACATGTACGAATCAACCAAACCTCAATCCGATGCATGACGTGACCAGTATGACTAAAAGTGTCTGATATCAGTTTCAAATTGAGATAGACTTTGGAAAACAACACCAATGACATACGCCAAACCGAGCAAATGCGGTCGGATTGTTTTGATACTTTAGGACAACGATTCGCGAGTCATTTGTGACGTGTACGAATCAACCGCACCTTAATCCGACGCACGGTGTGACCGGTATGGCTGAAAGTGTCTGATATCCGTTTCAAATTGAGATAAACTTTGGAAAACAACACCAATGACATATGCCAAACCGAGAAAACGCATTCGGATTGTTTTGATACTTTAGGAAAATGATCCACGAGTCATTTTTGACGTGTACGAATTGACCACACCTCAATACGACGCACGGTGTGACCGTTATGGCTAAAAGTGTCTGATATCAGTTTCAAATTGAGATAAACTTTGGAAAACAACACCAATGACATACGCCAAACTGAGCAAACACGTTCGGATTGTTTTTATACATTAGTACAACGATCCGCGAGTCATTTTTGATGTGTACGAATCAACCGCACCTCAATCCGACGCACGACATGACCAGTATGACTAAAAGTGTCTGATATCAGTTTCAAATTGAGATAGACTTTGGAAAACAACACCAAGACATACTCCAAACCAAGAAAACGCGTTCGGATTGTTTTAATACTTTAGGAAAACGATCCTCGAGTCATTTTTGACATGTACGAATCGACCGCACCTCAATCTGACGCACGGTGTGACCGGTATGGCAAAAAGTGTCTGATATCAGTTTCAAATTGAGATAAACTTTGGAAAACAACACCAATGACATACGCCAAACCGAGAAAACGCGTTCGGATTATTTTGATACTTTAGGACAACGATCCACGAGTCATTTGTGACGTGTACGAATTGACCGCACCTCAATCTGACGCACGGTGTGACCGGTATGGCTAAAAGTGTCTGATATCAGTTTCAAATTGAGATAAACTTTGGAAAACAACACCAATGACAAACGCCAAATCGAGAAAACGCGTTCGGATTGTTTTGATACTTTAGGACAACGATCCGCGAGTCATTTGTGACGTGTACGAATCGATCGCACCTCAATACGACGCACAACGTAACCAGTATGACTAAAAGTTTCTGATATTAGTTTCAAATTGAGATAGACTTTGGAAAACAACACCAATGACATACGCCAAACCAAGAAAACACGTTCGGATTGTTTTGATACTTTAGGACAATGATCTGCGAGTCATTTGTGACGTGTACAAATCGACTGCACCTCAATCCGACACACGACATGACCAGTATGACTAAAAGTGTCTGATATCAGTTTCAAATTGAGATAGACTTTGGAAAACAACACCAATGACATACGCCAAACATATTGATTTTACATTATTCCCTTTCATTGTTATGAAAATGAAAACTTTTGAGTTTAAAATTTCATATTTTAGTTTCACATCTCCATATTAATGTATTCTTTCATATTATTGTTTTAATTTCTTTCATTATCGCATTACTAACATAATATTTGTTTTATTATATAGGTGAATTTTTTTCCTTGAGTTCGGATGCTTTTTTCGGCAACAAATACCGTCGAGAGCGGATCACGAATATCAAAGGATGAAACATAAATTTTTATAACTGTTGTTGAATAATTGTAAATGTAACCATGTAAAACAATGTTTGAAATGTATATATCAATGAATTTTTTTATATCCATGATGTTAAGTAAATGTATATACTGTTGTCGGTCAAAATATTGGGTGCGGGTGCTATGGTGTGCAGGTGTTCATGTGCTACTTTGTGCAGGTATTCAGGTGTGCAGGTGTGCAGGTACTGTTTTTTTGGTGCAAGAGATGGGGCCTTTATCAGCGCTTTTTTAGCGCTGATAAAGGACACCTTTAACAGCGCTAGAGGAGCGCTGATAAAGGAACCCTTTATCAGCGCTCCATCAAGCGCCGATATAGGAGACCTTTATCAGCGCTAAAAGAAGCGCTGATAAAGGGGTCCTTTATCAGTGCTCCAAGAAGCGCTGATATAGGGGACCTTTATCAGCGCTAAGAGAAGCGCTGATAAAGGCATTCCTTTATCAGCGCTTTTGTTAGCGCTGATAAAGGGGACCCCCCTTTATCTACGCCGGCATTAACAACGCTTTTCTAGCGCTGTTAATGCCGGTTTTTAGCGCTGATAAAGGCCCGGGTTTTAGTAGTGAGCCCAATCCATTTGATCTGGTGACCCCAGAACCATCTTATGCATATACACTAATTGGACACCTAGCATCAATATTCAGACAGATATTCTAAACCAGTGAAAAACTGATGGATAAATTCATATTGAAAGTGGAACACCATGTCTATCTCTTTTAACAGTAAGGTCATTTATGATGCCCATAGGTGAAATTTTACTTTCCTAATGCATCTCAAGCCTTTAACTTTAACCATGATCATATATATATATATATATATATTATGTTGAGATTACTAGTAATAACTAGATGAATTTTGTCTAATAGGTGAATTCATCCAGTTACGACATTGGAATTTGTTCTACAAAAATTGTTCCCAACTCACTTCCCTCTAGTTGTTTCTACCACATCATCCTCAAAAGAGATAGTGCCTTTCCTATTCCAACTGATTAAACATCACCAACATCCATATACTATTATATTAGTATAGTTACCTTTTCCCTGCCATTAGAAACACCAATATCTCTATATTTGAGAACTAGATTCCGAGAAACGTTTATCCCTGAAACCCATGATCCATGAGTGTTACCAACTATTCCCATGGAAGTTTCCCATAACTCTCTAGTGGGAGGGATTTCCAATTCCAAACACATGATTTTACAACCTCACTATTAGAGTAGAGTAAATTCTTGAGCACATTATCCCCGAACAAATAGGAGTACAGTTCTGAGCTCTCTCTCTTCTTTGATGTTTTTTTTAACCTTCTTGACCCATACCAAAGTCAGAAAAATTAATTTTTTGGGATATTTCATGTATTCTAGGATTCTGTCTCTCCTCTCATTTAATCACCGGGATACTTCACATATCCCAGTGAGTTCCTGGGACACATGATTCATGTATGGTATCCCAATGAGTTCATCGATTCTTCTTGGTTTCTCTCGACCGACCACCAACATATTTATGAAAATAAAAGGTACCAATACCTCTATTTAAATGAAAATAATAAAATTTATAAACCTATTTATATATTTCTCTTGATTGATCCATCCATTTATGCATAGAAAGTGACCATCATGTCCAAACTTCTGCAATGAGCCCATTAACCCAGCACAAGCTTCATTGACCCATATACTGATCTTATCCACCCCCATTAGGAACCCACCCACTCAGTGAATCTTCCCTAGTGACCAGTATGGAAGTGAAAAACCCATGTCATGTTCCATTAGATTCCACTAGTGTATATATCCATCATACTTTCCATAGCTATTTGGAATAGATCATGGACATAACAAACCCAATCACATTGGGCCATTGTGTTAGGCGGCTCATGATTGGTCCCTTTAGAATTTCATTAGGTTCCACAACTAGCATGATCCTCCAAGTTTCATAGGTTTATTTCATATTCTGATATCCATATCAACTCAACCCACCCATTCCTGAACTGTTGACCTTAATACCATCTTATATTGATCCCGATGACAACATGATTTCTATCCACCATGAACCCAACCCCATATTCTCAATGATTCCATAAAAACATGGAAACCACCACAACATCAACATTTTCTATTGAAATATAGGCTCCCTTCCCCTTTCTTGAGCTCTCATTGATGAGCCCCCAACCCCTCGAAGATGAACCCAAGAGATCCATCTCATGTCCAAAACTACAAGAACCCTGATGATACTCTAATTGAATTGATTAAAATTTCCTTAATCCTACCCATGACTCAAACCACACATGAATGAACCATACATGTGACTAGTATGTCGGTAGTAGTCCTCCAAACACCACTTAGATGTAAATGGATTAGTGGTTTGACAATGTGCATGATTCATTCATGGGTCTATGTATTCTTTCCTAGTGGTACCAGCAGATTGAGAACAGTTTGAATATCATTTTCTCGTAATGGATATTATATGATATGATAGGTTGTGAGATGCCAACTCCATTGGCTAGCATCTTCCTTTAACCCATGGCTCGAGTTTGAAGAGGGGGGAGGTTCATTGGATCTAGAATTAGAGGCACCATCAGTATACATTTTGGCCAAGGGAATACCCATTATTAATTAATGCATTATATGATATGGAATTAGAATCTTGTAGAAAAGGTTTTTTCCCACCGCGTAGCTCAAGAATTGCATTGCACTCATTGGAAGTATCACATCACCCCACATTTATTGTTAAACCCATTTTTTTATTATCTCCTCAAACTACTTAGCACATTGAGCATATCCATCAATACTATAATCTAATATTAATGGATTTTTTATTAGAGTAGAGTACTTAGAATGAAATGATTAGTAATTGTGGCATCAGTATCCTCCTATATCATTCTCTCTTAACTCAAAAATAGAACATGATACCATCTTGGTAGAATTTGAGTAAAATATGGGCCTATCCTGCTATGCCAGTAGCCCATCAACCAAAGTCATATGTGAATACCATTTATTTTCCAACCCCATTCAGAGAGTAGAAACACCTTGATTCCCACTTTCCCATAGGCCAATCAGAACATTGCCAACCCATATATCTATCAGACCTCGCATATCCCTGACCATTTGTTCGAATTCAAAAGGGGGAATGTATGAACCCACAAATATAGTAGTATACTATTTACCAGTGGTATAGAAACAATTGTAAATGGTGATTCAATAGTTTTTACCCATTATTGACATTTCTAGGTGTCGATTGTATCATAGGTGGTATCCAAGGTGACTCTTGATGTAGCAGGGTCTCATACCAACCATAGGAGGTTAGTTAAGCAATTCTAACCCTATGTGTGATATGGACATACCAATGTAGGAGGATACTAAATGAACTAGTGTTCCACTATTGAGTCATAAATAAATCAAAAATAGCTCAACCCCCAAACACCCAATTGAATTATATGGGGGAGAAGGTGTAGCTGATGTCAAATCCAATACAACAAAACTTGCTCATTTTCATATTTCTACCTACCTCACATGCACTATTAGTGGTTCTTGAGACCGATATAGGAGGATACCAAGTAAATGGTCAAAGACAAAGAATCTTGGGATGAACCAATGTCATATAAACTACCTGGCATTACCTTTTGGAAGCAATACATGAACTCCACCACCTCCAACAACTGAATATTTCCATATCTCAACCTAATATCTACCTTGATTACATGAAAAATACATATGATTTTATAATTATCCACACAATTTCCCTTGGGTTCCTTATTCCCCCTTTCATATTGGAGGTTTTTTGGTCATTTTATTCTATAGTTGAAAATGAACTCTTATTTTCCATTAAAATGCTAGTGGTGGGTAATTCCATCGATACTCTGGGGGGGGTTGATTTTCCAATAATGGGTGACTTGATTCTATAAGTTGGCCTTTAAGTGTGATCCAACACCAACCAGTGTTTATAGAAACCTGGTCTTGATATGGGGGGTTGAGAACAACCTAAAGGGGGAGCACTAGAATTGGGAAGGTGGTAAGGTACACACGTTACCTCATACAATACGGATGGGAAGAGGGTGTATTTTCAGTAATGTCTGAGATTCCAGAGTAGCTACATATCTTGAAATGGAATAAAGAAAAAGTGACTATTCAATGTAAATCAAGGGAAATGGTGGTCGATTAGTTTCAATCAATAGTATGTGATTATTAAATATTATTAAAAAAATGAGGTCCGATATAAAATCAACTTGGAATAAGTGGTCCACTCCAACTAATGTCCTCTATTCTATCGAGAAATATAGGAGCATAGGGGGTTCAAAAGTCACATCATGAGCCAACTCAATACCACCAAGATATAAGGTCTAGTTTCTCAACCCCATTGAATAGAGTGGATGATTTTTTAGTAACATTGACCTCCCCTGAGCATCACACCCTTCTAAGAAATGAACCACTACCTTCAACCCATGTTATAGAGATACACACTTATTTCCACCAAACCCATACTCCAAGATATTTACTGTGAACATATATAATATAATGAACCTACTCTAAACTAATCTCCCCTATGAAATCAGGTATGTGTAGGAGGATTTAGGAGTTTTGGAAGCATAGCATTGATGATGAAACTCGAGTATACCCTCCATTCCACATTTCAACGTATACTGACACCATCCAGCCTACCCCCCTAACTACGCATTTTGTGACCCAGTACATAGAATTTCATCATGGTTATCCAGTACACTAATCCAATAGTCTACCATCCCCCCTTATAACCCAAAACACCCTATTTAAATTGACTCCATTACACCTTGAGATAGTCCCATTTCAATACCTCCTATGTTGATCTGGTCGCCTTGAATGGTGTTCCCGTGTGTACTTCCTAGTTTCTTTCCTTCCAATTCTACTGATCATGAATGGTCTTGAATGGAAGGTATACTTAACCTTTATCCACTCATAATATCCACCTCTAGCATCAACTAGAACATCATTTCTATATCATAGAAATAGATATTAGTAAATCTATCCCATTTTCTAACCATTATTAGGGGACCATGACTAGTGAAACTAGCCCCAACTCAATGAAAATATTAGATTATACGATACTGAGTAGCCTAGCTCCCAGACTTGTGGTTGAACCTATAACTCTCCTTCATAGACTATGGGGAATACAAGGTCACAGTAAGATGGATTTGAGTAAAAGAGTCAAGATAGTTTATAGTTGACCGTCACTACTTGGAATTGTATAAATGCTCGCTAAATCCTTGAGAAAGACATCCAATGGGATAATTGATGAATCACAGGTCCCCCCTGGTCAGTGAGAACTAGGTCCTTTCCTAGCCATCCTATTCATTTTATGGTCTGACTAAGTATGACATGTCTGAGTCATTTTCTGGTGCACACTAACCAGGTTTTCCCAAGTCTGGTCAGTGACCACATAATCACTAATCACTAGAAGAGGACCAGGTGATCACTAACCAAGTTAGGGAGTTTGATGGAGGACCAAGAAAGTCCATACTAGGGAATACCTAGGATAATTTTGGTATATTAGTAAATCACCATGTCTGGTTAGACATGGTCATAAAAGGAAATGACCATCCCAAGAAATGACCAGGTCGGACCTGGCAATGACCTGTTGAGTCTTCTAGCTAGGGATGTCCTAGGATTATTCAGTATTCTTAGTGAATACATGGGGACCAACTACCTAAAATAATACTCGACCTATAATTATGTGGAGTAGATTACTAAGGGAACCTCTAGCTTAATGAATTTTATATCTATTATATGGAAGATGGATGCATGATCACCTCTCACTTATAGAAAAAATATCATTCAAGTGCCCCTAACCACCCATCCCCATTTTTAATCATCTATTAGCTAACCAAACCCCCTAACGGTCTATAATTTCTTGAAGGTCAGCATACCACCACCAATCGAGGTCAAAGGGATAGTGGTCTATCTCACTCATGAATGACCAACTTGGTTCATGGTTTTTTTCAAGGTGTTGTTTCCCCATTCATTCATTTTCATCCATTCTAATACCACAAGAATCAAACAAGGTTCTTGATCTGGTGTGGACCCACTTGCAATCCAAACTAAAAATTTCATTTTTTAAATGAATTTTGATTCTATTTTAAACAGCTATGTCAACTCAACTGTAGCTACAGTCTTGTTGCTTCCTGGCCCATCATGGTTACTATTCAACACACCTATCCTAATCTTGTTCTGATTATGTGGATGCCTAGTCTTTCGATTGAGTGAGACTTTTAAGATAAAGTAAATGGGGCTCTCCCTATGGTGTTCAACATGATTCCCCCACAATGACCAAAGGTGATACCTTCAAGAAAAAGGTTGGAAGAATGAATTATATAAGTAAATTTGAACTGTACTGATCAATGTTTTCTATAGGATAAATTAGTGTATGTATTTTAAATAATAATTGGAAAAATGGAACAAACCACTACACAACTAGTATTGGAGTATCTAGGTAGTGGCTTTGGAAATTGCATGGATCAACCCCCATTTCCACTTCAAGAGTTGGGAATCCTAGAGGTTATAATGGAAAGTGGAACCACCACTTATCATTTCATTTTTTTCCTAGATCGAATCGAACCATACATTTCCACATTCCAATAGTGATATTGAACTTTTTCATTGTGTAGGTGCACACTAAGTACATTGTGGAGAAAGAACGTGGTATGTGTGATGAAGGATGGTTATGTTGGAATAGAGATATGGGTTCAGAGACCAGGGTAAGTTTCTCCAATGACCATCAATAACCAATGGGAGAAATCATGGATGGATGAGTCACTAGTACTCTAATCTAATGGTCCTATTGACTACACCACACCAAGAAAGTTACACTTATAAAAGAATTCATTGGGGTTCCAATTGTGTGATATTACATTTATTGATTGGGGTAATGAAACATATGAGTCAATTATCCAATTTTCGAAGGTAGATGTTGTAATGGAGTGGATGGTCCCAGTAATTTGATAAAACACCAATATCTTCTAAAAAACTACACCATGATGAGTTATAGGAATTCTAGAAATAACCTCACCTTCTTATAGTAGTTGAGAAAGGACCATGAACCACCACTGCACCACTATAATAAACTGATAGTAGACAATGGGGAAAATGAGTCAACAACATTTCACATCATTCTAAATCTCATCAATGTTGAAGGGGGGGTTTGAGTTTTTAATGCCAAATCAAGGCCAATGCCAACGGACCATTGTTTTCATATAGTATATGATTGGAAATATATAGTCAATGACAAGTGGGGATGTTAGGGGTTTCTAATTTTATCACAATCTCATCATTTAATTATATACTATAAATCTATAAATGAAACTCTCAAACAACACTAGTGGGAGGCCCATAGGTTGAAGGCCTCTATTTTGGGGTTAAGGACTATTTTTGGAGGGGAATCAGTTGATTGAAATGATACTAGAATTTGGAACCACTCTGGATATTCAATAATAAAGGCTCATCAACTTAGTTTTTTAACACAGTAAAAAACTCTAAACTCGATGCCTTATTCAACTTGAATCAACACCTAGATAACCATAAATGGGTTCAACCATGGTTTCCATGACAAAGATGCATGAACAACCAAAAGATATGAGTTCTTCTTGTGAGAAGGTATCCATATGTAGAGGTTTGGGGGGGTTATAGGGGTTCTTCAATTCATACCTTTCAATATTCATTGTCTGAGTCTCATTACTCTACTCTATAATTCTTTAACATTGTTGTTTTTAATCCTGTTGATGTTCTAAACACATCCACTTTGATTTATACCTTTTGATTCTTGGGTTTGTGAGTTTCTCAAGTGACCAAAGACCAATAATGATGTTTAATGTCACCATCATCCCACCTTTGAATTGTAAAACATATTGGATTTCTTAAATACTGCACTCCTATCATTGGGTATCAACCATTGGTGGATTTGGGGTGATCCAAATCGAAGTGTACAACAAGTGATTAACTTATCTAGTCTGAGCTAGTCCCAAGGGATACCATTGAGCCCAAGGTGGTCCCTGATTATTTCTTATTTATTCCATTTGTACTCTACTCTAATAGTATCACTCCTAAAGATAGATTTTACTATCTATGGGTTATCTATGTCTGGTTCATGTACATCAAAATGGAAATTGAGATCACCAATGAGTCTAAAAAGGGATGGGATGATTACAATGAACAAGAAATATAGTGGATCATTTATCCTATAAGCACATATAGGTACTTGATAGGTTGACATATGATCCAGTAAAGTAGTAAGAGATATGAAAACATCAACCAAAACTACCCTTGGGGTAAAGGGAGAAAACTGAAACTACATACATCCATGGGACAAAAAAGTGATTGAAAACAAAGAGAGAAACAAAAGTGTGATTGCAGTCACGCCACCATCTTTGAAAAGGATACAACAGAGTAGGGAATAAAGAGGTAGAAAACACCATTAAGGAACAATATGGGTTGTTTTTTTCATTAGATTGGTAGTGACATATTTTTCAGGATACAATAAGAAATATGGGTCAAAAAACACAACATGTATGAGCCTAAGGGAATAAGAAACCAATCCTATGAGATCATTCACATAGAAATAAGGAAAATATGTTATTTTATCTATATCCTAATACACACCCAAGGGATTATTTGATCCAAATTGATGTAAAGAGTCCAGATGAATCAGTGTGGGTCCTACTATTAGAAATGGAAATATAAGATACAAACTAAAAAATACATTAAGGTTGGATTGTAAATAGAGCACCCAACATAAATCCAAGAGTTGATGGTGTTTCTCAAAATTGGTATGGTGCTTAAGATTATAGTTATGAAAGTTTCTACCCAAAATATCATCTTTCCCTAGGGTATAACATTTCCCAAAAATGTCATCCCAATCAATAATAGTAGTATCATTACACCAAAACCTTAAACCCATTCGTGAGGACTGATAAGACTAGCATGATAGAGATCACTAAATAGATTTATGTGAATGAAAAAGAGAAACATTATTACCCCATTAAAATATAGATATCAAAGAAACTATCCCCAAAAAAATCTCTCAATAAGTTTTCCACATAAAAGAATGTGAGATCAACATTTGGTGTGTGTTTCATCAATAATAAAACACCAGATACTTGCTGCAGTTATATAAAAAACCATCTAAAGTCATGAGTCCCCAAGAATACAATATATTTATTAGGGTTATATAATAAATCATGTGTTAATGGAGTGTTGAGATGATAGGTTGTTTCAACATAGATAACTATTGGAACATTATTCAATCATTGAAGTTTCTTCTCCACTTAAGATATCAATTGTTATCCACCACTCCTACCCCACTTCCATATGCCTAAACACCCAAGAAAAACTTCTAGGATGTGTAATAGTGTACTAATACCATATCACCATAGATCATGGAGTTCATATTTCATATATTGGCCATTCCCAAGACCATGTTAGTCCATTCCCTATGTGCTACCCCAACTGTACTACTATGAGCTCTCTTTCCACCCTCCCCAATCATCGATTGAATCATAGTAATTTTTCTTAAAGGTCATAATCAGATGATGCATTCAATAATTCCATATGACATTAGTGGAATAGTGTATTAAAACCCCATGCTTCACACTCGACCAATTTTCATCATTGTATCACATCTATAATTCCCAAAACATCCCACTACATTCTACTATGGTACATGACTCTAAGAAAACTATTTCCCAATTTGGACCACTAGAAGGATGTCAACAATTGAGACTATTAAAGTAGAGTACTGACACCATGACTATCTAGATTCTAATTGGACTTGAAGGTGGAAAACTATCCCCTATTGTTAAATAAATGTAAAGAATCTATACTTAGAAATGCATATCCATGATCACATTACCACCATACATGCCTCCCATTCAATCATAATGATTTTACAATTCCCCCAATTAATGAAAATGAAATGCCACCACTAATATACCTTGATCTGTATATCACCGTAGGGAAGATTAGGTAGTCGACCCAAACTATTAAAGTAGAGTACCGAGGTAAAACACTCATAATCTAGGGATATTTTTAGAATCATTCAAGTAGATATAAATTATGATAGTAAAAACATGAGATTATAATATCTCTACCCTAAGTTCTAACCCAATTTACGCTATCACCACAAATAGAGTTCCTAGATCACTAAGAAAATAGCATCGATCTTGAAGTAGGGCATCATCCATGCAAAACCATTTGATATTTTGACTTAACTATAACCATCCATCATATTGGAAAGGAAACAGATACTCATGCTAAATGTGATAAAATAGTTAAGGATGATCTTGAGTAGTACTAGTACTGGTCATAATGTCAAGGGAACACCTTTGGGTAAGTAGATAGTTAACAAATGCAGCCCATATCTCTTAAATCCCAATAGAATGATTCCAATGAACATAAAAAATGATAGAGACAACATACAGAGAATGTGAATAGTGATAGTGAAGCTAAACGGAACCATACCTAGGGCATTATGAAATAAAAAGAAAATAAAAGTGACTAATATTTGAGGGGGTAAATGTTGTTTCCCATTTACACTCATACTTTTTATATTATCATTGACTGGAATGAGAATAAAATCATAAAACAGCTCTGAAAATTATTGCATTGCCTTAGATACTGATTTTATTCCCTTCCAAGTGGCTCAATAAATAACTAGTACAACTACTAAAAGTGATAGTAATAAAAATAGGGTTGGATTTTTGAATGATAGATACACATTTCCAAAACTCAAATGAATTGATGGATGGATGGAAAACTTCTCCAATGGAGTGAGAATGTTCCCTGCTCAAATAATATCCTTCTGAAAGAATTCACCTCCAAATCCACCACCATTGATGTTAAAATCATCAATCAGATGCTCAAGAAGAGGGATATCTTGGCTTTCACCAAGGACCTATTCCAAAACATCAGAATAAATCTTATAATTCATCAAATCTCTCAATTTTTCATGTATATAAAATTGTATCTCCATAATCTATTCACTAGATGGGTGAATACAGGTGGGGTTATCCTAAACAATAACTGAAAAAATTGAATATGATCATTGTGAATCATCGAAGAATAACTATCTATCTATGACTTATCATACAACTAGTTGAGTTTTTAATGGGTTCATCATAGTAGAAAAAGTATCACTGGTTTATACTTTTCTCATCAAACATTTAAATTTATGAACCATTTTGATTCTTAATGGAGTGATCTAAAACCTTAAAGACTATTGATAGATTCACATCCATGGGTGTCAATACAGTGAGTGAATGGGGAAACCTTTCTTTTGGTCTCTGGAGAGAAATAGGTGGAAGCGACCTAAAGGCCATGAATTGGTAATATATATGTGAACTAATGTCAGATGGTTTTGTGGGTATGGTATTACCATCATTGAACCTATGGATATATTGCTCCCAGCAACACTCAACACCCTATTATAAGAGTACTAACCTACAGACTTGTTCCTAGTGGTTCTCAATTCAATCTATGCCCATATTCCAGTGGATGAGGTCTAACTGGGTTCAAGAGTATCATCGATAATCAAGAAGGTGTAGTTATTATTTTGGAGTAGATCTGTATGTAGTTCATACTCACACACACTGATCCAATGGTATCATCAGATTAATACATACTTTTTGCTATATTCCACATTTCACACACATGTAACGATATCACATTAGGAGGAGTAGTTATCCCCACTCTATTCCATCTATTTATTTCCATCCATCCACCCATGACACAGCTAGTATACAATAGTCAAACAACCGCACTCTTATAGTTCACTTGGAGGTCACATCATTCTGTTGATTATTCCCACCTTTATTGAACCTTATGATCTCTAGTTGATTTGTTCAGTTCTGATGTTTCCCCAAAATTACCCGTAAACACCACCCAGTCACATTGTTCTTCCCATCCCATATGTTTTTCCCACAATGAAAATCCTACATATAGCTATTTTGTGAGACTGAAAACTCCCAACCTCTCCAAAGGTCATGGAGCTATGGTTTTGACGTGTTTTCAAAAAGTTTAATAGGGATTATGACCTCTATTTTCCTTCCATTTTTCACACACCTTAGTCTATATACCCACCCAACCGCCTCCACTCCTCACTGAATTACCAACACATTGAATCATGCCTATCTTGTAGCCACTCGGTTCAACCAACCTGCTAGTACTCATCAATATTCCTAACATCATGTACCCCCATGGCCATCCATTCTTATTTCCTATACCACTCCTTGATATGTATACGAAACCACCTATGGATGGACCACTTGCTCTCACCCTATTAGATTCAATGTGTATCACCCCCTCTTTTTTCCCATTAGTCGATTCCTCTACTACCTATATTATTCCAAATCTGGTTGAGGTTGGGGGAGGAACCAAGTTAGAGCCAATAGAGAAATGGATATACCGATTAGGAACACTCAAATCTCAACTTACACACATATAAATACCCTTGGATTGAACCTATCTATATGTCCTGATGACTATATGTTCTAATAATATGGGGTTGACAATGTTCATGTGACTCCATCACCACCACAGCCCCCTTTATATGTTCTGATATACCTAAGTTGGTACCTTGGCTATTAGTTGGTATAGTGATGTCTATGGTCATTTAATTGGTTTCCATTGGAAATTGTGGTGTATTGGTTTTACAAGATCCAAGCACCATCCATATAGAACATTGTTTATATTTTGAATTCTCATGAATCACCAAAAAAATCTGGTGTAGGAATTAATCATGATCAAAAAACACCATCCCAGTATTTCTAGTCCTATGATTTGATAAATCCTATATTTCATACCTTCATTTCAACTCAACTCCCACCACCTACATTTCTCAATACTTGGTTCTACCCAACTCTACCCACCAAAGGCCCAAGGACACCATCGTAGTAGAATAATGTCTAACCTTTCATTCCATTAACACTACATAGAAAATAATGCATTCCCCCATGGTCTCCTTAGTCCATGACTCCATATTAGTGTATCTCTCATTTGGCCCCCCTTGCTTACCCATTCCCATAGGCCATTGGTGACCATTCCCATTTCACAGTATACCCATATTTCCTGAGTAATCATGTAATTTCCCCCACCCTCAGCTCACCTAACACCCCTATATCTATTCTAATATGCACCCATGCACTTTAGAAATTGAACCTACGAACTTAAAGTTATGAAGACACACATTCTAGCAATAATAAACTAAAATAACCTATGAGAATACTTGAAGACACTATCCACTAGGTTTTTTCATGGTGTACCAGTATCTACAATATGCAAAACGATTTAATCAATGGATTTGACCTGTCGAAATGGTTCTGGAACTAACCCAATCATCCGACTTGGTTGTCCTCGAACCAAATCATCTGACAAACCCATATCCAACCACATTTCACCACCAATAACACCATTAAACCCCCATAAAGAACATTCTCAAACTAGGAAACTTGGTGGAATTGGTGTGAAAATTCCATTGGGGTGGTACCATGTTCAAAGATGTTGTGATTGTAATTAAACGACTAGACCAAATGATCCCCCCAACACCACATATACGAGTTAGTTTGAGATGTTAGCATTGTGTCTATATATTCCCAAAAAAGTTGTTCCCAACTACCCATTGGTGGATTGGCATGGTGGTGGGCGAGATGAAATTGGTTTCAAGGATGTGGTCATTTGGAAACAATTTCATTCCCAATACACCATTGTAATTGAATCTTGGAAATATAAAGAAAATATAGAAGGAGTATTGTTCAACCTTCTATGACAATACAATAAACATAAAGTAAACAATTTATACCCTTTTGATGTTGTTGGTTCTAGTTATAAAGTAGGGTTTTGCACCACCACTGGCATTGAGTAGTTTTATGGTCTTTCTTCCAAATGGTATAGTTGATATTGTGTGTTCCCTGGGTTTTCATTGAAATACTTAATGTATCCCAGTATCTAATACCTATATTATAATTATATCATTGGTACCAATACAATTGAGATCATTCAATTTCACCCAATTAATCTGTGATCATTGAGTTTCCAAAAACCACGAGACCATCGCTGCCATCAAACTATAAAACTAGCATGACTACTAGGAAATATAGAACACCGCCTGAGTTGAAAATTCTAAGGACATATCATCTAAAGGGGGTAAAGGGATCCACACCAAATTTAACCTAGAAAAATATATCCACATGGAAAATCAAGTCAATAAGAAACACTTGGTGGAAGGAGGATATCCCTACCTCCATTTGAAATCAGGGAATATACCCATCATTAGGTTTTTCCCAAACGCAGCTTATTCATTGACATATAAAACTATATCTAACACATATTTTTACCTTTTTCCTTGTCCTTAAGTTGGAAAATAGACATATTGACCTTGTTAGTATTGGAAGATCATCCCCCAATTATATGCGACTTGGATGATCAGATAAAACTTTTATGACCAAATAGATGGCCAAAAAACAGAAGGCAACTACTCAGGGATGATTTGGACTTTTTTTTCTTCAATATCAACAGAGAAGGTTACTAACCACTTGATTTTATGTCATAAATTACATGAATACATTTCCTTATCCATTCAACATTACACTCATTTATAAAAAAAATCCTTTGATGGTGTACTATTTGAGTATGATGATCTCATCGGGTGACACCTTTGGTTCATGGCTAGAAACCCATCACCCCATGCAGAATTCTTGGACGATCTATAGTGGGTGTGAAAAGATTATGTTAGGAAGGTAATTGATTGACCGTATGGATAGTTCATTAGAAGGAATCAATGGACTATCGAGATCCATAGAAAAGAGAGATTTCCATTTCACCTCAAATGCTACTCACTCTTTCTTACCCCCAAGAATCTAAACCTAACCATGGATTTTCAATAATGCATTCATGATATATTTCTATATTGTTCTATTCCACTAGAAAAAAAACTGCTCAGATGGATTCCAAAGGGCCTAACTTCATGGGATATCCCTACAAACAGTGTACTGATATAGAAAATGACATAATGAATCACCAAGAGAGTGACCTCCCACCTCAACACTGAATACCCCCTCTTTATTGGGGTCAATCCCCCCATGAAATTAATCATGTGGTCATTCCAAACCATGAGAAAGAGGTCTTGTAATCTCCATCATACTAAATTCCCAAGTGTGATTCACCTTGCCTAACTCTTATGCATCACTTTAATCTTAGGTAATATTTGACTCCAAATAAAAAAATGCATTCTAATTCACTGCTTCAATGATGATCGATTCAGTGAATGGGGATGCCTACCAGAACTCTCAAATAGTAGTTTAGTTTTATGTTGTTGGTAATGCTTATTCTTAAAGATGTGGGGTCGCCACATTGTGGTTATCCCCACAACTACAGACTCTCAAAGAATCAGATATTCTTAAGTTGATCAATTCTTTCTTCACACAACTACTCACTCTATTTAATTTGTGGTGAAATTAATAATTCCTATTCCAACCCATCTAAACTCTAAGGTCAGTGGATATAGCCTTCTCTATGAAACCATGTGGGAGATATAGTATATTCAGTGGACAAATAAATTATAGAACTCTTTCTTGAACATGGAGGTGTGGTCGAAAAACCAATACTACCCCCCATGGATATCTTCCATATAGTCATGAAACATCAAATAGTTTTATTATTTATTAATTTATTTCAACAGTAGTTATGATTGTTGTATGAAGGGCCCCATGACATCACCCTAAAACATCAATCACCCTAGTTCCCATGAAACTTACCAACAACTCTATCAACCCATATCATAATGGAATACATAACCCAGTAGAAAACCTATCTGTTCCACTTCATCCTACCTATAACCACACCCTTCAATATCATCATATGAGTGGTCCATTTTTCAACCTTGGTGTTATGCCAACTGATGCAACATATCTATTACATGACCATCAAGTTCTCTCGGTAGGGTTGTTGTGGTATATGTGCCTTCGTACTTGACCAATAGGTGCAACTCAGTAGTAATAACACCACCACCACTCAATGATCCTCATGTTCATTCCACCATATCTATGAAAATAAAATTATTAAACCTGGATCTATGGGTTTTAGGTTCCAATTTTTCTATATATATTTAGACTCATGATTGGTTAATTTGATTGAATGATATATAGTAATGTTTATACTACCCACATTATATAGAGGAGAATTATTTTTTTATCTGGATTTTCTCTTGGCCTATTGGCATCAATACTCTACATTTTCTCAACTAGACACGGTGGGGAAGCTGGGTGGGATAGCTAGGCGGACTATATTTATTGAGCCTCCAAATACACTCCAACTATTATGAAGGCTTGGTAAATAGAAACATGATTGAGCATATCCATCTCTTGGGAATAACCGATTAGGACGAAATGTTGTCCATTCACTCAAAACACCAGAAGCGTATCACCTGAGAACTGCCAACTCCATTCCAGTAGCTATTCAATCTACCATATCCTATTAGGAAGTATTGATTCATATCATATCATTTTAGATCATATCATATAACATCATATCATAGTAGTACGACTAATCGATCGATCGGGTGAAATAGGCATGATAGGTACCCTGTGCAGTGGGGGAGTTGAAACCTTCTTGAGACACATGGAAAAAAGGGTTTATTAGCTGAAATGGTCAATAAAATCACTATTTGAATAGATATGGATTCATCCCATACTAAACACCCAAGGTTTCTACTCTATTCTCTCCATTTCTAAACCCACTCCACTCCAACCCTATCATTAATACCCAAACATTTATACCTTGAGGTTCTCTATTGTGGTATTGGCATTCTACATTATATGATTTTACGTTCTAATATTGTTTCCACCTTTGTGAAACCACTGAGATATCCCATAATGGAACAATCCATTGGCCCCTACAATATTGATCTATTCCTTGTTGGAGTATAAAGGTAATATTTGTTTATTTTATAATTAATTCTCCATCCTACCTTGGCTGCATGGGCTATGTCTTCTCCATATATAGTTTAGTTGGTCATACCACCTTGATTCCAAATGTCCGTACCGTTCGAGACCATTCCACTAACTACTATTTTTTTGTTTTTCTTTGATAATACAAAACAAGTGGTCACAATTCATTAAAGTTAAAATAAATCATATGAAATATATATATATATATATATATATATGAGAGTAGAAGGAATCTTCATGGGGTTGGTTGTTTGAAATAGGTGGTGCTGGCAGCGTGGTTTAGACTAGTTGGTAGGTATTGGGTGAGGTTCCTGGGCCAAAGTGTAAAGGCATGATTTATTCCAAAAATTTCACTAAACCTACCATAGTATACTTGACTTCATAGTATAAATGTTCCCAGTTGATTTAAATTTTGTGTTATTGCATCACATTTCAAGTCGAAGGAAGACACAACCCAACTATAAGGTACATCATATGTTATGACTAGAATAAAGATATTCATTTTTACTAGTATAGTGACTCAATTATCCACTTATAAGATACATGATTTTCCCCATTGTTGGATCAAATTATGGAATTAGATAACTATAAAAATGATATCCTTTTCTATTCTATCAAAATAATTTGAATACTCATAAGGGTGGAAAACAACCCCAAACTATACTACTAGAATTGAACCACATACAACTCTCCCATCAACCTATGAACCACCACTAAGTCTATCTCCATTACAATAAACCATCAATTCCATTATTTCAATCCCATCCAAGAAAGTTAATGTTTCACTTAAATGCACACCACTCACCTAGTCTATTTGTAATGTCATGATGTACTACCACCAGCCGATAGGTTCCCAATCATTGTGCCATCACCATAGCTTCCATTCGACCCTGTCCCAAATTCATATTGTGGAATGAGTCCATTCCAAACACTCCAATAACTATAAAACCATGATATTTATACAATAAAAAAAAAATTGTTCCCTTAATTTTGAATCAAATCGTTCCTGTTACTCTACAGCACACACACAAGTACCTGAGAACTCTAAACTGGCCATATGAAGCTAGAGATCCCCTGATCCATTTTATTCAATATCAAATTTCTAGTCTCAAATAGTGGTGTACATAGTTTCTTCCTTACCCTCTAGCCCCAGTAGCATTCTAGTCCAAATTCCATCTTTATTCCAACCCCACCAACTCCATGACATCCATACAGTATGTGATTGATTGACCACCTAACTCAGTCAAAAGACAATACCTCCCAATCAATAAGAGTAGTAGGGGTGCCTTCAAGACCATATAATTCCACAATGGAAACAACTAGGTTACTATATTGAACCCCATAAACCCTATTTTAATCATGGTGGTTCCAATACTAGCATTTCTAATCTCACACCATATCCTTTATGGGTACAGGATTCAAACCTGCAGTTGTTCAGGTCATGAGCCTAAGGAGTCTAGCTAATTACTATATCCTACTTTTATAATTCTATTTTAATTGAAATGGTTCCCATAAATTTTATAAAATACTTTGTGATTAGAGGTATCATCATTGTCATCTCCCCCCCCCCCAAAAATATAATTCCAACTGCACCACTTTTCCCCTAGGTGGAGTAGGCAGTGATTAGCCCTATGAAACCATCCATTCTGTACCTTTCATCAAACTCAGCCCAATGTGTAGTAGTAATAGTATACATACATCCATCTGTGCCAAGAGATCCATGAAACCGTACCCCCATATCCTCTAATCCACCACCATACCCACCCACCATCCACTCAAACATTCCAACATCCCTTGGTAATTTACAGGGATACATGAAGTGTACTATCTCTTCCTTTTCCTGGCTTATTTTTTCCCCTAGGCACTTATTTCCCTATTCAATGAGAACCCATTTCTTGCTGATCAAGTGCTCACTAACCAGACCTAAGAGGACCTGGTCAGTGAGCGCCAAGAAACTAGGACAGGACAAACTTAGTTAGACTAAGGAAGACCTGGGAGGACCAAGAAAGGACTATGTTCTCACTGACCAGGGACTTCCTAGGATATTTTAAGTATCCTATCCTAAGGAGTTCTTGGGATACATGATTCATGTATCATATCCTAGGGAGTTCCTAAAATATATTTTAGTCGAGGTTTGGGCCTTTACAAAGTGATTAAATCAGTTCTCAATGATCAACTACAAATCCTGTGAGATTTGGCTTATTATTTGGAAATTCCAAATCCTCCTATATTTTTGAACTTTCTCCATATTATGATTTTTATGTTTTATGAGTGATCCTAAAAGTTAACCTATCCCTATTATGAAAGTTTAGTATTCAGTGTGATGGATAGATTTTAGTCAATGTATGTCACCTCTCAATCAATTATCAATACCAATACAATATTCTTACCCTGGTCAAAAAATCAGAGAGTTCAGAATCTCACTCAACCATAAATACTAACATCAACAGTATATTTGGTTCCATATCAATCAATAAGTGTGAGTGATTAATTCACCAATATCTTATGATTCTCTATGACTACATATACATTTATAACTCTTTTCACATTCCCTTTAATTGAGGCCTTCCTTCTTTTCAAATAGTTGACTTTTGTGACTAGAAGGAGTAGTTGAAGAAACTGAGATGAGAGAGAGATATATAAAGAAGTACTACTTCTATTTCAATTACATGGTGGTGGGAGATCAAAAATATCAGAAGGGGGTCCTTTGAATTTTCTTTATGCGATGTAGTCTGGTTTTTTCTATAGTTAGAGTAGCATTCCCATGTGCTAAATTTCTCATTATTTGTCCCAAGTCGAAAGAAATCAATCAACTAGGATATCGATACATGTCCACCTGTTTATCTACTACCATAAGTGGGAGCAGTTATAGTTATCAAGTGTCATGTCCAAAAAGTGGTAATAGATTTCATGTGAAGGTCAGGTTATGTTATAGCACTAGGAATCAGTGCACTTAGTATAAGATAAACCTTCTAGAGGGGATTTGGAGTTCATTATATATACATATTCCATACAAAAGGTCCTTAACTGAGGTGATTAGTAAGTCATAGGTAAACCTCCGAGTTCATTTATGGGTTTGATCAGTAATCTCAGTCAGTTATTTCATAATCCAGGGTGTATGTTGGAGCATTTGGGAAGAATATCAACCTTTAAATTACCATACATACCCTCTCATTATTCCCATGATTCCCCATTTCACCTACTTGGGTAGGTTACTACACTATAATATATATCTTGGGTGGAACACCTATGTTCCTTTTTGTTGTTGATGCGATTGATCCTCTGTTTTTGAAGGATACTACTTGCTAAAGATTTTAGTGGTGGTGTGGTAAGGCCACTACTTAGGGCGCATTTAGAATCTTATGGATTCAAGATTAGTGTTGAGATCTACCTATACCATTCCCAATGGAATCAATAAAAATAGAATAAATAATAGTAATTATATATATATAGTGTCATAATTAAATAAGATGAATGCCTAGGATGGAATGGGAATATGCATCCCATTATGTATGAATTCTTAACATATTGCTATTGAGGGTGAGTCTTTCAACTACTTATTTGCCTTTTGTAGCTAGAGGAAAGAATCCCTTTATTCACAAGTACATGGGATCCACTCAATGGCTCAAACGAATTTGAAATGGAGGAGATAGAGGGGACAAAGGAGTGAGCAATATGAAAAATGAGTGGGGACTGACTCCAGAACACAAATGGAAAGTAATGTAATGAGATTCATCTCTTTCACCCAATCTATCCAGAAATTGGGGAGCAAATTGAAAAAAGGGAATGATAAGACAAGAAAAACTCAATGGTATTACCTCTATGGATTCACCTTTCTAGTATATATCATTTTTTTCATTTCTGAATGATAAATATCATGTGTGTATTTTATTCTCCTACATATGAATTGTTTCTTCTTTCTAGTTCCCCTTCACATCGTTGCATCATCCAAAGAATTCTGTTTATGATGTCCTTGATGACCAATGTATTTAGGTGTATGATTTATCAATACTTTTTTTGGATCTATGACTTGGATAGTGCTAGTATAGTAGTACCAAGGGTGAGGTTCTTATTAGGGAAGTTTTATCCTAGTTCTCTCATCATGTGATATTGCCCTGGACAAATGATATTGATAGCATCATAGCGCCAATCATAGGTGTTGTTTTCAATCAATAACCACTTCAATGACCTACACAACCATTCATATGATTCCAAGACATTAGTACATCTGATAGACCTTTATTTCCATAACCCCCACTAATTCGATCCTCCCCCCATGGAAAAAAGGAACCAAACACCACAATTCATCTACCTATTGTTCGCTGCCACATCCTGACCAGCTACTTGTTATTGGATAAATGAGAGGCATGTTTGTGACCATAGACCATTGCTGACTTTGAGTTCAGTAGGAAACATAACGATCATGGTTGGTTTGATCATCAAGGTATGAGACACATGATTCCATTTCCCTTTCTAGGATTTCCTATGGCATAGATTCCTACTAGTTCCAAAAATATTTCTAGTAGATGGGACAATATTAAAGTGGATGGTTGATCGGGTGATATTTTTTTGATGATTTTATGAAATTTTATAAACTCTAACATGAATATATAAAAATATGATAAAAGGATCAATAAACTTGATTCTATAATTTTCATCATGGTAGGTAATAGAATTAGACCTTTGTGGTAGGTAATAGATGAATAGTCTTAAATATGAGGATGAATTCAATCCATTCATTCACTATCTCTTGGTATTATGAACATTTCTAAACTGGTGAAGGAAAGAAATTTGGTCATGCATAGTGGGAGAAGAAGGAAATTCATGATTCAAATCATGCTACTGAATCCATGTATTTCCCCTTAAATTGATGATATCTAGCTATAAGAAAATTAAGACATAATATAAAATTAGAATACTTCTAAAAGGAATAGGTCCCAGATCCCGAGTCAAGAGATAATATAGGAGGTAGAACTATATCATAACCTTAATAACTTAGTAATAATTAAATATAGATTGATTATATCTTCTTAAATTTAACTCATTCCTTTCCCTGGTTTGTGAAACAAATAATGGGGGCTCCATCTTTAGCACAAAGAGGAAATGATCTCTCATTCTGATTAGTTTCTTTGGTTAGGGTGGTTCGTAGGTAGTTTGGATTCTATTTCTAATTAAATCACATTTCACTAAACTTCTGATTACTTATGTAAAACATTACACTTTAAACTTTTTAACCTTTCATGGGATTCCTTCTAATTCACGCTCAAATTTACCCAAGAGATGAAGGTAGAACGGTCCTTGTAGTTTAGCTTGGATTATCGAATCCTCAGAGACCTAAGAAGTAACCTACAGACACGTACATTCTATGGATTGTTTTTGGATATGAAGTGGCCAACTTTGGTTGATTTTAAATGGGTTTAAGGTATCACTAAAAAATTTAAGTTAATTCAAATTAAGATAATGAGTTGATCCTAGGTTATCACTTGGGGTGGATTGGATGAATTCCCTTTTTAATGATTTCAATTTCTTATATTTGAAATGGGTTCATTTAAGAAGATCAAATAACATCATCAATTACCAGTTTAATACCTACACCCTTTAATACTAATCACTTATACACTTAAAGGATCAATGTTTTGAGCACTTCAAGGTAAATTTTCATATTAGCACTTGAAGTGTGTGGCCTTAAATTCAACAAGGATGAAGGAGTTCAAAGATCTTAAAACAAAATTCTCAATTAAAAGAAGTGATTAGAAATTAATGGAGTGAGAAATAACATCCAATCCATCCCCTTTATACTCCCTTGTATAAACCCATAAGTGGGTTAGCCCTCCATTTATTCTATGGTTACAATGGAAGTGGAAATTAGACTCATGAGGGAGGAATTGGAGAAGTAAAAAAAAGATAATGAAATAACAATCACTCCACCGTTTTGTGATAATATAACAAGGATTAGTATGAACAAGTTAAAACCTTGAGTCAATGGTATTAAAGTGATAAGAATAATAATAGAAAAATAGAAGATGAATAACTTTTATAAAGAAGGTAAGGTAATTCAAGGACTTGCAATTGAAGGAATGCGATTACAACATCAAATTGGCAGCATAACATTCAAATGAAACAAAGCTCAAAGATGATCAACTCCTTCACTAACACTCCCTTAAATAGGCATATCAAGAGGAATGGGTCTAACTCCCAGCATTACAAATCATCCCACTTGATTATGGTAGGCCTAGGGTGGTGGAAAGTAAGGGAGAGTGAACTTCTTTATCCTTGACCCGAGGTGGCATCCAGCTTTCATTCACCAAACAGACGGATCTAAATGGCCTTCTAGATGGCCTAATTGGAGTGGGACATATAAGAAAAAAGTGAATATACTGATTTCTCATAGATCTCTGTAAAATTTAAGCCCAAATGGATTTGTGGTTTCTGACATATGATTAAATTGGTGGGTTGATTTTATGGGCCTCAGAATCTGGCCCATAATTGTATCTCCACATTGAGAGGCCTTAATAACCACCATGGAGGCAGAATTAGCTCTAGATCCTTAAGAAATATTTGTTCCTATATATTTCTTCTATCATTCCACGAAATTTGGGCTTCATGGATCCTGTATGTTGGGCCCCACATTCTCATAATTGGGATGGTGTCCAATCTGCCTTCTCCAGAATTGTTTGCATGAAATCCCATTTTTTTGGTCTTCCAATGTAAATATTCCAACACTCCACAAGTATTAATTGTTCTCAATATAATTAGAAACCTGAAAATTAAATATTAAAATAAAATCAAGATCATTTGGTACTTTAAATGATGTTAAAAAATGTACCACATAATAGTGCATTTTAAAAAGGAATTACAATCATAATGTGAAATGATGTTCAAAGTGTAAAATGCACTAAAATGGTGTTTATGAATAATAAATCACATGAATATTATATATATTAAAAATGAATATTAGCCTAATTTAGTGGCTAATCACACCCCCCAACTTGAGTTTTTCTATTCCCGAGCAAAATATATCTCAACAATATGAAATTCGAATTCCCTTTTCCTAAAACATTTTAATACACAATGATCACCAAAAACCCTTATACCAAACAATAATGAAACCCATAAAAATATTTTAATACAAGATATCTTCATAAGAATATCCCAATACCAAGCCCATTCCTTTGTTCAAATTCATTTCCATATTTCATCCAATATCAATTAAGTATGAGGATGTGTTGTGTATCACAATAGACACGGGGGTTCATCTTTATTCAAGGGGGAAATGACAGAAGCGCTAGGTGAAATCACATTTCAATGTTAATATGAGTATTAATTTTTTTTTTTCAATATTTCCTTGTTAATTGAAATTTCACTCAAAAGAGTCAACCCATGTAGCGAGAATTTGCTGATGACTCTCAGGCCCAAAGACCTTAGGGCACCAACTGAAACCCACATACTCGGGCATCATCTCGAGTTAACTCAGTCAAAAACAAATTCAAATTTCCAAAAATAGAGATAAAATTACTAACTCTGGGCCATAAAACTATGGAGTCGCGATCCCCAAGTGCCGAAAGCCTCGCATTAGGTCATTTCATTGCTCTACATGCAAATTTATTGTTTTTTTTTATTTTGATTTTTTTTTATTGAATACTAATATTAAAACTAAAATGATTAAAAAACCTATGCAATTTATTTGGGAGACCCCATGAACTCAAACTAATACCCCACTATCCAAAGGATTTTCATTGTGACCTTTTTTTATTTTGATGAAAATATAAACGATGAAATATCACATTGGACAGCCACACCTTCCAAAATCTATGCTCATGAAATTATACATAGATTAAAATCAGAATCAGGGCATTATAAATTATTTGATATTTAGTTTAAAAGTGTTTAATGTGTATTATCATGTTCAAAGTTAAAGGAATTTTTCCTTCCATTTACACATTTTTTTTCAAATCATTTTTTTTCACACAAATTAAAAAAAAAATCGTCTCTCCCCTCAAACTTACAATAACATTGTCCCCATTGATTGAAGAAAAGAAAATTTAGAAGGATTAGAGGTAGATAAGAGAAGTTAAAAAAGGAAATTGAAATATGAGGATCTTGGAATGAAGTCACCTGGTGGTTGAAGTTCAAGTTCTTGCTGCTCTAATTTAGTCCTTTGATATCCATGTCCCTTGTAGAGTTCCCTAGTGGAAAAAGGAAAAAAACAAACAAACCAAACCAAACCAAACAATATATATATATATATAATATAATATAATATAATTATATATAAAAAAATTATAGAATAAGGAAGCACAATAAGTCGTAGGTCAGTGGTAAGTGCGCGCCCCTGTCTCCCTTCGGTCCGAGGTTCGAGTCCCCGCAGCTTTGCCGGTTGTGACGGGGTTTGCTCAACGACCTACAATGTGTCATTTTGATTTTATTATTATTATTTTTATATTTTTTAACCTACAAACACATAAAAAATAATATTAAATGATGATACATTGTCTTCTTTTTAAATTTTTGGGTAAGGTATTACTCAAGGATCACACCACGTGACACAAATGAATATGGCCCTCCCCTTTCATACCCATCCATACTCATAACAGAAAAACAGGTCAACAGTCTATTTTTTTACTATTTTTAAATTTCAAAAGGATTCATTAATCATATTTAAAATATAATTTTTATTAAAACAACAAAATGATTGGAAACTTGAAAACCATGGGTTGCCTCCCATGCTGCGCTTTGTTTAACGTCATTATATAAACTTAAACCCCCATAACATACCCAATAACAACTTTAAATGTTTTAAATACCCCATATTTCTCCTATTATACTTTATTGAGATTGATTCTTAGTTTATAATTTCTATCATGTACAAACCTATGTTCTAAAATGAGTGGGAAAATAAAAGGAATATCATAAATGGGTGATCCAGTTTCCTCTATAGTCTTTTCAAAGACATCAATGATCAATCCAAATTTTCTGGTTTCAAGAGAAGAATGAATTACAATTAAAAGGTCATGATTATACCCTATAAATGGATACTTGAGTGGGGAAGGAAGGATAATAATTTTGAGCTTAGGATATTTAAACACAGGTGGAGATTTTGAATCTAAATCAATGTCATTTTACAAATTTTTCAACAAAATTGGTTCCTTTTGAATAGAATATTAAACCATAAAATTGGAAAAATTAGTGTTTAGAATGGATATGGACTCAAAGTTTGTGATTTCTTCTAATGGTTCAGTAATTTTTTGTTCTGAAGAATCAATGGAGTGATATTCTGGACACATAATCCATGATGTCAAATTATCCTCTTTTGAATCCAAAAAATAAATTTATTATTGATTTAAATACCCTTAAATAATTTCTTTATTTCTCCATTTATCCCAAATCCAAAGGTTGGTTCTTCAATAAATTTATGAGAGGTTTTTGGGAGAAAATAGTCTTCTATCAATGATGAAGAAGGGATAGCATGAGTGGGAATGGGTTCCATAACCGTCTCAAAGTTTTGTAATTCTAATATCAATGATGAAACCTCAAATTTAATTATCTCCATTTGGTGACATATTATTTCAAGTAATGGATGTGAATCATGATGGATAAGGGGTTGTTCCAAATGGTCTATTGCAGGTGGATAATTGGGTTGTTAGAATTCCATAAGAGGATGTTTTGATTGGCCTTTATGGGATTGTAAATAATTATAGGTTGGAATGTTTTTTGAATCATAGGAGTCAAAACAGTGTGGCTCAATCGATTTTTGATTGTCCCACCAATATAAACTAGGATGGTCATTGTACATCATAATTGATGTGGGGTAGTCAAAGTAGGGAGAGGTTCCCCGTGTTTGGATTTGTTCAAAATTGCCTTCCATAGGAGTGAGGGGTTGAGAACAGAGAAGTGGGATGAAAAAAAAGATGATAGTGTCTAAGATAGCTTACTTAGGTCCCCGGAAATGGAGCCAAAATTTTATTCATGTTCAAATTTACCCAAGACATGATGGTAGAATGGTTCTTGTAGTTTAGCTTGGGTTATCGAATCCTCATAGACCTAAGAAGTAACCTACAGACACGTACATTATATGGATTGTTTTTTTCTATGAAGTCTCCAACTTTGGTTGATTTTAAATGGTTTTAAGGTATCACTAATAGATTTAAGTTAATTAAAATTAATATAATGAGTTGATCCTAGGTTATCACTTGGGGTGGATTGGATTAATTCCCTTTTTAATGATTTCAATTTATAATATTTGAGATGGGTTCATTTATGAAGATCAAACAACATCATAAATTACTGGTTTAATACCTACAACCTTTAATACTAATCACCTATACACTTGAAAGATCAAAGTTTTGATCACTTCAAGGTAAATTGTTGTATTAGAACTTGAAGTGTGTGGCCTTACATTCAACAAGGATGAAGGAGTTTAAAGATCTTCAAACAAAATTCTCAATTAAAAGAAGTGATTAGAAATTAATGGAGTGAGAAATAGCATCCAATCAATCCCCTTGCTACTCCCTTGGATCAAACCATAATTGTGTTATCCTTCCATTGATTCTATGGTTTCAATGGAAGCGGAAAGTAGACTCATGAGGGAGGAATTTGAGAAGTAAAAAAAGACAACGAAATAACAATCACTCCACCATTTTGTAATAATCTCACAAGGTTTATTATGAAAAATTTCACACCTTGAGGAAATGGTATCAAAGTGATAATAATAATAATATAAAAAGAGAATATTAATAACTTTTATAAATAAGCTAAGGTAATTCGAGGACTTAAAATTGAAGGAATGTGATGACAACATCAAATTGGCAGCATAACATTAAAATGAAACAAAGATCAAAGATGATCAACTACTTCACTGAAATTGACTTAAATAGGAATATCAAGAGGCATGGGTCGAACTTCCAATATTAAAAATCATCCCACTTGATTATGGTAGGCCTAGGGTGGTGGAAAGTAAGGGAGAGTGGACTTATTTATCCTTGACCCGAGGTGGTATCTGGCTTTCATCCACCAAACAGACGCATCTAAATGGCCTTCTAGATGGACGAATTTGAGTGGTCTATATAAGACAAAAGTTAAGATCCTGATTTCTCCTAACTCTATGTAAAATTTCAGCCTAAATTAAATTGTGTTTTTCTGCATATGATTAAATTTGTGGTCTGATTTTATGGGCCTCAGAATCGGGCCCAAAATTTTATCTACATATTGGGACACCTTAATAACCACCATGGAGGCATAATTATCTCTACATAATGTAGAAATATTTGTTCCTATATATGTCTTCTATCATCCCACAAAATTTGGGCTTCATTGGGCCTGTATGTTGGGCCCCACATTCTCATCAGTGGGCTGGTGTCCAATCTAACTTCTCCATAATTGTTTGCATGAAATCACATTTTGGTGGTCTTGTAATGTGAATATTCCAACACTCCACAAGTATGAATTGTTCCCAATATAATTATAAACCTGAAAATTAAATATTAAAATAAAATCAAGATCATTGGGTATTTTAAATGATGTTCAAAAATATACCACATAATAGTACAATTTAAGAAGGAATTACAATCATAATGTGAAATGATATTCAAAGTGTAAAATTCACTAAAATGGTGTTAATGAATAATAAATCAAATGAATATTATATGTATTAACAATGAATATTAGTCTAATTTAGTGGCTAATCACACCCCCAAACTTGAGTTTTTCTAGTCCCGATCCAAATATATCTCAACAATGTGAAATTTGAATTCCCTTTTCCTAAAACATTTTAATACACAATGATCACCAAAAACCCTTATACCAAAAAATCATGAAACCCATAAAAATATTTTAATACAAGATATTTTTATGAGTAGATCCCAATCCCAATCCCATTCCTTTGTTCAAATTCATTTCCATATTTCATCCGATATCAATTAAGTATGAGGATGTGTTGTGTATCACAATAGACATGGGGGTTCATATTTATTCAAGGGGGAAATGACGGAAGCACTAGGTGGGATCACATTTCAATATTAAGATAAGTATTCAATTTTTTTTGCAATATTTCCTCGGTAATTTAAATTTCACTCAAAAGATTCAACCCATGTAGCGAGACTTTGTCGATGACTCCCAGGCCCAAAGACCTTAGGGCACCAAGTGAAACCCAAATACTCGGGCATCATCTCAAGTTAACTCAGTCAAAAAAAAATCAAATTTCCAAAAATAGAGATAAAATTACTAACTCTAGGCCAAAAAACTATGGATTCATGATCCCCAAGTGTCTAAATCCATGAATTAGTTCATTTCATTGCTCTAAGTGCAAATTTATTTCTTTTTTTATTTTGATTTTTTTTATTTTTTATTGAATACTCATATTAAAACTAAAATGATTACCAAACCTATGATATTTATTTGTGGGACCCCATGAACTCAAACTAATACCCCACTATCCAAAGGATGTGCATTGTGATCTTTTTTTATTTGGATGAAAATATAAATGATGAAATATCACATTGGACAGCCACACTTTCAAATATCTTTGCTCATGAAATTATACATGGATTAAAATAAGAATCATGGCATGCTAAATTATTTGATATTAATTTTCAAATTGTTCAATATGTATTATAATGTTAAAAGTTAAAGGAATTTTTCCTTCCATTTACACACTTTTTTTTCAAATCATTTTTTTCACACAAAATCAAAAAAAATATATTTCATCTCTCCCCCCCCCAACTTAAAATAACATTGTCCCTGATGTTTGAAGAAAAGAAAATTTAGAAGGAGTAGGTAGGTAAGAGAAGTTCAAAAAGGAAATTGAAATTTAGGATCATGGAATGAAGTCACCTGGTGGTTGAAGTTGAAGTTCTTACTGCTCCAATTTAGTCCTTCGATATCCATGTCTCTTACAGAGTTCCCTAGTGGAAAAAGGAAAAAAACAAAAAAAAAACAAAAAAAAAACAAAACAATATATATATATATATATTTATAAAAAATAAAATAAAATATAAGTATATATATATAAATTATAGAATAAGGAAACACAATAAGTCATAGGTCAGTGGTAAGTGCGCGCCCCTGTCTCCCTTCGGTCCTGGGTTCGAGTCCCCGCGGCTTCGCCGGTTGTGACGCGGTTTGCCCCATGACCTACGATGTGGAGTTTTAATTTTATTATTATTATTATATTTTTTAACCTAAAAATGAATAAAAAATAAAATTAACTAATGATACATTGTCTTCTTTTTAAATTTTTTGGTAAGGTATTACTCAAGTATCACACCACGTGACACAGATGAATATAGAGCTCCCCTTTCATACCCATCCATACTCATAATAGAATAATAGGTCAAAAGTCTATTTTTTACTATTTTTAAATATCAAAAGGATTCATTGATCATATTTAAAATATAATGTTTATTAAAACAACAAAATGATTGGAAACTTGAAAACCATGGGTTTCCACCCATGTAGTGCTTTGTTTAACATCATTATCTCGACTTAAACCCCCATAACTTACCCAATACCAAATTTAAAAGTTTTAAATACCCCATATTTCTCCTCTTATACTTAATTGAGATTTATTATTAGTTTATAATTTGTATCATGTACAAACCTATGTTTTATAATGAGTGGGAAAATCCAAGGAATATCAGAAATGGGTGATCCAATTTCCTCTATAGTCTTTCCTAAGACATCAATGATCATTCCAACTTTTTTGGTTTCAAGAGAAGAATTAATTACAATTGAAAGGTTATGATTATACCCTATAAAGGGATACTTGAGTGTTAAAGTAAGGATAATAATTTTGAGCTCGGTTTGGATAGGACATTTAAACACAGGTAATGATTTTGAATCCAAATCAGGTTCATTTTCAAAATTTCTCAACAAAATTGGTTCCTTTTGAATTGAAGATTCAACAAAAAATTGGTAAGATCAGTGTTTGGAATGGATATGGACTCAAAGTTTGTGATTTTCCCCAATGGTTCAGAAATTTTTTGTTCTGAAGAATCAATGAAGTGATATTTAGGACACATAATCCATGATGTCAAATTCTCTTCTTTTGAATCCAAAAAATAAATTTCTTCTTGATTTAAAGACCCTTCAATAATTCCTTTATCTTATCCATATATCCCAAATCCAAAGTTTGGTTATTCAATAAATTTATGAGAGGTTTTTGGGAGAAAAGAGTCTTTTATCAATGATGAGTAAGTGATAGCATGAGGGGGAATGGTTTCCATAACCGTCTCAAAGTTTTGTAATTCTAATCTCAATGATGAAACCTCAAAATTAATTATCTCCATTTATTGACATAGTTTTTCAAGTAATGGATTTGAATCAGGAGGGATAAGGGGTTATGCCAAATGGTCTATTCTAGGTGGATAATTGAGTTGTTGGAATTCCATAAGAGGATGTTCTCATTGGCCTTATTGGGATTAGAAATCATTATAGGTTGGAATTTTTTTGAATCATATGAGTTAAAACATTGTGGCTCAATCGGTTGTTGATTTTCCCACCAATATAAACTAGGATGGTCATTTTAAATCATAACTGGTGTGGGGTAGTCAAAGAAGGGAAAGGTTCCCCATGTTAGGATTTGTTCAAAATTGCCTTCTATAGGAGTGAGGGGGTGAGAACAGAGAAGTGGGATGAAAAAAAAGATGATAGTGTCTAAGATAACTTACTTAGGTCCCCGGCAATGGTGAAAAAATTTGATTCACGCTCAAATTTACCCAAGAGATGAAGGTAGAATGGTCCTTGTAGTTTATCTTGGGTTATCAAATCCTCAAAGACCTAAGAAGTAACCTACAGACATGTACATCATATGGATTGTTTTTTGCTATGAAGTGACCAAATTTGATTGGTTTTAAATGGGTTTAAGGTATCACTAATAGATTTAAGTTAATTCAAATTAATATAAAGATTTTATCCTAGGTTATCGCTTAGGGTGGATTGGATGAATTCCCTTTTTAATGATTTCAATTTCTTATATTTGAGATGGGTTCACTTAAGAAGATCAAACAACATCATCAATTACTGGTTTAATACCTACACCCTTTAATACTAATCACCTATACACTTGAAGTATCAAAGTTTTGATCACTTCAAGGTAAAGTTTCATATTAGCACTTGAAGTGTGAGGCCTTAAATTCAACAAGGATGAAGGAGTTTAAATATCTTCAAAAAAAATTCTCAATTAAAAGAAGTGATTAGAAATTAATGGAGTGAGAAATAACATCCAATCCAGCCCCTTTATACTCCCTTGTATCAACCCATAAGTGGGTTATCCCTCCATTGATTCTATGGTTTCAATGGAATCGGAAAGTATACTCATGAGGGAGGAATTGGAGAAGTAAAAAAAAGACAATGAAATAACAATCACTCCACTGTTTTGTTATAATCTCACAATATTTGGTATAAAAAAGTTCACACCTTGAGGTAATGGTATAAAAGTGATAATAATAATAATAGAAAAATAAAAGATGAATAAATTTTATAAATAAGATAAGGTAATTCAAGGACTTACAATTGAAGGAATGTGATTACAACATCAAATTAGAAGCATAACATTAAAATGAAACAAAACTTAAAGATGATAAACTCATTCACTACCACTACCTTAAATAGGAATCTAGAAAGGAATGGGTAGAACTCCAAAAAGTACAAAGAATCCCACTTGATTATGGTAGGCCTAGGGTGGTGGAAAGTAAGGGAGAGTGGACTTCTTTATCCTTGACCTGAGGTGGCAGCCAGCTTTCATCCACCGAACAGACACATCTAAATAGCCTTCTAGATGGCCGAATTGGAGTAGAACATGGATGACAAAAGTTAAGCTCTATATTTCTCATAGATCTCTGTAAAATTTCAGCCCAAATGGATTTTTTATTGCTGATATATGATTAAATTGGTGGGCTGATTTTATGGGCCTCGGAATTTGGCCCATAATTTTATTTCCATATTTGGACGCCTTAATAACCACCATGGAGGCCTAATTATCTCTAGATCCTAAAGAAATATTTGTTCCTATATATTTCTTCTTTCATACCACGAAATTTGGGCTTCATTGGGACTATATTTTGGGCCCCAAATTCACATCACTGGGATGGTGTTCAATCCGCCTTCTCCAGAATTGTTTGCATAAAATCCCATTTTGGTGGTCTTCCAATGTGAATCTTCCAACACACCACAAGTATGAATTGTTCCCAATTTAATTAGAAACCTAAAAATTAAATATTAAAATAAAATAAAGATCATTGGGTACTTTAAATTATGTTAAAAAATGTACCACATAATAGTGCATTTTAAGAAAGAATTACAATCATAATGTGAAATGATGTCCAAAGTGTAAAATTCACTAAAATGGTGTTTATGAATAATAAAGAACATGAATATTATATATATTAAAAATGAATATTAGCCTCATTTATTGGATAATCACCTTACCTTTTCTTAAATAAGAACAATGGAAATTCAATGAGTGGTACTTGCACTCAAATGAAAGTAGTAGTGGCACTTTTAAAGGCTCGTAGGTTTAATAAATATTAGTTGGTCTTCCATTTGATCTTGATTTTATTTCTTGAGATAATGAAGGTGGAAGGGACTATTAATGTAGAGTACTAATAGAAAAAAAATCCTCAAATGATCCACCTAGTCATGTAACAACTCTACTTAAAACAACTTTTTGAAAATAAACTGGCCATATATGGTTGTTCCTAGGAAAAGAGGTTGCACATCCTTTAGATGGTCAAAAAACAAGACAAATGTCCTTAAGGATGATTCAATTTCTTTATTCACACTCAAGATATCATAAAGTATGGCTCTAGTATATTTTATTTCTCCCTTATCTTATACTCTTTCTGACTTATATTTATATTTTTCTTTCTCCTAAGGGAATTGAAAGACTCTCCCATCCTGTTATGACTCAAATATGGTCTTGACTCCTCTCAAAACAAACAAAAATGTATAGGTTAGGTCACTAATTGTATTCTTAGATGATATTAAATGTGATAAGTACTATTCTTCCTCACCATAACACGTGATAAAAGGAAAGGCCAAGGAGAGAGGTGTGCAATAGTTTATTTGTGGTGGGAAAGGGAAATGATAGTATAAAATTCAATAGCTAGTTCTAACTATAACTAGAGATAAATAGAATATAAAAGATCTGAGAATTTATATGATATAATACTTATTATCTCTTATCTCAGAATATGAATGAAGTTTCCTAACACTTTGTATCCTACAGTTCACTTTTATAAAATTCCTCACATATCAAAAACATTTGAGTCAAGTGAAGACCAATAGAAATTATACTAAGGTGGAAAGGTACCTCTATGTCTGGATCTAGAGAGAGTGTTGGGAAACCTCCTCTAATCGCTGTGAACATAGGATAGATCACTATATTCATTTCATAAGGAATAAAACTTGTTATTCAATATCCCCCATTGGCAGCTGAGTTCATTCATACTTTCCGTCCCAGTTAAAATACCAATGATCCATTTACTTTCTCTCATCCTCATTATTACTGGAATCCTTTTATGAGTGACTTTCACTTAACCAAAAGTGTACACTCATGTTGGTTTATTATCCCACTCACTCAAAGTTCTATCACCTCATCCATTCCTTCATGTTTGGATGTTTTCATCCTTCCTCCCACTTCGATCAAGAATTAAACCACTACTGATAGCTTTGATCAAGAAGTTTCTATAGCATATGATCAATAATTGTACATGGGGCATGATTGGTGAAGAGAATACTATGGATATCCCCTTTATATTTTATGAAATAGCCACTCATTATTGTAAAATGGGTGGGTCATTCAAGATTTTAAGTGTATAAAAAATCCTCAATTCCTCTATAGGTATATAAAGAACCCAAAAGGAGAAAATATCAAATCCAAAAGGAAACATGGTCACCAAACTACCTTGGACTCTCCTAACAATCAGTAGCCTAAAAAAGGCTCAATATTGAATCTTGTACTTCAAGAAAACCTATGTGGCTGGAAAAAGGGGAAGAGATAGAGAACTACTCTTAGTCTTGATTACCTATAATTGAGAGTCTATTTCACCCCATTCTTCATTTTTGAATATGTTTTTTAATTCTCACCTTTGGTATTTGACACCCAGGATATGACTAGATAAATTAATCAAGTAGTAGGAATGAGGGGTATAACTACTCTACTATACAAACAATAAATGATTTCTACCAACCTCAACATATTATGTGCTATTATTAAGACTTGTAGATAAACTAAAACTATCACTTCTCCTTTCTCCTTTTTTGTCCCTATTCCCAAGCCAAAATTATTCTATTGACCTTCTCTTAAACTATAGAATGAATTGAGAATACCCACCATCTTTAATTGACCTACCTTCACGGGTCTCTCAACTATATGAATATTAATACCAAGTTGACTATTCACATTCAGTGGTATTCAAATTTCCTAGATTCAGTTCTATCTCTCTTACATTTCATCTATTATTTCTACGCATTGTTGCCCTTGACTTTTCTATTCAAAACTAAGAAAATAGACCATGGGACAAAGTAGATGAGGGAATAAAATGACTAGCTCCTTCCACAGGTGGTTTGAGAGAGAATATATTTTGTTAAAATATATGGTAGAGGTTTGATAGTGCTTTGAGCATTGGTGGGCTTAATCAAATGGGCTCAAACCATACCTCTTAATTATATAAGTCCTTTATTTATTTAGATTAATCCCCTAACAAGATATAAGAATCTCACAAAGATGGTACTCTACTCTAATAGTGTGGATATCATATAGTTTACTTTCATTTAGACTTTTATCGAGATTGGGTTGGTTCTCAGATCGATTCAATAATATATCTCTCTCTCCCTCCCACTCTCTCTCTCTATCTCTTTCTGGATTAGCTTAATGAAAAGGGGTGAGCTACCTAAATGAAGAAGGGATTAAATTACACTACTAAGTTAATCATTCTATCCTAATAAACTCTATCATGATACTGATGAAATTTTATAGTTGTTAGACATGTGACGTTGACTCTTTCCAGGTATGATATGAAAGTCACTAGGGTTAGGGAGGGAGGTTGATAAAGAAACGAAATAGGAGATGTTAAGGCTTTCAGGTTTATCCCTTCTATCGTACCGAACCTAAAATAGGTTTTGAAGTTCCCAGTCAGGATCCAAGTATCACTGAGAGGGGGAGGGGGTGAATCATTTATATCTTTTTATTTTTATGTTTCCTTCTTTTTGAGACAACCTCCACCTTCTATTAAAGAGTTTCTTCCCTACTGAATACACACAACCACAAGATCATAAGATTTACAAGGTTCACTACTCAACAAGAGTAGCTATGTCCTTGGTATGGTACGGAAAAAATCCAGTACCACACAATCCACTAGAAAACAATCCTTTGATATGGAATACAATGAGTAGGATATTCCCTTACACTCGTGTAGCACTTTGAAAACAATCCAATAGTGTGTTCTCTCCCTCTTAGAAAAAATAGGGTAATGTAATGATTTTGTTCTTCTTAATGAAATTTCTCAAATAAAATCTATAAAAATAGTTCTTCACTTTCCTACCTAGAATCTGATAAGAACCTCCTGGTGCAAACATCTTGCGTGCCATACCCTGCTTGCGTGCCTCCCTGCTTGCTTGCCACCTGCTTGCGCGCCACTCAGTTTACGCTCCACTCATCTTGTGCACCTACCTTCTTGTGTGCCACTAACTACTTGTGTTCTACCTTTAGCTTATACACAGCACACTTCTTGAACATACCTTCCTACTTACACGCCTCTTACAACTTGCGTGCCGCCTAGCTTGTGCGCCACCCAGGTTGCGCATCTTATAAATAACTCCCTACTTGTGCAACACTTTAGCTTGCATGCCACTTTCTACTACTTGCGCGATCATAGATCAAATTTTATCTTAAGTGTTGAGCATAGAAAAATGAGGAGGCTAGTCATCTATTTATAGGAATTTTGGTGACCTGCGCGCCACATACACTTGCACGTCGTTTCTACTTGCACGCTGCTCCATCACTTGTGCGTCGCTCCCTCACTTGTGTGCCATTCCATAACTAGTGAGAACCTTTCTTTCCTTTATCATATTTTGATATGATGATGTTGAAATATTACTTGCGTGCAACACACACTTGTGTGCCACTTATACTTGTGCACCACACTTGCACGCTACTTATACTTATGCGCCACTTTTTGACTTGCGTGCCAACCTTTAACTTGCATGCCACTTTATTTCCTTTTTCATATTTTGATGTGATTATCTTGAAATATGACTTGCATGAAACATAAACTTGTGTGCCACATATACTTTCATGCCACACTTGCACTCCACTTTTGACTTGCGCACCACTTTCTTTCCTTTTCCAAAAAACACTTCTTTACTCCCCCTATAAGGATTTCATCTTAAGTTATCCAAACTTATGATATTTGTGAAATAGAAATCAGAAAAGCATCATCATAGTTTTTAAGGATTTTACAAAGTGAATTGATTTATACTCTTTTGACAACAAAATACAACACTCTTCCAAAAACATACTCTTCAAACTTCCTTCTCCATCCAAATTGGTCCCAACAATCTCCCCCTTTGGATTTTGTTGTCAACCAAGATTCATAAATCACTAAACTTTGTAACCTTAAGAAATGGATTACTTATCAAAAATTCTAAGCCTACATGATCTAACTCATTGTAGTAAACAATAATTATTGATAGCCAAAACCATGCTATCTAAAAATAGTGACTATGAAATTTCATGATCATATCTCCGAAGCCTTCTTCATAAAATCTTCCAAACTTCTACCTTATCATTATTCACTTCTTCAATTTTCCTAGAAAATAAAAACATTGTTTCCAACAACCAATCCAAAAAACAGTTAGAATAGTTCATACACATATATGATGGAATCACAGCTTACCCACAACTCCCCCTTTATGCATGATTTCATAAGGATAGATTTATGAAACAATTATCCCCCTTGACAACACAATATAAAGGTAAGATTAGAGAGGGTACAAACACATGTACCTCAACCTTGATGAGAAGTAGGTTTGAAACTCATGTTAAACCTCAATTTAGCAAATGGTTCCTTCGGTAATGGTTTTGTAAATATGTCAGCAACTTGTTCCGATGTAGGAACATACTCCAACTTCAATTCATTCTTCTCCACTTGATTTTTAATAAAGTGGTACTTTATGTCAATATGTTTTGAAGGAGAATGTTGTACCGTGTTCCTTGTAATATTGGTTTCACTCTTATTATCACATCCCAATAGTAAGGGTAGCTTTACTTCAACAAGTATATCTTCCAACTGAGTCTTCATCCACATTAGTCGAGTTACAGCTTGAGTAGTAGCAACATACTCAGCTTCAGCTGTGCTAAAAGTTACTAAATTCTGTTTCTTGTTATACCAACTAACACAAATTTTCCCTAGAAAGAAAACTCCACCAGATGTGGATCTTCGATCATCAACATTTCCTGCCCAATCAGCATCTAAATACCTGAATAGATCAATATTTCATGTGCCATCATACCTGATTCCAAAATTTGTTGTACCTTTGATATATCTGAGAATTATTTTTCCAGCAATCAAATGTGAATATTTAGGAGTGCTCTGAAATCTTTCACATAAAGTGACAGCATAGACGATGTCAGTTTTTGAGGCAGTCAAATACAACAGACTTCCAATTAGCTTTCAAAACTCTTTCTGATCAACTTACTTTCCTTCTCCATCTTTAGACAACTTGGTTCCCACTGAAATTGGTGTGGACAATGGTTTTGAATTTTCCATTCCAAAATTCTTCAGAAGTTCCTTAGCATACTTTTCTTGAGATAGAAATATGTGATTCTTCTTTTGTGAAATTTGTAGCCCAATAAAGTATTTCATTTCTCCCAACATGGACATCTCAAATAACTTCTTCATATCCTTATCAAATATTTCACATGATCTTTCATCATTCCTAGCAAAAATAATGTCATCGACATAAACAATAACGATCATTGAAAACTTCTGAAACTCTTTGATGTAAATATTACTAACAACTCTACCTTTCTTAAAATTCATCTTCCTCAAGAAGGTATCTAATTTAGAATACCATGCCCTAAGATCATGTTTTATCCCATACAAAACCTTCTTCAACATGCACACATAACTTTCATCCTTTCCAATGACAAATCCACAAGGTTGATCAATGTAAACATCCTATTCAATGTCACCATTCAAGAATGCGGATTTTATATCCATTTGAAAGATTTTGTAACCTCATTGTGCAGCTATAGCAAGAAATATTATGATTGTTTCCAATATAGCCACTGGATCAAAGGTCTCATTAAAATCAACACCTTCAATTTGTGAGTAACCTTTTCACACTAATATTGCCTTGTTCTTTATCACTTCACCTTCCTCATTCATCTTGTTTCAGAAAATCCATTTTGTACCAATAACATTTTTTTCATCCGTCTTGGGTATGAGTTCCCAAGTATAATTCTTTTCTATCTGATAAAGCTCTTCATTCATAGCCTAAATCCATTCTAGATGCTCAAAAGCTTCATTCACATCATTTGGCTCCACTTTTGAATACAAAGAAGTATGTGTAACAGTATTTTTTGTTCTTCTTGTTTGAATCCTCTAATGTTGATCACCAATAATGTTATGGGTCTCTACTTGCTTCCTCATCCTAGGATGAGATGTTTTAATTTCATCCTCATCACTTAAAATTGCTGAGTCTGATTCTTCTTCTTAAGTCAGATTACCACTATTGGTAGCATTATCAGAATCGTTAACAAGACTTTCCTTATCCTGTTCAACTTCTATATCAGCAAAAGTCTGCTTTTTCGTCTCAAAATTTTCAATAACTTTCACATAATAGGAATCAATGAATCTTCCTGTTTCTTTGTTGAAACATCTATATCCTCTTCCTTCTGAAGCATAGCCAAGAAAAATTACATCTTATCCTCTTTGTTCAAACGTTTCAATGTTTACACCCTTTTTCTTTATGATGCATGGACTCCCAAAAACTCTTAAGTGTTTCAAACTTATAGTTTTTTCATAAAACATTTCATATGGAGTCATATCTGAATGTGGTATATAGAAGCATCAGTTCTGAATATACACTGTAGTACCCATGGCTTGCCTCTAATAATAATGAGAGAGAAAATGTTCAAGTAACATAGTTCTCCCCATCTCAACCAGGCCTTATTCTTAATTTCAGCAACCCCATTTTGTTGAGGTGTGTATGGTGAATAGAACTCATGTTTAATTCTATGCCTCTCAAGGTAACTTTAAAAATATTCATTTGTATACTCTCTACCATTATTAGTTCTCAACTTCTTCACTGAATACTCACATTCCTTCTCTTCTTTACTCCTGAAAGTCTTAAACATTTTCAGAGCATCTAACTTATGTCCCATGTACATAACACAAGTAATGTGAGTACAGTCATCAATGAAAGTAATGAAGTATCTATCTCCATTTTTTGATTTCTTGCTCATTGGTCCACAAATATCATAATGTATAAGTTCCAAAGGTTTTTTTGAACGAATGTCAACTCTATTATGCATAGAATTTTTAATCATCCCTTTTTCACAAATAATGCAACACCAATATTCTTGATAAATCATGCATATCTCAGACATTGTCTTGCGTTGATAACTTTCACATGTTTCTCTGACACATTTTTCCCCATCTTTTATTCCATAACTGATTTTCATCCACCATGCCCATCTAACAATAGTTCTGTACTTCACCAACTTGGAACAAGTTCCCTTTAGTACGTTGGCATCTTGTAACTACCTTTCTATCATTTTCACTTTTCGAAACAAACCCATCTTTTCTGAAGATAACTTTGTTTCCCTCATCACAAAATTTTGAAACACTCAGCAGATTATGTTTCAACCCATCAACATATAACATTTTCCTATATTTCATTTTTTCTTTACCAATGATGGTTGATCCAACACCTTTGATCCTCATAGACTCATCATTTCCAAATGTACTTCCTTCTTTGAAGTCTTTCACATTCTTCAACAACTTTAAGTCTCCTGTCATATGAGAAGAACACCCACAATCAAGAATCCATGGACATTCTCCTTTTTTAGCTTTCAAGGAGGTTTCAACAACATGAGATTTTTGTTCATCCTTTTCATTATTCACCTTTAGATTCTGAGATTTGTTAAGAACCTTTTGTTGTGCTGGCAACAAAACAATACATCATTTAGAAAGATTTCCAGTTTTTTCACATCTTTCACAAATATTTTCCAATGTTTGGAACTTATTTTCAACTTTCACACCAGTCTTCTCAAATTTCTTTTGAACATCCATATTGTACTTCCCTTTTTGAGAGGATTGACTCCCCCTTAAACCTTGTCTTCCATAACTTGTGGAATAGTAGTAATGTTGTTGATTGAACCAACACATGTTTGCAATGTGTCCAAATCCACCACAATACGAGAAGTAACCATAGAATGAATATTTCCCTCTGAAACTTATATTCTAATTGGAGTTGTGAACATGGTTCTCAACAACCATCTTAATAGAACTCTGTTGACCATCAACCTTCCTGCTTTCAATTGTAACTTTCTTCTTCAGCTCAGATTTCTATTCAGTCTTATCAGTACCAGAATTATTAGAAATCTTTCTAGACTCAGGATTTTTATGTACTTCTGATTTTTCAGCATTGCTGCCTTTGGCCACATATATATTCTTTCCATCTTTATTCTTATTATAACTAGTTTTGTCTTTCCTCTCAACCTTTGAAGGTAACTTTTTTGGATCCTTCTTTGGTTCATTTTTACTAGAACTTTCACCAACTTTCGAGATATATTTTTTGAAACTGATTTTTATTTCTTTAGCTTTAGAAAGTTTCTTTTGGACAAGTTCCAACTCTTCTTCTTTTGCCTTCAACTTTGATTCAAGATGATCATTACGATTCTTTTCATTATCAATAGAATTCTTCAGCTCATAAATCACTTTTTTCATCTTGATTTTCTCATTAGGAAAACCTTCTTGATTGTTTAATGTGTAATTTTCATTTATCAACTTCTTGTTTTCCTTCTCAAGCCTTCTAATCTTCCTCAAACATTCTTTCAACTCTTCTTTCAGATAAAATTCAAGTTCAGTTTCTTCTTCTTCAGAACAGTGGCTCCCGTAATCTTCATTATTCACTACTACAATAAAGGTATTCTCTTTATTTTTTTAGCAAATGATTTCTCAGATTCATCTTCACTATATTCTTTATATTCATCTTTAGATAAAAAGCTTCTTTTTTTATTTGAAGAACTTTTTATCTTTCCCCTTTGAAAAATATTTATCTTTTTCATATTGTTTCTTCCACAACCTTATTGTCATTATTTCATCATCATCATTGTCTTCTTATTTATTCTTTTGGGGACAGTTAGCCGCAAAGTGACCAACGGCTCCACACTCAAAAAAAATTCAAGGGAAGCTTACCATTTTATTTCCCTGTACCACTTTTCACATTTTTAGAAAACAAGGATAAAATTTCATCAAAACTTTTACATAACTCATCTTCATAATTGGATCCACCGGCATCATCTTCAATAAGAGTATTCTTTGACTTCTCTCTCTTTGCATCCTTGAATGACATTTCTTGATCAGATTTTGTTTTTCTCTTAATAGTTTTTTCCCTTCTCATTTCATAAGTAATGAAAGTGCTATGAAAATCATCCAGAGATAATGTTTCAGGGTCTCTATCTTCTAATGAAGACACTTTAGCATCAAACTTATCAGGCGGAATTCTCAAGATATTTTCAACAACTATAGAATCTTCCAACATTTCACCAAGACATATGATTGTACTGACAATGTCATTTATCCTAGTAAAGAAGTCCCAAACATATTCAGATCCTCCCATTTTCAAGTCTTCATACTTCACCCTTCAAGTTTTTAGTTTTTCCTTCTTCACTTTTGTATTTCCTTCATAGATTTTCTTCAACTTATCCAAGATTCCTTTAGTTGTAGCAACACCTTCCAATATTAAAAACTCACTCTCAGAAATAGATGAGAGTAATTTATTTTCATCTCTTCCATCATTCTCAAGATTCTTCTTATCAGTAGGTGTACGAGGAATATTGTCATTAATTGGAGGAAATCCATCAGTTGTAGTTTCAAGAACTTCATACCCAAGATACATAAGATAATACATCATTCTATCTTTCCAGATATGATAATTCTTTCCATAAAATATCATAATCCCCTTACTGTTCATGCAATTCAAATTTTCCATCACAGCTACTCTTCAAAACTTCAGCAAAGAACAAACGAAGGGAATCTACCCTCTGATACCAATTGAAGTTCCCAGTCAGGATCCAAGTATCACTGAGAGGGGGAGGGGGTGAATTAGTGATATATTTTTCTTTTTATGTTTCCTTATTTTTAAAACAACCTTCGTCTCCTATTAAATAATTTATTCCCTTCTAAACACACACAACCACAAGAACACAAGATTTACAAGGTTCACTACTCAACAAGAGTAGCTACATCCTTGGTATGGTATGGAAACAATCCAATACCACAGAATCCACTAGAAAACAATCCTTTGATGTGGAATGAAATGAGTAGGATATTCCCTTACACTCGTGTAGCACTTTGAAAACAATACAATAGTGTGTGTCCTCCCTCTTAGCACAAATAGGGTAATGTAATGATTCTGTTCTTCTTATGAACTTTCTCAAATCAGATCATTCAAAACAATTGTTCACTTTCCTACCCAGAAGCAGGTAAGAACCTCCTGGTGCAAACAGCTTGCATGCCACACCCTGCTTGCGCACCTCCCTACTTGTGTACCTCCCTATTTGTGCACCACCTGCTTGCGCACCACTCAGCTTGCGCACCTATATGCTTGCGTGCCACTAACTTTTTGCAAGCTACTATTGTGAAAATCTCACAAATTTTACGCCACCTTTGGCTTATATACATCACACTTCTTGAACACACCTCCCTACTTGCGCACCTCTTACAACTTGTGCGCCACTTCTTCTTGTGCACCACCCAGCTTGTGCTCCTTATAAATAACTCCTTACTTGTGCGACACTTTAGCTTGTGTTCCACTTTCTACTACTTACGTGATCAGAGCTCAAATTTTCTCTTAAGTGTTGATCATAGAAAAATGAGGAGGGTAGTCGTTTATTTATTGGAATTTTGGTGACATGCGCACCACATACACATGCGCATCGTTCCTAATTGCACGTCGCTTCATCACTTGCGCGCCACTCCCTCACTTGTGTGTCATTCCATCACTAGCGCGACAATTTCTTTCCTTTGTCATATTTTGATATGATGATGTTGAAATATGACTTGCGTGTAACATACACTGCATGCCACTTATACTTGTGCACCACTTATACTTGTGCGCCACTTTTTGACTTGTACACCACTTTTTGACTTGCGTCCCAATCTTTAACTTGTGTGCCACTTTATTTCCTTTGTCATATTTTGATGTGATTATCTTGAAATAGTACTTGTGTGCATCATACACTTGCGTACCACATATACTTGCGCACCACACTTGTGCGCCACTTTCTTTCCTTTTCCAGAAAACACTTATTTACTCCCCCTATAAGGATTTCATCTTAAGTTCTCCAAACTTATGATATTTGTGAAATACAAATCAGAAAAGCATAGTCATAGTTTTCAAGTCTTTAACAAAGTAAATTGATTTATACTCTTTTGACAACAAAAGATAACACTCTGAAAAAAGCATACTCTTCAAACTTCCTTCTCCATCCAACTTGGTCCCAACAGGTTCAATATAATATAGGTAGTAAGTCCATTATTCACATTTGATCTTTCCATGGGAAGGAATGATAGTAGGGAAATGGATGCCCACTACAAATCAATAGTGAGATTCTGATGATATGTAGTTATGGATTATCATAATAGAAATGATGATCTTTGTGGATGCTATTAATCTATATTAATATTTTTTGGATCAAATATGATTTTTTTAAGTGAGACCTAGATCCTCTAGTAGCACCATAAAAAATAATCTACCTAATAAAATAGAATTAAAATTTGAAGAATCACATCTCACATATCTTTCTATACAAGATGGGTATAGAACAACTTCTTCCACCCTATTCTGAGTTTCTTAACTGATTCTATATATCTCATGCTTGTAGAAGTGTTGATGGACCAGCATGGATAAGGAAAATCCTATCCCACCATCAATCATATAATATAGTACAATATATTTATAGTTCCATCATTATTTTATACACATATTTATGTGTATTTCTAGTAGATGACCTTGTTCATCTGAGACCAAATTCTATTGACTAAGTAAAAGATAGACCATTGTAAGATAACAGAGGTAGAAAAATAAAAAAACTCCATAGACAGTTGTTAACCTAATAGCATGATGGGAATAGATATTACCATAGGTTGGTTCCAGATAAAGATATTAAATCATCTGACAGAATAGAACTTAAAATCTAGTAGAGGTTCCCTCCCACCCGAATGGTCTCTAGCATGTCGCCATTCGAGAAAGTGAGGCCTTAGTAGTGGAAAAACAAAGCATAGTTATCATTTTAGTAAGGTTTTGGTTAATAAGAAACCTATTTATTATTTATATTGATAGCAATAAGAATAATATCAGTCTTTACCCCCTTACTACTAGTTTAGTATTTTAGACTCCACCTACTTCCATAAGCAGTCATGGATACCAAGCTCACTCTTTCAGACGTTGATGAACTACTTATTAACCAAAAGTTCAGCTATCCCTTCCTATTATGGAAATCCATTTTTACTATCTACTCTAATTGTTCTTGATTCCTTTTAAGTACTTTTACAGTCACCTTATTGAATGGGTGATCTCTATTCTGTTTATCAATGAATAAGGGAGTCTGGAAGGAGATAAAAAATCATATGAATGAAAATAATTCATTAAAGATCAAAGGGTTTATTACTATGTCTCTTCTATACTTGGTTTTAGTTGTGAACTATTTATAAATCAAAAAAGTAATCTCTATAATTCATTAATTTCTTTGGGGTATGCATCGATAAGGTAATGTGTCCTTAGTTTTTACTTCATAGTTGGGACCAATGGTATCACTTATGGTTTCCATGACTGAATAGTGGTCAAAATTCATAGTTTCACAAAGAACCATAGAACCAATCCTACAATATGGTTGCAGATAGCTGAAGCACCAACTAAGAGAGGTTAGAGACTGAAATAGATTTGCAGTTGGGGATGGTTTGTGAGTAGGATAAGAATTACAGTTAGTAATTCTTGGACTAGAGTGTGTGTTTATTTTAAAAGGACTATGAACAATGGGAGGTGTAAGGACTTAATTATAGAGTTATGATACCAATTCCATCGTAGTAATTCAAAGTCCTGTCTATGGTATTGACCGATTCATCTCAAACCATAGTATTTGTCAAGAGTGAGTATTTTAGGGTCAGCCATAGGGACTCCATCCAAGGTAACCCAATAGGGTAAATAATCCAATACTCATCTGAGATAGAGTTTGAAAGATAAAATCTAGTAGTAGGTTGGAGATCCTCTAAGCATACAATACAACGTGTCGCCCCTGTAATGGATATTAAAATAGGTTTTATTAGAATCATGTGAGAGAATATATCTATCTAGACTATAAGATAATGAATAACAAAAAAATATGATAATTGAGATATTCTAGGTGAAATGAAAGGGTTATAATCCCATCCTAATGAAAAGTTCCCACCCAAAGAAAGATAAATTCTCAAGGGAAGGAATAAAAGAAAATGGATTAGATAATCCTCAGCTTGAACATAGGGGTTACTTAAATAATAGATCATTTTAAATCGATGAATCAAGTTTAGTAGTAGAGAAATATATAATTACTACCAAACATTCAACATAAATAAGGATTCCCCCAAATAGACTAATGAATTTTCAATCATAGTTATTGAAGTAAGATTCGAGCTAGAGCCCTTTATTTTTTTTATATCTTATTTATCATCATCTAATTAGGAGGTGATATTTCATATGGTATGGTGTTGTAAGGGGTAGTTAAGTGGGAAATATGGAATGGTTTTAGGGGAATCATGGGGAAGATTGTTCTTTGGATTTTTTTATGGAATTAGAAGAACTGGGTAAATTGGTAGGAAATCACAACAAAACCAAATCAACTACAATGGAATGATGGATTTTCTTGATAAACCAAAAGGATATTGGATCTTTTTATTTCCTATTTCATGCACTTTTGATACTAATTGTAATATTATTTTAAATTTTTATTTATATGGGATTATTAACCCTAGGAAATTAATTGTTAGGAAGGAACCATCAACTGTATTTTTTTCTTATAGTGCATGCTATAGTCATGATCTTTCTCATGGTGATGTCAGATATGAAAGGTGGTTTTGGAAATTGTATTGTTTTAATTCTGATTGAGTCCCCCAAAATGTACTTTACATGATTAAATAATAAATCAGTCGAGTTTTTTCTTCCTTGTTTTTTCTTTTATTATTCCCAATAGTAGTAGAATAGGGTAGCGATTCTAGTTGGACATTCTATCTACCCTTTTTTGGGATCACTAACCATTAAATAGGCATGGTTTATTTAGTAATTTCTAGATTCTTTCTTAGTGGTTTATCTTCTATTTTACGTGTGATAAATTTTATTTCAATGATATAGAACATTTATGGACCTGTAATGATGATTCATAGATCACCCCTCTTTGTGTGGTAAATTCCAGTGACTGCATGCCCGATAGTGTTGGATTTTCCCATACTAGATGGGTGACTCACAAGGTTATTAACAAATCAAAACTTAAATTCTATATTTTTTGATACATATGGTGGTAGAGATTCCATTTTATACCAATATATCTTTCGATTCTTTGGTTTGAAATGGACCTTTTCAGATTTGAAGAACCATTGTGGTGTTTTGTTTTAATAAAGTTTTGTATTTGTTGACAACTAACTTTCTTTGTAAAAGAATGCTTTTGTTATTCAAGAATTGGACCCATTCCATCATAAAGATATTTTGTAAGAAAGTCAAATTTTTTTGAAATAATTGGATCCATATATATTGGATTTAGATCCATCTTAATGGAGATTCATTGGACTCGATGATTTTTAGAAAGCTAGATGATGTTGTTTGAATATGTTGTAATGTTTCTGAATAGTTTTGAAATATTATTGTGAAGTTAGGAGTTAGAAAGTTTTCATACTTTCTAAATAAAATAATACGATGCTTTTATGATAAAAAAGATCTCAATAATCATGAAAACTCTCATGATAAAATATTTTGAAGAAATGGTGGAGAGGGTTAAAGAATTTCTAAGTTGTAGTATGGGGATTCCATCATAATGGTAATTTCATCATAATGGTAATTCCATCGTAATGATTATTCCATCATTATGAGGATTCCATAAGACTGATCTGAGAAGGAAATAGAATTCATAATGAGCTGATAATTAAATAGAAATCGTAAAGATCTAAGAAGGAAACATAATTCATAATCACTGAGAATAATACAGAATTCATAGTCACTAAGAAGGATATAGAATTCATAATCACTAAGAATAAAATAGAATTCATAATAACTAATAAGGATACAAAATTCATAATCACTAAGAATGATATAGAATTTTTAATCACTAAGAAGGAAACAAAATTCATAATCACGGAGAAGGAAGTAGAATTCCTAATTAATGAGAAGGAAACAAAATTCATAATGATCAAAGAGGGAAATAGTTTCATAATGATATGATAAGGAAACATATTTGTAATGATATTATTATAAATAAGACTCAAAAAAATCTATAAGTTTTATGAAGAGTTTAAGAGATCAAACATGAACATCAATTTTTCATAAATCTTGAAGAAATCTAAGGTGGATTAAAGAAGTCAAAGTTGAAGTTTAAATTTGTGATATTTTCAAATTTATTGAAATTTGAGGAAGTGGGGAAAGTTTTCAAGTTTCCTATTTTTTTTCTAAGTCACCTGTAAATACTTTCTTAGATAATTAATTCATTTGTGATTTTTCACACAAACAGAAAAGGCTAAGTGCTAAAGAAATCAAGTGAAAGTCATTTCTAGCTAGAGATCTCAAGAGGAGCATCAAACATCTGAATGGGTTTTTACCAGTTTTAGAATTTAGTTAGAGTTTGAGTTTTTTAGATTGGGAATGGGTTCATCGTTTTGGGTCCATAATATTGAGAGAATCATATCAAGACTCATTGTATTGAGGAAATCAGATCTAGACTAATCATATTGAGAGAATTAGATCTAAACACATCGTATTGATAGAATAAAATCTAGACTTTTTGTATTAAGAAAATAAAATCCAAAATCATCATACAAATAGAATCAGATCCACACTCATCATATTGAGAAAATCATATCCATCCAAATCATAATAAGGATTAAAACTGATCAATTGTGTGTTGTCTTCAAGAAAATCTTCATTATTTTATATGGATCAATTTTTTTATAATAAAACACTATAAAAATATGGGATTCAGTATAATCTTTTGGATTAGGAGATATAAGGTGTCTGGCAGGAGTTGGTACAAGTTTTATTCACTTCTTTATAATAGTGGATTTCTATAGACCCATAAGAGTGACTGTAGAAAGGATATAAGTTCTCACATTGAGGTCGAACCTTATAAATATTGTGTGATTTACTTTATTTCCTACTTTTTCAAGCATTATTATTTACTAAAAGTTTATAAGGAAATAAATTTTAATAGGTTACAGGGGTTAAGTTTTTAAAAAAATTAAACTTATAAAAAGTGAACAACTAATTTGACCCCCACCCCTTATTAGTTGTTATTTCATCCATTGAAACATCAATTAGTATCAGAGTAAATGTTTCATTATTTAATCCTTATCATAGATAATATCAATTATTTCAATAATAAAGGAATAAATACATTTGATGGAAAAATTATTATGGATGAAAAAATATGATGATTATTTATCTTTTATCTCTTAGCATGGAAGTTATTGATGTTGGTTCTATTGGTTTTCCACCTATTAATAAAGATGTTCCTATGATTTTTTTTTGATAATATAAACATAAAAGTTGATGGAAAGGCTAGAAATTAAATCCTTATGTCATTATTTGTTATTATTTATCAAAAGGTGGTGGGTCTCAACACTTCAAAAAGTTTGTCGGAAAAGCTAAAAAGTGTTTTTGAAGTGAATACTGAAGTTAAGGAACAAAATATACAAATATGGTATCGTAATTATAAGACATCATAATGAGTGATAAAGAGAATACTGATGAATACTTCACCAAATTAAATTAAATTGTTTGCAACATCAGAGGATTCAAATATGTATTGGAATATTCTACTATTGTGAAGAAACTTATGATAAATTTTCTAAATATATTTGATTATAAAATTTATTCTTTATAAGATAAGGATGATTTCTCTCTTGATGAATTGAATAAATTTCTTGTGTATTTTTAAATGAGGAAAAACATATTTAAAAATAATATGAAAGATTGTATGGATTTTTAATCTATAAGAAATATGAAATTTCAAGTTGTTGAATATTTTTATCCTTGTGAGTCCTAAGATAAAGAGTATGATGAGTTGAATGAAAAAAATCTTGTATCTTATATCCAAGAACTATGGAAGAGTAAGAGGAAAATATGGGGGTAAACTTCCTCTCAAATGTTTTGAGTGTGGTGGAATCAGACAATTTTCTATGAATTTCCCCAAGAAGATAGTTGGATAATATCAAGGTGATTTCGATAAAAACCATTGATGGAATAAGTGGAACAAAAATGATAAAGAAGAAAAGTATTCCAAAAAATACAAGAAGAATTTTACTGGAAACAGAAGAAGTATGTTGAGTAATAAAGTTGAATTAGACTCAACTGAAAACAATTTTTATAAAGATGAATGTTCGTAAAAGTTTAGAACCTTCATTGAAAAAGTTGAGAAAACAAAATAGTCCTCATATAGTTAAAAATGTGGTGAAGAATCTTATAGTGATTATTAACTCAAAAGATAACTTGTTGAATGTCTTGAAAAAAAACAAAACACTTAAGAAATAAATTAGAGTTATGAAGAAATATTATGAATAATTTGTTGATGGAAGAAAATATTTCATCAAGCAGGAGGAAGAATACATCGAAGAGATTTTAAGTTACAAACTTAGAAATTATGAATACGAAAAGATGATTGAATATCTTAGTAAGAAGATGTAAGATATGAAAGAATAATTTAACAAGTTTCAATCAAAAACTTCTTGAGTCTTAAAGTACCTTGAGGAATATTAATGAGAAATTCAAAAGAGATTCATAAGTAAAAGTTAATACTTCTAAATATACTGAGAAGGATCTATATGAGAATATGGTGACATATTATCTTACCAAAAATAATGTTTCATCTAATTATTTTAACATTTCAGGTTCCAAAAAAAGTATAAGGAAACCTTGGGTGGAGGAAGGATGTGAAAAACCTATCAAATCTATAAAACTAGATAACTAAATAAAATTAAAATATGGTTCACATCCTAAGTATTTTAGATCTAAAAGAATTTACCAACCTCAACAAAGTTTCAATAGAGAAAGATCTCATTTCAATAGAAAACCAAGATTTGATGGTTATTGTTGGTGTTAGTGAATCTATAGGCATAGAGATTATATTTTTTGGTACAACTTATCCTTACTAGGAATAAGGTTTTAGAAAATTGGAAGAAATAGTGAAAGTAGAATGAGAAACTTTCCTAGTATACAAAAAGTTGATAAATAATCTCTTTGGATGTTAGAAAATTTCCAACAAAAAATAAATTTGAATGTTTGGAAGAAGTTTGTGGAAGATGTGGTCAGGCTGGTCATCATACCAAATGATGTATGAAACTCCTTAGAATACAAGTTTATAATGATAGAAAAGAAAATAAATATGAAAAGAATAAAGTCGAGGAAAGAGCTTTTACTGTTGAGATAGATTTTAAAGCAACTAAAAGGAACAAACCATGGATACTTGATAGTGGTTGTTCTTCACATATGACAAGTGATATAAAAATCTTGAAACATGTTGAAATTCATGATGGAGGATAAGTTACCTTTGGTGTTAGTTACTTGAATATTATAGGAATCATAATGGATGAGATTGAAGAAGAAAAGTTGAAATCTAAGGATGTTTTATTTGTCGATGGGATAAAACATAACTTACTTACTATAATTCAATTTTGTGATGATGGTAAAGATTTTTTTTTATAATATATTTTTCTATCATAATAAATGTACAAGATGGAAAAGTTATTATAAAATGAGAAAGAACCAATTTGAATCACTTTCAAATAGGATAATTCAACAACTCATGTTACTTGAGTGATAAAGATGAAAACAAATTGTGGCACTGAATACTTATCCACTTTAGGAAGAAAAAAATGAATAAAATTTCTAAATTTAATGATTTCTAGAATTTTCCAAATTGAAAAAAAGAGATAAAGTTGTTTTTATTACTTTCTAGAAATAAAATATGATTAAAAAAAGTCATAAAATATTTGAGATTCAATCTACCAGAACACTTAAGCTTATTCATTCTAATTTACATGGGTTGATGAGACATCAATATACAAAAGAAGATTTATACTTTATCAATTTTGTTGATTATTTTACTCAGATGAAAAAAATCATTTTTATGAAGAAAACGTAAGTGGCTATTGAAATGTTCAAATTATTTAGAAATGATGTTGAGAAAGAAATGGGGGTTTCCATAAAAAAATTGATAACATATAATGGTATCGAATTCTCACTAAAAACTTTTGAAACTTATCTAAGAGATAATGGTACCAAAAATCAGTATAGTTCTCCCTATACTCTATAAAAATAAATTAGTAGAAAGAAATAATATAATCATAGTGGAAATGGGAAGAATTGTGTTATAAGAATAAAAAATTTCAATGTTCTTTTAGAGAGAATCTATTAGTACTACTATACATGTTCAAAATATATTTTTATTAAGACTAGAAACCAACAAGATTCCATATGAAATGTGGTATAAAAATATTTCATTGAAATGCTTAAAAGTTTTTGGAAGTCCATGTTTGCTCAAAATCAAAATTTTATATTTGGGAAAGTTTGATGAGAAAGATGAGGAAGAACTTTTATGGGTTATTCACCAAATGGAAGAAGTTACAAATGTTGGAAAAAATATTTAAAAAAGTTTATGGACTCATATGATGTGAAAGTAATTTAAAATGAAAATTCCTTATCAAAAGTTGTTAAGAATGCTGAGAAGGATAAACTTTAGATTTCTAATAGTAGTGAAAGTAAGTCAAAATATCCTTATCATGATTTAGAAAATTCATGTGATGAGGAAAGTTCAATTGGGAAAGAAATGTTGAAATTTCCTACATTAAAAAAACATGTTGAATCCAAAAACAATATTGGAAATCATAAGGCACCAGTTCAGACAAGAATAATGTTGAGATTAGATAATTAGACTTCACTTATCTCAAAAGTTGAACCAAAATCGGTTTTAGAAGATATTAAACACAAATAATGGGTGGATTCTATGAATAAATAATTTGATTAGATTGAGAAGAATTAAACATGGGAACTTGTTTCACAGCCAGAAAATAAAAATGTTATTGGAACCAAGTGGGTTTATAGAAAAAATTTAAATGAACATGGATAATTTTCAAGAAATAAAGACACACTTGTTTGTAAATCCTATGCATAAGTGGAAAGAGCGGATTTTGAAGAAACTTTTCCCCAATTGAAAGATTAGAAATAATTAGAGTGTTTCTTTCATTTGTTTCACATCTGAATCACAAATTTTATTAGATAGATGTAAAATTAGATATCTTAAACGGTGAGATTGAGGAAGAATTTTACATTGAAAAACCTTATGGATATCTACTTGATAAGGATGAAAACAAAGTTTGTAAATTGAATAAAGCATTGTATGGGCTGAAACAATCTTCATGTTCTCGTTATTCTAAATGTGAAAATTGTTTGAAACTTTTGAACTTTTCGAAATTAAAATTTGATAGCAAATTATATGTGAAATATTTTGACTCCAAAACTCTAATTGTAATTATTTGTGTGGATGATATAATTTTTATGGGGATAAATAAAAAGTTTGTGAATACTTTTATGAGGAAATAAAGAATAATTTTGAAATGTTAATGTTGGGAGAAATAACTTTCTTATTTGGCTTACAATCTCAACAAAAGAGAAACTAAATTTTCCTATCTCAAGAAAAGTATGTCAGGGAATTGTTACAAAAATTTGGCAAGGAAGAATATAAATATGTTTCTACTACTATTTTAGTGGGGATGAAGATGAGTAAATATGATTCCCAAAAAGGTGTGAATTAGAAAGACTTTTAGAAGCTGGTTGGAAATCTTCTTTACATTACAGAATCAAGGCCTGATATTGTTTATGTTGTGACTTTGTGAGCTAGAAATCAAAGTCATCTAAAAGAATAACATATGTTGGAAGTAAAGAGAATTCTGGGATATGTCAAAGGAATAAATTCACATGGGTTGTTATATAAAAGAGATATTGAGATGAAGCTTCATGGTTATACTGATGGTAATTGGGCTAGAGATTGTAATGATAGAAAATCAACCTATGAATGAACATTTTTCTTGGGTGAATGTTGTGTGAGTTAGAATAGTAAGAAACAAAGTTTGGTAACATTAAGTGTAGCTGAATAAGAATATGTTGCAGCTACTCAGGGTTGTACTCAAATGTTATGGATGAAATTTTAGTTGGAATATATGATAGTAAAAGTTTCTAAATAATTAAATATACATTGTGATAATCAGAGTGCAATTGATGTTTCTAAAAATCTTTTCCAACATTTAATATAAAGACACATTGATGTAATATTTCACTTCATAAAATAGAAATTCGATGCTGGAGATTTTTTACTTGAATACATTTCAAAAAAGTATCGGATTGCTGATATATTTAAAAAGAAATTATGAAAGAAAGGATTTTATAATTGAGGTTGAAAAATCATGTTCATCCTCTTCCAATGACTTCCTAAACATCATAAAGAAGGACCCCCATAGTGCTTTGGATTATGTTGACAAAGGGGGAGAGAAAGTAATAACTTTTTAGTTTATAAGAATTTATTTACTTAACTTTATTAAATGAAACAAAAGTTATATTTATCATAAAATGGGGAGATAAAAATAAAGGGAGGGGGATTTTATCTTTACATGGCTGCAAAAAAAATCCAGTAAGGGTTGTAATTCCTTCAAAAATATTACTTTATCCAGTAGTGTGGTGTCATGACACTATCTTTTTGTGAAAGTCTATTTTTTTTATAAAACTCAAAAAAACATGACTTAATTACAAAATTTGAGTTGTGAAAAAATTATGATATTTGGAAAAGTTGTTCATGAGGGTTTTCAACAAATCCAAATGGGGAGATTGAAGAACATTTGTGGTGTTTTTTAAAAAGGTTTTGTATTTTTTGAAAACTAACATTATTTTTAAAAGAATTTTGTTGTTATTAAGGAATTGGACCTAGTCCATCATAATGAGATTTTGTAAGAAAGTCAAAAGTTGCTAAAAATAAGATCCATCTGCATTGGATTCAGATCAATCATAATGGATATTTATCAGACTTAGATATTGTTATAAATTTATATGTTTCTATTTTAAGATATCGTATTGTGGATGAAGAGTTTTGAAATAAGATTGTGAAGTCAAGAGTTAGAATGTTTTCAAACTTTCTAAACAAAATCATACAATGCTTTGCGGATAAAAAAATCTCTCACAAATCATGAAAACTCTAATGATAAAATATTTTGAATAAATGGTGGAGTGGTTTGAAGATTTTTATAGTTTCAGTATGGAGATTCCATTGTAATATGAATTCCATCATAATTGGATTTCCATCATAATGAGAATTCTATTGTTATGAGGATTCCATTAGACTAAGTTGAGAAGGAAAAAAATCTATAATGAGACAAGAAAGAAATAGAAATCATAATGATTAGAGAAGGAAACACAATTAGTAATCACTGAGAAGGATATAGAATTCGTAATCACTGAGAAGGATACAAAATTCGTAATCACTAATAAGGAAACAAAATTCATAATCACTGAGAAGAATATGGAATTCATAATCATTGAGAAGGATACAAAATTTGTAATCACTGAGAAGGAAACAGAATTCATAATCACTGAGATGGAAATATAATTAATAATCACTTAGAAGGAAACAGAAATCATAAGGAGCTGAGAAGGAATCATATTCGTAATGAGATGATAAATAAATAGATTCTTAATAAGAATATTATGAATAATACTCAGAAATAAAATTCAGTAAGTTTTATAAAGAGTTGAAGAGGTCAAACTTGAAATTTAATTTTTCATAAATCTCATAGATATTTAAGGATGATTGAAGAAGTAAAAGTTGAAGTTTAAATGTGAGATATTTTTGGAGTTTTTAAATTTGGGGAACTGGGGAGAGTTTTCAAGTTTCCTTCTTTTTTTCTGATTCACCTACAAATACTTTCTTAGATCATTCATTCATTTGTGATTTTTTACACAAGAAGAAAAGGTGGAGCGCTAAATAAATCAAGTGAAATTGATTTTCAACCCAAGATCTCATAGGGAGGATTAGACAGTTGAATGGTTGTTTACCAGTTTGATCATTTGAGAAGAGTTTGAGTTTACAGATTGATAAAGGGTTCATTGTATTGAGTCTATCGTATTAAGATAATCAGATCCAAACTCATTGTATTGAGAGAATCACATCTAGACTCATCATATTGAGATAATCACATCCAGACTCATCATATTTATAAAATCAGATCCAAACTTTTCATATTGAGAAAATCATATCTACACTTATCATATTGAGAGAATTAGATTCAGACTCATCGAAATGAGAAAATCCAATCCATCCAAATCAGACTGAGGATTCAGACTGAGCAATTATGGATCTGTTTCAACAAAGTATTTATTATTATTTTTGGCTCAATTTTTTTATAATAAAACATTGTAAACTGATGGCAGTTAGTATAATCTTTCTTATCAGAAGATAGAATGTGTCTAATAGGATTTGGCAAATATTGTATTCACTTCTTCATAATAGCATATTTCCAAAGACCCATGGGATTTCCTATGTAAAGGATGTAGGTTATCACATTAAGGCTAAACCTTTTAAATCTTGTATTCTTTACTTTCTTTCCTACTTTTGTACGCATGAGTATTTACTAAAATTTTATAAGGAAATAAATCTTAATAATTTGTAAGGGTTAAGTTTCTAAAAAGTTTTTAAACTTATAAAAAGTGAAAAACTTGTTCAACCCCCTCCCCCTTAGCTATTATTCGATGATTTGGAACTTCAAGATTCAAATCTAAATACACATTTCACTATATGTTGTGAATGTCTTCTTAATGGTAAACCTACTATGTTCATAAGTGTTTTTTTAGTAAAACCCTGATATAGTCATGGAGTATCTAATACACAATCAGCTGGTAAATAACAATATAAAATCAGTCTATTAAGAACCTCAGAGACTACATGCGCAAAAATTGACCCAAAATCCTTCAGTGAGTGGCTAGATAGAATTGTCGCTGGTGATAGAAGTATTCAAGTGAGTAAACAAGGATATACTTCTCTTGTAATTACTATGGTATACTTATATATAATATTACTATGATATATCCAACATATTCTTGTTGGAAGTATTAAAATGTGATTAGGTGCTAAATCTTATCGTTATCGACTACATCATTGACTTGGTATGATGAAACTCATGAATTGTATTAATGGTCCTGTTAAACATTCATCACAAACTACTTCCACTACGAGAAAAACCGTTTTTTGCGACGGGTTATTTGCAACGAGATTTATTCCTGTTGCAAATAGTCCGTCGAAGAGATTATTTGCGACGGGACAATCAACCCGTCGCAAATAGCCAATTATTTGCAATGGGAATAGGCACCTCGTCGCATAAACTTAGGCGCAGATTGGCGCGGTTTGCTCGCCAAACCGCGTGAAAGGGTATTGGGGATGGGTAGGCACCGCCCGTCGTAAATTCCAGGAGACGGTAAGAACGAGTTGCGACGGGGGATCCCCCGTCGCAACTTTTTCGGCCCCTGGAGGGTATTTGTGACGGGACCCATCGCAAATAGACGACGACGGTAAAAACCTATTTGCAACGGGATGTTGTCCAATCACAAATAATGTTTCGACAGTTTACTTTTTGCGACGGGGTCTGCCACAAATAACCTTTTAGCCGCCGACCATAATTAATGCGGTCGAAGGTATTCGCGATGGGTCTCGTCACAAAAAATACTATTTGCGACGGGAATCTCGTCGCAAATAATCTCGTCGCAACTAATCTAACCTATATATACCCTCCATCCGTTTTTTCTTCCCTCCTCCTAAATTCCTCATTCCTCAGCTTCTCCAAACTATAATTTTAGAGTGGAAGTTTTTAAAAGAGTTAGCTTTTTTTTTACGAATAAGTTGTGAAGTCGTCTACTATTATAAGAGATCAAGTTTAAAGGTATTTATGTTTTATCTAATTTAGTATTTATTTCATTTCTTTATATTCATTTTAATTATTGTTGATTAGTTCTAATTAAGTTAGATTTAAATTGTTTTGTCATCAGTATTTATTTGTAATAATATAATTAAATTATTAGTATTAATTCTTATTAATTAGTAATAATTAATAATTATTAATGATAATTAGTAATGTATATAAATAATTAGCGGTAATTAGTAATTAGGAGCTAAATTTTGCAGTAATTAATAGTAATTAATACTAATTAGTAATAATTAGAAAAAAAATAGTAATAATTAGAAAAAAAATAGTAATAAATATTTACAATTGGTGATAAATAGTATTAATTAGTAATAAATATTAATAATTAGAAATAAATACTAATAAATACTAATAAATACTAATAAATAGTAACAAATACTAATAAATAGTAACAAATACTAATAAATAGTAATAAATAGTAATAAATACTAATAAATATTAATAATTAGTCATAAATACTAATAATTAGTAATAAATACTAATAAATAGTAATAAATACTAATAAATAGTAATAAATACTAATAAGTAGTAATAAATAGTAATAAATAGTAATAAATACTAATAAATGGTAATAAATAGTAACAAATAGTAATAATTAGTAATAATTCGTAATAAATAGTAATAATTAGTTATAATTAGTTAGAATCAGTAATAAATAGTAATAAATAGTAATAAATAATAATAATTAGTAATAAATAGCAATAAATAGTAATAAATAGCAATAAATAGTAATACATAGTAATAATTAGTAATAATTAGTAATAAATAATAATAATTAGTAATAATTAGTAATTAATAGTAATAATTAATAATAATTAGTAATAATTAGTAATAATTAGTAATAATTAGTAATAAATAGTAATGAATAGTAATAAATTGTAATAAATAGTAATAAATATGAATAATTAGTAATAATTAGTAATAAATAGGAATAATTAGCAATAATTAGCAATAATTTGCAGTAATTAGCAATAATTAGCAATAAATAGGAATAATTAGCAATAAATTTAAATAAATAGCAATAATTAGCTGTAATTAGCAATAATTGGGATTAATTAGGATTAATTAGGATTAATTAGGATTAATTAGGATTAATTGGGATTAATTGGGATTAATTAGTATTAATTAAGATTAATTAGGAATAATTAGGAATAATTAGGAATAATTAGGATTAATTAGGATTAATTAGGATTAATTTGGATTAATTTGGATTAATTTGGATTAATTAGGAATAATTAGGAATAATTAGAAATAATTAGGATTAATTAGGATTAATTATGATTGATTATGATTAATTAGGAATGATTAGGAATAATTAGGAATAATTAGGAATAATTAGGTACAATTAGGAATAATTAAGAATAATTAGTAATAATTAGTAATAATTAGTAATAATTAGTGATAATTAGTGATAATTAGTAATCATTAGTAATCATTAGTAATAATTAGTAATAAAATCAATTGTAATAAATTTTAATAACTTGGTATAATTTACAATGGATTGGCGGTACTCCTTTTTCTCGATGACCCTTCTCCTTTCAACTCTCATCAACTCAAAACATTATAAAAAGTATGCTTATACCTATGCATATCAAATCTCGTATGCACGAGTTTGAATATGCATTTGTAGAACAATATTTTTCATCATGTATTCAGGTAGTGACAGTTTCAAGAAGATGATTCATCGATGAAAAGGGGGCTCTTTTGTCCGACGGCCCATTTACTTCCATCTTTCTCACACTGAAATCATGATGAAGAATCTGCTCCGAGCTACGTTTATACATTCTCGTAAGCAAGATAAAGAATATGCGTACCTCCGAGCAGATTATTCATAGTGATTTCAGTGTGAGAAAGTTGCAAGTAAATGTGCAGTCGGACAAAAGAGTATCCGTCAATCCACTGGAAATTGTGTCATCCGTAATTAATGGAAATTATTAAGAAGTAGTTGTAATTATTTATCTTCTTTTTTAGATTGTGTTTTTCTAATTTCAAATTATTCAAGAAAAGTAATGATTTTATATTTTGTTGAAAAATATGGAATAAGGAAGTCGACAATAGTCATTATTAGATTATCACGCTTAGATAAATCAGCACAAACATCCAAACGGTTCTGGTTTAAATCCTGTATATATTGAGGGTGTTAAGCTTTCTTATCATTTGCATCATCAAAACCAGAATTTGTTTCAGAAGGCACAATTAAGTGTCCTTATAAAAAAATGTGCTCTGAGAACATTTGACACATTTGACAAGGTTGGGGGACATCTCTTGCGGTTTGGTTTTCAACCAGATTATATTTTTCAATATCAACATGGTGAACATAGTTCTAAAGAAGATACTAATAACTTGATTCTGAATCCATCACGGTTTAAAAATTTAGAACATGATGTTTCTGGTCCATCTATTCTACAAACTGAAACATAGGATGATATTGATTTAACTCCTGAGTTGGCACCATCCATATTTTATGAATTGTTGAGGTCTGTTGGGGATGAATTATGTCCTGGTTGCAAGATAAGAAAATTAGAAGCGGTTATAAAATTTATGGCTATTAAATCAGGTAATGAAATGTCAAAAAACTATTTTGATTAGATATTTTATTTGGTTAAAACATTTTTATCTAAAGGAAATGTGTTTCCTGCAAATTACTATGAGATCAAGACGCTGGTTCGTAATCTGGACCTTAGTTATCGAAATATTCATGCATTTTCAAATGATTGAATCTTATATTCCGGTAAAAATGAGTCGTTGGATAGTTATCCCACATGTGGACAATCTAAGTATAAAGAAGCTCAACCAGGGAAGTCTATATTGATTCCTATAAAACAGTTGAGATATTTCCCCCTTACAGCCAGGTTTTAGTGTTTATTTATGTCTCAGAACACAGTGTCAATAATGTCATGGCACAAAACCAAGATTTAAACTGATAAAATCTTGAATCATCCATCTGATGGTGATTCATGGAAACATTTTGACTGACTGCATCCGTCTTTTTCTTTAGAAGCCCGAAACGTGTGATTGGGTCTTTTTACTGACAGTTTCTATCCATTTGGTTCTTATGGTAGTCAATATTCATGTTGGCTTGTCTTTATAAATTCATACAATTTACCTCCATGGATGTTGATAAAGGATCCTTATATCTTTTTGTCTTTATTAATCCCAGGACATATGAAAAATAATATTGATGTTTATTTGAAACCATTGATTAATGAGTTGAATTCATTGTGCAGTAATGGTTTAAGTACAAATGATGTTGCTGCAAAACAAAATTTCATACTCAAAGTTGCATTGATGTGGACAATTAGTGACTTATAAACATATGTCATGTTATCTGGCTAGAGTATACATGGTCCAAAATCATGTCCTTACTGTATGAAAGTCAACAAATCCTTTATGCTCGTCAATGGAAAAAAACCTTGCTATTTTTACTTTCAACGTAGATTTCTTCCAACTGATCATACCTTTTAGAGGAACAAATCTAATTTTAGAAAAGGCACAATTGAAATGGATGAACCTCCAAAAATGATATCAGGTACAGAGTTAAAATCGGATGTATTTTCATTACCTCCCATCACATTTGGGCCAATATTAAACCAATAGAAAATTCATGTCTTTGGGAAAGAATATAATTCGGATAAAATGGAGCATTTTTTGGGATCTTACATATTAGTCTAGTTTGTTGGTCTGCCACAAGTTGGATGTCATGCATATTGAGAAGAAATGTTTTGATAATTTATTTCATACAGTTTTGGATACACCAGGTAAGACTGAAGATAATGTAAAGGCACGATTAGATCTTTCCCAAATTTGCAGATGACCGGAACTTGAACTATTTCAAAATGTCAGATAACAGAGGTTAAGGAAGGCAAAAGTAGCTTATACACTATCCAAAGAGAGTCGCTTATTATTTTGTCAGTGGATTATAGATTTGAGGCTTCCAAATGGCTATGCTTTAAATTTGGGAACATGTGTTAATAATGGTAATATTACCGGATTAAAAAGTCATGATTGTCATGTTATAATGGAAAGACTTATACCGATTAGATTCAAAGGTTTTTTGAATTCTATGATTTGGGATTTTATAATAGAAATATCATATTTTTTTCGAGACATTTGTGCAGAGACAACAGACTATGATGCACTAAGTAAACTAGAAAAATATGTAGTTTTCATTATATGTAAACTGGAAAAAATATTCTTGCCAGCATTCTTTGACTCAATGGAACATATGATATTACATTTTCCACATGAATCTAAATGTGGAGGTCCAGTATAGTTTCGATGGATGTACCCATTCAAGATATGCATACAGAAATTGAAGAAAAAAGTACGTAACAAAGCATCAGTTGAAGGCTCAATTGCTGAAGATTATTTTCAAGAGGAAAATTATTTTTTTTCTTCTCTCATTATTTTGAATCTAAATATCCCTAAAAACACAACCACATGGGACGGAACATGGGGAATGATGATGATGAAATGGAAAATCAATTATCAATTTTTAATCAGCTAGAGCTTGGCATTGATGGAGTTCATGAATGATGGATTTCAGATGATGAACATTACAGAGCTCATACATATGTTCTTCTTAACTGTGAACAAATGACATCATTTTTACTGGGAGTGCTTCTATAACTTATTCTATAATTTATGTTACAATAAGAAAACTTATTTTATTTTTAGGTTATATGATAATCATATCAAGAAATAGCTTCCACAAATTACAGCATCTTCTCTTGAAGAACGCCAACAAAAGAAAATCTCAATGGTTTCAAAAACTGGTAACATAAATTATTGATGGTTTAATATATCAATTCAGTTTATTATTTATTATATTTATAATTGTTTTAAAAAAAATTAGGTGTCTCAACATGCTGATAAAATTGGTAAGCAACTGTGTATATTGAGTAATCCACCATCCAAAATGGTTAAATCTTATAATACATATGTAGTGAATGGTTTTAGATTTCATACACGTGGATATGGGGAATCAAAAAAACAATGAATAGTGGAGTTTTCTTGAGAGGATCACATCATAGAGAAAATAAAGTTGACTTTTATGTCATGCTGGATGAAATTATTGAACTGTGTTATCTAGGGAAAAATTACATAACAATTTTTAAATGTCAGTGGTTAGATACTGAGATAGGATTGTGTGTTCATCCGATTCATGGAATCATCAATATTAAATATAAAAGTCTTCTTGAAGTAAATGAACCATTTTTAATGGCTCAACAGGCACCTCAAATATATTACGCTAAGTATTGTGGTACTTCAAGAGACCTGAGTGATTGGTGGAGCATAATAAAAATGAAATCTCAGGAAAATCAGTTTACTCAAACTAAATGTGGTTCTGATGAAGTACGAGGAATTGAAATTTTTCAAGAGACTACTCAAAATCCATCTTTTTCACAAAGAGGCATGAATATCGATGATGACACACCACAATTAATGGTCAATGGTGACGATGATGTTAATAATGATACAAATGATTTTAAAATGGAAAGTGATTATGAAACTAAAACTCATATGGATATTTATGACGTCGATAATGAATATTAAGACATTAACATCATCAGATATGAAGATGATGATGAAGGTGAACATTGACATAGTTAAATTTTGGTTATAATAATAACTAATATATATCTATATGTAATAGTTTTTTTCAACTTTCTGCTAACAACAATCATTTTTTGTTTCAGATGGACCCTGATCTATTTCATGAGTTGGAGGAGGCTGAGCTACCTTTGGATGAGGATGATTTGGGATCATCTGACCATCAGCCTACTGGTGGTTCAGGGGGTACCCGGAGGGGGTGCGGTCTTGCGCGAATGATGATTCCTGACCCTATCCCCGATCGACGTCCACGTATTGGTTTCGATCCATGCTCGTGGAGGTATAAAAACCTGTGTATTTTAGTTAACTTTCATTAATTTATTTATATACTAATTGTTTGATTATTTATTCTTTTTTCACAGTTTTGCACATGTAGCTGTTGGAAAGGGGAGCGCTATCTTGTACAATTATTTTTCTCAGCCATGGATCACATGGGAACATATTCTTGTTGATGTGTAACTTGTAATTTTCAATAATTGGCTGGTACGTAAATAAATAATATTTATTTAGAAATTTATTTCATTAATATCTTGATATTATAATTTATTTGTAGGGTTTATGGTATCTCATCGATGATAGCATGTGTGGCGCTATCCATGAGGCATGGGAGGTGTCTATATGTGAGCGTTTCCGTCAGTTTTTGCATAATTTGAGAAGGACATCCATTAAGAAAGCAGGAGTGGCAATATTTGATGAGTCTTGTAGAGCCCACCGACCAGAGTACATTTCATCTCACGTTTGGGATGGATTATGTTCACACTGGTTGAGTGGTGAATTTTAGAGGAGATCTTCATTGGGACGGCAGAACCATGGGAGACAAGAGGTGACACATCGAGCTGGTATTCGTACATTCAGTACACATAGAGAGCATATGGTAAGTATCTTTTTTAAATATTTTATATAACATTGAATATAAAAAAATTATTTTATATTCGTATAGGTAGTCGAGAATCCCGATATTACGGAGTACGACGTTTATCGGAGGATGTACACTGATCTAGCCACTGGAGATATTAGAGGTGATCCAGCATCATATTGTGGTCAGTATTATTTCTTTTTCAGTTTGAAAATTAACTGCATATAATATTTTCAATATTTTAATTTCAAATTGAAACTGAAGGTGTCATATGAGGTCATGACCTCTTAGACACGGGCTGAGATTCAGGCCGAGATGGCTGATCAGAATAGTGCCCACCATTTCGATGAGGCGGCATGGATGCAGGCGACCCAGTATGCCTTTGAGAAGGGCCGAGTAGTTGGTATCGGCTCTCATTTGACTCCTGGGACTTATTATGGTACTCCTATGATGTCGGCGTCCAGCTCAAGAGGAGCTCGTGGTGAGGCATCATCTTCTAGATCACAGTATCAAGAGCAGTTTTGAGCTCAAACTGAGCTTATAGAGAGTTTTCAAAAGTAGTAGGAAGAGATGCGTCAGCAGCACGAGGAGTATATGCATCGATTGCAACAGCAACAGCACGAGCAGATGGAGTACATGCATCGTCTGACTTGTAGTTTAGGGATGGAGTTTCCTCCACCATCTCCTCCAGCTCCTCCAGCCCCTCCAGAAGATTATCCCCCCATTGATTTTTTTGTTCTCTTAAAAACATTTGAATTGAACATTTGTTGTAATATAAACTATTTACAATTTTTGTCTTTTATATTAGTGTGAATGTTGCATATTTTTTTTTTATTATTTTTAATATTTTTTTTACTTTTTTATTTATTATTAGTATTATATTTTTTAATGTTTGTTTATTTTACTAATAATAATATTATTATTATTATTTTATGATTTTTTTATATTTTTTGTGAATATTGAGAATTTTAATATTTTTTATTTTTTTATTATTTTAATAATATTAATATTATTTTTTCATTAATCGTAATTTTATTATTTTTTTATTTTATTAAGTATTTGAAAATATCGATAATTTTAATTTTTTTTATTTTTTTTTTATTTTAATAATATTAATATTATTTTTTTCATTAATCATAATTATATTTTTATTTTTATTTTATTTAGTATTTGTGACGGGGCCTTTTTCAACGGGGTCCCATCGCAAATAGGTTATATATATATTTTTTAAAATTTATTTGTGATGGGTTACTTTACCGTCGCAATTTTTTTTTACGACGGGCCCGCCACAACAGGTTTGTAACATAAATCTACTTGCGACGGATCATCGTCCCATCACAAATACTTTTTGTGACGGGCCCATCGCAATAGGTTCTTGTATATATAATTTATTTAATCATAGATAAATTTATGATGGGACCGCTTCCCATCACAAGTAGTATTTTTTGCGACGGGTCCGTCATAGAAAATACTAGTTGCGACGTCATTTTCTACAACGGGCTATTTGCAACGGGACCCCATCACAAAAGAGATTTTGCGACGGGATCCCATCAAAAATATCCTATCACAAATAGCCAAAATTCCAGTAGTATTCAACTATGTCATATTTGTTAAGTATTGGATATCCATATCATTCTACCTATTACACAAGATGCTCAATCCAATTGGTTTGTAGGATTATTTGATGTTGAGGGTACCATTGGTATCACTATAGAGCATCAACTACCTCAACTTAGTATTTGAGTAAATAATAAACTTATACAAGATGTAGAGTATTATAAGGTATTATTTTGAGGAAATATCTACTTTGATATTAGTCAAAATGGATACTATCAATGGTAGGTACAAATTCAAAAATATGTGATCATGATGCTAGATTAATTTCAGTGACGTGATTTCTAAAGTAATCAATCATAAAGATTATTTCTTATTGAGATATATTATAGTCTTTGAGATCTAAAATAATTTTAACCTGACAGTATTCACCATAAATCATGGTTATCTTTCCTAAGAAAATGGAATTATTTGATGATATAGTCCACCTTGCTTTACTTATATTGATGAGTAGAACAGAGAAGCAACCTAAAGTTTACATACTCGTTATTCCTAAATTTATAATCATCAGTCAGATCATTTCAAAGTATTCAAACAAACCGGTTTTCAATTATCTCATAATGGTATATTCCATGATTGGTATTGGTGTTCTTGGATATCTTGTTTGGGAACATCATATGTTTACTATTGGTTTTGTCACACTCTTCATCTTTAAATAAATTATTTTATTAATTTTCAAGGAATTAGGTATTTCGGGTTGAAGCTGACTTAAAACTTTTGGGTTCTTATTTAAAGAAATACATGTTTTGGCTATGGTACGCAACCTCACCTGGATCATCGGGTCTTGACAGCATGCAACGCACAGGCGACGCACGGGCGAAACATAATTGTGAATGCTTTCGGCGCCGCCAATGCTGCCGTGTGACCTGCCCGTCATTCAATTTTACGTTTTCCAGATAAATGAATATTTTGGGCTTGGCGGCATCCAACGCACGGGCAGGGGGGGGAAGTTCGAAGCTACGCAGCCTTGACTGGGTCACCACGTGACCTCATCCGGTTCACCGCTCGGCCTACCCGATGTTCAAAGCAGATGGAAATTACGCGATGAATAATAAAATGAAAATACAATGAAAGTTTGAGACTGTACGACTCGAGCGAGGCATGATTTTGTAATCGTGCGGCCTCACCTGTTCCACTGGGTGACCTGCCGATGTCTAATTAATTAAATGACATGAATTAATAATGAAGAAATAAAATTAAGAGTCGTAAAATAAAAATAATATAATATAATAAGAGTTGGATAGAAATTAAAATTAATTGTTTTAATGGTAATAATATTATTATTATTTGAGAATATTATTATTATTATCATTATTATTCCTATTTTAGTTTATTAAAATTTTTATTGTTTTGTTAATTTTATTACTATTATTATTAATTTCTTTTATCTATTTATTCTTTTCTTTTCTTTTCTTTTTGGAGCTAGGGTTGTGCTACACCCTTATCCTTCCCTCAGCTCGCACCGCACTCCCCATACCCCCTGGTCTGTCGCCCCTTCCCTCCTCATGAGCATGGCACACCACCCTACTCACCCTCTATCGCCCTCAGGGCCAGCTCACCACCTTGTACCCCGCTTCTTCCCCCTTATCTTGCGTTTCCCCTACCTCTCCCTCTCTTCTTCCCTACCGGTCACCCCCACCTGGTTCATGCCTGCCTCCATCGTCTGGTCGCGCCCTACTTCCCGGCAAACTTCTTGCACCGAGGCTCCCTCTTGGCCGGTCGGTCATTATGCGATTCCCTTGAAATCCACTTCTATATACCCCTGTCGGCGCCGCCTCTCCTTTTTATAGCGACCCCGCCAACCGGCCATCCCTGCACCGACCGCCATGCACCCCTTCGCGCCGCCGAACAGCCGCCCCGCACCCCTTCGTGCCGCCGGACAGCCACCCCGCACCTCCTCGCGCAACTTCAGCAGCCTCCGTCGACCTCCGTCCAACCTTTCGCACCCTCGTTGTAAGTGTTTTTTTCTTTGATTGCTTGTTGTTTAATCCTGGTTGAATGCGGTTAGAGTTTTTAATTGAGTTTGGTTCAATTTTGTTATAATTGGACTGATGCATTATTTATTAGGTTCTATTTGGGATTTCGTGGTGCGTTTGACGTGCGCTAACGTTTTTGCACGGAAGTCTCATGTTTCCCTACACCAAGGTAGGTGGTTCCGCATTTAAACATTATCTGATAAGTTAATTTGCTTTCTTAGTTAATTTATAATATTACTTGATTAATTCTTATGGGTTCGGATTTGATTATCTTGAAGTTTGTCTATACATTATTTTCGTTTAGTAGTATGTTTATGTGGTGCAGGTACGTTCTTTGTCTAGAAACTTGTTTTTAGTCAATTTTTAGTGTTTAATAATGTTTTTAGTTAGTTTTTCAAATGGGAAAAGTGAAATGTTTGTGTTGTAGTGTTTTTATAAATTTTGTGTTTGTTTTGTGAAAATGTGCAAAGTGTGCAATTTTTGTTCTTGATGTGGCGTTGGGTGTGTTTGGTCATGAAAGAGGGTTGAGTTGGTTTTGTGTGTTAAAGTCGTGTTATGTTTCTTTTTTAAATAATTTGTTACAAAGAATTTAATATGATTTAATAAAATTATTAATGATAAAAAGTTAATATGTTTTTAATAAACAATTGTTAGCAATGCAGAAATTGTTTTAATTGAGTTGGGTAAGGTCTTTCAGCATGCGTACTTTTCCAAATGGTTTTCTGTGTGTTTGAAAGTGTGGCGTTTGGTTTATGTAACACCCTGGTTGTTTTATCCGTCTGAGTTGACATGAAATGTGAAATTGGAACAACGTTGAGCACAAAAAGGGGAAGCCTGGGTACTAGGTGGGCGGACTAGACTAGCGTGCTAGTGATTCGGTAGTGGCCCCGACCCAGTTTCACTTAGCTTGATTGACGCTTACAACACTAACTAAACCTTGGATGATGACTGGAGACCACTAGGTTATGGAGGCGTTTCCTTAATAGTGGCTCGTGCACAGGAATGTATGATATGGATTCTTTGGTACACCGAGAAGTGAGGTTCTAGGGCCCCACGCAGCTTTATTACCTATAGGGCCTCTCCCACTTTTAGTGCTCCTAGATTACTATACACTCACCATCGGCATACGGTGTAGCTTTTGGGTTCTCTTGAGGGTTTGAGTTTTCTTAACTACAAGGGTGTTTTATTTTTATTTAAGTTGTTTTCTTTAAGTGTTTTCTTCATAGAAACTGTTTCTTTAAAGTGGTTTAAGCTTTGGTGTCCTTTCATTAATTTAGCCTGCAAATTTTTTTGTCATTTAATGTTTATACGTGGAACCTTTTATTGGGTGACTTCCTACTTGGCTTTTGGCTCACACCCTACATACACCTTTGGGTGTATGTAGACTTTGTTTCTTGTGTATTCTAGGTTGTGACATCGTGCTCAGTGATGGTGGTTCAGATTGTTGTCGGTCTCCTTATACAGTTTGGTGTGTGTAGCTTGGAGGTATGACTTCTCATGTCGTTTGGAGTCTTGATTTAGAGTTTTTAGTTTTCTTTCTTTGTTGTAGTTCCCTTTGGGTTTTTGTTGAATTGTAAACTCTAAACCTGGTTATAGTTTAAAGGCGTGTTTGGTTGCCAGTTTCCAATTTTAGTTTGGTTATCTTGTTAGTTGTATTTTTATCTTTTATTTTGGTTAAATCATTCCCATGAAATGTTTGATACTCGAGCAATTGTGCCAGCCCGTGGGGATCGAGAACGCCCTTCGGGGCATGTCGTAGACCGGGTCGGGTGCCGGGTCGGATGGTGACCCGGTCTAGTTCGTGACAAAATGGTATTAATGGAGGCTTACTCATTGGGTTGTGTTATTTTGGGTTAGATTCATGTTAGAGTGGAGTTAAGTTTGTCGGGACTCGACGTCTTGTCTATGAGTAAGGTGCCTGGCCAGCACACCTCATGGTGGGACTCGATTTACCGAAGTAAGTTGAGTTTAGTCCAAGTCTTTGGTCCGTGTGGTTAATCTTGTATAAGGGAAATGAAAAATAGAGTAGGTTCAGTTGTCCTAGTGAGCTCGTAGGGTCTGGAAATCCATGTAGATCTGGGGATTTTGTCCTATAATACCCTCCGTGGTAGTGTCGTGATTGGCGTATGGCCGCCAACCACATGTTCTAGTCACCCGCTGACACTAGTTTTCTCTTGAACCATTCTTCGTTTCTTTGTTTTGGAATTGTAGACATTTGGTTTTTAAGTATAAATGATATGGTCTTGGAAATTTTTTAGAAAATGTTTTGAAATAAAGCACTTTAAAAAGAAAATGAGGTATGAGGTTTTAAAAGTGTGGGTTGGATGTTTTGGTTTTGGAAAATGGAAAGGTTTGGTTTTGATCCTTGGTGTTCTCATGGGAAACCACATGCATGAGTGTATATGGAAAGAGGAAGGGTTAATGGAACGAGCGGATGAGTGCGTAGATGGATATGAGGTGGGTGCTGGTGTGGCACGAGAACATGCATGTGTGAGGCCCATGGGACACCATTTGTGTTTTTGAAACCCACTGGCCTTTCCTATTTTCAAAATGTTTTGTTAAATGAAAATTTGGTGTTTTAGTAACCAATGTTGCATGGTGTTTCATTTTGATTTTGACATGTTGGATGTGAGACATTTTGGGTTGAGAATCCATTTTGACTAAATTGTGTTCGAGTTTGAATTTTTATTTGTAAGTTGGTATGTAAGTGTGTAGTTGGTGAATTCTTTTGAAAAGTGCTTCAGGAGTTCCTTGTAGTGGTTCCCCCTGCATGATTAGTGTTCATTTTCAATATGTATTGTCCATTGGACCAGTTTGATTGGGTTCACAGTTATCTCTCTTGACTAGTGCATGCCCCCATGAAGCATTAGCATGCGATTGAAGTGCGGCCACAAGCAATTATCCATTGGTCGGCCCTCTAGTTGATTAGAGGAATCTCTTCTTAGATTATAGAATTAAACCCACCTCTCCTCCTTACAACTAAGCGGATTCTCTCGCAGCGGGATGATAGATGTGAGGGGAGTTGAAGGGAGTTTTGGTCTTTTGAGTGCCTGACTCTTCGGGTATGAAGTTTGACACTATCGTGTTTGAAGGTTCCCCCTAGAAACGGCGAAAGGAATTCCAATGGGGAAGGGTGAAGGCAGTTCAGAATTTGTAGTGTTGACCAGTGTCTTGAAGCTCTTTGTAGTACTTTCATCGGTTTCAAGGGTCATGTTTGGTGATGTCTTGTAGTGTGAGTTCTCTTTGATAGTCAAGGTTGAAGTTTGACCTCATTAATTTTAATGTTCTGTTTGGAAACAGTGAAGGAGATTCCAGTGGGGAAAGGTGGAAGCAGCCTAGAGTGGTCAATGCGGTCCACTATTCTAAATTAACTTTGGTCCTTCATTGGTTTTTTTTAAGAAAGGGTCTACGTTAGGACACTAGTGTGGCAGACCTAGTCACATGGGGATGCTACGGTCAATTGCAGGAATCACGTGTTGTTTAATATTCAGTTTGAAGTCCCTCTCCGTATAATGTTCCTCTCAACAAAAATGGTCATGTTCAGGTGACAATTTGTGGTGTCGTGTTCTCATTTAGTGTGACAAAGGGTGATCCGCATGCACCATTTCAGCTCCTGTGTTGGTGAATGTTCTGTGTATGATCAGTTGGATTTCGTAATGTGTTGTGTTTGTTGGTGTTGCCTCGGTTATAGTGTGGTTGCGTGTGACAACAAAAGGAGAAGCTCTGTTCAGGAGTCTTCCATACCTGACTGTGAGGTAGAAGATGCTTCAAACATCAGGGCTCTAGCCGTAGGCCTCAGAGTATGCTGGCGCGTGGTCAGGAAACCCAAGAGTGTATGGGAACCCAACCTTATTTCTGTCATTGATACTGAAGGTGAAGTAGGATTAAATTTTCTTCATTGGTTGTTCCGTTCCAACGAATCGTCTAGGTGTGTGAGGATTCTCGTGGCTATGAGGAGGTGTGGTCATCTCATTACCTTAAAGTTTTCGGGGTTGCATCCCACTGAATATAATTGCTTTTAGTGGTTCGTATGGGAGTATGTGGGTAAATAAATCTCAAATTTGAATAATTATAATCCAAGGACATGGAGATGTTGGTTCGTCTTGGGTAGTGGTTTTGATTCCCCAGTAGTTGGGCCCTCCCTCCCCACCCCTTGTGGTGGGGTGTTTGGTCACCATTGAGAAATTTTCAAAGTTCTGTATCTCATGTTGGGTATAATGGTGGGGAGACCCACGTTGGGTCTCGCACGAATGTCTCTAGAATTAATCGGTGTTGGACTTTTCTTTAATTCCAGGGAGTCCGCTCGAACCTCCCCATTTCAATCTTCCAGTCTCGTCTTGGGCATTGGTAGGTTATTAATGGTGGGGAGCCCTTCAGGATTTCCCCATGTTGGCCTTTGGGTCCTGTTCCTAGATGTGGCTTGGTAGTAGGTGATGATAGTCTTCTTGGGATATTATTTGATCTTGTTTGTTCCTTCCAAACAAATGGTGGGTTTTTTGTTCTATGGTACTTGAGGTGTTTCAGTTTGTGAGGTTGGTTTCCGTGGGTGCAAGAGTTACTTTCCTTGTTTGGTCAACTAGAGGTGTTATAGTTCTTTTAGGCGGGCGACACATATCAGAAAGTCTCTTTATGAGTTTTTCGAAGATGCCTTTGGGTCACTTTCTCTTAGAACAATTCTTTTTCCTCTCTTTACTTGATGTTTCTAGTGATCCTATTTTATCCTTAGTGGGGTATCGTTTCCTACTTTGGGTCTCAGCCTTAGTTGTGGATTTCAGGGGACAGAAAGATTTATGGTGTGGAGAATTGTCACACCCATCGTCTTTAAATAAATTATTTTATTAATTTTCAGGGAATTGGGTAGTTTGGGTTGAAGCTGAATTAAAAATTTTGGGATCTTATTTAAAGAAATGCACGTTTTTTATGTGGCACGTGACCTCACTCGGCTCATCGGGGCTTGACAGCGTGCAATGCACGGGCGACGCACGGGCGAAACATAATTGTGAAGCCTTACGGCGCCTCCAGCACTGCTGTGTGACTCGCCCATCATTAAATTTTATGTTTTGCAGATAAATGAATATTTTGGGCTTGTTGGCGTCAAACGTACGGGCGGGGGGGAAAGGTCGAAGCTGCGTGGGTTTGACTGGGTCACCGTGTGACCTCATCCGGTTCACCGCTAAGCCTGTCCGATGTTCAAGGTAGATGGAAATTACGCGATGAATAATAAAATGAAAATACAATGAAAATTTGAGACTGCACGACTCGAGCGAGGCACAATTTTGTAACCGCGCGGCCTCGCCCGGTCCACCGGGTGACCTGCCGATGTCCAATTAATTAAATGACATGAATTAATAATTAAGAAATAAAATTAAGAGTCGTAAAATAAAAATAATATAATATAATAAGAGTTGGATACAAATTAAAATTAATTGTTTTAATGGTAATAATAATATTATTATTTGAGAATATTATTATTATTATCATTATTATTCCTATTTTAGTTTATTACAATTTTTATTGTTTTGTTAGTTTTATTATTATTATTATTAATTTATTTTATTTATTTTCTCTTTTTGTTTTTTTCTTTTCTTTTTGGAGCTAGGGTTGCGCTACACCCTTCTCCTTCCCTCGGCTCGCGCCGCACTCCCCATACCCCCATGGTCTGTCGCCCCTTCCCTCCTTCTCATGAGCACAGTGCACCGCCCTACTCACCCTTCGTTGCCCTCACAGCCAACTCGCCACCTCGTGCCCCGCTTATTCTCCCTTATCTTGCGTCGCCCCCTACCTCTCCCTCTCTTATTCCCCACTGGTCACCCCCGCCTGGTTCGCGCCTGCCTCCACCATCTGGTCATGCCCTGCTTCCCGGTGAGCTGCTTGCACCACGCCTCCCTCTTGGTCGGTCGGTCATGCTGTGACTCCCCTGAAATCCACTACTACACCCCTACCGGCGCTGCCTCCCCTTTTTCCAGTGACCCCGCCAACCGAACAGCCCCACACCGGCCACCCCGCACCCCTTCATGCCGCCGAACAGCCTCCCCACACCCCTTCGTGCCACCGGATAGCTGCCCCGCATCTCCTCGCACAACTCAGGCAGCCTCTGTCGACCTCTTGCACCCCCGTTGTAAGTGTGTTTTTCTTTGATTGCTTGTTGTTTAATCCTGGTTGAGTGTGGTTAGAGTTTTGAATTGAGTTTGCTTCAATTTTGGTATAATTGGTCTGATGCATTATTTATTAGGTTCTATTTGGGTTGTCGTGGTGTGTTTGACGTGTGCTGACATTTTCTCACAAAAGTCTCGTGTTTCCCTACACTGAGGTAGGTGGTTCCACGTTTAAACATTATCTGATAAGTTAATTTGCTTGCTTAGTTAATTTATAATATTACTTTATTAATTCTTATGGGTGTGGATTTGATTATCTTGAATTTTATCTATGCATTATTTTCGTTTAGCAGTATGTTTATGTGGTGCAGGTACGTTCTTTGTCTGGAAACTTATTTTTAGTCAATTCTTAGTGTTTAATAATGTTTTCAGTTAGTTTTTTAAATGTGAAAAGTGCAATGTTTGTGTTCTATTGTTTTTATAAATTTTGTGTTTGTTTTGTGAAAATGAGCAAAGTGTGTAATTTGTGTTCTTGATGTGGCATTGGGTGTGTTTGGTCATGAAAGAGGGTTGAATTGGTTTTGTGTGTTAAAGTCGTGTTATGTTTCTTTTTTAAAGAATTTGTTACAAAGAATTTAATATGATTTAATAAAATTATTAACGATAAAAATTTAATATGTTTTTAATAAACAATTGTTAGAAATGCAGAAATTGTTTTAATTGAGTTGGGTAAGGTCTTTCAGTATGCGTACTTTTCCAAATGGTTTTCTGTGTGTTTGAAAGTGTGGAGTTTGGTTTATGTAACACCCTGGTTGTTTTATCTGTCTGATTTGACATGAAATGTGAAATTGGAACAACGTTGAGCACAAAAAGGGGAAGCCTAGGTACTAGGTGTGTGGACTAGACTAGCGTGCTAGTGATTCGGGAGTGGCCTCGGCCTAGTTTCACTTAGCTGGATTGAATCTTACAACACTAACTAAACCTTTGATGATGACTGGAGACCACTAGGTTATGGATGTGTTTCCCTACTAGTGGCTTGTGCACGGGAACATATGATATGGATTCTCTGGTACACCGTGACGTGAGGTTCTAGGGCCCCACATAGCTTTAGTGCCTATAGGGCCTCTCCCACTTTTAGTGCTCCTGGATTACTATACACTCACCGTCGTCATACGGTGTAGCTTTTGGGTTCTCTTGAAGTTTTGAGTTTTCTTAACTGCAAGGGTGTTTTATTTTTATTTAAGTTGTTTTCTTTAAGTGTTTTCTTTATAGAAACTATTTCTTTAAAGTTGTTTAATATTTGGTGTCCTTTCATTTATTTAGCCTACAAATGTTTTTTTAATTTAATGTTTATATGTGGAAACTTTTTATTGGGTGACGTCCTACTATTCTTTTTGCTCACACCCTACACACACCTTTGGGTGTATGTAGAATTTTTTTCTTGTGTATTCCATGTTGTGACATCGTGCTCAGTGATGGTGGTTCGGATTGTTGTTGGTCTCCTCATACAGGTTGGTGTGGGTAGCTTGGAGGTATGACTTCTCATGTCGTTTGGAGTCTTGAGTTAGAGTTTTTAGTTTTCTGTCTTTGTTGTAGTTCCCTTTGGGTTTTAGTTGAATTTTAAACTCTAAACCTGGTTATAGTTTAAAGGTGTGTTTGGTTGCCTGTTTCCAGTTTTAGTTTGTTTATCTTGTTAGTTGTCTTTTTATCTTTTGTTTCTGGTAAATCATTCCCATGAAATGTTTGATACTCGGGCACTTGTGCCAGCCCATGGGGATCAGGAACGCCCTTCGGGCCATGTCACGGACCGAGTCAGGCGCCGGGTCAGATGGCGACCCGGCCTGGTTCGTGATAGGGTTAGATGTTGATACCCGTTCATACTTCACTACTTATACCATGATAGTAATTTTTCCTACTAGAATTAAATTATTTAGTTTTCTTGGTACATGGTAGGTCGGTTCGATCATGTACTTAAAAACACCCATGTTGTTTGTTATGGGGTTTATTTTTTTATTCATGGTCGCTGGAATCACTGGAATAGTGTCAAATAATTCTGGTCTTGACATTACACTCCATGATACCTATTATGCAGTGTCATAATTCCATTATGTACCTTTGATGGGATCCATTTTTTCTTTATTTGTTGTATTTCACTATAGGGTTGGTAAATTCATAGGGTTGGTCTACCCAAAATGCTTGGGGAATTCCATTTTTTGATCAATTTTTTTAGGGTCAATCCTACCCTCTATTCAATACATTTATTAGGCCTAGCAGGCATACCATGTTGGATTACATATTTTCTATATGCTTTTGAGGTTTTGAATGACCTAATATAATATGTAACATATCTATCAATTGGTGGGATTGTTCATTTTATAGTGGTAGTGATGATCACATCTTCTAGGGTACCAACTCTATTTTCAAGTCTGACTACTGAAGTTGAATAGACTCCAACCACATTGAAATGGATTCTTCTGAGTCCCCCATCCTTTAATACGTTTAGTGAAATTCAAAATATTAAGGTGATAAGATTTATTCTCTCAATATGGTTTCTTATTCTAAACAAAACAACTCGAGAATACAAAAGAGAAGAAGGTATATTTCTACTACAATTGGTTCATTAGTGGGGTTGTTGGGATGCTTACATGGAACCAGTATATATCTCATCATGTACCCAACCATGGATCTAAAATTTCATACCATTTTTTCCAATATACCCTTTCTCAATTTAATCATGTCTTCCATATTCTCTAATGATTCTAACAACAACCCAACCACATTTATATCCACTTCCATGAGTGATATATTTTTGGTATGGGCCCTTAGTAATCTACTCTAGTAGTTTCACAAAATCCTCTTGAACCCTCTAAAAAATATCTGTATACCATTCCACCACTTTTCTATCTGTATTAAGATAATGAATATACTAATTTGACCATTACATATACATTCCAGTGCCCGATGAACCACATTATACACTTTTGAGCATCGAGGGTACGATCAAATTAAGGGGATCCTTGTAGTAACCGACTGAGCAACCATTCCACCATTTAATGAAAATCACACCACGTTCATTCTAAGTTGCTTCATGGACTATCTAACAATATGATATTTCTTTGTCCATGTCTATTGTGCTATGTATTTCCAAACACACACACACACGACCCATACCTATTGATTTCCATTGTTTCATTCATGATCTTATAAGTGAACCTCTATGAGCTATACACTTGATCCTATTGACTTTTGGTATATAGGCATTATATTTTAATCCTTTTATTAGCTGGACATAATAGTAGGGAGTGGGTGATCCATTGTGGGTCATTGGCATTGATTTTACCTTCAATAAAGTACTATCAAACCAACAATGTCATCATTAATCTTCTTGAAGTTTTAGTGGAGTATTGGTTTGGTGGCATTTCTTCCACAGGTGATCAAGTCTAGTCATCAATTTTGATTATAGACATTGTGTTACTTTTCATGGATTTTAAACCAAAAAGACTTTTGGGGTAAGAAGATTGAAAAGTTCAATTCATCGTAAATACACACGCACCAAGGTGGTTGATGTAAAAGCTATGGGGGATTCTATACTCTATAAAATTGAAATCAAGAGGCTAGGACTACCCTTTCATAGTTATGGTATACCTCAACTTAACCATTGATATGTACTCTCTATTATATCATTTTTAGGGTTTTCCACCCCTATTTCATTAGTAGATCTCTATTGAGAAATACCTTGGAATTGGATTATCACAAATGGTGATATTAGGTTAGAATTTTGATAGAATGAATATAAAGAAATTGGATGATAGGGATAAGGAAATGATCATTGTTATGGTATATTTGGGGATATAGGACAAAGGTGCAACAAAACTAGAAAGGTTTTTCAGATCCTGAAAAAATAAGTAATGTAATTGGTTGACCCGACAAGGTAACATCCCCTACCAATAACTTTTATGTCCTAATATCTAGTGTTGAAGCTTTTAGGTCCTTATATTGGGTTAATCATTCTCACTTCATCTAACTAGAAAATAAAATATCTAACCATCCCTAAAGAATAACCTTACTGGATTATATGGAACTCTCTATAGCTAGAAGGGGGAATGAAAAGATACCATATGAATGGAATAATTTCGTTGTGGTTTAAGATATTCCAATCTAGAGATAAAGTAAGTGATCTTAGGGGGAATAGAGAAATATTGTTCTGAGGGTGAAGTCATTAAATAATAGAGGATTAGAGGCAAAAATCCTAGAATTCATAAAGAATAGGGAATAGGCATTGTACCAAGAGTGAACTCTAAGGTTTGGATTTTTATTGACTTTATTTATCTTTATTCAAGGTCAAATTTTGAGTTATTTATTAGATCACATAATGTAATGAATTAAAATACATAGTTTAATGGAAAAATTAGGTAATATATGTTTATAGGGATTCTTACTAAGAATTTTTTTGAAGGACTGACCTAAAAATACAAGACTAGCTATACTCGGACCGAATTATCGTTAAGATATCATCCCGAGAGAACTCATGATGGAATAAATTGAAGTACAACATTCAGTAAGAAGTATTCCAACTTACTATAAGGTTAGGTGAGATCCTTAATAATGAACTATCAAGTTAATTAGTCAGTGACCTTCTAGTTGGTGACCTTCTAGTCAGTGTTGACTCGCTTACCTGCTTTCTTAAATCTGAAACTCTCACAATAAGTATGGAAATTCATGGAATTGATCAAATTTATCCAATTTATATTAACTATTATTTTAGGGTTATTTGAGAAATCTTGAAGGGGAATTTATAGTTTCCTTAACCTTAAATATATCTGGCTTCAAGATGTGAATGAGTTGCTACAACGACAGTGGTCTAAAATAAGGAAGATCATTCATCACCACTTTTAGTAACTAAGAGTAAATTAGGTACGTAATCAAGATAATATCATTCCTTAGGAACTGGATAAATATGAGATGAAATTGTTTACTTGATGTTAAAAATAGGAAATATTCAACTTAACAAAGCTGTAAGGAACTATCAAGGAAGCGAAGGCAGAAATATCAGTACTATACACTAGTAGGAAAGATTTTTGAGTTAAGTATGCATGAGGTGTTTTGAGGTAGAGGTTCCATTCCATAATAAATGGGATTTATTACTTGATTCAGGTAGGAAATAAGGGTCTATGACACTTGTTTCATTAATTTATTTTGAAAAGGAAGGAAAGGAATCCACATAACTGATTGAGTTTTGGACTTGTTCATTAATGAAATTTGAACCTTGGCTATATGGCTTATGGATAGACCTGATGTCATCTAGTTTTGAGAATAATGGAAGAATTAAGTGATTCTAAACTCTATGGTCTAAAAACCATGGCCCTAAATTATACAGTGTATACTGACCAAAAATATAGGACGATGTTTAGAGTCTGGCCAATACATAGAAAAGAATATTTTGTAACCATCAAACTCAACTACCAAAATAGGGAAAGCAAGCTAAGCAGTGACTCTGTTGTGGTATTCCTCAAAAATTAAATCCTTATATCTAAGCCTAATATAATAAAATCATATAGAAATATCTTTATCAGATGATATTAACCATGAAAACTAATTCCTTTAAGTAATTTCTTCTGACACGGCACACACACTTTTTTTAAGATGATTTACATTGGATAGATGACTCTTAAAATAGCTTATACATGACCTCATACTACTACATTTCATCTTAAGTAATCTCAAAATGTACTTATCTTTTAATACCCCTTTCTTAATTATAGTTTTAAACTTACAATTAGGAGAAAATGGAAATTTTAGGATTTTTTTTTTGAGATAATCCGGTATAATATAGGTAGTAATTTGGTTGTAAGGCTGTTAATAATAAAACTAAAACCAAAATTAAATCCCAAGTTTCACTACATTTTTATTTTCTATAGTCATTATATGCTAAAATACCTATTGAATTGATGGTATAGATTAAGGAGAATAAGGTGGGAAGGACCTTATACATACAGATACTTTACTTTATCCCAATTTACCTAGATTTCAAGTAAAACCTCAAATCCTATAGACCAGGGATTTTTATTTAATTAGTTAGACACAATAGGAACATATGGAGTTTTCATATCCACATTGTCATAATCTCACTTTCTACACTTTAATGGATTCATATAACTATTCAAAATACATGAAAATGAAAATCATAAGCTCATCCAGTAGCTACATGCATATAGAAAGGATCCAATTATCCAATCGGAGTTCAAACCTTAACTGATATCTATACTTGGGGAAGAAGCTACCCCAATTCATGAAAATATACATGATCTAAAAGGATTGAACCCTTATAGATAATTTAGCCACACTGGGGATACAACTATCAAAAAGAAGGAAATGGTTGGTCAAGCATTGTGCTTTCTTTTCATGAGTTATAAACTAGTTTATGGTGGATCTAGTCTTTCTGTTTTAGTTCAAAACCACTATTTCTTAATGAAATGAATATTAAAAGTAATAGGATACTATCATTGTTATAAATTACATAATAATAATACCAAGGGTGTGATTTTAATCAAGGGTTCACTTATCTCCTTCTAGATATTCACTGGGATACCTAATTTAGGTATCCCAGGAGGTAGGAAATTCTTTACTTGGTGAATTCATATTTATGTGGTCCCATAAAGACAAGAACACTTGAAGGTTCTCTCTACTTTGTCACTTTCATTGACTATCACTCAAGATAGTTACACCTTGATTTATAAAATATACCTTGAAGTATAAATACCAAGTGTTGAATGTGTTCAAATAGTTTTAATCTTATATTGAGAGGAAATATATTGAAGTGCATCCAAACCAAATAATGGTAGTGAATACTCAGGTATATTTTTGAGTAGTTTAGGAAAAAAGGTATTCATCATCATAAAAACCCTCCAAATACACCACTTTTAAATGGATTATATGATATGATGAACATAACATTGGCTTAAAGAGTGAAAAGTTTCACAACACAAGAAAATATTCCAAGATCCTTATGGGGTGAGGATTTGAGAAGTATTATGCATGTGTTGGATCTTTCACCATGAATACCGCTAGACTTTTATGTGACAAATTATTTTTTGTATTTGGATAGGTAATTATGTTTCTTATGATCATTTGTGAATATTTCAATGTAAGTATTTTGTGCATATTACCAAACATGAGAGGTCAAGGTCAAAGCATGATGTGAAGGAAAAGTAGTGTGTTTTATAGGTTATGGTTGGGGTGAGTTTGGTTACAGGTTTTATAATACTATTGGGAAGAAATTAATTAGACCCCATGATTTTGTTTTCATGTAATATCAAACAATATAGAGACAAAGAAGAGAAATTATTCTTATCCTGATGGTGAGTTGATTGATGAAGATATAGTTCCTTCCACACTAGTTCCCAGATAGAATGGTGATGAATTCAAAGAGGTAATGCAGATGAGTCTATAAAGGATATTACTGATGTTACTAATCATAATCAACCACCATTAGAACCTACTACAACAATTCCACTTAGGATATCTACCATAGTAATACAATATTCTACCAGGTATCCTACTGATGAATATGTTTTTATGAATGATGTTGGACAACCTCAGACTTTTTGAGGTGGATATGGAGAGTGAGAATGAAAAATAATGTATTGATTGAATTCATTATGAGATGAATTCCTTTCATGATAAAAAAAACTTATGATATTTTTAAATTTCCTATAGATAAGGAGGTTTTGAAAAAAAATGGTGGGTGTACAGAGTGAAGAAAGAAGAATTAACTTCCACACTACAAATCTAGATTAGTGGTAAAAGGTTTCTCTTAGAGAGAGATAATGAATTTTGAAGAAAATAACGTTGTATATATGTCATATGTTTGGGTAATACTTGGTTTATATTCTAGTATTAATCTTGATACTGATAAGATGGATGTGAAAATAGCCTTCTTTCATGATGATTTGGTGGAAGATATTTACATGGATCATCCCCAAAAATAAAATTTTGTGTGAAAGTTGAAGAACCAACTAAGAAAGTATTTTTACATGAAAGACTTGGGACCAGAAAATAAAATCATTGGAACGAGTATATCAAGATAAATAATTGTAAAGAGGTTGTATTTTTCATAGGATAAGTACATTAAAAAAGTAATTCAAATGTTCAATATGGAAACTACTATAGTGGTAAGTCCTCCCTACTATAAAATGAAGTATCAAATAGATTCCTTATACTAAAGTAGAGAAGAGAGATATAAAAGGCATGCCTTATGCTTCAGAAGTGGTTTATGTATGAAATGGTATGTACTATAATGAACAAATCTCATGCATTTGGCTTGGTAATCCATTTTCTTTCAAATATAATAAGAGAACTTTGGAATGCTATGAAATGGATTATGAGGTATTTTAGGGGTTCAAACAATATAATATGTGTATTTGTTTTGGAAGTGAGAATCATGAGTCTTTTCTTATATATATGTGTATATGGTGGTTGATGTTGATTATTACAAGTCCACATTAGGTTATTTGATCACTCTTTCAGGTTTGAAAAAATGTGTTGCACTTTCCACCATCGAGGTAGACATTATTAGGGATACAAAACCTGTTAAGGAACTCTTATGGATGAATAATTTTCTAAATAGTTGTAAGAAAATTATGTGATATTTTATTAATATGATAGTAAGAGTGTGATTAATCTTAGAAATAACTCAAAATTCGATTATTGATCAAAGAACATTGATGAAAGACATCACTAGATCTGATACATGCTGGAAATGAAGTCATTTTATCTTGAAAAGGTACACACTGATGATAATGGTTCCAATTAAATCCTTTCATAAGGATAATATTGATTTTTTTATAGATATAGGGGGCATGGAAAACTTCTCCATTTGAGTTTGAGGGGGGTTCATTGTTATTACCTCTCTTTAGGTGTTTTAGTGCAACCCACATGGGGAGGTATATCCATTTTTTATTTTTATACTATTTATTTAGATGATTATTATTTGATGTGTTTGTGCCAAATTATATTTTTGATGTCTTTTGGATACCTCAATTTGAGCTTGGGAATACTATTTGAATACCCATTAATTTCTTAGTTGAATATTTGGAGTGTACTACAGTCCTGTGGTTTTGGTTTTTCTATTTAGGGTTTTTTGTATAAAAAAATTGTATTCTTATGGTGGATTGTGTGGTTGTTATTTTTCATTGTTATTGCTATATTTTTTTCTTGGGTTAATTTAATCTCAAGTTCACACAATAAAAGAAATTTTATTGGATAATCTAATTAATTAATTTAATATCTTATATTTATGCTTCCCCCTCATTTTAGGAGGTACTTTGCTGCACTCCCCTTCTTGAACCCTCTGTTTCAACTCTTTATCTCTTTTAGGTTGAGGAAGATTCATCTGAATTCTATATTTGAATGGATTATAGGGATAGAGGAATCCACTTGGTTATAGCTTAGACTAAAATAACTATCATCTAGATCCTATGATAGTTCCATAGAACAATTTCATACTCAATACTCAGATATAAATCCAACAAGAAAACTCATGATGAAAGTCTCAATTCCCCTGAATTGAAACATAGTGTGTGAACCAAAACCAATAAACATTAGGCAGGGTTCCCTATGGAATAATAAAAGTGTAGTCAATCCTGTATCATATATTTCATTATCTTGGGTCTTTTTTCTCTTGTTATTCCCTTGAACCCTCTTTCACAATACCTAATTCGTCTATATTTTTTCATTTGGTAGATGAATCCAGCCACACCAGCCCTACAGATATATAGGATAAAGTCGTTAGGGCCCAAAGAAATAATATGATGACTCCCCAAAAGACGATTCATTCTAAGAATCCTCTCACTCTATAGTTTTATGTAGTATATAAGTTCTAATTATTATAATTCAATCACTCTAGTTATTTTTCTTTCTTTTAATCCATGTTTAATCAATCTCTTGATTTTCACCCTACACTCTTCTTTTTTATTTTGAGTACATATTATAAAATCTTGACTTTGAGATATTTAAATCTTTATCTAAAAATATGTTTACCATATTTTATTAAATATATGGTATCATTTCCCTTAAGTAAATACGATTTTCAAGCCAGTCATTTAGTAAGGCTATGGATTCTTTATCTATTAATTAGAATCTATCTGTATCAGTCAAAATTTTATCAATCAGTTAAGTATCCTTTCCTTTTCCCTATGTAGAGGGTTAAATCGAATAATATAATGAGATGAATTCCAAGGTATATATACTATGATCTTGATGTATAGAATTCATAATAAAATCATATCTTGATGCAGAATCTCTCTCTAGTAGGGTTGGTCCCCCCATATGCTATTTGGGTTCAAGAAAGAGATCAAAGCCAGGATGATACTACTTATTGAGGAGAAATATACTTATTTCCTAGAGATTGGTAATGATATACCATAATAAAGTTATCCGTCATTTTGATCGATTTAGGGTGTGGAAATCCCACAATCTCTAGGATCGATCAAGGACAAAATCGTGTGATGGATCCTTTGTAAGGTTGACTTCTTTAGTAGAGAAATCTAAATTGACTCGACTAGGGAGGTCGTTCTCCCATATATCCTTTCCTTGTGTCTTCTTGATCATTATTTAAATATTGAATTGATCAAAAAAACTATCTATTTGAGGTGATTTTGAGAACAAAGTTTGATACATTTATAGAATCACTTGCTGAAATGACTGATGTTGGACATTTCAGTCGGGTGAAAGAAAAAGATCTATACTTTATAGCTATAAAAATTTAAGGGATGATTATTCCTTTACTTCTAGGTCTATAAATATATTAAGGGAAGCTAAAGTGTATAGTTATCGATTAGGAATTTCAACTTTTTCTCCTACAATTATTCTTTTTGGATTTCTCATCCTCATAATAATGGATACAACCTATGACTCTCTTACTGGGTACCAATGTGCTAGATATTCACCTCCTGGATCCATAACTTGATATGTAACTAAGGGATAATTTCCTATATAATTTTTCCCATAGTCTATTTTCATGTAGGGTTCTATTCCAGCTCTCGATCTAGAGCTACTAGTTTAACAACTGCTATTGGTTCTTTAATAACATCGTAAATAGAATTGCCTATATCAAAAGAGTCATCGACTACTGGTGTGGATTTATAGTTCTTATTACTGGTCTAGGTTATTCCATGTTACCTTTTCTTGTATTTTATAGGATATTGACTATGATATTATATTTTTGGTGCTCGTATTTTCACCCTTATATCTTCTAGATATGGATAAAATTCAATGGTCTCTACTGGTTATGCTAATAGAACTGTAACTTATTAAAATGTTTTATTTTTGTTCTTAAAATGGATAAATGGCTATCCTTGGAAATTCAAATGGTACTAATGGATCTATTGCAGGTTATGTGACTAGTGCATGATTTTTATTTATTAGAGAATTATGCTCTAATCAGTGTTGATACTTGTTATGGATCAACTACATGGTCTTGATCTAACACTGGATTTACCACCAAGTCTAATTATTTATTTTCTTATGGAATATATGGTTTTTAGTAGGCTCTTTATTTCTATTATTAAGGTCATGATCATAAATGTCAGAATCAGGCTCTTGATCATTACCCTCAGAATTTGGATCTCGACCAAAGCAACCAGTGGAAGCAGTAGCAGTGATGCTTAGAGTGGTTCGATTACTTCACTACATGAGTGAGGAGAAACAATCAATGTTTACCAAGAATAGAAGGAATAAAAATCATATTTCATAGAGGAAGTAAGTGGAAGTACTCTCACATCAGTTTGAAGTGGTTGTAAGAAAGGTATAAACTAGTTTTATATACTGGTTAGGTGTCATTAGATGAAGAGAGAAACAATCAAAAAATTCTCATAGATGTAGGAAGAAGTGAACAGATATAATAGACAATAAGCAGTAGAGTGATGTTCGGTTTATGCATGAAATCACAAGGTAAGGATATAACTAAAGTGAAAGACCAGAAATTATAGAAACACTATTATATATTATAAGAGTACTGAATTTTGAATTAGTGAAGAAATTATACCATCAAAACATTGAGATTTTATCCCTATAATCATAGGTCCTATTAAGTAATTGATGACACTATGGCTCATAAATGAAAAATTTCATTTCTTATCTTATGATATTTTTAGTTTTATTTATCCAATATCACAATTTTTATATTGCTACTACTTCTATATTTTTTCCCATTATGATGTATTCCCCTTCATGGGGTGGGAGGTGACCTTCACTACATTATTCATTGGAAATCCCCCAAGCATCTATATATCTTATTGTTATATTCTTATGTCATTTTTTATCTATAATATATCATGATCATTTAAAAGTAAAAATATCTCAAATGTAAAAAATATAAAACCAAAAAGAAAGAAAAAAAGTGGAATATTCAAAATAGAAAACTAGTAGCTAGCAATTTTTGTCTTCCAACTCTTCCTTTAGTGTCCAAACAGATATGACCTTTTGATTGAATTTGTTCAGATAAGTCAAGGTTAGAAAAGGTTGGGTTGAAAACTCATAGCTAACATTGGTTTTATAAATATTCCACTTTCTCTTTTGTATATCTTTCATATTTTACTTTACTTGAATAAACCATGATTATATCTTAAGGAAAGGTGTGTGTTATAGCTCATAAAACGTGATTAACGCTCCTATGATTATGAGTGTAAATATGATTCTTCATAAATAATGATGACGTGTGCCATTGTGATCATTGTATTGGAGGTTTTTATCCCACTTTGTGAAATAATCGATTTCTACAAAGATGTATTCATGTCCAATTGGATGAATTCAAGTTAACACCTTCCTATGATATCTAAGAAATATACTGCAAAGGTTCATAGTGTATTTTGGTTATGAATCTCCTCTTTTCCTCATCAATACAACAAGGGACACATTGATCAAATTTATATGCACTTGGAACTTGTGGCATCTTTAAATAAAATGGATGAAATCCCTCTAAATCAAATAAATAAGGGAAGACATGTCATGAAAAAATCTTGGAAGGGGAGATCTTACACTTTCTCTTAGAATTGGAAAATCACATAACATACTGTAATTATTTATCTTCGGGTTCACCATGATTGATATCCATTTAATTTAATAAATAGTACTAGTACATTAAATTCACTCATTTCAAAACACTATTTTCCCTAAAAACCATGGTATATTCAAATTTCCAAATACAAAAAGGAAGGGCATCAACTTTCCAACCCCACTTGAGTCCCTATACCTTCTCGATGTTTCTTCCTTTGATTTGAAATAATGAGGAATGAAGGCACATGAAAGAGAAAAGAAAGCCCCTATTTGGGAAAGATCCCTAGTACATAGACCTATCAAAGACCTGAAACTATTTTTTTCTCTATTCGAAAATAAAATAATAGAAAAGAACAAATCTATATAGATTCTCAATATGGTAGGAACTAGACCTCTTCCTTAGAAGACATTGTATAGCTAAAGAAAAAGGAATATGGAGATGAATTCTCATACCTTATATTGAGACTGATCTGGTGGACAATGAGAATTTTTAACTAATATTTTTAAAGGGAGGAAAAATAACCAGTCAACTAGGAGATTGCTGGGATTCAGTTTCTTCTTCCTTATAGATGAACAGGATGGGTAGAATGAAGGGGAATGGAAAGATTACTGGTTGTATTGTGGGACCATGTTCTTGACCAATAGATTAGCCATACCTATTTCATCACAAAAAAAATCCATTCTTGTTGAAGAATCCCCATTTTATTCTTAGGTGGACTGAAATTATTCATTTTCATTTTACTATTATGATATTTCATGACTTGACCTCTTTAAGAAACCATTTCTTTTCAATGGAACCTACGAGACATATTTGATTCTTTTATGAATTATTAAACATGAAAAACCTCAACCTGGTAAAAGACACACACAGATGATAATAATTAATCTAATCTCTATGGGAAATTGTCACACCCTAACTCCTTAAATTATTTTATTTTATTATTTATTGGTTTCAGTTAGCCTTACCAAGGTGCGGGGCGAGTGCAGGTTTAAATTTTTTTTAACCTTTAATGTTTTTTTTGGGTTTCAGACTGGTGCACGGGCACCATACGGATGGTGGTAGCCACACGGTCAGTCCACATACCTATGCAGTTATCTAATGTTTAAGATAAATAAAATTTTATAAAAATAAAATGTGTTGGATGTTTGTGTAATAATAATAAAACTATTATTATGGTATCAATATTATTATTATTATTATTATTATTATTGGCAGTGTTATTATTTCCATTAATATGTTTTAATATTAATCAGTTGTTAAATTTGTTTTTGATATATTTTTTTATGAGTAAATTTTTATCAAGAAAATTTTTAATGTTATATTATTATTATTGTTAAGGTTGTTGATTTTTGAAAAAAAAAAAGATAAAATGAACAAGATTATTATTTTTATTCTTCTTACTTTTATTTTTATTATAATTATGTTATTATTAATATTAAGATTATTATTATTATTATTATTATTATATGTTAAAATAAAAAAATAAAAAATAAAATAAACCCTAAATCGACCCTCCCCTCCCACGAAGCGGTGCCCCCCTGGTTCCTCAGTGCACAGCCACCCCCACTCCCGGCCTCCTCCCGTTACTCCACCACCATCCGCTCCACCCCCTGCACTAGTCGAACACCTCCCGACCTCCTCCTCCCTTGCAAGAGTGGTGTCCCCCACTTTCTCTCTATGTGCTGCAGCCATGTGAAGCCACCATCGCACCTCCTAGCAGCCGCCCGTTCTAGCCTCTCCAACGGCGCACCATCTGCCATGCCCCCTTCCTCTAATGGTGTTCTAACCACCCTCTTCCTCGCGCTCCCTGTGTGTGCCCTCCGGCGTCTAGACCCTGACCAGCGGATCCCCCACAAGGCAGCCACCCTTGCGTCGGCGACCTCCAGTTCACCTTCACCAGTGATGACCCTCCTGCTCGCCTGGTTTCCAACAGTCTCATCTCTTGGCGGTGGCCCGAACCCCCCTATGCATGACCTAATATCCCCCCCTCCTGTCCAACCAGCACCGCATAACCCTCCTCCATCTTTGTTCCTCCCTACATAGTGCACGACTAGCCAACCCGGACCCTAGGTCTCACCCTATTTTGGCACGGCCCGAACCATTTTACACAGCACCTCCACCCTACTTTGGCAAGGCCGCGGTTCCCCTCACCATCAAACCACAATTTGTATCTCATTCCAATTTTAGTGTTTTATTCAATTTAACTAAACTTTAATGTCTCAATTTGTGTTTTAAACTTTTAATTTAGTGTCTTAGTTGTGTTGTGAAGTCCTGATATTTTATTTGTAGTGCGGATAATTATTTGGATTCAATCTCAGCTTGTTGTGTGTTTGCATGGTTTCCACCACCATCTAAGGTGATGTTCTTCATCTTTCATCTTGTTGCACACTTTATTTTTTTGTTGTGTTTATGTATTTGAGTCTCTGGTATTTAATTAGTTGTGTGCTGGTCCTCGCCGCACTGACTTTGGTTACCGAATGTTGTTAAGGTGGGCGATAATTTCCAGGTGTGCGTACACATTTTTCCCAAGTATAAATATATAAATATATATATGTGTGTGTGTATATATATTCTGAGTGTGTGTTCCCTCATGGAGCGGGGAACACATGCATCAGTTTAAAGGTGTATATATATATATACATGGAAGTGTGTGTGTGTGTGCATGCGAGCAGGATGTTGCTTGAGTTAGAAATTTTTGACTTGACTTCCTTGAGGTAGGTGAATATGCATTTTCCCTTTTTAAAATAAGTCCATTTAATGATTTCATGTTTTTAATTAATTATTTTACTAGATTCACATCTTTGAAAACTAACTGGACAACCTACTATAGTGTTTTCAAGTTGGTTGGGTTTGTTAAAAGTAGTTTGTTATATTATTTTCTAGTTTGTGTAATTTGTCTAATTTGTTAATATAATTTTTAACAAACTATTTGATTTCTTTATGTAATGGCTAGTAAACTATTTGTTTTTCTTTAAGTGTTTTGGAAAACATGGTTTTTAATGGGTTCTTTAAGGTTTTACCATTTGGTTTAAGACATGTTTTGGTGTTTAACGTTGTTTTGAAAATGGTTCATAAATGTTTTTTTTGGCATGTTTTGGTAAATGTGTGTTTGGGTAAAATGCATGTTTTCGTGAAAGGATATTGGAATTTTTTGGTCTATCTTAACATGTTTGTAAGAAATGACATTTATTACTATTTTGGAAACATTTCTAAATGTTTTGGTAAATGGTTGAATGAGGTAAAGCTAAAGGCATGTTTGGAATCTTTGAAATTATTTGTTGGAAAAACCCCTCTTTGGTTAGGTCTCTTACTTCATTGATTGATCATGAGAAAAGAGGGTCCTCAGTATGGGCCTCCTTTTGAGAATATTTATTTTATGGCATGAGACTAATCTTGAGGTGGTTCGGGTGGTGCCGGATTTTGTCGCGTGCTTGGTGATATATATATGGCTTGTTGTTTGAATGTGTGGCACACCTCTTTGTGAGCATATCAAGGAAAATTAGCATAGAAATGAGGTTTACTGAGAATGATTGTTGCACTAGTTTAGAATACACACTGGTTAGTGACCCTTAGTACGGACTTTTCTCTACTAGAGGATTGGTCCCCTAGGTTAGGCCAGGTAGGGAAACACTGAGCGTTTGGGCGTTATGACGTCATCGAGAGTAGTCATGCCTTCAGGATGAGTCACATGTATAGTATGTTATGGTCATCCTCCGATTTCCTAGGTTTTCCATGATCCTTTGGTACGAGCACTATTAGTACCATTTCCCTTGCTATGTGTGGAATCATACCCTTGAACTTGGTATTGGTGTTTTCTTGGAAAAGTTTTGTATATATGGTTGGTTTTAAAAAGGACTTCAAAGTAGCTTTTTGGAAAGGTTTTTGTGAACCCCTCTTTTGTTTTCTTTCCCTTATTTTTGAATTATAAGGGCAATATAATTGTTATTGTTAGTTTTCAAAATGTTGTGTATATATAAAAACCTTATTTTTATAATTGTAGTTCAAACTAGTCTTATTAGGCTGTTTTGGAATTAGAAAATGTATGGATTCTGTGGTTCACTTTTGGTATCCCTACTAAGAATTTTGATGCTCACGCTTATCCTATCTTTTCAGAGGCAGGTTCGGCTATTTGGTTTAGGTTTCGGTTTCATCTACCCATGTGAGGTAGGTTTTTAGTTGTTGGAGGTGACCAAGAGGTCGCATGGAGGTATGCGCAGTCTTGTTTTCTTGTCACTGCTAGTTTTCTTTTTCTGTTTTTAGTTTTTATTAATTTATTTGACTTTATTTTATGGTCCTAATCATTCCTAATTGTTTATTTGTGATGCCCAGTACTATTTTCCAGCCCATGGGCATTGGGAGCGCCCCTCAGGCCATGTCATGGGCCGGCTTGGGTGACTACTTCAGGGTCGACCCGGGTTGGATCATGAAAAAATGGTATCATAGTAAGGTTATTTCTATTTAGGATTTTTGTTAAATGGAGATTAGGACTGTTAGAACTCAGGAAGTAGGTGTGGGGAGAGTGTTGCGAACTCTTTCTTGCACTGATCCTTGAGTTACTAGAGGTAGTCTCAGATTTGTGTTTTTTTTTCTTGGGTTGTTTTGGATTCAAGGATGACAATGGAGGTGAATCGGGTTATGTTGTGGCCTCATGTGGGGTGGTGACCCATGTGGAGTCCAATTTCCTAGTTTAATGTTCTCTTAGTGTTATTCCTTACTTGGGGCATGGCTCACCACCATGTCACTGGGTTATGCATAAACACTAGTTCCTCATTCTGATGGTTTATCAATGGTTATGTTTCATTTTGATTTTAGTTGATGTGAGTGTGTGATGAAATTGAAAGTGGGATTTTAAATTGAAAATGGTTTTGGAATTGGAGTGCTTTCCTCAAATTGTTTTAAATGGGTAAAGTGGGTTTTTAAAAGGGAAAGTGTTTTGATTTGGAAGGTTTGGTATGTGTTTGGATTTGATAAGAAAAAAAAAGATGCTTAGACCATGACATTCCTTATTAAGGGTCACATGTGCGTGGGTATGTACGGAGAGTGTGTGGGGGCACTTGTTCGTGGATGATGTAAGAGGGATTGGATGAATGCACATGTGACAGTTCATAAGGGACCACAAGTGAGTTTTTAAAATAAAAAGGGAAATGAAATTTTGGGAATTGAATTTGGTTTAAAAATAGGGTTTTAGTATTTTTAAATTCATTTAGAAATATGTCCATTTTTAAAATTTATATGAAATGGGTTTTTTTAAAATATTTTTTTGGTTGTGCTCGAGTTCATCTGGATTCCGAGCCGGATGTTTTTGAGCTTGAGGTGTTTCTTTTTATTGAGTTTTGGCTTAATGCTATTTTCGACTGTGTTTTTCATGTTGCTCTGAATATGTCACCCAAAAAGTTCCCCAAAGTTGCTAATGAGTCATGCCTAGTTCTCAGTTATTTTCATGGGTTGCCTATTTATCAAGGTAATCTAAGTCAGTTGAAATTAGTTGCGTGGTTTGTGGAAATCAAATGTGTCTTTGGTTTGTTGGGAACTCTGGAGGAAGTTAAGGTTCACGCCGTCTCAGGTTTTTTTTTAGGGTCCAGTTCTAGTCTAGTGAATATGGGATGCCTCATCATCATTAGAGTATGGGGTGTAGTTGGTGGGGGTCAGTTGAGGAAATATTTGGGTACCAGAGGATGAAAATGCCTAATTGTGAGGTAGGAGATGCTTCAACCATCAGGGCCCCATCCACAAGTCTCAGGGTGAAGCTCGCGCACAGTCAGGGGTTGCCGAGGGTGTGTGGAATCTTGATCTGGATCATGTTTTCAGCTTGGGGATAGAAATATCTAAAGTTTCCTTGTTCTATCCTTGTATCTATCGTAAGATAATCCTTGTTGTAGTGGTGTGATGATTTCTTTCTACCACAATTGAAGCGGCCTTATCTACCCTTAGTGTGGTTTCTAAATCGTTTGATTTATTTGAAGGGTGTGGGCCCATGAATAAACAGACTTGTTCTAATTGTTAGTTGGTCTCAGCTTAGTTTGTTAGGGGGATGTTTTGTTTCGTGAAATTTATGGGAGGTGTTGAGTTAATTTCTCATCCTCAAGTTGTTGGGTTGTTTCATAGCAAGCTTTCCTTCAAGGTCTCAGGTGTTTTGTTCGGTCCATGTGGGGAAAATGAATGAGTTCGGTTTGGGAGTTCTCATGTCCCCCCCCCCTCAGGGGGGTGGGGTGTTCGAGTTTCAAGGGTTTATGTATTAGTGAATTCTCTTGGTGGGGAGAACCATTCTTTGTTCTCCCCTCAATATCGGGTTGCGGTCCTCCTTGAAATGGTCAGGTGTGACGTTTGGTGGGAAAGGTCACTCTGGAGGCTCTCGCTTCTCTATGATCTTGTCTGGGTGTGGACTCAAGCTGTGTTAACTATTGGCTTGGTGACTTTCTAGGGGCAGAAAGTTTTGTGTTGGAGAGAATTTTCACACCCCGACTCCTTAAATTATTCTATTTTATTATTTATTGGTTTCGGTTAGCCTCACCAAGGTGCGGGGTGAGTGCGGGTCTAAGATTTTTTTTAACGTTTAATGTTTTTTTTGGGTTTTAGACTGGTGTTCGGGCACCGCACGGATGGTAGTAGCCGCACAGTTGGTCCACGTATCTGTGCAGTTATCTGATGTTTAAGATAAATAAAATTTTATAAAAATAAAATGTGTTGGATGTTTACGTCATAATAATAAAACTATTATTATTGTGTAGATAATATTATTATTATTATTTGTAGTGTTATTATAATCATTAATATGTTTTAATATTAATTGGTTTTTAAATGTGTTTTTCATATTTTTTTATGTGTAAATTTTTATTAAGAAATTTTTTAATGTTATATTATTATTATTATTAATGTTGTTAATTTTTAAAGAAAAAAAAAAGATAAAATGAACAAGATTATTAATTTTATTATTCTTACTTTTATTATTATTGTAATTATTTTATTATTAATATTAAGATTATTATTATTATTATTATTATTATATGTTAAAATAAAAAAAATAAAAAATAAAATAAACCCTAGATCTACCCTCACCTCTCACGAAGCGCCCCCCTGGTTCCTCAATGCGCAGCCCCCCCACTACCGGCCTCCACCCGTCACACTGCCACCATCTGCTCCTCCCCCTGTGCTAGATGACCACCTCCCAGTCTCCTCCTACCTTGCACGAGAAGCATCCCCCCCCCCACTTCTCTCTTCGCGTTGCAGCCGCACGAAGCCACCGCCGCGCCTCCTGGCAGCCGCCCGCTGCAGCCTCTCTAATGACGCACCAGCCACCGCCCCCCCTTCCTCCAATGGTGTTTTGTCTGCCCTCTGCCTCATGCTCCCTGTGTACATCCTCCAGTGGCTCGACCCTGAATAGAGGCTCCCCCGAAAGGCAACCACCCTCGCATTGACGACCTCCAGTTCACCTGCACCGGCGATGACCCTCCTGCTCACCTGGTTTCTAGCAGCCGCATCTCCCGGCGGCGGCCTGAACCCCCAACGTGCGATCCAATCTCCAGTGGCCTCCCCCTAATGTCTTACCAACACTACACAGCCCTCCTCTGGCTTTGTTCTGCCCTGCTAGGCGTGTGACCATCCAACCTGAACCCCAGGTCGCACCCTGTTTCAGCACGGCCCAAACCATTTTTCACAGCACCTCTGCCCTGCTCTGGTGAGGCCACAGTTCCCCTCGCCATCAAACCACGATTTTTATCTCATTCAAATTTTGTTTCTTTCTTCAATTTAAATAAAATTTTATGTCTCGGTTTGTGTTTCACACTTTTAATTTAGTGTCGTAGTTATGTTGTGAAGTCCTGATATTTTATTTGTAGTGTGGATAATTATTTGGATGCAATCTCATCTTGCTGCGTGTTTTCAAGGTTTCCACCACCATCCTAGGTGATGTTATTCATCATTCATTTTGTTTCTTACTTTATTTTTGGGTCGTGATTATGTCTTTGAGTTCCTGGTATTTAATTGGTTGTGTGCTGGTCCTCACTGGACTGAATTTGGTTGCCGAATGTTGTTAAGGTGTGGTGATAATTTCTAGGTGTGTGCACACATTTTTCCTAGGTATGAATGTGTGTTTGTGTGTGCATGTTCCCTTATGGCGCAGGGAACACGTGATTCAATTTAAAGGTGTATATATATATATATACATGGAAGTGTGTGCGTGCATGCATGCAAGCGGTATGTTTCTTGAGTTAGAAAGTTTTGGATTGACTTCCTTGAGGTAGGTGAATCCGCATTTTCCCTTTATAAAATAATTCCATTTAATTCTTTCATATTTTTAATTAATTTTTTTACTAGATTCACATCTTTGAAAAATAATTGGACAACCTACTATAGTGTTTTCAAGTTGATTGGATTTTTTAAAATTCATTTTTTATATTATTTTCTAGTTTGTGTAATTTGTCGGATTTTTTAATATAATTTTTAACAAACTGTTTGATTTGTTTATGGAATGGATAGTAAATTGTTTGTGTTTCTCTAAGTGTTTTGGAAAACATGGTTTTTAATGGGTTATTTAAGTTTTGACCATTTGGTTTGAGACATGTTTTGGTGTTTAACATTGTTTTGAAAATGGTTCGTAAATGTTTATTGTTTTGGAATGTTTTGGTAAATGTGTGTTTTGGTAAATGCATGTTTTCGTGAAAAAATATTGGCATGTTTTGGTCTATCTAACCATGTTTGTAATAAATGAAGTTTATTACTATTTTGGAAACATTCATAAATGTTTTGGTAAATGGTTGAATGAGGTAAAGATAAAAGGCCCGTTTGGCATCTTTGAAATGATTTGTTGGAAAACCCATCTTTGGTTAAGTCTCTTGCTTCGTCGATTGATCATGAGACAAGAGGGTCCTCGGTATGGGCCTCCTTTTTAAAATATTTATTTTATGGCATGAGACTAATCTTGTGGTGGTCGGGGTGGTTCCGAATTGTGTCGCGTGCTTGGTGATATATTTATATATGTCTTGTTGTTTGAATGTGTGGCACACCTCTTTGTGAACATAGCACATAAACTTAGTATAGCAAGGGGGTTTACGGATGACAATTGTTGCACTTGTTTATAATACACACTGGCTAGTGACCCTTAGTACGGACTTTTCTTTTCTAGGGGATTGGGTCCCTCAGTTAGGCCAGGTAGGGAAACACTAAGCATTCTGGCATTATGATTTCATAAAGAGTAGGCATGCCTTCAGGATGAGTCACATGTATAGTACGTTCTGGTCTTCCTCTGAGTTCCTAGGTTTTCCATGATCCTTTGGTATGAGCACTATTATTACCATTTCCCTTATTGTGTGTGGAATCATACCCTTGAACTTGGTTTTGGTGTTTTCTTGGAAAAACTTTGTATGTATGGTTGGTTTTAAAATGGACTTCAAATTAGCTATTTTGGAAAGGTTTGTGTGACCCCTATTTCGTTTTCTTTTCCTTGTTTTTGAATTATAAGGGAAATGGAATTGTGATTGTTAGTTTTCAAAAATGATTTTTATATATGAAAACCTTATTTTTATAATTGTAGTTCAAACTAGTATTATTGGGATGTTTTGGAATTGGAAAATGCATGGATTCTGTGGTTCACTTTTGGCATCCCTATTGAGGATTTTAATGCTCATGCTTATCCTATATTTTCATATGTAGGTTCAACTATTTGGTTCATATCCTGGTTTCGTCTGCCCGTGCAAGGCATGTTGTTAGTTATTGGAGGTGACTAATAGGTCACGTGGAGGTATGTGCAGTCTTGCTTTCTTGCTGTTACTAGTTTTCTTTTTCTTTGTTTAGTTTTTATTAATTTATTTGACTTTCTTTTATGGTACAAATCATTCTCACTTGTTTAGTTGTGATGTATGGCACTAGTTTCCAGCCTGTGGGGATTGGGAACACCCCTCGGGCCATATCGCGGGCTGGCTCGGGTGACCGGTTCAGGGTCGACCCGGGTTGGTTCATGACAGAAATCATCCAGTCTATCACAATAATAATTTCAATGATATCCATAATGGGAACTAATAAACCCCAAGATTTAACAACTTAAAATATATAAAAGGTGTTTGAGGGGAATCAAAAACCCTACTCTCGTTTCTTTCTGAGAGGTGTTTCAATCTCCATAACATATGGCATGATTTCCATAGGGAGACTTAAAATATTCACAAAATGGGTCGATATGAAGGAGTGAGAGGCACCTATATTGAATAAAGTAGTTTATATATAAAAATAAATGAAAATGGTACCTATCATAGTCACAGGTTCTGGTTAGATCTCTACTATAAACTTTCCCACTACATGCAACTGATTTTCCATAATTGATGATTAATCCTTGACCCCATAAGCTTGCAGCTAAAAACCCACTACCTTGGAAGCATCTGACTATGACACAAGACCTCTTGGTGTTAAAGAGTCTAAACCACTTCACTATGAAGATAAATACTAACATAAATGTTGAAGATGACCCATACATCTATAAAATGAGAAATATGTTGGTGATATTGAGAAATAACATTTCATATGCCATGTATTTCTACACTGGTAGCAAGTTATAGGGCCTCTACTAGGTCTTATAGAGGGTATAGGATGATTCTACTACTAATATCCATATCAAGTTAACTTTAAAACCTCATTATACTTTCTATTCCTTCTATGAGGGCCACTATAACTACCACCAAATGTGGTAGGAATTCCAGCCAATCCTGAATTTCTAGTCTCATCAATCTATACTATCAGTGCCCTATCCAAAACCTTAAAATAGGTGGAAAGTTTTAGATTGAAGACCTGAGAACATATATCTAGTCCTAATTCCATCTAAAACCTCTAATACTTTAGTTTTTTACTAAATATAACCTCTGGAAAGAAAATGGAAAAATTTATAAAAATAATTGGTATAATCTATTATTATTTGATCACATTATTGAAGAATAAGAAACCCCATGAACTTATAGAAACCCATTATCTCTAGGTAAAACTACTGGGTGAAGATAGATTTAAATCCATTCCATTCCAAACCCTCATGATTATTTTACAGAACCATTTAATCTAACCACCTTCGAATAAGGCCCTCAAGTTTAAATAATATACACTCTACCCTAAAAAATATAGATTCTCCAAGAATTCTAAGATCCTTGTAACTTTCCCCAACTAGTCATCTTCTTCCTGAGGATAATTTATTCCTTATAAGGATGGAATTTTCTGGTAAAGAAAATATTGGGCTCGATTCCTATCTCCATCCTTCTTTGGATCCACTTCCCAAGATTGACTAGGGACTATATTTGCACCCTAGTTTATGACACATACCAGGAACACTACAACCACAAAAATATTCTGATCAACTGGAGGATTTTCATAAGGAACCTAAGCTACAACACCCTCCTGAGGATTCATGGAAGTCTCTGGGAGGCATGGTACTACACAACACCAAATGAAGAGGAGAAATTTCAAATGTGTAGGAATCATTAATAAACACCAAAATAAAATGAAAACATTACTCAAGAACACACATTCCCCAATATCCCATGGAATCTTTAGGCTCACCATGATGAGAGTTGGTTAGACACTCAATCTCAACTTGCCTCTTAAGTCATGACATTTGTAACTCATGTCTACTAAGACATACCAAACCATATAGACTAATAACCATCATTTGATACTAATTTTTTCACAAACTAAACCAGGTCATCACCAAATCATACATCCTAGTCGGCTCATGAGAAGGCCCAAAGGGCATTCTGGATCCCAACAGGCTAGCTACAAGATCCTAGGTATCCAAGAGAAACCTTTGGGAAAAATTTCACACACAAGGAAAAAAAACAAGATCTATCAAGAAAATGAGGAATAAAAAATATCCTAATATATAAAAAACAAGATAAACTCTAAATAAGTATGAAAATAACAATACAGATCAAGGTATAAATAAATAAAAGACATAGGATCCATAATGACAATAAAAGTATAGGTCTATGAGTAAAATAAAACAAAACAAAATACTACAACACATATCCACATGACTTGTGGGTTATCACCCCACCATGCCACCACCACGACACCAAAAAAAGTAGCTAAAATACCCACCACCACCAAGTTATTCCTTGTAATTTCATATATCATACATGAAAATTTATATATACACTCATTGGGTTTATGTGGGGTGTGAGTTCATGTCACAAATCAACCCAGGTCGACCCCAAACCAGTCACCTGAGTTAGCCCATGACAAGGCCCAAGAGGCATTCCCAATCCTCTCGGGTTGGAAAATAGTGTTGTGTATCAAATATAATGAATTTGAGAATGATTTTAGTCCATAAAGAACCAAAAAACAAGATAGAGTATAAATAATAAATAGGAAAAACTAAATCTATAAATAGAAATAATTACACAGTTAGATTCAAATACAATTACAATGGGACGGAACAGGAAAACAAAACAAAATTGTAACCAACTATAACCGACATGATCACCCTATGACCTTTTGGTCACCAACATCCATAAGAAAATACTAGTCCATGGGAAAACCTAAACAAAATATGAACATGAAAAACAAATCAAGTCTACCGACGTTGAGTGGAACATGTATGGTGTGTGCATAAAACACCCCAATAGGTAAGCACTATAGAGTCCATGTATGTCCTTTCCTAAAATATTCTATATATTATAGTTTTAAAATATAGATATAAAATAAGTTTTTTATCATTTAAAAGGCAAGAAAATATTTCATGTCTGAAACCCAGTTTGAAAACCAAATACCAAATGCAAATACAACCCAAATAATTTAAAAAAAGAATAGAAAATCTGAACTGAGAATAAGAAATAGGGTATTTCAAATAAATCTATAAATAAAGAAAATAACATAGGTGTATATAGGTAAACACTATCAAAATAAGTAACCAAAATGATGCAAAAAAAAATAGAAGCATATAAATATATATAATCATGGGAGTTTTCCAAATATCCCTAGAAGAAATCCCTATACATACTCGGTTCAAACCCACATACTAACATATGGTGCACCTCCATAGTTAATAACCAACCCGGCTGCTCTAAACTAGTCTCACTAGTGGAAAAATCCCACCTAGTCTATCCTTTATCTAGGGGGTTCTAATCCTTCTAATAGGGATAATAAATCAATCGTTAATCAACCCTCTAGATTACATCCAAAAATCCCATGATAATAGAATAAAGGATAATGAGGATTTCATCACACGTTTGGCATTAAACATAACTCACATATGCCATCGTGCATGCCTTTCCCAATCCCTAAAAACATATATGTGAAGGCCCTATCAATGGAAGTATGTCCATAGAGATGTTCATCACACATATAACCTTTCAAAATTACCAATCGGGCCTACATATCATATTAATTTAAAACCAATTTCCAAAAGATCATGAAGAACCAACCAAGCCTTAACAGTACTAAATTGAAATCCAATTCCAAAACAAAGGTGAAAAAACAATTTATGCCTAGAATATTAAAAATGGTACTTTTAATTCATGGGGTTACCAATCATGTTTCAGGGTACCAAACTGTCTAATTTTTTGATAACACATTTAGAAACCACATTTGAGTTTACTTTGAAACTAATTATCCATTTAGAAAACATTAGAAGTTTTTAGAAAACCTTTGGGAGATAGAGTGGAGGATAAAATGAAATGGAAAAAGAGTGTTTTTAAAAATCATGTTCAAGATAGATATTTTTATGGAATTCTATTTATATGTGTGTTTTCCTATCCATATTTTCACCCCATGCACATATAGATATGCCCACATCTAATGGAATGTATATGGAAAACCATAAAAATACCCCAAGGTTTCAATTAAAGGACCACAAGTAACATTAAAAACCAACATAAGGATAAAAAAATTAACCATAAAAAGGCACTTTACCCACACATAAAACTCAATTGCACATGTCACCCAACTATCAAATCTTAAACAAGGTTGATCACGTAGTGATTAACTATTCATTTTCACCCTTACACCACTGTTTTAAAATGGTTTTGTATTGAAAATTACAAATATAATAACAAATTAAAATTCATTTTTAATTCAATGATTTAATTTTTATCATTTTTAAATAGGAAAATTTTACTTGTTTCAATGTTTACATTGTAGAAGGAGGTGATTTTGAGATCCCACGATGGAATTCAAGCAAAACGGGACAAACTACGCGAGAGCACGATCACACTTCTAGACTTCAATGTTTAATGTGGAAAATATTTGCATAAAATTGCTCTAAAAATTGGAATATAAGTGAAAAACTATGTGGGATACATTTCTCAAGAAGACCATGGATCCCAATTCGTCCATTTGGAGGCCCAAATCTGGCCCACAATGTGAATAAATTCTGGGCGGGCTAGATTGGACCACCCTTCTGTATTTGGATCATAACTCAGACCTCAAATCTCTAATTGGTCTTATTCTACCTCCATTGGACATATAACTCCAAGACACACATTCACACCGAAATTTAATACAATTGAATGTGTTTTGGTTAGTCATCCAGGCGAATCAACTTGGTGTAAAAATCTATCATGAATAGAACACTTACACCCATAGACTATTGACTATTATTGGATCCAACTTGACAAATTTATATTTAAAATCACTCCATGAATCATTTCAAAGTTCATAATGATTATGGGTAAGGGTGAGTCTAATTTTAGATCTTTATTCATCAATTTTCTCCCTCTTCTACATCATGTACTTTTAATCTTCTTAGTAGTCAATTTGGGGGGTGTTCTTTGTTGTAATCCAGAAATCCATGCTTGTAATCGTTGGAAGGTAATTTAAATTCCAGTTTTTTTGTCTATTATTATTCATTTTTACCTTTTTTATTTTTTTTATTTTGGTATGATCAAATACAAATCAAGGGAACAAGAATTCGCATGCTTCCATGCATAAATCAGATCTTGTGATGATTTGAGTGTGTTTTCCTCCTTTATCACCTCTTCTCTTTTATGAGCTTTCATATGGATTGAATTTTTTTATGACATACAAAATTTATAACCCATGATTTTTTTTCTTGATAAATTTTTTTAAATAGACCCAAATCTGGACATCTCATCACGTTGTTGATGTGATTCCCTGATTGAGTTCGGTTCTTACATCAACATAATTGTATTGTTTATGAGTGTTATTTGGTAATAAATATCATCAATCGATCAAATCCTATGTGGTAAAATATAATAACTCACATACCATACTTGTTTCAGTGTGTATAAATCAAGGAATCAATTATCTTTTCCACTTCCCTTGAGAGCGATAATGGATGATCATCAAGGGACATCCACCTAGATTGATCATGATTTCTCTAACCGATTTCTCTCACTTGGTAATATAGTTTCAATTTATATTTTAAAATATAAAAAAACCCAAAAACTTTATCCCGTTTTATTTTTCATAAAAAAAATAATCAAAACCCATTTTTAATTAATGATCTTCGAGAGAAGACCTAGGGTTCCTGCTATAATGTAGAAATTTTAGTAAAAACTAAACATTTAATTTGATGTGATAGACAACATGATCAAATTTTGGCATGATTTCTAGGGATCCAAGATCATTTTCCCTTTTATTTCTTTACTTTTTTATTTCTTACTCCTTTCAATCTTACCCCTTCCCTTTTGATTTTTTGTTTGTTTTTTTCATGTTTCATTTCTCTCTCTCTTATCTCTCTATCAATTCCATAATATAACACTATATTCTCATTTAACCTTTAATTCTTAGTAAAATAATTATTTTATTCATCTTTTATTAAAAAAATACAAAAAAAACAAAAAAAACTTCACAGAATTGTTTCATGACAATATCTCACAAGGAAATACTACTTGAATTTGACCCAAAAATTGAAAATACCTTTCACTCGCAAATTAGGTCATATAATATAGGATATAAAGTAACATTGGGTAACCCCTTGTGGAACCTCATGTGGTCCTAAACCAATCTAAGAGTAAACCAAATAAAACCCTATAAATACTAGCTACAAATAATCAAACCTTAAAATAACTGACCACCTAGGATGTGGGGTACCAACCCACATACATACAATATCCTGAGAAAGAAGCAAAATTTGAGCTTATATAAAGACTCATCCACAGCCTTCATAAATTCCATGGTCTTCTTGGTGAGTAACCTCGCAAAAATTTCAAGGTGTTTTACATAGTGTGATTCACATGAAACCCAAAAATGTGTCTGAGGGCATCATAAAGTTTAGGGTCTTCCCTTTCTCCTATGATGGTATAGACAAAGATTGGATATACTGTATTCCTAACACAATTTGGGGTTCTAATGAACTTAAATGACTCTATATAGATAATTTTTCCCTACCCCCCAAACTGCATCAATTGGAAAATAAATTTGTGGCATTAGGAAATCAAAAGGAGAGACCCTTCGGGAATATTATGATAGATTCAAAAGACTTTGTTCAAGTTTCCCCACCATTATATTAGTGAAAATTTTATAATTAAATACTTTTATAAGGGACTTGTCCCCATGGATCGTGGTATGATAGATGATGTGTCTTGTGGTGCCCTAGTTGATAAAACTCCTATTAACCCTCATGACTTAATAGATAACATGGATAAAAATTCACAACAATTTGGTACAAGAGAAATTTCACCCACTTAAATAGTTCATGAGGTAAGTCATTAATACCTAGAATAAAAGGAATATAATAAACATTATGAGATCCATACCCTTATGAGGTAATTATCTAAAGCACAAAGTAATTTACACTCTCCTCTCGTTCCATTGCATTGTGGTATTTTTTCTGATAACACTCATTTTTCTGACCAGTTCCCACAACTACAGGATTCATCTGAGTCTTATGCAGCAGTATTCCCTAGGTGTCCATTTCAACAAGTACCACCCTTCAAGAAAGAATCATTCAGGCTAAATCCAAACCTCGGGTGGTAAGCACATCCATGGTACTAACAAGGAGGCAACTTGAGCCACCCTAAATAGAATTGGTATCAACAAGGCTATGTTATCCAACCTTCTCAAAACAATCCTCCTCCTCCAAAATATGAACCAAGCCTCGAGGACATGGCGAACTAAATGGAAAACCAGAACCTCCAGTTCCAACAAACCACACAATCGACTATTCAAGACCTATAAACTCAAGTGGGACAATTGGAAAACACTATCAGTGAGATATATATGAAATATTTTGGATAACTACCATCCCAACCTATTTTTAATCCAAAAGACAAAGGTAATTTTTTGTGAAATCACACTTTTTATTAGTAAAGAAGTTTCTTCTTTTACTGATTCTACACAAAAGGTCTATCACCCTCTTGGAAAATCTCTTTCCCTACCCAAAAATATTTTAATGAAGAAAAAAAAACAAAATGGGTAAAAAAATTATCATTGAGGACTCCCTTGAACAAACCATTCCTATTCCGTTCCCTCAAAGACTCTAAATCTAATAAAAATTTTGATAATGAGATTCATAAATAAATAATGGATACATTTAAAAAGGTACAAGTTAACATTTATTTATTGTATGCAGTTAAAAGAAATTACTCATTACACCAAATTTCTTAAATAACTTTGCACCCATAGGTGAATAATAAAAGTAAATGAGAGATTTAACCTTTTAAGGAACGTCTCATATTTGATACAACCAGCGATGCTAACCAAATTCAAGGATTCAGGGACTTTGACCATACCTTGAACCATAAGGGATACCTTCTTTTCTGATGAAATTCTTGATTTATGTGCTTCAATTAATATAATGACTCACTATATGTATAATTATCTATAGGTTTGATAGATTCGACTAATGGGAATTTTCATGAAATTTTCCAACCAAAGCACAACACACCGATCAAGAGTGATTGAAGATGTCCTCTTTAGAGTGAAGAATATCATCTTCCCTGAAGACGTCTACATTCTTGATATGGAAGACACTAAAATCCAATAACATTCTCATATCATAATTGGAATCCCATTCCTTAAACCGAAAATATGATCATCAATGTTCACAATGGCATTATTTCTATAGAGTTTGGCGGAGAAAAGGGAATTTTTAATATCCTTGATGCTATGAAACACCTCATTAAAGAGAACTCTACTATTCTTGTTTATTCAATGGAATTGATCTCTAATGACACACACACATGAAAAATTATCTCCTAGACCCATACTCTAATTCATTTTCCTCTTCTTCACCCTTGGATGATTAACTTTTGATTCTTGTTTTGAGTGTTGTGTGGGTTCAGAAAAGTATAAATTTTGTGTTTGAATTGATGAGTGTGTTCATTATGAGGTACCCATTACCGTTGATGATTATAAAAATCTTATTTACATATATTCTATTTTTTTATATAATAAACATGAGAAGATAGATAGTTTCATGGACCTCACTCCCCATAAATCCCCTTCCTCAATCAAAAAATCATTGGTGGTGGAATTAAAAACACTTACATCTTATTTAAAATATGCATATCTTGAGGGTATTAAACAATTTACTATCATTATTTATAATAACCTCTCTCCAAATAGGAATCAAAACTACTCAACCTTTTCAGAGAGTGTAAAAAGTTTATAGGATGGACATTGGAATGTATTCTTTGGATTATCCCATCTATTTGTATGCACCATATACTTTTATATTATGAGGATAAACCCATAAAGAAATCTCAATGCTAGTTAAATCTCACTCTCCTTATAGTGTTAAATTGGAAGCTAGTAAATTTCTTTCTAATGGGATCATTTATCCTATATCTAATAGTAAATGGGTTAGCCCAGAGAAAATTGTGCCTAAAAAACTCGAATAACGGTTGTGTCAAATGAATGGAATGAACTGGTTCCAAAACATGTGAAAAATAGTTAATGAGTTTTTATTGACTATCATTGATTGAATCAAGATAGAAGAGGCCTTTGGCATGATATCTCCCAACTATGTAGCACAATTCATAGTCCTTGGTTTATATTTGGGGATTTCAATGCTATTTTGGCTCCTAGTGAAAAAGTAGGTCCTTCTCATGACTCTATCTCCTTGAAAGAATTCAAATATTGTATTGAATTGAATAAATTTATAGATATTAACTTAATGGGAGCCAAATTCACCTGGTTTAGAAAATATTATAATAATATCATGTCTAGAAAACTTTATAGAGTGTTTACTAATGACCATAATCTTGATAAATGTGATAATATCTCTAGTATTACCCTTGTAAGGGTGGCCTCTGATCACCACCCCATTCTGGTTAGTTTTTCTCATAACCTTCATAAACCCAGGGGCCCTTTCAGATTTAATGCTACTTGGTCTTTAGATCTAGACTGTAGGGACATCATTAATACTACTTGGACTAATATTCATGATCAAAAGGATGATTTTTCTTGTCCGGGGAAACTGAAAATGTTGAAACAAATCTTAAAAACTAGTGCAAATCAAAATCCAATGAAATGGATAAGAATATCAACACTTTGGAAAAGGAACTTTCACAAATTCAAAATAATAATTCCACTTCTAATTTTGAGCAGGATAATCAACACAAAATGAACATTTCCTCTACCCTTATCAATTTACTTAACTTTAAGGATAATATTCAAAAACAACTTTTCAAAGCCAAGTGGCTTAATGATGGGGATAGGAATACTAAATTTTATAATTCTCTTCATAGAGTCAGAAAAGCCTATAGGCCCCTTGCCTTTTTTAGAGACGGTGAATAGATTCTAGATTCTGAGGAAAGTATTGTCAATTACATTGTTTCCTACTTTAAAAATATCTTTAATGGAGATTATATAGACAAAGACCTTAGGTAAGATGTCATTCCAACTCTGGTTACTAATGAGGATAATGTGTCTCTTAATAGTATCCCTTTAGATCATGAAATTAAGGACACGGTCTTCAGCCTTAACGCGGACGGTGCTCTTGGACCGGATGGTTTTAATAACAGTTTTTACCAAAAACATTGGGACATTATTCAAGAAGATGTATGTCATATGGTGAAACATTTCTTTAACAAGGGAACTCTCCTACATGGCCTCAATACCCAATTCCTTTTCCTTATCCCCAAAACTGGTAATGCTGATGAAATACACCTTTTCAGGCCCATTGCTCTCATAAATTCCCTCTTTAAGATCATTACTAAATTTATTGCCAATAGAATTTCTCTGATTAGCAACAAAATTGTTTCCTGGAATCAATTTGGATTCATCAAGGGAAGATCCATTCAAGAATGCATCTGTATTGCCTCAAAATACACTAACCTTATTAACAAGAAAAATAGAGGTGGGAATGTTGCTATTAAGTTAGACATTGTTAAGGCTTTTGATACCATTGACTGGAACTTCATATATAAGGTCCTTAGGCAGTTTGGTTTCAATGGAGATTTCATCAATAAGATTAAAACATTATTCAATTCGGAACATATTTCTATTCTCATTAATGGCTCACCAAGAGGTTATTTTAAGTTCTCTAAGGGTGTTAGACAAGGTGACCCTATCTCGGCTATTCTTTTCTAAATTTCTGAAAACTACCTCAGTAGATTTCTCACTCAATCCATAGAAAATATAATGATCAAACCTATCACAGTTGTGAGAAACTTGAATTCCCCCTCACACCTTCTTTATGTTGATGACATAATAATCTTCATTCAGGGAGACAAAAAAACATCAATAATCTAAAAGACATTATCCTTCACTACCAAAAGGTTTCTGGACAACATATCAACTGGAATAAATCTTTCATATATTTTGGTAAAGACTTTCCCCTGGTAGAAAACTTAACACTATAAACTCTCTAGGGGTCAAAGAAGGATCTCTTCCCTTTACCTACCTTGGTGTTCCTATCTTCTGGGGTAGACCGAAAGCGGATTACTTCTCTCCTATCATCAATCAAATTCTTAGACAGCTTTCAACCTGGAAGGGTTCCAATCTCTAGATGGCAGGGAGAATCTGTTTAGTTAAATCCACCATTGTTTCCAAATTGGTTTACTCTATGATGATATACAAATGGACGAAAAGTATGCTAAAGCACCTCAATGTTGCCATTAAAAATTTTGTGTGGACTGGTAGTACTTTGGAGAGAAAATTGGCCATTGTTCCCTGGGCTAACTACTGTAAACCAATTGATAAAGGTGGGGTTGGAATTAAAAATCTCAATAAGTTTAATGAAGCCCTGCAAGCCAAGCTCACATGGAATCTAATCCATAATGATGTGCCCACTTCAAATTTTCTTAGAGCCAGATTTCTCAATAAACTTATTAATAACCAGGATCCATTTCTTACTTCCACTATTTGGCCTTACATTAAAAACACCTTCAATTCTATTATGGATAATTCTAGATGGATGGTTAATAAGGACTCAAATTTAAGATTTTGGTTTGAAAACTGGACCGGATCTCCCTTGTCCTCTTTGATGACCAGAAACCAGCCTCACTCTCTGAACAATGAATCCATAAAGAACGTTATGAGCATGACTAACCCTGACCTTCCAAAGGATATTAAACAAATTGTCGAGAACTACCCCTTCACTACCATGAAGGATCTTCTAATTTTTGAAGCCTCTCACAATGGAATGATCTATTCTAAAAATTATTACAATAATCTGTTTGTCAATGATGACAATAACTTATCCTGGATAAAAAAATTAATAAATTTTGGATAAAACCTTCGAGGTTTACTTTAGTTTGGAGAATTGCGCATAATATAATCCCCACAGATGACTATTTACAAACCTTTGGGTTCACCCTTTATTCCAAATGTCGCATGTGTAATAAACATCATGAGGATAGTAATCATATTTTCCTACAGTTTCTCTCTGGAATTATATTTCTGACATCTTCGAATGCAGATGGTTGCTAGATAGTCCCATTACTTTGTAGATAAAACAATTCTTGGATACTTCCGACTCCCAACAGATTAAAAATCTTCTTCTTGCAGTAGTCATTGAGCTTCTCCATCTAATTTGGTATGGTAGAAATGATTTTATTTTTCGCAACAACTTATTCAAACTTAATGAGGGTAAAATTCAAATTCTTATGGTCGTCCATGAAGCGGCTTCGATTCAAAAGGATTAATGACACAACTCAGTTCATGATTTTGGGATCCTTCGTCGCATTGGAGTGGAGGGAAAGTATCCTCATCCTAAATCTACTTTTGAAGTATTCTGGCGGCCACCTCCCACTGGATGGATTAAAGTAAACGTAGATGGTGCCTCTAAAGGAAACCCTGGTCCAGCGGGTTGTGGTGATATCTTCAGGAATCATTTAGATCAGACCCTTGGATGATTTTATGGTTCCTGTGGCTTTTCTTCCTTACTGGAAGCTGAGATGTTGAGTGTTATCCATGCCATCTCTTTTGTAAAGCGTCGAAACTGGAACAACATCTGGATAGAGAGTGACTCCACTACTGTTATTCAGGCCATATGGAGCAGAACCATACATCTTTTCTAGCTGCTCACTGCTCTCTAGATTGATTGTTTGAAATCACTTTCTGAGATCAAATTCATCGCCACACATATCTACCAGGAAACTAACAGGATTACTGATGGGCTTGCCAATTTGGGTGTTTCTCATTCTTTTCTTTGGAGGGATGATCTCTCTCCTATGTTACTCCTATACTATGTTAGGGATGTTAAAAAAAATTCTTCTTTCAAAACTAGGTAACTCGTTCATTTTTCAATAATATTTGGTGTTTTGGTCATTAACCAGAACACTACCCCCCCAAAAAAATCAAGCCATGTGAAAGGATCACTTTACTCTAACTTTCATTGACCAAATGTTCGAATACTGAGTGATAAGTATCAATATTGTTTCCTTGATAGCTATTTGGGTTATTTTCAAATCCATATAGCCCCTGAGGATTAATAAAAGACAACATTTACCTGTACATTTAGTGCATTTTCATACAAAAGGATGCCTTTTTTTCTATGTAATTATCTTTGTACTTTTCAGTATTGTATGTTGATTATATTTTATGAGTATCTTGAGAATTGTATGGAAGTTTTTATGGATGATTTCACGGTTTATGGATCTTCCTTTGATGATAGTTTAGCACACCTAGGTTTGGTCCTCCACTATTATACTAAAAATATCTCATATTAAATTATGAGAAATTTCATTTCATGGTTAAGAAGGGGATAGTTCTTGGGCATGTTATTTAAAATGAGGTAATTCAGGTAGATAAATCAAAAAATGAATTAATTTTATCTCTTCCATATCCAAAATATGTTCATGAGGTGTGATCTTTCTTGGTTCATGCTGGTTTTTACCACTTATTCATTAAAGACTTTAGTAAGATCGCACTTCCCTTGCCTCAATTTTTGCAAAAGGGTTTTGAATTTTTTTTGGTAAAAATTATGAGGAATCATTCAATTCACTAAAAGGGGGTCTCACATCACCTCCCATCATCCAACCACCAATATGGTATCTCCCCTTCTAACTTATGTGTAATGCCTCTAACTTTGTAGTTGGGAAAGTTTTATCACAAAGGGTTGAGAAGGCTCCGTGTATCATTGTGTATGCCTCAAATACCCTTGACCCTACCCAAGTAAACTACACATCCATTAAAAAATAACTCATTTATATTGTATTTTCCTTTAAAAAATTCCATTCATATATTCTTGGGTAAAAAATCAGTATGTTTTCTGATCATGATGCCCTTCATTTTCTCCTAAAGAAAATTGAAGCTAAGCCTCGCCTCATTCAGTGGATGCTTCTCCTATAAGAGTTTTAACTTGAGATCCTATATAAGATAGGAGTGAAAATTTTGGTATCTGACCATATTTTTAGTATTTCTCTACCACTGGACCATCATGTCGACTCACCACTCCTCATCGGATAATTCTTCCCTCATGAGAACCTTTTTCATGTTGTGGACCTTACCCCCTAGTATGCAGACATTGTAAATTTTCTAGAAATATCTAGGGTCCCCATAGATTTTATCACTTCACAATCTCAGATACTTTAACATGATTTATTATGGGACATTTGGGATGACCCTTACTATTTTAGAATTTTTAGTGACCAATTTGTTCATCGGTGTGTCCCTAACCATAAGTTCATCTCTATTTTTAACTTTTTCCACACTTTGACTTGTGGGGGGCACTTTGGCTTTCAATATACATCTAGAAAGGTCCTTGAATCAAGAATTTATTATCCAAAATTATATATATATTCCCATTGTTTTTTAAGTCATGTACTTGATGTCAATTCATAGGGAATCACTCCAAGAGGAATGAAATTCCCCAACAGTCCATGTTATTTTTTGAGATCTTCAATGCATGGGGCATTGACTTCATGAGAACTTTTTCAAATTAATTTTTCTTTGTGTACATATTATTATCCGTTGATTGTGACTCTAAATGGGTGGAATAAAATTCCACAAGGACTGATGACTATCGAGTGGTTGTTGATTTTGTGAGGTCCTGGATTTTTAGCAGGTTTGGTTTGTCGAGATTCATTATTATTTGCTAGGGTTCACATTTTTGAAATCATAGCATGAAAAACTTTCTCTATAAGTTTAGGGTTGTTCATAAAGTCTTCACTGAATATAACCCCCAAAATAATAGACAATAAGAAATATAAAATCAGGAAGTTAATTGAATCTTGGAAAAATGGTACAACCCAAAAGGAAAGATTGGAGTTTGTGCTTGGATGATACACTTTGGGCGTTCATAGCTTTTAAAAACCCTATCATAATGTCACCATATAGAATTGTGTTTGGAAGGTCTTGTCACCTCTTGGTAGAGGTAGATCACCATGCATATTGAGATGTTAAACAATTTAATATGAATTTCTCATATGTAGGTGGCCATAGGAAGTTTCAGATTTAGGAGTTGGAAGAAATTCAGTGTGATGTATATGAGAACTCTCGAATATATAAAGGGAAGAAAAAGGATATCCATGACGAGATGATTTATCAGTGGAAGTTTCATATTGGTGAGAAGGTCCTCATGTACAATTTGAAGCTAAATCTTCACATAGGTAAGAATCATTCATGATGGAATAGTCCTTACATTGTTACTAATGTTTACCCTTTTGGTGAAATATAGGTTTTTCATGACCATAGTGGTCTAAGTATTACTATCAATGGGAAGATACTTAAACACTTTTTAGAGGATTTTCCAAAGAATCTGGTGGAGGAAATCCACCTTCCAGAAGCAACATACTGGTGAAGCCCACTGGTTTTTATCCTTCCTTCCCACATTATCCTTTATTACAATGAGTACATTGTACACTCTAGGTGTGGGGGTGGGTACATTCCTTAGTTCGTTAGGATTTTCATAATATTTATTATTTATTATTATTTTTCTTACTGTATGGTATTATTACTTTACCCCACCTTGTTGAGTTCATTAGTATTTTCATCATATTTCTTCTTTTTTCTCTTTTTAGCTTATTGCATGATATTTTTACCTCCTCCCCTCTTTGATCTTAAAAATAATATCCAAATTTTTTTTTCATGATTGAGTCAATTGTGTGGAAAAGTTCCATGTTTTTGGAAAATTGTTTTTCAAGTGGATGATGATATGGGATATATTTCTAATGTCGATATTTTCAAATCATTATTAGGAGTTTAATGGATTTTTGAAACTAATTCCTCATTAGCACTGTTCGATATTTTAAATCCCTTACCCGAGATACATTCTCAGACCTTTATTTCATATTCTTCCTTTTAATCACTTTCTTATGACTCTCGGGTTATATAAAGAAACTATAACTTTCCTTGATTCTGTTTGAAGACATAAGATTTAATTTTGCTACATTCATTATAGTGTCCATCATTCATTGAAAATCCCTTTGTAAAATTAACATATATTTTTTTCCACCTTGACATTTTACCCTTATCAAGCCTTAGAGACCATGAAATACATGTTAGGTAGCCACATTATAAGCTAATTTATCCCTATATACCCATATATTGTGTACGTTCTTGTTTTATTTTCAGAATGTGTGGGTGGATAGGGTGTTCCATGGGAATTATAGGGAAATATTCATTATAATGGGTGAGTGAAAGGGTGTCTACATTTATTTTGGGAAGTGGCTCGACAAACTATACTATATCATTGTGTTTTATATGTTTACCTCTTTATATCCAAAAAATGTATATAAAAAAATAAATAAATTTGTACATAAAAAATAGAACAAAAAAATGAATAAAAGAGGATGTTTACTCATTATTATTCACTTCTTGGTTGTGACACACACAAAAGGAACAGAAGGGAGGGTGAGTTGGAAGTGATACACTCTGTGAGGGGTTGAGGGAGTAAATTCATTGTAAACACTTGCAGTATTTTGACATGGTTTGTACTTAAGATATTAATCAATCCTCTTCTGCCTCATAATTTTTAAAAATAAAATCCTACCAACCCTTAAACCTCAGAAAAACCTATTGAAAGTCCTATTGAGTAGCTCACTAGTTTTTAAAGGTAGAGAACTTAGAATCTTGGAAAGTATATGGTAAGATCATATGGACTCTGGGAAATGAGAATAACTAAATTTTCATATATTCCTAGAGTGAAGAGGGAAAATTTCTAGGTGAGGTAAGTTGTGACGTATTTCATGGGTAAAAAAATGAAGTTGAACAAATTTGAATATGAGAGAATAAGAATGATAATAAAAATGATTTCATAAATGAGACGTGATGGATTTCATTTAAAAATAATCTTGGAAGTTCTATTACCTTTGATTTAGGAATGGGACTTTACTATTAAAAATTGGCCTTTAATAGCTCTAGAAATGGATTTTATCAGTGCTAGAAAATTATAGACTATATGAGCGAGGTTAAAATCTATGGTCTTTTATTAGTGATGAAAAAACGCTGATAAAGGGGTCTTTTATTAGTGCTAAAAAAGTGTTGATAAAGAGTCTTTTATTAGTGCTTATAAAAGCACTGATAAAGGAACTTTTATCATTTATTTTAAAATCACTGATAAAGGTGTCTTTTATCATCACTTTTAAAGGTGTTGATAAAGGTTCATAATGTAGTGTGTTGTAACAGAACACTGTATCACCACTGCATTGTGTTGTAACAGCACATTACAGCACCAAAAACACACAAGATATCAATATAAATAAGTACCAATACAAGATTTAAATGAAATGAAATTTACAACACAAACACAAGAAAACCACTATATTGTATACATTTCAAACATTGGCTTATACAATTATATAAATACAAATTATTACATACATTCAAAAACATAAATGTTCCTTTATCTTTTTATCCTGACCCAACTCATGGAATTCCAAACAAATCACCCCTACTCGATAAAAAGAACACACCTGTATAAGAAAAAAACTCTTCTGTAATTAATAATATAAATAAATAAATTAATATAAAGTGTTAATTTTACTAAAATTGGTGTTAATTTTAAATAAAAATACGCACTTTGAGTCATACCGGTCACACTATGCATCGGATTGAGGTGTGTCTAATCCCAAAACGTCTCAAATAACTTGTGGATAATTTTCCTAAAGTATCAAAATAATATGAATGTGTTTGCTCAATTTTGAGTATGTCAGCTGTCTTTTTTACTAAAATGTCATTTTAAATTGGAAACATGCACTTTTGAATCATTTTGATCACATCGTGTATCAGTTTGATGTAAAATGGATTCCTACATGTCACAAATGACTTATGAATAATTTTCCTAAATTATCAAGAAAATCCAAGCATGTTTGATGATTTTTAGTGAGTGGCACTTTTTGAACTAAAATGTCGATTTTAAACTAATAACAAACACATCATGTATCGTATTGAGGTCTGTATAATTTCTACATGTCAAAAATGACTTATGAATCATTTTTATAAAGTATCAAAATAATATGAATGTGTTTTCTCAGCTTTGAGTAGGACAGTTGTCCATTTTACTAAAATTGATGATAATTTTAAATAAAAAGACAAACTTTGAGTCATATCGGTCACACCATACGTCGGATTGATGTTAGGATGATTAATACATGTACCAAATGACTTATGGATCATTTTACTAAAGTTTCAAAACAATCTGAATGTGTTTTCTTGGTTTTGAGTATGTCACTTGTCTTTTTTACTAAAATGTCATTTTAAAATTGAAACACGCACTTTGACTGATACCGATCACATTGTGTATTTAATTGAGGTGAGGCTGATCCCTACACATCAAAAATGACTTATGGATCATTTTCCCAAATTATTTAAACAATTTTAATGTGTTTTCTCGGTTTTGAGTAGGTCAGTTGGCCTTTTTACTAAAATTTATGACAATTTTAAATAAAAAGACGTACTTTGAGTCATACCGATCACAATGTGCATTAGATTGAGGTGAGACTGATTCTTACACATCTCAAATGACTTATGGATTGTTTTACTAAAGTTTCAAATCAATACGAATGTGTTTTCTTGGTTTTGAGTACGTCACTTGTCTTTTTTACTAAAATTCCATTTAAAAATTGAAATGCGTAATTTGACTTATACCGATCACATTGTGTATCGGATTGAGGTGTGGATGATTTATATATATCAAAAATGACTTATTCATCATTTTATTAAAGTATTTAAACAATTTTAATGTGTTTTCTCGATTTTGAGTAGGTCAGTTGTCCTTTTTACTAAAATTGATGTCAATTTTAAATAAAAACATGCACTTTGAGTCATACTGGTCACACCATGCTTCGGATTGAGGTGTGGCTGATTCATACATGTATAAAATCACTTATGGATCATTTTCTTAAATTATCAAAACATTCTTAATGTGTTTTCTCATTTTTCAGTATGACACTTGTCTTTTTTACTAAAATTTCATTTTTAACTTTAAACATGCACTTTGACTCATGTGGATCACATCGTGTATATGTTTTATGTGAGACCAATTCCTACATGTCAAAAATGATTTATGGATTTTTTTTCCTAAATTATCAAAAAAAATACAAGAATGTTTTCTTGGTTTTCAGTGAGTGATACTTTTTAAAGTCAAATATCGATTTTAAACTGATAACGGACAAATTGAGTCATATAGGGCACCTCATGTATCGGATTGATTTGTGCATGATTCTTACATGTAAAAAAAGACTTTAGATCATTTTCCTAAAGTATTAAAACAATATAAATATGTTAGCTCAATTTTGAGTATGTCAATTGTCTTTTTTACAAAAATTAATGTCAATTTAAAATAGAAAGAAGCACTTGGAGTCATACCGGTCACATCATGTATCGAATTGAAGTGTGGCGGATTCCTAGATGTACCAAATTCTCAAAACAATCCAAACTATTAATGTTACCATGATTTACATTAAATTTCTTTGTTGAACTGCCAGAACTACATGAGTAGCTATGAACAAACCACATCAACTCAAAAAAAATAATCCACCTATATAAGAACACAATTATTATGATCAATAATAAAAAGAAATAAATTAAACATAAATATGAAATAATAAATTAATTATATGGACAATTATTTTACTGTGAAAATATCAATATTACATCCGTGATTGAGCAGTGGAGGGAACTTGAAGGAAAGTGATAAATTTTAACATTGCAGGGATGCAAGGTTTTGGGGGAGAAGAAGTCTATGGAAGTTTTTGTGCAGAAAGGGTTGAAAGATGGATAGAGCACCCCAAATCGTAAAAAATAATTCACCTATATAAGAAGAAAATTATTATGTGAGTAATACTAAAAAGAAATAAATTAAACATAAATATGAAACAATACATTAATTCTATGGACAATGATTTTAATATGAAAACATCAAAATTACCTCTATAATTGAGCAGAGGCAGCATCGTTGCTCGTCCAGCAAAGGTAGTGGAGGTAACTTGAGAGAAAGTGATAAATTCACCACTGTAGGAGAGAAAAGGTGTTGAGGGAGAAGAAGCATAAAAGTTGGACAGAGCACCCTAACTCTAACTAAAGAATCCACCTGTATAAGAAAACAATTATTATGTGAGTAATACTAAAAAGAAATAAATTAAACATAAATATGAAACAATATATTAATTCTATGGACAATTATTTTACTTTGAAAACATCAAGATTACCTCTGTATTTGAGCAGATGCAGTGTCGTTGCTCTTCCTATAAAGGAAGTGGAGGTAAATTGAAATAAAGTGATAAATACACCACTACAAAGGTGAAAAGGTTTTAAGGGAGAAGAATTATGTGGAAGTTTTGGTGTAGAAAGGGATGAAATATGGACATAGTACCCCAAGTCGAATAAAAGAATACACCTATATAAGACAATAATTATTATGTGATTAATACTAAAAATAAATAAATAAAACATAAATATAAATCAATACATTAATTATATGGACAATTATTTTACTATGAAAACATCAAAATTACCTCTATCATTGAGTAGAGGTAGCATCAGTGCTCTTTCTCCAAAGGTAGTGGAGAGAACTTGAAATAAAGTGATAAATGAAACACTGTAGGGTCGAGTACTACATAATGTATTTGTGCTCCACTCATAACCATAGAGTCAAGTTATAATTTACCAACATGACGGTCCACATATTATGATACTACTTTGTACACCAAAAGGATTTATTCTATTTATAGATAACACAAAACGAAAGTTTCTCAGCTTATCTCCAAATTCAAGAAACTCATAATCATTTTTCTTCCCCTGAGGAGAATCTATTTGATGGCATAGGTTTCCATTTTTAATTCTTGTATCTACATTCCATGTTAATTTCCTTGTAGTTTCTTGACATCCATATAGTCTTCTAAACCGTGGAATGATATGAAAGTACCATACATATTTCTAAGGATTTGATTTATTTTTCTTATATTGATATGCACCACACTTAGGTAATTTTATGAGTGATTCATGGTCCTTTAAAAAAAATATGAAATCATTTGTACAAGCTTTATTTTTTTAGAAATCATTCCCATTGAATGTAACATTCATTTAGCATCATATGTTCATCATGGTGGTTTATTTTCTTCTAGTATCATATCTTTCAGAAGACCAAGTAGATCTGTAAAGCTAGTGTCACTCCATCTGTTGCCAACTTTCAAATTATATAACTTCAATATAGCCAAAAATGTTGTGTAATAGTACAACCGGTATACAATGGTTTCTTGGAATATCTATTTAACTCCTCAAACAACTTTAGAAAATCACATAGGTCATCTTCAATTGCCATTGTCATTTCTTAATTGCGATCTCCACCATCTTTTATAAAAGGTATTCATATCAAATGATTCATAAACCGTAGTATCATCCCAATCGATGTCCACATTCAGTTTTTTACTATTTTTAGTCCAATATTTATATATTTGATCTATTCCATGAAAAATAAAATGTTCTTTCAACTCTTATAGAATAATTTTTCTTGAATAAAAACAACCTAAATAAAGAGAGGGGATTTTAGAAGGGTAGCATGCATGCTCTCTTGAAAACTTGATGAACTCTTTAACTATATCTTCATAGTAGTTTGTAAAACGATTAGCATTCATCCATTTCTGGTTCATATCCATCCTATTAGGTCCATAAAATATAAATGTTATACAATATATAAATAAATACACATAATATATTCATTATCAAAAGTAAAAGTTATAGAAAATTCTAATAAGGGAAACTCAACATTTGATTGTTTCAAAGAATTTCAATATATTGAAGAAAATGGGTAATTGAATTTAAGAAAATAATTACTCCACATCAAATATTTCTTAAATACCCTAAACAAATGAAAATATAATATAGTCAATTAATGATTGATAAAAAACTCAAATATGATAAACAATAATAATAAACTCTCATTCAATCAACTAGAAGATATAAAAATGTATTGGAACAAGTGATGTAGCAACCTAAGGAATTATTACATTTAAAATTAATGGTATATCAATATTTGAAAACATCTCAAGAAACTTGGGATGTCATATCACCACACTGACCCATACCAATAAAATTCAAGGTACTCCAACTAGATGCAAAATTAGCATTTACTAATAGAATACATGAATATGAAATTTAAATCAAACAAATAGATAGTTTTATCATTCTTAAATATTATAATAATGTTTTTAAATTGAAAAAGGTGGTTAATGAATTGAAATAAGAACTAAGAGCTCAATATTGAAGGTTAGATGAATTATTAATGAAAATTTAATTTAAAAAATAAGGAATTGATCATAATCATTACATAAAAAATAATTTTATGGATAGATTGAAAGTGTTTATCAATGTGGATGACATAATATTTAGAGGTCTAAGAGATGAATGATGATAATAATTTTCTAAATTAACAATTACGGATGATTAAATGTTGATGATTAGTGATTTGACATTTTCCTTAGTTTATAGGCGACTCATGGAATTAATGGGATATTTATTTTCCAATCCATGTATGTAAGGGAAGTGTTTTATAGATTTCAAAAGGAATATTGAAAACCTATGTTGAAACCCATTCAAAATTGAATAAAATCTTTAAATGTTCTAGATGGAATGTCAATATATATCATGGAGTGTGGGAGATTCGTTATATGCCAACTTTTTTTATAGTAAAAAGGTTTGACATGCTATTTTTCTACATGTCATATATCTAGGTATCGAAGTGATTCCATGAAAATTCACTTGTTATTAGTTAAATAAATACTCAAAAGGGGGAGAAATTCTTGTAAACCTACATTTCTGAGAAAGAATTTATAATGTATTATAGTGGTATATAGGTCTCAAAAAAGTGGTATAACTAGAAAGGGGTAATCTAAAAAGGATATTTTTTTATAAATTATTGAGAGGGGGGTATGATGATGATGAAAAATTATAATGTAGTTGGAAAATAGTATATATCATCAAGGTATAATATTTCATATATTATTATTAAAAAGATTTATAAATAATTTTGGATTAATCTAAAGAGGGAGAAAAATAAAATAGATTTTTTAAAAAGTGTAGAGACATAGGAAGTTGGATTATTGAGAAAAAGTACAACACATTTAACAATATATATAGTTTCCAAAAGAACCAAAGATAACCATATATCAAACACCCAAGCTAGCCCATGATAGTTTCCAAGGGACATTCTCGATCCCCTTAGCTAGAAACAAGCACCAAGGCATGAAAAACATCACAATGGGAATGATTTGGCCCAAACAAATAAATAAAACTAGTAGAAATAAAATTTAAATAAAAACTTCCTTGATGCATCCATACATTAGATTCCTACGCCAACCTAGATAAGTAGAAAAAATAAGATATGAATCAGTATAATATAAAACAAATACATTAACCTACCTTCAACTCCCTCACACACAAAATCTCGAGTTTTAATTTCTAAAATTTCACATTTATGGAATACCATTGACAAAATAAAGAATGAAAAATATGTATGATAGATTTGGATGATCAATTTAAAAAATGTAAACAAAATAAAACAACCAACTAAACTCCATGTGTCACCATCGAGTCCATAAATAATAAACTCTACCTAAGCAATCAAGAGTTGAGTCAAAATTGGAAACTAAGAAAATTAGAAGGGTTGCCTCACTAGTATTCAATCATCAAACCACAAATAATGACATCATCAAATAAGAAATCAAAAATGAAACCAAAAATATACAAAGAAAATTGGAAGGACTACCTCGCTAGGTTGAAGAAAATATAAAACCCTCTTTGGAAACCCTAACTTCAATAAAACATCAGATGTCAGACAATATATTCAAGATGCAGACAAGTGGTGTGATTTAAGGTTTTATTCACTGAAGAAGAGTGCTAGCAACAGGTGGCTTCCGCGGAAAGTTTCTGATATCACAATGGGTTTGAAAATGGTTAGGGTTTTTTAATTAGATCGAGACACTTTTATCAGCACTTACAAATAAGTTTTGATAAAGGTAGGTACTTATCAGTGCTAAAAAAGTGCTGACAAAATTAATCTTTATCAGTGCTAAAATTATAGCGCTGATAAATGTTAATTTTATCAGCATGAAAAAAGCGTTGATAAAGATGCTTTTATCAGCGCTTATTACTTAAGCACTAATAAAGGATTTATAATTATAATTACAAATAAAAAAATTGTAAATATTTATATATACCTAGTAAATATATATAAATATAAATATAGTAAATATATTCCTTTTTAAATATATTTATTATAAATTTTATAATTATTTATTTATAATTATAGAAATATTTTTAAAAAATAATATTTATATCATTATATATATTTATATAATTATATATTTATTTATTTATTTAATAAATATATATAAATATAGTAAACATATTCATTATTTAAGTAAATTTATTATAAATTTAATAAATATTTAAATATATATAATTATTTATTTATAACTATATAAATACTTTTAAAAAATATTTTTTTATTTATAATTATAAATATAGTAAATGTACATTTATAAATATATTTATTTATAAATATTTTTTTACAAATATATTTTTAACATTTTTAATGAATATCTAATTTTAAGTGCATGCATGTATGTTAAAAACGAGTAAAATTGAATAAATTAAGAATAAGTACACTTTAACAATATTTAAAAAATGGATAAGTTTTATGTGTGTGCATTGTATATAAAAAGTCATTAATTACATATATGTGAAATCAATATAACATAAATTTGATCTGTATTAAATTGAAAAATCAAACGGCATTCAATTATATGTCAAGTACTGTGTAATTAGTAAATATTTTTAATTCATATTGATTTTTAATTATAAACCATTATTCAATAAATATATGACTATTTAATGTAAATCACATAAATATTTTGTAATATATAAGTCATATTCATATACATTAATATATATCTATATATTTAATATATACAATTTAATAAAATTAATTATCATAATTATCTAATTGATAAAATGTTTAATATTTAATAATGTATAATAAATTTATTCATTTTTATCAATAATTATTTAATTAATAAAATTTGTAATATTTTTTTAATGAACTCATTTTTTATTTTTTATTTATTTCATTATTTTATTTTATTTATTTGGACCTTTATTAGTGCTAAAAAAGCATTTATGAAAGAAATATTTATCAATGCTAAAAATAAAGCGCTGATAAAAGGTTAAGTTTATCAGTGCTTTCCTTGGTACTAATAAATATGTCATTTATCAGTGTTTTTTTCTAGAATAGATAAATATCAATGCTATTAAAAGTGGGTTTTGTAGTATTTCTTATTTCATATATAATACTTTTCCCAGGAGTGCAAATGTTTAGGTGTGGGGGTGTGATCCCGTAGCGATTCACTATTCATTCCCACCCTTACACCACTGTTTTAAACTGGTTTTGTAATGAAAATTCAAAATATAATAAAAATTTGAACTTAATTTTTGATTCAATGATTTAATTTTTATCATTATTAAATAGTGAAATTTTACTTGTTTTATTGTTTACATTGTAGGGGGAGGGGATTTGGAGATCCCATGATAGAATTCGAGCAAAACGAGCCAAACTGTGTGAGAGACCGAGCACACTTTTGGACTTCAATATTTATTTTGGAAAATATTTTCATCTAATTGGGCTTAAAATTGGTATATGGGTGAAAAAATGTGTGGGATACATTTCTCTATAGGCCATGGATCCCAAAAGTGGCCCATAATGTGAAGAAATTATGGGCAGACCAGATTGAAAAACCCTTCTATATTTGGGGCATAACTCGGTCCTAGGAACTAAAATTTGACTAATTCTACCTCCATTGGACTATTAACTCCAATACCCACCTCTCCAACGAATTTGAAGACAATTTTATGTGTTGTCTCCAACCAACCAGGTGAATCAAATTGGTGGAAAAAATTTTCATGAACAGCTCACCTACACCCATAGGCCAATGACTATTCTTGGATCCAACTTGCCAAATTTTTCTTTAAAATCACTCCATTTATCATTGGTAAGGGTGGTATGACCATGGGTAAGGGTGAGTTTAATTTCATATCTTTATTCATCCATTTTATCCCTCTTCTACATCATGTACTTCTAAACCACTTAGTGATCAATTTGGGGGGTGTTCTTTGTTATAATATTAAGCTCCATTCTTGTAATCATTGGAAGGTAATTGAAATTACAAGTTTTTTTCTATAATTATTCATTTTTACCTTATGAATTATTTTTATTCTTGTATGATCAAATAAAAATCAATAGGAAAAAAAATAATCCTCATGCTTCTATGCATAAATCGAATATTGTGATGATTTGAGTGTGTTTTCCTCTTTTCTCACCTCTTCTCTTTCATGAGTGTACTTATGTATTGAATTGTTTGTTGTAATCCAGAAGTTAAAACCCATGATTTTTCATATTTTTGTCTTGATAAAAGTTTTGAGATAGACCCAAATCTAGACATCTCATCATGTTATTGATGCGATGCATTGATTGAGTTTGGTTCTTACATCGACATAATTTTATTGATTTTGAGCGGTCGTCGGTAATAAATATCATCAATCATTCAAATACTAGGTTTTAAAATAGTAATAACTCACATACCATATTGGTTTCAGTGTTTATAAATCAAGGAATCAATGATTTTTTTTACTTTCCTTGAGAGCGATGACGAGTGAGCATCAAGGGACATCCACCTGGTTTGATCACGATTTCTCCAACCGATTTCTCTCACATAGTAATATAGTTTCAATTTCTATTTTAAAATATAAAAAACCCACAAACACTTTATCCCATTTTATTTTTCATAAAAACTTAATTAAAAACCTCTTTCAAATTAATGATCTAAGGATCTATCATGAGACGACCTAGGGTTCCTTCTATACTATAGAAATTCTATTAAAAACTAAAAAATTAATTTAATATGCTTAATAACACGATCAAAGGTCAAACACAGTCTCAAAATACTCAAATTAATTTTAAAAAGGCCAATTGGAATTTTATAAAACACCTTGAATTCATATACATATAGTCATAACTAATAAAGTCCTTTGAAAACCCATTTTCATCATATTTACAACATGGAAACACCATAATAAATCAAACTAGCACATCAAAAACATAAATAAAACATTTAGAAACTTTCTAATAATGGTCAATCATAAATAGAATTTTTCAAAAAGTAAATGGATGGAAACACCTACCTCAACGGTGTACGAATATGATGAAACTCCAAGAAAAGGAAGAAGGATGCCCAAGAAGAAAATTATATACCCAAACATCAAAAGAAACACAAGCCAACATCATCCCTCTACCCCTAGGGTTCATACAAGAGGGATCCAATCCAAGAAGAACCAAGAAACTAAGAGAGGGAAAATATGAGGGGTAAAATGACCAAAAATCAAGAAGAACATACCTAGAAGCGTTGGAAGAGCATAAATGGTAGAAGGAGAGCCAAGGGAGGAGGGTTTGGTATCCTCTTTCATGTTCTTAGGTTGAGTGCGGGAGGAGAAATATGAATTGGGGTTAAAACATAAGAGGGGAAAAGATGTAAATTCAAGTTTTTAATAATTTGGGTAAGTCACGCGGTTTAGAAACACAGTTTTCCAAATTGTGCATACCCTAATGGAAGGATGGGATACCCACATGGGAAAGCTACATGGTTTGAAAACCAGTGTATCATCCATGAAAATCATATTTGTCAATATGATAGATCCCCTCACATGCTTACCACATGGTTTCTACTAACTGTACGCAACCCGTGTGACTTACTTCAAATACCACCAACAACCTTCACGGTTACTCCATTAGCTCACATGGTTTGGCCCAAACCATGCGTCAACCATACAAGAAAAATTGTGCAAGAAAAAAATGAACTGAAAACACCATCTTCCTTCACCAGATGCATGGTTTCTCCTCAAACCATGCACGCTAATTGTGCACATGGCCAAAAATAACCCAAAACCTCCAAAACACAAAAATTATCATGGGAACTCGACATAAACCTCAACCAAAAGATTAAACACCAATAAATATATAAAAATAAAATTAAATAAAAGAAAACTGGGGTTGGGTGTGACAATTATCCCCACCATAAAAACTTTCTCCCCCCAAAAAGACACCCATCAAAATGAGGAACAAAACTCAAACTTGAAAATAAATGAGGTCAAATGAAACTAATAACCTAGATGTGACCTCCTAACTCCACAATTCACATCCAACCAACTCTAGAGGAAACCACAAGAAGATCCATGGTGGGTCTCCCTACCATTTAGAATTCCACCTGCACTAATCAAATCAAAACACAAGGGGGGCAATGGAAAAATATCAAACAAAATATCGAACAAAACCATGATTCATCATTTCTAAAAAACACAATCATTACAAAATAAGAACCATCCAAAACTAAGACTAGTCCAAAATAAATAAAATTCTTTAAAGATTCACATCCATAAAGAACTACTATAGAAATTTCTAGGAATACAAGGATACAATGATCCTTAAAATGATAAGTAATTTCAAAAATAGAAAACTACAGTAAGGAGAATTAAACTGTCCCCACTCCAACATTAGAGGTAAAATCCAGACTGACAACCCCACACTATGAAATTCACAACTATGTCAAAAGCATCACTTTGGAGCCTATGGCTGGAGCCCTGGTGCCTTAAAGCATCTACTATCCCATGGTTATGAGTCGAAAATCTTCACTTGAGGCTTACTCTTCTAGAGACATGACTTACAGAACTTATCTAGATGACCCAAATAGCCACAATGTCAGAAAAACATCAGAGGATTACAGTAACACTACAAAAAAATTTAATTCAGTGACGCTTTTTAAAACATTTCTATTTTTTAAATTTAGCGACGTTTTTTAGGAAACTTCACTAAATTAGTAATGCTTCTAGAAAACGTTGCTAAATTGGTAGTTTTTCCTATAAAACATTGATAAATTGGTGACGTTTCCTAACAAGAATCGCTAAATTAGCGACATTTCCTGACAAGTGTTGCTAAATTAGCGACATTTTCTGAAAACCGTCCCTAAATTAGTGACATTTCCTGCAAAATGTCACTAAATTAGCAACATTTCCTAACAAGAAAATCTAAATTAGTGACGTTTCCTGAAAAACATTGCTAAATTAAAGACATTATATATATATATATATAAACACTAACACGTGTATATAAACACACACACAGACACACACATATATATATATTCACACACGCACATATATATAAATATATTTAAAAACTGGGTACAACTGAAAAAGCGGAACACGACGCAATAAAGAAAATACAGATAAACTATTGTCCTGGGGAAAACACACCACCCTTATATATAGATATATTTATATATAAAAAACATACATATTTTAAATTTAGTAACATTTTTAAGAAAATGTAGCTATTTTAGTAACATTTTTACCAATATTTTAAAATTTGGATAATTATATATATGTATACATACACATATATATTTACACACACACACGCAGATATAAACATATATACATATATACATATAGACATATATATTAATATAAACATATAATATATATATAATATATACATATAGATGAACATATATATATAATATAAACACACACACACACACACATATATATATAATATAAACATATATATATATATATAAACACACACACATATATAATATAAACACACATATATATAATATAAATATAAATATATAAATAAACATAAAATATAAACATATATATATATAATAAACATAAAATACAAACATATATATAATATAAAACATAAACACACATATATATATAAACATAATATAAAAACACACACACAGATATATATAATATAAACATATACATATAGACATAAAATATAAAATATAAAATATAAAATATAATCATATATATCTTAATATATGTATATTAATAATATATATATATATATATATATATTAAATTTTAAATATTGAAATGTATTTATATATATGTAAATATAACATAATACAATTAAATATTTTCAATTTAGTCATGTTTCTAAGAAAACGTGACTATTTTAGTGACATTTGTACTAGCCTTTTAAAAATGCAGCTAATTACACACACACACACACACATATATATATAAACATATATATATTAATATAAACATATAATATATATATAAACTATAAACACATATATATAATATAATAAAAACATATATATAATAAAAACATATAAATATATATATATATATATATATATTAATATATATATATATATATTAATTTTTTATATACTGAAATATATATATATATATATATAATAAAATATGTAACGTCCCGGACCCGGGTGCCACGCAACGGGTGCCCCGAGCCCGGTTCTCCATGTGACCTCAAGCGCATTTCCTCAAACGTCAAACGCTTCTGACTAGCAGCGAGGGCCCAGGTCTGAAAGTGGGGAAACTATGCCCTCATTTTTCAAAGTGTAGCGCAGCAGAATACCAAAATAAACATACAACAACAGCGGAAGTAGTAAACATACACAACTGAAATAACTACAGCAGTGGATATAACTATCAGTATATAAGTGATGATGCTGCATGATTCAAGTTCTAAGAAAACAGCCATAACCTGTTATACATCAATACAGTACAGTAGAAAAACAGAGTACAGTAAAGCAAGCAAAACAGCTAGCAGCGGCATCGCGAGCCTAGGCTCGGTCCCATGCCCTCCTACTCCTCAGCAATAGTCAAGTACCTGTATAGGGACTCTTGCCCCTATCTACACCTGCAGCAACATAATCTGTTTGGGCCGAAAAGCATGACCCAAACAGGGTGTGAGAAATATATCTCAGTAGGCACCCACCAAAGGCCCGTGCTCAACTGTGTGTAAAACATGCAACAAGTGTGCAGTAGTAAAATACAATAACTAAGAAGTACTCAAAAGTAACTAACTTAACAGTTAAATTGCCATTTTAGTATTCATTTAATTCCTTTAATTTAGTAACATTTTTGTGCTCACCAGCACCAAGCCCTCAGGCTAACCAGAACCGTGACCTCAGGCTAAAATAGTAACCACGCCCTCAGGCTTGCCCTCAGGCCAAACAGAATCCAACCCACAGGTATTGCCCTCAGGCGTAACAGAAATTCTTGCCCTCAGGCATACGAAGTGTCGCCCTCAGGCACGGAAGTCAAGCCCTCAGGCACGAAAGGTTGCCCTCAGGCGGAATAACGACAGCCCTCGGGCTAAAACAGTCATGCCCTCAGGCTAATCACAACAATGCCCTCATGCTAAACAGGTAACCGGGTCATGCCCAAAATATCAAAATGCAGTAAACAAGCAATTCATCTCAAGGAAATTCTACAGTTACTACATTTAAGGCATACCCTCGGGTATCCTGGCCAAATGGCTAAACAGAGGAACACACCCCTCGGGATGGTCCTGGATCAAAGCAACGATCCCAAACATCATTTTATTATCACCATTTAATCACCTGTGCAATTATAGGCATTAAATATAGCAACGGCCTCAGCCACACAACACCCCAACATGGGTTTGTGGCACGAAAATGCACAAAAACGCACGACAGTTGGAAAATAAACACCAAGCCACCTACCTTATACGTCAACGAACGCTATACCCGAATGCTGACTCCAGAAACGCCCAAGAACAGCATAGATCTGACGAAGAACAAAACTCATTCAAATGTAAATAACTTACGTTGGGAGAAGAATTGGAAAGAACGGTACCAGGAGGAGGAAGGGCTTACCCGTGCGGTTCCAACAAGATCGTCCGAAGCTGAATCGGATTCCAGACGAACTCCCGGCAGATCTTCAAAGGTCTGGCCTCCTTTGGCTCCAAAATGGCTCAAACACCTCCTCTGCCAAATGAGGAGGCTACTGCCTGTTTTAAGCCGAAAAAACAAAGTACACGGTGTGTACTTCTGAGTACACGGTGTGTACTTCTTTCATTTAACTGTTCATTTGGCGGCACCAGCACTGTTCACCTGCCGATAAGAGTACACAGCATGACTCTTGATTACACGGCGTGTACTGCCGCCCAGCTAGTGGCGACTCCACCGCCTTACTTTTTAACCTTCCGACTGACTACACGGCGTGTAAAGAACCACTACACGGGGTGTAGTCGGTTTCTACACCCTTTTTCGCCGGCGAGGCTACACGCCCTGTGTACTTATCCCAACACGGCCAAAAGTACACGGCGTGTGGACAAAGTAAACGGCGTGTAGTTTCAAAATTTAGGATTTTTCCCCATTTTTCCATATTTTCTCAAAATCACTTAAGGAAAAGGAAAAGAAGAAGCCCGTACTTCTAAAACAAGAATTGGGTTCTTACAAACTTTCCCCCTTATAGCAATTCGTCCCTGAATTGCCCTTTCAAGGGTGGCGAAGAGAAAGCTCAGAATAGCTCTGGCCACTGAACACATACATCGGCCTCCCGCTCCCAGGTCTCGTCCTGCACTCGGCCATGCTGCCATAGCACCCGTACGAGAGGAACTGACCGGCCTCGAAGAACCTTCGTGCTCCTGTCAACAATACGGATCGGATGCTCCTCAAAGGACGCATCATGCTGCAGCTCAACCTCCTCTGGCTGAAAGGTGTGAGATGGGTCTGAATGGTAGTGACGCAACTGAGACACATGGAAGACGTCGTGCATGGCTCGGTACCGTTGTGACAACTGCAACCGATAGGCAACCAGCCCGACTCTCTCCAGAATATCAAATGGTCCCACATACCTCAGCGAAAGCTTACCCGGTCTCCTGATCCATTTGTGTCCCAGCCTCGGCGAAACACGCAAGAAAACATGATCCCCAACCACGAACTCCAAAGGTCATCTGTGGCGATCAGCATAAGACTTATGACGAGACTGCGCGGTATCCATCCGCTTCTGAATTAACTGGACCTGCTCAGATGTCTCCTGCACGAGCTGTGGTCCCAGTAAAGCTGTCTCACCTGCCTCTAACTAGCACAAAGGTGATCGGCATGGCCTACCATATAAAGCCTCGTATGGTGCCATCTCAATAGTTGCCTGAAAACTATTGTTATAGGAAAACTCGACTAAGGGTATATGCTTCTCCCAAGAGCCCTCAAAGTCTAGGACGCATGCGTGTAGCATGTCCTCTAGCACATGTATCATCCGCTCTGACTGGCCATGTAACACCCCAAGATTTTATGAAAAATATTCTTTATAATTTCATTAATGTCTTGTGTTGTACGCTACACCAAAAAAAGCTTTCACAACACACATCATTGACTTGCCTTGCATTACACGCAAGCGCGACCTTCCGCGATAGTGTGTGTTGTACGCAATACGGAGTTTCGCTAAACAATGATATGCTATTAAAATATTATTAAAACTAGCCGTTATGAATAGTAATAACCACCTTTTAAAATTTTAGAAATTTTATCTCTCAAAATGGACTTCATTTTTGGATTTGGAGTATCGAATTTAGCCTAAGGTGAAATTTTGGTACTTTTCGGATAACTTTCATTTTCTGATGAAAAGTGAAAATTACGAAATTTTAATTAAAAACAACTTTTTTAATCGAAATAATTAATTGTGATAAATTATTAATTTGAGTGGTTTTAAAGTATATTTAGAATATATTTTTACAATTTAATACAATGTTGGTCATTGGATGTAATTCTATATTTAAACCAGACATAAACAAGTGTCAATCTTTTGATAGTTATTATCTCTTAAGAACACGCTATTTGTTTTGATGACGGGAATTAATTTTTAAATTAATTAATGCCACTAATATGTTTTGAATTTGGTAAAATAGACATCATTTTTGAGTTCATAATATCAAATATAGCTTAGGCCTAATTTTTGGTATTTTTCTGGAAACTTTCATTTTTTGATGAATAGTGAAACCACTAAGTGGTAGTTAAAAAAAATGAATTTTTCATAAAACTTAATTTTACCGCTTCTGTGAGTGGAATTTAAAAAATCCGAGAGACACGGTTGATGTTAGTAAGTAAAATATGGTTCAATGAGATGAAAATAATTTTTGTTGAATAGTAACTTTTTACTTTTTTTTACCACAGTTAAAAGTAAATAGGGTAATTAAGGGTAAAAATGTTATTATTATTACCCTAACACATGTCCTAATTCTATTGGATAAGTGTAATTAGACCAAAAACAACCTTAGGAATAAAATATGATCATTTAGGCCCACTTGGATTAGATTAGGACATTTATTATTAATTTATTTAAAGAAGGGTTAAAATAGTTAAAATCAAAGTTTAATAAGTATATCATTTTTAATATAGGGTTATACATAAGATAAATTCAACTATAAATATTCATTAGAAATCTAAAACTATTTCCTACATAATGGTATTTTATTTGTAATTTTTAGACATTAAATAATTTAATTTATTTATGACACAAAGATGATGCAGTAATTATCTTATTAATGAAATATTGACATAATTGATGTTATAAATACCAAAATAAATGTAATTTGAGACTTTTTATGAATTTAACTAATTTTCTAGGTTAATATGACATGTTAGTATTGATTTAATTAACTTTTTTCGAACTAATCATTCTGTTATGATTTTCACAAAAATCAATTACTAAATAGTGTCAAAATTGACATAAAATAGTTTTTAAAACACATATTATATTAGTAATTTTTATTTTATTCCAAAAAATATAAGGTTCGGCCAAATGACTTAGATAAGGCTATATATATTAATAATAAACAATTTGGGGTTTGTTTGGCTTATTATAGTAAGTTTATTAACCTTATAGTATAAGAACACAAGAAGACACGGTAAAAGTAAAATTATTTAACTTAATGTTAAATCTAAATGATAAGGTTAAAATAGGAACCTAAACTTGTATAAATTCTATTGGATGAGAGGATTTCGATCCATCCCCAATTTAGCTTCGAAATAAATCAATTTGGAGCTATTTAAAACCGAATATGACTTTATAATAAGATAATATTTTTAGTTTTCCAAAGGTGCCCCTCTCCTCCCTTATAAAAGGGCACCTCCTCCCTCTCTTCCTCACACAACATTGAGCCTTCAAGCTCGGCAAACCCCTGAAAAATTCTCTTCTCCACTTCACTATAAATATCCTAGAGGTTCTGGTATTCCTCAAAGACCAATTTTAGTTCCCTAAAAGGGGATCTCAAAGAGGCGCTTCAAAGAAGAGGTAATTTCCGTTACCGATTATTTCACCTTTATTTCTTCTTCCACTTCTTCTTCTTAGGTTGTTTCATTATGAAGTAATAACATCAGTATCACTCATATACTGATATGTTATTATAAGTATGAAACAACCCTATTTCACCATCTATCCATCCTACGGAAAATTAAATCACCGCGCGTGCGTACGTACGGAATACCGTCTCCACGCCGTGGTGAAATCTATTTTTCACCACCACCTTACTTGGATGGGTATAATAGTGTAAATAATAACTTTATATTATTATTTTAAAGTTATATTGATTCTGAAATAGTATACATACACTCCAATACAGTCCCACAATCATGAGAATGGTATCATCGCTCGTGCGTACGTACGGACTACCGTCTCCACGACGCGATGAGATTCATTCTCCACTTTAACCATTCATGAATGATTATAAAGTATATATAATAAGTAATAATTAAATATATGACATAATAATTATACTGGATTTATGTGTATATATATGTATGTCATCTACTTAATTCCATTCAACTCAATAAGGAAACAAAAACAACGTTCATGCATACGTACGGTCTACCGTCTCCATGAACGGTGTATTTCTTTCCATTTACTGATCTATTATATATATATATATTCTGAATATATATTATATATAAATCATGTTTTATATTCTATAATTAAGTAATCATGATCTAAGTAATCATATGAATAATTACAAGTCAAAACACGAATGACAAATGAAACGATTTTACCCAAAACGCTCTTTAACATGGAATTTACAAAAGAACGGGTAATATAAAGCCATAAGTGAACCATATATGATATCATAACAATGAGTATGATTCTGGAATAAGTCAATTACATTATTTAAATCATTATACAGGAGGTTCGGACACATACGAAGAAAATCGGACCTAAGGTAAGGGAAATATCACAATCTCATTTTTATCTGAGATTGTTTATACTTTGGTATTTACTGGGGTGTATTTTATCATCTACATCCATGTTTCCTCAATATTTAATATTATTTCCATCCACATACAATTTTTCAAATCCAATTTTACCCTTCGGTGAGTTTTTAGTAAAAGATATGGAAGGAATCTTTTTTCGTTTTTCGTATGAGGTACTTTTTGACTTTCCGACAAAAGTACGAGAAGAATGTTTTTTTTAACTTATACGGCATGAATGGATTTTTAAAACATTATTTCCAAGAATATTCTTTTACAAGTTTTCATTTTTATTTTTAATCAACTTCTTTTAGTTTAAAATTGTATGACATTTTAAGAAAGGAAAAATGTTTTTGAAGTAGAAAGGATATTTTCCTCAAGAATGGTGTTCAAGTGTTTTATCAAAATTATTTTCCATCTAAGATAATAAAGGGTTATGTTTCTATCCCTATTATTACATTGATTTGATTATGTTGTGATGGAATTATTTTTATGAATTCCTTTATCTTATGTGAATTGTTTTATGATGTCACGATGTTTAAGATTCCCATTTTTATTACATGGGTTATGCTATGATGTATGGTTTCTGATTTTGTGGCACACATAAGAATGGTATCATTATGAGATGGGTGGGACCTATATCTCCCTCCAATGCATTGGGTAAAGATTTTATATCTTATGAGATATACATGGCTGGAACGGTAGGTTATATCGGTTCAGTGAAACAGGACTGAAACGAGGGTGACTCGGTTCAGAAATAGACTTTGTCCACTAAGATAGTCTTGGAAATGAGTCTTGACTAATAAGATATGATTCTCTATGATTATGTGTGTATTCCACAAAGTTTCATGTTTTAAGTTATGATTATTGGGATTTCATTTCACTACTATGATTTATCCCATGTTATGAAATTATGCTCTCTTTTGCAGGTTATGATTTCCAAAATGTTATGTTCTTATGAAAATGATGTGATTGATATTTCTTTTTTTTTACCCTTACTGAGCATTTGAGCTCACCCTTTTATGTTTTCTTTTCCCCAGGATATAAAGAAAGGTTTTAGGTAAAAAAAAGGAAGATATTTATGGGATATGTTGAAGATATTTCACCACGATTAGAAGATTATATTCCGAGTTTCCAAAGACACTAAACTATTACGATCCTTGTGTGTGTGTGTTTTTTTATGTACTAAGTATTCCGCAAAAGTAATGTAATGTCCATGTACGTCAAGCTTCGGGTCTCTACAGTTGGTATCAGAGGAAAGGTTTAGTCAACCTTTGGAAACTAGGATGCAAGAACGTTAGTGAGATCCCTAGAGATATTTATAAGGTATGTCTAGGGATGTCCCTAAGGATAAGTATACCTATAGGATACAGTCCTAGAACTACGGTAACGATCATATAATTTAACCAAAGATGTTAGATATTGATGTTACTCCTCCTTTATTATGATTTTTTCCTCTCACACTATTCTTTTTGGGTTTTAGAAAATGGCTGGAAACAATATGATTCACGATAATGGAGGATATGATGGACAATGGAATGATATTCTTCATGAGAAACCAAATGAAATGGGATTTGGAAGTCCAAACATCATTATTATGCCTAATCATCAATCTCATAATATGATCAATAAAGTAAAATTTGGTAAGTTTCCTGACTCGGCTAATAAGAGAAAGATGGAGTTTCATGATGATCATAGAGGAAAGAAAGTTAAATTTTCCCTATGTAAATCATGTGGGAAGAGGCATCAAGGAGAATGTTTCAAAGGAACTGGAAGATGCTTTGGGTGTGGAAAAGAAGGACACAAAGCCAGTAAGTGCAAAGGAAAAGGTTCAGTTAACACCAGGGATGCGGATAATGGTATTGCTACGACATCAACAATGGTTAAATGTTTTAAATGTGGAATGTACGGGCATTATGCAAACCAATGCCCTAAGGGAAAGTCTCATGAAGAGAATCAGTACGGCCGTATGATTAGTATTTATGTTGATGATGATGAAGAGAATAAAAATGATATTTGAGTTGAAAGAATTGTTGAAGATCAGTCAATGGTTTAAGAAGGTAGTGGAATGATTACATGTTTATCAAGTGTAATGTTGTACAAGTAATCTCATGGTACTATGGAATAAAGAGACATCTAAGGATTGTTACACTGTTGTCTTTCCTTGAGTTTTGAAAGTGTATGATTAATGGTACCAGTATCCATTAAAGGATATTCAGATATTTTTGGAATATAGATGATATGCGCATAATGAAGGGATAAGGAGAAAATTAAATGTTTGATAGTACTCATGAGCTCATGACTGATATAAGGAGAAGGTTATGGATTGAGTATATAGAATTTTTGGATTTTGGTATGTGGAAAGAGTTAACTTTGGACAGTATTCATGTTTTCACTAAGGTTTAATGGGTATTCATTTTTCAAGAGAATACATGATTAAGGTATTCACATGATTGGAATGTGACCAACAAGATATATAGGGGATAAATGATGGTATTCACATGCTTGGTTGATGACATTTCAGGTAATCATTTTCTTTATATTATGAGCTTGGACCGAAGTATTTCCTAAAGATTGGAATGGATTATGTTGGACATAAGTTAGTATTGTTTAAGGATAGAACTTTTGATATTATTTATGTGATGTTATAGTAATGTAGTTTTAGAAAAAGGACAACCTGCAGGACGGGCGACAGCCCATCGCGTCGGACAAGGCCGTGGGAATCGAACCCACAACCGAAGTGCGACTGGCCTTTATCGCCTACCACTGGCCTACAGGAAGTCCCTGTTTAGTAGAAACTAGTTCTATTATATTAAGCAGTATGATATATGAAGTATAAGTCCATTTTAGGAACCATGTATGATTAATATCACTATAGATCGACTTATGTATATTTAATAACTTTTTCTAACCTTTTGTTTGAGACAGATGAAATGACCCTTCATTCTATCACATGATCTGCTAACACATCACGAATCACAAATTCAACTTCATGTATTTAAGAGATGAAGTGAAAATTGTTCAAGGCACGAACAATAGTGAGATTGTACCAAAATAAAGTAAGTATTTATTCTAATTCAAATTCTTCCACTTTAGGGAAATGATCTTGAAAACCAAAAATGTTGTCCTAGTGCTCTTATATCTGATGAATCAGATGGTACCTTGGATCATCACAAATCAATAGCTTTGTGATTGTTGGATTTTTCATAGCCATGTTCTCTACCACTCTCCATCAGAACTTGATGGTTAGATTTTTCTTCCATATCCATATTTTCACCTATGTTCTCCTACGTGGAAATCGAGTGATGAGTTAATTTGGGTAACCGTTACTGTCACGACCCATCCTCGGGGCCCGTGCCGTGACTACCCCAAGCCCACCTTCCATAGGCCAGGGACTGGCGACTAGCACCAAAGGCGAAAATCCTGATAACTGGGAAGGCATTGCCTTTATAAAAGTAATCAAAACACCACAGAGTACAAGCGGAAGCAAAACACTAAGTACAAAAGAAAGTGCTGAAAAGTACATGGGCCAGAATACAAACCCAAAAGAAAGTACAACTACAACTGAACTAAAGTAAAACAGAAAAAGACAAACAGCTGGAGGAAGGAAGCAGCTCCTGGGTCGTCCTCCTCAGATCCTACCTGAAGGGTAGGTACAGATAGCGCAGCTCCTGGATCGTCCACCAAAGATCCTACCTGAAGGGTAGGTACAGATAGCCTCCTCAACGCTCTCGTCCGTCAACCTCCTCCGGGTACTGACTCGTCGTGTAGTCCACCTCCGGGTACTGAATCGTCGTGTAGTCCACCTCCGGGTACCGTCCAGTCCTCGAACACTCGGCCTCCGTCAGCACTACCTGTCGTCTGCAACCAACACAACGAGGTGAGGGCATAGCCCGTGCAGGGGTGAGTATAACGATACTCAGTAGGGACCCCGAGACCCTCAAGGTCTCTCTAAAACCAACAAGTATAACCACAGATAAGATCTCAACAGATAACCTCTACTTAGGTATATGCCCATACATATACCTAAGTTATCAAGTAACCCATCTCAACCATGAGGAAACACAAGGATCATGAAATCAATGGATAACCACTACCCAGGTATATGCCCATACATATACCTAAGTTATCAAGTGACCCATCTCAATCATGAGGTATACACAAAGGTCAAAAGTCTCAGCTCAAACCAGGATTTTCATTATCGAAACCGTAACTGCTGAAGAGCTCCGTCTCTGGAGTGTATGTTGGTCCTGTCACGACTCCGAGGTACTGCTCACTAACCTAAGACTATTGAAGTACTCCTCCTTTCGAGTACCGCGGGTCAGCCACCCAGACATAGTAGTGCTTCCCGCCGAGGTATGTCACCCAAACACAGTAGTGCACACCCCCTTGTAGCCTGCTGAGGTACTCTCCGGACAAGTACCGCGGGTCTGCACTATCACACAGGTAGTGCTCCATCCACCATGGGTCTGCACCTCAGAAAGTAGTGCTTCGTCCACTGGGTTAGTCGACTCACTCCAAGTCGAGCCAGTCAAGTAGTCGTCAGGTCTCAGCCAGCTACACGGTCTCCGTACTCCGCACGCTCATCACTGGGAGGGTCCGCTCCACAAGCTACAGGTCGATACTCCAATTATCTCAAAGTCCCACTAATAAGTATCTCAAAAGACCGCCTCGTCATAGGGGTCTCAACGCTACAGATGGCGCGTCAATCGGACGCCCGGTCTGTGAGTTATTAGCCTTTTCGTCCCAGGGGCCCGGTTGGTTTTGTGTGCGAACCAACCCGGCCGTATCTCAACTGCACCCCAAACTCTCATAGGGTATACTCATAGGGACCTTTTCTCAATGGGATCACCAACGCCGCTGACGGTTCGTCAAACGGACGTCCAGTCTAAAAGATATCAGCTTTTCCGTTCCAGGGGCCCGGTTGGATTTCGGTGCGATCCAACCCGGCCACTATCCATCTGCATCCAAATCTCGGGCGGAGGATGCCAAAAGTTCTGTATCGTCAACCAGAACTCAACGCAACAGACGGCACGTCAATCGGACGCCCGGTCTGAGAGTTATTGGCTTTTTCGTTCTAGGGGCTCGGTTGGTTTTTAAGGAAAAACCAACCCGACCGTACTCCAACTGCGTCCAAACCACGGGCGGAGTATGCCAAAAGATCTGTCTCACCAAGAGGAACTCAACAAAGCTGACGGCACGTCATTCGGACGTCCGTAGCTCAAGATATGAGTGTTTCCGCTCCGAGGGCCCGGTTGGTTTCGTGTACAAACCAACCCGGCCGAACTCAAAGTAATCCGAAACCTTGAGTGCGATATACCGAAACGACCATCTCGATCCAAGGATCGCGTTTCCGTCTACGGCGAGTCGTTTGGAGGCCCGTAGCCTAAGATACGGGCATTTGAACGAAAGTGGTCCGAAACTGGGGGGTCTGGGCCCGGGCCTACCCCCCCTGGGTCGGCCGAACCGGGTCGACCCGGCCCGGGCGGCGACCTGGCCCGACGACCCGGCCCGGCTTGGAAAATCTAGCCCGGCCGGGGGCGCGGCGGCGCGGCCTGGGCACCGCGTGCGCGCCGCGCGCGGGGGGCAAAGCCTCCCCCCCCCCTTTGTGAACCCCCCCCCCCCCCCCCTCATTATGGGGGGCCGGTTTGCTGGCCGGGGGAATTAAATTACCCCGGTTCTTCTCCCTTCTGGCCGGACCAACCTGGCCGGCCGGTTCTTCCTCAACGGGACCGGCAAAGGCCGGTCCCCTTCCGGCTTCCGACACTGGCGGCCCGGCTAGCCGCCGGTCATCTTGTTCCGCCGCGGCCCCGCTCCGGCCGCGGCGCCTTCGATTTCTTTTGACGCGGCGCGACGGTGTCGAGTTCTTTAATTTCATTACTCGGCGCGGCACGACGGCGCCGCGCAATAATTGTCGTGCGATTCTCGCGTGGTGCGACGGCACCATGCCACCCTGTTCCATCCGCAAGGGAAAAAATATGAACATAGGAGGGGGGTTCGGCCGTGTTTGTGCGGTCCGGCCCCCTCTCTCGTTAAACGATAACATTTATTCGTTATCCTCGAAGTTCGACATTCTAGAATCAAGAATGGAAATAATTAAATAAAACAACAACAATCCCCTACCTCGTAATTGTCGTTCGTTGACGATCTTGGAAAAAGGGCGGATATCGATTCCTCGATTGTTGTGTTCGTCACACACTCCCAAATCTCACGCTCATGCGTCGGAAGGAAGAAGGGTACTCGTCGTTGGTGGACGAGCGTTTGGAGGTGACGTCGTCGTTGTCGACGTTCTTCACAGGCGACATTTTCTCCTTTGACGCGGATAAAGGTCGTTGGAGATGTCGTGGGCGTCGCTTCCCTTTCCTTACCTCGGTTGAAGAACGATGAAGAAGATGTTGCTTCACGTTCTTCGGAGATGGGGAACGTTCTTCTTCGAGAGGTTGAAGGTCTTCCAAAAGTTCTTCTCCTCTTTTTAGTTCTCCCCACAAAGTTATGCCAACCCAAAGAGAAGAATAGAATCTCTCATTTTAATGTTGGCAAAAATGTTTTCAAAAGAAATCAAACACCCAAAATAATTAATTAAGTTGGTTTAATTAATTAAATGCAAAGTGTTGGCAAGAATTTAAAAAGTTTGAAATTCAATTAAACCACACTTAACTCACCTCATTAAGTAAACAAGTTGTCAACATTAAGGTGGGAGTTGTGGGGGGTTTAGAGGGGAGTTGAGGAGTTAGGGTTCGTGTGGGCCCCACCACACTTAATCCTCTCAAGGGAGGTTAAGTGGATGTGGGTCCCACCTCTAACTCCCTTTGGGAGGATATAACTAACATGGATAAAAATAGAATGTGTTTCCACATTTTATTTAACTTCCTTTTTATTTTCCCAAAACTAACTCTCAACCCACACAAAACGCAACTAAGGTAAAGGTTCCCTTAAGCGATTACCGGTGTTGCGAGTTCATCGGTGCAATCGGATTTCAATTCTGAGCACCGGTTCAAAAGATAGAAATTCTCGTTCGCTCGTTCACTGAACGTACCCGAGCCAAACTTCAGAAATTAATTCCGAGCACACCGGGCCTCGGAATCAGGCGCCGTCAGAAACTGCGTTATTGTAAAATTCCAAAGAAAATTAACAAAAAAATTTCCTTGAAATTTCCGGGTCTTTACATTACTCCCACCTCTGGGATTTACGTCCCCGTAAAGCTTCAACACAAACTAGGGTCACAAAAGCGGTACAGAGCACGCATCTGAGCCTTCCGCTCCCATGTGCTTACCTGGAGGTTCCGTACTGCCAAAGAAAGTGCACCCGAGGAATCGATCGTCCTCGTAGGATCTGCTCCTGTCGATCCTCGATCCCCACCGGAACCTCCGTGAAAGACACCCCATCGTCATCGTCCAGCTCCTCATGGTCGATGATATGCGAAGGGTCGAGCACGTATCTCCTCAGTTGAGATACGTGGAAGTCGTCGTGCACCTGGTGCAACTGCGGTGAATGGTCAAGCGGTAAACCACCCCGCCTACCCAGCTGAGGACCTAAGAAGGTCCGCTGAACCTTGGAGATAACTTTCTGCCTTGGCCACTTCTCCTTAAACCTCGTCTAGGTGAGACCCGTATAAGGACGTGATCATCATCCTCAAACTCCAGAGGTCTCCATTTTCTATTAGAACTGAAACTCAAAATGACTTCCGCTACGAGGGTAAGGTTGACCGAATCAAGAGTGATCGGTCACACCCTCCTGTGAAAGAGTTTATTTCGTGCTGCCTGGGGTTTCCTTTTCGCCGACCAAGGAAAACCCATCCCGACATTTTCCTAAAACCGTCAATTTGAGTATGAACAGCTATTGCCCATTCCATACTCAAACTAACGTCGTAAGGCCTCGATGCTGCCACCAAGAGATTCCAACCGGAACTCTCGCCTCGAGGGTCTGACCACACCATCGGCGTAAGTGTGATTATCGAGTCTCCTCCCAAGGTATCTCCAGACGTGAGGGTCAAGTCCACGGCTTACCGGAAACTCTAGGTCTAGGACAAGATTTGTGAAAGCGATGAATGATTCATATCGACGTCTGTTACTACAGCATCTAGTAGTGGACACAGACTGTCCCTTGAATCATTTTTAGAGCCATTGGGTCACACTCCTTGACCGCATGCAGCCGCACTCTTCCTCCGACCTCCAGCTCCCTGAGCCTGGCAGGGATAACTAAGGCGGGTGGTTGTAGCATGTTAAGATGTACACCACCTCATACTGCTCTCCTAGCTTTGCCTCCACGTCCGCTGCTTCGCAGACTCATCTATCCTTAAAGCTTCCACTTCTTGAAACATTTAACACGCCCGAGTCTCTAAGACTGGCACCGGTTTCCTTTTTCTTACTGCACTGTGCAGTCTTCATCCGCTCTTGGATGACCTAGACCTTATTTAGTCTCACAATAGCTGCTATGATTTCTTCTTTGTCGATAAGAGAAACCCGGTCTCATCCCCTGGATGAACCACATTCGTTGCCTAATACAGTCAATCCTGACATGAATGATGCATTCATGCCATGGATGACGTCGTAAGGCCTCGACGTAACTACTAAGAGATCCAACTGTCACTCTCGCCTCCAAGGGTCGAGTCACACTGTCGGCATCAGTGTGAGGTCACTGGGTCCCCTCCAGTATAAATCTCGAAAGTGAGGGTCAAGTCAACAGTTTTAACCGAGACCACTCAGCATCAACCAAACAAAAAGGACAGGAAAGTAAACAAAGATAAGTGTCTTTTTATTATTGCAGCTCATAGTACAAAGACACGAATACAAAAGCAACATGGAACTAGAAGTACAAAGGACGTATCCACTAGTTCCTCTCCTGTCCACATGCTCTCGGAGCTCTACTGCCTTGTCCAATGCTCGGCTGTTGCTCAAAAACTCGTCGTTGTTTCTGCCTCGGTGGCTCCTCCAACGCCTACGGATCAACTGTACGAGGATTCAGACAGTCACGTGCCAGGTGACCCTTTCCGCCGCATGAGTAACACAACCTGCTTCTGGCACGCCTAGCTCTGTTCCCACCCCGGGTGCCCCGCACCACCGGTCCTAAAACTCGAGATCGTCTAACTGCTAGTCTGGTCCTCCTGGACCTCTGCATCATCTATCTACTGCCCACAGATGACTCCGCTACTGATCGAAAAACACGCGGCAAAGGCAGAAGCTCCTGTACAAGCTTGGGGTGTAGAGCTACTGGCACAAACTCCACCCTGAAGAAGGTCTCGAAGTCTTCCCAAGCGAAGTTCATCCCGTCGCAAAACTGAAACAAGTGGCTCCACCACCTGCCTGCTGCTGCCTGAAGGAGGCTGGTAGAAAAGATCACCATGAAGTCTGCCGGCATCCCCACTAGCCTGAAGACTCTCACCACAGCCTCCAGCCAAACCTCAGCCGCCTGCGGGTCCGTCTCTCCCCAGAACCTGGGTGGCCTCTAGCGCTGGAACTCGTGCAGCGCGCTCAAGCCTCGTGCATCGCCTACTATTGGGGCTGGTGGCATCGGTGGCCCAACGGGTAGCAGTACCGCTGGTGCCTCCGCTAGTGCCTCAACTGCAAGAGGGCCCTGTACCGAAGCCTCGTCGCTCGATAGGTTGTCAGCACGCACATCCCTCTGGACTCTAGCTGGTCGTCAGAGAAAAGGCATCCTAAAAGAAACAATGTGACATGGTCAAACGATTATACCTGGTGAGATGCCTGGTTTGAGCTGTTTTAAGGGAAAACCTTTGAAAACACACACGCAATCAGTGTTTTCATGCACAAAGTCAGAAATCAGTTGTCAGGGTCCTGGTGTATGGATACGTCGGCTGCTCGCACCAACACTGGACTCCCTGAACTGAAAACCAAACTCGGTACTCTTAACATTATTGCTTCACAGAAAGAAAATATCAGAGTTATAAGTTCTGTGGTAGAACCGACTCCTTTGATACCAATTTGTCACGACCTGTCCTCGGGGCCCGTGCCGTGACTACCCCAAGCCCGCCTTCCATAGGCCAGGGGCTGGCGACTAGAACCAAAGGCAAAAATCCCGATAACTGGGAAGGCATTGCCTTTATAAAAGTAATCAAAACACCACAGAGTACAAGCGGAAGCAAAACACTAAGTAGAAAAGAAAGTGCTGAAAAGTAAATGGGCCAGAATACAAACCCAAAATAAAGTACAACTACAACTGAATGAAAGTAAAACAGAAAAAGACAAACAGCTGGAGGAAGGAAGCAGCTCCTGGGTCATCCTCCTCGGATCCTACCTGAAGGGTAGATACAGATAGCGCAGCACCTGGATCGTCCGCCACAGATCCTACCTGAAGGGTAGGTACAGATAGCCTCCTCAACTCTCTCGTCCGTCAACCTCCTCCGGGTAATGACTCGTCGTGTAGTCCACCTCCGGGTACTGACTCGTCATGTAGTCCACCTCCGGGTACCGTCTAGTCCTCGAACACTCGGCCTCCGTCAGCACTACCTGTCGTCTGCAAGCAACACAATGAGGTGCGGGCATAGCCCGTGCAGGGGTGAGTATAACGATACTCAGTAGGGACCCCGAGATCCTCAAGGTCTCTCTAAAACCAACAAGGATAACCACAGAGAAGATCTCAACAGATAACCTCTACTTAGGTATATGCCCATACATATACCTAAGTTATCAAGTAACCCATCTCAACCATGAGGAAACATAAGGATCATGAAATCAACGGATAACCACTACCCAGGTATATGCCCATACATATACCTAAGTTATCAAGTGACCCATCTCAATCATGAGGTATACACAAAGGTCAAAAGTCTCAGCTCAAACCAGGATTTTCATTATCGAAACCGTAACTGCTGAAGAGCTCCGTCTCTGGAGTGTACAGTGGTCCTGTCACAACTCCGAGGTACTGCTCACTAACCTAAGACTGCTGAAGTACTCCTCCTTTCGAGTACCGCGGGTCAGCCACCCAGACACAGTAGTGCTTCCCACCGAGGTATGTCACCCAAACACAGTAGTGTACACCCCCTAGTAGCCTGCTGAGGTACTCTCCGGACGAGTACCGCGGGTCTGCACTGTCACACGGGTAGTGCTCCGTCCGCCGAGGGTCTGCACCTCAGAAAGTAGTGCTCCATCCATTGGGCTAGTCGACTCACTCCAAGTCGAGTCGGTCAAGCAGTCGTCAGGTCTCATCCAGCTACACGGTCTCCGTACTCTGCACGCTCGTCACTAGGAGGGTCAGCTCCACGAGCTACAGGTTGATACTCCGAGTATCTCAAAGTCCCACGAAGAAGTATCTCAAAGGACCGCCTCGTCATAGGGGTCTCAACGCTACAGACGGTGCGTCAATCGGACGCACGGTCTGTGAGTTATTAGTCTTTTCGTCACAGGGGCCCGGTTGGTTTCGTGTGCGAACCAACCCGGCCGTATCTCAACTGCACCTCAAAATCTCATAGGGTATACTCATAGGAACTGTTTCTCAACGAGATCACCAACGCCGCTGACGGTTCTTCAAACGGACGTCCGGTCTAAAAGATATCATCTTTTCCGTTCCAGGGGTCCGGTTGGATTTCAGTGAGATCCAACCCGGCCACTATCCATCTGCATCCAAATCTCGGGCGGAGGATGCCAAAAGTTCTGTATCATCAACCGGAACTCAACGCAACAGACGGCGTGTCAATCGGACGCCCGGTCTGAGAGTTATTGGCTTTTTCGTTCCAGGGGCCCGGTTGGTTTTTAAGGCAAAACCAACCCGACCGTACTCCACCTGCGTCCAAACCTCAGGCGGAGTTTGCCAAAAGATCTGTCTCACCAAGAGGAACTCAACAAAGCTGACGGCACGTCATTCGGACGTCCGTAGCTCAAGATATGAGTGTTTCCGCTCAGAGGGCCCGGTTGGTTTCGTGTACGAACCAACCCGGCCGAACTCAAAGTAATCCGAAACCTTGAGTGCGATATACCGAAACGACCGTCTCGATCCAAGGATTGCGTTGCCGCTGATGGCGAGTCGTTTGGAGGCCCGTAGCCCAAGATACGGGCATTTGAACGAAAGTGGTCCGAAACTGGGGGGTCTGGGCCCAGGCCGACCTGGCCCGACCCCCCCCCCCCCTGGGTCGGCCGAACCGGGTTGACCTGGCCCGGCCGGCGGCGCGGCGGCGCGGTCCGGCGCGGCGGTGCGGCCTGGGCACCGCGTACGCGCCGCGCGCGGGGGGCAAAGCCCCCCCCCCCCCTTTGTGAACCCCCCCCCCCTCATTATCGGGGGCCGGTTTTCTGGCCGGGGGAATTAAATTCCCCCGGTTCTTCTCCCTTCCGGCCGGCCCGACCTGGCCGGCTGGTTCTTCCTCAACGGGATCGGCAAAGGCCGGTCCCCTTCCGGCGGCCCGTCTGGCCGCCGGTCATCTTGTTCCGCCGCATCCTTCGTCGTCCGGCGCGGTGCGATGGCACCGCGGCCCCGCTCCGGCCGAGGCGCCTTCGATTTCTTTTGACGCGGCGCGACGGCGTCGCGTTCTTGAATTTCATTCCTCGGTGCGGCGCGACGGCGCCGCGCAATAATTGTCGTGCGATTCCCGCGTGGTGCGACGGCACCACGCCATACCGTTCCATCCGCAAGGAAACAAATATGAACATAGGAAGGGGGTTCGTCCGTGTTTGTGCGGTCCGGCCCCCTCTCTCGTTAAACAATAACATTTATTCGTTATCCTCGAAGTTCGACATTCTAGAATCAAGAATGGAAATAATTAAATAAAACAACAACAATCCCCTACCTCGTAATTGTCGTTCGTTGACGATCTTGGAAAAAGGGCGGATATCGATTCCTCGATTGTTGTGTTCGTCACACACTCCCAAATCTCATGCTCATGCGTCGGAAGGAAGAAGGGTACTCATCGTTGGTGGATGAGCATTCGGAGGTGACGTCGTCGTTGTCGACGTTCTTCGCAGGCGACGTTTTCTCCTTTGACGCGGATGAAGGTCGTTGGAGATGTCCCGGGCGTCGATTCCCTTTCCTTACCTCGGTTGAAGAACGATGAAGAAGATGTTGCTTCACGTTCTTCGGAGATGGGGAACGTTCTTCTTCGAGAGGTTGAAGGTCTTCCAAAAGTTCTTCTCCTCTCCTTAGTTCTCCCCACAAAGTTATGCCAACCCAAAGAGAAGAATAGAATCTCTCATTTTAATGTTGGCAAAAATGTTTTCAAAAGAAATCAAACACCCAAAATAATTAATTAAGTTGGTTTAATTAATTAAATGCAAAGTGTTGGCAAGAATTTCAAAAGTTTGAAATTCAATTAAACCACACTTAACTCACCTCATTAAGTAAACAAGTTGTCAATATTAAAGTGGGAGTTGTGGGGGGTTTAGAGGGGAGTTGAGGAGTTAGGGTTCGTGTGGGCACCACCACACTTAATCCTCTCAAGGGAGTTTAAGTGGATGTGGGTCCCACCTCTAACTCCCTTTGGGAGGATATAACTAACATGGATAAAAATAAAATGTGTTTCCACATTTTATTTAACTTCCTTTTTATTTTCCCAAAACTAACTCTCAACCCGCACAAAATGCAACTATGGTAAAGGTTACCTTAAGAGATTATCGGCGTTGCGAGTTCATCGGTGCAATCGGATTTCAATTCCGAGCACCGGTTCAAAAGATAGAAATTCCCACTCGCTCGTTCACTGAACATACCCGAGCCAAACTTCAGAAATTAATTTTGGGCACACCGGGCCTCGGAATCAGGCGCCGTCAGAAACTGTGTTCTTGTAAAATTCCAAAGAAAATTAAGAAAAAAAATTTCCTTGAAATTTCTGGGTCTTTACATTACTCCCACCTTAGGGATTTACGTCCCCGTAAAGCTTCAACACAAACTAGGGTCACAAAAGCGGTACAGAGCACGCATCTGAGCCTTCCGCTCCCATGTGCTTACCTGGTGGTTCCGTACTGCCAAAGAAAGTGCACCCGAGGTATCGATCGTCCTCATAGGATCTGCTCCTGTCAATCCTCGATCCCCACTGGAACCTCCGTGAAAGACACCCCATCTCCATCGTCCAGCTCCTCATGGTTGATGATATGTGAAGGGTCGAGCACGTATCTCCTCAGTTGAGATACGTGGAAGTCGTTGTGCACCTGGTGCAACTGCGGTGAATGGTCAAGCGGTAAACCCCCCCGCCTACCCATCTGAGGACCTAAGAAGGTCCGCTGAACCTCGGAGATAACTTGCCGCCTTGGCCACTTCTCCGTAAACCTCGTCGAGGTGATACCCATATAAGGACGTGATCGTCATCCTCGAACTCCAGAGGTCTCCATTTTCTATTAGAACTGAAACTCAAAATGACTTCCGCTACGAGGGTAAGATTGACCGAATCAAGAGTGATCGGTCGCACCCTCTTGTGAAAGAGTTTATTCCGTGCTTCCTGGGGTTTCCTTTTCGCCAACCAAGGAAAACTCATCCCGACGTTTGCCTAAAACCGTCAATTTGAGTATGAATAGTTATTGCTCATTCCATACTCAAACTAACGTCGTAAGGCCTCGACGCTGCCACCAAGAGATTCCAACTGGAACTCTCGCCTCGAGGGTCTGACCACACCGTCGGTGTAAGTGTGATTATCGAGTCTCCTCCCAAGGTATCTCCAGACGTGAGGGTCAAGTCCACGGCTTACCGGAAACTCTAGGTCTGGGACAAGATTTGTGAAAGCGATGAATGATTCATATCGACGTCTGTTACTACAGCATCTAGTAGTGGACATAGACTGTCCATTGAATCATTTTTAGAGCCATTGGGTCACACTCCTTGACCACATGCAGCCGCACTCTTCCTCCGACCTCCAGCTCCCTGAGCCTGGAAGGGATAACTAAGGCGGGTGGTTGTAGCATGTTAAGATGTACACCACCTCATACTACTCTCCTAGCTCTGCCTCTACGTCTGCTACTTCGCAGACTCATCTATCCATAAAGCTTCCACTTCTTGAAACATTTAACATGCCTGAGTCTCTAAGACTGGCACCGGTTTCCTTTTTCTTACTGCACTGTGCAGTCTTCATCTGCTCTTGGATGACCTGGACCTTCTTTAGTCTCACAAGAGCTGTTATGATTTCTTCTTTGCCGATAAGAGAAACCCGGTCTCATCCCCTGGATGAACCACATTCGTTGCCTAATACAGTCAATCCTGACATGAAGGATGCATTCATGTCATGGATGACGTCGTAAGGTCTCGACGTAACTACTAAGAGATCCAACTGTCACTCTCGCCTCCAAGGGTCGAGTCACACTATCGGCATTAGTGTGAGGTCACTGGGTCCCCTCCAGTAGAAATCTCGAAAGTGAGGGTCAAGTCAACAGTTTTAACCGGTACCACTCAGCATCAACCAAACAAAAAGGACAGGAAAGCAAACAAAGATAAGTGTCTTTTTATTATTGCAGCTCATAGTACAAAGACACCAATACAAAAGCAACATGGAACTAGAAGTACAAAGGACGTATCCACTAGTTCCTATCATGTCCACATGCTCCCGGAGCTCTACTTCCTTGTACACTGCTCGGCTGTTGCTCAAGCACTCGTCGTTGTTTCTGCCTCAGTGGCTCCTCCAATGCCTGCGGATCAACTGTACGAGGATTAAGACAGTCACGTGCCAGGTGACCCTTTCCGCCGCATGAGTAACACAACCTGCTTCTGGCACGCCTAGCTCTGTTCCCACCCCGGGTGCCCCGCACCACCGGTCCTAAAACCCGAGATCGTCTAACTGCTAGTATGGTCCTCCTGGACCTCTGCATCATCTGTCTACTGCCCACAGATGACTCGGCTACTGATCGAAAAACACGCGGAAAAGTTAGAAGCTCCTGTACACGCTCGGTGTGTAGAGCTACTGGCACAAACTCCACCCTGAAGAAGGTCTCGAAGTCTTCCCAAGCGAAGTTCATCCCGTCGCAAAACTGAAACAAGTGGCTCCACCACCAGCCTGCTGCTGCCTGAAGGAGGCTGGTAGCAAAGATCACCATGAAGTCTGTCGGCATCCCCACTAGCCTGAAGACTCTCACCACAGCCTCCAGCCAAACCTCAGCCGCCTGCGGGTCCGTCTCTCCCCGGAACCTGGGTGGCCTCTAGCGCTGGAACTCGTGCAGCGCGCTCAAGCATCGTGCATCACCTACTGCTGGGGCTGCTGGCATCGGTGGCCCAATGGGTAGAAGTACCGCCGGTGCCTCCGCTGGTGCCTCAACTGCAAGAGGGCCCTGTACCGAAGCCTCGTCGCTCGACAGGCTGTCAGCACGCACATCCCTCTGGGCTCTAGCTGGTCGTCCGAGAAAAGGCATCCTGAAAGAAACAACGTTACACGGTCAAATGATTATACCTGGTGAGCTGACCTGGTTTGAGCTGTTTTACGGGAAAACCTTTGAAAACACACACGCAATCAGTGTTTTCGTTCACAAAGTCGGAAATCAGTTTTCAGGGTCCTGGTGTATGGATATGTCGGCCGCCCGCACCAACACTGGACTCCCTGAACTGAAAACCACACTCGGTACTCTTAACATTATTGCTTCACAGAAAGAAAATATCAGAGTTATAAGTTCTGCGGTAGAACCGACTCCTTTGATACCAATTTTCCACGACCCGTCCCCGGGGTCCATGCCGTGACTACCCCAAGCCCGTCTTCCATAGGCCAGGGGCTGGCGACTAGCACCAAAGGCGAAAATCCCGATAACTGGGAAGGCAATGCCTTTATAAAAGTAATCAAAACACCACAGAGTACAAGCGGAAGCAAAACACTAAGTACAAAAGAAAGTGATGAAAAGTAAATGGGCCAGAATACAAACCCAAAAGAAAGTACAACTAGAACTGAACAAAAGTAAAACAGAAAAATACAAACAGCTGGAGGAAGGAAGCAGCTCCTGGGTCGTCCTCCTCGGATCCTACCTGAAGGGTAGGTACAAATAGCGCAGCTCTTGGATCGTCTGCCACAGTGTTGTACCTCTCGTATCCCCTCGTGGTTTAATTTTCATGATCACAATCACTTTCATGTTTATCTAACATTGTTTGAAGTGTTTTTGATTGAAAGGCACAAGGTTGCCAAGGATTGGCCCAAGAATGGACAAGAAATGGACTGAAATTCAGTCCACCGGCCAACCGGTGTGATAGCACCGGCCAGCCGGTGGAACTGGCAGAGGGATTGCCCACTGCCAGGTTCCACCGGTCGACCGGTGGCTCTGTCACCGGTCGACCTGTGGCACCCAGCCCAAATAGTGTTTGCTACTGTCTTGCCACCGGCCAGCCGGTGGCTCCTCACCGGTTGACCGGTAGAGCCTGGATCAAGACTCTTCTTCTCTACCAAGGCACCGGCCAGCCGGTGGAGCTGTACCGGTCAGCCGGTGGCCCCTGGACAAGGATCCTATGCCTTTTTGCACACACCGGCCAGCCGGTGGGACTGTACCGGCCAGCCGGTGGAGCCAGTCAAACTAGCCGTTGCAGTTTGACCAGGCTGGCCCACTTGGCTCCCAACGGCTCTTTAAGCCTCTCCAACGGCTCCGAAGCCTCCCCAAGGGTTCCATGCCTATAAATAAAGGCCAAGGAAGCCCCGAACACCAACCGGAACTATACGGAAGCCCACGGACATATTTTGCATCAATTGGCCAACCTCCGGCGACTTCCTTCAAGGGAACCCAAATAGCTCCAACAACTTCCACATCCAAGGAGCCCCTTCAAAGAAGCTTGGAAGCGGCCTTCAACATCTCCATCCAATCAAAGGCGCCCAAGTCTTCCTCCATTACGGTTTTTCATTCTTTATTTATTTTGAGCTTAATTTGGGTTTGTGTCTACAAACCAAACTCTTTCTCATCCCCTCCTTCTTTTGGGTTCTCACACCACCATTAAGGTGTGAAGAGGTTTCTTCAAGCTTTTCCTTTAAAAGGCTTGTGTCTCGGTGAGCTAGCCTTCACCCGTTAAAAAGGCTAGTGGGTTCTTGCTAAACCATTAAAAGCAAGTGGGTTCTTGCTTAACCAATAAAAGCAAGCTGTAATAGGTCCTAGTGCTACCTCAAAGCCTAGTGGGTTTCTTGCTAAAACCATTGAAAAGCAAGCGGTAGGAATCTCTCAACGGTTGAGTTGGGAGCGGAGACGTAGGCCGGGTTTTGGCCGAACTCCGTTATCAATTTTGTGTGTCTTGCCTCTTTATTTCCGCTGCATCTTTTACTTTGATTTTAAATTGTTAATCATTTTTTTTTAAAAGGCAATTCACCCCCCCTCTTGCCATCATTCCCCCGTTTCTTCCGACCCAACAATTGGTATCAGAGGGATAATTTGAGTAATACCTTAAAAGGTTTCAAATTCAAAGATCCATTGTGATGGCATCCACCTCTTTCGCCCCCGAGGGCTACTCTTTGGGTCGGGCTCCATTTTTTGATGGGACCGACTATAATTATTGGAAAACCCGCATGACTACCTTTCTTAGAAGCATAGGATATCCCATATATAAAATTGTCATGCAAGGTTATACTTTGTCTACCCCCGACGAATCCAAATGGACCCCCGCCGATATTAGAAACTTTGAGCTTGATGGCAAAGCCATGAATGCTCTACATTGCGGCCTTGACCGAAATGAGTTCAACCGAGTTTCCACTTGCACCTCATCTCATGAAATTTGGAAACTATTGGAAGTGACCCATGAGGGCACTAACAAAGTTAAGGATACTCGGTTAGACATGTATAGGCAAGATTTTGAAAGTTTTTCCATGCATTCTTCCGAATCTATTACCGATATGTTTACATGCTTCACTGACATTTGCAATGGAAGGAAATCTCTTGGTGATGATGTTTCAGCCGAGACGATGGTCAAGAAGATCTTATGGGTCCTTCCGAGCTCATGGGCACCAAAGGTGACGGCGATCCAAGAAGCTAAGGACGTCAAAAATATGCCGGTAGAGGAGCTCATCGGATCCCTTATGACGTACGAGATCACGATGAGGAGGCAAGCTCAAAAGGAGGGCACCCCTATCAAAACTCCAAAGAACATCGCCCTCAAGGTAAAAAAGGAAGTAAGCTCCTCCTCATCTTCTTCCTCATCTCCTTCCTCATCTTCCTCATCATCAAGCGGCGACTTGGAAATGGAGAATCTCGCCCGCCAAATGCACAAATTTATGAAGAAGCACAAGAAGAAGAAGAAATCTCGCAAGGCGCGAAAGCAAGAACCCACCGCAAGATCCGAGCCCAAGGTAAAATGCTACGGGTGCGGCGAAAAGGGCCATTACAAGACCGATTTCCCACTCAACAAAAAACGGGCCACGCCAAAGGAAAAAGGAAAGAAAAAGGTCCTCAAGGCGACATGGAGTGACACCTCCTCATCCTCCTCCTCCTCCTCCTCGAGCGACCAAGGTACAAAATGCCTAATGGCATTCCATGAGGTAACTTCTTCCGATTCATCTTCCTCATGTTCTTCAAATTCAAATTCTTTAAATCATCTTTCTTATGAAGAACTCTCACATGCTAGAGACCAACTTGAAAATGGTTTTCATGAACTTTCTTCAAAATTCGTTGCTTTGAAAAAATCTTTCAAAAAACTTTCCTCCGAAAAAGACCAACTTCTCAAAGAGAAGGAGGAACTCTCCCTTAAAATCCAAAATTTCCCAAATGTTGATTCTTTGGAATCAACCATCAAGGACCTTAAAGAAACCCTAGCTAAGTTCACCAAAGGGGAACAAAATTTGAACAATCTCCTAGGTTCCCAACGAATTTCTAGAACCACCAATGGACTTGGCTATACCAACCAAGCCTCCTCCTCCCATGCACCCACTGTTTTTGTAAGGGGGAGCTCCCAATTTAAGTTTTGTAATTATTGTAAAAAACCCGGGCACCTTATTTATGAATGCAATTGTAAAAATTCCCGGTATGGTCAACCCAAAAGTTTTTTCTTTTCGGACGAATTTTATAGGAGAAGACCCGCTATGAGACAAGTATGGATTGAAAAATCCCTTCTAGCGAGTCTCTCCGGGCCTAAAATCATCTCTTTTCAAAATCCCTCTCCCCGATGATCTTTTGTTTTATTTAGGGGGAGTTAGGTTTGTTTAAGCCTTTTTGTTTCAATTCAAACTTTCAATTTCAAATTAAGCCCTTTTGATTTCTTTTTAGTCTTTCAATTCAAACTTTCATTTTCAACTCTTGGTTTCAAATTCTCATTTCAAATTTCAAAATTCAACTGGTTTTTGATTCAAAACTTTCAATTCAAACTGTTATTCAATTTTTGATTCAAAACTTTCAATTCAAACTGTTATTCAAATTCTCATTTCATTTCAAAAATTTCAATTGATTTAAAATCTCTTTTTGTTTTTCAAAGTTTTCCCTCAATCAAGTTTAATGCCCCATGCTATTTTGATAATCACAAAGGGGGAGAAATTCCTTGATTGATTGGGGGAGAGTCTTCTCTATCATGCTTTGATTTATTTTCAAATTATCCTTTAAGAATGTCTTTAATTTCAGTATTTTACTTTGATTGTTTCGGTGATTGTGATCATCAAAATAGGGGGAGATTGTTGTACCTCTCGTATCCCCTCGTGGTTTAATTTTCATGATCACAATCACTTTCATGTTTATCTAACATTGTTTGAAGTGTTTTTGATTGAAAGGCACAAGGTTGCCAAGGATTGGCCCAAGAATGGACAAGAAATGGACTGAAATTCAGTCCACCGGCCAACCGGTGTGATAGCACCGGCCAGCCGGCTCTGTCACCGGTCGACCTGTGGCACCCAGCCCAAATAGTGTTTGCTACTGTCTTGCCACCGGCCAGCCGGTGGCTCCTCACCGGTCGACCGGTAGAGCCTGGATCAAGACTCTTCTTCTCTACCAAGGCACCGGCCAGCCGGTGGAGCTGTACCGGTCAGCCGGTGGCCCCTGGACAAGGATCCTATGCCTTTTTGCACACACCGGCCAGCCGGTGGGACTGTACCGGCCAGCCGGTGGAGCCAGTCAAACTAGCCGTTGCAGTTTGACCAGGCTGGCCCACTTGGCTCCCAACGGCTCTTTAAGCCTCTCCAACGGCTCCGAAGCCTCCCCAAGGGTTCCATGCCTATAAATAAAGGCCAAGGAAGCCCCGAACACCAACCGGAACTATACGGAAGCCCACGGACATATTTTGCATCAATTGGCCAACCTCCGGCGACTTCCTTCAAGGGAACCCAAATAGCTCCAACAACTTCCACATCCAAGGAGCCCCTTCAAAGAAGCTTGGAAGCGGCCTTCAACATCTCCATCCAATCAAAGGCGCCCAAGTCTTCCTCCATTACGGTTTTTCATTCTTTATTTATTTTGAGCTTAATTTGGGTTTGTGTCTACAAACCAAACTCTTTCTCATCCCCTCCTTCTTTTGGGTTCTCACACCACCATTAAGGTGTGAAGAGGTTTCTTCAAGCTTTTCCTTTAAAAGGCTTGTGTCTCGGTGAGCTAGCCTTCACCCGTTAAAAAGGCTAGTGGGTTCTTGCTAAACCATTAAAAGCAAGTGGGTTCTTGCTTAACCAATAAAAGCAAGCTGTAATAGGTCCTAGTGCTACCTCAAAGCCTAGTGGGTTTCTTGCTAAAACCATTGAAAAGCAAGCGGTAGGAATCTCTCAACGGTTGAGTTGGGAGCGGAGACGTAGGCCGGGTTTTGGCCGAACTCCGTTATCAATTTTGTGTGTCTTGCCTCTTTATTTCCGCTGCATCTTTTACTTTGATTTTAAATTGTTAATCATTTTTTTTAAAAGGCAATTCACCCCCCCTCTTGCCATCATTCCCCCGTTTCTTCCGACCCAACACACAGATCCTACCTGAAGGGTAGGTACAGATAGCCTCCTCAACGCTCTCGTCCGTCAACCTCCTCCGGGTACTGACTCGTCATGTAGTCCACCTCCGGGTACTGACTCGTCGTGTAGTCCACCTCCAGGTACCGTCAAGTCCTCGAACACTCGGCCTCCGTCAGCACTACCTGTCATCTGCAACCAACACAACGAGGTGCGGGCATAGCCCGTGCAGGGGTGAGTATAACGATACTCAGTAGGGACCCTGAAACCCTCAAGGTCTCTCTAAAACCAACAAGGATAACCACAGAGAAGATCTCAACAGATAACCTCTACTTAGGTATATGCCCATACATATACCTAAGTTATCAAGTAACCCATCTCAACCATGAGGAAACACAAGGATCATAAAATCAACGGATAACCACTACCCTGGTATATGCCCATACATATACCTAAGTTATCAAGTGACCCATCTCAATCAGGAGGTATACACAAAGGTCAAAAGTCTCAGCTCAAACCAGGATTTTCATTATCGAAACCGTAACTGCTGAAGAGCTCCGTCTCTGGAGTGTACAGTGGTCCTGTCACGACTCTGAGGTACTACTCACTAACCTTAGACTGCTGAAGTACTCCTCCTGTCGAGTACCGCGGGTCAGCCACCTAGACACAGTAGTGCTTCCCGCCAAGGTATGTCACCCAAACACAGTAGTGCACACCCCCTTGTAGCCTGCTGAGGTACTCTCCGGACGAGTACCGCGGGTCTGCACTGTCACACAGGTAGTGCTCCGTCTGTCATGGGTCTTCACCTCAGAAAGTAGTGCTCCGTCCATTGGGCTAGTCGACTCACTCCAAGTCGAGTCGGTCAAGCAATCTTCAGGTCTCAGCCAGCTACACGGTCTCCGTACTCCGCACGCTCGTCACTGGGAGGGTCCGCTCCACGAGCTACAGGTCGATACTCCAAGTATCTCAAAGTCCCACGAAGAAGTATCTCAAAGGACCGCCTCGTCATAGGGGTCTCAACGCTACAGACGGCGCGTCAATCGGACGCCCGGTCTGTGAGTTATTAGTCTTTTCGTCCCAGGGGCCCGGTTGGTTTCATGTGCGAACCAACCCGGCCGTATCTCAACTGCACCCCAAACTCTCATAGGGTATACTCACAGGGACCGTTTCTCAACGGGATCACCAACGCCGCTGACGGTTCGTTAAACGGACATTCGGTCTAAAAGATATCAGCTTTTTCGTTCTAGGGGCCCGGTTGGATTTCGGTGCGATCCAACCCGGCCACTATCCATATGCATCCAAATCTCGGGCGGAGGATGCCAAAAGTTCTGTATCGTCAACCGGAACTCAACGCAACAGACGGCGCGTCAATCGGACGCCCGGTCTGAGAGTTATTGGCTTTTTCGTTCCAGGGGCCCGGTTGGTTTTTAAGGCAAAACCAACCCGACCGTACTCCACCTGCGTCCAAACCTCAGGCGGAGTATTCCAAAAGATCCGTCTCACCAAGAGGAAGTCAACAAAGCTGACGGCACGTCATTCGGACGTCTGTAGCTCAAGATATGAGTGTTTCCGCTCCGAGGGCCCGGTTGGTTTCGTGTACGAACCAACCCGGCCGAACTAAAAGTAATCTGAAACCTTGAGTGAGATATACCTAAACGACCGTCTCGATCCAAGGATCGCGTTGCCGCCGACGGTGAGTCGTTTGGAGGCCCGTAGCCCAAGATACAGGCATTTGAACGAAAGTGGTCCGAAACTGGGGGGTCTGGGCCCGGGCCGACCAGGGCCGACCCGGGCCGACCCCCCCCCCCCCCCCTGGGTCGGCCGAACCGGGTCGACCCGGCCCGGGCGGCGACCCGGCCCGACGACCCGGCCCGGCCGGCGGCGCGGTCGGGCGCAATCAAGGCACCGCGTGCGCGCCGCGCGCGGGGGGCAAAGCCCCCCCCCCCCCCCCTTTGTGAACCCGCGGCTCCCCCCTCATTATGGGGGGTCAGTTTGCTGGCCGGGGGAATTAAATTCCCCCAGTTCTTCTCCATTCCGGCCGGCCCGACCTGGCCGGCCGGTTCTTCCTCAACGGGACCGGCAAAGGCCGGTCCCCTTCCGGCGGCCCGGCTGGCCGCCGGTCATCTTGTTCCGCCGCGGCCTGGAACCGGTCGCGGCCTTCGTCGTCCGGCGCGGTGCGATGGCACCGCGCCCCTCCGCCGTGGCCCTGCTCCGGCCGCGGCGCCTTCGATTTCTTTTGACACGGCGCGACGGCATCGCGTTCTTGAATTTCATTCCTCGGCGCAGCGCGACGGCGCCGCGCAATAATTGCCGTGCAATTCCCGCATGGTGCGACGGCACCACGCCATCCCATTCCATCTGCAAGGAAACAAATATGAACATAGGAGGGGGTTTCGGCCGTGTTTGTGCGGTCCGACCCCCTCTCTCGTTAAATGATAACATTTATTCGTTATCCTCGAAGTTCGACATTCTAGAATCAAGAATGGAAATAATTAAATAAAACAACAACAATCCCCTACCTCGTAATTGTCGTTCGTTGACGATCTTGGAAAAAGGGCGGATATCGATTCCTCGATTGTTGTTTTCGTCACACACTCCCAAATCTCACGCTCATGCGTCGGAAGGAAGAAGGGTACTCGTCGTTGGTAGACGAGCGTTCGGAGGTGATGTCGTCGTTGTCGACGTTCTTCACAGGCGACGTTTTCTCCTTTGACGCGGATGAAGGTCGTTGGAGATGTCGCGGGCGTCGATTCCCTTTCCTTACCTCGGTTTAAGAACGATGAAGAAGATGTTGCTTCACGTTCTTCGGAGATGGGGAACGTTCTTCTTCGAGAGGTTGACGGTCTTCCAAAAGTTCTTCTCCTCTCCTTAGTTCTCCCCACAAATTTATGTCAACCCAAAGAGAAGAATAGAATCTCTCATTTTAATGTTGGCAAAAATGTTTTCAAAAGAAATCAAACACCCAAAATAATTAATTAAGTTGGTTTAATTAATTAAATGCAAAGTGTTGGCAAGAATTTCAAAAGTTTGAAATTCAATTAAACCACACTTAACTCACCTCATTAAGTAAACAAGTTGTCAACATTAAAGTGGGAGTTGTGGGGGGTTTAGAGGGGAGTTGAGGAGTTAGGGTTTGTGTGGGCCCCACCACACTTAATCCTCTCAAGGGAGGTTAAGTGGATGTGGGTCTCACCTCTAACTCCCTTTGGGAGGATATAACTAACATGGATAAAAATAAAATGTGTTTCCACATTTTATTTAACTTCCTTTTTATTTTCCCAAAACTAACTCTCAACCCGCACAAAACGCAACTACGGTAAAGGTTCCCTTAAGAGATTACCGGTGTTGTGAGTTCATCGGTGCAATCGGATTTCAATTCCGAGCACCGGTTCAAAAGATAGAAATTCCTGCTCGCTCGTTCACTGAACGTACCTGAGCCAAACTTCGGAAATTAATTCCGGGCACACCGGGCCTCGGAATCAGGCACCGTCAGAAACTGCGTTCTTGTAAAATTCCAAAGAAAATTAAGAAAAAAATTTCCTTGAAATTTCCGGGTCTTTACAGTTACATTTCATACTTTAGTTTTTAAAGCCATGTTTTGGTATCCCTTTTTACGATGTGGGTTTCTATTAAACAAACTTTTGAGTAGTAAACCATTTATAACCCCGACGAATTTTGAGGGCGAAATTCATTTTAAGGGGGGTAGAATGTAACACCCCGAGATTTTATGAAAAATATTCTTTTTAATTTCATTAATGTCTTATGTTGTACGCTACACCAAAAGAATCTTTCACAACACGCATCCTTGACTTGTCTTGCATTATACGCAAGCGCGACCTTCCGCGATAGTGTGTGTTGTACGCAATACGGAGTTTCGCAAAACAATGATATGCTATTAAAATATTATTAAAACTAGCCATTATGAATAGTAATAACTACCTTTTAAAATTTTAGAAATTTTATCTCTCAAAATGGACTTCATTTTTGGATTCGGAGTATCGAATTTATCCTAAGGTGAAATTTTGGTACTTTTCGGATAACTTTCATTTTCTAATGAAAAGTGAAAATTACGAAATTTTAATTAAAAACAACTTTTTTAATCGAAATAATTAATAGTGATAAATTATTAATTTGAGTGGTTTTAAAGTATATTTAGAATATATTTTTGCAATTTAATACAATTTTGGTCATTGGATGTAATTCTACATTTAAACCAGACATAAACAAGTGTCAATCTTTTGATAGTTATTATCTCTTAAGAACACGCTATTTGTTTTGACGACGGGAATTAATTTTTAAATTAATTAATGCAACTGATATGTTTTGAATTTGGTAAAATAGACATCTTTTTTGAGTTCATAATATCAAATATATCTTAGGCCTAATTTTTGGTATTTTTCTGGAAACTTTCATTTTTTGATGAATAGTGAAACCACTTAGTGATAGTTAAAAAAAATGAATTTTTCATAAAACTTAATTTTACCACTTCTGTGAGTGGAATTTCAAAAATCCGAAACACACGGTTGATGTTAGTAAGTAAAATGTGGTTCAATGAGATGAAAATAATGTTTGGTGAATAGTAACTTTTTACTTTTTTTTACCACGGTTAAAAATAATAGGGTAATTAAGGGTAAAAATGTTATTATTATTACCCTAACACATGTCCTAATTCTATTGGATAAGTGTAATTCGACCAAAAATAACCTTAGGAATAAAATATGATCATTTAGGCCCACTTGGATTAGATTAGGACATTTATTATTAATTTATTTAAAGAAGGGTTAAAATAGTTAAAATCAAAGTTTAATAAGTATATCATTTTTAATATAGGGTTATACATAAGATAAATTCGACTATAAATATTCATTAGAAATCTAAAAATATTTCCTACATAATGGTATTTTATTTGTAATTTTTAGACATTAAATAATTTAATTTATTTATGACACAAAGATGATGCAGTAATTATCTTATTAATGAAATATTGACATAATTGATGTTATAAATACCAAAATAAATGTAATTTGAGACTTTTTATGAATTACACTAATTTTCTAGGTTAATATGACATGTTATTATTGATTTAATTAACTCTTTTCGAACTAATCATTCTGTTATTATTTTCACAAAAATCAATTACTAAATAGTGTCAAAATTGACATAAAATAGTTTTTAAAACAAATATTATATTAGTAATTGTTATTTTATTCCAAAAAATCTACGTTTTGGCCAAATGACTTAGATAAGGCTATATATATTAATAATAAACAACTTGGGGTTCTTTTGGCTTGTTATAGTAAGTTTATTAACCTTATAGTATAAGAACACAAGAAGACACGGTAAAAGTAAAATTATTTAACTTAATGTTAAATCTAAATGATAAGGTTAAAATAGGAACCTAAACTTGTCTAAATTCTATTGGATAAGAGTATTTAGATCCATACCCACTTTATCTTCTAAATAAATCAATTTGGAGCTATTTAAAACCGAATATGACTTTATAATAAGATAATATTTTTAGTTTTCCAAAGGTGCCCCTCTCCTCCCTTATAAAAGGGAACCTCCTCCCTCTCTTCCACACACAACTTTGAGCCTTAAATATCGGCCAAAACCTACCAAATTCTCTTCTACACTTCCCTAGAAACATCCTAGAGGTTCTGGTATTCCTCAAATACCAAGTTTAGTGCCCTAAAAGGGGATCTCAAAGAGGCGCTTCAAAGAAGAGGTAATTTCCGTTACCGATTCTTTCACCTTTATTTCTTCTTCCACTTCTTCTTCTTAGGTTGTTTCATTATGAAGTAATAAAATCAGTATCACTCATATACTGATATGTTATTATAAGTATGAAACAACCCTATTTCACCATCTATCCATCCTACGGAAAACAAAATCACCGCGCGTGCGTACGTACGGAATATCGTCTCCACGCCGTGGTGAAATCTATTTTCCACCACCACCTTACTTGGATGGGTATAATGGTGTAAATAATAACTATATATGATTATTTTAAAGTGATATTGATTCTTAAATAGTATACATACACTCCAATACAGTCCCACGATCATGAGAACGATATCATCGCTCGTGCGTACGTACGGACTACCGTCTCCACGACGCGATGAGATTCATTCTCCACTTTAACCATTCATGAATGATTATAAAGTATATATAATAAGTAATCATGAAATATATTACATAATAATGATACTAGATTTATGTGTATATATATGTATGTCATCTACTTAATTCCATTCAACTCAATAAGGAAACGAAAACAATGTTCATGCGTACGTACGGTCTACCGTCTCCATGAACGGTGTATTTCTTTCCATTTACTGATCTATTATATATATATATATTCTGAATATATATTATATATAAATCATGTTTTATATTCTGGAATTAAGTAATCATGATCTAAGTAATCATATAAATAATTACAAGTCAAAACACGGACGACAAATGAAAAGATTTTACCCAAAACACTCTTTAACATGGAATTTACAAAAGAACGGGTAATATAAAGCCATAAGTGAACCATATATGATATCATAACAATTAGTATGATTCTAGAATAAGTCAATGACATTATTTAAATCATTATACAGGAGGTTCGGACACATACGAAGCAAATCGGACCTAAGGTAAGGGAAATATCACAATCTCATTTTTATCCGAGATTGTTTATACTTTGGTATTTACTGGGGTGTATTTTATTATCCACATCCATGTTTCCTCAATATTTAATATTATTTCCATCCACCTACAATTTTTCAAATCCAATTTTACCCTTCGGTGAGTTTTTAGTAAAATATATGAAAGGAATCTTTTGTCGTTTTTCGTACGAGGTACTTTTTGACTTTCCGACAAAAGTACGAGAAGAATGTTTTTTTAACTTATACGGCATGAATGGATTTTTAAAACATTATTTCCAAGAATATTCCTTTACAAGTTTTCATTTTTATTTTTAATCAACTTCTTTTAGTTTAAAATTGTATGACATTTTAAGAAAGGAAAAATGTTTTTGAAGTAGAAAGGATATTTTCCTCAAGAATGGTGTTCAAGTGTTTTATCAAAATTATTTTCCATCTAAGATAATAAAGGGTTATGTTTCTATCCCTATTATTACATTGATTTGATTATGTTGTGATGGAATTATTTTTATGAATTCCTTTATCTTATGTGAATTGTTTTATGATGTCATGATGTTTAAGATTCCCATTTTTATTACATGGGTTATGCTATGATGTATGGTTTCTGATTTTGTGGAACACATAAGAATGGTATCATTATGAGATGGGTGGGACCTATATCTCCCTCCAATTAATTGGGTAAAGATTTTATATCTCATGAGATAGACATGGCAAGAACGGTAGGTTATACCGGTTCAGTGAAACAGGACTGAAATGAGGGTGACTCGGTTCAGAAATGGACTTTGTCCACTAAGATAGTCTTGGCAATGAGTCTTGACTAATAAGATATGATTCTCTATGGTTATGTGTGTATGACACAAAGTTTCATGTTTTAATTTATGATTATTGGGATTTCATTTCACTACTATGATTTATCCCATGTTATGAAATTATGCTCTCTTTTGCAGGTTAAGATTTCCAAAATGTTATGTTCTTATGAAAATGATGTGATTGATATTTCTTTTGTTTACCCTTACTGATCATTTGAGCTCACCCTTTTATGTTTTCTTTTCCCTAGGATATAAATAAAGGTTTTAGGTAAAAAAAAAGGAAGATCTTTATGGGAGATGTTGAAGATCTTTCACCACAATTAGAAGATTATATTCCGAGTTTCCAAAGACACTAAACTATTATGATCCTTGTGTGTGTATTTTTGTTATGTACTAATTATTCTGCAAAAGTAATGTAATATCCATGTACGTCAAGCTTAGGGTCTCTACAGGCCATCAGTTTGAGGGTGGTATGTTGTGCTCAGAAGCACCTGTGTACCCAGCGCCCTCTGAAAACTCTGCCTGTAGAGACCCGAAGCTTATCGTACATGGACATTACATTACTTTTGCGGAATACTTAGTACATAACAAAAAACACACACACAAGGATCGTAATAGTTTAGTGCCTTTGGAAACTCGGAATGTAATCTTCTAATCGTGGTGAAAGATCTTCAATATCTCCCATAAATTTCTTCCCTTTTTTACCTAAAAACATTTCTTTATATCCTGGGGAAAAGAAAACATAAAAGGGTGAGCTCAAATGCTCAGTAAGGGTAAACAAAAGAAATATCAATCACATCATATACATAAGAACATAGTTTTTGGAAATCTTAACCTGCAAAAGAGCTCATAATATCATAACATGGGATAAATCATAGAAGTGAAAATGAGATCCCCATAATCATAACATAAAACTTGAAACTTTGTGGCATGCACACATAATCATGGAAAATCATTTCTTGTTAGTCATGACTCATTGCCAAGACTATCTTAGTGGACAAAGTCCCTTTCTGAACCGAGTTCACTCCTCGTTTCAGTCCTGTATCACTGAATCGAAATAACCTTCCGTTCCAGCCATGTCTATCTCATGAGATATAAAATCATTACCCAATGCATTGGAGGGAGATATAGGTCCCACCCATCTTATAATGAATCCTTTCTTATGTGTGCCACATAATCATAAAACATACATCATCGCATAACACATGTAACAAAAATGGGATTCTTGAAACATCATGACATCATAAAACAATTCATATAAGATAAAGGAATTCATAAACATAATTCCATCACAACATAGTCAAATCAATGTAAAAATATGGATAGAAACAGAACCCTTTATTATCTTAGATGGAAAATAATTTTGATAAAACACTTGAATTGAATTCTTGAGGAAAATATCCTTTCTTCTTCAAAATCAATTTCTTTTCACAAAACATCATGCAATTTTAAAAGAAAGAGATTTTATTGAAAATAGTCATGAAATCTTTTAGAGGAAGCTTCATGAAAATAAGGCTTTATAAAACAGTAGAAATCTGTTCGTGCCGTATAAGTTAAAAAAAACATTCTTCGTACTTTTGTCGGAAAAGTCAAAAAGTACCTCGTACGAAAAACGACAAAAGATTCCTTTCATACGTATTACTAAAAACTCACCGAAGGGTAAAAATGGATTTAAAAAATTTTAGGTGGATGGAAATAATATTACATATTGAGTAAACATGGATGTGGATGATAAAATACACCCCAGTAAATACTTACGAATAAACAATCTCGGATAAAAATGAGATTGTGATATTTCCCTTACCTTAGGTCCGACTTGCTTTGTAAGTGTCCGAACCTCCTGTATAATGATTTAAATCATGTTATTGACTTATTACAGAATCATATTCATTGTTATGATATCATATATGGTTCACTTATGACATTATATTACCCGTTCTTTTGTAAATTCCATGTTAAAGAAGCGTTTTGGGTAAAATCGTTTCATTTATCGTAGGTGTTTTGACTTGTTGTTCTTGACATCATTATTACTTATATAATGATTTACTCACTTCCAGAATATAAAATATGATTTATATATCATATATATTCAGTATATATATATATATAATAGGTAGATAAATAAAATGAAAAACACCGTTCATGGAGACGGTAGTCCGTACGTACGCATGAACGCTGTTTTCCTTTCCTTATTGTCTTGAAATGGAAGTAAGTAGATGACATACATATGTATATATATACATAAATCCAGTAGCTTTATAATGTCATATATTTCATTATTATTTCTTATATATACATTATAATTATTCTTAAATGGTTAACATGGAGAATGAATCTCATCGCGTCGTGGAGACGGTAGTCCGTACGTACGCACGAGCGATGATATCATTTCTATAAATATTGAATTGAATTGGAGTGGATTATACAATATATCAGAATCAATATGATGTTGTAATAACTATGTATAGTTATTCTTTACACCATTATACCCATCCATGTAAGGTGGTGGTGGAAAATAGATTACACCACGGCGTGGAGACGGTATTCCGTACGTACGCACGCGCGGTGAGTTCTTTTTCCGTAGGATGGATAGATGGTGAAATAGGGTTGTTTCATACTTATAATAACATATCAGTATATGAGTGATACTGATGTTATTACTTCAATATGAAACAACCTAAGAAGAAGAAGTGGAAGAAGAAATAAAGATGAAAGAATTGGTAACGGTAATTACCTCTTCTTTGAAGTGCCTCTTTGAGACCTCCTCTTAGGGCACTAAAATTGGTCTTTGAGGAATACCAGAACCTCTAGGATGTTTTTAGGGAAGTGGAGAAGAGATTTTGGCAGGGGTTGGCCGAGCTTGAGTGCTCAAATTGGTGTGATGAGGAGGGGGAGGAGGTGTCCTTTTATAAGGGAGGAGAGGGGCACCTTAGGAATATCTCAAAATATTATTTTATATTAAAGTCAAAATCGGTTTATAATGGTTCCAAAGGGTCTTATTTCGAAGCTAAAGTGGGGATGGATCGAAATCCTATAAACCAATAGAATTTAGACAAGTTTAGGTTATTATTTTAACCTTATAAATTAGATTTAACTCTAAGTTAAATAATTTAACTTTTACCGTGTCTTTTTGTTTTCTTACATTATATGGTTAATAAACTTACTATAACATGCCAAACGAACCCCAAATTGTATATTATTAATACATATATCCTTATCTAAGTCATTTGGCCGAACATTAGATTTTTATGAATAAAATAACAATTAATAATATAATATTTGATTTAAAAACTATTTTGTGTCAATTTTGACACTATTTGATACATGATTTTTGTGAAAGTCATAACAGAATTATTTGTTCGAACCAAGTTGATTAAATCAACACTAATATATCATAGTAACCTAGAAAATTAGTGTAATTCATAAAAAGTCTCAAATTATATTTAGTTTGGTGTTTATAACATCAATTATGTCAATATTTCATTAATAAGATAATTACTGCATCATCTTTGTGTCATAAATAAATTGCCTTATTTGATGTCTAAAAATTAAAAATAAAATACCATCATGTAGGAAATCTTTTTAGCTTTCTAATTAATATTTATAGTCGAATTTATCTTCTGTATAACCCCATATTAAAAATGTTTTAGTAAATAAACTTTGATTTTAACTCTTTTAACCCTTCTTTAAATAAATTAATAATAAATGTCCTAATCTAATCCAAGTGGGCCTAAATGGTCATATTTTATTCCTAAGTTTGTTTTTGGTCGAAATACACTTGTCCAATAGGATTAGGACATGTGTTAGGGTAATATTAATATCATTTTTACCCTTAATTACCCTATTTACCTTTAACCGTGGTAAAAAAAAAGTAAAAAGTTACTATTCACCAAAAATTATTTTCATCTCATTGAACCACATTTTAGTCCTTGATATTAACCGTGTCTCTCGGATTTTCGAAATTCCATTCACAGAAGCGGTAAAATTAAGTTTTATGCAAAATTCAGTTTTTAACCTACCACTTAGTGGTTTCACTATTCATCAAAAATTGATGTTTTTCAGAACAATGCCAAAATTTCATCCCAAGCTATATTTCATATTCCGAATTCAAAAATGAAGTCTATTTTACCAAATTCATAACATAAAAGTTGAATTAATTAATTTTTTAATTAAATCCCGCTGTTAAAACAAATAGCGTGTTTTTAAGAAACAATATCTATCAAAAGATTGACACTTGTTTATGTCTAGTTTAAATGTGAAATTACATCCAATGACCAACATTGTATTAAATTGTAAAAATATATTCTAAATATACTTTAAAACCACTCAAATTAATAATTTATCACTATTAATTATTTCGATTGAAAAAGTTGTTTTTAACTAAAATTTAGTAATTTTCACTATTCATCAAAATATGAAAGTTATCCGAAAATCACTAAAATTTCACCTTAGGCTAAATTCGATACTCCGAATCCAAAAATGAAGTCCATTTTGAGAGTTAAAATTTCTAAAATTTAAAAAGTGGTTATTACTATTCATAACGGCTAGTTTTAATAATATTTTAATAGCATATCATTGTTTCCTGAAACTCAGTATTACGTACCACACACGCTATCGAGGAAGGTTGCGATTGCGTGTAATGCAAGGCAAGTCAGGGATGCGTGTTGTGCAAGCTCCTTTTGGTGTAGCGTACAACACAAGACATTAGTGAAATAAAAAAAAAGAATATTTTTCATAAAATCTCGGGCTGTTACATTCTACCCCCCTTGAAATGAATTTCGCCCTCGAAATTCGTCGGGGTTATAAATGGTTTACTATTCGAAAGTTTCTTTAATAGAAAGCCACATCGTAAAAAGGAATACCAAAACTTGGCTTTAAAAACTAAAGTATGAAATGTAACGATTACCCAAATAAACTAATCACTGGGTTTCCACATAGGTGAAAATATGGATATGGAAGAGAAATCTAACCATCATGTTCTGATGGAGAGTGGTAGAGAACATGGCTATGGAAAAGCCAGTAATCACAAATCCATAAATTTGTGACGATCTAAGGTACCATCTGATTCATCAGGTATAAGAGAACTAGGACAACATTTTTGGTTTTCAAGATCATTTCCCTAAAGTTAAAGAATTTGAATTAGAATAAATACTTACTTTATTTTGGTACAATCTCACTGTTGTTCGTGCCTTTAACAATTTCCACTTCATCTCTTAAATAAATGAAGTTGAATTTGTTATTCGTGAAGTGTTAGCAGATTATGTGATAGAATGACGGGTCATTCCATATGTCTCAAACAAAAGGTTAGAAAAAATTATATGCATAAGTCGACCTATAGTGAGATTAATCATATATGGTTCTTAAAATGGACTTATACTTCATATATAATACTTCTTAATATAATAAAACTAGTTTCTACTAAACAGGGACTTCCTGTAGGTCAGTGGTAGGCGATAAAGGCCAGTCGCACTTCGGTTGTGGGTTCGATTCCTACAGCCTTGTCCGAAGCGATGGGCTGTCGCCCGTCCTGCAGGTTGTCCTTTTTCTAAAACTACATTACTATAACATCCCATCAATAATATCGAAAATCTTCTATCCTTAAACAATACTAACTTATGTCCAACATAATCCAGTCTAATCTTTAGGCTTATACATAATACTGCAGTCCACTCTCATAATATAGTGACAACGATTACCAGAGATTTAATACTGTCGTTGATCCCCACATATCATAAGATATGTCTTGTTGGTCACATTCCAAACATTCAAAGTCCTTAATCGTGTATTCTCTTGAATACCTTAGTGAAAACATGAGTGCAGTTAAAAGTTAACACTTTCCACATACCAAAATCCTCAAAATTCTATATACTCAAACCATGATATCACTTAGTCCTTATATCAATCATGAGCTCATGAATACTATTAAACATTTCATTTTCTCGCATATCATCTTATTTCCAAAAAATATCTCAATCACTTTGAATACCACATCAATAAATATTGCAATACTCAATGATACAACATTATTTTGGAATCCCATTACATAAACACTTAATCATTCCACCACATCGTTGTCATATTCAACATTGCCAATAGTGATCGCATGTGATTTCCCTTTGTCCTTTGCCTTCAGTGGTTGCTCATGTTGATCATCACTAACCCTTGGATTAGGGCAATTATTAGCATAATGCCCCATTTCCTTGCACTTGAAGCATTGAATTGTTGGCGGTGCGTTCTCTGCAGTGTTTGATTTATTCACATCATTAGAAACCTTTTTTCCATTACTTCGACACTCAGCTGCTCGATGACCTTCTTTTCCACACTTAAAACATTTTCTAGTCCCTTTAAGACAATCTCCACCATGCTTCTTTCCACACTTTGTGCATAAGGAAACATTCATCTTCTTTTCACCATTATTCTGAGATTTCTCCTTGAACTCCATCTTTCGTTTCTTGTCAAAACCATGAGATGGATATGTAACACCAACTTCCATTTCTACCTTGATAGCACAACTCACAATTTCTTCATAGCTACTGAAGTCTCTTATAGCTAATTCCCTTCGAAGACTTGGTTTTAAGCCACTGAAAAATCGAACAACTTTACTTTCAGGTTGGATGATAATTCCAGAAGCATAACTTGCAAGTCTTGTAAAATTTTCTTCATAGGTACCAACAGATTCATCGTCCCTTTGCTTTAGTTCAAGAAACTCTTTCTCCATCTTTGTTCGAAGAATACGAGGGAAGTACTTACTGAAAAACAAGTTCTTGAACTCGTCCCATTCCATGGACTCAATTTCATCTCTTGGCCTCGTATTCTTGATAAGATTCCACCATTGATCAGCTTCACCTTCCAAACGATATACTGCTAAGATGACTTTATCATGTTCAGAACATTGAAGAACTGAAAATATCTTTTCAGTAGTACTGATCCATTGTTCAGCCACAAGTGGATCAGAAGACCCACTGAAAGAAGGTGGACGTTGCCTCATGAAGGACTCAATAGAATATTGTTCCCTTCTCTGCTCATTTGGAAGTCCAGAATGATTCATAGCTTGTGTAAGTATAGCAATAAGATTTTGCACTCCATCTCCCATAACATTTGTTTGTTCAGGAGGGCAATCATTGCATTGTCCATTGCATTGATCAACACAGTTCCTTCGGGTTCCAGCCATCGTCTAAAACCCAAAAAGAATAGTGTGAGAGGCAAAAATCATGCTAGGGAAAACAACATAGTAAAGGGGGAGTACCCTTAATATCTAACATCTTAGGTTAAATTCTATGATCGTTAGCGTAATTCTAGTACTATAACCTATACGTATACTTAACCTTAGGGACATCCCTAGACATACCTTAGAAATATCTCTAGGGATCTCACTAATGTTTTCGCGTCCTAGTTTCCAAAGGTTGACTAAACCTTTCCTCTGATACCAACTGTAGAGACCCGAATCTTATCATACATGGACATTACATTACTTTTGCGGAATACTTAGTACATAACAAAAAACACACACACAAGGATCGTAATAGTTTAGTGTCTTTGGAAACTCGGAACGTAATCTTCTAATCGTGGTGAAAGATCTTCAATATCTCCCATAAAGATCTTCCCTTTTTTACCTAAAAACCTTTCTTTATATCCTGGGGAAAAGAAAACATAAAAGGGTGAGCTCAAATGCTCAGTAAGGGTAAACAAAAGAAATATCAATCACATCATATACATAAGAACATAGCTTTTGGAAAACTTAACCTGCAAAAGAGCTCATAATATCATAACATGGGATAAATCATAGAAGTGAAAATGAGATCCCCATAATCATAACATAAAACTTGAAACTTTGTGGCATGCACACATAATCATGGAAAATCATTTCTTTTTAGTCATGACTCATTGCCAAGACTATCTTAGTGGACAAAGTCCCTTTCTGAACCGAGTTCACTCCTCGTTTCAGTCCTGTATCACTGAACCGAAATAACCTTCCGTTCCAGCCATGTCTATCTCATGAGATATAAAATCATTACCCAACGCATTGGAGGGAGATATAGGTCCCACCCATCTTATAATGAATCCTTTCTTATGTGTGCCACATAATCATAAAACATACATCATCGCATAACACATGTAACAAAAATGGGATTCTTGAAACATCATGACATCATAAAACAATTCATATAAGATAAAGGAATTCATAAACATAATTCCATCACAACATAGTCAAATCAATGTAAAAATATGGATAGAAACAGAACCCTTTATTATCTTAGATGGAAAATAATTTTGATAAAACACTTGAATTGAATTCTTGAGGAAAATATCCTTTCTTCTTCAAAATCAATTTCTTTTCACAAAACATCATGCAATTTTAAAAGAAAGAGATTTTATTGAAAATAGTCATGAAATCTTTTAGAGGAAGCTTCATGAAAATAAGGCTTTATAAAACAGTAGAAATCTGTTCGTGCCGTATAAGTTAAAAAAAACATTCTTCGTACTTTTGTCGGAAAAGTCAAAAAGTACCTCGTACGAAAAACGACAAAAGATTCCTTTCATACGTATTACTAAAAACTCACCGAAGGGTAAAAATGGATTTAAACAATTTTAGGTGGATGGAAATAATATTACATATTGAGTAAACATGGATGTGGATGATAAAATACACCCCAGTAAATACTTACGAATAAACAATCTCGGATAAAAATGAGATTGTGATATTTCCCTTACCTTAGGTCCGACTTGCTTTGTAAGTGTCCGAACCTCCTGTATAATGATTTAAATCATGTTATTGACTTATTACAGAATCATATTCATTGTTATGATATCATATATGGTTCACTTATGACATTATATTACCCGTTCTTTTGTAAATTCCATGTTAAAGAAGCGTTTTGGGTAAAATCGTTTCATTTATCGTAGGTGTTTTGACTTGTTGTTCTTGAAATCATTATTACTTATATAATGATTTACTCACTTCCAGAATATAAAATATGATTTATATATCATATATATTCAGTATATATATATATATAATAGGTAGATAAATAAAATGAAAAACACAGTTCATGGAGATGGTAGTCCGTACGTACGCATGAACGCTGTTTTCCTTTCCTTATTGTCTTGAAATGGAAGTAAGTAGATGACATACATATGTATATATATACATAAATCCAGTAGCTTTATAATGTCATATATTTCATTATTATTTCTTATATATACATTATAATCATTCTTAAATGGTTAACACGGAGAATGAATCTCATCGCGTCGTGGAGACGGTAGTCCGTACGTACGCACGAGCGATGATATCATTTCTATAAATATTGAATTGAATTGGAGTGGATTATACAATATATCAGAATCAATATGATGTTGTAATAACTATGTATAGTTATTCTTTACACCATTATACCCATCCATGTAAGGTGGTGGTGGAAAATAGATTACACCACGGCGTGGAGACGGTATTCCGTACGTACGCACGCGCGGTAAGTTCTTTTTCCGTAGGATGGATAGATGGTGAAATAGGGTTGTTTCATACTTATAATAATATATCAGTATATGAGTGATACTGATGTTATTACTTCAATATGAAACAACCTAAGAAGAAGAAGTGGAAGAAGAAATAAAGATGAAATAATTGGTAACGGTAATTACCTCTTCTTTGAAGTGCCTCTTTGAGACCTCCTCTTAGGGCACTAAAATTGGTCTTTGAGGAAGACCAGAACCTCTAGGATGTTTTTAGGGAAGTGGAGAAGAGATTTTGGCAGGGGTTGGCCGAGATTGAGTGCTCAAATTGGTGTGATGAGGAGGGGGAGGAGGTGTCCTTTTATAAGGGAGGAGAGGGGCACCTTAGGAATATCTCAAAATATTATTTTATATTAAAGTCAAAATCGGTTTATAATGGTTCCAAAGGGTCTTATTTCGAAGCTAAAGTAGGGATGGATCGAAATCCTATCAACCAATATAATTTAGACAAGTTTAGGTTATTATTTTAACCTTATCAATTAGATTTAACTCTAAGTTAAATAATTTAACTTTTACCGTGTCTTTTTGTTTTCTTACATTATATGGTTAATAAACTTACTATAACATGCCAAAAGAACCCCAAATTGTATATTATTAATACATATATCCTTATATAAGTCATTTGGCCGAACATTAGATTTTTATGAATAAAATAACAATTAATAATATAATATTTGATTTAAAAACTATTTTGTGTCAATTTTGACACTATTTGATACATGATTTTTGTGAAAGTCATAACAGAATTATTTGTTCGAACCAAGTTGATTAAATTAACACTAATATATCATAGTAACCTAGAAAATTAGTGGAATTCATAAAAAGTCTCAAATTATATTTAGTTTGGTGTTTATAACATCAATTATGTCAATATTTCATTAATAAGATAATTACTGCATCATCTTTGTGTCATAAATAAATTACCTTATTTGATGTCTAAAAATTAAAAATAAAATACCATCATGTAGGAAATCTTTTTAGCTTTCTAATGAATATTTATAGTCGAATTTATCTTCTGTATAACCCCATATTAAAAATGTTTTAGTAAATAAACTTTGATTTTAACTCTTTTAACCCTTCTTTAAATAAATTAATAATAAATGTCCTAATCTAATCCAAGTGGGCCTAAATGGTCATATTTTATTCCTAAGTTTGTTTTTGGTCGAAATACACTTGTCCAATAGGATTAGGACATGTGTTAGGGTAATATTAATATCATTTTTACCCTTAATTACCCTATTTACCTTTAACCGTGGTAAAAAAAAGTAAAAAGTTACTATTCACCAAAAATTATTTTCATCTCATTGAACCACATTTTAGTCCTTGATATTAACCGTGTCTCTCGGATTTTCGAAATTCCATTCACAGAAGCGGTAAAATTAAGTTTTATGCAAAATTCAGTTTTTAACCTACCACTTAGTGGTTTCACTATTCATCAAAAATTGATGTTTTTCAGAACAATGCCAAAATTTCATCCCAAGCTATATTTCATATTCCGAATTCAAAAATGAAGTCTATTTTACCAAATTCATAACATAAAAGTTGAATTAATTAATTTTTTAATTAAATCCCGCTGTTAAAACAAATAGCGTGTTTTTAAGAAACAATATCTATCAAAAGATTGACACTTGTTTATGTCTAGTTTAAATGTGAAATTACATCCAATGACCAACATTGTATTAAATTGTAAAAATATATTCTAAATATACTTTAAAACCACTCAAATTAATAATTTATCACTATTAATTATTTCGATTGAAAAAGTTGTTTTTAACTAAAATTTAGTAATTTTCACTATTCATCAAAATATGAAAGTTATCCGAAAATCACTAAAATTTCACCTTAGGCTAAATTCGATACTCCGAATCCAAAAATGAAGTCCATTTTGAGAGTTAAAATTTCTAAAATTTAAAAAGTGGTTATTACTATTCATAACGGCTAGTTTTAATAATATTTTAATATCATATCATTGTTTCGTGAAACTCAGTATTACGTACCACACACGGTATCGAGGAAGGTTGCGATTGCGTGTAATGCAAGGCAAGTCAAGGATGCGTGTTGTGCAAGCTCCTTTTGGTGTAGCGTACAACACAAGACATTAGTGAAATAAAAAAAAGAATATTTTTCATAAAATCTCGGGCTGTTACACTGCCAAAAATGAGACGTAAATCGGGCATCCCTATCTGAAACGATAGAATGAGGGACCCCATGCAGACATACGATCTCTCGAATATACAGCCTTCTGAGATTGTTCACACCAAAGGTCTCCTTGATCAGCAAGAAGTGAGCTACCTTCGTAAGTCTGTCCACAACAACCCATACGACGTCATTGCCTCGAGGTGACCTTGGCAATCCCGTCACGAAATCCATCGCGACATCATCCCATTTCCACTCCGGAATGGGCAACAGCTATAACAGCCCAGCTGGTCTCTGATGCTCTGCTTTCACCTGCTGACAGGTGGAACACCTCGTAACAAAACCAGCTATCTCTCTCTTCATACCCGGCCACCAGTACTGACATCTCAAGTCTCGGTACATCTTAGTAACCCAGAGATGAACTACCCAATATGAAGCATGAAACTACCTCATCTGCTCCTTGCGTATATCCCCTGGAACCCATACACGTCCATGGAAACGCAAAACCTCGTCATCGCCTATCATCCAATCGGGAGGAGGGTCCTCACTTGCCACCGACTCCTGTAGAAATAGGCCTTCTGAAACCGATATCTGCCTCATCATCACTCTGTCCAGGAGGGTATAAGTCACAGCTAACGAGGAAAGATAAGTCTGCCCCTGACTGTCATGCACCTCTAGATGCATCTCAGAGAACAAGGCCATAAGCTTCCACTCACCACTGGCCTCCTGCACTGCCTGTATCTGAGTCTTCCTACTCAGTGCATCAGCTACTGCATTACCTTTACCAGGTGTATAGGCAAGCTCAAAATCGAAGGACTGTAGGTACTTGACCCACCTTCTCTGCAACAGATTGAGGTCATGCTGAGTAAAGATATACTTGAGGCTTTTGTGGTCGGTGAAAACCACAAAAATCTCTCCCAACAGGTAATGTCTCCAACAGCACAATGCATGCACAACTACAGCCAACTCGAGATCGTGCGTCGGGTAATTCCTCTCATGTGGCCTCAACTGCCGAGACCCGTACACCACAACTCGGTCGCCCTGCATCAAAATGGCTCCCAGCCAAATCCCTGATGCATCACAGTAAACTGTATAGCTCTTCCCCTGCTCTGGGAGTATCAGGATCGGTGTTGATGTCAGTCTTCCCTTCAGGTCCTGAAAAGATGTCTCACAAGCTTCTGACCAAACGAACTTCACACCCTTATTATTCAGACCTGTCAACGGTGCTGATAAGTGGGAGAAGTATTGTATGAAGCGTATGTAGTAACCAGCCATCCCTAAGAAACTCTGTATCTCAAACACGTTCTTGGGTTGCTCCCAGGAAACTACTGCTCTCACCTTCTCTGGGTCCACTGCAACTCCTACCTCTGAGATGATATGACCCAGGAAGTGAATCTGGTCCATCCAAAAGTGGCACTTTGAGAGCTTAGAATATAGGCGATGCTCTCTCAGTGTACTCAATACGATCTCAAGATGGGTGGCATGGTCGTGTCGAGTGTGAGAGTACACCAAGATGTCTTCCACGAATACTACCACAAATGAATCAAGATATGGATGGAACACACGATTCATCAGAGCCATGAAAACTGCTGGCATGTTCGTGAGTCCGAACAGCATAACCGTATACTCATATAGACCATACCTACTCCTGAAAGCTGTGAGAGGTATATCAGATGGTCTAACGCGCAGCTGATGATATCCAGATCTCAGTTCAATCTTCGAGAACACTCGTGCTCCACGAAGCTGATCAAACAGATCATTAATCCTCGGCAAGGGATATCGGTTCTTAACCGTCAACTGGTTCAGCTTTCGATAATCCACACAAAGCCTAAGGGTACCATCTGCCTTATTCACAAAGAGGACTGGAGAACCCCAAGGAGAAGTACTGGGTCAGATAAAACCCTTTGCCTGTAGCTCCTCTAACTGCCTCTTGATCTCCTGCAACTCAGGCGTGGCCATCCTATAAGGAGGAATGGACACCGGTGCTGCTCCTGGCACCATCTCGATAGAGAAATCCACCTCACGCACCGGAGGAAGACCTGAAAAGTCGTCCGGGAAGACATCCATGAAATGATCAACAACTGGAGGGAAATCCGTCTGACAAGTCCCCTGGTCATGCAATCTGGGCTGTGACTCCACCTCACCCATGATGCTCTGGTCTAGCTCGACTCGCCTGAACATCCCACTCGCCCTTGTATAGAAACTCCCCGCCCTCTGGTGACGTGAAACGCACCCTAAGACGATAGCAGTCTACAAAGGCTCGAAAGGGAACCAACCAGTCCATCCCGAGAATGACGTCATAGCTCGTCATCTCCAGAACATAGAGGTCCCAAAGGAAGTGACACCCACCAACCTCAAGGGGGCACTCCTTGCACTGATGCACAGCAGCCGTCCTAGTCCCCAACGGAGTTTCTAGCATCAAGATATCAGAAGAAGTAGAAATACCGAGCCCAAGGATCTCCACAATGGGTACTGATATAAAACTATGTTTAGAACCCGTATCAAAAATTAATGAAGACAAGACAGAAGCTACTAGAATAGTACCTCTGACTGTTGAAGGTCCGGGATCCTGCTCCTGCTGGGTCTGTTGCACTGCATATGCCAGCCCAGTGCCGCGGCCCTACGACACAGCCTGGCTACCCTGAGCTGTCCCACCCTGTTGCCTCTGAGATCCTGGTGTCTGGCTACCACAGCCACGACCACCATCTCTGCCTGCACGCCCTGACGTATTCCAGTTCCCTGACTGGTAAGAAGCCACTGGTCCTGCTCCCGCACGCGGAGTCTGCACAGAACCCCTCTCACTAGCCACTGGTAGAAACGCCCTGCAAAAGCGCTGCAGATGACCCATCTTGCCGCAAGCTCGGCACTCCACTGGGTCTCGTGGACACTGTGGCCTCTTGTGATCCTCTTTTCCACACTGGTAGCACCTGATCGGGCCACCTGAAGAAGTTTCCTGGCTGGTACTACTGCCCTGAGAGAAGTCCATCTGTCTCTTCCTCTTGCCAGCAGAAATAGTACCAGTAACTGGTGCCGAACCGCCCTGGCCCACACCACTAGATTCTCGCAGGTTCCTCTCTGTAATCAACGCCTGATTCAAAATCGTGTGTATAGTAGGCAACCTGAAAACATTCACCAGCGCTCGGATGTCATACCGAAGACCATCCTCAAAACGTCTGGCTCTCAGCATCTCATCACCCACCAGCACAGGGTCCAAAGCGCTGAAGCTCCGTAAAACGAGCAGAATAGTCCATCACTGACATGGCGCCCTGCTGCAGATTCATGAACTCTCGAGCTCTATCTGCCCTCAGCGTCTCAGGGAAGAAGAATTCATAGAAGATTGTCTGAAAATCTTCCCACGCCATGTCCCTGTGATGCTCTGACTGGGTGGTAACATCCCACCACATCTTGGCAGAATCACGCAGCATGTAAGTCGTGAGCTTGACCCTCCGCTCTGGAGGCGTCTCAAGATGCTCGAAAATAGTCTTCATCGATCCTAGCCAAGACTCTGCAGTTTGTGGTCCTCCATCCCCTGAAAACGTAGGTGGATGCTGCTGCTGAAAGATACGCATCAGCTCGGCCATAGATGTGGTAGCCTGCGGTGCTCCCTAAAAGGTCTGCATGAACCGCAATAAGCCTTCACGGAACTGCGCCTCCGCGCCCGTGTCTGGTATAACAGTTGGTGTCGTATCTGGCTCTACTGGTGGATCAACTGGTATCCCATGGACCACCATCTCCGGAGTATAATCGTCATCACTCTCTTGGATAACAACTCGCGGTCGTCTAGGCGGCATGACTCTACAAGGTCAAAAGCACACCTCGGATTCAAGATTATTAAGACTGAAAGCGAAGGAACCACAAAGGGAACAAGAGGAAGAAGGTATTCAGAATTGGAAAAACAAGACTACACGGCGTGTACAATGACTACACGGCGTGTACTTGACTTCCCTTCCCCTGCCAAGGTCCTTCCACACGGCTAAGCCACACAGATTTCGTTTCAACAAAGCTACACGGCGTGTATAATATCTACACGGTGTGTACGGTGTTATTTTCTAACTGCCTGTGTCGTCTGTGACACGGTCGACTACTCGGCTTAACACTACATGGAGTGTTACACCCGTACACAGCGTGTTACACCCGTACACGGCGTGTACAACACCCCGTTTCCCAGCCACACGGCTAATCACCACACGGTCTGTTCTCAGACAAGACTACACGGCATGTCCCATAGGTACACAGCGTGTTTTGGAAGAGGTGATGCCGGCCCGTGTTGTTAGTTACACGGCCGAGTCCCCAGGTCACACTACACGGCATGTGCATCATTGACACGTCGTGTTCTGTACAGGAGTTCACTGACCCGTGTTGTTAGTTACACGGCCGGACTCCGGTTCAACACTACACGGCATACCTAAAACTACACGGCGTGTTTTACCCAAGCCCTTCCCTACCCCGTGTCACCGCCCACACGGTCTATGACACGGGAAGAGACTACACAGCGTGTACTCCGGGTACACGTCGTGTACTCAAAAAGTTCACTTTTCTTCCTGAATAGAAGAACATACACGGCGTGTATAAAAATACTACACGGCGTGTATACTGGGTTTCCAGACAGTATGCCTCATAAACTTCTCCGGAACCCAGAAAATACCGAAAAACAACACCTAAGTGTCAAATTCCGACCCGTGGGGGCCCATACACCCCACGAATCAAAGTTTGACATCTTATATGTGTTATAACCAATAACCATTCAATGATCCACCAAATTCCGGTCAATAGGGGCTCATACTCCCCAAAGACCAAAGTTTGGCATCCATTCTATAAACAAGCTCAAACAAAAATACCCTATCACAAGGCAGGTATTTATCAATCAGCTATCACAACAGCATGCTTTTCTAGCACAACAACTATCACAACAACATGCAAATTTATAATGCACCTACATGGCATGGAAAATATGCATGCATGTGATATCTAGCATGTGCCTATATGATGCATGAGATGGAATACCCTCATCTCATCGAGTTGCAACTAAATAGAACCCACATATAAAATATAAACAGCAAAATCCAAGTGCGTCACCCAACGGTGAAAACATATCAACAGTAAAATTGCAAATCAAATAATGAAAAATACGAGGTAGACTGGCTTTTCCCTGTACACGAGTTAGCTACGCCCGGGCACAGCTTATTACCAACTATCGTTCTGTCCTATCCCTGACTACGGCTCCAAATAGTAAGTCAAAGAAAAGAAACGCCTTTGATACCACTTTGTAACGTCCCGGACCCGGGTGCCACGCAACGGGTGCCCTGAGCCCGGTTCGTCACGTGACCTCAAGCGCATTTCCCCAAACGATAGAGGTTGCTGACTAGCAGCGAGGGCCTAGGTCTGAAAGTGGGGAAACTATGCCCTCATTTGTCAAATTGTAGCGTAGCGGAATACCAAAATAAACAAACAACAATAGCAGAAGTAGTAAACATACACAACTGAAATAACTACAGTAGTGGATATAACCATCAGTATATAAGTGATGATGCTACATGATTCAAGTTCTAAGAAAACATCCAGAACCGGTTATACATCAATACAGTACAGCAGAAAAACAGAGTATAGTAAAGCAAGCAAAACAGCTAGCAGCGGCATCGCGAGCCTAGGCTCGGTCTCATGCCCTCCTACTCCTCAGCAACAGTCAAGTACCTGTATAGGGACTCTTGCCCCTATCTACACCTGCAGTAACGTAATCTGTTTGGGCTGAAAAGCATGACCCAAACAGGGTGTGAGAAATATATCTCAGTAGGCACCCACTAAAGGCTCGTGCTCAACTGTGTGTAAAACATGCAACAAGTGTGCAGTAGTAAAATGAAATAACTAATCAGTACTCAAAAGTAACTAACTTAACAGTTAAATTTCCATTTTATTATTCATTTAATTCCTTTAATTTAGTAACATTTTTGTGCTCAGCAGCACCAAGCCCTCAGGCTAACCAGAACCGTGCCCTCAGGCTAAAATAGTAACCACGCCCTCAGGCTTGCCCTCAGTTCAAATAGAATCCAACCCGCAGGTATTTCCCTCATGCATAACAGAAATTCTCGCCCTCAGGCATACGAAGTGTCGCCCTCAGGAACAGAATTCAAGCCCTCAGGCACGAAAGGTTTCCCTTAGGCGGAATAACGACAGCCCTCAGGCTAAAACAGTCACTCCCTTAGGCTAATCACAACAACGCCCTCAGGATAAATAGGTAACCGGGCCATGACCAACATATCAAAATGCAGTAAACAAGCAATTCCTCTCAAGGCAATTCTACAGTTACTACATTTAAGGTATACCCTCGGGTATCCTGGCCAAATGGATAAACAGAGGAACACACCCCTCAGGATGGTCCTGGATCCAAGAAACAATCCCAAACATCATTTTATTATCACCATTTAATCACCTATGCAATTCTAGGCATTAAATATAGCAATGGCCTCAGCCACACGACACCCCAACATGGGTTCGTGGCCCAAAAATGCACAAAAACGCATGACAGTTGGAAAATAAACACCAAGCCACCTACTTTATACGTCAACGAACGCTATACCCGAACGCCGACTCCAGAAATGCCCAAGAACGGCATAGATCTGACGAAGAAAAAAACCCATTCAAACATAAATAACTTACATTGGAAGAAGAATTGGAAAGAACGGTACCAGGAGGAGGAAGGGCTTACCCATGCGGTTCCAACGAGATCATCCGAAGCTGAATCGGATTCCAGACGAACTCCCGGCGGATCTTCAAAGGTCCGGCCTCCTCTTTTGGCTCCAAACACTACCACAAAACTGGGCAAGGCATGCGCCTGCCTTTATCAGTGCTAACAGTAAAGTGCTGATAAAGGGTCGGGCCTTTATCAGCGCTAACAAAAGCGCTGATAAAAGGTCCACTTTATCAGCGCTGATAAAGGCCCGACCCTTTATCAGCGCTTTTTTTAGCGCTGATAAAGGGATTATTTATCAGCGCTTTTCATTTTAGCACTGATAAATACACCCTTTATCAGCGCTTTTTACTAGCGCTAATAAAGGCTCACGCAGATTTGTTAAAAACCCGCGGGTCCTCTTCTTCCTCCCTGCACCCGGTCAAGCTCTCGCAGAAGCCCTCCTCTGCGCCGCTGCCGCCGCCACCTCCTCCTCCGCTGCAGCCACCACCACCTCCTTCTCCTCCTCCTCCGGCTGCCGCCGCCTCCTCCTCCTCCTCCACCGCGGCCTCATCCTCCTCCTCCTCCACCTGCGCTTCCTCCTCCTCCTCCACTGGCGCTTCCTCCTCCTCCTCCTAGTCCGCAGCATCATCCTCCTCCTCCTACACCGGTGCCTCCTCCTCCTCTTCCTACTCCGCTGCCTCCTCCTCCACCGCGGCCTCCTCCTCCTCCTCCTCCTCCTCCTCCGCTGCCTCCGCTGCCTCCACTGCCTCCGCCCTGCCTCCGCCCTGCCTCCACGCTGCCTCCGCGCTGCCTCTGGTGCCTCTGCTGTCAACACCTCCTTCTCCTCCGCCACCGGGTCCTCCTTCTTAAGGTGATTCAAATTGAATTTTCATGAATTAATTGTGTTTGGAATGGGTAAGTGTTTGGACAACTATTCTTCGTGTTGAATCTTCAGTTTCCATGGGTGGTTTGGGATTGTGGTTATGTTTTGATCCTGACTATGGGTTGTTTTTATGATTTCCCACTACTTAATTAGATTTATTTAGTTATTCTTATGTTTTGGTGTTTTCATTTGGTTCATGTATCTCTTTATCTTCCCACGAATGATTATCTTATGGCTATTAATTTTGAGATGTGTTTGAGGAAATATATCAGATTTATTCTTATTGTTCTAAGTCTACCAACCTATTTTTAGGTGTTTCCCAAGGTATTGATGTGAGAGGCATATTTTAATTGAAATATTGGTCTCAATGGTGTTCCATTAATGGGTGGTGTAGGATCCACTTTTTTAAGGGATCTTAGTTAAAATAAGAGGCTTCAAATGGTGGAGGATCACATCCTAAAAGAAAGGGGGATTCTTAATAGGGAAATAATACATAGACGAGTCTAATCCAGAAAAAATCAATGCAGTAGAGGTCATTCATGAGGACTCATAATCTTGGCCAACCACAATTCGAGGTGAATTTTTTTTAATTCTTATATAGTATTGGTTTCATTTCAAAATGGTGAATCCTAGTCATTAATTTCACATATTTTTTTATTACTTGGTTATGACGGCAGAGTTTATGAATTATTTCATGTATTGCCTAACCCTTTTGGGTAGGAAAAATGGTCATGGTTTCATGTTCTTTGAGAGTTGTGTTGTGATACTTGGCATGGAGGACATTTCGGAATTCCATGTTTTGGACCTGGTCTTTTCCGACCTCATTATCGTCTTGGATTTTTTTATTGGATTTAGTTCACTAGATGAATATTATCACCATTGGGTTCAGTTACTTACTCTTAACAGGAGATTCCATGTCTTTTATGGAGATTGTGATCTATAACCATGGAGGGTATGACAAGTTGCTTCTATGTTATGGTTCATATCATGTCATTTTTCCAAGGTTTTCCTTGGGGTTGTTGAGAAGTGTTCTTCATGTGAAATTCCAATGGTCATGGAAAAGTACACAAAATCATTTCTAGAGGACTTCATGGGATAAACTCCCCAATGAGTGTTTGTGTTTTCTATCTATTTGCTTCACAGGAAGATCCCATTTTCCATTCCATCACATCATAAGGCTCTGGCCGATTTAGAGGAGCTAAAAGATCAGCTAGAAGATCTTTAGGGAAATGGTTCTATCTATATGATCATGTCACTATGGGATTTTCCAATTTTGTTTTCAATGAAGTCATATCATAGCCTATTAATTTTAACAGTCTACCGTAGTCATAGCTAGGTGACAGTAATGAATAATTACATATTGCCTATAATTGATGATTTGTTTGACCATCATATAAGGTTCTATTGGTTTTTGAAAATTTTCTAGAGATCAGGGTACCAACAGTTGAGGGTTTGGGAAGAGGATTCTCAAAAGATAGATTTTTAAAGTCGATATGGAAATTTAAAGTATTTATGAATTCCATTTGGGATCACCAATGCTCTATCTATTTCTTGGAACTGATGAACTAGATCTTTAATATCTTTCTAGACACCTCCATTTTTGTTTTTTTAGAATACTTCTTGGTGTATTACAATATATAGGAGGAGTACTCCAATAATCTGGAGGTTGTTTTGGGTGTTTTTAGAGAGCTTTGTCTTTATTACAATATTATAAATTCCCCATATTTTGTTTAAGAAGTATTGTTTCATGGTCACATTATTTCCTTGGAAGGAGTTCTAGGTTATCCAGAAAAGGTTCGAGAAGTCATTTCTCCTCTAACCTATATACTCATCCTATGGATTTCAAATAGGATGAATATAAATAAAGAATGGATGAATGCCAATCGGTTGACAAAAGATTATGAAGAAGGTGTGAAAGAATTTATCAAGTTTGCAAAAGATCATGCATGTGACTCTTCTCAAATCCTTTGTCCGTGTTTACACTGTTGTTATTCAAAACAAATTAGTCCAGATGAGTTGGAAGTACACTTGATCTGTCACGGAATAGATCAAAGTTATATATGTTGGAATAAACACGGGGAAACAACGAATGTAAGTAGTGACTGGGGTGACACTATGTTTTATGGATCATCTGATATGATTACAAACATGAACAATGAAGATGACCGTATGGAAGATGTGATTACAGATGTGAATGATGATGAAGATCGTATTGAGAAAATGACAAGGACCTTCGAAGATGAACTTCAGGATTGCCCAAAATTGTTTGAGAAGTTAAAAAGTTGTGCAAAGACGCCATTGTATGCTGGTTGCACTAAATATACAGCATTGTCAGCCGTACTGAAGCTGTATAATTTGAAAGCAGATAACGGGTGGAGTGACGACAGTTTTACGAAACTACTTGCCCTCTTGAATGACATGCTCCCAGAAGACAATGAGCTCCCGAGCCGAACATACGATGCCAAACAAATGCTACGATCTATGGGTATGATCTATGAAAGAATACACGCCTTCTCGAATGAATGTATACTGTTTCGCAAGGACCACAAATCACTTAAAGAATGCCCAAAGTGTGGTGCTTCTCGATACAAGAAAGATGAATCTATTCCTACTAAATTTTTATGGTACTTTCCAATCATTCCAAGGTTTAGACGCCTATATGGAAGTGAGGAGAATACAAAACAATTAACATGGCATGCATATACAAGAATTAAAGATGGGATACTACGTCACCCGACAGACTCTCCTTAGTGGAAGAGAATCGATCATGAGTATCCTGAATTTGGAAACGAGTCAAGAAACCTTCGTCTTGCATTATCTACAGATGGAGTGAATCCTTTTGGTTTTCAAAGAAACAGTCACAGTACATGGCCGGTTATGTTGATAAATTATAACTTACCACTGTGGTTATGCATGAAATGAAAATACATCATGTTATCTATGCTTATATCAGGACCAAAACAACCAGGTAATGATATTGATGTTTATTTAGCTCCATTGATCGAAGATTTGAAATTATTGTGGGATTCAAGTGTTACATTGTATGATGCTTACAGAAAGGAAGATTTCACTTTGAGAGTCATGTTGTATGGGACGATAAATGACTTCCCTGCTTATGGAAATTTGTCAGGATATAGCATTAAAGGAACTCAAGGCTGTCCTATTTTTGAAGAAGGTACACAATCAATTAGGTTGAAACATTCATCGAAAACCGTGTTTCTAGGACATCGCAGATTTCTACCACGACGACATAAGTACCGTTCTTGGAAGACATCATTTGATGGAAGTTCAGAAGAACGTACAGCACCGTCTCCACTAACAGGTGATCAATTGTTTGAGAAAGTTAAAAATGTGGACACTACTTTTGGTAAACCGGCTTCGAAAAACCTTATGAAAATCGGTTGGAAAAAGAGATCAATTTTTTTTGAATTACAATACTAGAATTGTTTGTATGTAAGACATTTTATTGATGTTATGCATGTAGAAAAAAATGTATTTGACAGTGTTATCGGCACGTTGCTAAATACATCTGGAAAAATAAAAGATGGAATTAAGGCTAGGTTGGACATGGTTGAGATTGGAATACGAGAAGAGTTGGCACCAGTGAAGGGTGAAAAACGAACATTTCTTCCTCATGCTGCTTACACTCTTTCCAGGCAGGAGAGATATCAGTTTTGAAACTTCTTGAATGACGTAAAGGTTCCAGAGGGGTATTTTTCAAATATCAGTAACCTTGTGTCAATGAGCGACTTGAAGTTAAAATGTCTGAAATCACATGACTGTCATGTTTTGATGAAAAATCTCATTCCAATTGCTTTACGTTGCATTTTGCCCAAGAATGTCCGCCATACATTAACAAAACTGTGTTTCTTCTTCAGAGCTATATGCAGCAAAGTTATAGACCCGGCGAAATTACCAGCTATGGAAAAAGAAATTACCGTCATATTATGTGAATTAGAAATTTTTTTCCCGCCTTCATTTTTTGATATGATGGTTCATTTGATGGTCCACTTGGTGAGAGAGATTCGACTATGTGGTCCTGTACATTACAGATGGATGTACCCCATTGAATGGTATATGAAGATTTTGAAATGGTATGTCAAAAATCGAAGTCGGCCAGAGGGTTGTATTGCAGAGCGATATATTGTTGAGGAAGCCGTTGAATTCTGTACCGAATACATGTCTGGTGTGGAAAGCATTGGATTACCGAAATCTCATCACACTAGGCGGCTTGAGGGTGAAGGAATTTCTGGAAGAAAGGTTGTCACAATCAATATTACAGATCGGGAGCAGGCCCACCTTTATGTTTTTCATAACAGTTTCGACGTTGACCCATATGTTGAAATCCACAAAGAAATTCTTAGGCATTTGAATCCATCAAGGGCTGAAAAATGGATATTAGATACACATAATCGACAGTTTATAGGATGGTTTCGAGATCATATTTTTAATAAGTCAGATGAAAATCCAAATTCAATTTCGTAATGACTTCGATGGCTAGCCGGAGGACCAAGTGTGTATGCATTATCTTACAATGCTTATGTAGTTAATGGTTATACATTTTATACTAATGAACATGATAAAGACAGTACCATGCAGAATAGTGGGGTTACACTTGTGGCTGAAGCGATGCATGTTTCCGGTGCTAAGGACAGAAATCCAATTTATGTGAATATGTCATAATTTGGCATCATCAAACAAATATGGGAGTTGGATTATACGGAATTTCAAGTTCCGATATTTCAATGCAAGTGGGTTGATAACAGGAGTGCTGTTAAAATAGATGATTTGGGATTCGTGAAAGTTGATTTCAGTAAGGAAGGGGATAAAGACGAACCATTTATAATGGCATCACAGGAAGTGCAATTATTTTATGTTCCAGATCCCGCAAACCGAAACTGGTCAATTGTTCTGTTATCAACCAAAATAGCTGAAGGGTCAGATGAAAATTCAACGGAAGATAACCCTTTAATTGGTACTTCGCAATCATTTTGCAGTGGTCCCAATGTAGACGGCATTTTGTATGTTAGAGGAGACCACAATGAAGGGATATGGATAGTTGGTAGAGGGTCAAATCCCTTCAGCCTTTAAAAAAAAGAGAGTTCAATAATCAGGTTACTGATTTTTATTGTAATATAGATTGTGTTACATTATGTTATTATCTGTTCGTTGCTGCTTTTATGTGATCTAAATTAAATTTTAAACCAGTTCTGCAGATAATGACTTCTTCACCTGCTGATGCACCCAATCCCGAGACACAACACGTCTCTCAACCTGTTGTAGCTGGTCCCACTGCTGAGAGACAACAGGTCTCTCAACCTGTTGCAGCTGGTCCCACTGCTGACGTACAATAGGTCTCTCAACCTGTTGCAGCTGGTGTCAGTGCTGATGCTAGAACTTCGGAGAAACATAATGATGATGCAGAAACTAAGGAAATGGTAGGCGATGAAACCCTAGCGAAACAAAAAAAAAACAAGTGCACCATAGTTTGACAGTTTTAGCAAAAATCCTTAAGGCAAGAGCAAAAGGCATCAAATATGAGGTGGGATGGAATAAGCTAGGCCAGCATGTAAACCCCAACAAAGCCATGTTTAGTAGCTATATTGGAATCGTCACTCGACAACGCGTGCCGATTGACGTAGAGTCGTGGCACCATGTTGTCAGCAGGTTGAAAACATTAATGTGGGAATAGATTATGGTAACATTACGATATCATCTATTTAATTTATTAAAATAAAATAAAATATTGAAATATTGACTAACCTTTCATCATCTCTTGCAGAGTGCATTTATAGTAGATGTTTCGCAGAAAGAATATGTTTTCAGACTGGAAGGAAGGATTCATAGAGTCTTTCGCAGCATTTTAACGAAACATCATTTGAAATATGCCGAAGGGAAAATCAAGCCGCACCCACCTCCTCTTTATGCACACTTGATATCCCAAGGAACGTGGGATGCGTTTTGCAACCATCGTGCGGAACAAAATTTTCAGGTATATTGTGTTTGGTTACACGTTGTGTAACGTTGCTTGTATTCATCACGTTGATTGATAGGTTTTTATTTATGAAACAGCAACTGAGTGCTGAAAATAAAGAACGGGCAGCAAAACCAGTGTACCCCTACCGTAAAGCAAGGTTGGGGTACGCTTCAATTGAAAAACAATTGGTATGTATTTTAAAAGTACTGTAATAATTTTATGTGACATAAAACAACATTGTAACCATTTTTTTCTGTTTATATGCAGATTGATGAAGCAAAATCTCAAGTCACTTCCATTCCACGCCATGTTCTATGGAAGGAGGCTCGTGTTAATAAAGAGGGGAAACTGATAGATGAAAACACACAAAAAGTGTGGGAAACATGTGTAAGTATGACATAATATAAACTTGTTTTGCTTTAAATCACTATTACATAATGATGCTTACTTATTTTTTCATATTTTCTATTTGACATAGTCACAAGAATCAACAACACCCGCACCGGATGCAGACATACTTTCAACGGCCTTGAAACAGCCAGAACAGTATGGCCACTTCAGAGGTGTGGGTTTTGGGGTGTCACCCCGGACATATTTTTAGAAAAAAAAAACAAGAGGATGAACAAACTAAATAATTGCATGTAATGAGAGATAAAGTAGCTACCCTTGAAGAACTAATCCAAACTCAGGGAAAGATGCTAACGAGTTTGATGGAGGAGAGGCAAAGAGAACAAACAACTCAAGAACAACCCCCGCGAGAAGATCCACCCCTCACCAGCTTTGAGGCGAGCCATTCCCCTCAAAGACCTGACTTAACCGAGGTAATCAATGTTATAATATTCGTTTTTGTGAGATTTGAATCACATAGAAACTGATACCTTTCATGTAATGATATTCTGTAGGGTGAAAATGACTGTGATTTATATCTTTCAACTCCCACCCATCGCCTTGTAGCGAGGGCTACGGTGTTCAATATGCAGAATGACACGCTACACTCCAGACCACTTACAACTGGTCATGTCAAAGTGTCGATTAACGTAGCTCATGAGCCGAGCGCCGAGCTACCTGTGCCAAATGACAATGATGACATTCATACAGTGGAAAAAGCTGTTGGAACATTCGTTGCATGGCCGTCGAATATTGTAAAAAAACATGTCGAGCAGGAGGTATTCATTTCCAGTTCAATTTTCAAGCAGAACCTTTAACATTAAATTAGAAAATGGCTGAAGTAATGAATGTTATTACAGAAGGATAAAATGGAGAAGCTAAAACAAAAGAGCGGCTCCAACATTGGATCAACCAACCGATCAAAACGATCTACTGAGAGCGCGTTCACCCCGCCCATTCTATATCCACATTTAATATCATTGCAAGCTCATGTGGATATGAAAATGAAAGACGGAAAGAGTCATACAATTGTTTGTGAAAAAGATATGTACGGAGAGGAAACAATAGATTTCGTTAGTGTAGACGTTGTTTCTGAGATCATCACATACGACTGGCTAGGCGCCTCAGTTATAAATGTATACATGAGGTATGTTTTCATGATTTGATTTTACAGAAGCTGACATACTTTGATAATTATGGATAAATACATCTCATATTTTTCACAGGCGTATATATGAAAAAAAATTGAAGGTATTTTCACATGAATACAAATTTGGACTCGTTAGTCCTCACACCATTTATACACAACGAAAAGAAATAGATTCTAATTTTCAGGCTGAATTGATGTCAAATCTGCTCAGAACGTTTCAAAGAAGAATTACGACTGACAGGCTCTTTTTAATACCAACGATGCAAGGGTAAAACTCTACATTTTAATCATATCAATTATATTTTCATTTCTATCAGTACTTATTTCTTTTTGTGTTTTTAGGGAACATTGGATGCTCATTGCAGTCAATTTGGATACTCCAAAGATTTATTTTCTGGATTCACTGCATGGATATCCAACTAACCGACCACAGATGATGGCGATTTTCAATTTTTAATACACTAGATCCAACATTTTAGAACTAAATATCTAGTTATATAATTTATATTATATTTTAATGAGGATTTTGTTATGATAGGGCGGTGTATGAATATCGTCTAAAGGCTGGAATGAATCCAGGGCGTAAGGATGACAATGCCCACAATATCTAAAAATGGAGAAGTATCTGGGTATATATAATTATATTTCACTATCCAAATACATATCAAAACAAATTACTTATTTTTCTCGATGTTTCTGCAGTGTCCGAAACAAACAAATGACAAGGACTGCGGTTATTATGTTTGTAAATTTATGAAAGAGATCGTATTTCATGGACAAACTAGCATCCCTGAAGAGGTATTTTTGAAAATAATTACTACTCTATTTAAAATAATTATTAATCCTTTGTGTATTTATATTTTTTCAGTACTACTATGACTGTCGCAAAAACTTCTATTCAGAAGATGATATAAATGTCTTTAGAAACGAATGGGCATCGTACCTGATGGAATAATGTAAAAAAATTGGACAATGAAGGTGAATTCCTAATACTTATGTTATCTTTATATGGTCAATGATATCTCCCTTTACACTTATTGAGAATCTATGATCTTCTTTTCTTATGATTCATATCCTTAGATTAGTGAATTCCTACTACTTAGTTTGAAAATGACATAAACTTTGGAAAACAACACCAATGACATATGGAAAACTGAGAAAACACGTTCGGATTGTTTTGATACTTTAGTACAATGATCCAAGAGTCATTTGTGACATGTATGAATCGATCGCACCTCAATCCGACGCACAGTGTGACCGGTATGGCTAAAAGTGTCTGATATCAGTTTCAAATTGAGATAAACTTTGGAAAACAACACCAATGACAGATGGAAAACCGAGAAAACGCATTCGGATTGTTTTGATACTTTAGTACAATGATCCACGAGTCATTTTTGGCGTGTAAAAATCGACCGCACCTCAATCTGACGCACGGTGTGACCGGTATGGCTAAAAGTGTCTGATATCAGTTTCAAATTGACATAAACTTTGGAAAACCAATAAAACGATCCACGAGTCATTTGTGACATACGGAAAACCAATAAAACGCGTTCGGATTGTTTTGATACTTTAATAAAACGATCCACGAGTCATTTGTGACATGTACGAATCGACCGCACCATAATCTGACGCACGGTGTGACCGGTATGGCTAAAAGTGTCTGATATCAGTTTCAAATTGAGATAAACTTTGTAAAACAACACCAATGACATACGCCAAACCGAGAAAACGCATTCGGATTGTTTTGATACTTTAGCACAACGATCCACGAGTCATTTGTGATGTGTACGAATCGACCTCACCTCAATCCGATGCACTGTGTGACCGGTATGGCTAAAAGTGTCTGATATCAGTTTCAAATTGAGATAAACTTTTGAAAACAACACCAATGACATACGGAAAACTGAGCAAACGCATTCGTATTGTTTTTATACTTTAGCAAAACGATCCACGAGTCATTTTTGACATTTACGAATCGATCGCACCTCAATCCGACGCACGGTGTGACTGGTATGGCTAAAAGTGTCTGATATCAGTTTCAAATTGAGATAAACTTTGGAAAACAACACCAATGACATACGGAAAACTGAGCAAACGCATTCATATTGTTTTGATACTTTAGGAAAATGATCTACGAGTCATTTGTGACGTGTACAAATCGACCGCACCTCAATCTGACGCACGGTGTGACTGGTATGGCTAAAAGTGTCTGATATCAGTTTCAAATTGAGATAAACTTTGGAAAACAACACCAATGACATACAGTAAACTGAGCAAACGCATTCGGATTGTTTTGATACTTTAGGAAAACGATCCACGGGTCATTTTTGATGTGTACGAATCGACCGAACCTCAATCCGACACACGGTGTGACCGGTATGGCTAAAAGTGTCTGATATCAGTTTCAAATTGACATAAACTTTGGAAAACAACACCAATGACATACGGAAAACCGAGCAAATGCGTTCATATTGTTTTGATACTTTAGGAAAATGATCTACGAGTCATTTTTGACGTTTACAAATCGACTGCACCACAATCTGATGCACGGTATGACCGGTATGGATAAAAGTGTCTGATATCAGTTTCAAATTGAGATAAACTTTGGAAAACAACACCAATGACATACGCCAAACCAAGCAAACACATTCGGATTGTTTCGATACTTTAGGACAATGATCCACGAGTCATTTGTGACGTGTACGAATCGATCGAACCTCAATCCGACACACGGTGTGACCGGTATGGCTAAAAGTGTCTGATATCAGTTTCAAATTGAGATAAACTTTGGAAAACAACACCAATGACATACGGAAAACCGATAAAATGCATTCGTATTGTTTTGATACTTTAGGAAAAAGATCCACGAGTCATTTTTGACGTGTAGGAATTTACTGCACCTCAATCTGACGCACGGTGTGACTGGTATGGCTAAAAGTGTCTGATATCAGTTTCAAATTGAGATAAACTTTGGAAAACAACACCAATGACATACGACAAACCGAGCAAACGCGTTCAGATTGTTTTGATACTTTAGGAAAATGATCCAAGAGTCATTTTTGACGTGTACGAATCGACTTCACCTCAATCCGACGCATGGTGTGATCGGTATGGCTAAAAGTGTCTGATATCAGTTTCAAATTGAGATAAACTTTGGAAAACAACACTAATGACATACGGAAAACCAAGCAAACGCATTCGGATTGTTTTGATACTTTAGGAAAATGATCCAAGAGTCATTTGTGACGTGTAAAAATTTACCTCACCACAATATGACATATGATGTGACCGGTATGGCTAAAAGTGTCTGATATCAGTTTCAAATTGAGATAAACTTTGGAAAACAACACCAATGACATACGCCAAACCGAGCAAACGCGTTTGGATTGTTTTGATACTTTAGGACAACGATCCACGAGTCATTTGTGACGTGTAATAATTGACCACACCTCAATCCGATGCACGGTGTGACCGGTATGGCTAAAAGTGTCTGATATCAGTTTCAAATTGAGATAAATTTTGGAAAACAACTCCAATGACATACGGAAAACCGGGCAAACACGTTCGGATTGTTTTGATACTTTAGGACAACGATCCACGAGTCATTTGTGACGTGTAAGAATTGACCGCACCTCAATCCGACCGACGCACGGTGTGACCGGTAAATCTTTTCATTAGATAAAGAATCAGTATTTATTAAATGAGATAAATCAATCAAAAACATATTGATTTTACATTATTCCCTTTCATTATTATGAAAATGAAAACTTTTGAGTTTAAAATTTCATATTTTAGTTTCACATTTCCATATTAATGTATTCTTTCATATTACTGTTTTAATTTCTTTCATTATTGCATTACTAACATAATATTTGTTTTCTTATATAGGTGAAATTTTTTCCTTGAGTTCGGATGCTTTGTTCGGCAACAAATACCGTCGAGAGCGGATCACGGATATCAAAGGATGAAACATTAATGTTTATAACTGTTGTTGAATAATTGTAAATGTAACCATGTAAAAAAATGTTTGAAATGTATATAGCAATGTGTTTTTTTGTATTCATGATGTTAAGTAAATGTATATACCGTTGTCAGTCAAAATATTGGGTGCGGGTGCTATGGTGTGCAGGTGTGCATGTGCTACTTTGTGCAGGTATTCTGGTTTGCAGGTGTGCAGGTGCTGTTTTGTAGGTGCAGGTGATGGGGCCTTTATCAGAGCTTTTTTAGTGCTGATAAAGGACACCTTTAACAGTGCTAGAGGAGCGCTGATAAAGGAACCCTTTATCAGCACTCCGAGAAGTGCTGATATAGGGGACCCCCCCTTTATCTATGCCGACATTAACAGCGCTTTTCTAGCGCTGTTAATGCTGGTTGTTAGCGCTGATAAAGGGCCAGGTTGTAGTAGTGAAAATGGATCAAACGCCTCCTCTGCCAAATGAGGAGGCTACTGCCTGTTTTAAGCTGAAAAAACAAAGTACACGGCGTGTACTTCTGAGTACACGACGTGTACTTCTTTCATTTAACTATTCATTTGGTGGCACCGGCACTGTTCACCTGCCGACAAGAGTACACGGCATGTACTCCTGAGTACACGGCGTGTACTGCCGCCCAGCTGGCAGCGACTCCACCGCCTTACTTTTTAACCTGCCGACTGACTACACAGCGTGTAAAGGACCACTACACGGCATGTAGTTGGTTCCTACACCCTTTTTCGCCGGCGAAGCTACACGCCCTATATATTTATCCCAACATGGCCAAAAGTACACGGCGTGTGGACAAAGTACACGGCGTGTAGTTTCAAAATTTAGAATTTTTCCCCATTTTTCCATATTTTCTCAAAATCACTTAAGGAAAAGGAAAAGAAGAAGCCCGTACCTCTAAAACAAGAACTGGGTTCTTACAAAATACAAGTATTTATCAATATTCGAATTGGGTGAGTTGGCATGGTCATTACCTGAGAGGCGTTAGATTACCTATTCGATTCCTACGAGCTTTGATTTTTGAAGGGTGTGGGATCTGGACTGTACTGGACAGGAGGGACGGGAGTGGGAGAGGCAGGGAGGTAGGGCGGTAGGAGAGTGGCGGGCACGTGGGCAGGGCGGGCGAACAAGAGACGTAGGGGAGAGAGCATGGGAGGGGGTGGGGATGGAGATGATGCGGTAGGGGAGCAGGCGAGGAACAGAGAGATCACCAAAGGGGGTGGGGATGCAGGTATTAGAGGGGGTTCCATAAAATACCCATTTCAAAAAATATGGCTTTATTATTATAAAAAATATACACATTTCAAAAAAATTACCGATGTTTTTAGGAAACATCAGTAAAACGTCTCCAATTTAGCAATGTTTCATTACCGACATTTTTAGAAAACATCGACAAATGAGGTGTCTCTAATTAGAGATGCCTTAAAGTGTCACTAATTTAGTGATGTTTACTTACTAACATTTCTATAAAACATTGGTAAATGAATTAATGATGTTTCAAAACATCACTAATTCAAATAAAAAATATCGCTAATTATCATTTTTTTGTAGTGTAAGATGGATTTGAATTCCCAAAATAGCCACAATGAAAGCACATGAGCAGGTTGTTCATCGAATGAGAAGCAATAAATAACAAGGGATAATACTTAATAATGGGTTCCTCTAGAACACACTTCTTTCTAGTTGGGGAACCTTCACGAGCACCAAGAGAAACTAGATTTGCAACTGGTACAGAATGTGTTATAAAAACCAACTCGGCTAGAAACACATCATCAATTAGATTTCCAAATAAAACTTACTTGTATAAGAAAACTTGATCCTTAATCTCTATAATAATAACCCAAATGAATATAGGGTCTTTCAATAGTTCATTTGATTCTTTCTTTGGAGAAAAAGAAACTAGATCTTTAAAATGATTAACATAGGCCTTCACCATCTGTTGACCTTGCTGAACACCCAAGAGCTCTTCCAAATTCCTCACATTCACCTCCTCAATCATAAACCATTGGATGAAAGTGTTCTTAAATACTTCCCAAGAAATCCCAACATAAAACGATGATGAGACAATCACCTTCCACTGATCCAAACCAAACCCCTCAAATGAACCCAGAACAGCTCACACCCTCATAGCTTCGGGAGTTCCCAAGGACCTGAAAACACTTTCAACTTGCTCAATCCATATTACAGATTCTAATATACCTTGATTACCATGTAAAATTTACAATATCTAAGAATAACTCAACTTTTCCACTCCACTAATAGTCTGGGTAGGGCTAATGACTGAACAATACTTACAAGAAACCTTTAGGATCTTTTTAGGTGACATGATATAAATAAAATAATAAACACAAAACCAAATCAACATGAACCCAAAAGTAAAATTCCAAACCAAAACACAAAACATATAAATAGAAACATCACAAAACAAAACCAAATTCCTCTTTCAAAAATCATAATTTCTATTCTAAATTTCAAAATCACTTTATTCTAAGGCCACTTTCCCAAAATACTAAATCTCGTTTTCAAATATGATTCAAAAACTAAACCCCACTTTTAAAATTTAAACCATACCCCAAAATTATTTTATTTTTGAGAAACCTTTTCCCAAAAACCATTTTTCATTAAAAACCCACTCACGCCAACTAAAATCAAACCAAAACATAACTCACACAGAAACTCCTGAAATAGGGAACTAGTTTCCATGCATAACCAAGTCGCATGGTTTACCAAACCATGCCCACAGTATGAAACAACCATTGTAAGTATCTTGAACTATGCACTCAAGATCCACATGGATCACTAATTCATTAAATCTCCCTATGTAACACCATTTAACTTACATTTTCATTCCCTAAACTACAAACCCAACAAGAACTAATGATATAAACCCAAAAATACAATATAAAATACTCAGATCCTAGACTACCCTTGGTAACTGGAGGTTTAGGACAAGTAAGAGTTTGTGACACTCTTCTCATACCTACCTCCCAAATTCTAATAGTCATATATCTATTCTACCTGAAACCCCAAATAACGAGAGATCCTTTTATGCCACTTTTCACGAACCAACCCGGTTTAACCCTAAACCGGTCACCCAATCCAGCTCACGATAAGGCCCAAGAGGCATTCTCGATCCTCCCGAGATGGAAAATATTATTGATTATTAAAGATAACACATTTGGGAATGATTTTATCCCATAAAAAACCGATAAAAACAAGATAGATTACACAATATAAATAAGAGGATCCAAATTTCTGAAGAAAAATAATTACACAAACAAATACAGATACAACTGCAATAGAAAAAAACAAGAAAAAAAACAAAAATGGAACTAATTGAAATTTACATAATCACTCTATGACCTTTTGGTCACCACCATCCATAGGACCATCCTGCTCCACAGAAAAACCAAAACAAAATTTAAACCTTCAAAATAACTCGGGTCTACCAACACTGAGTGGAATAAGTATGGTGTGAGCATAAAATAGTTCAGTAGGTAAACACCATAAAATCCATGCATTTACTTTCCCAAAATAGTTCATATATTCTAGTTTGAAAATTTATATATAAAAAATAACATTTTTATCATTTAAAAATACAAGTACATCTTTCATATTTGAAACTCAGTTTGAAAGCCAAACGACAAATGGAAACACAACCCAAATAATAGATAATATTAACTAAGAATGAGAAACATGGTATATCAAAAAAATATATAAATAAATGAAACAAAAACAAGTGCATATGGAAAAATACTAGCAAAAAAAGTAACCAAAATTATTTAAAATGAAACATAAGCATACAGATATATATAATCATGGGAATTTCTTAAACATACCTAGAAGAAATTCCCAAAGATGCTAGATTTGGACCCACCTTATAGCATATGGTGAACCTCCACAGTCAATAACCAACTTGGATGCTCTAAACTAGCCTCACTGGTGGAAAATCCCATCTAGCCTATCCTCAATCCAGGGGTTCTAATCTGTCTAATCAAGAAAGAAATCATCACTTTACCCTCTATTTGACATCTAAGAATCCCATGATAATAGAATAAAGGATAATGATGAGTTCATCACATGATTGGAATTAGAAAAAACTCATATATTCCATAGTGCTTACCTTTCCCAATCCCTGACACCATCTATGTGGAGGCCCTCTCATTGGAAGGACAACCACAGGGGTTCCAATCACACATAAAACCTTTCAAAATTTCCAACCAGGCCTACACATCATATAAATTTAAAACCAATTTCCAAAACATCATGAAGTACCAATCGGTCCTTAACACTTCTAAATTCAAAAAAAATCCAAAAATAAGGTGAAAACACTATTTATGCTTGGAAGATGCCAAATGGTCTTTTAAAGTCATGGTCTTACCAATCATGTTTTAAGGTACCAAACAAGATAAGTTTTTTATAACACATTTATAAACCACATTTTAAGTTACTTGTAAACCAAGTATCCATTTAAAAAACATTGGAAGTTTTTAGAAAACCTTTGGGAGATAGAGTGGTGGAGATAAAGAAATGGAAAAAGAGTGTTTTGAAAACCAGGTTCAAGATGGACATTTTTATGGAATTCCATTGATATGTGTGTGTTTTAATCCATATGTGAACCCCATGAACATATGGATATGCCCACATCCAACAAAATATATATGGAAACCATAAAAATACCCAAGGTTGTAATTAAAAGAATACAAGTAACATTAAAACCCATCACAAGGATCCACACATAAGCACCAAACCATAAAAAGGCATTGAACCCACACACAAAACTCAATTGCACATGTCACCCAACTACCAAAGCTCAAACAAGGTTAGAAAAAATTTCCAAATACTCTTATTCATTTTAAAAAGGCTTATTGAACTTTTATCAAACATCTTTCAAGCATATATATATAGGTATAACTAAGAAAGTCCTTTGAAAACCCATTTTCATCATATTTACAACATGTAAACACCAAAATAAATCACACTAGCATCTCAAAAACATCAATAACACATTTAAAAACTACCTAAGAATGATCAAGTGTCAAATTACATGTTCTCAAAATGAAATGAAAGGAAACACCTACATCAACTATGTGCGAATGTGATGAAACTTCAAGAGAATGAAGAAGGGGACCCAAGAAGAAAAACGCACACCCTAACATCAAAATAAACATAATACAACATCATATATATACCCTTAGGGTTTAGATAAGAGGGATCCAAGCCAAGAAGAACTAATAAACTAAGAGAAGGAAAATATGAGAGGAGGAAAATGACCAAAAATCAAGAACTCGCCTAGAAACCTTAGAGGAGCATCAATGGTGGAAGGAGAGACAATGGAGGAGGGTTTGGGAGCCACCTCCATGTTCCTAGGTCAACTGGGGGAAGAGAAACTCAAATTAGAACTAAAAAATAATATGGGAAAAGATATAAATTCAAGTTTTTAACAATCTGGGTAAGTCACATGGTTTTGTCGTATGGTTTTTCAAATTGTGCACCAACCATGTGAACCATACTAGAAGGAGGGGACACCAACATGGGATGGCCACACATTTTGAAAAATTGTGCACTAATCGTGCATACTGGATCTATAAAAATGATAGATCCCCTTGCATGCTTGTTTTATAGTTTCTACTAACTCTGTGCAAGCCATGTGCCTTACCTCAGACACCACCAATAGGCCACATGGTTAATCCTTTGGCTTGCATAGTTTAGAAAAAAATGTGTTCTAATCATGAAATAAAAACCATAAAAGAAAAAAATGAACTGAAAATTCCCTCTACCTTCATCATCTGCATGGTTTCTCCCCAAACCGTGCACACTAGCCATGAATAAGGAAAAAAACAACCTGAAACCTTCAAAACTCAAAAAATCTCATCGGGAACTCAATCCAAACTTTAAACTAAAAGATAAAACAAAAATAAATAGATAAAAATAAAATAAAATAAAATAAAACCAAGGTCGGGTGTGATAGATCAACAGTCTAGCAAGGTCCCACTAAGGAATCTATAAGAAAAATTTATTAAATAAATCAATAATTATCAATTTATAGAAAAATTAGTATGAGGTAATCCTTTCATAATCTTATATAAAATAGGTATCTTAGATACTTTTTAATGGTTTTAAAATAAACGCATGAAGAATAAATTTACATAGTTTAAATAAAATCATAGTAATCAACCATTACATAACAAATTAAAAATAATATATGTATAAATCATTTATCAAACAAGAATAAATAACCAATAATAAAAATAAAACAATTTAAAATAGTTTTGAACCATGGTAAGGAGTCCTGAGGTAAATCAGTTCAAGGCTAGCTAGGATCCTCACACCTTGAGTGGCCAAAGAAAATAAACAGGTGCACACCCACTTCTTTGAAATCAAGGCTAAGGGTCGTAGATCACCATCATGTGTCTAATAACTTATTCATGTTTAGTTAGAGTTGTCATATATATCCAATGATAGGGAGGATAATCATACCTAGTTGTGCTAGTCCAAAACTACCCACCTAATACCTAGGCTCCCAATGGGTTTTCCCTCTTTCATGGAATCACCATTTTCACAATTCAAACCCATTTCAAAGGGGAATTTTATCAATCAAAATTGAGGTTTATCAAAGAAATAAAAATAACCCAAAATCATTTTTATCATCATTCATTTTCTGATTTCAAAACAGATTTTGAGAAATTAAAATCATGTCTTTAAACAATGAAAAAAATCTTTTTAAAAAAATCATGCAAGCAAGATTCATATGAAAAATATTTTTTATAAAACTGCCTACATTAAACACTTTGGATAATAAACAATCAAAAGAAACCCATAAACCAATAGAATAGAATTATCTTAGAAGACTAAAGGAATACTTAAACCATAAAACCTCATCAATCAATACCAGATCAAAAAAAAACCTAGGCTTATATAGATTTATGGTGAATAGAAAACACAAGTGAAGAGGAAAAAAATAAAAAAATGTGAGAAAACCCACTTACCATAGTGACCCTTGAAGGTATTGGTAAAATCCCCATGAAATAAAACTATTAGGAAAGGGAGAAAAGATTATAAAAAAGATATTCATGGTTGGGTTTGATACTAGACAAATTTTCCAATGGGTAAAAAAAATATTTTTAAAACTTTTTTCAATGGGTTCATGACATGACACAGGATTCACATCATGAATCATTTGTTCTTGATTGGTTAATAGTGTGAAATAAGAATTCACACCATGAATCAAAGTTACAAAACTTGGGCTCTCAACCTTGATAAATCTACCCCTACCTAGAATAGTTCATGAGATGAACCAATGTTTCACATCATGAAACACTATATCAAATCACCTACAAACCATTCAAGGACTCAAAACTCCTATAAAAGGGATATTAAAGACTGTGAAATAAAATAAAAGGAAATAATAAAACATTTCATACCTTAAAGAAATGTTAGGATGTGACGACTCTGTTTTCCATGAAAAACCACTATGACTATTTTACTCAAACTATGGCATGTTTTAATAAAATTTATTAAAACTATACTCATTTTTTATAAAATTTATGCCATGATTATTGAATTCATGAATGAAAACATTTATTTTAACCTTGGTTATGCCATGTTGACTTGAAAAACCTTTTTCAATTATTTATCCTTTGATAAGTTAACCCAATCGTGATGAAAGTGACTCTAAATCCACTAAAGGGTTTTAGAAGGGATAAAATTTATCCAAATATAGTGGAAACATAAAAAAAACTATCTAAAACACTTTATCTTTCCATATATATTAGATTGAATAAAAAATGGATAAAAACATACCTTTTCTTTATTAATCCAAACTTGTTGAATCTTTCCTACATGAGCATGATAAAGATCATAGAGAATCATCCAACATACTCTTTCCTCCTATATTATCTACGAGCTATGAAAGTCTACAAACACTTAGTAAGGATCCCCTTTAATCCATGGTATTCTAGAACCTTGTTTAAATGATTGAATAAAAATGAGAGCTTCAATGTACTTTGATTTGAGGATTTCTTGCAATGTCTTAACACCCACATATCACAAACTAAGAGAAAACTTATATATCCATTCAATAAGACCCTTTTTATTACAATCATTTGAATATATTGAATGAAATGGTTTATAAATGTTTTACAATTTACAATTATTTTAACTCATGGATTTTCTTTTATGATTAATAGTATAATATTTAAACTATTAATTTATATATTTAAACTCCTAAAATTATCATCATATGATAATAAAACTAATCATGATATCTTGGAGTGGGAGAAGAGGTCCAAAATATGAATTATCATATAATACATAAAACTTACATTCACAACACTATGACGTGGTGACACTCACCATGTCATAGTATATTCTAGAGAGGACCACGATGTGGTTTAAACCAATACAAGGTGGTGGTTCCTTTAGTGAAAATTTTCATCACTATGTCATTGGGGTGCTGGGATTTTAGAGGAAGGGTTAGGTTCTATATAATGATTTTTCTGAAAAGGTGAAATTTGGTTGTATAAAATTCTAGTTAGTATAAATTCTTTGTTTCCATGTCTTGAAACTATTAGAGGGACTTGATGTGATATTCAATTATGAATCTTTCATTTTGAATAGGTAAAGAAGATAAAAAACAACTATCGATGTGTTTGATAGATTTTTTTATCCTATAGAGGGTTGTGGAAAATTTGTTGAAGTGAAATTATATAAATAAATATCATGGATGATAATTAAATCAGTAACTATGGATTGAGGAATAGATAAAGGATTCAATCTAGGTTATTAAAATTTTAAATTTTTTATAAAAGATATAGAAAGGGTATAAAGACCGGTAAAATGGGATAATGAGGGTGGTAGTCATCATATAGTTGAGAAATATTCTACTTTTAAAAGGAAACAAGTTATGATGGGAGGTGATTGTACATAAAGTTGTTTAGATAAAACAAAATGTAAGATCCATAAATTAATTAGAGAATTAACTGTTGTGTCTTTGTTAATGAAGGTATGGATCTTTATATTTCATTTAACTTACCAGAAATGTGTATTTACATAGTATAGTGTTTTCTAAAAATTTAATATTAACGCAAAAAGTTTCCCAACTAGTTAAAAGTGATGTTCATTTCATTATAGTAGAGTTCAATGTCAATATACAAATAATTTTATCTCTTATGAGGTTTCAAGGTGATGGGATGACTATCAAGTTTTCATTTTTGATATTTTATAATAACATCCTTCAAATAGGATGAAATTGTAATTTTAGAGCATGGTTAGACATGCAATTAAGGTCACCGCTACAATTTTTTAGATTACAGCATAAGAATATTTGTATTTGGATTAAAGAATCATGTTTAGATGAACCCATTGTATTATAATTTGTTTTATTTCATAATTTGTAAAAATTATTTATTTACATAGCTATATATAAATATGTTTTTTTATCTTCCAATTTAAATTTTCCATTCCATCATTGATGTTTTTTAATTCAAACTTTAAAATTTTTAGTTTAAACTTTACAAACTCAAATATGAATTGATTCCAGCAAACCTTTCTAATAGATATCGAGAATAAGATAAAAATCGTTGTATTATCATTTGTTTTATTTCATAATTTGTAAAAATTATGTATTTACATAGCTATATATAAATATGTTTTTTTTATCTTCCAATTTAACTTTTCCATTCCATAATTGTTGTTTTTTAATTCAAACTTTAAAATTTTTAGTTTAAACTTTACAAACTCAAATATGAACTGATTCCAGAAAACCTTTCTAATAGATATCGAGAATAAGATAATACAAATTAGGAAATTATATTCAGAATCATATTCTAAATATAATGGGTAAATAATATTCTTGATATACCCACTCAAATGATTCTTTAAATTCAAATATAAACATGAAAAACATGTGAATACAAATGAATTTTCCTTAAATAAAAATAATAACATTGGTGTCATCGAACAAAACATATATTAACATGAATACTGTCATATTTAAACTATAATTTTCATCCTCATAATCATTATCCATAAAAAAATCCATACCTCTCGGGATCTAAATGATCTATACAAGACCTATTAAGTTCTTATGATATTTTAATTAGCTCAATTTCTATAACGCTTTATGGTACCAACCCACTTTCCATCTCATAAACTAATCTTGCTTTCTAGTCTTGAATTTCCCAAATTTCAATATCTATATAATAGCATCTTTGAGTAATATTTTCATTCTAAAAAAATATTATAGTATAAGCCACAAAGACTTTGTACTCAGTAGGATGGTCGAAATAACATCTCTCAGTTTCCTTTAGATACCCAACAAATAGATATTTTTCAATTTAGTGCTAAATTTATGAGAATCTTTATTCTTCACGTAAGCTTCACAAATCCCCAAAAAAATAAAATACAAGTCAGAATGTTTCTTAGTACATATCATATATGTTGTATTTATAAATACCTTAGATAGAGCATAGTTTCATAAAAAGAAACTGTTTTAAGATCATAATACTAAAAAGATAAATGTCAAATTCTCTCATCATTGATCAAATCATGTTTAACAAGTATGATTTCTCATTTCAGATACATCATTCCATAGGGGTTTTCATAGAAGAGTGAATTGTGAAATAATTCCAGAATCTATCATATGATCAATAAACTCTTGTATTAATCATTCCCCATGTTGATGTGATCAAATTATCTTAATACTTCTACCAAGTTGATTTTATACTTAGTTTTAAAATACCTTGAACATTTAAAAGGTTTCAAACTTATTATTTATTAAAAATACATAATCACACTAACTAAAGTTATCATTAAAAGTCATGGAGAAAATATAACTTACTAATTCAATTTGTTTTATTTTTAGATGATCCTTCTTTTAAACTGGGATAAGAGGGAACCTCTACATTACCCTAAGACCCATAATATATGACTTGATGGACCAGAGACACAAAGACCTTTACACATTTTATTGAATTTGCACTGAAATAGTTCATCCTAAACACATTCTTCAATGTCTACATCTATATCATCACCTAACTATAAAAAATCAATATTTTAAAAGAACATTATGTTTGATAGCTTATGTTTCACAAAATACCGAGCTTAAACAAACTCCAAAATATAATTAGTTTTACAAGACCATTATAATCTAACCATTAAATTGTAAAGAATAAATATTATTAACCACATTATTAAATATATAATCTTCTAAATCATATTTAATATATTAATTTATTATTAGGAAATAAACACATAATTTTTTGTAAAGTTGTTTTATTCTTAAAATATATGTTTTCTTCAAAAAGTTATTTTTATTTCTTTCAATTAAAAAATATATATAATTAATTTTTCACACATTTAGAAAATTTATTTGAAAAAATAAACTTCATTTTTTGACTCATCATGTAAAAATTAGCTTAGGGTAATTTTTTGGGAATTTTCTAAAAAAAGTTGCTTTTGGGGTTAAAAAGTGAAAATACTATTTTTACGAAATACCATGAAATAATTATTATATGGTCATGATTTAAAAGTTATTAACCCTTATTATTGATCAAAATTTATTCAATTAATGACATAATACATAAGGTTTCACATCTAGACTCTAAAAACTACTATAAGCATAACTTTTCTAGAAATGCATCTAATTATCAATGGGTGGGTCAATTTAACAAGACTTGGATCAAACCTTCTAGGATCACCCTTATTTGGTGCATTGCTCATAATAGATTGCCTACTGAAGCTAGTCTGCAAACTTTTAGCATACAACTCTGCTCTAAATGTCACTTGTGTAATCAGCACAGGGAGGATGTTGATCATCTTTTTTTGTCTTGTGCGATGGCCTCTGCTTTATGGAATTATGTTATTGAATTATTTAATTGCAGATGGCCCTTATCTGACTCTATTTGTTTGTTTTTAAAAAAATTCATTAGATATGAATCCTCTCTATAGGTTAAAAATATTTTTCTTGCGGCGGTGGTAGAACTCCTGCATGAGATCTGGTATGTTAGAAATGATCTCATTCATAATAATCACTCATTTAGTCTCAATGCAAAAAAATATCGGATTCTTATTACGATTCATGAAGCTGCTTCAATTCAAAAAGATTGTTACAACAACTCGGTTGGTGACTTTGAGATCCTTCATCATCTCCATGTGTCTGGCATTTATGCAAAGCCCAAACGTTCCTTTGAAGTATTCTAGCAATCACTGATGCCGGGATGGATCAAAGTGAACATTGATGGTGCTTCTAAAGGCAATTCAGGCCCTGCCAGTTGTGGTGCCATCTTCAAAGACTCATTTATCCAGTGTCAGGGTTGCTTCTATGTTGGATGTGGACATTCTTTATCTCTGGAGGCTGAAATGCTGGGGGTCATCCATGTAGTTTATTTTGCGCTTTAAAGAGGTTGGAGAAAGCTTTGGATTGAAAGTGATTCTACCACTATCATTCATGCCATCTGGAATGGCAACATTCATCTTGCCTGGACGCTTACCACACTTTGGATGAATTGTCTGAACTCGCTCCATGGGATTGATTACATAGCTACTCATGCCTACCGTGAAGCGAATGCTGTTGCAGATGCTCTTTCTAACAAAGGAGTACATCAGAGCATGACTTGGCTGGACACTCTACTAGCTGACTTATTATATTTGTTTGATAGAGATTGTAAAAAAATATCATCCTTTCGTCTCTTGTAATCTTTTTTCTTATCAATAAATTGATCTTTGGTCTTCGACCAAAGCATTACCTTTTAAAAAAAACTATGGTAAAAAAATATTTTCTGCAGTATAGGTAAAATAATATAGCAGGTTAAAGTTAAAAGGTAAAAGATTAAAATACCTAAAAACTACAAAATTAAATGGTTGTTTGATGTGTTTCTCGGACCTAAAAATCCTTTACAACATTAATTATCATCCAAATTAATGGGAATTAATTTCACCAAAATGTGGTTGGATTTAAATATAAAACAATCATTATTTAATCACTTAAACTCACCCTTCCTCAAGTATAAATACCACCCCTCACCACCTCATTTCTCCTAAAAATCCTTGAATCTTTTCAAAAATATACCAAAACTTATCCTCACCATTATCCTCACCATTATCCTCATGTCCAAGTTCTTCTGGTCTCACCCAAAGGCCAATTCTAAGGTGTAATGTCTCGGATTTTCTGTATATTATTTTTAAATATTATATGGAATTATTACAAGACCAGGCATGGAGGCAACACATCATTTCGAGGCCCAGTGATCTGGAATGGTGGTTTGAACTTTTTTTAAGTTAAGTGAGTCGACATATGTGTGTGGTTGCGGCAGTTTCTAAATGGATGCCCGGATTAAAAATATGAGGGCATTGTTGCGTCCGGGATGACGAATTTAACGAAGAATGGGTCTAACCTCGACCAGCCTGGGTCAAGGGAAAAAGTTAATTTTCGGACATTTTTAGTAAAATAAAATAAAATAAATTTCAAAGTTTATTTTATTTTTATTTGGAAACATTCACTGCAGCACAATGACGGGGCAACTATTTCAATAATTAATGTCTTGCCATAATCGCTCTGAAATAGCAACGCTGAATCATTAATGTCGCAGCGTAGCGGCATCGACTTAGCGTAACAGAATGCCGAAACACATTCCCTCCTTTTAATGGGTTAATCAAACATTGCTCATTGGCAGAAGGTGGAGAGAAACTCTGGAGAATCCTTGATGATTTGTAGAGAACTCTTGGTGACGAAAGACGACGAATCAAAGCTGTGAATCGTTGCGCCAACAAAGTTGAAGGATCTCAGGGACGACGACGGCATGACCCCTTCGTTAGCAATCGGTCCCTTCTTGAGGTATGGGTTGTTATTTCAATTTCTTCTTTCCCTGTTTTTGGATTTAATGATGAACGCGGATCAACCACAAACATGTTGATTCGTGGATCGTGCGTTCTTGCGGGAGGGTGTTATTTTCCGTTTTTTTTTGTTTGATTCAGGAATTTTAATTGTGATTATTGTTGGATTATCATTTTGATTTGCCCTGTTTAATTATTCTAATGGTAGTGAATCAATGTCGTGACAAACGATGGCAGGGGTTCATTCCTCATTTTGGTTTATTGGATTTCTTCCTCTTTTCTTCGCGTTCTTCGCGTTCTTTGTGGGGCGACGAACAATGGATCATTGCGAACATTTCTTGTGAAACAATGATCCCAAATTGAAGATTCGACATCACAACAACCTAGGATAGGTGCGATGATGACAGCGGACGACAAATCGGACTGAATCGGGAAAGAACGTTCTTCGAGCATTCTTCGCGCGGGTGGATCGTTGCGCATTTTCGGGACTGATCGGAGGCCCAAAACAACAGAATCAGCTTCATGGTGTCGGGGTGACCAAAACCTTTGATTTCCATGGTGATCGGATAGCCGGATCAAAGAACAGGGCAGCTCAAGAGGTGCGAAAGTGGAGGTTCACAATTTTGAAAATTTCCAGAATACACGGTGTGTATCCCGAAGAACACGCTGTGTGGTCCGGATCAGTAGTGGATAGGGTTTTGAGTGTCAATCAAGTATCACACGGTGTGTGACCCTAGTCACACGGCATGTTGGATCTTTCTAAATCTTAGCATGTGTTTTGGGAAATTACACGGACATAGGAAGATCTACACAGCTTCGCAACATGACGTGTACTCTCTACGCAGCATGGAAGAGGCTGCTACGCGGGACTCAGCATGTATCCAGGGGATACACAGACACGAGGTGGAGTACATGGCTATGTACTCCACCACATAGCCAAGCGTGGCCAGTAACGTGGGTCACCCCGTGTACCAATTACACGGGTTGACGTACACGGGTTGAGGTCGTGTACGAGCACATGGCCAGCATAAATGGAGTAGACTCCAGATACCTTGACACGGTGTGTGATCATTTTTACATGTCATGTAGTTTCATTTTACACAACCAGCCTTGCGACACGATCCTTGTACACGGGCAGTACCCGGGGTCAGAATACACTGCGTGTGACACTTCTACACACCGTGTACCTTTTTGTATGTGGCTTGATCCTCTTTTCCATCATATCTTAGGCATGTTTCATTTGGGTTAGTGCCCCTTTTTCTCATTCCCCTAAAGTTCAGGTATTGTTTCCTTCTACAGTAGTATGATCCCTTCAGCAGGACTTTCTAAGATAGAGTCATGCATCCCTCCGAGAGGCCCGAAGCGAGATCCTCTATCCATTATTGACCCTAGGTAGAGTCAGGAATCGACGTGACCAACTCCATCGGGCATCAATCCTCTACCTAAAAGGTGAATTAGGATGAGTCGCGGTATCCACCAAGGCCCTGGCAGTGATCCCCATTTGTGTATCGTGATCTTTCTCCACTTAGGAGTGTGTCCTCCCGTAATGAGTGTATCTATCTCTCATGGATTTTCCCGACGAACGGTACTTCTCAGACGGACGTCATCAGAGCTATCAGACTCGTGGAGTGAGTTCTTCCGGACAAGTGCTTCGTGGTATCTTCAAACTGGATCCCTAGCGTGGGTATATAGTTGTGTGACTTTTCTATAGACTAAGGGTCTGGGTTATGAGTATATATAGATGCTCTGGGTATATGTATGGGCATATACCAGGTGTGAGCTATGAGATGGAGATCCTCTTACTCTCTCGTTTGGGTTTCTTTGAGCAATCAAATCGACTATTGGGTGGAGCTGTACTCTTTTTGTTCACTCTTGTTGTACCTTGTTCTCTATTACTGCTCCCCTCTTCAGTACCACTCTTGCTGCTCCCTCGAGCCTTCGGGGCATCCTACTGAGTATACTTATACTCACCCCTGATTGGGCTTTACCTGCATTTGGTGTTACCTTGAAGACAATAGATAGGTTGATGGTGATATCAGAGGAGCTTATGGATACAGAGTGCTTGGACTGTGTGTGGTGGTCGTAGCTTAGGATTCGGGAGTGGGACTCTTCCAACTATTTTACTTTTTCACCTATTTCCAAGTTGTGGATCTTTTCTAATTGGGTGTGTATTTTTTCCCCTTTCCCTTTCAGCTTTACTTTTCTTATACTTGTACTATTTATAGGTTGATGCATATATGTTTTGTTTACTTTATATAGCAGTGTTTTATCTTAGTTTTATTTTCCTCTGCACTTTTGCATTGATTTGGTTGCGTGTGTGTGTACAGTTTCTCAGGAAAAGACCTCCCCTAGTTTGTTGTTCCTTCGGTGCTAGTCACCAGCCCCTGGCCTATGAAGGCGAGCTTGGGGTAGCTGCAGCTCGAGCCCTGGTATAGGTTGGGTCATGACATAAGGTCTTTAAGGGATCTTTTAAGGAGGAGATATTCAAGAGGTAATTTTCGCAAGCCGCCTCTCTTATTTTATTTTATTCTTCTACCTTCTCCTAACCTATTTAATCAATAAAGTAATAATAAATATAGAATCATGTATATATAGTAATTTTATGTTTCTAATGTAATGTCTTATATCCATCCCTTTTATTACCTCCTCTTATTCAAAGAAACGAAATCATTGTCCAAATTTTGGTGGTTAACTGTCGCCATGGTGAATGGTTTTTCATTTTCCATTACCACCTTCAAGATTGGACATAAAAGTATTATTCTGGTTAAATAATAATTTAATAAGTATATTATAACCTATTTCATGTTCTGTAACTAATATATATACATAATATTAAATAAAACTAACTAGTTTGTGATGGTCGGAAAAACCGCCAAATTACACTAAACATTTATCATTAACTTTTATCCAATGAATCATCCTCATGTAGGAAATAAAAATGATATATGAGACCATTTAAACTTATTTATTTTAATTAATACCATTTAATTTTCACTTCTGGATTTTTATTTCCATTTTACAAGAACATTCATAATTATACACAAGTGAACTGATAATGAAACCATGAAACAAACACACCCAAAACAATGAAAATAATGAAATATTATTAATGAACGGGTGGTAATATGTTGTAAAAATATCATATAAGGTATTATAAATATTAATATAGTCCTATAATTAATTAATAACATTATTTAAATCATTATACAAGAGTTTAAAGAATGCTACACTAAAGTGAAGTGTGAGGTAAGGGTTTCTCATATCACTTTTACTTTTGTGAGATATATGCCTTATTCACAACTAATTTATTTTGTGTGGTGTATATATATATTTATATTTGATATATAATATCATTAATATAATTATTTTCATGGTATTCAATGTTTTATTTTATAATTATTACTCTTATGGGTCATATGATTCAACTAATTACAAAGTGGTAAGGGATTTTTTAACTCAATTTCCATTCATTAGGTTAAACTTATACTTCATTGATTTTGTTATGATAAGATTATGTGTGAAATAAATTTTGATTAAATTATGTTATATTTCCACTTTTTTTATATGGATTTACATCAGATACATATAATCAATTAATTTGATTAACACTCACTTCAATGATATGATATTTTAAGAGACTTTCTTTTTTAAAAATATCTTATTAAAGTTTTCCTTAAAACTCTCTTTTTTCATGACCATGTTTTCTATAATTGTTTCTAAAAAAGTTTTTATTATTCTACTATGATTGTTTAAAGTCATTTTTACTCATGTTTTCCCTTTTACAAAATGGTTTGAAAGGTATATTTTTTCATTTGATAAACAAGGTTCTTTGAGACTTTTCCGACAAAAATATGGTAGGAATATTTTTTTAACTTATATGGAATGAGAGGATTTTATCACTGCCAAGATACCTTAATGTTTTGAAACTTACTTTACAATTTTACAAGGTTATATTCAAAAAAAATGTTTTCTTTTATAATTTCATGATATTTTAAATTTAAGGGATTTTTAAAGTGGAAAAGGGTATTTTCATTGAGAATTTTTCTATGATATCATTTAAAATATTTTCATCTATGTAAATATTCTTTTTTTAATCTTATGATTGATTGTGGTTGATCTATTTTGATTCCATATAATGTATTTTATTAAATGGTTATTTATTTTTTTGATTAGGGATGTAATATTTTGATACAATTCGCTATATTACTCTGGATGGTTTGTGATTATGTTTACTTAATGGGGAAAGTTATTTACATTTTGTATGCTAGTTTCAATAAAAATATATACTTTTAATATGTTTCACCCCTTTTATATAAGAAGTGTATTTTAATTAGTAAGTGATGAGTGGGACTCTCTATAGCCCCTCGATTTTTCAGTAATTCTCATGAGACAAACTAGTTTGGGTATTGGCATATGTCTTACCCGTTTATGTATGGTGTCTTGGATGAAGCCTTGATGGTATGTTTTATATGTTCTACATTATTCATTCCCTCATTATGAGATTATTTATTTATTTTCATGTTATTATTCAATTATTAAAATAGCCATGGTTAATTTTTCTTGCTCATGTGATTTTTTTATATGGAATTATTTGATCATCTTTTATTTCAGCCATATTATGCTCAAGTTTTTGATTAAATGGCTTGTGTTTCAGTTATTTACCTTTCTATAATTTATGTTTATTTATGATAGATTCCATTTTAATTAACCTTTATTGATAATTTTATCTCACCCCTTTCTTATGTTTTATTTTTCCCCAAGATGTCAAGAAGTTTATTGTGGTTGATATGTAGGGTTAAGTTAAAATAATAATTGTGTTCTTGAAGGATTTTATATGTTGTATTTTATGTTTTAAATTGCAGTTTAAGGTTTATGTATGTATCTATTTTTTCAAAACTACTAAACTCTTTGGTCCTTCGGGATGTGATTCCTTGTATATTATGTCAAAGTAATGAAGTAACCACTGACTATGGGCTACTAGGGTCAGTATCTTTACAGTTGGTATCAGAGGAAGTTTAATAGAAAACATGAGAACTAGATTTATGAAAACATGTATTAGAGAACAAAACCCTATGATAAAATTTGGAAATACTCCCAACGAAATCAAACTTATGATTTATAGATTAGTTATACCTAAATTTTTAATTTATGTTAAGTAGTTTTGAGATTATATATTATGTTTCATAATGTTATTATATAATCTAGTGTATTCCATTATTTATAAATGGCAGGAATGAGAACCACATCAATGCATGTGATCCAAAGAGTAATAATGGTCATTTCTTGGATGGGATTAAGGTAATATTTCAAAGGGAAGTATTCACCCAAACATTCTCATCATATGAGGACATAGTATCATGTGTTCACAAGATGGAGAAATAATTCTCTCTAAGTATTGTGGATTAAAAGGGAAGCAACGGAATAGGATGGTATGGGAAAGGATAGATAGAGGGAGGAAGGGAAATAAGGATTTTCTAACATGTTATAATTGTAGAAGGAAACACATAGGTACATGATTAAAAGGAAAAGAAGTTTGCTTCATGCGTATAGAAAAAAGGCCACCATGCTCATGATTGTAAGGGAAAGAAATAATTTTCCAATGTTTAATGCTTCAACTATAGGTATATGGGGCACTGCATAAATAAATTCTCCAATCATCAAAGGAATATACCTCAGAAGAATATAAGGGATCAAGGTCAAGATTATGCTATTTATACAGCTATAATGGAATGATTATTGTGCTTGTGTTTTTGGATCCAAGAAATATATTGTATGAAATTATAGTTATAAGATTTATGAAATGTATAAGGATTATATTGCATTAATTTTTATTTAAGGATTTGAGAGCATATATTTAATAGTACCAATGACCAGGAAAAGTGATTTAGTGGAATGTTGATCTTTTTTAAAAAAACATGTTTGAAGTAAAGATAACCCTTAATTTGTTCCTGATGTTGAGATAATGATGTTGGGATGAAGAGATAATTGATATGGATAAAGTAAATTGGATAGTACTTATATTGTAGTACTTTTTATTTAAGGATTTGAGAGCATGTATTTAATGGTACCAATGACCAGAAAAAGTGATTTAGTGTAATGTTGATCTTTTTGAAAAAACATGTTTGAAGTAAAGATAAACATTAATTTGTTCCTAATATTGAGATAATGATGTTGGGATGAAGAGGTGATTGATATGAATAAAGTAAATTGGATAGTACTAACTACCTTAGAGCTGATTAATGATTTGTTGAAAAAGTGATTTATGGTACCATTGATGGAGTTGACAACATTTTTGTATTTAAGGAAAATATCCAATAATCCATGTTTTACTTAAGAAATAAGGAAGCATGAATGTTTTCAATAAGGATTTATGGTAATTCAGATTATTACCATGTTTTAAGAGAATACATGATGAAGTTGTTCACATGTTTGGTATGTGATGATTAAGATATACTTCATGTTGTTTGAGAGATTAATGGTAAGTTAATTTTGGAAATTAAATAACCTTCTTTATAAAGTTTTAGATTTTAATATTTTGGAAGGTTTATAAGGGTGACCATTTATGAAATTGTTTATGTTGAACTTTGGATGAGGTTTTAGATATTAATGTATTACTTAACCATATGAATATTTATGTGTATTGAATAATCTATGTTAACCATTTTGTTATGATAACTAGATACAAAAGTAATGACTTTTCATCCCATTATAGATCTTATGATCCACTATTTCCATAAGAATTACAATTTCAACTTCATTTATTAGAGTAAGAAATAAATCAGAAGATTGATCAAGGTGCAACCAAAGAGTGATATTGTATTTATAATATGAAATCAAGCAATTATATCTTCTCAAAGGATTTTGAAATAAAATTTTATCCTATTATCATCATTTCTGATGATATCAGTGACCTTTTTCAAGACTATTTGGTCTATGGTTTTATGGTCATTAGCCTTATCTTGACCATGTTCTCTATCACTCTCTATTAGAACTTGACAGTTAGATTTATTTTCTATGTCCATGTTTTCACTTCCCATTAATGTTCTCATATATGGAAACCTAGTTTTGTGGCAACCTTCACATTTTCCTTTCCCTCTTTTTAAGAGGAAGTTTTATTATCCCTTTTTATGATGTGGGATTTCCACAAGGGTATTTTAAAATGTCAACTCCATTATTACCAGTCATAAGTTTAAATTATGAGGACACAATTTATTTAAGGAGGGGAGAATGTAACACCCCAATATTTTAAAAGAATACTGTGTTCAATAGCTTAGGTTGCATAGAACACTAATGTTAAACAAACTCTCAAATATCATTATTTTAACACGACCATTATAACCTTGCCATTTAATTATAAGGAATAAATAGTATTAACCACATTATGAAATATATAATTTTCTAACACATTGTTAATATATTTATTTATGCTTAGGAAGTAAACACATAATTTTTAGTAAAGACATTTTATTCTTTAAATGTATGTTTTCTTTAAAAAGTGGTTTTTATTTCTTTCTATGAAAAAATAAACTTAATTTATTTTTTACACTTTTAGAAAATGTATTTTAAAACTTTATTTTTGGACTCACCATATCAAAATTATTTTAGGATATTTTTTGGGGGAATTTTCTAAAAAAACTATTTTTGGGTTAAAAAGTGAAAATATTGTTTTTACGAAATGTCGTGAAATAATTATTACATGATCATGATTTAAAATTTATTAAACCTTATTCTTTATCAAAATGTATTTAATTAATGCCATAATACATAAGGTGTCACATTTATAAACACATGCTTAGCAATTTTGAAAACTACGATTTTAACCTTAAAAAACTGTTTTTATAAGTTATACACATAACATATTCATAATTGTTTTTTTTATCAATTTTATAAATTGAGTCAAGTAAAATAGATTCAATATTTGTAATTTTTAGGTCCAAATTAGGTTATAATTTCATTTTCATTTTTAGGCATAAAAAAGTTATCGTGGTAAAAAAAAGATTCACCGTAGTATAGGTAAAATAATATAGTAGGTTAAAGTTAAAAGGTAAAAGATTAAAATACTTAAAAACTAAAAAATTAAATGGCCATTTGACGTGTTTCTCAACCCTAATCAGCCTTTACGACAGTAATTATCATACAAATTCAAGGGAATCAATGCCACCCAAATGTGGTTGGATTTAAATAAAAAGAATCATTATTTAATCACTTAAAACTACCCCTCTTCAAGTATAAATATCACACCTCACCGCCCCATTTCTCCTAACAAGTCTTGAAGCTTTTCAAGTCTCTTAAAAAACCTATACTCTCTACTATCCCCACGTCCAAGTGTTTCTGGTCTCACCCAAAGACCAATTTCAAGGTCTTTAAGGGATCCTTCAAGGATGTGATATTCAAGAGGTAATTTTCTCAAACCACCACTCTTATTTTCTTTTCTTCTTCTAGCTTCTCCTGCCTCCTTCATCCATTATGGAATAATAAATCTAGAATCATGTATATACTAGAATGATATGTTTCTAATGTAATATATTATATCCATACCTTTTATTACATCCTCTTATTCAAAGAAACAAAACCATTTCCAAATTATGGTGGTTAACCGTCTCTGTGGATAATGATTTTTAATTTCCCATTGATACCTTCAAGGATGGTCATAAAAGTATTATTCTGGTTAAATAAGATTTTAATATGTATATTATGACCTATTTCATGTTCTGAAACTAATATATATACATAATATTAAATAAAATGAAACTAGTTCGTGATGGTCATAAAAATCGCCAAAATAAACTAAACATTTATCATTAAATTTCCTCAAATGAATCATCCTCATGTAAGAAATAAAAATAATATATGAGACTATTTAAAATTATGGATGTTCATTAATACAATTTCATTTCACTTCTTTAGTTTTATTTCCATTTTATAAGAACATCCATAATTATACACAAGTGAACCGGCCATGAAACGAACGCACCCGAAACAATGAAAATAATGAAATATTATAGTTGAATGGGTGGTAAGATGATATAAAAAGATAATATAAGGTATTATAAATATGAATATAGTTATTTAATGAATTAATAATATTATTTAAACCATTATACAGGATGTTAAATAATGCTACACTAAAAGGAAGCTTGAGGTAAGAGTTTCTCATCTGACTTTTACTTTTGTGAGATATATACCTTATTCACCACTCATTTCTTTTGCGTGGTGTATATATATACTACCCTTTGATATATCATATCATGAATTTCATTATCTTCATGGTATTCAATGTTTCATTTGATAAGTATTACTTTTATGGGGCATGTGATTCAACTGATTGCAAAGTGGTAAGGGATTTGTTAACTCAATTTTCATTCATTGCATTAAACTTCTATTTGCTAAAATTATGCGTGAAATGAATTTTGATCACCTTATGTTATATTTCCACTTTTATTATGTGTATTTACAACAAATACACATAATAAATTAATTTGATTAATGCTCACTTCAATGATATGATATTTTAAGAGACTTTCTTTTAAAAAAAATCATCTTATTAATGTTTTCCTTAAAACTCTCTTTTTCTTTCATGACCAAGTTTTCTATAATTGTTTCCAAAAATGTTTTTATTATTATCCTATGATTGTTTAAATTCATTTTTACTCATGTTTTACTTTTTACAAAATGGTTTGAAAGGTATATTTTTTCGTTTTCTAAACAAGATTCTTTGAGACTTTTTCGACAAAAAAACGAAAGAAATGTTTTTTTAACTTATACGGCATGAGCGAATTTTCCCGCCATCATGACGCCTTAATATTTTGAAATTTACTTTATAAGTTTATAAGGTTATCTTCAAAGAAAATGTTTTCTTTTATAATTTCATGGATTTTTAAACATAAAGGATTTTCAAAGTGAAAAAGGGTATTTTCATCAAAAAAAATTCAATGATCTCATTTAAAGTATTTTCATCTACGTCAACATCTTTTGTTGAATCTTATACTTCATTGAGTTTGATCTCTTATGATGTCATCTTCCACATTCTATTAAATGTTTATTGATTAGTTTAACAGAGGATGTACTATTTTGATATCATTCACCATATTACTATGGATGGTTTGTGATTATGTTTACTTAATGGGGAAAGTTATTTGCATTTTTATGCTAGTTTCAATACAAATGTATGTGTTGGTTATGTTTTACTCATTTCATATGAGGAATGTATTAAACTTAGTAATTGATGGGTGGAGCCCTCTATAGCCTCTCGATGCATCAATAGGTCTCACGAGATAAACTAGTTTGAGTATTGGCTTATGTCTTACCCTTTTATATATGGTGTCTTGGTCAAAGCATTGACGATAAGTTTTAGATGTCCGACATTATGCATCCCCTCATTATGAGATTATTTATTGATTTCCATGTGATTATCCGATTGGTAGAATATACATGGTTTAGTTTTCTAGCTAATGTGATTTTTTAAATGACATTATTTGATCATCATTTATTCCGGCCATATTATGCTCAAGTTGCCGATTAAATGACTTGTGTTTCAGTTATTTACTTTGTCATAATTTATGTTTATTTATGATAGCTTCTCGTGTACTTAACTCTTACCGAGCATTTGAGCTCACCCCTTTCTTATGTTTTATTTTTTGCCAAGATGTCAAGAAATTTATTATGATTGATATGCAGAGTTATGCTAGGAGAATAATGGTGTTCTCAAAGGATTCAATATGTTGTATTTTATGTTTTCAATTGTAATGTAAGTTTCATGTATGCTTCTAGTTTCCCTCCAATGGCCCGAAGGCCTTCATTTTTTTTTTGATTTTTGATAACCCACCTTCAAGGGGTGAGGTGAAACCCTTACATGTCCTGTAGGCGTAAGTATTACATGGCCCATAGACCTTAGAGGAATTCATTACCCGTAGGCTTCAAACATATATACAACCTAGACTAACTACTTGGAACTACTCCTCCCCATCATCTTCATCGTGAAAATCAACTCTCCACCTTCGCATGACTGTTCGGTTAGGCTTTCCCGTGCATGCACAGGCTTGTCCCGATGGCAGGTGTCATACCCTCTCATTCTTGCAATCCGTTTAGCTTCTGCTATGGTGAAAGCTCTTTGCTTCTCTTCCTTCTGAAGCTTGTTCCTTATAGGTTGTCTGGTTTGCATCTGCACTTATGGTGGCCCGAAGGCCTTGAGGTGGCCCGAAGGCCTTACTGACCCGAAGGCCTGGGTGGCCCGAAGGCCTTAAAGGACTCAGGGACCAAATTGGTGGCCCGAAGGCCCAAACGGGGGCATATTCCCGGCTGCTACAATGTCAAACAGTGCTTGCTACAGCTCGCGCTACAGTACCTACTACAGTTCTACACAGTCTCTGCTACATAACTTGTTACAGTACCCCCCGGAAATTAGCCCCCACCTGCTACTAGGGCTGAGGTCTTTCCACCAACGATGTGGTTGAATTGTCTTTGCCCCGTGTAGAGTTGCACAATGTCTAAATCCAATGACATGTTCGCCTTGTCTATCCATTAATCTATGTCCGATTAGGTTTGCTTGGTGTCTACTATCGTTTTGCTCTTTTAGTATAATCGAACTGCCTTACATTGATGGCTAGGATGCCCAATGGTCTGGAGACTCGATACATGGTCTAAAAACCTAATTCGGATGAATAATTCCGATGTTAAAATATCACTCTATAGTACCTGCTATGGTACTTGCACCGCTACAGTCCTACAATATTGTTATAATACTTTATAAATTGTCTCGATTTTGAACCCAAGTTTAATACATAGAGTTTTTATCATTTGGGTAAGCCCCAGTTGGGATATTTTATTTGCCCACTCGTTTGCCCACAAACATCACAATATATTTTGTTTAATGGCCCATCTTCAACTCGGATGGAAGCGGGGATCTTGATTGTTAGGTTGAAAAACTCTATTCTTTGAGCATAGATGACAATTTAAAAGCAGTGACCGAAACCTCAATTTATTCAGAAAAAGATACAACATCACAAAGAAAAGCCGACAACATATTCTGAAACTCAATTTAAAACGTTTCCTCAGAAAGTATGACAACGCGTCCATTTTTTTTAAAACTGCTTTAGCATATTCGAGTAATTACGCGAACAGATGAAATATTAATCCATATCGCACTGCGTTCGATTTCGGTTACCCTCGATTGTGTGACCATGAACCCTCTCGTTATGGCTCTGCGCGGGCGTACGATTCCTTTTACTATCGATCGTGTCCCCTGGCAGATTCAGCAGCGTCGGGGGCTTCGAGTGAAGGTATACAATGGCAGGCTGGAACAGGCGCTAAATAATCTTCAGCGTAAGATGCTGTACAGTGGGGTTGAACGCCTGGTCAAGAAGGAGCAGCTTTACCATCTCAAGAACTCTGAGAAGCGTGCTCTGTCCCGCAGGTACCACGAGCGTAGGATGCAGTCGGAAAACCTATCTCGGAAGCTCAGGGCCATTCTCATGAGGAAAGTCAGGTAATTTTTGAATTATCCGTACGTCTTTTTATTTCTTCCTCTTGTTTTTTTTTTTGATGATTCTGTTAATTCTGAAGGCATTTTTTTCTGCATTTCCTCTGATAACTAGGGATCATATGTGCTTGTTTGATGATATAGTGTATTATGCTTCTGCTCATTCCAATCAACTGGCGGCATTAATTAAAATCAGTTTCTTGGTCTTTTTGATAATGGTAATGACACTTTGACACAAAAATTTGACACCTCCACCGCCACCTGCATCTAAACTGTACAAAATTTGACTATGACCTGTATGTGTCAAGAATTTGCATGAATTTAGTATGGTTTTGATGCGGTTGTTGCTGAGGTGTCAATTTTTGACGTTCTTTTGACAATTTCATTTTACTGTGTGGGCCTTCTTGGGATATCGATGATGGCAGATTGCTGCCAGCAAGAGACAATATGATACATTTTGTAACCGTTAGCTGTTGGAGCAAAATCATGTTTTCGGGAGGCATACTGAAATTTTAATTTTTTTAAAAAGACATCAGCAACACAGTTTTTCTCCCACCTATTGCATCTTTCCATTAACAGAGATGGCATCCCAAACTTCTTAAACGTTTTGGGAAGGGAGTTTTCATGCAGGCCACCATAACATGGATGATGATTCTCTAATTTATCTACAACATTGATTTTGATACAATACTCACATGGAACATTTCTTCAAGGTTCCGGATCTTGCAAAACTCTGCCTGTGCCACTTCTAGGCCCACTCCAATTAGTTAATAATCTTTTACATCTAAGGCGTTGGACAATATGCTGTTGGAAATTGCAAACCAAAATTAAAAGCTGTCCGTTGAGTTCCGGATCTTCCCCATGCAACCCCTATTTTCTATGTGCCTCTTCATTTATCCATGCATTTGTTTAATTCCAAGAAAGCATTAATTATTGCCTTGTTTTTTGTTCCTTTTATTAAATGCATGGGCTGTCCATTTTTAGTGTATTTTTCATACCCTATAAATATGGGTGCATATGTAATCCGTTGGAAGAGTTGTGTGCAATACAAAAAGGTTGCTTCTTTGTGTGAAGTTTTTCTCCTCCGCTTCTTTTTTTCTCCCGTGAATTATTTGTCTCGGCTTTGTAAAGCCATCTCCTACCAACAAACTGGTATCAGAGGCGGTTCGAAGGCATCCTCCAAATTCCAAAGATGGCCACCGCGATCCAGCCGCAAGTTCCGACCTTGTCTAAGGACAACTATGAGAGGTGGTGCATTCAAATGAAGGCATTGTTCGGGTCACAAGAATTATGGGAGATCATCACCGACGGGTATGTAGTACCCACTGCGGAGGAAGAAGCGGCCTTCACGAATGAAGAAAAGACGACCGTCAAAAATCAAAGGAAGAAAGACAACAAGGCGTTGTTCCTTCTCTATCAAGGGTTGGATGAATCGACATTCGAAAAAATTGCCGAAGCAACATCGAGCAAGCAAGCTTGGGATACACTTGCCACCATTTTCAAAGGAGTTGATCGTGTGAAGCGGGTCCGTCTTCAAACATTACGAGCGGAGTTCGAAGCGACACGAATGAAGGAAGGTGAGAGTATCTCGGATTACTTCTCACGCTTAATTCTCATTATTAACAATTTGAAAAGAAATGGTGAAAAAATAGAGGATATTCGAGTTATTGAGAAAGCACTTCGATCGCTCACAACCAAGTTCGAGCATGTGGTTGTGGCAATCGAAGAATCGAAAGATTTGGAAAAATTATCTATTGAAGAGTTGATGGGGTCGTTGCAAGTACATGAGCAGCGAATGCAGAAAAATGCGGGTTCAACAATAGAGCATGCCTTAGAGTCCAAGCTGACTCTGCAAGAACCCAAGAATGGCCAAGCACAACGAGGCGGTTATCGTGCAAGAGGTAGAGGACGTGGATACCATCCAATCTATCCGCAAAAGCAACAAAACTTCAGTAGCTTCCGTGGAAGAGGATACGGTGGAGGCCGATTCACGCGTGGTCGTGGAAATGCAAAAAATATTCAATGCCATAACTGTAAAAAATTCGGCCACTATGCCTCTGATTGTTGGAGCAAGGTGAATCATGATGAACGATCCAACTATGCCGAAGCGTCACGCCATGAAGAAGAAGGTACGACACTCCTCCTCGCACAAGAAAAAGCATCTGAACACCCCGATGTATGGTATCTTGACACGGGTGCGAGCAACCACATGAGTGGTAACAAAGAACTTTTTGAAGAACTTACTGAAGAAGTTCGTGGCGACGTGACCTTCGGCGACTCATCAAAGGTACCAGTGATTGGCAAAGGTAAAATCAAAATCTATCTGAAGAATGGTGAGTCGAATTACATTTCCAATGTGTATTACGTACCAAGTATGAAAAACAACATCATAAGTCTCGGCCAACTCCTTGAAAAGGGGTATGTTATACACTTAGAGAATTCTTCTTTGTCAGTAAGAGATGCTCACAGGAGGTTGATTGCTCAAGTCCAAATGGCGAAGAATCGCATGTTTCCACTGCACATCAAAACAAAGGCCGAGGAGTGCCTATTTGGGCTCATGAAGAATGATTCGTGGAGATGGCATCTGCGTTTTGGGCATCTCCATTTTAGCGGGCTTAAACTTCTATCCTCCTCAAGAATGGTGCGTGGTTTGCCGATGATTGAATCAACAAATCATGTGTGTGAGGCATGCACACTCGGCAAACAACAAAGGAACTCCTTCCCAAGTGGAGTGTCCAGAAGAGCAACAGAACCACTTCAGTTGGTTCACACCGACATCTGCGGACCACTTGAAACACCCTCACTTGGAGGTAATAGGTACTTCATTACCCTTATTGATGATTTCAGTAGAAGACTCTGGGTGTATTGCATCAAGGAGAAATCTTCCGCCTTTTCTATCTTTAAAATTTTCAAAGCTCGTGTTGAAGCTGAGAGTGGTCACAAAATCAAAGTGCTGAGATCTGATAGAGGTGGAGAATACACCTCAAATGCATTTCAAGAATTTTGCAGGGAGCATGGCATCAAGCAGCAATACACTGCTGCTTACACCCCACAGCAGAACGGCATTGCAGAAAGGAAGAACCGTACCATCCTCGACATGACGAGGACCATGCTGAAGGAGAAAGGGCTGCCAAAGAGTTTTTGGGCAGAGGCTGTGGCGTGTACTGCCTACTTGCTCAATCGGTGTCCAACGAAGAGTGTCAAGAACTTTACACCACAAGAGGCGTGGAGCGGCTACAAACCGAGCGTGGCGCACTTAAGAATCTTCGGGTGTGTCGCCTATGCTCAAGTTCCAGAAGCAAGAAGAAGGAAGTTGGATGATCGTGGCGAGAAATGCATTTTCATCGGCTATTGTGAAGCCTCTAAAGCCTACAAGCTTTACAATCCACTAACCAATAAATTAGTGGTTAGTAGAGATGTGGTCTTTAGTGAGGAAGAAGCGTGGAAATGGGATAATGAAGAACCAAACAAGGATGTTGTAGTCGAAACTGAAGATTTTGAAGAAAGACATGATCATCAGGAGCAGACGCCCACAACACCTTCCTCGGGTGCATCATCAGTTGGAAGAAGTCCAGGAGTACATTTCCTCACTCCTCAAAGCACTCCATCAAATCAAAATTTGGCCAGCTCATCCTCGCCTATGGCTCCTATGAAGATGAAAAATTTGAGTGACATTTATGAGCAGACTGAAGAGGTAAATCTTTTTTGCTTGTATGCAGATCATGAGCCTTTGACCTTTCAGGAAGCCATGAGGGAAGAAAGCTGGAGAATGGCTATGGAAGAAGAAATTCGTGCCATAGAGAGAAATGACACGTGGGAGTTGACTACACTCCCAAAAAGACAGAAGAGCATTAGTGTCAAATGGGTGTACAAAATAAAGAGAAATGTTGATGGCGAGATCGATCGATACAAGGCAAGGCTTGTAGCAAAGGGGTACAAACAGAAATACGGGGTGGACTACGAAGAAGTCTTTGCTCCTGTTGCTCGCCTTGACACTGTAAGAATGATTATATCCCTTGCTGTCCATCACAGTTGGATGATCTACCAACTGGATGTGAAGTCTGCGTTCTTAAATGGATTTTTGGAAGAAGAGGTCTATGTTGACCAGCCTGAAGGCTTTGTCATGCAAGGGGAGGAAGACAAAGTGTATCGATTAAATAAAGCACTTTATGGGTTGAAGCAGACTCCTCGCGCATGGAATGCACGCATTGACAGTTATCTCCGAGAGAATGGCTTCGCCCAATGTCCATATGAGCATGCGGTTTACATCAAGCAGAATGATCGTGGCGATATTCTTATTGCATGCTTGTATGTTGATGATTTGTTGTTTACAGGGAATTGTCGACCAATGTTCGATGATTTCAAGGAGGCCATGTTCAAAGAGTTCGAGATGACCGATGGGGGTCCCATGTCCTTCTTTCTGGGCATAGAAGTGAAGCAACAACATGGCGGCATTTATATATCTCAGAAGAGATATGCCAAGGAGTTGCTTGAAAAATTCAAGATGGCCGATTGTAATGCTGTAAACACACCGGTTGCAACGAGCTTGAAACTGACAAAAGATGGAGAAGGAAGAAGCGTTGACTCGACTCTGTTCAAGAGTCTGATTGGAAGCCTGAGATATCTCACAATCACAAGGCCAGATATTGTCTATTGTGTTGGACTTCTAAGCAGGTATATGGAGACACCGAAGGAGTCACACTGGCTAGCTGCAAAACGTATCCTCAGGTACATTAAAGGAACAATAGATTTTGGTCTCTTTTATCCATACAACGAAGAAGCAGAGCTGTATGGATACTCAGACAGTGATTGGGGAGGTGACCAAGATGAAAGAAAAAGCACTACTGGGTACGTATTTTTTCTTGGATCGACTGCTTTTACATGGAATTCAAGAAAGCAAAGTGTGGTTGCTTTATCCACATGTGAAGCAGAGTATGTGGCAGCATCCTCTACTGTTTGTGAGGGAATATGGCTGAGAAATTTTTTGAAGGAAATGAAGCATCCACAGGATGGATCTACGGTGATATATGTGGATAACAAGTCGGCTATTGAACTAGCCAAAAATCCGGTGCAGCATGGGAGAAGCAAACACATTGATACTCGTTTTCATTTCCTCAGGGATCATGTGAAACAAAAAACTATTAAATTGGAATATTGCCATACTACGGAACAGGTGGCAGATATTTTCACAAAGGCACTACCAACAGATGTATTCAAACGGCTTAGAATGATGCTCGGAATGAAGTCAGTTTTGGTTTGAAGGGGAGTGTTGGAAATTGCAAACCAAAATTAAAAGCTGTCCGTTGAGTTCCGGATCTTCCCCATGCAACCCCTATTTTCTATGTGCCTCTTCATTTATCCATGCATTTGTTTAATTCCAAGAAAGCATTAATTATTGCCTTGTTTTTTGTTCCTTTTATTAAATGCATGGGCTGTCCATTTTTAGTGTATTTTTCATACCCTATAAATATGGGTGCATATGTAATCCGTTGGAAGAGTTGTGTGCAATACAAAAAGGTTGCTTCTTTGTGTGAAGTTTTTCTCCTCCGCTTCTTTTTTTCTCCCGTGAATTATTTGTCTCGGCTTTGTAAAGCCATCTCCTACCAACATATGCTAGTCGTTTCTTCTAGTGAAATTTCAGGTGCTACACAGTCTGCTGTGATTCAAACACAAGAAACAATGGATTATTTTAATGGAGATTTAATGGAGGTATTTAGCTCATTTGAAAATATGCTAAAATAGTGTTGTGATAAAAAGAATTCCTTTGATATAGTGAAAGAAAAATTGAGATGAAACTAATGACATTATTGAGGGACTTCATTATCTCTAACAAAGATTTAATATATTTTCTGAAAGGATTACTACCCTCAGAGCATTTAGAGAAGAAAATTGGAAGATCATGTGGAAATTTAGGGACAATTTTGATATTCCATATAATATTCTTCACGTATCATATGCTCATGCCAATCTTTTACAAACAAAATCGCATGAGATAATTGAAAAAGTTAATCAAGGTTTGGAGGTTCAGGTTGACATGTATATTGATAATTTCATGACCAGGGTGTATTATGAGTCTTTTGAAGAATGATCATTTTCTCCAAATGCATTCCAAGTATTTGTATTTGTATTCGTATCTATTGAAGAATATTGCTCTAGCTAGATTGGATCCAATGAAGAGGAAGTTAGATGGTTGAAAGGGATACCAATTTCACCTCCTATTAAACAAAAGAATGTTGATCATCTGCAAGAACCCTCATCAACTTAAGAGCCTTTTTAATAATTCCCACATGATATATCTTCTTCTACCCAAAACTACTTATATCTTAACATCCCTCAGTCCTTATGAGTTACATCCTTAACTGCAATACCAAAATGCCCAAAGCCATGTCCAAAACCATACTCATCAACTCCATGATTGTAAGTGAGTTCAATAACAGATTGGGGGTCCTCCGGCAAATATCCTAGAAAAGCATTTGTGTATCTCTCCTTCTGTATATCACATTTTCACAACAGCTTTGTCCCGAGGCATTCCGTGTGGAATTTTATGGTTCTGTCCAAATCCCCAACAAGATGAAGTGCCATAATTATTGTGCAGCCCTCTGCTAATGACTTCAATCAAACAACCGATTTTTTGTTTTTGCAGTTATGTTTTGAAATCCTTGTCTTCCATCTATATGAATAGCTTCCTCTGTTTAAGCTTTCCCTTCGGATTTGGTGAAGTTTCTGTTTCAGAAGATATAAAAGATGAAAATAGAGTTTTCTTGGCTATTTTGTTCTTGGAGTTGTTTGAAAGTTGTTGATTCTATAACAAGGTCTTGATAATGCAAGCTAATCTGTTGGAAATGACAGGAAATTGATTCCTTTGTCAATATGAATGCCCCTTGTTTCCAGGGTCACTTCATATTTATGTTGCTTTCATGTTTTTTTTTTTTTTGCATTGGGTAATTCTTTGACTGCTCACCTGAACTTCCTCTTCTTCTTTCTCTGAATCTGAATGCTGCAGGGGCCTGTGAGATATGGCTCAGGGAAATAAAGCTACTGTATGGCGTGTGATGACATAATGAAGGTACTTTCGTCTTTCGAGTAGAGTGATATATGTTTTTTTTTAAATTTTATGTTTGCAATGAAGAGAAGTCATGGTATTGTGGTGTGTTGGACAGATTATCAAAATTAAGCAGTGTTATTGATGGCAAACCCATTCCATTTATTTTTTATTTTTGGATCTAGAATTTAATTGCGATGGTAATGGGTACCATTAAGCGGTATCTAAACCCTAATCTGTTTAATTTTCCAAAGTCCAAATCTGTTTATATCCCATTTATTTTTTAAACTCATTATCTTAATTCTACTCTTATATTTTGAAATAATTGTTTAACTATCCCAATCTATTTAAATCTCTATTTATAATTTTTAAATTCATAAATGGGTTCAGGTTTGAGAAACATAAATGGGTTCGGGTTTTGAAAAATAAATGGCTTAAATATCGAAATGCTAAACAAACATCCGTACTTTTACATCAATCTAAACATGTTCTTATCTTACATCAATCTAAAAAGTGATAAATATTATAATATACTCACTGATGAGTGCTCATGTATATTTATTTGGTTTCCATGATTGTTTCTTCACCACCTGTTAAGTTCTTATTAAACCATGGTTGATTACAAAATATACTTTTCATTTATTCTTTTATTGTCTTAGTCTACTGGACCTCGAAGGGAACCAACCCCCCCCCCCCCCAAAAAAAAATACATTTTTTTTATGAACAAACAATACATAACATTCAATTAATGGTCTACAATAAATTTATTTATGTTATAGTTAAATTAGTTAATGAAAAAAAAATATTGAGCGACAAATATGCTAGTAATTAGTTAATGCCTATCCAAGCATGGTTTAAACCAGTATTACTTTTCCCCCCTATATAATTCTTATTTATGATAAAATTGGTTCTTTCAATATGTTTGTTTCCTAAATATTGGATGAAATGTTGATCTAAAAAACCAAAATCATTAGTTTGTTTTTAGTTGTTAGATGATGCTCAAGAAATGTATGTGAGTTTTATGAAGAAAATGTAAAATGAGTTTTATACTAGTTATTTGTATCTTTAATCTTTTGAGCCAATTTAATGTCATATAGAAAGTTAGAAGTTTTGAATAAGGTTGAGCAATGAAGTAATAAGAAAATTGAGCATTTGAAGAAAAATCTCAATGATTATTTGTACCATGATATTTCCATTCTTTTTGAAAAAATTCCAGAAGATGACCTCAAAATAGTCAATACACCACCATAGTTACATTGAAATGCCTAAGATTTGTGAATTCTACTCTATTGAAACCACAATCATAGTTGTTGTGAATTGAAGCCGTTTTTATATCAATGAATCCATAGTTCATATGATGAAAATAAATCGAGGGTGACTGTTTTTGAAGACCAAGAATTTCGAGATCTATCATTCTGAAGATATGTTGAAAACAACTAAATAGGATTTAGCATGCCATGGTGGATATTATAGGATCTACATTGGGATGCAGGGCATTCTATTGCAATATTGTTCGTTTTGAGTCACTCCCTCACAACTTTGTTTCTCAGCAAGGTCCACTGCTCACCCCTCTGAAAAGGTCTTGTAATGGGGAGGGGATCACATTAGACTTGTATTCCATGTCGTGCACTTCCATGCCCCAATGTGGGACACGGGTGCAGTACCACGATGTAGCCTTACTGGCCACATTGCAACATCGGGTGCTACGAAGCAACCTTACTGGCCAAGCCGTAGTACCCCATGTTGTTACCGGGCGCGCGACGTAACCTCGAAAAACGGTAATTTAAAATTTTTCATAGGCGACCGACGTGACTACGTCGTCGCCGACGAAGCGCTGCCCGATTACTACTTGAGGATCTCCACGTGAATAATTTAAGCACAAAATTAAACTGAAGAAATACCTCTTTCGATCCGATGTTGTGCTTGACATCTGCTCGTCACAGACGATCGTTGCTCGAAGGATCTGAAGTTGAATCCCTCTAAATCGTCACCACATGCTTCGAAAGCATGAGAGAGCATCGATTGTCAATATTCGGGTGCTAGCGTGGAGTTCTGACGACGCCTTCGACGTCCCGACGATCACCGATACTCTGTTCCATCGATCCGTGAAGGGGAACTGTGATCGAGCGCTTGGAACGAGAGCGTCTCTCTCTCAGAATCGAGATTGAGAGGAGAGAGAGAGGCTCTCACCATTTGAGCAGTGAATAATACATGTCATGAGAGCCATCTCCTCCTTTTATAGTGAATCAATAAATACCCGAAATTGACTCTTCAATACCCAAATATTTATTTCTCGCTAAATAAATCATAAATTACATGTTATAACCAACTAAGTGGGTCATAAACATTATTTATATTTTTATCACTTTCTTGTAATATAATAAATATATTACATGATAAAAGCGAGCCATTAACTCGACTCGTCGTTCATGCAAATATTAAACGAACTTTGAATATTAAAATGATATTCGTTCGTATAATATTTTTCTCGTACTTTAATACTTGTAAATACTTTAAATAGATAAATTCAATACTAATGATGCACCCAAAACAAGCTACATTGCTATGAATTCATTGTCATAATTTTTGTCTTGCATCAAAGTACGTGATCAAATACCATTATACGTGTTCGCAAATAGAAACCACCAATGACACCTAAAACATGTGGTGTTTCTATTGGCGGCTCAATTCTCATGATCTTAGGTACTTGAGATCACAAGTGCGAATTTCACGAGAAGTCTTAATGCTTATGAACCTCCAACACCTGATAGTCAGACATCATCTGTGTCCAGTCAGAATGATGTATCTAGACCATATGACATTTGTTTAAGATTAATATCATAGTATCTCGAGGTTCTCATTATAGTTTGAGAACTGTTATAATTTTTTGATATGACAAATAATCTCTGCACGTTATCCTATAAATAGTGGACGTAGAAATATCAACATTATTATGGTAAGTAAACACCATGCATAACTCATTGTATACGTGATATGATAATCGAAAAGTACCATTTAGTTGGGTCTAGGGCACCCACTATTAAAACACTCCAACTTGCACTAGGACCAACTTGCTAACTATCATTGTTAGCTCTCGTATGATAAATCATGTTTATGTTGAGTTATGACTTTCATCTTGGGTCTGCCACGTCTTTGCTGCATGACTATTCTGCTATATGCGACGTCACCTTTCAGAGTAAAACTCCTCAAGAGATGATATCCCTGAGTATATTCTATTTGTCAACTGTCAAAACTTGATATATTGGCTAGCAGAATTATCACAATTTATATTATGATAAAAATTTACTTACTAAGTGTGATTCCAAGAACTGGAACAAATCGTTGCGTATTTTATATTGCTTCTTTAACTTCCTTAGAAGCCACAACACACTCAGTGTTTGTAGACATTACTACCACTACTTTGAATGAGCATGTTTTGCTCATTATCTTAGTCTAACTGTGATATTAGATCATATTGATCTATATAAAGACTAGTTTGTGTCCCCTTATAACCAGTAATCCTTTCTCTCCACATACCAGATACATATCTTTTGTACTTGCTCAAGTACAAATGGATAGTTCTGACTGCTTCACATGTAGTTCTCCCGGATACAATTGATATTTGTCTACCACAAAGTTTATGTTGGCAATATTATTTCTTGTACATATCATGACACACATGATTTATCCAGTGCATTAAGCGTATGAGATTCAACCCACCACATCAATCCTCTCTCATGTCCCGTACATGTCATCTTGGAGAGATTTATGTCATGTGACATTGATAACAATTCTCTATTGAATTGTTTCAATTTGTAATTTTCAATACCTTGTCAGTATATGTACTATTGTCTAGGTCTAAGCAAATGTTAGATCTACCTCAGTAGATCTAATTTCCTAGAACTTAGGTTGATACTTTAAGTCAATCTATGGAGAGTTAATTTCATTCTAGTTTTAACCAACTCCAAGACCAATAGTTGTTTTCCATATGTTATCAAACATATTTTTCTTGGAAAACTGTGGCGCTCCCACTAACTCATCGTAGACACATGGTAAAAAATTATTTTAATATGAATATTCTATGATCTTGTTGATTACTTTAATCCCAAACTGGATTTCAGTAACTTGCACCCTTTATTGGCATTCTATGGTGTCACTAACTCTTTCTGGTTGCGTCGTATATACACCTTTCACGATTGGTGGTCTTAACATCCAATGCTCAATAAAATGACCATAGAAAGTTGCTATAATTCTAATGGATTAAAGACAACAACTTGATGTTACTAATCAAGTATTATTGGTACCACGCTTGTACCATCCATATATAGTTTCACTTGAATACCCACCGCAGTATTCAAAATAATAAGCCCCTATACTTTGATACATGGAATTCATTATTGAATTTTAATTGATCTTGTAAATTTTAGCTAATTGTCAGTTACTGCTTCCTTGCAGGATTTATTATTCTCAATGAGTAATGTATCACCGGCCGTGGTGAATACAAAACAATTACAATGGTTTCATTCTTCCTACGCAGTATGTCTCTCTAGAACATTTCTTTCCACAAGTTCTTGTGGAACTTGTTCCTATGTCCACTATTTATGCATCTCTGGCATTGACTAAACCGAAATCAATCTTGCTCCCACTATCTCAAATAGAGATGTGTACCCTTTCATTGAAATATAGTCTATTACTCGACTATAACTTTTCTATGTTTGTGATTTTTGTAATATCCTTCGAAAACTTTAGAATAATTACTTTGGATGCACATTGTGTTTCTCTTGATGCGCTACTACAAAACCCGTGTTTAACAACGCTGATATTTATCAGTGCTAGGAAAAAACACTGATAAATGACATATTTATCAGCGCTAAGGAAAACACTGATAAAGGTTCGAATAATTAAAATGAAATAATGAAATAAATAAAAAATAAAAAATGAGTATTAAAAAATATTACAGATTTTATTAATTAAATAATTATTGATAAAAATGAATAAATTGATTATACATTATTAAATATTAAACATTTTATTAATTAGATAATTATGATAATTAATGTTATTAAATTGTATATATTAAATATATAAATATATATTAATGTATATAAATATGATTTATATATTAACGAACCATCGCTGACGGGACGTTACTCTCTGGGACACTTTGCCATCTCGACCGGCAACGACTCCTTCCCCGGCCGGGGAGTTGCCTTCGGGTACTACCCCTTCGTGGGGGAGGGGGGTTTCTCTGTGTGGAGGGTTCGAAAAGGTCGGACTGGGGAATTCCCTTTCAAAAAAGAAGGAAAAAAAGATCAAATTTGTGTTATATTGATTTCACATATATGTAATTAATGTATTTTTATATACAATGCATGCACATAAAACTTTTCAATTTTTTCAATATTATTAGTGTACTTAATTCTTAATTTATTCAATTTCACACATTTTTAACATATATGCATGCACTTAAAATTAGATATTCATTAATAATGTTAAAAATATATTTGTAAAAAAATATTTATAAATAAATATATTTATAAATGTACATTTACTATATTTATACAATTATATAATTATAATTATAAATAAATAAATATTTTTTAAAAGTATTTATATAATTATAAATAAATAATTATATATATTTAAATAATTATTAAATTTATAATAAATTTACTTAAATAATGAATATATATTTATCAGTGTTTTTTTCGCGCTGATAAAGATTGATTTTATCAGTGCTTAAGTAATAATTGCTGATAAAAGGACTCTTTATCAACGCTTATTTGTAAATGCTGATAAAAGTGTCCCGATTTAATTAAAAAACCCTAACCATTTGCGAACCCGTCGCGATATCAGAAGCTTTCCGTGAAAACCACCCGCTGTCGGTGCTCCTCCTCGGTGAATCGAACCTCGAATCACACCACTTGACTGCCTCTCGAACATCTCGTTCGACATTCGATGTTCGATTGAAGTTAGGGTTTCAAATAGGGTTTCAGATTTTCTTCAACCTAGCGAGGTAGGCCTTCCGATTTTCTTTGTGTATTTTTGGTTTTGTTTTTGATTTCTTCTTTGACAATATCGTTATTTGTGGTTTGATGATTGTATACAAGCGAGGTAGGCCTTTCGATTTTCTCAGTTTTCAATTTTGATTCAACTCTTGATCGCTCATGAAGAGTTTATTGTTTATGGACTCGATGACAACACATGAAGTCGTATGAAGTTTAGTTGGTTTCTTTATTTTGTTTACATTTCCCAAATTGATCGCCCAAAGCTATCATACATATTTTTCATTCTTTATTTTATCAACGGTATTCCATACATGTGAAATTTTAGAAATTGAAACTGGGGCTTTTGTGTCTGAGGGAGTTGAAGGTAGGTTAAGGGATTTCTTTTATATTATACTGAGTCATATCTTCTTTTTTCTACTTATTTGGATTGGTGTGAGAATTCAATGTATGGATGTATCATGACAATTTTTATTTAAATTTTCTTTCTACTAGTTTTATTTATTTTTTGGGTCAAATCATTCCCACTATGTTGTTTTTCATGCCCTGATGCTTGTTGTCAGCCTGAGAGGGATCGAGAATGTCCCTTGGACACTATCATGGGCCAACTCGGGTGTTTGATATATGGTTGTCCTGGGTTTGTTTTGGAAACTATATCTATTGTTAAATGTGTTGTATCTTTTCTCAATAATCCAACTTCTTATGTCTCTACACTTTTAAAAAAATCTATTTTATTTTTCTCCCTCTTTAGATTAATCCAACAATATTTATAAATCCTTTTAATAATAATATATGAAATATTATACCTTGATGCTATATACTATTTTCTAACTACATTATAATTTGTCATCATCATCCTACCCGCCCCCCTCAATAATTTATAAAAAAATATTATTTTGAGATTACCCTTTTCTAGTTATACAACTTTTTTTAGACCTATATACCACTATAAGACATTATAATTTCTTGCTCGAAAATGTAGATTTTTAATAATTTCTCCCCCTTTTTGAGTATTTATTTAACTAATAACAAGCGGATTTCCATGAAATCACTTTGATACCTAGCTATATGACATGTAGAAAAAGAGTATGCCAAACCTCTTTACTATAAAAAATGTTGGCATATAAAGAATCTCCCACACTCCATGATATAGATTGACATTCCATCCACAACATTTGAAAATTTTATTCAATTTTCAATGGGTGTCAACATGGGTTTTCAATCTTCCTTTTGAAATTTATAAAACACTTCCCTCACATACATGGATTGGGAAATAAATATCTCATGAATTTCATGAGTCACCTATAAATTAAGGAAAATGTCAACTCACGAGTCATCAACATTTAAACATTGGTCATTGTTAATGTAGAAAATTATTATCATCGTTCATCTCTTGGACCTCTAAATATTATGTCATCCACATTGATAAACACTTTCAATTTATCTATAAAATTATTTTTTATTTAATGATTATGATCAATTCCTTATTTTTTAAATTAAATTTTCTTTAATAATCCATTTAACCTTCAATACCAAACTCTTAGTTGTTTCAATTCATACATCACCTTTGTCAATTTACAAACATTATTCTCATATTAAAGAATGAGAAAACTATCTGTTTGTTTGATGTAAACTTCCTATTCGTGTAATCCATTAGTAAATGCTAGTTTTACATCTAGTTGGAGTATCTTGAATTTCCTTGGGATGAGTCGGTGTGGTTATATGACATCCCAAGAGTCTTGAGATGTTTTTAAATATTGGTATACCATTAATTTTAAATATAATAATTCCTTAAGTTGTGACATCAGTTGTTCCAATAAATTTTTATATCTTCTAGTTGATTGAATGAGAGTTTATTATTCTTGTTGATCATATTTGAGTTTCTTATTACTCCTTAATTGCCTATATTATATTTTCATTTGTTTAGGGGATTTAAGAAAGATTTGATGTGTAATAATTCTTTTATTAAATTCAATTACCCATTTTCTTCAACACACTGAAATTCTTTGAAACGATCAAATGTTGAGTTTCTCTTATTATAATTGTCTTATAACTTTCACTTTTGATAATGAATATCTTATGTGTATTTATTTATATATTGTATAAAATTAATCTTTTATGAACCCAATAGGATGGATATGAATCGAAAATGGATGCATGCTAATCGTTTGACAAACGAATATGAAGATGAAGTTAAAGAGTTCATCAAGTTTGCAAGAGAGAATGCAGACGACCCTTGTAAAATCTTCTGTCCGTGTTTACGTTGTTATGCAAGACAAATTAGTCCAGAAGAGTTGGAAGAACATTTGATTTGTCACGGAATAGATCAAAACTATAAATGTTAGACTAAACACGGGAAAAAAACTGAATGTGGACATCGATTGGGATGATACTATGGTTTATGAATCATTTAATATGAATACCTTTGTAAAAGATGATGGAGTTCACATGGAAGAAATGACAATGAAAATTAAATATGGCCTTTATGATTGTCTAAAGTTGTTTGGGGAGTTAAATAGTTGTGCTAAGAAACCATTGAATATTGGTTGTACTAAATACAGAACACTGTCAGCTATATTGAAGTTATATAATTTGAAAGATGACAACGAATGGAGTGACACCAGCTTTACAGAACTACTTGGTCTTATGAAAGTTATGCTACCAGAAGAAAATGAACTACCATGCCGAACATATGACGCTAAACGAATGTTACGTTCAATGGGTATGATCTCTAAAAAAATACATGCTTGTGCAAATGATTGCATATTGTTTCGCAAAGACCATGAATCACTTATAAAATGCCTTAAAGTGTGGCGCAGATCGATACAAGAAAAATGAATCAAGTCATTTGAAATTTCAATGGTACTTTCCTATCATCTCACAGTTTAGAAGACTGTATGGATGTCAGGAATCCGCAAGACAATTAATATGACATGCAGATACAAGAATTAAATATGAGAACCTACGTCATCCAGCATATTCTCATAAGTGGGAGAAAATTGATTACGAGTTTCCTGAATTTGGAGATGAGTCGAGAAACTTTTGTCTTGCGTTATCTATAGATGTAATAAATCCTTTTGGTGTACATAGTAGTACTCACAGCACATGACCCATCATGTTGGTAAATTATAACTTGCCGTCATGGTTATGCATGAAGCGCAAATACATTATGTTGTCTCTCCTTATATATGGACCAAAGAAACCCAGTAATGATATTGATGTCTATTTGACTCCATTGATCGAATATTTGAAATTGATGTGGGATACAAGTGTTACAATGTATGATGCTCATAGAAGTGAAAAATTCACATTGAGAGACATGTTTTACGGAATGATAAATGACTTTCCCGCTTATGGAAATTTATCAGGCTACAACATTAAAGGAATGTTGGAGTGTCTCATCTGTGAAAAACACACACACTCAGTTCGGTTGAAACAATCCTCGAAGACTATGTTTTTAGGACTAGAAATTTTTACCTTGACAACATAAATACCGATCCTGGACGACAACATTTGATGAGAATATCGAACAAGGTACAACACTGTCTCCAGCAACGGGTGGTCAACTGTACAAAAAAGTAAAAAAGATTAACACTATTTTCGGTAAACAATTTTCGAAAAGCCTTACAAAATCAGGTTGGAAGAAGAGAACAATTTTATTTGAATTATCATATTGGAATTGTTTGTATGTTAGAGATTTTTTTTGATGCCATGCATGTAGAAAAAACGTATTTGATAATGCTATTGGCACGTTACTAAATGTTTCTAAAAAAATGAAAGATGACATCAAGGCTAGGTTAGACATGATTAAAATGGGGATAAAGGAAGAGTTGGCACCGATGATGGGTAAAAGGTGGACTTTTCTTCCTCCAACAGCTTACACTCTATCCAGACAGAAAAAATTGCAATTTTTCCTTTTCCTTACTAGTGTAAAAGTTCCACATGAGTATTCATCAAATATCAAGAATGTCATGTCAATGACTAATTTGAAGTTACAAGGAATAAAATCACACGACTGCCATGTTTTGATGCAAGATTTAATGCTTGTTGATTTCAGTTGCATTCTGACTCAAAATGTACAACATACATTAACCAGACTCTGCTTTTTTTTTTCGATGCCATATGCAGTAAATTTGTAGACCTGGTGAAGTTGCTCATCATGAATAAGGAGACTACAATCATATTATGTAAATTAGAGATGTTCTTCCCACCACCATTCTTTGATATAATGGTCCACCTGATGGTTCACTTGGTCAGAGAGGTTTATCTATGTGGTCATGTCCATTACAGATAGATGTACCTCATTGAACTGTATATGAAGATTTTGAAAGAGTATGTTAAGAATCGAAGTCTTCCAGAAGGTTGTATTGCAGAACAATATATTGTTGAAGAAGCTATTGAATTTTGTACCGATTATCTATCAGATGTTGAAAGCATCAGTCTCTTAAAGTCTTGTCACAATGAATGCTTTATGGGCGAAGGGATTTTTGGAAGAGATGTTGTTACAATTACATTGACAGAGCGGGAGCAAGCACATCTTTACATATTACATAATAGTGAAGATGTTGATCCATACATTGAATCCCACAAAAAAGTTCTTAGAGATTTGAATCCATCAAGGGCTGAAAGATGGATATCAAATACACACAATCAACGATTTATAAGATGGTTCAGAGATCAAATTTATAAGGAGTTATCTGAAAATCCGAATTCAATTGCCGAATGACTTCAATGGCTAGCCAGAGGACCGTATGCAAATGGTATATCTTACACTGGTTTTGTAATCAATGGTTATACGTTCCATACAAAAGAATACGATGACTTCAGTACGATGAAAAACAGTGGTGTTACGCTTGTGGCTGAAGCGATGCACATATCTGGTTCCAAGGATAGAAATCCAATTTATGCAAATATATCATATTTTGGCATTATCAAACAGATATACGAGTTAGATTATACAACATTTCAAGTGCCGCTTTTCTATTGCAAATGGGTTGATAATATCAATGGAGTGAAAGTTGATGAAATGGGCTTTATGAAGGTGAATTTTAGTGTCGAAGGGGAATAAGACGAGTCGTTTATAATGACATCACAAGCAGTGCAAATATTTTATGTCTCTGGTCCAACAAACAAGAATTGGTCAATTGTCCTGCTGGTGACTAAAACAAATGTTGAGTCAGATGAAAATTCAATCGAGGATGACCCTTTCATTGAGACATCACAATCATTTAATGTCGGTTCCAATGTAGACAATGTCTTGTACATTAGAGGGGACCGCAAAGAGGGGATTTAGATTCATGATAGAGGAACCAAATCCTTGAAACTTTTAAAAAAATAAATAGGGTTCAATGAGAAGGTAAAAGTGTTTTTTAATATATTATATTGTTTCCTCATAATATTATATGTTCTCTACTATATTAACATAATCTAAATTAAATGTTTGACTACTCATGCATACAATGTCTTTTGCACATGATGGAAGAACAAACTCTAATGAAGTAAACCCTTTGGAAAGATGCAAATGTAATGTTACGATATACTTTCTCTATTTTACCAAAAAATTATATAATGAAATGTTGATTTAATTTTCATTATTCCTTTCAGAGTTCATTTATTTTAGAAAATTTCTGTCCATATGTCATGCCTTTGCAGGAAGATCAACAACGTTGTCTCTGCTCAATAACATAGGTAATCTGGATGTTTTCACAATAAAATCATTGTCCATAGAATTAACATATATTTTTTCATATTTATGATTAATTTATTTCTTTTTAGTATTACTCAAATAATAATTATTTTCTTATACAGGTGAATTATTTTGTTCGAGTTGGGGTGTTGTGTCCAACTTTCATGCTTCTTCTTCCTCAAAACTTTTTCACCCCTAAAGTGTTGCATTTATCACTTTCTTTTAAGTTCTCTCCACTATCTTTGCAGGAATAACAACGACGTGACCTCTGCTCAATTACATAGGTAATCTTGACGTTTGCATAGTAAAATTATTATCCATATAATTAATGTATTGTTTCATATTTATGTTTAATTTATTTCTTTTTAGTATTATATTATATAATAGTTGTTTTCTTATATAGTTGGATTCTTTTGTTCGAGTTGGGGTGCTCTGTCCAACTTTCACGCTTCTTCTTCCTTTAAACATTTTCACCCCTACAGTGGTGCATTTATCACTCTCTTTCAATTTACCTCCACTGCCTTTGTAGGAAGAGCAACAATGCTGTCTCTGCTCAATTATAGAGATAATCTTGATGTTTGCACTGTAAAATCATTATCCATAGGATTAATGTATTGTTTCATATTTATGTTTAATTTATTTCTTTTTAGTATTACTCACATAATAACTGTTTCCTTATACAGGTGGATTCTTTTGTTTGAGTTGGAGTGCTCTGTCTAACTTTCATGTTTCTTTTCTCTTAAAACCTTTTCACCCCTACAGTGGTGTATTTATCACTTTCTTTCAAGTTACCTTCACTGCCTTTGCAGGAAGAGCAACGACGCTGCCTCTGCTCAATTATAGAGGTAATCTTGATATTTGCACAGTAAAATCATTATCAATAGAATTAATGTATTGTTTCATATTTATGTATAATTTATTTCTTTTTAGTATTACTCACATAATAATTGTTTTCTTATACAGGTGTATTCTTTTGTTCGAGTTTGGGTGTTTTGTCCATCTTTCATGCATTTTTGCACCAAAACTTCCACAAAATTCTTCTCCCTCAAAACCTTTCACCTCTGCAGTGTTGACATTTATAATTTTTCTTCAAGTTCCCTCCACTGCTCAATCACAGAGATAATCTTGATATTTGCACAATAAAATCATTGTCCATAGAATTAATGTATTATTTCATATTTATGTTTAATTTATTTCTTTTTAATATTACTCATAATTATTGTTTTCCTATACACGTGGATTCTTTTTTTCGAGTTGATGTGGTTTGTTCTAAGCTACTCATGCAGTGTTGGCAATTTGATAAAGAAAGTCAATGGAAATTGTGGGAACATTGACAGTTATGATTGTTTTGAGACTTTTTGATGTTTAGGAATCAGTCACACCTAAATTTGACACATGACATAACCGGTATGAATCAAAGTACTTTTTATTTTAAATTTACATTAATTTTAGTAAAAAAGACAATTGACTCAATGTGTTCGTTATCAATTTAAAATCGACATTTGACTTTAAAAAGTTTCACTCACTGAAAACCAAGCAAACATGCTCAAATTTTCTTGATAATTTAGGACATCGATTCATAAATCATTTGTGACGTGTAGGAATTGGTCTCACGTCAAACCGATACACGATGTGATCCGTATGAGTCAAAGTGCATATTTCAAGTTCAAAATGACATTTTAGTAAAAAAGACAAGTAACGTATTCAAAACCGAGCAAACACATTCAGATTATTTTGATACTTCAGGACAACAATCCATAAATGATTTGGAACGTGTAGGAATTAACTACACCTCAATCTGATGCATGGTGTGACCGGTATGACTCTAAGTGCGTCTTTATTTAAAATTGACATCAATTTTAGTAAAAAAACAAACTGACCTAATCAAAATCGAACAAACACATTCAGATTGTTTTGATACTTTAGGACAACGATCCATAAGTCATTTGTGATGTGTAGGAATCAGACACAAATCAATCCGATGCACGATGTGATCGGTATGACTCTAAGTACGCCTTTTTATTTTAAATTGACATCAATTTTAGTAAAATTAACACTTTTTATTAATTTATTTCTTTATATTATTACTAACACAAGAATTTTTTTCTTATAAAGGTGTGTTCTTTTGCTCGAGCATGATTGGTTTGTTCGACAATAGCATGAGTCGGGTTCAGATTAATGTATTTAATAATTTGTATTTATGTAATTAGATGAACCAGTATTTGAAATGTTTATAATATAGTATTTTTTTCTTGTGTTTATGTTGTAAATTTCATTTAATTTAAATCCTGTATTGGGATTTGTTTTTGTTGATATCTGGTGTGTTTCGGGTACTACAATGTGCTGTTACAACACACTGCAGTATTCCCTTTTATCAGCGCTCATAGAAGTGCTGATAAAAGACCGGAGCTTTTAACCTCACTCATGTATTCATCACTTTTCTAGCACTGATAAAGGCCATTTCCAGCGCTGTTAAATGTCGTTTTTGTGGTAGTGATGTAATCTTGTTTATATCCTAACAAACTCTTTGCATCTAAACACACATTCTAATGACATACTAGATTTATATCATCCTGTAACTCACATGATATCCATTTGTTATGATAGTTGACATGTGGTTATGGGATAACACCGTTATTTGCAAAGCATGTCTCGAAATATAATAGAAGTTTCCACAATGCATATAAGTCTCAACATGAATGCTCTTTTACTCACATCATGACTCTTATATGTATAAGAAAATGTGCGTTTAAGAATTACTCCATCTACATTTTCTTAATCAATGTTTGCATGTTGGAATTTTCATCGATCCTCCTTTTTGACATCATAGATTTGATGTGGATAAGGTAATGTACATTTAAGAAATACTCCACACTATATTTTAATGATCGATGAATGCTTGATCAAGATATTCTTTAGCACACAGCCTGAAGAAACTTATATATTCTGACCATGAATATTACGTACTTCACTATTACATTCCTTAAAACTCTGGAATCTTATGAATTATATGTTTACCACTAGCTTAACCATGTAATAGTTCATGCTCTCTAGGTGAACTAATTTCGAAATCTTTGTGGCTTACTTTTATTTCTAAAGATCTCTTTGTCCAAACTAAATACGTATAAGTGTCGATAATACCTAAGGTCTTTAACTCCAAAGAGTCTAAAACCATACTAGATATATCCTTGACAACTACTCAGTTTTGCTTGATAAATAAATATCTTACCACAACTAGGTATAAAAGTCTCACATTTTATATTCATATGTTATTTCCAATGATTCAAGAATCACTGAACCATTAGTTGAGTATTAAACACCACAAACAATATTTATTCCAAAACTGGAATAATGACTCTGCGTCCAATGGACACATGAGATGAATGTTTTGGTGATACTACAAATGTTCAACTGGAATCAATAAACTTGGCAATATAGAAGTTGTGTACTTCTCATCAGTGACTTAGGAACCACCTTTTCTTAGTCGTTTGGAGAACACACTTTAGTTCTTGTAACATTTCTATACTTACTTGGTTACAGTGTTCAAATACACATATGTGATAGACATATTGTATTGATTACCCAAAAATTATTATAGAAACATTACATACAATTGATGAATATACTTAAAGAAGAAGCGACCACTTTCTTCTTCGATTCAGTTCATTGTATTTAAACTTTTATAGACTTATCTCATCACATGCAAGACAAAAAACCTCTTGTACTATGAATAACCTCTGTTTTTGAAGGACGTTGTGAAGATTCCTTTAATGCCACACTTTCCATTGGCCTTTTCGCCTCGTCTTTCAACTTGTTTACCATAATAACTAAAGATTAAACTTTCTTTAAGTTCTCATTTACTTGGTGATCCTTACCTAAAACACAATGAAGCATTTTCTCCATACAGTTCGTTTTGTAATCTTCAATGAAACATGAGTAAATGAGTGAAAATGATATGAGAAAGGGATTCATTGAAGGATTGTGATCCATCTTTCAATTTACACGAATCAAGTGTGATCGTTATCCCTTCATATCTCGCTTGTCTTTCTCCTTGCAAGCTTCTCAGAGATGTAACGACATGTGAAATCATCCATGTCTTGATGTTGTATCCACAAATCACATCGGATGAAGACAATAACATTATGAAATAATCACCATATGCGTCATATATGGGTCTCTTATAACCACTTTTCTCACCCTTGCTTTCTGAGGTGCCTCAGCAGGTATTAAGGACTCCAACACCTTGAATTTCCTATATCGTAGTACCATACACAAGCGCGTGTACTACTCTTTGGAAATTAATTTTGGATTGGACATTTACTTTGTCCAATAATAATCACAATGTATTTATGGTATTACTCTCCATTTTTCTACAAAAACAAAATCTAGAAGATTAGTGCTTTTATCTTGATTACCGATTAGACATTACCGATTAATTAAATCATTAAATATCTCCTACTATTTTATCACACTCTAGTAGCCCTCACTACTAGAATTGGAATACTCCGTCGCTAGAGTATTCTAGTTATAAATATCCCTGAAACATATTCTCATAGTCTATAATCTATGGCTACGCCACTATTCAGAGAGTTTCATGGTAGATGTTTGACTGACCCACTGCATCAACTCACGACTCATTGATCTGTTGAGTGAAGTCTCAAATTATAAAAATCATAAATATGATTTATTCAATGCTTATCTTCAAAGTTGAGACAAGTTAGTTATGACTGCTTCTTTGTTGTCAACCTCAGTTAAGTCGAATCACCGCTCTCATAATAACTCCCCAGTAGTAGGAGGCACTGTAACATCCCCGACCTGGAAGCCACTAAGTTGGTGCCCTGAGATGAGTCGCCACATGACCTCAAGCGTGTCTCCCTGTACACTAGAGGTTGCTGACTAGTAGAGAGAGTCTAATTAATCATGTGAGTAGAATATGCCCTCTTTATCAGAGTAAGTCACAACAAATAACATATGAAATGAAGAAAATAATAAACAAAAAACCAGAAACATGCATTACTAACCATTTCCCAAACAGGGTACAAACCACAACCAACAAATAAATATGCCATGTCATGCTAACAGTGTCAAGGTGAAGGAACCCAAAATAAAGACAAACAACTGAATTCCCAAAATGGGTCCTGACTCTAAGTTTTGATCTTCATCGATACACATCCCAACCCCAACTCAACTCCCTAGCATATGACCTTTTCCCTAGTCCCGACCTGCAACCATAAATTCTTTTCGGGTACCAAATGGCAGCCCGAGCTGGGTTTGAGTACAACTCAACAAGGCACCACCAACGATGTCTATAAAATATCCTGTCTAAACATATAGTGCATCAAACTATTAAATAAATGACAAGGTAAACCAAAATAAAACTCGGGTGCCATTAGTAAACAATATTATCTTTAACCATTTTAATTACTTAATCCATTTTCAACACGTGTTCCACAGGTTAGGAATTTACATCATTTACACAAAGGCCTAAGCCAGACAATTACTATGCATAAGAGAAATAAATCAAGTTCCCTATCTTATTAGGGATAAACATTTCACAAACAATTATATCACACTTACCTTGGAGCATTGGTGCAAGTAGTCTCATCAAATGAAACTATTAGAGGCATAGAGCCTCATCCCCCTTCCCTAACCCTTGAATTATAGGTTTGGGGTTTAAAGTCTCAGTCTAATCCGACCTATGGGCGTATATCCTAAAGTCCAATACCCCACAACTACCAAGCCATGTGCACATGATTCTTTATCCATTTACCACATATACCATATCACAAACCATACACAAATCAATACAAATAACATTAACATCTCATAATTATTCAACATGTGAATTAACATCAAGCCTTAACCCATTAACACATTTACCAATTACATTGCATAACCCATTTAACACATTTCCCTTTCTCATGTCTTAACCCATTAGCATAATCAACAATTCTCATACCTTGGACGATTCAACATATTCATCAATTATCATACATTAAACCATTTAACACATTCATCAATTCCAAGAATTTACCCATTTCACATGTCCACCATTTCACATACATTAACCCACTTATGCATTTCAAGTACAATTTAGAAGTCATTTAGCATAATCACTTTATTTCAACCAACCCATTTCATATTAAGACAAACAATACCTTATTCCATTATCAAAGTCTAGACACAACTATCAATATTCCCTTTTTAACTCAACTAGCATATTAACATGTTCATCATGGGATCTACTTTATCACAAGTCAACTCAATGCTTAACATTATAATTTCCATATTAGGGAATGTTGGCACACCCCATGGGTGGCCCTAAATCGGTCTAATCAATCTCAATGCATCCCATAAGGTTCATAAGAGGTTCAATTCATCATTTATCCAACCATTTTACCAAAACCATTTAAAGGCATCAAATGCACAATAAGGGAGAACCATTAACAAAACCACACATGCACAAATAAACTTCAAGACTATGGAATATAATTTGTAGACCACCTATCTCGAATCCGTAGAAGAAATCTCACTTAATTTTAGTCTTAGATCTAGATTCAAGCACCCTCTGAATCCCTAACCTAAGATCCACCGGAAAAAGAGGGTTTTGAGGCTTCAAAAGAAGAAGAATGGAACCACAAGCCCTAATCTGGAAAAGAGAAGCAAGAGGAGCATTATACTTACTCGGAGTTTCGATCTACACCCAACGACACTCCAAATGACTTAGAAACAAAGGAGATCGATCCTTGGGGAGATTTGGTCACTTTGGTTCGTCACTAGGGTTGTTGGGAGAATAATGAGGAAGAAAATCGGATGAAAGACTTAAAATCCCAAGGGGGAAAATGGTAAAACCCACTTTTAATGGGGCACATAGTTTGACCACATGGTTTTCCAAACCGTGCGCCAACCGTATGCTAGCCTCTATCAAAGAGGGGTTAAGGTTTCACGATTACCTGGGGATCCCACATGGTTTGGAAAACCGTGCACTAACCGTGTGAAGTGGCTTTTTCCATGTTTGCACTTTTTGACCTTCCCCCCTTGCATGGTTTTCTTAACCGTGCACCCCTTATCCTGGCTAGAACGGTTTGGGTGCACGATTACCTTTAACTATGTGCCAACCATTCAACATGCACATGATGACTTGGTTTCCCTTTTCTTCCATGTCCTGAACCCCCAGAACATCCTCAAGCCTCCCCATACTCCTAGTAAACATTTAATTAATAATCTTTAAGGGATTTAAACTAATATTTAAATAGGAACATACCTCCATGAAGTCCAGGATCCTACAACCTCCCCACATTATAATGGCTCATCCTCGAGCTGCATTCCCAAGCATCAATGAGCTTTTTAAGTAAAGAGATTGGGCCACTAAGCCTGCATATATGACTCTCTCTCCCAAGTTTCTTCCTAAACATTACCATGTTTCCACAAAACTTAAACCAAAGACACCGTTTTTCCCTGCAAGACTTTATCACCACAATCCACAATATGAACCAGATGCTTCTCAAAGGATGCATCAGCCTCAAGCTCAACATCCTCAACATCAATCACATGATATGAGTTAGGGTGATACTATTGAAGCTGTGACACATGAAATACATCATGCATACCAATGTATTGCTGTAGAAGAGCTAATTGGTACACCACTGGTTTGATCCTCTCCACAATATCAAACGACCCCATGTACCTAGGCACCGAATTTCCCTGCTTCCGAATCCGACAGTGACCCAACATTAGTGACACCCGAAGAAACACACGATCACCCTCTCTAAACTCAAGAGGTCAACGACGCTGATCTGCATATGAATTTTTTCTACGCTAATCCATAGCTATACATTTTCAAATCAACTGAACTTATTCTGATGTCTCCTACAAGAGACTCGGTTCCAACAACTCTAATTCCCCAACCTCTATCCAATACAACGAAGATATACATGGTCTACCATAGAGCACCTCATACGGTGCCATGTGAATCGTATCCTGGTAACTATTGTTGTAGAAAAATTCAACAAGCACTAATTTTTTTCCTATGATCCACCAAAATCTAGGACACAAGCCTTCAACATGTCCTCTAGCACCTGAATAGTATGCTTTGACTTCCCGTCTGTATGAGGTAGGAAAGTCGTACTCAAAAACACCTGGGTACCTAGTGTCTTTTGTAATCCTTCCTAGAAGCACGATGTGAAACACATATCACGATCTGAAATTGCAGTCTTTGGTACCCCATGCAACCGTACCATCTCCCGAACATACAACCCACCCAACTGGTCAATGATGAAAGTCTCTCAAATCGGAAATAAATGCACCACCTTAGTTAACTGATCCACAATTACCCAGATCACATCATTCTTCCAAGGCGTCCTTAGAAGACCCACCATGAAATCCATCATTACATCATCCCATTTCTATTTCGGAATGGTAAAAAGGCCGCAACAAACCACCTAGTCACTGATGCTCAACCTTTACCCGATGTCAAGGTATAACATCGCTCTACGAAACCTACAACCTCTTTCTTCACCCCTGGTGAAACTTTTTGGTCAAACCAGGGTGTACTGACTATTTCAATGCATGAAACTCACACATCAACTCTTCTCGCATACATGTAAGCACGACAACATGACAAAAAACATTAACAATCTCATCATCACCAACAGTCCACAGGAAGGTGGCTTACCACATTCAAAACTTTTCCTCAAGGTTAAGCACTCAAGATCCTCGTACTACCTCTCCTTGATTCATCTCAAAAGTGTGGACTTAACTGCCAAGGATGCAAGGGTCATCTTCCCATGTCCATCCTACTCTTCTAGATGCATCTCAGTAAACAGCGTCATTATTTTCCACTCAGAACTGGATTCCTAAACTACCTGGTTTTGAGTCTTCTGACTCAAATCATCTTCAAAACTGTTTCCCTTTCCCGGTGGGTACACCAACTCAAATTTAAAGGATTTTTTGGGCAAAAATCCCTTAAGGTAACATTTTAGCATTTTTGGGTTGGTTGTGTTTGTTGAAAAGGAAGGTTTCCATGGTGAATTGTCGAGTTCCAGAGATGTTTTTGAAAATCCATGTTGATAAAGAACCATGAAAAAGGAATGGAAGATATAGAGGCAGTACAAAAAGAGAAAATACAAGGTGACGCCATTTTCCAGTTTTTGCCAAATTTTTGGGTTCCAAAATTGGGAGTTTGGTGAGCATCATGAAAAATGGATTTCCTTGAAGATCTCATCAAAATATGGGAAATTCATGAGTTTCACGAAGATGGGCTTCTTGATTTTTGATTTCGTGAAGACATAAATAAATTTGATGATGTTCTTCACGATTAAGACGAGTTTCGTGAACAAAAGCATTGAAGAGCATTGCGGAGGAGAAGGGCATTGTGAGTGGAGCTTCACGGTGAAGGCACAAAGGAATTGACAGAACACTCCACGATTACGATGAGCTCTGTGATCCAAAAATTGCTGTGGTGCTTCACGATATAGAGAGAATTTCGGCAGAAATTTCTGAGCTTCACGATTTGAGATGACGTGGCACTGACTATGCGCAAAAGGTTTGAGGGTAGGTGAAATTACCTATAAATAGTCCTCAACCCCCTTGATAGAAGTAGAGATTTTTCCAAGAAAAAATTGTTACTCTAAAATCGTGAGGGAGGTTCACGGAGGCAGTGTGCTTCGCGAAAGTCAAGAGCTTTACAATGACTAATCTAGCTCTGTGGAAGTGTTGTGTTTCGCATTGGATCTGTGAGCTTCATGAAGGAAGTCATTTTTCAATGGATTGAGCTCTGTGGTGGCCTAAGATTTGCGAAGGCTTGCTCTTTGTGAAGGCTTTGGATTTGTGAAGCAGTGTGCTCCATGAAGCAGCGAGCTCTCCGAAGGTGTGTGCTTCGTGAAGAGGTAGAGACATCACGAAGGCTTGTTTGATCTTCATGAAATTGGGAGATTCATGAAGTAGGGTTCTTTGTGAAGGTATTTCCAAAGGTTTTTTCCTAGTGATCAGAGGCAAAGGGGTATTCACCAGTGGATGAAATTTGGACTTCAATAGAGCATCTATCTATAATTGAGGATGTATTCATTAGTGGTAATGAATAGACCTACAAGTCTATAAACTGTGAGTGGATCTTCTGAAGAAGTAGTGAGATCACTTCAGTTGAGAGAGCAGTGTGTTCTCAAATTGTGAATGGTTGTAAACCAAGAGGGACAGTGAGTCTGTTTTGAACTTGTAAACAACAGTGCACTTATAGTGGATTTGGTACATCAGTACATCGCTGGTGTATGATCCTTGGACATAGCCCAATGAGGGTGAACCAAGTAAAATTTTCGTGTCCTGTGCATACTTTAAGGTTCATTCATACTATAGAACGGAAAGGAGAGAGAGAAGAGAGTTTTTTCTAACAAAAAAACAAGATCAAAAGGGGAAATTGTTTTAATTTATCATACCCTGATTCACCCCCCCTCTCAGGGTATCTTGCCTTGTGGACCTAACATGATTGCATGCATTCAACCCATATTCGATGCTGAAGATTCATGTAAAATTGGGAGAAGATATAATTAAGGATTTTATGATCGGTATACACAATAAACCTCTCTCCCAACAAGTAGTGTCTCCAACACTTTAAGGTGTAAACCACCACGACCAATTCAAGATCATGCGTAGGATAATTTCATTCATGAGGCCTCAATGCAGTGAACCATACATAACAACATGATCATTTAGCATCAACATCACCCCAAGTCCAACACATGATGTATCACAAAACAAGGTATACTCCTTACCCGGCTCGGGTAAGATCATAATCGGTGTGGTAGTAAACCACTTCTTTTACTACTGAAAGACATTCTCACATGCTCCATACTACTCAAAATTGGTTCCCTTTTTGGTTAATCCCAAAAGTGGTGCTGCTAAATGAGAGAAGTATTTGAAGAACCTTCGATAATAGCCTGATAAACCCAGAAAACTTCAGATATTAGAAAAATTCATAGACTAATCCCAAGACACAAAAATTTTCACTTTCTCTGGATCCATTGACACAACTTCCTCAGAGATGTTGTGACCTAAGAAATTCATCTTGTCAATCTAGAAATGACATTTGAATAGCTTGATGTATGATCTATTCTCTCTTAGTATACTGAGGATGATGTCAAGATATTTTACATGATCATCATGAGTCTTAGACTACACTAAGATGTCATCAACAAAGACAACTACCAACTGATCAAGATATGGACGAAAGGTTCAATTCATTAGAGCCATAAACACTGCCGATGAATTGGTCAACTCAAAAACAACATCACAACAAACTCATATAACTCATACCTGCTCCTGAAGGCAATATGCAGTACATTATAAGGTCTCAACCTCAGTTGATGATACCTCGATCTCAAATCAATCTTAGAGAACACCAAATAACCTCTCAGCTAGTCAAAAAGATCATTGATTCGAGGAAGTGAGTATTTATTTTTAACTATCATCTGATTCAACTTCTTATAATTAAAAGATAATCGCAACGATCCATCAAAATTCTTAGAAAACAACACCGTATATCCCCAAGTTGATGTACTCGGACAAATAAATCCTTTATTCTCCAACTCCTCAAACTGATTTTTAAGATTCTAGAGTTCCTACAGTGTTATTCTATATGGCAGAATGGAATTTGGTTCTGCTCTTGACAACAACTCTATCGTGAACTCAACATCTCTCTCGGGAGGCAGCCCTAATAAGTCCTCAGGAAACACATCTTGGAACTGATCCACCACTGGAGGAAAGACAAGCCACTCTACTCCTCCAACATCAAGCATAAGACAAGCCATTTGAGCTGTGAGTTCACCCAGCTGCTGACAAACTGGCCCTGCCCGATCTTCTCGATCATCCCATTATCCATGATGTACATAAGTGTCTCCCTCAAGATATGTGAATGATACCCTACAACAATAACATTCAATATGGCCTTGGTATAACACTAGTCAATCCATACCCAAAATCAGATCAAGACCCATCATCTCAAGCACAAATAAGTCCCATAAAAAATGGTACCCACCAACCTCAAGAGCACACCCCTTACATTGCCTGATAATTTCCGTTCGCACCCCTAGAGGGGTATCAATCAACATAACTCTACGCAACTATTCCACTACTAGTCCCAACACAACCATAAAATGAGAAGAAATAAAAGAATATGAGACACATGTATCAAATAAAGCACTAACAAGCACGAAATCTACACAGATCATACCTTGAATAGTTGATGACCCAGCCTCTCCACCTTCAGGTGTAGACTGAACTTCATGAAGTTGAATTTCCCCTCTAACCTGGGCTTTGATTTGAATTCCTAGCATTGGACTACCCTGCTGATATGGATGCTCTTGCCTCGAAGTACCACATCTGCCACCTCAATTGGTACAACCAATAGAGATCCAACTACCTTCCTGATACGTGGTAACTGACTTCCTACCCATACTATGCATTGAACTCGATCCTCCATTAGTGCCCAACTGTCAAGGGTTCCTATAGAACCTATGCACATGCCCCATTCTTCTACATGCTCAGCACTCAACTGGTGGTTGGGGGTACTGATCACGCATGTGCCCTGACCTGCCACACTGATAACAAAACACCTGGCCACCACCTTGAGAGGTTGGTCCTCTTTTCTGACTACTTTGCACACTTCCACCTTGGTGAAGGCTCCCGAAACGACACTTCATATCCTCAGAAGTCGCACCACTGGTCTGTCCAACTTGAACTACATGCTCGTCACTGGAAGCCTCATTTTAAATTCCCTTCTAAAATAAGGACTTGATCAAACATGTATGAAAAACTATTTAAATGAAATATGTTTAATTGCGACTTAATCTCATTTTTAAGTCCATCTTGTAAACATCTTGTCTTAGTGGCTTCGTCCCCTTCCAGCACTGGAACAAAGCGCTGCAAGTTCGTGAAGCAACCAACATAATCCATCACTGACATAGTCCCATGGGCCAACCTCATAAACTTCTAAACCTTATCCTATCTCAAGGCCTACAGATAGAAATGTTCCAAAAACCTTTCTTGGAAATCCTTCCATAACATACCATCAGCTTGCTGAGTCTGAACCAAGATGCCCCACCAAGGCTTCGCCGGTCCCTACAACATATAAGCATCCAACTTGAATCTATTCTCATGAGGGGTCTCCAAGTGATCCAAAATCATATGGATAGACTCTATCCACAACTCTGCTACCTCGGGTCCACCATCTCCAACAAATATTGGAGGGTGCTGCAACTGAAACTTTCTAGTCAGATCAAACAAACTTGGCACAATCCGCCCTGGAACCTGTTCCATCATCTACATGAAATGAGCAAAGTTCTCACAGAACTATTTCTCTCCTTTGTTACCCTGAACCACCAGAATTTCTTGTCCCACCTCTGGAGGATCATTCTCAGTGATATCTTCTTGTCACCCAACCAGTACACATTTTCATGGCGACATTTCTCTTCAATGCCAAACACAGAACTCAGAACTTTTAACATAAAACATCCACAATTTTCACAAAATAAGGTTCTCTACTAGCCATAAAAAACTCATCCTATATACACTATCCCAACGGATATAACCGCATATTAATCACCACCCTTAGCCATCCCTACCGCAGGTCATGGTTAACATGGGGTAAACTAGCTCACACTACCACAAATATTTTCATTTAACTACCATTTCACCATATTCACTTCCCCAACATAAATCTTTCTCTTTTAGATACCTTTTTATATTTCTAACTTCTCACAACAAGATTTAAAACCATTTATAACTCTTCATTAGACACTTTTCCTCAACCATTCTTTCAAATTTCTTCAATTTACCCATTTTCATCATCTTTATTAAACACAAAATCTTTGAAATTTCAAGAAGTGATAAATGATTATTATCCCTTATAACCCATATATCTTTTCCATGTGTGCCTACCATGACGCATGCCACTGATACCTCAAAGTGCCTAAAATGATGCATGAATGCACAACCTCGTGCCATTCCAAACACGAGAAAAATATCATAAAAGAGTCACATCACCCAACAAGCGCATCACCCAATGGTTAAATATCATTTAACTATAACAATGCATATCAAGAACAACAATCTCACCCTAGTTACATGGGTTTCCCCCCGTACATGCGTTAATTAATCCCAAGCATGGAATCATTTAAAAGACCCTGACACTTTCTAATATCCCTTCTACCATCCCCAAATAGTAAGACAATAGAAAAAACACCGCTCTGATACCACTTTGTAATGTCCCCGACCTAAAAGCCACTAAGACGGTGCCCTAAGCTGAGTTGTCACATTACCTCAAACGCACCTCCTCTTATTCCAAAGGTTGCTGACTAGAAGGGTGGGTCCAATTGATCACATGAGGAGACTATACCCTCTTTACCAAAGTAATCCAGAACAGATAATATTTGAAATGAAGGAAACAATAAACAACAAACCAGAAACATGCATTACTAACCATTTCCCAAATAGGGTAAAACCCACAACCAATAGATAAATATTCCCATGTCATGCTAAAAATTTCAAGGTAAAGGAAACCCAAAATAAAGACAAACAGCTGAATCCCCAAAATGGGTCCTGACTCCAAGTCTGGATCCTCATACATGCACATCCTAAGCCCAACTTAACTCCCTAGAATATGGCCTTTTCCCTTGTCATGACCTGCAACCATAAATTATTCTCGGGTACCTAATGGAGGCCTGAGTAGAGTGTGAGTAAAAATTAGTATACCACCACAAACAGTGTCTACAAAATATACAGTCTAAACATATAGTGCATGAAAGTATTAAATAAATGAAATGGTAAAACAAAAGACAACTCGGGTGTTATTAGCTAACAATATTCACTTTAACCATTTTAATTACTTAATCCATTTTCAACACTTGTTCCATGGGTTAGGCATTTTCATCATTTACACAACAATCCAAGCTGGAAAATTACTACACATAAGGGAAATAAATCAAGGTCAATATCTCACTAGGGATTAACATTTCACAAACAATAGTATCACACTTATCTTGGTGCCTCGATCTAAGTAGTCTCATCAAATGCAACCATTAGGGGCATAGATCCTCAGCCCCTTTCCCTAACCCGTGCATTATAGGGGTGCTGTTTAAAGACTCAGTCTAACCTGACCTATGGGCATAGATCCTCAAGTCCAATACCCCACAATTACCAAGCAATGTGCACATGCTTCTTTATCCATTTACCACATATACCATATCACAAACCATACACAATTCAATACACATAACATTCACATATCATAATTATTCAACATGTGAATTAACATCAAGCCTTAACCCATTAACACATTTACCAATTACATTGCATAGCCCATTTAACCCATTTCCCTTTCTTATGCCTTAACCCATTAGCATAATCAGAAATTCTCATACCTTGACCCATTCAATATATTCATCAATTATCATAAATTAACCCATTTAACCCATTAATCAATTTACAAGAATTTTCCCATTTAACATGTCCATCATTTCACATGAATTAACCCACTTATGCATTTCAAGTACAATTCATAAGTCATTTAGCACAATCACTTTATTTTATCCAACCCATTTCATATTAATCCAAACAATCCCTTATTCCATTATCAAAGTCTATACACAAATATCAATATTCCCTTTTTAACACAATTGACACATCAACATGTTCATCATGAGCTCTACTTTATCACAGGTCAACTCAATTCTTAACATTATAATTTCACTACTACAAAAAACGGGCAAGGGAAGCACCACATTTTATTAGCGCTAAGAAAAAAGCACTAATAAAGGTAAATCTTTATCAGCGCTAATTAAAAGCATTGATAAAGTCTCACTTTATCAGTGCTTTTCTAGCGCTGATAAAGCGCACCCTTTATCAGCACTAAAAAGCACTGATAAAGTGACCCTTTATCAGTGATGAAATTTTAGCGATGATTAAGGGTGACTTTATCAGCACTTTTCTATCGCTTATAAAACCATAATCCCTTTTTATAAAATGGGGTGCATAGTGACCTCTGTTTATCATGGCCTAAAGCTCTCGTGGGACTGTACCCCTGCAACAACTCCCCTCCCCCCGATCTTCTCTTTGCCAGACCTCCGCCACTGCTAGCCCTACTCCACCGCTCTTCTCTTTTCCAGAACTCCGCCATCACTATCCCTATTCCGCTGCAAACCCTAATTTTTATCCTCCCCTTCGAACCCCTTCCACAGATCCTCCTTATCGCGAACCCTATTTATTATTCTCCCTGCTGGACCCTACTCCCCTCGAACCCTACTTCAAGTGTTTGAGATTCCTTTTGATGAGGTTTGATTCTTGGATTCCCATATTTGATCTTTGGTGATGATTTCAAAGTAATATAATATTTTTTAATGGATTATGAATTGGTTTTTTAGTTTATAAGTGTTGGGGTATATATGATTCTTTTAGTGTGGAAGAGTATCCCTTGGTGTTGGTAAGTTATTTAATTTTTTGGATTAAATTTATTAATTTTGATGCTTATACATGTTGAAACATTATCATGGTAAAGTGCATAGGAAGTAGAAAGAGACATGCGATAGAGTGTTGTCAAATTTCTATAGTAGGAGGTGTTGATTTTTATTGTCTAGGTGTTGGGTCCTAAGGTTAATAATTGGCTAGAAGAAGTTGAGGAGGGTTTTGAATTGTAAAATATTCTAGCTCATTTATGGGTTTCCTTAGTAGTGGGATTACTTTTAAGGGAGGTTTGAGAATGATGAAAGGAAAATCATATTCATTCAAAAGTGGTTTTAGGAAGAGTTTTATTCCCTAGATATAGAAGTATGAGTGTATAGATAATATCATGGAATTCAATCAAGTTGGATATAGTGTTCTTTCCCTTAGGATTCACATATGTGCATTGATGGTCTAGTTTTCAGAACACTTGGTTGATGAATAAATGAAATCCTGTAATTTTGAGTCATATTTGAGGTTAGAGATTATAAGTAAGGTTATGAGTTTATGTTTGAGGTTTTGGTTGTAGATGAGGGATTATGATGAAGTTATCAAGAGTGTTTTTCTTCGAGTTTCTTAGAAGGCTAAAGATGGTGCCTTGAGTTGTGGTCCTAATGGAATGAGGAATAAGAGAGTGATGATATTTTCTAGATGTAGGGTGGGGATTATGCCCTAGGTTTGAGTATCTCATGGTGTACCATAACTATATAGTTGATATATTTCAATGGTGATGCAGTGGGGAATCAGTAGTATGAGTTCCCCATGATTCATGGTGTTTCTTGGTTTCAGTAAGGTGTAGTTTTATTTAGTCAGATGGTCTTGTTTTATTTGATAAAATTTTGGGATGTGGTGAGTTTGGTTTGAGAGTCTAGACATGATTATGTCCTGAGTTATTGACCTCATCCCTTTATTAACCAATACCCTCTTTCAATTGATACTAAAACATTCAGTTGAATGATTTTAAATGGAATTATTTATCTCTCTTTACCTTCAAATTCCTGTGAGAATATGAATTTTATTGAGTTGGTTAGTGTGTTTGTACAAATTTAATGATTCATAAGAAAAAAAGGAAGCATATTTCTATTTTACCTAAATGGATGGGAACTTTTCTAATATAAAGGTCATGCTTTTGGGAAATAATTTATTTATGGTAGTTATTAATATTATGGAAGGTATTAACAGTTAGTGAGAGGAGGTTTGAGAGGAGGTTTGAGTTTTGGGTAGGGATGGTCGATATGGTCCTTCTCCCTCATGTGTGAGTTTTTTAACACTAAGGGATTGTTGTTTATCCCTTTGTATGAGAATGTGTTTTTTTATATAATGGATGTAAGACATGTCTGTGTATATTAGTTACAAGTTTGGGGAATGTGAGGGAGAGTTATTTCATATCCTTTAGATGTTCATGATAGAATTTATGTTAACTAACCTAAAATTTATATTTCTTATGTTAATTTAGGTAACAAAACCTATGATATTCCATAGTAATTTTAGATAAACCTAGGTTATTTGTCTCCCCCTCTAACCCCTTTGTGTTTGGAAATGTATCTACTATATTAGTTTTCTCATCAAAATTGTATCATTGTTTTCATTTTATTTGAGTTTGGTCACTAGTTTTGGGATGCTTAATGTGATTATTTTGTTATGAATGAGGTGGCTAGTAGGGGTAGTTAAAAGGATATTTAATGTTTTTCAAGGGTGGTGGGTTCTAGAACTATTGGTAAGGGGGATGGAAAATGTGTTGATTTTGATGGGGGGGGGGTTATCTTAGTTCTGTTGATTTCCAAATCTTTATTGGAAATGGTTAGGCTCTGTTAATCTCTATTTTTATAAGTGGTTCTCTTCTACTATATTTAGAAGTCTTGTTTTGTGTATTTTAATCATAAATAATAATATTTGAGATTCAAATAGGATGGAGATGAATAAATATTAGATGAATGCTAATCATTTGACAATAGAGTATGAGAATGGAGTGAAAGAGTTCATCAAGTTTGTAAAGGATCACACAAAGGATCCTTCTCAAATACTTTGTCTGTGTTTACGTTGTTGTTATTCTAAAATAATTATTCCAGAGGAGTTGGCAGAACATTTGATATGTCACGGAATAGATCGGAGTTATAAATGTTGTAATAAACACAGAGAAAAATAGAATGTAGCTACTGGTTGGTAAAAAACTACGTTTTATGGATCATTAATGATTAAAAATATGGATAATGAAGAAGATTGTATGGAGGATGTGAATACAAATGTCAATGATGATGAAGATCATATTGAGGAAATGACAAGGACAATTGAAGATGAACTTTGTGATTGACCAAAATTGTTTAAGAAGTTAAAGAGTTGTGAAAAGACGCTATTGTATGCTGGTTGCGCTAAATATATAGCATTATTAACTGTACTGAAGTTGTATAAATTGAAATCAAGCAACAGATGGAGTGATGTTAGTTTTACAGAACTACTTGCTCTCTTGAATGACACACTCTCAAAAGATAATGAGCTCCCAATCCGGACATATGAATCTAAATGAATGCTACGCTTGATGGGTATGATTTCTGAAAGAATACATGCCTTCTAGAAAGACTGTATATTGTTTCTCAAGGAGAAAAAATCACTTACAGAATGCCCAAAGTGTGGTGCTTCCTGATACAAGAAAGATGAATCCAGTCCTATGAAATTTGTATGGTGTTTTCCAATCATTCCAATGTTTAGGCGTCTATATGGAAGTGAAGAAACTACAAGACAATTGTCATGGCATGCAGAGAAAATAAATAAAGATGGGAAATTATGTCACCCAACTGACTCTCCTCAATGGAAGAAAATTTATCACGAGTATCTTGAATTTGGAAATGAGCCGAGAAACCTTCATCTTGTGTTATCTACCGATGGAGTGAATCCTTTTGGTTTTCAAACTAGCACTCATAGTATATGGCCTGTTATGTTGGTAAATTATAAATTTCCACCCTAGTTATGCATAAAACGGAAATTCATCATGTTATCTATGCTTATATCAAGACCAAAACAACCAGGTAATGATATTGATGTTTATTTGGATCCTTTGATCGAGTATTTGTGGTTATTGTGGGATTCAGGTGTTATATTGTATGATGCTTATAAAAGTGAATACTTTACATTGAGAGCGATGTTGTATGGTATGATAAATGATTTCCCTACTTATGGAAATTTTTCAGGCTACAATATTAAAGGAACTCAAGGGTGTCCCATGTGCGAAGAAGATAAAAAAAAATTAGGTTGAAACATTCATCGAAATATGTATTTCTAGGACATTGAAGATTTCCACCTTGTTGGCATAAGTACCAATCTTGGACGACATCATTCAATGGAAGTTCAGAACAACGCACAACACCGTCACCACTAATAGGTGATCAGCTGTTTGAGAAAGTAAAATATGTGAACACTATTTTTGGTAAACCATTTTCAAAAAACCTTATGAGGATAGGGGCTAAGCATAAGGAGGAAAGCAAGTACTACATCTGGACAAATATCAGGGAGTATATAATAAAATTTCACTATCCAAACACATATAAAAAAGTTACTTATTATCCTAAAGATAAAAGTTTTTTCAGTGTCCAAAACAAACAAACGATAACAATTGTGGTTATTATGTTTGTAAATTTATGAGAGAGATCGTTTTCCATCAACAAACTAGCATCCCTAAAGAGGTATTTTCAAAAACAACTACTATTTCATTTAAATTATTTATTAATTCTTTATTTATATATTTTGAAGTACTATTCTGACTATCGAAAAGCCTCATATTCACAAGATGATATAGATTTGTTCAGAAATGAGTGGGATGAATACCTGATGGAAGATTGTACATAAATATCATGAAGATATGACTTGGGGACATGTACAATTGGCAGCCATTTTTGAGAGGGGTTAAGGAAATCAAAAGATGAAACATTGTTGTATCTAAATGTTCGTAGAAAAATTGAAATTGTTATTAAATAAAACATACTTTCTTTAATGAGTCATTTTTCCATTTTAACAAATGAAATGAACCAGCAATATGCAAGAATGATGAACCGCTTTTCCTTAGGCTTTGGATAAGAAAAAATAGTAAAATCTCCAAAATACCTTCATATATGACCAAATGCATTCGGATTGTGTTGATAATTTAGGATAATGATCCATGGGTCACTTGTGACGTATACAAGTCAACCCCGCCTCAATCCAAGGCATGATGTAGCCGATATCACTCAAAGTGTCTCTCTTTTGTTTAAAAGGGACATAATTTTAAGTGAAAACAACAAATGATGTACAAAAAAAATGACCAAACGCATTTGGATTGTGTTGATACTTTAAGAGAACAATACATGGGTCATTTGTGACGTGTAAGAGTCAAAACCGTCTCAATCTAAGTCACAGTGTGGCCGGTATCACTCAAATTGTCTCTCTTTTGTTTAAAATGGAAAAAATTTTAAGTGAAAACAACAACTGATGTATGAAAAACTGACCAAACGCATTCGGATTTTATTGATACTTTAGGAGAACGATCCATGGGTCATGTGTGACATGTAAGAGTCAACCCCGCCTTAATACGAGGCATGGTGTGGCCAATATCACTCAAAGTGTCTCTCTTTAGTTTAAAATGGACAGAATTTTAAGTGAAAACAACAACTGATGTATGGAAAACTGACCAAACACATTCATATTGTGTTGATAATTTAGGATAATGATCCATGGATAATGTGTGAATTTTATGAGTTAACCCCGCCTCAATCCGAGGCACGATGTGACCGGTATCACTCAAAGTGTCTCTCTTTTGTTTAAAATGGACAAAATTTTAAGTGAAAACAACAACTGACATATGGAAAACCAATCAAATGCATTCGGATTGTGTGGATACTTTAGGATAATGATCCATGGGTCATTTTTGACATGTAAGAGTCAACCTCACCTCAATAAAAGGCATGGTGTGTCTGGTATCACTCAAAGTGTCTCTCTTTTGTTTAAAATGGACATAATTTTAAGTGAAAACAAAAACTGACGTACAGAAAACTGACCAAACTCATTTGGATTGTGTTTATACTTTAGGAGAATGATCCATGGGTCATTTTTGACATTTAAGAGTCAATAACACCTTAATCATAGGCACAGTGTGTCCGGTATCACTCAAAGTGTCTCTCTTTTGTTTAAAATGGACAAAATTTTAAGTGAAAACAAAAGTTGACTTACAGAAAACCGACCAAACACATTCAAATTGTGTTGATACTTTAGGATAGAAATATATGGGTCATTTTTGATGTGTAGGAGTCAATTCCGCCTCAATCCGAGGCACGGTGTGGCCGGTATCACTCAAAGTGTCTCTATTTTGTTTAAAATAGACAGAATTTTAAGTGAAAAGAACAACTGACGTACGAAAAACCAATCAAACGCATTAGGATTGTGTTGATACTTTAGGATAACGATCCATGGGTAATTTTGGACTTGTAAGAATCAACTCTGTCTCAATCTGAGTCACAGTGTGGCCGATATCACTCAAATTGTCTCTCTTTTGTTTAAAATGGACATAATTTTAAGTGAAAACAACAACTGACGTACGGAAAACCGACAAAACACATTCAGATTGTGTTTATACTTTAGGATAACGATCCATGAGTCATTTTTGATATGTATGACTCAACCCCACCTCAATATGAGGCACGGTGTGTCCAGTATCACTCAAAGTGTCTCTCTTTTGTTTAAAATGGACAAAATTTTAAGTGAAAACAACAACCGACATACGGAAAACCAACCAAACGCATTAATATTGTGTTTATACTTTTGGATAATGATACATGGGTCATTTGTGACATGTAAGAGTCAAACTTTCCTCAATCCGAGGCATGGTGTGGCTGGTATCACTCAAAGTGTCTCTCTTTTGTTTAAAATGGACAGAATTTTAAGTGAAAACAACAACTGACGTATGGAAAACCAACCAAAAACATTAGGATTTTGTTGATACATTAGGAGAATGATCTATGAGTCATTTTTGATGTGTACGAGTCAACCCCGTCTCAATCAGAGGCACGGTGTGGCTGGTATCACTCAAAGTGTCTCTCTTTTGTTTAAAATTGACAAAATTTTAAGTGAGAACAACAACTGATTTACAGAAAACTGACCAAACGCATTCAGATTGTGTTGGTACTTTAGTAGAATGATCCATGAGTCATTTTTGATGTATACGAGTCAACCCCACCTTAATATGAGGCACAGTGTGGCCAGTATCACTCAAAGTATCTCTCTTTTGTTTAAAATAGACATAATTTTAAGTGAAAACAACAAATGACGTACAAAAATCCCCCTTCCAACCATACACACCAAAAACATTCATTTTTATAAAGAAAAACATACTATTGAAATAAACACTATTCTAAAACCATTTTAAAAACACCAATGATCTTAAAATCCATGAAATTAATTCCATTAAAACCATTAAAGCCCCTTACCCCCTGGACACCACCCCACTCTCTAGACACCCCCATGGACAGCCCCCCACCACTTTGGACAGCCCCCACCCCCTGGACACCCTAACCCCCTGGATGGCCCCCACCCCCTGGACGTCCCCTCCACCCCTCCTAGACACCACCCCACCACCTGGACACCCCCACCCCCCTGGACACCCCCATCCCCATGGACAGCCACCCCCACCCCCTGGACACCACCCCACCCCCTTGGACAACCCCCAACCCCCTTGGACTACCCCCACCCCCCTAGACACCACCCCACCCCCTGGACACCCCCACCCCCCGGACACCCCCACCCCCTGGAAAGCCCCCCCAACCCCCTAGACACCACCCACCCCCTGGACACCCCCAACCCCCTGGATGGGCCCCACCCCCTGGACGCCCCCTGCCCCTCCTAGACACCACCCCACCACCTGGACACCCCACCCCCACTAGACACCCCCACCCCCATGGACAACCACCCCCACCCCCTGGACACCACCCCACCCCCCTTGGATAGCTCCCCAACCTCCTGGATTTCCCCCACCCCCTGGACACCACCCCACCCCATGGACACCCCCACCCCCCTAGACACCCCCACCCCTGGAAATCCCCCCAACCCCCTGGACACCCCCTACCCCCTTGGACAGCCACCCCAAACCCCTGAACAGTCCCCAACCTCCTGAATTCTGAATTGAATTCAGTATGTATTTAATTAACTTATGAATTATGTGTTAATGGTGTATGGTTATACTTATTGTATGGGTATACTTGTTGTATGTTTATACTTTCTGTAATTACCTTATGAATTATGTGTTGATTTTGTATGGGTATACTTGTTGATATGTTGATTTTTTGTAGGTCTTGTTTGGGTGTGCTGCTGCAGAATTTTATGTTACAGCTGGTAGGGAATTTATCAGTGCTAGGATCCCTTTATCAGCGCTAAGCTTTACAATGATTTTTTAGTGCTGTTAAAGCCTGTTTTGAGTGTTGATAAATCTCGTTTTGTAGTAGTGTTTACATATTCAGGAATGTTGACACACCCCATGGGTGGCCCTAAACCGATCTAACCAATCTCAATGCATACCAAAAGGATCATGAGAGATTCAATTCATCATTTATCCAACCATTTTACTAAATCCATTTAAAGGCATCAAATTCACAATAAGGGAGATCCATTAAGACAACCACACATGCACAAAATCAACTTCAAGAGTATTGAATATAACTTGTAGACCACCTACCATGAATCCGTAGATGAATTCTCACTTAATCTTAGTCTTAGATATATATTCAAGAACCCTTTGAAGCCCCAACCTAAGATCTGTTGGAAAAAGAGGGTTTTAGGGCTTTCAAAGAATAAGAGTGATGGCACAAACCCTAATTCGGAAAAGAGAAGCAAGAGGAGTGTTAGACTTACCCGGAGCTTCGATCCGCACCCAACTGTAACGTCCCGATTACGGAAGCCACCCAGAGGTGCCCCGTACCCGGTTGGTTACATGGCCTCAAGCGCATTTCCCCAAATGCTAGAGGCTGCTGACTAGCAGCGAGGGCCTTGGGTGTGATAGTAGGGAAACTATGCCCTCATTGATAGAGTACACAGCGGAAGTAAATAAACATGCAAGAGCGGAAGCAGTAAATAACCAACAATAATAAATAGCGGAATACTAAATTAGTAAACAACTGGATCACGTATGTATATATATGAAATTATGCATGATACATATCTAGGAAAGCAGCCAAACAAGTCACAATGCTGAAAAAATGCAATAGTACCAAAACAAGTACAAAATAAAGTAAACAGCTCCTCAACATCGTAAGACAAAGCTTGGTCCTATGCTCTCCTGCTCTAAGAAATCAAGTACTAGAAGTCGAAGGGTGCTTTACCTTGTCTATAACTACAACAACATAGTCTGTTTGGGCCCAAAAGCATGACCCAAACAGGGTGTGAGACTAAATCCCAGTAGGCAACCACCCGAAGATCTGTGCCTAATAGTTAGTGAGTATATTGCAGGTAATAGTACAATAAGCAGTAAAATAGTAGCAGCAACAACATACAGTAATCAGTAAGTAGTAAACAGGATGATTCACAACAGTGATCAGTTCACAGAACAACAAGCATCGGTGAAGCAACAGCTAACACAAGTAGGAAACCCTTTGGGAAGTACTCACAGCCACCCCCCTCTGGTCCTATCCAAGAAGTACCACAACCCTCTAGGCAGTGCACTCAGCCTAAACCCTCTAGTTTGGTCATACGAAATTTATAAGACTCTATGGGGAAGCTCACTTGGTCAATTCCCCTTATAGTCTAGGGTAGTCAGGGACTCTCAGAGGGAGATCACGCAGTCTGACCCTCTTGCCCGAAGGTCTAGAGACTCTTTGAGGAAGCTCACTTGGTCAATCCTCCTATAGCCTCAGGTATACCATAGACTCTATGAGGAATCTCAATCGGTCAATTCCTCCTCTAGCATGGGAAGTTTTTAAAGACATTCAAACAAGGTAAAGACTCTCTGAGGAAGCTCACTCGGTCTACCCTCCTGTAGTCTATAATAACTAAGACTCTCTGGGAAGCTCACTCGGTCTATCCACTGTATTCTATAATGTCCAATACTATCTGAGGAAGCTCACTCGGCCTATCCTCGTATAGTCTATAATATATAAGACTCTCTGGGAAGCTCACTCGGTCTATCCCTTATAGTCTATGGCACCGGGTTCCCACGGTCCCGTGCCATTCAGTGCATATTAATTCTATAAGGCCAGAGTACACCTATAGAGGTACTTGGATAACCAAAGTACACCTATAGAGCTAATTGGCTAAACGATCTACATAGCAACAAGCCTGATAACAACATCATTTCGTCCTACGATCACAAGGCATGAAAACAGGTACAACGACCAAAGGCTAAAGAGACCCAAAGGTTGCAACAAGAACAAAGATTGGGAAAAACATCCAAGAATGATAATTATCTCCAAATGTGATCAATTTACCTCAACACAATCATGAAAGCAAGGTAGGAATAACCACAAGTGCAAAAAGGTAAACACACATTACCCCGTTCACGGGTATTGGTGTAATTTGCACATAAAACTCAAAGACATCGAAAGGTAAGGCACAAACCACCTACCTCAATCCTAGGAGATCGATATACTTGAACCACGAGGCTTGATTCTCCTCATAACGACATAGATCTATGAAAACACACAAAATGTTCAACCCATGATAACTTAAGAAAGAAGATGAATTGAAAAAAAAAGCTCTAGGAGAAGGAATAACTCACCGCTGCGGTTCCAACGGAATTGACGACGGTCGATTCGGAGAACGGACAGGGGATCGGGGGATTGGAGAAGATCCACGGCCATACGGGTTGCTCTCGGTCGAAGGAACTGGAGAAGAAGATAGTTCTGTCGATTAGGCACGACCCTGGACCATTTAATGAAAAAAAAAGAAAATACACGGTGTGTACTTCTTGAGTACACAGAGTGTACTCTACATTTCCATACTCCACTTTAAGCGGCCTCCACATCACCCCTACACACCGTGTGTGTGGCTCGGACATGGCCAACACACGGCCTGGCGCGGAAAGGGAGTACACGGCGTGTACTTATAAAGTACACGGTGTGTACCTTAAAAATTTCCAGAAACTCCTATTTTCTCGAAAACGACAGAAAAAGGAAAGACATACCTAAAACGAAGATCTGGGTTCTTAAAAATTCCCCCCTTAAAGAAATTTGTCCCTGAATTTCCCTAGCGAGGCGTAGAAGAATAAACCCTGAACAGCTTTGGTCATTGTGATCATACATCGACCTCCCTCTCCCAAGTCTAGTCCTGCACTCGCCTGTGCTGCCATAAAACCCATACTAGAGGAATATAACAGGCACAAAGAACTTTCGTACTATGATCGACAATCCGGATGTGATTCTCCTCAAACGACACATCCGCTTCAAGATCAACCTCCTCGGGTTGAAAGACATGATACGAGTCTGAAAAGTAATGTCGGGGCTGAGAAACGTGGAAGATGTCGTGCATATCCCGATACCTCTGAGGTAACTGCAACCGATAGGAAACTAGACCAACTCTATCCAACACCTCAAAAGGCCCGACGTACCGTGGTGAAAGATGACCCTGTCTCCGGATCCTCTTGTGTCCCAACCTCGGTGCGACATGCAGGAAAACCTGATCCCCGACCTCGAACTCCAGAGGTCATCTCCGCTGATCAGCATAAGACTTCTACCAAGACTGTGCTGTATCCATCCTCTTCCGAATCAATTCTATCTACTATGAGGTCTCTTGAACAAGACGAGGTCCCAGAAAAGCTACCTCTCCTGCCTCCATCCATCATAAGGGTGATCGGCATGGCCTACCATACAAAGCCTCGTAAGGTTCCATCTGAATAGTCTCCTGGAAACTGTTGTTATAGGAAAACTACACAAGAGGTATATGCTTCTTCCAAGAACCGCCAAAGTCTAGAATGCAAGCTCGGAGCATATCCTCAAGCACCTGGATCGTATGCTCGGACTGTCCATTAGTCTGGGGATGGTATGCTATACTCAAAAGTACGTGTGTACCCAAAGCCTTCTGAAGTCCCTGCCAGAACTGAGAAGTAAAGCACACATCCCTGTCTGAAACAATGGAGTGTGGAACTCCATGTAGTTGTACAATCTCTCAGATTTACAACCGTCCTAGCTCATCAACACTGAACCTATCTTTGATCGGCAAGAAGTGGGCAGCCTTCGTAAGCCTATCGACAAAAACCCAAACAACATCACTCCCTCGAGGTGACCTCGACAACCCGGTCATGCAGTCCATCGCGACATCGTTCCACTTCCACTCGGGAATGGGTAACTGCTGTAAAAGCCCTGCTGGTCACTGATGCTCTGCCTTCACTTGCTGATAAGTAGAACATCTCATGAAAAAACCAGCAACATCTCTCTTCATACCTGGACACCAGTACTAGAGGTGTAGATCACGATAAATCTTGGTGATGCCAGGATGGACTACCCATACCGAGGAATGAAAATCCCGCATCAGCTCCTCGTGTATGTTTGCTGGAACCCATACGCGTCCCTGGAAATGCAAGATCTCATCCTCACCCACTATCCATATAGGAAGAGGGTCCTCTCCCGACACACTCTCCCGTAGGACTAAGCCTTCTAAGTCTGATAGCTACCTCGTCCGTACCCGATCAAGAAGTGAAGAGGTAACAACTACAGAAGATAGAAAAGTCTGTCCCTATCTGTCATGCACCTCCAAGTGAATCTCAAAGAACAGAGCCATAATATTCCACTCATTGATGGCCTCCATAACCGCCTGAATCCGAGTTCTCCTGCTCAATAAATTAGCTACTGCGTTTCCCTTTCCAGGCGTATAGGCGAGCTCGAAGTTGAAAGACTGAAGATACTCGACCCACCCATGTTGTCTCAGATTCAGATCACACTGAGTGAAGATATACTTGAGACTCTTGTGGTCAGTGAAAACCACAAAGTGATCTTCCAAAAGGTAGTGTCTCCAACATCGTAAGGCATAAACAACAGCTGCAAAATCTAGATCGTGCGTCGGATAGTTCCTCTCATGTGGCCTCAACTGCCGCGACCCGTAAGCAATGACCCCATCTCCCTACATAAGCACAACTCCTAGCCCAATACTTGAAGCATCACAATAAATATTATATCCCTTGCCCAGCTCTGGAAAGACCAGTATCGGTGGTGACGTCAACCTCCCCTTTAGCTCCTGAAAGGCTGACTCACAAGAATCTAACCATAAAAACTTTTCCCCCTTCTTGGTCAAACCTGTCTGCAGTGTTGATAGGCGTGAAAAGTCCTATATGAAACGCCTGTAGTATCAAGACATCCCTAGAAAACTCCACACCTCAAAGACATTATTTGGATGCTCCTAGGAAACTACAACTCTCACTTTCTCTGGGTCCACTGATACTCCTGTCTCTGAGATGACATGACCCAAGAAGTGAATCTGATCCATCCAAAAGTGGCATTTCGAGAGCTTATGATATAACTGATGCTCTTTCAATGTAACCAGAATAATCTCAATATGGGTAGCATGGTTGTGTCGTGTGTGAGAGTACACAAAGATGTCATCCACAAAAACCACCACAAAGGAATCTAAGTACGGATGGAACACTCAGTTCATCAGTGCCATAAAAATTGCTAGCACGTTCGTGAGACCGAATGAAATGACTATATACTCGTATAGATCATACATACTCCTGAAGGATGCAATAGGTATATCTAATAGTATAATGTGCAACTGATGATAACTGGACCTCAAATAGATCTTCGAGAACACCCAAGCTCCTCGAAGATAATCAAAGTGGTCATCGATCCTCGGCAAGGGATATTGGCTCTTGACCGTCAACTGGTTCAGCTTCCGATAATCCACACAAAGCTGAAGGATGCCGTCTACCTTCTTTGCAAATAGGACAGGCGAACCCCAAGGAGAAGTACTGGGTCGGATGAAACCATTTGCCTGCAACTCCTCCAACTGCTTCTTAAGCTCCTGTAACTCAGGTGTAGCCATCCTATAAGGAGGAATAGACACTGGTGCCACCCATGGAATGAGCTCAATCGAGAAGTATACCTCATGCTCTAGAGGCAAACCTAAAAATTCATCTGGAAAGACATCCCTGAAACAATCCACCACTGGAGGAAAGTACAACTGTGAAGTCCCCTGGTCATCCAGATAAAGACTGGAAATCTGGGCTATAACTCCTCCTAGCCCATGATGCTCTGGTCCAGCTCTACCTGTCTGGACATCCCACTCGCCTCTAAGAAGAAAAGACCTGACCTCTGGTGATACGAAACTCACCCTGTGGTGATAGCAATCGACAACTGCCTGGAAGGGAACCAACCAGTCCATACCGAGAATGACATCATATCCTGTCATCTCTAGGACATAGAGGTCCCATAATAAGTGACACCCTACAACCTCAAGAGGGAACTCTCTGCACTGATGTATGCTAGATGTCCTTTTTCCCAACGGCATGTCAAGGGTCAACATGTCAGCAGATGAAAAGATACAGATCCAATGGCTCTCCACAACAGTAACATAGATAAAACTATGCGAATCACCAGTATAGAAGAGTGATGAAGATAAAACTGAGGCTACTAGGATCGTACCTCAAACTGTAGAAGGGATGGGATCCTACTCCTGGTAGGTCTGCTCCACGGCGAAAGTATGGCCTATACCATGACCCTGTGCCCCTGGCTGACCACTCTGAGCTGATCCACACCGCTGTTGCTGGTGACCTGGTGAATGACCACCACGGCCGCGACCTCCAACTTGGCCCGAATAGCTGAAAGAACTCCAGTTCCCAGACTGGTGAGAAACTGGTGAATAATCTCCTGAATGTGGGGTCATAGAAGAACCCCTACCACTAGCTGAAGGTGAAAAGATCTGACAAAAGCACTGAAGATGACCCATCTTGCCGCAATATCGGCACTCCATTGGATCTCTATGATACTGAGGCCTAGTATGCCCACTCTCACCACACTGGTAGCATAAAACCTGGATACAAGAAGATACATCCCGTCTGCTCTGATATCCTTGAGAAGACTCTCTATGGCACTTCCTACTATTCGTAGGAGGAACACTAGCTCTGAAAGTCGAACTGCCCTGGCTCACTGCGCCAGAATCCCTCAGGTTGTGCTCAATGATCAGCGCCTGGTTGACGATAGAGGATGTAAAAGTCAACCTGAAGATATTCACCTAGGAACGGATCTCCTGTCTGAGACCGTCCTCGAACTTCCTAGAAAGGAATAACTCATCACCTGCTGGAATCGGCGTGAAGTGCTGTAGCTTGGTAAAGAGAGATGAGTACTCCATAAAAGAAAGAGTACCATGCTGTAGACTCATAAACTCCCGGGCTCAGTCGGCCCTCAAGGTCTCTGGGTAAAATTATTCATAAAAGGTGCGCCAAAACTTGTCCCAAGACATACTCTGCTAGCACCCTGACTGCGAGATCACCTCCCACCACCTCTTGGCGGTGTCTCAGAGCATATAAGTAGCCAGCTTTACCCTTTTCTCTGGGGGTATCTCCAGATGATCAAAGATCATCAGTGTGGCCTCTAACCACGACTCTTCAGCCTGGGGTCCTCCATCCCTTGAGAAATTAGAAGGATGCTGCTGCTGGAAAACCTGCATCAACACAGCCATCGACGGGGTAGGAGGCGGCGCTCCCTGAAAGTTCTGCATCATCCTCAAGAAATCCTCCCTAAACTGCGCATCGACACCTGCAATGGGTATGACTGCTGGTGCCAAGGCTGGCACAGTAGGAGGATCTGCAGGAGGTCCCTGATTGGCCATATCCAATGTCTGATCATCGTCTGGAAATTGACGTATAACCAGAGGAAATCTCAGAGGCATAGCTCTGAAAAGATCAAAAGCACACCTTAGATTAGGATTATCAAAGACTGAGAACACAAGATTACAAAATGGGAAAAAGAGGAAGAAACATTCAAGTTTACAAAACACAACTACACGATGTGTATAAAAACTACACAACATGTTCACTTAAACCAAAGACATGGGCGTGTACTCCTGCCACCTCTGGTCGTGTAACAACCAAAACTACACGGTGTGTTGTCCCCACACATGACGTGTACTTGAACTCTATTCCCCTACCTGAGTCTCTTTACACGGATAACCCACACGGTCCTCTTAACCCTAGACTACATGACGTGTTCACTAAGAACACGATGTATACTTGACAAGGTTTAGGAAACCCGTGTTGTTAGTTACACGGCCGGCTACATGGCTGCCCATTACACGACATGTTCTGAACAAACACGGAGTGTATAGGAGAAGATAACACCGACCCGTGTTGTTCGTGAGATGATACAAAACTACACAATGTGTTCTTTACCAACACGGCGTGTTCTACTTGAGCTTCCCCAGCCTGTGTTGTTAGTGACACGGTCGGGTACACGGATCTATACTACACGGCATGCACGTACCATACACGGTGTGTTCCTAAAGACATTTCCTCAACACCGTGTTTCTGCTCACACAGTCTGTGACACGGTATGAAACTACACGACATGTAGTCATAAATTACACGCCGTGTATTCTGGGTTTTTTCCAGGAAGTAGCTTAGAAACTGCACCGTAGCCCAGAAACACAGAAAACAAGGCATGAAGGTGCCAAATTATGATTCGTGAAGGCCCATACTCCCCACAAATCAAATCTTGGAATCCAATATAGTCATATATAAGAAAAAAAAGGTCAATGATTCACCAATTTATGATTCAAGAGGTCCCATAACACCTCAAGAATCAAAATTTTGCGTTCATTTAAGCAAAGTACAATACAAACAGTCATCTATCAAACAATAGAGATTCTATCAAAGAACCTATCACAACAGCATGCATAATCTACAAAAAGTCTATCACAACAACATGCAATCGATAATGCACCCTAGATGACATGGAAAGAATGCATGGCATGTGATTTCTAATAAGTTCCTATATGATGCATGAGATGGCATACCCTCATCTCATCAGGTTGTTACAGAAATAGAACCATAATAACAACAAAAATAACAACACAAGTCATGTGAATCACTCTAGGTGAAATCATATCAACCATAAAATCTCAAAACCAGAAAAATGAAATAGACGAGGTAGTATGGATTTTCCATGTACATGGGTTAGCTACTCCCGAGCACATCTTATTACCAAGTACTGATTCCGTCATATCCCTGGATAAAGGCTCAAAATAGTAAATCAAGAGAAAGGAACCTCCCTTTGATACCACTTTGTAACGTCCCGGTTTCAGAAGCCACCCAGAGGTGCCCTGTACCCGTTTGGTCACATGACCTCAAGCGCATTTCCCCAAACGCCAGAGGCTTCCGACTAGCAGTGAGGGCCTTGGGTGTGATAGTTGGGAAACTATGTCCTCATTGACAGAGTACACAACAGAAGTAAATAAACATGCAAGAGCGGAAGTAGTAAATAACCAACAATAATAAACATCAGAAGACTAAATCAGCAAACAACTGGATCATGTATGTATATATATGAAATGATGCATGATACATATCTAGTAAAGAATCCAAACAAGTCACAATGCTGAAAAAATGAAATAGTACCAAAACAATTACAAAATAAAGTAAACACCTCATCAGCATCACAAGACAAAGCTTGGTCCCATACTCTCCTGCTCTAAGAAATCAAGTACCAAAAGTCGAAGGGCGCTTTCCCTTGTCTATACCTGCAACAACATAGTCTGTTTGGGAAAAAAGAATGACCCAAACAGGGTGTGAGACTAAATCCCAGTAGGCAACCACCCGAAGATCTATGCCTAACAGTCAGTGAGTATATGGCAGGTAATAGTACAATAAGTAGTAAAACAGTAGCAGAAATAGTAGACAGTAATTAGTAAGCAGTAAACAGAATGATGCAAAATAGTGATCAGTTCACAGAACAACAAGCATTGGTGAAGCAACAGCTAACACAAGCAGGAAACCCTCTGGGAAGTACTCGCAACCACACCCCTCTAGTCCTATCCAAGAAGTACCACAACCCTCTGGGCAGTGTACTCAGCCTAACCTCTCTAGTTTGGTCATATGAAATTTATAAGACTCTCTAGAGAAGCTCACTCGGTCAATTCCCCTTATAGTCTAGGGTGGACAGGGACTCTCAAAGGGAGATCACGTGGTCTGACCCTCTTGGACCAAGGTCTAGAGACTCTCTGAGGAAGCTCACTCAGTCAATCCTCCTATAGCCTCAGGTATACCACATAATCTTTGAGGAAGCTCACTCGGTAATTTCCTCCTCTAGCCTGGGAAGGTTTTAAAGACATTCAAACAAGGTAAAGACTCTCTGAGGAAACTCACTCGATCTACCCTCCTGTAGTATATAATAACTAAGACTCTTTGGGAAGCTCACTCAGTCTATCCCCTGTAGTCTATAATTTCCAAGACTCTCTGAGGAAGCTCACTTGGTCTATCCCTTATAGTCTATAGCACCGGGTTCTCACGGTCCCGTTCCAGTCAGTGCATATTAATGCTATAAGTCCAGAGTAAACCTATAGAGCTACTTGGCTAACCAAAGTACACCTATAGAGCTACTTGGATAAATAGTCTATAGAGAAACAATCCTGATAACAATATCATTTCATCCTACGATCACAAGGCATGGAAACAGGTACAATGACCAAAGGCGAAAGAGACCCAAAGGTTGCAACAAGAACAAAGCAAGGGTAAAACATCCAAGCATGATAATTATCCCCAAACGTGATCAATTTACCTCAACACAAGCATGCAATCAAGGAAGGAATAACCACAAGGGAAAAAAGGTAAACACACATTACCCCGTTCACAGGTATTGGTGGAATTTACACATAAAACTCAAATACATCGAAAGGTAAGGAAAAAACCACCTACCTCGATCCTAGGAGATCGATATACTTGAACCAAGAGGATTGATTCTCCTCAAAATGATGTAGATCTATGAAAACACACAAAATGTTCAACCCACAATAACTTAAGAAAGAGGAGGAATTGGAAAACAAAGCTCTACGAGAAGGAAGAACTCACCGCTGCGGTTCTAATGCAATCAACGACGACCGATTCGGAGAACAGACGGGGGCTCGGGGGTTCAGAGAAGATCCGTGGCCGTACGGGTCGCTCTCGATTAAAGGTGCTAGAAAAGAAGATAGTTCTGTCGATTAGGCGCGACCCCGGTCCATTTAATGAAAAAAAATACACGACATGTACTTATTGAGTACACGGCGTGTACTCTACATTTCCGTACTCCACTTTAAGCGGCCTCCACATCACCCCTACACACCGTGTGTGTGGCCTGGACATGGCCAACACACGGCCTGGCGCGACAAGGGAGTACACAACGTGTACTTTAAAAATTTCTAGAAACTCCTCTTTTCTCAAAAATGATAGAAAAAGGAAAGACATACCTGAAACAAAGATCCGGGTTCTTACACCAACGACACTCCAAATTGATTAGAAATGAAGGAGATCAATCCTTGAGAAGATTTGTCCACTTTGGTTCATCACTAGGGTTGTTGGGAGAAGAATGAGGATAAAAATTAGGTGAAATACATAAAATCCCAAGGGGAAAAATGGTAAAAACTCACTTTAATGGGACACACGGTTTTCCAAACCATGCCTTAACCGTGCGTCAAGCTTTGTCCAAGAGGGATCAAGGTCGCACTATTACCTGAGGATCCTGCACGGTTTAACAAACCATGCGCCAACAGTACGGAATGGATCTATCCATGTTTGCACGGTTTGACCTCCCCCTCCCACAATTTGCTTAACCGCGCACCCCTCCTCCTTCCTAGCATGTTTTTGGCGCATAGTTACCTCTAACTATGCACCAACCGCACAACATGCACAAGATGACCTGATTTTCTTTTTCTTCCATGTCTCGAACCCCCGAAACACCCCCGAGCCTCTCCATAATCCTGGTAAATATTTAATTAATCACCTTTAAGGGATTTAAACCAATATTTAAACATGAACATACCTCTAAGAAGCCTAATATCTTATAAGAACCATAAACTAGGGTTGACGAGCATCCTGTATACTTAGTTGTGTTCAAATTCAAATGACGGAAGACATTTGTGACATAATATTTTCTTTGAGGGTTTTTATTATTTATTGAATAATGAAATCATTTTATATATAATATGTGTGTTCTATGTGATCAAACTCACAATTGACTATACAATAAATAAATAAAAATATTCATCTCATCATAAATTAATTTAATATATGCATTTTATGTTTATTATTTTATATGATTTCTTAAAATTGAGGATTCAATAAAATAATAAATGATGCATAAATTAAATAAATTACTCGGTTGATCTTGAACGTTTTTAATTGGTTGATCCATTTAAATTCAATAGATCAACCATTACCTAGGGTTATAATACTTGAGTTAGTTCTTAACCCGTATTGCAGCTTGATCCCTAGTTCAATGTACCACCATCTCATCTGGAATATCACATCGTCTCGTTGTAGTTCACATCTTATTCCGTTTTCATCATAATACATACATACACACTCACACACAAACGATGGAGTTTTGGAAATGCGTAATACACAACAAAACAATACTCGTGGACATACAAACCCTTATACATATAATGTTGAATAATGATGATGCACAAATCATTTAAATAATTAATTAATTACAACGATCACATAAAATTTCAATTAATAATTAAATAAACTAAATACAAGTAGACATTGGTGGGTTATTGCTCAAGATCAATCTCCACAAAATATTAAATGCGTAATTAAAAAAATAAAGATGTGATACATTTATGTGGAGGATGGAGGATGAAGCTCATCCTGTGACTGGAGAGGCACGACGAGACTCACCGTCAACGGAGGTGGGTGGCGCCGGGTGGAGGCCGGTCCGATGGGGCTAGGTGGTGTGAGCAGCGGTCATCAATTCCCCCTTTTCATCTTTTATTTATTTTTTTTGTTTTATTTTGTAAACATTTCCAAGCCTAGAAACATTAGGTTGTTGGGTTTTTTTTGGAAAAAATACACAAACTCGTGGAATGAAATGAAAATAATAGGTATCATCGGCAATGTCACTACCCAACATTTGCAGGAAAAAATTTAATATATTTATAAAGAAGTTCTTAAAAATTTAAATCTGCACAATCGACTTCAATTCGACTTAAAACTTTGGACGACATTAACTTCTCCGTTCGATGTCGAATTGACTCGCTGTCTACGACGTTGGGGCCGTGGCGATACCTTCTACATTAATTCATTACAAATTAAATTTTTTATTGACTTAAACTTTTCAAACTTTACTATGATACCAATTATTGGTATTGGGTGTGCAGTGGAAGCCCCAAAAAAATAGGAATTTAAAAATTTTCATCTGGAATCGACGTAACTACATCTTGGCTGACGAAGCGCTGCCCGATTGCAACCCAAGGATCTTCACCTGAATAATTTAAGTAAAAATTTAAACTGAAGAAATACCTCTTGATCCGAATCCATGCTCAATATCTGTTCATCATTGATGATCATTGCTTTAAGGATCCGAACTCAAATCCCTCTTGATCGTCCACACATGCTTCAAAAGCTTGCAGGAGCATCGATCATCAGAATTCAAGTACTAGCGTAGAGTTCCGATGATGCCTTCAACGTCTCGACAATCACTTCTATTCTATTCCATTGATCAATGGAGAAGAAATGTGTTGAGCATTTAGAATGAAAGCCTCTCTCTAGGAATCAGAATTTAAAGGAGAGAGAGACTCTCACCATTTGAGCAGTGAATAGTACATGTCATGAGAGCCCTCTCCTCCTTTTATAGTGAATCAGTAAATACCCAGAATTAACTCTTCGATACCCAAATATTTATTTCTCACTAAATAAATCATAAATGACGTGTTATGACCAACTAACTGAGTCATAAACATTATTTATATTTTTATCACTTTCATGTAATATAATGAATATATTACATGATAAAAGAGAGTCATTAACCCAACTCACCATTCTAAAAAATATTAAACATATCTTAAATATTAAAACAATACTCGTTCGTATAATATTTTTCTTAAATTTACTTTAATACTTGTAAATACTTTAAATAAAAAATTCAATACTAATTATTCTAAATTCGAATAATATGATTTTATTTATTCCTTGAAGATTGTATATCACCATACATATCCCGAACCCCGTGGTGGGGTTCGCTATATCATTAACTCTTATTCACCAGAATAGGGAAAACATTGGAATATGATATTGTGTGTGACCCTTATCTTGATAGTAGTGAATACCATTCACCGACTAGGATCGAAGTCTAACAACCCATCAAGACTCCTACAGAGATAAAGAGTGGTCATAACAATGACCTGCCTACGAAAAAACGCCATGTAATATAATATTATTGTCACGCAATATCTCATAAAACATGACACACACTTGTATCATTGTTCTTGGTTTATTATTCGTTGACCTTACTGGATGAAATTACATTCTTCTACCATGACCATGGATTTAGTAAAGGTACCACCATCTTAATCAACTGGGCAAAAAATATCTCTTCCTATCAAAAGTGACAAATTCTTGATTATTCAATCAATATCATACTACCAATGATTCACCCAATGAAATCTAACTCGCTACGAATTCATTGACATGATTTTTTTCTTGCATCAAAGTACATGATCAAAATAGTATACAAAGATAATAATCACAAGTCAAGAGACCATTACATGTGTTTGTAGATAGGAACTACCAATGACACCCGAAACATACGGTGTTCCTATTGGTAGACCAATCCTCATGATCTCATGTACTCTAAATCACCAAGTGTGAACTTCATGAGAAGTCTCAATGTTTATGAGCCCCATGCACCTGATAATCATACATCATATATGTTTAGTCAGAATGATGTATCTAGACCACATATATTTGTTTAAGATTAATTTCATAATATCTCAAGATTCTCATTATAGCATGGAAACTGATATAACCTTTTGATACGATAAATAATTTATGGAAATTACCATATAAATAGTGGACACAAAAATATCAACACTATTATGGTAAGTAAACATCATGCATGACTCATTTTATACGTGATATGGTAATCTAAAAGTCACTAGTGGAAAAAACGTTTAACACGTCGGCATTTTTCACGTCGGTTTTATATAACCGATGTACAAAGATGTAAAAATCAATTTATCATGTCAGTTATAAAATAACCGATGTGATATATTGACCAGGATCCATTTTTTACGTCGGTTATTTTATAACCGATGTGAAAATAGAATCTGGCACACTTTATCACGTTGGTTTTTTTATAACCGACATGATAAAGAAAAGCTCAGTACTTTATCACATCGGTTATAAAAAAAACCGACGTGATAAAGCTCCATTTATAACATCGGTTATAAAATAACAGACGTTATAAATTATTTTCTACATCAGTTATTAAATAACTGACATTATAAACATAGAAAAAAATAGTTTATCATGTCATTTATTAAATAATCGATGTTATAAAGATTTTAAATGATTTATCGCACCCCGTATTCAGTAATTCTGTTTTCTTCGATCGGGAACCTGCGACTTGTATCTCCCATGTGGAAAACCTAGAAAGGATTATTTGGAGTCTTTCCCTCCAGTCTCATTTTGACAACATCATTCATCATCTTTATTGTCACCAGATCTATCAGGTCGACTCACAACACTCAAGTAAGCCTCACACGACTCAGTTTCAATTATTATTTTTTGTGATGCCCTAATCTAATTCTTTGAGATGTTATTTTTCTATCATTGTTCTTGCTGTCATGGTAAGTTTCGTAGTGTTCATTTATATGATGATAAATTATTTTCTGGTAAAAGAAACCATGGAAGTGATATCATGAAAGTTTACGAATTTTGTTTGTTTGTTTGTGTGCGCGTACATGGGGTGTCCAAGGGGGTGGGGTGGGGGGTGGGTCCAAGTGGGTGGGGGGTGTCTAGGGGGTGAAGGTGTACAGGGGGTGTCAAAGGGGGTGGGGGGGGGGGTGTCCATGGGGGTGAGAGGGCTGTCCAAGGGGTTTGGAGGTGTCCAAGGGGGTGAGGGGGCTGTCAAAGGGGGTGGGGGGGGGGGTGGTGTCCAGGGGTGTGGGGGTTGTCTAAGGGGGTTGGGGGTGTCCAAGGGGTTGGGGGTGGTTTCTGGGGGGGGGGGATGTCTAAGGGGATAGGGGTGTCCAGGGGGGTGGGGGTGGTGTCTAGGGGGTGAGTGGGCTGTCCAAGGGGGTAGGGGGTGTCCAGGGGGTGGGGGCTGTCGAGAGGGGTGGGGGCTGTCCAGGGGGTGGGGGGTGGGGGGATGTCCAGAGGGGTGGGGGGGGGGAGTTGCTGTCCAAGGGGGTGGTTGTGTCTAGGGGGTGTCCAAGGGGGTGGGGGTGGTTTCTAGGGGGGTGATGGGGCTTTCCAATGGGGTAGGGGTGTCTAGGGGTGGGGGGTGGTGTCGAGGGGGGGTCAGGGGGCGGTCTAGGGGGATGGGGGTGTCCAGGGGGTGGGGGGTGTCTAGGTGGGGTGGGGGTGTCCTGGGGGGTGGGGGCTGTCTAGAGGGTTGGGGGGATGTCTAGGGGTGGGGGGCTGTACAAGGGTTAGGGGGGATGCCCAGGGGGTGGGGGGGGGGGGCTGTTCAGAGGGTTGGGGGGTGTCCAGGGTGTCCATGGGGGTGGGGTGGGGGCAGTCCAGGGGTGTGTGTGTGTGGGTGGGGGGGGGGGTCCAAGGGGGTGGGGGTGTCGAAAGGGGTGGGGGGATGTCCAAGGGGGCGGGGGGCTTTCCAGGGGGTGGGGGGCTGTACAGAGGGTTGGGGGGTGTCAAGGGGGTGGGGGATGTCCAAGGGGGTGGGGGGCCTATCTAGAGGGTTTGGGGGGCTGTCTAGGGGTGGGGGGGGGGGGGTGGCTGTCCAAAGGGTTGGGGGGTGTCCAAGGGGTGTACAAGGGGGTAGGGGGTGGGGGGTGGTGTCTAGGAGGGGTGGGGGTGTCTAGGGGGGTGGGGGGGGGGGGGTGTCTGGAGGGGTGGGGGGCTATCCAGGGGGTGGGGGGGCTGTCCAGAGGGGTGAGGGGCTGTCCAGAGGGTTCAGGGGGCTGTCCAAGGGGGTGGGGGGGGGGGGGGGGGTGGTGTCCAGGGGGTGGGCGGATGTCCAAGGGTGTGGTGGTGTCCAGGGGGTGTCCAATGGGGTGGGGGTGGTGTCTAGGGGGGTGGGGGTGGTGTCCAAGGGGGTGCGGGTGGTGTCCAAGGGGGTAGGGGTGTCCAGGGGGTGGGGGGTGATGTCTAGGGGAGTGGGGGTGGTGTCCAGGGGGTGGGGGGGGGGGGGGGGGCTATCCTGAGGGGTGGGGGGGGGGGTATCCAAAGGTTTCAAATCATTAGGATCTGTGTAATTTTTAGTAGTGAATGTATACATATTTTAATATTTATACTTCATATTTCTTTTTTACGAAAGAGTGAATTTGGTATCCAGTTGCATCAGGATGTATTATTTGTGAACCTTAAGAATAAAGGACCCAAGATGAATTTAAAACTATTATATTCAACTATATTTTCTCTTTAAAATCATTTTCAAGCATATATTTTTTTAAATACGCATATATTTGTTTTATATTTCAAAATTGTTTTACATTCAAATTATGATATTTTTCATATAAATATATATTTGTATTATCTTAAAAATATGTATAATTTTGATATTTTTTATAGGTAATAATGAGTTGAAGTTGGATTACGACACATCGAATGAGTAATGAATATGAGGAAGGTGTTGATTCCTTTTTATAATTTGCTAAATGAAATGTTCCAAGCAGTGACATTTTTTTATGTCCTTGCCTGAAATGTTTGAATATGAAGAAGTTGAAAAGTAGATAGATAAAAGATCATCTAATTTTTCATGGTTTTAATCCGATTTACAGTCCTTGGATTTGGAATGGTGAAACTGGACAAAATGTCAGATCTACTAATGATGATGATTCGCAAGATGGTAACTCTGATGGAATTGAAGAAATGATTCACGATATTGCAGCAGAACAAATTGAGATAGAACTGACAGTTGCGCATCTATATGGTGATGCTGAAAAACCATTGTATCCTGGTTGTACATATTTTACGGTTTTGTCGGTGGTGTTAAGATTGATTAACCTAAAGGAGAAACATGGATAGAGTGACATAAATTTTATAGAACTGCTACAATTGATGAAAGAAATTCTTCCAAAAGATAACAATCTTTCAAATTCACATTATAAGGCCAAGAAAATATTATTCCTGATGGGATTGAGATACAAGAAAAGACATGCCTGTCCGAATGATTGTATGATATATAGGAAGGAATATGAATTTCTGTCAGAGTTTCCTTAATGTGGGAAATCAAAGTATAAGGTGAAAGAAAAATCACAGGCTAATGTAGATATTACAAATATCCCTTCCAAGGTATTTTGGTATCTTCCTATAATTCATCGTTTGAAACATTTATTTGCTAATTCACCTGATAAAAAAAGGTTAATATGGCATGCTAATGAGTAGATATGTGATGGAAAAATACGTCATCAAGCTGATTATCCACAATGGAATAAAATTGAAGAGCAGTATCCTACATTTGGAAATAAAATTAGAAATCTCAGACTAGGGTTGTACACAAATGGAATGAATCCATACCGAACCCTTAGTAGCACACATAGTTCATGGCCTATTTTATTGGTAATTTACAACCTCTCTCCTAAAGTTTGTATGAAGCACAAATATGTCATGTTGAGTATAATGATCTCTAGTCTGAAGCAACCCAGAAATGATATTGATGTTTTCTTGTCACCATTGATTGATGATTTGAAACTTTTATGGGAGGATGGTATTAGGGTGTATGATTCTTATAAAATTGAATATTTTTAACTGCATGAAGTGATTATTTTCACTATAAATGACTTCCCAGTATATGAAAATTTGTTTGGATACAGTGTTAAAGGGTATAAAGCATGTCCAATTTGTGAACAACATACATCATATTGTCAATTGCATCATGGGAAGAAAACAATGTACATGGGTCATCGAATGTTTTTGCCTATGGATCACTCTTATAGAAGACTAAAAAAGGAATTAAATGGATCACAATAATTTGATATTGCTCCAAAACCTTTATCCCCTGATCTGTATTTTGAGAGGGTGGAAAACCTTGATGTGACATTGGGAAAGACACAGAAATATGGTAATGATAAACATATTTGGAATAAAAGTTCAATATTTTTTGAGATACCATATTAGAGATATCATGAATTTAAAAATAATATTGATGTCATGCATGTTGAGAATAATATCTGTGATAGTTTGATTGGAACATTGTTAGATATTAAAGTAAAGAAAAAAGATGGGTTGAATGCAATATTAGGCTTACTATCAATGGGAATACGTTTGGAGTTAGCTCCCACTCCTAATGGAAGACAAAAATTTCTTTCCCCAGCTTGTCATACATTATCCAAGTGGGAGAAAATTAGCTTTTGTTAGTGTCTTCATGATATCAAAGTGCCTCAAGGTTATTCTTAAAATGTAAAATTTTTTGTCTCATTGAAGGATTTGAAGTTGATAGGTATGAAATCTCATGATTGTCATGTCATGATGCAACAACTTCTACCAGTTGCATTGCGTGGAATATTACCCATCCGTGTTAGAAATACTATAATGAAGTTGTGTTATTTTTTCAATTCAATTTGTAATAAGGTGATTGATGTGAATGTTTTGAACATTTTAGAAAAGGATGCAATTTGTATACTTTGTCAATTGGAAATGTATTTTCCTCTATATTTTTTTGATATAATGGTGCATTTTATGATTCATCTAGTTCAAGAAATAATGATTTGTGGACCTGTATATCTTCGTTGGATGTATCCTATTGAAATCTATATGAAAATATTGAAGGGGTATGTTAAGAATCCATATCAACCTGAAGCCTCCATTATTGAAAAGTATATTTCCGAGGAGGTTACAGAGTTTTGTATGAGCTACTTGGATGTGGCGCAACATATAGGTTTGCCTCCATCTCTCCATGAACGAGTTAATAATGAGGGAAAGGAGATTCGTGGCTTGAAATTTAAATTGTTTTCAGCTGAACATATGGAGAAGTTATAATTATACATCTTGAATAACATAGATGATTCTCAACCGTATATCACATTGAATATTAATGAGTTGAAACAATGTCATCCAAAGAAGAAAGAAATGTGGATTTTGAATGAGCACAAAAAAACATTTTTGTCATGGTTTAAAAAGACCTTGCTTGGTAGATCAGATGTATCAGAGACATTAAAATGAGTAGTGGGTGGTCCATGTTTAAATGTGATAACATGGTACGATTATGACATTAATGGCTATACATTTCATATGAAAGCTTAGGATAATAGAAGTGCAGTTCAGAATAGTGGTGTATTGGTGTTTGCAGAAGCAATGCATTTTTCGAGTGCTAAAGACAAAAACCCAATTTCTGCATCAAGTGTATATTATGGAGTGATTGAAGAAATATGGGAGGTTGATTACTTTAAAATTAAAGTTCCCGTTTTTAACTGTAAATGGTTTATCAGAAACAATAGTGTTAGACATGATGAATTTGGAATGAAAGTTATTAATCTGAATAGATTGGAAGACACAACTGATTCTTTTATAATTGAAACACATGAATTTTTTTTTTCTATGTAGTAGATCAATCAGATATGTAGTGGGCTGTTGTTTTACACGGAAAAAAATATTTTGGTGAGGATCTACTTGATGAATATGCAGATTTATTTGAGATCCCTACTTACATGGAAAGATTAGCAGAAAATAATGATGAGCATGTTGAAGACATGATTTGTGCCATAAGGAACGATCACAATGAAGGAATTTGGGAAAAAAAAATCCATTTTTACATTCCTAATATTACAGGTAACATATGTTTATTTCTTGTTTACATTTATTATTTTCATAAAATGTTAGATATTGTAAGTTTTTTCTTTATTAAAACACGTATTAAAACAAATAAGTATAAGTTTTTGTTTATTTTAATTTTGTTTAGTTTACCTTATCATGTTTACCATTACATAAATTAAATATCTATTATTTTTGTTGAATGAAAATTACTTTACCATGTTTACCATGTTTACCATGTTTATCATGTTTACCATATTTACCATCTTTACCATTGTTTAACATGATTACCATATTAACCATATTTACTATTACATAACTTAGTACAATTTTATATTTTCTATTTACATTAGTATTATAATATTTGAATTTGTATATTTGTGAACTAATGTTTGTTTTTTTTATTTGAAGGATAATGACAGATCAATCAGTTGATTAACCACATGATTCTGGAGATGATCATATTGGTCATACCTCTGGGGAGGAACATTCACATGCTCCTATTGATGTTTCCCAATCTTCCTCATGTGCTCCCATAACGACAAAGAGTTCAAGAGTTGGTAAACATGGGTGCAAATATTTACCAAAATTATCACTTGACCGTACGCAGGACCAGAGGATACTCATTGAGTTTTATGAGAATGATATTCCTAGAGGTCCAAATGCAAAAGATTTTAAGAGTTTTGTATCAACTCAGGGTAAGAGAAAATTAAGCATTTTTTATGATGACTGGAGAAGTGTGGACAAAGTGATAATATCTCAGTTGTGGGAGACGATTTTGGTAAGATCTTTTTCTATTGTTTTCCTATTCTTTAAATGTTTCTAGTATATATAATATGTTTAACCTCTTCTTTATCAGACGACATTTGATATTCCTGACACTGGAGGAGTCAGGAAAAAATGCTTATCGATGGCTGCTAGGAGATGGAGGGATTTCAAATCAACCCTCTCATCTAATTTCATTTTTGGTCATAGGAGTCATGAAAATCCATGTCATATATATCCTTTCATAGATTAAGACACATGGAGATAGTTTTTTGAAATTGAAATAAAAGATTCATTTTTGGTAAGGGAAATGTAAACTTTTATAATATTTCTTATATAAATGATCTTATTAATGTTTTGTTAATGATTTCTTATTCTTAATTTACACCGAACAAAGAAATCTCATCAGTATATCCAATCTAAAAATGTATACTCTCATAGTTTATCTTGGGAAGGGTATACATTATTAGAATAATAAATGATGGTGGAAAAATTACAAAAACCGTGAGCTAAGTCTTCAAGCTCTGGAGAGGTGGACCCTCTATCCTCTCCATTTAGACATGAAAAATGGAAGAGAGCTTGGATGGGGAAAAAAGGGAAATATCTTTCAGAATATTCGAGAATCGTAGCTGAGAGGATTATAAGATATCTATTTTATTTATCTAAGTTAACTATATTCTTCATATAATTTCAATCATTACATAAATGTTCAATTAATTAATACAGAATTCTCTTGATGAGCAGAGCTCACAGGGGGTATTTACAACTGTTGGGAGGCAAGATATTTTATCCACAACATTGGGAAAGCCCAAACATCCTGGTCATGTACAAGGATATCCGACAGGTGTATCAGTAAGAAAAGTGTTTCCACATTCTTCAAATTCATCCATTGATGGTGTTTATAAAAAAAATAGAATCCTTGGAGGCTAAAGTTCATAATATTAATGCAACAATGGAGGAAAATATTAGAGCATCGGTACAGTCTATGTTTGTAGACATGCAAAGACAATTTCATACTGCAACTCCAACTCCTCCACCTCCCCCTACAGACCCCATTATTTATCCTCCACCTCCTCTAGTAGATCCCACTCCACCACCTCAGCCTGCAGACCCCATTTTTTATCCTACTCCTCCACCACAACTTCTTACTTATTGCGAGTTGTATGTTGATGATCCTCAACATCATATATTTGCATATGGGGTGGTATATTGTATAAGAGATATAGTTCATCATAAACAGTTAGAGGTAGAGAATCATAGGGTCACTGTACAAGATATTATAGATAGATCAACTCGAGTACCATTACCTACAGATGAGGTGATGATAGTTGTACATAATATCGACCATTTTTTAATTTGGCCATCCAGACTTCTGTGGCTCATTTCCATAGAGGTATGTATGTTCTATCTTCTATTTTATTTTTTTATTAAAGTTGTTTTATCATTTGAAAACTAATATATTTTTCTATTTATTTTTACAGGAATACTTAAAAGGTAAAGAAATACTGTATAGATAACAACAAAGAAAAATGGATATGACATTAGATACAGATTCTAGTAGTCTTGAGAGATTATCAAGATATTAAAATTTGATGGTGGATCATTATGAGTTTCCAATGGAAGCTCATGTTTGTGGACATTCAATAACTATGGGGATTGTGAAAACTAATATCATGGAGCTTGTTACTGGAGATAATTTGGGCATCAATGTCGTGCAAATTTTCCATGTAAGTCTTAACACCTTTTCCCTATGTTATATTTATTAAAAATGTATACTTATGTCTATTTTTTATTAAGTATCTTTATAACATTTGTGAGAAGAATGAGCGGACATATGTATATGGATTCATGGACCTATATTTGATTTCCCCTGAAGCACATACATTGGATGAGGAACAAATAATGCTTTATATTGTTGAAATATTTGAACAAAATATAGTCACACAATGTTGGATGATGCCTTTTTGTGAGGGGTATGAAACACATCTCTAGAAAAGAGTTCATTATCTTTTAACATAAAAAACCACTAACCTTAAATTTTCTTTTATCAGTGATCATTGGATATTAAGTGTTTTTTTCCCAAGGGAGAAAACACTTTATTGGATATTATCTGTCCATGGTGATGTGCGGGAAAGTTTTAAGAATATGTTGGAAAAGTATGTTTCAATTTCTCAATAGTTTTATATATTATAATGAATTTTAAATTTATCCCATTCTTATTATTTTCTAATAGGGGATGGGTATACTTTTGAAAAAACACAAAGAAAAGGAGTGAGAAGATCAAAAATGTAAATGTAAAGGTAAATATCCATTTATAATTTGTTCGTTTTGATTTATTACATAAAAATAATATATTGAATTTACACTCATTCAAAAAGAATTGTCATGAACAACAAGGTGTCATCAAATGCAGATATTATATGTTAAGATTTATGTATGAAATAATTACAACTGGAATAGTTGTGAACTTTGACCTTGTAAGATTTCCTTTTAAACTTTGCCATAATATTTCATTTTATTTATTCATTATACATGTTAACTACAATCCTTTTAATTTGTAACTATTTGATGACCCTCAAACCTATAGTGCTCAAGAGTTCAAACACTAACAAGTGGAATGGTCAAATTATTTTACAGGTTTGATTGGATTTTAGTTTGTTTGTAGTGTAAAATGTAATTTTGAATAGTGTCATTGTAATTGTGTATTTGGTAGTAATTTAGGTTGGATTTAGTTTTTTTTATGTTTACATTGTAAGTTTTGAATGTTATATATGTGAATGTTTAATTTTTCTCTACTTCTTGTTTTGGTCTACTTATGATGGTTTTTTTGGTATGGATTCTGGTCTGGGGGGTGTCCAGTGGGGTGGGGGGTGGGGGGGTTTCCAGGGGTGTGGGAGGGATTTCCAGTGGGGTGGGGGGTGTACTGGATGTCCATTAGAGTGGGGGGGGGGGGGGGGGGTAGTCTAGGGGGTGGGAGGGCCGTCCAGGGGAGTGGGGGGCTGTCCAGGCGGTGTCTAGGGGCGTGGTGGTGTCCTATGGGGTGATGGGGGTTTCTAGGGGTGTGGGAGGGCTGTCCAGTGGGGTGGGGGTGTCCATAGGGATGGGGGGGGGGAGTCTAGGGGGTGGGAGCATTTCTTGAAGGGTGGGAGGGCTGTCCAGGGGAGTGGGGGCTGTCCAGGGGGTGTCTAGGTGTGTGTGTGTGTGTGGGGGGGGGGGGTGTATTGTGGGGTGAGGGAGGTTTCCAAGGGTGTGGAAGGGATTTATAGTGGGGTGGGGGGTGTCTAAGGTGTCCATGGGGGTGGAAGGTAGTCCAGGGGGTGGGAGGGTGTCTGGGAGGGTGGGAGGGCTGTCCAGGTGAGTGGGGGGATGTCTAGGGGGTGTCTAGGGCTGTGTGTGTGTGTGTAGGTGGGGGGGTGTCCAGGGGTGGGATGGCTGTCCAGGGGTGTGGGAGGGATGTATAGGGGTGTGTGTGTGTGGGGGGGGGGGGTGTCCTGTGGGGTGAGGGGGGTTTCTAGTGGGGTGTGGGAGGGCTGCCCAGTGGGGGGGGGGGTGTCATGGGTGTCCATGGGGGGTGGGGGCAGTCCAAGGTGGTGGGATGGTGTCTAGGAGGGTGGGAGGGATGTCCAGATGAGTGGGGGGATGTCCAGGGGTGTGCGTGTGTGGGGGGGGTGTCCAGTGGGGTGGGGTGGGGTGTTTCTAGGGGTGTGGGAGGGCTGTCCAGTGGGGTGGTGGTGGGGTGGTGGGGGGGGGGGGGGGGTTCTAGAGGTGTGGGAGGGCTGTCCAGGGGTGTGGGAGTGCTTTCTAGGGGGTGGGGGGTGTCCTGGAGGGTGGGGGGAAATCCGGGTGTGTGTGTTTGGGGGGGGGTGTCCAGTGGAGTGGAGATTTTTTCAGTGGGGGGGGGGGTCCATGGGGGTGGGGGGTGTCGAGAAGGGTGGTAGGGCTATCCAGTGGGGGTGGGGGCTGTCCAGGGGGTGTCCAGGGGTGTGTGTGTGGGGGTGTCCATTAGGGTGGGCGGTTTCCAGGGGTGTGGGAGGGCTGTCCAGTGGGGTGGGGGGGGGGGGTCTAGGGGTGTGGGAGGGTTGTCTAGGGGTGTGGGATTGCTTTCTAGGGGGTGGGGGGTGTTCAGGTGGGTGGGGGGGGGGGATCCAGGGGTGTGTGTGGGGGGGCTATCTAGTGGAGGGGACGTATTTTCAAGTGTGTGTGTGTGTGTGTGTGGGGGGGGGGGGGTTCTAGAAGGTGGGAGGGCTGTCCAGGGGGGGTGGGGGCTGTCCAGGAGGGTGGGGGGCTGTCCGGGGGTGTGTTTGTGGGGGGGGGGGGTGTCTAGTGGGGTGGGGGGTTTCCATGGGTGTGGGAGGGATGTCCAGTGGGGTGGGGTGGGGGGGGGGGGTTTCTAGGGGTGTGGGAGTGCTGTCCAGGGGTGTGAGAGTGCTGTCCAGGGGGTGGGGGGTGTCCAGGAGGGTGGGGGTGGGGGGTTGTCCAGGGGTGTTGGAGGCTATCCAGGGGGTGGGGGGTTGTCCAGGGGGTGTGGGGGGGGGGGGAAGTCTAGGGGTGGGGGGTGTTCAGTGGGGTGGGGGGGGGGGGGTGTCCAAGTGTGTGGTGGGGGATCTCTAGTGGGGTTGGGGGGTTCTGGTCTGGTTTTGGTCGATTTTTGGTATGTTTTTGGTGTGTTTCAGGTCTTCTTTTGGCAGGGCATAGCAGTGGTTGATCAGTTTTATTATTTTTTTTTTGTTTTTTATGTCGGTTATTTTATAACTGATGTAAAATATGCATGGGGATTGGTTTTAACATCGGTTATTTGAAAACTGATGCAATAAATGCATGGGAAATGGTTTTTACATTGGTTATAAAATAACTGACTTAATAAATGGAAAGAAATACTTTTTTACATTGGTTATTTTATAACTGATGTAGTAGATATTTTTTCACATCGGTTATTATTTAACCGACGTGGGAAACTGCTTGGTAGATAGGTTTATCACGTCGGTTATGAAAATAACTGATGTGATAAATGCTTCAGAGGAGTGATTTATGAAGTTAGTTATATAATAACCGATGTGAAATCATATATACCACGTCAGTTATTAAATAACCGACATAGTAAACCACAACTCCAAAGCGTTTTCCACATTGGTTTTTGATCAACTGACGTGAAAAACGCTTTGGATTTTTGTTTTTTACGTCGGTTTTAAAATAACCAACATAAAAAAAAATGTTTTATAACGTCTCCTATAATAACGTCGGCCAAAATCCGACAAAAAAAAATAAAAAATAACCACCGTAAAAAACATTTTCTGCACTAGTGAGTAATATTTAGTTGGGTCTAGGGCACCCAATATTTCAACACCCTATGACCAGCATCTCTTTCCTGTAGGGAATGGATTGCATTTTTTTTATTTGGGGCTCCAAAAATCTTCCCCTTAGTGATTTTCCTACGAATCAGAGGCTTCCCACCTGCTTTGATACTAATTATAGGATCTACATTGGGGCTGTATGACCTTTCATCATAATATTATCTACTTTGGTTCATTCCCTCATGACTTTGTTTCTCACCAGGGCTCACTACCCCGCTGGGGGGGGGCTCACTGTGCACCCCTTTGAAAACACCTTGTAATGGGGAGATCTCATGAGGCTTATATTCCATGACCATCACACCTCCATGCCCCGATGTGGGACATGATAGCAGTACCATGACACAACCTCACTAGCCATGCCACAACACCGGGCGCTACGACACAACCTTACTGGCCACACTGCAGTACCCTACAGCCAGCAACTATTACCCGCATGGCACACACTACCTTTTTTTTTTCATTTGTAACTCTATCAAATATCATTTTCTAATGATATAGTTTTGAGGTCCATTGGTCTTGTTGTTTTCTTCGGGGGATTCTTTCTTATCTCGATTGTTTTGAAAATGGAAGGAAATAGATTTATTTTCAACATTTTTTTTGTTTTATGACGAATGAACACACTAAGAAACATAAAGAAACTCAAAAAATTTCAATTGAAAAATGATCAAAAGTTGAATCTAAATCTTAGATTGATCAATTATATATATATATATATATATATATATATTTGTATGTGTATCTAAGTAAGTAATTAAGTATGTATTTATATGTTTGTGTTTGTTCATCAATTTTAAAGAGTTTTTGAGAGGCCTTGGCTAACAACCTTGGATTTAGATTCAACCTTCGATCAATTTTCAATTGAAATGTTTTTTATTTTCTTTACTTTTATTAGTTCAGTAATTTGTTGAATAAATTAAGATTTATTTTCTCTTTTCTCTTTTGTCTAATTATTTTTTTATTATAGATGATTTATACTAGAAAAATCATGAATGACTAATAACTTTGAATGAAAAATAATACTCTGATACCAATTTGTCACGACCCGCCCTCGGGGTCCGTGCCGTGACTACCCCAAGCCCGCCTTCCATAGGCCAGGGGCTGGCGACTAGCACCAAGGCGTAAATCCCAGTAAAAAGGGAAGGCATTGCCTTTGTAAAGTAAACAAACACCACAGAGTAAGCAAGCGGAAAGTAAACACTAAGCAAAAGCAGAGTACAACTGAAAGTGCGGAAAAGTAAATGGGCCAGTATACAAACCCAAACTGAAAGTAAAGTACAACTCGAAAGGGAAAACAGCAACTGAAAAGTAAAAGCCGCTGCACCGAGCTGTCCACTGGAAATCCCACCTGAAGGGTGGGTACAGATAGCTCCACTGCTCCACGGGTCCCGCCGTCCGCTCCGAGCACGTCCCGCCCAGTGGTCCACCTCCAGGTACCGTCCTGCTCTGCAAGCCTCAGCTAAGATCAACGCTGTCCGTCGTCTGCAACCAACACAACGTAGTGCGGGCAAAGCTCGTGCAGGGGTGATTATAAGCTACTCAGTAGGGACCCCGAGACCCCTGAAGGTCTCTCAAATCCACAAAGGATAAACCACGAAGAAAGGTACAATCACGAAGTAACAACCGACACTGCTTAGGTATATGCCCATACATATACCTAAGTCATCAATTTCAAATACGCTCCAACCTCCGAGCACAAGTACAACTCAGTCCACACAGGAAAGTAAACGTATTCCACACAGGAAAGCAAAACGTAATCCACACAGGATTGCACAACACAATCCACACAGGAAAGCAATAGGTTTCAGCTCACACGGGTATACTTCTTAAAAGGACGATAAAGATGATCTCTGATCCATCTAAGTCGTCGGACCCACGAAGGATCGATAGGTAACTAACCCCCGCAAAAGACCCACACAGGATCGGGCCCACGTAGGACCTGTAGGCGCTGGTTCACACAGGACCGCTGAGCGCAAAGACCCACACAGGATCGGACCCACACAGGATCGGGCCCACACAGGACCTGTAGCACTGATCCACGTAGGATCGCTGAGTGCTGAAGTCATCGTCGTCGAATCCACACAGGATCTCTGTACTGTCGTCGTCGCAGTCACAGTAGCAGTAGTAGCAGTAGTAGTCACAGTAACAGTCGCAGCCAGCACTAGGGTTCCCGCACACAGCAAGCTCGTTCGGAGGGTCCGCTCCACGAGCCGAGAGGCTGATACATCAACTATCACAAAGTCCAGAGTTGATGTATACAAAAGTTCCGTATCGACAACATGAACTCAACGTCGCATACGGCGCGTCAATCGGACGCCCGGTCTGAGAGTTATTGGCTTTTTTCGTCCCCGGGGCCCGGTTGGTTTTTAAGGCAAAACCAACCCGACCGTACTCCACCTGCGTCCAAACCTCGGGCGGAGTATGCCAAAAGATCCGTCTCACTAAGAGGAACACACCCAAGATGACGGCACGTCAATCAGACGTCCGTAGCTCAAGATATGAGCGTTTCCGCTCCGAAGGCCCGGTTGGTTTCGTGAACGAACCAACCCGACTGAACTCAAAGTATTCCTAAACCTTGAGTGCAATATACCGAAACGACCGTCTCGATCCAAGGATCGCGTTGCCGTAGACGGTTCGTCAATCGGAGGTCCATGTCTCAAGTTATGGCCATAAGACCGAAACTGATTCGAAACGGGGGGTCCGGGTCCGGGCCGACCCGGGCCGACCCCCCTGGTTTGACCCGAACTGGGGCGACCCGTTCCGGGTCGACCCGACTCGGATCCGACCCGGTCCGCTGGAACCGGCCCGGCCGGTGGCGGCGCGGCGGCGCGGCCCGGGTGCCGCGCACGTGCCGCACGCGGGGGGTGAAACCCCCCCTTTTTCCGGATCTCGGCCGGCTTTTTCCGGCCGTTTTAATTAACCCACGGGACCCGCGGGTCCCGCCTTCTGACCGAACCGGCGGCCGGCGCGGCCGGCCGCCTTCTTCTTCTCCGCCGCGGCCATCGCCGCGGCTTTTCCCATTTCCGGCGGCCGGCGAGGCCGGCCGCCCCTGGATGCTCCGCCGCGGCCGTAGGGCCGCGACCCTTCTCGATCTCCGGCACCGGCGGCGCGGCTGGCCGCCGGTCGCCTCCTTGTTCCGCCGCGGCCCGTCTCCGGCCGCGGTCTCTTTCGTAAACAACGACGCGGTGCGTCGGCACCGCATTTCTTTATCGGTGCTCGCTCCGGCCATAAATTCTTTTGTTCCTGCGCGGTGCGACGACACCGCGCTGTCTCCGCTAAATCATCACGAAAGATTAGAAGGGGGAGGAGAATCGGCCGTGTTCATGTGGTCCGGTCTCCTCCCGTTATAACGATAACAGTTGGTCAATCGTATAAACACAACAATGAACGTTTCACAAATTTTTAATAAAATTTGGAACTATGCCCAACAGATTATTCTTTCATGCTCGAGGGAAAGAAAACACGTAATTTGAAAAGGACAAACCCCTACTTTGGTTCTGGAACGAAGTTCGATGATCGATAACGATTCGCGGAAGTCGAGCGTCGCGGTGGTTGGCGTCACGGAAGAAGAACGTCGATGTCACGGTTATGTCGTCACGGAAGACGGTTCCCGAGAACGTGGAGTTCTTCGTCGAAGTTCGAAGGTTCTTCGTGTTCTTCGTCAGAGTTGAAGAAGAAGAAGAATAAGGAGAAGCTCCAAAATTCCTCTCAAGGTGGTAAAAGAATTATCCTAGAATCCACTTAACCTCCCTTGGGAGGATTAAGTGAGGTAGGGCCCACACGAAACCCAACCTTCCACCTCCCTTTAACTCTCCTTTTAATTAATGTTTGACAACTTGAAGTATTAATTAAGGTGAGTTGTTCAAATTCAAACCTTTGAATTTCATGTTGTAAAGTTGTGTAATAATATAAGCTTAAAGCTTATTTTATTCTAGGATAATTCTTTTACCACCTTGAGAGGAATTTTGGAGCTTCTCCTTATTCTTCTTCTTCTTCAACTCTGACGAAGAACACGAAGAACCTTCGAACTTCGACGAAGAACTCCACGTTCTCGGGAACCGTCTTCCGTGACGACATAACCGCGACATCGACGTTCTTCTTCCGTGACGCCAACCATCGCGACGCTCGACTTCCGCGAATCGTTATCGATCATCGAACTTCGTTCCAGAACCAAGGTAGGGGTTTGTCCTTTTCAAATTACGTGTTTTCTTTCCCTCGAGCATGAAAGAATAATCCATTGGGCATAGTTCCAAATTTTATTAAAAATTTGTGAAACGTTCATTGTTGTGTTTATACGATTGACCAACTGTTATAGTTATAATGGGAGGAGATCGGACCGCACGAACACGGCCGATTCTCCTCCCCCTTCTAATCTTTCGTGATGATTTAGCGGAGACAGCACGTTGTCGTTGCACCGCGCAGGAACAAAAGAATTTATGGCCGGAGCGAGCAGCGATAAAGAAATGCGGTGCCGACGCACCGCGTCGTTGTTTACGAAAGAGACCGCGGCCAGAGACGGGCCGCGGCAGAACGAGGAGGCGACCGGCGGCCAGCCGCGACGCCGGTGCCGGAGATCGAGAAGGGCCGCGGCCCTACGGCCGCGGCGGAGCAGCCAGGGGCGGCCGGCCTTGCCGGCCGCCGGAGATGGGAAGAGCCGCGACGATGGCCGCGACGGAGAAGAAGAAGGCGGCCGGCCGCGCCGGCCGCCGGTTCGGTCAGAAGGCGGGACCCGAGGGTCCCGTGGGTTAATTAAAATGGCCGGCAAAAGCCAGCCGAGATCCGGAAAAAGGGGGGGTTTCACCCCCCGCGTGCGGCACGTGCGCGGCACCCGGGCCGCGCCGCCGCCGGCCGGGCCGGTTCCAGCGGACCAGGTCGGATCCGGGTTGGGTCGACCCGGAATGGGTCGACCCGGTTTAGGTCAGACCAGGGGGGGGGGGGGGGGTCGGGCCGGGTCGGCCCGGACCCGGACCCCCCGTTTCGAATCAGTTTCGGTCTTATGGCCATAACTTGATCCACAGACCTCCGATTGACGAACCGTCTGCGGCAACACGATCCTTGGATCGAGACGGTCGTTTCGGTATATCGCACTCAAGGTTTCGGAATACTTTGAGTTCGGCCGGGTTGGTTCGTTCACGAAACCAACCGGGCCTTCGGAGCGGAAACACTCATATCTTGAGCTACGAACGTCTGATTGACGTGCCGTCAGCTTGGGTGTGTTCCTCTTAGTGAGACGGATCTTTTGGCATACTCCGCCCGAGGTTTGGACGCAGGTGGAGTATGGTCGGGTTGGTTTTGCCTTAAAAACCAACCGGGCCCCGGGGACGAAAATGCCAATAACTCTCAGACCGGGCGTCCGATCGACGCGCCGTCTGTTGCGTTGAGTTCTTGTTGACGATACGGAACTTTTGGATACATCAACTCTGGACTTTGTGACAGTTGATGTATCAGCCTCTCGGCTCGTGGAGCGGACCCTCCGAACGAGCTTGCTGTGTGCAGGAACCCTAGTGCTGGCTGCGACTGTTACTGTGACTACTACTGCTACTACTGCTACTGTGACTGCGACGACGACAGTACAGAGATCCTGTGTGGATTCGACGACGACGACTTCAGCACTCAGCGATCCTACGTGGATCAGTGCTACAGATCCTGTGTGGGCCCGATCCTATGTAGGTCCGATCCTGTGTGGGTCTTTGCGCTCAACGGTCCTGTGTGAACCAGCGCCTACAGGTCCTACGTGGGCCCGATCCTGTGTGGGTCTTTTGCGGGGGTTAGTTACCTATCGATCCTTCGTGGGTCCGACGACTTAGATGGATCAGAGATCATCTTTATCGTCCTTTTAAGAAGTATACCCGTGTGAGCTGAAACCTATTGCTTTCCTGTGTGGATTGTGTTGTGCAATCCTGTGTGGATTACGTTTTGCTTTCCTGTGTGGAATACGTTTACTTTCCTGTGTGGACTGAGTTGTACTTGTGCTCGGAGGTTGGAGCGTATTTGAAATTGATGACTTAGGTATATGTATGGGCATATACCTAAGCAGTGTCGGTTGTTACTTCGTGATTGTACCTTTCTTCGTGGTTTATCCTTTGTGGATTTGAGAGACCTTCAGGGGTCTCGGGGTCCCTACTGAGTAGCTTATAATCACCCCTGCACGAGCTTTGCCCGCACTACGTTGTGTTGGTTGCAGACGACGGACAGCGTTGATCTTAGCTGAGGCTTGCAGAGCAGGACGGTACCTGGAGGTGGACCACTGGGCGGGACGTGCTCGGAGCGGACGGCGGGACCCGTGGAGCAGTGGAGCTATCTGTACCCACCCTTCAGGTGGGATTTCCAGTGGACAGCTCGGTGCAGCGGCTTTTACTTTTCAGTTGCTGTTTTCCCTTTCGAGTTGTACTTTACTTTCAGTTTGGGTTTGTATACTGGCCCATTTACTTTTCCGCACTTTCAGTTGTACTCTGCTTTTGCTTAGTGTTTACTTTTCGCTTGCTTACTCTGTGGTGTTTGTTTACTTTACAAAGGCAATGCCTTCCCTTTTTACCGGGATTTACGCCTTGGTGCTAGTCGCCAGCCCCTGGCCTATGGAAGGCGGGCTTGGGGTAGTCACGGCACGGACCCCGAGGGCGGGTCGTGACTAATTTTAAGAATAGAAGGATGTGTTTATAATTTTTTTCATCAAAATTCGCTTTTGAATTAAAACCATTTTATACTATAATACCGAGAATCACCAATATTATCTCATTATTTATTATACCCTTGCTAAAAAAAGTCTAATAAGGGAGGAAACCTAATATGGTAAAGTGAATTTAATCATGAAAGTGATTTGGGTCCTACTTTAGCTCTAAATATTTGAGATTAATACACTTAAAAATTATATTAAATCCTTAATGAGAGTTTGAATGTTTACGGTGGTATTTGTTGAAGTTCGTATGGATGTGAGGTGTCCAGGAATATTATATACCACTAAAATGGGGTTTAATCAATGATACACTTTTACAATTTATTTTTTTAAAATAAATCTCTATGATTTGTTAGTGTCTCAATCCTCTCAAACTTTATTTCCCACCATTACCCATATGCAACAAAAATATAAACTAACACAAGACACAATATTTTTACAAGGTCCTCCCTCAATGTGGGTGAATATGTCTTTATTGTGTTTGGGTCGAGTTTGAGACACAAATTGACTACTAATATCAACAAAGATTACAAATGGTGTGGAAAGGTATCATCCTTTACCCAATAGTGTTTCCCAACACTTAAGTCTCTCGGAAATTTTTATATTGGTTCCCCTAATTTTTTAAAGTCACCAGGCTAGATCTTTCCTTTCTTTAGGTTACTCTAGAAAAAATTGATGATCTTTCTACAGGCCTTTAGAATAATCATAATTAGCACCTGATCACAAAATTAACCTCTAGAACTTCACCATCTAAAACCTTAAAGTTCAGAACTTATGTGTTTGACACCTCACACTACTATGCACACTACTTTTTGTTCATGTAAACACTTTCACACAATTTTTGTAGTGTAAATATATTCGTGAAATTGCTTTTTATATAAATATCTTCATGCAAGGAATACGTTCATGTAATCCTTAGTGAAAGTAGAGCACTTATCTCCCCACTCGGTCTTCTTCAATACTTAAATGATTCAATTAGTACCCTATTTATAATAAAAACCAATGTGTCACTCAACACTTCATGATTTCGAAAAACATGTCACCTACCATCCACAAACATCATCGGGTTCACACAATATAAGTTCCGTGATTGCCTAACTTCCATGTAATTATACCCAGCTTGTGTGAGAATCCTTTGTTCCGAATCTTTACACAACATTCTTGAATAGTCTCCAAAATTCCTCCAAATCCTTTTCTTCATGTTAACCTTATAAAACTTTTAGATCATTCTTATGTAGGATTTGGATCTTTTAACTTATTCTGATGCAACTCCTGGGCTTCTAGAGTTAATCTTCTATAGCTCCAACATATTGTCTGAACTCTAGCTTAAAAAATCTCATGCTACTTCCACACACCTCATATTCAAAACTTTTGATCTTCTTAGATTCCATTTTCCTAATCTTATGAAATTTTGGACTTTGACATTTTATCTTCTTGAACCTCCTTCTAAACTAACTCAAGATTAGTGAATCCTTTAGCATTTTACAGAGTTAGTCGTTCACATCAATGAATCCTCCAGAATTCATTTCTGTTTATGAACTCCTTTATCATTCAAATCATCCTTCTTCTGAATTTTCTTCTACTTCTAGACTTACATATCAGAACGTGATGTTTATTATGTTTTGCTTTTAGTTTTGGATCAAGATTTATTCTTCTTATTGAATAGATTCAGCATGTTAAATTTCAGAAACACTTCATAGATCTTCATATGCCTTTACCAATTAACTCATCATTAGTAATTTTGCACAACCTTCAATATTCTAGATACTTCACTTGTAGTCTCAAAAAAACTCCATCTTCCAGACTCAGTATGAATCACAATATTCAAACTATCATTATGTTTGTAACTTCGAAATATCATCATTACATCATTTTATTTAATCTTTAAGATTTAACTTCTAAAACATCTACAAATTCTCAAGAAGGTACACTTTACGTAAGTGTTGGGTCATACTACATAGCCTATAAAATCTTCTGTGTTAATTTGACATGATTTGGAACTCTCGGAATAACTCTTTCACAGTTGTGAAACTTCACAGATGAACTTCTCTATAACTTCCTAATGCTTTGAAAAATAACCTCATAATTCTTATCAAAGACTTTTAGATTTATATAACATCTGGACACACATCCACCTTCATCAACAACTCATCAATTAAAGGTGCATCAACCCCATAGACGTAGCTTCTGGTTCTAGAACATGGTTAACTTCCAAATACAGAATAAATTCACCTGCAACACCTAAGAAATATTCTGGATCTAGCCACTTATTCCAACTCAAATATATCATTCGAGTTCAAACTTTTAGAATCAACAATTTCACTTTCAACCATTTCTCAAAAACATTCTTACACACAAATTCGATAATAAATGAAACATATCTTTAATACTTCAACGATTCCATTATGTTCTTCAAGCTCCCTCTTTTGATTTTTTTGTCAACACCAATGAATCTCAAATTTTCATCAATTCAAATCCTTTATCAAAGAGAAGTTCCCTAACACCAAACAGTTGGATAAATATTTTTTTGAGAGAATTTCACCCCTGGTGACAAGCAATTTGTGACCGGTGATTTTGATTCTCTCCCACTTAATCAATTCACTTATCTTTTCTTCCCCTTTTTATAATAACAAAAAATTCAGATTCACAAAAGATAAAGCACCTTTCTCTCATAAGAGTACCATGTATTTCTCTATCAATTTGATAAAAAAATCCAAAGGATAGTGGGGTAATTCATATCTTCCTTATGTAAGAGGGAAATAGTGAACATGAATTTGTAGTCTTAATTCTTCAAATCTCTCCTTAGCATAACTTTAATGAACATATCAACAATATGATATTTTATAGAAATATAATACAACCTTACATTTCCATCAATAACTTTATCCTTGATGAATTAATATTTTATATAAATATGTTTGGATCTAGAGTATTGCACTAGATTCTTGGAAAGATTAATTGCACTTTGATTATCACAAGTAATTCTCTATGGCTTATTAAATTTTACTTTTAAGTCTTCCAGTTTCACTTTCATCCATAACAATTGTGTACATTCATGTGTATTAGTAACATATTCATATTTGACTATACTCAGAGTTATAGAACTTTGATTTTTACTATGTCGGCTTGCATAACTTTCTCCTAAAAAAACGTTCTTGATGTTGATTTTCTATCATTACAATATCCAACCCAATCAACATTAATGAAACCCAACAATTTCATTTTGTCACTTCTTTTATACATCAGACCATAACTCAAAGTTCCTTTGATATACCTGAGAATTATCTTGGCAGCCAACACATGTGATTCATTTGGGCCACTTTTATATCTAGAACACAAAGTTATAACATAAACAATATCCGGTCTTGATTCTATAAGATAAAGTAGGCTTCCAATCATCTTCCTAAAGTTATTCTGATTCATGATTTTCCCTACTTTATCTTCACTTAGTCTCACAAAAACTATCATGGGTGTTGATACTTCCTTATAATATTCCATATAAAATTTATTCAAAAATTCCTTGACATATTTCTCTAGGGATAAGAAGATATATTTCTCTTTCTGTATAACTTGTAATCCCAGAAATAAAATCATCTCTCATAGCATTGACATCTCAAAATGTATCTTCATTTGTTTTAAAAATTCCTCACAAGCATACTCCCCATATCCTACAAAAATTATGTCATTAACATAAACAATGAAAACTAGAGCACCCATTCTCATCTCTTTTACATATAAGTTATTTCCAAATTTTCATTAAGAAAAGTTTAATTGTTTTAGGAAACTATTGATTTTGGAGTACCATGCTCTAGGAGTTTGTTTTAACCCACATAAGACATTCTTCAATCTTTACATCAGAGTTCCATCATTGAAAAGTATAAATCCTCAAGACTGCTTAGTGAAAACTTCTTCACGATCTCTATTTAAGAAAACTGACTTTAAATCCATTTGATAAACTTTATAGTGTCTGTGAACGAAAAAAACTAGAAACATTCTAATAACTTCAAGTATTGAAAAATGTGAAAAAGTTTCTTCAAAGTATATACCTTTCACCTAATAATAACCTTTGTAAACTAATTTGGACTTATTTTTTAAAGCCTCATATTTTTCATTGAGTTTATTTCTGAACTCCCTCTTGGTTCCAATAACATTATTTCCTTATGGTATGAGAATAATATCCCAAGTATAATTATTCTCAATTTGACCCAAATATTCATTTGCAACATTAATCTACTCATTATGCTCAAAACCCTCAAAAATTGATTGTGGTTCAGCTTTTGAAATAATAATTTTTTTTATTGTCAAGCCCTAGTTTCCTTCTAGTTGGTACTATTGATTCTTGATTTCCAATGATGTTTTCAGGATCCACATGATTTTGTATCTTATTAGAATTTATTCTTTTACTATAAAAAATATTCTCATCATAACTAGTGTAATTTCCTAACCCAACTCACCCTATAGTAACCAAATCAAATCCCTAGGTGACCTCAAGCACGCCTCCCTGTATGCCAGAGGTTGTCAGTTAGTAGTGAGGGTTTATGAAGATACTGTGAGGAGACTATACCATCAAATCAGAGTAAAAAAAAGAAAATATCTTACAACATGTAATCCCAATGAAAAATAGAATAAAAGTAATTAAGACATCCATACCACAACCAAAATAATAAAACAAACCACATTCTATAACAAAATAAACTATCTAAAATGTCACACAAGTTTGATATATACCATGTTAGGAAACAACCTGGGTCAACATGACACATCACTTGAGTGAACACATGACAGGTCCTGAAGCATGTTTTTGATCACCATTTACTAACGAATATCACAAGGGTATCAAAACAAGACCAAGTTGGAAAAATTTCACCCTTGGATAATAATAAAAAAGTAGACATGACATGTCTATACATTGGAATTCCATGCCCATAAAATAACTAGCTCTGAATTATGAAGCCAACTAAATAGGGAATAATAAGAATAAATCATCTAAATGAGACATAACCAATAATAGTGATTACTCTAACTTTTATAAGTGCAGTTCCAAAACAATAATAAATTACATGATCCAAAATAGGAAAGACCAAAATATAAATACAATAGGTAGTTTAATTAGTTGATATAATAGTGTCTGAAAAATAAAACAAGACCCGAAAAATTAAAAAACACCTCCATATGACTCACAATCACTCACCACATCCCCATATTAACATCAGCGAATCAATACAATCAAATTCCATGAGAAGATTATGACCGAGGCACCTGAAATAAAAAATGAAAACTACATACACACATCAGTGTGTATGTAGGGTGTGAGATAAACATGCCAAATAAGAAATATCATTTTATAAGTAGAAGGAAAACAAAGATCATAACATTAATTATTTTATAAAACATCCACCCTTTTTAGGAAAACAATGGTGGGACCAACTACTTAGGATAAAATATTTTTGAAACCACCAATTGAGGAATTTTGAATTTATAAAAAATAGAAATAAGCCCTTTTTCTCATTAAAAAAAGTTCTTTTGAAATTCTGTACATAAAACAGAATTTTCCCATTCTTTTAAAATCATGCCTCTCAACCCAAATTTGATTTTTTTTTGAAAAAAACCAAACTGTAGTGAATGAAAATACAACACAAGAAGACACCATATTATCAATAAATAATGAAAATAAAAAAAAACCATGACCACACAATGGTTCCACATAAATCAAATGAACTAGGGGTTACAACAAGGTATGATATGGGAATCCCCTATATAGAATAATCAATGAGAACTTGGAATAATAGAAAAATTATTAGGTCCTAAGGTGAGAAGGTCCCTGAAAATATTCAATGGAACCAACTACCAACCTATTTTGCATTCCCAATTGAAATTTCCCACTCAACTTACTATCACTAGCCTTATCAGGGGAACTCCCCTAGCCAGGATGTAACATATAACTATGGGACACTAGTCAATGCACACTCTTAACTATTCTAGCATGAATCTAGACCTCTCCCTTAGCCAAAGGTTCCCAGATTTCAATCAAGTGGAGGTGAGAAAACACGTTCTTCATCAAATATACTTGTATATAAATAATAAATCAAAATAGGTAAACCTCATCTCACCTCCAAAACCCTCACAAGAAACAAACCCTTTTTAATCCACACAAGTATCACATAATAATTCAATTCCTCCTACAATAGGGAACAAACCTATTCAAGTCATAATACAAGAAAAGGGGCTTAACAATAAAGGGTATCATGACATCAATAAAATCATTTTTATAAAGTGAAAAAAAGCCTCTCAAAACAACTTGGAATTCCAAGTTATTTTTTTAAATCCTTTGAAAATTCAACCATTGAAATTCCCTTCTTAAAACACTCATAATCCAACACTTTATTTGAAATCTCATAAAGCACTGAACATCCCTTGTTTAAAATAGGAGTTTCCTTCCTTGGAAACCATTTATAAAATAAACACTCTTTTTTTTAAAAAAATAATTTGAAATGTGATTTTTTTTATTTTGGAAATAAAATGGGGTCAATTACCTCCTTTTATTTAAATCCATTTTGAATGAGTGTTTTAGGAATTTTATCAAACACATGGAATGCATAAACAACTTCTTTAAAAATCACATGCTTTAAAACCCATGGAAGACTCTTTATACCAAATTTAGAAACTATTAAAAACCTTTCACAAACCCATCAAGGGTATCATACATAGATATATTTTGATAGAAGATGAATTTATAAAATATATGCATCTCATGACATGTCAAATAAAGTAAATGAACAAAAATACCTATATTAATCAAAAATAACAAGTCTCCTTTGATGGTAGGATCAAAATATTGAAGGAAAATGACCTCAATAAAACCTAAACATCAAAACCCCCAGGATTAGTTCACCCAAACCCCTAAATTTTACCCTCTTAACTGCTAGGGTTCATGGGAGGAAATAAAATCAGGGGAAAGGGAGAAATGAGAAGAGGAGAGGAATAAAGGAGGGATTTACCTCTAAGAAACACTTGGAATTAAAGGAGTATGAGATTGTAAGAAAATAGATTGAAAGAGGAAGCTCTTAGGGGATCTTATTTTCTTTTGGATGCATGAGAGGGGAAAAAACAAGGGTTAAACCCCTTAAAATTGATTAGGTATATTGATGGAAAATCATAGAATTAAAATATATGTGCAACACGTCGCAATGTGACCTCCCCTATCACGGCGCAACATGACTTCCCAAAAGGTTGTTTTAGGCCCAAAAGGGATTAGATACCCTGAGGGGGGTGAATTAGGGTATGAATATTCCTTTTAAAATTCTCCCTGCCCACTTGATATTGACCACTTTATTATAAGGGTCACTTATTTTTCTTTTTCATGTTTATATTGATCTTTTCCTTTAAAAATATATCTGATGATTATGTATAGAAAGTAAATTAAGAAATCAATAACAAAGAAACACAAATGTTTTACTTTGTTCACCACTATGGGCTAGTCCAAAGAGCATGCATCCAATAGTGTGTGGGTGCACCAAAATCACTAAGCTCACTGCTTGTTAGTTTAGGCTAGGTCACTCCTGCTTGGGCTCACTGCCCTTATAAAGTTTGGGGTATATGCACTCTCTCCCATGTATCACTTTCCTCACACTTCCCTCTTATGATCACTACTTTAGAAGTAAAAACAATTAGCATGTAGGACAAAGAACAATATCTTTTATTGTTGAGAGTTGCATTGAATATAATATAGGTACCTTAGAACTTCAGGTGCTCCTTAATAGCCTTGATGTGGACATACCCTTGAGCATAACCTTTCTACGTGATGTCATGGAAAATCCTCATTTTGGAAAGTTCTTCGAGTAATGAAAAGTCTTCCTTTCACTACCTTGGATATAACAGTGATTAAACTCCTTATGTAAATATTGTCGGATGGTGAGGATCCTTGTTCTTATTCTTCTTATTTAGTATTCATATATGAAAATGATGCTGTTTATAGGGTAACCCTAGTATGTATATCCTTGCACAAGACCCTAGAATGTAACCCCTACATGAGACCCTGGTATATAACCCTTGTGTGAGACCCCTTCGTAAGACCCCTATGTGAGACCTCTTTGCGAGACCTCTCTACAAGACCCCTTTGCAAGACCTCTTCATGAGACCCATTTTTGAGACATTATTTTGTCCACAAAAATCGTATGACTCTGGAATGAGACCCTATTCAATTTATGTGGACCATGTGACACTAATTGGTATGACTATGCGTGCAACACCCAATGCATATCTACCTTTGTAAGATACCTTCATAAGACCTTCTACTGATTATGCAGATAGTGAGACTCTGACATAAGACTTTGTTCTGCTCATGAGAAATAATTATACTTCCAATCAAACCTCTTAAAAAAACTTCTCTATCTTCTTAAGGATGGGTTATGGATATTTATAGGCATAAATCCACCACCTTAACTCTACAAATCGAAGTTAACTTCCCATTCCAACAACTCAGCAATCAGCCTTATGTGCTTTGCATGATCCCATAACAAGATCCAAAGACAATCATGTGGTGGTCAATAAAATTATCTTCCAGTGATTCATGTGATCCCATCTTAAGATCCAAATACAATCATGAATGCTTTGCGTGATCCCATAACGAGATCTAAAGACAATCATACGGTGAATGAAATTGTATTCCCATGATTCGCGTCATCATTTCACTTGGTCTAATGATAATAATATGGTCGCATGATTTCTAATGAACATGATATATCTTCATTATTTCCATCCTCTCTTACTTCACGCACTTTGCGTGATCTCTTCCCAAGATACCTGACATTCATGCAGCGTTTTCAAGTGCTTTGGATGATTTATTCATGAGATCCCTTGACAATCATGCGGTATCTTTATGTGTTTCACAGGATCTCATTGCAATATCCCTTGATGATCATGAGGTGTCTTCAAGTACTTCACATGATCTCATCGCGAGATCCTCTGATAATTATGTGGTGTATTCAAGTGCATCATGTGATATCAACCTAATATCCTCTTAAATTCACATGAATCATGTGATGTGATCACGTGATGCGATTGCGTGATCTTATTTATCTCTTGTGATCGCAAGTGAGACATGTCCACCTTGGCTAGACAACACACTCCACCCAATTCCTTTGTAATTATGTGCTTCCACATGATCCTTTGGAATTTACATGATTCGTGTGATCCTTTAAGACCTTATCGCTCTGTGTAATCCTTCCGCATCATTCTTTAGGACATCCACACTCCGCATGATACTTCCATATGATGCTTTAGGACATTCATGCTCTGTGTGATCCTTATGCGTGATCCTTTAGGACATTCGCGATTTGTGTGATCCTTTACAACATTCACACCAACTCTTCACGCCTCCTTTGATAACCAACCTTTTTCAACAATTTGAAACCATATCAAAAAACTCAATCAACCCAAAAGTGCCATCAATAGATATATTTTTTCCAATAATACCCCCTTTGGGTTTGTTGAAAATACTTCTAAACTTCAAGAACCAACTTGTTGACAAGTCATGAACATGCAAAACCATTTTCTATCTATAACCCCATATAGTGATCAAGGTCTTTCTTAACACACACTCTAAGCTAACATAAGCCAAAATCGGCGTGAGAAAAAAGAGTAACATGAAAATTTCATCGATGAAATAATTTATTCTCAAACTTGTTTCTGAAAACCTTCTCAACACCAAAAGATAGAACTAGTTCATCCCTTGAGAACACTTCTTAACCTGCACATGTAAACTGATCACATCATGAACCCAAAGGAAACTCTTTTTCATGATTCTTCTTCGTTGATAGACCAAATTTAGCATCAACATATTTTAACTCATCCCATTTTGCTGCTCCCCCTATTATATTCTCCCCCTGTCTTTCCCTATCATGATCAATATATTCACCCCATTTTTTAATGAACCCAACAGTCACTCCTTTTTGGTCTGAAACATGGTAAATAACACTAATTATTATATAGGGGAGAAACACACCATACCTTAGGGAGAGGGAGTCCCACATCCACATTGTTCAAGTGTAGAGAGTTGACTAAATTCCAAGATTCATTCGATGCTATTCAAACAATTTATTGGGTAAGGCCTTCTTCTTGATGAAGTGATATTTTATTACAATGTGACTTTTATTTGAGTGATAGAATAGTTTTTTGCTAAGATTTATAACACTTTAATTATCATAATGAATCTTGACCAGAGACTTCACTTCAATCTCCCACTTTCTCATAGAATTACATAGGGGATTCCTTCATCTATGAATTTACTCCCCTTTAATCAATGATCATTGTGCATAAAATTTTTATTAATATACAAAATCATGAGGAAACACATATTATTCTTCTAACTCCTAAAATATAGATAAAGAGAGATTGTTCTCCCCATTTGGCCATGCACTTTTTCTTAGCCCATGTAACACCATAGGTTGACATCCAAAGACCACATAACTATGTCAACTATTTAAAAATTCACCTTCAACACTATTTATCAACTTAAAATTGAAACTTTTATAATTTTAGAACTTTCAAGATCTGAGTCATATTCTTCTTTATAGGTACACACTACTAAAAGATTTTCACCAAGTAAAATTGCCACTTGTCATTGAGTCATTGACATATACTCTAAGCCCAATGAGTCATAATTCTTTGTAGGAAAAAGAGTTTAAGCCAATAAACACCAACATTGTCAATGTCAATCACTTAACTCCATGGATGTTAACATCATGACTATTCAATTATTTAGAATAATCTCTTGTTGGATGAGGTAAATAATATAGATCATTAATATCGATTATTGAGATGAATCTAGAAGTTGAGTTACTCTTCAAAACAGGGAAACCACTTTTTGGAAATGTTTTTGATTTTTTATAGCAACTTCTTGGTATCCTACAAATAGTTTTCTAATACCACATTATTATAACAAAATAGATAATCATGAAATACATGAATTTTTATACTTCTCCACCAATACGATTTCTCTCAATGCAAAATACCACCTGAACTGAGGCATCATACCAATGGTTGAATATTTAATGTGACGTTAAAGCATTAGATCATTAAAATAAAAATTTGACAACTCTTCGGTTTCATATTTGGCTCTTCGTCACACAATCTTCCTTTTCTACAATAAAAAACTTCAAGATACAGATTTTTAAAATAGATTGGTTGTGAAACACTACTTGATGAATTTGATACCATTTGATAATTTCGAGAGTTTCGATTATTCTTGTCGCATGAATCTCTACTAAATTTATACACCTATTCCCTTTCAACACACACACACCCCATGGATCATATCTACCCCTTAGTCCTGCACAACTTCCAAAATATATTAGAAAAATTTAATACACGGGGAGAGGGGTACCTATGGAATCCTCAAGAAGAGGATTGTGGCTGATCTTGATGAACCAAACCTTTGATACTTTATTACAAAGTAATGTACTCTTTCCATGCTTATTTCAATTTCCCAACCAAATTTAACTTTTCTTTCCATATAACTATTCATTATCTACCTGCATGCTTAATATTATCTCGATATATAGGTTCTATATGTTTGGTCCTTTTCAAAATTTGGGGTTTAAGAATACTAGTATACATTTCTTTCTTTGACTCTCCACCTATACACCATTTTCCTGATTCTTTATCTGAGAATGAATCTTTCCCCTAGTCATCTGCTCTTTCTTCTTCCTGCATTGGAGGGATCTTTATCTTTCCTTCACTTATTTAATTATGTCATGTTATGTTAATTTATTGAGTTGTTATTTATACATTTTTCTTTTATCATTCATCTGAGTCATCTCACCCTTTCTTCCTAAGGGTGAGTCTTTCACTGAGCTTAGATTCTTCTTACTCACAATTGGAGAAACTCCTCCATTTTTCTTCCAGGTTCATTAAAATTCTTTCCAAAATATTTGATGTGAGTGTAACAAAGGAGGTGATTGGTACACCTTTTTTAACTCCTTATATTTCCTTTGATACTTTAAAGCAACTTTTCAACTTAGAAAGTTGTCTTCCAGTATAGGATTTCTCATTACACACCACTGGAGTTGAGCATATCATTTCAGGTTTCTTTTCCTTATATTCTTTCTTCCAGCTGTAATATATTTCCAAGTTCCCATGATTATAACATATAAAACATCTTATAGTTACCCAAGATTTTATACATTAATATTAAATATTTTTTGATGAATTTTCAATACATTTCACAAGAACATGCTCAATGATCATAATAGTTAAGTGTCTTTGGAGAATATCAACATAATATTATTATTTCATGAAAGATATTAAACATCTACCGCAACGATATTCTCACATATTAATCCTCTTTATAATACCCTACCCAATCCTTTCTTCATAACCTGTGGAAGTAAACATAAAAAAGGGTGAGATCAGAAGCTTAGTAAGGGTAAATATAAGAGATATCAATCTACGATCATATGAAAGAATAAGATGATCATAAGGGTATGTGATCATGAACATAACTTAAAAAATTAATACCCAACCTATCATAGTTCATAAACATGAGTAATGGCATGCAACTTTATCATTTCAGAAAATATGGCCCATAAGAGTGAGAAATCATCATAAATCAATCATTAACCATAATATCATTTAATAAAAGTGTGTCACCATCATAAATATAGAAAACCATTTCATATGTCAAGATTAACTACCAAGACCCTTAACATAGTGGATCAAGACTTATCACCTGTTTCCCATTGAAGGACGCACCTATTTCCTATAGTGGAGCAGGACTCACCCATTTCCCATAGTAGATTAGGACTCACCTGTTTTCCATAGTGGATCAAGATGTACCTTTTTACCATATTTTATCAATCCCATTAACTTGTTTTTTATTTTTATACCATGATATATAAATCTTACCCAATTAATTAGAGGTATATATAGGTCCCACCCATCTTATAATGAAAACCATACTTATGTGTGCCACAATATCATAAAACATTCATCATATCACCACATCATAACCTGTGAAAATAAAATGGGTTTCATAAATATTTCATCAATTCACCATAGTATAACCCATAAAAAATAAATGGGTTTCATAAACATTTCATCAACACAAACATTAGATGGAAAATGATTTTGAAAGATCACTTGGAAAATTTCTTGAGGTGTATTGCCTTTCCATTTTGAAAAACACTTTTTAAAACATAAATAAATTTATTTAAAAATAACCTTGGAAACTTATAAAGGATTATTTAAAAATAATTTAAAACATTTCTTGAGGAAAATATCATTTCCACTTTTAAAAACACTTTTTAAAACATAAAAAATTCAAAAATTCTTTTCTTTGAAAATAACCTTGAAAACTTATAAAGGAATATTTAAAATCATTTGAAACATTTCTCGAGGAAAATATCCTTTGTACTTTGAAAAAAACTTTTTAAAACATAAGAAATTTTGAAATTAATTTTTTTTGACAATAACCTTGAAAAATTATAATGGAAGCTTCAAATAAAATAATGGTTATGATGGCAATAAATTCTGTTCATGCAGCACACGTTAAAACAAATATTCCTTTCATATTTTTGGTAAAAGGAAAACATGCATTGTTTGGAAAAAAACATGAAAATTCATTTCAAAACAATTTTTAAAAAGTAAAACATGGGTTAAAATTTCTTAACTAAAACATTTAAATAATTTTAAAAACATTTAAATAATGTTAAAAACATTTTTTAAAAAATTTTTATAAAAAAGGTTTTATAATAAAAAGGGTTTTCGACCAAAGAGAGAAATAAAGACGATTTTTATTAAAACAATTCTTCTGAACTCTTGAGTATATAAAGAGAGGAAAATATGTATTCTCATTAAATAACTACAGGAGAAGAAACTTTATGAGATTATTGTGAGATAGATCTCAATATTTCATCATTGGAAGCATAATACTAAATAATCCTAATAAACAATGATAATTTAATATAAAACTTTTACCACATTGTTAACATTAAATCATAATCCCTATGAAATAATAACATTAAATGTAACTTATAATATAATTAAAATAAGGATATTAATTATATAACTAGTCAAAGGAGTATTATATACACCTCATAGAATAAGATAGGTGCATAACATAACTTATGTCCCAAAGAAGGAAACTTGAGACAAAAAATCCCTTACCGCTTTGGTAACTTTTGAATCGTAAACCCAATGAAAGAGAGATAATCAAATGAATATATAAGTACCCATAAATTTAAGGATAAGAATCATAAAATACAGTCATGGTAATTATATACACCACATAAAATAAACATGCGGTGAATATGACATGTGTCTCACAAAAAAAATAAAAGAGAGACAAAAATCCCTTACACTTTAGTAATCATTTGGATCATAAGCCCCAATAAATCATAAAATAAAATGAAAATTTAAATATCCTGAAAATAATTAGATTCATTAAATAAATCCATAATTATATCCAGTAGTGATAGGTGGTTATGGAAAACAAATAACATCGGTTCGTAAGGAGGTAGTCTTCCATACACACAAATAATTATTTCGTAACCTATTTGATGGAAGAGGAGAAAGATTTAGGTTATGAAATTATCATAATAAAATATCATTATATATAATATATTGAGTTTATTATATCATAATGTTTTAATAATAATTTATAGAGGTGTAGGAATGAATAAAATAAAATGATTGATTAGGGACGTTACCTCTTGAGATAACTTCTTTTGGTTTGCACAAAAAAAGATTCTTATGTTGGATTTCTGACAAAACTAAGGATTTTAAGATGATAGGGGGGAATTAAGGAAGTTATTTGTGTATATATTGGATGAAACAAAGGGTTTTTGAAGTGTGAATAAGAGAGTATAGGGGAGGTCCTTTACAGGAGAGGTGAGTGACACACTTTTAATTTTTAAAAAGAAAAAGGTGTACCTGCATTTTTCACATGACACAAGGTAAAAAAATGACCCATTCTAGATAATATAAGATAAAAGGTAGAAAAATGAAAATATAATGGGTGTTGGACATGTTTTGGGTCATTTTAAACAATTATCTTTTTATTTTAACCCCCGAAAAACCCATTTTACCTTAACCACGATAAATAATTTTTATTATTTTTACTATTCATTATGGTAAAAAATTAAGTTTAACTTATTATATAATATAAATTATTTTTATTCCATATATTTAATCCATTTTTTAAAATTACATTTATAGAGGTTTCAAAATTTAATTTAAAATTAATCCTACAGACAAGACGAGAATGTGGGGTTTCAAAGAGAAAATGTTCAAAGGTTTAAAAAGTTTTTATATCAAAATTCAATATGAAAATTCTTCCAATGAACTAAATTGGATTAATAGATATATAATTGAACTGTTTTTTATTTTAAAACCATTTTAAAACAATTTGGAAGTTTTTAAAATATTTAAAATAAATGAAAATTCTTAAATAAAAACAAATATTTTTCATTATTCATTGAAAAATTTATCTTCTCAAAAAATTCTCAAAAATTCACCCTAATATAATTTTAAAATACCAATTTAAAAAAAACTTTATGATTTAAAATAAATTTTCTAAACCATTCAAAAATTAGTTTTTAAAATAATGCGCAAAAGGTGACAAAACCGATTTTTAGAAAAATACAATTTTTAAGAATAAAATTGGATTTATTCTCATCTCTTGTATAGATTGCACATAATATGAATGTTAAAAATTTTATTGAATATATAATATATATATTTCATTAAAATAATTCATTAAAAAGTTGTTTGTTTAATTTATTGAGGTAAAATGTATTTGTTTTCATAAAAATAGTTTTTTAGAAAAATATTTTCTTTATTTTCAAATAGTTTTTATTTCCATTTCTATGGTCATAAAAAAATTCATTTTATATACATGTGTAAACCATATATTTTCATAAATTATTTAATCATATCCATACCCTCTATTCCAATAGCTAGGTGAAAACTATCATATTAACTAATAATATTATAATAGTATGCCATGTTTCATTTAAACTTATTGCTGCATATAATGAAAAATATCAAGAAGATTAAATCCATTTGAAAAAAATATTTCAAAAAATATCAGGGTGTTAAATTCTCCTATTAAAAACACACATCACATCATTATTTCTTGGTTAAGATGTTTAAGCAGTTAGATTTATTCTCCGGACATTGATCCCTTGGGCTTCTTGACACATACTCATGGTATAGACCAATCTTTCACAATAGTAGAATTTCATGACTACTTTATTTTGAGAGACATTTCTTTTAGACTTTTTAATAATATTATCCTTATTCTCAGATTTAGTAATATTTCGGTCCTCAGATCATGTAATATATTCCAAATACTCAAAACAAAAACTTGAAATATGACCATGCATCCCATAGAAATAACACACGTTATCATTACTTTCTAAAAGTGTCTTTTTAAATCTATTTCTAGAACCTATATATTCACAACTCTCTTCCTGCCATGAATGGGAGAGTGTTTATCATAAACAATACCAAATTTTCAAAAACCGTATGACCTTTGGGATGAGGCAATCATTTCATAATTTTCCTCAAAAATAATATATTTTATTTTTATTTAATTATTACCTACCAAAGGATAGTCAAATAATAACTGCAACACATCCGTTAACTTAGGCTTGCCTTTGGTATTAGATTACTCCATTTCTTTATCGACTAATTCTAGTTCTTTTATGAATTGTTGAATCTTTTTTTCCTTTAATTCAAGTTGTGCATTAAGTTATCTCTTGATAATATTCCTATTAGTGAGCTCATCTTTCAATACTCGAGTGAACTTATCCACAATGTCACCTTGCTCATTTATTTTAGAATCCATATAAGAAACAAAATCTTTAAAGAAAAAATTCTCTTGTTGCAACCTTTGATTCTCATGTACCAGTTCTGAAAGGTGTGTAGTGAAGGTTCCGAGCATAGTAGAAGATTCTGATAGGCCATTCCCAACACTTTTTTTTTCATGATTAGTGATTAATTAGAGATTTACATGACTATAAACACAATGATAAATAGAATTGAATAAAAGAATATAGACAATGGATAAACACCAAAACCAAAGCATATGTTCATCAAATATTATTTATAATTAATTTAATCAATTAAAGATTTACCTTGTGAGAAATTCTTTCTTTGTTGATGGACCTGCCAAAGTCTCCACATCGTACCATCATTGTGTTGTAAGAATAAAGAATAGATTCCCTCTCACGGTGATCCAAATGTGTTCCATGAACCTCTAAACTTCACCATTGCAATCTCTGGGTGTTGGCACGAAATATCTTAACACTTACATCATTATCCTTTGATCACCCTAAGAACCGCTTCAAGGAAGGGTTCTCTTCAATATCTCTAGACTTTAGAGTGGTGGTGGAGGAGGATTTCTCTTCATTCATGAGGGGGTTCTTGGAGATAGATCTCTCTAAGGCTTTGAGAGGATTATCTATAGATCTCATTGTGCACAACACAAATGAATTGACTCTCTTAAGAAAATAATATAACTATGTTTATATATCACTAGGGTTAGAAAATAATAATTTCACATGAAACCTTTATTATTTCCATAATCCCTATAGAACCCCATGTCTATAATAATAATAAATATAATAGTAATATTATTATTTCTTTACATGCACTAAACTCATGAATTAAATTAAACATTCAATATATATTATTTCTCACTAAACTATTAAAACCGGTCCACCATTCCTCCAAAATATTTATCGAGCCTTGAATAATGAATATGTATTTAATAAATAAATATCACTACATTATTCACCAATAAATAAATAAATATTTTATTCACTAAATAAAAAATAAATATTTATTAAATATTCTTCTCAAATAGTATTCTCTCGAATAACTAACGAAGAAATATATGAAATCAAGTAAACATGAATAATTATTAAACCATTCATGAGAATAATAATTATTCAACTTATTAAATAATAATATATTATTTAACGGATATTTTGGATACACTTAGTGTGTGACCCTCTAGGCCTCTTTCTCAATGGAATCGGGTGAAGTAGCCTAAAGTCTAAAGTTAACATCTAACAACGTGCCAATGAACCCATAGAGAAAAAAGTTAACGCAGCAATGAAATAATACCTTATACGAATGCTTACTATGTAATATAATACCTTTATCACGATATCATTAATCAAGCTAGTTGCATGCTGGTTCCATCAACCTATGTGCTCTATGCCTATTCCTATGACTTTTTGAAAATCATAATTGCCTATAGAACACTATGGACGTGGATTTATTTAGGCTATATCATTTTTATCACATGACTTGAGATATCAACTTATGTTAAATAATGGAAGGGAAAAATATTTTCTCGTATTATTCATTAATGTAATATTAATCATGATGCACCCAACACATCCTACCTTAACAAAAATATATGCTATCATAGTTTTCTTCAACACATAAAAGAACATGACTTATAACACTAATTAATAATAATATGAAAGTATAAAGATTAATACACACATCCATATATTGGAACATCCAATGAAAAATATAAATGTGGATTCCCTACTGGTGGGTCTCGTTATCATAATATCCTACACTAAATATTACCAAGGGAGTACACCATGATAAGATTCCTCAAAGTCCCATGAGTCTATACCCTTGATAGCTTGTATCATTTTTGTACCTTAAATGACTTCATCCGGCTATAGAACATATATTTAAGAATACTATCCTGAAACTTTTGGGTTCTCATCATAGCGGAGAACTACTATGACCTTTTAGTGTGATAACTACTCTTAGGACATTATCACATACTATGTTACATAGAAAAACAATCATAATGTGATTAGAAGTTTATTAATATTTAAAATAATAAATATAGGTTATCAAAAAGTACATAGAAGTAAGTTCTAGAGAACCAACTCCAAAAGACTCCCACTTGAAATAGATCCAACTACTAACAACCATCATTATGCTAGATCTCACATGATACTCATTATTTTTATAATATAGGCCTTTATTGAAGGGTTCCACCACATTTTCTTTTGTTGGAACTCTGCTTACTACAACTTCACTCCTCTAAGAAAAATCCCTCAAGAGGCGATGCTTCCAGAGTATGTTATTTGTCTATTGGTGTGACCTTGACTCTTTTTCATGAGCCACTACTGCATTATTATCATAGTAAAATACGATAGGGTCTCTAATGTTAGGTACCACATCAAGCCCATGGAAAAAGTTTCATATCCAAATGACTTTCTTGGATGCATCATAAGACACTATATACTCTGAATCCATTATAGAATCAGTGAAAACTAGCTTCTTTAAAATCTTCTAGCTCATATATCCTCCTTTATGATAGAAAACATATCCTGACTGTGACTTAAGATCATTCTGATCTGTTTGAAAACTATAATTAGTATAACCCCTAATGACCAGCTCATTGTCTCCTCCATACACTAGGAACATATCCTTTATTCTTCTCAGATACTTAAGGACAAACTTAACAATAGACCAATTTTGTTCTCTTTGATCAGCTTGATATCTATTTACCATGATCAATGCATAGGCAATATCAAGTCTAGTACATAACATGACATATATGATTGATCATATCACCAAAGAATATGTGATCTTACTCATTATCTCTTTCTCCTATTGTGTTTGAGGACACATTTTCTTATAAATATGTATATCATGTGATACTAGAACTAATATCCTCTTGGATTGTTCTATACTAAATATATTTAGTATCTTGTCAATGTATGTACTTTGACTTAGTCCAAGCATCCTCTTGGATCTATCACGAATGATCTTGATCCCTTGAATATAGGCTGCTTCACCTAAGTCCTTTATGAATAAACACTTGTTTAATGAGTATTTAACTGACTATAATACTAGTATGTCATTTCCAATAAGTAACACATGGATCACATTTTTTCTTAATGAAACCAAATTCATTTATAGCTTTATCGAATCAAATGTTCCAAACTCAGATGCTTGCTTCAATCCATAAATGGATCTTTCTAACTTTCAAATATTTTTGGAATCAATTGGAGTCACAAATACTTCTGGTTGTGTCATTTAGACATCTTAATAAAGGTTCTCATTAAGGAAATATGTTTTGATATCAATCATCCAAATTTAATATTAATGGTAAACTATTATAGAAAGTAGAATTCTAATGGATTTAAATATGTAAACTGGTGAAAAGGTTTCATCTTATTCAATTCCTCGACACTATTTAAACACTCTATCCACTAGCCTTTATTTATAGGTATTTACCTCACCTTCCATGTCAAGTTTTCCATTTAATACCAATTTTGACCCTATGATATTTACATCAACTGGCACATCAACCAGAACCCAAACTTAGTTTTGATGCATGGAATCCCTTTTAAAATTCATGGTTTCTTTCCATCTTGAGGATTCTGATCTCTCTACTACCACTTTATAAGAGAGAGGTTCATCATTGTCAACTAAAAATGAGTCACCATCTTTGGTGACTAGAAAACCATATCTCTTCATTTCTCTTATCTCTCTAGTGATCCTATGCAGTACTTGTGTTTCAGGAACTACTTATTCCATGGGGACCTGTGGAATCTATTCCTATACCAACTCTTATATATATTGAGCATCAAATTCCTCAAAGTCAATATTTCTCCCACTATCCTTTTTTAGTATGTGATCCCTCCTAAAAAATACATATTGTCTAGAGACATTCAATTTCTTCTCCAAGGGGTTGTATAAGTAGTATCCCTTTGTTTCCTTTGGATACCCTATAAAGATACACTTTGTTCCTCAGGGTGCTAGTTTTTTCCCTAGGAATTCCTTAAAAAACACCTCACAAATGCATACATATTTATGTAATAAAAAGGGTTTATTTCCACTCCATAACTCAAAGGTAATTCTATTATCTACTTTAGTTGGTACTCAGTTTAGTGCGTATGCCGCAATTTGTAATTCATATCCCAAAAGGATAATGGAAGATCTGCATGAATCATCATTAACCTTACTACATCTAATAAGGTACAATTCCTCATTTCAATAATTCCATTCTAATATGATGTGTAAGGTGGAGTGAGTTAAGATAGAATCCCAATCTCCCATAGAAATTTGATTAACTCTAGGTTAAGATATTCATAACCTCAATCCGATTTAAGCTTCTTTATTTTCTTTCCAAGTTGATTCTCTACTTCATTATTGAATTTTTTGAATTTCTCAACGGACTCAGACTTATACCTCATAAATTATACATATTTATATCTTCTTAATTCACCAGTAAAAGTTATGAAGTAAGAATACCCACCTCTAGATTTTACTAGAAATGTTCCTCACACATAAGTGTGTAATAATCCTAAAATATCCGTGGCTCTTTCATCTTGTCCACCAAATGGTGTTTTGATCATTTTTAATTTTAAACAAGAATGAAATATTTTAATTGGTTTTATCTTAAAAGAGTCTAAATAACCATCTTGAAAAATATTTTTCAAATAATTCTTGTTTATATGACCAAGACATTGATTCTATAGCTGAGTGTTATTTGAGTCGTATGAACATGACTCATTATCTATAACCAATACTTGGTTTTTGTAATTTAATACATAAAGACCATTATTTAAATGAACCATACCATAAAATATACTATCTTTATAAAAGAAACAAATTTTATTTCTAAACTTGAAAATAAAACCATCAAAATCTAGGAATGATACAGAAATTATGTTCTTGGTAACAATTGGTACATAATAAAAATTCCTTAAAACCAATATCATTCCTATTGGAAATGAATGGTGGTAGTCACTAATGGATAAAGAAGCAATACTTGCACCATTAAAAACTTTCAAATACACCTCTCCTATATAAATATGTTAGAATCTACTTGGTTCCTATATTTGGATACAAATATGAGCACCAAAAGAAGTATCTAAAGCACAATGGGTAGATATTGAAAAATTACACTCGATAACAAATGAACTTTTAGATTCTCCTTGCTTCTGGGTGCAGTTCCTCTTCCAGTGGACTTGATTTCCACATGAAAAACATATTTTCTCTTTTTTCTTACCCTACCTTTAGACCTTCCTCTTTTTGGAAGGATGGTGCTTGGGAGATTTAGACTTGTTATGACTCTTGGGACCCTTTATCTTATTCTTACTTTTCTTATTCACCATAAGGACCATGGGTTTTTGTTGAATCATGTACTTTTCCACATGGAAAATCAGATTAATAAGTTTTGAAAGACTTTTCTCATTATTACTCATGTTATAATTAACAATAAAACTGGAGGACTTGGATAGTGAAGAAAGTATGAGATATGTGTGTAACTCATTCAGGAATTTAATCCCTAATATTTATAAGCATTAAATGTATCCAATAAGATTAACTACATGAGGTCCAGTTGGCACCGACACTCCAAGTGTAGTTGTAAATAGAGAATTTGAGATCTCATATCTCTCTTGTCTCTATTTCTCTTGATAGATATCCCAAAGGTGAGACATCATACTACACACATCCATGTCCTCATGTTTCTTCAGAAGCTCATTGGTCATGGATGATATCATGAAACACTAAACATCTGTAGAATTGTTCAAATATTTCACATATAGAGATAACTCTTCCTCACTATCCTCATTAACAGGCACATCAGGAGTAGGTTATTCCACCACATAAAATTTCCATTCATGGTGTAGGATAACAAGTAAGCACATTTTTTGTTCTTGGAAATTTTTTTCCAGTGAGAAGGTTATCCTTCTCAATTATGGATCATGGTGACATGTTTGAATTCATTTTTATTGATTTTTCTACAAATAATATGGGCATATTTTTAGTACTTTATGTAATAAAATTTAGACAAATAAATGAATATTATATTTATTAATATCCCATTATTTTATTTAAACCCAATAACCCTCACCATTGGCTTCAGAATATCTTATTTCTTGGTCATTATTAGTGGAAATGATCCATATTCCCCTTCTAATCACCTCAACTTTGTTCAATTAAGCAATTTTAAGGGTTTTAGGCAAGCATTTTAAATTCCAACTGCATTCACTCACAATTTCTTGATCTGTTGAGTGGAATCCCAAATATTGAAATCCTTAAATTTTATTTCCTCAACCTTTTCCTCTTAGTTACACCAAGTCCCACTTTGACAATCAACCCTTGATGTGAACTAAGTTAATATAACCTAAAAATTCAAGTTAGAACTCCCCAATAATTGAAATCCCCCCCAACTTTTGTTGGTCAATCACTTTGAACTATGATTAAATTTTAAAAAAAAGTAGTGGAAGAATATACCAAATTAATATATATAATTGAGGGATTTTATATTTATGCATAAATTTATAATTATTATCTTTATAACATTCTTGTTAATATTAAGTGTATTTACTTAAATGAATTACCATGTCTTAGATAATATTTTCACATAATTCAATTTATTTTAGTTCTATATTTCATACTTGTTAATTAATTAATTTATGTGATTGAAACAATACATCTATAATGAAATAACCATGAAACTTGACAGAAATAAAATAATAAATTGGTATAATCATGAGATTTTACTAATGGTTAGTTTATCTGGCGAATGATAAACTAACCATTGACCTAGGGAAAAAACACCTTGAACCATTTATGGTTCATGTTGCGGCTTTCCAACTTTCTACCTATGTATCTTTCTTAGATTGGTTTCACCTCGCCTTCAAAATTTAACCAACCCCACTAGCTTGGGAGCTCCATCCATGATTTTACTCACACATAGGTGAGGAAACCAAAATATTGGTTAAGGGGCTTACATAAAAGAAATCATGGGCACACAAACCCTTATATAATGAGAGGAGAGATAACCCACAGAACAAAGAATTAATAATAAATTAAATGAAACCAATCACATACAAAGGTCTGGTATTGTATCATGACCATAAACATGCATGCAACAAATTACATATTTAATAAAATTAACATTCAATTCTAATTGTGCTTATTTAAGATAAATCATGCTCATATTAATTTATTATATTCTTTAATTAATAAATAATTTTAAGTTATTTATCATCTGAATTTTTCTTGATATTCTCATCCATCATAATTTTAAACAAATTAAATAAATTTATTTAAAGTTAATTGTGTATAAAAATGTACCTTGAAGGAAACAGAGTGAGTACCTGTCCGAACTACCCAATTGTATTATAATCGTATACTGTTTACTTTTGTGACATGTGAAAAAATGAATTATCATGTAATATTATGGAATATACTTTCAACTTAATGAACACATAGAAAACATGGTATTTAAATAGTGTGTTATGCTTTAATGTGCATAGAGTAATAACTATAATACAAATTATACATGATATGAAGATTTCAACATTACACATAAATTTATTAGAAATTTATATATATAAAACACATCACATGGAGTGAACTATAAAATTAATTACCACATGGAACACATGTTGTTAAGTTTTGAATATTATAACAAATTAATTTTTAATTTGGTGTAATTTGGTAAAAGTAAACGATGTGTACATTGAATTTTACATAGCCTAATTGTTTCTCACCGTCTATCTGTGACACATGACTAGGGACTCAGCATGTAACTATACCATGGAAAATATTGAAGTACACAACATGTACATGGGCTACATGACATGTGGTCTCCGAGTTACATGGTCACCAATCATGTATTCTCTATAAGAGGATACATGTCCCGTCTGTGACTAAAGGACTACACGTCCTGTATGAAAGTTAAATGGTGTGTACTTTGGATGACTGTGCACCAGGATGGACCAATCAACACATGATGTATAATTAAATTCACTATGTATAATAAATAAACACACCATGAATTAATTATGAATTAATTCAAGGTGCATTAAACCCTAGTATACTACATGTACCTTTGGGTTACATGATGCGTACTCTTGTGTTATCCGTCCAGACTCCTTAGCACCTCTAGATGAGAAATTAAAATTTATTTCATTTATAAAATTATTCTATTTGATTATATTTTTAGGAAACTAAAAATAAGAAATAATATTTCTTAATTCATATTAAAGAAATATTAAACTAGAATTATAAACTAATGAAAAATGTGTAAATCAATCAATGATATTTAAATAATTATAAATATTTATGAGACTGCTATGATAACACTTAAAGGTTTTGGGTGCACTGGAAGCATCAAATAGGGCATACCCAATATTTCTTTTTGTCATGACCGATGATTAATCCGAGATTTACATGATGATAAATTCCATGATCAACAAAATTGAATCAAATAATATAGAAAATGGATAAATTCCAGAACCAAAGCGCGGGATTGCCACATATTATTTATAATTTATTTAAACAATTAAAGGATTACCTCATGAGAAATTATTTCTTCATTGATGGACCTGACAACATATCTACATCATACCATCATTTCATTATAGGAATCAAGAATGGATTCCCTCCAATGGTTATCCACACATGTTCCACAAACCTCTGAACGTCTCCATAGGAATCTCCAGCTACTAGCACAACAAATCCTAATTCTTGCATCGTTCACCTTTGATCACCCCAAGAAATGCTTCAAGGAAGGGTTCCCTTAGATCTCTCTGGACTTGAGAGTGGTGGTGGAGGAGCATTGCTCTCTGTTCATGAGAGCTTTTTTGGAGAGGGAGCTCTTTAAAGTTTTGAGATGATTCTCTTCGTATCTCATTGTACTCAACAAAAATGAATTTCCCTCTTAAGAAAATCATATAATTGGATTTATATACCACTAGGGTTAGAAAATAATAATTTCACATACACCCTTTATTATTTCCATAATCCCTATGAAACTCTATGTATATAATAATAATAATAATAATAATAATAATAATATTAATAATTCTTGACATGTGCTAAACTTACAAATTAAATTAAATATTATTCATTCAAATAATATTCAATATATATTATTTCTCACTGGACCATTAAACTTGGTCCACCATTATTACACAATATTTATCGTGCCTTTAATAATGGATATTTATTTAATAAATAAATATCACTGCATTATTCTCCAATAAATAAATAAATATTATGTTCACTAAATAAAAAATAAATATTTATTAAATATTCCACTCATATAATATTCTCTTGAATAATAGGGGATGAAATATATGTGATCAAGAAAACAGGAATAATTATTAAACCACATGCGAGAATAATATTTATTCAAATTATTGAATAATATTATATTATTTAACTAAGATCTTAGATACACTTAATGTGTGACCCTCTAGGACTCTTTCTAAGTGGAATTAGGCGAAACAACTTAAACTTCAAGGTTAGCATCTAGAAACTCATCAAGGAACCCATAGAGAAATAAGTTAATGTTGTAATAACATAATACCTCATAAAAATGCTTACTGTGTAATATAATACCTTTATCATGATATCTCTAATCAAGCAAGTTGCATGTTGGTTCCATCAACCTATGCGCTTAATGTCTCTTTCATTAAATTTCTAGAAATCGAAGCTGCCTATATAAGGCCATGGACATGGATTTATTTAGGATATATCATTTCAATCAAAGGGATTAATATATCAACTTCTGTTAAAGAATAGAAGGGACAAATCCTTTCTCACATTATTCATTAATGACATATTACTCACGATTCACCTAACATATCCTACCTCTCCGCGAACATATGTCATCACGGTTTTCATCAATACATCAAAGTAAAAAAATTATAACACTCATTAATAATAATATTAAAGGATAATATAAATACAAATGTTCACAGATAGAAATATCTATTGATACATATAAATGTGGATTTCCGACTAGCGGGTCTCATTCTCATAATACTCTACACTGGATATTACCAAGGGTGTACACCATTAGAATGTGACTCAATTTCCTATAAGTATCCACCCCTAATAGATTGAATCATTTGTGTCCCTGAAATTATTTCATCTAGCAATTGAAAATATATTTAAAAATACTATCATGGCACTTATGGGTTCTCATCATAGTGGGGAACTGCTACGACCTTTTAGTATGAAAACTACTCTTAGGACATTATCACATAATATATTACATATAAGAACAATAAAGATGTGATAAGGAGTTTATTAATATTAAAAACAATGAATACATGTTATCATAAAGTATATAGAAGTTGGTTCTAGGTAACTAACTCCAACATGTAGCAATATCATTATTTATGGATTCCAAATTATGAATTTATTCTGATTTTAGATTCTTTACCTTATTATAAGATTTGAGTTTTTTAACATGGGAATCATTCTACTCTATTATACAAATGGAAACTTCAAAAATTATTTTAATTAAACATTTAGATCATTTAATTCAATTTCATATGCTTGGATCCATATATATTGAGACTTATTTTCTTCTCTTAAATCATGATCCATTTTCTTTTCCATGCGGAAAACTTTCACCTTTGTATTTCTTGAAATTTCTTCATCATCAGTGGTTCTATCATCACTTGGCATGTTGAGTTATTCAATCATTAATACAACATCATTGAATGAGTAAATAGTCTCATAGTATAATTCATCCAAACCATTATTTAGTACATTGTTGGTTTCCTTTAACAAAATCAAACTATTTTCATAGAAACTTCCACACTGAGGAATTCCACCAGAATTATACCTTTTCTTTGATGTTCTTCCCTTTTCCATGCCACACCAAAATAAGATAAAACTGAAACTTCAATTTCAATATTCGAATAAACTCATTCCGATAAAACAAATCCAATAAAAGTAACCTCTTCTCTAACACCATTTTTTAGACCCAAAAGGGGATTATATACCTTGAGGGGGGGGGGGGGGGGTTGAATCAGGGTATGAATATTAATTTCTAAATTCTCCCCACCCCACTGAATCTTGAACTATTTATTATAAGGGTTACTTTTATTTTTATTTCATGTTTATATTGATGTTATCATTTTTAACTATATCTGATGATGATTTATAGAAAGTAAATAAATAAACAAAAAAAAAGGATATATGATTTTTTACTTGGTTCACTACTATGGGTTATTCTAAGGAGAATGCATCCAATAGTGTGTTGATCCACTAAAATCACCGATCTCAATACTTGTTGGTTTAGGAAAGGTAAATCTTGCATGAGATCTCCACCCATAAAAGGGTTGGGGGTAGATTCATTATCTCCTTGATATCACTTCCCTCACACTTACCTCTTATACACATTGATTTAAAAGGGAAAAAAATTGGCATGCATACTAAATAAAAACATATTATATTGTTGATAGTTGCACTGAATGTAAGATAGGTGCCTTTAAACTATATATGGTCCTTCACAACTTTTTTGTGAACATCCCCTTAATCATCACATTTCTATGAGATGTCATGGAAACTTCTCATGATTTTGGAAAGTTATTTAAGTGATTCTAAGTCTCCATTTAATTTTATTGTATGTAGTAGTGAGTAAAATCATTTGGTAAATATTATTGTATTGTGTAGATCCTTTTTATTATTATTATTATTATTATTATTATTATTCTTATGTATTCAGATATGACAATGATGATGTTCATAGGGAAACCCTAGCATGTATCTCATGGTGCAAGACCCTGGAATGTAACTCCTATATGAGACCCTAGTCCATAACCCTTGTGCAAGACCCCTTTTTGAGACCTCTTCACAAGACCCATTTGTGAGCCCTCTCTACAAGACCCCTTTGTGTTACCTTATTCTATTCACATGAATTTCATGACTCTAGAACGAGACCTTATTCAGGATATGTATATTGTGTGACACTAACTGGCCTACCTATGTGTAAAACACCCATCACATATCTCCCTGCACAAGATGCCTTCACAATAACTTCTTATGATTACACAGATCATGATATTTAAGTGCAATACTTTGTTCTTCTCATGTGAAATACATTTTATTTGGACCAAAACACTTAATAAAAATTCTCCATAATATTAAGGATGAGTTAGGGTTATTTATAGGCATAAATCAACATCTTTAACTCTGTAAATTGTAGTTAGCCATCAATTCCACTAAATTAACAATCGGTCTTATGCACTTCATGTGATCCCATCGCAAGATCCAAAGAAAAACATGTGGTGGTTAGTAATATTTTCTTCCAGTACTTTGTGTGATCCCATCATGAGATCCAAATACAATCATTCATGCTTCGCATGATCCCAACATCAAATCCGAAGAAAATAATGCAGTTAGGGACATTGTCTTCCAGTGATTTGTGTGATATCATTGCACGATCGAATGAATATCATACAGTCACATGATTTAGAATTACCATGAGATATATCCAACATTTCTAGATTTTCCTTCATGCATTTTGTGTGATCACTTCACGAGATCCATTGAAAGTCATGAAGTGTTTCCAAGTTATTAGCATGATCTCTTCATGAGATCCCCTGATAATCATGTCGTATCTTCAAGTGCTTCTCATGATCTCATCACAAGATCCGTTGATGATCATGCATTGTCTTTAGGTGCTTTTCATGATCTCATCACAAGATCCTATAACAATAATGTGGAATCTTCAAGTACATATCATAATATCAATTCTAGGTCCTCTTAAACTCACACGAATCATGTGATGTAATCACCTGATCTTATTCAACTCTCAAAATTACAAGCAAGACATGTCTAACTTGGCCAGACAACACACTTTGTGTGATCCCTGAGGACTTATGTGCTTTCTTGTGATCCTTTGGTACTTACGCACTTTGTTTGATCCTTTAGGACATTAACGCTCCGCATGATCCTTCTGCATGATCATTTAGGACATCCAAACTTTGTATGATCCTTCTACACGATCCTTTTGGACATTTTCACTCTATGTGTTTCTTTCTCATGATTCTTTAGGACATTTTCACTCTATGTGATTCTTTAGGAAATTCACACCAACTCTTTATGCCTCCTTTGACAACTATAATTTTTTAACAATGTAAAAACTTGTCAATAAACCCAATCATCAAAAAATCACCATGAGGAGGTATTATTTCCAATAGGAAATAAAAATCATGGGTTCACTACCAATGTTGCATCGTAGTGTGACCCTACTCCCATGACATGATGAACCCTATGCGAACAAGCCTACACAACACAACAATCAGCTATGAAAACTCCTATGTGACATGATGAATGCTTTTCACGATGTGGGAGTTAAGAATTGGGATGAATTGAGTTATAATCCTAGTCACAAAACAACACCCTTAGGCTACACCATGTACATATATTACACATGGGACTTTTAGTCTCCTAGAGAAAAATCACAACATGACTCCCTTAGTAACGATGCAACTACTTTGAGTCTAAAATTTTCACAAAGGAAAATATCTTTATGTATAACCCTTAAGCACCATCACAACATTACATGTATGGGTCAGGAAATGAACTGATGTAGATAAAAAATTACAAAACAAAAAAACCATAAAAAATTCTAGAAAATAGTGAAATAAATAAATAGAGACAAAAATTAACAAATATAAAATTCCACACTAGAAAATGTCATTGTTCGTGGCACAATTATCCCAACTATGTCACTTTATTCCCCTAAAGACTCATCAGAAAAAGTATAAGGGGATATAAAGACAAAACCTTAACACTCCAAATAAGAGGCTGATGGGTTAAGGAAACTATATGAGGCTCTACAGAAAAGGAATCACGAAATATTAATCAATTCCACAAAAACAACAGAATAAATCCTTGAATATCACCAAACAATCTCAAGATATACTTAGTAAACCATCAAGTAATACAAGTCCTAGGGATCATAAAGACCTATCATAGGACTCTATACCATTAAGAGATCATCTAAATGGTAAAATAAAGGATAGATACACCCATAAAGAATATACCCTCACAATAAATAAACCTACATAAAATGATAACATAAAAAATAATTCTCCACCAATCCACAATCAACCATTCAAGAAATATTGATTCTAAATCCCAAAAGGAAATACAACCCATTAGAATATGGTCCACCAATTACTTTATCCACATTTCTCAACCTATAGTGAAAGAGATACATAACCCACAAACATTCCTCAATAAGGAACAACATGGTTTTAACCTTTGGAAAAAAGAATAAATGGATGGTAACTTAGGACCTCAACCTTGAAACATTAACCCATGTTGAACCCGAAAAATCCAAACTAAGCACCAACTAGTGTATAATCTAGACTGGTGTAGTACTCATCCTAGTTACCCAAGCACACCCAAGTATTCCCCATGTTAAATGAATCCAAAACTAAATCTCATCACAACCAACATCACACACATATATAAACCTCAAGAAACATAATAAAACTAGCATGGAATGTACATAATAAGATAATATTCATGAATAAACATAAAATACATGAAATCCATAAAATTCCCCAAGTAATAAATCCCAAAATAAATGAAAACCCTAGATTCATATTACACATGATACCTTTTCTTATTTCAATAAATCAACTTGAAAAATCTCCAAAGATGTCCCAAATAGCCACATATAAGAGTGGTTCTCAGCGTTTTCAAGCAAGATAGATTAGAATTTCTAGGTGTTCCATACTGGAAACACACAAGAGATATATTCTTCTTACAATAAGTGGTAAGGATCTGAGATAATTTACCCTCATAAACCTAACTTCCAAGATCAGGCCCATCTAGACTTGTTTGACTAGCTTCCACTAACATGTGCCTTTCAAACACTTCCTTATAAGATGTCAATCCAGATTCAAATTTCATAGATCTGAGGTCTTGATGAAGACCCCTTCCAAATAATCAATCTTTCATAGAGTCATTGGTGACCAAATCTGGAGAGAAGAACACTAAAATTGAGATATGATTGACATAACCCTTCACTATCTTCTCACCCTAAAGAAGGATCACGAATTCAATGATTTTCCCCACATTCACATCCTCAGGATAATTCCATTGAATGCATGATTTTCTGAATAATTCCCAAGACATACATCATTCATCTAAGATGGGACCATAGAATCCCACACACTCAGCTAGTCCACTCCATATCCTCAAGAAAACCATGATCACTGTATAATGAAGGAAAACATTGATTTAAGAATTCATGGATAAGGTTCAAGAGTATTAAAGATTTTGTATCCACCACTCCATTTCGAGTCTAGGAAGTGTCAAGAATTGGAAGTTTTGCGCTTAAAAGATGAGAGGAATCACCACATGAACCATCCCTAGATAAATGATTTCCACTTCATCAAGGCCTTTTTAGGAGGCATACTATAAATAACACAAAATATAAATCCCATCAATTTATGATTCATAAGTCAAGTAAAAAAATACCAACATAATCCAAGGGGAAAATTTAAAATAAAAACCACTTAGAGAAAAACAAAAACCCCCATTACATGCACAACTTGAAAACAACCCAATCTTTAAAAATATTTCCCTTAATTTGGAAAACAAAATATGATCTATTTATTAATCTAATTATAAGTTAAAAATATAAATTCCCTACCATGGAACATAAAAATTTTCAAGAAATCCACTTTAATTTCAAAATATCACCTGAATTTTATTATAAAATCATCTATTTTAAAAACACTTCATGCGAATCAAAATACTTTGAAGAAAAACCATAAAAATATTGTTTTAAAACTAAAATATTTCATGAAATTCCTATAAAAACCACCAAAACTAGTTTTAAGATCAATATATTTCATGAAATCGTCTTTTCACATGAAAAAACATTTAAAACACTAACACAAACAAAACCATAACACAGAACAACAAACAAAATCCACTCCCACATCACCAAAATATCATAAAAACCATATTTTATCCATATCCAGTAAGTGGAAGACACTTTAAGAGTAATTTTTAATCAAAAGAGGTCTAAATAAAAAATTCAAGAGGGATGAAGAACTGTTCACAATTTGGATATATGGTTTGATGAACCATGAACCAACTATATAATTACACCTTTGAATATTTCAGAACCAAACTGATGGGATCTACTTCATTTTCTAGACCATGAGATATAACCATGTAACTCTTGTTCATCTTATATTTCCACTTGAAAACTTAGGATACCCCTAAAACATATTTTATAAATCATTGGTGATCAAAATATTACCACTTTAAAACAAAATATAGAAAAAAAATCAAAATATAATTCAAATCCAAGACCCAAACCTAGAATACCCATGATAACTCATGTTTCATCATGAAAGGTGGTGATTAGGAACCTACTCATGAACTATATATGAAGACCCTATGATCCTAATATTCATATTAATATGACACATCCAAATAACAAGAGGGAACTTTGATACCATTTTGTCACAAATCAGCCTGGGTCAACATGCCATGTCACCTTGGTTGGCTCATGACAAGTCATGAAGCACATTTATGATCACCACAGGCTGGATAATAACACCAAAAATATCAAAAATGATAAAATGGGAATGATTTCACCCTAAAATAAAAAATAAATAAGTAGTAAAAACCGTTCTAAGAATTTAGCATGACACATCCATACATTGAACTTCCTTGCACATTAAATAAACAGTTCTAAATTATAAAGTCAACCTAACATTGAATAATAAGAACAAGTAATCCCAATGAGATATAAATAATAATGATAAATCTCACTTTCACAAGTGAAATGAAAAAAATAATAAATCATATGATCCAAAACAGGAAAGACCAAAATATAACTACAACTGCTGGTTGAATTAGCTGATATAACATCATCCTAAAAATAAAACAAGACACAAGAAATGGAAAAATACCTTCATGTAACTCACATCCACAAACCAAATCCCCACACAACCATAAAAAAAACAACAAAATCAAATAATTCAAATAGATCATGACCAAAGAACATAAAATATAACATGAAATCTAGATACACACATTGGTGTATATGTAGGGTGTGAGATAAACATCCCCAGTATGATTTCACTATGTATTTTTTGAAATTCATCTTAAAATACATTTCAATAATTATAGTTTGAATAATATTTAGAAACTTTAATTTTCATAAGTAATAAAAAAGAAAAAAATATAATAAAATTAATTATTTTATAAAAAATCCACCATTTTTAGAAAAAAACAATGGTGGAACCAACCACTTAGGAGTAAATATTTTTAAAACCATGAAATGAGGACTTTTGAATTTTTGAAAAACATAAATAATCCTTTTTACTCATTTAGAAACTTATCTTGAAATACTATATATAAAATAGGTGTTTCCCTTTCTTTTAAAATCATAATTTTCAATAAACATTTGAAAAACACTCAGAAAACAAACCAAACCTTAGTGAATGAAAATACAATACAAGAAAGCCCTATATTATCAATAAAGCATGAAAAGAAAAATAAACCACAAACACACAATGGAGATACATAAATAAAATGAACCAGAGGTTGAAATAAGCAATGAGATGATAATTCACTCTATGGAATCATCAATATGAACTATGCATAATAGGAAACTTGTTAGGTCCTAAGGTGAGATAGTCCCTAATAATACTCAATGTAACCAACTTCCAACCTATGTTGCATTCCCAAACAAAATTTCCCACAAAAATTCCTCTCACTAGCCTCATTGGGGGACTCCTTTCACCATGGATTAACATACAACTAGGGGAAAATAGTCAGTGCACAATCTAAACTAGTGTAGCATGAATCTCTACCTCTCCCTTGGCCTAAGGTTCCCATGAAAGAAATCAAGTAGTTGTGAGGAAACAAGTGAATCATCAAATAAATATATACCAGTAATAAATAAAAATAGATAAAACTCATCTCACCTCTAAAACCCTAAAAAAACAACCCCTTTCATATCCATACAAGAATCACACAATAATTAAATCCCCCCCACAAGAGGGCACAAGATTATTCAATTCATAACACAAGTAAAGGGGATCAACAATTAAGGGTATCATAACATCAATAAAATTATTTTTATAAAGTGAAAAATATTCATTTAAAACCAAATTGGAATGCCACGTTTTTTCCCATCCTTTGAAAATTCAACCATGGGAATAGCTTTCTCAAAACACTTGGAATCCAATAGAATCTTTTTAATCTCATAAATCACCACACATCCCTTTTTAAAAAAGGAGTTTCCTTCCTTGGAAATCATTTATAAAAAAATAACTCTTTATTTAAAATAATTCTTTTAAGAATGTTTTTCCACTTTTGGAAATCACATGTGGTAAACACCTACTTTTCTTTAAATCCATTTATAAATACCCTTTTAGGAATTTTTGAAAACATTTATCAAGAAAAAACAAATTATTTAGAAATAATGATCTTGAAAAACCATGTAAATCCATTTATTTCGAGTGTTGAAACTATTAAAAACCTTTCATGGACCAATCAAGGGTCTCAAATATAGATATATTTTGATAGAAGATGAATTTAGAAAAAAAATCATATCATGACATTTCAAATAAAATAAATGAACAAAAAACACATACCTCAATCACTAGAAACAAGTTTCCTTCAATGGTGGAATCAAAAACTTGAAGGAAAACAACCTCAATGGACCCTAAACATCTAAAACCCCATGATTAGTTGACCCTAAACCTCAGATTAAACCCTCTCATCTTCTAGGGTTCACCGGAGGAAAGAAAATTGAGGGGAAAAGGGTGTAGGGTGAAGAGGAAAGGATGAAAATGGGTATTTATCTCAAATAACCTCTTGTAATTAGGGGACCTTATTAGGATTTTTCACATGATAGGGGGAAGAAACGAAGGCCAAACCCCTTAAAATTGAAGAGGTGTACAAATGGAAAATCACAAAATAAAAAACTAGGTATGGTACACTGTGGAGAGACCTGCCCTATCACGATGCAAGATTCCTCTAACAAAGATAGGAAGAACCGTAGGTTCACTTAGAGGGTTGAATCATGTAATGATTGAAACACCCTTGAAATTTATTTTAAATGAATAATAAGCTTGATAACTTGATTAACACACAACATTGAGCTTTAAGTGAACCACAATATACTATTAATGTGACCATTATAACCCAGTCATTAAATTAAAGGTATAAATAAGAATATCCAAATTATAAAAAATATGTATAAAGGTTTTATATAATTATTTTTTTATTAATTCATAATAAATAAGTTCTCAATTTTTAGTAAAGTCATTTTATGCTTCAAAAATACGTTTTATTCTAAAATAGTTTTTATTGAATTTTATAAAAAAACATTATTATTAATTTCTACCATAATTAGAAATTTTATTTTAGGAAATGAATAGATTTTTTTAAAACAATATGTCAATAATACATTAGGTTTTTTTATAATTTTTTGAGAAGATTTATTTCTAAGTGAATAATGAAAACACCAATTTTTGTAAAACAGCCATTTATTTTATTTAAATAAAGTAATTCAAAAGTCCCATTTTATTTTTAACTTGATATAAAAGTAATATAAGTATCCATTAATTATAAATAATATAATTTATTGCATATTAATCAATATTATACTTGATTTTAGCATAATTTTATTTTTTTCTATTTAAAAATGCATTTTTCTAAAAACCATTTTTCGTCGTGATTTGTGGTTTTGTTTTTAAATTTAAATATGCCAATTATAAAAATTTAATTTGATAAAATTAAATAAATAATTGTAATATACATGTACAAATTTTATAATGTGTTCACTTTCATTTTTTGTCATTATGAATAGTAACCAAGGTAAAAATTCAACACTATAGTAAATGTTAAAATGGATTAACAGGGGGGAGGTTAAACTAAAATTATAAGGTTTAAAATTACTTAAAACTTATCTAAAAATTATTTGATATCTATATTTTGATTTCATATCTTCATCACTTAAAAAATTGTCTAATTTGTATCCACATGTCTTGAGTAAGACATTAATATATTTTAATCTTTTGAAAAATTCAAGTGTGTCCTCTCCCTCCCTTATAAAAGGACACCACTTATCCTATATTAATTAAACTTTATAATAATTTTATATCAATAAATTCATACCAAAATATCATCCTAATATACCTTCTCATGATCTATGGGTTCAGTTTTGATCAAAATACCAACCAGAAAAGGCTGAAGGTGTAAGCCAAATAAGGTTGTCCAAAGAAAAGGTATAACTCTTAACTGAGTGTTTTTATTTCATTTATTATTATAACTCATTAAATTATATGATAAACATGATTATATAATAACATAGGTATCTCCCATATATTTATATGTTATTATGTTGATAGTGACACCTTTATTCCTCTGATTCTCCATCAAATGGGAAATGAAAGCATCATTTGTTCGTACATGCAGACTACCACATCGTGAAACAATATATTTTTTTCATCACCATCATTCATGGATGGTTTTTATAATGAATATAATGTTTAAAAATTATATTTATAATATAATTATGATTATGTAAATAAAATATATCATTTATATTCTTACCCTTCCATCTGTTAAATAATGTTGCTCATGCATACTTGTGGACTACCACCACAACAAAATGACGTGTTTCATTTTTCATGTATACTTTTAATGGATGATTCTAAATATTTATATAATGAATATATATTATATTTATATAACTATTAAAATTATATATATTGTTTAACCATGATCAAGATGTAAGGAACATAACTACTGAATAGAAATGTACATGAAAAATGAAGCAGTTAACTCCCCTAATGATGATGATGATGAAATATAGTTAAAAAAAAGTATTGAAATGTTATAAGTGGATTTTATATTATATTATAAAAATATATGTGGTTATAATAAATAATTATAATAAATTTAACTTTATTATACATGAGGCTAAAATCAATTATAAGGCGAGTAAAATTTGAGGTAAGAGATTTATGTTAGAAACTCATTTTATTTCAGGATTATTTATGTTCAAATATCCATTGGGAAAATTATATGATATTAATATTTTAAGAACAATATATTTTATTCTACATTTGTTATTTTGGTATTTACATGTTTATTTTTTATTTATTTTCTTTTTGGATCAAGAATCAACAAGTAAGATATATGTAAGGGAATTTCTTTTAAAAATATTGTTTTAAAATTTTCCTTCCAAATATTTTTCTCCCATGTCAATATTTTCTTTAAAAAGTTTTCAAGAATGTTTTTAATATTATCCAAATATATATAAAATTCATTCTTACCCAGGATTAAATTTATATAAAAAGGTCCAAAAGGAATCTTTTTTTTGAATGAGGTACTTTTTACTAATGATGTGAACAAAATCTTTATTTTAACGTACATTTCATGAATGAATTTTCCCATCGTCATGACTAATCTTTGTTTTGAAGACTATTTTAAATGTTTCCATAGTTATTTTCAAAGATTTTTTTCTCAATATTTTGTAATTTTTATTTAAAATTATAACAAAAGGAAATTATATTATTTTCTTAAAAGAATGAAAATAATTTTGAAAAGTGATTTATAAGTAAATTTTTACATGATGTTAAAAGGAATTAATTTTTAATGTATTGATTCCATATTCTTATATAAGGGATTGATTTACTACAAAACCTTTTTTATGATGAATAAATGGTATTTTATCATCCTTTACTGATTATGGATTATACCTTATATTTATATCATTCACTTTCTTATATTCATGTTATTTATCATTCTCTATTATTCATTAGACATTATATTTCCACTTTATGTCAATATTTTCAATATCATGGATAAATTTAGTATCATTTATATTATTTTGATGATGCATAAATGGTATATAATTTTTATATATAGTATTAGTGGAAGGAATCTTATAAAGTAAGTCATTTAATTTACTAGGGAAATATTGATGTTACATATTCTTGATTCAATATGGATGATTGGTGATTTATAAAGAATTTTGAGAAAAAATTAATCATTTAAAATACGATGAATGCATAGTACATGCAAGTGACGGGTTTGGCCCAGTTATAGATATCCCCTTGATGCATCAATAGGTCTCACAAGACCAAATCAGAGGCATTCCATATTATATGGGTATTTAGTTTACATCCACCCATTTATTATGAATTATGAATTGGTTAAGAGGCCTTGATCATGAATTCCTCGAATTATTCATTTAATTTATTAATAATTCACTTTCCATTATCCATGTGATTTCTATGTTGATATTTTCCATGGATATTCATTGAAATCAAGCTATTGATTTAATGAAATGTGTTTTGATTATATACTATTCCATATTTATTAATCCTTATTTACTCATGATAGATTCTATTATACGTAACCCTTACCGAGAATATGATCTCACCCTTTATTTTTTTCCTTTCCCCATGATATAAAGAATGATATTATTAATGATTTAAAGAATTTAAGAATATTTTTTATACTATATTTTTATATTTACAATGTAATATGGGAATCATGTATGTATCTAGTTTTACAATATTACTAAACTATTCGATATTGTTGGATGTGATCACTTGTATCTAGTGATAATGAAGTAAAGTAACTAATGACTATGGGATACTAGGGTTAGGTTTGTTAAAGTGACCCTAACTTCACCGCATCATTTCCACAACTTGAACATGCCCTCATGGCATGGTAATCGGCCATGAAACCTCATACATGATGTGACACATGCCTATCAGGACGTGAGAGTTAAGTGCCAAGATAACTCAAGGTGTAAGCCTAATCATAACATGATGGCACTAGGACATGATACTGATATATTTTATGCATGGGACTTTCAGTTTCCTAGAGAAACATCACGATGTGACTCCATTGGTGATGACACAACCAACTTCCAATCAAAATATTTAACAAAGGGAAGGATCCTTATGTATGAACCTTAATCATCATCACAGTGTGACACATAAGGGTCAAGATGCGACCTTCTATAAATCCAAATTTACAGAACACCAAAACAGTAAAAAAAAATTAGAAAACGAAGAAATAAATAAATAGAGATTAAAATTAATAAATAAAAAATTCCATTGTAAAAAACATCCCTTACGATGAGGTACATATCTTTTAAATTATACTAAAATCCCTTAATTTTATACTTAAATAGACGTGTAAGGGTTTTAAGGACTCATAAGGTGTATTCAAAAGTCTTGGGAGGAGACTGAGGCATACAATCTAATGACTGAAGGGCCAACAACTAGCCAGTTGTAGGCCAATAGCTAGTTAGTGGGATTTATGTAGTATGATAAGACACTGGAAGTCCCACCAGCCAGTTAGTGGGTGCTGGACACATTTTTTTAAAGGGGGATAGTTTGGTCACCCACCTATTTTCTCAATATCCTGCACCCAATTTTCTCCCCTAAATCAAACAACACTCCCTTTGTTTGAGAAACCCCTTCCTTCCCTCTCTTTCATGGATAACCTCCTTCAATCCTTGGTGTTTTTAGATTCAGGTTGGTGTGATCAAAGACTTAAGGTAAGTATATGAATCATCTCACCATATTTATCATTTTACTTTACTATAGGTTTATTTCCATTATATTCACTTAGTTTTTCATATTTCTGAGGTAATTTCTCTATTACTTCGATATAATCTGCTCTAAGCTGAAATAAGGACTAGTATCATGCATATGACCCCCAGACCTAAAGTATGTCGTAACACCCCAATATTTTAAAAGAAGAAAATTTTATTTGATAGAGTATGTGATAAAAAACACAAATATTAAACAACCTTTTAAATATATTTCTTTAAATTTAATCACTTTTATAACTTTCATTATATGCAATGAGTTTAAATGAAACACAATACTCTATTAAAATATTATTATTTAAACATGGACATTATAACATTGATTTTAAGTTTGAGGTGATGAATTATAATAACTATATTATGAAAAATATATTTTTTACACATATATAAAATTAAATCAATGGTTATATATTTATTAAAAATAAAATAAAAACCATTTTTAGAGGAAAAAATATTTTTTTGAAAAACTGTATTTTTCTAAAAGGAGGTTTAGTCATGCTTTGAATGCATAATTTAAAATAAAATTTTCAGCCTTTAGAAAATTTATTTGAAAAAATAAACTTCAGTTTTTGAAATTAACATGTCAAAATTGTCTTAGAGTTATTTTTTATAATTTTTGAAAAATATTAATTTTTTGATGAGTAGTGAAAAATACAGTTTTTTATTGAAAACTATATTTTATTTTAAATAATTTCAAAGTTACATTTTGATATAATTTTTTTTAAAAGTAAAATTAGTTCAATTATATTATATTAAATTCAATTTATTCAATTTTATTCAAATTCATTTTTATTTTTTTATATTAAAACTTTTTATACTTATGATAATTTTCTCATTGGAAAACTATTTTTTACGCATCCATAGGTACAGTTTTAAATTTAATTCTACTAATTATGTGAATTGAATTTTTCAAAATGGATTAGATATTTTTAATCATCATAATTTATATTATATAATAAGGTAATATTAATTTTTGGTCATAATGAATAGTAAAAAAAGTAAAAATTAATTAATGTAGTGAAGGTTAAAACGGGTTTAATAAGGGGTTAAACTAAAAATATAAGGGTTAAAATGACCTAGAAATTTTTTCAATTATTATTATATATCCATATTTATACCTTATATCTTCAATTGTTTTTATAATGACTCATTTTGGAGGCTTTTTATATAAGAAAAACCTGGATACTATTTTTTCTTTTCAAAAATTCTAAGTGTGTCCTCTCCCCCACTTATAAAAGGCCACCCCCTCTCATCCCCCATTAACAATTTCAAATCACTTTGGTTAGGAAGACAACTAAAAAAATATATTCCTTAATTTTCTAACCAAATACTAGAGGCCTTATTTTGATTAGGAAACCCTCCTATGAAGGCTTTAGGTATAAACCTAAAGGGATTCTCCAAATAGGAGGTAAAATTATTACCGTGCATATTTGTTTTATTTATTCTTCCGAATCCTTAAAACATTATTCAACTATGATAATATAACAAAAAATATATAATATATAGTGATATTTTATTATGTTAATGGAATAACCTATGTCCATGTCTACTTCCATCAAAGGGAAAATGAAACTATCGATCATGTGTACGGCGGACCAACGCCTCACGAACTGATGTAATTCATTTTCCATGAGCACCTTTCAATGATGAATATAATGATAGGTTTAACGCACACACAAACACACACACACACATATATATATTTTATTTATGAAATTATTATACTTATGTAATTATGATATTACATATACCATCTTACTTTCCATTTTGTGAGGCGATACAATAACGTCGCTCATGTGTATGGAAGACTACCGCCTCGTGAAGCGATGTGATTGGTTTTTTACTTACGATTTACATAGAAGTTAGTAAGGATAAATTTAATGAAATATATGTGAAATTTATGAACTAAAAGTAATTCTAGAAATAAAATATCACATCTAACTTCTTACCTTCCAATTAATTGAAAACAATAATATCGCTCATACATACGTGTGAACTACCACCTTCACATAATGATGTGAAATGTTTTTCATTTTATTTTAAAATTGATAGTAAGAAGAATGGATTTGATTAATTTAAATGATATATATCATATAATAATTATTATATAAATTTGAATTATTATTTATTTTCATTTCATTCTTTATGATAAGAAAATGGAAAAAATGTTCATATATATATATGGCCTACCGTCTCCATGAATGATGTAATGTATTTTCTATCTTTAAATTTTATGGATTACTCTAAATAAAAATTTCATGAATATATATGATATTTATATCATGTTTTACATTATTGATATGATGCAACCATGATCAAAATAAAAATAATGAAACTACTGAACCAAATCATATATGAAAAACGAAGTAATTATCACCCAAAATAGTGATTTTAACAAATAATTGTTAATAAATGAGTCATAAAAGACTATAAGTAAATAATATATTATATGAAATATATGATTATTTTTATTTAATATTTTTTTTAATAAATCTATATTTATTATATATAAGGTACAAATACGTATGAAGGAAATCAGATTTGAGGTAAGGGTTTTTCGTCTCACTTTTACTTCTGTGAGACGTATGCCATATTCACCACTTAGTTATTTTGTGTTGTGTATATATTGTACCTTTGATATGTTATGTCATGAATATATTTATATTAATAGTATTTAATGTTTTATTGTAAGTTATTTCTTTCACAGGGCTTACAAATCTAGAGTTACTAAAGTGTTAATGGTTTATTTTACAATCTCATCGTTTGTCGAGATGGTTTATGATTAAATTTATGATAATGAAATATTTTGATCTATAACTAAATAAAATTATTAATTTTCTTATAATTTAGTTATCTATGTACTTTTCAAGTAATCTTATAATTTTCCTCTCTTTGGTACTTAAAATTTTTGAAAAAAATAATTTTAAGAAAAACCTAATTTATTTCTCTTTTCGGTAAAAAAGCCTTGTATTAAATGTCTATGTTTTATAAAAATGTTTTCAAAAAAGTTTTTAAAATTATAAAAATTATTTATTAAAGAAAGTTTTAACCATTTTTGGATTTTTAAAAAATTATTTTAATGGAATCTTCCTGTCATTTTTCAAACAAGGCATTTTTTGACTTTTTACCTAAAATGTGATTGGAATATTTGTTTTAACATACCCAACATGTACATAATTTAATTAATTCATAACCAATAATTTATTTGAAGCTTTATTTACAAGTTTATAAGTTTATTTTAAAAGAAAACGTTTTCCTAATATTATGTAAATTTTGATTCTTTAAAAGCAATTTTCAAAGTGAAAAAGATATTTTCCTCAAGAAAGTTTTAATGGATTTTTATGGTATTTATATTAATAAATAAAAAAACACTTATTTTACTTATTATACACTAATAATATGCTATAGTGATACCATCCCTATTACTTCTCTAAATGGGTTATGATCAATTTGAATGGGGATGTGCTATTCTGATACCATTATCCATATTACTTTGAATGGTTTATGATTATATTTATTGATTGGGAAAATCATTAACATTTAGTATGATATATTTTCAATAAAAATATTTATTTTTATTATGTTTCACCCCTTTTATACGAGGAATGCATTGGAATTAGAAAATGTCTTGTGGGTCCCACTATAGCCCCTTGATGCATCAGTAGGTCTCATGAAACAAACTAGCTTGGGTTTTTGGTTGAGGCCTTTCCCATTTATATAACATGTCTTGGAATAAGGCCTTTTTAGTATCATTATGATGTTTGAAATTATGCATTCCTTCGTTATGAGATTAATTATAGATGTTTAATGTGAATATTCTATTAGGTATAGTATCCGTGGTTAAGTTTTAATCTTATGTGATTATTTATATGGAATTATTTAATCATCATTTATTCCTATAATATTATGATCATGTAATTGATTGAATAACATGTGTTTCAGTTATTTACATTTCCATATTTATTATTATTATTTATTTAGGATTGTTTTTTCTGTACGCATATGTTTACTGAGGATTTGATCTCACCCATTTCTTATGTTTCTTTCCCTAGGATGAAAATATGTGCATTATGATTTATATATAGGGTAATGATAGAGAAAATAATGATGAACTCAAAGGAAATATTGTGTTTCATTTTATGTTTTCATGTGATATTCATGTATTTTTATATTTTACCAAGACTACTAAACTATTTGGTCCTTTGCGATGAGATTAATTATATCTATCACTAATGTAATAAATAAACCAATGACTCTAGGCTAATAGGGTTGGGGTATTTATAGTTGTTATTAGAGAAATTTTAGTAGATAACTTGGGAAATAGATTTAGGAAAACATAGATTAGGGAACATAACCTTTTAGGATAAGTATATAATAACATCCTAAAGTTTTAGTGAGGAAGATATTATATGGTTTTTCCTAGAAATACATCCATGTATGCATACTACAAGTTGATGTGGTTATGGAATATATATACCTAGGGATAATAACCTTGAATATGGTTTATCAAGCTTGATTTGAGCATTACTTGGTACATGATAATGGGCCTTACTACACACTCGGTTTGACACTCCCATGAGATATGCTTGAGATAATTAAAATTTTCTTTACAAACCATCATAAAGGATTTGAAAATATTTTTATGATTTGAAAAATTTCCCAAAGAAACCATGTTTATGATTATGAGATTAGCTATACATAAAATTTTCAATTTACGATGAGTATTTTTCTAGTTTTGGGATTATACATTATGATTCATAATGTTATGATCTAATATAGTGTATTACATTGTTTAGAAATAGCGCCTAGTGAACGGAATGTGAATCATATAAATGCACATACTCCATGTATAGATTTCCCTCATAGACTAGATAGTGAAGCTGGAGTAGGAGTTATAGCTTGAACTGATCAAATTATAACCATATTGGGATAGCTGACTCAGGTTATGAGTAATAAACTTTATTGTATAGATTATCTTACTGATCCACCATGTGGTGTAATAATTTTAGAATGCTTAATGTGTCAAAAACCTCCATCATTCAATGAGGATAAAAATATATTTACAGCTAATCAACGGATAAGTTCCTTAGAGAAGATATTTCTCATTATAGGAAGTAATGAAAGGTAGAATGTTTTCGTGGATGTTTATCATCTTTCAAGGGATTATGATTAATGGTGGTAATTAATTAAAAACACTAAGGATTAATAAGAAATAGAAAACATGGAATGAAATGATTTTAAGGTACTATTGTTGGAAAAGTATTTTCCTCACAATCAATGAAAGAATATAGAGGTATAATTACTGAGTTTATGACAAAAGAAAGAAGAGATTGTTTCTAATTATGAATCCAAAATTAAAATATTATCAAGGAATTATAAAAACTACATAAATAACCCAAATATAAATATCAACCATTTATTTTATGGGATTTATCCAATTATTTAAAGGGCAATGGTCTCCTAATATTTATCATCATACAAGGACATAATATCATGTAGTGTTAAGATAGAGAAAAAATTCTCTAAGTATTATAGATTTTAAGGGAATAAATAGAATAAGAGGATGAAAGATAAAAAAAATAGATAAGGGGAATAAGGTAAAGAAGAATTTTCACACATGTGATAATTATGGAAAGAAATATCCCGGTACTTTCTTGAATGGAATGTGAGTTTTCTTCAAGCGTGGAGAGAAATTCCATTAGGCACATGAATTAAAGGGTAAGAAAGAAGACTCTAATATTTAGTGTTTAAATTGTAAAGAGATGTGGCACTATGAAAATGAATTCCCCAAGGGTCAAGGGAATATACCTTAGAAGAAGCTAAGGGATCAAGGTCAAGATTATTATATTAATACAATAGAAGTAGAATAATTAAAGTGATTATGTATTTAGATTGAATAATTAAATTATATAAGTATTTTTACCAATGGTATTTTGAAGAATCATGAAATTTATAAGGATTGTATTAAATAGATGTTATTCAAGGATTTGAAAGCATATAATGAAAGGTACTGATGGACAAGAAAAGTGATATAAAGACCAATTTTATTTTTTAGGATATTAATTATATTTTTGGGAAAATTATATGAATTATATTAATATTTTTTATAAAAAAGTAAAGCTTGCATGATATATGACAACTTGTCACATCCGGTAAGGCCGTCGGGCTTGAGCGTATAATCATAGGGTGATAAGGGTGAAACACTTACCATTGGCCTACGTGATGTTCTGCTTAATATGAGATTGTTTTTACTTAAAAAATTTGATGGATAAATAGTAATGGAATGGATTAATTTGAACTTTGGGTGTTACTATTAAGGTTTAGAGATTAATATATTATATTGGATAACTTATGCTAACCATTTTAATTTTGGTAAAAATTTAGAGACATAATTAAGTAATTGTCACAATTTTTTGGATATTATGATTTATTAAAAGTTAATTTTAGTGATTATGCATAAAAATATTAATATTGGATATTCATTTCTTAGAGTTATAAATGAAGTTAAAATTTATCTAATCACAACCAAAAGATGAAATTTTTACTGTGAAATAGAAATATATCATGTAAGTATATTTACTTATGTTTATAGTCTAGATGGTAAAAGAATCCATTAACTTTAGAAAAAGGATCTTGAAAAGGAAATTTTATCCTATAAACTTATTTTCCATAATAGATTTTTGTATTTTTGGTTGTTAACTTTCTCTCGATCATTCAATTTCTTTTAATCAATGATCTCTCTCACTCTCCAGATGTATTTCTTATTTTACTCCATGTCTATATTTTCAATTCCCACTAATGTTTTACTAATAGAAAACCTAGTTATGAATTATTTTAGATGAACTTCATACTTAAATATCACTATTATTAATAAGAAGTTTTATTAACCCTTTTTATGATGTGGGTTTTCAATAAAGTTCATACCTATGATGACAAAAATAGAATTATGAAGGGGAAATTTATTTAAGGTGAGTATATTATAACAACATGAGATTTAAAAGAATAAAATTTTGTTTTATAGAACATGATACACAAAAAATATATATTAATTAACCCATTTGAAATATTTCTTTAAATTTAATCTCTTTGATATCTTTCATTACACTCGACATCGAGTTTAAACAAAACATGATAAACTATTAAAATATTATTATTTAAACACAACCACTATAACCTAGATGTTAAGTTTGTAGGAATGAATATGAATAAATAAATTATAAAAATTATTTGTTTTAAACATGTATAAAATAAATTCAATTATTATATATTGATTATAAATAAAATAAGAACTATTTTAATGAAAAGAATTGTTTTCTGAAAAAATGTTATTTTCCAAAAGATAGTTTAGTCGTGGTTTTCATAAAAAAATTAAAATTATTTTTTAAATATTTTAGAAAATTTATTTGAAAAAATAAAATTCATTTTTTAAATCTACATTTCAAAATTATCTTAGAGTGAATTTTTGATAATTTTCTAAAAAGATTAATTTTTCGATGACTAGTGAAAATTGTAGTTTATATTGAAAACTGAATTTTCATTTAAATATTTTAAAATTTTTGATATAAAATTGTTTTAAATGTAGAATTAATTTAATTATATTATAATAAATAAAATTTAGTTCATTTTATTCAAATTAATTTTTATTTTTTATATTAAATGTTTTTATACATATGTTAATTTGCTCTTTGGAAAACAGTTTTTTCGACACATATGTAGGTTTATTTTTAAATTGAATTATTCCAATTTTATGAATTGAATTTAGGAAAATTGATTCCATATTTTAAATCATAATAATTTATATTATATAATAATTTCAACTTATTTTTTGTTCATAATGAAGAGTAAAAAAATAATTATTAATTACTACGGTTAAAGTGAAAATGGGTTTATCAGGGGATTAAACTAAAAATATATGGGTTAAAATGACCTATAAAATTAAAAAATTACTATTTTATGGACATATTTAGATAATATATCTTCCATTGTTTGATAATGACTCATTTTTGAGGCTTTTATTATGAGAAAATTTGGGTATTATTTTTTATTTTAAAAAATTCCAAGTGTGCCCTCGCCCCCACTTATAAAAGGCCACCGCTCTCCTCCCCCTTAACACTCCTAAATCCATTTTTTTCATCCAATAATTTCTTAAATAACTTACTTAATTCCATACCCATATCTTATATGCCTTATTTTTATTATTAAACCATCCTAAAAAGGCTTTAGGTATAAACCTTAAGGGGTTCTCTGAAGATGAGGTTAAACTCTTAACGCGTGTATTTGTTTTATTTATTCTTCCACCAACTTAAAACCTTAAAATAATTTGATAATATAATAACAAAAATATATAATATATACTGATATGTTATTATTTTAATGTAACAACCTATATCCATCTCCATTTCCATCAAATGGAAAATGAAATCTTCGATCGTGTGTACGGCAGAATACCGCCTCACGAACCGATGTAATTCATTTCCCATCAACACCTTTAAAGTATGGATATAATGAAAGATTTAACATATTAATATGATATTTAAGAAATTATTATACATTTTAATTATTATATCACAAATTAATTCTTACTCTCCATTCCTTGGGGGGATACGATAACGTCGCTCGTGTGTAGGGCGGACTACCGCCTTGTGAAGCGATGTGTTTTGTTTTTCTTTTATGATTTACATGAAATTTAGTAAGGATGAATTTAATAAAATATATGTGATATTTATGACCTAAAAATAATTATTTAAATATAATATCACATCTAACTCATTACCTTATAATCATTTTGAAAATAATAGCGTCGCTCGTGCGTATGTGTTAACTACCATCTCCATACAGCGATGTGAAATGTTTCTCATTTTATTTTTATATGGATGGTAATAAGTATGCATTTAATTAATATATATGATATATATAACCTAATAATAATTTTTTAAAGGTTAATTAATATTTTTTTCCTTTCATTCCATCTGTCAAGAAAATGGAAACAATGTTCATGCGTACGTACGACCAACCGTCTCCCTGAACGATGTAATGTATTTTATATCTTTAACTTTTGTGTATTTATATATATAAATATATAATGAATATATATGATATTTATATTTTTTATATTATTTAACCATGATCAAAGTAAAATGACTGAAATTAATGAAGCAAAACATAAATGAAAAACAAAGCAATTATGACCCGAAACAATGATTTTAACAAATAATTGTTAATAAAAGGGTCATTAATACTATAAGTAAATAATAAATGGTATGAAATATATTATTATTATTATTTAATATATTTTCAATAAATATATTTTTGTTATATAGGAGGTATGTACATGTATGAAGGAAATCAAATTTGAGGTAAAAGTTTCTCATTCGACTTTTACGTCTGTGAGACGTATGCCATATTCACCACTTAGTTATTTTTTTTGGTGTATATACTACCAATTTGATATATAATATCATGAATATGTTTATATTAATGTTATTTAAAGTTTCATTGGAATTTATTTCTTTCATGGGGATTACGATTCAAAAGTTACCAAAGTGGTAGTGGTTTATTTTACAATCTCATCGTTTGTCAAGATTGTTTATGATTAAATTTACAATGATGAAATATTATGATATATCACTAAATAAAATAATTAATTTATTATCCTATTTTTTATTCATGAAATTATAAATTAACCATACCATTTTCCTCTCTTTGGTAATTAAAATCATTAAAAAAATGTTTTTTAAGAAAAGCCAACTTAATTTTCTATTTTTTGGTAAAAAATAATTTCCTCTTCCTTTTCCATGTTTTATAAAAATGTTTTCTAAAATGTTTATAAAATTATCAAAAATTATTTATTAAATAAAATTTTTCCCATGATTTGTTTTTTATAAAATGATTTAAAAGTAATCTTCTTTTAATTTTCCGAAAAAGGAACTTTTTAACTTTTTACCAAAAATGTGAAAGGAATATTTGTTTTAATATACTCAACATGTATAATACTTCTTTCCATAATGAACAATAATTTATTCAAATATTTATTTAAAATTTTAAAAGGTTATTTTCAAAAAAAATTATTTCCTACTATTCAGGAAATTTTATGTTTTTAAAATTTATTTTCAAAGTGAAAAGGATATTTTCCTCAATAAAGTTTTAATATAATTTTTACGGTATTTATATTTATAAATGAAAATAAACCTTATTTTTATTATGTTCCCCCTGGGAATATTTTGTAATGATACCATAATTATTATTTATCTGTATGGTTTATGATCAGTTTGATTGGGTAATTACTATTTTGATACCATTCTCTACATTACTATGAATGGTTTATGATTACATTTATTTATTGGGGAAAGTATTAAAATTTCATATAATATTTTTAAATACAAATTATTATGTTGATTATGTTTCACCCTTTTTATATGAGTAACTCATTAATCTTAGTAAGTGATAGGAGAGGCATGCTATAGCCCCTCGATGCATCAGTAGGTATTTTGAGACAAACTAGCTTTGGATTTTGGATAGGGAATTAACCATTTACATAAGATGTCTTGGAATGAGGCCTTGATGGTATGTTTATGATGTTTGACATTATGAATTCCATCATTATGAGATTGTTTATTGATTCTACATGTGATTATTAAATTATTCAGAATATATATGGATATGTTTCAAGCTCATGTGATTATTTATATAGAATTATTTCAACATCATTTATTACTACCATATTATGATTAAATAATTGATTGAATGGAATGTATTTTAGTTATTTACCGTACCATATTTATTATGATTATCTATTAACAACAACTTCCACTGTAAGCATACCCTTATCGAGCATCTTATCTCACCCCTTTCTTATGTTTCTTTCCATATGATGCTAAAATATGTATTATGATTGATATTCAGGGTTATAATAGAGGAAAAAATGATGCAATTGAAGAAAATATGATGTTTTATTTTATGTTTTCAATTATAATATGAGATTCATGTATGTATATAGTTTAATAAGACTACTAAAAAATTCATCCATTTGGGATGATATTTCTTATATCTAGTTCTAATGTAATAAATCAACCACCAAATCTAGGCTACTTGGGTTTGGGTCTTCACATAGGAGGTCGCTAAGTATTTTCCCAAAGTAAATCAATTTAACTTTAAGTGTTATGAGATGTTTACCAAGTAAGTTACTAGGCCTGAATTTTAAATTTTATTCAAGATTTAAATGATGTCCTTGGAATGATATACAACACTTTAGGAATTTATTATTATTAATGGAAATGGAATAATCATGGTAACCCTTGGTTTGACTTATGCCTTTTGGATATTCCCTTGGAGTTTGGGAGTTTGGTTTGTGATAGTATTTTAAAATGGGGTTTTATCTTGGAAAGAACTTAGTATTTATGAATGTTTTCTAAAGAAGACTAAAGTTGGTATTGTTTTGGAAATGAAAATGTTAACTGAACCTGCTCTGATTTTATTGTTATATTATATTATGTTAATGGTGGAAATTATTTTTAAAAATTTAGTGAATAGATACCCAAAGTGGATGTAGGAAATTGCGATTAAACCTTTGATGAAAAATCCCCCAGGTGGATGTGGGGAACCATAGTTGAAGGGGTCAAAATTTTACCTATGTGGATGTTAGGGCCCTAGGGGCAAGTATATTACCCTCTGGTGTCAGTTTGGACAAGGTAAAGGTATATTACCCCTATTTAGGAGTGTATTGGGTTGGATTTGTCTCCAAAACATGATCAGATACATCTAACATTGGCCGAAGCAGGTGGGTCCAGCCTCGGGTGTCACTAGAGACCCTAGGTTCAAATTTTATTTATTTATTTATTTGGTAAATTTTTTAAATTGTTATAAATGGAACCATCACATGAAATATTTGTTTCGTAATGGATTATTTAGGTATGCTATTGGTGGTGACCTACTGTGTAACGACCCAAATTTTTTCAAAGATAATTCTTTCCTGAAAATGTGTGTTATATTATATTATACACAACAAAACTGTATCTATTTAATAATGAAGTGTGTATAAATTGAAATGAGACCATTGAGTTTTGACTGTTTTATGATTTTTGGTCAATTATGACCATTGGTAAATATGACTAATGGTCAATATGACCATTGGAAAATGTACTCTTGATAGTAATTTTAACGTTATAAATAGTGTTTATAAGTAGAAATGACAGAGGATAATTAATGAAGAAAGAAGAAATGATGGGCTCAACCAGTAGAGTCATGTTGTACAAAGTCCATTTTTCAGAACATAGAAGGGAGGTATCTTTACTGAGATTCTCTCTTGACCAAGCTGAAGCTGAACCTCAACAATTGAGGATTGAACGAAATTGATAACAGGATAAGTTCAAGTTAGTAGAAATTACCACTCAGACCATGTTAGCTGAGCCACCCCATGATTCTATCACCATCACACAACTCACCTTTAAATTGTATGTGGGTGTTATAATGGGTTATTTTTCAAGGCCCCAGTTACTTAAAGTTTAATTCCTTTTCATAAATAAAATTGTTATTCCATCATTTCCATTTTAAGAATTGTTTTTCTTAATAAAATTGAGATGAAATTTGATAAATTGATTTTTCAGATAGGGATTGTACTTTTAAGAAAAGATATAATTATTATAATAAACTAAGGTATTATGAATAATGTTTATTTAAATGAAATATTATGATTAAAATACTCTTATTTAAAAATAAATGATAATTTTTTTATGTGCCAGAAATTTTACTATGCATTTTCAGTCCGTTATTATTTTTAATAAATAAATATTTTTATATTTAAAAGTTAAAATTATCATATTTATAGAATTATTGTGATAAAAAAATATCATTTTTGAAATCATCACATCGAAATTAGGTTAGAGTGAATTTATGAGATTTTTCTTAAATAATTTTTTTAATGAATAGTAAAAATACAGTTTGAGTTTTTCAGTATGTTAATGAAATCATAATTATTCCATAATTATGTAATAATTAATTTAACAAAATAAAAGAATTAAAATATTTTATTTTATTAATATCAATTATTTTAGTATATTTTAATAAATTTCTAAATATATAATTTACTTTCCAAATTCTAAAATGGAAACTTTAACTTTAAAAATGTTATTTTGTGAAAAATTCAAATTTTCTTGACAAAATAATTAATATAAAATTGTTTTAGAATATTTTATGATAAAATGACATAAAATATGATCTAAGTTTCCAATACCATGGGAAAGCCCTTTTTTTCAATTACCACTACATCGGTGTCTAAGGCCTTTATTTAGAAATTAAAAAACAAATCCCCCACTTTTTCTATAAATAAACACCAATTTATCTATTTAATTTCACTCTAGTTTTATCCTACATTAATATATGATATTTTTACCTCCAAATGAGTCCTACCAAGGTATCTTTAGGCCCCCAAGGTCCCAATCTTTGAGTTTTAGTAGTTACTATTCAAGGTAAGAGAAATCTCAACTTCTCTTTTTCTTTCAAGTTCCCTTATTACGTGGAATGTATTTAAAAATTAAAAAATATATTCTTATTCCAATTTTATTATACCCCTTTAATATATTAATAGTATTTTATTAATGTTATTCCACTTTCCCATCCCTTTTTACTATTTTTTAAAACCATGTTTTATATCCGTTATGCTGCTGATTTTACTTCTCAAAATTTCTCTCTTCTCCTTAAGAAATTACCTTTTATTTTCTTTATGTGAATACCAAAACATATTTATTTTCTATGGGTATTTAAAAATATGTTTAAATTATTTATTTTATTTTAGGTTTGACAAACATAAAACCCACATTCCCTTTTCATGGGTTAAAAATGACATAACGATCATGTTCTGTAAGCACTTTTTAAAACGCCATGATTTTGATACAAAACCTATTTATTTTATTCTCCAAAAGTTATTTATGAAATATTTTATTATGATATTTGTGGATCAAATTAATTAATAAATTTTAAGGATTCACCTTGATATCTATCCAATGCACTGGGTAAATAATTTAATCTATAGAGATGATAAGTTTTACGATACCTTGGGGAATAACCTTATTTATTTTTACATCACCTTGGTGAAAAAACCTGGTGATATGTTTGTTAATGTATCATTTAAATGTTTTATCTACATTTAAAAGTTATTATTCATGTTATTATTATTATTAAATGCCTCTTGATCATGAATTTACGATATTCCTCAAGTTCTTATTGATATTTCTCAAGATCACATGTAAACTATTTCCCTTGTTTTCCCTTACGGGGACTTATGCCCACACTTTATTTTGATGTATGTCCCTAGGTTATGATATTTAGTAATTTTACTTAGGATGAACCTATTAAGTATCCTTAAAAGTGGATTAAAATAATGTTTTAAGTTTTCATATATTATGTACCTTTTTTCCAAGAAATAAAACTTTATAAGATCCTATATTTTGTACAATGTTATGAAAAGATTATATAATAAAAAGGTAGGATTCCATATAATGTGTCATACTCACACATTTCTTAGGAAACCAATTGGTACTCGAGTAGACTTTATTGATTAAGGTAGATATAATGGAAAGCGCTCGATGACCGATGGTTGAATATATACCCAGAAAAAGAGGGGGGGGGGGTGCTGAGCTAAATATCATGCCACTTTTGATTCACGTAGTTTTATTTTCCATTTTTCCTTTTTTAACTATTGTATATGATTAATAAAAAGTGGTATTGACTGTATTGTAACATAAATTTTAGATATTATGTGGGTTGTGTTTTAATTATTAACGGTATGATTATCAGCTTGTGATATTATGTGTTGAAAGTTATTTCCACAATTTACCACTATTGTGTCACTCTGAACATGTTGGTATAGTATCCTCAAGGAACCTTATCAGATCCCCATTATTAGTCAACAACCATTGGCATACAGGGAGACACGCCTATGGTCTTGTAGTGTTCCACTGGTCTGGGTATTGTTCTATTGTTCGGGGTAGCATGACATTATAAAATGGTATTACATCAGGTTTTTATTTTATATTATTGTTTGGATTGGTAGATAGGAGATTGGGAATGTGTCAGGGTGTGGTAATGAACTCATTATTAGAAGTAGATAACCCAAGTAAGGCTAAAGTCCAAGTCACTGGGTGGGGGATTATTATTATTTCTTTCACTTTTATAGTTTCTAGATTTTCCACCTTGAGTGGAGCACTTAATTTTTTGATGTTATTGATTCTTTAAATGTTTTATCTCTTAGTATGATATAGAAAAATAGTGTGGGTGAATACATTTATAATTCTAGACACATAGGACTACCTATATTGTGTGATTATTATGACAATATGATATACATGTATACTTATGAATCTTCCTATGAATAGGGGGGGGGGGGGGTTGGCCATTTAAATTTCTAGCAGTATCTTATATGGTTATTTCCCATATAAGTCTATAGTGGAATCTTTCTTGGCCAATTACATGGACAATACCCTAATAATAAAAGGTATATATATAAATATACTGTTAAATAGAGGTTTTGGATAAATAAGGCATTGGTAAGAAACCAATAAGGAGATTTACTTTATATCTTATGAATGACACTATATTTGGTAATATCTTGAGAATTAATACCTAAAAATGATCTTGAAATAATTATAATGTAAATATTGTGTCAAACTACCTTAATAAATAATGAGATAATGAGATAATTTCAATGTGAAATTCTTTGGTAAAATGGTCTAAAGAAAATTTGGGGTATAACATGCAAGGGAATGAGTTATTGTTCCTCTCTTATTTTATCTTGATCTTGGTAAATACCTATCACATGTTTTTTTTGAGATCTTATGCTGTCCTTCTTGAGTTATGCCACCATTGAGGGATAAGTTCCCAAACCCAGAGGGGGAGAGAGAGTATGGTCCTCTAGTGGATGGACTGACACCTCTCACAACACTTGACCTAGATATATATGATTGTCTCTATGAGAGCCTCTTGAGAGTGGTACATGCCTTGGAGAGGGGACCACCTAAGGCTGACCAGACCATGTCTTACATAAACCTAGAGTTTCCATATCATAACCCTATAATTTTTATAAGAGAGGGTGATCTATAGGTGTAAGATATATGGATGTAGTCAATGTATATTATTCTTGATCACTTAGAGACACAGTAAGAAAAGAGGGTAAAGTTGGTGGTGTAAATGATGCACGGTGTTGTGAATAGGTGGTGGGATGTCCTTATCTAGGTGAAGAATCATGTTGGGATAGCCTATAAGTATTTTTAGACCTTCTTATTTGGACAATTCCTCCTGGATATTTTTAATTCTCACTAGGCCTATGAGTTTATGAGGTTAGAGTAGGGAAAAATGATAGTTATGGATTATGTTTCCCAATTTATGGAGCTACAATGGTTTTACCTAAACTTGGTTGATAATGTAGCTACCATATATAGTCACTTTAATGAAGTCATACATTATGAGATCAAGGTCTAGGTAAATGACTTTCTATTTTCCTCTTTCTCATATATTGTGAACCAAACCTTGATTTTAGAAATTAATATCAACAAGGGCCATAAGACCGGATCACTATCCAATTTAGGACCAATAATTAGTGTTTTTGGACCTTACAACAATCAAAATCACCTATCAGATGACTCATTCCATGGTAGTGGTGATTAGTCTCGCTATTATAGTGACTCATCTTTTCTTTCCTGAGGGAGCAGTGATGTGCGGTGTTACCAGTATGGTCGCGTGGGACACCTACGATATCATTACACCTGGAAACCTATGGAGTTTCATATATATGGGAATATGGGTCATGTGTGACATTTTTATAGATCTCAATAGATAGGCAGTGGTAGAGGCTTAGGACCAGCTCAGGGTTATAGGGCCAGGGTGATGACCACAACATAACAGTCAGGTAGTTAGGCTTCTACCGGACACTTGGGTCATGGTGGCAGTCTTTGAGATTAGGTCCAAGGGAAGTAGGTTCAACAAGGGAGCATGACTTAGGTAATCTAGGTTTTAGAATAGGTACATGGGGTATGAAAACTGCCTATGGTAGATCCTATTTTGGTATAATAGGATTCCATAATATTGACCATTCAGGGTACTATTTTGGTTGTGTCTACTCTTACTTATCCTCGTTTTGACACAATATCCTCTCACACTTTCATATCTAATTAATTAATTGGAGGATTTTATTTTTTATTGGAATATCTATATGGTGTACTTTTAATCAATACCCATGTGGGTACAAAATCATAGTGGATTCTAAAGCGTATATGTGTGATTTGGTTATGTAACACCTCGACCTAGGTGCCACATACTAGTGTCTCAATCCGGTCGGTTACATGACCTAAAGAATGCCTCCCCATATGACAAAGTATAATGACTAGTAGAAAGGGTCTAATATATATCATGGGGAGACTATACCCTATTTATCAAAGTTGCACAACTTTGAAAATAAATAAACAATATCCAAAAGATATAACCATAACCACAATAATACCAGCATCAAATAATGACCAAAACATAAATACAATATCCAAAACTAAGGAAGTAGATATTTCATACCAAATATATGTCAAGTGTCAAATAAAAAACTCAAAATAAAGATACTAACAACTCCCAAGCAGGTCCCGACACCAAGTCCAGTTCCCTCATCCATGATCCACCCCACACTATCCATATAAAATGGGGTGGTTTCCCTTATCCCATATTACAGACATGAATTATATCTAGGTACCGATTAGGCAGCCTGAGTTGGGTGTGGGTACAACTTAGCAGGCCACAACCAACAAAATATAAAAAAATATAACCAATAATAGTGTATGTAGTTGTAAAAAGAATAAAGTATAATGCATAAGTAAACAATTAACATATTTTCCACTATTCTTTAATTGACCACATAAACTTCTAGGTTCCTAAGGACACCCAAACCCTCAATACATGTTTCAACCCATGCCAAAGTCTGAACCATATCACATAGGGAATTCACAATTCAATATATCACATGAACTTTCACTATCCATTTCATTCCATTTCACATCACTATCATTTGGAACCATAGTAAAATGCCAATATCATGGGAATAAAATGTTGTGTCAACCACTCCATGGGTATTTAGAACCTATTTCCATTTCCCACACCTCAATGTCACATGGGTATTTGGAGCCTTAGTCCCTATACCATAATTTCTATTACTTATGGGTATTTGGAGACCCAGTCTCTATCCCAAACTCATTTATCAAATATGGGTATTTGGAGCCTTAGTCCTTTTTCCAAGATCTTTTATCACATATTGGTATTTGAAGACTTAGTCCCATCATAATCTTGTTTATCACATATGGGTATTTTGAGCCTCAATCCCTATCCCAAACTCATTTATCAATCAATCACACATATATCACATATTTCAAATAAATTAAGGTTAATCAAAATTAACCATCTTATCACATTTCACATCAAGATATACCATTTAAACAATAAAAAAAAATTACGATTCAATAATTTAATCACATGGAATAAAATAATCAATTCCCAATTAAACCATTTTACAATATTCAAATCATATAACACATTGAACCATTAAGGTCATGTCAACTATATCATAATCACCATTGTTAATTAATTCATAATCACATTAATTGACCAAATACACAAAATAAATTTTCCATCAATTCCACAACCACAAAATTTCATTAATTAGTTAACCAATTAATTAATCTAATTACACTAATGGTATAATCACAATTACCAAATTAAATTTTCCCAAGTTCAATTCATATCATATTTACATGGAAACTCAATTAATCAATTCCATGATTCCATGAATTAATTAATTTATTCAATTAAAGATACAATTATCATACATCCCGATTGAAATTAAAAAGTAAATACATGAAATTGGAAGTCAAGACTATGGGAATTAAATTTATACCACCTACCTTAAGATTGTTGACAAACGCTCTCCAATGGAAATCCCCAATTGAAGAAGAAAAACCAAGATCCTGAAAAAGAATGAGACGTGGATCTGACACCTAGATCCAAGATCAAAAGAATCAATATCCATCAAAACTATATCTAAAATCATAAAATACGGAGTAAAACCATCCTTTTTTTATCTGGAAATAGATATGGGAGAGAGATAAATATAATTGGGAAGAAACCAAATACCTGGAAAGGTATATATGAATCAATATGGCCTTAAATTAATTAATAATGGTGTTCAAGAGCCATAAGAATTCATCTATAAGCCTCAAAAAATGAGAGGAATGAGTTAGGGATGAGTTGGGTCAAATTTTTGTGAATTTCAAGGGGTTCAGTATTTTTATAACCAATTTTCAGAATATTAAAACCTGTGTGCATGGTTTCCTGGGTAGGGGTGAATGGTTTTTCAAATCGTGTTCCATAACTCTGCACATATTCTATGTGTGGTGTGTGTGGTGGGGGAAAATTACTCATAATAGGGTTCACAGTTTGAAAAACCATGCATCAACCATGAAATTCATCTCTATCTGGGGTTGCATGGTTTGCTGGGACATGGCTCATAGTTTGGGAAAATCGTGTGCTGAATATGCACTACCCAAAACCCCCTCCAAAACGTCCAAATTTCACCCAAACACACCCAAGATAAAACCCAAACAAGATACACACAAAAAAGTAAAAATAGTACCTATAAATGAGATATATACATCCCTAGAAAAGTTTGGGATCTTACAATCTCCCCACCTTATAAAATATTGTCCTCAAGCCATACTCCCAAGCATCTATAAAATTCTGAGGAAAAAATATCGGGTCATTAAGCCCGTATATCCACTTCTCTCCCCCAATTTTCCTCATGAACATTCCCATGTTTCCACAATACACGAACTACCATCATGTTATTCCCCTGCAATAATTTCTCATTACGATCCAACACACACATAGAATGCACCTCAAAGGACACATCAGTCTCAAGATCAACATCACCCAAGATCACATGAGAGAGGTCGGGGTAATACCGCCAAATCTATGTAATATGAAAAAATCATGCATAGAATTGTACCTCTATAGAAGATCCAATCGATATGCTACCAGTCTAACTCTATCTACAACCTCAAACGGTCTAACAGACCTAGGAACCAACTTTCCTTACCTAAAAATCCTATGGTGAACCAATCTAGGTGACACCTAAAGGAACACACAATCACCCTTTGAAAACCCTAAGGGTTATCAACATCTATCAGTGTATGAATTTTGTCTACTCTGATGTAAGATCCTGACCTTTTCTAGAGTTGTCTTGGACTTATTTACAAGTTCTATTTTTTTTAGTATTGAGTAATTTTTTTTGTTTTATATTGGGGTGTGTTTGGGTGGAAATTTTGATAAAAATGAAATAAATAGGGCTGTGCTTACTTTGATAATGGTTAGGGAAAACTGTACGCCCCAACACAACAAATTGTGTAACCCTAGAAAATGGGTATTTTCATGGATGACACATAGTTTGTCTAACCATGTGACCTATTTGGAGTAACTATGAACCCCTATAAAAGAGGTTCATGGTTTAGGAACATAGTTAGGGGAAATCGTGTTCCCCTACCTAGTAAACCATTAAAGATAATTAATTTATCTTGAAAGTTAGTTTTAAAAATTCTCAAACTCCCATTTTAATCCCCAATAGACCCCCATTCAACCCTAGGTCCTATTTCACAATTTTGGATCTCTTTAAATAGATTCCAAACCTTCCCATCATCTGTTATTCATGATTCAAATCGCAGATCACAAATTTTCACCCCTCCTGGTAAGGGGATTATTTTCCATTGGTTTCCAATTCATTCTCCTTTCTTCTACCATATTTGAAAGGAGTTATTATTTTTTTCTATTTTGGATTAGATATAGATCAAATATTAAGGATATAGATCTAGGATTATAGATCTAGATCTAGATTAGAGATATATTTATTGTTAAATTTGGATTTATGTTTATAGATTCGGATCCCGTCCTCATCGTTACTCTGCTGAATTTTTGGGGATTTACATTGGGTGACCGTTCATCAAAAAATCAAGGTAGGTGGTCTAAAATCAAATCCCATAGTCGTGATTTTTATTATGTGTATGTAAATTGTAGAATTGATAGAGTTTTTTTAGAAGTTTAATTTTCCCAGTTGAATCAATTAATTTGGTAAATTAACTAATAAAGTAATTGTGAAATTTGGGATTTGGGGATAATTAATTGGTGAATTAATAATGAAATATTTAGTTGTTAATTGAGATAATTAGTTATAGAATTAATTATGATATATGGAGATTGTTGATTATAGATATTTAATTGATGGATTATTTATGGGATATCAAGATATGAGATTGAAGATAATTAATTGTGAAATTAATTATAGGATTTTGAGTTGTAAATTTTGATTAATTAATTGATGAATTTATTAACTGGTTTGATGTACTTAATTAGTTAGGTAATTAATTTAGTGTGTTTATGTGATTAGTTAATTATTGAGTTAACTAATGTAATTATTGTATTTAAGTAATTGTTGAATTAGTAATGTAATTTATATGGATAATTAATTGTTAAATTAATTATGTGATGAATGGTAACATGGTCATTTAGTTGTGAATTAAAGAATGCTAACATGGTCATTACAATGTGTAAGGTATTAATGGTAACATGGTCATTTTTTTTGTGAATTTAAGAATGGTAACATGGTAATTCTAGTGTATGTGGTATGATTGGTAACATGGTCATTTAGTTATGAAATAAATAATGAAAATATGTTAATTATATTTTGTAATGTGTGAATGGTATCATGGGAATTCAAGTATGAATTAAATAATGGTAATAATGGAACTTTGAGATATAATATTATGTAGGAATAATTTGGGATTCAGCATGAGATGAAGTAGGGATTTAGGTACAAGTGTCTATGGGAACCTATAGGTTAAGAATATAAATAAATATAAATTGATATTATGATAACTGTTTACTTATAAATTGTAATTATTTTCTTTATAAAACTGCATACACTTTATTTTGACTAGATATTGTTTTATACACCATTGGTTGTGTCCTACCGAGTTTTACTCACACCCTACTTGGGTTTCCTGATCAATACCTAAATATACTTAATGTTTTTTGGATAGGTTAAGGGAAAAGGCCCTAAGATAGATGGATGAGTTGGAATGGATACTAGATGAGAGAACCAGACATGGTTCAAGACCTGATTGGGAGTCATCAATGTCTTTACTTTCGAGTTTACATATTAGAAACTGGACACATACTTTAGCAATGAATTTTGTACTAATTTAGTTTTGTTATGGTATTTCCAGTTTTAGTTATCATGTGATATTTTTATTATTCATGGTTATATGTTATTCTGCTATTTTTTATTTATTTTTATTGGTGTATTACTATGATAAATGTAACACCCTGACCCCTCTAGACCAGAGTCGGTGCATTAATTGTTATATTGGAATGGTTGTAAGGAATGAAAATCCCAAATTAACAATCAATTTAGTAGTATTTAAGAAACTAGATACATATATGTAACTCAAATTACATTGTAAAAGGTTACAAAATACAATACATAACAAAAAATAAAAACTGCATCCACAAGAACTCAATAAATGATCTCCTCTTCATTTCCTGTTGAAGGTAGAAAATGAAAGAGGTGAGATAAAATGATCAGTAAGGTCTACAAATAGCAGAATCATGAATCAATTATAACTGAATCATAAACAAATATGGTATGGTGAATAAATGAAAAACACATTCCATTAATAAACTGAGAATGAAATTGCATACATATATTTTTTTCATAGTGAAAAACTCATGGAAAGTAATAAATAATAACGAATAAAGATAATTATTATTAATTGGAAATCATGTATCTGGCACATGATACTATAATAATGTTAAAACAGTTTATTTCTGTGGATAGAAACTCGTCTGACTTTTGGAAACAAACTCGAAGGGTTTGTCCCCAACTGATTTGTCTCATGAGACCCGTCGATGCATTGAGGGGCTGTAGCAGGACCTACCCACTACTGAAATTCCAAATCATTATTTATACATTGATTAAATACAATATCAATATTCCTTTTCAATATCCTTATAGAGTAGAGTATACAGATTCATCAATATTTCCATAGTTAAAATAACTTTCCAAATAGACACCGTATGTAAAATGGTATACAGTTTATACAAAAAACATATCCATGATATGAGATTATGAATATTTAATATAAATATAATTTCAAATGAAAATTGATCTCAAATGGGCAGTAGGTACACCACATAAGGATTATTAGGGGCACAATAAAAATTTAGTCACGCCAAATTAGTAGTTGAGACAAAGTCGCTTACCACAATGTAATTGGTCGAATCATATAACCAGAACTTAATAACCCTAAAATGAGTCATTTAATACCATGAATATAAATAGAATCATGTTATCATATATAAATTTTCAGTACACATATACCATATACAAGAAATAATTGGCGAACAATGGAAATCTCACGGAAATGAAAGTGAGATAAGAAACCCCTTACCTTATGCTTGAGTGTATTCTTTATTTATTTTAAAGACCTGAATAATCAAATTTATCTTTATAAATTAATAAATCCAGAACCTCCTATAAATTTAATTTATTTATTATAACCTTATTAGGTTCATTCATGACCCTTTTATGGGTTTAAGAGGTTCAATTTTATTGTTTTGGGAGCATTTTCTTCCTTGGTTTTCATGATTCGTTTACTTGTATTCATGAATGGAAATTCATTTGAAATGTGGTTAAACATAAAAAATTGTCAATATATATTATTAATTAAATTAAGTATATATAAATGATCTTATAATTATTTTGGGTTATATAACATGATGATGATTCATTAGTTAAAAGTTTATTACAATTATTTAGATTAACTTGACCGTTTTGTTCATAATGAACTTGTTTTGTATTATTATTTTATATTATGAGTGTGTAAGGATTATAGAACATTAATGAGATGAAATAAATATATTATGATCTTTTTCAACCATTAAAATGGTTTCATGACCAGTAATGAAGAATAAAGTGAAGAATGAAACTCCGTCATCCACAAAGGTTATAAATTGGAACCTCATGGATGTCGATTTCATTTATAAAATAAAAGGTAGGGAGTAAGAATATTGGTGATGGTTCTTACATTCACATGATATAATTACAATATATATATAATAATGGAGTTATCATGGTCATTTGGACAGAGGTGTTTAGGAGATAAAAATTAAATAGATGAACTTGAAAATAAAAGAAAAGGTGAGAGACCCCTTATGAAAATTCGGCAACTCTACGACGTCGCTTAAAATTTCATAAAATGAATTGATGAGAGAAAAATGGTATCTCATAATATGTACATAAAAAGTACAGTAATATTAATACATAATATCAAATCCCAACATATAATAATGTAAATTTCAATAGATAACATAAAATGAAAGCTTAAGAAAAGAGAAGGGTGGTTGATTCTCTTACCTTGTAGAGTAACTCCCAAAACTTGAAGGTTGGGACCTTGGTGGTTGGAGGACACCTTGGGAGGACTCCTAGAGAGGTAATACTACCATATATTCTAGGATAATGAGTTTTTAATGAAAGAAAAAGAAGGGGGTGAGTGGGTATTTATAGTAATTAAGAGAGAGTTTTTTATTAATTAAAAGGGACACCTCATTAGTGGTTTTGGAAAAACCATGGGCTTGCCCATGGTATTTGCCCATGATTTTAGCCACTTGGGACACATCATGTAATAAGTTACTGTAAAAAAGTCGACCAGCCTTTTATATTTAATTATTACATAATTATGATGTCATTAAACAACCGAAAACTTAAAACTGTATTTTTACTATTCACGAAAAATTCAAGTATTTTAGAAAAATCCAAAGAATTCACCATAAAATTTTTTCGACGTTTAGAATTAAAAAATGAAATCAATTTTTTAAAAATAAGTTTCTAATTATTTCTAATTTAATTCGTAAATAAAATCATAGTTAATTCAAAAAATAACAATTTTAAAGGTATAATTAGTTTTTTATGACATTGAAAAATTAATTAAATTATCATTATCTTATTACCTTAAGAAAAGAAAATATTATCATTATTTACTATTTATAAGGTTCATATTACTATTCATATTACTATTCATAAGGGTGTTTTACTATTCATTAAAAAATTAATTTGGTTCCATCATACCCCAAATGACTTACTGGTCACAACTCTAGATGACCATTTTCTAAATTTCAAAACATAGAAGTGGGGAATTTATGTTTAATGGATAGGTTTTGACTATCTCATAAATAACCAAGTGTTGTTTCAAAGGAAAATAATTCTTTATGACATATAGGCTATGAATAGAATGTATTTAATAGAATCATACCATAAAATGTTTGGGGTGTTATATTATTCCCTCCTTCAGAAATTTCGTCCTCGAAATTTTATGTATAAAGCCCACCAAAAAGATGTGGGTGGTTCTTCTTCATGAAATCCTCTGGTTCCCATGTTGCTTCCTCTATATTTTGGTTTCTCCAAAGAACCTTTACTAGAAAAGCTGTTCGATTTCTCAATACCTACTCCCTTGTGTCAAGAATCCCGATAGGCTCTTCACAGTATAAAAAATCAGGTTCCAGTTCTATTTCTTCATATGTGAATACATGCATTGGGTTCAACATGTATTTCTTCAACAATGACACATGGAACACATCATGGAATTTGGATAGACTTGGTGGCATTGCTAAATGGTAAGATACAACTCTGATTCTTTCCAGAATATCAAATGGTCCGATGTACCTGTGGCTCAGTTTCCCTTTCTTACCGATCCTTAAGACACCCTTCCATGGAAATACTTTCAGAAAAACATGATCTCCCATTTGGAATTCCAAATCCTTTCTTCGGTTGTCAGCATAACTCTTCTGCATACTTTTGGATACTTTAATATGGGCCTAGATTTTCTTCACCTTTGTTGTGGTCTATTTAATAAGTTCTAGGCCTATAAGTTTCCTCTTACCAACTTTTTCCCAACAAGTTGGAGTTCGACATCTCTTTCCATATAATGATTCATATGGAGCCATTTGAATACTAGAATGGAAGCTATTTTTGTAGTAAAATTACACTAAAGGAAAGTATTGATCCCACATACCTTGGAAGTCAAGAGAGCATGACCTCAACATGTCTTTTAGAGTTTGAATAGTCTTTTTAGACTATCCGTCGGTTTGGGGGTGATATGCAATACTCATATGAAGCTTAGTATTCAAAGCCTTTTGGAGATTTTTTTATAATTTTGATGTAAACCAAGGATCTTGATTAGATACAATTTATATAGGTTCACCGTGAATTCTTACAACCTCATTAATATACAGTCTTTCCAGGAACTCAAGTGGTAAATCCTCTCTTATAGGAAAAAAACGTGCTGATTTTGTGAGACGATCAACAATTACCCATATTACATCATTCTTTCTAGTTTTCCTCGGTAGTCTGGTGAAAAAATACATTGTAATGTTATCCCACTTCCACATGGGAATAGGTAGAGGTTTCATCACTCTTTTGGGATGTTATCTCTCTTCCTTCACTTGTTGACAAACTTGACATATAGTAAACAATTTCCTACTTCATATTATCCCACTAAAAATATTCCTTCATATATTTATACATCTTGATACTACCTGGGTGTATAGAGAAATTTGATCTATGAGCATCATCTAATACTTCCTTTTTTAGCTCAGATACCGATAGAACACATAACCTCTTCCAAAATTTCAGAACTCCTTCTTTGTAACGTCCCGGACCCGGGTGCCATGCAACGGGTGCCCCGAGCCCAGTTCGCCACGTGACCTCAAGCGCATTTCCCCAAATGCCAGAGGCTGCCGACTACCAGCGAGGTCCCAAGTCTGATAGTGGGGAAACTATGCCCTCATTTATCAAAGTGTAGCGCAATGGAATACCAAAATAAACGTACAACGACAGCGGAAGCAGTAAACCATACAACTACTGAAATTAACAACAGTAGTGGATATAACCTATAGTATATAAATGATGATACTACATGTTTCAAGTTCTAAGAAAACAGCTAGAACATGTTATACATCAATATAGTACAACAAAAAATAGAGTACAACAAAACAAAGCAAATAGCTGGTAGCAGCATCGCGAGCCTAGGCTCGGTCCCATGCCCTCATACTCCATAGAAATAGTCAAGTACCTACATAGGGACTCTTTCCCCTATCTACACCTACTGCAACGTAATCTGTTTGGGCCGAAAAGCATGACCCAAACAGGGTGTGAGAAATATATCTCAGTAGGCACCCACCAAAGGCCCGTGTACAACTGCGTGTAAGCATGCAACAATAGTGTGCAGTAATAAAATGAAATAAAGTAAGCAGTACTCAAAAGTAACAACTACCAGTTATATTGTCATTTTTAATATCCATTTAATCCATTTAATATAAGAAATCGCCACAGTGCATTTCTAAGTAAACAGTCCACGTCCTCAGACAAACAAAACCTTACCCTCAGGTAAGCAGAATCCAACCCGCAGGTATAGCCCTCAGGCGTAACAGAAATTGCCCTCAGGCATAGGAAGTTTCACCCTCAGGCACAGAAGTCAAGCCCTCAGGCATGAAAGGTTTCCCTCAGGCGAAATAACTACAGCCCTCAGGCTAAATAATGCAGTTCCCTTAGGCTAATCACAACAACGCCCTCAGGCCAAATACAATAACGCCCTCAGGCTAAACAGGTAAACGGGCCATGCCTAACAGGTAAAAAAGCAGTAACAAGAAATTCCTCTCAAGGAAATTCTACAATTACTAATTTAAAGGCATACCCTCGGGTATCCTAGCCAAACGGATAAACAGTGAAACACACCCCTGGGGTGGTTTCGGATCCAAGAAACGATCCCGACCAGCATTTTATTATCACAATTTAATCACCTATGCAATTCTAGGCATTAAATATATCAACATCCTCAGCCACACGACACCCCAACATGGGTTCATGGTACAAAAACGCACAAAACATGCACAACGGGCGGAAAATAACACAAAGACACCTACCTTATACGTCAACGAGCGTTATACCCGAACACCGACTCCTGAAACGCCCAAGAACGGCGTAGATCTAACTAAGAACAAAAAACAAACAAACGTAAATAACTTACATTAGGAGAATAATTGGTAAGAATGGTACCAGGAGAGGAGAGGGATCACCCGTGCGGTTCCAACGAGATCGTCTAAAGCCGAAACGGATTCCAGACGAACGCCCGGTGGATCTTCAAAGATCCGGCCTCCTCCTTTGGCTCCAAAATGGCTCAAACGCCTCCTCTGCCAAATGAGGAGGCTTCTGCCTGTTTTAAGCCAAAAAAACAAAGTACATGGCATGTACTTATTTCATTTAACTGTTCATTTGGCAGCACTGCCACACTTTTCATCCGTCGACCTGAGTACACGACATGTACTCCCACGTACACAACGTGTACTATCGCCCAGCTGGTGGCGACTCCACCACCTTACTATTTACGCCTGCTGACTGACTACACAATGTGTAAGGTACCACTACACGGCGTGTAGTCGGTTCCTACACCCCTTGTCGCTGACAAGGCTACACATCCCATGTACTCATCCCAACACGGCCAAAAGTGCACGGCGTGTGGACAAAGTACACGATGTGTAGTTTCGAAATTTAGCATTTCTTTTCCATTTTCCATATTTTCTCAAAAAAACTGAAGGAAAAGGAAAAAGAAGAAGCCCGTACCTCAAAAATAAGAACCGGGTTCTTACAAACTTCCCCCCTTATAGCAATTCGTCCCCGAATTTCCCTTCCAAGGGTGGCGAAGATAAATCTCAGAACAGCTCTGGCCACTGAGCACGTATGTCGGCCTCCCGCTCCCAGGTCTCGTCCTGCACTCGGCCATGCTACCATAGCACCCATACGAGAGGAACTGACCGTCCTCATAGAACCTTCGTGCTCCTGTCAATGATACGGATCAGATGCTTCTCAAAGGAAGCATCATGATAAAGCTCAACCTCCTCAGGCTGAAAGGTGTGAGATGTGTATGAATGGTAGCGATGCAACTGAGACATGTGGAAGACGTTGTGCATGGCTCGGTACCGCTGCGGTAACTGAAACCGATAGGAAACTAGCCCGACTCTCTCCAGAATCTCGAATGGCCCCACATATCTCGATGAATGTTTACCCTGTCTCCTGATCCGCTTATGTCCCAGCCTCGACAAAACACGTAGAAAAACCTGATCCTCGATCACGAACTCTAAAGTTTATCTGCGGCGATCAGCATAAGACTTCTGACGAGACTGTGCAGTAGCCATCCGCTTCCGAATCAACTGAACATGCTCAGATGTATCCTGCACGAGCTGTGGCCCCAGTAAAGCTTCCTCACCTACCTCTAACTAGCACAAAGGTTATCGGCATGGCCTACCATATAAATTCTAGTATGGTTCCATCTCAATAGTTTCCTGAAAACTATTGTTATAGGAAAACTCGACTAAGGGTATATGCTTCTCCCAAGAGCCCCCAAAGTCTAGGGCGCATGCACGCAACATGTCTTCTAGCACTTGTATCATACGCTCTGACTGGCCATCAGTCTAAGGGTGGTATGCTGTGCTCAGAAGCACCTGTGTACCCAGGGCCCTCTGAAAACTCTACCAGAAACGAGATGTAAAGCGAGCGTCCCTATCTAAAATGATAGAATGAGGGACCCCATGAAGACAAACGATCTCTCGGATATACAACCTTCCGAGCTCGTCCACACTGAAGGTCTCCTTGATCGGAAAAAAGTGAGCTACCTTCGTGAGTCTGTCCACAACAACCCACATGGCGTCATTGCCACAAGGTGACCTCGGCAAACCCGTCACGAAATCCATCGTGACATCATCCCATTTCCACTCTGGAATGAGTAACTGTTGTAACAGTACAGCTGGTCTCTGATGCTCTGCCTTCACCTGCTGACAGGTGGAACATCTCGTAACAAACCCAACTATCTCTCTCTTCATACCCGGCCACCAGTACTGACGTATCAAGTCTCGGTACATCTTGGTAACCCCAGGATGAACTGCCCAAGATGAAGCATGAAACTCCCGCATCAGCTCCCCACGTATATCCCCTGGAACCCATACACGTCCATGGAAACGCAAAACCTCATCATCGCCTATCATCCAACCGAGAGGAGGGTCCTCACTTGCCACTGAATCCCGTAGAACTAGGACTTATGAAACTGATAGCTGCCTCATCCTCACTCTGTCCAGGAGGGTAGAAGTCACAGCTAACGAGGAAAGATAAGTCTGCCCCTGTCTGTCATGCACCTCTAGATGCATCTCAGAGAACAAATCCATGAGCTCCCACTCACCACTGGCCTCCTACACTGCCTGTATCTGAGTCTTCCTGCTCAGTGCATCAGCTACTGCATTACCTTTACCAGGTGTATAGGCAAGCTAAAAATTGAAGGACTGTAGGTACTCAACCCACCTTCTCTTCCTCAGATTCAGGTCACGCTGAGTAAAGATATACTTGAGGTTTTTTTGGTCGGTGAAAACCACAAAATTCTCTCCCAACAGATAATGTCTCCAACAGTGCAATGCATGCACAACTACAGACAACTCAAGATCATGCGTCGGGTAATTCCTCTCATGTGGCCTCAACTGCCGAGACCCGTACGCAACAACTCGGTCACCCTGGATCAAAATGGCTCCTAGCCCAATCCCTGATGCATCACAATAAACTGTATAGCTCTTCCCCTGCTCTGGGAGTATCGGGATCAGTGCTGCTGTCAACTTTCCCTTCAGGTTCTAAAAAGCTGCCTCGCAAGCTTCCGACCAAACAAACTTCACACCCTTCTTAGTCAGACCTATCAATGGTGCTGCTAAGCGGGAGAATTCCTGTATGAAGCGTCTGTAGTAACCATCCAACCCTAAGAAACTCCGTATCTCAAACACATTCTTAGGCTGCTCCTAGGAAAATACTGCTCTCACCTTCTCTGGGTCTACTGAAACTCCTGCCTCTGAGATGATATGACCCTGGAAGTGAATCTGGTCCATCCAAAAGTGGCACTTTGAGAGCTTAGCATATAGCCGATGCTCTCTCAGTGTACTCAGTACGATCCCAATATGGTTGGCGTGGTCGTGTCGAGTGTGAGAGTACACCAAGATGTCATCCACGAATACTACCACAAATTAATCAAGATATGGATGGAACACATGATTCATCAGAGCCATGAAAACTTCTGGCACGTTCGTGAGTCCGAACGGCATAACCGTATACTCATATAGACCATACCTTCTCCTGAAAGCTGTGAGAGGTATATCAGATGGTCGAACGCGCAGCTGATGATATCCGGATCTCAAGTCAATCTTCAAGAACACTCGTGCTACATGAAGCTGATCAAACAGATCATCAATACTTGGAAAGGGATATTGGTTCTTAACCGTCAACTGGTTCAGCTTTTGATAATCCACACAAAGCCTAAGGGTACCATCCGCCTTCTTCGCAAAAAGGACTGGAGAACCCCAAGGAGAAGTACTGGGTCAGATAAAACCCTTTGCCTGCAGCTCCTCTAACTTCCTCTTGAGCTCCTGAAACTCAGGCGTGGCCATCCTATAAGGAGGAATGGACACCGGTGCTACTCCTGGGACTAGATCGATAGATAAATCCACCTCACACACCGGAGGTAGACCTGAAAATTCGTCCGGGAAGACATCCCTGAAACAATCGACAACTAGAGGGAAATCTGTCTGACAAGTCCCCAGGTCATCCAGATATAAGCTCGCAATCTGGGATGTGACTCCACCTTTCCCATGATGCTTTGGTCCATCTTGACTCGCCTGAACATCCCATTCGCCCTTGTATAGAAACTCTTTTCCCTCTGGTGACGTGAAACACACCCTACGATGATAGAAGTCTACAAAGGCTCGAAAGGGAACCAACCAGTCTATCCCGAGAATGACGTCATAGCTCGTCATCTGTAAGACATAGAGGTACCAAAGGAAGTGACACCCTCTAACCTCAAGGGGGCACTCCTTGCACTGATGCACACCAGCCGTTCTAGTCCCCAACGGAGTGTCTAGCATCATGATATCAGAAGAAGAAGAAACACCGATCCCAAGGCTCTCCACAACGGGTACAGATATGAAACTATGCGTAGAACCCGTATCAAAAAGTACTGAAGACAAGACAGAAGCTACTAGAATAGTACCTCTGATTGTAGAAGGTCCGAGATCCTACTCCTACTGGATCTGTTGCACTACATATGCTTGCCCAGTGCCGCGGACCTGCGACACAACCTAGATACCCTGAGCTGTCCCGCCCTGCTGCCTCTGTGATCCTGGTGTCTAGCTACCACGACCACGACCACCATCTCTGCCTGCATGCCCTGACGTATTCCAGTTCCCAGATTGGTAAGAAGACACTGGTACTGCTCCCACACGCGGAGTCTGCACAGAACCCCTCTCACTAGCCACTGGTGGAAATGCCCTAAAAAGTGCTACAGATGACCCATCTTGCCACAAGATCGGCACTCCACTAGGTCTCGTGGACACTGCGGTCTCTTGTGCCCCTCCCTACCACACCGGTAGCACAAAACCAGGCCACCTGAAGCATTCTTCTGACTGGTACTGCTGCCCTGAGAGAAGTCCATCTGTCTCTTCCTCTTGCCAGCAGAAATAGTACCAGTAACTGGTGCTGAACCGCCCTGGCCCACACCACCATATTCTCATAGGTTTATCTCCGTAATCAGCGCCTGGTTCACAATCGCATGTACAATAGGTAACCTGAAAACATTCACCAGTGCTCGTATGTCATACCTAATACCATCCTCAAAATGCCTGGCTCTCAGCATCTCATCACCCACTAGCATGGGTGCAAAGTGCTAAAGCTCTGTAAAATGAGAAGAATAGTCCATCACTGACATAGTGCCCTGCTGAAAATTCATGAACTCTCAAGCTCTATCTACCCTCAGCTTCTCGGGAAAGAAGAAGACATAGAAGACTGCCTGAAAATCTTCCCACGCCATGTCCCTGTGATGCTCTGACTGGGTGGTAACATCCCACCACCTCTTGGCGGAATCATGCAACATGTAAGTCGCGAGCTTAACCCTTCGCCCTAGAGGCCTCTCAAGATGCTTGAAAATAGTCTGCATCGATCCTATCCAAGAATCTGCAGCCAGTGGTCCGCCATCCCCTGAAAACGTAGGCAGATGCTGCTACTAGAAGATACGAGTCAGCTCAGCCATAGATGTAGCAGCCTGCGGTGCTCCCTGAAAGGTCTACATGAACCACATAAAGCCTTCACGGAACTACGCCCCCACACCTGGGTCTGGTATAATAGCTGGTGCCGCATATGGCTCTACCAGAGGATCCATTGGTAGCCCATGGCCCACCATCTCTGGAGTATAATTGTCACTGCCCTCCTGGAAAACAACTCGTGGTCGTCTAGGCGGCATGACACTACAAGGTCAAAAGCACACCTCAGATTCAAAATTATTATGACCAAAAAGCGAAGGAACCACAAAGGAAACAAGAGGAAGAAGGCATTAAAATTTGGAAAAACAAGACTACACGGCGTGTACAATGACTACACAGCGTGTACTTGACTTCCCTTCCCCTGCCCGGGTCCTTCTACATGGCTAAGCCACACGACTTCCATTCAACAAAACTACACGGCATGTATAATATCTATACAGCGTGTACGGTGTTATTTTCTAACTTCCAGTTTCGTCTGTGACACGACCAACTACTTGGATTAACACTACACGGTGTGTTACACTCGCACAAGGCGTGTACACCACCCCGTTTCCCAGCCACATGGCTAACTCCACACTGTCTTTCCTCGGACCAGACTACACGGCGTGTCCCACAGGTACACGACATGTTTAAAGGGAGGTGACACCGACCCGTGTTATTAGTTACACGACCGAGTCCCTAGGTCACACGACACGACGTGTGCATCATTGACACGATGTGTTCTGTGAAAGAGTTCACCGACCCGTGTTGTTAGTTACATGGTCGGACTCCAGGTCAACACTACACGGCGTGCACAAAACTACACGGTGTGTTTTACCCAAGCCCTTCCCTACCCCGTGTCTCCGCCCACACAGTTTGTGACACGGGAAGAGACTACACGACGTGTACTCCGGGTACACAGCGTGTACTCAAAAAGTTCATTTTTCTTCCTAAACAGAAGAACATACACGGTGTGTATAAAGTACTACACGGCGTGTATACTGGGTTTTCGGACAGTATGCCTCAGAAACTTCCCCGGAACCCAGAAAATAATGCAAAACAACACCTAAGTGTCAAATTCCGACCCGTGGGGGCCCATACTCCCCAAAAATTAAAGTTTGACATCTTATATGTGTTATAACCGGTAAACAGTCAATGATCTACCAAATTCTGGTCAATGGGGGCCCATACTCCCCAAAAACCAAAGTTTGGCATCCATTCTATAAACAAGATCACACAATAATACCCTATCACATAACAAGTATTTATCAAGCAGCTATCACAAGAGCATGATTTATTATCACAACAACTATCACAACATCATGAAAATTACAATGCACCTACATGGCATGGAAACTATGCATGACATGTGATACCTAGAATGTTCCTATATGATGCATGAGACAACATACCCTCATCTCATCTGGTTGAAACTAAATCGAACCCACAGATAAAATATAAACATCACAATTCAAGTGCGTCACCCAATGGTGAAAACATATCAACTGTAAAATTTTCAAAATCAAAAGAATGCAAAATACGAGGTAGACTGGCTTTTCCCTGTACATGGGTTAGCTACGCCCGGGCAAATCTTATTACCAACTACCGTTCCATCCTATCCCTGACTACAGCTCCAAATAGTAAGTCAAAGAAAAGAAACACCCCTCTGATACCACTTTGTAATGTCCCGGACCCGGGTGCCACACAACAGGTGCCCCGAGACCAGTTCTCCATGTGACCTCAAGCGAATTTCCCCAAACGCCAAAGGCTTCCGACTAGTAGTGAGGGCCCAGGTCTAATAGTGGGGAAACTATGCCCTCATTTGTCAAAGTGTAGCACAATGGAATACCAAAATAAACGTACAACGACAACGGAAGCAGTAAACCATACAACTACTGAAATTAACAACAGCAGTGGATATAACCTACAATATATAAATGATGGTGCTACATGTTTCAAGTTATAAGAAAATAGCCAGAACATGTTATACATAAATACAGTACAGTAGAAAACAGAGTACAACAAAACAAAGCAAACAGGTGGCAGCGGCATCGTGAGCCTAGGCTCGGTCCCATGCCCTCCTACTCTACAGCAATAGTTAAATAATTGTATAGGGACTCTTTCCCCTATCTACACCTGTAGCAACGTAATCTGTTTGGGCCGAAAATCGTGACCTAAACAGGGTGTGAGAAATATATCTCAGTAGGCACCCACTAAAGGCCCGTGCCCAACTGCGTGTAAGCATGAAACAATAGTGTGCAGTAATAAAATGCAATAAAGTAATCAGTACTCAAAAGTAACAACTACCAGTTATATTTCCATTTTTAATATCCATTTAATCCATTTAATATAAGAAATAACCATAGTGCATTTCTAAGTAAACACTCCACGTCCTCAGACAAACAAAACATTACCCTTAGGTAAGAAGAATCCAACCCGCAGGTATAGCCCTCAGGCATAACAGAAATTGCCCTCAGGCGTAGGAAGTGTCGCCCTCAGGCACAGAAGTCAAGCCCTCAGGCACGAAAGGTTTCCCTCAGGAGAAATAACTACAACCCTCGGGCTAAATAGTCCAGCGCCCTTAGGCTAATCACAACAACACCCTCAGAACAAATACAACAACGCCCTCAGGCTAAACAGGTAACCGGGCCATGCCCAACAGGTAAACAAGTAGTAACAATCAATTCCTCTCAAGGAAATTCTACAATTACTACTTTAAAGTCATACCCTCGGGTATCCTGGCCAAATGGCTAAACAGTGAAACACACCCCTGGGGTGGTTTCAGATCCAAGAAATGATCCCAACCAGCATTTTGTTATCACAATTTAATCACCTATGCAATTCTAGGAATTACATATATCAATGGCCTCAGCCACACGACACCCCAACATGGGTTCATGGTACAAAAACACACAAAACAAACACGACAGTTGGAAAATAACACAAAGCCACCTACCTTATACGTCAACGAGCGTTATACCCGAACGCCGACTCCTGAAACACCCAAGAACGACATAGATATAACGAAGAACAAAAACCAAACAAACATAAATAACTTACGTTAGGAGAAGAATTGGTAAGAATGGTACCAGGAGAGGAGAGGGCTCACCCGTGCGGTTCCAACGAGATCGTCTGAAGCTGAAACGGATTCCAGACGAACGCCCGGTGGATCTTCAAAGATCAGACCTCTTCCTTTGGCTCCAAAATGGTTCAAACGCCTCCTCTGCCAAATGAGGAGGCTACTGCCTGTTTTAAGCAGAAAAAACAAAGTACATGGCGTGTAATTCTGAGTACACGGCATGTACTTCTTTCATTTAACTGTTCATTTGGAGGCACCACCACACTGTTCATCCGTCGACCTGAGTACACGACATGTACTCCCAAGTACACGGCGTTTACTATCGCCCAACTGGCGGTGACTCCACTGCGTTACTATTTAAGCCTGCCGACTGACTACATGACGTGTAAGGTACCACTACACGACGTGTAGTCAGTTCCTACACCCCTTGTCGCCGATAAGGCTACATGCCCCGTGTACTCATCCCAACACGGCCAAAAGTGCACGACGCATGGACAAAGTACACGATGTGTAGTTTCGAAATTTAGCATTTTTTTCCATTTTCCATATTTTCTCAAAAACACTGAAGGAAAAAGAAAAAGAAGAATCCCATACCTCAAAAATAAGAACTGGGTTCTTACATTCTTCATACAAAAAGTCAGCCAGTATCCCATACTTGACAACATTAATTTTCTTGTGCAGATTCTCATCATTAGATTGAGAGTTTTTTTTATCTTCTCTAATAATGATGTTTTAGCAATCATTTGAAAGATAAAAGGTTTTCCACCTTCCTTAACAATTCCCATATCCGTATTTAGTAGATAAAAAAATATAGGATCTCTCTCAATCCTCATTTGAGTCAGAATTCCATGATCCTTCTTACTTAATGAATCTGCCACCTTATTCACCTTTACTGGGTGGTAGTGAATTGAATAAATATAATCTTTGAGTAAATAGATCCATCTTCTTTGCCTCATGTTGAGTTATTTTTGTGTGAAAATGTATTTCAAACTCTTGTGGTCCATATAAATCTCACATATTTCTCTGTAGAGATAATGTCTGCATATTTTCATAGCAAATATTACAGATGCTAACTCAAGATCATGAGTTGGATAATTTTTCTCATGGGTCTTCAACTATCTTGATGCAAAAGCAATAAATTTATCATTTTTTCATAAGGATGCAACCTAGACCATTCTTTGATGCATCGCTGTATATCACAAATCCATCATGACCGGATGGAAGAGTCAAAATTAGAGAATTGACCAATATTTTTTTCAATTATTCAAATAATTATGTACACTCTTTTTTCCACAAAACATAAATCCTTTACGTGTGATCTTGGTTAGTGGGTTAGCCATTCGGGCGAAATTCTGAATGAAATGCCTATAGTAACCTGCTAAGACAATAAAAGTGCATACCTCGGTTACGTTTGTTGGCATGGGCCAATCTTGGATTTCCTTTGTCTTTGTAGGATCAATTAGGATTCAATCCTTGGAGAAAATATGTCCTAGAGAAGAAAATAATTGAATCCAGAATTCACACCTTCTAAACTTCCCATATAATTCATTTCTTTGAAGAGTTTTTAGAAAAATATTCAAGTCATCCTCATGTAATTCATAGATTTTTGAATATACCAGGATATCATCGATGAATACCAAAAAAAGTTATCAAGATATTCCTTGAAAACTATATTCATGAAATCCATTAAAACAGAGGGTGCATTAGTCAATCCAAAAGGCATCACTGTAAACTCGTAATGCCCATACCTGGTTCAAAATGTTGTCTTAGGAATATCTTACTTCCTCACACGCAGCTGATGATATCCCGATCAAATTTCAATCTTCAAAAAGTATTAATCTCCATGAATTTGATCAAATAAATCATCAATTCAGGGTAGAGGATACTTATTTTTTATTGTAATATCATTGATTTCTCTGTAATCAATGCATAGCCTCATGGATACATCTTTCTTCTTGACAAACAGGACTGGTGCTCCCCAAGAAGAAACACTAGGTCGAATAAATCCTTTATCACTAAACTCCTATAATTGTTTCTTTAGCTCCACTAACTCCATATGGCTATTCTATAGGGGGTCTTTGATATAGGTCTTGCACTGGGAATTAATTTAACAGAAAACTCAATTTCCTGCTCTAGAAGATGTCTAGATAAATCCTATGGAAATACATAAATGTATTATTTCACTATATGCACATCTTCAATTTGAAGATTCTTTCCTCAGCCATATATATTGTCTTCTCTTACTCTACAAGAATAACATTTAATAGAGATACTGGGGGTGGGTCTAGATAAGAATTAGATGGAGATTTCTCTGCTCTAAAGATAAGAGATTATACCCCATTTTCAAAAATTGTAACTTCCTTCTTCTTGAAATAAATATTCGCATCATAATTTGAAATCCAATTCATATAGAGATTTATATAAAATTCAATAATTGGTATCCCAATAAGGTTAGAAACTAAATCACATTTATGTGTCATGAGGGGGACTAGTTGACATGCCTTTGTTGCAATGATGCAACCCTTAGGAGTTTTGACCGATAACTACTTTATTAAATTGAATTGGACATTTCTAATTTTCTTGGAAAACTTAGAAGATATAAATGAATGCGATGATCCAGAATCAAATAAAGTGTTGGATAAGTTTGAGGAAACAATTAAAGTACCTTCCACCATGTCATTAGGAACTTCAACTTCCACAGTTGTAATCTCACAAGCTCTCCCTTGCTCTCTTGGATTTTTATGAGGCACGTTTCCTTGGAGCTTAGGACACTCATTTGTATAGTGTTCTATATCTCTACAATTATAGAATTGAACATCATAAAATTGTTTCTTACCCTTTCATTCATGAGATAGATGACCCTTTTCTCCACACTTATAGCAGACTCCCATGCCTTTCAAGCATTTCCTGAGATGATTCTTTCCACAGTTCTCGCATAATGGGAATTTATTCACTCCCTTGTTCTTATTTGGTTCTTTACCTTTCCCTTGGTTATCATAGTATCACTTTTTTATCTTGGTTTCCCTTGAACAAATTTGATCTAGAAAATTACTTCTTTGTTTTGATGGCACTTGATACAATTTCACCATATGATGAAAATGTTTGAGAAGCCAGTTCCCTTCGAATACTTGGCTTAAGACCTTCAAATAAATGATCAATCTTGTCTTCCGAGTCATGTATGTAATCTATGGAATACCTGGCCAGCCTTGTGAGGGTACCCTCATACTCTACAACACTGTCTTTTTTCCTTTGCTTTAAGCCAAGGAATTTACTCTTTATTTCAGTTCTTTGCTCACGAGAGAAATATTTTTCAAAGAATATTTCCTTAAAATTCCTCCATTATATATCTTTTATTTTTTCTTCCTCTGTGGTATTCTGAATCAAGGACCACCATTGATCAGAGTTTCCCTTGAGACAATATACCGCCAGTACTACATTTTCATTACATCTTAATGAAATGAATATCTTTTCAAGGGACTTGATCCATTGCTCAGCAACCACTGGATTATTAGTCCCACTAAAATTTGGGGGATTCTTCCACATGAAATGATCTAATACAGGTGTGGAATGTTTATTCATTACAACTTTAGTAAGTTGTCCCAATATGGTCATGATTTGATCTGCTCCAACATTAACTGTGTTAAATTTCTCAGTTGGGAGATCCCTACATTTCCCACAAGCATTGATTCCCCTTCTTCCATTAGGAACCATTTCTAAATAATGGGATACACTAGATTAGTTCATGAATCTCAAATATAAAATCACTTAAGAAAGATTGAAATTATATGCATGACTAATCTCATAAACATGGTTTCTCTGAGAAAAAAATTTACATTAAACTCCTTCATAATGGTTTGTAAAAAAATGTTAATTATCCTAAGCATATCACCCAGGAGTGTCATAACCAAGAGTACAACAGGGTCTATTGTCGTGCACCAGTTCCCGTTCGAGTATAGATCAAAGCGGTGTTTTTGGGGTTTACCCCTAGATACATCTATGCTAGAGCAACCTCTACCTGCTCGTATCCAAACAGGGATGTATTGCTTGAAATATCCACATAATATATTCTATACCAAAATATAAAGACAATCTTGTACGTTTATCCTCAAAGTATTTCTTAGGTACTCTTCCCTAACCTATGTTTTCTAAATCTAGTTTCCAAGTTTTCTACTAAACTTCCTTTTATACCAACAATAACACCCTGACCCCTCTAGAACAGAGTTGGTGCATTACTTGTTATATTGGAATGGTTGGAAGGAATAAAAATCCTGAAGGAATGACTTGTTTAGTAGTCTTGAAGAAACTAGACACATATATGTAACTCAAATTACATTAGAAAAGGTTACAAAATACAATACATAACAAAAACTAAAAACTACATCCACATGAACTCAATAAATGATCTCCTCTCCATTTCTTGTTGAAGATATACAATTAAAGGGGTGATCTAAAATTCTCATTAAGAGTTAAAAATAGGGGAATCATGAATCAATTATAACTGAATCATAAACAAATATGGCATGGTGAATAAATAAAAAACACATGCCATTAATAAATTGATAATGAAACTGCATCCATAGATTTTGTCATAGTGAAAAACTCATGGAAATTAATAAATAATAATGAAAAAATATAATTATTATTGATTGGAAATCATGTATTTGGAACATGATACCATAATACCATTAAAATGGTTTAGTTCTGTGGGTAGAAACTCGTCTAATTTTTGGAAACAAACTCGAAGGGTTTTTCGCCAACTGATTTGTCTCATGAGACCTGTCGATGCATAAAGGGGCTATAGCAGGCCCCACCCGCCACTGAAATTCCAAATAATTCTTTATACATTGATTCAATATAAGATCAATATGCCTTTTCAATATCCGTATAGAGTAGAGTATACAGATTCATCAATATTTCCACAGTTAAAATAACTTTTCAAATAAACACTGTATGTAAAATGGTATATGATTTAGACACCAAACGTATCCATGATATGAGATTATGGATATTTAATATAAATATAATTTCAAATTAAAATTGATCTAAAATGGTAAGTAGATACACCACATAAGGATTATTAGGTGTAAAATACAAAGTTATTCACAACAAATTAGTAGTTGAGACAAAGTCCCTTACAATAATGTAATCAGTCGAATCATATGACCAGAACTTAATAAACATCAAATGAGTCATTGAATACCATGAATATAAATATAATCATGTTATTATATATCAAATGGCAGTACACATATACCATATACAATAAATAATTGGTGAACAATAGAAATCTCATGGAAATGAAAGTGAGATAAGAAACCCCTTACCTTATGCTCGAGTGTGTTCTTCGTTTGTTTTAACGACCTGAATAATCAAATTTATCTTCATAAATTAATAAATACATAACCTCCTATAAATTTAATTTATTTATTATAAACTTATTAGGTTCATTCATGTCCCTTTTATGGGTTTAAGAGGTTCAATTTTATTGTTTTGGGAGCATTTTCTTCCTTGGTTTTCATGATTCGTTTACTTGTATTCATGAATGGAAATTCATTTGAAATATGGTTAAACATATAAAATTATTAATATATATTATTAATTAAATTAAGGACAAATAAATTATCTTATAATTATTTTGGGTTATATACCATGATGGTGATTCATTAGTTAAAATTTTATTACAAATATTTGGATTAACTTGACTGTTTTGTTCATAATGAACTTGTTTTGTATTATTATTTTATATTATGAGTGTGAAATGATTAAAGAACATTAATGAGATTAAATAAATATATTATGATCTTTTTCAACCATTAAAATGGTTTCATGACCAGTAGTGAAGAAGAAATTGAAGAATGAAACTCCGTCATCCACAAAGGTTATAAATTGGAACCTCATGGATGTTGATTTCATTTATAAAATAAAAGGGAGGGAGTAAGAATAGTGGTGATGGTTCTTACATTAACATGATATAATTACAATATATATATGATAATGGAGTTATCATGGTCATTTGGAAAGATGTGGTGAGGAGATAAAAAGGAAAGAGATGAACTTGAAAATAAAAGAAAAGGTGAGAGACCCCTTATGAAAATTCGGCAGCCTAACAACGTCGCTTAAAATTTCATAAAATGAATTAATGAGAGAAAAATGGTATCTCATAATATTTACATGAAAATTAAAGTAATATAAATACATAATATCAAATCCCAACATATAATAATGTAAATTTCAATAGGTAACATAAAATGAAAGCTTTAGAAAAGAGAAGGGTGGTTGATTCTCTTACCTTGTAGAGTAACTCCAAAAACTTGAAGTTTGGGACCTTGGGGGTTAGAGGACACCTTGGGAGGACTCCTAGGGAGGTAATACTACCAGATATTTGAGGATAATGAGTTTTTAATGAAATAAAACTAAGGGGGTGAGTGGGTATTTATAGTAATTAAGAGGGAGTTTTTTATTAATTAAAAGGGACACCTCATTAGTGGTTTTTGCAAAACCATGGGCTTGCCCATGGTATTTGCCCATGGTTTTAGCCACTTGTGACACCTAATGTCATAAGATACTTTAAAAAAGTCAACCATGCTTTTATATTTAATTATCACATCATTATGAAGTCATTAAACTACCAAAAACTTAAAACTATATTTTTACCATTCATAAAAAATTCAATTATTTTAGAAAAATCCAAAAAATTCACCCTATTTTTTTTTCAAAGTGTAGAATTTAAAAATAAACTCCATTTTTTGAAAATAACTTTCAAAGTATTTTTAATTTATTTTTAAATAAAATCATAGTTAATTAAAAAAATAACAATTTTAAAGGTATAATTAGTTTTGTATGACATTGAAAAATTAATTAACTTCTCATTATCTTATTACCTTAAGAAAATAAAATATTATCATTATTTACTATTTATAAGGACCATATTACTATTTATATTACTATTCATAAGGGTATGTTACCATTCATCAAAAAATCAAGTTGGTTCTATCAGACACCAAACGACTTACCGGTCACAACTCTAGATGACCATTTTTTAAAATTCAAAACATTGAAGTGGATAATAATGTTTAATGGATAGGTTTTGACTATCTCATAAATAACCAAGTGTTGTTTCAAAGGAACACAGTGCTTTATGACATATAGGCTATGAATAGAATGTATTTAAGAGAAACATACCATAAAATGTTTGGGGTGTTATAATAAAAGAGGGTATAATCTCCCCATGATCGATATATCTGACCCTCTATGCTAGTTGATAGCCTCTAGAATATGGGGAGGAATGCTTAAGGTAATGTGACCAACCAAGTTGGGGCATCAGTACATGACACCCAGGTCGGGATGTTACAAAGTGGTATCAAATGCAGTTTTCTTTCCTTTTTCTTTTATCATACTATTTGGGGAAAGGTAGACATGATACTAGGAAGAGTCAGGCCTTGGTTATGATATCATGCATGGGAGTAGCTAACCCATGATTGGGGGAGAACACCAGTACCCATGGTGGGATTTTTGTTATTGTTGTTTTCTATTACAACTGAATATTATTTCACCTTGGGTGACACACTTGTTTTGTGCTATGATTATTAATGTTTAGATTTTTAGATTTGAATCATGGATTGGTATAGTACAAGAGTTGATTTTACATGAATCATTCTAGGAACTCAGGGTTATTGTGACAAGCATCATTTTAGGCACACATGGGAAAAATATTATGGGTAAGTTATTGAAATTGAACTGTTTTTCCTTGACTATGAATTTGAAATGAAAATAGAACCTAACATGAAATTGAGAAATATTAAAAAATGATGAAATATGAGAATAAATGGGTATCTAGATAATAGACTTGGATAATGAGAACGTGTTTACCCTTGTTAACCAGGTTCTAGGTCTAGGATGGTTAAGGGTAGTAATATTGCCTCAGTTTTGACGTGTAGAGAGGGTTTGAGAAAATAATTTTTGTGTATTGTTGTGTTTTCCTCTTAAATAAGTTTTTTTTCTATGAACTATTTCCTAAGGAGCATGTTTGGCATTGTAGAGAGTATGCCTCTGTGATGACGCTTGTTGAGAGGAAGACTAGGGGACATTGCTAAGGATGATCCTCCAGTAGTGGGATCTGAGGCACTGATTGTGAAAGGTGGGAAATTTGGGGATAAGTTATGAGATAACTTTGATCACTTCATGGAATTCATGGGAAGATACCCAGGGTATATTTTGAAGACTATGTATGATCTGAAGAGGGAGTTTCAGTTGTAACACCCTTTGAATTTTATTGGAGAGGGCGGACCTGAGGGAGTTTCATTCTAGGTTGAGTCCATAGAGACTATACTGACCACTGGGAGACTCCTATATAGAGGAGGCTCAGTTTTTGGTAGTGCTTGTGGATTAAATATTGGTGTGCTCAAAGACTATTTATGATCATGACCAATATCTTGAAATCATCATGAGTACACTGACAGAGAATCAGCTATACACTAATCTATCTAAGTGTGAGTTTTGGATCGATTTTGTACACTTCATGGGTCACATAATCTTAGATTAAGGTGTTTTAGTAGATCCGGAGAAGGTTCCAGAAGTTGTTTCTTGGGAGAAGCCCATGAATGTGTTCGATATCCATAGATCTTTGGGATTATATGGATATTATAGGAGTTTCATCAAAGAATTTTCCCATTTGTAAAATTCACTTTTGTTCTTGAAAAAAAGGGGATAAAGTTTTTATGGTCATAATATTGTGATGATTCCTTTCAGGATCTAAAGAAGCATTTTACAATGACACCAATATTGATCCCACCTGGGCCAGGTAGGAAGTACACATTGTATTGTGATTCTTCTAGTATTGGACTTGGAGCAGTGTTAATGTAAGAAGACCAAGTTGCAGCATATAGGTCTTGACAATTGAGGCCACATGAATGGAACTACCCTACACACAACCTCAAGTTGGAAGAAATGTTTTATGCTTTAATTTGTTGGAGACAAAACCTTTTAGGTGAAAGTTTTACTGTGTTTACTTATCAAAAGATCTTAAAGTACATATTTTCACAGTGATACTTGAATCTATGATAGTGGAGATGGGTTGAGTATATGCAGTCATTTGATTTTGAGCTAGAATATAGACCTAGAAAGGTGAATAATTTTTTTGATTATTTGAGAAAAAAGACCCAGACTCAAGTTTTTTCGGAGTCTAGTGTTGAGTGGAAGATGATGACATTTTTGGCTGAAATTCATGTGGTGGTTCAAGAGAATCAAGAACATATGACTCTAGTGTCAGCTTTGATGGAGTTTATAATTTTGAGATGGATCAGGGATAGACTGTATGAGGATCTATAATGTTTGACCTTGAGGGAAATCCTTGAAGGTGGGGAGACACCTTCCGATCAAAGCATAGATGAGGATGATACCATCTATGTTAGGATTCATATTTTTATGAGTATGAGAATGTAGGAGGATCTAATGCATGATTTTAATGCCTCGAAGTGGGCAGTACATCAAGGTGTGACCAAAATTTACCAGAACCTATGATGAAAGTTTTAGTATCTAAGAATGAAAAAGGATATAGAAGGGTTTGTGACATGATTCTACACCTTTTAGAAGGTGAAGGCTGAGAATCAATAAACCAGAGTGTTATTACAGCTGTTTCCCATTCTAGAGTGGAAGTGGAATGATGTAACGATGGAATTTTTTGTGGGTCTCCTGATGATTTCTCAGAAGAATGATGCTATATAGGTTATCGTGGACATACTGACAAAGGTAGAACATTTATTTCCTATATGGGAGACCTTCTTAGTGGATCAGATGAGAGATCTGTAAGTTCAAGAGATAGTCTCTTTTCATGGGGTGCCACAAACTATAGTTTCAAACCATGATTCACATTTTACATTTCAATTTTGGAAATACTTATAGAAGGAACATGGTATATAGGTGTTGTTTAGTATGTATTTCCACCCACAGATAGATGGGTAGTCATAGTGTATGATATAGGTGCTTGAGGATATGCTACAATCTTATGTTCTTAACTTTGGTGGAACTTGGGAGAAGCACTTGAGTTTATTAGAGTTTTACTATAAAAATAGTTTTTAGAAAATGATATAGATCAAACCATATGAGGTACTTTATAGTAGGACATACATATCTACTTTATATTGGATGGAGGTAGGTGAGTCAAAGTTATTGGGACCAAATCTCATATAGGTGATGTCAGAGAAGGTACAACTGATTCAGAAATGTATGGATATGACTCAAAGTAGGCAGAAGTCACATGTTAATAGACTTAGATGACCCCTAGAGTTTAGAGAGGGTGATCGTGTATTTCTTTGGGTTTCACCTAGGTTAGGTCACTGCAGGATATGGAGATAGGGAAAGTAGGCACCCAGGTTCATTGGACTATTTTTGGTTGCAGTGAGAATCAATCCGGTGGCATACCAATTGGATCATTCATAAAAATAAAGTGATATGCACGAAATTTTACATGTGTCACAACAACAATGGTATCACCCTAAACCTTATCATGTGATCAACATGGATTATTTTGAGCTTGATATTGATGTATCCTTTGAGGAGTATCTGATATGTGTATTGGATCTTAGTGAGAAAGTGTTTCGGGAAAATACCATGCCGATAGTTCATTTATTGTGGAAACATGGGGGTGTGTAGAAGGAAAAATGGAAAAGGTAAGTAGATATGAAGGCTTAGTGGCCTGATCTTTTTGACTTAGAATCTTATAGATGCTTGGAAGTTCAGCTCAAGGATGAGTTTTTATAAGGTGGGGAGAAATTAAGATACTGACCTTTTCTAGAGTTATATTGAGCTTGTTTACAGGTACCCTTTTGTTTACTATTGAGTATTATTTGTTTGTGTTTTATATTGGGGTGTGTTTGGGTGGAAATTTTGATAAAAATGAAAGAAAGCGGGATGTTCATGGTTAGTGCAAGATTTGGGAAAACCGTGCACCCCAACCCAGCAAACCATGCAACCCTGGAAAATGAGGATTTTCATGTTTAGTGCACATTTTGTCTAACCATGTTCCCTCTTAGGAGTAACCATGAAATAATATAAAATAGGCACATAGTTTAGGTTCACATTTAGGAGAAACAATGCACCCCTACCCAGAAAATTGTGCGCATGAATTAATTTACCCTGAAAATTAGTTTTAAAAATTTCTAAACTCGTATTTTAGTCCCAAACCGACCCCGATTAGACCTTAGATCCTCTTTCATGATTTTGGATCTCTTCAAATAGATTCCAAGCCTTCCCAACCTCTATTATTTTCAATTCCAAGCCCAGATCGTAGATCTGCACCATTCCTGGTAAGTGGATTCTATTTTGTTGGTTTCCCGTTCGTTCTCATTTACTATCCCATCATTGAAAGGATTTATTTTCTTCTATTTTAGATTATATATAGATCTAATATTGTAGATATATATCTAGGATTATATATATAGATCTATATTAGAGATATCTTGATTTTTTAATCTTGATTTAGGGTTATAGATCCGAATCCCATCCTACGCCTAGACTCCACTGAATTTTTGGGAATTTCTATTGGGTGATCATTTGTCAATGAATTGAGATTGGTGGTATAAAATTCAAATCCCATAGTCATGATTTTTAATTAAGTGTATGAAAATTTTAGAATTGAAAGAGTTTTTATAAATTGAATTTCCAACTTGAATCAATTAATTTGGTAAATTAACTAATGAAGGAATTGTGAACATTGGGATTTGAGGATAATTAATTGGTGAATTAATTATGAAATATTTTTTATTGTGGTAATTAGATGTAGAATTAATTATGGGATATGGATCTTGTTGATTGGAGATATTTAATTGATGGATTATTTATGGGATATCGAGATATGATATTGGAGATAATTAATTGTGAAATTAATTATAGGATTTTGAGTTGTGAATTTTGATTAATTAATTGATGAATTAATTAATGGGTTTGAAATACTTAATTAATTGGGGAATTAATTAAGCGGGTTTATGTGATTATTTAATTATTGAGTTAACTAATAGAATTATTGTATTTAACCAATTATTGAATTAATAATGGAATTAGGGTGGATAATTAATTGTTGAATTAATTATGTGATGAATGGTAACATGGAAATTTATTTTTGAATTAAATAATGATAACATGGTCATTATAATGTGTAAGGTATGAATGGTAATGTGGTAATTTAGTTTTTAATTTAAGAATGGTAACATGGTCATTCTAGTGTATGTGATATAAATGGAAACTTGGCCATTTAGTTGTCAAATGAAGAATGGGAACATGGTCATTCTATTGTGCAATGTGTGAATGGTAACATGGGAATTAAAGTATGAATTAAAATAACGACAACAATTGAATTTTTATATATAATATTATGTGGTAATACTTTGGGATTTGGCATGAACTGAAGTAGGGATTGAGTTATGGGTGTCTATAGGAACCTAGAGGTTATACAGTTAAATAAAGATAAATTGTTATTGTGTTAACTATTTACTTATAAATTGTAATTATTTTATTTATATAACTAAGAACACTTTCTTTTGACTGGATATTTTTTAGATGCCATTTGTGGTGGCCTACTGAGTTGTACTCACACCCTACTCGGGCTTCCTGATCGGTACCCTAATAGACTCTGTGTTTTACGGTCTGATTAAGGGAAAAGGCCCTAAGATTGATGGCTAAGTTGGTATGAAGCTTATATTAGGGAATTATAAATAGTTAGAGACCTAATTGGGAGTCTTTAGTGTCTTTAATTTTGAGTTTTTATCCTAGACACTAGACACGTACTTTAATATGGAGTTGTTTACTACTTTAGTTTTGCTATGGTATTTCTAGTTTTAGTTATCATGTGATATTGGTATTATTCATGGTTATATGTTATTATGATATTTTTATTTATTAATGATGGTATATTACTCTAATAAATGAGGGTATAGTCTCCTCATGATCTATATATTAGACCCTCACTGCTAGTCAGCAGCCTCTGGCGTACATGGAGGTGTGCTTTAGGTCATCTAACTGACCAAATTAGGGAACCAGTGCATAGAACCCCAGTTGGGACATTACATATGATTTGTATCCATATGTTTTTGAATCAACTATACCTACTGTGATATCTCATACATGATACTCAATCCCAATAGCTTTGAATCACCTGCATCTATCCAACATATAGGTGATCTTTATGACCTAACATAAAAAGCCTCATATGGTGCCATCTGTATAATTTCATGATAACTATTTTTATAGAAAAAATCCAAAAATTCTAGGTTCTACTCCCATGTACCAAAAAAGTCTATAACACACACCCACAATATGTCCTCAAACACCTGTATAGTATGCTCTGACAACCCATCTATTTTTGGGTGTGAATCCATACTCAGAAATACTTATGTAGAAAGCACTTTCTATAAGCCTTTCTAGAAACATGAGGTAAAACATGAGTCACAGTCTAAAACAATACTTGGTGGCACCTCGTGCAGATGGACTATCTCCCAAACATATAAGTATCCCAACTATTCCACTGAGAAAGTCTCCCGTATTGGCAATAAATGTGCTACCTTTGTCAAATGGCTCACAATCACCCAAATAGAGTTATTATTCTAAGGAGTCCTCAGGTGACCCACCACAAATTCCATGGTAACCTTGTCCCAATTTCGTTCTAGAATGAGAAGTGGATGTAGTAAACCACCAGGCTATTGATTCTCATCCTTCACCTTTTGAACAATGCAGTATCATGTTATGAAGCCTAAAATATATTTTTTTCATCCCTATCCACCAAAACTATCATCATAGTTCACAGTACATTTGGGTCACACCTAGATGCATCACCTACTTCAAGGCATGAAATTCATGCATCAACTCCTCCCACACACTCGTAGGAACAACAACCTAATTCCTAACATAGATGATCTCATCCTCATATATGGTCCATTCTAAAGGTGACTCCCTACCTTTAAGGCCTCCACTTAAGGAAAAACACTCAGGATCCTCATACTACCTTTCTATAATCTGGATCAAAAGTGTATACTCTTCTAAAACTAATATGAGATTCATCTTATCCTAATTCTACTTAACCACAACATGCATATCATCCAACAAAGTCATCGTTTTCCACTCAGCACTAGACTCTTGAAATGCCAGAGTATGAGTTTTCCTACTTATAGCATCAACAACACTATTTACCTTCCCAATAATATATGATAGATCAAATTCGAATGAATGCATATAATCAACCCATCCACACTATAGGATATTCATGTCTCACTATGAAAATATATACTTTAAGCTATTATGATCATTATACAAAATAAACTTCTCTACCAATAGATAATTCCGCCAATAATTCAAACCATAAACCATTACTACCAAATTGAGGTCATGAATAGGGTAGTTCCGTTCATGTGGCCTCAACTTCTGAGATTCATACACCAAAAATTGATCTCCCTTCATCAAAATTGCTCCAAGATCGACCCCATAAGAGTAAAAAATCACAGTATACTCCTCACATGGATTAGTTAGGATCAAGATTGGTGCCATATTCAAATGATTATTCAGCTCCGAGAAAGCATTATCACATGTTACAAACCATTCAAACTTTAACCCTTATTGGTAAAGCCTAAACATGGTGATGAAAAATAGGAAAATTCCTAGATGAACTTCTGTTAATATCCTGCTAACCCTAGAAAGCTACAGATATCAAAATCTTTCTTGGGATGCTTCTAAGAAACCACTAATTGTACCTTATCTGGGTCCACAAACACACCTTCCTATGACATTATGTAACCCATAAAGTGTAACTGATCAATAAAAAATGAAACTTAGATATCTTTTCATATAATAGATGCTCTCTCAGTGTACTCAGAACTATGTCTAGATATTGGGAATGATCATCATGAATTTTAGAGTACACCAAGATGTCATTCAAAATTAATACTAAAATATGATCTAGGTATAGGTGAAATATTCTATTTATCAAGTCCATAAACACTATTGGTTCATTCATTAAGATGAATGAAATCAAAACAAACTCATAAAGTCAATAACTTCTTTTGAAATTAGTCCTTAGTATATCAGAAGGTCAAACTCTAAAAAATTGATAACCTGGTCTCAGGTCGATCTTGGAGAAGATTCAAACTACTCTGAATTGGTCAAATAGGCCTTCGATATGTGGAATAGGATACTAGTTATTTAAAATCATCTAGTTAAAATTCCAGTAATCAACACATAATCATAGAGTACCGTCATCCTTCTTATAAATCATGATTGGAGAACCCCAATGTGACATACTTGGATGGATAAACCCCTTATCCATCAACTATTCTATTTGAGTCTTAATATATTGAAGTTTTTTTGGTTCCATTCTGTATGGTGTAATAGAAACTAGCCCAACTATAGGAAACTCCACATCTCTCTCAAGTAGAATCCCTAAGAAGTCTGCAGGATAAATTTCATGGAACCTATCCACTATGGGTGGAAAGAAATAATGATTTTCACCACCATCATCTAGAAAAAGACTTGCAACCTGGGTAGTGAGATCCTCTAGTTATTGAATAATTTTCCTTTCTTGACCTACCAAGATATCCTACTCTCCATAGTGAATATATTCTTCATCCTCAGGATATGTAAACATCACTATTCTGTGATAAAAATATATGTGGGATTGGTATGACACCAACTAGTACATACACATAATTAGGTTGAATCCTAACATATCCAGAATATAAAGATACCAAAGGAAACAATACTATCAAACCATAAGATAATGCCTTTTTCACAAGTAGATGTCTCTCAATAATACTCCCAAAGGTGTATCTATCATCATAACCCCACTCAAAAACTCCACCAATAGGATAAAACCATTCACAAGTTGGGAAGATATAAAAGAATGAGTGGAACCAGTATCAAATAAGGCACTAGAAGGCATAGAATATATAAGAATAATACCCATAACTATCGATGGTCCAACCTCACAATCCACAAGTGTAGGCTGAACTGCATTTAACAATCCTTCCCCTCTTCCCTATGATGTAGTGTGAGTATCTTGTGCTGCACCACTCTCCCAATACGGGTGATCTTTCCCAAAATCACCATGTCCACTATATCTTCCACCATGGCTAGTAGAACTATAGCTGTTAGAATGATACAATATAGAAGATCCCCTCTCCATACTCTGGTTCTGCCTAGCTTCCCCATCATTACCCATCTATCATGGGTTCCTACAGAACCTCTGTATATGTTACATATTTCTAAAAGATTGAAACTATAATGATGGTATGGGACGCTATCTACAAAAGTGGCCTAGCCTATCACACTAGTAGAAAAGCACTAAGGTAATATCAGGAGTAACCGATCCTTCCCCCCTTGGCCACTGTTCTTTCCCAAGACCTAGTCAACATTCTCATAAAAAAACTTCATACTCTCTGGATACATATGTTCTAATCGTCTAGAAGAAACCACCTATCTTCCATTGGAACCGTCCTTCAGGTTCCCCTCAAATATGAGAGCATGATCTGCCACTTTATAAAACTTTTTTAGATGAAATATATTAAGTTGGGAATAAATCTCATACTTAAATCCATCCTGTAAACACCTTTCCATAGTTGTCTCGTCTCCTGTTAACACCAAATCAAAGCACTTCAAGTATGTGAAGTGGAGAACATAGTCCACCATAGCCATACTCCCCTAAGTTAAACGAATGAAATCATCTTCCCTATCCTATATCAGTGACTCTAGATAAAAGTTATCTAGGAACTTCTCCAAAAATTCCTTCCATACCATACCATCTATTTGCCTAGTCCGATCCTGAACATCCCACCAGTGCTTTGCTGATCCTCATAAAATTTTAATATCCAACTTAAACCTATTATTAGTAGGAGTCTCTAAATAGTCAATTATAGTCTGGATGGACTCAATACAGAACTTAGATACCTCAGGTCCACCCTCTCCAGTGAAAGTCAGAGGGTGATATAACTGAAACTCCTATGTTAGTTCATACAAACTCTTCACAACCCACTCTGGGTCTCTCTCTATAAATTTCATGAAGTGAGAAAAGTTCTCACAGAACTACTCTTCTTCTTCCTCACCTGGAACTGTTGGTGCTTTAGGTTCCACTACTGGTGGATCATCTCCATCCACAACCTCTTATCATCCTCTCATCAAACATCATAGTAGAGCTGTATCTCTAAAATTATAAACACACATCACATGATACATAACACAACATAAACACATTTAATAAGTGGGATTCACATTAATCCATAACAATTCATCTCCCTCTTTCCTCACTGCACAGTAAAAAATGAGGTGCTATCACTACCTTTAACCATCCAACATCTAGGTCGTGGTTAACAAAGGGTAAACTCATTATAATTATTCTAGTTTCATTAGAAACCCATTTATTCACATCTTGAATCATTTTACAGATTTTTAGTTCCTTATTAGGCACCATTTTTATTTTAATTTATTAAACAATGAAATCATTTCTATTTCAACAACTTACCCAAAAACTTCTTTTCCATGCATGCCTAAAATGATGCATGTCACAAAATTGTCTTGAGTGCCTAGAATGATGCATGTATACTAAAATATTGTTCCATTCTGGGACATGATTCAAATATTATAAAATATTAGAAACAATAATCACATCACACAACATGTGCATCACCTGAGTTGAAATAACATCCAACCACAACAACACACATTAATAAGAAAAATCCTACCCTGGGTGATTGGATTTTACCCTTAAACATGGGTTAGCTAATCCCATGAATGAGATCTTAACCAAGTATGGACTCATCAAATTCTTCTATATACCTTCCCCAAATAGTAATACAAATGAAAAATAAAAGAAAACCCCTCTGATACCACTTTGTAACATCTCGACCCAGGTGACACATACCGGTGTCCCAAGATGGTCGGTTACATAACCTCAAGCATGCCTCCCCATGCCCTAGAGGATGAAGATTATAATTAAGGGGATAATATCGATCACGGGGAGACTATACCCCCTTTATCAAAGTATTAAAATAATGGAAATAAATAAACAATATCTAAAAGATATAACCATAACCAAAATAATACTAGTATCAAATGATGTCAAAAAAAAAGAATACAATATCCAAAACTAAAGTAGTAGGCATGTCATGCCAAATATTGTCAAGTTTCAAATATAAAACTCAAAATAAAGACACTAAAAAGTCCCAAGAGGGTCCCGACACCAAGTCTGGTTACCTAATCCATGATTTATCCCATATCATCCATCTAACATAGGGATCTTTCCCTTATCATGTCCTATAAAAATGAAGTCTATTGGGGTAACGATCAGAAAACTTGAGTAGGGTGTGAGTACAAATTAGTAGGCCACTACCAATGGTAATTATAAGAATATCCAGTCAATATAAATGTATGCAGTTGTATAATGAATAAAGTACAATGCATAAGTATATAGTTAGCACATTTTAAATTATTATTTAATCAACCACATAAACCCTTGGGTTACCGAGGACACCTGAACCCTCAATACCTGCTTTGACCCATGCTGAAGTCTGAACCATATCACATATGGAATTCAAAATTCAATATAACACATGATATTTTACTATCCATTTCATTACATTTCACATCACATTCATTTGGAACCATAGTCCAATGCTAATATCATGGGAATAAAATGTTGTTTCAACCACCCCATGGGTATTTGGAGACTCTATTACTATCCCACACCTCAATGTCACATGGGTATTTGGATCCTCATTCCTTGTCCCATACTTTCTATCCCTTATGGGTATTTGGGTCTTCAGTCCCTATCCCAAAATAGTTTATCACATATGGGTATTTGAATCCTCAGTACCTGTCCCGAACTAATTTATCACATATGGGTATTTGGAGCCTCAATCCCTATCCCAAAATCATTTATCACATATGGGTATTTGGAGCCTCAATCCCTATCCCAAAATCATTTATCACATATGGATATTTAGAGCCTCCGTCCTGGTCCCAAACTCATTTATCAATCAATCACACATATATCACATATTTCACATCAATCAAGGTTAATCAACATTAACCCTCTTATCACATTTCACATCAAGATATACCATTTCAACTATAAAAAAACCAGGATTAAATAATTTAATCACATGTAATAAAATAAGAAATTCCCCATTAAACCATTTTACAATATTCAAATCATATAACCCATTGAACCATTAAGGTCAAGTCAACCATATCATAATCTGCATTGTTAATTAATTCATAATCACATTAATTTACCAAATACACAAAACCAATTTACCATCAATTCCATAATCAAAACATTTCATTAATTGATTAACCAATTAATTAATCTAATTCCACCAATTTCATAATCACAATTACCAAATTCAATTTTCCCAAGTTCAATTCTTCTAATATTAACATGGAAACTCAACTAATCAATTCCATGATTCCATAAATTAATTAATAAATTAATTTATTTAATTAAATATTCAATTATTAAACGTTCCAATTGAAATTACATAATAAATACATGCAATTAGAAATCAAGAATATGGGAATTGAATTTATACCACCTACCTCAAGATTGTTGAAAAACCTTGCCAATGGAAATCCCTAATTGAAGTAGAATAACCAAGATCATGAAAAAGAATGAAATTTAGATCTGAAATCTAGATCCAAGACTAAATGAATAAATATACATAAAACCTTGATATAAACCCATCAACAATGGAAAAAAACCACCCCCTTTTATCCTAAAATAGATATGATAGAGAGATAAACCTAATTAGGAAGAAACCACATACTTAGAAAGGTGCAGATCCATCAATCCAACCTTTGATTTATCAAGAATGGTGTTAGAGAGCCATATGAATTCTTATGGAATCCTAAAAAAATAATATGAATGAGTTAAAGTCAATTTGGGTCAAATTTCGGCGAAGTATGAGGTGTTTAGGATTTTTAAAACCAATTTTTAGAATATTAAAACCCTCACTCATGGTTTCCTGGGTAGGGGCGCATGGTTTTCCAAACCATTCACCATAATAACACGCCTCTCCTATGGGGGGGGTGCACGGTTACTTCTAAGAGGGTGAGTGGTTTGAAAAACCATGCGCCAACCTTTCAATCCATCTCTTTCTAGGGTTTCATGGTTTTCTCGTATAGGGAACACAATTTGGAAAAAATATGTGCCAACTATGAACTACCCAAAACTCCCTCCAAAACATCCAAATTTCACCTAAACACACCCAATATAAAACCCAAACAAGATACAATAAAAAAGGAAAAATATTACCTATAAAATAACTTGATACATATCCAGAAAAGTTTAGGATCTTACATGTTAAAAATGACTACTATAACAACCCATACTTTACATACATTTTTATTACTTCAGAAGTAAATCATACTTATTACAACATATAACAAAACCATGATAGGACCGTATAGGTATAGTGTCTTTAGAAACTGGGAAATATAAACAACTGGTTCATAAAACATCTACATTGTCTCCCATTTATTTCATCATATCTAGATTCCCTTTTGGAATATCCTACTTAATACCCTTCTTCCTAACCCGGGGAAAAGAAAACATACAAAAGGGTGAGCTCAAATTCTTCGTAAGGGTAAATAAAGGAAATATCAATCATATCATGTTCATAAGAACATAACATTTTGAAAATCTTAACCTGCAAAAAAGATCATAATATCAAAACATGGGATAAATAATAGTAGTGAAATGTAATCCCACTAATCATGACATAAAACATGAAACTTTTTGGCATACACACATAATCATAGAAAATCATTTCATATTAGTCAAGACTCATTTCCAAGACTATCATAGCAGACAAAGTCCATTTCTGAACTAAGTTCACTCCTCGTTCCAGTCCTGTATCACTGAACTAGATTAACTTATTGTTCCAACCTTGTCTATCTCATGAGATATAAATATTTACCCAATTAATTGGAGGGAGATATAGGTCCCACCCATCTCATAATTATACCATTCTTATGTGTTTTACAAAATCATAAATTATACATCATAGCATAACCCATGTAATAAAAATGAGATTCTTAAACATCATGTCATCATAACATAATCCATATAAGATAAAAGGACCTCATAAAAATAATTAAATCATAACATAATCAAATAAATGTAATAATAGGGATAGAAATTGAACCCTATATTATCTTATATGGAAAATAATTTTGATAAAACACTTTAACTCCATTCTTGAAGAAAATATCCTTTCCACTTCAAAAACATTTTTCCTTTCTTAACATGTCATAAAATTTTAAACTAAAAGAAGTTAATTAAAAATAAACTTGAAAAATTTTAAATGAATATTCATTGAAATAATGTTCTATGAAATAATAAAAATCCATTCATGCCGTATAAGTTAAAAAAACATTCTTCTCGTACTTTGGCTGAAAAAGTCAAAAAGTACCTTGTACTAAAAAATACAAAAGATTCCTTTCATATATTTTACTATAAACTCACAAATGGGTAAAATTGGATTTAAAAAATTGTATGAGGATATAAATAATATTAAATATTGAGGAAACATGGATGTGGATGATAAATATGACCCCAGTAAATACTTACGAATAAACAATCTCAGATAGAATGAGATTGGAAGAGTTATCCCTTACCTTAGGTCCGATATGCTTTGTATGTATCCGAACCTCCTGTATAATGATTTAAATAATGTCATTGGCTTATTCCAGAATCATCGTAATTATTATGATATCATATATGGTCATATTATTATCTGCTTATTAATAATATTTCATTGCTACTTGTTATTCGGGTGTTCATTGCTTTATGTTCTTATGCATGTTTTGTCGAATAAATTCTTATTACACTTTTTAGATTATAGATATATAATTTAAATAATGTTATTAGTATAATATATATCTGATTTATTCATTCAATTCATTTATATAATCATGGTTTAATGAAGATCATGTAGAATGAATCACATCGCATCGTGGAGACGGTAAGCCGTACGTATGCACGAGCGACGATATCATTCCCATAATTATTGAATGGTCTTAGAGTGGATGATAGAATATCTCAGAATTAGTATAATGTTATAATAATAATATATAGTTATTATTTACACCATTATACCCATCCAGGTAAGGTGGTGGTGGAAAACAGATTACACCACGGCGTGGAGACAGTATTCCGTACGTACGCACGCATGGTGATTTCATTTTCCATAGGATGGATAGAAGGTGAAATAGGTTTGTTTAATATTTATAATAACATATTAGTATATTAGTGATACTGATGTTATTACTTTATAATGAAACCAATAAAGAAGAGTAAGTAGAAGAAGAAAGAAACTTGAAAGAATCGATAGAAGATATTACCTCTTCCCCGACGTTCCTATTTTAAACTTCCTATTAGGGCACTAGAGTTTGTCTTTTGAGAAGACCAGAACCTCTATTATATAACTAGAGATGTTTAGAAGAGAAATGGGTAGGGGTTTTTCAATCTTGAAGGCTCAAAATTGTGTGAAGAGGAGAGGGAGGAGGTTCCCTTTTATAAGAGGGGTGAGGGGCACCTTAGAAAAAACTTAAAATATTATTTTATAATAAATTCATATTAGGTTTATAATGGCTCCAAAGTTACTTATTTTGAGGATAAGGTGGGTTTGGGTATAAATAATCTCAAACAATAGGTTTTATACAAGTTTAGGTTACCATTTTAACCTTATCATTTAGATTTAACTCTAAGTTAAATAATTTAACTTTTACTGTGTCTTCTTGTATTCTTACACTATATGGTTAATAAACTTACTATAAACTACCAATAGAACCCCAATTGGTTCAGTAATGTCATATATATTATTATATAACTATTTTGACTGAAAATTATATTTTTAGAAATAGAATATCAATTAATAATATAATATTTGTTTTAAAAACTCTTTTTTGTCAATTTTGACACTATTTGGTATTTTGTTTTTGTTAAATTCATAATAGCATTATTACTTCGAAAAAAATTCATCTAACCAACCCTAATATGTTATAGTAACCTAGAAAATTAGTTTAATTCATAAAAAGTCTCAAATTACATTTATTTGGGTATTTATAATATCAATTATGTTAATATTTCATTAATAAGGTAATTACTGCATCATCATTAAATTATTTATTGTCTAAAAATTATAAATAAAATACCATTATGTAGGAAATATTTTTATATTTATAATTAATATTTATAGTCTAATTTATATTATTTATAACCCTATATTAAAAATGTTTTACTTATTAAACTTTGATTTTAACTCTTTTAACACTTCTTTGAATTAAATAATAATAAATGTCCTAATCTAATCCAAGTGGACCTAAATGGTCATATTTTATTCCTAAGGTTGTTTTTGGTTGAATTACACTTATCCAATATAATTAGGACATGTGTTAGGGTAATAATAATATCATTTTTACCCTTAATTACTCTATTTACTTTTAACCATGGTAAATAAAAGTAAAAAGCTACTATTTAAAAAAAATTATTTTTATCTTATTAAACCACATTTTACTTACTGATATCAACTGTGTCTCTCGTATTTTTGAAATTCCACTCACAGAAGTGGTAAAATTAAGTTTTATGTAAATTTGAAAATTCTCCTAGGAGGTGGGTAAAAGACGGTAAAAAGTTCAGTAAGATTTTTATATATCTAAAATTATTATAAAATGACTCCAACGAATTACATTTAACTTATATTGGTATTATGTATCTATTTTGACCTAAAATATATTTAAATAAAATAAATAATTATTTAAATAAAAATTTGGTTTTAAACTATAACTCAGTGTTTTTCACTATTCATCAAAAATTGAAAGTTTTCAGAAAAATACCAAAAATTCACCCTATGATAATTTCGATATTCCAAATCCAAAAATTAAGTCCATTTGTAAAATTTCAAATATTTGTATTACTATTCATAATAGCTAGTTTATATAATATTTTAATAACATATCGTCGTTTAGTGAAACTTGGTATTGCGTACAACACAAGCTATTGATGAAGGTTGCTCTTGTGTGAAACGCAAGCCAAGACAATGTTGTGTGTAGTGAAATATTCCTTTGGTGTTTCATATAACATAATACATAAAAACAAAATATTTCTCATAAAATCTCAGGGTGTTACAACTACCGTCTCCTTTGGGACTTTTATCATGCCGGAAATGGGTGGATTTTATATAATTTATCAAACCAAATGGATCATATTTAATGATATTAGATTTATTATTGTCACTAAAATGTATCTTTCACATTTCCTAAGGTTGGTAGTTTCAATTATATAGGGGAGTGGGATGTATGTATAGGTCGTGTCGGACTAGACCTCCAGTGGCTAGGTGGTATCACCACTCAGGTGGTGAGTCTCATACTGGACAAGGGAGAGATTGATTGAATTTTTTCCCTCTCACAGTTGATTTATTTTAGGATTTATCTTATGAGGACTTATTCAGGTTACCAACCAACCATAGGATCAAGTTTAAAATTGATCTCTTGCCGGGTACCAAACCCATTTCAATTCATTCTTAGAGAATGGAATGAATAGATCTAGAAGAATTGAAATATCAATGGGAGGATTTTGGAATAAAAATGGTTTATATGATTGAGTATGTTACCTTCATAAGCTTTAGTTTTATTTTTCAAGAAGGAAAATAGAACCATGATATTGTGTGTGTATTATCAAAGGCTTAACCAGACTATGGTTAGGAACTAGTACCCTCTCCCACACATAGATGATTTATTTGACTTGATCAAAGGTGCCCAGGTTTTCTCCAAGATTTATTTAATGTTGGGATACCACTAGATTAGAGTGAGACCATATGAAATTCATTTTAAAACCTTTTGGAGTAGGTACAATCTTAATGAGTACCTCATCATTCCATTTGGGTTAAAAAATTCACCCACTATACTTATAAATCTAATGAATAGAGTCTCCAACCCTTATCTGTACTTCTTTGTGGTTGTTTTCATCGATGAAATCTTGGTGTAATCCAAATCTATAGAGGATCATGATACGTATATAGAGATAGTTTTTATTATGATTTGGGGTCAACAGATCTATTCTAAATTCTCTAAATGTTAGTTTTGGTTGGATCAAGTATACTTCTAGGGCCACATCATATATGAGGTTGGGGTTTCAGTGGATCCTGAGAAATTTGATGTCATTGTTTTTTTGGAGAGTCCCAATAATGTTTTAGAGATCTATAGATTCCTGGGGATAATTGCATATTGAAATAGGTTTAGATAGGACTTCTCCCATTTTATGGAAAAATTTATGGGCCTGACCAAGAAGGGGGCGAAGGTAACATGGTAAATTGCCTATGAGACAACATTATTAGATCCAAAGAAGAGGCTGTCATAAACACTGATACCAAACTTTCCTAAGTTTGTTAAGGATTACACCTTATATTATGTTGCATCAAGTTTTTTATTTAGGTAGATACTTATGAAGGATGGGTGAGTAGTTTCTTACGAGTTTAGGCAGTTTGGACCACATGATCGAAACTACCCGACCCTTGATTTGGATATTTCTGTGGTGGAACACACCCTAATATGTTTCCCTTCCTTGGGGAGATGTTTTTTGTTTATACAGATCATAAAATATTGAAATACCTCTTATCCCAATGCGACCTCAATCTTAGGTAGATAAGGAGGGTTGAGTATCTACATCCATTTAAGTACAAGATGAATTATGCTCTTGGGAAGGGGAATATAGGGAAAGATTCTTTGAGTAGGAAAACCTAGTCATAGGTTATTTAGGAGTTTAGTTCTAGGTGACAGATTATGTCCTTTTTTATAGAGATGAACCTTGATGTTTAAGATTACTAGGGTAGAGTGATATTGGATTCACTATACATTATGTCCTCACTCCTTGAAAATGTGAAAGAAATCTAGTTATGAATATTTATTGATGAGGTATAACCAAGATGTATCATGATGAGAAGATGAAATAATGGTGGCCTAGAATAATGAAATACTTACCCTATTTTTATCTTGATGCTCCACCTTCTAGTGGGTGAAATATGAGAATTATCATCCTTCTGATATACTCCACTCATTTTCCATTCTAGAGTGGAAGTAGAATGATTTTGCGATTGATTTTGTGATGGGCCTACTAAGTAATACTAATGTTCATGATGTTGTTTGGTTTATCATTTAATTATTAATGAAGGCAAACCATTTATTACCCATAAAAGAGTCTTCTATAGCTGATGAGATTGGCATGATTTATTTTGGGGATATAGTGTGCCTGTATGGGGTTTCACAAAGCATCATATCATATACAGATCCCTATTTCACCACAATATTTTGTAAGGGACTTAAAAAGGTGTTGGGAACATAGGTCTATATGATAAAAACTAACCATTATCAAATGGATAGGAAGTTAGAGCGTACCATACATATGCTTAGTGATATGATTTAAGTATGTGTCCTAAACTTAGGTGGCTCTTGGGAGAGACATATGGACTTAGTGAAATTATCTTAAAATAATAATTAATAGGAATCCATTAATATAGATCCATTTGAGGAATTTTATATTAATAAGTTTTAGTAATTGTTGTTCTGGTTAGAAGCTGGTGAGTTAGTGGGGCTTGAGTCGAGCATAGTGTAAGATACCTTTTAGTAGATCCAACTTATCCATAAGAAATTGACAACTACTAATAATAAGAAGATGAATTATTCTGATCAATGATAGTGTACCATGAATTTTTAGGTTGGTGAATGAATCTTATTACATGTGTCTTTGAGGTTGGGAAGGTTTTGGATCTAAAGTCAAGGTAAGTTGGTGCTGAGGTTCATTAGGCCATTCGATATTATAGGGAGAATTGGACCTATAGCTTACCGACTAGCACTTCTACAGAGGAATGCAATGATGAATTCTATTTTTCATGTATCTCAGCTTCAAATTTATCATCCTGAACCAACTAATATCATCTATGTTGATGAAATCATGATGGAGGCTGATGCTTCATTTGAGGAATTTCCTATGTGTATCTTGGACTTTAGTAAAAAGATTCATTAGGGGAAGACTGTTCCTCTTGTACATTTTATATGGAAGCATGGATGGAACCAAGAGGAAACTTGGGAATGGGGGGTGGATGTTTTATCCCAATGGTTGGATATTTTTATTAAGGAAACTGAAGGGGCTTAGGAGCCTATCTTGAGGATTAGATGAATTATAGTGGGGAGGTTATAAAATCCCACCCTTTTTATGAGGTATGTATCATTTAAATTATATATAATCCCATTAATTTTTACCATAAAGATATGTATAAGGGATTAGGGGGTTCATAGGGGTGTTCGGGAGGCCCGAGAGGAGGTCGAGGCTTGCAGATTAAAGGTTGTAGTGCCATCGTTTAACCAGTGGTATTCCTATAGGATGGTAATCTGCTGAAAGTCCCACCATCTAACCAGTGAGACCCACCTAACAGTCGGTGGGTCCTGGATTTTTTTAAAGGGAACTAGTTTGGTCATTTCTCCCCTCTTTTATTAATATACCTCACCTAATTTTCTCACCCAAATCGTATAACACTCCGTCAGTTCGAGAATCACCTTCCTCCACTCTCTTAGATGGAAAAATTCCTTCAATCCTTGATGTTTTGAGCTACTTATTAGTGTGATAAAATCCTTAAGGTTAGTATATAACTCCTATCACACTCTTTAAGTTGAAACAATGACTGATATTTGGTGTGTGACCCCTCTTAGACATAAGGTAAGCAGTCTCAATGTATTTTCCAATAGTCACTCAATTTTTCCTTAATTTTTATGTGATGTGTCCTGATATGGTTACTGGGATTGACTTCTAAATTTTATCCAAGATTTAAACAATGTCCTTTGAATTCTATAAGACACTTCTAAATGTTTTCATGTTAATGGAAATAGTAGAATCATGGGAAACATTGGTTTGGATTATTCCTTTTGGGAATACCTTTGGAATTTGGGAGTTCAGTTTGGTTTGGTATTTTATTTGGTAAATGAACTTGAAAATTGAAATTGGAAAGTTTTTTTACATTTAAAAAGTGTTTTAAAATATATTTTGGTTTTAAAAGAGTATTGTGACTTGGAGATGAACTTGGTAATTATGAATGTTTTCGAAAGAAGATGAAATTTGGTATTATTTCATAAATGAAAATATTAAATGAAACCATTATACTTTTATTATCATATAGTATTATGGAAATAGTGGAACTTATCATTAAACATGGGGGGACCATGACCTTCAAGGGGATATTAGAAATTATGGTTAAACCCGAGAAGAACATGGACCCTGGGTGGACATGGATAATCATGGTTAAACCTAGGGTGAACATGACCCCCCCAAGTGGATTATAGGGTCTAGAGGATGGGTATATTAACCCCTAGTGTTAGTTTGGACTGGGTATGGGTATATTACCCCTGGTCAGGAGTGGATTGGGTTGGAATGGTCTCCGAAAATTGGTCAGAGACATTCGACATTGGATGAAGTAAGTGGGTCCAACTTCGAGTTTCACTATGGAGGCCAGATAAAGATTTTATTTATTTATTCATCTAATTATTTAAATTTTTATACATGGAACCATCACATGAATTTTTTTTTCATACTATATTATTTGGAGACATCATTGGTGGTGGCCTACCGATTCATAATCACAACATACTCGAAATGTCAGTTGGTACCTAAGCAGACTTCATGGATGTAGATAGGGATAAGGTAAATCACCCAATGAATAACACATGGTTGTATGCTAGGATAAAGCAAGGAGATGTATATTGAGTTATATATTTGGAAACTTTTGAGTCATGTGGTTTTTTACCTTTTTTCTTTTTATACCTGCTATATATGACTGATGAAATATGGTCTTGAATATAATATAGTATTATTTTTATAAATTATGTGGGTTGTCTTGTAATCATTAATGGTATAATTACCAGCTTTTTATATTGTGTGTTGTATGTTATTTACTTTATTTAAAACTGTTGTTTCACTCTAACCATGAGGGTATAATCTCCCAAAGGAACCTTATCATACCCTAACCACTAGTTAGAAACCTTTGGTTTATGGGGAGGTTCACCTAAGGCCTTGAAACATTCCACTAGTTTGATAAATATTTAGTGGTCTGAGGATGCAGGGTGTTACATCCATACTAGAAAATGACACCATGGGTTTCAAAAACCAACAAGATCTCCCATGGGTAGATCATATACAACTTAGAAAAAAAGTAAACAAAACTAAAATACCACAAACTAGTCCTGAGCCCCAACCCGATCCTATCTCTAGATGTAATTCAAGATATCCAACTTAACTATACAATACTAGGCCTTTTCCATACCTGTACCTGTGATGATGAGGTTTGTTTGGGTACCAATGTGCCATGTCTTCCTGAGAAGAGTGTGAGTATAACTCAGTAGGACACCACCAATAATATCCCTAACATAACTAGGATATATATTGTACAAAGAATGTGGGATGATCAGAAAGAATAAATAAACATCTATATACCAAAATACTTGTGACGACCATAAGTAACATTCTAGTCACTTGAGTGTGGTTGTACTTGCTTTACATAGTGTCAAATTTCTTTAAATATAATACGCCAACACATAGGGGGAATAATGATCCTCTTCAAAACCACATCATATATTTAAAACACCTAGGAGGGTATAAAAACCCTACCTTAGAACCATATCATATATCATATATCATTAGGTGGAATAGCTCCAACCCCATATTCTATAATATATATTCAAGGAGAATAACATCCAACCCATATAATATCATATATAATGAGAGAGAATAGTACTTTCTCTGTATACCATCATATATCATCAGGGGGATAGTGCCCACCATATATACCATTATTTATAATTGAGAGGAATAACACCCACCATGTATACCATCATATATAATCGAGGGGAATAATGTCCGCCTTGTATACCATCATATATCATTGGTGGGAATAGATACCCCTCATACACCATCATATACAATTAGGGGGAATAATATTCACCCTACAAACCATCATATATAATTGGGGGAAATGCACCCACCATGTATACCATTATATATTATATATCACATATCATTTATCATTATCATTGAGGGGATAAGTTTCCTTTCAGAATGTCACCATATATCCTTGTAACATGGGTTGAAAACTTTACTAAACATGATATACATTACCTAGACCAGCCTCCCATGCACACAACCTATTCCCATCAACACATACATAATAGTCTACAACCGTGTTAGCCCACTCTTTTTAATTCTATTTATATTTATCCTAAAAATTGGGCACTTACTGTGGACCCCTAGGTTACATCAAGGTTTAGACCACCCATGTGGTTTTATTTATCTCATTCCTAACTCTAGGGTCAATGTTTTCTACTAAAAGAACATAACATCCCTCAACATAGAACCTAATGTGGCCTAATTCTCCACATAGGCAGTAAAATGTAACCACAAAATAGAAGGGATAAGATATCATCCCTATCAATTCCAAGCTAGGAAAGGTTAATCCTTACACACCAAACTTACCCATAAATACTCTTCAGGTATGCACCTAATCCAACCATTCCTATTATATCATCGTTTTATCAGGATTTTGTGGTGTGGAATGGATTCCACTCATTGTGTTACCATTTTCACTTTCCCCTAAAACTACTAATGGTTCCCCCATCCGTAGCTAGGTACAAAACTGCTTTCCAAAGGCTGATGGTCATCTGGATTTTCAGGCCCAATGACTCTTGGGGACTCACATTAGTTGAGAGTATGAGAGTTCGGGCTCACCACACTAATTTTTTAGGGAATTGGTGCATAATAAGGGACTCTCTTTTAGATTTAAGTCATATCCATGAATCTCTTCCTAATCCCAATGCGGGACCAATTACCCAAACAAAATGACTATGTGTTAACTATCTTTTATATGAAATAGACCAGGATATATTTTGTGAATCCATCTGTATATATCTTAGGTTATTCAACATTTTTCAGTAATGAGAATTTTCTTATATACAGAAACCATATGACCAAGTTCTGTAGTCAATGATCCCTTTTATAGAGGTGGTTGATACTCTGAGGATGGGATTGAGCTATTATGAGGAATCCTATGTATCCTAGTTATTATAGGTATCAAAAACCACATAGTTAGATTGATCCACTAAGTTTAACATCATGAGATAAGGAATAATATGGGGGTTTCAAAAAACCAAATATTTGAGATTGAGTCTAGAAGATACATCCTACGCATCCTGGTTAGGGCAGGAATCAGAGACATTGTAGTTTGGTTGATCTGTGTAGTTTAACGTCAGGTGGTAATGACTAATATGGGGGGTGTAAAAACATCAAATATTTTAGCTCGAGTCTAGAAGAGACATCATACATATCCTAGTTATGTTAAGAATTGGAGTCATCATAGTTCGGTTGATGTTGGGGCCTACACACTGAGGCTGCCCTGGTGAATGGGTATTTGATGCCTAATGAGGTGTTTGTTGCATCCACCTAAGCCCACGTGATCCATGATATTTGTGAGAAACAAGGTGGAGTGAGTGATCAGACTCATGGAATATGGATATGGGATATATGTATTGAGTAATTATTTGGAGTGTTTTATATGAATCTCAGGCCTTTAAGGAGGCATCCTTCATATCCATGTTATGGTAGGAATCAGAATCCTCATAGTTCTCTTGGAGATGTTGGGGCTTACACGCTAAGGCTGACCTTATAGAGGATATGGTATAAATCTTGGACCTTAGGAAGGTTTCCTATGTATCCCGAATATGGTGGGAATCAGAGCCTTCATAGTTCACTTTATCCCTTATCTCACAGATGGGTTAAGGTGAATGGCTGCACTTAGAAGAATTATGGACACCCCTGGGTTTTAGTAATGCTAGGGACTTATACCAAGGTGGAGGCCCTATCAAAGGGGAAATATTATATAATTTAGATGACTAGGGATTAAACTCTAGGATTTCTTATGATTGGTGAACTCATATCATGTCACTGGTCGGGGCTTACACTTTGAGGCTACCCGTTTGGTATCATGTCATTGGTTGGGGCTTACACTCTAGGGATGTACGTTTGGTATCATGTCATTGGTCGGGGCTTACACTCTTGGGATTCCTATTTTTCAGACTCATCCCTATCCTCTAGAGGATTAAAGAGAGGTAGTGATGACCATGATGGTCTATCTGAGGGAATGATGTTAGTAGGGTTTCATGAATGCATGATCCAAGTTCGTCAAGGTCACTTCCTTCATAGAAGGGGAATGTGGCTAAAGATTTTTAGTGAGGGTCCACAAGGCATGAGTTCAAGTTGGTCTGCCATGCAAAGCGATCATGTAATAAGGTATTTTATTAGTATGTCTTGACCATATACTAGGAATTTCTTGATTAGATACCCGATATATTGGGGAACCTATAGGACATAGTGGAAATATCCAATGATGGCTTCCTAATCAATTTTCATATTCTGGATTTCTTCTCATGGGCGAAGAAAACATGTCTGAGATGCTTCACATGATCGAAGTGGGCATCTATGGGATCTTTCACATGACTGACAGACTTGCCTCTGGTGTCTTCACCTAAGTGAAGCAGTCATGTCAAAGGTACCTCTCCTGTCTAGGGGGACATGTCAGGAGTGCTTTCCATGTCCAGGTGGACATGTCATAGGTGTTTCTCATAATCAACATGATTGTATTAGGTCAATTTGCATGATCAAGGTGAAAATTTCCAAGGTATTGTGCATAATCAAGAGATTATTCGTATAACCATAATGATCATGCCTGGATGACCTATCCAGAGGTCATGTGGAGATGCGCTATAGATGTGTCGTATATCTTTCATCATCCATGAACACCACTCACCTCCCTCCTTTTTATCTCCTTTTATTTATTTTATGAAGGCCTAGGATCACATGAATTCTTATGAGTAATCCATATAATTTTTACTTTATTTTTTTCACGAAGATTCGCATATCCAATATGGGTCACGTAGAGAGTGCACAAGCATATCATGGACATGTTTGTCTGCTTGCTCTTAGGGAACCACATGGTTTTTTGGGCATACCCAGGGACTTCTATGTGGAGAGGCAGACATGTATGGGGTCCTGTCCTTGGTCCAACACATGCTAATATAGACATGTCTATGGTCGGTCATGTGATCATTCTGAAACTTCAATGACTCCTTCGCATGATTGAAGTACGTTGTCTAGGATATCTTTGCATGATCCGAGTGGAAAACTCCAGGGTGCTTCACATGACTATTAAGTCTCATCCATTTATCATCACATGTCCATGGTGACATGTTGAAGGGTTATCATGATATTTTCCTGATTTTTTTAAGGATTGTCTTGTAGTTAACATGACATTCATCTGAGGACGCCATGAGACCATCAAAGGGTCTTTCGAGTGTTATTGGGGTCTTGCTCTTGTCCAAGGGCTGTGAGTGCATATCCAAATGGATTATGCCTTATGTTTCATGGGAGGAATATGTGCCCAAGTTCTCATGCTAAATGAATACACTGTAGGGTTTTCATGGAAAGAGTAGGTCTTGTACATGGGCTCCCATGCATGACTTAAAAGAGGTCTCTCAATGATGGGTTCCATGATTTTGCACATGAGATGTATTTCAAAGCCAATGTGTGCATGTGGCGATGATGGTTACATGGATAGGAGTGAATGGTTCGTTGGATGAATGTCCTCACTATTTAACTCTCATGAAAAGGTCATATGTAGGGATCCTCAACATCAAGGAAACCACTTCTAAGGCCACATGCAGATGTCAGGATTCATAGGGTCTTCCTGCATGATTGTGGATTGTGTCTTGTGACAGGCCCTATGGTCATGCGTCATAGGATATATCTCGAAGCCTCCATACGTATTGGTGGGGGGAGGATTTTCTCTACATATAACATAGAGTACACATCTTGAAGCATACATGTTTGTCTCTGGATAGCTGAATAGGGGTGTCGCGTGATTCTTTTTCATGTCTCATGATCTTTAAAGGACCACAAAGGAGGTTCACAAGCATGTATAAGGGCTATGTCCTGGTCTGAAAATAAGGATGTGTGGTTGAGTGTTTATTTTGTTCTAAAACTATTAGGGGTTCATGTGGCTGCTCCCAATCTATGTCCATCTACTCACATGACCTCGGAGGGGTCTTACGATGGACTCCATGACCCTAAATGGGTCTGTTTGTTGAGTCCGCATACACTGGGGAAGACATACATGCAGAACCGAAGGATGTAGACATGGTCGCATGTCTAAAGGTGAATGAGGGTGTCATTGGTGAGGGAAACACATATTGTGGAATATCTATCTCAGCTATTAAATTCCATATATTCCATTTCTCATGATCGTGGGTTTATGAAACCCTAATGGCTTTCCTGTTCATACAATTCACATGACTTCAATAGAGGGTCCTATGATGGTTTCTTCATCATGTTGAGGGCTTGTAGGAGGCATTCTTATGCCAAGATAATCATGTCTAGTGCTATATATTATCAACTCAAGACAATCATGGTGTAATGTACCAGACCTCTCCGGCCCTTTCCTTTGTCGAAAAGAAGGTCATGAAGTGTTTTGGAGGGTAGAATGGACTTTTCCCACACTTTTCATAATTTTGTAACTACACGACGTGTAGTGTGAGTACATTCCATGTACCACCTCTCTGAGTATACCCTGTGTTGAAGCTGTATCCTTGCGGTATGAAATAAAGGAGTGCACGCCATGTAGCCCATACTACACGCCGTGCAATGTCTCCCCGCATATGCGTTACCCTCAAACCATGTGTTGACCAGTCAACGGCCATGTGCTGTGTTGAAGATATGTCCTTGCCGTGTGAAATAAATGAGTACACACCATGTATCCCATACTACACACCGTGTAGTGTCTCCCCGCGTATGCGTTACTTTCAAACCGTGTGTTGACCAGTCAACGACCGTGTTCCATGTTGAAGGCCGTGTTGGAAGCCGTGTGGTGACCGTGTAAAATGGCTGAGTACACACCGTGTACTAAAAGTACGCACCGTGTAATTTAGTTTTTCATGCCTATAAAAGGAGGGGTCCTATCCTACTTTTCAAATCACTCCTCTCCTCCCCTTTCCCTCGAGTAGATCTCTCCCAAGAGACTCCAAGGCTCTTTTCTTCCACAACTTCTTCATCTGAGCTCTGATTTACGATCTGTTAGCGGCCACTGGATCGTAACGATGATGCGGAACTTCTGAGCTTGGATCCGTTGTCTTTCCTTCGACCTTTCCTTCCCAGCTTCCACCTGAGCAGGTTTTACTGGAATTTGACAGAAGTGATGGACGCCAACGAGCGTCTTCTAAAGTTGATCCGGGGGAGCGTTGTGATCAGAACCTGTCGAGGTAGGGATCTTACCTTCGTCTCTCTAAATTGTGCATCATGCGGGGTGGGTGTATTATTGTTTATGTGAACCACATTTTGACCAGTTCAATAAAGATAATAAATGGCTTATATAACAGGGATGGGAGGTTTGTGAATGCAGTTACATTATTTATATCCTGTGATATTATGTTGTGAATTGAATATGCTTATGCCTACTGAAAATAACGGTCGTTGGGGGCCTTTTCTTGCACAATTAAATGCTTCCCTATATTTCTAGACCGTTTATGGATGAAAACTTTGTTGAATGTGGAAATTGGTTAATCATGTAAAGTTGGATGATTAAATGAAAATCTGAAACCCTTGTGTGATCACCCCAGTTGAACAAAACTGAAATAATAAACTTGTTGGTACTGGTTAGGGTTTATTTATGTGAATTGGGGGGGGGGGTGTTTTGTGGGTTGTCATGGATCGGGTGAGCAGCGGGGCTACGGTTGGATTGGTTGTGGGTTGGTGTGAATGTTGTGTTGGTGATGGGCCATGGGGCTGTAATGAATGGTATCAAGGGATGATGATGTACGAGTTTCGGTGTGTTTGTGGTTATGGTGGTTGGTAGCGGGGCTGCAGGTATGGGTTTGAATGTGAATGAACAATGGGTTGTGAATAATAAATAAAATTGGAAGAGTTAATGAATGGTGGGGAATGGTAATGGAATGGAAATGACAATCAATGGGGTTGGTTGGTTAATAAGAAAGGACTTGTTTGTGTTTCTTGTGTTTTCCTAACTTGATTTATGGATGGAAGGGATATGTTTTACAAATGATCGATGTGGTTGGTTGTGGATAGTTTTCCAATAGTTAAGGAACTATTAAACTGATTCTGTTGAAACGTGAAAACTTTAATGGGGTTGGGGTTGTTTGTTGTATGCATGCTTCGAAATAGCAGTGCCGAGGCACGTGCTCAGTTCTCTGTTTAGAAGCCATAGGTTGGGCTGTGTGTTTGGTATACATATATATATATATATATATATATATATATATGTATGTATCTGTATCTTTGTGTTTTGTTGCACCCCACCCATGTTGAGCACTTAGTGCCGAACACTCCCATTTCATGGGAGAGGGTGTTTTCCCCTTAGTTACTAGCTCCTTCCTACTCCTTCCATAGGATGTGATGGCTTGAGGCAACCTTGCACCCAAGACTCTTTGGGTAGGTTTCGATCGAGGGTGGTTTTATCCCAAGACTCTTCAGGTAGGTTTACTATTTCCAAAGAATATTTGGGATGAGGCCTAGGTGTGTGTGGGCGGGATATGCAGTTGTGAGGCCCAGGTGTGTGCGGGAAGGATATGCGTTTGTGAGGCCCAGGTGTGTGCGGGCGGGATATGTGGTTGTGAGGCCCAGGTGTGTACGGGCGGGAAGAGTGTGGTAGCGTCAGGACGTTCGCCGTTAGGAAGAGCAGCTAACTAGTGGAAAATGGTGCGGGGTACCCAATACTCATGTTCTTATATACTACTATGACCTATTGTTTGTGTTTTTGGTGAGCATGTATAGTGAGGTTGGGTGGATAGAATTCCTTGTTAGGTTTTGGTTTCTTCTATTGTTCTCACAGGACATTGGGATGTATCCCAACTTGTGCACAAGAGATTTAGGTTTCCCTACTGAGTATACTCGTATGCTCACCCTACGTTTGCTTTCAGGTTTCTAGGAGGACTACCAGGGCCATGGGGGACCCTACTAGTCAGGACAGTTGGAGTTGTTGCAGTTTTTTGTACTCTTGTTTCTTCTGTTATTGTACTTTTGAGCCTTCTTGTACTTGTACTTTGATTCATAATTGTTTAAACATGCATGTGGGATTGGTTTGGGTTTATTTCCATTTACTTGTTCTTTTTTTATTTTGGTGTTTGACTCATCCTATTTCCCGATCTTAAATAATAAAAAGGGTAATGCATCCCATATTTGTAAAAACTCATACCCTTGGTGCTAGTCACCACCCCGAGGCCTACTGGAGGCGGGACTCGGGGGTCATTATCTCCCTTTCACCATTGCCAGCTCAGGAGGGGAATCTTTGATGGTAGGGGGTCGTGACAGAATGGTATCAAAGGTGATGGTTAAGAGATAGGATGGAGTTTGGAGTTAGGCACAGTGAGGATTGAATGGGATGGTAGGGAAATAGTGTTGGATGATCTTGGTGTGTGACATAGGCCAGGGAAGACCGGATAGGACACGAGATTTTAGGGACCCTCATGATCCTATGCAAGGACTCTGAGCCTACCGAACGACCAAGTGAGACTACATTGATTGCAGGGTAGAGACCCTAGGGAAGGTACATGCATCATCATGATTTTGTTTTACTTGATTTGGGTGTTCTGGGAAAGAAATTTAAATAAAATGATAAAATTAAACCTTGAGAAATTTCCTTACTACTTGGGCTTAGGCTATCTTTGTTTACCGAACAGCTATGACACCTGGACGACGTCCCCGGGTGACTCAAACAGCCAAGGCCCAACAGATTCAGGTGGTCGATCAGGTGAGGATTGACCGATAGGAGGAAGATATCCAGTGGAAGAAGACTCTTCATTCTTTGCAACGACAAACCCTCAAGAAGTACGAGGGTAGTACTTCAGATATGGAGACGAAGGGGTGGATTGAAGAGCTAGGGGTCACTTTTACTTTGATCCGTTCTCCGAGGGAGTACTGGGTTCTTCTATCAGTCAGTCAGCTGAGAGGTGCGGTGTGACAGTGGTGGATTCTCTACCTCGGAGAGAGGATAGAGGCAGAGGTTCCGTGGGCTGACATTGAGAAGGAATTCCGAGAGGAATTCCTTTCTTCCATGATCAAGGTGGAGAAGCGGAAAGAGTTAATCTCCCTCCAGCAGGGGAGTATGTCAGTATGAGAGTTTGGGATCAAGTTCAAGGATCTCCTACACTTTTCTCCAGATCTCTTTCCGGATAATGATTCTCGGGCGAGACGTTTGGAGGAGGTGCTTCATCCTTCTCTCTAGTATACTGTCACCCCCTTCACCCTTCTGACGTACTTGGAAGTACAGAAGAAGGAAGAGGTTGTAGAGAGGATGCACTCACAGGGAGGTGCTCCACATAAGGGGATCCAACTGGGTTCATCAAAAGGGAAGGCAGTCAGTAGCAGGTATCATACGATGGTACCTTCCAGATTCAGGCCAGTAGGGAGCATTCCCTAGTAGTTCCAGTTCATATCTTCAGGTCCTCGTCCCTTTTTAACGAGTCCAGGACCGAAGTTTTTCTCTTGTGGAGGTTTCAGGCACATTTAGAGTCGGTGCCTGACCCGAGCTCAGTACGGTGGAGGTGGGCAGGTTCAACGCCCACCTCAGTAGCACCAGTTGCTGGTGAGGCCCTTCCAGCACCAGCAGGACCCTGCTCCTCCGAGGTCATACTTTGAGGGAGGAGGCCGACCTCAGGGTAATCCTCAGGGACCTCGACCAGGGCGTGGTCGGGGAGGTGGATGACATCAGAGAGGCAAAGGAGCTGGGCATGGACAGTTACACGCAGCAGATTTGGCAGCTTCGGCAGGACCAGTGGTGGTGCGAGGTATGATTTATTTGTTCAGCACTCTCGTTTCTACTTTGTTCGATTCAGGAGCTTCGCACTCCTTTTTTGCACCTGGTCTAGCCCATGCTTTGGGAATAGACGTAGAGAGACTTTACGTACCCCTGGTTCTGAGTACACCAGTTGGAGGCCAGACCAGCGTATCTTGTGTTTGCCGGGGATGTGGGCTGACGTTGGGACCGCATCGATCCAGTGGGGAACTTCTTTTGCTACAAATGCAGCCATACGATGTCATCCTAGGCATCGACTGGTTGTTTTTTGTTAGTTCCATTATCGAATGCTTCCGAAGAAGAGTCGTGTTCTCCGATGTGGATGGGTAGCGTGTATCTTTTGTTGGTGAGAGGAGCTATCAGGTGGGAAGCCATCATGTGAAGCCTCTTTTTTCCTTGTTAGGCGGGTTATCAGTGGTTTCAACTGATACAGAGATGATGGATGTCCCAGAGGTTGTTGGGGAGTTCCTCGATGTTTTTCCTGAGGAGGTTGTGACTCTACCCCCCGACGTGACGTTGGGTTTGGGATAGACTTACAACCCAGGGCCTATCCAATTTCGATGGCCCCTTATCGGATGGCACCTTCGGAGTTACGGGAGTTTCGGATTCAGATTGACGATCTGATGGAAAAGGGTTTTGTTCGACCCATCGTGTCGCCATGGGGTGCTCCAGTTTTGTTCGTGAAGAAGACAGATGGTGGTCTCAGGCTATGCATAGACTACCGAAGGTTGAATCAGGTAACAGTCAAGAACCGATACCCCCTTCCAAGGATAAATGATCTCTTCGACCAGTTGAGGGGAGAAGGTTGGTTTTATAAGATTTATCTACGATCTAGATATCATCAGCTGAGAGTAAAGGACAATGACATCTCGAAGACAACTTTCAGGTGCAGGTATGGGCACTTCTAGTTTGTAGTGATGCCGTTTGGAGTTACGAACACACCAGTTTTGTTCATGGGACTTATGAACTTTGTCTTCCGAGAGTTTCTGGACCGGTTCATCGTTGTGTTTATCGATGACATCCTGATCTACTCAAGATCAGAGGAGGAGCACGTTGAGCATCTCAGGTCAGTCTTGGAAGTCCTTCGACACCACCGGCTTTATGGGAAATTGTCGAAGTGTAAGTTCTTGACACAATAAGTACACTTCCTTGGGCACGTGGTGTCTCATCATGGAGTGTCTATGGACCCATCGAAGGTAGAGGTGGTTGTTTCTTGGGTGGCACCCAAGAGCGTGGCAGAAGTTCGTAGTTTCCTGGGGTTGGAAGGTTATTATCAGAGGTTTGTTTTGGACTTCTCTTGAGTTTCTGCTCCATTGACAACTTTGACTAGGAAGAACTAGGTCTTCCTATGGAGCGAGCAGTGCCAGAAAGCTTTCGACTACCTGAAGGAGAAGTTTTTCAGTTCTCCATTACTCAGGTTTCCAGATGAAGTGTTGTTGTATGAGGTATTTTTTTATGCTTCTGGCCTTGGTTTGGGGTGCGTACTGATGCAGAAGAAGGGTGTGATATGTTATTGGTCTAGGTAGTTGCACCCTCATGAGTGTAACTATGCCACCCATGACCTAGAGATTGTAGCAGTAGTGTTCGTACTGAAGTTGTGGCGACATTACCTCTTTGGGGAGTGCTTTGTGGTCTTCTCAGATCACAAGAGCTTACGTTATATCTTCTCCCAGCATGACCTGAACTTGCGGCAGCAGAGATGGGTCGAGTTTCTCCAAGAATATGACTTCAAGATCTCTTACACTGAAGGTAAGGGAAACATTGTGGCTAATGCCCTGAGCGGGAAGTCGCATAAATAAGTGGTTCGGGAATCTACTGATGCCTGGAAAGCAATGAGAGAGTTGGCTGCCTTGCACTTGGATGCAAGGGTAGAAGGTGTTAGAGGATGTTTGTTTCAGATGACAGTGTAGTCCTCCTTGTTGAAATATGTGGAAGAGTCTCAGTGGGGGGACTCTGGGGAGGAAGTAATGCGAGATCGTGTCGATCAGGGAAACGCTCCAGAAGGATGGACAAGGGAAAACCGACATCGGATGCTTTTTCATGGAAGGTTGTTTGTTCTGGAGGCGATGCATGAGAGAGTTCTCTGTGAGTTCCATAGCTCAGCCTTGGTGGTACATCCGGGAGTTTCAAAAATGTTCCAAGGCCTGAGGTAATAGTTTTGGTGGCCCGGGGTGAAACGGGCAGTGGCAGAGTTTGTGGCTAAGTGCCTAGTGTGTCAGCAAGTAAAGGCTGAACACCGTGTTCCCAGTGGTTTTTTGCATCCTTTAGATGTCCCCGAGTGGAAGTGGGATGACATCTCCATGGAATTCATCACAGGACTACCCAGAGCTCAGGGTGGTTATGATGCTATCTGGGTAGTGGTGGATTGACTGACGAAGTCATCTCACTGCTTACCAATTAAGGATTCGGGCTCAGTGAGTACCTTAGCACAGAGGTACGTAGACAAGGTGGTGCGTTTTCATGGAGTTCTAAAGACTATCATCTCAGATCAGGATACTCGGTTTACCTCCTGAGTCTAGAGGGTGTTAAAACATTCTTTTGGCACCTAGCTATTCCTTAACACTACTTTCCACCCCTAGACCAATGGGAAGACAACGCAGACTATCTAGAAGTTGGAGGACATGTTGAGAGCATGCGTTCTGGATTTCGAATGATCATGGGTGAAACACTTTCCTTTAGTAGAGTTTGCCTACAACAAAAAATTCCACTCTAATATTGTCATGACACCGTTCGAGGCTTTGTATGGAATACCATGTCGTTCACCCATTTGCTGGATAGAGGTTGGTGAGACAGGTGCTCTTGGGCCAGATGTAGTACAGAGCACCACAGAGAAAGTCCAGCTTGTGCGTGAGAGGATGAAAGCGGCTCAGGATCGACAAAAGTCTTATGCTGATCGTTGGAGGAGGTCCTTGGAGTTCGAGGTTGGAGATCATGTGTTCTTGAAGGTTTCCCCTCGACGGGGGCAGAGGAGGTTTGGGGAGGGGAGTAAGATCTCCCATAGGTTCATCGGACCTTTCGAGGTGCTGAGGTGAGTCGGCGAGGTGGCATATCAGCTACCCCTACCACCTCAGTTGGAGAAGGTTCATGACATCTTCCACATCTCCCAGCTTCGTCGGTACTTACACGACGAATCTCACATTATCGACTGGGGAGAGTTAGACATGGGAGATGACGCAACCTTCGAGGAACGACCAGTCAAAATCGAGGATCATAAAGAGAAGGTGCTCCGTGGGTGAACCATCGCCTTGGTTCGTGTATTGTGGAGGCATGGCAGCCTCGAGGAGAGCACTTGGGAGTGGGAGGCCCAGATGCACACTCAGTACCCGGAGTTATTTTGACTTGTTTTTTTCCTTGTTCTTATGAGGTTGGTTTTGATGTTATACTATGTACCTTTGATATAAGGAATGCTTGGCTTGTCGGTTGTGAGACATTTTGTTTCCTTGTTCTCTGGAAGTGTGTAACATGTCCGGATGTGTGGGGAAAGGGAAAAACCTGATCCTTAATTGAGACGCATTAATGCGGATGTGATTTAACCCGTGTGGGCGAGTGAGTGCCACCTAAAGTGGATAATATCTCGACATAGGATAAGGAATTTACCCAAACCACGTGTTCGGGCAGTGTGTTGGTTGTGCAGTGTTGGGGGCAGTGCAAGTTGGAAAATCCTAATGTATGGAAGTGGGAAGACCCAATTCTTAATCGAGACACATTAATGAGGATGCGATTAAACCCGTGCAGTCGAGTCAGTGCCGCCTAAAGCGGATAATATCTCAACATAGGAGAAAGAATTCCTAACACATATGATTAGGGTTGTTGGATCTGTCCCTATTATAACGACAACCCTAAGAGGTATCTTGTAGGGTTCCTTTGGGTTGGTTTTGAATTCTCGGAAATGAGAATGTTTTAAGAGGTATCTGATGTAATGACCCAGACCCCTCCGGCCCTTTCCTTTGTCGAAAAGAAGGTCATGAAGTGCTCTGGAGGGTAGAATGGACTTTTCCCACACTTTTCAGAATTTTGTAACTACACGCCATGTAGTGTGAGTACACGCCGTGTACCACCTTGCCGGGTATAGCCCATGCTGAAGCCGTGTCCTTGCTGTGTGAAATAAATGAGTACACGCCGTGTAGCCCATACTACACGTTGTGTAGTGTCTCCCCGTGTATGTGTTAACCTCAAACCATGTGTTGACCAGTAAACGACCATGTTCCATGTTGAAGCCGTGTCCTTACCGTGTGAAATAAATGAGTACACGCCATGTAGCCCATACTACACACCGTGTAGTGTCTCCCCGCGTATGCATTACCTTCAAACCATGTGTTGACCAGTCAACGACCGTGTTCCGCGTTGAAGGCTGTGTTGGAAGCCGCATGGTGACCATGTGAAATGGCTGAGTACATGCCGTGTACTTTAGTTTTTCACGCCTATAAAAGGAGGGATCCTATCCTCATTTTCAAATCACTCCTCTCCTCACCTTTCCCTCGAACAGAGCTCTCCCAAGAGACTCCAAGGCTCTTTTCTTCCATAACTTCTTCGTCTGAGCTCCAATTTACGATCTGTCAGTGGTGCAGGATCGTAACAACGAGGCATAACTTATGATCTTGGATCCATTTTCTTTCTTTCGGCCTTTCCTTCCCATCTTCCACCCGAGGAGGTTTTTCCATGATTTTACAGAAGCGACGGACGCCGACGAACGTCTTCTAAAGTTGATCCGGGGGAGCGTTGTGATCAGAACCTATCGAGGTAGGGATATTACCTTTGTATCTCTAAATTGTGCATCATGTGGGGTTGGTGTCCTCTTGTTTACATGAACCACATTTGAACCAGTTTAATAAAGATAATAAATGGATTATATAATGGGGATGGGAAGTTTGTGAATGCAGTTACATTATTTATATCCTGTGATATTATGTTGTGAATTGAATAAGCTTATGCCTACTAAAAATCACGGCCGTTGGGGGCCTTTTCTTGCGCAATTAAATGATGCCCTATCTTTCTAGACCGTTTATGGATGAAAAATTTGTTGAATGTAGAAATTGGTTAATCACGTAAAGTTGGTTGATTAAATGAAAATCTGGAACCCTTGTGTGATCACCCCGGTTGAACAAAACTGAAATAATAAACATGTGGGTGCTGGTTAGGGTTTATTTATGTTGGGGGGGGGGGGTGTTTTGTGGGTTTTTGTGGATTGGGTGAGCAGCAGGGCTGCAGTTGTCTTGGTTGCGGGTTAGTGTGAATGCTGTTTTAGTGATGGGCCGCAGGGCTGTGATGAACGGTATCAAGGGATGATGATGTACAAGTTTTGGTGTGTTTGTGGTTATCGTGGTTGGCAGCGGAGCTGCAGGGATGGGTTTGAATGTGAACGAACTATGGGTTGTGAATAATAAATAAAAGTGTAAGAGTTAATGAATGGCGGGGCATGGTAATGGAACAGAAATGATAATCAATGTGGTTGGTTGGTTAATAAGAAAGGACTTGTTTGTGTTTCTTGTGTTTTCCTAACTTGATTTGTGGATGGTAGGGATATGTTTTATGAACGATCGATGTGGTTGGTTGTGGATAGTTTCCCAGTAGTTAAGGAACTATTAAACAGATTCTGTTGAAATGTGAAAACCTAAAAGGGGTTGGGGTTGTTTGTTGTATGCATTCTTCAAAATAGCAGTGTCGAGGCATGTGATCAGTTCTCTATTTAAAATCCATAAGTTGGGATGTGTGTTTGGTATACATATATATATATATATCTATATCTTTGTGTTTTTTCGCACCCCAACCATGTTGAGAACTTAGTGCCGAACACTCCCATTTCATGGGAGAGGGTGTTTTCCCCTTAGTTACTAGCTCCTTCCTTCTCCTTCTTCCATAGGATGTGATGGCTTGAGGTAACCTTACACCTAAGACTCTTCGGGTAGGTTTAGATCAGGGGTGGTTTTAGCCCAAGACTCTTCGGGCAGGTTTACTATTTCCCAAGAATCTTTGGGATGAGGCCCAGGTGTGTGTGGGAGAGATATGCGGTTGCGAGGCCCAGGTGTGTGCGGGTGGGATATGCGGTTGTGAGGCCCAGGTGTGTGCGGGTGGGATATGTGGTTGTGAGGACCAGGTGTGTACGTGCGGGAAGAGTGTGGTAGCGTCAGGACGTTCGCTGTTAGGAAGAGCAGCTAACTAGTGGAAAAAGGTGTGGGGTACCCAATACTCTTGTTCTTATATACTATTAATACCTATTGTTTGTGTTTTTGGTGAGCGTGGCTGGTGAGGTTGGGTGGATAGAATTCCTTGTTAGGTTTTGGTTTCTTCTGTTGTTCTCACAGGACATTAGGATGTCTCCCCACTTGTGCACAAGATCTTTAGGTTTCCCTATTGAGTATACTCGTATGCTCACCCTACGTTTTCTTTTAGGTTTCCAGGAGGACTACCAGGGCCGTGCGGGACCCTACTAGTCAGGACAGTTGGAGTTGTTGCAGTTTTTTGTACTCTTGTTTCTTTTGGTATTGTACTTTTGAGCCTTCTTGTACTTGTACTTTGATTCAGAATCATTTAAACATGCATGTGGGATTGGTTTGGGTTTATTTCCATTTACTTGTTCTTTTTTTTCTTTTGGTGTTTGACTCATCCTATTTCCCAATCTTAAATAATAAAAGGGTAATGCCTACCATATTTGTAAAAACTCATACTCTTGGTGCTAGTCACCACCCCGGGGCCTACTGGAGGTGGGACTCGGGGGTCATTATCTCCCTTTCACCATTGCTAGCTCAGGAGGGGCATCTTTGATGGGAGGGGGTCGTGACACATGGTCACGATATTCATGAGATTCGGGTTCACATATTCAATGGTGCATATCTTCGGGCACTAGTATGGGTGCCTTATGAATTCCAAGACTCACATCACATTAGGTTCCCTAGATCATGTGATTGTGTGATATGAGGGGAGGTCTTGTAGGAGATACTATGAGAATTTTTAGGGGTTTAGTATGAAATAACATGATTATATTAGGATCATGCAATGGGTTCTTCCGATGATATCCCGTAGCGGGTTTTTATGGGAGGGACCTCTTTTATTACTTGGAGGTTATCCCTGATGGTAGTGTCCAGTGGATCTATCTCTCCAGTGCTTATCTCTTCCACCCCTTGTATTATAGAAATCCCAACCTCCCCCCATTACATGTGTTTTTCAAGAGGTGATGGGGTTTATATAGGCCATATGATGACACCCTTTCTGCCTCTTTATATGGGATGAGGTACACATTTGAATCGCATCACATGTCCTTTACTTGCGAAGGCGTTGCATGATCCGAGAAAAAAATCCAAAATAAATTGGATGAAAAACATGTGGAGGTAGAAGGGGTCCGTGGTCATAAAACAACTTACGAAAACCCACTGGTTGTATTCATCTTGGTCACATGATCAAGGGTGATCATGAGGTAACATTTCTTGTTGTTGAGGGATCATACAAAAGGCCACTGGGGTTCATAATGGATTCAGATGACTGCTTTAGACTCTCGACAAAGTGCCCGAGAGGTGGCAGCAACAAGGGGTGAGTCTCGGGTGAGCATTGAACTAGGGTTTCCAGAGGTTGAAGATGAAGGTCGTACAACATGTGGGCTCAACTAGATTCAAATCTTGTGATCCATAAGATAGTGTGGATAACTTGGATAAAAAATGGATGTGATCCAATGACATAGATCAGACTGATTTTGAGTCCGTGGTACATGAGATCAAAGCGTACAATCGAGATCAGAAGAAGGCATGATCAGACGGTCCAGATTAGGTTTCCACCATCCCACATTGAACTCCCATGCCATCTACCCTCCTATATATAATCCATTCGATGTATTCCTTCATTTCAAGCTGATAATGGGGTCAGAACCCATACCATATACATCACTCTCCACCTAGAAGGCCTCATCCCACCTATATTCCCACGCATGCCTATGGGATTGCATACCTCAAGACCTATACATGGTCCTGAACTGCTCTTTTTAGGAGATATGTTCCCTAGCTGGTCCACTGGTTGGCTTGGGATGACTCCCATCAGTGTGGTTGACCTAGTCCCACATGTGCCTTGGTCAAATAGGGCCAATTGGCTGGTAGGCTAACCATATTTTTTTTGTCTAGGGATGGTATAGAACTACTAAGAATAAGATTATTAGTAGAATTTAGGGTTCAAGGTATGTCTCTTTAACCCATAGGAATTAATGTATGACCTCATCCATGTATTTATCTATCATTTGAAACAGTTCTTAGATCTTAAGTGGAAAAGTGGGAAGTTCACAAATACCAGTTCCAACAAATGCCCCCTTAGGATTAGACTCTTCAAAACAAAATGATTTGATTCTAAGGTAAATGTAGATCAATTTGATGCATATCTGAATATCTGATGATCATGGCCCTAAAATCCATGAGAGGCACTTTCCTAAGTATGTCTGAGAAGTTCTTAGGTGCTGTGAAGATGATACATCTATCCATAACTGCTTGGATGAATACAATGTAGGGAGTAGCCTTAAATTGAGGCATGTACACCCTAAAATTGGAACATATATGCATTCCAAAATTAAATAGAGATGAGGTGGAATGAAAACTTGTGGGTAGACCCAAATTTAGATACTTGGATGTCGCTACATATCCCATGAGGATGGGAATCAAACCTCATGTAGTTCTAAAATGTATCACTATGAAGATAAAACTCACACATCGGAGGCATAGGTTAATGGATAAAGAAATCTATGATGAATATAATCATGTAGATATAACTCATACATAGGAGGGAGGAATCACTGTTTGATGAAATCCTATATAAGGAGCCATGTCTCGATGGATATGTTTATCATATCATCCAGTATGCTTGTCCTTTTCATATAATACCTAATAGATCCAATTTCCTAGATTTGAGTTCTAAAATTACAACAAGTTGCTCTTTGAAGAAAGTTCATGAATGCCCACTGAGATGAAATTCTTTACTGATGCTTCTCCTCTAGTATCTTGAGATCATCTGGTTTATAAGGAAAATTTGGACATGGTATCCTTCCTTAAGGTAAAATGTTCTAACTTTTTTCCTAATTCAAGGGACTTAGAGAACATTCCTTGATTTTTTAAGGCCATATAAGGCCCCCCACAAGATTTGTATATTTTCCATTTGTCTTTTCCCTAACTTTTTCTTAATCTTCATATGGTGGAAGGCTTAGTAGGAATGGACTTAACTTTTTCTCAGGTTGCCCTTTGTGGGGTTTCAACCTGACAAGTTTCATGCCTCTTCCATTTTATATATGCCCAATATTTCCTAGATCACACAAAGTATATGTTCAGTGAGAGGGAAATTTATTTTTTCCCAAGATTCCTTTATCAGGTTTTCACATTTGTGAGATTCATGTATCCTACTACTTTAAGGTCCTGCAAGTTAGACCATCATTATGCTATAGTTTAGGGTCTTATAGCTCAGACCTTTGGGATTACATGTAGTTTAAAGTCTTAATACCAGGGCTTTGGTGGGACATGTAGTTTAAAGTCCTACTACCAGTAATTTTATAGAATCTGGGGCTATTAAACTAGGGGTAACTCAAAACACTATGGGGTGTTGAGTTCTATCATGGTGTTTCTAGGGCTCATTAAGATCAGAGTTCGTTTTATATAAAGGGTAGATACTTTTATATATAGGGTTAAATCCCTTATGAATCTATATCATGGACAAGAAAAGATGATATCCACTATTTTATAAGGGATATGGAGGATTTTATGGGGTGAATATGGTTGATGGAAAAATACTAGTGTATCTAGGTCCACTTGGATAGTTGAAATGTGGGAGATGTAAGTCACAATCCAAAAGTTTGAGCCAGGAAATATGTAATGGGGTAAAAATACTAGGTATGTCCCTTGACTATATGGGGGTTTCAAGTTCCACCATAGTGTTGTTGAGTCTCACAATAATTAGGAGTCCCTTTACACCGATCCAAGATATTTTCGATCGGTGGGTCTAAGACCTTGCATCAATAGCATGGCCAAGACGAGAGATACATTTTCCTTTATAGAGGATATGAAATATTTATTAAGGCTCAAACATAAAGATGATGATGTTGGGTATGGAAGGAAGTCTATCTGAGAAGAGTTCTATCACCCCAGGGAAACTTAGCTCTTAATCGAACAGCTCAAGCCCAACGCCTTGAGGTTTTGAATCATGAGGCATGAGCCATAAAAATGTTCAAGAATGAAGGGTCACATTATAGATTTGATAATGGGTATAAAACATGGTGACACAATTTAGAGGATATCATATCTACTTGTATAGTATGATATGGAGACTGTAAATCATAGTCCAAAGTGCTCAGGTCATAAGGAAGGTATGGGATAGTCACCCCGGAGGGAACCTATAACACAATGGGGTGTTTGGTTCTGCCGTGATAACACCAGGCTCACAAGAATCATAAATCCATTTACACCGGGCCAATATGTCTCTCACTGATGGGTCTGAACCCTCACATAAATAGCTTGGCCAATTGAAGATATCTCTTTTCCTATTTAGGGTCAATGAAATATTTACGATGACCTAATATGATTCAGATCATGTAGTGGGATATATGAAAAATGTAAGAGACAAGAAGGGTTCAAGAACCCTAAAAGTTGTGCCACTACCTATTGAACATATTCTCACAATGAGGAGATGTGAAAAATCATCATTCTAATTCTTTCTATGACCAAGGGGTCCATTGAGCATATATTGGATTTTACTAGAGCTACATAATAGACCCTAAAAGATTTATGCTTTATTTACTTGTGCCCTAATTTTTACCTCAACTCTGAAGGTGAAGAGTTTAGTGGGTGGATACTTGAATTTCGATCAAGCCACACTTTGTGGGTTTTTGACCTGATAAGTTTTTTTGTCTCTTTTGTTGGAAGTTTAAGGTATTGTGATTTGGACCATTATGTCCTAGAGTTTAAGGTCATACAACTTTGACCAAGATGTGAGTAGTTTATGGTCATCCCACTTGGACATGGTATGTGGATGTTACACAAGAATATTATTGGGATACCCAGGGTCAATAGTAATCCAACATCCCTTTGAGAAGGTGATGGAGATATCATAAATCATGGATCAAGGTTCTCAAGTCATGAGTGGTGATATGGGACAATCATTCCAGGGATAACCTACAACACAACGAGGTGCTGGGTTCCAACTTGGTGACATTAGGCTCACAAGAATCAAAAATCCCTTTACACCAAGCCAATATATCTCTGGTTGGTGTGTTTGAGCCCTCGCATCAATATCATGGCCAAGTAGAGAGACCAGTTTTTTTCTTTGAGGGTAGTGAAAGGTTTGTGACAACTCGAGACACTTGAGACATGGATTGAGGTGCTTAAAAATATGATGGAAGCACTCCATTTTCTGGTTGGACAGGGTAAGGCTCTTGTGGTCCATCAATAAGAAGGGGTGATCGATGATGACCTACACAATTTATCATCATATAGTGGGGATGTAAAGACCCGTAAAATTCAAGGGAAATTTTTTCTTAATTTTCTTTAGAATTTTACAAGAGCGCGGTTTCTGACGGCACCTGATTCCGAGGCCCGGAGTGCCCGGAATCATTTTCCGAAGTTTGGCTCGGGTACGTTCAGTGAACGAACGAGCGGGAATTCCTAACTTTTGATCCGGTGCTCGGAATTGAAATCAGAGGGCACTGATGAACTCGCAGCACCGGTATTCTCTTAAAGAGACCTTTTCGGAAGTTGCGTTTGTTGCGGGTTGAAAGTTAGTTGTTGGGTTTTTAGTTTAAGTTAAATAAAATTTGTGAAGAACAAATTTTATTTTAACTTGATAAATCCTACCAAAGGGGGTTGGAAGTGGGACCCACATCCACTTAACCTCCCTTGGGAGGATTAAGTGTGGTGGGGCCCACACGAAGCTCCCAACCTTTCATCTTCTCCCAACTCCCTTAACCCCTCTTTAATGACTTGAGTTATTTAATTTTGGAGTTAATCTTTTTGAAATTCAAACCTTTGAAATTCTTTTGTTAGGTTTGTAAATAAAATAAGCTCTTATTTTATTTTGTTAGGTTAGAACACTTTGGCCATCTTGAGAGCTTTTGGGAGTTTTTCTTCTTCTTCTTTAACTCTGACGAAGAACACGAAGAACGCTCAACTTGACGAAGAACGCTTAAGTTCCGACGAAGAACGCCGCTCCGCTCTTCTTCGTCTTCCGTGTCAACGAGAGGGAACGCCGCTTCCTCCTCGGATTCCCTTCGTCGACATAAGAATATTTCGCCAACGACGTATCACATCGGACGCATCTCTTCGTCAACGGATTTGACGAACAACGACCGCGACGCCCGACCTCCGCGACGTTGTCTTCCGCGGACGTTGACAAGTCCTCAAACCTATACCCAAGGTAGGGGTTGTTGATTTATTGTTTATTTATTTCGTTCTTGATCGTGGATCTAGCATGTCTATCGTGAGGAAATTGAATATTTTAAGTTGTGTTATTATTTAACGTGAGGGGGGCTGGACCGCATGAACATGGCCGAACCCCCTCCATCGTTCATGTTGTTTTATCTTGCGGGTGGGAGCAAGGTGGCGTGGTGCCGTCGCACCACGCGGATAATTGTATGTTTATCTTGCGCGACGCCGTCGCGCGCGCACCATGGAAGAATCTTCAAGAGCGCGACGCCGCCGCGCCGCATCAAGGGGAATCGAAGGCGCGGCGGAGGGGCGCGGTGCCGTCGCACCGCGCCGGACGACGAACACCGCGGCCGGTTCCGGGCCGCGGCGGTATGAGAAGACCGGCGGCCGGGCCGCCAGCGTCGGAAGCCGAAGAGGGGACCGGATTTTCCGGTCCCGTTGGAGAAAACCGGCCGGCCAGCTGGCCGGCCGAATGGAATTAAACCGGGGGAAATTAATCCCCCGGCCGTCTCTAAAAACCCCCCTCATAAAGAGGGGGGCGGTTTCCATGAAAAGGGGGGGGGGGGCAGCAGCCCCCCCGGTTTGTCTTCAAGCCGGCCCCCACGTGGGGACCGTTTTTTTTTACAAAGGGCGCGACTATGCCGCGCCGCCCCTCTCAATCAAGCGGGGGGCTTTTCCCCCCGTTTCCTGCCAATCAAGCCCCCCACGATGGGGCGGGGGGGCGGTTTTGCAACAGGCGCGACTAAAAAGCCGCGCCGCCTCCAAGAAAGCGGGGGCTTTGCCCCCCGCGTGCCGCCTCCATGCGGCGCCAGGCCGCCGCGCCGCCGGCCGGCCGGCCGGGCCGGGTCGGACCCGGGTCGGGTCGACCCGGTTCGGGCCGACCCATGGGGGGGGGGGGTCGGGCCGGGTCGACCCGGACCCGGACCCCCCCGTTTCGAATCAGATTCGGTCTTTTGGCCATATCTTGAGCCTCGGACCTCCGATTGACGAACCGTCTGCGGAAACGCGATCCTTGGATCGAGACGGTCGTTTCGGTATATCGAACTCAAGGTTTCGGATTACTTTGAGTTCGGCCAGGTTGGTTCGTTCACGAAACCAACCGGGCCTTCGGAGCGGAAACGCTCATATCTTGAGCTACGGACGTCCGATTGACGTGCCGTCAGCTGTGTTGTGTTCCTCTTAGTGAGACGGATCTTTTGGCATACTCCACCCGAGGTTTGGACGCAGGTGGAGTACGGTCGGGTTGGTTTTGCCTTAAAAACCAACTGGGCCCCGGGGACGAAAATGCCAATAACTCTCAGACCGGGCGTCCGATCGACGCGCCGTCTGTTGCGTTGAGTTCCTGTTGACGATACAGAACTTTTGGATACATCAACTCTGAACTTTGTGACAGTTGATGTATCAGCCTCTCGGCTCGTGGAGCGGACCCTCCGAACGAGCTTGCTGTGTGCGGGAACCCTAGTGCTGGCTGCGACTGCTTCTACTGCTACTACTGCTACTATGACTGCGACGACGACAGTACAGAGATCCTGTGTGGATTCGACGACGACGACTATAGCACTCAGCGATCCTACGTGGATCAGTGCTACAGGTCCTGTGTGGGCCCGATCCTGTGTGGGTCCGATCCTGTGTGGGTCCTTGCGCTCAGCGGTCCTGTGTGAACCAGCACCTACAGGTCCTGTGTGGGCCCGATCCTGTGTGGGTCTTTGCGGGGGTTAGTTACCTATCGATCCTTCGTGGGTCCGACGACTTAGATGGATCAGAGATCATCTTTATCGTCCTTGAAGAAGTATACCTGTGTGAGATGAATCCTGTTGCTTTCCTGTGTGGATTGTGTTGTGCAATCCTGTGTGGATTACGTTTTGCTTTCCTGTGTGGAATACATTTACTTTCCTGTGTGGACTGAGTTGTACTTGGGCTCGGAGGTTGGAGCGTATTTGAATTGATGACTTAGGTATATGTATGGGCATATACCTAAGCAGTGTCGGTTGTTACTTCGTGATTGTACCTTTCTTCGTGGTTTATCCTTTGTGGATTTGAGAGACCTTCAGGGGTCTCGGGGTCCCTACTGAGTAGCTTATACTCACCCCTGCACGGGCTTTGCCCGCACTACGTTGTGTTGGTTGCAGACGACGGACAGCGTTGACCTTAGCTGAGGCTTGCAGAGCGGGATGGTACCCGGAGGTGGACCACTGGGCGGGACGTGCTCGGAGCGGACGGCGGGACCCGTGGAGCAGAGGAGCTATCTGTACCCACCCTTCAGGTGGGATTTCCAGTGGACAGCTCGGTGTAGCGGCTTTTACCTTTCAGTTGCTGTTTTTCCCTTTCGAGTTGTACTTTACTTTCAGTTTGAGTTTGTATACTGGCCCATTTACTTTTCCGCACTTTTAGTTGTACTCTGCTTTTGCTTAGTGTTTACTTTCCGCTTGCTTACTCTGTGGTGTTTGTTTACTTTACAAAGGAAATGCCTTCCCTTTTTACCGGAATTTACGTCTTGGTGCTAGTCGCCAGCCCCTGGCCTATGGAAGGCGGGCTTGGGGTAGTCACGGCACGGACCCCGAGGGCGGGTCGTGACAAATTGGTATCAGAGGAGTTCGGTTCTACCGCGAACTCTGATCTTTTCTATGTGAAGCAATAATGTTTAGCGTATTGAGTGTGGTTATCAGTCCAGGGAGTCCAGTGTTGGTGCGGCGGCCGACGTATCCGTACACCAGGATCCTGACTTCTGATTTCTGACTTAATGCACGAAAACGTTGATTGTGTGTGTGTTTCAAAGTTTTCTTTGTGATTACTTATATCAGCTCACCAGGTATACTGTTCTGACCGTGGCGCACCTGTTTCCTTTTCAGGATGGCCCCACGACGGCAGCCAGCTAGGGTTCCGAGAGTCGAGCGTGACGACAACCCACCGAGCGACGAGGCCTCGGTGCAGGGCCCTTTGTCAGCAGTGGCACCGGCGGTAGCTCTTCCCACCGAGCCCCCGATGCTTCCAGCAGCAGCCGCTGACGATGCACGTCGCCTCAGCGCACTGCATGAGTTTCAGCGCCAGCGACCGCCTAGGTTTCGCGGGGAGACGGATCCCCAGGCAGTAGAGGACTGGCTGGAGGCAGTGGTACGAGTGTTTTGGCTAGTGAGGACACCATCAGACCTCATGGTGATCCTCGCTGCGATCCTACTACACGCAGCAGCAGGACGATGGTGGAGCTTGATGCTCCAGGTGCACGATGAGGCATCTCTACTTTGGACGGACTTTGAGGGCCTCTTCCGCTCGGAGTTCGTCCCAGCCACCCTTCGTGCGGTGCGTATCCAGGAGCTTCTTCAGCTGCGGCAGGGCAGCATGACGGTCGCTCAGTACTCGGTGAGATTTACCGATCTCTCGCGCTACTCGACCGACATGGTACGAGACCCATTCTTCCGGGCCCGGACCTTCGAGCAGGGTTTGAGACACGAGATCAGGGCATCGCTGATCTCCCTCAGCATACCGACTCAGACAGGAGTACTGGAGCGGGCCCTTCTGATCGAGAGCTTCCTTGCTGAGTCTACACCAGCACAGCGACCCACCGCAGGGCGGCACGTGGCAGAGTCATCTGCAGCAGGCAGTCGACGGATGACTCAGGGGTCCAGACAGACCAGACCTTCAGGCATACGACCTCAGGACACTGGCTCAGCAGTGCGGGGCACACAGTGCGGAGCCAGTCTTTCGAGAGGCAGACAGTGCTACTCGTGCGGCGGGCAGGGCCACATGGCTCGTGACTGCCCGACCCGCCGTGCCGAGGAGCAGTAGACGGTTGAGGGACCACTGAGGCAGAGGCAGAGGGTCGACCGTGGCGGTCCGCAGAGAGGAGGTGGACGAGGAAGAGGAGCTGGACGAGCAGCCGGTGGTGGGCGACGCTTTGAGGCTCTGCCACCACCACCACCAGGAGGTCCACCCCGACCACAGGGAGCTGGCGGGCAGAGACAGGCACAACTCCAGGCAGTAGAGGCATACGACCACGGCGCACCCGAGATGATTCGAGGTACTATCTGTGTCTATTCCACCCTTTCTGCAGTTCTTATAGACACAGGAGTGAGTCACTCTTTCATAGCTGCTGCCCTTGTTCGGAGCTCGGAGATTCCGACAGAGCCGTTGGCTCGATCCTTACGGTTAGAGACTCCTACGGGAGCAGACTCGACGATTACGCACTGGTGCCGGCAGTGTGAGCTTACTCTAGGAGGCGAGAGCTTCGGCTGGGATCTTCTTGTAGCAGCGTCGAGGCCTTACGACGTCATCTTGGGCATGGATTGGCTATCTACGGTCCATGCACAGATTGACTGTTTTAGGCGCAAGGTGCGATGTGTACGCACCGACGAGAGCAGGTTCACCTTCACCGGCGAGAAGGGAGCCTTAGCAGCACAGGATGGACTTTCGTGGAGGAGAGGACAGCCCATCACTCATTAGTTGGCTAGCCTTATCCTTGGAGCAGTTGACGTGCGGAGTCCTGGTTTTCCTGCAGTGGTGGATCAGTTTGCGGACGTTTTTCCCGACGACGTTCCAGGGCTACCTCCTCGCAGAGAGGTAGACTTTTATATTGATTTGTACCCCGGGACAGCCCCGATATCCACTCCAGCATATCGGATGGCCCCCGCCGAGCTTCGAGAGCTACGGGTACAGTTGGAGGACTTGCAGGGCAAGGGGTTCATCCGACCCAGTGTTTCACCCTGGGCTTCCCCGATATTGTTCTCCAAGAAGGCGGACGGGAGCTTGCGACTTTGTGTTGACTATCGTCGCCTGAACTAGGTGACAGTGATGAAAAAGTATCCGCTACCGAGGATTGAAGACCTCTTTGATCAGCTCAAGGGAGCACGGTGGTTCTCGAAGATAGACCTCAGGTCAGGCTATCATCAGCTCAGAGTCAGAGACGAGGATGTGCAGAAGACGGCTTTCAGATGTCGGTATGGCTACTATGAGTTCTTGGTTATGCCATTCGGTGTAACCAATGCTCCAGCAGTGTTCATGGATCTCATGAACATGATCTTTCAGCCATACCTCGATCGGTTTGTCGTGGTCTTCATCGACGACATTCTGATTTACTCTACGACAGAGGAGGAGCACGCCTATCACTTGCGAGTTGTTCTAGACACACTCCGAGAGCACCAGCTTTATGGTAAGCTCTCGAAGTGCCAGTTCTGGATACGTGAGGTCCACTTCTTGGGACACGTTATCTCTGAGGTGGGAGTTGCAGTGGATCCCGCGAAGATTGAGGCTGTGTTAGCTTGGGAGCCACCCAGGAGCGTGAATGAGGTTCAGAGTTTCTTGGGACTAGCTGGATACTATCGGAGATTCGTGCCAGACTTCTCTAGAGTTGCAGCATCACTCACAGCTTTGACGAAGAAGGAGAAACCCTTCGTATGGACAGACAGATGTCAGCAGAGCTTCCAGGAGCTGAGACAGAGATTGACCTGCGCACCTATCTTGAGGTTGCCTGAAGAGGGAGTAGGGTACATAGTCTACTGCGATGCATCAGGGACCGGACTCAGATGTGTTCTGATGCAGGAGCGGGCAGTGATCGCCTATGGATCACGTCATTTGAGGCCGCATGAGCAGAACTACGCTACCCATGACCTGGAGTTAGCAGCAGTGGTCTTCGCTCTGAAGACATGGCGACACTATCTGATGGGCGAGCACTTTACAGTCTTTTCTGATCATCAGAGTCTCAGGTATATCTTCTCTCAGAAGGACCTGAACCTAAGACATCAGCGATGGCTCGAGTTCCTCCAGGACTATGACTTTGATATAGTCTATACTCCTGGTAAGGGGAACGTAGTAGCCGATGCCCTCAGCAGGAGGACGGGCATTCAGCTACTTGAGGAGGCGACGGAGCAGCTAGCCTCTTTGCAGATATCCTTCGTGGATAGAGATGGAGAAGCCTTCCTCCAGTCTCTCACAGTCACCCCTCCACTACTACAGCGGGTCAGGGAGGCACAGCGTGAGGACGCTGACTGTGAGACACGGCGTGCACAGATATCCTCGGGACAGGCACCTGATGGTTTCTCCCTTGGAGCAGAGCACGACATCCTTTTCCGAGGACGTACCTTGGTACCAGTCGCTTTGCAAGAGGAAGTGCTGAGGGAGTTTCACACTTCTCCTTTGGCGGTGCATCCTGGAGTGGCGAAGATGTACCAGGACCTCAGACGACAGCACTGGTGGCCGGGCATGAAGAAGGCAGTAGCAGAGTTCGTTTCTCAATGCCTCACCTGCCAGCAGGTGAAGGCAGAGCATCAGGTACCAGCAGGCTTGGTACAACCCTTGGAGGTTCCGGAGTGGAAGTGGGACGACATATCTATGGACTTTGTGACTGGACTTCCACGTACTTCCAGAGGTCACGACTCCATCTGGGTGATTGTTGACCGACTCACCAAGTCGGCACACTTCTTACCCATCAGAGAGCAGGGCTCAGTAGAGAGCTTGGGACGTCTCTACGTTCAGGAGATTGTGCGGCTCCACGGCGTGCCATCATCTATCGTCTCCGATCGAGATGCTCGCTTTACTTCCCGGCTTTGGAAGGGGTTACAGGAGGCATTCAGGACGCAGCTACGTCTGAGCACAACCTTTCACCCTCAGACGGATGGTCAGACGGAGAGGACCATTCAGACTCTCGAGGACATGCTCCGCACATGTGTCCTCGACTTTGGTCGTAGCTGGGAGGACCACCTACCCTTGGTGGAGTTTGCGTACAACAACAGCTACCACTCCACTATCGGGATGGCACCGTACGAGGCGTTGTACGGCCGACCTTGTAGATCTCCTTTGTGCTGGACAGACCCCGGAGAGTCAGCACTGGTGGGACCGGAGATGGTCCAGGCCACGACAGAGAAGGTTCAGGTCATCCAGGAGCAGATGAGGACAGCACAGAGCCGGCAGAAGTCATACGCTGACAGGAGGCGGAGGCCACTGGAGTTCGAGGATGGCGACCACGTCTTCTTACGGGTCTCACCTCGACGTGGTATTCGGAGATTTGGCCGAGGCGGCAAGTTATCTCCACACTTCATCGGACCCTTCCAGGTCCTCAACAGGGTTGGCGAGGTGGCTTATCGCCTGGCTCTACCACCTCAGTTGCACCGGGTGCACGACGTCTTCCACGTATCCCAGCTGAGGAGATACGTGCACGACCCGACGCACATCATTGACCATGGGGAGCTTGACATTGACGATGGGGCAACTTTTACGGAGGTCCCGGTGGAGATAGAGGATCGACAGGAGTGGGTCCTGCGTGGGCGATCGATTCCTCTTATGCGCATCAGATGGCAGCACGGGAATCTCCAGGAGAGCACATGGGAGCGGGAGGCTCAGATGCGTGCTCAGTACCCTCATTTGTTTCCCTAGTTTTTGATGTATCTTTACGGGGACGTAAAGCCCTGAGGTGGGAGTAATGTAAAGACCCGTAAAATTCAATGGAAATTTTTTCTTAATTTTCTTTAGAATTTTACAAGAGCGCGGTTTCTGACGGCACCTGATTCCGAGGCCCGGAGTGCCCGGAATCATTTTCCGAAGTTTGGCTCGGGTACGTTCAGTGAAAGAACGAGCGGGAATTCCTAACTTTTGATCCGGTGCTCAGAATTGAAATCCGAGGGCACCGATGAACTCGCAGCACCGGTATTCGCTTAAAGAGACCTTTTTGGAAGTTGCGTTTGTTTCGGGTTGAAAGTTAGTTGTTTGGTATTTAGTTTAAGTTAAATAAAATTTGTGAAGAACAAATTTTATTTTAACTTGATAAATCCCACCAAAGGGGGTTGGAAGTGGGACCCACATCCACTTAACCTCCCTTGGGAGGATTAAGTGTGGTGGGGCCCACACGAAGCTCCCAACCTTTCATCTTCTCCCAACTCCCTTAACCCCTCTTTAATGACTTGAGTTATTTAATTTTGGAGTTAATCTTTTTGAAATTCAAACCTTTGAAATTCTTTTGTTAGGTTTGTAAATAAAATAAGCTCTTATTTTATTTTATTAGGTTAGAACACTTTGGCCATCTTGAGAGATTTTGGGAGTTTTTCTTCTTCTTCTTCAACTATGACGAAGAACACGAAGAACGCTCAACTTGACGAAGAACGCTCAAGTTCCGACGAAGAACGCCGCTCCGCTCTTCTTCGTCTTCCGTGTCAACGAGAGGGAACGCCGCTTCCTCCTCGGATTCCCTTCGTCGACATAAGAAGATTTCGCCAACGACGTATCACATCGGATGCATCTCTTCGTCAACGGATTTGACGAACGACGACCGCGACGCCCGACCTCCGCGACGTTGTCTTCCACGTACGTTGACAAGTCCTCAAACCTATACCCAAGGTAGGGGTTGTTGATTTATTGTTTATTTATTTCGTTCTTGATCGTGGATCTAGCATGTCTATCGTGAGGCAATTGAATATTTTAAGTTGTGTTATTATTTAACGTGATGGGGGACGGACCGCATGAACACGACCGAACCCCCTCCATCGTTCATGTTGTTTTATCTTGCGGGTGGAAGCAAGGTGGCGTGGTGCCATCGCACCACGCGGATAATTGTATGTTTATCTTGCGCGACACCGTCGCGCGCGCGCCATGGAAGAATCTTCAAGAGCGCGACGCCGCCGCGCCGCATCAAGGGGAATCGAAGGCGCGGCGGAGGGGCGCGGTGCCGTCGCACCGCGCCGGACGACGAACACCGCGGCCGGTTCCAGGCCACGGCGGTATGAGAAGACCGGCGGCCGGGCCGCCGGCGTCGGAAGCTGAAGAGGGGACCGGATTTTCCGGTCCCGTTGGAGAAAACCGGCCGGCCAGCTGGCCGACCGGATGGAATTAAACCGGGGGAAATTAATCCCCCGGCCGGCTCTAAAAACCCCCCTCATAAAGAGGGGGGCGGTTTCCATGAAAAGGGGGGGGGGGGGCAGCAGCCCCCCCGGTTTGTCTTCAAGCCGGCCCCCACGTGGGGGCCGTTTTTTTTACAAAGGGCACGGCTATGCCGCGCCGCCCCTCTCAATCAAGCGGGGGGCTTTGCCCCCCGTTTCCTGCCAATCAAGCCCCCCACGATGGGGGGGGGGGTTTGCAACAGGCGCGGCTAAAAAGCCGCGCCGCCTCCAAGAAAGCGGGGGCTTTGCCCCCCGCGTGCCGCCTCTATGCGGCGCCAGGCCGCCGCGCCGCCGACCGGACGGCCGGGCCGGGTCGGACCCGGTTCGGGTCGACCCAGTTCGGGCCGACCCAGGGGGGGTCGGGCCGGGTCGACCCGGACCCGGACCCCCCCCGTTTCGAATCAGATTCGGTCTTTTGGCCATATCTTGAGCCTCGGACCTCCGATTGACGAACCGTCTGCGGAAACACGATCCTTGGATCGAGACGGTCGTTTCGGTATATCGCACTCAAGGTTTCAGATTACTTTGAGTTCGGCCGGGTTGGTTCGTTCACGAAACCAACCGGGCCTTCGGATCGGAAACGCTCATATCTTGAGCTACGGACGTCCGATTGACGTGCCTTCAGCTGTGTTGTGTTCCTCTTAGTGAGACGGATCTTTTGGCATACTCCGCACGATGTTTGGACGCAGGTGGAGTACGGTCGGGTTGGTTTTGCCTTAAAAACCAACCGGGCCCTGGGGACGAAAATGCTAATAACTCTCAGACTGGGCGTCCGATCGACGCGCCGTCTGTTGCGTTGAGTTCCTGTTGACGATACGGAACTTTTGGATACATCAACTCTGAACTTTGTGACAGTTGATGTATCAGCCTCTCGGCTCGTGGAGCGGACCCTCCGAACGAGCTTACTGTGTGCGGGAACCCTAGTGCTGGCTGCGACTGCTTCTACTGCTACTACTGCTACTGTGACTGCGACGACGACAGTACAGAGATCCTGTGTGGATTCGACGACGACGACTACAGCACTCAGCGATCCTACGTGGATCAGTGCTACAGGTCCTGTGTGGGCCCGATCCTGTGTGGGTCCGATCCTGTGTGGGTCCTTGCGCTCAGCGGTCCTGTGTGAACCAGCGCCTACAGGTCCTGTGTGGGCCCGATCCTGTGTGGGTCTTTGCAGGGGTTTGTTACCTATCGATCCTTCGTGGGTCCGACGACTTAGATGGATCAGAGATCATCTTTATCGTCCTTGAAGAAGTATACCTGTGTGAGCTGAATCCTGTTGCTTTCCTGTGTGGATTGTGTTGTGCAATCCTGTGTGGATTACGTTTTGCTTTCCTGTGTGGAATACGTTTACTTTCCTGTGTGGACTGAGTTGTACTTGGGCTCGGAGGTTGGAGCGTATTTGAATTGATGACTTAGGTATATGTATGGGAATATACCTAAGCAGTGTCGGTTGTTACTTCGTGATTGTACCTTTCTTCGTGGTTTATCCTTTGTGGATTTGAGAGACCTTCAGGGGTCTCGGGGTCCCTACTGAGTAGCTTATACTCACCCCTGCACGGTCTTTGCCCGCACTACGTTGTGTTGGTTGCAGACAACGGACAACGTTGACCTTAGCTGAGGCTTGCAGAGCGGGACGATACCCGGAGGTGGACCACTGGGCGGGACGTGCTCGGAGCGGACGACATGACCCGTGGAGCAGAGGAGCTATCTGTACCCACCCTTCAGGTGGGATTTCCAGTGGACAGCTCGATGTAGAGGCTTTTACCTTTCAGTTGCTGTTTTTCCCTTTCGAGTTTTACTTTACTTTCAGTTTGGGTTTGTATACTGGCCCATTTACTTTTCCGCACTTTTAGTTGTACTCTGCTTTTGCTTAGTGTTTACTTTCCGCTTGCTTACTCTGTGGTGTTTGTTTACTTTACAAAGGCAATGCCTTCCCTTTTTACCGGAATTTACGCCTTGGTGCTAGTCGTCAGCCCCTGGCCTATGGAAGGCGGGCTTGGGGTAGTCACGACACGGACCCCGAGGGCGGGTCGTGACAGGGGATGTTATTCCATGTAGTTTAACGTCATACGGTAAGGAAAAAATTCCATTAAGTTTAATGTCTTTCGGTGAGGAATATTCCATGTAGTTTAATTCCATATGATAAGGATGTGAAAATTGATGAAAAATGTGGTAATGTTGTGGCTAGGACCTAGGATAAGGACTTGGGAATCACTACATATCCCATAGGAATAAGAATCAATCCACACATAGTTCTTGGAAGATTTCATGTAGTTTAACGTCATGTGGTAAGGACGAAGGTGAACCGTTGTGAATTGATGGTCCATTCATCTCTGTGCAGTTTAATATCATGAAGTAAGGGTGAAGGTGACCCATCTTGAATTAATGGGGAAATTCATCTCTGGGCATCACTATGTATCTCACGAGGATGAGAATCAAGACATACATAGTTCTAAAAGCTCCGTGTAGTTTAATACCATGTGGTCAGGACATATTCCCATGCAGTTTAACATCATGCAGTAAGGAAGAAGGATCACCCTTAGTGAAAGGACTAAAATTATATGGTTGGGCCTAGAATTAGGGGTCCAAGCATCACTATGTATCTTATACTGATAGGAATCAATCCATACGTAGTTCTTAAAATTTCGTGCAGTTTAACATCATGCAGTAAGGAAAAATATATTCCATGAAATTTAACACCATGCAGTGAGGAAGAAGGAGAAATGATGAGAAGATTATGGAATAGATAAGTTCCATAAAACATTGATCTTGAACCCCAGTGAGGTTTTCTATGCACCAAAACTAGTTGGGAATCAAAGTATGCATAGTTCTTGGAAAATGAGGCACTCTACATAGGTCTAAACCATACATAGAGGTGGGAATTATCCCATATTGATAGTTGTAGCTAGGCCTAGTATTGGAGATCCATAAATCACTACATATCTCATGGGAGTGATAATAAAGCTACACGTATTTCATAAAATTCTGTGTAGTTTAACATCATGCGGTAAGGGAGAAGGTAGGGGAATGAGGTTCTAAATGGGATGTACATGGAACGATAAATCAAACTCGACATGAATGAAAACCAAATAGGTTTACACCATGCCATACATCCCTGAAAGGGGTTCATGCCAAGAGGCTGAAAAGAAGGTAGGTTTTGCGGTACATGTGGTTGGAATTGAGGATTAAATGCCCAGACTTTCCTATGTATCCTGTAAGGGTGGAAATCAAGCCACACATAGTTCGAGAAGCACTATGTAGTTTAAAATCACATGGAATGGACAAATTTGTGTACATTTTAACATCATGAGATAAGGACGTGGGTCACCCGACATGAGTGGAGATGGATATCATGAGTCCATGCAGTTTTATGTCATGTGGTAAGAACATTGGCCATGAAATTTAATGTATTTTGGTAAGGAAATTGGATCGCCCGACATGAAAGGAATACAATCCTATGGATGGGCCCAGAAATAGGGGTCAAGATGTCACTATGCATCCTATGATGATAGGAATAAATCCATACATAGTTCTTGGGATGCTGGTGTGGTAGGAGACCGACACCAATAATGGTGTTCCTCTTGTACAGTTTCATGTCATGTAGAGGACATCGACCATGCAGTTTAACTTCATGCGGTGAGGAATCATTACATACTCTTTACCTCATTGTATTTAGGATGATAATGAGCTCATCCCAAGACTTAATTCCCTATTTTGTATGGGTAAACCCTTACTAGAATTACTAAGGTCGTGTAAGCTATGATCGGTGCGAAAAATAAGGACTGACAAGGGTCCCTTCTAGTATTTAGAGGCATGGAGGATTGGCTATGAGTATTTATATTATGAGGTGGCTCGACCAAGATATAGGATCAATGTGTCCCTACGTATCTCATTGAAAATGAAAATGAAGCTGCATGTAGTTCTAGAGAGACTATGTATTTTAACGTCATGCGGTGAGGACATGCCTTCACAATTTATAATCATGTGCAAGACATTACATGGAGTTTAAAATCATGTGGAAAGGATGATTATGGGACTTACACCATCATGGATGCCTTATTTTTGGCAATTATGCAAAGAATTTCTTGAGAAATCTCTCATTGGTGGGTGGTGTGACATGCTCCCCATCTATGGTGGCCATCGAATATTCTCCATTATGATATAATTTATGTATGTTGTAAGGTACCTCCCACTTGGGTTCCAAATTTGGGGGATTCTTTCCTGCTATCATTGGGGTTCTGAGAGCTAGAACCAGTTCTCCCTGGAGGAATGAATGGAGGCAAACCTTTTTATTTAAGGATCTTTCTATTTCATTCTGGTGGATCTCAAGGTTTTTCAGTGTGTGAAATCTCTTCTTATCTAGCCACTCCAACTCATCTGGCTGTTTTTGTGCCCGTTCATCATCTGAGAGTTGCCAAAAAATGGCTATTCGGAGTAAGGTAAGCTAGAACTCTATGGGTAGCACTACCAAGGTCCTATACACCAATGAGTATGGAATCACTTGTGTAGCAATACACGTGGTGGTATGATAAGACCATAAAACATGGATTAGTTTTTCTATCCAAGACCTATTATCCTTGTTCACCATCTAATGGATTACGTTCGATAAGGTCTTATTGGAGGCCTTTATCTATCCATTTTCTATTGCATGATAGCGAGATGAGTGACTGGATTAAATGTTATACTAATGGTATAACTTCTTCAACTCCGCATCAAATAATTTGGTGCCATTTCCTATCAATATCGTGTGAGGGACTCTGAACCTGGCGATGATATGGTACATTACAAAGTTGATGACATTCTTTATTCTGAATTCCTTGAGGGGTATCTCCCCAACTCATTTGGAGAAGAAGTCGGTGGCAGTAAGGATGTACTTGAACTACTTTGTGGTGTTTAGGGGATATGGTCCCACAACATCCATCCCCAAAATGGAGAATGGCCAGGAGTATTTGGCTGTATGCAGTAATTTTGGGGGTTTATGGATGAAGTTTGCATGAATCTAAAACACATGAAATTTTCTGGCGAGTTCCATGAAATCTTGTGTCATGGACTTCCAGTAATACCCCAACCTTATGATATGGTGGGAGAGCCTAGTTACAGATTGGTGAGAACCGTAGGAGCCTACGTGGAACTCTTCCATGACGGAAAGGATTTCTCCATCTTCTATACACCTGAGGAGAATTCCATTAAAACCACACTTGTATAGTATTTTTTGATCATTTGGGACATCCTTAAAGGTGAAGTTTTCTACCATTTGTCGAATACATTCCTTTCCAACACAATCCATCATAAGAGTTCCATCCCAAAGATAGCTAATTATAGGCTCCATCCACCCAGAGGAGGTCACTAGTTCATCATGGTCATGGGTGGTTCTGACCTGATTGGTCTATTTCATATCACATATGATGATCAATGAGACCATTCTTCAATGTTTTATACATAATCTTTCCTCCTCTAGATCAGGTTTTTCCAAGACGACTGCTGCATTAGCTAGTGTGTTGGCATGAGCATTCTGTGACTAGGGGATATAATGAAATGTGGTCTTAAAGGGGAATTACACCATTAGTTCCCTAACATAGCTATTTAGGGGGGATAATTATTCCATATTGATGGAATATTTACTGTTGATCTACTTTATCACCATTTCTGAATCCCCTTTGATGTTCAGGTAGGCTATGTGCAGTTGTAAAGCTAGTTCCAACGCTGCGATGAGAGCTTGGTATTCAGCCTCATTGTTCGTATAGCCTTTGGACAGTGAGAAAGAGTAAGGAAGTACTGCTTTGTCTGGAGAGACAAATATAACCCCAAGGACAATCAGATTAATCTTTGGTTTTTCCATTATTATACTGGAAGGACTCCGGGAGGCACCATAAAAATATATCTCCCATGTCTGGGGAGTGTCTTGGGCATAAAATACCTCTTTGTCTGGCAGTTTGGTGTCCTCCTGTGTATTTTCTAGACTTGGATGTGCCGCCAAGAAGTTAACAAGAGCTTTCCCTTTTAATAACTTTTGGGAGAGGAACTGGATGTCATACTATTGTAGAATGACCGCCTATCGAGCCTAGTGATCAGTTAATATAGGGCAGAGCGGGTCGATAAGAGAGACCAGGTGGACCTCATTTATATGGATGGGTTTTCTAGACCCGGATCCAATCTGATATTCAGACGCTACTCTTGTTGGAGGATCAAACATAGGAGGGATACTATTTTCATATGGCTAAAGATGATACCCAATAGGAATATTTCCCTTGAGTATCTTCTCATTGAGGTACTAAAGAGCTCGTATTTCACTCTCATATTATAATGATTTCTCTTAAAAATATGGAAACCTAGGTGTGGTTGCTTCTTTCCCTTTATCTTTAGAGATATTCTGCAGAGGAGGTGGAAACTTAATATTTGGTGGTGCCAAATTTTGGATCATTCTTTGATTCTGGGTGCACGCAACCTCATTTAGTTCATCCAAATCACTCTCCTCCTAAGGTATGTCTTCCCCATTGCGACCCTATACATCTGAATCTTTATCCATTTCTTCCATGTTAATAGTGATGATGTTCACAGAGGTATATCAAGCAATGGTAGTTTTTCTATTACTTTCCAAGTGGAAATGTGGTTCTATAAGGCTTTCATTAGGGTAATTATTCAAACCCTTGGCCTTATTGGGATGTTTTGGCTTGCGACCCTGTTGGGGCCTGATTTATTTCATCATACGCTCCTATCCTCTTGGTTTATGAATGGTGAACTTGAGGGAAATTCCGTTCAGGGTTTTTGAATGCGATCCAACCAGCAGAGGTATGACAACCCTATTCTTTATTATATACTTAAACATTATTTATTACATAAAATTCACTTGATTAAACATATAAGATCAAGAGGTATAGTGTCTTTGGGGCTTAGGACCATTACATAACAACTTAAAACATTAAATACAACATCTTTATTGAAAACTTCCTTTACATGACCACTACATTCCCTCGTACTTAGCATTGCATGAGATAACCTGAGGACATGCATAAGAAAAGGGTAAGATATAAAGCTCAGTAAGGGAATAAACATGGAATAACATGTGGAATAAAATACATGTTAGAAAATAATCATATCAATGGAGAAAAAGAGAAACATGAACATAAAGGCATGATAAAGCATGATAATCATAACATGGAGATGTGGCAACAACACTTAACATTGAATTATCATGAGCCAATGCTCATTGCACATGGAGCATGAGTAAACCCTCATTGCACATGAATCATGAGTAAACCCTTATTGTACTTGAATTTTCATGAGTCAACACCCATTTCACATGAGGTATCATGATACTATACTTTACCCAATGCATTGGAGCGCTATTAGGGTGAACCCTTCTTAATCATTTCATTTCATGCATAAGTGTTCCACATAGATCATACAACATGGAATCATTCATCATAATTTATTCCAAGATAAAGGTATCTGGAATACATACATTAATATTTATAATCAATAAGTAAATGTGCATAAAGGTGAATACCGTTGATAGAGAAATGAGCATGGTATTCACAACATAATGATATTGGCTTGGAAAATTGCGGTGCAATTTCGGCAGTGTAATGACGTGACATAAGAATTCATAAAAAAGGTTTATGAGAGAGAGAAGGGTGTCTCATCATATGTACATTAAATTAAGAGTAAGGGGGTAATATAGATACATGTCCCAACATAATTATTGGAATTTATATTCATATCAAAAAATAATTACTTGAATGAAAATGAAGAGAGAAATTCCTTACGGAATTTTAGTATAGTAATGGGTGTACATGGGAGGAATTAATGAGAGACAAAGGGGATATCTAATTATTCAGACATGAATAGGGCAGTATGGGGAGGTGATAAATTATACCCCATCATTTATAATTGAGAATAAAAGGGCATAACAATATAAGAAAACTTGGACATGAATAAGAAAAGTAAGAATCCCTTACTTGGAAGTGTGCTTCCAAAGGCTTGAGAGAGGCTTGAGAGAGGATTCTTGGGAGCTTGGGGTGCATTTTTAGGATTCTAGAGAGATTAGGGAAGAGGTTTTATGAACGTCAAAGGCTTTGAGTGAAGATGAAGTGGGAGCTTGGGTGGGTTTATATAGGAAAGGAGAAGAAATTCTTTATTATTTAGGTTTGGGACACCTCACATTAAACTAATCAAAACCAAAAACCAAACCATGGTTTTTGCCCATGGTTTTTTCCAAAGGGGAGTGTAAAAAAATATTTTATAAGTCCAATGTCCGAGCTTCTTAAAATAATTGGGTTTCTTAGGTGGAGGTGAGACACCCTCTCAAGGAAAACAATTTAAAAATAAAAAATGTTTTATAAGTCATGGAGGGTCCACTAAGGCATCAAAAAATTAATCAAACAAATATAAAATCACATTATTTTAATGAAAAAACATATATTGTCCGAACATATCATTTATAGTATTTTATTACATCACTATTGGGTCATTATGATGTCATAAAACACATTATATATTTAAATGGTATTTAATTTTTACCCAAAAATTTGACTGTCTTAGAAAATTATGAAAAAATTCATTGTTGGATAATTTCAATGTCCTGATTCTGAAAATAATAATAATTTTATCTAAATAATTTTCTAAATATTTGAATTTTCACTTTTAAAATAAAAACCGACATTTATAAAAAAATCACGGGTTTTGACAAAAATAACTTTCAAATATTAATAAAAATTACAATTGCATTCATAAAATTATACGATCATTTGTATTTAATATAAAGTAATTTAATAATAATAATTATATTTTAATAAAATATTATTTAATTAAAAAATCCATTAATTCATAAAAATATATTTCTTAGTTGAATATTAACTAAAAATACTATTTGTGCTTTAAAAACTATTTACAATGTAACAATATTAAAATGAATGTATATTAATTATTATATAAAAAAATGCACAAAATCATAGTGCTAATGTCTTGTTACATAACCCCTTATAACACCCACATAAGACCGAAAAGTAAGGTGTGTGATGGTGATAGACTCTTGGGGTGGCTTAGATAACATTACTCGGGTGGTAATCTCTATCAATTTCCACTTCTCTCGTAGGCGGTTCCGCTCAAGCTTAATATATTCAAGCTCAGATTGGGATTGGCCAAGAGAGTACATGTTAAGGGTCTGGTATGTACTTCCTTAAGTGGGATACATGAAATACATCATGTACTTTCGCCGTGGTAGGTGGAATTGCTAGTCGATAGGCCACAACCCCAACACGATCAAGAATCTCGAAGGGGCCGATGTACCTATGACTTAACTTCCCTTTCCTTCCAAACCTAATGACATTCTTCCATAGGGATATGTGTAGAAATACCATGTCTCCAACTTTAAACTCAAGGTCTTATCGATGGTTATCTGCATAACTCTTCTATCGACTCTGGGATGCCTTGATATACTGCTGAATGGTTTTCACCTTCTCTACCATTTCTTCGACCATTTTTAGTCCTAAAATCTTACGCTCACTGACTTCATCCCAACATGCTAGTGTTCTACACCTTTTCTCATAAAGGGGTTCATATGGTTCCATTTGGATGCTCGAGTGGAAACTGTTATTATAGGAGAATTCAACCATTGGAAGATTTTGGTCCCATCCTCCTTTGAAGTCCATTGAGAAAGCTCTCAACATGTCCTCAAGTGTTTGGATAGTCCGTTCAGATTGGCTATCAGTTTGAGGATGATAGTCCGTACTGAAGTTCAGTTCAGTAACCAGAGCATGTTGAAGACTCTTCCAAAATTTAGTGTTGAATCTTGGATCTCAATAGGACACCATAGATAGTGGTACTCCATGCAGCCTTACCACTTCCATGATATATATCCGTTCTAGTTGTTCCAATGAGAAATCCTCCCGAATTGTAATAAAGTGTGCAGACTTTGTAAGAAAATCCACAAAAACCCAGATTGCATTATTGCCTTTGGATGTCTTCAGAAGTCTGGTGACAAAGTCCATGGTGATGTTCTCTCATTTCCATACTGGTATGGGTAATGGTTGCATCATCCCCTTATACTTCTGTCTCTCAACCTTCACTTACTGATACACCAAAAACTTTGATGTAAATTCAATGATCTCCTTATTCATATTATCCCACCAATAATGATATCAGATATCTCGATACATCTTTGTGTTTCCTAGGTTAATAGAGAAATTTGAACTATGTGCATCATCCAAATGTTCCTTCTTCAGCTTTGAACATGATGGAACACATAGTATTTTCCCAAATCTATCAATTCATTCTTCATTAACATTGAACTCCAAGGATTTACCTCTTCTTATAGCTTCCACTTTCTTCTAAATTCCCACATCATTCTTTTTGAGCATCCTTTATCCTTTCCAAAAGAGACGGTTGGGCAATAATTTGTGAAAGGAATGATGATGTTCACTTCTTTATGATTCCCATGTCCATCTTCATCAAATATAAGAAGATTGGATCCTTCTCAATTCTCATCAGTGATAGAATCGCTGGGTCCTTTCTACTTAGAGCATCTTCCACCTTGTTCTCTTTCCCAGGGTGGTAATGGATTGAGAAATCCTAGTCTTTGATCAGATCTAACCATCTTCATTAGTGAATGTTCAACTCTTTATGTGTGAATATATACTTGAGGATTTTGTGGTCTATATATATTTCACACTTCTCCCCAAAGAGATAATGCCACCAAATTTTTTAAAGAAAATATCACGGAAGCCAACTCCAGATCATGTGTTGGATAATTCCGCTCATGAACTTTCAATTAAATTGAAGCATAGGCAATGAATTTGTCATTTTTCATCAACACACATCCCATACCCTTCTTTAAAGCAACACTGAATACCATAAAAATTTCTCCAGTTGTGGGTAAAGTGAGCACGAGCACAGTGATAAGCATACTTTTTAACTCCTTGAAGCTTTCTTCGCATTCATCACTCCAAGAAAACTTTACTCCCTTCCGAGTTATCTTGGTAAGAGGGTTGGAAAATCCTAATAAATTTCTCACAAATCATAGATAATATCTAGCTAACCCCAGAAAGCTACATATATCTGTTACTGATGTTGGAATTATCTATCCCTCTATTGCAGTTGTCTTTGAGGGATCCAAAGATATCCCATTTCTTGTGTTGATATGGCCAAATAATGAGACCTCCTTTAACAAGAACTCAAAATTTCTGTACTTTTCATATATCTTCTCCTTCCGTAAGGTCTCTAGTACAGTTCTTAGATTCTCCTCATGATCCTCCTTGATTTTGGAGTATATCAGAAAATCATCTATAAATACTAAAACAAATTTTTCAAGGTAATATCTAAAGACTCTATTCATCAAGTCAATGAAGATTGCTGGAGCATTAGTGAGTCCTAAAGGCATTACTATGAATTCATAGTTCCCATATCTTGTATGAAAAGAAGACTTGGGGATATCTTCCTTCTCCAGCCTTACTTGATAATATACCGACCAAAAATCCACCTTGGAGAAGTATTGTGATCCACATAGTTGATCTAACAAGTAATAAATTCATGGGAAAGGATACTTTTTCTTTATCGTGTTTTTGTTAAGCTCACAATAATCGATGCAAAGGCACATTCACCCATATTTTTTCTTGACGAAGAGGACTGGTTCACCCCATGGTGAAGCACTTGGGCATATAAACCCTTTATCTAGATTCTCTTGTAGTTGTTTATTTAACTCTCCAAGCTCTACAACATCCATTATATATGGATTCTTGGATATTGTCAATGCCCCAGGTATAAGATCAATTGATAATTTAATATCTCTTCTAGGAGGAAGACCAACAATTCCTTGGGAAACACTTCAGCAAATTCCCTCACAATAGGCATATCTTCAAAGATGGTTTCCTCCTTAGACTCAATCATCTAAGCCAGATACGCGTGATCATAGTGAAGTAATATCCATGATTGAGATGATGGAGTTAAAGAAGATTCATCTTCCTCATTTCACTTGAATAGAATCGGGGGTTGATTCTCCACATAGAGAGTGATTTCCCTCTCATGGAAATTTATGTTGACTCTATATAAGGAAATCTAATAAATTCCAGGAATTGCATCAAATTACACCAGAGGGAGTATGACGAGGTTCTCCGAGAAGTTAAATCCACAAATTATGATAGGGGAAGAGTTATATTCATGGGATGCAATGATTTACCCATTTTCCATACTCACCGACATCTTCACTTCCATGATTTTTGGTGGTTCTAGGATTGTTCTACTAATCTTTATAGATATAAAAGAATGTGTAGAACCATAATCAAAAAGTATGTTCTCTATTATTAAATGAATAACTAGCATACCTATCACCACTTCGTTGTCGATATTCACTTTAGTAGTAGTGATGGAAGAATCTCTCCCTTGCTGCCTTGGAGGTTGTTGGTTGCCTCCAAAAACCTTTGGCTTAGGAAACTGATTTGAAAATTTCCCCAGTTATTTGAAATTAATGAAATGAACAAAGTGTTGAGGGTCAAGAAGAGTGTTCCTCTATTTTGTCACAACTGCTGGTTTTTCTTGCTAACAGTTAATAGCAAGGTTCCCTTCTCTTCCACACCTAAAGAATTTCCTCGCCCCCATTAAGAAATTTACAAGGTGCTTCTTTCTACACCATTGGTAAGTGGGGTGATGGATCCTCTTATCACTGTTGAATTTATCCATCAGACCGCAGACATTAAATTCCACATTATGGTTCTTATCCTCATTATACCCCTGAGATTATTTGATCTCCATTTCGACCTTGAGGGCACATTAGACAATTTACTCATAGCTATCAAAGTCACAGATCGCCAGCACTTTCCGCAGGCTAGGTTTCAACCCACTAAAGAAGCGGTAAACTTTTCATTCAGGGGTAACAAAAAATCCGGATGCGTATCGTTCAATACTTGTGAAGTTTTCCTCATACGATCTGAAATATTAGTCATCTTTTTTCTTGAGGGCAAGGAAGTACCTTTCCATCTTAAGCTGGAGGGTGCACGGAAAATATTTATCAAAAAACTTCTTCTGAAAATAATTCCATTACAACACCGCGATCTCCTCCTTAGGCTTCGTATTTTTGATAAAAGTCCACCATTGATCTGATTCACCCTCCATACGATAATCATCCAGAAGAACCTTCTCTTGTTCGGAACATTTAAGGATATAGAAGATCTTTTCGATGGAGTTGATCCATTTTTTGGCGATTTAGGGACCAGATGATCCATTAAAAGTAGGAGGCCTTTGTCTCATAAATCTCTCAATAGTGACTTGTTCTTTCTTAGGGGGTGTTGAACGTTCCTCTTGACCCGTGTTTCTATTAAAATATCGTGTTAATTGAGAGAGTACTATGATAAAGTTCGCGATTCCCGCTCCCATTGGATTGGGGATATCATTATAACAATCATCACATTGATCTTCACATCGATTGTTATCCCAAGTCCTCCTATTACCAACCATTGGCTAGAATAAAAGGAATGTTAGGGGTAACACATAAAGGGTAATACAAAGATAAAAAATGGATGACTTATAAATAGCTTTTATTTCCTTAACTTATGAATCTATTGGCTTTATTCTATGTTATCCATGATATACTTTCTAATATATATTCTTAGGGAATTTTTTTAGTCCCTTAATAATGGTTCACACTAATCTTCTGAATTTACTGAAGCATATCTCGCAGGAGTGTCATAACCAAGAGTTCAGCAAGGCCTTTTATCATGCACCGGCTCCCGTTTGAGTCTAGCTCAAAGTAGTGTTTTCGGGTTTTACCCCTAGGATACATTTGTGCCAGAGCTGCCTCTACCTACTCGTATCCAGACAAGAATGTATTTGATTGATAAACCACTTAATCAATACTCACCAAAACTTAAGGATGTTTTTATTATACTTAGTCTTGTCTCTAATGATTTAATAGGGTTTTCTAATCATAATCCCAAAAATAACTAAACCTATCCTCGGATACCAACTATGACAACCACGTTCTTTATTACACACTTAAACATTATTTATTACATAAACATCACTTGATAAAACATAAAATATCAAGATGTATAGTGTATTTGTGGATTATGACCATTATATAACAACTTAAAACATGAAATAAAACATCTTTATTGAAAACTTCCATTACATGACCACTATATTCCCTCATACTTAGAATTTCATGGGATAACCTGAGGACATGCATAAGAAAAGGGTGAGCTATAAAGCCTAGTAAGGGAATAAACATGGAATAAAATGAGGAATACAATACATGTTAGAAAATAAGAATATAAAATAAGAACAAGAGAAACATGAACATAAAGTCATGATAAAGCATGATAATCCTAAAATGGAGATGTGGCAACCACACTTAACATGGAATTAGCATGATCCAAGGCTCATTGCACATGGAGCATGAGTAAACCCTAATTGCACATGAAGCATGAGTAAACCCTCACTGAACTTGAATTATAATGAGTAAACACCAATTTTACATGATTTATCATGATACTATACTTTACCCAATGCATTGGAGTGCTATTAGGGTTCACCCTTCTTAATCATTTTATTTAATGCATAAGTGTGCCACATGGATCATACAACATGGAATCATTCATCATAATTTATTCCATGATAAAGGGATGTAGAAATAATACATTAATATTTATAATCAATAAGTAAATGTGAATAAAGGTGAATAACCTTGATAGATAAATTGGAATGGTATTCACTACACAATGACATTGGCTTGAAAAAATGCAGTGCAATTTCGGCAGCGTAACAACGTGACATAAGGATTCATGAAAAAAGTTTTATGAGAGAGAAAGGGGTGACTCAAAATATGTACATAAAATTAAGAGTAAGGGATCATACATATACATTTCCCAACATAATTATTGGAATTTAGATTCATATCACAAAAGAATTTCTTGAATGTAAATGAAGAGAGAGAAATTCCTTACGGAATTTCAGCATAGTAACGGGTGTATATGGGAGGCATTAATGAGAGAGAAAGGGGATATATCATTATTAAAACATGAATAGGGTAGTATGGGGGAGGTGATAAATCATACCCCATCATTTATAATTGAAAATAAAAGGGCATAACAATATAAGAAAACTTGGACATGAATAAGAAAAGTGAGAATCCCTTACTTGGAAGTGTGATTCCAAAGGCTTGAGAGAGGCTTGAGAGAGGATTATTGGGATCTTGGGGAACCTTGGGAGGATTATAGAGATAATAGGGTATAGTTTTGATGAACTCAAAAGGCTTTGAGTGAAGAGGAAGTGGGAGATTGGGTGGGTTTATATAGGAAAAGAGAATAAATTCCTTATTATTTAGGTTTGGGACACCTCACATTAAACTAATCAAAATCACAAAACATACCATGGTTTTTTCCCATGTTTTTTTCCAAATGGGAGTGGAAAATAATATTTTATAAGGCCAATGTCCGAGATTCTTAAAATAATAGGGTTTCTTATGTGAAGGTGAGTCACACTCTCAAGGAAAACAATTTAAAAAGATAAAATGTTTTATAAGTCATGTAGGGTCCATTAAGGCATCAAAAAATTAATCAAAAAATATAGAATCACATTATTTTAAGTATAAAACATATTTTATCTGAAAATATAATTTATAGTATTTTATTACATCACTATTGGGTCATTATGATGTCATAAAACACATTATATATTTAAACGATATTTAATTTTTACCCAAAAATTTGACTGTCTCACAAAATTTTGAAAAATTCACTATTGGATAATTTCGACTTCCTGATTCCAAAAATAATAGTAATTTTATCTAAATAATTTTCTAAATATTTGAATTTTCACTTTTAAAATAAAATCCGACATTTATAGAAAAATCATGGGTTTTGACAAAAACAGCTCTCAAACCTTAATAAAAATTACAATTGCATTCATAAAATTATACAATAATTTATATTTAATAAAAATTAACTTAATAATAATAATAATAATATTTTAATAAAATATTATTTAATTAAAAAATCCATTAATTCATCAAAATATATTTCTTAGTTGAATATTAACTAAAAATACTATTTGTGCTTTAAAAACTATTTACAAAGTAACAATAATAAAATGAATGTATATTCATTATTATATAATAAATAATGAAAATAATCATGGTGATAAGGTATTGTTACATAACCCCTTATAATACCCGTATAAGACCGAAGATTAAGGTGTGTGATGGTGAAAGACTCTTGGGGTGGCTCTAATAACATTGCTTGGGTGGTAATCTCTATCAACTTCCACTTCTCTCGTAGGCAGTTCCACTTGAGCTTAACGTATTCAAGCTCAGCTTAGGATTGGTTAAGAGGGAAGTCCAAATATACAACCTCCTTTCCGAGCTCTGACAAATGGGCTTTGTATGTGGAAAGTCTACTAGATTCATGAGGCTATCACTTCCTTTGTCTGAGTAAATTGGATTTGTTAAAGACTTATATTTATACTAATCATGTGATCACTATTCAATGACTATATTAGCAATAGTCACAATTCTTAATGGTATTTTAAAATCAAAAAACATAAACCCAATGAAGTTCACATTTTATATAACCATTTTACACAATAAGACATTTAATTAGATCAAGAGGAATTTCCATTAATGAAATTTTGGGTCATTACAAGAGGCTTATATTGCTGTAAGAGGAACTTGTGGGATGTTGACCGTTGATATCTTCCTCCTAACCTAGAGAATAATGATTCCATATATGGTTCTGATGATGATAAAAATTTCCCCAACCCCATGGTATGGGGTTTATATAGGGATATCTTTAGACATGAAGATTTAGATGTCCCCATCCCATTAGGGTTGAGGTGATTTGGAATTTCTACTGATGTCTCCCATCCCTTTCCATGGGATAATGAATTTAGAGATGAATATTGATATATAAATTCTCCCATCTGTATGGGCTGGGTCTTGTCTGGGACTTCTGCAAGAATATCTTTAATTTTATCAGGAAATGATGACCCAAGGGGTGGATGTAGTGGAAAATGTTCTCCTAGTCTAGGGGGATGAGTTCGTTCTTAGATGGATACTATGGAAGCTTCTACTACGGTCTATGTGATGCAGTGCTGCTGTTCTTGCGTGAGAACTTAGTGCAATGGCAGCCCATGATGTGGATCGCTCCTTGTGGGCAGTTGTCCAAGTGATAAAAAATTCAATCTCCGTGTTTAGAATGTCCTTATATTATCTTTAGGGGCCCATTTTTAAGTCTCGTTGGCTATCCTCTCTCCCCTAGTCCCCTAACCTCACTGAAGGTTTTAACATTGTAGGATGCCATGTCTGAGGGGCTCTACTGTTCTAGGGGATCAACTAAGTATAACGCTCCATACTGTCCCCATCCTTAAATTAGGATTCCTAATGTGTCTTCAGAGATCAGATGCTGAAGTGTTATAATTCAATGGCAGAAAGCATGTTGCAAATTTGCACTTTTATTTTCTAGTTTTGGATCTCGGGCCATGGAGATAGCAGCTAGGTCGAGCTAGAAATAGAGTATCCTTATGGTCTGAAGGTGACACTCATATCCTGGATAAGGGAGATGACGATCCTTCAGTCACTGATGAATACCCCACATATTATGACGTAGATAAGGAATGAAATCCTTTTATAGACCATCGGGGATCTCATATATGGAAGTAGAGAGGGGACAAAACATGATGGGGATGTTTTTTCTAACTAACTCTCTCCATATGTAAATTTAGGCACCATATTTGTTATAATTACACACCTCCATTCAGTCAGACCATAGAATATGACTCTAATGGTCACCTACTGATGGGAGTGGAGTGCTTCTGGATGCTGATGGGGAACTATATATAGTTGACCCTAGTATTTTGAGAATCTGTCTACATGAAGGTGTTAGTGTTTAGTTTAGCTATCTATAAGGAGGTTTCCAGACAAAGGGAGGGCTACCATTCCCATGGGATATATTTCTGTGGGGAGGTTTTCCATGGTGGATGTTAGGAGTAGAGTCCCTGTATTCCATCTCTATATTACCATGATGAGGACTATCATGGTAATGAACTTCTCATGCTTTTGCTTTGATAGAAGAGTTGACAGACCCTTATATTTTTGGGAGTGTGTCTCAAACAACCTCAAATACATTGGCATTGAGTAGATTAGAAATATGATTCATGTTCTATGTCATGGTTAGAGTATGTTGACCTGCCTTTTGTGGTTGTGCAGGGATATGGGCTTGCTGTACGATGGTTTCTAAAACTTATATATAACCACCTGGTTCTATAGGGACATGATCCCATTAATGAGGAGATATCATAATATGTTGATAAACTACCTCATTGTCTATAGGTATATGAGCCTATCCTATGGTGTGTACCACTCTCACTTGGTGAGCCTCAGTCAAGATGGGGGAATGGGCCTTATCTTGAGCCTTTGGGATATTCTGCCAGTCTTTATTAGAAGGAGTATGAGCCTACCCTAAGGTGTTTTCCTCTCTCACCGGGTTGTCCCTGGTTGGATCAGGAATAAATTCCTAGTCTGAATATGTATTCCATGAAGAAATATGCATAAAAACCTCCAGAATGGGAAAAGGAATATGAGCCTCCTCTTGTATTGCCTTGTAATGATGCTGGAGTAGTCATTATTTGGTGGGTGATCTGAAAAGTATTCTGAGAATATTATTTGATATAAATATGTGCATATCCCAAGGCTTGTTCCACTCTCACTTGGTTAGCCTCATCCAGAATGGGGACATGGGCCTGATGCTGGGCCTTGATATTATACCACAGGACTTCTTCAATAGGCATGTTCCCCTGTCCTGAGGCATGCGCCACTCTCACCTAGTTAGACCCAGTTGGAACAAGATTATGATCCTTGTCCGATGACTCTCCCTTCATCAGGATATGCAGATAATCCTCCAGGGTGGGAAAAAGAATGTGAGCTTACTCCAGCACAACCACTTGATCATGATGATCAGAGTGTTGAGTCGTCCCAGATATAGAGATCAGAGTATGTTCTAATCCATTGATTTTCAACAGTGATGGAATATGCTGGCGATGTTCTTCAGCTGTTGCTAACAATGTATTGGAATTTTAACAAAGTGTGTGTAGGGATGTAATCCTGCACATTTTATGTCTCCATGACCTATTGAAATATATCTTCTATTTAAGTGGGGATATGTTCCCACTTCTATCCTCCATGTGCCATTGGGATATACCGATGGGATTCACGCATGGGGGTAGGAGTATGAGCATCTCCCATGTTTGCTGTGGGAATATTCCCATAGAATTTTTGTGAGTGAGGAGGGTTACTACTAGATATTCCCTACCAGAGTATACTGGCAGGTGCTGTCAGATAGAGTAGGGGTATTTTCCCTTTCCTAGGTATCCAACGTCTTCTTTTTTCCATTGAGTCTTCCTTGGTAGAGCTCGTTCATGGGTGTCCAAGGTGGATGTCTGTTAGGAGGTACCCTCAATAGGTGGATGATAGGTACAAATATGATGATGCTAGTGATGACAATTAGAAGGTTCCCTCCTTGGTAGTGCCTAAACCATGGGGAATTCAGATCTGGACCCCTGATCCACCTTTATTTGGTACGGAAGGCGGCAGTTATCACGCTCCAGGGATAGGCCCAAAGTGATTGGTCATGGTGATGGGGGTCAATGGTTTAGAGGAAACCTTTGTCGAATGACGTGGACTCACGAGATAATGCGCTTGAAGAATCTCATGAGCAGCTTCTATAGTCAGGATTGTACCATATCAGTGGTACTTTGGAATCATCATGTTTTCTACCTTTTTCCGAAGCCATTTGGCAGGCGATACCATTTTACAACCCATGGGGGTCACAAAGGCATATTGAGTATCATAACGAGTGCTAGAATATGAATACATTCTCTTGGATCGGGAGTCTGAAATCATACAGACAATAAGGAACAAGGCCACCAATCAGTGCCATATCATAGACATCATAATGCTCAATCAGATATTCATGGTCAACACAATTGTCCTGTACTCCCTTTCTGGCCATTCTTCTCATATTTACTTGTTAGCATGAGGATGGACTTATAGAAATATTGATTTATGATGGTATTATTGCTTTGTTTGTATATGGTTTTCAAAGAAAAGTGTCCTAAGAGGTTCATTTCGATCTTATCAGTGTTATTTTCATATAAAGGGAAAGCAACATGGCTTGACTAATTATAACCCAATTGTCTGTTATTAGATTTATTCATGTCAGATTCATCATTTTTGATTGCGTATGGGGACAAACATAATGGTACGATGAATTATAACCGGATCTTTTTGTTATTTCAAAGATTCAAATCAGGTTCACCATTTTTGTTTCATCAGGATTTTGTGATGTGGAATGGATTTTGCTCATTACATTACCATTATCACTTTTCCATGAAACTCCCAATAGTTCCCCCATACGTATCTGGGTACGGACCTACTTTCCAAAGGTCAGTGGTCGTATGGGTTTTTAGGCCCAGTGACTCTTAGGGACTCACATTGGTCAAGAGGATAGGAGGATGGGATCATTACACCCTTTTGGGTGGAAATTTTTTCTACTCCAGGACTCTCTTATAGATTTAAGACATGTTCGTGAATCTCTTCCCAATCTCGATGCAAGACCAGTTACCCTAAAAAAATGGCTATGGGTTAACTCTATTTTATGTGTGACATATTAAGATCTCTTTTTTGAATCCATATATATGTATCTGTGGTTATTCATCATTTTACAGTAATGATATGTTTCTTGTATGATGAAACCATATGACCAAGTTCTTTGTTCCATGCTCCCTTTTATGGAAGTAGTTGATATTCTAAAGATGGGATTGAGCTATTATAAGGCATCCTACATATCCTGGTTATTTCAGGAATCAAAACCCACATAGTTTGGTTGATCCGTGTAGTTTAAAGTCATGCATTAAAGACTAATATGGTGGGTGTCAAAACACCAAATATTTGAGCTCGAGTCTGTAAGATATGTCTTATGTATCCTGGTTATGGTAGGAATTAGAGTCATCGTAGTTCGGTTGATCCATGAAGTTAAACATCATGCAGTAAGGACGAATATGGGGGGTGTCAAAACACAAAATATTTGAGCTCGATTCTGGAAGAGACGTCCTACGTATCCTAGTTATGGTAGGAATCAGAGTAATTGTAGTTCGGTTGATGTTGGGACATACACACTGAAGCTACCCTGGGGAATGGGTATTTGATTCCTAATGAGCTGTTCATTGCATCCCCCTAAGCCCATGTGAGCCATGATCATTGTGTGAAACAAGGGGTAGTTCATGATTAGCCTCATGGTATATGGATATGGGATCTGCATATCAGGGAAGTTCTTAAGGTGTTTGATATGAAGATTGGGCCTTTAAATAGGTATCCTACATAACCCAGTTATGGCGGGAATCAGAGTCATTTTAGTTATCTTAGAGAAGTTGGGCTTACACATTGAGGCTTACCTTATGGAAGATATGGTATGAAGCTTAGACCTTAGGTTTTCTTTCTACGTATCCTGAATATGGTGGGAATCGGAGTCTTCATAGTTAACTTTATCCCTTATCCCACTGATGGGTTAAGGTGAATTGTCACACTTAGAGGCATTATGGACACCCTGGGGTTTTAGGAGTTCTAGGTACTTATAGTAAGGTGGAGGCCCTATCAGTGTAGACATATTATATTATGTTGATGATCAGAGATTATACTCTAGGGTTGACCATGATTAGTGAACTCATATCATGTCGCTGTTCATAGCGTACACTCCGAGGTTGCTCGTTTGGTATCATTTTATTGGTTTGGGCTTACACTCTTGGGATTCCCATTTGGTATCATGTCATTGGTCAGGGATTAATCTCTTGGGTCAAACATTTGGAATACTCATTACCTATCCTTTGGTGGATTAAAGAGAGGTAGTGATGACCATGATGGTCTGTCTGAGGGAATGATGTTAGTAGGATTTCATGAATTCATGATCATATCTCATCAAGGTAACTTCCTTAATATAAGGGGAATGTGTATAAACATTCTTAAACAGAGTCCACATGGTATGATTTCAAGTAGGTCTTCCATGAAAAGTGTCCATGTCATAAGGGCTTTGCGTGACATGTATCAAAAATCTATTAGGAATGTCTTGATTGGATACTTGATATGTTGGGGAACCTATCTGACATAGTGGACATATTCAAGGATGAATTCCTAATCAATTTTCATATTCTATATGTCTTCACATGGGAAAAGAAAATATGTTTGAGATTTTTTGAATGACCGAAGCGGACATGTTCAGGGTCTTGCACAAGACTGACTGACTTGCCTCTGATGTCTTCGCCTGAGTGAAACAGTCATGTCAAAGGTGCTTTGTATGTATAGGTGGACATGTTAGGAGTGCTTAACATGTCTAGGTGGGCATATTAGAGGTGATTCACATGATCAACAGTCTTGTCTCAGGTATCTTCTCCTGATCAAGGTGAACATGTCTGATGTGTTTCATTTGATTAAAAGATGATTTGTATAACCATAACGGGTATTCATGGATGACTTGTTAGGAGGTCATGAAGAGCTATGTTATTGATGCATCACATGTATTTCAATGGCCATAAACACTAATCTCCTCCCTCCTTTTGATCTTCTTTGATTTAATTTATGAAGTTCTAGGATTACACAACTTCTTATGAGTAATGCTTATAAAATTTTCATGATTTTTTGACGATGATTCGCATGACCAATATGGGTCACATAGATAGTGTACAAGAATATCATGGAAATGTCTTTCTTCATGATCTTTGAGAACTACATGGTTTTACGAGCATACCTTGGGAATTTCATGTGGAAATGCTGACATGTATGGAGTCCTGTCCCTGGTCCATCGCATGCCAATATGGACATGTATACAGTCAGTTGTGTGATCATTCTGACATGTCAATGACTCTTTTTCATGATCGAAGTGCGTTGTCTAGTATGTCTTCACATGATCAGGGAAGAAAACTCTAGGGTGCTTCACATGACTTGTATATCTCATCCTTAGATCATCGCATGAACTTGGTGACATGTCGAAGGGTTGTCATGAGACCTACCTAACTTGTCCGAGGCCTTACTTGTGGTTAATACGGTGTTTATATGAGGATTCTGCAAGACCATTGAAGGGTCTTGTGAGTGTTCTTTGGGTCTTGCGCTTGTCCATGTGCTGCGAGTGCATATCCAAATAGATTATGCCTTAAGTTTCACAGGAGGCATATGTTCTCGAGTTCTCATGCTAAAGGCATACACCGTATGGTTTTCATGGAAAGGGTAGTTCCTATGCATGGTATGACATCCTACCTTTTTAATACATAACTTTTGATTACATCTTACATACATAGGATCTTTAAAGTTTAGCGTCTTGGAAATAAGGAACATAATAAATGAAAAAAACATAAAAAATTCTTCTAAACCACTTTTAAAGCTTCATCATAAGTTCATCATAAGTAGAAATACTGCATCTCATAACCTGGAGATATACATTCAAAGGAAAGGGTGAGCAGAAAGCTCAGTAAGGGTAAGCAAGGGAATCAATGTACTTGTGATATCAATAAGAACTTGAATAAAAACATAATAATATGAGCAATGGAAGAATAAGCATATCATAATGAAAAGAACTAGGAACATAACTTGAATACGTGGATACAAAATTTCATTTAGACATTCATGAACATATCACTAAGGTCCATCCCCAAGGTTTCATAAAAATTACCAAGGTTATTCACCAAGGTATCGTGAAACTTGTCATATCTAGAGATTAATTACTTAACCAATGCATTGGAGTGCTATTGGGGAGAACCCTTAATATGTATTTAATTTCATGTGATCCACATATATCATAATCAAACATTTCATAAATAACCCAAATAGAATCAAAGAAATGGGTTTCATGTCAAAATCGTGACGTTTAAAAAGAGCTTAAAAATAAGATCATTATATCATTTATAATCCATAGAAATGGAGTGAGGGTTATATGTATGTCCATTGTATAATAAAATATATCATATTTATATATTTATGAACACACAAATAAATGAAATAGGTCTGGGTATTCACACAAATAAAACAAGAGATTTTTTTTAGAGAAAGATATAGAAATTTTTAGGCGAAATTTCTGCAGCATAACGACTATATAACATGGTTTTAGAAAACATTGGAAAGAGAGGGTACAAGAGTAAACCATTCATAAATAACTTATAATACAGTATAAATATATAACAACATGTAGATAAGAACATGTTATGGAAATTTTAATGACATACCACATGAAAAGGAAACATGAAAGAAAAGAGAAGATGTGATTTCTTTTACGAGAAATTCAGCAGCCTAACAACGTCACATAAAAATTCAGAAAACAAATTGATGAGAGAAGAAAGGGTTTCTTACAATTTGGACATGAAATGGACAGTAATAAGAACTTATAATAATATACCCTCAACATAAAGATATGTAAAATATAAGACACAACATAATGGAAGTCATGACTTAAAAGAGGAGGGTGAAAGAATCCCTTACCTTGAAGAGTAACTTAGAAAGCTTGAAGGTCAAGACCTTGGGAGGATTGAGGGATCCTTGGGAGGACTCATTAGGAGGTAAAGAGACCATAAATTCATTGGGGAGGATTTGTAAATGAAATTAATGAGGGAAAGACTTGGTATTTATAGGATAAGTGAGGGGACAAAGCATTAATTGCCAAGGGACACCTCATCGGTGGTATTGAAAAAACCATGGGCTTGTCCATGGTATATTCCCATGGTATTGGCCACTTGGGAAACATAAAACCTTATCTTAATATTCATAAGTCGACCAGAATTATTCAATAATTATTACATCCTTAATGATGTCATTAAACACCCGAAACTCAAAAACTGTATTTTCACTATTCACCGAAAATTCAACTTTCTCAGAAAATACCAAAATTTAACCTTAACTAAAGATTGATGCTCTGATTTCAAAAATGAACTCCATTTTATGAAAATAATTTCTAAATATTTTTAATTTAATTTTTAAATAAAAACACTATTCATTGAAAATTCAACTGTCTTAGAAAAATCCCAAAATTTAACCATAACCAAATATAGATGCCCTGATTTCAAAAATGAACTCCATTTTATGAAAATAATTTTCGAAATATTTTTAATTTAATTTTTAAATAAAAAACACTATTCACTTGAAAAAACTAATACTTAACCAATAATTTCTTAAACAATTATTTACCTATTTTATTTAATAAAATTACTTAATCAGGGTAGCTAAATTATATTAATACTTTCTTAAGTGAGGTTACTTAATCCGTTTGATCACATTACTAATCATAAGCGTAAAATCAATATTCATAATTTACTATTCATAAAAAATTAAGTTGATCTTATTAGACTCTAAATTTCATACTGAACACAACTGTAGAAGACCATTTTTTGAAAATCATTACACATTTTTAATTATTTAAGGTTTATATAAATATTTAAAAATATCCCTTTTTTCTAAAATTCATCAATAATATGAATACTATATTTATCTGAACATTTAAAAATTCACAAACATCATCATAAGAAGAAATCACAGTTTTTATTTAAATCAAAGGATTACACAAGGCAATTACAGTCTCGTTACATAACTCCTTATAACACCAGCATAGGACCTAAGAGTAAGGTGTGATAGGGTGATAGAATCTTGGGGCGGCTCGACCAACATTTCCCGAGTAGTGATTTCTATCAGCTTGAACTTCTCAAGAAGGTGATTCCATTCCAGATTCACACGATGGAGTTCGTCTTGGGTTTGGTCCAGAGCAAAGCCCAAAGGTGATACCTCCTTCCCTAGTTTCGTCAGATGGGCTTCGATCATCCCAAGACTACTGGATGCGGCCATCAAATCTTCTTTGTATATTAATTAATCAAGATTACTTGTATTTATAGACAATATTCGCAACATTTAGTTTCCAATGGTCATATTGACCAACGGTCATATAACAGTCGAAACCCAACGGTCTTATTTTAATTATACTCATTTTATTAAATGAAATAGTTTTGTTGAGTATAAAATAAAATAACACACAAAGTTAGGAAACAAAATTTATTCAAAATTTCAGGTCGTTACACATGGGCTCCTAAGCATGACTTCAAAGAGGTATCATAGCGACAAGATCCATTCTTATGCACATGGGTTGTATATCGAATCCAAGGTGTGCATGGGGGGATTATGGTTTCATGTCTAGGAGTGCATGGCTCATTGGACATATGTCCTCACAATTTTTCTCTCATGAGAGGGGTATCTGTGGGGATCCTCCAAATCAAGGTGTCCACTTCTAAGGTCGCATAAAGATGTCGGGAGGCATAGGGTCTTCTTGTATAATCATGGATTGGGTCTTGAGATAGACCTTGTAGTCATTCTCCAGGGTCTATATCTTGAAGCCTCTACACGTATGGGTGGGGGGAGTCTTTTCTTTGCATGGAACATGCATTAAACATCCTGAAGCATGATGGTTTGTCTCTCGACAGCCAAACAGGGGTGTCGCATGATTCTTATACATATCACATGATCTCCAATGTATCACGTAAGAGTTCCACAAGCACTCATAAGGGCTATGTCATGGTCTAAAAAGAAGGATGCATGATTGAGGGTATGCTTCGTTCTAAACCTCCTGGGGTTTCACACGACTGGTCCCCATTGAAGTCCCACTACTCTCATGACCTTAGAGGGGTGTTGTGATGGACTCCCTAACCCTTAATGAGTCTGTTTGTTGAGTACACATACACTAGGAAAGAAATACACACGTAACCAAAGGTGGTTGACATGGTCTTGTGTCTGGAGGTGCATGAGGGCATCACTGGTGCGATACACCCATATCAGGGACTATCTGTCTCATCTATCGAAAGCCAGAGATTCCATTTCATGTGATCATGGGTTTGAGAAACCCTAAAGGCTTTACTGTTCATGCAGTTTTCATGTATTCAAAAGAGGGTCCCACAATGGTTTCTTCATCATGCTGAGGGATTGCAGGAGGCATTCGCATGCCATGATAATCATTTTGAATGCAACTTATGATCACTAGAAGACAAGTACGCTCGTGAAATTCATGAGATTAGGGTTTACATATTCACTGGTGTATATATTTGGGAACCAGTATGGGTTCCTTGTGAATTCCAGGACTCACGTTACATGAGGTTACATAGCTCATGCGATCGTGTGATCTAAGGTGAGGTCTTGCAGGAGATCTTGCGAGAATTTGTAGGGGTCCAATATGCGATCACGTGAACATATGAGGATCACACGATGGGTTCTTCTGACAACATCCCATAGAATTTTATCATGGGAGGGACCTATTTTATTACCTGTTGGTGATCCCTGATGGTAGCATCCAATGGGTATGTGTCTCCGGCGCTTCTCTCCATTGCCTCTTGAATTCTGAAGCTCTCTCCCCTCTCCCCCTTGCATGTGTTTTTTGGGAGGTGAGGGGGTTTATATCGATAGCCTGAAGCTAACCCTTTTTATTTTTTTATGGTACAAGGGATTAATTTTTATTTCTTCACTTGTATTTTACTTGTTAATGCTTCATGTGATTTGGGAAGAAAATAAAAAATAAATCGGATTGAAGACATGTGGAGGCGAAAGGGGTTTGTGATCGTAATGTGGCTTGTGAAAACCCATTCATTGTCTTCATCTTGGTCACATGATCAAGGGTGATCATTCCACAACTTTTCTTGTTGTTTAGGGATCATGTAGAAGTCCACTAGGGTTCATGGTGGCTTCAAATGATTGCTTCAGATTCTCAATGAAGTGGCAGAGAGGTGGAAGCAACAAGGAGAGAGTGTCGGGTGTGTGTAGAAACAGGGTGTCTAGTGGTTGAAGAAAAAGGTCATGCGGCATGCAGGCTCATCTATATTCGAATATTTTAATCTATAGGATTGACCAGATGGATAGGATCGACAAAAGATGTGATTGGATGGCACAAATCAAATCAATTTTGAGTCCATGGTACATATGATAAAAGTGGATGGTCAAGATCGACAAGAGGAATGATCAAATGGTCCAGATCAGGTTTCTGACATCCCACATCATACTCCCATGCCACCCACCAATTTTTATATAATCCATTTGATGGATTCCTTCAGTTTGAGCCATCATCAGGGTCAACACCCATACCATTTCAATCACTCTCCACTCAATAGGCCTCAACCCACCTATGTGCCCACACATACCTGTGGGCTTGTATACCTCATGCCCTATACATAGACCCACCCTACTATTCACAGGAGTTATAGTCCCCAACTATTCCTATGGTTGTCTTGGGCTAACTCCCATGAGCTTTTTGGACCTACTCCCACATGTTCCTTGGTTGAATTGGCCCAGCTGGCTGGTGGGATATCCATATTTCTTTGGATAGGGATGATATAGATCCTCTAAGAATAATATTCTTAGTAGAATATTGGGTTCAAGGTATGTCTCTTTAACCCCTAGGTGTTCATGTATGACCACCTCCATTTATTAATCCATCATTTCGAATGGTTCTTAGATCTTCAGTGGCGAAGTGGGAAGTACACAAATACCGGTGCCAACAATCACATTCCCAAACTCAGAGGTAACTCAAAGCATCTACTCTAAAGTATACTATGTTTATTACTTGAATTTATACCTCTCTAGGTTCCATATATTTCATAACCCAAATTTATTGTTTATCCCATGACCATAAGTTACCAAGGCATAAATCGTAGTGTTAAAGTTTTTTCGTTTCCCAAGAAACTACCTCTCATCTCATGGGGATTTAAAGGAAATAATTTTTTTTAGTTCAAGTTCGATCACACATAAGAGAGATTTAATATTACATTCTATATAAAACAATACAATAATCCTAGAACTACTGGAAATTTTAGCTTTACCAATGATTTAAAATTGTTGGGAAAGGCTGGAAAACTATTGGTATAAACCATACCAACGGTTGTCCAAATCGTTGGGTGTTGAGTCTTAGGGATAGACATATCCCAATGGTTCTATGAGAACCATTGGGATATGTCTGAAAAGTTCAGTATATACCAACAGTTTCAATAAACCGTTGGTATAAATGTTTGCCAACAGTTTTAAACCATGGGTAAGAGAAAGAATTATCTCTATTCCAATGGTTTACAGAACTGTTGGTATAGACTTTTACCAATGGTTTTCCACCAACCATCAGTAAATATCAAGTAAAATTATCTATTCCAATGGTTTAAAAACCGTTGGCATATAATTATACCAATGGTTTACATAAAAATGTTGGTATAAGTTCTGATTTTACACATATGTCAACAGTTTTAAACCGTTGGCATATCCTTTTTATACCTGCAGTAACAAGATAGCTTGCTAGCCTCCCCCTGTGTAGGTGCAACAATTCCACCAACAGGCTTGAAAAATTCATACACAATAGAATAACTATATAATACATACACATACAACAAGTAACCTAATACACCATTAACAATTATACCTGCATAATACATATATAATTCTGTCTGAATTCATATAGAATTCATACAACACATAATTAATACATAATTCTGAATACCTCCAATTTTGTATTTAATTACCCAATACACACATGCAGAATTAACACATAATTCATAACTTAATTACATCAAGTATTCAAATACAAAAAGTATACCCATAAAACAAGTATATACATACACCATTAGCACATAATTTATAAGTTAATTAAATATATAAATAATTCAATTCAGAATTCAGGGTGTTGTGGGGCTGTTCAGGGGCTTGTTGTGGCTGTCCAAGGGGGGTAGAAGGTGTCCTGGGGGTGGGGGTGTTCGGAGGGATGGGGATGTCTAGGGGTTGGGGGGGGGGGGGGTTCCTAGTGTGGTGGTGGTGGGGGGGGGGGGGGTGTCCATTGGGGTGTCTAGGGGGTGGGGTGCTGTCTATGGGGAGTGGGTTGGTGTCCAGGGTGTTAGGGGGACTTTCCAGGGGTTGGGGGTGTCCAGGGGGTGGGGGTGTCCAGGTGGTGGGGTGGTGTCCAGGGGGGTGGGGGGTCTAGGGGGTTGGGGGGCTGTCCAAGGGTGTGGGGTGGTGTCTGGTGGGGTGGGGGTGGCTGTCCATGGGGGTGGGGGTGTCTAGGGGGTGGGGGGGGGGGTGTCCAGGTGGTGGGGTGGTGTCTAGGAGGGGTGGGGGCGTTAGGGGGTGTCCAGGGGGTGGGGGGGGGGTATCCAGGGTGGGTGGGGGGGGGGGGGGGCTGTCCATGGGGGTGTCCAGAGGGGTGGGATGGTGTCTAGAAGGTTGGGGGGGGGGGGATTTCTAAAGGGTGGTAGTGTCCAAGGGGGTGGGGCGGGAGTCCAGGGGGTGGGGTGGTTTCCATGGGGGGTGTGGGGTGGTCCAAGGGGTTGGGGGGTGGTCCAAGGGGTTGGGGGGGGGGGGGGCTGTAAAAGGGGGTGGGGTGGTGTCTAGGGGGGTGGGGTGGTGTCTAGGGGGGTGGGGGTGGCTATCCATGGGGGTGGGGGTGTCCAAGGGGGGTGGGTGGGGTGGTGTCTAGGAGGGGTGGGGGGGGGGGGGTTCTAGGGGGTGGGGCTGCTGTCCAGGGGGTTGGGGGGTGTCCATGGGGGTGGGGGTGTCCAAGGTGGTGGTGGTGGTGGGGGGGTGTCTATGGGGGTGTCTAGGGGGTGGGGTGGGGTGGTGTCTAGGGTGGTGGGGTGGTGTCCATAGGGTTGTAGGGGATTTCCTGGGGGTTGGGGTGTCTTGGGGGGTGTGTTGGGGGTGTCCAGTGGGTGGGGTGGTGTCCAAGGGGGGTGGGGGCGGTCTAGGGGTTGGGGGGGGGGGGGTGTCCAAGGGGGTTGGGTGGTGTTCGGGGGGAGGGGGGCTGTCCATGGGGGGGGGGGGGGGGTCCAGGTGGTGGGGTGGTGTCTAGGAAGGGTGGGGACTGTCCAGGGGGTTGGGGGGGGGTGTCCAGGGGTGGGTGGGGGGGGGGGGCTGTCCAGGTTAGTGGGGGTGGGAGGGTGTCCATGGGTGTGTCCATGGGGGGTGGGGTGGGGTGGTGTCCAGGGGGTGGGGTGGTGTCCAGGGGGTGGGGGGATTTAATTGTTTTAATGGAATGAATTGCATATATTTTAAGATCATTGGTATTTTTAAAATGGTTTTGGAATAGTGTTTGTTTCAATAGTATGTGTTTCTTTAGGAAAAAATGAATGCTTTTGGTTTGTATGGTAGGAAGGGGGATTTAGTTATTAGAAAATAGATTACATTTTTATTGTGGGACAAAAATACTATATAATTTTTGAAATGGAACCTTAAAGTGGATATCTCAGGTAGTCATTCTTGTGATCCAGCTATTGTCTTCTTAGTCTTGGTCTCTACACAAACTCTTATGTAAGTGAAATAACCATATTTTTCTTGGATCATTTATTATGAATGAGAGTTTCTAAAATACCATCCACTATTTTTTTTGTGATCAAGGATATCAGGAGGAAATGAAGTAGGTATCTATGATTAATGATATCTTCAAGTTTTTTGAAACCCTATAATCCACATGGTTGAGGGGCTGTCCAGGGGGTGGGGGGTTGTCCACGGGGGTGGCGGGGCTATCCAGGGGGTGGGCGGGGCTGTCCACGAGGGTGGGTGGGGGGGGGGGGCTGTCCAGGGGGTAGGGGGTGTCCATGGGTGGGTGGGGGGGGGGGGGGTGTCTAGCGGGTACAAGGTGTCCAGAAGGTGGGTGGGATTTCCACGAGGGTGGAATGGATGTTTAGGGGGTACGAGGTGACCAAGGGGGTGGGCGGGCTATCCACGGGGGTGGGCGGGGTGTCCACATGGGTGGGGGGTGGGGGGGGGGGGGTCCCGGGGAACAGGGTGTTCAGGGGGTGGGAGAGGCTATCTAGGGGGTACAGGGTGTCCAAGGGGGTGGGCGGGCTATCCACGGGGGTGGGAGGGTTGTCCACGAGGGTGGGTGGGCTGTCCACGGGGGTGGGTGGGCTATCCAGGGGGTAGGGGTTGTCCAGGGGGTGGGGGGATGTCCATGGGGGGTGGTGGGGCTATCTAGGGGGTAGGGGGTGTCCAAGGGGGTGGGTGGGGCTGTCCACGAAGGTGGGTGGGTGGGGGGGGGGCTGTCCAGGGGGTACAAGGTGTATAGGGTGTGGGAGGGGGCTGTCCAGGGGGTATGAGGGGGGGGGGGGGCTTTCCACGGGGGTGGGGGGATATCCATAGGGGGGGGGGGCTATCCACGGGGGTGGGGGGGGGGGGGTGTCCACAGGGGTGGTCGGGCTGTCAAGGGGGTAGGGGGTGTTCAGGGGGGTGGGAGGGCTGTCTATGGGGGTGGGCGGGCTGTCCGCGGGGGTGGGGGGGGGGGTTTCCTTGGGGTATGGGTTGTCCTGGGGGGTGGGTGGGCTGTCCATGAGTGGTGGGGGGCTATCCACAAGGGTAGGGGATGTCCACAGGGGTGGGTGGGGGTGGAGGGGGTGGGGGGTGGCTACCCACTGGGGTGGTGAGGCTATTGAGGGGGGTGTTCAGAGGGGTGGGTGAGCTATCCATGGGGGTGGGTGGGCTGTCCACGGGGGTGGGGTGGGGGGTTGTCCAGGGGGGTACATGGTGTCCAGGGGGGTGGTTGGGCTATCCATGAGGGTGGCAGGGCTGTCTAGGGGGTATATACATGGTGTCCAAGGGGGTGGGCATGCTATCCATGGGTGTGGGGGGGGGGGTGTCCAGGGTGGGCGGGGCTATCCAGGGGGATACATGGTGTCCATGGGGGGAGGGGATATCCATGGGGTTGGGTGGGCTGTCCAGGGGGTGGGGGGGAAATCCACATGGGTGGGAGGGCGGTCTATGGGGGTGGGGGGGGGGGGGGGCTGTCCACAGGGGATGGATATCCACGGGGGTGGGCGGGCGGTCCACGGGGGTGGGGGGGATTTCCATAGGGGATGGCTATCCACGGGTGTGGGGGGCTATCCATATGGGGAGGGGTTGTCCAGGGGGTTGGGAGGGTTGTCCACGAGGGTGGAAGGGCTGTCTAGGGGGGTATGGGGTGTCCAGGGGGTGGGTGGGCTGTCCATGAGGGTGGGGGGATGTCTAGGGGATGGTGAATCAGTCACAACAAATCATTAAGTCACGTTTTATTATTTATAGATAAAAAATAAATATAATGTGACCTACCTAATCACACATATATTTAGACACAACAAATCAATAAACATCAAAGGTCAGTAATATCAATAAAAAATATAACGAATCAATCTATCCCTCATCACCATCACTATCATCACCATCATCATCAGCCTCACCCTCATAATCATCATCTTCCTCATCATCGTATCTACCCACCTCAACGCCCTACTCCTCGCCCTCACACTCAGCCTCAACATCCTCATCAACCTCCTCCTCCGCCTCCGCCTCCTCCTCACCCTCCTCCTCCACCCCGACCTCCTCCTCGCCCTCCTCTTCCTCCACCTTGGCCTCCTCCTTTCCATCATCTCGACCACCACTAGAAATTCCACCTGGTGCACCATATATAGAACACATCGATGACATATATTCATCACAAGTTGTGCTGGCCTATGGTGGAAGTGTTGGACGTAAAACATCCATCAGTTTCATGAATGCAGTGTTTGCCCTAGAAAACTGTTCTGCCATCTCTACGACCCTTTATTCATCCTATTATGCCTGTTCCTTAACCTACTAGAACTCAGTGTCACTACAACTCATACCTGGGGAGGGCCAATACCTCATCATAACTATACTCTTCCTAGGTCAGCAGTGTACTCTACCAGGGTGTTCATCTCCCAACACCTAATGTAAGTGATCGTTTGGCCCAAAATTGTCAGGTTATTGGGAATCAAGGGCCTCTAAAGTATCCTGTTAAAAATATAAATAGATTATTAAGTTACAAAATAGAGATTAAAATTTTAAATCTACAAAATAAAACTTAAAATCTACTGCTAAGTCGGTTCATTAACCGCACTTCCATATTTCTTCCTTCTACTCAAGCAAAACAGTTTTTCTCGAGGAACACGTCCTTCTATATTCAATTTATGTCTCTACAATGAAATTGAATGTAGGAAAACATAATTAAAAATAGGATACCAATAATTAATTTCATAACTAAAATTATTTAACAACTTTAGCAATCGAATAAATTTTGGAGGAAGCAATAGAAAGTGAAATTCATAAAGAAAAATTATAAACTGTCATACCTGGTGCCTCTCATGATCTGGCATCATAGTACGTCCCAATGTGCAGACATATTTTTTAGCATAACTATTTTTTTATTTATTCCAAATGAATCCTAAATAAAATTCAATAATTATTATTAATGAAAAACATAAAAATTTTCATTTAAATACCTCTAATGTGATTAATACCTTAAATTGGATAGTCATCTAATGAGTAATCATCTGTCAAAACTATTTTAATGGACAATAATCCATAAAAGGGACTGCCTCTAACTCTATTCCCACTATAGCACACCATCCAATGTTCAACTCGTGCTTGTAATCTCTCCAAAGATTGCCTAAATCTTTTAGACATGTTGGTAGTGCACCCTCACCATCAGGAAATTAAACCATAGATAACACCAAAATATTACCTGAATAGCCCAAAGGCCTTATTTTTTATTTATTATGGATAATCCCCCTTTTTAAGGGATGAATGGGAACCCATACATGACCCGTAGGCCCAAGGCACAAGGCCCGACATGACCCGAAGGCCTAGAGGCATACCATTCCCATTACATGACTCGTAAACCCAACCCACTAGAACTGCCCCTCCCCAGATTCTACATCATTGATTTCCTATCTCCCCACCTTGAATTAATGATTGGCTAGTATTTCCCCATACAAAGATGGACGTTGCCTGGTCCCGATGGCGGTTGCTATACCCTCTCATTCTTCCAATCCGGTTAGCTCTACATCTGGTGACTGCTACTCTTGTTGATCTCATCCTCTTCTGGGGCCTACTCTTTGTGAACTGGGACACTCCATAGTCTCTTTTGGCCCAAAGGCCCTGAGGCCTGAATGTCTTTCATGACCCGAAGGCCCTTGAGACCCGTAGGCCCAAACCGGTGGCCCGAAGGCCCAAATCGGGTGAATAGTTCCAGCTGCTACAGTACCAAATAGTACCTACTACAGTACTACTATATTAACTGCTATAGTTCTTCTACAGTACTGCTATAGTACCTGGAAATTCACCTCCACCCAGTTTTGAACCTAGGCCTCTTGGATGCCAAGCAGGAGCCCTTACCACCTGAGTACGAGCTTGTTGAATGACACCAAAATATTAATTCATATAAATACAAAAAATAATATATTTCATTAAATACAAAAGATTTTTTTACCCATATCTCTACCTAAGCTTTATCCTTGACTTCATTTGGATGATGTCTCCATGAGAGTGAGCTGACAGGAATGATGTCAGATTATTTGGGAAGCGTCGCTAAAAAACTCCGACATTGCTGCCCTGATTTTTCAATCATTTGACTATCTTCATTGTAGTTAACCAACAACTGTGTGCGGTGGTTCCACACCACACGCATTCGTGTATTCCCCCACCCCACCTCCTATTATTAGATGTATCTGTTATGAAAGAAAAACAAATATTTTACCAATACATGTTATAATGAAAATAAATAATGGTGTAAAAATTTGTTAGGGTTGTATAAGTATACCTACAGTAGTCTGATCAATGGGTGTCGCTGGATCCACAAAAATTGAAGGAACACCCTATACAGATGGAGTGGGTCCCAATGTATGCTCCGTAGGGACATAATCTAGAGGAGCATGAGTTGAAGAAGATGGAATATAAATGCCCAGAGAGAAGGAAGCATAAGTAAAAGAAGATGGAAAAGATGATTGGACGAATGCTGGATGGGGAGTGAGAATCATCATCAGATATGATACAGACGGGTGAGGAGGATCAAATTTAAAGGGTGGTGAAAACATGGGAGGACTAAATATCCCGTGTGTCCCTAACAGCACACCGGGATCAGAATGTGGGATGGATGGTATGTCAGTGGGAGGGGAAGGGTCAAATCGGGTACACCGACCAGATTGTCTGGCTCTCATACCCCCCTCATATGAACACCCTGAGTACTGGGACCACTACTAGGCTTCTCATAAAATAACTGTCAGCTAATAGATGGATCCTAAAAAAATGTTTAAAAATAATTAATCACATGACATTATATATTATTTAAATATATATATTTGAAATAAAATACTCACTGCAGGAACTAGTGGTGGAATGCCCAGCTCAGTCATACGATGATTGTTTTCTATAATATATTTTCATCACCTCTATTCAATTTGTTTCATTTACTACATTTGAAAACAAATTTATAAGTAAATAGAAAATGATAACTAATGTGTAACCCAAAAAACAAAATAAATTAGAGGGAATAGGGGGATTCATGGATAATTTAACTATCCATTGTTTTAGGTGATTTTGAACAGATATATAATGAAGTCAATAAATCGTATAATATGTAATAAAGAAATTTAATTTTTAGTAGGATGGTTATTTACTAAGTGTCATTAGTCTATTAAAATAATGGAACATTGATTCTACTAGATTCATAAGGGGTAAAACAGTTGTCAAAATTAAGGAAAAATTTATTTTCTTTAGCCCAGGTAGATGATGCAGGTTTCAATACATGTTTTGCAGAAGAATACAAACCATCATGTTCATTACCTGGTAAAATGTTAAAGAGAGGTATTATAGTTATATAAATTTTATAAAAATCATTGTTGAAGAATTCAAAATGTTCACCAAGTTAGAAATGTTGGTTTCGTAGGTTTGAATATAGTTCAATTACAAATTAGAAAATGAAATTCAAATAAAATTGCAACCAATAAACATAAAAAATTAACATAATGATCAATCCAAATACAACATATTTGTAATCAATATTAAATAAATTTTAATAGTACCAACTTTAACAGCCCAGGTTGAGGTAAAACAAAATAATTGAGAACATGAATGGATGATTTTATATATTTCCCACCACAACTTCAGGTTCACAGTCAACTATGAAAATTGAGCTGCTGGAGTCATAAAAGGTAATAAATGGATCGTTTATAATGGAAGTAGGGATGGTGTCAATTCCATCATCACCATAATCAGAAATATTTCTTGGAATTACTTCAATAATGACACCAAATTCAGGTCGAAGATGGTCTTTGACAAAAAAAACTTTTTTTCCATTGATGCCAATACATATGGTTCATCGGTAGCAAGAGTGAGAGTCATATAAATTACTCAAAAATACACAATCATTAATAAATGAGCCCTGCCTCATCATCAAATCAAACCACTGGCATTTCAACATCATGACTCTTCCATAAGAATAATAATCGAATATTATTATTTTTTCAATGACTCCATAATAACCTACATTTTCAAATCATGGTCTACTATATGATGCACTAGCATAATATTCTGGTGTGGAAGTAACCATAACACCATCATGTTGTGTCATCATGTTCTTTTCTCATTTAGTGATAATAAATCTGTACCCATTGATAACAATTGATTTATAGTCAAGAACCACGATATTAGGACCAAAATCAAAAGCTCTTATTTCATCAGAGAAAAAGTCAGTAGACAAACTCAATACCTAAAATATAAATCAATATTAAACTTAATTAATTATTGTTTTAATTATTTTAAATAGTAAAACTATTACCTTCAATTTTAACCAAGCAGAAAACTCTTTACAATTCAAAGTCTCCATCCTTCTTAAAGATAAATAACGATGCTTTCTATTTATCATCGCTTTATGTTACCTGTAGATAAAAATATGAATAGTTTAACATATATATATATATATATATATATATATATAAGGCATACATATTCAATTCACTTACAAGATGTAGTCATCGAACAATTCACAATTGAACAAAACTATGCGATGTGCCATCTCCCTCTCTTCAAGGCTTAATGTTGTCGATGTATATGATCCAGGAATTCCTCTTGTTCGAGGAAGTGATGGAATAATGGGTTCAATTTTCTCATAATGTTCTTATTTGTTTCTCATTGGTCTGTTCATTCTTGTAGTAATATCAGACAAATACATAGAGCAGAAATCCATACATTCTTGATCCAAGTAACCATTCAAGATAGAACCTTCAGGATGATTCTTGTTACAGACATAAGAATTTAATTTGTACATATTTATTTCAGTTGGATACATTCAATGAAATTAAATAGGTCCTCTGAGAAGTATTTCAATTGGAATATAGACAATCAGATGCAACATGCATGTGAAAAATTATGGAGGAAATATTTTCTCTAACTCACACAAAATTAATGGGGCATCTGCCAACATTTTTTACAAGAAATACTTGGACAACTTCTTATCATAAATATCTCTAAAAAAATGGCACAAAAAAATAACAGTCACCCTTACATTTTTGGAGAAAAGATGAAGAATTGATATTGGAATTAACTCATACAGAAGGATGTGATAATCATGAGTCTTCAAAGATTTTAGCTTCAACTCTATTCTATTGACCTATTTAGATATGTTTCTTGAATAGCTATCAGGAACTTTAATAGTCTCTAGTTCTTTTAGAAATTGATTTTTTTCTGTAGGTGTCATCACATAAGAAGCACATGAAACTTTCCATTTATTTTCACTGATACACATATGATGCAATTATGGTATGATGCCCCAATCCACCAAGTCATGCCGAGACTATAAATCATCTTTTGTCTTTCCCTTAAAATTTATAATAATCGAAAGAAACATTTCATATATATTTTTTTCAATGTGCATTACATCTAATCAATTACGTAAAAAATTGGTTGACTAATAAGGCAAATCAAAGAAGATAATTCTCTTCTTCCAATTGTAACAGGTTTCAGTGGAAACATTCTTTCTATTTCCATATTTCATTTGATCATCTCCAAATGAAAAACTGAAATCTTTCTATTCATTAAGCACATCATTTATATACATACGCTGAGGTGGATCATCGTTCTCCATGGTGTTTTTAAATCTTTGATGATTATTTCTATGTGGATGGTCTATTTGAAAGAATCTTCGATGTCCCATAAAACTAAAACTACAATGATGTTTCAGTCTTCTGGATTGTGCATTCTTCATATAAATAGGACATGATTGTTTTCCATTCATGATCCATCTAGACATCATTTCATAAGTAGTAAAATCATTGATCGTCCACATAAGCACATCACGCATATGAAATATGTCTTTCGAACATGCCTCGTATGTGCGCACACCCACATCCCAAAGGAGTTTCAACTCTTTTATTAATGGTTTCATGTATACATCTATATCATTACTGAGATCAGAAGATCCAAATATGAGTATACTCATGAAAGTGAAAAGTTTTTTCATATACAACCATGGGAGAAGATTATAAATGTGTATAAAAACCATCCATGTGCTGTGTGACGTAAGCATCTACCCAAATAGATTAAGACCATCACATGAAAGACCCAACCTCACATTATGCACATCAGCTGCAAAATCAGGATATCGAGTATCAAATATTTTCTATGAAAATCCATATGTAGGGTGAACCAACTCATCATTAATCTTCTTTCTCTTAGTATCATGCCATCACATTTTTATTGATATTTCATCAGACATAAAAATATTATAGAGTATGTGGATCAATGGAAAGTGCCACATTACTTTCTGTGGCACACAGAATGGTGTTCATTAGCTTTTGACTTCCAGCAGGATGTTCCAAATTTTATACAATCATTTCGTTCAACAGTTTCCTCCTAGAACAAATAGAAATATTTTGGGGAAGCATGATTTTTTTTCTTGAAAATCCAAGTTCCCCAACTAAATTCCCCACCATATAGTGGTTTGAGGGAATATCTACATCATCTGAAAGTAAGTCCTTCAATAAGGTAAGAATATAATCAATGATAGTATTATAAATCCCATATATATTTTTACCATGAAATAATCGGATTAAAAATTCAAGCCTTTTCATTTTACCACATTTTTGATATACTAGAGTCATGGCAGCATGATTCAATTTTTTCACTCTGAAAAAATAATCATTTTCATTAGAAGAATCATGTCTTCTCATATTTAAATCTTCTTGGGTTGTAATCCTTTCTTTTTCATGATGAAGAATAAATGGAAACTGGTCATATAACAAATTATCCAATCCATTCCTCTCATTTGGATCATTAGCAATTTGAGATTTCATTTTATCCCCATTGTGATACCAGACAGAGTAGTTTTATTGAAAACCATTTTTGGTTATGTGGTAGCTTACTTATTCATGGATCAACCAAGTTATTACAACACAATTGTAACAAGGGCAGTGTATGTGACCACTATCTGAAGCATTGTGAAATGAAAAATCTAAAAATATCTCTAAATTGTTTTGAAAATTTCTTGAGATCCGATAGGTTTCATACATCCAACTTCTATCCATTCTATAAAAAAATTGTTATAAGTCATTTCGTCAAAAGTAATTCAATAAGATTGAAGTTTCATCAAAAATATATTTAAGAAAACAAGAATTGTTCACTCTATATTAAACCATTACTGAAACACTACTCTATATGTGAATCATAATATAAAAAACAACAAAATAATATATTTATAGAAAAATATCTTTGAAGAACTATAAATGAGTGTACAAGATCATGTACGCTTATGGAGGAGAATTATTCCGGAGTTGAGTAAATTTTAGATCAAAAAAATTTAATATTTTAGTAGATTATTTGAGTGATCACATACACTTCCCAAGGGGGTGGGGGTGTCTTGCGGGTGGGTGAGCTGTCCATAGGGGGGGTGGGGTGGGGAGGGGGGTGTCCGGGGGGGGGGGGGGGAGTGATCCAAGGGGTTGGGGGGATGTCTATGGGTGTAGGGGTGTCTAGGGGGGTGGGATGGCTGTCCACGGGGGTGGAAGGGTTATCTAGGGGGTACGGGGTGTCCAGGGTGTGGGCGGGCTATCCACGGGGGTGGTGGGGCTGTCCAGGGGGTAGGGGGTGCCCAAGGGGGTGAGTGGGCTATACACATGGGTGGGGGGGGGGGCTGTCCAGGGGGGGTACAAGGTGTCTAGGGGGTGGGGGTGTATAGGGGGCTGAGGGGGGGGGGGGTGTCCGGGGGGTGGGGTGGGGTGGGGTGTCCAGGGGGGTGGGTGGGATGCCCATGAGGTTGGGGGGATATCCAAGGGGTAGGGGGTGTCCAGGGGGTGGGAGATCTATCCACGAGGGTGGTAGGGCTATCCAGGGGTACGAGGTATCCAGGGGGTGGGCGGGCTGTCCACGGGGGTGGCGGGGCTGTCCAGGTGGAGGGGGTGTCCAGGGGGTGGGAGGGCTGTCCAAGGGGGTAGTGGGTGTCCATGGGGGGATGTGGGGGCTGTCCATGGGGGTGGGGGTGGGGGAGGGGGGGGGGGGGGGGTCCAGGGGGTGGGGGTCTAGGGGGAGTGGGGGGGGGGGGGGGTGTCTAGGGGGTCGGGGGGATGTCCAGGGGGTTGGGGGTGTTCGGGGGGTATCTAGGGGGTGGGGGTGTCCAGGGGGGTGGGTGGGCTATCAACAGGGGTGGGGCCTGTCCGGGGGGTACGGGCTGTCCACAGGGGTGGGGGGCTGTCCACGGGGGTGTGACTGAGAGCTATGATATTTATTTGGGTTGTGATTCATGTTATAAAAAAACGATGGGTGTTAAGGATTATAGTAGTATTTTTTTAGTTAAAATCCAATTTGGTAGGATTGGTGACTTGATACTACGATGGTATCAAGTTTGAAATTAGGGAAATGTTGGGGCATTGGATTATGGTGGAATGAATACGGGTTAGTGAATATCTATAGGTAGTTATTAGGAATGATATGATGTATGGTAATGAGTTTTTAAGGATTTTAATCATCATGTTATGATGATTAAGGTTGTTTTCCTGTATCAAGTTGTATGGATTCCTCGATATTTTTTTCGTCATAACATGAATTAAATTTGGGATGTTATTAGAAGGTGAAGTATAGATCAAATACCTATTCATTTAATATATGGATAGGTATGATTATGAATGTGGGACGTGCATATGGTAGTAGGTCCCTGGTCTAGGTGGATATATATGGAGATTTTCCTCCACTGGTCTCTATATGAAAGGATTCTAAAAGGCTCCTACCACCTTCCAAGGATATATTCTTTCGAGAAAAATGTGTTGTGGGAGAATGAATTCATCCTATATAGTTGATGTCACTTTTAGATCATGTGATGACTTACTCATCAATATGACTAGAAAAAAACCAAAACCAAAGAGACCTCATACCTATCCAAATCTTTAGAAGTGATGAATTCCCAGTGCTTATTGGAAAACTATGGAAGTGATGACTTCCCACCTGCACAACCCCCCTCCCCACCTCAACCCCAGAAGACTCCCCCAGTAGAGCCTCCTCCCAACCACCTACTGCACAACCCCCCCACCTGCACCCCCCAATTGCACATCCCCCTCTACAGCCCCTCCCATCCACCCACTACACAACCCCCACCAGCACCCCCCACTTGCACAGCCCCCGCTCCCCCCACCCCCACCTGCATAGACCCCCACCCCACCTGCACCCCTCACCTCACCCCCAACAGACTCCCACCAGCCTAGCCCACCCCCAACCTGCACACTCTCCTCCCCCACCCCAACCTGCATAGCCCACCCCCTCACCCGCACCTGTACAACCCCCCACCCCACGCCCAACAGACTCCCCCCACTACACACCCCCACCTGCACATCCCCCTTTACCCACTGCACATCCCCCCACCTGAACACCCCCACCTGCACACCCCCTCCCCCACCCACTGCACCCCCACCACCTTCACCCCCCACTTCAAATAAAGTTTATTCACATAACCATGACAGTTTAAATGTAGAACAAAAAAGACCACAAGTTTAGGCCAAATCAAAACAGAAAACAATAAAAAGATGAAAAATATTAAACCTAAGGTATGAATTATAGATTTTAAGTGTAGAACAACATAATTTTTGGATTGAATATGGATCTGGTGGAATAATTTTCCCACCCAAAGAGCTATTAGGTCTTGGATTTCGGCCTACAATCGCACGGATGGGGGATTGGGTATGCTGGAAATTTAGGGGAAAACTTTCCCAACGTTTTTTTAAAATTGTTGGGAACGCCTTCCTAAAACTAACATATCCCAACATTTTTATCAAACCATTTAGTAAAATTCATCTAAAACTCATATATTCCAAAGGTTTGATAAAACCGTTGGGTAAAATTCATCTAAAAATTTCTATCCCAACAGTTTAGTGAAACCATTGGGTAAGGACCCCCATTCCAATGGTTTATGAAAACTGTTGGAAAACTCTTGTTGGTATATTATCCATTTATAGTAGTGTAGTGATATTTTTAGTGACTAACAACCCCATTCAATGTTATTACCTTTAATAAAATCTTTACCACCATCACCTATACTAATCTAAGAACTATTAGACATCAAACACCAATACGAGGCCCTACTCCATCAACAACCATACAAATTAATTTTAAGACAATTAAAATTAATTTACACATTTAATCTATATTATACTGACAACTAGTTCCTTTAGAACAATAAAATAATTACCCACCAGTAGATCTTCTATGACTTAATCATTGGGAAAAGGGGTTCACAACCCTGATATCCAATCATACCTTTAATACATAAAAGTCACAATTTGTCATTCCAAATCATCCATTAACTTTACCCCAATTGATAGAAAATCCCTTAATAATTCAAATCAGTGACATAACTCAATGAAAACATAAGAAAACTATTGAATTAATCTTCTTGGGATCCCTTTAGACTAGGTAAAATGCAATCCCCATCATCAAAGATGATTCCACTATGATCTATTGAAACTGACATCATGCCCTAACCCAAATTACGAATAATCAATGAAAACCAAGAGAAAGAAGAACCAAGGAAGATTAAGAATAATTTTACCTTAAACAATGAGGGAAACAATCTTCAATCACTACAAATAAAGAAGTTTGAAAGCAAGAATAGGAAGGGAATAAGTGCTTGGTCTACCTATATTTTCAGATCCATAAAATTAATGACCCCCAAGGGTTTTCCAATTTAAAAATCTAAAATACCAGTCTCCCCTTTCCTTAAAAAAAACCATAAAGACCCATCACAGTGTGACCCCTAGATACATAGTATGGTGAAACCTACCTTCGAATGTTCCAAAAACCCAACATCATTGACTAATGTCACTTTATGGACTTACCCTACCCTTTATGATGCAACCAACCACCTAGAGCTTCCTAGTGCTACTAGCTTCAGAGGACCCTCTATGAAACAACCTACTCATTATGGTGTGAGACTTCCCCATAAATAAACCCTCATGATGTATACCTTAACCTTGTAGCGTCTAGTCTATTACACTCAATTTGCTAAAGTTTTTATTTACCTTTACTTACTGAGTAACCCTTACATACTAATAAAATCAACCCTTCAATATTTCCTTTACTATGTACTAACCCTTAAATTCCATGAATATCATTCCTTATGTATCATAGGGTGACCCAAAGTTAATATTTACATATACCAAGGTTACCCAAATGTGTTGTAGTGATAAACCTTATTCATATATCGGAAACCATTATGAATCACAATGTGACCTTTACACATCATAGGGTTAACCCTTATGTATTATAGTTCAGATTAATACTTTAACAGATTCTTAACCCGTGACTCTGAATGAAACTTATATATGAGTAAAGGTAACCCTACATATCTCAATGGAGAGTGATATTAACCCTTATGTATCAATTTTTTACCCTTACACATTCCCTTTACACAAGAAACCCTTATTTTTCCTTCATTTCATACACTTCTCCCTAAACTCTTATATACATAGTGCACATTTAGAGTGACTCTTACACATCATTATGTATTATTACTCTTACATTTTCTTGAAAATTGAATATATTAAGTGTAACATCCTGTAACCTTATTTAAGGTATTCTTTAACCCATTTTTTATCTCCATTAACTCAGGTCTTGTTTTAGGGCTGTTCCAATCGAATTTGGAAAAATTTTAAAGCCCACAAGGCTACACATGGTTGGCACATGGTTAGGGAAAATAGTGCAATCTAGCCTAGAAAAATATGTGCTCTGATGTGATTCATTAGAAGGGGGAAAAAGTTTGTACAAATCGTGTGACTATACCTTCCAAACCCTACAACCTCAAATAACAAGGGTTTTCATAGTGGGAACATAGTTTGAAAAACCATTCACCCTCCTAGGAGAAACCATGAACCCTACCAGTAGGGGTGCATAATTAGGGGGAATTGTTTCTCAAACTGTGTGCCCCTACCAATAAAATTGTGAACACTAGTTTCAATTATATTAAAATTATTTTAAAAATCCTGAACCCATGGTTTAAGTTTATAATAAACCTAATTCAACCCTAACTCAAATTCCTTGGTTTTAAAGTTCCCAAGAGGTGATTTTGGATCCTCAAAACCCTTTTCTTAGAGGATCAAAGCATCGTTTATCTCATTTGATCTCCTCCTGATAAGTTGATCTCATATCACATGGTTTCTTCTGATCTCTATTTCTATCCTAATTAGAGAGTGTTGTATCATCATGCTATTGATGGATCTAGACTCTGTTTTGTTGGATCTTGATTCTAGGTTGCGTTTCTTGATCTCATTTTCCTCATTATTCATTGGAGAGCCTGTTTTGGATGTTATATTTGGTTGTGTGATAAAAGGTAGGTGGTTCCATAATTCTTTAACCTATTATCAAAATATTAAATTGATTTATTAAATAGAAATGGGTTTTTAATTTATTTAAAAACCCTGATTTTAAGGGATTTGATGTGTGATTTTAAATGGCACGTAAATTGTGCAAAACCCCCAAATTATATGGAATTAGAATTGTGGGGTGGATTTGAGAAAAATAATGGCTTGATTTTAAAATCAATTTTATGAATTTATTTGGTTGTGAATCCTTGAAAATGTTTATTAAAGTGAATGTTGATTTTAAATTCCCTGAATTGATGAAAACCTTTATTTTGGTTTTGAAACGAGAAATAAATATTGAAAATTGAAAATTGGGAAATTTTAAATTGAATTCATTTGAAATTTTTTATTTTCCCATGTTTTATTGATTTATTGTTTGAATCACATGTGATCTTGGGTAGTTAGTGGTAACGTAGACAAGAATGCTTGGACCTTGATTCCCTAGAAATGGATTGATGATGAAAACTGTAACTACAATACCATGGCTTGACTGCCCATGATGGGTTCCATATTGGGGTATAGACTACCCATGATGGGTTCCATTGTTGGGGTTTATTTTTTTGCACACACTTGACTAGATCTGAGAACATTTTTGAGAGGTGTGGGGATCCTATTACCTAACAAAATGACTACCTGTGGGGATTTTATAGATGGTGCTATACTTTTATATGATTTGTTGAATTGATTATACATGACAATAATTTTTGAAATATTTATTTCATTACAATTGATTAATATAAATGTTTTATATAAAATGTTCATTTAATTCCATTTGAAAGTTGTTTGATATGCCTACCATCATTTTTATTAGGAAGGAATGTTTTTTGGTTTAAAATATGCATATGTAATTTCATACTCTAGGATCAAAAATTCTAACTTCCCATGATCATCTATTACTTATAGTAATGCGGGTTATTATAAACTCTCTATAACAATTCTCCTTATCTATAATAATTCTCCTTGTTCATCCTTCATAAACCATCCTAGACATCATGCCTCAGTTTATGACCTAAATTCTATCAATCCCACTAGTTATGGTCATGATGATCCTGCACCCAAACTAACCCCACTTCTAAAAACCCTATGGGCCTCTTTCCATGACCAATCATAACACAATTAATTATCCAAATGACACATTTTGACACTCAATGAACCATCGGGATCAATCATTCTTGAACATTAATTGAGACTCATTAACAAATGCTAAAAAAATACTTTTTATAGTTTCTTGCACTCTACTTAGATACCTAGTATATAAGTGAATGTTTATATCTATAGGGAATGAATATTGTATAATCCCAAGAGAAGTATAAATTAAACAATAAAAAAACAAGAAAATAAATTAAAAAATAATAGGAGATAATCAATATCAAAATTCTATATGTGAAAGTGAATGATATAGAATAGTGATGAAATAAATAAAAAAATAATGAAGATATGAAAAAATCATATAAGAATGAAACAGGGAAGAATGGATGAACTTGGAAAGACTACAAGTATCTAAATTTATAAAAAATATTTATATTATTTCATCAATATTAATTATAATTTTTGAAGAATTTATTAGAAAATGAAGTTGAATCACCTCACTATCGATTGGTTATCAATATTGTTCTATCAACTCACTCTAAAGAATGATTTTTCACCCAAAAATTTGACATTGAATGATTATTTATTAGGGAAGATAAGCATCAATATTTTCTAGGTAGATTAATTTGGTTGATAGTTTATGATAAGGGGTCCACAATTCATTACCCATCGGTACATTGAAAAGTAGAGAGAACATGATCAGCAAGAATGAAAATGAGAAATGAAAAAAAAGATTTCACATCATCTCTCTTATGATTAAATCCCAGATCAATCTATCAATACATTAGTGAAGAATTAATTAATTTCTCACTTTAAAAGAAATATATATTCTCTAATTTAACCCTATTGATTAATTATCATAAAATAGGATTAGAATGATACTTAAAGAAAAATCAAGAAGGCCAATTGGTAAATATGAGAAAAAGTAAAAGATAAATTATGAATATAAAATCATCCAAATTATATAATTGTATTAAACCACACATGTTAACAACAAAAAATGTTAATAATAATTCCATCAAGAAACAATAAAAAAATAAAGGAATAAGAAGAATAAGTGGAGGAATCTTCTCTTTTGAGATAACACCTCTCTCCAAGACCTATATCCACCTAAATCCTATACTCTCAATATCTAAATAATTGTCTCTACATATATCCACATGATAAATCTAATACTCCCCTAAAAATGAATCCACCCCTCTAGTTAAAAGTCCCAAAACGATTTCCTTATGTCCGCCAACTCTTTTTTCACTACCCTTCGAATTGGGTATTGTAGGACCCTAGAGAACCTAGAGAAGAGAGGGGTGAATCAGGGTGTCAATTTTTTCTTCTAGATATAAGGATCTTATTCCCACATTGGTAGGAACTTGTTAAACCTATCTGATGGTGATGTATATTAATTTAAACATTCACATTCATAGATAAAATCTAAAATTTTTACTTGGCTCACTACTAAGGGCTAGCACAAGGAGCACACACCAACAATGTGTTGGTCATACCTAAATCCACTAATATTCACTAGTTGTGGAATATAGAAGTTCAGACATAGTCACTCTATTCTATGCACACTTCCTTTATATGATTTTTGGGATAGAACCTTACATCCCTCAGAATACATCCATTAACTCCCCCTAGATCAGTGCCTTGGGTGAAGTCTTACTCAGTTTATCGATTTTAAAGTCGCTTTAGTAGATTGGCATTAAAGTCTTTGTCCCTGACTATAACGAGACTCTGATTGCACCATAGACTTAAGTTGATGTACTTTGAAATAATTCTTCACTAAAAACTAGATATTCAAAATTGCCTTTGTGAAGATCCTTGGTGAAGCTCGCAACCATCGTGAAGAAAACTGCCTTCATGGAATAAAATAACTTTGTGAAGCTCATTGATTCATCACAGAATAAACCATCATATCAAAGCATCCATTAATTAAAAACATTGGCATCAATCAAGACTAAACTATTTTTTTTGCGATGCTCTAGCTCGTATAGAAAACCAGATTCATGAAGCTCCTCAGACTTTACAAAATCAGAGTGATTCCAACTTTTTTCCAATTATTTTCATGTCAAATGAAGTGGGGGTAGACTCATATTTATAGGTTTATCCATTCGTGATGCTCCACCACTTTTACAAGATTTTTTAGATCGTTTAAAAACATATTCATGAAGCTCCTCCATTCATGAAGCTCTAGTATAATTTTTCATAGTCATGAAGATCACCACCAACTCATCATGCTTTAATGATTATCCACGTCTCGTAGTCACGAAGAACACCATCAACCTATCAAGAAATCAAAAAACTCACCTTTGAAAAACCTAGTCATCTGAAAACCCATACCTTTACCATATTTATGAAGGGATGATTATAGAAAACATCCTTTCATGATGCTAGCCTATTACTCTACATTTCGAGCCCAAAAATATGGAAAACACTGGGAAACGACCCCACCTTAAACACTATTGCTAGCCTCTTCTGTAAGATCACTTGTCTTGAAAACTAATTAATCAACCCAATGTAGATTGAAAAAAAACAAAAACCAAACTCTATTTCTTGAAAAGAAAAACCTTGGTTCCAATAGTTATGTGGTTCTTGTCACTACTCATCATATTTATCATCTATGAATCAAGATTACCCTCTTATATAACTCACTCCCCTATATACATTAGACATAAAATCCAAGTAATTATATCATGAACACATTCATAGATTTATTCTTTCTTCAGTGTATTTGATTGAAAATATACGTTAATTTGGATCAGACCCAGTTTTCTTTGATTTAAAAGACTTAGGAAATAGGGCAACACATGCATTTTATTTGGAATTTAATTTGGGAAGTTCTAACCAAAACTTAAAATTTGATAAAGTCAATGTATCTTACACAAATTATTTTTTACTTTAATGTATTCACCATATCATTTTATGTATCCCTTACTTATAATTTCATAAAGGGAAGAGCTTTGCACACCACCTTGCCTACTAAGGTTATTTTTATTTATTTATGGGTGAAATTTATGTATCAAACTTATAATTTTATTTAACAATAATTTAATTTTACATATCTATTTATGTTTTAAAATTATACATATGCTACTTCACAATGACTTTTACGCAAGTGAAAATGACTTACGTATTATGCTAAGTTACTTTTACATATATTAGGTCTTATCCTATTCTTCAGCCTATAATTTTTGAATGAATATTAAATGAGAGTAGATGACTCTAATGAATTGAAGTGTTTTAATTTTATGAATATGAGTAATTAGATAAATTATTTATCCCACACTTCATGAAATTTACTTCTTCTTTATCCATCTTCTAAAAAATCAAAATTATGGATTTTTGAAAATTACCTAAAAATTGAGGGAAAAAATATAGTGCACGATGGATCCAATTAATTCCAAAATTACACAATCAATTAAAATTCATGATTATTAATCCCATATATAATAAATTCCAAAAGTTCACATCATTACACAAATATTCAAATAATTACAATTTTAGTATAAATTATTCAAGAATTAATAAATTTCTAATAAAAAACATTTTATGAAAAAAACTAAATTTTATAAAATATATGTGGAAAACATGAATCAAGATAAAAAACAACAAATTTAACCACACTTAATACATTTCTTATCCTCAATAAAATAATTCATCATATTCAGTGAATGACAATTAGTCTCAAAAATAAAAAATCATAATTCACATAATGAAGTGATTTTCAAAAGTATTTTTCCCCATGGAATCTCTTAAGTAATAATGAACGATTTCTCTATCAAAAATAAAAGTTTTAGAATAAATATGGTTTTAAACTTTTAAAAAAGACGATCAAATTTAAAAATTAAAACATACTCCCAAAATATCTGAGAAAATGTATTTTTAAGAAATAAATAGAAAGGATGTTACCAAATTTAATCCATGAGTAAATAAAAATGTTTAACCACCTTATATTAGAAAAAAATCACTAAATTTCATAAAAATTTACACCCACTAAGTATGAAAATTTCTGTAAAAGAGTAGTTGATTTTAGAATTTTTTTAATGTAATTATGATGTATACTTAATAAAATATAGTTCAATATAGAAAAATACGTCCCGCACACATAAAACCCAACATTATCCCAAATTTATAACTTTAATGGGTAGGAAATAATTTAAAAAATTTATGTTCAATAGTATTTTCAATTAAATATTAAAAATCATGCACGAGGTCCATAATAAATCTCAAAACAACATGTTTTCCAACACAAAAACTATCTAGTGGATTCAAAACGTTTTTAGGGTCATAATACAAGATTTAAATACCAATTCATAATTATTTTCTACCATATAGGTTTAAGAAATCATATAACACATTATTTATAACACATATTCAAATGTGATCAGATTTAAACAACATTATAATTCCATTTCAGCAAGAAATCAACAATTTTTTTGACAATATATCTTCTCCCCCAGACTTAGGTTTCATCAATAAATAGATTTTAACCAATATTGAACAAAAATTTATAAAAAAGTGTTGGGAATATATTGTCTCAACAATATTCTATAATTTATTATGATTTTGATTCTCACAAATACCCTTTTTTTACTAATTATTTTACTTTAAGTGTATTTTAGTTAATTAATTTTCTTTACAATATTAATTCTAAAATTATTTTCAAGATTTTAATTCACAAAATCATATTTGTTATAGTTTTTGGGACCCATTTTTATACATTATGAAAACACTGTTCATACCATATGTGGATAAGCATAACATAAGGAATAAACACTACACTTTGTACAATGTGTATGGGTCTTGATCCTTACGTTTGTATTCAACCTTACGCTAGAAGAATAAATAATGGATTCTCAACCCTAAGTTCAAAAAATTACGTATGGTTAATCAAACCTATGTTATCATAAAAGTATGGTTAATGAACCTTATGTCCAAAAGTAACCTTATGTTTATTAAGAGAATAAATTATGGTTAAAGAACCATATTTATGTAAGGAACCTTTCATTTTAGAGAGAAATGTAAGGATCATCAACCTTAATTTTATGATCAACCTTATATGTTCAACCATACATTCAGGAGATGGAAACTACATAGTTGAACCCTACATTTGGTATTTTTTATCTTTTTGAAAGATCCCTACGTTTGAATTTTCAATGTTAGAGATTTAATCCACAATATTTTTCATGATTTCTACAATTATTTTCATGGTATTTAAAGCTATTTCAAAGCTTTTTCATGACCGATTTAATGATCTTTATATTTGTTTCAAAGAACTGTATTCAATGAATAAAATCAGTCCTATTTTTAAGGGATGTTACGACTCCCCAATTCTGTTTGAATTTGAATTTATAGGGTTTATCAGGTGTATTTTGTGGACATATAATTCTAAAGAAGGATATATTTTTTATATATTCTACTGATGTATCATTTTTTAATAGTATTTTTTCAAGGAACATATTTTCATACACAATCATATTCTGGTGAAAATATTTTTACAATGATACAATGAACAAACAACTTTGATAGAGGACTACACTTTGGAGATATACATGTTCTATCTCATTATTCTATAAGCTTTCTATTGATCTGTTTTGTTTCTACTTTTAAATTGAAGATATTTGTGCAATAAAAATCACTTCAGAATCATTATCTCTGGAAGACTATTATTTCTTAAGAAGAAGATCCATCCACTATCAATTTCTGCTACTTCAATTGTGAAGTTCAACCTATTTTAAACAAATCAATTTCTTTTGATTTATGGGATTTTAAACTGCTCGTACTCAATTGTGATGGAGTATCAACTTCTCGGTCTAATATGTGTATTTTTGATTCTCTGTTAAAGAACTAGAAGGCTCTATTTTTTTTATACTTGTTGTAATGGTGTCAAATTACTACACTCAGTTGTGGAATTTCGGTCTTGTGATAAGAGTAAACTACTAGTGAAATTCACCAAGATCGTAGAGAGAGAATTTGGTGGAGTGGACTAGGGGATTTTTGTGTCATGAAACACTATAAAAAGATGTGTTCTTTATTTTTGTTTATCTACTGCTTACATTTTATATAGAAGAAAACACTTCTTATCCACACAAATTAAAGAGGGCATCAAAATTCAAAATTGTGGAATATTTTTGAAAAGACACAATTCACCCCCTCTTGTGTTACTTTGTATTATTCCGACCTAACAATTGATATCAGAAGAGATATTTTGGATAAAGATATAGAAAGTTAAAATATAAGGTCTATACAAAAATGGAAATGGATGATCCTAGAGAAGCAATGTCTATGGTACATGATTCATACTTTAATGGATAAAACTATGGGTGCTGAAAATTACGGATGATCATTTATCTGAAGAATCTTGGATTCAAAGTCTACTAAAAAATTATTACTTCTAATAAGATTCCTGAAAAACTAGGAACTTGGGATGTAGAAACAGAAGCCGAATATGATATGAATTCAAATGCAATGAATGCTATTATTTATAGTCTTGGAATAGATAAATTTAATCGAGTATCACATTGTCCTACTGCCTATTTGATGCGGAAAACCATTTCAGTTTCCTGTGAAGGAACAAAAAATGTTAGATAGATGAGGTATGCTACTGCTAAATTGAAATTTGATACCTTTATAATGTTTGATGGAGAAATAATCACATAAATGAATGTATGTATTATATAAATTTTAAACAATATTATATCCTTAGGATAAACTATCAAATAATTTGATCAAGGTTTGAAAGTAATTTGAGTAATACCTTCTAAATAGAATGACATATCTGCTGTTATTCACCAATCATCACCTGTCAAGGATTTTACATTGAAAGATATAATAGGGATACTGATGATGTATGAAGAAAAAAAATGAAATATGAAGTTTAAAATCAAAAAATTGTAGTGAAATAGGAAAATAATGCTCTTAAAGTGACATCTCAGAAGCATAGTAAAAAAAACAAGAAGACAAAAATGAAGAAAATTCAGATTCTGAAATGGAACTGGCTTAGCTAGCCATAAAACTTGTAAAATTTTATAAGAAGAAAATAGGATTCCTAAAATCATTTAAGAGAGATGAGAAATAATAAAGAGAAGTTTGTTTCTATGAATGTAATAAATTATGTCATATGAGACTAGATTTTCTTCAATTGAAATATGAAAAGAAAAGGCCAGAAAAGATATATCAAAATAATACCAATTTTTTTACTAAAGGAAAAAATGGAAATTAAAGCTACATGGAGTATATATGAAGACTCCAACAACTCTTCAAATTCTTATTGAGAAAAATAAAAGTCAATTATAAAATCCACCATGTGTTTTATGGCCAAGGAAGAAGAAGAAGGGTACAAATTTATTACTCTTCTGATTCTGATTTTGGTAGTTTCTCAAATGAAAAATTATCTACCTACTGCTCAATTCTCTAAAAGAAATATGATTCTTTGTTAACGAATTAAAAATTGTTTAAAAATATTCATAATGCTGTTTTAGGAGAAGGGATACCATGCTGAAATAACATCAAGAGTTAGTTTAAAAATTCAACTCATCTACAACAAATTGCATTGATCATGAAAAAATAATTAAGAATTTCTGGAAAAAGTAAAATCTTATTAGAGTTCTATAATTACTTTTATTAAAGGAGAAAAATTCATGAATTAGATTCTAGGAAATAATGTCATTAAAAATGAAATATTTTGAATAGGAATTAAGGGTGAGAAATCTAAATTGTATAAAAATTATTTTGTAACTAATTCAAAAAATGCTATTTGTTATTACTGTTGAATAAAAGGGCATATTACTAATAACTGTTATTTGATAAATCCTCAAATTAGTGGTATTAAAAAATATTTTATTTTAAAAAAAGTTTTTCTATTGAAATTGATATAAATTGTGGAAACATAAAGAAAATCTAGATTCCCAGATCACTACTAGTTAACACTACAATACCCAAGAAAGTTTGGGTGCCAAAACAAATATTTCTTTAATTGATTTTGAAGGTAACATGATATAGGAAAAAATACTACATGGTATATGGAAAGTGAATATTTGAGACATATGAGTGGAGATCCAGAAAACTTTCATATGCTGACTCAAATGGATAGAGGTCTTGTCACCTTTGGTGATGATGCCAATGGAAAAATAGTCAGAGTTAGAACTATTGGAGATCTGAAGACCATCTAAATCAAAAAAGTAATATATGTATAAGGGATAAAGAAAAATATGATAATTATTTGTTATCTTTATAATGATGGTTTTTATATTGATTTTTCTAAAAATTCCTGTTCATTTTCAAAGATAAACTTATTTAATTTAGATAACCTAGAACTAAAAATGTTTATACTATGGACTTAAATTCCTTGTGTAAACAAAAGGTGAATTGTTTAACTGCAAATAAAAATGAGTCATGGATCTGGAATAGGAGGCTTAGTCATTTTAATATCTATGTTTTATAAAAATTTTCTAATAAATAGTTATTTTATGATTTTACCCGTATTAAATTTGATAATGATAGATTATTTGATGCATGCTAAATTGTAAAATATCACAAATCTTATTTCAAGTCAATTAACAAAATTTCTACATCTTAACCTTTCAAACTTATCCATATTTATTTGTTTGGACTATCAATATTAGCAAGTTTTTCTGATAAATTATCTTAGTTTATTTTCTAAAACTTAATAGTGAATTATTCAATATTATTGAATGTTTTTGTAAAATTACTGAAAATGAAAAAGGTTTTAAAATAATTTTATTTGGAATTGATCATGGTTGAGAATTTAAGAATCGATAATTTAATTATTTTTTCTCAAATTTTGGTATTAAACATATCTTCACTGCACCAAGAACACCTCAACAAAATGGGATTTTAGATAGAAGAAATAAAAATATTCAAGAAATGGAAAGGACTATTCTAAATGAATATATTCTTCCTATCTATTTTGGGTAGAAGATATAGGAAGAACCGGCTATATCATGAATAGAGTTTTAATTTGGAATATTTTAAAAAAGACACCCTATGAACTATGGTATAACAAAAATCCAAAAGTAAAATACTTTAATGTTTTTGGATGCCAGGTCTATATCTTGAACACCAAGGATAATATTTGTAAGTTTAATAAAAAATATGATGAAGGAATTTTTTAGGACATTATTATACTTCTAAATATTATATAGAATTTAATAAAAAGTCAAGGATTATTAAAGAATTAGTTCATGTCAAGTTTTATGAAACTGATCCTTTCATTAAATAAAAAGATCAAACTGATGAAGTCACTAATTCATTTGAAAACATGAGACTTGAAACCCTTAAAGATGATTTTGAAAATGATATTAACAAAATTTAGTCCACTTCATAAGAACATGATACTAAAGAACCTGAAAGTGTCTTACCTAGATAGTCTAGAACCCCAAGGAACCATCCTTTAGAAACCGTTATATGAGACCTAGATATAAGTATTATAACTAAAAGAAATGTAGGAAACCTAGCTTAATTATCTGCCTTTCTATACCAGTTATAACCTAAGACTATAGAGGAATCCTTAGATGATGAGAGTTGGATGTTAGCTATGTAAGAAGAGATAATTAAATTTAAGAGGAATGAAGTTTGGGAACTAGTAGAGAGACCAACCAATTATCCCATTATAGGTATCAAGTGGGTCTTTAGAAATAAACAGGATGATCAAGGGATCATTACTAGAAATAAAGCTAGATCAGTATCTAAAGGTTATAATCAGAAAGAAGGTATAAACTATGATGCGAACTTTGCTCCTATATCTATATTAGAATCCATAACAATATTTTTAGTCTATTCATCTCATATTAATTTTAAATTATGTCAAATGGATGTTAAATCGACCTTTCTAAAGTGTTATTTAATGGAGGAAGTTTATTTTAAACAACCTCCTGGTTATGAAAAACCACCTTAACCAAATTCTATTTTAAAACATACTAAAGCTCTCTATGGATTTAAACAAGAACTTAGATCTTGGTATGAAATATTGAGTTCTTTTATTTTGAAAAATGAGTTTACTATTGGTTTGGTAGACCCAACACTTTTTAAGAAAACCATTTATTTTGATATTTATTAGTTCAAATTTATGTTGATGATATTATTTTTGGTTAATCTACTAATAATCTTTGTAATTATTTTTCAAAATTAATACAAAATTGAATTAGAAATAAGTATAATGGGAGAACTTAATTTCTTTTTAGGATTTCAAATTTATCAAAAATTTTATAGAAATTTTTTAAATCAAAGTAAGTATATTATTGATTCATTAAAAAAATTTGGACTTTAGAACATCAAGACATATACAACTCATATGTGTACCAATATAAAACTTGATTTGGATGAAGCTGGAAAAACAGTGGACAAAAAGTTATATAGAGGTATTATTGGTAGTTTGTTATATCTTACTACTAGTAGACCATACATTATGTTTTTATGTGCTTATGTGATATATTTCAATCAAATCCAAAATAATATCATCTTACTACTATTAAAATAATTCTCAGATATTTAAAAGTAACTATTTTTAAATCTCTTCTTTACCCTAAATTCTATATTTTTTGGAGGTTGTAGGTTAGATAAAAAAATTACCTTAGTAAATTGTCACTTTTTAGGAAAATATTTAGTTTCATGGTCGAGTAAGAAACAACACTCAGTTTCCCTATCAATAGCTGAGGAAAAATATGTATCTGTTGGCAGTTGATGTGCCCAAGTATTGTGGATGAAAAATACTCTACTAGAATTTGGATTAAATTTTAATAGTATACCTATTTTATGTGATAATAATAGTACTATAAATATTTCAAAAAATCCTATAAGTAATTCTATAACTAAGAACATTGATATAAGACATCATTTTCTAAGAGATCATGTTTTTAAAAAGTATATATCTTTAGAATTTTTTAATAATGAATATCAATTGAATGATATTTTCACTAATCTACTTACCACAAAAAGTTTTTATTTTATTAAGGTCGATTTAGGTTAACTTAATTTTAAAATTTTTATTTTTCATTACATTTTTTATGAAATTAGTATTTTGATTGTTTTCTTAAATAAATATTTTCTCATTTTTAGAATCACTTTTTTTCAAAAAATTTAATGATTACCCTATGTAATTGGAATGGGAAACTAGGCCGCACCATTATCTATCAGAAACCCTTCAACTTACCATACCCTTTTCAAACTGTTTCTCCTACCAAAACCTCCATCTTCCTCATAAAACCTAGAATCTAAAAACCTTAGAACTTTAGAATCTCAGTAATAGAAAAGACCAAGTGAACTGATGAAGGAGAACCCAGTGACCTGAAGTATCAATGAGTTCCATCAAGAAATATTCTTCAAGGAAAGGTCTTATATTTAGAGTGGATATTTGATACAAACATTTTTCTTAAGCAATATCTAGCATTTCAAGGATTGGAATTTTTATTCAATGAGTAAAAACATATCTTTTTATGAAGTATAACTAAAACATTTTTACAGTAGTGTTCAGTTTAATTTTAGTAAAATAGAAGATACTGTATCTATGAGAATAAAAGATAAGGATTTTTTAATTTCTAAAGTTGAAATAGATCAGATTTTGAAATTTCCTCATGAAGGCGTATTCCACTTCGATCTCATATCAATTTGAAATCAAGATCATAATTTTATATATATAATTTCCTTTCTGTTTGGATTGACATATATTAAAAAAATGTTTGTTAAGGATCTTGGGGAATATCATAAATTATTAGTTATGTTTATTCAAACTGAAATTTCCCCAATAGTACCTAAAATAGAGAAATTTTTTTATCCAGATATGTACATTGTATATTTTTTCATAAGTGATATAAAGTTAAATTTTCCTGGATACATTTTGAGATATCTAAATTATTGTTTCCAAGAAGAATCTGGGAAGTCTTTTTATCATTATATAAATATACTTTCCCTAATTCTATTTAGGAAGAATTTGATTCATATTTATGATTCAAGAGTGAAATGTCATCATAGTAATGTCCTGAATGCTGGTACTCTAAGTAAGTTTGGTTTTAATTGGAGTACTATGAAAGTAAGTCTTATGACAGTTGGTGTAGACGAACAAAAGAATATTGATCTTTTTCTCATGGGGAGAAAAGTTCTATAATAAATGAAGGAATTAGAGAATCTAGGACCGAAGGTGTCTTTAAGTCAGCTAAGATAAAATTATGATTTGATGGTGTAAAAAATCAAGAAGAAGAAGAAGGAGAAGTTGTAGTGGAACTTGTTGTAAAACCAAGGAATAGAGAAGAACCACCACCTAAATATATAGTGTTAGGATCAAAAGAATATACCTATTCGGTTCATTTTAAAGAACCTGTACATGAGGAGGATCAAAAAGATGAAAGTCAGGTTCGATAGATTCAAGATATTCCTCAACCAGTTGACCAAGTTCGAGAAGAATCTGTTTAGGAAGAGGCTACCCAAGAAGAAAAAAAATGAAAAGATTAGTAACTGAGGCTACAAATTTCATTGAGCATCAGGCTATATGATCCATTAATTAGTCTTTGGAGAGACCTAAGTCTACCTCTAGAGAAAAGAAATAATTTCTTGACAAGATTTCTTGTTCTAGTGAAAATTCTATTGAGAAGTCTTCTTCTAATCCCTTATCCATTATGGCTATTAATTAGTCCAAGAATATAGATAATGGGACGTATGATTCTTTGACTAATATTATTGAGGATCTTGTGATTAAGTTCAATAAGGTTTAGGAGAATAATTTTATTCTTAGATAGGATTTGGAGGCCTCAAGAAAATTGTTTGATGATTTTCAAAATTCATCATCCCTAAGGATAGAGTTTGAGTCTGTTCTGACTCAGGTTCAATACATTAAAGAACATTCTATTTCAAAGAAATATTTTGATTATTTTAAAAGGGAAATTCTTGAAGACATTGGAAAGATCAAGCCTGAATCTATTTCCAATTTTTTTTTGTAGACATGAAATGGTATTTGGGAAGCTAGTTTGAGTCTATCAAGGGAAGTGTTAGTCAAGATAGTGATTCTACCTCTTCCCCTTCAACCTCACCAAATATGATTAAAAGATTTCAAGAAATTACACCTATCATGGATGATATAAATGAAATATTACAGAACCTTCATTGCAACAGTTCCCCTTTGTTAGTATTGTTGGAAAAACAAATATTTCTTGTTGAGAAACTAACCTTAAGTGAACCTGATATCAAGTTTTTTCTCAACAGGTTAAGTTATCAGTTAGTTTAGTTTATTCATAAATAGGAGAGTATGCATGACTTTTTGAAAGACAATTTAGTTGAAAATATGTATGTAAGTAAATATTCAATAATTTTGATAAGGATTTTGGGAGATAATCTTTCAGAAAAGTTGTAGGTATAGATGGAAGAACTAAAAGTTGGTTTTCAAGATGTTTAGGACTCTACATAATCAATACTATAAACAGACACTAACCAAATCCTTTTACCTTCCACCAGAACATATGCATAACCTATTTCTATAGACAAACTGTATACTATGTTGTACAATTTTTATTAATGAAATTTCATTATTCTTCTTTTTTTGTTCTTTATTTGTTATTCTTTTATGTTTATCTCTATTTCTAGAATCCCAACCTTTTTTATCCAAATAGTACATTATAACATTAATTTACTATTCTGTGAAAAATTTATATTATTTTAGTATTTTTTCTACACTTTATTTTCGATATCAAAAAAATGGACAGAAAATTGAATGAACAAAACATTTCATTTTATCGAAATAGTACTACGAAATCAAAATTTTAAATGTTTTCTTTGAGTATGTTTACAAAATTATATATTGTGTTAATAATTTTATGGGTTTTGTGATCATAAAAAAGGGGGATATTGTTGGGCTTGTATTGTCTACAAAATACACTATAATTTATTATTATTTTAATGCTAAAAAATACCCATGTTTGTTTTCCAAATTATTTTACATTAAGTGTATTTTAGAGAATTAATATTCTTTTCAATATTTATTCTAAAATTATTTTAAAGATATTAATTTACAAAATCATATTTGTTAAAGTGTTTGGGATGTGTTTTTATACATTCTGGAAACACTATTCATACCATACATGGATAAGCATAAAGTAAGGAATAAAACCTATGCTTTGTACAACATGTATGGATCATGAACCTTACGTTTGTATTCAACATTACGCTAGAAGAAAAAAATCTGGTTTCTTAACGCAATGTTTAGAACAATATGAATAGTTAATCAACCCTACTTTATCAAAAAAGTATGGTTAAATAACCTTACATTCGAAAGAAACCTTACATTTTTATGAGAATAAATTATGGTTAAGGAACCCTATGTAAGTAAGGAACCTTATATTTTAGAGAGAAATTTATAGATCATCAACCTTACTTTTATGATCAACCTTATGTGTTCATACTTACATTCAGAAGACAAACACTAAGTAGTTTAACCCTATGTTTGTTATTTTTTCTCTTTGTGAAAGAACCATATGTTTGACTTTTCAATGTCAGATATTTAATCCGTGATATTTTGGGTGATTTATGCAATGGTATTGATGGTATTTGAGGCCATTTCAAAGATCATTCTCAACTAATTTAAAGATAATTATATTTTATTTAAAGAACCTTATTCATTGGATAAAATCAATTCTATTCTTATGGGAATTTACGACTCCAATTTTTTGTTTGAATTTGAATTTCTACAGTTTATCAGGCATCTTTTGTGGATCTGGAATTATGAAGTAGGATATTTTTTTATATATTCTACTAATGTATCATTTTTTAATGATATTTTTACAAGGAACATATTTTCATATACAATAATTCTCTGGTGAAAATATTTTTACAGTGCTACAATGAATGAACAAATATGATAGAGGACTATACTTTGGAGATATACATGTTCTATCTTGTTCTTCTATAAGCATGCTGCTACTCTGTTTTGTTGCTTATTTTAAATTTAAGATATTCATGCAACCATAATTACTTTAGACGCATTATCTCTTAAATAATATTATTTCTAAAGAATAATATCCATCTAATATCAATTTCTGTTTCTATAATTATGAAGTTCAACATGTTTTCAACAAATCAAAATATTTTGATTTATTAGAGTTTCAATTGTTCATACTCAGTTGTGATGGAGTATCAACTTGTTGATCTAAGATGTGGATTTTTAGTACTCTGTTAAAAAACTAAAAGGCACTATTTTGTTTAGCCTTATTTTAAAGGTGTTAAATTCCTGCATTTAGTTTTGTAATTTCAGTCTTATGATAAGAGGACCATACTAGTGAGATTCACCAAGCTCAGAGAGAGATCATTTGGTGGAGTGGACTATAGGATCTTTGTGCCCTAAACCACTATAAAAATACATTTTCTTTATTTCTATCTATACATTGTTTATATTTCATATAGAAGAAAAAAATAATTATCCACACAAATTGGAGAGGGCCTTAAAAGTCAAAATTGTTGATGATTTTTGAAAAGACACAATTCAACCCATCTTGTGTTACTTTTTCTTATTATGACCTAACAAAAAGTTTCCACAAATAATCAATGTATCATGTAATAAGTTGAACAATTAATGTTTCATAATAAAATTAAATAGATAACTCCCATGGTAGTTGTTGTTCCATTGGTGCCTAAACAATAAATCACTCTCAATTAAAACACTCAAATATCCTCTTGAGTTCTTCTATTTATGTACTCTAATCCATTAAAAATGTGGTACTATAGTGATTTATTTGAATAGATGTTTCTTTAATGGGAAGAGGTGATCATGGGGTACTCCATTGGAAAGCATGTGAGGCTGCATAAAACAAAAGGACGATGGATCATTTTTTAGAGAAATAAAATCAAAAAAGGGTGAGGTGTATTATTTTAATGAAAAAAATCAAAAATTTATTTATTTAAACATAGGTTTACCCTTATGAAATACTATATTTGAAGTCCCTAGCTATACTTCTTAATTATAATTCTTATTATTATCACTTGGAAGCATTGATTCACTATTGGGTGTTATTTTATTTTTAAGGAAACATCATCATTATCAAAAAATAATTCCAATACACTAACATCAAGTAAAGAATAATGATAATCCTCTAAATCCAAAGTACTTAGTCTACTATTCACCTCTATTTCAATTCCCAAACCATAACAAAAAATACTAAAAAAGGCGACATTAACCCATAAGAATCTCTTAAATGGTAAAAAACATCCTCACAACATCCCTTCACCTTAATGGACTAAAAAATACTAGAAACATGTGGAAGAATTACTATAATCTAATAAATATTTACCAAAGAATGAATCTCATACTGTGTTTCCTTATTGAAAGATGAATACAAATCCTAAATCTCTCCTAATAATTCACTATGTTCAGCGAATGAGAACTCTTCTTCTGAATAGATTTTGAGGACAAAATTAGACCTACTATCCAACTTTGAAATTATTTTTATATTACCACCCTTAAAACTCCCTAAAGTTTGGGAAATATTGTTTCCAAATTCCAAGGGAAAAAGACTTGTCTCATATTTTTCCTCATCATTTGAGGATTTGAAACACTATTTTTTAGGTGAAAACCCTTTTGTGACATGATCACAGTTCAAAAGTTGAAATATGTGTAACTATGAATCCATACTGGGCTCATGGGATAGGGTTTTATAAAAAACATAAAGTTTTATTTGTTGAATAATATTCTGAGAAATTTTTTGAACATATAATCTTGGTTTATATTAAATAAATTCATGATTATTATCAATTTTTTGCCTAATTGTTATCTCAATACTCCCTAGAATTTAATTTATTTCATGGATTTAGATTCAACATGGTTGAATCTAAAGATATCATTAACTAAACGTTGAATTATTTTTCCATAATAGGAAAGAGTATCATTCCTAATCTAATCTCTAAAAAATTATCCAACCATACATATCTACTTAAAAATTACTCACTCATGGATTTTATAAAAATATTGAACTCATCATGTTCACCACCAACCTAAAATATTATTTTTCCCTTAAAAACATCAATTATAGCCTAACCAGTAGTTAATAATGGTCTTCCGAAGATGATTGACACCTTTTTTTCACACTCCATTTTAAGAACCAAAAAATAAATGGGTTAAGTGTGATTTCCTATATTAACTAATTGGTCTTTCACTCATCCAATGGTTTAAGTAATAGAACTTTTAGCTAAATAAATAGAAAATGAAGTGAATTTTAATTATCCAATACTCAAGTGAAGAAATAAAGGGTAATACATAAGGTTAACATTATCTCCTAGGGAAAAAAATTTCTCCTCACTTTTTCCTATTTTACAGGGAATAACAAAGCTCCCAGAGTCTTACTATTTTGAGGAAAATTTATTTCTAGAACAACACTAAATTCCTTAATAAAGTTTATGGTATAAAATTGGTCTAAATTAATCTTATTGGACAAAAATATTTTAATAAATTTCATATATGATGAGATTTTAATCAAGGCCTCAATATTGGTCATGTTCATGTTTTAATTCTTGAACATTTAAGGAGACTTGATATATACGAGTTCATCATTTTTTTCTTAAACCTTTGAGTAAAATTAATGGGTTGTGCATATTGATGTAAAATAGGTTGGTTCATCTCTTTACCCCCAAACATTTCTTTATTCCTTACTTTTTTGATTAATTTCCATTTCATTTTGTTTTATTATTTGTTTTTTAGGTGGGGAATCAACTTCAAATTTAGTTTGGACCATATTTTCCACTTTTCTATATTTTTTATACTTCCATTCTCAAATTCACTCAAGATATCTAATTTATCATCTTATTATAATATTCCATAAATTATTCTTATGTTTTAAACAACTTCTTATGGTGAAATACATCATGTTTTCTATAGGATTCAATTTTTTATACAAAAAATCTTGCTATTTTCTCTAATAGTAAAAAATATTTTTAATTGAACCATTTTTAATTCTAATTTGTGGAATTTAAAGTCTATTTCAACCTTTTCTGAATCCCAGTATTCCTTTTTGGAATCAAATTAATTTAAAAATATCGATATTATTTTTTATAAATTCCTTTAAGAATTAAAGGGATTAAATTGATTTTGATTTTGATATTGAGGTCTTAGTTGATTTGGTAAACCAGAGGTAACTAGCTATTCTACAACTCCTTGATCTTTAAAAGAGATATTTAGATGATTTTTATAGCTACAATTATAAATTTTTGAAAAAAAATAATCATTACTCTACTATCTGGCACTAAAATCTATAAATTAAGAACATTCATCATGTTTAATAGGAAAATTAATGTGAGGACAACAATCCTTGTATGCCCATACATTTCATATTGTTGAAATGATTGAATAAGTCAAATCTCATTATTATTATTATAAATTTCAATATCCTCATCATATGACTCATGCTTATATATTGTACTTATCCTAGTACATTTATGTTTGTAATTTTTAGTGAGTGTATTGTATATTTTTTACAAATATTAAACTATCTTATCATAATAATCACCACTAGAAGATTGATCAACTAAGGATTGGTGGTAAGGATTGAAACAATTATAGAAAGTTCCCATTAATAAATTAGGAACAAATTAATGATTGGAACACCAATTAAGAAGACCCAAAAATATATCCCAAGTATTATGAAAAGATCACCCTCATCCATGAAAAAACTAGTGATATTACATCTCAATTTAGTGGTCATTCTTCTGGGATTAAATTTTGTGATAGAATAATTGAAAACATGGCCCCAAGTGTGAAGTTTTTCTTTATCTTACTATTTGAACTATATCTTATCATTTCCATTCAAAAAAAATTAAAAGACCATCAATTTTAGATCTTCTTCACTCAACCCATTCAATGGTAGCAACTAAAAAAACTATAAAAGCATAATGAACTCCAAATATTCCACATCAAGTAGACCATTGTAGGATATAAAAATTGTGATAAATGATAATTTCATATAAACCTAGGAAACAACCATATATTGGATGGGTTACCAAAAATAGTGGGCTGTTGGAATTCCCAAAGTTTAGATCTCTAAATAATTTTATTTCTAGGTTAACATGGAGAGATGTTTTAATCTCATTTTATCTCATTCCTTTCCATAATGTATTTTATTTTAATTTCCTTTTTCTTTTATAGAGAACTTCATTGTTTATTTATTTCAGGAATCACATGATCTAAATTTTTATATTTTGACCATATGATCATTCACTAAAAAGTTTCCAAAATTGTTTAACCATATTTTCTTTTTAAATAAGTTGTTTTTTTAGTTTTTTTACTTGGAAACATGTCACCTTATTAAAAAATTAATCCAATTTTGACTGATATAGATCACCAAAGGATGAAAAAAATTAATTTTTATATTTTCTTACACTCTACCTAACTAACTCGTATGGTAGTGAAGGTTTATCTCTATAGGGAAGAAATATTGTATAATCTAAATATAAAATAAAATCAAACAAGAAGAGAAAAACAAAAAAACACAAAATATAAATCAATAATAAGTTTTAGAATTGAATATTTGAATGTGAATGAATTGAAATAGTGATGAAACAAAAAGAATAGAGGAAGATATGAAAAAATTACAGAAGAAGACAAGGGTGAACAATGGATGAACTAGGGAATAATGAACTAATATGAATTTATAAAAAATAGTTCTAATATTCATCATGATTAATCATAATTGTGTAATAAGATATGATAAAATTAAGTTGAATCACTTCACCATCACTAATTTATCAACATCATTCTATCAACTCACTCTAAATAATATTTTTTCAATCAAAACATAGATAATGAATGATTATTTATTGAAGAAGATCAGTATAAAAATTTTTTAGATTAAGTATTTCATTTGATACTTTTAGGGTAAATGGACCCCTGTTAATAACTTATCAGTACTTAAAAAAGTGTGAAAAATATTATCAAGAAGAATAAAAATGAGTGAAAATAATGAAATATTTTAGATTAATATTTTATTTATAAAAAACTACCTCAATATATCAATCTATTAGTTAAGAATTAATTAATTTATCACTTATAAATAAATAAATATTCTCTAATTTACACCTGTAGATTTATCATCATAAAATAGAAGAATAATGGAAATAAGAGAAAACTCAAGAAAGAAAAAAAGATATATGAGATTAATAAAATTAAATAAAATAAACTCATTTAAACCCGACTTCCTTAAAGGAATTTAGTTACACATGTTCAAAACACATTTTTTTAATAGTAAATCCATTAATAAATATTAAGAAAGAAAAGAATAATTGAAATAAGTATAGGAATATTATCATTGAGATTTTTACTATTTCTAAGTTCTACCTTCCCTCAAATCCACCACTATTAATCATTAATTCCTTAGCTCTACCCATCCCCACCCGATCAATCAAAATCACCCCTCAAAATTAATTATCCTTTACAATAAAATGGGACATGATTACTTTCCTCATAGTCACCGACTCTCAATCAATTCCCTCTTAACCAGTAAAGTGGAACTTGTCACTTCTCATAATCTTCAAATTCCATGACTTAAGGTAACCCCTATAAAAGAATATTCCCTCTATGGGAATTAGGTTTTATATCCAATTAATAATAATCTACATGAATTCACAGCTTGATTATTTATTTAATTTATTTCCTTGAAAATATTCAACTAATTTGGCTTATACCCCCTTTTCTTTTATTATGAGAATTGAAAAAATGGACCACAATTTTTTTAATCATGATTTAATCAAGGTAGATCTAATTATAACATTGAATTTTTTAAGTTTAGGCAATTTTAAATGTCTTACATTTTACTTTTATACATTTACCATATACTTTTATGTACCCATTTCTCTAAATTTTTAAAATAGGATACCTTTATACATCACTTTGACTATTGAGGTTACTTTTATATATTGATGAATGAATTTTGAATATCATACTTATACTTTTAAGTAACAATAATTGACTATTACATATCCCTCCCCATTGTCAAATTCTGCTTCAGTTACTTCCCAATGACTTTTACAGAAGTGAAAATGACTCTTTTGAATTATACTAAGTTACTTCTATGTATATGAGGACCTAAATGATTCTTCAACCTGTAAGTTATAAATTAATCTTAAATGAGAGAAGATGAATCTAATATATCAATGTATTACTCTTTTATGCATCTGAGGATTTAGCTAAATTATTCAGCCTGTACTTCCAGAAATTAGTTTCCACTTCATTCATATTCCAGAAATCAAATTCTATATTTATGTAAATTACCTAAAAATTGAGGAAAAAATTTAGTATAGGATTTATACAATTAATTATAAAATGATACAATCAATGAAAATTCATGATAATTTAGTAGTTCTGTAATAAATTCAAAAAATTCACATTATCACACAAATATTCCAATAATTACAATTTCAACACAAAATGATAAAAAATGAATAAATTTAAAATAAAATTACTTTTTGAGACAAAATAATAGGTTTTTTATTTTTATATATGATAAAATGTATCAAAATAAATATGCATCAAACTCCCTACCTAGTACTCCATTGTACTAATCATTCTGGAAAATCCACTGACCCTTGCATCATTATGAAAATTATTTCCAATAAATCCACAATGATTCCCTACTCCTGATGAAATTCATGAATTCTCAAACCACAAAAATTATAAACCATCAGTTGACATCATTGGTCTATAGTAGGCCATCACTTGCTCAATGTTACATCTGAGAACCTCTAGACCAATCTCATCAGAACCCACAGTCTTCATCCTAAGGCTATATCTATAAAACATGGGGTCTACATCATAGTTCATGTCAACATATTTTCCATGAGAATTTCCATTCCACATAATTGGTCACTCTACTTCCCTATTTCCCAAAACACACAGCTGTTCATACCACTCAATTGAAATCCCACATTTTCATCTATTAGTCTTTGAACATATTGAATCAACCTAATTCCAAATGTTTGGTACCCACATATGTTTATTTTGTATTTACTTTACATAACCTGGATACTTGTATCCAAGAATTATCACTAAAATTGAAACCAACATCAGGTTGTGTCCACTAACACATTGTCCTCAATGTTGAAAAAAAACCGCTCAAAATGAGCACCACATTCTTAGATCATATATGGTTTACTCCCCACCATAGAAATTTTATCATCACAGATGCATGTTTATGAACATTATTGACATCCATTTCCCACCAAAAAATGAAACTCATGATCCCCACTCATATTTTTCTATTTTACAATGATACCATGGAGCCCTGCACAACCCCTTTCTAGTACTACCAATAATTATCCTTCGTATACCCTAACCTGATGGATTTAATTCATGGTTTATGATCTTTCTCTCTTTCAAATGACTTTCACATTACATCCCACTATGGCCCCCACCTAGTCTCACTAGAAATTCACAATCCATTTGATACCCCACTCACAATACTTGTGACACTTTTCTTGTTCCTTATCCATCATTACAAGCCACTTAGACCCCCTATATTTAAAAATATCTAGATGTCCTCATTATGTATTTCAATTTTCAAAAAATTCACAACTTATCTATCTTATGATTTGACCATCTTTACATAGCCAAAATCCTAATGACCAATCGGTCATTTCACTATCACTCTATAGATACCTCATCCCATGCATTGGTCATACCTTGATACATTGACCTTTATAATTCAAACTATAATTAACCATACCCTATAGAAACTCTTTCTATAACTATATTACTTCATGGTATTAAGGGTTAACACCTTTTTTTCTATTCCTTGATTGCAACAAGGAGTCTCACACCCTTGTACCATTATCTCACATTCGATCACTATCAACATGCTTTCATCCATCGAGCCCATTGAAAACCCATTACCTTACTCCATGTAGTTGGGGAATCATGGAGTCTTAGACCCCATCACAATATACTAGAACCTATCAGGTTCATACACCACATACGAGTCTTAAGGGACTGAACACATATGTACCAAATATCCTATCCACACAGTAGGAAGGCATGAGATAAAACCACCATGCATTTTCACTATTTATCATAAAATCACCCCCAAATTCATGTAACTTACACAAATCCATATACCTTTCCTATAGATTTCCAAAAAATTCATCCATTGACATATCGAACATGTTATCCATGGAAAATCATGTCTAATAAAACACCATAATTATATACCTTAGGATAATATTGGGAAATAATAATCCACCTACCCTGTAGGTTAAAATGAGCTCAATCTATTAATCCATGCTAAGAGAGTATCCATTAAAATAATATCACAATAGTACTCAGTAGACTCTATTTATAGACAAAATCATTAAAAAAAAGTTAGACACCCTGATGTTACCCTGACATACCATTACATTAAATCTATATCGAGTTTAATCCCATTAGTTACAGGCTCACACTGTTAATTAAAAATCCTACCATGTCTCTTGTTCATGTCAAACATAACATAAAAAAAATACAACCATGATTCCTATCTCTGAAGGAACTCACAAGCTTGGGCTAACCCCTCTCTTGGGTTATCCTTATACATCAAAACTCATCTCTGACAATAATAATAAAGTATCCTACTATTCAATTATAAAAACAACTCAACAATATCCTAAGTCACATATCAATATCAATAGCCTCTCCCACCTATCCAATATATCATATCCCACATAGTTTATAGCTCATAGTGCAATATACACTCTCCCATATTAGATATTACCAAGAAAATAACAATACAATATATCTAATATATAGTTTGTAAATTTATATATATATATATATATGTAAATCAGGCATTTCATAATCAAGTCAACTGCCCACTCTAGGGTACCGATCCTCACTAGGAATTCATATACTAGACTACCCACTTGAGGACCAAGTTCACATCCACATGAATATAAATGAAATATACCTACAATGACCAATATAAATAAAATAATAAACATATTGTTTAGTTAAATAAAATTACACCACGAAGTTATTTGGGAAAATACCAAACATGTTATTATTTACAAACTTACTAACCATAACCTATTTACTTTTTAGATCCAATGTCATAAGAACACACAAGAATGTACATTTCATAAAAAAATACATGCCTAATATGATTCATGGAATCATGCCTCTTGCCTCATTAGGCCAAGGGAAAAACAAAAAATAAATAAATCCAAATATCATTCATAATATTAATCAAACAAACTATAACATTGAATGATAATAACATTAATATCTACTCTAAGAAAACTCTAACTTCAATGAAAGAAAGTTATAGCCAGACACAAGACATAGTATCTATACCATGTTTTGACCAGTACTATATTTGATCTTCCACATCTCAAATAGTAAGAAAAATAATTGGATAACATTTTAAGTGAACACAAAAACTGGCATACGGAAAACTGACCAAACAATTTTAGATTCTATTGATACTTTAGGAAAACGATCCATGGGTTATTTTTGATGTGTATGAGTCAACCCCACCTCAATATGAGGCACGGTGTGGCTGGTACCACTCAAAATATCTCACTTTTATTTGAAATGAACAATATTTTAAGTGAATATAACAACTTGCATATGAAAAACCGACCAAAAACATTCGTATTCTGTTGATAATTTAGCAAAACTATCCATGGGTCATTTCTGACATGTATGAGTCAACCTCGCCTCAATCCAAGGCACGGTGTGGCCGATACCACTCAAACTGTCTCGCTTTTATTTGAAATGGACAAGATTTTATATGAAAAGAACAACCTGCATACGGAAAACCAACCAAACACTTTCTGATTGTATTGATACTTCATGAAAAAGATCCATGGGTCATTTGGGATGTGTATGAGTCAACCCCACCTCAATAAGATGCATAGTGTGGCCAATATCACTCAAAGTGTCTCTCTTTTGTTTAAAATGGACACTGTTTTAAGTAAAAACAACATACCTACGAAAAACTGACCAAATGTATTCTGATTGTGTTGATACTTTATAAAAAGGATCCATGGGTCATTTTTGATGTGTACAAGTCAACCCCGACTCAATCCGAGGCATGGTGTGGCCGGTACCACTCAAAGTGTCTCACCTTTATACTAAATTGACAACATTTTAAGTGAAAACAACAACTGGAATACGGAAAACCAAACAAACACATTTGGATTGTATTTATACTTTAGAAAAATGATCCATGGGTCATATGTGACATATATGATTCAACCCCTCCTCAATCCGAGGCACGGTGTGGCCGGTATCACTCGAAGTGTCTTTCTTTTGTCTAAAATGGACACCCTTTTAAGTAAAAACAACTGAAATATGGAAAACCAACCAATCATATTCGGATTGTGTTGATACTTTAGAAAAAGGATCCATGGTTAATTTTTGACATTTAAAAGTCAACTCCGCCTCAATATGAGGCACAATGTGGCCGGTACCACTCAAAGTGTCTCACTTTGATTTGAATTGGACAACATTTTAAGTGAAAACAACAACTGGCATACCAAAAACCAACCAAAAATAGTTGGATTCAATTTATACTTTAGTAAAATGATCCATGGGTAATTTTTGACATGTAAAAATCAAACCTGCCTTAATCCGAGGCACGGTGTGGCCGGTACCACTCAAATTGTCTCAATTTTATTTGAAATGGACAAGATTTTAAGTGAAAACAACAACTTGCATACAGAAACCATCCAAATGATTCTTGATCATATTGATACGTTAGTATAACGATCCATGGGTCATTTTTGATGTGTACGAGTCAACCCCACCTCAATCCGAGATACATTGTGTCTAGTATCACTCAAAGTGTCTCTCTTTTGTTTAAAATGGACACTATTTTAAGTAAAAATAACAGAAATTCAGAAAACCGACCAAACATATTCTGATTGTGTTGGTAATTTTATCACAAGGATCCATGAGTCATTTTTGAAGTTTAAAAGTCAACCTCATTTCAATCTGATGCATGGTGTGGCCGATACCACTCAAAGTGTCTCACTTTTATTTGAAATTGACAACATTTTAAGTGAAAATAACAACTGACATACAGAAAAAATGCCAAACACATTCGGATTCTATTGATACTTTATGAAAGCAATCCATGGGTCATTTTTGACGTGTAAGAGTCAACCCTATCTCAATCCGAGGCACGGTGTGGCTGGTACCACTCAAACTGTTTCACTTTAATTTGAAATGGACAGGATTTTAAGTGAAAACAATAACTTGCATATGGAAAACTGACCAAATGTATTCAGATTGTGTTGATACTTTAGCACAAGGATCCATCGTCTAGACTCACACAATCCACTTCTCATGTGAGGAACTCCTACCCCTATTCTAAAACACCTGACATTTAATACGCCAATCCGATCCTCAAATAGTGGGTTCTAGGACCAAACCAAAGTCCCTTTGGGAACCCAATACCAAAGACATAATTGAATATTCATACCCACTACCCAAAATGGGGATTCATCTCACATCACACCCAGGAGAACAAATTATAATTAGATACATACCCCCTTATTCCAATTGAAAAGTCTATGAAAAACATGTAGGTTATTCTGGTAACCCATCTCATATGTCGAGATTGGCCAATGTTTTCCACTAACACATCAGGAACCATTTATACATGGATACATAGTCATTATAAGAATATAAACATCCCATGAACTTCCTATAACTCATCCTAGGTGTAAGAACACGACCACTACCATTCTCTATATTATTGGTATCATGACCCTTGTCCACTCTACCCAAATTTTTCTATTGGTTTTAAGATAGTCAACCCAAGACCATGAGTAAACATCCCATTTGCTTCCTATAACATGTAGGTTTTTTCACTTATGTGTATTGGTGTTTTGGTTTGAGTGAGGAGTGAATTCTAAATTTTGAATACTGTTATGGGTGTTATTTATTTTCGATTCTAAATTTCTGAATTCTGGATGTATTGGATTCTAGATGTATTGGTAATGAATTATAAATTTTGAATACTATTATGTGTATTGGATTCTTTATGTATTGGATTTTAATTTTTTATTGGTGTTATGGGTGTTATTGCATTTCAATTCTAGATGTATTGGATTGTGGATGTATTGGATTATGGATTTTTCTCTTGTGTTGTGGTTTAAGTGGGGAATGAAATTTAAATTTATAATTTTCTAAATTCTGGATGAATTTTAAACATCCCATGCAGCCTTTTGGATTTTGGGTGTATGTGTTCTTACAGGTTATGGAGAGCAGGTTGGAGGTGGTTGCTGGCTGCTGCTGCGGAGCTGCAACATATGTATACCAACGATTTTCAAAATAGTTGGTATATCCTTTTGATATATATTATACCAACGGTTTGTTATAACTGTTGGTATAAAATTCTACCAATAGGTTTTCAAAACTGTTGGTTTATCCTTTTCAGGTATATTGTACACTATATACCAATGGTTCTAAACCATTGGTATACGGGTAACATATACCAACAGTTTGTGAAACCGTTGGTATATCTCTTCCTTTAACACATATACCAACGGTTTACACAGAACCATTGGTATAAGACTATACAAACGTCTTACTTGGCCACGGCTTGGGAAAATGTTGGTATATAATATACCAATGATTTCCTAGCCTTTACCAATAGTTCTAAACCATTGGTAAAGGGTAAAATTATATTATTGTAAATAAAGGGTCATTTTATTCTATCCATGGTTTTTAAAATTCCATTTGAATTACATATTTTTTTCTTTCCAAAAACATGAAATTGATGGGTAAATCTACTCTCTATCTCACCTTAATGGAACATTTAACCCTTTATTCATAGATAATGTAGTCCCTTTTGGATAATACTATTTAGATAATTGGTTTTAATCCACTAGAGAATCAATAAACCTCACTTCTAGGTAGGATGATCATGGAAGAAGTATACCTCATAAGTCTTGTAAAATTTTCCTCAGAGGTACCAATAGATTCATCATCCTTATTCTTTAGCTTAAGGAATTCCTTCTCCATTTTCATGAAAAGAATATGGAGAAAGTTATTATTTTAAAATAATATATTAAAATAATCCCACTATATGGAGTCATTTTTTTTCACATTTCCTTGTGCTTTTGATAAGAGTCTACCATTTATCTACTTCTCTTTCCAAATTATAAACAAAAAGAATAAATTTACCATGTAACATGTAACGCCCCGACCCCAATTACCTAGAGTCGGTGCATTATTGCGTAACATTAGCATGATCACAAAAGATCAAGTCTCGAAAGACCGATTAGTTTTGTAGTCTTGGAAACACTAGATACATTCATAAGTCTTACATTACATCATAAAGTAAAACAAAACTAAAAAAACATCCTGTATTCATATCCCCTCATACTATCCCTGCAGGTCATTCATAATATACTTCATCACATCCTGGAAAAATTAAAACATTGAAAGGGGTGAGCTCAGATGCTCAGTAAGGATAAAAATATAGCGGAGGCTTTCATAAATAAACATAACATTTAAGGCAATGTATAACTAAAACAAAAGCCTTTTAAACTTGAACTTTAGCATAATATCGAAAATGTAAAATGAAATAATGCCATTTACTTATTCACATGGATATTCTACTGGTCTAATAATCACATGCAACATCAATAACCACTTTCATAATGATGGAATGCATAATTCCAGACTATCATAACCACGTAGCCAAGGCGTCTTGCCAAGACCACAAATAAGATTTTGTTAAGGCCTCATGCCAAGACACTAGTTTGTCTCATGAGACCTTCTGATGCATCGAGGAGCTATAGTGGGCTCCACCCGCCACTTATTAAGTCCAATTCATTCCTCATATGAATAGGTTTAAACATATCATAAACCATAACATAATCGTATCACATAAAACATGCATAAAGGAAACATAAAATTTCCAAATTTCAATCACAAGATATCAATACAAAACATTGATATAATAATAACACTTTAAAACCCATTTTCAATACCAAAATAAAAGAAAATTAAAACTTTTTATTTGTTTTTCATTTAAAAAAAGTTATGGATTATAGAGGAAGCCGAAACTAAAATAATCGTCATGGCGGTGGAGAATTTGTTGTTGCCGCATACGTACGACAAAAAAAACATTCCCTTGGCATTTAGTAAAACACTTTGTATAAAAAATATTCCTTTTGAATAAACATAAAAGTCAAAGGGGTTTATACACCGTATAAAAGAAATTTGTGTATAAAACAAAATATGCCTCAATGAATGGAGATTGAGACCAAGTCCCTTAAAAAGATCATTTTTTAAATAAAATAGATCTATTATGTGTATTCACTATAAGTACACATAAAAAAAGTATAAATACAAGATAGTACATAATAATATCATGACATAATTTGAAAGTAGGAGATTGACCCAAAGAACGGAAATTGGGTTAAGAAGTCCCCCTACCTTGTGTCCGACTTGACTCGATCGTTCTTTAACATCCTGAATAATAAACTAGAGTTAATTTATACTTTCTTAAGAACCCTTTTCAAGTTAATTATTCCTTTTATATGATGTATTACCATGTTATGAACATTATGTAATTATTTAAGTTAATAACGGTCGTTTTTTCGACCTTTGGTACTTGATTCAAAAATAAACTTCTTATAATTACAAGTTGTTCATGTGGTGAAATATCCATTATATCCAGAATTATATTCATGATTTATATATTATATATATCATATATATCGACTATATAAATGAATTTATAATATTACATAACATTTAGAAGTAAGAAACGAAATGCACCGTTCATGGAGACAGTAAGCCGTACGTACGCATGAACACTACTTTCATTTATATTTCGTATTTAATGGAATGAAATTATAATTATATAAAGGTATACTATAATTACAGTATAATATCATTTATAATATTATTTAATCCATCCTTTATACATCCCACATATGGAATTAACGATTCAAATCACTTTGAGGGGGCGGTAGTCCGCACTTCCTAAAATGAAATTATCGCATTTACCCATAATGGAAATCATAAAGTTATGCCATAAATGAGAAATACAGAAGCATAAGGAAAAAATAAACACGATATATATCATATATAAATATAGTGACATATTAATGGCCACCGTGAGAGGTGTTAAAAGTAGATTGAACAATCATCGTTTCGTGAGACAGTATTTCACCACCCACAGAAACAATATGTTCATTAACCATTAGACGAAGGTGTGTGTACGTTCAAATCAAATAATTCTCATAAAAACATCCTAGTATATTGAATATACTGGTGTTGTTACAAAATAAAGTAATAAAAAGATTTTAGGGGGTTGTAGAAGCAAAATAAAACAAAAGAACACAAGAGAAGACATTACCTTAAAATCAGGTAACTCTTTTTGATTTGAGCCAAAGTCTTCCTTGGGAACACTTCTGCTGAAAGTGAGGCTTCTAGGAGTAAGAGAGGGAATTTGAGAGAGTATTTTGGCAGAGTTTGGCCGAGCCAAATGGATTTTAATGTGTGAATAAGGTGGTAGTGGTGGGGGCCTTTTATAAGAGGAGAGGAGGGGAACTCTTGGAAAGATTGAAATGTTACAATATTATGAAATGATTTTCGGATTCTAAAGGTCCCAAAATGATATATTTAGAGTCTAAGGTGATAAGGGTTCTAAATATGCTCATCCAATAGGTTTTTTACAAGTGTAAGCCTTAGATTTTACATTATCGTTTCATTTTATTTAAATCGTCAATTAATGAGGTAATCGCTGCATCATCATTGTGTCATAAAAAATTTAATTTATTTAATGTCTAAAAATTATAAAAAAAATCATGATGTAGAAAATATTTTTTATCTTTCAAATTAATATTTATAGTCTAAAATATGACTTCTATAACCCCTTATAATTTTTTTAGTAAAACAACACTTGTTTGTGACAATTTTTTTTACTTTAAATAAAAAGTTATTAATGTCATTTTCTTACCGAAGTGGATCCATGGGGTCCCCAAGTTGACCCATGGATTGTATTGGTCTTCCATTACTCATAAAATAAGGGTAGTACAAGTGTCAAGGTATTTTAATATTTTTATAATATCATTTTTACCTTAAATTTCACTAATTACCTTTAATCGTGATTAATTAAATTTAAAAGTTACTATTCAACAAAAAATTATTTTAATCCAATTGAACCACATTTTACTTCATAATGAAAACCATTTATGTCAGATTTTTGAAAATAAAATCACAGAAGTGGTAATGTTTCATCTAAACGAAAAATTAGTTTTTTAACACACACTTAGTGGTTTCACTATTCATCAAAAATTGAAGTTTTTCAGAACAATGCCAAAATTTCACCCTAATATATAATTGATATTCAAAATTCAAAAATGATGACTATTTTACAAAATTCCAAACATATAAGTTGCATTAATTAATTTTATAATTAATTCCCGCTGTCACAACAAATAGCGTGTTTTTAAGAAACAATATATATCAAAAGATTAACAATTGTTTGTGTCCACTTTCAAAGTGAAATTAATTATAATTACCACCATTGGATAAAATGGTAAAAATATATTCTAATTATACTTTAAAACCACTAAATAGTATAATTTATCACTATAAATTATTTTGATTAAAAAAGTTGTTTTTTAAGTATAATCTCTGTTCATAGAAAATTGGAAGTTCTCAGAAAATTACAAAAAATTCAACATAGGATAATTTTGATATTATGAATACAAAAATTAAGTCCATTTTGAAATATAAAATTTATATAATTTCAAAAAGTGGGTATTACTATTCATAACTGCTACTTTGATTGGTCGCGGTGTGTTATAATCTCGAACTTGCGTACAATGCAAGCTATTGCATTATTGAAAGAGAAGCGTATCGTGAAAGATTGGGGTGTTACATTCTCCCCTCCTTCAATGAATTGCGTCCTCGCAATTTGAAATTTTTCTTTGAAAATAAAATGTTGAAAATAGAAAATAACTTTGTGGAAAACCCACATCGGAAATAAGGTTAATAAAATTTAGCCTTAATAAGAGGGAAAGAGAAATGAAAAAGTCACCACCAAATTATGATCTCGATTAGGAGAACATTGGTGGAAATTAGAGACATATAATTAGAGGGAAAAAGTAAATATTTGTAGGTAGTGATTGAGGTCATCAATCACATACAAGTGTAAAATTGAGGGCCTCAAATCCTTCAATCTATGTTGATTTAAAATATTATCAGTTCAACAAGACATAAGGTATTAGGATAAAACATTTTTTGTTTTAATATCCCTTTCACAAAGTTTAAGAATTAAATTATTCATAGAATAAGAGATAGGTATATATATATATATGCTTGACATGTAGAGTTTCAACCTCCAATTAATTTCTACCACAAACTCATCTTTCACTCAAACGATAATAGAGCTCAAAATATTATATTTATCCTAATCATACAAGCTTAAAAATATTATCACATACCATTTAGATTAGGAAAACTATTTTGTAATAACCAGGGACTTCTTGTAGGCTAGGGGTAGGTAATAAAGGCCTGTCGCACTATTGTTCTGGGTTCGATTCCTACAGCTTTTTCCGACACTGCGGGTTATCCCCTGACCTATAGGTTGTCCTTTTCCTAAAGAAATAGTATTATAATATTCCAAAAATAATCTTCAGAAATGTTTTAACCTTAAACAATACTATCCAAAGTTCAACTTAATCCATTTCAACCTTTATAGTTATCCAAAATACCTCTGTCCAAACTTTCTCTAAAAGTTCTCTAAATTCCAAAATTAATTGTAACATCAGATTCCCCCAAAAAGTAAAGTTTCTATTATTGTCACATACTAAAAATATGATTACATTCATCACATTAAAACCTTAATGAAAACAAAAAGTACGGCAGTACAATCTTTATATATCACATTATTCTTATAACCATAATATAATCCTTGAGTCCAAAAGCACCAATACATTAATTATTCTACTTCAACTGTAGTAATAGCATAAGATTGTCCTTGATACCTTGGCCTTTTCTGAGGTAAGTTTCCCTGACACTTAGGACATTCATTTTCATAATGCCCCATTTCCCTACAATTGTAGCATTCAACATTGATAGCCTATTTCTTTCCCTTGAAATCACACGCCTGGTGACCTATTTATCCACATTTATAACAAACTCTCATTCCTTTTAGGAAAGTACTAGGGTGATTCTTCCCACAATTATCACATAATGGAAAGTCCTTATTTCCCTTTTTCCCTTTATCTATCTCTTGTTCCACCGTTCTCTTCTTCTCTTTATTTAATTTATTGTCATAAGATTTAGAGAATTCCTTTTCTGTCTTGATAGCACATGAGACAATGTCTTAGTACGATGAGAAGGTTTGTGAGACTAATTATCGATGAATAAATGGTTTTAACCCATCAATGAAACGATCAATCTTACTTCTTGGGTTAAGTATATAATCTGCAGCATGCCTCGCTAACCTTTTAAAGTTGGTCTCATACTTTGCGACATTCTCATCCTCCTTTTGTCTTAGACTCAGAAATTTTCATTCCATATCTTCTCGTTGGTCACGAGGATAGTATTTTTCTAGGAAAATCTCTTTTAACTCTCTCCATTCCATACATGATACTTATTCATATTCCTTTGTATTTTGAATCAATGACCACCATTGATCAGCATCTCCAGTGAGGTGGTAAACTGTCATGATAACCATTTCCCTTTCACTACTCCCCAAGGCATGGAATATTTTCTCCAAGGAATTTATCCATTGCTCAGCTACTAAGGGATTTCTAATTCCATTTAATTTTGGTGGTTGTTAACTCATGAAGCGGTCTAACATTGATCCTCCATGTTGCAGATCAGGGTTCTCCATACGAGTAAGGTTATTATTCATAACCTGAGTGAGTTGTCCCAGTATGGTGATAAGTTGATCAGCACCAGTTGTATCTCCAACTCCACAATAATTATCTTGAGAAGGAGGGAAATCCCTACATGGAGTGCGTGCATTGATACGGTTTCCATTCCTCCCACTAGGCACCATTTCTAAACAATGGAATAAACTATATTAGTTTATGAATCAAAATATGTAATTCCATACTAGTAAAACACATAACATAAATTTGACAGTTTATGGATACAATCCATAATCATAAAAATGTTTTCTTTGAGAAGTATATACTCATAAAACCTTCATAATGGCTGGTAAAGAAAATGAGAATTATCCTAAGCGTATCCCTCGAGAGTGTCGTAACCAAGAGTGCATCAAGACCCATTGTCGTGCACCAGTTCCTGTTCGAGTCTAGCTCAAAGCGGTGTTTTCGGGTTTTACCCCTAGGTACATTTGTGCCAGAGCCGCCTCTACCTGCTCGTATCCAGACAGGGATGTATTGCTCGGAAAACTCACAAAATCTCTATAATAAGAAAGTTCTAGAAAGTTCTTCTACACTAATCATCAAAGTCTATCTTAGGGCTATGTGATCTAATAAGAGTTTTTTATAATTCAAGCTTCCAAGGTTAGTACTAAACTGCCTCTGATACCAACTGTAACACCCCGACCATAGTTAACCAGAGTCGGTGCATTATTGCGTAACATTTTCATGATCACAAAAGATCAAGTCTCAAAAGACCGATTAGTTTAGTAGTCTTGGAAACACTAGATACATTCATAAGTCTTACATTACATCATAAAGTAAAACAAAACTAAAAAAACATCTTGTCTTATTATCCCCTCATACTATCCCTGCAGTTCATTCATAATATACATCATCACATCCTGGAAAAAATAAAACATTGAAAGGGGTGAGCTTAGATGCTCCGTAAGGATAAAAATATAGTGGAAGATTTCATAAATAAACATAACATTTAAGGCAATGTATAACTAAAACAAAATCCTTTTAAAATGAACTTTAGGATAATATGGCAAAAGTAAAATGAAATAATTCTATTTACTTATTCACATGGATATTCTACTGGTCTAATAATCACATGCAATATCAATAACCACTTTCATAATGATGGAATACATAATGCCAGACTATCATAACCACATATCCAAGGCCTCGTGCCAAGACTATAAATAAGATTTTTTCAAGGCCTCGTGCCAAGACACTAGTTTGTCTCATGAGACCTGCCGACGCATCGAGGAGCTATAGTGGGATCCACCCGCCACTTATTAAGTCCAATGCATTCCTCATATGAACAGGTTTAAACATATCATAAACAATAACATAATCGTATCACATAAAACATGCATAAAGGAAACATAATATTTATACATTTCAATCACAAGATATCAATACAACACATTGATATAATAATAACACTTTCAAAACCATTTTCAATACCAAAATAAAAGAAAATTAAAACTTTGTATTTATTTTTCATTTGAAAAAAGTTATGGCTTGTAGAGGAAGCCGAAACTCAAATAATCGTCATGGTGGTGGAGAAGTCGTTGTATCCGCATACGTACGACAAAAAAAACATTCCCTTGTCATTTAGTAAAACACTTTGTATAAAAAATATTCCTTTTGAATAAACATACAAGTCAAAGGGGTTTATACACCGTATAAAAGAATTTTGTGTATAAAACAAAATATGCCTCAATGAACGGAGATTGAGACGAAGTCCCTTAAAAAGATCATTTTTTAAATAAAATAGATCTATTATGTGTATTAACTATAAGTACACATAAAAAAAGTAAAAATACAAGATAGGACATAATAATATCATGACATAATTTGAAAGTAGGAGATTGAGCCAAAGAACGGAAATTGGGTTAAGAAGTCCCCTTACCTTGTGTCCGACTTGACTCGATCGTTATTTAACCTCCTGAATAATAAACTAGAGTTAATTTATATTTTCTTAAGAACCTTTTTCAAGTTCATTATTCCTTTTATATGACTTATTACCATGTTATGAACATTATGTAATTATTTAAGTTAATAACGGTCGTTTTTTCGACCTTTGGTACTTGAGTCAAAAATAAACTTCTTATAATTACAAGTTGTTCATGTGGTGAAATATCCATTATATCCAGAATTATATTCATGATTTATATATCATATATATCATATATATCCACTATATACATGAATTTATAATATTACATAACATTTAGAGGTAAGAAATGAAATGCACCGTTCATGGAGACTATAAGCCGTACGTACGCATGAACGCTACTTTCATTTATATTTCATATTTAATGGAATGAAATTATAATTATATAAAATTATACTATAATTCCAGTATAATATAATGTTTAATATTATTTACTCCATCCTTTATACATCCCACATATGGAATTAACGATTCAAATCACTTTGAGGGGGCGGTAGTCCGCACTTCCTAAAATGAAATTATCGTGTTTACCCATAATGGAAATCATAAAGGTATTACATAAATGAGAAATATAGAAGCATAAGGAAAACATAAACGTAATATATATCATATATAAATACAGTGACATCTTAATGGCCACCATGAGAGGTGTTAAAAGAATATTGAATAATCATCGTTTCGTGAGACACTATTTCTCCACCCACAGAAACAGTATGTTCATTAACCATTAGACGAAGGTGTGTGTAAGTGTAAATAAAATAATTCTCATAAAAACATACTAGTATATTGAAGATATAAGTTTTGTTACAAAATAGTGTAATAAAAATATTTTAGGGGGTTGGAGAAGCAAAATAAAACAAAAGAACACAAGAGAAGACATTATCTTAAAATCAGGTAACTCTTTTTGATTTGAGCCAAAGGCTTCCTTGGGAAGACTTTTGCCCAAAGTAAGACTTCTAGAAGTAAGAGAGAGAAGTTGAGAGAGTATTTGGTCAGATGTTGGCCGAGCCAAATGGCTTTGAATGTGTGAATAAGGTGGTAGTGGTGGGGGCCTTTTATAAGAGGAGAGGAGGGGCACTCTTGGAAAGATTGAAATGTTACATTATTATGAAATGATTTTCGGATTCTAAAGGCCCCACAATGATATATTTCGAGTATAAGGTGATAAGGGTTATAAATGTTCTCATACAATAGGTTTTTGGAAAGTGTAAGCCTTAGATTTTACATTATCTTTTCATTTTATTTAAATCGTTAATTAATGAGGTAATCGCTGCATCATCATTGTGTCATAAAAAATTTATTTTATTTAATGTCTAAAAATTATAAAATAAATATCATGATGTAGGAAATATTTTTATATTTCTAATTAATATTTACAGTCTAAACTATGACTTCTATAACCCCTTATAAAAATTGTTTTAGTAAAACAACACATGTTTGTGACAATTTTATTTTTACTTTAAATAAAAAATTATTAATGTCATTTTCTTACCCAAGTGGCTCCATGGGGTCCCCAAGTTGACCAATGGATTGTCTTGGTCGGACATGACTCATACAATAAGGGTAGGACAAGTGTAAATGTATTTTCATATTTTTATAATATCATTTTTACCTTAAATTTCACTAATTACCTTTAATATCGATTAATTAAACATAAAAGTTATTATTCACCAAAAAATTATTTTAATTTAATTGAACCAAATTTTACTTCCTAACGACAACCATGTATGTCAGATTTTCTAAAATCAAATCACAGAAGTGGTAATGTTTCATCTAAATGAAAAATTAGTTTTTTTAACTACCACTTAGTGGTTTCACTATTCATCAAAAATTGAAGTTTTTCGGAACAATGCCAAAATTTCACCCTAAGATATAATTGATATTCTAAATTCAAAAATGATGTCTATTTTACAAAATTCCAAACATATAATTTTCATTAATTAATTTTATAATTAATTCCCGCTGTCACAACAAATAGCGTGTTTTTAAGAAACAATATATATCAAAAGATTGACAATTATTTGTGTCCAATTTCAAAGTGAAATTAATTCTAATGACCACCATTGGATAAAATAGTAAAAATATATTCTAATTATACTTTAAAACCACTAAATAGTATAATTTATCACTATAAATTATTTTGATTTAAAAAGTTGTTTTTTAAGTATTTTCTCTATTCATAGAAAATTGGAAGTTCTCAGAAAATTACAAAAAATTAAACATAGGATAATTTCGATATTCCAAATACAAAAATGAAGTCAATTTTGAAATATAAAATTTATATAATTTCAAAAAGTGGGTATTAATATTCATAACTACTACTTTGATTGGTCGCGGTGTGTTAGAACTCAAACTTGCGTACAATGAAATCTATTGCATTATTGAAAGAGAAGCGTATCGTGACTGATTGGGGTGTTAAATAACACACTGGAGAATGGAAAATATATTTTCAATTTTACTAATATATTTCTCATCAACTATTGTATCTTTGGATCCACTAAAATAAGGTGGACATTGCCTCATGAAGGACTCAATATAACATTGTTCCCTCTTTTACTCATTTGGAAGCTTAGCGTGATTCATATCATGAAAAAGTAGTGTGATCATAACAATTAGTTTTTTCACTCCATCCACCATAGAATTTTCTTTCTGAAGAGGAAAATCATTGCATTTTTTTTATCTAATTTAGCATTAACATGATCACTTTGGGTTCTATCCATAGACTGAAACCGAAAGATATTGTGTGAGAAATAATAATCATTGTGGGAAACCAAATAATCATGAATTTTTTTATAGGATGTATAAATCAAGAAAACTTCTTATAAAGAACCATATATTTAACCTAGGTCATTCATGATCATTACCAAAACTGTATGATTCTATCCTATTATTACACTAATCCCCATGGTTCTCACTAAAATTATCTCAACCTAGTTTCTAAATGTTAACTAAACCTTTCTTTCATACCAACTATATAATCCCATAATTTTCAAATATAGATATAAAATTTAAATAGATTAATATTCATTACATAAATTAGTGATACAAGCCATAATCGTGTTGGTCTAGCACCTTTAGAAACTTGGAAACATAAAAAATTGGTTCATAAAATATCTAAATCATGCCCCACTAAGTTCTTCAAAACTAGTATCAATGTTATAAATATCATACTCAATACCTTTTTTTACAACCTAGGGGCAAGAAACCAAGTAAAGGGTGAACTCCGATGCTCAGTACGGGTAAAAAAGGAAGATATCAATGATCACTTGAGAATAACATGAACCTAAGGGTATGATAACATGATCATAACATTTTAGAATCCTACTATGCATATCGTATATCATAATATTTATTCATATAATAAAAAAAATGTTAATTCATAATACAAAAATTATAAAGAAATCAAAGAACATAAGCCATCAGAGAATAACATTAGCATAAGACATAAATTTTTGGAATATACATAATCATAAAAAATATTTTCCCTTATAGTTGAGAATTATTTACAAGATTATCACATTGTAATGGGTTCACTCACCTTACCATATTTGTAGTCAAGTTTCACTCCCAATACCACCAGAGTGGAAAAAGACCCAAACTGTACTAGGTTCAATCCCTATTCTAGTCATGTTAATATCATGTGATATCAATATTTACCCAATAAATTGGAGGGATATATATGTACCACCCATCCTTGGTTATAACATGTCCACCATACTTGGTTAAAACGTAACTACCATTCTTGTTTATAATGTAACCACCACACTTAGTTATAGCACAACCACTATACTTGGTTATAACGTAACCACCATCCTTGGTTATAACATAACCAATATCCTTGGTTATGAAATAACCACCATTACATAATGAAAACCATGCATATTTGTGAAAAAATATAATAAAATATTTCTCATATTATAACCCATGAAAAGAAATGGGTTTCATAAACATTTGATCATAGCATAACCTTTGGAAAAGGAACAAGTTTTATAAAAATTTCATTATTTCATCATAGCATAACCCATGGAAAAGGAATTAGTTTTAAAAATATATTTTCATAATAAAAACAAACCATATATATAAATAATAAGTATGGTATCCTTGGATAATATCCCTAGTAAAAAACAAGTGAAATTAAGGGTTTTTGTCTTTAATAAAAAAAATCATTAAAATATTCTTGATGATAATAACCTTTCCATTTTGAATTATTTAAAATATAAAAATTTATTATATATTATAGAAAAAAATTTATTTGAAAATTACATTGGAAACTTTTAAATGAATCTTCAAATCATTTAGTGGTCATGATGGTGGTAATTCTCTTTATTCTATATAAGTTAAAAGAAAAATATTCCTTTTAAAATTTTGGGAAAGAACATCATTCTAAAAATGTCAAGAAGGTTCCTTTTAAACCATTTTGTAAAGAGTTAAGAATGGGTAAATGAATATTCAAATCATTTAGTGGTAATGATGGTGGTAAATTTCATTCATATTGTATAAGTTAAAATAAAAACATCACTTTTACACTTTTTCAAAAGTACCACATTCAAAAAATGACAAGAAGGTTCCATTTAATAATTCTTTTAAAGAGTCAAGAATGGGTAAATATGAATTTAAAAAATCATATTAGAATAGTAAAAACCCTCTTGAAAATATTTTTATAAAACATGGATATGGAATAAAAATGCTTTTCGACAGAAGACATAAATAGAGACGATTTTCCATAAAAATATATTTTCAGTTAGTTGAATACTTATGGTGAGGAAAATAAATGAAAAAATGTATTTTAAATAAATAACCAGATGATAATAAAATTAATGATTCTATTGAATGGTATATTGTAATATTTCATCATTGGAAACATAATCATAAACAATCCTGATAAACAATGATATTGAAACATAAAACCCTTTCTACTTTTGGTAAATTTTGAATAATAAGTTTCATGAAATATATAAAATTATATGGATATTTATATATCATAATTTTCATGATAATAATCATAAAATACATTATGGATAGTATATAAACCACAAAAAATAAACAAGTGGTGTATAAGGCATGTGATCCACAAAAATAAAAGTGAGGAGAAAATCCCTTACCTTAGGTCTGACTTCCTTCATACATGTTGGAACCTATTGTATAATAAATAACAATATATTATACACTAATTAAAGAAAAATAATCACAAATATCATACCATATATTATTTAATTATAAAATTTTATCATCTTTTTTAATAACACTAATTTATTAAAATAACTATTCCGGGTGAAATCTGCTTCGTTTTTTATGTATGTTCTAGTTTGGTAGTTTTATCATTGTATTTTAATCACGGTTTCATCATCCATATGATTTTAATAATTATATAAATATAATATATATTCATTATATACATGTTTAGAGTTATTCATAAAATATATAGATTGAAAAATCAATTACATCATTCATAGAGATGGTAGGTCGTACATATACATGAATGTTGTTTCCATTTTTTAATGGATGGGATTAGAGAAAGGTAAATGATAAGTCAAATTTTTCATAATAATTATTATATAATATATATCATATATATTAGTTAAATATATTCTTATTACCACCCATTTAAAACAAAAATGAAGAAATAATTACACCGTTTCGTGGAGGTGGTAGCCCACACATACACACGATTAATGTTATCGTTTTACAATAGTTTGGAATTTTATAATGTGGATATGATATTATCATTATAGAAGTATAATTATATCATAATTATCATATATAAACATTAAACCCATCATAATACCCACATATAAGATATTATTTTTATGAATTTTATATCATTTAATAAAATATTATGTATTAAAAAATATCATTAATGTAATTTGTAACACTATTAATTTAAGTTGACTTTAAATACATCAATAAAATTTGTAATTAGAATATAATTTATTAACTGAACATTAATATGTCATATTAATCAAATATTTTTTTTCACACATCAAATATCTCAAATTATATTACTTTTAATATTTTTATAATCATTATAAATATATATTTATTTATTGGAGAATTACTACATCAATGTTTCATAAGAATTTAAATTAAATATATAATTACTAAAAATTAGAAATAAATTTATATAATGAAAATAATTTCATGAATCTCAAAATAGAAACTTACATTAATTCATAACTTTGTTTTTTCCATAAGTAGAAATATAATACATATTTAATATCAAGAGATTGATATTTTCTAACTTTCTCTAATTTAAATATTATATTGGTCATTTTCATGAAAAAGTTTCCATTGAAAAACACAATTTCAAGACTAATACGATAAGGGTAGAATTTCCTTCATCCAATAATAATTAGGATATAATATTACGGTCTTATCAATTAGTATAAACCTATATTAACCTCATAAACCCTTTGTCAAGGTGATAAATTCTACCATGATTAATATTTCTATTAACCAATAATAAAAGGGTAATATTTACTAAAAATGAACCTTCTAATTTTAAATATGGAATAAATTTTATTAAATAAAATTTCTATAAGTGGAAAAAATTAAATTTAGAATAAGCACACAACACCTGACAAAAATGAATTTTTAGAAAAATACCATTTTAAGATTAAAACTTGGTTTATTATTATCCCATGCCTAGAAATTATTTTAATGAATGTTAAAAAACTTAATTTAATATATAATATATAAATTTAATTAAAATAATTCAATAATAATGAATAATTTAATTAATTAAGATAAAAATTCATTGTGCGCCTAAAAATAGTGTTTTCAGAAAAATACCTCTTTTACTTTCAAATGATTTTTTATATTTATTTATAACTAATTGAGACCCAAAGAGTTAATTTATACATCTGTAACCATATAATTTTAACAAATTAGTTATTTATATTTATACCTTTCAATCCAATGTCTAGGTGATAACTACTATTTAGTATTATATCATGGTTTGTTAAAACTCAGTGTTCAGTGTAACATAAGCCATCGAAGAAAGTAAATTTATTTGAAAAAAAATATTTTATAAAATCTTGAGTTGTCACACTGGGGAATTTAAAAGTTACATTGTAAATGATAGTGGATTTTTTCAATCACTATATACTAATATCAATATAATTTGGTGAAGGCAGTCACATAAATCATGTATGAAGGGTGACTTATGCAATCATAAGGTGGAGTGGTCTCACAAACCATGATAACCAAAGTTATATGATTACAAGGAATAATTGTCTGGTAAAATATGCACCCATAAATCAATGGAACAGATGGTGAAGTGTTTTTTTCAGAGTTAAGTATGTGGTATTTTTCCTATAAATACCCCACTATTCACATTATTAGGCATATTGTTTGAGGATTAATTAAAATCAGGAGAATGGAGAGTTTAGAGGATATTGGGAGAAGGAAAGGTGCTCCACATAAATTCCATCGTGAATATCATTATCACAATTAGTCACACAATGGAGTTTATAAGACTTAAGATATGTATAAGGCCTCTTTAATAATAGTTAGGTGGAAGGATATATGTATAAGGAGTCACATGAAGTGGGAACATAGACACAGTTACTGGAAGGAATCACATGGTCAAGACTCGTGAATAAGTGTAATGAAAAAAGATACATGTGAAGTATGTCAAGTGTCTAATTCATGTAGAACAGGCTACATGATTTTGATCACTTGATAGGCTATGTACCCATGGTTACATGATCAAGGTTATATTCCCAGTGATTACACAATTGGGGTTACACAGTGAACAATGTTTCTTGTTTTTTTTCTTCAAATTATCAAGTGGTATTATTATAAATGTACTCAGGAGATCAAGGATTACATTATATAACTTTGAAAATATATGTTTTAGAATAACAATGTTAAGCATACTAAGAATTTTAGTGTAACATCGGGTTGCTGAAGAGGGGAAAATAAAACCGATAATTTAAATGAAAAATTATCCTCATCCTAAGAAGAAGTTCTGCAATGATCGTGGTGTGGAAGATAATGGATTAACTATCTTAGTGAGGAGTTAATATCATCTAGAATAGAATAATAAGAGCTTAATGGAAAATAAGAGTAATAGAGAATCAAATTAGGAGTAATGATATAAGTAGATTCTTATACAAAAAAAATATAGACCACCATGATCTTTATATATTGAAGAGACCTATAAGTCTATATACTATGGAATAACCTTCCTGAAACTAGTTTGTAGAAGTGAATAAGAGACAATGAGGCTTGGGTAATGAGTGAATGATCCTATAAAATTAAATAGGTTTTGAGCCTGACCTAGAGTGACCATGACTGAAAAATTGTATCCAAAGAACTAGTTAATATTAGTGGATTCCATCACATCAACACATTATATATGTGTTATCCTTAAATGAATCCCTTTGTGGTGAAACAAGAAAAATATCCTTGTTCTATCAATGCTTTACTTTCCTATATATATTTTTTCTTATTTTGGTGATTGTGATTACTAGAGTAATAGGTTAAACATATTTATTTCCAACATGGGGAAAATATACTAAAATTAAGATAAATGACTTAAATAAAAAGTTTAATTTGATCATCACCCTGATTCACCTCCCCTTTAAGGGTGTATCTGGTTATTACACGATTATCCTGTTCAATTGCCCATACACCATGTATTAGGACTTGGAAACACCATATAGGATGACCAAACATGGGTAAGCAACTGATTTTGTACTACACACCATGTACCCCAGTCTCACATCATGCACATCAACAAAAACTATTCAATGGACAAAAATCTTTATTCAAGTTTGGAATTAGACATATGAGTAGTCATTACGGAGTAAAGTTCCATGTGAGACATGATGAAAACTTTTGTTTTGATATCCAAGATGAGTTTTGAGAATATTAAAGTGATTTTCTCCCTCTAATGATGTATACTCAAAGAGAAAAGCTAATGTGTAATCATTGGAGATGTACTTGGGTTAGTACTCCCTTATAATTGGGACTAGTCAAGGAACATGCCTCCCATATAATTTATTTTAGTAGATTTGGTACTCCCCCACACCCATCTAGTGCATGATTCCTCTATCTGATGAGTTAGTACTATACTATATATATCTCCAACTAGAAGTGAGACCTCCACAGTACTCAGTACTCCCTCAACTATGGTGTCAATCACTGAGGTATTAGTCCCCCACACCAGACATCATTAGGTCACATGGATTTAGAGTTTGGTTGTATTAGGGATCTTAGTTGTCATGGAGAATTCTTTTAGCTATATGTAAGGATTTTGGTCTTACCACGTGACTTGGGTCCTCCTTTGAGAATATATGGTTTCTTCTTCATTTACACTCTTTATTTTGGTTTAGAGTCAACTATTCCTTTAACGCTTTAATTATTTGGTGATTTTTGGGCATCTTAATGAGTATTTATATACTTACCCTATAATGGCCTCTTCCCACACTTTCTATGTATTATATAGACAAAATCAAGTTCAATGATGATTTAGGTGGACCAAGTGTGGGTGGTTCATAATTGATTCTTGGTGGCTGTATTAACTGGACTATGGTCAAACTCTAGAGGTTGTGTGTTGGGAAAATTATCTCACCAACTATTAAGCTGGGGCTACTTTATGAATGGGATTGTATTTTTTTGTATTTACTTTGGTGTTGTACTATCTTACCATTTTCTAGGTTTTTAGTGGTTATGCATACTTTTCTTGTTTTGGTTATTACTTTTATCTAAATTACACTGATTTGTGTGGAGATAAGTGTGTGTAAAGGTAAATTTGGCTAAGGCATCCCGTGTGTGTGATATTCCTACCTAGTGCTAGTCAATATCCCTTGACCTATTGGATGTGGGGTTGTGGTTTCACACATGACTAACCACTGGCTCATGAAGGGCCCCGGTGGGCCAAGACATGTCATATTGGTATCAGAGTGGGGTTTTCCTATATAATTTTTTTAGATAGATGTGTTGTGATGATTTATTTTGAAAATTAGGGAAACAATGTCACAGTGTCCCAATTTTAGCTCTCAAACATGTGAATCTAGTGATAGTGTGGTTGAAGACATATCCATACACCAAGACTCTTATAATATTCTTATTGACTCTGTATATAGAGGCACTGGTCATAGAGTAAACAATGGTACATTGATCATATAGGAATGGGTTTTTAATTTCTATGTTGTTCTTGATACATCTCCCCAGATATACTCTATTGACCATGGTTTATCTTGTTAACATTTCAATATGTAACCTTGTCAATAAAAAGTAAGAGTTATGAGATGGCATCATAATAACAACTAGCTGAGTGGAGATAACTCCGTTGAAAGGCTATCACATGAAGAGGGATGCATCTAGTTTTTTATGAGGTGTTCCACCTAAGCATGGGAAGTTCATCCTTGTGTCTGAAAGATGTATCGAGATTTAAACTGTCAGTATCGGTGGACATGCATGAAGAGGGATGCATCTGGTTTTTTATGAGGTGTTCCACCTATCAGCAGGTGAAAGTGGAGTATCAATGACTAATAGGGCATTTACAGCAGTTACCCATTCCTGAGTGGAAGTGGAATGATTTTGAGATGTATTTTGTGACAGGGTTACTGATGCTGCCTCAATAGAAAGATGCTATTTGGGTTGTTGGTGAAAAACTCATGAAGGTTACCCATTTACTACCAATTAAGGAAACCTTCAGTTTTGATGATCTTGAAAAGTTTTACATCTGAGAGATAGTACATTTTCATGGGGTTCCATAATTTATCAGTTTAGATGGGGATTCCTGGTTTACTTATCACATACATAAGGGACTACAAATGTCTTTGAGTACACAAGTACTTATGAGTACAACTTACCATCCCCAGATAGATGTCCAGTCCAAGCGCATGATTCAGGTTTTTGAGGACATGCTTCGAGAATGCATATTAGATTTAGGTGGATCTTGGGAGAGACACTTAACCCTAGTGAAGTTTTCCTATAATAATAGTTTTCAAACAACAATTCAGATGACACCTTATGAGGCTTTGTACGATAGGCCATGCCGATCAGCCTTACGTTGGCTAGAAGCAGGAGAGACAGCTATAGTGGGACCTCGTCTTTTCCATGAGACCATAGATTAGGTAGAGTTGATTCCGAAAAGGATGGATATTGCACAATATTTCTAGAAATATTATGATGATCGATGAATATGAATTCTGGAGTTCGAGGTCAGAGATTAGGTTTTAATACATTTCACAGCAAGTTTGGGACATAGGAGGATTAAGAGATAGGTGAAGCTTTCACTGAGATATGTTTGGCCATTTGAGGTTTTGGAGAGAGTCAAGACGGTTGCAGTTACCTCAGAGGTACTGGACTATACATGAAGTCTTTAATGTTTCATAGCTACGATGTTACTTCTCAGACCCGTATTATATTTTTCAACCTAAGGAGGCTGAGTTCGAGTTAGATTCATCCTTCTAGGAGCACCCTACTTGGATTGTGGATCACAACACGAAGGTTCTATATGGCTAGTCTATTCCTCTGGTATGAGTGTTATGGAAACATAGGTGAGTACAGGATGAGACTTGGGATACGGAGGCTGATTTATGATCACAATGGCCAAAGTTATTCGCAGATTCTTCTTCACTACACTTAGAAGGGAAATTCAGGGACAAATTGATTTAAAGGGGGAAGTTTGTAAGAAACTAGATATTCATTTTAGGCATGGATCTTTATTTCAGGTTGTTTTTTAGGAAAAAATATGAAATGGGGATTTTCTTAGTACATGTAGGTTAATTATGAGTACACTCTGTTTAACCGGGTACCATGTACAACCACATACTAGCTGTGTAACGAACAAGTACATGGCCGTGTAGGTGACCTGGAAGACCGCCTAAAGCAGGGGCCAGTTGAGGCTAATACATGGTGTGTACATTTAATGAACACTCTATGTAATTTTCTTTTTTATTTGATAAATCAGAATGGGGTCACGTCTAGTTTCAATAACATATTTCTTCTTCCCTCGGTTCATACAGGAGAGCGATGGAACAAATGTAAACTTTGATCCCCTTCTGATTCTACGTCTGATCTCCGATTAAGGCGTTGTCAGGTGCGTTGGATTCCCACCAGTGAGTTATCAGTCCCCCTAGGATATTTCTTCCTGATTCCTCCTCTCTTGTGATTTATTCTAGGTTGAAATGTTTTCATCCTTTTGAAGATCTACAATGTATTAGGCTGATTCAAAGGCCTATGTTCAGGATTATTGATCATAGGACATCCAAGTAGGTGGTTTTTACCTTTTGTTCTTAATATTTAGATTATACCTTCTAAAATTGCTGCATACCCATGTTTGAGGTATTACTTGACTGGGAATTCATCCCTATTATTAACCTTCTATGGTTTAATTTATTAAAAAGGGGATTTTGCATATGTGTAAGGATAGATGCCTTGTTTACGGGACACCCCATGGGTGCATTTCCCTAGCTTGATTGTTTATGGTCATTTGGATTAAGTTTCCTATGAGGCATACCTTGTTTCCATGCCTTGAATTGTTTAAGATGGAGTTTTATTGATTATATGGATTTCATGTCTTATGATTGGGAATATTAGCCAATTAGTAGTTAAAGATCACATGTGTTGCCTTGTTATGATATGCACACTATTTTTTCAATGGAACGTGAGACCCTTGGACCAAGAAAACCATGGGGGTTTCCATTTTTATTTAAAAAGGACCGTGAGAGCCTTGATATAGACTAAGAACTAGGGGTATTGACTGTGAGAGCTACCAAGGATGTCGTTTATGATTTATTTATGCTATGTTGACCCATAGGGTATTGACCGTGAGAGCTACCCGGGGGGTCGTTTATAATTATTTGATGTTGTTGAACCTGGGGATATTGATCACGAGAGATACCTAAGAGGTCATTTATCATTACCCTTTTCTATGTGAGACCATTTGGGTTAGACCATGAGAGATTTACCAGAGTGTGATTTATAAATTATTGAATGATTGTGAGAGTTTCTAAGCCAAAGCATAAGATTGGACTCAGTCTTACTTGATTGTTTAGATGGACTTTTAAGACATCTATTTTGTTACTATTACACAGGGGGATATAGATCTTAGGCTAAATCTCAAGATTACTGTATCCAATGGATTGAATAATTGAAAAATGTAAATGAATGTAATTGAAAACTTTGGGATTGTTTAATTTTGAGTACTTCCTAGTTTATTGCTTCATTTTTCATATTTACTACTATATATATTCACTGAGAGTTAGGCATGGATATTTTGGTGGTTGAATTCTAGGATTCATCTCACACCCTATTTGGGTCATGCTTTTGGACCCAAACCGATTATATGGTTGTAGGTATATATAAGGTAAATCACCCTTCTTCATTAGGTACTTGATTGCTGTTAGAGTTGGAGAGCATGAGACCAAGATGATGCTTTTGATGCTATTAAAGTTTACTTTATTTTATTTAATTTGGTTTCAGTATCATATTTCCAACATTGTGACTTGTTTTTCTTCTTTCCTAGACACATGTGACACGCATCGTTTATATATGATCCAGTTGTTATATTACTATTAGCCTTTCGTTATTTACTTCTTTTGCATGGTATTGATGCTTCTGCTATTATTTACTATTTTCTTTCCACTATGTATACTCTACCAATAAGGGCATAGTTTCCCCATTATCACACCATGGCCCTTGATTCTAGTCGACAACCTCTGACATTTGGGGAAATGCTCTTGAGGTCATGTGACCAATCAGGTTTGGGGCACCCTTCGATGGCAACCAGAACTGGGACATTAAAAATCATTAGCCACCACTGGAAGATTCTAGGTATCAAACCCTATATGTAGGATTCATAATCATGCTAAGGATTATACTATATTATTATTAGATCAAGGATCTTAGAGGGGATATTATCATCCAAATGATAGGAAATGTTTTTCTTATGAAAGGTGAGGAAATATTTCAGGGGATTTCCCAACTTATTATTGGATAGAGGGAGGAATAACAGTGGATGATACATCAAGGTAGAGAAAAATCCTCAACCAAGGACCTCCTAGATATATCTAGGTATATCCTTATGGAGTTAGTTATAATAGAGTATGGGTAGAATCCACGATAGGTGATTCAAACAAATTTCCACAACCACTACCCCTGAGTGGGCTATTCTAGGCTCCGAGATATGTTGGTAAAGGTCACAGATAGTTAAAGGTAGTAGAGGATTATGAACCAAATTATTCCAATAGGATTTCAAGTATGGTCAATGTATTCTCAACCTTAGCATCATTTTTGGTAGACAAAAATTCAATCCATTCATTCATTGTGATATATCTTGTTCAAGAACTTGTGATTCCAGTAGAGACTCTAATCCGAACATTATGGATAGAGACTTATTCTAGGAGATATTTTATGAAATAATAATTTTCCACTAGAATGAATTATCTCTTAGAGGGGAGAGGCTTAAATGTGATATCTTAATAGTTATAATGAATTCACATGATGTTATTCATGAAATATATTGGTTATCATTACCATATTCCTAGATAGATTGTCTCAATTAGAGAATAATATTCATATGGGTAGATAGATCATGGTTTTCATTCATGGGTGAGAAGGATTTTCCTAATGGGTGAGTCAATATCATGTTCTAAAAATTTCATCCAATATAAAATCATATTTATAGTATGACTCTTGGTGCAATAGACTTTGTGGACGTTTGGTTTCCAACAGTGGTGGAGGATTACTCATACATTTTGCCCAAGAAAATACCCAAATTACCTCATTGTAGGAAGGTTTATTTCTATATTGACTTACACCTTGTTAAAATTTCAGTATTTTCTATAGTATATTGGATGACTCTTATTAAAACCTAAGAATTGAGGGTACAATTAGAGGATATTCAAAGGAAGGGATTTATTAAACCTAGTCTGTTCCACTGGGATGCTCTATTATTTTTCACTAAGAAAACATATGGGGGAATGAGGTTGAAAATTGACTACCATATCCTAAACTAGTTGACTTCTAAGAATAAATACCCTTTGTCTATAATTGATGATATTTTTGTATAATTTAAAGGGAAGAAGTAGTTCTCAAAGATCTACCTCAAGCCTGACTATCACAAGCTACATGTATATGAGTAGGATATAATAAAGAAGGTATTACGATGTTTCCATGGTCATTATGAGTTCTTGGTAATTTTCTATGGGGTAATTTGAACCCCAATAATATTCAAGGGACTCATGAACAAAATCTTCTAGACTTTCCTAGAGAAGTTCACGGTGGAGTTTATAAATGAAATCCTTATTTACTCAACAATATATATTAACAACATAAATTATTTAGGGATGGTTTTATATATAATTAGAGAGAATAATATATATTTATAAATATCTTAAATTTTCAGTTCTATATTATAGTTTCTCATTATCTAGAACATGTTATCTCAGATGAAGGAGTTGCTGTAGACCCAAGAATGATCAAGGTAGTGATACATTGGGATCCTCATATGAGCGTGATAGAGGTAAAACATTTCATTTTCAGGATGGATATTACTATAGGTTTTTAATATAATTCTCTAACATTTCATCTCCCTTAATAGACTTGACTCAGAAGTGGTATCCGTTTGTTTGGTCAGAAAAATTTCTTGAGACCTTTGAGGTGTTTTAAAAGATTTTTAAAAGTTCTCCTGTTATGAGATAGCTAAAATAAGGGGTTTATTATTTGGTTTTTTAATATGCCTCTATATCCAGGCTTAGATGTTTTTTGATGTAGAGGTAGGTGATTATTACTTACATGTATAGGCAGATGAGACCCCATGAGAAGAATTACCTGATCTACAATTTGAAGCTTGCATTTATAGTTTTTATCCTGAATAATTGGTGACACTAACTTCTTAATGAGTGTTTGTTTGTCTATTATGACCACAATAGTATTAGTTATATCTTCAATTATAGAGATATAAACTTGATATAGAGGTGATGGATAGAGTTTTAACAAGACTATGACTTCAATATATTCTTTACTATGTGGATTAAAAATATAGTGGAAGATGAGCCCCATAATAAATCCCATTCCCAATTTCTAGTTGAGGCATCAAAGTAGTTGTTCTCATTAAAATTGTACTCGGTGGTCGAAGGAAGAGTAGAATATCTCCAATCAATGGTCATGACCCCCACTTATTTGGAAGTTGTGGGATTTACAACATGGAGACATTTGTTGTGAGTTATGGAATGAATAGATATTCATAGGACTTTCTATTGATGTATTATATAAAAATGGGGATCCCTTCATCCTCTTACATGAATAGAAGATAGTGTCAATAGCGTTGTGTGAAGAGGTACTGAGGTATTTTTATATATCTTACATACTAATATATCTTAGAGTGGAAAAGATGCACTCAGATATTTGGAAGTGGTTTTGGTGGCCAGGGATGAAGTGGGGTGTCATAGAGTTCATTTATTTATGCATCACTTATTAATAGTTAAAGGTTGATTATTAGGTTCCAATAGGTTTTTTCTAACCCCTTGAGGTATCAAAATATAAGTGGTATGGTATATCCATGGATTTTATGATGGTAGTTACATGAGTAGAGAGAGTCCATGATGTTATCTAGGTAATTTTTAACTGACTCACTAGGTCATAACACTTACTCCATATCAAAGATAAATATTTAGTGAAAAGGATGAGATGATTGTAATTGAAGAAGATCATTAGATTCATAGAGTACCCTCAATGACTATCTATGATCATGATGCATGTTTCATGTCCTAGTTTTGGAGATGATTATAAGTGGATTTTGGACTCATTTGCAGATGAATATGACATTCCATCCCCATACATATGGCTAGATTGAGAAAATAATTCATGTCCTTAAATTTATTTTGTGGGATTTTATGTTTTAATTTAGTCAAAGTTTGGAGGATCATACTTACTTTGTGTTGTTTGCCTAAAAAATAGCTATCACTCTACTATTTTCAAGGATCAAATTGATCCCTTTTACGAGATACCATGAAAGTCACCCTCATACTGGTCAAAGATGGTCAATTGAGTGCTGATGAGGTTTAAGTTGGTTCTCATGATGACAAAAAGTTATATATTATTTATGAGAAGATGAGGAAAAATCAATTCCATTAGTATCCCTAAATGGAATAATAATGGAGGCCCTTGAAGTTTGAGGAGGGAAATAAGGTGACCATGAAGGTCTCACCATAGCGCATATTTTAGAGATTTTTCTAGGTTGTAAATATATCTGTTTTTGTATTGGACTATCCTAGATACTATTAAGGGTGGGTGAGGATTTATACTACTTATCATTTCCACTATTTTTGGAATAAACACATGATATGTTCCACATGTAGTAGTTTAAGAGATATGTACATGATCTATCACAAATTTTTTAATTTGGGGTGATATAGAAATTACATATGGATCCAACTTCTCAATGTATCTGGTGGTGATCTATGATCGGTAGGAGAATACCCTTTGTTGGTGAGTTTTTTCCCTTGTGTGTGTTATTTGGAAGCATGAGAATATTTAACAGAGATCATGTGAGAGTGTGAACTAGATGCAAGCTCAGTATCAACACCTTTTTTAGTATGTTGTTTCTTTTGAGGAAAAAATTCTTAAAGGTGGTGTGGGTGTAAAAATTCTAGTTTCTAAGTTGGGACCCATTGAAAATTAATATTGGTTAACTTGAATTTATTTGTGAAGATTTCATGGATATTAGGCACTATTCGAACCCCAATATTGATTATATAAAATAATATAAATATTTTATTAAAATTTTTTATAAACTTTTGAAAAAAAGGATGTAACTCTTGAAAGGAGTCCCATATGGGGAAAATAAGATCGAAAATGATTCCAAAACATGAGTTTTAACCTAGTAATGACATAAGTTTGATTTCTCATTGGGCACTATAGTGGAGCGTTTTCATTGGAAAAATAAAAAACAATTTAATTATACAATTTAATTATTTAATTAATTATCATTGAACTAAAAAATTAATCTATATAATCCATATTAATATAATATATAGTGTGATCCACATAAATATATATATTATAGACAATTAATCATGGTGGATTTTTCAGGGAAATATTAGGAGGGTCATTGATGACCCCCTAGAGATCTCCAACGATGAAAAAGTGGGTCCATCCTTCACCAATGATCGATCCGTTTCTGAGGTTGATATTTTTTTAGTATTGGATTTAACGCATTCTTTATATTTTTGTGAACATTTTTCAAGCTATACTAAAGTTGAATCCATGATTGAATATTAATTATCCCTTCCATATAATAATTTTGTAGAAATTATGATTTATATATATTCAATATCGAAACATGTGATTTCCTTGTATTTATTGATTTAAACCTCCATTGAGAATGAAAGTTTCGTGTGTGTCCGTCATTATCACTTAATTTTGTGGTTCCTTGGATTCGTCATTATATTATTCATGAATTTTTAAATAGAATTTTATTTTGGAAGGTATTTTGGGTCTCATGTTGAGGATGGTGACACAAGGATAGAGTTCGGGAAATGGTAGAGTGTGAAGGGGTAAACCCAATTAGGATTTCTCTATGAGTGGAAGTGAAAAAAATAATGGAATTATGATGATAATATTTAATCCAACAACCTATTACCATATCCACTTTTTAGTGTTGTAATATTCACATGTTGCACAACCAATGAGAATATGAGTGAAATTCAAGGTGAGATCCAAACATGTGGAGATGAATTTTTACTGGGGTAAATTTAGGAACATAAAAATTGACTACATATCATGTGGTTTGGAATAACACATTCTATGTAGTTTGAAAGATATGGTGGATAGGGTTCTTGAGATGAGTGAAATATCGTACACCTCATGGTTTTCTCGCACACTATGTGTCCCTTAATTAACTGTTTGGAATGTACAAGGAGCATATTCTCATTAGGCTATTTCGTCTCACATGACTTGTGTATGGAAACCACATACCGTGTTTCCTTGTAGGTACATGAAATGGGAAGATGGGGTGTATGCCAAGTAACCGTGTGGGTCCTACACTTTTTTTTCACTTCTCCACACATAGACCAGTAAGACTTATAAATTCAATATAGGGTGATGTTATATGGGAAGGTGACTGATTGAGATATAAATTCCATTTTACATATACACATGACATACACAACTATCAAAACAATATAAAGTTCATAAATCTTTATTCAGACTTGAAATTTGACAAGCGAGTATTCCTTCATGTGTACAATTACACAAGAGACGTGATTGTGGAATTTTATTCAATATCTGGGATGAGACATAATATGGTACAAGAAGCTTACTCCCTATAATGATTTTTAACTAACAATAGGGTACAATTATGATCATTATAGTAGTACCAGGGTCAGTACTTTACTATCAGTGGAACTGGTCAGGGAATTGGTCCTCCATAGCCTTTATTTTTTTACAGATTCAGTACTCCCCCACACCCATCTGGGGCATGAGTCCTCTATCTGTGGAGTTGGTACTCCCATATCTATATATCATATGGGGTTTAGGTCCTCCACTAGGGTCAGTACTCCCTCGATCAAGGTATCCACCATTGAGGTGTGCTTCCCCCACATCAGATCTTACGAGGTTACACATGTTGATAGTTCAGTTGGTTCGAGGATCTTGGATTTCATGAACTATTATTTCATCTAGTTGTAAACACTATTGTCTTACCCATTGAATTAGGCCCCCCATATGAACATATTTGGGTTCTTCTTAATCTACCCTCTTGATTTTGGTTTTTGAGACGATTCTTTTTTTGATGCTTTGTTTCTTTAGTGAATTCGGGATGTCCTACTGAGTATGTATATAATCATACCTAATAGTATTTTACTACATGTGGGGGTGTATTATGAAAATAAAATATAGTTTATAGTGATCTAGTTGGACTAGGTGTGGGTGGTGTGTAGTTGGTTATTAGTAGCAGTATTAGCTGGACTCTAGTTACACTATAGTGCTTGTGTGCTGGTATATTTCTCTCAATAATTATTAGATTGGACCGATTTTTTGGTTGATGGAATTTTATTTTTCCCTATTTACTTTGTTTATTTAATATCTTACTCTTTTTTGTGATGTTATTGGTTATTCAGGAATTTATTATTCTAGTTATTACTTTTATACATTACTATGGTATGTGTGGAGAAGAGTGTGTGGATACCGGTGAATTAAGCTAAGGCCTCCTGTGTGTGTGATATTCCTACTAGGTACTAGTCACCAGACTCTGTACTATTCGATTTAGGATTAGGGCGGCACACTTTTCTTACCAGTTTCCCAAGTGGGGCCCTAGTGGATTGAGTCATGTCAGAACTCCTTATGACTTTGGTAAAATTTGAATCAAACTTATTTCAAAGAGATCAATTTATATAGAACTTTAAATACCATTAATAAGAATATAATTATGATAAAATATGTTAAATAGGAATTTTATACACCATATAAAGTTTCAATGAAGGAAATTTCAATGAAAATAACATACCTTTGATTATTTATTGGTTGGATGCACTCAAACTTCACTAAAAACTTGAATCTTCCCTAGAGAGACTTTAAGAAATGAATGATTTGGGACTCTTTTTTGTGACCATAGGTTACCAAATTTGATAAAGGATTATTATAGAGACAATTTTTATATTTATTCAAGAGTAAATAAAATTAAATATGCGGTTTACCGTGGTAATAGGTGGGGTGATTTTATAAGAGATCATGAGTGCAATTTTAACAAATACCCCTTATTTAATGAATAAGGAATGCAATTTATCATGGAAAGTGGATCCAAAATGAAAAAATATTTGAGATAGGGTAATGGGAGGTCGTTAATACCCTGATCGACCCATTTAGAGGTAAATATTGATGATATTTTAGGACCTTACCACTTAGTTAGACTCATTTAACTCTTTTTACCTTTACTAGAGTAACTCATTTTTTACCTCAAAAACATATTTTTATGCCTAAAAATGATATTTAATTTATTACATAATTTGGACACACTAATTATAAATATTTAATCTATTTTATTTCATATAATTTTTAAAATTGATAAAAATTATTTTTAATATAATAGCGCGTAAAGCATAAAAACATTCTTTAGAAATAATATAATATTAATCATAAAAATTAATTTATTCTTATTCCTTACCAAGTAATAATCATTAAATGATATGAAATTTGTTTAAATATGTATATATAATTAGTTTTATAAAAATCAATCTTTAATAGAGATTATTTTAATTTATTAAAATAAAAGGTTCATCACAAAGATTTTTTTTTGAAAAAATAGGTATTTTTAACATTAAATAATTTTAATCACACACTATTAATAATTTATCTTCTAACTATTAAAATTTAGCAATTCATAGATATTAGAATATTTATTTGAGTTTTATATACTCATGTAATCATTTTTAAAATAATTATAATATTTTGATGAAAAAATACATATTTTTATAATAAATCATTTTAATTAATTATTACTTTTTTATGTCACTTTATAATTATTTATTACATGTGAATTGATTTTTATTTAATTTTTTAATAAAAATTACACAAAATTAATGTATATGTTGAATTTAGGTAAATTTGATGACCATATTTCCAATTATTGTATATCTAATAATCAAATTCCCAATCTCCACATATATAACGATCATATAATATTCTTATATATAACATTACATACATTTATAAAATACTTAATCCCATTCATTTAGAGAATTATAATAATATTTATTATATTTATAATGTTTTTCCTTCCTTTTATACTTATTATTAGAGTTATGATATTCAAGGAAAACCACAAAGATGAATATTTCATGTCCTTGGTCTTTTTATTCACTTGTGGTTTTATTTGTCTTATAGTTTTCTTAATGATGTTTCATATTGAATTACCATAATGTATTAATGTATATCCTGAATTGTAATATTTTATATCAAAAAATCATTTTATTATTTATTTTTAGTTTTGTGTTGTGTGTAAGACAATCTATCATATATTTAAAGGTAAATTTAGAACTATATGTTTGGTGTGTTACATTGTGTCTCAAACTCAATATTTTTCTCAATTATTCTTGGGCTGTTTAATATTTATTTGAGTATTTTTTTATCAATGTTTTTGAGTTATTCTTAGAAAATCCATGTTTTGTAGTGAGAATGGGAAGAATCCCAGGGTTTCATAGTTTACTGTACATGATTTGAAAAATTGTGTTCATGCGATGTAGACCCATCTCTATAGTTTATAATGTACTTCACACAATTAGTGAATGTTCTTCTAGACGGTGTAGACAAACCATGATTAGTTTTAAAATTTTAAATTTTTTTAATTTTTTCTATGATTATTAATTACTCATATTCATTTATATTATCAATTTAAGATTAATTGAGGTGTTTTATAAGAAATATTAATTTTATCTATCTTGGTATATTTTTTCATGAGAAATTATTTAAATACATTTATTTCAAAGTGAATGTTTTTTAAAATTCCCATAGGGTGTTACCTAATGGTTTAAAGTTTGAAGGGGTTTTGTTTTATAATGGGTTTTTTGGATAATGTTAAATGAAGGTTGGGTAAATTATTTTGGAATATTCTTGGGAAATTTATGTAAATTACTTTTGATAATTTGGGATTTAATTTTTGTAAATGTTTTAAAAAGGTGGTTAAGGTTTTTTCAGAAGAGGAATTTAAGAATTTTCTTATGTTTTGGATTTTGATGAGTAAAATTTTGGGTATTAAGGTAGTGTAAGTGGTTTCATCTTTATATTTCAAGACTAATTCACTTGTTTATATTTAGTTAAATGAAATTTTAGTCTTGGGGATTATTTTGATTGTGTTTCATGTTTCTTAAATTTTAGTGTAGGACCAAACCTAGTCATTATATATTATCTAGATAGAGTAGTGGGTGATTGTATTTATGTGAACCCTCCAGTTAATTAATATAGATATTATTTTTAGGAGTTTCAAAACTTGATTTAGACTCTCTCATATAGAAATTAAAATTATTATAAATAGAAAGAGTGGATGTTGTATATTGAGATGATTCTCAATCTCTTTTAACTCCCAGAGTCTCTTAGGATTATGTGTTCTACATTTATGCTTGAGGTCTTGATTTGGAAAGGAAATAAGTCCATATTTTGAATTAATTCATATAAATACAATTAATATGAAGGTTTTAAGGATTAATTCTTTCAAAAATATTTCCTTGAAACCATGAATGTGTCTAAGGTGATGATTTTTTTTCCGTGACCAAAATGATCAGTTGTAATTAGAGTATGTTCATCAAATTGTCTATCTGGTTCCATATATACTTGAGATAGAATTGTATGATTCTTTGAAAGCATATTTTTTTGAAATAGATATTAATTTTATTCTTCAATTTAACATTTACTCATTTGACCTATGCTCCCATTTATAAATATTGAAATGATCTATCAGGACTCAGGTGATTATGGGTGTTGTGCTAGAGATGATTTGTGTTTCTCATATTACATGGGTGGTGAATGGAATTATGGTAATGTGAACATGAAGGATATTGAGTCTAACTAGTTGGATTGTGGAATTAAGAGTCCTTACTATTTATTAACATTACATTATTCTAGGAGGAAGTCCCTGATACGACATCAATGAAAAAATACAGGGTATAAGGATCCTTCTTATCAAAAATATATTAATACCTATCAAAACTATAACTATTTAAGTTATATGAAATGATTATATAAATAATTTTCATATAAGAAATAAAGAAAAAAATATAACCCTTCATAAGATCCCCAAGTTCAACCTATTGAACCTAATTTTGATATACAAATTTCTTTATATATTTTTTATTTCATATTTTATTTTCTTATATGTTTTATCCTAGTTGTCCTCTATTTGAGGTTATTGTATTATTATAATTTTAATTTTGAGTAAATTCTTGAAACTTATTGCAGAAGTTACCATATTTCGGTATTTTTGATTCATTATTGATTATGTATTTTAATTGTTTATATTGTTGATAGATTCTCAACCTGGTGGTGTTAGAATCCAGTTAATATAACATGTGTTGAATCTATTTTTCATGTTTATTATTTCATTTTGGGTGTAATTTATCTTTTTTTGGAGAACTATGTTGTTATATGAATTTTAAATATGGTGGGGATACCACCATATATGATCATATTTCAACCATACACATATTTATTTTTTCTTGTAATGATAGGAATTTAAAGTTTTCAGTTGAGGTTTAAAGTTTCCCTAACCCAAACCAACCATATGATGGATTTTAGACTCATTAGCCTTGAGGAATTTAAATAATATGATATATATAGTCTTTTTTTCACCTATATATATCAATAAATTGGTTTCATGTTGTATGCTCAACTCTCATAATGATGTTAAAGCACCTGATTTTTATTTGTTGCCCATGAGGTTCTTCGAGTATTGTAATTGTGTTTTTTGTATAGTTCATCTTTGTTAGTGTTGTTTAATTTTTCATGGTGGATATTGTGGTGTTCCCTAGTTTTTATAATTGAGACATTATTGAGGATGTTAAAACTAATTATTTTTTTGATTGACCCATTTCTTCGAAGTCATTCTAGGGGTATGAAAGTGAAATGGTGGAGAGAGTTATCATGGATTGTAATAACTTTTTTGACATATTTTTTTGGATATTGAATTTATTAAATTTAAGGTTGTATTGGTTTTATTTTTTTCAATTTTAATAGTCTCATGGTTAGTACATGGTTAGGGAGAACTTTTAGTATTTTCTTACATACCCAATATTAATCAGGCATAATAATTTTATATATGAAATGAACATACATGGTTAATTCATGGTTTTGGAGAACCATGATTATTATCTTATGTATCCAGGAGAAACTTTTTGGATATCCTTACATATGGGTGTTTTCACCAATATCTTCTATATGAGTTTAACACAATTAATAGTAACTATACATATAAACCATTTGGGGTGTAAAAATCAAACCAATTATCATAACATTGTTGAAACACTATTTTCTAAATTGTTTATACACACCGCGTGTACAACCTATATCATTAAAAAAAATATGATTTTACCCTTTTCCCCATTAACTGATTTTGACCCTTGGGGGTCTTATTTTCCTCCCATTCAATACCCAACTATTCTAAGAACCTCTACCTTTGATTAATCTTCTATACATGGGCTATTCCATGAATTTATTCCACTTTTGAGGTTATTTATTCATGCTAAACTCATCTACACCTCCTCCCATCTTCTCCATTTTTTTACTTTTCCTCTTTGTTACTTTACCTATAAAGGTTATAATGGCCCAAGGTTTAGTGTTTATTGTTTTATTACTTGGTATTATCTTGTTTGAGGTTACTATATGACCTTTAATGGTTTTAATTTCCTTGATGTGTTGGAATAATACCGTGGTTAGTGAAAGTGAAGTATTTAGGAAGGTTTATCCTTGTATAGACTTATAAATTCCAATCCATGATTTATTTATTATTTTTAATCCATTATTTGAAAATCTTAAAACTATACAAAATTTAGTTATTGGTCCTATCCAAAAGAATTTTTTAATATTATTGTACTTTGAAACATGTTTTACACATAATTTGAATAAAATTATATTGTTTTGGTGTTAAATTACTCTTTAAATGAAAATGTTCTTCAATATTGATCATATTTTATTGAAATTTTCATTCATTGATTTTTTGGAAAATGTGATTTAATGGTGTTAAATGGATGGATGTTATTTTTCTTTAATTTTCATAGGTTGTATTTAAATTTATTTTTTATCTTATTGGTGAATTTTAATTGAAATATTATTTTGAAAATTTTTAATGGGTTTTGTTTTTGGAATTTATTTTATCAATGCCCCATGTTTTTATTATCGATGTATTTTGGGGAAAAATTTATAATTTGATATATTGAAGTCTTAAAATTATTTATTAAATCTGTTTGGAAGTGATATTTTTTGAATTATTATAAAGGATTTTGGTTTGAAGATGAATACATAAGATTCATCTCCAGTTTCATAAGAGTAATATACCATTTAGTAAGAGTCAATTTGTTGGAATTGAGTTAGAATTTGTGAAATAGAATAAATCCACAGTAGTTATTTCAACTTATGCTTGGATAGGGAGAAGGTTTATCTAAGTCATCATTTTGTAAGAGTTATTTTTCTTGGATACCATTTTGTAAGATTCATTTTTATGGTTCCCACAACATAAGAGTAAAAATTCCAATCTGTCATTTTGGACATTGTTGAAATTAAATAATCATCTAGATCTAACCAATTTAAAACGTGAATAAAATATCTATGGTGCCCTAATCATGAGATTGTAAACCAATGTAAGAGGATATGAACCCTAAAAAGTGGAATACTATAGAATCTGGAAGAATGAATCAAGATGGGATTGTATCTGAGTATAAATTACATAGATATAAAACATGTTACATTTGGGGGAGTGTATTCTATTCATGCAGTTTTTCTCATGCCACTTGGAGAAAATGGTGAACATCGAAAAACACTAGGTGGAGTTCTAGGATGTGGGGAGATGAGCATTGATTATGAAAAAATAAATATAAGGGACCTTTTAATTTAAAAAAAAACTTATTTTTTAATAGAGATTAAGATATTCATAGAGGGAGGATGATAGTAATTATCTAGGAATCAATGAGGAGGCATAAAGAGTCAAAATGGGTAAATGATCAAGAGCATGGATTTAGAGAGAGATAGAGATAGAAATGGGTTCTATCTCAATATAAAAGACTCATATACCCTTTATTATTCTTCCATCATCTTCCCAACTTTTAGATGGATTTATTGTACATCTTTGATTCCTCGAATGTGTGTCAATAAATTTATTTATAAAAATAAGATAAAAATGGATTGAAATTATTAATAGTTCTTGATCTTGATTCTCATTTTTTATATCATTATTCTTAGGTTTTATCTCAGATAACTCTTATTTTATTTTCTAATTATATATAAATGGGTGAAAATTATAGATTAGTGTTTTTATACAGTGATAAATATATTATTTTTTTACATAAATATATTTATAGAATATGGTGAGAAGTTATTAGAGAATGAAAATTTAAATATTTTATATTTTTTTCCACTTTCACATTCTCAATGTGTTAATTCTATTTACTATTTTAAGTACTAATGGGTGATGAAAAGTTAATACTTGGCCGTAAAATATTCAACAAAATTAATTAATCTAGAAAAGGTCAATTCTTACCTTTTCCAAGTTATACTAATCTTTTATCTAAGTTCTAGTTAATAAATCATTCATTTGGGTGTGGTAGTTGATCCAATTTGATAACTAAGTGATAGTGATGCAATTTGAGTTATTTTCTTAGAAACATTTGGATAATTATGATCATATATAATTTTTATCACTTCATATTAGTATGATCTTCCTTAGTCATTTAATTATTCACTCTTTTGTATTATCCTATATTTTTCATACTTTAATCTATATTTTTCATCCATATCTTTTAGTTTGTACTTCATTAACTTCCATATAACTTTAAACCATTGATGTTTTGTATTGTGTTTGTAGTTTTTATTTATTTGGATTTTATTTTTCTTAAAACATACAATATTACTTCCTTGTGGATATGACCCTTCACCACTATAATAATTAGGTAGAATGTAGGAAAAAAAATCATTTTTACCTACCCTTGATGATGGGGTTGGTAAAAAAATGGCATAGTTTTTGGGGAAGGCGATGTGTTTCCAATTAAAAAAATCCAAAGACTGAAAAATAAATCATTTATTTTTAAAAAATTAAAACTTTTTAGTTTTCTATTTTTTTTGTAAGCTAGGTCTAATGTATTCATGAAATATTTTTTTGGAAGGATATTCTTGTAGTCAATGATTAAAAGTTAGATTTTTTTTGTTTATAGCTTTCAACTACCTCTGTAATAATGTGGATCTAAAAGAAAAATAATTTAGCTTAGTTGTACAAATGCATGTTAAATGGATTTTTTCTAGGTATATTTTGTCCGATTGTTTTTTAGAAATTATTGATCATTTGATAAACTATTATAATATTTTAATTAAATCAAAATTTTAAAAAATATGGGTAGATTTTGAAAACATTGAATATGAACTAAGGAATATTGAACACGTAATAGAAATTATTGAGTATGATTCTAGTTTCTTTAATTCCATGGAAACACCTAGGCATCCTGAATTCAAAATTAAGTATTGGAATCCATTAGTTGTAGAGTCTATTATAGTGGAGGATGAGTTGAATATTTCTGATTAATTTTCAAATCTCAACACTCATTTTCTTGATAAATTGGAAACGAGGTTAAATAACAATGATTTTTGACATCGATATAAATTTGGAAGAGGATTTATGATTGATTTTAAAATCTCAAAAAATATTTTCAAATTGAATTCGAAAAACTCATTCTAAAACTGAATTTCAAAGAATTACGAATTTCACATTTTTAAGGTTATAATGTGGTCTCAAATAAGAAATAAATGTATATGTTTAATGCCACATCCTTATAAATAGTCTATATAATGTTTTACCTTAAAATAATATTTAAATGGTTATATTTTTATTTAATTCCACAAGGGTTTATAAAATTGTGAATGTCTTTCAAGGAATGTTTTCAAGGGTGTTTTTTAGTTTTTAGGGGTTTGGAGTCATAACTAGAGGTTTAGAATCCCATAAAACTATTTTATCTCTTAAAACATTGGGTATATCAAGTTTTGGTGGTATATGGGTAAGAATTAACACCTAATAAGTGATAATGGTTAGAATTATAGAGGGAGTTTGGCTATGAACATTAAATCTAGTATTTCTTGGGAGGAAACCAATGGTTTAATATATCATTTTTTGTTTGTTTTACTTTTTCATTAAAAATACCTATCTATTTTTGTTTTTACACACCCATATACATTATTTTTAAAGGAATATTACCTAATTAGCTCTTCCCTAAGATGAAATGGAAACATGTTTTCCAATAAATGACCATAACACCTCTATCATGAGTGGATTTGAGATTCACCTCCACAAACTCACACTTTTGAACTTGGTATCACTTTTTTATTTTAATTATTGGATTCAATGTGTGAATTATTTATAATATTTTAATTTATTTAACAGAAAAAGTGGTGATGAAGTGTTATAACGGAGAGTAATCAGTCAGTTGTGCACTAATGATAAAACAACTATAAGGGGAGTAATCCTTTTGATTCTTTCTTGATAATTAAATTGTTAAAACTATTTCATGATACTCCCATAGTTCATTATTTTTTTGAGATAAAATATTTATTTAAGATTGTTAAAAATCAATTTAATATTTATATCTATGTAAAGACCCGGAAATTTCAAGGAATTTTTTTTTATTAATTTTATTTGAAATTTTACAAGAACACAGTTTCTGACGGCGCCTGATTCCGAGGCCCGGTGTGCCCAGAATTAATTTCCAAAGTTTGGCTCGGGTACGTTCAGTGAACGAGCAAGCGAGAATTTCTATCTTTTGAACCGGTGCTCGGAATTGAAATCCGATTGCACCGATGAACTCGCAATGCCGGTAATCGCTTAAGAGAACCTTTACCATAGTTTCATTTGTGTGGGAGAAGAAGTTAATTTTTGGGCTTTAATTTAAAAAAAAGTGAATAAAATTGTTAAATCAAATTTTAACAATGTTAAGTGGTTAACTTCTCCCATGGGAAGTTGGTGGTGGGCCCACATCCATCCAACTTCCCATGTGTGGATATTTGAAAGGGTGGTCCCACACGAACCCCCCCCCCCCACCTTTTCAAATTCCTTAAACTCCCTAACCCTCTTAACCCCTCACATTCCAACTCCCCATTAACTCACATTCTTTAATATTTGACAACTTGATTAATTAATGAGGTGAGTTAAGTATGGTTTATTTGAATTTCAATCTTTTGAAATTCTTGCCAACACTTTGCAATTAATTAATTAAACCAACTTAATTAATTATTTTGAGTGTTTGAATTCTTTTGAATTCATTTTGCCAACATTAAAAAGAGAGATTATATTTTTCTTTTTGGGTTGGCATAAACCTTGTGGGGAGAACTAAGGAGTGGAGAAGAACTCTTGGAAGATCACCAACCTCTCGAGGAAGAACGTTCCACGTTTCCGAAGAACGTGAAGCAACACCTCCGACCATCTTCAACCGGAGTAAGGAAGGGAAGCACCGCCGCCTACAAATTATACAGAGGGTGACGTCTCGGCTCGACTTCACCGAGCTGTTCTCCCACCAACCTAGACGGAACGACGCCCAACCTACGCGACGCTTGTCTTCCGCGGGTCGTTGAAGAACTCCGTTCTTGAAGCCGAGGTAGGGGGATTTATTTTGTAATTCTCTTATCTTTTGAGAAAAAACGACGAGCGCGGACCAACCAATACTGGTTTGATCCGCGGATCGTCCGATCAAGCGGTTGATGATTGAGGGTTTTTATTTATTTAATTGTTCGTGAATACAAACTTCGTGATGATCGCGGATTAAAACCCTTTTGTTAACGAATAACGCGAGGGGGTCGGACCGCACAAACACGGCCGACCCTCCTCCTTTGTTTTTCGTGAGGGTTTCTTGAGGATGATACGAGAAAACGTGGTGCCGTCGCACCACGCGATTTATTGCGGAAGATACGCGCGGCGCCGTGGAAAGAAATCCAAGAACGCGACGCTGTCGCGTCGAAGAAAGTCAAAGGCGCCGCGGCCGGAGCGGGGCCGCGACGGAGGGAAGCGATGCCGTCGCATCGCGCCGAACGGCATAGGCCGCAGCCGGTTCCGTGCCGCGGCGGAGCAAGATGACTGGCGGCCGGCACCGGGCCGCCGGTGTCGGCGAAGGAAGGACCGGCCGTCGCCGGTCCTTGCTGGCGAAACCGGCCGGCCGAGCAGTGGAGACCGGGGGAATTAATTTCCCCCGGCCGGGTCTCAAAAGCGGCCCCAATTAAGGGGCCGCGGTTCTCGGGGGGGGGGGGGGGGGCTTTGCCCCCCCTGCGCGCGGCACCCGAACGGCGCCCAGGCCACGCCGTCGCGCCGGACCGTGCCGCCGCACCGGCCCGCACCGCCGCGCCGCCGGCCGGGCCGGGTTTTCCGAGCCGGGCCGGGTCGTCGGGCCGGGTCGCCGCCCGGGGCGGGTCGACCCGGTTCGGCCGACCCAGGGGGGGTCGGGCCGGGTCGGCCTGGGCCCAGACCCCCAGTTTCGGACCACTTTTGGTCAAATGCCCGTATCTTGGGCTACGGGCCTCCAAACGACTCGCCGTCTGAGGCAACACGATCTTTGGATCGAGACGGTCGTTTCGGTATACTATACTCAAGGTACATCTTCCTTTTTGGGAGCCTACGTGGTTAAAACTCCATAGTTAAGCGTGCTTGGCCTAGAGTAGTGATCAGGATGGGTGACCTCCTGGGAAGTTTCCCAGGGTGGGTGGGAGGCGGAAAAGCCATCAACTCTCAGACCGGGCGTCCGATTGACGCGCCGTCTGTTGCGTTGAGTTCCTGTTGACGATACAGAACTTTTTGAATCCTCCGCCTGAGAATTGGATGCATATGGATACTGTCCGGTTGGATCGCACCGAAATCCAACCGGGCCCCTGGAACGGAAAAGCTGATATCTTTCTGACAGATCGTCCGTTTGACGAACCGTCAGCAGCGTTGGCGATCTCGTTGAGAAACAGTCCCTATGAGTATACCCTATGAGAGTTCGGGGTACAGTTGAGATACGGCCGAGTATGGTTCGCTCACGAAACCAACCGGGCCCCTGAGACGAAAAGGCTAATAACTCACAGACCGGGCGTCCGATTGACACGCCGTCTGTTGTGTTGAGACCCCTATGACGAGGCGGTCCTTTGAGATACTTCTTCGTGGGACTTTTAGATACTTGGAGTATCAACCTGTAGCTCGTGGAGCGGACCCTCCCAGTGACGAGCGTGCGGAGTACGGAGACCGTGTAACTGGCTGAGACCTGACGACTGCTTGACCAACTCAACTTGGAGTGAGTCGACTAGCCCAGTGGACGGAGCACTACTTTCTGAGGTGCAAACCCATGGCGGATGGAGCACTACCTGTGTGACAGTTCAGACCCGCGGTACTCGTCCGGAGAGTACCTCAGCAGGCTACTAGGGGGTGTGCACTACTGTGTTTGGGTGACATACCTCGGCGGGAAGCACTACTGTGTCTGGGTGGCTGACCCGCGGTACTCGACAGGAGGAGTACTTTAGCAGTCTTAGGTTAGTGAGCTGTACCTCGGAATCATGACAGGACCACTATACACTCCAGAGACGGAGCTCTTCAGCAGTTACGGTTTCGATAATGAAAATCCTGGTTTGAGCTGAGACTTTTGACCTTGTGTTTACCTCATGATTGAGATGGGTCACTTGATAACTTAGGTATATGTATGGGCATATACCTGGGTAGTGGTTATCCGTTGATTTCACCATTCTTTTGTTTCCTCATGATTGAGATGGGTTACTTGATAACTTAGGTATATGTATGGGCATATACCTAAGTAGAGGCTATCTATTGAGATCTTATTTGTGGTTATCCTTGTTGGTTTAGTGAGACCTTGAGGGTCTCGGGGTCCCTATTGAGTATCGTTATACTCACCCCTTCACAGGCTATGCCCGCACCTCGTTGTGTTGGTTGCAGACGACGGGCAGTGCTGACGGAGGCCGAGTGTTCGAGGACTGGACGGTACCCGGAGGTGGACTACACGACGAGTCAGTACCCAGAGGTGGAATACACGACGAGTCAGTACCCGGAGGTGGACTACACGACGTGATGACTCACAGAGGAGGTTGACGAACGAGAGCGTGGAGGAGACTATCTGTACCTACCCTTCAGGTAGGATCCGTGGTGGACGATCAGGAGCTGCGCTATCTGTACCTACCCTTCAGGTAGGATCCGAGGAGGATGACCCAGGAGCTGCTTCCTTCTTCCAGCTGTTTGTCTTTTTGATGTTGTACCTTGTTCGGTTGTAGTCGTACTTTCTTTTGGGTTTGTATTCTGGCCCATTTACTTTTCAACATTTCTTTTGTACTTAGTGTTTTGCTTCCGCTTGTACACTGTGGTGCTTGTTTTCTTTTATAAAGGCAATTCCTTCCCAGTTATCTGGATTTTACGCCTTTGCTGCTAGTCGCCATCCCCTGGCCTATGGAAGGCGGGCTTGGGGTAGTCACGACACGAGCCCCAAGGACGGGTCGTGAAAAATTGGTATCAGAGGAGTCGGTTCTACCGCATAACTTATAACTCTGATATTTTCTTTCTGTGAAGCAATAATGTAAAGGGTACCGAGTGTGGTCTTCAGTTCAGGGAGTCCAGTGTCGGTGCGGGCGGCCGACGTATCCATACACCAGGACCCTGACAACTGATTTCCGACTTTGTGCACGAAAACACTGATTGTGTGTGTGTTTTCAAAGGTTTTCCCTTAAAACAGCTCAAACCAGGTCATCTCACCAGGTATAAACGTTTGACCGTGTCACGATGTTTCTTTCAGGATGCCTTTTCACGGACGACCAGCTAGAGCCCAGAGGGATGTGCGTGCTGACAGCATGTCGAGCGACGAGGCTTCGGTACATGGACCTCTTGCAGTTGAGGCACCAGCGGTACTGCTACCCGTTGGGCCACCGATGCCACCAGCCCCAGCAGTAGGCGATGTACGACGCTTGAGCGCGCTGCACGAGTTCCAGTGCCAGAGGCCACCCAGGTTCCGGGGAGAGACGGACCCGCAGGTGGCTGAGGTTTGGCTGCAGGCTGTGGTGAGAGTCTTCAGGCTAGTGGGGACGCCGGCAGACTTCATGGTGATCTTTGCTACCAGACTCCTTCAGGCAGCAGCAGGAAGGTAGTGGAGCCACTTGTTTCAGTTTTGCGACGGGATGAACTTCGCTTGGGAAGACTTCGAGACCTTCTTCAGGGTGGAGTTTGTGCCAGTAGCTCTAAACCCCGAGCATGTACAGGAGCTTCTGCCTTTGCCGCATGTTTTTCGATCAGTAGCCGAGTCATCTGTGGGCAGTAGACAGATGATGCAGAGGTCCAGGAGGACCAGACTAGCAGTTATACGATCTCAGGTTTTAGGACCGGTGGTGCGGGGCACCCGGGGTGGAAACAGAGCTAGGCGTTCCAGAAGCATGTTGTGTTACTCATGCGGCGGAAAGGGTCTCCTGGCACGTGACTGTCCGAATCCTCGTACGGTTGATCAGCGGGTGTTGGAGCAGCCACCGAGACAGAAGCAGCGGCTGGTTCTTGAGCAACAGCCGAGCAGTGGACAAGGCAGTAGAGCTCCGAGAGCAGGTGGGTAGGAGAGGAACTAGTGGATACGTCCTTTGTACTTCTAGTTCCATGTTGCTTTTGTATTCGTGTCTTTGTACTATGAGATGCAATAATAAAAAGACACTTATCTTTGTTTGCTTTCCTATCCTTTTGTTTGGTTGATACTGAGTGGTCCCGGTAAAACTGTTGACTTGACCCTCACTTTTGAAATTTCTACTGGAGGGGACCCAGTGACCTCACACTGATGCCGAAAGTGTGACTCGACCCTTGGAGGCGAGAGTGACAGTTGGATCTCTTAGTAGTTACGTCGAGGACTTACGATGTCATCCATGGCACGAATGCATCATTCATGTCAGGATTGACTGTATTAGGCAACTAATGTAGTTCATCCATGGGATGAGACCGGATTTCTCTTATCGGCAAAGAAGAAATCATAGCAGCTCTTGTGAGACTAAAGGAGGTGCAGTTCATCCAGGAGCGGATGAAGACTGCACAGTGCAATAAGAAACAGGGAACCGGTGCCAGTCTTAGAGACTCTGGCGTGTTAAATTTTTCAAGAAGAGGAAGATTTAAATATAGACGATTCTGTGAAGCGGCAGACGTGGAGGCAGAGCTAGGAGAGCAGCATGAGGTGCTGTACATCTTAACATGTTACAACCACCCGCCTTAGTTATCCCCGCCAAGCTCAGGGAGCTGGAGGGCGGTGGAAGAATGCGGCTGCATGCAGTCAAGGAGTGTGACCCAATGGCTCTAGAAATGATTCAAGGGATAGTCTGTGTCCACTACTAGCTGTTGTAGTAACAGACGTCGATATGAATCATTCCTCGCTTTCACAAATCTTGTTCCAGACCTAGAGTTTCTGGTAAGCCGTGGACTTGACCCTCACGTCTGGAGATACCTTGGGAGGAGACTCGATAATCACACTTACGCCGATGGTGTGGTCAGACCCTCAAGGAAAGAGATTCGGTTGGAATCTCTTGGTGGCAGCGTCGAGGCCTTACGACGTTAGTTTGAGTATGGAATGGGAAATAACTGTTCATACTCAAATTGACGGTTTTAGGCAAACGTCGGGATGGGTTTTCCTTGGTCGGCGGAAAAGGAAACCCCAGGCAGCGCAGGATAACTCTTGCACAGGAGGGTGCGACCGATCACTTTTGAGTCGGTCAACCTTACCCTCGTGGCAGCAGCCTTTCGAGTTCCAGTTCTAACAGAAAATGGAGACCTCTGGAGTTCGAGGATGACGATCACGTCCCTATACGGGTCTCACCTCGATGAGGTTTACAGAGATGTGGCCAAGGCGACAAGTTATCTCCGGGGTTCAGCGGACCTTCTTAAGTCCCCAGCTGGGTAGGCGGGGTGGTTTACCGCTTGACCCATTCACCGCAGTTGCACCAGGTGCACGATGACTTCCACGTATCTCAACTGAGGAGATACGTGCTCGACCCTTTGCAAAGCATCGACCATGAGGAGCTGGACGATGGCGATGGGGTGTCTTTCACGGAGATTCCAGTGGGGATCGAGGATCGACAAGAGCAGACCCTACAAGGACGATCGATTCCTCGGGTGCACTTTCTTTGGCAGTACGGAACCTCCAGGTAAGCACATGGGAGCAGAAGGCTCAGATGCGTGCTCTGTACCACTTTTGTGACCCTAGTCTGTGTTGAAGCTTTACGGGGACGTAAATCCCTGAGGTGGGAGTAATTTTAAGTCCCAGAAATTTCAAGGAAATTTTTTTCTTAATTTTCTTTGGAATTTTACAAGAACGCAGTTTCTGACGGCGCCTGATTCCGAGGCCCGGTGTGCCCAGAATTAATTTCCAAAGTTTGGCTCGGGTACGTTCAGTGAACGAGCGAGCGGGAATTTCTATCTTTTGAACCGGTGCTCGGAATTGAAATCCGATTGCACCGATGAACTCGTAACGCCGGTAATCGCTTAAGAGAACCTTTACCATAGTTGCGTTTGTGTGGGAGGAGAAGTTAATTTTTGGGCTTTAATTAAAAAAAAAGTGAATAAAATTGTTAAATCAAATTTTAACAATGTTAAGTGGTTAACTTCTCCCATGGGAAGTTGGTGGTGGGCCCACATCCATCCAACTTCCCATGTGTGGATATTTGAAAGGGTGGGCCCACACGAACCCCCCCACCTTTTCAAATTCCTTAAACTCCCTAACCCTCTTAACCCCTCACATTCCAACTCCCCATTAACTCAAATTCTTTAATATTTGACAACTTGATTAATTAATGAGGTGAGTTAAGTATGGTTTATTTGAATTTCAATCTTTTGAAATTCTTGCCAACACTTTGCAATTAATTAATTAAACCAAATTAATTAATTATTTTGAGTGTTTGAATTCTTTTGAATTCATTTTGCCAACATTAAAAAGAGAGATTATATTCTTCTTTTTGGGTTGGCATAAACCTTGTGGGGAGAACTAAGGAGAGGAGAAGAACTCTTGGAAGATCACCAACCTCTCGAGGAAGAACGTTCCACGTTTCCGAAGAACGTGAAGCAACACCTCCGACCATCTTCAACCGGAGTAAGGAAGGGAAGCACCGCCGCCTACAAAGTATATAGAGGGTGACATCTCGGCTCGACTTCACCGAGCTCTTCTCCCACCAACCTAGACGGAACGACGCCCGACCTACGCGACGCTTGTCTTCCGCGGGTCGTTGAAGAACTCCGTTCTTGAAGCCGAGGTAGAGGAATTTATTTTGGAATTCTCTTATCTTTTGAGAAAAAACGACGAGCGTGGACCAACCAATACCAGGTTGATCCGCGGATCGTCCGATCAAGCGGTTGATGATTGAGGGTTTTTATTTATTTAATTGTTCGTGAATACAAACTTCGTGATGATCGTGGATTAAAACCCTTTTTGTTATCGAATAACGCGAGGGGGTTGGACCGCACAAACACGGCCGACCCTCCTCCTTTGTTTTTCGTGATGGTTTCTTGAGGATGATACGAGAAAACGTGGTGTCGTCGCACCACGTGATTTATTGCGGAAGATACGTGCGGCGCCGTCGCGCAGCGCCGTGGAAAGAAAGCCAAGAACGCGACGCCGTCGCGTCGCGTCGAAGAAAGTCAAAGGCGCCGCGGCCGGAGCGGGGCCGCGGCAGAGGGAAGCGATGCCGTCGCATCGCGCCGAACGGCATAGGCCGCGGCCGGTTCCGGGCCGCGGCGGAGCAAGATGATCGGCGGCCAGCACCGGGCCGCCGGTGTCGGCGAAGGAAGGATCGGCCGTCGCCGGTCCTTGCTGGCGAAACCGGCCGGCCAGTGCGGGCCGGCCGGGCAGTGGAGACCGGGGGAATTAATTTCCCCCGGCTGGGTCTCAAAAGCGGCCCCAATTAAGGGGCCGCGGTTCTCAAGGGGGGGGGGGGGGGGGGGGGGTTGGCCCCCCGCGCACGGCACCCGAACGGTGCCCAGGCCGCGCCGCCGTGCCGGTCCGCGCCACCGCGCCAGCCCGCGCCGCTGCGCCGGACCGCGCCGCTGCATCGGCCCGCGCCGCCGCGCCGCCACGCCGGACCGTGCCACCGCGCCGTTGGCCGGGCCGGGTCGTCGGGCCAGGTCGCCGCCCGGGGCGTGTCGACCCGGTGCGGCCGACCCAGGGGGGGGGGGGGGGGTCGGGCCGGGTCGGCCCGGGCCCAGACCCCCAGATTCGGACCACTTTTGGTCAAATGTCCGTATCTTGGGCTACGGGCCTCCAAACGACTCGCCGTCAGCGGCAACACGATCCTTGGATCGAGACGGTCGTTTCGGTATACTATACTCAAGGTACATCTTCCTTTTCGGGAGCCTACGTGGTTAAAACTCCATAGTTAAGCATGCTTGGCCTAGAGTAGTGATCAGGATGGGTGACCTCCTGGGAAGTTTCTCATGGTGGGTGTGAGGCGGAAAAGCCAATAACTCTCAGACCGGGCGTCCAATTGACGCTCCGTCTGTTGCGTTGATTTCCTGTTGACGATACGGAACTTTTGGCATCCTCTGCCCAAGAATTGGATGCAGATGGATAGTGGCCGGTTGGATCGCACCGAAATCCAACCGGGCCCCTGGAACGGAAAAGCTGATATCTTTCTGACAGAACATCCGTTTGACGAACCGTCAGCATCGTTGGTGATCTCATTGAGAAACGGTCCCTATGAGTATACCCTATGAGAGTTCGGGGTACAGTTGAGATACGGCCGGGTTTGGTTCGCTCACGAAACCAACCTGGCCCCTGGGACGAAAATGCTAATAACTCACACACCGGGCGTCCGATTGACCCGCTGTCTGTTGTGTTGAGACCCCTATGACGAGGCGGTCCTTTGAGATACTTCTTCGTGGGACTTTGAGATACTTGGAGTATCGACCTGTAGCTCGTGGAGCGGACCCTCCCAGTGACGAGCGTGCGGAGTACGGAGACCGTGTAACTGGCTGAGACCTGATGACTGCTTGACCGACTTGACTTGGAGTGAGTCGACTAGCCCAGTGGACGGAGCACTACTTTCTGAGGTGAAGACCCATGGAGGACGGAGCACTACCTGTGTGACAGTGCAAACCTGTGGTACTCGTCCGGAGAGTACCTCAGCAGGCTACTAGGGGGTGTGCACTACTGTGTTTGGGTGACATACCTCGGCGGGAAGCACTACTGTGTCTGGGTGGCTGACCTGCATTACTCGACAGGAGGAGTACTTCAGCAGTCTTAGGTTAGTGAGCAGTACCTCAGAGTTGTGACAGGACCACTGTACACTCCATAGACGGAGCTCTTCAGCAGTTACGGTTTCGATAATGAAAATCCTGGTTTGAGCTAAGACTTTTGACCTTGTGTTTACCTCATGATTGAGATGGGTCACTTGATAACTTAGGTATATGTATGGGCATATACCTGGGTAGTGGTTATCCGTTGATTTCACAATCCTTGTGTTTCCTCATGATTGAGATGGGTTACTTGATAACTTAGGTATATGTATGGGCATATACCTAAGTAGAGGTTATCTATTGAGATCTTCTTTGTGGTTATCCTTGTTGGTTTAGTGAGACCTTGAGGGTCTCGGGGTCCCTACTGAGTATCGTTATACTCACCCCTGCACGGGCTATGCCCGCACCTCGTTGTGTTGGTTGCAGACGACGGGCAGTGCTGACGGAGGCCGAGTGTTCGAGGACTGGACGGTACCCGAACGTGGACTATATGACGATTCAGTACCCAGAGGTGGACTACACGACGAGTCAGTACCTGGAGGTGGACTACACGATGTGACGACTCACAGAGGAGGTTGACGGACGAGAGCGTGGAGGAGGCTATCTGTACCTACCCTTCAGGTAGGATCCGTGGTGGACGATCAGGAGATGCGCTATCTGTACCTACCTTTCAGGTAGGATCCGAGGAGGATGACCCAGGAGCTGCTTCCTTCTTCCAGCTGTTTGTCTTTTTGCTGTTGTACCTTGTTCGGTTGTAGTCGTACTTTCTTTTAGGTTTGTATTCTGGCCCATTTACTTTTCTGCATTTCTTTTGTACTTAGTGTTTTGCTTCCGCTTGTACTCTGTGGTGCTTGTTTTCTTTTATAAAGGCAATGCCTTCCCAGTTATCGGGATTTTATGCCTTTGGTGCTAGTCGCCAGCCCCTGGCCTATAGAAGGCGGGCTTGGGGTAGTCACGGCACGGGCCCTGAGGACGGGTCGTGAAAATCTAAGTATGGGGTATGAGGCATGATGCAATTTGTTTTCTTATTACTATTAAGAATCGAATTTTAATGTTGTTTTAATCTTTGTAATGCTTAATATATATTGTAAATGATGGTTATTATGCTTTATTAGATCTATATTATTAAAAATAATTGTGTATCAGTTTTGAAATATTTTATTTACACCCCAAAAAACTACTTGGGATGATATTAGAATACTTTATGTTTCGTTATTTATTCTGTTAATTAATATTTTTTATACTATAATAGTAGTTTAATATACTTGTTCTCATGCTTAACTGAAAATATTTTTAAACTTGATGTCTTAGAATTAACCTTATTTGATAATATTACTTTTTTACTAAAAATTTCTTATTGTAGTGCTAGAAACAATGTTATATGCTATAATTTTTCATATTGATGGTGTTGTGTGGAAACATAATTTTTGAACATTATAATGAAACTTTTTACATTCTATGATATTATGGATGGTAAAATATTTTTAAATAGTTTCTTCCACCTTATAATTCAATATTTGGGATATTGTTATGTTTTATGTTTGGGGGAAGTGTCTTTATATGTTTTAAACTTTATTTAATTGAGTACACATAAAAATTACTTGATTTTTTTCAAAAGTTTACAATTTGAGAGCATCTATTTGTAGAAGTAATGGGTTTTATTTTGAAAATTGAAGATCAAATTGCTACTTTGAAGTGATTGATCATTTTTTATTTTCTCATGGATTAAATTTGGTTACATATTACCATTTATCTATTGAAACAAATTTTATTATTGAACTTTTGGGAGTATATTTTACTCATTCAATTGAATTTTAATTTCTTGACTAGATTTAAAATACTAAATTCTGTATTCAATTGCTCCAAGAAATGAACTCATAATATTTGTTGATCTATGTGTGTTTAAACTTTTGGATGAGTATAATTTTGAAAATCTATTATTTATTTTTTACACCCACTCTTCCATAAAGTTCTATGTATAATTATGAAGATCTGTTAAGTTATGAGTTATATATGGGTTTTTTGTGTTCACCATGCAGATCAAATTATGTACAGAAGATCATTTGAATGGAAAATGAGTTTAGTAAAATTACATAAAAATTTTAAAACGTGATCTTCCTTTTCAAACCTAGAAATAATTTTTTACATAATTTTTTTAGAAAATAAATAATCATTTTTACTTGAGATATTCAATATGGATTTTTTTAAAATCACTTTATTTTGGTTAGTTTTTTATTTTTAATTTTTGAGATCCATTGAAATTCATTAATTATCTCAAATTTATTTATTTATTAAAATAAATAACTTAATTGTGGGGAAATTTGATATAAAATTATTTTGATAAATGTTTTATATATCTTTTTTATAAAATTGAAGTATTTAAGGGTTAAAGTGTTATTCAAATGGAATATTTATCGAAAATTTATATTTTTTTAATTAAAATGGATATTATTTGAAAATTTTAATGAAAATTTTAATTTATAGTGCTAAATGGATTGATTCTATTTTCTTTAATTTTCTTAGTCCCCAAGAACAGTTATTTTGGATGTTTTTGGTGAATTTTAATTGAACTATTATTTTGGAAAAGTTTTAATGGATTTAGTTTTAGAATTAATTTTCTTATTGTTATATGTTTTTGTTATGGATATATTTTATGGAAATATTTATAATTTGATTAGTTGAAGTATAAAAATTCAGTATTGGATTTATTTAATTTTTTTGACTTCTTACAAAGGGTTCTGATTTTAAAATTAATTCCTAAAATTCATCTCTAGTTTTGTAAGAGTCATATAATGTTTCATAACATTCGTTATTAAATATATTAAGTATAAATTGAGAATGTGAATAAATTATTAAGTGTATTTTTTACTTTTTAAAGGGATATTTTTTTTAGATCTAGAGAAAATTTGGATAAGTATTAAATTTGATAGAGTAATTTCTCATAGAGTGAATTTAATAATATTAATTTTTTTAGTGAAAAGAACATAGAAGTAACTTCTTTTGTGTATAATTTTAGGATTTTATAAAATTATATAATTTGATAAGGAATTGTAATTTAACACCTGATTAAAATACTTGTAGTGTCTTTTTCTTATAATTGTAAACCCAAGAAAGAGGATATTTTCCTGAAGAAGTGGAATATTGAATAATATTGATGAATTAATCTACTTTGGAATGCACCTACATACATATTACATAGATTCAAATCACAGTGCACATGGGAGAGTTCAGGGAGTCTTTCTCTTGTCACACACAGAGAAAAATGAATAGAGAAAAGAACGATGTAGAGTTCTTTAATGCGAGGTGATGAGAATTGGCTGTGAGAATAGAATCATGGGGTACCCATATAATTTTAGAGTGATTTACTCTTTAGTGGATATTGAAACATTCATAGAGGTTTGATGGTGTCGATTATCTGGGGATCCACGTGGAGGTGCATAAATTCACCGATGGGTGAAGATGGTGAGTTGGGCTTCAGAGAAAGACAAAGAAGAAAAGATAATAAATATCAATTGAAATGAATCCTATATTATTTATTTTTTATCCATTCACTACATCCTATTTGAGATGGAATTATTATATATTATTACTTCTTTGAACATGTGTAGCTAATTCTTTTAGGGAAATCAGAATAAAATTATTTATATTTCTTGCTCTTATTTCTCTTTTTTTATCGTTCTTCACGGGTTTTATCCCACTAGACTATATTTTATTTTATAATGATACACTTTATGTGTAAATTAGTGAATTGGGTTTTTTTATTAGTGATAAATTAATTCTTTTTACACAAAAAACTAGTATATTGAGGGGAGAAGTGATTGTAAAATGGCAGTGTTAATTTTTTTTGTTATGTTTACACTTTTCACATTCTTCATGAGAATATTGTATCAATTGTTCTAAGTACTACAAGGTGATGGATAATGGGTCCTTTTCCCTAATAGTTTCAATTGAAGTAGTTAATTTGAAAAATTTTCATGCTCATCTACTCTATGTGAGAATCATATTTTCACTAAATGTTTATTAACAAATAATTATTTAGATTTAGGTAATTTAACAAAGTTGATATTAATGGGACAATGAGATGATTTAACTTCATTTATTCACATATTTTTCACTATTATGATTTATATTGAAGTAATAAAAACATTATTTTTATCAATTATGACATGTATAATTATCCTTTTCACTTTAATTTATGAATATTTTATTTTATGATATAGTATTTCACACTCTATTTAGTAATTTTCATCTATATCTTCATTTTTATGCTTCATTCACATTCACATCACCTTAAACCACCAGGTTTTTTTTGATAGTTTTTGTTATTTTTATTTTTCGTAACTTGATTTTTCAGAAAAAAAACTATATTTTTTCATTATGGATATTACCCTTAATTTCTATACGAGTTAGGTAGAGTTTAGGAATTTTTTATTATTATTTCCATACATTTATGATGGGGTCACTTTAGTTTCTCCCTTGGTATTTATTTGAGATAAAATAGTTTTTCTCATATTTAAAGGTTCAAAACTATTTTCTTATAACTATACATACCTATTTTTTTCTTAAATGAATATATTGTTCTTTTCGAATTTATTATATAGTTAAAGGGTATGTTTTTATTCTCAAACTAATTCAAAAAATTTTCTTTTAAACTATTGTTGTTATTTTATATCTAAGGTTGTTTTTTCCATCTTGGATCATCTTATACAGTTTGATAATTGTTCAATGGTTTGGTTTTCAAAGTTGAATTTATAAAATGGATTTCCTAAAGATGTTCTGTAGGTACATTTGAATCTTTTTAAAACAATTATCTTGATATGAGTACGCCCTTGAAGTGAGTCACAAAACATTGTTCATGTAAAGGTAAGGATGATGTTAATTATGTTATTATTGGATCACAAGGGGTTTATTTTATAAAGGGTCATTAGAGGTTAGGGTGTGTTATAAATTTTTATTATCATATATGATGATATATGTATATGTTTATTTCTCACCTCAATTTTGTGCCATGATAATCCATGGTTTCTAGGTGGTAAATTCATTAGTGATACACTAATCATGATCACTACTTTGGCTGGTGATCCCAATTTAGGATCATGCCCTATTTTTAGGATGTTGTATCTCAGTTGGGATAGGTTGGGTAATATCAAGTTTTAGGAAGTTAAATCATATTAGGTACCAATTATATGGGATTATATATTTGGGTTATCCTAGATTTCCCCCGATCTTTTAGGTGTTCAAATTATGTACATTTCTTGAATGTATTGTGATAATTATAATTATTTTTTTTCTATGATAGTTGATTTATAATTATTCTATATTGATATATTATTATTGTTTTTGTGTTTGATATATTGGTATCATTTACCATTTATTTTCTCCATTTTAAAAATATAATTTCACCACATTCATTTTTTCTTTACATAATTTAGATGGTTTACAAAATCATGGATTCTTTATTTCTTTTCCTAAACTTTTTTATTTTTCATGTAAGGTTTAAAATTTTGGATTCACTATCACCAAGTGTCATATTCAAATAATTATTTCAACCCATTACTCAAAAATATGTATATATAAAGCCTAAATCTAAGAAATAAAACTATAGAGTCACTATCCTCGAGTGCTAGATTATATACTTTTTGTTAATCAGTTGATTTATGTGGTCATTTTCAGTTTTCTTCGTTTTTTAAATTTTTTTTCAAGATAATAAAATTAATATTAAAATCACCAAAATACCTATTATAAAAATAATAAGCTCCAAAAAATAAAAAACAAACCCCAAATTCTAAAGGACATGCATTATGGTTTTTTTTCAAATGCCTGAAATTGTAGATAGTGAGAAATCGCATCCAAAAAGCATGATTACCAAAATTTACTCCCATTAACCTCAAAAAATATAGAACATGATAAATAAATGTAAATTTTTTTAAAATTCAGTTTTCATGTTTCAAAAAGTATATTATCACATGAAATTATAATGAAATTAAATTTTCCATAAAATACCAAAAAATGTTAATAAATTTTAAGATTTTCACCCCCAATATAGAACAAAACTATCCTCAGTGTTTAAAGAGAAGAGAAGATGATTGAGGGGATTAAAAAAATATAGAAACATACACACCCAAGGTACTCATTGGGGTCATGTACCATCTATCCCCACTAGGATTTAATACCACCTATGAGAACCATTAAAATATAGGAATTAAAGGCATAATGACTTTGAATAATTTTTTTGTGTAGTTTGATGCCAAATATTTTTCATCCACAATCTGAATATTTGTATTTAGTCACTATCTTATGAATACTATGTATGAATTAAATGTGATCTATGTTACCGACACCTTTCTAGTCGAATAATACATTTAGTTCGTGAATATGAGAACTCCATGCATATGGTCCTTCACCGTCTTACCTTTCCTTCACTCCAACATCCCAAATTCTATGTGCCTACACCTTTGCATTGATTCTATCACCATTATAGAACCATCCCCCCATGTTAACCATAATAACATGTGTTTATACAGGAAAAATTATCTTCCCCCAAGAAAATTGTGGGGGGGGGGAATAGCTTATGGGACATGAATCAGAAACCTGACCCTATTAGATCTAGGGGTATGGCTATGTACCAATAACTTACAAAACTATATTCCAAGAAAAGATAAGAGAGATTTATAAATTGTGAATAAATTGGAAGGTTAATGTTTAATAATTAGTTTTGAAATGAAATCATATTAAAAAAAATCACTTGATTTTAAGATGATGACCCAAAAATAATAATTTGATCATTCTGGCTCCAGGTTACACCTATAATGCTTATGGATGATTCAATATTGGGTTTTAAATTTAGAAGTAATGTAGTTTAACATAAAATACTCAACATATTTAGATCTTAAATCTTACACACAAACAATATAAGAGAACTATGGAAACCCTAAGGGGTTCCCTAAACAAAAAACAATCTAAAACCAAAATAAGGATTAAAAAATAGAACTTTTTTTATTGTTGGGATTCCTCTAAAAAAAATTATTTCAATGTAATTATCTCTATATGGACCCCCTGAGATACATAATACTAGGTTGAAAGTTCTTAATTATTTCTTTTTTCACCACTTCTTGGATATTGGGATTGAGTCTACACGAGGGTTGGTGGGAATGCTTATAATTCATTTTTGAAAAATTATATATGTCACAATGTGTATGATAATCCTATGAATATAAAAAAGGTTTTATTTTATTTATTTTTTATTCTTTATTAGTACATTATAGAGAAAAATTACTTGGTTGGATTTTAAAGAATAATAAATGAAAACAAGATTTTTTTTGTTATCCACTATGAATAAATACTTGAGCAAGGAAAAAATGTTCTTGAGTTAAAGCTTGGGTTGGTCAAAATAACATGAGGTAGTTTATGAGTTAGAACCGGGCTCAATTTATTTCTTTATAACTAATGATTCATTTTAAAAAACTTATGATTCATTGTAATAAATGGTTATATACTTAATTTTTAGGATTTATCCCAAGGTTTTATTGATTAGCGGCCTTAGAAAATAATCAAAGGTGCTATATTAAAGAGATTTAAACTAAGGAGACAAATTTCCATCATATGAACAATAAAATTTGATCTCTTATTGAATTAAACATATATAAAAAATTCCATGACGTTAATTAGGTCTAATTTAAACACAACCTATCCAATTCACATCACGAACCTCCTCACCATCACTTATTTGAGATAATTCATTATTGATTTTAAGATTCAGGCTCATTTTCCAAATGGTTTTGGTCCTATTTCCATTATTAACCTAGAAAATTGAGTTTATTATTTATAATAATAGAAAACGGAGGTTTATTGGAGGGTTTTCTTTGGGAATTATTTTTTGGTGATTTTCAAGGGTAATGCAGTTATTAGGGTAAATAAAAGTTTCAAATTTTACCAATACATGTTTTAAGATACCATTACGAACCTGAACAATATGATAAGAAATTTTAAGAGTCAAATATGTGTGTTTAAGGTTCTCAAGCCATAATTTATAAAACAAGTAATATGTAATGATGTTAAACTAACTCCAATATCACATAGGGTTTTGGAAACTTTCATCTATCTCTAATATCAATATTGATGTAAGGATAAACAAGGTCTTTTAACTTATAAGGAATGGTTCCTTGGATAGCAGAACTAACATTAACCATGAAAATGGATTTTTTAAAGATAAATTCCCTTTGAAAGAACAAAAGTCATTATGTTACTTTTATATGGAATGTTTGTTTGTATTTCATCAATAATGGGGATATTAAGTTGAATGTGAGAGAAGATTTCCCTTAAAGTTTCACTTAATTTGGGTTTGTATTTTTTCTAATTATTTAATGAAAAAGATTATATTGCTGAATTATTTTTTGAGTTCGTTGTCACTCTATGTTCTACTCATATTTATTAGATTCTAAGAATGGTTATTTATCATTTTCATGAGATTTTGAAGCCTCATATAGTTTAGGAATGTTTGTGTAATGACCCAATATTTTTCTAAATAATTTTTTAAATAAATATTTTGATCGATAATTGGTTATACACATAACAATATAATAAAAACTAAACCATGATATATAAAATAAAATTTTACTATTATAATATATCCATTAAATTAAAAATTATAAAATGAAGTAACCATATTATGAAATCTATGAACAAAAGGAAATAAATGGAATCAGATAGAGGAAATATCCCTTATGAAGCTAATTTATAATTTTTTTAATGGAGGTAGATTAAATACTATTTTATATTGATCAATACCAAAATTAAATTGAACAATTATGGTATTAGAGAAATCATACGTGAGAGAACTTCAAAATCATGGAAATTTCTATGAGATCTATGCTATATGAATCACCAAACTCGATGGCTAACAGAGAGTACCTTATTGTTAGATCATATATAGAGGTATTGAGAGGATCTATTAATATAAAATATGATGACATAATTGGGTCTTTTTTAATGTAATAATTTTTCTATCACATACATTTTACACATTTCTCATGTTAAAGTTTAAAGAAAAAAATAAATTTTATTTTTTCTATAATGTAGTTTCTATTTATATTTAGTATTTTGAAGATAAAAACATAAATCTTGTAATCTTAAATATATGAATATATTTCATTTTTATTCATAATTTCAAAATTATATTAGTTTTAATTTCTTAGTTTTTTTACAATAATTTATTTTTAAGTGAATCATGAAAAATAGAGTTTTTACCAAAATTCTAAATTTTATGATTTTTTCAAAGGATGAGAAATAAATAGAAGTTTATAAAACCTTTTAATTGATTAAATAATTTTTTAAGGATGAAAAATATATATCTTAAAATATTATTTTGAGCATATAAATCCAATGTTCAAAATTTTTGAACATATGTGACATTTCATTCTAATTTAAAAAATTACTTTTATTTTTTCCTTTTAATAAAACTTTTTAATTATAATATTTTGATTTTAATTTAATTTTAAGACAAATAACCCGTATTTATTTCATATTAAACCAATTTATATCATTTAAATCAAATTAATGGATAATATTAACCTACAAATAATTTTTAATCTTATAAATAGACTTTTTCTAAAACCTGGATTTAAGCCTTACATGCATTAATGTTAAAATTAGTTTTTTTGAATAAATATAAGTTTTATATGATAAAATTAATTTATTATTTTTAATCATTATTTAAAAATTATTTAATAAGTTTTATTTTATTTTAAGGCATTAAAATTTAATAAGATAAAAACGAGTTACCAAGGTGAAATCTAAAATAGTAAAAGTAAAAAATATAATAATTAAGGGATTTAAATATGTTAAAAAATATTTCTAGTTGTGTTTTTTAGAGATTATAGACATTTTTTAATCCTTAAATCAATTATTTTTCATTTATAGAGCCACTATATAGCTTTAACATGTGCTCTATTTGTATGAAATGGTTATATTTACAAAATTCCATGCTTATCACTTATAAGAGGGTCCTCTCACTAGCCATTCAATAATAGTGAAACATATGGTTTCCTATTGAAACTATGAATATATTACTTACCATATAATCCAATTTCTCCCTCTTATTAATCTTTACAAAATATATTGGCCAAATGCTTCTATTTCTAAGAAGTACATCAAGAAAAGTTCAAAATCTCAAAGTAAGTACTTTTTAATATCTTACCTTTATACATATCTATATTTTTTTACTTTAAACTTATATTACCCATTATGAAATGATAAAATAATTATTAACTATATAATTAAATGTTTTTATGTTTATGAGATATACCTTATCTACCATTTTCTCTTTCCCCTAAGAAAAGATAAAACCTCAATCATGCATATATGTGGTTTACCACCTCCATGACACAACATGTTTTATTTTACATAACAACCTTAAAAGGATGGTTATCATAGGGATTTTAATATATTATAATGATATTTATTTCATTTTTAGGTTCTGAAATAATAAACCATATAACTCCTTTCTCTTATTCTATGGGAAATAAAATCATCATCCAGGGTACAAACAGACTACCGCCCCCATGAAATAGTCTGTGCTATATTTTATTAATGCCACTTGTTGATGGTTATAAAATTGTGTTTAAGGTATAAATAAGATTTTTCTAAAACTATTAATGTTTTAGTGAGTCTAATTTGACATCATTTTAAAAATATGAGCAATAAACAACCATTGCAAATTCAATCATCCAAAAGAGCATACTAAGAGAAAAATGATTTCTTTGTATTATATAATAAATTATTTATTTTATCTTATTATTCTTATAATTATTTAAAATTATTATATATCAAACTAATAAACAAAATATAATTCCATTATACTTATTTTATAATTATACTACAACAAAATCACATCATAATTATCTATTAATAATGGTATGTTCTTATTTGGGTGGGTTTATCCATCTACTTGAAAAATGCTATGAAATTTATCATGGATGACCATGATAATTTAATTTATATTAACATATGATATAAATAAGTAAATATTATTTTTTTCTGGTTTATTAGTTTTAAAATTTAACTCATTATTTTAGAAAACACCCTTTATTCTCTAAGAAATATCAAATCATCATCACCACCAAATTAATTTTTGAGGATCATAACCAAAACTACATAAAATGAAATTAGAAAATTAGAAATAATTAAAAATAATCTATTAAATTAACTGATATTATATTGTAATGATTAAATTTTGGATAATAACAAATAACAACATCAATTTTCGGAAACTAGTTCAAAAGATTGAGACTAATCATGCCAGATATTGAAAATAGATAATAATTGACTAATATAAATATAGATAGTGTTTTTAAATGAATATTATAGTGGGTTTTTTATTTGAATAAGGTTATTAAAATTGTTATTAATAGATTCATGTTTTTTATGTTTGATGCTAGAGTGTATTTAACTAAGGAGGAATACAGGGTAATGGGTTCCTTATCTCAAATTTAATTTCTTGTGGTATATTTCATATTATACACCACAATATATTTTATATAGTGTTATTTATACATAATTAATTTATTTTACCTTATTTATGTAATTAATGGTTCTTTAATATCTATATCATTTATTTATTTTAATATCATTTTATTTAAAAATACTAAATTTGAAAGGTTTTTTATTAAAATGATACTCAAACCATAAGGGTTTTGATTTCTAATAATATTTTCAAATAAATATTGTTTTAGTATGATAATAAATCTATATAATAGGTGTTATTTCTAAAAAACATCACAATCTACTTTTCATATTCATGTTTACTTACATTTACCCTCAAGATTTCATTTCCCCTTGAGTCATATTCTACTTAAAGTGTTTCTTATAAGTGAAATCAACCCCATATCTTATTATTATCTGTAAACCAATCCTTTTATATATCCATATTCACTAGATTATTTTTATTGTTTCTTCATATATGATTTAATAATTTATTACGGTCATTTTATACTACTTGAAATTATTTTAATGGTCTTAATGTAATTTCTAACATTTTTTTGTAAGGGTTATTTACATCAAAATCTAAAAATATTCTCTTATTTCCATTTACACGTGAACAAGTAACTTTTTCCCCTTTAACATTTTATATGAATATTCCTCTCAATATTTGAAAATTTTATAAATGAAATTATTTTCCTCCTTTACTTATAAAATATTTCCAAAGTTTCTTTTCTAAAACATCTAAAAGGTCTTTTTCATCTAAGTCATTATCCTTTGATACATATTATGCTTAACCAATGATATTATTCAAATTATACCATCCAAATTGTTAATTCATATGGATTATTAAATTTTATGTTCTATCATGGAAATTATCCAACACAAACTTTGTGTTTCATAGCCCTTGAAGGTTTATAGATCTAATTTGCATCCAATGCCTTCCTTATGTGAATACATTATTTATGATTATTTTGATTTAATGGTGTTCACATATATTTTTAAAATATATTTATTGAAGAAATTATTGAATTAAACATATAAAATTTATATAAATAGTTTCAATGCTATATTATTTATATTTATTTAATAGTATTATCTTATAAAGTTACTTGACGCCATTGGATACCTATTAATTTTCAATGAGTTTATTATGTTATAATTTTTTATGTATTTATAAATAATACCTTATATGAATCCATTTTGAAAAGGATATGAAACCCATTTTATTTCAATGGGTTCTTTGTAATACGATGAATGAATTGATTTTAAGTGGAACTAATATGTATGGGTTATGATGGGTGGGGTCCTATATGACCCCCAATGAATCGGTTAATGTTTTTTGTCTCATGAGATAATATAGAGTGTGCCTTAATGGATATGATAGAAAACTAAAGGGTGATCCTTCTTTGATATTATCAAAAACTAATGGGTAAGAATTATTAGATATTCTCACAAACTAAATGGTGATCCTCCTTAAAAATTCTCACAAACTAATGTATGGACCATCATAGATATTCTCACAATATGAAGATACCCTATGATTATGTTTGTGTCATAATATTACAATTATTCTAATGACTATGTTATTCTCTAATGGATTATGTTTATTAAATCATGTTTCAACACTATTTTAATTCTTATATTATATTTTTCCATTCCATATTCCATGTTTTATTATTTAAGTTTTATTGGGTATGATTTTCTTAATTATCATGATTCTACACATAATCTCATGTTATACTTATTTATGATCATTGATCGTTTCCGCTTATGTTTACCCATACTGAGTTTTTGAGCTCATTCTTTCATATATTTCCATTTCACTAGGTAATGAAGAAAATTAATGTGTAAGATGTGTCCAGAATAGTATCTTATGTGGATAATTTTTAGAAGAAATTGATGCATTATTATGAATTTAGCAGTGGAAAAAATGTCCATTTGATACAAAGAACATGGGTTCCATTAGTTAAATAGTTTTATGAACTCTTAAAACTCTAACCTAAAAATGTATTTGGAATATAAATGTTACATTATTTTTAAAAGATCATGTAATTAAGGATGTGTATCAAATACTGCATGTAATGTATGTTTTTTTAGTGCATAATCTTGGAGTTTGGTTTTGGGGTACCTGAATTAGTATCACATAAGGGTTTGGATAACTTTATAGTTTAGTATGTTATTGGTTAAATATAAATTTGTTATTATAACATTTATTATATATTTATAAGTTAATATTGATAATATTTTTGAAGGTATAAATTAACCTTTAAGTTGGCTATGCTAGATATTTTATGTTAATTGGGAATTAGGATGAGATAAGATTATAGAAAACCCTATGAACATGTATAAGTATATGATACAATCTTGATGTTTTGTTGAGGTATATAGTGTGTGGTTATTCTATAAATAACATCATTTTTGTAATACTATAAGTAGATGAGGGATCTAGAACACATATACCTTAGGGTAATAAAACTATAAAGGGAATGTTGGGTATTAAATCAACCTTCACCTCATGCATGATAAATACACCTACTTACACAAATAGTTTGGAACTCCTAGGGTATATTATTTTGTTAATAAAAATACATTTATAAGATATTATGATAGATTTATTATGTTAAGAATTTTGTTTAATAAATGTGGGAGAACCTGACCTAAAGAAACCTAGATTGAAATGTGAGTGATTTAGTTTGGACTAAAAGATAATGTAATAATTTCAAAGAGTAAGACATTACTAGGTTGAAATTTTCATACCTTACAATAATTATCTTAAGGTGTTAACAGTTCACCACCCTGGATTAGACACTTTTGGTTTTATTTATGGATGATTCCTGAAGTAAACAAGTTAATAATTAATTACATTAATAATGTAGTTATTATACTAATAAGAAACCTAATGGGATATGATATGGAGTTAAAAATATTATTATTATTCCAAAAAAACTATAAAAAATTATTATTAACCACTTAAACATAGTTTGATTTCAAAACTCACTAAATAGGAGGAGGATGAAATCTTCCGGGAGTTTCTATAATATAGATGATGACTAAAAGAAGATTAAATTTTCTACATTTTAATCCTTTGGGAGGAAGATCCCCTAATGTTACCTCAAAGGAATCATGATATGTTTTATATGTGGTAATGGATAGAATTGAGAAACTAGTTTTTGAGGAAAATTAAAGATCTCAGTAGACATAATGAAAGAAATAGATTTTATCCTAAAGTACCACTGAAAATTACATGACTTAAATGTGGGAAAACTAGAAATTATCTAAGACAATTTCCTAATAAATGGGATAATGAGGATGAGAGGAACCCAAAAGTTTTAATACAAGGGAATGGATATGAAACTACAACTATAAAAGTGGTTTTTTAAGATCATGTGGAGTGAGGAGCATTGATCATTCACACAAGAACTATAAAACATATATTTAATTATTTTTCTATCCACTCTTTTATACCTAGAATCATTTCTAAGAACATAAAACCACCAATCCAATTATTTTTATATTATTAATAAAAAAATCTACTAGTATAAATATTTCATCTCAATTCTATACCACTTATTTGATAAATGTTTATGCGTTACTTATAAAATCCTACTATACTTTCTTTAGTCAATTTTGATGTGATATTTAGCATGAATTTGTTCTCTTGATAAAGGGTCCATGCTAATTTAAAATAAAATATATTTACATCATAAAAAATAATCCCATGACCACCTATTAGTACGATACTAACTGTAAAATCCTTATAAAAAATAACTCCCATTAAAATCGACTATTTAGCACAAATGTTGAAATAAGAAAACTGAACATTATTTATATTACTATTATGAGAGTGAATATGAATTCACTGTTAATAATAGGTATAATGAAGATGAAATATCATTTTAAATTAAATCTATAATCACTTATATCTTATGAACACCCTTAACTATTTCATTATTAAGTAATAAATAAAATTTTAAGGACACAATTTATTTTGGTGAGAGAGAATGTAACAACCCAAGATTTTAAAAAATCTTTTTTAATAAACATTATGTTTTATAAATGGTTATATATGAAAAACTATAAAAAATATGGAATATAAAATAAAATGTTATCATTATAATATATTTGTTTAATTCGAGAGTATAAAAGAACGTAACCATATTATGTAATCTATGAACAATAAGAAAAAAATTGAAATGGGTAGCAGAAGTGTCCCTTATTAATATAATTTATCTAAACTTGTAATGGTAGTATATTCTATATAGTTTTTTCTAAAATAATCCCAATTATACATAAAATGATTATGGTATGAGTGAAATCACACGCGAGGGAAATTCAAGGTCGTGCAAATTTCCCTAAGATTTATACTAGAGGAATCACTAAACTATATTGCTACGAGAGTGTAACTTATTATTATATGTTACATGGAGATATTAAGTGGATATTTAACTATAAATTAGGATGATATAATCTAGTCATTATTAATTTAATATTTTATTTGTCACATTTATTTGACACATATTTCATTTTGACATCCAAAGAAAAAAAACTCTATTTTTTCTATAAAAGTATTTTTTCTTTTAATTTCATATTTTAAAAATAAATTTATAAATTTTAGAATATTAATTATATGAAAATAATTTCAGTTTTTATTTATAATTTTAAAAAAATTTATTATGAATTTGTGGGATTTTTTTGAAATAATTTATTTTTATGTGAATAATAAAAAATAAAGATTTTAAAAAAATTGTAAATTTTTTAAATTTATAAAAATATGAAAAGGTACATAATTTAAAAAAAATTAATTAAATATTTATTTAATTATTAATAATATGTCTTTTAAAATATTATGTTGAACTTAGAAAACCTATGTTCAATATTTTAGAACATAAGTATCATTTCATTCTAATTAAAAAACCATTTTTGTTCTTTTCTTTTAATTAAACATTTTAATCATAATATTCAGTTATGGATTGATTTATAAATAAAATAAATCTTAATTTATTCATAATAAAAAATTAATATCCTTAAAATCAATGACATGTATAAATTTACCCTATACAAAAATTTTAAGATTAAAAATAAACTTTTTCTTAAAATGGGGTTTTTCCCGTATTACATGCGCTAATGTTAAAATTAATTTTTATTGCACATAGAAATTTTATATGATGAAAATAATTTAATATTATTAATTAGTAGCTATAAATTATTTAATAAGTTTCATTTCATTTTTAGGCATTAAAAATAATTTTCTTAGGTAAAAAGTAGTTACCGTAGTAAAATATAAAACATTAAAAGTAATAATTAAAAGGCTAAAGGGATTGGAACATGTTAAAAAATGATAATAATTGACTTTATGAGATATTATTGACCTTATATAATCCCTCATTCAATAATTGTCCATTTTTGATCCACTTGACATGTTTAACATGTGCTCTCTTTATATAAAGTGGTTATATTTACAAAAATTCCATTCTCACCACTTGTGAAAGAGGCCTCTCACCAACCCTCAACTAACACTATATAAATTAGTTTTACTCTTAAACATATACCCTTATTCCATCCTTTTTAATAATATTTCACCCTATTAATATTTTTCTCATAATATATTGGACAATGTCTTCCATTTCAAAGAAGTACTTCAAGACAAAGTTTAAATCCAAAAGTATATATTTATCACTCTCTAATATTTCTCCTTCTTTATAATTTTCATTTAGAATGATGTTTAACATTATTAAATTATAAAAAAAACAATTACTTATATACATAATTTTTTTATATTCATGAGATACTCATTATCTACCCTTTTCCCACTTCCCCTAAGAAGAGAAAAAACCTCAATTGTGCGTATGTGCGTACTAATACCTCCACAACACAACATGTTTAATTTCCCTTCACATCCATACAATTTTTTTCATAATTGGGGATTTAATATATATGAATTATATTTATGATATGTTTTATTTTTTTAAATAATAAACCATGTCACTTCTTTCACTCATTCGATGTCTAATGAAATCTGCATCTATGTGTATGTGCTAGCCACAACCCCAATGGAACAATGTATCTTGTGTATAGTTACTTCCACTCATGTATGCTTATAGGATTGTTTTTAAGGTATAAATATGTATTTTATGAATTTATTATGTTTTTGTCAATTTCTATTGGAAAACCTTTTATCAATATGAGGAATAAAAAAATATTATAAATTCAACCGTCTAAAAGATTGTATTAAGAGAAAAAATAATTTCTTTATACTATGTAATAACTTCATATAGGATATAATAGTATTCTTATAATTATTTCAAATTATGATATATCACACTATAGAAAACTGAATAATTTCATTATACTTTTATGATATTGATATTATAATAAAATCACTTCATAATCATCTATTAATTATGGCATGTTCTTATTTGGGTTGGTTTAACCATATACTTGGAAAATGAAATGAATTTTTGTCATGAATGACTGGGAATTTAATTGATGGTAATATATCATATAAATAAGTTAATATTGAGTTTTTTTGGGTTTTTAATGTTAATATAATAATTAACTCCTTATTTAAGAAAACACCCTTCATTTTCTAGAATCCTCAAAAAATGATCATCACCAAGTTCATCGTTAAGGATCATAACCAAACCTCACATAAAATGATATTATAAAATTATAAATATTTTAAAATAGTTAATTTAAATACTTTAATTTATTTTTGGATGATTAAATTTAGGTTTAGAATAAAAATCCACATCGCTTTTAGAAAATTAGTTCAAAACAATCCAGATTACTCGTACTCGATATTGAAAATAGATAATAACTAACTGATATACATATAGAGAATGATTATAAATGAATATTATAATAGATTTTGGATATGAATAATGTTATTAAATAATTTATTAATACAATTATGTATTTCATATAGGAGGTCAATGTGCATTCTATTAAGAAAGAATACAAGGTAAGGGTTTCCTTTTCTCAAAATTAATTTCTAGAGACATATTTTATATTGTGCACCATGATATCTTTGATATGGTGTGATTTATGGATAATTAAATTATTCTAAAATATTTATGAAATTAAAGGTGTTTTAAGAGTCATATCATTTACTTTATTTAAATTTCCTTCAATTCAAAAGATACCAAAGTTGAAAGCGATTTTGATTAAAATGTTTCTCAAATTGAAAGGGTTTTAATTTCTAATTTTGTTTCAAGTGAAGATTATTTCATAAATATAAACCATATATATATTTTTTAATTTCTAAATACTCTCATAATTTTATTTTTATATTCATGGGGTTTTTCAAATCCCCTCATAATCTCATTTCCCCTTGAATCATATTTTACCCGAAGTGTTTCTTGTAAGTGAAATTGACCCCATATCTTTTACTCAATCGATAACCTCCATTATTCTATATGCATATTCATTGGATTATTTTTCAAGTGGTCATATATATTCCTTAATAATTTATTAAGGTCATATTATACTACTTTACCTTATTTTAAAATTTTTAAATATTTTTTAACATTTTTCATATGGGGTTTTTAATCAAAATGTGAAAATATTCTCTTTTTAATGTTTATGTGTGAACACATCATTCCACCACATTTGTAATTTTTTATGAATTTATATATAAACTTTTTAATTGTTTATAATATATTTTATTTTTCTCCTTGTTTTATAAGTTTTTTAAAATGATTTCAAATAATAACAAATATTTCTTATTTCCAAAATGGGTTTTCTAATAATTCAAAAAATTGTTTTACATATAAGTAGTTATCCATTGAAAAATATTATTCTTGGTAAATTATATTCATAAAATGATACCCTAAACATTATTTATCTAGATGGATTATTGAAAATTCTTTTAAATCGTGGAAATTATCCATCACTGTATATTTATTTCTTAATCATTAAAGGTCTATAAACCTTATTTTTATTCCAATGCCTTCTATTTGTGAATACCCTATTTTTGATTACTTAGATTTAAGGGTGTTCACTTAGATTCCATACATGGATTTATGGGGGAAATTATTCACATAAACATATTTTTTTAAAAGGTTGGGGCCAAATCCTCATTTTTATTATTAATATAAAGACCACTTTCTGATTGGGTAGAGGGAGACCCATTACATAGCCCAACGTTCGAAGACCAAGTGGTATAAAAAATCCCAATAACCCATTTTTTGGCCCAAATGACCCTTCAGTGAATAGTACTTCTACAATACCTGGGCTGCTATAGTACCTGCTACAGTACGCCCACCGCTACAGTTCCTGTTACAGTACCCTCCGCCACAACAATACCTTGATAATTCCTCCCCTACCAGGATTTGATCCTAGGTTTTTGGGATACCCATTTATTTTCTATGGGTTTATCATGTTATTATTATTGATGGATTTTTGAATTATCCCTTATATGAATCTATTTTCAAATTGATATGATTTTTTTAAATTTCATGGGTTCTTTTTGATATCATGAATGAATTTATTTTAAGTGGCACTCATATGTTTGGATGATGATATGTGGGGTTTTATATCACCCTATGAGGCATTGGTTATTGTTCTATACCTTATGAGATAATATTATGTGAGCCTTCTTGTATATTCTAGAAAACTAAAGGGTGATTCTTCTTGGATATTCTCACAAACTAAATAGTGATACTTCTTGGACATTCTCATAAAATAAAGAATGGTCCTTTATAGATATCTTCACAATACGATGATGCACTATCCTTATATTTGTGCTACTATCTTATGATTATTCTAACGACTATGTTTTACTCTCATGGAAAATGTTTTTTTAACACATGTTCTACACACTTTTGATTCATGTTTTATGATATAAAATTCCTTAAAAAATGTTTTATGATCTAATTTTTTCTGGGTATTATTTTCATAAGTATATTTATTATACACATATACTCAAATTATACTCACATATTATCATTGATTGTTTTCACTTACGTTTACCCTTACTGAGAATTTGATCGCACCCTTTATTATGTTTTCATTTCCCTATGTTATTAAAAAAGTAATATGTAAATGTATCTATAAGAGTATATTATTTGGATATTTTTTAGGAGATGTTGAAGAATTATTATGGATTAAATAATAGAAAAATTTCCATTTGATAAAAATAAAATTGGTTTTATTAGTTTAATAGTTGTCTAAACTATATAAAACTTTAAACCTAAAAAGAAAACTAGAATTTAAATATAAAATTATTTGTAAAATATCTTGTAATTAGGGAGGCTTAACAATGATTGTGTGTAAATTAAGTTGTTTTAATCATTTTATTTGGGAGTGTGGGTCTTAGTCTCCCTAGTTTGGTTCATGTTTTTCAATAGTTTTACCATCGTTTAAAATATTAAGAACTTTTAGTTGTTACTGTGATACTAGAATTTACTCTTAAGGTTTATTAAGGGAAAACCTGAATGAGAATGCAGTACTTACCAATTTTAATCTCTTTAAATTTTAATTTTATGGATGAAAACATAGAATTCATTTTTCTATTTTCTTTGAAAATTTATCAAGTAATGGTCATGGAATAGAATTGATAGGGGTTGAGATATTTGTTTAATCCCAAGAGGATATTTATGTTATTGGATGGGTTGTATTAATTTCACTAGAGGATTTTAGAATTGGGCTTACTGGTCTTGAAATTAGTCGTGAGTTGGAAATTTTTAGAGTGGGTAGGGATTTAGACATTGTAGTTGATTGGATTATTGAATATCCATCCAATTAAATCATGGATGATTATTTTATCATTTATTGAGTTTTTTTTGTACTATGGATTTTGAAAATTTATATCACTAACCTCCACATATGGTCCTCCTCAAAGGACCTCCTTGATTTAAGGAATGGTTGGATAATTATTAGTTATGTGTTAATGTTTGAAAAAAATTGTGTAAACAAGGGTAATATTTTTAACTTCTTTTAATTTTCTAATCTATATCTCTTTGACCTTCCAATATAGAGATACAAGTTTATCCTTGAGGATTTCATAATACCTAATAGTTTTCATCCCGCAAGATTTTGATGTTTTCTCATAGTAGGAAGTGGTTTCCCATTTTTGGTTTTTTCAAAAAGACCTTATATATACTCATCAGCATAATTAGTGGTTTTTTTAAAGGTCCCATTACAAATCATGAATATGAATTATTTTTTTATCATGACCAAACAATCATAAAATATTTAAATTTATTCTAGGATTGAAAAACCATAGTGAGGTATGATGTGCTGGGTATCTTTAAACCTTTCGAAATTTTAATAATATGACTCTCCCTCTTTTTCAAAAAAAGTTAAGTTTGATCTTTTTTAGGTACAATTTTAATATTTTTGGGGAAGTATTTTTTTTTTCAAAAATCCCTTTCAAATCATTCCCAATAATGGATAAATACTGATATTATATTATTTAACCAACTATTAGAATGAAATTTTGGTGGAAAAGGGAATATATTTATCTTGGATAACTCAATTTGATGAGGGGTAACATGGCCTAAATATTGTCATTAAACTCTATGAAATGAAATTAAGTTATCCGAGAATCCATCCCATGAAATGTGGGAATATGTTTTTAGACAAGGGTTTTGAAGATATTTTTTTTCTCACTGATAAGTATTCCTGATGCATGAGGTAAAATTGGTCTAGGTAGGCTTGAGACAACCATTCGTGGTTTGTCTAAGACATTCCATAATTTAGGGGCTGCCACATTTAGATTTCCAATTTTATTCCCACCCAGGTTTAATATAGGGTTATTTAGATTAACTTCCATTGGAATGAGATCAAAATTTGATTTTGGGTTTCTTAGGAAAATTTGAATTTATAGGTAGATGGCTCATATTTTCACTTGATTCCGCACCCTTATGATTATCCACTATAAACAGTCGATATGAATAATCTAAAATATAATGAGACATACAAGGAAGGATTTAAAGTAAAAAAATAATATAAATGGGGTTGAGAATAGATAAATTATTATAATAAAATAATGAGATAATCCAATTTACATACTTGGTTCCTTGGAAAGGACACTAAAATTTTATTCACCTAAATGTACCCTATGAGTTGAATTTGTGTCTTACAGTATATATAAGGTTCCGAATCTACAAGGGCCGAAGAAGTAAATATTGAGAGACATAAAATTTATTGAGGGTTTTGTATATTAACTAAATAAATCTATAAGGTGATTTGATTCAAATAAAAAATAAATAAATATTTGAATTAAAATAATTAATGAGGATTTGTTGATCCTAATTTGTTGTGAAGGATGGATTTAATGGATTTTTTCCTAGAATTATTCTACTCATTAATTCAAGAAGTATTCATTCAATGCGATACAAAGACACCAGATTATCCAATGATTTATTCCCTGTAGAATTATATTTATAATCACCTCTATACTTGTAGGATCAATTTCATGATCCCTCTAAGGTACAAGATCATACTATCACTCAAAATGTGCAGTTTGTAATTTCAAAAAAGATGAAGGAGAAAATAAGTCATTAAATAAAACTTTATAATTAAAGAAATAATTAGTGGTTAAATAAAATAAAATAACCTAAAATATATTCCATTAAAATAATTAAAATAAAATGATAATTATTTTATGCCCCCATTTTTTGGTTTGAATAAACACAAAGATACAAGAGGGGGGAGGAGTGAATTATCTCCTTTTAAATACACTTTAATAAATTAAAAATAATCTCACTCTTAAATGTAATAGATTATTTTATTTTAAAATATACCAAGAAGTAGAAAAATAAATAATAAGAACACATAAATTTTTATATTGGTTCATGGGACAAAAATCCCCTAGTCTCCCCCACCAATGTTGTCTCCGTTTGCTTGGTGATTTTCACTAATCTTGAACTTTTACTAAGGACCTACGAAACTGATTGTAGGTAGTTGAAACCTTATTTCTGGTCATGTTATTTTATAGGGAATATAGATAGATATATATTAGTATAAAAAACAAATACTCCACTACTAATTATCAAAATCATATGACACTTCAAACAAATAAGATAATATGGAGAAGTTTAAGCAGCTTCAACATATAATTGGAGTAACAAATGATTGATATTGGATATTATTATTTAAATAATAAAATATTAAAGAAATTATAGATATAAATAACTCATCATTCATAAATATCTTCAAATAATTATAGTATCAAAATAACAACTTTTATAGTAGCAGGATGAACACACAGTAACAGATTACAACATGTATGTCTCCAAAGTGTAGTATTGAAAACTTTGATGAATGAATTTAGATAATTAACATAATTTTACAACAACTTAAATGAATATAAATGTATCTCCTCTTTAAAAATAAAAATCCAATGAAAAACAGAGTAAGATATTTTATAACCAATACTCTTAAAAAATTATATTGTTCTAATTGATTATACAAAACACATTAAAATCTCAGATCTCTTCTCAATATTTCATCTACTCACATAATAAATCTATTTATAATATAAAAATGGTTTTGATCTTGGTAAAAATATAGGGACCCATCCTTAAACATTATATAATCTTGAGTTGTAATTCAAAAATTCATTCTCTTATATATGAGGATCATTTTAGGTTTAAAATTTTGTAGAATTATGCCATAACAAATACAGAACAAAACCATGAAATACAAAGTGTAAAATTTTAATTATCATCCATTTTTCCCATAATATAAAACTTTAAAAAACAAATAATTATTTATTTTAATGTAAAATATCTATGAATTTAAACTTGAATTTTCCATTTCCCTTACTCATCCTTAAACCCTATAAAAAACATTTTAAAACATGGGATGAGCACAAAAAGCTCTGTAAGGGACATAAAAGTAAATAAAACCATTAGTTTAGTGAAAATAATAGAACTCCTATAATGTTTAAATTTAAACTAAATTATATATATGTGTATTAATTAAAACATTTCACATAGAAATCACACATTGTTATCAAATAAGGCATTTAAAACCCTTTTCAGTGATTTAGAGAATCATATTCAAAAAACCATTTCAGAACCCTTTTAATTGGAATAACCTTATGGATGAATTCTAATATAATCATTAACAAATTAATGGTAGAGCTATAATGGTTCTCACACTTTGTATAATCTATATCACACTCACCTATTTTTCATGAGCTATAATGTGGAACAACCCTTCATATAAGCTATATCTGTGTAGAGACCCGAAGCTTAACGTACATGGACATTACATTACTTTTGCGGAATACTTAGTACATAACAAAAACACACACACAAGGACTGTAATAGTTTAGTGTCTTTGGAAACTCGGAATATAATCTTCTAATCGTGGTGAAAGATCTTCAACATCTCCCATAAAGATCTTCCCGTTTTTTTCTTACCTAAAACCTTTCTTTATATCCTGGGGAAAAGAAAACATAAAAGGGTGAGCTCAAATGCCCAGTAAGGGTAAAAAAAATAAATATCAATCACATCATATTCATAAGAACATATCTTTTGGAAATCTTAACCTGCAAAAGAGATCATAATTTCATAACATGGGATAAATCATAGTAGTGAAATGTAATCCAAATAATCATAACTTAAAACATGAAACTTTGTGGCATACACACAGAATAATAGATAATCATATCTTATTAGTAAAGACTCATTGCCATGACTATCTTAGTGGACAAAGTCCATTTCTGAACCGAGTTACCCTCGTTTCAGTGTTGTTTCACTGAACCGGTATAACCTACCGTTCCAGCCATGTCTATCTCATGAGATATAAAATCTTTACCCAATGCATTGGAGGGAGATATAGGTCCCACCCATCTCATAATGATACCATTCTTATGTGTGCCACAAAACCATAAACCATACATCATAGCATAACCCATGTAATAAAAATGGGATTCTTAAACAACATGACATCATAAAAAAATTCATATAAGATAAAGGATTTCATAAAGATAATTCCATCATAACATAATCAAATCAATGTAATAATAGGGATAAAAACAGAACACTTTATTATCTTAGATGGAAAATAATTTTGATAAAACACTTGAACTCCATTCTTGAGGAAAATATCCTTTCTTCTTTAAAAACATTTTTCCTTTCTTAACATGTCATACAACTTTAAACTAAAAGAACTTGATTAAAAATAAACTTGAAAATTTTTAAAGGAAGCTTCTTGGGAATAATGTTTTAAAAATCCATTCATGTCGTATAAGTTAAAAAAACATTCTTCTCATACTTTTGTCGGAAAAGTCAAAAAGTACCTCGTACGAAAAACGACAAAAGATTCCATTCATATCTTTTACTAAAAACTTTCCAAAGGGTAAAATTGATTTTAAACAATTTTTTGTGGATGGAAATAATATTACATATTGAGGAAACATGGATGTGGATGATAAAATACACCCCAGTAAATACCAAAGTATAAACAATCTCGGATAAAAATGAGATTGTGATATTTACCTTACCTTATGTCCGATATGCTTTGTACGTATACGAACATCCTGTATAATGATTTAAATAATGTCATTAACTTATTACAGAATCATATTCATTGTTATGATATCATATATGGTTCACTTATGACATTATATTACCCGTTCTTTGGTAAATTCCATGTTAAAGAAGAGTTTTGGGTAAAATCCTTTCATTTATCGTAAGTGTTTGGACTTGTTGTTCTTGACATTATTATTACTTATATCATGATTTAATTACTTCCAGAATATAAAACATGATTTATATATCATATATATTCAGTATATATATATATATATATATATAATAGATAGACAAATGAAATGAAACACACCGTTTATGGAGACGGTAGTCGTACGTACGCATGAACGTTGTTTTCCTTTCCTTATTGTCTTGAATGGATGTAAGTAGATGACATACATATATATATATATACATAAATCCAGTATATTTAACATGTCATATATTTCATTATTATATATACTTTATAATCATTCAGGAATGGTTAATGTAGAGAATGAATCTCATCGCGTCGTGGAGACGGTAGTCCGTACGTACGCACGAGCGATGATATCGTTCCCATGGTCGTGGAATTGTGTTGAAGTGTATGTATATTATTTCAGTATCAATATCACTTTATAATAATCATATATAGTTACTCATTACACCATTATACCCATCCAATTAAGGAGGTGGCGGAAAATAGACTACACCACGGCGTGGAGACGATATTCCGTACGTACGCACGCGCAGTGATTTCCTTTTTCCGTAGGATGGATAGAAGGTTAATTAGAGTTGTTTCATATTTATAATAACATATCAGTATATAAGAAATACTTATGTTATTACTTTATCATAAAAAAACTAAAGAAGAAGAAGTTGAAGAGGAAAAAAATTGAAAAAGATCGGTAATGGATATTACCTCTTTTTGACGCGCCTATTCTTAACCTCCACTTAAAGAACTAAGGATGGTCATTGAAGAAGACCAGGACCTATAAGACGATACTAGGGAAGTGGAGAAGATATTTTGGTAGGGTTTGGCCGAGCTTGAATTCTCAAATTGGTGTGAGGAGAGGGAGGAGGTGCCCTTTTATAAGGGAGGAGAGGGGATCCTTAGGAAAATCTCAAAATAATATTTTATATTAAGGTAAAATTCGGTTTATAATGGTTCCAAAGGGTCTTATTTCGAAGCTAAAGTGGGGATGGGTCTAAATTCTCTCATAAAATAGGATTTAGACAAGTTTAGGTTATTATTTTAACCTTATCAATTAGATTTATCTCTAAGTTAAATAATTTACCTTTTACCGTGTCTTTTTGTTTTCTTACACTATATGGTTAATAAACTTACCATAACAAGCCAAAAGAACCCCAAGTTGTTTATTATTAATATATCTATCCTTATATAAGTCATTTGGCCGAACCTTAGATTTTTAGGAGTTAAATAACAATTAATAATATAATATTTGTTTTAAAAACTAATTTATGTCAATATTTCATTAATAAGACAATTACTGCATCATCTTTGTGTCATAATAAATGATAATTATTTAATCCCTAAAAATTCTAAATAAATTCCTATGATGTAGATAATTGTATTAGCTTTCTGGAGACTATTCATGTTTGAAGTTTCATGAAGTTTATCACTAAATTAAAATCATTATACTTATAAGATTTAAGAAAGTGACATGTTGTCACATTCTTTGGTTTTAATAATAATTAAATTATTTTCATGGACAAAAGTCCATAAAATGAATCTAATCCGACCCTTAGTTTATATGGGTATACTTTTAGCCATCAAATAGGATTTTTTCCAAGTGTTAGGGTAATTTTATAATCTTATATTTACCCTTAATTAACCGATTTACCTTTAACTATAGTAAATAAAATTTACCGTAGTTACTATTCACAATGCCCAAAAATAAGAAGTATCTTATTAAAATAATTTGGACCCATTGATTCAAAATATGGAATCCATTTTTCGAAATTCAATACACAAAAGATGCAGAAATTAAATTAAAATTAATCCCGTTGTCGAAAGAAAACGGGTTTTTCTTTAAAACATTGCAAAAGATTGAATTGATTTAACCTGCGAATTCAAGGTAAAATCAATGCTAATGACATAAATTATATTAAATGGTAAAAATATATTCTATTTATACTTTTAAACCATTAAATATTATAATTTAACCACATAATATATTACGATGAAAAGAGTTGTTTTTAATTAAAATATAGTGTGTTTTTACTATTCATTAAAATATGAAAGTTATCGGAAAAATATCAAAACTTTATCTAATGTAACTTTTTATATCCTGATTAAAAAGAATAATTTTATTTTGTCAAATTGAACTTATAAACATGTCAAAAACTAGATTTAATGTTAGTGCGCCATCAAAAGGACGCAAAACTTCATTTTTTGAAAAATACTTATTTTACCCGAAAAATTTATTTTGTTCTTATACCATGTTCTAGAAATGTGTAAGATGAATAATAATGTTATAAAATTCAAAATTTAGTTAAAAATATTCATAACGACTAGTTCATAACAATATTATAATAATATATCATTGTTTAGTAAAACCCGGTATTGCGTACAACACATGCTATTGAGGAAGGTCACGATTGCGTGTAATGCAAGCCAAGTCAGGGTTGCGTGTAGTGCACAACTCCGTTATTGTTGCGTATAACATAATCCAACCATATTTCATTTATACATTGAATATATATATATATACACTCAATGTTGCATAGAATAACTATTATCAAAATTGTGTGTAACACGATCCAAGAAAAGTGTTGCGTATACTACAAGCTAATACGGTGTTGCATATAGCGCAAAGTAATCTTGGTGTAGAATACAACAAAAGACATTAATGAAATTAAAAGAATATTTTTCATAAAATCTTGGGGTGTTACATTCTACCCCCCTTAAAATTAATTTCGCCCTCGAAATTCGTCGGGGTTATAAATGGTTTACTACTCGAAAGTTTGTTTAATAGAAACCCACATCGTAAAAAGGAATACCAAACTAAAGTATGAAATGTAACGGTTACCCAAATTAACTCATCACTGGGTTTCCATGTAGGAGAACATAGGTGAAAATATGGATATGGAAGAAAAATCTAACCATCAAGTTCTGATGGAGAGTGGTAGAGAACATGGCTATGAAAAAGCCAACAATCGCAAAGCCATAAATTTGTGATGATCTAGGGTACCATCTGATTCATCAAATATAAGATCACTAGGACAACATTTTTGGTTTTCAAGATCATTTCCCTAAAGCTGATGAAATTGGAATTAGAAGAAATACTTTCGTGATTTAGGTATAGTCTCACCGTTGGTTGTTCTTTGGACAATTTCCACTTCATATCTTAAAGAAATGAAGTTGAATTTGTCATTCGTGATGTGTTAGCAGATCATGTGATAGAATTATGGGTCATTCCATCTGTCTCAAAAGGTTAGAAAAGTTATCAAAATAATACATAAGTCTATCTATAGTGAGATTAATCATATATGGTTCCTAAAATATAATTATACTTTATATACTGCTTAATATAATAAAACTAGTTTCTACTAAACATGGACTTCCTGTAGGCCAGTGGTAGGCGATAAAGGCCAGTCGCACTTCGGTTGTGGATTCGATTCCCACAGCCTTGTCCGACGCGATGGGCTGTCGTCCGTCCTGCAGGTTGTCCTTTTTCTAAAACTATATTACTATAACATCCCATCAATAATATCAAAAGATATTCTATCCTTAAACAATACTAACTTATGTACAACATAATCCATTCCAATCTTTAGGCTTATCCATAATAATGCAGTCCACTCTCATAATATAGTGAAAACGATTACCAGAGATTTAATACCATTGTTGATCCCCATATATCATAAGATATGTCTTGTTGGTCAAATTCCAAACATTCAAAGGCCTTAATCATGTATTCTCTTGAATACCCATTGAACCTTAGTGAAAACATGAATGTAGTTAAAAGTTAACATTTTACACATACCAAAATCCTCAAAATTCTATATACTCAAACCATGATATCACTTAGTCCTTATATCAATCATGAGCTCATGAATACTATCAAACATATTAGATTCTCTTTATCCCTTCATTATGTGCATATTTCAATCACTTTTCATGGTTACCGATGCCATAAAATTATTGAAAACCACAATAGACCAAAACATAAATATTCCAATATTCCACGATACTATATACAACATTATTTTGGGATCCCATTACATAAACACTTAATCATTCCACCACATCGTTATCATATTCAACATCGCCAATGGTGATCGCATGTGACTTCCCTTTGTCCTTTGCCTTAAGCGGTTGCTCATGTCGATCATCAATAACCCTTGGATTAGGGCATTTATTAGCATAATGCCCCATTTCCTTGCACTTGAAGCATTGAAGTGTTGGTGGTGCATTCTCTGCAGTCTTTGCTTTATTCACATCATTAGAAACCCTTTTTCCATTACTTCGACACTCAGCTGCTCGATGACCTTATTTTCCACACTTAAAACATTTTCTAGTCCCTTTAAGACAATATCAACCATGCTTCTTTCCACACTTTGTGCATAAGAAAATATTCATCTTCTTTTCACCATTATTCTGAGATTTCTCCTTGAACTCCATCTTTCATTTCTTGTCAAAACCATGAGATGGATATGTAACACCAACTTCCATTTCTACCTTGATAGCACAACGCACAATTTCTTCATAGCTACTGAAGTCTCTTATAGCTAATGTGTAAAGACCCGTAAAATTCAAGAGAAATTTTTTCTTAATTTTCTCTAGAATTTTACAAGAGCGCGGTTTCTGACGGCACCTGATTCCGAGGCCCGGTGTGCCCGGAATCAATTTCCGAAGTTTGGCTCGGGTACGTTCAGTGAACGAACGAGCGGGAATTTCTAACTTTTGATCCGGTGCTCGGAATTGAAATCCGAGGACACCGATGAACTCGCAGCGCCGATATTCGCTTAAGAAGACCTTTTCCGAAGTTGCGTTTTCCTAGGAGGAGATGTTTAATTTTCTGGATGAATTGAAGAGTAAAATAAATTTGTGATACAATATTTATTTTATCTTCTTAAGTGGTTATATCCTAAGTGTGGAAGTTGGGGTGGAATCACAAGTTCCTAACTAACCAAGTGAGGATTAAGGTGAGGTGGGGCCCACACGAGCCCCAACCCTTCACCTTCCCCTTAACTCTCTTCTACCCCCTTAAACTCCCTTGCACTTAATGTGCCAAAACCCCTCAAATTCCCTAACTCCCCTCTCTCCCTCTTAAAGGATTGACAACTTAACTTTTAATTAATTATACAACTCATGTATAATTAATAAGTGAGTTTAATTTTGAGTTTTTGAAATTCAAACTCTTGAATTCCAAAGGTTGGGTTGTGTTAATAAATTAAGTGTAAGCTTGATTTATTTTTGGGTTAGTTCCTTTGTTACTTGAGAGGATTGGGAGAATCGTTGAGAGACTTGAAGATCTTCTTCGTCTTCGACGAAGAACGTGAAGAACGGTTCTTCTCCGAAAAAGAATATCGATCTCACGACCATCGAGACTCGGCGTCCCGGATTCTTCCGTCTTCATCTTCCTCCTCGACAAGGGAGAAGTCGCCGACCGTGGTAATCATCGCCAACGACAACGTACCTCTCTTCTTCGTCTTAAGCGACAAGTGAAGAGACGTCGTTCCCTCCTCGGACGCACCCCGACGTCCACAGAATCTACGTCCGACGCCGCGACGCCTTCCTCCTCGATAACCGACGTGTGACGTCAATTTTCAAGGTAGGGGGTTTGTCCATTTTAAATTACGTGTTTTCATTCCCTCGAACATGAAAGAATAATCCGTTGGGCGTAGTTCCAAATTTTATTAAAAATTGTGAAACTTTCATTGTTGTGTTTATACGATTGGCCAACTGATATCGTTATAACGGGAGGAGACCAGACCGCACGAACACGGCCGATTCTCCTCCCCCTTCTATTCTTTCATGTTAATTTAGCGGAGACAGCGCGGTGTCGTCGCAACCGCGCAGGAACAAAAGAATTAATGGCCGGAGCGAGCTGCGACGAAGAAACGCGGTGCCGACGCACAGCGTCGTTGTTTACGAAAGAGACCGCGGCCGGAGACGGGCCGCGGCGGAACAAGGAGGCGACCGGCGGCCAGCCGGGCCGCCGGCGCCGGAGATCATGAAGGGCCGCGGCCCTATGGCCGCGGCGGAGCAGCCAGGGGCGCCGGCCTCGCCGGCGCCGGAGAACAGGAAGGCCGCGGCCCTACGGCCGCGGCGGAGAAGAAGAAGGCGGCCGGCCGCGCCGGCCGCCGGTTTGGTTAGGAGGCGGGACCCGCGGGTCCCGCGTGAGAAAGAAACGGCCGGCCTTAGGCCGACCGAGATCCGAAAAAAGGGGGGGTTTACCCCCCCCGCGTGCGGCACATGCGCGGCCCCCTGGCCGCGCCGCCGCGCCGCCACCGGCCGGGCCGGGTCCAGCGGACCGGGTCGGTCCGACCCGGTTCGGGTCGGATCCGGGTCGGGTCGACCCGGTTCGGGTCAGACCAGGGGGGTCGGGCCGGGTCGGCCCGGACCCGGACCCCCCGTTTTCGAGACGACTTCGGTCTTTTGGCCATAACTTGAGCCACGGACCTCCGATCGATGAACCGTCTGCGGCAACGCGATCCTTGGATCGAGACGGTCGTTTCAGTATACTATACTCAAGGCGCACCTTCTTTTTCGGGAGCCTACGTGGTTAAAACTCTGTAGTTAAGCGTGCTTGGTTTAGAGTAGTGATCAGGATGGGTGACCTCCTGGGAAGTTTCCCAGGGTGGGTGTGAGACGGAAAGGCTGATATCTTTCAGACTGGACGTCCGATTGACGAACCGTCAGCGGCGATGCGATCCTTGGATCGAGATGGTCGTTTCGGTTTATCGCACTCAAGGTTTCAGATTACTTTGAGTTCGGCCGGGTTGGTTCGTTCACGAAACCAACCGGGCCTTCGGAGCGGAAACGCTCATATCTTGAGCTATGGACGTCCGATCGACGTGCCGTCATCTTTGTTGTGTTCCTCTTAGTGAGACGGATCTTTTGGCATACTCCGCTTGAGGTTTGGATGCAGGTGGAGTACGGTCGGGTTGGTTTTGCCTTAAAAACCAACCGGGCCCCGGGGACGAAAATGCCAATAACTCTCAGACCGGGCGTCCGATCGACGCGCCGTCTGTTGCGTTGAGTTCCTGTTGACGATACAGAACTTTTGGATACATCAACTCTGGACTTTGTGACAGTTGATGTATCAGCCTCTCGGCTCGTGGAGCGGACCCTCCGTACGAGCTTGCTGTGTGCGGGAACCCTAGTGCTGGCTGCGACTGTTACTGTGACTACTACTGCTACTACTGCTACTGTGACTGCGACGACGACAGTACAGAGATCCTGTGTGGATTCGATGACGACGACTACAACACTCAGCGATCCTACGTGGATCAGTGCTACAGGTCCTGTGTGGGCCCGATCCTATGTGGATTCGACGACGACGACTACAGTGCTCAGCGATCCTACGTGGATCAGTGCTACAGGTCCTGTGTGGGCCCGATCCTGTGTGGGTCCGATCCTGTGTGGGTCTTTGCGCTCAGCGGTCCTGTGTGAACCAGCGCCTACAGGTCCTGTGTGGGCCCGATCATGTGTGGGTCTTTTGCGGGGGTTAGTTACCTATCGATCCTTCGTGGGTCCGACGACTTAGATGGATCAGAGATCATCTCTATCGTCTTTTGAAGAAGTATACCTGTGTGAGCTGAATCCTGTTGCTTTCCTGTGTGGATTGTGTTGTGCTATCCTGTGTGGATTACGTTTTGCTTTCCTGTGTGGAATACATTTACTTTCCTGTGTGGACTGAGTTGTACTTGGGCTTGGAGGCTGGAGCATATTTGAAATTGATGACTTAGGTATATGTATGGGCATATACCTAAGCAGTGTCGGTTGTTACTTCGTGATTGTACCTTTCTTCGTGGTTTATCCTTTGTGGATTTGAGAGACCTTCAGGGGTCTCGGGGTCCCTACTGAGTAGCTTATACTCACCCCTGCACGGGCTTTGCCCGCACTACGTTGTGTTGGTTGCAGACGATGGACAGCGTTGAGCTTAGCTGAGGCTTGCAGAGCGGGACGGTACCCGGAGGTGGACCACTGGGCGGGACGTGCTCGGAGCGGACGGCGGGACCCGTGGAGCAGAGGAGCTATCTGTACCCACCCTTCAGGTGGGATTTCCAGTGGACAGCTCGGTGTAGCGGCTTTTACCTTTCAGTTGCTGTTTTCCCTTTCGAGTTGTACTTTACTTTCAGTTTGGGTTTGTATACTGGCCCATTTACTTTTCCGCACTTTCAGTTGTACTCTGCTTTTGCTTAGAGTTTACTTTCCACTTGCTTTCTCTGTGGTGTTTGTTTTCTTTACAAAGGCAATGCCTTCCCTTTTTACCGGGATATACGCCTTGGTTCTAGTCGCCAGCCCCTGGCCTATGGAAGGCGGGCTTGGGGAAGTCACGACACGGACCCCGAGGGCGGGTCGTGACAAATTGGTATCAGAGGAGTTCGGTTCTACCGCAAACTCTGATCTTTTCTATGTGAAGCAATAATGTTTAGCGTATTGAGTGTGGTTATCAGTCCAGGGAGTCCAGTGTTGGTGCTGCGGCCGACGTATCCGTACACCAGGACCCTGACTTCTGATTTCCGACTAAATGCACGAAAACATTGATTGCGTGTGTGTTTCAAAGTTTTCTTTGTGATTTCTTTGTGTCAGCTCACCAGGTATACTGTTTTACCGTGGCACACCTGCTTCCTTTCAGGATGGCCCCACGACGGCAGCCAGCTAGGGTTCCGAGAGTCGAGCGTGACGACAGCCCACCGAGCGATGAGGCCTCGGTGCATGGCCCTTTGTCAGCAGTGGCACCAGCGGTAGCACTACCCGCTGAGCCCCCGATGCTTCCAGCGCCAGCCGCTGACGATGCACGTCGCCTCAGCGCACTGCATGAGTTTCAGCGCCAGCGACCACCCAGGTTTCGTGGGGAGACGGATCCCCAGGCAGCAGAGGAATGGCTGGAGGCAGTGGTACGTGTGTTTAGGCTAGTGAGGACGCCAGCAGACTTCATGGTGATCTTTGCTGCCAGCCTCCTTCAGGCAGCAACAGGCAGGTGGTGGAGCCACTTGTTTCAGTTCTGCGATGGGATGACCTTCGCATGGGAAGACTTCGAGACCTTCTTCAGGGTGGAGTTTTTGCCAGTATCTCTACACCCCGAGCGTGTACAGGAGCTTCTGCCTTTGCCGCGTGTTTTTCGATCAGTAGCCGAGTCATCTGTGGGCAGTAGACAGATGATGCAGAGGTCCAGGAGGACCAGACTAGCTGTTGGACGATCTCGGGTTTTAGGACCGGTGGTGCGGGGCACCCGAGGTGGGGCCAGAGCCAGGCGTGCCAGAAACGGACAATGTTACTCCTGTGGCGGGAAGGGTCACCTGGCACGCGACTGTCCGACTCCTCGTACGATTGATCAGCGGGTGTTAGAGGAGCCACTGAGACAGAAGCAGCGGCGAGTGCTTGAGCAACAGCCGAGTAGTGGACAAGGCAGTAGAGCTCCGAGAGCAGGTGGACAGGAGCAGAACTAGTGGATACATCCTTTGTACTTCTGGTTCCTTGTTGCTTTTGTGTAACGTCTTGTTTTATGAGCTGCAATAATAAAAGACGCATACCTTTGAGATATTTTCGTTCCTGTCCTCTTTCGTGATGTTACTAAGAGGTTCCAGTTTTGGCTGTTGACTTGACCCTCACTTGTGAGACATCTACTGGAGGAGACCCAGTTACCACACACTGATGCCGACAGTGTGACTCAACCCTTGGAGGCGAGAGTAACGGTTGAATCTCTTAGTAGTAGAGTCGAGGCCTTACGACGTCATCCTTGGTATGGATTAGTATCATCCATGTTAGGATTTACTGTTTTAGGCGAAGAATGTGGTTCATCCAGGGGATGAGACCAGATTTCTCTTATCGGCAAAGAAGAAATCTTGCAGCTCCTGTGGGACCTAAGATGGTACAGGTCATCCAGGGGCGGATGAGTACAGCTCAGAGCCGGCAGAAGTCTTATGCTAACATAAAGCGGAGGCCACTGGAGTTCGAGGGTGGCGACCACGTCTTCTTGCGGGTCTCACCTCGACGTGGTATTCAGAGATTTGGACGAGGCGGCAAGTTATCTCCGCGCTTCATCGGACCCTTCCAGGTCCTCAGCAGGGTTGGCGAGGTGGCTTATCGCCTGGCTCTACCACCTCAGTTGCACCGGGTGCACGACGTCTTCCACGTGTCTCAGCTGAGGAGATACGTGCACGACCCGACGCACATCATTGACCATGGGGAGCTTGACGTTGACGATGGGGCGACTTTTACGGAGGTTCCGGTGGAGATAGAGGATCGACAGGAGCGGGTCCTGCGTGGGCGATTGATTCCTCTTGTGCGCATCAGATGGCAGCACAGGAATCTCCAGGAGAGCACATGGGAGCGGGAGGCTCAGATGCGTGCTCAGTACCCTCATTTGTTTCCCTAGTTTTTGATGTATCTTTACGGGGACGTAAAGCCCTGAGGTGGGAGTAATGTAAAGACCCGTAAAATTCAAGGGAAATTTTTTCTTAATTTTCTTTAGAATTTTACAAGAGCGCGGTTTCTGACGGCACCTGATTCCGAGGCCTGGTGTGCCCGGAATCAATTTATGAAGTTTGGCTCGGGTACGTTCAGTGAACGAACGAGCGGGAATTTCTAACTTTTGATCCGGTGCTCGGAATTGAAATCCGAGGACACCGATGAACTCGCAGCGCTGATATTCGCTTAAGAAGACCTTTTCCGAAGTTGCGTTTTCCTAGGAGGAGATGTTTAATTTTCTGGATGAAATGAAGAGTAAAATAAATTTGTGATACAATATTTATTTTATCTTCTTAAGTGGTTATATCCTAAGTGTGGAAGTTGGGGGTGGAATCACAAGTTCCTAACTAACCAAGTGAGGATTAAGGTGAGGTGGGGTACGGTCGGGTTGGTTTTGCCTTAAAAACCAACCGGGCCCCGGGGACGAAAATGCCAATAACTCTCAGACCGGGCGTCCGATCGACGCGCCGTCTGTTGCGTTGAGTTCCTGTTGACGATACAGAACTTTTGGATACATCAACTCTGGGCTTTGTGACAGTTGATGTATCAGCCTCTCGGCTCGTGGATCGGACCCTCCGTATGAGCTTGCTGTGTGCGGGAACCCTAGTGCTGGCTGCGACTGTTACTGTGACTACTACTGCTACTACTGCTACTGTGACTGCGACGACGACAGTACAAAGATCCTGTGTGGATTCGACGACGACGACTACAGCACTCAGCGATCCTACGTGGATCAGTGCTACAGGTCCTGTGTGGGCCCGATCCTGTGTGGATTCGACGACGACGACTACAGTGCTCAGCGATCCTACGTGAATCAGTGCTACAGGTCCTGTGTGGGCCCGATCCTGTGTGGGTCCGATCCTGTGTGGGTCTTTGCGCTCAGCGGTCCTGTGTGAACCAGCGCCTACAGGTCCTGTGTGGGCCCGATCCTGTGTGGGTCTTTTGCGGGGGTTAGTTACCTATCGATCCTTCGTGGGTCCAACGACTTAGATGGATCAGAGATCATCTCTATCGTCTTTTGAAGAAGTATACCTGTGTGAGCTGAATCCTGTTGCTTTCCTATATGGATTGTGTTGTGCTATCCTGTGTGGATTACGTTTTGCTTTCCTGTGTGGAATACATTTACTTTCCTGTGTGGACTGAGTTTTACTTGGGCTCGGAGGCTGGAGCATATTTGAAATTGATGACTTAGGTATATGTATGGGCATATACCTAAGCAGTGTCGGTTGTTACTTCGTGATTGTACCTTTCTTCGTGGTTTATCCTTTGTGGATTTGAGAGACCTTCAGGGGTCTCGGGGTCCCTACTGAGTAGCTTATACTCACCCCTACACGGGCTTTGCCCGCACTACGTTGTGTTGGTTGCAGACGACGGACAGCGTTGACCTTAGCTGAGGCTTGCAGAGCGGGACGGTACCCGGAGGTGGACCACTGGGCGGGACGTGCTCGGAGCGGACGGCGGGACCCGTGGAGCAGAGGAGCTATCTGTACCCACCCTTCAGGTGGGATTTCCAGTGGACAGCTCGGTGTAGCGGCTTTTACCTTTCAGTTGCTGTTTTCCCTTTCGAGTTGTACTTTACTTTCAGTTTGGGTTTGTATACTGGCCCATTTACTTTTCCGCACTTTCAGTTGTACTCTTCTTTTGCTTAGAGTTTACTTTCCGCTTGCTTTCTCTGTGGTGTTTGTTTTCTTTACAAAGGCAATGCCTTCCCTTTTTACCGGGATATACGCCTTGGTGCTAGTCGCCAGCCCCTGGCCTATGGAAGGCGGGCTTGGGGTAGTCACGGCACGGACCCCGAGGGCGGGTCGGGACATAATGCCTTTCGAAGACTTGGTTTTAAGCCACTGAAAAATCGATCAACTTTACTTTCAGGTTGGATGATAAATCCAGATGCATAACTTGCAAGCCTTGTAAAATTCGCTTCGTATATACCAACAGATTCATCATCCTTTTTCTTTAGTTCAAGAAACTCCTTCTCCATCTTTGTTCGAAGAATACGAGGGAAGTACTTATTGAAAAATAAGTTCTTGAACTCGTCCCATTCCATGGAATCTATTTCATCTATTTGCCTCATATTCTTGATAAGATTCCACCATTGATCAGCTTCACCTTCCAAATGATATACTGCTAAGATGAATTTATCATGTTCAGAACATTGAAGAACTGAAAATATCTTTTCAGTGGTACTGATCCATTGTTCAGCAACAAGTGGATCAGAAGACCCACTGAAAGAAGGTGGAAGTTGCCTCATGAAGGACTCAATAGAATATTGTTCCCTTCTCTGCTCATTTGGAAGTCCAGAATGATTTATATCTTGTGTAACTATAGAAATAAGATTTTTCACTCCATCTCTCATAACATTTGTTTGTTCAGGAGGACAATCGTTTCATTGTCCATTACATTGATCAATACAGTTCCTTCGGGTTCCAACCATCGTCTAAAACCCAAAAAGAATAGTGTGAGAGGCAAAAATCATGCTAGAAGAAACAACACAATAAATGGGGAGTACCTTCAATATCTAACATCTTAGGTTAAATTCTAAGATCGTTAACCTAGTTCTAGGACTATATCCTATACATATACTTATCCTTAGGGACATCCCTAGACATACCTTATAAATATCTCTAGGGATCTCACTAACGTTTTCGCATCCTAGTTTCCAAAGGTTGACTAAACCTTTCCTCTGATACCAACTGTAGAGACCCGAAGCTTAACGTACATGGACATTACATTACTTTTGCGGAATACTTAGTATATAACAAAAACACACACACAAGGACCGTAATAGTTTAGTGTCTTTGGAAACTCGGAATATAATCTTCTAATCGTGGTGAAAGATCTTCAACATCTCCCCTAAAGATCTTCCATTTTTTTTCTTACATAAAACCTTTCTTTATATCCTGGGGAAAAGAAAACATAAAAGGGTGAGCTCAAATGACCAGTAAGGGTAAATAAAATAAATATCAATCACATCATATTCATAAGAACATATCTTTTGGAAATCTTAACCTGCAAAAGAGATCATAATTTCATAACATGGGATAAATCACAGTAGTGAAATGTAATCCCAATAATCATAACTTAAAACATGAAACTTTGTGGCATACACACATAATCATAGATAATCATATCTTATTAGTCAATACTCATTGCCATGACTATCTTAGTGGACAAAGTCCATTTCTGAACCGAGTTACCCTCGTTTCAGTCCTATTTCACTGAACCGGTATAACCTACCGTTCCAGCCATTTCTATCTCATGAGATATAAAATCTTTACCAAATTCATTGGAGGGAGATATAGGTCCCACCCATCTCATAATGATACCATTATTATGTGTGCCACAAAATCATAAACCATACATCATAGCATAACCCATGTAATAAAAATGGGATTCTTAAACAACATGACATCATAAAAAAATTCATATAAGATAAAGGATTTCATAAAAATAATTCCATCATAACATAATAAAATCAATGTAATAATAGGGATAAAAACATAACCCTTTATTATCTTATATGGAAAATAATTTTGATAAAACACTTGAACTCCATTCTTGAGGAAAATATCATTTCTTCTTCAAAAACATTTTTCCTTTCTTAACATGTCATACAACTTTAAACTAAAAGAAGTTGATTAAAAATAAACTTGAAAACTTTTAAAGGAAGCTTATTTGGAATAATGTTTTAAAAATACATTCATGCCGTATAAGTTAAAAAAACATTCTTCTCGTACTTTTGTCGGAAAAGTCAAAAAGTACCTCGTACGAAAAACGACAAAAGATTCCTTTCATATCTTTTACTAAAAACTTACCGAAGGGTAAAATTGGTTTTAAAAAATTGTATGTGGATGGAAATAACATTACATATTGAGGAAACATGGATGTGGATGATACAATACACCCCAGTAAATACCAAAGTATAAACAATCTCGGATAAAAATGAGATTGTGATATTTCCCTTACCTTATGTCCGATATGCTTTGTACGTATCCGAACCTCCTGTATAATGATTTAAATAATGTCATTAACTTATTAAAGAATCATATTAATTGTTATGATATCATATATGGTTCACTTATGACTTTATATTACCCATTCTTTTGTAAATTCCATGTTAAAGAAGCGTTTTGGGTAAAATCGTTTCATTTATCGTAGGTGTTTGGACTTGTTGTTCTTGACATTATTATTACTTCTATCATGATTTACTTACTTCCAGAATATAAAACATGATTTATATATCATATATATTCAGTATATATATATATATATATAATAGATAGATAAATGAAATGAAACACACCGTTCATGGAGACTGTAGTCTATGCGTACACATGAACGCTTTTTTCCTTTCCTTATTATCTTGAATGGAAGTAAGTAGATGACATACATATATATATAAATAAATACAGTAGATTTAACATGTCATATATTTAATTATTATATATACTTTATAATCATTCATGAATGGTTAATGTGGAGAATGAATCTCATCGCGTCGTGGAGACGGTAGTCCGTACGTACACACGAGCGATGATATCGTTCCCATGGTCGTGGAATTGTGTTGAATTGTATGTATACTATTTCAGTATCAATATAACTTTATAATAATAATATATATTTACTAATTACACCATTATACCCATCCAATTAAGGTGGTTTCAGAAAATAGATTACACCACGGCGTGTAGACGGTATTCCGTACGTACGCACGCGCGGTGATTTCCCTTTTCGGTAGGATGTATAGAAGGTTAATTAGAGTTGTTTAATATTTATAATAACATATCAGTATATAAGAAATACTGATGTTATTACTTTATCATGAAACAACTAAAGAAGAAGAAGTTGAAGAGGAACGAAATTTAAAAAGATCGGTAATGGATATTACCTCTTTTTGACACGCCTTTTCTTAACCTCCACTTAAAGAACTAAGGATGGTCTTTGAAGAAGACCAGGACCTCTAGGATGATACTAGGGAAGTGGAGAAGAGATTTTGGTAGGGGTTGGACGATCTTGAAGGCTCAAATTGGTGTGAGGAGGAGAGGGAGGAGGTGCCCTTTTATAAGGGAGGAGAGGGGCACCTTAAGAAAATCTCAAAATATTATTTTATATTAAGGTCAAATTCGGTTTATAATGGTTCCAAAGGGTCTTATTTCGAAGATAAAGTGGGGATGGGTCTAAATCCTCTCATCCAATAGGATTTAGACAAGTTTAGGGTATTATTTTAACCTTATCAATTAGATTTATCTCTAAGTTAAATAATTTTACTTTTACCGTGTCTTTTTGTTTTCTTACACTATATGGTTAATAAACTTACCATAACAAGACAAACGAACCCCAAGTTGTTTATTATTAATATATCTATCCTTATCTAAGTAATTTTGCCGAACCTTATATTTTTATGAATTAAATAACAATTAATAATATAATATTTGTTTTAAAAACTAATTTATGTCAATATTTCATTAATAAGACAATTACTGCATTATCTTTGTGTCATAATAAATGATAATTATTTAATCCCTAAAAATTATGAATAAATTCCTATGATGTATATAATTGTATTAGCTTTCTGGAGACTATTCATGTTCTAAGTTTCATGAAGTTTATCACTAAATTTAAATTATTATACTTATAAGATTTAAGAAAGTGACATGTTGTCACATTCTTTGGTTTTAATAATAATTAAATTATTTTCATGGAAAAAAGTCCATAAAATGAATCTAATCCGACCCTTAGTTTATATGGGTATACTTTTATCCATACAATATGATTTGTCCAAGTGTTAGGGTAATTTTATAATCTTATATTTACCCTTAATTTCCCGATTTACCTTTAACTATAGTAAATAAAATTTACCGTAGTTACTATTCATAATGCCCATAAATAAAAAGTAGCTTATTAACATAATTTGGACCCACTGATTCAAAATATGGAATCCCTTTTTCCAAATTCAATACACAAAATATGCATAAATGAAATTAAAATTAATCCCATTGTTGAAAGAAAACGGGTTTTTCTTTAAAAATTGCAAAAGATTGAATTGATTTAACCTACGAATTCAAGGTAAAATCAATGCTAATGACATAAATTATATTAAATGGTAAAATTATATTTTATTTATACTTTAAAACCATTCAATATTATAATTTAACCACATAAGATATTATGATGAAAAAAGTTGTTTTTAATTAAAATATAGCGTGTTTTTACTATTCATTAAAATATGAAAGTTATCGGAAAAATATCAAAACTGTATCTAATGTAAATTTTTATATCCTGATTCAAAAGAAGAATTTTATTTTGTCAAATTGAACTTATAAACATGTCAAAAACTAGATTTAAAGTGAGTGCGCCATCAAAAGGCCGCAAAACTGCATTTTTTGAAAAATACTTATTTTACATGAAAAATTTATTTTGTTCTGATATCATATTCTAGAAATGTGTAAGATGAATAATAATGTTATAAAATTCAAAATTTAGTTAACAATATTCATAACGGCTAGTTCATAAAAATATTATAATAATATATCATTGTTTAGTAAAACCCGGTATTGCGTACAACACACGCTATCGAGGAAGATCGCGATTGCGTGTAATGCAAGCCAATTCAGGGTTGCGTGTAGTGCACAACTCCTTTGTTGTTGCGTATAACAGAATCCAACCATATTTCATTTATACATTGAATATATATATATATATATATACTCAATGTTGCGTAGAATAACTATTATCAAAATTGTGTGTAACACGATCCAAGAATAGTATTGCGTATACTACAAGCTAATACGGTGTTGCGTATAGTGCAAGGTAATATTGGTGTAGAATACAACACAAGACATTAATGAAATTAAAAGAATATTTTTCATAAAATCTCGGGGTGTTACAATCTGGCTCACCTGTGAGCTATAATAGGGATAAACCCTTTATATAAGCTATATGATGATAAAATTTTTCATATAATGATTAAGTATCATATCATGAATAAAAAACTCTCAACATAAACCATTTTTTAAAACAATTTTAAACCCATAAAATACACTTTCAGATAAAAATACTCTTTTATTTTAAAAACACATTTTTAATACAAATACACCCATTTCTTAAAAAAACACTTTCAATACCAAAACTGAAAAAATATAATGAGAGTTTTTCAATTAATAAAACTTGAAATCTTGAAAAGAAATCTTGAAATAAAATAATGTGCATGACTGTAGAAAAGTCTTTGTCATCGTGTATGTTAAGAATAAAACATTCATTTTATAATTTTTCCAAACTTTTCGTATAAAACCCATACAAAGATTATTTTGAAAATATTTGAAGATAAAGTAAAAATAGAAATAAAATTTAATTTATAAATATTTTATTTCCATATAAAAACATTAATAAAATAATTTTAAAATCATGTAAAAGGAAGATAAAGCATTGGAAGGAAAACCTTAAAAGATAAATTTTCAAAAGAAAGCTCCCTTATCACTTGGGAAACACTTGAATCGTAAAACCCATTAAAGAATAAAATTTAAAAAAACATTAAATATCATGATAATAGAGAAAATTAGGATTTATAATTTCAAACTGGATGTATACAAACCTTATAAAATAATATAGGTTCATAACATCAAAAAATTCCTCAATGAAAAGAAATTGAGATGAAGTCCCTTACCTTGGGCCAAACTTGTAACATGTGTATTTATATTATTGAATAATAAAATTATGTTAATTATATAATTTCTTGATAACATTTTTAAGATTATTATTAATTTTATTTTACTTATTACAGTGTGATATAGAGTTACTTAATCAATTAAGTTTACATTATGTGTTTTGACCATATTCGGCTTATGTGTCAAATTTGGTGGGTTGACTATGGTAAAAGAGATAATTATTTAAACATATACATAATATTATAAATGAAATAATTATAATATTTTTACATAAATTATACTTTTAATACAAATCCTGAAAGATGATTATGAAAAATGAACTACGTTACAATCATGAAGACGGTAGGTCGTATGTGCGCATGAGTAATGTTTCCATTTTACAATGATCATTATTGAAAGATGGTAAGTAATATATTATATTATAATAATTATAATTATATAATATATACCATAATATATACTTATATTTATCATCCATGTGGTGTGGTGATGAATAGAGATTCACATCGCTTCACGAAGGCGGTAGTCCACACATACACAAATTACATTATCAATTTTTCAGTGAGTGAAAAGGCAAGAAAGAAAATGATATATTATATTTAAATAATGATAAATATATAATTAATATAATATTTATTCCATATATTTATTATCATTTCCCTTATTAGCTTCCATGTAACGCGTTAGTGAAAAAAAGCACTTCGCTTCGTGAGGTAGTTGTCCACCTTACACACAAGCGACACAATCGTATCACCTATAGAATGGAATGTAAAAGAGTATATATGATATAATAAATCTATAGGTATAATTATTTCATAATTATCATATATATATAATTTATATCTATCATCATACCCAACCGTAAGAGGTGGTAATGAAAAAATGAATGACATCAGTTTGTGAGGCGGTAGTTCGCCTTACACTCAAATGATGATTTTGTAACCCATTTTATAAAATAGGGAAATGATTTAGGTTATAAAACTAAAATAATAATATATAATTATATTTAATATACTGAGGTTTTTATTTAATCATGGTTCAAGAGTAATTTAAGGGGGTGTAGAAAGAAATAAAATAAAAATGCTTGTTGGAGAACGTTACCTCTTCTTTAGGTAACTTCTTTTTATTTGAAAAAAAGCCTTACCTGGTTGGATTTATAAAATAAATAATTCTTATAATATTATATTATGAAATTTGGGAAGTATTTGGGTATGTATTGTCTAAACCAAAGCAGTTTTAAGGTTTGAAGAAAGAAGGAAAGGGGGTGGCCTTTTATAAGTGGGGGAGAGGCCATACTTGGTATTTTTGAAAAGAATTGATTGATACTACATTTTTCATGTGTAAAAAGTGTAAAATATGGACCATTATAATTCAATATATATTTAATAGTCTAAATATGTCTATAAAATAGTTTTAGACATGTGTCTAGGCCATTTTAACCCTTATTTTCATAGTTTAACCCCTCGATAAATCCATTTTTACCTTTACTGATGTAATTAATTTTTACTATTTTCATTTTGGTCAAAAATTAAGTTGAAAATATTAGATAATATAAATTATTTTTATTAAAAATACCTAATATATTTTTCCAAAATATATTTACATAAGTGGTAAAATTTAATTGAAAATTAATTTCGCAGATGCGGTGAGAAAGTAAATTTTTAAAAAGTGGTTTTATGAAAAAGATGAAAGTATATTAACTATATATCTAATAATGATTATTTTAGGAATTTATATTAATATTTATTGATATATAATCTATAAAATTAATTTAAAATATTCATAATTAGTAATTATTATAAATAATTAAAAAGGAGAAACATTTTTCCTTTTAAAACAGTTTTAAGAAAAACCTGTTTTTAACCCAAAATAAACTTATACAAAAAAAATTATAAAGTTGATTAAAAAGTAAATATATGGATTAAATATAACTAAATAATAATTAATTTAATTTAAGTAATATTCAATATATATTGGGACTTTTGAAATACTTAAATTATTTAATAGAAAAGTCAATTTTTACATAAATTGTTATTTTTAAATATTCACTAGAAAATTAATATTTTCCAAAAATATCAAAAATTGACCACAGGATAATTTTGATATTATTATTTCAAAAATTATTATTTTTTAAAATAAATTTCTAAAATTGATAACAATTAATTTTAAATTATGTGCACAAATTGTGACTAAACCATTTTTTAGAAAAAACAATTTTTCAGAAAACATTTTTTTTCTTTCAAAATATTTTAATTTTATTTCTAATAAATAAATAAAAAATGAAAATTTGAAAACTATATATTTCCATAATTTATATAATACTATTCATACCTACCATTCTAATGGCTAGGTGATAACTATCACATTAAATAATTATATTTTAATAATATGTTAGGTTTGGTTTAAATTAGATGTTGTGTGTAATGAAAACTAAACATAGTGTTGCACGTAACATAATATAGAATCCGTATTTCATGTAATAAAAGATAAACTAAGAGTTTTGTGCAACATAAGATAAAAATAGTATTATTTTTAATGCAATATAAACATAGTGTTGCATGTAATCCAATCTATTTAAGAGATTGAATTTATTAAAAAAATATAACATTAATTATAAGTGTGTTATATTTTATTCAAATATTGGTGTTGAATGTCACATACACTATAAAATATAATTTTATTCTTTTAAAATCTTTGGGAGTTATATCCCCCCTTTAATAAATTTCACCCTCATAACTTGAAATTTATTTCGGTAATCAAAGGTTTGAAATTTAGAGATACCATTTTTGAAAAACCCACATCATAAAAGAGGTAATAAAATATAAACATAATAAGTAGAGAGGGAAGTACCTGGGTAATATGGAATAAAACATAATTAGGCTTATAGGTTGGATCAAATTGGTGGAAAGTGAAGATATATACATGGAAAAGAAGCATAAATAATTATAGAGATTGGTGGGGGTCATTGATTATAATAAATTAAATAATAAATGGAAAGATAAGTGCATAAAAACATAAATCATTGTTGATACGAATGAAAATATAATTCATCAAATATAGATGTAATAGGATAAAATTTTGTTTCAAGAACCTTTTCTTAAAGTTGATGAATTCTTTTACTGTATAATAATATAAGGAAATATATGTACTTGATATGTTTCTATTTCATCATAACAATTTCATCTATTGGTTATGCTTCAATCAATTTGGAATTCATTCTTTACTCCAAAAATGATTTTTTATAGCCGAAGAACTAAAATTCACTTTTAACAGATCATAAGATCCTTAAAAGAGTGAAAAGTATTTCCATTTGTCTATAATTATTTTCTAAAATAAATATGCTTATCACAAGTTATCTAATCTAGTAAATTCATATTTAAACCTCAAAAGTAATACCACCTGTTCATTATTAATATTTATTTTTCAAAACCTTTAACCAAAAATAATGTCATATTAACTAGGATGTCAAGTATTTAAATGGTAGGCAATAAACCCTAATCATAATTTGGTCATCAGTTCAAGAACTACAACCTTGATGGATATGATAGGTTGTCACCCAGTACAGATGTTGTCCTTTTTCGAATATATCTAAACATAATTCCTATAATGTTCCCAAAAAATGATGGACATCCTTGAAATAAAATCAATCATGTAATAACCTTTTTACTAATTTTTTCAATAAAACCATTTTTGATATGGTCTAATAATCTTATTTGACTATTATTAAAATATAATTAATGATCATATTAATCATAAAGGTTATCAATACCTTTAATCTTATGCCTATAACATGGAAAGGAATTATTCCTCAAATAACTTTTCTACTAAAACATATACTTCAGGTATATATGAAAACTCAATAAATGTATCAAAAAGTACTTACATTAATTAAAACATCAAAATATGGGTTCCTAAGATAATGATATTATGATTAACATTTGAAAAATATCAAGCTCCATAGATATGTCACCACCTCACTAGATGGACGAACATCAACTATAGAAGTAAAAAATGATTTTCCACCCCTTTTTTCTTTTGATCATGATTATTTCCACCCCGAGTAATCAAATTTAGACACATGTTAGTATGATTTACCATCTCATTTTAGATAAAATATCATACTATTGACTGGATATCTATTATCTCCCTCTACTACTACAAAAATGACCTTTAACAGCACTGAAATTTAGTAGTTCTAGAAAAAAGAGCTGTGAAATTCCATCTTTATCTGTGAAAAAATAAGCACTGATAAAGGTTAAACTTTATAAAAAATTTAATTTTAGCACTGATAAAGATATTTTTTATCATCACTTTCAGAGTGCTGATAAATATTGATATTTATCAGTGTTTTTACCACCGATAATGATCACTTTTATTAGTGCTTATCAATTTAACACTAATAAAAGGGATCTTTATCAACGCTTTTATGGAAGTGTTGTGAAAAGTGTCCATGATATATTTAAAAGAACCTTAACCCATTCTCAATCATCATGATCTTGAATCTCTCATAGAGTTACTCTTCTTCCAGGGAAAATCCATTATGATCCATCAGATGAATCCAGAATAAAATCCAAGGTATTTTATTTTATAGTTTTCCTATATCTTTGTTTGATATTTTAGTTTCCAAATTTTTTATTTTTGTGCTATTACAAACCATACATCTCATCTCCTCGCCACTGTCGATATGACTCCTATAGAGGAATATCAAATGCTCCAACATACTATTTAAGGTAATCTATCATATGTTCCCAAATGTGTTCATGCCTCCAAAATTACCATGATTCTAGTAATCCTCTATAAGTTCCTTGTATCCTCCATGTTCCCATGTATTAAAATAAACAATTCTCCCCATTTTCTTCCATTACTAGGTAGATAAACCCTGATTCATTTTATATCATCATTGCTATGAACATCTACAATAGGAATTTTGGAACAAAAACCACTAACCACATGTTCAGTCAAAAATGTATTATTATAAGAATGCTACAAAAAGTTATTGTATATAATAGAAAGTTTCAGATCATTTTTGAGGATGTTACCTAGAATATTAGCATACTTGAAGCCTTTATCATTAGAAACCATCACTACGGAAGAGTGCTAGCTCAAGAGTTTCTTCTTCTGAGAAACAAAAGAAATGGCCTCTTGTGTTTCCTGGGGTAAAGAAAAATATTTTGATATATAATTGAATTCTTGATTCCAATCTGTAAGCCATGAAATGTTAGATGGGAATTTATCCATACATAGATAGATTTCACCCCCTTCCCTTATCAGCATCATTTATTGTGAAAAGTGAAACATTAAAATTAATATCTACATACTTCATCAATGATGTGTTCCCCATGCCGATATTCTTATATTTAAAAATAAAATTTACCTAAATAAAGGATATAAGATCTGAAAAGAAATTTAGACAAACCATGTGGAAGGTTTGAACTTCTGATGCAGTTAACACACCACTCATTACTAACAAAATGAATGTTTAAATAATTAAATACACTATAAATTTAATTTTTATCAAAAGAGGATTCTAAAATTTTAGTTACATGTGATGAAATACTAGGCATATATATTACATACCTATGGAATTTTCTCAGGATATTCCACAAAGTAGGCATCAATATACTCAGTTTATAAGGCTTATGAAAAAAACTTTGATCCTTGTATATTTGAAACAAAATAATATCCTCCTTCTAAATCATATCCTTAATCGACCCAGTGAAGAACCAAATGTCATATATTCAACATCAATATTTTTTCATGTAACAAAGTCAGTTTCACTTGAAATAGAAATAGAATTCAATGAACTATTGGACCTTGGGTCTTCATTTTACTCCATAAATAATAATCAGTTGATCATTGAGAGAAAACGAAAGAGCTCAGAATAAATATATGATAGTTGGTTCTTCACTGGATTGACTATCTTAGGTTTCAAAGGGAGGTCCAATGATGTTGTTGTAAGGGTAGATGAAGATCCATAAAAAAAATTAATGTTTGATGAAATGGAAGAATCTTCAAGACATTCAATAATAATATAGTCAATATTGCAGTGAGGGCACGAATCCTCGATGAATCGTATCTGATATCCATTACCAAAAATGTAAGGCATTCATGAGATGAGGAATAGACTTTTGAAACCAAATCCGGAATATGTGAAAAGAAAAATATGAAAAAAAATTCCTTGAGATCAAGTTATCTAAGATCCAAACAAGAAACCACATAAAGAACAAATATAATAGATTTTCACACCATTATTACCAATGTTACAATGTTTTCTGTTGCCTTTATTTTTAGAACTACCAATGTTTCATATTTAAATGATGTTTTTTTTGGAGAAAAACCCTTCTTATTGTTGAAAATGAGAGGAGTGGAGCAAGATCCTGTGCCCGTTATGTCTCAAGATATCACCAAAAACATAGGGGATGTGTAAACACATTTTAGGTACTTGTTATATTCTTTGTTATATAAAAAACAAACAGACCTTATAAATATGGAATTAAATATCTTTGGAATATAGTTCTACTGAAAAAATCTTGACCGAATGATAAAAATCATTCCTCAACATATTAAACGGGGTTGTCCTGATAGAAAACTTTTCTTTCCTTATCTTCTGAATATAGTTTGTCGGTAATAATTATCTGTCAACACCACAAATTTTCAATGCCTCCATTTCCACCAATTCATTCTAGAGGAATACACCACACAACTAGAAAAAGGCTCGACAGAATGGGATAGTTCAGGGAAAAATGATTCAAAATATGAAATTTCAATGCTGCTTGGGGCTTCATCTTATTCATGTATAATTTCAGCTGATGATTATATGTTACTAAAATTAATTTATTTGAATTGAAGTTTCTGTAGAGGTAATTATGAATTGATTTAATATTTATTCACAAATTTATTGATAAGGATTTGAACAAAAATTTATGAAAATAATTGGTTGATGATTTTTTTATAATGTTTTTTTGGGAAATTTTTTTGGTTTTTAATAGGTTTTATTTTATTAAAAATATGGGATATAATTTTTCCAATAGGTTTTATTTTGACAAAGATATTGTGTTTTTTTTGGTATTGGGGTTGTAAATTTAATTTAATTTAAACTCTGTATTGGGACTTGTTTTTATTTATATATAGTATGTTTTTGGTTTGTTTCTAGTACTGCGGTGTGCTGTAACATCACACTATAGTATATCACTTTATCTGCGCTTTATAAGTGTTGATAAAGAACACATTTAACAGTGCTGAGAAAATTCCTTAATAATTTATTATAAAAGTTCTGATAGAGGATTAATTTAGCAGTGCCCAAAAAAGCGCTGATAAATATACCCTTTATCAATGCTATTTCAGTGCTGATAAAAGTCCTTGGCTTTTAACAGTTCTCAAGTAGTCAATACTTTTCTATAACTGATATAGGCAATTTCTAGCACTGTTAAAGACCAGTTTTGTAGTAGTGCAATTGGATTATTCATGAATCTTTTCTTTATAGTCACGAACCTTGTGACCAAGCTTACCACACCAGTAAAACTTTTCAAATCTCAATATAAATTCTTTGAAATGTAATTTACCACACTTAGAACATTTTTAGAGAAGACCTCTAGGCTTATTATTTGGCTGCTTATCTATTTCCTACCACTTGGACAATTTATTACTCTTTTTCATCTCGTGGCACATTAGTATCGGAAAACTCCATATAAAATTTCATATCACAAAAAATAACATTATCATAAATTTTAAATTCTCATACAGCCAAATCACTTCTCAATATTAGTTTGATTAAAATCTATTAATTTCACTATGAATATCATGAAAAAAATCCAGAACTTACCTAGTCAACATTTTAAAATTTACTTCATATACAGGCACCAAATCTTAATCCTTTTACCACAATTCAAATAATTGCTTCTCTGTCCTATGAAAAATAACAATAGGGAAATATTTCTCAAGGAAGATAATCTTGAATTTTTCTCAATAATTAAAATCAATATTATCTTCTACCTTGGTATTATTTTCGAATACCACCATCAATCAGCTTCACCTTCAGAATGATAAATGAAAAGATTTTTCTTTTAATGTTATGAATATCCCATGACTTCAAATATATTTTCTACTGCATTGATCTATCACTAAACTACCATAGGGTCCAACGATCCACTGAATGATTAGGGATATTTACTCATGAAATACTCCACTATATTAATGTTCCTTCATAGTAGATTGGGTTTCTATCTAGCATGGATACCACCACCATTGATATCTTGTGTCAAATAATACATCACTATAAAAAATTATTCTGTTCATATTCCAACAATATCGAGATACTGATATGGAATGATATTTTTCTCTTTGTGCCTTCCTACTAAAACTACCCAATTTACTCTATGAAAAACCATTATGAATATGCATAGTTTACATGAAGCAATATGTTAATCTTAAAATGTTATATCATTTCAACTTAATAATAGGGTAAAATATTACAAGGGAATGATATTAACACAAACCTATCCTCTAAATTGTCTAAACCATCCTATGATACCATCTATAAGGACCCAACATTAAACATTACACAATATTGAGTTTTAAGTCAATAATTCATTATAGTACATTTGAGGATCTTTTTAGGTTTAGAGGTTTAGATAATTAGGCCATAAATAATACATAAAAACCATGACATAAAAAGTTGAAACTTTTTATTAGTATCTATTGTTCATATAGTATAATAATTTTTTTAAAAAAGAATTATTTATTTTCATGTAAAATCTCTAGGAATTTCAACTTAACTTCTTCCTTTCCCTTACCTATCATTAAAACCAGTGAAAAACATTTTAAAACATGGGATAAGCACCAAAAATTTACTAAGGGACAGAAAAAAATAAAACCATTAGTCTAGTGAAAAATAAGAAAACTCATATAACTTTTAAATTTGATTTAATGTTCTTTCAGTGTATGAAGTAAAGCATTTTCACATGAAAACAAAAATGTTTTTCTCAAATAAAGCCATTAAAACCCATAAAAATCAATTAAAACACTTTTAGGTGGATTAGAGTATCATATTTATAAAACCATTTTAATTGGAATACCATATGACCAAATTACATTATAATCATTACCCAATGCATTGGAGAGTTATAATTTGTCTCACCCTTCATATAAGATAGATCAGGGTCACCCATTTTTTTGAGCTATAATGGGGATCAACCCTTCTTATAAGCTATATCAGGATCCCCTATGAGCTATAATAGAGATCAAATCTTTGTATAACCTATATCAAGCTCACAAATTTCATATAATTCTCAATTACCATATCATGAATTAAACAATTTCATCATAAATCCCTTTAAAAACACTTTTAAACCCATATAAAAAAAACTTTCAAATAAAAATTCCCTTTTCTTTTAAGAAGAAATTTTCAATTCCAAAACACCATTTTCTTTAAACAAACATTCTCAAAAACAATAAAAAAATATTAATAGGGGTTTTCATTGAAGAAAGAATGAAATCTTGATAAGGAATCCAAAAATAAAATAATGGCCATGGTAACAGAAAAGTTATTGTCATCGTGTACATTAAGAATATAATATTCCTCATATCATTTGTAAAAATGTTTCATATAATAAATTAAAAAAAAATTAATTTTTAAAAACATTGAAAATAAAGTAAAAGGAGATAAAAAAATTTAATCTATAAAAATTTAATGTCCATATAATAAAGTTAATAAAATAATTTAAAAAACATGGACAAGGAACATAATGACTTGGTAGGAAAACTATAATAGATGATTTATTTAAAATAAAAGTCCCTTATCAGTTGGGAAACACTTTAATAATAAACCAAATTAAATAATAACATTTAATAAAATAGTAAATACCATGACAATAGATATATTATTGATATATCATTTCAAAGGGGATATATATACACCTTATAAAATAATATAGGTGCATAACATAAAAAAATGTCTCAATGAAAGGAAATTGAGATGATGTCCCTTACATTGAGTCCAACTTGTCACATGATTATTTATATTCTTCAATAATAAAATTATGTTAATTATTTTTTTAATTGATAACCTTTTTAATGTTTATTATTACTTTTATTTTACTTATTTCCATGTTATATACAATTACTTAATCAATTAATGATATATAGGATGTTTTTGACCATATTCGACTTATATATCAAAACTCACTTTTATAAGTTGACTATGGTCAAATAGGTCATTATTTAAACATATAAATAATAATAATAATGAAATAATTATAATATCTATACATCAATTATAATTTTAAAACCAATCATTAAAGATGGTTATGAAAATTGAACTACGTTTCAATCATGGAGACGGTAAGTCATACACACACGTGAGTAACGTTTCCATTTCCCAATAGTCATTACGGAAAGATTGTAATAAATGTTTTATAATTAAAAAATTATCATAATAAATATATACCATATTATATACTTATATTTATCATCAATTTAGCATTGTTATGAAAATAGAGTCACATCGCTGTGAAGGAGGTAATCCATATGTACACAAACAATGTTATCACTTTTTTAGTGAGTGAAATGGTAATAAATAAAATGATATATAATATTTATAGATTTATAATTATGTCATTAATATCATAATTATTTCATTTATATCACATATATTCATTATTTTTACCCATTGTTACAATCCATGTAATGCATTAGTGAAAAATGAATCACATCTCTTCGTGAGTTGATAGTCCAACATACACACGAGCAACATTTTCGTATCCCCTACAGAATTGAATTTAAAAGAGTATATATTATATAAAGTCTCAAGAGGTTTAATTGTGTTATAAATATAAAATATATAATTTATATCTATAATCATACCCAACCATGATAAGTGGTAATAGAAAAACGAATGACATCGCTTTGCGAGGTGGTAATTTTCCATACACATGAATGATGATATCATAACCCATTAGATGGAACAGAGAAATGAATTATGTTATTCCATTAAAATGATAAAATCTAATTATTGATAATACCCAGTCAAGATGATTGTATCACTAATAGAGGGAGGGGGTGAATCAGTGATATCTTTTCTTTTTAAGTTTCTTTTATTTTGAAACAACCTTCACATCCTATTAAAGAATTAATGATTCACTGAAAAAAATAAAATATTCATAGGAACACAATAATTTACAAGGTTTACTATGTCCTTGGTATGGTTTGGAAATAATCAAATACAGGACAATCCACCAGGTTATAACCCTTTTGTGTGGATATGAAAAATAGGATATTCCTTTACTCTTGTGTGGCACTATGTTCAATAAAATAGTGCATGTACATCAAGTAGCATGAAATTATTTAATAAAAATTTGTACAACAAGTTAATAAACATTCACTAGATGATTCAAAACATGTTATTGTGCTTCCTTAAACTTTCAAAAATATAATCTATGAAAAAATTCCCCACTTTCCTACCCAACAATAGGTAATAACTTATATGAACTTCATCATGACACTCAGTATGATTTCCTAATACGATTCATCAGTTTAATTGCTAATTATAGAAATATAATTATTTTAGAATACCACTAAAACAATTTTGAACTACTTATGCCTTTTTCTAAAAGTCTCAGTCTAGTTTCCCAGTATGATAACTGAATCCAGTCTGATAAAACACTGAATACGATCTTCCTTTTTATTATTCTTATTTCCTGAAAACATCCTCATGAAATCAAAATTTGTATACTCCTTATCTCTAAAAAATTTCAACACTCCACCTTCTCTCTTCCCCAGTGAATAGTAAAAGTGTTATAAAGTATGATGTACTCTAAACCTTTTATAAGTGTTCCAAATGTGGTTTAGGCAGGCTTATGAAAAGTTTTCCCGCTCAAACAAATTTCCCGAAACATGAATTTTACATACATTTCATATAAATATTTGACTTCTTTAGTGATTCTCAACTCTTTAAAAATATTTTGGACCCTTCTCAATTATTCTCATGACTATATATTTTTTCATACGTTTTAACCTTTATTTCAATCTAATTATTATTTTCATTCTGATTTCCTCATTATGATAAAGAAATATGTATGATCATGGATTATTTAATAAGTTTCTCCATACTAATTGATAAAAAACAATATGATCATTCTGACTCTCCATACCAATTAAAAAATGGAGAAACAAATGGATTCTCATTACAATGATTAGAACCAATTGAAATTAAGATATTCATTATGATGCTCCTTACCAAGTTAATAAACATAAATATTTGAAATTATTCTACCATAAACATTGTGTCAACTTCTAAAGATTCATGCACTTCCTCAACAACAATTTAACACCAACTTCAAAATTATTTGATAAATCCATCCAATAAATTATTCAAACACTCATAAATATTTCCCTTGACAACACTTCGGTGGATGTTTCAAATAGTTATTCTTTCCTTATTTTCCTTAGACTAATGATCAATCATCTGAGGAAGTTATCGGTGTTTGGATATGTTTGATAAATCAGCCACTATATTCTTATAATGGATCAGTGCCACCTTGAGTCTGATAGTCAGGACCACAAATAATTTGATGATTCTAGACCCATTTGATAAAAAAAAATTCAACGGTTCTTCTTTCAAAAACCTAAACATATAAGCAATTATTTCTCATGTATATGAGAATATTTAATATCATCAGATAATCATCTAACTTGTAGTGGAATGTATTATAACTTCCCACCCTTCTAGCAGCTTCTTTATTTCCCCAAATTGAACTCCAATCCAATTAGAAGAACTTGTTATCTCCATTTCCTTTATAATAATTTCATAATAGGTTTTACAAATTAATTATGATTTCTAAGAATTATAATATCAACAAAGCATTATAAAATTTTTATTAGAGACAATGAGGATCTGATACACTTCCTCATAACTATCAAAAATCTATTCTAGACCCAAGGTGAGTTCGATGAAATTTATCTCCCAGAAAACATCTTTTAATCCAATAGACTTAATAATTTTACATATGAACTTATGATTACTATTTTGAGTCTGATCACCTACTTTTATAAAGTGATGCGATTTATTCATTATTTGACAGTAAAGGAAAACACTTTCAATAAAAACTTCTTTCAGCTTCTAAAAACAACTTCAATCCATCCTAGTCCCAAAAATCCCCCGTTTACTTTTTTCAAAAAATGTTCATAAATCACTAAACATTATATCCTCAAGAAATGGAATACTTAACAAAAATTATAAGCATACATGAGCTAACAAATTATAGGAAATAATAATTATTGATATCGAAACTTTGTTTCCAAAAGTAGTGACTCATGAAACTTTTTCATATTTTCTTCACATCTTTCTTAACCTATTCCATTTACCTATAAGAACATGTTTCTTATGACCAAACCAAAAAAATATTAGAATAGTTCACACACTTTCACATTAAAATCAAATCAGACACACAACTCCCACTTTAAACATGATTCATTATAATGTTTACACATATCAATGGATTTATTTATGAAACATTTATCCCCCTTGAGAACACTATCAAAAGATAATATGTGATAGGGGATAGAAACACATACCTCAAACTTGATGAGAATGATTATGGATACCCATGTTTAACTTTATTTTGTAAAAAGATTACTTTGGTAAATTTTTTGTGAATATTTCAAAAAGGTTTTCCAATATAAGAACATAATCCTTATTCAATTAATTATTATCCACATTCTCTTTGATGAAGTGGTAATATATCTTAATATGTTTTTAATGATAATGTTTTAATAGATTTCTTGTAATATTGATTGAAATTTGATTATCACAACCCAAGAGTTAGGGTAACTTTACTTCAATAAGTATTCTAACTGAGACTTAATCCATATAAGTTGGGTAACATCTTGAGTAGAAACAACATACTAAACTTTTTTAATGATAAGAGTTACTAAGATTTATTTTCTTAGCATACTAACTTAAACAACTTTTCACTAGAAAGAAAACTCCACCAGATGTAGATCTTATATCATTAATATTTCTTGCCCAATCAACATCTGAATACCTAAACAAGTTAATACTTTATGATCTATCATACATTATTTAAAAATACTTTGTACCTATTATATATATTATAATTATTTTTCCATCAAATAGATGTGATTCTTATGGGGCACTCTAAAATATTGCACATAAGGCATCTTTATAAATAATGTCAGGTCTTGAAGTAGTCAAATACGATAAACTTACTATCAACTTTCAAAACTCTTTAGATTTAACTTTCTTACCTTCTCTATCTTTAGAAAACTTGGTTCCTATAGAAATTAGTGTGAAAATTTGTTTCAAATTTTTCATTCTAAAATTATTAAGAAGTTCCTTAGCATAAATTTCATGAGAAACAAAAATTTATTTCTTATTTTGTGAAATTTGTAACCCAAGAAAGTATTTCATTTCACCTAGCCTGGACATTTTAAATAACATTTTCATCTCTTCAGAAAATCTTTCACAACATATTTCATCATTCCCAATAAACATAATGACATCAATATAAACAATTACAATGAGGAAAAATTCATGAATTTCTTTGATGTACAGATTACTATTAACTCTTCCTTTCTTAAATCTCATCTTTCTCAGGTAGGTATTTAATTTGGTATACCATTCCCTTAGTTCTTTCTTTATCCCATACAATAAAGTCGTTGATTTTAACATGTAACATTTATATTTACCAATAATAAATTCACATGGTTGTTCAATATAAACTTCCTCATCAATTTCCCTATTCAAAAATGTTTATTTCACATCCATATAAGATTTTTTGTAAGTTCATTGTGAAGTAACAGAAAAAAAGATTCTATATATTACTACACCTTCCACCGGATAAAAAGTCACATCAAAACCACTTCCTTATATCTGTGAGAAAACTTTGCACACTAATATTTATCTGTTTCTTATCACTTCACCATATTCATTAATATTGTTCTGGAAAACCCACTTTTTAATGTTATTATTTATGTTATTTGGATTTGGTATAAGTTTCCATGTTTCATTCTTCTCAATATGATCCTACTCAGCATTCATATTCTGAAACCATTATGGATGCTCCAAAGCTACATTAACATATTTTAGCTCAACTTTTGATTATAAGGAAGTATGTGTAATATCTTTTGATGTTATTCTTGTTTGAAACATTTGATGTTGATCACCAACAATGTATTGAGCTTCCAATTGATTCCTCAACCTAGGTTGATATTTTAGAGATTATTCTCATCACTAGAGACAAAATAGTCTGATTCTTCTTCTGGATTAAGATTACAATTGTCTGTATCCTTATTATAATTTTTAACAAAAATTATTTCATCCTTCTTATCTATATTATCAGCATGATTTTTCTTAGCATATTTTTCAATATTTTAAACAACATTCACATAAAAAGAATCCACTATTCTTCTTATTTCCCTATTGAAACATCTACTTGATCTTCCTTCCGAAGCATAGACAAGGAAAATTCCATCTTCACCTCTTTTATCACACATTCCTTGATTTTCACCTTTCTTATTTAGGATGCATGGACTCCAAAATTCTATTAAGTATTTAAAACTTGGTGTTTTTTCATAAACAATTTCATATAGGGTCATATATGAACATGGACTATAGAAACATTTGTTTTGAATATAAATAGAGATGATCATAGATTTCATCCAAAAGTAATGAGAGAGTCTATTCTCAAGTAACATAATTAATAAAATTTCAACAAAGATTATATTTTTACTTTCAACAACACCATTTTTAGGAGATTATGGTTTAACAAAGTCATGCCTAATTCCACAATTTTCAATATAATTATCTAATTCTTCATCTTTTTATTATCTACCATTTTCTATTCTCAAATTATTCACTGAATACATACATTCATTCTCATCTTTCCTCCTAAAACATTTAAACATTTTCAAAACATTTGACTTACATTTCATATACATAACACAAGTAATGCGACTAAAGTCATCAATGGATGTAATAATGTAATTATATTTATGAGTTGTTTTTTTTCTCATTGGACCACAGATATTAGAATGAATTTGGTTTAGGGGTCATTTTCAACAAATTTTGTCTTTATTATGCACAAAGTTTGTAATCTTTTCTCTATGAAAAATTTTTCAACACCAATTTATTCTTCTCGACATATCAAGAATTCTATGAACACTGTATCAATTTGATAACATTCATGTGTTTATTTGACACATGTGTACCAAAATTTAATGTAACAACTGATTATCTTCCACCATGACTAAGTAAAAATAGTTTTGAACCTAAAAGACGTGGATCAAGTTTTCTTTATATACATTGGACTCTTATAACTATCTTTCCATCTTCATCACTTTTCACAAAAAAGCCCATTTTTTCTGAAAATAAATCTCTTAACTTCACCATATTGTCGTGAATCACCTAGAAAGTTGTGTTTTAAACCATAAAAAAATAGAGAGGTCTTAGATTTCAACTTCTCTTTCCCAATGATGGATGATCCAACACCTTTAATTCTAACAGATTCATTATTTCCAAATGTCATTGTTCCTTATTTAAATTGTTTCACATAATTTAAAAATTTTATGTCTTCTGTCATATGATAAGAACACCCACTATCCAAGATCGATGGTCTTTATCATTTTTTATCTTTGAGAGCAGTTTCTAACACAAGATCTTTTTATTTCCATTTATCATTCTTTACATTTGGCTTCAAAGAATTGTTAACAAAATTTTGTTGTTCCCATAACAAAAGAGCTAAGGTCACAATAATGTAAAAAAGAACATACTCTTGAAGTATCACCTCTTAATGGATTTTTATCAAAGGGGTAAAGTTACAGTGATCAGATTACCCAGAGAAGAGAACATAGAAGACCCCTTTACTAAATGACAATATCAATAGAGGAATGAGTATCACATGAGAGATAGTGGACTGGAGGTTTTTTACAGCTGGATCTAGTGAAAGTGGGAGTTTGTTGTAATTGGTTCCCTTGAACCAACTTCTGTGTACTGTATGATAAATTGTATTCATAGTTTTGAATATTAATAAGCTTATTATCACATCATAATTTTTCTTCTACATAACATAGTATGTGATAATGTCTGTAGAGTAGCTATCTCACTAAAAGGTCATAGCAGTTCCCCACTATGAGAAGAACTCGAAAGTGCTATGACACTATTATTAAATATATGTTCTATAGTCGGATGATATCATTTGAGAGACACAAATTATTCATGATATCAAGGGTTTAGAATCATAGGACACTGAGGAAACTTATCATGGTATACTCCCTTGGTAATATCTAGTAGTATATTATAAGAATGGGACCCTCAAGTAGGAAATCCAAAAACATGTGTTCTCATTCTCTTGTTGTGTATGAGGACACATTTTCTTACAAGGATATAAACCATGTGACACTTGAACCAATCCCATATTGGATTGTTTGATACTTAATATCTTCAGTATCTAGTCAATATATGTACTTTGACTTATTCTATGAAGGCTCTTGGATCTATCATGAATGATCTTGATCCATAGAATATAGGCTGCTTCACCTAAGTCATTCATGGAGAACCACTTGTTTGACTAGTCCTTAAAAGAATGTAAGACTGGTATTTCATTTACAATAAGTAATATGTCATCAGAATATACTATTAGGATAACGAACACATTCCCCCTAAACCTCTTTTGAACATAGGGATCACATTCATTATTAATGAAACCAAATTATTTTATGGATTCATTGAATTGAATGCTCCATGACCTAGATTCTTGTTTGAATCCCTAAACGGATCTATGAAACTTGGAAATCCTTTTTTCATCACTTGGAGTCAAAAAACCTTCTAGTTGTGTCATATAGAAATCTCCCTAAAGGCTACTATTAAGGAATTCAATTTTGACATTAATCTTCAAAATCTCATAGTCATGGTATGATGCTATAGAAAGTAGAATTATGATGGATTTAAAAATGGAAACAGGTAAACATGTTTCATTATATCCAATTCCTTGATGTTGTTTAAATCTTTTATCCACTATCATTTCTTTATAGGTATTTACATTAACTAATATTTCTAGTTTCCTTTTGAATACTCATTTTCATCCAATGGGATTTACAATAACTGGCACATCGAACATAACAAAAAATTGGTTTTGATACATGGAATCTATTTTAAAATTCATGGATTCTTTCCATCTTGTAGTTTCTATGATCTCTACTTTATCCTTATAGAAGATAGGTTCATCATTGTCAACTAATAATGAGTTACCATATTTTGTGACTAGAAAACCATACCCCTCTAGTTCTCTTACATCTCTTATACTCCTACACAATACTTATGTTTTAGGAAGTAATTCTTCCATAATGACCTATGGAATCTATTACGACACCAACACTTGTGTATCTTGAGAATAAAATTAATTAAATTCAATTTGTCACCCACTATCTCTTTTTAGTATGTTCTCCCTATTATTAAATATAGCTCGTTTGGTGACAATCACTTTCTTGTCTAAGGGGTTGTGTAGGTAGTATCCCTTTGTTTCATCGGGATACCTGATAAAGATACACTTGTGCCCAATGGTGCTAGTTTTTCACTTTAAAGTCCTTAATAAATGAATCACAACCCCATACACATTTATATGAAAAAATGATTTTCTTACATGCCATAACTTTAAGGGAATTCCATTTTCCTCTTTACATGGTAATCAATTTAATGTGTATGCCACAGTTTGTAGTGCATATCCTTTAAAGGATAATGGAATATTTGAATGAATCATCATCAAACATACTATTTCTAATAAGGCACAGTTCCTACTTTCACTAACAACAATACAATATTGTGTATAAGGTGGAGTGAGTTGAGACATAATCCTAAACTCCAGCAAAAATTCAATGAAATATTGGTTAATATATTTACCACCATGATCCGATCGAATATTCTTTATCTTTTTTCCAATTTGATTCTCTAATTCATTATTTAATTACTTTAATCTTTCAAAGGACTCAAAATTATTCCTCATAAAGTATATTTATTCATATTTACTCAAGTCATTAGTAAAAGTTGTGAAGTAAGAGTATCCACCTCTATATTTTACTGGAAATGGACCATAAAAATCAGTTTTTACCAATCCAAGAAGCTCTATGTCCCTTTCACCATGTCCACAAAATGGTTGTTTGGTCATTTTTCCTTGTATACAAGCATGAAATATTTCAAGTGGGTTTATCTCAGAAGATACTAAATAAACTTCTTGATAGATATTTTTCAAACACTTCTCGTTTACATGACCAAGATAGTGATTCCATAGCTTGGTGTTTTATGATTAATGTGAACATGATTTGTTATTAATTAACAACACATGGTTTCCATAATTTAATTCATAAAGACCATTATTTAAATGTTTCATACCATAAAATATGTTATCATTATAAAATAAACAACTTTTATTTGCAAATATGTAAATAGAACAATATGTATCTATGGATTGACACAAATATTATGTTCTTGGTAATCGTAGGTACATAATAACAATATTTTAAAACCAAAATCATTCTTGTTGGAAATGAAAGTTAGTATTCACCAATGGATAGGGCATTCAACCTCACTCTATTGGAAGCTGTTAGATCCACCTCTCCTCTAGAAATATTTCAAAATTACTTGGTTCTTACATTTGGAAACAGATGTGAGCACCAAAAGCTGTATATAACACCCAATGTGTAGACATTGAATGATAACACTCAATAAGGAATACGCATTTAGTATCCCCTTCTTATGAGTGTTTTTATTCTTCCATTGTTCTGACTTAGCACATGAAAAACATACAGCCTTGTTTTCCTTTCCTTGAATTTGGATCTTCCTTTTCATGGAATCGTGGTGATCGGGAGCTTTAGACTGATTATAGGTCTTGGGTCCCTTTTCCTTGCTATTAATCTTCTTATTCACCATAAGTACCATTGTTTTATCACTCCCCATGTTCTTATCCACCTCTAAATCTTTTTTTTTGATTTCAAAATATCAACTTTATGGATAAGTGGGAACCATTACAAGATTCCATATTCATAATTCGAACCATCCCATAATCCACATTAAAAATTCAAAATATCCCAAAAACTACATTAAAAATTCAAAATTAAAATTACTATATCACACCTCAAATTGTGTTCCTTTTCCAAAACAAGTTGTATGCCACCCAGGAGACTCTTCTAATTATTTTTCAAGTTGATCGGAGTAAAGTACTCAAGTAGGGGGTGAATTGAGTATTTATAAGAAATTCTGTAAAAAAGTTCACTTTAAAAGTTTCCCCAATAAAAATGAATATAGGACAATTAATTAAGTTAATACGGTTATTATATTTTGAATGTTAATATAACTTCTCAGAAGATTGTTTAATTCTTAGTAAAATCAATGTGAGTTATTGACACAACTTCTGAAGCTACTCTAATTGGGAAAAAAGTTATAACTTCTATCCAAGAATAACTATCAAGGTAAATTCTAGTTTTCTGAAATATGAAGTAAAGAATAGAATAACCAAATTAAAAGACACAATAAATAATACAAGTGGTTCAGTCTCAAGCCAAGAATTGATCCACTCCACTTTGTGATCACCTACGACCGACCAGTCTATATAGATAAGAGGTTGATCCACACCCTAGATTGGGATAAAAAAATAGTACACAGACTGTCTAGGTCACATGACCCCTACCACAGTTCTATATGTGAAAAATGAACAACCAGGTCACACAGGACCTCTTCCATATTTATGTGTGGGTGAAACAAAATGTAAAACAATATTGGAGAGAGTATATCTTGTATCCTCTAGTTTAATGTTGGATAAAGTATTTGTTTTAATACAGATACACAAACTGCTCAAAAATTAGTAAATGTAGTACACAACAGAGAAAATATGATGATAAAGGGTTAGAAGTACTCTACGTGTTATTCTATGCAACTTTGGACTTGTAGGATGTCATAGATATGATTCATGAGTTCTATTGTGAAAACAATGTATCACAAGTCGGGTGATCTGATTTCCAGTTCGATGAAGTGAGCTATATAGGTCATGTTCTTCTTTGATTTAGTACCATGGATATTTTCGAGGATATGATCTATGGTAGTTCATCCTTCAGGGATTTAGAGTGATTCGTGTGTTATCCAGTAGTATATTGTTGCATGCATGAGTTATCTTTTAAAATGCTCGCTTCTCTATCTTTTTGAGCCAAACTTATCTTCTTTTTAATTAAGGGTAAAAATGTTGGATCTGAAAGGATGCATATATTCTGAACCTCATACCTCATATTATTAAGTGAAATGTCTACAAAGAAACATTAATAATGTCTGTTTCATTACATAACTCGAATATGACTGTTAGAAATTAAATTAAAAATAACAAAAAAGAGTAAAGAAAGGTGTCACAGTTTTTCTTGAAATGGTATCACTTGGAAATAATGTCTTATCCTTTTCCTTTGATCTTTGAGACAATCAATCTTCCACAACTGCAATGAAATCATGAATCAGTAGCACTGATGCGATGTTAGGATCATAGTGTCTTTGGTAGCAGTGTCTAGTCCTTTGTTAAAACTTTGAACAATGTTTGAGTCACGATATCAGAATTATGGTATTTACATTACAAGGTTAGTGTCAGGGTATCTGGGTTATGGTATCAGGGTCATAGTATCAACATTACAGTGTCAGCATTACGGTGTCAGGGACTTTTCCAAAATCTAGAACTAGAAGCAGACCTACAATCTTGTAGACTTATTCAAAAATCTGTAAACAGTCTTAAACAGTAATATTCATAGAATGGATTAAACTTAAATATTGGTATAATAAAAAATAATATAACAAGATTAAGTATAACTTGTGAGATTCTGAACTAAAACTAGTAAGCATGGAATCATAAAGAGACTAATAAAATCCAAAAATGATTTAAACATGATTATCATAGTTTTCCTGATTTGCACGATTTACATGATGTTTGAGAATTAAAACATGATCAAACAAGAGGAGTCCAACAATCTCCCCCTTTTTGATGATCACAAATCATGGCATGTATGAACTATCTAAAAAGTGAATAAATTCATTCTTATTTCCCCCCTTTTGGTATTATAAAAAATAAAATAAGAAGAACAAAATAAAAAATGAATAAGTATAATGCCAATATCAAACAACAATAAAGCACATTCTATTGAAAAATAAGATAGAATCCAGTACAAACATTGGAAAAAATAGAGAACATTCCTATCAAATAGACATCCTTCACTTATCTTCATTGGTAATAGACTTATCTTTTCCCTTGTAAGAATCAGCAGGAGGATCCATAGGAGCAGAAGGGGAGGTGGTAGCTGAGAGTGATCCAATGGTGAGAGAAGGAAGAGGCGCAACATAAAAAATAGAAGGTGCAAGAGTGGTATTGGTCAAAGACCGAGGAAAGGATTTCTCAAAAATGACATGTCTGATCTAGCTCAGAGCCTAAGACATAGAAATTTTAGTAGGAGAAAACATAGGAGAATAAGAAGAGGTGGAACTTGGCCTCAAGGGAGTAGCTACAGGAGCCACTATAGAAGTGCTTTTCACATAGAGATAGTGCTTCAAAAAATTGATAAAATCAGTGATGACTTCAACTCCATATTGAATAGCCTTTTCAAAATCATCCTTACTCTCACTGAAATTATCTAATGTAGATGTGAAATCTTTCATTTCCTACACTTGGTACTTAAACTCTTGAGTCACAGGAGGCATTCTAAAATTCTCTACAAGGTAGTTGAAATTACATGTTAATTAATGATTTGAATAAATCCTTTTGAAGTATAAATACACCTTCTTTTTAATCTCATCACAGGCCATAAATGCTTTCTTAAAGTAAAATTGAACCATGTCATGAAGATGCTCACTGTTTTGAACAATTTTAGATAGTATTTCCCAAATAGATGGACTTTTCAAATATTTAATCTCTTCTTGAATAATAATTCTTAGAACTGAACTTTCTGACAACTGAGATGATTGATCAGGATTGGACGAGGAGGATGGAGCTGACAGAGGGTGCAGAAAGACTCGTGAAAACAATCTCAATAGAGTCCTTTAAAATAACAGGAAACACATCAATGGAGGATGACAATTTTATAATTTATTATTCCAACTTGTCATTGTTTTCAATTATTTTATCAACAATAGAGACCAGATTTGGTTGGATCAATGTTGCAACGTTTTTATCTATCTTTTCACCATCTTCTGTGTTGAATCGATCAATATGGAGTTCAATAGTTTCAAACTCTTTCTTCAGTTCACCAAACAAATACCTTAAAGATTTCACTTCCTCACTTAACTACCAATTTTAAATTCTTACTTCTCGAATTTTATGAAACATCTGAGGTTGGTATTTTCTTATAAGTTTCTCCAAAATCATACTAGCATAATGTTCACTTAGACGAGTTACAAGAAGTGTTTGAGATTTCAAAATCTTCTCAAATACAACCATCATATTTTCACCAAACACCTTTAATTCCTCATGAATTATAAATCTTGGAGCTTCTTGTGCAATCTATGGTTCAGAAACCAAAACTGCTTCAGGATCCTTAGTAGGTATCACTCCTAGAAGAGAAAAATATTTCAATTGAAAATTTGTTGTGAGATCGATTCTTATTATTAAATCCAATTGAGAGTCTGAGACACAAAAATAGATAGTAAATTTATACACATTGTCCATAGGACTTGTTTCAACATAACTTTGTACTTTAGTACTTTCTAGAATAGGTTTTTTTAACCCCCTCAATTAGTGCATCTGCTCTAAGAGTGAGATACTCAGTCTCTTTCTTTATTTCTAAACTTGCATCAATTTCAGGCTCACCCATCTCTGTTCTAGAATTCTGAAAGGCATAGTCCATTATTTATTCATATGACATGATTAATTCTGGCTCAAGTTTTTCTTTAAACCTTTCCATAACTACAAGACCTTTCTCAAGAATAGGTTCTTCTAGATGTTCCTCAGGAACATATTTCTCTTCCAGACTAGCAACATGTCATTATTTATTAACAATGTCTTCATCAATTATTTGTTCACCAAATTGTTGTTTAGGTAAGACACAATACTCTTCTTCTAATACAATTATATCTACAAATGAAGATTATTCATTCTATACTTCTTGACTTTATTATTCCACAAACTCATTAGATTTTAATCCTAGGTTATGCTTGTCCTTAGGTTTTGATGGATTTTTAATGGGATTGAAATTTTCATACAACCTTTCATTGTCTTCTAACCAAAACTGTTTACAAGTATTCCAATTGATTTTCATTCTTATGAGTATATGTTTAGAGATTTAGAACTCATAGTCCTCAAGGACTTCATCATGTGGCCCAACTAATCCTTTTGAGACCAGCATAGTAGAAATAAATCTTGCATAAAATATAAAGGTTGATTTTGAATTTTTATTGATCATATCACTAATGTGAAGAATTATGTAAATAAATAAGTTAATTTTGTGGCCATTTTTCTTGAGATTTATTAGAAAAAAATCTTGATGCCTCAGGGTTATGAAATATCCCTTCTTGGGGTAGATATGATTCTAAGTGAATATGAATATTAGCCTAGTTTCTCCATCTAGATCTACTATAATTGGCCTTCTTCTCTTATTATTACTAGTTAGACTTCCCAAATGATATTCTATATTGAAAATATCACTGGTAGGTGGAGGTCCTCACTGATGGTCCTCACAAATTCCTTCATGTGGTATTCCAAGATAAGAATCCCAAAGTCTGGATGAAAAAGTGAACCTTTTTCTCTTTATCCAAGTTCTCAGAACCAACTTATCTTCTATCTCAGTGGAGAACTGAAAATACTAATAAAATTGGGAGACAAGATTCAGATATATGGGTCACTTTTTCTTGTTAAACCAATCCAACCATCCTTGATTAGTCCGAACTTTCAATAACATCAACTTACATGGCTGTATCCACTTTAGACACAGTTCCTTTTCAGGCATGACTTTTTTATCAACAATACATGGATTCAATTATCCTTCATGTGATATTTGTGGAAATTCTTTCTTTCTTATTATACCTTCTCTTCTGAAGAGTTGATGAATAGGGTCGCTTCATTCTGGGCATCCAAAATCAGGTTCAATAAGGATAAAGTGTTTAAGGAGAGCAGGATATTTAGAAGGCAAGAGCTTCAGTTTTGAGAGAGGAAAGAACGACTGAAGAGAGAAGTGAAAAAATATCGGGGTTCTTATCATTTAGGAAGTCCAAATGTCATGAAAAAGTGTGGTAAAGTAAAATATTGGATAAAATTATATAGAAAATAAATAAATAATAAAAAACATTTCTAGTATTTACTGTGAGACCAGAACAGGTCATCATAGTGTAATTATTATAGTGTGATAGAAAATAGTGCGACCGTAATATTGAGACAGCAAGTGTAAGACACTGCTTGTGAGACCATAAAAGTGAAACAACAATTCCAATACCGTAACATGTGAGATAGTAAAAGTGAAATAACAAGTGTGAGATAGTAACTTGTGAAACCGTAAATCATGAAATAGTAAGTACAAGGCCGTAAGCCTTTCACTTAATACTTATCATCCCTAATTCATGAATGATGTAATTTATCCTTTAAGAATTTAATGGTTTTGTGAATATATCAGAAAGCTGATGTTCAGTTCCAATGACTTCCAAAGTGATATCACCTTTTTGATAATGGTCTCTCAAAAAGTGATTTCTTACATCAATATTTTTTGTCCTAGAGTGTGAAACATGATTCTTTGAAATTTTAATAGCACTTGTATTGTCACAATTTATTGGTACATGTCTGAATTGATATCCATAGTCTAGTAATGGGTGTTTCATATACAAAATTTATGCACAACATCTACCAACAACTATGTATTCATCTTTGGCAGTAGATAATGAAATTTAGTTTTATTTCTTACTAAACCATGACACTAGAGACTTTCCTAAAAGGTGTCTTGTTCCACAGGTTTTTTTCTATCTAACTTACAACCACCGAAATCAACATCATAATAGCTAACTCACTCAAATGATTTCCCTCCAGGATACAAAAATTCTAGATTGGGTGTATGTTTGAGGTATTTGAAAATACTTTTAATAGAATTTTAAAAGAGGATATTTAGGGTTTGATTCAATGAGAGTACACATACATAAAATGAACATAATATCAGGTCGACTAGAAGTTATGGAGAGTAAGCTTCTAATAATTCTTCTATAAGTGGTTTGATCAACAGATTTTCCATCTTCATCAATATCTGACTTATAAGTAGTACTCATTAGAGTATCACTACTATGAGTGCTATCCAAGAAAAAATGTTTTATAAAATATTTAGTATATTTTATTCAATTTAAAATGATACCATATTTACTTTGAATGATTTTAAATCCAATAAAGAATTTTAGTTCACCCATTAAACTCATTTTAAATTAAATTTTCATTATTTTATAAAACTCAATACATAAATAATTTTTTAAAGATACAAAAATAATATTGTATAATTAAATTTTAACTACTAAAAAATCATTGGTAATTAGTTTTATAAAAAGAGTAGGATTATATATACCTTTTTTAAAACAATTAGAAATAAGCAAAGTATTTAATCTATCATACCAATCTCTTGGAGCCTGTTTTAAACCATAAAAAGATTTTTATAATTTAAAAGCATGATTTAGAAAGTAAGGATTTTTAAAACTGGGGGGTTGTTAAAAAAAAACATCCTCACCTATATACCCATTTAGAAATTCACTCTTGAAATCCATTTGGTATAATTTGAAATTTAGATGTCCCGCATATACAAGAAAAATTCTTATGGATTCAAGTCTAGCTACTCGTCAAAAGGTCTCCTCATAGTCAATTACTTCTTCTTAACTATAGCTTCATTTATCCAATCTAGTTTTGTTTATAACTATGTTACCAACTTCATCTACTTTATTTCTAAACACCCACTTATTTCCTATGGTAAAAATGTCTTTGGGTCTATCAAAAAGTTTCCAAACTTTGTTCCTTTCAAAATGATTATGTTTTTCTTTGAATATCCATCACCAAAAATTCATTATTGATAGCATCATTGATGTTTTTAGGTTCAAGTTGTGTCAAGAAATATTGATGTTCAACCTGACTTCTAAGAGATGATCTAGTTTGTGTTTTTTTATCAAAATCTCAAACTACAGCTTCTAAAGGATTGTTCTTAAGAGTTCTAACATCTCTAAAAAAAATAAAGGCTAGTGATTTCAGGCTCTTCAACAGGTTCAAGTTCATTATGGATTGAATCTGGATAATCTCAAGAACTATAAGTTTTAACAGATTCCTTCATAAGATGGTCATAAGATTTATCATTGATGTCTAGATTTGACATATCATCCTTAAGATTATCAATAGAGGTATTAGGCTCATGTGGATCAATATCATCAAACTTGACATGGAAAGATTCCTCCACACTTTTTGTTCTTTTTTTAAAAACTCAATAGGATTTACTAGAAATTGAATATCCTAGGAAGATTCCTTCATTACATTTAGATTCAAATTTTTCAAGATTGTCCTTGGTATTAAGGATATAGAATTTACAACCAAATACTTTTAAGTAGTTCAATTTGGGTTTTCTATTGTTCCAAAAATCGTATGGAGTTATTTTAAGAATAGGACTAATCAACACTATATTAATAATATAAAATGTTTTATTTACAGTTTCAGCCCAAAAATAAATAGGTAATTCATGTTCACTAAGCATGGTTCTAGCAATTTCTTAAAATTTCTTATTTTTTATTTCTATAACTAAATTTTTTTGTGGTGCTCTAGGGGAAAAGAAATTATGAATATATCCTTTTTTTGACCAAAGGATTCAAACTCTTGATTTTTAAACTCACGGCCATGGTCACTTATTAGTGATTTAATTCTAAGTCCACTAAGATTTTCTACAGTTTTATCATACCTGGTGAAACAGGAGCGGGATTCACTTTTTTAAGCCAAGAATAAGGTCAATGTATACCTAGAAAAGTCATCTAAAAGAACATTAAAATAGTTCTTCCCATTTAAACTAGAAACTCTATATTATCCAAATAATTCCATGTGATCAAACTTGAGAGGTTGAGAAGTTATTTGGTTTAAAGGAAATTTTGTGCTGCCTTCCCTTTTGATAAGGATTAGACACTTTATCATTTGGAAACTCATGTTTAGATAGGTTTTTAACTAAACATTTTCGAGTTATATTTCTAAGGGAGTGAATATTGTAGTGTATTAGTCTTCTATGACAAATCCAAGACTCTTTGTGAAGTACACTTAAACATGAAACATTTTGAGAAACTAAAGAATCTAAGATAAAAAAATATACATTTTCATTTCTTAATGAAGAAAATACTAATTCATTTTTAGAATTAAAAACATTAGAAGAATTATTTCCAAATTTAACATGAAATCCATTATCACATTGTTGTGAAATAATAAGAATATTATATTTTAGTCTATAAAAAAAGTACATTATAAATTAAAACTGAGTTAGTGTTACCTATTTGGCCTAGTCTAATGATTTTCCTTTAGAATTTTCACCAAAAATGACATTCCCACCATCAATAATTATTAGGTTCCTGAAACATGAATATTATCTTATCATGTGTCTTGAACACTCACTGTCCAAGTTCCATAAGCTTATATAGGAGCCCTTCAATCAATTTTCCAAAAAAATAGTCAAATATAAACAGAATTTGGTACCCATAATTATAGGGGTCCAGTAATATTAGTAACTAGTGATTCAGAAACCCACATCTGCCTCATAGGTTTCCTATAAGAATTATGTAATGTATTTGAGAAATAAAATATATTTTTTCTATAAAAACTTCAAATGGTAGAGGATATATCATAGTTTGAACTAGCAGAATGTTTTCTTGAACTAGGAATAAAGCTGTATGTTCTAGATTTAGAAACAAAATTGGTTTTTCCAAAATTTCATTTACCAGGTTGATAGAAAATACCAAAAATATATTTAGGGGAATTTTTTTTGCATAGAATATTTACCAATATATCTTTACCATTAGTAAACCTTTCAAGTTACTTTTTCAATTACACATTTGATAGCTTTAATTCATTGTTTTCTTTGAGTAATTGAACATTTTTCCTATCTTTCTATATCAAGTTCAGATTTAACAGTTGAGGTAAGATCATACTATCTCTTTAAAGACATGTATTTATATTTTAGTTCATTAAATATCTCTTTAATAATATTTAAATACTCAAACATTTCTTATTTATAAATATTTTTAGAATCACTTTCATCTCTAGAATAATAGGAATTTTGTACAAAAGATTCCATGATTACCTCACATGTGTTTATCATGAAACACATATTGGATTTGTTATCCTATTCATCATGTGAAGACTCTGAGTCACTTGAACTGTCCTTATAAGAACTCCAAGTTTCTTTTATTACCTTTTTATACTTTCTATCTTTGTCCTAATATTTTTTTTATACTTGAGTTTGGTATAGTCATCCATTGCATGCCCCTTTTACTTACATTCATAACATACTACCTTATCAGACTTGTATTTTATTTTCCAATCCTTCTTCTAGCTTCCCTTTTGATCATATATTACTTTGATGTTAGTATTTATAAAGGATTTATTCCTTTTGTAAAATTTGATAAACCTTTTAGCTAGTTGAGCCATCTCCTCATCACTGTCGGGTGATGATTATTCACTACTGGAACTTTCTATAGAGGCTTTTAGTTTCTCATTTTCTTTGTGTTTATAGGTACTGGTCTTAAATGCTATAGATTTTCTTTTCAATTCATCCACCTCTTCCTTATTAAATTTAAGATATTCTTAGTACATCACTAGTTTCCCAATGAGTTCTTTGACAAGTAGTTGGATTATGTCACATGATTCTATAATGGAGACAGAATTTACTCTCTATCTCTCTGGTAAGCATTGAAAAATACTCATGGTTTTCTATTTGGCTGTAACTTCTCTTCCGAGAGAGATCATTGTGTTTAAAATTTTGTTGAACCTGAGATACATATCAGAAATAGGCTCATCAGGCTTCATTTTAAAGTTATCATACTTAATATTATATGTATTAAGTCTCATTTCTTTACCCTTAGTGGTTCCCTTATGTGAAATAGATAGAGTGTCCCAGATCTCGTAGGTAGTTTTACATGAAGAAATTATATTAAATTCTTAATCTCCTAAGTCACCATATAGATATTTAATTTCTTTACAGTTATTGTTATATGAAACCCTGGTTGGGTCATCCCAAGTGGTTCTAATAGTATCAAGAATCTTATAGACATCTATAATTGAAGACCAAATCTAAAAACTCATACTTTATACGTACAATTTCATTTTAATATTCCATTGTGCATAATTGGTTCCATTGAAAATGGAGGTCTTTTTGTATAAATACCTTTTAGTATATTATCCATAATAAATAAATACTTGTAAAGAGCTATAAATTTAGGACTAAATGAAATTTACAGATCTTTAAATCACAACTAAAATCACAGTTGAAAAGATTTTAAAATAGAGCCTTACAAGAAAAAAATACTCTAATATCAAATTTTGGTCAGATTAGAGTACTCAATAGGGGGGGAGGGTGAATTGAGTATTTATAAAAATTTCTGTTAAAAATTTAACTTAAAAAGATTCTACAATAAAAATGAATATATGCCAGTTAATCAAGGTAATACAGTTATAATAGTTTGACTGTTCAATTAACTTCACAGAAGATTGATTAATTCTTAGTAATATTAATGTGAGTTATTGAAAGAACTTTTAAAGCTACTATAATAGGGAAAATAGTTTTAATTTCTATCCAAGACTAACTATCAAAGTAAAATCTATTTTTCTAAAATATGATGTAAATTAGAAAAAGACCAAATTAAAAGATACGATGGATAAAAAAGTGCTTTAGTCTCAATATGAGACTTAATAAACTCCACTTGGTTATCACCTACCACCGAGCATTCTATATAGATAAGATATTGATACACACTATAGATCATGGTAAAAAAATAGCACACAGACTGTCCAGGTCACACGACCTCTGCCACTATTCTACGTGGAAAAAATGAACAACCAGGTCATGCAGGACCTCTTCCATAGTTATGCATGGGAGAAGCAATGAGTAGAATAATATTAGAGAGATTATATCTTGTATCCTCTAGTTTAATGCAAGATATAGTGTGTGTTTTAATATAGATACAAACACTGATAGATAAGTAGTGAATTCAATACACAATAGAGAAAATATGATGGTAAAGGGTTAGAAGTTCATTGAGTGTTATTCTATGAAAATCTAGACTTTTAGGATGTCATAGATGTGATTATAGAGTTCTCTTTTGAAAACAGTGTATCGCAAGTCTGGTGCTCTAGTTTCTAGTTCGATAAACTAAGCTATATAGCTCATGTTCTTTGTTGATTTGGTACTACAAAAATGTTTGAGGCTATGATCTACGATAGTTCAACCTTTAGGGATCAAGAGTGATTTTTGGGTTCTTCAGTAGTATATTGTTTCATGAATGAGTTATCTTTTCAAATTCCCTATTCTCTATCTTTTTTGAGACACACTTGTCTTATTTTTAATTAAGGGTTCATATGTTGGAGTCAACATGATGCATGTATTCTCCACCTCGTACCTCATACTATCAAGTGACATGTCTATAAAGAAACATTAATAATGTCAGTGCCATTAAATAATTCTAATAAGACTGTTAGGAATTAAATTGAAAATGGAAAAAAATATTAAAGAACGATGTCATAGTTTGTATTGAAACAGTATCACTTGGAAACAATGTCTTCTTCTTTGCATTTGATCGGTGAGATAGTCATGGTTTCATAACTATTTTGACATCTGGAACTGGTATAAAAAATTCAGTGTTTGGATCATGGTGTCTCTAGTAGCAGTTTTTAGTACTTCGTTAAGACATTGAATGGTGTTTGAATCACATTTTCAGAATTATGGTATCAGCGTTACGGTGTCTAGGTCACGATATCAAGTTTACAGTATTAGGGTCACAATATTAGCATTACTATGTCAGCATTACGGTGTTAGAGACTTTGCCAAAATCCCGAACCGAAAGCAGACTTACTGTCTCACATACTTGGACGAAAATACATAAAAAGTCTTAAATAGTAATATTTATAGAATTTATTAAACTTAATTATTAGTGTAATAAAACATAATATAACAATATTAAGCATAATTTCTGAGATTCTAAATTTAAACTAGTAATCATTGAATCATAAGGATACCAACAAACTCTAAACATGATTTAAACATGATTAGTATAGTTTTCATATTTTGGATGATTTTCATGATTTGTGAGCATTAAAACATGATCAAATAGGATGATTCCAGCATTTCATATTTTAATTGTTAATAAAACTAGAGAAGGTATTGAGAAGTGATGAAAGTATGAGATCTGTATACAAATGATCTGATAATTTAATCCATAAGATGTATAAGCATTCAATGTGGTCAATTAGATTTACTACTTAAGGCTCATCCCACATAGAATCTCTAATATTAGTTGTAAACAAAGTATTGGAGATCTTTTACCTCTCTTTTATAACTTCTCTTTATAGTGATCTATAAGGTGAATCATAATGCTATATGCATCCATTCCCTCTTATTTATTAAAAATATCATTGGAAATGGCTGATACCATGAATAACTAGAAATCTATAGCATCATTTAGATGTTTCTCATAGAGATATAAATCTTCATCACTTGCCTCATCACCAGGAACAACTAGAAAATATTCTTCCAACACATACAATTTTCTTCCAAGGTGAAGTATAATGCATAAGAACCTTTACCACTCTTGGAAATTTGTACTAGTGAGAAGGTAATCCTTACGGATCATAGTGATATATTTATGTCATTTTAATTCTATTTATATAAATAATATGAGAAACATTTTAGTACTTTATCTGATAAAATTTAGAAAAATAAATAAATATAAAATTTATTAGTCTCCCATTATTTTATCGAAATCTAATATACCTCACCATTGGATTTAGAATATCCTATTTCTTGGATATTCTAGTGGAAAGGATCCATACTCCCTTTCTCGTTAACCTAAATTTGGTTGGTCAAGAAACTTGAATGGTTTTATGTAGGAATTCCAAATTCCAACTATATTAACTTTATAGTTCTCTTATCAATTGAGTGGACTCCCCAATCCTAAAATCATTAATTCAGATTTCCTCAAACTTTGCCTCTCAGTTATACAAAGTCTTACTTTGTCAGTCGACCCTTGATATGAACATAGTTAATTCAACCCAAATATTCAAGTTGGAATTCCATGATAATTTAAAGCACTCTAAATTTGGCTGGTCCAGTACTTTGAACTATAGTTCAATTTTAATTTAATTTTTGAAAGTCTACACCAACTTAATATATGTAATTAAGGGATTTTATCCTTTTGCATAAATTTCCACTTATTATCTTTATTACATGATTATTAATATTATGTGGATTTAATTAAGTGATTAACCATGTATTAGATTATATTTAAGCATGATCTAATTTATTTTAGTTATATCTTGAATAATCATTAATTTCATTAATTTATGTGATCACAAAAAAACATAAATAATGAAATAACCATGTAACTGATAGAAATAAAATAATAATGTGGTTTGATCATGAGATTTTTATAGTGGTTATATTATCTAGAAGTATAAACTAACCATTTACCTAGGGGAATTTTTTTTAACCATTTAAGGTTCGTGTTACAACTTTCCACCTGTCCACAAATGTATCTCTCTTGGATTGGTTTCACCCTAACTCCTAACTTGAACCACCTCCACTAGCTTGGGATCTCCATCGATTACATATGCTTTCACACACACATAGGTGAGGGGGAAAAGGTTTACATAAATGAAACCATGGTCATGCATACCCTATATAATAAGAGATAAGGCAAGCATGCCAACTATTTAATTTAATAATAAATTAAAACGAAACTAATCACATACAACAGTTTGGTCTTTTCTCATGATCACCCACATGCATGCAACAAATTAGGAATTTAATAAAACTAAAATTCAATTATTAATTATTCTTATTTAAGATAAATCATGCTGGAATCAATTAATTACCATCTTTAAATAATCAGTTATTTTATCTTAATTATCATAAAAAATTTCTTTGAGATTCTCATCCATTATAATTTTAGACAAATTAAATAAATTCATTTTAAATTAATTGTGTACATAAATTTATCATGGAGGAAACACGGTGAACACCCATATGAATCTACACAACATGTGTTATACTCACATACCGTTTACTCTTGTGATATGTGGAATACACGACTTATCACACACTTTCATGACATACAATATCAGCTTAATGATTAAATGAATTACATGATTTTTTGGTCACATGTTATGGTTCAATGCGCAATGATAAAAAACTATAATACGACTCATACATTATATGAAGATATGAACATTATGAAAATTTTAATTAAAAATTTATATATAAAATTTTTAAAACCCATCACATGGTGTGTCCTATCAATATAATGACCACACATAAGAACATGCCTCATGGTTTACATAATATAATAAATAAATTTTAAATCTACATAATTTAGTATATGTATATGGTGTGTACAAACGAGCTACACGGTTTGTACACCTCTTAGTATATCCTAGGTACATGCCTAGGGACTTGATGTGTAAATCACACCTCATAAAAAATGGAGTGCATGTCGTGTCCAATGGGATACATGCCTTGTGATCTTTGAATTACATGTTCACCAATTAGGTATTCCATGTATGGAAATACATGACCTATCTGTATCTCAATGGGACTGTACAGTGTGTAGTCTGATTGACTGTGTGCCACCTTGGCCGAGTCAACACATGACATAAGTTATTTAATGCACCACATGCAATAAATGCACATGGTTTTAATTAATTACCAAATTAATTCTAGATGCATTGACCTCAAGTACAAGTGTATAATTACAATTACATGGCTTGTACTCATGTGTTATCTAGCTATAATCCTTGGCACCTTGGGTTGATATCTTTGATTTCATTTTATTTATAAAATTAATCATATTAATTATATCTACAAGAAAAGAAGGAGGAAGAAGCATATCTCATTAATTTGATTAAAAGAATGATTGACCTTGAATTAAATTCTAAATTAAAATGAATAAATCAACAATGGTATTTAAATAATTATAAATAATCATGTGACCATTTTGATACCACTTTTAGGTTTCATATGCAATGAAAGAATGCGATTGGTGGTACCCAATATTTTTTCCCATGTAAAATGATCAATCTGAGATCTATATGTTGATAAACTCCATGTTCAACAGAATTAAATCTAATAATATAGACAACATAAATATTTCCATAACTAGAGAGAGGATCATCACATATTATTTATAATTAATTTAGTTAAATAATAATTACTTGGATAAAATCATTTCTTCGTTGATAGATTTGGTAATAGATTTGCGATGTACCATCATTGTGATGCATTAATCAATTAAAGATTCCCTCTAGTGGTGATACACACATCTTCCATAAATCTACATATGTCACTGAAAGAATCTCTGGGTGCTAGTATAAAAGATCCTAGCATTTTCATTATCCAACTTTGATCACTACTAGGATTGATTCTAAAGTGTTCTCCTTGATCTGGTGGAGGAAGATTTCTCTCTTTTATTGAGAGCAATCTTGGAGAAGAGATATCTCAAGGGATTGAGAGAATTATACAATTTCGTCATTCACAACCCAACCAAATTAATTGTCCTCTTGAGAAGATAACACAACATGTATTATATATCATTAGGGTTAAAATAAAATAATTGAAAAAGTTTCCTTAATTATTTATTTAATCCCAGGGAAAACCCAATGTAAAATAATAATAAAAATAATATTATTTCTCGACATATTCTTAACTTGCGAATTAAAATTATATATTATTTAATAAAATAGTATTCAATATTTGTTATTTTCTCATCGAACATAAAATACTAGTATGTCATTCCTCCATAATATTTATTGGACCATGAATAATGTATATTTATTTATTAAATAAACATCAATGTATTATTTTCCAATAAATAAATAAATATTATATTCACTAAAGAAAAAGTAAATATTTATGAAATATTCTACTCATATTATATTTTCTCGAATAACTAGTGAGAGAATAAGTATGATCAAGAAAACAAGAATAGTTATTAAAACACATGAGGTAATAATATTTATTCAACTTGTTAAATGATAAATAATAATATATTATTTAATTGAGATTCTGGATACACATAGTTTGTGACCTTATAGGCCTCTTTTGTTAGTGGAATTAGAAGAACCAGCCTAAAGTCCAAGGTTAGAATTTAAGAACATGCCAAGGAACGCATAGAGAATGAATTTAATGTCGTAACAACACAATAACTCATATGGATTCTTACTATGTAATGTAATCCCATTATCAAAATATCTAAATTCAAAATTGTTGCATGCCGATACCATCAACCTATGTGATAGATGTATCTTTCTTTAACTTTATGAAAATTGAAATTGCCTATAGAACACCATGTCTATGGATTTATTTAAGCTATATCATTTCTATAAAAGGGACTCAGATATTTACTTCCCTTAAAGAATAGAAGGGATAAATTCTTTATCACATTATTCATTAATGAAATATTACCTGTGATGCTCCTAACATATCCTGACATGCTGCAAACATCTGTCATCATGGTTTTCATCAATACATAAAAACACGCAACTCATAATAACAATTAATAATAATATTAAAGTCTAAGGAAAAATACACATATCCATAGAAAGGAACATCTAATGATGCATATAAATGGGGATTTCCTACTGGAAGGTACCATTCTCATAATATCTTACTAGATATCACCAAGGGTATAAAACATGAGAAGGTGACTCAAATTCACAAGAGTATCCGGGCTTTATAGACTATATCATTTATGTCCCTAAAATTATATCATCTATATATAAAAAATATATTTAAGAATAGTTTCATATCACTTTAGGGTTCTCATCATAGTGGCGAACTGCTCCGGCCTTTTAGTGTGAAAATTAATCTAGGGAAATTATCACATACTATGTTATATAGAAGAACAATCATGATGTGCTAAGAAGTTTATTAATATTAAAAACTATAAATAAAAGTTATCATATAGTACACAAAAGTTGGTTTAAGGGAACCAAATCCAATAAAACCAACCTTTAGGTTGTAAAACCATCATATATTTGGTTTTTGTCTAAATTCATGGAACCTTGGGATAGATTAAAATTAAAACATAAATTTCATTATTATGGTGTAAACCAATTCTATGGGGTACTTCTCTGCCAAACACAAAATATAAAACCACCATCCAAACAACCTGTAAACAAAAATTCTTATGCCATAAACCCCTCTTTTATGGTGTAAATGGAATGCCACTACTCTATCCTCCATTGAACCTCATCAAGTATCTTCTGAACACTTATAAGAACCAAAATGGAAAAGTAATGAGTTGGGGTGGAACATGACATTATATCAGCTACCTATCATATGATTACCTCCCTCGAGAATCAAAGAGAAACCTAAAAGAAAAGTAAAGGGATATGAAAAACCATCCCATGAGATAACTATCAAGGATATCAACACACCTCAAACTCTACCACCAGCCAAACTCAACAATTGAAACACCCAAAAACTGCCCATGCAACCATATCAACACACAACCACATCACCACCTCTCACTATTCCAACACCACATCATCCGATACTAGCCAAAACTACCACACACCAAACATCCATCCACAAAACCATCACACAAAAAGCCTCACACACAAAAATCAATGAATTCTATCTTCCATGTCAAGATACTATCCTATTTGGGAAGTCCTAACTTTGATGAAAATTTTTAATCACATAAAAGTATAACATGTCTCAATAAGGAATCCAATTTTACCCTTTTCATATGTCAAAGTATTTATCACACATTCCTGATCAAGGAAAACATCTCATCATTTAAACCAATAAGGTTTCAAACAACACATCATAAAAAAGATAGAAAAACAAAAATAAAAATAGCTATGAGTACTAGGAACACATCTTCGTATCTCACTTTCATGTACTCTCCTCCCAGCCACCATTCCTCTAGAACACATGAACCAATGGAATTGTTCATCAACACAATACCTTCTCTTGGATATATTGGATCTCTATTAGCTTCTCTATGAACCTTGAGTCATCCAAGATATACAACACTCCCTATTCAATGACATGAGAGTCATTGTAAATATGCCAATAGAGGTGAGAGATGTGGAAGACTTCATGGATCCTCTTTGACTATGGTGGTAATTCCAACTAATACACGAAATTGAAAAATCTACCCATAAACTAAAAGGGCCCAAAAAACCTGGGAGAAATCTTACTCATCATGCCAAACCTATGATGCCCATGTTAGTGGGAAACCTTAAATAAAACATGGCTTCCAACCTCAAACTCCAATGAAACACTCCTTCGATATGAATAATACTTATATTAGTCCTATTCCACTTTAATTATACCACAAAAAAATAAACCTTATCTATTAAACTTTTAACCACATCAGGACCAAGAACTGCTACCTCCCCAACCTACACCTAACATAATAAAGAATAACACAATCACCCATACAATTCATCAAATGAGGCCATACCGACGGATGAGTGATAACTGTTATTATAAGAAAAATAAAACAAGGGAAGTTATCATTCACGTTATCTAACAATGTATAATGTAAATTCCCATAACATTTCCTACAAAATTTGGAAGGCCCACTCCATATTACCATCCATCATAGGTTTGAAAGTAGTGATGAGGTAGAACTGAGTGCCAAAAGTATGCTAAAATCCCCCCATACTCATGAGTTAAAACATAAATCTTGATTCGAGACAATGTACCTCATAATTATATGAAACCTCAAAACATCATTAACATACCACTTATCCAATGCATCCATTTTTTCTGACTCCTTGATCGTAAAAAAGTGGGACGATTTCATCAACCGATCAACACTTACCAAGATATCATGACAATATCCCAATGATCAAGGTAACCCTATAAATAAATCCATCAATATGTCATCCCATTTCATCTTAGGAACATCCAATGATTTCAAAAAAACATTAGTTACATTATGCTCAACCTTTATATGCTGTAAAACCCAACACTTCTCTAAAAACTCTACCATCGTCCATTTCATCATTGTCTACCAAAACTGTACCCTCAGACCATGGTACATATTGGATAATTCTGAGTATACCACCAAAGGTAAGTTATGAAACTAATTAATAACTCCCTCGCACATCACTACTATAATAAAAAACATCCCATTAAATAATACTAGGTTCTGACCATCCTACGCCCATCCCTCTAAAGCATCAGTATGGATAACATGATCACACATCACCACTACCTCTAAGTCTCCTCATTGAGACTCCTCCAATTACCACATCATATAAGACTTCAACATTATACAAAAAATGACCTCTACCATCTTCCAACCTTGCATCTAAGTGCAAGGATTCTAACTCCTCCATCCCATTCAAACATCCCATGATTCCTACATAACATCATTTCAGAAATTTCTTATCAAAGTATTGGACATAAAATTATCTTTTCCTGAGGTATATGAGATCTCAAAATCATCATCTTGAAGAAACTAATTCCACCTCCACTACTATAAACTCAGACCACACTGAGAAAAAATACACCTCAAACTCTTCTGATCCATGAAGGAAAAAAATTACTCCCTAATGAAGTAATACCAGAAAAAATTCAGCACAAACACAACTACTATTATCTCAGGATCATGGGTGGCCTAGTTTTTCTTATGGAGACACAAATTACTAGTACCATAAGAGATAATTTCTGTTCTCTGTATCAACCAAATCCCACTCCCTGATGGGAAGAATTATAAAACACCTCAAAAATCACACCCACATCAGGAATATACAGAACTAGATCACCGAACAACTTCATATTTAGGTAATTTAATGATGATTGACACTGATCAATCCACACAAAAACATGTCCCTTATTATTCAACACTATCAATAGAGAAGTAATTTGAGAGAAATCAGGAAAAGTCCTATGATAATAGCCTACAAGACCATGGAAACTATGAATTCCAATCATGTTCATTGCTAATATATAAGAAACAATAGACATGACCTTTGACATGTATATTTACACACCTTTTTGAGACACTACATATTAGAGGAAATGAAGCTCCCTTTTCTAAAACTTACTCTTGGAAAACTTTCTATTGAGATTGTGGAATTAAATAAAATTCAAGGAAACTATGACATGATTGGAATTATCCTCATATAACTTCAAGTAGATCAATATTTAATCAATGAATATGACTAAGAAATGTAACACCCCAATATTTTGTGAAATATTTTTTTTCGAATTAATTTATCTTTTTTATATTTATCATTTCACATGAAATTGGATATATATATATATAAACAATAATTAAAACATTCCATTCACATGAAATATACTTGTATTATGCTACACAGAACACTAAATTGGATTATATTTCACACAACACTGACTTGGAATTCACTACACGCAACACAAACATGGCGTGTGTTACATGAAATACTGAGTTTTTAAGAAACATCATTTTGTTGTAATAATTCTTTAAATGAGTTAGTAATAAACTATCTATTGAAATTTAATAATAAAAATAGTAATAAATAATTTTAAAATATATTTATAATGGTTTTATATAAATAAAATATATTGATAATGAAAAATATATATATTTTTTTAAAGTCTTTATATGTTTAAAAATACTATTTTCTTGAATGAACTATTTTTGATGTCCTTTTGTAAAGGAAACAAAATAATTTTAGACACATAGAAATAAAATTTTACAAAATAAACTTCATTTTTTAATATATAATACCAAAATTTTCATAGGTTGAATTTTTGAGATTTTACTGAGAAAATTTAATATTTGATGAATAGTGAAAAATACTGCATTTTAGTTAATAACCCCCTTTTCGTTTTAATAATTATTAATGTTAAATTATAAATTAAATTTGTTTTTAGGTAACATTATATAAATTATAGATATATTAATATAATTTAGGTCATTATAATCAATTTCACTATGAAATTGAATAAAAAAACTTGACAAACTTTTGAACATTTTTCTACATTAAAAATTTGTTTTTCTATTCCGTCTGCATGATTAGCATTAATATTAATTTTTTTATTCTGTGAATTTAATTTCTAAAAATATAAATAATTTTTTTAATAATTATAATATATATTATATAATTATATCATGTTAATTTTTGACCCAAATGATTAGTAAAAGTGATTAAAATTAATCATAGTGATTAAGGTCAAATAAAGATTAATTTTGGACAAAACCTTAATCTTAGGGGTCTAAATGACCTATACACTTGTCCAAAACCCATTATATGGAAATATTTTTCCCATAAACCTTCCATTATTAAATTTTTTTTGGTTTTGTATGACTTTTTATACATAATAACATTTGTACACCTAACCTGTTTTCAAAAATTCCATGTGAATCCTTTTCTTTCCCTATAAGAGGCCACCACCTCTCCATCTTCTTCAAACCTCTCAAACCTATTATGTTAATCCAATATCTAAAAAATAAAATTCTCAAAATACATCCATTCCTAAAATAATCCACTCATTGGGTATAAATAAATCGAAGTAAGCCTTTTGGAACAAACCAAAAGGAGTTACCCAATTATGAGGTAATGTCTTCTCTCGAGCTTCTTTATTTTATTTTCCTTCCCCAACCCCTACACATTTTTTTATTATATGATTTTATAAAAACAATAGTATGTTAAATATACTATTATTTTTTTATGCTATGTTTCATATCTACACTTATACACACATCCATCTAATTGGTAACGAACATACTATTTATCTGTACAGTGAACTACCGCCTCACTAAATGACGATTGTTCATTTTTCCATTAACGCCTCTGATGGTGTAAATTATGATGGAAAATATATTTATATATGTAATATATTAAATTTATTATGTATTTATTCTTCTGTATTAATTTTTAAAAAAACATATTTTTTACTTTCCATTTGGTGTAAATATGATAACTTCGTTTGAGGAAGAGTGGACTACCGCCCCTCAAAGCGACAAGATTCATTCATACACTACATGGAATATATTAAGGATAAATTTAATGAATATATATGATATATATGACATAATAAATCTAATTTAATAATGATACATATAAATATATATACATAGATTTCTTTTACTTTCTCTCTTTCAACACGACAATTAAACGAAAAAAGAATTCATACATACATATGACCAACCATGTCCCTAAATGATGTATTATATTTAATAATTCTATATTATATGGATTATTATAATATATATATACTGAATATAAATTATATTTAAATTATTTTTTACATTATGGAAATCATGATATAAGTATAAGGACCAAAGATATAACAAATTAAGACACATGCAAAAAACAAAGCAGATATTACCCAAAGTGGAACTTTAACAAATAATTGTTAAATAGCAGGTAATATAAAGCCAAAATAAAAAAAATTTGGTATTAGAAGTAAGAATATTGTTATTTGATATATTTATAATATTTCTAAATTTATTATATAGGATGTTTCAATGAGTATGATGAGATTCAAGACACCAGGTAAGAGAATTTCAACTCACTTTTTATATATGTGAGATACATTCTATATTCACCACTATTTTCATTTGAATGGTGTATATACTTAACAAGAATGTATTATATTACTCTTATTATTATATTTATGGGTATTTAAATATCCATTATATGATCTTTATTTCATGGGGTTAATTTTTTAAAAGCTACAAAATCAGTAAGAAGATTTTTTCTCAATTTCCATTCTTTGAGACACATGTTTTATTATACACCTACATTATTGTTTTGGTGTATATAATTACATTGGACATGTTATTTATTAAATATAATTCATCTAATTATATTTTAAGTTTAATTTAATTTTACTTTCTTACAGGATAGTATGGTTCAAATTTACCAATTGGAAAGAGTTTATTGAAACAATCTCATCACTTATTGATATTGTTTTGGTTTATACTTAATTTAATGAAATATTATGATCAATATATAAAACACATTAAGGAATTTTATTATAATATGGTTATAAATTATTTATTCATGTATTTTTACCATTTTTATACGTTTTTTAGATAATATAGTTAAGAAATTGTTTTTAAGAAAACCCAACTTTACCCTATCTTCAGTCAGAAATCTACATTCCTTAAAAACCATGTATTATAAAAAGGGTTTCCAAGAATATTATACTATTATCATATAATCATTAAAATAAAATTCTTACCTTTTCTCTTTTACTAATATTTTCAAAGTAATCTTCTTATCACTTTCCGAACAAGGAATTTCTCCACCCTTTTTAATAGGTAAAAGGAATGTTCTTTTTACCTCATATGACATGTAGGGATTTACCCACTGTTATTTATATGAAGATTTATTTACTTTTTTGAAAGGTTAATTTTTAAGGAATTGTTTTTAAAAGAATTTTAAAATAAATTGTTTTCAAAAAAAAATTCAATCCCCTTTTATATGTTTTTAAGTAAAATGTTTTTTAAAATGTTTTTAGGCCTTATTTATAAGTTTTAAAAGTATTTTCAAAGAAATGGTTTTCAAAACATTTTCAAGGGTCTTTAATGAGTTTTAAAGTAAATATATTCTGAAAACATTTTCAAGATTTATTTATAATTTTTCAAAGTTATTTTAAATGAAATTGTTTTCAATAAATTTTAAAGATTTTTTTATATGTTTTTGAAGTGTTTTCATTGAAGAATGATTTTAAATTTTTTTGAAGCATATTTTATTAGCTTTCAAGGAAAAAGGTTTTCAAAATGTTTCTAAGAATATTTTACATGTTTTAAAGGAAAAGGGTTTTCAAAATGATTTCAAGACTTATTTATAAGTCTTGAAATCATTTTCAAATTAAATAGTTTTAAAAAGGTTATATGTTTAAAAAAGTATTTTTCAAAGAAGAAAGGATATTTACATCAGGAAAAGTGTTTGAAAGATATTTAAAAATTATTTTCAGTCAAAGATGACATTCGTTGATGTTACTCATGAATTTATAGGAAATGATATAAAGTTTACATTCATATTATTTATTTTAATGGTTTATACTTTGATGTCATGATGATTATTAACCCTATTTCTCTTCCATTAGTTATATTCTTTTGGGACTCACTTCTCTTCATGGGTTATGCTTCGATGAAATGATTATGAAGCCTATTTTATATAGGTTATGATGTGATGAAATGTTAATGAAACCCAATTCATTTCATGCTTTATGATTTTATGTTAGGAAAACCCATCTATTTTCATGGTTCATGTTATAATGAAAGCCTTTTAGAACAAGCATATACGACTTCATTATCTGATGGGTGGGACCTATATCTCCCTCCAATGAATTGGGCAATGATAAATGTTTTATGAGATCAAAGGGTATACTATAGGGAATCCCAAGCAAAAAAAAAGAGTGTATACAAGAGGACATCCCAATCCTAAAACTATAGGATATACAAGAGGACATCCCAATCATGAAACAAGAGGGTATACAAGAGGACATCCCAATATCGAAACAAGAGTATACACAAGAGGACATCTCAAGCCCGAAACAAGAGGGTACATGGGAGGACATCCCAACCATTAAAAAAGAGGGTATACGGGAAGGCATCCCAATCCTGAAGTAGGTACATGGGTGATTAACCCAGGCCTAACATGTTTCATAGGCCTTGGTAGGCCACCTTGACATAGGGTTATTATATGATTATGTGTTTTCCAAAATTACATGTTTTATTTCTATGTTATGATTTTATGGATTATGTTCTTTATTTCTTTATGATTCATGAATTATAAACTTCCAATATTTATTATGATCTTTAATATGTAGGGTATGATCTTCAAATGTTATGCTCATGTTCCGTATGCTTTTGTTCATGTTGTTTTCACACATTTCCATTATTTAACATTATTGAGAATCTTAGCTCACCCCTTTCTTATGTTTCATTTCCACAGGTTATGAAGAAAGGTTTTAGGTATAAGTACTAAAGGTGGATATTTTTGTGGGAGATGTTGAAGATCTTCCACTAGGATATAATATTTTGTTTCCAAGTTTCCAAAGACTCTAAACTATTACGGACCAAGGGTATGTATTTTTTGTAATGTACTGAATAATCATATAAAATGTTGTAATATCCATGTATGTTAATCCTATGTCTCTATATGAAATGGTATATGAATTAATTAAACATAGAGTTCATGTGTACCTTGAACAAATCTAGTGTGTTTGTGACACCAAACAACATGAATAAAAACTCAAAGTTCCCATACCTTCATCTAAAGGCAATATTCAGGATATCACCCTCCTTCACCCTCAACTGGTGACATCTAAACCAAAAGTCAATTTCTGAAAACCAACTATCCCCTATTAGCTTCTTGAAAATATAATATATCCTCAAGAGAGGGTAAGGTTTCTTTACTATCACACAATTAGATCTCAAGTATTCTATACAAAACCTCAAACTACTATCCGCCTTCTTAGTGAACAACACTGGAGAACCCAATAACAACAACCTAGGACATATAAAACCCTTATGAATCATATCATCTATTTTAATCCTCATCTATCACAACTTATAGGTTATATTTAATAAGTACCCATTAAAATAGTAGAAGAACTAATTTAAAAGCCTATCCTACACTCAACATCACATCCAGGGGGTAGCATCACAACCTCCTTGGGTAAAACATTCAGAAACCCCTAATGACCTTAGGGACCTCTATTATATCAGTTTCAACTGATTTCACTAAAAAAATAACTGTTAAAGAAATAAGGGGCTCGAGACACCAACTTCCCACCGAATAACCCTGCTGACTAAAAAAAATCACAAGCTATCCATCAACATACTAGAACATGAATCTACTTTGGATAATTAGATAACAACACGCATGGAATAAAAAAATCAATTACCATGAAGACATCATATGGATACATAGGTAGAAAGAAAATATCCCCACAGAAATAATATGGAACCATCATCAATCTATACTCTCAACATACATCAAACAAGCTAGTATGACCTGCAATTGGAATTTTCAACACCATGGGCATGGGAAGCCTCTATATATCTAGTACCAGAGAATTAGAAGGATTGGGTGAAACAAAAGAGTGTGAATATATGAAATAAGAAAATATTTAAATAGGGGTAGATGACAAACTAAGCATACAACGAGTGATATATGAACCCTCCAGCACTACTTCCTCCACTAAGTGCAACTAACCATGCCCATATCCTCTACATATCTACTATTGAATATATCTAAAACCACACTCGGGTCGAGGACCCTAAACTCAAGGAACATATTGAGGTTAGCCTCTACCTACTCTATCTCCCCTCCATAGAGGATAATATTGATACCCATACCAAAAAATGGTCTCACTAGAAATTGTTGCTAAGGCTGGCATTGGACCTATCCATCTCCACCAAACCAATATTAAAGAGCCATTAGAAAATGATTCTAGAGATGTCCAAGAACCCCATAGAAAAGACACACTGGCCTAATATCTCCAAGAAAAATCATGGAAACTACTATCCCTAGAATGCCGTATTGGAATTTTTTGAGGTCTAATCCCCACTAGTCGAAACCTCGAAGTTCTAATGCCTAATAATTTCCACTGAAAAATATAATCCTCAAGGAATATTGTTGGTTCCCCTCTCATGGAATTCCTTATCATGCGTGAGTCTTATTCATTACACATTACTTGTTATGAACCTCTAATTACATTAGAAATGTAGAAGGAGTAACTACATGATGGATAGAAGGATGGAGTTCCTCCTCAAGAATCCTTGTATGAGACTCATCATCTCGAAAAATAATTACAAAAAAACATAGAAGGTCCTTTAACTTGATATCTAACTCCCTCACTAACATACTCCCCCATTGAAGAGAAATAATCTTCTGAATATTCACTAACTTAATGGTTAATGAATGTAACTATTCCCAAAACTGTTTCTAGAATTCAAACAATGAAATATATGCCTCTTTATGCTCACCCAAATACAATGTCCACCACTGAAATGTATATACCTACATCTGACTAACTTTTTAAGGGAACTTGTACTCCACTGAGGCCTAGATCAAACTAAACGAAATCTCATTATCCTCTATATATCTCTTCATCTCCAAATCTAAAACAATGCCCTCATAATTTATCAAAGTATTTCATTGAAAAGAATGAAATTACCTCTACCAAGCCTCATACTCCACTACCATATAAACCCTACAGCGATCAACCAAATCAGCCTGTTGAACCTCAAATTCTAGTTCCACAAATGGATGATATCCAAGAGCTATGACTGAAAATAAAATAACAATTTCCTAATCTAGGTAGTATGGAATTTTATTTAGATTCTATTTTATTCATTTTAATTTATTTTTAACTTCACAGAATAACCGAACTCAAATAGAAAAAAATCATCATGATGCATTTAACTCTTCAAGGACTGTACCCTAAAAACATGACTAACTTACTTGGTCATTTAATAAGATTAAAGTCCATGCTTTGGATCACAGGGGGCTCTAAAAATCCCATGTGTTAGCAGGTCTTCCTTCCCCATGTCACATAAAAAGGTCATCTAGCACCATTTCCAAACCAACCCATGAAATAATCACTATGAATAACTCCAAACTCCATCCTATCACTCAACCATCAGCCTTTGATACCACTCTATTACGAAACCCTCTCGATAAAGATATTGTAATGAGGGTAGAGAGATAATGACCCCACGAGTCCTGCCTCTAGTAGGCTCTGGGTTGGAGAATAGCATTGGGGGTATAATAATATCATGAAATGGGAGGCATTACCGTATGTAATAATATACTATCATGAGATAAAATGAATCAACCACAAAAAACACCATGACATAATATAAAAATAAACCAAAACTACCCCCCAATGCATATATAAATAAAACAAGTAAAAATAAAATTATTCAAATGTAAATACCCAAAATCAAATCTAATGTAGTGACATAGGAACTTTACAAAAGGTGAAAGCTATTACTATACAAATCAATCCATGTAAGCATCCTAGAAAACTAAAAATCAGTTTATATGCATAGGGTGATCATATAAGTATACTCATTAGGATAACTAAATTCTCTCATGAAAATGTAAAATAACCATAATACTGAACTTATGAGAAAAATAATAACCAATATCACATAAAAAGGTCAACTGTCTAATCCCATCCTCACCATGGAACACTTACCAAATAACTCAAGCCAAGAATAATAATATAATAAGAATCATATCAATAAAGGTTACCCCAAACTACTTTCTAACTAATTTTCCACCCTCACACCCCAATTTCGTACAACATAGCACTCCCATCACTTTTTAATAACATATACCACTGCCCCACAACATAGTCACATAACATCACTACCACAAACACCTGGGCTATCACATCACAACCAAAACTAGAGTAGTAGGGTACCATGAACATGAAGGACATCAACCACAATACCTCCTCCTACCATGAATGGCCCCCACCATATGCCACCCCATAGAATGGTCCCATCCCATATTTCCCAAAGAGACTTGGGCCACCACCCCACAAAATTACCATATTACATCTCACATGAAGAAACCTTGGCCACCACCTACTGCAAAATAATACCTCCAACCATTATAGCTAGCACATATCTACTCACTTGAAAGAGAGAGTAGGAAAGTGCAGGAATCCATCCATCTATCCTCATCACCGAGATGTTTGAAAAAACACCCCCATATAATGTATGGGCATCAACACATACATATCAACATGGGTGGGGTGCATATAAAATATAAAAAGAAGCACAATATATATATCAACATATAAGAACAACCAATGGTTTCACAAAAAAACACTAACCAACTCAGAACATCCCCACATTCACTTCCACCAATAAATGTATAACACCACACAAGCCACAAGCCACATTTCACATTCCTAACCAATCCCATTATCTAGAACATTTGTTTCATTATTAAGAATAAACCATATTTAACCACACCACACATCATTTATTTATTCATTAATCATTTCCACCCCATTAACAAAAATAGGCCAAGACATTTTAAATATTATTAACCAGTTATTTCATCACTACATGAGAATCTAGCACAACATGACCACACATCACAATAAGATCATCATTCCCACCATACCATCGCCTCATCACCTCAAAATAATGGACAAACAAACCATTACCTCCCCACACAAAAAACATGTCCAAACAAACCATTACCTCACTGCCTAAAAATCATGGCCAAACAAACCATCACCTCACCTCCCCCAAAGAATGGACAAAAAAACCATCACTCACCACACCAAAAGCATGTACAAACAAACCATCACCTAAACTCCCCAAAATAATAAAAAACCATCACCTCATCTCTCCAAAATTATAGCTAAACAAAACATCACCTCATTACCTTAAAATCATGACCATACATTATAGAAATCCACAGAAAAGTTTACAAATTTGGTAATGAGACTTTATAAATTCAAATTAGTGATTCGTTAACTTCTAATTTAGGGCGGTATCAAATAAATAACAATAATAAAGGGTTACCCAACTAATTATAAAATAAAACAATCAAATCCCTTAATGACCACACGATTAGTGGGGCATCAAGCCCATATAATCCACTATATCACAATAATATCAAAGCTATAAAAGAATATAAATAATTTTACCTTAGCCATTAATTTTAATTAACTGATTAAATTATATTTATTAGTCTAAAAAAACCATACCCCATAGATAAAAATATTAATAAACTACCACATGATACAAAAAAATTTAGAAGAAATGGATTACCTACCTCAAATGGAGATTTTCCGACTCATTGCACACCACAGGTTGAAGAAGAAACTACTCAGAAAACACCACCGCATGTGGAACTCATATGTCAACCTTCACTGCACCAAAGGGTCATAATAAATTATTCCCATCATACTCCAAGAAAATATCACCATTTTGAATCCCTATAATAAGAAAAAAATAAACATGGGTAAAAGAGGGAAGAACTCACCACTAATTGCTAATGGGAAACCGTTAGAACCCAAGGATTTAGGTGAGGGAATACTAGCTCAAATGCCTCCCAAAATATTCTAGTGTTTTTCCATGATAATGGAGATAGATACGTGTGACTGAATTAATAAAAATTCAGATGAAACAAAACTTTTAAGAAAACTAGGAGTCACCAAACTCATGTAATTAAACACACTCGTACGACGTAAAACCCATGGGTCTGAAAAATTACAGCATTGAACCAACCTTTAGACTTTAAAAAATCCTATATTTGGTTTATACAAAAATTAATGGTTCCTCAGGATAGATTAAATATATTCCCTAAATTAAATTCTTTTGATGGAAACCCATTTCATGATGTACTTCTCTTCCAAACATAATCCACAAACCACCATCCATAAAAGCTGTAAACTGAATACTTATGTTGTAAAGCCCCCTTTTATGGTGTAAAAGGTCTACTATAGATTTGCTATAGATGAAACCTCCACCAAACATCCTCAAGCCTCCTATAAACACCTCCAAAGACCAAAATTAGATAAGTAATGATCCAAGAAGGAAAAATCTATTAAACTTATTTTTTTTAAACTAGTTTTGTTTTTCATGCATCACTATCATCCAACTTTCAAATTCTAAGGCATCCTATAAAGATTTAGTTTTAAACTATGATATGAATGTAGAAAACTCAACTATATTTTATATATTATTTATCATACTAACTCATGTATATAGGTATCCTATAAAAGTATCTAAAGAATGGTATTTTAGATTTCTAAATTGTTTAGGTAAAACACTTTCAGGTTCACCAGTCTCATGTCCTTCAAAACTGGATTTTTTCTAATAAAAAAATAATTTACTTTCAAAAAATATTTTGGAGACACAAGTCTCAAGTTATTTAGTGAATCAGTGACTTCATCTGTTTGTTTTTTTGTCATCAAATGGATCACTTTCATCAAATGTGACATGAACATATTTTTCAAATGTCCTCAATTTTTTATTTAAAACTCTAAAACCTTTAGATGTAATAGAATATCGAAGAATGATTTCTTCATAAACCTTTGTATAAACACACCATGTTTTTCCATTATGTTCAAGATATACACTTTATATCCAAAGACTTTAAAATTTTAACTTTAGGTTTTTTATTATTTCATAACTCATAATGTGTTTTTTTGAGAAAAGTCTCGATAAAACTATATTAATGATATTAAAATATGTGTTCATAGTTTTTTTTTACAAAAACAGGTAGGAATACTATATCCATTCAACATAATTTTTTCTGTTTCTTGAATAGTCTTATTTCTTTTTTCTACAATTCTATTATATTGAGGTGTTCTTGGAGAAAAGAAGGTATATATAATACCAATGTTTGAGTTAAATGAATTTAACTATTGATTATAAAAATATTTTCTATGATCACTTCTCAAGGAAATTATTTTGAAATATTATTCATTTTAAACAATTTTATAAAAAAATACATAAAATTAATTTTTTTACTTCTAATTCTTAGAAACTAAACCTAGGTAAATCTTAAAAAAGCATCACCAAAATAAACAAAAATAATCTTCCTTTAAATATTCATAATCTTGAGGGTACAAAAAATACATATGGATATGTATTAAAGGTTTAGGTGTATCGAACTTGTTAATAGATTTAAAAGTTGACTAATGTTTATTTCTTATTTTTCAAGCATCACCAAGTCTGTTTTGATCAAATTTAAGACTGATCAAATCTTAAACAAAATTATTCTTATACAACTTAGATAGGGATAATATTTTGTAACGTCTAAGTATCTTATGGAATATTGAAGATTTATTTATTTTAGTAATTAAAAAATTCACTTTTTTAACACAAGGAACTATGTTCCAAAGTATAAACATTTTTAGTTATAAGTGTTATAAATTTTAGAAGTTTATATTTAAAAAATGAACAATAATTGTTAAAAAAGTCAACTAAAAATCCACGATTAAAAAGTTAAGAAATACTTATCAAATTTTTTTTCATCCCTTGAATGTGGAAAACGTTTTTGAGAAATATTTTTTTGGATCTCCAACTAATTAACCTGCATCTATATTTCCTTTAGAATTATCTCTAAAGGTAACCAAACCTCCACCTAATTTTGATAGTGTATGGAATTTGGAAAAGTTCATACTTATATTCCATAAGCTGAAACTATCCATATACCATATTAAAATTCTATCCTTTAGTTGTTTACCTAAAAAAAATTTAAATTTTTTTTTGGTACCCAAATGATCTTAGGTCCAACTATGTCAGCAAGAAAAGATCTAGCAAAGGAGACCTATTTAATTTTTAAATAAATTAAAAAACATCTAGAAATATATTATATATTTACACTATTGGTATAGGTATTCCTTATGAAATAATTTTTTAGTGTAATGAACATTAATTCCATAATAAAAACAAGTATCATTAGACTTGATGTGGTTCCTTGAAATAGGAACAAAATAGTTTCTATTTTAATTAGATTTTTAACCATTACTTCCAATATAAAAATTTTCTATTTTGAAAAAATAATTATAAGGATCTGATTTAAAGATTTTTCACCATTATTTAATATGATATAAACACTTTTAAAGGATTATACCTTATCATGTACTTATTTAATTTTAGTTTCATGCACAATACATCTTGAACTTGATTTAATTAATTTTTTTTTTCAAATTAAGGTGTTGTTTTAATAATTTCTATTTTCACTTTGAAAAGTATTAAGAATATTTTTTAGGTATTTATGATTCTTTAAAAGGGATTAATATTTATCATAAAGTATAGAGTAGTATTTAGATAATTTATTATTTAAGAAACCATCATAATGAGAAGAAGAAGAAGAAGAATATGATTATATCACTTCATCCATAGCTATAAGGCACATGTTTGCATTCAAATTTTATGGATCCTTCTTTAAATCAAAACATTAAGAGAAGTTTGAGTCTTCAAAAACACTCCATGAATTCTTTATAACCTTTTTTACTTTACGCTCATATTCATCTTTGATTTAATACTTCTTTTATTTTTTAGTTTTTATTTTCTACTCTTTTAGCTATAGGAAATCATGTCTTATATGACCCATATGTTTTCATTCATAACACTGAACCTCTTTTATTCCATGATCATTCTTTAAAAAATAATCATAAGACTACTTAAAGCCTATTTTATTCTTATTGAGATTACTGAATTGTGATATACCAAACCTAGTTCACTCACAAGTTACCAAAACCATTTTCTCACACAACATCAAGTGTGCCTCCTCATATGCCAAAGGATATTTAATAGAAACGAGGGTATATGGTGATATGATGGGGAGAAAATACCTTATTTATTACAGTGAATAAATGGTGAATAATAATAAAGAATCAGTGAAAATAATAAATAAAAAAAGTGGAAATAAACAATCCATATAATAATAATAATATACATAACCAATACATGAGGTTGAATAAATATTATGTATTGATGATACAAATAAAAGTAGATATACATGGTATAAAGTATATATATCATACCCATTCAGAAAAATGAAAAAAAATTCTAAAAAAATATTTCTCATAATCATCATGATCATTGGCTCAGTCATCTGCTCCCAAACTTAAAGAGAATCTATAGCCGGTTTCTTCCCTTTATCTTTAATTGTATCCATGTAATCTGCCCGGGAACCAAATGGGGTCCCAAATAGGGAAGGATTAAAACTCAGTAAGAGACCACAAATTTTTTATAATGAAAATATAGTGTATTAATATAAAATTTAATATCATACAAGTATAATAAATAAAGGAAGAAAAATAAATATAAACCATGTTGAGTTCAAGTTCCTCATGGGGTACCTGACCAACCCTACCTGCTTTGTCCTTAGTCAGATATATACTATCATATGACCATTAATTGGTTAAGAATATAAGGTACATATCCATTTAATACAAGTTTAGTGATAAAAAATGATTCATGTAAACCCATGGCATCCTTGGACTTAAAAGGTTGATCATGATTGTAATTATCAAATAAGAGACTAGGATAAGGGGTATGTGTTTGAATCCAAGGGATGAACCCCTGGAATATAACTCTAAAAGTTCCTAACCAATCCTCAAGATAAGTACAAGGTAATATTATCATAGAATTTATTGTATCCCAAGGAGATAATACAAGGCAGTCTTCATTTTAGGACATAAAACTAAAACCAAGGAGTTGATCAAATTAATTATAATTTCTAGAAGATGTAGGTGAATCATTGGTTTCAATCCACGGAATTAATTAGATAATACATTGACTAAGACCACCTTTGGTACCTCACTTGGTGTTCACATAAATGAATCAACTATCATACCAGAAGTTCACCCATGGAATTCCATGTTGGGAACTCAAGTTTTACTCAAGGATGTGCTCACATTTAACAATAAACCATGTACCATATAATAAGTAACCCTAAGGTAACAAGTTATCAAAGGTATATGTGATGTAACCAATCCATTTTTCAATCCAATTGAACCCATTAAGGTAATTTAATTTATATGTGGTCAAGAGGTCCAAGGGAAGCACCCATGACATAAAAAATTAATATTAATCATTTTAGTCATTTCATTTTTACAATAATCAAGCTAAAAAACCCTCAAGACCATTTTAATTTCAACATAAGAATGGTTTTATGGGGAATTTAAATAGACATACCCTAAGGGGTGGTTCAGGTTTAGTTCACCAACCTCCAATGGTTTCTAGGTGACTCATATGACACCAATATAAAGGTTTATGTGATTAATTAAATTATTTACACATTTTATGAGAAATTCTTAGAAAGTATGACATGATAAATAATAAAGAAAAATTATAAAACTCTAGTATTTTAGGTAAAATTTGTAAAAAACCTACCTTAACACTATGGTAGACTCATAATATATTATTAGCCTCATATTTGGGATATAATGAGAGAAAATATAAAACTAGAAAAATTCCCTAAAAATAGGGTATATTAGAATGCAAAGAGATAAAACTAAAGTCGATAGAGAAAATTGAGAAAAGAATCCAGATGAGTGCTAAAATTACCATGGGATATTCAACATGATTGAAGAAAATAAAAAAAGATCCTAGATAAAGGTGATAGTTCAAATAATAGGTGAAGGATAATAGGAGACCCCCCTTCGGTGGTCCTCTATTCATAAAAGAGGGAGGAATGAGAAACTTAGGTTTAAAAGAGAAGAGGGTAAACAGGTAATTTCATGGATTTCTAATGGGGTGCATGGTTTGGGCACACAATTTGTAAAAAAATGCGCTAACTGTGTGATCCACACTATCCATGATTCTAAAAGTCCCATGGTTTAGGAACATGAATAAAAAACCATGTGGAAACCATGCATGGTGTCTCTAAAATTTTATGTAGGGTTTTCATGGTCATTTCTCCCATGTTTCATGCTTTTAAAAATCATGATTATCCATTATAGAGCCACATAGTTGAGGTGAATAGATATTTCAAACCGTGTGATAATCATGTGACTCTCCATTTCTTCCCAAAACCAGAAATCTGGGACCTAAACCAATCCCAAACGTTGTCAAAACCTCCAAATCCAATTTTATAACTTCTTCTTTTACAAAATGAGGTGCTTAGAACGAAATGAAAAGCTTCTATACCTCAAAGGAAAACCAAGGTATTATAACATCCCCTCTTAAAAATATATTTTCCTAGAGTTTACCTATTGATGGTGGTTGAACTGAATCTAGGAATAACATTATACATTGAGAATGTATATCACCCTCTTATTCCTAGGTCTCATACTATACATGACTGTACTTCCAAAGAACCCATACTAGAGGAATTGACCTTCCTCAAAGATCTTTCATGCTAAAATAAATGATACAAACCATATATATCTAAAAATAAGAATCAACCTTGAACCCAACTTCCTCATAATTAAGAACATGAGATGGTTTAGAGTAATAAAGGTAGATCGTAGAAACATTGAAGACATCTTTCATTTCTCTATATCATTTAAGAAGAGATATACGATATTCTATCAACCTAACCCTCTCTTAAATTTCAAAATAAAAAATGAATCGTGGTGACAACTTGCCTTTCCTATGAATTCATTGTTGACCCAATCTTGGTGTACCATGAATGAAGACCTGATATCCCACCTAAAAATATTTAGGTCAGAAACAATGATCAACTTAATAATTATTCCTATACTGAGACATATCTATAGGTTTCTCTATTAGTTTCACTCAGATATCTTCTAAATGAGATGAGGTCCCAAAATCACTTTCTCCCCTACCACTAACTAACACTAAGGTGAACAAAAATTCCTACGATATAGTGTCTCATACAGATCCATTTGGATAGTCTCTTAGAGACAATTATTGTAAGTGAAGTCATCAATATACAAGTGTTTTTTCCAAGAGGATAAAAAATCAAGGACATAAATATAGAGTTTTTCATCGAGTACCTATATAGTTTTCTCGGATTGACCATCAATATAAGGGTGGTATGTTGTAATCTGAATTACCTATGATCTAAGATCCTTCTATAACCATTTATAGAACCAAGAAGTAAACCTATATTCTATATCTGATAAAAATTTACATGTAACTCCATGAATATGTATAATCCCGTGGACATAAAGTCTCCTATGGTCTTCTACTAAGAAGGTCTCCTGGATAGGAAACAAGTGGGAGACCTTCGTTAGCCGATCCATGATCACCCATACTACATCAGTACCTTGAGTTGATTTTGGTAATTCTGTACCAAAATCCATTGGAACAACATCCTATTTCTACTCCAATTTGGGTAGCAACTATAATTGGCCTATACCTCCAAAGCCTCATCCCAGTTGGTGAGGACTCGACAAGTGTATCAAAGAGACCTGAGTTCAAAACCGGGTGGAGACATATTTCCGGGGTACTAAAGCAGCACTGTAGCTCTACTGTAGTAGGAACTATAGAAGGTACTGTATCACACACTATTGAATACTGTATCAGCAAGGAATATTCATCCTATTGGGCTTTCAGGCCACTGGTTTGGGCCTCAAGTCCTTCAAGACACCTATGGCCTTAGGGACAGTATAGATTTCGGTCCACCTTAAGGCCTTTGGGACACCACAAAGCCTTTGGGAAACCTCAAGGTCTTAGGGCCACCTGAAATTGGGCTTAACAACCTGGAAGACTCGACAAAGGAAAAGAATCCAGATGAGGATTCAAATCTGGCACATTCACCAAAGCATAAGTTTAAGCAGATTTTTAAGAAAGAGAGGGTATGTCATTTACCAGCAGGACCAGCTGGTTCTTTCATGGGAAGCCTAGACGAACTAGCCATGTGAAGGCGGAGAGTTGACATCAAGATGAAGAATCTAGGGAGGAGCAGTTTCATGTAGTTATAGCCTATATATTTCCTAAGACCTATGAGCCATGAAATCTCTATGCCTACAGGCCTTGTAAGGGTTCCCCCTCATCCTGTGAAAGGGGGGTTATCAAAAATCAATAAAAAAATAAGGCCTTCGAGCAATTTGGGTATAATAGGCCTACAGGTCAATGGTGTTCTTAATTCACCTATTGACTAGTGAAAGACATAGTAATAGAGCATATAATATCCTTTTCCATCCATGGACACCAATTCTCATGGAATAATTCATCTAACATATTAGGGATTTTGTAATGTATTTCCCATTTGGAATCATGATATCCTTGAATAAAAATATCTTGCAGGTTTGTAGGTACCTAGAAACAATTATGAATATGATGGATTTCAACCTCATCAATTGGCTAACCAGGTTACTGTTCATTACTAGAAACACTTTTCCGTAGGACCAAGCCTTTGGGGTTTGAAATTTGTCTCCTCTTTATCATATCTAGAGGTGATGAATTCACTACTAAATCCATGATTATGGGCTTCCCGTGACACTCCAGAACTTACATATGAATTTAAAAAATAAGATCCATTAATTTCAATTCACTCCTTGGTTCTTGAATAACCTGATTATAAGACTTTCAGTTTTGAGTGTCATAGATTTCATTTTCCTCACATGGCATGTAAGAAAGCTTAAAGTCGAAAGACAAAAGGTATTGAATCCATATTCACTATTTAAGGTTAAATACACACTAAGTGAATATTTATTTGAGGATTTTTTTGTTCACGTATACCAAAAACCATTCCCCCAAAAAATAATGTCTCCAGCAACATAATGTATGAATAAAAACTGCTAACGCAAGGCTGTACATTAGGTAATTACACATGTGAAGCCTCAACTAATTAGACATGTATGATTATAATAGTTCCCCTTACATTAAAATAGATCCAATCCCGACAATTGGTATGTCACAATAAACTATATAACTTATTCCATGCTCAGTTATAATCAATATTGGAACTAAGTTAATTCATCCTTTCAATAGCTAAAAGGCCTTCTCCAAATCCTTAGACCATGTAGACATTACACTATTCTTAGTCAAGCATATAAGCAGTGTTGAAAGGAAAGGAAATTTTTGGTTGAATCATCAATAATAACTAAATATCCCTATAAAACTTAGTAAATAAAATATTTTCTTGTGATTATCCTTGGAAACAATGGTTCTCACCTTTTTTATATCCATCTACAACCCTTTTTATGATTTTATACGACCTAGGATGTGAAATTTTGTAATCTATAAGTGGAATTTAGTGACTTTTAAAAAAAACTATGATCCCTTAGTGTACTCGGTATGGAGTCATAGTTCTTGGAATGATTGGATTGAGTCTGAGAGTACACTAATATGTCATCTATAAAAACTACCACAAAGGAATCCAAGTATGGGCGGGAAACCCAATTAATCAAAGAAATGAAACTAGTGGGTACATTGGTAAGACCAAATAACATAACTAGATATTCATTAAGGACATACCCATTTTAGAATTCCAAAAATGGTATATTAAAGGGTCTAACTACCACTTGGTTTTATCTCGATCTCAAATCAATATTTGGGATTTCCTTGGATCCTCAAATCTGATCAAAGAGATTTTTTGTATAAGGAATTGTGTACTAATTTTTAACTGCTAGATGAGTCAAGGAAGGGTAATCCACGCATGTCCTTAGGGTACCATCCACTCTCTTAAAAAAATTGTAGATAAACCCCAAAGAGGAGAAATTAGTTATACAAAACCTTTGTATTTCAGGACTTCCAACTACATTTTTATTTCCAAAAGCTCAATAGAAGTAATCCTATATGGAGGAATGGATACTAGTTCTACTCATGGAAATTTTTTGATGGCGAACACTTCCCATATCTCTCTATAAGTATCACATAAAAGTATTTAGGGAAAACATCTATAAACCGTTCCACTTCTAGAGGAAAAATATCCCACCACCCTCCTCAATCATTAAGAAAGTGAAGAGAAATCTAGGATGACACTCCACATATCCATTTATTCTCAGGCCTAACTCTACTTTATTAGAAATAAAATTAAACCTTGTTAACATTGACACTGTCCTAAGGTGATGATATGTAAATCCTACAATGATAAAAATTGATATGTTATTGATAAGGAATTAACTGGTCCATCTCAATAATTATGTAAAAGCCATTCACCCCAAGGATGAAATGGTTCAATAAGAAATAGTAACCACTAATCTTGATATAAAAGTACTTTAATTTTAAAATAACTTCTAAGCATAATCCAAACTGAGTATCAAAATTCATTACCCTAAAGAAGTACTCAATTTCAAGTCCAAGTCTCTTTGATAAAGGCATAGATAAAAACAGGTGTGAATCACCTATGTAAAAAAAAATCAAATACTAAAGCTAAGGCTACTGAGATCATACCAAGTAATATTTGTGGTCTGGTAATCTTCTCCTTAGGTTTAGACTATACTACATGAAACTAGCTAGATCCATGACCCAGAGCTACAACTGAACCACCTATACAGTTCTTCTCTACTAGCACTACACATTATATGTCTGGATTCCTTGACTTAATCCATCTCCTTGTTCTGTCTGACCAATGTTACTCCATCTCCCGAAATGGAATGGGGCCATTGATCTCACTTCATAATTTTAAGCCAGTGCAGACCCCATCCCACTGAGGATTGGTGGAAGGGTACTACAAAATTTCAAGAGATGAACATTTATTATATAGTTTCATCACTCTACTAGGTCTCTGGTACACTATGGGTTCATGTTACCCAGTCTTCCACATTAATGGAATATCACCTAACTGTTAGTGCACATACTCTGATGACCACTACCCCTGTGATAAGTCTCAAAGCGATACTTACTATAATTAAAAAATCCACTTACCTTCCTAAGTGTTGAGCCACCATTCCCTATAACTTATATCATCTCATATTCCTATCAATGGTAAGGGTATGGTCCACCATTTCAAAGATGGTATATAGTTGGAACACATTCATATATGGTCGGATAGCATACCCAATACCAACCTCAATTCTTTTTTACTCAGAAAAAATCATCACCAAAAGAGTTAGTGAAAAGTTTTGAAGCTAAGTGAAGTGATTCGAATAGTTCATAACAGATATTGTACCCAAATCCATGATCATAAATTCCCTAGATCAGTTGTCTCTCGAATTCTCCTAGAAAAAAGTAATCATGGATGGTAGTCATGAAATACCTCCAGACCATGCTCTGATGCAGATCTACCTGCATAAGAACATCCCACTATATATTAGTATACCTATGAACCATATACTCTATGAGATTCACCCTCCTTTCTATAAGTGTCTCCATTTTCTCAAACATAGATAACATTTCCTCAGTATAAGACTCCATAGCTTGTGGACCAACTCCCCCAACAAAGTAACTTGGTGATACTGTTGGAACTCCCTTTTCAACTATAATATAGACAGTGCATGTTTTGGATCTCCCTCTATAGACTGTACTATCCATAGGAAACACTCCCTGAGTTGATAATAAGATCCTCGTCTAGGTATAATAGGTGTTACTATTGGATGTCCCACTAATTAAACTACAGGTAGGACAAGTCTCACCACCTCAGGATCATGGTCATCACCAACTACATGTCCCTCAACCCGAGGCCATCATGGAGGCATATATCTATAATGTTATGAACACACCTAATAATATATAAAAGGTATAAAGGATCATAGATAAAAAAATATGTTAGTCTCATGGTCGGACTATAAGATATACATTAGCCAACTTCCAGTTTGTCGGGTCAAGTTATAAGGCAAAATTCGAAGTTTTAATCATAATGGTTCTATTATATAAGGTTTCAATTTTGTGTTATAGAGGAAAAACCATTATGTTTTAATTTAAATAACCCTTAAATAGAAACCATTTCCTTTAAGATCAATGATTTTAGTAAGTTTATACATAATGGTTGAGGTATATTTATTTCCATTCCCAAGTTATAAAGACAAATGTTTTAAAACTTACAGTTGACACTCCATGTAAATAAAACCAAATTTTTACATCTTATATTAAGATGTAACAATCACATATATGATGAATCAATTATATGGATCCCCATTTTCAATTTATTGAGGAAAAAACTTTATAAATTACAATTGGAATCCATTTAATAATAACCAACTAAAGTTTCCACCCATGTTACTAAGGTTAAAAGTCTTAAACATGCCATTTTTGGATTATTAAAGTTCCAAAATCAAGATATGTGGGAAAAATTGTTTGGGATGATGTAGAAACTTTATGTAACCAATTATTTCCTCAATTTACAATAATAAACATTATAAAATTACAATTATACAATGAAGTCATATAAAATAAGTTACATGCACTAAAATAAAAACAACATAGAATATGCATGGAATATATATACCTATGTGACTATAATGATGCATGAGGCAATTCTCCCTAGAAAAAAAATCCCAAGGGTAAAATTAACAATCATAACAAATTTCATAGATCTTGTGAATCACCAAATGGTGAATATAGTTAAACTATAATAGTTGAAATAAGGAACAAGTCCCATCACTAGTAACTTGTCCATTCCCAAAATTATAGTTAAGATAATCCCTCGAATGTCTTATAACAAATATATGGTTCATCACGGTCTTCTGTCTAATTACCCGAAGTAATAATAAAAAGAAAAATAAAACCTTTTATACCACTATTTGACATCATATTCGCAATTCAATCATAAATAACTGAACTCAGTTGGCCATATGGCCTCAAGCATGTCTCCCTGTACAATAGACGATTCTGAGTAGTAGTGATGGTTTATGGTGGTATGATGGGGTGATTATACCATATTTATCAAAGTGGAACAATAGTGAATAAAAACAAAGAAATAGATAAAATGATAAATAAACATAGTGGAAATAAATGTTCAAGATAAAAATAACATACATAACAAATAAATTAATTCAAATACAGATTATGTCATGATGATACAAAAAATAAAGAAGGAAGACATGGTAACAAGAATAAATATAATAAAATTACAGAAAAAGGAAACAAAAATAACAATATTATCTATCTCATAAGTGTACTGAGCATTGGATCATTCTTCTATTTCCAAACCTATATAGATCAAGTGTCCATAGACGGATTCTACCATTTATCTTTACTTGTATCAAAGTAATCTACCTGGGTACCAAATGGTGGCCTGAATATGGTGTAAGTGAAACTTAGTAAGTTACCACCAATGTTATCTAATTGAAATATATCATGTGAATATAAAATTTAATAGTGCATATTTATAATAAATAATGTCATAAAAATAAATATAATCCTTTTCAACCTCTGGTTCCTCATGGGATACCCAACTGACCCTACTTTATTCTTTATAATACGAATTTCTATGATCATTTGACTATTAATTGTTTAAAGACCCAAGAAATAAATACAAGGTTCCCATGTATAGTAATTAAAAAGGGATCCGGATTAACCCATGGTATTCATGACCTTATATGGTCAAGCCTACTCATAACCATCAACCAAGAAGCTATAAGTATGAATTTAAGTGTTGAACCCTTGGAATTTCACTCTAACAGTTTATAACTGATCCTAAGGACAATTCAAAGGTGATATTGGGATAAACATGATTGGTTCCCAGGGAGATAATACATTGTGGTCCACATCCAAGTACATAAATTGAATCCATGGAGGTGATCCAAGGAATTCCAATTTCCAAATTATATAGGTGAATCATCGGTGTCAAGCCAAGGCATACACAAGCTTATACATTGACTGAGCCCAATTTTTGTATCTCATATGAAACTTAAATTAATGAATCGATTGGAATCCTTTTAGTTCACCCATAGAGTTTTATGTTAGGAACCCAATTCTTACTCAATGAAAATATTTCCTTTAATATTAAACCAGGACCAATATGATAAAAAAGTTTAATGTAACAAATGATCAAATGGCCTTGTGATGTAACCATGAAATTTATCAATCCAATAAATCACATTAAGGTAATTTCATTTATAAGTGATGAATAGGTCTACGATAAGTACCCATTCCATTAAAAAATTTAATTTAATAATTTTAGTCATTTCATTTTTACAATAATCAAGACAAACACATCCTAGGTGTATTTCAGTCACAATGAAAGCATGGTTATCCAGGAAATTTAAACACACACACCCTGGGGGGGGGGGTATGATCATGTTGAGGTCATCAACCCTCAATGACATCAATACAATTCATGGGATTTCAATATCATGGTTTATGTTATTAAAAAAAGATTAACATATTTTAGGAGCAATTTACCAAAATTATGGTGTGCAACACAATAATGGAAAATTATTAACATAAATACTTTTAGGAAAAAGTAATAGACCACCTAAAATATCCCTGTGAAAGAATACTCATCCAATATCAACCTCATATTTGGGATGGAATAATAGAAAAAAACCAAACAAATGCACTGAAAATAGGGCATATTATGTTGTACATATATAACATCTAAGATGATGAATAAACCTAATAATGAAGAAATATGAGCACTAGACATAATAAGGGTGATCCAACATGACCTATGGAGATAAAAAAAGTTCATATTAAAGAGATACTTCAAATAAAAGAAGCAGGATAAAAGGAGAGCTCTATATGGTGGTTTGATGTACACCAAAGAGAGAGGAAGAAAAAACATAGGTTTAAAATATAATAGGTGAAAAAGGTAATTTCAAGGATTTTTAAAGGGGCAATTTTTTTGGCATCACAGTTGGAAAAACCATGCACTAACCATTTGATATCTATTTGATATGCACTTAAACCGTGCATGGTTTAGGCACATAGTTAGAAAAACTATGTGTAAACCATGTATGGTTCCCTTTCAATTTATTTTACTTTTTTCAAAGATGTGTTGACCCTATTAACTATTTGATCAAACTATTATTTTCCCTTATATGACCACACAATTTCAGTTCATGGTTAGTTATAACCGTGCTCTAGCCACACGACCCCCCCTTTCTTTCAAAAACAAAAACTCTAAGACCCAAACCATGACTGAACACTCAAAAAACCCCCATGAACTCTTTTAGAACTTTCTTTAAGGTAAAATAATAGGTTTAGACAAAATTTAAAGGATACACCCCACAAAGGAAAACCAATATCATACACGGATCTTCTATCTAGATGATCTAGTTATTCTCTTTAATTTGAACAAATAGAATCATTTGAGGATATACTATCCTAATTAATTATTTATCTATATTTGAGGTAATAAATATGGGAGTAGTATTATATCTATTGATCATTTTTTGATCATTCGATTGTACTTTAATTTCATATTCGTACACCATTAATAAACCAATAAATTCTTTTATTGTTATATTTTTTATAGGAGTGGATTGTCTAATGGAAACTACTATTACATTTTATTTAGGGGTTAAAGCTCTAAAAAAATATAATTCATAATCTAGATTATGAATTGGGATTCCTAGGGAAAAAACCATTGACAATTTTATTTAGTCTCCCATTTAATTTTTTAATTATTTCTTCATCTCAAATCCTAAAAGTATCAAATTTTAATTGTAATGTGTTTTACCTAAACTGTTTGACATTGTCAATTAATTTATAAAAAATCTAAAATTGTATACAACATCTCATATGAATAATCACATCGTGACACATGATTAAACTCAGTAGGACTAAGTATACATAAGATAACATCCATATATTTGGAATTTACATCAGATTTAAATTCCTTATAAGAATCCCACATTTCGGGTTCCATGTGGATTTCATAAGGTTTTACAATATGTATATAAACTTTTAATCCAGGACTTCCAAAATAGATGATATTTCAAGATTTCCAATATCCATAATTTTCTCTATTTAAATATGTATCTATGATAATTGACATTACTTATTTGAGTTTAGCAATAGAAATCTTTACTTTATAGAGATATCTGACTCAATATCCCTTGATTTTAATAGATTTATTTAGATAACACTCCTTTTGATACATATTTTTAGTCAGAATAAATATGAAGACAAAGGAGGTGGGGGGGGGGGGTGAATTTTTTCATTTTAAAAATACTTGGATAAATTAAAATTGACCCCCATTTGTGATGTGATGAAATATTTATTTATTCAAAAGGATTGAGTGGTGGAAATTTAAGAAAGAAGAAAATAATAATTTTTATAGTTTTTTGGGGAATAAATATCCCCTAGAGCACTCCACTAATTCTCTCTCTATGAGTTTGGTGATTTTAAAAAATATGTTCCATTTTTAGGGACCTCAAAAACTATGTGTAGTAAGTTGAAACCTTACAACGTGTTAGGTAATTTTATAGTGAACCTCGATAGTGTAGCTTAGTATGAGAAACTAAAACTATACCCCGACTAAGAATAACCAATAAATATTTAAAATAAATAATATAGGATGTAGAATTTTAATTCTCTTTGATACACAGTTTCATCAATAACTAATAGATGAATGATTTTCATCTTTAGAGAATAAAATATTCAAGTAATTATAGCTCTAAAGTGATCCTTGTTTCTTAATATCTTTAATTAATTACTGAAAAATAATAGTAACCTTTCACAGTAGTAGGGAATACACAAAAAAATATATTACAACATGTATGTATCTAAATTATAGTCCTAAAAACTTTGATGAAATAATTGAGATAATTTACAAGATATCACAACCTATTCAAAGGATAGGAAGAATTTATCCACAATGAAAATTTAAATCTAATGAAAATAAGTGTATCATATTTTATCCTCAATATTATTGACAAATATATTTTTCTAATTAACTATAAATCAACACTCTAAAATCTGAGATCTCTTCTCAATATCACATATACTCATATAAAAATATTTTGAGAATAAAAATAAACATGTGTTTGATCTTAGTAAAATAGATCTGGAAATATCCCCTGATAAATCATGATATTCAAAACACTCAATGCATTATAAATTTGAATTTAAATATCCATATAAAATCATAACATCTCTTAAAAATAGGAATGATTTAATATATTGTTGAATAGAATTTGAAATAGTCTTCAATTAGCTCTTAAATTGATAATTATTCTAGTGAAACTATTTATGAATTATTAAAAAATACATGAAATTAGAATTCCATATATGAAAGATTCAACATAGAGTTTACTACAGATGGAGTCTTAAAAATTATGGTTTACAAAGTACCATTGATTCAAAAATTTAGGTTGACGAACCTCATGTTAGATTCTCAAACGTAGGGTCATTATCAAAAGTTATGTTCCCAATCCTAATGTCTACCTTAAGTGTAGTGTAAAAAATTAGTGTTCCTTATCAAAATCTATGTTCACAAAAAAAAATTATTCTTAAAAAATAGGGTTTAAAATAGTGATTCCAAACTACTTTGAAATAGCCAGAATACATAGAAAAACAAAACTTTAGTGGAAATGCAATCAAAGAGATTATAGAATTTAAATGAAATAATCATTCCAGTAAATATAATCATAAATTACAATTAAATTAAAATAATTTTTAATATTAATGATTATTTTTATGAGAATAAAAATAAATTATAAATTAATTAGATCGTTGGATCAACATTCACGTTTTAAATATCATTGATTTAAAGATCTCAATAAAATGTAGAATTTGACTCATATAACTAGGATTCAATATGATAATAAAATAAAATTAAAATGATTAATTTCATTGTCATGTGAATGGATAGAAATAATGAAATAAATGATATTATAGTTATAATTATAGGAAGTAGAATAATTAATAAGAACAAATGTTTTTAATTAGAAAACTATAGTGGGTTTTGACTACATATATTTTATGAAGAAACATATAATGAGAAAATGGAACCATTGCATTACATACAGAATAAACAACAAAATATTCCTATTTATTCCCTAAAATATACCATATATATATTTTTTGTGGTCATTTGGTGAATCAAATGGATTTAAAATTCATTATTTCAAGAATTTATATGGGATTCCACTAATTTGGATCCCCAAGATAGCCTGTGGAAAGGTCCGTAGGGCATTCCCAATCCCCATGAGCTAGAAAATGTTTCCTAGGCATTTAAAAAACTCTCTTGGGAATGATTTATAATAATTAGTAATAAATAATAGGTAGAATATTTATCACCAAGCATAGGTAATGCCACTTCAATAAATTATACCTTCATGAAAATCGAATAAATAGTTTTAAATCATCAAGAAACAAAGAATAACTTAAGTAAACATCTACCTGAAAAATATAACATAAATTATAAGGTGTAAAAGAAAGATAAACCAATGTCTCAAAGTGCAATATATTTCAAATTTGATAATACATAAAAAATTCAAAATAAATAAGAAACCTAAGATACTAATGCATAAATCTCAATATGACCTCAAGGTCACCCCCTAGAGCTACTATTAAGACACACTCCATGAGAGACCAGAGTGAATAAGTCCATAATATAGAGAAACTAGATACTAAAACCTAAAAAAATATAATTAACTCAATCTATATACATTGAGTGGTGAAATTAGGTCATTTTTACAACATCCCTGCTAGATTTCACTAAATATTCCATGAATTTACTTTACCTAGACTTCTATAAATTATATTTTTAAATAATGTACCTAAAATTATGGTTTTTTTAGTTTTGTTGAAAATAAAATTCACAATACTTTCTAAAATACCTTTTAAAATTAAAATTAAATTTAAAAACATTTAACTCATCTATAAGAAACCCAAATTTAAAATTTACTTTCCAAAAACCATTTTCAGACCATTTTTAGAAACAATATAGAAAGATAAAAAAAACTAAATAATACATCAATTAATAGGTTAATATAATAGAAAGATATATAAAAAAGGTAGCTAGATAATCAAAATAATCAATAAAACAAAATCAATCATTAAGGAGTAATATTAAAAAGGGCTTTTAAATGGTTTAATACAATTAAGAAAGTCAAGTGAATGACCAAGGGAAATAAATCAGAGTCAAAATAGAAATATAATAGTAAAATAAAATAAGTAAAATAATGATAATCATGGGAAAACTGAATAACCTAGTGATAAGACCCAATATGTAATCTTTAGGAACCATCTACCAGTCTATCAATGAAATTATTAGTCAATAGAATTTCATATTGCATTAACCTAGCTTCACTTTGGTGCACTACGTAGTTAGAACATATCCTATAACAAAAAATACTAGTCAAAGTCTCATCATGAATAGCATAGAAATCATCACTTAATCTCTCACTTAGTTTCCTATGATTCTCATGAATGTTAGTGTCATGAGGTATGGAAATATTTATAATATAACAATCACATATCAATCACAAATCACATAATATCTCATCAAAATAACATCTACCCATCGCAATTCCTTACGCCCTATAATGAAAAACCACACTTTACATGAACAATAATAATATAATCACATCAATTCTCTAATTCACATATGTATTGTGATAATATGGGGCTTCCAATGAGGGTGTAACACATTTTATAAAAATAATTTTCATAAAATTTCCAAACAGACAAGAGGATTAAATCTAATAATTATTTATATAAAAATATTATTTGAAAACCATATTAAAGAACAAGTACCATTTTAAAACCTCTTTTTGATGAAATGGGGAAACCTCATATTAATACCAAAAAAGACAACATATATCATATATAAAAATAGATACAATATCACTCTGTAATTATGGAAACATTATAATAAAATTTCATCTATAAACAACATAATAACATATGCATGAAATAAATAAAAATATAATAAGAATGATTTCCGAGCCAAATAATACTTTAAAACCCCTAAAATAACTCAAGAAACATCAGTTATAAGTTTTTCACTTCATTCAAAATACTAAATCCTTTTATAAAGTACTATTTAGGAAATTTAGGAAACACACATATTGAATAACCTTTAGTTATCAAAATATATGAACATAAATCCAAGGAAACCCCTTTTAAATCTAATAAGGAGTTACCAAACATTAAAAAAACAATTTATAGGTTCACTAAATATTTAAAAATAATCACAATTCTTCAACAAAATAGGTTTTAAAATTTTAATTATTTCTTGGATTATCAAGAAAATAAAATTTCATGGAAAAAACTACCTAAATCAGGTGTAAATGATGAATTTTGTATGAATATGAATGGATAAGGGACCGAATAATGATCCAGATACCCTAAAGACCAATAATTTCAAGGGTTTAGACAAACCTTTAACCAAGGGGTTATCCAACATGGATTCATGATAAAAATAGGAAAAGAGACATGAGGGAAAGGATAAAAAGAAGGGGAAAATGATGTAAAGAGGATTTTACCTTGAAGAACACCACTTAAAAATGTAGAAGGAGGCAATGGAAGGAGTAATTGAGGGAGACGAGTCACACCTAGGCTACCTTAAATTAAAACACCTGGTGGGGTTGAGAAAAAATCCCCTAAAGGGGTTTTAATTCATCAAGGATAAATTTATATAATCAAAACATTAAAATCATGAAATATACCCATAATGAAAAGACCCATTTTTCATGACATGCAAATTATCCCCCAGCCCATCCTTAGGGACCTCCCTCTCCCCACATAACATGAATATCCTCCCAAAAAACATAAATAATTTTAGGAATTTGTACTAGGTTGCATCAAAGCAAAACCTTTCTTTATGACTTGAAAATTGGGTCATGAGTAGTCCTATATAGTGTGACACTATGGGTCATGGGGAAACTTAATATAGTGCACAATTAAAGACTCTCAAAAATACCAGAAAACCTGAAAATACTTAAAGTAAAACTAAAAAATTTAAGAAAAGGAAATAAGATCGATCAAATAATTCAAATAGTTATAAAATGAGTATTAGGGTGTGACACTTTCCATTCATTAAGGTAGGCTAAAGGGTTGTGGAAAGTGGGTGGAGAATTTACATTCCATTATTTTCAAGGTTATATGCAATCTTTTCACTCGCCACTTTGTTTCTATAGAACAACCTTACATATGATAATATTATGATGTTATAAAAATAATGTTTATCACAATAGGGATTCTAATATATAGTAAAATTTGAGACTAGTTGGACTTTCCATTATGAAGTTATGATATAAATGGTGGGATTATGGTTTTGGATTTGAAAACATTCCCATAATTTAAACACTAAATTGGTTCACATGGATAACCTTCAAAATGAATGAATTATTCTAGAAAAAATTTAAATGAAACATTCCACATCAATTCCTCTATATTTGGTTAAAAGTTCAGCTTAATTTTACATGAATTATGTTATCTCCATCCATTTGATTTAAATGAGATTAAATTTTATTTGAAAAAAATCATTATTTTTATAAAAAATGGTTCTTTTTTTTACAGTCCATTTTTAATCAATAAATAAAATTTATTGTTTAAATAAAAGTCTCCACTACGATAATTTTTTATTTTCTATAGATCCTATACATTCTTAATCCCTGTGAGTATTTTAAAATGTTGGATGAGAAAAACAAATCTCAGTAAGGGATATTAAAATAAAGGAAACCTATTAGTTCTTTGAAAAACTTGAAAAACCATATGAGAGTTTTAATTTTTACATAATAAACCTTTTTCTCAAAATAATCACTTCCATACACATAAAAATTAATTAATTTCCCATGTTTTTTATAAAACAAATCATAAGAATTCATAAAACCAAAATCACAATCATGAGTGTTTTTAGAAAAAACCCAAACCTTTTCCCTTTTAAAACGAAACTTTTATCTAAAAAGGTCATTAAATTTATTTTAATTATTTTCTGACCATATGAAGTCAAAATATTTCCATAATAACCCGTTTATAAGAATATAATTAATGTGTAGGTACCTTGGAACATTTTCTTTATATAACTGTTACAATCATCCTTACAATGGAATAAAATACCTAGTTAATTCTAACTTCTTAATGAGAGTAACTTATAAATAGTTAACTCAGTCAAATTTTTAAGAGTGACTCATAAGTAGTTAAATACCTCCAATTAAAAGATCTAAATTATAAATAGTTTACTCTATCCACTTTATAGGTGTTACTTATAAATAGTTAACTACACCCACTTCATAGGAGTAACCTATATCATTTCCACTTAGTTCACATTATATAATGAATTGGATAGATTTAATTGTCTCACCCATCTTCACAAACAATGTCCAAGAAGCACAACATGAGTTTAAAATATAAAATCTTTCATTTTCATCATATTACTCATAATAATTGGCATTTTATCCCATAAGTAAAAACATATTCTGCTATCTCATAAAAATGAGAATAAATATTCTTTTATTTTGAATACATTTTAAAAAATAAATATTTCTAGAATAATAATATATAAAACATTAAAAAAACATTATTTTACTTTTTTAAAGAAGGTAAATAATAACCCATATAGAAAATACTTACAAGATTTTTTTTAAACTTTGTAAATATAGTAAAAAATTAGATGAAAATAAAATTTAAAAAATTTTTAATTATAAATATAAAAATTATTGATTTTTTTAAAGATAATGTAAATGGATGAAAATGAGTTTAGAACATTTATAATATGGGTTTAAATAAAAAAGGCCTTTAAATTTTTTGTAACTTTTCATTATAACGTACAATGAAAAGGGGAACCTGAAATAGATTTATTAAATACTTTTATTTCAATAAATTATTAATAAAATATATCTATATAGAATATTATATTCCATAAAAAATATAACAGATGTGTAAATGGAATAAATCTCCAACAATGGGAACTAAGATGATAAATACCTTACCTCATGTTTTGACTCACCATGTATATATTTTAATTTCCAAAAAAAATTAAATTATAGTTATTAGTTACTTTATTAATATTTTTTAATTTTCCATATTTTATAATTATTCATTTTATTTCATTTATTATCATTTTATATATAGTTAATAATTTATATATGTTTATATTATATGTTTTAGGGTCATTCAGTCCCAAACAACTTCAGTGTGTTGTCCATGGTCAAAGAGATCATGATTATATCTTCTATAGAATCTTAAACATGTTATAATTATCATTTTGATACGTTCAATTTATTTTTAGTGTGACACCCTGACCAAGAACCCATTCGACCCAAGGTTACACATGGCCTCAAGTGAGCTTTCTCATATGCAAGAGGTTATTGATTTGCAATGAGAGCCAAATCCATACAATTTGGACTTCCCACAAATAAGAGTAAAAAATAGTGTAAATAACCATAAAACAATATAAATCATATTAGAGTATGAATAATTTCTTAATAAATACATAAAATACCATATATGATGTTATCATATAAAACACCCAACTTATCTCCCACCATGTTGACCGTAAATAAAAAAAAATCAAAATATAACTCACACACCCTAACCTTATATCCATCTATAAGCCCCATCCTGATCTCATGATAACTTTGAGCTTCCTCATCCCACACCTCTTCACAACCTACGCTATGACCTAAAATGTAGACATAATTTCTGTACATGCATTGAGATGACTATGAAGGTTGTGAACATAAAACTCATAAGGGCCTTACCAAACAACCCTAATATATGCAGTTATATGTGTGTGTATGAATGATGAAAAAAATACAAAAAAAATTCTTACTGTGTCATCGTGTACTAACGAGGTCACCATAATAGCTGATGAGGTACTCACACTGTCAGGTCATCATGCGCTAACTAAGACACCTGAAACATTACCATACATGCTTCAAAACCATGCTAAAAACCACCCATCACCACTACCATCATATTCATTCCTACCTATACCCAAATAATTAGGGTAGGGTGGTGTCCAAAACCTCAACCTGATACCCACAGAAACTAGGCACAATCATACACCTAAAATCGTTATCCAGTACCTAATATACATAGGTTGGTCCATTGATTATCCATCATACCATGACCTAGCCCCCAATGTGGTCCTTGACCCAATCCTTCACAAGGGATGTTAGAATAAGTGAAAAATGACCCAAGGCACATTTGGAAATGTCCTTTACCCAATACTTGAGAGTCAGAGCATAATCACCCATCAAACCATCATATAAAAATATAGGGATATGCATCATACTGACCCAATCCATGCATGGAAGCATCCCCAAACCAATACCTATAGCAACATGGAACGATTATCCATTAACCCAATACTTTAAGGATAGGTCACTAAGCACAACAACCCAACCTTGTAGACACTTGGGAGGTCAATTAGCACCCTAAACCATCCCTGCAGACTCTGGGGAGGTCACCTCATGAATCCCAACCCAAGAATCCTCATGAAAAGGTACCTCAAGGAAAAAACATAGGGATGCAACCCATCAATTAGCTTACCAGGTGTTCCCAAGGTGCTAGTCACTTGAGACCTATCCCATCATCACAACACTTCTCAACTTTCCTCACATGGAATCAACTGGGGACTCTAGAACCACCATGGTATCACCTCACTGATACCAACTCACTCCCATCACCCAATAGAGAAAACTATTCCCAAAGGCTCACCCTAACCTAGACCTCAATATATAGTCCAAACTCATTGAATCCCTCATCATTCTAGGTCCTACTACCTAAGGACCATTAGAAGTAATCACATCCTAGTCCACCATAGACTCAGGGAAAGGGTCTAACTCTAAGAAAACCCCCTTGAAATCTCATTTATAAGTCTTGAATGCCTTTTTCCACCCACCATGTACACTAAGATTCACCTCCAAACTCAGGAGGGAGTTCCCATCACCCATGAGACATACCAGTTCTAAAGTTCCCTAATCAAGGAATCTCTCATGTGGCTGGAAAGGGTTGGTTATGAGACCTCAAGCATGACTCCCTATATGATAGAGGCTTATAACTAGTAGTGAGGGTGTGAATAGTATAGTGGGGGGACTATACCCCCGGGTATGAAGTGTCATAGTAGTAGAAACATTCATATATAAACAAAAATAATCAGAGAAAATACATTGAGGAAGATAATAATAAAAGAAAACTAAATAATCTAATAAATAAATAAGTAATAATATAATTATGTGTAACTAAATGTTATGATAGAACAATGCAAGAAAAGACTCGAAGACTCAAATAAAAGACTCAATGTCTTGGGTCCCAAACACCACATCAGTCTCATCTCCAAAATCCCTCCCAAAAATAAACAATAAATCAACAGTAACATCCTTTTGCCTTATCTAAACCTGTATCTATGAAATTAATTGGGCACTAAAGAAAGGCTCAAATAGGATGTGAGTATAACTCAGTAGGTCAACACAAATGTGTCTAAACAAAACCAATCTGATAAGAAGTGTATGAAATAAAGTTATAAAATATGTACCTATTCATTAAAAAATTAATAAAATACAACAACAACTTTTTTATCTCCATTGTTGAATATCTATGATCATGTATTATGACCATTCCAACCACAACCATATAACCAAATTTAAAATAAACTACTTCCACACTAAGATGAAATATCTCTAAGAATGTCTTACAACTATACCAACCACAACCATAGAACCATGGTAAAATAATGTTCTTTGTGGTTGTTTCAGAATATCTCTAAGCATGTGTTATGACCATTCCAACAACAACCATATAAACATGGTATAATCAAAACAATATAGTTAAAATCCATACAATCATTAGAGAGTTCAACATAAATCCCTATAAGTATTACAACATGGGATTGGGAATAACCTACTCTTTAAAAATTATAGCATGGATCTGGGCCAAGACTTCTCAATATCAGCATTAGAGCATATAAGTGTGAAAGTTCCATGGTCGAGCTCAATATATAATCATTATAGCATGGATCACAATTCCTATCATATAACATGGATATCACAACATCACATCACAATTCTCAATGGTTAATTACGAGAATTACCACTCTTATTTTATATTACATTGGAAATTTAATTCACAATTGATTGACAATTATATAAATAAGTAATATAACCAAATTTGGGGATTCTATAACAATAAATCACCCTAGGTAACATGTCAAGATAAACATACTTTAATCCAATAACCAATTAAAATATAATCAAAAGTTTTCTCACCCATTAGGTAACCATAAGCCAGGTCATAATCCAATTAAAGAAATAATAATTCAAGGAATAATACCATTAATTAGTTATTCAATTTGGGTACACAGTTCATTGGTGAAATCCTAATATTGGATAAACTTGGAAATTATCAAACCATAGGGTTAAGATTTAGAACCACTACCTTTAACTGATGATCCAAAAATGATTCCAATGGAAAAATACCATTATAAATAAGGTGAGGATGATTTAAAAGAGGTTCATAGATAAAAAATGATCAATATCAAATCCAATAGTGCAATAGACCAAAATATTTCTCCACAAAAGTTGAAAAACCAAAGGGAAGAAAGAAGAAACACAAACAAAGGAACTTACGATGGATTGAAGAGATAAACAGAACATATGGAATAGAGGTTGGCACTCCAAAATCACATTAAGAATTTCCTAGGTTTGAGTGGAGAGGATATTCATTTAAATAGAATGGAATTCATATATATATCATGTTTAAAAGATATGTTTGTCCATTTTCATGATGTTTAAAGTGGTTATATGTTGTGTAAATGTTTTTAATGGAATTATAAAAAAACCCATCACCAAAGATTTATTTTATTAAAATCCATGAACAATTACTTGACGTGCAATCCCATTATACAAAATGTAAATGTTTTTCATCTTATTTTTCATCCCATTTTCCTTTTAAACAACCTAAACGATCTTTACAGGTTCTCAACTTACCAAGAACCCATGAAAAATTTAACCCATAAATTACCAGAATCCATTTATTAAAAAGACTATACATACCTGAACATTAGGCCATTTTCTTCACCAAATGCTATCTGTCACCAAAAATTTCTTGACCACCAAGGCTAAAACAAATTTATTAGAGAGATACATACCTAAAAAAATATGGGATCTTACACTGGTCTCTCCCTCCATCACCCAATTCCATGCCCCTCATGCCTAACCACTAGCCCTAGGTAACCCAAATTCAGATATCCGAGACTCTAAATTCACCATGAGACCTTCCCAAGGATGTGAATCAGTTCAAAACCACCCTATCCATTTAGAGACCAAGCCATCAGGGATATTCCAAACTACAAAAGGGCTAAATATCACTTTGTATCGTCCGGAGAGGCCTAAGGAACCTCATCACCTCATATAAGGACCGTACTGGACATTGTACCCCATTCCTAAACCCATGAACATGTATAGGAATGCATGATCATGTGTAGGAATACATATGAAATTGTATTAAAGGGGATACCTACATCAAACATGATGTTATCCCTTTACTGGACTCTATCGAAACTCATCCAATAAGTTGTCAAACTCGTGCATGCCTCCTCTAAGATCGATTAAGACAACTGAACACCTTCTAGGTTCCTGATAATCTAAATTATGAAAAAAAAATTAATAATTATATGCAAATAACTATAAATAATTTTATAAATCAAACCAATATAGAATAATTTCTGTAAAATTGACTGAGAACCACCTTCACACTAAAACCACAAAAAACCATCTTTGTAAGGCCCTTAATACGTCTTCGACACTATCCAGGGTAAAATACCTATAAACCAACCCTAACTCCATCATTAATTTAATTTAATTTAATTAAAATTTGGAATTAAAAATTCATCGAGAAACATACGTTGACTAAAAAATATCATGAAAATTTAAAGGAAGTGTCTTGGGATTCCATCTTCACAAGTAGAGTGAAAGTACCATAAATCATGGATGATTTCACCATGATCCAGTGAAATAATCACCGAAACCCTATCCCAAAACAAAATAAATTAATAAATAGTGAACAAAGAAACAAGAACAAAAGAAACCCAAGGAACATACCTTGAATCGTCATTACAAAAGATCCAGAACTATCTCCCCTTGATGTGGGATAAAATAAGAGAAATGGGATGAAGATTTAACCAAGAATGGACTCTCCCATGCCCCCTTCCCAATAAAAAATCAAGCGACCCCAATGATAAAATTTTGGGGTTTCCCTTGATCAAAACACCCCTATAACAGCCCCACCGGTAGGTTGGTTTCTCACTGGACATATGATGAGACCAATGGGGGTAATATGCTATTTCTGGGCCCCATTCGCTAGCCGTTGGGGTGCCACCATCTATCTGGTGATATTGCAGTAGTCCCAACCACCCCGAGACTTATTTCTCTAATATATGAAGCATAAATCTTCCCTTTGATCCTATAACCACATCCAAAATATTTATTTTAAGATGTCTAGTGTATCAAATTTCCATCCCAGACACCAGTTCTCAAAAAAACAACCCACCAATGAAAAATCAGATTCGCATAGGAATTTACAAACTTTAATGACATAGTTCATTACATTTAGAAAAATTCATGTAAGTAAATATTAAGAAATGAGATATATAATTCAGAGAGGTGGTACTCCTCACATACACATGCATGATTTTTTCATTATTCTAATGGATGAAAAAGATAAAGTATACAATTTTTTACCTTTATGGAATCATAATCATATAATAAATATCATATATATTTATTAAATCCATACTTTTGATTAGCCATAAGACATGGTAATGATAAATTAAATGTGTTGTTTAGGGAGGTCGTGGTTTGTATATACGCATGAGGGACCTTTTCATTTTCCAATAGATGTGAGGGTACCGAGTTATCGTAGATTTAAATAATAATAATTATATCATAAATATCACATATATCTATTAAATCCATATATATAACAATTATTGTGAGGTGGTGATGAAAATAGTAATACATCGTTTCATAGAGTTTTTTGTTCGCACATACACACGAGAAAAATTTTATTTTTTATTAGATTGAAAGGATGTAGAAACTAGCTATTTTTTAAAAATAAGAAAATTTTATTATAATAAATGTACTTATATAATTTTATTAAAATTCTTAGAATATATTTGAAATAGGTAGAAGAAGAAACAATCTTGAAATAATTTTATTAAGACATATACCACTCCTTGGATATCTTCCTTTATCTTACAACTTATGCATTATAGGATTGGTATTTTAATGAGACCAAGAATTATAGGTTGTGGTAAAAATATTTGAGGATAGATTTGGGTTTATATTTCTTTAATTTAATGTTCTCAAAGTATACAAATAAATGAAGATATGAGGTTCCATTTTACCAGTGAGAGGAGTGACATCTTTATAAATATTAGGAACATTAAGTTATAATAAAGGTATATATAATGGAAAGTGGATCCAATGTTTTAAAATATACAGGATAAGAAAATTTATAATCCAAATCCACTCATCCACTCAAATTTATAAATGTTTTGGAAATATTTTAAACCCTATCTTTTAGTTTTACATAATTTTAAACCTTTTATCCTTTACTGTGATGTCAAACTTCTACCCTGATAACTATTTAGTATGACTAAAAATGAAAATGATCTTATTACCAAATTATGACATGCTAATAAAAAACTTGTAATAAATTTTATAATATTTAATTTATCCATCTAGTAAAATTCACTTTTAATATAAGTTCACAAAATGAAATGAAATACCATTTTTAAAAAATTTCCTTTTGAGAATAAATATAATTTTACACCAAAATATAGTATAATTTTATTCCCATGGAATTAATTGGATTATTTTTAATAAAAGGAGACTTATATTACGTTCAAACCAAGTAAAAACTGAAAATAACCTTGTGAATAAATTATTTAGAGATAAAGACCCAAAATAGTTTTTATTTGAAAAAAAATATCACTTAGATTTCCAAAATGTTAAATATAGATTTATAAGTTCAAAATTATATTTTTAATGAGTTATATTAATGATTAAATATATATTTTGTTTAAAAAAATTTTCACAAACTTTTATTTCATTATTATATCTTTATAATGTCATAAAAATTATAGAATTTGTAAAATTAGTTTTTTTCATTATTCCATAAAAAATAATCCCTTTCAGAGAAATCCCAAAAATATATCCTAATATAATTTTGGCGTTTTTAATTCAAAAATTAAGTTTATATCATCACATTTATATTCTAAAATTCATGAATTTATCTTTTAAATGAAAATAACAATTATATAGAAAATTTATTTTATGAAAAAATGACCCTTTTTAACATTAAGTGATCTTAAATTTATTTCATATCATTTAGAAATGAGTGTTAATTTATTTATCTGAAAATTATATATTCATGATGTATTGGTTCGTAGCCTAAATTTTAATAAATTATTATTCACTTTGGTTTTGTTTTTCATGTAACATATGTTATCGAACACAATTTTACATAAAATAATATACTTTCTAAAATATTAGGGTGTTACATTCTTCCTATTAATGAAATTTCTTCCTATAATTTTTAATAATAAAATATTGTATCATGAAATACTAATAAAATTTTATATTGGCCTTATAATCATAATTATTTCTATATGACTACTAAGAATCTAAATATTTCTCAATGAAATATTTATAAAACCATATATGTATCATTATTGGACTCATACATTTGCATGAGTTTCCAAAAGAATAACAAGATAGATAATGAGAATTTTAAACATAAGACTAGATAAATTATTATTCCTATTTATTTAGTTAAGGAATTATTTAACCATGAATATAAATAATTACGAAATATACTTAATTTATTTCTTTCCAATCCATAAAAAAAAATTATCCTTTCATTTTGTTTTGAGAAATTTTCCATATCTACTTAATCTCGTATTCTAAATGATAAATAACCATGATTAATTTTTCTTTACTTAAGCACTAAAATTGAATTTTTACATATCATAAGATACAAAATAGATGAAAATTTATTATTCTTATCTTTATTCATTTTCTAAATTCTAAAAAAATAGACAGAACTAGTAGAGATAATACCTAAATATAATTTCAACATGAATCATTAAAAAAATAAAATCAAACACTCTCAATGAAAATATAATACAAGGTAATAATAGTACTTCTAACTTAATCATATAATATTTCCTATGCATTGAACATTTTCAAAAATAAATTCAATCACTTATTCACAAAATCACTTTGCAATCCCCAAGGTTATCTGTACCACTTCAACATATGGTACTAATAAGATTTTTCTAAAAGGCCATCAAAATAACATAAAATAATATAAAATCCCTAAAGGTTATATATCCCATAATTATGTATTAAACATAAAACCTAATAAAAATTTCCTAAAATATCATCTATAACCTTAGAATATATTCATTGAAGGCATAAAAATGGTTATTTATACATTTAAACTTATGATCTTCTAGAAACGTATCAATACTTGAATAAAATAATACTACACCATAACTCTAAAAAACCTATATATAGAAACTTAAATCATTGAACTTTATTCATAAACCTTTAATCAATATTTTACACCTTATTTATTAGTAATACCTTTATTTTATATGTTATTCATGTTTTATTCATCTCTAGTTGTAATAGAATATGAATTTTCTAAACATTTATTTGTATGATCTAGATGATTTACATAATTCATACCTATATTTGGGAATACTTTGGAATAATATACCATCTCATTAAAATTTAAACATTTCACTGCTTACTTACCATTATAAGTATGAACAATACCATTTTCTATTTCCATACAATAACGTGGAAAATATTAGAAATTTCCACATTAAAAAAACTTTCCTGATCTCATCAGACACTCCCCATAATACATCTAATCAAAATTATATCATGATAGAAATTTACCTAAATATTCCATTTTTTAATATTTTTCCAACCACTTTAAATATTTTAATTTTCTTATACAACTTTTTATGGGGAAAGAAAGAGTAAAAAAGCTCCATCTCAACCATCCGAGCATATAAGAAAATTTACTCATAACTCCTAAACTCATGAGAAACCAATTACATTTTCAAACTTGGTTTCAATCATGAATAAAATATATCAATTTTACAATCATGATACATACTAATTTTTTTAGATATAAAAACAAGTAAGATTTGTTTCACTGGTGTAAACCGAGTCCTCCATATTTTTCTTTAATCCAAAATATTTCATTTTTTATTTAGTATTCCTAACCAATTACCACCACTAGTGAGATTCACCATCAAAATAATAAGTGAAACCATTTAAAATTTTCAGTCTTGAATAACCAAAAAATTTGAATGTATTCTTTGAAGTATTGATCAATCCTTTAAATAACACCGGGGTTGAGGATCTACCAAATGATCAAGGGTGTTGTTCATGAAATGTTTTACCATAGAAATATTACCTTAAGAAGATTTATGTAACTCTCAGGCATGAGTACCACTATTAATAGCCTTCGTTAACTAAGTTACCACAACCATTAACTAATCTATTATAATTCTAACCATTCCAGGTTGCCGATTCATAAGGATTTTATTCTCTTATTTCCCTCATAATTCATTCACCCCATTTCCTTTATGAAAACCAATTCTAAATATATATAAATTATTTGAATAAATATATAAATCCTTAAAATCTATCTCATGATAATATAACTATAAATTATAATATCTTAAAAGTTTCTTTTAATATAATCCTAACCTCTAAATTTATCAAAACATTTTCTCTAATATAAAATATAAAAACCCATACATAACCAACACATAAGTATGAGTTTAATATAATTTTTTTGAACATTATTATATTTACATTATCTATTATGTTTAGTGATTTATATAATTAGGAAAAACCATACATTTACATAAGAAACATTTTCACAAAATGAGATTTTTTCCATAAAAATATGTTTATATATTGACACTTTTAATTTCATCATTGAAACCCTTGCTTATTTCAAAAAAACCCTTCATTACTATAAATTTTACCCTGTTATAGTTCCATTGAATCCTTAATCCTTGTGAAAAACATTTTCAAACATAGGATGAGAAAAAAATATTATTAAGGGATATAAAAAGAATTTAATCCTTTTATTCCATGAAAAAAACAAAAAAACCCCTATAGAAGTTTCTATTTTCATGTAATAAAATTTGAACTAAATATAATCACTTATATAAAAATAAATCAACTTTATTTCAGAATGTTTTTAATAAAACATATCATAAGAAATCATAAAATATAAATCACAATCATGAGGGTTTATTTTAAAAAACCCTAACATTTTTCCTTTAAAACACACATGTTATCTAAAATGGTCATAAAATTTCTTTAAGTAATTTTATTACTTTATGAAATCAATATATTATCATAAAAAAACATTTTTAAATAATATAATAAATATATAGGTACCTTGTGACATTATATTCATATAACTATTTTGATCACTCTTATAATCACCTTTACAATGGAATAATCTATTTGGTTAATTCCAAATTCTTCATAGGAATAACTTATAAATAGTTGAATCTATTTTATTCAAATGAGTAACTTATAAATATTTAAATCTATATAATTCATAGGATTAAATTTTAAATATATTACTCTAACCAATTCATATGGGAATCTTATAACCAGATAATTTTTTCCCACATTACCCAATTCATTAAAGAGATATAACAGGACCACCCATAATCATAAAAAATATAAAAGAACCATAAATTGAATAAAAACAAAAAAAATTATTTATTTTCAATAATAAAACTCATAATAATTGGTATTTGAGAACATAAGACAATGATCTTTATGAAATCTCATATGTTTAAGAAGAAATATCTTTTTCTCATAGAAGAATGAGAATAAGAACTTCCTTAAAAACAATAAAAACTTATAGAATAATATTGATAATTAATTATGGATATTACAATTTCAAAGGGCATTCATCTTGTTAATGTTAAGAAACATTCTTTTAGAAATTTTTTAGAAAAATTAAAAAATAATTTGTACAAAAAACATTCAAATGATTACTTTTTAAAACATTATAAGGAAATTCAAAATTAGTTGAAAATAAATTTTAAAAATATTTTAGGTATAAATAATAACATTATTGAAACATTTAAATGAATATGGATGTCAAAGATAAATATTTCAAAACATTTCAAATAATGTTTAAAAGAAAAAACCCTGGGAAAATTAGTAACTTATGAATTAAAATGAAATGAAATGAGAAAAATTGAAATGGATTTTTAAAAAACATGAATTTAAATAAATAAATGATAATATACATCTATATGGTATTTTATACAGAAAAAAATAAAAATTTTCTGAAAATATAATAAGTCTTAGAGAAAGGAAATTTCGATGAGAAATCTATTACCTAGAGTCCTAACTCCCTAGATACATATTTTAATTTCCTGAAGAATAATTTTTTTATTGATGATTAATATCTTCAAAACCTTTTTTATAATTATTCTATTGTAGTCATTCTTTTAATTTCATTTTTATTATGTTTTATTTTTTTTAATAAATTTGTTAAGTTCACATCATACATTTTGGGGTCGTTCAATCCAAAAGAACTTTGGGGTGTTTACCGTGGTCAAATGGGTCTCTGTTCTATGATATAAAGAAAAAAAACTTGTTATAACTATGAATTTTATATAATAAATATAATTTTATAATCATTAATTTAAGGAAATGATAAAAAATGAGATACATAATTCATGGAGGCGGTAGCCCACACATATGCGTGAGTGACCATTTAGTTTTTATAAACAATGAAAAAAATAAAAGAAATAAAGGTTTATATAAATACCCAAGTCAATTAAACATATTCTTGAATATAAATATCCATTAATAAAACAAAATTATCATAGAGGCCTAGTTTATTTGGAAATCTAGGTTTATATTACATCAAAAGGAACTTAAAACATGGAATCCTTATTTTATTCTCCCTAGTGAGCTCCTAAAATCCATTTGTGATTCTAAAATTTCATGGTATAACCTAAGGAATAATAAATAAAGGGTTTATTTGGAAATCACAGTAATGGAATAAATATGATAAGGAAGCATAATGTTCAAAAAAAGGTAGAAAATTATATCATAAAAAATAAGGTACATGAGTAATCAAGTGGAAGAATAACATAAATATAATGATATAATAAGGTTATGTAAACATAGTAAATGTGGGAATTAAATATAACATGAAATAAAAATGATTCAAGGCTAACTATTTAGATAATATCACATGGTGGATAAAGTACTAAATTGTATTTGTTGGAACCATGGATATTCTTTGCATGATTTGGAGTATTGTTTCTATTTGTTGTCAATCCTCAGGGGAAGATCAGAATGTGTGCCAGTAAAGTGATCATACTGTTCAAGAAGAAAATAGTATTGAAGGTAGCAATTTTTCCCAGTGTATAACAAATTTTTGGGCCTTAAAATTGGAAAATGAAGACATGGATTGTTGGTAAAAGTACGTACACACATAGAGGAAGTGGTGCACGAAAAAGGAGGGCTGTGTGTGAAATATTTGAGTTGTGCATGAAAAACAGCATGGTACGTGAAATTGTGGAGCAAGGTTTTTCTCACAAATAGTGTTTTGGAATCAGAACATTGAATAATGTAAAAGGCAGGGGTTGCGTGAAATATCTGGAGATGTGCACGAAGAACAATACCTGCGCGAAATATTACACACCAGATGAGAGGTTTTTTGCGCCATAGGGGGTTTTGCGCATGGGGGTCCGAGAAAACTATAAATAAGAGGTGAACCCCTCATTTCGTATGGTTGAAGACTTAGATAAGATCTGAGGTCTGATGCGTGTAAAAGGTTTGCGTAAAGAGGTTTTCATGAAAAATTATGAGCTGTGCAAAAAATTCTAGGTTGCGCAAAAAATTATGCACTGTGTGAGATATTCCGGTTTGCGCGAAATCTCTGACTTGCGCGAAAAACTCTGGGCTGCGGAAAAAGATAGATCTGCGTGTAAAAATTGAGGCGGCATGTAAAAGATTCAGTTGCGTGAAAAGGGTTTTGTTGCGTGAAATATTTTTCCATTCGAAAAGGAAACATTGTGCACAAAGGGTTTGTGTTGTGCACAATTGTCAGTGAAACTTTTTTGCACGTTCTGGTTATCCAGTTCAGTGTTTCAGTGCATATAAGTGCATCATTACCAGACTTTTACGCAAGTAGAGTCTCGTTCTTGGCAGATACAAACACTTCAATGCAAATCTATTGAAGAGACCTTCATGTCTATAAACTGAATGAGACTTCACCAAAGGTAGTGAGCTAAGGGGAGTCAATGGGAGTGACACGAGGGACACAATGGGCTATCCATGAATAGTTGTAAAGGAAGTGATCCTGGGACAGAGTGACTGTTCCCAAACCATTTTAATCCACAACTAGTAAACAATAGTGGAATTTGGTATGACTAACAACTTGTCGGCGTATGCTCCTTGGACGTAGCCCTTAGCGGTGAACCAAGTAAAAAGTGATGTGTCATATATTTTCATGTGAATGTTTAATTGATTCTCATATCCATCATACAAGTTAAACTAGTTCGTACCAATTTGGGAACAAGATCCATCAGGTTAAAAGAAAAAGTTGACACCCTGATTCACCCCTCCCCTCTCAGGGTGTCCAAGGGTCCTTCAGTATTAGGTTTACTATTTAATCCCAAACATGAAACCTCATGAGAATAATGATTTTACCAATTAACCAGAGTGTTATCTAGGAACACCCATCACAACAAGTTCATAATATATGTGTTCCACTTAAAGGAATAAATCAAAAGGCATAACATAATAATTACCCATGTAAAGTAAATGGATTTTGTAATCTTACTTCATATCATAGAAAAATAAAATTTCATAATGAATGCATTTGGGAAATTATCATAAAGAATATATTGACCCATAAATTTAAGGAACAATGAAATAGGTATATTTTTGATAGATACATACACATAATTTATAATTATTCCATTATATTAAATAGTAAGATAAAGTGAGTTAGAGATATAAAGTTCATAACCTGAAAGAAGGATCCCTTAGCTTGATCCTGATTTATCACATGCATTTTTTTATCTTCTTAAATAATAATATTATGTTAATTATTTTATTTATTAATAAAAATTTTCAAGTTTATAATTTCTGTTATTTTAATTTTACCATGAAATATTCAATTACTTAACCAATTAATTTTACATCATAAGTTTTAATGATAAATGGATCATATGTCCAAAATCATTTTAGTAATATAACTAAGGTCAAGGAGATTACTAATTAATCATTTCTAGAATTTTAATCATGAAATAATTATATTTTTTATAAATAAATTATAATTTTTTAACCAACCCTAAAATATGATTATTGAAAACGAACTATAGTACAATCATGAAAACGGTAGGGCATATGTTCACATGAGTAATGTTTCCATTTTTTGAAGATAACGATGGAAGGAAGCTAAGTGTTATATTATCATTATATTATTATAATTATATCATAAATATAATATTATTTATTTAAATACCCTTACAAATATCATCCATGTTATGTAGTAATAAAAATGATTCATATCTCTTTATGAGGGGGGAGTCCGCCAAACACACAATCGATGTTATCATTTTAAATAGATTTTAAGGTAAGAAATTATATGATATGTTAGTTTTTAATTATTTTTAATATGTAATTATTATAATATATAAATATTAAATTCATACTTACTACCTTCCATGTAAATTTTAAGTGAAAAACAATTGTCATTACTTTGCGAGGCCATAGCCCACCATACACACAGACGACATTATTGTACTCTCTACGGAATGGAAATTAAGAATATATATGTGATATTAAAGTTAAATAGGTAAACTAATATCATAAATATAATATTTAAAAATTAAATAAATAATTATATCCATTCATGAGAAGCTATGATGAAAACAAATACGTTGGTTCGTGAGGTGGTGGTCCACTATACACATGACCAACAGTTTCATTTCCGATTTTAGTGAGGATGATATGGTCGTAGTTCATGAACTTAACGTAAAGATATATAATTATATTTAAGATAATGACTTTGTACTATTATTATGTTTTAATAATACTTTTAGCATGTGGAGGAAGAAATAAAATAAAATGTTCGGTTATTGGCGTTACCTCTTTTTCAAACATCCTTTTTTGGTTTTCACCAAAATACTTACCAGGTTGGATTTATAACAAAAAAATGGATTATTGGATGAGGTTATAGAACATTTTTAGTGATTTCGTAGGGTATTTCCCAAAATAATTTGTTTTGGAAGTGTATAAATGAGAGGAGAGTGATGACCTTTTATAATTGGGGGAGAATAAACACTAGGAATTCTTGAAAAGAAATAATTATACCCACGTTTTAATCATCCAAAATGGTTCAAAATGAACCACTTTAGAAAATTATAAGATATATGGTAAAAATATGACCATCCAATAAAAAATATACACGTTTTGGGTTATTTTTACCCCTTATCATTTTTACTTTAACTGGCCAGTAAAACCGTTTTTACCTAAACCACGATAAATGTTTTTTCTCTGTTTTCACTATTAATTATGATATAAAATTTTGTTTACCTTATTAGATAACAAAAATTATTTTTATTATAAATATTTATTTTATTCTAAATTCAACTCATATAAGTATCATAATTTAATTTAAAATTAAAACTGCATAAGTGTTCAAAAATGATTTCCTAGAAGAATAAATTTCAAAAGTAAATAAAATTTTTATATAAATATTAATTTCTTAAATTTATTCAAATTAACTAATTTGGAATAATTAGTAAAAAATTTAACTAATGTTTCTTTTAAAACGATAGTAAAATAAAATGGGGCATGTTAAATCATTAAACTAAAATCCAGTACTTGATAAAAAGCAGTAATTTTTAATATTCATCAAAAAATGAAACTTTTAAGAAAAAATCACAAAAAATTTCCCTAGGATAAATTTTATATGAGGATATAAAAAATTAAATTTATTTTAATAAAATATATTTTTTAAAAGTGGTAAATATTTTTAAATTATGTATGCAAAGTGTGACTAATCCACATTTCAGATTTGTTTTTCCAGAAAATACTTCGTTATCTTTCAAATGAATCTTATTTTATTTATAATAAATATATAATTATTTAATTTATATTATAGATTTGTATACCATATAATGTTTCATAATTTAGTTATTTCCATTAATATCATCTAGCTTTACTTATATGTTATAATGACCATGTTTAAATATCTATAATTTAATAGAGTATCATGTTTTGTTTAAACTTGGTGTTGTGTGCATAATAAGATTTAAAAGTGATAAAATTTATTTAAAAATAAATATATATTAAAGTCTAGGTGTGTTAAATTCTTCCCCCATTAAATAATTTCCTCCTCAAAATTTCATATTACATATAAGTTGAAAAAAGTGAGGGTATTTTTGATTCATCACCTATTCTAGTTCCCAAGATTCTTCCACAAACTTGTGGTTTTTCTATAGAACGTGGACCAGTTTAGTTATCTTATTTTATAAAATTTTGTCTATACTCTCCATGATCTTCATTATATGCTACTCATATGAAATTAATTTCTCCAATGGTATAACCTCTTGACTAATTACATGCGTAGGATCTGGTATATACTTCTCAAGAGGGATACAAAGAACACATCATGTATGTGAGATAGGTTAGGTGATAGTTCTTGTTAGTAGGACACTACTACGATGGGATCAAGGATATCAAAGGGGATGATGTATCTAAGAATAATCATTCCATTCCTCTTGAAACTTATGACTTTATTCTATGGAGAAATACATAGGAACTCCTTATCTCTGACCTCAAACTTCATGTCTTATCATTGATTGTCTATATAAGTATTCTACTGATTTTTAATGGATTTTATATTATGATGAATGGTTTTTACCTTATCTATCAACTCTTGGGAAATATCAAGTCCCATCATCTTCCACTCTCCAACTTCATCCCATCATGATGGAGTCTGACATCACTTCCTATACAGATCCTAAAAATGTGCCATTTGAATGATAAAATGGATATTTTTATTATATGAGAATTTTACTAGGAGAAGATGTTGATGAAAACATATTTGGAAATATATTAAATAAGATCTCGACATATAATCTATAGTTTGGATGGTTCTCTCTAACTGACAATCTATATGAGGGTGATAATTAGTGCTAAAATTGAGTTTTGTATCCATCATTTACTAAAGGCTTCTCTAGAATTTTGAGGTAATCCTTAGGTCTCGAACAAATAAAATAGAGTGGAAATCCATATAGATTTACCACCTACCATTTGTATATATTAGTTATTTAGTCAATATGGAAATATTTATTTATTGAAATGAAATGTACCGTCTTTGTAAGGTGATCAACTACCACCTAGATGGAATTATTTACTTTAGGTGTCTTTGGGAGTGATTTTATAAAATACATGGTTATGTTTTCCCATTTCCATAATGGTATAGGATACAATTTCATCACACCCTTAAAATTAAAAAAATTTAATCATGACTTGTTGGAATACTAAGCAACGAGATAAAAAATCCACATTCTCCATCTTTATGTTATCCCACTAGAAGTTTTGATTTAGATCTCTATACATATTAATAAATCCTTTATGAATATAGAAGGATGAGTTATAAACAAAATCTAAAATCTCCCTCTCTGTCTTTGATTTTTATGGGACACATATCAGAGTTCCAAACCTTATAACTCTATCTTCAGCAAAGTTGAATTCCAGAATATTCGCTACATTTTTCTATAACTCTTAAATATTTTTTTGGGCCTCCTTGAACTTCTCAAGAATGTATGGTCAAGCTGTTATTTGATAAAGGTATAATGAATATCCATTTACTATTACCATATCCATCCTTTAAAAATATAATAAGATTAGATGCTTCAAAATTCTCATCATTGATAAAATTGATGGATCCATTATACTTAACGCATCTACAACCTTGTTTGATTTCCCAATATAGCAATGGATTGAGATGTCATTGTACTTGATTAGCTCTAACCATCTATGTTTGAGTGTGTTAAGATCCTTTTATGTGAATATGTATATTTAAGAATATTGCGATCTATATATATTGTACACTTCTCCCCTTAGAGATAATGTCACTAGATATTCAACAAAAAGATCACTGCAACCAACTCCAAGTTATGCGACAGATAGCTCCTCTCATGAAAATTCAACTACCTTGAGGAATATGATATCAATTTTAAAATTTTTCATTAGTAAAACTACCAAACCCTTCATTGAATCATCAATATAAACAAAAAAATTCCCTTCTTGAGGGTAGTGTAAGTACTAGTGTAGTGATAAGCCTATTTTAAACTCTTAAAGATCTTTTCACATTCACTAGTCCATAAAAATTTGACTCCCTTTCACATTAACTTGGTTAGTAATGATTTTTTGTCAAAAATAATCAGTAATACATAGCTAATCCATGGAAACTATAGTTCTCCATTATAGATTCTGGTCTGGTTCAGTCCTTGATTTCCTTTTCCTTAAAAGGGTAAAAAATAATACTTTTTTAGTGATAATATGCCCCACGAATGACACGTCCTTCATACATAACTCACGTTTACTATACTTTTCATATATATTCTCCTTTCTCAAATACCTTAGAATAATATTTAAATTATCCTCATTCTCTTCTTTAATTTTGGAGTAAATCAGAAAATCATCTATAAATAATACCAAAAATTTGTAATGGAAATATCTAATGACTCTATTCATTAAGTCCATAAATAATTCTAGAACATTATTAGATTTTAAAGGCTTTACTATGAACTTATTGTGTTCATACCTTATTCATAAGGTAGTTTTGGTTATATATTCCTTATTCACCCTTAGTTGGTTATATCTTGAACAAAGGTCCTCCTTAGAGAAATAAGAAACCCTGTGTAGTTGATCAAATAGGTCATCTATCCATGGCAGGGGAAAAGTTTTCATTATAGTTATTTTTTTTGAGTTTATGATAATAAATACAGAGGCGCAATGACCTGTTCTTCTCATTAATGAAGAGGAATGATACATCCCATAGTGAAGAACTCAAGAATATAAAATCTTTTTTAATATTATCATGTAACTACTTATTCAGTTATTCCAACTCAATGATATTCATTCTGTAAGGATTCTTAGATATATGTAGAGATCCAAGTATAATTTCGACTAAGAACTCAACCTATCACTTAGGAGGAAGTCCGAAAAATCCTTATGGAATACATTATCATTGCCCCCCACATTGGGATTTGTCTCAATAATTTGAGATAGATATTATTGATCACAAGGAAATAATATCCATGATTTAGAAAAATATTCCAGGGGGATTTATCATACTTTTTACAATTGTATAGAATCAGAGGTTGAATTGGGGCGTGAATAGTGATCTATCTCTCTTGATAGTTGATGTTGGATTTATATAAGGCTATCCAATACATTCCCAAAATGGAATCAAAATAAACTAAAGTAATTATGATGATATTTTATGGAAGATGAAGTAAAAAAACATAGCTCCAAGATGAGTTAAATACTTGGGATGAAACCATAACTCTACTTTTTGTTCTTATAAATAGATCAACCCCTATCTTTTGAGGGGATTCATTAATATTTATACTAAAATTTCAAAATATGAAGGAATTTTTAGAACCATAATCAAATATTATGTTCATTATTCTTGAATGAATAACCTGTATAAGTGTTACAACATTTCTTTCATCATCCACCTCAGCCTTAGTGAAAATAGACACCACTCTTTAATGACTTGGAGGTTTTTGTTGATGATTTTCTCCAATAAACCTTGGTTTAGGGAATTGTCTTTCATATTGACCATGCACCTTATAGTTAAAACATTCTATGGTAAGAATAGTGTTGATATAAACCATCATTTTTTATTCCTCATTAGTGGAATTATTTATTTCCGCATGAAACTAATTACCCCTATTACCTTATTTTCCACACTTGATGTATCTTCTAGTTACCCTTAGGTAGTTTCTAGGATACAGACCCCACACTTTTTAAAAGTGGGATGTTGGGATTTATTTCTTCCTTGGTATTTATCTATTGATGGTCCCTAAGGAAACAATATTTAACATTTTTTTTCTTCAGTCCTATGAGAACACTGAGATTCACAGATATCTATCTCAACTTTGAGGGAACATTGGAAAATTTATTCAAAACTATCAAACTCATTAGTGGCCAAATAGTTTCCTAGAATTTACTTTAACCCACTAAAAAATAGTCTGCCTTACATTCAGTGCCAATAACAAATATAGAGTCATACCATGCTAGCCTTGTTACGTTTTACTCATGTTTTCCAATATACTCTTATTCTGATTAATTTAGACCAAATAACTTGATCTCCATTTTAATATGGAGAGTTTAGGGAAAATATTTATTGAAAAATAGTTTCTTAAAGACTTCCCATTCCATGAAACCATATTTTATTCAGAGATTGTGTTGATGATTAGTGTCCACTACTGATCAGCTTATCCCTAAATGTGATAGATAGACAACAAAAAATTATCTTTATTTGTGTATTAGAGGATAGAGAATATCTTTTAAATGGAGTTAATACATTTTTACTGATGAGGGTATCAGAAGATCTACTCAAGTTATGGGGGCCTTGGTCACACAAAAGGTGTTATTCCAACTTGATCATTCATAGGAGGAGTAGGGAATTACGCCTAATTCATTTTATTATTATTAACCAGATATAGTTGATGAAATACTACCATGATGTTCTCATATACTTATCCCATAAGGTTATACCTGTTATCAGGGAAATCATCAAATTTCCTATCATGTTTTTGGTTTTCACGATGTCTTTCGTTCCCCACCATTAACTATAATAATAACAAAATGAGAATATTCTAACTTATAAATACACCCAAGTTAAACTTATAAAATTGAGAGGAATAACTTATAAATTATAATCACATCCTAACATAGGGTTATCTAGCTTTCAACCAAGTTTATACATATTAATTTACCTATTAGGATTTTTAACCTAATAATATGTTGAATTCCGTCGTAATGGTTCATACAGAGTTTGTGAATTTCCAAAAAAATATTCCTAGGGAGTGTGAAACTAGGTGTGCAGAACGAACTATTTTTGTGCATTAGTTAATGATCAAGTCCAAATCAATGCACCATTTTTGGGGTTATTACCTCTAGGTTTCTCTATTCCACAGCCACATCCACTTGTAGTATATTGATAGGGATTTATTTTCATGGAAACCACTTTCTCTATACTTCACTAAGTTTCTATGACATTTCTTTATAATTAGTTTTATTATTTGAATTATCTATATGGATATCACTAAAGGTTTCTAATCCTTTTTCCAAAGGTTGAATAAACATTTCCTATAATACCAACTATAGTGACCTAATACTTTTACACATATTATTTCATGATTCTAGAACATAAATATCCATTAATATAACACAAGTATCATAAAGGCCTAGTGTATTTGAAAAACATGGTTATATTACATGAAAAGGAACTTAAAAAATGGTATCCTTATTTTATTATCTACAGTGAGAACCTAAAAATGCATTATATAACCTGGGGTATACCTAAAGAAACGGGTGATCTAAAAATAATAGAAAGGGAATAAATATGAAAAGGAAACCTAACATGTGAGTGAGTGTTATAACATGATATCATAAAAGAGAATGTATATGAGTAGTCAAGTAGAAGCATAACATAAATAGCTTGTCTCATAATATCATGGAATCCTAAGAAATGTGGAAATGATATATAACATGACATAAAAATAAGTTAAGGATAATTGACCCGAAAATATCACTTCGAGGAAAAATCCCCATAATGGATTAGGTTTACTCCATAATACCATACATGATGCCTCATGAGACTAAAGATTTACCAAATGCATTATAGCACTATCCGGGTGCACCCATAAAAACATATTGATGTCCATTTTCTCTACATAAATGAATCAATCATAAGGTATAACATAAGAATTACCCATTGAAATAAAATGAGTTTCATAATATTGATTCATATAAAGAACAATGGAAATTTCATAATGAGTGAATTTAGGAAATGACAATAAGGTGTGTATTACTCTGTCAAAATAAGTGAGAATAAAATAGGTATATATGTGATATAAATATATACATAATTTAGAACTATTCTATAACATTAAAGAGATATATAAAGTGAGTTAGGGAGAGAAATTTCATAACATAAAGTGTTGGTCAAAGTAGATTACGCAAGAGGGGAGGGGTGAATTGAGTAAGTATAATTTTTTTTGTAAAAAACATTTCTAAAAAAGGTATCCCTAAGGATTAAATACAGCCCAGTTAATCAAGGTTATACTGTTATAAGAGTTTTACTATTTAAGTAACTTATTAGAAGATTGATTAATTCTGAATAATTTTAATTTGTGTTATTAATATTACTTTTGATGTTATTCTACTAAGACAAGCTAGTTATAAATTCTTTCCAAGACTAACTATCAAAGTGAAATTAGTGATTTTAGAATTGTACAGTAAAGAAATAAAAATAGATAAAACTAAGTTAAGCAACACATCAGAAATGAAACAAGTGGTTTAGTCTCAAGCTGAGAGCTAATCCACTCCACTTGGTGATCACTCACCACCAAGTAGTTTATATAAATAAACTTTGATCCACACCCTAGATCGGGGTTAACAATAATACACATATTGTCTAGGACACACATGGACCTCTTACACAGTTCATCGTGGGTACAAACTACCAGGCCACACATGGAACTCTTCCACACTTATCAGGGGGTATACAAAAGAGTAAAAGAATTTTTTAGTAAGGATATATTGTATCCTTTAGTTTAATGTGGGAGACAGAGTGTGTTTCTAAACAGGTACACACTCTACTTGAAAGTTAATAAACAGATACATAATAAAGCAGAAATATGTAGATGGGTTTAGAAGTACTCTGAGTGTTAGTCTTTATAGCTTTGGGCTTCTGAGATGAAGTAGATGTAGAATTCGAGTCCTCGTCTATAAAACAGAGTGTTTCAATTCAGCTTGTGTTCTTTGTGAGGTTCTATAGAGATAAGATGTTCCTTAAGCTTCAAATATGATTTGTGTGTTCTTCAGTAGAGTCGGTTTTCATGCATTTGAAAATATTTCCTTTACAAATTTTCTCAGTGTTATTTGTTGTCATGCTCACAACCTTGTTCTTTTGTTTAGTATCATGCTACTTGATTCTTGGTCACCCTATGATTTTATCACTGAAATTTATGTGTTGGTGCCAACAAGTTGTTTGGATACCGCACCTCGTACCTCGTAATGTCAGATGATATGCTTATAAAGAAACATTAATTATGTCAGTGCATTGAAAATCTTCAAATATGACCATTAGAGATTAAATTTACAAATGAAAAAATAGTTTAAGAAACGGTGTCACTGTAAGACATGGAAATGGTTTCTCTTTCACACGGTGTCCAGATTGATCATGGTGTCTCATGGTCATGGTGTCTCATGGTCGCGGTGTCTTGTTCACAGTGTCTTTTGGTCACGGTGTCTCGTGGTCACAGTGAATTGTGGTCATGGTGTCTCGTGGTTACAGTGTCTTGTTCATGGTGTCTTGTGGTCACGGTGTCTCATGGTCATGGTGTCTTGTTCACAGTGTCTTGTGGTCATGGTGTCTCATTGTCACAGTGTCTTGTTCATGGTGTCTTCTTTACAGTGTCTGATTCAGGGTGTCTGATTATTCACACTGTCTTGCTTCACGATGTCTGTTTCATGGTGTATTATTCACAGTTTTAGAAAGACATAACAAGTAGGAGACTTACAGTTTCTCAGACTTTTCAATGTAACTATATTCAGACTTAAGTAATAATGATAATAGAACAAATCAGACTTAAACATTTTTCAAATAAGGTATTATGAGAGTATGTCAAAGATAGTATAATGCAATTAAACTAAATGTAGAGAAATTAAGATCTTGAATGTCTCTTCTTAATGAATGATACTACTTAAACAAAAATACACATGAATACACATTATTTGATATAATTTACAGAAGTTAACTAGGTTGAATAGGATTTGTGATCATTAAAAAATGATTAATACATGAGGAGTCCAACAATCTCCCCCTTTTTGATGATCACAAATCATGTAAAGTCAAAGTGTATATTGGATTCAACTATAGAGATAAATTGATAGAATATAGAAATTTCTCCCCCTATTGGGATTATCAAAAAGATGGAATAAGAGAAGTCAAAAGTTCACATTCCATTAACATAAAATGTGGTTCAGTACAAACAAAAGAGAAATATAAAAGCAATATTATTTCTACCAAAAAGGAGAAATCACTGTTCTTCTTCAGGGGCTTGACTTCTCTTTGCCTTTAGCAGCAGTGGCAGAAGAGTAAGCCATAAGAGCATAGGTTGAGGTAGAATAAGGGATTGAGGTGGTCGATAAAGAGGGTAAAGGAAAGCCTTGAAAGACTGATGGTGCCAAAGTAGGAGTAGTAGAAGATCTAGGCAGTTGTTGATAGAGAATCAAATGCCTGATCTGACTTAGTGCTTGGATGACAGACAAAGTATTGAAGGCTAGGGAAGAAGTGAAGGTAGGCATCCTATGAATTAGATATGTAGCCGCTAGAGAAATACTGGCTTTACTCTGGACATGAAGATATGGCCTCAGGAGTTTGATGAAATCTGTAATGATCTATCCACCATACTACATGAATTTCTCAAAACCATCCTTTTTCTCTATAAATTTTCCAACAATCGAGTAATCACTGTGAGCTTCTGGACCTGGGTCTTGAAATCTTGAGTCACAGGAGGAATCCACATATTTTATACAAGATATTTGAAATTATTTGTTATATTAGTCTTGGAGAAGATTCTGTTGAATTAGAAATCCACTTTCTTGGAAATCTCTTCCTGAGCATCATTATAAATTTTTGAGTGCATTTGAACTAGGTCAAGAACTCTATCACTGTTATTGACAACTTTAGATAGAGAATCCATATTGAAACCACTGAGTAAATTTTGAATCTCTCCTTTGACTACAGTTCTGAGTAGATCACTGTCTAAGGAGGGTTTAGAAGATTTACCAAATTCCCTAGAGGCATTGACAGCTGTGGTCAATGATTTGATTTGATTTGATTTAGCAGCTTTTTAGACACCCAGTATACACATCAGTGAGTTTATTAATATTGACAACAAGGTCTCTCATTTCTTTCACAATTTTTTTGTTCCTTTCAGCAATCATTTCATCTAAGGAAACTAGAAAAGGTTGAATCTAAGACACAACAACTTGTGGGGTTTGAGGAACAATAGGTTCTATAGGTGGAGCAACAAGCTCTGATCACGAATGTAGATCTCTCTACATGTCTTCAACTATACTTCTTAGAGTATTCACTTCATTACTGAGTAGCTTATTTTCAACTCTTACTTCTTGAATCTCAGAAAGAATTTTACGCTGTATTTTCCAAATAACTTTCTCTAATTATAGTGAGGAATCTACCTCACTTAAATTGGACATATGAAGAGGTTGGGTATTCATGAGTTTCTCAACTCCATACAAGAGGGTGGAACCAAATTACTTCAGATCATCCTTAATCACAAAAGATGTTTGTTCAGATACTAGTTCAGGAATAGGGACTGGTACAGGTTTAGGTTTCTTCTCAGGTGCAATATTGGAGACTGATTTCAACTGGAGTATAGAGGAAAGATCAAGGCCGGTTGTTGAAACCTACTGGGGTCATCCACATCATAAAAACTATGGAACTTATACTGAGTGTCTACAGGACTTGGCTCAGTTAGAGTTAAAGATTCCACAGACTCTATATTTGGGTTTTTATCAAGCTCAGCAGGTGCCTCCTTTTCAGGACTGAGAGGATTAGGATCTCAGTCTAATTCCACAGACTCATCTCTAAGTTCCTTACTCATTTCCTGTCTAGCTTGTTGAAAAGATATCTCCATTCATTCTTCATCCGAAGGGATGATTTTAGGAATATATTGTTCCATTGGGAGTTCCTCAAGATTGGTTTCTTTCATAATAGGTAGCTCTTCCAATATGGGTACTTCAATGACATGCGTTTCAGATTCATTGGCAACTTATTCTATTCTATCCTTGGGTTGAGTTTCCAGATTAACAGCTTCATTAGGAGCAGTGAATTCCTCTTCAATAACTTCATGAGGAACAATAGTCATGTATTCCTAAACAAAAATAGCTCCCCTAGGTGGCACTTCTGCCTCTTCTTCCTCTTATTTCTCATCTGGTTCCAAACCAAGATCAAAAATATTTTTGGTCTTGAGGGATAATCCACATAATTGAAATTATCATAAATTCTATCATTGTCTTCCACCCATTCCTTTTTCCTAGGATTCTAATTTATCTCCATTCTTTTGATAGTGGATTTTGAGAGGCAGAATTCACATTCCTTAATCAATTCCTCATTAGTTCCAACCATACCTTTGGTAAGAAGAATGGATGAGATTAGCTGAGAGTAAAATAGGGAAGTTGACTTGGATGTGACTTTGATCATATCACACATATGGTGTATGATATACTTTCATAGGTTGATCTTATGCCCATTTTTCTTAAGGTGGATTAGAAACACATCCTAATATTTCAAAATAGAAAAATCACCTTTTCTGGGACTCACCAAATTCTGTATAAAATTGAACAGAAGTCTTGATTCTCCATCTAGTTCAGCAGTATTGGTTCTCCTATGGGTTCCATTTCTAGTTAAGGCTTTCAAAGAATCTTCCAAATCAAAGAATTTGGTTGAAGGTGGAGGTCCTCTTTGATAATCCTCATAGATTCCTTCATGAGGTATCCTAAGGAATGCAACCCATAACCTTGAAGAGAATGAGTATCTCTGGCCATTGACCCAGATTATTACAATATAACTATCACTATAATCAAAAGAAAACTATACGTACTAGTAAAACTGAGCCACTAACCTAGGGTAGATGGGTCTATCTTCCTTCAAGAACAACTCTAACCAACCTTGCTGTTATAACACTTTTAATACCAGAGACTTACTAGATAGAAGCCTTTGGGGAAAATCTATTTCTCAGGTACAACAACGCAATTTACCAGATTCGTATTTAAAGGTCCTTTGGTTGTTAGCTTAGGTTCAATATTCTTCTTCTTCGAGCTATACTTCTCAAGTGTCGACGATGAAGGACGTTTCATTCTCGGCATTCATTGAAGGTTCGAGAAACAAAGAAGGGTTTCAGGGATGAAGAAGGGTTTAAAATGAGTAGGTAGAAGAAACCCTGAGTGAAGAATCGAGTGATACTTTTTTTATTTTATCATTTAGGAATAATAAACATTGCAAACATAAAAATGCAGGAAAATAAGAAGGGGAAAAAATAATTACCGTGATACGGGTTTTTAAAGAAAAGAATTATAAAGAATTTTTATGGTGAGACCGTGTCTAGTCATTACGACGAGACAATAAATGCACGTTATGATGAGACAGTGAATGAACATCACGGTGAGACAATAAACAAGAACTTTATAGTGAGATAGTAAACTATCAAACAGTAATAGAAAAATACTAACTGTGAGACCATAAACATTAAACAGTAAGATATCAGATAGTAGGACATGAAATAGTGAAAAGTAAGATATCTATTTGAGATTTATCACGCCCAGTTCATGTATTATGTAGTCTATTATCTCATAATGTAATGGTTTGGTGAATATATCATCATGCTGATATTTAGTACCAATGAATTCCAAAGTGATATCACCTTATTGATAATGATCTCTGAATAATCGATGTCTTACATCAGTGTGCTTTATCCTAGAATGTGAAACCATATTTTTTGAGATGTTAATAGCACTTGTGTTGTCACAATTTATGGGTACATGTCTGAATTGATATCCATAATCTAGTAATGTGTGTTTTATCCACAAAATTTGTTCACAACAACTGCCAGCAGCCATGTATTCAGCTTCTGTAGTAGATAATGCAACAATTTTTTTTCTTATTACACCATGATACTAGTGACTTGCCTAAAAGGTCACATATTAAAGAGGTGATTTTCTATATAACATATAGCCACCAAAGTACGCATCATAATAACTAATTAACCCAAATTATTGTCCTTTAGGATAAAATAGTCCTAGATTAGGTGTATGATTGAGGTACTTGAAAATTCTCTTTATAACATTTAAATGAGATTCCTTAGGATTTTCTTGAAAACATGCACACATACAGACACTTAAAATAATTTCCAGACAACTAGTAGTTAGGTTGAGCAAACATTCAATCATTCCTCTATAAGTGGTTTGACCAACAGATTTTTAATCTTCATCAAGATCCAACTTAAAAGTGGTACACATGGGAGTGTCACTACTTTTAGTGCTATCTAATCCAAAAACTTTTAGAAGATCTATATTATATTTACTTTTAGTTAAAATAGTTCCATCATTATTTTGAAAGATTTGAAATCCAAGAAAGAATTTTAGTTCACCCGTTAAACAAATTTCAAATTTGTTTTGAACCATTTTAGAGAAATCAACACATAAATAATTCTTTAAACATCAAAAAATAATGTCATCTACATAGATTTGAACAACTAAAACATCATTAGAAATTTATTTTTAAAAAAGGGTAGGATTAGCTATTCCTTTTGTAAAACCTTTGGAAATATGAAAATTAATCAATATATCACACCAAGCTCTTGGAGCTTGCTTTAAACCATATAAAGCTATTAATAGTTTAGAAATATGATTTGGAAAATGAGGATTTTTAAGTACAGGGGGTTGTTCTAAAAAAACATCCTCATCTATATACCCATCTAAGAATGCACTCTTAACATCCATTTGATATAGTTTTAAATTCAGATGTGAAGCATAGACAAGCAGGATTTTGATGGCTTCAAGTCTAGCTACTGGTGAAAAGGTCTTCCCATAGCCAATTCCTTCTTATTGACTATAGCCTTGTGCAAATAACCTAGATTTACTTCTAACTATGTTACCATATTCATCTACCTTATTTCTAAACACCCATTTAGTGCCTATGGTGAATGTGTCCTTGAGCCTTTCAACAATTTTCCAAACTTTTTTTCTTTCAATCTGATTAAGTTCTTCTTGAATAGACATTACACAAAATTCATCATTGATAGAATGATTAATGTTTTTTGGTTCAAGTCGTGATAAGAAGACTTGATGTTCAGCCTGATTTCTAAGAGAAGCTCTAGTTTGGGTTCCATTGTCTAAGTCTCCTACAACAACATCTAAGGAACGATTCTTAAGGGTTCTAACAGTTCAAGAAAAAAAGGGACTAGTTATTTCTGGTTCATCAACAGATTCAGGTTCAATGTGACTTGATTATATGGAATTTCTAGAGTTGGATGTTTTCAAAGATTCTGTCATAGAAGAATTTGAGGATTTTGAATTGAAATTCAGATTTGATACATCATCCTCCAGATTCCCTAGAATGGTTTTAGGCTTATTTGGATCTGTTTCATAAAATTTGACATGAGAAGATTCTTCCACACATTTAGTTCTTCTATTGAACACTTTTTAGGCTTTACTAGACAAGTAATATCCTAAAAAGATACCTTCACCACTTTTGGATGAAAATTTGTCAAGATTGTCTTTGGAAATAAGAATATGGACTTTGAAACTAAAATCATTGAATTAGATAACCTTGGGTTTTCTATTGTTACATAATTCGTAAGGAGTTCTCTTAAGAATAGGTCTAATAAACACTCTATTGATTAATAAGCATGCTGTACTGACAGCTACAACCCAAAAATAAATAGGTAGGTCATATTAACTAAGAATTGTTCTAGCAATTTCTTATAGGGTTATATTTCTTCTCTTTATTACTCCATTCCACTGAGGTGTTCTATGGGAAGAAAAATTGTAACTATATACATTTTGTGAGAAAAAGGATTCAAACTCTTGATTTTTTAACTCATGACCATGATCACTTCTTAAGGATTCAAGTCGAAGTCCACTACAATTTTCTATAGACATGGAATATTTTGTAAAATAAGATCAAGCTTCACTTTTGTGAGCCATAAATAAGGTCCAAGTATATCTAGAAAATTCATCTATAAGAACATAAACATAGTGCTTCCAATTTAAACTACAAACTCCTGATGGTCCAAACAAATCGATGTGAACCAGTTCGAGAGGTTGAGAAGTTGACACTTATTTCTTTGGTTTGAAGAAAAATTTGTGTTGTTTTCCCTTATGACAGGGATTACACACTTTGGAATTTGGAAACTAAAGTTTGGGCAAGTCTTTAACTAGGATTTTTCTACTTAGATTTATAAGGGAGTGAACATTATAGTTTTCTAGTCCCCAATGCCAGATCCAAGATTCTTTATGAAATAAACTTAAGCATGAAGCATTTTCAGAAGCTAAAGAATCTAAATTAACAGAATGAAGATTCTAATTTATTAATGCGTAGAATACCAAATCATATTTAGAATTAAAGACATTACAAGCATAATTTTAAAATCTGACATGAAATACATCATCACATAATTGTGAGATACTAAGCAGATTATATTTTAAACCATCAACAAACAGTACATTATAAATTAAAACCGAGTTAGTGTTACTGATTTGGCCAAGGACAATAATCTTTCCCTTGGCATTGTCACCAAATGTGAGATGTCCTCCATATACTTTTATCAGGTTCTTGAAGCATGAGTAGTCTCATATCATGTGCCATGAACATCCATTGTCTAATTACCATATACTTTTATAGGATCTCTTTAAGAAGATTAAGCAAAAATAGATTTTTGTACCCATACTTGTTTGGGTCCAGTAATATTAGAAATAAGTGATTTAGGAACCCATATTTGCCTCATAGGTTTCCAATAAGCATTATGTAAAGTACTTGAAAAATAAACTATATTTGGTCCACAAAAACAGGAAACAATAGAATATATATCATGGATTGAATTAGTTGATTTGAGTCCAGAACTAGGAGTAAAACTGTATGTCCTAGATTTTGAAACAAAATTTGTTCTACCAAGGTTTCTTTTATTAGGTTGATAACAAATAACAGTGTTTTATTTAGGTATAATTTGTTTTCCTAGAATTTGGGTAAGGGTATTTTCCCCATTAGTGAACTTTTATAAGTCACACTTTAATTTCTCATTATAAATTTTTAGTTCATTGTTTTATTTGAGAAGTTGAGCATTTTCTCCTTTTTAGTTGTGAGTTCAGATTTAATAGTCATAGTAAGAGAATTTTGTTTCTTTAATGATTTATGTTTATCTTTTAGTTCATTTTTGGTTTCCTCAAGCATGTTATAGTATTCAAACATTTCTTCATTAGTCATTTTTTCAAAGTCACTTTCATCTTCAAAATAGTGTAAATTATGTATAGAAGAGTATAGTGTTACCTCAAATGCATTTGTCATAAAACACATATTGGATTGGTTAGCATGTTATTCATTTGATGTCTCTAGGTTACTTGAACTATCCTCAAAGCACTCAAGGCTGCTTTCATTACCTTTTTATACTTCATGTCCTTGTCCTCATATTTATTTTGGTACATGAGCTTTGGAATGTCAGATTTGATATGTCCTTTGCACTTACATTCATAATAGATAATTTCATCAGTATTGTCAATTCTTTTACAGTCCTTCCAATTTCCTTTTTGGTCATATTTTCCCTTGATGTTAGGATTTCTGAAAAAGTTCTTCTTTTTGTAAAATATTCAGAATCTTCTAGATAGTTGAGCCATCTCCTCATCACTATTAGTTGATGATTGTTCACTAGTGGAGATTTCTATAGATGCTTCCAATTTCCCCTTGTCTTTGTGCTTAGGGGTGGTGGTCTTGAATGCAACAGATTTCCTCTTTGGTTCATCCTCCTCTTCCTTGTTGACCTTTATCTCTTCTTCATACATCATCCGTTTCCCAATGAGTTCTTTTATAGGTAGCTTGCTGATGTTTCACAATTCTCTAATAGAGACAGAGGTTTCCCTCCATCTGTTAGGTAGACATCTAAGAATTCTCATTACCTGTTCATTGACATGGACTTCTCTTCCAAGAGAAATCATTGTGTTGAAAATCTCATTGAACCTAAGAAAAATTTCAGAAATAGGATCATCAGGTTGCATTTTAAAATTATCATATTTGATAGTATAAGTTTTAAGTCTCATTTCATTTACACTAGATGGTCCTTCATGTGAGAAAGTTAGGGTATCCCAAATTTCATGGGTAGTTTTACAAGATGAAATTCTATTAAAATCGTCATCTCCTAAGGAGTAGTATAAAGCATTCACAGCTTTGCAATTGTTATTGTAGGAAGTTTTGGTAGTTTCATCCCATGTGATTCTATCAGTAGCAGGAATTTTTTATTCATCTATAATGGATGACTAAATTTTAAAACTCATACTCTCTAAATGAATTTTCATTTTAATTTTTTATCTAGAATAATTGGTTCCATTAAAGAATAGTGGTCTGTTGGTTGCAACACCTTCCAATCTCTTATCCATAATAAAGTATTACTTTAAAAGAGATAGAAGTTTAGAATTAACAGAAATTTAAAAATCATTAAAGTAAAACAACAATCACAGTTGAATAAGATTACATAGAGTCCTGATAAATAAACCTTTGATACCAAATATTGGTTGGAGTAGATTACTAAAGAGGGGATGGGTGAATTGAGTAACTATAAAAATTTCAGTAAAAATTATTTCTAAAAAAGGTTTCCCCAAGGATTAAATACAACCCAGTTAATTAACGTTATACTGTTATAAGAGTTTTATTATTTAAGTAACTTCTTAGAAGATTGATTAATTCTCAGTAATCTTAATCTGTGTAATTAATATTACTTTTGAAGTTATTATACTAAGAAAATCCAGTTATAACTTCTTTCGATGAATAACTATGAAAGTTAAATTAGTTATTTTTGAATTGTACAGTAATGCAATAAAATAGAGAAAACCAATTTAAGAAGCACAATGGAAATGAAAAAGTGGTTCGGTCTAAAGATGAGACCTAATCCACTCCACTTGGTGATCAACTTACACTAAGAAGTTTATATAAATAAAATTTGATCCACACCCTGGATCTAGGTTAACAACAATACACAGACTATCCATGACACACATGGACCTCTTCTACAGTTCTTTGTGGGTACAAACTACCAGGCCACACAAAGACCTCTTCCACACTTATCAGTGGGTATACACCAGAGTAAAATAATTTTTGAGTAATTATATATTGTATCCTTCAGTTTAATGCCGGAGACAAAGTGTGTTTCTAAACAGGTACACACTCTTCTCGAAAGGTAATAAACAGATACACAACAGAGCAGAAATATGGAGATGGGTTTAGAAGTGCTCTAAGTGTTAGTATTTGCATATTTTGGATTCTGAGATGAAGAAGATGCAGAATTCGAGTCCTCTTCTGTAAAACAGAGTGTCACAATTCATATTTTTTTCTTCGTGAGGTTTGACAAAGTGAAGATTCTCTCTAAGCTTCAAATATTCTTCGTGTGTTCTTCAGTAGAGTCGGGTTGCATACATGTGACAATCTTTCCTTTAGATATTTTCTCAGTGTTCTTCGTTGTCATGCTCACAGCCTTGTTCTTTCATTCAGTATCATGCTACTTAATTCTTTTTCACACATTGCTTTTATCATTGAAATGAATTTGTTGGATCTGACATGTTTCATGGATACCACACCTCGTAACTCATACTGTCCGACGATATGTCTATAAAGAAACATTAATTATGTCAGTGCATTTAAAATCTTCAAATATGACAGTTAGAGATTAAATTTAAAAATGACAATATATTTTAAGAAATGGTGTCACAATAAGTCATGGAAATGGTTTGTCCTTCACATGGTTTCTAGATTGATCATGGTGTCTTGTGGTCACAGTGTCTCATGGTCACGGTGTCTTGTTCACGGTGTCTTGTTGTCACAGTGTCTCATGGTGAAAATGTCTTGTTAACGGTGTCTTGTGGTAATGGTGTCTCATGGTCTTTGTGTCCTGTTCATGGTGTCTTGTGGTCACAGTGTCTCGTTGTCACCGTGTCTTGTTCACGGTGTCTGATTCACGGTGTCTTGCTTCACAGTGTATGCTTCACGGTGTATGCTTCACAGTGTCATAAAGACATAACCAGTAGCAAACTTATGGTGTCTCAGACTTTTCAAAGTAAATGTATTCATACTTAAGAAATGATGATAATAGAATGGATCAGACATAAGCATTTGTCAAATAAGGTATTATGAGAGTAGATCAAATGTAGTATAATGTAATTAAACTGAATGTAGAGAAATTATGATCTTGAATGGCTCTTCTTAAATAATGAGACTACATAAACAAAAATAAACATGAATATAGATTATTTGATATAATTTATATGAGTTAACTAGGTTGAATAGGATTTGTGATCATTAAAACATGATTAATACATGAGGAGTCTAACATAAAGGAAATAGTGTTTCAGAGAGATCCCTTACCTCGTGTTCGATTTGTCAAATGCATTAATTATATTCTGGAATAATAATACAATTTTAATTATTTAGTTTCCTAATAACATTTTTTTGAGTTTATTATTCCTTTTATTTTAATTGTTTCCTTTTTATATTAAATTACTTATCCAATTAATTTCACTTTGGATTTTTTAATGATAAACGACTCATATGTCCAAAAACACTTTGATAAGTAGACTAAGGTAAAAGAGATTACTAATTGATCATATATATATATTAGTTTAAATGTAATAAATATCATATTTATAAAAAAATTGTTCTTTTTTTAACCAATAATGAAATATAATTCTCAAAAATGTGTTATGTTACCATAATTGATATGGTGGGCTGTATATACACAGGAATAATGTTTCCCTTTTGTGAAGATCATGATGGAAGGAAGGTATGTGTTATTTTACCTTTAAAATTTTATAATCATATCATAAATATATTAATATTTCTTTGAACACCCTGAAACATACCTTCCATGTGATTAAGAAATAAAAAACGAATTACATCGCTCTGCGAGGCGGTAGTCCGTCGTACACACGGACGACATTATCATTTTCAATGGATGTTAAGGTAAGAAATTTTATGATATGTTAATTTTATATAATGGTTAATATTTATTGATTTTATAATCTAATAGTTAAAATAATCTTGATAATTTCAATGAAAATCATGAGTAGAAAAGGAATCACATCGCTTCACGAGGTGGTAGTCCACCGTACAAAGGACCAATATTATCATATTCTCTACAGAATGGAAATTAAGAAGGTATATGTGATATTATAAAATATAGTTATATTAATATATTGAATATCATATATATACATTAAATACATAATTAAATCCATATGTGAGTAGTTTTTATGGGAAACTATTTATGTCAATTCGTGAGGTGGTTGTCTACTATACACACAATCAATTGTTTCATTTCCCATTTGAGGGAGGATGAAAAGGTTGTAGATCATTACATTAACATAATACTATATTTGTTTGTATAATATATATAGGTTATTATATATGTATGTTTTAATAATATTTGGCAGATGTGGGTGAAGAAATAAAATAAAACGCTGGGTTAAAGAAGTTACCTCTTTTCGAGACAACTTCTTTTGGTTTTCTCCAAAATCCTTCCTAGGTTGGATTTATGAACCAAAAAGAGATTATTGGATCAAGAGGTGGATGTTGGAAAGTTATATGGGTAGGTATTTTCCAAAACAATGGGTATTGGAAGTGTGTAACAGAGAGTATATGGGCGGCCTTTTATAAATATGGGAGAGGATACACTAAGAATCATTAAAAAGAAAGAATTACACCCATGTTTTTATCATAAAAAAGGCAAAAAAGTGACAATTGTAAAACAATATAATATATATGGTCTAAATATTACCATAAAATAGGACTTAGTAAAATTTTGGGGAATTTATAATGCTTATACTTTTAGTTTAACTCATGGTATATCCATTTTTATATTAACTAGAATAAATAATTTTTACTATTTTCACTATTAATTATGGTAAAAAATTAAGTTGACCTTATTAGATAATATAAATAATAAAAATTAAACACATTTAACCTATTATTTAAATTATACTCACATAATTGGTCCAATTTAATTTAAAATTAAACCCACAGACATGTTGAAAAAATTGTTTTTCAAACTAAAAACATTCAAGAGTTGAAAAAGATTTTATATCAAAACTCAATATGAAACTGATTATAATGACCTAATTTGGATTAAATAATTTATAATTTAAGTAATTTTACTCTTAAAACCACATTTAAATATAATTTTTATTTTAAATTCATTAAATTAAAAGTATATTTTTAATAAGAATCTGAATTTTTCACTATTCATCTAAAAATAAAGATTTTCATAAAAAATCCAAAAAGTTAAATATAAGAATATTTTGATATGATGTTTTAAATAATGATGGTTATTTTTTAAAATAAATTTTCTAAAATTGTTAAAAATTAATTTTAAATTATGTGAACAATGTGTGAAAAATCATCCTTTCATAAAAAAATGTTTTTCATAAAACATTTGTTTCTCTTTAAAATGGTTCTTATTTTATTTTTAATCAATAGATTATCAATGAATTTATTATATTAATTTATAAACAATATAATTTTTCATAATTTTTTTATTAATTTCCATACCCAAAAATTTAATGGATTGGTTATAAAGTTCATGTTTAAATAATAATACATTAATAGAGTATCGAGTTTCATTTATACCTGGTGCTGCATGCATCACAAGCTATCAAAGAGATTGAATTTATTTTTAAAAAATATATCATTAATTATTAGGGTTTTACTATATAAATTTATAGAATCATATTAATATTATAATTATCAAATTTATTCATTAAATCCATCCTCTTGACCATCCATGTGAGGTAGTAATTAAAAATTAAATTCATCTTTAATGGGGGAAGTAATCCGCACGTATTCACAAGTGATTTTTTTCAATTTCAAACTAACGAGTGAGTAAGAATTTATATAAAAAATTATACTTGTGTAATAATAATAAAGTCATAAATATTATATATATTGACTAAATCCATTTATATAACCGACCATGTGGGTTAGTGATGAAAAATGAAATACATTGCTACATGGAGGGGGTAGTTCACATGTATGCAAGAGAGAAATTTTCATTTTCCAACGAATGGGTGAGTAAGAATGTAGATAAAAAATTATCATTATAGAACCATAATCATGTCATAAATGTTATATATATCCACTTAATCCATATTTATAACCATACTTGTGAGGTATAGATGAAAAATTAAATACATCCCTTCATGGAGGAGGTAGTCCGCATGTAGGCACGAGTGGTGTTTTCATTTTCCATTGTATGGAAATGTGGTATAAAATAGATTTTACATATGAATAATAACATTGAAGTATAAAAAGTATTATAATTTCATTATATTAGTATAGAAAAAATATATTTTAAGGAGGTATAATAATAAATAAACATGAATGAATTCGACTAATACTTATACGTCACATAGGGATATATTCCTTTTAATTACACATTAAAACATCTTGGTTTGGAATTTTTGTGATAACATAACCTCTATGACATTATTAGAAGATTTATAGTTGCATTTTAAAATATCATTGTTGATATAATGTGATCAAAATATTTAAATAAGTGAGGAGATGAAGTTCCCTTTTATAAGTGAGAGGACTTTCACCCTTGTAAATATTAATAACATTAAAAAATAATAGTATGTATATCTCATGGAAAGTGGATTAAATTTTGTATAATTTATAATGTAGGAGAATATAAGGTAAAAATACACTAAAATATAAAATTTATAAAATATTTAGGGATATTTGAAGCCATATATTTTAGTTTAACCCCCTTTTAAACTCATTTAACCTTTACCATTGTGATCAAATTTTACCATGGTAACTATTCAATATAAATAAAAATGAAATTTAACTCATTAAAAAATTATATAATGATGATCCAAAATATGGAATAAATTTTCTAAATTTCAATTTATATAGGTATAAGAGAATTCTTATAATATAAGTTCATATAATGTGATGGAAAACCTTTTTTAGAAAAACTAGCTTTTTAAGAATAAAAACTGTTTTAACCTTAAATCATGTATAGTGTTGATTTCAATTGACTTAATTTGGTTATATTTAATCAATGGAGTATTATTTGAATTTCAAACCTTTAACACAAAAGCTTCAATTAAATTATATGAAAATTTTATTTTCATGAAACAATATTACAATTAAAATTTTAACATTTCATGGTATATAAATTATAATTTGATAGGATCAATATTGATTTTGAAATTACTATATCAAAATAAGATTATAAATAATTTTTAAAGTTTCACCTTAAAATAATCTTTGATAAATAATTGAAAATATATTATAAAAATAATAATCCTTTTATTTATAATAATGTGATATACTATTTTTAATTAAACATTTATTTATGATCAAAATTATACAAATAAAGTTATGATATTTTGGAGGTAAACATGGATATTTTTTAGAAATCTGTTTTAAAGTACATAATGATTTTTATTTTTAGTTAATTAAGATAATATATAATATGAAATTATTTAAATGAAATTTAAATAATATTTATCTAAATATATTAATTTAAATTCATATAATTTTGATTACTAGTCAACGAGTTAATATAAGATCATCATATGCGTGAAAAATGAATTTTCTTGAAAACCCATTTTCATCACGTTTAACAGGTTTATTTTTAACATTAATTTATTCCTTATATATAAAAATTTACATATTTTTAATCATAATTTTGAAATTTTCTAAAGAGAAAACTATTAGAGTTCGTCACTATGAATAGTAAAAATTCTAAAAATTGGTTTCCATAGTTAAGGTTAAAATGGGTTTTTTAAGGGTCAATCTAAAACGTTAAGTGTTAAAACGAACTAAATACTTGTCAAAATCCAATTCAAAAAATAAATTAAATTTGGATCCAATTTTTGAATAAAGTGACTTAATAATATTTGAAAAAATTGAAAAATTATAAGTTTTCCACCCACCTCACTTTTAAAATGCTCCCTCCTCCACCTATTTATTGAAACCCCATTAACCATTTATCTAAAGCAAAACAATGAAAAAATCCATCAAAAAATACTTATCCATGTTCTATAGGTGATTGTCTTCCCAAATTACTAACCCTATGGGTCTTAAGAAGATATCTAAAGGAGTTCTTTCAAAGAAGATGAAATCATCTTAACTGAACACATTCTAATTTATTGTTCTTTTACCTCCTTTAATTAAGTACTAAAAATTAAAATATAATAAAATTAATATATACCATATACTAATATTTTATTATGGTAATGGAATAATATTTATCCATATCATTCTCCATCTAATGGTAAAAAAACCATTGCTCATGTGTACGACAGACTACCACCTCACAAACATATATAGTTTTTTTATGTCATCACCTCACATGGTTGGTAATAATGATATAAATAATTAATATATACAATATTTATGACATAATTAATATAATTTAAATTTAATATATCATCTACTTCCTTACCATTTCACCCATTAAAATATGATAACATCGCTCGTGTATATGTGTGAACTACCACCTCTACGAAGTGACGTGGTTCATTTTTCTTGAAAGATTATCATAGATGATTATAAATATGAATATAATGAATTTGTATAATTTTTATATCATTATTAAAATTTTTGAGATGATTATTTCAAGATAAATACATAAATACCAAAACTGCCAAATCAAAATATAATTGAAAAATGAAGTGGTTTACATTGAAACAATAATAATAATGAATGCTAGTTATCAAATGGGTGATAAGATGTTATAAGTGCATAAAATATGATATTATAGATATGTATATGGTTTTTTATTTAATTATAATAAATATAAATTTATTATTTAGATGTATAAACAATTTTAAACTATGTTGTAGTGTGAGGTAAGGAATTTCATCTCAATTTCCACTCTATTGAGACATATTTGGTATTACACACTTATTTCATTTTATGTTGTGTATATAATACCACTTAGATGTTTAAAAAATGAATATATATTTATTAATGTTAATTAAGTTATAAATTCAATTTTAATTTTCATGTGGTTATAATTTAAAAGTTACCAAAAAATAAAGAATTTATTTTACTGTCAAAGTTTTTTTGGATTTATTATATTTTCATTAAAGGAATATGAGGATGTATTCTCTACAGAATACATCTATTTTATTATATTATATATTTTTCATGATTTTATATGTTTTATTATAAATTTTCATATCATTGGAACTTCAATCAATAAAATGAATGATTGAATGAAAATCATATCTTATTTTTTTTTGATTAGGTATATTTTTCTACCATGTCTATATTTTTATAAAATATTTTAAAAAATTCATTTTTATTTTTTTAAATGTTTAATTAAAGTAATTTAATGTTATCATTGAATTTTTATAATTTTAAAGGATTTTTTTTGTTTTTATAGAAATTTCATCTTTTTTTAATTTCATTATAAAATATAAAAGGAATGATCCTTTTTATCATATAATATATTAACAGATTTCCCACTTCTATAACCATTTTACACTATTTATATTCTTGTAAATTTTTTCAAATGATTCAAAAAAAAATTAAATACCAACTTATTTTAATAATTATATTATATTATATTTTTTCTTTTAAATAAATTATTTTATTAGAGAACACATATTTTTTGTTGAATTGATCATAACATTTTATCTCTTAATAATTTCATGGTCATGAAATTTGTCTTGAAAGGTTCAATTTATTGTGATAATCTTTAAGTGGAGATTTCATTTATTTTACATATCCGTATTCTTTATAGCATGGATATTTTTATTTCCTAAACCATATACAAATTCAACATAAAATGTTTTTTTGAAGAAATATTACTATTAAAGTTCATTGATTGACTATGTAAATCATGAGATTCAATATTATTTACTCAATATAGATATTTTTCAAGAAGGATTATTTTTTATGAATTAAAATGATAATTCTATATATAAGGAATGCATTGGACATGTAGTTATGGGTGGGTATCTAAATTACATAGCCCATCGATGCATCGATCAATATCATGAGAAAATCCAGTTGGATATACTTAAAAAATGGCTTTTGGTTAATACCAAATGTTATTTGAAAATATATCGACATAAGGGATTGATCAAGATTTCTAAAATTATGAAATTACTCTATTTATAGTTCATTTATTGTTATCCATGATATTATTATTTTGTTGATATTATCCATGGATGCATTTAATGATCAAGTTATGGATTAAATGGAACGTGTTTTCTATTATTTACCTTTCCATATTTATTATTCCTTATATAATCATGATATATTCCATTGTACACAACCCTTAATAAGTGTTTGAACTCTCCCTTATTTTTTTTCCTTTCCCCGAATATGGATAATGAATATATTAATGAGTTTCAACTATGAAAATTATTTACTTTTAATATGTTTTATATTTTATTTATAATATAAAATTCCTATTATATATGTATCTGGTTCTTCAAGAATACTAAAGAAATCGATCCTTGGTGATATGATCCTATGTATCATATGTCAATGTAATAGAGTAGACATGAGCTCTTGGTTAAGGGAGTTTAGTTGTTACAGTTGTCATCATAGAAAGTTTAGTATAAGCTTTGATAATTATATTTATTAAAACATAGATTAGAGAACATAACCATATGAAATACACTGAGGATATGTCTATGTATAGGATAATATCACAATATTTCCATTAATTAGTGACTGTGTGGTTTTACGTATATATACAACAATTTATGGATACTATAAAGTGGATTTAGATGTGGCACAGATTCACCTAGGGGTAACAACTCTGAATGGGGAAGATTGGTTGATAACTCGATCTTCACCAGTGCATGATGAGTGGGACTAAAACTGCACACCTGGATTGAAATTTCTAAGAGTCATGATTTGGTTGGTTCACATTTTCTTTATGAAACTGTATGAAATATTGTTTTGAAATTATTAATTCCCAAAGAAAACATGTTTTTGATTTTGATATTAGTTATGGAAATGTTCTCAATATATGTTAAGTGTTACTCCAATTATATAATATGACCTAAAATTTCTAAGGTTATGAGGTAATTTAGTATATGATTTAATTTATTATATTCCTTTGTTTAGAGACACATCATTTTATAAATAATGGTACCAATTACTATGGATAATATAAATATTTTTCTAGTAAGCAAGCTAATACAATTGGTGTTGGAGCTGAGAAGATCATGGCCATATTAGGGATGTCGACCCAGGTTATGACTAAAAGCCTTTTACATATATAGAAACAAGATGTTTCACATATATTGGATCATTTAATAGACATAAGAATCCATATTTTAGTGGATCTACTAATATAGTGGTATATGAGGAACATATTAACTCCCTTGAAAATATATTTATGGACATATATTTTAAAGAAAGAAAAAATAATATATTAATAGTGTATTATCTTAAAGGTGATACTGATGAATGGTAGTTTTTTATATAGAATACTTGAGAGGAAGAAGAAATAGAACACATGGAATGACTATATTTTAATGCAACATTATTCAAAAAATATTTACCTAATGAGAAATGAACTTAAACAAATATAATTTTCTTAGTTTAAATAAAAAGTAAGAAGAGAGTGTTGAAATGTAGGAGACTACCTTCACAAGACTATCCCAATATGCTATATATTACATATGAAATTGAAAAATAAATATTAAAAATTTCATTGATGGGATTAAACTAAGCCTCTAAAGGGAACTGGGTTCTCAACATTCTTCATCCTATAATGAAATAGTATTATCTTCCATCAAAATACATAAATTAATTTAAAGATCTTATATCTTCAAGGAAAATCAAGAGAATTAGAGACTGTATGAGAACCAAGAAAGAGGTAATGCATAAAATAAGAATGGAATGAATCAATTTTCCTCAAGTGAAAATTATTTAAAGAAACATCTTGAAAATTATTTAAGGGAATGGGAGTGTTTTATAATTATGATGATAAGGTACATCTAGATAATAAATGAAAGGGAATGAAACAAACCAATATTATCTAGTGAATTTATTGTAGATAAATGAAGAAATATTTAATCCAATCTCCCATGTATCAAGGGAACATATTGTAGAATAGGGGTTGGGGAGAAGGAAAAGCTTATACAATCACTATAGATAAGGTTTAAGTTCCTAAAAATATGGTGGAAGCTAGATTAATCATATCCATATATTTAAATAATTCATTATTTTATTCTCAATCAAGACACTCTTTTCACTCTTCCATGTTTTCCATGAAAATTGTATAGTTCTATAGCACATTAATAAGGGAGTTATTATTTTAGACTCCTAGTGGAAATCTCACAGAAACAAGGATTTTTTGGCCAGTTCCAATTATTACACACATACGTTCCTTATTTTTAGACGTGACTATTATATATATAGTTTAATTTGATATAAATTTTTGTATTAATTAGCTATCAAAATATGATGAAAAAAAACTATTTCCATGAAAAGAAAATTAGGATTCATGATGATGATTTAGAATTAAATTTCCTTAGGGGGAGAATTCATCATCTAGGTCATGCATAGATCTACCTCAAATATCTCTTTTAAAAGTGATTCTTGGGGTTTAAGAGAAAACAATATCTATGGATGGAAGATGAAATCTTCAAATTAAAGACATACCAATTATATAAGAATACATTGATGAGTTTTGTATAGAATTATCTAAACCTCCATCTGAGTGTGAAGTTGAGTTTTCCATTGATTTAATCCCCTATAAAAGACTTATATCAAAGAATCCACATAGAATGGTCATGGATAAATTCATGGAACTGAAGTTACAACTATATGATTTTTGTGATAAATGATTTTTATGACCTAGTGTTTCACTTTGGGGAGCCCATTTTGTGTACTCTAAAATCAATATAAAGCATGAGAATTACTTGTAAATCATTATTGGGACCCTTAGAGAATACGAGTTATATGAGAAATTTAGAAAGTGAATTTTGGATTGTAAAATTTTCTTTTCTTGGACACATTTTCCATAATGATGGAATATAATTTGATCCTCTACATAAAAAAACACAATCAAATAATGTCCTACACCGATATATATAACTGAGGTACATAGTTTCCTTGTATTGGAGGGTTACTATCAACTATTTATTCAAAAAATTTCCCAATTGGCTAACCAATTAACCACATTAACTCATAAAGGGGTTATGTTTATATAGACAAATAAATATAAAAAATGATTTTAAGAATAAAATAGGTTATTGGTCAATGCTTTGATGTTGAATATACCATTTAGAATTGATGTATTTGTGATATATAGTGATGCATCAAAGAAAGGAATAAGGTGCATCCTTATACTGAATGATAAATCTATTGCCTATTAATCATGGAAGTTAAAGACTCATGAATTGAATTATCCAACCCATTATATTGATTTTTAATCCATAATATTTAGATTGAAGATATAGAGGCATTATCAATGTGGTGAATAGTGTAAGATATACATAAATCATAAGAGTCTGAAATTTATCTTTTCATAAAAAGTGGTCAAATAGAGGGAAAGAAAATAGGTAGATCTAATAAAGGATTATGATTTGTCCACAAAATACAATATAGAAAAGAAATATAAGGTATTAGATGCATTAATAAGGGAAGATCATGGATTAATAACCAAAATGAGGATTGATAGGTAAATTATGGTCTTGGATTTAGTAATGATGGATACATGGATTATATGTTGAGTATATATTTATTAAATAATTTTGTTAATTTATTTTTTATTTTCATGATCACAAACACCAAAATTTATGTTACACATAATGTTATGTTTTAGATAATTTCAAAAGGATTATATTCATTAGAATATTAATTTTTATTATAGAAGAATACATGATATGTTTGAACTATAGGATAATATTTTTTACGTATTTTTGATGTTTTTGAAAGTATTTTAGAAACAATGTTCATTCCCAAAATCTATAAGTGTAACGTATGGATCATATACCCTATAGTATTGGAAAAGTATGGATCAAAAACCTTACATTTGGAAGAAACCCAATGTTTAATGGAATATATGTATGGTTCATTAATACTACTTTTATAAACAACTATACTTTTTAAATCATACTTTTGGAATTTTTCGTTGCATAAAGGAAACCGAAGTTTTACTGGTCAATGAATGACTTTTAAACTAATGATATTATCCAAATTTTCTATAATTGTCTTAATAGAAGTAAATAAATCTTTAAAGATATTTTTTGATCGATTTAAAGGCTCTTACTCAAAATTATTACATCATTACTATTTCAAAGGGATGTTATGAATCTCTTTGAATGATTTTAATGATTTTAATTCAAAATATTTGTGATTTGTTATGAGGTATTTTAGTAGATGTTTTGACCTAGAGTTTCTTGATCATTTGTATAAATATTGAGATGATCATATTCAAAAAATAGAGATTCACAAAAAGATATATGCATTGAAAAGAAAGTATTATGTGCCTAAAAAATATAATTATGTCATTTCCATCATATCTACACTTTTGAGACATACATGGTTACTCATCTTTCTTGAATTTCTCCTATCATTGTTTAAATAAATATTGTCTAAACATTGAATTTTATTTTTTTGTTATTGTGAATCATTAATGTGAAGACCCATAATTTCCATGTAATTTTATTAAAATAAATGGTAATTTTTATGAATCTGTAAAAATTGAAGGCGAGTGATTCCGAGGCCCGGAGTGCTAGAAATGAATTTATGTACTTTATTCCAGGTACGTTTAGTAAATGTGCAAGTGGGTTTTTCCATAACTTTTGAACTGTTGATCAGAATTGAAATATGAGGTCACCGTTGAACTTGTTGCACCTGTATTTGCTTAAGAAGACATTCACCTCGATGACAGTTGGTCGAGGGTGAAAGTTAGTTTTTGGGTTTTTCATGGAAATAATAAAATAAAATAAACACACAATATATTTTTTTTTATTTTAACCACCCACCATGTGGATGTTCAGGGGTGGTGTCCACCCAAACTAAACCTTCACGTGGAAGTTGCAAGTGGGGAACACCAGACCTTAACCTCCCATGAGAGGTAATGGTGGTGGGGACCACCCGAACCATAACCTCCCATGAAAGGTTATGGTGGTGGGGACCACCCTAGGTCTAAAAACCTCTAAACTCCCACAATAAATGAGGGAGATCCTCTTAAACCTATCTACCTTAATATTTCCAATAAACCTACCATTAATCTTTCCAACCTTTCCCTTTAATTAATTGATCCAACACATCAATTAATTGATTAAACCATTTTTAATATTATGACAATGACTTAATAGATATATTAATCTATTATTTGGAGGCTATTATTTCATTTTTTTGGAACTTAGGAGAGGAGGAATATTGGGAGAAACCTCTCAACAAAGAACACTTCCACCACGAAGAATGGCAGTGAGGAAAATCTTCGACTTCTTCCTTGGAAGCACCTTGTGGAGGAAACCGACGTGGGATGTCTTCGATGACCGACCTTCCCTCCTCATCATCCTCACGAACAATACGAGGTAAGAATTTTATTTAACTATGATTTTATTCCCTTTATTCGTTCCTTCTAAAATAAAGAACGTAGATCAACTTATTATCAAGATTGATCCGTGGATGTTTTCCTTGCGGGTTGGGAATATATTATTTTGGGAAGTTGTAAGGGTTTAATGATATATGTTTATCACTTCACAAGCACACCCCTTCTTTTCTTGGTGGGGTTGGGAATATAAATTGACGAGAGATTATGGGAATTGATGTTTTAAGATATATTCCATGCTTGTTATTTGTTTATGTTCATGATGAACTGCTTGCTACCAATCTAAACGTGGAGGATGCGGGCCAAACAAACATGGCCCGACCCCACGCCGTTCTGCTTTGTGGTGTTCTTCGAAACAAAGGAAGGAGAAAATGACATCGAAGGCGATGAAGGAGACGAAGGTAACGACCACACCAACTGCAGCCTCCATGACCCATGCTACCCCCATGATGGATTGGCACCTCGGAAGAACAGGCTCCACCACCCCAGGCCAAACAGTGCCACCCACCAGCTTCCATGCCACCCGCTAGCCCCACCCCCCGCCGACCGCGCCGCCCACCGGCCGCGCCGCCCGCAGGCCATGCCGCCCGCCGCCCACGCCGCCTGCCGACCACGCCACCCACTGGCCACCCCTCCCACTGACCACGCCGCCCACTGGACACCCCACCCATCAGCCTCCCATGATTTCCTGACCATGCCATCCCACTGGCCTTCCGAGCCCCCGGTCAAACTGGCCCCTTGCGGCGCCCCAGCCAAACCGGCCCATGCCCACGCGACACCCCTTCTAAATCAGCCCCTCGTGGTGCCCTGGTTGAACTGTCCCCTTGTGGCGTCCTCTGTGCTGATCCAACCACGCGACACACTCTAGGCCAAGCCACCCATGCAGCACCCTTCGGGCCGAACCGCCCTCGTGCCGAACTGCAGCTGGTCCGCACCCTCACGGTTCTCTACGGCCCCTCATGGCCTGCTGGGCTCGGCCGAGTAGGCCTGGCTGAACAGAACGGGCTGGCCCTCCCAACAGGCTATGCCAGACCCAATGGTTCAGGCCGGGTTGAACCGAACTAGGTCGGCCCAAGATGGGTCAGGCCGGGTCGGTCCGACCTGGTCAGACCGGACCCGAGCCCACTACAACCCTTTGGTTTCTTTTGACCATATCTTTGGCACAAGATGTCTGTTTGATGAACCGTCAATGGCCTTAGAAATCTTGGAGCATGACGGTCCCTTTGAGTATACCCCAATAGAGTTTGGGGTATAGTTGAGATACAGTTAGGTTGGATTGTTCTCAAATCCAACTGGGCCCCTGGGACTAAAAGGCTAATAACTCACAGACCAAACATCTGATTGATGCGCCGTCAGTTGTGTTGAGACCCCTATGACATGGAAGACCTTTGAGATATTTTTCGCATGACTTCATGATAGTTGGAGTATCGACCAGTTGCTCATGGGGCAGATCCTCCTAGAGATGAGCGAGCATAGTGTGGAGACCATGTAGCTGGTTGAGACCTAGCGACTGCTGACTGTATTGACTCATAGTGACTCTACTAGCCCAGTGTGGAGCGCCTTGGTGTCGTGGAATACCCACGGTGGAGGAGAATGCTTGGTGATGCGCTATACCCACGGTACTCAATAGAAGGAGTACCTCAGAATACTATGAGGGGGAGCGCGCTTAGTGACACGGCAGACCCACGGTGGGGAGTGCCTTGGGGACGCAGCAGACCCACAATACTCCATAGGAGGAATACCTCACCAGTCCAAGGTTAGTGGGAAGAGCGCTTGATGTTGTGGCAGGCCCACTGTACTCGATAGAGGAGGATTTCTCCAGTAGCCGAGGTTTCAATAATGTAAATAAAATACTGGTCGAGCTGAGTCAGTTTTTCTATGTTTTTCTCATGATTGAGATTGGTCACATGATAACTTAGGTATATGTATGGGCATATACCGAAGTGGGGTTATCTGTTGATTTATCTATTTGTGGTTTATTCTTGGTGGATTTTTGTGAGACCTTAAGGGTCTCGAGTTCCCTAATGAGTATCGTTACACTCAACCATGCACGGTCTATGCCCGCACTTTGTTGTGTTGGTTGTAGACGACAGACAGCGCTGACGGAGGCTGAGACTACCAGGTCTGGACGGTACCTGGAGGTTGACCTTATGATGAGTCGGTACACAGAGGAGACGGACGGACGAAGAGTGCTGAAGAGTCAATATGTACCTACCCTTTAGGTAGGAACCCTAGAGGACGATATAGTAGCCATCTTCCTTTATCTTTCACTTGTATTGTATCACTTTTCTACTTGTAACTTTACTGTTGGGATTTTATCCTGGGGCCTTTTACTTTCAACACTCCTTTTCTATAAAGTTTACTTGGTGTTTTGTATCCAGTAGTGTACTTTCTTGTGTGTGTGTTTACAGGTTATAATGGAAATTACTTTATAGTTTTAGGGAAAATTCCTTTGGTACTAGTCTCCAGCCCCTGGACTATGGAGGGCAGTCTTGGGGTAGTCACGACATGGCCCCCAGGGGACGGGTCGTGACAAATTGGTATCAGAGAGGCCAGTTCTACCGAAAAACAAGGAATCTAATCTTTTATGTGAAACAATAGTGTTAAGGGTACTGAGTTTGGTTTTCAGTTTAGGTAGTCCAGTGTTGGTGCAGTGAATGACGTATCCATACAACATGACCTTGACTTCTGATTTCTGACTCAGTGCACGAAAAAACTGATTGCGTGTGTGTTTTCAAAAGTTTTCTTTTAAGCTTGCTCAACCAGGTCAGCTCACCAGGTATAAATTTTATCTGTAGTGCACCTATTTATTTTCAGGATGCCTCCATGAAGATAGCCACCTAGGGTTCTAAGAGTTGTATGCACTGATAGCCCACCGAGTGATGAGGCCTCGATGTAGGGCCCTTTTCTAGTGGAGGCACCAGCGGTACCATTACCCGTTGGGCCACCGATGCCACCATCCCCAAAATCAAAGAGTGAACGCCACTTGAGCGCATTTCATGAGTTACAATGATATTGGACACCCAGTTTAAAGAGAGAGACAGACCCACAAGCGGCTGAGGATAGGCTGGAGGCTGTGGTGAGAGTCTTCCGACCCGTAGGAACACCAGCCAATTCCATGGTGATCCTTACCACCAGCCTTCTACAGGTAGCAGTAGGAAGATGGTGAAGTTTTATGATCTAGGTCCACGATGAGGTGATGCTTCTCTGGGAAGACATTTAGAGCCTTTTTCGGGCATCGTTTGTTCCAGTGACTTTCCACGTAGTACGCATACATCAGATACTTCATCTGCAGTAGGACAACATGACTATATCTCAATACTCAATGAGGTTTACTGACCTCTCATTTTACTCCACTGATATGGTGTGAGACCCATTCTTCAGGGCTCAAACGTTCGATCAGGGGCTCAGACGAGAGATCAGAGCTTTGATGATCTCACTCAGCATCTCGACATAGGAGGGGGTGTTAGAGAGAGCCCTCATAGTGGAGAGTTTCCTTGCTGAGTAGTCTCCAGTAGCGAGATACAACACTAGTAGACACATAGAGGAATATTTTGTAGCTGTAAACAGACAGTGTCGCAGAGGTACAAGAGGAATAGACCTATAGGTGGACGACTGCTTGACTCAGGATCGATTGTGTGGGGAACCCGAAGCAGAGACAGACATGTCCGGAGCGGGCAATGATACTCATACGGCGAGCATGGTCACATGGATCGTAACTCTATGACTCTCCACACAGATGATCAGAAGATGGTTGTAGGATCACACATACAGATACATAGATTCGATTGAGGTGGTATGCAGGACACATGCAGACATGATAGAGGAGCTGGTTGTGCAGCTGGTGGTGGGTGACGATTCGAGATGTTACCGCCACCACCACTAGGAGGTCCACCCCGACCATAGGGAGTATGTGGATAGGGGAGAGCTCAGCTCCAGGCAGTTGAGGCCTATGATCACGAAGCTCACGAGATGATACAAGCTACAATCTGTGTCTACAACACTATAGCTATAGTACTTATAGACACAGGTGCCAATCATTCTTTTATTTCCAATTCCCTCGTTCAGAGCTCAGAGATTTCAACAGAGCCGTTGGCTCGATCCATACAACTAGAAACTCCAACGAGAGAAGATTTGACAATTATGCACTTGTGCTGGAAGTGTGAGCTTACTCTAGAAGGTGAGAGCTTTGGATGGGATCTCCTAATAGTGGCGTTAAGGACTTACGATGTCATCTTGGGTATGGACTGATTATCTATATTCCACGATCAGATAGATTGTATTAGGCACAAAGTGCGGTGTGTCTACACGAATGATACTGGGTTTACCTTCACCGGTGAGAAGGGATCCTTTTCAGTATAGGACAGACTTACCCGGAGGAGGGTGCACCCTGTCACTCATCAGTTGGCTTGCCTTACCCTCAGAGCAGTTGATGTGGAGAGTCTGAGATATCCTGTAGTGGTGGACCAGTGCACAGATGTTTTCCCTAATGATGTCTCAGGTCTACCTCAATGCAGAGAGGTAGAATTTTACATTTAACTGTACCCTGGGAAGACATTGATATCTACATCAGCATATTGTATGGCTACCGATGATCTTCACGAGCTACAAGCAAAGCTACAGGACTTGTAGGGGAAAATATTTATCTGGCCCAGTGTTTCTCCCGGGGTAGCCCTGATTCTGTTCGCCAAGAAGGTAGATGGGATCTTGAATCTTTTTGTTGACTGCCGGTGCCTGAACCAGGTGACCATGAAGAACAAGTACCCACTTTCTAGGATTGATGACCTCTTTGATCTGTTGAAGGGGGCATGATGGTTATCTAAGATATACCTCAGATCAGGCTATCACCAGCATAGAGTTCAAGACAAGGATGTGAAGAAGATGACCTTCAGGTGTCGGTACGACCATTATGAGTTCTTGGTTATTACATTTGGTGTAACCAATGCTCCAATAGTGTTCATGGGACTCATGAATTGGATCATTCAGGCATACCTCGATCACTTTGTCGTAGTCTTCATCAACAACATTCTGATCTACTTGACTACTGAGGAGGAGCATGCCTACCATTTGCAGATTGTTCTGGACACACTCTGAGAGCACCATATTTATGGTAAGCTCTCGAAGTGACAGTTCTGGATCTGAGAGGTTCACTTTCTAGGACATTTCATATCAATGGTTGGAGTTGTAGTTGATACATCAAAGATTGAGGATGTACTTGCTTGGGAGCTACCCAAGAGTGTGATGGAGGTGAATAGTTTCCTGGGTTTGGCTGGATACTAACAAAGATTTTTGCCAGATTTCACCAGAGTTGCAACAACATTATTAGTGTTGATGAAGAAGGGCCAAGACTTCGTGGGGTCGGAGAGATTCCAACAGAGTTTTCAGGAGCTGAGATAGAGGCTGACTAGTGCCCCCATCTTGAGGATTCCAGAGGAGGGCGTAGGGTACATAGTTTACTGCGACACATCAGAGACTAGACTCAGATGTGTCCTAATGCAGGAGAGAGCAGTGATTGCATATGGTTCTCGAAAGATGAGACAACATGATAAAAACTACGCTACCCATGACCTGGAGTTAGCAGCAGTGGTCTTCTCCATTAATATGTGGTGACATTTCTTGATGGGCAAGCATTTTATAGTGTACTCTGATCACAAGAGTGTCAAGTATATCTTCTCTCAAGAAGGTCCTAAACCTGAGACAAAGAAGTTGGCTTGAGTTCCTCATGGACTATGACTTTGAGATACTATATAATCCTATGAATGGGAACATTATTGCAGATGCACTCAGTAGGAGATCTGGTATACAGTTTCTAGGAGAGGCGACAGAGCAGCTGGCTGCTTTACAGATATCCTTTGTGGATAGAGATGGAGCAGTCTTCCTTTAGTATCTTACAGTCACTCCCCCACTTCTTCAGCGAGTCAGGTAGGCACAATGTGTGGATGCTTACTGCGAGACATGACGTGCTCATATATCCACATGACAGATACCTGATGGATTTTATGAAGGTTGGGAGCACATCATCCTCTTCAGAGGACGTACCATGGTACCTGTGTCACTTTAGGAGGAAATGTTAAGGGATTTCAACGTATCCCCTCTATTAGTACATACAGAAGTGTCTGAGATGTATCAAGACCTACGATGATAGCACTGGTGGCTCGAAATGAAGAAATCAGTTGCATAGTTTGTCTCACGATGCCTCAATTGTCAGCAAGTGAAGGCAGAGCATCAGGTACCAGTAGGCTTAGTTCAGCCTTTAAAGGTCCCAGAGTGGAAGTGGGATGGGATATCCATTGACTTTGTGACATGACATCCACATAAAACAAGAGGTCATGAATCTATTTGGGTGATCGTCGACCGAGTCACCAAGTCAGCCCACTTCCTACCGATTAGAGAGCATGGTTCAGTAGAGAGCTTGGGACACCTCTATGTGTTGGAGATTGTGTGGCTACATGGAGTACCATTGATGATTGTCTCCGATCGTGATGCACATTTTACTTCCCACCTATAGAAGGGGTTGTAGTAATCTTTCAGGATGTAGCTTTATTTGAGAACCACCTTCCATCCTCAGATGGATGGCCAGACTGAGCGGACCATTCAGACCCTCGAGGACATGCTCCGTGCTTGTTTCCTCGACTTCAGTCATAGATGGGAGGATTAATTACATTTGGCAGAGTTTTTATAAAACAACAAATATCACTCCACCATTGGGATGAAACCGTTTGAGGCGTTATACGAGCGACCTTGTAGGTCACCTCTGTGCTGGACTGACCTAGGGGAGTCCACACTAGTGGGACCAGAGATGGTACGGGCTACCACAACGAAGGTGTAGATCATACAAGAGTGGATGGAGATTAAACAGAGTAGGTAGAAGTTATATACCGATAAAAGACTAATACCTCTAGAGTTTGAGGATGGTGAACACATCTATCTACGAGTCTCACCCTGAAGAGGTCAATAGAAATTTAGCCAAGGCAGCAAGGTATCTTCGAGATTCATCAGACCTTTCCAAGTCCTCACCAGAGTTGGCGAGGTGGCTTACCGCTTAGATCTTCCACCTCAGTTGCACCTGGTGCATGATGTCTTCCACGTATCTCAGTTGAGGAGATACATGCACGACCCTTCTCACATCATCGACCATGGAGAGCTGGATGTCGAAGATGGGGAAACTTTTATGGAGGCTCCAAGGGAGATTGGGGATTGATAGGAGTGGGTACTTCCTTGATGGTCGATACCTCTAGTGTGATTTCACTGGCAGCACGGGGATCTCCAGGAGAGAACATGGGAGTGGGAGGCTCAGATGCATGCTCAGTACCCCCACTTGTTCCATTGGTTATGAGTAGTATGTTACGGGGACGTAAAACCCTAAGGTGGGTAGAATGTTAAGACTCAAAATTTCCATGTAATTTTTTTTGAAATAAATGGGAATTTTTACGAGTCCGAAAAAATTGACGGCGCATGATTCCGAGACCCGAAGTGCCCGTAATGAATTTTTGAACATTATTTCGGGTACACTCATTAAACGTGCGAGTGGGTATCTTATAAATTTTGAACCAGTGTTCAGAATTGAAATCTAAGGGCACCGTTGAACTCGCAGCGCTGATATTCTCTTAATAATACTTTCATCTCGACAGTAGTTAGTCGATGGTGAATGTTAGTTTTTGGGTTTTTTGTGGAAATAATAAAATAAAATAAACACATGATAAAATTTATTTTATTTTGACCACCCACAATGTGGATGTTTAAGGGTGGGTTCCACTGAAACTAAACCTCCACATGGAAGTTGGAAGTGGGGACCATGAGACCACAACATCCAATGAGAGGAAATGGTGGTGGGGACCACCCGAACCATAACCTCCCATGAGAGGTTATGGTGGTGGGGACCACCCGAGGCCTAAAAACCACTCAAATACCATAACAAATGAGGGAGATAATCTTGACCTTATCCACCTTAATTGTGCTAATGCACCTACAATTAATCTTTCCAAACTTTCCCTTTAATTAATTGATCCAACACATCAATTAATCGATTAAACCATTTTGAATATTATGCCAATGAATTAATAGATATCTTAATTTATTATTTTGAGGCTATTGTTTCATTTTTTTGGAACTTGGGAGAGGAGGAATATTGGGAGAAAGCTTCAATGAATAATGCTTCCTCTATGAAGAATGATGGAGAGGAACGTCTTCGACTTCCTCCTAGGAAGAACCTTGCAGAGGCAAATGACGTGGGACGTCTTCGATGACCGACCTTCCCTCCTCATCCTCATCACGAACAATATGAGGTAGGAATTTTATTTAAGTATGATTTTATTCCCTTTATTCTTTCCTTATAAAACAAAGAATGCAAATAAAATTATTTTCATGATTGATATGCGGATGTTTTCCTTGTGGGTTGGGAATATATTGTTGTAGGAAGTTGTAAAGGTTTAATTCAATTTGTTTATCAATTCACAAGTACCCCTCTTCTTTTATTTGTGGGATTGGAAATAGAAATTAACGAGGGATTATGTGAATTGTTGTTTTAAGATATCTTCCATTATCATTCTTTGTTTATGTACATGATAAACCGCTTTCAACCACTCTAAACGTGGAGGGTGCGGGACAAACAAACATGGACCAACCCCCCATTGTTCTTCTTTGTTGTGTTATTCGAAACAGAGGACAACGACAACAGCGTCGAAGCCAAAGAAGGAAACTATTGTACCACCTGTGGCCTTGACGTCCTACAACACCCCCGCGACGTTCCAGCGCCCCGACCGAACCAGGTCCGCCACCCCGGGCTGAACCGCGCCACCCGCCCGCTTCCACGCTGCTCGCCGGCCATGCCGCCCACCGACCATGCTGCCCGCCGGCCATGCCCCCATCCGAAAGTGTCGCCTGTCGGCCATGCCACCCGCTGGATCGTGCCGCCCGCCATCCTCTCGTGCCAACCCGGCCAGGCCAGCTCGCCGGACTTCCAAGCCGCCGGCCAAACCAGCCCCTCATGGTGCCCTGGCCGAACCGTCCTGCGCCCATGCGGCGCCCCGGCTGAACTGGCCCCTCACAGTGACCCCTGGTCCAAGACACCCATGCATCACCCTCCATGCCAATCCACCCATGCAGTTACCTCTAGGACGAACCACCCACGCGCTGACCTGTGGCCAATCCGTGCCCTTGCGGCCGGTCCGTGCCATCACGTCTCTCCGCGGCCCCTCGCAGCCTTCAAGTTTGGGCCCAGCGGGCCGGGCCAAACACAATGGAATGGCCCGCCCAACTAGTTGGGCTGACCCATACTGGGTCAGCCCTGGCTGGGTCGGGCTGGGTCGGTACGACCTAGTCGGACCAGACCCGAGCCCATTATGACCCTTTAATTTCTTTTGAAAATATCTTTGGCACCAGACGTCTGTTTGACGAACCGTCATCGGCACTGTAAATCGTGGAGCGTGAAATTACCTTTAAGTGTACACCACTAGAGTTTGGGGTATTGTTGAGATATGGTCAGGTTGAATCATGCACGAATCCAATCGGGCCCCCGGGACTAAAAGGCTAATAACTCACAGACTAGGCGTCCAATTGACACACCATCAATTGCGTTGACACCCCTACGACATGGCGGGCCTTTGAGATATTTTTTTGAGGGACTTAGTGATAGTTGGTGTATCAACCAGTAGCTCATGGGGTGGATCCTTTTGGAGATGAGTGAGAACAGTGAAGAGACCTATTTGCGGGCTGAGACCTGACGACTGATGGACCTATTGACTCGGAGTGACTCTACTAGCCCAGTGGGGAGCGCCTTGGTGTCGCGGAAGACCCATGATGGAGGAGCACAGTTAGTGATGTGGCAGACCCACAGTACTCGACAGAAGGAGTACCTCAGCAGGCTATGGGGGGGAGTATGCTTGGTGATGCGACAGAACCACGGTGGGGAGCACCTTGGTGACACAGCAGACCCACGGTACTCGACAGGCGGAGTACCTCAACAGTCCAAGTTTAGTGGGAAGCACACTTGGTGTCGCGGAATGACCACTACAGTCGATAGAGGATGAGTTCTCCACAATCCAAGGATTTGAAAATTTGAATAATATCCTAGTTGATCTGAGTCAGTTTTTCTATGTTTCCCTCATGATTGAGATGGATCACTTGATAACTTAGGTATATGTATGGGAATATACCTATGTGGGGTTATTTGTTGATTTCATTATTTTTGGTTTATCCTTGGTATATTTTTGTGAGACCTTAAGGGTCTCACGGTCCCTACTAAGTATCGTTATACTCACCCCTGCACGGGCTATGCCCAAACATCGCTGTGTTGGTTACAGATGATGGACAATGCTGATGGAAGCTGAGAGTACCAGGTCTGGACGGTACTTGGAGGTGGACCTTACGACGAGTCAGTACATGGAGGAGACAGACAGACGAGGAGTGCTAAGGAGGTAATCTATACCTACTGTAAAGATCCAAAGCTTAACGTACATGGACATTACATTACTTTTGCGGAATACATATTACATAACAAAAACACACACACAAGGACTTTAATAGTTTAGTGTCTTTGGAAACTTGGAATATAATCTTCTAATCGTGGTGAAAGATCTTCAACATCTCCCATAAAGATCTTCCCTTTTTTTTCTTACCTAAAACATTTATTTATATCCTGGGGAAAAGAAAACATAAAAGGGTGAGCTCAAATGCCCAGTAAGGGTAAACAAAATAAATATCAATCACATCATATTCATAAGAACATATCTTTTGGAAATCTTAACCTGCAAAAGAGATCATAATTTCATAACATGGGATAAATCATAGTAGTAAAATTTAATCCCAATAATCATAACATAAAACATGAAACTTTGTGGAATACACACATAATCATAGAGAATCATATCTTATTAGTCAAGACTCATTGCCATGACTATCTTAGTGGACAAAGTCCATTTCTGAACCGAGTTACCCTCATTTCAGTCCTGTTCCACCGAACCGGTATAACCTACCATTCCAGCCATGTCTATCTCATGAGATATAAAATATTTACCTAATGCATTGGAGGGATATATAGGTCCCACCAATCTCATAATGATACCATTATTATGTGTGCCACAAAATCATAAACCATACATCATAGCATAACCCATGTAATAAAAATGGTATTCTTAAACAACATGAAATCATAAAACAATTCATATAAGATAACGTATTTCATAAAAATAATTCCATCATAACATAATCAAATCAATGTAATAATAGGGATAAAATTAGAACCATTTATTATCTTAGATGGAAAATAATTTTGATAAAACACTTGAACTCCATTCTTGAGGAAAATATCCTTTCTTCTTCAAAAACATTTTTCCTTTCTTAACATGTCATACAACTTTAAACTAAAAGAAGTTGATTAAAAATAAACATGAAAAATTTTAAAGGAAGCTTCTTGGGAATAATGTTTTAAAAATCCATTCATGCCGTATAAGTTAAATATAACATTCTTCTCGTACTTTTGTCGGAAAAGTCAAAAAGTACCTCATACGAAAAACAACAAAAGATTCCTTTCATATCTTTTACTAAAAACTTACCGAAGGGTAAAATTGGTTTTAAACAATTGTAGGTGGATGGAAATAATATTACATATTGAGGAAACATGGTTGTGGATGATAAAATACACCCCAGTAAATACCAAAGTATAAACAATCTCGGATAAAAATGAGATTGTGATATTTCCCTTACCTTATGTCCGATATGCTTTGTACGTATCCGAACCTCCTGTATAATGATTTAAATAATTTCATTAACTTATTAAAGAATCATATTAATTGTTATGATATCATATATTGTTCACTTATGACTTTATATTACCCGTTCTTTTGTAAATTCCATGTTAAAGAAGCGTTTTGGGTAAAATCGTTTCATTTATCGTAGGTGTTTGGACTTGTTGTTCTTGACATTATTATTACTTATATCGTGATTTACTTACTTACAGAATATAAAAAATGATTTATATATCATATATATTTAGTATATATATATATATATAATATATAGATAAATGAGATGAAACACACCGTTCATGGAGACGGTAGTCCGTACGTACGCATGAACGCTGTTTTCCTTTCCTTGTTGTCTTGAATGGAAGTAAGTAGATGACATACATAAATATATATATATATATATATATACATAAATCCAGTAGATTTAACATGTCATATATTTAATTATTATATACACTTTATAATCATTCATTAATGGTTAATGTGGAGAATGAATCTCATCGCGTCGTGGAGACGGTAGTCCGTACGTACGCACGAGCGATGATATCGTTCCCATGGTCGTGGAATTGTGTTGAAGTGTATGTATAATAATTCAGTATCAATATCACTTTATAATAATCATATATAGCTACTCATTACACCATTATAACCATCCAATTAAGGTGGTGGCGGAAAATAGATTACACCACGGCGTGGAGACGGTATTCCGTACGTATGCACGCGGGGTGATTTCCTTTTTCCGTAGGATGGATAGAAGGTTAATTAGAGTTGTTTCATATTTATAATAAAATATCATTATATAAGAAATACTTATGTTATTACTTTATCATGAAACAACTAAAGAATAAGAAGTTGAAGAGGAAAGAAATTGAAAAAGACCGGTAATGGATATTACCTCTTTTTGACGCGCCTTTTCTTAACCTCCACTTAAAGAACTAAGGATGGTCTTTGAAGAAAACTAGGACCTCTGTGATGATACTAGAGAAGTGGAGAAGAGATTGTGATAGGGTTTGGCCGAGCTTGAATGCTCAAATTGGTGTGAGGAGGTGAGGGAGGAGGTGCCCTTTTATAAGGGAGGAGAGGGCCACCTTAGGAAAATCTCAAAATATTATTTTATATTAAGGTCAAATTCGGTTTATAATGGTTCAAAAGGGTCTTATTTCTAAGATAAAGTGGGGATGGGTCGAAATACTATCATCCAATAGTATTTATACAAGTTTAGGTTATTATTTTAACCTTATCAATTAGATTTATCTCTAAGTTAAATAATTTAACTTTTACCGTGTCTTTTTGTTTTCTTACACTATATGGTTAATAAACTTACCATAACAAGCCAAACGAACCCCAAGTTGTTTATTATTAATATATCTATCCTCAGCTAAGTCATTTGGCCAAACCTTAGATTTTTAGGAATTAAATAACAATTAGTAATATAATATTTGTTTTAAAAACTAATTTATGTCAATTTTGACACTATTTGGTACATGATTTTTATGAAATTCATAAAAGAATGATATGTTAGAAAAAAGTTACTTATATCAACAATAACATGTAATATTAACCTATAAAATTAATGCAAGTCATAAAAAGTCTCAAATTAAATTTATTTGGCCATTTATAACATCAATTATGTCAATATTTCATTAATAATACAATTACAACATCATCATTGTGTCATAATAAATGATAATTATTTAATCCCTAAAAATTCTAAATAAATTCCTATGATGTATATAATTGTATTAAATTTCTGGATACTATTCCTGTTCAAATTTTCATAAAGTTTATCACTAAAGTAAAATTATTATACTTATAAGATTTAAGAAAGTGACATGTTGTCACATTCTTTGGTTTTAATAATAATTAAATTATTTTCATGGAAAAAAGTCTATAAAATGAATCTAATCCGACCCTTAGTTTATATGGGTCTACTTTTAGCCATCCAATATGATTTTTACAAGTTTTAGGGTAATTTTATAATCTTATATTTACCCTTAATTACCCGATTTACCTTTAACTATAGTAAATAAAATTTACCGTAGTTACTATTCACAATGGCCAAAAATAAAAACTAGCTTATTAACATAATTTGGACACACTGATTCAAAATATGGAATCCATTTTTCCAAATTCAATACACAAAATATGCAGAAATTAAATTAAAATTAATCCCGTTGTCGAAAGAAAACAGGTTTTTCATTAAAACATTGCAAAAGATTGAATTGATTTAACCTATGAATTCAAGGTAAAATCAATGCTAACGACATAAATTATATTAAATGGTAAAAATATATTCTATTTATACTTTAAAACTATTCAATATTATAATTTAACCACATAAGATATTACGATGAAAAAAGTTGTTTTCAATTAAAATATAGCGTGTTTTTACTATTCATTAAAATATAAATGTTATTAGAAAAATATCAAAACTTTATCTAATGTAAATTTTTATATCCTGATTCAAAAGAAGAATTTTATTTTGTCAAATTGAACTTATAAACATGTCAAAAATTAGATTTAAAGTGAGTGCGCCATCAAAAGGCCGCAAAACTGCATTTTTTGAAAAATAATTATTTTACCCGAACAATTTATTTTGTTCTTATACCATGTTCTAGAAATGTGTAAGATGAAAAATAATGTTATAAAATTCAAAATTTAGTTAACACTATTCATAACGGCTAGTTCATAACAATATTATAATAATATATCATTGTTTAGTAAAACCCGGTATTGCGTACAACACACGCTATCGAGGAAGGTCGCGATTGCATGTAATGCAAGCCAAGTCAGGGTTGCGTGTAGTGAAAAACTCCTTTGTTGTTGCGTATAATAGAATCAAACCATATTTCATTTATACATTGAATATATATATATATATATATATACTCAATGTTGCATAGAATAACTATTATCAAAATTGTGTGTAACACGATCCAAGAATAGTGTTGCGTATACTACAAGCTAATACGGTGTTGCATATAGCGCAAATTAATCTTGGTTTAGAATAAATCACAAGACATTAATGAAATTAAAAGAATATTTTTCATAAAATCTCGGGGTGTTACATTCTACCCCCTTAAAATGAATTTCGCCCTCAAAATTCGTCGGGGTTATAAATGTTTTACTACTCGAAAGTTTGTTGAATAGAAACCCACATCGTAAAAAGGAATACCAAAACATGGCTTTAAAAACTAAAGTATGAAATGTAACGGTTACCCAAATTAACTCATCACTGGGTTTCCACGTAGGAGAATATAGGTGAAAATATGGATATGGAAGAAAAATATAACCATCAAGTTCTGATGGAGAGTGGTAGAGAACATGGCTATGAAAAAGCCAACAATCGCAAAGCCATAAATTTGTGATGATCTAGGGTACCATCTGATTCATCAGATATAAGATCACTAGGACAACATTTTTGGTTTTCAAGATCGTTTCCCTAAAGTTGATGAAATTGGAATTAGAAGAAATATTTTCGTGATTTTGGTATAGACTCACCGTTGGTCATTCTTTGGACAATTTCCACTTCATATCTTAAAGAAATGAAGTTGAATTTGTCATTTGTGATGTGTTAGCAGATCATGTGATAGAATGATGGGTCATTCCATCTGTCTCAAAAGGTTAGAAAAGTTATCAAAAAAATACATAAGTCCATCTATAGTGAGATTAATCATATATGGTTCCTAAAATGGAATTATACTTCATATACTGCTTAATATAATAAAACTAGTTTCTACTAAACAGGGACTTCCTGTAGGCCAGTGGTAGGCGATAAAGGCCAGTCGCACTTCGGTTGTGGATTCGATTCCCACAGCCTTATCCGACGCGATGGGCTGTCGTCCGTTCTACAGGTTTTCCTTTTTCAAAAACAATATTACTATAACATCCCATCAATAATATCAAAAATAATTCTATCCTTAAACAATACTAACTTATGTACAACAAAATCCATTCCAATCTTTACGCTTATCCATAATACTGCAGTCCACTCTCATAATATAGTGGAAACGATTACCAGAGATTTAATACTATCATTGATCCCCATATATCATAAGATATGTCTTGTTGGTCACATTCCAAACATTCAAAGGCCTTAATCATGTATTCTCTTGAATACCCATTGAAACATAGTGAAAACATGAATGTAGTTAAAAGTTAACACTTTACACATACCAAAATCCTCAAAATTCTATATACTCAAACCATGATATCACTTAGTCCTTATATCAATAATGAGCTCATGAATACTATCAAACATATTAGATTCTATTTATCCCTTCATTATGTGCATATTTCAATCACATTTCATGGTTACCGATGCCATAAAATTATTGAAAACCACAATAGACCAAAACATAAATATTCCAATATTCCACGATACTATATACAACATTATTTTGAAATCCCATTACATAAACACTTAATCATTCCACCACATCGTTATCATATTCAACATCGCCAATGGTGATCTCATGTGACTTCCCTTTTTTCCTTTTCCTTAAGCGGTTGCTCATGTCGATCATCACTAACCCTTGGATTAGGGCATTTATTAGCATAATGCCCCATTTCCTTGCACTAGAAGCATTGAAGTGTTGGTGGTGCGTTATCTACTGTCTTTTCTTTATTCACATCATTAGAAACCCTTTTTCCATTACTTCGACACTCAGATGCTCGATGACCTTCTTTTCCACACTTAAAACATTTTCTAGTCCCTTTAAGACAATCTCCACCATGCTTCCTTCCACACTTTGTGCATAAGAAAACATTCATCTTCTTTTCACCATTATTCTGAGATTTCTCCTTGAAATCCATCTTTAGTTTCTTTTCAAAACCATGAGATGGATATGTAACACCAACTTACATTTCTACCTTGATAGCACAACGCACAATTTGTTCATAGCTACTGAAGTCTCTTATATCTAATGCCCTTCGAAGACTTGGTTTTAAGCCACTGAAAAATCGATCAACTTTACTTCCAGGTTGGATGATAAATCCAGATGCATACCTTGCAAGCCTCGTAAAATTTGCTTCATATATACCAACAAATTCATCATCCTTTTTCTTTAGTTCAAGAAACTCCTTCTCTATCTTCGTTCGAAGAATACGAGGGAAGTACTTATTGAAAAATAAGTTCTTAAACTTTTCCCATTCCATGGAATCTATTTCATCTCTTTGCCTCGTATTCTTGATAAGATTCCACCATTGATCAGCTTCACCTTCCAAACGATATACTGCTAAGATGAATTTATCATGTTCAGAACATTGAAGAACTGAAAATATCTTTTCAGTGGTACTGATCCATTGTTCAGCAACAAGTGGATCAGAAGACCCACTTAAAGAAGGTGGACATTGCCTCATGAAGGACTCAATAGAATATTGTTCACTTATCTGCTCATTTGGAAGTCCAGAATGATTCATAGCTTGTGTAAGTATAGATATAATATTTTTCACTCCATCTCCCATAAAATTTGTTTGTTCAGGAGGACAATCGTTGCATTGTCCATTACATTGATCAACATGGTTCCTTCGGGTTCCAGCCATCGTCTAAAACCCAAAAAGAATAGTGTGAGAGGCAAAAATCATGCTAGAAAAAACAACACAATAAATGGGGAGTACCTTCAATATCTAACATCTTAGGTTAAATTCCAAGATCGTTAACGTAGTTCTAGGACTATATCCTATACGTATACTTATCCTTAGGGACATCCCTAGACATACCTTAGAAATATCTCTAGGGATCTCACTAACGTTTTTGCACCCTTGTTTCCAAAGGTTGACTAAACCTTTCCTCTGATACCAACTGTAGAGACCTGAAGCTTAACGTACATGGACATTACAATACTTTTGCGGAATACTTAGTACATAACAAAAACACACACACAAGGACCGTAATAGTTTAGTGTCTTTGGAAACTCGGAATATAATTGTCTAATCGTGGTGAAAGATCTTCAACATCTCCCATAAAGATCTTCCCTTTTTTTTCTTACCTAAAACCTTTCTTTATATCCTCGGGAAAAGAAAACATAAAAGGGTGATCTCAAATGCCTAGTAAGGGTAAACAAAATAAATATCAATCACATCATATTCATAAGAACATATCTTTTGGAAATCTTAACCTGCAAAATAGATCATAATTTCATAACATGGGATAAATCATAGTAGTGAAATGTAATCCCAATAATCATAACATAAAACATGAAACTTTGTGTCATACACACATAATCATAGATAATCATATCTTATTAGTCAAGACTCATTTCCATGACTATCTTAGTGGACAAATTCCATTTCTGAACCGAGTTACCCTCGTTTCAGTCCCGTTTCACTAAACCGGTATAACCTACCGTTCCATCCATGTCTATCTCAAGAGATATAAAATCTTTACCCAATGCATTGGAGGGAGGTATAGGTCCCACCCATCTCATAATGATACCATTCTTATGTCTGCCAAAAAATCATAAACCATACATCATAGCATGACCCATGTAATAAAAATGGGATTCTTAAACAACATGACATCATAAAACAATTCATATAAGATAAAGTATTTCATAAAAATAATTCCATCATAACATAATAAAATCAATGTAATAATAGGGATAAAAACAGAACCCTTTATTATCATAGATGGAAAATAATTTTGATAAAACACTTGAACTCCATTCTTGAGGAAAATATCCGTTCTTCTTCAATTTTTTTCCTTTAGTAACATGTCATACAACTTTAAACTAAAAGAAGTTGATTAAAAATAAACTTGAAAACTTTTAAAGGAATCTTCTTGGGAATAATGTTTTAAAAATCCATTCATGTCGTATAATTTAAAAAAAAATCTTCTCGTACTTTTGTCGGAAAAGTCAAAAAGTACCTCGTACGAAAAACGACAAAAGATTCCTTTCATATGTTTTACTAAAAACTTAACGAAGGGTAAAATTGGTTTTAAAAATTTGTAGTTGGATTGAAATAATATTACATATTGAGTAAACATGGCTGTGGATGATAAAATACAACCCAGTAAATACCAAAGTATAAACAATCTCGGATAAAAATGAGATTGTGATATTTCCCTTACCTTATTTCTGATATGCTTTGTACGTATCCGAACCTCCTGTATAATGATTTAAATAATGTCATTAACTTATTACAGAATCATATTCATTGTTATTATATCTTATATGGTTCACTTATGACTTTATATTACCCGTTCTTTTGTAAATTCCATGTTAAAAAAGCGTTTTGGGTAAAATCGTTTCATTTATCGTAGGTGTTTGGACTTGTTGTTCTTGACATTATTATTACTTATATCATGATTTACTTACTTACAGAATATAAAACATGATTTATATATCATATATATTCAGTATATATATATATAATAGATAGATAAATGAAATGAAACACACCGTTCATGGAGACGGTAGTCCGTACGTACGCATGAATGCTGTTTTCCTTTCCTTATTGTCTTGAATGGAAGTAATTAGATGAAAGAAAGAAATATATATACATAAATAAAGTAGATTTAACATGTAATATATTTCATTATTATATATACTTTATAATCATTCATGAATGGTTAATGTGGAGAATGAATCTTATCGCGTCCGGGAGACGGTAGTCCGTACGTACGCACGAGCGATGATATCATTCCCATGGTCGTGGAATTGTGTTGAAGTGTATTTATAGTATTTCAGAATCAATATCACTTTATAATAATCATATATAGTTACTCATTACACCATTATACCCATACAATTAAGGTGGTGGCGGAAAATAGATTACACCACTGCATGGAGACGGTATTCCGTACATACGCACACGCGGTGATTTCCTTTTTCCGTAGGATGGATAGAAGGTTAATTAAATTTGTTTAATATTTATAATAACATATCAGTATATAAGAAATACTTATGTTATTACTCTATCATGAAACAACTAAAGAAGAAGAAGTTTAAGAGGAAAGAAATTGAAATAGATCGGTAATGGATATTACCTCTTTTTGACGCGCCTTTTCTTAACCTCCACTTAAAGAACTAAGGATGGTCTTTGAAGAAGACCAGGACCACTAGGATGATACTAGGGAAGTGGAGAAGAGATTTTGGCAGGGTTTGGCCGAGCATGAATGCTCAAATTGGTGTGAGGAGGAGAGGGAGGAGGTGCCCTTTTATAAGGGATGAGAGGGGCACCTTAGGAAAATTTCAAAATATTATTTTATATTAAGGTCAAATTCGATTTATAATGGTTCCAAAGGGTCTTATTTCGAAGATAATGTGGGTATGGGTCGCAATAATCTCATCCAATAGGATTTAGACAAGTTTAGGTCATTATTTTAACCTTATGAATTAGATTTATCTCTAAGTTAAATAATTTAACTTTTACCATGTCTTTTTGTTTTCTTACAATATATGGTTAATAAACAACCATAACAAGACAAAAAAACCCCACGTTGTTTATTATTAATATATATATCCTTATCTAAGTCATTTGGCCGAACCTTAGATTTTTAGGAATTAAATAACAATTAATAATATAATATTTTTTTTAAAAACTAATTTATGTCAATTTTGACACTATTTGTTACATGATTTTTATGAAATTCATAACAGAATGATAAGTTGTAACCAAGTTACTTATATCAACAATAAAATTTCATATTAACCTATAAAATTAATTCAAGTCATAAAAAGTCTCAAATTACATTTATTTGGGCATTTATAACATCAATTATGTCAATATTTCATTAATAAGAAAATTACTGCATCATCTTTGTGTCATAATAAATGATAATTATTTAATCCCTAAAAATTCTAAATAAATTCCTATGATGTAGATAAATGTATTAGATTTCTGGATAATATTCATTTTTTAAGTTTCATGAATTTTATCACGAAATTAAAATTATTATACTTATAAGATTTAAGAAAGTGACATGTTGTCACATTCTTTGGTTTTAATAATAATTAAATTATTTTCATGGAACAAAAGTACATAGAATGAATCTAATCCGACCCTTAGTTTATATGGGTCTACTTTTAGCCATCCAATTGTATTTTTCCATGTTTTAGGGTAATTTTATAATCTTATATTTACCCTTAATTACCCGATTTACCTTTAACTATAGTAAATAAAATTTACCGTAGTTACTATTCACAATGCCCAAAAATAAAAAGTAGATTATTAACATAATTTGGAACCACTGATTCAAAATATGGAATCCATTTTTCCATATTCAATACACAAAAGATGCAGAAATCAAATTAAAATTAATCCCATTGTCGAAAGAAAACAAGTTTTTCTTTAAAACATTGCAAAAGATTGAATTGATTTAACCTACGAATTCAAGGTAAAATCATTGCTAATGACATAAATTATATTAAATGGTAAAAATATATTATATTTAAACTTTAAAACCATTCTATATTATAATTTAACCACATATGATATTACGATGAAAAAAGTTGTTTTTAATTAAAATATAGCGTGTTTTTACTATTCATTAAAATATGAAAGTTATCGGAAAAATATCAAAACTTTATCTAATGTAAATTTTTATATCCTGATTCAAAAGAAGAATTTTATTTTTTCAAATTGAACTTATAAACATTTCAAAAACTAGATTTAAAGTGAGTGCGCCATCAAAAGGCCGCAAAACTGCATTTTTTGAAAAATACTTATTTTACCCAGAAAATTTATTTTGTTCTTATACCATGTTCTAGAAATGTGTAAGATGAATAATAATGTTATAAAATTCAAAATTTAGTTAACACTATTCATAAAGGCTAGTTCATAACAATATCATAATAATATATCGTTGTTTAGTAAAACCCGGTATTGCATACAACACACGCTATCGAGGAAGGTCGTGATTGCGTGTAATGCAAGCCAAGTCAGGGTTGCGTGTAGTGCACAACTCCTTTGTTGTTTCATATAACAGAATCAAACCATATTTCATTTATACATTGAATATATATATATATACTCAATGTTGCGTAGAATAACTATTATCAAAATTGTGTGTAACACGATCCAAGAATAGTGTTGCGTATACTACAAGCTAATACGGTGTTGCGTATAACGCAAGGTAATCTTGGTGTAGAATACAACACAAGAAATTAATGAAATTAAAATAATATTTTTCATAAAATCTCGGGGTGTTACACCTACCCTTCAGGTAGGAACCCCAAAGGACGATTCAATAGTTTTTTTTCTTTTTCTTTCAGTTGTATTGTATCACTGTTGTACTTGTACCTTTACTGTTGGGATTGTATTATGGCCCCTTTTACATTCAACACTCCTTTGTTTTACAGTTTACTTGGTGTTTCATATCCAGATGTGTTCTTGCTTGTGTGTGTGTTTATAGGTTATAAAGGCAATTCCTTCCCAATTTTAGTGAAAACGCCTTTAGTGATTGTCGCCATCCCCTGGCCTATGGAAGGCAGGCTTATGGTAGTCATGGAACGGGCCCCAGGGGATGGGTTGTGACAATTAAATATTACAAAAATATATTATGTACTATTTAAACTATTAGAAAAACCTGTCTTTCCAAATCAAATCAATACCAATTGATTTAGTGGAGTATCAGTTTCTTTGAATCAATCATAGTCAGGGTGGAGTATTTTATTCTCTGACTAAGATGTAGATTTATGGTTCACTATAAAAGAACCATAAGACCTTTTAAAAGTCTTATTATAAAGGTATCTATTTCTCATACTTAGTTGTATAAGTCCCTGGTAAAATGAATTATTATTTAAAATCACCAAACTCGATGAGAGAATGTTGGTGGAATGGAAAAAGGGACCTTTGATTCCTAAACCACTATATATCACTATGTTTTTCATTATTTATTTCAAATAATCACTAAAATTAAATAGATTAGGAAATAATCAATTCAAAATAATATTATTTTTTTGAATTTCTTGAAGATTTTAAAGAATCCAAACTCATTCCTCTTCTTGTATCTTCATCATAATCAATATTACCTAATAAGTGGTATTATAGGACATTCTCTATTAACATATTTATCTTTTTAAAAATTAGTTAGAATATTATTTCTTATATATGATACCAATAAGAAAAATAAAAATCTATTCTCTATTAATATATTTCTATTTTTAAAAATTCTTGAATATTATTGTACTTCCATCCAATACCAATAAGTAAAATCAGTGGTTTCGTTCTTTATCTAAATCCATTGATATTGTATTTGATTTATAATAGGTGCAACAAAAGTTTGGTCTCTTGTGCAATATCAATGGTATTTTTTGGCTCCAAAAAGATTTAGTTAAATATTTTAATGAAGAGAAATTCAAAAATGGATGATCATATAGAAGGTGTGTTGATGATTCTTACTCCTTACTTTAATGGTGATAATTATGGTTGCTGGAAAAAACACATGACTATTTATTTGAAAAATATTGTTATTAAAATTTATTTAAATATTTTCAAGCCTAATGAAATTCCTAAGGAATATCTAGAGAAATCATATGATGATAATGAAAAATAATTTGATCTTAATTCAAAATAATTGAATGAAATCGTCTGTGGTTTAAGGACTAATAATTTTAATCAAGTTTCTCAATGTAATGCTGCATATGAAATATGGAAGAATATTTTAGTTTCCTATTAAGGAACTAAAATTATTAGAAAAATGGTATTTAATATTTCAAAGTTAAAGTTTGATACATTAATAATGGATAAAGATAAAATTATCACACAGATGAATGAGACATTGATAGAAATTGTCAATAATGTTGTTTCTTTGGGAGATCTGATTAAGTAATTATGTGAATACATAATAATAACATAGAGTTTTATCCTTTAATTGGAATGCAATATCAACTGTTATATAAAAATCCACAAAAGTTAAATAATTATAAATTAAATAACTGATTAGAACCTTGATGATGTATGCAGTTGAGATGAAATTTGAAGCTAAAAATCATAGAAAACATGAAGAAGTTTCTATCAAAACTAACATGGATGAATCTTCTGGTTTTAGTCAAACATATTTAAATAAGAATTTCTCAAATATTTTCAAATGGGTTGAAAAACTATACAGTAAATGAAATGAAGGGATTGAGGAGAGTATATTATATGAATGAAAAGAGAAAGGTCATACAAATTTTAGCTGTCCTTTGATTAAAGCTCAGTGGAATGAAAATTACAAAAGAAATGGAAATAAGATTACAAAGGATACTTGGAGTGACTCTTCAAATTAAAATGATGAATCTAATACAAGCACTGAGGGTAATGATAAAAGCAAATGGTATGTCTCATGAATCATACTGATGAGGCACAACCTTTGTACTCTCAAATCACTAATTGCGATAGACTTACTTATGATGAATCAAATAATTATTTTTTAATGCTTCAAGATAAATTTGAAACCTTAAATTAAGTTCATTAAAAAACATAAAAAATATTATGTTGATATTCTATTTGATAGTTTTTTTAAAATAAATTATATATACAAAATGTAATTCTTCCAAACTTTTATATGATCTACATGAAACAAAAATTATAGAATTATTCTATAAATTCAATACTTTAAAGAAATCCTATAGTATTCTTATCAAAGGAGTAAATTATCTATATCAAATTATTGGTAGAAATAATATTCACAAAGGAATACTATGTATAGGAAGTTATGGTGAAAGACCAAAATTATATAGGAATTATTTTCTTCTAGGTTCAAGTGAACAAGCATGTCAAATGTTAAATGTTTTTTGGTGTATTATTGGACATTATGAAAATTAATATTTCTTTATAAAACCTAAATTTCTTTGTGTTAAACATGTTTATTATTCAAAAGAATTATCTAACTTTAATAGTATAATTTTTTACAAAAAATGGATTTGGGCTCATAATATATTAATTGATAATACAATTAGACCCAAAAGTATATGAGTACAAAAATGAACATGTATTTCATGTTTTGAAGGAATAAACCACTTAACTACTTTTTTAAATCATTAAGTGTGAATCTATGTAATATATATAATTATCTATCTTAACAAAGGAGTGATAAACTATGAAGTAGTTTGTTATTGAAATACACTAAGAATGGGAACCTATAATCCAGGAAGTATTTCATTATAATTTTTTACATATTATTATTATTATTACATTAAAAAATTTATATAGGGGAGAGCAATATTTTTGGTTTAATTGATAAATCCTTCCTTACTCTTTAAATCACATTGTTAAAACAATGACTAAATAATTGTGTAATTGAATTTATTAATATTCAAGTTTCTATAAACATTGTTTTATATGTTTCTCTTTAAAATATAATAATAATAAGAAAAAAATATTAAAATAATAATAATAAAATATTAATTGTTTAAACATAAATAGGTTTATGAAAACTATATTTCTTGTTTAAAATTTTAAAACTATTAATATATTTAAATTATTTGTTTTAAAATTTTATTTACACAATGTTCTCTTTTAGAATAACTTTCTTAGGTAATTTTTTTTAAAAGTTAAAATGTATAATGTTTAAACAATATGTTTGACTCGATAATGTGTAGCATCATCTATAAACTGTTAAAAAAAGAATATCATTTTACTCTTCAAAACCCTAGAGACTTGTTATAAAAAATCATCAATTTAATTATCCTTCTTTTTCGAAATATCTTGTTCATAGAATTCTAAAATAATTTTGGGAAAAAAATGGAGAGACCAATAACAACAAGCTCAGGGAAAATCCTTTCTCAAAATAAGACAAAAGTTAATCCTTGTTTTAATATGTTAAGAGAACATTGGGTTTTCTTTGTTAATTTTTTATTTGAAAAAACTTTCGAAAAATATATGGAATCTTAGGGTTATGAAGAATTAGAAGACTCATCATCTCAAAATTTATAAGGTAGAGTGTATTATGAAGAGATTATTTATAAGGATAGAACTTTGAATGATGAAAAAGTAAATATGTATGCTGATCTGAATGCATCTAGAAATTCACATGAAGAGATACAAAAAGTGTTAGGGTCAAAAATAATGTTTGATAAACTAATAAGGGAGTATCAAAATGTAATGTAAATTTTTATTTTAAAAGAATATTTTAATGTTTTTAAAGTAGAAATTTTAATTTAGATGGAGTTACCTAGAAGTGACGCTATTACTAAGCTGGGTCATGATGAACTAAAGGTGTTTCTGGTCAAACAATTTTCATCTTCTTTGTTATATCAAAGATATATAGATGTTCAAATAAGAATAAAACAATTGATTTTTTTAAAAGATTTTGGTCAAAAATTTTGAAGTTGGGAAATTTCGGATGATCAGTCGAATCCTTCCTAACAAACTGACTTTTATTCATCTCTATAGTTAATATCATGTATACTTTTTAAAATATTATTAATTATTAACATGTTATAAATTATATTTTAATTTTTTTTAAAATTTTTTTTACACTTTTAATATTTTCTATAAATAATTATCTTACATACAATAATGTGTATTAAATTTTAAATATTTAAATTAATTAATTATAGTAAATTAATATATTATTTTCTATTATAAATTATATTATTATTAGATTAAAACATTATGGATATTTATAAGATGCATTAAATTATTTATTTTATTCATTGAAATTATTTTTTATTATGTTATATCTTAAGGGGAGTTATTTTAAATATTTATCATATGGTATGAATTAAGTGGATTGGTATATAATTACTTGAAAACCCTTACTATTGATTGAATAGTATTTTATATGTGTTCATGGATCTGTGATTATTTTTAATCATGAATTTAGGAGTTTATATTGCTTCATGTATTAATAACATATTTTTTAAATAACTCAACTTTTTTATATCACAAAAGGGGGTGAAATTTACAGGAATTTTATAAGTATTTTATAATAAATTTATTTTAGAATGTTTTTCTTTGGTGGATAAAGGGAGAAATCCATATTATATATTTTTTTCAATATTTGTTTTTTAAGTTTTGTGATGGATTTTTTTATCCTAAAAGGGGGAGAGATTGTTGAGTATGCGTTGATTCAACAATTTTGTTAATTTATTTTTGAATTTTATTCTCAAAAATAACCATATTTATGTTATTAACAATGTTTTTCTTAAGATAATTTATAGAGGATGATATTCATTAAAATATTTATTTTTATTCTAGTATCAAACAAAATTTGATTAATCCATGGGGAAGTATTTGATTAAGTGTTCGGGATGTGTTTGAAAGTATTCTGGAAGCAATGTTCATACCATACATTTGTAAGCATAACATATGGATCATATACCCTATGATGTTGGAAATATAGGGGTAAAAAACCATAAATTTTAAAGAAACCCTACATTCAATTGAATAAAGGTATGGTTCATCAACCCTATATTGGTAAAAAACTGTATGTTGTCAAGCCTACTTTATGAGTTTGTAATTATGTGAAGGAACCCAAAAATTGAATAGTCAATAATTTTTTTTAATTAGTTATAGTATCCATGTTTTCTGCAATAGTCTTACAAGAAGTAAATATATCTCTAAATATGTTTTATGGCTGATTGAAAGGCACATTATCAATATATTAAATAAATCCTTTTTATGAGGGATGTTAAGACTCTCTTTTAATGATTTGAAATATTTTGATTCAAAATATTTGTGATTTAATATACATAATTTCTGGAGCTAGTTTATCCTCAAGATGTTCGATCATCAGTATAAATACTGATATAACCATCTTCTAAAAAGATAGATTTAGGGAGAGATATATTCATTACAAATAAAGATTTTTGTTCCTAAAAACATATTAATATTTCATTTCCATTAGAGCTACACTTTGGAGAAATACATGTTTATTCATCTATCTAGAGTTTTATGTGTCACTGTTTAAAGAAAGCATGGGAAAAAACTGAAGATAATTTTGTTACTACTTTGAATCATTGGAAATCAATTACATATGTATGTTACTACTAAAACTGTTCACGAATTCTATATTTCTCAATAAAATAAATATATATTGATTTATTGGAATATCAAATTCTTGGAATCCATCATGGTCATGGTGGATTATATACTTCTTATGCTAATATGTGGATTTATGGTTCCCTGTAAAAGGACCATAAGGCATTGTAAAAGCATTATTATAAAGGTATCAACTACCTATACTAAATATTTGATGTCCCCAGTAAAAATAATTTCTAGTGAAAATCAATAATCTCACTGAGAGAGTGTTGGTCAAGTGAACTAAGGAATCTTTAGGCCCTGAAACACCATATATCACCATGTTATTTTCATTATTTATTTTTTCTCCTCACTGATCTTAATTATAGAAGGAAAAATCTCTTCATTTCAAGAGGGAGGTTTGGAATCTGTTGAAGGTTTTAAAAAAAATCACCCCTTGTGTCTTTATCATAATCAATAAAACCTAAAATTATTATGTGATATGAAACATAACCCCTTTTTTAAATGATTTAAAAACAATACTTAATGAAATTTATAAGTGGTTCTCAGCTCAATGATGACAATTTTCAAAAGAAAATTGTAGTCATGAATGCTAGGAAATTGGAATACTTCGTTTATATATATGGTGTTATGAAAATTGGAAAGAATCTATGTGTCCCATGTATACCTAATCTAAAAAGTGAATTATTAGATGAATCTCATAGCTCAAATTTATTTATACACCCTAGTAGAACCCCGATTTAGAGTGATTTAAAGGAACATTTTTTTGGGGATAATATGAAGCAGGAAATTGCTGATTATGCATCAAGACTATTTGTTTACCAATAAGTGAAGGTTGGGAGATATCACCATAGATGATTCATATAACCTCTGCCTATTAATATATATAAATGGGATGAAATTGCTATGTACCTTTTCAATATATTACCAAATACTCCTAGAAATAATGATTCTATATGGGTTATTGTTGAATTCCTTACAAAATTCACACATTTCACCTCTATAATAGAATAATTTCCACTTGATAACCTCACATTAATCTATATTAATTAATTTTTAATACTTTATGGTGTATCTCTTACTATTTTCTTTGATCATGATCCAAGATTTACATCAAAATTATGGAAAAGTTTCCTAAAGGCTCTTGATACCGAGCTTCATTTGAGGAATGATTATCATCCTAAAATTTATGGATAGTCTGGAAGGACTATAAAATCATTAGAAAGAAATTTGAGGACTTTTTAAATTTAATTTCAGGGTTTGTGGGATTGTTATTTAACTTTGTTGTAGTTTTCCTATAAAAATATATTTCATTCAAGTATCTAAATGGCATTTTATGAGGCATTTTATGGAAAGAGATATCATACAACAACTTGTTGTGATGAAGTAAGTGAATGGAATTTTGTAGGACTAGAGCTTTGTTTAAGAGAAAAAAATATAGGTAAATACTATTCAAAACTAAATTAAAGAATCTCAAAGAAGGGAAAAGAGATATGGTGATAACTAAAGGAAATATTTTAAATTTCAAGTGGGAGATCATGTTTTCTTGAAATTAACATTGTAGAGGGTTGACATATGGCTTTGTAAGAAAGGAAAACTGATCCCTATGTACACCAAAACATTTGAAAATTTAGAAACAATTAAAAGTATGGCTTATAGTTTGGAAATTACACTGGGCCACCAAAGTACTATATTTGTTCCATATCTCATTATTAAGGAAGTATGTTATAGACCTAATGCATGTTATATGCCCTGAAAAAATAGAATTGGAACCTGGTCTATATTACTTTGAAAATACTATCCAAAATTTGAAATGAGAGAAATTTTTTTGTGGAATAAGATGACCTAAATGGTAAATTTATTTTTGGAAAATCATAAAATTGATGGAAAAATTTGGGAACCTGAGGATGTTATGAATAAAACCACCCTCATTTGGTTATAAAATAATATCTAAAGAAATTCCATGGACAAAAATATTGATGGGGGGGATAATGTAACACATAATCTTCAATTATAGAATCTGAACATTTTATTTTAATGAAACCATAATAGAATGATAATTTTAATATTTTATGGTAAAAAAATTCTAATTTTATAGGATGCATATTTATTTTGAACATAATCTGTCAAAATTTACCAAGATTGAATTTTTAAAAGTTTGCCTTAAAAATAATCTTTTATGAATAATTAAAAATGTAGCATATAATGATAATAATTTTATTTATAATAATGTGTTTAAATTTTTATAATTAACTATGTAATTATTTTTAGTTTTATATAAATATAGAAAATATCTTTTTGTGGAAAACAACTATTTTTCAGAAAACTGTTTTTAAGTGAATAATGATTTCCCATTTTAATTATTTTAAAAAATATATAATAATGAAAAATTTAAATGAATTTAATATATTTAATATCTAAATATGTTAATTTAAATTCACGAAATGATGAATACAAGTTATATAGTTGATGTAATATCATTTTATGCTTGGAAAATGCATTTTCCCGAGAAACGTTTCTTTCACATTTTATAGAATTACATTTTAAATTAATATATTACAATTATTGGAATATATTTTGAAATTAATGGTTTCTTCATTTTTGATTATAATGTAAATTTTTTTATTAGTTCACTTTCAATTTTGGTCATTATGAATAGTAAAAAAGATAAAATTCAGTTACCATGGCTAAGGTTAAAATAGGTTTACCGGGGGTTAATCTAAATAGATAAGGGTTAAAATGATATAAAATATATATGAATCATATTGGTTTATTTGTTTTATACCATATGTTATCTCACCTTATAAATAGACTCATATTTGTTACACTTTTCCAATAAAGTGACTTATTAATATTTTAAAACCTTGGAAAAAAACAAGTGTTCCACCCACATCACTTATAAAAGGGAACCTTGTCCTATGATTTTATCACACCTCTCAAAAAATTTACCTAAAAAAAACATATAAAAAATCTCTAAAAAATAATTATCCACGTTATAGATATTTTATCCTTCCCAAAAAACCAACTCTAGGGTATTTAAGAGGATATCTAAAAGAGCTCACTCAAAGATGATCTAATCATCTTAACTGAAAACTTTCATTTTTCATCTTCTTTTACCACCTTCAATTATATACTGACCATTACAATATGAAATCAATAGTATCTTTTGTATACTATAATGTTATTATTTTTGTTGAATAATAATTATTCATCTTCTTCTCTATCAAATGAGAATCAAAATTAGCACACTTATGTTTGACGGACTACCACCTATTGGACCAATTAAATTTGTTCCCCATCACATCCTCACATGGATGGTAATAATGATGTAAATAATGAATATATATGATATTTTTGAAATAATTATAATTATATAAATTCAATATATTATCTAGTTTATTACCCTTCCACCTGTTAAAAAATGATAACATCTCTCATGTGTACCTATGGACTACCACATCTATGAAGCGATGTAATTATTTTTTCATTAACTATTTTCTTGAATGATTAAAAATATGTATATAATAAAAACATATGATTTTAATATAATTATTAAAATTATATATATTATATAACCATGATCAAGACACAGGGTCCATAACTGGAAAATCAAAACATACATGAAAAATGAAGTAGTTAACTATCGAAATAATAAAAAAACAAAATATTGTTTAAAAATGGGAGATATGATATTATAAGTGGATAATATATGATATTATATAAATGTATATGTTTATTATATGCATGTATAATAAATATAAATTTTTATACATGAGTTTAAAGAATGTTCAACTCAGTGGAATTTTGAGGTTAGTGATTTCGTCTCAATTTCAACTTTATTGAGACATATTTTGTATTATGAACCTATTTTATTTTATATGGTGTATATAATAAATATTTGATTAAAATAACATAAATATATATTTATTCATGGTAATTATGGTTTAGAATCATGTTTAATTTTCAAGGGGTTATAATTAAAAGTTACCAAAGAGCTAACAATTTATTTTACAATCTCATTTGTTAGGATCATATATATTTTCATTGATGGAATATCAAAAGATATCCTTTATTAAATCCATATATTTTATTATATTGAGGATATTTAACTATTTTTCATGTTTTGTTAAACCTTAATCTATTTGTAACATGATTCAAGTAAAGAAACATTTACTAGAAAATACGATCTTATTTATCTTTTTGATCGGTTATATTTTTCTTCCAGGTTCATATTTTTCAAAATTTTCGTACTAAAGTCATTTTTATTTACTTTAAATTTTTTTTAAGGAATTTTTCTGTTATCCTTATATTTTTTATAGTTTTAAAAGGATTAATTCAATGTTTTTTAAAATAGTCATTTTTGAATTCCTTTGAAAAATCTTAATAAATGTTTCTTTTTAACATATATGATGTCAATATAATAACTTACTATTGTAACCATTTTATTATATTTAGCTTCATTTACATGTATTGAAACTATTTTATAAAGAAAAATATTTAATTAAAACTATTTTTAATTTTTAGCTTCTTTTTTCTTATATTCTTTAAATAATACTTTATTTTATTATAAAATGTATATTTATGATGCATTTATGGTCATATTTTACCTCTTAATAAATTTTTGGTCATTAAATTTATCTCGAAATATTCAATTTTTTGTGATCAACTTTAATTGGAAATTAAATTTCACTTTCATTTCCATATTATAGTATCATTTATATTTTTATTTCCTAAACCATATACCAATTCAACATATACTATTTGTTGAAGAAATATTGATATGAACGTTATTTGATTAACTAGGGAAATATTGATATTATCTATTCTTTACTCAATATATATATATATATATATATATATTAATAAGATATCTTATTAATGAATTAAACTAATCATTCAATATTTGAGGAATGTGTTGGACATGAGGTTATGTGTCAGTCATGGAATTGATAACCCATTGATTCATCAATATGTATCATGAGAGAAGCTAGTTGTCTAGCCTTATTAAATGGGTTTTGATGTATACCTACCCATATATGAAAATATCATGACAAAATTCATTGATTAAGACTTTATACATTATAAATTCATATCATTGAGAATTTAATTATTATTATATATTATATTATTACATTTATATTATCCATATATGAATTTCGTGCTTAATTTGTTTATCAAATGACACGTTTTATCAGTTATTTAGGTTTATATATTTATTATGCCTTATCCACTCTAGATAGATTTTTCTGTATGAAAACCTTACTCAGCATTTCATATCACCTTTATTTTGTTTTTTGTTTTTTCCTTTGATATAAATAAGTAATATTTTAATGAGTTTTAAGGATTAATATTATTTATTTTCACTATGTTTTTTAATTTATTTCCCATGTAAAATTGAAATCATGTTTGTATCTAGTTCTGTAAGACTACTAAACTGATCAATCCTTGGTGATGCGATCCCATGAATCTTATTATAATGAAATAAAGTATACACCATAGCTAGGACACTGGTGTTGGAGTGTTACAAAAAAATAAAGGATCCTTGTGAATGCTTGTTTAAATTAGAAGAACCAAAAATAGTTTTTATTTAAATAAAAACAATACATAGATTCCCAGAATATCACACATAGATTTGAAATATCAAAATTATATTTTATAATAAATTATATTACTTCTTATATATATATATATAGAAAAAATGTTACAGAAAATTTCAAGTCACTATTATATAATTATAATTTCATAAAAGTGATAGCATTTATAAAATCAGTATTTCTCACTATTCACCCAAAAATCATCCTTTTTAGGAAAACCCAAAAAATAACCCTAAGATAATTTTGACATGATTAATTAAAAAATGAAGTTTATTTCATCGAATTAAAACCTAATTATTTATAGATTTATATTTTAACTAAAAAATATATAAAGAAAAACCCTTTTTATAGAAAAATCATCTTTTTAAACATTAAGTTTTTTTACCTTATTTCATATCATTTACGTATTAGTATTAATTTATTTTTATAATTAGTGTACAATTATAATGAATTTATTCGTATCATTTATTTTAATAAAATATTATTAATACTATTTTTTTTTTCATGTAACTTAAGATATTGAGTATAATATTATTTAATAGAAAATAAATTCTATAATATCAAGGTGTTACAAATCATTTATCACCATTGTAAAAAAATTTTCCCAAAAAATCGAGTAACCTAAAAATTTAAAATTCAAATCAAGAATAACATTTTTTACATAATTTGATGTTTAAATGGATTGAGAATAGTAAAATTTAAACAATAATTTCATATATAATGATAAATAATGTTAAAATTGTAAAGTGCATAAAATGAAATTCTGTGAAAAAAGAAACACATGAGACAACATCAAAATTTTATAAAAATTATCCAATTTTTATGGAAATTAAATTCTCCATCCATAAAATAAAATTTCCATCCAAGGAATTAGAAGTAGGTTTTGTCTCACTCATTCCAAAGTGCTCCAAAACCATTAAGATATAGTCCGACTGATTCAATTACAATGTTATGAACTTTAAGTCCTATGCAATCTACATTACTAAAAACCACTTTAATAGAAAAATATTCTTTATATTGAAACTTATCAAAAATTCAATATTTAGATCATTAATACTTTACTTTATCAGTCCAAAAATACACTTTTTAGAGACCTAGGGTTTTTTGTAAGACGTTGAAATAATTTAACATATATTTTCAGAGCCACATGCTGTGATGACATGCGATTCTGAGGCCTAGTGTGGCCATAATTACTTTAAGAAAAATATTAAATATATTTTATATTACACATGTTCATTTTCTTAAAGAGAATGAGATAACTCTTAAAAAAATCTCAGATCATAAATCTGAGACATAATTGAGTCTCGAATTCAATGTTTTTATAAGGTATATCCTAAAATGGGTTGGCATAGGGAGTTCCGAAATAGATACGGTTGGTGGGTGAATTTAGTTAAATTAAATAGTTAAATTTATTTATTTTAATTAAATTATCCTAACCAGATTTTATTTAAATACCTCATTCTAGTGATTTTATTAGGGTCATTTTCTTAGGCCTAGGATCACTAAGAGATATTTTTTCATATACTCTAATAAAGAATCACCATCTGATGATGACAAAACAATAGATCGAGGAAGATCGAGATGCAGAGAACGCAATAGCTCTATCAATAATTGGTGATCATGTTCTTTAATGAAGAATGATCCAATCTCTAGTTAGGACTCATCAATTTTTGATTTTACCTCATTTAATTAAATTTTTGAGCAATATTAATCCCCTTTATTGATCTATTCAAATTGTGGACAATTGCATGAAACCACATATTGAAATAAAATTATATAATAAATTATTTTATAACGCTTGATCTCCCAAGTTTGTTTATTATATATAAAAAATTTGAAAATAATTTTAAACCATTTTTATCGTGACTTTATTCCAAAAATTCTTCACGTTATTCATAGTTTGACCATGGGGTCATGATTCATCATTTTTGAGTGGTACTGTGCATGATCAAACCCTTGGATTTTTGATGGTTACACAAATGATGAATGAATATAAGATCAAGGAATTATTTTGGGGTGATTCATAGTTTTATAGGTGTTGGTTTTCATGGAATATAGACTCAAGACCGATGGAAGTGTTAGGATAGAGTGGAGGCACAACAGTGCATGCAGGTTCACACTAGAAGAATCAGAATTCATCTTCTGATCAGTAGAGGACCAGAATCGCCGGTCAGAGTATAGATACATAAATTTAAGGTGGTAAAAGAATGGATCAAAATGAGGAGATATAATATATAGAGCGTGGAGACCAGATATAAACATTGGGAAAAAATCCCGACTATACAATGTGTGAACCCTAGGCAGTGACAGTTAGTGTTTTGAAAAAAAGATAAGGATGACATGACATGTAGGAAACCTACACATGATGTATCCCTACCAGGGTAGAAATTTCATGTGGTGGAACACACATTAAAGACACCATGTAGTAGGATATGGTCAAAGTACAGGGGCACGACCAGGCATGCGTCGTGTACCTAAGTACACAGACATGACCAGGGTGCAAAGATAGGGCCCCAAAGTGGTTTGGAAATAATGTGTAAACCCCATACAAACAATGCAGTGATACATTTTTGGTGATCGGTGTAATAAAAATGATAATACCAGGTGATGGAGAAGGACCAAACGCCATGTGGGACCCCTCACACGTAGTTTATCCCTTCTTTCCTTCTGAGGAAACCTCAATCTCTCATATATCATTTGTTTGGACTTATATTTTGGCCCATGAGTAGCCTATCTTGAGTGTTTTTTCATGTAGAACATGAATTTGGATTTTAGTGGATTTTGATATATGATGAGAGATATTTCAGGTGTGACACTTATTTAGGTGACATTCGACAGTAGTTAGAAGGTAGGATCATCATAGGCTTTACAGTGGAACCATCTAGCTAGTCTGGACATGGTTTCTATACCTATCTATAGAGTGGAAACCTCATGAATGATGGTTCATGGGTCCTATATATACTTTTAGAGTCAAACCCTCCTTCTAGGATATGTCATGGGACCTCTACCTTTCCACCGAGTTGCAGCCGCATACAAAGACTGGGCATGGGTCCTTAATTACAAGAGTGGAACCCTCTAGTGTGGAATTGAAGGGGTCCTCTATCTACTATCTGAGTGGAACCCTCATGTGGTATTTGGATATGGGTCCCTGAGTACTAGAGTGGAACCCTTTAGATAGGCTAGGCATGGGTCCACTACTGACCATTAGAGTGGATCCCTTCAGATGGGATGGACATAGGTTCTCTACCATTTACTTGAATGACAACCTCATGTTGGATATGGAATGGGTCCTCTAGAAATATAATTAGTAACACCAAGATGTTGTACCAGGGAATGGGTCCTCAACATATAGATTCTTCCATTCGAATCTGTGGTACATTGGGGAGGTTTGGTTTGACTTGGATGTCCTATTATGGGAAAACACACGTGATTCTGGGCATCAATGATAGAGTTCTAAAACTGATGAAACTCTTTTCCGGGAAAGGTAGGGAGATTTATATCTCATTATCTATCATTTTGGTTTGTTGTGTTTGAGAATATATATATATATATATATATATCCATGTTTTGGATTCTATTTAATCTCTTACTTTTATTTGATATGTTTAATATCTATATATTCTTAACGTGTCTCTTTCTACTCCTCCTTCAGCTTTGGAGGCATCCTAATAGGTTTGTATATAATCACACCTATATAGGATTTCTCTATATGTGTTGTGTATTATGTGTATTATGGGTAGGAAAGTGGTGACTATAGATAATATTAGGGATACTCGGTGCATTAGACCACATACGGTGGCAATAGCTATAATATTAGAAGATTAGATCTCTTATAACTTTCACATTTTTTTTCATGATTGGATATATTTCTGGTTGGGTGTGTATTTTTCCCCTTTAATTTCAGTTTTCACTGTAATAATCTTTTACACCCTTGAGTTTTTTCATATTCATGCTTATATTCTATATTTTTCATATTTTTAATTATTATTCCTCTACACTTATGCATTGAGATGGTCTGGTTTGTGTGTATAATTACATTTGGTAAAGGCCTCCCATATTAGATATACCTTTCAGTGCTGGGCCCTTACCTATGGTCAATGGAGGTGGTTTGGGGTATTTGCAGCTCAAAACATGTTGGGTTGGGTCATGACATGAATTTTATCCACCAAGAGACATAAAATGTAGGAACTACCATCATTATAAACCTTCGATAATAAAATTGATCTATAATAACCAAGATGGATTTTTAGTCCTCCATAATGGTGTTGAATATTTGGTTCCACCACCTTAGTTATTTTTTCAACCCTATTGGAACCGAAAAAATATCCTGTTTCTAAAATATTAGTATCCCCTAAAACAAATGAGCAAACAATAACGGAGACCCATTCCGAAAAAGGTATTAGTTGGGAACAATTGTAATCATTTTCACTCAGTTTTCATATCCCACATGGAACCCACTTATGTGTGAAAGGATCTGCTAAAAATAAAATTTCCACATGGCTATGAGGGCACTAAAACATTAGAAAAGTAAATTTCATGTAATATCAGATGTTTTTGTGCAAACCTGTCGATGAATTGTAAATCCCTTTTCCCAAAAAATGAATGTTAAGAACATATACTTTCTCAGTCGCACCCTAGTGCCAAAGGCGTGGGATGTGTGCAACAAGGTTTAACATCCCATCTTGGGTTTTGAGAATATGTCCACCCATTTGAGGTATAATTAGGACCTCACCCCATATTTAAGAGGGATATCTGGAAGACAAAGCATTGACTGTCGCTCTTACAACACCAAAATTCCATGGATTATAAAAGGTAGAGAAATTTCACGACTAACCTTTTATGATCCCTAATGTTTCTTGGCCTATGGTTGATACTTACTCATGAAATATACCATAAGTATAGTTAGGTTTTCCCAAGAGAATTTTCCTTCATACATCCCTATACTGTGTGTAACCTCAGAAGTTGTGCATTCCTATTCCTCCCTGACCCATTCAGTGGCCATATTCTAGATCCCATGGCTTGTGCCACCCCTTTTTCACACAGTATAATATATTTTCACACAAATACTTTTGGGTCCCTAACCCCATGCCTCCTTCCACAAAAGTTTCACTCTTATTGAGCTCCTAGGTTTGCTTTCCCTATTCGAACCAGCTTATTTCCACCCCAAATACCTCTGTGAGCAGTACTATCAACCCGTATGTCCACCCCTTTCACTTAAAGAATAGTATGGACCACCACCTTACATTTTTCTACTAATAATTGGTACCCTAATACCTTTTTCTCCTAATAATATGTATCCTAACATCGGGAGCACTGATTTTCCCTCCACTAAGGTAGTGTTTACACCATTCCCCACAGAGAGTAGCATGATTAGTAGACACATAATCCCTAATGGTGGAATCATCAAGGGATAATTTCAACATTTCTTGTTAGAGGGACCTTTTTCCAGATCGTCCTCCTCCACTTTGAAATGGTCTCCTTGGGTTTAGGCCCCACTCTTATCTTAGCTATCTAGTGTAACATTGTATAGGAAAAAATCTTAGTCATATGATGTTAAACTTCATGGCAATGTCCTCAACAAAAAATCTGAAACTATATCCTTACCTCAAGTGATGATCACAAGATACACCATGTACAGTCATCATTAGATGACACTCCTCCCCTTACGCGGGATGTTACCCTTCATCCAACACCCCTGGGCATCCTATATGAATAATCCTCACACCACCCCTCATTGATTCTCCTTTTATGAAAAGAGAGTCCTTACAAAATAATGTTAAACTACATGGACCGATCTTGTCACAAGACCTTAATTTGGGGCATCGAGCTATGTGTCTTTTGATATCTCTTCCCTAAAAAGGTATGCAGGACACCTTCATGAGGTTAAATACCAACATACCAACACATTTGGGGTACATCCCTGAGGATCAATACTAACACCCACCATCACCACCAAATCCCTAGTGTAAAATCTCCCCCTAGGAACACACTTAACCAGATCCCAAGTGTAAAATATTGCACCCTAGGGAAACACTTAACCAAATCCAATGTCTGAAATCTTCCCCCTGGTGAACACTTAACAACCCACCTTTCCCTAAATGATAGAAAACATATGACATACCTTTCCCAATATTGCATTAAATTTTTGACCAATCTATCCCCTCAAGACATTAAACATATGACATGATTAATAATGTATACCCCATACAATAAACATAGGATGCCTGATGTAGAACGCCTCAAAAGACTTACATCGTTGACATAAACTAACCCATGACCAACATGGGGGGAATTTGGTTCCCCACCAAAGAATCCTCATATAATATTCCTATGACTTCAACAAGAGAAGTCATTTTAGATATCAACCTTCCCACCCTCCATAGATGACCAAACATGCCTAATGTTACTCTCTTATTGAAATGAAACTTTATTCCCTATCAAGAAATAAGCAACATAATTAACTAGAATACATCTAGAGATGGCATGGGGGATGATATTTATGAGAATGAATTATATCTTTAAGGGATACCCAGACTAGGAGAATATCTCGAAGTGGGAATCTATGGAAGGAGGAAACAATATCACATCATCATGTTTTGATCAAAGAGATGAAATTTCCTATTATTGTGTTGGAAATCATCTTCCTTTGGGAAGAGGGAATGCAGTGAAATAAGAAACATGTGGCCTCCAAACAGAAATATGGAAGACAACCCTAATAAAAAGAATAAAAAATGGCAGACCCTAGGTGAAGCTCAAATCCTTTATCTATGAGGAATGCTAACGTTGGTGGGCCATCCAATTTTCATCTCATCAGATCCATATATTCAGTACCAGGTCCCGTAAAACAAGAAGTGATCCTAGCAAGAAGATCTCCAATGACTTGGGCACTACCACATATCATACATTACACAAAATTGGCTTTTATCAGTGCTAAACATAAAGGGCCAATAAAAGTGTTGCATTTATCAGGGCTAACTAAAAGGACTAATCAAGGGAACTTTTATCGGTGCTAAAAAAGTGCTGATAAATGTGTACACTTTATCAGCACTGATAAAGATGGATCTTTATCAGTGTTATTCATAGAGAATATAATTTTTTTAATAAAAATTATTATTAATATATATAATATTATCATATTTATATTCAAAAAATAATGTTTATTTATATACATTAATTCAAAAATGAATGTATATAATTAATATACGTATATAAGATATATTAATATTTTTTTAATAGTTCAAATATATATGTATAATTTTTTTTAAAAGTTTTTATGTCATTATAAATAAATAAATATATATATCTAAAAAATAATTTCTATAATTTTTATTACAGGGGATGTATATATATATATAACATGTGTATATGTATGATAAGTAATTAGTTAATTCTAATACTTTAAATACAGATAATTTTAAAAAAAAGTATTTATAACATTATAAATAAGTATTTAAATTAAAATAATTATAAAATTATAATAAATAAATTTAAATAATAAAAATGTTTATTATATTTATTATTATATATATATATATAGTTATATAAATATATATAATTATATAAATATATTTATAAATATATAAAACTATGTATTTATAATTTGAGTTATAAGTAAATAACTATATATTTAAATAATTATAAAACTATAGTAAATATATTTTCAAAAAAAATATATTAAAATTAAAAATATATTTATTATATAAATATATATAAATATATATAATTATATACAGATATATAATTATGAAAATTATTATAATTATATATATATAATTATATAAATATATATAATTATATAGATATATTTATAAATATATACAAATAATTATAAATATAATTATTTATAATTATAATTATAAATAAATTAATATATATTTAAATAATTATAAAATTATAGTAAATATTTTTAAATAATAAATATATTCATTATACCAAGATGGTGTGAACCATGAGTTAAAAACCCAAGACCCCATAAATTTATTTAAAAAGTAAAAGTAAATACAAGGGGATACAATGAGTGAAAACACTAGCACCCCAAAAGAAAAAAAGAAAACTAGACCAACCATCTTTCAAAATCTACCATGGAGCACATGAGAAAGAAAAAAAAAGAACTTTACTGCTTTTTACCCACATTTAGTGCACCATGACCCTAAGGATGATGCCCACTCTTCCTTTTAGAAGTTTCCCATGGACCACCCCACTCTTCCAAGCTTTTATTTATCTCTTCCTTAGCCCCACATGATGCTTGTTCATTCTTTTTCGCTTCAATATCAGGGGGTTGTGCATCCTTTTCAGACTCTATCTACAAGTGTCCATGCTTTATTTTTCTAAGAAACCTTATCTCCATTTCAATGCTACTTCTCTCCTGCTCAACCCCACCTATAAGCTCTTGTTAAGGGGAATTTCTAGAAATATCACACCTAAACTCATCTATAATAGTATAGGATATACCCTCTATCTCATAACTACCATGCTTTAAATGTTCATGATCCTCCTATATCATCACGTCAAGAAAATAAGTTTTTCAATCTCCAAACAACCTCCCTTTTCTAAATGGGATGGGAGTTTATTATTCACACCATATTTCTCCAATACCTTAAGGTAAACATGATAAAAATTCGAGTTGTTAATAAACACAACTATTGAACATAAATTACCTTTTCCTTTTAGAGTTCCAAAAGGAGCATCTTCTTTCTTATGAATTGAAACTTCATCCGTGTTCACATGTTTGACTGTAGTTGAAGGATCAACAGGTATTGCAGGGATAATAAAATTAGGAAAATATGTTATTATTTCTTGAATATGTACCTCTTATTAAGAACCTTTTGTGGGACCTACAAGTTGATAACTTTGAGCCCACTGGCGTAAACCATCCCGAGGGCTAACAAAGGGATAGGGGAGACCCTTAACCTCCCAAACATTTCATGTAGTAATAAGAGAGTTGTTTTTTTCTCTTTTGGGGTTTAAAATAAAAATAAACCTTCCCCTTTATATTACCATCATTCAAGAACTCATCTCCAATGACATCAGCAAAATAAAGCATATCCACATAATCATATCCCTCATTACCGACCTTATGTGTATCATAAGAAGTCTATCCAATAGATAAGACACTGATCATTTGGGTGCCAAAAATATCCATGTTGTTAGTGTTGTGAAAATCTAAACAAAATACCTTATTAGAAGCCACAATATAAATTCCATTTATAGACACATCATTGAAATCCTTTGAAGAAGATAAAACAACTGTCTTCAATCAAGTACTAGCAACAACATAAAAAAATGAGATAGAAGTATGAATTTGAGAAGAGCGAAGAACGAAATCAGTAGTTTCTCTATATGACACTACATAATCAGTCCCATAATTCAGAAAAACATTTTTCCCTGCTCGTTGATGATCATATTTCCCACCATCGATGTTTTGAAATTATCAATTGAGAGCGTCAGCCTTTTAGATATGGATTTCTTGAACTTTAAAATGCCAACATGATGCCCATATTTCTTATAGTTTGAGAATCTCATACCCCTATAAATTTTTTTTATATGTACATTAAACAAAAAATTGAAACAAAAGTCAGGAACACTCTAATACTCAATTTCAAGCTCAAAAATCAAAATATCTTGCTACCAAATAAATCATTTCAATGTTGGTTGAACTAATATCAAACTCAACAAAAACCTAGGAACATTTTCCATTACATCCTATCTCAATCCATTTTTTAAATTTTATTTATGTTTTAATAGCTAAATAAACATCCCAACGAATTTTTGGGTGCCAAAAAAACCAATTCAACCCTTTAATGAAAATCAATGACTGTCCGATAGTATTCATGGCCGGAAATGGGTCAAACCAAAAATCCTAATCTAGAAACCTTAGAAAACCTTTCTTAATATTGGGAAATACAAAGCTCCAAGCCCTTAATTTAATATCATGGTAAGGGACACTAACATGGAAATAACCCATCCCAATCCACACAATATGCTAGCCATGAAAATCCAAAAAACTGTATAAGATGATTCCTCAAATCCTCATGTTTCCAGACATCATTCCTTGATTTCTGGGTATGAAACATGATAATAGAGTGCTTTAAAGACTAAATCCATTCATATAAGAAATTAGGGTTTTCATCGACAAAAGAACTGGTGCCATTCCTCAGGATTCAGTTTGATGCACCTGTTGAGAAAGTCTGAAGACTTGAAAAAACCTATAACTCGTAGAAAATCTTACCCACAATGGATTCTTTAACCTTAGAGGATCATGATTAAATAGATCCGATTGTTCTAAAGAGATAGAATCAGGAACAACCCTTGATGAGTCCCACTCTACTTCTGAGGAAGGAAAACCAACAAATCCCAGGATTGAAACACAACCACCATCTTCGAGAGGCCAACAAAAACATCTCCTAGACTGAAATATGGATCTATGATTGTCATCATTGCAAGAAATTACCCAAGACTCTATGATCGAAGAGTGGGATAGAACCAAACCTCGTGCATCACACCCTCATATGTTATAATATATTCATTAATTATATATAAATATATATATTATATAAATATATATAAATATATAAATGTATATAATTATAAAAATATAAATATAATTTTATATAATTACTTTTTATATATATTTTTGTATAATTATGATTATATATATAAATATAATTATAAAATTATAATATATATATATTATGTTTATAATTATATATAAATATAAATAATTATAAATAATTATAAATTAATATATATATAATTATATAAAAATATTTTTTAAATGTATTTATTTATATTTATAATTATAAATAATAAAATATAAATTTAAATAAATATAAAATTATTAATATATATATATATATATTGATATATATATATATATATAATTATATACATTTATAACAACATAGCCAATGAGCCTATACCTAAGTGGTAGAGGATCCTACTAGGCATCTGAAAGACCCATGATCAAATCCGAGTGGGGGTGAATTCCTGGGTTACTGTGTTATTTATTTTACGGTATTGTAGGATTCATAAGTGTTCATCCTATTCGGGACTTCAGAAAACCAGTTTGGTTATACACTTCTTAGGGCCATTGAATAACTAAAACCCTTTGAACAACAGGGTCTTCGAGCCACTATAAGGCCTTCGGGAAATTGGAACACATAGGACTGGAACTATCCTAGGTATATCACATAGGAGAAGGAATCAAATGAGGTTTCATAGCAAGTAGAATCCACCAGAGCAGAGCTAACCAGATTGGAAGGACTTGAACGTATGATAATTGCCATCGGTACCAAGCATTATGCAACTCTGCACGATGCAATGATAGCTAATCAGCCATGCGGGGTGGGGTGCTAGACGCCTTGAATGATGTAGATGTGGGGTAGGGGAAGTTATTATGTTGTTGCGTGTTAGGAATTTGGGTCATATATTCAGCATTATTTCTTTGGCCTTCGAGTCATGTAATGGGCCTTGTACCACTTGGTCTGCAGTCCATGTAAGGGCTCTCCCTCAATCCATAAAAAAGGAATAATCCAAAAATAAATTAATATCTTGATGGCCTTCAAGCCAAGTTGAGAACCACTAAATAAATATAAATATATATAGATATATATAATTATATATTAACATATACAATTATATAAATATATTTTTAATTATATACACATATTTATCAATATTTTTTTATATTTATAATTATAACAAATTAAATATATATTTAAATAATTATGTACATATGGATGATTCAATATACTTTACAGGTCTCAATATATGGGAGATCGACAATGTAGTACCAATAGGAGTGGAGGAAAGGGAAATATGGGTGTGAAAATGCTACATGATTATGTCCCTGCTATGATAGCTGCCACCACTTTAGCCATAGGGTGCCCACACCCTATCTATACCTCTGCGATCATCCTAATGAGGGTGTTAAACAAACTTATTCACTGATATGAACAAGAAGGGTTCAGTCACACTAGGGATAAGTCCTTCCAAGATCTTGAAGGAACAAAATATCATAGAAACCTATAACCTTGAGAGCTATATAGGGGTAACTACCCCCTATTCCAATTCTTAACCATTTGGGTTCCTATCCTAAGAATTATCTGAATTGTATTGATCATGAACAATTCCCGGGATCTTCCTAAGAGGGATCCCACCCAGCCACTTCATTGCCATCACTGATCAGTCCCACATGCCAATGAGCGGATCATGCCCATCCTCACTCCACTGACCCCAGTCGAGAACACCCAACACTGAATATGGGGGTGGGTTCAAAAAAGTTCCCTACATGAGGAATATACTAAAACAGTAGTGTCCCATTCCACCACTAGCATATCTATTCACATTTGCACAACTGTTGAGTGTGGATATTTTTTCTCCCAATTGGTATTGAGGCCCAAGACACATCTCAAGTAGTTTGGGTTGAATCTTTCAGTCGTTAGTGACACCAACAACCATTATGAGATTTCTTGTGATGAAGAATACTAATGCGACGGTTCTCCCCACACCACCACCAACAAATATAGAGGTCCTCCATGAAACACTAACAACCAATATTTGGAATGTATTATATCAACATTACACTATGAATCTTATTGATTTTGATGCTCAGAAATAACCATTTTTTTACTAATGAAGTTAATTTAATTATTTTTTAGGAATAAATTTCTTGAGAAGTTTATATTATTTACGGGATAAAATATTTTTCTAATAATTCTGAATATGTTTAAAAATTATTTTAGAAACATTGTTCAAACCCTTCATTTTTATGTGTAACTTTTGAATTGTAAATCCTATGTTTGGAAGAAAATTTATCGATCTTGTACCATATGCTATTGGAAAATTATGGATTAACAACTCTACGTTTGGAATAAACCCTAAATCTGAAGAATAAATGTCTGTTTTATCAACCATAATTTTATAATAAACCATATATTTTCAACCATACTTTTATATTTTTTTATGTGATGGAAGCAAAAAATTTTAATTTTCAACAACAAAGTTTTAAATTGATAATATTATCTGTGTTTTTTGTAACAGTCCTATTAAATGTTAATATTTTTAAAGCCATTTTATAAACAATTAAAAGGATATTATTAAATGCATCAAATCATTACTTTTTATAATGGAATTTATAACTCCCTTGAATGATTTAAATTCAAATAATTTACATTTTTCATGTTATATTCTATAATCAACTATAACCAAAATCAATCCAAGATCTCTTGTTAAATAGAATGATTATTTTTATTTTTTGAATCATGTGTGAAACATATTTTTAAATATAGAGTTACTAAAAAATAAAAAATAACAAACGTCAATGATATTCTAAAAAGAGAAACATTTTAGAGACATACATGTTTCTATCTTATGTTGATTAAAACTGTTGTTTTTATTACTGTTTATATTTTCATATTTATGTTTTTGTTGAAGATTATTTACAATTGGGATCTGTTAGAATCTATATTGTATTAAATAAAATTTTATATGAAGGATAAGATTGATTTTATTTCATTTTCTACTACTATAGTGAAGAAGAGACTGTTTATTAACTCAAATCAAACTCTTATGATTTATTAGCATTTGGGCTACTCAGACTCAGTCATTGGTGGAGTATTAGCTTCTTAGACTAAGGTATAGATTTTTGGTTCCCTATAAAAGAACTCAAAGGCTCTATTAGGGACTTATTGTAATGGTTTAAGCTCATTATACTTAGTTGTTAAGTTCTTTTGATAAGAGGAACCATTTAGTGAGAATCCACAAGCCCACACTAAAAGCATTGGGGGAGTGGACTCGGGGATTTTGGGCCCTGAACCACTATAATTTTTGAGTGCGTTATTCATCCCATTTTTTTAACTTCTGAAATTACTTAAATAATATAATACTACATATCATCATAAAATCACGAAGAAGACTAAAAGTAATAATTTTTCCAGATTTCAGAAAAGACACAATTAACCCCACTCTTGTGTATCTTTAAATTATTCTGTCCTAACAATTGGCATCATAAGAGTGTTTTTTAATAAAGAATATAAGATCTAGAAAGATAAAAGTATAATTTTTATTGAAATATAGATGTAAATGATTGAATTAAAAGAAGGTATGTCAATGGTTTGTGCTCCAAAATTAAATGGTGATAATTATTGATGTTGGAAATACTGAATGATTATCGATTTATAAAATCTTACATTCAAAGTATATGTGAATATTATCACTGCATATGTAATCTATAAAATACCAGAAACATGAGATATTACAAAGAATCTAAGTATGATATCGATTCAAAAGTAATGAATTATATAATATGTGTAATTGGTCTTGTTGAATTAAAAAATGTATCTCAATAACCTACTAATTTTTAAATGTGAAAAACCATTTTTTGTACCTATTAAGGAACTAAAATTTCTTGGAAAATAAGGTTAACAACTATAGATATGAAATTTGATATATTCAAAATCTATGATGGTGAGAGAATCACCTGGATGAATGAGAGATTGAAATAGATATACAATAGTGTTTCTATTTTAGGAAATGAAATTTCACAATTAGATCAAGCAGTAAAAGTACTCAGAGCACTACACTCTAGATGGAATGGAATATCTTATTTTATACAACAATATAAACCATTCAATGAATTGACAATGAAATAATTGATTGGAACATTTATCATGTATGAAGAATACATGAAAGATGGATATGAAGAACATAAAATGATAAAAATGGAATATAATTACCTTATAGTTAAGGTTTAGAAGTATCAAAATAAAATAAAATAAAATAAAATCAGTTTATAGTGTTTAGATTCTGAAATGGAGTTGGATAAATTATCCAGAAGATTTAGCAAATCTTACAGGAAAAAGAGATGTTTTAAGAAGACCTACAAGAAGGTGAAAGAGGATATAATGAAGTTTGGTGGTATTAATGTAAAAAATGGGCCATATTAGACTTGGTTTCCAAAAAATAAAAGAAGAAAAGATAAATATAGAGAAGAAAGAAAAGGAAAATCAAATGAGAATTGATTAGAAGTGAAAAGGAAAGAAAGATACGAGGGCTACATAGAGTGTATCTAAAGACTTCGGTAGCTCTTCTAAATCTGACATAGAAAAAGATCCAAAAAATATTAAGGAAAATATGAGATTTATGGCTAAGGAAGAAGATGAGGTTCAAACCTATTATTCTAATGCTTCTGACTCGGAATGATGACCTAACTGAAAAATATATGTTTACTACTCCATGATTGAAGAGTGAAATTAATCATTATAAAAAATGTTCAAAAATTTAAAAAAGTTCACAATGATGTTTTAAGTGAATACGAGTCTATGTTAAATCAAAATCAAGATTTAAATTAAAAATATTAAAAAATCAATTTCAAATTGAATTGATCTTGAAAATAGGATAATAGAATACAAAAAATGTTGTATAATCAATTAAAAGTGATGGAATAATATTAACTAAGGGAGAAGAATCCTTAAAACATATTCTAGGGGAAAATGTTATCAAGAATGAAAAATATAGAATAGGAATAAATGGTGAAAAATATAAATTATATATAAGTTACTTTGTACCTAGTTCGAAAAGTTTAAGAATCACTAGTTTTTATAGTGGAATTAAGGATCATTAATTTAATGAGTGTTATCTAGTAAATCCCTAAATTAGTGGAATTAGAATATTTTCTATTTTCATAAAATTGTCTTAATAATGTACTACTATTTTTTAAAAAATAAATAAAATAATTATACCCATATATTTTTTTCTAACATAGCTGGACCTAAGAAAATATGGGTAAGAATTTTTTTTAAATGTTTTTGTAAGAAATAGGTAAGTGAAACAAAGCTATTGTATGGTATATGGATAAAGTCTTCTTAAGAAACATGAGTGTAGATTCTTCAAATTTTCATACACTAGAAAACCTTAATAGAGGACTAGTTACCTTTTGAGTGAGATTGAAAGGGAATATATTTGAATTTTGATCAATTATATATCCAAAATTAATATCAATCGAAAAAGTACTATATGTTTAGGGGATAGAACATAAACTCAAAAGTATATATAAACTATGTGATGATGTATTTTATATTGATTTCTATAACAATTCATGCTCAGTTTTTAAGGATAAATATCTTAAATTTAGAGCACTTATAACTAAAAATTATTGCACCTTGGATCTTAATTACCTATGTAAAAAAGGTGAAATGTTTAATTTCTGATACAAATTAATCTTGGATCTTCCATACGATAAATGGAAACTGTAATGTATTTATTTTTTACAAATTGGCTAACACAAATTTTGTTTTTTGTTTTCCTAATCTTTAATTTGATAAATACAGATTCTATGATGCATAAAAAATGGAAAAAAACACACATCATCCTTTAAATCTATTAACAAATTTGTTACATCCAAACATCTTCAAATTATCCACATGGATTTTTTTGGACTATCATGAGTATAAATCATGGTTGGAAGATTATATTTTTATGTATTAGTTGATGAATTTCAATATTTACATGGTTTTATTTTATAAATCTTAAATGTGTAGTCTTCTTTTTTTTGAAATATTTTGTAAAATTATTCAAAATGAATAAACTTTTAAAATAATTTCATTATAAATTCATAATGATGGAGAATTTTAGAATCACGAGTTTAATACTTTTTGGTCACACTTAGGTATTAAACACACCTTCCCAACACAAATAGAACCTCAGAAAAATGGTAAGGAAGAAAAAAGAAATGGAAATATTCAATAAATTGAAAGGACTATGTTAAATAAATATTTTACTCCACCATATTTTTCAGAAGAATCTATATACACAACTTGTTATGTCATGAATAGAGTTCGAATAAGACCCCTTATTTAGAAAACCTTGTGAGCCATGGAATAATAGAAAACATAAAGGTAGGTACTTTAAAGTGTTTGGATGCAATGTTTATCTCTTGAATACTCGGGAAAAACTTGGTAAATATGATCCAAATGAAGATGAAGGAATCATTTGAGAATATTATGGAACCTCTAAATCTTATATAATATATAATAAAAGTCAAGGATTATTGAATAATATGTTCATGTGAAGCTTTATGAATGTGATATTTTTGATAAAAAGAAAGATAAAACAGATGGAATTTTTGAATCTTTGGTCAACATGAGACTTGAATCGCTTAAGATTTATTTTGAAAATAATATAAAATAATTTGAGTCTAGTTTAATGAATATGAAACTGATGAACCTGAAAGTGTATTACCTATAAAATCTATAACATTAAAAGATCACCCTCTAGAAAATCTAATAGGTTATTTAGATTCAAGGGTAAGAACTAGAATTAATGTAGGAAACATAGATGAATCTTATACCTTCCTAACATAATTATAAACTAAGACTATAAAATAAGTTTTAAAAGAGGATAGTTGGAAAATGGCTATGTGAGAAGAAATTAAAAAATTCAATAGAAAGAATGTTTTGGAATTAGTTTAAAGAACAACCACTCATATAGTAATAGAAACCAAATGGTTTTTTAGAAATAAAATAGATGATCAAGGAATAATCACTATAAATAAATCTATATTAGTATAAAAAGGGTATAATTCGAAGGAAGGAATAGATTATGATGAAACCTTTTCACTTGTTTCTGTATTAGAAGATATTATAATCCTTCTAGATCATGTGTCTTATATGAATTTTAATTGAAATTATATGGATGTAAAATTGGATTTTCAAAATGGTTATATTATGGAGAAAGTTTATATTGAAAAATCACAAAGTTTTTAAATTCCTCATCTAAAAAATTCAGTTATCAAGCTTACTAAATCTATTTGTAACCTTAAACAAGAAGCTATAAGTTATTATGAAACATTAAGCTCTTTTTTATTGGAAAAAGAAATTTCTATAGGATTGTAAGATCCTACCTGATTTAAGAAAATTGTTTGTTCTAATATTTATTAGTACAAATTTATGCAGATGATATTATTTTTGGTTCAAAAAATAAAAGAAATTGTAAATTTTTTCTAATATTATGAAAAAATAATTTTAAATGAATATGATTGGAGAATTAAATTTATTTATTTATTTTTAAATCTATAAAAAGGACTATGAAAATATTTTAAATTAACATAAGTATATTATTGATTTATGGAATAATTTTAGACTTGAAAATAGTAAGACATATTCAACTCACACGTGTATTAATGTAAAAATTTATTTGGATGAAGTTGGAAAACTGTTTGACAATAAGTTATACAGAGGTATGATTGGTAATTTACTGTATCTTACTACAACCATACCAAATATAATGTTTTATATTTTTCTATGTGATATATTTCACCAAATCCCAAAATAATTCTTTATTAGTACTATTGAAAGAATTTTTAAATAATTGAAATGAACTATTTTTCAATATATACATTATCCAAATACTATGATTGTAATTTAATTTCATATTTAGATGCTAATTTTTGAGGATGTAGACTCGATAGAAAAAGTATATCAAGAACCTATCACTTTTTAATAAAATCCACAGTTTAATGGTCAAGTAAGAAACACCATTCAATTTCTCTATAAATTGGTGAGGAAAAATATATATATCTACTGGAATTTTTTGTGTACATGTTTTGCGGATGAAACACACTTTATTGGAATATAGAATTGATTTTAATAACATTCCTATTTTATGTGATAATAGAGGTGAAATTAACATAAAAAAAATAATTTATGTCACTCAAGATAAAAAAACATATTGATGTACGACATAATTTTCTAAGATATCATGCTCCAAAAAAGGATATATTTTTATATTTTTTAAATATTGAATATCAACTTAGAGATATTTTTATTAAACCACTTCCCATAACATGTTTTGATTTTATTAAAGGGTAGTTTTAAATATTTAATTTTAAATACATTTTTATTAATTTGTTTAATTAATTTTATACTAGTTGTTTCACTTATTTTGTTGTCTATTATTCATTTAATTACTAATTATTTAAAAAAAAAATCAATTTGTTTTTGAAAAATATTATCTTTTAAAAAAATAATGATTACATTGAGTAATTAGATAAAGAAACCAGAACTGGTGTTACAAAACCATAAGTCCCCCCTCTCTTTCACTCTTATCCTACGTATTCAAACCCTTTTGACTTTTATAGTTCTCTTTTCCTTCGAATACCTACAATTCAAACCTTTAAATTTCATATTCTTTGCAATGTAATTGATAAATAGGACAGATAATGGTGAACCAGTTGGAATAAAGTGTCAGTGTGGAACATATAAAAAAATTATTCACATAATGGTTATAGATTTATAATGGATCTATCAGATGAATATGCTATTGAAATAATCTCCAACATTTCAAGGTTTGGAATTACTCTTCAATCAATAAAATACCAAGTTTGTGTTTGATGTAAAAGTAAAATAGATTTATATAAATGTTCATTTTAATTCTGGAGACATAAAATATGTTATCATTTCAATGGAAAATTAGAGGGATTTTTATATTTCTTTAGTAGAAATTGAAAATATTTTTAAGTTTCCCAATGAAGGATTTTTTCATTTCAATATTTGATCTATTGGAAACTAGGAAAAAAATTATGAAGATATTATTTCTTTATCCTTTGGATCTACCCTAATTTGAAAAAGGTTTATTGAGGACATTGAAGCTGACTAGAATGTAGTAGTAATGTTCATTTAGTCAGAAATATTTCTAATAATTGTTGAGTTAGAAAATATTATTTATACAAACATGTATATAATTTTTTTATGAGAGATATAAAATTCAATTTCTCAATATAAATTCACTTCTACATGCATTAATTCTCTCAAGACAAGGCAAGGATGTCACTTTATCCTTATGGAATGATAGTTTATTTTATTTTATACAAAATTCATGATTTGATATGTATAGATGCACACTAAGTTTCAGTCTAGTGAAATTCTAAATTCTATAACCTTAAGGTTGATAGGTTTCATCTGGAGTACAATAAATGGAAATATATTACCTACTGGTGTAGAATACAAATATTAATATAGTTCTATTTACCTAGGAGAGTAATGAAATAAAAGATCAATTGTTTCAGTTAGAATATTTGAAGAATAAGTTTCATAATCAATAATAAAAAATGATGTTCAAATAATGATATGTAGAATCATATATGATGTATCTTATCCTAAGAATACATGATATATTCATCAATATTTCAAATAAAATTTGGAAGAAAAAAATAATGAGGCTTTTTTCACCTAGCCTATATAAAAAATAAGAACCTATATATTAGGTTCATGGTGTTTAACCACCAGAATCGATGGCTATAAAAACTAGCGGAGTTGACCAACAAATGGTTTTAGGAGTAACAAATTCTATTGAGGAATAAATACCTGAGAATCAACCATAAAATAGAGTATAGAAAGAGGCTATTTCTAAAAATAAATTTCCAGAGCATGGGGGTCATGATGAAAATAATATTGAAAAAGATCAAGTTGATGAAATTGATCAAGGTGTAGAGAAAGAAAAACTATTAGTAGATAAACCTACCAGGTTACCTAAAAATATAACAGTCTCTATTTTTATAGATGATTTGGATAAGTCTATTTTTGTATCTGTTTAAAGGAAAAAACATCTTGAAAATATATCTTATTATTTGAGTAAAAAGAATAAAGGAAGATCCTTAGCTTCGGCTGATAGAAGAAATTTGTTACAAGATCAAGAAGAATAATCATTTGAATGTTTAAATAGTAAAATTAAAGAGTTTTTTTATCAAATATAATAAGATATGGGAGAAAAATTAATATTTTATAAGTGAGTTGGAGGTTACTACGAAATCATTGCAAGATTTTAGAAATTCAACTATTACAAAGGGATGAATTTGAATTAATTCAAGATCAAATGCACACCCTGATAATACTTTTAGTTTCCAAAAGATATTTTGATGCATTTTAAAAAGAAATGGGATATTATTTTGGAAATCTATAACTATAATCTATTTCAAAGAAAAAAATTAGATATTTAAGGACATATTGAGAAATTCATTTAAAAAAAATATAAAGTAGTGATAATCAGTCCAAAGAATCTACTAATTATCCTCAAACTTCTCTAGATTTTATCATAAGATTTGAAGAAATATCTACTATAATGTCTACATTTAATGATTGAATTCATTCACTTCAGTGCTACAGTGACCCTTTAAATGCGTTGGTGGATAATAAGAAAGATCTTACTGAGAATTCAACCTTAGGAGAGACTGGTTTAAGACATCTTCTTAATCAGTTTTGTGACATTCTCTCATATTTTATCTAGTATGAATAAATAGTTCATGAGTTTTGAAAGTCAATTTATTTTAAGGTTTGAAGGTGGGAAATGATTCAAGAAATTTAATTTGAATGCTAGAAGATAAAATTAAGAAATTTTTCAGATGATTTATAGAAGAAATAAATGTAGTTCATATGGATGTTTGAGATTCTCAAGATTATAACACCTCTTCTGAACCAAACCCCTCACCCTCATCCAGTCTAACATTTTGAAATCTTTTACCCAAATATTTTATATAATCACGAATCTTTTTATTAAATTATGTTACATTATTTTGTTTCTATTAGTTAATTATTATTTTTTTTCATTTTTTCTTCTAGAAAACTACTCTTTTTATCTTAGAATATTGCAATATTAATTTATAATTATGATATACATTGAATATGTTTTCAATCATTTTCTATTATTTTTTTTTGATATCATAAAAAGGGGGAGAAAGTTGGACAATCACAACATTCTTATTTTTATATTAAACAGATTTTATTAATTGAAAATAATGCGAATTTTAACATTTTTAATGTTTATTGTATAACGTATTTTTAAATGAAAAATATAATTTTTAAATATCTTTAAATATATTATTTAATTTTTGTTTAAAAATTCTATATTTTCTATGTAATGTTTTATGGGGTTTGTGATCATCAAAAAAGGAAAGATTATTGGGAATTTATAATCTCAACAATAATCTATGACTCTTATTGACTTTGATGCTAAAAAATACCCATTTTTTTACTAATGAAGTAACTTTATGTATTTTCAAGAATATATTTGTTGAAAATTTTAACATATTTATGGGTTAAAATATTTTTCTATGTTTTATAAATGTATTTAAATAGTATTATGGAAATACTATTCATACCCAACATTTGTAAGTGTAATGTGTGGATTGGAAACCCTACATTTAGAACAAAACATATTGATCTTATACCCTAAGTTATAGGAAAATTATGGATTAAAAAACCTATGTTAGGAAGAAACATTATGTTTCAAGAAGAAATGTATGGTTTTTCAACCTTAAATTTATAATTATCCTACAATTTTCAACCATAATTTTGGAGTTTATCATTACGTAAAGGAACCCAACATTTGAATTTTCAATGAGGGAGTTATCAATTAATGATATTATTCGTGTTTTGTGTAATGATATTTCAAGATGTAGATATATATTTACAACTATTATACAACCAATTCAAAGTCTCTTATTTAATGAATAAGATCATTCCTATTTGTAAGGGAAGTTACGACTCTCTTGAATGTTTAAATGGAAATAATCTTGGTTTTTCCAGTGATATTTTGTATCTACTTCAACCAAAATAAAATAAATCTCTCTTGTTATATGAGTAGATTTTTTTAATGTTCTATATCATGTTTGAAATATATTTCTGAATACAAAGTTGTTGAAAAATAAAAAATATATAGCTTCTAGGATATTCCAAAAAGTTCTATATTTTTGAGAAATAAATGTTTCGATCTTGTGATAAGTAAAACTATTGTTGTTATTACTACTGCTAGTTTACTATTGCTATTTTTTTTGAAGATCATTTTGCAACTGAGATATTTTGTAATCTATTCATTCTCAAAGACATTTACGTTTTAATTTTACTATTAATTTTCTGTATGTTGATGCCAAAACTATGAAAAAGACTTTGTTTATTCAATCGAATCTAACTATTTTTATTTATTATAGATTCTAATTATTTGATTAATTAATTGGTGGATTATCCTATTCATAGATTAATCTATGTTTTTTTGGTTACCTATAAATTTACCAGAAGGATATATAAATGACCTATATGAAAGGTGTAAATTTCCTATACTCATTTGTTATGGTCTTGTGATATGATGATCTGTTTAATGATAATCACCAATCACGTAGAGAGAGTGTTGGTGGAGTGGACTTAGGGATCTTTATTCCCTAAATCACTATAATTTTTTTGAGTTCATCTTATCATTTTATCAGCTTCCTGACTAACTTAAAAAATAGAATACTGTATGTTCACATAAATCCATGAACAAGGATATAATTCCTAATATATATAGATTTATAAAAAGACACAATTCAGACCCAACTTGTGTATCTGTGTATTATTCCAAATTAATCTAGTATAAATGTCCTCTCTATAGAAATACCTACCAATTTAGAGGTCCACCCCATTTTGAAGAAATTAAAAGCTCTAAAGGACTATCCTGGGGTAGGAGGGAAAATAGTGACCATGGGTGCATGCCCGTAGTGCAGGTCATAATACACATGGGGGAAACACAATCAACTCTCAAAAAATTGTGCTTGGATAAAAAACACACCATATGAGGCATGAACCTATGAAGCATCATGTTGTCATTGTCCTCTTGAACTCTAAAGCGATAGATGAATTGATGAGGGAACCTTTACCACCACTACTAAAGCATGTGTCAAAATCCCTTCGACTGAGGCTTATGCTCCCACAAGATAGGGCCAATAAGATTCCTAAATTCTTCCACATGTACCTATAAGTGGAGGATGTTCGGTCCTCATTCCATTGAATTATATTGAAATTGTCTCTATTATCATCAGTTTCCCTCATCTATACATCTACACTAGATGTTCGATAAATGTTAGGGTCTGGGTTGATGCTCTCAGATGATGGTGAGAACTTGACTAAGCCTTAGAGGGATGCTTCCGAAATCACACCTGAGGGGATAGTAAACAACACTTCCTATATGGATATGATCTTGAAGCTAGCCCCAAATCCAAGAGAAATTCCAATATATAGTGTATGTTTTAACCTCATGGTGGCCCCATCATCGAAAATCAACTGAAATGTAAATCTACATCTGTACCATTTTTGTTTTCTTGGCCTACATAAATCAAGGTTTGGTTTGACCAGGAGAAGTATCATCCCCTAGCAATGAAAAATAATAATTTTGGGGACTCTTTGCTATCGAAGAGCTATCATCTATGTTCTGGACACCTACATCTCTAAATATTTTAATATTGAGTCCCTCACTATGGACCATGTGGTCTGTTTCTATCAGAATATCTGGGTATTGTTTAGCCACCTTTGGGACTATCAACTAACCTACCTAAGAAGCCACAATCACCTTGATCCCATCCACCTATAGTGAAATATGGTTAAGATCATAGTGATCCAAGAATCTTAGAATCATAAATCATATGGATACCACCAAAATCTCTAGAGTACATGCATTAAAAGACTCAATATGCTATAGTGAGTTACGGTAGTGTAATCTCAATACGTGATGATCAAAGGCTAGGAGAGGTATTTTTACCTTTATTTCAAACCTATCCCATGATGACAACTGGATTGTCCATTCATCCCACTCAATGATAGTAAAGGTCCCTCTATGAATATTTCCACAGTAAATGTGGTCACTATTGAACCTCTAGAGGATAATAGAAATTAGGCCACTAACACTGGGCATGAAGGGAGAACCCAACCCAAGGGGAAATATAATACCAAGAAGATCCTTTGGAAGGTGCTCACACCCGTCTGTAGAGATTGTATCTTGGACTTAGGAGTCCCCCCAATTTGAAATTTCCTTTTACCCATTGATATCTCAAAAATGTATAGGGGAAAATTAAACATAACAGTCTGTTTGAGACTATGATAGAGACTGATTTAGAAGACACTATGGACACTTTTCTCATGGGGATAGAGGGTTATGAAAACATTTCTTCAGAGATTATATATAAGAAGCACTTGAGTTATGAAAATGTCAAAAGGGACCCCATATATCTTATTGTTGGGAACCCAATCCTTCTTGTCTATCCACCCAGGATTGTAGAGACCCGAAGCTTAACGTACATTGACATTACATTACATTTGCGGAATACTTAGTACATAACAAAAACACACACACACAAGGATCGTAATAGTTTAGTGTCTTTGGAAACTCGGAACGTAATCTTCTAATCGTGGTGAAAGATCTTCAACATCTCCCATAAAGATCTTCTTTTTTTTATACCTAAAACCTTTATTTATATCCTGGGGAAAAGAAAACATAAAAGGGTGAGCTCAAATGCTCAGTAAGGGTAAACAAAAGAAATATCCATCACATCATATACATAAGAACATAGCTTTTGGAAATCTTAACCTGCAAAAGAGCTCATAATATCATAACCTGGGATAAGTCATGGCAGTGAAATGTAATCACAATAATCATAAATTAAAACATGAAACATTGTGGCATACACACATAATCATAGAGAATCATTTCTTGTTAGTCAAGACTCATTGCCAAGACTATCTTAGTGGACAAAGTCCTTTTCTGAATCGAGTAACCCTCGTTTCAGTCCTGTTTCACTGAACCGGTATAACCTACCATTTCGGCCATGTCTATCTCATGAGATATAAAATCTTTACCCAATGCATTGGAGGGAGATATAGGTCCCACCCATCTTATAATGAATCCTTTCTTATGTGTGCCACATAATCATAAAACATACATCATCGCATAACACATGTAACAAAAATGGGATTCTAGAAACATCATGACATCATAAATCAATTCATATAAGATAAAGGAATTCATAAAAATAATTACATCACAACATGATCAAATCAATTTAATAAAAGGGATAAAAATAGAACCCTTTATTATCTTAGATGGAAAATAATTTTGATAAAACACTCGAACTCCATTCTTGAGGAAAATATCCTTTCTTCTTCAAAAACATTTTTCCTTTCATAACATGTCATAAAACTTTAAAATAAAAGAAGTTGATTAAAAATAAAATTGAAAACATGTAAAGTAAGATTCTTGGAAATAATTTTTTAAAAATACATTCATGCCGTATAAGTTAAAAAAAACATTCTTTCGTACTTTTGTCGGAAAAGTCAAAAAGTACCTCGTACGAAAAAAGTCAAAAGATTCCTTTCATATCTTTTACTAAAAACACACCAAAGGGTAAAATTGGATTTTAAAAAAATTGTAGGTTAATGTAAATAATATTACATATTGAGGAAACATGGATGTGGATGATAAAATACACCCCAGGAAATACTAAAGTATAAACAATCTCAGATAAAAATGAGATTGTGATATTTCCCTTACCTTAGGTCCGACTTGCTTTGTAAGTGTCCGAACCTCCTGTATAATGATTTAAATCATGTTATTGACTTATTCCAGAATCATATTCATTGTTATTATATCATATATGGTCCACTTATGACTTTATATTACCAGTTCTTTCGTAAATTCATGTTAAAGTAGCGTTTTGGGTAGAATCGTCTCATTTGTCGTTCGTGTTTTTAACTTGTAATTATTCATATGATTACTTAGATCATGATTACTTAATTCCAGAATATAAAACATGATTTATATATATATATTCAGAATATACATATATAATAAATCAATAAATGGAAAGAAATACACCGTTCATGGAGACGGTAGTCCGTACGTACGCATGAACGATGTTTTCGTTTCCTTATTGAATTGAATGGAATTAAGTAGATGAAATACATATAAATATAAATAATTCCAGTATCATTATTAGGTCATATATTTCATTAGTACTTATTATATATACTTTATAATCATTCATGAATGGTTAATCATTGAGAATGAATCTCATCGCGTCGTGGAGACGGTAGTCCGTACGTACGCACGAGCAATGATATCGTTCCCATGGTCGTGGAATTATGTTGAAGTGTATGTATACTATTTCAGTAACAATATCAATTTATAATAATCATATATAGTTACTAATTACACCATTATACCCATCCTTGTTAGGTTATGGTGGAAAATAGAGTACACCACGGCGTGGAGACGGTATTCCGTACGTACGCACGCGCGGTGATTTCATTTTTCCGTAGGATGGATAGAAGGTGAATTAGGGTTGTTTCATATTTATAATAACATATCAGTATGTAAGTAATACTGATGTTATTACTTTATAATGAAACAACTAAAGAAGAAGAAGTTGAAGAAGAAAGAAATTGAAAAGATCGGTAATGGATATTACCTCTTCTTTGGAACGCCTCTTTGAATCCTCCACTTAGGGAACTAAGATTGGTCTTTGAAGAAGACCAGAACCTCTAGGATTATTCTAGGGAAGTGGAGAAGAGATTTGGTCAGGTGTTGGCCGAGATTGAGTTCTCAAATTGGTGTGAGGAGGAGGGGGAGGAGGTGTCCTTTTATAAGGGAGGAGAGGGGCACCTTAGGAATATCTCAAAATATTATTTTATATTAAAGTCAAAATCGGTTTATAATGGTTCCCAAAGGTCTTATTTAGAAGATAAAGTGGGGAAGGGTCGAAATCCTATCAACCAATAAGATTTAGACAAGTTTAGGGTATTATTTTAACCTTATCAATTAGATTTAACTCTAAGTTTAATAATTTAACTTTTACCATGTCTTTTTGTTTTCTTTCACTATATGGTTAATACACTTACTATAACATGCCAAACGAACCCCAATTTGTTTATTATTAATATATATATCCTTACCTAAGTCATTTGGCCGAACCTTAGATTTTTAGGAGTAAAATAACAATTAATAATATAATATTTGATTTAAAAACTATTTTGTGTCAATTTTGACACTATTTGATGTATGATTTTTGTGAAAGTCATAACAGAATTATATGTTCGAACCAAGTTGATTAAATCAACACTAATATATCATAGTAACCTAGAAAATTAGTGTAATTCATAAAAAGTCTCAAATTACATTTATTTTTGTGTTTATAACATCAGTTATGTCAATATTTCATAAATAAGATAATTACTGCATCATCTTTGTGTCATAGATAAATTAACTTATTTGATGTCTAAAAATTACAAATAAAATACCATTCTGTAGGAAATCTTTTTATATTTCTAATGAATATTTACAATCGAATTTATCGCATGTACAACCCTATATAATAAATGTTTTAGTAAATAAACTTTGATTTTAACTCTTTTAACTCTTCTTTGAATTAAATAATAATAAATGTCCTAATCTAATCCAAGTGGGCCTAAATGATAATAATTTACACTTAAGGTTGTTTTTGGTCGAGATACACTTGTCCAATAGAATTAGGACATGTGTTAGGGTAATATTAATATCATTCTTACCCTTAATTACCCTATTTACTTTTAACCGTGGTAAATAAAAGTAAAAAGTTACTATTCACCAAAAATTATTTTCATCTCATTGAACCACATTTTACTTACTGAAATCAACCGTGTCACTCGGATTTTTGAAATTCCATTCACAGAAGCAGTAAAATTAAGTTTTATGAAAAATCCAGTTTTTTAACTACCACTTAGTAGTTTCACTATTCATCAAAAATGGATGTTTTTCAGAACAATGCCAAAATTTCATCCTAAGCTATATTTCATATTCCGAATTCAAAAATGAAGTCTATTTTACCAAATTCATAACATTGAAGTTTCATTAATTAATTTTATAATTAAATCCCGCTGTTAAAACAAATAGCGTGTTTTTAAGAAACAATATCTATCAAAAGATTGACACTTGATTATGTCTGGTTTAAATGTGAAATTATATTCAATGACCAACATTGTATTAAATTGTAAAAATATATTCTAAATATACTTTAAAACCACTCAAATTAATAATTTATCACTATTAATTATTTCGATTAAAAAAAGTTGTTTTTAATTATAATTTAGTAATTTTCACTATTCATCAGAATATGAAAGTTATCCGAAAAGTACCAAAATTTCACCTTAGGCTAAATTTGATACTCCGAATCCAAAAATGAAGTTTATTTTGAGAGCTAAAAATTCTAAAATTTTAAAAAGTGGTTATTACTATTCATAACGGCTAGTTTTAATAATATCTTAATAGCATATCGTTGTTTCGTGAAACTCAGTATTGCGTACTACACACGCTGTCGAGGAAGGTTGCGATTGCGTGTAATGCAAGGCAAGTCAAAGATGCGTGTTGTGCAAGATCCTTTTGGTGTAGCGTACAACACAAGACATTAATAAAATTAAAAAGAATATTTTTCATAAAATCTCGGGCTGTTACATTCTACCCCCCTTAAAATGAATTTCGCCCTCGAAATTCGTCGGGGTTATAAATGGTTTACTATTCGAAAGTTTCTTTAATAGAAACCCACATCGTAAAAAGGAATATCAAAAACAATCTTTAAAAACAAAAGTATGAAACGTAACGGTTACCCAAATAAACTAATCACTGGGTTTCCACATAGGTGAAAATATGGATATGGAAGAGAAATCTAACCATCATGTTCTGATGGAGAGTGGTAGAGAACATGGCTATGGAAAAGCCAGCAATCACAAAGCCATAAATTTGTGATGATCTAAGGTACCATCTGATTCATCAGATATAAGATCACTAGGACAACATTTTTGGTTTTCAAGATCGTTTCCCTAAAGTTAAAGAATTTGAATTAGAATAAATACTTACTTTATTTTGGTACAATCTCACTATTGTTCATGCCTTTAACAATTTCCACTTCATCTCTTAAATAAATGAAGTTGAATTTGTTATTCGTGAAGTGTTAGCAGATCATGTGATAGAATGACAGGTCATTCCATTTGTCTCAAACAAAAGGTTAGCAAAATTATATACATAAGTCGATCTATAGTGAGATTAATCATATATGGTTCCTAAAATGGACTTCATACTTCATATATCATACTGCTTAATATAATAAAACTAGTTTCTAATAAACAGGGACTTCCTGTAGGCCAGTGGTAGGCGATAAAGGCCAGTCGCACTTCGGTTTTGGGTTCGATTCCCACAGCCTTGTCCGAAGCGATGGGCTGTCTCCCGTCCTGCAGGTTGTCTTTTTTCTAAAAAAAAACTTCTATCCTTAAACAATACTAACTTATGTCCAGCATAATCCATTCCAATCTTTAGGCTTACCCATAATACTGTAGTCCACTCTCATAATATAGTGAAAACAATTACCAGAGATTTAATACCATCGTTGATCCCCATATATCATAAGATATGTCTTGTTGGTCACATTCTAAACATTCAAAGTCCTTAATCATGTATTCTCTTGAATACCCATTGAACCATAGTGAAAACTTGGATGCAGTTAAAAGTTAACACTTTTCACATACCAAAATCCTCAAAATTCTATATACTCAAACCATGATATCACTTAGTCCTTATATCAATCATGAGCTCATGAATACTGTCAAACATTTCATTTTCTCCTTATCCCTTCATTATGCGCATATCATCTACATTCCAAAAATATCTGAATAACCTTTCATGGATACTTGTACCATTAATCATACACTTTTAAAACTCAAGGAAGGACAACAGTGTAACAATCCTTAGATGTCTCTTTATTCCATAGTACCATGAGATTACTTATACAACATTACACATGATAAACATGTCATCATTCCACTACATTCTTAAACCATTGACCGAGCTTCAACAATTCTTTCATCTCACATATCATTTGTAGTCTCTTCATCATCATCAACATAAATACTACCCATATGACCATAATGATTATCTTCATGAGGCTTTCCCTTAGGGCATTGGTTTTCATAATGCCCATACATTCCACATTTAAAACACTTAACCATTATTGATGTCGTAGCAATACCATTATCCTCATCCATGGTGTTAACCGACCCTTTTCCTTTGCACTTACTTGCTTTGTGTCCTTCTTTTCCACACACAAAGCATCTTCCAGTTCCCATGAAACATTCTCCTTGATGCCTCTTCCCACATGATTTACATAGGGGAAATTGAACTTTCTTTCCTCTATGATCATCATGAAACTCCATCTTTCTCTTATTAGCCGAGTCCAGAAACTTACCAAATTTTACTTTATTGATCATATTATGAGATTTCTGATTCGGCATAATAATGATGTTTGGACTTCCAAATCCCATTTCATTTGGTTGCTCATGAAGAATATCATTCCTTTGTCCATCATATCCTCCATTATCGTGAATCATCTTGTTTCCAGCCATTTTCTAAAACCCAAAAAGAATAGTGTGAGAGGCAAAAATCATGCTAGGGAAAACAACATAATAAAGAGGGAGTAACTTCAATATCTAACATCTTAGGTTTAATTCTATGATCGTTAGCGTAGTTCTAGTACTATAACCAATACGTATACATAACCTTAGGGACATCCCTAGACATACCGTAGAAATATCTCTAGGGATCTCACTAACGTTTTCGCATCCTAGTTTCCAAAGGTTGACTAAACCTTTCCTTTGATACCAACTGTAGAGACCCGAAGCTTAACGTACATTGACATTACATTACATTTGCGGAATACTTAGTACATAACAAAAACACACACACACAAGGATCGTAATAGTTTAGTGTCTTTGGAAACTCAGAACGTAATCTTCTAATCGTGGTGAAAGATCTTCAACATCTCCCATAAAGATCTTCTTTTTTTTATACCTAAAACCTTTCTTTATATCCTGGGGAAAAGAAAACATAAAAGGGTGAGCTCAAATGCTCAGTAAGGGTAAACAAAAGAAATATCCATCACATCATATACATAAGAACATAGCTTTTGGAAATCTTAACCTACAAAAGAGCTCATAATATCATAACCTGGGATAAATCATGGCAGTGAAATGTAATCACAATAATCATAACTTAAAACATGAAACTTTGTGGAATACACACATAATCATAGATAATAATTTCTTGTTAGTCAAGACTCATTGCCAAGACTATCTTAGTGGACAAAGTCCCTTTCTGAATCGAGTAACCCTCGTTTCAGTCCCGTTTCATTGAACCGGTATAACCTACCATTTCAGCCATGTCTATCTCATGAGATATAAAATCTTTACCCAATGCATTGGAGGGAGATATAGGTCCCACCCATCATATAATGAATCCTTTCTTATGTGTTCCACATAATCATAAAACATACATCATCGCATAACACATGTAACAAAAATGGGATTCTAGAAACATCATGACATCATAAATCAATTCATATAAGATAAAGGAATTCATAAAAATAATTCCATCACAACATGATCAAATCAATTTAATAATAGGGATAAAAACATAACCCTTTATTATCTTAGATGGAAAATAATTTTGATAAAACACTTGAACTCCATTCTTGAGGAAAATATCCTTTCTTCTTCAAAAACATTTTTCCTTTCATAACATGTCATACAACTTTAAAATAAAAGAATTTGATTAAAAATAAACTTGAAAACTTGTAAAGGAAGCTTCTTGGAAATAATGTTTTAAAAATACATTCATGCCGTATAAGTTAAAAAAAACATTCTTTCGTACTTTTGTCGGAAAAGTCAAAAAGTACCTCGTACGAAAAAAGTCAAAAGATTCCTTTCATATCTTTTACTAAAAACACACCAAAGGGTAAAATTGGATTTAAATTTTTTTTTAGGTTAATGGAAATAATATTACATATTGAGGAAACATGGATGTGGATGATAAAATACACCCTAGTAAATACTAAAGTATAAACAATCTCGGATAAAAATGAGATTGTGATATTTCCCTTACCTTAGGTCCGACTTGCTTTGTAAGTGTCTGAACCTCCTGTATAATGATTTAAATCATGTTATTGACTTATTCCAGAATCATATTCATTGTTATTATATCATATATGGTCCACTTATGACTTTATATTACCCGTTTTTTTCGTAAATTCATGTTAAAGTAGCATTTTGGGTAGAATTGTCTCATTTGTCGTTCGTGTTTTTAACTTGTAATTTTTCATATGATTACTTAGATCATGATTACTTAATTACAGAATATAAAACATGATATATATATATATTCAGAATATACATATATAATAAATCAGTAAATAGAAAGAAATACACCGTTCATGGAGACGGTAGTCCGTACGTACACATGAACGATGTTTTCGTTTCCTTATTGAATTGAATGGAATTAAGTAGATGACATACATATAAATATAAATAATTCCAGTATCATTATTATGGCATATATTTCATTAGTACTTATTATATATACTTTATAATCATTCATGAATGGTTAATCATTGAGAATGAATCTCATCGCGTCGTGGAGACGGTAGTCCGTACGTACGCACGAGCGATGATATCGTTCCCATGGTCGTGGAATTTTGTTGAAGTGTATATATACTATTTCAGTAACAATATCAATTTATAATAATCATATATAGTTACTCATTACACCATTATACCCATCCTTGTAAGGTTATGGTGGAAAATAGAGTACACCACGGCGTGGAGACGGTATTACGTACGTACGCACGCGCGGTGATTTCATTTTTCCGTAGGATGGATAGAAGGTGAATTAGGGTTGTTTCATATTTATAATAACATATCAGTATTTAAGTAATACTGATGTTATTACTTTATAATGAAACAACTAAAGAAGAAGAAGTTGAAGAAGAAATAAATTGAAAATATCGGTAATGGATATTACCTCTTCTTTGGAACGCCTCTTTGAATCCTCCACTTAGGGAACTAAGATTGGTCTTTGAAGAAGACCAGAACCTCTAGGATTATTCTATGGAAGTGGAGAAGTGATTTTGTCAGGGGTTGGACGAGATTGAGTGCTCAAATTGGTGTGAGGAGGAGGGGGAGGAGGTGTCCTTTTATAAGGGAGGAGTGGGGCACCTTAGGAATATCTCAAAATATTATTTTATATTAAAGTCAAAATCGGTTTATAATGGTTCCAAAGGGTCTTATTTCAAAGATAAAGTGGGTAAGGGTATAAATCCTATCATCCAATAGGATTTAGACAAGTTTAGGGTATTATTTTAACCTTATCAATTAGATTTAACTCTAAGTTAAATAATTTAACTTTTACCATGTCTTTTTGTTTTCTTTCACTATATGGTTAATACACTTACTATAACATGCCAAACGAACCCCAAATTGTTTATTATTAATATATATATCCTTACCTAAGTCATTTGGCCGAACCTTATATTTTTAGGAATAAAATAACAATTAATAATATAATATTTTATTTAAAAACTATTTTGTGTCAATTTTGACACTATTTGATATATGATTTTTGTGAAAGTCATAACAGAATTATATGTTCGAACCAAGTTGATTACATCAACACTAATATATCATAGTAACCTAGAAAATTAGTGGAATTCATAAAAAGTCTCAAATTACATTTATTTTTGTGTTTATAACATCAATTATGTCAATATTTCATAAATAAGATAATTACTGCATCATCTTTGTGTCATAAATAAATTAACTTATTTGATGTATAACAATTACAAATAAAATACCGTTCTGTAGGAAACCTTTTTATCTTTCTAATGAATATTTAAAATCGAATTTATCTCATGTAAAACCCTATATAAAAAATGTTTTAGTAAATAAACTTTGATTTTAACTCTTTTAACTCTTCTTTGAATTAAATAATAATAAATGTCCTAATCTAATCCAAGTGGGCCTAAATGATAATAATTTACACTTAAGGTTGTTTTTGGTCGAGCTACACTTGTCCAATAGAATTAGGACATGTGTTAGGGTAATATTAATATCATTCTTACCCTTAATTACCCTATTTACTTTTAACCGTGGTAAATAAAAGTAAAAAGTTACTATTCACCAAAAATTATTTTCATCTCATTGAACCACATTTTACTTACTGACATCAACCGTGTCTCTCGGATTTTTGAAATTCCATTCACAGAAGCGGTAAAATTAAGTTTTATGAAAAATCCAGTTTTTTAACTACCACTTAGTAGTTTCACTATTCATAAAAAATTGATGTTTTTCAGAACAATGCCAAAATTTCATCCTAAGCTATATTTCATATTCCGAATTCAAAAATGAAGTCTATTTTACCAAATTCATAACATAAAAGTTGCATTAATTAATTTTATAATTAAATCCCGCTGTTAAAACAAATAGCGTGTTTTTAAGAAGCAATATCTATCAAAAGATTGACACTTGATTATGTCTGGTTTAAATGTGAAATTATATTCAATGACCAACATTGTATTAAATTGTAAAAATATATTCTAAATATACTTTAAAACCACTCAAATTAATAATTTATCACTATTAATTATTTCGATTAAAAAAAGTTGTTTTTAATTATAATTTTGCAATTTTCACTATTCATCAGAATATGAAAGTTATCCGAAAAGTACCAAAATTTCACCTTAGGCTAAATTTGATACTCCGAATCCAAAAATGAAGTTTATTTTGAGATCTAAAATTTCTAATATTTTAAAAAGTGGTTATTACTATTCTAACGGCTAGTTTTAATAATATCTTAATGGCATATCGTTGTTTCGTGAAACTCAGTATTGCGTACTACACACGCTATCGAGGAAGGTTGCGATTGCGTGTAATGCAAGGCAAGTCAAAGATGTGTGTTGTGCAAGCTCCTTTTGGTGTAGCGTACAACACAAGAAATTAATAAAATTAAAAAGAATATTTTTCATAAAATCTCGGGCTGTTACAAGGATGATGATTCGTTTAGAGAAATGGTGACCCCAAAAAATAACTAGGATTGTCAGATATATACTATCACCCTCTGTCTTAAGTCCCTGAAAATGATACTAGTGTCAATTACTCTTTTTGGAAATCCATATCCACCGTGCGGAGACTAGATGCAGCTATTAATAGAATTTTTTATCCCATGATTCACCCAAATCAATGGTATGTGTAACCCATTGCAACATATTTCCAACCTCACCTATCAGTGTGGACCCATTTTGGAAACTCTAGAATAGTAGGAAGCTACCAAGCTCTTATTTTTTGTCCAGAACCAAAATGGACCTTCATTCATGTGGTATATCCACCTGGCCTTAAGATAAATTTTAGGCATTTTCTCTATGAGTTCAATCCACTTCATAAAATACTAGTATCACTGATATCTCCAAACAAAATTATAGGTCTGATTAGTGAGTGGATGGCTTTATTTCATGAGGGAAATGAATCACATAATATCTATACAAGAAAATTTCCTTGGAAGAACCACTTACAATGTGTGTGGATAATTTTATAGATGATTCAGTCCCTACCCTCATCTCCTTGAACTACCCAGGTAGATTTCAGGATTTCTCCAAAAAAATCCCAGCTTTTTGAAGAAGCCTTTTAGTGGACCAAAAATAGTCATGCCCATTGTCTATTCTAGGGGTTGTATGGAGTCCTGTAAAATTATTAACAGCACTTCCATAAATAGAGAGGTTCATAAACCAGTCCACTTACTAACCCTTATATAAGACAAACCTTACAAACCTCTCTAGGGGAAGCCCCATTAGCACAAACTTTCCAAGAATAACTACCTCATTGAGAGAATGTGGCCCAAACCCTGTTAGGTCTAGGATCCTAGGATCACTTTCATATAAAGATGGAAAAAACCGAATCCTTCAGCGATGCATAGTTCAATTCATTCTACACCTTGGAAAAGGGAAAATTGATGTTTCTAGAATATAGGAAAAACCAAGAGGCTGAAATCACTTACCATGCAAATCATTGTACATCTCTTAGAATCTTTGCACATGCCTTAAAATAATAATCTGTCTTCAATTATTGACTCTAGGATCAGGTGGATTATAACCTATTCAAATTGGATGATTCCTGATATAAGTTGAACATGTCTCCCCTGACCTCGATAGTTACATCAAGGACTCTGGTGAGTGGCAGTAGGCCCCTGTTCAAGGAACCCAAAAGTACAATGATTGGTAGGAATCTCAAATAGTCACTAGTTCCCATGGTATTATATATGCTCACTTGATTAGACCAGATTATCCTATAGTTTCTATACCTCCTCCCACCATTTCATATGCATCCATGTAACAATATTCCAAGACATATAAGAATTGTCACTAATGAAATGATGGAAATCAGAGCCCCCTTCAATAACCAAACTAGACCACACCCTCAGTGAATTCATGCCTCCAAAATTGGGGACCACACCCAGGGTTCTCCCTATTTTTTAATATTACACTAATGAGTATTAATATTATAACTATGTAAAACACATGGAGGTGATGGATCATTATAAAATGATCAATGATTATGAATTCCATGAAAACCACAAAAATAACTCCATGTTGATGCCATCAAAGGAGAGGAAGAAGAACAATAGTAGGAAAAATACTTAGGCTAGAATTTCAGTTTATAATGTTTATTCTGTTAAGATTAGATAGCTTGATGCAAGCATAAATCAACTACCAAAGCTCTCCCAATATTGTACTTCAGTCACACCTCCACTACTAGTATTTTTGATTCACTACATAGATCAGTTGTGATTGTGACCTGATTAGACATGTTCATCTAAGGATAAACCTCATCCATCAAGTGATCAAACATCCAAGGTTCAAAGGAGGTTATCCAACTAGCATCAGAGTGTGTCTAGCACTATGTAGGACCCAGTTCCTCTACCAATGATTCCCAAAACTCTCCCCATCATGTAAAATACCTATGTTGGAAAAAACATTAACCATGCATGGAAATATGATTTATTAAATCAACTCAATAAAAAACCCTGGAGGCACTCGATTATTGAGGCACAAATCATATCAATGGAAATGAATGAGTTTCTTTTTTAAAGACATGAATTTCCACATTTAGTTCAAAATTAAGATTACTAATGCTAGGGCCTACTATGAAGATAAGTATGAATGAGAGGAATGCAGATCCATCATCTCATTTTCTAGATAATATGAGGGTGTCGCCATCCAAGGGAACAAACTCCCTCTTTATATCACAATCTAGTTCAATAGAGTTGAAATTCATTGATACCTGGTGTATACAAGCTGTAGGATCAACCTCATCCCAAAACGGATACTCCATAATCTAGGAATTATATATGTAGTTCTTACTCCCTCCAACCTAAAATTTTTGGGGTATGATAAGAGAGGGAATAATCCACATGGAATGTTTTATCTGAAGACTCAATTCGATTGCCTAGTATCTAGCACTGCATTTATGGTAGTCTCATAGGATATTACCTACAATGTGTTTTTGGGAAGGTTCTTAATTCATTTTCAAGTAGTGGTCCCCTATTCATATCACCAATGACTCAAATACCCCCTTGATGGTTGACTAATGGTACTTCAAGGCTATGTTTACCCTATGATTCTTTTGAGGCCCATTACTTCGATGTTGGTTACTATAAAAGGGAAGGAAAAATGTTCATACTGATAAATTTGAGTGAATAAATTCCCCTAATGATTTAATGGATACTTGAACATATCCATGGGAAAACTTGAAATAAATTATTTTTCTCATAACCCATTATTAGAAACCCATTACACCAAACTTGGGAGTTTTTTTCACTGTCATTAACCAAGATTTCTCAAAAATTACATCATACCACGACATTAGATAGACATGGATGATACCAAAAGATTCTAATCCTGTGTCGTATCAAGAAGTTATCCCCATGGCCACCAATCCATAGAATTATCACATGTTGAAAAAATTATTGAAAACTTAAATAAACTTGACCCATCCCCATTTCTTCAATTGTTAGAGTGGACCTCACAAATGGAAACTGAATGGAATTGGCTCATCAAATTTTGTTTCCAAAATCTCCGTTGATGAATAACCCCTCAACATGGATTTTATATCTGCTATAATAGAAACTAGTGCTCCCCCATGCTCAGCTAGCCTAGAAGAGTCAATGCTCCCTCTGATCCCACTATTTGAGATAACATAGACAATTTATAAGTTTCTCCAACAACATTTAGAGAGGGTGTATCCACCACTATTTATGAGATGACTCAACTAAATCTTAGCACTGAAAAAGATTTAAGGCTGACACTAATCAGTGTTAATATGTTTTCATCGGAGACAAAATAATATGTGGCCCTACTAAATCAACATAACAATGTGTTTTCTAGGAGATATAATGATATTATAGTGCATGATTCTTGGGTTACCATTCGTCAACTCATCCACATAGTTGATCACCGTCAGTTCAGGTAACCTCCCAAAAATATGCACCCCTCCTATGATTCCATGTTCAAGGATAAATTTGACAAGATCATTAAGGAAAAATTCATATGGGAGTTCCAATATCATTGTTGGATATCCAAAATATTCCCATTCCAGAAGAGGAATGTGAAAATAAATTTATAAATCAACGCTTTAGGCCTCAACCTCCATTTTATGAAGGATTAATTTTTCCTTCTTATGTTAGAACTTTTTATTGATGTTATAGATGGATTCAAATCCCTATAATTCATGGATGGGTACACTAGGTATAATTAGATATGGATGGATTTCTACGATAAAGAGGTGACTAACTTACTAATACCCTAGGGAACCTTTTTCTAACTGGAAATTTCTTTTTCCTTGAAAAATGCTAGGTCCACTTACCAGTGTTCTATAAACCATACCTTCAAACTGCTAGTTGAGACATTTTTAGAGTGTCATGTGGATGATATGGTCATCAAATCATACCAATTTATTATTCATCTTATAGATCTTTACAAATTATTTGGAATCCTTTTTTCCCACAACAAAAAGATGAACCCTCTGAAGTGTGTATTAAGGGTTACCTCTATAATGTTTCTCGAATTCATTAGCAGATACCAAGGAATCGAGATTGATCCTGATAAAATCAAGGCCATTAACCAAATTACTTCTCTATGAAACCTCCTAGAATTACAAGTACTATAATTCTAATCATCATATATTAAATTATTTATTTAAAATATTTTTTAAATATGTAATCCCTTTCCAAAGGTCATAAAAATGGAAATATGTATGAGTGGGATGAGGCCTACCAAACTAATTTTGAGGATATCAAGAATTATCTACCATATCCTTAAATTTTTATGCTACCTATCTTAGGGAAACCTATGGTACCCTATGTGACCACCCTTGACTGGTCCCTTGGTTCCCTCTTATCGCAGAAAAACATTGAGGGTAAGGGAAAAAACCAATATTATATCATCCTCATGCTCATCGACATGGAGACTAGATACCCCCATGCGAGAAGTGTGACCTCACACTAGTTATTAAAGTTCAATAGTTGTGATATTATTTATATCACCACGAGAAAAAAATGGTGTACTGAGTTGACCTTATAAAGTACATCCTCAATATCCCCATGCTAATGAGACAATTATCATATTGGATGATAATATGCTAGCAGTTCAACATCAGGGTTGTCTCGTAGCGGGTTTCCAATGAAGAAGAACTGAAAGAATTCCTGTCCCCACATCCAACCGCTGAATAACTTCTGATGGAATTTGATATTTTTAATAAAGATATTATCTTAGTAAATCAAATTGTACCATTTTGGAAAATTCATTTCTTTGGTGACTCCCTAAGTCTAACCAATATAAGGCTCAATGACCCTAGGCTGAACAGGTATGTCTGGGGATTATTTTCATCTCTCTAACACAAGCCATCCCACTATACACATTTATATTATCAAAATGATTTACTAACAACATGGAATAATATTAGTTTATTATTATTGGTCTCAATTTGTCTCTTAATAATTATGTCCCCTATTTACATGTGAAGGGAGACTCCAAGATAATCATCAAACAGATCAAGGATGACTACGCCATCAGAAAGAAAGATATTGTTCCCCTTCTATAATTTAATCATCATCTAATGGCCCAAGTACCTTCCTATAAAATGTAAACCCATGTTCCCCGGTCATATAATGGTTGAGATGATACTTTAGAAATTCTAACTATGTATCTTATAGAACCCATCCAGGATGACCTGATCATTTATGTGGCACACCGGAGGGTCATTTCCCCCACCACCTTAGATGATGGAAGCCAATAGTTATATAATATGGATACTGATAATTATGTTCTAAATACGTCAAATTATCCCATATTAGAGGAAATTACTAATTAGATAAATACCATCATTGAGAACCTCTAAAAAAATATCCTTCCACCAGTTTGAGCCAAGCATGAGTGAATCCACCAGTATAAAACACAGTTCATTCTCCTTTTTGGACATATCCTTGATAAAATTTCCTATGGGTGTGGTTTCTATAGAGTTATCTTATATAGAATATAAAAATATGGGATAGACCATGTTATGAAAGATGTCTATATTGGATCCTGTGTTATTCATCAAGAAGTATTTTAGATATCCCAACAAATTTAGAGGTTGGGTTACTTCTGAACCACTATGGTTTATGATTGCATTGAGTTCTCCACGATATTTCATGAATTTCAATTTCATGACAACTTTTTTTGCATGAACTTCTATATTTTCTCCACACAATTATATATTCCTATGTTTTTTCAGTTTGGGGACTTGAAATTTTGGGTCCCTATCCACTAAAAATTTCTTGACAGTACAATTTTATTCTGACCACAATAAACATACATTTCAAATGGTCATAGGTATTTTCTCTCAAAGAATTCAAATATCAACATGTGATTGAATTTGTGAGCTACCATAACATACATATGTTTGGGTTTTCTCACATTGTTATCACAGAAAATGAAACTAACTCATGTGAACACAATCTAAAGAAACTGTATGCCAAGTAAAACACTAGGTCTAACCATACATCCCGCTACAATGAACATGAAGATGTGTAGGTTGAGGAATTAAAAAAACCATATCTATTATCCTGTATAAAATGGTAGGGCAAAACAAAAATATTCTTCTATAAATTCTTTCTAATTCCCTCATGGCCTATTGTTTGACAACTAAAAATTACACCTAGGTATCCCCATACTCTCAGGTATATGAAACATTGGTAGTTTTTCCTATCGAGGTTCTGTTTTCATCACTATTAATGGATGTTTATGACCAGAATATGCCAGAAAGAATAGAGTAAGTTTTTATAGAAGAATTTTATTATCATAAAGAAAATATAATTTAGCCATTTCATAAATTAGAGAGACACTCGAATATGGTGGCAAGAGAGTTTAACAATAAGGTCCACCTATGCTCCTTCCTCTAGGGTGACTTGGTACTGTATCTCATAATACTGATGATAATCGTATGATATCCATTAAATTTGGATCCAAAATGGAAAACATATACATTATCGATAAGTTATATTCCAATATATCATACTCATTAATCACTATATATGGGAATCATATCACACCTCCCACCAATGTTGATTTCCTCAAGTAGTACATCACATGAACATTATGGTGAATTCTCTACCACAATGATCTATAGAACATTATGGCTAAATACATGTGTCCTTAAACTATATAAACAAGGGTCCAAGCATTACAAACATAAACTATCTTCAACCGTGTGGTCTATGTATAATGACCATAAACTATTTGTGACTTCTTGGCCGAAGCTATATGACCTTCAAATGGAGCACATTATGGTCAAATCCACATGACCTTAAACAATAGAAACCTAGGTCTAAGACTTATGAACAAAAACTATCTTCAACTATGTGTTTCAAAAATTATTACCTTAAAATATTTTTAACTTCATGGTATAATATCCACATCCTTAAACTACAACACATTATTGTTAATGTTATATGACCTTAAACTACTGTAATTAGGGTAAAATAATTATGGCCTTAAACTATTTTAAACCATTTGGTATATGTACTATAACCTTAAACTTTTGATAATTCTTGGTATAATCTTGACATCCTTATACTAACAACTCACCCTGTGGCTTAAATTTCATGATAATAAACTAACAACATCCATAGTTTGGGCTGCATGACTCTAAACTGCATAGCCCAATGTTCTTTGAACATAAAGTTAAATAGAAGCCTTCCAATATATGATGAACATAAGATGCCTCATATAATAAGTATGAGAAGAACCTGAAAAAACATCCTCATATGATGATGTTAAAATACATATTTACCTTATGTGATGAACATAGGATGCCTCATATATTATGGATGAGATGAACCACAACTAAGATCCTCATCACATGATAATAAACTGTGGCCTTATCATATGCGATGAACATAGGATGGATCATATTTTAAGGATGATGTGAACCAAATAAAACAACCTATGTACATGATTTTAAACTATATCCTTTCCCTATGTGATGAATATAATATGCCACATTAAATAATAATGAGTTGATTTGATGTCCTCACCAAAGTGGATATCCCACCTCTGGTGTCATTTCTTGATGACACTGTGTTATATAACTTTATATGGAGTGGTTTACATGCTTGATGGGGTATTTAGGGATTCATGGATATAACATACCATGAAATACCTCTACACCATCTTATTTCAAGGGCCTCCCCTGGTATAAACCTCATGACCTTAAACATCATGTAACTAGTTCCATGTTCACTTTGTGTGGTTTATGGCCTCTAATACTTATTCACATTAGGCTTAAAATCTTTTTAACCACCCCAACATACTCAAATAACTTACAATCCTTTAGGAATAAACATTATGACCATGAGCTATGTGCAACCCCCCTTATGTACCTTCATTAGAAATGTTTTCTCCACTCTTGGAATTTTAGTGAACCAATGCCCACGTCTCTTTTTTATTGTATCATTGATTGAGACAATAAACCCCGACCTTGATCAGTATCCCATGATACTGTGTTCCAAAAATATATATGGATTTATTCTAATTCCCAGGTTGTATATAGAAAATTCCAAATATCTTATCTCGGGTCTAGCCTAAACCATCAATTCATTGTGGGGTATTTCCTCCCTTCGAATCACAATGTCAACTTGTGTGAAATGCATCTTGGAAGTTTTTGTGGATAAGGGTATAATTATCCCTCATTTAATGCTAGGTTATAAATATTTATTTATATATAAGAATATTTAATACACCCAAACCCCACTTTGGTCAGATCTCCACAACCGTAAACTAGAAACATCCATAGTCTGTTCCGTACAACTCTAAAATATAAAGCCCAATATTCTCAACACATAATGTTAAACTGTTTCCTTTCCCTATGTGATGAACAAATGATTATTCTTGTATTAATGTTGAGATGAACCAAATAAGATTCCACAACACACAATGATAACATCTAGCCTTACCATATGTGATGAACCTAGTATTACCCAAATGAAAAACATTGGATAAAGTAAAATGAACATCCTCAAAACATGATGTTAAAATTTAGCCTTAAACTATATGATGAACATAGGGTTCTCTACATGATAAATATGGGATGGACCAAAACCAATGTCATTATAAAATAACATTAAACTGAATTCTTTCCCATGTAATGAACATATAATTCCACAAATGAAAGATATAAAATGATTCATCATCCCCCCCAAAAAGGAAATTACCCTTCCAACATTGGTCCACTACCACACTACATTCTAGAATTACTTATGGATTGAGTCCTGTTCTAATGGGATACATAGAGATTTTGAATATCATATCCTAGGTCCAACCACAAACATAAACTCATTCTAGTTTCTTCCCCCTCTGGGCCAGGCATGATCCTTTTCCAACCACATTTTCAGCCAATGTATTTGAGTGCATGGTGGGATAGCTCCAAGGGAGATCAAAATTCCATCAAGGACATTCCCCACATTTATTTTCACACTTATTTATTTCTTTTATTTTTATAATAATTATTCTACCAATATAAATTGGATCCTAATAAAAATTGCTTCCTAGAAAAAATGACTCACTTTCCATACAAGGTTCAATCCTCAAAGTATCCTTGGTAATAGGCGATAGTTCCCATTTTTTTTAAAATATATCAAAGATTGATTCTAGATATTTTGGCCCCATAATTGACTATCATAGGTTTGAAAAATATGTTTTGAAGATGGTAAATAGTTTTCCCCAAAAAATGGTCATTTACCTTTTACTATATAGGTCATTGATGTCACAGTTTACCCTATAAGGACTTCCCAAGTTAGTTAATTTTCCCATAATTTTTTAAACCTAATTAAAAAATGGGAACTCCAAACTGATCCTTGTTTCTTTCATCGATCATGGATAATGTGGGATCAAGTGATTGGGAAGCATTTATCTAAGTAAGGTTGAGGCACATGAAGGAACCTATGGACTTAACTCTAAGAAATTAAACTAAGAGTTTAGGTCTAAACATCATAACCTTAAAATATGTGCAATTTTTCTCAAAGATGATTCAAGTGGCCAGGCCTCCTTGGCCCCTCCTTCACATTGGGAGATCTCTCTTCTATTCCATGTAAACTTCCTAGACACACCCCCATGGTCCAAGAATTATGACCTTAAACTATTCATAACTTATATTCCAATCATTATATATTTAATCTATTTGCAACTTCTTAGTCTAATCGATATCACTTAAAATAACAAAAGACAAGAGGAACATATATTTTTCAGGTTGAAAATACAAAGGGTTTACTTTAGTAAAAGTATGAATATTTCCCTCTAGGTCACTTTCACATCCTGTGAAAAATTAAGGGCACAAATAAAAAGGATCCAAACTAGAGGGACCCACCATGTTTCCATGAGAAAACCTAGTTTTTTCTCATTAAACCCATTAATTAAGGTAAAAGTTAGTTTCAAATATCAGCTAACTTTTCTTCGCAAGATCATTTATGAGGTTTTACCCGTATATTTAATTTTCATGCATCCCACTACATTGACTAGATGGGACCTATTCAGGAAGGTTCACATATCCTGGTCACAAGATAGTAAATTTTACTATGAACTTTCAAATCAAATGATATTATACTATGTGATGCATCGTCCTCAATATAAGAACTTAAATTGCATGTTCAAAATCCTTTCTGAAATATGTTAAAATACATACTCTATGTCCTCATTTCATGATGTAAAACTACAAATCATCTCAATTCCTTTCATTAAAATCCATTTCCTACCATCGATGATGATTTTCTACCACACTACTCTAGTTCTTTAGTTGTATGGAATCTAATATGTCACTCAACGTGGATGATGCGTCTAACCTTTTGTTCGGACTGAAAGGACTACAGAAGGTGATCAAAGAAACAATGGTGTAGTCCCAAGAGTTTTTAACTCCTTTAGAATATTCCACCTATTAATTCCCATGCTTCACGTCTCCCTAGATTTAGATCCCCATCACATTTCACATCTAAATGACCCCATAATGGAAATGGTTCTTGGCACAATAAATTACCTATCGTCAAGGGAAAATTCCCAAATAGAATTTGGTTGATATTTTTATGAGTCCCCTGTTTTGAACATAGTCAACGAACTACCCTCACTTTTCTATCCCCATCCTTGAAATAATGATAGTTGATCTTATGTTTAAAACATGTCAAACAATCATCCGCTATCACCCTATCACCCCATTTGTGTTCTAGATCCTTGATGTCCAGATTCAACCTATTCATCCTCTCTTTGTTTGAGTAGGATTTAATTCCCCATGAGTTTCACTATTTTTTTACTATCAAAAATTGAGATATAAAGTTGATATTTAGAGATCCACATTCTCTAAACATTGATTTTCTAGTCTGGATACTACCGTTGGTCAATAAACCATTCATACCATAAGTTTTTGGCTAGTATATGGAACTCTCATATAAGTGAGAAATATTATATTTTTCCTTTTATTCCCACAATTATAATGAATCATGTTGTATTGGGGATCAATTATTGGTATTCATGTTTATTTGATCAGTGATTTAGCAAGAAGAAAACATATTTAAGAACATAGAGGATTTAAAGAAGAAAAACATTGAGTTTTTTGGAGGCCCTACCAGACATTGAGGAATGCCATTTATTTTAGCCACACTAGTGATTTATATGTCTATTACTTAGAAATCAAGAACTCTATCTGAGTCTATCTCTGGAGATTAGCTTCTAGAACTTTTTGTAGTCCAGAAAATCCATTCACTTCATCATTAACTAATGGAAAAAAATCATCATCTCTAATTTTCACCAGGACCTTATCATCTTTGAACTCATCGACCAGCGATGCAACCTATGATATTGTAGCCGTTGGCGTCACCATTTTGTAAATTAATTAGATGATGATCCCTACCTGATCATTGATGATGGCTGTGTGATCACATAATTTTTATTCTACATGTGTGAGTTCTTAATCGTCTAATTAGATATTCTTGTCGCCCTTATATTTTTTTAATTGTTCCATGTGAATTAAAACTCTTTATCTTCTATATACACATGATCAGTGAGATAATCATGATAAAATGTGGGGAGAGCACATAAATCAACTACTCCAATTACATGGTTGAGTAGCTTGTGATGGAGAGACCCCATCCATCCCACTAGATCCAGCTACCGAGTGAGGGTGATGGAATTCCCCATGCTTATCCATGCTCTGTGAAATAATATGTGTTTCCCCTCATCGACATTAGATCTGAATTATTTTAGATCATTAATTTTCACAAGCTCATACTTTAGAAAATCTGGAAGGATAGTGGCATCAAGATCCTCGATCAGTCTCTCTTATGAGATGCTGTCCATGTTAAGTGATGTCGTATCTTGGTAAAATTTTCACCATAGTTAGTAGCTTCACCATCTTCCAGATCTGCCTCCCCTGTAATCATATCCATGAATTCAGTGGGATACCCTCCTGGGATTGTGACTAACTGAACTTGAATGATTGGATCCTTAAGGGTTCTATTAGCTATTAGGAGTGGAACCTTGGCTTCCATAGAGGCACATACTCTCTCAAGAGCTATTTCAAATGGAAGCATGTCAGTCAGTTTTTCCTAGGACAATAAGAATTAAAAAATTTATTTTGTGTTGGAATATAACTTATAAGTTGTGACATTTTTGAATAAATCCATCACTAAGGCCTCAAATGGGATTTCCACCACTGGGGACCCCTCAAGGTTTATTAGCACCTCAAAGGCTAGCACTGAACTACTTAGTACCACCCGACTAAAAAATTCATAAAAAAAGAATGTTAATGTGATGAAACTGGATAACCCAATAAAGGTTTAAAGAAGATTAATCCAATGGATAATATAGATTCAATATCATCCTAAGGTGTGGGGAAATCAATGATGAGTCACCTTAGGATATTATACTCACTGGGAGTATGGGCCTCCATGGGAATGTTTGGGAATAGTCCCCCGTAGATGACTAGGAAAACTGATGAATCAGAAACCACTCTTTTGACACACTCTTTAGTTTCCACTTCTTCTGAAATCATTTGAGTATAATATGGGTATGCTCCTTGAAATCCATGTAGAAACTATCATACCCCTCAATAGGGGCCTCTTAGGTCCCCCTTTCACTTCATGCATAGGAAAAAATCTTAGTGAAAAACCTTTCGGGGGGGGGGGGGGGGGGTGGAGGAAGAAAGAATGTTCACAAGAAAATCATAAGACATACCTCACCAAATAAGAGATCAGTCATGTAATCACCCTAAATAGTGACCTATCTACTCTACTGGGTGATTTCTCAGCCAGCGACAAACCCCCAAGAATCATTTTTGTTGGAGCTCTGCACATCGTCCCTGGAAGCCGATTCATAAGGAACTGCTACCTAAATAGAATCCATATCTTTATATTCCATGACTAAAATAGATTGTATCTATGTGGTGATAGAACTTATATTCCATGATGTAGTGGGAAGAAATATATATCATTCAGGTAGGAGAATCACTCTTAGAATCCCACACAGGACGTGATCCTAGCAAGCCTAATTTTTGGAAGTTTGAGCCTGTCTTGTGTGAGACTCTTCCATATTTGTTCTACCACTAGGGGAAGCCTCAACAATCCCCATACTACCCAGTGCATGGATTATGTGGAATTAGTGTTTGAATCCCCGGATACAACTATTTATTCCTAAGATCCTCCCTAGCATAATAGTTATCCGCCATATCTTATGGATGATTCTAAGGGAGACCCACACCACTAGGGGGATGGGGGTGAAGTAGAACCCTGTGATTTACCATTTATGATTCTATAGTTTGAGACTCATATACCTTACAAACAATTTGTAGAGCATCCCATCTGCTACCCTTTCACTCCTACTGCTCACCTGATGGAATAATCCTTCCCACACACTAATATAGTATTCCACATGGGTATGATACTACCCAATTTTCATTATAAAATTAAGAGAGTCCGACATTGATATTGGTTGGTGGTAGTTTTGATAACATCACCCATGAATTCATCCATGAAAATCCACTAGATTTGATGAAGTATATAAGTATTCCTTTTATCTTGGATCTTTGTGTATTCTCGCTTCATTGATTTGTGAATAAATCTGAATTCTTGAGTGAACCAAGATAGATTGTATGGTTCAAAATAGGTGTTTCCATCTATCCTAGCAACCAAAACATCACCTGATAAGTCTTATAGGTATTCTTTCTACTCCATCATCCATTTGAGGTTATCAAAGATCACTCCAAAAGGGGTTGATAATAGATAGAAATTCAAAATTCTGATGATTTTCAATGTTGATCAGGACTGCTACTTTATTTAGAGTTACCAGTAGAACCTTGGAAATTTTGATGAGTGATGGTTTTAGTCCATCACTAGGGTGAGTATTGTAATTTGGGAACTCATACCTCGAAAAATGTACCATGAATCATCCATGAAGGAACTGAAATGGATTATATTTTTTCCTAGTCATGTGTCCCCATAAACATGCTTGAGTTATTTGTAGATCTAATCCAGCACCTGACCTTGCAAGTTCACATGGTTTCCAGAATTCAGCATATACTCCCTTAGAAATGTCCCAATATGAAAGTCCATATGATAATCCCTAGTTGATAGGATCCAAAAAATCAAGAAGGTGGTAAGAAATTCCATGCATCTAATCGTTGGATTCCATCCCTTTATATCGTAGACCCAATATAGTGACCTTCATATAGGATCAGACTATAGGAACTTTTCCTCCTCCTTTACCATGCCATTGTACACAACTTTGGTCCTCCCAACATCATTATAACAGATATATTCTCCTATCCAATTCTTGAAGGTGAGGTACTCAAAAAATGATCATGATTCTTCAGGAAACTGGTCTACATATCCAAAATAACTTGTGATGTGATGGGGTTACAGACCCTATCCATCCAATCATTAGGATCTAGAAGGAATTTTTCATACTGTTATACTGATAGTGCAATATACCCAATGCAATAGAGGTCCCATAGACTAGTCCCCACCTTTATATAATTATGTTGGAAGGTGTTGGTGTCTGGGGACCACTAGTTGAGAATCTCTGATTGAAGTTCATATTATCGTTAGAAGTGGAATTGGGATGTCTATACTGCCTCATATAAACCAGTATGACACAGATCAGGCCTATAATCTTCACATGTGAAGCATACCCAGTATGCCCATGCCCACTCATTGATGAAGTTTCCCCCATCTCACAATACCTGTCTTCATACCATCCAATGCTGTTATTATGAATGTTAGTATTAGTAATAATTTCATAGAGAGCGGGGAACTCATAGTTTACATGATGTTCCACTTTCACTGTCCTCATCCTTCCATTGATGGTATTAACTATGAAATCGTCATGCTCCCTTAAAAATGACAAGAAATAATAATATTCCAAAACCTAGGTTCTTCATGGATGGTGAACCATAACTGTGGTGTGTGGAATTCTATGGTTGATATTTCCACATTATTTAGGAGCCATAAATTATACAATGGAACCATATTAATCACAATTTTCCCCATATTATCCTCCAAAAGTAGACTTAGTAGATTTTTTTTTCATATATGACTCTCATAACATGAAGTATTTCATGGTTCTAAACCATTTATTCCGTTCAGGTAGTAGAAATAGTATTAGTAATAGCTTAGGGAGTAGGGTTGGCCTTTTCTAATATGTTTTGAGAATATGAAAACACTATGTTGTGAAAAGTGGTTTCTGTTCACATAAATTGAGTCGATCATGAAACTAAAATGTAATTCACACAATTTAGTGGGTTGAGCACCCAAGTCTAATTACGTAATAAGAAGCTACATGAATGTCACGACATAATTCTAAGGAGTTCACACAAATATTAGAGTTTTACTTACTAGAAAATAATTATCATGCAAGGAAGTTAGGTTACAATACAATGGCCACCATCGTCCTATTTATATACATGGGACCAGTAATATGCATTATCATGCAATGGGGTTTCTTGACCATGTGAGAGAGTTGTGTACTATAATGGAAATGAACCCTATACTTCTACATTTCCCTTGGAACTCAACCTTCTAGTCCCCCTTCAGCTCGAATGGGGGGGGGGGAGTTTATTAGAACTTAAAATATTAACTGATCTCCAAAATATTAGTTTTATTTAATACTAAGGTGTATCCCATTCCAAATACCCATTCTGGAACAAATTTCGAAGATGCATAGAACTATAATAATTTGTTTGAAACTTTCATATCCATCACACAACCCACTTATGTGTGAATGGAACTAGTAAAAATAAAAGTTATGCAAGGTTTAGAGAGCCCTAAAACACTGGTTAAGGAAATTTCATGCAACATTATAAATTTTTATGAAAACCTTCCAATAGAATGTGAGTAAATTTACGTGAAAATGAGACATTAATACCATTTACATGTGCGGTCTCACCTAAGTGCCAAAGGAATGGGAGGTGAAGAATAGAGTTTGGAAAACCATATGGGGTTTTACACATACTGACACCCATTTCAGATATAAATAGAACCTTACTCAAATATTGAAGATTTTTCTCTTGAAGAAGAAGCATGTGCTCTCACTCACGCAAACCCCTCTTCTGAGAAATCACACAACACCAAAATTTCCTAGATTCTAAATTTTAGGGAACTTCCATGAATGAAATCACATGAGACCCAATATTTATTTTCTAATGATTGATAGTTACTCATGAAACATCCATCAAGGGAAGTTGGGTTATTATAAGATAATATTCCTTCATGAAACCCTATGCTCTATGCAGCCTAATAAGTTGTGCACACCTATGCCTCATTAATCCTAATAGTGGCCTTATGCTAGAGGCAATGGATTTTAAAACCCCATTTTCATATAGTACAATAGAGTTTCATGTAAAAAAAATATATACCCTAACCAATGACTCCTACTTTAAAACAATGACTCAGGAATATTGAGTGCGTATGTTCCCTTTCCCTATTCAAACTGGTTCGTATTCACCCCAAAACCCCATGATACTCGTTCTATTAGCCCATACATCTTACCCTTTTTCTTCAATAATTGAATGTACCAACACCTTACTTTTTTCTACTATGAAAAGGTACCCCAATTCATTTTAAGGATAAAAATAAGTACCCCAACATTAGGATCTATGATTTACACTTCATCGTGGTAGTGTTTACACCATGCTCCACCCAAAGGCACATGAGTTGTAGGCACATTAGCCGTAAAGGAGGCATCATCAAAGGAGACTACCACCATACCCTAGAAGAGAGGACATTTACTAGATATTTCTATCCTTCTTTTAAATGCTGTACCTAGGAGTAGGCCCTGTCCACATCTGATTTGTATGATATAAAAATTCTTAGACCAACATGCCAGTTGTATGATGTTAAATTTCATTACAATGCATTGAACAAAATATGTGAAACTATAGACTTACCTCATATGATGGTAAAAGTATTCCCCATATATGATCATCATGGGATGACACTCTTTCCCTTATATGAGATGTCACCCTTCAACCAGCACATCCTAGTAGCCCATTTGCAGAAGCCCCAAACCATCCCACGTTGACGATACTTTCACAAAAAAAAGAATCTTTAATGCATGATGTTAAAATACATGGACCAGTCCTTTCACAAATCCTTAAGCCGAGGGATCAAAATATGTGGGTTTTGATCTCTATTCCCCAATAGGGTATGCAAGACATCTCCCTGAGGATAAATCCTAACATATAAACATGTTTGGTGTACCTCATTAAGGTTCAACCCAAACACCCCAACATCACCACCAAGTCCAAAGTGTGAGATATCCCCACTAGGGACACACTTAACCAAATCCCAAGTGTGAAATCTCCCCCTAGGGACACACATATCCAAATCCTGTGTGTGAAATCTCCCACCCCCTTGGGGCACACTTACCAACCTACCTTTCATAATAATAAATTAAAATTCTGAACTTATTATCCCCATGAAACATTACACCTATGACATACCTATCCCCAAAAGACATTAAACCTATTACATTATCTATAATATCTACCCCATACAATAAAAAATGAGATTTCTATGTTAAAAAGAATTAGAATACATACATCCATGATGTTGACTAACCTATGACAGACGTGATATGCCTTAGGTTTAAAAACTAAGATATCTTATATAAGATTCCTCGTAATTCAAAAGGAGAAGACTTCTAGATGCCAAACCTACCCAACATCCAAATATTCCCACACTTACCCAACACTAATATCATATATAAATGAATTTTTCTAATCTATCAGGGAAAAAGCAGTGTAATTAGTATGTGTGCACCTTGAGATGGCCTCGAGAAAGAGATTAATCAAAATGGCTTAAATATATGAGGGAGACATGGAATAGGAGATGTTATCAAAGTAGGAATCCATGGAAGGAGGAACTGACATCCCATCATCCCATTTTTATCAAGGATCATACATCACTAATTAATGTTATATAAGTTTCCAGTATTATGAAAGTGGAAATGTGGGGCAACAAGTTGCGTGTCACTACTAGATGTAAAGACATCACACATCCCCATCATAAATTGTAGGAAAAAACCCATAAAGTATTCATTTTAGATTGAACATAATATTATTTTTTTGTTTATCCATGAAATCATTAATAATATCTTTATAAATCTATTATTATTAAGACCCATGAAGAAACATAATTTTTACATCAAAATACTATAGTTGAAACAATTCCATTGAACAAATTCAAAGTATGATATGAATAATCATTTGTTTAACAAACAAGAGATTACTTTTAAAAAAAATTTATGCCATTCATTTGTTGAAATTATTTCATAATAATACTTTCCTTGTTCCACCTTCAACTTCCTATGTATTCCTTTAGATAATAAACCATATTATTCTAAAGTAATATCTTCTTAGTTGGATATTTTGATAGCTCCTGGGTACCAAATGTTTTTAAGGAATCTATTTTAACCCCATAGATATGTCCTATGGATTTTATTCACTCATAAATGATGCCTCTTTCATAATTTCATGTTCTACATTGTTTTTGAACTATATATATGCAATGGGAGACAAATAATTTTAATCCATCACAACTGAATTTATATATAATATCTTAATGTAATCACTTCTTTTTTAACCTCACCTTCTTGATCTATATGTAGATATTCCATATCCCATAATCTTTATACTATTTCTAGACATAATAAAACCGTAAGAGTTTGAGTTCTATCCAAAATTCGTTCCCAATAACTTATTGTTTCCATTATTGTCATATTCCCTGAAAGATTCATAAAAACCAAAACTTCAAGACTTATATTATGAAAAATTTAATATTCTGTTGATTCTTTTATCTCTCCAAAAAATTATGATTGGTTTTGATCTTTCCAAAATATATCCTCATAGAAGATAAATTCCATCTTCTAAAAACATGTCAGACATTTTTTATTCTAGAGTTGAAATCTAAATCTTTATTTTTGTACCCTATAAATAAACATGTCTAGGATTTAGACTCTTAGACATCAATTTATTTTTCATCAATGTAGACATAGGTGAGTAAATAAAAAACTTTAAGATATGAAATTTCAATATTAATTCCAGGCCAGAATACGATGATAGACTTGTATTACCTAAGTAGGAAAAACAATTCACAACTTCAACCAAATAATCCTTGGGAAAACTAGCTAATATCCTCATGCTCCTTTATATCTCTACCATGTATTGATTCATAATCTCTATGATTTAATTTCCTTTTGGAGTTCTTTTTATTGTAATTTAAAAATATATTCCCTTCTGTCAATATGATATAAATAACTCCTTGATTCCAAATTCCACACCATTCTAGACCTCAAATATTTCAGTTTACTTCTCGTCTATTTTCCCACCATATTACTAAATCAATAAAAGTTCAAAAAACAATATATTTACTCTTTAGAAAGAAAACCCACACATTGAATATCAAATATTCAATAATGTTAACATATTTCTACTAACAGTCTTGAGAATAGATGAAATTTGGAATCTATATATTTGTATGAACCGACTCTAACTTTAGATCCACAGGGGTCTCACATTTAGTTTATGAAAAAAACATTCACTAATTAACAAAAATGAACTCATTATAGGTTCTATACTTAATGGTACTAATCATAGAAATTAATTTAGTCTCAAGGTATTTTTTACCTTTCTTACTTAAGTGACCATGACTCTCGTACTAAAACACTGTAAAATTAATATTTTTGGCATGTGTTTCTGCAGATGAGCCTCAACCTAGTTGGTGAGGACTCCTTAAGTGCATCCAAGAGACCTGGGATCAAATCCAGGTGTGGGATAATTTCCGGGGTACTGTAGTAGTACTGTAGTAGGAACTGTAGTAGTACTATAGGGGGAACTGTAGCAGGAACTGTTTGGCACTATAGCATCCAAGAATATGCCCCCATTTGGGACTTCGGGCCACCGATTTAGTCCCCGATTCTTTTAAGGCCTTCGGGCCACCCAGGCCTTTGGGTCAGTAAGGCCTTCGGGACACCTCAATGCCTTTAGGCCACTATAAAGTTCAGATGAAAACATGATAAACTCCAAGGAACAAACATCCAAAGGAGGAGGAGCAAAGAGATTTCACCATAATAGAAGCTAAAACGGATTTCAAGAATGAGAGGGTATGACACCTACCATCGGGACAAGACTGTGCATGCATTAGAAAGACTAACCGAATAGCCATGCGATGGTGGAGAGCTGATTTCACGATGAAGATGCTTGGGAGGAGCAGTTCCAAGTAGTTAGTCCTGGTTGTATGTAATGTTTGAAACCTATGGGAAATGAATTCCTCTAAGGCATATGTGCCATGTAATTCTTATGCCTACGGGCCTGGTAAGGGTTCTACCTTACCCCTTGAAAGGTGGATTATCATAAATCAATAAAAAATGAAGGCCTTCAGGCCATTTGAGGCATGCGTTACTCATTTCAAAACACTTATTAGGTATACTAATCCATCCTTTACTCCTTTGACCACATCCATTGAACAACTTGTAATATTGCATGATCCTAACACAAATGTATTATATAAACCCACATTACCCATTTATCCTAATAAATTAATGTTTTCCTTTAACCTATATATATATATCACACCTTGAGATTCTAGAAATCTATCATTATATATCTTGATGGAAACATATCCATTTACTGAATAATATAATTTAGTTGTATATCTACTTCATTTGGGTGTTTTTCTTTTGTGGTAGGACAATAATTATAATGAAATCCAGAATAAAAATATGGAAAACATGGTAATCTCAGAAGGAAAAAAATAGAATAAAAAAGAGCTGGAGTAAAATGAACAAGATAAATAGGATGTGGTAAAAAGGAGATGATACATCATTTTTCATTTTTTGAGTGTGTAATTCAAGAAATTAAAGTGGAATTGACATTTTGAAACATTGAAAATTTGAGTTCATGAACCAAACATGATGTTTTAAGTGGAGAAGAATGACAATATTTTCGAAAATAATGATTCATAATGAAAACATAAGTTTATGCCATGAATTTTCTTGAGGTAATAAAAATTTGTTTCTTTCTTTCCAATTCTCCATTGAAAATGAAAAATTATTATTCACAACAAGAATATGTAATTCACAACAGGAATTTCAAGCATTACCACCTACGAAACCCATCTATTATGGAATATTTCAGTTGTTTTGATGATGATTTAATCTAAAAACCCTAGTGTGACGAAGATTATTATACATAAAGGGTTATGGACAAATAAAACAGGATTCTTGGCATAGGAATTTGACCATTGGGTGGATGATTATTGGGTTCCGACCTAGATATCACTCTTTGTAGTTAGGTTTTTTCATTATAATTTTTGATTTTCAATTTATAAATAAAGATAAAAGGATTTTTAGTATAAAAAAATTCTTGTTTCCCCAATCCTTATATTCTATTCTATTCTCTTTGGAATTTTGTTAATTCCACATTGGATATCCCTCGATTATGATTGGATAATCCCATAGGGGAGTGAGGAATCGATCAAAGTGGATGCATCCCAAATTGTCTTTTTCATTATTCACTTGTGTAATGATTTTATTATACTGGTATTGTGTTGAGATTCATATTTATCATATTTATTTATTGAATCACTAAACTTTTGTGCTTAGTATCTAACGAAACTTAACTTGATAAAGGTAATTAATTCACAAACATTGAGTTGGATTATTCTTATGCAATTTCAATATGATATTAATACATATTAGTTATTTTAATTATACAAACCTTAATGAATTGATATTATTGGTTAGTTTGATAGGTATTGAACATTTATCATATTTATAAAATTTATTAATTGTACCACTAATGTGTAATATTAGTTTTCAAGTTTAGTTAGATTGTTTTTATAAAAACTGCCTGCGGAAACTAATTTATGTCCCATGTGATCTTACATTTGAATTTATTTATTTAATTTACATTATTAATTTAGTTTAAAAATCATGATTTAATTTTTTGTGACATAAAGTATCATTGAGACTTATTGCTGCATTCCCTGCTCTCATGGGATCAACCTCGTACTAACAAAATGAAATGTCTTTTTTGTTAGATTAGTTCTGAAAAAATATAAATTTATAATATGATTTACCACATTGATTTAATGATTCCACATTAGTGATCCAAATTTTTGAACTCTTGTAAGGCAGTATGAAAGAATAACTAACGTCTCATGAAAAATCAATTCGGTGAAATAATTTTCTTCTTATATATATTTTACTGATTTTAGTTTAGTTTTTTGTTTTAATTTTTTTCTTATTTACATGCCTAGAAGATTTTGGTGTTTTTTAGGATAGAATTCATTTAAAATAAGTCTCATTAAATACCCCCATAAGAATAAATTTAATATTAATAGTTTTATACCACATGGGAAAAACTAAATTCAGTATGGTTCTTAAAACAATTAGATGACATGAATGATTCACATTCATCTGGATACTCTAAATTCCAACCTCATTAGAAGAGAGACACTTGATACTAGTCCTATATAGGAGTTCCATACTATCAATATTATGAAGGTATATCCTAGGATGATTCCTACCTTCTATGAAGACCTAAATTTCAACAAAATTATGAGTATAATATAGAACATAGACTTACCATATAGTCCACAAAGTTCAGTCTATGATTGGATAAAATGATTGGTGGCCATGAGGTCTAGCAAAGAGAATAGGGAAAATTTACTACTCCTCTATCTAAAATTTTGTCAAATTTAAATTCCCTTAGAGTAACATAACAATAATTCATAATAGAGTGATATGATATTTTGAAGAAGAAGAAGATATATAACTGGAGGAAGACAAAGGGATTAATAAAGAAAGAAGAAAAGATGGAGGAACCTATCAAAGATGAATGTTTGGTTTATTCTAAAATTTCACAATGTGATAAACCTTGGGATTATAACGAAGAAGAAGAATAACCTCATTTATACCTTGGATGATTAAATTAATGAAAAGTATAACAATAATAATACCTTTCTCAACCGCATGTTAAAAAACAAAATGACATGATGGAAATATTTTATTGGATGATAAAGGATAAAGGGTAGTAAGATGTTTATATAGCGTGTTTCATCAAATTTAAGGAGAAAGAATAAAAATTGAATAAGGGGGATAATAAGAAAATATGGTTCGACCTCATTGAAATTCTAGAGTCTAAAGAAGAATGAGACTCCATCTTACAATTTCATGAATACAAGAATAGAATAGTGGATAAAATTTAATAATTAATTAAAAAAGATAAAACTATGGAAAAGGAAGAGTCATTGGAGTAGGATAACTAAAAAATATGGCAATATTTTAATTTCCTATTAATATTTTTTATTTCCTCACTTAATATTCTTCCAACCATAAGCACCATTAAAGAAGAACCATTGGTGTATGAAGTAAAGAACTACCCTAGACACCCAACATAGTCATATGTGGAAAAATAAAAGATGGATAACTCTATATTATGTTCTAATTAGATAAAAAATTTCGAGGTTCCATCTATATACTATAAAGTAGAGATATTACCAGGAAACATATATTTTTAAATTATTTTATAGAATTTAGTTTTATTATATTACATTAGTTTAATAACTCTCATTATATTCAATTGCCTTATTTTTTTTTGTGCATAAATGATTTGGATCCTATAATTTAACTTGATTTTTTTTATTTCTCAGGATTAAAAAAATAATCCAGGGATGAAAATAAAATAAACATAAAGGTAACAATAAACAATATTCATGTAAGGGGAGTAATATTTTTACATGGTTATACTTTGAAATCCCTAGTTTTTTCCATAGATGATATTAGTAAATTAAAATAAATAAAATTAATTTCTACATGAATTTATTGAATTATATTCTTCATTAAATGAAGAAATGGTTTTTCATTATACTTTCTAATCTAGGAGACATTATTACATAGGAAAATATTTTTAAAACTTGGAAAATTTTATTATCCTTCCCATAAATGTTAAAAATGTAAATGTTTATTTTAAAATAAACACTCTTACTTCAATTATATGTTAATTAGTTATGATTGTAGATATGATTTGTTTGCTAGATATTGATTCCTTAAAGCAACATTGAGTAAATAAATTCTTAATATTCATGCCAAAAGATAATTTAATTTTATATATTCCAATTTATAAGAGTATTTTTTACACAATATTTCCTATTTTTCTTTATATATTTCTTCAGTGAAACTTGGGGTATATAAAAATACTATAACATGTATTGAGATATTATCAAAGATGTGACTGATGAAATTAACTTTTGAAATTATTGAGGCACTTTATCAATGAGACCATTATATTTGAGACCAACCTATACATTTATCCTTCTTATAGAATCCATGGATGACCTTGTGAGGATTGATCCACATTAAATCCATTATTTATCTTTCCTACCAAACTATTTTTACTTTTCATGATATTCAATTGAATTAGTATGGTGTATGGGTTTCTCATGGAGGTGTTGGGATATTTTATCTTTAGAGGAGAATATAGGTTTTTTTTTCTGTGGGGTTTGGGGTTGATGTTCAAGAATAAATTCATTTTATTTCATTGTTTATCCCTCTTGTTGATAAAAAATAAAAAATGGGAAAGAAAAATAAAAAAATGGGTTCTTTATTAGCTAGGTCAAAAATATCCATTACAAGACTCATGATCTAAAAATCATATGTGGTTAGGTGGTTTATTTGAATCTTATCCCAATTATAGATTCAAAAAAGTGTAAAAAAGAGAAGAAAAATAAAAAAATAAAAACAGAGGGTAATTTTTATTTTTCTTACATTATTCATGATCCTTTACCATATTCTTTAAGGGTAATGTGAGATAACTTCCCACTTTTAGTGTGGAGCATTTAATTTATCTTATAAATTGAATATAATATAGTATAACTATGACATAATCCTCTTCATTGAACCCTACTTTATTTTTCACATCAAAACCTACCTACCCGTTGCATCAGAGTTATTTGATCCCAACTGATAATCCCTCATGATTAATTGTGATATTATTCATTATAGATTGGTTAAATTAGATTTGATGAAAGCCTATAGATAGAAACTTTAAATTGAGGTATGATAACAAATCCATCGAATTTTTACCTTAAGTGATGAGAGGAAAAAAATTCAAGGTGAGGTAAATCATAAGTGGAAGTGATGTTGATGAAAGGATGAAATTTTTAAAAGAAAATGGGAATCATCATGAATTGAAAAGTATAAATGAATCATGATTTATGAATTATTTATTTATTATTATAATTATTTTATCATATATAGTTATAAATTTCTTTTATATGTATCATAATTTAAAAACTCCCTTGTTAAAAGTATGGATCCCTTCTATTTTGATGTTGATATTGTTATTGAAGATGTGAAAAAGCTTGAGTGTGGGGGTATTTGATGTCTATATTTTCCATATATATTTTAACGGGTTTTAAATTTCTTTGGTTCAAGTTTGGAATGATTTAATTGAGATCTATGTGTAAGTTTTATTCCATGGAAAGAAGCTAATTATATTGAAATTTGGAAAAACAGGGAGTAAAATATAGAATTCCTGGAAGATGTGAACACTCCATGTTGTGGTGTGAAGTAGTTTAGCATGACATCAAAAAAACTAGAATGAACATGAGATGGAGATGAATTCCCAAGATGCATAGAAGGTGATAAAATCACGAAGAGATATAATTTTTCACATTTTAAGTGTGTAATTCACATCAGAAAAGTTGAAGTCATGTTTTGAAGCATTAAAGAGTTGTGTTTGTGACCTAATCATGATGTTGGAAGCAACAAAGAACTATAAAATTATAAAAAACAGAGATTCATGTAATGGTAAATTAAGTAACATTCTAACTTTTTTGTGACTTTCTTAAAATTCATTTCTTTTTGGCTGACACTAAATTCCCAACATAAAATTATTATTCACCACATGAATATGTAATTCGAAGCATGTATTTAAAGCATTAAAATTTATGAAACCCAACTTTTTTTTGAGTATTTTGGCAGTTTTAATGCCATTTTAATCTGAAAAATCATAGACTGACCGATATGATTATAAATAAAAGGTTCTAGAAAAAATTAAGGGTATTTTAGGTATAAATATTTCACCATAGAGAGGCTCCTTCTATGTTTCTAACCCAAATATCAATCATCGTAGTTGGTTTTCTCTTTCTTCTTGGATATTTTTTCATAAACATTATATGCTTTTTAGTTTAATTCAAATATTGTTTCTATAATAATTATCTTCTATTATCATCTTTATATAATTTAGTTTATTCATCGTTGGATATCAGTTGACGAGGATTGACTAAATCCGGTGGGGAGATTAGAATTTTTAAAAGTGAGTACGAACCAAATTATTTTATTTTTAATCATTTTCATGATGATTTTATTATATTGGTATTGATTTTAGATCCATATTTATTATATTTATTATTAACTAACTAAATAAGTATGTTTAGTTGAAAATGAAACCTAACATGATAAAGGTAATTAAATCAAAATCACTAAATTGGATTACTCTTCTACAATTGAAACATGATAATAATAAATCTGAGTTATTTTAATTCATTAGACCTTGATGTGTTGTGATTATAGGGTAGATTTATAGGTATTGAAAATTTCTCATATTGATAAAATCAATTGAATTAACAAATAATGTATATTATTTTCTCAAGTGAAGTGAAAATTTATTTTTTGTAAAACCACCCATGGTAACTTATTTCCCTCCCTTAAAATTATCTATTTGAATTAATTTATTTAATTAAATTATTAATTTAGTTTAAATAATTCAATTGAAATTGGTGTGATCTAGTATATGGTTGAGAGCTGTCACTAAGTTCACCACTCTCTAAGGGATAAACCCCCCAACTTCCACTATAAAACACCTTTACAGTTAGTGCGGTTTGAGACTAGTATAAATTTATAATTTTATCACCTATGTGGATTTAATGACTCTATGCACATGTGAAAAACTTATGGAAGTAGAATTCATCAAACTTATTCTCTCATATGTGTAGTGAAAAGAAGATCTTGATTTTGTAGTAGAAGAATTAGTTAATGGATGATACACATAAATAAAATACTCATAAATTCTAAAAGTGATTTGTTAATGCATTTAAAATAGAATATATTCTGAAATTCACTTTTTTTCACTACAATATTTATTTATATATAATTTCTTCACAGAATTCGAGAACAAGTGATTGAATTTAGCTAAATTACTCCACCCTTTTCTTATTATCAGTTTCCATTTCTTATGATAATTTCATGGAGTGGAACAATCTATAACTTATGCACTATATACATTTTTATAAGAATATTAGATCCCATTACACTAAATATATTATTTTTTAATTTGATTTGTAACATCAAAAAACACTCAGGTTTTTCTTACCTCTTGAGTTACTCCCTGCATTTACCATCACATACCCTGATTAGAGGAGTGATGGAAGCAAAATTAGAACCCACCCTAGATCCAAAAACATTACATTTATCAACTTCAACTAACTCAAAATCATGTTGATTTCATTGACATGATGAGAAAATATCTTTCCTATTAACATTCTCAGGGTAAATACAGTTTATAATAATAATACTACACCCATTATAGTAGTATTATCACATATGTATACAAGATTCTTCTTATGTTTTGATTCCATCTTCACTTCACCGATCAAATAAACCATGTTCCAAGTTATTTAAATCTGGATAAACCCTAGATATTTATTATACAGAAATTACAATTATTAAATGTTTTTCAATTTAAATTTTTCTCTAGTAAGTGTTTGATTAAAAACCTTATAGTTTAGATAATACACTATCTACATATTATAGAATCCAAAATCCATCCCATAGATTTTTTCCACCTGATCCTTACCCTCATACCATTCCATTTATTATAAAATCAATGTAATCCAAAATAATCACAGACATATAAGAGGGATTGGGGAATTATGGCTAGAATTATCCAACAAGGAAGAGGTTATAATGATGATATAAAACAATGATCTTAAATACCATTTATAAGGTCTAGACATATGAAATTCTATAACTGATCTCTGATACCACTTCCTTTGTTTGAAACCTTATTAATATAGGTTATAATTCATAAAATTTGTAAGCCAAATCAAATAATAAAAAACAGTAAATAAAAATTAAACCACATTAATGACTTATATAGAAATTAGAAGAAAATTCACCGCATCCACACACTATAATAAACATCTATGTACCAGAAAAGAAGTTATAGAACAAAAAAGTTAAAAAAAAGAAAAGATCAACACAAGTATTTTACATGGTTCAAACTAACTTCTACTATATGGTGAAAATGATATAATTATTTTATTAAATGGACTTGAAGATAATTACAATGTTGAAACTCATTATAAAAATGATTCCACTATGTAATCTGATGTAGCACCCAATAGGTGAAACTAGTTCTTCCTCCTTCCAATCATTGTAGAGAGTATTCCCCATAGACATGATCTCACTTGCAATACCTTCACCTATTCAGATAGATTCAATATCTCAACTCGTTATTATTGTTAATAGTGAAAACATTCAAAAACATAAAGAGTTATCCTTACAAATACTTTTGAATAACACTTACATAATCCTCTAGAATGATGATAATTCATTATATAACTTCATAATTAGCTCTTAAAAAAGACCTTTAATATTTTCACTGAATCAATTAATATTAATAATTGTTTCTTTTAATTGAATTTATTTTTATCTTATTATTATTAGAATCATAGAGTTTTTAACAAATTCTTCACCATAACTATTTATTTCAAATATTGCACTTCCAAATCCATTCTTTCTAGAAGTTATAATAGTGAGCTTGAAAGTTTTTTTTAAAAGGTTTAACCTAATAAATCTAAGATATAATAATTCATATAAATTATTATGTAAATTTTAATCCAATATAAAAAAACACCTTTAGAATTATCTTTAATGTTCTTCATGATAAATCTATCTACTGTCATGTAAGAATAAAAAACACTATCAAGTATCAAAAAATTGTTTTTCCCACTAACTTTTTAATCTACATAAATTATTATATAAATTTTTTCCTTCTTCATTTTTTAATATTACTTATCGATTTCATCATATAGAAAATATCCTAGAAAACTATTCATAAATTCTTCAGAAAAATGACATTATTTCTCATATATACCATAAATTTATTTAAGAACCTTAAATCCATTTTGAGTAATCAAACATTCCAAATTTCTATTAATATGTTTAACATTACTGAAGTTTTTACACTTCTCCTTCAAGTATTTACATTCATTGTTACTGTTTCCCCCATTAATTCATTACTACTCTAATGAAGTAACATGTTTTAATGAAAATTATATGATTTTTTCTAAAAAAATTACATAGAAATAACAGTAACCTTTGAATATTGATATTCCATATTGATAATATGTTTTTGACCAAAAAACTATTTTTAATGTCATTAAATATATATTATATATTTTTTATTGATGAAGTATTTATTCTTGGGATTCCAACATATTCTATTGATTTATTCCATCCCACACTCATCTAATTATTTGTTTTCAAACTTGTATTATTTGTAGAAATAAATGTAGTCTTATGCTCACTGGGAGTATATTTATCCAATAATTTAGAACTAACATTTTTTGGACCTTAATATAATTTAGATACAACTTACATACCATTTTTAAGACATTTAAAAATATTTTTTAGAGTATTATCATCTTTAATTAACACTAATTTGTCCCCACTTAACACTTTTTTTCCTTTTAGAATAAGTTTATTCATTAAGGTGTTTAACTAATTTCCTTGTTCTGTAACCGTGAACTCGAGAATTTTAATTTCCTCAATGTAGTCAAGTTACTTATTGTGAAATTATTTACCTTTCTCTTTCTTATTGACCTATTTCTTTAGTAATATAATTTATCTATTGTTTTGGATGTTCCAATAAAGACACACTTCAACACCAGATTTCAAGATGTTCGCAGTTTAATTTTATTAACATTATTTACCATATTAATCACTAATTAATGTATCTTCATTTTTTTCAACATGATCCATAAATTTTATTAAAATTTTAGGAACATATTTATTGGAATAACTATTTGATGTGGATTAATATTCCTTTTATTTTCACAATACACTTATCCATTTCCTTTTAGTGAACCATTTTTCCTTCAATAGTTCCTTATATTTCATAATGTTATTATAATTCATCTCATATTCCGAAATGTAGTGACACAACCCCATAAATCCTTGATACGGTGTCATGCTATCATTACATTGTCATATGATACAATAAAATCACATCCCAAAGGATAGAACAATATAGTGGTCTTGGTAAACTAGATATATACACGAGTCATACATAAAAATTAAATAAACTAATTACTATATAATTTCTTTGTTTCTTTTGAGGATAACTTTATTCTATCTAGCATATCCTTTCATATCGTTTTTAGTACACTTGGATTATTAAGAAAATGAAAAAATTAGGGTGATATCAAATGCTTAGTAGGGATCAATTATAGCTAATGAAGTAATGAATCGATGAGAATATTTAGTATGGAAATGTAATATGAGAACATACATGCCATATAATCAATACTTGGTATGGTTAAATATTACGGTAAGGTAATATCAGAAAACACATTCAATAAAAATAAAAATATAAGGAATAATAATTATGTCATGGTAAGAAACTGAAAACACATTCTATTTAATCAATTAACTGAGAATTTAATGCATCTATATTTATGTCGATAAAAAATATCCTTGTTAAATAATAAATGAATCTAAATGATGGAAATTATTAATTATTGTATTCCATGTTTCCTTAGTATATGGTATGTTCACTATTGAGACCATTCACAAGATGGTTACCATATTTAGTAAAAAACCATCTAATTTGTGCAACTAATTCATCTCAATATACTACCAATGCATCGAGGTGGTATCAACAATAGGGCCCCACCCACATCGTACCTATCCAAATAATTACTCATATATAAAATAATCGATTTAACAATGAGCCTTATCAAATATTCATATATATTAGACTATAAAAATTTGTTAATATTTCCCTAGTTAATAAAATAACAGTCAAGTACACACTATATATAAAAATGGTATACTGTTTTGGAAAAGAACATATCTATGATAAATGATGTGGATAACTAGGGGAAAAACTATGTTAAATGATCATATGAAATTAAATATTTCAAGGGGACTAACAAAGGAATCAAGAAAGTGACCTTCAATACTATCCTTTGTAAAATCAGTCAATAACCATGATGAGAATGAATAAGGATGGAATTAATACAACATATCCCAAGTGATGTAAAATTAAAGGGTTTTTTTTGTTGATGAATGGAAATGTTATAAAAAGATCTTTCAAAATATTCTTGAGGAAAATATAACGTTTATTTTTAAAACCATTTTGAAAATAATTTTATTTGAAAATAACTTTTTAAAAAAATTCAATAAATGGTTACCTTTTAAACTTGAAAAGGAAGATTTGATAGAATGATGGTTGGTAAATCTTTACATGATGTTCAAGGTAAAAGTTAGATTCCTTTTTATGGTAAAAAAGGTTCAAAATATAATTGTTATGAAATAGATAAGAAAATTACTTAGAAAACATTTGTAAAATAAAAAAGGGTAAAAAATTCTTTAATAAATCATTTTAAAGGGTAAAAATAGTTTTAAAAATACTTTTTAGAAAACTAGGTTTCTAGAAGAAATTGGGTTCTCCAACTAAAGAGAGAAATGGCGTTAGGTTTTCTTAAAAATAGTTATTAAAACATTTTGAGTGCCACTTAGTGGAAAAGATGTACTATTACTTGAAAAAGGTCATAAATTAAAATAGGATAATAAAATGAAAGGGTTTATTAGAAAATTATAAAATAATTTCCTCTAATGGAAATTCAAATGTAATAAATCCCAAAAAATAGATTGTGATTTAAACCATTGAAAATAACCCAACGTTGATGTGAGAATCAATCAATGAATAGAGTATGTGTGCTAAATGTACGTAAAAATAAAATAAGCATCAATATAAAAGTATAAAGTATAAATTTATTACACACATAATCTTATTATATTACGGATATAGACGAAGTAAAATTACCAAATGAAAATGAATCATATTATGATATTTTTTACCACTTGATAAATTTTATATCAAATTCACTTAGAAGTAATAATTTAAATTGAAACTCTGAATACCATGAAAATAAAATAATTAATGACATAAAATATCAAATAGGGATGTGGGTGAAAAAACAAGGGTTTTTGACATTGATTAATGAAGAAACCATTGAAATATCCTGATAAAATTATTGAGAAAAATAATATTTAAACCTTCCAAAGTGTCCCATCCCACATTGATACATCTGAATCATAATCCCCAAGAGGTAATAAGATTAAATTAAAATTATAATATAATTATAATAAGGATATTCAAGATATAACATGTAAAAGGGTTGTATATAAACCATATAAAAGAAAATATGTGCATAACATTACAATATGTCTTAATGAAATGAAATTTATATGAAATCCCATCCCTTGAATTTACTTTCAGGTCAAAATACTTTAACCAAATTTATAATGGTTTTATGAATTTTATAAATTATAAAATAACCATAATAATATTTATAATTTCATATATTAACATATTATAATATATTATTAGCCATTTGTGAACAATCTTTCATTATTTTCTCTATTTTAGGCATTAATTTCCTAGTTTTTTTTATCGGGATTTAACTAGTTATTTTTTATTTAAATAATTATTTAATCTTCTATAAGATCTAAAAAATTATTAAATTACCATATATATTCATTATATATCGATTTATAGTAGTCTATAATTTTTGGAGACAATAAAAGAATTGCACCATTCATGGAGATGGTAGGACTTACGTATGCATTGTTGAGATGGTATGCGAGTATGATATACTCTATAATACCAAATGTAGGATCAAATAAGTAAAGATGAGATGATAAAATACAAGAGAGGGGAGGGGGGGGGGGGTTAATTGAATACTTTTAAAATCCCTACGGAAATTTTGAATAACCAAAATTCACAACACCTCTATGTTTTAATAACTTGCTTGATTTAGAAAAAGTGATTCCGGAAATGAAACTTAACAAAAGTTTATAACAAATAAGATTCTACCTTAAAGAGTATAGAATCTAACTAAATCAGAGTACAGGTATAAGGAAGTATAAGATGGTTATACTTTCCTCAACAATACAAATGTAGAGGAAAACTTGTAACAAAGAAAGTAACAAGTAGTAAGTCTTTTACCCCAAAGAGAAGGGTATCCGACAACCTTGGATAAAGGTCCCTTGATTTATACTTTAAAGAAAGTCTATCTTACCCACACCAGGGTAAGCCCTCGATATGAAGATCGGAGTCTGTCTTGCTATCCCCACAATCCCTCAACTATCAGGGAGTCGACACCTTTATCTTCCTCAGCAAGGAATACCTATACTTCAATGTAATCAGCACCTCTATCTTGCTATCCCCAGAAGCCCTCGATTGTACAAAGTAAAAATTGGAGTCGCATGAAGCAAAACTGAACAAGTAGTTCAGTACAGACAAAGAAATGAACGTCTCTCTATAGAAATCAATTCAACAACATGAGGTATCTAGAGTCGTAGCACCATCATGAGCTCTTTCAAATGAGCTCCTATTTATAGGCACGACTTCAACGGTCAACTCCCTCCTCCAACAGACATATTTTTCCTTGAATTTCGGAGGGACCTGTACACGTTTCACTCAAAAAACAGTTAGTTTGTAACTAAAATCATGACATCATTTAATAATAAATCAAGTGTAATCAAAACATAGCAATATAACTAAAATCCAATATTCAGAGTTCAATCAAATATTAAAGTTCAGATTCTAACAAATAATGAATTCGGAGTATAAAATAAAAATGTATTTGGATTCTGTTTTCTAGGAATTAAAAAACTGAATTCTATAGAATTCCAGAGTCTGAGTTTCAAAGAAATTCAGAATCTAGATTCATAAGAATTTGGAAGTAGAACTTACAATGTTCAAAGTCAGAGTTCATGAGAATTCAGAGTCACTACTCATAAGAGTTTGGAGTCTAAATATAGAGAACTCGAAGTTAGAATTTAGAAAGTTCATAACCAGAATTCTTATTCAGAAATTTTAGTCAGAACTTAGAAAGTTCGTAACCAGAATTCTGATTCAGAATTCAGAGTCAGAACTCAGAAGAGTTCATAACCATAATTCTGAGAATTCAGATCCAAGAATAGAATGCTTCTTATCTAGGTATTTATAGGATTATGAGGTTTTGGTTTTCAAACCGAATTCTACACTTAGAAAAATTATGTTATGGACAACGAAACATGGTAAGGATAAATTTCCTTGGGAAAGGAAATTTTTTCCTTATAGAAGTAAAACACAGGGTAAAAAGAGATTTTTCTTTGAGATAAGGTGTTTGTGATTTTCAAAATAAGAGAAATGGTAATGTCTTAGGGAAACCATAATGACTCAACAATCTACCCCTTGAATGAAAGAATGGAAGTGTCATACGGAAAACCATATTTATTCAACAATCTCCCCCTTTTTGGAAGGCACAAACATACTTCAGAAAAATAATTAAAGGACTTAGAAAATATTTTTCTAGTCTTTTAAAATAAAACTTATCTCCCTTTTTACATTGGAAAAAATGAATATGACTAACTCCCCTTTAGGATTGGGAACTCTAAGGATTATATTATATATTTCCGAAATGAGAATTTTATTATCTTGAGAAGTGAAATCTTCACAATGCGAACTCCCCCTTAGATAAACTCCCCCTTAATTTGGGATATTTCTCCTTTTACATAGAATTATTTTTCCTTCTCCTCCTTTGTGATTTTCAAAAAGAGTTTGAGGGAATGGAAAAAAATATGGTACCTGAAATATTAGTAAACACATCTAAACAAAACATGCATCCACAAATTTATTAATATTGAAAGTATTTAAAAAAGGAAAAACTGATACAACAAAAGATCAGATTTGGATATATTTTTCTTCTTTTTCCTTGGGCATCAGCTTCTTCACAATGGTTTTTAGTTTCTTAATCTCTTTGTGATCCTAATATGATTACTTTTATAATGATTTGATCCTATCTTGATGAGATTGCATGGCCTCTTACTGATCCTTCAGCAATTCATCTTTCTTCAATATATTTCTTTGAATCTCAATCCAGAGATCCTTTTCTGTTTTCCAGCTTTGAACAATATGACTCAACATCCCATTTAGATCTTTGACATCCTGAATCAGAACATTCTTCTGAAGAGTTAGATTTTTCTCAAAGCTATCTTTAAGATTCTTGATTTTGGTGTCTTATTATCAAAAGATTCCTTGACATCTTCTTGAAATTGATCAAGCTCTCTCAAATCTTCAACGATTTTCTTGGACCAGCTTGTCATTTCTTTGCAGAATTTTCTGTGGGCTTCATAGTTGATAAGGAAATTTTTGTGTTCGAACTCAACCTTTTGACACCTATCCATCACCATGGATACAAAATCTGACTCTTGATTCATGCTATGATAAAGCATCTTGCATCTGGAGTCAATTGCTGGAAAGATTGGAATGGTGCGACTATCTTCTTCAAGGACTGAATGACAAAATCAAGTCCTAAAGCTAATGACTCTGAATCAGACACATTACATGGAGATGGTTTTTCCTCTAGCTCAACTAGCTTCCTCGTAGAGGATCCTTCAGCTTACTTCTTCCTCAAAACATCTTTGTTTGGGGTATCAACAACCACTTGTTTACACTTATCAGTTTTTGGAGAAAATTCTTCATCGGGAGATTCATGCTCACTTCCAGACATCTGTACAATCTTATCTTCATCAATTTTCTCTTTTTCAGCTCCTGACTCAATTTCATCAGGAAGAATGAAGTTATGATTAAAATACTATTCTTCAGACAACTTGTTCACTACCTCTTCAGGCTTCTCATCAACTATAAGAGTAGCAAGTCTGGAAGATCCTTCTTGAGAAGTCTGGATTGAAAATTTCTCATAAGAACTTTCCTTTTCATGAAAGTCTTCTACTTTCATTATCAAATCAACTATATTTTCAGTGATTTTTTCTTCACTAACTTTTTCCACATCTTCCTTCTCAACTTTATTCTCTTTGAATTTTTCCAGAGACTTGAGCTTCTTTCCCAGAGTCTCAGGTAATTGTTCTACTAAGAAATATTTTAGAACATGAATTTGTTCAGATTCTATCTCAGTATCCCTTAGAAGGGATTGAAAAAATTCAGCCTCAAAAATTTTCTTCTTAAGATTCTTTTCCTTATCTTGATTCTCAAGCTCATTAGCAGCTTTATCATTCAAGGACTTGGCCTCTACAGGGTCTATACCAAACTGTGGTTCCCCTTCCTTCCATGTATTTTTATCCTCTATCCATTTGAAAAACACTTCATCAGGATACACTTTTTGCTTCCTGGGCTTTGGAGGTTTGGATTGAGCTTCTTTAGACATAAGGGTTTTCTCTGATTCTTCCACCTCCTTTAGTATCCTCTTCTTCCCAACCTTCTTCGATGGTTCAGCTTCTTCAACATTTTTCAGAACAGCTTCTACCTCATCCTCTGGAAGATCATAAAATTCTCATGTATCCTTATAAAATCTAACATTTATTCTCTTCAAGGTTTCATCACTGAATAACATCACTTTGTAATTCCTCGACTTGGAATTTCAGGGGATCATGAAAGATTCAAGGCACCGAACTATCATCTTGGATAGTAGAGCATGATACATGATAATCTATGCTCTTAAATTCCCATTCTTGAAATTATCTATCATAATGAGAATATGCCTCATTAGGTTGATCTTATAAGATTTGCCAATAAAATCTAAGAAATACATGTCACTTTTCTTAAGAATTTACCTGTCACCCTTTCTCGGTATGATAAATCCTTGAACCCATAACTGTAGGGTCTGATTGTTGGTAAAAAAAAAGAGCAATCTTTGCAGTCCTAACATCAGTAAGTCGAAGGGACTCCATAGCCTTAACCTTGATGAAGATTCCTTGTATATCTGGTAACTTTTGAGAACAAAACATGGCTTCCCCATTATATGAAAACCCCACAAAGCTAGCATCCTTGGTGTAAGAGAGTTTATAAGTTTTTCCATAACTCTTGAAGGAAAATTTTTCTCTACCTTCTTCCTTAAAAAAAAACTGATTCATATAATTCTATGAGTAGATCTAGATACACAACATCCTGAGCTCCTGTCTTGGATATGGCTACACTCTCCCATACATTAATCTTGGTGTTATTGGAGATAATAGAGTCATACTTATTGAAAAAGTTTGGATGAACTAACCTATCCCTGTATATTTTCCACTCCGTAATCAGCTTGACAGAAGTCATATTGTGAGAGGGTACTTCTGCATACATTTGGAATTGAGCACTTTTGAAAAGTTCAGAATGGGATTTTGTAGAGAGGCATAGCTTCGACACACAAATTATTTGAAAATCGATGTGGGACAACCATCAGGGGTCCTCTTTATATAGGTGTTGAGGTGACAGTTCAGCTTCCCATCTGAATCCAATGGCTGAGAAGTGTTCTAAACTTATCTGACAGTTGAAATGATAGCCACAAAGAAAAAATTAGGTTGAATCAAATATTTTAAGGTTTTTAAGGGAAAAAAATTCAGATTTAAGGAAACCAGAATCTGAGAATTGTTTAAAAAAAACTAACAGCATCTAAAAGGTGACTACGAAAACTCAACAATGAATCATAACTTTTGGATTGTTAGGAGAATTATTCATATTGAGGAAAAATATTCTTGAAGGACTTTAGATTCAAAAAAAACTTGAGTACGAAAAATAAATTGAGTACAGAGATCTTCATTACGAAAATCTTCATTACGAAAATATATATTTCAAAAATCTTCGATACAAAAAAATTCAGTATGAAAATATTCAGTACGAAAAACTTTACTACGAAAACATCAAGTATGAAAATTTCCATTAAGAAAATTTTAAGTACAAAAATTTTTATTACGAAAAACATGAAAAACTTCATTACAAAAAATATTAAAAACATCATTATAAAAAACATGAAAAACATCATTATGAAAAATATGAAAAAATTCACTATGAAAAATATGAAAACATTCATTATAAAAAATATGAAAAAATTCATTACAAAAAATATGAAAAAATTCATTAAAAAAACATGAAAAAAATCATTACCAAAAATATGAAAAACATCATTACGAAAAAAATGAAAAAATTCAGTACGAAAAATATGAAAAACTTCATTACGAAAAATATGAAAAACTTCATTATGAAAAATATGAAAAACTTCATTATGAAAAAACATGAAATACTTCATTATGAAAAATATGACAAACTTCATTACATATGTACTCCCCCTATGAAAAGGAGTTTATTACTATTAGGATATTTGTTCAATCAGAAGTTAATGAGGAGGATTAATTTAGAGTTATCATTCCAAACTTCTGTTGAATGAATTCAAATCTATCGAAGGGAAACGATTTTGTGAAAATATTAGCAAGTTGGTCTTACCTTCCAATGAATTGAAGAGTGATATTTCTTTTTTGTGTGTGATCCCTAAGAAAGTGATGCCTAATATATATGTGCTTTTCATGAGAGTGATGTGCATGGTTTTTACTAAGGGCAATGGAACATTTATTATCACAAAAAATGTGTGTTTTGGTAAAAATAATACCATAGTCTATGAGTGTGTGTTGCATCCACAACACTTGAGCACAACAACTTCCGGCTGCTACATATTCAGCTTCAGTAGTGGATAGTGCTACAGAGTGTTGCTTCTTGCAAGAACAAGGAAAAAATGAATCTTCTAAGAAACAAAAACATCCGAATGTGTTCTTTCTATCCATTCTACATCCACCAAAGTCAGCATAAGAAATTTTTTTTAAAACAAAATCATTTCCAGATGTATAAAAGTGTCCTAAATCGATGGTTCCCTTTATGTAGAAAAAAATTCTGTTCACTGCCTTTAAATGAGATTCTTTAGGATTGGATTGATTTCTTGCACATAATTATACTAAAAACATTATGTCTGGACGACTAGTGGTTAAGTAAAGTAGACTTCCTATCATACCTCTAAAATATGTTTGATCTAATGGTTTCCCAACTCCATTAAGATCAAGTGAGTTTGAGGTACCAATTGGAGTACTTATACTTTTAGTGTTGTCATATCCATACTTTTTAAGAATATCATTAATATACTTATGTTGGGATATATATATTCCTTCTGGTTTTTGAGAAATTTGAAGACCATGTAAAAATGTTAACTCACCCATCATACTCATTTCAAACTCATATTTCATTAGATCTTCAAAGGAATTAGTAAAAGATTGCTGAGTTGAACCAAATACAATGTCATCAACATAAATTTGAACAACATTTTCTTTTTCTTATCTTTCTTTATAAAAAGAGTTGGATCTGCATTTCCCATAACATAGTTATTTTGACGAAAAATCCTGTAAGTCAATCATACCAAGATCGAGGGGCTTGTTTAAGGTCATAAAAAGATTTGGTAAGTCTAAAAACATGACCAGGAAGTTTTGTGTCTTCAAAACCAGGAGGTTGTTCAACAAAAACATGCTCTTGAACATAACCATTAAAAAAAGAACATTTCACATCCATTTGAAAATGATTTAAATTGAAGAATGCTGCAAAGGCAAGTAAAATACGAATATATTCATGTATAGCTACTGGAGCATAGGTTTTTTCATAGTATATTCCCTCTTGTTGATTATGGAATTTAGCAACTAATATAGATTTATATCTAACAATGAGTCCACTTTAATCACACTTATTTCTAAAGACCCATTTTACTCCAATAACAGAAGTTTCCTTTGGTATTTCAATAAAGGTCCAGGCATTATTCCTTTTGAATTCATTTAGTTATTCTTGCATGGCTTTAATCCAATGATCATCACCTAATGATTCATCAGTGATTTTTGGTTCTAATTGGGAACATAATTCTAGATGTTCTTGTTCATTTCTTAAGGAACTTCTAGTCCTTACAGGCTGATTCATATCACCAATGATAATATCACTAGGATGATTCTTTAGAAACGACTAATTTGGGTTTTGTAAAACTTGTTCATCAACATAGGGTAGGAAATCTTCTCGGGTAAATGTTTCAGTAGTATCTTCTTGAACATTTTCCTTATCAGAAGGATCTTCTATCAAATGTTGATAATCAGTTTTTGAAAACACATTTGAGGATGTAGGTTGTGGTTGTTTAAATACAAAAGGATCAGTTTCATCAAATTTAACTTGTACTGTCTCTTCAACAGTACTAGTGTTTTTATTGAAAACTCTCTAAGCCTTATAAGTTGTGGAGTAGCCTAAGAAAATTACTTCATCAGATTGTGGTTCGAATTTATGTAGATTATCTTTAGTATTCAGAATTAATACCTTTCCACCAAAAACCTTAAAGTAGGAAAGTCTAGGTTTTCTACCATTCCATAACTCATAAAGTGTTTTATTAAGAAACGGTCTAATCAAAACTCATTTTATATTATTGCAAGCAATACCTACATCTTCAGCCCAAAAATGTTTGGCTACCGAATATCCACTCAACATGGTTTTAGTTATCTCTTGAAGAATTCTACTTATTATTTCAACAACACCATTTTGTTGAGGTGTTCTGGGTGCTGAAATATTTTGAGTAATTCCTTTTATACTACAAAAAGATTCAAATATAGAATTTTGAAACTCTCCTCCATGATCACTATGAATTGTTTTCAATGGAAGGCTCTTCTAATTTTTAACTTGGGATCAAAAACTTTTGAAATATGAAAAAACATCAGATTTATTTTCTAAAAAATAGACCCACGTAAATCTAGTGTATTCATCAACTAGAACAAATACATAGTACTTGCCTCTAATTCTTCCAGTTTGTGTAGGACCAAAGAGATCCATATGAAATAACTATAATGCATCAGTATTTGTGACTTCACTGACTGATTTAAAACTTGATTTATGTTGCTTTACATATTAACAAGGGTCACATCTTTTGAAGAATCCAATCTAAGATCCAACAGATCCTTATCCAATCCTTTCTTAGAAAGTTTTCATAAGTTACTAAGGCTACAGTGTTCTAACCTTCTATACCACAAGAAAGAATATATTACATTGTACTAAGGAAAGGTATGTCTTGGATCCTAAGGTCTTCAAAGTTTAGAGTGTAAACATTCTCTTTCCTATGGGCAGAAATAATAAACTCTTCCTTGGAATTGGGTACTAAGCACTTGTCATTCCTAAAATTCATAAGGTAGCCTTCATCACATAATTGGATTATGCTAATGAGGTTGTTCTTAAGACCCTTAAAAAATAAAACATTTTAAATCAATGTTTTTCCAAGAAGAACAATGTTACCTATACCAATAATTTCTCCCTGGGCAATATCTCTGAAAGTTACTTTCCCTCCTTTCATCTTGATAATATTGTCAAAATAGTTTCTATTAACAGTCATATTCCGGGAACATCCAATATCCATGTACCATGTATTGGTATTGGTACATTCTCTATTTTCCTGAAAATAAGAAAAATTTAGGTTTTTGGATTCCAAACTTCCTTGGATCCGGAATTCTTAGGAAGAAATATTTTAGGCACCCACATCTTCTTAGAAAAATAGGCTTTATGAAATCCTAAGGACTGAGTTTTTTTAGAAAACAATTCTTTTCCCAATGTCCACCACACTGACACTTAGTACAGAATTGAGATTTTTTAGGAACAAAATAATTGTTACTATAAGTCAGTTTAGAACTAGTAAAAACAAAACCAGAACTATTCCTTAGAGGTTGGAATTGTGAATACATTTTATCAAAATATTCCTTACCTAAGGTAAAGTTTGAAAAACACTTCCTCAAGGAAAATATTTCAGATTTTAGTTTGATAACTGAGTTCTTGTCTTCTATTTTTTTTATTTTGAACTAGTTCTAGGATCGAAAACGTTTTTCTTAGAAATTACGTTTTCTAGATCTTTAGAATTTTTATTATTCTCAGAATTTACATCCTCAAGATTTTTTGAAATACTTTAAAAATAAACATTTTTCTTATCAAGATCTTTTGAAAGATTTTATATTTCCTTAGTAAGAATAGTATTCCTAGAATTTTCCTTATCATGTTTTTTCATGAGTTTTGAATTATCAATCTCAAGAAGTTTGGACAACCTAGAAACTTCATCATAGGTAGGTAAAGTATTATCTTCATCAGAAAAGGATTCTTCATCCGAAGAGTTATAATATTTACTATCCTTATCATTTAAAGAAACATGGGTCAATGATTCAACATTATGTACCTTATCCATTAAACAATGATTGTTAATAGGTAGTCTGGCTATTAGACCATGATTATTCTATCCAAAAGATTCATAATCCGAAGATTCATCTGAAGAATCTCCACCACTAGAACTATAGGTTTCATTAGCTTTCAATAATTTCTTAACTTTATCCTTGTAAGACTTATTCATATTTCTCTCTGAATTTATTTACTTTCTTTCTTTTCTATTAAGCATATGACAATCATGTCTTATGTGTCTAGATTTCCTGCATTCATAACATCTGACTTCAGAATCATTCTTATCTTTCCTTTTCTTTTTCTTATATCTGGATTGATAGTTCCTCTGTCCCGCTATCTTATTCATCCTTCAAGAAGGATTTTATAATTCATTATTTAAGGATACACTTCCACTTGATTCGGATTGAATAACAAAATTCTTAGATTTGGATATGGTAATTCAATCAGGAGTCTTGGATTTCATATGATTAGAAGTTGTAGAAAAAGAAACACTGCCATTTCCATTCTTCTTCTTTGTGTTATCAGCATCTCTCTTCATTCTAGTTTCATGCTGGAGAAGAGTTCCAAAAAGTTCATCAAGAGTAATTTGAGTAACCTTTCTGTTATCATCAATAGCAGTCTTCTTGGATTCCCACTCATTGGGAATGATATCTATAAACTTATCAATAAGGGATTTATCATCTATTCATTTTTCACCCATTGATTGTAAACTATTCACAATATTCATGAACCTTTGTTTCACCTTTTATATGGGTTCTCCATAAGGAAAATTAAAACCATGATATTTTTCTTTGAGCATGTCTCTTTTTGTTTCAATAAAATTGGATGTTCCAAAGTGAGTAATTTCAAGTTTCTTCCATATATAATTTTCTACTTTACAAGATGAAATGTAGATATATATGTTTCTAGTCATGTAATGAAGTAATGTATTGAGTACTATATAATTCAGTTGATATTCATGATTTTCATGATTAGTAAAGGTGATAACTTCCTTGTAAGGGTTTTTATATCCTCCAGTAAGAATAATAAAATTATCAACACCAGTATTGATAATGAAAGTATTCATACAATCTCTACAATACTCATAGTCATTTCCATAAAAAATAGGTGGTCTTGTTGGACTAAGATTGTCTATGGAACTAACATTGATTCCTTCCATCTTTAAGAAAAGTATTTACACAAAAACTTGTTAATATAAAAAAATTGTAAACAAGGTAATATTCATAAGAAAGAAAAATATAGAACAAGAGTATCTCTAAGAAAAACTAAATTCGAACTATATGAGTCCGAAAAATATGATTCCAAAAATATGATTCTGGAAAATAAATTCTAAAAGTAATAAGAAGAATTATCTTCAGAATCTAATCAAGAGAATTAATTAGATTGAACCAAAATTCCGAATCCAACTGTTGAATTGGTTTAGGATTCAAGGTCACCTGCTCTGATACCAATTGTTGAGATGGTATGTGAGTATGTTATACATTATGATAACAAATGTATGATCAAATAAGTAAATATGAGATGCTCAAATACAAGAGGGGGTGAATTTTATACTTTTAAAAATCCATAAGGAAAATTTGAATAACCAAAATTCACAACACCTCTAAGTTCTAATAACTTTGTTGATTCTGGAAAAGTGATTCCAGAAATGAAACTTATTTTTTTTACAACAAATAAGATTCTACCTTAAAGCATATAGAATCTAACTAAATCAGAGTACAAGAATAAGGACGTATAAGATGGTTATACTTTCCTAAAAAATTAAAATATAACATAAAACTTGTAACAAATCAAGTAAAAAATAGTAAGTCTTTTAACCCAAAGATAATGGTATCCAAAAACCTTGGATAAAGGTCCCTTGATATATACTTTCAAGAAAGTCTATCTTACCAACACCAGGGTAAGCCCTCAATACAAAGATCAGAGTATGTCAGGCTATCCCCACAAGCCCTCAACTATCAGGCAGTCGACACCTATTTATTCCTTAGAAAAGAAGACCTCAAATTCAAGGTAATAGGAAACTCTGTCTTCCTATCCCTGAAATCCCTCGATTGTACACAACAAAATTGGAGTCGCACGAAGAAAATCTAAACAACTAGTTCAGTATGCACAATGCAATGAAAGTCTGTCTCTAGAAATCACTTCAACAAAATGTGTTCTATAGAGTCATAAAACCATCATGATCTCTTTAAAATGAGATCCTATTTATAGTCACATATTTAATGGTCATCTCTATCCTCCAACAGTCATATTTTTTTATGAATTTTGGACGGACCTTTACATGTGTCACTCAAACAATGGTTAGTTAGTAGCTGAAATCACAACATCATTTTATAACAAAACAAGTGTAAGAAAAATATGGTTATATAACTAAAATCCAATATTATGAGTGTAAGAAAATATGAAAGTTCACAGTCTAACAAAAAATTAATTCAGAGTCTAAAATACAAATGTATTCGGATTTTGTTTTCTAAGAATTCAGAACCTGAATTCTATAGAATCTCGGAGTATGAATTTCAAGGAAATTTGGAATCTGGATTCATATGAATTTTGAACCAGAATATAAAAAGTTTGGAGTCATAGTTAATGAGAATTCAGAGTCCGAACTCATAAAATTTTGGATTCTGAATACAGAGAACTTGGAGTCAGAACATAGAAATTTTGTAACCGGAATTCGTATTCAGAATTCGTAGTCAGAACTCAAAAAGTTCGTAACCAGAATTCTGATTCAGAATTCAAAGTCAGAACTCAGAAGAGTTTGTAACCAGAATTTTGAGAATTCAGATCCTAGAATAGAATTCTTCTTGTCTAGGTATTTATAGGATTCCTAGGTTTTGGTTTTCAAACCAAATTTTACACTTAGAAAAATTATTATATGGATAAAAAAACATGGTAAGGATAAATTTCCTTGGGAAATGAAATTTTTCCTTATACAAGTGAAACACAGGGTAAAAAGATATTTTCCTTGAGATAAGATGTTTGTGATTTTCAAAAAATGAGAAATGTTAAATTCATAAGGAAACCTAAATAACTCAACAATATCACCCTTGAATGAAATAATGGAAAATTCATAAGGAAAACCTTATTGACTCAATATGCATGAACACTGCATTCATTTATTTTTCATATTAATGGATTGAAAATTAAATTATATATATTTGATTATTTTAATTAAATTTTAATACTTATTTCATATATTTCATATGGGTTTATTATAATATCCTTAATATGTCCCATGTATAGAGTGAACAGATCACATTGCTTTGAGGATTCCGTAGTCCACATATCCAAAAATGATGCTATCATATTTACAAAAAAAATAGAATGTATAAAAGTATGTGTTATAAAATAATTGGATAAGAATTAGTAAATAATAAATGTAATATATTTCATATATAAAAAGTGTTTCCAACATATTGTTAAACAATGATTGGTGGTAAAGGAAAAACAAAAAACATCATTTCGTGAGGTGGTAGTTCGTCGTACACAAGAGAGAAGAAGTGAATGTGAGTGTAAGTGAAAACCATAATATAAAAAATATCAGTATATTTAGGATAATTGTGTTGTTATATAATCATGTAATAAGTAGTGTTTATGTGGTGGAAAATGAAAATAACACTAAAGATCTTGAGGAAGAATATTAACTCTTATTCGGGTAACTCCTTTTGGTTGGCACCAAAAGGATTCCCTTGTAAGGTTTATGAACAAGGTTAGGATTAAACGTTGTGTGGAGAGATTTTTGGAGATATTTTATCATATATTTTTCTATAAAAATTGTGTTGAGAGGTTTGAGGAAGTGGGAGTAGATTAGGCCCTTTTTATAGTCAAGGAGGAGTATCACTCTTATAAATTTTTGGAACGAGAATTGTACCCAATTTTTTCCATTTAAAGTGGATCAAATAATTTTCAAAATCAGATACATGGGATTATAGGGTCTAAATATTTCCATAAAATTTCATTTGGATAAATTATAGGTCATTTGGGCCTTAATTTTATGGTTTTGTTTTCTATTAAGCTATTTTTTTTCTTAATCATTGTAATTAATTTGAATCATTTTAACTTATATTTATTGTTAAAAAATCAGTTGAACAAATTATAAATTATAAATTATTATTATTATAAATATTTAATCATTTTTAAAAAAGTAAATTCACTTAATTGGAAGAAATTCATTTAAATTTAATCCCGCACAAGGGATGAAAATTTGGGTTTTAAAGAAAAAATGTTCAAAAACATTACTATGTTTTTTATATAAAAATTGAATGTGAAATTGGTTCCAATGAACCAAAATAGATTAATTGATTTATAATTTATGTAATTATACATTAAAAACAATCAAAAATATAATTTTACACTATTAATAAATTAATCAAAAAAGCAGTTTTTGAAATAAAATTCAGTATTTTCACTATTCATCAAAAAATAAAACATCACTAAAATATACCAATAATTCACCACAAGATAATATTTATGCTTCAATTTCAAATATTTTTTTTATTTTGACATATAAATTATATATAACTTCCAAAATTTGGATTTAAAATAGGGTTTCCATTAAAAGGTAGTAAAACTACCTTTATAAAAATATATGTTTTTATTCATAAAATTATGTTGGTTCTTATCTTTTTCATATAAAATCAATTGAATGAATATTAAAATATTTAATTAAATATATAAAATATAAATTTAATTACTATTATTCAATAATATTATTTAATTTAATTTATAGTATAAAATATCTTTGTGACCATAAAAATAGATTTTTATAAAAAAACATTCCCTATATATTAAATTGGTCTGTATATTAATTTCTAATTAATTTTTAAAAAAAGAATTAATTTTATGTTTTTTAAACCATATATTTTTATAATTTAGTTAATCCTATTCATAACCCCTAATTTAATAGTTAGGTCATATCCTATTATATTAAATTATTATATTTTGAAATTACATTATTTATCGATAAAACTCGGTCTTTTGTGTAACACAAACAATTGAATAAAATCATTGTATCCTATGACACCTTCTAAGTAAGTTTGAAATGAATAATATATTTAATCTATTTTAAATAGTAAATATATTTTAATGTATAGGGATATTATATTCCCTTATGTTCTTGGTGTTTAATTTCATACATGCTATAAAATACAATTTCCATACTTTAGGACATTTGGGCATCACATTCTATCCACCATAAATAAATTGATTCCTCCCAATTTAAACTTGATATTGGTAATGTATTTTTAATATTTCTTGTGTTGAAATCTCAGAGCATGATAAGTTTTTCTTAAACATCCTCTATAAAAGATAGAATGTAAAGGAAAAAGGTAACATGGACTGACTTATATATACCTCTCTATTTAAGAGAACATTAGTGGAATGTAGAGACATATTAATAGAGGAAAAGGATAATTATTTTTTGGGAGAGATTGAGGTCATCATTCACAAATAAGTGAATTATCAATCGAATGTTTTGGTCCTAAAATCCACAAATATTAGATGAGTTAAATGACTATCGATTCGACAAAAATTTTTGTACTAAGACAACATTTTTTCTAATAAATTTACTAATGTTTAGTTTTTATTTTACAACATAATAATATAATAAAATATACTTACTTGATATATTTAAGTTTCATAAGAAAAATTTCATCTTTTGTTTGTGATTCGATCAAATTATAATTCATTCCTTACTCTATGAAATAGATATCCAAAAATTAACTTTGACGCCAAAAGCGCTAAAATACACATTTAACAGATCATAATGCCCATAAAAGAGTGAAAAGTCTTTCAGTTTGTCTGTAAATATTCAAAAAATACAATATGGTTAAAACATTATTTTATAAACCTAAAATGTAACACTAATGGATAATCATTAAAATTTATTTGTCAAATTATTTAACTAAAACAACAAAAAACTAACAAGGAAATCATGTAGGCCAATGGTAGGTTTGAAACCCTTATCATCCTTTGGTCATGGGTTGAAGTCCCATGGCCTTGCTAGATTTTAAGGGTATTTCCCCAATATACAAGTTTTCCTTTTCTAAAAACAAATTGGGATAATTTCAATGATTTGTCGAAAAAAGTATCATGGACATCCTTGATATAAATTTAATCACTGAATAACCTTTTAGCTATGGTTTTTCAAAATAAATTGAATATAAAAATACTTCATGAATTTACTTTCACAAAGGTCCTTACATGGTATAATTTTTAACCTAAGTCATTCATTTTCAATGTCAATTCAAATCCTTTATAAAGGTTTATAAAGAAAATATGAATTATCTTAATAATATCCCACTGTAGTGTCAAACTAAGTGCAGAGTAAGGACCATTGTTATGTACGAGGTTATGAGGAGTTAAGATTGACATACATTGTCATAGTTTTCACCCCTAGGTACATATGTTCAATAACCACATCCACCTGTTGTATCCAAATAGATATTTATTTCTAGGATGACCCACATAATATCTAACTTACCAAAATTATAGGTTTTTCTTCTATACTTATCCTCCCAATATATCTTAGGGATATATTATCTCATCTATGTTTCCCTAAATCTAGTTCATAAGGTTGTTACTAAACTTACTATGATAACAATAGTAGGGAATCGACCCAAATAATCCCAAATACAATGTCATACTACCATTACATTGGCATAAGATATAATTAAATTTCATCCCAAAGGACCAAAACATTTAGTTGTCCTAGTAAACCAGATCCATACATGGGTATTACATTAAAACATAATACAATAATTATAACAATTTATTTTATTTCTTTCAAGTATAATAACTTTATTCTATCTAGAGTATCCTTTCATATATTTCTTTGTACACTTCTTGGATTTTTGGTGAAAGGAAAAAAATTAGTGTGAGATCAAATACTCATTAAGGGTCAAGTATAGTGGAAGCAATATTTAATCAATGAGAATAGTCAATATGGTAAGGTATTAACTTAAAATACGTGAAATATAATAAATAAACTAACTGGATAAATATTATGGAAAGGTAATAACTAAAAACAGATTCTATTAAAATAACTAAATAAGGAATAATAAATATGGTAAGCTAATAATATGAAAACACATTCCATTTAATCCAAGAACTGAAAATGAAATGCATCCATAGATATGTTGATCTAGAATATCGTGGATAAATAATAAACGAATCTAAATGAAGGGAAATATTAATTATTGGATTCTATGTTTCTTAGGTACATGTTACGTTTACCATTGATACCTTTCAAAAAACAGTTTATCATATCGAGTAAAAACCATCTAAATTGTGAAACTAATTCATCTCATAAGAATACAAATGCATTGAGGGGCTATCTATAACAGATCCCAACCCATGTCGTATATGTCCAAGTAATTCCTCACATATAGAATAATCAATTTAACAATGTTCCTGTTCAAATATCCAAATAGAGTATAAGATACAAATTTATCAATATTTTCTTAGTTAATCAAACAACCTTAAAGTAGACACCATATATAAATATGGTATATAGCTTAGGAAATGAAAATATCCATTAAAAATTATATGGATAACTAGGGGAAATTCTATGTTCAATAATAATAGGAAATTTAGTATTTCAAGGGGAATAAAAAAGGAATGAAGGATGTGAATTCCAATACCATCCTTGGACAAATCAACCAAAAACCATATAAAATAAGAATAAGTATGGTATCATTACTACATTTCCCAAATTAAGTAAAGATAAAATGGTTTTTTCATTGATGAATGATAATATAATAAAAATATATTTTAGAAACTTTCTTGAGGAAAATATACTTTTTATTTTAAAATATATTTGAAAATATATTTGTTTGAAAATCAATTTTAAATAAATTTTCCTTAAAAAGAAACATATTAAAAATTAAAAGGAAAATTTGAAGGAATGATGGTGGAAAAAGTTTCAAATTCCATACAAGGTAAATCAAAAATTAAATTTTGATGGTAAAAAAGGCTTGATTAGTGCCTTGTTCAGAATGTGACAAGAATATTCCTTAGAAAAAAATTTGAAACAAAAAAGTGGAAAATATTTCTTTAAATTTTTTTTTTGAGAAAGTTAAAAAACCTTTTTTGAAATATTTTTTTTCATAAAAATGAGTTTTTAGAATAAATTAGGTTCTTCGACTAAAGATTGAAATGACGTTGGGGTTTCTTAAAATTTCTTATAAAAACATTTTGATTACCCAAGAGTGAAAAAATGGTACTATTACTTGAAAATGTCACAAATAACTAAATGATAAGAAATTTAAAGTGTTTGTTAAACAAATATCAAATAATTTCCTCTTATGGAAATTCCTGTGTAAACAATCTAAAAAAATGACATTGTGAAGTAATCCATTGAAAAGACAATAATATTGATGTGAGGATCAATCAATGAATATATTATGTGTGTAAAATGTAAATCCACAAAAGAGAAATAGAAATAAAATAATATATAATAAAAATTGACTATTAACAAAATCTTAGAATATTAATATCAAGGAAGTAATACAACCCAATGAAAATGAACCAGGTTATGAAATTCATTGTCACTTGGTAAATTTTAACTCAAATCCACATAGAATTTTGTTTTTAAATTGAAACTAAAAATGAAATTAAGATAAATAATTAATATTATAATATATAAAAAAGGATAGTAGGTACACCACACAACAAGGTTTTGTGACATTTATTAATTGAAATAAATTTGAAATATCGTTAAAACATTATTGAGGAAAATAATCTTTAAACATTTCAATGTGTCCCATACCAATTTGAATCATTTGAAAAATAATACACATAATGTAACGACATTAAATTAAACTTATAATATCATTATAATAATAATATTAATGATATAATGTGTAAAATGGTATTATATACACCATATAAAAGAAATAAGGTGAAAAACATTACAATATGTCCCAAGGAAATGAAATTGAGATGAAATCCATTACCTTGCATTTCCTTTTGGGTGAACATATTTTAAACTTCTGTATAATGGTTTTAATAATTTAAATAACTTATAAAATATCTATAATCATATTTATAATATCATATATTAACTTATTATAATATATTATTTCCCATTTGTTAACAATCTTTCATTATTTTTACTATTTTAGGTGTTAATTTTCTTTCTTTTCGAGTACGTTTTGAATTTTTATTTTTATTTTTATTATGTTTCTCATGTTATAATAATATAAAGGATTTAATAAATGATGTAATTATCATATATATTCAATATATTTTTATTTTTAAAAATCTATAAGGAATGAAGAAAATAAATGAAATGCATCATTCATGGAGATGGTAGGCCATACGTACTCATGAACACCACTTTCAATTAATTATCTTTATAAAATATAAAATATAATAAAATATATGTATATTATATTTTTTTATCATATTTGTTTTATATATTTCACATTTTTTTATTAAAATATTTTTTTAATACGTTCCATGTATACCGTGAATGAATCACATTGCTTTGAGGAGGCGGTAGTCCATAGGTCCACAAACGAGGTTATTTTATTTATAAAAAATGGAAAGTATAAAGGTTTGAATTATAAAATAATTACATAAGGTTAAATAAATAATAAATATCATTTATATTTTTTATACATTTCATTTAAATCATAATTACCAACCATGAAATATGGTAATGTAAAAACAACCAACATTGTTTTGTGAGGCTGTAGTTCACTCTATACAGGAACAATAAGATCATTACCCATTATTTAGAAGTGCATGTGTGTGTATGTAGAACCCTTAATAGAAACACATATTAGTATATTTATGATAATTTTTTTTACTTTATATCATGGAATAAGGTCTGTTTAGGGGTTGGAGAATGAAAATAAAACTAATGTGCTTGAGAAAGAATGTTATATCTTATTCGAGAAACTCCTTTTGATTTTCAACAAAAGGGATTAATTTGTTTTATTTATTCCCAATGTAATGATTATATATATATTGGAGGTAAGTTTAATAGATATTTGTTAAGATCTTGGTTGATCCAAAGTGTCTTGAGAGGTGTGATAATGTGGAAGGAGGAGTGGCACTCTTGTAAATTTTTGGAAACAGAATTACAACCACATTTTTACCATGTGAAGTGGACCAAATAATGGTAAACATTATATAAAATGGAGTAAAGATTCCATACACGGGGATAAAATAGTTTTTGGACATGATTCATGGTCATTTGGGCACTTATTTTTTACAGTTTGGTCCTTCATTATGTTAATTTTTCTCTTAATCATTGTAATTAATTTTAATCAAATTCACAAATATTTTAGGTAAAAAAAATAATATGAACCTATTAGAAATTATAAATTATCCAGATTAAAAATATGGAATACATTTTTACAAATTCAAATCACATTATTTTTAGAAATTAAATTAAATTTAATCTTGTATATGGGACAAAATTGGGGTTTTAAAGAAAAAATGTTCGAATGTTTCCTAATTTTTTATATCAAATTTTAATGAAAAATTGTTTCTAGTAACATAAATTTTATTAATTTATGTATAATTGATATTATTTTAATTTAAAACCAATCTAAAATATAATTTAACACTATAAATAAATTATATGAAAAATTATTTTTGAATTAAATTTATTATTTTTCACTACTAATCAAAAAATTAAACTTCACAGGAAAATACCAAATATTCACCCTAAGATAATTTTTTGTGATTGAATTTAAAATATGTTGTTTATTTTTACAAATAATGTATTTAAAAGTTCCAAAAATTGGATTTAAAATAGATTCACCATTAAAAGGTGGTAAAACTGTCTTTATTAAAAAATAGTTTATTATGAATAAAATTGAGTTTGTTCTTATCATTTGCCTATCAAATAAATTGGATAAATATAAAAAATAGTTTATTTAATATAAAAAATATAAGGTTTGTTAAATCATTCTATAATAGTAATTATTTTAATTTATTAGGATACAATATCTTTGTGGCCAAACAATAGTTTTATATATAAACATTCCCTTTATATTCAATTTGATTTGATATTAATATCTATTTAATTTGAAACCAAAGAATTCATTTCATATTTTATTAAAAAACATATTTTCATAGGTTATTCAATACTATTAATAAATGATAATTTAATGACAAGGTTATATACTATTATATTAAATAATAATATTTTAGTAATACCTTTGTCTCATTGAAACTCAGTCTTACATGTAACACAAGCAATTAAAGAAAATCGTTGTTGCGTGAGGCAAATTGTAACTCAGTATAACATGTATAATATATTGAATTTATTTAAAGTTGTAAATATAATTCGAACTATTGGGATATAACATTCCCTTACATTCTTGGTGTTTTTTGTCATACATGATATCAAATACAATATTCTTAAATTAGAATTTTGGGTTGTTACACTAAATATATCCTCTCTTTTAGCATCATTATGCTCACTAATGTTATTCAGTGAATAGTGAATATAAAAGTTCCCAATTCCAACACATTTAAAAATTTTCATTGAGTTTTTATATTTATACCTACCTTTTATTTTCGAGATTCTTTTGAGAAAATTTCTATAACTCTCTTATATTATTCATCCTTTCCTCATCTTTAGATTTACTAGAGTAATCATATTCCCCTGTATTTATATTCATCCCAAACACCAAATAATTACTCATTTAAAAACAAATAAGTATATTTTTCAATTCATATAGAGATAAATAATTTAAATATTCAAATAAATAAACCTTGGTATTAAAACCCATTTGGGAAACCTCTTATCAATTTTATGAAAATAGTGAATTCTTATAGTGTATCCCCAAAAACATTGACGTTGTTGATAATTTCATTAACTATTGTAAAGTAAAAAATAATTGTCACTTCATCAACCATAATCAAACCTTTAAATTTAATTCTCCACATCTACATATTTACTCACTTAAGTTCCACATTCCCATCAATTTGTTTTATATTTTCCATTAATTTTCTTCTATGTTGGATGTATCTTCAACTATGTATGATAAGGGTATAAGAATTGAATTTCATTCCTTTACATATACATCCTTGATTACCTTGTAAAAAAATTCACGAGATCATATTTCTCTATCAATGGAATCCCAATTATAACAATATAAACAACCTCTAGGAATAGTGAATGAAAATAAGAATTCATATATTATTCTATCCATGATAGATTTTTTCCATCGATTGTAGGAATATATATTATGTTAAAAAAATTTAGAATATCTATCTATAGTAAATTAATAATTTTTTAAAGGAAAACCAAGTTTCCCTGATAAAATATAAGACCTGAGTTTCACTAATACCACATGATAAGCCCTTGAATGTGGTGTACCACTAATAATGAAGGTTGAATCAATGGTAATATTTCATAATTTCATTTTATAAAATAAAACTCTATGAATTTTTTGATTCTAGATACTATATAATTTATTTCACACCCATACTCATATGAAACAGTATTCTAATCTAACACCAGGAACACACGTTTTTTATAAGTTTTCCACCCAATGTGGGTGACTACGTCCTAAAAATTTCTAGTTTGAGTCAAAGACCCAAATTTACCACAAATATTAAAAAATATTATAAGTGGTGTGGGAAGGTATCAAAATTTACAAAATAGTATTTACCAAAACTTATATATCCAAAATGAGTTTTAGATTGGTTCTCACCAGCTTACAAAGATACCACAAGTCTAAATGTAAAATTTCTTTGTTTTCAAAAAATTTCTCTAGAAATAGCTGGATATATTCCATTGATCCTTTAGAATAATTGGAATAAAACCTACCCATAAACATTAATTTTGGAAATTAATCATTCAAAACATTAAAGGCCCAAATTTTTGGGTCTGAAACCTCACAGTACTCTGTGAACAAATTTTTTCTTTCATAAAAACCTTTTCACATTCATTATCTCATAAATGTATTCAAATAATTGATTACCCAAATAATAACTACAGGAAAGGAATAAATTCTGATAATAATTATATATAAATGGATCACTTATCACTCTACTTAGTTTTCTTCAATACTTGATGACATAGTTAGTTCCTTATTTTTAGAAAAAATGAATTCATTACAGAAACCTTAATAATTAAATAAAACATATCATATCTTATTTTAGAGCATCACTATGTTCACACAAAATAATTTATTTTGACTTTTTATCTTGAACATGATTCTTCATAGATTATGAAAAAATCCTTTCTTACAAATATCTGTGATACATTCGTAAACTGTATCGAGACATCCTCTAGAGACTATAATTCTTTACGAAATTTTGTAAAATTTAGATAATTAATACAGTCTTTAGATCATTGATCTTATTATGATTGTTCTCCTTATGTTTTGGAGTTTTTCTTCAATATCTCAACTAAAACATCTATAGTTTGTATCACAAAATATTATGATAGTTTTTCACTCCTCATCTTCACAACTTTAAATATTCATTATTTTTAATTTTCACATAATATTAAAGTTGGACTTTGAAATTTTATATTCTTGAACCTCCTTCTAAACAAATTTAATATCATTATTTATAAATATTTATTTTCTAGAGCTAGACATTCCAATCAATGAATCCTACAGAATAAAATTCCAATAATGACTTCATTAAACATACAAATCATTCATGTTATTAATTTATTCCTACTTCCAGGATCACATATTGGAACATGATACTTCATCTATTCAAATTATTTTTCCAGATAAAGATGCATCCTTCTCATTAACTACATTCAACATGTAAACTTTAATATTTTATTCAAGGATCATGACATTTCTTTAACTAATAAATTAATATATAATATTTATGAAAAACCATAAATCTTTCTAATGATTCACCTACACTCATAGTAAAACTACATCTTATAGGATCCTCATTAATCACAGTATTCAAACTACTATAATGTTTGTAACTTTTAAAGATCATTATAGCATCATATGACTTAATCTTACAAAAATCAAATTTTAGAATATCTTAAAATTATCATGAAGATATACATTATTCATGTGTTGGGTTACACTTATAGCCTTTGAAATTTCTATTTTAAACAATCATGACATAGAACTTATTAAAAAAATTATTCCAATGCTGTGATCCTTCCCAACTCGAGTTCTATATAACTTTATAATTCTTTATGGTGTAACCTATGGATTCATATCAAAGACCTATAGTTTCATTTAACATTTAAACACACACATACACCTTCCTAAAAAACTCTTTAATAAAAGGTGAATCAGGTTTTATTGATATAGATTTTAGTTATAGAGAATGAGTGACATTAAGATATAGAATGATTTCACCAAAAACACATAGGTATATCTTTAAGATCAAACCGTTTCTTCCACCTTAATGATATTGTATAAACAAAACTCCACTAACATTGAGCTGATGTCAAATTTATTAAATAGCAATAATATACATGGGATATCACCATGTAGGGTAAATTTGTTTAGTAGTCTTAAAGAAACATATACACACATGATTTTTATATCAAATTGGAAATATAAAATATATTATATAAAAGTAATTCTTGCATCCTTGAAATTATTCATAATATCATTCTTAATATCTTGAGAAAAAGACAAAATATAAAGGGTGAACTTATATTCTTAGTAAGATTAAAGTACAGTAAAAGATATCATGAATCAATAAGGAATAATCAATATGGAAAGATAAATAACTAAAAACTCATATTTTTTAATCAATAACTTTAGAATGAAATGCATCCATAAATAATATCAATATAGTAATATCATGGATAATAAAAAAAATTAAGTAAGTGGATAATATTGGATTTCATGATCTCCAACATCATGACATCTATACCATCAAATCCTTATGCTATGATAGTTTAATGAATGGGTTGGTATACATTAGAAACTCATTTTATTTGGCCAACTAATTTTTCTCATGAGACCCATCGACACACTTATGGGATATCTATAATTGTGCCACACCCATAAATTCATTTAAAATTAGTTCCTAGTATATTAAAAAATCAATTTAATTAATAAATAATATTTCTTATCAATAAAATGACTACATCAAGTAAATAATACAAATGATCATTATTCCCCAATACATCAAAAAATATTCCAAGTAAAACACCAAATATTTAAATGGTATATGGATTAAGAAACAATAATATACCTAATATAAATAATATATATATTTAAGATACATTTAATGTCTAATTATCCTGAGAAATTGAATATTTCAAGATAATGATAATGACCATAAAATTAACAAGTGATAATATATTAAAATTACTTCATAAAAAATATTGGTTTAATAATAAAATTATGTCATTTTGTGAAATAGAAGTGAAATATTGAAATAGGTAACATTAAAGAGTTTTAATTTTATAACCATTGAAAATATTTAAAATAATATAAATATAAAAAAATGGTTACAATGATAGGAAAATCCATTAATGTTGTATATGATAAAAATATACATTCCTTTTGAATTTTTGTAAATAAAAGTAAAAAAATGAACTTTTTAGAAACTGTTAAACATATTAAGTTATAAATTTTTATAAAGTAAATGATTAAATAAATTTTCCTTAATAAATATTTTTACTTAATAATAAAAACATTTGTAATTTTTTTTCTAAACATGGAAATGGAATAAAAATAAAAGTGATAAAAAGAGAAATAAGATATACTTTTGTTATAATTTTTTTGCTTGATTTAAGTGAAAAATAGAGGAAAATATTAAATAAAATAGGGAAAATTCTTAAATATCCAATGTATTAGAAAATATATGGAGTTTATGAGGGATATATTATAATATTCCATCATTGAGAATAAGAGAAATCCCATAAAAAGATTTTAAAATTAATCCTTACCTCTTTGGTAACATTCAAATTGTAACCCCTTGAAAGAGTAAAATTGAATTGAACCATTAATAGTAAATAATAAATTTATATTAATTATAAATACATAAAAGGGTTTGTATAAACACTATATAATAATAAATATGTGAATAATTCAAATTATGCCTCAATGATGTAGAAAATTGAGACAAAATCCCTTACCTAAAGTTTGACCTACCTCTTAGGTAATATAAAATACTAAATTATATATTTTAATTTATTAACTACATAACATAAAAATATTAATATCTATAGTGTAAAATATGATCCATTCATAACTATTTATCACCCATTTATTAAAAATCTTTTATTATTATCATTTGTTTGGGTGTTAACTACTTTGTTTTCCATATTTGATTTTGACTCAGTAGTACCGGTACTTTCTTATTTATATATGATCAATCATATGAATAATTTTATGTAAGATATAAATATCATATATATTCAATATATATTTATTTATAGTTATCAATAAAATATAAAGAGAAAAATTAATAACACTCTTCATAGAGATGGTTGGCTGTATGTACACATGAAAGCTAATTTCACTTTTCAGTAGATGGGATGAAAGAAAGTTAAATAAAAATTCATATTTAAAGTATAATTTTTATATCATATATATATTGTACATACATTAATGTTTTATTTATTACTATATAGATAAATAAGAAATGATAAGTATATCACATCGCTTCGTGGAGGTGGTAGTTCACTCATACGCACGAGTAATATTATCATATTCTAACAAACTGGAAGTTAAAGAGGTAGATATGATATAATTATTAAATAATTATAATTATTTTAAAAATATCATATATAAACAATAATTCTATCATTATGATGATCCATGTGTGGCAGTGATGGATAACAATTACATCGGTTCGTGAGGTGGTAGTCTTCCGTACACATGAGTGGTGGTTTTGTTTCCCATTTGATGAAGTATGAGGTGGATAAATATTGTTACATAAACAAAATAACGACTAATTATATTTAAGATACTTGTGTTATTATATTGTTTTTCTTAGGACATAATTTATGTCGCTAAAGAATAAGTAAAAAAGAAAGATTTTGATTAAGATGATTACCTTCTCTTATGTAACCCTCATTTGGATATCCCCTTAATGACATTATGATTTATATTTTAGGAAGCATATAACCTATATAATGTGGATAATTATTTTTATAATATAATTGGTTTGTTTTTGGTCTAGCTAGTATGGTAAATGTGTTGTAAATAAAAGAGAGAATGTGTGTCCTTTTTATAAGCGAGAGAGAGACATTCTTGGAATTTATTAATGTAATAAAGTAATATAAATTAGTTTTTATGTAAAAATGGACCCAAATTAATATAATTATAATAAAATAATCATATTATTTTAAATACACTCATAAAATAAAAATTTTATATTCTTGTGTAATGTTTTTACCCTTATCTCTTTATTTTAAACCCTATTAACTGTTTTGGCATTTCTCATGATAAAAAAGGTTTCTACATAATAAAAGCTAATATAATTTATATAAAAGAAAAATTGACCCATAAATGAACCAGGGATGTAATTTTAGACCATATATTTTCCCATTTTACAATTTTAATATTTCATTAATTTTTAAATAATTTATTATAATATTGTTTTCATAGAATACCATTAATTTTATATTTGAAACTATTCATTTAATTTGACTCTAAAAACATCAATAATTTTTTTATTTAAAATATAATCCTTTAACAAATAACTAATATGTTATATGTGTCTATAAAAATCTTGTAATACTTTAATTTATCCAAATTGTGTGACTTTTAATATTTTTAAATGAATAAATTCAGTAACGATGTTGTATAAGTATTTAAAGTAATTATTAAATTAATAAAAATTAAAAGTAAATTTACATGATAATAAGTTATTAAAATTTAAAATAACTATTTATAATATAACATAATTAGTTTTTTTCCCTGTCACAAAATATTATATATATTAAACTCAAGAGAGTGATATTTTTGACTTTATCATTTACCTTAAGGTAAAAATCAAAGTTAAATGGAAAAGGTGATATTATAATTTTTTTGATTATTATTAATGAAATAGAATCATATAATGAAATAAAGGAATGTGTTGGATGTCTTTTTAATTCCCTATCACATTAGTTTTAACCTCAATTACATGGTTTACCCTTAACCAAGGTATTAAATTTTACCAAAGTTACTATTCATAAGGACTAAAAATAAAAGGGACCCATTAATAAAAATTAGACCTCATAATTATAAATATAGAATCAATTTTATCAAATTTAATTTATCTAATTTTTATAAATTAATTTAAAAGTAATCCCACAAAATGGAATGAAAAATGTTATTCTAGAAAAATATTTTTTACGACAAAAAATAAACTTATTCAAAATTATATAAAATGATCACAAAAATTTAAATAAAATAGATATTATATCAATTTAACTAAAATTTCAAAATTTAATAGAAATATTTATATTAATTTATTTAAATAAAAGGAATGATAGTGTAACATCATGATATTTTAAGAAGGAAACACTAGGTTCGATAGCGTACAAGATATGCCACATCAACCTTAAATGAAAAATTAAATATTTTTATTTAAATGTTACAATTATAACCAAGATATTAGAATGATGTGTATGAAAATGATCATATTAATTATATAAATAGGTTTTACTCATTTATTTATAATTAATTTTTTGTGACAAATTAATTATAAATAAAAATAAAACACCTATAGAGATAAAACAGAAATGTTTTTATGAAAAACTATATAAATGCACCGAAGTGTATTTTATACTAATAAAATATTGAAATATCTATTTTTGGACTATATTAATGAAATATAAATAATATAATGTTTAACATTAATCCTATGTGTCTTTTACTCATGATCTGAAAATAAATCAGATTTTATTCATAAACGATTTGTTTTCTAAAGGGAGTTGTTTCACCTCTTCATGATATAATTGTTTTAAATATAAAATTTTAAAATTTTATGAATTATATTTGAAAAAATAAACTTCGATTTTTAAACATTAATATGAAAATTAACTTTGGTTTAATTATTTGTATTTTTTTGATATTCTTTATTTTTTAGGAATATTGAAAAAACACTGTATTTTAATAAATGATATTAAAAAATATTAAAATAAATATTTTTCATGTGTGCATACGGACAACCATCACTATGATATTAAAAATATTAAAATAGAGGAAATATATAATAAATTTAATATTAAAGGAAATATCAAATAAATGATATTAAAAATATTAAAATAAATATACTTTGAGGTAATTAATGTCATACATGGATATTATAGAAAAATTTGATATGTTATTTATGTGTAAAATGTTTTGGTAAGAATATATCATGTTTTCATAATATTTTAAAAAATTCAAGCATTGAATAATGTCAAAAATGTCATTAATGTTACTTAAAAATAATAATATTTTATTAAATGATATATAATTCATAAAATATAAAATTATCCTAAAATATTATTATAAGGGTGAATATTTCATATATTATTCATTTATTTCCCATTTTACATTTTATAGTAACTATATTAACTCTTAAATAGTAAAAATACAAGTTTTCATGGTAAGTGTTAAAGGTTATAAATAAGGGCTAATACCAAAATATATGGATTAAAAAAATATTCCAAACATGTATAAATTAAATTGGATGAATTTATTTTTATCCATAATAATCCTATATTTTATATTAATTAGTTTGGAGCCATTTTCAACTGAAAATGAATTTATATTAATTTAATATTTTGAATAATTCCAAGAGTACCCCTCTCTTATAAAAGGGAATTTATTCTTTTCTTCTCTTCACAGTTCAAAAAATATTTGGTTTGGCCAATATATGACCAAATCCCATCCCATATAATATATCTCTTATTTTTGGTAAAATCATTCATAGTGGTTTTAAGGTGTTAAGCAATGGAGATTGTGTGACGAAAAAATATCATTTTTAATTTAGTGTTTCTATTTTGTTTCCTCTTCAACTTCCATAAAATATTTTCCAGACATGATAAAATAATAACTCTAGTATCCCAAATATATTGATATGTTTTATGTTTTTTTAATGACCCATATCCATCTCCAATTTTATAAAAAAAGGATAATAATTCATTGTCTCTGTATATGAGAGACTACCGCCTCGCGATTCAATGTAATTTGTTTTCCATCCTCATCTCTCAAGAATGGTTATAATTATGAAACTAGAGTTTAAATATAATATCAATGAAATATTTAACATTTTTAAAATATTAGATATCATTTATATTTTTACCTTCCCATTAACATAAAATTGATAAAATTATTCGTGCGTACATGTGAATTATCACCGCAGTGGAGCGATGTGATTTGTTTTTCATCACCAAATCACATGGATGATTTATATAAATACAATTAAATTATTAATATTATATAAAACATATTTTTATCATTTTAAAGGTAAAATTATACCCACCTTATTTCTATAATGATCATTGAAAATGGATGTGCTACTCTTGCATTTGTACGACTTACCATCTCTATGATTGTAACATAGTTCATTTTTCATATACATATGAAATGGATGGATTTAAATGTATAATTTATCTATAAAAGTTATTACTATTTAATTAATATTATTCCATAGATGATTTAATAATTTCCACTTTGACTATAGGAATCATACCAAGGTCATTTTGGACTCAAGTACAGAATATCGTCAAAACGTCCTATATATACTTAAATAATTAAGTAATTGTTATAATATGAAGGCCTTCATTTTTATTGATTTTTTATAACCCCTTATTCAAGGTATGAAGGGGAACCTTTATAAGGCCCGTAGGCTCAGAGATTACATAGCCCGTAGGCTTAAGAGATTATAGTACCTAAAGGTCTTAAGGAATTCAACCAGACTATTTATAAGGGAATGCCCCTCCCCTGCATCTGTATCATTATTGTAGCTCTCCACCCTCACATGGCCTTTTGGATAGGCTTCATGTGAAAGTATAGGCTAGTCTCGATGGCATAACCACACCCTATCGTTCTGAAAAATCATATTCGCTCTGCTCTGGTGAGTGCAGCTACTCTAAATCCTCTTCTGAGGATGCTCCTTTCTTATAGTGTGTCTAGGGAAATTGCATGTGGCCGAAAGAATATGTGGTGGCCCGATGGCCTTTAAAGGTGACCCGAAAGTTGTACTAAACCAAAGGTCTGGGTGGCCTAAAAGCCTTAAGGACTCCAATCCCAAAACGGTGGCTCAAGGTGAATAGTTCCCACTACTACAGAACCAAATAGTACCTGCTACAGTAAATACTACAGTTTATGATACAGTACCGCATAGTGTACAGTTCCTCTACAGTACCGCATAGTGAACAATACTGCTATAGTACTGCTACAGTGCCTGCTACAGTACTACTACAGTCCTAGAAATACTAAAAGTTATAAGGATTTAAAATAAATTTACAAGGCTTTAAAATCAATTAAATAATTAACATAATTTTATTATTTAGGAATATAAATATCTTACATGACGATTTAGACTCAAGGTAAGATATTTTCTTTTTAAATTTACTCTTTTAACTATGTTTAAAAAGGCCTAAAGGAATTTTTTTTAACAAATAAAGCATGAAAATAATTTCCCTCTTTCATATTACTTTAATTTTTGAATCTTCATTTACAAGTTTAAGAATTTATTTTCAATTAATGTGTTTTCATTTATGTGTGTGCACCTTTGTAAAAATGAATAGTTATTTGAAAATGGAAAATTTGTTTTTTTAAGAATGTTTCTCTAATGAAATCTTTATGTGTTGTTATTATGTTATGGTTCTTGGGAATTTTTCATGAGAATGGGTGGTTCAATGATAAAATTATGGTGGTTGATCCTGTTATATCTCTCCTGCACAATGGATAAAGGTATAGAGTTCATCGACTGGGTTTCAACTAACAGATTAAGGGAATATTCTATGGTGGTTATTCAAATGTAACTGTTAAGGTTAATAACTATGTAGTCATAAGTGATATAGTATATATAATATTGATATGTAAATTATTCCACAAGTAAAATTTATTATTTTTGTTTGATATATTTTTTACATGAAACTTATGATTTCATAAGTTAAGATAAAGAGATTAAGTTTTTTGGTAAAACGTATATCATTGTGACATGTTTTTGATGGGTTTATAAGTATTCATAGATTAATAGTTTTATTTTTTTATTTTTATTTCATTTTATGAGATTTTTTTGAAAAATAATTTTTTAAATATTTTTCACAGGTAAAAGTATGAGTAGGGACAAGGATGAGGACATAATGAAAATTAGGAAGATATGTTACGAAAAAAGGTGTTTTATTTTAAAAGGGTTTCTGTTTGTGAAAAAAATCGATACTGAGTTTAAGTTTCCACTTGTAATATATACTTTGAAATATTTTCTCATAATTCTCTATAACTCTTAACATTAAATATCCTAATTTTTTTAAAAATGATAAATCTAGTCTAAAAACACGAGAATATGTAATTATTAAGATTGATGCCTTAGAGTTGGTATCAAAGGATGTCTTAGAAAAATTTTGAGATTGTGAAGTCTTCTGAAGTGTTAGGGATATCATCATGGGTATAAAATTTTAAGGTTGATCATAACTTCATTGTCATAGAAACCACTTTTGAGGCCTTAAGTTATGAAATTCTATGGCCAATAATGGTATTTTTAGAAACATTTATTGTCGAGGTAATTATGTGTTATAACATTTTGGGATGAAAAATGAAAGGTATGTGATAAAATTGGAGGTTAAAACATATTAAGGATATTTTTAGAATTTTACTCATATTTCTGAAATTTTATAAGGATTATAATGTTATTTTTTTAGAAAAAGGAAAACTTGCAGACCGTGTGACAACCTCTCACATCCAGTAAGGCCATGAGTGTGGAACCCAAAACTAAAGGGAGACACATGTACATCACTTACCACTGGCCTATGTGATGTCCTAGTTGGTATGAATTTTTTTGTTATGTGATTTGATGTATTATGAAATATTTTATTTTTGGAACATGTATTTTATCAAATTGATAATAATGTGATTGAAAATTTATTTTGGGATTAATTGATTAATATTATTTTGGAAGACTGCTACAATTTTGGGAATCCTAACTGATTAAGTTAAATGTAATATTATATCGAATAAAGTATGAATTTTCTTCTAGAGTGAAATATGATTTTATAGTGGAATTATGGTGATTCAGGTTATTTATATAAATGGTTAAAGTATTATAAATATTATTAGGGAAATTAATTTTCAGTATAATAATGGGAGAGTAATTGATTTTATTTTTTGATAAATATTAAAATTATATTGGAATAATATGTGGTAAGGTGTTTTGAGATTTGGGTTTCAATCTTAGTTTAGAATAATTTTAAGGATATTGTTTTGAATGATCTAAGTTGAACATTGGGTGTCACTATTGGATTTTAGAGATTGAATTAGTTTTCTTCATATAATGTTTTATTCTTTTTGGATAATTGTCTTATCTTGTACTAATTATTTTAGGTCTTGGTTAATGTTTCATGAAATGATAAATATATACTTAATCTTTTTTTCATTATGTGATTTATAAGATGTTGATTCTAGTGTCTTAGACATGAAAATACATCTTTAATACTCATCATTTGGATAAAAAGATGAGATTTTGGTGAACATTGATGACAATATAAAAAAATAGTTTTCAAGTAATAATGTATTATTATGTTCTCAGTCTAGGAAGTGAATGAATTTCATAAATCTATGAAAAGGTTCATTAACCAAAAACATTATCCATTTAATTGTTTTGCTAGGAAATCAATGAGCTTTTAACCTATCACATTTTTATGGTTTTTTAATTGTTCACTTTAGCGGTGCCATGTTCTCTGTCACTCTACATCAGAAATATATAGTAATTTTTCTCTTCTATATCCATGAATTCCTTCATGGAACCCTATTATGTGTTATTTCAGGTGACCTTCATAATTCCTTTTTTTTAAATAGAAGTTTTTTCAATCCTTTTTTAAATGTGGGATTCCAATAATGTTATTTTGAATATTCAAACCATTATGACCAAAAAAAGTTAAAATTTATAGGATACAATTTATTAAGGAGGTTGGGGTGGATGTAACATCCCATGATTTTATGAAGGAAACACCAAGTTCGGTAGCATACATTTTATGATAAATTAAGCTTAAAAAAAACTTAAATATTTTTATTTGGATGTTACCATTATAACTTATCCATTAGAATGGAGTGTATGAACATGATTACCTAAATTATTAAAATATAGTTTAAACAAGTATATATAATTAATTATTTTATGTCCAATTAATTATAAATGAAAATAAAACCCTTTTGAAAATAAAAAGGAAATCTTTTTCTGAAAAAATATTTAAATACAAACAAGTGTGTTTTATACCAATAAAATAAAAAATTGAATATTTTTAGATTATATTAATTAGTTATCTATTAAAAATATAATGTTTAACATTTATTCTATTTTTTCCAAACATGATAAAATAATAATTCCGATTTCATGCATAAAAAGATGTTTTTTCTAAAGATTATTTTTCTACCTTTTGATGATGTGCTTGTTGTACATTTTTTTAAAACTTTGATAAATTATATATGAAAAAAACGTCAGTTTTTAAAGTGTAATTTCATAACTTAATTTGGTTTAATTTTTCCTATTTTCTAATATGTTTTATTTTTTTGGTGAATAGTGAAAAATACATTAACTTAATTGAAAACTGCATTTTTGCCTAAATTATTTTTATTGTTATATTATATTTTAGATTGATTTTAATGAATAAATAGTCTAATTATATATTAATAAATCCTATTTAGTTCATTGGAATCAATTTTAAATTAAAATTTGATATAAAAAGATTTCAAACTTTTGAGCATTTTTACTTTAAAAACCCATTGTTTCATTCTGTCCATGGGATAAATTTTATGTTAACTTCAGCCACTTTTGTATTTTTAAATTTTAAAAATGATTTTTTATTTTGGAATCATATGTTAAAAATTTATTAAATAGTTTAGTTTTATTTTTAGTTAATATGAATATTAAAATTAGAAATTTTTATTACCACTATTAAGGTTAAATTGAGTATTTAAGGGTTAAAATAATTTAAGAAAAATTATAAAATTACCCTAAATATTTTATTAATATTAATTAAATGAGTATGTTTCATACATAAGAATGAAGTGATCAGTTATGTGACCATTTTTAGTATTTTGGATGATATTGTAAACTTTATAATATTTTATTCAAAGAAGAGTCAAACCTGTCATACTCTTATTTCTAACAATGTAAATATTTTTAATATGGGGTTATATATGAGTTATTTTGAACTATAAATAGTATTGTGGAAATATAAAATGTTTATATTCATCTTGGTAATTTATTTTTATGTTTTAGTAGAAAAAAATTACCAAAATGGATTACATAATGATGATGTAGTAATTGTTTAATTAAGGGAAATATAGAATAAATGGTATTTAAAATATTAAAATAAATATAGTTTGAGATAAATAAATTTCTAAACAAGATAAAAATAAAAATTTTATATTTTATTTATGTTTTAAAATATTTTTTCTGATTATATGAGGTTGTTATGATATTTCTAAAAAGACATGAAATGAATAGTGTCAAAATCGACATTAATGTTATTTTAAAATAAATATTATTTTATTAAATTATATAAAATGTATAATAATATAAAACATAGTCAAAAGAGTAGGAAAATGTTTAAAATTAATACCATGATTCATTTATTATCGTTTTTTTCATTTATAGTTATTATATTAACCCTTAATGAGTAAAAATCCATGTTGTCATGGTAAGAGTTAAACGAGTTAAATAAGGGTTACAACCAAAATATAAGGACTAAAAAATAGTAAAAACAAGTATAAAATTTATTAGATGAATTTATATATATCCATAATCATCCTAAATTATAAATAAATCAGTTTGGAACAATCTAAAATAGAAAATTAATTTATATTAATTTAATATTTTGAAGAATTCTAAAAGGGCCCCTCTCTAATCTTATAAAGGGGAACCCTTTTTAACTTTTCTTCACAATTTAAAAACTATTTGGCTCAGAAAATATCTATCAAAATACCATCCTATAATCCTTAAACACATTATAAGCCTCTTAATTTATGTAAAAAACCATTCATTATGGTCTTTATGTGTTAAGCAATGGAGATTGTTTGAAGAAAAGATATTGTTTTTAATCAGGTGTTTCTATTTTGTTTCCTCTTCAACATCTATAAAATATTTATCAACAATGATAAAATATTAAATAAAGTATAATAGATCTAATTATATGTTATTTTTTTCATCATCAATAACCATATCCGTTTATATAAAATAGGAAAATAATTCATGGTCTGTGTGTGCTGAGAACTACCGCCTCACGAATCGATGTAATTTGTTTTCTATCACCATATATAAATACATATTACAATTATGGAATTAAATTTTATATATGATATAAATGAAATATTTAATATTATTAAAAAATAATATATCAATTATGTTCTTACCTTCCCGTGCACAGAAAAATGATAACGTCGTTCATCCGTACATGTAAAACATCACCTCCACGAAGCGATGTGATTTTTTTCACAACCACAACACATGGATAATATATATAAATAAATTTAAATGTTTAATATAATATTAATAATAATAATATTATTTTTTAAAAATAAAATGATACTTACCTTTTTTCTATAACTATCATTGAAAAATGGAAATATTACACATGCGTGTGTACAACTTTCTTTTTCCATGATTCTAATGAAGTTAATTTTTCATATAAATATGTAATATATAGATTTAAAAGTATAATGGATGTATAAAAGTTATAATTATATCCTTAGTATTAATCTAGAGATGATGGAATAATGGTAACTTTGACTATAGCCACTATACAATGTAATTTTGGACTCAATTATCGAATATTTTCAAAAAGTCCAACATGAACTTAAATAATTTAGAAATATTTATTGTATAATAATAAGTGATATAAAAGTAATAATTAACCTAAAAAAGTTTATAATGAAAGTTAATAATTAACCTAGTTTCATTATTCTGGAATAAAATTATTTTACGTGATGATTCAGACTCAAGGTAAGAAACATAATTTTAAAAATCGTCTTTTAAAGTTACTCATTCAACTAGTTTTACAAAAGCATAAAGTAACGTTGTTTTTAACATATATATAATGAAAATGTTTTCTTGATTTCATGTTGATTTAATTTTTTGAATATTCCTTTAAAATATTATTTTCAAATGATATTTTTTCATTTGTTATTGAAAATGTTTATAAAAATGAAAAGTGATTTCAAAATGGAAAATTTATTTTTCTAAAGAAATTTTTTATGAAATATTTATGTGCTATGATTATTTTACACATATAGGGTATTTATTTTAATGATGGGTGGTTTTTTGATAAATCTTGGATGGGTGAGATCTTTATAGCTCTCTAATGTATTAGGTAAAGAGATGGAGTTAACCATAGGGATTCCCCTAAAAGATTATGGTAATATACTAATATGGTTATTCCAAATATAACCATAAATTAGAATCCCTATGTAACCATTAGAGATAGAGTATATGTTTGAGTGATATGGAAATTATGCTGCAAGTTGCCTTTATGATTGAAGTTTTATATTTATTTTACACGAAACAGATCATTTCATAAGGTAAGCTAAAGAGGTTATGTTTTTTGGGTAAAAAGTAAATATTTTCTTATTTTATTACCTACTATAGTATTTTATTCATCATACTGATTCTATCTACTTTGGGTTAAATTAATCTACTCTTTTAGTCTATCCCACCGTGATTCACCCCATTCATGTACAATTACGATAGTGAGAAGGGACGCCTGTAATGTTTTATTATTAACTCACACTTTCCAAAACTCCATGGAATTTCCCCATATTCATTATTTTTTTCATATCCAAGATCTATGAAGTTGTACCTTATCATATTCTTTCACCCCTGATCAACTGGCCTAGTCGGAAACACATGACCACATCTTGGTTGGGTGTGTTGGTTTTTCAAGATGTTTTGGGATTGTGATAGTGGGAGTAGTGGGATGGTTAGATTATACATTGGTAGGTTTCTTCCCTTCATATAGTTTCTATTGTCTTGGTGTTGGTTACCTCAATAGTGTTTGGTGGACATGGAGATGGTTTTCAGATGATGCCTCTATTTAAATTGATCTTTAATCTTTCTCGAGGACTCCATCTATCTTCTCATAGTCTAACTTGCACTTTGGTATCAAAGGTGTTTTGGGATGTTCAACTCAAGTGGCCGAAGGATCTCCTAGATATGTCTCATTGTGGCCTCATCTATTTCCTTCTATCCACTTGGTGCTTCTCTCCATGGTGGTGGTGAAGATGCTTTTCAATGGTTTCTTCTCTGGTGGTTTGGTCAATGATATTGGATTCCAAATGAGAGATTTTCATTAGTAAGATAGGGTCGACGAAGGGTTTGGTATGTGTTTGGGTGTGCATAAAATAATGATATGTGGCCCGAGGTGTGATGATGATCTCTTTTAAAATTTGAAATTAGGGTGCATGATCAGTTTATCACATGAGGTGGTGATGTAGGTAATGATGGTCACTCTTTGAATCTCAAATCAGTGCGTGCAATTATTTAGGTGTCTATGATTGTTTTTATGGTTTAATTGGAAACATGATTTTTTTATTTTCAATTTTTAAATTTATATTTTTGTCAATGGAATTTTCTGTGGTGGTTTTTATTCCTTTTTTGTAGGGATGTTTCTATATGGTCCCCACATATCCTTAAAGTGTATTTTTTATAAAATAAAAAAATGTATTTTTGAAAAAATGTTTTTAATATGGTAAGGGATGATTAGGGATGAGGATGAGGAAGTTATGAAAATTAATATGATATGTCAGGAATATATAAAATGTTTTATTTTAAAATGGTTTACTATGGTGAAATATTTGGATACAAAGTATAAGTGTCCAATTGTAATGTATACTTTGCAGGAGTTTTCTTAATTCTATAAAGATCTAAACTGAAAAGATCCAAATATATTTTTACAAATTTTAATTTTAGTATGAAATAACTAGAATATGTAATGATTAAGGTCAGTTCATTATAAATTTTTAATAAAATTCTATATTTTCACCATTTATTGAAAAATAAATATTTTTTATAAAAATTCAAAAACATAAACCTATGCTAATTTTGAAATAATTATTTAAAAAAGGACACAATTTTCACATAATAATATCATGAATTGTTTTGTTAAGAAATAGTGTTTTACATAAAAAAGCTATAAAAGGAGTTTATTTGAAGGGAAATATATCATAAAATCATGGGCTATTATAAATATCATCTAGATTCAAAATTATAAAATTAGTAATTTTTCTTTCATGTCTTTAAAACATTTTGAAACACAATTTTGAAAAGAAATTTAACATATCCTCAGTAATTCAAAAAATCCATTAGGATCATTAATATATTAATAACATTGATAATCTTGTTGTTTTTGAATTTAATAAATTCAACATGATAATTATATTTATAGATTATATAAAAATAATTATTTGAAATTAATTCTATGATATTGTATTTCACATGAATGTTTTATTTTTTTAAATAATTCATTGAATTTTAAATCAAAATATTGATATAATTTTTAAATATATGAAAATTATTATATAATTTAGATTTAGTATTTTTGGATCCATATAAGACGAACACTAAAATATTTTTAATTTATAAATCAAACCATTTTCCTATAATATTAAATATATTACTGAGGTCTAGAAATTATATTTACTATGTTTTATTTGTACAATTACGGTATTGTTAAATATAAATCATAAGTCTATAATGTTTTTGGTTTAGAAACAATGTAATGTCCAATACAATATTTAGAGCTATTTCATTGGAATAGTGAAAATAGAAACAATCAACTACTAATTGATTAAATCATGAATTTTCCCATCACTTTTTTCCTTATTATTCATTTTATGCATATGAACGTTTTTCTTTGGTTTGTAGTTTCACTAGTGGATGATTAATAATCATATAATTCAGTTAAAATAATATAATCTAACTCAAAATTTTATTTTAATATAGATATTAAGTGGGTTTTTACCCACAGTATATCATGAATGAAAATACATAATATACCTTATAGACAAAAACATCTTACAGTTAAATATCATGTTCAAGAGAAACCGTTCAAACATACCCAAAGAATAAGGATATATCTATAATGGACTATATATTACCCTATATTAATAAATAAAATATAAATACCTCAAGAATAACTATTTAAGATAAAATTATTCTGATCTATAATAGTATTCTCTAAAATAGCCAAAGCACAAAAAATTATAAAGGGGTACAAAAAAAAAATATCCAAATTACCAACCCTTAAATTATCTAGTGATCCATGATATGATAAAAAATAATAGGATATTTAATTATGGAAGCAAATTGAGTGAAATTTAATTCTCTATAATAAAATAAGAAATAGAGTGGCTAAATCTTTTCCAAAAAATATATATCATAACTTGGGACATATTGAAAAATATATATAGATAAATGTTACCCTCTATAAAAGATCATAAATTTGTGGAACAAAATTTATTTTTTTTACATAAGAAGTAGGATTATATATTTTTAAGTATTAGGAGATATTTAAGGTGGTTAGAAGTAAATTTCTATAAAATGAAGTAGAATTATGTATGCGAATGAAAATATTCAACCATAGGTTATAACCTAATGGTCAAGATGTAGTTGATGCCTCCTTTAATGAATGATTTATAAGGAAGTACTTTGGAGATTTTTTATAATTAGTTGAAATTTTTTTAATTAATTCTTTATAATGTTAATGTTTTTGAGGGAAACATAAAAATATAATAAATCAGGTAGAGGAAACTATGAAACTAGAAGCTCTAATTGATACAGTCTCCAAGAATAATCATTCCATGTGTTCAAACCATTTTTCCCACCTCCTCTATGATCACCACTATTATCTTGTGATGTTTGTCGAGGAATACTACCAAATAAGGAACATTGGGTTGGACTTAAGGTTAATCAACAATCAAAATCTATGTTATTTATTAAATTAAACCATTAATTTCATCTATAATAACACTTATTCAATGTTGTGTAAGTCATTTGAAATCTTAAATCTAAGATCATAATGCTATAAAAAACCATAGAAATGAATAAACAAAATGAAAAACATATACCATGCTCTATAAAACTCCACAAAATTATAAAATAATAAAATTTTATTTGATAAAACATGATACACATAATAATAATTTGAAATAACCCTAGAAATAAATTTATTTAAACTTAATATCTTCAACTGTTTGCCGAACTTGCAACCCCAATTCTAAATGAAATGTAATATAGTATACCGTTATCACCAAACCAGTAAATAGGTGGGTATGAATAATACAATAGAAATTATGAAAAATATGTGGGTTATAAATGTATAAAATAAATTAATTTTATATATACTGGTTATAAATAAAATAAGAATCATTTGATAGAAAAAATAATGTTTTCAGGAAAACTAGTTTTTTAATGAAAACGATTTCGTCACTTCTTGTGCACTTATTTTATTTTTTTTAAATATTTATAAAATATATTTCTAAAAATGATCTTAATTATTGAAAGTATAAAATCAATATTACATTAGGGTGAATTTTTGGGATTTTTCTAAAAATGGTTCAATTTTTAGTGAATAGTGAAAATTATTGATTTTTAATTTAACAACCGCATTTTCATATAAATTATATATAGATTAAATTGTATATTAAATTAGTTTTAAAGTAAAATTAGATAAATTATATTATAAAAAAATAAAATTTAGGCCATTTTAATCAATATCATTTTTAATTTTTACATTAAAATGTTCCATGCTTGTAAGGATTTTCTTCTAGAAAACCAGATTTTTCATTGCGTGTTAGTGTTTTGTTATATATTTATTTTTTCCACTTATGTTGATTTAATTTGGTAAAATGAATTTAATACTTTTATTATTCACAATTTATACATTCTAATAATATCAATATTTTTTAAGCATAATCAATATTGAAAATATAAAAAAATTAAATACCGCTTTTAAGGTTAAGATGGGTTTACCGGGATGTTAAACTCAAAAGATAAGGGTTAAAATGACCATGTAACTGTAATAAAAAATATTTTATGAAAATATTTAGACAATTTCATGTATTATTCTTTAGAACAATTAATTAATGACCCTTTAATCATGAAAAATAATCTTGGTACACCTTATTCTTTTAAAAAAGTACAAGTGTGCCACTCACCTAACATATAAAAAGACACACCATCCTCTACCTTATTCACCCCCTAAAAAAATATTGGTTCATCCAAAACCTAAATAAATAACACAAAAACTTCGATAAACTCATATTTTAATACATTTTTATTTATAGATCCATTCTAGGACTACTTTTGGTATAATCCTAAGGAGGTGGCCCGAAAAGAGGTAAAATAACTAACTATGCATTTTTATGTTATTTATTCTTCAAACTCCTTAGAATATTAATAATTTATTATTATATAATAAAAAATACCTCCTATATACTGAAAATTTATTATGAATCATTCATGACTTATATCTATATTTTCTTCCCTCAAATTGGAAATGATAATGTCACTCGTGTGTACGACGAACTACCACCTCACGAACTAATGTGACATGTTTTCCCTAAACACATCTCAAAGAAGGGTATTATGATGAATATAAAGTATAGAAATAATATTTATAACAAAATTATATCTCTTTATTAATTAAATCATATATACCTTTTTTTATCTTCCTTTCCACAGGGGATACGATAATGTCACTCATGTGTATGGTGGACTACTTCTTCGCGAAGCGATGTGATATATTTTTTCACTAAAAAATTACATTGGATGTAATAAAGAGAATATTAATGAATATATTTGATTTAAATTACATAATTATGATCTCAATTACATGTTTAATATTATTTATAGACCATTAATCTTTATTTGTTTCCTCTTAAGTAACTGCAAGATGATAACGTCGTTTGTGTATGTGTGGACTACTACCTTTATGATGTGATGTGAATATATTTTAATCACCACACCATATGGATTATATATATAATTATATTCAAGGAAATAATATGATATTTATGATATTATTTTCATCATGTAAATATAAAATATTTCTCACCCCACATTTATTGTGATCGTTGATAAATGGATTTGTTACACATGTGTATGCACGACCTACCAAAACCATAATGGTAACATAATTAAATCCTTGAAATAATATTTCATGATTGATATTAAAGGTATAATTATTTATAAATATTAGAATTATTTCATGATTATTATTTTTTATTTTCTGAAATAAGGACCACTAAGACCAATAATCAACCTACCGAAGTCATTTTTATACATAAGTCAAATACCATTGAAACAATTGACATAAACTCAATTGAATAATTAATTTTATATAACATGGTAATTAGTGAAATAAAATTCAAAATAAGCTGGAATTTTTTCTTAATAAATTAAATAATTAACCGAATTTTTTTATTCAGTATGAGAAAGAACATATGTGAAGAGTCAGACTCAATATAAGGGACTTAATCTCAATTTCCATCCATTGAGACATATTTTAATGTTATAAACCTATTTTATAGGAATATATAATGAAACGTTAAAATATAATATTAGGATTAATTAATAATTCATAATATTTTGATATTAAATTTTAATTATTTCATATAAGGGGATTTGACATGAAAACTACCAAGTGGTAAAGAATTTGATAACCATATTTATTTTTATTGGGTTATATTACTCCTTCACTATATTTTATATTTTAAGAATATGTGCGTAATGAATTTTTACTATATCTTTTTGTATTTGAAATTGTTTTATATTAAATTAAATTTGATATAAATAATTTTTTCGTTGGTTATTTATCACCTCAATGCACTAATCGTTATCATGGTTTATTTAAAAGTATAAATTAATTAATATTGTCTATAATTGAGTTTCCATTGAAGGAAATTATTTTATAACTGTCTAATAAACCCATTTAATTTTACTCTCCTCTAGTTATTCATGAATTTTCATGTAATAGTACCATTTTCCCACACTTTAGTAATAAAATTATTAGGAAAATGTTTGTATTAAAATTAGATTTCATTTCTCTTTTCAATAAAAAATACAATTTCTTCTAAATCCTATTTTTAAAAGATTTTTTCCATTTTTTAAATAATTCAAAATGATTTAGTAAATTCTTTTTAACTTATGTTTTAATTTCTAATAAATTTTTTCTAATGGAATCTTCGCATTGTTATCCAAAGAATGCTTGTTTGGATTTTACTAAAAAAGGGAAAGGAATATTTGTTTTAATTTGTACAACATGCGTGAAATTTCCTTTATCCATGACCATTAAATGATTTAAATATGATTTTATAATTTTTAAAGGTTATTTTAAAATAATATAATTATAAAAATGTTTTGGGATTTTTAAATTTTAAATGTTTATTTTCAAAATGAAATGGATATTTTCCTCTAGAATATATTTAAATATCTTTTTTGTGGTATTTTAAATCATAAACAACAACAATGCTTTATTTTATATATAACACACTAGGGATATGTTGTATTGATACCATCCTTATTATTCCTATGGATGGTTTATGATTATTTTTTCCAAGGAAAGTATTTACATTCCCTTTCTTGACTCATTTTTGTAGTCATTAGATTTTATGTGAAATATTAACTTTCCTATTATCAGTGGACATTAAATTTACAATCAATATCCAAATTATTTATTATGGATATGTTTATTTCTTAAACCATATATCATTTATACATATGTTGTTATACTTTGAAAGATATTTTATTGATTGGGGAAATATTGATAATTCGTATTCTTTCTTCAATACAAATATTTAATTATAAGGAATAACTCCCATGAATTAAATTGATTATTTGATATGTGAGGAATGATTTGGACATGTAGATATGATTAGGGATCAGTTATAGATAGACCCTCTATGCATCGATTGTCTTATGATGAGAACTAGTAATTTAGTATTAAATTGGTTTCGACTTGTATTTTAAACTATCAGGTATAATGTGTTGAGAGTAGAGGGACCAAGTTACTAAGAACACAATGTCCAACAATTATGCTTTTTGTTCATTGAGAATTAAATTATTATTGTTATCCATGATATTTTAACAATGATATTATCTCTCGATGCATTTTATTCTCAAATTATTGATTAAATGGCATGTGTGATTAGTTATTTACCATTCCATATTAATTTTACCTTATATATTCATAATAGTAAATTTATTGATTAAATGGCCTGTTTTTAAAGTTATTTACCTTTCAAAATTTATTTTTCTTATCTTATTATGGTAATCAAGTTATTTAAATGGAATTTAAGTTCAATTATTTACCTTTTCATATTTTCTATACTTATTGATTCATTATAGCTTCCATTGTACTTAACCGTTACTAAAAATTTTAGTTCGACTTTATTTTGTTTTCATTTCCAAGAATCTTGGAGGTGTACTAAGAATTATTTTAAAGGATATTCTAGAGGGAACAATGTTATTCTAAAAAATATTATGTTTTAATTTTTATTTCAAATGTAACATTGGAATCATGTATGTATCCAGTTTACTGAGACTACTAAATTATTAGATCTTTTGGTATATGAATCCTTGTACCTTATGATAAATTAGTAAAGGAAACACCGGCTTTTGGATATTGGGGTTGGGTTATCTATAGTTTTTATTAGAGGAATTTTAGTAGAAACTTTGGGAATTAGATTTAGGAAAACATCGATGAGGGATCATATCCCTATGATAGAGTCTGAGGATAATTGTATAAGAACAACCTAATGTTTTGGTAAGGAAGGGATTATGTCATTTTTACTATTAATAATTCCTTATATGGATACTACAAGTGTATGTGGTTATAGGGAAGTTATACCTATGGTTAATAACTATGAAAAAGGTTTATTGGACATGACCTGCTTACACCTGGTACATGAAAATATGCCTTACTACACACTGGGTTTGATACTCCCATTTGATATGATTATAATCATTCACATTTTATTTACAAACCATTATAAATGATTTGAATATATTATGTTAATGAATGACCTAGGTTTAACCTGAGGTTTCTTAAATGTAAAAAAGAGGTGTGATGATTTAAACATCCTATAAATGATTATATAGATTTTATAATACTATTATTGTTGATCACACTATGATTTTAAATTTTAGTCAATAGATGGAACCCAGATTAATCATGTTAAAACTGGACAATAAAGAAAATTTGGTGACTATGAGAAACCAAATGGAATGGTGATAGGAGTGAAATATATCCAGATTATACCTAATCAGTTATACTAAAATATTATTCAGAACCTATACCATTACAAACTCTCAGTATCACTAAAGAAGAGAAGGATTGATTTCTCTAAGAGATCGAGTGGTGGTGACCATTGAGGAAAGACGTCTTAATTTCTATCTTATGATAAATATGGAAAGAGACATCCAGGAATGTGTATCAAAGGAGTGGGAAATTTTTTTATGTGTGTAAAATAAGGGAATAAAGCAATGAGTTTCTATAGAAAAATGAATTGTATGATGGAAGGATATGAATCTAATCACATGGATCAATTTGTAGTATATTTTATTAAATGTGAAGAACTTGGGAATTAATAGAGTCAATTCCCCATTCTAAAGGTTTACCGAATGACTATGGAATAACCTATGTTTAAATAAAATGATTGAAGTATTTATGTATTGGGAATCAAGAATTAAATTATAAAATTATTTTTACTAAATGTATTTTGGTAATAATGATTGTGAAATATATAAAGACTCTGTTAAATTTTAGGAGAATATATATCATCCTTAACATAATAGTTATGGACACCATCATAAGTTTATGATTTTAAGTTCGATCATAAATTTAAAGTATTAAACACCAATTTTTAAAATATGTGTTGAGGGAATGTAACACGATTAAGGATGTTTCTAGAAAATCTTTATGGGAATACAACCCATTGATTTAGTTAATTAAAAATTTATTTAATAGAGAATTACAATACATTTTGGAGTTAAGATTAATGATATTGGTAACCTTTAAGGGTTATATTATCTTTGATGTTGTAATAATAATGGGTCATCAAAAGTTGGTAATGCAATAAGAATTATATAAAAATGGGTTTTGAAAAAGGATAACATGTTTCATCTAGAAAAGACTGTGGGAATTGAACCCACAACCGATGAATGATAATGGTTTAATGACTACCAATTTATAACTGATGTTATATCTAATATGTGATTATTTTTACTTTAATTATTTTAAGGAGAAATATTAATGATGAACCGGTGGTACTGTTGTTGAGGTGTAAATGTTAATTTATTATATTGAATAACTAGTTCTAACCGTATTGTTTTTGTAAAATCAAGAGATAGATAGAAGAAAATATTAATCTATTAAGGATATTACAATCCATTAAAAGTGAATTTTAGTGCTATGTGAATAAAAAATTCATTTTTGGATATTCATTTTTTGGACTAAGCGATGAATTGGGAATTAATTTAATCAAAACAAAAGGATTAAATTATTCTTCTGAAACGGAAACATATCAAGTAATTATATTTCCTTATATTATTAGATAGAAAAAAATTCAGCATATTTTCAAAAAGGATCTTGAAAAATATGTATCCTATTACCTTCATATTCAATGAATAAAATGGTATTTCAAATATCAAAAGAGTTATGGTTTTGAGGTTCTTAACATTTCATTTATCATTCACATTCTTGTGATCAGTTACCTCAACCATTCTCTATAATATTTTAAACTTTTCTTCCATTCCTATATATTCACTTGACACTAATGTTCTACTTCCTAGAAACCCAATCATGTGTTATTATATATGATTTTTTACTTATTTTACCTCTTATTAAGAGGATGTTTTATAATCTCCTTTTATGATTTGGGTAAAAATATGAATTTTCAAATATCAAACCCTTTATTTTGGAGCGCAAGATAAAATTAGGAGTGAAAGATTTATTTAAGTTGTAGAGAATATATCAACCCAAAATTATAAATCAATAACATTGTATTTTATTAAATTAGAAACATGAAAAAAATCCTAAACAACCTCTAAATTATATTTCTTTAAATATAATCATTTGACAACTTGCAGAACATGCGACCTCAAGTCTAAATGACAATAATATAGTATACCAATATAACCAAGATGTTAAATTGGTGGGTATGAATAATAATAAATTAATTAATAAAATTCTATTATTTATACATGTATAAAATAAATTAAATGGATATATCTTGATTATAAATAAAATAGCAATAATTTTCAAGGAAAAGAAGTTTTTTCGGAAGAACACTTTTTTAAAGAAAATAATTATATTTCTTCTTGAAAAATTATGATAATTTATTTTTGAAAAATTTAAAATATTTTTTTTGGTAAAATGAATTTAATTTTTTAAATAAAAACATAAAAATTATCATACGGGGACTTTTTTTTATTTTCATGAAAAGTTTTACTTTTTCGATGAATAACGAAAAATATTGATTTTTATTTGAAAACATCTATTTCATTTAAAGTATTTACAAATATAAATTATATTTGAAATTTATACTAATGTAAAATTTGTTAAATTAGTTTATAATAAATACAGTTTATTTATTTTGAATTAATTTCACATTTAATTTTGATAATAAAACCTTTCAAATTCATGAGAATTTTCATCAAGAAAACTAGAATTTTGAGCACATCTGTGTTTTTTATTTTGAATTTCATTTTCGTAATTATGTGAATTTAATATAATAAAATGGAATAAATAATTTTAATGACCATATAATATATTATCTAATTAGTTGAACTTAATTTTTAACCTTAATTAATAGTGAAAAAATATACAATAGTTACCGCACTTAAGGTAAAATTGAGATTACTAGTGGGTGAAACTAAAATGAAAAAGCATAAAATGACCTAAAAATTGTCTAAATTATAGTTTATGAATGTATTAATACCTTATACTATCAAATTTTATATAATAATACATTTTCTATACATCTTGAATGTGAATAAGTGGGCTCAATTTTTTCTTTTCAAAAATTACAAGTGTGCCACTCACCTCACTTATAAAAGGTCACCCCTCTCCTCTCTTCTTCACTTATTCAAAAAATAAATTCAAAAAATTCCCAAAAAAATCCCTTAAAATATCCATTAAATAATATTAGAAGTATTAATTTTGTTATAAAGAAATTCTAGGAATACTTTAGGTTAAAATATAAGGAGGTGCTCCGAGAGAGGTAAAATTCTTGACTATGTGTTTTTTTATTTCATTTTTCACCAACATATAATGTTATTCATTTATGATTATATAATAACAAAATTATATAAAATATAATTATATGTAATTAAATCAAGGTATTGATTTATATTCACCTCCTCTTACATCAAATGGGTACCAATAAATTCACTCAAGTGTACAACAGACTACCACCATTCGAACTGATGTGACATGTTTTTATATCAACGCCTCACACAATTGTGTGTGATGATAGATATAAAGTATATATATGATATTTAAAACATAATTATACATATTTATTTATTATATAATATTTAAATTTTTTTCTTTATATTCCATATGGGATACAATAGCTTTTCTCGTGTGTACTGTGGACAGTCATCCGCGAAGCAGTGTGATCTATTTTCAATAACAATTTACTGGAAGTTAATTAGGATTATATTAATGAATATATGTTACATAATATATATAATTAATATGTTAATGACATATTTTTTATTATTAAAAGATAATATAACATTTTTTTCTTTCCTTTTCATACATTAAAAGATGATAATGTCGTCCGTGTATGTGTGGACTACTGCCTTCACAAAATGGTGTGACTATATTTTCATCACCAAAACACATGGATAATATATATTTACATATTTAAATAAATAATATTTTATTTATGATATTATTTTATATATATAACTATAAAATATTATTTACCTTTTTTCCATAATGATCATTGAAAAATATAAACATTACTCATGCATACGTACAACCTACCAAGTCCATGATTGTAATAGACATTATTTATGAAAAAAATATTCCATGATTGATTTTAAAATTATAATGTATATTTAAATATTATAATTATCTAATTATTATAATTATTTATATTTTTAAATAATGACCTGTTAGACCAATAATCAACCTACTGAAGTCAACTTTGAGATATAAGTCAAAGATCATCAAAACATCTGATGAAAAGTTAATTGATTAAGTAATTGTATATAACATGGTAACCAGTTAAATAAAAGTAATAATTATAATTAAAACTTTTCTTAATTAATAAAATAAAAATACATGTTTATTATTTAGGTTGATAAAGAACGTACGTGATGATTCAGACTTCGGGTAAGGGATTTGTCTCAATTTTCATTCATTGAGGCATGTTGTAATGTTATGCACCTAATTTATTTTATATGGTATATATAATATCCATTTAACATTCAATATGATGATTATTTATTAATTCAGGGTATTTTATGTTTAAATTTTAATTAATTTATTCAATGGGATTTAATATGAAGATTACCAAGTGGTAAATAATTTCTTAACTGAATTTCTTTTCAATAAGTTATATTACTCTTTCATTGTATTTAATATTTTAAGATTTTATGTATCAATAATTTTTAATATATATAGTTTTATTGACTCTTGTTTAATATTTAATTAAATTTTGTAGACATAATTAATTAATTATTTAGTTCTGACATCAGAATTATGATCATTGTTATGTTTTATTTAACAATGTCATTTTAATCAAGAATTTTTACACATGTGTTACCATTGAAAGAAATTATTTGATAATTTTCTAATAAAACCCTTTAATTACATTCTATTTTTTTATTCATGATTTTTTTGGAAATAATAGTACCATTTTTACACTCTTTGGTACTTAAAATGTTTAAGAAGTTTTTTTAGTAAAATCAGACTTCATTTCACTATGTGGTCAAAAATCAAAATTCTTATAAAATGATGTTTTCTATTCTTAAAAAAATATTTTTGACATTATTAAAAAAATAATTAAATTAATTTTAACCATTTTTTACCTTCTTAAATTTTAAATAAAATGTTAATGTCTTTCCCCAAAAATATCCCTTTGGATTTTACATAAATGTGAATGAAATCTATGTTTTTACACGTAAAACATGTAAAAAATTTTCTTCCATGATTAACACTAAATTTTTTAAATATTAATTTATAAGTTTCAAAGGTTACTTTAAAAGAAGATTATTATAATTTCTTTTAGATTTTTTTTAAAATGTGATTTTCAAAAATGAAATGATATTTTTCCCAAGAACGCCTTTAAGGATACTTTTATGGTATTTCTATTTTTGAATATAAACATCCATTATATTATATATACCCCACTACTAATATGTTTTATTGATTCTATACGTATTCTTTCTATTTACTGATTATAATTATTATTCCTAAGAATATTATTTACATTCACTTTCTTGATCAATTTTTTTAGTAATTAACTTTATGTTGAAACATTCACTTTCCTGTGATTATTAGACATTAAATTTACACTAAATATTTAGATTATTTATCATATATATTTTTTTGTAAACTATATATCGTTTATACATATGTTTTTTACTTTAAAAGTTATTTTATTGAGTATAGAAATTTTGATAATTTGTATTCTTTTTTCAATATGAATATTTTATGGTAAGACATATTTATCATGAATGATACTAATTAATTGGTATATGAGGAATTATTTGGACATGTAGATTTAGACAAATCCTATTTATATATTATCCCTCAATGCATCAATAGTCTCATTAGGTTAATCAATAGGACAACATTAAATGGGGTTCCAACTCTAGTTTGAGCTATATTGTGAAAGGTCATGATAGTAGTGGTTTCATGTGGATGAGAACACGATGTACAATAATTAAGCATTTACTTCATTGATAATTCAGTTATTATCATTATCCATGATTTTTTCACAATTATATTTTCTCAAGATACATTTAATTCTATGATTATTGATTAACTAGAATGGGTGGTCATTTATTTTCCTTTCCATATTGATTATGTATTATCTATTCATAATAGTCAATTTATTTATTTAATGGAATTATTTCAGTTACTTACCTTTCTACACTGATTTTGGATTATCTTATCATGATAGAAAATTTATTTAAATGGAATTTTTTTTAGTTATTTACCATTCCATTTTTAATTTTCTTATACATTCGTGATAAATCTAATTTTAATTAACCCTTAATGAGTGTTTAGGCTTGCCCTTATTTTGTTTCCTTCCTATAAATCCATGATTTATACTAAGAATGATATGAAAGGATATTTTAGGGGTAATAATGTTATTATAGAAAGAAATATGTTTTAATTTTTCTTTTAAAATTTAATATGGGAACCATGTATGTTTTCATTTTACTAATAGTAAAAAATTATTCAGTTCTTTGAGAAATAATCATTTGTATTTTATTCCAATGTAGTAAAAGAACCACCTGCTTTAGGCTACCTTCTAGTGGTCACTACACTATAATTATAGACATAAAAATAATTGTTAGTAATATGGATGATGAATATACCATAGAGTCAAACATCAGGTATGCTTCCCTGGTGGTATATCCATGAGATAATATGTATCACCCAATGTTTGGGAAAGAACATCCTTTACACCTTGATGCTCTAGTATATCTTGAGGAATGGAATAAAGAGGAATATAGTATCGAGAGATTTTGTAATCGAATTGGAAGTGCTCAAAACCCATATCAATGGTTACTACCTTTTTATATATCCCTCAAGTATTCTTCACGAGTATCTATTCATTTACTCATATGTTATAAAAAGAGATGAGTAAATGGAATGTAGTTATAATTTTTATAACACCTTATGTATGATGTATTCTTATCAATGTTTCATTATATAAAATGTTTCAATTGATTATAACCAATTTTCAATACTCCTGGATAATTCTCTTAAAATTTGTCTATCGATAAATATTAATAATATTCCATATGAGTCATATATCATGATTCATACATTAAGATATCCCTATGTCATACAAAATGACGAGACAAGGTAGTGACATTACATTATCTATATATCATAAGCAATGATATATCCACTAGGCATAAAATATATATTTTTATCATGGACATAATATAAAAAACATTCCTTATATCATCTCATAAGATACAACCTAAAATACATCATATGTATACAATATTATGTTTTTATCTCTATTAATCTCCAACTTTTAGTAAATCCTCGTATACTTTGTGCCTTTTCACCTTATATTGAATCATATTAAATAATTTTTGAATCCATATTCAAAAGAAGTTTTGGATATCATTTAAAAAATTATTTTAGGGCTATAAAAAAATTCATCATATACCACATCATATATAATTCCTTGTGAATATCCATCAGAAACTCTTTTTTGGATGAACTATAGAAGACAATCAAAGCAGTTATTTAAGTTTCATAAAATAAATCCCTATTTATTAAATGACAATGTGTAACTCCATAGAAGTTTTCTATATTGAATATAAATATAAATATAAATTAAAAAATTAATAAATATAAGAAACGAGTGGATTTTAATAAAGAACCAATTCTATTCAAGCTAAAATGGATCTTGTGTGATCTCCATTATATAAATGTATATCTATAATTTTTCTACAAATTGTATCATATACTTGTGTGAAGAATCATATACAACCTTTTACTATGATAATTGGTGAACATGGGATACAAATTATCTAAATCCCATATAGCATACTAATACATTCTCAATTCATCATGTGTAGATTTATCAAGTCAATGAACACCTAACATGTTATTCATCTATGATGATAAACACATCACATTCCCCTCATACAAGTACATAAGAACAACAAATATGACTTATCTATGTATTAACATGAATTTCCTTAATTTATATCAATTTAGGGAATGGATGTTATAATCATCAAATGAGAGTAAAAACCCCATCTTAGTTAAGCCTCATATGATGACATGATCAATAACATACCCAACCACCCCTAAATAACAAAGCCTAAAATATTAAATATTAATTGTATCAATGTCTGAAGGTTATCACACTATGTATCTTCCCGTGCTAAGTTATAGGGATTCAATACGAAGTATGTTAGACAAGAATACAAATGAAATAGTGTATGAAACTTCATGTAGTGTACCTTGTGGTTTATCCATTATAGAAAAAATATTTTTGTGCCTCACGAGCACAATATACATCATAAATAAAATTTTTATTCGGGTTGACATGAAAATTTCATCATAACAAATATTAATACATGATGAGCATCAGTTAGGTATACGTTAATGTGAAAGATTGAGAAGTAAATTATCATTAAAAATTATAAAATATATGTAAGTAATAAGAAATAACGACAATGAAGTGACAAAATTTTATATAACCTGATACATTTTATACTCAACATTTTTTAGAATAATTCAAAAAACCATACATAACCATTCATCTAGTAATATCACATATAATCCACTAGAATAGGGGCCTAATGTTTGATTCAATTTTCATGTTTTTTTTGAAATTCATCTAGTAATATAACATATAATCCACTAGAAGAGGGGCCTTATGTTTGATTCAATTTTCATGTTTTATTGAAATCAATTACATATCTACATAATTCTCACCACATCTCTATAGGATTCCTACCACATATCTATAGGACATTCTGATGAAACCCACCAATTAAACTCTTTTAGTGATTAACATCTATAAATAAAGTCATTTTGAATAATGGAATGACTTATGAATCATATTTTCAATGTTAAAATCTTTGAACACAACATTCAAAACTCATTATCTTCACAACATAAAATGATTTAATATTGAGAACATTTATTTTCCACTTATATTTCTTTATAAGTTCATCTTCATCATTATTGTTCTTTGAAATTAACCATAAAAAATTTTCCTTGAGATCATATTTTAAAAGAAACATAACCCTTTACATTAATTTATTTAAAAATTGTTCCAAAAATATTATAGGATATAATGTGATGTTCACTTCATCACAGTAAGTAAATATATGTTTTTTTTAAATTTTGATTTACTGAAATACCCTAATTTTTATGATATTAAGTAATGATCACTTTCAAACTTGATTGATATAATATTTTATATATTTTACTTGAACTTATATAACACATAATATACTACCACTAGACTTTTAGAAACTATATTCTCTACATAATATCATTATAAGATACATAATTTCATTTATTTTTATCAAACAAAAATTATTTCCACATAGGGGGAATATAAAAAAATATACTACTACCAACAAAATATTATACAATATTCAATGTCTATGGAGAAATATTCAGAAAAGAAGACTCTATTATTTAAAATATTCCAGTGAGGGGTGGTGGAATATCTTTACCTCATATTTTAACTAATATAATATATAAATAATTTATCATAAAAAAAAATATTTTTATCCATATCTTGTATTAAAATATGTTATAGAATCTTATGAACCAAAAATTTTGTGTATTAAAACCATCATCACATATTGATTATGAAAAATATATCTTGAAAAATAAATTATCTTGTCATAAAAATTATTTGAGATAACTATAGACATATTTTATTTAGATTCCTATAATCTTAAAACATTAATAGTTATTTAACATACTCATAATGGAATCCTTTGATAATATAATTTAATATAAACCATAATATCCATCAATTATTACCTTGATATTGAATTTATATATATTTACAAGATTTATAAAATGTACATTTGGTAACATATACCTTTAAAAATGATAAATTTATTTCTATGATAGTAATAACTAAAATGATCACTGTATAGAGTATATCAACCCTCTTTTAAGTATTATATATATAATTACACCACACATAATATCATTTATCCTCTAACAGGACACACATCTTAATGAATAAGGCTAACTATTATACAATTATAATATTTTTTATATGGATTAAATTGTTTTCTACCTAAATTATCAACATAATACTAGAGAATATACATCATAACCCATATTCAACTATGTTAAACACTTGGAGGAAACCATATAAACTTTAATCAAACTAATTCACATTACTGATATAGTTCCAACAATTATTAAAAAATAAATTTCGTAGCCAAAATAGGCCATAAAGGATACCCTAGTCTATGTAATTCAATAACACACTCAATATTATTTAATATTTTAGAAAAGAATAATGTTCCTTATACCACCTTGTATCAAATAATTTTGAAATTTCATATCTTTGAAGTACATATTTCTTATGATAAAACTTTTTTAGGTTATCCATCATCCAATAATCACTCATAGTTTCTTATCTCTTCCAGATTTCAATATATATAGATACAAGAATTAATTTTCAAACATTAAGTGAATAAATATTATATTTATAATATATAATCAATTACACTTGAATAGTTTCTTCCAATGGTGTTTCTTTTGGAATTAGTTTCTTTAACACATATAATTATTCTTTTTTCAGTGAGTATTAATCTCAAATTTTTATATGAATCTATGATGTTGTTATAATTAAGCTTCTCTACTGAAATTATCGATCTTAAAATCATAATTGATGATAATAATTATTTCATTTATCTACAATTTTGTATTTTATGAGATTATTAGCATGTTTTAAATTCATTTAAAAATTAATTTTATTAAATTTACTCCCACTAAATGAAGAACCCTTATAAATTTCATCATAATAAAGAGTTTAAAAAAATCCATATTTCATTAAGCATTTTGTCTCTTTAAAATATCTCCAATCACATAGATATATAGGTAGAAAATTATATCAATCATACCAGTTATTAATCTTGGATATTTATTTGGATAACTCCACACCCTTATACAACATATGGATTCACTCAAAAGTACCCTTACAGTTTCCTAATCCGCTTAGGGTTTCTAAGTTAATTGTAGTTCAAATAAAACACAATGAAATGGGAACTAAATTTCTATTAGGGTCATCCATTAATTTTTTCCATAAAAAATTTAATCCACTAGTGCATAAATTTAACATCATCTACCTGGTTGGATGAGCGTGGTCTTGATTGGTGTTTACTTTAAAATAAACCATGAAATAATTATTTTAAATGTTATTTAATCTCACCATCACAGGATATTAGTTTTATTTTTTTTATGATTTTTATTTTTTTCATATCTAGTACTTCTTGAACACTTGTATAAAATTTTAATTTATAAGTTTATCAATTTAAACTAAAACATAAAACCATTCATTATATAACAATTAAATATATGGATAAATAAATGAAGGAAAATAAATAAATGATTATTTCATCAATCCAGATATGATATAAAAATTTATGAACATTTCATAAATAAATTATAAATACTTTATAATTTACACATAGATAAAAAAAATTATACACTTTTATCCAATATTATATTTTATTATTATATTTTTTTGGATATAATATGAACACCTTTATATTCCAAAATATAAAATATTTTATGAACACTTTTATCATTGAATAATAAATTATTTTTTCGTGGACAATGTACATAATTTGAATATCATAAAGTTAATTTTATTTAATGAATTTATCACATTAAATAAATAAAATTTTGGAATTAATTTGATATTTTTTTTTGAAATAAGGTATTTATATAAACATTATATATATATACACATTTAATTTTTTTTTAAAACAACAAAAAAATTATAATTGACTTCTTCTAATTTTTTAAATATATTATAAATTATTCAACATGTAAATAAATGTTAAAACTATATCATATCTACCAATGATTTTGGTATATTTAAGGACCCCCTATGATTTGAACCTTCCCCAATGAAGGTTTTTAGAATTTTAACATATAGATTTTCTTATATATATATATCATAATTTACTATTTAAGGTATATCATAATTTTTGATATTATATAACATTTTTTTTCTATGAACCATTTATTATGATTGATACCAGGGCTCTGTCAATCAAATTTTTTGATAAATAATCATAGCCTGGGTATCACCATTAATGACAAATGAATCATATTTTATAATATAGCCTATATCTTAGTGATGATGTGAGGATTTCTTTTTAATTTGAAAATGAAACTATCATCTATTATGATTAAAAATATTGAATTCTAGGATATTGTAAAAACATAAGGATTCAAACTTTGTCACTGGCTATGACATTCTATATTTCATTTGACAATTATATCAAAACATACGATATGAAATATCATAAAACCATACAAAGTATAAATTTTATATCATTTATTATGATATACTTGGTCATATAGGTATCCTTGGTACAAAAGTGAAGTCATTTTTTATTATTTTTAATACGATATATATTTTATTCATGTTTTAAACAAGATTATGAGAATCAAGAAGCATGTAAATATCTAATAATAATTAAGTGTTTCTAATAATAGATTGACACTTATTAAATAAATATAATGTTATTAGAAACCTGAAATCCAAGATCATCATGCCATGAAATACTGAATCCAAATGTCAATTAAACAATGAAAATTTACCTTGTTCTATTGATAACCGCATCTACTAAAGTCAATGATCTTTTTAATAAAAAACTCTTAGAATAAACCATTGGGTTCTTTCCTCAATAGTTCATCCATGGGAGGATCTATATAACCCAAAAATTGGGTATATACCTTCGTCAAACCCCAATATACTTGTATCTCTTGAGAAAAAAAATAAATAAGAAGAATGATTTGGGAGATTCATCATGAGGCATAAGAAATGTCAAAAACCTCATCAATGGTAATTTCCTCTTTATATATCCCTTGGTGTATCTCTTTATGTATCCATTAATTTACTCAAAAATCATGAAAAATATGAGTAAATGGATGGTGGATGAAATTTTTGGTACCCCTTCAAATTTTTTTATCCGCAGCAGTATTTTATAAAATGAAATATTAAAGTTGAATAAAACTGATGTGGAAGGTTCTGAGATATTAATACATAACATTAAAATACTATTATTTAATCACAATATGCCATATAATTCACACATTATGATTCAATTCATTACGATATGACTATATCATTCAATATTACTGGACAAGGAAGTGACATTGTGATATCTATATATCACAAGTAATGATTTACCCATATGGAATAAAATATAACTTTACATCATTGACATCATACAACACAATATCCTCATATTATTACATATGATAGAGCCTAAAATAAATCATATTCATAATTTATTTTGGTAATATCTCCGTAAAAAATGAGTTATACTAGTTAAAATATGGAATTTAAACCATGATATAATTTTCAGATCCCCTATCCCAGAAAATGTTTACATAGTGAAAATAGGGAATATAAAGGGTTTGGTATTTTCTTATTAATTTTAAAAGGTTTGATCAAAAAAAGGTCAAATATTTTTGATAATATATTAAATTTTAAAATAAATTTTTTCACAAAAAAAATCTAAAACTAGAAGATAAAAATTATTTATGTAAAATAACAACTCAAAAACAAAACAGTTTGATAAGAATCATTATTAAATATAATATTTATTTCAAAAAATTAATCAATATTAAATTTAGTCAGATATAGTAAAATGATTTCACAATAAGAGATATCAATGACAAAAATAAAAAAATGTATTTGAATAATTGGTTTAGATCTAAAGTTGAGTATAATATTATCCACTTGACAAATTATACCATCCAATTAGACTGTAATCAACAAGATTATGCTTTATACCCATAGAGAGAGTCCATAACCTAGGCCAATTTGATAGAATTAAATAAATCATCCCAAAATATATACTAAAAATATATTCCAAATTCACTCATTGAATGATATATAAGAGTATGTAAATGATTTTATGTTGGTCTAGGCACTAACAATTATAATACAATGAAAGAGACAAATAATTAACAATAAATAAAATGAAACATTATCTAAAAATATAAATACAGGATAAACATAGAAAAAGAAAAAAAATTATCATGAATTTTCTATTAAATATTTTTATGAGGCTTCTATTGTCTATTATTTCCTTAAAAAATTATTCTTAATAACTATAACTAATATACATCACTATTTTGGATCGAGATGTTTTTTATTTACTTTTACAATGAAATAGAGTGTCATGAAATTATTTTATTTGATATAGAGTTTAGAAAAACCAATAATCTCAATATGTGGGAGTATTTCCAATAAAAATGGATTGTATTTAGTGAAAAAACAGATTTAATATATTTTTATATATCTCCTCACAATGAAATAATAGGCATTAAACATCATCACACTTTGTCCCAACATTAAATTATATTTATAACAGTGTCAATGTTCATTGGAAATATTAAATACTCATATTTTTACATGAAACCTTTCATTTATATTTGAAAACACTTAAATTTTATTACAAGACTTGTTCCTTCAACCTGAATAGTTAGTTCTATTCTTAAATAATTCAATGAATTATAGAAATTATACACATACACTAGAAATGAAGTGGATGGCCACATGAATACAATTGAATGTAAAATTTCTTTGAAAAAAAGTCTACTATACATACATAACCAAGTAAATGTTAAGGTATGGTAGGTTGATTTTTAGAAAATTTAAAATAGAATATTCATGTATATAAAGTTGAACTAAAACATTAGTAGATTTTTCTACCACAATTAGTTCAACTATTCATTATCTTTTTCAAGGTCATTTGTACCAATAATTAATAAAATATTATAATGTGTTATTCACTTAATGATAACTACTTGGATCACCATAATATACCTTCCCAATAATTTATTCAACTTATAAATAAATTTAATATAATCTTATCATTCCTACAAATTAAGGACATTAAACTTATACTTTCAGGATTTTTGTGCATTAAAATAAGAAATTGTTGAACCTGGATCAACAATCCCCCCTTTTAGTGAAAAAAATCATGATAATTGTATACATGGATAAATAATATTCTAATGTAATTTAGGAAGTAATAGATTGTAAAATTTTAAAAAATTATACAAATTTATAATAAAATATACCAACTAGGAAAATACATACCTATTTTTTCCATATTTTAATTAGCCAAACTATGATTTAGAGTTAATGAATAACAAAAACTAAACCATTGATAACAAATACATGAGTACACAATCAGATAAGGTACAAAAATATAAAACAAGACATTTATAAGTGATGATATACTTTACAAGACTATAAAATAGTGTTATAAAAAGTATATAAATATGAAATAAAAAATAACAAATATATTGAAAAAGCATAAAACATTTCATTAATGTTAGATAATTCTATCATAAAAACCATATACTAAAAATAATCTCAAGGGAAGAAAGAAAATTTTCATTATTAATAAATCATCAATAATAAAATTACATAAATATGAGTGATAAATCATATAAAAACCCATTCCTCAATTAAAATAAGGTTAAAAAAATTCATATTCCAAATGAGCTTCTTCCCCATAGGAGGATCTAGATCAATAGTCATTACCCTTTCCATCAATATATGATGAGGGTTGTGAAGTAGAAGGTTTTAGAACACGAATTATAGGTAGAGGAAGAGTAAAGGTATGAGGCTTACGAGGAAATGATGTGTCTATTTTTTCATACATTTTCCATAACTATTTATGTATTTTATTTTCTTTTTATTATTAAAATATGGTATTCTATTTAATAATTTTTAACTATAGTTAATTTTAAATTAAATTGTTAAAAAATTATTTTATTGTGAAAATATGTATTTTATTTAAGGGTGTTTTTCATTTTAAATAATTTTAATATGAAATAATTATTCTTTTTAACTTTAATAGTTTGTTTTCTTGTGTTTTTCTTAATCTTAATTTTTTTCATTATAATAATTTAGTAATTATTACTATTTTTATAATTTTAAAATAAAAAATTTTTTTGATTTAATTTTTAATTTACTTTTGTATAAATTCTTTTGAATTTAATTTATTATGAAATTTTATTTTAAATTAATTAATTAATTACATTAATTTATTTTATTAACTAGATAATAAATAAGTTCACTTCGTTTAATTTTTTATTTTAATTTTTTTATTTCATTTTAATTATAATTTTCAATTTTTATTATTTTTAGATATTATTATTCCCATAGATCAACCCACCTTTAATATTAGTCACCTCCAATCCCAACTGATCCATTTCTAGAACAGTGAGTGGTGAATCATGGCATGAGCAGAATAGAGAGAGGTGACTCACGTTATCACTAAAACAACCACCGCTATTGTCCTGATTTCCAACCTCCACTGTATCTATTGGTCAAACCTAACCAACAACCACCATATCTCCATGATTATTTGGCTCCCCAAGTCTCTACCAAATGGACCCTCTAGTAGATATCATGCATCACTTTCCAATCTAACTCACTGGTGTACCCTCACTCACCACTCCTTATCCCACCACCAACCCCTGAACCCCCATCACCCATTTCCCACCACCCAATGGTGGCTCCGCTCCAATGAGTCACCACCAGTACCCAATTATACCATGAATAGAACAAAATCCAAAAGAATAATAGAAAAAGTCATTTCCAACCAAATCATCCACCGTACCAATCCACCAGAAGCACCAAAGATACACTAGCGCTAATCGCCATAGTGAAACTAAACCTAAAATAGAAGAAAAAATATATTTGGAATCATCATAGAATAATAAATTTAACTCCAAAATTGATTTTTTTTTCAGATCTAGAAATACTAAAGTCACTGAAGGACGAAATACCAAATCCACCACCATTCTAAGATCTTGGACCCCGCACTACTAGTGTATCCAAAACCTGAATCACCTCTCACTAGATCTAAAGAACCCCAAACCACTGTGATCCTCTAAGCCATATGTTTCCGAATCAGGATGAGTTGGTGGTTCCCAAAATGATTGAAAAATAAGAGGCTTCCACATGTCCTGTGAGCCGCCCGGACCTTATCCTCTTCCTGTTGAACACCCAAACCACCCTCCCCTCTATTTCCTTCCCATAAGACCCCTTCCCTCCTCTCTGTTACTCATAATCGACCCCTTCCACATTCTCTTTTTGAAACAGACCCCTATTTTCTTTCCTTATTATCTATATGTAACTATATAATTAATATAATTAATATAATACTAATAATTATTATTTTATTAAATATATTAGTAATAATAAGTATATATATTTATATAAATATGTAAATTGTTGAAAATTTTATGAAATTAAAATAAATAAAATATAATAGAAAATATAAATAAGTTAATAATCATATATGTATATATATATATCTAATTATAAAAAAAATAATAATAGTTATATTTTAGCATATATATATATATATATAATTTTTTTGGTTATAAATATTTTTATTAAAAGATTTTTATAATAATAAACTTAACAATTTAAGTGCCTTAACGATTTTGTCTTCATTCAATTTTCATGGTAGGGTTGGGATCTAATTATTGGTAAATATGTGGGGAATAGAGATCATTGAAAGTGGTTGGGTATATTCAATAAAATATCATCGAAGTTCGGTGATTCCCCCATGAAGGCATGCTATATGGATTGTTACTGCTATGTATTAGTTAATGTCACAATTTTTAATTATTGTTTTTCGATAAGTGGTGGGATCCACCTCACTATTCTACAAGCTTGGACATGGGAACCATATTGACACCTAAAGATGATAACACATCCTATATTCCTTCTTCTTCCATTATTGCTATTTTAATTTATGCTTTTAGTCATATAAATATCATAATTTTTTATAATTTTTGTCAATAAAATAATGTGTTTGTTTTTATTTTATTTTTGTTATTCTTCATCTTGTGTTATGATATCAATTCTCTAGAAATGGGGAACTAATCCACTTGGATTGATTTAGTTAGTGAAATCACAATCAACCTAGAGATCTGAGCTTCATTTTGATCATCACTTCTTCTTCTCCTTACCAGATTGTGGCTATGAATTAGTGTGTGTAAGAGTTCCATATCATATAGGAATAGTATTCCAACATAACTCCTCATTTATTTATCCTTCCTTTTCCATTTCATCAACAGATAAATTGTTTTTGGTCATGTGATCTGACGATCTCCTTACTAGAGTGAGTCGGTTGATGGATCCATTTTTCAATCTGAAGGAATGCTTGTGAAATGAAGAAATACAGTCTTTTAGTGTTCATTGTTTATGTGAGAGAGGTGTGTGATCTGATTTAACAGTCATTCAATGAGTGGGGATGATAGTTATTGATTTCATTCTTATATAGATCTATGAAGGGTAGTTGAGGGCAGATCCACCTGGATATAGACTTGTTCTCACTAAAATTTCATCTCTATATTTTTTCCTATGTTAGTTTTCTCTTCATTGTTATGTCACCTCCCCTATATGTTTCTCATCACATTTAATGTTTTTTATCTAATTTTTTAAAAATTTACAAATAAAAAATTATTTTTTGAAATATCACTAGGGAACTCATCACTACCTCTTTGAGTGAGTATTTGAGGTTAGCTACTATGCTTTTTCTTTAGTTTTATAAATGTATCTTTTCTCATCCTCGTGTAATGTAACACATATGGTACCATTAGATAAGTTTCAATAACATTGAAATTATCCATCTATTTAAGTATATGATTAAGAAAAAAAAGTAAATTTATGTTATATCTCAAATTATTACGAAAATAATTTCTCCAAGTTTTTTATTATATCTAAAAATATCTTAAATGTTTTCCTAAAAACATAAATTTGAGAAACTATATATTTATTATTTTGGTTCACTTAGGCTATCCAAAACTCTTTACTTAAATTCTTGAATTGATTTTGTATTTCCAACATAGTATAAAAATCCATTAAATATCATTGAATTATTGTTAAAAAATTTCTAAATATTCACAGAAAAAACGTAACTGGGTTACAACTCAATCTATGAATATAAACAACAAATAATGTACCAGAGAGTGATATTTTTTGATATTCAGATAAATATCACTTATCTTATTTTGAAGAAATTTTAAAAACTAAATTTTGAAAAATAATGTTCCCTTGGTTATTGAGTTAATGATTCTTAGATATATAGAGACCTCATGAATGAATTTAACTAAGGGAGAGCTAGGAGTTGATCTAAATTGAGTTATTTTCAGTTTAGTATTGATATTTATATTTAGAGTTAGTGAACTCTCAATAACATAATTCTTTCTAATGATGTAGTGTTTAGATAACTTAAATATTTCATTATTACTTTGATTTAACTTTATAATTAAATTCATTCACGAGTATTGAAGGTGTTTTCACGTTTTAATTGTTTAAAAAACGCTCATGTATGAGTTGTAGTCCATTTAGAAATTGGTTTAATGGAATGAAATATATAAATTATGAGGAATTCATGTCCATGAAATGATGACACCATGATCATGGAATGATACGTTTACTAAAATATATTATGTAGAAAGGAATATAAACTGACCATTGTATAAGTCATGATATCATGATATTTTAGTGAAAGATTATAATATTTCACAAAATTGGTGTAGTGGTATTACTTTATATTGTGGTGAAATGTGAAAAAATCTATGGTGATGAAAACTAATTTTTATAGAAAAATTAAAGGAATATATTAGATAATGTCCATGGGGAGTTAAGGTAAAAAGGAATATGGATGATCCTATGGTGGAAAGAGAAAACCATGTAGACCATACCCATGGAGGAAACAGGCAAAAATCCAACCCTTTTTCATTGAAGTAAAATAAAAATACAGAATGGTTTGAACCAATTTATCATGGTGGATATTTAAAGATATATTTAAAGGGGTGAAAAATCTTAAGGAAATATGAATATATGAAACATATTTGGATGGATAATTCAGATATGGTTGATGTAAGATAAATCAATCCGTGGTTGATACCTTTTTCGCATGAATATTGCTTCCTATAAATAAATTATGTGTTCCTCTCATTAGATAATTAAGTAACAATAATAAATCATATCAAAAATTATATGAAATATTCCATTAACGTTAGGATAAATTTTAAAATAATATTAAAGGTTTTTATGTGATATATTCATGGTTTCACTTGACGTGGGGGGAAATAGATTGATAAAAATATTGGAACTCTTATTTATTTTACATGGAGTTTAGAATGATCTTAATTATCTATTCCTTATTATTTCTTTATAATAATATAGGAACATGGATACTGGGATTATAACTATTGGAGGACAATGATTATTCAGTCAATAAAAAGAATGTGTGAACCGTGTAAAACCCTTGTGTCATACTCATTAAATCTATACCTATCTCACATCATCACATTATATATTTGAGATCACATTAACTATCTAGTGATTGGAAATTTTTATTGAGAGTTGGTGTTCTGGAAACCATTGATTAACCCCTATAAGTGGTAGTGTTCTCACTCCTCAGATTAACATTTGGAATCAAAGCATGTTTAAGTGATTCTAGGTATTCTTATAGGTATGATTTTGTTATTTGTGGTTTAAATCTTATTTAACTAAGATATAATTGTAAATTATGAATTTTATTAATAGAAATGGAGTTACCTTATTTTATGGGAAGGTATTATATATATATATATAAGGACAAGATAATTTCATATCTTTTATCTATTGGATTGGAAGTTACTAATATCACCAAGAATGTTGTCCATCTTCATTAATTTGGTAAAAATATACCTTTATTTACAAGGATAATACTGAAGTTGATAGGAGATTAAAAAATATGTTACTTTTTTCCATCTAAGAGAAAGAGTTTAGAATAATAAAGGGCATGAAGGAAATAAATGGAATTTAGGTAAAAATATTTGATATTTATGAGGGAAATAATAATTTTAATGATTTATGATTAAAAAAATTAATTCACAAATTGAGGATGTTAAAATGATATAATATGAGTGGGTTGTTTAATTTCATTTTTGAGTGACAAATATTGTAGGCTCTATTTTATGTTATGGATAGGTTCTTATTGGTTTCATAGTTGTAAATAAGTCATTGTAGATTATCTCAGGTATGTTTGATTCAAATATTTCTATTGTTAGGGATAAATACATGGATGAGAAGATAATTGAAAATATTGATAATGTCTTGATATATTATGAGATTAGGAAACATCCAACATTAATATGGAAATCCTGATATAAAAACGAGACTACAATAAAAGAATATCATGGTTAAAAACATCTTGAACTCAAACAATATTATTGATAACTATGACATTATTGATTTTAAAATAAATTTTCATAATAATAATCATTACCCATTAGTGATGAGATTTTAGAAGCTCAAGTTCAAAGTTATATACAACATTGTTGAAGCTTATTTTGGAAAAGTTACATGATGGTTACGAAATGTCTAGAAATTGGGAGGGTCTTGAGAATGAAGGATATATTAAAAAAATTATTAGAACACATGTTGATATTGAAAGCATAAATGGATATTGTATCAAGGGTGTTCCAAGGTAGATATGTTTTATAAATTACCATAATACCAATTTTCATTCAAAAGTTGAACCAAAAAATATTTAAGGGCATTGGAACGTAAGGTTTGGATTTATATAATAGAGGAAGAGAAAAAATCTAAATAGAATAATAAAAATTTGGAGAAGGGTCATATCAAAAATAAAATAGTGTAATAGGGATGAAGTCTGTGTTTTAAAACAAATTCAGTGATAGTGGAAAATTTGCACAAAACAAATATCATTTTCTATTCCAAGGATTCTCTTAAATTATGGCTATAGATATCGATAAGACATGTTATCTTTTCCAATTCTTGAAATAATAACCATTCTTCTTGGAATATGTTCTTAAAGTTACTATAAAGTATTAGAAATAGATATAAAGCTAGCATTCCTAAATCTTTAACTTCATGAAGTGGACTAGTTGATTAATGAGATTTATGTGCTTAAGAAATTAAAACAAACATGGTATTAAAAAAAGGATTTTTTCTTAAAGGCCATGAATTTATAAAAAGGAAAGGTGGATAAAAATATATATGTTAAAGGATTTGACACAAAATCACCCTTCATGATTGTGTATTTTTTCCCTTATTTTTGACAGAAATAATGAGAATACTTATGTGTAATGTTCTATCAAAAAAACATAACAATTTAAATTTGAAAATTATTTTTTTCATGAAATTATTTTTAGGCTTTCAAATATAAAACAAAAAAATTATATCCTTTATTAACATAAAAATTGTGCTTATGAACTATTGATAAAGTTCATAATGGAAGAATCGAGAGAGGATTATACTCTTATATTACATCATACCATGTTTTAATTGGATAAAGCTTAGATTTATATTGAATAAATGGATTTTTTAGGATTATTTAAAGACTACTATATTTTTTTATGTCAATACAAAAATTTGTTTATTAAACATTTTATATGCTTCCAAAGAAATCCTAAGGAGTGGTATCTTATTACCAGAAAAAATATCTTTCAATAAAGAAATTAAGAGTTGATTAATTCTTCAGGTATGAAAAATATTACACTCTACATTTTTAAAGATATTCTGATGTGAATTTGGAAAATAAAACTGGAGATAAAAAGACAACTTCTAGAGGTGAATTTTTTATCCGAGTATGGTGTATTTAATAGTACTAATTGAAGAAAAATTAAATCAATTTAATCTCAATAGAAGATTATTATGTTGTGACCTTATAAGGCACACAAAAAAGATGTGTATCAAGTCGTGAATTAGAGACCTGAGTGTGGCTATTTCATACCAATTAATTATTAGGTGTAACAATCAAAGCATAATCAACTTGTCCATGAATTTGGTGCAACATTTGATGAAATTGTATACTGAAATTAAGTACCAATTTGTCACAAAAATGATAAATCATACAATGTTTTAATTGTAATATGATTCAAAAAGGGGAAATTTGTGTATATACTGACAAATTAACTTACGATGGATTTATTACATTACTAGATAGTGTTTTTGGGAGTTCATTATCTTCAAATATCCATATAATTTCATTTTTTGTTTCCCCCTTTTATTCCCTTAAATTAGTTGATAAAGGGGGAGAATTTTAAAGGATTTATTCTTGAAAATGGTTATAAAATCTATGGGGTTTTTCAAGTTATAATAAACGCGTGAAGAGAAGAGAAGAATAGTTTTCCTTATAATAAGAAAAATGTCGTGTTGGTAGCTGAATTTTTTTTGAAGAGATAATATTTGTTCAAATAGGTTTTCTAAAAATAGAAAGGACCTTGGAGATTATAAATCCGTAATGAAGTGAAGTGAAAATGAGGGGTGTGAGATGATATTAGTTGAGACATGGTAAATATATTATTGTTATTTACACCAAGAGTTGGAGAACTCTAACAAAAAATTCATTCTAATGGTGTGGTGTTTAAATAAATTTTACATGGGAAGGATTATTTGAATTTCATTATTTAGATAATTAATTCCTGATTATTGAATGTTGTTTTTTGTTTTTTTAGTTTAAAATATTTGCATGGATTATTTAATTTATATTTAGTTATTATTTAAAGGGAATGGAATAAATAAATTCTAAATAAGTTAAGAATTTTCCATTGAGACACCACTAATATAATGCAGTGAGTCAAATAAAATGACTTACATATAAATAAATAGAAAGTAACCATTATTGAATTTGTAATGTTATTAATATAACCCAATTTCCAGAATGGAACCATGAAAATCCATGAAAAGACCACATCAAATCCTCCCAATATTTAGAGGCTAGTGTAAACATTGGGGATTTAATATAACTTTGGTGGGAGGTTGTTTTCAACTTTAGAAAACAAGCTTAAAAAGGAAATTTGTGGTATTATGAAATATTGGAAGGACCTTTGGGGTCATCTAACAATAAAAAAAATCACCAATATCCACTACTGGGGTATAAGAATAATAATTCATGCGAGAAAAAAATTGGAAACAACTATTTGAGAAAATCCAAACATATAAAATTAAAAAAAATGTCACATAAAGTATATAAATAATGAGAAAAGAACTAAAACCCACTATTAATAAAAAGTATAATCTAAAAAATCTCTAAGGACCTAATGATAGATGCCCCGCATGGGGAATGTCCACAAAACCAACTATGGATAAGACGTTTATATCAGATTGATACATCCACTAATAATTCCAGGAGACTCTTCCCATGCTTCAAACCCTAGTGATAACTCAGAAAGCTATTTTCATGTGAATCATATCGTGAAATGGTAAAAAAAATTCAGCAGGTGAAACTGTATTTCCACTAAGGTGTCCATGTAGAGTGTGGACATATACATACATAATATGACAACAGTAATGTGCCTAGAATCTACAATGAATAACCTATCATATGTATGAATATGTATACTCATTTACATATTTATATGATAATTTAGTTTTAGAAGTAAAAAAATAATGAAAAATAATACAACAACCATGAAGTAGGCTATAGATTGTTATCAACTATAATTGATAACTCTCTATACCAAGAGGGTTTTTACCTGTTATACCTACTTTAGGATTAACCAAGATTCTATGATGATAATTCTGGGAATCCCCCATTGGGGGAAATTCCACTACTGATAAATAAATTACACATGTACACATAATTACCCACACATATGAGTATATTTGTATAAAAAGTGATGGAGCGTAGATACTCATCCTAGAGAATAACATCATTACCAAAAATTGGAGATATCCTATAGTCTTTCCTTAGGAATATGGTAATGGTTATAATGATCCAGGGTGTTGCAAGTGCATCCGACAGTTAGGATGTGAAAATATTTTAGTATACCCCATAGAAATCAATAAATCAATAGATTAAATATCCAATTGTCATTATATATAATGAATATACATATCACTACTTACATAAACCTCAACTATCGATGGTATAACCATGATCATGAAAAAATTTCAATCAAAGAAGCATCGTATTTGATAAAAAAGGATATTCATTCACTTTTATCGAAATCTAAATATCATGTCAATATGGTATGATTTTAGACTACACATAACCATGGCATGAGTAATTAAAAAAATCAATAAATAAATACTATAATTTAAAAACAAGTATAGAGGTTACAAGATAAACATGGTACAAGTGATAAAATCATATTCTCTTCATGTGTTTTCGGTAACACACGATATCAAATAAAAACATTAATATAAATTAAATATAGTGGTTTATTAACTCTTTACAAACATAGAACCAATCCTTTTAAATTGTCTATAAATGTTTACTAGTAGTTAAATATTTGATAATCGTGTTCACATTTGGCCCAAGTCTATGCTACCTTCGAGTGCCCCACAAAAAGGGGGAAACATGGATCACATGTTGTCTTAGAAAATTATTTCCAACTATTTAATATGTAGGTATTATTGGAATTTGAATTATTTTAATAAGAAAATACTTTAAGGATAAGTTTGTTGTTACATAAAAAGAGTTCCAAATTTATCCTTAGTGCATGAAATATAATTACATAGTTTAGTTAAACTTCAATTATTTTCATAATATAGTAATGTTTGAGTTTACATGGGTAATGATATAAATAAAACAACATACATGTATTAATATTTTGAGAAATTTAAAATGATATTCAACACTTTATAATAAATTTTTATTGTTAAAAAAACGTTTTTTATGTAAATTGTCATGACCCAACCCACCAACCCACCACCTGGACTGGAAATAAGCTGAGTATGAAACCCCAAGTATTTTTATAGTATCTTAGGGGATGGAGAATAGAATTGAGTAGGAATATCAGATTCATAGGAGGCCTTGTCCAAATGAACTAGTACAAAGTAATATATCCAAGTACCTCACAACCATGTAAGATAGATATAACTGTACCAACCCATGATGAAACTAATTTATATAACAACCTATATGAATAATTAAAGTGAAAAAATTAAATATATCCAATGTATGAAGGGGATCAATATACAAAAATAATGAAATAAATGGATTCACAACCTAATAACGGATACAGAGGTATAAGCTTGCACATAATCATCAATATTGACCACCAACCACGATAGATGTCACCGAGTATTACTAAGTCCCACCAACACCAGGAACACCAACTAATTAACTATCATATATAAAAGATATGAATTACACTACAAAACCCTTTACATAGGTGAGTATATAAATCCCCAGCATGATAGCCAAAAAAAAACAGAATTAGAAGAAATGTGTTGTCAACACTACCCACAAGATAAATATGGGAGTAACAACCCATAAAATAGATATAAATATAGAAGATACCAAGTTGAATAGGGAGAGGGATCTATTTACCCTCATAACCTTCTAAAGATGATGAGTCTATCTGTAGCTCAACATGAAAGTGTTTTATGGATTCCAATATCCTAATCTAACCTCACTAGATCATTAGAAGAGGACCCATGCCTCCAGGACATAGTGTCATGGCCGATGGGGTACCAACCCCAGAGTTGGGCCCATACGTTATCAGATCTCTGATGAGGAGGTAATTAATTCACATATTGGAGACCCACTTTCTAAGTGGGTATTAGGGGATATCGACCCTATATATACAATGGATCTGAGATTCCTATCCCCGAACATATACATGCCATCATGGGGGTACTGGCCCAGATGTCACTCTAGATATCACGCTTAAATATCAATTTTAATGAATCATTTTAAAATATTAAAACTACATGTGCCACATCACATTGTATCTAGGATGTAAAATAGGTTAAAAACACATACTAGGGAAAATTATACTTAAGAAGGACTAGTCATGAGCGAAAATTTGAGCTCAGAGAATGAGATATAGGTGATAGAACACTACAGGAAAGGTCAAAGACATGTTCACTATGGTAGAATTACATATATGCCCATGCCAAGCCTTGGTCATTTCATACTAATTCACCTATAATGACTGATTTAAAATTAAATTTTTATTATTTAGGAACTTTTAAGGAAAAAGTGAGAAACCATGAGTTTACCCACATAATGAAATAACACTCCCTAAATAATTTCCAAGAGATAGTGTTTACCTGAGTGTATGGTTATCCCATTAAAAAATATTAAAAATGAAATTCCAGCTTGTCCCAAGACTGGATGTACTTATATAGGCCGATCTTTGTATTATTGAATCCCCATACTAAAATTAGTCCCTTCTTGTTGATCCAGGCACACTGATCCTTATTGAGATTCACCCTTAATGACCTTCCCATCATTATGTTAGTTTCTTATTCAATATCATTAATTGATAGGACCTGTTCAAAAACATCTTCTTCCAGTATTATAAGAAATTCATAGGATTTATCAGGAACATCACTTGACATTCACTGTTATCAAGAAACCTTATAGGAAAGGTGGGGATCATTGTGAAACTAATTCCTCCAATGGCCCGAAGGCCTTCATTTTTTATTGATTTTTGATAACCCACCTTTCAAGGGGTGAGGTGGAACCCTTAAAAGGACTATAGGCGTATGTATTACATGGCCCATAGGACTTAGAGTAATTCATTGCCTGTAGGCTTTCAAACATTACATACAACCGAGTCTAAATACTTGAAACTGCTCCTCCCCAGCATCTTTATCATGAAATCAACTATCCACCTTCGCCTGGCTATTCGGCTAGGATTTCCCGTGCATGCACAGGCTTGTCCCGATGGCAGGTGCCATACCCTATCATTCTTGCAATCTGTTTAGCTTCTACGGTGGTGAAAGCTCCTTTCTCATCCTCCTTGTAGAGATTGTTCCTTATAGGTTGTCTGGTTTGCATCTGCACTTAAGGTGGCCCGAAGGCCTTGAGGTCATTGTGAAACTAATTATATTTAAACTTCTTCATTGATCATCTCTCCATTGGTATTAGAAAATATGAGTAATCATATCTCTCTTTATGGTTTCCCCTCTAGATCTTACTTCTCCCCTGGATTGGAATCCTTCCACTATAAACCTCATCCTCTATATCACTTGTAGAATATCTAGAACAATCCATGATATACTCATTCCCAAGAACATTCTTCCTATCTATAAAGGTCCTTATTGGATCATTCTCAAAATCATAAACAAGATCATCATTAAACAAATGTTCAAAGTGATTTTCTAGCTGAATAACTACCAACCCACTTCTAGGACTTGTCCTGATCAAGTATTGAACCCCCAAAACTTGGTTCAAATCCCTAAAACCTATAGGATTACCCTCTCTAGGATTATTTGAAACGTCTTCTTAGCCTATATAACTGTTACCAATCCATAATCCAACCACCTTGACATATGAAACACCCATAGAAGTATTGAGACCTCGCTTATCCACAATTTTAGGCTCTATTTAAGATTTATTCCAACTACAACCAAGCGGACCCTCAAATGATTGAGGGTCCAAACATCCAGCATCCCTTTCCACCTATGAACTCATTTACTACATAGAAACATTCATATAGAGTTAATGATCATCCAAGTACTTTATCGACTAGCTGAATATGTCTACCACTAGAGTATTACATTCCCATGTATCACTCTGAACTACCTCTTCCACAGTCTCCACACCCACATTCCCCGAACTAGAGAAACCATCCCCAATGCTAGACATAGTATCCTTGCCGCAACCTCCTATGTCCACACCCTTATTCTTATCCAGCGGTCTAGAAAAACTCCCATGAGTCACTGAATAATGACCCATTCTATTAAATGTGGGATAAAATTGAACCCACAATTCAAAAAAATTATTTTATCTACAATGATACTCTAAACCTACTATAATCCAAACATAATCAAATTTAATTATTGAGGAATCTACTTACACCCAAAATCTCAAATTTATAGGACAAAAAAATATTTAGTTTGGAAATATGAATACAAATAACATCTTAAGAGGTTCCCAAGACCCATAACAATCGAATGGTCTTGAAATGGTAAATGTATGTTAGGTAAACTAACCCAAATATCCACTGAAGGAGATTTGTGCTTCATATGAATGTCATAGGTCCATCTAAAGAGGTAGAATATGGACCCATTGTAATTGTAAGGAGAACAAGACTAATCTTTAATTAGGTCATCCTATGAAGTGAAGAGGATCATGATGTCCTCATTATCATGAAAACCCACTATTGTGTTATCATGTAATTCCTAGGATCTAAAAACAAACCTATCAAATGAGTCCACTGAAGGACTTATCAATAAGAATCGAGAAATCAATGTTATGTTGAAAGGGGATAGAGCATCATTAAATTGTGTGATCGAAATCCAAAGGTTAGGGAAGCCATCATAAATATCAATAAGCTTAGGGAATAAAGATATTTGAGGGGATTGGGTATGAAGATCTTGGTTGGAAAAAGAGGAATAAGAGGACTCTACTCCCTTGGAAGATGTTGAATGTCCCTCCACCATTAGAGGGGGGTGGACTGACATGTCAACCACTTCTATCATCGAATGATAGTAGATATAATAGTATTACTTGTACTAGAATTCCCCTATTTGCGATGGGCCTAGAATGTAGAAACCCATATACTTAGTGTTTTGATTGAGGGACAAAATTTGTGGGACCACCCAAGGCCCATACTTTTCAATCCATATAAATAGATCAACTTCCTAGAAAGATTCACATGGTTTTTGGGGATACCACATGGATATGTTATATTTAACTAGGATTAAAATCCTACATGTCTCAACACATGAACTACATATCATATTTTCTTCTATAATACATCGTGTTTAGTCCATAATTTTAAACCAGACCACCTTCTTTGTAAAATGTTTTTGATTTCATCGATTTGACCATCCATGTTACTTAAAATTTTTTATACGGCCTTCATATTAAAGGAAAAAAATTCATTCATCAATTTCCAACATCTGGTGGCCATAAATTTGGATTTTATTCAACCCATATGAAGACAATACCACCTTGCATCACTGTCCAGGGGTTCTACTCTCAATATTCCATCTATGACCCATTTTTATTCCTTTTTAGTAATATCAATCACCATTATATTTATCAATCATGCAACTCAATTTATATTTTACATTTTATCACATCTCAAACCGAATCAGCAGTTGAATTATTGGTCTTTAATAGGGAAATTATGAACACATGTAGAATGAGGGGAGAAATCCAAAAAAACGTGAGATCATCAATTGTTATTGTAAACCTGACGATCAATTAAAATTAAGGAAACCAAAAACAAAAGTGAAATACCAGCATAAACATATAATATAGTGTTCAATTATAAATGAAAAATTAATAGGTCCATGCATCATATAAATGGGGTAGAATAAAAAAGAAAAGTGTATAATCAATCCATACTTGAAATAATAATAACAAGTAAATAATAAATGACTAACAACACCTACATCATTTTTAGAACGATCAAGGATGAATAATGGTCTAACATCAATGATGATGAAAAAAATCCTTATATTGTTACTAGGGTAAATCCTATGATCTAGACTCAACAATGGTATTTGTTTCCATAGTAGATACTCTACTCAAGAGGAAGACCATTATTCCTGAAAAGGTTCATGCATGTGGTTTATATATTAAATGTTTTTCATGGATCAATATCATGCTCTCGTGACACCTATAGCACCCTGTTGACATTAAATAAAAACCTAGAAAAATATTATGAAATATCCAAAGGGTCTAAATACAGAATTTAAAGTCATTTCATTATCCCTACATTTAATGAGCTTCACCTTGAAAATCATAACTTACTTGAAACTGTGAGGGTCCTAGGTCCACGTTTGTCCCTCATACTCCCATGATCTATCATTGAGGTTCCCATTCTATCAATGAACTTATACCAATGTGAAGGCTCTCCCAGGAATAATCCCCTCCAATTGATCCTCAATTACCACTAGGTATTCCAAAAAGGTTGTTAGTCTTCAATGTAAAAATTCTGGTATTCAATAATGTGAACTAGATCATACACATATCTCCGCAAACATTACATATGAAGTATGTAATATAATGAGACTAGATGTATAGGTAAGGCTGACTAGTACTAAAGTTTTACAATCCTATACAAAATCTTGAAGTGTCTAATGTACCTTGGGGATAACTTGATACCCCATCCAAAACACTACAAACCATGTCATGGAGAGATTCCCAAGAATAGATGGTCTCTATGTTTGGAATCCAAGGGCATATTATGTGGTTCTATATAAAATGTCTATAAAATCTAAGTATTGTTAATTCACTCATGAATTACCTTTGCTTTCTCAGTCATCTCTCAATCAAACATTATTTTCATTAGTAGTGACCTGCCTATCTCCACCCAACATAAGGGTGAACTATAGGATATCCTATATAGATCCTTAAGTGGAACCATACTGATAGTGGAGTGGTAGATGTTATTGTAGGACAACTCTACCAAATTAAAGTAATCTTACATGATCTTATTTAATTCTAACACACATGCACTTAGGATATACTCTAGATCCTGAATGGTTTTTTTCCTAGCTATTTATCTATGGGTGGAAAAGATTTCTAGTAGTTGAACACTATTCTAATTCGTAACTGAGTCCCAAATTAATCCTATAAAATTTTCCCCAACCAAGTCATAAAACAAGAATCATGATAAAATACAATCATTTAGTATAAAAAATATGTTATTCAGTCTCTCATATATATAAAAAATCCCAAATATATATTGAATGTTTCTCATCGATGAAAAGGAAGTGATCCAACTTAGTAATTCGATAAAAATTTCACCTAGATAATGTCATATCATCTCCCTATCCATGTAAAAACTATGAACAAATATATGTATATTCCACCCCAAATCCTCTATGGTATCTTAATAGGTTGAATAAAACATTATAGAACCTAATAATATTATTTTACCTATTGGTAGTTGAGTTATTTTGGAACCAACTCAACAATACTCTACCTAATTCCCTCCAACCAATACCATCACTGATGGTCTTAGTGTATCATTTACACTCCATGATATACCCAAAAGGGGGAGGTATGAAGCTATATAATCACCTATTCATACAATGAGAATAGAACTACTATCTATCAAGGGAATATGATGACATTATCTCAACCTATATAAAAGATATATTGTGAATGTCTTGAGGATATATGGTTATACATAACTTTTCAATCAATGACTCAAAACCAATCCTCTCTCACATGTTAAAGATGAACTCGAGTAATTATCCTAGAATGGAGGAATTTTACCCATCTCCCATTCACTAAGGTTAGCTTTAATTATTATAAATACCTCGACACCTCTTCTTCCACATGAAAACTATATTTACCAAAAATGTAATCTACCACCACATTACCATTTCTTAGAGTATAGATTATCTAGAATTCATTTTCCTATAAGAACCCAAACCAATGCCTCTATCTCATGTGGATGTATCTCTATGAAAGGATATACCTAAGACACTAGTGATCTATATAGACCAAAAACTACTTTCCCAAAATATAATTCCTCCAAATCATCATGGAAAATACCACCAATTACAAATCCAAGTCCTGGGTCTTGTAGTTATGCCTATAGGTTTGAAAATTCATAGACCTATAAGAAATTATCATATTACTAAACATGAAAAAGACCTAAATACTAGCTCTATATGTATCAAAGAACACCACATACTAAACATTTTATATGAAAGTCTCAAAATACAAGCGCCGATCAATCTCTACTTCAACTCCATGCAAGAATTTTGACACTACTCAGTCAAAGCGAATAGATTCCATTTTCATTTATAATTATTAAAAGTAGTGAAAATCTAGAATGTTATAACATAAACATCCAATGGTACCCAAAAAAAACAATAAAACTATAATCTTTAGATACCCTCTAGGGTGTGTCTCATGATAGCATTACCTCTATCTATTCTGGCTCCAAAACTACACCATGTATTGAGATGAAATTCCCTAGAAAGTGAACTTATCTAAACCATAAGTTACCCATCGAGAGATTAATATATAACTAGTTTTTCCAGAGTAAGTCTATGAACATCCTAAAATGATATGTGTTCTCTCCTTATATGAATTGTATGGTTGAATTTCATTGATAAAGACAACCATTAACCTATCCATGAAAGGCAAAAATATCTTGTTCAAATTTCTTATGAATAAAATAGGGAAATTACTCACACTAAAGGGAATAATCAGGAACTCTTATTGCACCAAATCACATTAAAATTACATATTTGAAATGTTCACCTTGTGAACTTACAACTAGTGGTAGCTATAGCGACCCATAGTTTTCGTACATAACAATTATATATTTTTATCTGAATATTTAATAAATAACATTATGATCCATTCCAGAACCTTAAAGGTCTAGTGTATTTGGAGACTAGATACACAACCATATTATTTAAGTATTTTCTTCATCATCTGTCATAAATTTCTACTCTCTTTGTACACTTCCTGACATACCATACTCAAATTCATTATTCATAACACGGGGAAATGAAACATAGGAAATGGTGAGATCATCATCTTAGTATGGGTAATCATGGGAGATATACATAAATTATCATATGAAAGAATAAGAAATGTATAAGCATAAGAGATAATGAATATAACTAAAAACTATTATACCCAATATATCATGGATCATAAAGATATTTCATGGAATATAACTTTATTATTAAAAAAAATCATAAGCGTGAGGAATCATCATAAATTAATCATGAACTATATGTTCTATACAAATTCATAGAAACATGTAATAAGAGTGTGGAACAATCATAGATATAGAAACCATTTAAATTCTAATGGTTATCTACCAAGACTATAAAATCATATTGGATCATGCATTAACACCTCTTTTTAGTTTCACAATAGACTAGGAATCATCCCATGTTTTTCATAGTGGATCAGAAATCCCAAGTTTTTTCCCATAGTGGATCAAGAACAAGTAATTGTTTCTAATAATCATCTCATGAGATATAAAAAATTATCCAATTCATTGGAGGGGTATATAATTCTTGTCCCACCCATCGTATAATAAAAACCATACATATGTGTTCCAGAATATCATAAACCATTTATCATATCATCATAACAAACTGCGTGTAAAGGAAATGGGTTTTATAATAAATTCATCATTTTATCATGACATAACCCATTGGAAATAAAAGAGTTTTATAAAAATTACATCATCATATTTATAATCCATCTAGAGAAAGAAAAAGAACAGTATCATCAGATCATATCCTCAGTAAAGAAAAATTAACATCAAAGTATGTCATCATAGATGAAAATTCTTTTAAAATACAATAAGAAAATATCTTGAGGAAAATGACATTTTAATTTTGAAGTCATTTATTTAGAATGTATAAATTTAAAATATTTTATGGGAATCATTTTATTTTAGATTAACTATGGAATCATGTAGTGTTATATTCAAAGCTTCGAGTTATCAAGACATTGGGAAATTTTGATCATGTGATGTATATTAAAATAAATATTTCTTTCACAATTTTGGTAAACAGTACAAAGTACTACATTTAGAAAATTATAAAAAGATTCATTTGAGATATTTTTATAAAAAACTAAATATGGGTAAAAATTAAATTTAAAAATGAATTTATAATAGTAAAAATAATTCATGAATATATTTTAAAGAAAACACATACACAGAATAAAAAAATTCCAGACCGATTAATAAAACATTGTCAGTTTTCCTTAAAAATATTATTTTAGAATATTTAGTACTTAAATTGTATAAAATGAAGGGACGGAATGTATTCCACAACATTTAATATTTGATAAAGAAAATTAAATGGATTTATTAGACAAGGATCATATTATTTCAACAATGTAAAATCAAGCATAAACAATTCTTAATAAAATAGGATTGAGATGTAAATCCCTTACATTAAGTATCATCATCCTTTATACACATTCGAACCAATGATATAATGAATATAGATTTATTATAAATTTATTCAAAAAACTTAAACATATATGTAACACGATATATGATTTACATATAACATGTTGTCATCAATTTATTACCAATTATTTGTTAAAATCACTATTCTAAGAGAAAATTTCTTTGTTTTTCCTGTATGTTTTGTTTTACAAAATCTTAATAAATTCCCCTTAATCATGGATTCATAATTTTAAAATTGTTAATAATAATGAAACATACATTACATACATTTTTATTACTTCAGAATTGAAGCATACTTATTACAACATATAACAAAACCATGAATGGACCGTATTGGTAGAGTGTCTTTAGAAACTGGGAAACATAAACAACTGGTTCATAAAGCATCTACATTATCTCCCATTTATTTCTTCATATCTAGAGTTCATTTTTGCATATCTTACTTAATACCCTTCTTCCTGACCTGGGAAAAGAAAAAATACAAAAGGGTGAGCTCAAATGCTTAGTAAGGGTAAACGAAGGAAATATTAATCGTATCATATTCATAAGAACATAACATTTTGAAAATATTAACCTGCAAAAGAAATAATAATATCATAACAATGGATAAATCATAGTATTGAAATTTAATCCCAATAATAATAACATAAAACATGAAACTTTGTGGCATACACACATAATCATAGAAAATAATTTCTTATTATTCAAGACTCATTTCCAAGACTATTATAGTGGACAAAGTCTGTTTCTGAACCGAGTTCACTCCTCATTCCAGTCCTGTATCACTAAACCAGATTAACATTCCCTTCCAGCCATGTATATCTCAGGAGATAAAAATCATTAACAAATGCATTGGAGGGAGATATAGGTCCCACCCATATCATAATGAAACCATTATTATGTGTGCCACAAAATCATAAATCATATATCATAGAATAACCCATGAAATAAGAATTAGATTTTTAATCATCATGCCATCATAACATAAACCATATAAGATAAAAAAATAATTCCATAATAACATAATCAAATCAATGTAAAAAAAGGGATAGAAACAGAACCCTATATTATATTATATGGAGAATAATTTTGATTAAACACTTGAACTCCATTCTTGAGGAAAATATCCTTTCTACTTCAAAAACATTTTTCCTTTCTTAACATGTCATATAATTTTAAAATAGAAGAATTTAATAAAAAATAAAATTGAAAACTTTTAAAGTAATATTCATATAAATAATTTTCTTTGAAATCATAAAAATCTATTCATATCGTATATGTTAAAAAAACATTCTTCTCGTAATTTGGATGAAAAAGTAAAAATGTATCTCGTACTGAAAATGACCAAATATTCCTTTCATAACATTTACTAAAAATTCCCCAATTGGTAAAATTGAATTTAAACAGTTGTAGGAGGTTATAAATAATATTACATATTGTGGAAACATGTATGTGGATGACAAATATTCCCCAATAAATTCTGAAGTATAAACAATATCAGATAAAAATGAGATTGCGATATTTTCCCTTACCATAGGTCCGATATGATTTGTACATGTCTGAAAATACGGTATAATAATTTAAATAATGTCATTGAATTATTACAAAATCATAAACATTGTTATGATATCATAAATGGTCATATTCTTATCTTCTTATTAGTAATATTTCATTGCTACTTGTTATTCGGGTGTTCATTGCTTTATGTTATTATGCATGTTTTGTAGAATAAATTCTTATTCCTCTTTCTAGGTTATAGATAAATCATTTACAGAATGGTAGTATTATAATATTTATCAGATTCATTCATTCAATTCGTTTATATAATCATGGTTTAATGAAGATCATGTAGAACGAATCACATCTTATAGTGGAGACGATAAGTCGTACGTACGCACGAGCGATGATATCATTCCCATAATTATTGACTGGTCTGGGAGTCGATGATAGAATATATCAGAATTAGTATCATGTTATAATAATTATATATATTTATTCTTTACACCATTATACTCATCCAAGTAAGGTGGTGGTGGAAAACAGATTACACCACGGCGTGGAGACGGTATTCCGTACGTACACACGCGTGGTGATTTCATTTTTCATAGGATGGATAGAAGGTGAAATAGGATTGTTTAATATTTATAATAACATATCGGTATATTATTGATATTTATATTATTACTTTATAATGAATCCAATAAATAAAAGGAAGTGGAAGAAGAAAGAAACTTGAAAGAATCGGTAGTAGAGATAACCTCTTCCTCGACGTGCCTCTTTTAAACTTCCTCTTAGGGAACTAGAGTTAGACTTTTGAGAAGACAAGAACCTCTAAAATATAACTAGATATGTTGAGAAGAGAAATGGGTAGGGGTTTTTGGATCATGATGGCTCAAAATTGTGTGAATATGAGAGGTAGGTGGTGCCCTTTTATAAGAGGGGTGAGGGGCACCTTAGAAAAAACTTAAAATATTATTTTATAATAAATAATATTCGGTTGATAATGGGTTCAAAGTGACTTATACCAAGGCTAGGGTGGGTATGGGTCGGAATAATCTCAACCAATAGGTTTTAGACAAGTTTAGGTTACCATTTTAACCTTATCATTTAGATTTAACTCTAAGTTAAATAATTTAACTTTTACCGTGTCTTCTTGTATTCTTACACTATATGGTTAATAATCTTACTATAAACTGCCAATAGAACCCCAATTGGTTCATTAATGTCATATATATTATTATATAAGTCTTTTTTATGATCCTCAGATTTTTAGGAATATAATATCAATTAATAATTTAATATTTGTTTTAAAAACTCTTTTATGTCAATTTTGACACTATTTGATATTTTGTTTTTGCTAAATTTATTACAGCATTATTACTTCAAACAAAATTCATCTAACCAACCCTAATATGATATATTAACCTAGAAAATTAGTGTAATTTATAAAAAGTCTAAAATAATATTTATTTGGGTATTTATAATATCAATTATGTTAATATTTTATTAATAAGGTAATTACAGCATCATCATTGTGTCATAAATAAATTAAATTATTTATTGTCTAAAAATTATAAATAAAATACCATAATTTAGGGAATAGTTTTTTATTTATAATTAATATTTATAGTTTAATTCATCTTATCTATAACCCTATATTAAAAATATTTTACTTATTAAACATTGATTTTAATTCTTTTAATTATTCTTTGAATTAAATAATAATAATTGTCCTAATCTAATCCAAGTGGGCCTAAATGGTCATATTTTATTCTTAAGGTTATTTTTGGTTGAATTACACTTATCCAATATAATTAGGACATGTGTTATAGTAATAATAATATCATTTTACCCTTAATTACCCTATTTACTTTTAACCGTGGTAAATAAAAGTAAAAAGTTACTATTCACCAAAAAATTATTTTTATCTTATTGAACCAAATTTTAGTTACTGGTATCAACTACGTCTCTTGGATTTTCGAAATTACACTCATAGAAGCAGTAAAATTATGTTTTATGTAAATTTGAAAATTCTCCTAGGAGGTGGGTAAAAGACGGTCAAAAGTTCAATAAAACATTTATATATCTAAAATTATTATAAAATGAATCCAATGAATTACATTGAAGTTATATACGAATTATGTATCTATCTTGACCTAAAATAAATTTAAATAAAAGAAATTATTATTTAAATAAAAATTCGGTTTTAACCAATAACTCAGTGTTTATCACTATTCATAAAAAATTGAATGTTTTCAGAAAAATACAAAAAAATCACCCTAGTATAATTTCAATATTCCGAATCTAAAAATGAAGTCCATTTTGAAAGATAAAATTTATAAAATTTAAAAAAGTGGTTATTACTATTCATAATTGCTAGTTTAAATAATATTTTAATAACATATCGTTGTTTAGTGAAACTTGTTATTGCGTAAAACACAAGCTATCGAAGAAGGTTTCTCTTGCGTGTAACGCAAGCCAAGAAAGTGTTGTTTGTAGTGAAATATTCCATTGGTGTTGCATATAACATAATACATAAGAAAATATTTCTCATAAAATCTCAAAGTGTTACATTTTTATCCCTTAAAAAGAATTTCGCCCTCGAAATTCATCACTTCAAAACAAATAGATGAGGATACCTCTCCCTCACTATATCCTCAAGTTCCAATATATATTCTTCTAATTGGTGGTTCCTCCATAAAAATTTAACCAAGTGAGTGGTCTTGTTTTGTAGAACATTTTCACTACGATCCAGAATCTCTATTGGTTGTTCTTCATAAGTAAGATCTTGCTCTATCGGTTCAACTTCTAAGCTCAGTACATGTGAAGGATCAGGGATGTACTTTCTCAGGAGAGATACATGGAACACATCCTAAACTTGAATAGATTCTATGGAAGTATCAATCGGTAAGCTTCCTTCCCAACACGATCCAATATTTCGAAAGGACCAATATACCTAGGGCTCAGCTTTCCATTCTTTCCAAATCTCATTAATCTCTTCGAAGGAGATATTCACAAGAACACTTTATCACCCACTTAAAACACTAGGTCTTTTCTTCAGTTGTCATAATATCTTTTTTGTTGACTCTGATATGCTCTTATGTTTTGTTGAATAGATCTTACCTTTTCTGCCATCTCATCAACAAGATTTGGTCCTAATAGCTTTCTATCCCCAACTTCATCCTAGAAAGGTGGAGTTCTGCATTTCTTTCCATAGAGAGCTTAATAATAAGCCATATGAATACTAGAGTGAATTCTATTATTATAAAAAAAAATCTACCAAAGGTAGGTGTTGATCCCAACCACCTTTTAAGTCCATAGATCAAGATCTCAACATGTCTTCTAGAGTTTGAATTATCCTATCAGACTGACTTTCTGTCTGAGGATGATAAGAGGTGATGAAACTCAACTCTATATCTAGAGTATACTGAAGACTTCTCCAGAACACCAAGGTAAACCTTGGATCCCAATCAGATATAACAGAAAGTGGTACTCCATGAAATCTTACCCCTTCCTTCACATATATCCTGACAAGCTGATCAAGAGATAATTCTTCTCTAATAGTAATGAAGTGTGCCGAATTTTAAGACGATCAACTATAACCCAGATATCATTATTGCCTTTGAATGTTTTAGGAATTCTAGTGACAATGTCCATAGTGATGTTTTCCCATTTACATTCTGATATGGGTAATGGTTGTAACATCCCCTTAGAATTCTGTCTCTCAGCTTTAACTTGCTGACAAACCAAGAATCGAGAGACATATTCAGCAACATCTCTTTTCATTCCATACCACCAGAAGTACTCTTTCAGGTCCCTATACATCTTCATGCTTTCATAGTGAATAGAGAATGAAGAACTGTGAGAATCATCCAAAATTTCATTCTTTAATTCTGGGATGGGAGGAACAAAAACCCGATTCCTGAACCTTATTATTTCGTAACAATCAATGTGGAATTCAGGAACATTTCTCACCTTCGTTTGTAACTCTAAATCTTCTTTCTACGCCTCTCTAATCCTTACATGTATAGATGGTTGAACATTCATTTGAGATAGATAATATTTTTCCCCATTCATTATAATTCCAAGATCCTTCCACTGTAAAACCATAAAAATTGGATCTTTTGTGATCCTCATCATGGATAAGCTAGCATGTCCTTGTCAACTTAATGCATCTGCCACCTTATTTTCTTTCCCAGGGTGGTAATGAATTGAGTAGTGGTAATCCTTAATCAGCTCCAACCATCTTCTTTGGTGCATATTCAGCTCATTTTTGTGTGAAAATATACTTTAAAATTTTATGATCAGTATAAATATCACATCATTCAACCTAATGATAATGCCTCCAAATATTTAATGAAAAGATTATAGAAACTAACTCCGAATCAATAGTTGGGTAATTTTTCTCATGGATTTTCAACTGTCATGAGGTGTAAGCTATCACCATATCGGTTTTCATGAGAACACACTCCAATCACTTCATTGATGCATCACTGTAGATCACAAACCTTTCTCCACTACAAGGCATTGTGATCACAGGTGCACTGGATAACCTTCTTTTTAACTCCTTGAAATTCTCTTCACACTCCTCCGTCCAAAAAAACGTAACTCTTTTTCGAGTCAACCTGATGAGTGAATTAGATAATCATGAATTTTTTTCACAAAACATCAATAATATCTAGCCAAACCAAGAAAACTTTGGATCTCAATTACTGTTGTTGGTCTCGACCATCTTTTAATAACCACTATTTTTTATGGATCTACATATATCCCCTCTATTGATATTATGTAAACCAAAAAATGAAACTTTTTGAAGAAAAAATTCACACTTGTTAAATTTGGCATAATGCTTCTCATTTTTTAGGGTCTTTAATAAAATTCTCAAGTGATCTTCATATTCTTAATTTCTTATTTAATAGTCAATAATTTCATCTATAAACACTACAAAAAACTGATCAATATAGTCTTTAAAGAATCTATTAATTATATCCGTAAAGATAGCAGGGGCATTAGTAAGACAAAATGGAATCACTATAAATTCATAGTGCACATACCTTGTACACAAAGCCATCTTCGGTATATCCTCCCTTCTGATCCTTAATTGATGATACCCTGAACAAGGTTCAATTTTGGAAAAGTATTGAGCTCCACGTAGTTTGTCAAATAATTCATAAATGCGTGGGAGACGATATTTGTTCTTGAAAGTGATCTTGTTATGTTTTCGATAATCAATGCAGAGTCTCATTGATCTGTCTTTCTTATTAACAAACAGAACAGGTTCTTCCCAAGGTGATGCACTAGGGAATATAAATCCCTTATCAATATTCTCTTGGAGTTGCTTCTTCAATTCCAATAACTCAATTGGGTCAATTTTATAAGGTGTCTTTGAAATGGGTATGGCACCCGATATTAGTTCTATTGAAAACTCAACTACATGATGTGGTGGAAGACCTGGAAATTCCCTGGAAAGACATCATCAAATTCCTGTAAAATGGGTGTATCCTTAATCGTGAGTTTCTCTCCAACCATTTGAGATAAATAACCTTCATTTATAGGAATCAAGACCCATAAGATGGAAGAAATTTCCAGTGGAAGGTTATATTCATCCTTAAATCAATAAATGATCATTGATTGATTTGGAATATGAAATGTGACTTACCTTCTTTGGCAATTGATATGATCTCCATATAAAGAAAGACAATACATGATAAGAATCACATCATATTCCACTACAGAAAGGATCACAGTATTTTTAGGAAGCACTTTACAAAAAATGTCAATTGGAGAAGAATTGTAAACTTTTGATGTGACTATTGTGCCATTAGGGGTTGTCACATCTAACATAGCATATACTTTTTGAGGTAATACGGCGACAACCTTAGAAAATTCTTCAAAAATAAAAGAGTGGGTGGATCCAGAATCAAATAAAACATTTTCTGCTTTAGAGTGGATGGTATGTGTACCTTTCACCACTTCATTATCCTACTCCACATCACCGATAGAAATTGCATGTGACTTTCCTATGTCTTCTCCCTTAAGAGTTTGTTGACGTCGATCATCATCAACAACCCTTAGATTAGGGAATTAATTAGAATAATGCCCTATTTCCTTACACTTGTAACATTAAAGAGTGGGAGGTGCATTCTCTATAGCCTTTTCTTTATTTGCATCACTAGACATCTTTTTTCCATCATCGCGACATTCAAATGCATGATGACCTTCTTTTCCACATTTGAAACATTTACTTGTCCCTTTAATACAATTCCCTCCATGTTTCTTTCTGCACTTAGAGCATAAGGGAAAACTCATCTTCTTTTTAGTGTGGTCTTTAGATTTCCCTTTGAATTCCATTTTCATCTTCTCATCAATCCCATATGACTGGTGGGTTACTCCAATCTCCATATCAACCTTGAGAGCACATCGAACAATTTCCTCATATCTATTAAAGTCCCTTATGGATACTGCCCTTCAAAGACTTGGTTTTAAGGCACTAATGAATAGATCTATCTTACTCTCAGGTTGGATAATAATTCCGAAAGCATACCTTGCAAGTGTTGTAAAATTTTCTTCACATGTACCAATAGATTCACCATCATTTTTTTTAGTTCAAGAAACTCCTTGTCCATCTTTTTTCAAAGAATAATAGGGATGTACTTATTGAAAAATATTTTCTTGAACTTGTTCCATTACGTGGACTCAATTTCGTCTCTTTGCCTCGTATTATTGATAAGTTTCCGCAATTGATCAGCTTCACCTTCCAAACAATATAATGTTAAGATGAATTTATCATGTTCAGAACATTGAAGAACTGAAAATATCATTTCAGTGGTACTAATCCATTGTTCAGCCACTAATGGATTAGTAGGCCCGCTGACTGAGGGTGGACACTACCTTATGGAGGATTCAATAGAATGTTTCTCCTTCCTTTACTCATTTGGAAGTCCTACATGATTCATAGCCTGAGAAAGTTGTGTGAGCATGGATACATGATTTTTCATTCTAGATGTAAAGACCCGTAAATGTGAAGGAAATTTTTTTCTTAAATTCTTTGGGATTTTGCGAGTACACAGTTTCTGACGGAATCAGATTCTGAGGCCCTGTGTGCCCGGAATCAATTTCGGAAGTTTAGCTTAGGTACGTTCCGTGAACGGATGACTGGGTTTTTCTATCTTTTGAACCGATGCTCGGAATTGAAATCTGAGGGCACCGATGAAACCACAACTCCAGAAATTGTATAAGATGACCTTTCTCGAAGGTGTGTTTTCTCGGGAGAAGTTGTTAAAAATTGAGGATTAAATTTGATGTAAATAAAATTGTGGTACAATTTTATTTTCTTTATCTAAGTGGTTATATCTTAAGTGTGGGAGTTGGGGTCGGAACCACTAGTTCTTAACTACTCTTGTTAGGATATTTGTGAGGTGGGGGCCACATGAGCCCCACCCCTTAAAATTCCTTTAACTTCTATAACCACCTATTTTGGTAACTATTCTTAACATGTTAAACTCCCCCATTAAGTGGGTGACTCTCCCTCTCCCCACTCTCTTAATTTTTTTAATGCTAGCCAACTCCCACTTAATTAATAATTTGAGAAGTGTTTGTTTTTCAACATTTGAAATTCTTGGCTTTAGTAAATAAAATAAGGAAGGGCCATATTTTATTTTTGTTTGGCATTTGTGGTGTTAAGAGAAAGGAGAAGAAAGTTTCTTTATCAAAAAACATCAATCCTCCCGTGAAGAATGACTCAACGACCCCGGCTTCTCCATCCCCTTCCTCCTCCATGACAAGGGAGGAGGCACCGTCATGGGAGTTCTCCAATGATGTTTCCTCGAGTGGACATTGTCGACGATGGAAACGACGCCATATTTTGCGGTGCTTGACAACCACGAATTACTTTGCGAGGTAGGGGTTAAATTCAATATTGGTGAATTAAGATTGTGCATTGTTTTATCATGGATGTATCTAGTTTAATTTATCCGATTATTACTGACATAATGGGAGGATATCAGACTGCACAAACACGGCCGATTCTCCTCCCCCTTTCCTTGTTTTTCAACAATGGTGTTTGCGGCGCGGTGCCGTTGAACAACGCGGAAAGGAAGAAGACCGCGGCTGGAGCGGGTCGTGACAGCGATAGGCGGTGCTGTCGCGCCGCGCCGGGGAAACCAAGGGAGGCCACGGCTGGATCAGGCCACAAAAGAGAGGTGTGGCACCGTCGCACGGTGCCGGTGAGGAAGAGCCATGGCCTTAGGCCGCGTCGGTCTAGTAGGGGCGGCCTGACAGCCGGCCGCCGACGCTCTGGGAGGCGGGACCCCGATGGGTCCGGCGGCAGCTCAACTGGCTGACCTTAATGGACGACCGTTTTACAGGAAGACTGACGGATTGAAAACCCTGGCCAGTGTATAGGGCAGACCCCACAAGTCCGCCATTTCGGGACAAGGGGGCGACACCCCCCCTTCGCACCCCGCTCGGCCGCGAGCCGGGCCGCGGCTGGGCTCCGAGCCGGACCGCAGGCCGTGCCCAGCTGGGCCAGGCTACGCCAGCCAGACTGGGCAGTGCCCAAATGGGCTGGACCCAGTCCCGTGTTGGGTTGAACCGGTTCAAGCCGAACCAGGGGGTATCGGGCCGGGTCAGACAGGGCCCGAACCCCGTATTTTCGGAGCAGGTTTATTCTAATGCCCATATCATGGGCTAAAGACCTACGATCGATGCACCGTCAGTTGCGTAGGGATCCCTTGATCGAGATGGTCATTTCGGTATATTACACTCAAGGTTTTGGGGAACTTTGGGTACGAATGAGTAGGTTTGAGCACGAAACCAACCAGGCCCTCAGAGCAGAAACACTTACAACATGAGCTCCATACGTCCAATTGACGTTCCGTCGACTATGTTGGATTCCTCTTGGTGAGATGGATATTTTGCAATAATCTAAGTGAGTTTTGGATGATTTCGTATATCGTCTAGGTTAGAAAAAGAATATTTCTAATCGGCCCCCTAAAATGAAAAGCCAATATCTCTTAGACCGGGTGTCCGATTGACGCGCCGTCTATCACATTGAGTTCCTGTTGACAAGATGGAATGTTGTGATACATTAAATCTAAAATTAATGACAGTTGATTTATCAACCCCTTGGCTCGTGGAGCATACCCTCCTGGAATCGAGCGTGCTGTGTGCGGGAACCCTAGAGTTGGCTGCGACTGCGATGATGATGGTGACTGTACTTGGATCCTATGTGGGTTCGGCAGCGAGGAAGAGTGTACTTGGATCCTACATGGGTTCGGCAGTGAGGACAACTATACTTGGATCCTCCGTGGGTTTGATAGCGATGCCGACTGTACTTGGATCCTCCATGGGTTCGACAACAATGACGACTGTACTTGGATCCTACATAGGTTTGGCAGTGATGACTTTTATACTTGGATCCTACGTGGGTTCGGTAGAGGAGATGATTCAGAGGCTACATCTAATCATCTCAACCCCTCTTCGTAAGTAGTATACCTGTGTGAGATGAGTCTTGACTTCAATCATTATCATCGATATGATTGACTTTCTTTCCTATGTGGATTGGGTTGTGATTTCATGTGTGGACTGGGTTGTACTTGGGCTCATGAGTTGGAGCCGAACTAGAATTGTTAACATAGGTATACGTGTGGGAATATACCTAAGTAGAGTTGGTTGATACTTTGTGTTTGTATCTTTCCTTGTGGTTTATCATTTGTGGATTCTGGGATACCTTTGGGGGTCTCGGGGTCCCTACTGAGTATCGTATACTCACCCCTGCATGGGCTATGCCCGCACTACGTTGTGTTGGTTGCACACGACGGATAGCACTGATCGTGGTTGAGGCGTGTAGAGCGGGACGGTACCCAGAGGTGGACTATCAGGCGGGACGTACACGGAGTGGACGACCGGACCCGAGGAGCCGAGGAGACCCTCTGTACCCACCCTTTAGGTGGGATAGCCAGAGGACAACTTGGTGGTTTCAAATTTACTTTACTACTGCTGTACTTTCTTTTTAGTTGTACTGTACTTTTAGTTGGGTTTGTATTCTGGCCAATTTACTTTTCATCATTACTTTTGTACTTAGTTTACTTTGTTTTTACTTCATCATGCATAATCTGTTGTGTTGTTTACTTGTATAAAGGAAATTACTTCCCTTTTTATCGTGATTTATGCCTTTGGTGCTAGTCGACAGCCCTTGGCCTATGGAAGGAGGGATTCGGGTAGTCACGGCACAAGCACCGAGGATGAGTCGTGAAAAATTGGTATCATAGGAGTTGGTTCTACCATCAAACTCAGGACTTTGATAATTTCTTCTACGTGAATCGATAGTGTTAAGTGTATTGAGTGTGGTTATTAGTCCAGGGAGTCCAGTGTTGGTGCGGTAGCCGAAATATCCATACACCAGGACCCTGACTTATGATTTCCGACTCAATGCACGAAAACATTGATTGTATGTGTGTTTCAAATGTTTTAATTGTGATTAATTTGTGCCTTCTCACCAGGTATACTATATTGACCGTGGCACACCTGTTTCTTTTCAAGATGGCCCCACGACGGCAACCAGCTAGGGTTCTGAGCTTTGTGTGAGACGGCAGCCCACCGAGTGATGAGGCCTCAGTGCATGGCCCCATTACAGCGGAGGCACTGGCGGTACCTTTACACACCGAGCCACTTATGAAACCAGCCCCAACAGTTGAGATAGCACATCCTCTGAGTGCACTACAAGAGTTTTAGTGTCAGAGGCTGCCCAGGTTCCGTGGGGAGACGGACCCTCAGGCTGCCGAGGACTGGCTGGAGGCTGTTGTTTGATTCTTCATATTAGTAGGGACACCAGCTGACCTCATAGTGATCATTTCGGCGAGTCTCCTACACACAACATCAGGTAGATGGTGGAGCCTGATGCTCCAGATGCACGATGAGGCATATCTTCTTTGGACGGACTTCGAGAGCCTCTTCCGCTTGGAGTTCGTTCCAGCCACCCTCCTTGCGGTGCACATCCTTGAGATACTACAGCTCCGGCAGGGCAGTATGACAGTAGCCCAGTACTCGGCGAGATTTACCGACCTCTCGCGCTACTCCATTGACATGGTACGAGACCCATTCTTCCGGGCCTAGTCCTTTGAGCAGGGACTGAGGAATGAGATCAGGGTTTTGATGATCTCCCTCAGTATTCTGACACAGGAAGAAGTACTGGAGCGAGCCCTTATTATGGAGAGCTTTCTTTCTAAGCCTACACCAGCAGCGAGACCTACCACAGGGAGGCACATAGAGGAGTCTTCTACAGCCAGTAGTAGACATATGTCATAGAGGTCCAAGCAGACCAGGGCATCAGGTGGATGACCTCAGGATACTGGTTTGGAGGTACGGGGCACACGCAGCAGAGCCAGTCATTCGGGAGGCGGGCAGTGCTATGCCTGCGGCGGGTAGGGCCACATGGATCATGACTGCCCGAACCGCCATATAGAGGAGCAGTAGAAAGTTGAGAGACCACCTAGGTAGAGGTAGAGGTTCGACCGTGGCGGTCCATAGGGAGAAGGCGGATAAGGCATAAGAGCTGGCCGAGCAGCGGGTGGTGGGCGACGCTTTGAGGCTCTACCACCACCAGGAGGTCCACCCCGACCGTAGGGAGCTAGAGGACGTGGGCAGGCTTAGCTTTAGGTAGTAGAGGCATATGACCCCAGCACACTTGAGATGATTCGAGGTACAATATGTGTCTACTCCAGCCTTTCTGCAGTTCTTATAGACACAAGATCAAGTCATTATTTTATTGTCGTTGCCCTTATTCGGATCTCGGAGATTCCGACAGAGTCGTTGGCTCGTTCCTTAAGACTAGAGACTCCTACGGGAGAAGACTCGATGATTATGCACTGGTACCGGCAGTGTGAGCTTACTCTAGGAGGTGAGAGCTTCAGCTGGGATCTTCTTGTAGAGGCGTCGAGGCCTTACGACGTCATCTTGGGAATGGATTGGTTATCTATGGTCCATGCTTAGATCGACTGTATTAGGCGCAAAGTGTGGTTTGTCCGCACATATGGGAGCAGGTTCACCTTCTCCAGCGAGAAGGGAGCCTTTGCAGCACAGGATAGAATTAGGCAGAGGACATGACAACCGGTCACTCATCAATTGGCTAGTGTCCTACTAGTAGTAGTTGATGTGCGGAGTCCAAGTTTTCCTGTTGTGGTGGATTAGTATACAAACGTTTTTCCTGACGACATTACAGGACTACCTCCTCGCAGAGAGGTAGACTTTTATATTGACATGTACCCAAGGACAACCCCGATATCTACTCCAGCATATCGGATGGATCCCGCTGAGTTTCGATAGCTACGGGTACAACTGGAGGACTTGCAGGGCAAGGGATTCTTCCGACCCAGTGTTTCACCCTAGGCTTCCCTGATTTTGTTCGCCAAGAAGGTGGATTGGAGCATGCGACTGTGTGTTGACTACCGTCTCCTAAATCAGGTGACTGTGAAGAATAAGTATCCACTTCTGAGGATTGAAGACCTCTTCGATCAGCTCAAGGGAGCACATGGTTCTCGAAGATAGACCTCAGGTCAAGCTATCATCAGCTCAGAGTTCGAGATGGGGATTTGCAGAAGACGACCTTCAGGTGTCGGTATGGCCACTATGATTTATTGGTTATGCCTTTCGGCATAACCAATGCTCCAACATCGTTCATGAGTCTCATTAATAGGATCTTCTAGCTTTACCTCCATCGATTTGTCGTATTCTTCGTCGACGACATATTTATTTACTCGACTACTGAGGAGGAGCACGCCTACCACTTGTGGGTTATACTAGACACACTCCGAGAGCACCAGCTTTATGGTAATCTCTTTAAGTGTCAGTTCTGGATTCGAGAGGTCCACTTCTTGGGAAACGTCGTCTCTGAGGCAGGAGTTGTGGTGGATCCTACGAAGATCGAGGAAGTGCTAACTTGGGAACCACCCAGGAGCGTGACAGAGGTGTGAAGTTTCTTAGGTTTGGCTGGATACTATCTGAGATTTGTGCCAGACTTCTCCAGAGTTTCAGCACCACTTTCAACTTTGACGAAGAAGGGTAAAACCTTTGTGTGGTCGGATAGATGTCAGCAGAGCTTCCTGGAGCTAAGACATATATTGACCAGTGCACCCATCTTGAGGCTATCGAAGGAGGGTGTAGGGTACATAGTTTACTGCAATGCATCATGGACTGGACTTGGGTGTGTCCTAATGTAGGAGCGGGCAGTGATCACTTACGGTTCATGACAGTTGAGGTATCTAGATCAGAAACATGCTACCCATGACCTGGAGTTAGCAGCAGTGGTCTTCGCCTTGAAGATGTGGCAGCACTATCTGATGGGTGAGCACTTTACAGTCTACTATGACCACTAGAGTCTCAGGTACATCTTATCACAGAAGGACCTGAACTTGAGATAGTGGAGATGGATAGAGTTCCTCTAGGACTATGACTTTGATATAGTCTATACTCCTGGGAAGGGGAAAGTAGTAGCTGATGCTCTCAGCAGGAGTTCGGGCATCCAGCTACTTGGAGAGGCGACATAGCAGCTAGCCGCGTGCCAGATATCCTTCATGGATAGAGTTGGGGAAACCATTATAATGTCGCTCATAGTCACTCCTCCTCTACTTTAGTGGGTCAGAGAGGCACAACGTGGGGATATTGACTGTGAGACGCGACGTGCTAAGATTTCCGCAAGGCATGCACCTAATGGATTTTCTATATGTGGAGAGCACGTCATCCTTTTCCGGGGACTTACCATGGTACCAGTTACAGTATGTGAGGAGGTCCTAAGGGAGTTTCACACTTCCCCTCTAGCAGTACATCCTGGAGTAGCGAAGATGTACCAGGACCTCAGACGACATCACTGGTGGCCAGGTATAAAGAAGACTATGGCAGAGTTCGTTTCACGATGCCTCATCTTCCAGCAGGTGAAGGCGGAGCACCAGGTTCGAGCAGGCTTGGTTCAGCCCTTGGAGGTCCTGGAGTGGAAGTGGGTTGGGATATCTATGGATTTTGTGACAGGGCTTCCTCGTACTTCTGGAGGACACGACTCCATCTGGGTGATCGTAGACCGACTCACCAAGTCGGCCCGCTTCCTACCTATCAGAGAGCAGGGCTCAGTGGAGATCTTGGGACACCTCTACATTCAAGAGATTGTACAACTTCATGGTGTTCCATTGACTATCGTCTTTGATCGAGATGCTCGCTTTACATCCCGGCTTTGGAAGGGGTTGTAGGAGGCATTTGGAACGCAGCTACGCCTGATCACCGCCTTCCACCCTCAGATAGATGGCCAGACGGAGAGGACCATTCAGACTCTTGAGGACATGATCCATGCATGTGTCCATGACTTTGGTCACAGCTGGGAGGATCACCTACCTTTGGTAGAGTTTGCGTACAATAACAACTATCACTCCACCATCCGGATGACACCATACGAGGCATTGTACGTCCGAACTTGCAGATCACCTATGTGCTAGAAAGACCCTGGGGAGTCAGCACTTATATGACTAGAGATGGTCCAGGCCATGATGGAGAAGGTAGAAATCATCTAGGAGCAGATGATGATTGCCCAGAGCCGACAAAAGTATTATGTGATAGGAGGCGAAGACCACTAGAGTTTGAGGATGGCGACCACGTTTTCTTACAGGTCTCACCTCAACATGGATTACAGAGATTTGGATGGGGTGGAAAGTTATCTCCATGCTTCATCGAGCCATTTCAGGTTCTCAGTAGGATAGGTGAGGTGGCTTATCACCTGTATCTTCCACCTCAGTTGCAACAGGTGCACGATGTCTTCCACGTATCTCAGCTGAGGAGATACGTCCACGACCCGACACATATCATTGATCATGAGAAGCTGGACATCGATGACGGGGTGACTTTTGAGGAGGTCCTGGTGGAGATCGAGGATCGACAGGAGCAGGTCCTACATGGAAGGTTGATTCCTCTAGTGCACATTAGGTGGAAGCACGGGAACCTCTAGGAGAGCACATGGGAGTAGGAGGCTCAGATGCGTGCACAATACCCTTATTTGTTCCCATAGTTTATGATGTATCTTTACGGGGAAGTAAATACATAATGCGGGAGTAATTTAAAGACCCTTAAATTTCATGTAAATTTATTTCTTAAATTATTTGGGATTTTATGAGTATGTAGTTTCGTGAAGGCATCTGATTCTGAGGCCCGGTGTGCTCGAAATCAATTTCCGATGTTTAGCTCAGGTACGTTCTGTGAACGAAAGAGTGGGTTTTTCTATATTTTGAACCAGTGCTTAGAATTGAAATCTAAGGTCACTGATGAAACCACAGCGCCAGTAATTGCATAAGATGACCTTTCCCTATGGTGTGTTTGCTCGGGGGGATTTGTTAAAAATTGAGGATTAAATGTGAAGTAAATAAAATTGTGGTAGAATTTTATTTTCTTTATATAAGTGGTTATATCCTAAGCGTGGGAGTTGGGGTGGGACCCACTAATTCCTAACTACTCTTTTTAGAATATTTGTGAGGTGGAGCCCACACGATCCCCACCCCTTCACATTCATTTAACTTCTCTAACCCCCTATTTAAGTTGGTAACTCTTCCTAACTTGTTAAACTCCCACATTAAGTGAGTGACTCTCCCTCTCCCCAATCTCTTAATTTTTTTAATGCTAGACAACTGAAACTTAATTAATAATTTGAATTAAGTGTTTTTTTTCAAAATTTGAAATGCTTGGCTTTAGTAAATAAAATAAGGAAAGTCCTTATTTTATTTTTTTTTGGAATTTGTGGTGTTAAGAGAAAGGAGAAGAAAGTTTCTTTATCGAATAACATCAATCCTCCCGCGAAGAATGAATCAACGACCCTGGCTTCTCCATCCCCTTCCTCCTCCACAACAAGGGAGGAGACACCATCGTGGGAGTTCTCCAACGACATTTCCTCAGGTGCATACCGTCATTGATGGAAACGACACCATATTTTACGGCGCTTGACAACCGCGAATTACTTTGCGAGGTAGGGGTTAAATTAAATATTGGTGAATTAAGATTATGCTTTGTTTTATCATGGAAGTATCTCGTTTAATTTGACTAATTTTTAATGATGTAACGAGAGGAGATCAGACCGCACAAACACGGCCGATTCTCCTCCCAGTTTCCTTATTTTTCAAAAGTGGTGTTTGCGGCGCGATGTCGTTGCACCACGCGGAAAGGAAGAAGACCACGACTGGAGCAGTCTGTGGTGGAGAGGTGAAGCGTCGTCGCGCCACGTCGGTTGAGGAAGAGACACAACCTTAGGTCGCGGCGGTCCAGTAGGGGCGGCCGGACAACTAGCCGCCGGTGGTCCGGGAGGCGGGACCCCGAAGGGTCCCGCGACAGCTCAACCGGCCGACCTTAATGGCCGACCGTTTTCTAGGAGGACAGGGGGATTGAAAACCCCGACTAGTGTGTGAGGCATACCACATGGGTCCACCATTTCTGGACAAGGGGGAGACGCCCCCCCCCCCATTCGCAACCCGCTCGACCGCGAGCTGAGCCGCGACCGACCTCCGAGCCGGACCGCAGGCTGCGCCTAGCCGTGGGTTGGGCCGCGCCTAGCCAAGCCGGGCCGGGCTGCACCCAAATGGGCCAGACCTGGACCCAGGTCTGGTCAACCCGGTTTGGGCTGACCCAGGGGGTATCGGGCCGGGTCGGACCGGGCCTGAGCCCCCTATTTTCGGAGCAGGTTCGTTCTAACGCACATATCATTGGATACGAGCCTCCGATCGATGCACCGTCAGTTACTTAGGGATCCTTAGATCAAGACGGTCATTTTAGTATATTAAACTCACGTTTTCAGTAAAATTTGTGTATGGCCGGGTTGTTTCGAGCATGAAACCAACCGGGCCCTCGGAGCGGAAACCCTTACAACTTGAGCTCCGGACGTCCAATTGATGTGTAACCGACTATCTTGGATTCCAAATGGTGAGACAGTTCGTTTGGAATACTATAAGTGAGTTTTGGTTGATTTAAGTTATCAAATAAGTTAGAAACATGCATATTTCTAATCGAGCCCTTGGAACGGAAAAGCCAATATCTCTCAGACCGGGCGTCCGATTGACGCGCCATCTGTCGCATTGAGTTCCAGTTGACGAGACGGAACTTTGTGATAAATTTACTCTGAACCTTGTGACAGTTGTTGTATCAACCCCTTGGATCATGGAGCGGACCCTCCCAGAATAAAGCGTGCTGTGTGCGGGGACCCTAGAGCTGGCTGCGATTGCAACGACGATGGAAACTATACATGGATCCTACGTGGGTTTGGCAGCAAGGACGACTGTACATGGATCCTACGTGGGTTCGGCAGCGACAACTTCTGTACTTGGATCCTTTGTGGGTTTGGTAGAGGCAATGATTCATAGGCTATATCTAATCATCTCCACCCCTCTTCGTAAGTAGTATACCTGTGTGAGCTGTGTCATGACTTCAATCCTTATCATCAATATGATTGACATGCTTTCTTGTGTGGATTGGGTTGTGATTTCCTGTGTGGAATGGGTTATACTTGGGCTTGTGAGTTGGAGCCGAACTGGAATTGTAACTTAGGTATATGTATGGGAATATACCTATGTAGAGTTGGTTGACACTTCATGTTTGTATCATTCCTTGTGGTTTATCCTTTGTGGATTCTGGGAGACCTCCGAGGGTCTTGGGGTCCCTGAGGAGTATCGTATAATCACCCCTGCATGGGCTATGCCCACACTACGTTGTGTTGGTTGAAGATGAAGGACAACGCCGATCGTGGTTGAGGCTTGTAGATCGGGACGGTACCCGGAGGTGGACTATCATGCGGGACGTACACGGAGTGGACAGTCGGACCTGAGGAGCTGAGGAGACCATTTGTACCCACACATTAGGTGGGATAGCTGGAGGATGAATCAGTGGTTGTTGATTTACTTTACTGCTACTGTATTTTCTTTTCAGTTGTACTGTAATTTCAGTTGGGTTTGTATCCTGGCCCATTTACTTTTCAGCATTACTTTTATACTCATTTTACTTAGTGTTTACTTCATCTTGCATACTATGTTGTGTTGTTTACTTGTATAAAGGAAATGTCTTCCCTTTTTATCAGGATTTATGCCTTTGGTGCTAGTCGCCAACCCCTGGACTATGGAAGGCGGGCTTGGGGTAGTCACGGCACGAGCCCCGAGGATTGGTTGTGACAGCAGCTCCCATAACATTTGGTTTCTCTGGGGGACAATCATTGCATTGCCTGTCATATTCAGTATTAACACGGTTCCTTCAGGTTCCATCCATTGAAGAAAACTAATAAGAATAGTGTGAGACACACTAATTATAATAGGAAAACCACATAATCAAGAATAAAATTTCATAATTTAGGTCTTATCATAGGTTATTAATGGACATTTCTAAAACACTAATATTGTGTTCTGTGCTTAGACATATCCTTAGGGTTCTTACTAAGGCTTTCACATCCTAGCTTCCATAGGTTGACTATAACTTTCCTCTAATACAAACTATAATGACCCATACATTACATACATTGTTATTACATTGAAATTTAAGCTTACTTATTACAACATATAAAAAAAATATGAAAGGATCATATATGTATAATGTCTTTAGAAACTGGGAAACATAAAAAACTGGTTCATAAAGCATCCACATTGTCTCCCGTTTATTTTATCATATCTAGAGTTCCTTTTCAAATATCTTACTTAATACCCTTCTTCCTGGCTTGGGGAAAAGAAAACATACAAAAGTGTGAGCTCAAATGCTCAGTAAGGGTAAACAAAGGAAATATCAATCATATCATATTCATAAGAACATATAATTTTTAAAATATTAACCTGCAAAAGAAATCATAATATCATAACATGGGATAAATCATAGTAGTGAAATGTAATCCCAATAATCATAACATAAAACATGAAACTTTGTGTCATACACACTTAATCATGTAAAATCATTTCTTATTAGTCAAGAATCATTTCCATGACTATCATAGTGGACAAAGTCCATTTCTGAACCGAGTTCACTCCTCATTCTAGTCCTGTATCACTAAACCAGTTTAACTTTCAATTCCAGCCATGTCTATCTCATGAGATATAAATCATTACCCAATGAATTGGAGGGAGATATAGGTCCCACCCATCTCATAATGTATCCATTATTATCTGTGCCCCAAAATCATAAATCATATATCATATCATAACAAATGTAATAAGAATGGGATTCTTAAACATCATGTCATCATTACAAAAACCATATAAGATAAAAAAATAATTCCTTAAAAACATAATCAAATCAATGTAAAAATAGGGACAGAAACATAACCCTATATTATCTTAGATGGAAAATAATTTTGATGAAACAATTGAACTCCATTCTCGAGGAAAATATACTTTCTACTTCAAAAACATTTTTCCTTTCTTAACATGTCTTATAATTTTAAACTAAAATAAGTTAGTTAAAAATAAACATGAAAACTTGTAAAGGAAGATTCATATATATAATGTTCTACGAAATCATAAAAATCCATTCATGTCGTATAAGTTAAAAAAACATTCTTCTCGTACTTTGGCTGAAAAAGTAAAAAAGTATCTCGTACTAAAAATGAACAAAGATTACTTTCATAACTTTTACTAAAAAATAACCAATAGGTAAAACTGAATTTAAAAAATAGTAGGAGGATAGAAATAATATTATATATTGTGGAAACATGGATGTGGATGATAAATATTCCCCAGTAAATTTTGATGTATAAACAATCTCGGATAAAAAAGAGATTGCGATATTTCCCCTTACATTAGGTCCGATATGCTTTGTACATGTCTGAACCTCCAGTATAATGATTTAAGTAATGTCATTGAATTATTCTAGAATCATACTCATTGTTATGATATCATATATGGTCATATTTTTAGTTTCTCATTAGTAATATTTCATTGCTACTTGTTATTCGGGTGTTCATTGCTTTTTGTTCTTATGCATGTTTTGTCGAATAAATTCTTATTACTATTTTTAGGTTATAGCTAAAACATTTATATAATGGTAGTATTATAATATATATAATATTTATTCATTCAATTCATTTATATAATCATGGTTTAATTAAGATCATGTAGAATGAATCACAACGCATTGTGGAGACGACAAGCCGTACGTACGCACGATCCACGATATCGTTCCCATAATTATTGAATGGTCTTGGAGTGGATGATAGAATATCTCCAAATTATTATCATGTTATAATAATCATATATAGTTATTCTATACACCATTATAATCATCCATGTATGGTGGTGGTGGAAAACAGATTACACTATGGCGTGGAGACGGTATTTCGTACGTAAGCACACGTGGTGATTTTATTTTCCATAGGATGGATAGAAGGATAAATAGGTTTGTTTCATATTTATAATAAAATATCATTATATTAGTGATACTTATGTTATTACTTTATAATGAAACCAATAAATAATTGTAAGTACAAGAAGATAGAAACAAGAAATAATCGATAGAAGAGATTAACTCTTCCTCGACGTGCCTCTTTTAAACTTTCTCTTAGGGCACTAGAGTTGGTCTTTTGAGAAAACCATAACCTCTATGATATAACTATAGATTTTGAGAAGATAAATGGGCATAGGTTTTCTGAGATTTAAGGCTAAAAATAGTGTGAAGAGGAGAGGGATGAGGTGACCTTTTATAAGAGGGGTGAGGGGAACCTTATGAAAAACATAAAATATTATTTCACAATAAATTCATATTCGGTTTATAATGGCTCAAAAGTGACTTATTTTGAGACTAGGGTGAGGATGGGTCGAAATAATCTCAACTAATAGGTTTTATACAAGTTTAGGTTTTCATTTTAACCTTATCATTTAGATTTAACTCTAAGTTAATTTATTTATCTTTTACCGTGTCTTCTTGTATTCTAACACTATTTGGTTAATAAACATACAATAAACTACCAATCTAACCCCAAATGGTTCATTATGGTCATATATATTATTATATAAGTCTTTTGTATAATAATTAGAGTTTAAGTATTCGAATATCAATTAATAATTTAATATGTTTTTAAAAACTATTTTATGTCAATTTTTACACTATTTTGTATTTTGTTTTTGCTGAATTTATAACAACATTATTACTTCGAAAAAATTTAATATAACAAACCCTAATATTTCATATTAACCTAGAAAATTATTTTAATTCATAAAACGTCTATAATTACATTTATTTGGGTATTTATAATATCAATTATGTTAATATTTCATTAATAAGGTAATTACTACATCATCATTGTGTCATAAATAAATTAAATTATTTATTGCCAAAAAATTTTAAATAAAATACCATTATGTAGGAAATATTTTTATATTTATAATTAATATTTATAGTCTGATTAATCTTATGTATAACCCTATATTAAATTTTTTTTACTTATTAAACTTTGATTTTTATTATTTTAATTCTTCTTTGAATTAAATAATAATAAATGTCATAATCTAATCCATGTTGACCCAAATGGTTATATTTTATTTCTAAGGTTATTTTTGGTCGTATTACACATATCCAATAGAATTGGGACATGTTTTAGGGTAATAATAATATCATTTTTACCATTAATTACCCTATTTACTTTTAACCGTGGTAAATAAAAATAAAAAGTTACTCTTCACCAAAAAATATTTTTATCTTATTGATCCACATTTTACTTACTAATATCAACTGTGTCTCTCATGTTTTTGTAATTACACTCACAGAAGTGGTAAAATTATGTTTGATGTAAATTTTCAAATTCTCCTAGGAGGTGGGTAAAAGATGGTCAAAAGGTCAATAAACTTTTTATATATCTAAATTTATTATAAAATGACTCCAATGAATTAAATTGAACTTATATAGGTATTATGTATCTATTTTGAACTAAAAAAAATTTAAATAAAATAAATTATTATTTAAAAAAAAGTCAGTTTTCACCAATAACTTAGTGTTTTTCACTATTCATCAAAAATTGAATGTTTTCTGAATAATTCCAAAAATTCACCCTAGGATAATTTCATTATTCAAAATCAAAAAATTAAGTCCATTTTGAAAGATAAAATTTATAAAATTTCACAACTAGGGTATTACTATTCATAATGTCTAGTTTATATAATATTTTAATAACATATCGTTGTTTAGTGAAACTCGGTATTGCGTACAACGCAAGCTATCGAGGAAAGTTTCTCTTGCGTGTAACGCAAGCCATTATAGTGTTGTGTGTTTGGAAAGATTCCTTTGGTGTTGTTTATAACATAATACATAAAAACAAAAAATTTCACATGAAATCTTAGGGTGTTACATTAATCATGATATAACAATAATATATATTCATTATAAAAATATTTATAGTCATATATAAAAGGTAGAGATAGAAAAATGAATGACACAGTTCATGGAGATAGTAGGTTTGATGCACAGATGAGCACTAGAGTAACATTTCCAAAGATGAAAATAAATAAAGTTAAATTACTATAAACTTTTAAATATTCATTATTATATAATACATAACATATAAATCCATTAAACATATCTTTATTTCTATATATGTAAAGTGGAATGAAAAAAATCACATCACTTCATAGTAGTGGTAAATCACATGTACGAACGAGTGACATTATTGTTTTCCAAATGATTGGAACGTAAGAAGCTGGATTTTATAGTATAATTATAGAATCATAACTAGGTTAAAAATATCATGTATATATTTTCAACCCATCAAAATAACCATCTTTGAAAGGTGGTTATGAGAAATGAATTGTATCTCTATTTGGAGATGATAATCCACATGTATTGAAAAGTGATATATTCAATTACCATTTGATATAAAATATGGGGAGGGGGAATTGTAGTTACTATAACGAACCAGCTAAGGATTCCACTAATCATGGTACTCAACTTGGTTCATCACAAGGCTGGAAGGGCATTCCCAATACCCACATAGTGGAAACTGGTGATTAGGCACCACACAAATCCCTTTCGAAATGATTTACCCCAAAACAAAGATAATTGATATTAGAATAAATAAATTCTAGAGCCTAAATGAATAAATATTCTAATAGTTCATAACCAACTACAACGATCAAAGCCATCCGCATTGGTATGGATAGAGAAATTCAATAAAGTATAACTAACACAACACTAACTGAAAACTAAACGACCACAAACCAACTTGAACAAAATATGAACCAACTCCATGAAACCTCTGGTTTCTCACCACCACCTAACTCACCCCACATCAGGATCAAGGAATGAATAACATATCCATCTAAAAAACTATAATCTAAAATACATAGGTAGGATCTAAAAATAGCAGAAGGTCCCCAATATATACAGAATCTATAAGATATGTTTCATAAGGAAATTCATCAATGATATTTAAAAAATAAAATATAAAATAATATTTACACATATAACATATCAAAAATGAAAAAATTCCATAACCACCTTCAAAACATTTCTCTTTAATTTCGAAAATGGAAGAGATCTGTTTTGAAAACAAAGAAACCATACTAATCCATTTTAAATTAACATACAATATTAACAATTATAAAAAACAACTCATTTATTTTATTTAAATTAAATTGGTCACCATAAAAAATTTACCCAGTTGGATCCATCTCAAGAAAAAAATAACCTTTTGGAATTTTGGTTTAAATTACCCACAAAGGATTCTATAACTTCAAATAGTATTTCAAACCATCTTTGGAAACTTGTTTTCCAAAAGAAATGACCCAACACACATGATTTTTTAAATGATAATAATAAGAAACCGCATGTCAAAATTAATATATCAATAATATTAAGAAAAGGAACCATAATAATCGAAGAAATGGAAATGATAAAAAAATCACTCGATCAAACTCTCCTTAGTCAATAAAAAACCTGGCAATCTAAAGTTTCATGGTATCTACCTTGGTATTCATAATTCGTGAAGCATATAATCCTATATAAGTTTACAAACTCATGAACCAGCTACCAGCATGGACTAATGGTCAAACCACAAGTCAACACCTAGACCACACAATCCACATTAGGATAGAAGAACCCCTCCTAGTCATTGTTCCTAGAAAAAATGGAGGAAATCTAGCAGCATGTGAACCAACTAGAGGAACAAATTAGATCTCCCAATCATTAGTAGTTACCCTTGACCAATAAAATATGAAAGGAATAAGAACACACAATCCAAGTCTAACAAACAAGGCACAACCAATGATACCCTCACCCCAAACTCCCAGTAATGAAAAACCCCTTTTAATAAAATTTTTCCATGGAATAATCAATCATATTTTATCATAAGGGGAGAATAAATTTCACATAGTGATAAATAACCCACATAGTGGGTTACATATGGAAGGGGAAATACAGAGTGTCTTCACAACCAACATTTTAAAAACAAAGTGTGAAACATGACTTCAAAAAAGACATGTATTAAGATTCCAATCCTATTTAAATTTCATAAAATATCATTTAAAACATTTTTATAGGATCAATGAAAATTATTACATTAGTAAAACATTTCAAATCTGCCCTGGAATATGTTTATTCACCTTTAAAAACAAAAAAAATATGATAATGGCCATCCACTTCCTTTCACACATTTTAAATAAGCCATCAGGGAATTTCCAAAATGGGTAAATCAAAAATACTTTTGAAATCCCTATTTTAAATACACTGAAGAAACCATTTTTAAAGCACCTTGAGGTCAACACCACACTTCAAAAAATTACCTTTAAAAAATAGTTTTCACTCTTAATTTTTTTTTGTCAAAACCTAATAATAACTCAAGAAACCTTTAAAAATCCTTCCCAATATTCCATAAAATAAGAGAACCTTTATTAATCCCATTAAAACGTTGAAAACATGTAATTTACATTAAAACCCATTTATACATATCTTAAAATAGAATGAAATTGTTTTAAAACATCCCAAATATAACACACACATTCATTCTTTCAGCAAAATGAATTTAGAAATCACAAGAACACATTTAATTTCAAAATTTAATAATTTTATAGAAACACCTACTTGGAACAAGTATAAACCAAGTTGAAATGTGTCACCTTCAATGGATACCACCCAAGATATCAACATACCCCCTTCTATAGACCATAAGAGATCAAAACCCCATGTTAGATCCATTTAATGCCCAATCCCAAACTTATATAGTGATTTTGGGTTCTAGGAGAAAGATAAAGATAAGAAAAAATAATAATGGAGAGTAGAGAAGAATGAGAGGACAAAATACCTTGGAAAAAATGAAAATCAGAATATTAAAGGAATGGATTAAGATGAAGAAAAATATGAAGCTCCTCCAAGGATCCCAAGGGTTTATCAACACATTTTGTAGAGAAGAGGGGTCAAAACCTCTTTAATTCGAGATGGTTTTTTAGAAATATCAAAAAATTAAACTAATGGAAGGACTATATGGTTTGGCTACATAGGTTTCCAATCCATGCCCCAATCGTGTGCAACCCAATTACTAGAACAAAATCACCAACACATTTGGTAAAAAAATTTTTCCAAAAAATGAACCAACAGGGAACTGGATGCTTAATAGGCTAGTAAACCTTAACAAAATATCTCTTACTGAACCACACTATTTGAGAAAACTATTCAGATCATGTTAGAAAAAACCTAATACCTGCATGGATTTTAGGAAGATCCACACAGTTTTAAAAACTATACCGAAGATGTGATGAATAGAACCATCAAAATTATAGAACCACTTGTCTAGGCACTATACAGTAAGTACTAATAACATGGGCTAACTGTTATCCCTATAAATGCCTCAAAATAATTGAAATTTAGGCATCAAACCTATTAAAACTAGAAACGACTCAAGCATAGATAAAATAAAACAAAATAAAAAACACCCTGACATGTGGGGTATCAACCCCCCCACCCACCATGACACTTTCTACCACAATAAAGTTAAAAATAAAAAAGAATAGGCAAGAAGTAACATGAGATCCAATAAGGACATAACCTAAAAGATGTACTCAAGGAGATTCATCATTAAAACTATCCCCTGAAATCCAAAAAAAAGATCAAACTGATCAAGAAAAATATTCCTAACTTTATCCAAGAACAAATAAATAAAATTCCTTAAACAAGAAGTAATTTTAATCTTGGGACACCTAATATGGTCTCCCCACAATTTCACGTTACTCTAAAATTGTCTCCCCACCATTTAGAGTTCCTATAATATGGTGGGAACTATCAAGAGATGCATCCTAAAAAAACCAGGTAAACATTTCTCTCAAACCAAAATCACCTCCAAACCCCAACCTAAGGATGAAAAATTTGGAAGTATTCTCAAAAGAATGAAAATATATATAACCTTGGGTCACAATATACATGGATAACCTAGGGTCTTCAACTCGATCACCATCATATGGGGCATCCCAAATGGCCACAAACAACACCAACTAGTATACAAAACTCATGTTTGCAATAATATACTATAGTTACCCAATCATGAACACAATACAATTCTCATGTCACAAAAATTATAACCTCAATGGATTAACTAAATAATAGGGACAACCTTATCTATCAAGAATGGGTTTCTGAAAAAATGAGGATTTCTAAAACTAATCAGCATCCAAACACAAAAGAACACCCAAAATGGTGGGATGGGGGAGGAATTCAACCAAAAAAATTAGATATGAAATAAAAAATTCAAGCCATCGAAATGAACATCCTAAAATGAAATCATATATAGGGTTATAAAAATAACTAAGGCTAAAAAAACAAGATTACAACCACCAAAGGAAAGCCCCCAAAATAAGAAACCCATCCTCAATGGATTTAACTTGAGAATTATTCTCAAAGTTGAGCATACAAACAACTAAAGCTGACCTAAATGGACACAATAGAGGAAAAATCTTAGATATTTTAGAAAAGAGGGCTAAAAATTCCCTAGATCCCCATACTAGAACTACACAAGAGATCTAATATCCCCACGATAAATAATTATTTCTTCTAGCCATAGATAATCATTAATTTTATGATCAGTGGACAAGTTTTCCATTTTCCTACTAAATGAAACTTAAGAACCATAGACTATTGATACTGGTGAACTTCCATTTAAATGTACTTGTTACCAATCTCTTGGAAATATGTAAGAATAGATGAAATTATAGATGAACCAAAATTTGGGGATGACCACCTTTGAAGAAAATATATTTATTAGAATTATAAATGAAACAATTTAGAGAAAAGATAACCAACTTCAAAAGGTGATTGATGTACTCCCTTACTAATTGATCATATAGATGAAGTCTCACTAGCTCAAGCACATTCAATGATTTTAAAACATAAGGAAAGAACCACTGAACAAACAAAATACAAAATTTCCCCCAAGTCAGACCTTTCTACAATTGAGGATGTATCACTGATTACCTCCAATCTTGACTAAAACCGACAAGAAGTCCCTCAATAGATTTCAACCATGATGATTTTTTTGAAGGTAACTGAGGTTCATCTCAATCATTTCTAACCACTGCACTGCTTCCACTGATCCTTTATTACCATTGATAAATGTCATGTGTATATTCATTAAGTCCAAAATAGGATTCAATCTCAAGGAAGGTTCCACATCCACAAATCCATTCAGAGTCTTGGTAGGCACAAGATCTAGAGAAAACTTTTCTAACATTCTATGGGTATAGAAAAAAATGCATAAACATCATAAATTCTTGTCTCAAAACAAAAAAATAACGATTCGACCTCAAGGTAGGAATCAAGGCTAAAACAATAATCCCTAATATTAGGAAAACACAAAAAATCTTAAAATATCTTTTCTTTTGAAATTTCCATTAACATAAAGAAATTTTAAATCATACCCCACCAAGGTTTACATTTTAAAACCAAGCAAAATATATATTTAAAAACAGAACAACCTTGTTTAATCACACACATATTTACCATAACAATTAAAATATTAAAAGAAAATTCATCCCAAAATTACATTTCATTTCTAAAACCAAGAACCTGAAGAATGATCATAAAAAAAACACATACATTTTTGAAAAAAATATCCATGAGGAAAATAATCATTTCTGTAAAACATACCATAATGTTTTTTTGTAATAGATCATTTCATGAAAATTCATTCAATCATCAAAAAAAGGTTAAAAAACTATGAACAAACAAAGAACTAGAAAATAATTAAAAAGAGGTTCACACAAACCACTTCCACAAAAGGGACATCAAAACACTCTTCTATCCAGCCCAAAAATTAAAACATTACATTCGGATAAATCCAGAATTGAGAAGAGGATAAACAGGAAAACCAAGGAAAAAATTGAGATATTCACGCATTTGATATTTGGTCGGGAATTTTTTTTCCACCCATGTAGAAAATCCTATAAATAAGTAAATATAAACTACATGACCACCACATGGTTTCCCAGGCCATCTGAGCTAAATATGTAGTTTGAGTGCTTCTACACCTCATCATGGAACCAAAAAAATACTCCCAATATCACATACATAATCAAAGTGGATAAAATTAGTAATTAATATAAATATAAAACATAATAATCAAGAGAAAAACTAGAATTTATAATTCAAAACCCAACTCCCCCTGAAATTTTTGGATTGGGATGCGAGATAGGTAGCTGGAATCTCCAAAAACATACCTATAAAGTTCTAAAAACCTTAACCTAATTTCTTCCAAATAACTCCCAAATATCAAGGGGATTCTAGAGTATCCCTATAATATTATTAATCGACATGGGTTCTATAAAACCTAGGTCTCATTGATAACCCATTCTATGATTCCATTTTATAATGAACCAACCCAGGCTTCCATTGAACATGATGTGTGATCTGATTTTTCACATTTCCCAAAAGGTATTACAGATCCCCACGGGATGTGAACTAGTGGTTGGGAATCACATGAATCAATTTAATAATTATTTCACCCACAATATTAATATAAGATAACATAATATATAAATGAAGGATCCAAAATATCAAAACATTCCAACATGTCTAAACCAATAATTATGATCCAACCAATCTCTATAGGTATGAAAATTTGAATACAATAAATCAGAATAGATACAATACAAACTAAAAAGGAAAAATCCATAAACCATCTTGAGCTATGCCTAAATCAACTCCATGAAACCTATGATTTCTCACCACCACCAAACTTACCCTATGTTGACCTAAAGGAAAGAAGAACTGATTTATCTTGAATCTTAGAACCGAAAATACATAGGCATGAGCTAAAAATAAATGTAGGTCATGAAACCCTACCAAATATAATTAATAAATAATTTCATTAATTATAGTTATAAAATAAACTATAAAATATGTTTTAGACATATTACTTATGGAAAACCAAAAAAAACCATAAACCACCTTTCCAAATTTTCTGTTAATTTTTCAAAACGAGAAACATTCATTTTGAAAACAAATCCACTGGAACAAGCTATTTCAAAACCACATACACCATTAAATTTTTAAAAAAACTCATTTGTTTTATTTTAATGAAATTGATTAATTTAAAAAATTTCACTAGTTGGAACCATCTCAAAACATAAACACCCATTTTGAATTCAAATTTAAAGCACTCAAACAAGAGTCTTTAAGTTCAAAAAATTTGTAAGCATCTTTTAAAACTCACGTTCAAAATAAAATGACAGAACACACATTCAGGAATATAGAATAATAATAATGAACCATATATCATAATTTATATATCAATATAAATAATAATGTTTTCCATAATAATGTAATGGGGAAGAATACAGAAAATCACAAGATCAAAATCCCATAAGTCAATAACTAACTTAAAAATAGAATGTGTCACGGGATATACCTTGGGATTCCAAATGTATGAAGTATATAACCATATAAGATCACACCAAAACACATAACAACTACAAAAATGCACTGAAGTTCAAACCATAAGTCATCAATGTATCCCACACAAGCCTCATAATGATGAAAAACTCCCTCCCATCACTCATACCTAGAATGAATGGAGAATAACTAGAAGCATATGAGTAAAATAGATGAAAAACTAGATCTCCCGTTTAGTACATGGTTTACCATAATGAATAATGGAATTGCAGCATGGGAACATATAATACAATTCTAACCCATATAGGTTAACTAAAATTACCCTCACCCTAGACACCCAACAATGAATAAAACCTTACATAAAATTCACCATGACATAAGTAATCACATTGTTTCATAAGGGGAGTATAAAAATCAAAGACTGATAAATAACCCACACAAGGGTTAAACAATGGAATGTAAAATCAAGGGGTTTCTTCATAACCACCATTTTAAAATGAAAGAGTCAACAAGGACTTTAACACCAAAATGTACCATGGTATGAGAATCCCATTCACATTTCATAAAATACCCTTTAAAACATGTTGATATGTTTAATGAAACAACTCACTCTACTAAAATATTTCAAAGCTACTCAGAAACCTAAGTCTTCCACATTGAAAACAAAAAATGGATAAAGGAAATACACTTCTTTTCAATCAATTTGAAGAACCCATTAAGGAAGTTTAACTGGGGTAAATCACACATAGATTTCATAACCCCAATTTAAATCCACTAAAATAACCTTTGTAACAAACTTTGAGGTCAACACCACACTAGAAATAAAAATTCCCCGTAATTTTTTTTTCACTCATTGAAAATAAAAACTAGGTCAAAATACATTATAGAACATGTAAACCATTTAAAAATCCATCCCAATATTCTTAAAAATTATATAACCTTTAAACGTTCCATTCAAATTATCCAAACATGGATTTCAACTAAAAACCATTTATCCTAAGAAAAAACAATTGTAAATAATTTCAGAACACCATAAGGATATCAAATATAGTCATACATTCAATAAAAATGAATTTAGATTGCACAATCACACTTTTAATTCCAAAATGAAATTTTTTAGAAACACCTACTTGGTTGAATAAAAATCCAAGCTGAAACATGTTTCCTTCAATGATGACCAACCAATCAAAAAATAAGGCCTTGTCTACAGACCATAAGACTCCAAAGACCTATCTTAAGACTATAATGAGCCCAATGCATAGATTTAACTATAAAATAATGTTTCTAGAGATAGAGAAAATAGTGTAAATAGGGAAGATGGGGGAGTTGAGGATAAAGAGGGGAATGAATACCTTGGAATCACATAGAAATCACTAAAGAGAAGGCATGTATAAAGAGGGGGAAGTAGATGGAGCTCATTAAATCCTTTTAAGGGTAAGATGATGAATTTGAGGGAGAATAGGGGTCAAACCCCATTAATTCCGTAGCTTATTTTTGGAAATAACCAAAAATTAATCACTTGGACATACTTCATGGTTTGGCCACATGGTTTTCCAAACAATTTACCAATTGTTCACAACCCACTACCTAGAACCAAATTACCCCCATGGTTTAATTACATGGTTCTAAAAACCATGCACCAATGATTTTATAGCCACTATCTAGGATAGAAAACCCTCACAAATTCTATCCTAGGGTACTGCATGGTTTGATAAAACTATGTGCCTCACCTTAGGAAAACCCCAAGCACCTAATGGATTTTTGTGATATCCATAGGTTTTGAAAAAACATACAGAATACATGCAAAGTGGAACTATCAAAATAATATACCCACCAGCATGGGAACTACATTATTTGTACTCATTATACTATATAACCATGATCATTCCAAAATGTATAAAAAACTTGAAATTTCATCCCACAACAATTAAAAACATGAAAGGCATCGAGATTAGTTAAAATAACACAAAATCAACAACACCATTATATGAAGGGTCTCATAGTTACATAATCATAATAATTTTTTTTCTCATATTTTGGATATTGAAGTTATTATATTATAACTAATAAAATATATTTATAAGACATATAAGAATAAATAGATTTAAATAGGTTGTGAGGGAAGATTACAACCTTTTCAGTATGCCTCCTTTAGATCCCTTCTTAAATAATATTGGAATTGTCTCTTAAGAAGACCAAAAACATTAATTAATGCCTTGGAAAGTTTAGATAATAATTGGGTAGAGTTTTTTTATCTGTATGAATCAATGTGGTGAACATAAAATATAGAATATGTGTCCATTTATAACGAAAGTAAAGAAAACTCTTGGAATCAATAAAAATATTTATATTTAAATAATATATTTATTATGTACGATTCTAAAAAATAGTCTTGAAGTCAAATAAAAGAAGGATATGGTTGAAATATCATCATCCAATGAAATTTAGGTAGGTTTTAGTGTTCTATTAAACATTATCTTTTGGTTTAACCCCTTGATCATTCAATTTTAACATTAAATATAGTAACAATTTTTTTAATATTAAAAAGTTATAATTTTACTTATAATGAAAAAATTAGTTCATAAATGGATAAGGGATAATATTTTAAACCATTTATCATCCTACTTGTCCTATTTCAAAAAAATTATGATTTTTAAATAATTTAATAAAATATAGTTTTTAATAAAATATCATTAATGCGATTTGAACACTATTCAATTAATTTGACATTGAAAAAAACATAAACCAATGTAATTTCAATATAAAACATTAAAATATCTTTATAATGTCCAATTTATCTATAAATTTTATGGGACACTACATATCACTCAAAAAAATTAATTATATATTTTTTGTAAACATTTTCTTCTGTTATACAAACATTGTGTCAGTGTTGTGTGAGCATCAAAGGATATTATTTCATCACTAAAAATTAAAAATAAAATAAATTGATACAAAATTAATTAATATTTAAAATAAACATTTATAAAAGAATATAAGTTTTTTTATCCATGCCAAAAAATCTTATAGTTATTAAATGAAATGAAGAGACATTTCAAAATTATATTTTACTAAAATAATATAAAGGAATAAAATAAATTTTTTAATAGAAATTATCATATTTTATATTTTTTTGATGATTATGGATGAAATATAATCCTCCAATGAAAAAGGTGAATGTTTTTAGTGAATTATAAGCCTTATCATGTTAGTTTTAACACTAATTAACACATTTTTTCTAAATTTAGAACTCCACTTTCAAAATATGGAATCCATTTTTCAAGAATCAATTTTCAAGTAGTATTGTTTAATTGGAGATAAAACTCAAAAAAATGAAAAATATTTCTTTTCCAGAAATAATTCTTTTTAAGTATAAAATTTTTATACCGAATTAAGTCATAAGATCAATTCCAATAAAATTATTTGGATACTTCATAATATAAGAGAACTAATTTAACTTCAAATAAATTTTTACTTTTCAAATTCATGAAATAGAAATATTTTTTTAAAGAAATAATTATTTTTTACTGTCAAATAAAAAATAAATTTTTTAGAAAAAACCAAAATATTCACCATAAGATACTTTTGATATATTTTCTTTGAAAAATAAAATCTCAATAATCATATTCTATATAAATTTTCAAAAAATTCATTATAATATTTTCTCACAAAGAATAATGAGAACCATTTTTGAAGAAAAAGTATTTCTAAGGAATAAAATAGATATACTAAAAAATGAGTTCTTATTTCTTAACCATTAATTAATAATTTTTTATTGATTTGGATCTTTATATATAAATAATTATGTGGTTAATAATATTATTACCTATGAATTGAATTTATATGTGATAACTATGACAATGAATAATTATATTTTAATAGTATAACACAGTTTTTTTAAACTCGGTGTTATGTGTAATAAAAGGTACCAAATAAATAAAATGTATTTATAGAAGACTATACCGTAAAACATCAAGGTTTACATTCTACCCCCTAAAAATGAATTTATCTCATGAAATTATATCACTATGATAAATAAAACTGAAGATATATCGGTTTCATCACATCCTCAAGTTACTAAGTAGCTACCATTAATGTATGGGTTCACCAAAAAAACATTGAATAGGTGAGTGGTCTTATTTTAGAAAAATTTCTCTCTATGATCTAGAATATCCACTAACTGTTTCTCATAAGGTAAATCTTACTCCAATAGCATGACCTCCAAGATTAGTGTATGTGAATAATCAGGTATGTACTTCTTTAGGATAGATACATGGAACACATTTTGAACTTAATAGAGATTATGTTGATGTATGAAATGATATTATACAATCCCAATACGATCAAAAATTTCATAGGGAACAATATATCTAGGGCTCAAATTTCCATTATTTTAAAATATCAAAACCTTCTCCCAAGGAGACATTAATAGGAATACCTTTTCCCCAACATTGATCTCTAGATATCATCAATGTTTTTCAACATTACCTTTATATTGACTCTGAGTTTCTACTCCATGGTGTTGAATAAATCAAAATTTTATACTATATTTTCATTTTTTAAGGTCCCAATAACATTTTTCCCCAACTTCATCAAAAAACATTGGAATTATTAACTTCTAGGTAGAGAGGTATTTATAAGGATACATCTAAATTCTTATGTGAAATCTATTATTGTATGAAAAAACAAACAGATGAAGTCGTTGATCCTAATCTCCATTGAAATCTAGAGAAATATATCTTAACCTATCCTCTAGAGTTTGTATATTTTAATAATACTGTCCATCTTTTATACGGTGATAAGTAGTATTGAAACACAAATCTGAGTCTACAACTTACTAAAACCTTTTCTAGAACTTCAAGGAAAACCAAATATCCCAATAAAAAAAATATAATGTGGTACATTATGAAATATCACCACTTCATTAATGTATAAACTGGAGACAAGATCATGATATAAGTATTCTCTCTTGGAAAATAAGTGGGCTGATTTCATAAGGTTATTGACTACAACCCAAATATCATTATTACCTTTAGATGTTTTCAAGAGTCTGATGAAAGAATACATGAAATTGTTTTCCCATTTCAATTCCTGTATGAGAAATGGTTGTAACATCATCTTAGAATTATATTTATTATCCTTAACTTTATGATATACCATGCATAGACATACATACTCTATAATATCCCTTTTCTTATTCTCCCACCAAAATTTTTATTTCAGGTCTCAATATATATTTTTACGTATAGAATATGCAGATAATGATGAACTATGGACTTTATCTGATAGTTTCTTCTTCAATTTTGGTATTTATGGGACACATACACTATTCTTGAACCCTATATTTCCATAATTATCATTGTTTAACTCTGGAATACTCTTTACTTCATTTTATATATAACCACCTTCCCTCTATACCTCTCTAATATTCACATGGATGTATAATTGAAGATTCATCTGGGAAATATATAATCAATCCCATTTATTTAGGATTTAAAGTTCCATACTCAAAAAATATATAACTATTTCATAACTTTTAATCCTCATCATGTATAAACTATCATGGTGCTTCCAAATCAAAGTGTGATCAATCTTATTCTCCTTCCCATGGTGTTAATGTATTGATTAGTAATAATTTTTAATCAATTACAACCACTTTATATGGAATAAATTTGAATTTTTTTCATGAGGATATACTTTAAAATTTTATGATCTCTATATATGTCACACATTTTTCCTGAACAATAATTTCTATATATCATCAATGTAAAAATTACCGATTCTAACTTGAAATCGGTTGTCAGGTCATTTGGTTCAAGTATTTTCAATTATTGTGAGGAATATACTATCACCATGACATTTTTCATGAGGAAACATACCATTCCCTTATTTAATTAACCATTATTGACTAAATATAATTCTCCTATATATGATAGTGTAATAATAGGTGTACCGACCAACCTTCTCTTTAGTTCCTTGAAATTTACTTCACATTCATCTATCCACAATAACTTAACCCTCATCTGAGTCATCATGGTGATTAGATTATATATTTATGTGAAATATCTTATATGAATTGGTAACATCCATAAAACCAAAGAAGAATATGGATACTGGTAATAGTGGTTGGTTTATGACATTTTTCAATAACTTCCATCATTAAATGATCCACCGATATACCCTCACTTGATATTATATAACCCAAGAATGAAACATTATAAATACAAAATTCATAATTGGTAAATTGTTTTATATGAATTATCTTTCCATAGGGTATTAAGAAAAATTATCAAATGATATTAATTATCGTCCATAATATTTGAATATATAATAACATTATCTATAAATACTTAAAAAAACTGATCGAGGAAATATCTAAAGACTCTATTCATTAGATCTATTAAAATAATAGGGGAATTAGTAAGTCAAATTAGAATCAGTATAAATTCACAATACCCATAACTATAATGTAAGGACATATTTAGATTATTTCTCTTCTTAAACATCAATTAATGATATCCAGAATGATTTTGAATCTTGTAAAAGTATTTAAATCTTCATAATTGATCAAAAAATCACCAATACAAGGTAGAAAATACTTATTCTTGATACTGATATTGGTATGTTCCTGATAATAAATTCAAAGATTCATTGAAACATATTCATTATTAATAGAAATAACATGCGCACCCCATAAAGATATACTAGGTCATATGAATAACTTATCAAGATTCTCCAAGAGTATCTTCTTTTTTTCCTATAAAGAAATTGGGATCATTTAACAAAGAGGCATTGAAAAATGTGTAACACTAGGTATGATTTATATTGAAAACTCAACTTAACACTTGATAGGAAGACTATAAAATAATATGGAAAGACATAAAAATACTCTCAAACAATAGAAATATCCTCAATGTTCAGTTTCTCCCCAACCATGTGAGCTTAATATCCTTGATGGATATGAATTAAGACACACAAGATAAGAGTAATTTCCATTGGATGTTTGTGTTCATCCTTGTATTAATAATTGATCATAGTTACATATGGAATAAGGAACATGACTAACCCTTCAGAAAAATTAATATGGGATCCATATAAATAAATATAATCCATTCTTAGAATTGAATAAAATTCAACTAAGGTAAAAAATCAAAATATTTTTAAGAATCACATTCCAAAAAACCTCTATCATATTGGAACTGTTGACTTGAGATGTGACCATAATACTATTATAATTTTTCACCACTAAATAGACAAATAGTCATTGTTTTTTTTAATTTAATACCCTTAACAAATCACTTAGATATAAATGTGTAGGTATATCTATAATCAAATAAGACATTAACAATTATATAGTGGATGTTAAGTGTATATTTCATAACATTATTCTGATATCCCACTTCAATAGTTGTGACATGATATTTCCATTTGTATATGTTAATAAGAAGATGTTAATTCCAATCATTATCATAAACCTTCAGATTCATTCACTAGTTGGTATAATTCCTATACTGCTTACATTTTAAGCATTAGAGTGTGAGTGGTTCATTAGTTGGAATTTTATTTTCCTCTATTGCATTAACTGTCATATTCATCACTTTTCACCATTCATAGAGTCTATGACTAGACTTTACATATTTAAATAACCCACCCATTCCATTCAATAAATTTCCACAATGATTACTCACACATTTATATCAATTATATGGATGCAATTTTATTTAATGTTGTGATTTATTTAGGTTTTCATGAGTCTCTATCATATTTTCCTTATCAAAACCAAGGGAATAGTGGTAATATCCAGTTTCTATTTATAAATTTAATTCATATAAAACATTTTATTCATAAATACTAATGTATCTTATAGGCTACACCTTTAAGATACTTGTATTTATTCCAAAAAAATCATTTTTTATTTTAGGGATGTTGATTAAACCAAAATCATACCTCGAAAGTTTGGATAAATTGACCACATAAGTACAAATGGATTTCCTATCCTTATTATTAATCTCAAGGAATTCATTATCCATTATTGTACATAGAATATAAGAGAGGTACTTACTAAAAAAATACCCTCTTAAACTCATCTCATTCCATGGATTCAATTTATTCCTATTTCCTCATATTATTAATAAGATTCCACCATTGATCTACATCAAATTCCAAATAATAAATGGATTGAATGAATTAATCATATTACATGAAACTAAGAACATAAAATATTTCCTCAATGGTGATGATTTATTTCTCCACCACTAGTCTATCAAAATACCACCGCACGAATGTGAATGTTGCTGCGTTAAAGGATCAAATATATGTTTTCCCCTCCTTTGATTGTTTGTAATATCAAAATTATACAAGGAATGTGAAATTTTAATAAGCATAGAAACAATATTGTATATTCCATCCCGAATTTAATTTTGTTTTTTTGGTGGGAAATCATGGCATTATCCCCCACATTCATTGTGAGCACAATGTCTTCTAGATCCATCTATTGTCTAAAACAAAAAACTAATTTTTAAGAATAAATATATAATAATTATAGTTATCTATCATATAATCATGAAACATCATTCATTGTATGTCTAAATAATTATACCTTCTTCCCAATATATGAAACCTTAGGTTTAAGCTATGTTATCTGGGGTAATTTTTTACAAAATGTTTATAACCCAATGCTCTAAAGATTAAATAAAACCTATTATGATACAAAATATATTAATCTATACATTATATACATAAATAATATATATTTTATGATTAATATTCAATGCCTTAGATTAATATCCACACCATAATTAGAAATATTTTGTGAATTTGGAAACTGGATAAAAAACATCTTTTTCGGTACATTATTAGTAATCTATCATATTTTTTTATCATATTGTACCATTCATGACATACCATATTTAAAATGTTTTTTCATAACATGGGGAAAGGAAACATAGTAAAAGGTGAGCCCAGATTCTCAGTAAGGGTAAAACTAGGATATATCAATGGATGATCATATAAACTTCAAATATTATCATAGGGGTACGATATCAGGGAAATAAATAGAAAATATTATACCCAATCTAAAATAAATCATAAACATGATTCATGGAATAAAACATTATCATTTCAAATTACATGAATAACAAGAGTAAATAAATATCATAAATCATTCATGAACCATAAGTTTATATTATAGGAAAGAAAATTAATAAGAGTATAGAACCATTATAGGTATAGAAATAGTTTAATATGTAAAGGTTAAGGACTAAGACCAATAGATCACAGTGGATCATGATATAAATACATATTTCCCATGTCATGATAGACCATGAATCATCAATTTTTTTGCAGAGTGGATAAAGAATCCCTACTTGTTTTTGACTATCGATCAAGCACATAAACTTGTTTCCAATAATTATATCATGATATATAAAACATTAACCAATGAATTGGAGGGATATATAATTCTTAGGAAACCCATCTCATAATAAAAACCTTATATATGTGTTCTGAAATATCCTAAAACATTTATTATATCATCATAACGTAAACCATGGAATGGAAACAAGGTTAATTTTGTTTTCATAATTCTATAAAGGTGTACCCATGGAAAATAAATGGGTTTTGTAAAAATATCATAATCATAACCATAAACTATTCAAAGAAGTAATAAGATTTTATCACTTGATCAAATCCCACGTAAATCATAATTATCCTCAAAGGATGTCATTGTAGAAGAATACTCCTTTTAAATTCATTAGATTATTTTATGAGGAAAATATCCTTTTCATTTTAAAATAATTTTTATAAAATATAAAAATATCAAAAAAAATAATGAAAATGAATTATTTGAAACGTACCAAGTCATATCATAGAATAATCTTTTAAGGATTAATCCGTTATGATTGTGGCAAAAAATTTTCTGTAGTGTACAATAAAACAAACATTCATTTCACGTTTTTAGTAATGAGAAAAAAGTAACTTATTAAAAGATATGACAAGAAGGTTATTTTGAATATTTTTTATAAAAAATAAAACAAGGGTAAGAATAAATTTTAAAAATAACTAGAAAATAAACAAATAATTCTTTAAAATATTATAATGAAAACATGTACATTGAATACAAAGATTAATAACTGTTTAGTAAAACATTATTGGTTTTCATTGAAAACATTACTTATTTATCTTGGGTAAATAAAGTGTGGAAAATGAATGGAAAACAAATATTACGTAAAAATAACTATAGAACAGTATAAATTAATGGTATTTATCAGATATGAGTCATATAATTTTATCAATGGAAATTAAAGCATAGACTTTATCAAATAAAATGTGTTCAGACATAAATCCCTTACCTCAAATCCTATCATTATTCTTACATGTTAAATCACCCTAGAGAATAAATATAGATGTATTATGAATTTATTATATAACTATAATTATTTATATCACACCATATTTTGTTTACTTATAATATATCATAAGTCATTTTTTAACAATTCTTTATTTAGATCCCTATTCTGGGTGATACTTTCTTCATTTTTCATGAATGTTTCGGTTCGAAAGTATCAGTATTTATACATTTATCATGGTTCCATAACATCAAGAACCTTAATAATGATATTAATATAATATATATTCATTATATTTATATTAATCCATAAATGTAAGTGATGTAAAAATGAATTACACCATTCATGGACACGACATGCCGAATGTATGATTGGATGTTGTTTTAACTTGTTAATGGATGGAATGAAAGGAAGGTAAATAATAATTAACCATTAAATAATACTTATTATATCATATATAAATATATTATATTTATTAAATATATTATTATTACCATATATGTAAAGTGGAAATGAAAAAAATGGATCATACCGCTTCGTAGAGGTGGTAGTCCACATGTATGCATGATCGACCTTATTGATTTTCAAAAGATTGGAAGGTGGGATGGTATATTTGATATTATAATTCAAAAATAATAATTATATCATAAATATCATATATTAACATTAATCCCATTATAATATAAATTAATGAAATATGGTGATGTAAAATGAACTGTATCGCTATTTGGAGGTGATTGTCTACACGTAAGCACATGTGACATATTGACATCCCATTTGATAGAAAAGAGGGGTGATAATGGTAGAAAAATAATCTTAATAAAAATTTATTATGTTGGGAAAAATTATTTTATAATTTTATGATTAATTACATATGTTTATTTGATATAGATTAAAAAAAATTAAAATAGGTTGGGTAGAAAAATTACACATTCTTAAGTATTACTCCTTTAGTTTCCTTCTTAAAGTCCCTTGGAATGGTTTGTTAAGAATACTAGTATAAATTATTAGGTTTTGGTAGATAAACATAGAACAAACAAGTGTAATTAAATGAGATAAAATTAGTCCTTTTATAAGGGAGGGAAACGACACACTTAGAATTACAAAAAATATTTAAATATAAAAATTTATTTCTCAAATAAAATGATTTTAAATAGTAATGGATTCAAATAAAAAGAGGATATGGTTGATATACCATATAAAATTGTAATTTATATATGTTTTGGCATCATTTTAAGCCTTATATTTTGGTTTAACCCCTTCATCAACCAATTTTAACCTTAGATGCGGTAACAACTTTTTTAATATTAAAAAGTTATAATATTACTTATAAGTTTACAATTAGATCATAAATGGAATAGGAAATAAATTTTGATCCATTTATAATCCTACTTAGTAACATTAATATTTTATGATTTTCAATTAATTAAATAAAATTATATTTTTCATCAAATATCATTATTAATGTCATTTTTGACACTATTCACTTCAATATATTTTGAAAACAATAATAGAAAGTTAATTAAAATATAATACATTATATAATCTTTAATATGTTATATTTATCTAAAAAATCACAGGACACTATATATCACTCAAACAAAATTACTTCTAGAGTTTTAAAATCATTTTATAGTGCATGCACATGTACTGTCTCAGTGTTGCGTAAGCATTTAAGGTACATATCTAATTGTAAAAAAATTAAAAATAAATTTCCATGAAAAGATTATTCATATTTAATATAAAAATTTATTTAAAAAAATTAGTTATTTTTATCCCGATCACAAAATATTATAGATATTAAAAGTAATAAGATAAAATTTTTGTTTGATCTTTTAATTAAATTTTATACAGGTAAAAATCCATGTTAGATAGAGATAATCCATATTATTAATGTTTATGTTATTATGTAAAAAAGTAGAATCATATAATTTAATAATTTAATGTTTATTAATGAATATGAACCATTATTATATTCTTTATAACCCCAATTAATCAATTTTACCTTTATCATGGTAATACTAATTTACTTTTCTTGATATTTATATTAACCAAAAAAATAGACCTATCTAATTAAAATTTACATCAGGAGTCCAAATATGAAATCCATTTTTCATGAATCAATTATTAGAAGTGGGAGAAATTAGTTTGTGATAAAAATGAAAAACGAAACAGAAAATAAATTTTTTATCATAAACATGCATTTTTTAGTATAATATTTTATTTATACCAAATTCCATCATAAAATTGATTCTAATGGAATTAATTAGATTATTCATAATATAAAACAATTTATTTCACTTTTAAAAAAATTGAACATTTTAAATTCTTGAAGTAAAAAAATATAGTTTTAAGTAAAAATCTGTATTTTTCACTATTCAGTAGAACATCAATAGTTCTATAAAACCCCAAAAAATTCACCGTATGCTAATGTTTATTTGAATATTTTAAAAAAAATTCCATTTTATTTAATAAAATGATTAAAATTCCTAGAAATTGAATTTAATATTCCCTCACAAAAAATGATACAAACTATTTATGAGGAAAAAATATTTTTGAAAAATAAAATGAAATAAAAATTCAATGCTTATTTATTAATAATTAATTACAATTTTTTATTGAGTAGTATATATATATATATATAATATTATGGTTAATACTATTTATACCCTCCAATTTATCAGCTAGACAATAACTCACATTAAATAATAATATTTCAATAGTATTAAAGGGTTTGTTTAATCTTATTGTTGTGTGTAATGAAAATAAAATATATTTATAAAGAAAAATATCATAAAATATAATAGTATTACAATATTGAGACATAATATAAATATTTTAGAACCATCTCACACCCATTAGCTGGTGGAAGAGGTCATTGATCCTTGGGAATTAATACACGTTCTTGATCATCACCTAATTCTGGAGATAATAATAAACACATAACCTCAATCTCCCATAAGAATTCTTAGAAACAAGCACTTAAGACAACTAGGGGACACACAAGGTCAGAGGAATCATTTCTCTCAAATATCCTTTAATTGAACCCTCACCTCTTTAAGCCACGTAGGGACCATCTGATATGTCACCAAAGATATCAGATTTGTACTAGGGTTAAAGTCAAAACAAAAGTCAATATCCCAATTTGGAAGTAACCACATAACATCTCCAAGGAATAAATATATTTTTTAGATAGTACCATTGAATGGACGTTTTATAAATACCCCACTATACTATGAAACTAACGTTCCAACTGATGAGAGAAAGGTTACAAATTCGTTATCAGGAGAACCACTCATTCTGTCACCATGTCATTCTCTACATTTAATGAGATTATCATACCATATTCTCATATTCACCTAAATATCTTGTTGTGATGGTAAATTTGGAAAATTACCATTGATACCTAGTCTATACCAATGATGATGTTATATGGATTCATCGTAACATTGAAGATATTCAACATGAATCTATCTCCACCGAGCGTAAACTCACAATATTAGAATATGTGTGGAACAGTAGAATAACTTAATATAAGAATATCTAGGTAAAATTGATAGTATAATGGCTCTATAAGAATATGAATATCTCAAACATTGGATGATTTGATGAAATAGTGACTCACCCAAGTTTTTATAAGTATTGATGCTAAAGTAGAGAAGACATAGATCAAAATTCAAATAATATAATTAGAAACATAATAATATCCCTATGTAGATTGAAACTTAAAAATCCCTCAGCCACATGATATTTTAGAAAGGTGTGTGGTACCTATGGGTTGTAATGAGAGTATGTCAAAAAATGACCCTCTAGATACATATCATCCTCATAGAGCTCCACCTACACCTCTATCCATGTGACCCCATCTATTGTATTCATTACAAATTAGATTTCTCAGATGACTAGATATTAGGAAAAAACTTATGTTGCTAATCCCTAAGACTAGAACACTTAAATGAATATATATAATGTTAATAACCTAAGGTCTTATGCCTACCAACAATATAATATAAATCTACTCCTTGATGTTCACTACCATCTCTAGCTACCCAAATCTTCTCTACTAGAATGTTTTCTGCCACCAAGCTCCACTCCAGAACCATGAAATATATGGTAATACATAGAGAGACTACACTATATTTGATGTTCTTATAGGGTCCCTTCTCAAACATCCTTACCCTGATGCATCAATATCACACCATATTCATAGAGTAGAATTTCTGGTCAGGGAACCTCAATGCATACTATGGAATTGTCATATCACCTTTATGAAACTCTATAAGATCCATAATTCACATATATTACAAGGTCGATGGATAATACAAAGTAAATAACAAGAGATAAGAATATATCTAAGGAAGTGTCGCCTCATTATGGTTTTGGATTACCATACACCATCAAACTCTTCTCAATTATAAGGAATAATACTCTGAGGTTAAACCATATGATCCATCAGTGTATTCACAAGTTGTAATATGTTGAATATAGTCTCTAGAAAATCCTCAGCTGCCTAAGATCCCAATTTTGATGAAACCAAATTGTTATTTTCACTACGGTTAATGCATCACACTTAGAATATTTGAATTATTTTCCTAAATTTATGAAACAATCAACTTCATGGAATGAATATGAACATTATTCTAGACCACTAGAGGTGGGTCCACATGTCACTCAATGGGTCATAGAACCACTATTTTATCACATTGAGGGAACAACTTATGAATAGGATCATCCAATGAATCCTTATCACCCAATTGGTATTTTTCATAGACCTATCTTGGAATCCTCACTAGTTTTCATCCTTGTATATGATTCTTTCCACTATGTCCACACGTTTCCCATTCTTTTACCACACATTCTCTCCTTCCAAAGGATGGCGAGATCCATCACATTAATCAGTAATGATGACTCCTTAATCGAAATGGATTGATGGGATGTTAGTTTCTCCTACCATGGATTCCCCTATGGATGTCATCGCCTCATCCAAGACTCCCTCGTAGATTTATGTCCTATTTTTGAAACTCATTCCCGATGTCATCTCAAGGTGGATTCTAGTTATTATGTTTCTTCTACCTTGACAGGGCACCAAACTTCGGTCATAGGAGGAAGTAACATTTGGATTTTCATGAAATTTATATTTTTTTTGTAGATTGGTCACTTGTAAATTAATATCTTTTTGATGTCAGAGGCATATCATGTTTGAGTCATCATTTTCATGAAATTTATGGCATCCCATGTCGTCCAAAAGGTAGTTTACACTGAGGGTGTATATCTTATCGGTATTTTTAACTCATAAACCCCATATATATTGTATGGGGTAGATATTATGGATTAAGTTGTAAGTTTAACCCCTTGTGTAGATGTGTGGGTCGAAGGTTGAACATCTCATAGGGATGATCATATGTTTTAACATCATGTGTGGATAGATGGGTCACTGGTTTAACACCTTACGAAGATAGTGATAGGTTTAATGACTTGTGAGGATTATTAGGTCATAGATATAACTTCATAGGGTTATGGTCACATGTTTAATGTATTTTGGGGAGATTTGGGTGGTTTAGTGCTTACCTAGAGGGGAAGATTTAACAATTGGGATGTGGTTATGTGTTTCCATATAAGGGAATATTTTACACTTGGGATGTAGTGGAGTGTGTTCCCATGGGGAAATATTTCACACTAGGTATTTAGTCATGTGAATTCCCAAAGTGGAAGACATCACACTTGGGAGTTGGCATATTGTGTCCATACAAGGGAATAATTCACACTTAGGATTTGGTTAAGTTTGTACCCAGAGGGGAAAATTTAATACTTGGGTTGTGGGTGAGTGTGTCCCTAGAGGGAATATTACACACTCAAGATTTTTTTATGTTTGTCCATGGAGGGGAAGATTTCAAACATAGTGTTTTTAGGGATTGTGTCCCTAGAGGGGAATATTTTCAAGTGGGATTTTCTATATTTAACCCCATAGAGGAGTCATATGTACACGATAGATAAATATATATTAAAAGACACATAGTTTGAGGTCGTAGTTTTTGGTCGTGTGAGATGACCAATGCATAAGGATTAACATTATGCAGTAAGGGCACCCATGTTGCAGAAGGAGTGTTAAAGTGTGATATTTTTGGGTTTACATATGAATACTTCATAAAGGAGGAGGGTTATCCCATGGTGAGGTTGACGGTTGTATCCCATTATGATTATACATGGGGAATATTGTGTTCATCACATTGGGTAAGAGGTTTGGGGTCATCCCATGCTAGTCATACACATGGAATCCTTTGTTCTTCACATAGGGTTAGGATACAGTTTTACATCATGTGATATGGATGTTGTTGTATATTTTAACATCATATAACCTGGACATGTAACTAGGAAATTCTATTCCATGCTTCTCGAATGTTTCCAAGGATCACACCTCAAGGGGACCATACCAATTTGATAGGAATATCAAAAAAATAAATGTCTTATGAGATAGGTATGTTGTTTCCATCAATGATGCCACCATTAGGGATTATGTTCCCACTTCTCATGAACCTATGGGTGAGGCATGGTGTATATGCTTCCATGTAGGAGTTGAAATTAGGATTCATGATTTTATTGTTCATGTTCATAAGATAAAACGGAATTAGGGTATATATTATTTATAGAAACAATTAGGGTAATGTCCTAGGAAACAGTTAAAGAAAATGAGGGAACACAAGGGTAGGTGATACCGGTCACATAGAGGTTTGGGGTGAGGTTTGTTCGAATTCACTTTGAACTGGCCATGCCTTCCTTGATCTATCCCTTGAAATTCTTATTTCAACATCAACAAGCCCCCCACTAAATTAGATCAAATGAGGGAGAATAGGGTCATATTTTGAGGGAAAACCATTCAATATTGGTGATTTGAAGACCCTATTCATAAAACTCAGGGTGTCTGGATGCCTATAAGTAGTGGTGGTGTCCCTTAGAAAGAAATGAGATTTCTATGAAAGATTGTTCCGTTCTCTCTTTTTGCAAAACATAGGACCTCCATGATCATTTAATGATTTCGATCCTCACCACTTGTGAAAATCACAACTTCTTTGAACGATGGTTCTATGAATAGAATTCCATGAACATATTTTCAGAACTCGACATTTGTAAAAAAAACCTCCAATAAAGGGCCTCCATAAACCAAATTTAAAAAATTGAAATTTTGGAATAATGGTTTCTGAGGGTGTTGAGGCTTTCACTGATCAATTATGAGAGATTTATGGGAACCTAATGATTTAATAGAGATTATAGACTGATTGAAAATATTAAACTCTATATGCATTACTAAAAGAGGATCAACAAGATTACCTGTGGTGTAAGAAACTGACACTATACAATTTTTGGCTCAAGGATGATGTATTCATTCTTAGGGTTGATCTGGATGAGAACTCAAACTTATTTAGATGCACCCTATGATAACACCAATGGAATAGTGCTGTTAGTGGACACATCATAATGGACCATGTGTCTCTTATTGTGAAAACCTTATGAAACCATGTGAATAATTTTAACATGGAGAAATTAGAGGTGGAGGTGTTCCCCCTCAGTATGATAATTTTCTCAATGAGGGTCTGGGAAACAAACTCAAAGTCTAGACCAAGGAAGGAGACATATTCCGGTTGGTATCTTTATAGAGGAATGGGAATAGAAAAACATTCTATTCCAATCCCATTAGGAATTTGAGGTGGACATGAAGTGGGTTTGGCTTTATGATGCAGCATGGTCCTCATAGTTCCATATCTTCAATAACGTAGACACCATGCAAGAGCTATTTGGAAGGAGATCACCATGGACTTACACATTTCACTTTCACCATGGTGAGGTCGAATGAAGTTTATTGGATGTCTTACAAAATGATAGGATCCTAATTCAAGGGGACATATATGATGAATTCATTCCCAAAGATAATGTATTAGAGGAGCACAAGAAGCTTCTAGCCACAAGAAGGGTTTTTATGCGATTAGTGTAGGGGATAAGGGAACAAAAAATTGGGATGAAGGATATACCTTTAAAAGAATGGTTGGGTTATTTCTTTAATTAAACAAGGGAAAACCTACAAGAAAAATCCACATAAATGTAAAAATTAAATCCTACAAGGCAAGGACAAATCATATTGGATGATTTTAGAGGCATGATAGTGGATGTTGTGGGGATACAACGTGAATCATGAGGATCCTATGGCCATAATCATAATATTTTTCCTTGCATTATCATAGATATGGATTATCCTAGTGTAGGATACACACATGGGGGTGTATCTAAGATTTTTCATCCTGGAAATGATGTGGGAGATGGGAAAACATATCAACCTGGTAGCCCTGATATTAGAGAAGCCATAAAAAGTGATCGTCCATATCAACCCGGAGAATACTCCATCCCCCATGTTTATGGGACATTCCACTTCATTTTTGTTTGGATCACCATGAACATAGGGAGATATGAATATCCAATCCCATTGTCCCCTTACATTAAAAACCTCAAGCCCTCGATCCTTAAAAACTTTGGGTTTATCCCTATTTAATTAGGATTAGTGGACATGATGGTGATGATCTAATTTGAGGACTAGTCTCATTTTACTTCTGTTTCCTCACTTTAAGATAACAGTGACTCACAATATCATGGGGATCATCAAATAGTGGGTGTACCTCAAGGAATTTCAGGGTGGGGTACTGGTAGTGTGGGTGTATTGCAAGATGATATGCGATCCACACACCCCAGATTGATTTTGAGGTAGTTTTTATTCCTTAAATGACTTTCCTATAGGGTATAAATGATAGTATGCACTAAATTACGACCATCATTCCTAAGACAGATATGGTGCATGTTTGTAAGCAAAGGAAATTAGGGGAAGACCACATTGCCATCTCCCACTACTACATATAGGATCACCCATGATTGTACAATGAAAATGGGGATATAATATATTGGGGACATGGGAAGGTGGTGCGTCAGTATGGAATATGAGAAAGAAGGGGTTCCATGACTATAGGTTCAAGGGTGAGCGTTGGGCATGGCACCCTATAGAGGCCAAGTTGGTTGGGTGGGTGGAGTAGTGGTTGTAGAGATATAAATTCTTGCTCCTACATAGGTATGATGCATAAGGAGGTGTGTAGAAATAGACCTAACACTTCTGGGTAAGAAATTTTTTGAGGACGTTGAACCCTCTAGGGTAATTCTGAGGGCGAACATACAAGGTCCATGGAAGTGACTTGATCGCCCAGATGTCCCCACCGATGTAGTCTTTCCAAAAAGTTGTGAGAGATGTGGAATACATTAATAGATCATATCCTTATTAGAGTTTGGGTATATTTTCTAATTTCAGGGAATGAGACTTCTTAGTTTTGTTCATACAAGATCATACTTCATCATTACTTTGGATATGGTGGTTAAATATCTCATGGACCTAGAAGAACTGATTCCCTCTCGTAGTGTTTTGTGCTATCTAAATAGCTGGATAAAGGTACTACTGGGCAAGACTTCTCCTCTTGATCTTCTTCTAGAACAAACATATACTGGTGTAGCTGATGCTGAATTATTAGAGGATTGTTAGGGAATTTATTCTTATCAAGTCTCCCATGGGGATGAAAATGCTATCATCGATCAGGTAATTTTTTTTTGATATTTTGTGCCTTGGGGCCTAACTAACCTTTAAGATAGCTTCATAAATCCTTCTTTTATTTTGATAGAATCAATGGGAATAAATGAGGGGAGGGTTTTTATGGACTTATGGCCGTGAAATATGGATCCCCAACCCTTGAGTGGGTGAGCTCAAGGCCTCCCAATGATATTGCAGTCATATGCGGCCAACAGCTAGTTGAAGTGGGGCATGAAACTATTGAAATTTATACAACGGGAGAACCATTTACATGGTTTATTTCCCATGTATCATTACAAGTATCTCATCAAGATTTTAAATTCTTGTAATCCCTTTACCCTTTTCCCCATTTACATCATGATTTTCCTTTCACAAGTCATGCCTGACTAACCCATAATTAAATGGAATTTACTAGCATGTTTAGAGGTCATTAGGTTGTGGGGATGATTTATCCTATGGTAGTAATGGAATAAGAGAAAATCAATTAGAAGAAGATGGATGGAGAGGATTTTAAAGCCAATGGCACCATTAATGTGCCACAAAAGGTGGCTGTTAGAGCTAAATCCATGATAGAGGAGGTAGAAATCATTCTTCAAACCAAGATAATCAGAGAGAATATGATGAAAATTCCTATCTTAGAATCTCAAATGGTGTAATATGTTGTATATAAGACCTCAAAGAAGTTAGTAAATACCATTCCATCAATGGGTGTGTTTTAGGAGGTTGTTGTGGCTGATCCTACCTCATAGGCGCCACAAGAGGTAACTGGGGTCCCATGGTAGGTGAAGGATATGGTGAGGATGAATTTTAACTAAACATAGGGATTATACCACCCAACTATCTACCAACAGATGACACAAATAGTGATTTTTTGTAGGTTCCCCTTTGTATGGTCATACACTGCATGAGTATTTTAATTAATCAAGCTCATATGTTTCTAAGGAGAACTAAATCATCTATCATATGCCATTGAGGGGGTGTGAAAAATCTCATCACCCATAATCTACTGATAGATCATAAAATCTAGGTGGTATCTCCTTGGTATTGTCTAGTCATATTCAGGAATTTCTGGGTAAATTCTAGTAAACTCCATGAACTAGCTTAGGCCTTTCTTACTGAATGAACATATGCCAAGTGATAGATATTCTATGTTGTATGGAACCAGAAGAAGTCTGAGGGAACCCAAACACTTGATGTAATTGAGATTTAGATTTCCCGTTTGGAGGTGTATGAACAAGTACATGGATCCATAAAAAACAATCAAGTATTGACCATTAAAAACTAAGGGCACTGTCAATGATGTAAAATCCTGTGGCTGAGTGCCATGCTGAGTGGGATCCAATGTAAATCAGGGATAAATATGTTATCCCTATCACAATGGAGGATGTGACTGATCTAGTGGACTTACAATGGACTTTCTAGGACACTCAATCAAGGCTAGATGATCATGAGCACTTGGTTAGTGGGGTTGACCCCTAGAGAAATTTATCTTACCCTGAAAAATGAGGAGTCTCCAATATGTGTACGCACCTACCAAACTTTGGACGGATTGTTATATATTACATAAATAGTTTAAAATGTTTTTTTACTACATCTCCAATCACATTAACGATGAAACAAACAGTGAATCCCTAAGACCATGTAATTTATTCACTGTGTGGGAAGAAAGGAAATAATAGGATAATGCTCATTTATATGAGAGTACTACACAACGGTTGAACACATGGGGGCTTGAATCGTTTTTTGACTACCAAGAGTGTCCTTATCAAGAATGTATTCACTAGATCATGAGAATCTATGTGCATATGACTTTCTCTCTCAGCATGCGTTAGTACATGATTGGGATAATGTCAGGGTCATTGAATTATACCCGAACATTGGGGTGAGTAAGAGAGTTAATTGAGACATCCGTGATTAGGAACACAAAGAGGGTGGTGTGATGATAGCGGATAATTGTTGAACATGTTTGAAACATAGAATATATTATCATTTTATTAAGGATAGGGATTTTTCAAATTAGGTTTGACCATTGACCAATTTCAACAAATGGGACCTATTTAAAAATTTATTTAGAAGCATTTCGGGTCGTGTTACTAGGATGTTAGGGTTGCATGTTTGGCCAGACACCATTGTTTTTAGTGTGAGGCTGAGGGTGATTAGATGTGATGGATGATGGAGATTCATGTTAAGGGAGACAATAAGAATGGGGGTGAACTGATGGAATGTATAAATGGACTTCAACAATCATAGAATTATTAAACTATCAATTTAATCATATTGGGTAGGTGTATTGGTGTAAAAAAGGGTGGTCTAAACAATGGTCAGATATGTCATCTAAGGGGAACATACTCTCAGATTCCATGTAATGGATGGGGAACATGAATAATGTGGTAGGTGACTATCACCGAAAGGGGAAAGAGTATTCTTAGGCAACAACCAAATATTTTTCATAGTTTTACATCAAGAAATAGTGATATTAGACAAAAAATTTAACATCATACAATGAGGAAAATGTATATATAGTTTAGCATCCTCTGGTTAGGATGTGTTAAATGGAGTGAGTAACACCCACCCAACAAAGGTGGATGGTAGAGTAAATGGGTAACACAATGGGGGTTCCTACTAATAGGGCTCATGAAGAAAAGTGAAATTAATAACTTTAACTAACTTCTACCTACAATGACAGGTCTAGTGAGAAAAACCAGGGGTTTACAAGGTCCATAGTCAGTTCTTACTAGCTTTGTGCCTATTTCTTTTTGTTCCCTTACTTTATCCCAAGTCATAGGAGAGACATTATGTGGGTAGCGTAACATTTATTAAGGTTTCCGGTATAGGTTATCAACCATATAAACAATATTTTCATCTTTCCTTTCGTAGATTAAGGTCATACCAATTAGTCAAAGAAGTTTTAAAAGATTTATGGTAATAATTCTAGAACCACAAGGTTGTACATAGTTTAAGGTCATAATTCTCGGACAATGACTCTTTGTTTAAGGTCATAGATCTTGTACCATGATGATGTAAATTGTTTACAATATTAATGCCTATACTTAATGGGATCCTCCATAAAGGATCTTATGACACCAGCGGATTCAAAACCAATAGAAATTTTCTTCCAAAGAGGACTTAGAAAAAGAAAAATAATATAGGGTGAGTCAAAATATTTATGGACATAATTCATAGAACAAATAGTTATATGTCTCAAATGATTGTGTGTATAATATGGGAGAGGTAACCCAATGTTAATTTGGAGACTATGAGTACATTCCATTCCAAAAAATAACAGAGGCAACTTGAAGATAGTTTAAAGGTCATGATGTTAAGGCTTGGTCTCTGAGCTTAAGGTCATAGAGTTCAAACTGATTGAAAATATTTCAATGGTCATAATTATTGGACCATATGGGATAGAGTATCAATGGAGTTTGAATTTAATGGAAGGGAGGTGACCATATATGAATTGAGGGACAATAAATCCAAACTCCACATGAAACATTCCCATGAAAACAATTACAATGTATATTGTCATGATTATTGGACCTGGTACCCATGTTTAAGGTCATAGAATTTGTACCATGACTCCCAGTTTAAGGTTATAGTTCTTTGAACATGGGTGAATAGGTGAATCCCAACCTTGATTGAGGAAAAAACCCTTACCAATTACTAAGTCCATGTGATCCAAGATTTATGAGAGAAATAAAGAGAAGTATATAGTTCCCAATGTTTATATGGGAGAAGAAAACAAGGGAAAAAGTGAATTACTTGATAAAGTTTTTTGAGGGTAGATCATGACTTCCAAGACATGAATTATAAAATGGGAATGACTAATGGGTGGGGGAAAAACTATTGTCTATGTTTAAAACACATGATCTGCACCTGTGCTGGTTTAGGATGGGGAGAACAAATGTGGAGTGACTATTAAACAAGTTCAAAACATAAGAGCAATCATTTATAACCAAGGATCCTTTTTTTGGGTGATCCCAAGATGGTAGGTAATCCAATGTGGTCAAGATCCATTAATATTAGGGATCATATCCATATTGGTAGAAGTATGTTTATTTGAATAGAAAAAATCAAGATCTGGGAATGTAAAAGTGGGTAATGTCCCGAATGGATAGTTGATTCCCTTGGGGGCCACCCCACCTTATGAACAAATGTGTTGGATGAAAATTCCAACAGGCATGGAACATGACTGAACTACTAGGGAAGGAAATAAAAATGAGTTAATGGTAGGGGTATACCTAGGATATATGGTTTGAGTGTCACTATATATCCCATTAGAAGTAGAATCATGGCGTATATAGTTATGAAATGTGATATGGTAGTACACCGACATCGGATTAGTGAAATACTCTCTCGAAACAATATCTAATAATCTCATACTTTTTTATGAAATGAATCGTAAGTATGTTTTATAGGGTAAGACTTTAATTTAAAATCGTGCACTAAGTAAGATGGTTTTGTTCATTCCACAATTTTCATATTGGGCATACTTATTTTAAATGGGGTAAGTATATAGTTTATCAAATATGATAAGGAATTTTTTTTAATGTATAATAATTTTCATATTAGTCATCCCAATTTTATATGGAGTGTGGATACAATTTGACATCATGTGCTGATAACATTGGGAATTTTAGTTTAATGTTGTTCAACTCAGACTACGACAACTACCATTTTAAGGCAATATAGGTGGGAATAAGGAGAAAACTACTAGTTTATAGTCAGAACACTTAGAATAAATGTTGTGGGTGTCTTTTGGAGGATATTGTGTCATGAATGAGTGTAATAAAATGTTAAAGGATGTCCCAAGAGACCATTTTCCACACAAGAATTGAGAAATCATACCATAGTCAATGCCATAGTGCTGAGGGAAAAAGATAACTTTAAATGCGTTGATGATGGGGGGTGGACCCAGGACATGTGATCTAAAGGTCACTATATATCCCATGGGAATGGGAATCAAGAAAAATTTTGTTTTGGAGAACTGTGCATTTGGAGACCAATGTGGGTAGGGATATTTCCTCTGGATTGAGGTTGATGAATTATCTCATATTTTTGATATGATGCATCTGAAATTTATATAGGTTAAGGATACAGTTTAATGTATTATTATTAGGAAATTAGTGAGGATTATGCATTGATATTATTGTTTTCTTCTTTATAATGTTAGGTCTTGATGAAATATTAATTCACTACCGATCCAATGAATATGGATGAGTCATATACCTAACAAAGAATACCGCAATAGTGTTTAGGGGCTATAATATCATTGGTAATGGGTGGTAATGTGAGGAATTTGTATATAGTCCCAAATATATGAGGTATAGGCATCACTACATCCCCCATGGTAAAAGGAACCAAACCACACATAATTTTTGAATGAGGTGGGGACATTAGTTTAATAAAACACTATGGATGAAGCAACCATGGTAAATAAGGGGTGGGTGCACGTAGTTTACGTTCATAATTACTCGATCATGGGTATTTGGAAAAAAGATTAAATTAATATTTCTTAGACTATGGTAATGTTTTATTTATGGGGTTTTAATGGAATCAAGAGGTAAAATATAACATGAAAAGAGGGTTGCATAATCCCATGAACCACAAAAATACCATGAAATAAACTGCACCTAGTTTTAGGTCATATTTATTTGACTATAAACCAAAGGGATAAATTCTGGTGAATGTGATCTCCCCCCTTGGTGGAAGGGTTTATGATGAATTAGTAAATGTTATTGAAGAAAATGTGTCTAGTAATTGTTACATATCCCATGGGAATAGTATTTAATCCATGTATAGTTCTAGGACACAACATGGTAGGATGCTGAAGTCAAAAATGGGGTAGTGTCTTCTCTGGAATGGGTTTTAAGGAATCCCATGGATACAATTGCGAATACCATGTTTATAACTTGGGATAAGGATATAATATATCTTCAGGTCCTGAGAATGTTATTTTTTCGGTCATCCCACACATGGTATGTGAGACATCTTGTTTTTTACACAGGTTAGGGCTTTGGTTTAATGTTGTGAACTGAGGATGTTGGGATTTATAGTTTAAATACAAAAAAAATAGAATATAGTTGCTAATAACTTATGGCCATGGATCTTGGACAACAGGGGCTGGAAACAGTTTAAGGACATAATTATTAGACCATAGGGTATGCTGTTTTTTATGGTCACATGGCTCAAAACCTACTTGTTATAGTATAAGGTCACATAATATTCACCATGGATCATAATTTAAGAATGTAGAGATTGGATAATTTTTTTCAGTAGTAATACATCTTGAGAAACATAGAATTGGTTGGAGGTGTGATACATGCTCCATATATTGTGATTAAAGATTATTCTCTATTGGAATAAATATTATGGATAAAGTAAGATCCTTCCCATTTGGGTTCCAACATCACCAATTTTTTTCCTGGTATCATCATCATTCTAAGAGCTAGTAACTTATCGCCCTGGGGGAAGGAGTAGAGGTTAAACTTATTACATAATGATCTTTCTATCCATTTATGGTGCCTCTGTGAGTTATAAAAGTCCTGAAGATTATTTTCCCCCTATGCTTCCAGCTTATCGAGATGAACTTCTTCCATTCTGGATGGCGTTTGATGATCGTAAAAAACTATTCGGGGTGACAGGACATAATGTTTCCTTTTAAAAAATCAGGATGTTACATCTAAACAATAAATCAATTAGGGGTGAAAATTTCATCGATTACTTATAAATAAAGAATGATGTATAATTTTTTTAAAGATAATTTTCTTAGAGTTGAGGAATTACATTTGTATCTAGACAAAAATTAAATTTAAATATACTTAATTGACAAGTGTAATTTCATCATTAAATCAATTTACACAATGTTATCATCTTTTTCTCCAAATTATTACTATTCAAGAACAAATTTTCATGATGAAAGTACTAAAATCAACTTTTAATGGATTACAAAATCCAAAAAGATAATAAGATATTACCCATGTATTTACTAATTTTTTTTTCACAATTTAATATAATACCCAAAATGAATAAACCTTTAAATGAATAAATTAAAAATTAATCTCTAAAAATATAATAATAATACCAATGGTTTAACATAGAACAATAAACAACCCTATGTCTAAAATAACCTCAATAACCTCAATAGAAAATAATGTTGTAACCTAAAAGTCTATCTCATACTATTCAACTTAAAATTTCAGAAGTGTAATAGTATTATTCACAAATAATCCATTACATCAAACCAACATATATAACTCAACCCAATAAAGCATCTCCCAATGTATCAGTAATCACCTCAAAATCACAAGAACTAAAAATATTTGATCCTATAATATGTTTCCCAAAATAAAACTTTTCTTTATAAACTAAATTGTTTAAATAATAATAATTACATACTAACCAAGACATCATCTTGGCCTATTGTAGGCATTGTACACTTACCATCCATAAATTGTGGGTTCAAGCCCCACTAACATGATGGATGTTATGTGTTTCCACTCATCCAAGGAGTTTTAATTTTTTGAAATCAATATTATTATAACTCCTAAAAAATTTATAAAAATATTACGAACATCTTAAAAATATAATTAATCATCAAATAACTTTATAAGCACTAAATTTTTCTATAAAATGTTTTCCAAAAAATAAAATTATTTTAATTAGATATTATTACCTTAGCATTAATGATCATATTAACCCAAAGGTTATTAACAAATTTATACTTCTGTTCACAAAATATACAATAATTATTCACCAAATAACCTTTCACTAAAATATATATTATGATAATGGGTTGTATTCCTATAAATGTATCCCAAAATATCATTGATCTTGTTAAAATACCATCACATTAATCTAGAAAATGAGGATATATTCCTTTAATATTATGATCATCCTTAGAATTATCAACTCAAGGAACTTTATGATTTTCCCAAACCACTATGTTGTATCATTGGTTCTTCATAGGTTATATTATCTTATTCTTTCAAGTGGTTTATAATGAAAATGTGAATTTCCCCATGAATATCCCTAAAGAGTGTTAAACTAGCTACAAAATAAGGCCACACTCACTAGGCATCATAATTATGGATGATATAAATTTGACCAACTCTTTTTAGGGCCATTACTCCTGGTTTCATCTGTTTATAAACCACCCCCACTTATAACATCTGGAAAGGGATGTATCAGTAGGAAATTATTGAATTTTACCTTACCAAAATCATTATGAAATGATATTATAATTTGATATATTATCAAGGTTAGTCATTGGTTTATGTTCCATAATCTAAGTTTTCGTTAATCTATTTCCTAAGGTTTCTACTAAAACTACTCTAATACCAACTATTATTACCCCAAGACTTGAATCCTAGAGCTGGTGGTTACATTAATACATTGGTACAAGATTAAAGAGAATAAAATCTTAGAGGACCAAATAGTTTAGTAGTATTAGTGAACTATATATATAATCAAATGTAATATAACATTTTAAAAGATATAATAAAATGACATATCTCCGTTGGGAACATATTTATTATATTTATCATATCATTTCTTATCAAAAATATTATACTTTATGACATCCTAGCGAATGGAAAATAATAAATGGGCAAGATCATATGGTCAACAAGGTAATGCCTATAATATAACCTATTGTATAATAAATAATGAATAATAAATATGTAAAGGTAAATAACTGAAGATACAATCTAATTAGTCAATTAATTGAGAACTAAGAGTAATATTTTCGGAATAAATGATGAAAAAAAATTCTATATAACTAATCAAATGATCTTGAAACTTATCCATGGTTGTCATAAATATTCAAATAATCACTTGGATATCAATAACTAACTCATGATGATGGAATGAAGAACTATGAACATAATACACTTATCATCGTGGCCTCATGGTATGAAATATTACATAAATGGGCAAGGCCTCAACCAAATACCCAAACTAGTTTTTCTTATGAGACCTATTAATGCATCAGGGGGAAATAATATCCCCCACACATAACATACTAAGACAAATTCATTAATCATATAAATTATTAGTACGTCTTAACTAACATACCATAATAATAAATAACTGTCCCTATTAGAAGAACTATAATACAAGATGTAAACAATTCAGTAATCATAAACCATCACAAGAAGGAATAAGAATGGTATCATCACAATATACCCCCAATGTAGATAAAGAGAAATAAATGGTTATTAGTATTGATTAATGGTAATATAACAAATACATTTAAAATACTCTTGATGAAAATAGCTTTTTCACTTTGAAAAGTAACATTCAAAACAAAAAATTTACAGAATATTGAAAAAAATATTTTATTTGGTGGGTAACCATAAAACCTTATAATGGAATCTTCAATGAATTGGATAGTAATTCTAGAATAAAATTCAAATCATCCCATGTAAATTAAAATAAATATTCATTTCATATTTTTGGTATAATGTCAAAAATTACCTCATTAAGAAAAGACAAGAATATTATTTTTAAACTGTTTTGTAGAAATTAAATAATGAGTACAAATGAATTTAATCAATCATTTGTGAATAGTTTATTAATTGTTGTATAAAATTTATAAAACATGTATATGGAGGAAAAAAGTTTTTCAAACTGAAAGTGAATAAATAATGTTAGATTTTCTTAAGAACATTTTATGAACCATTTTGACTACTAAAGAGAGAGAATTGTTAACAGACCATAAAAAATTATATAAATATATGGAGAATAAGAAAAACGAAATGTCTTTTAGAAATAAGGATCATATAATTTCCATAATATAAATAAAAGAATAATCAATCCATATTTAAATGGGATTGAATGATAAACCCCTTACCACTTTGGTATCTTTTGAAATGTAATCCCCATGAAATAATTAATTCAAAAGAAACATTAAATATCATGAATATATATATATTCATGAAATAAAATTTTAATGGGGAAGTAAATACCTATCATAAAATAATATAGATTCATATAATAAAACTATGTCCCAAAGACATAAATTTTGAGATAAATAACCCTTACAAAGATCATATCATTGAGTTGAGAACTAATTAGTGGACAAATTATGTGTAAACTTTGTAAAAACATAAAAAATTTAGAATAATTTTTTTTATTTCACTCCTAATCTTATCAAAATATAATCAATGAAGAAGTGATATAACCCAATGAAAGAAGATTGAGTTAAGTAACCCTTACCTTTCCCTCGGTGTATCATCCCTTTGATTGATCTTAAGGCCTTTGTAGGGGAGGTTTTTGATTACCATAGAAGATGGGAGACATGGGAATATATTATTAGAGAGTTATTTGGGTTATGGTTGAGATAAAAACATTATTTATGTTGTGTGAAATTTGATTAAGTGGGTCCCTTTTTACTGGTAAAAAATCAACAACAAGTTCAAAATTTCTCATTCTATGTGGTCCATAAGGGTAATTATAAAAATTTAATGTGTCACACATAGAGAAAATGATTGATCTGGTAAAAAATTATATATATAGATATATATATATATATATGAGCCTTTATATATTTTTTAATATTTTCTAATGATTTAAAAAAGATTTCTGAAAATTAAATTCTATTTAAGGTTTTTCCCCACTATTCAAAGCACACGACTTTAAAAACATCATGAAAAAATTACATTTTGAATATAATATATTTGATAATAAATTAAAATCCATAAATATCTATAAAAATAATTGGTTATCCAATGTAATCTATATATTATTATTTTTGTTATTTTTAAATTTATTCATGTGATTTTTTTTTGCTATTTTCATATCGACCGTGCTATCACACCTTAAGTGTTTTAAACAATTAAAATAGTTTAAAATAAAAAAATAAAGAAATTAATTATATATAATTTTTATAATTTGTATTCATTTTTTTGGAATATCACTTATTAATCATACGATTCCAATATATTTAATAATTTATTTTGACTTTTGACACCTTGCGTAGACATTGAACTACAATTTAGATAATATTCTTGTTATATAACATAAAATTTTAAAAATATAAAAACATATAAATATATAATTTTTTTTCAAACCATTTCATGAAAATAATTTTTTCGTCTCAACTAATTTGATTAGGACAAAATTTTTGACTATTTTAGTGTTGCATAAGCACTATGTTCACATTGAAAATTATTTTCATATGTGTCATGAAATTTAATATATTTTACATTTTTGAATTATTTATTTGTTATATTTTCTTTATATTAACATACATGAGTCTTCTCATAAGTTTCATAGAATTGTATATCATATTTATGTTGTTATAATATCATAAAATATACCGCGTCTCATTAAAAACATTATTTTTCACTATTCATCATTGTTTTACTTTAAAAACTCTATGAAAATAATCGAATTTTATTATAAATTTTTGAAATATTAATTTCCATTTATTTTTAGTATTAAAAATAATTCAGGATACTAACTTATCACAAACACATCAAATTTAGTAATTTTAAATCTATTCACTTGATTTTTTTCAATCTTGTACAAGCTCTACATCAATGATGTGTAAGCCTTCACTGAAATAATATCATATATAAAAATAAAAAACAAATTAGTATCATATATATAATATGTTCATACTCAATTTAACCATTTTTATCATGCATAACCTATATTAATCCTTGTGATAAAACAGTAATGTTTATTGATACAAAGAGAGTGACATTTTGTTTTTATACATTATTTAAATAATATATATATCATTATCAACGAATAATGGAATAAATTTACTAAATTTATAAGAATTATGAAAATATTTAGTAACTCCACTCATCTAATATAATTGGGGCAATTTTTTGAGTGATTTTAACATTTAATCCCATATGTTAATCATTGATTTGCCCCATTTTACCTTTTACTAAGGTGATAAATTTTACCATGGTTACTATTAATAATGCATAAAAATAAAATAAACCTATTTAAAATATTTCATAATCATGATTCAAAATATGGAATATATTTTCTCAAATTAAAACTTATAAAATGTGATGAATAATGAGTTATTTATAAAATAAATTTTCCACCCAAAATGATAATACATTAACTCTGTGGCCAGAAATAATACTTTTATGAATTTAAATTCATATATATAGTTATATAATATATAAATTTAATTTAAATCATTAATCATTAGGGATTTTTAAATAAATTAAAATGTAAAATCATTGATCATTTAAAATTAGTTTTTATAAAAATGTGTTTTATAGAATAAAAATTGACTACGATCAAAATCCTGTAAAATATTGATACAAATAGAATTAATTAGAATATTTTAAATAAAATTGGTTATATATAATTTTAATATTAAATCCAATATATAATGGGTCTTTTAAAAGGCATGAATTGCAGCAATGAAAAGAAAGTTTTACCAAAATCCTTATTTTCTTCTATTCTCTATAAAATAAACCCATTTAGAAAAATACAAAAATTTAACCCTAAGATATTTTTTAAATGATGATTTAAAGAATTTTATAATTTTTATAATATACAATTTATAAAAGTGGCATAATTTTATTGCATCGTTCCCCCGAGTTCCACTGAACCTGACCCTGAGACGGTGGGTCGCGGGACCTCAAGCGCATCACCACAATTGCTAGAAGCATCCAAACTGTAGCGAGACCCTTAGGTAAGTCCATGTAGATAAAATTACCTCATACGATAAGGTATAAAATAGCGGAAAAAATATTTAACCTGTAGAGTTTGTATAAAGAATAATAAGGTAACAACAAGAGTAGATAAATGCACCAAAAAAGTAAATAATAACTCTAGAAGCTGAACAATCATAACATATACGATGGTGACGTCACTGTGTGATTCCAAAAGAAAATAAATAAAATTTTAGGGGATGGGGTTCAAGAATAGACTAAATGCTAAAAAATCTACGTAAATACCAAATAGACCCTATGACAAGTCATCTCGAGCAAGACTCGGTCCTCTACCACTAGCTCCGTCCAAAATAGAAAAGTAATCAAAAATTGGAAGAAACATTACTCCCTGAATCCATACCTGCGAACATAATGTATAATTGTGTAACGAACCCACCCTATTTACCTAGAGTCGGGTCATTATTATATAACATTGGCATGATCAAAAAAGATCAAGTCTCAAGAGTCCGATTAGTTTAGTATCCTTGGAAGTGTTATATACATTCATAAGGTTTACATTACATAATAAAATAGAAAAATACAACAAAATTATTTCCATAAAAACAATGAGATCCCATAGACTATCCCTATAGGTCAGTTATAATATACCTCATCGAATCCTGGGAAAAATAAAACATAGAAAGGGGTGAGCTCCGATGCTCAGTAAGGATAACAATATTCCAGAAACTTTAAAAAATAAGCATAAACATTTAAGGAAATGTATAGAAAAAAAAGCCTTTTCAATATAAACTTCATCATAATATGGCATGTATAAATCAAAATAATTCAATTTACTTACTCACATAGATATTATACTAGTCGAATAATCATATGAAATATCAATAGCCACTTTCATAATGTTGAAATGCATAATGCCAGAATTTCATAACCACATAGTCAAGGCCTTGTGCCAAGAATACAAATAATATTTTTTCAAGGGATTGTGCCAAGACACTAGTTTTTCTAATGAGACATACTGATGCATCTATTAGCTATAGTGGGATCCACCATTCACTTTCTTAGTCCAATGCATTCCCCATATGAAAAGGTTTAATCACCACATTACATTCATATTAAAACTAGCATATCAAATGTCAATAATTTATCCATAAACCATGAATGGTATGAAATAAAACATCCATAGTCAAACATATAACAAAACCTTCAATACAATATAGACATATTGTATCATAATAAATCAACATCAAACTAACATAAAATCCACAAAAGGATGTTTATAAAGATGAAATCAAATCCTTTTAAGAGAAATATATCTTTCTATTTTGAAATCATTTACAAGTCACATAATTATAAAAGAAGAAATTAATATTTGAAAATATTATTACATGCTTTTAATGGAAGATTCGATGATTTTATAATGGTGGAAAATAGCCGCACCCACCGTATAAGTTAAAAAAACATTCTTACCTTATTTTTGTGGAAAATGTCATAAGGTACCCTATTTGGAAAATGACAAAATGATTCCTTTCAAAACATTTTATAAAAAATCAAAAAAGGATATAAATGACTTTAACCCATAGTCTAGTAAATAGTAAAAATGTTCTGGAATACATTTTTAAGAAACATGGATGTGGATGATAAAGATGTTTTAAAAGATACTTACGTAAAAACAACCTCAGATAATAAAGAGATTGTGAAATTAACCCTTACCATATACTTTTCCTTGGTCGAGGGTAGGTTAACATCCTGTATAATGGTGAATTAATTGTTATTAAATTATAAAAGAATCATAAACATTAATAAGATATCATATATGATCTTTTTACAATGCTTTGTTAATAATATCTTAGTATTACCGTCATTTCTGGTGTTAACTGATTCATTTTCTTTTGTATGATTTGTTACATAAGTAATGTTTATTATGGATAGTATGTATCCTATTCATCTTTAGAATGATATTAAATATTTAAACATTACTTTTAATCATCTAATAAAAATTAGTCTTGAATGGATACGATCGTGAATGAATCTCATCGCGTTCGTGGAGACGACAATCCGTACGTACGCACGAGCGACAATATCATTCATTTGATATTAAAATAACATTTAATTGGATGGTATATCATATATAAAAAATCATTATCATGTTACATTTATTATGTAAATTAATTATAAATCCTTATTATACCCATCCAAATAATAACATATTGAATAACAATTACACCACGACGTGGAGAGGGTATGTCGTACGTACGTACGTACGTATGGTGACATGTATTTCAAAGGATGGACAGAATAATGAATGTGGTTGTAAAATATTTATAATAACATCACAGTATATAGAAGATACTGGAGGTATTATTTTAGAATGGAAACCACAAAGAAAGATAAATTGGAAGAAGAAAGGAACATGAAAGAGGTGATGAAATATTTACCACTTCTTCGGGTTCCACTGTTTGAATTGATCCAAAGGGATCCATAAGTTGTCTATATGACTAAAGGAATGACTCTATGATGAAGGTAGAACAGTTGAGATGGTTTTTGGGCAGGGTTTTTCTGATCCAAAAGGCTTTTAAGGTGTGAATTAGAGAGAAGGGGTGTGCCCTTTTACAAGAGGGGTGAGGGGAACCTTAGGAAAAGCTAGAAGTATTATTTTATAATTAAATAATTTTGGTTTAAAATTGCTCCAAAATAAATTATTTATAGTATAAGGTGGGGATGGGTCGTAAAACACTCAACTAATAGGTTTTAGACAATTTTTGGTCACTTTATTAACCTTATCTTTTAGATTTAACTCTTAGTTTAATAGTTTGACATTTACCATGTCTCTTTGTATTTTTATATTATATGGTTAATAAACTTACTATATACTTCCAATGGAATGCCATGTGGTTAATTAATAATACAAATATCATTATATAAGTCATTTGGCTGATCCTTAGATTTTTAGGAATAGAATATCAATTAATAATATAATATTTGTTTTAAAAACTCTTTTATGTCAATTTTGACAATATTTGGTATTTTTTTTTTCTAAATTCATAACAGCATTATTACTTCAAATAAAATTCATCTAACAAACCCTAACAAGTCATACTAACATATAAAATTTTCCGAATTAATAAAAAGTCTCAAATTATATTTATTTGGATATTTTAATATCAATTATTTTAATATTTCATTAATTAGGTAATTACTGCATCATCACCGTGTCATAAATAAATTAAATTATTTAATGTCTAAAAAATATAACTAAAATAAAATTATATATGAAATCTTTTTATATTTCTAATTAATATTTATAGTTGATTTTATCTTATGTGTATCCCTATATTAAAAATGGTTTAGTTATTAAACATTGAATTTAACACTTTTAACTATTCTTTGAATTAAATAATAATAAATGTCCTAATCTAATCCAAGTGGACCAAAGAAGTTTATATTTTATTCATAATTTTTTTTGGTCTAATTATACTTATCCAATATAATTAGGACATCTTTTAGGGTAATAATATTATCATTTTCCCTTAATTTCCCTATTTACTTTTACCCGTGGTAAATAAAAGTAAAAGTTACTATTCACCAAAAATTATTTTCATCCCATTGAACCAAATTTTACTTACTGATATAAACTGTGTCTCTCAGATTTTTGAAACTCAAATCACAGAAGTGGTAAAATTATATTTTTTTGTAAATTTTCAAATGCTCTTAGGAGCTGGACAAAAGATGGTAAAAAGTTCAATAAAACATTTATATATCTAAATTTATTATAAACTAACTCCAATAAATTACATTGAACTTATATAGGTATTATGAATATTTTTTACATAAATTAAATTTAAATATAATAAAAAATTATTTAAATAAAAATTCATTTTTAAACTATAACTCAATGTTTTTCACTATTCATAAAAAATTGAAAGTTTTCAGAAAAATTAAAAAAATTCACCCTAAGATAATTTTAATATTCTAAATACAAAAAAGACCATTTTGAAAGATAAAATTTATAAAATTTCAGAAAGTGGGTATTACCATTTATAACGGCTAGTTTGATAGGTTGTGGTGTGTTAGAACTCGAAGTTGCGTATAACACACGCTATTGTATTATTAAAAGAGAAGCGTATCGTGGAAGATTGGAGTGTTACATTTTCCCCTCCTTCAAATAATTTCATACTTGAAATTTCTAGAGTATTACTATGTAAAATGACTCGGGTGGTTCCTCACCATAAATTTCCCCAGGTTCCCACATTGCCTCTTCTATCTTATTTTTTCTCCAAAGAACTTTTACTAGATGAGTTTGGTAGTTTCTCAGTACTTGTTCTCTTGTATCAAGAACCTTGGCAGTCTTTTCGCAATAAGAAAGATCAGGTTCCAGTTCTAATTCCTCATAGGTGAGTTCCTGCGTTGAGTCAGGCATGTTTTTTCTCAATAGTGATACGTGGAACACATCGTGAATTTTGGAGAGACTTGGTGGAATTACCAAAGAGTAAGCTACAACCCAAATTCATTCAAGAATTTCGAAAGGTACGATGTACCTGGGACTCAATTTTCCGTTCTTACTGAAACGTATGACACCCATCCCTAGTGATACATTCAAGAAAACATGATTTCTTACCTAAAATTCCAAATCCTTCCTTCCATTATTGGCATAGAACTTCTGCCTACATTGAGATACTTTGATGTGGGTTTGGATTACCTTCACCCTTCCATTGTTTCCTCCACAAGCTCTGGGCCTAGGAGTTTTCATTCACCGAAATCATCCCAATAGGTTGGTGTGCGACATGTCTTTCCATATAACGCTTCATATGGTTCCATCTGAATACTTGAATGGAATATATTATTATAGGAAAATTCGACTAGAGGTAAATATTGATCCCACATTCATTGAAGGTCAAGTAATCAAGATCTCAACATGTCTTATAAGGTTTGAATAGTCTGTTCTGATTGTCCATCAGTTTGGGGGTGGTTGGTAGTGCACAAACAAAGTTCAGTATCCAGGGAATTCTGAAGACTTTTCTAGAATCTCGATGTAAAACAGTGATCACGATCAGAAACAATTGATAGAGGTACTCCATGAAGTCTTAAAACTCCATTAATATATAGTCTTTCTAATCGTTCAAGTGGTAAATATTCTCTTATATCAAGAAAATGTGCTGACTTGGTAAGACGGTGAACAATGACCTATATTGAGTCATTAATTTTAAGAGTCTTTGGTAGCCCCATTTCAAAGTCCATCATGATATCATCCCATTTCCATTCACGTATGGGAAGAGGCTGCATGACTCCACCAGGCTGTTGCCTTCTAGCTTTCACCTGTTGAAAAACCATACATCTTGACACAAAATCAGTAATCTCCCTTTTCATGTTGTCCCACCAAAAATGTTCCTTCAAATCTCTATACATTTTGGTGCTCCCAGGGTGCATAGAGAAATTGGAACTATGAGCATCATCCAACTATTCTATTTTTAGATCAGGTATATCACGAACACAAAGTCTCTTCCCAAATTTCTTAATTCCATCATCATATACGAAGTCACACAATCTCCCGTTATTCACAGCTTTAATCTTATTTTCAAACTCTTTATCACCGGTCTGAGAACTATTTATCTTTTCTAGTAAATATGGTTTGGAAACCATTTGAAAAATTATTTATGATCCACCTTCCATGGTTATTCCCATATCTATCTCTACTAGATCAATGAGAATAAGATCCCTTTCAACTCTCATCTTGTTCGAAACTCTGTGATCTTTTCTGATCAATGCAGCATCCACCTTATTTGCCTTCCTTAGGTGGTAGTGTATCGTTCAATCATAATCCTTGAGTAGTTGAAGCCATCTCATTTTCCTCATGTTGAGTTATTTCTATGAGAAAATATACTTTAAACTCTTGGGATCAGTATAAATCTCACATTTTTTACCATAGAGATAATTTCTCAATATCTTCAAAGTAAATATTACAGATTATAACTCAAGATCATGAGTAGGATAGATTGTTCATAAATTTTTAGCTATCGTGATGTGTATGAAATAACCCTATTATTCTACCGAAGACATAACCAAGTCCTTTCTTTGATGCATCACTATAAATAAAAAATCCATCATTCCCCGAAGGTAGAGTCAAGGTAGAAGTATTGACTAATCTTCTCTTAAATTCTTAAAAAAATTCATCACACACTTTTGTCCAAAAAAATTAACCCCTTTACGTGTGAGCGTGGTTAATGGGTTAGGTAATCGGGAAACATTTTGTATGAAACACCGATAATAACCTGCTAAACCAATAAAACTACGTGCCTCGATTACACTCATCCATGATGGACATTCATGGATTTCCTTGGTCATTGAGGGATCAATAGAGATTCAATCTATAGAGACAATATGTCCAGGAATAGAAATCTCATGAAGCCAGAATTCACACTTAGTAAACTTCCCATATAATTCATGTCTTCTAAGAGTATTTTGAATAATACGCAAGTGATTTTCATGATATTTTTAGCTTTTAGAGTATACCAAGATATCATCAATAAATACCACTAAAAATTCACCAATATATTCCCTGAAAACTCTATTCCTTAGATCCATGATGACAGAGGGTGCATTAGTCAATCCAAAAAGCATTACTGTTAAATCGTAATGCCCGTACCTAGATCGAAATGCTGTTTTCGGAATGTATTCATTCTTCACACACAACTGATGATATCCAGATCTAAATTCAATATTTGAAAAGTATTGATCCCCACGAAGATGGTCAAATAAATCATTAATGCGAGGTAGGGGATACATGTTCTTTATTTTTATAGTATTGATCTCCTTGTAGTCAATGCAAAACCTCATAGATCCATCTTTCTTTTTAACAAAAAGGAGAAGAGCTTCCCATAGAGAAACACTAGGGAGAATAACTCCTTTATTACTAAATTCTTATAGTTGTTTCTTTAGTTCCACTAATTCCACAATGGCCATTCTATAAGGGGTATTTGATATGGGCCTTGATCCAGTAATTAAATCAATGGAAAACTCAATTTCTCATTCTGGAGGATGTCCAAGTAAATCTTCTAGAAACACATCAACATATTATTTTACAATAGCTACATCCTATATTTGAACATTCCTTTCCTCACCTAGATTTATTTAATTCTCTTCCTCCCCAATAATTTAATTTATTTGAGCTACTGGGGGTAGATCTAGATAAGAATTAGGTGGTGATGATTCTGCTCTAAATATAATGTGTTCTTTATCATCATCATATATAATAGTAACCTCCTTCTTCTTAAAATAAAATTTTGCTTCATGGTCCAAAATCCAATCCATACCGAGGATTATATGAAATTAAATCATGGGTATGATGATGAGATTAGTAGATAAAGAACTTATATATAACCTAATGGGGACTGATTCACAAAACATTGTTGCAATGACACTTCCTTTAGGACATTTAACTAACAGATCCCTTGTTAATTCAAATTGGAAATATCTAATTTTCTTAGAAATCTAGGAAGATACGAAACAAAGAAATGATCTAGAATAAAAAAAAAAGCATTGGCTAAACTTGAGGAAACCATTAAATTTCCTGCCACTATGTCTTTAGATGATTCAACCTCATAAGTAGAGATAACATGAGCTTAGACTTGATCCCATGTCTGTTTTATGAGGTATGTTCCCTTGACGCATAGGACATTCATTTTTATAATGGAATATTTATATACAATTGTATCATTCAACATCGATAGAATCTTTCTTCCCCTTGCAATCATGAGATTGGTGTCCTTTTCACCATACATGTAACAGACTCCCATTACCTTCAGGCAAGTACCAGGGTATTTCTTCCCACATTTACTATAGGATGGATATTCAAATTTTCCTTTCTTCCCCTTATTTCCATTTCCAGAGTGTTCAACAGATCTCTTCTTGTCTGGCTTTGCTTCAAAGTCGTAAGACATAGAGAATTATTTTTCTTTCTTGATGTAATAGAAGACAATATCTTCTTATGATGAGAAGGATTATGAAATTAATGCTCGATGAAGATGTGTTTTTCACCGATCAAAGAAATGATCAATCTTAATTTGTGGGTTATGTATATAATCTGCAGCATGCCTCGCTAACCTTGTAAGGTTAGCTTCATACTTTGTGACATTCTCATCCTCCTTTTTCCTTAGACTAAGAAATTTCCATTACATATCTTCTTGATGGTCATGACGAATGTATATTTCTATGAAATTTTCTTTAAACTCCCCCATTCCATATTTCATACTTCATAAAATTACTTTTTGTTTTGAATCAATGACCACCATTGATCAATATCTCTAGTGAGGTGGTAAAATGCCATTACAAATTTTTCCATTTCGCCACTCCCCAAGGTGTGGAATATTTTCTTTATGTAATTTATCCATTGCTCAACTACTAGTGGATTTCTACCCCCATTTATTGTTCATGGTTTTTTCCTCATGAAGTGATGTAACATTGGTCCTCCAAACTGCAGATCAGGGTGCTCCATACGGGTAAGGTTATTATTCATAACCAGAGTGGGTTGTCCCATTATAGTGATTAGGTGATCATCACCAATTGCACCACTAGCTCCACTATAATTATCTTTAGTAGGAGGTTAATTACTATATGGAGTGCTTGCATTGATATCGTTTCCATTCCATCCACAAGTCACCTTTAATAAACAATGACATAAACTAGATTGGTTTATGAATCGAAATACATACTTCCAAAATTGTAAAAATACTTAACATAAATTTAACAGTATATGGATATAATCTATAATCATAAAAATGTTTTCTTTGAGGAATTATACACTCATAAACCCTTATTAATAGTTTGTAATGAAAATACGAATTATCCTAAGCATATCCCCTTAGAGTTTCGCAACCAAGAGTGCAGCAAGGCCTGTTGTCGTGCACTAGTTACCATTCGAGTCTAGCTCAAAGCGGTGTTTTTGGGTTTTACCCCTAGGTACATCTATTCCATAGCCACATCTACATACTCGTATCTAGATAGGGATGTATTTCTTGGAAAATCTCACAAAATCTCTACAATACCAAAATTCTAGGAAGTTCTTATATACTAATCCTCAAGGTCTATCTTAGGTATTTGTGATCTAATTAAAGTTTATCTAATCTAGTTTCGAAGGTTTTTACTAAACTTAATCTGATACCAAATGTAACACCCCCACCCTAGTTACCTAGTGTTGGTGCATTATTAAATTACATTGGAAAGATCACAAAAGTTCAAGTCTCAAAATACCGATTAGTTTAGTAGCCTTGGAAGTAATAGATAAATTCATAAGGTTTACATTACATCATAAAATAGAAAACTGAAACAACATTGTTTCCATAGACAACACTGATATCACATAGACTATCCATATAGGTCATTCATAATATACTTCTTCACATCCTGAGAAAAATAAAATATTGAAAGGGGTGAGCTCAGATGCTCAATAAGTATAACAATATAGTATAAACTTTCATAAATAAAAATAAACATTTAAGGAAATGTATAGAACTAAAAAAAATCCTTTTCAACATAAAATTAATCATAATATGGAAAATATAAATCAAAATAATTCCGTTTACTTACTCACATGGATATTCTACTATTCGAATAATCACATGCAATATCAACAGCCACATTCATAATGATGGAATGCATAATGCCAGACTATCATAACCACATAGTAAAGGCCTTGTACCAATAATACAAATAATATTTTTTTAATAACTTGGGCCAAGACACTAGTTTGTATCATGAGACCTACCGATGCATAGGGGAGATATATCGAGCTACACCCGTCACTTACTAAGTCCAATGCATTCCCCCCATCGAAAGGTTTAAACACAACATAAAAATTCGTATTAAAACTGGAATATGAAATGTCAATATATTATCCATAGACCATGAATGGTATGAAATAACATATCAATAATCAAAAATATCACAAAACCTTCAATACTATATATAAGTTTTCTATCATAATAAATCAACTTCAAACAAACTTAAAATCCATCAAAGGATGTTGACAATGATTAAATCATTTTTTTTAGAGAAATATAATTTTCTATTTTGAAATCATTTACATGTCACATAATTATAAAAGAAAACATTTATATTTGAAAATATTCTTTTATGATTGTAAGGGAAGCTTCAACGATGTTATAACGGTGGAAAATAGCCACACCCACCGTATAAGTTAAAAAAACATTCTTACCATAATTTTGTTCAAAATGCCATAATGTAACTTGTTTGGCAAATGACAGAAATATTCCTTTCAAACCATTTTATAATAAGTCAAAAAATGGTATAAATTACTTTAACCCATATTCTAGTAAATAATAAAAATGTTTTGGAATATATTTTTAAGAAACATGGATGTGGATGATAAAGTGGTCCGAGTAGATACTTATGTAAAAACAACCTCATATAATAAATAGATTGTGAAATTAACACTTAACTTGTACTTTTCTGTGGTCGATGGTAGGTTAAACTACTGTATAATGGTTAAATAATTGTTATTAAATTATACAAGAATCATATACACAAATATGATATCATATATGATCTTTAAACATTTCATTGTTAATAATATCTTATTATTATCGTTGTTTCATGTGTTAACTGATTCATTTTCGTTTGAATGATTTGTTAAATAAGTAATGTTTGTTATGGATAGGATGTCTCTTATTTATATTAAGAAATATATTAAGTCTTTAAACAATATTTTTAATCAACTAATGAAAATAAGTCTTGAATGGATACGATGGGGAATGAATCTCATCGCGTTCATGGAGACGGTAATCCGTACGTACGCACGAGCGACAATATAATTATTTTGATATTAAAATAATATATAATTGGATGTTATACCATATATAAAGAATCATTATCATGTTATATTTATTATTTACATCAATTACAAATCATTTTTATACCCATCCATATAATAATGTACTGAATAACAATTACACCACGACGTGGAGATGGTAAGCCATACGTACACACGTATGGTGACATGTCATTCAAAGGATGGATAGAATAATTAATATGGCTGTACCATATTTATAATAACATCACAGTATATAGAATAAACTGGAGTTATTATTTTAGAATGGAAACAACAAATAAAGCAGAAGTGGAAGAATAAAAGAACTTGAGAGAGGTGGTGAAATATTTACCTCTTATTTAGGTTATTCCTTTTGATTTGATCAAAAGGTCTCCATAGGATGGATTTCTGACTAAAGGAAAGCCTCTAGGATCAAGGGAGGACAGTTGATAGGGTATTTGGGTAGGGGTTGTCTGAGCCAAAAGGCTTTGAAGGTGTGAATTAGAGAGAAGGGGGAGTTCCCTTTTATAAGAGGGGTGAGGGGAAACTAACATGTCATATTAACCTAGAAAATTAATGGTATTCATAAAAAGTCACAAATTACATTTATTTGGATATTTATAATATCAATTAATTTAATATTTCATTTATTAGGTAATTACTGTATCATCATTGTGTTATAAATAAATTAAATTATCTATTTTCTAAAAAATATAAATAAAATACCATTATGTAGGAAATATTTTTAGCTTTCTAAATAGTATTTATAGATGAATTTACCTTATGTGTAACATTATATTAAAAATGGTTTAGTTATTAAACTTCGAATTGATCACTTTTAACTCTTTATTTTATTAAATAATAATAAATGTACTAATCTAATCCAAGTGGACAAAAGAGATTCATATTTTATTCGTGAGGTTTGTTTGGCCGAATTATATTTATCCAATAGATTTAGGACATGTTTTAGGGTAATTATAATATCATTTTTACCCTTAATCACCCTATTTACTTTTAACCGTGGTAGATAAAACTAAAAAGTTACTATTGAACAAAAATTAATTTCATCTCATTGAACCAAATTTTACTTACTGATATCAACCATGTCTCTCAGTTTTTTGAAATTCAACTCACAAAAGTGGTAAAATTATGTTTTATGTAAATTTTCAAATTCTCCCAGGAGGTGGGTAAAAGAAGGTAAAAAGCACAATAAATTTTTTTATATATCTAAAATTATTAAAAATTGACTCCAATGAATTACATTGAACTTATATAGGTATTATGTATCTATTTCGAACGAAAATAAATTTAAATATAATGTATAATTATTTAATGAAAAATTCAGTTTAAAACAATAACTCAGTGTTTTCACTATTCATCACAGATTGAATGTTTTCAAAAAAATACAAAAAATTCAGCCTAAGATAATTTCAATATTCTAAATCCAAAAATGAAGTCCATTTTGAAGGATAAAATTTATAAAATTTCAAAAAGTGGATATTACTATTCATAACGGCTAGTTTGATAGGTTGTGGTGTGTTAGAACCGAAGTAGCGTACAACACACGCTATTGTATTATTTAAAGAGAAGCGTACTTTGGAATCTTGGGGTGTTACAACTTGGGTATCAAATAGTGCTTGAGTAGGGTGTGAGATATAATCTTATTAGGCCATCACTGATGGTGTTGAGACCTTTCTATTTCATGATATAGAAAAATAACAGTGTGCCATATATATAATACATATTGTCAACTTAAATAAAAAATAACTAATATGGCCTAGGTTCCCAAGAAGACACCCATCCCATACCACCTACTTCAGCCTAAGCTAGAAGACTGAATGAGATAATTGGTAAAGCAGAATATATATATATATATCAATTCCAGAGTAATATTATATACCAAAGAAAAGGGCACACACCCAAGCATGTGCTTGGTCTTGGGGTCTTATCTATATGTAAAAAAACCAATCACACTAATGTTTCAAGAGAAGTATAAAAAAGAATTATAAAACTCTATGTAGTATTAATAAGAAAATATCATGCATTTATATTAAAACTTAAAATTTTAGAGGTGGAGTCCAAGCCCGTCCCAAAGGTATCACTACGGTACATACAATCAATTATATCAAATTCCACAAGCCCATCCAAGGTTTTCCTTTTGAATGTCCAAGTATTGATCGTGGTATGGTAACTATGAGTTTGTCCTGGGTCTCACATGTAACGGACTGAGTATCAACCAAGGCTTTTCATAACCATTTTTCAAATGGGTCCATCCTCATTTTTCCCTTAGATAATTAGTGTCACCGAATAGTATAATAAAAAGACCAGGGAAATTCCTTGCCTGGTGAGCCTAAAACATTGCTTTCCCAATGTGTTGTGCTATAACCTATTAATCATGGAGAGTCCAACTGTGTGTTCTTAATACATGACCCACATTCTCTTCCCATCCAGAGTTTATTTAAAATATTATGATATATATATATATATATCAAAGAGTTTCTTTCATGATTGCAGAAATATAATTAACCATTTAATGCCATTATTACCAATTATTCATGCCCAAAAATCACGAATAATAGTATTAACACAAGATTAAATAGAAAATGAACTTATTAGTGAAAATATAGGCAAAAAAATTTAATAATGGTAAAACATGTCAAGACATGTAGCGGTAATTATTTACGCAACAACATCAAGTAAAACCAAAATTATGGTTTATGATTCATCCATAATAATTTATTAAATTTAAAACTTGAACCCAAATTATTGCGCATGCACACATAAGTAAAATAAATTGAACGATTCAAGGAAAATGAAAAAATAGTTAAATTATGTTGGCGCACCCAAAGGGGTGTCCAAAGACATGGAAACATCATAATAATGGGGTTCACCTTAAACAATGGTCATACTGATCAAGAAAAACAATTTAATTATATTAATACAAATTATTAGGGATTCCTTGATAACCACTGATGATAAGAAAAAAGCTGTGAATTAAAAGAAGCAAAGAAATGATTAGAAAGAATAAATATTACCTACCTAAAAATCATAGTATATACCACTCCCCATGACAACTTTGATTTTACCTAAAATGTAAGAAATATTAGGATGTATCAAAAATAGTAATTTCAGGTAAAATCCTTATGTGGAGGATGACATGATGGAGATTGGATGATACTCAATGATTCTTGGTGTAGATGATTAGAAATACTGAGAGGTTCCAAACTCTTTGGAGGTAATTGAAAATGGAGGAGAGATAAAGGTGAATCAAGCCTTTAAAGTATATCGGGGGGGGGGGGGGGGTGGCACAACACCTAGAGATGAGGGGTTTGTGATGCTTAGTAGAGAGGAGATCTAGATAAGAGAGGAGAAAAAGTAAATAAAATAAAAAAGTGATAGAAAAACAAGAAAATTAAATGAATTAAAAACTATAATAAAATGAAATAAAATAATTAATAAAAAGGGGAAAAAAATAAATAATAATAATAATAATAGATCTAACAAATTTTAATTATTTTTCACTTTACACCTCACCAATATTTATTTTATTATTATTATTATTTCCTTTTAATTTCATTTGGTTTAGTTAAAATCTTGTTTATTCCTTTTATTACTTTTAATTTTTTTGGTTCAAAATGTTTTTCCAAGGTTCGATGGATTATTTTTCAAAATACATTACTAATCCAAAAAAATAATTGCATCTCAGGACCTGTAATAGACCATATGGGTGTGTGCCCTTGGTTTCATCATGGAATTGGATATAAAATTTAAAAAAAATTATTTATCCATACCATGGGAAAATCCAGGACGTTACAACCTCCACTCTGTAAGACAACTCATCTCCGAGTTTCCATTACGAGGGTAAGGGAATGACGCAAGAGAATGGTTTCGACCACTAGTAACACACATCAGTATCTCACTCCTAAGTCTCATCCTGAACGCGTCTGTGTTTCCATAGAACCCAGATAAGTGGAATAATACTACTTTAAAGAGTCTTCCTGCTATGATTAATGATACAAATAATACGCTCCTCGAATGATACATCCTCCGCTAACTTGATGGCATCTGGAATAATTGAATGAGACGAGTTTGGATGATACTATCAAAGATGAGATATATATGAGATGTCTTGTATGGAATGGTACCTCTTATGCAACATCAACTAACTAGACACCGACCAAACTCTCTCCACTATCTAGAATGACCCGACATATATCAGTGATAACTTTCCCTGTCTCCTGATTCGCTTATGACACAACTTCGGTGAAACTCACAGAAAGACTCGATGTACCACGTCAAACTCTAGGGGTCTACAATGACGATTGGTCTATGACTTATATTTGTATTGAGGTGAATAAATAAAATTATGAATCATCTGGACATTATTAGAATTCTCTTGAATGATATGAGGAACCATAAGTGTTACCTCGCCTACTTTGAGTCAATATAGAGTTGAATGTAATATTATACCATATAAAGCCTCATATAGAGTCATTTTAATAGTTTTCTAGAAGAAGTTATAATAGGAAAATCCAACTAAAGGAATATTTTTCTCCCAATATCCTCCAAAATCAAGGATACATTCTCACAAAATATCTTCTAGCACCTGAATAGTTTTCTCAGACTCTCCATTCATCTGGGGGTGATATGCGCTACTCAAAAGAACCTATGGACCCAGTTCATTCTGCAACCCTTGAAACAAATTGTGAAAGGGGAATCATATTTAGACATGATAGAATGTAAAATTCCATAAATTCTATCTATATCATGAATATAAATCCTCCCCAACTCATCAATAGATAAGGACTCTTGAATAGGTAGGAAGTGCACGAATTTGTTCAACCTATCAGTGATTACCAATACTACATTGATACCTCAAGGAGAACTCAAATATCCTATAAAATAATTCATAGTGATGTAATTCCATTTCCACTCATGAATAAATAGAGGATTTAGAATCCCAGTAGGCCGCTAGTGATCTGCCTTCAATTTCTAACAACTAGATAACCAGGTAAAGAAAGATGCTATTTTCTTCTTCATACCTTGCCACCAGTACCGACGATGAATATATCTATACATCTTGGTAAATCTAGGATGAACTTCCCGAATAGATGAATGATATTCCCACATCATCTCTTCCCAAATATCAGAAGGGACCCATACACGACCATGGTAGTGAAGAGTTTCACTGTTATGAACAACCAAACCAGTGGTGGGTTCTCTCCAATGATGTTTTCTATGAAAATGAGCACTTATGGATTAGATAACTATCACATGCGGACCAGCTCCAAAATAGAGGACGTCACAACAACATGTTCTATGATTGGTTTTTCAGGATGTTCATGAAACTCTAGATGCATCTCCAAAAACAAATCAATCATCTTCCACTAATTGATGGTTTCCCATATGACTTGTGTCTATGTCTTGAGAATCAAAGCATCATCCACAAAATTACCCTTTATAGGAGTATAAACAAGCACAATGTCCAACAAATGCAGGTATTTGACCCACCTGCACTGCCTAAAATTTAATTCTCACTATGTGGAGATATATTTCAATATTTTGTAATCCATTTACACAAAAAACCTTTATCCCCAAAAGTATTATCTCTAATAACATAGATCATGAACCACAGATTCCAATTCGAGGTCAGGTGTAGGATAGTTCTGCTCATGAGGCCTTAGCTGGAGGGATCCGTATGCCGTGACACAGTCACCCTACATGTGGACTACACCCAGTACGAATCTTGATGCATCATAGTAAATAGTATAAATTCTTCCTGGATCAGTATGAATCAGGGTTAGAGGATTTTTGAGTCTTCCCTTAAACTCCTGAAAAGCGTACTCAAAGACTTCTGAGCAGATGATCTGAAAACACTTCTCAGTAAGGGCCTTTAGAGTCATTTCTAAGCAAGATAAACCATGTGTGAAACAATTGTAATATCCAACCAATCATAAGAGTCTATGAATGTCAAAAATATTCTTCTAATTCTCCCTATAAACTACTGTGATAAATTTTTATGGGTCAACTGATACACCTTCCTTATATATTTTACGACCTAAGAAGTGAACCTCATTGATCCAAAAGTGGTATTTACTAAGCATCATGTATATTTATTACTATCTTAGTGTACTCAACACGATATCAAAATGGGTTTCATGGTTGTGTCTGGAGCATGAATACAAAAAGTTGTATTCCATGAAGACTGCCGTAAAGGAATAAAGGTACATGTGGAAAAACCGATTCATCATATCCATTAAAATTATTGGCATGTTCGTCAGACCGAATGACATAGACAAAAAACTCATAAAAGTTTTACCTACTTCAGAAAGCTGTACGCGGTATATCTTAATTTCACACATGCACCTGATGATTAGTCGACCATAGATTGATCTTCGATAAAATAGTTTATCCTCAGAGCCAGTAAAAGAGGTCTTCTATGAAAGGAAATAGATATAAATTATTTACGGTAACCTGGTCACGTCAATGGTAATCCACAAAAAAACGAGGGTACCATCAACCTTCATGGTGAAAAGGACTGGTGAACCCCATGGATATATACCAGGTCTGATGAAACCCCTTACCTTAAAATTTTCATGATTCATCTTGAGTTCATGTAGCTTTGTTGGTTTCATCATATAAGGAGGAATGGATGCTGGTGCGACACCTGGAACTGGCTTGTTAGTGAACTCAACTTACCTCACATGGGGTAAGTACAAAAAATTATTAGGGAATACATCCTTGAAACAATCCACAACTAGAGGTTATTCCACTGACTGCTATCCCTGATCACCCATAAAGAGACATGATTGATAAGCTTTCACTCTACCCATCCCAGAATACTTATTTCTAGATTAATATTCTTGGATATCCCATTATCCCTTGCATATATACATGTTTCCCTCAGGTTTTGTGAAGGATAATCGTCCATGATAGCAATCCACTTGGACATGATAAAGAGAGAGCCACTCTATACTGAGAATGATATCAAAGACGACCATCTTGAGGATGAATAAATTCTAGAAGAAAAGATAAATGGTTATCCTAAGGGTGAAATTATGGAGCTAGATTATTCCCTCTATTTTAACCCACAAAGGATTTTTGAGAGATATAACTCCGCAGAAGTAATTGATTGATAAACCTAAACTCTCAACAGGTGCAGCATATATGAATGTGTGTGAAGCACTAGTATCAAAAAGGACATAAACTAAAGTAGAGGATACAAGTATTGAGCCTCTAACAATTGATGGCCTTTGAATCTACTCTACTAATGATGGTTTCACTACTTACAGATGGCATAATACTCATCCCTAAGGTTCCGCCTAACTAGTCTAAGAAGATGCACTCTATTGATACTGGTGTTCTAGAACTTGATTACCTTCTCCTGATTGGCCGGTGGAAGACATACTCCCTGATTTATATGGAGGCATAGATCCCATACCTCATAGAGGTGCTAGAACATATCCTCTTCCACTAGATACAGAAGGAAAAGAATGATAGAAATAAAGAAGGTGACCCATATTACAACAATATCAGCACTCCATCGAGTTCCTTCTGAAATGGGGTTTCTTATGGATAATCCTTATTCACTAATGAAATATTATATTACTATTTATACATTCAATTTGGCAGGTATTACCCCCACATGAACCCTAAAAATTATTAATAATACTTACTAATGAACCATTACCCTGTTTTGAAACTAAACTGCATTGGCTCATAAGATCATCTTCCTTGAGATTTTGTTCTTCAATTAGAGTCAGACTCAAGATCTCTTTAATGGTGGAAAAACTAAATATGTTCACCTGTGAGCAGATAGGATATCCCAATCTCTTCTAAAAGATTGTCACAGTCATCTATGTGTCACCCATCATAGATGGAGAAAAAATGTTAGAGATTAGTGAAAAAATTAGAACACTATAACACTATCATAGAGACCTACTGAAGATGTATGATCTCTCTATAATTATATTCTCTTGGAGTATGTAAGAAGAACTGATCATAGAAATATGTCTGGAAGACTTCCCAGACAATGTCTCAGGGTTTCTATGCCCGAGAAATGACATTCCATCAACTCTTAGTGGAGTCACGAAGCAAAAAAATAGTAAGTTTGACCCTCCACTTTGTAAGCATCGTATGAAGGCCGAAGATGGATTTCATGGACTCTATCGATGAATTTATAGCATTGTGTTCACCATCCCATGATAAAAGTGTGAGGATTCTATCACAGAATGTCCCACGTAAGCTCTTCCATAGTTGGGGCAGGTCTAGGAACACTCTAAAATGACTTATGAACCTGATAATATTATCCCAGAACTAGGAATCAGTGCCTAATGGAATATTAGGAGGAGGTTCAACATGAGGCACTACAGGAGGAACTATAGGTGGTTCTTCAGAAATCACTACAGGTGGTTTTGGAACCACCAAATCTAGAATGTGCTCATCTCTATTCTCATGGTGTATGACCCAAAGACAGTGAGACAACACTGATCCACAATTTCAAAATGTACACATTATAAAGGATTCTATTTTATAAGAGGTAAAAAACTAAAGGAGCGGTAAGGAAAAGGGTTTGTGAAAGGCCTCCCTGAACATGACATAACAGGTAAGGAGAGAAAATAAAAAAGTGTAGGTACATGGTATGCCTCTATGTTTTAAACAACTGACATCCCCCTACAAGATATGGGCCTGGATAGAAAGATAATATGTCTTAGAAGGACCACTAAGACACATACACCCTTTATATTTATAACCAACAAAAAACTGCAAGATACTACAACTAAACACAAGTTCACTCTCATTAAAATAGGCACATGCACTCTAAAAGTAGATATGGAATGGAAATATGCATGTCAATTTAATCTCTATGGCGTTTAACAAGATGCATGTAAATGAAATTAATTCATGTCATCGAGATACAATATTCAAAATCATTATCCCAAAAATAATAATTCTAGTAATAGTATAAATAAAGTGCATTACTAACTGGTGAATTCATATCAATAATAAATGGAATAATCAATAATTTAAATCCCACCCTATGAAATTTGGGTTTCCCCTATACGTGTGTCAGCTGCGTCCAAGAATAGTATAAACTACAAATTCATATGTCCTAGTCCCCTATCTAACAAAAAGCGTAATAAAAACAAAAAATAACCACTGTAATAACAAATTGTAGCCTCTTCCCCTGAGTGACATGAAACCAGGCTCTAAGATGGTGGGACACAAGACCACAAGCGTATCACCCCAAACATCAGATGATGCTGACTAGAAATAAGGGCCTTGGGTATGTCCATGCAGAGACTATTCCCATATAGGATAAGGTATAACAAAATAGAAAACAATATATAACAAGTAGTGACAGAATAAATAATAATTAGACAATAGTAGAAGTAGATAAGTGACCCAACAAAATAAATAATAATAACAGAAGAAGAATAGTGATAACAGATACTATGATGATTTCAATGTATGATGTCAAATGTAAATAAATTAAAGTACATGGGATAATGTAAAATCATATAGAATTCATGATAACAAAATCTACCCAAATACCTAATAGAAATAGCAACATAGCATCTTGAGAAAGGCTCGGTCCCCCACACCCAAGCTCCATCCAAAATAGCAAAGCAATGAAGAATCGAGGCATTCCTTACATAATCAATACATAAAAACATAGAGTCTACTTGGGTACCACATTAATCCCATGTAGGGTGTGAGATATAATCTCAGTAGGCCATCACCCACAACGTCTTGACCTTTCCATTTCATTCCATTGGAATATAGCATTCTTCCTTATATATAATAAATAAAAGAAACATAAATAAAAAAATAACTAACTTGTTCATGGTTCTGAATAGGAATCCCATCCCATACCACCTTCTTTGGCCTAAGATAGAAGTTTTAATTAGACACCTGGTAAAGAATAATATATATATACATATATATAGTAAATCCAGAGTAATATTACAGACCAATGAAAAGAGAATTCCCCTAATATTGTGCTTTGGACTGAGGTCTAATCCATATGTCAGAAACATGGTGCACTAATGGAATAAAATATGTATCAAAAAGTATATGAAAACTCAAAGTAGTATCAATAAAAATATATCACATATTTTTATTAAAACTGAAAATTTTAGAGGTGTTGTCCGAGCACATCGTGAAGGTATCACTATGGTAAAACCAATCAACATATCCAATTTCACAAGCCCATCCATGGTGATCACTTCCAAATTACAATTATTTATCATGGTATGGTTACTATCAGTCTATCCTAGGTATCACACCTAGGGTACCATGCATCAACTGAGGCTTAGCATATCCATTTTTCTAATGGGTCTATCATCAGTTTCCCATTAGAGAACTGGTACCACCCAATAGTATAATAAAAAACCTGAGTAAAACCCATGCCTAGTGATCCTAAAACATATCTTTTTACCATTGTATTGTTATTTAGGATATCTAACATGAAGAGTCCAATCATGGGTTCTTAATACGGGCCCCACATCCTCTCCCCAACCCATGTTTATTTAATACAAAAAAGATATGAACACACACACAAATATATATATATATATATATATATGTATCTGATAGAAAAATTCATGATTTTATCAATCTAATTAACCATTTAATGACACATTTAACAATTACACAGTCCTAATAGTCACATCTAATAATATTAACACAACATTAAATAGAACTCTCACTTTTCAATGAATGAAGAGGTAACATAATTTAATAATGTTATAACATGCCAAGACATATAGAAAAAATTATTTTGGGAAAAACTTCAAGTAAAACCAAATTCATGGTTTATGGTTGATATTATATAATTAATTCAATTTAAAACATGAAAAGAAAATATTACACATTCACACATATGTTAAAACAATATAATTACATTAATATGCATTATTAGGGATTCACTGATAGGAACCGAATAGCGGTACAAATTTGTGAACTGAATAAAGTAGAGAAACGATGAGAAAGTGTAAATATTCCCTACCTTGTAGTTATAGTATATCTGAATCCCCCAAAAAACCTTTGATTTGATCTTAAAATGGAAGAAATCTAAGGATTTAACAAAAACCCATATTTTTGGTAAAAATATTCAGTGGAAGATTGCATGATGAAGAATGGATGAAACTCAATGATTCTTGGTGGAGAAGATTATCCATATAGAGATGTTGAAAACACTTATGACTGCATTGAAAACTGAGAATAGACAAAGGTGAAGTGGGCATTCGAAGTAGAGAAGGGGGGTGGCACACCACCTAGAGAAGAGGGGGCATGATGCACATAGGAGAGGAGAGGGAGAGAAGAGAGGGAAAAAATAAGGGATAGAAAGGAAAATGGGGAGGCAAAAAAAGGAAGGAAATAAAAAAAGGAAAATAAAAGAAAAGAAAATAAATGAATACCTAAATTAAAAAAAAGGAAAAAAGAAAGGACATAAAAATAATAAAAATGGGTTAAACCCATTTTCATTATTTATGAAATTACTCTTGACAAATTTTAATTTTTTTATTATTTTTATTCATTTTATATTTCTTTCTATTTCTTTAAATTTCTATTTATTCTTTTAAATCATTTTAATTAATTTTTACTGGAAATGTTTCACCTAGGATCATTGTATTATTTTTCATAATCCTGCGCAACCCAAAAAAATAATTACTGCTCGGGACCCACAACAGACCATGTGGTAATGTTCCCTAGGTCACTTTATGGAAGTTTACATACCAAAATAAATGGTCCGTACCTTTGTTAAAGCTAGGACATTACAGTTTAATTATATTATCTATACATAAAAATCAATAAAAAACATTTTTTATAAAAACATATTTTGATGTATAAAATTACATTACTAACAATTGTGTACTTATTTATTATACATGAAACAATACATTTGGATTATATAAAACCACAAGGAATATATTTTATAATATGATTTTTACTATTCATACCTAACAATTTAATGACTCATTTATAACAATAGTATTTAAATAATAATATTTCATGGTTCATTTATGTTCGATGTTGCATGCTTTATATTATATCAAATGAAGTGTTATTTTTAGAATATCATGATGTTAAATTATACCCCCAATAAATAAAATTTTCCCTTCAAATTTTATCTTTTTCATAAAAAGTTCAACCTTTTTTGAAAACCCACATCATATAGAGGGATAAAAAAACATTAAAATGAGGATGTTGGAATGAAAAAAGGATACATGAAATAACACATACATGGGTTCTTGAATTAGAAGAACATTGGTGCGAAGTTAAATTATAGACATATAAGAGAAAACTAGCATTCTTGGAATAATAGAGAGTGATAGAGAATATGGTCCTGAGGAAATTAATGACCAAAAAACTATAATTCAGTGAGGGGCAGAAGGACCATTTATTCCATGTAAATAAAGGTAAAAGGATATATTTTTTATTTCAATATCTATTTAATATATTTGATGAATTCCTTTACCTTATATACTATAGATATAATAAAATATACATAAATTAAAATTATAAATTCATCATACCAAAAATTTCCACCACAATATCCTATTTTTCTTCGAACAATTCTTATTCAAGTTGAAGTTTTTATGCCTAAACCAATAACATGAACTATTAACAAATAGAATATTCCCCCAAAAAACAATGAGCTATTGATTATATTTTTCATAAAATCAAAATTCGTTGAACAATGTAAGATAATACACAAAATGAATAAAACTTCATAAGAAGAAATAATACATTGATCTCTAAATGAAAAAAAACCAAAGGTTTAACACAGATCAATAAATAACCATATATCCAAAATAACCTTAATAAACTCAATAATAAATAAAGTATAAAAACCAAAGGCTTTCTCATACCCTTAAAATTACACTTACAAAAAACACAATATCATTCTTACTACGTAATGTTTTCTATTAAATATAATAGTTATATATACCTCGACCCAATAATAATTCTTAAAAAATATCAGTAATCACCTCAAAATCCCAAAATTAAGATTTATTTGATCCTATAATATGATTCCCAAATTCATTTTAATCATTATCTCTCAATGTTTTTATATAAAAGAGATTTTTTATTCATAAGGACATCATGTATACTAATGGTATGTGTTGTACCCTTATCAACATTCATTTGGTGGTTTAATGCTGATGACCAGGCTAGATGTAATGGGTTTTCACCTGGAATGTGGGTTTTCTTTTCTAGGAAACTATATTAATAAAATTTATATAACATTCCAAAAAATATGATGAACATCCTAAAAGATAATATTAATCATAAAATCACTTTTCAACCACTATGGTTTTCTATACAATTATTTTTCCCACAACATACAATAATCATAATTGACTATTATTACCTTAACATGAATAAACATTTTAATCTTAAATGTCATAAATAAATTTAAACATATGTCAAGAAAATATAAATGCATTAATACTCAAATAGGTTGTTCCCTAAAAAAATATATCAGACCAAAGGTTTTTATTCCCCTAAATGTCTCCCAAAATATCCTTAATCATGTTAAACACCCATCACATAAAACCAAAAAATGGTTATTTATACATTTAAACATATGATCAACTGTAGAACTATTAACCTAACACATTTTAGGTTTATCCCATGTCACTATGGAATATTATGTTTTTCTATAGGTTATATTCTCTCATTTTTCACAATAGTTCATAAATAAAATTTAAAATACCCATGTATAACACCAAAGAGTGTTAAACTAGATGAGAAGTAAAGGAACACAAACTATACATCAGAATGTTAGGCAATATATATTCGACCATATATTTTCATTGGATATTACACCTGGATACATCTGTTCCAAAACCATATCAAGTCTTAGTATACAAACATGGATATATTTCTATAAAAACTATATAATATTTACCTTACCAAATATATTTATGATATTATTATATAATTATAAATATCCTCAAGTTAATTAATAGGGTTATGTTCTATAATATAATTTGTCTTAAATATAGTTGGAAAAGTTCCTACTAATCTTTTTCTAATAACAACAATAAAGACCCTGACCATAAAAGCCAATAATCAGCGGTTACATTTTTTACGTAGGTACTAGATATAAGAAATCACATCCTAGAGGACCAAATTGTTTTTTAGTGTTGGTAAACGAGATACATAAATGAATAGAACATTAAATTTTAAACATAAAATACTATATATTAATTTCTATAAGAACATCATTATTATATCTAGAATATCCATATATAACAATTATAAGACACATCTTTGAATCATAGTGAAAAGAATGATTAGAAATAGGTGATATAATATTCTTTGTAATGTAATTCATATAATTGAATCTATCATATAATAAATATGTAATAAATAAAATGGAAAGGTAAATAGTTGAAAATATAATCCATTTAATTGATAACTTGTGCATGAAGAATAATATGACAAGAATAAATGATGCAATAATAATTCCTTATAACTAATCCCATGTTCTTAAAACATTTCCATGGATATCATAACTGTTAAAAGAATAATGTTTAAACTAATATCTATTCTAATAATGATGTAATGCATAATTTCATACGTCATAAACATTCCACCAAGTCTATGTTTCAATACATCTTACATAAATGGGTAAGGGATCACCCAAACAGTGTAAATGGATTAACTTATGAGACCTACTAATTCATCTATGGTCTATAATGGGATTTTCCTATCAAATAATAATTCCATGTCATTCATCATATTAATATAAAATACTTCTTGACAAAAATTCCTTAATAATCAATAGGTTGTATAATAGATGAAGTAGCATGAAGAATATAAATACATTCCCTAATCATAAACCATATAGATAAATAATGAGGATTATATAATTACAACATATCCCCAAAGGATCATAACTAAAATAAACATTTATTATCATTTATGAAGAGAAGTACGATAGAAAAAATAAAAAAAATCATGTGGAAAATACAATTTTAACTTAAAAAATTACATTTTAAAACTAATAATTTATAGAGTATCCTAGAAAACATTTTGACTGGAAGAGAACCATATATACATATACTATTTGATTCAAATCATTGGTCAATCATGATGGAAGGAACTTCCATTAATAATAAGTATGTAAAAAATCGATTCCTTTCACATTTTCTCTAAAAAGTAAAAAAGCACCTCATTCAAAAAATGACAAGAATATTGATTTTTAAAACTTTTTTTAAATATTAAATAATGGTTACAAATGAATTTAATTAATATTTGGATAATAATAAAAACATTCCTGAAATTTATTTGGAAAACATGGTTATGGAATAAAATCATTTTCTAATTGAAAGAGGATAAATTTGGTCATATTTTTATAAAAACATTTTCTGAACTATATACAATAGCAGAGAGAGTGAAATGGTACTAACCATAAAATTATAGAAAAATCATGATAAGAATGAAAATGAAATATATTTATTAAATAATTATCATAAAATTTTCTTATTGGATATTCAATCACAAATAATCCTAATTTAAATGGGATTGAGACACAAACCCATTATCCCTTTCATAACATTAAAATCGTAAGTCCCTTAAAAGAATAACAACAAATGATACTTTAAATGTAATTACAATAAAGATATTAATGATATAAATAATGAAATGGGAAGTATATACATCTCAAAAAATAATATAGATACTTATAATAAGCATTTGTATAAAAGAAATAAAATTTGAGACAAATAACCCTTATAAATTTAACATCATTGAATTGAGAATTAATCAATGGAGGGATTATGTGTAAAAAAATTAAATAAAAATTAAATAAATACAACACAAATATTTTTTTCTATAATTTCACACATAATATTGGCATAATATAATCACTAAATAATTGATATATCCCTAGAAAATATTATTGAGTTAAGAAGCCCCTACATTTCTATTTGTGTATACTCCCAAGTATTGATCTTAAGGTATTAGTTAGATAGGTTTATGATCACCCTAGTGTCTAGGAGACATGCGAATTTATGGTTAGCGATGTATTTTAGTATAGAGTTGAAATAAAAACTAAATTTTAATTGTGTGAAATATTTTTAAGTGATTTTCTTTTTATACCGAAAAATCAATTGTGTTTTCCATTTTTTAAATATATAAGGCCATAAGGATTATTATAAAAATTGAAATTTGAACACATAAAGACAATGGATGATTTTAAAAAAAAAATAATATCTGTATGATACATGATAGGTTTTTTATAATTTTATAATTATTTAAAAAATAAATTTTCATCATTAAATAGTATTTATGTTCTTTTTATCCACTATTCAAAATACTTGAATTAAAAATACCATGGATTCTACCAATTTAGTATATGATATATTTTATCAGAACTAATATTTAATAAATATATATGAATTTAATGGGATATTGAAAATAATTCTATATTATCATTTTTAATATTTTTAAAATTATTTATTTAATTATTTTGTAGTTTTTATATAAATCATTCCACCAAAAAGTATGTAATTTAGGCTATTATAATTATTATAAAAAATTTAAAATTAAAATTTTCAGATAAATAATTATATAGTTTATTTTTATCATTTATGTTCATTAATAAATAATATCTATTCTGAATCATATCAATAAAAAATATTTAAAATGTTACTTCTACTTTTCACACCTTGTATATAAATTGAAAAAACTATTAGAAAACATTGTTTTTATATAATTTAAAATAATAAAACAATTAAAAAAATAATATATACATAATATTGGCTAACACAGTCATGAAAGAACTTATTCCTTTTCAATTATTACCATTTAATAAAATATGACTTTTTTCCTGCTACATAACACCTATAGTGGCACTGAAAATGATTTTATATTTTATTCATTAGATAAATACTATTTCAGTTGTTTTTATTTATTTATTCATGATATTTGTAGTATATTATCAAAAATGAGTGATTCCATAAGTTTCATAAATTTATTTATCATATTTTTATGATAATATCATATAATAAAGTACATCTCACATAAATTGCAATTTTTCATTATTCATCATGATTTGAAACTAAACACTCTAAGAAAATAATTGAATTTAAATATTTTTTTTTAAAATGTTAATTAACATGTATTTAGATGCTTTAAAATAATTTAATACAATAAATTATCCCAAAAACAATAAATTTAATACTTTAAAATATATTTACTTTTATTTTTTACCTGTTCATATAAGTATTGCATTAGAGATGTGTAATCATTCAAGATAATGTCAAGATTTCAAAAAATTAAAAATAAATTTGTATCATAAATATAATATGTTCATACTCATGTTTTTCTCTCTATAAATAAATTTCTATCTCACATTAATGTTAGGGGATGCTTATTAATTCTTTATATATGTCTCTCATATATATTCTTAGTTTATTCTTTGTTCCATTGATGAGGTAACAAATTAATTTGGTTCATTAATCGAAATAATTATTGATTGAAAATAAAATGACTTTGATACGAGGAAAGATTATGCAACCAATTGCTTCCCTTGAGTAATTCTCATTATTTCACCTTATAATTGATTTCCTTTTGTGGCATAGATAATCATGAAGATGTTATAATGGGATCACCCGAATAACACTTTGATGCATCAGGTAATGTTTTTTTGTATCATGAGGATTTATGGTATTATAGAGTAAAACTAATCCATTATGGGACTTTTTACACCTTTTGACGTTTTCTTAGAATTTATCCTTTCCATATGCTTAATACATGTTTTGTGTTACCACAACACATATTATCTTTCCATGATCGAATAAAAAAAATATTCATTATGTTATGGTTCAATGTGATTACTCATGAGTCTTATCTTTTATAATATTATGTTATACATTTGACTCACACATCATGATTCATTATCATGTTTATTCCCAATCATTTCTATAGATCACCCACTTTTTGTATGTATTCCCAAGGTTACACGAAAATTTTTAAGAGCTCCAAGGTATTTAGTATATCACTGAGGATTTAAAAAAGACATCCTATTTTCATATTGGCGTTTTATGTGCCAACTATTCCAAATTAACTAGGCACTTTGATATTTTTGGTGCATAATTGATATTTATGTCAAAAATAATGTAATAATATGTGTAAAAGTTATTAGGTCTCTACGTTTAGTAACATAGAAAGGTCCTGCTATTTTTAAGTATTATGAATAGAATACATTAGGGAAAACCCAAGGGGTGAGTCTATGTAGAGGAAGATATCCAAGAAATTATGAAAAAACATAGAGTGAGTGATTTTAAATTAATTACATACCGGTCTGGATACTAAAAGTATATGTTGTTTTGGAATACATGAATCTTTGGCTAATGACCCCAAATGGGTTGGGCAGGTATATATTGTCCATAATATAGTGTACGGTGACTGTTCCCTTACTCTACACATAGTTTGAAAATCTTGGGGGATATACTTGGATAACTCACATTTTCATTTTAAACCATTATGAAGGATCTGAATAGATGATAATCATAAATGACATAGGTCAAACACATGATCTCATATAGTGAAAAGTGGATGTCATGATGTAATGTCCTCACCCAGTTGCCACACACTAGTGCCCTGAGCCGGTTCGCTACATGACATCAAGCACACCTCCTTATATACCAGAGGCTTCTGATTAGTAGTGATGGTCTATTATCAATCATGGGGTTACTATACCATTTTTTTAGTGTATAACACCTATATAAAATAAATAATCAATTAAAAAATATATAAACATTACTAGAATGATGCCAATGTCACACAATGACCAAAACTGAAGATACAATATTAAACTAAATAATAAATTTTCCATGCTAATGTATGTTCCAAGTGTCAACTTGAAAACTCAAAATTAAAGACACCGAATGCTCCCAAATAGGCCTCAAACGTCATCTAGTTCCCTCATCCATGTTCAATCCCAACACAACCATCTAAAACAAGGCATTTTTTTAACCATTCCAGAAAACACAATGTCTATTTAGGTACTAATGATGAATCCCAAGTAAGGTGTGAGTACAACTCAGTAGGTAAACACCAATGTTGTCTAAAACAATATCCAGTCAAACAATAATGTATGGAATTGTATAAAGAAAAACAATTACAATTAATAAGTAAATAGATATAACATTATCAATTAATCATTATTTAACCACATAAACCCTAGGTTCCCATAAACACACATACCTCAATCCATGCTTCTGCTCATGATGGATCCCAAAGCATGTCCAAGGGATATCATATCTTAAATTTACATTATTAAAATTATCTAATTCCTAATTTAATGCCAATGTTACTATTCACTCATTACACAACATAATGACCATGTTCGCATTCATTAATTCAAAACCAAATGAAAGTGTTACCATTAATACCATGCACATCAGAATGACTATGTTCCTATTATTTTATTCACAAATAAATGACCATGTTACCATTCATTCATTACAAATTAGAGTGAACATGGTCAAATTATTTAATTTACAACTAAATTACCATGTTATCATTCATACCTTAAACATTTGAGTGACCATGCTTCCATTATTTAACTCTCTACTAAATGAACATGTTAACATTCAACACATAATTAATTCAACAATTAATTAACCACATCAACTCCATTATAAGTTAAAAAAATAGTTAAAACTAATTATTCCATAAGTTAACACAATAATTAACTAATCACATAATCACCCCTTAATTAATTCCACAATTAATTACAAACATCAATCCCATTTATTAATAAATCAATTAATTAATCAATATCCACATCTAAAAAACCCATAATAAATTCCAAAATTATTTATATAAATTATGAAATATAAATATCACATAATTCAATCATAAAATAATTATATCTAATCAATAATCTATATATCTCATAACTAATTCTACAATCAATTATTTCAATGTCCAAAATTCTAGAAATCCCTAATTTCACATCTCCTCAATTAATTAGTCCACTGAATAATGTAATTCAATCAACAATACAATTTATAACTATATAATTTATATACAAAAATTACATAATTGTAAATTAAATAAAGACATGGGATTTTAATTATATACCACCTACCCCGATTCAATAATAAATAATCACCCAATAGAAATCCCCAAAATTTGAGGGGTACAATAATATAGAACAAGATCCAGATCTAAAACTCTAAACCAAGATTACACAAATCAAGATCTCTTAAATCTAAATCTAGATCTATAATCATAGATGTAGATCCACAAAAAATGTCTTTAAATAATAAAAATAGGTGGAACTACTTGTTTCTTGAATGGATAAGAAAGCAAGTGGAATGAGAAACTAAGAAGGCTTGGATTCACTTACTGGGAGAGGTGTAGATCTTCAATCTGAGACTAAAATCATGAATAATAGAGGTTGAGAAGGCTTATAATCCATTTATAAGGCTCTAAAATCATGAAATATCTTATAGAGTAAAATGGGGGACGATTTTCGGTTAATTACGGGGTTCGAGTAATTAAAAATCTAATATTCAGGTGACCTAAAATGTCAATCATTATTTTCTGGGCATGGGCACATGGTCATCCACAATTCTACACCTAACCCGTGCACGATTACTTCTATGTGGGTACAAGATTTGATAAAATTTGTTCCAATCATGAAATTACCCTCTTTATATGGTTGCAAGGTTTGTTGGGATAGGGGGTATAGTTAGAGAAAATCATACGCCAACTATCCTCCAACTATGCACGTTATTTGTCCCTTCCAATTTCTTCAAATTTCACCAAAAATCTTTTCATGTTATAAAACAAATGAAAATTTATCAACATAACGAAATTTTGTGCCGTTAAAGGATCTTAATACATCTCCAAAAAAAGTCTAGATCTTAAAATCTCCCCAACTTATAATAGATCATCCTTGAGCTATAATCCCAATAATTTCCAAGATTCTGAGAAAAATATTTGAGCCACCGAGCCTTATATTTTCCTCTCTTTCCCAAGATTCATTCTAAACACGACCATGTTTCCAAAATACAAGAACTATCAAAATGGTATTTCCCCACAACAATTTTTCACTGCGATACAACACTTGTATCAGATTCTCCTTAAAGGAAACATCTACATCAAGTTTAACATCATCCAAATCAATCACTTGGGAAGGTTTGGGGTGATATTGCTAGAGTTTTGATACACTGAAAACAATATGAATAACATTTTATCTGTATGTAGGTGATTTTTGGTATTCCACTAACTCGATTCTCTCCACAACCTCAAATAATCCAACAAATCTAAGATAAAGTGTTCCTTAACTCTATATCTTGTGGTTACTTAGCCTAGGAGTGACTCAAAGGAAAGAACAATCACCCTTTGTAAACTCAAGTGGTCATCGATGACTATCATCATATGAATTATTTCAATATCGAGTTATAGGCATACGTTTCTAAATCAACTAAACCGACATTGATGTCTCATGCACTGGACTCAGTTCCATCAAACCTAGCTCACATACCTCTATCTAGCATAGAGGTGACAAGCACGACCTACCATAAAGATTCTCATATGGTGAAATATGAAAAGTTTCCAAATAACTATTGTTATAGGTGAAATCCACTAGTGATAGGTGATTCTCCAAAGACCCACAAAAGTCTTGAACACAATATCACCTCATATCTTCAAGCAATTGTATAGTACGATTAAACTGCCTATCTTTAATTGGGTGGAAAGCCATACTTAACAAAACCAGCATACTGAGAACCATCTATAATCCTCTCTATAAGAATAAAATAAAGTGTGAGTCACCGTATGAATCTATATTATGTGGAACCCCATGAAAATGAACTATCTCTCGAATATACAGTTCTCTCAAACAATCCACTAAGAATGTTTCAGGTATGGGAAGGAAATGTGGTACCTTCTTCAATCATTCTAAAACCACCCAAATAGAATCATTATTATGAGGCATCATAAGGAAACCCACCAAAAAGTCCATGGTTGTGTCATCCCACTTCCACTCCAGAATGGGTAAGAACTGTGGCAATCCTCCAGGTCATTGATGCTCTGTTTTCACTAGTTAATAGGTGAAACATCATTTCATGAACCATACTATATCATTTATCATTCCTAAATGATAAAACTATCATCGTAGGTCATAATAAATATTTTTAACACTTGTATATTCTTCCTAATTAGAAGAATGAAACTTACGAATCAGATCATCTTGTATTGTCGTAGTCACTAAAAACTGATTCCTGAAATAGATGATCACATCCTCATCTATGCTCCAATATGAAGTTTACTCACCACCTTCAAGGATTTCCCTCAAGGTCAATCACTATAGATCCTCATACTACCTATCTATAATTTGTTGCAAAATGGTACACTTCACTAAAATTGATACCAATGTCATTTTCTCGTAACATTCCTAAACCGGAATGTGCAACTAATCTAGAAAATTCATCATCTTCCAATCAGCACTACACTCATATACCACCAGATTCTGAGTTTTCCTACTCAAAGAATCAACAACACTGTTCCCCATTTCAAGAGTATATAACAAATAAAAATCTAAAGACTGCATATACTCAACTAATCTTCCCAGAAGATTATTAAAATCCCATTGCAAAAATATATACTTCAATATCTTGTTGTCTTTATACATTGTAAACATTTTACCCAAAAGATAATGAAACCAAAATTTTAAATCATTAAGGACTATAAAAAATTGATGTTCATTCATATTGATGTTCTGTACTTGAGGCCTCAATTATTGAGACTCATATTCCACAAATCGATCTCCTTACATCAACACAACTCCATGTCCCATTATAGAAGCATCACAATACACCGTGTACTACTCACCTGGATCATGATGGGTTAAGATTTATGTTGACTTTAAACACTTCTTCAGCTCATGGAAACAATTCTAGAAAGCTTCTGACAATTCAAAAATTATCTCCTTTTTGGTGAAACTCGAATGTTGAGATGAGAGTTGGGAGTTGTCCTGGATGTATCTATGATAATACCCAACCGACACCAAGAAGCTATAGATATTGGAACATTCCTAGGATCCTCTTAAGATACAAATTCCTTTACATTATATGGGTCCATGAACACAAATTCTTATAAGATAATGTAATCCATGATGGGTAAAAAATAAATGCAAAAATGGAACATAGATAGCTTGGAATATAACCAATTCTCTCTCAGTGTACTTGGGATGATGTCAACATAATGACCTTGATCATTATGAGTCTTGGATTACTCATAATATATTCTAAAAACACCACCATAAACTGATCAAGGCATGGATAGAAAATTCTATTCATCATGTAAATAAACACTGTCAGTGCATTCCTCAACCCAAACAACATTATGAAGAACTTATTTAGTCCATAACTGCTTCTGGAAGAAGACCAATGTATATCATATGTTCAAACTCTCAGTTGATGATACCCCAATCCTTGATCTATCCTGGAAAAGAAACATGATCATCTAAACTAGTAAAAAATATCCTTAATGTGTGGAATAGAATACCGGTTCTTCATATTGATCTGTTTCAACTTTTTATGAAAAACACATAATCGTCAACTTCCTCTATCCTTTTTTGAAAATAATAAAGGTGAACCCCAAGTTGATGTACTATGTTGAATAAATCCAGTATCCACAAACTATTTCAGATGAGTCTTAAGCTCTTGAAGCTTAATCAGAGCCACTCTATATGGTGGAATGAAAACTATATGATCTCTAGGAATTATATTAATAGAAAACTCCACATCTTTCTCAGGTACCACCCATGATAAATATTTAGGAAACACATCCTGAAATCAATTCACTACTGGTGAAAAGTTATCATGTTTCATATCTCTATCAACTTGTAATTTAATTTCAACATGGGAGGTGTGCTATCTTTTTATTGAGTAATTATCCCTACTCAGCCTGACTAGATATCCCACTCTCCATGGTGAATATATTTGTCACCTATAGGAGATGTAAAATTCACTCTTCTATGGTAATAATCTATGTGGTCTTGATATTATACTAACCAGACCATAGACTAAATTAGGTCAAAACCTGACATTTGAAGGATGTACAAATCCCATATAAAATTATATTCTCTAAAATTGAGTGAATTTTTCTTGCACATAAAGATGTCCCATACCATAATCCCAATTATGTATCTTTCATTAACACCACACTCATGAAGTACACCACAATGATCAAACCATTAATAAGTTGTGCAGAAATAAAAGAATGAGAGGCACTAGTATCAAATAATGCACTGGATATTAATGAATCCAAAAGAAATGTACCTCTCAAAAATTGATGATCCAACCTATCTATATATAAGTGTACGATGAATATCATGAAATAATCCTACCCCTATTCCTTGTGATGTAGTATGACTCCTCTTAGTTGCACCACTCTGTTGATGTAGGAGCTCTTTCCAAAAATATCCACACCTACCACCTCTACCAACTATTCTAGTATAACTCAAGATACAAGAATGATATGATGGGGAATAACCACATTCTGCACTCTAGTTCAACCTAGGTACACCCTCACAGTCTGTATGTCATCGGGTCCTGCATAACCTCTATTGATGTCCCATCTTGCTACAAGATCAGAAATATAGTGGTAGTTGGGGGAATTATCTATAGAAGCTTCCACATTTGTCACAATAGTAATAGATCACCCGAGTAAGGTACTTTTCATCCAATCCCTCTATCCTGGTACTCTGTTTTCTAATTCCTTAGATGATGATGTCATAGGGATGCTTCCTACAATCCGAATTCGTATCTCAGAATCATCAATCCAGAACCACATGACCCAATCTGGAAGACTCATTTATGTTCCTCTCTACTAGGAGATCCCGATCAACCATAATAGTAATAATATTTAACCTAAAATTTTAACCTAGGAATTAATCTCACCTTGAATACCATCCTAAAAATACCTCGTTGTAGCTGCATCATCCCCTATTAATGTTGGAGGAATGTGATGAAAATATGTAGAGATTCCAACACATTCCATCACAAACATACTACCCTCAGTCAACCTCTTGAAGTCAATTTCTCTCCTCCAACATAGCATATCTAGATAGAAGTGCTCTAAGAATTTCAATAATATGCCTTTCCATAACATACCATTAGTCTATCCTGTCCACACATAAGCATCCCACAAGCACCTCACTGATCCTCATAGCATATAAGCATCCAACATAACCCTCATCTCTGCATAAGTCACTAAGTAGTCATCTATAGTCATGATGGAATCAAAACCAAAACTCAATTCCCTCATGTCCACCATCTCCAGGAAAAGTCAGAGGATGCTACAATAGAAACTCCACTGTCAGATCCTACACACTCTTAAATCTCTTAACATATGGTCAAAATAGAGGATATATCACTACCCCTAATCATCCTGTAACTAGGTTATTGTTCAAAAAGGTAAAATCATTTTCATTATCCATGTTTCCAATTTCAACACCCAATTATTCTAATCTTACATCATTTAAAAATTCATGATTTCATAATAGTCACATTTTTCATCTCAATTTCATAATAATATAAAATAGTTCGAGTTCAAAAACATACCCATAAATAGTTTTCCCATTCATGCATAAAAATGATGCATGTAAAATATAATCATGAGTACCTTTAGGGATACATGAAAACTAAACTCTCATACCATACTGGTCCATGAGTAAAATTTTAATAAATAGTATAAACAATATCACAACACACAATAACAACATCACCCAATGTGAAATAATATTCAAATGTAATAGGAAACATTAATAAAAACAATCCTACCCTTGGAACTTGTGTTCTCCCCCATACATGGGTTAGCTACTCCCATTCCGGAGATCCTAACTAAGGCCCAAATCTTCATAGTATACCATCTTCCTTTTTCAAATAGTAATATAAAATGAAAAAGAAAAGAAACTTTCTCCCTAACAGTACTTTATAACATATCCACCAAAGTGGGACACACTAATGCCTAGATAAGGTCGTCTACAAGACTTCATGTGTGCCTCCCTGTATTCCAGATCCTTATGAATAGAAATGAGGGTATATTAAAATCCATGGGGATACTATACCTTATTTTTTCAGAGTAAACACCATAAAAAATGAATAAACAATAACCAAATAGATAACCACAACCAGAAAGATTTTAATATCACATGATGGCCAAAATTTATGATGTAATATCAATATGAACAATAAATATGTCATGATAATTTATATTCCAAGTTTAAAAATTAAATCTCAAAAGTAAAAAATCTAAAAAATCCAAAACAGGCCCAAACCACATTTGGTTCCCTCATTCATGCTCTATTCCAACTCAACAATCAAACACGAGGCCTTTACCTTTAAACTTTCTAGAAAACACATTGTTTATTTGGGTACTAATCACGAAACCTAATTTTTGTGTGATTAAAACTCATTAGGCTACCACCAATGGCATCTAAAAAAATATTCAATAAAATAATAGTGTATGAAGTTAGATAAATATAAAATTTAAAATAAATAAATAAATAGATATCACATTATCAATTAATTATTATTTAACCTCATAAACCCCTAGGTTCCCATAAACACCCATACCTCAATCCCTACTGTGGTTCGTGTTGGAGCTTGAAGAATTTCCATGGGATATCACATCTGATTATTCCATTGATTCCATTATTTAATGCATAATTGAATACCCATGTTACAGTTCACATATTATAGAATAGAATGACCATGTTTCTATTATCAAATTCATAACCAAATGATTGTGTTACCATCAATACTTTATTCCCTAAAATAAACATGTTCCCATTATTTAATTCACTACTAAATGAACATATTACCATTCATACATTAAAAATTATAATGACCATGTTTCCATTATTTAATTCACAACTAAATAAAAATTATATCATTCATACCTTACAAATTATAATGACTATGTTCCCATTATTTAATTGAAAACTAAATGACGATGTTACCATTAAACATTGAATTAACTAAAAAAATAATTTTCCACATCAATTCCATTTTTAATTCCAAAATTAGTTATGAACAGTAATTCCAGTATATAATAAAAAAATTAACTATTCATATATACCATGTTAATTAATTAATTAATTAATTAAGTACATAAAACCGATTAATTAATCCATAAATTAATTAATTAATATTAATAGCTCATAATACCATAATTAATTCAAAAACTAATAATCTAAATTCTCCAATATCAATATCTCATTATTAATTCATCAATTAATCATCTATAATATACAATATCTATATCTAATAATTAATTATACTATCAATTATCTCAAAATATTCAATTTCTAAAATCCCCAATTCCACATCTCGTCAATTAATTAATTCACAAAAATTATTAATTCAATAAAGAATATAATTGATAAATATCCAATGAAAATCCTGAAATTAAATACAACTAAATTAAATAAGGACATTTTGATTTTAATTATAGAACCCCTATATAAATTCATTGATGAAAAATCACCAAATAAAAATCCCAAAAATTTGAGCGGCACAACAATGTAGAACGAGATCCATATCTGAAACCATAAATCATGATTAGAGATATGAAGATATATTAAATATAGATATAGATCTATTATAAGGCCCCGAACTTAAACATTACTTATTATTGAATTAAATAAATAATTCACATTGAGGATCTTTTCAGGTTTAGAGTTTTAGAGAATTAGATAATAAAACTTGCATTACATTCCACATTTAAACAAATTGGATACATAGAAGATTGTATTCATTTTTCCCATCAACGAAAACATATTTAAAATAAAACATGGATTCTTTCTTGACACTTCCTTGACACTATCCTCATATCATGTACCATTCCCTTGAGCTGTGAAAAATATTTCAAAAAAACCTAGGATGAGAAAAAAAATCCTAGTAAAGGATACAAAAAGATAGAAAACTGTTAGTTTTTAGAACAACAAGTAAACCATGAGTAATTTACCAAAGTAACACTTTTTTACCTTTATGAAGTAGTAAAAAATCATCACTGAATAAAAGACAATTACTTACCCTTTTGAAACCAAAATATTACCATAAAACCCATATAAAGAACACATAACATATAAAGGTAACTTGGGACAAAAGCATACTTAAATGGAATAACCATACGGTCGACTTCCACACATACTTAATGGAATAGCCATACAGGTGACTTCCAAACCCAATGCATTGGAGGTTATAACATAACCACCCGTCTTAGTATTCACGGCACCACCCATCATATGGTTTATCATGTAACCACCCGTAAAATGTCCAAGTACCATCATTACACATAAAATATTGAAAATATAAACATTTCAATAACAACATTTCATTTTCAATCACAATAAGTAATTCCAAGATATTGAATTAATCAACCCACTTTCAAAAGTCATTTAAAAGAGATATTTGAATCAAAGTGTCCCATACCACTTTGAATATTATAATGGAATTATAATTTTAAAACATTAATGTCCATATAAATAAATACTGAAAACCATTTTTAAAACATGGACATTAAAGATAAAGATTCAGAATAATGAATCTTTAAAACATTTAAAATGATATTTTTGTTAAAGAGTTTTTAACAAAATGAGAGACTCTTAAATACAAATAATTGCTGAATAACATTTAATCCAAACTTTATAGTATCCTGAGAATAAAGGGATTCATGATATAATATGTCAAAGGACAGTATACACACCATATTAGAGTGAATTGGTGCATAACAACAATGAGGTCTGAATGGAAATGTAAGTTGAGATGAAATCCATTATAAAGATGGTATCCTTAAATTAAGGATAAATATATCACATAATTATGTGTGAGAAATATAAATACACCAAATATAAGTGGGTATTAAGTGTGAAACAATCATAGGACATTCACACATAATCTTGGAAAAACAAAACCAATGACATAGATATTTAACTCAATGAAATGAGATTGAGTTATGATTTCCCATAAAAGTTCGTAAGAATTTATCAATGATATGATTATGTGTAGAAATAGTATATCCAAACAATGTTTCGTGGACATTACAACATAGATATTCCAAACATAATCTTGGCATAATAAAATCAAGAATTAGAGGTTTAACTCAATGAATTGAAAGTGGGTTAAGAAGTTCCCTTACAGAAATTCGACAACCTAACAACGTCACATTAAAATTCAGAAAATGAGTTGATGAGAGAGAAAATGGTATCTCATCACTTAGACAGAAAATATACATAATTAAGGATATATAAGAACATATCCTAACATAATATTATGTGAATTAAAAGACATAACAAAAGAAGTCTTTTAAAAAGAGGGGGGGTGAAAGGTTCCTTTACCGAATTGGGTAACTTCCGAAACGTACACCCCCTGAAAAAAGGACTATAGAAAATTGATGTAAATACCCATAAAATAAATTATATTACACCAAGATTAGAATAATGTGATTTACATACAACACTCAATGGAAAATGGTGGAAAATGTAGCATAAATCTCACAAGAATAAAAGTGAAATGAAAAATCCCTTACGAAAACTCGGCAGCCTAACAACGCCACTTAAAACTTCCAAAAATGGATTTATGATATCAAATAGAGTCTCTCATAATATGAAAAAAAACAATTACAGTATCATGAATATAAAATAACATCCCCAAACAAAATAATGACGAGCTTATAATAAATGACATAAAATAGAGTACTTAAAAAGAACGAGAGAGGTTGGATCCCTTACCCCAAGTCTAACTTATCGTGTTCGTTTCCTTATATTACTCAATAATAAACCTTGTTCAATTTATAATTTCTCAAGTAACTCTTTTAAAGATTATTATTCAGTTCATATTTCATATTATAATGTTATAATAATTGGTTAATAATGTGAGTTAATATCAGACGTTTTTGTCGATGTTTGGTACATGACTAAAAAATGAACTTTTTTGAAAATGATTGTCCATGTAGTTATAAGTAAATCATATACAGAATTGTATTAATGATTTAAATATCATATATATCGATTACATATTCATTTTATACTACTCCATAACATTTGGAGATAAAAAGAAATGAAATTCACCGTTCATGGAGACGGTAGGCCGTACGTACGCATGAATGCTACTTTTCAATTCTTTGTCATATTAATGGAATTAAAAATAATTGAGAGATATATATTATAAATCAAGTATAATATATATCGAATATTGGTCACATATTTTCATTATTTTCATTCTTTATACATTCCATGTACTGCATGAACGAGTCACATCACTTGAGGGGGAGGTAGTCCACACTTCCTCCTATGAAATTAACACATTTTCACAACATGAAAAGCATAAAGGCATGTTTTAAATATAAAATTCAGAAGAATATAGAAAAAATAAATACCATATATATCATATATAAAATATAGTTTCATCATAATGGCCACCATGAAAGGAGTTAAGAGAATATTGAACAATCATCGTTTCATGAGGTAGAAATTCACCATCCACAGAAACAGTATGTTCTTTAACCATTAGACGAAGGTGTGTGTAAGTGTAGCTCGAATGAATTACATAACAACATCCTAGTATATTTAAGATACTGGTGTTGTTACAAAATAAAGGAATAAAAAGATTTTAGAGGGTTGGAGAAGCAAAATAAAACCAAATAACACAAGGGAAGACATTACCTTTAAATCGGGTAACTCTTTTTGATTTGAGCTCAAGGTTTCCTTGGAAAGGATTATGCCCAAAGGTGAGGCTTCAATGATGAAGAGAGGAATGTGGAGAGATGAAATGGGAAGGTTTTGGCCGATCCAAATGCTTTAGAGGTGTGGGTAAAGTGGTAAAGGTGGGGGCCTTTTATAAGAGAAGAGGAGGGGCACTCTTGGAAAGTTATAAAATATAACTTTATTATAAAATTATTTTAAAATTTTAAAGGTCCCAAAAGGATATATTTCTAGGATAAGGTGATACGGTTTCGAAATACACCCATCAAATAGGTTTTTGACATGTGTAGGTCTTAGAGTTTACATTATCTTTTCATTTTATTTAAATAGTTAAATAATGAGGTAATCGCTGCATCATCATGCTGTCATAAATAATTTAATTTATTTAATGTCTAAAAATTATAAAAAAAATACTATGATGTGGGAAATATTTTTAGATTTCCAATGACTATTTATAGTAAAAAATATGACTTTTATAACCCCATGTAAAAAGTTTTTTAGTAAAACAATACATGTTTGTGTCATTTTTACTTTTACTTTAAATAAAAGGCATTTATGTCATTATCTTACCCAAGTGGCTCCATGGGGTCCCAAAAATATACCCATGGGTTGTCTTGGTCTGCCATGACTCATTGAATAGGGTTAGTACAAGTGTCAAGATATTTACAATTTAATATAATATCATTTTTACCTTAAATCACACTAATTAACTTTAATCGCGATTAATAAAACATAAAAGTTACTATTCACCAAAATTATTTTAATCTAATTGAACCAAATTTTACTTTATAATTACAACCATGTATGTCATATTTTTTAAAATAAAATCACAGAAGTGGTAATGTTTCATTTAAACGAAAAATCAGTTTCTTTAACTACCACTTAGTGGTTTCACTATTCATCAAAAATTGATGTTTTTTCAGAAAAATACCAAACATTCACCCTTAGCTATATTTGATATTCCAAATTAAAAAATTATGTATATTTTACAAAATAAAAAACATATATGTTACATTAATTAATTTAATAATCAATTCCCACTGTCAGAACAAATAACGTGTTTTTATGAAACGATATCTATCAAAAGATTGACATTGGTTTAAGTCCAATTTCAATGTGAAGTTAATTAAAATGACCACTATTGGATTAATTGGTAATAATATATTCTAATCTAACTTTAAAACCAATCCAAAATATAATCTAATCATATAAATAGATTATATTAAAAAAAGGTTTTGAATTAAAATACAAAATTTTTCACCATTCATTAAAAAATGATCTTTATCGGAAAAATACCAAAAATTTACACAAAGTAAATTTTGATGCCCCAATTCTAAAGAAGAATTTTATTTGGTCGAATATAACACATAAAATTGTCAAAAAGTGGATCTAAAATAGGTTCACCATCAAAATGCCATTAATCGACCTTTTAAAGAATATTAGAATGTTTATGCTTAAAATTGGATTAATCGGATTTTTAATCCTCTAACATCTATTGTAAAAAGTAAAAATATTTGAAAAAAATATATAATCATTTTATAGTTAGTTCTGTTCATTCCCATCATTACAATGGCTAGGTGTTAACTACCATTTAAAATAAAATTATTTTATTATTAGAGTGCAACGTAAGATTTCAAAGGAACTCGTTGTTGCGTATTGGGTAAGCCATCGAGCATAGAGTTGCCTTTAAATTAATTTTAACATTTTATTCACAAATAGGGATATAAATTATAATGTAATATTATTTATTTACCTGGGATGTTACATACTTCCCCCCTTTTGGGAATTTCATCCTCACAATTTCAAAATAGGGATTGGAAACTCCATTGAATGTCCCACATCAGAACAAGAGTCAGTAAAACTATCACATAAAAATAATGGGAGAGATGTACAAAGGTCACCCAAGTTAACCCATACAATGATTCCAAGTATAAAAATATGGATATGGAGGAGAAAACAAAGGGTCATGTTCTGATGGAGAGTGATAGAAAACATGTCTAGGAGAAAGTTAACCATAAGAAAATTAGAAGCTTGTGATGGGTTAAATGGTATTTGATTCCCCAGTAGGAAAAGTTAACAGACAAAATTTTTGTTTTAAGTTACTCTTAATTAAGGAATTTATTTTTGAGCTTATCTAATTCATAATGAAACATACTTACTTGTCACTTAGACTTTCAACTTTTACTAGATTCCTTAATCAAACTCATATTTTCTCCAAAAGACGAGTATTTTGGATTACTTGTTTACAGTAAATGAGCTATAATAATCTTCCAGAGAATCACCTAATCCACAAAATAAAACTGTATACTTCCCATGTATTTAGTCCTTAACCAAAACTAAAACCAAAAAGGTATGTATGAGATCAGATAATACCCAAAATGGATAATCCTTTATAAAAAGGAAATATATTCTTAATATCCAAAATTTGTCCAACAAGACCCAAAGTTCAACGAAGAGTAAAAGTAAAAAAAAACTAAGTTTAAACCCAAATATTTGAAGGATTTAATCACATGGTCTTCCAAGTTAAATCGTAACATTTATCTCCAAACAACATCAGTTGCTCTTAATGTCTCGCATTGAAAAGTAATTAGCCTAATCACATATTCTCCATGATAGGATAATCATTTCTATAGATAACCCAAAAGAAACGTATTCTTGATTCATAAAATCATCTAACTATAAAGAATTAGTAAAACTAACTAGGGAATTCACGTAGTCCAGTGGTATGAGATAAATACCAGTCACACTTTGGTTGTTGGTTCGATTCCCACATCTTTGTCCGACGCGACGGGTTGTCACACGGTCTGCGTTTTGTCCTTTTTCCAAAACTATATAATTCTTATAACATTCCCCAAAAAATGATAAAATCTTCAGAAATAACCATAACATAATTTAACCTCATGTTTATCTCATGTCGTTCATATTCCATAATAACATATAGTAACCCATAATTACCTCAAAAGTAAGGATCATATAAACTCTAATGGTTACCTTAATAATTATTACCTGAACTTCCACATCGAGTTCATCATCTCGTACATTATGCATTAGAGAACTCACCAAGGTTCAAGTGGTTTATCATGACTCCTTTATAGTTGGTTTGAACAACCACGAGACTCCTCATTGAATCCCCCATTTCATCCAGTCTTTTAATCAGAGAACCACCACAGTTTCCTTAAAACCCATTGTCACTTTTGTGCCTGCTAGATCCACCCATTTACTAAAAACAGAAATGTCAGTGTGAGTATATCAACAAAACCATCATGTAATAATGAGGAAGATAAACACTAAGATATACATACTCATTCACTTTATCTAAAACTAGGACTCTTTCTGAAATCCTAACCATTATGGTAATGTCACTTATGCTTAGAGAATAACCTAACCTCTAAAGTTATCTAAACCGACCTCTGATACCAACTATAAGGCCCCAAACATAAACATTACTTATTATTGAATTAAATTAATAATTCACATTGAGGATCTTCTCAGGTTTGGAGTTTTAGAGAAGTAGATTATAAAACTTGCATTACATTCCACATTTAAACAAAGTGGTTACATAGAAGATAATATTCATTTTTCCCATCAACGGATACATATTTAAAATAAAACATGGATTCTTTCTTGACACTTCCTTGACACTATCATCATATCATGTACCATTCCCTTGACCTGTGAAAAACATTTCAAAAATACTTGGGATGAGCATAAAAATCCCAGTAAAGGTTAAAAAAAGAAGGAAAACTGTTAGTTTTTCAAAACAACAAGTAAACCATGAGTACTTTACCAAAGTAATACTTTACACCTTTACGAAGTAGTAAAAACTCTTCACTGAATAAAATACCATTACTTACCATTTTTGTAACCAAACGATTACCATAAAACCCATATTAATAACACATAACATATAATGGTAACTTGGGACATAAACATACTTAAATGGAATAACCATACGGTCGACTTCCACACATACTTAATGGAATAGCCATATGGCCGACTACCATACCCAATGCATTAGAGGTTATAACATAACCACCCGTCCTGGTATTCATGGCACCACCCGTCATATTGTTTATCACGTAACCACCTATAAAATGTCCAAGTACCATCATTACCCATAAAATATTGAAAATATAAACACTTTAATAACAACATTTCATTTGCAATCACAATAAGTAATTCCAAGATATTGAATTAATCAATACATTTTCAAAAATCATTAAAAATAGATTTTTGAATCAAAGTGTTCCATACCACTTTGAATCTTTTAATGTAATTATAATTTTAAAACCTTAATGTACATATAAATAAATACTGAAAAACATTTTGAAAACATGGACATTAAAGATAAAGATTTATAATAATGAATCATTAAAATATTTAAAACGATATTTTTGGTAAAGAGTTTTTAAAAAAATGAGAGACTCTTGAATACAAATAATTGTGGAATAACATTTAATCCGAACTTTATAATATCATGAGAATAAAGGGATTCATGATATAATATGTCAAAGGATAGTATAGACACCATATAATATTTAATTGGTGCATAACAACAATGAAGTCTCAATGGAAATGTAAGTTGAGATGAAATCCATTATAAAGATGGTATCCTTAAATTAATGATAAATCTATCACATAATTATATGTCAGAAATATAAATACACCAAATATAAGTGGATATTAAGTGTGAAAAAATCACTGGACATTCACACATAATCTTGGAAATACAAAACCAATGACATAAATATATAACTCAATGAAATGAGATTGAGTTATGATTTCCCATACAAGTTCGTAAGAATTTATTAATGAGATGATTATGTGTAGAAATAGTATATCCACAAAAAGGTTTGTGGAAATTACAACATAGAGATTCCACACATAATCATGGCATAATAAAATCAAGAAGAAGAGGTTTAACCCAAAGAATTCAAAGTGGGTTACGAAGTTCCCTTACAGAAATCCGACAGCCTAACGACATCACTTTAAAATTTAGAAAATGAGTTGCTGAGAAAAAAAATGGTATCTCATCACTTGGAAATAAAGTTTTCATAAATAAGGATATAGAAGAAAATATCCTAACATAATAGTATGTGAATTAAAAGACATAACAAAAGAAGTCTTTTAAAAAGAGGATGGTGAAAGGTTCCCTTACCGAATTGGGTAACTTCCGAAACATACACACCATGAAAGAAGGACTATAAAAAATTCATGTAAATACCCATAAAAAAAATTATATTACACCATGATTAAAAAAATGGGCAGTACATACACCACTAAAAGGAAAATGGTGGAAAATGTAGCATAAATCTCACAGGAATAAAAGTGAGATGAAAAATCCCTTATGGAAACTCGGCAGCCCAACGACGCCACTTAAAACATCCAAAAATGGATTTATGAGATAAATTAGGGTCTCTAATAATATGAAAAAAAATTCCAGTATGATTAATATAAAAGAACATATCTAAACATAATAATGATGAGCTTATAAGAAATGACATAAAAGAGAGTACTTAAAAAGAACGAGAGAGGTTGGATCCCTTACATCAAGTCTAACTTGTCATGTTTTTTTCTTTATATTCCTAAATAATAAACTTTGGTCAATTTATAATTTCTTAAGGAAATATTTTAAAGATAATTATTCAGTTAATATCACATATTATAATGTTATAATAATTGGTTAATAATGTGAGTTCATATCAGTCGTTTTTGTCGATGTTTGGTACCTGAGTAAAAAATGAACTTGTTTGAAAATGATTGTCCTTGTAGTTATAAGTAAATCATCTCCAGAATAGTATTAATGATTTAAATATCATATATATCCAGTACATATTCATTTTATACTACTCCAGAACATTTGGAGATAAAAAGAAATGAAATGCACCGTTCATGGAGAGGGTAGGCCGTACGTACGCATTAACGCTACTTTCATTTCTTTTTCATATTAATGGAATTAAAAATAATTGAGAGAGATATATATTATAATTAAAGTATAATATATATGTTATATAGGTCACATATGTTCATTAATTTCATTCTTTATACATTCCATGTATTTCATGAACGAGTCACATCACTTGAGGGGGCGGTAGTCCACACTTCCTCGTATGAAATTATCGCATTTTCACAACATGAAAAGCATAAAGTCATGTTTTAAATATAAAATTAAGAAGCATTTAGAAAACATAAATACCATATATATCATATATAAAATATATTTACATCATAATGGCCACCATGAAAGGTGTTAAGAGAAAATTGAACAATCATAGTTTCGTGAGGCAGAAATTCGCCATCCATAGAAATAGTATGTTCTTTAACCATTAGATGAAGGTTTGTGTAGGTTTAGCTCAAATTATTTACATAAAAACATCCTAGTATATTTAATATACTGGTTCTGTTACAAAATAAAGGAATAAAAAGAGTTTAGAGGGTTGGAGAAGCAAAATAAAACAAAAGAACACAAGGGAAGACATTACCTTTAAATCGGGTAACTCTTTTTGATTTGAGCTCAAAGGCTTCCTTGGAAAGGATTCTGCCCAAAGGTGAGGCTTCAATGATGAAGATAGAGATTAAAAGAGATTAAATGGGAAGGTGATGGACTATTCAAATTATCTAGAGGTGTGGGTAATGTGGTAGAGGTGGGGGCCTTTTATAAGAGAAGAGGAGGGGAACTCTTGGAAACTTATAAAATATTACTTTATTATAAAATGATTTTCGGATTTTAAAGGTCCCAAAAGGATATATTTCGAGTATAATGTGATAAAGTTTCTAAATCCACCCATAAAATAGGTTTTCGACATGTTTAGGTCTTAGATTTTACATTATCTTTTCATATTATTTAAATCATTAAATAATGAGGTAATTGCTGCATCATCATGATGTCATAAATAATTTAATTTATTTAATGTCTAAAAATTATAAAAAAACTACTATGATGTGGGAAATATATTTATCTTTCCAATGACTATTTATAGTCAAAAATATGACTTGTATAACCTCATGTAAAAGTTTTTTTAGTAAAATAATTTATGTTTGTGTCATTTTTACTTTTACTTTAAATAAAAGGCATTAATGTCATTATCTTACCCAAACGGCTCAATGGGGTTCAAAAAATCGACCCATGGGTTGTATTGGTCGGCCATTACTCATACAATAGGGTTAGGACAAGTTTCAAGATATTTCCATTTTATTATAATATCATTTTTACCTTAAATCACACTAATTACCTTTAATTGTGATTAATAAAACTTAAAAGTTACTGTTCACCAAAAATTATTTTAATCTCATTGAACAAAATTTTACTTCTTAATGACAACCATGTATGTTGAATATTTGAAAATAAACTCACATATGTGGTAAAGTTTCATTTAAACAATAAATCAGTATCTTTAACTACCACTTAGTGGTTTCACTATTGATAAAAAATTGATGTTTTTCAGAAAAATACCAAAAATTCAGCCTAAGCTATATTTGATATTCAGAATTCAAAAATGATGTATATTTTACGAAATTAAAAACATATAAGTTACATTAATTAATTTAATAATTAATTCCCGCTGTCAGAACAAATAGCATGTTTTTATGAAACAATATATATCAAAAGATTGACACTAGTTTAAGTCCAATTTCAAAGTGAAATTGATTCCACTGACCACTATTGGATTATATGGTAAAAATATATTCTAATTTCACTTTAAAAACAATCCAAAATATAATCTAATCATATAAATAAATTAGATTAAAAAGTGGTTTTGAATTAAAATACAAAATTTTTCACTATTCATAAAAAAATGAACTTTATCGGAAAAATACCAAAAAATTACACAAAGTATATTTTGATGTCCCGATTCTAAAGAAGAATTTTATTTTGTCAAATATAACACATTAAATTGTCAAAATGTGTATTTAAAAGAGGTTTTCCATCGAAAGGCGGTTAATCGACCTTTTAAAGAATATTATAATGTTTACGCTTAAAATTGGATTCATTCGAATTTTTAATCCTCTAACATTTATTATAAAAAGTAAAAATATTTGAAAAAAATATATAATCATTTTCTAGTTAGTTTTGTTCATTCCCGTCATGACAACGGTTAGGTGTTAACGACCATTTAAAATAAAATAATTTTATTATTATAGTGCAACGCAAGATTTCAAAGGAACTCATTGTTGCGTATTGGGTAAGCCATCAAGCATAGTTTTCCCTTTAAATTAATATTAACATTTTATTCACAAATAGAGATAAACATTAGAATGTAATACTATTTATTTACCTGGGATGTTACATCTATAATCCTATATATTGATCCACAAAACCAGATCTATTATTAATCAAAATATGATGGAATACCCCTTTCATGAATGGAGAATAAAGTAAAATGAATGGGAAACCAAGTGGGATTGGATTCACTTACCTAGAGATTTGTAAATCTTCAATACAAATTTGCATCATTATGAACGGAGGTCAGGAAGGCTTATAATTCATCTAGGAGGCTCTAAAATCATGGACGGTCATCTAATATCGAATGGGGGATGATTTGGGATTAATTAGGGGGTGTAGGTAATTAAAAATATAATTTTCTGGAGACTTAAAAAGTTGACCATAGTTTTCTACATAGGGGTGCACATTTTCTATATCAGTGTGCCTAAATTGTGTGCCTATTATTTTAGGTATGCATGGTTACATCTATAAGGGTGAAAATTTTTTCAATCTATGTTTCAACAATGACATTCCCCTATATTCATGGTTTTATGGTTTGCTAGACTGGGGGAAAGGTTAGGTAAACTATGTTCCAACCATGTACAACCCTAATCCCTTCCAATTTCAACAAATTTCACCCAAAAAATCCTCAAGTTATAACGCAAATTAAAATTAATAAATATATAAAAAATGTGTACATAAAAAGGAGCCAGAGACATCTCTAAAAAAGTATGGGATGTTACACATGATTTAGATATCCTATTAATGATTTTTATGATTATGTGGTTCCTATAGTTAATATTTTCTGTCACACTATTATTTGTTTTTTATTCAATTGATGGAATAAACAGGAAATATGTTAATACTGAATTTAAAGGAAAATGGAATTATGTTCCTTATTATAAACCAAATTAAATGGTATATTGAAGGTGAATCCTTATGATCAAGCATAATTGAATATCTTGTTAAATAATTAACAGCATCAACTTGGGTGAAATTCTTAGAAAACATAATAACAGAATAATGTATTATCATGAAGTCCATGGAATAAAGATTATTCAGTTTCTCATAATTCAATTATGTTGGAAAACAAATAGGGAATTTTTTTAATATAATGGGATGATATTTTATGTGTGTAAAATATGGATATAGAAAAAGAAATTTTGAATAAAAATATAGAGTTTAACAGAGGGTTATAAAGTTCATCATAAGGTACCGTTTATAGTTCAAAGCATTATATTTGGGGAACATGGGAATTATCCAAGTCAATTTCCTAACCCAAGTGTTAAACCCTAAAATAAGGAAGGTCATATGCTATGCGAATCAATGAAGTGGAAGTATTGAAGTGTTTATGTATTTGGATTCAAGAATTATTTTGTAGATGTTTTATATCCTTGATATTCTAAATATATGAATCTCAAAAAATCAAAAAATTTGGATAATATTTTGAAACATATATGTTTTCATGTGATGTTAACTTAAGATTTATGGAAACCATCATGGTTTTATAAGTTTAAGGTTGATCATATGTTAAAAGTCTTATAAAACCGCTTTATTGTTTTATGTGATGAGATATTAAGTTGAGTAACGATATTTTTGGATTTTATTAATTAGGTTGAGGTATATGTAACCCTTAGGGTTAACATAAAGTCTTATTTCATAAGAATACTATTATATTTTGAAGGATTTTAACCAAATTTTTTGTAATAAAATAGGAATTATATTAATTTTGTTTTAGTAAAAAGAAAAAACTACAAGTTGGGTGATAATATATCTCATATGATATGGTCGTAGGGCTTGAACCCTCATCATAAGGGATAAAATTGTCTAATAACTACTACGGACCTATGTGATATCTTGGTTAGTATGATATTTTGTTTATTTACAAAAAATATTTTCTACATAAAACTCAATATGATTTTGGTAAAATATATTCATTACCAAGTAATTAGATTTATCCAATAGGAGTATTTATATTGGTATAAGTGAATTTTCTAATGGTAAAGTATTTGAACAAAAAAATTCTAATATTAAAATGTGGAAAAAACTCTGTCGCTAAATGTTTTTTCAACAAAAAATAGTTATGTTATTATTATATTAATTCCAAAAAATAATATATCTATTGGTAAAAATATTTAGTAATGGTTTTACATGAAATATTTATCTATTAATAATATCTTTAATAAAATTTAAATTTCTACTGGTATTATTGCCAAAAAAATTAATTTACCAGTCACTATAAACAAATCCAAAAAAATAACATTTTTTAATTATTACATCAAATTATGTATTCATATTATCAAATATATTGGTGAAAATTAATAATATATTTTTAATATAAAAAATATAAAAAATTTATAGAGGTAAAAAAATATTATCAGAAAATAAATTTTTACAAATATTTAATATAATCTAATCATGCATAAAACTCAAGAAATATTTTTCACACATATGAAAACTCAAATTTAAATTGAAATAAATCTATATTAGACGTGTAATTATAAAATCAATCCAAATTACTTCAAAAATGGAATCAAATAAAGTAGAATATGTGTGTACCCCCTAACATTAAAGATTGGGAACTAGGAACTGTAAAAAACTCATAAAAAACATTAGGCACTTATCCTGGAATATTCAATGTAATTCATTTTTTCAACATTCATAGGACTTTTCCCTAACCCAAATCATTAAAATAATTTTTTTCAAACTTACCTTTAAAAAAATATTCATCTAATCATATAGAAAAAATTCATCCTATCTATTATTTTATTTTAATTTGTTTAACAATAAACATACTAATTATTGATTGTAGGATTTCAACACATCCAAGATGAAAAAAATATTCAAATTTTAATCCATTTAAATAGTTCCCTAATCTATAATAGATAAGAGAGAAAATATTGTACTACATTTTTCTTCACCCTTTTCCCCATAAGAGCACATCTATATAAAAAACCAGAGTGATGATAAAAGAGCTTCCAAAAAAATATTAATGTCCAAAAATACATTTAAATCAAAAAAATAAATTTCACATCAAAAAACAAAAAAATTAATGAAACACAAGAAAAATCACTCAAAAGAAAAATAAATTAAGGTTCTTTAAAATATTTTATAATTTTACATGCAATATTGTAAAATTATATTATTAATTGTTCAAAATGTTTAATATGTTTTAATTCATGTTGTTAAAAATTTATAATTCCAAATTAATGTTAATATAATTTTATATCATTTATTTCAAAACTTTTGAGGTTTTTGTTAAAAATTATACACATTTAAAAAGATAAAATGAATTTCTTCTTTTCACTTATATTAAAAATAAATCTATATTGGAATTATTTTTATAATATTATATATTTCAGGTTGCCAAAATTTTATTTCATATTAAAACACATATCAAAAAAATAATAACATTTTTAAAAATGAGTAGGCCAGAACATTAAAAAGATACTAGAAAATAAAATGTTATTTTAGTACATAATTTTCAAATGATTCTACAAGGATAATAATATATTTACATACATTGAAAAAAATAATCGATTTTTACTCATTCATTTACTTAACCACAATACAATTACATTGTTTTTAAAACCTCTATAAGAATTATTTGAAAATATGAAACATAAATAAAGGATTACATTATCTTTTCATGTTCAATTTAGTACTCAAGTAATATTTATACAATAATCTATATTGAAAATTCATAAAAACATGAAATTGTTTAAAAATGGAATGAAAAATGATACCCATTGATTGTTGTTATTTTTTAATATGATAAATAAACATGTCCCTTCTATAAATATCATGGCTTATATTAATATGAATGGAACTTCATATGCTTCAAATAAAAAAATAATAGGTTTATACGAAATAAATTTAATAAACATGAATACCCCATTGTAATAATAACTAAACCAAAAAATTAATAAACATGAATAAATTTATTTGACACAAGTGGCCAGAGGCCTTGTATTGGATCATAGAAGTCGAGGGTGGGTTCATTTAATAAAATTTATAAAATTTTTTATTGATTGAAGAATGAAATTGTTAAAATGTAGTTAGATATGCTTCATGGAGTATTAGTTGAATATCTAAATCATATAGGTTGTGTTGTTTTATTGGTACAATATTTACAATTCGATGGAGGAGATGAATATTTATAGGAGTGTGTGTATAACTATTAAGATAAAGGATGAAATAAAATAAGGAAAAATAATTAGACTATGGGTCTTGTTTAAGAGAGTGAAATGATAATTACAAAATATATTCTAGTTTCCAAATTTCAAATAGAATATGTGTGAAATAAAAGTATGAGCCTAGCTGTGTGTGTAATCAAAGTATAATCAAGGTAGTGTGTTCAATATAAGTGGAACACTAAGGATCCTAGACGAGAAATAGGTGAGGGTATATATTTCATTAATCCCAAAGATGAAAAAACTTTTAGATTTCATAGATTATATATTTTACCAACAATAAGAAGATTATAAATTTCACACTGTATGAAATCGGTATGGATTTTGCATAAAAACCCACATAAATTCTACTCAGATTGAACACATTAATGAGTAAAAATATATATTAGTTATAACACTATAAAAAACTCCATATTTCAAACAATGGAATGAGAAAGTGGTTATGGTGAGTAATATGTAAATGAGAACACTAAAAAAATGACGAGTCATCAATATATTACATTAAACACACAGTCTCAACTACTGCACACATTACATAAAAACTATTTATTAAGAAACACATTGTATATCTCCATGGTACACATTATCAAGTTCTCAAAAGAATAAAAATAAATTGCATCAAAATCATCAATAAATTTTTTCTTTTCATCCAATAGGGTAAGGAATACTCATGTTAAAACATAACTAAAAATATCACCTTTCATGAAATGTTGTTGTCCACATTTTACAAATAAATTTTGTTTAAAAAAATTTAGTTCATTCCATGTCATTTCATTTGACATACACATTTTTTTTTGCTAAAATTGAAATTTAAGAAATTGTTATCTCCCCTTTTTATGTGTCTAGTGTGTCAAAAAAATGGTTTATTCGAGATAGAAATTTTATCCTTTCTTGTCAGCAATAGATTGTTCGGTTATTTTAGAAGATTTATAGCTAAGAACATTTATTATATAGAAGATAACGACCCTCACCCTAAATGGGATCAATTACAAGTATTTGGAAAAGGATTTGTGAAACAAAATCTTTTATCTATGAAAAATGAACCCCATTCATAAGAATATCCCTGTCCTCTTCCATAATTTTAGGATGGTCTACAAATCCCCCATCAATGTTCAGTATATAGATGAGTTAAGGCAAGAAGTAACTCTATTGTTTCCCTCAAATCCTTTCCAGTGAGCACAATCTAGGTTCAACGTTGATTGTTTTGACCATAATTTATCCATGATGTGGTGGAATCTATTGATGAGGATGTTTAAGGATGAGGATAGGGTAAGATATTAGTAGATTGAATATAAAGGAAATGATAAAGTGATGATATTGTTTTCAATGGTAAATAAGATCAAAAATAAAATTGTAAAAATGAATCCCTAGAAATGTATAGTTTGTAATATAGGTGATAATGTAGTGAAACTAATATAATGTAAAATATAAATTCGATTTTTTAGAAAAACATCAAAAGGAACCATATAGTTGTTTTCTCAAGAAATGTATATAAATTATAATGAATGATGTAATATCAATGTGCACAATGAGATAACATTAATATTTATAAATTCATATCAATGATGAAATACGATAACTACAATCCATCTTTAGTGGTCGGAGGTTTCCACTGTTAGAATAAAAGAAGCCCAAAAATAAAAATAGCATTTCTTTAAAATCAATATATGATTTGGAAAACTATTGCACATACCAAAATTATAGGGATATATATTAATATATATATATAAATATATATATATTTAGAAATACACTGATATAAATTGTGCATCTAGGGAGAACATATTCGAGGGTAGATGTTGTATTATTTCATTGCCATTATTTCTATGTGAACGACCAATAATAATGTATCATGAAATATATAGAGTACATTTTTAATGTTAGCATAATAGTCTAAAAATAAACATACATATGGTATTCAACAACAACATGATATGTAAAATATAGGTATTATATTACTATCAACACCCATTCCAACATTTCATTGTTAATTAAAAATATATTACATGTATCCATAAATTTTACCAAATTAATAATTAAAAACAATGTAATAAAAATATCGAACATTATATATCAAAAATTTAAACCATATTTATATCAGTTTTATTAAAATTCTTTATTATCATGCTAATAGTGGGTTTTGGCTAATCCTCCCTCTACCCAATGCCATTTCTTCCTTGTGAAATACAAAAGATTGAGAGTGGGAAAGGATAACCTACCAAAACTATGTTGTATGTGATTCATAACCTTAAAAGATAAGAATTATTCCATAAATTCATGAATTTCAGCAACTTAATTGAGGGAATTTAATTATGTAATTAATGTTAAACATTCTAAAAGAAATAAAAAATAAAATAATAGAGCTACATTATATTTTTATAGATGTAGATTTCAGAATTGTTTTATTTAAGAAACAATAAAAATATTTTCCACTTCATAAGAACTAAAATGTGGTGATTAGGGATATAGCCACCACCTAGAATATAATAAGAAACCAAACCAAATAAGAGAAAACATACCAATGGATGGAAAAAATGAGACATCTTTTTGGGCTAGAATAAATGATGGCCAAACATTATATTATATCTCTAGTACATGAATAATGTTTGAGAAGCATAATTATTTATATGAAATAGAGGCTAACAGAAATGTAATACTTGATGAAATTTCTATATTATGTTATTGATTAAATCATAAAATTTTCTATAAAATTCTGGTTTTCAACCATGTAACTTGTATAAAGACCACATGTAACTTGTTCTCCTAATAAAAACAAAATTAGTAAATCTAACATCATCAGGTACTGAGTACCACTCAATGTGAAAAAAGTTTCTCTTGCATCCCTAGGACATAATATAATTCCCTCCCCATTACATACATTAAAAATATATCATAATTGCACACAATTTAATACAAAACTAATAATTTATGATGTTATAATGAATGTAATATGATAACTAAAAATATGTTCTCATTAAAATATATTTTGAGATCATTGATTTTTAGACATCAAAAGGAAAAACACATTTCAAATTATTTTCTATTAGATTGCTATGGTTTTGAAATTGATATAAATTTGAATATTTATTTCCATATATATATAAATATATAAGAAACAACGAGTCTTCATATTTAACTAAGGTTTAGACAATTATTTTAGGAAAATATTTCCAGGATAATTAAAAAATGGATAAATCAGAAAATAATTTATTATCTAATATTAATGGTCCGTCTAAACAAACTATACATAAATTAATTATTATATTAAGTAATTTGATACTATAATTGAATATAATCTTGGATTAGAAACACTGAGTATTAGAATAATACCACATAAGTCATTTATAAAAAATATTATAAAAAAATACATAATTAGAATTATAACACCATGAGATTTTAAATGAGGAAAATCACACTTGATATCATATATGACACAAAATACCAAACATATAAGCTACCTTATCACTCTATACTTTGTAATATTTTTTTTGAAATTCAATCTCTTCAATAGCTTTAAGAACATGTATCCTCAGATATAAATGAACCAAAAAATAGAATATTGCTATAACCTAGCCACAAATTGACATGTATGCATATGGATTTTATTTTAAAACATATATATTTTACATATGTATAAAACAAATTCAAGGATTATCTATTTATTATTAATAAAATAATAATCATTTCAATGAAAAAGAAATGTTTTTAAAAGAGATGTATATTTCTAAAAACCAGTTTGGTTGTGCTTTGGACATGTATTTTAAAATATATTTTTAATAATTTTATAAATATTTTATTAAAAAATTAATTACTTTTTTTGAATATAGATATCAAAATTATCTTAATGTGATGTTTTTATTTTTCCTGGAAAATATGAAATTTTTAGTGAATAGTGAATAATACTTTTTTTAGACAATTATGATTTATATTTAATGAATTAAGTCCTATTATTATTTTATTTTGATTTAAAAATAACTTAAATTTATTTAGTTACAATAAATCCTATAAATTAAAATTAATTTTTCTTTTATCTATATTTTATTATATGTTTATTCTAAGTATTAAATAACATTTTCCCAAAAATTGTTTCCAAGAGAATAATGCCATTCCATTTTAATTAATTAAAATTACCCCTAATGGGGAATGATTTAAAGTAATTTTATACTTTAAATTTATATAAATATTAATTTAATTATTTATAATTTTGATTATATTTCATATTGTCAATATGGGATTTTCATTTCCTCAAACAATTTATTTCTAGAAAAACCATTTTTGACACGTGTATATGATTACTTTTAAATTAGATTCTGCCACTTTTGTGGGATGAATCTGGAAAAAATTATTCCATATTTTTAATCATAATTATTTAAATTATATAATAAGTTCAGCTTAATTTTATATGTTAATGGGTAGTAAAGGGAGTAAAAATTAGTTTATACAGTTAAGGTAGAAACGAGTTTATCTTGCAGTTAAACCAAAAAGATCAAGGTTGAAAATGATCCATAAAATGTATAATTACTATTTTATTGTCATATTTACGACAAATATATTCTATATATAATAAATGAACCATTTCTTTCCTATTTCCATTTGAAAAATGTCAGCATAATTCATTCCTCAAAAAATATAATGTCTGTCATCTCCCGTACTTATAATTGGCCACCAATTCTCCTCTAATATTTACGCTTAAAAAATATATTTGTTCATAAAATACCCTCCCAAATAACTTTTTACATAACTTCCCTAACAGAATAATAATGTTTCTTGATAAAAACATCAACCTATAATGGATTTTGGTGCAATCCTAATGAAGTTTTCTATAGAAGTGGTAACATCCTTATCTAGGAATTTTATTTTATTTATTCTTCAGCATCATTAAAATATTATTAAAATTTTAAAATATAGTAATATATGTATCTCAAATTTACTAAGATTTATATCAATTTAATTACTTACAACCATCTCTTCCTCCTTCAAATTGGAAAAGAAACTGTTGATCATGTGTATGAAAAACTATCACCTCACGAACATATGATATTTTCTTACCATCACTATGATCATGGTTGAATATAATGATGTATATAAATTTAATATAATATATTTATGATATAATTATTATTATTTAATTATAATTTCATGAATAACTTCATACATACTATTCATAAAAGAATATAAGAACATCGCTCGTGTGTTTGGCAGACTGACTCATCGCAAAGCGATGTGACTTTTTTCACTTATGAATTACATGAAATATAGTAAGTATTAATTTTTTATTTATATATTATATAAATTAAATATTAATAATCATGTAAAAAAATACATCATACACTTTCTTACATTACCATACATTGAATAAATGATAACATCGTCCGTGTGTATGACACACTACCGCCTTACGAAGCGATGAGATTAATTTTTATTAATACATCACATGGATGGTATATGTAAGTACATAATAATGAAATAATACTGTATTTATTATATAATTAAAATTTTGAAAATGTAAAATATCACTTATCTAATATCCATATTTATCTTCAAAAAATGGAATCGTTATTTTTGCGTACATACGACCTACCATCTCCATGATTGTAACATAGTTAAATTTTCATAACCATGTTTTATGGTTGGTTTTAAAATTATAATATATATTTAAAAACTATAAATAATTAATTCATAACATTATTTATATTATCATATAATAATATCTTTGAACTTAGTCAACCTACCAAAGTAATTTTGGGCATATGTGCCAAACATCACCAAAACATCAGTTTTGAACATAAATGATTACGTAATTTAATATGAATATCTAATGAATAAAATGAAAAAGTTATAATAATCATGAAAAACGTTATATATCATGAATATAATTAACATAATATTATTTTTCAGGATGATATGGAACACATGTGATGATTGGCTCTCGATGTAAGGGTTTCGTCTCAAAACATCCTTATTTGAGAAACATGTTAATTTATGCACCTATTATCTTCCTAATGTTGGATAAGGTGAAATATTACATATTATATAATGAATACATAAAACATAATGATATTTTAATTTACAATTCATCTACTTCATCCATTGATGTTATGATTCGTAATTTATCAAAGTGAGACAAGCTTGTGTTTTAATATCATTTTATTCGGGATTTTTTATATTTGAATTTTCATTTTAGGAAATTTTCCTATAATTATTTTATAGAACTATTTAATTTTATTCTAATTTAGTTATTCTGAAATATTTTTATTAATGACAAAATTTTCTGCTTTTTGGCACTTACGAAAATTAATTTTTTAAAAAAATTTAATTTTAATTATCTCTTCAGTTAAAAATCCATTTTATAATAATTTTTTAAAGAATGTTTTTAATATTATTTCACGGTTGTTAAAGGTAACTTTTACAAATTTTTGGCTTTTTAAAAAATGTGTTAAAATTAATATTTTTTTCAGTTTCCAAAAATTTTACTTTTAAGTTTTACTGAAATTGGGAAAGGAATATTTCTTTAACATGTACGACATGAAGGATATTTACCCCCATAATGAATAATATATACCATGAATACTACATTATAGGTTTCTTATGATATTCTCATTGAAATCTATTTCCACAATATACTATGAAATTTAGTTTTTCAAATGTAATTTCGGGGGTGGAAATACTATTTTCCATATGATTTTTGTAATATTTTTAATTGTATTTTTATTCATCAATGAAATAAAAATTTAATGGTATACAATACTTATATATTATATATATTTTCTCCCCACATGTATACCTAACTTTATAAACTTTTCATTAATAGGGTTATACATTCCCTATGAACATTTCTCAAATTCATTATTTAATAAATCTATTTTGATTGTGTAATGAGACATGATTATGGAACACATTGATTTCAATGGGTAATTAATATGATTTTAACTTATTAGCAATATACTTATAAGGAAAACATATTAATGTACAACAAATGAATGTGACGAGTGATCTCAAAATTATATAACCTTCAAATTCATTGAGTAATGTTTAGTATTATGAGGCATCGAGTATGGGATTAGGGAGTGAACCTAATCCTTTATAGTACATTTTTCACTATGTGATGTTATCTCTAGAGTTATAATTTACTTATGCATATGTCATGTTTTTTGTTTCCGCTGCATTCCCTATATAACAATGATCTTATGATACCAACTTATTTATGTTATTCCTCTGTTTTATTACTCATGTACCTTTTCTTTTATGATATCAAATTATATATTTTACTCACATATCATGTTTTATTATCATGTTTTTCCCTTACTGGGATTTTTATCTCATTCGTTTCTTCTATATATTCCTCTTTTTATGCTATGTAGTTTTAGAATCTCTAATTAATTTAAAATCTCAGTAAGGAAAATGAAACAAATAATGATGATATGTTTTAGTTCCTATTGATGTATTGTTATCATAGTATTCAAAATTCACTAGGCCTAATGATCATCAGTATTCTACTTGTTTTATATTTATGTTTAAAAATCATGTAAAAATATGTGTAAAAGGAATGGGTTTCTATATTTTTATCAAATCAATGTTTTAGTTAAAATTTTGAAGCTAGGTTGAGAAAACATTAGTGATAACCCTATGGATATATATTTATATAACTAAGAATTTAAAAATATCCTTGAATATTGGTGAAGTATAAAGAGACTGGTTTCTGGGAAATTATATCTCTCTCCAAATACTATAAGTAGGCATTGCTCTAAAATAGATATAATTAAGGGTAATAACTATAAAAAATGTGCATGGGGATTAACTAGAGTTTGACATGGGACACGAAAATGGGCCATACAGTGCATGTGGTTTGATACTCTTTAGGGATATGATTTAGAAATTCACAAACACTTTATAGTGTATTATGAAAGACCTGAATGAAATAGTGGGTTTTGAAACCCAATATAAACCATTAACATGGATAAAATATATTTAAAACAATAATCCTTCATGTTGGGAAAACATATCATTTATAATTTATCCATTATAGATTTATAATTTTGTAATTGGTATGTTAATTCATTATACAACTATTTCCATTAATATTTGTAGTTAATATAAGGAAACAAGAGAAATGATGTTGATAAAAAATCAGATTGGAAATGTAATAATTCATTTAATGATATGAACAACATAATTGGAATAAATGTTAGATAAGTTGTGATTACGAAAAATATATTTAATCATAATAAATAATTTGATTATAGTTTAGTTTATAAAAACATATATTAAATTAAGAATGGTTCCTCATAAATTTTAAAGTGATAAAAATGATAATGAAAAGAATATTCATCTTTCTACATGTCAGGAATTTGGGATTACTCACCTATTAGAATATCTATAATTAAGGAAAAGATTCTTTCTATGTGAAAATAAATTTTATAGTAAAATGTGTTTATAGGGAGTTTGATGAATTATTTTTGGGGAACTTGGGAAATAATTATTTTAACAAGATAATCGAAGGGTTATCCTATAGAATTTGGAATGAACTATGTTATACCAATATTTATGGTAAATTATTTATATATGGGGATATTTTAATTATATTTATAACTATTTTTATCAATGTTATTTTGGTTTTAATAATAATGTAACTTCTATAGATATATCAAAAATCATTTTTTCTTTAATTATTTTATTTAAAATGATGATTCGTAATATTCAATTCAAATGGTGATTTAATTTTAAGGTGATATTTTTTTAAAATAATAATATTTATTGAAATAATTAGTGGTTAAAATTTATTTAATTATTAATGTAATTTTTTAATCATATTTTTTGTAAAGTTATAATAATTATATTAATATAATTTTAGAAAAAGAAGACAACTTGCATATCTAGTAAAAAATCATTATATCCAGAAAAGTTGATGGGCTTGATACCACAAAGGATGGGTGATATGTGTTTACAACCTATCACTGGCCTAGGTGATTTTCTATTTAGGTTGAAATTGTATTAACATAAGTTTTTTTAAATAAATTTTACGTTGGTTTTGTGAATAATATTAGGGGATTGAATATTTTTGATTTTTTAAGATTTTTGTGTGACTAATAATTTTTTGAGAAATCTTTTACTGGGTTACGTTATATATAACATTTTGGTTTAATTAGAATAATTATTTTGGTATAATGATATTATGTTTTTGGAGATGTTACATGAATGGTATATGATAACATTTATGGTTAAAATCCTTTTTCATGTTGCAGTTATTGAGGTTATTTGGGATATAAGTTTTTTAATTTATGGAATTATCTATGTTAAAAAAAATTTTATTTATCTTTATTTTGAGGTTAATATATTAATATTTATTTTGGTTATTATATAACCTTGTGTTAACCATTTTGGTTTTGAAAAATATCAACGGAATACCTTGTTACTCTTTTGTGGATCTTATGATCAGTTAAAAGTTCTTTTTTGTGCTTCTGGCATAAAAAATTCATATTTTATATTAATCACTTATAGTAAGAGGTGACATGGAAATTGATTGAAGCACAATTATATGATGAAATTGTTATTATGAAATTTAATTAAATTAAGAAATTATATTTATAGTATTAACTATCCTAATAGAAAAAAACCCATCAACTATAGGAAAAATATTATGAAAAAAATATTATACTATTACGTTCATGTTCAATGAATCAATGGGGTTTTAATTCATAATTGATATAACGATTTTTGATTTCTATTTTTTTATGTATCATTCAATTTATTCCAATGAATAATATTCATCACTCTCTATAATTATTTAAGTTCTTATTCTATGTACATATTTTCACTTCCCACTATTGTTCTCCAACTTGGAACCCTAGTTAGGTGTTATCCCAAATAACCTTCATATTTCTATTTCCTTCATTTTAGAGGATATTTTACAAACCCCTTTTTTGACGTTGGATTTCTATAAGGGTATTTTCAAATGTCAAATCGTTGATTTCTCAGATTAAGATTAAATTAAGAGGACATAATTTATTTAAGAGGGTTAGAATGTAGTACCCTATGATTTTAAAAGAGAAACCTCATGTTTTATAGTGTATATGACAGACAAAACCAATATTATAATATTAGGTAACACCCCAATACATTATTATATATATTTTTATATAAATTAAATCTCTTTGATAACTTGGAAAATATGAATCCTCAGATATAAATGAACTTTATCATACTATACCTTTATAACTTAGCCATTTAATTTGAGGGTTTGAATTAAAATATTGGAAATTTCAATCTTATCAATTTTTCACATGTATAAAATATATTCAATTATTATCTATATACGATAAATAAAATAATAATTATTTCAAATAAAAATAAAGTATTATGAAAAGCTAGATTTTTCTAAAAATCAATTTCACGCTTTACACACATAATTTAAAATTAAAATTTACCACTTTTAGAAAAAATATTTTAAAAAATTATATTATTTTTTGAAAACATCGTATCCTAATCATCGTAGGGTTATGTTTTAGTATTTTTTATAAAATATTAATTTTTTCAGTGAATAGTAAAAACAACAAATTTTTATAATATTTTCATTTATTTTTGAGGAATTATGTCTTATAAATATTTTATTTCTATTTAAAATGAATTTATGTATTATTATTTTTTATATTAAATCCAACTAATTACATTTAAATAATTTTAAAAATATATTTTAGTATAGATTTATTCTAAGGCCTAACAAAACATTATCTAAATAAAATAATTTTCAAGAGTATAATTCCTCTTCATTTTAGTTAATTAAAATAACCACTATTAAGGAATTATTGAAATTAAATTTATATATTATAGATATATAAATATTAATTGAAACTAATTTAATTATTATTAATTTTCACATAGTTAATATGAGATCATATTCTCCTTAAAAAATGAATTTCTTGAAAATAAATTTCCACTACACCTATGTAGGATTACTCTTAAATTAAACTCTAAAACTTTTATGATCTTAATTTATAAAAATGGATATTATATTTTTGTTAATAATTCTTTATATTATCTAAAAACATCATATTAATGTTTAAAATAATGAATTTTGAAAAATGTAAAAATTATTTTCTATAGTGTAGGTAAAAACAGGTTTACCAGGGGTTAAAATAAAAAGATAAGGCATAAGAATGGCCCAAAACATGTATAATTATCATTTTATGGTATTATTTATACCTTCAACATTTTTAAATTATAAAATGTTCCTTTTTGATCCTTGTTCTAAGAGAAATATGTGGTTGAATTCATTCTTTTATGGAATTCTAAGTGTATCATCTCCCCCACTTATAAAAAGCCACCCCCTCTAATCATCTTCACACATCTATTAAATATTTATTCATCCAATATATACAAAAATTAATTTATTAATTAACTCCCCTTACCCAATATTAATTTTTTGGATTATAAATCCATCCTTTAAATTTGTTTGGTGCAAACCGAATGAATATGTCTAAAGAAGTGGTAACATCCTTATCTAAGAATTTTATATTATTTTTTTATTCGACCACATTAAAATATTATTACAACATTGTGATATAAAAACATCATTATCATAAATATATTGAGATATTTTTATGTTAATTTCATTATGTAAAAAATATATCCACCACCCTCGATTTGGAAACAAACTCATTGATCATGTGTACAATAGACTACCACCTCACAATCTGACTTAATTAATTTTCCATCATAACTTCTAATATATGGATATAATTATCTATATAACTTTTATATGATATATTTAAGATTTAGTTATACATATGTAAATATTGAATCATATATATCTTCTTTAATTCCAATCCATAGATAATATGATATCATTGCTTGTGTGTACGTTGGACTACCACCTTGCGAAGTAATGTGATTGGTTTTTAACATAAAATTATGTGGAAGTTAATAATGGATAATTTTATGTGAATATTATATATTCTTTAAATATTAATATTTCATTAAAATTATAATATTATAAACATTATTATCATACTATCCATTGAATAAATGATTTCATTGTTCATTTTTATGAAGGACTACAACCTTGCGAAGTGATGTGATTTGTTTTTTATCACATCACATGGATAGTATACATAAGTGAATTTAAAATAAATTTCTTTATATTTATGATATAATAATAATTATACAATGGAAAATAAAACTTACCTTTTTTCTATCATGGTCATCAAAAAATGGAAATGCTACCCATGCGTACGTATGACCTAACATCACCATGATTTTAACATAATAAACTTTTAATAACTATATTTTATTTTTAGGTTTGAATGTTAAATTTCTAAATAAGAATTAAAATTATGGTATTATTTCTATTTTGGAGATGATTAAATAATAATCTCATTAAAATTTGTTATCATACAAAAGTGATTTTGGACATGTGAACAAAACATTGTACAAATGTCTAACATGAAATTAAACGAATAATTTATTTAATTTAATATAGAAAGGAATAAAAAATGAATAAAAAGATTTAAAAAGGTTATTAAGAAAGTAAATAATTAACATAAGTATATTATTTAGGAAGATAAGGAACACAGATGATGATTTTGGGTTGAGGTTAGGGTTTCATCTAAAAACACACTTCATTATGAAAAGTGTTCATTATTAACCTAAATTATTATTATTGGTTTCATGAAACCTTCATAATTCATGAAATATTAATTTATAATTAACTTATTTCATCCATTGGAGTTACTATTAAAAATTTACCTAATCTAAAATCATTTATTTTTCAATCTCATTTTTTGGGATTATTTATGCCTCGAATTTATGTTATAATAAATTACCTACTAATTGTATAATAAAACACATTAATTTTGTTATATTATTGTTAATCATTAAATTTTTAAGTAACTATAGCAGTTTAATATTTTTGTTACTGAAAATTTTCATAAAATATTTTTAGGAAAATATGACTTCATTTCTCTCTCTGGTCAAAAATCAATTTTTTCCCAAATCCATGTTTTCCAAAAATTATTTCAAAAATGTTTTTAATATTATCCAATAGAAGTTTAAAGAAATTTTAACAAGTGTTTTACATTTTAAAAAATTGTTTAAATGAAATATTCCAATTGTTTTATAAATAATATATGTTTTAAATTTTACATAAAATGTGAAAGGAATCTCTATTTCATCATATATAATATGAATGACATTTTCCAGCATTGTAAACATTATTTCCCTAGATAATTAATTTTTAATTGTCCAAAGATAATTTTAATGAATTTTTTTTCCATATAAATTTCTGAATTTTTCCAGAATTTACATTTTAAGTGGAGAGGTTATTTTCCTCAAGAATATTTTTAATATTTTTAATGTTATTTATATTCATTAATAAAAAAAGTATTAAATGTTCATTAATGATTCTAAAATATGTATATATGCCCCCAAATATATAACTGGATTATTTTCCCTTACTTTGATGGGGGTAAAACATTCATTATAACAATTTCTCGACTTTCTTCTATATGTAATCTCTTTGTATTTTGTTATGAGAAAAGATTATTAAACCCATTTATTTCCATGTTTAATTGTTATATTTATTCTTTATGATTGATATCCAAAGGTGGAACACATATTATGTACATGAAATTTATGTGATGGGTGGTACTAGAATTATATATCACTCTAATGAATTTGGTATTTTTTTGTCTCATTAGACATAATGTATAGGGTTAGGGAGTGAACCAAATCAATTATGGGACTCTATCCACCATGTGATGTTATCTCATTTAATAGCCTTGACTTATATGTATTTCATGCTTTTTTCTACCAAATTTCCTATGTAAACATGATCTTATTATACAATGTTACTTATGTTATACACTATTTAATCACTCATGTACCTTTACATTTATTACCAATGATATATATTTTAATAACATTTCATGATTCCTTATCATGTTTATTCACTTATTTGTATTTCAAGATCACAAATTTCTTCTACGTATTCCCTAGGACATTTTATAATGTTTTACAAGCTCTAATGGATTTATAGGATCATTAAAAAGAACAAAAAATAAGGATTCCATGTTTTAGTTTCTTTTAATGTATTATGGAACTTCTCATCAAAATACACTACGCCTTATCACCTTTAAGATTTTACATGTCAGATATTTACATTAAAAAATCAAGTAATAATATGTACATTTGGAATGGGTCTCTCTAATAATTGAATAAAATATATTCTTTAAATAAAATATGTGTAGGTAAATTCAATGAAAATATACTATTGGAACAATACTATGTACATGAAATAATGAAGAAAATATATGTGATTCCAAAAACATAAAATGAATATAAGGATGAGAATAAATTACGTTGGTAATCAATAATAATTTTGGGGGTCATATATTGAGGATTATTTATAACACAAAGTAACCTAATAAATTTGTCAGTGCTATTTTGGAATATGAATCTACTAAGATAATGGAACATTAGGCTTTTAGAAATCATATATATTATATAACCTATAAAAATTATGTTATAATTTATATCTCACATTTTGAATTTTCATTCAGGATGTTAGAACTTCTATTTGGAATTTAAACAAAACACCGAATACATATATACAATAATAAATTAATTTAATTAAAATCAATAATACATATAAATATGAACCACACCAAATATTTTTATAAAGATAAAATGTAAAGTGAAACAAACAATAATATTGTTAAAGAAGTTATTAATAAATCACATCTATAGTGAAACAAATGGATTATATACGAGTTAATGAATGGAAAATAAAGAAATATATTCATATTTTGTTGAAAAACATTATTTTTGTGGTAAAATGTTATTATTGGTGGGGGAATGTGATTATTTATATCCTTATGAATAAAATAACTATGTATACTATATAGTAGAATAATAATTGTTTTTATAATATATCCATACAAATCAAAGATATAAATACATCATGACTATTAAAATTAGTTTTAATCAAATATAAATAAATTAAATTTTTAGTATATGGAATTATTTTCTATCATAGTATCCATGAATAATAATAATTAGATATCCTTAGATCAAAATGAAAAAATGATAGATCTGGAATACAATTTTTCACAACCATTATAGAAAATATTATAAATTCCATATGTGATGTTGGAGTAGAATTTATTTATGTTTGTAGGATATAAATGAGGTAATTTTTTTTTCTAATTTCCAAAGTTTTTTACAAAAAATATTAATTTATTGAAGATAAAATACCAATCAACTTCAAATGAACAATATTTGTTACTCTTGTTATGGCTTAAAAATGTATAAAGTGAATGGGAAGTAAAAAAAAGATTACATATTCACACCAGGATGATTTCCATTAATTCTTGGTTATTGTTTCTTTCTTCATCACAATTCACCATAAAATAACATAGAGAACCTATTAAGGGATAAAATAAAGAAAATATAATAGAAAACAACTCAATTGTGAAAAATAGAATTGAAATGAAATAATAAAATTACATTGGAATATAATTTAATAACAAAGAATAGATATAAATAAATACAAAAAAAAATACTTTTATGTTTATCAGTTATATGAGGAAATCATAGGGTGTAAAAATATAATTTAAAAGTCAAAGAGATACCTTGGGTAATAAGAGATGTTTTTTACATCATTATTCTTAGAGATATCTTTTACTACCATTATTTTGAAAAATCATAGTATAAAGAAATAATTATATCCTAATTATAATCACTCAAATTAGAATTACTACTAAATTATCAACACACATTAAATTAATTTTATGAATCTAAAAATATATATGAAGCTTTTGAAAAGGTAGAAATTTAGCAAGATCAATTTAAACGTATTGCAAAACAATTTTGTATTCAATGGTCAATCTTTAAAATATAGTTGAGATTTTAAATGATATCCTTGAGAGTTATAAAGTTATAATTATAATATTAAAATTCCCTACTATTTATGAATAGATGATAAGGTTATATTTTTAGAACAATTTTTGATCACAAACTATGTTATTCGAACATTGTTTCTTTTTCTTCCATTTTGCATTAGTATGTTCTATGCGACTTCTATTTTTTTCATTGTAAAGGAAAAAACCATTCTCTTATAATATTTTTCATACTATTAATATTATTGAATGAAGAATTAGTAGCATAAGGACTTTTTTTATGATTATCATATTGATTAAATAAGATCTATGGATAAGAACATTTCACTATTGACATATAAGATAAAAGAAGTTCTTTTTTAGAGATTTGGGTATTTGAATCTAGTATATATTCTCTTAAAAATGGGATAAAACATGAAATATTTATAGGGTTTTCATAATTGATATGATTCTAAAAAAATAATTTATCATCCAAACCCCAACTTGTTTTATTTATTAATTTAGTAATTTTTTCAATAACAAATTTTTTAAAACTATTTCATATATTATAAACTGGTTTTTACATTAGAGAAACATTTTTTATCCATTTTTTATGACAATTTGGATCAGATAGTTACCTTCATTAAAACTAATTATATTGAAATTTTTAGAAATGTGTTTTCATAGAGGGTTTTATACATGAAGAATATTTAATTTTTTTAATAAAAACCCTATTGAATCCAATTTTCAAATAAGAAATCTTGTATTTGGGAGAGTCCTTGTATTTTCATTATACAAATTCATATTGAAAAAATATAATATGTATTTTAATTTTACTATAAGTACACATGATGTTTTTAGTTAGAATAACCCTTTGGATTATGATGATACTGAATATGATAATTTTAGAGATAAAATTTTTGTGTATATTATCAACACTAATGTTAATAAAAATTTGTATTCATTTTGTGAATATAAACTTATAGAGAGACTTCGTTAAAATTTTACACCTTATGGGAGCTCTATTTTTAGGTGAATTACTTTTTTTAATGCATTACAATGCATAGTGATAATAAATACAAATATTTTTCATTATTCTTGCATGATATGTTATGAAATACTGGATAAGTTGGGGATTACTCATTTTATAACAATTTATGTTTTCGTAACCAGAATAGTTAACTATTTAATATCAATGATTTTATATTCTTCTAGGAGAACATATTACATCACATTATCAATGTTTAATACATATTTGGAATCAATTATAATATTTGGTAGAGAATAATATTATAGCCAATACAATGGTTGAGAAAATCATACTAAATATTGCAAGAGAATTAGAATCTAAGAGAATGTATTTGGAAGACAAAAGTGTATTACTCATTTAAAATAAAGTTAATTTATTACAATATTTATGAAATATAAAATTTTCCTTAAAAAATATTAGTGTAATAATAAGTATACAAAGAATGAAGTTTCATTTAGATTTACAATTCAAAACATTTTTGATGAAAGAGATGTTCAACTCATTTAATATAAAATTCCTCACAATGAAATGAATTAATAGATGCATAATTTTATGACTGCATGAACCCATGGAATGTTAAACAATAATGTTCTATGTGAAAGGATAAAACTCACTTAATATGATAAATAAATATAAATGAAGTAATGTTAAGAAGGCTATTCAAACATGGATTTTTATGGAATATTTTTATTTTGAAAGTAGTTTGGATAGTAATGATTATTGAAAGATATTCATATTTATTTCTAATATATCTCTAAAAGAAGAAATATTCTTTTTGTATAAGGTCATTCATGATTTGAATACTAAATACGTAATATATTTGGATTCATTACCAAATTGATTTCAAAAATATGAGCCGAACATTATCAAAACATTAGTTGTGAACCTAGAAGATTATGTAATATAATACAAATATATAATGAATAAATTAATATAATAGTAACAATTTTGAAAATTTTTATAGATCTTTAAAATAATTAACATAAGTTTATTTTTCAATATTATAAGAATCACATGTGATGATTTGGGCTCGAGGTAAGGGTTTCATCTCAAAATATCCTTCATTGATAATCATGTCCATTTATGAACCTATTACATTTTTAATGGTGGATATGGTTAAATATTACATATTATATAATTAATACTTAAATCATAATGAAATTTTAATTACAAATTCATCCACTTCTTCCATTGGAGTTATAATTCAAAATTTATCAAAGTGAGAAGGGCTTATGTTTTAATCTCATTTTATCTACGATTGTTTATATTTGAATTTCAATATAGGAATTTTTTATCCTTGTTTGATAAAACCCTTTAATTTTATCCTAATATTGTTATTCATGAATTTTAATATTTATAATACCATTTTCCACTTTTTGGAACTTAATATAACTAAATTGTTTTTAATAAAATTTTATTTTATTTATCTCTTTAGTTGAAAATACAATTTTGAAAAATTATTTCAAAAATGTTTGTAACATTCTCCTATGGTTGTTAAAAGTCATTTTTACGAATTTTTTACTTTTTAAAAAATTTGTTAAAATAAATATTTCTATCATTTTCCAAAAAATTTACTTTTCTGTTTTACTAAAACTATAAAATGAATCTTTTTTAATATGTACGACTTGAGTGATATTTTCCACCATAATTAAAATTATCTATCAAGAATATTACTTTATATGTTTCTTATGATATTCACACTGAAAAGTATTTCTACAATATACAGTGAATTTTAGTTTTTCAAAAGTAATTTTGTAGGGGGGGGGGGGGTGGAAATAATATTTTCCTTATAATTTTTTAATCTTTTTAATGGTATTTATATTCATCAAAAAAAAAATTTAATGGAATGGAATGCTTAAAAATTATATATACTTTTCCCCCACATGGATTCCTCATATATATACATTTCATTAATAAGGTAATACATTCTATTGGAAATTTTTCGAATTCGTTCTTTAATAAATCTATTTTTATTATGTAATGGGTTAAGATTATGAAAAAAATTTATTTCCATGAGTAATTAATATGATCATACATTATTATTGATATAATTATGTGGAACACATATGAATGTACATGAAATGAATGTGACCAGTGGGACCAACATTATATATCCATCAAATTCATTGGGTAATGTTTTCGTATCATTTGTCATCATGTATAGGATTAGGGAGTGAGCCTAATCCATTATAGTACAATTTACACTATGTGATGTTTTCTATATAGTTTTACTTGCCTTATGCCTATGTCATATTTTTTGTTTCTTCAAAATTTAATATATTACAATGATCTTATGATACCATTTTTTTATGTTATTCCACCATTTGATTTCTCATCGACCTTATCTTTTATGATATAAAATTATATATTTGACTCATGTAACATGTTTCTTTAGCATGTTTATTCCCTTACTAGGATTTATATCTCACCCTTTATTCTATATATTAACCTTGTAATGATTTTCAATTTTAGGATCTCTAAAGAATTTAAAATCTCAGTAATGAAAATAAACAAAATAAGGAATATATGTTTTGGTTTTTATTGATGAATTGTTATCCTAGTCTTCCAAATACACTAAGACTCATGATCATTACTAGTGTACTTGTTATCTATTTATGTTCAAGAAAGCATGTAAAAATATGTGTACAATGAATGGGTATCTATAATTGGTATTATATCAAATTTTTAGTTAACATATAGAAGATAATTTGAGAAACATTTAGTAAGAAACATTAGGATATCTATGTATAAGACTAAGTATTGAAAATATACTTGAATAATGGTGAAATATAGTGCGAGTGGTTTATGGGTAATTATATATCTCTATGGATACAATAAGTAGACATAGTTCTGATAAATATATACCAAATCATAATAACACTAAAAAATGTGTACAGGTATTAACTCGAGTATGACATGGTACACGACAATGGGTCTAATTTGGCACACAGTTTGATACTCCTAAGGGATATTCTTTGGAAATTCACAAAATCTTTAGAATCCATTATGAATGACCTAAATGAATCAGCAGGATTGGAAAAACAATAGGAACCATTACCATGGATAACATATATTTAAACCAATAATCCCTTATGTTAGGACATACTTATCAATTATAAGTTATTCATTCAAGATTTATAAGTTTGAAATTGGTATGTTAATTCATTATCCTATTGTTTATTTTAATAATTTTAGTTAATGGAAAGGAATTTGAGAAATAATTTTCATAACCAATGAGATGGGAAATGTAAAAATTAATTTAATGAGATGCCAAACACAAAGGAAATGAAAGTTCAATATGTTTTGATCATGCCAAATATATTTAATCATAATCAATAAATGGAATATACTTTAGTTTCTTAATACATAAATGAAATGAATGATGGTGTTAAGACACAAATTTTTCTTCATAATTTTTTAATTATATGGTAATTTTACGAGTCCATGATAATTGACAGTGCATGATTCCAAGGTCTGGAGTGCCTGAAATGAATTTTTGAACATTTTTTTCGGGTGCATTCAGTAAACGCGTGAGCGACATTTGGTAGCTTTTTGAACTGGTGCTCAGAATTGAAATTTGAGGTCATCATTGAAGTCACAGTATTGATATTCACTTAAGGAGACCTCGATCTCGACCACAATAGGATGAGGGTGGAATTTATTTTTCGGACTTTTCGTGGGAGAAAATTAAATAAACATGCTTTATTTTATTCTTCCTTTTGAAACCTACCTTTTGAATTATGGAGGTTGGGACCACCTGAACACCCATTTAATGTGGGGAAACCCTTGGAATCATCACAAATTAAATGTTATAACTTAATTTAGTTAATGTTTCAACTTGATTTAATTAATGTGATAAATTTAATTAAATTCATCCTTAACCTTATTAATTTGGAACCTCACCTCTCGCGGGGAAAAGGATTGGAAAAGGAGAGGAGACTTGAAGAGATCCTTGGAGATCAATCTTCAACAAAGAACACCCTATCCAATGAAGGGAATCCTTTGGATCAAGATGGTGGAGGACACACATGCCTAACTTCGAAAGCGTGTTGCGGGACCGACGAATGTTGGCACCCTCATTATCTTCATTATCTCATTTTCTTCCTCACACAGTCTCCAACAGATGATCAATGTAGGGATTAGTTTATAATTTTTCTTCGTGCCATCCTCATGATCCTCCTTCTACCAACTTAACACAAAGTGTGTGGGATGAATAAAAATGGTCAGATCCCTCTGCAACTTTGTTATCAACAAATTATTCATGGGCCGTGATGATGTCAACATCACAACCATGCCGCAGAAGGGTACCACGGACCGCCTGACGCGGTGGTGAGAAGATAGTGGATGACACGCTGACCGACCGCAAGGTGGTTGGGAAGCGCGCATCCATGCCGCCGGTTGAGCAGGAGGTTGCGGCCCATATGCCACTGTGGAGTAGGGTGGTGGCCGACATCCGGCCGACCACACGAAGGAGAGGCGACGCGCGTCCGCATCGCCAGAGTTGGAGGTCACAGCTGGCATATGGCCAACCGAAGGTAGAGAAACAACGTGAGTTCACGTCGCTGTGAGGAGAATCAACTATCCATTTTGGCCAGTCCCGTCACACGGAGCGGGACTACCAAGTTGTCCGCTGGACCATTTGGATAAACCGGGGTCGCCTCCCTCAGGTGTCGGTTAGGGAGGACTCAGAAATGTGGGCCACTCGGCCGCGGGCCCCCCAATGGGCAGTGCCACCAGGCCATGCCGAACGGGCCACACCCAGTGCGTGCTAGGCCGTGCGCAGTGGGCCGAACCGGGCCGTCCCCTTAATGGTCCAAGCCGGACCATGGCCTAGTGGGCTGGGCTCGTTGAGGCCTAGCCCAACCAGGCTGGACATAGAATAGGTCGGGGCGACCCGAACCGATTCGGGTCGGCCCAGGCCAGTTCAGGTAGGGTCGGTCTTATAACGTCGAACTAGACCCGGGTCTATCTGGACCCAGTATCTCTTTTGTGGCCATATCATGGGAACCAGGGATCCGTTTGAAGAACCATCTGTGGCACCAGAATCCTTGGATCGAGAAAGTTCTTTTGGTATACTCCACTTGAGTTTTTGATAATGTTGGAGTACGATCCGGTAAGATCAAACCCCGAATCCAACTGAGTCCTCAGAGTGTAAATGTTAATAACTTATAGACCGGGCGTCCGATTGACACATTATCTATTTTGTTGGGTCCCTTATGATGTGAATGACCTTTTTGATACTTATCCATGGGACTTCGTGGAGGTTGAGGTACGACCGATATCTATATCGAAAGATTCTACAAATCTTAGGTGCATCGGGTGCTTGGAATCTAGTGGCTGGTAGTGAGGTAGAGGTTGGAGATGGATAATATAGAGGATAGTTACCTATCGACTCTAGGCGAGTCAGATCTTGTGTGGTTCATTGTGGGGGTTAGTACCTATCGATCCTTTGTGAGTCTGCGCTTAGTGATCCTCTGTGGGTCAGGGCATACTGATCCTATTTGAGTCAGATCCTATGTGGGTCAGCACTCAGCGATCATGTGTGGGTCATCGCATACCGATCCTATGTGGGTCAGATCCTACGTGGGTCAGTGCTCAGCGATCCTGTGTGGGTTAGCACATATAGATCTTATGTGGGTCAGATCTTTTTTGGGTCATTGGGGGGGTGGGGGGGTGGGGGGTGGGGGGTGGGGGTTAGTCCCTATCGATGTTGTGTGGATCAGACTCCATATAATCAGCAGCAGTGCCTCTTGATGGAATAAGATAATCTAGCTTTGTAACTAATCATCTATAGTTATATAATTCACTTATACCTGTGTGAACTGAGTCTTATATCTTCATGGTGTGTCTATGTGGTACTATATCTTCTTGGTGTTACCTGTGTGGTACTCCTACCTTCGTTGTGTTACCTGTGTGGTACTTCTACCTTCATGGTGTTACCATTATGGTATTCTTCCCTCCGGTGTGATATTAGTATATCTTGATAACTTAGGTATATGTATAGGCATATACCTGAGTAGGGTTGAATGTTGTTTCCATGTTATTTGTTTTATCATTTATTTATTTGAGAGACCATCGGGGGTCTCTGGATCCCTACTGAGTGTTGTTATACTCACCCCTACATAGGATAATCCTGCAACTTATTGTGTATGGGGCAGACAATGGACATCACTGACTGAGGATGAGGGTACCTGGGCTGGAGGCTGCTTGAGGGTGGTTATTAGACGTTACGATCCACAAATATGACCATTCGAGAGCTGACCTACCCTTCAGGTAGGATCCTTGGTGGGTGTTCATAGGTGCTATTTCAGTTTTACTTGTACCTCACAGTTTTACTTGTACTTTTTAGTTGGTCTTGTATTCTGGCCCCCTTTACTTTCTGTACACACCCTATTTACTATATAGTTTACCTTGTGCTTGTATCATTCTATGTGCATGGTTTTTGTGAGTTTAAAGCTTATAAATTAAATGCCTTCCCATTTTAGAGAATACACCTTTCGGTGCTTGTCGACAAACCCTGGCCTTCAGAAGTTAGGTTTGGGGTAGTCACGACACAAGGCTTGGGGGATGGGTCGTGAAAAATTGGTATTAGAGGAGTTCGGTTTTATTGAAGAACTAGGACTCTGATCTTTTCTATGTGGGAATGGTGTTATGTGTTATGAGTGTGGTTTTCAGTTTGGGAAACCCAGTGTTGGTGCGGCGACCAACGTATCCATACACCAGGACCATGACTTCTGATTCTTGACTCGGTTCATGAAAACACTGATTTCGTATGTGTTTTTGAAAAATTTTCTTTGTGATCTCATCGACTCAGCTCACCAAGATTAAACTTAATAACCGTGGCACACCTATTTATTTTCAGGATGCCTACAAGCAGACATCCAACCAGGGTTCTAGTTAGATTACATGATGACAGACCCCAGAGCGATAAGTCCTCGGTGTAGGGGCCCTCTTATAGCAGTTGTACCATTGGGTTGTGTTTCAGCAGCACCACTACCCATTGGGCAGGAAATGACACTAGCCCCAGTAGTAGAGGGTGGATGCCGCTTGAGCGCGTTCCACGAGTTCCAGCACCTGAGGAAACAGAGGTTCTGGGGCAAGGCAGATCCATAGGTGGCTGAGGTCTGTATGGAGGGTGTGGTAAGAGTTTTTTTGACTGGTAGGGACACGAGGTGATCTCATGGTGATCCTAGCCACCAGTCTTCTTCAGGAAGTAACAGGAAGATGGTGGATCTTGATGCTCTAGGTTCACGATGAGGTGACTCTCATCTGGGAAGACTTTGAGAGACGTTTTAGGGAAAATTTCATCCCAATGACCTTACACTCAGTGCGTATACATGAGCTTCTCCACTTACAGCATGTTGGCATGACTGTGGCTCAGTATTTAGTAAGGTTAACCGACCTCTCACACTACTCCACTGATATACTCTTGGACCATTTCTTCATATCCCAAACGTTTGACTAGGGTCTTATACGTGAGATTAGAGATTCGATGGTTTCTATCAGCACCCTGACATAGGCGGGGGTGTTAGATAGAACACTCTTTGCAGAGAGCTACCTACCTGACCAGTCACCAACAGTGAGACACACCACAAGATGACATGTAGAAGAGTCATCAGTATCTGGAATCAAACGAATGACATATAGGTCCAAGAGGAACAGAGATTTAGGTGGATGACCCTCGAATACTGGGTCGGTTGTGCGGGGCTCTCGAGACAGAGAAGAACCGAGAATGAACAAGAAGTGTTATTCGTGTGGCATGCTGGATCACATGGTTCACGACTGCCTGAACCGCCTTAAAGATGACCAGCAGACGGTCAAAGTACAGCTTGGGAAACAGTGAAGATTCGATTGAGGAGGTCCACAGGAAGGAGGCAGACGTGGCAGAGGAGTAGGTCGTGCAATAGGTTGTGGGTGGAGATTTGAGGTTCTACCACTACCACCACCAGGAGGTCCACCTTGACCATGGGGAGCTGGTGGAAAGGGATGAGCTCAGATCTAGGAAGCTAAGGCCTATTACCACAGAGCTCAATAAATGATATGAGGTATGAATTATGTCTACTTCACCCTAGCTGTATTACTAATAGACACAGGTTATAGTCACTCATTTATTTCCATGACCCTCGTTCAGAGCTCAGAGATTACGATGGATCCGTTAGCTCGATTTTTATGAATAGAGACTCTTACGTGAGTATATTCAAAGATTACGCACTGGTTCCAGTAGTGTGAGCTTTCTCTAGGAGGCGAGAGCTTTAGCTGGGATTTTCTAGTAGTGGTTTCTAGTCCTTATAAAGTCATCTTGGGTATGGACTGGTTATCCACATTTCATGCTCAAATTGACTATATTAGGCATAAAGTGTGGTGTGTCCGCACAAATGGGATCGGGTTTTCCTTCACCGGTGAAAAGGGAACCTTTGCAACACAAGATATACTTACCCAGAGGAGGTTGCAGCCGATCAAAGATCATTTGGCAAGCCTTACCCTTAGAGTAGTTAGCGTTGAGTGTCCGAGCTATCCTGTATTGGTGGACTAGTATACTTATGTCCTCCCTAATAATGTTTTGTGTCTACCTCATTGTAGAGATGTGGAATTTTACATCAACTTGTAACCCAGGACGACACTGATATCTACGTCATCATATCGGATGGCTCCTGCGGAGCCTCGAGAGATGCGAGTACAACTGGAGGACTTGTAGAGAAATGGGTTCATTAGGACCATTTTTTCTCCTTGGGTAGCCCCGATTTTAATCACCAAGAAGGTAGAATGGAGTTCGAGACTTTGTGTGAACTATCAGTGTCTCAACCAGGTGACCGTGAAAAACAAGTACCCAATATCTGGGATTGGTGAACTCTATGAATAGATGAAGGGAGAATGATGGTTTTAGAAGATAGATCTTAGATCAGGATATCACCAGCTTAGGGTACGAGATGTGGATGTGAAAAATATGACTTTTAGATGTCGGTATGACCATTATGAGTTCTTGGTTATGATATTTGGCATGAACAATGCCTCATCAGTGTTCATGGGAATCATGAATAGGATCTTATAGCAATACCTCAATCGCTTCATGGTAGTCTTCATCTATGACATCCTGATATGCTTAGTGACAGAGGAGGATCATGCCTATCATCTACATATAGTTCTGGAAACACTCTGAGAGCACCAAATTTATGGTAATCTATTGAAGTGCATATTCTGGATCTGAGATATTCACATATTGGGACACGTTATCTCAAAGGATGGAGTTGCGGTGGATCCAGCAATGATTGAGGCTGCTCTTGCTTGGGAGTCACCCAGAGTGTGATGAAGGTAAAGTGATTCCATGGTTTGGCCGGTTATTACTGGAGGTTTGTGCCCGAATTTTCCAAAGTTGCGACACCCTTAACAACGCTGACAAAGAAGGGGTACCCCTTTGTGTGTTCGGAGAGATTCTTGTGGATTTTCCTGAAGCTGAGGAAGATATTGAAGAGTGACCCCATCTTACGGTTACCAGAGGAGGGCGTTGGGTATGTATTCTACTACAATGAATCAGAGACCGGTCATGGATGTGTCCTGATGTAGGAGTGATCAATGATCACGTATGTTTCTATACAACTGATACAACATGAGAAGAACTACGCTACCCATGACATAGAGTTAGTAGTAGTGGTATTCACCATGAAGATGTGGAGACATTACTTGATGGGATAATGTTTTACAGTCTAGTCTAATCACAAGAGTCTCAAGTATATCTTCTCTCATAAGAAACTAAACCTGAGACAACAGAGTTGGCTTGAGTTCCACAAGGACTATACCTTAGAGATCATCTATACTCATGTGAAGGGAAATTAAGTAGAGGATGCACTTAGCTGGAGATCTGAAATACAGTTGATGAATGAGACGACAAAGCATCTAGCTGCTTTCTGGATATCCTATATAGATCAAGATGGAGCAGCTTATCTTTAATCCCTGACAGTCTCTCTCCCACTCCTTTAGTGAGTCAGGGAGGCATAACTTGGGGACACTGAATGCAAGGCTCTACGTTCTTAGATATCCACAGGACATGGACCTAATCGATTTTATGATGGTGGGTAGCACATCTCTCTCTTTAAAGAACGCACTATGGTACAAATTGTGCTATAGGAGGAGCTTTTGATGGAGTTCCATACATCCCCTCTAGTAGTACATCCAAGAGTAGAGGAGATGTACCAAGACCTTCTGAGTTAGCACTGGTGGCCTGGAATGAAGAAATATGTATCAAAGTTTGTCTCTTGGTACCTCACTTGTCAGCAAGTGAAGGCAGAGCATCAAGTTACAGCAGGCTTAGTTCATCAAATAGAGGTTCCATAGTGGATGTGGGATGGAATTTCCATGGAATATGTGATAGGGCATCCATGCACGACCAAGGGTCATGATTCTATCTGGGTAATCGTTTAACGACTCACCAAGTCGACCCACTTCCTACCTATCAGAGAGCAGGGATCAATAGAGAACTTGAGATGCCTTTATGTGTAGGAGATTGTACGACTTCATGGAGTTAAATCTTCGATTGTCTCTAATTGTGATGCACATTTTACTTCACAGATATAGAAGGCGATGTAGGAGGCATTCAGAATGAAGCTTTGGTTGAGCACTGCTTTCCATCCTTAGACAGATGGTCAGACAGAGTGGACCATTCAGACCCTGGGGAACATGCTACGTGCTTGCGTCCTTTATTTTGTTTGCAACTGAGAGGATCACATACCTTTGCTATAGTTCTTCTACAACAACATCTTTCACTAAAAAATTGGTATAAAACCATTGGAGGTGTTTTATGGATGACCTTGAAGATCACCTCTATGCTGGATTGACCCAGAGGAGTCAGAACCCGTGGGACTAGAGATGGTACGAGCTACCATGGAGAAGGTGCAGATCATATAGGAGTGGATGGAGACTGCATAGAGGAGGCAGAAGTCCTATGCTAATAAGATATGGAGACCTCCGGAGTTTGATGATGGTGGCCATGTCTTTCTACGAGTCTCATCTCGACGAGGTTGGCATAGATTTTACTGAGGCAGCAAGTTATCTCCAAGGTTCATCGAACCCTTTCTAGTCCTTAGCAGAGTTGGTGAGGTTTCTTACAGATTAGCACTTCCACCTCATTTTCACTGGGTGCACAACGTTTTCCACATATCCTAGCTGAGGAGATAAGTACATGATGCTTTTCACATCATTGACCGGGGAAAGCTGGACATTGACGATGGGGAGATGTTTTTGGATGTTCTAGTGGAGATTGAGGATCAACACGTGATGGTCCATCATGGTAGGTCAATACCGCTGGTTCACATACGTTTGTAGCATGAGAACCTCTAGGAGATAATATGGGAGCGTGCGGCTCAGATTCTTTCACAATACCCCCACTTGTTTCCCTAGTTTGTGTTGTGGATTTTAGGGACGCAAAGCCCTGATGTGGGGAGAATGTAAAGACCCTGATTTTTTATTGTAATTTTTTTAATTATATGAGAATTTTATGAGTCTGCGAAAATTGAAGGTGGGTGATTCTGAGGCCCGGAGATCCCAAAATGAATTTTTGATCTATTTTTCAGGTACGATAAGTAAATGCATGAGCGGAATTTTGTAACTTTTGAACCGGTGATCGGAATTGAAATCGGAGGGCACCATTGACCTCGTAGCACCAATATTCACTCAAGGAGACGACTACCTTGACCACAACAGGTCAAGGGTGGAATATAGTTTTTGGAATTTTCATGGGAAAAAATAAAATATACATGATTTATATTATTTTTCTTTTTGGAACCTCCATTTTTAATTATGGAGGTGGGGACCACCTAAACCCCCATTTGATGTGGGGAAAGCCTTGGAATCCTCCCAAATTAAATGTGACATCTTAATTTAATTAATGTGCTAACATTAATTGAATAAATCTGTAAACATACTAATTTGGAACCTCACCTATCATGGGGTAAAGGATTGGAAAAAGAGAGGAGACATGAGGAGAGATTGGTGATCAATCATCAAAAAAGAACACCCTCTCCCATGAAGAGCGTACTTTAGATCAAGAACGAGGATGACACACGAGCATGACTTCGGATGCATCCCACGGGAGTGATGAACGTTAGAACCCTCATCATCTCCATCGTGTCATTTTCTTTCTCATTCCATCTCCAATGTATGATCAAGTTAGGGATTTGCTTATAATTTTTCTTCATGGATTTCACGTTGTTTCTATCGTCATGAACCACCTGCTACCGACTTAATGCGGAGGGTGAGGGCCGAATGAACATGGCCTGATTCCTCCACAACAATGTTATCAACATGTTCTTCATGGGCCACGATGATGGTGGTGTCACAACTAATCCACCAAAAGAGGCCTCGACCCATCGTCTGCGGTGGTGAGAAGACATAGGCCGAATGCAAGGAGGTGGAGCAACGCACATCCGCAACGCCGGTTGAGTAGAAGGCCGCCTCCCATCGGCAGTGGCAGAGCAGGGTGGCGACTGACATCCTGCCGACCGAGTGGAAGAGTGGTGGTGTGCATACACGATGTCAGAGAAGAATGTTATGGCCACTTGGCCTCAATGGATACTAGACATCGGTCGACATCCGACCGACCGCAGGTCGAGCAGTGGCGTGCGTCTGCGCCGTTGTGAGGAGTACCAGGTGACCGTTTCGGCTGGCCGCATCACACCGATCGGGACCTCCAAACTGTCCCGCATGCCAGCAGGGGGACCAAACTATCTGCTGGACCATTTGGCTAAATAGGGGGGCACCGCACCCTGGGTGTCAGCTAGGGTGGACTTGCCCTGATGGGCCACCCGACCGTGGTTGACGCCACCGGGCCGCGCCCAACGTAACATGCACAACACGAGGCCTGACCGTCCCCTTCACATGTCGGCCAGGACCACAGTCAATCGGGCCAAGCCCGCCGAGGTCCGGCCCAACTGGTTCGGACCCAGACTTTTTCAGGGCGACCCGAACCTGGTCGGGTCGACACAGGCCGAGTTAGACCGGACCCCGGCCCATCTAGCCCTAGTTTCTCCTTTATGGCCATATCTTGAGAACTGGGCGTCCATTTGATGAACAGTATGTGAAAAAAAATCCTTGGATCAAGACAGTACTTTTTGTATACTCCACATGGGTTTTGGATAATGTTGGAGTACGGCCGGGTTGGATTGAACCATGAATCCAACTGATCCCTCGGAGCGGAAATGTTAATAACTTATAGACCAGGCATCTGATTGTTGTGTCGTCAATTGAGTTGGGTCCCTTATGACGTGAAATACCATTGAGATAAATCTCTATAGGAATTCTTGGTATTTTAGGTACAACCGATATCTCTAGGGACAGATTCTACAGAACTCGACCATACCGGGTGCGAGGAATCCCGTGGCAGGACGTGAGGCGGAGGATGAAGACAGATAATATAGATGTTAGTTACCTATCAAATCTAGGTGAGTCGGGTTCTATGTGGTTAATTTCAGAGGTTAGTACCTATCGATACAATCTGGTTCAGTGCTCAACTTTCCTATTTGGGTCAGTGCATGCAAATCTTGTGTGGGTCATATCCTGTGTGGGTCAGCGCTCAGCGATCCTGTGTGGGTCAACTCATACTGATCTTGTGTGGGATAGATCCTATGAGGGTCAGCGCTCAGCGATCCTGTGTGTGTCAGTGCATACCAATCCTATGTGGGCCAGATCTTGTGAGGATTTTTTGGGGGTTATTACATATCAATATTGTGTGCGTCAGACTCTGTATAATCAACATCAGTTCCTCTTGACAAAATAAGATGATCTAGATTCACGAATAATTATCTGTATTTCTATACGTCACTTATACCTATGTGAGATGAGTCTTATATCATCATGGTGTACCTGTGTTGTACTATAGCTTTGTGGTGTTACCTCTGTGGTGCTTCTACCTTCGTGGTGTTACCTGTGTGGTACTTATACCTTCATGGTGTTACATTTTAGGTATTCTTCCCTACAGTGTGAGATGAGTATATCTTGATAACTTTGGTATATTTATGGGAATATACCTATGTAGGGTTGAATGTTGTTTCCATGTTTTGTGGGGTATCCTTTGTTGATTTGAGAGACCTTCGAGGGTTTCGGGGTCCCTACTCAGTATTGTTATGCATACCCCTACACGGGCTATTTTCGCACCTTATTGTGTCTGGTGCAGACGACAGACAATGCTGAATGAGGACGAGGGTACCTGGACTGGACGCTGTTCGAAGGTGGTCATTAGATGAGATGATTCCCATAGATGACTATCCGAGAGCTGTAACTACCCTTCAGGTAGGATCCTTAGCGGTTTTTCACATGAGCTTTTTCAGTTTTACTTGTACTTCCCAGTTTTACTTGTACTTTTCAGTTGGGATTGTATTCTTGTCCCCATTACTTTTTGTACACTCCTTGTTTTCTATATAGTTTAAATTATGCTTGTAGCTTTATGTGTTCTTGGTTTGTGTGAGTTTACAGCTTATAAAGGCAATGTATTCCCATTTAGGGAACACACCTCTGTGTGCTTGACGCCAGCCCCTAGCCTATGGAAGGCAGGCTCGGGGTAGTCATGGGATGGGCCTCAAGGGGATGGGTCATGAAAGATGGTGTCTCATTGATGTTAAAGTGTTAAATATGATAATGAAAATATTATTAATCCTCCTACATGTCAGGAATTTGGGATTAATCAATTTTTAGAATTTCTAAAATTGAGGGGACGATTTTTTCTATGTGGAAATAATGTTTTTAGATCATTTTGATTCCAAGTAATTCGATGTATTATGTTTTGGTAACTAGGGAATTATCTAAGTCAATGACCTAAAAAAGGGTTAGCCTATAGACTATGGAAGGAACTATGTTATACCAATATTTATGATAAATTATTTATATATAGGGATCTTTTAATTATACATATAAGTATTTTTATCATTGTTATTTTTGTTACAAGAATCATGGAAATTTTAAGGATATTTCTAAAATATTTTTTCTTTATGTATTTTAATGAATATTATAAATGGTAAAAATATCTTCAAAAGTTGATTTAATTATAAGGTGATATTTTTTAAAAAATAATAATTTTTATTGAAAACATTAGTGGTTAAAATTTATTTGACGATTAATGTTATTTTTAGGGTTTTAATCTTATTTTTGGGAAAGTTATAAGAGTTATATTAATATAGTTTTAGAAAAAAAGGAAAAATCGATTGTCGGGTAACAAATCATCACATTAAATAGAGCAGTGCAGATTGATACCACAACTAAAGGGTGATAAGTGTTCAGAACCTATCACAGGCCTATGCGATTTACTATTTTGGTTGACACTGTATTAACATAAATTTATTTTTGACAAATATTATGTTGGGTTTTGGAATAATATTACATGATTGAACCTTTTTGAATTTTTATGATTTTGAAGTGATTAATTATATTTTTGTAAATGTATTATTGTGTTGAGTTATACATAATGTTTTGGTTTAATGTAAATAAATATTCTGGAAAAAAGATATTTGTTTAGATGTAACTTGAAGGGTATAATGTAACATTTAGGGTTAAAACCTTCTTTCATTTTGCAGTTATTGAGGTTATTTGAGTTATAAGTTTATTTATTTAAGGAATGATCTATGTGAAACCTAATGTTTTATTACAGAATTCTTAAGCATAATATATTAATATTTATTTTTGTTTTTACAGTACCTTGTGTTAACCATTTTTGTTTTAACAAATATCAGAGGAATACCTTATTACTCTTTTGTGGATATTATGATCAATCAAAAGTTCCCTTTTTGTGTTTCTGGCATAAAAAATTCATATTTTATATTAATTCCATAGAGTAAGAGGTGATGTGGAAATTTATTGTATCACAATAAAAGGTTGAATTTTTACATATGAAATTTTAATTTATCATGAAATTATATTTCTAGTATTCTCCGAACTAAGAAAAAACCAATCAATCAAATCTATGAAAAAGAACTTGAAAAAATGTTATACTATTACCTATATGTTTGATTAATCAATATTCGTCTAATTAATTATAGATTTTTGGATTTTTGGTTTCTAAATTTTTATAGATCATTCAATTTCTTCTAATCAATAATATTTATCACTCTCTATAATTATTTTGGTTCTTATACAATGTACATATTTTCCCTTCCCACTACTGTTCTCCAACTTGGAACCCTAGTTAGATGTTATCCCAGATGTCCTCCATGTGTCTATTTTTCTATTTTAAGAGGATGTTTTACTAACCATTTTTTTATTATGTTGGATTTCAAGAAGGATATTTTCAAATGAAAAATCCATGATTTCAAAGATTAAGATTAAATTGGGAAGACACCATTTATTTAAGAGGGGTAGAATGTTGCACCCTGATATTTTAAAATAGAAACCACATGTTTGATAGATTATATGACAAAAAACACTAATATTATAATATAAGGTTACAAAATAATACATTCTGATATATATATATATATTTATATAAATTTTATATCTTCGATATCTTGGGAAATATGAATCCCTGATCTAACTGAACTGTAATATAGTATACCGTTATAACATAGCCATTAAATTTGAGGGTATGAATTAAAATAATTAAAATTTTAAAATTATCTTTTTTTACATGTATAAAATATATTAAATTATTATATATATAATTTAAATAAAATAATAATCATTTCAAATAAAAATAATAGTTTTCTACAAATCTATATTTTTCTAAAAATTGATTTCGCTACGCCTTACAAAAATATTTTATTATTAAAATTTTATAATTTTAAAAAACATAAATTATAAATTAAATTAATTTTTGAAAACATCTTATAAAAATCATATTTGGGTTATGTTTTATCATTTTTATAAAATATTAATTTTTTATTGAATAGTAAAAACTACAAATTTTTATAAGATGATCATTTATTTGAGGAATTACGTCATATTATTATATTATTTTTATTTAAAATCAATTTATGCATTACTTATTTATATTAAATATAATTAATTATAGTTAAATAAGGTTAATAATATATTTTACTATATATTTATTTTCAGGCATAACATAACATTATCTTACGAAAACAGTTTTGAAGTGTATAATGCCTCTTTATTTAAGTTAATTAAAATAACCACTTTTGAGGAATTATTAAAATTAAATATATAAATTATATATATATATATATTAATTGAATCTAATTTAATAATTCCTAATTTTCATATATTTAATTTGATATCATATTCTCCTTGAAAAATGAATTTCTTGAAAAACTGTTTTTCCTACACCTCTGTAGGACTACTTTTAAATAACATCCTACAAATTATATGAATTTAATTTATAAAAATGGATTTTATATTTTTATTAATTATATTTTATATTATCTAATAACATCATCGTAAAATTTTACACAATGAATATTGAAAAAGTAAAATTTAGGTTCCTTAGTAAAGGTAAAAACAGGTTTTCTAGGGGTTAAACATAAAGAATAGGGGTTAAAAATGACCCAAAACTTGTCTAATTATCATATAATTGTATTATTTAGACCTTATATATATTTAATTTGTAAAATGTCTCATTTTTATCCTTGTTATATAAGAAAAATGTGGTTGATTTTATTCTTTTATGAAATTAAACGTGTATCATCTCCCCCACTTATAAAAGGCAACCCCTCTCCTCTTAACACATTCATAAAACATTGATTCATCCAATACATACCAAAATAAATTTCATAATTTTATACCTTTACCATAATTGTTTGGATTAGAAATCCAACCTAAAAACAATTTTTGTGCAAACTAAAAGAAGTTATCCAAAGAAGTGGTAACGTCTTTATTTAAGAATTTTATTTTATTTTTTATTCCACCTCATTAAACTATTATTAATGCATTGTGATATAAAAACCTCTGTATATTAATAATATTGAGATATTTTTATTTTAATTCCAAGATTTACAAAACACATAATCCTCCATCAAATGGGAGACAAACATATTGATCATGTGTAGGACGGACTACCGTCTTGCGAACCAACTTAATTTTTTTCCATCATCACTTATCACATATGGATATAATTATGTATATAATTTTAATATGAGATATTTATGATATAAAAATAATTATGTTAATATTGTATCACATATAACTTATTTAATTTTATTCCATAAAGAATATGATAAAATTTATTGGGGGTATGATGGACTACCACCTCACAAAGCGATGTGATTCGTTTTTAACATAAAAACTACATGGAAGGTAATAAAGGCTTATTTATTGATAATATTTTATATTAGTTACATGTTAATTATTTTCTAAAATTATTGTTTTATAAACTTTCTTATCATACCATCCATTACCTGACCTGAATGGACAAAAGGCCGTCATTTTTATATTATTATGGATAATCCCATTTTTAAGGGTTGAAGGGGAACCCGTACATGACCCATAAGCCCAAGGCGCAGGGCCCAACATGAATCGAAATACATGACTCAAAGGACCAGATGCATACCATGCCCATTACATGACTCATAGGCCCAACCCACTAGAACTGACCCTCCCCGACATATTGCATAATCGATCACCTAGATTACCATCTTGCATTTCTGATCAGCTAGAATTTACCTGTATAAAGTGGTACGGTTCCTGGTCCCAATGGTGGTCGCCATACCCTCTCATTATTCTAATCATGTTAGATCTGTTTCTAATGACTACTACTCTTATTACTCTGATCCTTTTATGGGCCCTGCTCTGTGTGATTTGGGCTACTATATGGTCATTATGGCCCGAAGGACTTTGATTACCTGAAGGACCTGAGACCCATTGGCCCAAACCAGTGGCCCGAAGGCCCAAATCGGGTGAATAGTTCTGGAAACTATAGTGTCGAATAGTACCTGTACGAAGGACTACCACCTTGTGAAGTGATGTGAATCATTTTTATTATCACATCACATGAGTAGTATTTGTAAGTGTATTTAAAATAAATAATATTATATTTATGATATAATAATCAATATATATATAGAAATAAATCATACCTTTTTTCTATCATGAAAATCGAAAAATCGAAATTTTACTCATGCGTACATATGACCTACCATAACTATGACTATAACATTGTACATTTTTTATAACCATATTTTATTTTTGGGATTTAATGTTAATGCTTTCTATAAAAATTTAAATTATATAATTATTTTCATTTGTGATATTATTAAATAATAATCTCTTTGACATTAGTTAACACACTAAAGTGATTTTGGACATATGAACTGAACATTGCCCAAATGTCTGACCTGAAACTAAATAAATAAGTAATTTAATATAATATGGAAAGGAATAAAAATGGAATAATATGATTGAAAATGTTTTATATGAAAATAAATGATTAACTTAATTTTATTATTTAAGAAGATAAGGAACACACTTGATGATTTGGGCTTGAGTTAAGGGTTTCATCGAAAAACATCCTTCACTATGAATAGTGTTATTTTATGAACATAATTAATTTTAAGAGTTTCAAGAATCCAAAATAATTGATGATTTTTAAATTTTTAATTAAAAACTTTACCCATTGGAGTATGATTCCAAATTTACATAATCAAAAATAATTTATGTTCAAATCTCAATGTTTTAGTATTGTTTATAATCCAAACATATGTTATAATAATCTATCTTATAATTGTCCTATATAACATATTCTTTTTATTATAATTTCTTTAATAATTAAATTTTCAAGTAAATCTACCATTTTTAATATTTCTATTACATCAAATTATACATAAAATATTTGTGAGAAAATATGAATTCATTTCTTTCTCTGGTTAAAAATCCTTTTTCATCCAAATCCATGTTTTCTAAAAAAGTATTTTAAAAATGTTTTTAATATTATCCTTTGGTTGTTTAAAAACAATTTTACAAGTTTTTTAAATTTTAAAAAATATTATAAAAAGAATCTTCCAATTTTTTTCTAAATAAGGCATGTTTTAACTTTTACAGAAAATGTAAAAGGAATATCTATTATTCCATGTACAACATGAACGCAATTTTCTAGTATCATGAACATTATATACCTTGTCAATTAATTTAAAATATTTATAATATATTTTCAGTGAAAAGTATTTTCATATTATTTTGCGATTTTTAAAAAAGTTATCTTCTTGTTGGAAAGGTTATTTTCCTTAATATTTTTTAATATTTTTAATGGTATTTATATTCTTCAATGTTTTTTTATAAAATGTTATGAAATTCTTTTAAATTATGTATACATGTCCTCCACATTTATAACGGAATTATTTACCTTACATTGATCGGGGTAATAAATTCCTTATAACCATTTCTTGACTTTCTTCTTTAAGGAATATTTTTTTATCATGTTATGAGACAATATTATGAAACCCATTTCTTTCCATGGGTAATTATTATATTTATTCCTCATGATTGAAATCCTTAGGTGGTACACATATGTATGTACATGAAATGAATGTGATGGGTGGTACCGAAATTATGTATCCCTCCAATGAATTTGGTAATGTATTAGTCTCATTAGACTTCATGTATAGGGTTAGGGGTGATCCTAATCCAATATGGGACTCTATCCACCACGTGACTATGTCTTAGTTGTTATCCCGGACTTATGTGTATTTAATGTTTTGTGTTTCTACCACATTTTTTATGTGACCATGATCTTATGATACCATGTTACTTATGTTATTTCACTATTTAATTAATCATGTACCATTACTTTTATTATAAATGATATATCTTTGACTAACATTTTATTTTTCCTTATCATCTTTATTCACTTATTTGTATTTCAAACTGACAAATTTCTTCTACATATTCCCTAGGTTATTCACTATGTTTTTAGAAGCTCTAATCAATTTATGTGATCACTATGGAAAGTATAAAATTAAGGATTCCATGTTTTAGATTCCTTTGATGTTTTATGATGGAACTCTTCTAAAGACAGTAGGCCTCATTACCTTAAGGATTTTACTTGTTAGATATTTATGTTTTGAAATCATGTAATAATATATATATATATGGAATTGGTTTCTATAATAATTAAATAAAATACATTGTTTAATGAAAATATATTTATGTAAATTTGAAGAAAATATAATATTGGCACCGTAATGTGTACTTGAAATAATGAATAAAATATATGTGATTTAAAAAACATAAAATTAGTATAAAGATGAGAAGATATTATGTTGGTAATTGATAATAATTTTTGGGGTTCTATATTGGGGATCATTTCTGACACAAATTAACCCCAACAATTCATCCATGCGATTGTGAAATATGAAACTACTAAGCTAATGGATCATTATTCATTTTGAAATCCTATAAATTATGCGGCCTATAAAAAAATGTTTTATTTTAAATATAAAATTTTCAATTTTCATGAATGATCTTAGACTTTGTATTTGGAATTTATACAAAATAATAAATATATATACTCAATAATAAAGGAAATTAATTTAAATAAATGTTAAAAATAAATATGAACCAAGACAAATATTTTTCAAAAGTGAAAAAGTGAAGTGAAACCAAAAATTATTATTGGTAAAGAAGTTATAAATAAATCACATATATATTTAAGAAAAATAGTTTTTATAAATTTTAATGATATGAAAATAGAAAAACTATTCTTATTTATTTTGTAAAACATAATTTTTTTGTGAAAGTGTTCTTAGTGGTTGAGAAATGTGAGTGTTGATATCCTTCTGAATAATATAACTATATATAATATTCCAAACAATAATAATTGTTTTAATAATATAATCATACAAATCAAAGATATAAATACGTCATTACTATTAAAATTAGTAGAAACACAATAAATAAATTAAAATTTTAGGATATGTAAATATTTTCTATCATAGTTCAATGACTAATAATAGTTAGATATACTTAGATCAAAATGAAAAGAATTTCGATCTGGAATACCATTTTTGAGTACAATTCTAAAAAATAGTATGAATAAAATATGTGATGTTGGAGTAGAATTTTATTTGTATGATATAAATGAGTAATTTTTTGGGTTACATGTTTTTTTGGAAAGATTAATGGAAATATTTGTTAAATTGATCATTAGAATAAAACTTTTCCCAATAGAGAAATATAAAGAGATGATAATATTTATGTATGAAAATGAAATATTTTGAATATAAATAAATGATAATATTTACCAATATTTTTTCTAAAAAATAATTTATTGAAGATAAAATATCAAACAACTTTAAAGTAATAATATTAATTTCTTTTTTATGGCGTGTAAATTTATAAAGTGAATAGGAAATAAAAAAATATATTGCATATTCAGACCAAGAGGTTTTTCATTAATTCTTGGTTATTATTTCCATATTAGTCAAGATTCACCATAAAATAACATAGATAACATATTAAGTGATAAAATAAAAAACATATAATAAAAACCACTCAACAATGATAAATAGTATTGGAAAGAAATAATAAAAGTACAAAGGAATATAATTTATTAATGAGTCATTGATATAAATAAATATGAAAATTTTACTTCCATGCTTATCAGTTACATTAAGATATCATTGGGTGTAAAATTATAATATTAAAGTGAAAGAGATACCGTGGGTAATAAGATAAGTGTTTTGCATCATTATTATTAGTGACAACTTTTATATCCATTTTTTGAAAAATCAAAGAACAATGAAATAATCTTGGTCAAATTTTACTCCCTGAAATTAGAATTCCTACTAGACCATAAAAATTCATTAAAGTAATTTTATTCATAAAAATATCTTTGAATCTATTAAAAAGTGAGAAAAATATAAAGATCAGTTTAAACAGATTCCAAAATTATTTTGGATTCAACGGTCAATCACAAAAATATAGGTGACATTTTCAATGATATCCTTGAGGTTTATAAAGAAACATTTATAATATTAAAATTCAACACTATATATGAATAGAAGATAAGAGTGTATATTGAGATCAACTTTTTATATCAAACTATGTGATTTGGTAATTTTTTCTTTTTCTACCATTTTTTATTTGTATGTTTTATGCTACTTTTATTTTTTCATTGTAAAGGCATAACCCATTCTCTTATAATAGTTATCTTACTAAAAATATTATTTATAGAATAAGTAGTAGAATATGGAATTGGTTTATTATTATCATTTTAATTAAATAATATCTTAGGATAATAACATTTTACTATTGATATATATGATCAAAGAAGATCTTTTTTGGTTCTTTGGTTATTTGAATCCAGTCGATATTCTCTTTCAAAATGGGGTCAAACTTGAAGAAGCTATAGTGCTTGAATCATGGATATAATTCTTAAAAAAAATCTCATCGAAAACCCATCTTGTTCTCTTTATTAATTTAGTATTTTTTTCAATAATAGTATTTTTTGAATATATATTATACATTATAAATTGGTTTTTACATTTGAAAAAAAAATTATCCTTTTTTATAACAATTTGGGTCAGATGGTTATCTTTGTTCAAACTAAATAGAATATAAACTTCATAAATATTTCTTTATATGGTCTTATAATTGAAAAATATTTAATTATTTAATACAACCTCTCTTGAAGCCACTTTACTAATAAGTAAACTTGTATTTGAGAGAGTCCTTATATTTTCATTATACAAATTTATAGTGAAAAACTGAAACATGTATTCAAATTTTCCAATATGAACATAATAAATTTTTAATTAGAGTCATCCTTTGGTTTATGTTGATACCAAATATGATAATTTGAGATATAAAATTTTGGTGTATATTATCTATAGTAATGTTAATAAATCTTTTTTATATAGTGAATATAAACATATAGAGATAACTCTTTCTAATTTTACACCTGATGGGGGATCTAATTTTTAGATGAATTAATTTTTCTGATTACTTTACTATGTAGAGTGATAATATATAAAAATATTTTTCGTTATGATTTCACGATTTATAATGAAATATTAGATATTTTAGGGATTACTCATTTTGGAACAATTAAAATCTTGTTAACCAGAATAATAATTGTTTAATATCAAGGATTTTATATTCTTCTTAGAGAACATATTCCATTAAATTATCAAAGATTAATACATATTGGGAATAGTTTTTGAAATTTTGAATAGAATAATATTATAGACTATAATTTTTTTGAGAAAATTATACATAATATTCCTATATAATTAGAGTCTAAAAGTATATCTTAGGAAGGCACAAAGTATATTACTAGTTTAAAAAAAGAGAATTTATTATAACAATAATCAAATATTAAACTTTCCATACTAAATATTAGTGGAATGGTAATTATAAAAATAAAAGAGTTTCATTTAGTTTTACAATTCAAAACATTTTCAATGAATGTGATGTTCAAATTAGTTAAGATGAATTTACTCATGATGAAATGAATTAAAGGATGCATTATTTTATAAATACATAAATCCATGGGATGTTAAATAAGAATAATATAGGTTAATGTATAACACTTATTCAATAACACAAATAAATATAAATGAACTAATTTTAAGTGGGATATTAATACATGGGGTTTTATTGAATTTTTTTTTGAAAGTAGTATGAATAGTGATGATTATATAATGTTATTCGTATTTTTATCTAATATATCTCAAGAATATTAAATTTTATATTTTTATGAGGACATTCATTATTTGACTACTAAGTCCTTACACTGTTTGCATTCTAATATTAAAGAATATATATCACCTTCTACGGATGAGATGGATGAATATTTCAGGAAATTAAAAATTCTATATAAAACATTATATGTTAATTACAGATATAAAAAAGCAGATAAAACTATAGTTAACGAAAGTAGTTGTAAAATAACTTCTAAAATAAATAGAAACCCTCTATTTATATGCATGATGATATTGATAAAGTATTTATAACACCTAAGTAGAAAGTAGAAATCATAATGTGTTCCTTAGACAAATCTATGTTTGGATGAAGAAATATAGAGAAGATTCATTATTAATAGAAACCATCTAATCTATTTTACAGAGTGGGATTTTCCACCTCATGTGAACCAAATTTTCAATCAAATAATTTAATTAAAATAAGAAAAATTTTCACAATTGTTTAAATCATAGGACATTTTTGAAACACATCTTTCTTGAGAAAAAATCAATATCTTAGTAATTTTTTTAATATTAATAATTATATAATAATCCAGGACAAAAAATATATAAAATGATATGATACACACCACCACATACTCACTTATTTGAAATGGAATATAAATAGAGGGAATTCAAATAACCATATATGTTTCATTTATACCTATTTATAAAAAAGAGTATAATTATCTATGTAATTGACAATATTAAGATATTGTTATAGGAAAAACATAATAAAACTAAAATCATCATAAATAATTGTAATATAACCCCATAGTTCTAATATAGGCCTATGAAAATGATTATGACACTCATGGATGAAAAAAATGAAAAACAATATAGTCAAAATCTATGTTAAATAAAAATATTGATCTAATTTCATATTTTCCGGTTGTGATGATGGTTTTTTAACAAAACAATGCCTGATATTTTCCAAATTAATTTTGACTTTCTTAAAGGGATTCATATTTAATATTTGATAAATAAGAAAAGTAATAATTGAGAAAATGACACTAAAAAATATGTATAAATAATTACCTATCATGGATGAAGATTTTTTAATAGTATGAGAATGATTCACTGATAAAATAATACGTAAGGTGATGATGAATAGAATAAGGAGAAGGGGTGATTTCAAAAAAACAATGTGGAGGTCAAAATGATGAAACCTAGGACAGAATAAATTTGATGTAGGGGGTATGAATACATGAAGATAAATGTAATTTTGATGAAAGCAAACCATTCTAGTGATGAATGGAATACAATAAAACACATTAGTTCTAATTTTTGGCGTAAAATATTTAAAATACAAGACAAAGATCAATTATAGTTGGGTTTTTAGAATATTTGTGGTTTTGGATTGGGGGAGGCTTTCATTTGGTAATCAGAATTTGAGGTGGGGGATATTTTTAATGAAACTAAATTCATTGAATAGATAAATATTTATAATTAATAATAGATATAAATAATTATATGTCATTGAAAACAATGTTTTTTATAAAACAAGAATAATAATTCATACACTTTTATTTTTCTAAATTTATAAATTTAGAATTGACACGGTTGTTGAATCATTTATCGATAATGTTATAGTATGTATTTATATTTCATAGAACATTATTAAATTATTAATATTATAATTCAATTTATAACAATTTTTAATTATCAAAATAATATGTCTTACTAATAAATAATTAATTGACATATATTTAACAATTGGTAAAATATTTATTATTATTAAATATTGTATTTCAATATAATTTTTGGCACCCCCGGTTTCATGTAAGTAACCCCATCATTATGCATTTTAATTATGTAAAGTATATGGTTGAGGTTTGGGTGAGTTTGGAGAAATTTTGGATTGTTTTTTTCTTTTCTATAGGTGCATGATTTGGGAAAACTATGGAAAACCTACAAGAAATTGTGCACAGTGATAAAAATTCTAATGGGAAAGTTCATGGGTGGTGCACAGTTTTTCCAAACCATGATAAGTGGGGAAATGCTGAAATAGTGAGATTTGGAATGATCGACACATCGATTGGTAACCAAGCGAGCTAATCCTGTGAGGTTCATACTTCAGGAAATGGGTGGTGCATGGTTTGCACATAGTTTGATTAACCATATGACTAAACCATGAATGGTTAAATACCAGACACTAAAGAGGTGAGAATAGGGAAGTTTTGTATTTTAATGCCTTATTTCTCCCCCAAATGACTCTAACTTAGGAATTCTATCTCTCAAATATTGGAGAACCTCTCCTCACAAAATTGGAAGTTACCTAGATCCATTCCTTGGTGTGTTAAAGCTCTATTATCATGGAATGTCATAAATTTGGTGTTTTATTGGTAGTTTTCAATTCATATACTTCTCCCACTCACTCAGTTTATTATTACGCTCACTGTGTGTATATCTATGTTTATGTATTCCAAATATGTTCATATTGGGCCTTTTTATTTATAGAGAAAGATATCTAGGGTTGGTTCATAGAGATCTAACCTGATTTCATGGGATTTTATGTGTTAGTATTCATTTTCATCATAAAACCCAAGTAATGTGGCTTTACTCTCAACTCTTCTATTTAAAAGATGAAGGCATAGTTTCAAATTATTTTTTTATTCTAATTTATTAAAACTAATTGTGTATTAGATATAAAATGATTTTCAAAAACCATCTCAAGTGACAGTTTGTCGAGTTATGTAAATTTAGTGTTTTTTCCAAAACTGATTTTAGTATCTTGATTTTAAAATGAGGATTTTAAAATAATGGATTGGTTTTTATTATTCGAAAAATGTTTTCAATATAGGTCTGATTTTATTGAAATGTTTATTTAAAAAGGTTTTCATTAAAATTGTAGTTTTATTGAAATATTGAAATGATGGATTTTGGCATGGTTTGGCATAATGGGTTGGTGTGAGTTCATATTTTATTTACGAGGCCCGATTGAAATATGACTTGGCCCTCAGTGTTAAAGGTGTAACAGAACATGGGATATAATTACCTTTTTATGACATGATAGATCAATAAGAAACCACTAATGATTATGGTACTACCTTAATAAATCATTCATGTGTAAATGTGTGGATAGGTGAATTGGAATGGGGTATTCCAAAATAGAGCTTTTGAAATGGTTTATTGTATTGTATGGTTGTTTTCCTTGGAACTAGTAATTGTTTTGAGAAAATATTTTTTTTCCACTTGTTTATATTTTGATATTATCTATTTTAGAAAAAATTTTATATAAATTTTTTTATATAATTGTTTCAAAATTTTTTTTTCTAGTGGGGTGACTAGGGAATTCATTGGGGAAATTCTACTGAGTTTTATTACTCACCCCTTATTTGGAACTTTGGTGACATTGCAGATGTTTTTTATTAAGACATGAGAAAAGGTAAATTATCACACATCTTTAGAAGTACTTCGTGATACATGAAATTTTGTGAGTTGCAGCAAGATGTATGTTTGGATCTTGGAGTGGTGGGAATAGTCTTTTAATTTTTGTCTTCTCATGTTAACTTTGATATTATAGTGTTCTACTGTGGTACTTGGTTTTAGTTTTATTTTGATAAATGAAATTCTGATTTTTAATTCATTTCTTTCATTCATAATATAGTTGTTCGTTAGGCTATAGATCTTTTGGTTAGTGGTTTTATTATTAAAGAGAAAATTATCCCCGATATGTATCAAAGCCCTTTAGCATATATTTCAATCCTTTGTCATCTTGGGAATGTTTCCCATGTGTAAGTAGTCATTCTTCCTTGAATTAATCCATGAGGAGTCGTGATATGTTAAAATTGGTATTATCTTGGTTGTTACATCTTGGAACATGTAATAATCAGTACATTTGGTCTTGGAGTTGATATTCATTGTGGTCTATTCTTTGAATTGATATCATATAAGGGAATTGGATTGTCAAAACATGAAATGTAGTGAATGAGAAGTTGTATCTAATGTTTTTATAGTGAGCTTCCTGTTACCAGGATTTTGGGTACATAATTACTTTTGAGACACTTATAGGACAAGAAATCTCATTGTTATTGTTTAAAATAATGAGATGAGTATGACATGCATTAGAGTAATGGATTCCCACTAGGATTTAATATCCAATTTTGAGTAATGATATATTTTATATTGTTCAATGTGTTTATTTTTGAAAAACGATGAAGTTTATTTCCAATGAAAGATTTTGAAAAAGATCATTTTTGTTTTATTTTAATTTTTTTTTGATTTTCAAAGAAACTACTGATTTTCTAAAAAATGGTTGAACCTGGAAAATGGTTGATTTTGGAACGAAATTTTGTGATGATATGATGTGGTATAATTTTAAAGGTTTATCCATGACTTATCATAGGGTGAGACTATTGGAATTTTTGTGTTTATATGAAATGGCACTTGATAGGGTTAATAGAAACCAATCAGATGAAGATACTAAGAATTTAGTTTCACCCAAGCCGTAGGTAAACCAAAAACTGATTCAGATTATTATCCAAGAATTTTAGAGGAATGATAAAAGACATTTGAATCATTCCTTTTAGTTGTAGAAGAAAAATCCACCCATTTTTCAAGGTGATTCAGAACTAGAAATGGCAGAGGTGTAGATGAATAGGACAAATCGTATCCTTGGTTTTATCAGAACAATAGTAGAGTTGAAAGTCAAGATAATGACATATATGATGGATGATCCTTCACACCATTGGTGGGTTCGAACAGTGCAGATGATAAGGGATCATGGCATTGGTTGGGAGAATTTTGAAGAATTATTGAACAAACAATTATTACCCACATGTTCATAATTCAAGGAATGGAAAATTTGTTCATCTTGAAGAAAGAAAATATCTCTATCAGGATTTATAAGGCTAAATTCATGAATTTAGTGTTCTTCACACGTGATGTTTCTACTCATGTGTCAATGAAGGAACACATATTTGAATCGTGGCTGAGATAGGAGAGTCACATGAAGATTTTCATGCTCTATATTACGGACTATATGGATACGGTTAGTAGAGATACAGTGGATGAAAGGGATATCTTATGAGATATGGGGGGACTAGGTATGTTGATACCCATGAAAAATGGTGGGAAATATAATACATGGAGAAATTGGAAGATGTAATCCTATTTATAAGGAGGGAGTGTAAATTTGATGAAAATGGATGGATTGCTAAATCTTCCTCAGAAACTAAAGATACAACCAAGATATTCTCAATGTGGTTTTTTGACCAACCAAAGAGACAGTATACAACACCAGCTAGAGCATGCCACAACTACAATCATATGGGGAATATTTAGAGCAATTTTCATAGTGCTTTGAGTTTAGGTACTTGAGAAACTTCTCAAGGTTGATAGTCATAACATGATTCAAAAGGTAGATGGATAAAGAATTAATCTCATTAGGAGAACACATCTAGACATGGTTATTCTTGGAATACCATGACTCCTCAGGTCATGAAATCTCAATAGAGAAACAACGAGAAAAGTGTAGTGATGAAATAATTATATCAATCTAGGAATTTTATTGTTTTTAAACATCATGGACCATCTAATGTGCTAGGTACAATTCTTCTAAATTCTAACACTACAGAAGTTTTTTTTGATACTTGTGCTTCCCATTACATTATTTCTTATCATGCTACTGTCCTTCTATACTTAAAATTTGATATTATTTATTCTGTGATAAAACATCAAAATACTCTTGGTAAAAGATATTGACAATACTTTGTGTGTTGTGTATGTTCTATAACATTCAAAGGAACCAAGATGACATGAGATTTTTCTATACCGGATATGGATGTCTAATTTTTAATAATGGGTAAGGATTGGTTGAAAATGTTCGAGGATCACATGATATGTTATATAAGAATAGTTATTTTTGTAATTGAGGAAGGCATAAAGAATCTCTTTAGAGGAGAAATGAATTTAAATCTATGTGCAATGGTCTTGTCTACACCAGAAATTTGGAAGATCTTATACAATTTGGCAGTTATCAAATTGGAATCAATAGACAAGATAGAGAGTAAAAATTTTCTAGTAATGGACAGTCATTATGATACAAAAAATTGAAGATATTTTTGGCTCATCCTATACTCAAGATCCTATGTTGATTACTCTAATTGGCAGTTTATTCACAAAATTTTGACTCGGGGAGTTTACTTTTCACGTAGAACGTTCTTTTTAAGATCTATAATTGCAAATAGTTGTTCTTCATAAAAACAATATTCCTCTAATGGTTTGACCATTGTGTTTAGTACATGTAAAGGGTAAGGTATGTGCTTCATTAGGATAGATACATGGAACACATTATAGTCTTTAGAGAGCTTTGGAGGAAGTTCCCATTGATAGGATACCATCAAGATATGATCATGAATTTTAAATGGACCAATATTATTTGGGCTTCATTTCTATTTCTACCTGAATATCATAACCTTATTATAAAGAGTTATTTATAGAAAAAAATTCTCATGAGCTTCAAATTATAGATCACACCAATGACTAACATCATAAATTTTCTACCAAATTTTATATGGCTTTATATGATACTGAATAGTTCAATGATTCTTGACCATTTCATTAGCTATATTGGGTCCCAAAATATTTCGTTCTTTGACATCATCATAGCACATCAGAGATCTAAATTTCATATCATATATGGATTCATAAGGATCCATTTGAATTATTTAGTGAGTATTTTTTGGTGTAATAATACTCTAGTAGATGAAGGTGTTAACCCCAACCACCTTTGAAATCTAGAGAATAGGATCACAACCTATACTACAGGGTAAAAATTGTTCTTTTAGACTAACTATATGTCTAAGGATTATTTGATGTGTAAAACTCAAGTATTCATCAAGTTCATGCATAAGAGTTATCCATAAAATTGATTTAATCCTTAAATACTTATCATATATAGTATAATGTGGTACTCTATGAAACCTTCCCTCTTTCATAATGTATATCCTGGAAAGTTGATTCCGAGAGAAGACATATCTAATAACAATGAAGTATAATATCTTTGTATGGAAATCCACCACCAACCAAATATCATTAAATGATTTAGAGGTTTATGGGAGTAAAATGAGAAAATAAATAGTGTTTTTCTCTTATTTCCATTCTGGTATGGGTAATCGATGAAACATCACCTTATACTTTTGTCTTTCAGCCTTAAATTTCTAGCATGACAAACACCGAGATGAAAAATCTGTGATGTATGCCTTCATTATATCCCTCCATAAATATATTTTCAATTATCTATAAATATTCATACTTTAAAGATGAATAGAGAATTAAGAGTTATGTTCTTCCTATAACAGATCCATCATAAAATATGATAGGGAAGGAACACATACATGATTCTTAAAGCAGATCATTCCCTCACGATCAAGGTTAAACTTAGAAACATTTATAAACTTATTTTTTATCTCTAAATATTTTTTTTTCCTATTGAATATTCACTTTGACAGAGGGTTGGACATTCAATTTATAAAGATACTATCTCTCCCCTCCCTATAGGATTTATCAGTCCATCCTTTGAAAATCCATAAATATTGGATCTTTTTTTATCCTCATAACAGAGAATCCAGCATGATCATTTTTACATAAACCATCATCCACATTTTTCAATTTCCAAGGATGGTAATGTATTTACCAGTCATAATTTATCATATCTAATCATATTCTTTGATGCATGTTTAATTCCATATGTGGGAATATAAACTTAAAAATTTTATGATCGGCATATACATCATATTTTTTCTTCATAAAGATTATGTATATATATCTTTAGTGAAAAAATTATCATAGCTGACTCTAAATAATTATTTGGGTAATTTTTCTCATGAATCTTCGATTTGTATGTTACATAGCTATAACCATGTTATTTTTCATAAGAACACATCACAATCCCTTCTTAGATGCATCAATATAGATTAAAAAATCTAATCAAATATAGGGTAATGTAATCACATGTGCGATGACTAACCTTCTCTTTAGTTTTGTAAAATCATCCTCAAATTAATCCATTCAGAGGAAGATGGTACCATTTTGATTTAACATGGTGAAATGATTAGATATTCAAAATAAATTATCCACAATCTCAAAAAAATATCCATCTAAACCATGAAATATTCAGATTGTAGCCCCCATGGTTAGTCTAGGATATCATTCAATAGCCAATATCATTTATGGATCCACTAATATACCATATTTTGAGATTAAGTGACCCAAAAAAGAAAATGATTGCATTAAAAATTAAAACTGTATAAAATTTTTACACACATTATCCTTCCTTAGGGTCATCAGTACAATTATCACGATTTCTTCATGATATTCCTTGCTCTTTGAATAGTCAAGAATATCATATATAAATAATACCAAAAACTGATCGAGGTAATATTAAAAGAATATATTAATAAAATCCATAAAGAGAGAGGGAGAGATAGTATGACCAAAAGGCATCAATATATATTTATATTTTTCATAACTTGAATAGAATTCCTTCTTGGGTATATCCCCTACATGAACCTCAATAAATGATATCCAAAATGAAGTTCAATATTGGAAAAGTATTGAGCTCCAAAAAGTTAGTCAAATAAATCATCAATATGGGAATGAAATAATTTTTATTGATCTTGATGTTATTAAAAATTTGATAATAAATAAAGTGTCTCATTGATCTATATTTATTTAAGAGAAACAGAACAGGTTCTCCCCATGGTGACACACTTTGAAAATTTATTCACTTATCATGGTTTTATTTTAGTTTATTCTTAAATTAGTGCAACTCAATTGGGGAAATTCTATAGGGATTCCTTGAAATTGTTGTGGAACTAGATAAGAGTTATATTAAGAGCTCAACTTCACATTTCGATAGAAGGTTAGTAAACTATTTTTGGGAACACATCCTAAAAATTCCTAAAAAATTGTCACATTCTCAATGTCATGTTTCTACCATATAATTTGAGACAAAAATACAATTGGGATGGGAATTAAGAACCATATAATAGATGTAATATCCATAGAAAGTTTATAATTATCATCACATTGATATATTTCCATAGGGTGGTTTGAAATATCAAATGTAACATCATTTTATTGAAAATTGAAGTGGGATTTATACAAATAAAGAAAATGCATGATTAAGATGAAATCAAATTCAACCAAAGGATGAATGAAATGATTTATAGGCAGCACATTACCATAAATTTCAACCATAGATGAATCATAGAGTTGTAATGAATTCATCATAACATTAGGGGATTATCCTAATAATTACAAATCTAATCATTTGGGTGGATTCCTAGTAACCTTATAAACTTCACTAGATATGAAAGAGTGGGTAGATCCAGAGTCAAAGAAGAAATAATCAGCAATAGAGTGAGTGGAAAGTGTACCATTCACCTTATTTTTATACCATAAAAAATAATAAATACTTATCAAATAATATTTTTCATTGTTACTCATATTAATAGGTAGCTGATACCAATATTCATTACCAACCCTCATGTTTTAGCACTGGTTAGCACAATATCCATTTTTATTGAACATGTAGCACTGAATTGTGGGAGGTTCTTTTTGTGCATCTTTCCCTCTATTGGAACCATTAACCAAGTTCTTCCAATTAGTTCGACAATCAATTTCCTAATTTCTATCCATTCAAAGCTTAAAAAATTAATTAAACCTCATAAAACAATGTCCACTATGCTTCTTTCCACACATAGAGCATAAAGAAATTCTCATCTTCTTCTCTCCATGTTTGTTTAGTTTTTCCTTTAAAATCCACCTTACTTGTATTTTTAAAAACATGATACTAATATATAGCTATAACCTCCATTTCAACATTGATCTTGCAATAGAAAATCTATTATTTGATAATAATATTTATTATAGATAACACCTTAATGAGACTTGGATTTACGCTATCAAAGAATTGGTCAACCTTCTTTTTTGGTTGGATGATAATATTAGAATCCTAACTTACAATTATTTTAAAATTATCCTCATTAGTATGAAACTAATCATCATACCTTTTCTTTATCTCATGGAACACTTTCTCTATATTTGTATAAAGAACATGAGGAACATACTTATTAAAAAATAATTTCTTAATATCACCCCAATATATGGATTCAATTATGTCTTCCTTCATTGATTTCTTTATTAGAGTCCACAACTTGTCTACTACACCTTCTAAATGTTTAAAAAACAGAATGACATTTTCATGTTCCAAACACTAGAGGAGCCAATATAACTTTTTAGTTGTACCAATCCATTATTCATCCATAAGTGGATTAGAAGAAGCACTAAAAGAAGGTATAAGTTTCCCCTATAAGGACTCAACAAAATGTTTTCCCTCCTTATATCATTTTTATTTTCACTATGATTCATAACTTCACAAATTTGGGTGAGCATAAAAACTAGATTTGTCATTATACCTTTGATAGAATTCAGTTTCTCAAGCGGAAAATTGTTGAATTTTCCATCATAATCACTATTAACAAGGTTCCTTTAGATTCCAACCATTTACTAAAATTAAAAGGCACAGATTAAGAAACAATTAAAATTGTAAGGAACCAAATAATCATGATAATCTAGTTATAGGATGTATAAATTAAAACAAATTCACTAATCTATGAATCCTTAGGTTTATCCTATATTATCCATGACCAAATTTTATTTATATCCTACTTGATTATTGAGGAAGAGTTTTTGAATTCACAAAGAATATCCCACTAGAGTTTCAAACCATGTATTTAGCAAGGTCGGTTGCAATGCAGCAGTTCGTAATTGAGTCTAGCTCCATAATTTTTTTGGGAATATTACCACCATATGAATATATACTGGAACCACATCCGCTTTAATTATCTTTAAAAGGATGCAGTTCTTGGAAAACACATTATATATCCATTACCAAAATTCTAGTGCTTTTTAAAATACTTTTCTTCATCCTTAGAAAAATCATTAAAAATTTCCTTAGGGTTCTCATTAAGGTTTTCTTATCATGCTTCCCAAAGGTTATCTAAAATTTTTCTCAGATAACAACTACAGAGACCCACAATTAACATGAATAGATGTTAATTTTATTAGAATACTCAAAACATTACACAAACAGACATCCAAAGACCATATTATTTCAGTTTCTTTGGAAACATCATAACATAAAAACTAGTACATAAGTGAGATACATTATCTTTAACTAGGATCTCCATTACTGGATACTTTCGTAGACACATCATATGTAATACATATATTCATAATTTGTGGAATGGAAACATATGAAAGAGTGATATCAGATTAATACTATAGGTATGAAAAAGGATATATGTATGAATAATCATGAACATAAGGGTATGAGAACATTAGAATAACATTATAAGATCATAACATTCTTGTCATATATCTTATATATGAGTCATGGAAGAAATATTGGCAGTTCATTATTCATGAACATGAAGGAATCAATAGAATAATCCATTAAATCATAAAATAGGAACAATACATGGAATGGTAAAAGACACATAAACATATAAAATAATTCCCTATAAGTCATGAAACATTTCCATAATAAAATATGGAAATTCATGGGGGATACAAATATTTTTAAGGACACAAAACCATTCTTAGTCACATTTATTTTATTATAAGGGACCATGCTTCCATTTCTTACCTAAGCGTATCAGGTTTCCCCTTCTTCCCATAGTGGATCATGTTTCCCCTTCTTCCTATAGTAGAACAATCTCATCAACTTGTTCCCCATAATTATCAATTAGGATATATATTTTTAAATAATGCATTGGAGGGAGATATGGGTCCCACCCATAAAATAATAAAATCATACATATGTGTTCCACAAGATCATAAAAATCATCATATCATAACCCATAAAAATATATGTGTTTCATAAACATCAAATCATTATAATGATTCAATCATATCATAACCAAGGAAAATTATTCAGGTTTCATAATAGTTTCATCAAATAATAATCCATTAAAAGAAGCATGTTGAAAAAGAATATGATACATGGAAGAGAAAAAAGTTTCACATATATATAACCCATGAACGAGAAATGGGTTTCATTACCATAATTCCATCAAATCATAAACCATTAATTGAAATAATATTATTATAAGCCTTGGATCATATCCACTTAAAGTCATGGGTAACACCAATAGATTTCATATTGGATAGTAAATAATTTTGAAATATAATTTTAATAAAAAATTGTGGAAAATATCCTTTCATGTTTGAAAAAATTATTTTTGAAACATAAAAATTTTTAAAACCCATTTTATTTAAATATAACTATGAAGATATATAATGGAATATTGGACACAATTTGAAAATATTTTCACATGAAAACATATATAAGAAGCTTGAAAAAAAATTAAAACCTTTTTTGAAAATAACATAAAAAACACATAAAGGATGAGTTTAAAAAATTAAAATTATTTTCTTTGAAGATAAGATTAAAATATCACTTTAAATATTTTTGAAATATTTTTATAAAACATGGGTTTTTTAATAAAATAGATTTGGGATCAAAGAGAGAAATGTGGTTGGGTTTTCATAAGGAAATTTTCATAATCATATTATGAACTAAAGATTCAAAAAATAGTACCATTACTAGATGATATAATGAATATATTGAGAAAAATAAAGAAATGATAATTTTTCATGTATGAATAATAAGATTTCATCAGTGGAATCATAATCATAAATAATCTTGAAAAATGATGAGATTGTAGAAATAATCGCTTACCACTTTGGTAACCCAAAATCATAATATATCCAAATTAATCTTATGATATCATGAAAAGAATAATATTCATGATATAACAAGTGAATGGGATAATATATAAACCTCATAAAATAATATATGTGTATAGAAAAACATGTGTCTCAGTGATTGTATATTGAGACCAAATTACATAACTGATTTGGTACATTTTGAAATGTAAACCCCACAAAAGAGATATCATGAAACAAATATGTAAATACCAATATTTGTAAGAATAGTAATCATATAATACATTCATGTGTAGTATATATAACACACAAAATAAATGAGTGGTGAATAATTCATAAATCTCACAGAAAAAATTAATACTAGAAATCCACTTACTAATTGAATAATCATTGAATCATGAGATCAGTGAAGGATTAAAATACAACATTTAATATTATTACATAAATTATATTCATGTTATGAAATTTAATTTGGAATTATATTCACCACATAATGTAAATTAGTGGTGAATATGACATGTATCTCTCATATTTAAAAAGTGATATGAGAAAACCCTTAACTTACTTATTTACTTTATTTCTAAAAAATAAATCCTCATTTATAATAAATATAAATAACTTTTATATATAACTTATGACCATATTATTATATATCATAACATATATTATATACATATGAATATTTATTACATTTTTATTAAAATTTTCATTTTAGAGTTACCTTTCGGGTAACAACTGATATCTTTTTCGCATGAGTTTTGATTTGACAAATTTTTGGTCATAATATATATATATTATGATTTCGTAAACTGATGGATGATAAAAATTATATACATATTATACATATTCAGTATATATTTCTTTATAATAATATATAAAATATTAAATTAGAAAGTGAAATACACTCTTCATGGAGACATTAGGTCGTATGATCCTCTGAACACTGTTTTAATTTTCTTGTCATATAGACGGAAAGAAAGTAAATGACTTATATGTATATATATAATATCCTTATAGTAGAATTATTAATTAATATATATAATATATGTTCACTAAATTTTTTTTAAAACATTTTATGTATTTTGTGAACAAATCACATTTCATTGAGGAAGAAGTTTTCCACAGTACACACAAATAATGATTATGTATCCCACATGACGAAATTGTGTGTGAGTGAAGGTGAAACCCTTAATATAATAAATTATAAATATATTTATTATATTTTTGTTATTATTTAATCATTTAATTAGAATATTTTTTGTTGTGGAGAAGTAAATAAATACAATGTGATTGTTTAAGGATGTTACTTATTCTTTGGGTAACTCCTTTTGGTTAGAACAAAGGGTTTCTATGGTTGGATTTAGACCATAAAAGATGATTATAGGACTAATTTTGGGAAATTTATAAGACATTTGGTCTTTTTTTTAAAGAAAGGTATTGAGATGTGAGCATCCTTTTTATAGTGGTGGAGGAGTTTCATTCTAGTAAATATAAAAAGATAAACACTATTGAGAGGCATCCTTAAAATCATGTGCCTCCAATAATTTCCCATTTTTAATAGAAATGGGTAAATGGTCTAAATATTTCCATGCAATAGGTTTTTCATAAGTATCTATGTTATTTGGACCACTCAATTAATGTTTAACCACTATGTAATATTTTTTTACCTTAACTGATGAAATTAATTTTGTTTAATTTTTCTATTATTTTTGGTCAACAACTAATTTTAACTTATTTTAAATTATATGTTATTATTAATCTAAATATTGAATCCAATTTTACAAATTATAATTTTATGAGTGGTAGAAATTGGTTTAAAATATTTCTCATACATGTGATGTGATTATATGTTTTTAAAGTGAAAAGTCCAAAGGGTTTAAAGGTTTTTATACCCAATTTCTATGTTAAATTAATTATAATGACCTAAATTTCATTAATTTATATAGAATTGATTTAATTATTTTTTTAAACTAAATTAAAATATAATTTATCTATATAAATAAATTATATGAATATTATATTTTGAATTAAAAATCAGTATTTTCACTATTCACTCAATAATGATGTTTTTCAGAAAATAATAGAAAATGCACCCTAAGATAAATTTTAAATTATGAATTAAAAAATGAATTTTATTTTACCAAATTAATATTCTAAATGTTTGTAAAATTATTCTAATTTTTGTTCATATAATGACATAAAGATAAGTTCATTTGAGAAAATATTATTTTTTCAATACATAATGACAGTAACACAAATTATATATTTCATTATAATTTTTTTTATCTATATGATAACATTATAAATAAAATTTAAAATATAGTTATTAATATTCATATTATGGATTTTAACATCTATGTTATAACTATCTTTTCAAAATAATTATCAGAATAAGATGATATTCATTGAATCTCAGTGTTGTGTGTTACAGAAGCTAGGATGACGTTTTGTGTATCCCAAGATTACCTTTTGGTAGAATATAATGAAAAATATACATGGTGTATAATATAATGAAATAAATCAATATATGTTAATTTATTACAAATAAATTGATTATAAAAATGTATGGTGTTATGGCATTCTCCCCTTCCAGTCATCTGATTCATTTGTCAAAGTGGACAGAAATAATATACAAAGATCATCGATTCATGTATCCAAAATGTGGTGTGCAATGACATGACCAAAACCATTCCACAATGTGAACTACGATAAAAAAAATCATTACCATGTTTTGGTTATTCCTGACTAACTCCCATTCCTCAATGTGGACTACCATTACCCACATCCTTACCATATTGTAGACTACCATGAACAACTTATTTACTATGTTGTGGACCACCATGACCACACCTATAACTATTTCATCGAGAATCCACCTTTCAAGATTCAACACTTTTAAAGTTTTATAAAAAAAACCACATGGTTACCCCTTTAATTAATAAAAATTTATATGGTTCATTACTCCTAACACATTTAACTTATTTTTATATCAATCCAACTCTACCATTTTTTCATAACCACGACCATTAAAATAATTTCAAACCAAAATTAAAAATAGTAAATTAATCCTTTATCAAATTTTCAGTTTTACTTTTCACTATATAATGGACCATTTAACATTCTATGTATTGATAAATACACCTTCATATCATTTTCACTTGTAAAATATAATTATAGTTGGTTTAATTTCGTAAACCCTTTAATTATCCATTAAATAACCCAATGCCCATGAATTATGGAGTGAAATATCTCATGGATGGCCCTTGGTCTAGTGTATTCATCGTCGATGGAACCAAAGGGATCAATGAGAGGTTCAAAAAATCATTTATACTCCCACATTATTATTTCCAATCAATGATTCAATTATGTAGTGTATCAATACAAACAAAAAAACCACATATACAAGAATAAACACAAGGACTATGGGAAATAACATGTAGACCAACTACTTAAATCTTGAAGATGAATGATCACTCAAACATATCCCTTTATCCAAGTTTTACTGACACTCAATTCCTAATATAATAAATCCCTAGAAAATATTCAACCATGTTTGCACCATAAAATATAATAAAGAAGACTTTTAGAGTCTCCTAGAGCTTCAATCCACCACCAATGGCACATAAAAATTCCCAACATAAATAGTTAATCACCCTTGGAGAAGGATGGGGATAAAAATTTGGAAACAAATATTCTCTAGGAGTAAAGGGGAAGAAATGTAGTTTGAAACCTCTTAATATTGAGAGGAAAAAATAGTCATTTCATCTAATTTTTAGAGGTGCTGTATTTAGTTGTATGGTTGGAAAAACCACGTGCCAACCATGTGATACCCTCTTTCTTGGTGGATTTCATGTTCCATGGTTTTCTATGGATCCCACATAGTTTGGAAAAAAATATTTTGAGGTCATTAATTGGGTTATGTCTATGGATACACTAATTTTCCCTCCCCTTGCATGGTTAGCAAATCATGAAACTCCCTTATCCATGGCATGAAATTATGGTGCATGGTTAGTACTAAAATTTCACCAACCATGAACCATGGATTGTATTTCCACCTTTCCTCCTTTTTATCAATCAAATCACAATGACACTCCCAAAATCAGCATGACTCTCAGGAGGCATTTGATTAACCAATTAAAAGGGAGTTAAACATTATTTTGATGAAAATTATAAATATATTAAAGGTTTAGGATCCTAAAAATTCACTTTCATAAGTTTATTTATATTTTTATATATTAGTGGTACATACATTATTTATTTATTTCTTCCCACTTCAAAAAAATAAAGGATCATCAGTCATGCATTTCTTGTGGACTACCACCTCGAAAATGAATCATTTTTTCAATTTAATTATATTTTTTTCATTATTTATCCAATAATATTTAAATATTAAACACCATTATAAAAATAAAAAAATATTATTATTTTTCTGTTACCCTGATATTATTTCAAAATAAACCCCTCTTTAACTATACTATCCCATCAAGTTTAAGTGTGTTCACTTTTTGCTCTGTTTAATCGCTTACTTGAGAAATAATATGAATTTATATATTAAATCTGTATAAGAATTTATTTTATGATATAATATTATATAAATAATTAATTAATTTTTTGTTTTTAAATTAAGGGTTTATCAATATTTAAATCATTAAATAAGAAACAACCTTTTGTTTGTTAAGAATTACGAAAACATGATCATATTCGACTTCATCTTCGTGGTGTGTTATGAAAACATCATTGGAATGAAATTATAAATTTATAAATATCTTGTAACATATTATGAATCACCATATATGATTGAAAAAGTATGTAATTCAGAAAAATTATAGATACAAACACCATTTTTATGAAACCAGATCAATGTGATAAATATTAATCACACTATTTGTTAAAAATAGGTACATACTAACTAATATATATATGTATAGAATGATTAAAGAAATAGTATATATATTTATATTTATTAATAATTACATTTTCTATGTATTTAATTGAATTTATTTAATTATTAAATACATTTTTTACACTTGAATAATAAATCAGGACATAGTTGATGGATTTCACCTCAAATTCCTCCATTTGGGACACATTTGATATTATAAACCTAATTTCATTTATTTTGTGTATATACTAGCTATGTTAGACATAACATATTTAATTTTCTATTAATCATGGAATTTTATGTACAATTACCATTCCTCTCTTACAACTTTTTTTTGGGATTAACGTGTTACTCTAGTAGTTTTATTTCTCTTTGTGTCAATTATTATTATTTGAAACATGTTACATGTTAAGAATCCTATTTAATTTGTATGGTGAGTTCAATACCCATGGATATGTTATAAATATACTTGTTTTATTTCATTCAATTTACTACCAAATCATGTTCCCTTAATTAACTGTCCATTCATACACTTGTTTCCCCAGTAGTTTGGATTTTTGATAACTCATGCCCCTTATTTGTGTTACAATGTTTTATCATGAACATTATTATTAATTATTGGGTTCTAAAAACCTAATATTTTTTTTATTTTTCAATCCACTTTTTTGGAAGCTATGTTTTAAAATAAATATAATTTTACAACTATTTTTATAATGTGAATTTCAATGAATATATTTTTTAAAATTGTAAAAATGGAGTTTCCTTTAAATTTTATATAATTTCTCAATATATTAACATTTGTCCATAAAAAACATATTTGTTTTCAAGGAAATATTATTTTAAATTTTTATTAAAATTAATTTTTTTAAAATCATTCACATATCCTATCCAATAGTTTTATTTGAAAGCCATAAATAATTTTTTATTTTATTTTAATGTTAGAATATTATATAAAATATCATTTACTAATTTTATTCCATTTAACTTATAATTTTTAAAAATGATTACCCTAATTGGGTTTTTTTATTTATTCTCAATTATATATATTTTATCAATTAGAGGTAATTATATCATGATAGAAAATAATCTAATTACATATCCATTCTTCCATGGCGTCGTTTGAGTGTTATATATCAAAAAAAAATTATCAATTAAAACATCCTTTTGGGTTTACTTTATTACCACTGGGATGTGTTGTTTTGAAACCATCTGCCTTATTTATCTATGGGAATTAAGTTAATTATTATTCTATTATTGACTTATATATATACTCATTTCTATTTACTATGTGAACATAACATATAACATATTTTAGACTGGATGAAGTTCATCAAGAAAGAATGTTATTTTATTGACATAGAAAACAAATTGGATTTTTATATAATGTTATTCTAATATGGATGATTAATTTAATGTTTACTATTTAATTTTTATGCATCCACTTTCTTCATCCAGATGATTTATGATCATGTTATCCGTTTTTATTGAAATGGGGAAATTTATTGGTTATTAATATATTATTATTCCAATATATAATATTTTTGGAATATTGACTATGTAATTTTTAACCCTCTAAATTTATTCCCTATATAGGTTTTGATCATGTTATCCCTATTATTAAACAAGAATATTATTTTCATTATTTATGATTATTTACTGCTAAAATAGGTTGATTATATATATTATATTCATAATTATTATTATATAGATAACTATGTTTTATCAAGTATGAGGTTCCTCAGGGAAAGGTATAAAAGGGTGACTCTTATAGTGAATTCATTTTACCTAATTAGTTGAATTGTGGGGCCCATAATTATATATACCATTGATGCCTAGATAGGTTTCATGAGACAAAAGTTGGCTTGGGTATTTTGTGTATGTCTACCAAAATCAACATGATGTATTTAATATAGTTTCAATTACCAGTAATGTGTTTAGACATAAGTCCTTTACTATAGGTTTTTATTGTTAGATAATATGCATTCCATTATTTTGAGATAAATCTTATTAATATACATGTTATAAATTTTTTATGGATATAACATGGTTTTAGTTTCATATTGATAATGGATTCATGTTAATTACTTATCCCTACTTAAATATTTATGCCACATCAATTCCATGAATTCTTCATCTATATGTATTTACTTCACTAATAATTTGATCTCACCCCATATTATATTTCCATTTAAAAATGTTATGAAAAAATGATGTACATTGGATATCTTTATAATGAAAACAGAAATGGAATAATTGTTGGGAGATATTAAAGACTCATTAAAGATTAAAAGTTTCTTATTTAATAAAAAATATGTACATGATACAAAGAACATGATATTTATTTGTGCAAGATGTGTCATAATTCCCTACCACTCTAAACCTAAAATGATATTTCAGTTGTAAGAGATTAAATAATAGGTACAAAATTTGAAATTAATGATGTTTTTATTTAGAATTTTAAAATTGGTATCAAAAATAGTTTGTAATGTACGTATCTATGTGAATCAAATTCAACAGTGTAGGTCTAGAGAATCAGAGCTGGATTTAAAGGAAAGGATTGATATCTTTTGTGATTACGATGTTATTTGGATAATTTAAAGGTTGATATGTTATGTTTTATTATAAGTTCAATGGTATTGATAATCCTTTGGAAAAAATATATTATTTAATTATGAGGATATAATACACATTTTATTTATGTATTAAGATAAAAAAATTTAGTGAATACCATAGGAACGAGTCTATAAAAGAAATAAAATATTGAAATTTGGGATAAAATTGAATATTTGGTTTTTCTAGAAATAAATCCCAATAAGAATATTGGGAAGCAGATACAGTTGTGGAAAATATGAACATAGGTTTGATATCCTCTAATATGGTTGATTATGAAATGAATTAATGATCACATTGATCAATGATTAGTGGGAATAAGAATAAAAACTAAAAAAACACTCTTGAGAATACACTTAGGGTTTTGAAATTATATTTACAAAACATTATGAAGGATTTAATAATGATGTTAAATAATTATATTAGACATTCAAATAGAAAAATTACCATGGATAACCAATAACTAAACAATAGAGTCACATGTCAATCCAAAATCATCATATGTTAAAAGAAGCAGTCATAAGGGATGACATAATCATATTGATAATTTTATAATAATATTTTGAATAATATCAGTAACATTTTGGTTTTAATCTTTGGTTGAAATAGGATCATGAATATAAAGCTAAGAAATGTCTGTATATATAAACTGCTATGCATTATAACCGAATAAGGGATAATTCTAAAATGGTTTAGAATATAATTATATGACTATAATTATGAAAATTAAAACATTTTTATCATTGCCTAATCCAGTGAAGATTATATATTAATAGAAATTAATAATTTATACATTTAATGACCCATATAAGTGAGTGACATTTATCAGTGAAATCTTGGATTATTCTAAAATATATTGAGGATAATGTGAAACATCTAAGGAATATTATTTACTAATTATTTATTAAATTAACCTATATAAAAATTTATAAAAAAACTTGTAAAATGATATTATGTAAATGTTATTCATGTGGAGATAATTTTTGAAGATCTTATGATTATGTGGTGGATAATTTTTTGGACTTACTTATATTATATTTGATAGAATAAAGGGTTATGTGATTTTTAAAATCAATGTTATGCGGTTTCAAATTCCTTGGGGAAGATTATAATTAATTTTTGCTGTTTTTCTAATTTTTAGATTATGATATATAGTGACTCGTTTTGGACTGTATGAACATGAGAATAATGTAACATTAGTGTTATATATGGAGTTATTGTGTATACAAATATATTACCTCATTGTTGTTTATTGTATTTGAGATTAAAATAGATTTTTGGAATGGTTTTTTTTCTGAGTATATTACTAGGTCATATTAATAATCAGGTATATAATTTTTTGATAATTTGTGTCAGTTGAGGAAGGATAAGTTGTATTTTGAAAGAATATAATTCAATGATTTTTAGGTTTAGAATATGTTATGAAATTTCCTAGAAATATGAGAAGTCTATTTTAGGCATTAATTTAATAAGTATTAAAGAACCCAACTCATTATAAGCTTGTTTGAAGAAATAATTATTTTAGTAAAACTAAAATTGAAATAGGTTGAACTAATGAAATACATGCTAACATGATTATAATGGTAAAAAGTTCTAAGGTTGAATCCCCTTTTGGTTATTTATTATGTTAATTCCCCCATATTGATAATGTTACAACACTCATTTTTTCTTTTGGTTTTATCAAATTCTGTAATTTTAAGTAACCATGTGTGTGGGGGACAATTAAAATATTGCCTCAATTAACAACAGAACATCATGGGAGTTAGAGTGAGAAATGTTCTGATTATAAAAAAATAGCTATCATGAAATATGATTAAAAATATGAACATCATCAAATTCCCAAACACACGAAATAAGAGAAAAATAGAAAATCATGAAGATCAAGTGAATAAGGTAGTCTTATATAGAGGTGTAAGGGAATGTGAGATGTTAAAAGAATCCACTATATTAATTGCATGATAGTTGGGAATTATTTATATCAATTTTCATATCCAAGGTCCATTAAGAGAGACAGTCACCACAAACCATTCAAATAAAAAAATTCTTATAAAACTACTTGTAATTATTTGATAATATGTTTTCACTCTAAATTTTCAAGTGTCCTATGTTAGGTGATTTTTCACTAACTAATAGATATTGTGAAGAATGATTATTATGATAATAATTTTCATGGTTTTTGGGGATTTATTGCTTATGGATATAAATATTCTTTCCTTAATTGAACTCTATATAAAATTATGTATGCATTAACTCTATTTATAAAGCATATATAATAGTTTATCCTATAGATAAATCTAATTCCACATCCTAAATAAGAAATTGACCATCTAGTGGTGTAAGGTCAATTATGAGTTTCTTATTAAAATTACTATGATTCAAATTTTTAGGATGTGGTTTATTAAATGGGGATAAAAGTTTACACCACTATATCTTAATATATGATCACTAATAAATAATTCAATGTTTCCGATATAATTATCCACACACAATATCAAACATATAAAATTGTGATATATTAAGATAAAATATAAATGTTTATGTATGACCATTAAAACCTATCCATAGAATCAATATGAATGAATATGAGTAACCAATTTATGAAATATATGTTTTAAAAAATAAATACTACTACTAATATGAATTAAATGCAATTTTTGTGACTAAAATGTCTTATAATAACATTTATTATCTAGGAAGTTATTTTTTTGATAATTTTTTTAATATTCATTTTTATTTAATAAAACATATTAATTATGATGATATTTTTTTAATTTATAATATGTTAACACCAATTTAGTAGGGTAAATTATATGAAATAAGAATAATAATATTAAATATTTAAATATGATAATATCTAATAAAATATTTTTTTATCGAAAATATTTTATGAATTTATTTTAAAATTGAATTTATATATTTTGGAATTTCAAATTAATAAAATAAAATTCATTATTAAATCCCTCATATGAAAATTGAAACATTATTATTTTTAGTGTTTTTTAAAACAGTTTGTTTTTAGTTTAAAAAATGTGATTGATCACTATGTAAGAGACAAATTGAATATTTAAAAACAATTAATGTTAGAAAATATGAATTTATGGAATAGAAGTTAGAATTTATTATATTATTTATATTTGTAAAACCTATGGAAATCAATTTTAGTACTATGATAAAATGTTAATTTGATATAAAAACAATTTGTGGAATCCTATTTTATTCAAGTATTTCAATTGTCATGTTCACTTTTGGAACTTCATGTATGTCTAATAAAATTATTTAAATTTATATTAAATAAATTTATGTATTCAAAATGAGAAACCATGATTATATTTTGATATATAAATTTAAAATCATAATAAAAGTATTTTAAAAAACGGTTTTACCTATTTAAGTGTTTTTATTTAAAAAATAACATTTCATATGTGTAGAGATTTTTTTAAAAAATATTTTTTTAAAATAAAAATTAATATATTCATAATATTTAATAACGTATTTTTTAATTTTTTTAAAAAATTATTTACAAAGGATAAAACATAATAAAAATATAATACTAAACGGGGTAAATAAGTTTAACATAGTGTAAAAGTCCATAAAATTTTAAAAAATACATCCTTTAACTGAATGATTATATTTTTCATGACCATGAAATGTGTATCCAATGATTTTTTTTATTTTTTGAGTCTTGGACATTCAAAAGGAAATTAAATTATTGAAAAATGTAAATATTTTTCCAAAAGAGCTCTTACTTTCACTTATAAAAAATAGCACATCCACCATTATAAGATACACTTCAACTTTTAATTACCCACTGAAAATATAAAATTTTAAACTCCATTGAAATTTCACCAATGAATAAAAGCCCATTTTCACTCATAGTTAGCCAAATCCTTTCAATTTTTAGGAAACTTCCAAAGAAAGATCATGTCTCCACTGTAAGTATTAACTACCTCTTAAATTTCCTTCGTAATCTTATACTTCAAAATATATTAACATAATAATGATATGATGAATTTAGTATAATTTTAATACTTATATATTGTTATATTAATATTATAACCCATATTTATTAAATTCAATCCACTTAGGAAGATAAATTATTGTCAATGGTGCATGTGTGAGGAATACCTCCTCATTAAAGAATTGTTTTTCTTTTCATTTTTCTTCTAGTATTTTATTACGTATAAAAAAATCATAAAATATTATTCAATTTCATAAATATATAAATAAAATATCATTATATTTCTTCTATAATTAAATTTTGTAGAAATAAACACCACATTAACAACACACACACCTCGAGTTAAACCATGTACATGTTTTAGTTTGTTTAACCACCAACTTGAAGAAATAAATAAACTAATGTCATGATTTTATATCAGAACATATTTGAGGTTATAATATGATATAAATATATAAATAATTTTTTGTTCTACTAAGTTTATATAAATATTTAAATCAATAATTAAAAAACATATTTGGTTTGCTAAGAATCACTTACACAAGTTCATTACTGATTTCATACTCATGGTTTGTGAACAAAACTATCATGGATTAAAATTATACCTTTATATATATATTAAAACATCTAATAATGAACCTCAAATTCCATAAAAATTATTTATTTTGGAAAAATAATATAAAATTGCTCTATTTTTATCAAACATATTCAAAGCAATAATGATCACTTACACCTGATGTTGAAAAAATGTAAAGACTAACTAATAATTATATGAAAAAAATTATTTGAAATGAGAATTATATACATATATTTTTATTATTAATTTCATTGTATATTTATTAAATTATCTTTAATAATTATTTATTACATTTTGTTCTAGAGAATAATAAATTAGGACTGATGTAAGGGTTTTTAGATCAAATTCAACTATTTGAGATACATTTGATATTAGGAATCTAATTTTATATATTTGGGGTATATAATACATATTTGAGACATTATATAGTGATATATATTTTAATAATGGTATTTTTAGTTCAATTACAATAGCTCCATTTGAATGGTTTTGATTAAATTGTTACATAAGCCACAATATTTTTCATAGCCTCAATTATGATTTTTTGAGACATGTTACATGTGAAGAACCTTATTTCATTTCTAATGTGTATACAATATACATGGATGTTTTTTATAATATTTTTATTTCATGGGATTTAATATCTAAATCATTTTCTCTTAGTCATGTGGCAATTAATACTGTTGTTTCCTCAGTAGTAAGGGTTTTTGGTAACTCAAATACATTTTTTTGAGTAATATTACAATTTTTAGAACATTATTAATCCATTATTAGGTTCTCCCATAATAATATTTTATGTAATTATTAATCTTATTTGGGAAAATTAAAATGTTAAATGAATAATAATTTATTACTCTCTTTGTAATGCGATTTTTTAATAATGGTATTTTTTTAATTTTATAAAAAGTTTTTCCTTTCACTTTAATATGATTTGTATTCCACTCCACATTTCTCCAAGAAAAACCTTATGTATTTTTAGGGAACTATTATTCAATATCATTTTTAATTTAATGGGTTTCCAATGATATCACTTCACATTTTAAAATGTTAATTTTGATAGTGGTATTTATGTTTGTAATTTTCAAAAATGTTAACATGAATTCAAATAGCACTTTTAAGCTCTTTCTTCAGTTTCCACTATCGCTTTCAAAATGATTTACCCTAATGGGGTTAATTTTTCATCATTTATCCTCTAATATATATATTTTTATCATTTTTATAAAATCAACTCACCATAAAAAAGAATCCAATTTTGTGTCCCTTCTTAGGTGTTATCGTTCCCACATTCTTTATATAGGACATTTTTTGACCTATGGAATAATCCTTCTTTCATTCCTTTGATACATTAAGGAAGTGTTATATTGAAACCATGAAAATTATTTATTTATATGACTTATGATCATGGTTATTTTATTATTGACTTATGCATCTACTAATTTATCTATACAGTGTGAACATCACATTTTACATATTATATATTAGATGATGTTCAACTCGAAATAATGATATTTTATTTACATGAGGAAAAGTATTAGAATTATCATACGTTTTTATTCAAGTATGTATAGTTATTTTCAAGTTTAAATGTATTTTTTAACTATCCATATTCTTCCTTCAGTTGGGTTATTATCATGTTATCCCTTTTATTGACATTCATAAAATTACTGGTATTCAATTTATTGTTATTATAATATGAAATATTATTAAGATGTTGACTATATATTATTTGACCATAAAAATTCCACATATAGATGAGTTGTGATCATTTTATCCCTTCTATTTAAAGAGAAAAGTATAGGTATTATTTATGATTAGTGATTTTGTATATCTATTAATTATATATTTAATTTTATTATTTCTATTAATATGGATTTCCAAATATTTATGAGTATGGAGTTCGTATGGGAATGGTAGAAAGGGTCCTGGTGACTCATATATTGATGTAATTAGACTTCATTAGGTGATATGTGGGGCTCGTAATTATATATCCCATTGATGCATTGATAGGTATCATGAGATAGAACATGTTTTAGTATTTGGTGTATGTCATCCCAGTTTTGAAAAATGTCTCGAGTATAGTCATAATGAAAACTATTGTCATATAAAATAACATTTATTATATTTTTTCACTAAATTATGAATTACATTAGTATTATTATTATCAATGTTTAATTTTTTCATAGACATATAATGATCTCAGTTTCTAGTTGATTGTATTTTTATTATGTATACCTATTCTTGTCACAAATATTTTTCAATGTTTATTCTTTTATTGCATAAGTATTAAATTTCTTCTTATTATGGTGAACCATTGGATGCTAATAGAATAAATGATTATTTTTTAGTGGATCCATGAATCCAAATACGTGCGATTCCAATTCCATTTTATAATCTTGCTATCCTTATGTCCAATGGAAATTCACTTGTATGGTTCCTCTATTGAAACGAAGAAACTATTTGGATAGAACACCCTATGGAGGATTGTATTTGTGTGGAGTTAGATTTGGCCTCTAGCACCCCCACACAAAATCCTTTTATGTATGGGGAATGATCTTTTAATCTAGATAATGATTTAGTTCCACTCATCTCTACACTTTTTTACCACTATTCTCTTCAAGGTCATTATAATTCCTTATATATGAATTAAGGACTTAAAATTAACTCTCATGGTGAGGTTATGTCCCAAGCATGAAATAATTCTCCAAAGGGTCCCTATTTGGGTCTTTATCCACTTTATTATATGATATTTGTTTAATAACTCCTTCTTTAAGTTCTTCCAAATGCAGGAAATATGGTGGATGTGTGTGATCTAATCCTAGCCACCCCTTTCATGATTCTACCTCATTTGATCTGGACCCCTATTGTGATTTTTAATTAGGAGGATCTATAGATTCATGATATTTTGAAATCCATCTGATTAAGTCCCCTTCCTCCCCAAAACTGGTTTTTTCAATTGTACTATCACAACATATTTATGGAGACTCTGGATCAAATCCTTTATTATACTAGTCTCTGAGTTATATGAAATTCATAGACGAACAACCCATTTTCATTTAACCAATTTGAAGCCAACCTTCTTGAGAGACACCTACTATAGTGGGTTATTTTTCTCCTTATTTGAAGGACACAGTGGTTCCCTACCTGAACCTAGTTCTTCTTGAGGTGCCTCCACTACTTATCTATGAGGTCATTTAAATGAATCATTTGGTCTTTATGTATCAAAATAATCAGAACTATTTGGATAAACATCCTATTACATTAATCCTTTTTCAAAACAACTTTCATCATGTTTTCTCCATGTTTTGGTGTCTTCTTACCCTTTAAAGGTTTCTCTTGGGTCTCCTCCCATATATGAGTTGATTCATACTCATATTTAATTCCAAGTGATAGAATATATATATGAAGTTATCATCTAGCCTTCCCTATATCAAGGTATACCAATATTTGTTAAATCTAAACTACCACCCCATAACAATGAGACACAATCCAGAACCAAACCCACAAATTGTGGAATTTATTTTTCCACTTCATTCGAATTAGTCCTACATGCCAAATATTTTTCATCTCATTGATTATTTTGTTATATTTAATGTTAGGGGTCTCAGATCCTTAAATAAAAGGAAGTTCATTTTTAAGACTATTTGGATGATGTATATTCTCTTATTGGATATCCTAAAAAAGAATCATAAAATATATCCCTTCAATTACATAAATCAAGGTCTGTATTACATTTATTTTATACATGATATTCTGGTTAACAACTACATATGGATTTTTTGTAATGATCAAATCTATGTGGGTTTTTAGATATCTCTAATTTGAAAATATTCCTAAATTTCATTAACAATGTGGGATAATTTTTATTTATATTGTTTATTCAAAATGTAGACCAACAAAAAATAAAGGAACATTGGGATCCCCTCTCTTCCATCAACATTGGCTTAGATGCATGTATTTTTAGTGGAAAATTCAATACAATTCATGAATTGCATGAGAATAGGGGAAAGGTGAATTTACCCCAATAATATAATATGTTACTTTATATCTATTATATCATCTATCCATATATTGTACATGGTTATTTCTGTGATGCATACATCTCTTCAAAAAAACAAAGGGGATCTAGTAGAAATTCTATTTGAATTGATAGATGCATGGGAAATTTTTTGGCCATATATAACTACTCTGATTCCTCTTTTAGAAACCTTTCTTGATGTTTATTAGACTTGTACTTTATCTTTATTCATTTAAATTATTATGGTTATTTGAAAAATTTATTCTTTTATAAAATTTGTTGGATGCATTTAGAGAATTTTAGAGAAGTAATTCAATCTTCTCAGAGTGCACATGTTCACGGTTTTTCTTGGATAGCTATTTAGAATAAGATAATAAGACCCAAATGTTCCATAAAAAGTTGGCTCAATTTTAACCAAATAATATATTTAAAAACATAAAACCACCAATAATATATAAATCCACTTGATCTCTAGTTAAAAAATCTTGGATGATAACACTTACATGGTTTTATATAGTAAACAAATTATGCTGGATGAAATTTTAAATGATCTCGATAAATCTAAAAAAAAGATAAAAATATAAATCGACTAAGTATGTGTAATGAAATATAACCTAATTACATTAATTTATTATAGATAAAAGGTTTTAGGTCCTTGGTGTCATGGGTTTTCAGGTTCTCTGGCAGCGTTGTGGGAAGTAGCCATTAACGGGTTTCTGTGGCGTCAAAGGATCATGACCTTTGGTTGGCTCAGCTTCCCCATGGAGGCACGATCAGTGATCAAGATCCGATCTATTGTGATCCTAGGTTGTAGGAATGGGTTATCTAATGTGTTTTGGGTGGATGTGTGGTCTTCATGAGTGATGATATAGAAAAGTTCTTGGATAAGTTTTTTTGTAGTGATGTATATTCCTACTCTAATCTGTGCCAATAGTTCTAGTGTTTATCTTTTATTTCATTATTTTTTGGGGGATTATGATCCTTGTTGTGTTTTCAGGTATGATGTTCTGGAAAAATTAAACGGTGAAGGATCCATGGTAGAGGTTAAATCATGATGATGTAGCGGTAAAGGTTCACATCATGTTAGATTTGAAGTTATGAATCCATGGAATAGTTTTGGTTTGATCTATTTAATTTTTTTTGATGCATGGCCCATGATTTTTTGAGTCATTGAATTCAACTCATCTATAAGGGATGGTTTCAGAATAGGTTCAGAGCACAGATCTTTCATATGATTAGTGCTAACCAGAATTCAATGTTTGATAGTGTATGGCGTTTGACAATAGTATCTTGCCTTTGCATCTTTCCATGAGATAGCTGGCCGATTAGTAATGAGATGGTGGAAGCTAGTATTAATGTTTTTAATGCTTTGGATGTACCTATTTTTCACTATTAATTGATTTTTTTTGGACTTGGTAATTTGAATGTTGGTTTGATTTTCATGTAGGTCATTAAAGTATTTTTGGGTTCCCCACATCTTTTAAAATGGGGTTTATCTTCATGAAAAAAGATTAATATTCAGTATTATAGAGAGAAGGTTTAATGTATGGGTCATACTTACTCTCTTATATGATTCTCACACAAGTGATGAATGTATCACAGGTCCGTTAGATTTTTAACATTTCACTGAAGCTCTTTCTGGTTAGTATCAGATTCATGGGTGTCCTACTCTAGAGTAACGATATTAGTACTCTTTATTTGATAATATACATGGTTCAATTAATGACATGGATTACCAAAGTTTGGGTGAACTCCTAGATGAATATAATGATTTTCATTCCATTAAAACACACAATCCCGAGAGTTCCATGGGTCTAGATTATTTTCTAGGTTTTTTATTCTAGTTCTTCAAACATCATCAAAGGGGATGTGGTGTGTGTTGTTTGGGTTTATTTCAATGGTTTACCTTTTCCAAGAGTTACCTCGGCAATAATTTTGTCTCTTATTCAAAAATTTAACCAACCCAATAGTTTGTGGAAATTTTGACCCATTTCCATGGGTAAAGTTTGTCATAAAGTTTTAGACATAGTTCTCAATTAAATACTGCCCCTTTACATTTTTATTCAATCCTCAAAAAAATAACATAGTTTTACCAATGGGAGAGGTATTTAGGGGAATATTGGGATTTCCTAGGAAATGATTACTGAGTTTGATATAATAGTTGTCATAACCAATTTGATGATCAATATTGACATAGAAAAATACTATGAACAGATTGAATGGTATTCTATCATCAAATTGATTAAAAGTGAGATAATTTAGAGTGCTATAGTTATCTTTTATACATTTATTTATCCTATCCAAGGTTGAATATTTCAATTATAGGGAAATGATTTTGTTTGTATAAATCCCTTAGGGTTTGAGACGAGGTGACCCAATATCCTTGAGCCTTTTCATCAGGGGATAAGATTTACTCAGTAGAAACCTCAATAAGGGTCTTGAAAAATTGACGATTTATCCATTTAAATGGAGTTATTTCTTCTATGGATTTCTCATTTTTTATTAAATGAAAACATGTTTTTTCCTTAATGGTAGTGAAAATTATATTCATAATTTCAAGAATAATCCATATGAATATTTAAAGAAAGATAACCAAAGTGTTAATATCAATAAAAATGTTGTTTGTTTCTCCAATCTGTGATCCTCTATGAGATACATTATCATTCATGTTAGAACATGTTTTTTCTTGAAAAATATTTCCTTTATATTACTCATGTGCTCACTTATCTAATAGGGGGGTTGGAATTCATCATTATTATAACATTGTGAAAATGATTATGGGATAGATCCTAATGTTCAAAATTCACTTTCTTTCCTTTAGATGAAGAATTAATATGGTTAATAGTGTAACTTATTCCATATGGGTGAATGGTTTATCAATGTAACAACCTGCCAATGTAGTTTCCATGAACATTTAATGTCTCTTAAATTGTTTTTTGTATTCATACCATGAATGTTGTCATCATGGGAATGTTGGTATAGAATAGAAATAACTTTTCCAGAGATGGAATTAATCTCATAGGTATTGATTTTATTATGTTTTGTTTATAGTCTTAAACTATGCATAAGGTCATATCAGGGGAATCTCTCAAGTCTTATTTTTTTAATAGAATGTACGGTGAGTGTCCTCTCTTTTGGGTTGTCAATTACAGTGGATACCATCTTTAGAGAAACCTATAGTGTTTGTGACACAAAATTTAGAGAATTATTTATAGATCATTGGTTATTGTGAAATTTCATTTTGCGAACTTTTTTAGGCTAGATATCTCTAATTCATTATGATATGTTTATCTCAATACATCATGTTTTGATATTCCTATTCCCTTAATCATTTTACATATGCAACTCTCAATAAGGATAAAAAGTAATTGATGTGCAACATTCATTTTGTTAAGGATCCTAAAGAGTGTATCATCACCTATTACCTTAGTGGAAAACGTAAATTCTTCATTTTTCCTATTATTATTCCCTCCTATTCATATATAGACAGTATAGAAACTATAATATATTTAAATAACTATCTCCCTAATTTTATTTTCTTCTATGTAGAATCCACAACTTTTTTGTTCCAATTGATGATTATATTCACTGAATTTTTATTCCTATTGTATAGAAATTTAAATGATTCTAAAAAGAATATAATGAATCTATTACCCATACTTATTCATTAGTGAATTTTATTTCCATTTGTGGATTCATGTTGTAGGATTTCTAGATTATCTAGATTGGAGGATCTCAGTGGATGATTTTTTTCAAGAAAGATGGGAATTATATGCGAGGAACCACAAAAATGAAATTTTTTGGAATAAATTTACTATATAATCATAATGGACCATATTATAATAATGAAATACCTATTATGCTCAGATAATATGGAAAAATCTCATATACATCAGGTTCAAATTTCTAGACCTCATTTATTTTTTTGTAAAGTAGTGTAAAGGCTGAAATCTTCCCACATTTCTACATAACATCATTATGCTTTTACATTCTTAGATGTGGAGTCACTTGGTCGGAGGGGTATTGTTTTATGGTTTAAATAGAAGTCCCCCTTTCAAATACTAAAGTTAAAAACTTATGTATCATGTGTGTAAGGGATCATGAATGGTGCTAGTGCTGTTTTTTATTTCTAGGGATTTTTCATCTTGGGGTATTTCACCATACTTCTGGGAGGGTAATTCAGCAGTGGTTGAGGCCTTTGAAATTATTCAGTTGATTAAAATCTATATCTGAAATATGTTTCCTCTATCTAAAGTTGAATTTTAATCCTCAATTTTTGTTAATTCATTGAAATGTCATTTTTATTTTATTTGACATATCATTTATTATATCTAATCCTATATTTTGATTATATATCCGAATATGAATGTAATTCCACAAAACATGAGGGTATTATCGTGGAATTAATTTTTCCTTCCAATGATAATAGTAATGAATGTTTTTTTTGTGTTATCTATTATTGGTTCTCCTATAACTGACTATGATATGATTGTGTGAGGGCATGCCCTTGAACTTCACTATTTTATCCCTATGTGATCTCATTTTCTATTATTAATTTTTTCAATTTTCAACATATAATTTTAAAATAATATTTCAATTTTTAGTCAGTTAGTATGTATCATATATTTCTATGAGCATCATATCCAGGAGTGTGGGTCAGGGGTGTCATATGAAAAACTAGGGAAAACATTTCATTTATCTTACATATCTATTATTTTTTTTCTTTATCTCTAGTAATTGAATTTATTCCATTCTATAGGGACTCTTAGATATAATATTTTTATCTAAGACATGTTCAAAAGAAAAATCAAATTTACACTCAGGTAAATGGTTATGTAATTATTTAGGAAACAAATCTTTATATTAAATTATTATTGATATATCCTCCATTTATATTTTTTTTCCAACCATAGTTTTTATCATCTATCACTCTATACTAATCTCTTTGATATGAGATAATAGAGTTTTCTCTATATATGAATTAGATACTAATATATCACTATAATGAAAACTAATTTCATTATCTATTTTTGAATGATAATATCATTCTCTTGGAAATAAAATTTATCAATATAATTTTAAAGTCAAAATATACCCAATAAAAGGTAAAAAAACATAATTATGAGAATAAATTCTTTAAGTATGGTATATCCAAAGAACTTTATGGTGAATTACTGAAATATCCTTTTTGAAATAATATTTCCATAGGGTTTGATGATTGGAAACTCATTACTGAAGGTTCTGGGAGATGTTTTAGTATTCTCAAAAAAATATTTATATAAAATAATACAAAGGTATAAAATAAAAAATAAAATTACCAATGTTTGAGTTTATAATCAATATACTTGTCATCATATTTTTATAATCTTCCATTTTAGTTGGGTAATCAAATAAGATTGGCCTTTCTCATAAGACCTATTCAGAGGTGGATTCCCTTGATATTTTGGGAACTATTTTGAATAATCAATCATATAATTATTTTTGAAACATTAGATATTAGTAGATTCTTCCTTCACCTTTCATTCAAGAGTTAGATGGACCCTATCTCCACACAATTATCAAACTCTTTTTCCATTTAAGAATGTTCTAGGGTGTTTCCTTTACAATTATCATATGATATAGGTCTCATCCTTCCCTTATTCATCTTTACTGCATTTATCTATCCATGGTTCCTATTAATCCAATTCTTATACATATTTATTTTTAAAATATATGTCTTTGAGAATTATTTCTATAACTTTATATAACATGATACACTATCGAAATATGATAAAAACATCTTTGAAAATTATTCCCTTTTCAGGATCAGATTAATCCCATAAAAGAAATGGTTGATCTCACTTTTTTTACTTTACATATGTCTCCCACAAAATGACATGATAATATTGTAAAATTATTCTCATTAATAGAAATTATATCATTTTTATTGGTAATGAAATTAATAATTCTCTTATCTATATCATCTCATTCATATAAACGAATGTTTTTAACAATGAACATCACCTTGAAATTCGTCAATTCGATGCACTACAACTCCTCCTCCTCCATAGTATTTTGAATCATTAACTACTGTTTATCAATATCTCAACTTAATTGATAAAATTTAATGATAAATTTGTACCTTATAATACATCTAAAATAGAAAGATAAATTCTCTAGGGGAATTATACGCTGTTTAGTTACAAATATATTAATGGTCCCATAGAATGGTGTAGGTTTTTTTCAAATGAAGTTTTATAACATGGTTTCACTATATTATGGACTAGAAAGGATCTATATATAGGAATGATTATTTTTTATAACCTGAGATAGCTTTCTTAAAACACCCATAATCTATTCAATTACAACACCATTTCTATTGACTTTATCTGAAGTGGAATCCTTCCATTTAATATAATTGAGGATATGAATTCCCTTTATTTCATTAGGAACCATCTATATGAAATCGAATATACTTAATTTTCAAATAAAAATATCATTATTAATCCATATAAATTCCTATATGTGTACAAATTATATTCCATTATAATGTTTTATTATGTTGATGATAACTATATTATTCTAAAATATATCCCTAAAGGTTCGTACTAAAAATGCACTAAAAGAACATTATTTTTGTGAGTCTAGTAAGCCAAACCCTATTGCCACATTATTATATTGGAAAATTTCAAATGTGATCACACCTTTTTTTTGAAACTTTTAGTATCATAGGAGACTATATACATACATTATTTCTATATTACTTTGGAAACATAAAAAATATTTCTTAAAACTTATAGAAAACTATATTATTCCATTTTGTTTATCCTTAAATTTAGTCAATGACCCTTCTTGTTACTCTATGGAATGGAACCAAAATAATGTGTGATTATAGATTCTCATTAAGGGTTATAAACAACAAAATCTATCATGGTTAAACTTGGAATTCAAATTATGGTGGATTTAAAAATCAATAAACATGTGACATAATAAATAACTTGATCATTAAATATATCCATGTTTAACATGGATATGTAAAAAATCACATGGATATAAATAATTGAATTCATGTTTATGGAATGCATAATTCTTGACAACATTATTTTACTATTAATGTCTTGTGCTAGGACATCGTTGGTACCATTAAGGCCAAAACAATGACACCATTACTTCTATCAAGATCAAAACAATGATACTATTCATTAATTGGGTAGTAATATATAAAATAGTAGAACAATTTTCACATGAGACAAGATGATGTATTATGGCGTTACATAATGATGATCCCTGTCAGTTTCGTTGTTATGTCCAGTCCATTTACCATATGAAAAATGTGAATTAAAATTCAATTCATAATCAACATTACTTTTTCATCCATTAACATCTGTATTTAAATAACAATATATGGGATGTACATACATTCCCCAGTCCATGAGTTAAAAAATATGACAATAGGACATCCATAGAATGAAGGATGATACATAAATGATACAGATATTAACGTTCCCAAAGGAACATCATATATAATCACAACTATGTAATCAATAGTTAAATACATAGAGAGAATATATTAAATGATTAACTATATTTCTACTTTCAATGGAATAACGTATAGAATATATAAATATCTGACCAAAGAATTATTAACATTTTACTGAAAATTACCCTTATCAGTGAAATTATTTCAAATAATAATTACAGAGAACTTTCATGGACTGGATTTATCAATATGTAATGATTATTCGTTACATTTTTGAATATGTGTGTGAAATAACAAAAAAATATCCTCCATGAGTGTTAGTATAGGTGTGAAGTAATGACCACCTATCACACACAGAGTTAAGATTGAGTTAATATACATCCAAATGTTTATACGGTTATTACACCTAGGTGCATCTATTCAAGATCATGAACACACTTTTTTGTATCCATAAAGGGATTAAATTACTAGGAAATATCTACACATTACTATACCAATATATAATATGAATCTTTATATTGAATGAAATATGTAATGTTAAACAAAATATACAAGTTTATAATGATAACAATTATGAAAAATCAATGAATAGAAATTAACATAACAATCTACTTAAGTTATTGTTAACTTTTTAATTGAATGCTCCTAGAAGAGATAACTTTAAATAGAAAAAAATATCATGAATTTTCATTAAAAAATGAATTAAATTAAAAAAAATAGTAGAATACATTCATGGGTCAGTATATACCCCCCCAAAAAATCTATTATGAAACAAATATAAATGAGATGAAATATGAGATGAGAAAAACCATATAACACTCTTTAAAATAAATAAAAATACCATGAAATATTTAAAATTAGATGGATTTTTAAATCTATTTAATTTCATGAAATTAGAATAAATAATTAAACATAGTAGTATATACACCACAATATTTTAAAAAAGTGTTCAATATAAAATATGGATCAAATAAATAAATGTGATATGAGAAACCTTTACCATTAGCTCCCGAATTTGAAGAATGATTTTTAACCTCCAAAAAAATAAATATAACCATCTTAATCACTATTTTTTAAAATATTATTAATAACATAATTTAAAAAATTATTAATATCTATTCTCCTATATAATATTCAATTATAAATCTTTATTATTCACTCATTGGAAAATTCAATTTATTTTCACTATCTGATATAACAAATTTTGATATTTTAATCTCATGTTTTGTAAGGCTGACATTAAACACAATTATATGGATAAAATTTCTTCATTTTAAGATTACCATATATAATAGAATATATAATTTATAATTATTCATTATTTCTTAATTTTATTTTGTGAGTGTTTTCATCATGATTTATGAAGATAATATTGAAAACATGATTATTTTAGAAAAAAAATTCATACAAATGAATTAATTTATAATTATCATTAAATTTTTTCTATACATAAAGAATATCCAAAAAATATATTAATCTTTAATATAAAATAAATTCATTAAATATATTTTTAGAATCATCCATGTTAGGTGGTGTTGAAAAAGGAACTAGTTGCCAATATAAGATGTAGCCCCCATGATCAAAAAATAGACATTTTCATTTTCCAAAAAACAGAACAAAATTATAAATAAATTTATATTTTACTAATATTAAGAATTTTAAAAATATAATATCTATTAATTAATTAAATTATTATATTTATCCATGTACCGTGGTTATGAAAAATAAAACATCCAGTTCATGGGTGGTAGTTTGCACATAATAAGAACAGTGTATTTTCTTTTCTATGGTGAAGGGAGAAGGGTAAATAATGATTGATCCATTAGTATATTAATTTATCAGAATAATAATTACCCATATGTTATTTTTTATCTTATAGTATTATTTTTGAAAATAATAATAATACATAATGAAATTAAAATATAAAAGAGTGATTTGAGAAATGTTACTGAACTCCTTCGAAAAAATCCTTTAAAAATTGGGTTAAGACTTTGAGAGGTCTTGTTTGGAGGAGAGGATAACATATAGGAAATTTCTATGTGTTATGTGGAAATATTTTTTAAGATATTAATTTGTGAAATTGTCTTGTGGTGAGGGGTAAATTAAGGAGCTGAAAGGTTTCTTTTATAAGTGCAACGAGTAAAACTTTTGAAAATACCCATAAATTAATTTCAATGTCATGTCACATTAAAAGAAATATAGTACAAAAAATTTAATATAATGAAGTAAGAATGATTTTTTGGCAATAAATACCTCACTCAATCATTTTTATATTTATTTTTAACATGATTTAAGTATTTTACCCAATTTTTTTCCTTTTACAATTTTCACTTTTATCATTGTAACTAATTTTTTCGTATGTAATTAATTTTTATGAAAAAAAGTATAATAAAAATAGATTAATAATTTTGAACATATGATTTCATGTATCTAATCGAATTTAATTTATTCAATTTAAATTATTTTAAAAAATAATTATAAAATAATAAATATATAACATTTTGAAAACTATTTTAGATAAAAATTTAACATAAATTAAAAAAATTATAAAATAGATTTTTAAGTAAAATAATATTTTAAAATTTATATATATATATATAATATAAAAAATTTTCAAATATTTTTTTTTCAAATTTTAATTTATTCACATATGGTAATGATATCAGAAAATTCACAGTATTTGTAAAAAATTGATTTTGAACAATTCAGTTAAAAATAATTCCTTTCAAAAAAAATCCCAATAAATAATAATAAGATAATATTATAATGAATAATCCAAAAAATGAATTAATTTTTGTGATATATATGTTATTGAATTTGAAAATATACATATAAACATGAATATGTTCTCTTTTTATTGAGATATAAGTGAATTTATACAACAGTTTGGGGTGTGGTGTTTACATGCTATTATAGTGTGTCAGGTATTACAAGATGAGTAAAAAACATAATATTGGATAAAATAGGGTTCGTCAGGGACTTTACACTTCGTTTTTAAAACTATGTTCCAACTAGGCAACATGGTCTGTGAAGATAATGGACCAAATCGCACGGGCTCCGTATGGTTGGCTAGACCATGAAAACTAAATGTGTAGCTCACATTCTCCCCCATTTGCCCATAAAATACAATAAAGACCAAAAAATCCCTATAATACATAATGGGGATGAAAATATCATCATTAAAATTCAATATTCATAAACAATATCTATAAAGAAACTCCATTTCACAATAAAAACCCGACTACCATTGGAAACATGATGCTGATGATGAGAAAGTGCTTTCTAGACCCTCCCCACTATCACTGCTCACATTCTAGTTACCCTAATATCCTTTATATCATGTAATATTCCTAATAAAAATATGGTTAATTAGAATCCTAAGAACTAATTCCATTTTTAATGAATCTTATTGGGCTAAATCGACACCTCATCGGGCCCAATCTTCGCCGGCACCCGAAGGGAGTTCCTAATCCCCATGTGTTGGAAAATAGATTCAGGGAATCAACAGAATATTTTTTTGGAATTTATTTTCTATAATATCATATTTATCTTATAAAATATATACCTTATAAAATGTTAAGCATGGGATATTCATGCATTTGAAACCCATGAAAATTCAGTAAATATAATAAATAAAAATAACCAAGAAAAATAAGTTATAACCAACTATGATGATTCAACCTATTTTTATAAAAAATAATAAATCCATAATATATATAACCAAATTTTTAAAATATAATACACATTAAAAAGAAACAAACATAGACTAGGCAAAGTTGGTTAATAACAACCTAGACAAAAAAAAAGAACAATTATAACCTGGTCTCCATTGTGAAACCTCATGTTTCTCAACACATTCATACTCACCCCTCGATAAAAAATAAAGAGACAAAGAATATTTAATTGGAACATAGAATCTATAAAAAATTTTCAATTTCATATACATGAATGAATTTATATATACGGTGTGAGATCAAATGCATATTAATATCTCACCATGGAATCTCTGCAATTTATTTCATTATGAAATTTACATACACTAGTTTGAAATTCAACTATAAAATAGGATTTTCAATAATAATCACATAAAATTAAATATTATTTCGATGTACCTTTTTAAAAAATTCTTTTAAATTAAAAAAAATCACTTTGATATAGTTTCTTTGACCTAAGATATTTCTTCCAAAAAACATATTTTAAAAACAACTTTTAAATCCCCAAATGAGGACATTTAATTGAAATGGAATTTCTAATAACTCCTTGAAAATAATATAAAATAAATTAAACCCCTCAAAAGGGTGAATAAAATCATAAAAAGGAAGAAAAATTGAAAAATAAAATAATAAAAGTAGAAAAGTTAATGTTGCGCAATAATAGAAAAAAGGGTGAATATAAAATGGAGTATAATAAAATAATATCACACACAATCCAATAATCCTGGAGTACGTGTCTTGGTTTCATGCTTTGTTCCAAATATTATGTGATATAGAATTTTCTATCCATTTTAGGTCTAACTACCAGATTACGTTATGCACAAACAACATAATCCACACAAATCCACTACTCCAGCCTCATTGAGATAGAACTCAGAATCGAGCCCTATTCGACACCAAAGGGGGAATTAGAGGTATTTATAACAAATCGCGCTTCATAAATATATATTCCTAACATGTTTCATAAGATCCCATGAATTAAAATTAAGTACAAGTGAGTGTAAAATCAAGTCAAGATCAACAAACAAGGAACAAATAATAGATCCCCCTTAATTCCAATCCACTCAAATTGAAAAAACCATTTTACCCACATCATACATATATTGTATAAAAGTAAGAAACCCATAATTGTGTAAAATAAAAATAGTAAATCATTAAGGATATCTCATCAGATAAAACATTCATGGTTATGTTCCAAATTTTCCTTTTAGGTCACAGACATGATTTGAAATCTTTTCATTAAAACACTTTCCTTGAATTCAACCTTGAATAAAACCACCCATATCCAAATTGACACTTTAAAACATGGAAAATGACCTTGTTTTATTAAAAAAATATTTAAAATCCACATTTTAACTGTAAAAAATCTTATCATATGAAAAAATATATTTTTTCAGGAAAAATTTGAAATTGCTACGGTAAAGCCATTATGAAATGTTCTGGATTTCAAATTTAAATTTTAGAAACACAACCTAAATATCCCAAATATGAGTAAATTCAATAAAAATTTGTTTATAAAACTCAAACACACATTATTTTCTAAAATTAAATAGCTTCCTATACAAACCTAGCTAAAATAAGTGAAAATCTAAGTGAAACAAGATGAAAATTTTCACCTTTGATGGAGAACACCCATAAAAGTAAGAAGAAAATGTATAAAGGACCTTGATCAAATATTACTCTAACTAGGTCAAAATAAAACCCAAAATACTCCAACATGACCCATAGGGTTACTAGGAAAAGTTATAGGAAATAGAAAATATTGAATAAAAGAATAAAGAGGATTTTAGTGAAGCTGACCTTGAGGAAACAAGCTAAAACATGGACGATAACCTTGATAAATTACACAGTGGTGTAGACGATCAAGGGGGTTTCATCTTGGGGTGAATGAATTTAGTGAGAGGAGGATGTGGTGGTGCATAGGTAAAAATTTTAATTTTTTAAAAGAGTCAAATAATTTATTTAAGTGATTTTGGTTAGGCTATATGGTTTTCCAAACTGCACAGATGGAACATCCCAAATTGGAGGACGCCACATGGTTTCCTCACATGGTTGAAAACACTACGAGTTATGAAATAAAACCCAACTATCAATAGAAAAAACCCCTCATTTTTTCACACTATAGTTACATCTAACAACATGGGATAATTTTATAACACCTATAAAATTTCAGATTCATATAATTCAATCCCAAAAATGAATAAAACTCAGGGAAACCCAATTAAGTATAAAATATAACAAAATAAAAAACTGTAGTAAAACATGTGTGTTACAACCAAAATCCCATGTTCAATAAGATATGGGTTTGGGTTATAATACAATGATCTAAATAACATGTACAAAAGATACTACCCTCACTAGTGATGTATTTAAATAGAAAAATAACAAGTGAGTTGGAATTATATAATAATGAAATATCAAAGGTAAATTACAAGCATTTACTAGGGTATGTAATGGCATATAATAAAATATAAATTAATAAAATATTAGTTAAATAATACAACCTCAAAACCTCTAATAAAATATAATTAAAATAATCTAGTATATCTTCATGATAAAGTATTATTACTCCTGTAGCTACATATCACCTTCTAATACATTTTCAACAAAAATAAAAATTAACACACTCATAAAAAACGATCAAGAATATATAAAATTATACATGTTTTTAATAATACATAATAGGTTCTTACTCAATCATATAACTATACTAATGTTATCAAATAATTATAAGGAATCTGTAATTATAAAATTGAAATTACCAAAACCACATAATTTTTGGGAAATTATAACCTATTTAGAAACCACCTATATTACCACTAATACACAACCCAAAATAACAAGTAAAAACATATATATAGTAACTCACGCAACTAAAAATATATCAAAACAATGCACCCAAAATAATCAAACCAAATAGACCAATAGTTTTCTCCCAACATCACATGTACTTCCTCAATACCGTGTAACCATGATATCATGTGAATATCTATATCCATAATCACAAATATTTATACATGAAGAGAGGTTTCATGGTTTTTTCACTTAGTGATCCAAAAAAAACCCACTATTCTAAGATACTGGGACCCACCCATCCTTCACATATTCAAGTGATGAATTTTTTATGGAATGACTCTTGACCATCGGTTAAATTTTATGATATTTTAAAAATATAAATTCCTATTAATCCCTTAAAATTACACCATATTAAAGATCTCGTCTCGCTAAATATTAAGAATCAATGTATCTCAATGTCAAACATAAATCCTAAACCAATAATGAGGTTATAAACACCTATCCCTTATATAGGATGACCCAAATACATAACTTTATTCGTATAACCTAATGAAGAGAGGACACCACATTGATCAATACTCTAATGTAGATGTTTCTCAATTCCATAAATCATGAAAATTTCAAAATGGGGAGGATATAAAAAATAGATATAAAATCTATCACTAGGTATATCGTAATTTCATACATCCTTTACCAAAATATGGAGATAATACCATTCTTTCCCAACCATCATAACACCCTCTATCTTCGAAAAAAACATCATAGGTAAAAAAAATTAAATACATTTTTGAGAAAAACCATCTCAATGATCATGCCAAAATACCACATCTTCTTCATTACAACCTCATTATTTCAACATCTGAAAATATTCTTTTAGAATTATAAAACCATGAGAAAAACCACAACAATTATAATTATCAATATAATTGATAATCATAGCAACCTAGAATTAATAGGTCAAATAAAAATTCAACCCTCACTTGAACCAATATTTATATAACTAATATCACTAGATTTAAAATATAGTCATACTACATAGAATATTATTTTGAACGATGGAATTGAATTTTAAATAATCACCCACAATAACATTCTATGTTATCAAAAAAAATTATACATTGAATCATTTAATATATTTGAAAACAATAAACCTCTAAAACCAACACCTAGTTTGTAGACCATTATTACAAATAGTTATTTCCACTAAATTAATCATTTATCCCTTTAATTTATTGGGATTGTTAATATAATATAAATTAGAGGCCAACCTTTTTGTACCGTATAAACTCAACTCATAAAACTAGGTCCTACTAACTATTTACAAATAAGTTATCACAAGATAGTGAAAATTAGAAAACTATATCACATAAAACTATAAATAAATTATATCATCTCAAATAAAATATTCTCTCACACCACTATGTAATATATAGCCATCCCCTCTTGAGAATACATGAAAAAATAGGGAAAATAATCCTTATAAATCTATCCAAAATAAAAAATCATTTAAAACATATTTATGATATATTTATCTTCCACTAAAACTATATGATTTATAACTGAAACACAATCCATTAACTATGACATATAATTTTTCTCTATTTTAACCCAAAAAAATTATTATATCTTTCACAATATTCAATGCATAATTAGAAGGATCCCCGCTATTGGGAAAGATTCAAACCAAAGATTCTGTCCATATATAATACAATTCTATAGAAAATTGACAGTTTTATAAGTAACAGTTATTGAAAAAGTAAAATTTACTTCAACACCGGGGATGAAAAAACATGATTTTACTAAAAAATGTTCAAATAAATAAAAATTATATAATCCTCCATTTAAAATACATATCTATAACTCTAAATAGATTTATAAATTTCTTTAAAACACCACCTTCTAGATAATATCCAATATTTAAAATTTGAGATACATTATTGAGTGTCTGGATATATGGACCCCCTTTTATTTATTTAAATAAACTCTTCAAAAATAAATTCAATCCCAAAAATTCATTAAATTCGAATCCCACCTCATATTTCCTATAAAATTAGAGAAATAAAATCATCAAAAGCGATAATAAATCCTTGAATTACCTCCCATGGTCTTTTTAATGTCCATGAATCAAATCCGAAATTCAACATCATCCCATTAAGATAAACCATTCATAGGTAACTACTACCCCTATTACCACCATATTAACCCTTGAAGTAGAAAGAACCACATCTAAATCACCTAAAAACTCAAAACTAAAAATTAATTGATGATCCAAAATACATATATGTAATTATCCCTAAATGAGTAATAAGATTGACCATCAATACCATCCCCAATTTAAAATTCCACAATTCCCCACAGAAAAACATAGAATATTCAAACCATAATGATCCCAATGGATTCTTAACCACCTATTCCTAGACCAAAGGTCAACTAGTATGCATCCAATGGGATTTAAATTCACATTGAATATTCACTTTTTAATTGGTTCCTTTTACTAGGTACAATGTTTTATATGTTTTACCATGGGAGAAATCCATTCCTTTTCATAAATCCATATATTAACCCAAACATCTCTAACTAGAATTACTAAAGATATATATAATGACATAATCCTTTATCTATAGCTAAAATTACACATATCATTATTTTTACATGACCAAAATATATATATCATGATATCAAAAAACAATAAATGAAAGAAAATATAGGGAATCTTATCAATATTCTTTTACCATTATTTATAAATCCAATAAATTCATTTATTAAAATATCATTATTTTTATTGATATATCTATTTTTAAAAGATAATGTGATACTTAAAGTTATTCTAATAGACACATATATTAAGGAATAAACAATCAATGTTTTGGAAAGAATGTAGGAAAAGAAAAAAAGTGATTCCATGAATCATATATTATAATATAGGAATCCTGCCTACCATATACACATTTTTTTTGCAAGTAGAGATAAAAAAATTATTTTTAAAAATAATATTGACTCACCTAATAAAGTATGTAGTTACGAAAGAGGTAATAAAACTCTACTATTATGAAATTAGATAAGAAATATATGATAATGAGTGGTGATACCATTATAGTTTTTATCACATTAGTCAAGGATTAAAATGATAAAGAACGATAATAATGAGTTAATCCATATTTTAATAATTCTTAGACGATGGGTATATATTGAATATAATAAATTAATCAATCCAATAATAAAGGATCAATTTTAAATAACCTTAAATGATCATCAATTAGAATGTATTTCGATGAAAAAGTACCACTATTTTATGAATATATATTCTATCTATAATAAAAATCCAGTGTAGACAAAAAAACAATCTAATGTTCACATATCCACAGAAAATCATATCATATAATTATGTTTTTTATGATTTATAAATCTATCATTAACTTTTAATTCTAAATAAAAAAATCATCGATGAGATAATCGAGGAAATAAATGAGTTATTTATAGATAAATATTCAGGTTGTGGATCCAAATGTAATTTGTGGTTTAAGAAAGTAGTCATGGAATATGTGAGTCATGATGAAACATTATTATTACTTAGTTATGAAATGTTTCACTTTATCTCAAGAAATTTTTTTATTATTTTTCATAAAAATTATAAGTATAAAATTGAGTTTGAAAAAAAATTAGTAAATTTCTTAAAGATCTAATAAAATCATTTTTAATATATACTATTTATAATATCCCAAACACATACCCCCAGACCTTGTGCTAAAAAACATAATATTTACTTTTATGTATTTGAAATTAAAAAATTTGAACCGATTTGAACTATCCAAAAAATTAAATAAGAATTTTATTAGTTTGATTACAAATATATCCTAAGATTTTTTCAGTTTAGAGTTTTATAGCACAAGAAAAATATCTTACTTTACAACTTGGAAACATAAAAAACTAGATTTTAAAGACTTATATTATCTCTCACAAACACATTTACACATAGTAAAATTCAAAGGCCTATCATACTTAAACACCATATTCACAACCTTGGGAAAAGTAAAACAAAATAATGGTGATCTCAAATGATCGTTAATGGTAAACAGAAGTTCTACCAATTAAATAATATCAGGGAACATAAATTCATCCTATGGGTATCATGAGATAATCAATCATAATGATGATTACAAAAGAGAATTCATACCCATAAATACATAGACCATCGATCATTGTATAAGGAGTTGAAATAAGGTAAGAGTCGATGGTGTAATATAATATCATAGAAGAGAACAATCATGAGTAATAAAAATAGAAAATAATATAATGAAAATTGTATCACATGATCATGGAATCATAAGAAATATGTAATTAAAGAGAAAAACATAAACACAACTAAAGTATAACTACTAGACAACATCACATGGTGCATATTGACCAATAAAAAAATAGTTTTACTTCGTAACCCCATACATAATGTCCCATGAGAATAAAACATTTCACAATGCATTGGAGCTCTAGCTAGGAGAACCCAACATAACATGTTCATGATTCTGTGTTCCCTAAAAGGAAATAAGCCCTAAGTAAAAACATTCAAATTTCCCATAGAAAGAAATGTGTTTCCTAATCATTCATCATATCTTAATAAAAAAATAATTCAAAAATAAGGCCATTGATAAATGACCATAATGATTATATTATACCATAAATTCATCAGATAATGACCATGGAATATAATTGAGATACATATATACATAATTTAGAAGAAATCCATAAAATCAATGGTTGTTATTATGGAATATAAATACCCCTAGAAAACTATAAATGAATATTTAAAGCATTGAGTGGTAATTAAGGTAGGAAATTTCATTCATGTTGTACAAAGTAAAATAAAACATTACTTTCAAACATTGGTAAAAATTCAAAAAACTTCCTTATTTAGAAAATACAAGAATATTTTATTTAAACCATTTTCTAAAAAATAAATAATTGGTAAAAATGAAAATAAATAATCATAAAATAATAATAAAAAAATTTATTTAAAACATTATATTGGGAGAAAGGACATGGATGAGAAAGTCATTTTGATAAAATATAGAAATAAATTTGGTTTTCAATAATAAACGATTTCTAAATTTTAAGTACTTGAAGAGCGTAAAATGATAAGAAAACTTAAAATTTATAGAAATAATCATAGAATAAAATAATTAAAGGGGTTTATTATACAATGATAAAATAATTTCTTTTAATGGAAATTCTTGAATTAACAATCTCGATTAGAATGATATTACGAAATAGACCCTTATCTATTTGGTAAATTTCAAATAGTAAGCCCGATGAAAGAATAAAATTAAATAAAATATTAAATATTATGAACATAACGATAATAATGATATAAAATTAAAAAATTTAATTATATATAATTCATAAAATAATACAGATTAATAAAATTACTCATATTCGAAATGATTTGAGATGATAAACCCTCACCTTAGGTCTAACGTTTTTCGTACATGTTCGAACCTTCTATTCTTCATATAGCCACTTCTGGATTATTCCTAAAGCCTTAATATTATTTACTTATGATAAAACTATGCAATATATGTTGTGTATAAGCCTTTAAGGAATGTCTTTGTGTTGGTATCAGATGAATAAAATTTGTTTTTCAAGTGTGATGAAAAGAGGGAAGTAGGTGCCCTTTTGTAATAGAGGATGCGTTCCATTTTCTTAAATACCTTAAAATATTTAATAATTTGTAGTCACTCTCAAACCAAGATCCAAAAAATATATTAATAGTTTTGTTTAGGGAAGTTAATATAGATCTATACCTCCACCTATTAAAAGAATATACATCTTTTTAATAAATTATTGATTTCACCTCTAATGTAACTCTGTTAACCTTTTTAATTTTCACTATAAAAACTAGTATTATTTTATTCTTTAGGGGTGAATAAATTTAATTTTAAATTGAAATTGGAAGATAATTGGACCATTAATTATATTTTAAATAATATCTTATTTCCTTCTATAACATATTATTTTTATGAATTTAATTCATTTAATTGAATATTAGTTATTATAAAGTATCATTAATATCATTTTGGTGACCACACATTTAATTTTCCATTAAAAAAACGATGTAATGAGATTCTGATATAATCATATAAAATATCAATAAAATTTTATATTGTTTTAAAAAATCAAGGAATTCTATTAGTCATTCAAATTATACTACTTTTAAAAACTTTATCATCATATATTTTTTTTCCTTTTAACTAAATTATTACCACGTTAGTGTTTCGTATGAATTTAATGAATTTAATTTATTACCAAAAATTAAAAATAAGTTACCATGGTATAGGAAAATTATTTATCCTTAAATATAATATTTATAACCACATATACCTCCTTTTCATACCAATGTGAGCTCATAAAGGTCATTTAAATATAGGAGAGAGACATTTTTTCCTTTTCATTACCTTAATTATTTTAATGGTTAAAATCATGACCATATAGAAAAAAATGGGGAATTTATTGAACGTTGATTATATAGGGTCTAAATAAATCCATCCAATAGATATTATAACATTTTTAGGTCAATAAAACCATTACCTCTTTAATTGAAGGCAATATTATTTTACCCTTAATAGTGGAAAGTGTTTTTAATGTTTATTCCGTTAATTTTGACTTAAAATTATGTTGAACTTATTACCTAATTTTAATTATTATGATTAAAAATATAGAATCCATTTTTTTAAATTACAACCATATAAGTGGAAGAATTGTATTTAATGATAAACCTGAAAAACATGTCAAAAAAACATTCTTTTAAAGAACACAATTTTCGGAAGAAGTTGATATTACACAAACTATATGACTACTAATCATCATGATATATATTTAATTTATATATTTATATATATAATCAGTAATATTAATTTAAATTATTCATTATTAAATATTATTCTAATAAATTTAAAGGGAAATACCTCATGCATTTAAAAATAGTTTTTCAATAAAAATATATATTTATCACTATTCATTGAGAAATAATTTTTTTAAAATAAATACAAAAATTCTCACTAATAAAATTTTGATATTGTTATCTCAAAAATGTTATCATTTTTATCAGCCAAAAATTCTATAAATTTGAAAAAATTAATTATAATATTTTCGGCACAAAAAGCAATAAGAACCGTTTATGATTATTTTTTTGAAAGAATAAAATTAATTATCTAATAATCATATGAATATTTATAAATAATTAATCAATACATATATATTGAGAATGAAATATATATATATATATATTTAATAAATTAGTTAATCATATCTATAACCCATAATTTAAAATCTATATTATTAAAGGGAGATTTAAATAATAATATTTCTTTATTCATTTATGCTTGGTTTTGCTTCTCATATATGGTATCAGACATAGTTTTATTTTAGAAAATAGGGAATTTCAGATTACCCCCCATTAAATAATTTTTCCCTTGAAATTAGAATATAAAACTTGGTAATAATATCTCTTATACCTAAAAATACCTTTTTTGAAATGTCACATCGTAAAACAGGTGGACAAAACATCCACTTTAGAAAAGGTAATGGGAAGTATGTTGGTTATATAGAATAACACATACTAGCTTTGAGAATATGGGAGAATTAATGGTAAGTGGAAATATAGACATGGAGGTGAAATATAATTTTTAAATAATTATAGAGATTGAAATAGATCACCGATCACAAAAAAATCAATGATCAAGAAAAAGTCAATGACCACCAAACCATAAACATTTGACATGTGAAAAAGTACACAACTTCATATAAAATGAATGTAATTGGATAATATTTTTATTTTCAAGATGCTACTCCATGTTTGTAGTAATTCATTACCATCTAGACTAATAATATGTAGAAATATAATTGATAAGTGGAATTTCATCATTTAATCAATTTCCAACACAATCCCACAATTTTCTCCAAATGATGAGTATTAATGATTATTTTTAATTAATAAAGAAGACTTATAATGGATCACATAATTACAAAAAGGATAAAAATCCATTCATCCTATATATATATACTTAAAAAAAATGAAATGGTTAAAAAATATAAATCACAAAATGAATTAACAACATATGAGGAAATAAAACATTAATCTCTAAAGACTTAATGATGAGAAAAAATGTATATTTTATATAAATTGTTAAATAAATAACATTAAAATTATTCAAATAATTATAATATTGAAATCCAATTATAATAATGATTTGATGAAATATTATTACAAGATAAATATAACATTTATAACCTAATAACATCAATAACTATTAATGTCTCATACCAAAATTTATATTACAATATCATATAATCTCAAATATAAGAAAATTATTTCTATAAATAATTTTAATCATCAAAAATCCACATTTTAATCATATCTGTTTCTTAAATAAAATTTAGAATTTACTTCACACAAAAAATCTCATCACTTAATACCTAAAAATTGGTGTCTAAGACTATGAACTTTTGATAAAAATCAATATTACTTACAAATTATTGTATCTATAATTCTTAATATGAACTCATATCAACAAATAATAACCCCCACTGTTTTCTAAACCCTTCTCTGACACAATCTATAATAGTATCGAAACCACAATTTCAGATCTGGTGCCAAAAATTCTAATATTTAAATTTTTTAATTTCATACTAACAAAATTTTCCTAATTCAAAATAATTAAAAAAATTAAAGAGGAATAATTGGTTCTTTTACATATGAAAAGAACATTTGGGATTTGATTTTTAGAAAATTAGGTAATAAATAATACTTCATAATGTGGATACATAAATAACTGGTTCAAAACAGTGTATATTATCTCCCACTATGATATTAAATACTAGAAGGATTATTAGGAATATCATACCCAAAACTTATCTTCATAACCTAGGGAGAATTAAAACATAATAAAGATGGGATTAAATTCTCAGTAAGGTTAAACATAAGAATTTTCAATTCCATTACATTAGTGAGAACAAAATGAGCATAAGGGTATGCTAACATTATCAAAGTTCATAAACATAAAACAAAAGAATTCATACTTATCAATGCCTAAATTATAAATCATGGCATAAGGATTTAACATAAGATAAGAGTGAAAGGTATAAAATGATATCATAAAATATAAATCTCATGAGTAATCAAATGGAAGTATAACATAAAGACCATGGTACCATAATATCATGGAAACATAGGAAATGTGGAAGAAACATATAAAAATACACAAAAATAAATCAAGTATAAATAAAAATCCAATATCATATGGTAGAAATAGTCCCATAGTGGATAACATTTACTCCCTAATCCCATACAAATTTCTCATAAGACTAAAACATTTCTTGATGCATTAATGAACTATTTGGGAGCACCAATCTGAACTTGTTTAGGATTATGTATTCCCAATGATGAAATCAATCATATGTAATAGTCATAATAACTATCCATGGAAATAAATTGGTTTCATAATCATGACTCATATCATAATCAAAATATATTTTTTATAGAAAGAATTTGAGAAAAGATAATATGGAACCTATTATCCCATTAACAGAACAGATATCAAAATTTTATTAAATTTATTGAGAAATATACAAAAATAGAAACAAAAACTATAACCTCAAAGGTTATTGTCATTGATGAATGAAAATTCTATAATAATATTTAAAACACTCTTGAGGAAAATAACCATTCCCCTTTGAAAATGTATTTTTTAAGATAAAATAAATCCAATTATTGTGAAAATAATTTTCATAGCTAATTTAATTGTAAATTTTAAAAGAAATATTTAAATCACTGAGTTTTAATGATTTCAATAAATTCTATTCATGCTGTACAAGTAAAAAGAAAACATTTTTTTCACACACTGGTAAAAAGTAAAAAATTAGGTCATTTATAAAACAAAATGAAGATAAAATTTTATCCACTTTTAAAAAATAAAATCACGAGTAAAAATGAATTTAAATAATCATATAATATTAATAAAAACATTATTGATTACAATATAAAGGAAAAACTATATTGAATAGAAATGGTATTTTATATACGAGAGAAATAAAGTCGGTTTTACTTAAAAACATGATTTTTAAATTTTGAGTGTTTAAAGAGTTGAAAATGAAAGGAAGAAGTCTGATATAAAAAAATAACAAAAGTAAAATAAAGTTGATTTTTTATATAATTATTAAATAAATTACCTAAAATTAAATTCAACTATAAGAAATTAGGATAAAAATAAGATTTTGAAACAAACTCTTACCACATTGGTAACTTTTGAATTGTAATCCTCATTAAATGTTAACATCAAATGAAACATTGAATATCATAAACAAAAGGAAAATCATGATATAACATGCCAAAGGGGAACTATACAAACCAAAAAAAATTCAGGTTCATAAAATAATATATGTCCCAAATAAGATTATTTTAGGAAATAATACATTACCTCTAGTGTAACATCATTTGTACAGGTTTGGACATCCTATTCTTAAAAAATTTAGGATAATGGCTAAATCCTCTATGGTTGGGAAATATAAGAACAATTCTTAGGATTTAGTGTTTGAAGAAATGAAGGTATTCAGGTAGGTATTTACTAAACTGAAAGGTTTTTTATATGTGAGGAAAAGAGTAGAGGAGGTGCCCCTTTATATGGGAGGTGGGGTGGAATTATCAAAAATACCAAAAAATATTCAATGATAGGAACTTTCCCTCAAAACATGGGCTTAAAAATTGACAGATAGTAGAGTGGATAGAATGATTGTTTTCACCACTATTATAACATAAGTAAAAAATAAAAAAATAATCAAGTTATTCCTTTTACCTCTAAGGTCAGTCACTTTAACTATTTTTGTTTTCACCATTATAACTGGGGTTTTCTACATTATTGGACAATATCATCAATATAAAATGATAATTGTAACGTAAGTGGAAAATTGTTGATATTTGAAAAAATATCCTAATAAACTTTTGTAATATATGATTTTTATGAATGTTAAATCATATAATAAATATTAATTACTATAAAATACAATTCATTTCATTTTTTGAGCATTTCTTTTATATTATATTTGAAAAATATATTGAATTACTATAACTGAAATAAAATCATTTAAAATATCACTAATATGTTATATTAATCTAAAAAATTCATGTCACCTAGAAACATATTAAAATTATAATACTTTTAATATTTTAAAATCATTTATTTTATTTTACTTTTAATTAAACAATTATTTCATCATTATTGTGTAATCATTTATTGTAAATATTTTATTTCTAAAAATAATAATTAAATTACCCTGAAAAAAATGTTATTTATTCTTCAAATTAATATTCATAACTAAAAATCACTAATTTTTATCCCTATGATAACACATAAGATATTTTAAAAAGTAAGAGAGTATCATTTTTTCCATTTCTTTTACTAAATATTCTGAAAGGTCCTAATCATGAACATATGGAGAAAATGGAAAATTTGTAGAAAAGAGATGTTATTAGGTATAAATATGTCCATTCAATATAAAGTAGACTTTTTTGTTTTACCATTAAAACCCAAATCCCTTTAGTTCAACCCCTGGTAAACCTATTTAAAACTTAACACAGGTAACAAATTTTTATTGGTTTTATTATTCATTATAAAAAAATTAATTTAAACTTACATCATAATATTAATTTTTCTAATTAAATATATTTTATCCATTTTATCAAATTCCATTCATGGATGTGGAATTTTTAAATTTATTGATAAACCTGGAAAATGCGTCGAAAAGCATTACATATAAGGAATGCATTTTTCAAGCATAAGATGATGTTATATTAAATATATGACCGGTCACCATCATTAAATTTATTTTAATTAATATATATATATATATATAATCTTAAATTTTCCATTCAATTATTCATTAGTAATGATAATTTTTTTTAAAAGGAAATATATTATACATTTGAATAAATTTTTTAATAAAAGCTATATTTTTCACTATTCATTAAAAAAATAATAGTTTTCAATAAAATAAAAAATTGACCCATATGATAGTATTGATATTATGACTTCAAAATTATTTCATTTTTATAAAAAAATATTTATATGTATTCAAAAAAATAATTATAATATTGTTTCACAATGGATTTTTTAATGGAAAATAATTTATTAAGAATAGAATTCCATTACTTACAACAGAGTGATTATTCACTAAGAATTTATCAACAAATTTATATTTAGTAGTAAATTTATATATATAACATAAATTTTTTAATCATGTACATACCTTCCAATTTAATGGATGGGTTATAAATAGAATATGTAAACCATAATATTTCATGGTTTCTTAACTTTTGTGTTATGTTCCATATATACAATCGAACATAGTATTATTTTTAAAAACATGGGGTGTTATAATATTCAAATTTATTAGGGACATGTGAAATTCAATAAAATATTTTTTGAAATATTCGTCCTTGATTTTATAACCTCAAACAAACCTAATAGTGAAAAGTTTTCAATTTTAATTTAATAAATCATGAAGGGTAGCCATTGAGAAGTTGATGAATAATTTTTCGGCCCCTTCAATTATGGGATCTCAGGACTGTGAATAAAAAATTGGATTAATGTGTAATTCCATTGATTATATAGCAATATAATAATCTGAAAAATTATTTGATTACATTATTGGGAGAATTTATTATGTGGCTTAAACATTGACTAATAAATAAGTTAACTAAACAACCATAGAGAAATATTTTATAAATATAGAAAATATCATGTAATCACATGGTTTTTTGTATATTCTGATCATGTAATTCTAATTTATTTTCTGAATATGAATGATTCCAAAAAATAATTGATTTTTTGGATCCTTTATTTTGAAGTATTTTGATATAGAGATGCATGATGTGAAAGAATATGATACCATTGATGAAGACAACATGTAAAGGATAAATTACCCCACATAGAGAGACATAGAAATCATGAGATTGATAATCAGTTTATTGATGGATATCTATTTTATTTTTCCACACATCCTCATGCAGTGTTCATATAATTTTCATTCTATAGAGCCACATGTTAGCTTTAATATTAATTCATTGTTAATTATATATTATTCTCACAATGGAAAATTATAATTCCATTAAAAATTATGGATCAACATTCGAAAGGATTAAAAATTGAAAAAGGTAATATGAAAATTTTAAAATAATTTATACCATCATGAATCCTCTTATATTACACATTATTTAATGAGTACTTTACTTGTGAGATTCATATTATTCACGCATATATGATTGATTACTCTAATGGTATACATGAAACAATTAATATCACTATGAAATAGTTTTCTTAGATCTTTTACTTATCATGGTGAGGATGTACCCGATATGAAGTATCCAAAATTGATTTTGTTTGTAAATATTTAAGTACTCCACTATAAAATTTTTTGTCCACATGTGATTTCTGAAAAATAAACATTTGGGACCACTTTATATTAATATTTATTCCAGATGACATGGTTATATTGATTCATGTGAATTAATTTATAACAATTTAACAAGGTCATATTATATATATATATAATCATATATATAGTGGAAAAATCAGATGTTTGGACTATTTAATCTTGTAAAGATATGTGTAAATATTCTTATATTATTTTAGAGACCAACATGGATTTTACCTTCCACTTTAATTATTTAAAGAACAGTTAAAGAAAAAATATATTTTCACTACATAAAATTTAACTAAATAATATTATATTATAATTAATCTAATAATTAATCTTTCAAAAAATTAATCAAACATTATTCTATCACAATAAAAATCCAAATCTTCATTGTTTCTTGTGTGGCTACATGAACCCTTTAACACATTAGTTTTTATATGTAAGTACTAAAATTATTAGTAGTGCCTAAACATATTATTTTCCTCTAAATATCTAAAAACGTTTGTTTTTATCCAATCTATCACCATGTACACATATGATGATAATATTTTCCCATAATTATAACATTTTTTATAATTTTGAGATATGGGATAATTACTCTCATAATGCTTGATTCATGATATATTAATTAATATAAGTATATTAATGAATGTTATATTTTTTATATATCTTGTAAATATGTAATTATGAACATAAATTTCATTATTAATATTCTATAATGTCAACATATTGTAAAAGTAAACATTCCAATCTTTACTCATATAGTATCTTTTATATGATTAGTGGTGTACACAAAAATCCATTACTGATTGAAATGTAACAATGGAATAATATGACAATCAATGTATATATAGTTTCAGGTTGAACATATATTTAACCATCTGTATAAGAAATTTAGATCAATGTCCACTATAATTCCATTAAATTACTTGTATAACACATCTAATATATCTTAATTATAGTTGGTCTCTAGATAAAAGTTCATAACTTGTATTCCCATGTGTTAATTAATATATCTATATAATTAGAAACACAATATACTCTTATAATTACATAAATACCCATAACAATTCCTGATTTACATCAATTTGGGATGAACCTACATAACATTTATCTAGGGGTTTATTATTTATATATATAGAAAGTATAAGTCAAAAATTATAATTAGGACATGGCTTACATGAATTAAATAAAAAGGTAATATGAGTCAAATATCTGCAACCGTTTTTCACATGATTGGAAATACGACCAAAGTTTAAAATAATATATTAATTGACACAAATGCAGTCACCTGTATATCTTATGAAATTTTCCAAAACATTGTTAGCAATAAATAGAGGAGTATTATATTTGGTTTCTACATTTATAATACAGTAGAATGAAGTTACAATATCCTAATGAATAATAAATGAGTCTTTTTTCATTAAAATGAAATAATAAAAATTAATGTGTATATAACAGTAAATAAATTTTCTACTGGATAAAAAGTGATGTTTTTAAAACTAATTATTTTTAAAAGAGATAATTTGATGATGTGTAGGTGAAGATTTAATGATGAATTTGTTGTGTGAGGTTGTACATGAGAAATGAATTAGTCACATTAGAGTTACATTGACTGAGTGATATAGTAATCTTGGATTTCCAAATGGCATGTAATACATGAAGCAGTGGATAAAAAATTCATATGGGTCATTTATAAGATTTAGTTATGTGGGATAATTGAGGTTTAAAATTAAAATACTATTATAAATGGATATGGGATATTAAAATAAAAATTATGAACAAATTTGATATTTTGACATCAAAAAAATTATTAGATATTTCTCCATTATTTGAGTAATAAATATTTTTCCCTTTGTTTATTTTTAACATTAATATCTTAAACACACATATATTATTAATGATTATATTTAAAGCCTTAAAACAAACATTATTACTGCATATAAGTGTTCCAGAATTAATTTATTCTTTTCCTTGGGAAACAAATATATTAATTATATAAAAAAATACAATTACATAATTATAACTTCATTAAAGAAAATAAAAAATAGTATTTTATATGAGATAAATTATAGGAATAGTTGTGTAAAATTTAATTTATAGAATGTTTAATGTCTTTATATAATGAATTATAAATATAGATTATTTAGTGGGTATGTAATCATTGAATGCATGAAATATATGAGAATTATGATTTTATTTTACAGTGAAAAAATAAATACAAACACACACACATATATATATACGTATATATATATATAAATATATATATATTTAAAAATTAATGATATTATTAATCATGAGATCCCAAAATCAATAAGCCCCAAAATGTGGTAGTCATTATATTGTTATCATAAAATAGATTTATATTAAATTTATTTTTTTAAATAAAAAATTGGTCGAAATTAATGATATATTATATATTGGAAATATCATGTAATACATGTAAAAATTAATAATTATCAATCTTATAACAATTAAATAACAATAAAAATTAAAATACAATCAATACAGAAAAAATAAACAGTTTTTAATCAATTTAAATGTTTTTTCTATATATTTTAAATCTCTTAAATAAAATTTAAGTTTTTAATGTTTAGAATTTCAATTTGATAAATCATATATCATTTTTGAAATCACCATATCAAAATTATCCTTATGTGTATTTTTGATACTATTCTAAAAAATAGAATTGTATGTAATTTTTTTAATAAAATATTTTTCATATACCCAATGTTTTTTGACATCATTTTGATGAAAATATTAATCAATAATTTATAATTTTTTTTAAATAATTATATTATATTTAATTATTTAAAAAAATTATTAATAATAGTCATAATTTTAAAACCTAAAAATATGTTTTCAAAGACTATTCTATATTTTATTCGAGAAAAAATATTTATTTAGATCTATTTACTTAAATAAATATTTAAAATATTTTATCTAGTTTTTTGGTGTGTTTAAAAGTGAATAAATTCGTCATTGTTAATAAAAAAACATTAATTTTAAAATTAATTTATGGCTTTCATATGCTAGAGATTAAATAATAAATTAATAAATACATTTCCAAATATACCCCTCCCCTTTTCTAAATAAACACACTTTTTACAACCATTTTTCCTCACATTAATGAAAATTTCATTGTCAAATATCTATCCAATAACCTCTATAATCAATCCTATCGATTATCTTGACATTTATATGTAATTAAAAGACCCCAACTAATGGATTAAGGATCACTCCAAATGATGTGTCTAAAAGGGCGAGGTGAGGTTTATAATGACTCCACATTATCTTATTTGTGATTATTATTTTTTAAATTATTTTAAAACAAATATTAATTTTATTCCATGATAATATTAACATAATAATTAAATATATTTCATTAATTATTGATTGTATATTACTCAATCCCTCTCATACAACCACTTTCATAAGTCATCCATTTATCAAAGTAATGCATTAAAGACCCATGTATTTTCTTTTTTATTCTCTAATTACCCCTTAATAAGGTAATTTGGCCCTATAATTATAGTGGTATAATTTTACATTAATTTACATATAAAAATTATATATTTATTAGTTTTTCCAATTGTGTAATATTTTTTAAATAAATCATTCAATCTTGGTTGGTTTACACTTCCTTAGTGTGAAATATATCTTCACTTATTCCAATTGTGAATAATGTATATTTTTTTAGGAATATATATAATATTACCATAGAAATTAACTTATTTTTTATTATTTTTTAATTATAATAAATACGTTAATTAATACTATTATGTTAATTCATCATAATAATTTTAAGACTCTAAAACATGGTTACCAAGGATGATTGTCTGAATGGATACTATTTACTAATCAAATAAACTCCCAAACTTCTATAACGACATGGTTAAAATAATATGAAACTTTTATAGGTCAAAAAATATTTGATAATGACTATTTTCCATTATCATTACATCAAATCCATTTTAGAATTAGGAATTGAACAACCACAAATAAATTGGCGCAAGAAATTTTTGTCTAATAAATGAATATCACAGGATTATAAATGAATTAAATAGAATAATAAAAATAATAAATAAAATGTAAAAGTTTATCAGGAAAATAAATAAATAATATAAATTTATTATTCAATAGTTTAGAGGATAAACGGAGAGAGTCAGGAATCTTTTTAAGGGTGTTTTATAGTAACATACATATATAATATTTTATCCACATAAGACATCCTTTTAACTAGGGTGAGAGGGAATACATAGATGAACATGAGGACTGTAATCTGATGGAATAGAAGAAAAATTATTATACACATTTGACATGATATAATTAAAACAATAACTTCTCAACACCTTCTTAAATTCTAGTGTATATCACACAACTTGACGACTGGGTCGACTGGTCTATAAACCATGCAGAGTTTTGAAGGGAACAATTCATTGGTCATATTAACCATTTCATAACACAATATGGTATCTATTTAGGTCCCCAAAGGGACAACTGCCTCTCCTCTCCATAATCCATAGGTAGTAGTAGTATAGTAAAAGTAACCTAAATTGAAGGCGTAGAGTCCTAGTGGCCCGAATCTCCAATATATGGCCGTGAATCTGAATTGAGTTGAATAGTAACACAACTAAAGTACCCCCGATACAGTACCTACTAGAAGTCCAAAAATTTTAAAGTAATTCAGTCCTACAATAATATATTAATAAATCACACCAATTGAGGTGTTCACCTAAGTTTTATTCTGGATTATGGGGATTCTTATTCACATTGGTGGTACCCCAACTTCATGGGTTCTCTTTCATGTTATAATTTTTCATATAATGTTTCTTTGATGAATATATAATCTTATAAGAATGGTCTAGAAAATATTTAATGAATAATTTACTTTTTAAATTTAAATTTTATGTATTAATTTTCACTTTACTACTCTCGTTGATTTTTACCTTGTATTATTTATAAAGGAAGATTCCATATATTTTTTCATTTATTATGGTTATGTTCTCTATAACTCCATCTTTCTCTATCTTAAATTTATATTCTTTTCCATTTCTATATTATTTATCTTGTTGATCTAAGTATATAATTCTTAATATTTTTTTAGTTTCTTTATATTGAATTAACAATATACCATTTTCTCTATATGATGGTATGTTCTAATATTTTATAAATTATTTTAATGGTTCTTACATTTAATGTTATACCATTAATTTTAATAAGTAAATATTAAAAATTTATATTTCATTTTTTCAATAAAGATTATTTTATGTTACACAGACATGTTGATTTAAGAGATTCCTTGTGAAACATTATTTATTTATTTTGTTAATCCATATTCATAAGAAAAATGAATTCAACTTATTTTGTAACATACAGATCCTTGAATTGCTCTCTAATGCACTTATGGGTTACATGAGTCAAATATATTTTTTACTAGGTTGATTAAATTGTTTTTGATGATAATTTCTAGTGTTATATATTTAAATTATAAGGAATTGAAAAAGACTAAAAACTGGATAAGGGATTTGGAGTATGCAAGTACCTTTATATAATGAGTCTTTAAAAAAGTCAATGACTATATTTATGATATCCAAACATTATACATTGAATCATTATAAGATTATTTAATTTTATCCATGTGATTATATAGACCCATTATATTTTTCCATGAGATATGTTATATTATTGTTATTATTAATATGTAATCATTTGGTTATTTATTCATATATATGATATTATGATAAATGTTAACCCTTATTGTGTTACTAATATCACCACATTATATTATTTCTAAATTTTCACAAGAAACCATAAAGAACATGACATGAGATCTTAGTACATAAGTCAAAGGAATAATAAATCTTTACAATGTTTTTAGGTTTTATAATGTAATATAATGTTAATGTAAATATATTTTCTTTCAATACTTGTAAAATTTTATACATTCTGTATTGTGATCTATGTATACATTTTATAATATAATAAATTATTACTAGATTAGGGTTATTTTATTTTAGGTTACTACTGTTTATATTGAATAAATATTAGTAGAAACATTATAAACTAAATTTAGATGAACATAGTTAGATATAAAACCATTAAAATAAACTCTTAGTAAATTATAGAAATTTTATATAATGTAATGAATATTTTTTAATTTTTATTAAATTAATATAAATTATATATAATGATTCATAATTCAAAGTTATATTCATGAACAATTTTTTATATGTCATTATTTAAAAAAAGTTCCTAAGAGATGCATTGAAATATATATCAATAATCGTAATCAGTGTAGTTATTTTTATACTAATAATATGAATGGAGTTAGTTTTAGATTTGATAAAATTAATAGTATATTAGGGCATTGAACTCAAGTTATTATGAATAATGTTTCCCTTATATAAATACTTATTAGCCCTGAATATGGAATAACTATATTAGATCATTTATTGGCGAATAAAAAATCAATCATTTAATTGAACTACAAATAAATTTGTGGAAAATTTTATTATTATTGTATATAAGTTATTATTCTCAATGAGATGTATTGAAATATAGAAGGTCATAACACTAGAGACTCAAATATGGAAGGTAAATATTGTATCATAAACTGTTACAAAAATGCAACGTTTAAGAAACCTTTATTGAAAAATTTATTTAAAAGTTAAATTTTATAATTTTAAATTCATTAAACTAATTTAATTATATAATTTATCACAAAACACTTATTTAGTAAGAATTTATTATTTTTTTCTACAAATTCTGGTTTTTAGTTGAAAATTATAGTTTTAAGAAAATTTGTAATATAATGGATTTTACAATTTTTTAAGAATGATCTAAAAAATTATAAAACAAATTATCCAATAAAATATGAATTTAAGGAAAAAAATTATATATTTAAGAATATTATTTTCCATATTAATTATTTGTAGTTTTTTTGAACAAATTAAAATGTTTCCTTAAAAACATATTTTAATTTTTTTCATTGAATCAATGATTTTTAAAGAAGACTTTTTTTATTAACTATAATGCCTTATATACATTAATTATTTCTTAATAAATAAATTTATATAAATAAAATTATAATCAGAAATAATTTTACAAAATATATTTTATATATTTAACACTTAAAGTGATATTTTTCTAAAACTTGTTTTTACGTGATTATGATTTTTTATTTTAAAATTAAATTTTCAAACCTTTTGAGAATTTAATTAGTAAAATTATATTTAAATTTAATATTATTCTTTTAAAATTAGTTAAAAATTTCAATCCTAATATTTTTCAGCGAAATTAATTACAATGGTTATAAATTAATCCCCAAGGTAAATGTTAAAGTGGTAAATTGAGTTAAACCTAGTATAAAGTCCTATATAAGTCAGAAAAAGTTCTCATAACTGATAGGTTGAGATTTGGATCAACCAATTCATGTGTTTACTACACTGTTTTCAATTTTGTAGAAATTGAAAATTTATTAGTTTCATAGAATTATTGAAAAATGTACGTTTGTTCCCAAAACCACCCTTCACATCCCTTATGAAAGGAGATCCTCTTAAACACTTCAATTCACACCATTCATTAGTATATATGCATAAAAATATTTATTTTTTCTCTAATTATATCCCCTTCCAAATTACATAATACCCTGATTACTCAATGTTTGCATAATCCGTTAAATTTCATGGAGGGTTTCAAAGAAAATCAAGTCTTCAAAATGAGTATTATTAACTATGTAGTTTTATTATTGATTAAATTACATAAAATTTGTTATATATAAGATAATATATTGATATTTGATTCACTAATATTCATTAATTTCACTATATTAAGGGTTTTATAATTATTTGTTCATATAACCCATTCATCAAAGGAAAGATTGATTTTTCATGATTTTTGTGGACTACCGTCTCAACGACGTAACATGTTTTTTTTTCCCACCACCTTTGAAGGTGGGATATAAGGATGGTTCTAAAAAAAATGAAATTTACGGTATCTTTAAGGTATTTTTAATATAAATTTATTAATATTTAAATGATTTTACTAATTAACAACCATTATTAGTTTAATACTTTAAAATAAGTGTATGAAGAGGAAAATCATTTATTAAAATTGCACAACTCAATAATAAAAATTAGTTATTAGTAAAATTAATTATAATTATAATATATGACACTATTTAACAATATATAAGATCCTTATACACATATTATGTTGATATTATAACTAATCAATTCCATAATCCTCCACTAATCGCGATGGGTTCATGTTTTGGTCAGTTCAACCACATACTTATACAATACTACATGATTTTGTCCTTGATGACTATGAAAAATTATTTAATTGTATAAAATTATATAATTATTTAAATAATTATTTTTAATTATAGATTTATTAAATTAACATCTAATTCATCAATTAAAGAAACACCCCCATTCTTCAAAAAGCACAGAAAATGATTATTGTCAGCTATATCATCCTAAAAAAGGTATAAAAAAGTCACGAAAGGAATCTTGAAAAATTAAATTATTAAAAAAATAAGTAGTGGGATTTTTTATAACCTATTAATAATGAAATTTATAATAAAAATTAATATATATATTCTACTATTATGAAACAAGTATAAATGATCAATAATATAAACATTGATATAGAAAATTAGAATAATTCTAGTAGAGAATGACCATTTATGAATATTAAAAATGTAAATGGATATTATTAAGGTTAATAATTAAGTTATTATGAAAGATATGTTTATGATAATTGAGTTTAAAATACATTTTTGGAATTGAGTATAAGAGGTAAGTGTTTTCCATCTCAAATTCTTCTATTTGATTCACATTTTGTATAATTCACTGATTTTACATTATGTGATGTATATAATTCATATTTTATACTTTATACCATAAAATTAATTAAATAATTATTTTAGAAGATCATGATAATGAACTCTATTTAAAGAAGTTATTATTTAATTATTACCCAATCCATAAGTGGTTGTTTCAATCTCAATTCTCATTTTTGGGACTCAGGTAGTAATCACAATATATTTTCAATTTGTGGTGAATAAATTTCCTTAAAAGATATTTTTACATGTTAACCATGAAATTTATTATATATTAATGTCCATATTTTTATTATTACTTTATATTATTTTTTATTCAATAGTTACTTTTCTATGGAGAAAAAGCAGTCTTATGTTTTGGTAAAGTAAACGTGTGTATAATTTCAATGAAATAAATATATTTCTGTATAATGGAAGGTGGGTGAGATTGTAATACAAATTCACCTAGGGTAAATTAAATTAGAAAATATTATTTGGGAATAAAATCAATCCTCACATTGATACATGATGAGTATGCCTAAGACTGTACACCTAGAGATTCACTCTTAGGGAGTATACTTTAGAATATTCACATGCTCTTAATGAACCATGGTGATGGATTTTTTTCACACCAATACCTTATCATCATACCAATTCAATCTATTGAATCAAATTATATATTTTCAGGAGAACCTAGAACATTTAATAACCCCATCCACTATATTTCATTGATAAGTACCTCATGTTACTTTTATGATAACCAATGGATTCCAGGTTTATTAAGGGATATTTGCCTAGATATTCAATTTATTATATTTAATGGGGAATTAATTTATGTTCATGTTTCACATTGTAAAAATATCCATGTTTTTTCTATAAGTGGTTTGTCATTAAATCATTTGAAATTTATTGATGACACTTATGGAGATTGCATGGGACTTAACTATGTGACGGATGGGGTCCAAAATAATATATTCCCAAAATGCACTAAGGTGTATCATGAGATGAAAATTATTATTTTTATATATATTCTCATAAAAATATAATTTCTTGATCGTGGTGTTTACCTCATGTAAAGTGTCTTCGAATAGGGCCTTTAAAACTATTTTTTGATATCTGTCATAATAAATTTCATCATTATGATATCAATGATTGTTTTCATCCATTTTTAATTTATTGAGATTGATATAGAAGGAAATTAATTTTAGTTGATTACAGATTGATTTTGTTCATTTATTCTTTCGACATAAAATACTATACTATTAATTTATGTAATATTATGTTTTATGTTACACTTACTAAGAATATAAAATCACAATTGTTTGTTTTCATTTCCCTAGGAAACCTAGTGGAGGTATATGTATAAATTTTAAGGAAATTATTGAAAGAATGATAATGTTATCAAAATGTTTACATGTTTTATCTCGTGTTTTCAAGTGTAATATATGTATGTATATAGTCTTCTAAGGCTACTTAATTTTTTGATCATTTGGTGTCTCTTTTACTTTATAAGAATTATGTAATATAACTACCACCTCTGGGTCTCTAGAGTCCATGTTGTTACTATTGGTATCAACTGATGTTTATTATAGACCCTGAGGATTATATTAGATAAACCAAGTAATATAGAATAAGTACTATAAATATTACTTGGTATATATATGATTTAATCTATAAAACATAGTAAGAATTTTATTTTACAAAATCATGAGCTAATAATATGTATTATATTATAGAGTGATGGTGACTGAATGGAGGGATAATAATTATATCAACAGTCGTAGTTATTCATGGATATCCCACGGGAAGAAATTAATGCTGTTTTATTTGAGGATAATTAGTTTTTTTACCAAATTTGGGTTGTTGAAAAATGTTATAACAAAATTTATTTCCAATTTATAGAATACATATGATCCATAATATGTCATAGATTTGACAAAACATTTTATATGACAAAGGACTCCAATATTCAGTGGAACTAATAACCCATTGTTAGCAAAACAATTTTTTAGATCCCAAGAAAATATCATTTCCTCTTTGAGATACATTGAAAAGGAAAACATCGTCATGTTGGTCTTTCATCTGATGGGAGATATGGACCAATGTTGGTCACAAATTTAAAACACTAATGAATAAGATGATCTAAAGTCATTGAAATGGGGAAATGTTAAGGAGGATTTATATGAGAAATTAATTCTGCATGAGAAAATAGAATACATGGAATGTGAGTTTTCAACCATAGAAAATATAAAGAGTAATTTTTTTATGTATAATGCTTACATTACATGGACTACTAGGGACACTAGAGAATATGTACATATGCTAGGAAAAAAGAAAGATCATTTAATTAATGGTATAAATCTATTAATTCAAAGAGAATTTATCTAATTTCATTTATTTATATGAGGATATTTTCTCAAGTTTATTGAGAAAGGAATGGAGATTCTAGGATTTATATATTCAATTGAAATTAGGAGAAGAAGATTCTGGCTGGACTTCATGGGAAGAAAATTTCATCCAAGGGTAATAAAAGAAGAATGAGATTTTACACAATTGATAGTTCTGTAAAGAAACACCCTAGTGATTATAGGAACTAAAAATGAGTTTTTTTTAATGTGTGGAGAAAGGGCCATCGAGATCACCAATAAAAGCATAATGTATATGATGTTATAATTTAACTTTAGTGGGATAGACCTTATATAAACCAATTCCCAGAATATCACTGAAATTATCATCAAAAAGGAAAATCATGTAAGGATAAGATTATGTATTTACTATATCTAAAGTTAATGTTTCTAATGATGTAGTCATATACACTTTGATTTTGTTATCAAATTTCTCTAATATTAAATTTTATTCCCTATATTTTAACTCTTTTTTATCCTACATGTTTTCTAATAACATTAGATATTTATATACAACCCCAGTAAGGGATTATTAAATAAAGACACTAAGAGGGTGACTTATGGAAACAAATATACGTCCGGTAGTTACAATTATGATTCCTAGGAAAAAATAATCTAAAAACATGATTATTATACCTATGACATGTTTTGTCATGATCCTTGGTATTGAGAAGATTTAAAAGTACAATGAATAAATTTATTACTAAGAGATGTAAATTATAGTATAAAAAGGTGAAGTGGAATATCTTATGTTTATAGGGGACTCTTCTTCATCTAAATAATTTCCAAATCTATCCCATATAGATCACTGTAATAAGAATCTCAGAAATATTGATGATCAATTTTTATCTCTAGATGAGGAAGGTTTCAAAATAATATTGTATATTCCCATCATGAAAAAGTTCAATAATGATTTCATAATATATTTTCATAGTAACCGACTAATGCCTAAATTTGAGTTGACTATTGAATTCATTTCATATGGAAGAACGATATCTAAAACTCTTAATAGAATGTCCCTAGTAGATTTGCTGTTGTTAAAAAAAGCTATCTAAGTTGAGTGATGAGGGATTTATATTTCCTTTAATTTCACTATAGGTATCATGTATTTTATTCATAATAATGAATTAGGGGACCATGATATTGTGCATCAATTATAGACAACTAGTTAACCATATTAATATGTAAAGTGGTTAAATTAACTTGGTTAATTAGATGTAATGAAATTCTTGATGAGTTGAATAGGTTAATTTTTTATTCATAAGATTTCTATCAGTTATCCAACAAGTTGACCATGTTAATATGTAAAGTTGTCAAATTTACCTTTTTAATGGAATGTAATGTAATTATTGATGAGTTGAATAGAAGACTGATTAATTTACATCTTTTGAATCCTCCATCCTGAAAGGAAGTAATTTTTATTTATAGTAAAAAATCAAATAAATAACATGGTTATTTTCTTATTCTAGGTGATAGTGTGACTCTATATGCATTATGGAAATGAAAATACATGAATAGAACTGCCCAACACAAAAACATGAGCTAATCGATACTATCATCACATTGAAAATGTGATTACAATAACTCTATAAATAATGATGTGTGATATATATGGACCAAAAGAGTTTAATATATATATATTCTCTCATAAGGAACTAAACATGAGGCAATGATGGTGTTATAAACTACTCAATGACATTAAATTCTCAATACACTACCATCCTAGGAAGGCAAAAAAGGTTGATACTGCATTGATAAGAATGTACCGTGGTGTTCATACTATGATGAGGATTAATAAGGGTCTCATATATAAGTATATAGTAAATATGGATATCATTATTTATAGGAAAGGGGGTTCATCATTCATTTTCTATTAAATTTCTAAACCATCCTTGATAAAAAAATAGAGAAGTCCATGATGGATGATGAGAGCTAACCATGAATTACTAATGTAGTGAATGATGGAAAATTAATAGAATTAATTTATTGAGATGGATTTTAATATGACGGGAATGGGTTTTATGTCCCATACATACAATTTTTGAGAAAGAAACCACTATGTGAAGTGATTATCTAAATTTTCCCTATAAAACCTAGATTCATAAAGATTTATAAATATTAAGGAGAACATTTTCAGTGGGATGGTATGAAGTGTGAAATTTCAGATTATGTGTGTAGATTCTTATTATACCAGTAGGTAAAGGCTAAATGACAACATATATGTTATTCAGGAACATATTTTGATACCTATATAGAAATACTATAATATTAAAATATAATTTTCACTAGAATATGAAATAATCCAAGAATGAATTATTATTTATGGGTCATAATTGACCATCTTACAATGTCTAATCAATTATTAGAAATTAGAGAAAATCTAACAATTGACCACCATTATTCGATATATATCAATGAAATCACAAGGATCCAAGGGGAACCTCTATTTATTATATCTGATTGTGACCCTCGATTCACAATAAAAATCTTGGGAACTTGTCAAAGCGATATCTACATTGAGATAAATTTATGCACTGCATGTAATTTCTAGAATTAGGGGACATCTGAATGAACTATCAAAAAATTGGAAGAAATTGATATATCATTTTCAATTGACTTCTATGGTATGTGTTAGCGATTGAAATATTTTTTGGAATTTTCAAACAATAATAACTTCTATTTGAGAATCCATATGGAACCATATGAAGAATTATATGGGAATATGAGTCATACAACAACCTATTGAGAATGGGTTGGAGAACTAATATTATTTGGACTTGGTGATAATCCATGGAAAGATGTGTAATTGCATGACGGGGATCAGGTAATCTTAATGGTTTCACTATGAAAAGGGGTTTTAATATTTTCTAGAATGGGAATGTTAAGTCTGAGTTACATTGTTACTTTTGGAATATTAGATGGATTTTGGGCCATATCTTTCTGATTCGATACGCTGAACAACCTTTCCAAAGTACATGATTACTTCCATTCATCATTAATGCTAAAATACATATCAACTAAATTTCTTGTACTCACATATGATCGAATAGAGTTACAACATTACTTGTAACATGTATCATTTACCTTAATTTACTTACATGGTTGGATATAAAGATTTTATTAATAGATAAATATTATTTTTATGATATCATTAAGGTTTTTTTGTGACAAATTGAAGAAATTACCAATGATATTACCTAGAAAAAATAGGCAGTTAGTTTAATCCTTTAAAATACTTATACTAAGACAACTATAATTTATTAAAATCACATAATATTTTCCGAATCATTACTTATTATTTTTATTCATCATAATTTATATATTTAAAGGTATTAATATTTAAATAATAACAGTATTATAATTATATGATTATATTGAAACTAAACCGTCTCATAATCATCTACGAATCATAGTTGGGTCATGATTGTATCAATTTAGAAACCTCCTTGAACAATAAAATAATATTATGTCACAGATAGACATGAGAACATATTTAATGATATAATATGAGATAAATGTGTTTTTATTCCCTCAAAAATAACATATAAAAGTTCATAAAGGAATAAATACCTATATATGGGTATTATTTATCCCGAAAAGGAAAAGGAACAAGAAGGTGGTCGAGAAGTGAATATCGTGTGAGCCTTCAAAAGACTCATGATTTCATGACCATTATAGGGTGAGGAGAAGACCCCAAATGTAGCAAATAACTTACAATGGATTCTATAAAACCCCATTCAATAAGACCACATGGTCTTATAATGTAGCTTTGAACAACTAGTGGTTGCATGATGATAGCCAGATAAGCTCCCCTAGTCCAAAAATTTTTTCATTGGAGAATGATTGCAAAACCAAATCATGTTGCAGTATCCCATATATGTGTCACCCTCATCATGTGAAGAGCCTAAGGCATGTATAGGTGACAGATAACTCTGCCATTCCCCTTATGAAAAAATAGATGGATTTTTCACAAACTTCTTGCACATATCCATGAGACCTCTATTGGTCATGTGATGCATCTTTAAGAGGTAGAGTAATTATCATTGAAATTACTAATGTAATTTCACATGAACATAGTTATTTAGAATATAAAAAATTGAATTAAACTATGGTGGAGGAGGAAGCCATTTTTGGCCATAAAACACTTGTGATGCAGTAAGTAAGACCACAACACGACTTCGCGAGACTCCTAGAAAAGATTCCCTAATCATGTGAAGGCCAACAAAAAAGCCATCCTTCTCTCATGAAATGTCCCAGTAAAGGAATCAAGCATATCAAAAATTCCTTTCAATATACACATTGATCTCACTAAGACCCTTTTACAAGCCAATAAGACAATACTGAAGTCCATCATCATGACCGAATAATTCAAAACATCCTCATTAATTAAAAAATATAATAAAATAGGGATTGAAGGGGGGGACTCGAAATAACAAAAAATTAAGAAATTATCTCAGAATGATCCACTACATAGACTCATGATGGTGTATAGTTCTAGAGTCCCTTTCTAGCTCTAACATGGATTCACCCATGATACTCCATGAAAACTGGTGAACAACCAGGTTGTCAAGGCCTATAATTTCCGCACCCTAGCATGAGAAATTCACCTCTACCACATATTGAGGAAGCTCTAGTGGAATGTTGGATTTCTTTCTTCTAGGTCCATTAGAAAACCCATTCACTTGAGATGAATTATCATATATAGTAATATCATGAACATAAAGACTTTCATCAAGTAATATACTGGTGAATAGCCAAAGAAATCATACTCCATGCGTAATGAACATTGATTGATCATTTATAGATCATGAAAAGGAGTTAGACAAAGAAATTAAAAAACATAATAAATAACTATGAGACCATGTGAGACAGAAACTAAAATTAAACATAATAAGTATAATGAATTCACAATCAATGGTTTTGAACAAATACTAAAGGTGAAATTATTAAACCAAAAAAATGTTCTCCAAACCTCATGTGATTCATGTGAACCATCCAACACACAAGACAACATTGGTAAATGTCGACTAAATCTCATGAAAGTCCTTTAGTATTCCACATAGGTCTAGATAAGTATTCCAAAAATGGAATAGAAAGTCAAAAAGACCCCCCCATAGGGATTCTAATGGCAAATCCCTCTTGGATTGTCTTCCAAGCCTCACGACGTCTATCAAATAAATCACCTGACGCATATAAAAGTACAAACTCATCTTATTTGGGTAACACATATTAATTTCGGCATGTTTACTAATCTCTCATGATACCCTCTTGGTATGTCAGACAAGAATCACGATGCCCTACAGACATGTTGGCTAGGAATTTTGTTCCACTCCAAGAATGTTAGCCAAGACATGCGACACCCTGTGAGACATGTTATACTGACTCTCATGAAACCATCCAAGAGTGTTAGCCAACTCTTGTAATGATACCTATTCATGTTAGATGGATCATGTTACTCCATTTAGACATGTTATATAGGTTATGTTATGGAATATAGAACAAAAAATCTGGATCATGTGTTGTCCTATAGAAATGTCAATTAGGTAATGTGACACCCTCTAGACAAGAATTATGGGACACAAGGGACACTCGGGAAATGATAATATTATCCTACCTTGGTGTGTAATCCCTAATCAATAGAAAAACATAAATGTGTAATCCTTAATCAAATGATATATGAGAACCCTGATTCCTTCCTTAATAGGGATATATATGACTCCTTTCAAAGACATGAGTTCTAAATCAAATCTATAAAGATTGATGACATTGATCATTTTTCATCCCTTATTCCTCACACTGATCATAGATGATGTGTGATTAGTGAGTTTCAATAGTCATGTCATTCACATCATGGGTCTCCATCATCCAAGGTAACATTATTATGTAGGATGTAATGAGTGGAATAACACATTCACCTCAACATAAGGGAATCAACCTTGGGGATAGTCCCAAGTGAGATATTGAACTATGAGAACTTTTATTCATAGAATAATAAGGATACATATGATTCCTTCCAAAGGCTCGAGCTCAAATAAACATCCATTTTGAGGTAATCCTAATGTTAATTCCATTTCAACAATTGGGATCCAATCATTTTCATGGGATGATCAATCTACCTCATCCATCAGCAAAAAGAGAAATTAATTGTACTATAATAATTCAGATTCTTACATTAACTAAGATATGTAGGACATCTCCCCGAGGCCCAAGATCAATTATAAATACTCTTAAGATAGTCCTAGTATAGAAGTCCAACATCTCAAGAAATGAAAAATGATAATTTGCAGTCCATTTTTATCACCCAAAGAATTTCTCACTTGGTATTAGGGAGCTACAATAATCATGTCCTCTTCACCATGATTATTCAAAATGACAATGTAAACTTACTTGTATATGCACTGAACAACCAACATATGAAAACTCTAGTTCTCTCCATAATAAGGATACATAAGAAATCCCTCCTGAATATAATCGTGAACACTTCATATTTTAGAGAACCTATAAAAATTCCCTCTCATGATGTTAAACTGAACATCTCCAATGAAATACATGGGTTTTGATTTCTGTAATGAATAAGATACATAGGATTCCTAATAATGGCTCAATCGCCTCCTTGTAATATTAACTGCCTCCTCACATGGTAGTGAATTCCAAAGCAATTGGTTATAAACCATTATCATATAAGAAACTGCATATTATTGGAAAATGTTATATATTACCTTAGTAACATACATATGGATTCACTAAAGAGAACATAGTATTTTTGAAATGATAGATATTTAACCCACAATATTTTTTTTGGGTACTAGTCTCATGTTGGGATTCAAAAGAGATTCAAAAACATATATTAAATTTATAAGGGAGTCCCAGAGTAGGAAAAATTTTAACCAAAAGGGTGTGATGAAACCAACCTCCCATTCACTCAACGAATGTGATTCCCTAGGATTTTGGCCTTAAAAACCCCAATGAACCCTGAACTTTGGGATGTTATTCTATACCAATATATAGATGAGGGAACCACTTGTAGTGTCCGGTAAGAGTGAAAATGGTAACTTCATGTTCATGTTTGTGGAAAACAAAAACATCCCCCATAATAAAAAATCAGGTCAAACCAAACCCACTGCAATTAGGTTTTCAGATCATGCCTTGAATCCCAATGATACAAAAATTAAGAACTTGAAGTGAATATCAGTAACAAAATAATGACAAGATAATAATCAGTGAAGCCATTTTTTTCACCCCATATGCAAACAAAACAAACAGGGCTGACTTGAATCTCCCAAATACTTTATTGAGAAAGTTGAATTTAAATTTTCTTTTAATACCCTATAAAAACAATGTAGTAATAGTATAATAATCTTATAGATGATCCTATGTAACTATGGTTCTCATGAAATAAGTCTATAATCACTTTGATAAGTCCATGCGAGTAAAATGAAAAAATTAGGAATAAAAGAACAATTGCATTAACAATGCATACATGATTGAGTATATTATGAATAAAATATTTCACTAATATGTATCATTTTAATTCTTCATCTGAATGACTACTGATACAGTTCTTAAAATCCCAATTTGAGATGATGTCTTCATCATCTAGTGTTCACTCTGGTAAATCATTTAAGTATTAGCCCCCAAAAGTCACAAAGAAATATCACCTTCTAAAAAACTCCAACATCAGGTGGAAAACATGATGGTCTAGGAATAACAATGACGTGGTACAATACTAACCATAGAAGCTACCCCTGAGGGTATCCAAGCGTAGAAAATAGTGAGTCCACATCTCCTAATAAAATCTATTGTTAATTAATTAGCCATTGTCCTAACAAATAACCACTTTAGGAGATTATCCCTGAAGAAAAAAACTTCCACCTTCAATCTTTGATGATGGTGGATCATGAATAAAAATACGACTCCCTTTCAGTTTATTTGACACAGAGGAGGGAACCTATCAACCATCATTACCATCACCATCCCACTAGTACCCACCAATATCCTACTGAATGTACCACCTGACACATTTCCACCTATGATGCCCATGTATGGGATACAAAGAAGGATCATAGAAGGAGGAAGTAGTTGGATACCCATGAGATGGATCATATCCCCACTCATATTGAAAATTCCTATGGGAATATTCTATAAGGAACCAGTGAGAATGCTCACATTCCTACTCACTCGAAACAAATCTATGGGAATATCCTTACTACAGACATGGGGGGGGGGCTCATATATCTACCCCTTAAATGAATCACATAAAAATATTTTGATGGAACAAATAGGAAAATAGTGGGTGAATATCCCCATTTCAATTAAAGATATATTCTAGTTTAGAATGGAGATATAAAATGTTTAGGCTTATATACCTACACAAAAATTACATAAATGGAAATATATTTTGGAAAAAAACTGAATAACTCCACCAAAATATTATGGATGTATTGAAGAAAAAGGGATAGATGCATACTCTTATCCCTATATCTAGGAAAACTCAACATTCTCATCCTTGATAACAGGTGGTCATAACATAAAAATTTTACATTCATTCTCCCATCAAGGAAAATTATTGACATATTCTAAAAAATTATTTAGCATCAGACCAATATCATAATCCCTTTCCAAATAGATAAAAACATGGTGAGAGCATCACATTCCTTGGGATAGGGGAACATGCTTGTTGAAAAAGTGAGGAGGCATATAACAGAGGCCCATGATCGGGATCATGTCCCCATTTTGGATGGGGAGAACCATATAAGAAGAGTATAAGCCTCAAGAAATTCTCATATTACTATCAAAGAATTCCAACAACATACTCCAAAGGCCCAATATTGGTCATATATCCCTTTCATACCCAAGGATGGCCATTTGAGAATGACACGAGCCTCATGAAAGACTCATATTACTATCAGCGAATCTGCATGACATTTTGTAAAATATCATGGAAGTCAGGTAAATATTACTACTTCCACCGACAAAGTAAGGAACATTAATCATTCTAAGTAAATATAGGAGGAAGCTTATATCCATTATCCCATTATGGAGGTCCGTCGACATATTATAGAGGGGAATGAATATTTGGACTAGGATCATATAACCATTATTAATGGGGATAATTTGGTGAGAGAATCACATGCCTTAGTGAAGGCTCATACTCATGCTAAGAAACAATAGTGACATATCACAAAGTTTCATGATCTAGATCATAATATCTTTTTGATTAAGGATCACAAAATTTGAATGACACATGACTTAAGACTAGCACATATTCTTGTCTCTAATGAGATATATCATCAAAATATTACAACATCTTTTTAGTAGTGGTCTCATAATCCCAAAACATTAGAGAGTTATATTCGCGTTTTGGAAACCATAATAAAACATGCCCATATCCTTGAACAAATCCAAATGGTAGGTCGACATATTCCAATTCTGGTGTATAACATGGACTATATTCTAAATCATATCAATGAAAGTGTCCATGAGGTAATTTTAGAGACATTCTAAATACCACAAGGGTTTATTGAATCTTCTATCGAAGCAGAAGTAGAAGACATTAATTACCACAATAGTTCTGCTTGTGGTAGATTAGAGATGGATTATAGAGAATCTTCTCTTGACATCCACTTTGGTCAATCTCACCTTGATGATATCTCACACGGACAAGGATATACCCCATTTCCCAATCACCTCCATATAAAGAGTTGTTAAAAAATATAACACCTTGATATAGATAAGTGCTATAATAATCAGAGTCAACAGTATATGGTATTTTTTATAAAAGAGGAAGTAAATTATTATAAAGGGGGAGAATTTTTAATGTTTTACTCAAACGTAATACATTTAAATCAAGGTAATGTATATATAAATACAATACTTATGATATTATATAACTAAGGGGGGGCTAGTTTTATATATTTATTTATTCAAAAGTGCTTGTATATCTCAGGGAAAGATAATTATTTATTTCTAATTTTACATTGTGTTTTGTGCTTTCCAAAATGGGGGAGATTGTAATGTCATAAGTATTCTTTTGACTTTATGTATTTTTTTTGGAAATAACAAATCTCGGTATAATAATTTGTCAAAAAAAAGGACTTACTTTTAATATGGTTTTTTTGTTATTCATATTAACTATTTCTATCATTTTAATTTGTTTATCATACCGATTATTTTCATTATACTCTCATTGTGCATCACACTCACTTTGCATCATATCAATACATTTCACTAAGTAATATTAACCGTACTAATGTTTTACTTTTATCACATGCATTATTTTATTCATTTATCAAAAAAAATGTTATATATCAATCATACTCATGTTATAATTTTCATATACCTATTGCTTTAACAAAAATTATGTCATCATGATAGTTATAAACTAATCAAAACAATATCATGTTTTCTATTTAAATATGGCCATTACAGTTACATGTGTCTAAGTCCCTCTGAATTTTCTATAGAAACATGACCATTAGAGAAAACATGACCATTGAAACTTGAGGCCTATAAATATAAGTTCATATGAAGTAGAGAAAAACGACTTGAATGACTTTAGCTACTTCCATGTTCTAGAGAGATATCGTGTGACTTCTCTCTGCTTCGTGTGAAAGCATTGAAATTAAAAAATGTGACATATGATTATTATTTTTTCTTTATCAATAAGTGTTTTGTTTTGATTTTTTCATATTTTAAGGTGATAATGACCGAGGGTTGTCAGGGATAGGAAGACAGTGAAATCGATAATCATATCGAGGTATTTCAAGTGTTTGAAAGACATAGGTGTTGATTACCTGTAAACTTAAGGGCTTGTGGGGATACCAAGATGGACATTCCGATCATCTTATCGAGGGCTTACCAATGTTGCTGAGATAAACCAATTATCGCAGATGAAAGGATACACTACTCTTTGGGATAAAAACTGTAATACCTTTTACTTTTTTTCTAGTTATTGTAATAGAAAGTGAATATTTTTATTTCTTATTTCTATTTTTATTATTTTTTAATTTTTCTAGTTATATCTTAAATTTTTTTTTGATTTGATACTCTATATGGTAGAATAATTTATAGTTTTTATTAATCTAATATTTATATTCAATCCGAATACAATTGTTTCATAACATGTTGTATATTATTATATCACTGAACCAAGAGTCAGGCCGATCATTTGTTTTATTTTATAAGAGGCTTTGTAGATTGTTTTAATTTATGTTATAGTAAACTAAGAACCTTCCATAATGTTTTTAATATCAATTTTTTTAATTTGAAATTTACCTCCCTTTTGTATTTCATCCATCTCATATCCATTTTGATCCAACATATGGTTCCCTATCAACTTCTAGTATCACTCCACTCCCATTAGCAAACAACCATTAGAACAACCATATATGGTATGTAAATATGTAGGGGTGAAATTCCAATGAAGAGGAAGATGAAATTTTAATATATATACGGTTATCTAAAAAACATCCCAATCATGTTCTTACCCCTCAACACTACTGACTATGATATACTAGATGATCTAGAATACAAGTGCATGCCTTATCTCTTCCAGAATATGTGGGAAACTGATATATGATTGGTGGATTGATATATCCCTCATCCAGGACACTAGTGTCACCTTTGGTAAATAAATATACTATAGTTTTATCTAGACATAGTTTCTATCTTCATTGAATGAAATCCAAATATAGAAAATCACAATGAAAATATACAACATTCATTCAACCATTGTATCATGACACTCTGACAGTTGATGTATGAATCTATGTCATATATATATTTGAGTATGGGGATAATATGAAGCATTACACATTACCACAACCATTTAAAAACAAAACCCCTCTTTTTAGGTATCCTATACTATTAGAATTTCTTGAGAAACCAGGGGACCATGTAACACTTTGGCTAGTTGGTCACTACAGTCTAATTACCCCACTAAAAAAATGCACATAAATCACAATGGGGGAGAGTATATAAAATAAATACATCAAACCGGGCCCCTAAATGAAATTTTGTGGCATCTCAGATACGAAGGATGCAGTTTAGGTCACCTGAAAAACTTCCCGTGAAGAATGGTTCTCATCCTTGGATGCCATCACACCCAGATTTTATGTGAGCGCTGCTACTCCACATAAAATGGTCAATAAAAGAAGCTAAAATAGTAGCCATATATTAGTGGACCTATCCCCCTATGCCAATGGAATATATATCACCACCTCCACCCCTCAGATCATCAATTCTCAAGAGGATTCGAGACATATCACTGGTAACTGGGAGCGAACCCCAACCTACTAGGCTGGGAGAATTAATATCTCAACCACCATCTCCATGTTTCTCATTCCCTAAGAGGGTAATCATAATATCATTAGTGATTCTATATCATCCCCACCTCACTGTGTTGTGAGATTTTATATCTTCATATCTATCCTGGGAACCATCATGTCTCGGATAAGAATCATTGGAACCTCAAAAACATGACCAATCAATGGAAATTTTGGCCATGGATAACCCCCACCCCATAGGGATGTGGAATTTTCATGATCATCATCATCACCAAAAAGTTAATTAATATTCTCTTGGATGGGAAGAAAATGATCAATGTCACTTCTATTCATCTCAAAGTAAGAAAACCCTATGTTGGTTGGCTCTCATATGATGGTTACACCCAAAAAATCCTTCAATTTTTCTCTTAATACACCAAGATGGGTGGAGCATAAAAAAAGGAAACCAGATCCCACTGGGGTCATAAGAAAAAATGGACCAATATGTCCAAGGGTTCTAATAACAACCCTGATAGAACTAATAAAAAACCATCTTGTTGTGTCGAATTTAATGGGAAAACCACCATTCCCTGATATACCTATATTAATGTATTCACTATCAACATGGAATCCATTAATCAAGCCACAATTGTAGAGGGGAACAACAAGGAAAATGTACCAAGATAGGGGGATGATTTTTATATAATAACATAGTATTAATGCACCCAGGACCAGAGAAGTCTCCAAAATACGTAACTTTAGAATTTTGACCTTGCACCTCTCTAGCCGAATACAGTTGAAGAAAAAGAAAAAGGTTTGGTTAGATCCTGATAACCATAGAGATGAGTTGATATTTCTTCCATGGAGGAACATTTGTAGCAATATGAGGGTGAAATAAAAACTCTCCAACAACTAAATGAGGTGTTACTTAGGGACAATATTCCCATTGGGTATTATCTTCAGGAAGAGACAATTATTCCCCCTCTCGTATTTGATCTCTTAGAAAGAGTAGTTTTAGAGAACCATATTGGCTCCATATCTAGACCATTACTCTATAAAAATTAGGAAGTTAAAAATAATGTTGACTTCCCTCCATTGCGGTGACATCCTCTCCCTATCCTGAGAAAAAATTCATTCATAGAATGAATCGATAATTAGCTGGACAGGAATGCATGAACACCTCATCAGCCCCAACCACTCATAATGGACATGAGCCTACTCAAACAATAGTACCCCTAGAGTTACTTAACATCATCAAGTCCTTAGTTACACAAACTATATCCATGTAAGGGAGGCACACACCTATGTAACATGAGAGGAATCCATATCCAGAATGGGTGGATGATACTCCACATCCACCAAAATTCAAAAATCTATCTTATCAATATTTTTCGATGATGGTGACACGGAAAAATATCTCCCTCACTTCATATCTCGATGCGGGCCGATGAAGGTCCCTATATAATAATAGAAGGTAACAAAGCTAAGGTGTTTATTATAGACTCTGACATGTCCATTCTGTTGTTTGGTATATAAATATTCCAGTAGGATCCATTGGAGGATGGGAAGACCTTCTTCATCAGTTCCTTTATTATTTTAGTTCCACATTGAGGAAGTCAATGATTATTGAATTTAAAAACTAAAAACAATATGAGAATGAGAGGGTGTATGAATTTAGAACAAGGTGTAAAGGCTTAACCTATTCTCTTTGTATCCCTCTATCACAATAGAAACTAATATAACTCTATAATTTAAATAACAATGATGATTTACCAACACCTATGATCCCCATGAAGTATATGGGTGGGTTATATGATTTTTCTAAAATAGAAAAATTTCTTAAGGTGGCTATTCAGTGATCCTAATGAAAAAGTTGACTAATGCCCACAATAGAGGTGGAATGGGTAGACATAAAGGAAGTTCATATTTCACAATAAATATAGCTATAGTACCTATCTAGGAAACTAAGAAGGATCTAAACTTCCCATTGCCTCCTATCATGTGGTGATAACAATCGAATCACCCTTTGACAGAAGCACAGAGAAATCAAGGTCACCTAAGATTTTAGGATTGGATGAAAAAATTATACACCTTCATAAATGAAAATGCCCCTATTTATTTCTTATAATACATTGAATATAACCCAATAGAAGCTTCCCAAGCCTAAGAATCAGGATGAGGTCAACATCACCTACGTACCGACTAGTACCCTTACCATATGTGGATGGGGCAATACATCCAAAACTCCTTCATCTCTAATTAGTTCCATCCAGGAATGTTCAATTCTTGATTGGTGGATTTAGAAAACTCCCATTATCATGTTGAATGAATAACCATTGTCTAGACAGAAGAAGAATATGGATGGAATAATGTTCCGACCATTAGTGAACAACAGCATGAAAACTAGATGACTATAAAAACACTTGATCAAGCTCATTCCACCATGAATGCATAGTTTCATAAAAGTGGAAAGCTTCACCACCTAGGAAGGAGACATAAAAATTTCATCCCGAAGGTAGGCTTGACCACTAGATGTAGGAAGAAATAGATGAGGAAGAATCATATTCTTATCCAATCCCAGCCCCAACTATTCCTGATTTCTTCCTTATAAAATCTTCAACATGGAAAAACCCCGCAACAAAATGGGATTATATTCAGAAGAAGAGCTCATAATTGGTTATTTAACTATGATAAAAATGTCATAACCCTTATCTGATGAAAAATATTCCTTAGAATATGAATTTATGGCATATAATAGGGGGAATGAAGGTTGAATGTGACAAAACTGAGGATATATGGAAAAACAATTATGTGGTAGGACCCAATATTCCAGTTATATCTTAATAGAGGACATTAATATTGATAAGACTCATTTTAAAGTGCTTTAACATGCCTAAATGTTAATAGAAGGTTTCATATAGCCATCTAATAGATGATCACATCTGATTGTCTTTCTTGACCACCAAGGAGGGGTTCAATTTGATCAATCCATGAAATGGGGAAGGCTAGTGTGACCTACACCACAGGAAGAATGTATTCCCTTAACTTCTGTACAATCTTTAGACCTTCCCATTATAAGTTCCTCTGATCCAAAACCGCATGCCCAAGAGTTTCCCCATATAAGGAAGTGCTGACCTTTGGCACCAAAGTACATTGTTCATAAATAGTTGTCTATTATCCTTTCCTAGATATTGATTCTCAAAGTTCTCCATATTTGAAAAGAACTTTTGGAGGAACACATTTAATCCCTTCAGAGCCAATATTATTTTGATATAGAATTTTCTAGAGGTGAGGTCTTTGGATTGGAGACCATGTCCTCAGAATATATTGTTTATTTATCATTCAGTGATTAAGATCATGAAGTTTCCATTCAAGGGAACACCAGTCCCCTATATGTCTCAAAAAGACTCAATAATGTCAACATTAAAAGGGCTCTCATTGATAATGGTTCCTTGATCAATCTCATCAATGTTTGAACCCTACAACATTTGGGATATGGAGAATGGGAAAGTTTCCCACAAAGGTGGCCATTTAAGGGTATGATAATAATGAGAAAAGATATATTAAGAAGATAAAACATGAAACATAGTTTGGATAACTCACATTTGATGCTAAGTTCATGGTTTCCTAGATATAAAATTCATACAATTCCCTTCTCAGAAGGCCCTAGCTCCATAGAAAACCGATGGTACGATCAACATTCCACCAGTTTCTGAAGTACCCCATCGATTTAAAAGTGAGAATACAACAATATGAAAATTCCAACTTCAAATATAATAGATCCATATATATATTTAAGAACAATTCTAAAATAAGGGAGGAAAAAAATTGCATATAATGATATATATGTTGTAATTCCCAATAGCTTGGGGATTGACCGTGTGAATCCCCCCGAGTATGCTCAACAATGACTATGTTATCCCCATAAATCTATTTGAGTTAGTAGATCTAATCCTAGAGGTCCAAACCCCTTATGTTACTATTATCAGTGTAGGAAATGGTCAGCCCTGACATCTCTCTATAACAACTCAGATGATGAAGGATGATATTATATATTCTCAGGGCCTCCCTAACCATAATAGTGAGGGATAATCCCCAATATTGCCTCTTCACCAAAAAAATGTCTCCATAAAACCAGAGATAGAATAATATGAGGATGAACTTAGGAATTCCCCTCCCAAATTCAAGGAAGTTTTCCCCACCATAGTAGATAAGATACATAAAATAAACATGGGAATGGAAGAAAACATACAACCTAAACTGATTAGTGAATCCATTCCCCTCGAAGTGTATGTTATGTACATTGCATTACTATATAAACATCAATATTTTTTTCTTAGAACTATATAGAAATTCATTAATTGAATCCAGATGTGGATACACTCCATCTTAGACTATATGATGATCATTGGGGCTTCAGGTAGATGGTTAGGAGGATGTACCCCTCTAATGAAACTATTGAATAAGTTCAAGTTGAAATGTTTATCAAATCCAACTTCATTAGAGAAGTGAAATACCAATGATTTCATTCCAATGTCATCCCCGTCAATAAAAATATTGGATAGATTTTTGTCTAAATTTAATTTAGAGACCTTAATATTAACTTAACGAATGAATATTTCCCATTTCCAATCATAAAACTCCTCATCGATGAAATTACTGGCATCCAATACCTTTCCATCCTAGATGGGTACTCGGGGTACAATAAAATCTAGATGGACCCCGAAGATGAAGATTTACCTTCCTTAATAGTACATTAGGTAATATTATTTTGTCAGGTTATTCCCATCAGATTAAAGATTCTTAGAACTAAATATCAAGGAATGATGATTAACATCTTTAATCCATTCATAGGAATGATATCAATGTGTTATGTCAATGATCTGGTTGCTAAATTCCGATAGTGATGTGATCACTTCATAGATATCCGGGCAGTCTTCATCAAGTTGTGACAACATAATTTAAATAAGAATCTACTAAAATTAACATTTGATGTATCGTTTGGAAATGTTCAAAGGATTTTTGGTATTCCATATCGACATTGAGGTTGATCGAGATAATATTAGTTCTATTTTAGCAATGTCACCCCTAGAAATCTCAAATAAATGAGGGGAATCCAAGGGAATGTCACCTATATTTGGTGATTCATAGACCAACTAGGTAGACAATATATCCCCTTTACCAGGCTAATAAAGAATGGAATCACTAAACAATGGGACATCAACTGTAAAAAATCCTTCAAATGTCTCAAGTACCACATACAACAACCACCAGTTTTGATGCATCTAGTGGGAAGGTGGACACACGTATTATATTTGGTTGTCATGGGATGCTCACTTAGTTCAGGCCTCACATAAAAAAATGATGCAATATGTTATAATAGTATCTACTACCTCATCTAGATGATTATAGATACCAATAATGGATATTATGATGTTGAGAAGAAATTCCTTGCACTCATATTCATAGTAAAAAAGATGAGGTATTACATGAATCACCACAATGTCTATCTAGTATTTAATATTGATCTTCCCATGTAAATCATTGGTCACCTATATTGATTGGGATCTTTTTCCTGATGGCCATTAATTCTATAGAAATATGAAATTCAGTTCATATAATTGATCCTAGTAGAAGGGATGGCCCTGACTGATTTTCACATGGCACATCTCGCCCCAAAAAATACATTATAAGACACTAAGATCCCAGATGAGGAGGTCTTCAATCCCCATGAAAATCTCTGAAAATTGGTGATGTACTTCTATGGTGCCTCTCAGAGCCCTTTCGGCACAACGATAGAAAACTAGAAGCTCGATCAGCTTGGTATAGTTATTATATTATTCTATCCATACAAAAAAGTTTTTCCCTTCTCTTTCGCACTATCCAACGGTTAAAAAATCAATGAGACAGAATACCATGCCCTCCTCCCTGGATTTGAACTAGCCCTATATTTAGACATATCCTATGTGAATTTCATAGGGGATTCAGATTTTTTGATAATGAAGTTCAATGGATAATATGCCATAAAAAAGAATGAAATCCCCCCACACTAGCTATCTTAGGGGATCAATGGAAGAGTTCCATTTTGATCCCGCATTGTTGCATTGGATAATGTCGCCACCAACCTAGACAACAATGTTCAGGGGGAATAAATCTACTATATCACACAATAATAAGTGGTCTTCTATTCACTGTATATGATATGGAAGCGATCAATCAGGTCAGCACCGCCACATAGTGCGATGAACCAATGAAAACCCCTCTATGGATGGATCCCATAATTGGTTTTCTATAAATCAAGTTTTTACCAATAGATTATCCCTGATGAAAAATTATTCCATGTTAGGTAGAAAATTTCACTATGCAGGATGATTCAAATGAGAATAAATCCATATAAAAATGAGTATTTTAAAGAGTCCTCCTTAGATACTTAGTAGAATGAGATATTATTTCAATCATGGAAGAAGTCTGTGTAAGTTATTTTAGTTCCCATAAAACTGGGAACATGCTCTCTCACTAAATCAGGAGGTTTGGATGTTATAAGAAAATTATATTATAGGAGTTTTTGGAATTCACAAATAAACATTATTCATTCCATATTAAATAAAACATTAAACATTTTCCCTTATAATTTCAACATATAGCTAAATATTCATGCTTATTTACTATTTATGGAATTGATGATGTGGGAAAATTTCTCCTACCACATCTAATAATTTAAATTACATCATTACTATTACTAACTTCATTTTTAAATGGGATGAGGTGATACCCCTAAAATAATTTGGGATGAAGAATATCATCAACTTCATAAAATCACATATCACCACCATGTTTGGGGTCCCTCACACAATATTGACAAAAAACAACACCAAATTTTGTTCTAAAGAGTTGATGATACTATACATAGAGTAAAATATCCAGTCCAATCACTCATCTTGATATCATGCGATGGAAAATTTAAATATAGAGTCCTTCACTAACACACTATTAAATATAATCTTGAAGATGACGAATAAGGATAAGAAGCCTTTGATGAACACTCGCTTCCCCACATAATGGTCCTACAAAACCACCAGTAATACTTCCACAACGGAAACAACATACTCATATTTTTACAGGACTGAGGATGTTTTTTTCCATATAGTTTTAGGTGACTTCGCACTAAATAGCCATTTGCAGAAAACTCACAGATAATAAAAAATCACAAAAGAACATGCCCCAGATGAGGATCAGCGCAACATGAATAGAAGCCACCAGATGAAGAGCTAACCAAATTGGAAGAATGAGAGTGTATGATAGTAGCCATCGGGACTAGGCCCATGCAGATTTGTATGGGACAGTGTTAGCAGATCAGCAATTCAAGGTGGGGAGCTCAGGAGATCAATGATTCAAAATGTTGGGGATGGGCATTTCTAGTGGGGTGGGCCTACGAGTCATGTAATGGGAATGGTATGCCTCTGGGACTTTAGGTCTTGTATTTCAGGTCATGTTGCGACTTGTACCTTAGTATTATGGGTCATGTAAGGGTTCCCCTTCAACCCTTAAATGGGGGATTATCTATAATAAAAATAAAAATAAGGCATTCGGTCCATTCGGGCTAAACACTCTATTTGTTTTGACTGCAGGAATAATTATTATATTAATTAAAACAATTATTGTGTTTATAATTTTGTAAAATGGATTCCATATTTGGAGTCAGAAGGTCCATATTATGTAATTAATACTCTTGTTTTTGGACATTATGAATAGTAACGACGACAATTATCTTTAATTATCATGATTAATTAGTAATCGTGTAGTTAAAGGTAATAAAATAATATCATAATAATATACAATCACCCCAAAATGTGTCTTAATGCTACTTTTTGTGTCATGGCTAACCATGGGATGCCTTTTTCCAACCTTAGGGACCCCATGGAATCACTTTTGTGTGATAGTGACATTTTATCATTTTATTTTTTAAAGAAAGGAAAATATAACAAAATTATGTATCACCCAAGTAAAACTATTTTAATTTTGTCTACATAATAGATCTTTAATACTATAAATAGTTATTGGAAAGATAAAAATATTTCTACATCATGGTATTTTTTTTATAATTTTTAGATATTAAATAAATAAATTTATTTATGACACCATGATGATGCAGTGATTACCTCATTAATGAACGATTTAAATAAAATGAAAAGATAAGGTAAAATCTAAGACTTAAACTTGTCTAAAGCCTATTGGATGGGTGTATTTCGAACCCTTATCACCTTATCCTAGAAATATATCATTGCGGGACCTTTAAAATCCGAATATCATTTCATAATAAGGTAACATTTCAATCTTTCCAAAAGAGCCCCTCCTCCCCTCTTATTAAAGCCCCCCTCATCTACCACCTTACCCACACCTCTCAAGCCATTGGATCGGCCATAATCTACTCCTTTTATCTCTCCACATCCCTATCTTCTTTATAGAATCCTTACCTAAGGCAGAAGGCTCTTCAAGAAACCATTTTGGTTCAAACGGAGGGGAGTTACCCGATTTAAAGGTAATGTCTTCTCTTATGTTGTTTTGTTTTATTTTTATTATCCAACCCCCTAAACTCTTTTTATTATTTTCTTTTGTAACAACAATAGTATCCTCAATATACATGTATTTTTTATGGGAATTATTATACCAACACTTACAGACACCTCTATCTCATGGTTAAAGAACATATTGTTTCTGTGGATAGTGAATTACTGCCTCATGAAACGATGATTGTTTAATCTTATTTTAACACCTCTCATGGTGGCCATTAAGATGTAACTATATATATATATTATATATATAATTTTTATGTTTTCCTTATTCTTTTTTATTTTTCATTTATGTCATACCTTTAGGATTTCCATTATGGGTAAACGCGATAATTTCATTTTAGGATGTACGGACTACCGCCCACTCAAAGTGATTTGAATCGTTAATGCCATATGTGGGACACACAAAGGATGGAGTAAATGATATTATATATTATATTATAATTTAATTATAATATATTTTTATATAATTATGATTTCATTCCATTAAATATGAAATAGAAATGAAAGTAGCATTAATGCGTACGTACGTCTTACTGTCTCCATGAACGGTGCATTTAATTTCTTACCTCTAAATGTTATGTAATATTATAAATGAATTTATATACTAGATATATATGTTATATATGATATCTACATCATGAATATAATTCTGGATATAATATTTATTTTACCACATGAACAACATGTAAATTTAAGAATTTAATTTTTGACTCAAGTACCAAAGATCGAAAAAATGACCGTTATTAACTTAAATAATTACATAATGTTCCTAACATGGTAATATGTGATATAAAAGGAATAATTAACTTGAAAAAGGTTCTTAAGAATGTAGAAATGAACTCTAGTTTATTATTCAATAGATTAAAGAATGATTGAGTCAAGTCGGACATGAGGTTAGGGACTTCGTCTCAATATCCTTTCATTGAGGCATATTTTGTTTTATACACAACTTTCCTTTATACGGTGTATAAACCCCTTTGACTATTACTTTTATTCAAAATGAATCTTTTTATATGAAGTGTTTTTAATAAATATAAAAAGGAAATATTTGTCTTACGTATGCGGCCACAATAACTTCTTCGCTGTCATGAGCATTATTTGAGTTTCGGCTTCCTCTACAAGGCATAACTTTTTTTAAAATGAAAAATAAATTCCATGTTTTACTTTACATTTATTTTGGTATTGAAAATGGTTTTGATAATGTTTTGATTATATTAATGTGTTTTATTGATATATTGTGATTGAAATGTGGAAATGTTATGTTTCCTTTATGCATGTTTTATGTGATATGATTATGTTATGGTTCTTGGGCATTGTTTATGATATGTTTAAACCTTTTAAAATAAGGAATTCATTGGACTTAATAAGTTATTGGTGGAGCTTTCCATAGCTCCTCGATGCATCAGTAGGTCTCATGAGACAAACTAGTGTCTTGGCACGAGGCCTTGACAAAATTTTATTGGTAGCCTTGGCACAAGGTCTTGACTATGTGGTTATGATAGTCTGGAATTATCCATTCCATCATTATGAAAGTGGTTATTGATATGGCATGTGATTGTTCTACAAGTAGAATATCCACGTGAATAAGTAAATGGAATTATTTAATTTTACTTTTTCTATATTATGCTGAAGTTTATGTTTAAAAGGATTTTGATTTATTTATACATTTTATTAAATGTTTATGTTTATTTATGAATGTTTCTTCTATATTGTTATCCTTACTGAGCATCTGAGCTCGCCCCTTTCTATATTTTGTTTTTCCCAGGATGTGAAGAAATATTTTATGACTGACCTGCAGGGATAGTCTGAAGGGGATATGAGTGTGGACTATGGATACTATGTTATTGTTGTTTTTCACTTTATGATGTAATGTAACATTTATGAAAGTATCTAGTGTTTCCAATGCTGCTAAACTATTCGGTCCTTCGAGACTTGATCTTTTTTGATCATGCCAATGTTATGTAATAATTCACCGACTCTGGGTAACTAGGGTCAGGGCGTTACAGTTGGTATCAGAGACAGTTTAGTACTAACCTTGGAAGGTAGATTTAGAAAAACTCTGATTAGAGCACAGATCCCTAAGATAGACTTTGAGGATTAGTATAGAATAACGTCCTAGAATATTGGTATTATATGGATTTTTTGAGTTTTCTATGAAAAACATCCCTGTTGGGATATGAGCAGGTAGAGGCGGCTCTGGAACAGATGTACCTAGGGGTGAAATCCGAAAACACTACTTTAATCTAGACTCGAACGGGAACTAGTGCATGACAACAGGCCTTGCTGCACTCTTCGTTACGACACTCCCAGGGGATATGCTTAGGATAATTCTCATTTTCTTTACAAACCATTATGAAAGGTTTATGATTATATAATTCCTCAAAGAAAACATTTTTTTATGATTATGTATTATATCCATAAATAGTTCAATTTATGTTAAGTGTTTTAAAATTATGGAATTATGTATTTTGATTCATGAACAGATATAGTTTATTCCATTGTTTATAAATGGTGCCTAGTGGAAGGAATGGAAACTGTATCAATGCATGCACTCCATGTTTGTATTTCCCTCCTGCTCAAGATAATTATAATGGTGCTAGTGATACAGCTAGTGCTGATCAGCTTATCACCATACTAGAACAACTCACTCAGGTTATGAATAATAACCTTACTCGTATGGATCACCCTGATCTGCAATGTGGAGGATCAATGTTATACCAATTCATGAGGAAACAACCACAAAAATTCAATGGTAGTACAAATCTATTAGTAGCTGAGCAATGGATAAATTCCCTAGGGAAAACATTTTAGGATTTAGGGAGTAGTGAAAGGGAAAATGTTGTCATGGCTATTTACCGTCTCACTGGAGATGCTAATCAATGGTGTTCATTAATTCAAAATACAAAGGAAGATGAAGAAGTATCAATTATGTAATGGAGAGAGTTTAATGATATTTTCCTAGAAAAATACTTTCCTCATGACCATAAAGAAGATATGGAAAGACAATTTTTGAGTTTGAGGCAAAAGGAGTACGAGAATGTTGCAAATTATGAGTCTAACTTTAAAAGGTTAGTGAGTAATGCTATATATTATATACGTAACCCAATCATCATCATCATCATCATATATTATTTAAGTACACCTACAAAAAAAGACTAGAAACCAAATACAACAAACAAGCGAAACGTGGACTATGGAGGTCTAAAATGGTGGATCCCTAGAGCATCCCATTTGACCAGGTTATCCCCCTTTAGAAATAGTAACACAATATCTGGATAGAAAAGGGTGTTCACCCCATGAATTGACAATGAGGAAAGAATGTCGGCAACCTTGTTCCCCTCTCGCCACGTATGGAGAATGTCAGTGTTTGCATCCAAGAGACTAATACATTTCCTAATGATGTAGGATATGGACCATGGGATGGGTCACATACCTAATAGAGAGTTGTAGTGAATGAGGGAGTCGGTTTCCACTGCACTAAGGGCGAGGTTCCTCTGCCTAGCAAGTTGGAGAGAAGAGAGCATCACCAGGGATTCAGCTTCTAGAGAATGATCCATTCTATATCATCCAGCAAAAGCGTCCATAACTGCCACATTCTTATCACATATAACACCATCCCTAGACATGGTTCCCATAGTGCATGAGCCACCTATGTTCAGTTTAGGGCCTAAAGGGTGTGGGTGCCATCTAACCCACAACCTCTGCTTACGCTCACCGATGGAGGTTTCGGATTGAATATAGTTTGCGAAAGGCCTCATGGTGGGGGAATACCGCCAGACCATGCCAAGATGAACTAGATCCAGCAGTAAGCACTCATCCCTTGTAACCATCGTCCACTGGGAGCATGTGGCCCCTTCAAAAATCACTTTGTTCCGAGCCATCAAAATGCACCAACATCCTGCTGACAGGACCAATGCATGAGCCTTCCACTCCGCCCCTTGGCCACCTACACTGTGAAACCTTCTCTCAGGGAAGGGAGACTCCCTCTGGTCCGTGGACGCCCAGCCAATGAAACCCCCGAGGGCCGACCACACTACATTGACCTAATCTCCCATAGAAAACAGGTGCGCTGCGGTTTCCCCCCGATGCGTTCTGTAGCAGGAGAAACATGCCACCATCAGAATTCCCATCTTTTTGACATTATTGTCTATTGAAATAGCATGGTTCCTAATCCGCCAAAGAAGAAATTTATATTTAGCCAGGATTTCATTGAGCTAGAGAGTTCACCCCATGAATCGGTTTGGTCTGGGGTTGTAGAGATCTTGCATAAATCCTTCAACGAAAAACCATCAGAACTTGAATCCGTGAAGATACACCTATCCTGATCATCATTCTTGTTGATAAGATCAAAAACATCCCGCTGGCTGGTGTTAAGAACTACCGAAACAAAGGTGGGATACAAACTACCTTGGAAAAAGGTAATGACGTTAACATGGCAGCCTGGGAAACCAAGAATCTCACCAGACCAGTTGTGATGCCCAAAAAAGATCCCCCCACTCCCGAAAATCCATCTTGAGTACGGTTTTAGGGACGTGATCACAGGGGCCACCACATGCCAAATAGATGGAGTGTGACCAGTCCAAATCCCCTCACTCTGTTTATACCGTAATTCCATAATCCTGCCCCATGGACATCGGGCCTCGATTGTATCCCAGGAGAGCTTAGCATGCATGGAATTAAGAGTGCCCGAGAGGCTCCTTACCTTCATGCATCCCTCCTCCAGAGGCTTGGAGAGTCTCTCCCAAGAGGCCCAGTGACACTTCCAATCTGAATGAGAAACCTAGATAAAAGCGACTAGGATCCTGTCAATACGAGAAAGCACACCCTTTAGGACATTAATGGTAGAATGTGCATGGGCTGGGATAGAGGTTAGGACGCTATTCACCATAGTGATCCTACCTCCAAACGATAAGAACTTTCTCTTCAAGTTCGTGACCCGACTAGTAATGTGAGCCACAATATGATCAATGTAGCATACTCACGGTCATCTAGGGGAAACAGGAGCACCATGGTATGTTATTCAGAAATATCCAACATTAATGTTGAACCGGTTACTCAAGGAGGTGATTCGAGAATTCGAGCATTTGTTTGTGATGTAAAAAGTAATCTTGCTCTAGTCGATGCATTGGCCACTCCAGCGGGTGTATTCCTCCATGCTCCTATTTTGGACCTGAATGGACTGCCAATTTTCATTGAGAAAGATGAGTGTATCATCAGCAAACATAGTGTGAGAAATGCACCTCTGCCTCTACCTACACCAGTAAGGAGAGATGGAATAGTTTCCAATGCCCCTGTTGAAATGACGAATAAGGGCATCCTAGGCCAGGATAAAGATCCTCGGTGAGAAGGGGTCCCCCTGTCTCAGACCACGAACCTTCTTAATGAAGCCATGATTCTTTCCCATGAAACGAACAAACATCCATGGAGAGATGATGCACCTGAAAATCAGATCAATAAACCAAGAAGAGAAACCAAATCTAGCAAGGAAATTGATTATAAAACTCTACTTGATGTGGTCGTAGGATTTGTACATGTCTAGTTTAACAACAAGATTTGAGCCATGGGCCTTTAAGTTGAGATTTCCAATAACATCTTGTGGCAGAGCAATCACCGCCTGAATGGATTGTCCCTTGACAATTCCATGTTTCTCATCCGAGATCAAGGAGGGGAGGTGGGCTGCGAGTCTCCTATTGATGATCATTTCTAGGACATTGTAAGGGAAATTTTACATACTTACAGGCCTATAGTGGTGGATGGATGAGGGATCAGGGATCATGGGAATCAACACCAAGGTGGTAGCACAGGCGAGGCGAGGCAGGAACCCGCCCTTGAAAAAATCCTGGACTGCTGCAACCAAGTCCCCCTTCACCAAATCCCAGGCCTCCGTATAGAAAGACCCTGTAAAACCATCCGGCCCAGGGGCACTCTCCGGATTGATGCTCAACATTGACTCATGAATCTCCTTTTCATTTGGGGTAGAAACCAGAAGGACATTATCCTGGATGGAAATAATGATCGGGATTACCTCCAAAAATTCCTCATGACCACTTGGATATCCCCCCATTATGTGGGGATTAGGCCCCCACAGTAGGTTCTTGAAATGTGACTTCGCCATGCCCCCAAAAAGTTTCATATCGTCGGTGAAGCTGTCATCTTCATGCAGGATGTTTGGCCTGATGAACCTCTGTTTTTCCTTGATGCATGCATGTTAATAAACAGAGTTGCAGTCTCCCTCATGAAGCCACTTTATCCGTGCTTGTTCATGGGCCACCCGTTCCTTCATTAAGACCATTTCCTCCAGATTGGCCTTCTTGTAAGAAAGGTCTTCAAACTGGTCATCCCGCCAATCTGACTCCAGGTGGATTTCCATAGATTTGATATCCTTTTAAAGGGAATGCAAGTCACTGTATTGGTGGGGAAGCCTACTCCTCCAAGCCTGAAGATAACCTCTCAGTCTTTTATGTTTTTTGTGAAAATCCAGCCAGCCAACCCCTAGAATAGACTGGATCCATGAGTCCCTGATAACCTGTTGGAAGCCCGGAAGGCTGGGCCAAGTTAGAGAAAAAACACAGCGCTGGGTCCAATCCTTATGCATGGAGAGTGAGACGAGAATAGTGGAGTGATCAGATAGGCTATGAATAAGATGCGAGACACTGGCATTGGGAAACTCTGAAACCTCATGGACATTCGCAAGAAAACGATCAAGCCGACACCCAGTGCATCGACCTCCTCTTTGTTTATTTCACCTTGTGAACTTGTCACCAATGAAACCCATGTCCATAAGACCCTTACAGGCCATGAAATGAACAAAATCCCCACTAGATTTGTGGGGGAAAGAACCGCACCCTTTATTTTCATCCGGATCATCTATGATATTAAAATACCCTCCAAAAAAACCAAGGAGAGTTCCCCGGGTCAAAAGCATCAAGATCCCTCCAAAAATATTTTCACTTCGTAGGATCACAACTTCCATCGAGCTTTAGTATCACAATCCTTCTCATCGTACAGAGATATTGTCTCGTGTGCTATCAAGAAAAAATGGAATTCTCCAAATCTGATGACAATAAAGTAAATCAAGAGAATAAGAGAATGGTGTAACATGAGACATATAAAGGGGAAAAGGGAAAGAAGGATTTTCCATTATGCGATAATTATAGGAAGAATCACCCTGGTACTTGCCTAAAAGGAATGGGAGTTTTTTATAAATGTAGAGAAAAAGGTCACCAGGCTCGTGATTGTAAGGGAAAGAAAGAGGCTATCAATGTTGAATTCTACAATTGTAGGGAAATGGGGCATTATTCAAATGAATGTACTAAGTGTCAGGGAAACTTACCTCAGAAAATTCCACGGGATCAAGGCCAATCTTATGTTGTTACTACAGATGACGTTTCACAATTATTGTATTAGTGTTTTTGGACTCATGGACTATATTATGGTTATAAGAATAATGTGATATATATAAGGATTGTACTGAAGTACTTGTTGTTTTGATTAAGGTTTTAATATGATGAAGGTAATCATATTTTTATTATGTGATAATAAGAGAAACATTACTTTGTTTGGGGAATCTGATGTGATAATTGAATTTGGAATTTAAAGACCTTTTAGAGAAAGTATAGACAGATGTATTTTGGATTAATATAAATGTTGGAATGAGTTATATTTTACATTGGATACTATTTTAAGGTTATTTTTAGATATTTATAAAAAGGACAACACGTAGACCGTGTGACAACCCGTCGCGTCGGACAAAGATGTGAGAATCAAACCCACAACCATAGTGAGATTAGGATTTATCACCTACCACTGGACAACGTGAATTCCTTGGAGTGTATAATGTTGTTTTTTAGTTCTGATAGATGAATTATAAATTTATTTTTTTAACCTTATACGATTATGATTAATATGATATTTTTGGGTTCTATTATCTTTTTGAGTGAAATATGAGTTTGTTGTAGAAATTAGTTGAAGGTTGATACTCTTCTTCCAAATTATATATATATATATATATATATTCATCTCTCTTATTCTATGAATAAATTAAATTTTAATCTTTATTAAAAGGATATTAAAACAAAAAACGTGTTATCCTAATACCTTATGTTTTATTGAACTTATGATATTTTAAATCACCATAGAATGAAGGCTTTGAGGGCCTCAATTTTACACTTTTTTCTGATTGATGACCTCAATAACTCCCTACAAATATTTATGTTTTTCCCCCAATTACATGTATCTAATTTCCACCAATGTTCTCTTAATCGAGATCATAATTTGGTGGTGACCTTTTCATTTACCTTTTCCCTCTTATTAAGGATAAATTTTATTAACCTTATTCCCGATGTGGGTTTTCCACAAAGGTATTTTCTATTTTCAACGTTTTATTTTTGAAGAACAATTTCAAATTGCGAGGACGCAATTTATTGAAGGTGGGGAGAATGTAACACCCCATGATTCTACAATACACTTCTCTTTCAATAATGCAGTAGCTTGCATTGTACGTATGTTTGAGATTCTAACCCACCGTGACAAATCAAAGCAGAAATTATGAATTTTAGTACCCACTTTTTGAAATTATATAAATTTTATATTTCAAAATGGTCGTCATTTTTGGATTCAGAATATCTAAATTATCCTATGTTGAATTTTTGGTATTTTTTTGAGAACTTCAAATTTTCGATGAATAATGAAAAACTACTTAAAAACAACTTTTTTAATAAAAATAATTTATAGTGATAAATTATACTATTGAGTGGTTTTAAAGTATAATTATAATATTATTTTACCATTTTATCCAATGGTGGTCATTATAATTAATTTCACTTTGAAATTGGACATAAACAATTGTCAATATTTTGATAGATATTGTTTCTTAAAAACACGATATCTGTTTTGACAGCGGGAATAATTTTTAAATTAATTACTACAATTTCTGTGTTTATAAAATGGTAAAATGTATTCCATATTTAGAATCATAAGGTACAAATTATGTAATTAATACACTTTTGTTTTTGGACATTATGAATAGTAACAACAACAATTATCTTTAATTATCATGATTAATTAGTAATCAGGAAGTTAAGGGTAATAAAATAATATCATAATAATATAAAATGACCCCAACATGTGTCCTAATGCTACTGGTTGTGTCATGTCTGACCATGGGATGCCTTGTGCCAAACTTCGGGACCCCAGGGAATCACTTATGTGTGATAGTGACATTTTATCATTTTATTTTTTAAAGAAAGGAAAATATAACAAAAGTATATATCACCCAGGTAAAACAAAATTAATTTTGTCTACATAAATTATCTCTTAGACTATAAATATTCATTGGAAATCTAATGATATTTCCTACATCATGGTATTTTTTTTAAATTTTTAGGCATTAAATACATAAACTTATTTATGACACCATGATGATGCAGTGATTACCTCATTAATGAACGATTTAAATAAAAAGAAAAGATAAGGTATAATCTAAGACATAAACTTGTCTAAAACCTATTGTATGGGTGTATTTCGAACCCTTATCTCTTTATCCTTGAAATATTTCATTGTGGGACCTTTAAAATCTGAAAAGCATTTCATAATAAAGTTACATTTCAATCTTTCCAAAAGAGCCTCTCCTCTCCTCTTATAAAAGGCCTCCCACCTATACCACCTTACCCACACCTCTCAAGCCATTATATCATCCAAACTCTTCTAATTTTATCTCTCCACATCCCTCTATTCATTATAGAAGCCTTACCTTAGGCAGAAAGCTTTTCAAGAAACCATTTTTGTTCAAACCGAGGGGAGTTACCCGATTTTAAGGTAATGGCTTCTCTTATGTTGTTTTGTTTTATTTTTCTTCTCCAACCACCTAAACTATTTTTATTCCTTTATTTTGTAAAAACACTAGTATAATCAATATACTTTGATTTTGTTATGAGAATTATTCGAACTACACTTACACATACCTCCATCTAATGGTTAAAGAACATATTGTTTCTGTGGGTGGCGAATTACTGCCTCATGAAAAACTGATTGTTCAATATTCATTTAACACCTCTCATGGTGGCCATTAAGATGCCAATATATTTATATATGATATATATTATGTTTATTTTTTCCTTATTATTCTGTATTTTTCATTTATTTCTTACCTTTATGATTTCCATTATGGGTAAACACGATAATTTCATTTTAGGAAGTGCGGACTACCACCCCCTCAAAGTGATTTGAATCATTAATTCCATTTGTGGGACGTATAAAGGATGGATTAAATTATATTATATATTATATTATACTGGAATTATAATATAACTTTATATAATTATGATTTAATTCCATTAAATACGAAATAGAAATTAAAGTAGCGTTTATGCGTACGCACGGCATACCGTCTCCATGAACGGTGCATTTCATTTCTTACCTCTAAATGTTATGTAATATTATAAATGAATTTATATAATATATATAAATTATTTATATGATATCTACATCATGAATATAATTCTGGATATAATGGATATTTTACCACATGAACGACTTGTAATTATAAGATGTTTATTTTTGACTCAAGTACCAAAGATCGACAAAACAACCGTTATTAACTTAAATAATTAAATAATGTTAATAACATGGTAATAAGTGATATAAAATGAATAATGAACTTTTAAAAGGTTCTTAAGAAAGTAGAAATTAACTCAATGTTATTATTCATGATATTAAAGAACGATCGAGTCAATTCGGACTCGAGTTAAGGGACTTCGTCTCAATCTCCTTTCATTGAGGCATATTTTGTTTTATACACAACTTTACATTGTATGATGTATAAACCCATTTTACTTTTAATTTTATTCAAAAGGAATATTTTTATACAAAGCGTTTTTACTAAACGACAAAAGGAATATTTTGTCTTACGTGTGCGACGACAATGACTTCTCCACCGCCGTGACCATTATTTGAGTTTCGACTTCCTCTACAAGCCATATCATTTTTCAAATGAAAAATAAATACCAAGTTTTAAATTTATTTTATTTTGGTATTGAAAATGGTTTTGATAATGTTTTTATTATATTAATGTGTTGTATTGATATCTTGTGATTGAAATTTGGAAATGTTAGGTTTACTTTATCCATGTTTTATGCGATATGATTATGTTATGGTTCTTGGGCATTGTTTATGATATGTTTAAACATTTTCTTATAAGGAATGAATTAGACATAAAAAGTGACGGGAGGAGCCCGCTATAGCTCCTCGATTCATCCGTAGGTCTAATGAGACAAACTAGTGTCTTGACACGAGGCCTTGACAAAATCTTATTTGTAGTCTTGGAAAAAGGTCTTGACTATGTGGTTATGATAGTTTGGAATTATAAATTCCATCATTATGAATGTGGTTATTGATATTGCATGTGATTATTGGTCTAGTAGAATATCCATGTGAATAAGTAAATGACATTATTTCATTTTACTTTTTTCATATTATGCTGATGTTCAAGTTTAAAATGTTTTTTTATTTATACATTTCCTTAAATGTTTATGTTTATTTATGACAGTTTCCGCTATATTTTTATCCTTGACTGAGCATCTGATCTCACCCCTTTCTATGTTTTATTTTTCCCAGGATGTGAATAAATAATTTATGACTGACCTGCAGGAGTAGTCTGAAGGGGATATGAGTGTGGACTATGGAGACTATGTTATTTTAGTTTTTCACTTTATGATGTAATGTAACATTAATGAAAGTATCTAGTGTTTCCAAGGCTACAAAACTAGTTGGTCTTCCGAGACATGATATTTTGTGATCATGCCAATGTTACGTAATAATTAACTGACTCTGGGTAACTAGGGTTGGGGCATTACAACAGAACCTAGAGGTTTGTCAGAATTTAATCACATGAGCCTTTTAGAAAAGGGGTTCACCTCTGTTAATTCCTCCAAGGATAACTGTTGCTCCTCTTATAACCCCAATGATATCAGTAAGAAAGATCCTAAAACTTGAACATAAATGATATGTGACTATAATTATACGTATGGTATATCATAAGGTAGAATACTCATTGGACACTATGGATGAGAAGCATGTCACACCACCCACCAATGTGATATTTCTCAAGAAATAATTTGCACATATGTCATCATATGGGCATCCAAATTAGTGTAAGTCCCAGAATTCATCATGACCACATGATGTTAAACTATAAGAAGCTCATCCTAACCACATGATGTTAAACTATATATATACATTATGGTAGAAATATGTTAATTTACATTACATATAATCTTTTTACTTAATGACATAAAACATCATTGATGCATAACATCTATCTTCATTCACTCTAAGTAGCCCACATCATTACCACATAATGTTAAACCTCACAAATTTCCTAGAATTGAATATGACTTGATTATAATTTTCAATGATATATGTAGTGATTCCATGATATAATTTCTTGGTCCAAACACCACATAATATAAAACTACAATGTCTTTTTCTTGAATTCCTCTGCATGATTAGAGGAACCCTTGTCAATATTTGTCTCTCACACCAAACATTGATCATGTGGGATTAGGGGTTTTGGAAGTGGATTCCCTATAGAAAAGAGGAATAAAATATTTTCAAATTCATATATTGATCTGGAATGAAAGACCGTAAAATTCATACCATGAGTACTTACTACATAACGATAAACATCACAATTAACGACCCTTGCATGACATGAAACTGTACACTCATGTGGACCTATTGTTTGAGGACCACTACACTTGATGATGGTATTCTACCAAATTTCTAACTACTCTATCCCTCTTTATGTTGAGGATACCATATCCTTGTCACATGAAATTAAATTTTATTTTTCTTTAATACCTTTGTGTTTCATGATTCTTGTTTTCATGAGATACATAGTGACACCTAGACTTCCATACTTAGGCCCAGTCGCAGCACCACCTCTTTTTAATGTCATCCCATCTTCTTCCTTACAGTATGGTGTTAAACTAAATGATTCCTTATGAAATTTATGACATTATTTTTGTTATAATAGGATATCTAGTGATACATGGGTCTTCAATATTGATCCCAATTACAACAATTAATGGAAATAATGACCACCTCTACATATGGGTAAGAACCTTTTTGAGTATTTACCACTCATGAACTACATGTGAATTAATTCATGTCCTCATAGGATATATTGCAATGTCCAGACTTCCAACACGAGACCAATCACAACAAATTAATATAAATATTCCCCCCCTCATTGCATACGAGTAAGAGTTGAACATGTATCTTCTCTAAGAACTATGTGTGTCTTGATTCTCATTCTCTTGAGACACCTTGTGACTCCCAGATTTCCACCCTTGGGCACATCTATATCATTTATATCAATTCATATCATGGGATCCACATCCTCACATCAAGACATTATTCAGCATGGTATCTAAAAAAATATTTGTTCCTTGATTCTCATAATAATGGGAAACATCATGACCACCAAATCTCTAACCCGGGACCCAGCACCATTGACAGATGTGAAATTCTTCCTAAATACACTGAAACCATGTAAAAAAATATCATTTTTCCTAATTATGATCCAAATCTACATATGTCCTCCTTGTCTACATAATATTTCATGCACAAATTTCTCACATTGTTTCCCACATTCATAATGCATGAAATTAAACTGTACTAGAAAACATCCTTACCACATGAGGATAAAAAACATGGAAGTATGTCTTTACCACATGATGTTAAATAGAAAAAAATGTCATTGTCATAGGACATTAAATCTGTACAAAAAACGTCCCTAAAACATCATGATAAACTACATTGAAATTTTCCTTATAGCATGATGTTAAATTGTGTGAAAAGGTCCCTACTACATGAAGATAATCTATGAAATCCACCAACCATTATGATTCCTTATCAATGGACCACATGATCCTTTCCTCCGTCAAATAGAGTATTGTCTACTTCCACTATCTTTTCAAATCACCTCATGAAATGTTCGACACTTCATTTATTGAGTACTTGATGTATCCACAATCCTTCCATAGCCCATGGAAATAAAAATAGATCTCTTAGTTCAGCCATACTGTGGACATAGAAGGAATTGAGACCAAAAAACTTGAGACATGATGGTCCAATATAAACTTCTTTCCAATCCTTGTGATTCTAACATAAACATTGAGGAATTCATCACCATAGGTTGTTTTGGGTCATTACCAGTTTGAATTTCCCATACCATTACTCATGTCTTATGAACATCAAGGAAAGATTTAAAATATTTCCATCTCCTAATCAGAAGGATGATGGAGTGATCTTGACCCCTAGTATCCTAATTTATATCTTGTGTAAAATCACCCATATTAAGTACATGTGTTTCATGACATTAAACTTCCCACAATTTGGCCAAAGATATACAACCATAATCTCTATCTTATTATGGTGCAAATTGCATGACCTTAAACTACAAGTGACAGAGACATAAAAATATGTAAGGTTAAAAAATCGAAATCGGTGGCCTGATAAAATTTGATTTCTTTTCTCAAAACTCTTTATCTCTAGAGATTAGTTAATATTTATGGTAAAAATAAACAACGAATAAATCTCATAGAGACTAAATTGTAACCACAATAAAATTTATTCTCATTGCACCCTATGATCCAGGAAAAATATTAGAGTAATGGTTTTACAGGTCTCCTTTACATGAGAATATGTTCTCTAGGTGGTGAAACAACTTTTAGGGTGATACAATGATTCTTTAATATTACACATTTCATAAAACGCCTCCATGACTTCAAATTTTGATCTAACCCAACCTCTTCATAAAAAACTGGTAATAGGGAACCACTCTATTGGATAGAAAATCAGATCCCATGAAGGCCCCCTAAAATCCTCGTGTATTCATCTGGAACTCATGGATCAGTTGAGGCTAAATTGACCTATACCCAATGGTTTTCATTCTCTCAAATTAAATCAGATATTCATGGGACATTATTTATAATTCTAATAACCGGCCTATTCAAGTGTATTCAACATAATTTCTTTTATTACCCCATGTTTTGTACTCTTTATCAAATTAGATATGCTAAACTCCATTCCAGAACTATTTTATGGGCCATATTTCATGATTAGGATCCACATGGTTTAGGTATTGGGATTATCAAAAGATGAACTTCTATAGGGTTTCAAAACCCTTCTGGATTAACATGTTTTCATACCCAACATGATTCTTTAGATTCTTGAGACTATTTAAATCATTCATGGCTCTTGGAAAAGAAAAGTGATCTCTCTGTTCAACCATGATATTGATGTGAAAGGGCTTGAGATCAACCAACCGACAACATCATGGAAAAATATAAAGGGATTTCTAATCCCTGTGATCCCCTGACAAAAATGAGGTGGAACCTAAAATCTCAGAGTGTTACAGGATTTAACTATTATGTCTCCAATATCCTATAATTATAGTCACTTGCTTTTGGGTTATGACTTACATCACCCACACTCCAACTATCCAGGTGGACCTAGAATCCTTTTTATTACTCCCTCAACTGATATTACTTCCATAAATATTCCACTATCCTTGAAATTTTTTTTATATTATCTTTTCATGGACATGATATTGATTCATAATGTATTTAACCCCTGACTAAAGACATGTCATCCTTGTAAGAATGGATCTCCAATCCCCATGATCCCTAGAAACACCACAGAAGAACCTAGCACCTCAGTGCAATTTAGGTCATTCGAGACATGATTCCATAAAGTTCATGTTCATTAACATCAAGTTCTAAGATAAAAGTCCATAAACTATAATACATCAAGTTCGGAGCTAAAATACCCTAAACTACAATACATTAATTTTCAAGGTAAAAGGCCCCAAACTATAGTACTTCAAGGTATGAGCTAAAATAACCACAACTAAAGTACTACAATGTCCATGATAAAGTTACATAAACTAAATTACATAAATGTCCAGGATAAAATAATATAAACTGTTTTACATCATGGTCTGAGCAAGAAAACCATAAACTAAATCAATATCAGGTCCAAGATAAAAGAGAATAATATATAGCGTGGTAGATATTTAGACTACAAAATAGATTATGGACCACTACATGGCCTTAGAGTAATCATGGAACTCTATCCATACATATCATCTTTAGTTAATGATATGGAACCCTTCCTTTAGACATGAATTCTACCTGAACATCCTTTTGAAAGTTAGGTGATCTCAAGATAACCGGAAAAGATGTATCAATAAGTAACATCATGTAAGTGGGCATTCATGAGTGATATTTGAAATGAATCTATTATTATTTAAATATTATAATATAGACATTATGTTTTACTTGAAACTACTATATGTATTGGTATCATTGGTGATTCACATAATGATATGAAAACAAAATGTCATGATTATCATGGATGAATAGAAATTGAACAGTAATGTGGAGTGTTTAGGATGTTAATTCATTTAGAATATGTAATATGGGGAGGAATATCCTCATTTTAGATTCTCTCTAATGTATAAAAAACGATATTCATACTAGGGGTTGAATTGAGACAAAAATCGACCGACTACACCATTATGGTCTGCAATATTCTAATAGGAAGTGTCACTGAAACATTTGAGTTCGGCATGTACCTCTTCTTCAGCAACTACTTTGGGATGAAGAGTCTCGATCAAGTTCATCCACTCCTCAACCATATTTTTTGAGGTTTCCAAGGAAGATGATGATGTTGAAATATTGGACCTCACACGAGTTATGATTTCCTCACATCTCCATATCTGCATAGTCCAAGAATCCTTATGAGCCTGCAATTTGGATATCAACTAATAACCTTGCTCTAATTTCATTTCTGTCTCACTCATCTTCCTATAAATAAGATACTCATCTACAAGATTGAGAAAATATCTTTAACTTGCATCTAGATCTTACCTAGTCAAAAAAAATTCTTTATAATTTCATAAAGAGATTGTCGATTAAAAAAACCTTCCCCCACGTCCTAAAATATGTGGTGATGGTTCTCTCATTGGAAATGAAATATTTTAAAATGGTTACCAGTGATCAATTCATAAATATATTTCCAAATCAACTTGTATTTCACCTGAGCCAATGTGAATGATTAGAAATGCATGATAGGAGGAGGGATGACCAGTTAAAATAATGAAATGGTAGGAGAGGAAGCCACATATTACCTTATCCCAATAGGAGTATCATTAGTATCATGTACTAAAGGATTAGTTTCCAAAATAGAACTTGTTTGACCATCAGAATAGTTATCATTTGAATGGGGTCAATTTCATGATTTCTCACGCAAATATTTGATCAACTACATCTTCATCACTGATAATGTGGATGAGGAGGAAAAATAAATGTCCATATAATGAAACAAATAGTTTTCACACCACTTGGGTAAGATGATACCCAAGACTGGAAATAATCTTGGGTAAGGAAGATAGAAGCATTAGTAGGAAAAAGTATGATCTCAGCCTCAGTATCCTCATGTTCCATCATCTTCCAAAATTGGCAGTTGACATCATGATGTCTCACCCCATAATATAAGACTAATGGAATATGGGAGACCCTTTCAATATATCCAAATTGATTAGATAAATGATAAGCTTAATAGGGTTTATAAATAACTAGCTCATCCACTCTAGTTTTGATAACCCTATTCCATATAGAGATCATATAAAACCCTTATTCAAGGGAACCACTGTCGTTATCAACAATTGTTATAGTTGGTGCACATATAATAGTAAAATTGATGCTTACAGAATAGATCAGTGCATCTTTATCTTCATCAAGGCTTAGAAACATGGCCCCAACCCCTGATATATTCAATAATATTGGGCGGGATGAAGCATTGGTGATTCAGTTGGCTTTGTAATATTAATAACATTGAATTTTCTCCCATATCCAACCAAATAAAAAATAATGGGGACCATTTATCCTACAAGGGATGATACCTTGTTTGATATAAACCATAAGTTGGTAAAGGCATGAAATGGTTGGAACATCCAAATTGAGGTTCCATCCTTCTTCAAGTTGTGTCTCTATCACTAATGTGCTAACATGGATCCCTAAGAATGCATCCCTTGTGGAGAAAGGACACCCATTCCTAAACATGGCTATCAATCCTACTTATCTATGGTTCGGAGAGATCTCTGAATTCACTTGGTATCCCCATGAGGTATAATACATGGATTCCAAGATATCACAATACAATTCAGTTCCATCGTGGACTTTCTGAGAAGGGAACCAATAGGGAATTATAAGAGTTGGTATGTCTCCACTATATCATAGAATAATATATATCCAATCTAGATATAAATTAGCAAACACATTGTCACCTCCATCCTCACTTTCTACTTTACAATAATATGAATCTCTCTCACAAAAACTGGGGTTTGCAATGGATCATCCCAAACATAGATATCCAAAAGGAATTAATCATATAACACTCCAAGAGGGGGAATACCACCTAGTTTGTAGATATCACATAAGTCGATACCCACTTCACCATGGGAATGGTGGAATGTGTTGTTTCTAAGAAAAAAGGAGTATCATCACTGAAATAAGTTTTTGATGGAGGTAAATGGTGAATTGAGAAATTAACAATGATTCAAAAACATGAACATTATATAGATGATTAGAAAAATATATGCAGATTTCCCTAACTGAGAAGGGGAATTCCCTTTCAAAAGGGAAAATAACGATGGGATGAAGATCCCACATTGAACCCCATATAGCATAATGATTCATCATAAATGAATAAAATATACTCAAATATCTCAGATCAATGGGTTGATTAGAAACTTCCCAACTATTTGGACCTAAGGGAGACTCCACCAATATATAAGATAACTCATGTGACCTAGATTTTATTAGTCTAATATACTAGTAGATTGACTATTTGACATTGTTAAGATATTCTGACACCCATCGAAATGGAAAATTATATTCTGGAGGGGACATGGGACCATCATCCATTAGACCAAACCCATATATAGGGAGTCATTGTGATAAAGGAGTCCCTAATATCAGATGAGCAGAACCATTTTAGACTCTCGTTATCAGTATATACATGATATCGAGGAGGGACCATGCGATTCCAAGAAATCATGACACTTTGATTGGATGTAGCTGGGGAGGAACAATGAGAACTGAAATCCATATGAACATGAGTAAGTGGCGTATGTCAGAAAAAGAGATTATAAAATCTGGTGTGAAAAAAAATCCAAATGAACCAAAATCACCTTGCATACCAGTCGAACCAATAAGAGGTGAAAAAATTGAATAATATGTTCATGAATCACCTAAAACTGAAAGGTCTCATTACCCATAAAATAATATATAAGTGAAAAATATCACATGACCCCTTGTAGACTCACAATCGCGTGACCTATACTTGGTCATAAAAAATGTACAGTAATCAATTGATCATATAACTGATCCGGAATATTCCATGAAACCATTAGGAAAATCCTAATCCTCATGTTCTATGTTAATGAAATTTATTCAGTATGGTTCATAATTGGATCGAACATTCCCCTGAGTATGAGTGTTCATGCAAAGCAGTCCTCATTGTAAGGTCTCACAATCTGGTCTCATGAATAGCTATCACAATTATGGAGTATGGAATAGTCTAGCGATATATGGAACATGACATTAGAAATGGGGGAAAATAGTAAATAAGGGGTGTTTAGGGAAACTAATGGCTCTCCACTCCCAAAATATATTTAGTTTCATGGAATACCATGTGTTGGCTGTTAGACCCAACATCACCCAAGAAATTGGTTCATGACAACCCCAAAGTCTCAAGTGGGATTTTAAATTCTTCAAAACTGAGCCCTTTTCTCTATGGAAAATGATATTGAGAGTGGGGGGGGAGGGGACTTTGACACCCACTAAATGGGCATCGAGAAATTCACAAAGGAAGAAATACCTGAATATGGGTATTATTTTCCCCACAATGGAAAATGAATAAGAAGGTTCCTGAGACTTTTGGATAACATGAGACTTTAATGGAATCACAATAATGTTACAAGTATAATTTCATGTGAAGACTCAACATGAAGTTCTTAACCTACCATGGAATCTATGTAAATTTATTCAAAAATCCCTCCTTCTCTTGCCAGGTTTATCTGGACAACTAGTATATGCACAATGACATTCAGATAACCTCCACTAAGCCACATGGGTTTTCATCAGTGAACGCCTAAAAAAAAAATCCATAATTCACTTTGAAAGCATTATGAAATTTCTAAAAGGTAGAGGCATTTCATGTTCATAAATATCATGTGATGCATCACCGATGGGAATGATAATTTTCCTTGACGACATCGAAACAAACTTGCATGACCCAGGAGCCTTTGTACAATAAGAAAAAGGAAATAAAAAGGGGGAGGAAGAATCCTCTCATGGTCTTAAAAGACATTCAATGCCCATTTGGCCATCCAAAAGACACCACAAGACTCTAGATACATAACCACCTAATCTCTAAAAAGCCCATTGATGTGTTACCCTCATCACGCAAAGAACTATAAGAATTTCTAGGCAAACTCACACTGACCCTTTGGCAGTCTAAAGAAAAACCGATGGATGTTTCCAAAAAATTCTTTCACATATCCATGAGACTTATAATATTGATGTGATTAATCTTCAATAGGTACTGAAATTATATTTGAAATTACTCGTGTAATTGTTCATGAGCCACATTCATTTGAAAATAAAATAATGCAAATAAAGGTTGGAGAAGTCAACATCCTTTACTGGTCATAAAACACTTGCAGTATTCTCTGGAAGTCCTCAAAATGACTTCATCAGACTTCTTGAAAAGCCTCCCAAATCCCACAAAGTCCCCATGAGAATCCATCCTTGCCACACCAATTGTACCATGCAAGGAATGACGCATATATCAAACACCTTTCGACAAAAAAAAATTGATCACACATAGGCCCTTGGACATGTTAATAGGAAAATATGGAATTCCATCCACAAGAAAACATAATAAACCAAAGTCCTAATTCATAATAAATAATATAATAAATGATGAAATAATTTGAGGGAATCACAGTTGATGAAAATCAGGTGATTCCCTAGGAACAATCCATGGAAGAGACTAATGATGTTGTGTGGAACCAGATCCCATGGCCGACGCCAGCCTAGATATTTTCCAGCAATTCTTCACAAATTGGAAAAAAACTAGGATGGAGAGGACTATAAATTCTCCACCTAGCATGAAAATAGAACTACTACCACATGATAGTGATCTTCAGGATGAATGTTGGATTTGTTTGCATCCAAGAACATTAGTACACCCAATAACCATAGATGATTTCTCATAGCGGCTGATCTCATACCAGAAAAATATTCCACCAAGTACTATACTGATGAATAATCAAATCGATCATGTTCCATTAATAAATCAATTATCATGATTATTCATAGATTAAACGATGGAATTATGGAAACATGTGTGAAAAATATACACCACATCTACCAGATCATGTGAGTGTAAAAATAAACTAACACTGAATAAGTATAATAAATTCATAACAAATGGTCTAGAACAAGGACTAATGTTGATAGACGTATTAAGAAACATGTTTTATAACCCCCAAGTGCTTCATGTGATCCATCCCAGATAGAATACAACACTAGGTCATGTTACCCAGATATTGAAATGCTCCATCAGTATGCCACCTAGGTCATGCGATGTCATATGGACTTGCCATAGAAAGTCATAGGGTACCCCCATGGAATGAAACATTAGTATCGTAAATCCCTTTGTGCCTATAACCCAATCCATATGATTTCATTCAGTTACACCACCTGTCTCATATAATGGAACTGTCTCATGTTATCCAAGTATATTAGTTAGATATGGGCATGCCAACTAAGCTATCATCCTACCCTATGGGAAATATAGTCGATACTTGTGAATCCCTCTAGAAATGTTTCTCCAGACTCATGATGATCTATTGGAATGTCATCCAAGTCATTCGAAACCCTCTGAGACATGTCGTACTGAATTTTAAGACACCCTCCATGTGTGTCGACCAGCTATTATAAATATTCTAGGGAAAGTCATTTGGATCATGTAGTACACTAGTGACATGTCATCGAGGTTATGTGATGGAGTCTGAAACAAACAATTTATATCTTTCAATTTCATCCGAACAAGTCAACTGGGTCATGCAACACCCCCTAGACAAGCATGCATTGTCCTAAAGACCTCATGAGACATGATAACATTTTTCTTCGTCAATGTGGAAGCCCCGAAAAATAGGGAAACCTCAGAGTGTAAGACTCGATCCAATGAACTATGACCACACTGTTTCCCGCCATATTCGTGATACATAGGGTGCATTTCTAAGGCCTTATCTTTATATAAAATATCCAAATAGTGATTAGATTGATCATTTTCATCCGTTTTTTCTCACACCGAGCATCGCTCACGTGGTCTTAGGGAGTTCCAATAGTCATATCATTTGTATCATGTGTCTCCACCAACCAATGTAACATAATTATGTAATCCCAAATTAGTGGAATGCCACATTTACCTCAGCACAAAGTCATCTACCCTGGGGCCAGTCCCAAGGGAAATATTGAACTATGATAACTATAATTCCTATAATAACTAGGATACATAAGATGCCTTCTTGAGGACCTATATCAAATTAATATACATTTCAATATAAGACATATCTCAATTTCATTTCAACCATCAAGAACCAATCATTCTCATGGGATGATCACTCTACCTCATCGATCGAAAGACTATGAATGTAACTAAACTATAATGAATATGATTCCCGACAAAACTAGCATAAGAAAGATGTATCCCTGAGGGTCGAGATCTATATTTAATTCTCTTAATGAAAAGGGCCCTGAATGTGTTCTATTTTTTTCATTTTAGATAATACTCCATTTAAGTGTTGAAGGGGAAACCTTACATTTCCCGTAGACTTCATGACATTACATGACCCAAAGGCCTTATTGGAAATCATCCAGATAACTAATACTTTGAACTAATCCCACCAAACATCAATATCATGATTTTAGCTCTCCACCTCTGCATGTCTATTTGACTATGCATCTCATGCACGAATAGGTTGGTCTGGATGGAAATTTACATACCATCTCATTCTTCAAAATATGTTAGCTCTTCTCTAGTGAGTTTTCCTGGGTCTGAATCCTCATCTCTATCCTACTTCTTATAGTGTAATCCTAATACATTAAGACAAAACTCATATGGAATAGAGCCCTCAAGGTGTCCTGAAGGCATTGATATGGATTGATGGACTTGAAGCAATAAAAGACCAAATTGGTGGTCTAAAATCCCCAATGGATGAATAGTTATAAATTTTATAGTACTGAAGGGAACCTGCTACAGTACTTATACAATAACTGAAAAAATTTCTTTTCCCATAATTGGTCTCAGGTCACTTGGATACACTTTTTGAGTCCTCACCAACCTGCCTAAGGATCATATGGATAAATACTCTTTGGAATGTCCCAGTATTTAATTCCTACATCATCAAAAATCAATAATGATCATTTTCAATCATTTTTTTTAAACTGAGAAAAGATCAAATGGTCTTAGGAACCATATTAATCATTTCATCTACATTATGAGTCTTCACAAGGAAAATGAAAACCTCAAGGTATAATAACCAAAAAATGAACTATAAAAACATAGTTTCTATCTATAATCTGAATATGTATGTAGTCCCAAACATAATTGATCTTGAACACTTTTTTCCCAAAGAACATATATAAGTCCTCTTTGTGGGACGTTAAGCTGTATAGGTGAAAGTAACTACGTGGGTTTTGATTCATGTAATAACCAGGATATGTATGATTCATCACAATAGTTGAATTTCATAATAATAATATTTACCACCTCCTTGCATGGTAGTGAATTTAGATTCACATGGTTACATTTCTTATGCACTTAAACAACTACCTATTATTGGAAAATGATGGATAGCCTCAAATACACATAGATGGATTCACTAAAGAGATCCAAATATTTTTCACATGAAAGGGAGTTAACTAATGAACATTTTTAGGAAAATTTTTCCCATTTCAGGATTAAGAAAATATTCTAGTTCATATCATGAATCAATAAGAGAGCCATAGTGTAGGAAATAATTCCACCAAAGGGGTGTGATGAGCCAGACCTCCCATCCTCTCGACCAATACCAGTATCCAAGACTCATTAGGCATGATAAACCAGATGACTATTAAACTTTGGAAAGAAGGTATATACCTTTCAATGGATTAGTGAATAATTTATAGATTCTAGTAAGAGTGAAAATGGTAACCCAATATTCATGATTGTGAACAACACAAACACCCCATGACAATAAACCATCAGGTCAAGACAAACTGACGTCAATAAGGGTTTCAAATCATAACTTGAATAAAAAACAATTTGCATGTAATTTATTTGTTTTTTTATATATTTTATCAATATTTTAATAATAATTTTAGGAAACACCATCAGTTTTTCAAAAATAACCCCAAAATTCTTATTATATATATTTTATCTTCATTGAAAAGATAGAAAATACACATGAAATGAATTTGAATCATTATAAAATGTTATAAATATCCCATAATAGACTTATTGATAACCTTATAATAATGTTATTAGGATGAATAATTAATACCTACACTTTTATTATGAAACAAGTACCAACGAACAAAACTATAAACACCGATGTTAAAAATTGGTAACATTCAGGCATAAAATTACTATTTTGGAATATTATAAATTAAATTGATGTAATTAAGGTTCTTAATTAAGTTACTATGATATATATTTTTGTGATAAATTATTTTAAAGTATTTTTGTGGAATCAAAGAAAAGAGGTAAGATTTTTTCATCTCAAATTCCTCTGTTTGAGATAGATTTTGTATTATACACACATTTTTTTTTGTGGAGTATATAATGACTGTTTTAGTTTTTTATCCTCAAATTAATTAATTAATGTCATTTTAATATAATTATTAATTAATTTTATTATATAGGTTATGATTAAATTTATAATGAATCAATAAGTGGTTTTTTGGTCTTAATTCTAATTATTTGGGGCTCAAGATGTAATCACCACCTATCTTTTTTTGTGTTGTGCACAAATTACCATTGAATAATATTCTCTTGGTTACTCAAGAACATTAATTTATTTATAAGTATATTTTTTATCCCTATCACATATAATTTTTATCCAGTAGTAAGATTTTTCATGGTGATAAAATAATTCATTGTTTTAGTAACATAAATTTTTTCATAATTTCATAGAAAACATATCCCTATATGGATATTGAAAAGTGAATGTGGTTGTGACAAAAATTCACCAAGGGGTAATCACCCAAAGAGGGTCGATTTAGATATGAATCAATCTTCACCAAGATGCAAAATGGGTGGGACTAAGACAATAGACATGGAGAGATTCTCCTAGAGGATACAATTTGGAATATTCATATGTCATTAATGAACCATGATGAATAATTTTTCCTACCATTTCCTTGTTATCCTACCAATTAATTATATTTAAAACAATTACTATATTATAATAATTTCATATTATATTTTAACTAATATCTCCACAATGTATCTTGGATAAGATTACTTCATATAAATTTGACGATACTCTGATGATTCCATGTTTATTACAGGATTTTCTCCAAGAAATCAACAAAATATTATTGAATGGGGAAGTATTTGATATATATATCTATCATTACATGGATTAATGTGCTTAGTTATATAATATGTTCCTTAGAGAATGATATAAAATGTATTTATGACTCTTATGGTGAATGGATTGGACTTAATCAAGTGACCTGTGTGTCCCGACATTATATATCTACTTGATGCATTGATATGCATCATGCCAAGAATAGGTTTTATTTTAATGTGTACCTTTTCCCATAATAGGATAATATATTGAATTAAGTATCAATGAAAATTAATGTGTCTTGGAATAAGGCCATGACAATTGGTTTTTTATATTTCGTATTACACATTCTGATAGTATGAGATTAATGATTATTACTTTTTATGTTTTCATTTATTTTCATGGATATAACATGCCCCTTAGATTCAATTCATCATGGATTCATGTTGTTACTTTATTCTGTCCATATAAATTACTTGATGTTTATGTCATCTATGCTTCTTCTATATGTTACCCCTTCCGGAGAATTTGATCTCACCCTATTTTTCTTTTCCTCAGTAAACCTAGAGGAGGTTTATATGTAAATTTTAATGAAAATATAGAAGGATTGATAATGTTCTCAAAATTTGTATCTAATGATTTCAATTGTAATATATGTGTGTATCTAGACTTACTAGACTAAGAAACTATTCAATACATTGAGAACTCTTTTAATTTGTACAAATTATGTAATAAAACTACAAGCTCAAGTTTTTTGGTATCTCAGATGTTACAATGTTTATAATATTTGAATATCATCAAAAGATATATACAGATCAATGATGTAAATTTATTAAAAATAATTATAATATGAAAGAGAGACTATATCATTATCCTATGATACAATTATAATGAGACTTATAATATTATAACCAATTCTCCAAGAGACATGTAAAATTACCATATACGAGGTTCATGAAGAAAGGATGAGCTTATGAAATTACTTAATTGGAAATTATAGTCACAATTGATGTGATAATTAGACCATAAATATGATGTACTGTTAGGTATGTCTCAAGTAACTCAAGATTTATATTAATGAGTTATATTTGAAACAAATATTTCATACTAATGAAAATAGTTACATATACCTATTTTTTTAAAAATAATGTGTTCCCTAGAAACGAAGGTTTAGTTACTAAGAAAACTCATATTTGAGGTTAACCTATTTTATTACCATCACATATTTTAAAATAGAGGGATTGAATTAAAAATTTTGAGGGCTAAATTTAATTAATAATAGAGAATGTGATATCCAAATTTTTTTATTAATTATTTATCCCACATAAAATTAGTAAATGTTTGGCACATTAATTTTTTTTGTTTTTAAATTAATATTTGAAATAAATATTTTATTGATGACTATTTTTAATTCATTAAAATAAATATGTATAATCAATATTTGGGAAGGAAAACAAATTTCCCTTTTTTCATAAAAAAAATATATTCTGCAATAAAAAATAACAACAGAATTATGACTTCATTAAATTTAATAAAAAATAATATTTTAAGCATGATAATTATTAGGAATAAAATTTTACAATAAAAATTTTATAAGATTGGACTATTATAAATTGATCCAAAACTATTTATCATGGACTATACATGTATTCATGTAATATAAAAGGTGTATAAGAGTTGTAATTTTAGTCTACTTGTTATAAAAACAAGATCATTTTTAATGATAGTTGATTTTATATTTTATGAGATTCGTAAATTAAGAAATCATCAAAGGGGACCATTAATATATAGTTATTATATATTTTTTATATTAATAATTTTTTCATAATTAATATATTATATATTTAAATTTTTATTATGGTAATGTATATATTATTAATGATAATTAATACAATATGTAAGGAATAACAAAAAAATTGAATTTTTATCAACCACAATAGAAAATATATTTTATTCTTGATAAATTATTTTCCGATATGTTATAATTTATTATTTAAAAGTTAAATTATCATATATATAACTGAAATTTTAAAATAGAAACAATTTTTTGAATCTAAGTGTCCAAATTAAGATAGGTAAATTTTATGGGTTTTTTTAAAAATTGATTTTTTTGTGAATAGTTAAATATACACTTTTTCTTACATTGTATGTTTTATGAAAAACATTTAATGAAAATATGTGTCAATAATTTATAAATCACTTTAAATGAATTAAAATAATTTCAACGAGAAAAAAATGTAATTAAAATTAATAATATTAATTTACCATCCTATAAATACTTTTTCAAAGCCAAAGTTATATTTTATTTTAATAACAAACTATAAGAGGTTACGTATAATAAATATTATATATAAAATATTATATATAATGTATCATTCATTTTTGTGTGTGATTAAATTACAATAAAATAATTATTCATTAATAAAAAAATATAAATACACAATTTTATCAACACCATTCATATACTTGATCCTAAGTAACAAATTAGTAAATAACTAATTTAGAGTTATCCCTTCTCGCTGGCTATATAAACAAACTTTCTAAAATCCTTTCTCATCACATACTGAAATGAATTATTTTTCCAAATATCTATCCTAATACCTCTCTAAATACTTCTATCCGTATCCTTGATCATATTGTGTAAGAGAAATATCATCATCTGAAGGCAAAAGGGTCACTGGAATAGAGGCCTCCTAAAAAGAAATGCAATGGTTACCAATTATCATATCACATATCTTATTGGTGAATATTTTATATTAAATTAATTGGTTCTACCTCTTAATTTACTAACAATATAATATTACCATTTTAGTAACATAATGTTGATCCATTATCAATGTAAGATTACCAATTCTCTCTTAGGGAACCCTTTTCGTAAGATATTACTATGTCTAAGTATGTGTTTCAAAGATTTTGTTTATTTCTATTTTCCTCTTAGACATTACATTACATAAGATACCACTATTATAAAATTAAATTACTATATAATTATACTCTAATTTATTTTTGATAATCAAATATTGATTAGTTTTTCCTTATTTTTTAATAATTTAAGAAGCATTATTTAACTATGGTAGTTATATTCTATCATAGTGAATGATCACCATTTTTTCACATATTACCATCATGAATACTTTAAAATTATTATTAGGTATATATATAATATTAATAATAAATTTAATGTATTATTATTTTTAATGATAAAATATTAATAAAAATAATAATATAAAAAGATAATTTATCATAGTTGGTTTTGGAATTTACAATACACCCAGTAATGAAGATTCCCTAAATTTATACTTTCTAATTTACAATTGAACACCTTCACTTATACAATAAATTGTAAACTATAACATTAAACTTATATATATTATTGAATTATTGGGGTGTGACCAATGATCATTATTTCTAGACCGAAGTGGTTCTAGAATTGTGAACTGATCCACCTCAAAACTACTGATGTAATATAAATATATCTCATAAATAAATAATAAATGAAAATAAATAATTAAAAATAAAAAATGGATTAAGTTGAAAAAGTATTTGAAATAATAAAAGATAATTATAGTTTGATTATACAAGAGTTCATTGGACATATGAAGTGTGTCGAGCCTTGAGGTAATATTTCTCTTCTAAGTCCTAATTCTTCTTGTATTATGTTTCACTATTGACTATATTCTCTTCTAAGACCATGTATCATCAGGAAAGAGCTGAATGAAAAACCTCTTCTAGGTGGGATCATTTTGGCCTAATGGTTGATTGTGAGGGGTTCATTTTATGAACTGTCATTAATGTCCGGTCACTATTGTAATTCTTAATGGAAACTCCAAATGGTTCCCCCATCCATAACTGGTTATAGAACTAATTTCCAATAGCAGGAGGTTAGCAAGAGTTTTATACCCAATTATACACAGGGACTTTCATTGGTCGAGAGTATCAGTGTTCGGGGTCATTACACACATTGTGGGGGGGGGGGGGGGGGGTTGGTTGTTGCCTACTCAGAGACTCTCATGTAGATTTAAGTTGTGTTTGTGAATCTCATTCAAATCACAATACAAGAATGGTTATACTGATATAATTACCATAGGTTAACCTATTTCATGTTCATAAGATGAGGATTTCATCAGTGAATCCATTTTCATGTATCTGAGGTTCTGCTTCCATTTCTCAGTATTGATTGTCTTCTTATTTAAAAATTCTTCATAATTAGACGCTTCGTAATATTCATTCATGGAGAGAGGTGGTTAATATTACGAGGGGGTTGTTGAGATACTATAAGGTATCCAACATTTTCTATTTATTATAGGAATCAAAACCCACATTCATCATTTAACTGATTCAGTTTAACATCATATTGGAAACATGTGAGAAAAGACATAGGAACTAAATATTTCAGCTCATGTCCTTGGGAGACATCATACATATCCTGGTTTTGATAGGAATAAGAGTTCTCATAATCTAGTCAGACCCCTATAACTATCCCTATGTTATATTTAGTTATATGGGGGATTTTTATATCATTCGACTCATCAGATCTTACATAATGATATTTCTCTTGACAATAGAGATTAATAATGTGAATTTTCTGACTATTAAACTTTCCTAATACCCTAGAAGATATGCTTGGTATGTAAAAAAAGGTATTTAAATCAATCAACTGTTATAAATATGGATGTAGGGATTATGTGATAGAACATCCCTTTTGATTTTTAATATGGACATCAGGACATAGAGAGGCCGCCAACGTATCCTGGTTATAGATGGAATTAGAGTCATGATAGTTTAGTTGAATTCACTGTGTACAAATGGATGTGGTATAATGACCATCCCATGGGAATAATTGGGTATATATGGTTGAAATATTAGATACCTGAGGGGACTTATAATAAGGGGGATTCTTATTTGATCATAGGCCTTCAAGAGTCATCCTATGTATCATGTTTGTTGCTGGAATAAGATTTCTCGTAGTTCAACTGATCAACACGTACAAAATGATGTTTCCCTATATGGATGATTTTTTATTGTGAATCCAAAAGACCACGTGATCCATGCTATGTGTGAGAAAAAATTATGTAAAATAATGAATATAATTTATTGTGGGTGTGGGACTTATGCGATAGGGCTTCCCTTTAGATGTGTATCATTGATCTTTGGACTTTGGAAGGAATGATATTTTTTCTGGTTATGGATGGAATCAGATTTCTCATAGTTCCATTTATCGGTGATTATACATGTCTGTTTCCCTCTAGATACAGGATTAAATACAAAGGATAGAAAAAGTTATCAGGTCTCGCGATGTCCTTTTGGAACTAGTCTTGTTTCCTACATAAAATACCTTGGTCACCTATTTGAAATTCCTTTATTTTATTCTTGGTATGTCAAAGGATTAATACCTAACACATCCAGTTATAATCACATGACCCATTTGAATTGTCCAGGGGAAACCGTATATTCTATATGGTGTGTTTTAGGGTGGTCCCCTGATCAAGGTTGACTTTTCTGGAGGATACCACGAGACCTGTACGACTGAACTGGGAAGCCATCACATGATTCCTAATGACATGTTTGGTGGGTTTCACATGATCCAGCTGAGATTCCCATGTTTCATCATGGAAGATGGATGAAACACTTGAGGGGCTCCATGAGATTCAATAAAACATGTCTAGAGGGTGATGAATAATTCGTACTATGATTTATGGAGGACATCACAAGATATGGATGGAATTCCTAGAGGGTTTCATTAGAGCCATTTGGAAAGCCCATGTGTTATAGTGAGACTCAGCTAACATGTACATGTTCTTCCACATAAGTCGGGATGCATGTTTGAAGGAAACCACAATATTTTTAAGGCAATCCCAAAGTAATCCAAGAGTATTTAATTGAATGTATTGGGCCCCATATTACTCTCTCTAACATGTTCGAGGTATTTATCATGATCCTATATAGTATACCAAAGGAGAGTCGCGAGATTATTAAAACATGTCCTAGTTCTATAGTGTGCCCTGGGTAGTTTACATGAAGTGCATGAGGATCAGTGTATTCGTCTTTCACATAAATATACCATTTTTTATTCCTTCTTCAATCCATTTTCTTATAGTTCCTTAGATTTTTTCAATGTTATATTTTTAGATTTGTGGAGTTTTCCCCGCATGTCCACCCAAAATTCCTTTGTGGGTTATTTGAATGATCTCACGAAGTGATTATTTATGCATCATGATCCTTCTAGTAGTTCTTTTTATATTACCTGATGGAAAACATCATGGTCGCAAGATAATCGTCTTCAAGAAATATACTCTCATTCCTATTTGATGTTTAAAGGATTGTCCACTAATGCTACGAAGGTTGTTGTGAATTTTATATGCTGACGTAGGGGATTTATAGGCCTCACCATCTTTATAAGAACCCGAATCTTCTTTTCATGTATGTATTTTCATTCATGGAGTTTTTATGAAAAATGATCTTTCTGGAAATTTTCAAAGTACATGCCGTGTACTTTCTGAGTACACACCGTGTACTCATCCCCGGATCGAAGCCAGGTCCTGATCATGCCCGGGCCACACACACGGTGTGTACGGGTGACGTGGAGGCTGATTTTGACAGAGTACGGAAAAGACCCAGTACACGCTATGTACTTTTTTTACAAAATGAACCGGGGTCACTCCTTATGCACAGAAACACCTCTTTCTAGGTCCCGTTCATCCGAGAGTGACCAGTATGGCCGAATCTTCGACGAGCTCCTGCCCCTTCGTCTGTTCTCCGATTTGAGCACAGTCGATTGCATTGGAATCATAGTGGTACGATCTTCCTTCTGCTTGAGTTTTGTTTTCGGATTCCTCTTCATTTCCGAGTTATTGTGGGTTGAGCGTTTTGTGTGTTTTCTTAGATCTACGACGTTCTAAGGGGAGTCAATCATCAAGATTCAGATATATCGATATCCTAGGATCGAGGTAGGTGGTTTGTGCCTTTATATTTAAATTCGATGAGTATTTTGTGCAAATTCCACAAATTCCCTTGGGCGGGGAATTGTGGGTTTCCTATTTTTCCCCTGATGTTTTCCTGCTTTTCTTGATTGCTGTTGTAGAGGTTTATGCTTGTAAGTAGAGTAATTTATTTTGTGCTTAGGATGATTTGCCATGTTTTTCTTTTTTTTTTGTCATTTTGAAAGTTGCCATGCCTAGACATAGGATAGTGGAACTACTAATTCATTACTGTTGAGCCTTAGAATGGTAGCCAAGTAGTTATTGAGGTTTACATGGATGATACACACATGATATTCATGTTTATTTTCACTTAGGACTGTGAGAACCTAGAGTAGTAGACCAAAGGGAGAATTGACGTAAAGGCTTCCCTAGAGTGTCTTTAAATAATATGTGAGACCACATGAGGAATTTCCTTTGAGTTCTTCCTCAGAGAGTCTATAGTTCCTCAATGCGGTCCACAGGGGGAATGAGACGTTGAGGGCTTCCCCAGAGAGACTTTAGTACGATACTAGACTATTGGGGGAATTGATAGGTAGTGCTTCCTCAAAGAGTCTATTTTTTTTGTAGCTGAACCAGAGGGGTGAGACTTTGTGTGCCTCCTATAGGGTTGATAGTACTTATAGGATGAACCATAGGGGTTTGGATATGATAGCTACCCAGAGGGTTACCTTTTTCCATCTTGTTGCTGGCTGTTTACTTGTGTACTTCTTTTGTTATAACTCTAGATTGTAGCTGCTTGTGTTCCTGTTTACTGCTTCTTGTTTTATTACTGCCATGTATTCATTGACTGTTAGGCACATATCTTTGGGTGATTTCCTACTGGGATTGTATCTCACCCCCTATTCGGGCCATGCTTTTGGGCCCATGAAGACTATGTTGCTGCAGGTATAGATAAGGGAAAGCACCCATCTACTTCGGGTTCTTGATTCACTGGAGCTAGAGAGCATAGGACCAAGTCGAGACTTGTGATGCTGAGGAGTTTACTTTTTTTTCTTTTTCACATTGTTTTCAGTTATACTTCAACAAATTGGTTTGTTTACTACTTTACATAGGCATATGTACCATGTTTCATCATTATTATCTATCCATTGCTTCCACTATTCACTTCAGTTGTTGTATGCTTTTGATGTTTCTGCTATTGTGTCTGGTTGTTTTTCCACTGTATACTTTACCGAATGAGGGCATAGTTTCCCCACTGACACACCAAGGCCCTCGCTGCTTGTCATAAGTCTCTGTAATTTTGGGAAACATGCTTGAGGTCATGTGGCGAACCTGGTACGGGGCACCAGTGGAGGGGCTCCGGATTGGGGTCTTTACAAAGTGGAATCAGAGGAGTTATTTTCTCTTGCATTACTGTTTGGAGACTTTATTCAAGGATAGGACGAACTTGGTACTTGATGTTAAGCTGTGCTCGGGAGTAGCTAACCCATGTACATGGAAAATCCATACTACCTTGTTAATTTTAGTTTGCTGGTTTTGAGTTTTTATGGTTGATATGTTTTCACCTAGAGTGATTCGCATTACCTGTGCGGTTATTGTTTTGATATATCGGTTCTATTTCTATCGTAACCGGATGAGATGAGGGTATTCTATCTCATGCATCATATAGGGACTTCTAGAAATCACATTCCATTCATTCTTTCCATGACATCATGGGTTCATTAGCGATTGCAGGTTGTTGTGATAGGCTTTGTGTAGATTATGCATGCTTTTGTGATAGATTCTTGATAGAATATCTTATTTTATGTTAGAGAGATGTGTTTTACTTTTTATGTGACTATAAAAGATGCCAAGATTTTATTCATGGGGAGTATGGGCCCCCACGAATCTGAATTTGGAACCTCTTTACCTTGTTTTTAGTGTTTCTGGGGTTCTGTGCAGTTTCTGAGCTACTGAACAAAAAATCCCAGAATACACAGCATTTATTTTTGGATACACATCGTGTAGTTTTCAGGATGTGTTACTGACCATGTGAGCAGAACACGGTGTCGTGAAAGTAACTTTAGAAACACGCCGTGTATGGTAGGTACACGCCGTGTAGTAATGAGCTGTGTACCTGGCCGTGTCACTAACAACATGGGTTGGGATGCACGAGTTGCACACATCATATTGTAAATGAACATGCCGTGTAGTCCCTCCGAGGAACCCGACCGTGTCATGAACAACACGGATCAGCGTGAACTTCTCCCAGACACGCCGTGTCGCTCTTGGAGCATGCCGTGTAGTCTTTCCAGGAACACGGCCGTGTCACGAACAACATGGGACAATGTCACCTTGCATATACACGCCGTATTTGTTCGGAGAATATCGTGTAATGTTCAGCCATGTAGAAGGCTGTGTGTTTAACAACATGGGCTGTCGAAGCCTTGTCAACTACATGCCGTGTCCATAGGGAACATGTAGTGTAGTCTCAGTTTAAGAAAACCGTGTGGGTTAGCCATTTAAGGGACTCGGGAAGGGGAATATTTTTCATGTACACACTGTGTGTGGGTGAAACACGCCGTGTAGTTTGAGGAGTACGCAACTTGTAGGGAAAGAGTACACGCCCATGTCAGTGGCTTAAGAAAACACGCCGTGTAGTTTTTATAAACGTCATGTAGTTGAGTTTTGTAAAATTGTGTGTTTTCTGTTCCCTGTTTCTGTTTTGTACTCTTGTGTTCTCTATACATGTTTTCCTGATCTAAGGTGTACTTTTGATCTTTCATAGCTATGCCTCCAAGACGTCCTCCAGTCGTACATCTATCGTTAAGCAGTGATCAGACACCAGATAGGGTTGATCAAGGACTTCCTGTTGGTCCTCCAGTCAGGCCATCCTTGGCATTGGCTGTTATACCAGTTGCAGATGCTGATTCACAGTTAAAGAAAGGTTTCATGAGGATGATGCAGTCCTTCTAGGGAGCTTTTCCTCCTGCCATGACCATGGAAGACTTGACGTGAGTTTTTTAGCAGCAGCATCCTCCCACGTTCTCAGGGGAAGGAGGACCTTAGGCTACAGAGTCAGGGCTGTAAGCCATGCTGGCCATTTTCGACCATCTGGAGACACCTCTAGAGTGGTGGGTCATTCTCTACACCTAAAAGCTCCGAGACTCCGCCAAGAGGTGGTGGGATGTGATCTCATTGGTGGGTCAATAGCAGGATATGGCATGGGAGGAGTTCCAGAGCGTGTTCTATGACTACTTCTACCCAGAGACCCTGAGGGCCGATCGAGCCTGGGAGTTCATGAGCTTAGAGCAGGGTACTATTTCTTTCATGGATCATTCCTCTCGCTTCACCGAGCTGTATCATTTCAAACCCCTCCGGGATGGAAGTGAGGTGTTCTTAGCAAGGATGTTTGAGGATGGCCTTAAGACGGAGATCCGCTCGCAAGTGAACATATTCCAGCTGACTTCCATCACTTCCATCTTCAACCAGGAACTAATTGCGGAGAGCAATATGAGAGACTCTGGATATTCGACTAGGGCGGTTCTGCTTCCAGATCTAGTCTTCCTCCCGATGATATCAAGAACCATCTTATAGAGTCTACGTGCGGTGACCCAAGGAAGCATGATGCATCATCAGGAAGCCAGGTGACATGTTACAAGTGTGGCCGGTCAGAGCACACAAGGCCACAGTGCCAGAGGGACCCTATGGAGTGCCTATATTGCAGTAATAGGGGTCACATTTAGTGTTTCTATCAGGTTTTTTTTCACCAGCATCTGGTGACTGGGGTTCTTACATGACTCCTTGTCCAGGAGTAGCCCCACCAGTCTCTCACCAATTAGGGAACTGGAGTTTTTTCGGCCATTCGGGCCGAGGTGGAGGTCGAGGCCATGGAATTCAGCCACCAGTCCCTCAACACCAGTAGGGAGGTTCATCTCAGAGTGGTCAGTCAGGGGCACAGGGCTATGGTGCAGACCAGTCATTCGCCGTGGAGCAATCCTATCAGAAGCCGGATCCCGACCCTTCTACAGTTCGATGTACGATTTTAGAAGCCTCAGTTTTATCTCCAGCTCTTTTTGATACTCATGCCACACATAGCTTTATCTATGTTTCTACTGTGGAAAGAGTTGGGCTCTGTGTATTTTCTTCTGCCGACTCATTGACACTAGCCACACCTTTGGGGATGAGGAAATCTAGTGTACGCCATTGTAGAGAGTTCCCTCTCATGGATGCAAGGTATCATTTCTTATGGGATCTCTAGGTCTTAGAGAAGACAGGATAGGATGTCATCCTTAGGAGGACTGGTTGGTTCCCTTCTAGGAATTCGTCGACTTTTATCACCACAGAGTGAGTTTTGTTTCACCAGAGGGTGAATCATTTCTTCGTAGTGGCGAATGTTATGTTCAGGCTAGTTGAGAAGGACTCGAGCATCATGGACTACGAAGGGTGACAACCCAGATTACTTGTCTATATCTGGATGATCAGGGGACTCCATAGGTGGACTTTCCTCCAGTGGTGGATCGCTTCAGGGATGTCTTTCCAGAGGACTTCTTAGGTTTTCTTCCACAGTGTGAGGTAGAATTTTCTTTTGAGCTCGTGCCAAGAGAAGCACCGGTGTCCATTCATCCTTATAGGATGGATACTCCAATGTTTTAGGAGCACAATAAGATGTTAGAGGAGTTCCAGGCTAAGGGATTCATCCGACCTAATACTTCTCCTTGGGGTTCGCCTGTCCTGTTTTCAAAGAAGGCAGACGGTACCATTCAGATTTGTGCGGATTATCGGAAGCTGAACCAGTTGACTGTCAAGAACCGATATCCTTTACCAAGGATCGATGACCTTTTCGATCAACTTTGAGGATAAAGAGTGTTCTCGAAGATCTATTTGAGGTATAGCTATCATTAGTTGCGCGTTAGACCATCAGATATACCTCTGAAAACCTTCAAGAGCAGGTATGGTCTATACGAGTATACAGTTATGCAGTTCAGTCTCACGAACGCACCAGCAATTTTCATGGCACTGATGAACCGAGTGTTTTATACTTATTTGAACTACTTTGTCATGGTCTTAGTGGACTATATCTTGGTATACTCTCACACTCAAAACGACCATGACACACATCTTGAGATCATTCTGAGTACACTGAGAGAGAACCATATTTATTCTAAACTCTCGATATTCCACTTCTGGATGGATCAGATTCACTTCTTAGGTCACGTCATCTCAGAGGCAGGAGTATCAGTGGACCCAAAGAAAGTGAGATCTGTAGTTTTCTAGGGGCATCTGAAGAACGTCATTGAGGTACAGAGTTTTCTAGGGATAACTGGATACTATAGACACTTCATTCAGGACTTTTCTCGTCTCGCAGCACCTTTGATAGGTCCGACCAAGAAGGGGGCGAAGTTCTTATGGTCGGATTCTTGTGAGCTAACCTTTCAAGAGCTGAAAGGGAGGTTGACATCAGCACTAATACTATTCATTCCAGAGCTAGACAAGAACTACACTGTTAACTGTGATGCTTCAGGTATCGGGCTGGTAGCAGGGCTTATGTAGGAAGATGGGGTCGTTGCGTATGGGTCTCGGCAGTTGAGGCTACATGAGAGGAACTACCCTACTCATGATCTGGAGTTGGAAGCTGCTGTTCATGCCTTACACTGTTGGAGACAATATCATATGGGAGAAAACATTGCGGTCTTTACTGACCACAAGAGTCTCAAGTATATCTTCACTCAGCGTGATCTGAATTTGAGATAGCGCAGGTGGGTTGAGTCTCTTCAGTCTTTTGATTTCGACCTTACCTATATGACGGGAAAGGGAAACGCAGTGGCAGTTGTGTTGAGCAAAAGAACTCTTATTCAGGAAGATCAAGAAGGCCAGTAGTGAGTGGCAGCTTATGGCTCTGTTCTCTGAGATGCATCTGGAGGTGCACGACAGACAGGGACGGACTCTCTTATCTTCTGTAGATGTTACCTCTCCACTACTTGATTTGGTAACGATGAGGCAGCTATCAGACCTAGAAGGCTTAGTCCTATGGGAGAGTGTGTCAGGAGAGGACCCTCGTCATAGATGGATAGTGGGAAAGGATGAGATCTTGCATTTCCAGGGGCGCATATGGGTGCCATCAGACATACGCGAAGAGCTGATATGGGATTTTCATTCCTCTATTTGGTCAGTTCATCCTGGCATCACCAAGATGTATCAGGATCTTCATCGCCAGTACTGGTGGCCAGGTATGAAGAAGGATGTTGGTGGTTTTTTCATGATATGTTCTACTTGTCAGTAGGTTAAAGTAGAGCATCAATGACTAGTATGCCTTTTACAGCAATTACCCATTCCGGAGTAGAAGTGGAACGATGTTGCGATGGACTTCGTGACCGGGTTTCTGAGATCACCTCAGGGAAATGATGCTGTTTGGGTTGTCATCGATAGGATTACTAAGGTTTCCCACTTCTTGCTGATCAAGGAGACCTTCAGTGTCGATGATCTGGGAAAAATTTACATCTGAGAGATCATTCGTCTGCATGGAGTTCCACACTCCATTGTTTCAGACAGGGATGCACACTTTACTTCTTGGTTCTGGCAATGGCTTCAGAAGGCCTTAGGTACACATGTACTTTTGAGTACATCATACCATCCTTGGATTGATGACTAGTCCGAGCGCACGATCCAGGTTCTTTAGGATATGCTTCGAGCCTGCATTCTAGACTTTGGCAGTTCTTGGGAGAAGTATATTCCTCTGGTGGAGTTCTCCTACAACAATAGTTTCCAGGCGACCATTCAGATGGCACCATACGAGGATTTGTACAGTAGGCCATGCCGATCACCCTTATGCTAGCTGGAGGTAGGAGAGGCAGCTTTGCTGGGACGTCATCTCGTTCAAGAGACCTCAGAGTAGATAGAGCTTATCCGTAAGAGGATGGCTACAACACAGTCTCGACAGAAGTCTTATGCTGATCAGTGGAGAAGACCTCTGGAGTTTGAGGTCGGGGATCAGGTTTTCCTGCGTTTCGCACTGAGGTTGGGACACAAGAGGATTTGGAGACAGGGTAAGCTTTCACCGTGGAACATCGGGCCGTTTGAGGTCTTGGAGAGAGTAGGGCTGGTTGCCTATCGGTTGCAGCTACCTTAGAGGTATCGGGCCATGCATGAAGTCTTCCGTGTCTCTCAGCACCAACATTACTTTTCGGACCCATCTCATGTATTTCAACCTGAGGAGGTTGAACTTGAAGTGGATGCATCGTTCGAGGAGCATTTTATCCGGATTGTTGATCGTAGTACGAAGGTTCTCCAAGGGCGATCTGTTCCTCTGGTATGGGTACTATGGCAGCACGAGTTAGTACAAGACGAGGCCTGCGAAAGGGAGACCGATGTAGGCTTGCAGTGGCCAGAGCTGTTTGGGGATCCTTCTTTTATGCCACGTTAGGGAAATTCGGGGATGAATTTATTTAAGGGGGGAAGTTTGTAAGAAACAAGATCTTATTTTCAGGTATGCTTTTCCTTTTCTAGAGTTTTTATGGAAAATTAACTTTCTGGAAATTTTCAAAGTACACGTCATGTACTTTCTGAGTATATGCCAGGTACTCTTCCCCGACTTGAAGCCGTGTGCTAGCCGTGCCTGGGCCACACACACACGGCATGTAGGGGTGAAGTGGAGGCCAATTTTGGCGGAGTATGGAAAATAAAAAGTACACGCCATGTACTCTAAAAGTACACATCGTGTACTTTCTTTTTTTTACTAAATGAACCGGGGTCGCGCCTGACACACAAAAACACCTCCTTCTAGATCCCGTTCATCCGAGATCGACCCATACAGCCGAATATTCTATGAGATTCCTCCCCTTCATCCATTCTCCAATTCGATCACGGTTGATTGCGTTGGAATTTCAGCGGTAAGATCTTCCTACTGCTTGAGCTTTGTTTTCTAACTCCTCTTCATTTCCGAGTTATCGTGGGTTGAGAGTTTTGTGCGTTTTGTCATATCTAAGATGTTCTAAGTGGATTCAATCATCGTGATTCACATATACCGATCCCCTAGGATTGAGGTAGGTGGTTTTTTCCTTTCTGTTGAAAGTCGAGGAGTATTTGGTGCAATGTCCACAAATTCACATGGGTGGGGAATTGTGGGTTTCTTGCTTTGCCCATACTATTTTCCTTCATTGCTTGATTTCTGTAGTAGAGGTTTATGATTGTATGTATCGTGATTTATTTGGTGCTCAGGATGATTCTCCATGTTGGTCTCCCTGTTTGGATTTTTTCTAGTTCCCATGCCTAGCCGTAGGATAGTGGAACTGCTACTTTATTACTGTTGAGCCATAGAATGGTAGCCAAGTAGTTTTTGAGGTCTACATGGACAATACATGCACACTATGCATGTTTATTTTCACACAGGACTGTGAGAACCTAGATTAGTAGACTAAATAGATAATTAATGTAAGGGATTCTCCAGAGTGTCTTTAAATACGACGCGAGACCACAGGGGGAATTGATGATGAGTGCTTCCTCAGAGAGTCTGTAGTTCCTCGACGCGGGCCACAGGGGGAATGAGATGTTGAGTGCTTCCCTAGAGAGCCTTTAGTACGATACGAGACTATAGGGGGAATTTACAGCTAGTGATTCCTCAGAGAGTCTATTATTTTTGTAGCTGAACCAGAGGGGTGAGACTGTGTGTTCCTCCTAGAGGGTTGCTAGTACTTATAGGTTGAACAGTAGGGGTTAGGCTGTGAGAGATACCCAGAGGGTTACCTTTTTCCTTCTTGTTGTTGGTTGTTTACTTGTGTACTTCTTTTGTTAGAACTGTAGATTGTAGCTTCTTGTGTTCATGTTTATTGCTTCTTATTTTATTAATTTCATGTATTCATTGACTTTTAGGCACAAATATTTGGGTTATATCCTACTGGGATTGTAACTCACACCCTATTTGGGCCATGATTTTTCACCCAAGCAGACAATGTTGCCGTAGGTATATATATGGGAAAGTGCCCTGCTACTTCGGGTTCTTGATTCACTTGAACTAGAGAGCATGGGACCAAGCCGAGGCTTACAATGCTGAATATTTTACTTTGTTTTATTTTGAACTTTTTTTTCATTTTTACTTCAGCACGTTGGTTTGTTTACTGCTTTCCATATACATATGTACCATGTTGAATCATTATTATGTATCCATTTCTTCCGCTATTCACTTCAACTATTGTATGTTGTTGATGTTTCTGCTACTGTGTCTTGTTTTTTTCCGCTGTATACTTTACCGAATGAGGGAATAGTGTCCCCACCGACTCACCAAGGCCCTCGCTGCTAGTCACCTGCCTCTGGCATTTGGGGAAACGCGCTTGAAGTCATGTGGTGAACTGGGTACGTGGCACCAGTGGAGGGGCTCCAGATTCTGGTCATTACACCTTGGTAATTCAAAAGATTTTTTGGTGCATATCATGTGATTTCAGGAAATATTTGGTGGAGTTATTTGATGTTATGAAGTCTAAAAATACCTTCCATAAGACATTAAAGGGCAATCACAAGATTTTCAACAACAACAAGATCATCCTGTCAATGCCTCCTTTGTTGTATTGTTACGAACTAATGGGACTTTTTACAATAACGTGGTTATACTAAATGATTTTCTCATTGTCATGCCAATATGTTCAGGTGCCCTCATGAGAATAGGATGCCTACTAAAAGGCCTTTTCATTATCCTGAAAGCCTTGTCAGAGATACTCTATAGAGCATGGTAGTATTTACAAGGATACTTCATTAAATTAGACTGTCTTGTCAAATGTTATTGTGAGACCATGTTATGGATATCCTAGGTGTGTCATGTGAGTTTTATGATCGCAGGAGGCTCCATCATTTCCCTATTTATTTATTTAATATATTTCACAATGGTTGGAGATCATTTGAGGCTGTATGAGTGTGGTTGAAGACAAACAGTCTACCTCTTAGTGATGCAACATATGACCAAGAAAATGTCCTATGGTGATATGTGATCATTTCAGAGGAAATTTTATCTATTTTCTATTATCAATCCAAAGGGGGAGTTCAAGTTCTCCAAGATATATTCGTGGACCTTCGCATGATGAGGATGTAATTCCAATTAGGTTTCTTGAGATGAAGAAGACATATCACTGTGGTCTTGTGAATCTCCTTGTGTGCATCACATGACTTTGACAACCACAAGTGGGTCATGCTGCCCTCATTTTTGTTATATTTTTTTATTTTCCACTGTCTTGTGATCTTATGAGTTTGCTGAAATGTTGTCAAGGAAAATAACTCCCCTATTTTGGGATGTGTCACGTGATATTTATTACTCCACGAGGCTCCCTAATTGTTGATATTTTCCACCATATATTCTAAGGATTTCTAGATGTTTTGTCAGGAGTTCACTAGGTGACAAGCCACATGACCAGGAGAGAATATATGGAAGCTTCCATGTGGTAAATGATTTCCAAGAAACCCTTGTATGATAAAAATGACTTTTTGGTTGGACTTCATGGGATCTTTCATAGGCTATGACATTAATGTGTCGATCTGTGCGACCATCTTCTTGTCAAGTTGTCCCCTGTCTTATGGGGGTTTACATGAACCATGTAATCATGAACACATTCCTAGTTATTTTCTATTTTAGGTTAAATAATACATGTATTTAGGATTTTTTTTTTAATTTAATGATTCTCATTTAGAGGGCATCAAAACATTCCCCCATCAGGAGAGATATCCACATGGAAAAGTGCTCAGTTCTAATGAATGTTAATGACCAACTAAGGTATTGTCACTATAACAAATCAGTGTATTGGGGAATTATTGTTCTATTAAGAAAAATTTGATATTAAATGGGGTTTCCCAAGAATGTGGGGAGTATAGAGTGGTCCAATCACTGAATTGATTCTATAGATGTCTCTCATCCTTCTTTTATCTTGCTACCCCATCGCAAGTTCAGGCCATAAGAATTGATCATGAGAACATGTCATGATACTCTTTCTAAGAGAGGTGACCCACATGAATTCTTTTTCCAAGGAACTCTCTCAAACTATTCCTGAAATTTCTTTTAATAATTCCTTGAACTTTGTCTTTGGGTATGAAAAATATTCTTAAGGGTTCGCTGGATCATTCAGCTAGATCTCATGTCCCTTTTGATATTTTTTTGGCTTGAGTTACCATGTCAAGGTCACAAAATCACGATTCTTGAAGTGGTCAATAGGATTCACAATGCGATGTGGATTTATGTTCCCCATTATACACTTATGACTCAGGTAACTTAAAAGTACATTATACGATATATGAATCACATTGATATTTTATGCGATGTGAATGATGCTTCTAGTTAATTATATATTTCCATCAAGAAGATTCTATTTTATCTACTTGAAATATGCTAATTAAATTTTCATATATGGATTATAGTTATTGTATAACTTACTCTATTGTTTCCAATAAATGGGAAATGACTACTAGATATTAAAATACTAACCCTGATATCTCATGAATTATTAAAATGGGGTTTTTGAAGAGGTTCATATTGTTCAAGATCATGGATTATACTTTATCACACCAACTTCTTCTGTACAGGTTCTGCATGTTAGAAGATGTTGTCACCCTCCATCATAAATCAATTTGACTTTTCACTGGGTGTCAATGAATTCAAACAATATTACAACAAAAAGTTTTGGGGATGGGAAACTGGTCACAGCTCAACCCGATGGGTTTTATTATATGTTGGAAACTACTCAAAAGAGATCTAAGGAGATGAATAAATTAATCAAGAGTCTCCATTTAGGATAAGAAAAAGGGAAGTATCAGGGAGATTCACTTAAGAATTTAATTTATTCTTCACTAAAAACCCTTAAAAACTTCACCAACTCACCCAATCAAAGGATACTTTAGTCTGATGTGAACTTTTTTGATGAAATTCTTAGAGGGACTCGAAAATGTAGAGATTCTCAAATTTTCCTACTGTTAATGAATGTATTTTATGAAACAACTCATGTTTTTATCTATTTTTCCTTTAATTAATAATTTTCCAAACATTTCATTAATTTATTTTTCTATAAATCATCAATAATTCTCATCCTTTGTGTAATGAAAAGTAAAATATAATGGATAGATCTGAGTATATGAATCATAGTAGATTCTTTTTGAGAATCACTCATGAATGACCACAGACATGAGGTTTGTTATTGATGTATCTCTTTTAGTTATCTTGAGAGAACCTAATTTACAGTAGGATAACGTGGGTAGAATATACATCTTAAAGGGAGAACACACTTTCTTTTACCAAATATAATATGTTTTTTGTGTATAAGTTAATTTTATCCAAGTACATATGGTGGAACTTAAAATATTTTCCATTATTTCATATTAACTCATTGTTGTTCTATATTGAATGGTCTTTTAACTTGGACCTTATATCACTGTAATTTAGGGTCTCTTAACTGAGAAATTCTATCGCAAAACACTAGGGTCTTTCAGCTCGGACCTTCTATCAGTATATTTTAGGGTCTTATATTTCAAAACATCCATCACTATAGTTTAGGGTCTTTTATCTTGGACCTTCTATCACTATAGTTTAGGGATTTTTAACTTGAACATTCTATCACTATAGCATAGGGTCTTTTAGCATTAACCTTCTATTGATGTAGTTTAGGGAGTTTCATCATGGAAATTTGGATTCCATGAATCTTAATGTCTTACTACCTATAATTTATTGATGATAATAGAATATGGTGAAGGTGTGACAAGAATGAACCAAAACACTATGGGGTGTAGAGTTTTATCATGGTGTTATGGAGGCTAACAAGGATCAAATCTCCATTCATGCAAAGAGGAGATACCTTTAGTTGGTGGGTTAAATCTTTTATCCATTGGTAGTATTGTCAAGAAGAGGCGTCTCCACTCATTTCCAAGGGTCATGGAGAGTTTATGGGGGGTGGGTAATATCAATTGAAGGATAAATACTAGGGAATCTAGGCCCACTTCAATAGTTGAAATTTTGGTGATGTATGTCATAACCCAAAATTTAGGGTCAGTGAATGTGGGATGGGGAAAACATGTTAGGGATAACCTATAATACCCAAAGGTTCTTGGTTATACTGTGGTGTTTCAATGGCTCACATAGATTGGATCTTATTTATTATAATGATGATATTACTTTCGGTGGTAGGTCAAGTACCTTATAAATCAATGGAATGGTCAAGAAAATATGATCTCTGCTTCTTTTTGAGGCCCCTGTAATATTTTTAAAGACTCAAAAGTCTAGACCATGAGGTCGGGTATGAGAAGAAATATATCTATGAAGGGTTCTGGAAGCCTAGGGAAATTCAAATCTTGACCATGATACTTGATCCCTATAAAAGGTAACTTTGAATTAAGTGGTGTGGGACATAAAATGTTTAGGAATAGAGTTCCACATTCCTTCTTCGAGGAAGGATATGGAACATAGTAACATAACATCGATGTTGTGAAATATACTTGGATATATTGGTTTGGATATTTTAAATCCTGGTCCAAAGTGCTCTGGTCATGAAGTTGGTATAGGACAGTCGTACTGGGAATGGACTAAAACACCCTAAGGTGTTGATCTTTTCCAAAGGGATGTTAGGACTCACAATGATTTGACAAACCATTTTTTAGATTGGTAGATTTGGTTGATGATAAGATCTGAATACGGAAGATCAATATGAATATATTTATAGTCAAACTAATTCTCGCATGAAGTTGGGAATCTTTTTCCAAGGGCCATAGAATATTATTGTGGTCCAAGGAACCTCAAATCATGATGTATGATTTGGGGGAAGGGTAATATAAAATAATTTTTCAAAAACCATAAATGTTCTGTCCCATCCTAACAAACATATTCTCATAGTTAGGATATCTGACATATAATTACTCTAAATTTTCATAAACCAGGGGTTCTAGTGAGTATATCATGGATTTTAATAGGGCTACAGAGTATCCCCCATGATATTTAATCCTTATTTATTTTCCCCTTATTCTTTCCTAAAATCTAGAGATAAATAATTTAGAGTGCGTACAATTTACTTTTTCTCAGGATTCCCTTTTTGGCTTTATAACATGAAATTTTCTGTATCTCTTTCTCTAGAGGTTTAAGCTCATGCGATTTTTACCATTATAGGATAGAGATTATGGTCGTATAGATTTGAAGAAATTAGAGAAAGTGTAAGGTCATCCAACACATGGACCAGATATGGGAGATAATATACAAGTTACTGATTAGGATACCTAGGGTTATGATCACACCAACATTATTCTGAGTTGGATTTCAAAATATTATAAAACATGTATTGAGATTCTTAGGTCATGAGTAAATATATAGGGCAATTGGACATGGAATGGATCAGAAGAGACTGAGTTATTGATATCTTCTACAATGATGTTAGGGATAAAAATCATCTTTAATCATATGTTTTATAGTGAAAATTTTGATTGATGACCATAGGATCATTTGTAAGAGCCACATATATACATGAATAGTAAAAAAAAAAGATACCTTGATGGTAGTTATCCTTTTGAAGGATTTTGGAAGAGTTTTCGTAACTTGAGGCCCTCAAGATACAACATGTGATTTAGGAATCGAGGTGCTTTAAATATGGTGGAGGAACCCCGTAATTTGGATGAATTAGGTAAGGCTCACGTCGTACTTTGATAAGGGATAATAATGGGTGGTGGTCTTCACTATTTAAGGTCATGTAATAGGGACACAATTGCTTCCCAAAATTTTACCATCATGAGGTGAGGAAATCCACCTTACAGTTTAATATCATGAAGTGAAGACATTTGTTTTTATGATGTTTTATTTTCATGAAACTATGAAATTTTCCATAAAGTTTAACCCCATGTGATAAGGATGTGGGAACCAATGTGAATAAATCATGTATGAGTTATTATATATAAAAGACATCCATACATAGATCTAAATCATAAATAGGAAAAATGGCCTCATATGGCTTAGTTCCTATCAATTGAGGTGATTTTTTAGTTGTTATATATGGACCTAAGATTTTGAATTTGGGTTTCACTAAATATCATGTGTTGAAAAGAATCATGGAACACATAATTATTTATTAGGAAACACTCTACATAGGTCTGGCACAAGCATAAAGTTGGGAATTATTTTGGTTGATAGTTTCAACTTGGACTAGGATTATAGATCTGAGTGTCACTATGTATATTTTTTTATAGGAATCAATACTCACATAGTTTTTGAGGATCTATACTGTTTAACATCAAGCAGAAAGGAGTTTAACTTCCAAACATGAAAAAGGTGGGTATCACGAATAGATGCAAGGGTTGAAATATAGGAATCTCTATGTATCATATTGTTAATTGGAATCAAGAAGTATATTGTTCATGATTGGGGGTGAGTTAATAGAAAAATCACCAACCATAGTGGTCCTCTCAGGATAGGTTCATAAGAATATACAATTTTATGCCATGAAAACGATAAGAATTGTATAGTTTAATTCCATACAACACGGACTCATGGTATGGATTTTATTTTCTTTCATTCATGACTATGGTAAACCTATTCATGCGTTGATTTGAATTTTTAATTAGGGTAAATCCTTACTGAAATTCCAATGCTCAAGTGAGTTTACCTCATTGTGGGAAACAAGTAATGGATAGGATTCCTCTCACAATGATGAGGTAATTAATGATATGATAAAGGAATTTTGTATCTAGTGGAAAATAATACAATATATAGGATTGATGTGTCCCTATGTATCTAATTGAAAATTATAATCTAGTAATATTTAGTTGTAGAAGCCTGTAATGTTGAATGTTTTGTGGTAAAAAAGTCATCCATGTAGTTTAACATCATGTAGTAAGGATGTGAATCACCTGATGTGAAAGTGAAGGAATGTTGTGAATGAGACCAGTTAAATATGTTCAAGCATCACTATATATTCTGTAATTGTAGGAATCAATCCAATTATTGTTCTTATGAGGAGAATATACCTACATTGAGCTAACTCTCACACAGGGATATAGGAATTTCAATCTTCTTTCAAACTGATCTAGCTCATGTGCTGTGAAATGTAGATAAGACAGTGACTTGTAAACAGTTTATCAAGTTATGATATAGAAATATAACATGTAAAAAAATTTACTTCGACAAAGACATAATCTATAAAGTTTAACATCATGTGGTCTGGGTGTGAGATACCATGCATTTTAAAGTCCAATTTTCAGGACATAACTCTTGATGACAAGTATAAAAAGTATTTCATGAGAAACCTCACATTGGTGGGTGGTGTGACATTCTCCCCACACATTGTGTCTAATGAGTAAGATTCATTATGATAGACCATATGTATGATGTAAGAACATTCCATTTGGGTTCCAACATCAAAGGTTCCTTTCCTATTATCGTCATCATAGTAAGTAACAACACCAATTATCAAAGAAGATATGTAACGAGAAAAATATTTTTATTGACGAAACATGTGATCATATTCTGGCGTAATTAAAGGCTATGAAATGTATGCATCCTTTTCTCATTGATCCACTTTAATTCATTCAACCATTTTTTTGATTGACCATCATCAGAGAGTTGTCGACAAGTGGCTCTTCATATTGAAGGAAAATAAACTTCTACGGATAAAACTTACTCATTCCCACAAACCAATGAGTATGGAGTTTCTTGAGTAGAATTACATGTAGTGGTATGGTAGGCCCATAAAGTAGTGATGAGATTATCTAACCTATAATTCTTATCCTTATTCACCATATTTTGGTGTATATTTGATATAGTACTATAGAAGGCCTCTATCTACCCATTAAATGGTACATGATAGTGATATGAGTTATTGAATTTGATAATATACTCTAGGTATAGTCTCATTAAATCTTTTTAATAAAATTTGGTGTAATTTTCCATCAATATTGTGTGAGGGACCCCAAACCCGGTAAAAATATGAGACTTTCTAAGTTGATGATATTCATCATCTCAATTTTTTTGAGTGGTATTTTCTTATCCCAATTGGAAATGTAGTTTGTATCAGCAAGAATTTACTTGAACTAATTAACTATTGCTGGTGGGGGGGGGGGGGGTATGGACCCACAAAATCAATTCCCCATCTGGAAAATAGAGAAAAATATTTACCTATTTGTAGAAAATATTTGGGTTGGTGGATGAATTTTTCATGGATCAAGAATGTATGAAATTTTCAGGCGAATTCCAAAATTTCTAGCATCATGTTTTTTATAATTGTAACCAATCAACCAAATTTGTGGGAGAACCTTGTCCAATATTTATGATTTATATAAGGCATATATAGAATTCTTCCATGATGGTGAGAATTTCTTCTTCTTCTATGTATATGAGGAGGATTCCATTGAAGCAACACTTCTGAGGGACCACTACTTATCTGGACTACTAGGTAGAGTAATGTTTACTGCACAACAAATAATATGTTTCCTCTTTGAACTATCTGTATGGAATGTCCCATTTTAGAGATAAAAAACTATGGGCCCCATCCATATAGGGGTGTATATCAGTTCATCAGGATATAGGTTGTGGTTGACCTGATTTATGTATTCCATATCACATATGATGATATGCAAGACCATTCTTTAGTGTGTTATACAAAATTCTATTTCCTATGGAATGGGATTAGCCAGTAATTTGGGTTCATTTTCCAATGCATCGATATGAACATTCTATGATCAAGGAATATGATACAACCTAGGCTCAAAATGGAACAGTTCCATTTGTACCCTTACGTATCCCTTGAGAGTGGCTAGTTATTCCTTTTTGATGAAATATTATCCATAGATTTTATTTATTATTAGATCTAAATACCATTTTATATTCACATTAGATTTTTTAGCTATAGGGATAGTTTCAATCAAGTGGGGATGACATGATATTCTTCTTCATTATTCTTACAACTTTTAAATAGTGATAGAGAGTAAGGAAACACATCCTTTTCCAAATAGAAAAATAAAACACCTTATCCAATATGGGCATGTTTTGGGTTTTCAGTAGTTTTACTAATAGGATATAAAAATACTCCATAAAAACAAATATCTCATGTATGGAATGTGTCTTGGGAATTGAATACCACCTCATTTGAAAGATTGGAATCCACTGATCTATTTTCTAGTGCAGGATGTGATGGTAGGAAATTAGCTAGGGATTTCCCTTTCACTAATTTATGTGATATGAAATGAATGATGTATATTTATAAAATGAACACTAATTTGGCCAACCACCTAGTCAAAGAAGGATGAACAAGGATGTACTTGAGCTGGCCTATACGAGAGACCATGTGGAATTAGTGGTGATTAATTTAATTGCACAATAGTTTCACTATGATGATGAGTGGAATATATTTTTTCTTGAAATCAATGTTTTGGTTCTCAGTAACTATGATAGTTTGTCTAAGGAATTAGAGATGGTTCCCTCTCCCCATATCGTTTTTCTATGCAAGGAAGAATCCCCTTCAGTGTTTCATTATGGTCACATATAAGATGATTGGGAATCTTTTCAATAGATCCATTAGAACCGGTGGGTGTTGTAAATATTTGTTGATAATTTTGAAGTATTCTTGGAAATCATTGTCTCATTGATAGATGATTACATTATTCACTAGCTTTTTGAAGGGTAGTGCATTTACATCTAGGTTTTCTATGAATCTCCGAGTGTAGTATATGATCCCTTAGATCCCCCTTAGTTCTTCAAGTTTTTAGGAGGGTGACACTGAAAAAATAACACTATGATTTTCTGTGTCTTCCATGATGCCATGGTGGCATACCAAAAGACACGAAACTTCCTTAATGTTACATCGAAGGTGAACTTTAGTAGATTCATCTTCAAACTAAGTTTTCATATCTTTCTGAAGACTGTTTAATGATCATTAAAGTGATCATTTTTTTTGGATTTGACCATTTGGTAATCAATGTAACATTAGACTATTCTTCCATTGAGCTACATAATGATATGATGCATCAAATGCTGATAAGTGGAACTAATGTTCATGAAGCCAAAGGGCATGTCATGATAAAAAATATCCCTTGAGAAAATATGAAGGAAGTGTATTCCTCATCTCTAGGGCCATCTACATATGGTGGTGCCCTGAATACCCATCCATGAGGAAATTTTCTTGCAATTCAGTAGTTGAATTGATCAATAGTTATATGATTAAGAAATGGAAAATCACATTTTGGGAAATAAAAATTGAGATCTATGAAAAAACTGTGGACATGAATCTTCCCATTATTTATCATGATAGGGATGTTGTTTACTAGCTATCTTTGGTATTGAACATCAGAAAAAAAAATCTTTGATAAATTTGTCAACTTACAACTATAAATTATTGGCATGAAAGGGTCTTATGCTCTAGGATACTATCTTAAATCCTTGATGCTCATTGGGTAAGATGATATGATGTGTAGCCTCATATAGATTAAATCTGAGCATTTATCTATAGTTCCAAGTGAACACATATTGATGATGCTTTATAAATTCAGTTTACATCTATTTATATTTAGGGGAATGACGAAACTAATAAGAGTAGGATGAATGTCTTCTTGAATTTCTAGATTTAGCTACCTTGTATCATTGATGGTGGTGAAGTAACCTTCCTCAAACAAGGGAGGTGCATTCCTGAAGTGATCCTTATCTTCAAAAATATCTATTTATATGGAGAAATTCACATAAAAAGATGGAAATATGCGGGCTTATCTATCACTATCAAGGTATAACAGCCCATAAGATGAGACATTATCATCCCCTAATTTCTCAGTCATTGCAGAGAGACGCCAAAGCTAATTTTGTTTGACACAATAACTAGGGAAATAAGGGACTTGGATCTCTTAGACCAGGTCTATTACCTCAACTATATTTATTTAGAGGACATAGTCTCTATTTAGAATAATGTATTTTATTGTATGTGTGTTCCCCATGTTTCTGTGGCCTATTCCCTATATATCATCATCCAAAATTGGTTTTTTTCCTTCTTTATTGTAAATTCATAATTCAATATGTGTGTCTTCATATGTCTCATAGGGGGATCCATAATCTTGTTGTATGTTGACCTTCCCATCGATGGGGTATTTCATATATTAATGGAATATCAAATTTACAACCATGTGGCTATGGAACCAAGGTCTTTTGAGCTAGACATTAGAACTAGTGTCTTTTTGGATGACCATAATCATAATGTTAGCTCTGAGATCCCCAAAAAATGTTTTGACATTGATCTTCTCGAGGGTTTTTTTCGTGGTTATAATACCATTTAATGGTTATCCTCATGAGAGATAGGTCCCATTGCTATATCCCAAACCTCATATGGTTTAAATTTAGATGATATTGATTCCAAAAAATATATAAATCAGATCTATTTTGATATTAACATTATTGAGGGTTCCCGAAATAAATAGGGTCATATTACTCCCTTATATGACATCATCTTGATTATGGTCAGTTAATGAGATGGAAAAATTCAATTCTGATTGCATGGTCTCCACACGATAAACCCTGACTGGATCAACATATTTATTGAACTCCTATGGGATCTATAGGGCTTCAACGAGTTCCTCATAGAGTTATTTTTAAGGATGGATCACATCAGGTACTGAGATATTGGTTGGAAAAACATCAAGCTTTTTGAATATGTCATAATGTTGTGCCATAGGTTATAGATTCCCAATATGGGGATGATCATTCACTAGTGTCTCAGTAATAAAGGTATTTGAAGAAGAAAATACTGATTTTTATGTAAAGGTCGAGGGAGAATATGATACCTATGGATTGTGTTGTGTCGGCCATCTTGGTTGTATGGGATGATTAGTCAATCGCACCCCCAATAGGTGGTCATGTAAGAAAACTGGGAATGAGAGACTACTGGAAGGTTTTGGGACACCTTCATACCTCTTTTGGGACTAATGAAGCACTTTACCATAGATCTCAGATGAATATATGTCCTATATGGTTATGTGATAAAAATATTGGGTTCAAACATGCCTGTGTTATCCCCTATATTCCCAATTCCTACTAATGCGGCCTCTCATTCCCCTATTATGTGTGGGGAACTGTTATTCTTAGGAATATTCATCATATTATAAGGGATATTCTATGGGTATCAAAATTATATTACCAAATATGAGATCTTCGTCTGATGATGGTTCTGTTTGGTGGAGTAGTGACCATACAATGGATGTTGTAAGGAAGAAGTATGCAAGAGTAAGTGCTTTTATTAGGGAAGAATACGACTCATCCTCTTCTACTTCTTTCTTCTTTCGGTTGTCACACTGACTTTAGGCAGAAATTTCTAATGTCTCTTTATTAGGTGGTTGAGAAATTTTGGTTCTACGAATCTATGATCTCAGTGTGGAATGGGATCAACCTATTTTTTAGTCATCTTGTTGTAAAAATTTCTCCCACACCTTGATGATAATTTCATTAAATTACCTACTATTTCTAAATGGGTAATGGTTATGAAGGACACCTAATATGAGGAGTTATATAACATCACCTTTATTGAATCGACCATACATATAAGTATGTCATTGAAGTATAATAAATCCAATATATTTTGATATAACATTCTATCTAAAGGGCATTAGTCGAGAAAGATGGCGAGGTTGAACTCATTGGGATTCATAGGCTATGATATAATAACCAGGATACTATCCATGTGTACTAAGAAATAACTAAGGATTTTTTAATTTCATAAAGATTACTCTTTATTAAACATTCCCTAAAGTCTTTGGTGACATTATTTCTCTATACTTCTTACTGAAGATAATATTTTTGTCATTGTGGCTCAGTATGAGGTGTTGGGCAGTTTGGGACCTACCCATGTTCTTGGACGTGCACTTATTGCAGCATTAGAGTGACAATTATAGATTCTAATTTTCATAGAATATTCTATGTGATGGGGGAATGAGTTGAGATTTGTATCAGGTTCATTTAATGTAATCATCAAGATTAATTTCCATTTCATTGAAGTCGCAGAACTCAACAGGATACTTCATCGTGATCTGAGGTGTCTGCAACCCATCCAATAGATTTTTAGCATAGTGCTTCGATAGTTTCTCTTCTGAGAGAGGGATAATGAGTGAATATGTTAATCATTTCCCTATTTTTGTGAATCATACACCATATTATTTCCATTTAGCTTGTAGTTCATCATTTCTATGATTTTTGTTTTCCTTAGAGTGGAGCTGAACTAGTAATGGAATTGACGAATAAGGTCTTCCCATCATGCATGGATCCCACTATCAAATTATTATACCATAAAAGTATGGGAATATTATATTTTGTACAAAATACCTTAGGTTTTCCCGCACTTTTGATCTTTAGGGCCCATCATCGGTACACACTAGGAAACTATGTCTGTGAGATGCTGTTTAGGATATCCTACATCATCAAAGGTAGATAAGGTATGATAGCTAAAATTACCTAGGGAAAAGTGTCATCTACCCATTCAGGATATGGATACCTTTTAGGCTATATAGGTTCATGTCTCCCTTCTATAGATTCCCTTTTATTATCTAGAGACTCATGGATATTATGAATATTAGGGACACTACTATCCATGTTGGATCCAATATACATGGAGTGGGTGGGGGTTAATTAGTTCCCCCCACCATAATGTACCCCTAAATATCAATTCATTATAATACTAAATGATCTACTTAATGTGGTATGGGATAGCACCATAATAAATGTAATTCAAAATAAAATTTCACCTCCCCATTTATGTAGATCAGATGGATAGTTTTGGAGTTATTATGATTCTCATATGCAGATCTTGTTGGTGGATCAACTCGTTTTAGAGGAGGAATATTGACATCATCCTTAAGACTATACCCACCATTGATATTTCCACTAAGTATCTCGTTATTTAGTTGTCTGATAGTATGTATTTCATTATAATATTATGAAAAGTGTTCCTCTATGGATGAAACTGCATCTCTTATGGGTAGTGATTTATACGTGGCCACACCATTCAATTTTTCCATGGTAGTGTACCTCTATAGATGTGGAAACTCAAAATTCAAAGGTAATAACTTCTATATCCTTCTCTGGGTCTCGATGCATTCAGCCTTTCTTGTTGAGTCTAGATAACCATCCTATTAGGTTATATTTTTTGTGTTGCAATACTCTACATTTGAATCTTGCTCCAGAATATTTATCTTATTGATAGTTTGGACACTTACATATATGTGTCAGAAAATGAAGGTTTTCCCATTACTTTCCACCCAATAAGACGATTCTTCATTATATGCATTAGGTTCATTCTATAAACCCATGTCCATATTAGGTTATTTTAGCTTAAGACCCCATCAGGGTTTAATCACCTTTACTATACGTAACACCCTGATATTTTTTGTGATATATTATTTCTTTGATGTCTTCTATTATACAATACACCAAGATTATCATGTACTATGTGAAACACTATATTAGCTTGCAGTATATGCAACACTATACTTTGCTCGTGTTACACACAATTTTAATTTCATTTTGGGGAAATTATTCTATGAAACATTAAGTATAGAATTTGTTTAATATATAAATTAAATAAGTTTTGATTCTGTTATATGCAACACCAAAGGGAGCTTGAAATACACGCAGCTCATAATTGTCTTGCATTACATGGAATCACGACCATCCTCGATAGCGTGTGTAGTACGCAATACCGGGTTTCACTAAACAATGATATGTTATTAAAATATTATATAAACTAGCAGTTATGAATAGTAATACCCACTTTTATAAATTTTATAAATTTTATCTTTCAAAATGGAATTCATTTTTGGATTCGGAATATTGAAATTATCCTAGAGTGAATTTTTGGTAATTTTCTGAAAACATTCAATTTTTGATGAATAGTGAAAACACTGAGTTATAGGTTAAAACTGACTTTTTATTTTAATAATCATTTGTTTAATTTAAATTTATTTTAGGAAAAAATAGATACATAATACCTATATAAGTTAAATTTAATTCCTTGGAGTCATTTTATAATAATTTTAGATATATAAAATATTTTACTGAACTTTTGACCTTCTTTTTCCCACCTCCTATTAGAGTTTGCAAATTTACATAAAACACAATTTTACCACTTCTGTGAGTGAAATTTCAAAAACCCTAGAGACTTGGTTGATATCAGTATGTAAAATGTGGTTCAATAAGAAAAAATAATTTTTAGTGAATAGTAACGTTTTACTTTTATTTACCACAGTTAAAAGTAAATAGGGTAATTTAGGGTAAAAATGATATATTTATTACCCTAACACATGTACTAATTCTATTGGATAAGTTTAATTCGACCAAAAACAACCTCAGGAATAAAATATGACCATTAGGTCCACTTGGATTAGATTATGACTTTTATTATTATTTTATTTAAAGAAGAGTTAAAATAGTTAAAATCAATTTTTAATAACTAAAACATTTTTAATATTGGGTTCTAAATAAGATAAATTCGACTATAAATATTCATAAGAAATTTAAAACTATTTCCAACATAATGGTAATTTATTTATATTATTTAGACATTAAATAAGTTAATTTATTTATGACACAATGATGATGCAGTAATTACCATATTAATGAAATATTAACATAATAGATATTATATATACACAAATAAATGTAATTTGAGACTTTTATTAAATTAAACTAGTTTTATAAATTAATATAACATATTATGGTTGTATAGATGAATTGTTTTTGAAGTAATATTGCTGTTATAAATTTAGAAAAAACAAAATACCAAATAGTTTCAAAATTGGCAATAAAGAGGTTTTAAAACAAATATTAAATTATTAATTGATATTATATTCCTAAAAATATATGGTTCAGAAAAAGAATTATATAATAATATATATGACATGAATTAATCAATTGGGGTTCGATTTGCAGTTTATAGTATGTTTATAAACCATATAGTGTTAGAATACAATAAGACATTGTAAAAGTTAAATTATTTAACTTAGAGATAAATCTAAATGATAAAGTTACAATGTTAACCTAAAAATGTCTAAAACCTATTGGTTGAGAGAATTGCGACCCATCCCCACCCTAGCCTCAAAATAAGTCACTTTTTATCCATTATAAACCTAATATTAATTTATTATAAAATAATATTTAATGTTTTTTCAAAGGTGCCCCTCACCCCTCTTATAAAATGGAACCTCCTCCCTCTCCTCTTCAAAATTTTTTTAGCCTTCATGCTCCGCCAACCCTTACTCATTTCACTTCTACACTTCCATATAAACCTACTAGAGGTCATGTTCTTCTTCAAAGACTAACATTAGTGCCCTGATAGTAGGTTAAGAGAAGGCGCGTCGAAGAAGAGGTAATCTCTTCTAACAATTTTTTCAAGTTTCTTTATTCTTATACTTCCTCTTCTTTAGTTGTTCCATTATAAAGTAATAACATCAGTATAATTAATATAATGATATGTTATTATAAATATGAAACAACCCCATTTCACCTTCTATCCATCCAACGGAAAACGAAATCAACGCGCGTGCGTACGTACGGAATACCATCTCCACGCCATGGTGTAATATGTTTTTCCACCACCACATTACTTGGATGGGTGTAATGGTGTAAAAAATAACTGGATATGGTTATTATAAAATAATAATGATTCAGAGATTTTATATCATCCACTTCAATTTAATTTAATAATTATGAGAACAATATCATCTCTCGTGCGTACGTATGGATTACGGTCTCCATGACACGGTGAGATTCATTCTCCCTGTTAACCATTTAAGAATAATTATAAAGTATATATAATGAATAAAAATGATATATATGACATAATAATGTTACTGTATTTATGTATATATATATATTTGATCTAATTACTTCCATTCAAGTCAATAAGGAAAGTAAAACATCGTTCATGCGTACGTACGACCTACTTTCTCCAGGAACAGTGTGTTTCATTTAATTTATATATCTATTGTATATATATACTTAATATGTATGATATAAAAATCATGATTTACATTTTGGAATTAAGTAAATCATGATATATGTAATAATAATATCATGAACAACAAGTCCAAACACATACGATAAATGAAACAATTTTACCCAAAACGCTGCTTTAACATGGAATTGACAAAAGAACGTGTAATATAAAGTCATAATGGAATAATATATGATATTATAAAAATTATTATGGTTCTGTTATATTTTAATAATATGTTTAAACCCACTATACATGAGTCTTAGAAATATACGATGGAAATTGGACATATGGTAAGGGATAATTATTCCAATCTCGTTCTTATCTGGGATTGTTTATTCGTACGTATTTACTAGGGTTATTGTTATCATCCATGTCCATGTTTTCTAATTTTTTTTTTGTTTTTTAAAGTCCTTTTCACCAATTTTTGACGTTTACCACATGTTATAGAAGGAATATTTCTTTTGTTTACCATACAAGGAACTTTCTGACTTTTCTGACAAATGTACGAGAAGAATGTTTTTTTAACTTATACAACATGAATGGATTTTTATGGTTTCATAATGACTATTTCAAGGAAGATTACTATACAAAATTTCATTATTATTTTAAAAAAATTCCATTTCTTTTATAATTTAATGTCATTTTTTTAGAGAAAATGATTTTTAAGAAGAATGGAAATTTTCCTCAATAATTCATTTCAAGTGTTTTGTCAAAAATATTTTCCATATAAAATGAAATTATTTAGTATGATTATGTTTCATGTATAATGTCTCTATTATTTACATTGTTTGATTTTTCTTATGATTAAATGATATCCATTTCTTTTATATGAACTATGTGATGATGGGATGATGTTTATGAAACCCATTTTATTTATTGGTTTATTATGAATGATGTATGTTTATTTTGTGGAACACGAAAGAATGATTTCATTATGAGAGGGGTGGTACCTATATCTCCATGCAATTAATTGGGTAAAGATTTATATCTCATGAGATAGACAGGGATGGAATATTATGTTTATCCGATTCAGTGATACAGGACTGGAACGAGGAGTAAACTCGATTCAGTAAGGGACTTTGTCCACTAGGATTGTCTTAGAAACAATGCCTTGGATACTATGGAAATATTATCATGTGCTTAATGGTTGCCACAATTACATGTTTTATTATCATTCTATTTTATCATGATTAATGTTCCTTTATGATCTATTCATTATGCACTGCCAAGATTTATGCCATTACTCATGATTTTGACGTTTTATGTTCATGTTCTTATGTTCAAATGTTCAGGGATTGTTTTATGTTCTCCATGTTTACCCTTACTTATAATTTGAGCTCACCCTTTTCAAGTTTTCTTTTCCCCAGGATGTAAATAAAGGTTATATGTAAGAAATCCAAAGTGGAAGATCCTTGTAGGAGATATTGAAGATCTTTCCCCATGATTATAAGATTATGTTCCAAGTTTCCAAATACACTGAACTAATACGGTCATTGGGCATCTATTTTTGTCATTTATTAAGTATTGCACAAAAGTAATGTAATTTATATTTATGTAATTTATGGGTCTCTACATTGTATATTTATCTTATCTTGGTCTGTGAACTGTGACCTTGAGGGAGTATTTTTACAAGATTGAAGGATAAACCCAAAATAGTAGAGGTCTGTCATGTTGTGAGAGGAACTGATGGGATGCCAACCAATGATTTTGAACTCCAAATATAGAGAAAATGGATTCCATATGTGATGATGATGATGATGAAAATTAACTCAGCCCTATGAGATGGGGGCCATTCAGGCCCAAAATTGGCATTGATTTGTCCTCTTGTTGAGGGCCCACTAATTCCATTCAGGGAATTGATGATTCCCTAGATAGATATTGAGATATAAATGGCCCATACTAGAATGGTGGGGTTGATCTAGAATCAACATTGATTTTCCCAGGACCCTCTTATTGGATGATGAACATGGTGATGGTGATTGAGATATAATTTCCCCTATCATAGTAGGCTAGGGTTTGTTAGATGTTTCTGAGGATATGTATTGAATCCTATCAAAAATTGATTGTATGAGGGCTATATGGTGTGGAATATATTTCACAAACAAAGTGGGATAATTTGTCTCCTAGATGGATACTATGGAAGAATCTAATACTGCTCCATTGAGGAGGAACATCTGTACTTGTGTAGAAACTGGGTGTGATAGTAGTCCCTGATGAGAGTAATTCATCACAGTAATTTGTCAGTTTGATCACAAATTTTACGTTTGAATATGAAATGACTTCTCATTATTTATAGGGGCCTAGTTTGGATTTTGATTTGCTATACTCTTCCTCTCCTCATGATTTATGGGTGTTTTTGAGGCAGGGGATTTCTATTTTAGGGATAAACTAGTTTTCACAATACATGATCCCCAGATTTAACAAGATGCCAAGATATTACGGGACATAGTATCTAAAGGGTTTTTTTGCTCTGGGGGCATAGTGAAGTTCAATTATCATATTCCAACCCATCCTCAAATATTCACATCTATAGAAGCATGGTAAATCAGTCATTGGATTGTTGTTGTGATGTGGTGAAAGAAACTTTTCATGTGTTTGTCATTCACTTCTCCTCCTTGGTTCCTTGATATAGAAAAGGAGGACATATCCGCATGGAAATAGTGTGTATTGGTGAGAAGAAGAAGATACTCATATCATGTATAGTTAATATTTATAGAATTCATTCACTAATGATTAGACCATATTTTTTGGAATAGATCTAGAATAAACTTCTTTTCTAGATCATCTGGGTCCTTATAGTCACATGTGGTGAGGAGACATACAATGATGGGGAGGAGTTTTTCTAGATAAATATATTTTTATTTGAATGTCAGTCTCCTCTTAATCAGAAATACATGTCTCAATCCTATCGTACCATAGAATATTTTCCTCGAGGTCTCCTGCTGGCCTGAGTGGAGTGCTGTAGAAAGTTAATGGGGAAATATATGTTGTTGACCCATATGTTTAGAGAACATGTCTATAATAATGTGTTTGAGTTTCCAAAACCACTCTTTATAAAGGTTTATGGGAAAGGGGATGGTTTCTTTTCCGTGGGATATATCACCATATGGTTGTTTAGCTAGGAGGAAATCAAGAGTGGAGTCATTGTGATCCTTATCAACACTACAATTAGGAGGAATCTCAAGGTAATTATCATATTTTTCATCAGTTTAAGAGTTGATATACACTTGGGTTGTTGAGAATGTGTATCGAACAAAATCAAGGACATTTACATTGATAATTTTATGAATATGGGTCTTATCCAATGTCATGGGCTGAATATTTTGACCATCCTATTGGGATTGTGTGGTAATTTAATCCTACTGTATGACGACATCCAAAACATGTAAATATCTTTCTGGTGCTATGGCAATATTATCCCACCGCTAAGAAGCTAGTGGAATTTTCCAATATGTTTTATCATTAATGACATGAATGTGATTGTATCCTAAGTCATTGAAATTATCCCTTGGAAAGCCTTTGTTTGGATAAAAATATGAGCTTGATACTAAGACATTGGAACATGTCACTACTATTTCATGGATGGGGTATGGGCCTTCCTTGAGGCATGTGATGCTCTCAATAGTGATCCCTAGTTTGAATACAATATGACCATGGTTCAAATATGAATTCCACAATAAAATATGCTAATGGGCCTCTGGAATGGGATAAGGGATACAAGACTCCTCTTATATTTCCTAAAAAGGAAATTGGTGTAGTCGTTTGTCAGAAAAAGTAGGATTATGTTCTTAGATTCTATAATCTTCTACAATATGCTAGGTAGATTCACTGACTGGAACTAGATCATATACCGAGGCATCTTCCATTCTCACTTCATTCACCCTAGATAGAATAGGGATATGAGCCCAATCTATTTCATTTGACGTATGGAGCTGGTTTAATTCAATAAGAATATGAGCATGTCACAAGGCATGTACCCCTCTCACTTAGAGAGGCCCGACAAAAATGGTGATCTGATCAAAATCCCAGGACTTTGGAACACACCACCCAAACTTTTAGATAATCATGTTCCCCTATCTTGATGCATGTTCCACTCTCATCCGGTGATCTCTAATTAGAATGGTAAGATGAGCTCGGTTCAGTACCTTTTCTTTTACCAGAATATATCGATAATCCTCATGAATAGGAGAAAGAATCAGTGCTTACTCCGAAGTAACAACTGGTCTCAAGTTATCATAGTGTAAAATTTACTAAGACAAAGGGATAAAAATATGTTCTGTTCCCTATATCTACACCAGAATTTGAATATTTTGGCCAAGTTATTCATCATTTTCTATAATATATTGGAATTTAATGAAAGTGTGTGTTAGGATATATGCCTACCCATTTTACTCATCTACTATATTCTATCATATATATTCAACTATAGTGGGTATATGGTCCCACTTCATTCCTTCTAGTGCCCACAAAATATGCTGAGAGATTTCATGAATGGGTATAGGGATATAGGCCACCCCAATGGATGCTGCAAGAATATTCCTATAGACATTTTCCAAGTGAGTATGGGTATGATCCTTCTTGTTAATAACTACTAAAATATCCCAACAGGCATCATCAGCGGGGGTGGGGATATCATCACACTTATGGATAATCAACACCTTCCTCGACCGATGTGTCTTTCGTGATGACCATGCATGGGTGTTAGGGTGTGGCAATGTGACGAGTGATACCCTTAGCAGGTGACTGATGGGTATTAGTGGGATGATGTTGGTGCTGATGATTGACTAGATCCCTCATCGATATCTTCATAAACAGATGGGATCCATTTTTTAACCACTAGACCACCTTCATTAGATATTAAATGTGGTGAGTGTCACACTTTAGGGATAAGATCATTAAGTGGTTAGTTATAGAAATAGGGGCCAGTGGAATAGATACAACTTTCCCTGGATGATACAGATTCATCAGATTTAGTACATAAAGACCATATTGGGAATCATCAAGTGTTGGGTTTTTACGACAACAATGGTACTACTAGTCCATTTTTTTATCACATAACAGTGATGTTGTCGAGTAGGTGAGATCATTTTGCGTCCCTTGGAGGTTGCAGCCTTAACTGACTCATCAGATCGATTTACAAATGATGAATTTTTTTTGGATCGGGATGTTGTTGATGAGATCATTATCCATAGGGATACCGAAAATAAGGAACAATGTCACCAATTAATGAAATTACAATGTCATTATACAAACTCAATCATCTATGCATGATTAACACAATTTTCCATTTTATTTACGATCCAACCATTCTTCTTGCATGGACTTATCAAATCATGGAAGGAATTATTTTAAGGGAACCACATTTGCAGTGGATCATATCTATGATTTATGTATGAATTATCATCTTTTTTTGACATGTGAATAAAATTTCCCGACATAAGGAAAACCAACCATCCTGCTATATGTGGGATTTACATTAGGATCTTCATTTTTTGATTATTGAGAATATAAAATTAATGATCGATCAAAAAACTGATTGACCGATCATTCATTTATTTGATAGATTCATGTCTTGTTACCTATTTTTGTTTCATTGAGAAAGATATTACATGGAACCCTCATTGAGCTGGGGTTGGTTTGGCCTGATGGTTGATTGTGAGGGGTTCATTTTGGGAAAAAAATCATTAATTTCAGGTCACCATTGTCATTATTAATGGAAATTCATAGTGGTTTCCCCATCCATAACTAGTTATTTACCTTCTACCCAATGGCTGATGTTTAGCTACGGTTTCAGACACAATTACACTTAGGGACTCATATAAGTCATGAGGATGAGAGGTCGGTCTCATCAAACACATTTATGTGGTCTATTTTATAAAATTGGAATATCTTATAGATTTAATATTTTTTTATGAAAATTTTTCTAATATGGATATGGTATAGGTAACCCAAAAAAAATGATCACATGGTTACCCATTTCATGAGCAGAAGCTGGGGACCTCATATGTGTATCCTTCTACATGTTTATGAGTTTGTTAATTAGTTTCCCAAAATGAATAGCTATTTATATGATTAATCAACATAAGAAGACACTTTGTTATTTCCTACCAGGTAGGGTTGTGGTTAATATTATGTGGAGGGGGTTGAGCCATTTTGATTAATATTATGTATCCTATTTTCTACATGAATAAAAAATGAAATAGTTCATTAAACTCGTTCTACGTAACATCAAGTAGTAATTATATATGTGTGGGTAATTAGGAATGAGATATTTTATCTTGAGCCTGGAGGAAACTTCCTACATCTACTGGTTATAGAATATCTTAGAGTTACCATAGTTATATCACACCCATGGGACTATCCCCAAGGTAGATTACATTATATGGGGGATGTTTATAGCATTCTAATAATTGGTTCATAGATAATATGATATCAACAGCTGGTGTAGAATCACAATGTTGATGATATGACTATTTCACTTCCCTAAGACCATGTGATCTAGGCTTAGTGTGAGAAAAAATGTATATAAAGTAATCATCGTTGATTCATGTGGATGTGGGGATTATGTGTTTGGACTTCCCTTGGGATATTTGGTATGGATCTCATATTGTAGGGAGGTGTCTTGCATATCCTATTTATGGAATGAATAAGAGTCATCATAGTTACTTTAATTTCTCTGTCTATTAATGGATGATGTAGAATGATCATACCATGATAATGATTGATACCCAATTGTTTAAGTGTCAAAGACATGAGTGGGCGTACATTGAGGTTGATTCCTATTTGATCCTGGCCATAGTATGAAATCTTGGGTATCCTGGTTATTGTAGGTTTCAAAGTTCACATTGTTCAACTGATTTGGTCTTACACACTAATGTTTCCCTATATAAATGATATGATTATTGAAAATACCTAATCCCATGGGATCCATGATTAGTGTGAGAAATAAGGGATTGTAAATAATCATTGTCATTTTTTATGGGTGTGGTACATATGATATGATACTACCCATTGGGTGTTTATATTGGATCTTAGGCCTTGGGAAGGAATCCTACATATCATATTTATGGAAGGAATCAGATTTATCATATTTCCATTGATCAGGAATAACACACTGATGTTAACCTTTGAATCAAGGCTTATACACTAAGGAAAGACAAGGTTGTCAAGTCTTGGGATCCCCTTTTTTTCCAGGGATTCTTGCCTACCCGATATGATTTGGTTGAATCCATTACATGCCTTGATTGTTTTCCTTGTGTGTCATAGGATGTATTCCTGACACATCCAATGATAATTGTAGGGTGTAGTTTATTTTTTTGGTAAATTTCATAATATATATGGTGTGTCTAAGGGTCATCGCATGATTGGAAATGACTTAACTGTAGGAAACTATGATACCCAGTTGGATAATCCTGGAAGCCATCGCATGATCCCTGATGACATGATTAGAGGGTTTCCCATGATCCAACTTTTTGACTTGGTGTCATCTCAATAGAAATATTAAATTATTGGTTTTAATCCTAAGATTCAATGAGACATGTATTGTGGATGACGTATAATCCAGGTTGACCTATCTGGGGGACATCATGAGACTTGGTTTTCATGCCTGTAGGGAATCGTGAGATCCTTTGACGTTCTTGGTTACTACTGTGAAACTCTGATAATATATATGGGTACTACCACATGAGTCATGAGACACGCCTGAAGGTAACTGTGATATTTGGAATGCAATCTAGGAGGGCTCTACAAGACATGGGTGGCATGCCTGAGGTGCCCCATATGACTCTTTCTGACACGTCTGAAGGACATTAAATGACCCCAAATATGATACCAAAAGAGAGTCTCAATATTTGTGTGACATGTCTTAGAGTTTTCTCATGTCTTGGGGATTTCATTTTTAGTACATGAGGATCAAATTATATGTCTTTCACAGAAGTCTCCCATTTTTTTCTTGTAATATTTTTGTGCGAGTGATTTAGATTTGTTTAATGTTTTGCTGTTATGTCTTCTGTGATCTAGAAGATATGTGGGGTGTTATTCACCCATCCAACCAGAAGTCTATTTCATTATTTATTAATAATCATGAGATTTAGTTATGAATGTTTCATGATTGCATCAGTTGTTCTCCAGATCTTAGCAGAGAAAAAACACACCATTCGTAAGATCATATACTATGAGAATTCAACTCTGATGTCGGTATGAGGTTACATGGATCATCTGACCATGATATGAAGGTAGTGGTGTATTTTTTTGATGGGGTGGGGAAATATAGGCCTCACAACCTAGGTAATTCATTTCTTTTCACGAAGCATATCGCATGAATCCAGGCGTGAGATGGTGTAGGGGTTTGATGTCATGCATTCTATGAATTCCCACCGAAATTCATTTTTTGGGGTGTAGAATGATTTTCAGAGACTATGAGATATTCCCATCAATTACTCCTTGGATGGATTATTTCCAACTAATGGGGTTTTGTTCAATCATATGATCATGCCAGGGGCTTTCTAATTATCTTGATGACAAGTTAATGTGAACTCGAAAGATCAACATGCCTGCTAAAAGGACTTCACATAATCTCGGATGCCTTAATCGAGATACAACATAACGCAAGGATGGATTTCTAGGGCTCCTTCATGAAATCATACCATCTTGTAAAATGGTCTTGAGGGTCATTTCTACCGAAATCCTATGATTTTTGTGTGAGTTTTAGGACTGTGGGAGACTCCTTCATTTCATTATTTATTTCCTTTTTTATTCTAAAATGGTTGGTGATCATAGGAGTTTTTATTAGTTTTATCGAATACAATCACTCTACCTATTTTTGATGCATCATGTGACCAAGAAAAGTTCATATGGAGAAAATAAATCATTTTTTTAATATTTCATATGTTTCCGTTATGGAGACAAAGGGGGAGCACAAGGTCTCCAAGACATACCCAAGTCCCTTTGTGTGATGAGGATGATATGGTAGAAGGCTTTCAAAAGATGAGGCAGACAAATCATCAGGGTCTTGTGGTGTCTTGTGAATCATCTGGAGCATGTCACATTACTTTTATGACAGAAAGTGGTTCCTTCCTCCTCCTTTTTAGTTCCATTGTTTCTTTTAAAAATTATTGGGAGCTTACATTTTTTGTTGAATGTTATTGATTTATATAATTATCACCATTGGTGATGAATAATGAGGGTTTTATGGCCATAATATCATCCTCTCTTTTAGATAATGTCCTCCCATGTTTACCCAGATTTCAGGATTCTTCATCAGGAGCCTGATGATTAACAATCCACATGACCTGGGGGAGCATGTATGGATCTCACCACATGATCAACGATTGTTTAGGGAACCCTCAAAAGAGGTGAGGACTTATTAATGGGACTTCATAGGATAATATATAATATATACACTATGTATGACCGTCTACATGACCTTCTTGTAGTCATAGAGTCACATGACTCCTGGAGGTTCACGTAATCTGTGTGATCTTGGCCACCTACCTCTGCCTAAAATATTTCAACGAAAATAATACTAATAATAAGGTATTTTATCCTTTAAGAATTAGCATATTATAAATTGGTGGGGATCAAAATACCCTCCTAAAGAATATTTTATGAATATTTGAATATTTTAAACTTATTTTTTATGTTATATTTGTCTCCATAACACTATTTTTTATTTATACATTACTAGTTTTGTAAATTTTCTTTCCCAATCACTTATCTACTCTTGTGTTTATGTTCTCTATAACTTCATATCACTCTCTATTCAATTTAATTTTCTTAAGTAAATATTTTATTTTTCACATGGATGTAGTCTATATCTTTAAAAATATTTCAAAAAGTTTTTCTATTATTGACTGGAATGTATATCCTTTACTCTAAAAGTGTGAATACCTTATATTTAATAATTTAGTTTGATGGGTATTTACATAGAATTTTTTTCATTAATTTTATTGGGAATAATTTAAAAATTTAAATACCATTATATCAATATAAATAACTATAATTTAAATATTTATCTTTTTGTAATAGGATCCTTAAAAAGAATTATTGATTGTATTACTTATCAATTTTCAAATGATGAATTCATTAGAATTATTAATAGACGATTAGAACCTAGAAATATCTTCATTACATTTTTAGGATTCATGGGACAACTAGATTAGGTATTGAATATATTTCTAGAATTTTATGATCACGAATTCTATAATTATGATTTTTTTAAAAAAAATTCATCATGTAATACTAAGTGATAGGTGGATCCCAAAATATCTCCTCAATGCACTGATAGGTATAATGAGACAAATTAGTTTGTATATTTTTTTTGTTTTCCTACCCTTTTACATAAGATATATTGGCCCAAGGCCTTAACAATATGTTTTTGACATCCATCATTATGAACTTCATCATTATGAGATAATTTTTTTCATCCATTTGATTAATATTCTCTAATGTTTTGTTATTAATGGATTATGTTATTCCCAATTCATCATATATATGGAATCCTTTGACTATGTATTCCTTCTATATTATATATGTCATGTCATCTTTCACTACAATGTAACCCTTACCGAGTAGCTGATCTCACCCAGTTATATTTCTCCTTATTTATCTAAGAATACATGAAGAATATAACATGTGATTGGATGATAAGTACCCACAAAATAATAAATAATAAAGATTTTATTTATGTTTTAAGATTCTATGTTCAATTTTTTATGTATATAGAATCATCATATAACTAAACATTTGGACCCTATGTACTGTGATATTTTTATTCTTCCACTATTTTAATAAATAACTACCATATATGGGTTACTAGGGTCAGGGTTTTTATATCTATACACTATAATAGAGAGATAAATTATTTATGTGTATTTAATATTAAAATTAACTTTCGTATTGTTTTTTCCAAATCATAGGCATTATTAAAATATCCTAATTCGGATATTAATAAATAATCATTTATAGAATTAAAAAAATAAATAAAAAAATTATTTATGTGGTTAATATAGGTTTTAATGTAATATAATGTTTCTATAATTAAAATAATTATGTTCTCTAATATCTATGATCTATTAATCAAATAGAAAAGTTTGAAAATTTTTTATAGATATTTATTTCCCAAATATTTTTGATCCTCAATGAAGTATGTCATGAAATGTTCTAGAGATGAGAATGGATAATAAATAAATGGATTAAATTATTAGGGGAAAATAAATAGTTAATTTTCATGAATAATATGTATTAATTTAGATATATATAGATATATGTAAAATTAATATGATGTTTATTGAGTTTTTATATTAAATGAAAACACCAATGTTGGTTTTGAATTGATTCTAAAATTCACCGTCAATTATTATATTGGTAGAGATGTAATCTTAAAGCATTAATATTTTAGATATAATGAATTTAGATATTAAAATATAGTGATTTTTTAGACGTAGTGAGTAAGGTACTAAATAATGTAATTTAAATAGGCCTTTTCTAGGAGTGACCTTGCATAAATATTTTAATAAGATGTTAGTGAGATAGTTATTATTAGGAACATGGGTACTTTATTATTTGTATTCTCATATGTGGATTAGGTGGGTACATAGTAATATTTTTCTTCTTGTTATGCGATAATACCCATTTATAATAGTATTTTGGAGAAAAATAGTTATAACCAGACTCATGAAACTCTTAGTGTTTCTCGGTGAGACCTTGGAACTAAAAATTAGTGAAATTCCACATAATATTAGTGAATAAACTAGATGAGGGTATTAGGTGCTTCCAATTTTTATAAAATTAGAAATTCTCTTTGAACCTTTCACTCTATTTGTAATATACCCTATGTTTCTAATTAGAAATGATTGAGCAATTTTAGTTCGACCATAAAACTATCAACCATATGGATGAATGTAATGAAAAATAAAAAGAGAACACAATATTTAGTAGGAAAATCCAATTAGAAATAATCTTTCCTTGAATATTTATTCTCCCCAATAAATCATTTCTGACTATAATGACAGGTTTACGGAAATCGTTTGTGATTCCCACACCTTCATAACATCTCACCATATATACAACTATCTATTTCTCATAGGTCTTATCATTCCAATTTTTCATTTAACTTATTGAATAAATTTTCACTATTATCATAACCTAACATAGTTCTTTCCTTGAAAATCATGAACCACACAAGATCCTCAACTTCCTATCTTATATATGTAAGTGTTTTCTTTCCATATCATTTTCTAATGTTAATCCTTATAATGAACAGTATTTCACAATATCCAGGTATAAATCACCATCCATCCAGTAAAAGGTATTCGAATACCTTCTAATTTTCATTATTATGAAAAATTATTAGTCCATATACCAAATAAGATCAAAAAATATACAATAGAATATGAATAAATGACTTTATCTACTAAATATCTCAGTCATTGAATTGATTTTATCCAAATAACCGATCATGAACAATAGGTATATCTCTCCTCAACTAATAATTCATCTTTATATCACTAATTTGGATTACTAATCTGATAATAGAATAATGGAAAACTAATTTTTACCATCAACATCGATACCCAGTAGGTTTCACAAGATCAATTTTCCCATTCATCAACAATACATCATACAACATATTATTTCCTTTTCTTTTACATTATTCAAGGGAATTAGATATATTATATTCTTTTGGTCCATCAATAATTGTATCTTTTTATAAAGAAAACATACTTTCCTAAAGTTAATATAGTAACATTTAATATTCAAGTGGCTCACATATTTTCACTGGGACCTCTCACATCTCTATAAATAATAATATTCAATGGAATGAGTATTGGAAAACAGATCTCATGATGAGGCTTCACCAAATTTTTCATATTCTTCCAATATCTCTATTTAATTATCATTTAATTGAATCACATTGGACTATATCCCACTTTCCAGGGAAAACAATTCCCCAATTTTTATTTCAATATTTTAAAACATGGTCAAATTCATCATCTAATTTTTTTACAATAGTCCCAGATAAGTTTTTCTCGAAATGTACCACTCTAAAAATTCACACATTAATATCAACTGATTATGAAAATTATATATCACAAATATCTTGCAGTATCTCACCTTCTATATCATTTTCAAGCATATCACATCTTATATGTTTTTATCCTCAATGAATAATTATAGTATTGATGTATCTTCATGTATATTAATCTTGAAAATTAATTTATACAAATTCATTACTTTTGAATTTAATGACTTCATTCAAATTAATGGCCTTCTTACTTTAAACCTTTAAAATTAGGAATTTATGTTAAATTCATTGATTTTACAATCAATATTATTTTTTAACATAGAATTACAACTCTTGCATCATCACAATTGACTTCCTCTCTAGAATCATTATTCTAGAAACCTCAATTGTGAGTCCATTAAATTATAAAAAAGTTATAAGTAATTTATCATACACATCTTAAAATGTTTAATGTAGGTTATAAATCAAATATGATGCCAAAATTTTCATAAAATATAATAAAAATTATGATTTTATACAAATTTGTTAAATCAAATATCATATACAAAAATTTTATGAATATAAATAAATTATCTTACACAATGTTCAAGTCCCCCTTTTCAATATTCTTGAATGTACAATCTGTTTTATATATAATATGTTCTATACAGAATGTCCTACATGAGGATGAGATTTATTTAGATCATAAATAATGTCTTACAACCTTATTTAATCACTTATGTGTTGGATAAGTCTATTAATCCTTATCAGAATGTCAAACATCATATGAATTTTCCCTGGTGAAATTTTCACACACTGAAATATCATACAATTGGTAGTTTCTGCTTGATTCTCTTCTACTAAAATTAAATGTATTATGAGTTAAATAAAATTTACTATTTATGGCCCAATTCACATATTTTCTAGAAATAAGGCCTTATAGCTAACACTTGTGGCTCAAATATCTTATAAAATGGAAAAATCTCTTACTAGTTTGATTATTTATATTCTCATTTTCAAATATTCTAGCTCTAGAATAGAAATTAAGAAATATATAGAAGTTAATTATAAACTTATTGAAATATTCTCTATTACTTTTCAATCATATATAATGAATCTTTAATAGTTCCAAATAATTTTGGAAATTCTAAAGATAATTCCAAAGCTAATAAAAAATGATCTAAAGACTTGAATCATAATGAATTATAAAGATTGTATAATTCCATAATCTCAATTTCCTTCTAAACAAAAAATATCTTTAGGCCTTTACAAACCTTCATCCATGAGATATAAAAAACTATAATAAATTGCCTTCATTCTCAATCAATCCAAGATGGATTCTAAATTTATAGATAACAGTAAATTTATACTTAAAATATATCTTTAAAATTTGAATTACCTATTTAAATGCTATCATGTAGGGTTTAGTATCCAGATTCGTTTCCAATGTTCTCAAAATCTTGTAACTAAAATATATATTGATTCTACAAGATTTGAAACTTCTCATATAAATATATACCAAGTCAAGAATCAAATTATTTTATATAGAAAATGTAGAGGCATTCTCAAAAGATCTTCATAGGTGGTACCAATATCCATCTACTAACATTTTCACATATATCAAATGAAACACGTCTAATATTTAGGTAATGTGTGGATATTGAAACCACCTCCTAACATCATGTCATTTTTAATGACATTATCATTGAAAAACATTAATAACAAATGCAACCAAGAATATTCTTGGGTACTTCAATATCCCACATGTTTTAATTTTCAATACCATTCAACTATTTCTCTACAATGCATGTTGAATCAAGTTCACTATTCTCCACTCCATTAGTGAAAATAAATACAATTGAAAAAAATGTTTTTCTATTACCCTAATTTAGAAAATATATGATAGGCATGGAATTCCATGAAAAAAATCTTCTCCCCATACTAATTATATTTCAAGAAACATATTTCCCCCATTGATCTTTTATTTCCCATAGAAAATAAAGAAACCAAAAATTCCATAGAAATAAGAATTAATTAAGCCATATATATGTATATGCGGTTTATAGAATGTTTGAAAACAAGAGGGAGGTAACGAAATCCTAAAATCTATCAATTCAAAATTTTGAATGTTGATTAATGAAAAAATTCCTTTTGGGGGGATATTTTGGATGATTTTTAACATATATAAAGAAACCATACTGAGCATTAGAAAAAAAATTAAAAAATTAAATTGAAAGAAATATATAGATAACCATTTAGTTATAAAATCAATACCTATGATTATATGATGAAAATTAAAAAAATGATAGGGATTTGAGAATCAGACCACAAACCTCATCATTTTCATGGGATATCAAAAATTCTATATTTATACAATAATAATAAATATAAGGAGTCCTTTACTTATTCGATATCTCCATCTCAACTGAGTACTCCATAAATCATTACCATATAAATTCCCTCTATGTGGGATGACTTACTCTATATTCTACATCAATTCTATCTATAATTCACAATAGTAAAGGTATCGGAATAAGGTGGGTCTACCAAAAAGAAATTAATTTGAGCCACTAGGTTGACAACCATTTTCCCATTCCATAAAATCTCTTCAATAATTAACTAAAATAAATGTAATTATTAATTATTTCATTTTATTTAGTTTTTGAAATCTGTTCATCGCATAGAATCACAGATTCCTTATTCATTTCATATTTCTTCAGAGATGTAATATGAATATTTTCTTATCCAAGAAGATCATATTATTTATTTTTACATTACAATAATATCATATTATCTTCTATCTAATATAGACTTATTATTAATATATCATTAGGCTCATGAACATCTTTTTTCTTGAGTGTGAATTTTCCTCTTCACCCGTACAATTTTTGACAGTAAAATCTCTAGTTAATTACCTTTAGATTTCATTAATTTTTCTTTTTGTGCCAACCATGTCATAAATTTGGTTTAAATGTGGAAAAAATTATTTCACCATCATGACATAATTTATTTAGTCATTGAACTATCATTTTTTGGGCAGTTTCTCAACCCCCATCAGTAGGACATTCAACTACTATTACAGTACGTAGATCTATCTCTTGGATATATTAATTTATTTAATTTATCATGGATCTATTTTATGTAATATTCATTGAAATCTCGAAATAGAATATAATATATCTTTTCCTTTCATAGTAAAAGAATTTCTTCCCAATACGTTGAAAATCCGAGCCATATATCATTATTGTCTTATTGAGTGTACTTATCTCCTCAACCATATTCACTGATTTATTTCCCAAGTTACACTTTCTTGCATCACATGGCTCTCAACATGCGGTGGATCGCTATTATCAATATTATATGAATGATACCTAGTAATGTTGTACAATGTTTCATAATAAAATCTCTCACTAATATTTTTCAACTCACAAAAATCTTCAAAACACATAAACATATTATTTATGGACATAATGTGTCACAAAACCTCCCATTGAGGCCAACCTAGCCAGTGATAAGTCAAGTGTGACTACCCCTAAGCCCACCTACAATATGCCAAGGGTTTAAGAACACCTCTGAGTAGGAATAAACTCACATGGGAAGCCTTATACTTGGATAAATGTATGCATAGATAAATCTACACTAACATAAAATGATGAAATGTATAACACAACTAGTACAAAATGAATGAAAACTTCCAAATCCCCTAATCAGAGTATAAAAAAATACTAAAAATAATTAAATCTAAATAAAATCCCACAAAAGATATAGAGGTGTAAAAATTGATTGAAATAGGGACTAAAATCAAATGAGAATACAGAAATGAACCACGATATATCTATCCCAAACAACGATTTATCTTCTCCGGGACCTATAAAAACCCTATCGAACAATTGGTCATCTACATAAGACATAAAAACTCTAGATAGATCTCATTTAGAGGTGATTTTAAAAATACACATAAGGAATACCACAAAATAAATAATAATATAAAATAAATAATAGTTTTCATCTCATAAAATGAATATTAAAATGACATACATAAAAAAAATATCTTTATATGCACATAGAATACACACAGTCTCAAGGTAATTTTACAATTGTAAATCCAGCCTAATATTCCTGATTGAAGGTTACATATTATAATAACATGATAGAACAAACACAATGAGGTAGATCTGACTGATGGTGTCCATCTATAATTTCATTCTTATCATGTATAACCAACAAGAGTGCAAAATATAATTTTGAAGAGAATGATACATAGATGGGGATCAAAACCAAGGTAATGGGTTTTACCAATAACCTAATTTGGACTTACCCATTGTATAGGGGATTAATGAATGTGTAGTGTTGGCCTAGAATATTCAAAAAGCCCAAACTAGTTAAAATGATAATGGTAGAATATCTCACTCTAAGACTCATGAAGGGATTCCTTATACTATACTCAAGTAATAAGTTCATCAGAGTGGATCGCCATCCTATGAATATGAAATAATTCTATACTAAACCATCAGGTAGAGGATCAAGGGAAAACACTATAACGAATCATTTCAAATATGAAAGGATATATGGATCCAAGAACTCTTTAGAAATGTATGCAAAATGTACTATAAGTACCTGGCCTATCATTTAATCACTACTTCTCCCCATGTATCATAGCTTTTTCCCATGTACGTTTCTGAGTACATAAATATACTAGTGTTCCCTTTTTCTAGCCATGTGCTTGGACATATTCTTGGATGGGTTACTATCAGTGTTCTTTGAGAGAAAATTCTGAGTCACTAGGTGGGGTAACACACTTTGTGAGTCATGTCACATAATGTGTTGCATTTACCTTATTTTCAAAAAATATAGTACCAAAAAGTGGGTCCCACATGGCATGTGACACAAAATGGCCTAAAGTGTAACCCATAATTTCCAATGAAAACTTTTTTCTTCGTCCTCAACATGACCATATAGCATCATCACCTCTGGTTCCACCACCAATATCCCCAAGATATCATTAATCTGGTTTAACCGATCCTCGTTGTCAGCTGATCATCATAAATCATTCCTCAATCAACATGACTATTATAAATCAAGAAACACAATTGTTTTATGACTAGAAGGTGAAGAAAAAGTGTCCCAAAATATAAACCAACAATTCATCCATCATTATCATGTCCCAAAACCATAGAATCGATCAAATCTATACACACATAATTTTTTTGTTGTGCCATAGATATGTTTCATTACATTAAAATACTATGTATTCATTGAATTAAATGACAATGGAATTGTATGAAATTAACATGCGAAGAATGGGGGAATAAGTACAAAAAACAAAATCATGAGACACAGATATTAGACAATGTTCATGTTATCCATGATTCATTTCAATTATAATGGTGAATGAAGAGTTATAATATAATAAATAAAATAACTCCTCGATCACTGATAATATATAACATGTACCTACAATAATATCAATATACAAATAAATTAAATGATTTATTTCTTCACATTCATAATAGGAATTGTCGATATTGGATAAATCCACATAAGAAACATCCAACCATATTTTGGATCAAACACAGGAAAATAAAGAACCCACGTACTTTCCATTGGTGAGATCCTTGAGATTAATTTCCCACTTATCGATGATCCACAACACAATGCATTTTAATCTAAGAATTATCTACCAATGGTGTCTATATAATTTCTAGGGTTATGTGTATAGCCCTGAGATTTTCCCATAAAAGCATATTTATAGAAGAATATTAGTTATGAAACCTATTTTAATAAAACAAGTACATTATTTTATTTATTAATTATTTTTAACGTGACTACAATCAACCTGAACATTTGACGTGCTCCATGGTTAAGTATCACATTGGATAAAAACCATTATATAAACTCAAAAGTGACCTCAAATTTCTAATTTGAGTCCCCATGTGGTAGTTATTATATTTTTATAGAAAAATAGTGCATAAGGGTAATTAATATGATTAATATATTTAAAACATAAATTATGGAATCTATGGGCCCCAAAATCATGATCCAGATTTGATCTTAGTCTAAAAAATATTACTATATTTAGTAAAAGACATTACATGGGAAAAAAGAGACATTGTATATTACACACTTTTAATTAAGTCTATTTTACTTCTAAAGGTATCATTCATTGTATATATTTTCTCCCATAATTTTAGTACATATTGAACTTGTTAAATCATCAATATTATACAAGAAATGAATAATTATATTTCCAAATCTAAAAAATCTAAAAAATCTACCAATTTCCATTATTTGTTTCACATTAGGTATAGTATATCCAGTGTGAAATGCTTTTTGATTTCAGATTTGAATCCCATGCCTTCAGTCTCCAAGGAAGACATTTATAAGGAATACTAGTTTTCTTCATTTACACATTGGATGAATTTTATTTTTTTTAAATATTTTATATTATTTAAATTTATATGTTCTATTTTTTACTATTCAGGAAAACATATTCAAAGCATTTAGACTTAAATAAATAGTGAGATATCTTTTAGTTAAAGATTAGGTTTATGATTATCCAAAAGATCTCATGATATTTGATAGAACATTTAGTTTATTTATTTATGGTACACTATCATCTAAATTTAATTTGGAAGAAGTTACTTTCACAATTATTTGTAATTTTTCATGTTCGGCCTCTTTCATATGTTTTTAAATTGATCTACAAACCAAAACATTTTATGTTGTAAACATTCTTCTAAACTTTATAAGATCATACCATTCATTCCCATTCACTCATCATATTCAAAAAATCTTCTTAATTCATTATGCTATACTCATTTATAAAATTTTGAAAATCTCAGTTTTTTTTGTTTTCATAGCCTTCTAAGACTCCTTTACACTAAGTGCTTCCATATAAAATTCATACAAAACATGGATTCCCTATTCCAAAATTTATAAAATTTTATTTTCATCATCAATATAGAATTTCAAGTTTCTTACTTCCATAGATAATCTTTGTATGATATTTTTAGGAATTTATCCTTAGATTATTGATCATTGATCATAGATTTTCACTTTCAAGAATGTCCTGCAAATTATTTTTTTCAAGTAATTGGAAACATCTTTAATCTATGAATTTTAATTATTTAGATCCCGAATAAATAAAAATCTATGATTATTAATTTTAGTAGGAACCTTCTTGAAATAAAATTCAACCTTATTGTAGTGGTTATCAACTTATTTGAAACCACCTGTCTCATTAGAACGTGAAATACTAGCACACCATAGATTAATGTCACCTTGTGTTGTCTCTTCATTATAACATGATATTTTTATCACCATTATATATTTATTTATTTTTCAATTTTCAATAGTGTTTGGAGATAAATAATCATTTAAAAAAAAGAATAATATTTTATATTGTGTTAGAGGATCTTCTTTAAAGAACTCATCTAATCTATAATGTATCAATCTTGAGGTAAAAATTACTTAATAATAAAATTTTTATTTAATTATAAGGAACCTATTATCTGATATCAATTGAAATTTCCCTTAGGATTAGTGAATATATGTAGGGTTGGGGGTTAATTCGGTTTTCCCTATTTTCTTGTTCAAAATCTTAATTGTCTTTGATCCGTTAACCCCCTTTGTAATTTAATCGTTGTTATTGTTATGTATAAATGGTTCTTTTTTAGTTTTACTATGAAATCATGATCCACATGCATGGATGTACAAAAAAATTAAAATGGGTTTTATTATTTAAATGGTTTATCTAGAGTGTTTGACTCCATGACATTATTGATATTACTCCATAATCATATATTCCATAATATAATCAATAGTTAAAAATTAATTTTTGTGCATCCAGCACGTGCACACTTTATAATGATTCAAACAACTACATGTTCCTCACATGTCGTGATATTTCCATCCCTATAATAGTATTATTCAATAGGTTATCAATGTATTCATATGTTTTCACCGTGTTACATTGATATACTTAGATGCACACAAGATCTAAAACTACCCTCCATGTATATGAATATGCTGTATTTCCATCTCCTTTTTTAAAGTAAATATCTATCTATATTGGATGTTCACAATTAAAATATAGATCTAATTCCACTAAGTAAATGTTCCCATGATACCATTATATCTTTATTTACATTAATATACCTTATCCATTATAGTAGATCAACATTATAAATATTAAAAAAATGATCAACTCATTTTCTCAACTGAATAACTCAATCACTAAAATGATCAAAACAAAATATTAGAACATATACAAGAAGACAATATATCATCAGTTTATCATTGTTCCTATTATTTTTCTCCAAAGTACTCTTACTTACTTTTTTGGTAACAAAACAATTGAGGAATTCTTCTTCTACAATCATATCTCATACCCAACTTGGTTTACATGATTAATTTATTTATTATTTTTCTATATATGGTGATTCAATTTCTTTTTATTCATTATTCTTGGAGAGAAAAGTTCACTTAGATTGTATGTTCGAATTGATTTATTTTTTCCCTTTTAGTATTTCATTTAATTTTACACAATTTAATTTAATTTCATTGAGATATTCATGCACCTTTAATTGGGGTATTATCACATTTCCAAAAATAAAAAATTTTAGGAGATATTTTGAAGGCCAGTTGATCACATGAAAAATTCACACCTCATTTTTATTCTTCTAAAATTATTTCAATTTAAATATAATTTAATGGAATAAAATAACAGTATCACCCAATTTACTAAAAATCCAAAAATTTATTTTTTTCATATGTTTCATATTTTTGAAACTCAAAGGAAGATATACTATCTTTTATTCTACAACAAATTTGAATTCATATTCCTAAAAATAATCTATTTTTAAAATCCAAAATTAAATCTCCATGACTATATAAAAATCATACAACATGTATATATATTGTCATGGATCTTAATTTTTCATTATCAAAAACATTCTTGATAAATGGATTGATCTCTAATGCACAAGTAAGGAATCCATGTATCTTCATCTGAATTATTCCGAAATATTCAATAATTTCAATTCAATTTTTTTTATTTTAATATATTCTTCCACTCATGGATCATCATCCTTATATCCCTAATGAATAGAAAATAAGGCTCAAATAATTTCTTTTCAATGGATCATGATTTTTTAAGCACATATGAATACAATTAGAATCACCATAATTCACTTCCTGTTTAAAATAATAAATCTATAAATTTTATTATTTAGTCCATATGATATAATAATTTCTATAAGTGAATTATCATATGTAGATTATAAAGTCATGTATAGATTAGAAGTGTCATATTTGGGTCATAATTCTCTTATATGATGATAAAATTATAATTTTTTTTTCAAATTAGATAAGTTAAATATCATACGAAATAACTTCATCAACATAAATCAATTATCATATGCGTAGTTCAATTCACCTTTTAATTTTTCAAAAAAATCCTATGAATTTCAAATATGTTAATGTTATCCAATCACGAACCAGGATAGGTCACCATCTGACTCGGCACCCGACCCAGTCCGCGACATGCCTCGAAGGGTGTTCGCGATCCCCATGGGCTGGCACAAGTTCCCAGGTATCAAGAGTAACATGTGGGAACAATTTACTCAAAATAAAAGACAGAAAAATAACTAACAAGATAAATAAACTAAAACTGGAATTAGGAAAACAAACATGCCTTTAATCTATAAACATGTTTAAAGTATAAAATTCAACCAAAAACCCAATGTGAGCAATAACAAAGATAGAGAAATAAAAATAAAATACCAACCACCAAGAGAAGACAATTAGTAACCGGAACCACCATCACTAAGCACAATACCTCAACATGGAATACCAAAAGAACAAGGTCTACATACAACTAATGGTGTATGTCTGGTGTGAGCCAAATACCTAGTAGGTTACCACCCAATGAAAATATTCCACATATAAATATTAAATGACAAAAATACTTGAAGGTTTAATAAATAAAGGGACAAAAAATATTGAATGCCTTAAAAAATAATATCAATAAAAAAAATTCAAACAAAACAAATTAAATTAGGAGTACACCATTAATTTTTTGAAAACCCAAAACTTTATGAAGAACCCAAAAAATTAAGAAAAACCCAATACTTTAAGAAAAAATAAAAGCTACACGGTGTGCTGATGGTGAGTGTAATGCTGTCTAGGAGCAAAAAAATTGGGAGAGGCCCTATATGTACTAGAAACCAATGCGATCCTAGAACGTTGTGTCTCAATGAAACGTGGATTAGAAACCACAACCCTCAGAAAATGTGTCTTAGAAACGACGAACCTAAGAAAATGTCGCTTATAAGACCACTACCCTTAGAAAATGTGTTTTTAGTTAGGGTTCTAATCATCAGTCCTGCTAGTGAAACTGGGTCGAGTCGCCTCTGAAACACTATCCCATTAGTCCTAGTTTCCCCCACATAATACCCAAGGATTCCCTCTTTTTTCTCATTTAAATTCCATGTTCACATGATACATCACCTATCACATTCAGATAAACAAAACAAAGATGGTGCCATCCAAAATCAATACCACTCTTGCACTCACAAAGGTTCCACTTTGAAATAATACACACACCAGAATCCTTTTGAAACCCAATCTAGAACATTTACAAAAACCAACAAACCAACTTCACAAATAAACCATTTCATGATTTAGGAAACCATTAGAAAATTTATCAAACAACTCATTTTCATTTTCAAATCCCATTGAAATCTCATCTTGCACTTTTCACATAAGGCATAAACCAAACGTAACCATTTCCCCTTTTAAAAATTCCCCTAACCATATATGTATGTCAAACACTTACAAAATATATTTTCACACCACACAATCGAACCATAAGTCATGCTTAAGTACACAAGTAAAACAAACCAACAATGCACATATCAAAATCACCATTTACACAAACAAAACCTATTTCAACACCACACACACTCAAATAGAGTTTGAAAAGTGTGACATGATCAATATATAGATTTGGAAAAAAACAATTACTCTATTATTATAACACTTTTTCACCATTCATGAAACTCATCAAATAGTAAATAAAAATCAATAGGATAGCTTATCAAGAATACACTTAACTTTAACCACATAACCCACAGAACACCCTCATCTATAAACAAACACACAAAACACCACATCAAATATGAAATTGAAAACACATGAATATATTAACAACCAACTGTACAATTTACTTAAATTCAAACAATTGGCTAAATATAAAATTTCCAAATAACGCACCCATAGGATGTGAGAAAGATACAAATCAAATCTGACACAAGATGAACATAAAAAAAACTAAATTTTCACTAAAAAATAAATTAAACAGAATGTAAAATTAATCAAACAAGATATCAATTTCATTAAATAATATTTAAACGTGGAAACACCTACCCTGAAACAAAAATTGACCGAATAAAGGTGGAAATAACCATTGCACCTGAACCGCACCTTAAGAAACCTAGCCTGAACCCAAAATCAGGAATTCGAATCCCAAACATCATGTTAGATCCCTAAAATTGGACCCCATACCTGCTAAAAAAACAAAAACTCAAATAAGTCCTTTACCATATGGGGGGTGTCGCTAGAGATGCGTCATGCCAAAAATATGACCGGAAATGATGGGAAATGTGGGTCTGGGTGAGGCAGCAAAGAGGATGAGGTGATGCTAGTCGGCTAGGGGGGGGGGGTGAATTCGGGGCAGCATGATGGTGGTTCGCTGGAGGTGCTCGCCGGGAGCAGGACACACATGAAGTGGTCAGTCGGGAGCCGGTGTGGCATGACGCTGGTAGGAAGAGAGGCAGTGGCAGAGTTCACTTAAAGATCGTCGGGAGGTAGGTTAGTGGCGTTACGGGGCTTGCCAAAAGAGGAGGATATATGTGGGTGGTATGGCGGCTGTGGAAGGTGGAACAACGAGGAGAAGCATGTGACAGGGAGGTGGCGAATGGTGTGACGGGCTGGGCATGAGAGGGAGGGGTGTGGCGCTATATGCAGAAGGGGAGGAAGGATGAACCAGGAGTGAGAGGGTGTAGCACAACCCTTGGAAAGGAGAGAAAAAAATAAATTAAATACAAATAAAAAAATTGAAACTAATAATAATGATAATAATAATAATAATAATAATAATAATAATAAAAAACATAATCAAGAATGATAATAATAAATAATGTAACTTAATAATCATCAATAATATTGATAAATTTAATCTTACTAATAACAAGAATAATAATTTCAAATAATAATAACATTATTATCATTATCAAGAAAATTATATTATATTATATTTTTTTCCTATTTTGTGTTTGCTCGTTACGAAATAATTAATTATAATTTATGATAATAAAAATAAAAACCTTAATGATATTAATAATTTTATAATAATTAAAATCGTCATAACATAACATAATATTAACAAAACTAATTATTATCACAATATTAATAACAACTTAATAAATTATATATTCTTAACATTATTATTAATATTATTAATATTATTATCAAAAAATATTATTATTATTATTATCATTAAAACAATTTTCTTAAATTATGTTAAAATTCTTACTCTTATTTTATTTTCATTTCACAACTCATTTAATTTCATTTCTTCATCATTAATTCATTTCATCTAATTAGTTGAAGATTAGGCAGGCATGCGAGGAACAAGGCAAGGCTGTGCGGTGACCTAGGTGAGGCTTTGTGGCTTCGATAGTGGCGCATTGAACACTGTTAAGGCTAGAATGTTCATTGATCAGTGTAAAATCACAAGACCCCATTCGGGCTCCACCAACATTTCATATAAAAAGAATAACAATAATTAGAAGTAGATAAAATTATAAGATAAAAAAATAGAAACATGACGCAACACAAAGTCCTAGTGTAGAAACTCTCCCCACCATAAAGCATTCCATCCCCAAAAATCCAAAACTATGGTTGAGACTCAAAGAATAAACTGATACCCCTCTGACGTTCAAAGAGTATCCCCATAATCAACAAGTTAAAAGAGGAAAACCCATCGTGCTCAGAGAATGTGACCCAACGACAACTTCAAGAAACTCATAAAAACATTTTAATATGTTTTTCTCACCCCTCAAAGTTAGAACACCTCCATTTGACTGATCAAGGAATGGAAGTAACTCACCCATAGAAACCAACATCACATGCCGAAACATCGCAATCACTATTAAACGAAAACCTCACCATTTTGCTATAATGAAAAAACAAGGTCAAAACACGTCCCAGGAACACTCTAATAACTTATTACCAATCTATCTTTGTAAACATAACCAAAAGGACATCATGGGGAACCTGAGGGGCTCCCCCTCATAAAGAACCTTCCAATGCCCAAGACGAGACTGGAAAACTGACACGGGGAGGTTCAGGCAGATTCCCACCCATTAAAGAAAAGAACAACCTTTATTCATTCCAGAGACATTCTTGCGGGACCGAACACGGGACTCCCCTCCATTGGGACTGATTAAAGATACAAAATTTTGGAAACATTCCGACGGGGACCCAGCACCACACCACAAGGGGATTGGATGGTCGGGCCCAACTACCAAGCATAAAAACCACGCCCGAAGACAGACCAACATCCCTAAATCACTGGATGAGCATTATTAAAATTTTCAACTGATTTACCCAAAAAACTCACATACAGACCCCCAAAATCAATTAAATTTTGTTGGATAAAACCCCCCAAAACATTAAGTTAACGAGAGAACAACACCGCCACATAGCCACGAGAAACCACACACACCTAAATAGATTGTTTGAAATGGTACCAAAAGAATCAATTTAAACCTCATTCACCTTCAATACTGGTTGCACCCATATTTACCCTACTTGTAACAATAGTCATTGAAGTAAAATTTGGGATAAAATCCATAGGGACTGAAGAAGAAACCTAGGGACACTCAAATTTTTTGATGGACTGGCTATGAAGTGTCCAACTTTGAGGTAGATTTTAATTAGAGAACTAATGATATAATTTAAATAACAGACAAAAAGAATGATGTGTACTAAACAATTATTGATGATGGGTTGATCTTAGGGTTTCATTTGGGGTGGATTGGATATATTTCTTTTCTTTAAAATTTTATGTCAGTAATTCAAGACGTATCCAAACAACGAGATAATTCTCCCAAATCATTCACCAATTTAATCCCTACACAATTCCAAGGCTAATCACCAATTCACATTGAGGATCACTTTACTGAGAACCCAAAATAAATAGATCATACTTGCACTCAAAATGTGTTATCATTAAGGTTGGAGAAGATGAAAAAGAATGTAACTCATCAAATTGAAATCCTAAAACAATGAAAAGATTTAAATATTATGTACATGAAATAACATCCAATATCGAACCTTTCTACTCCCTTGGATCAACCATTAAGTGTTTAGCCCTCCATTGATGATATTATACTAATGTAAGCAGGATGTAGACTTATAGTGGTGTAATTGAAGAAGAAGAAAAATATTAAAAGAACAAACACTCCAACATTGTGTGATTGAATTCACAAGTGCTGGTGTGAATAAATTCACACCTTGATTCAATGGTATCAATGTGTGAAGAAAAGGAAAAGGAAAAGGAAAAGTGAATAAGAATAATGACTTTAATTAAGATAATAAATGTGAAATTAAAACCTACATGTGAAAAATTGATGATGCAATTACAAAATGAAAGCAGGAAATAACAATTGAATGAAATAAAATGGAGAAAGAAAAACAATGATTAAAATCAAAATATTAGATGCTATTTCTATTCACCTCCATCTCCTTATATAGGTATATTAAGATCCTTATAGATACCCAAAAAAAATAAATTCCATCCCAATTAATTTAGAGAGTCAAAAGGAGGGTGAAAAAATAAAGGGAATTGGACGTTTCAAAGTTAACCCAGAAAACTGTCCAAGTTCATCCTCCTTTTTGACGTTCGACATTGGCATTAAATATGGATGAATAATTAGGGGTCGTAGTATAAAAATATATTATTACATGTTTCCTCTATCATGTTTCCTAATTTCATGTCATTTGGTGCATCCTTTTGAATGTTATGCATGAAATGGTGGGAAGAATTTATGGGAATTCATATCAGTCCCACCATTTAAATGTAAACTTTAGATTCATATATCTCCATGAAAACTTCAGAATTAGCTCTATACACAGCCTAAGAAAATGATCCCCATATTTTTCTCTTTATAAATTAAAAAATTTGACCTTCATTGGGATTGGTTTGTGGGACCCACTTCTATTTGATGGGCCTTAGGCCCATTACGCTTTTTCCAGAAACATTCTACATTCATGACCAAAATCTCCATCTTCCTTTGGAATTCATCCGTAAATCCTAAGAGATAAAATATTTCAACCAAAGTGATTAATCATCTCCCAAAATAAAAATTTTAATAAATTAATATAATTTTCTCCACAAATGGATGAATGATTCAGCCCAGATTTTCATTTTAAACATGAATTCCACATTAGATGAGAAATGAAGTTCTATTTATATAATGCACTAAAACGATATTTATGGACTTTGGAAAAATGAATATTAAGATATTAACAATTAATATTAGCCACATGAAGTGGCTAATCCCACCCCCAACATGACTTTTTCTAGTCCGGAGCAAAAAGTATCTCAAAAATATGAAATTCAATTCTATATCTGACATTATTTTAATAGGAATTGCTCATAAAAACATCATTACAAACAATCATGAAACCTTTAAAAATTATTTCACAAATGATAAGTCCATTATAATATCCCAATCCCAAGACCATTCCTTTGTTATGATTCATCGTCACATTTAATCCAATTTCAATTAAGCAATATGATGTGTTGTACATCACAAAAGATCTGGGGACCATTTTCTTGTTCTAGGGGGAAAAATGAAAGTTCTAGGTAGGAATCACATTAAATATTAAAATATGTATCCATTTTATTGTTTTTTTAACCATAATAAATATGAAAAGACTAACTCTGGGAAAGAAAACTATAGAGTCACAATCCCCAAGTGTCGAACACCACACATACTATCAACTCCATGGTCTAAATTAGAGATATAAAGCCTAAATCTGGGCAATAAAACTATGGAGTCACGATACCCATGTGCTGGATGCCTCAAATATGGTCAAAGTAGTGTTATATGTGGTCATATTTTTTTTTAAATTTTTTTTATTTTTTTTGAATACTCAAATTTAACTAGAAGTGACCCCAAACCCTATGCTATAATGAATGGGACCCAAGAACTCAAACTTACCCCCATGATAAAATGGACATGCATTGTGGAATTTTAATTAAGAAGATGAAAAAATTTAATCTTTGAAAAATCAAACAGGACAACTGCACTTTCCAAAAGAAGTGATCAAGAACTTAAACATGCATTAAAATCAAAATCAAGGCATTAAAAATCTTTTAAAAATAAATTTTTATGTTTCAAAATTAAAATTGACACATTCAAGGATAATGAATTGAAATTTTTTATCATGAAATTACAAATTTTATTTTGATATTCCAAATTTTCACACCCCCAAACTTAGAATGAAACTACCCTCAGTTTTGAAAGAGAAGAGAAAAGATAGATTAGAATTGGGAAGAAGGAGGGGATATGGGATTTGAAAAAAAAATCATGGAAGAAAATCACCACATTTAAATTTGATAACCATAAAAATGTAGTTAATCACATTTTCTACATGTCCATGTGGACTCCTATGGGTGATTGAAGGGTTGGTTTGAACTCTGGATGCCATGGGTTTTATTTTCAATGATCAAAATTCTTCCACTATTAAATCTCAAAAAAATATTAGATCACATTGAAAACCCCCAGGGGTTCTTTTGAAAAATGAAAACAAAAAAAGACACAAAATAAAATAAAAAATTGCAGAAGTTGGGTAGCCTCCCAGAAAGCGCTTAATTTGAAGTCATTAGCTAGACTTAGATCCCCCAAATTATCCAACACCAACTTTAACCATTTATTGGACCCCTTTATTGTCCAATTCAACGTGACTGAGATTCATTCTTTTTTTAGAATTTGTTTCATGTGAATTCCATTGTTCTATAATGAGTGGTAAAATCAATGTAATATTAGAAATGGTTGATTTAGTTTAAATTATATTCTTTCTTAAGACATTAATAAACATTCCAAAATTATTGGTTCCATTAGAAGAATGAACTAAAACTGCAAGGTATTTCTTATCAATTATGATGGTGTTATTGAGTTGGGAAGGAAGGAAAATAATTTTGAGCTCAGTATCATTGAAATTTCTTAAAGGAGATTGGAAAATTAAATCAAAATCAGTTTCTTCTCTGAAAAAATTAGAAAGAATTGGTTCATTTTGAAAATATGATTCATCTCAAAACATTTCTAGTTGAATATCAAGAATGGGTATGGACTCATTGTTTTTGATATCTCCAAATGGTTCAATTATTGGTGCTTAAAAAAATTTATCAATGGAGTTATACTCTGAAAACTCAATCCATGATGTCAAATTTTCTACTTTTGAGTCCAAAAAATCATTTTCCTCCCGATTTGAATACCCTTCAAAATTTTTGTCATCCTCTCCAGTTATCCCATAACCAAAGGTTAGTTAATTTTTAAATTCATGAGAGGTTTTGGGGATAAAATATTAATCTATAATTGATGAGGAATGGACATCTTGAGTGGGAATGGGTTCATCAAATGTCTTAATGCTTTGTACTTCTATTCTGAAATTTGAATCTTCTGAATTAATTATATCCATTTTTTTAAACAATTTTTAAATGTTTTTTTGAGGATTAAGTTGGAAATGAGTTTTTGAATAATTAACATCATTAATTTTGATCTCTTCAATCATCCTTTATAGGGATGGAAATTTATCCTTCAATCAATCATCACCCAATTGATTGTACAACTCATTGGGTGTGGTGTATTCAATCAAGTTTGGTCAATGAAATTATTTATGTGAGGTGTTTCCCAATATTGATTTCTAAATTAATTACAACATTGGTTTATGAAGGGTTATTTTGGAGGATAATCCGTTAGAGTTGATTGAAAATGGGTTTGGGGTTTCTTTGGACACATAGAAATAGAAAGGTGAAAAGAGAAGAGAAATTTGGGTGGGAATAGAGAATTTGGGGTGAGAAAATAAGAGGAGGGTCAATGGTACTTACATGGGTCCCTAGAAACGACGCCAAAATTTGGTTGCGCCCAAATTTACCCTAATGGTAAAAGTGGTCGTTGATGTAAAATTCCGGATCAAATCCACTTGGACCGAAGATGAAAACTTGATACACTCAAATTTGTTGATGGATTGGCTATGAAGTGGCCAACTTTGAGGTAGATTTTAATTAGATAACTAATGATTTAATTTAAATAATAGACAATAAGAATGATGTGAACTAAAAAATTATTGATTATTGGTTGATCATAGGGTTCCATTTGGGGTAGATTGGATATATTTCTTTTCTTAAAAATTTCATGTCATTAATTCAAGACGTATCCAAACAACGAGATAATTCCCCAAATCATTCACCAATTTAATTCCTTCACAATTCCATGACAATCACCAATTCACATTGAGGATCACTTTACTGAGAACTAAAATAAAATAGATCATAATATCACTCAATATATTCCATAGTTATGTTTGGAAAAGATGAAAAATAACGTAACTCATCAAATGGAAATCCTAAAATAATGAAAATATTTAAATATTAAGTACATGAAATAACTTCCAATACCTGATCTTTCTACTCCCTTAGATCATACCTTAAGTGGTTATCCCTCCATTGATGATATTATACCTATGGAATCATGATATAGACTTATGGGAATAGAATTGAAGAAGAAGAAAAGTATTCAAAGAACGAACACTCCACCATTGTGAGATTGAATTCACAAGTGCTGATATGAATAAATTCACACCTAGATTCAATGGTATCAATGTTTTAAGAAAAGGAAAAGAAAAAGTGAATATTATGAACAAAATTATTTAATATACTAAACATGAAAGAAAAAATTAAATGGGAAAAATTGATGATGTGATTACAAAATTAAAGCAGGAAATTACAATTGAAAGTAATACAATGGATGAAAGAAAAACTCAGATTGAAAGAAAAATATTAGATTCTAATTAACATCACCACTAGCTCCTTATATAGGAATATTAAGAGCCTTATATACACCCCAAAATAATGAATTCCATCCCCATTAATTTAGACTGTCAAAAGGAGGGTGAAAAAATCAAGGGAATTGGACGGTTCAGAGTTGACCTCAAAAACTGTCCCTATACATCCTCCTTTTGGACGTTCAAATTTGACATTAAATATGGCCAAAGCATCAAGGGTCATAGAATAAAAATATATTAATCCATGTTTCCTATATAATCTTTCCATATATCAGGTCATTTGGTGAATCCATTTGAATGTTATGCACGAAATGGTGGGAATAATTAATTGGTGTTCATATCGATCCCACCATTTAAATGTAAAATTCAGATCCATATATATCCATGAAAACTTCTTAATTAGATCTGGAAATAGTTTAATTAAATGATCCCCATATTTTTATCTTTCTACTATTAAAATTTGAGCTTCATTGGACTTCGTTTATGGGACCCACTTCTTTTTTATGGGCCATATGCCCATTAGGCTTTCTCCAGAAACTTTCTGCATTCATGAATATAAATCTCCATCTTCCATTATAATTCATCCATCAATCCTAAAATATAAAATATTTCAATCAAAGTGATTAATCATATCCCAAATTATCAAATTCAAAAAATTAATATAATTTTCTCCACATAAAGATGAATAATTGGGCCTAGATTTTCATTTTAAACCTGAATTGCACTTAAGAAGAGACACAAAGTTCTATTTATATAATGCACTAAAAACAATGTTTATGGACTTTGGAATAATGAATATAAAGATATTAATAATGAATATTAGCCAATTATAGCAGATTATCATATAACGATGAGAGAAATAAGGTTAGGGGTCCCATACACTCCCGGGGTTTCGGACCACGCGCCAGCTTCACCCCGAGGCTTGTGGCTGGAGCCCTTATTTTGGAAGCATCTCCTACCTCTCAGTTAGTTATTAATGGAACCAACAAACAAATCTTCTCCATTTTGGTGTCACACACAACCACACTGCAATATAGACAACACCATAAAACACAACACATCACAACATCCAACTGATCCCACACGGATCATTTACTAACACAAGAGCTAAAATAGTGCTTGTTCATAACCCTTTGTCATGATAAATTAAAACAAAAAACAGAAAATTGTCATCGAACATGATGATTTCTATTGATATAAACATTATATGGAGAAGGACTTCAAACTGAGTCTTAAACAACACGTGATTCCTATAATCAACCATAGCATCTCCATGAGACTGGGTCTGCCACACTAGTGGCCTAACATAGACCCTTTCTTAAATGAATCCAAAGAAGGACCATAGGTCATTTAGAATATCATCCCACACTGATAACTCCAGGCTGCTTCCACCCTTCCACCTGGAATCTCCTCCACTGTTTCGAGGGGGACCTTCGGACACAACGGTGTAAAAATTTGTACCTGACGGATCAAACAACTCAAAGAGTCAAAAACTTCCCTCAACTCCCCTCACATCTGTCATCCCGCTGCGAGAGGATCTGATTACTCGAAAAGGAGAATGGATGGACTTAGCACAATTACTAAAAAGGATAGTTTTTTACTTTAATCAACTGGAGGGCCATCCAATGATGACTTACCTATGGCTACAATTCAATTGAATGTTAATGCTTTATAAGGACATTAAATAGTCAAGGAGGAGGACCATAGACCCAATAAAACTATTCCAATGGCCAAGACATACTAAAAGCGAACACCAAATGTGTAGGGAAAACCACTATAAGGGCTTCCCGAAGCACTTTTCAAAAGAAACCACTAACCACACACTTTCACACCAACTTACCAATAAGGAATTAAAATCAAGACATAAATTCATCAAAAAGGACTCCATTCTAGAAACGCCTCACATCCAACATTTCCAAAACACAAGGATGGACCACGCATTCACCAGTTACTAAAACACCAGGAATTCATTTAATAAAAATTCTTGAAAATAACAAAAGATAGTGGGTTGGACAAACACCAATGGTGTCCCATGGGCCTCACACATACATGTTATCATGCCATGCGGGCACCCACCTCATGTCCATCAAGACAATCCTCTACTCGTTCCATTAACCATTTCCCCTTCCATATACGCTCATGTATGTGGTTTCCCCTGAGAACACCGGGATCCAAACAAGGGAATTTTCATTTTTCCCCAATCTAAAACAGTTAACCCATATTTCTCAAACCTTACACATCAATTTATTTTTAAATATCTTCATTTGAAATCATTTTACAAAGCTAAATAGTTTTACAATAAAAACCATATTTCAATGAATTCAAAACCAATGGGTGATGAATGATGCCAGAGGATACTAGTGTCAGTGGTTGAATGATACTTATGGTTGGAGGTCATACGCCAATCTCGCCACCACCATAGAGGGTATTCTAGGATACCGTCCCCAGTTCCACATTTCTTGCCAGACCTTGTGATATCTCTAGGACCACTGAACCTACTCCCTTTTCATTTCTCCTAAACAATATTAACCACATAGACCATAATTTTAAACAAATCTCAACTAACTTTGGTAGCTCGAGTCCCGCCATGATGTTTGCTGGCCATGCACCTTACTCGTATCTTGAATGCTGAGTCCCGACAACCATAACTATAGTATACCATGACTATATCCCAAAAGATCACGACCCAAGAGGAAAAACCTCCTTTGATAACATTGTTTTCATGAACCAGGATGGGATTCCATCCGAACCGGCGCCCGACCCGGTCCGTGGTATGGCCCGAAGGGCATTTCTAATTCCCACGGGCTGGCACATGTTCCCGGGTGTCAAGAGTAACAGGTGGTAACAGTTTACCCGAAATAAAAGATAGAAAAACCACTAATAAGATAAATAAACTGAAACTAGAAGTAGGAAACCAAACAGACCATTAAAATATAAACAATTTTAATGTCTATAATTCAACTAAATACCCAAAGAAAGAAATAGTAAAGATAGAGAACTAAAAATCCTACACCAACTTCCAAGGGAAGAACATCAGTAACTTAAAGCACCATCACTATGCTCGATACCTCAACATGGAATACAAAAAAATAAGGTCTACATACACCTACAGGTGTATTTAGGGTGTGATCCAAATTCCCAATAAGATACCACCCAAAGAAATGATTCCATGCAAAAATATTAAATGAAAAAAACACTTGTAGGATTAAAAAATGAAGAGGCATAAAATCTCGAACACTTTAAAGAAACAGTATCAATAAAAAAATTAAAGAAAAAAACTATAATTAGTATTACACCATTACTTTTTTGAAAACCCAAACCATTATTAAGAACTAATACCTTTAAGAAAATCCCAAACCATTAAGAAAAACCCAATGTTACACCGTGAGCCAAAAGGGAGAATAATGTAGTCTAGGAGTACAAAAAGTGGTAGAGGCCCTATAGGTTCTAGAAACCAATGGGATCCTAGAACACCGTGTCTCGGTGAAATGTGACATAAAGACCACAAACCTAATAAAACATGTTTTAGAATCCACGACCCACAAAAAATGTGGCTAGAAGACCACGAACCTCAAAAAATGTGTTTAGTTAGTGTTGTAATCTTCAATCCTACCAGTGAAACTAGGTTAAGTCACCTCTGGAACACTAGCCCACTAGTCTTAGTTTACCCCACCGAATAACCCATGCTTCCCTCTATTTTATCATTTAAATTCCAAGTACACATGAAATGTCACCTGCAACATTTAGATAAAAAAACAAATGTGGTGCCATAAAAACCCAATACCACACTTTTACCCACACAAGTTACACATTGAAATAATACACACCATAGAAACCTTTTGAAACCCAATATGAATCATTTACAAAACCAAAAAAACCAAATACATAAAAAAACCATTTCAACATTTAGCAAACCTTTATGAAATTTATCAAACTCATTTTAATTTTAAAATCCCCTTGAAATATCATCTTGCACTTTTCACATAAGTTATAAACCAAAAATAACCATATTCCTTTTAAAAATTACCCTCAACATATATATATGTGAAACACATCCAAAATATATTTTCGCACCAAACAATCAAACCATAAGTCATGTTTAATCACACAAGTAACCCAAACCAAAACTACACAAATCAAAATCACCATTTACAAACCCAAAACGTATTTAAACACCACACACACATAAAAGAAATTTCTAAATTGTGACATGATCCATATATACATTTTGTAAAATCAATTAATCCATTAATAAAACACTTTTCCACTATTCATAAAACTCTATGAACTGTAAATAAAAATTGATAAGATATATTAAAAAGAATAGACATAGCGTTACCCACTCAAACCACACAACTCCTTCAAATATAACTAAACACATGCAACACCATGTCAAAAAAAAATTGAAAACATATGAACAGATTAACAAAAAACTGTAAAATATACTTAAATGGAAACAATTGACCAAATATAAATTTCTAAAAAAATTCACCCATATGACGTGAGAAAGATACTAATCAAATCTGACGCATGCTAAACTTGGAAAAAACCAAATTTTCACCAAACAAATAAATTTAAGATCTCATAAAAATTAATCAAACAAGAAATATATTTCATTAAATAATATTCAAACACGTAATCACCTACAATGAACCAAGAATATTCGAAATAAATGTTTGAAATAACCATTTGACCTCAACTGCACATCAAACAAGATAGACCAAACGCAAAGTCAGGAAATCTAATAAAAAACATCAAGTTAGAACCCTAAAATCAGACCTCATACCCACTGGAAAAACCAAAAATCAATGAAGAAATTAACCATATGGGGGGGGGTGTCACCAGAGATGCGTTATCCTAGAAATACGGTCGGAAAAGAATGGTGATGTGGGTATGGTTGAGGAAGCAGGGAGGCCGAGGTGATACTGGTTGGCCCGGGGGGGGGGGGGGGTGCGTTCGGGGTGGCATGCGGGTGGTTCACTATAGCTGCTCGCTGGGAGAAGGGTGCACTTGAAGTGGTCGACTGACAGCCGATGTGGCACGATGCTGGCAGGAGGAGAGGTATGGCGGTGCTGGCATGATGATCACTCGAAAGTAGGGTGACGACATGACAGGGCTTGCTGGAATAGGAGGATGAAGGTGGGTGGTCTGACGACTATTGTAGGTGGAACGAGGAGGAGAAGCAGGTGATGGGGAGGCGGCGAACGGTGCGACAGGTTGGGCATGAGAGGGAGGGGGTGCGGTACGATATGCAAATGAGGGAAAAATGATAGACTAGGGGTACGTAGTAGCAAAAACCTATGAAAATAGAGACAAAAATGATATGAAAAATAGATAAAAATGGAAATTAATAATAATAATAATAAATTCTAACCATTTTAATAATAATAATAATAAACTAAAACACTAATGATAATAATAAATAATGTAACTTAATTATCATCAATAATATTGAAAAAATTAATATAATAATAACGAGAACAGGAATTTAAAATAATAATAAAATTATGATCATTATCAAGAAAATTATATTATATTTTATTTTTTTCTTATTTTGTGTTCGCTCGTTACATAATTAATTAATTATAATTTATTTAAATAATAATAAAATCATTAATGATATTATTAATTTTATAATAATAAAAATGTTCATAACATATCATAATATTAAAAAAAATAATTATTATCACAATATTAATAAAAACTTAATATATTTTATATTCTTATCATAAATAATAATAATATTGTTATTATTATTATACAATATTATTATTATTATTGTTATAAAAACATTTCTCTCATAAATTCTATTAAACTTATTAATCTTATTTTATTTTTATTTCCCCACTCCTTTAATTTTATTTCTTCTTCATTAATTCATTTCATTTAATTAGTTAAACATTATGCATGCGTGCGGGGAACTGGGCGAGGCCGCACGGTGACCTAGGTGAGGCTGTACGACTTTGACAATAACATGATGAATGATGTCAAGGCCAAAACGTTCATTTATCAGTGCAAAAGCAGAAGAACCTAGTACGAAACAACCCACATTTCATATAAAAAGAATAATAATAATTAGAAGTAGATAAAATTATAAGATAACAATAAAAATTAGAAACATGACGCAACACAATGTTCGAGTGTGGCATATCCAGAATCTACTATAAGAATATAAGATATCTTATGACTAAAGAGAAAGAATTATGGAATTATTAAATTTCCCATGAAACTGATAAGTCAGTCACACCCTATTGAAATTTCATATCAGTAAGACTTTTTCCCTTTGTGAAATTTTTACACAGTCAAATGTCATACAAGCAGCTCATATAGTTCAATTTACTTCCACATAGATCAAATGTCTCACACACTACTTAGAATATCCAATTCATGGTTCAATTCACCAATCAAATATAAAAAATAAATTATAGGTAACAAAAAATACTAAAATATAATACATGTAGGATGAATATTGTACTTGTCAGATAATTCCCTTACTCAATTTTCAAAAATCTGGATCCATAAAAATCCAAAAAATACATAAATGACATATAATCGTTTTAAAAACTACTCTAGTCCATTTTAATTACCTTAAATAAATTTATAATACTTATTAATAACTATATGAATTATTTTGATAATTTAATACTAAATAAACATATTCAAAATTCTTACATCATACGAATACTCAAGATAGATTATTTCCATAGTATCATATATTTTCTCAACTATGAAACTCTTTTAGCCTTCAAAAAACCATCATCAAAGACATATTATACAATAAAATTGAAAACCATTATGCACAATCACAAATAACATCATCCTTGTGACTGAAACTTCCATGTTGTTCCCGTAGAGGAGAATTCAATACATTACCTTAGGAATGCCTTCTCATACAGCATAGGATACTAATGAATAAAGTGTTCTATTGGTGTTAACATTTTGAAACTATAACCCAATATCATACTAAAAAATAATAAGAAATTAATTGAACATAATACATTGTAATAAATAAATGTGACCTAAAAATTTATAATAAAATCATAAATAACAAATGAAATAAGAATCATAAAATCATACATACTCACAGTCATGCCATAATTCAACTAATTTTCCACTATTCCAATTACATAAACAAGGTAAATAATGAAATAAAATTAAAAGTATTTACTACTATCCTCAAGCCATACCAAATAATTATCCTCACTCTATCCCTGAAATTCAGCTCAATAATACAAACATGGGCCTCTTCCCTACCTAAACCTATAAAGAATAATTTCTACTCAGTTACTCAAGTTCCAAGGCCATCCAACTTGGGTGTGAGTATAAATCACTAAAAAATCACCCATAGGATCCCATATATATCAATTAAATATTGGGTATTCAAATTTTAATTAACAAAAAACTAATAAATAATTCCTTAAAGTACAACTAAAAGAAAAATAACGATACATAGGTTCGAACATAACACCCAGGTTAGACAATACTTGCTTCAGATAGTGTTGAAAAATTTATGAGAATATCACACAATTAATCCTGTGAGAAAAAATATCTATTATGTACCTTATATCATGATTAATTACTCAAAGAAATAAATAATAAATCCTAGATTATCAAGATTCCTCATTTCCTTGGGAATTTATATATATTGAAAAATAAATGGAAAGAGGGATATAATGATGATATTTAAAACCCCATAATAATACCTTAAAATCAGTTGATCTTATAATACTTACTAGGTTAACCTTGAGATTTACATAAGAAAGGGGTGAGATATAAATAATTGTAAGGGAATAGTCCATTTATATCATGATGAATGTAATACATGTGAGTCAATAGGTATATTAATGTGACCTAAAAGGGGTGAGAACAATAAACATGATCATCGATGTGTGATATAAGAGAATAATGTTTAAGAAACATTGTAGTGTAGAAAGAACATAAAACATGAAATCATAAGCATAAGTTACGAAAAACCATAGATACAACATAAATTAGTGATCTGAGTATAACCACCCATTCACCATAAAAGGTATTTAATGTGATGGAAATATTACCCAATTCATTAGTGGGCTATATAATTTTAGGCCCTCCTCTCACATTTATATATTTTACATGCATTTGTGTGTCACATAAGTCATAAAATATAATAATTTCAGTCATCACTTATTATATGATTATTAAGTAGTGTGGGTTAGATACAAGATAGTATTTAGTAAATAAAGTATAGTTATATCTAGGTTAATACCATTTAGATAAAATGGGGATTGGTAAACACACCAAAAATGTTTCGAATGAAAAATAAATAGATAATTTCTAAAACATAACACAATGTTTAATTGTTTGGTTTAATGAGGGGAAACAATGGTCTCTAATTACATTGAAATCATAAAGAATGTAATGGTATTTTTTAATAATTGTTTTTTCATTAACATTTAAAAATAATGCATAACACAAAGAAATTCCTTGAATAAGGAGGAGGAGGAAGAGAATCCACTACTTTAGTATATTAATAGCTTAGGTAAAGGTTATAATGGAAGGGGATAAATAATATCACAATCTTTTTAATTAAATTAGATAGTAAGTGGGTGTTTATTATAACATAAAAACATAATCAATGGATATTTAAAAGTTAAATATAAATAAAGTACATGAATGAAGAGTAAAAGGAAGAGAATCCATTACCTTGAAAGGGAACATCTAAAATATTGGGAGGTGGTCTGTAAGATCATGGAAACAAATTCAGAGGGATCTAGATATGAATAGGGAGATGAAATTTATGTCTAATGGGGTTTTAGAGAATAACAGTGGGACGCTGGGGTGGGTTTTTATAAAATAAGGGAGGGGAAATCTATATTAATCCCATAACATAGATCTTGGACTTTATATAATAAAACAATCAAAAACAAAAACCATCCCATTATTTTTAATCATTTTTTATACCAAATATTATTGGTTTTTAGTTTTTTATATGGAAATGAACTGAAATTATTCATATAATTCCCCTAGTAATTGGGAAGTGAGTAATTTTCATAAATAATTGATTATAAAACAATAAATATATAATATAGGTTTTGGAGGAGTCATTGATCTTTTTTAAATATAATAAAATAACTTCATAAAACATTATATAAAAGGGGAGATCTATATTTTGTTATGTCTTTTTTTTATTTATTACATCAGTTTTAGGATTATATGATTTCATAATCCATATCGCATATTTATACTATATAAGTTTTACCTAAAAATTCAAATATCTCAAAAAATTATGAAAATTTTACAAGTGGTTAATTTTGGCATGCTGAATTCAAAAATATTATTTTTCTACCAAAATAATTTTTTGAATATGTGAAGTTACACTACTGAATAGAAATTTCTTATGTACTAGAATGTACTTGTTTTTTTGCACCAATGTTTTTTTAAACTTATAAAAATTACACAGGACATCATTAAATAATAATATTATTTAGATTTGAAAAAATATTATTCTCTTGTGTATTAGTAGTTGAATATCATGTTGTTATAGGTCAATGGAAATCTTATTGATATTATATCCCTCAGATACTTTGATAAATGGGCTTCATAGTGTACGATCCTACTAGTCATGGCCAACACAACTTCTATTTGTGTCAGCTAGATTTTTTAAAACCCTTAATATAAACTTGTTATTTTGATAATTTTATAATTATTATATTATCATATTTATAGATTCTTATTAGTATTTTAAATCTAACATGCTATACTTTTAAATTCTCCAAAAATAAAAAAAATAAAAAAATAAAAGTTTATTCTATAATTAAATTTCATAATAAAGAATTTATTCATTCAAAATATTGGGTTTCTGTTATGAAAATTTGGTTATTAAATTCTACCCCTTTTCGAAATTTCTCCTTTAAAATTTCATTTCAAACAATAATCCAGAAGATAGTGATTCATTTTCATAACCTCTTCTAGTTCCCATCATGAATCCTCAAACATGTGGTTCCCCCACAGAACCAAAACAATGTGTGTTATCCTACATTGAAAAATATTTTTCCATGAGTTAAGATATATAATAAACACTCATCATATGAAATATAATTCATCAAAGGTTAAAAATTTGGATTAAGTACATGTGAAAGGTTTGGAATGTACTTACATAATTGGGATACATGGAACACTTCATGTACATGAGACATGTTAGGTGGGAGTGTAATTTGATAGTACAAAACACTAATGTAATCAGTGACTTAAAAGTGGATGATGTATATATGACTAATATATACATTATTAAGAAACCCCGTAAATTTATTCCACAATGAAATATAAAGGAAAAAATTATCTGCGGTCACAAACTCCATTTCTCATTGATTATTTTTTGTATATATTTTCTATCGAATTGTCATGTATTTCATATAATGTTGAATTATTTGAACCATTTGTTTAATTTATTAGATATGTTTAATTCCCATAATCATAAACTCTCAAACATAATCCTAGTATGATAGATTTTTGAATCTCTATCGATATAGATCCCTATAAGGCTTCATTTCAGTGATATAATATAAACTCTTGTTATACAAGAATTAAAATAAGGGAAAGTTTTGGTCAATAAATACTTGTAATTACATTGGGCGTGATCACATCATATACTATAGAGTCTGAATCGCTATCATATACATATCATCCATCTGGGTGTGATAAGTAGTTATGAAACTCATCTATGTATACAATTATTTCTAAATGATTCAAAAAAAAACCATGAGGTGAACCATAATTCTTGATTAGATAAAAGAGTGAGTGGAACACCATGTTGTCTTACCAATTCTCTTATTTATATCTTGATGAGTTTTAAAAGTGAGTAGTCATCCTTGATTGTAATGAAATGAGATGACTTTGTAATGAGATTAAAGACCACGTAGATGTTGTTATTTCTTTTTGATTTCATGGGAAGTACTATGATGAAATACATGATTATTTTTTCATGTTTTCATAATGGTATGCACAATGGTTTATTCATACCCTTAGGCATATATTTTTTAACCTTTAATTACCTATATACCTAGAATTGAGAAAAAAACTATTCAATTTCCCACTTTATGTTATCCATATAAAAGTGTTTATTCAGATAATTATAAATCTGAGTCATTCCTAGATAAATAGAGAAGGATATGCTATTTGAATCATCCAAAGGTTCCCACTTTGTCTGTAGTTTTTGTCAGACACATGTCTGAGTTCCAATCCTTTTGAACCCATATTTAGAATAGTTGAACTATAGAATATTCACTGCCTTTTTTGTAGCTCCTCATTATATTTTTGGGCCTCCAGTATCCTCTCATGAATATATTGTGGAGATGTTATTTATTCATGGTAGGGTTATGTTCCATTTATGAATCCCATATCAATCCTTTTCCTGTGAAAAAAACTATTAGATCCGTTTCAATCAGCATCATTGATAGGGTTTTAAGATCCTTTTTACTCAATGTTACATCCACTTTTTTCACCATCCCAGAATTATATCAGATTGAAAAATAAAAATAAATTATCAATTATAACCACCTTTATTGGTTCATATTGAATGATCACATATCCCGAACCTTTTTTATGAATCTATATAGATATAAAATACTTCCCCATTCATGTGTAATTTTATAATAGGTTATGTGGTTACCATCTTCGTTAACTATTAATTATTTCCTCAAAATCATCATTATAGAGAAAAATTATTCCCTTACAAGTTTTCTTCATTTTTTCAGATTTAAAATCATTAGAATTTGGACACAAATTTACTTTGTTACCTAGCTAATCCATGTAATCTAAAAATCAATATTTTATATATCAGTATGAGACATCCATAAATTTTCTCTATTTTTGAAGGATTAATGTATATCAACTTAGTAGTGTAATCATGATTGTGGAATGATAATTTATCTACCCAAAACACCCATGTACTATAAATCACATATAGATTTTCATTTCACAGGGTCGTAAATATACCATTCAAATAACCCCGATGTTCTTTTTGATTTTAGAGTAGCTAAGAATAACATCTAAAAAACTATGAAAAATTTTGCAGGGTAACCCATAAATATTGTATTCATTAATACATTGAATATAGATGGATCATTATTGAGTCCAAGTGGAATCACTATGAAATCATAGTGCTTAAACATTATATGAAAATAAAATTTCTTGGGGATATCCTTTTTGACCTTTAATTAATAATATCAAGATCAAAGATCAACCTTGATGAATATTTTTCCTCCACAAAGCTGATAAAAGAAGTTATCAATCATTGTAAGTGGAAACATTTTCATTATCATGACATTATTATATTCATAATAATTAATGCAGAGGCATACTAACCTATCCTTGTTAGTGCAAAAAAGGATAAGTTAACACCATGATAAAGAACTTGGGGGCATTAACACTTTATCTATATTCTCTCTATAGTATCTTCTTCATCTATAAAAACACAATAATTTAAAAATTATATAGAGTCTTTCGTTTTGATAAAATCCATGTATATGTTTTATAGAGAAATAAATTTCTTGAATAAGTGAAAAAACAAAAATACTAATTAGGAAGCACATCTGTGTATTCCCTCAGAATGGGTATGTATTCAATGATGGACTTTTTCATAGTCTCGATAATTTGGGAATGATACAATTTCTTATAAGTCAATAATATATATTCTTAATATAATGATTTTTAAATTAAATTTATCATTCTCCTATCACTAGTATAAAATCATAGGGTGAATTTCAATACAGAGGGTGAATTCATTCTCTTTGAAAATTTAGGTTTTATTTATACAAGGAATGTCAATATATACCCATAAATTGCATCAAAATTTACAAAATGGAGTATCATAATATTCAGTATAAAATTCATAGAAAAAATATTCATAAGGAAGAATGTTTTAACATAGTATGTAATAATTTCACCTTTTTTACATTTAATGATAGCTCGAATTCCATGTTTTGAGGTGGTGTTGGAATACTTCTAGAAAACATTAATGACATAAAAGAATATGTAGAACCAGGATCAAATAATAAACTCACTATCCATGAATAAATAATTGGTCAATATATCACATCATTATTATATAGATAAACCATAAAAACTATGACACTATATGTTCACCCATACTCTATAGGCCTTGGAGATTTTTTTTCCAGTTTTATTAAAAAAACTTAACATAGTGAATTGGGTCATATATTTTCTTTATTTATTAAATATAACAAACTAGGAAACATGATGAGGTTTGACAAGATTATTCACTTATTACATATTATTAGTGGGTTACACCCATCATAATTTATTAGATGGGTTCCCTTCCTTTTAGCACCTACATAATTTTATTTTCTCCATCAAAACATTTTCAGGATGCTTTTTCCCACACATATTAAAATTTATTTATTGTAATTTAGTTTCAATGTGATATTTACCCAAAATTTATCTAGAAACTATTATCATTTTCCCATCTACAGACCACTATGATTTTATAGTTGGACTGATATCCATTTCAGAATTGAAGAGAAATAAAACAATTTGCTTATAGCTATCAAAGTATCAAATTGAAAATAATTTTCAATGTTTTGGAATTAGAACAATGAATATGTGGTTAAATTTAATATTTGGGTATATGAAAAAGATGACATAATGTCATGAATGTCTGGTGATGTTATACTTATATGCCCCAATAGATTTGTTAAAAAAAATTGGTTCCAAGGAACTCCTCCCCTAATTTATTTAAGAGAGAACTTGGAAAATATTCATTGAAAAACTTTTTTCAAAATTATATCCATTAAATAAATTTGATATATTCCCCACGATTTGTAATATTGATCAATGCCCATAATTGATCGTATTCTCCCTGTATATGATAATCATGAATCACTCTTCTCTCATTATTAGTCCATTAAAAGATTGATATGATATTTTCAATGGATTTGATCCATTTTCTATGATTAAGTTATAAAAACATCCACTAAAATTAAGAAATATTTTTAACAAAATGTTCTGAGATTAAAATTTATGTTACTTTTTAGGATTAGTCTTTTCGTCTAGATTCATGTTTCTATTAAAAATATGTGTTAATTGAGTGAGTATTGTCATGAATTTCTTGACTAATGATCCCATTGGGTTGGGCATATCATTAAATAATTCAATCCATTTCCCATCACAATGGTTGTTGACATGGTTCGTCATATTTTCCATCATTAAGAAACATAATGGGAAAATTAGGTATTGGTATTTTCAAACTACAACACACATAAAATGGTGACTATGAAAATGAAGGGATCAATCATAAATGAAAAGCCTTTCATAACCTATGTATTATAGAATTAATTCTTAGTTATAATTGGACAATTTCCTAAAAATAAATTTCAGAGGAATTTATATTCCATTAATATTATTTCACAATGACCTAATGGATTTACCAGAGCATAGAGATTATGAGTGTTAAAATAGGAGTAGCATAATATAACTTTCTCGTGCACTTGGTTGTGATGTAGTTAATACCCAATGTGACCATCTCCAAGTTATTTTCCCTTGGTAAAACTTTTAAGTGCCACATCCACCAATAGAATACATGTATTTTTTTTCATTTAAACCACTCACTATGTACTTTAATAAAGGTTATCATTTTTTTCACAATCGTACTCTGATCCATAATACTTTGAGTATGTTTTTCAAATCATAATCCCCAAAATTACAAAACCATATTATAATAAAAACCATGACCTCCTATTTCTTTTACATACCATGTTTAAGAATTTATTACAAAAATATACACATAATATAGTTACATAAGATATAGTTGACTTGTGTCACTGGGAAATTAGATATACAGAATAATAACATAAAATAAGGATTTAATGATATTATTTTATACTACATAACATGACCTATAAATCCAATGTTCTTTTAATACTATATGGAATAACATTGGGATGTATATATCAATAGGAAGAGCTATAAATCCCAATAAAATAATAATAAAATAATAACACAATTAATGCAAAACAGGTGGAGAAATAAGCATATACATGTGATATAAATGTGGTCAGAATAATAAACATGATCATTGAAGCATGAAATAAGATGAAAACATCAAGGAAACCTAGAAATGTTGAAACAATATAAAACTTTTCATCATAGGCATATTTTAATGATAACTATTAAGATATCATAACATATTGTTCTTAAGATTACCATCATTACATAATACAAGGTATCTCGTGAGATAAAAACAATTTACAATGCATTTGAGGTCTATATAATTCAAGGTCAACCCTTCATGTTAATGTCTTGTATATGGAGTTATTTTCCACATAAAGTATACAAAATAAGAATATATTTCATCACATATAGTCATATTGATAATGATTTTTCTTTAAATTAATGGGATCCCCCATTCAATTAAGGATAGAAAAATCTAGGCATGTACCCCTGAGTGGAAATGGGTATGGGTATACACAACCTAATTGTTTGAAATAAAAAGTAAGAGGATAATTATGACAGCAAAATTGGTGCCACAATGGTTCTTAGAATAGTTTAATAAGAGTAAAACATGACCTATAGTTACTTTTGAATAAAAAATATAGTAAATTGGTGTGTAAAAACATATTTTAAGATGAGAAATTATAAATAAAAAAACATAATATAAAGAAGGTATTTGATTAAGGGGCTGGAAAAAGAGATCCCCTTACTTTGACATTGTGATGACTTTGGTAACGGTTATAATTAGAATAGATAAATAGTCTCTCACTATTATTAAATCAATTTTAAATTAAAATTATATTTATAAGAACATGAAAACATAATGTATTGAGATTAAAAAGGGAAAATACAATGTAATTACTTGAATGAAGAGGAAAATTAAGGGAATCCGTTACCATAAAAGGGAATATATAATATATTGGGAGGATCATATTAAGGGAACTATAAAATATTAATTGGTATTTATTGAGGTATATGGAGAGTAAATTCTTTCTGAATTTATTTTGTGTGAAGAGGATTTGGGGGATTGGTGTATACATACAAAAATAGAGATGGGGATTTTTTTTAAATTTTTAGACTTATGGATTGGGCTCTAGATAATAATATAATAAAAACCAAAGTCTTTATAATGATTTCTGGATATGTTTTCCAAAATAGAGGAGTAGATTTCAATATTTTATAGGTCCAAGAACTGAAAAAAATTAAAATAATACCATTTTTATGTCGAATCAAGACATGTTCATGAATAATTTATTTTAAAACATCAAAATATAATCTGGGATTTGGAGAATTCAACAATGTTTCGTAAAATTCAAAAAATAACTTTTAAATAACCTTATTTTAGAAAATAAATATATATTTTACCATGTATATTCTTTATAGTATTTATTACAACACTTTTCTTCTTTTATTCAGTCATAATACATACCGTATATTTATAATGTATTTAATTTTTTTCCACAAAATCCATCATTCTTCGAAAATATTTAAAAATTAACCATTGGATATTTCTGATTTTCAGATATAATATAAAATATTTATTTTATCGGAATAAGTATCTAAATATGATTTTTTAAATAAATATTCGTATTTACAAGAAAATACTAGTTTCTATAACACTAATATTATTTTAACACACAGAATAATTACATTGTAATAAATAAATTATATTATAAATTAAATTAAAATAAATATCATTTTAAAAGATAATTTTATTAAAATAAAATTTACCAAAAAAATATTGAATTTATCAAAAGATTATCTTGATTAGAAGTATATATTTTCCCAAATTACAATTTTGTTTCTTCTTTTCAAAATTTATCTTTTTAAGACTTATTATGTTATTATATATAAATTAATAATATCAAGCTATAAATATTATCACTATTTTATTTTAAATAAAAAATAAAAAATTATACTACCAGGATCTAGATAAAAACCCTAGTTAAACTAATATACACACTCAAGGTAAAATGTGCAATGATGATTAAGATTTTTTAATTAACATGGTTCGGGTCAAGATTTCAATAAGTTGAAATTATCTTGTAAATTGTTTCACTGAAGATTGAGTAATTGAATCATGGATTTAAATGGTCATGAGAAAATATAGGGATTCCATCTCCCTCAAATGATCTAATTAATGGGCTCTGTAGGGAACAAAACTACTGGTTGGGGATATCGCTACATTAACCTGTGTCAATTTTATTTTTTCCCAACCCTTAATATATACTAATAACAATGTTCAATATACAACAACTATATTATCAATGGTTAATATTCCTAACTATCATTTAAATTTGACATGATATTTTTAATAATGGTCCAAAATAAAAATTGGAACACAATTCCTATGTTTTAAATGAATAAATTTATTCATATTGTATTAATTTATTTTTAAGTGGAGTTTATTTTTTTAATGTCTAGGTCATCACAGTTCTGACCAATATCTGGGCCACGTAAAATTCCTTCGATCAAGTCCTAGTCAATATAGTTTCTTCAAACATGAAAACAAGATCCTTATATAAAGTCCTTGAAATCAAATAGTATATTTTTCACTTAGGGGGTATGGTATCCCTCTAATATCATCTCATGTATACCATTAATCATAGGGATGTGCATCCATCATGACATATCAAATATTATATTAATCACTATGGTGATAGTGAATCTCTCATAGATCATCTCACATATAAATTATTGTAGGGCATAGTGCATCCCTCCCATCCATCACTAAAATATTTGAATAAAGGTAGAATCAAAGGAGAACATCCAATGAATCCCATGTATATCCATAATTATTGGTGGGACGTGTGTCCCATCCAAGTAAAATATCCCGCATATCTCAAAAAAATTATCCCACCATCCAAAATAGAGACCCAAAATCCAGGTTTTTTTCTTAAGATAAAGAGTTGTAATCGTCACTAAAACAATATAAGTATCATTTCATGAATTCATTTTTTATGGTGGCACATGAAATAATTACTATATATTACCCACACATACCCTATCATAGTCTATTCCTCATGAGGGGACCCATTAGGGCCCCTACATCCTATAAATACTCAAACACCATACATGGGTTTTTCAACAACATTATCATCTCTTGGTGCTAGACCATCACCTATAGTGAATTAAATAACTCAATATACTCATTAATGGATCACTCTATCACTAGACTCACAAGGAAACTGTCAGTAGAATTGGTCCTAAGAGGTAGCATGTGATCCATATCACATTCTATGTTATCATAGGTATTTACCATAACTAAAACTATTTTCACTATACCTAGGGTATACCCACCATGTTCTCAAATACTAGTGTGGGAGAAACATGTCTACAATAATTTAAATGTTCCCTCACACTATAAATGTTCACACAACACTATCATGGTATGGTTGGGATAATCATCTTAGTCCACCGCTCTCCACAACTCAAGAGGGTTATGGGAACATGCCTAAGGTCCATTAAACTAAATAAATTTATCTAATTTTCACCCCAAGGATTGTTATGCAAGGAACAAAATTATAATAACAGACTCAGTCATCATAAAATAAGTATTAATGCTATTGAATTAGTGTAATTCATGAAACTTGGAATTTATTTTAGTTTATTAGAGTATACCATTTTAAATAATAAATTTAAAAACAATAAAATGGGTGAATCTACCTTATAGTTGATATTTCATTCACATTCCAAAAAAACTTAAATAAAATAAATTACCACAAGGGTATTTTCACTAGATCACCTTCCTAAAATTTAGAGTTATTCACTTTTGACATAACATAAAAATCACTTAATAGGATCATTTGAGCATCACATTGACTCTCACAAACCTATCTCATTGAAAAAACATGAATAATTAATTTAAAACCATTCAAAAATAATGGTTCATTTCGTTTTATAAATGTTTATAATTTAATTATATTTTATTCAATTATTAATTATAAACTAAAACTCATTGGTCGACTTTTGGACATTGAATCTGCATCTAACAGCCTATGGATGGACTGTGGAATAATATCTACAACTTCTTATGGAAAAAATGTAATACACAACATTTATTCCATACCCAAAATAAATTAGTTTAAAAACCACTATTGTAAATTTTTGTGACTAAATAACATCAATATAATGACCTAAATGAAGGTGTGATCATAATATTCAGATATTATCTACCCATAATGTGAAAACCCCCCTTATATAGAGAAAATTCCACTTTATTTTAGTGTAATTATCAATAAAAACCTATGTTAAGTTACACAAAATCATAGGTATAAATAAGCGGAATGTAATGAAGAAGAAGAATAGGATATTATTTCACTGAATTTTCCCTAAAATAGAATTTAATCCACCTCAATTTTATGACATATTAAGGGATAAGTCATGGGGGAGATCTTGGATAACAGGTGGAAAAGGGGCAGAGAAACTGGGCTTAGGCCCTTAATAATCCATGTGGCACATAAGTGGGTTTTGATAAAAATTTAAACTATAGTATATATAAAAATCATGAACCTAAAAATGGATTATTCTATGTTTCACACCTCAAAATACTCTAAGAACCACCCATATTCCCAAAAAATATTGAGGATCAATTTTTTCCATTGTATTTCAAAAAAATTCATAGGTCCACAATGCCTTGTATTATGGATTATTGTCCTATGTGACCCAAAAAACACATAGGGAGAAGGGTCTACACCATGGATTTCTATAAATTTTGGTTCCCATCACATACCCAATCACACTATAACATCCAAATTAATTATATATCCCTCCATTTATCGTAGGGGTTCCCCTCGAGACATAGGGCCAACAAAACACAATACTATGTTGTTTTTCCATGTTTATTTTACATAGTGGGTTCCTCAGGTTCTACAACCCCCAATAGAATCATTTCTTCCACAAAACAATGACCACATGTATTGGTTTATAAAAAAACCCAACACACCTTGAATTTTTCTTCCTATTTCTCATAGAGACCAACCTCGAGCTCCACCCACTGACCTTACCTTTACATGGTATTCACATGAGCACTTAAAACACATCTTATGAATCATTTTATATCAAAAAACAGATACATGAGATGTTTCAAGGCATTAACTATTAATATAAATACTAATTATCTTAATAAATCCCTCACAAATATTAAACATTATAATTTTCTCCAAAAAACAAAACCAATAAAGTGGAGGCTCTTTATAACCTCCCACAATAACACCTCTCATCCTCACGCGGCCCTTCCAATTTTCATTAATTAACCATGAACTATTCCAATTTTTAATTCATTCCTAATTCACAATGATAATATTTGAAACAAAAAATGATCTACCACTACATTAATCCAAACACAAGGCACACTATTCATCAAAGATAGAGACAAAATTTTTCAGCATCTCGAAATCACTAAGATGGAGTATACCTATACACATATATACTAAGAGTAAAAGGTATTATACCTAAATTAATCCTGAAAAGTATGGTTCTCCTCTCCATATGACTTAGCTCATAATGGATTATTCTGATCCATGTCTCTTTCCTGCATTACAATAGCCTAATAAAAACAATTTATCAATGGTCCAATTACACAGTCAATGTGATTCCCAAATTTCTATACCCATTTATATATAAAACCCCAATATTATAATGAAACATGTAACCACACTCATAAGTATAGTTATCAAAAAACGTTCTTTCAAACGTTTCCTTGAAGCAAGGTTAGACTTACTAAGCTAAAAATACACATTTTTTTATTTATTTTGACATTACATTTCGTAATAATCACATAATATCAATAATATATGGTTTAGTATATTTTTGGATCAAATTCATAATATTATTATTTTATGATACATTAAAAAATTTCGCCATAATTGGCCATAACTGGAGTCCCTTATATAATTCTCATAAGTTATACTCATCTTCATAACCTGGATAATTGAAAAATAAGAAAGGGGTGCGATCAAACTCTCAGTATAGTAAAAACTCAATAACATTTTATAATTTAATAAATCATTTATATATGATAATTCATGATTAATATAGAAATAAATTATTATATAGAACATGGAAGAATAAGATATGTCCCCCATATATAATAGAATGACATGTAGTCTCAAATGATCACACATATACAAAATCATATGAGTGAAAAAAATAAGACAATGAACATGATATGTGGTATACAATGAAAATAAAAAAACAAATAAATTTGGAATAAAAAAGGAAACCATAACCCAATGGAGATTCCTTTTCGACTTCATTCACATAACATAGTGGTCATGGGATGAAAATATATGTACCATATTGGGATTTGAATACAACCCATGTTCCTTATTTTTATTATTATACTATCCATATAACCTATTGTGATTTTTATATACCCTATAAAACCTCTTATTGTTATGGAACAACCCATATACAATATTGGGCTTGACCTACAATCTGTGTGACCATTTGGGTTTTGGCAACAACCCATGTACTTTTATTGATCTCATGAGTTATAAAACATCATCTAATTAATTATATATATATATGTATGAACACACCCATCAACCATAAATACATATGTGTGACACATAAAAATAATCATTCATTGTATTATAAAAAACATCTAAAAGAAAATAGTGTTTTGTAACATTTCTAGATAGTATAACCAAAATTGACCTTAAGAATGAAGAGTTGAAACCTAAAATTATTTCACCAAAAATAATAATTTATAATAACATATGTATGGGTATCTATTAAAAATAACATACATATAATTTAATCATTTTGAGATATATAGAAAAATAGTAAGTGAAATCAAAAAAGTATTCTAGAAAATGATCTTTGGAAAACATAATGATGTTGTGGTAACCTTGAAAAACAATTTTTAAAATAGTTAAAAGATATTTCATTATAAAAATATTCACTAATTAAGTAAAAATTAAATTGTGGTTCCTAAAAAAGAATAAATTATTAAAAATAATTGCTCTGAATTTTTTTGAAAACATTATGTTTTTAAAAATAATATTAAATAATATATCCTTGAAAAGTAATATAGTGGTTTAAAAAGTATAAGTATAAAAAATAATCAAATTTTTGATTCTAAAAATAATCCTTAATATAATATCTTTTGAAAATACATATTTTACTTCTAAAGAGAATGCAGAGTTTATGTTAGAATGGTTTATTATGAAAGGATGCTTTTTTTTTAATATTTAGAAATTCATTTTTTGAAAAACATTATCATAAATTAATAACCATACATAATTTTGAATATAGGTGAAGGTAAATATTAAGGTAGAAAGAATAAAAAAATATTTAAATTCCCAAATAAGAAATTAGTTTTTTAGACTAATTAACAAAGAAATGAAGTTAAAATTATGCTTTAAAGAGATCACATTTTATTCAAAAAAATATTTAACCTTTATGAGGATGAAATTCATCATGAAATATTCATTAAGTTAAAAACATATATCTCGAAATAGAAAAAATAGGAAATTTTCATTTATTCTTTCAATTTAATAATTTTTTAACAATAGACGAATTAATCTCAAGGAAAAACATTTTAACATAATGAAAAGAAAATTTGAGTCAACAAAATTTGTTATGGATATCATAATTATTGAAAAACATGAAATTTTGAAATGGGTTTATGTGGTACAAATGTAAATTCCTATAAAATAAATAGAAAAAACTATACAAAAACCCAAAGATCATAATTTCCTCAACATATGTTAAATATTTTCAATATTCATAGTCCAAAATCAATGAACGAGAGTCGAGTTCCCAAAAATCCTTTACAACATCACATTATTTCAAAATGATTATTATTGGATGTTAGAAAAAGTGATATATTTTTAAATAAATTACATTTCATTAAAAATTATTATAAAATAAATCCATGTCTAATATAAGTACCACAAAATGGATATAGGGAGTTAATTCCCACCATATATCATGGAAACAAAATTGAGATGAAAAAACCCCTAATAGTAATGTTTATATACGAATAAAAATATCCTAATGGGGATTATATGAAATTGATATTTGAATATCATGAAATAAAATATGTAAATTATAATTTTTAGGAAATATTTATGTCAATCCCCCATATAAAACATATTTTATTGTGAAATTTTAAACACGTCTAATGGAATTTTAAAATGCTTAAAATTTTACATATATTCGGTATTCATTTGTTATACTCATGCACCTAAATTCATGAATAATAAAATTAATTTTATCAAAAGAACTATTGTTGAACCATTTAAATGTATATTTCATTTCTATGTTCTATTTTTTATCATATGTTATTTATTTGTTAAATTGATTTTGTTATGAAGGTTACATGGGGTTGTTCGATCAATTTCCCTAAATATTTCTTAGTGTATTTTCCATGGTAAAATGTGTTGAAAAATTGATTCGTAATCACCAATGTTTTATAATATAATATATTTTATTATTATAGCATAAGAAATATAAAATTCCATAGATTTTCTCAAAATTCAGTAAAATTTAGAATAGTACCATGATATGCTCACCTAAGGTGGTAAAGTTTTCTATGACCATTTATTATTGGTATCTCTTATAGAGATTACAATATTTTATTTATATAATATTATTACAAATATATATATAACTATTATATAATAAATTAATATTTAAATTCATCTATTTTATGTGGTACTAAAACACATCATTCATTGAGGAGGTAATCCACAGTTATACAAGACAAAAAAAGTTTTTTCGAACAACTTTAGAGGAAAATAGAAAAATGGAATTACATTTTAATAAAAAAAGTTGAAACATATTAATAAAACTTATTTTATTACTCATGCATGGTTATAAAATATAGTTGGGGATAAAGTATTATTAATAAGTAATGTCTTAGGAGAAAAAAATAGCTATATTGAGAACTTTTGAGTGTCCCCCAAAATATTATTGCATGTAATGGCCTTTGGATATATAAATGAAACAATAGTATTATGTAAATTAGAAGGGAACTTATAGGGATAAATATTTAAGATAATAAAGATGAAATTAAATTTAACATTTTTACTATGAAGTGGTCAAATTGATCCAATATTATATGTGAAGATAAGTTTCATTTCTGAAGTACTAATTTTTTTCTATAATGATACTTCATTATTAAAATATAAAAGCCTCCATAAATATAGAGTAGTTTATTTTGGATTTAATGTCCAAAAATATTCAAAATTTTATTTTTACACATGTTTTAACCATGATTCATTATTATAGCATCAAATATATTACATTTTACCAATTTGGTTTTCACCTTAGTATCTATTTTTTACTTAAGTAATTTATATATTATTAAAAATATATGGTAACCCCAATTATATAATTTTTATTTTATAAAAATATTTTTAGATCCATATATTGTAATTAAATTTAAAAATAATATGATATTAGTGATTATATTGTAACTTTTAATATATAGAAAATCATTTTTGTCAAAAAATATTATTTTTACCATTATGTATTCTTAATATTATATAAAAATAATGATGAGTTAAATGATTTATAATATATCATTATAAGTCCAACAAAATACTATAAAAATTATCATATAAAATGTTTCAATTTAATTTATTAGATATTAATTACACATCATTAATAAAACACATATTTAAAAATAACTCTTTCACCATGATCATAGTCATTAACATTAATATTTGGAGTCGTATTTTTATTACCAAATAAATTGAACAAATATTAGAATATTAAAATTATGATTCAAAATATGAAATAAATTTTTTAAATTTTATTTGTACACGTGAGGAAAACAATTTTATCAAAAAAGTGAATAACAATACTTTTTAAAGAAAAATTTTACTTATGTTTCCAAAACGTTAATCATGAGTTCTAAAAATTCAAAATTATATTTCTAAATGATTTATTTGACTTAAAAATTAATATTTTAATATAAAAATGTTTTCAATGTTATCTTAAGTCATTCTTGTATTATGATTATTTTAGAAAATTATAGTATTATGAAAATCAATATTTATTTTACTAGTCACCTAAAAAATATGTATTGAAAAGAAAAAAAAATAACCCTAATTAAATTTTTACATAATGAATTTAAAAATGTTTTTACACTGGGAAATTTTAAAATATTAAATGGCTAAATTTATCTATTAAATTAATATAATATATAAAAGAAAGAAAATAAAATTATTGAAAAATTCTCTATTGAAACATTAAGTGTTCTTAATCCTATTTTTATGTATTTAGAAATTGTTTTCATTTTTTTATTTTATATATATTATAGTATTCCATAATTTTAATAATAAAATTCATCTAATATGTTTTTCTCCTTTTATAATAGTTTTCATATGAAATAATCTACCAAACAGAGTAAATTTATTCAATGAAAATATATATAGTAAAATTTTATAGTGTTACATAATCCGACATTAAATAAGTTAAGTCCTAAATTTTTTAATTATCATACACTAATGAAAATATTTATTGTAATCTAGAATGTATACATAACTAAAGATATAATTTACAGAGATTAATCAACCGTACAAATATAGGAAACACATATTTTTTACTAAAAATTTATTATCCCAACAAATTAGTTTTTGTCGAACAATTTGTGCCATGTGTGTTTCATTATTCTTTATCATGACTCACATTATATAATAATATTCAAAAGGGTGTTTATAATCATCCTTGAATTGAAACACTAGAACACATTTTTTTTTAATTTTCAATAACTTTTTCCTCAAAAAATCATTCCTCTATGTTTAGAGAACCAATCCATTTCCTAAAATACAATTTTACTCGTCTAATCAATGTATATTACTATTTTCAGAACAAAAATTCCGAAACAAATCAACTTGGTACATAATAATCATAAAAATACTTTTTTATCCTGTATACCAATATTAAATAACTAGTGTACCTATTTTCTTCATAGAGGAATCATCCTAGTTGTCCTAGAGAGGATAGAACTAAACTAAAATATCACATTTATAATTTTGGATATAATAGTATGTGTATATCAATTATCACTGTCTACTTCCATGTTAGTGATTTTACAAACTCTTTATAATTATTTACGTCTTTCATGCTTATTATCCTCATTTTCATATTCATTAAGGTGATAATATATACAGTTTACATTATCCTCACATTTAAAGCATAAAATAATTAATTATACCTTAAGATGATATTAATTTCCCTTCACCATGTTAATAAAATTCTTCATCTGTTCTTAGATTATTGTTACTGCAAGACATACTTTTATATGTGTAAAAAGTATTTATTTTCCTTTAAGAAACATCCTTTGGTTCCTCTTAAAATAATTTTCACATGTATAATACTTAATCTTCTCTACTTCATGGTCTTTAATACCAGATATTTTATGGAATTCCATTTTCAATTATTTGGACTGCTTTAAAACTCATCTTTTTTAAAGAACCTCACCCTATTATACTAGATTCAATGGTTACTTTATTACAATTGATATAGATTCCAAAAATCACATTCTGAATGAGAAAAATATTATATTTGCATTGTTAAATAAGATACATACATGTACCTCACATTATAATTCGATACATAAAACACAACATCATATTTTCTTTGAGTTCATTATTATTTCCCCTTGTATAACCTTACATATCAATCATAATAACCATATTTGAATCCTAGGGAATGAAATATAAGAAATGCTTAAGCTGAAATTATAAATATAGGTGAGCATACCTTGGAAGATATCATGAATAAATAAAAATAATCAACAAAGAAATGTAAATAACTGAAACACATTGCATTAATTCAATTTGTTGTGCATAATATGGAAAAAATAATTGATGATCAAATAATAACATATAAATAATTACATTATGTTGCGACATAACCCTGGAAATTGTAAATAACTGAATAATCACATGTACCATCAATAAATAATCCCATAATGATAAATTTCATACTTTAAAATATCATAACCACACTATTAATTATTCAGGTAAAGATATTTTATATAAAAGGGCAAGGCCTAGGGAAAAACCCAACATATTTTCTCTATTGAGACCAACCAATGCTCTAATATCTTATATCAGAACCCCAATTTATATTCATTCTTAATATTAAAGGCATCAATAATAATTGAAATAAACATTCATATTTGTAGGAAAAATCCCTAAAGGTACAATTGATTTTTATTCGGCATGATATTTTTTGTTGAAATAGAAGGTTTCCATGGTGTGACATGAATACTAGGCTGGTTTTTTTACTAGGAATGTTTTCAAAGATCCATGACAAAAGAGGGGATTCTATGGAGGTAATTAATAATTTTTCAAAGGCAGTCAGGGTTTTGAAGGTTCTGTTCCATAAAGGTATGGAGCATCGTGAATAGATGATGGAAAGATGGTAACTCTCAATAAATGTGAGAATATACGAGGAAGGGAAAATTTCTATGCTTATTTTTAGAAATTTGGAACTTCATAAATTATATAGGAGATATTTTTGAAAAGGAGGTGACAATAATTTAAGCTTCTGGAATGGGATTAAATTCCTATAAATACGCATCTTCCCCTATTATTTTAAGATAACTATATATAGTAAATATTAAAGGGCTATGGTTTCATGAAGGGGATTCATAATGCATTTTTCAGAAATGGTTTAAGAAGGGAGAATGTTTTAGATGACATTGAGATTTGTATAAAAGTTGTAAGAATAACTAAATTAGTGACATTTTTGATGTTTATGAATTTGGCCAAAAGTTATGATCCTCACGAAGGCTATGTGAGATTGGAGAATATTTTTTGTTTCCTGTAGTCTATGTGAGATGCATGAAAGCTGTGTCTATCACAAAGGATATGTGAGGTCCATGAAAGGGGGTTTTTTAAGAAAGGATATTTGAACTTCATGAAGGAGGAGTACATTGGGAAGGGAGGGCCTATCACGATGGTGTCCAAAAAGGTTTCTATTTTTATCTATGGTACAATGAAAGTATAAATTCAATAGATCATCTACCTAGAATTGTGGATGTTTCCATTTTTTCTAATGAAGGGACCTACATATCCATAAAATGTTTTTTAATAATATCTAGAGCACTGACTAAAGGAAGATGATGATTTGGATCCTATCTACCAGTAGTGGTCCATCGATAGAAAAATTGAGGGAGTGACCCTTGGGAAGTAGTGAGCTATCTAAATCATTGTAAACACAATGAGCCTATGAGTAAAAGTGATATTTCCTGATCCTTATTTTGGAAGTTACCCATAGTGTATTTGGTACTTCAACACATTTTTGTTTTATGCTCCTTGGATGTAGCCTAGTGAGGGTGAAGCAAGTAGAATTTATTTTCCTCATTAAACGTATCATTTCTGTTCATACATTGTGATGTGAAAGGGAGATGGGGGTGTATTTTTTAATAAATAAACAATATTTGATGGGGAAGTTTTTTTAATCATTCATACCTTGATTCACCCCCCATTAGGGTATATAACCCAGTTGGGCTAACATTATTGAATACTATCATAATAAATCTTAATAATTACTCTAATCAATAAACATAATCCTAAGACTTCCAAAGTAATATAAATGGTATCAAATCGCTAAATCTCTAGTCAAGAAAGATCATAAACCATATAGATAATTAATAAGTATGGTATCATTAAAACATATCCCCAATGGGGAATAAGTATAATATGGTATCATTTCATTGAATAATATAAATTCCATAAAGAGATCATTAAATAATTATTTAATAAAAATAATTCCAATTTTTGGATCACTTTTAAAAATAATAAAATAATAAATTATTCTAAAAATCATTTTCATCGAATATAACCTTTTAGAATTTTAAACTATTATTTAAAACCTTGGTTGGCCATGATATAAAAAATTTATCTTCATGTTGACTACATTTAATGAAATTATCTTTTATCATTTTTTGTTACAACCAAATGGTATTTCATATAAAATGATAAGACTATTAATATAATTTTTTTTTGAAATAAAATCATAGTACAAATTTCATTAAAAAATTATTTATAGAATGATCGAATCATTTTTTGAAAGAAATGTTTAATAATAAATATGATTTTTGATTGAAGAGTGAAATAATATCAGATTTTTTTAAAAGAATTTTCTAAATAATTTTAATTTCCAAAGAGAGGAAAAAGTGTACTATTGATTTAAAATTTCATTAATCACCATATTATATGAAATAGATGATTTTTTAGAGATATATTTTAATATTTCATTATTACAAATTTAATCATAAATAATCCCGATTATCATAGAGACTATAATTTAAACCCTTACCACTTTAGTGAATTTTTAATCATAATCCACATGAATGAAAAAAAATAAAATGAATATTCAAATACCATAATGATAAATCAATTCATGCTATAAGTCATAAATGGGTAGTACATACACTAAAAAATGGAATAAGTGGTGAATATGAGATATGTCTCACGAAAGTAAAAGTGAGATGAGAAACCCTTACCACAAATCTGATTTCCATAATAAAAATATGAAACTATAAAATAATAAATTAATACTTTTTATAAATCATATAAATATACTTATTCATATATTTCATACCATATAAGATTTACTAATAATTATTTAAGTCCCATTAATTAACAAGTCTTTGTAAAAATCATTATTTCAGGTGATAATTGCGTTTTTCATATATGTTTTTGTTTGAAATTTTTTTCAATAAATTTATAATGATAAAATCATAAAAAAATTTAAAACATTGTATAAATATTTATATGTGTATCAGTAGTAATATTTAAATGTTAATGATAAAAAAATGCATTACTCTGTTCGTGGAACAACATCTTGTATGTCCACAATAATGTTTTTTTCCATTCTATTGAAGGATATAAAGAAATGAAAAAATATAAATTCACCATTAATTATTAATTATTATATTATATATAAATATTATATTAATAAATTCCATCCGTATTACCATCCATGTAAAAATAAAATTAAATGCATTTTACATTGTTACATGGAGTAAGTTGTCCCCACACACACCAGAAACATTTCTATTTTACAGTGGATTAGAATATAAGAATATATATGTGATATTTTATTTACATATGTATAATTAGTTAATAATTATGAAATATACTCTATTAAATAACTACATACTAACTTCTAAAAATTTGTCTATGAAAAATGAATCACAATGCTTCGTGAGGTGATATTATGTCGTACACACTAGTGGCGTTATCGTATCCCACCATAGAATTTACTATAAGATGGTATATATGATGTAATAATTAAATAATTATAATAATTTCATAAATATAATATGAATTTGTTAAATTTTTAATTATATCTAGCATTGGATAGTGGTTATTGAAAATGAATTACATCTGTTCTCAATGTTGTAGTCTAATGTACACATGATCAATGGTTTCATTTTACAGTAAATGGAACTTGATACAGATATAGGATATAAAATTAATATAGTAAAATATTGGTAAATTTTATATACTATTTTTATTATATTATAATTTTCCAATAATTTTGTATGTTGGTGGATGAACAAATAAAAAAAATACGTACGTTGAGATGTTTCCCTCTTCTTTGGAGAACTCCTTTATTTTTATACCTAAAGCCTTCATATGAGGTTTTAATAACAAAAATATTTCCTCTAGAGTGTTTTTAAAGAATTAAATAATGATATTTGGATATGTATTTGATTAACAAAATGGATTTTTATGTGTGAATGGGGAGGAGAGAAGGTCGACTTCTATAAGTGGGGTAGATAACACACTTAGAATCTATGAAAAGTAAAAGTGTCACTAACAATTTCTCATGCCACAAGCCAAAAAAATGACTCATTATAGGACCATAGAATATATATGGTCAAAATATGGTTATAAAATAATAATTATAAACGTTTATGGGTCATTTTAACCCATATAGTTTTTGATTATACCCTCACCAAAAACGTTTTTATCTTTAACCGTGGTGAGTAATTTTTCTAGTTTTAAGTATTCATTGTGACCAAAAAATAAGTTATCCAAATTTTAAAATATAAATTATGATCAATAAAAAATAGAATCCATTTTGAAAAATTCAATTCAAATAATTAGATGTGTTTTATTTAAAATTTATCCCCTAGATGCATTTAAAAAACAGGATTTCTAATGAAAAAATTCAAAATATTAAAATGTTATTATATCATAATTCGATTGGAAATTTAATATAATGACCGAATTATATTAAATTTTAATATAATTTTACTAATTTTACTTTATAGCAAATTTAAATTATAATTTAAATATTTATATAATTCAAATTAAAATGTTTTTCTCGAAAAAATTAATTAATTTTTACTACTCACAAAAAAATTCTTATTTTTAGATCATTATAGAACATAACCCAACTGAAATTTATACCTATATATTTCTAATATAATTTTTATTTATTCAAATAAATATTAAAAAAATAATTTTAAATTATATGTGCAAAACGTGATTAAACCTCCTTTTAGAAAAATATGGGTTTTCAAAAAACATTTATTTTTATTTAAAATGGTTCTTATATTTTATTTTTAAAAAAATATTATAGTTAAGATTATTTTATAAAAGTTTAATCCATATAATTTCCATAATATTGTTAGTAATATTCACACCATCCATCTTAATGACCAGCTTACAATGGTCTAGTTTAAATAAAAATATTTAAATAGAGTATCTTGTTACATTTAAAATAAATGTTCTGCATAACATAAGAAAATAGAGAGATCGAATTTTGACATAAATATTTTTTAGTCTCTTACTCTTCTGTTTTATGACTCATAATCCATTAAAAAATTTATAATTTTAAAAATATTAGGGTGTTACATTCGACTCCCCTTAAATAAATTGTGTACTCAAAATTATATAATTTTTATAATAGGTCTATTCTTTCTTGAAAACACAAATAAAAAAAGTGTTAATAAAAACTGCAGAAGATAAGAAAGAGATAGAAGAGTGAAGACCATATAAAATAACAGATAACTTATTTTCCATGTAGGAAAAAATTTTTGGGTAGTGAAATAAGGACATGGAGGAAATGATTAAACACATATGAATGGTGATAGAGTTCATTGATCAAAAAAAATCAAATGATTAAGAGAATATTAAAAACCAAAATTGAAAAATCTATTATATGAATAAATGTAAGACAATAAAATTTTATTTTTTATAATCTTTTTCCTAGAGATAAATAATTTGTTAAACATCTCTACAATGACTATAAACAAATATATTAATATATTTCTATTTCACGAGTGAAATTTATATTTTTTTTGTTTCTCAATGAATTTTCACATTATTTCTTATTCTATGAAATAAATATTGAATTTTTTTTATTCTTAATGCAATAAAATTTATGTATAATGAATCATAAAATCCATAATTTATTTACAAAGTCTTTTGTACGACTCTTAAAATTTTCCAAAACATAAATGGTTACCATGATTTATCCGATACTTTAATATATAACCCTCAAAATTAAACCCAATGTCATACATAATACATTCCATAAGTACTTATCAATAAAATATTTTATGTAAAAAATAATTTTATATTAACCGGAACCTCATATAGGGTGCTGGAAGGGATTGCAACCTTATCACCCTTTATTTGTGGATTCAAGAACAATGGCCATTCCTAATATGATGGGTTGTCACCAATCAGGCAGGTTTTCCTTTTTTCTATATAAATATTATTATAATTCCTATATTTTTCTAAGTAATATGATTAATATATCCCAAAATAACATTGTTCATCAAATCTATTTTCTAGCCATCATTATCTTCCATGATATGCTTTCAACTACATAAACAAAACTAATGTTGTACAATACTTATATGTTTCATGATTCTTGTAACTAAATTAAAATTGATTAAAATAACTCTACAATATAATTCATTGATAAAAATACCCAAGAACACTAAAAATTCATCTTCGATGGTATTAGTAGCACAATATTGACTATGATCCCTTACCTTTATCTGAGGAATATTCTATTGAAGATTAGTGAATTTGTATTCACAGTTCCTCATATCCTTATAAATAAAAAAATCACTTGAAGCCTCTTTCTACCCTCGATTCTCATGCATGGCAGACCTTCAATCCCCACTTGATGAAAACTACAATTACCTCTAAGAAATAACTTGGGCTTTTCTTTCCACAATTATCACATATGGGAAATACTTATTTCTCTTCTTCCCATTATCTATTTTTTCTTAGACATCCAATTATTCTCTTTCTTATATTAGAAGAAATAAGACATTAATAAGTCATTCTTATCTTCATACCACATGATATAATGTCCTTGTATGATTATAAAGTGTGGAAGACTAGTTCTCTTTGAAGAGTTGTCTTAATCCTATAAAGAAGGTTTCAAAAATGATCTTTAGAGTTTTTACATAGTCTTTAGTATGCCTTGGTATACTTTTAATGAATGAATTATGCTTACCAACATTTACATCTTCATTTTTTAATATAATTTTAAATTTCATCTCTATATCCACTCATTACTGAGGAGGAAGATAAATTTTAAAAAAGAGTACCTTAAAATTCATCCATTCAACGTTTACTATTTATTCTTTATCATTAGTGTTTTGAATTAGTAACCACCAATTATCATAATCTCCCAACATGTGGTCAAAATATATGAAAACCATCCAATATTCCTTAGTTCCATGGGAAGAAATATCTTTTTTTAATGAACATGTATATTACTCAAATACCTATGGATTTTTATTACCATTGAATGAGGTTGGTTGCTAACATATATAATTGTCTTACTTTGTAATACCGCTTTGAGGATTAATATGATTCTAAAAATGGATATGTTTGTTACTCATAACCTGATTCATCTATGCCAATATGGTTATATGTTGATCAGTTCCAACTACAATATCATTATCTCTCCCCGGAGAGAAATCCCATCATGGAGTATGTGCATTGATACAATTCCTATTACTTTTTATAGGCACCATTTATAAACATTGTAATGCAAAAGAATATATAATAACATTACAAAACATAATTTATAATCCCAACACATGTGAAATACTAATCAAAAATTGAAAATACTATACATAGATAAGATTATAATAATATACATGGTTTATTTGGGATTGATTGAAAATCATGAAAAGATTTTCAATGTATTTATTATTTTTCTATAAGGAAAATGTGAATTATTCAAATAATATCCCACTATGGTGTTAAAATATGTGTGTAACATGGATTTATATTATATACCATGTAATTATTGATTCAATATTAACATGAAATTTTTGATGTTATTACACCTAGGTATATTTTTTCAGAACCCCAGCCCCTTATAGTATCAAAACAGAGATGTATTTGTAGTGAAAACCACATAATCACTTCTTTCCCAAGAAATTATAATTTACTGATATAAATTTCATCAAATTATATGTTCCCAAAGATATTATTTACTAAATATTATTTTCAAGGATTATTCTAAACTTTATTTGATATAATCTTTAAATACCATGAACCTAGTATCCTAGATTCTATGGTAACATTATTATATTTGTGCCTGATACAAGAAATTTCAAACCAATAGAAAAAAATAGTTTTATAGTATTTATATGCCAAAAAATTTTACTAATCTCATAGTATAATTTAAAACATGAAATACAACATTGTACTTTCATCATGAGCTTCATTATTTCTTCTACAATAACCCAGTAAATCAATCATAATACACATAATATAATCTTATGGAATGAAAAAAATAAATGTGTGATATCAAATTATCAGTAAAGGTATGATCAAAAATAAATCTAAAAGGAATATATAATAAAAATTATTATGAATAGGTAAATAACTAAAACACATTCCATTAAATGAATTACATGATCAAAATATGGATGGAATTAATTTAATTATAGTAATTATATATAAATAACCACATGTTATTGAAACATAACCCTGGATATAATAACTAATTGAATAATCACATGGATTATAGAAAAATAATCTCATAATGGGGGAATTCATAATTCAAGATATTATAACCATACCTTCAATGTCTCATGCTAATAAATCTTACATAAATGGGTAATGCCCCAGGAAAAACACAATAAAACTTTGTCTTAGGATACCTACTGATGCATCAACGGGCTATATAAATCCCCACCCATCACATAATAATTCCAATGATTTCTTCATATGAATTTGAAGAAATATAATAAATATAATAATTCATATTAAGAAAATAGCATATGAAATCCTAACCATTACCCCAATCAATAAACATATTCTTACACCATCAAGAGTATAATGAAAGGTATGAAACTGGAATTTATCTTATCAAATTGATCATAAAGAATCTAGATAAATAATAATGATGGTATTATTATAACATATACCTAGTATGGGATAATTATAAAAATATTCATTGTTATTTATAAATATTAATTCCATAATGTGATCATTAAAAATATTATCGATGAAAATAATCCATCCCCTTTTGAAATAACATTAAAAAATAAAAATTCCCAATGTATTGAAATAATAATTTTCATTAAAAAAATCCTTTGAAACAGTTTAATTATACTCCAAAACATTTATTTCCCCTAAAATTGGTAAATTCAATTCATTCTTTAAACATTAAAATAAATATTTATAGCACATTTTTGGTGAAATCCAAAGAGAATTGTTTTAGAGATATATAGGATGGTTAAATTTAGTAATTTTTTTAACACTGTAATAATTATTTAACGTATCATTAAGAAATCTGTCTAATTACGTCAAAAAATGTGAACAAAAATTTGTTTGACATTGTTCTGGAAGAACAATTATTTTTGACCGATGATATAAATGAAGTCATAATTTCTTAAAAACAATTTATCAACCATTAAAAGTAAGAAATATTCAAAAAATTGTAAAATTACTTGAAAATTTATTTAATAACCATATTATAATAAAATTAATTAGTTTCTTGGGAGGTAGATCATAATATTTCATCATCGTAATCATAATCATTTACAATCCAGATAATCAATGAGATTATGACATAAACCCTTACCACTTTGGAAACTTATGAATTATAGTCCACATTAAATAAATAACATAAAATAGAATTTTAAATACTATGAATATAAATGAATTCAATATATAAAATTATAAATCATTAGTATATACACTACATATAGGAATAAGTATTGAATATCTTGTATATCTCAGAGAAGTAAAAGTTAGATGGGAAAACCTTACCTCAAATCTATTTTCCTATATATGGGTCCATACCTATTCTACAATAATTATAGATTAATTATACATATATTAAAAAAATCAAATATTTTATACCATATATTATTTTCTCACAGTCTTTAATGGAATGACTGTTAATAATTATTTATTAAAATAACTATTTCAAGAGGCAATTGATTCAATATTTGTATATGTTTCATTTCAGTAAATTTAGACATTTTAAATTTATCTTGGTCAAAACATATCCCTAATATAATATATCATATAAATATTGTATATATAATTTATATATGTATTTATAATAATCCATTAATTTTAAATATCAAAAATTCATTACACCAATCATGGAGACTGTAGGTCGTATGTATGCATGAATGTTGTTTCAATTTTATTGACAGATGGAAGAAATGAAAAGTAATGATTAATTCACCTTTATATAATAATTATAATTATATATATAATTTATATTAATAATATATATCCATATTACAAACCATGTAAAAAAGTAAAAATATTTAGCATCACTATATTAAGGTGGTAGTTCGCACATACACATGAAGGACGTTAATATTTTCAAAGTGATTGGAATGTAGGAAGATAGATTTGATATTATATATATAGTGGTATTTTTATATTATAAATATATTATATATTAACTAAAATTATCCTTACTAACTTCCATGTAAAGCATAATTAAAAAACGAATCACATCTCTTTTTGAGGCAGTAGTCCAGTGTATACACAAGGGACATTATCGTACCCCCCCCCCATAGAATTGAATGCAAGATGTTGTATTGAGAAGACCAGTTTGGGATATTCCTAACACTAAGAGGGGGGGTGAATCAATTATGGGAATTTTTTTAAGAAACTTTAACTATTTATCCATGTATATCTTGACCTATTAGGATCATTATTCTTTTATTCTATTTTCACTTTTTTCATAAAATAATATAAAATCATTAAAAATATTCACATGATATTTTTACAAGGATCACCACTCAATAAGAGAAGCTACGTACTTACCATGTATGGTAATGACTAAGGAATAGATTCTACACTGTAATTTAGTAATTGTTTCAGTGGTTTGGCTATAAAAACAGTCATCTAGCCAGTGTGTCTTCCTACACATAACGGAGGGAAGGAAATAATTGCATCCTAGTGTTTCTCCCTACACATGGAGGGGGGAGGTAAACAATCCACTTCCAACATTCAATGAGTAGGATATACCCTTTAACTCGCTGGTTCTTTATATTTCTTGGGAATATAGTCTTATCTCTTTTAAAGTAGTTTGAAACACCAAATGAATATTCTACATGTTGCAACCTGTTGGATTCTATAGTTCTACTTTGTACTTCCACAACCTTCTTCTTCTTTTTGATACTTACTTAGAAGCATACCAGTAACCATGCTCTTCCTTCTCTGTAGAAAACATGAAGGTTGCACAGAATTCTTCTTCTGATTCGTCAATTGAAAACTATCTGCAATGAAACCTACTCTTCTACACACATTCTATTTCAGTAAAAAACCAACTGCACTAAGCTATTCTTCTTCTTCTTTCTATAATCACAAGGTCTATTTATGATTGTTAAATCAATGATGTACATCTCAACATAGCATCGTCACTGTTGAACAGAAGCTCATTAGAACTTCTAACATATCTCACAGCTTGCATGTCAATCCATACTTGCACACGACCTAGCTTGCGCTCCCCCTACATGCATGCCACAACTACATTCAAGCCACAATTGTTCACAACTCACAGCTTTTGCACCACTTAGGGTGTAGACACAACCCACTTGTTTCACACAACTCCCTGATTTCACACTTCTTACAACTTGCACACCACTTTTTCTTGTGATCTACTCATATTTTACACCACTATTCATGTGTTCCTCCCTACATACACACCAATCTACTTGCACACCTTAAGAATAACTCCTAACATTCCCTACACTTCAACTTGCACACCACTTTATTCTACTTACGCAATCAGAGATCAAATTTTCTCTTAAGTGTTGGACTAGTTTAAAATGAGGAGGGTACCCATATATTTATAGGCATCTTGGTGAACCTGTGGCAAGGAATGAAACTCATCTTGAGATCTACTCCATCACTTGCGCTATGCTCCATTACATGAATGATACATCATCACTTGGGCACTACTCCATAAATTATGTGATGATTTATTTCCTTTTTCATATTTAGATGTGATGTCATTAAAATATTAATTTCACATCACATGAACTTGTGTTCCACTTATACTTGTGCCCCACACCAAAGCTCTAATTATACCTGTGAACCATACTTGCACACAAATCATTATCTTGCCCACCACTTTCTTTCATTTGTCATATTTTGATGTGTTGATCTTGAAATATGAATTGCATGCAACATACACTTGTGAGCCACTTATACATGCATGCTACACTTGTGCGCCATTTTTGAATTTCATGCCAGATTATTTCTATTTACAAAAACACTTCATTACTCGCCATATGCTTAAAAATCCTTGCATCATAGCTACTCTAAAACTATGATATTTGTGAAAGGAAAATCAGCAAAGCATCATCATAGTTTTCCCTAATCTCATAGTCCCAAGCCCATGAACTACTTAACATCATTTCATTATCTTCCATATTAATCCTTATTTCTTAATATACTCTTTAGAAAGTTAATTACAATGTACCTTTTCATCCTCACATAAATACTCAAATCCTTTTTTGGAGTGTTAATTTCAAAAAACATCAATCATCTCTCTTCATCAAAAAGTGGAGGCTTGAGGCTTCTTCAAAGACCATCAATTTTGATGAAAATGTATCACCATTAATAAATTTAGGTGGTACCTTAATAAAATTGCAATGATCATCTGTTTTCATGGAAATGTGTAATACATGACCATAATAGAAATCCAAGCCGTTCCACGCTCTCTCTTCATCTTCAACCATCATTATGTACTTCATGATAATCATATGATTTTTTTATTTAGGTAAGTTGTTTCTTGGATCTCATGAAATAATGAAGCATTTCATGGTCTTATTAAAATCCTCATTCTTATTCAATCATCATCAAATGGATGATACTTCACCATTATTCATTGTTCTAAACAATGTGACGCCCTTGACACAAGTTCATTGAACTCAAGATCAGTTCAACAATCATCTGAATTAAATTAATCTTCTTGAATAATTTCTCAAGTATGACATAAAATGCTATGATTCCATAAAAATTCTTTAGGAATACCCACTTTAGAAAATCTCTATTAGCTTTTTATTCATTCTTCATCTCTTTCTTCATTTTGACCAGTATTAACAACTGTTGACAAAAAATAAATTCATTCCACACAATGTGGTCCCAACATATATGTGATATAATAATTCCATTTTGATAATAATTTAATAAATATAAAATAAATATGTTAAATTCATTATTCTATCTTTCATTGATAGGTATCGATGGAAAATAAATTACAGTAGTTTGTGAGGTGGTAGTCTGCGGTATACACTAGCAATAGTTTCATTTTCGATTTTATGGAAGTGGTTATGGATAAAGGGTACTAAATTAACATAATAAAATATTTTTTATTAAAAATATTATGGTGTCATTATGTTGTGAAATTCTAATAATGTTTTAATGAGGTTGAGGATGAAATAAAAAATACATAAAATGATAATTTTACCTCTTCTTTAGAGAACAACCTTTTTGTTTATAACTGGATCCTTGTTAAGACATATTACTAACAAACATAAAGACTAAAAGATTTTGGGATGGAATTGAAGAATTTTTTTAGGTATTTCATTTCTAAAATAAGGTTCTTTGGAAATACGAATGGGTAAGGATAGGGGTAGCCTTATATAAGGGAGGGAGAGGAAACAATTTGAATTTTTGAGAAGAAAATTTGATACCCAAATTTTTTTGATGACTCAATAATAGAACCATGGAAGAGACAAGGACTAACAATTTCCTAAAAATAAGAATTGGAAAAATTTATATATCATTTTAACCCATATAATTTATTTAATCCCCTGGAAAACCTGTTTAACAGTAATGATGATAATTTATTTTTAACTATTTTTTACTATTCATTATAGAAAGAAATTATGTAAAACATATCATGTAATATAAATTATTCTAATTATAAATATGTAATCTTGTTATCCAAATAAAATTCATAACATAGGTAGAATTACATTTCTAATTACAGTCGGAGATGTGTAGAAAAAACGAGTTTTAAAAAAAACATTCAACTGGATAAAAGATTTTTATATGAGAGTCAAATATGAAATTGATGAAAACAACCAAAATTAGTTAAATTATAATATAATTTTAATAGTTTTTACTTTTAATAAAAATTAAATATAGTTTATATTTACAAATAGTTTAAATGAAAAGAAAGTTTTGAAAAAATATCATTTTTCACTATTCATAATAGAAATTATTCTTTTTAGAAAATTTTCAAATATTCATTGAAAGAAAATTTTCTTATAAGATTTAAAAAATAAATTTTATTTATTAAATCAAACTATATTAATTTTTAAAAATTAATTTTAAAATATTTATGCAATGTGTGATTCAACAATCTTTTAGAAAAATATAGTATTTTCTTAAAACATTTCTATTTTACTTAAAATGGTTAGAATTTTATTTTTAATTAATATATAATAGTTGAATTTATTTTCTAAATTTGTAAAATATATAATTTTAGTTATTTAGTTAGTCTAATTCATACCTATTAACTTAATGGCTATGTTATAAAGGTTATTTTTAAATCATAATTTTTTTATATAGTATCATGTCTCATTTGAACTCAGTGTGGAGTGTAGTCCAACCTATAAAAGAGATTAAATTTTAAAAAATATATTATTTTTCTCATTTAAACTCATTATTTATGTGAATTAGACCATAAAACCCAATGTTATTATTTTATAAATCTGAATGTGTTAATTCCATGTTCAATTTTTTAATCATAAAAACATGATTTATTAATCCATCTCATATACTCTTAAATTTCTTAAGGGGAAAATCTACGTACTCTTCATGGAATCCATTTTCAACATGGTTCTTTCATGGATAATCCATAACGAAAACTAAAAAGTGTTTACTTGAGTTATGAGAAATTAATACATAGTGATAACTATTATAATATAATTACATGAAAATTTCAACCAATAAATGTGTCTATTTTTATCAATATCATATTAGTATAGAAATCATTGTTGGTTAAATCTATATTTATTTAGGTTTGTTTATTTAATAATTTATTTTCCTTATTATTAAAAAAAATAAATTATTTTTAGTGTCTTATAATGATAATTTGAATAACCAAGTCATATCTCATAGGAGTGTCTATATTCTCATGTAGTCTTAGCCTCACATATGATTCACTAAGTGAAGAGCGAGTTAATACATAATGAAGCCTTTTCAGGGTTTTTATCCATTGGTAAATATATACCATATCCACATCCAATTTCAAATATTATTATAGGGATCTAATTTTCAGTAAAATACACAATCACTAATTTACCAAAATTTCACAATGTTTTTCCTACTCTTACAAAAATCCAAAGGGAATTCAAAAAAGTTCTCTTGTAAAAATCCCCAAAAATAACAAATGAAATTAAAAAAAATATTAATACAGTAATAACCGAGGCATTCCATACCTACACTCCCATGACCTATGGTAAAAAACATTTTTAAATATTGACCTTGATATAATGTGAGATTTTCCAAGACAAAAATACACATTATTCAATAATTTAATCATTAAATATCACAACAATCACAAAATCCCTAGAATGGAATGTTTTTTTGTCTTTCAGGATTATCTATATGAAAATATAATTTCAAAAAAATGATAACATTTTTCCCTAAATGAAAAAAACTAGACTCTCTAAAATACTTATTATAAGTTATACTAATCTTCATAATCTGGGGAATGGACAGAAAATAAATAGGTGACATGAAACACTTAGTTGTGGATAAACTAAAAAACATTTCAGCATTGGTTAGATAATTAGAATATTATAAATGATGGTCATGGTAGAATTATATTATTAAAAATAACATTAATGAATAATTTTTTCCTACATTAAATATTAGAATGGCCAATACTCTCAGATTATCAACCATAAAACATGTTATAGGAGTAAAAAAACATTAAACAAAAAATATGATCCATCGTATTATAACATTAGAATATATAATTGAAGCGTTTCATAAAAGTGATCATTTTAAATAATTACCTATTGGATAAGAAATTTCCACCATATTATCATAACATAGTGGGCTTGTCCAGACAACCCATATAGCCTCATAGGGTAGGGATATAACCCATGTACCCTCTTAATTTTGGGCTTCTACCAGTATACCCTCTTGTGCTTGTAATAAAACTCATGTACCCTCATAGGGTAAAGCTACTACCTATGTACCCTCTTGGTCTTAGGGTTCCAACCTCTTACCCACTAAGGAATGGGTTACAACCTGTATACCCTCTTAGGATTTAGCTACATACCACATACCGTTTTTATGATCATGAGATATAAAAAATCACCCACTCATTGGATGGTGATATATGAAAAAACACTTTATTCATATATACATACGTGTGACACAATAAAATAAGAATTCATTACATCATAAATAAATCATGGAATAGAAAATGGATTTTGTAACATTTCAATATGGTATCACCAAATTTGATCTCAAGGATTTTAACACTTGACACCCAATATTAAATAATCTAAAATAATATTAGGTAAGAATATTTCGAGTTTGATTCATCTAAAATAATTTCCATGTAAAAAACCGAAAAGATAAAGAAAAAATGGATCTTCAATCAGAAACGTTTTTATATAAAAATGATATTATCTTTGGTTTAAAAGATGAAGTTAGGATTACTTTTAAAAAAATGTTTCCTGAAAAAGTGTGAATATTATTTTTACTAAAAATAATTACTTTTTAACATTTAGTTCAATAGTGTATGCTTGAAAAAATATAAATATTTCAAAAAATAATAATTAAAACATCTTGGAAACGTTTAATTTTTGAAGATACGCATCAATAATGAATCATTTAAAAAAATATAAAAGTTTAAAAAAAAATTAAATTTTTTGAATATTTTATATTTTAAAAAATATTTTCTAATAATTCATTAAAAATAAATTAAGGATTTCACATTAAAATGTAGAGTGGATGAAAAAACAATTATTATGATATTATGGAAAAAAAATTATATATTTTGAAATAAATTTGTTCATAACCAAATTTGTAATAGAGTAACTAAAACATAATTTTGAAAAGATGATAAGGGAAATATTAATGTAACAATAGTAAGAACATATGTTCACATAAAACAATTAAGGAAAATATTGATGGAAATAATGAATCCTGAAATGAAATAAAAAATTTATGTAAAGGAGATGTATGATTTTTCATAAAATCATTTTACTTTTATTAGAATAAAAATCATTATGAACTAATTTTTTATTCCATAAAGTTTTTATCAAAAATTAAAAAATATTAGATAAATTCTGGAATAATAATTATAAAATTTATAAAACATATAATAATGACGGAAGTGGAATAATATTTTAACTCATAGAATTGAAATTTGAGTTAACCAAGTTCTTTGTGTATATCATAATTCATAATGCAAGAGATATTTGGAAATTATTTATATTTTACAAATGTAAATCTCTATAATAGGAGAAATTAGCATATAATTAAATGAATTAGAATAATGTACCCAACATATATGAAAGAACTTCAATACTAAGAGTCATAACTCAATGAATGAGAATAAAGTTTACCAAAACCCTTACAACATCATAATCATTCAAATTAGAAATACATTGATGGTTGAACATGGTATTGATTTTCAAATAACATAAATTTGAAGAATTTTTTTTGAAAAAAATATTCATTTAGAAAATATATAAATAAAAAAATTAAATAACTGGTGAACAAAAATCATATATCAATGAAGATAATTTGAAATGAAAGAACTATTAAGGTATGGGAAATGTAAGATTAAAAATAGCCCAAGTGGGATACTATTATATAGAAATTAAATTATAATTAAATAAAAAATCTTCATTATACTAAATGAAATAGGTTAGATAATACACTATGTAAAAAAAATTATGGTGAGTAATATAAAAATCTATCATGGAACTAAAAATAGAGACATATGTTTTGTGTTAAAAAAATTTTCTGTTATGACTCTTACTTGTGGTCGTTCTATCAATTTTTATGAAACTTAATTGATATATTTATTGTAGTAAAATTTATTGGAAAATATATTCATGAAATACAAATTTTTAAATATTTAGGTAATTTATAATTCTATTAGAAAAAAATGTATATAGTTCCACACATTTATCCAGTGTGGACTCAAATTAAAAAACATGCCTCAAAATGTTCATATAAGGTCATTTTATTTAGTATGACTTTTTACTATTGAAATAAATTATAGATATCTAAAAGTTATCTTTATAGAATATTAATATTGTCTAAAATAACACTTTTATATATTAAATACTTTTTTAATGTTATCCATGAAAGGTAGAAGTATAACAAACCGTTCATGTATGTGGTAGTCCTAACTTATGCATGAAGATGTCTTCATTTTTCCAAATTATTTGGAGGAAGGTAATAAATTGAAATTCCATTAGTATAAAAAAATTCATTGTGTAGATAATTTTATAATAATTTCATGTATATGTAATTTTTCAGCGGGTAGATGAAAATTATTAGGAAAAACTAAGTAGTATGAAATGCCCATGTTTAGAAAATATTATTTTTGTTGAAATAATTTCTCAAATAGAAGAATTTGGATAATTAACTGAGAATATGAGATTATTATTGTTATATGGGATTCTAGGAGGTTAAAAATTTAATATTTTTCAGAGGAAATTATAATTAATAGTTTTTTCATGAGGTTTTAGAGATGATTCACTTATATAAGTCAAGAGATGAATAATTTTTGAGGTTCCCATCACATTTATTTTATAGTATGTCACTATATTAGGTTTAATGGTTCTGAAATTAAAAAATAATGGAATATTATATGGGATAATGTTCACAAAGTCTCTAGAAATATTTTTCACAAGTGTTTTTAAAAAGTTTTTATTATTTTACCATTATATTTTACATATTAAAATATTAGTTCTTACATTGGAAGCTAGTTTTTAACCAGGTAATTTATATTTAGTAAAAGTATTTAGTAAAAAATATTACTAAATATTAATGTTCTAAACCTAAATAATATGTTATTATAATCTGATTAAAATTATATATAAGATAAAAATAATATTTAATTTAAAAAAATTAATATATAATTTTTTAAAAAAAATAAATAGTTTTCCCATCAAGTGTTCTTAATATGTTTTAATGTAAATTACCTAATAAATTAGTTATAATTTATATTTATACATGTTTAATATTTATATAAAATTAATTATATAAATTATATAAATTTTTTTGATATATAAAAATTACACAACATTTACAAAACTATTCTATGAAAATAACTCATTGAAAAATATTACTGTCATTAAATTTAATCTTAGTAATCATAATTTTATGCATCAAAATGAAATTTAACTAATTATAAAATTTAATAATATTGATATAAAATATGAAAACTATTTTTTATATTTAATTTCTATATGTGATGAACCATAATTTTTAATATAGATGAATATAAATTACATTAAGAGAAAAGTATTACATATATTTTCCAAAATGTTAAACTTGAGTTCCATAAGGTCATTATAGTAATTTTAAATGATTTACATTTATTTATAAATATATGATATCTAGAAAAATGTTTGAAAAAACATTTATATCATTATTTTATTACGATAATTTCATAAATGTGATGATATTAATTATTTTTTTATTTTGTTCAATATTATACATAAATGATTATTTTTTAAAAAACTCAAAATTTTACCCAAGGAGAAATTTGAAATTATGAATTAAAAAAAATAAAATTTTTAAAATAAAAATTTATTAATTTATAAGACATCATTTTAATTTAAAATTTAATATAAAATGAAAAAACTTTTACTGAAATAATACCTTTTGAAACATGAATTTATCTTAATACTATTTTGTTTTTATTTCAAATTTACCACAATATTTTAATTTACTATAGGATTTATTATACTTAAATTATCTTATTAACATCCATATAATATGTAACAACTCATTTTCATTTTTTGTTTCATGGGAAATAATATTGCAAACAAATTTGATATATTTAATGGAATTATATGTTGTAAAATCATGAGGCTTTACCTCTACCATCCTTAGGATGAATATTCCTGAAAATTATTAGTCAAACTCACTGATTCGATATCTCATCAACTGGTCATATTGAGTTATATATGGTGGAATCCCATGATCATCCAAATAACCACGCCAAGGTCCAAGCTTGACACCCTATATAATTCCATGGATGGATCATCATTCAACAATAGCAGTTGTCAATTCCTATCCATGATCATCAATACACCACTGATCTGACACACGATCTAATATCATCAATACAAACTGGTGCCCCATTTCCAAAGATTATGTCCATCTAATATCACTTATAAATCCCACGTATTTTATTCCCCCAAAAATTATATATAATCGTATGTAACTCTTCCCCAATATCCAATCACAACCTCAATCATAAAATTTAAAGTCAAACCATGCTCATTTCCCTACTTATACATAATTGTTTCTCCATAAACCATGCTTAATCCATTATCACATTCAATATATAGAAATGACTACCCCATACATATTTCATTTTCAATGTGGAAAATTATTTTCTAACCATTTTTGACCCACCAAGAACACCATCCTCAACATCTTCCAAAATTTCATCTATAGTGGGGGTCACAACCTCTAATAACATATGGTGTACTCAACACCATATGATTTTCCTTATAACTCTCATCATGTAAAACCTCAATAGGTTCCATCCCCTTGCCTCCATTAATGTTATTATAAGGAAACAACCTCAAGTCGATTGTACCATGACTCTCTATTACATTTATGAATCCACCTATAACTATATAGGGACATTTATAATTTCATTAAAACTCTTAGGAATCCAAGACCATAAAAACCAATTACTTTCATTGGTCCTTGTTCGTAACATGGAATCCCGGCGATTTCAAATATGATTACACCAATCATAACCATCATGTAAAATATTAATTTACACTAATCCATCAAGATTATATTACTATACCTTAAAATATCTCAATATGAATCACACTCCCATGAGTAACATGTAACCAAAACATGTCTCACATACCAATGTCACCAACCATTAAAACATGAATGTTATCTCCTTCGGACCACAAGAACCATCGATGTTACTATTAAAAATTGGTAATTTCCATTATGTTATAGTCTACTTCATGACAACCCATCATCTAAGGAATCATTTCAAAAAACCCCAGAATTTATGTGTTCACTACCCTTCATTGATCCATCCAAATCATATCAAAAATTATTATCTCATTGAAAATTTATGTTTTAAAATATATGTTTCAAGAATATTATTAATCATATCGTTCAAATATAAAATGGATATCAAATTTTCTCTAGGTAATTTACAACACAATAACTCCTGGCCTTACCATGATTATACCATGTACTCGGTAGGGCCAATCGTGAACTGATATCATAACTTGAAGAATTATTTCATGATTCCTATTTCTATGGATCACCCAATATAAGGATAACCCCAATATCAGACTACTGAATCATAACAAATCTCATATCATATATTGTAATCAAATCACTGGTATTATAATCTATATCTCAAGGGACTAGGATAGCACACCAAGCCCCTAAACAATGTCTCACATAATCCATAAAGTAGGTGAAACCTCTGTTCTCATCTAAGAAATATTTTGAAAAAGTTTATCCCATCACACATACTCTAGGTTATTCTGAAAACATATCAAGAATGACATGCTAATACATCATTCTACTAATTAACTAATCCACATAGATAATCATTATATGATACAATCCCCTTGAGACCACAATCTAATACAAGTACATATAATGACATTATTCTGAAATGTTTCATACCTATTAGAACTCTAATCATATGGTTTTTTTACATTGAATAAAAATAATAATTTATATAGGAAAATGCTAAATAGGTTTTTGTTTAAAATTTCTATAAAAGAAGTAGTTATAATTTCCAAGATAGAATAGAAATTTCCCATAGGAGGACTATCCGTAAGTAATCAACTTTCGGTACAAACAAAATTGTGTAACTATAAAACCCATACAATGTAGGACTAAATATTCATCACTACCGTGGAGACCTCAGTATGTTCCACATGAACATTTATCACATAAAAATAGTACGAATTAGATATGTATAATTTAAACAACAAGATATATAATAAAACCCAGTATAAGATGTTTTTGATATATTATGAAACTGGAAAATCATCTACAATAATATAAAGAAAACACATGGAAACATATCTCATGTGAATCCAATGTTCCATGGATGATACATGTATAAAAACATCTTTGTAATGGGTTAATATGCACAAAAAAATGAGGTGTGTGACACAAGGTGAAATCATAAAATCATAAAATAAAAACCATGAAATTTTTTCACATATCCCTACTAACAAGTAATACATATAGAATTATTTATTAATGATGAACCAGTACAATATACATCAAAAGCTCCAACACATTCATTTCCCTGTCTTCCACACCCAAAACTAGTAAAAAGAACAAAATCTTAAATGACAATTGGTAATATCATCCATGGTCCACAAACATTAGGTGGTTATTAGATTAGAGAAGTCACTACATAACCTATAGCACACCACCACATACACTATAGGTGTTTGACAAGAACTGGGGGTCTAGGGTGTCGACTATACTCCTATATTAGAGAGCACATTAATGATGAAATAACATACTGACTGAAAATTTAATTTTTTACAAATCACTTTGAAGGAAAAGTGGGAAACCAAATGACATTACAAAATCAAAATAACTTCAACCGTAATATTAGATAATTAGAAAAATTTAGAAAAATTTTAAACACATTGAATGGTTGACCATATATAAATTCCATTCAATGGAGTCAGTTGTCAATTCTGGACTGTCTTTGATGATTTCCAAGATGTGGTAGGTAATCTTGTTATAGGTATGAACATGTTCTCCATGCTTGGTTTCCCCTGATTAAATCTATAATTCAAAAATATTATTCTATTTATCAATATAAGATCCAGTTTATCATTCATATCCTTTCATAATGGTTACACCTTCATATAACTAATCACCCCTAGTTCTATCAGAAAATTGAGACAAATAATGAAATAAAAGTATAAGGATTTACTAATATCCATGATCCATACCTCATCCATGTCTAGACTCTATCCCGGATATCAATAAGAATGATCCAATCTTGGGACTCTACCCAAGATGGGTATGTGAATAGTTATTTCTCATATAGTACCCATGTTCCATAGACACCTGATCTAGGTGTAAGTGTAACTCATCAGTGAAGTACCAACATGGTAGAATATATAAGTAGTAAATTCATGGAATTTTCTTGTGACATTCTTAGAGGAAAAATAAATATTAATTTTAATTGTAAATAAAAAATATTCTTGAACATCATATTCGAATATGGAACCTGAGATCAATTATAACTAATTCATCCTATAACATAATTACACCAGGCATGTCACATAATTGTATTAACCAATATCCTTCCCATGGACAATTAATAAGATGAATTCCTAGTTATTATAATTTTATCCATCTCAATAACCCAATATAAAGAGAATTTACAATACATATAATAATCTAATGACCACTCAAGGGGTTTGAGTGTCCTACCACGATTATCTCATCTCTACCTCTCATTAAGGGGAGATGCATCTGTGATGTAACATCTTACACTATACTGATCACTCAGATGGAAGTGTGTTCTAGTCAAATTATCTCACATATATATCTATATGGGGGAAATATATTCCTCGCATCAATCAGATAGTAGTATACAAGATGGATGGATCTAATGAAAGAATCCATGGCATCCCATGTATCTCACTATATGTTGGTGGTAATTATTTCCCACTTCAATCATCATATCATACACATCTTATAAGTGTTCAGGAATCATTCAAACCTATCTCACATAATCATGGTGTGCCTCTCATGTTTATTACTTGTAATTATCACTAGAACCATATAAGGGTCACATAATAGTTTCACATTCTATGGTGACACCTAATGTCATTACTACCCATTACCCACACAAAACCTCTAAGGGTAATTTTCACTATGGGGGCCCCACAAGGGTCCTATTGGTCCCATTAATACATGAACACCCAGTATAATTTCCATAACTAGAATATTATCTCTTTGGATTATCATATCACTAAGAAGGAATAACATACCATAACATCCTCATGACCAAATCTTAATTTCACTATCCCACCTTGTTATGTATCACTATAATTTGTCTCAAGAGATAATAGAAGACCTATAAAACTATCCTGGTCATCTCATATATGTTTTCTCACACAACCTGTCTACAATTTGTCTAGGGAATACCCTCCCAATTATCATATAATTTTGGGTACTAAATTATTATTCACCAAATATTAAACTAAACCTCTAACTTTAAAGCATCACCGAGCTCCCACATGGACTACTCTTGTTAATTTCCACATTCCACCACTCACACCCACTCAAGGGGTCTATATGAACCTATCTAATGTAGACAATGTTCTATAAATTTATTAAGGTTTAAACCCTTCAGGGTCCATACCAAAAGGCACACAATTTTAATCATGGAATTAACAATCGACGAAAAAGGCATCTAGCCAGTCTAAAGGGGCCTCTCATTGCCAATGGAACATTGTTTACATTATCTAGAAATACTATATTAAATAATAAATATAACTTAATTAATTGGTTTATATCCCTTAGGGTCAAGGAAATATGTCAAATTTCAATAACATATAAATGAAATAAATTTCATTATTTTTATTCTTAAGGGACCTCTACCTCAACTATAGAGTTATTACATTTAATAATTGCAAGAAAATAAAAACCTGAGATTTTTAAAGTTCTTAAATGACTTTCATTCACCAATGTCATGGAATAATACCTAATTATTAATTATAAATAGTGTATAATTAGTTATGAAATCTATTTTATAAGAATATATAATTTAATTCAATTTATTTCAATGAGGAATCATTTCATAAAACTCACTGGTTGTCCTTATTGCACCCAAACCATAACTAACCACCAATGGAAGGTCTATGACGCACTCCGAACAACATCATAGGAAAACCCATGACACACAACATTGATTCAGTGTCTAAAATAAATAAATGAAATAAAAAACCTCATGTAAATGGTCACTATGATGTACCTTAATTAGAAAAATGTAAAACAGTGTGCAGTTATTGTCTCATGACATCCTCTATCCATCACATGAAAAATCATCATCATTTTAAGAAGATAACCACATTATATTATGTAATTTTTAATGAAATACAATGGTGGGTCATCCAAAATCTTATGGAGAAATTAGATAAGAGAAACAATGATAAAAATGGTAGATGATGACATTTAATAAACATTAAAATAATATATATTCCACCCCATTTATAGGGGAATTAGGAATGATGTATGGGGTATAGATTCAAGTCATTACACATGGAGGGTGGGAGGTAGATAAAAATGACTCCAACATATTAATAAAACATGTGGGTAGTAGTGGAATTTTATCCGATATTAAAACCACAATGTGTGGAAAAATTACAAGAAGAAAAATATTCACTATGTCATGAATTGGATGTCATTTGGCCAAGAGAATTCCCATAATCCTCAATAAAATTAAAAGGATCACTTTCATCCATTTCTGTTTCAAACTAAAAAAACAAGCTACACCACCCCTTGCACTATAAAATGATGGTCTCAATGGCCCCCTAAATGACCAATGATAAGGGAAAAAACCATGGTGTCTTGGGAATTTTAGTTTCCAGACCATTCCTAATGACACCACAACATCAAAAATACAGGTGCATAATATCCATGTTTCTAAAGGGTGATGCACCAATGTTGCACGCAAAGAAAAATAAAAAAAGGTTGTTCATATAGTGGGATCCCTAGTCTAAATTCCCATCAATGGAACCAAATATTACACAACACATGTAGACTAATTCTATGGGGATGAAAAATCCCCAACACCAAGGGAATATTTCTACCAATTTCAGATTGGGACAATCACCATACACCACACACTCACCCAAACATTGCCTGACATCCACCCAAGAATGAAAAATACCTCATATGGATTTTTACATATCTAATAATATCTACTTAAGATGTTCCAAATCAAATAATCTCATTTTGACTCTCGGTTCTAAAAAATCCCGTAATAACATTAAAAATTAAAATTTCCTTTGGAAATTTTTTTTTAAAAGTGTGGATCTTTACAAAAATATAGGATTATTTTTAGCTTTTTAGATAAACCATCTATAAAAATATGAAGATGTTTTAATAATTAAAATTTAAAATTTACATGTTTTGCAAAATGTTTTGACAACCATATTCCCTTCCAATGTTATCCAATTGTTGTGAAAATTATAAACAACTCTTCTAAAAAAACTAGCCTTTCCTTTAATACAAATACTATCTCAAGAATCATCTAATTTTATATCTAAATCCTAGAATATGTCCATACATATCATTATAGAGAGTAGAAACATACAAATATCTCTAATCCCCATATATTATTGATATGACCTATAATATTCAATTAATGGTTGGATACTCATTACATCACCAAATTTCTCTCTATTTTTATTGACATGATCATTGATATCAATTAATAATAAATGAAACTAATAAAATCAGTTGGAACTATTATTGGTAATAAATTCAAAACATTATCACTGAGTTTCTCTATCATAAGATGATATCGGTTGGTGAAATATTTCATTTATGGATAAATATATTAATGAAAAAAATAGGTTTAATATTATTTGGAAGGAATATTTAAATCAAAATAAGCAAAATATATTAAATAATAGCTATCATATGATTGAATTTATTTATCCATATATTAGTGCTTTTTAAACCAATGATATAAATTAGATAAAATTATTTGAATCTAGAAAAAGTTTGTTCAATATGGATGAAAAGGATAATAATCCTTCACCGAGAGATTGCTAAAATTATATTAATATAAACTAGTACACCGTCCATGTGATTGAAGACACTATAAAATAATAATTATTATTAACTATAGATTACTATTTATAAAACATAATAGTTTATATTAATAATGATTATATTTGAAATGATAATGACATAAATAAAGGAGTAAAAGTTACAGAAATTGAGGAACAAAATTAAGATACTGAGCATCCTTCTATATAAAATAAATAATGAAGGAACCATAGTTATAAAAAGTCTTAATGCCTAGTAAAAGGAATTATAGATACTAAGGAATAAACAATGTTATCTATAGATTGAAGAGAATTTGAATTGTCAAGTAGATGAGCTTCTGAATCCTCCTTGGCATAGAAGGTCACCGTAGCATAGCATATACAACATGCCACTGGGCATTGAAAGTGGGATTTATCCATAGCAGGGTGCTGGATGGAATGAATCTCTATCCTTCTGTGCACACATATTACATTATTTTAGCATTGAATTGTCGGTTTCTCATCTATTCAATAAAAATTTTAAAACAATTTCCCATGAATGTGAAGAACATTAGTATTATTTTATATGTGAAACACAAAAACAAATATTCTACCCATGCTCTTAAATATTCTATATCCGCTCCTAGTTCATAAAATAACTCATTCAAACACAACAGGTTTCTCATTTTTAGCTGTATGACATATTAGTGCTTGATTAATTACTATATACATATTATAAAAGGTCTGGTATTAGTTATATGGATATAAATTTGAGAAAAATTTAAATCCAAACAAATAGCCCATAAATCTTGGTGAAAGAGTTCCAAATATTATCAGTTTAGAAATGAATTATACAATCAATTCAGGGTTATATAAACTAAACAATAGAAAAAAACATAATAAAAATAAAATCTGATCCGAAAAACAAATATAATATATTAAATAATGAATAAAAATAGAATAATATCTGTAATATACTATTTGATACTAATAAAAAATGTAGGAAAAAAAAGCTTATAAAAATTTTATGATGTACAAACCTTGTCTCATGGAAAGGGAACATGTTATGGTTACTAAATAAAATAGTTTAAATAATACATTAAACATGATATTGAAAAACCACATTCAAATGAATGAAATATGATATGTTTTTTTATATTTAACTTCAATTCAAATTAACTCAAAAAAGTATAATATGTAAGAGGTGTACTTTTCTAGTAATTTCAATAATACATTGTAAATGCCTAATGAGACTATACAGAAAATATATTAAAATATATATGAATCTTTAAATGTAAACATAAATTTGTTTTTAAGAAAAAATAATAATTATCAAGTCAATGTCCCGAAGCACAATATATATAATTTATCACTAAACCTTTTAGTTCTACTCAATATTATATTGTTGAGTCCTTAACCATAAATCTAATCTATATAAAGAATTGGGTGTTAGAAAACACCATGATTAAACAATCTTGAGCAATTAATGAAATTTGTCTCTTATGTTTGTTCTTCGCTATGGAAGGATTTGAAAAATGGAAGTATGTACGGGATATCGTAATACATTTCCCACTAAATTGTTATTATAATCTTATAAAAATACAACCATCTCAAGGTTTGGAAATTGTTGTTCTAAAGATAGTTGTCAGTAAAATTAAAAATTGGAAAAGAAACTAACATTAAAGTCATTTTTACAGAGAGTCAGCGATTTTTATAGTGCCAGTCGTCTGATGGAATGCATGTTTAAATAGTTTTTAGATGATTTTTATAGATCCCTTTGGACACTGGGAGCCATTCAAAAAATCTGGGTGATGTGGTAATTTCTAAATAAATGAAACATAAACTACTGGAATGGTGTTTAATCAAACACACTAATAATTATTCTTTATGTATTCACATTAAATTTGAAAACAAATAGGAATGATATAAAAACTACTTGTTTCCATGTATAGCCAGTATTATAATCCATCTTCAACTATTTGATAAAACATCAAATAAATAAACTAGACATCCATAAAAATAGATTTATTTAACATAAACATAACATAAAACATTAAATTAATTCATCTACAAAACAGGAAAAAAATACAATAAGAATGATGAAAAGTAACATTGAATAAAATAAATAAAACATGGAACATGAAATAAATCCATATAGTGAATGAATAATAATTTATAAAATAAAATAAAAGATTAATACATATCTGAAAACTAGTTTGTAGTTGTTTCCTTTGTATTCTGGACATCACCTCCTATACAATATTGGTGACATTTTCATCAAAGAAATCCTAAATAATCAAAAATAAATTAATAATATGAAAGTGAAATGTTTTATTTATAAATTAATGACATGTACGTTAAGTAATAAAATTACAATGAAATTAAAAAAATTACAAAAAGAAATTTAGTTTACAATGGTAGTTGTATGATGAAATGCATGTTTAAATGGTTCACAAATGACTACCAAATAACTTGATGAATTAAAAATAGCTTTGGAGACTAAGACTCAAGAAAACCAATTAGATGATGTGTTTGTTTATACCAATCTATAATGGAATTTATTGGAATTTTGGTAATCAACACATTTCCAAATTATGTTTATGTTTTCACATTCTCACTGAGGAAACAATTAGAAAATAGTCAAACAAAACTGGTAATATTTAATAATGAATATAAGTCAAAATAATTCCTAAAATGAGGATAAGACACCTTTTTCATAGATCTTGATCTCTATAGGTTGAAACTAAGGCATTGACATTGATATTTTTTTGAATATCTCAATGTATTCATAGGACTGGATGAATTGTTGTTGTAGTCATGGATGAAAGAATTATAATCATCTGTTTCAGATGTTTTTTGTGCATAATAACCAATATATAGTGGATTAAATAGTGAATAAAAACTACATGCATTCATATGTTGGACCTGTAGGGGGGTTAACTCCATGATTTTAGGACAATTTACCTTCATTCATTTCCAACACTTGTTTCTGTGTTCTCATGCACTACTGAGAAAAAAAATTAGAAAATAGATAAAAACTGCTTATATTTATTCTTGAATATAAGGAAATTCTTTTCCCATAAATGATGATAGAACACCTTTTTCACATATTAGATTTCTATTGGTTGAAACTAAGGCATTGACATTGATATGGGTTTTGATGTTCTGAACATATTCAAAATCCTGGATGAAATGTTTTGGTAGTCAAGAATGAAAGCATTATAAAAATATGTTTCATAGGTTTTAGTGCATAAAAAAAAATACACAATGGAGTCAATATTGAATACAAATTACTTGCATTAATATGTAGGAAGAAAGGGTGGTTAAATCCACAATTTTTATACAAATTAACTGCATTCATATAGTGTGTAAAGAAAAATAAAAAATTAAAGGTGAAAGGGAGGTTATATCCAAAATTTTAGGAAAACACAATTGTTGCAGAGATCTGGACATATAGGATATTATAAATAATGTTTAAGTGCATAAACAACAATATATAGTGGATTTAATAGTGAAAAAAAATCACATGCATTCATATGTTGGATGGAAGGGAGGATAACTTCTGGATTATTAGGAGAAATTACATTTCATTTGTTTCCATTTCTTTTTTCTGAATTCTGATACACTATAGAAAAATTTAGAAAATAGTATAATAAAACATCAAACAATTATTCACGAATATAAAGATTATTTTTTCAATAAATGATAGAACACCCTTTTCACAATTCTTGATTTCTATAGAATGAAACTAACACATTGACATTGATGTTGAAAAATTAAAACCTTTCTTGTTAAAAAACAATAGGAAATGAACATTATTACACAAGAAAAAACAACTGAAAAAACTCATACATGCCCATTAAATTATGATGATTCTTTTCCAAAACCAAATCCAGATAGAGAATTAAAAAATTAGGGAAAAGATAGATGAAAACTAAAAATAGCATATGAAACATCTAAATTAGTTAGTCAACTCCAAATATTCATATAACTTTTTGATCACATACCAGATATTTAAAGTAGAATATTATCCTTACCAAGATCTAAATAATCTTGAAGGGAATGTCGGCCACTTTTTTCATCATCACATTCTTATCCGAGAACCTCTATATGTCAACATCTTGGTCATCTGAATATTCAAGTAAAATGGCATATTTAGAGAACATTTTAGATAAAAACACATGAAATAAAATAGTCAACCATATATTGAAATTTCATACAATAGTTGATATATATATACAATGTATCCACCGTAAATAGAACATGTTATCAAAGATATGAAATTTCATTAAAATGGTTAAAAAATAAGGAATCTAGGTATACCAAACATGTTCAGCTAGTTTAATAATACCTAGCATTAAATAACAAAAGACCAATGGAAATGAGGGAAACGTTTTCTCTATATTACATTTGAAAACACATTGAGAACATCATATAATATGATAATGAGCTGTTAGAACATATATAATGATAGAAACACATTTGTAACAGAAACACATCATATTATAAATGAAAAAACTAACAATGAATACAATATTCAGATAGTTAATAGAAACATATACTTGTTCTAGGCCGAGAAACACATCGTTTGAAATTCGATTGAGAAGAAGGAGTCGATATCTGTAGATGTGGGTTTTATAATTTTTTTACCTCTATCAGAGACAAATAAAAGTCACTGAAGAAAATCATTTTTACCCCGGTTAATCGACTGTAGATGTGAAAAATATAAAACACGAGATTTTAATTGATTAAACTCACATCATCATAGAATATAATCATAGGATCAAGAAAACAAAACTCATCTAAAAACAATTAAAGATAACACCATAATAATATTTCCCACAAGCACGCAGGAAATAAAAAGAAACACTAAATAAAAAGGATGACATTTATAAACTAGGATTTGAAGGGAAAAGGGTGAGATTAGAGGCATGGGATAAATTATAGAAAGAAAAAATACTTGTCTTACAAAAAAAATATTATTGGGACTTGAATCCTACTAATAGGTAAGGGATAATTTGTAAGTACATACCAGAAACAACTTTTTCTGCTCTATTTCAGTCATTTAAGACCTAAAAAAATACCGAAGGTGTTAAAATATTATCTCATTATGAATAGATTAAAATTATAAATTTAAAATAGAATAATAATGGTGTACACAAGTCATGAAAGGTAAATTACCATCAGTGGGATTATTCTGGAGGAGGAGAAGGTGGAAGAGAAGAGTTGTGAGGCAGAGGAGGTTGAGGAAGAGTAGCAAGAGGTGATGGATGGAATAATACCTTCAATCAGTGCTTGTAGAAATTCCAACAAATCCGTGGATGCTTTGAATCAGAATCTCATAATATTTGAAGAGTAGTGACAACTGTCCATGAAATTTCTTGTTTATCCTCATCATCTGGACCTTCAAAAATTTTCCATACATCATCCCTTCCATCTATGCTAACACTACATGGAAATCTAGTGAGGAATTTGAATGACAATGAGGGATGGAATAATATTAACAATTGGATAGATACCTAGCCAAAAGTTGTATATCCTCTACAAAACAAAAGACATGTATGTCGCTCTCTGAGAGAAAATAGGTCAATAAGAAAAATAAAACGATAAAGAAGATGTTGAAACATGATGAACTAATATGTGAAGTAAACATGTGAAAAGGAAGTTTTAAACATTATGTGGATCATAGAAAACAAATGAATAAGAAAATTATGTCATCTAGTATCCATGAATGATGATCATTCAGAAAGCAGTGTAGACATATTTCATTACCCCATAAGTAAACTATAGTGTAATATACTTTTTAATGAAAAAAATAACACAGAAATCAAATATGAAAATAAATGAAATGATCAAAATGTAGTATTACCATGCAATTACAGCAAAACAATTCACTCAATTTTTTCAAATTTCACATGAATGGGATAGTGTACTTCTTAGAAAACCCTTTGAAGCATTGGAATCTAGCATTATTAGGGTAAAAATTTATATGTGGTAAACATATGAACACATGGAGGAATAATGTTACTTCAAATAAAATATGATGACAAGAAAATTTTTCATACATTATATGTCGTATTGAATTTCATTTATCTCTTAAATCTAGGAAAAATATTCTTTCCTAATCATACTTTTCATTACATAATGTTAGTCTAGGTATTTTCCCTATAGAAAAACATCATTCAAAATAAAAAAATTACAACACTTCTAAAAATGACTATAGTCATTATTTTTATTATGATAATAAATTTTACAAATTTGAATAGTTGCGCAGAAGTAATCATAATGCAGAATCACTGTACTGAAATTATTAGAGTCACACCTATTGTAGTAACCGATTATGTCCATCAAATGAGAAACTGCATAAAAAAGCACCACGATCCACATAAAAGCATTCGTCATAAGAACACTGTTAAATAAATATGAACAAATAGATCCCTCAATCAACTTCATTAAATTACAGAATGATGCAAAAAAACCATATCATTACTACTCTAAAATATTAATTAAAAAATACCTAAATTGCATGAGGAGAATATACAATAGCGTGAATGACCACCATTTCAGCATCTATAAATCAAAAAATAGATGTATAAATTGATGTAGTGATGAACAAAACACTGAAACAATTTCCATAAATTTACAAGATGATGTAACAAAAACCCCTTCAAAACATCTAAAATAGGTTAATTGAATAATACCTAAATGGCACGAGGAGAACATACCATAATGCGAATGACCACCATTTCAAAATATATGAATCAAAAAATATATGGATAAATTGACACATTAATGAATAAAACACTGAATGATTTCTAATCTAGAAATCTATAAAAATCAATAACATACATTTATGTATATAATTGACACCTCATACAAAAATTAAGTTAAATGGAATAATTAAAACTAAATATTAATTGTACAGAGCATATGTATTGAAAACTCAAGCATGCAGTTACTCAAAAAACCAGAAACAACATCAATTGTGGTTTCTAACATAAAACGCTAAAACAAATATTCAGAATTCTATCCCACTTTCCCAAACATGAAATGAATTAGTCAATACAACATAGAAAGAGATGAAAATTTCAAGATAATAATTAGATTATTTAGTAGAATAATATTACATAGAATGAAGTGAAAATTTTAAAGGTAAAAACTTCATCTGATCCAACACCTTCCCATAGAAATACTTGTTCCCTGATGTGAACACAACTCTGGAAATCCAAACAATACACGTATCGATAAATATGTTATATATAATATCATTATTTCAAACTATAGGTTTATGTTATAATTGTTTGAACATAAAAATTAAGATAGATAATAGATATCTTAAGAACTATCACATGATGCTAAAAATAAAAAATAAAAGTAACATTGGCTAAACAGAATTAGGATTGGACGTAATTGGAGATTCAGAACTAGAGATGTGTTATAGTAATGTTTGAAAAGTTCATGTGTAACTGGAAATAATTATTCATCGATTGAAGGTAAAAATTTTATAAATATTGAGAAGAACTCGACTTTATCGAAGGTTTGGATCTTTACTATTTTTGAAGAAATTTTTTTTTACAGACATGGTTGCTGACAGAACATAATATATCTCTAATTACTGATTTGTGAAAGAAGATGCATTTAAATAAATTTTGCAGATTATGTATGAATATAGTTAAATGGAATACTTAAAACTAGAGATTATTTGTACAGAGCTATTATGAAGGAAAAAAACCATATAATGTATGCATCCTGAAACAGTTCAATCTGTGCAATGCGTAAATGTCCACCCATCTTTGAGATATTAGAAGAAAATAGAAGGAAGATATTTGATGTAAAAAATATGTATCTATGATGCTGAATAGCTTTGAAAAGAGGTTGATGGGTGACCTCCAAAGTGGTCAATGGTCGAGAAATAGTCGCATTATTTGGGGAGGTAAAGCATAGTGGAGACATCAGTAATCGCGATCCATGTGAGAAATCTATGGAACTCCAAAGCGGGAGGCGAAGGGATTATATTTATAGAGAGTGATGGTATAAGGAGGAAGAGTACCTAGTTAGTGATGAAGTATTAATCATAGGTGAGGGAGGTATATGATTGAGAAAAGGAAATCTGTCTGGGAACCCTAGAAAATGGAAGAGGTGATGGAGGCAGTGGTGCCGGAGGTGGAGGTGACGGAGGCGGAGGAGTGCAGAAAATATGTATCTGATGAAGAAGACAAAATTATCACATGGGATTCCTGGAAGGAGATCTTGCTAAGCCGAATATTGACAATAGAGTTTCTCATATTCTCATAAAGTAATAATTAATTTCGGACAGTGGAGCCGGTGAAGGCGCATCTGCTTCCAGCCAGTCTCAAAGATAGGGGAGCGTACGGTGTGCATGAAGCGGTTGGCTGACCTTAGAGTTTTGGATCACAGAATAGATGATAGGGTGTAGAGATTATGTCTGGAAGCCAGGTCATTGAGGCCGGGAGGATGGACCCTAGTAGAAGAGGAACGAAGATAATTTTCAAGAGTGGGAGTGATAGAGGGAGGTGGGAGGTGTAGAAAGATTGAGTAATTTGGATTATGGGAGACGTGGTATACCGAATGAAGGACACATATGGAAAAATAGATGTGGAGGAATGAGAGAGTGACACGTGGCATTGAGAATACCTAAGATTAGTATATATATAGATGTAATAGTATTTAATAATTTTAATGATATTGGGGAATAATTTTATATTATTTATAAAGGATAAAAAAATGGGATCTTGTGAAAATTTCATGTTTTAATATATTATTTTTGTGATTGAAAAATGATTCCAAATGAATGAATTCATGAATAATTTAACAACATAATTGAATTAGTTGGTTTAATTTGATATATTAGAAAAATAAATAAATTTTATGAAATATTAAATAATATTTTGATGGAATTTCTATTTTTTAAAGTGTGAATGATTTTTTATTTAGGAAATATACTCGAGAAAAATTTATTCAAACGATTTATAGTTTAATCAGGAACCCCAAGAAGTGAACATATATGTAAATATGATTATTTTAATAACTATGAAATTAAGATAAATTTGGAATAAATTTAATCATTAATGATAAATAATGATGAAAATAAAAAATATGTCCATGATGAATTTATTTAGATATTGTCTAGTACCTTGGATAAATTAAAAGAAAAAATATTTAGAAAATTACATATGATATTACATAAATATTATGTTTCAAGCATTTCATCTTCTAGATTTATAATAGGGAATGTATAAGAATAACTATAGGTATATTTCCAACAAATATTAACAAAAAATATATTTTACTTTTAATGGAAGAATGATGTTCAAAATATTCAGCAATATTTTCAAATATGATATATATATTTAATGATCACATGAATATGATGATTGATAGTTTTTATTTTATGTTTAATTGTTAGTATAAATGTTGAGAAATAATACCATCAATAGGGGGTTTGACTTGAATGCTAAACATAAATGTTACCTTGAATAAATTGATGTTTGAAAGAATAAAAACAAGAAGATACATATGTTTCTTAAGGAATACAGAGAGTTTGTGAGAACACTTGAAGCATAAATAACTATATAATAAGGTGAAGTGTTTGAAGAAAAATTATTTATTATTTATGATCATAAATCATGATGGAATGAAAAATAATAGACGACTAAATTTATTATAATTGAAGTGGTTTATATGAGAAAAAAAATTGGTGATGGATAAAATATTAAAAAATTACAAAAAAATAAAATTTATCCATTATAATAGTGATATAAAAAAATATAAAAATGTTAAATAGAATTAGGAGAATTTTTTTCAAATCAAATATCCTCTAATATGGAAAAAATCAGGAAAATATACATTTTAGAATCATAAAAATATATTACAATAAATAATAATCCTATATAATTATCAGAGAAATAATAATAAAAGCTTGAAGAAAAACCTTAATATAAACCATTGAAAGTATCTCAAAAATATGTTCAACATGTTTTTTGGAATTTTGTACAAATACGAAATGATGCTTCTAATGAGATACCAATTTTTAGTATAACTGGGTTATATAATGACATATTTTAATAATGATATAAGTTATTAGAAATGTAAATTTATTAGAAGGATGAAAATAAAAAATATATATATCTTACATATAAAATAAAAATAAGTTTAATTGATATTCCTCTCATTTATATAAATGTAGTTATAATTTTTTATTTTATATAATAACAATAATTATATTTGAAGTCGAATATGTTCCATGGTGAGTAAAAAGTGAACCCGTGAAGACTATAACATTGAAAAAATAATTATTATCATATATCAATATTATAGTGATCTATATCTTGTTATAGAATATAAAAGAAATTTTAGAATCAAACTAAAATAATAAGTTAATTTAATTAAAAGAATATAAATAATTAAAATGATAATTTAAAATTAGTATCATTAAAAAAATTGAAAAAACAACAGAAAATGATTTTTGAAAGTGCATTTTCATCACACATGATAGATAATTTGGATCTATAAAATAATTATAAAACCCATATTGAAAAAACAATTAAATTTTGGATTTATGGTCCTAAAAATTAAATTTATTTTAAGAATATGGATTATTATAAATGAATTAAATATTTAGGAAGCATACGTTGTGGATGAACTGTGACATATTCTCTTAATCCTATGTCATTTTTGTTACTGAAAAATAAATTTTCAATTCAATAAAAATGTGTGTTATTATAAAATATGTGATTATAGACCTTTAATAAAATTAATGAAAACTCATGTTAATATATTCAATGGTGATATGATAGGTAAAACTAGTTTTTTAAATGTAAATAAAAAAAATTGGTTTTTGAATCAAAGGTTTCTAAATTTACATCAAATAAATGTTGAGAATATCTTTTTCAAACAATAATTTAATTTATAAAATATTTTTATATTGTAATATATTTAACAATTATTATGTGTTTTTTAATGTAAATATTATATAAAACTATAATAAAGTCAATAAAAAGGGATATCATTATAAACAATGTAGATTATATGTATATTTATGGGCCAATGATATAATAAAGTGAGAAAATGATAGAGGATTTATATTCAGTAAAGATTAGAATTAAATATATTGAAATGGTATTTATTATAAGTGATAGGATGTATTAGACGTTATGTATAAGTTACTAAAAAGTAGTGTGGTCTAATTATTAGAACACTCAAATTAGATAATTGAACTCAGTTTATTTAAAATATTGTAGAGAAATAATTTAAAAAATATGATATTAAACCAGAAATTTAATATATGAAAAATAAATAGTTTAATTTAATTTTATAATGGAGTAATAGATATGATAATACCATGAAAAAGACACAATTCATTGGTAGTATAAATTCATGGTACTAATAAACTGATGTTGTGCACATGGCTATCTATATTCATAATATAACAATTTCTTATTTAGAATGAAATTTCACACTATATGAGATATAGTATAAAATGAAACATACTCCAAAAATAATAATTATTTTTTGGAGACTATGATTTACTGAAAATGTTGAAATAATTGAAGTAGTTTTGATAATTATTTTGATAAAATAATATTTATTTGATACTCAATAACAATTAAAATTTTTTCTATAGGATTAATAATATAAAATAAATTAATTATGTAATTATTCATTAAAAACAAACAAAAATAAATTTAATAGGTTACAATAATGGAAAATACATGAAATTATAAGTGATCATTAAATTAATATTTAATTTTTTTGTGTATTTAACATGTAGAATATTATAAAACTGAGTAGAAAATATATAGTAAATGAATAATTGAAATATAATATAGGCTAATTTAGGAGAGATAAATTATATTAATATTAAGAAATAAAAAAATTAAATGAAATATATTTTATCATACTGGAATCCAAAAATCATTTAACAAGGTTAAAAGTGAATAATTGTTGATTAAATGTGTGACTTTAGAATCATGTAAAATATAAAACAATTAAATATGATAGTTTATTAAATTTTACCTTGATTAAATTTTATGGGAAAAAAGTCGGAATTAAAAATTATTATGAGGATAGAGTAAAATTTGTGAGAAACAAGGATTGAATTTTGTAAAAGTGATATATATAAATTGAATGTGTTGATGTGGTGGATTATTTTCAACCAATCATAAGGCTTGATAAAATTTGCTTACTCATATCTATATAAATATAGTTAAGATATAAAATCAAAAAATGGATAAGAAAATAACTCCATGGATAGTTTTTAAAATAAGAGGATTATATCAAATAATTAGATTGGTTTTGGATTAATGATGATGAAAAATAGATTTTCACTTTGAAGAAGGAATTATGTGGGCTGATATGGGAACCTTGTTCATGGTATACTGTATTAAACCATATTTAAATAATATATAATTTTAAATATCTAGTTTTGATCATTTTTTTTATTATTAATTATCATGTTCTGATATTTTTATGAATTTTTTATGTTTTTTATATCCTATTGGATTTATAAAGGATTATATCTTGGGGCAGTTTACATATTTTATGAAATTTAAATTTGTGATTTCCATTATAATATAATGAAAATATTTTATTTCTTTTTTTTGTTAATAAATAAGGTGAGTTTACTTTTATCCCATAAGTTAAATATGTTAATATCTTCTTGATGGAATTTAGTATGAAATATAAACAATATTTTTAACCCCTAATAATAGTTTTTATAATTCCTAGGGGAGTTATTTTATAATGGTTTGGGGTTTAACAGATTATAAATGAAATATTTGGAGTTTACTATACTTGAAATAAATATGTTCTCAAATTATGCTTCTCACATTATTGATTAGATGATATTCTTGTGATAATATTTTTTAACTCCTTATTACTATTAATGGTATAATATGTTTTGTGAAAAATTCTACTCATTATTGAATGTATAATTCAACTGTGAAGAATAAATACTTATTCATATAAAGTGATGCATAATATTACAGAGGTATATTAGATGGAAAATCCATAAATGATATATAATTTTATTTAATAAATAATTATATATTCCATTTATATGAAATAAGGATTTTATTTCACTCAATACCAGCAAAATCAGTAATATTTTTGTCACCAAGTATTAGACAAAACATACTTGAATGAATTTAAAATTTAATGATATTATTGAGAATGTAAAGATCCGCATGGTGATTTTATATATAAATAAATGTTCTATTTATCTAAAAATTAATCTCCCTAATAAATCAAGAACCAAGAATTTAGAGATAAGATATGAATCCTATAATTAAAAGGTATAACAAAAGGTTATCATAGTTGAATTCAATGGAAATAATAATCAAATTAATAAATTTTTTAGAAACACATTTAGAAAAACTACATTTTTTGACTCATTGGATGAATAATGGAGTTCAAAACTGTGACCAACCAAATAGGATAATATTCTTATCCATCCTATGAAACCAAAAAACCTCAAATATCATTATCTATCTTTAGAGGCTATCATGAAACTAGATGTAAAATACTAGATATACTGGGAATAAAATTTTCATCTCGAAAATTTTAATAGGTTAATAATATGATAGTTTTGAATATAAAATAAGCTGACTCACACATAAGAAAAATCCAAATCTAACTTTCTTTGTTTACCAAGGATATAACATATATTCTAGGATTAAATGGATAGTATTATAAACATGATTCTATATAAATATAAAAAATATACTTTAGAATAGTCTAAGACACCCTTATCAACAAACTCTCAGTTATAATATAACATGTATGACATATATATGCACATGTGTGAAAAATTAAATAGTAACCTATGGAAAGGGAATTAAATAGGATAAGTCATCCAAAAATGTTCAAAAATCTCCTCAATTTATCATTGGATGAGATTTATAATTTTATCTACCAAAACCTCAATCATTGAACTGATCAATATCACCTTAGGGACCTCATGTACCATTAAATTATCATTAATTATATAATATAAAATATTGTTTACACAAAAACCAAGGGGATCATATAGGGGTGTGTACATCATACAATATTATGGGTGACCACCTGAATCCTAACCATTTTTCAAAAAACCATGTATATATAGTATCACCACGATTCAAGTAGTTATATATGTAAAAACATTCTTATTATATAAATGAAAACCCTAAATGTTAAATATATTATCATTTTTTTAATGTCCGCATGATCTCAAATGATCAGTAGAATTTAAAATATTTATTTTCTTTATAATTCAAATTTTGGGAAATCTATTACATTAAAGACAGCATACCTTAGTTCCCTTCCCATGGGAATGGGAAAATAGTGAGAAATAAATAGGTAACTGTTAAGATAATCCCACAGGTATTGATATATTGTGAAAAGTTATAATACTCATATCCGTCATCCAATATCTATCAATATTTATATCAATTTTTTGGATACATGATTAATTATTTAATGTAAATAACTTCACACTAAAATATACACTACATTAATAGGGGAAAATTTGAATACTAATTCAATAATTATCAAAATACTATATAACAAATTATAGTACCATATACATGAAAAATATATCTAATAAGGTAGAAAAGGATCAATATATAACATGGAGAGTAATTACGGTTTACTCATATAAAAAATTGAATTAGCCAAAAAAATAATCATGATTATTATATATTTTTCAAAAATCATTTATTATGAAAAAATATTCATTTTAATTTAATTCCTTTCATAACTGTACTACTACAATCCCTAACATTGAAAATATATAATAAGGGAGGGGTAAACTACTCAAGACTGTGATGAACATATTCATTGAGTAAAAAGAAATAAGTACACCATAGATCAAAGGATGAGAAAACACTTGAGAAATAATGATAATGTATTTAGTTACTTATAAAATATGAAAAATTACAAATGGAAAAAAAATTAATTACCATAGATTCACAGTATATTAACTGTTGGAATTACTTAATGACGAAAAATCAATAAGATGAGAAACATTTTCCAAAACCAAGAAAAACTAAATAATTTATTAAATACTTTTCCTTGTAGAATCATAAAAATGTGGATAATATAGTGATATAATTCCTTGGAATCACTATATTTTATTTTATTCAACTATAAATTACCAATACAAATCAGTAATAAAGGAAATGTTCACGTGGGAGGAAGAAAAATATATGAGTGTTGTTTTGGTGTATTGGTCCTCAAAAAATTAGTAGGTTTACATTGAGTGGGATGGGGTGGAATAGTGTCTAAAAATATAATTTATAATTTATTATTTATTAAAACTTACACCTTAATAACATTGTATATTTAGTGATGTAACTTCTTAACTAACAAAAACATTGGAATAAAAATAAACAAAGACACATTATGTACAATAGTCAATAATAAAAATGAGTAACTAATCATTATCATGATCTAGAATCAACCAAGGGCATAAAATTCACTTGAATAATCATTATGGATATAATTATCATGGTTTATCATTGAATTTTAATATAATAACATAAATAATTTTATTTCCCCTCAATTCTACTGAATAGTTTAAATTTCCCTCATACTTTTCCGAGGTTGGAATTATCCTTACTCATTAAGTTAATTCTCTACTGAAAATAATATATTCCACCCCCAAATCTTAATAGTTTAGAATTTTTATGACTTACTTCATTCTCAACACATTACATAAGTGTGATGATTACACACATAAAAAAAGTGTATACTCTTCCTCATACTCTTATTATTTTTCTTATAAACTCACAAATGTATGAACTCTTATTCTCCCTCCTTATTCTTATCTATTTCTATAAATAGAAAAAATCATACTATTTTACTCTTAAATCACATAAATAATAAGCTTGATTATTTTCTTTGTCCTTATTCATTGAATGAAAGACCCATGATATAATTCTATATTGGAAAACAGAATGTAATTCCACACATTAAAATTTGAATTGAAGATTAAAATTTAGAATGTAATCTTCCTTAATAATTTCATAACTAATTTTCAACATCTCATGGTTTTTTATTAGTCTTTGTAACTATCTAGTTTATAATGGAGTAACTATGTACCTAAAAATATGAGAATCATGTTCCTCAAAATTACTCAATATCCTCTTATTCCTTTATGGTGTGACAATAATCTATATGACACAACCAATATATTTGTTTCTTCAAGGTCGAGATGAAAAATATTTGTTATTAAATCCATGTAGTGACCACATCCCTTAAATTTCTTATAGCACGATTTCCCTTCATGATATTTTTTCCATAAATGTATATCTTTAATATCACTTTTTTTATTTTTTACATTCACCTTCACATCAAAACATCAAAACATCTCTATTCACCTATAGAAATATCATATTTTGGATAAATCTATAAAAATTATGAATTATTAAATAACATAGAATAATATTATAAATACATTGAATGAAATTTATTTTTCAAGGGAAATTTAAAATTTTCCTCCCAGTTTTCCTAGGATGACTCATAAATATAGAGTAATGTTACTCTTATATATAGATGGAATATTTTTTACTTTTCAAATATTCTAGTGTTTGTACATAGTGGTACACCTACATAAGGAGAAAAGGTACCTTTATTTATGCATTTTTTCAAAATGTTTGATCCATATTATCAAGGTTATCTTTATTGAATAGGTAATGCTACTCTTACACACTTGTAGTTTTGAATAATTTTCCAATTTTCCACTACCTACTCATAGTGACCGTTACATGTTGATAATGGTTATGATTATTTATTTGGATACTTAGCAATATTCTAGACCCATATTTCAAATAAATCAAATATATTCTGGTGGTATTCCAATGGAAACTTATGTATGAATATGAAGACTCTTACATATTAGGTACATTGTAAAAAATATTAGCCAAAAATTTAATTGACATCAAAACCTCTTGATTTCATTCAAATTATACTATAACTATTTCAAAAACCTCCAATGAAACAAAAAAACATTACCATAGATAATAATCCTTATAAAATGTGAGTTTAAACATGATTTATTTATTTTAATCCAAATCCAACATAAGAACCACCTCCAATTCATTTCTTCTCTAGTTCTTCGTCATTAGATCCTCAATAAATTATTCGATCAGGGGATGAAAAATGTAACCATTTTTATTTTTATGGAATCAATTGAACATAAATTGTTTTTAAAAATAATCACACTTAGAAATGAATCTGAATTGTATAATTCAATACCTACTTGAGTGGTATAAATATTTGTAATAATAAAATTAAATAATATTGTAATAGTTCCTATAAAATTTAATTCTATGCACTTAATCACATATCCATTTTTTCAAAGCTCATGAAACCTATTAAATAAACTATTATTCGTATTTTTAATAACTAGTTATTAAACCAATTTATATCATTATTCTATATGAATTATTTTTAGTCAAATTAATATAGTTTATAAAAAAAACTACCATGATGAATTTATATTATAAAAATTTTAGAAACTTTCCATATTTATATTTTTCCCCTATATAAAAGATCACTCCCAATTTGGTTAAATATATATCTTTGTATTCTCCCTATATATAATTTTTATCTCCATTTTTAGTCAAAATAAAGGCTAAACATAAAGGGTTTTGGGTTTTCATTCTCCTAAATAAAAAATAATATCTAAAAATTTTGGGATAGGTGATGAAATTAACATAACTTATAAATATGAAAAAAGGATGTAAAAATGGATGTGCATGGTCGGCGCATGGTTAGGAAAAAACATACACCCCATCATAGAAAAATGTGCTACCCTGGACAGTGGGAATTATTATGGTTGGTGCATAGTTTCTCTAACCATGAAACCTATTAGGAGTAACTGTGAACCCCCATGGAATAGGTGTATGGTTTATTCACATGGTTAGGGAGAACCATGCACCCTTTCCAAGAAAACCATGTGTATAAATTAAAGTCTCACAAAACTAGTTTTTTAATTACCCAAATCTTACTTTTAACCCCTATTAATTATCAATTCGAACCTAGCTGGCCATTCTAGATATTAGAGACTCCTAGATAGTTTCCAAGACTTATTAACCAACGTTATTTGTGATTCCAAGCCTGAAATGAAGATATTCACTCCTCTTGGTACGAAGATTTCATCCTGTTTGGTTTCTTATCTCTTCTTCCTTCTTCCCTTATTCATGAAATTTGTTCCTCATATTTTCATTAGATATAGATCTAGTTGTGTTTATCAGGATATAGTATTTTTAGTCAATACCTATAGTTAATAGATCTTGATTTTTTTAATTTTTATTTTAGGGTTTAGATCCTGATCTCATTCTATGCCATTATGCTGATCAAATTTTGGGGATTTTTGTGGGCGATCGTTCTTCAACAAATTGAGGTAGGTGGTATATAATTAAAATCCTATAGTTTATATTTAATTTAGTTTTTTTGATTTTATGATTTCTTTTAGATATATAGAAATTGTGTTAATGATTTAAATTAATTAATTTCCGGATTTAATTAAGTAAAGACATGTAAATTAGGGATTTTGGGAAATATAAACATAGAGATAATTAATTGTAAAATTAATATGGAGATATTGAGATTGATTATTTGGAGGTAACTAATTGTATAATCAATTATGAGATATAGTAATTTTTTATTTGAGATGATTAATTGATGAATTAATTATGATGCATTCAGAATGAGGATTGAGATACGAAATTGTGGAATTAATTATGGGATTTTTAGTAGTGGTAATTTATTGATTAATTGATAAATTTATTGAGGGGTTGGATACACATTATTAATTAGGAAATTAATTCATGGGTTTATGTGATTATTAAATTAATTAGTTAAATGATTTTTGAATTAATAATATATTTGATGTGGATAATTATTTGTGGAATTAATTATGTGATGAATGGTAACATGGTAATTTAGTTGTTAATTAATGAATAGAAACATGGTCATAATAATTTATATGGTATGAATGGTAACAAGGCAATTTTTTTGTGAATTAATTAGTGTTAACATAGCCATTCTAATGTGAGTGGTATGAATTGTAACATAGATATTTAATTGTGAATTAAAGAATGTGAAATTTTTTATTATAAACTGTAATGTGTGAATGGTAACATGGAAATTCTAGTATTAATTAAAGTGTGGAAAAAATACATTTTTAAACAAGATACCAGTTGGGAATACTTCAGGATACATCATGATCCATAACAGGTATTGAGGTATGATTTTCTATAGCAACCTAAATGTTATGTTGTTACATAAAGATTAACTGATAATGTGATAACAATTTAAATATGAATTGTAATTTTTTTATAAAACAACATATGATGTTATTTTAATGGATTTTGTTTTAGACCAAATAGGTGGCAACCTACTGTGTTATAACCATACCATACTCAGTCATCCTAATTGGAACTAGAATAGTCTTTATTTTTTCTATATATGTTGAGGGAAAAGGACCTGAGATGGATGGATGAGTTGGGGTGGAGCTTCGATGAGGGAACCCGGCTAGTTTTGGGACCTTCTTGAGGAGTCATTAGTTTTTTTTGGGTTTCATGTTAGACACTTGAAACATACGCTGATATATCATATTATTTTCTTCAGTTTTGATAATATATTTCTAGTTTTTTTTATCATGATATTTTCATACTTTTCATGGTTATATGTTAGTCTTCTAGTTTTTGTTAAATTCTGACTATGTATTATAATGATAATTGAGGGTATAGTCTCCCCATCAATTATATATTAGACCCACATTACTAGTCTTCTACCTATGGCATACGAGGAGTCTTCCATCATGTCATGTGATGAACTGGCTCGGGGAAAATTGACTGGGATGTTACAAAGTGTTATCAGATGAGTTTTTTTCATATCTTTTTTCCTTAATATTTGGATAATGGTAGATAGGATACTAGGAAGATTCGGTCCTTGGTTATGACCTCACTCATGGGAGTAGCTAACTCATATAAGGGGTAGAAACCAAGTACACATAGTGGGTATTGTTTTTATTTCTATTTTATGTTATTATTGAATATTATTTCACCATGGGTGATGAACTTGTTATGTTATGTGATTATCAATGTTTACATTTTTTGAAATTTTTCTCATGGATCGGTATGGCATGATATTTAATTTTATATACATCATTATATTCTATGAGGGTTATTATAACATGAAACATTATAGGAACACATGTGGAAATATTTTATGAGTAATTTTTTTAACATGAAATGTTTTTATTTTTTTTATGAAATTGAAATTAAAATGGTACCTAACATGAAATAAAAAAATATTAAAAAATGATGAAATTTGAGAATAAATGGTGTTCTAGTTAAAAAAACATGAATAATGAGAATGTTTTTACATTTTTCTACTAGGACCTAGGCAGGTATTGTTAAGGGTAGTTATAGTGCATCAGTTTTGACTATGTGGTTATGGATTGGGAAAGGAATTGTTGTGTCATGTTGTGTTTCAATCATAAGTAAACAAGTTTATTTTGTGAACTTTGTCCAAAGGTGTGTGATTTGAATATAATAGAGTATTCATCTATGATGAAGCTTATTTAGAGGATAACTAGAGGGCATGGCTTGGGATGATCCTCTAGTAGTAGGACCTAAAGGATCAATTTTTCCATGTGAGGAATATATGGAGAATTTTTTAGAGAACTTTTATCACCTCATGAAATTCATGAGAAGAATTCCATGGATGGATATGCATATTATGTATAAAGTTATGAAAGAGTTCTATTTGCAACACGCCATGAATTTTTTATCTGAGGGTGGAGCTAAGGGATTTGTTTCTTGGGTTGAGTCCAAAGAGACTATACAAGATCAATTGGAGAATACTTTAGAGAGGATGATCGTGTTGGCTGATCACTTTATATGTGGGTTAATGAAGTGCTGGTGGAACGTTCAGTCAAGGACTGGATAGGCTGATGATATGTTATGGAAGGAAATTTTGGAGAGGTTCTTGGAGAAATTCAATTTGGAGATATTGAGGTAGGAGAGAGATATTGGGATCACATGGTTGAATTAGGGTAGCATGTCTGCATTGGAATATACTATACATTTTCCAAATTTTTGATGCCTTTTATAGTGTTGGAAGGGGATGAGACATCTATGTAGTGACATTATCTAGATGGGAATAAATATTATATTATGTACCAGACTAATATTTTTCTATTAAAATATATTTATGAGGTGTTGGATCAGGATCTCATAGCTATGGGGAACCATAAGAAGGTTTCTAGTACAGGATATACATTAACTACAAGATGATTAAGAGTTACAGATTCTGAAATTAGGATGCAACGCTATGAAATCGTCCGATATGGCTATGGGAATCCGAGTACCCAGGAATATGGATCACTGACACAATACATTTATCACATGATCTTTCACTAGTGTGGAAGGTTTTGACACATAAAATGATTGTTCCCCTATCCTCCAGTAGATTGTTGGTATTTTGGCAATATTGGAAATATATATTGGTTTTGTAGGACCCAATGATAGGCTGACAATGTGGGTATATATACGTAGGATCAGAGTGTGGGAAGGGGGAGTTATGCACTATATCTATCTCTCGTCAGGAGTTCTATGAGTCTTGGTGGTAGAGGTAGTGGATGTGGAGATTTGAGGATATAGCAATCGTATCAATAGTGTAGTGAAGAACATGGGAGAGTGGAATTATAGTTTCATTTTGTACAACCTACACTTATGGATAGCAATGCTAAACCATAGATAGTGAGATGTACTATTCTTTTATCATCTACTTCATCAACTATTTTATTTGATACGGGTGCCACTCATTCCTTTATTTATACACAATATATAAATCTAATGATCCTGAAGGTGGAGTTTGTGAGTGGGGTTATGATTATAGAAACACCGTTGGGAGTACGATCTAGAGACATATATTTATGGAAATGGTGTTCAATCAATGTTGGAGAGTTTTTTTTATGTGGGATATCTACATCTCAGACTTGTAGGGATTAGACAGATTGGATAGTCACATACCATGACCAAATTGATTGTTACCATAAGAGAGTAAACATTATATCTCTTAAGGATGAAAACTATATTCATCATGGAGAGTGGGATATCTAGAAAGGATGAGTAGGGAAAATTATTCAGCAACTTGGAGAACTCACAAACTAGGTTGCTAGCTTATAACTGGATGATAGATGTGTATATCAGGATGTCCTTCTACCTATAGTTGGCTGATTTCAAGATGTCTTTCATGAAGACATATTAGGTTAACCACTTTATAGAGATTTGGAATTGTTCATCAAGATCATACTGAGAGAAGATCCATTTTTTATTCCACCATATATAATTTAACCAAAATAAATTCACAGGATCAATAATCATTGAAAGGAATTGAAGGATAATGTATTTATCATTCCGAGTATGCTGCCTTGGGGTTTACCTATGTTGTTTTCATACAAGGATGGTGGGAGTTTAAATTTAAGTTTTGATTACCAAATGTTGAACCAGATGAATGTGAAGAACCAGTATCCTCTTCCTTGTATTGATGAACTATTTGATCCATTGAGAGGATATTGTGTATTATCAAAGATTGACTTGATATAGGGGTATCATCAGTTGAGATTTTGGACATCTGATATACTGAATATTTACATCAAAAAAGTATGGTATTTTTGAGTTCATCGTAATGTTTTTTTTTGAAAAATGCATGAGTTGTGTTTATGGACTTGATGAAAAGAATCTTTCATCTGTACTTGGATCAGTTTTTGTTGCTGTTATGGATGAAATCGAGGTGTACGCAATGAATCATGATGATCATGCCAAACATCATGACATCATCCTTGGTAAACAATTATAGCATTTACTATATTTCATGCTATCTATGATCTAGTTCTGTATCAATTACATACAATTTTTATGTCACATCATCTGAGAGGAAGGTGTGCCAATAGATCTCGAGAAACATTGGGTAATGGTTTCTTGTGAGAAGACCAATAATGTTTTTTACATATGAATATTTTTAGGATTATCTATAAATTACAATTGATTCATCCAATCCCTTTCCCAATTGGAGGTGTTGATTTCATTATTGACAAAAAGGGGATAAATTTTGAATGTTCAGAAGCTTGTGAGGATGATTTATATGAGCTAAAGAAGTGTTCGACATCGAGAAAAATATTGATCCTACTAAATCCATGTGAGGAGTACATGGTTTATTGTGTCTCTTCTACAATTGTACATGTATAAATTTTGATTTAAGAAGATCGAGTTGTGGAATATTTGTAATGGCAGTTACTGCCACATAAGCAGAACTACAATACACACAACCTTGAGTTAACTACAATAGTTTATTACTTAATGTTTTGGAGGAACAATCATTTGGGTGAAAGTATTACTATTTATACTTATTATAATATATTAAACTACTTATTATCACAACAGGACATGAATATCTGTTAGTGGAGGTGTATTGAGTATATGTAGTCATTCAATTTTGAGGGAGCATATATGGTTGGAAAGGGGAACAATAATTCTTATGAATTGAGTAGGAAGACTCAAAATATAGTGGTTTAGGAGTCTCATGCTGAGCGGAAGTTGATGAAATTGCTAGATGAGATACATGTGGTGGTTCAGGAGAATCTAGAAAACATGACTCTAATGTCAGTTTCAGTTGAGTATACACTTTTAAGATGAAACGGGGATATAACTTATGAGGATATAGAATGTTTTACCTTTAGGGAAATACATGAAGGTGGGGAGACACCTTTAATGTAAAAAATAGGTAAGGATTAGATCATCAATGTCAGGACTTATATTTTTATAACTACAAGCATGCAGGAGGATCTAATGCGTGAGTTTCATGGCCTAAAGTGGCCTATAAATCCCAATGTGACAAACATATTCTGTGGCATCTGTCGAATGTTTTGGTGGATGGGGATAAAAAAGGATATTTCAGGGTCCATGACACAATTATACACATTTCATTAGGTGAAGGTAGCGCATCAATGACATGGAGGTTTACTACAGTTATTTCCCATTTTGGAGTGCATGTGGGATAAAATGACCATGAACTTTGTAGTGGGACTCCCTTGGAAACCATGGAATAATTCATCTATTTGGGTTATTTTGGAAAGATCAATAAAGGTTATACATTAAATTAATATTTGAGAGAATTTATTAGTGGATTAGCTGAGAGAGTTGTATGTTTAAGATATAGTCTATCTGCACAGGGTTCTAGGGAGTATTGTTTCGAACCACATTTCCTTCATTAATTAAAATTTTGTTAGATGTTATAGAAGTTTCTTGGTATTCATGTTTTTTAGTATAACATTCCACCCACACAATGATGGGTAGTCAAAGCATACTATTCAGGTTCTTGAGGATATGTTTTGAGGATCTGTTTTAGACTTTAGTGGAGCTTCTCATAAGCACATGGACTTAGTGGAGTTTTCATATAACCACAGTTTTTATTAAATGGTATAGATGTAACCCTATGGGGAACTTTATGGAAGTCCTTGAAGATCACCTCTATCTAGGATAGTGGCAGGTGAGTCAGAGTTGTTGGGATGGAGCCTCATTTAGGAGACATCATAGAAGGTACAACTAAGTCAGAAATGTATAGATATTTCTTAGAGTAGAAATAATTTGTATACTGATAGATATTTATGACCCCAATTGTTTACATATGATTATAATTTATTACTTCAGGGGTCTTTTGGTTTGGTCACTACAGGATATGGAGACAAGGAATGTTGGATAATGGGTTCATTGGACTGTTTGAGTTTGTGAAGAGAATCAGGATGGTGTCATGCCGATTAGATCAGTCAAAGAAATATAGTGTTATGGATGATGTTTTCCATAAATCCAAATATTAAAAGTATCACATCAACACATATCATGTGATCGAAATGGATGATGTTGAGATTGATATAGATTAATCCCTTGAGGAGTCTTCTATACCCATTTTGGATCGTAGTGAGAATGTTTTGGTGGAAAAAACTGTTGATATTTCAAAGATTGTGGAAACATGGGAGTTTGCTGAAGGAAACATAGGAAAGGAAAGTATATATGAGGTATTAATGCCCGAATCTTTTTGACTCAGAATCTTATATATTATTTGGACTAAAAATCAGGATGAGATATTATAAGGTTGGTAGATTCTTAGATCCTAACCTTTTATGGAATTGTCTCGAGCTCATTTATCTGTAACCGTTTTTTATTGTTGAGTTATATTTATTTGGGTGTCCCCTTAGGGTGTTTTTGGTTAAATATTTGAGAAAAATTAATGAAAAATGGATGTGCACATTTGGTACTTGGTTACGGAAAACTGTCCGCCCCATCCCAAAAAACCATAAAACCAACTACATTAATGATTTTCAGGGTTGGAACCAGTTTTTTTCAAAATATTAACCCTCTTATTATTAACCATTTACCCCAATGAATGTTACACATTGTTTATAAGCACAGTTATGGACAACCGTGTACCCTTTCTCATAAAACCATTACTAGGAATTATTGTCTACAAAAAATTAGTTTTTAATTACCTAAACCACATGTTTAACTTCTATTCAACCCCCATTTTATCCTAGGATGTCTTTAATGGTTTTAGATCCTCTTGGATGGATTTAAAGGCTTATAAAATTTTACTGATTTCTATTCAATGCATGAATCATAGATATACACCCCTCCCGGTAAGAGGAACTCATCCAGCTTGGTTTCCCATTCCTTCTTCCTTCTTCTCCTATTCAATAAAATGGATGTTCCTCCTGTTTTTATTACATATATAAGTGGTTCTGTTGATATATATATATATATATATATCATTTTATATCAAGATATTTATTCAATGGATATTTTTTTGTTTAATCTTAATTTAGGGTTTTATATCTGGATCTCATTATACATAATTGTGATGCTCATTTTTTTTAGTAATTTCCATTGGGTGATCATTCTTCAATGAATTAAGTTAAGAAGTCTACTAATAAAATCCCATAGTCCTAATTTAAATTTCATGGATGAATTTGTAACATTTATTTTATAAATGGAGAAATTGTGTTCTAGATTTAAAATAAATATTTTAGTGAATTAATTAATTAAGGAGATGTGAATCGAGGGAATTGGAAGTTATGGATTAGGAGATAATTAATTGTAGAATTAATTATGATATATATGGATTGTTGATTTGGAGGAAAAATTTTATATAATTTATTATTATATGTTGATATTTTTGATTTTACATTATCATTTGATGAATTAATTATGAGTAATTGAGATTGAGAGTTGAGATATTTAATTATGGAATTAATTATGTTATTTTAAGTTGAAATTATTGATTAATTACTTTATGAGTTAAATAAAATGTTTTACATACTTTATTATTTTGGGAATTAATTAGTTGGTTTATGGGATTATTAAATTATTGATTTAACTAATGTAAAACTTATATTTCTATAATTGTTGAATTATTAATGCAATTGAATTGGATAGTTAATTATTTAATTAATTATATGATGAATCGTAACATGGTTATTTAGTTGTGAATTAAATAATGATAACATGTTCATTATGACGAATATGGTATGAATTATAACATTTTCATTTAGTTGTAAATTAATTAAGGGTAACATGTTTATTCTATTTTGTAAGGTAAGAGTGGTATCATGCTCATTTAGTTTTGAACTGAAGAATGGGAACATGGTCATTATATTGTGTAATGTGTGAATGATAACATGGAAATTCTTTTACAAACTAAAAAATGGTAATAAAGTCAATTTGAAATAATATATCACTAATGAATACTTTGGGGTCAACATGATCCGAAGTAGGAATTTATGTATGAGTTTCTTTGAGAACATAGTGTGTGCGTGGATAAAAAAATATTAAATGATAATTTTTAAAATTTTACTTATTCATTGTAATTATTTTATTTATAAAACTATATAATCTATTATTTGACTAGATTTTATTTTATATACCTTTGGTGGAGGCCTACTATGTTGTACAAACAACATACTCTGGAATCCTGATCGGTACCTAAATAAACATTTTGTTTTTTGGACATGTTAAGGGAAGATGCCCTGAGATAGATGGCTGAGTTTGGATGGATCTTCGATAATGGAACCGAACTTGGTTTGATACCCTCTTGGAGAGTCTACATAGTTTTTATTCTGGGTTTCATTTTAGGTAGATGACATGTATATTTACTTTGAATATTTTATGCATCAATTTTAAAAAAAAATCTAGTTTTTTTATCATGAGATATTGGTATTGATGATGTTTATATCTTTTTACACAATTTTTTATTATTTTCTATGATGTATTACTCTGATAATATAGGGTATAATCTCCCCATGATCGATATACTAGAGACTCACATCTAATTGGAAGCCTCTGCTATATAATAAGGCACACCTTAGGTCATTTTATTGATAGGCTTAGGGAAAAAATGTGTGGCACCTGGGTGGGGACTTTACACTATGACATGGCAAAGATCCTTTCTTCTTTATAATCTTTACATAAACATAGTAATTTGTGAATTAAAGTCACTATCCTAACATAAAAAAACTTCTATAGTTTAATTTTCATGATATCATCAACTTTAGGTCTCTAATAGTGCATCATTTTTTTAAAAGAATTATTTATCATCATTTTTTGAGCCTAAAATATTCATTTTATTCAATATATATTCCTTGTTTTACTTTTGAATCATTTTTCCATTGAAATATTTATTTATATTGTTTTTAATATGAATTACATAAGAATTTTATTGTTGAAATTATTGAAGTAGTAGATTCATGATCATCTATTTTTTTATATGATCTTATTGGTCACATTTACAAAGAACATTATTCAACCCTAAAAATCAATTCATCACCATGACAATTTATTGTTTAATAGAATAATTTTTGATATTTTCTATTTATATGGATTGTCTCTCCATAAAATTTTAATTTGATGTCCCTTAATAAGATAAAAAGTTCTTCCTATAAGGCTGAAACCTCTCATATTATTTCTTTATCCACCAAAAACCAAATAATAGTTTTAAATCATCAATATTATTACCGCACCATATTTTTTTCAAGAATCAATACTCCTGTCAAATTGAACATTTGGATAGAATTATTGACTTATGTTTGATGAATACAAAAAATTAAATAATATTAAAATATTATTATTCATTCTAGTTATTTATCCAATTTATATTCCATTACACATATTGGAAATTTGTTTCTCAAAGATAGACCATCGAAAATAATATAGATTATAATTTTTTTAATCTTGTGTTCTTTGATAAAATATTTTAACATTATGTTTAGCTTCAATATTTTTTCCAATCAAACCATAATGATTATATATAACTAATTGATATTAATATTTATTATAATAATATTAATTTCCAATTTTTGATATAAATATATTCTATTTCTCCAAAAAATATCATGCCACATACAAGGAATTAGCTAAACTATATTTGAAATTTGGAAATAATGATTTTCCTCTAGAATGCCCACTTTGAGATATTCAATTTATATCATAAGAGAATGAATCTTATTTGTAGAAAAATAAAACATCTTGTTCTCCTTGATTATTATTTATTCTACTTCCTCAAATAATATCAGTAACTCGACTTCCTTTTTTGTAATTTAGCCTTACGTAGTATAACCAAATTAAATGCCTTCTTTATTCTCCAGTTTACTTCCCCAACATAAAATCCATGGAGATTATCTTCTTCATTTAGTTATTTAACATGAAATTAAATTTAAATTGATGTAAATATTTTTAAATACATTATGAATAGTATTCATATTTCATTGATTCATGTTCAGTTCATGACTCATTGACATCCATTAATGAAATTTTTCTCATCTACCATATAATACTTATGAATAAAAACACTCACATTAATCACATGATATTATATACATAATTGATAAATATACAACCTTTTTTGTACAATAATACGTATTTCTAGAATACACGATGGAAAATTACTTCTTTTAAAGTTGTTATAATCTTATCTTTCTGTATCATGAAATATCTCCTCTTAATCTATATGTTCACATTATTCCATATTTGGATGTTTTTTGGTAAACAATCTATTACCCACATATTCCAGACACTTCAATAGTGAATTTGCATGAAATTTAACTTTTAATATTTATATTACCATTGATATGGGTGATATGGAATTATAAAAATTCATATCAACATTTTCATTTGAATAATAACATCAAACCTTATCTTCATCTTCTTCATCTATTTTGTTAAAAATACTTTAATTTTTAATTTATTTTAATGAGACTTGATTCTTAGGTGAACACATATTATTTATAGTGAATTATGTTCTCATATTTTATGAAACCAACACCTTTTGGATGTCATCCAATGAAAGTGTGTTAACACCAACATCCAATATGGTAAAAATGCATAAAATCTCTCTAGAAAATAAAAATAATTTTATAGAGAATTTAATCATTTACACTATAACTGAATATTGTAATTACTTTCACCATATTATTTCCCCTTGTTAATAATTTATCAATTTATCCTCCTTCAATTATTCAACAATATTCATAATTCAATTCCAATTTTGTCAAATTATCCATTTTAAAATAGTTATTACTTTTGTAAATACATTTTAGAATATCTAGTAAAATTTATTTTCATGATTTCCATATATATTAAAGACTAATTTTATGAAGGTTATAATATTATTTAATATCTTACATAACCATTAATGTTAAAATTATTTCTAACACCCATGTAAAAAATGAACAATTTGAAACATGTGTAAAACTATTGGAAATAATTTCTAAAACCACGATCCCCAATGGAAGTAAATTTGGTATCATTATTTCGCGTAACACTTTAAAATTATTCCAATGTAATATGGATTTTTTTAAATATTTATCTAATACTATAAATAATATTTGTAAAAGCTCATTTCCTAACACCATCTCTATGAAACAACGTCAATAAAGAAACCCATAAAATTCCTAGCATATAAAAGGAGAGAAAAACTAAAATACCAAAAGAGTAAAAAAAAATCCTTCTCAAACGAAAATAATATAAAAATATGGTTCATTGAATGAAAAATGACTTTCATATCACTTGATATTTTCCCAATATCATTTTAGGTTCACTAATATGGTTGGTGGTGGGGGTGAATCTTTTGATGATAGATAATTTAATCTCTTTTCTGATTTATTGTAAAATTTACCTCTTTCACTTGTCAGAGTTATAAATATCACTAATTAACTCACAACCCCTATGGAATGAAAATAAATAAATGGACCTCATATAATGGGTTCACTACTCAAACCTTTAGTTAATCAATGGATTTATCCAGAATCTCCTAAGATTAAATGATCCACTAGAATCCCCATTAATGATACAACGAGCATAGTATATCCTTGAATCAAATTTGAAGAATATAAATAGTATTTATTAGAAAAAAGAATCAAGACATGTTGGAATAATATATTATACTTTTCAGATGTAGGTATTATAAATATCATCTAAAACAATTTGTGCACTATTTGTATTCATTCTATTCTAAATACACTATTATATGTAATCTCATTATTTGTATCAATTCATTTATCCTTATGTACAGACTAAACAACCAGCCCTTATACACTTATCTATCTTGAATAATATATTTTCTATTCCTTTTGATATTCTACACTACACTCAAGACCCCCATAAATATTTTATCTTATGCAACACAAACCTATTCTATACATTCAAATTTTGAATTAAAATTCAAATTCAAATTCGAATTTGAACATCGAACATCATTCACATACTCATGAATTATTCTTATATTATCAGGATTCCTTAATATTTGTAAGTATAAATGGTCATAAAAATGTGATTGTGTACCTTTAAACATAAAAATCAACTTCCTCAAATAGATTTTATGACCTCTCATTCCTATAAAGCATAGTCATACAATTAATGGAGTAAAAAAATTCCTCTTCATGGTCTGCATGAAAACAATTTGATATAATCTTCTTGGTGTTAGAATATACACAATATTACAGATATCACTAGTTTGATTCATAATATTTAAATAATAAATGAATATATTCAACATCAACATTTTTATATTCTGGATCAAGTTTAACATACAGAAATTTGAGTTATAAACATCACTTTCAACTTAAAAAAAACTAATATTTTTTTAATGTTTAGAAAAATTATATATCACTCGATATCATATAATTAAACTTATGTATCCCAAAAATTAACTTTGAATATTAGTTTAATTTATAAATTTCCACCCATTCTACTCATATTGTCTTTAAAATATTGCGTAACGTTACTCTTACATATATAGGGATTATTTTTTCCTTTTACAACATTCCATTCTACTTGCAATAAGTTACTCTTACATACTATGGAAAAATATTCTTATTTATAAGAATATTTTTACTTCTAGATCCAGTAACATAGATTTATCTTTGAAATATTGGTAAATATTACATGTATTTATACATGGAGGATTTAGTAGTTTTTGTAATTTTCTATCATCTACTTCGGGTGACCATTATATATTATGTAAGGTTAAACTTATGTATTTTTGGACTTCACCAAATGTTAAAATAATATTCAAAATGACCCATACATATTATAGTGGGCTTCAAATTGAATATCATATATCAGTGTATACACATACAAACTAATGAATTTTTCAAATATCATACCCAAAGCACCCCAAAATTGAATACCACAAAATTTATTCAAAACTATTATAATTATATTTAAAAAACCTAAAAACATTTAAATAGAATTAACAAAACATATTGGGGTTTATAATTTGTGAGTTAGATCCTAATTTATGTACACAAATATTCAATAAAGAACTATATCCACTATATTTGTTCTCGAATTCATTATCTACATCTTCTCAACAACATTTTCATTCAAGGGGATCAGCAAATGGGACGAGTCTAGTTCCAAATGAGGATGATATTTCAACATAATTTATTTATATTTTAGTAATTTTTAATAAAATTCCCATTATATTCACTAATTAACATAACCCATCATTATTCTACCATGTACCCTTTATAAGGGAACAATGTCCTAGTTGTCTATTCTAGTAGTCACATTAGTTCACACTAAATATGTCATGATACCTAGTACCTTTCTACCAAGTATCAAAAGTTTCTATTACATCTAGAATTTTTATTCTTGTGTCCCGCTTATCTATATTTTCTTTTACTCCCCCTTAAAAATTAAAAAAAATTAATTTAAAAACTAAAGAAAAAATTTATTTAATGTGATAACATAAAATATATTAGATATTTAAAACACTTTACTAGTGTGATTTATTTTTACTGACATCTTCAATGACAATCCTAAGAAAACATATACTTATAATGTGATTTCCACTAATCCACTCATTCAAAGGGTTACTATTTTAGTATTTCATGTTATTATCATATTCACAAAAGATGAATGACCATAACTATCAATTCCATCATTTTTTAATTGATGACTCAAGTCAGTTTATTCTTATTGGAATCATTAGATTCTAACTAAATATCATCAAAATATATCATATGACATTCATAAGGTATATATCCACTTATCCAAAAACATGAAACCATTATACATGACATGAAATATGTAGGTAAACAAATTATATAAAATGTTTCCTTAATATTATTTATGATCATATATTGATTGATGAAGATTGGAGTAATTTTTTAATATCTTTCATCAATTTTGACACAAAATTGTCGAAACTTTATAAAAAATGTTCACCAAAAATAAAACCCATGGGTAATATACTTTAATCATCATATAACTTTTTGTGTCTCAAATAAATTCTTATTTAATTTTATATAGAATTTTCCTAATGTTTCATCTTTTGAGCTATGATTGGCCCAATCAAGGCTAATTTACAAATATTAGTCCAAAACAAAATAGAATGGAATTATCTACTATAGAGTCTATTAAAAATAGTTTTCTATATAAAAAATTGATAGACATTTTTACAGGAAAACACTATAAGTGATAATTATTATACCTTAGATATTATTATAGAATAAAATCACATAATTAATATTTCTGTTTTAGAATATTTTTATTGAATTGGTTATCTATATCTAGTTGATAAGTTGTACTCAGTTTTACTTGAATACCAACAAACCGCTACATTGATTAAAAAATCAAGGCATGAACGTAGGGTCTTAATAAAGATAAAATATTCACTAGTAAACTATAGAGGCTTATAATCTATTTGAAATATGAAATTCATGGATCATCCATAGTATATTATTGAATAATAGGTAAATAATTAGCTATCTAGGTTAGGAAATTCATAATTACCCAATTTATAGTGACCCAAGCTTAACACACATGGATATTATATCATTTTAGATGAATATTCATAACATTATAAAGGTAAATTCCTGAGGAAAATAAAATTTTAGTGTATTTTGAAACATGAAAAAATAGTATTCTAACATGGTGGAAGATCATCAATATATCTCATAATCATATTTGACTTCAGTACATCTACTTAAAACCTTTATTCATATCCATGGGAAGAGAAACATAAGATTGGGTGACCTCATATTCTCAGTAACGGTAAATAAAAAAGATATCTATGTATACCATATGCGTAAGGGCGCACCAACATGAGAATAATATTTGAAGATCGTACCCTATATATCAAAGATCATAGCCATGAGTCATGTACTAATGATTATAACATCATAAAAAATGAATCGTAAGGTAATAAAACAGCATGATCTTTTAGAGAATAACATAGGAATAAGACATGAAAATGTGGCATACAGATAACCATATAAAATATTATGTCATGTCTACTAACCATGAAATTTATACTATGTTAGTCATGGGATAATAACGCATATATCTTTTTTGGGATTGGGATGTCATCCAATGTAACCTCCTGTTTTGGGATTCATATTCCTTTATTTGTACCCTCATTTTCTAGGATTTTGGTTCCCTCATGTGTGACATCTTTTTTTTGGTATTGGTATGCCCTCTTGTGAATCCTCTTGATGAGGGATTGGGATTCCCTTAAATGTACCCTCTTGTTAATGGATTTTTTTTTTCATATCATATAACCTCCTATTATGGGCTTGAGATTCCCTCCTATAAAATATTTTATATAATTGAAGAAGTACCACTACCTAATACATTTTAGAGACATATAGGTGATGTTTTTAAGATTGGATTCATGTATCATTGAGAGGGGGAGGGGATGAATCAGTTCGATATTTATTCACTTATGTTTCCTTACATTTTTAACAACCTTATCCCCCTATTACTAATTTATCTTCCTAGTAAATATAAATCCAACACACATCCATAAGAACACAATAATTTACAAGGTCCAATACTAAATAAGAGTATCTACATCCTTGTCATGGTTTGGAAATAATAAAATAGAAGAAAATCTACTAGAAAAAAATCCTTTAATGTGGAATTCAATGAATATGATGTTCCTTTACAATCATATCGAACTATGAAAACAATTAAATAGTATGTGTGCTTATTCTAGCATAAAATAATGTAATACAATGATACAATGATTCTTGATCCACTTCTAAAAAATTTATCTTTCAAAGTAATTCTTCTCTTTACCACCAAAAAGCTGGTAAGAACCACCTGGAATTCATACAGATTCATAGTCTGCTAAATCAGTCTTCTTTTGATTCCCAATGAAATCTTTGTTCACTTAAAATGGGGAAAAAATTGATTTTCATGAAGCTCTCTCATGAATATCCCTTCATAAAGCTCACAAAATTCATGAAGAAAACTTTTTTCATGAAAACAACTACCTTCTTTGAGATGATTAAGTCAATATGAAATATAACATCACCATAAATAAGCCATTACATAATGGAATTGGCATCAGTCATGACATTGGATGTCTTTTTGTTATTCTCAATCTCCCATAGAAATCCCACATCATAGAGATCTTATACATTTGGTAAATCAATCTGATTTCAGATTTTGTGGATTTTTAATGCTTGAAACAAAGTAGGGGTCACCTTATACATATAGGAATTCTCATTATCAATGATATACTGGTTCTAGTGTATTTTTTATATCACTCAATAAATATCTTCATTGATTTTATCCATTCAGAATGTCCCTTTGATATTTTTAGTTGTTGTGGAGCTACCTATCAAACTATTCTATGCTCCCAATGCTCTATTTATCATAATCTTGATGATAAAACTCATAATATTAATTCCTTCAAGAAACACCCTTTACAAAGCCCATATTCTCAAAACTCATGACTTTTCCACATTTTCATGTCATCTTCCTCGAAATACATATTCACATTTCTCACCATCCTCTAAATTTTTGACCCTGAATGTCTGGAAAACACTCGGAAACTGCACCACCATAATATTTTCTTCAGAAAAACTAACCATGCTATTTCGCAGTCTGCCAGTAACTCCTTTCCATCCAATTAAATCAGAAAATAATTGGTAGGACCAATTCTCCTCTTTTAGTCAAAAGGCTTGTATCACACATTATATAGAAAACTTATGATATTTGGGAAATACAAAATAGAGAGTCACCATAATATTTAAAAAATATTGTATTGAAACCTCACAATCTTCTACCCATATAATTCCTTCTAAATTTAATTGAATTTCTCAGGAATTTAGAAATAGATTTTTTGATTATAAAGATCAGTATGATCATCCACTTATACAAAGTGAGGTGATTTATATTCTTCTCAAAATTTTTTGACAACAAAATAAAATACATGAAAATTATACTCTTCCATATTCGATAGGTTTTTACAACATGCCCACCGATACCATAATAAAATAATACATTTTTATTCCACAAGATCATTATCAATCATCATATCTGAACACATGAAATTAAATCAGTATCATAAACATTTAATCAGATCATAACCTATGGAAAATATATAGGAATTAAAAACATTTCAGAATAGAATAAATTGTGAAAGTAAGTGGGGTTTAAAGTCATTTTATCATGATATAACCATTAGAATGGAAATATGTTTCATAAAAAATCATCTTAAACATCAACAATTAAAATAAATATTATTAATGGTTTCCTGGGATCATATCCCCATTAAATCATAAAAAATATCAGTGGTTTTTATATTTTATGGAAAGTAATTTTGAAATTAATTTTGAAAACATTTCTGGAGGTAAAAATATTTTCTTTATTAAAATACTCTTTCATGAACATATAACATTTTAGAAACATTTTTCTTTGAAAACAACATTGAAAATTTGTAAATGATACCATGAATTTTTTTTTAAAATTTTATTAAAACATAAAAAATTAAAAAAAATTACCTAAAAATGAGTTTAAAATTTCATTTATAAACATTTTGAAAACATTTTTGTAGAACATTGTTTTGAAAGAATATTGATTTACAACCAAAAAGAGAGGTGATGTCAGATTCCCTTAAGGACATTATCTTAATCATATTTTGCTTAAAAAAGTGGAAAAATGGCACCATTATTTGAGGATATAATTTATAACTTGAGTATAAGAAAATTATTTAGAATTATGTTTATGTGTATCATAATATTTCATCAATATAAGATTAATCATTAATAGTACTAATAAAATATGATATTGTTGCAATAAACTCATATCACATTGGTAACTTTGAATAATAAACCACGTGAGATAATAATAGTAGATAAACAGTGAAAAATAATTTAAATAAACATATTCATGATATTATATGAAAAATGGGTAGTGTATACTCTATATAAATGAATAAATATAGATAACACAACAAATTTCTTGAATAACGTAAATTGATAGAAAATTTCCTTATTGATTTGGTTATATTTGAACCATAAACCCCATGAATGAGATATAATCAAATGGATATAGAACTAAAAATAATTCCAAATATAATAATCATAAAATTATTCCTCGGGATGTATACTCATAAAATACAAGAAATTAGTTGGGAACATCAATTGTGTCTCACAAAAAGAAAATGTGATATTAAAATCCCTTAGTACTTGAGTAACTTTTGCATAATGATATACAAGAAATAATAACATCAATTGAACCATTTAATACAATGAAATAAATTAAATTCCTGATATAACATTTAATATGGTTGTATATACACCACATAATATAAAATAGTGGTGAATATGGTATAATTCTTTCAGAAAAAAGTGAGACTACAAATCCCTTTACCTTTTATCTTGACTCTCATGGTACTTGTTCAAAAATCTCTAATAATAAATATAATATTTTAAATATTTCACATAAATATATTCATTTAAATAATACCATATCTTATTTAAGTATGACTTTATATTATCCATTTAATAACCATTATCGGTTATGTTATGTTTCAGGTAATACCAACTTTGTTTTTGTAAATGTTTTGACATGTTATTCATAGTCCTCTTACTTAGATCATTATTTCATTATTTACCGAATTTATAACATAATACATACACACATACATATAGATATATAAATATATATCATAGGTATTCACTATAAATGTATTTATTATATTCTGTATAATATATAAAATGGAAATAAAATACACTATTCATGGAGATGGTAGGTTGTACGTACGCATGAATGTTGTTTCCATTTTATTGTTCTATTTTTAAAGATAAATATATATATATATATATATATATATATATAATAATTATGTCATATATATAACATATTTTTATTAAATCCATCCATAAAAAAATTCCCTTTAAAGCACGAACGATTCACATTGGTTTAATGAGTCGGTAGTCCACACGCCCACCAGAGAAGTTTTCATATTCCTACAAAATGAAAATAATGAAGGATGTGCTATATAATAATTAAATATGTATGGAGGAATCCTAAATATAATATATATAAAATAAAAACATTATTTACAAAATTATTTCAACCATTAGAGTTGGTAATGGAAGAATGAACGACATCGGTTCACGAGGTGGTAGTTCTCTGTATACAATAATGATGATATTGTATCCAATTTGACAGAAGTGTGTGAATTTATAGGTAGTAATTATAACATAAAAACATATCATTATATTTATTATAATTATATTATTATATAATTACAATATAATAATTATTTAAGGGGAGGAAAAATAAATAAAACAAAAGTTCCCATTGAAGATCGTTACCTGGGATAATTCATTTTGGTTTGCACAAAAAATTAAACCATGGTTTGATTTCTCCCCAAAGTGATAATATTATAAATAGAGGAGGGATTTTGGAAGATTATTTTTAATGGTTTTGAGAAAAATTTCATGATATTTGTGAGTAATTGGGGGAGGGGTGAGTGCCCTTTTATAACGGAGGAGGAGTATCATTCTTGTAAATTAAAAAATGTGATCACAATTGTGATGTCTTCTTTTAATGATGTGAATAAAAAAAATTCTATAAAATATGATATATTGTCTAAATATGTACATATAAATTGTTTGAGAAAAGTTTTTTGGTCCTTTCACCCCTTAATATTAAAATTTAACCACAAAGTAATCTTGTTTTTACCTTAATCACTGAATTTAATTTTAATTGATTTCACTATTATTTTTGCTAAAATAATAATGTCAACTTAATATATATGATAAATTATTCTTATTTCAGAAATATAATTCCTTTTTTCAAAATCTGATTACATAAGTGGATGAAATTATTTAAATTTAATCCTATAGGCGTAATGAGATAATGAGATTCTAAAGTGAAAATGTTAAAATTTTTGAACAGTTTGTATATCCAATTTTAAATAAATTTTTTTAAATTAAATAAATTAGATTAGTTTATGTATAAATTAAATAATTATACTATATAAAATTAAACCAAAATTTAACTATATAAATATCGTTAATGAAAAAGTAGTTTTCAATTAAAATTCAATATTTTTAATTATTCTTGAAACAATAAAACCATTCAGAAAAAAGCCATAAATTCTCATTAATATATTATTAATGTTTTTATTTAATAAAATTATGTTTATTTTTTTATATATAATTTATAAATTTTTTAAAAATAATATATAAAATAGGTGCACCATTATGAGGCTTTTAAATTACTTTACAGAAAAAATACATCTATTTATGCATATAATTTGATATATTCTTATCTCTTGTCTAGAAAACACATAAAATAAATTTTAAATATATTATTTGATATAAAATATAGAGATATATTCAATTAAAATCACTCATAAAAAGTTTTTTGTTTTATTTAATGAGTTAAACTATTTCTATGCATAGAAAAAGAGTTTTTTAGATGTATTTTTTCTCTATTTTCAAAGAGTTATAACTTTCATTTATAACTAATTGGTTACAATGTATTTATTTTTATAAACATTTTTATGCCATAATTTTATAATTTGGTAAATCTTACTCATATATTCTATTCAAATGTTGTTTTTATAATTTATAATAATATTATTAATAGTATATTATAGTTCAGTAATACAGAGTATCGCGTAAAACACAGGCTGTCAGAGGAACTTGTTATTGTGTATAACAGAAGGAATTTTTTTTATTTCGTGTAATGAAATACATGATTGGTGTTGTGTGTAATTAAATTTAATCTTGGTCTTGTATTTAGTAATGGAATAACTTGGTGTGTCTTGCAATCCTATCCATCAATTAAATTAAATTTATTCGGAAAACAATTATTCATAAAAACTCATGGTATTACAAAAATATTATCTTACCGTTTAGATAATATAGAAATATCCTATAAAAATATATCATGATTTTATCCCATTCACACAAAACTAGTTAAAGGGGATGTAATGTAAAGACCTTTAACTTCCATGTAATTTTTTTTGATTAAATGGAAATTTTATGAGTCAGTGAAAATTGACTGCACATGATTCCAAGGCCCAGAGTGACTAGAACGAATTTCTAAACATTATTTCAGGTACATTTAGTAAATGTGCATTCGGGATTTTTTATCTTTTGTACTGGTGCTTGGAATTGAAATCTAAGGGCACCGTTGAACTCACAACACCAGTATTCACTTCCGAAGTCTTTCACCTCGATGATAGTTGGTCAAGGGTAAAAGTTAATTTTTTGGGGTTTTCGTGAAAAAAATAAAAATAAAATAAAATAGTGTGAAATTTTTATTTTATTTTATTTGAAACTCCCATGTGGATGTTTCACATGTGTGGACCACCTGAACTAAACCTCCCTTGAGAGGTTTTGGTTGTGGGGACAACCCGAGACTAAAACCGCATGAACTCCCCTTTATCGGAGAAACCCTCAAGAATCCTATTAAATGTAGGGGATCCTCTTCAACTCATCCAACATTAATTATGCCTCATCAGTTGATTAAAGTTGATAACATGTTTTGTGCCAAGAATTTAAAATTGGACAAACACTTTTTATTTTGGATGGCTATTATTTTGAGAGAATTCTTTGGCAAATGTAGAGGCTTGTGAAGAACGTGGAGAAACATTCTTCAATGAAGAAATCTTCTCCTCCAATGAATATTTCTCTAACAATGAATGCTGACTTATTCTTTAGGAAATTCATTGATGAAGAACAACATCAACTAAAATGAACCGGGGATTGAGGAAATGTTGATGCCATCGACGTTCGTCTATTCCCAACGACATCATCTCCTTCCCCGGAGGCAATCTTCAACGAATCAAACGAATGAGGTAGGGGTTTATTTCTATATGATTATCACTTCCCATGTTCTCTGCATCTAATTATTTTGTGGTATTGGGTATAAATATTGATGAGGGTTGTGGGGATTGATGTTTTTAAATATATTCCATACACGTTCAGGATTCTATTTTTTGAACCGCTCGCTACCACTCTAATACGGAGAGTGCATGCCAAACACACATGACCCATCCTCTCCACAATTCTCGGGATGATTTTTGGTGTTCTACGGGATGGAGAAGGTAAGCGACTGACCATGAAGGGGCACGAGAGTGGTGGCTAACACCATCACCATCCATGGGGAAGGCGACAAACCAAGGGGCTCGCTCAAGCCGGCCGCCGGCGAAGGCACGACAACCGCTGCTGACCGCGGCCCTCCATGACGCCTTGGCCCCTTCTGTCAGTGGTCCTATATGCCACCCCGCCCCCCCACCACTCGCGGTACCCAGTTCTACCTTGTGGTCTAGCCTACCCGCGCCGCCCCACGACCTCCACAGCCTGCGGCCATCTGAGTCGCCCCGCGCCCCTCTGCGTCACCCCGCGGCCCTCCGCGTCACCCCACAGCATCGCTGGCCCGAAGCTCTCTACACTACCCCATGACCTCACCAAGATACCCCTACCGAGTCTCCCTTGTGGAACCACAAATGGCCGAGCCACCTCAGCCGAGCTGCCCCACGTCCTTGAATCCTCGTGGCACCCCCTGTGGCCGAGCCGCCTTCGCAGCACCCCCCCAAAACTGAGCCATCCCACAGCCTCATGCCCCTACGACACCCTCCCACAGCCACACAACCACCCACGACCCTCTGTGGCCCCTTGCATCTTTCCAGATTTCCCAACGGGACAGTTCTCAATGCACGGGCCGGGACATGTCGGTCTGACCGGACCCAGACCCCTTACGATCCATTTATGTATTTTGGGCCATAACTTCGGCACCGATCATCTGTTTGATGAACCATAAGTGGAGCTGGAAACCGTGGAGTGAGACCATGCCATTGCGTATACACCACTAGAGATTTGGATTAGGATGGGGTATGGTCAGGTTACATCGAGCATGAATCCAACTGGGCCCCTGAGACTAAAAGGATTATAACTCATCGATCGGGCATTCGATTGATGCACCGTCTATTGCATTGAAACTACAATGAAGTGGCGGTTCTTTGAGATAATTCATTGTAGTACATCATAGCAATTGGAGTATAGTATAGTGGCATGGGGAGCAGACCCTCCTGGAGACGAGCAAGTCTCATGCAGAAACCTAGTAGCTGGTTTTGATGAGAAGAATAAAGAGCAATCCTATGTGGGTTAGCACCAAGTGATACTGTGTGGGTAGAACCTAGCGATCCTATGTGGGTCAACACCGAGCAATCTTGTGTGGGTCAAAAGCTAGCGATCCTGTGTGGGTCAGCACTGAGTGATCCAGTGTTGTTCAGCACCTAGAGATCTTGTGTGGGTCTACCTCTTGATAGAGTAAGATGATTTAGAAGTTGCATATAATCATATGTACTACTATACATAAGTTATACCTGGTGTGAGCTGAGTCTGTACCTGTGTTGTACTTTTCATTGTGGTAATACCTCGGTGGTAATCTTCGGTGTGGAATACTTGTGTGGTACATTCCACTGTGGTATTTTCTTCCTTTGTAAAATAGTTGAGCCTGGGGCTTTGGAGTTGGACTATGTATTTTCCTCATGATTGAGATGGATTTACTTGATAACATAGGTATATTTATGGGCATATACCTAAGTACATTTGACAGTTGTTCTCGTATTTTATGGTTTATACTTTGTGAATTTTTTGAGAACATGGGGGTCTCAGGGTCCCTAATGAGTATCATTATACTCACCCATGCATGGGAAAAGCTCACACCTCGTTGTGTAGGATACAGACAAAGGACAGCGCTGACTGAGGCAGAGAGTACCAGGACTGGACTGCGCCCGGAGGTGGACCATACGGTGTATCAGTACACAGAGGAGACGAGTGGACGTGGAGAGCTAAGGAGGTGACTTGTACCTACCCTTTAGGTAGGAACCTTGGAGGATGACCGAATTGTTGTCTTTATATTTTTCAGTTGTATTGTATCACATTTGTAATTGTACCTTTACTATTGGGCTTGTATTTCAGACCCTTTTACTTTTATCACTTTTTATTATATTGTTGACTTGTGTTCTTATCTTTCTATTTGCATGGTTGAGTGTGATTACAGGATATAAAGGCAATGCCTTCCTAGTTTTAGGGAATACGCCTTTCAGTGCTAGTCGCCATCCCCTAGACTATAGAAGTCAGGCTTGTGGTAGTCACGACATGGGCCCCGGGGTACGGGTCCTGACAAGTAGGTATTAGAGGATTCAGTTCTACCATAGAACCTAGGACTCTGATATTTAGTTCTATTCACAATATTGTTAAGGGTAGTTAGTGTTCTTATTAGTTTAGGGAATCTAGTGTTGTTGTTGTGGTTGACGTATCGACACACTGGGAACCTGAATTCTTATTTCTCGCTCAATGAACAAAAACAATGATTGAGTCTATTTAAAAGAGTATTCTTTGTGAACTCTTTGAGTTAGATCACCAGGTATAACTTATTAATTGTGGCACACCTACTTCGTTTCAGGATGCCTCCCTGAAGATAGCCAGCTTGGGTTATTACAGTAGAATGCACTGATATCCCACCGAGCAATGAGGCCTCAGTACATGGCCCTTTTCTAGTAGAGGCACCACCTCAGCAAAAAGTAGTACCATTACCCATTGGGCTACAGATGTAACCAGCCTCAACTATAGAAGGTGAATGCAGCTAGAGCGCATTGCACGAGTTCCAGTGCCAGAGGCCACCCAGATTCAGGGGAGAGACAGACCCATAGGCATCTGAGGATTGGTTGGAGGCTGTAGTTAGAGTCTTCTGACTGGTAGGGACACAAACTGATCTCATGGTGATCCTGGCTTCCAGCCTTCTACAAGTATCAGTAGGCAGATGGTGGAGCTTGATTTTCCAGGCTCATGATGAGGTGACGCTTCTCTGGGCAGACTTCGAGAGCCTGTGTTGGGTAGAGTTTGTCCTAGTAAATCTTCACACATTGAGTATACAAGAGATTATTCATCTACACCAGGGTATCATGAATGTATCTCAGTACTTAGCGAGGTTCGCTAAATTCTCATGCTACTCCATAGATATAGTGCGGGACCCATTATTCAGGGCCTGAACCTTCGAGCATGGGATCAGGTGGGAGATTAGGGCTTCAATGATCTCACTCGGTATCCTAACACAGGCGGGGTTATTAGAGAGAGCCCTCTTATTTTAGGGTTTCCATGCTGAGCAGTCTCCAACAGCGAGACCCATCACTAGTCATAATGAGGCAGAGTCTTCTGCAGCTGGCAGTAAAAATATTACAAAATGGTCCAAGATAACCAGACCTATAGGTGGATGAACGCATGATTTAGGCTCAGTTGTGTGGGGAACCCGAGTCAGATCTAGTCACGCCAAGAGAGGGGAGTGTTACGTATGCGGTGGGTAGGGTCACATGGCTCGTGGCTGCCCGACCAGCCATACGGATTATCAGAAGATGGTCGAAGGACCGCCTAGGCAGAGACAAAGGTTCGATTGAGGAGGTCTACAGGGAGCAGGCAGACGAGGAAGAGGAGAAGACCGCACATCTGGTGGTGGGCGACGATTCGAGATGTTACCACCACCACCACTAGGAGGTCCACCCCGACTCTAGGGAGCAGGTGGACAGGGGCGAGCTCTGCTCCAAGTAGGTGAGGCCTACAATCACTGTGCTCTGGTGATGATATGAGGTACGATCTATGTCTATTCCACCTTACTTATAGTACTTATAGACACAAGTTCCATTCATTCTTTTTTTTCCACTGCCCTCCTTCTGAACTCGGTGATTTCGACGAAGCCATTGTCTCAATCCTTATGGATAGAGACTCCTACATGAGTGGATTCGATGATTAATCATTGGTTCCTATAGTGAAAGCTCACTATAGGAGGTGAGAGCATTGGCTTGGATCTCCTAGTAGCAACGTCGAGTCCTTATGACATCATCTTGGGTATGGACTAGTAGTCTATAGTCCATGCTCAGATTGACATTAGTAGGCACAAAGTGAGGTGTGTCTTCATGGATGGGACCAATTTTACCTTCAAAAGTGAGAAGGGAGCCTTTGTAGTGCAGGATGGATATACCCATAGGAGGGTGCAATAGATCACTCATTAGTCGGCTAGCCTTACCCTCAAAGCAGTTGAAGTGGAGAGTCCATGTTGTCCTGTATTAGGGGACCAGTATATGAATGTCTTCCCTGATGATGTTACAGGTCTACTTCCACATAGATAGGTGGAATTTTACATTGACTTGTACCCCAGGACGACATAGATATCTACACCAGCGTATCGTATGGCTCTCATGGAGCTTCGTGAGCTGTGGGTATTGCTAGATGACTTTTAGGGGAATGGATTCATTCGGCCCAGTGTTTCTCTTTGGGAAGCCCCGATTTTGTTCGCGAAGAATGAAAATGGGAGCTTGATACTTTGTGTCGACTATCGGTTCCTAACCCAGGTGACCGTGAAGAACATGTACCCCCTCCTGAGGATTTACGACCTCTCTGATCAACTGAAGGAAGCATGGTTGTTCTCCATGATAGAACTCTGATCTGGCTATCACCAGCTCAGAGTACGAGACCGGGATGTGTAGAAGACACCTTTAAAATGTTGGTACAACCATTATGAGTTCTTGGTTATGACATTCAGTGTAATAAATGCTCTAGTAGTGTTCATGGGACTCATAAACATGATATTTCTACCATACCTTGATCGCTTTGTAGTAGAATTCATCGACGACATTCATATATACTCGAGTAATGAGGAGGAGCATGCCTATCATTTGCGGGTAGTACTGGATACACTCGGAGAGCACCAGATTTACGGTAAGCTCATGAAGATCATGTTCTAGATCTGAGAGGTTCACTTGTTGGGACATGCCATATCTGAGGATGGAGTTGCAGTATATCCATCAAAGATTGAGGTATTACTTTCTTGGGATCCACCAAGGAGTGTGACAGAGGTAATGTAACACCCTGAGATTCTCTGAAAAATATTCTTTTAAGTTCATTAATTTCTTGTGCTACACTAGGATTACCTTGCGCTATATGAAACACCATATTAGCTTGCAGTATACGCAACACTATTCTTGGATCGTGTTACACACAATTTTGATAATAGTTATTCTACGCAACATTGAGTAAATATAAATATAAATATATATATATATATATTCAATGTATAAATGAAATATGGTTGGATTCTGTTATAAAAACAATGAATTATTCTTGCACAACACGCAACCCTGACTTGGCTTGCATTACACGCAATCACGACCTTCCTCGATAGTGTGTGTTGTACGCAATACTGGGTTTTACTAAACAATGATATATTATTATAATATTGTTATGAACTAGCCATTATGAATAGTGTTAACTAAATTCTTAATTTTATAACATTATTATTCATCTTACACATTTCAAGAAAATGGTATAAGAACAAAATAAATTTTTCGGGTAAAATAAGTATTTTTCAAAAAATTGCAGTTTTGTCGCCTTTTGATGGCGCAGCCACTTTAAATCTAGTTTTTTACATGTTTATAAGTTCAATTTGACAAAATAAAATTCTTCTTTTTAATTAGGATATAAAAATTTACATTGGATAATGTTTTGATATTTTTCCGATAACTTTCATATTTTAATGAATAGTAAAAACACGCTATATTTTAATTAAAAACAAATTTTTTCATCGTAACATCTTCTGTTGTTAAATTATAATATTGAATGGTTTTAAAGTATAAATATAATATATTTGTACCATTTAATATAATTTATGTCATTAGCATTGATTTTACCTTGATTTTCGTAGGTTAAATCAATTCAATATTTTGCAATGTTTTAAAAAAACCGGTTTTGTTTCGACAACGGGATTAATTTTAATTTAATTTCTGGAACTTTTGTGTATTGAATTTGAAAAAAATGATTCCATATTTGGAATCAGTGGATCCAAATTATGTTAATAAGCTACTTTTTATTTTTGGGAAATATGAATAGTAACTACGGTAAATTTTATTTACCTTAGTTAAAGGTAAATTGGGCAATTAAGGGTAAATATAATATTTTAAAATTACCCTAAAAAATGTCAAAATCCTATTGGATGACTAAAAGTCGACCCATATCACCTAAGGGTCGGATTATATTCATTTAATTAAATTTTCTCAATGAAAATATTTTATTTATTATTAAAACCAAAGAATGTGACAACATGTCACTTTCTTAAATCTTATAAGTATAATAATTTTAATCTAATGATACACTTCATAAAAATTCGACCATGAATAGTACACAGAAATATAATACAATTATCTACATCATAGGAATTTATTTAGAATTTTTAGGGATAAAATAATTATCATTTATTATGACACAAAGATGATGCAGTAATTGTCTTATTAATGAAATATTGACATAATTGATGTTATAAATTCCCAAAAAAATGAAATTTGATACTTTTTATGACTTAAAATAATTTTATAGGTTAATATGACATGTTATTGTTGATTTAAGTTAATGTTATTGAACTTATCATTCTGTTATGAATTTCATAAAAATCATGTACCAAATATTGTCAAAATTGACATAAATTAGTTTTTAAAACAAATATAATATTATTAATTATTTTTTTATTCCTAAAAATCTTGGTATTGGCCAAATGACTTAGATAATATTATATATATTAATAATAAACAACTTGGGGTTCGTTTGGCTTGATATAGTAAGTTTATTAACCATATAGTGTAAGAAAACAAAAAGACAAGGTAAAAGTTAAATTATTTAACTTTGAGTTAAATCTAATTGATAAGGTAAAAATAATAACCTAAACTTGTTTAAATACTATTTCATGATAGTATTTCCACCCATCACTACTTTATATTCGAAATAATACCCTTTGGAACCATTATAAACCGAATTTTACCTTAATATAAAATAATATTTTGAGATTTTCCTAAGGTGCCCCTCTCCTCCCTTATAAAAGGGAACCTCCTCCCTCTCGTCCGCACACCAATTTGAGCATTCAAGCTAGGCCAACCCCTGAAAAAGTCTCTTCTCCACTTCCCTAGTATCATCCTATAGGTCCTGGTCTTCTTCAAAGACCATCCGTAGTTCTTTAAGTGGAGGTTAAGTGAAGGCGCGTCAAAAAGAGGTAATATCCATTACCGATATTTTTCAATTTCTTTCTTCTTCAACTTCTTCTTCATTAGTTGTTTCATGATAAAGTAATAATATAAGTATTCTTTATATACTGATATGTTATTATAAATATGAAACAACTCTAATTAACCTTCTATCCATCCTACGGAAAAAGGAAATCACCGCGCGTGCGTACGTACAGAATACCGTCTCCACGCCGTGGTGTAATCTATTTTCCGCCACCACCTTAATTGGATGGTTATAATTGTGTAATGATTAACTATATATGATTATTATAAAGTGATATTGATACTGAAATAGTATACATACACTTCAACACAATTCCACGACCATGGTAATGATATCATCGCTCGTGCGTACGTACGGACTACCGTCTCCACGATGCAATGAGATTCATTATCCATATTAACCATTACAGAATTATTATAAAGTATATATAATGAATAATAATGAAATATATGAAATGGTAAATCTACTGGATTTATGTATATATATGTCATCTACTTACTTTCATTCAAGACAATAAGGAAAGGAAAACAACATTCATGCGTACGTACGGACTACCGTCTCCATGAACAGTGTGTTTCATTTCATTTATCTATATATTAAAAATATATATATATATATATACTGAATATATATGATATATAAATCATATTTTATATTCTGGAAGTAATTAAATCATGATATACGTAATAATAATGTCAAGAACAACAAGTCCAAACACCTACGATAAATGAAACAATTTTACCCAAAACGCTTCTTTAACATGGAATTTACAAAAGAACGGGTAATATAAAGTCATTAGTGAACCATATATGATATAAAAACAATTAATATGATTCTGTAATAAGTTAATGACATTATTTAAATCATTATAAAGGAGGTTCAGATACGTACAAATCATATCGTACATAAGGTAATGGAAATATCACAATCTCATTTTTATCCGAGATTGTTTATACTTTGGTATTTACTGGGGTGTATTTTATCATCCACATCCATGTTTCCTCAATATGTAATATTTATATCCTTCTACAATATTTCATATCCAATTTTACCCTTATTTGAGTTTTTAGTAAAAGATATGAAAGGAATCTTTTGTCATTTTTCGTACGAGGTACTTTTTGACTTTTCCAAAAAAAAAGTACGAGAAGAATGTTTTTTTAAACTTATACGGAATGAATGGATTTTTAAAACATTATTTACAAGATGCTTACTTTAAAACTTTTCAGGTTTATTTTTAATCAACTTCGTTTAGTTTAGAATTTTATGACATGTTATGAAAGGAAAAGCGTTTTTGAAGAAGAAAGGATATTTTCCTCAAGAATGGAGTTCAAGTGTTTTATCAAAATTATTTTCCATCTAAGATAATAAAGGGTTCTGTTTCTATCCCTATTATTACATTGATTTGACTATGTTGTGATGGAATTATTTTTATTAATTCCTTTATCTTATATGAATTTTTTTATGATGTCATGATGTTTAAGATTCCCATTTTTATTACATGGGTTATGTTATGATGTATGTTTTATGATTTTGTGGCACAAATAAGAATGGTATCATTATGAGATGGGTGGGACCTATATTTTCCTCCAATTCATTGGGTAATGATTTTTTATCTCATGAGATAGACATGGCTGGAATGGTAGGTTATACCGGTTCAGTGAAACAGGACTGAAATGATGAGTGAACTCGGTTCAAAAAGGGACTTTGTCCACTAAGATAGTCTTGGAAATGAGTCTTCACTAATAAGAAATGATTCTCTATGATTATGTGTGCATGCAACAATGTTTCGTGTTTTATGTTATGATTATTGGGATTACATTCCACTACTATTATTTATTCCATGTTATGATATTACGATCTCTTTTGCAGGTAAAGATTTACAAAAGATATGTTCTTATGAATATGACGTGATTGATATTTCTTTATTTACCCTTACTGAGAATTTGAGCTCACCCTTTTGTATGTTTTATTTTCCCCAAGATATAAAGAAAGGTTTTAGGTAAGAAAAAAAGGGAAGATATTTATGGGAGAAGTTGAATATCTTTCACCATGATTAGAAGATTACGTTCTGAGTTTCCAAAGACACTATACTATTACGGTCCTTGTGTGTCTATTTTTCTTATGTATTAAGTATTCCGAAAAAGTAATGTAATTTCTATGTATGTTAAGCTTCAGGTCTCTACATTTGGTATCAGAGGAAATGGTTTAGTCAACCTTTGGAAACTAGGATGCGAGAACTTTAGTGAGATCCCTAGAGATATTTCTATGGTATGTCTAGGGATGTCTCTATGGTTAATTATACATATAGGTTATAGTCCTAGAATTGCACTAACGATCTTAGAATTTAACCTATGATGTTAGATATTGAGGATACTCCCCCTTGATTATGTTATTTTCCTTGTATGATTTTTGCTTCTCACAGAATTCTTTTTGTGTTTTAGTCAATGGAGGGAACTAGAAAGAATTCGGTTAGCATTGAATCCAGTGGACAAATTGGTGAGTATGAGAAACAAAATTGTGTAATTCCTAGAGATAATGATATTGTGATTATGCCAAATCAGTCATCGCGATATATGATTAACAAGGTGAAATTTAGTGGTATTCCTAATTCATCAAATAAGAAGAATATTTACTTTCATGCATGTTCGCATGTTGAGGAGTATAAAGAAAGGAGGATTGATATTTCTAAAGAAGGGAAGAAGAACCTTAAGGAATACCTCAAATGGAGGGAAAGATGGTATCTGTGTGGAGAAAAGGGACATAGAGTGACAGACAGTTATGGAGTTCAATGTCTTATTTGTGGAGAACATGGGCATTACCCAACTCAATGCCCTGGCCTAAAAAGATACTTCTAAATTAAGGAAGGACTTATTCCAGTACAATCATTGAAGATGATGGTTTTAAGTGTTTTTGTATTGGTATTCAAGAATACTGTTATTGAGGTACTTTTATGGTATATTAAAATATCTATGTATTGTTCCATTGTGGTTTTCTATAAGAATATGACATCGGTAACCATGAAAAGTGATTGAAATATTTTTGGAAAGCAGATGATATGCACATAATGAAGGGATACAGAGAATCTAATATGTTTGATAGTATTCATGAGCTCATGATTGATATAAGGACTAAGTGATATCATGGTTTGAGTATATAGAATTTTAATAATTTGGGTATATGGAATGTGTTAACTTTTAACTGCATTCATGTTTTCACTAAGGTTCAATGGGTATTCATTTTTCAAGAGAATTCATGATTAAGGCCTTCGAACGTTTGTAATGTGACCAACAAGACATATCTTATGATATATGGGGATCAACGATGGTATTAAATCTCTGAGAGTGGACTGCAGTATTATGGATAAGCCTAAAGATTGGAATGGATTATGTTGGACAGAAGTTAGTATTGTTTAAGGATAGAACCTTTTTTCGATATTATTGATGGGATGATATAGTAATGTAGTTTTAGAAAAAGGACAACCTGTAGGACGGGCGACATCCAGTCACGTCGGACAAGGCCGTGGGAATCGAACCCACAACCGAAGTGCGACTGGCCATTATCACCTACCACTGGTCTACATGAAGTCCCTATTTAGTAGAAACTAGTTTTATTATATTAAGTAGTATGATGTATGAAGTATAAGTCCATTTTAGGAACCATATATGATTAATCTCACTATAGATGGACTTATGTTTTTTTGATAACTTTTCTAACCTTTTGTTTGAGATAGATGGAATGAACCATCATTCTATCACATGATCTTCTAACACATCACGAATGACAAATTCCACTTCATTTCATTAAGAGATGAAGTGGAAATTGTTCAAAGAACGAACAACAGTGAGATTGTACCAAAATCAAGTAAGTATTTCTTCTAATTCAAAATTTTCAACATTAGGGAAATGATATTGAAAACCAAAAATGTTGTCCTAGTGATCTTATATCTGATGAATCAGATGGTACCCTAGATCATCACAAATTTATGGCTTTAAGATTGTTGGCTTTTTCATAGCCATGTTCTCTACCACCCTACATTAGAACATGATGGTTATAATTTTCTTCCATATCCATATTTTCACCTATGTTCTCCTACGTGAAAACCTAGTGATGAGTTAATTTGGGTAACCGTTTCATTTCATACTTTAGTTTTAAATCCATGTTTTGGTATTTCTTTTTACGATACGGGTTTCTATTAAACAAACTTTTGAGTAGTAAAACATTTATAACCTCGACGAATTTCGAGGGCGAAATTTATTTTAAGGGGGGTAGAATGTAACACCCCGATATTCTATGAAAAATATTCTTTTAATTTCATTAATGTCTTGTACTACACCAAGATTACCTTATGCTATATGCAACACCGTATTAGCTTGCAGTATACACAACACTATTCTTGGATCGTGTTACACACAATTTTGATAATAGTTATTCTACGCAACATTGAGTATATATATATATATATATATTCAATGTATAAATGAAACATGGTTGGATTCTGTTGTATGAAACAATGAAGGATTCTTGCACAACAAGCAACCCTGACTTGGCTTTCATTACACGCAATCGTGACCTTCCTCGATAGTGTGTGTTGTACGCAATACTGGGTTTTACTAAACAAAGATATATTATTATAATATTGTTATGACCTAGAAGTTATGAATAGTGTTAACTAAATTTTGAATTTTATAACATTATTATTCATCATACACATTTCTATAACATGATATAAGAACAAAATAAATTTTTCGGGTAAAATAAGTATTTTTCAAAAAAATGCAGTTTTGCCGCCTTTTGATGAAGCACTCACTTTAAATATATTTTTTGACATGTTTATAAGTTCAATTTGACAAAATAAAATTCTTATTTTGAATCAGGATATAAAAATTTACATTAGATAACGTTTTGATATTTTTCCGATAACTTTCATATTTTAATGAATAGTAAAAACACGCTATATTTTAATTAAAAACAACTTTTTTCATCGTAATATCTTATGTGGTTAAAATATAATGTTGAATGGTTTTAAAGTATAAATAGTATATATTTTTACAATTTAATATAATGTATGTCATTAGAATTGATTTTACCTTGAATTCGTAGGTTAAATCAATTCAATCTTTTGCAATGTTTTAAAGAAAAACCCGTTTTCTTTCGACAACAGGATTAATTTTAATTTAATTTCTGAAAATTTTGTGTATTGAATTTTTAAAAATTAATTCCATATTTGGAATCAGTGGATCCAAATTATGTTAATAAGCTACATTTTATTGTTGGGAATTATGAATAGTAACTACGGAAAATTTTATTCACCATAGTTAAAGGTAAATCTGGAAATTAAGGGTAAATATAATATTTTATAATTACCCTAAAAAATGTCAAAATCCTATTGGATGACTAAAAGTCGACTCATATCACCTAAGGGTCGGATTAGATTCATTTAATTAAATTTGTTCAATGAAAATAATTTAATTATTATTAAAACCAAAGAATGTGACAACATGACACTTTCTTAACTCTTATAAGTATAATAATTTTAATCTAGTGATAAACTTCATGACACTTCTAACATTAATAGTCTCCATAAAGATAATACAATTACCTACATCATAGAAATTTATTTATAATTTTTAGGTATTAAATAATTATCATTTATTATGACACAATGATGATGGAGTAATTGTCTTATTAATGAAATATTGAGATAATTGATGTTATAAATGCCCAAATAAATGTAATTTGAGACTTTTTATTAATTAAACTAATTTTATAGGTTAATATGAAATGTTATTGTTGATTTAAGTAACTTTGTTTGAACTTATAATTCTTTTATGAATTTAATAAAAATCATGTACCAAATAGTGTCAAAAGTGACATAAATTAGTTTTTTAAAACAATATTATATTATTAATTGTTATTTTATTCCTAAAAATCTATGGTTCGGCCAAATGACTTTGATAAGATTATATATATTAATAATAAACAACTTGGGGTTCTTTTGTATTGATATAGTAAGTTTATTAACCATATAGTGTAAGAAAACAAAAAGACACGGTAAAAGTTAAATTATTTAACTTTGAGTTAAATTTAATTGATAAGTTTAAAATAATAACCTAAACTTGTATAAATCCTATTGTATGAGAGGATTTAGACCCATCCCCACTTTATCTTAGAAATAAGACCCTTTGGAACCATTATAAACCGAATTTGACCTTAATATAAAATAATATTTTGAGATTTTCCTAAGGTGCCCCTCTCCTCCCTTATAAAAGGGAACCTCCTCCCTCTCCTCCTCACACCAATTTGATCATTCATGCTTGGAAAACCCCTGAAAAAATCTCTTCTCCACTATCATAGTATCATCCTAAAGGTCCAGGTCTTCTTTAAAGACCATCCTTAGTTCTTTAAGTGGAGGTTAAGTGAAGGTGCGTCAAAAAGAGGTAATATCCATTACTGATCTTTTTCAATTTCGTTCTTTTTCAACTTATTCTTCTTTAGTTGTTTCATGATAAAGTAATAAAATCAGTATTTCTTATATACTGATATTTTATTATAATTATGAAACAACTCTAATTAACTTTCTATCCATCCTACGGAAAAAGGAAATCACCACGCGTGCGTACGTACGGAATAACGTCTCCACGCCGTGGTGTAATCTATTTTCCGCCACCACCTTAATTGGATGGGTATAATGGTGTAATGAGTAACAATATAAGATTATTATAAAGTGATATTGATACTGAAATAGTATACATACACTTAAACACAATTCCACGACCATGGTAATGATATCATCGCTCGTGCGTACGTACGGACTACCGTCTCCATGACGCGATGAGAGTCATTATCCATGTTAACCATTCCAGAATGATTATAAAGTATATATGATGAATAATAATGAAATATATGACATGGTAAATCTACTGGATTTATGTATATATATATGTCATCTACTTACTTCCATTCAAGACAATAAGGAACGTAAAACAGCGTTCATGCGTACGTACGGACTACCGTCTACATGAACGGTGTGTTTCATTTCATTTATGTTTCTATTAAATATATATATATTTATATATATATACTGAATATATATGATATATAAATCATATTTTATATTCTTAAAGTAAGTAAATCATGATATAAGTAATAATAATGTCACGAACAACAAGTCCAAACACCTGCGATAAATGAAATGATTTTAACCAAAACGCTTCTTTAACATGGAATTTACAAAAGAACGGGTAATATAAAGTCATAAGTGAACCATATATGATATCATAACAATTAATATGATTCTTTAATAAGTTTAAGACATTATTTAAATCATTATACAAGAGTTTCGGATACGTACAAAGCATATCAAACATAAGGTAAGGGAAATATCACAGTCTCATTTTTATCCGAGATTGTTTATACTTTGGTATTTACTGCGGTGTATTTTATCATCCACATCCATGTTTCCTAAATATGTAATATTTATATCCTTCTACAATATTTTATATCCAATTTTACCATTCCTTGAGTTTTTAGTAAAAGATATGAAAGGAATCTTTTGTCGTTTTTCTTACGAGGCACTTTTTGACTTTTCGAAAAAAAAGTACGAGAAGAATGTTTTTTTTAACTTATACGGCATGAATGGATTTTTAAAACCTTATTTACAAGAAGCTTCCTTTAAAAGTTTTCATGTTTATTTTTAATCAACTTCGTTTAATATAGAATTGTATGACATGTTATGAAAGGAAAAGTGTTTTTGAAGAAGAAAGGATATTTTCCTCAAGAATGGAGTTCAAGTGTTTTATCAAAATTATTTTCCATCTAAGATAATAGAGGGTTCTGTTTCTATCCCTATTATTACATTGATTTGACTATGTTGTGATGGAATTATTTTTATGAATTCCTTTATCTTATATGAATTATTTTATGATGTCATGATGTTTAAGATTCCCATTTTTATTACATGGGTTATGCTATGATGTATGTTTTATGATTTTGTGGCACACATAAGAATGGTATCATTATGAGATGGGTGGGACCTATATCTCCCTCCAATGCATTGGGTAAAGATTTTATATCTCATGAGATAGACATGGCTGGAATGGTAGGTTATACCGGTTCAGTGAAACAGGACTGAAACGAGGAGTGAACTCGGTTCAGAAAAGGACTTTGTCCACTAAGATAGTCTTGGCAATGAGTCTTGACTAATAAGAAATGATTCTCTATGATTATGTGTGCATGAAACAAAGTTTAGTGTTTTATGTTATCATTATTGGGATTACATTCCACTACTATGATTCATCCCATGTTATGAAATTATGATCTCTTTTGCAGGTTATGATTTCCAAAAGATATGTTCTTATGAATATGATGTGATTGATATTTATTTTATTTACCTTTACTGAGCATTTGAGCTCACCTTTTTGTATGTTTTCTTTTACCCAGGATATAAATAAAGGTTTTAGGTAAGAAAAAAAGGGAAGATATTTATGGGAGATGTTTAAGATCTTTCACCATGATTAGAAGATTACGTTCTGAGTTTCTAAAGACACTAAACTATTACGGTCCTTGTGTGTCTGTTTTTCTTATGTATTAATTATTCCGCAAAATTAATGTAATGTCTATGTACGTTAAGATTCGAGTCTCTATAAGTAAGGAGTTTCTTGGGTTTGGCTGGATACTACCAGAGGTTTTTGATAGATTTCTCTAGATTTGCAACACTACTTTCTGCATTAACGAAGAAAGGGAAACCCTTCGTGTGGTCGAAGAGATGCTAGTAGAGATTTCAGGAGCTGAGGTGGAGTCTAACTAGTGCCCCCATCTTGATTCTTTCATAGGAGGGCATAAAGTTTGTAGTCTATTGCGATGCATCAGGGATAGGGCTTGGATGTGTCCATATGAAGGAGCGAGCAGGGATCACATATGGTTCTCAATAGGTGAGACAAAATGAGAAGAAATACTTTACCAATGACCTAGAGTTGATAGTAGTGGTCTTCACCACGGAGATGTGGTGACACTAACTTATAGAAGAACGTTTTACATTATACTCTGATCACAAGAGTCTTAGGTATATATTCCCTCAAAAGGACATGAACCTGATACAATGATGTTGGATTGAGTTTCTCCAATAATAGGACTTCAAGATAGTCTATACTCCTGGGAAGGGGAACGTTGTAGCAGATCCACTCAGTAAGAGGTCTGGTATACAGCTTCTAGGTGAGGTGACAGAGTAGCGGGCTACGTTACAGATATCCTATGTGGATAGAGATGGAGAATATTTCCTTCAGTATCTTACAGTAACTCTCCCACTTTTTTAGCGAGTCAGGGAGGCGAAGTGTGGGGACACTGACTACGAGACACGACATGCTCAGATATCCACAGGACAAGCACATGATGGATTTTTTGATGGTGGGGAGAACGTCAGCCTCATCAGAGGAAGTACCATTGTAATACTGTCACATAAGAAGGAATTGTTGATGGAGTTCCCAACATCCCCTATAGTGGTACATCCAGGAGTGGTGAAGATGTACCAGGATCGCTGATGACTAGACTGATGGACATGAATGATGAAAGAAGTTGCAGAAATTGTCTCTCATTTCCACGCTTGTCGTTAAGTGAAGGAAGAGAATCAGGTACCAGTAGGCTTGGTTCGGCCTTTGGAGGTCCCAGAATGGAAGTGGGATGACATATGCATATACTTCATGACATGACATCCATTTACATCTAGGTTTCATGACTTTATTTGGGTGATCGTTGACTGAATCACCATGTCGGCCCACTTCTTACTGATCAGAGAGCGGGGTTCAGTACAGAGCATGGGATGCCTCTATGTGCCGAAGAATGTATGGCTACATGGAGTACCAATGATGATTGATTGTGACCATGTTACATGTTTCACTTCCCAACTATGGAATGAATTTCAGGATCCTCCCAGGACGTAGCTTTAGTTGAGCACCACCTTCCATCCTCAGATGGATGGCCAGACTGAGCGGACCATTCAGACCCTCGAGGACCTGATGCATTCTTGTTTCCTTAACTTTGGTCATAGCTGAGAAGACCCCATACCTTTAGTGGAGTTTTCATAAAACAATAGATATCACTACACAATTGGGATGGAACCCTTGATGGCATTGTATGGGTGACCTTGAAGATCACCTTTGTGCTAGACTGACCTAGGCGAGTCAGTACTAGTGGTACTAGAGATGGTACGGGATACCACAGGGAATTTGTAGACCATCTAGGAGCGGATGAAGACTATAAAAAGATGGTAGAAGTCTTATGATGAAAGCAGACAGAGACCTCTAGATTTCAAGGATGGAAACCACGTCTTTCTACGGGTCTCACCTCAATGAGGTTTGCAGATATTTGGTTAAGGCAACAAGTTATCTCCAAGATTCATCTGACCCTTTCAGTTCCTCAGTTGAGTTGGTGAGTTGGATTACCTATTATCTCTTACACCTCAGTTTCACTGGGTGCATGACGTCATCCACATATCCCAGCTGAGGAGATATGTGCATGACCCTTATCACATCATCAACCATGGCGGGCAGGATGTCGACGATGAGGCAACTTTATGGAGGTTCCAGTTGAGATTGAGGACCAACATGAGTGATTGTTTCATGGGTGGTCAATACCTATGGTGCACATTCACTGGTAGCATGGGAACCTCTAAGAGAGAACATGAGAGAGGGAGGCTCAAATACAAGCTTAGTACCCCCACTTGTTTACTTAGATTTGAGTTGTGGCTTATGAGGATGTAAATCATTGAGGTGGGGAGAATGTAAAGACCCAAAATTTCCATATAATTTTTTTAATAAAATGGGAATTTTTTTAGCCCGCAAAAATTGACGGTGTGTGATTCCGAGGCCTGGAGTGCCCGGAATTAATTTCTGAACTTTATTTCAGGTACGTTCAGTAAACGTGTGAGCGGGATTTTCTAACACTTGAAATAGTGCTTAGAATTGAAATCTGACAGTACCGTTGAACTCACAGTCCCGGTATTCGCTTGAGAAGACGTTCACCTCAATGACAATTCGTCAATCGTGAAAGTTAAATTTTTGGGGTTTCAATGAATGAATAAAAATAAAATCAAATGGTGTGAATTTTTATTTTTATTTTATTTTAAAACTCCCATGGGGATGTTTCACATGTGGGGACCACCTAAAATAAACCTCCCTGAGAGGTTATGGTGGTGGGGACAACCCGAGACTAAACCCCCTTGAACTCCCCTTTAATGGGAGAAACTCTCAAGCTTCCTATTAAAAGTGGTGGAGCCACTTTAACTCCTCCCACATTAATTATGACTCGTCTGATGATTGATGTTTCCAACTTGTTTTGTGCCAACAATTGAAAATTTTAAAATTTCTTTTTATTTTGTTTGGCTATTATTTTGAGAGAATTCGTTGGAAAAGGAAGAGGCTTGGAAAGAACATGGAGAAACATTATTCAATGAAGAACTCTTCTCCTTCGATGAATATTTCTCCAATGATGAATGCTAACTTCTTCCTCGAGACATTCATTGATGAGAAACGACTTTAACGTCAAAGAACCGATGATCTAGGAAACGCCGAGGTCACCAACGTCTGTCTATTCCCAACAACATCATCTTTTTCCCCGCGTAAAATCTTCAACAAATCAAACAAACAAGGTAAGGGTTTATTTATATATGATTATCACTTCCCATGTACTCAAATTCTAATAATTTTGCAGGATTGGGAATAGAGATTGATGATGGTTTTAAGGATTTATGTTTTTAAATATCTTCCATACAAGTTCATGATTCAATTTTTTGAACCGCTTGCTACAACTATAATGCAGATAGTGCGAGCCAAACAAACATGGAACGTCTTCTCCGAAATTCTTGTGATTATTTGTGGTATTATATGTAATGGATGAGGTTGGGGACCAACCATAATGGGGGAACTAGAATGGATGACGAAACCACCCCTGACCGCGACAAAGATGACGAACGAAGGGCAACCAGTCAACCCAGCCACCGAGGCTGGCCCGACGACTACCGCCGACCGCAGCCTCTGTAGCCCTCATAGCCCTCCGCTGCCATGAAAAAACTACCGCTTGTGGAACTCCACGCTGACCCGCACCACCATGTGGCCTCCGCCGACCATGGCCCTTCATGCCCCCCGTGGCGGCACTTCCACGCAACTATCTACGCCACCCTGCGACCTTGCAAAGTTACCCTGGCTGAGCCGCCATCGCAGAACCCCCCACAACTGAGCCGCCCCATGGCCTCATTCCATCACAGAACCCCCCCACAACTGAGCCGCCCTCACATCACCCCCATGGTTGAGCCTCCCCACATCCTCACACCCTTGTGGCACCCCCCCCCCACGGCTTCGTAGCCACCCACAGCCACTCGCGGCCTGCCGAACTACCCAGTGGGTCGGGTTGCCCAGCACGGGCCGGGCCGGACCTAGCGGGCCAGGCCATGTCAACCCAGACTGGGTCAGACCGGACCCAGACCTACTACGACCCATTTACGCTCTTTTGGAAATAACATTGGCATCAAGTGTCCGTTTGACGAATCGTCAGTGGCACTGGAAAACATAGAGCGAGATGGTCCCTTTGAGTATACCCCACTAGAGATTTGGGTTAAGATAGGTTATGGTAAGGTTGGATCAAGGGAAAATCCAACCGAGCCCGTAGGACTAAAATACTAATAACTCACAGACCAGGAGTCCGATTGAAGCACTGACTATTGCGTTGAGACCTATAAGATGTGGGGTCATTTGAGATACTTATTCATGGGACTTCGTGGAAGTTGTAGTATCAACCAGAGGCGTGGGTATAAGAATCTCCCTAATATGTGCAAGCCTAGTGTGGTAACCTAGTAGCTAGCATTGATGAGAATAATGAAGAGAAATCTCGTGTGGGTCAACACTGAGTGGTCCTGTGTGGGTCAGCACCTAGCGATCCTGTGTGGGTTAGCACCGAACGATCCCATGTGGGTCAGCACATAGCGATCCTATGTGGGTCATCACCTAGCGATCCTGTCTGGGTCATCACCGAACGATCATATGTGGGTCTACCTCATAATAGAGTAAGATGATTCATTAGTTACATTTAATCACCTCTACTATTATACCTACGTTATACTAGGTGTGAGATGAGTTCGTACCTCTGTGGTACTTTATTTTAGTGGTAATACCATGGTGGTACTCTTCGATGTGGCATACCTATGTGGTACTATACATTGTGGTATTTCCTTCCTTTTGGAATAGTTGAGCATGTGGTTCTGGAGTTGGACTCTGTGTTTTCCTCATGATTGAGATGGGTTTACTTGATAAGTTAGGTATATGTACGGTCATATACCTAAGTATAGTTGACAGTTGTTCTTGTACTTTGTGGTTTATCCTTCGTAGATTTAGTGAGACCTTGAGGATCTCGGGGTCCCTACTGAGTATCGTTATACTCACCCATATATGGGAAATTCCCCCACCTCATTGTGTTGGATGTAGACGACGGACAACGCCGATAGAGGCTGAGAGTACTAGGACTGGGCGGTGCCCGTAGGTGGACCATACTGTGTGTCGGTATGCTGAGGATATGGGTGGACGTGGAGTGCTGAGGAGGTGATCTGTATCTACACATTATGTAGTAACCTTAGAGGACAACCTAGTAGCGTTATTTCTCTTTTTTCAGTTTTATTGTATCTCATTTGTACTTGTACCTTTACTATTGGGCCTGTATTCTGGCCCTTTTTACTTTCAAAAGTCTTTTGTTATATATTTGACTTGTGTTCATATCTTTCTGTGTGCATGGTTGACTGATTTTACTGGATATAAAGGTAATTCCTTCCCAGTTTTAGGTATTATGTCTTTTGGTGATAGTCACCATTCCCTGGATTATGGAAGGCGAGCATGGGGTAGTCACAACACGTTCCCCGGGGGACGGGTCATCACATGTAATATTCACATCGTCCACTAACATTCCACTTTAACCTATTAAAAATTGAAACATATATTGTTGAAAACCATGATATATATTTTTATTATAGGAAAAAATATATTCGATTATCTTGTTATATTTTCATAACCAATGATTGAAAACCCCACATAGTAGAGTGATAATATTTTATTATTTTCTCAATCATACTAGTAGGGATCACAAGCCTTCTATGATTATAATGGAAAGAGATGAAATCCTATGAAAATAATTCAGTGATTTCCATGGTATTGAGTGTTATCAAATAATGATAAAAACATAGTTAGATATTTATGAGTCATTGACTCTCTTTATCCTAGATGGTGTAAGATAAATATTAAATAGATGTATACAAACTCACAAAATTTTTACATTGAGATGATAATAATATATAAAAATTATTAGTCTCTTCTTTTCTTTTTCCACTATTGACATTTGAGATTGTAATTTCACTTTAATAATATCTAAAAACAAATTTTCCATTCATAGGTGTGTACAAGATATCAAAATTGAAATATTGAAGATATTTATGGGTCCAAAATTAACACAAATTAAACTATCACTATCAAATGATGTACATAATGCATATATGGTTTGTGTATACAATTAATCATTCAATAAAATTATAGAACATATCATATTTTAATCATGATCAATAATGTAAAACTAATGATAACCGTTTGGAGAGTTACTTTTATATTGCCTAATTTACAATGTACTATAAGATAATTTCAAAATATTTCATGATCACATTACCATGATCCAAGGATGGGTAATAATAGTAACCCTTGAACCATTTACTATTCCATGATATTTTTATTATATTATTTTATTTCATAATTCTTTTTTTATCTTAGAGTGATGCTACAAATATTCTATAGCATACAAACCTCACACTATTCTTTATCATGGTTATTATAATATCAACTATACAATAAAGGTTTCAGATGAAATGATGATAATAAATATGAGTTCCATGAATTGTTTTTATCTAATGATATATTGAGGAACTTTCTAATATATTTTGACATCCACCATAATAGATTTAATGAGATTCTAGAATCAGAAACCACATGCCTATGGAATTTGACATCAAGAATCAAGATGAACCATTTATAATGTTTATTTTATAGCTAATATTCTGGATCAGTCTTCAAAATGATTTTGATTTTATAATGAAATCTCGGACCCAGACACCACTTCACACTGCCCAATCCCATTTGGCCACATGACCTCAAGAACATATCCCAGAATGCATGAATATGTCGACTAGAAATGGGGCCCTAAAGTGTTTATTTTGGGATACTGTAATCGTTAATAGAGTGGAATATAGGAAGAAATATAACAATAGGTAAAAGATTTAGAAAATCGGAAGGAAGAAGATATAAAAAACTAATATCTGACAATAATAACAAAAAGAAGAAACAAAATCATATAAAATAGATCATAATGTCTTATGTATAATGATCAGAAAATCATGGATACAATGCATCTTTTAAATCACGATGTATATGATAAACAACTGAAAATAAAGTATTAAATTCAATCTAAGAACCTTGATCTCTATCCTAATCATCTAATATAAATCCTTCATAATATTTTATGCTATAAATTCACACATCAATAAGAGGACACTTCCCCTTATCTATATATGGAATCATGAAGTCTTTCCATGTTCTATTGGTGAATCAAATAGCGTGTGAGATAAATTTCACTATATCACCACCAATGATATCTATAAATATCAAATCCATGAAAATAATATGGAATTTTGAAAAAAAAATATATTAATTAGTAGTGATAACTATAAATGGGTCGAAATTGGTTCTTTAAAGGAATCCAGGTTGACATTACCTGCTTCAGCCCGTGCTGAAATATCTCTAAGCAAGTATCTAGAGACACAATGCCTAGTATCAAATTTATAAGGGATTCCATGGCCCACATCAAAATAATAATGGTTAATCCTTTAAAAATTTAAAATTTACAAGGGACATGATTCCTAATAACACAAAATAGGCATTCCTTGCTCAGTGTCATAGAATAAGGATTTCATTCCCAATATCATAGACTACAGATTCCATGCCTAATATCATAGTAGTAAGGGACACCATTCCAAATATCACATTTATACAAAGGGTGGACATGCTCATATAGTTATAAAATCTCAAGGTTCATCATTACAATTTAGATATCACGGGGGTCATCCTGACCATTTAGTATAACAAGGGTCATCATACCCATTTAATATATATGTATTATGGGATTCCATTCCCAAATGTATATATATCATTCTTTAGGATTGTAATGTTGGATTACCATAATTTAAGAGGGTCACCATTATCACACATACTTAGTGTCAATATCCATTGGATTTTATACATGTGAAGGCATAATTCAGAATTCATTTACATTCAACAATGATTAGGGTGTAACCATTTCACCAGTTAATTAGGTGATGTGGAATTACCACTCACTCCTAATAAATTCATTTCAATATATGATGATTGGGTTATCTATTTTATAACGCGTCATTGATACGTTAAAAATTATTATATCATCATTTAGAAGTTAAACCAAACACTTAAATTCATGATTTGTCTACATACTCAGTAAATCCATTTAGGCATGTAGGAGGGAACACCCAAAAGGATGTCTCACTATAATGTAGTCGATCATGATGGGATTTTGGTTCTAACATGTAATTATATTCCAAGAAAGGGAAAAAAATTAATGTAGATACAAATTTGGTGAAACCCATAGTGAAATATTCATATAGAAAAAATAACATATTATAAAACATCTTTAATTGAAGGTATATTGAGTAGAAATCCTACTTCATAATCGTACAATGATCCTTATCCATTATAAAAACATGATTTTTCCAAATTTAGAGAATAAAGAATGGATCAGCACTTTGAAAATAGGGAATCAGATCTTGAACCTCAGTAACTTCATCACGAGATAGATAAACAAAGAAAAGATTTTGAGGAATAAAGATAATATGGTAGGATATCTAATGATACGATGGAAGATTATTCAAACATCAAATTAGAGAGTTATTAAGAAGCCCAGGTTTAAGCAGGGGATAACTGAAAGGGGAGAAGAATCACACTGTCTACTTTAAAAGAGAGAAATACAGTGGAGAGTAAATGATTATACATTATTAAAGGAAAAAATTATAAATTCACCCAAAATATATTGTTCTCACAAGCCCACAGGTCATGGGTGAGTTGGTGAGCGGCGGTGGCGTCCTAACCTTGAGGTTCTGGGTTTGAGTCATCACAAGGAAGTTCACAGAATATGACATTATCTTCTCTAGTGGATTCCTATACCACATGTGGAACATGCATGATGCCCGAGTGTCGTTACACATGGGCCTAAAGAAGGGGGAGTACATAAAGGTTCATAGTGGTGGGTGAAGACCCACCTATACCATGTAACCACTTGGGCCTAACAACCTAGTGTATTTTTTCCCATGGGGCTTGGGTGAGTTGGTGAGCTCTAGTGGTGTCCTAACACTAAGGTTCCGTATTCGATTATTCACAAGGCACTGCACACTCTATGCCATTTTCTCCTCTCATGGGCCCCTCTAACCTATATCGAACTGGCCTGAAATCCTGGGTGTCGTTACACCTGAGCATGCAGTTGTGGGAGTACATAAAGGCGCTCAGTGGTGGGTAACAACCCACCTACACTGTGTAACCCCTTGTGCCTAAAAACCAAATGTACTTTTGCCACATCGGCGGCGGCGTAGTGGTAGGGGTTGAGGGCCATAACAATGGTGTTTGGTGAGGTCTGGGGTTCGACTCCTAGGAGCCCACTCTTGGGGGAATTTCTGCCTCCAATGTACTACTTATCTTGCTTGGTCACCCGGTGTCTCAGTGAGTGGGAAGAAGGGTGCGCTTCAAGTAGTTTATTAATTTATGTATCATACCATCACTGAGTGAGGTGTTATGTTGTGTATCGCTCTGTCATCTCAGCTAAAAATGAATCCTTCCCGGCTGAGGCTTCTCAAGATTAACTCTTCTTATGGAGGGGGGTTTCCTAGTGTGGAGGGTTAGAAAAGGCCACCCTTGGGAATTACCTTCTCGATATGAATATGGTTCTCCAAATTTGATAGCATGGTTGGATAAATTGTGAACCAACTTTGGACCCTTCACTATTTATGGAGGGAGCCCATTTAGTTAGGCCACATGGTAAGGGAAACCCTAAACCCACAACGCAAAGAACATATACTACATTTTGATGAGATACCCGAATGGGAAATTAGAACATGGAATATAGTTTGGGAAAACAGTTCACCCATATTTTTCCTGTGTCCAACCCCATAAGATTAAGATAGACTTTGTAGCCTTCCCCCCATGGTTTCTATTAACCATGAAACTCATTTTTTCCCACATAAAAGGGTTTCATGCTTTAATCAATCACCAGACCCCACTGTATTATTTGTAATCTCAAAGGGATTCTATACTATCTATTAATAAATAATCATACTAAACATAAAAGAATTCATTCCTTGGATAAAAATAATTTTCATATAGCCACCCCCCCTTAAAAAACATATACCCAATCCCACCTTCCATGGGTGAAAAAATTCATCTGAGAACAACTCCATCCATTGAGAACATATGTTAGACAATATCTACCAAGTCTCATCATGTACTCCAACATGCAGTTGGCACCCATTCTAAAGGGAAATAACGGATTTGGAGATACTTTATTTTATATTCAATGATGCATATAGAATACTTCTCAAATGAAATAAAATTATCAAGCTCAACATCATCAGTATCTAAAGTATGAGATGGGTCAACATGATATTTGTGATTCTCTGAAATGTGGTAGTCATAGTGCATTACACGGTACCATTAAGGTACTAAGAACCTATAAGATAGCAGCCTAACTCTCTCCATAATCTAAAATGTCCCAAGAAAGAACAGATACAACTTCCCTTGCCTTAGTATCCCTCTAGGAATTATTATGGGTGATGCACATAATAAAACATGATCCCTGACCAAAAACCCTATAGGACATCGATGAAGTGTAACATATGATATATGGGTAGATTGTGTAGTATAAATAAATTTCATAATTAGATAAAACGACTCTTACATATTTTAAACAAGATGAGGAAATAGTAGTGCTACTTCTTCTACCACTAATCAGCACAATGATGAAATACATGGTCTACTATATATGGACTCATAGGGAGCCATCAAAATTGTCCCCTGAAAATTATTATTATAGGAAACATTGACGAGAGGGATATAATTCTCTCTAGAACTACTAAAATAAGGGAAACAATCTAATAAAAATTCTTCCAAAACCCAAATAATCTATTCTGACTGACCATTAGTCTGAGGGTGTAAGGTTGTTCTCAGAAACACCTATGTACCCAGAGCCTTCTACAACCCTTGATGGATCCTTGATTTAAAGTGAGAGCCCATATTTGAAATTATTGTATGAAATTCCTCTTTTATCCATATATTCTCACATACATAAAACGTTTCAATATAATAATCTATGAAATTATATCAGATAGGAATAAATTTAGCTAATTTTGTTAGTCGAACCATGACTACCCAACATGAGTCACTACCTAGAAGAGATATCATTAATATGAACAAAAAATAAATCAAAATGTCTTCAAATTTACATTATGGGATCATGGATAAATGTAATAAGCTATCAAGTCACTGCTTATCCACCATCACCTACTGTCAAGGGGAACACCATGTGATAAAACATGATAACTAATGCTTCATCCCTGAACAAAAATACTATCAGCTTATATCATGATACATCTTGGAGATACCAAAGTGAACCTCCCACTTTAAATCATGTGAATCACACATAATATCCTATCTTATATCTATTATAACCCAGATAATACCATGTATAACTAGGATTTCATCATCATTGATAGTCCAATACTGAGCTGTGTTCTGACCAATAATACTATCTTTTAGGGAAAATCCCTTAAGATCAGAAAAATATCTCATCTTCACCTTCATAAAAAGATACTAGATCCCTAATAATGATACAAGTAATCTCTGTCCATGATTGTTCTAAACCACTACGGTCATTTCAATAAAATAGATCCATATATTTTGACTCTCTACAGGCCTCCTAAATGGAATGTATTAGATTCATCCTACTTAGAGAATTGGAAACAACATTTCCGTTCCCATATGTATAATTTAGGAAGTTGTCAAAATACTATAGATATCTACCAATATTCTCTACCTGATATTTATGTATTACTATGTCAAAATATACCTGAGGCTATTATAGTTTTTAAGCCCCACAAACCTATCTCTTAGTATGTAATGCCTCCAAAAAAATGATGCTTTTACAATATCTACTAAATTGAGATAACGTGTCGGGTAATTTACCACACAAGGCCTCAAATTTCGATATCCATAAGTGATAAATCTATCATAATTCATAAGAACTTCTCCCATTATAATCCATGATGCATGATAGAAAACTGCATAGCCTCTTTTAGGATCTAGAATAATTTTAATTGGTTTCGGGGTAAGCCTTCCTTTCAGATACGAAAATAACTTCTCACATGCTTCTAACCACATGATCTCGACATCATTATTTGTACAAAAAATACGAGGAGATAAAAGGTGTGGGTTGTCCGGTATAAAATGATATTAGTTTCCAAATTTCACCAAGAGAAACTTTATTTCAAATATGTTCTCGGGATTCTCCTAGGTAACTACGACACTCACCTCCTTTGGGTAAAATGAAACCGCTACCTATGAGATAATAAGACCCATGAAGTGATGTTTTTTGATCCATAAGTAACATTTACTAATCACAGAATAAAGCTTCGGATATTTCAATGTATTCAAAAAAGTCTCAAGATGAGTGTAATTGTATCTTTCAGTATTAGAAAATACAAATATTTTATCTACTAATAACATTAAAGATGAATACTTATTCTGTAACACCCCGAGCTTCCATGATACGCTTCTCATTCAATAATGCAATAGCTTGCATTGTACGCAACTTCGAGTTCTAAAACACCGCGACAAATCAATGTAGCCGTTATGAATATTAATAACCACTTTTTAAAATTATAGAAATTTTATATTTCAAAATGGACTTCATTTTTGGATTCGGAATATCGAAATTAGCCTATGTTGAATTTTTGGTATTTTTCTGAGAACTTCTAATTTTTATGAATAGTGAAAAATACTTTAAAACAACTTTTTTAATCAAAATAATTTATTGTGATAAATTATACTATTTAGTGGTTTTAAGGTATAATTAGAATATATTTTTACAATTTTATCCAATGGTGGTCATTAGAATTAATTTAACATTGAAATTGGACATAAACAATTGCCAATCTTTTGATATAAATTGTTTCTTAAAAACACGCTATTTGTCGTAACAGCGGGAATTAATTATAAAATTAATTAATGCAACTTATATGTTTAGAATTTTGTAAAACAGACATCATTTTTGAATTCAGAATATCCATTATAGCTTAGGGTAAAATTTTGGCATTATTCTGAAAAACTTCAATTTTTGATGAATAGTGAAACCACTAAGTGGTAGTTAAATAACTGATTTTTCGTTTAAATGAAATATTACCACTTCTGTGATTTGATTTTCAAAAATCCGACATACATGGTTGTCATTAAGAAGTAAAATGTGGTTCAATGAGATTAAAATAATTTTTGGTGAATCGTAACTTTTAAGTTCTTAATCGTGATTAGAGGTAATTAGTGTAGTTTAAGGTACAAATAATGTTTTAATAATATGAGATGAGCTTGACACTTGTCCTACTCCTATTGGATGAGTCATGGCCGACCAAGACAACCCATGGGTCCACTTGGGGACCCCATGGAGCCACTTTAGTTGGAAAATGACATTAATATATATTTATTTATTGTTAAAATTTAATTGACACAAACATGAGTTATTTTACTAAAACTGACTTTAAGTGGGAATACACAAGTCCAAATTTTGTCTATAAATATTCATTAGAAAGATAAAAAGATTTCCTACATCATAGTATTTTTTTATAATTTTTAGACATTAAATAAATTAAATTATTTATGACATCATGATGATGCAGCGATGACCTCATTATTTAACGATTTAAATAAAATGGGAAGATAATGAAAAATCCAAGGCTTACACTTGTCCAAAGCCAATTGGATGAGGAGATTTCGAACCCTTATCACCTTATCCACGAATTATATAAGTGTGGGACCTTTAGAATCCGAAAAGCATTGTATAATAATGTAACATTTCAATCTTTCCAAAAGTGCCCCTCCTCTCCACTTATAAAAGGCCCCCACCTCTCCCACCTTATTCACACTTTCAAGCCATTTGGATCGGCCAACCTCTGCCCAAATACTCTCCCAACTTCCACCTCTTACTCCTAGAAGCCTTACTTTGGGCAGAACTCTTCCCAAGGAAGCCTTTGGCTCAAATCAAAAAGAGTTACCCGATTTTGAGGTAATGTCGTCTCTAATGTTGTTTTGTTTTATTTTTCTTCTCCAACCCCCTAAACTCTTTTTATTCATTTCTTTTGTAACAAAACCAGTATCCTCAATATACTAGGATTCTGCTATAAGAAGTATTCGAGCTACAATTACACACACCTACATCTAATGGTTTAAGAACATACGGTTTCTGTGGATGGTGAATTTATGCCTCACGAAATGATGATTGTTCAACACTCATATAACACCTTCAAAGGTGGCCATTAAGATGTCAATATATTTATATATGATATAAAATATGTTTATGTTTTACTTATGCTTCTGTATTTCTCATTTATGGCATACTTTATGATTTCCATTATGGGTAAAACGCGATAATTTCATTTTAGGAAGTGCGGACTACCGCCCCCTCAAAGTGATGTGAATCGTTAATGCCATATGTGGGATGTATAAAGGATGGAGTAAATGATATTATATATGATATTATACTGGAAATATATTATACCTTTATATAATTATGATTTCATTACATTAAATATGAAATAGAAATGAAAGTAGCGTTCATGCGTACGTACGGCTTACCGTCTCCATGAACGGTGCATTTCATTTCTTACCTCTAAATGTTACATAATATTATGAATAAATTTATATACTGGATATATAAGATATATATGATATCTAAATCATGAATATAATTCTGGAGATAATGGATATTCTACCACATGAACAACTTGTAATTATAATAAGTTTATTGTTGACTCAAGTTACCAAAGATCGACAAAACGACCGTTATTAACTTAAATAATTACATAATGTTCATAACATTGTAATAAGTGATATAAAAATGATAATGAAATTGAAAATGGTTCTTAATAAGGTAGATATTAACTCTAGTTTATTATTCATGAGGTTAAAGAACGGTTGAGTCAAGTCGGACACAAGGTAAGGGGATTTCTTAACCCAACTTCCATTCTTTGGGTTAATCTCCTACTTTAAAATTATGTCATGATATTATTATATCCTATTTTGTATTTTTACTTTCTTTATGTGTAAATATAGTGAATACACATAATAGATCTATTTTATTTTAAAAATGATCTTTTTAAGGACTTCGTCTCAATCCCCTTTCATTGAGGCATATTTGGCTTTATACACAACTTTCCTTTTATACGGTGTATAAAACCCTTTGACTTTTACGTTTATTCAAAAGGAATCTTTTTTATACGAAGCGTTTTACTAAACGACAAAAAGGGAATGTTTTTTCTTTCCGTACATATGCGGCGACAATGACTTCTCCGCCGCCGTGACCATTATTTGAGTTTTGGCTTCCTCTACAAGCCATCACATTTTTTTAATGAAAAATAAACACAAAGTTTTAACTTTCTTTTATTTTGGTATTGAAAATGGTTTTGAAAGTGTTTTTCTTATATCAATGTGTTGTATTGATATCTTGTGATTGAAATGTGGAAATTTTATGTTTCCTTTATGCATGTTTTATATGATACGATTATGTTATGGTTTATGATATGTTTAAACCTATTCATATGAGGAATGCATTGGACTTAATAAGTGACGGGTGGAGCCCGCTATAGCTCCTCGATGCATCGGCAGGTCTCATGAGACAAACTAGTGTCTTGGCATGAGGCCTTGACAAAATCTTATTTGTGGTCTTGGCACGAGGCCTTGACTACGTGGTTATGATAGTCTGGCATTATGCATTCCATCAGTATGAAAATGGTTCTTGATATTTCATGTGATTATTCGACCAGTAGAATATCCATGTGAAGAAGTGACTGGAATTATCTCATTTTACTTTTGCCATATTATGTTGAAGTTCAAGTTTAAAAGGATTTTGTTTTACTTATACATTGCCTTAAATTTTTATGTTTATTTATGAAAGCTTCCGCAATATTGTTATCCTTACTGAGCATCTGAGCTCACCCCTTTCAATGTTTTAATATTTTCCAGGATGTGAATGAAGTATTTTATGAATGACCTGCAGGGATAGTCCGAAGAGGATAGAAGTGTGGACTATGGAGACTATGTTATTATAGTTTTTCACTTTGTGATGTAATGTAACATTTATGAATGTATCTAGTGTTTCCAAGGCTACTAAACTAATCGGTCTTTCGAGACTTGATCTTTTGTGATCATGCCAATGTTACGAAGTAACACACCGGCTCTGGGTAGCTGGGGTCGGGGCGTTACAGTTGGTATCAGAGGCAGTTTATTACTAACCTTGGAAGCTAGATTTAGATAAACTCTGATTAGAGCACATAGCCCGAAGATAGACTTTGAGGATTAGTATAGAATAACTTCCTAGAATTTTTGTATTGTAGAGATGTTGTGAGTTTTCCGAGCAATACATCCCTGTCTCGATACGAGCAGGTAGAGGCGGCTCTGGCACAGATGTAGCTAGGGGTAAAAACCGAAAACACCGCTTTGAGCTAGACTCGAATGGGAACTGGTGCACGACAACGGGCCTTGCTGCACTCTTGGTTACGACACTTCCGGGGGATATTCTTAGGATAATTCCCATTTTATTTACAAACCACTATGAACGATTATGAGTATATACTTCCTCAAATAAAACCTTTTTATGATTATGGATTATATCCATAAATAGTTCAATTTATGTTAAGTATTTTATAAGTATGGAATTATGTATTTTGATTCATAAACTAATATAGTTTATGCCATTGTATAGAAATGGCGCCTAGTAGAAGGAATGTGAACTCCAGCAATACGTATGATCCAAAGAGTAAGAAGTATCGTATCTTTCACGGTATTAAGCCAACATTTCGAAGGGAAATAGTCTCCCTTGTTTTATCAACATATGAAGAAATAGTATCATGTGTTAATAAGATAAGTGAAGAATTCTCTGAGTCCTATGGCTTTGAAGCGAAGCAAGAGACGAAAGGGATGGAAGAGAGAATGATGGATAAAGGGATGAGGGGAATGAAGAATTTTCCAATATGTGGTAATTGTGGGAAGAAACATCATGGAACTTGCCTAAAGGGAATGGGAGTTTGTTATAAGTGTAGAGAAAAAGGACACAAAGTGCGTGACTGCAAGGGTAAGAAAATTGTTTCAAATGTACAATGCTTCTTCTGCAAGGATTGGGGACACTACGCAAACCAATGTCCAAATCATCAGAGTATGCCCCAAATGATGTTATTGGATAATAATCAAGTTATGATACTAACACAGATGAGGAGTAATGATTAGAGTTCTTATGTTTTTATTAAAGAATTTTGTAATTTGAGTGTTGGATCAATGATGTACTGGTTATAATAATTATGGAGTATATAAGGATTGTACTGCAGTACTATTTCATCTAGGACTTGAGATTGTGTGGAACCAAGAAAATTGACTCCACATTAGGTTAAATTATTGGAAAATATATGGTTGAGAGAAAGATAGACCATAATATGGTTCTGATACTGAGATTGTGATTTTGGAATAAGACGTGATTGATTTGGATAAATTATATTGGATATACTTAACTTCCTTGAAACTGATTGATGTTTTGTATACATTTTTGGATAGAAGGAGTATATCTAGTATTCTATAAGGAATAAGGGATCATGGTAATTCAGTATGTTTAAAAATAATACATGATGAAGGTATTCACATGTTGTTACGTGGGAAAAAGGATCTTCATTATGCTTACCTTCCTTATAAAATTTGGACTGTGAGTTGGACAGAAGTATTTTGGATACTATAAAGGTTGGAATGGATTAAGTTGATCTTTGGATAGTATTGTTTAAGGTTAAAGCATTTTTGAATATTATTTTTGGAATATTATAATACTATAGTTTTAGGAAAAGGACAACCTGCAGGGTGGGGCATAACCCGTCGCGTCGGACAAAGCTGCAGGAATCGAACCCACAACCATAGTGCGACACGCCTTTATTTCCTACCACTAGCCTACAGGAAGTCCCTAGTTATTACAAAATAGTTTTACTAATCTAAATGGTATGTGTTAACATTTTGAACCTTATACAATTAGGATAAATAGAATATTTTTGAGTTCCATTACCATTTGGAGTAAAAGTTGGGTTTGTGGTAAAAATTTATTAACGAATGAAAGTATACATAACAAGTATGTATATTCCCTTACGTTCTATGTAAATCTACTAAATAAATTCCTCAACATTATAAAAGGTAACTTAAAACAAAAATGTTGTCGGTTAACTTTTCCAATTGGGGATTCAATGACCGTTTAACCAATCACATGTTTGTGATTTTATTGTGGTTAAACTTTCTTCTAATCTTGTTTTCTATAACTCTCCATCAGACCTTGATGGTTTTTTTCTCCTCCATATCCATATTTTCATATAATCCTAGAATGGGCTATATCGGGTGACCTTTGTACTTATCCTGCTTTCTTTTAATGTTATATATTTATTTCCGATGTGGGTTTTCCTCAAAGGAATTTTCTCTTTTCAACCTTTTATTTTCAAAGAAAAATTTCAAATTGCGAGGACGCAATTTATTGAAGGAGGGGAGAATGTAACACCCTGAGCTTCCATGATACGCTTCTCATTCAATAATGCAATAGCTTGCATTGTACGCAACTTCGAGTTCTAAAACACCGCAACTAATCAAAGTAGCTGTTATGAATAGTAATAACCACTTTTTAAAATTATAGAAATTTTATATTTCAAAATGGTCTTCATTTTTGGATTCGGAATATCGAAATTAGCCTATGTTGAATTTTTGGTATTTTTCTGAGAACTTCTAATTTTTATGAATAGTGAAAAATACTTTTAAATAAATTTTTTAATCAAAATAATTTATTGTGATAAATTATACTATTTAGTGGTTTTAAGGTATAATTAGAATATGTTTTTACCATTTTATCCAATGGTGGTCATTAGAATTAATTTAACATTGAAATTGGACATAAACAATTGCCAATGTTTTGATATAAATTGTTTCTTAAAAACAAGCTATTTGTCGTAACAGCGGGAATTAATTATAAAATTAATTAATGCAAATTATATTTTTAGAATTTTGTAAAATAGACATCATTTTTGAATTCGGAATATCAATTATAGCTTAGGGTAAAATTTTGGCATTATTCTGAAAAACTTCAATTTTTGATGAATATTGAAACCACTAAGTGGTAGTTAAATAACTGATTTTTCGTTTAAATGAAATATTACCACTTCTGTGATTTGATTTTCAAAAATCCGACATACATGGTTGTCATTAAGAAGTAAAATGTGGTTCAATGAGATTAAAATAATTTTTTGGTGAATAGTAACTTTTAAGTTCTTAATCGCGATTAGAGGTAATTAGTGTAGTTTAAGGTACAAATAATGTATTAATAATATGAGATGAGCTTGACACTTGTCCTACTACTATTTGATGAGTCATGGCCGACCAAGAGAACCCATGGGTCAACTTGGGGACCCCATGGAGCCACTTTAGTTGGAAAATGACATTAATATATATTTATTTAATGTTAAAATTAAATTGACACAAACATGAGTTATTTTACTAAAACTGACTTTAAGTGGGGTTACACAAGTCCACATTTTGACTATAAATATTCATTAGAAAGATAAAACGATTTCCTACATCATAGTAGTTTTTTTATAATTTTTAGACATTAAATAAATTAAATTATTTATGACATCATGATGATGCAGCGATGACCTCATTATTTAACGATTTAAATAAAATGGGAAGATAATGCAAACTCCAAGGCTTAAACTTGTCCAAAGCCAATTGGATGAGGAGATTTCGAACCCTTATCACCTTAGCCACGAATTATATAAGTGTGGGACCTTTATAATCCGAAAATAATTGTATAATAATGTAACATTTCAATCTTTCCAAAAGTGCCCCTCCTTTCCACTTATAAAAGGCCCCCACCTCTCCCACCTTATTCACACCATCAAGCCATTTGTCTCGGCCAAACTCTGCCCAAATACTCTCCCAACTTCCACCTCTTACTCCTAGAAGCCTTACTTTGGGAAGAACTCTTCCCAAGGAAGCCTTTGGCTCAAATCAAAAAGAGTTACCCGATTTTGAGGTAATGTCTTCTCTAATGTTGTTTTGTTTTATTTTTCTTCTCCAACCCCCTAAACTCTTTTTATTCATTTCTTTTGTAACAACACCAGTATCCTTAATATTCTAGGATGTTGTTATAAGAAGTATTAGAGCTACACTTACACACACCTACATCAAATGGTTTAAGAACATACGGTTTCTGTGGATGGCGAATTTCTGCCTCACGAAACGATGATTGTTCAACACTCATATAACACCTTCAAAGGTGGCCATTAAGATGTCACTATATTTATATATGATATAAAATATGTTTATGTTTTACTTATGCTTCTGTATTTCACATTTATGGCATACTTTATGATTTCCATTATGGGTAAAACGCGATAATTTCATTTTAGGAAGTGCGGACTACCGCCCCCTCAAAGTGATGTGAATCGTTAATGCCATATGTGGGATGTATAAATGATGGAGTAAATGATATTATATATGATATTATACTGGAACTATATTATACCTTTATATAATTATGATTTCATTACATTAAATACGAAATAGAAATGAAAGTAGCATTCATGCGTACGTACGGCTTACCGTCTCCATGAACGGTGCATTTCATTTCTTACCTCTAAATGATACGTAATATTATGAATAAATTTATATACTGGATATATAAGATGTATATGATATCTAAATCATGAATATAATTCTGGAGATAATGGATATTCTACCACATGAACAACTTGTAATTATAAGAAGTTTATTGTTGACTCAAGTTACCAAAGATCGACAAAACGACCGTTATTAACTTAAATAATTACATAATGTTCATAACATTGTAATAAGTGATATAAAAATGATAATGAAATTGAAAATGGTTCTTAATAAGGTAGATATTAACTCTAGTTTATTATTCAGGAGGTTAAAGAACGGTTGAGTCAAGTCGGACACAAGGTAAGGGAATTTCTTAACCCAACTTCCATTCTTTGGGTTAATCTCCTACTTTAAAATTATGTCATGATATTATTATATCCTATTTTGTATTTTTACTTTCTTTATGTGTAAATATAGTGAATACACATAATAGATCTATTTTATTTTAAAAATCATCTTTTTAAGGACTTCGTCTCAATCCCCTTTCATTGAGGCATATTTGGCTTTATACACAACTTTCCTTTTATACGGTGTATAAAACCCTTTGAATTTTATGTTTATTCAAAAGGAATCTTTTTTATACGAAGCGTTTTACTAAACGACAAAAAGGGAATGTTTTTCTTTCCGTACATATGCGGCGACAATGACTTCTCCGCCGCCGTGACCATTATTTGAGTTTTGGCTTCCTCTACAAGCCATCACATTTTTTTAATGAAAAATAAACACAAAGTTTTAACTTTCTTTTATTTTGGTATTGAAAATGGTTTTGAAAGCGTTTTTATTATATCAATGTGTTATATTGATATCTTGTGATTGAAATGTGGAAATGTTATGTTTCCTTTATGCATGTTTTATATGATACGATTATGTTATGGTTTATGATATGTTTAAACCTATTCATATGAGGAATGCATTGGACTTAATAAGTGACGGGTGGAGCCCGCTATAGCTCCTCGATGCATCGGCAGGTCTCATGAGACAAACTAGTGTCTTGGCACGAGGCCTTGACAAAATCTTATTTGTGGTCTTGGCACGAGGCCTTGACTACGTGGTTATGATAGTCTGGAATTATGCATTCCATCATTATGAAAATGGTTATTGATATTGCATGTGATTATTCGACCAGTAGAATATCCATGTGAAGAAGTGAATGGCATTATCTCATTTTACTTTTGCCATATTATGTTGAAGTTCAAGTTTAAGAGGCTTTTGTTTTAGTTATACATTGCCTTAAATTTTTATGTTTATTTATGAAGGCTTCCGCAATATTGTTATCCTTACTGAGCATCTGAGCACACCCCTTTCAATGTTTTAATATTTTACAGGATGTGAAAGAAGTATTTTATGAATGACCTGCAGGGATAGTCCGAAGAGGATAGAAGTGTGGACTATGGAGACTATGTTATTATAGTTTTTCAATTTGTGATGTAATGTAACATTTATGAATGTATCTAGTGTTTCCAAGGCTACTAAACTAATCGGCCTTTCGAGACTTGATCTTTTGTGATCATGCCAATGTTACGAAGTAACGCACCGGCTCTGGGTAGATGGGGTCGGGGCGTTACATATTCGGGTGGAAAAAACTATTCATCAATGCTACGAAGATGGAATGCACATTCATAAGACCAAACAACATCATGAGATATTCATATAAGCTTTACCGACTATGGAAAGTTGTACATGGAATATATGAATCCATGACTCAAACATGATGATATCATAATCCCAAGATGATCATTAAGACCATACTCTATCCTCTAATATGGTAAAAAATATCCTATATTCCATGTAAATGATATCAAATTTTCACATTATGATGATTTAAATATTGGTAGTCCATGAAAATCCTAAGCTTTTTTCTTTGCATCATGGATAAAATGGAAAGAAATATCTAGTGATAATTAATATTCTATATATAACTATTTTCTCCTAAGTCTTCAAGCTAACTCTTGATCTTATACAACTCAGTAGTGGCTCATCTTGTAAGGATAAATGGATACTGTTGAATTTCCATGAAATAGTTCAAAAAGTAAAAATATAAATCAATCTTATATGAATGTCCTAAAATAGCATTAGGGAAGACATGCCTAAATTTACTGAATATAGGAGAGAACTCAACCTAATTTTTTCCCTAATAATTCATATTAAGGCTAGCGATTTGGGAGGTCACTCTCTTTAGTCCATGATACTCTAGATGAGCTCTACTAGCCTAGATGTCCCACTCACCATTATTAATATATGTTCCACCCTCCAGTGATGTAAAATAAATCCACCAGTGGTAAAAGTCCACATAGTTGTGATACGGGACCAACTAGTCGATATCATGATTGAAATTACATATGCTATTCTTGATGAAAGATAGGTACCATGATAAATGATTGTTGCCTACATCAATAGGATAGTCCTTTAACTATAATATACTCTCATAACAAATACTAAAAAGAATATCAAATGTCATAATGAAAATTGAGCACACAAAATGATGTCTGAGGATCTCCATAAATGTAATATATATAAAAGAATTTTATTCATCTATATCTAATAAGAAAGAAAATATTGTAGAGTATACTAGAATAGTACCTCTAATAGTTGGTGTCCCAACATCTAGATCCATTGATATTATAAGTACTAAATAGATATGGTATGATCCCCATCCTTTTGCAATATCCTGACTACCTAGAGAGGTCCATATATATTAGAGTTGTATATCTTAATATTGGATACCATCACCATGACTTTACTTATGACTATATGGAAAGTAGTTCTCTAGATACTTACCAGAGGAGGTGCTTCTCAACCTTATCCGAAATGTGGAGCTAACAAGATTCATTTCCCACTTTTATCAAAGGGGAAGGTCCTATGGAAACATGGTAATTGACCTAATCACCCTCGTCATCAACACTCAATGGGGTGTCTAGAAAACCAAGGCTATTTTTTTCGAGTCCTCTCACACTAATGACATACAAATTTGCAATTTTTGGGTTTCAATTAGCCTCCACTACTCATGTGAACATAATCAAAGTGTCGATTCTAGCTTCTTTTTGAAACACTAATCTATATAGATTTTGAACTGCCCTAGCTCACACTATATGATTACATTTGGTTTTACTAGGTGATAAGGGCATGGTTTACTATTTTAGATATGGAAGTCAACCAGAAAACATTTTCCTGAGATAGAATAGGATTTCCTAGACCATCCTTAAATAGTCTCCCTTTTACTACTACATCAGTAGTATAGATAGGAAAAAGCATTGAAGCTCTGAAAAAAGAGTGTCACAATCCATAATTATCACCTATGATTGCTTTAGGTTCACGAACTACCTAGAATAATCATCCCCCCAGGGTCTCTAAAAAGAAATAATCCAATAATATTGAATAGAAATCCCTCAATGTCTCTTCCAGATACTGACCATCTTGATTTTGAATATCCCCTAGTTTTTGGAGGATCCTTAAATAATATAATTAGCGAGTTTCAATATAATATTAGGAGGTGTATCCAGATGATCACATATATACATGGCCATCTCAGTCTATAACTCTGTAGAATGTGGTCTGCCATCCCCCAAAAACATGGGTGGATGATCCTATTTGAATTACATAGTAAGATCTCCCATTTAGGTTGAAGATCATGGAGCTCCATAAATCGTGTTAATAAGCCCCAGATAATATCCTCAAAATTAGGCATTCTCTAGCATGTTAGGAATAGGAAGTGGTTCCACAGGAGGCACTATAAGAGGTATAACCAGTGCCTCATGGCCCACCACCTCAGAGGTAGGGGCGTCCCCACCCAACTTGAGAATGACACAATGATTTCATGGCTTCATTACTCTAATGATTCCAATAAAATGCCTCTGATAATTCAATAATGACATAATCCACAATATAGAAATAGAAAAACTGAGAACACTTTTTAGGTACTAGTTACACCTATCTTCCATCTGAAAGATTCCGATCTGGGTGATAGAAAAATGTATATATAACACAAGAGAAACTACCTAATACCCACTACTAAGTCCATGAAAATTTCAACATATGTCTCATTGAAGTTCAATTTCATTTAAAATTAAATAATTGTAATAAATTAAAGTTTGAATGGTTAGACCAAATGGATCACAACTTATGATCCGTAAGTGCTCATACACCTTATGAACCAAAATATGGTGTCCAATAAATCAATTAAACAACACGTTTAAATCTATGTGACTAATGATCCCAGGCTCAACATACCATATTTTAGTGCTAAAAGTGTCTTATGTAGCCTAATCATAAAAAAATGTTTACGTTTTTATAGAAGCTCTATGTAACAATAATGATTCTCCCAATTCTATTTATTAATTGTTAAACTATAAAAATTATATTTATAGCAGTCTAGGAACTCAAGGAAATCAGAGGGAATGAAAATAACACAATGTGCCTATATGGAATGGAATATGCATGGAATTTATATTTTCTATAAAGTTAATTATATGATGCATAATCAATGATTCCATTCCCACATATCATCAAGAAAAGGATAACAGATAGACCACAATTGTTTCAATATTAATATAACAAGTCAATAATATCATCCAACGATGGAATCTTATCAACTATAATATTAAAAATCTAGCCAATAAAATTTCCATTCCAACCAATTTTGATTTTACCATTACATGGGTAAGATACACCCAGCACAAATCATTACGAAATCCTATAACAATCCTAATATTCAATCTATTGTCTCTAAATAGTAAGGAATGAAAATAAAGGCTTTGATATGACTTTGTGACATCCCATACCCAAATGCCACTCAATAGTGCCCAGAGCCCGATTTGACACATGGCCGCATGCACATCTCCCCAAATGCCAGAGGCATCTGAATTGTATAAAGGGCATGTGGTGTGTATGTGGATAAAATGACCACATTACTAGATTGGAAAATAATATATAAGATATTATTCTATGAATAGTAAAATCAATATTAAAATAAATAAATAGATAAAATAGTATAAGCTGATATAAAAAAGGGGAAACATGTGATGAAACAACCATGTGGAACATATTAAATATTATAAAAAATTGAGGACTTGAAGGATAATTAGTATACCACCTACATCATACTCATACAACTCAATTTTTCTAGTATCGACACAGGAAATGGTTTGGATTGTGAGAAAATGGAGGAACAAATCAATTCCTTGAAAACATGGAATAAGATCCTCCACCATGACAACTTCATCAAGAGAAAAATAAATAGATAATGAATCAAGATGAATAAATATATTACGGGTGGATATACAATGATACCAACAGAAGATGAAGTGGAAACCATATGAGAGTGTAATAAATAAGCGTATGTTTATGAGGAGAGCTCAAAATGGAGGAGAAACCCACTACCAACTAGATATGAGTGTGAATGATAGGTGGGGTAATGATTATACAAATTATGCTCAAAATGGGGAATTCAACCAATATATCTGGGTCACATAGTTTAGTCTTACGGTTTTCCAAACCATGCACCAACAATGAACCCTTTACTACTTAAAGAGGGAACACACATGGTAAGGACTCATGGTTATGAAAAACCATGTGAAAACTATGTGGAATAGCTCTGGTAAATTGTTTTGAGTTACGCCCATGGCATACATCCCCTGGCACATGGATAGGGAAAATTGTGATCCTTGGACAACCTACAATATATCCCCTCATGGTTAAGAGAGACCATTCAACATGTACCACAAAATTTCTTCTAACCATGCGACTAGTTTGTTTTTTCGACCATCCAAGGTTCTGAGCTTCGAAAAACCCCCATACACCATTGTATCCATTTGAACCTCAAAGGGAATCCATACAAAGTATATAATAAATAATTACACTGAATTTAAATGGATCCATTCTAGATATAAGACCTAGTTTCATTCAATGTCCAATATACACATCTTGAGTTTTCAATATATAATAATTTCATCCACAAACACTTCTAAAAATATTTTTTTCAATGTATAAAATATCATATTCAATTGAGAAAAAAATACTAAATTATCATTGATAAATTTTAATGGAACCACTATGTACAAAAAATAAAATTATCAACCTCAAAAATTCATATTTAGAATTTTTTGTGGTCCCACTAGAAGTTAATTCTACATAGAAAAAAGTAATCATTTCAAAACCACCAAATCCACTTTTATGTAATAAAATAAATAATATATTATATTTAAATAGAATATGATTCTCAATAGTCAAATAGATTAATATATTTAATTCATAACATATGTATAGAATTATATCTCTATTTGAACTGAAAATAACTAATGAATCCATTGATAACTATTGGGTCTAATAAACCCCTTCATCTTGATCAAATAATACTAAATTTTCACATACCATATCTATCTTGATTATATACTATATATAAAAATAAATATAAAATCACTTATATATTATAGTTTTTTTAGGAAACACCACATCTAAATTATAAGTAATCCATTATAAATCCATAGAAAAAATATATCAGAAGCAATAAACCAGGGGATATATTATCCATTTCTCCTTATACAAAACATCATTGAGTATAAAAATCACAATTATTTTTTTAATTGGTAAAAAACTTATGTGACATATCTATACATGGCCTTATTAAAATTATCACTCCTCATTAAAATTATATTTAATACCAATCAGAGAGAAGAATGTGTCCCACTATTAGTAATAGTTAATGTGATCTTATTATTGGTTAAATTAGTCCTTACCCAAAAGGATAGAAAAAAATTTTATATTAAGAATGAATAAATCCAAAGTATTCATATTATTTTATGTAATAATAGCACAAGAAAAACATTTATTACTCATATATATAAAAATCAACGGTTGAGTATAAAGACTAAAAAATATTTAGGATAACTCTAATTATAAACCATAAAGATAAAATTTATTTAATATAAATTACTGTGGACCGCCTATATATAATAAAGTAAAGGCCAATTTAGAATATTTCGGAAAATTTCCTTTAATAGTATAATGTTTCCATGTAGTGTTAGTATTATTAATTTCTACTACATATTCCTTGAATAAGCCATTGAGATGACCTTGAAGATAAAATATTGGTTCAAAAAAAGACACAGTTTTTTATCTAACCAGCTCTCCATGATCTAAATATTTGTATCCCCACTGGTGATTGGCTACCCCGTGTCAACTATCCACCAAAACAAGCATGAAATATTTTTCCCCACTAATATTATCTTACAACACTCTCTACTGTATTCCTACACTAGAATCTCATAAGATGACCAAACAAGAAATGTAATTGGAATATATTTTATTTTTAAGTATAGTTTTTATTGGTATGATCAAGGAATCTATAAAGGTAGTATCATATTAAATATCTATTTGATCTAGGAGTAGAATCATATTTTCCACCCTAACTTCTATGAAAGGATCAAAATCTTTACATTTTCCATTATGGTTTTTTCTATCCATTGGGATATATCTTACCTATGACTTGGCTATGTTATGGGACACCAATATTTTAACTATCCTTATATACCATCTTATTAATATTAATATTATTTATATCTTCAAAGAATAGAATTAAATTTAATAGAATTTATTGAGTTGGTATAGGGTATTTCAATTCTATTTTCAAGTGCTTAAATTTTGATTCCTCCTCTACATTGAAGTAAGGAGTAAGGTAGAGTTTATTGGGTAATTCTTCTGCATAGAAAATTATCATAATCATTCCCTTGACTGGGTTTTCTCAGATTTTAATACTTTACCTAATGAAAGGTTTCATGGTGAAAATAGTTGAATAATAAATCCTAAATTTCATTCCAGGTAAGACTTTGGTCATTAATAGCATTCATCACAACTTTTCAACATTTTTGGGAAACCCATTTGTGGATAAATTTATATAACCAAATAGATTACTTTCTAGTCTAATGATGTGTAATAATTAATTGATAGAGATGGTATATCAATACTGTACAATTTTTATAGAAGATATCACCCTGAAAGCTCAAAGGGTCTATAAATTTTAAATCTTATATAGTATTTAATGCAGTTAGATACCATAATGGTGGTCAATACCATGTCCCACAGAGTAACTGAAAAACATTATCCCAAACATTTTTCAAAAAATTATGAAGGATGAGTAGTGATTTCTCAGCTACCCCTTCCCATATTTCTAAATTTTTTTATCATGTAATAACAGTATATTTATAATTGGGTGATTTATTTAGATTATTTATCCAAGAATAAGTAGAATATAATTTTGATCATTATATTAATATACACGTCATAACCCTTGTACCTATCTCATTCACTTTAATTTATCGGATAATTTCATACCTTAAATCCTAATTTATAAAATTTTAAAAAAATATTTAATAATTTGAATAAAAGGAATATATAATGAAAAAATAATTAACTTTCTTAATGAAATGTAATAATTGTTAATTTATAATTACTAACTATCATACATGAATAATTCTGAATACACTATTTATTAATTATTTTTTTTATTAATATAAATCCTAAAACAATGCTTATAATTTATTTAAGAAACATAAGACACTGTATGATATGCCATGCTATTTTATGTATACCTACTTACTAATTACTACTCAAAATGCATGATACCTGGTGCAACAATTTCAAAAAGAAACAAAAATCATCCTAGAATATACCTAGTAACTCAATATTCCACTTTAATTATGTTTTAATGTTATATTTATCAGTTAATTAATGATTCTCATTGACCATATCTCCATGATATTCCAAAACCAAACGACCCAAAATTTGTTCTAATTCTATTTTCTATGATTCTAAACTAGATTACCTATTATCACAACTCTGACATGTGCAATATATGTAGCTCACTTCTAAATTTCTATAGGATAGCATAAAAATGTGTGATATGAAATGATATAATGTGTAATGATTTTCCTTATTTAAAAATTAAGTAGGTAAATATCATGAACAAAACTAGGAAAACAAATATAACTTATTAATACACAGGTTTATCCAAAACTGAAATAAAACAATCTGATAAGTATCATATATATCCTGAGTACTTGGATAACAATATAAATGGATTGATATATATAAAGACTCATAAAACCAGAATTCTAGAACTTATATACAATAAATAACCTAGTCATAATAGAATACAGCTAGAATATATATCTATAGTATATCAAAATCAAAATTATAGGGTGTAAGGTAAAGTCATTGCAATGAGATATCCAAATGTGATATCTAAAAAAACACAAGTATTCTCAACATGCAATGTCTATTGTCATAAAAAAACCACTATCATATATCTAATTTACAATTCCAAAGGTTATATTTAATTTAATTTTTTCCATTACATGGATTATATAGATTATTATTTAATCACACCATAGAGGACATGTGAATGTAGTGAGTATGTTATACCTAGTAGGTGGTCACCAGATAAATCCATCTTATCTGCCATAAAACCATGGGTATGAAATATTAGTATATAATAGTAAATATAATTTTCTAGAAAATAAACTGATTATTACAGTAGTGATGAAAATTAATAATAAACTTCATACCATGGTGATATATTCTACAAGATCTGTGATTTAAATTAAACAATCTACATTGAGAATAGCACAAAATCAAAGATAAGGTATATATATGATTAAATTAATCCTTTAAAAATATCAACTAGAATGGGGGAATAATGAATAAGAACTTGAGAAATAAAAAAATATTCTATGAGAAAGGGTATAACATTAAATGAGTTATGGAACCTAGTAACCATCCCATCTCTAACAAAATGTCTATCAGTGACATCTGTACCTACTAAAAAATCTCGGTATAATTACATTTCCATTCCATATATATGGTATAATAATAAAAAAGGTCTACATAAATATAATACTGATCAAAATACCATATGATATATTCCAATATTCTATACATTAATTAAAATATAGTAATCTAGAATTTTTTTATAAAAAATAGAATATTGTTATGTCACACGGGTAGAAAAATATGTATTACTCAACTGGATCAATATTCATTTTTAATATTAAATATAATAAAAAAATGAATAAGAGAGAATGTATAATATATGTTAATTATTATTAAAAACCTACCATAACATGCTCCAACTATTTGAAAATGTGGAAGATAGAGGGTTCACATACTAATGAATCTCCTAAACCTAATCATTTAAATCATTGTAATAAGTACACAACTAGTTTAATGATAAGTCAAGTTTAAATGAATTGGGATTATGGATTTAGTATATTATTTGTAAATATGATGGAATATGATACCAAATTAAATTTAGATTCATCAACCATTATTTCCTACAATAAGCTAATATAAGAAAATCCAAATGATATGGGCGATTTAAAAAAATGTAAAAAAATAAATAATTTATTTAACCTTCCATCACGAATAGATATGAAAAATAGAGAGTGTAGAGGAATGTCTGCCTAAGGTCTTACAAAATATGAGTTCTAATGATAAAGATTCAATGATCCAGGTTAATAATATAAGTGTGATTCACATTATGGGAAGAATAACATAGGAGTTCTCATATATGATGGTTCCCGTGGATAAATAAGGGTGAAATCCTCAGTGAATTGGTTAATTGATTTTTTATTTTTGTACAATATTAAATTTTTACCCTAAATTTATCAAATCCCATCAATATTCCATTAGGATCATGGCATAATGACATTACACACCACATATCCACACTAGTTGTTACTACATGTTGCATTAGAGACCACCGTCTAATTGGTAACCTTCAACTAGTTAGCGAGTGATTATGATGCACACAAAACCTATATTCCTCTTTCTAAAATACTAATATTTTACTTTTATCAATCCTCAAATAAGAATACCCTTAGATGAGAAACAAAATAATTTAAAATTATGTTAAATAATAACCTAATATATATGTCTTGTTACACACCATCTTCTAAAACATGAAGCTAATTTCATGGTACTGCTCTCTCCATATGAATTTTTTTTTCTAATGGATTTATTATAATATATATTCTAGGAAATATATATTCTATGAAAATTTTTATAGATGAATAAATATAAAATCTATAATTACATCACATGTTTTTTGGCTGATGAGGCAAAAAGAAGTGTTTACTGATGAATCAATTTCGGGAGATATTTTTTATAAAATTAAATCATTATAGGTATTTCTAGTTTCAAAATTATTTTTATATTTTAAGACAAATATATTACTCAGGTTTTCCTAGAGAGAGTAAAAACGATTCAAAATATTTTAAATTTCAACATTTATTGACATTATTAATGAATTACACTTTGTATATTTATTTTAAAGGTGGTGAGTTTGGGAGAGCTATAAAAATATGATAATATATTAGTGTAGTACTGAATTTTGAGAGATTATTATAATGATTTTTCATAGGGGTAATTATGAAACTGTATAAAAAGTGAAAATTATAAAAATTTTACTAATCTATAAATGTATATAATTTTAAAGACATTTTGAACATTTTTTAAATAAGAAGGATAGGTAAAATTACAATGAGAGAAACTCATAAGGGATAAACATAATATAGAAAATTGAAATTTAATATTGGAAGAACATGAAAATTGGTCCTGAAATTAGATAACTGTTAGAAAAAATACATTGAAATTTTCTATAGAATTCTTGAATTACACTAAAATATTTCATAAAAAATCATAATGGTGATCTATTTAGAACGTTAGATATTTTTATTATATTTTATCTGTTTATAAATTTCTTAATTAAGAAAATTTATAATATATTTATGAAACATAAATAAAATGAATAAATTTTTTGATAAATAAATAAGGATTAATTATTTTGGAATGGTAAAATATATTTTAAAATGGATTTATATATAAATTTCTTGAAATGATATATCTATTTATTAATTTGTTTTATTGAAAATAATTAATATTTTAATAGTGAAATATTTTCATATAATTGATGTGAATACTGAATGAGATGTGTTTGAAGTACATATACTCTTTATAAAAGAATAATCAGATTTTCAAGGCTTTCATTGTAGTTGGATAAATTGTGTGGTGTTTCATAAGAACAATGCCTATGAATTAGAGATGATAAAGAGATCAAGAATAAGTGTAAATATATATTTCCATTGTATATATCTTACAAATTTATTAGTATTGTATTATTTGACTATACAATATATTAAATTCATATAATTTATTAAAAATATGTGTTAATGTATAAGAAATTTATTTACTATTGTTTATTTGAAATAACTAAAATTATTCAGAAAATAAACATTTTTTATACATAATTTCCTAGATATATTCTAAAATTATTTAAATATTTTACTGAATAAATTCATGGCTATTTGAATGAAAAATTTTACATCAATATTATGGATATATATGAGCTATATTATATATGGGATATTATTCCAATATATGATTTTTGATAATTTTAACAGATATTATATTTATATATTTCTTTATCCTTAGGGAAGTATATTGAAATTATTTTAATAGGGGGTCTAAAATAAATTGACATATATAATTATTTTAAAATAATAAATAGTAAAATAATTATAGGTTTCAGGTAATATTCTAGATATCTATAGATTTTAGAAGAATGAACATTATGTTTATTGAATTTTTATATAGAATAGTAAAAATTATACGGGTTTCCCAGTTCTAAAATATACCATTATTAATTATATATGGTGTGATCTAATATTGAAATGTTATTATTATGAGCCTTATGTGTTGAGAGACAAAATGGGAGTGGCTTTAAAACCCTGAAATTTTATGAGATATATTTTTATAATATCTTTGATTTCTTGTGATGTACATTACAAAAAGATTAGATTTTTCTATACTCAACAACGTATTATATTTTAGTATACGCAACACCATTCTTGGCATGTGTTGAACGCAATTGCATGTTCTTTTAATAGAATTAATTTCAGGCAACAATAATTATATATTTTGTTCAATGTATAAATGTACTACTTTTGTATTTTTTTTATATGAATCATGAAAGGAATATTTAACTATTAATAACACTGACTTGGCTTTCATTAGAAGTAAAAGTGACCTTTGTCGGTACGTTGCATTGTATGCGATATTGAGTTTCACTAAACATCGATATATTATTAAAATATTATTTTTTAATGGGATAAAAACACTCATTTTTTAATATTACTAACCAATTTTTAAATTTTATATTACATTATCATTCATGTTACTCATTTTCTAGAACATGATATGATAACAAAATCATTTTTTCAGAAAAAATATGTATTTTTTCGAAATGCAGTTTTACAAGCTTTTGATAGATAACCCATTTTAAATCTATTATTGACACTTTTATAAGTTATATTTGAAAAAATAAACTTCTTCTTTGGAATTGGTACATAGAAAATTTTCTTTGGTGGAAATTTGGGTATCACATAAATAAAATTCAAATTTTAATGAGTAGGGGAAAATACCTCATTTTAAGTCAAAACTTACTTTTCATAGAATTTATTTATATATTTAAATTTCAATTTTAGTTTGTTTTAAAGTGTAATTGTATTATATTTTTATCATTTCATCCAATTTTGGTCATTGGAAGTAATTTTAACTCAATATTTTGATTGTTATTAATTTTTGAAAACCTATCTATTGTTTTGACAAAAGGAATTAATTTTAAATTAATTACAATAATATATCTGATTTAAATTTGGAAAAATTGATTCCATATTTGGAATAATATGGTATAAATTTTTTAAATATGAACTTTTTATTTTTTTTACATTGTTAATAGAAAATTCAGTAATTATTTATATTTACCATGGTTAAGTGGTAAATTAGGTAAATATAGGTAAAAATAATTTAACAGTACAAAAATTCCCTAAAAGTGTCCTAATCCTAATTTTTTAGAAATTTACAACCATGTTAATCCTTGCGTATATTTTGGGACTCCATGGATTCACATGGATTTGAAAATGACATTTTATAAAATTAAATTAAATTAAAGATAATTATAACTAGAACATATATCTTTTACTAAATAGATTTTAATATAATGATATATAACATATATATAGGTATAAAATAGTAATTATAAATATATAAATATTTCATACATCATGATATTTTATTTATAATTTTTAGACATTAGATAAATTTATTTGTTTATGACACACTTATGATGTAGTGATTATCTCGTTAATGAATGTTTCATATAAATGAATTTATAAACAATAAAATTAATTTAATTTGAATATTTTAATGCTATGCATGAATTTTATGGATGACATTGACATATTAGAGATTAGTTAAAGACTTTATTTCTATGGAATCAGGTATTCATGATTTTATTTAAAAGTCAAGTGTGAATATTGTCCCAAATAGATATAATTCATAACATAAAATAGAAAATAGTTTATTAAATGATATTAATTTTCTAAAAATATATGACTCTTAAAAATTGTTATTATAAGTCCATGTTTGTCATAAATTACTTTTTAGGGTATTTGGACTTGATATGGTAATTAAATTAACCCACAATGTGTAAATAACATGATATTACAGTAAGACTAAAAAGGCTAAAATATGGGTTATACCAGTAGGATAAGGATAAAAAACATTAAAAACATGTATAAATTTCATTGGATAATTGTTATTTCAACAAAAATCATCTTATATTCGCATTAAATATGTTTTTGTTATTTTTATATTCGAAATTGAATTTATAATATATTAATATTTTGAGAGTTTCCTAAACTTCCCCTCTTCTCTCTTATAAAAGGGAACCTCCTCTATATCCTTTTTACTCCATTTTGTGCTTTAAATCTAGTCCAAACCATACCCATTTTTCTTTTCAAATTCCCCAGTAAAATTCTAGATGTTTTTTTCATTTCAAATGACCAACTCTAGTACCATAAGGGTAAATTTAATGGAGGCATGTCGAGGAAGAGGTAAACTCTTCTACCAATTCATTCCAATTTATTTCTTCTTATACTTCATCTTAATTAGTTGTTTCAATATAAAGTAAAAAATAATTAACACTCATATAATTATCTGTTATTATAAATAATAATCAACATTATTTCACCTTCTATCCATCTTTTGAAAAACTAAATCACCGCTCGTGCATTCATACAACTTATCGTCTCCACGTTGTGGTGTAATTTGTGTTTCACCTACACTTTACAAGGATATGTATAATGGTGGAAATAATAAATATATATGATTGATATAAAATGGAAATAATTATGAGATATTATAAACAATTAAATTCAATACCATTCAACAATTATTGGAAAGATATCGTCCCTCGTGTGTACGTACGACTTACCATCTCCCCGGCCCGATTAGATTAATTCAGCACGTTAACAATTTAGGAATGAAAAAAAAGTATATATAATGCGTAATCATGAAATATATGGCATAATAATTCTACTAGATTTATGTATATTTATATTTCATTTACTTACTCTCATTCAATTTAATAAGGAAACAAAAACATCGTCTATGCGTACATATGACCTACCATTTCCATGAACGGTGTGTTCTGTTTATTTTTTCTATCTATTATATATATATATTCTAAATATATATAATATATAAATCATGTTTTACTATATTTAAGTATGTAAATCATGATATAAGTAATTACATCTAGAATAACAATTCAAAACACATACGACAAATAAAACGTTTATTACCCAAAACGTTGCTTTAACATGGAATTAACAAATGAACGAGTAATATAATGTCATAAGTGAATCATATATGATATCAAAAAAAATTATGGTCCATTTACAAGTTAATGTGTTTAAATCCACTAGATAAGAGTTTTGGACATATATGGATGAAATTAGACCTAAGGTAGGGGATAATTTTTAAATCTCATTTTTATCTAAGATTATTTATATGTAAGTATTTAGTGGGGATATATTTATCATCCAAGATATTGTTGTATAAAAATGATTTCATAAATATTTTACTATTATTATATTTATATTTAAAGTAATTTTTACCAATTTTATACTTTAACTAAATGGTATGGAAGGAATCATTATTTTTTCACCATATGAGGTACTTTTCGACATTTTGACAACAATACAAGGAGAATGTTTTTTTAACACATACGAACTAAATGGATTTTTACAGTTTCATGAAACCTTATTTGCATGAATCCGCCTCTAAACTATTTCAAGCTTATTTTCAACTAATTTTTTTTCATAAAAAAATTGTGTGGCATTTTGGGAAAATAAAACATTTTTGAAGATGAAAGGATATTTTCTTGAAAAACTACGTTCATGTTTTTATCAATATTAATTTCAATATAAGATAACACAATTAAATAAAATTATATTTCTATCACAATTATTATAGTGATTTTATTGTGTTAATGATTTATTGATCACTTTTTATGGATTATGTAATGATATAATGATATTTCAGAAAACCATTTTATTTCATGGGCTATGCTATGATGAATGATTTATGTTTTGTGGAACAAGTAAGAATGATTTAAATATGAGATGTGTGGGACCTATATCTACCTCCAATACATTATTAAAACATTTATATCTCAATAGATAGACATTAATGTAACTTCAAGTAAATATACTCTAGTAATAAATTCTTAGAAGGAAAAGTAAACCTAGTTCAGTAATGGACTTTGTCTACTATGATAGTATTGGTAGCAATGACTTCGCTAATTTTGAATTCATATTATCTTCTTATTAGTTTTACGAAATTATATGTTTTATGAAAATTTTATTCTATCAGGGTTCTGTTATGATATTCTCCTTATATACTGCTAATATTTATTTCATGAAACATTATTTTGATGTTTAAAAATTCTGTTCAGGTTATTACATTTAAATGTTTATGGTTTTTTTATGTGTTCCACGTTTACCCTTAAAGAGAATTTGAGCTCACCCTTTTTATGTTTTCTTTTTTTGAAGGATATAAATAATGTTTTTAGGTAGGAATACAATAAGGGAAGATCTTTATGGGAGATATTTAATATCATTCACCATGTTAGAAGATGATGTTCTGAGTTTCCAAAGACACTAAAAAAATATGGTCTTTGGGTGTCTATTTCCATAATGTATTAAGTATTCTGCAAAATAAATGTAATTTCCATGTATTTCAAACAATGATCATTATAGTTGGCATTAGAGAGATTTTTTTTCAACCATTGTAATGTAGGATGAGAAAACATTAGTGATATCTCTGGTGGTATTTATAATGTATATCTAGGGATGTCCCTAATGGTAATTCTGACATGAGGTTGCAATCCGAGAAATATGTTAATAGTCATGAATAACCTAGGATTAAACCCAATATGTGTGAGATTGAATGTAATACCCATCGATTTTATTGTTTTCCAAGTATGATTTTTTTCCTCTCACACTATTCTTTTTTGAGTTAGAAAAATCACAGATCATGAAGGAACTGTGTTAATGATCAATGCACTGGGCAATGGATTGATTCTTCTCATAAACAACCAAATGTTATGGGGAATGGAGTGAAAAATATTATTTTTATTCTTACACAACATACAAATAATTCTTGACTTCTAATTGATACGATAGGGGAACAACATTCTATTGAGTCCTTCATGAGGAAACATACACATTCTTTCAGTGGGTATTATGATCCACTTGTTACTAAACAATAGATAAGAATCATTGAAAATATATTTTCTATCCTTTACTGTTCATAACATGAAAATTTCATTTTGTTTGTCTATCATTTAGAAGGTGAAGCCAACCAGTGGTAGACTCGAATAAGAATACAAGGTAGAAAGATGAAATTGAATCCATGGAATGAGATGAGTTCAAGAACTATTTTTTCAATAAGTACTTCCCTCGTATTATTCCAAAAAATATGGAAAAGGAGTTCCTTAATATTACAAAAAAGGATGATGAATCTATTGGTATATACGAGGAAAATATTGCAAGGATTAAAATGCATGCTTCTGGCTTTATCATCCAACCTGAAATTAAAGTTGATCGATTCTTCAGTGGCTTAAAACCAAGTCTTCGAAGGGAATATGTTAAAAAAAGTCATCTGTAGCAATGAACAGATTGTGCATTGTGTTATCAAGGTATAGTAGGAAGATGGTATTACACATCCATCTCGTGTTTTTTACAAGAAATGAAAGATGGATTTCATGGAAAAATATCAAAACAATGGTGAAAAGAAGATGATTGTTTCCTTATTCTCAAAGTGTGGAAAGAAGCATGGTGCAGTTTGTCTTAAAGGGACTAGAAAATGTTTCATGTGTCAAAAATAAGGTCATCAAGTAGTTGAGTTCCAAAGTAATGGGAAAAATTATGATAATTATGTGAATATGGAAAAGACTACATAGAACACACAACAAACATATCAATGATACAAGTGTAAGAAAATGGGGAATTATGCTAACCAATACCCTAATACAATGGTTAATAATGATTTACATTAGAAACCTCTTAAGTAAAAAATTAAAAGGTTTTTCACATGAGATCACTATTAGTGATGTTTAGTAAAACGAAAATCTTGGGGAATGATTAAGTTATTATTTTATGGGATTCAAAAATAGTGTTGCAGAATCTCATTTATATTATTGTGGAATATTGGAAGATCTATGTATTGGTTTATTATGGTTTTCAAAAATTATATGGTACCAATAACCATGTAAAGTGATTTATATATTTTTGGAAAGAACATGATATGAACATAATGAATGGATAAGGATATAATGAGATGGTTGATAGTATTAATGAGCACATTATTTCTAAAAGGACAAGGTTATATCATCCAATATGTATATCGAATTTTTTGTATTTTTGGTGTGTGGAGAGAGTTAATTTTGACAGAATGCATGTTCCCAATGTGGTTCTATGGTAATTCATGTTATTATAATGATTCAAGAGAATATATAATAATTGTATTCACATGTTTGGAATGTCACAACTAAGAACTAACAAATAAGATATGCGAGACAAATGTTAATTCTATTTAGTTATCCTCTTTATAATGTTTTATATTTTTAGTTTTTTGAAGGATTGTAATGTTTTCCATTTATGTATAGTATATTTTATTTTCCATTTTACGTTTTTTAGATTAATTTTTTATCTCAATATAGGTGTAGTTATGAGTATTTCATTACTTTTTCTAACATTATTTTAGAGACAGATGGAATGACATATCATCTTATCACATGATCTTCCAACACATCATGAATGAAAAATTCAACATCATTTATTTAAATAAGAGATGAAGTCGAAATTGTTCAAGTCATAAAAAGTGGTGATATTGTACAAAAATCAGGTAAGTATTTATTATCATGCAAAAATATTCCACTTTAATAAAATAATCTTGAAAAACAAAAAATAATATCCTTGTAATTTCTTATATGATGACTTATATGATCCCATTAAACATTGCATATTTATGGCTTTCATGTAGTTCTCTTTCTCCAAACCTTATTGTCTATCACTATCCAACAGAACATGATGGTTAGATTTCTCTCCTATATCCATGTTTTCAATAACAACCTATATTCTACTATAGGGAAACATAATGATGAGTTAATTTGGGTAACCATTATATTTATAAACTTCCCTTATAAAATTATTTTTTAGAATCCATTTTTTGATCTGGGTTTCCATAAAAGAAACATTCAAGTAGAAAAACATTTATAACCCTGATGAATTTAGAGGGAGAAATTCATTTTCAAGGGGGTAAAATGTAACACCACAAGATTTAATGAGATATATTATTTTTAATTTCATTGATGTATTGTGTTGTATGATACACCATGATTATCATTCACTATACGCAATACTGTATTAGCTTTTATTATGCGTAACACTATTCATGGATTGTGTTGCACACATTTTCAAGTTATTTTGGTAGAATTCATTACACACAACGCTGAGAATATAATTTCTTTTTAATGGTTAAATGAACTATGATTGGATTGTGTAATACTCAACACCAATGGAAGCATTCACAACACACTATACTGACTTGGCTTGCGTTACAAGCAAGAGAGACCTTCCTTGATAGCATGTGTTGTATGAGATATTGAGTATCACTAAACAAAGATATATTATTAAAATAGTATTATCTAATCAGATACAAACTAGAAGTTAGGAATTTTATTAACCAATTTCTTAATTTTATATAACTTGAGCATCCATCTTACAAATTTTCTGGAATGTTATACGAGAACAAGTACAATTTTCCAGATAAAAAAAATTAATTCTCACATAATGCAGTTTTATCACCTTTTGATGGAGCACCAATTTTAAATCTTTTTTTCGACAATTTTATAAGTTATATTTGACAAAATAAACTTCTTCATTGGATGTGGGACATTATATTTCACTTTTTTTTTTGATTTTTTGGTATTTCCTAAGAAAATTAAAATTTTAATGAATTGTGAAAATACCGCATTTTCAGTCAAAAATACATTTTCATATAATTTATTTATATTGTTATATTGTAATTTAAATAGTTTTTAATTTTCAATTAGATTAATTTTTTATCATTTAATCCAATGTTGGTCATTGAATGTAATTTCATGTCAATATTTTGATATTTATTACTTCTTTAAAAACCAATTTTATGTTTTTGAAAACGAAATTTAATTTTAAATTAGTAACTAAAACATCTGTGTTTTTAATTTTTAAAAATGGATTTCAAATTTTAAATTAGAAGGTAAAAATTGTATTAATTAGTACCTTTTCTTTTTGGACAGTATGAATAGTAACTTCAGTAATTATTTGTATTTAACACGATTAAAGGGTAAATCGGGTAAATAAGGGGAAAAATAATAATTTAATAGTATAAGACTACCATTAAATGTGTTCTAATACTATTTTATTAGATATTTCAGACCATGGGAATCCTTTTGTCGATTATGAGACCCCATGGATTCCCTTGGATGTGAAAATGAAACTTTATAAGAATTAATTTAATGAAAAGATAATTATAACCTAAACATATAAGTTTTACTAAATCATTTTTAATATAGGGTTATATAACTGATATCTATGTATATAAATGGTCATTAACAAGCTAAAAATATTTCGAACATCATGGTTTTTTATTTATAATATTTATACATTAGATGATTATATTTAGTTATGACAAAATTATGATATAGTGATTACCTAATAAATGAAAGATTCAAATAAATGAATTTATAAATAATAAAATAAATTTAATTTCAACCATTTGATACCGTCCATGAATTTTATAGATTAAATTTACACAATATTTATGTTTTAATGCATTTTTTCGAAGTAATTAGGTTGTTATGATTTTTGTTAAATGTCAAGTATAAATAGTGTCAAAACTGACATACTTGATAACTTAAATCATAAAAAAGTTTATTAAATGATATTAATTTACTAAAAATTTATTATTCGTTCAAATGATTAATATAAGTCCAAATATGTAATAAATAACTTCTTAGGTCCATTAGACTTTATATGGTAATTACATTAAACCACAATTTGTAAATAACATGATATCACGTTAAGATTAAAAAGTGTAAAATAAAGGTTTAACCATAAAGATATGGATAAAAAATATTCACAGCTTATATATAAGTTATTGGATTATAGGTATTCAAAAAAAAATAATATTAGCTTCTAATTAAATAATTATTCGAATATTTTTAATCTAAATATAATTTATAATAAATTAATATTTTGAGAGTTTCCTAAAGTGCCCCTATCCTCTCTTATAAAAGGGCACCTCCTCCCTCTTCTCTAAATTCCATTTTGGGCCTTCATGCACTACAAACCCCAAACCATTTACCTTCGAAACTTACCTAGTTACATTATAGTTGTTTTTTTCTTTTTCAAAATGCCAAATCTTCTGCCCTAAGGGGAAATTTAAAGGAGGCATGTTGAGGAAGAGGTAATCTCTTCTACCAATTCTTTCAAATTTCTTTTTTATTATACTCCCTCTTCATTAATTGTTTAAATATAAAGTAATAACATAATTATCACTAATATACTGATATGTTATTATAAATAAAATACTTCACTATTTCACATTTTATCCATCCTATGAAAAATTAAATCACTACGTGGGTGTACATAGGGCTTACCGTCTCCACGCCGTGGTGTAATATGTTTTTTCACCACCACCTTAATTAGATGGGTATAATGGTAGAAATAAGAACTAAATATTAATATAATAAAATTATAATAATTATTACATACAATAAAACATTCAATTAAATAAGATTGAAAAATTATAAGAATGATATTGTCGCTCATACGTATGTATGATTTACCATCTCTACAACGTAATGAGATTAATTATCCACGTTAACCATTCCAAAATGATTATAAAGGATATATAATAAATAATCAATAAATATATGATATAACAATACTTATTTATTTATATATATATATATATCATTTACTTACTTCCATTCAATTTAATAAGGAAACAAAAACTACTTTCATGCGTACGTAAGACCTATCATCTCCTTGAACGGTGTATTCCATTTCTTTTATCTATCTATTATATATATATATATATATAATATAATATATAAGTAATGTTTAAAATTATCTATGTATGTAAATAATTATATAAGTAATAATTTCAAGAATAAAAATTCGAAAAACGTACAATAAGTAAAACGATTACTACCCAAAACATTGCTTTAATTTGGAATTGATAAATGAATGAGTAATATAATGTCGTAAGTGAATCATATATGATATTATAAATATTATTATGGTTATTTTACAAGTTGGTAATATTTCTAAACCCAATATACATGATTTTTGGACATATATAGAAGAAATAAGATCTAAGGTAAGGGTTAATTTTGAAATCTCATTTTTATTCGGTATTGTTCATATATATATATATATTGATTTCTGGGGGATATATTTATCATCCATGTCCATGTTCCCTACAAATGTTTTCATAAAATGTTTAATCTTCTTAAATATATGATCAAATTCATTTTTAAACATTTTTTAATTTTACTACATTGTGTGGAAGGAATCATTATTTTTTTTACCATACGAGGTACTTTTAGACTTTTCTGAAAAATTTATGAGGAGAATGGATTTTTAAATTACAAGAAATAAATGAATTTTTATGATTTCCTACTGTCTTATTTCAATAAATCCACCTATACAATATTTCATGTTTATTTTCAAAGAAATTATTTTCATTAAAAGTTATGTTTCATTTTGAGAAAGGAAAGTGTTTTTGAAGAATAAAGAATATTTTCCTCAAGAAATAAGTTGAAGTGTTTTATCAGAATTATTTTACATCTAAAATAATGCCCTTAGTTATTATTTTGTTTCTATTTTTATTATAACTATGAATTTATTTAATTAAATATGTAATGATCTCTTTTTATGTATTATGAATTAATTGAATGATATTTAAGAAACCAATTTTATTTCTTAGGTTATGCATTGATGATTGATTTATGTTTTGTGGAACATGTATGAATGAAGTCATTTTGCTATGGGTGGGACATATATCTCCCTAAAATAAGTTGGATAATGATTTATACATTATGTGATAGAAATAATGGAATGTCAAATAAATCATGTTTAGTAATACATGGCTAGATCAACAAGTAAACCCGATTTAGTAATGGAATTTGTCCACTATAATGGACATGGAAGTACTGCCTTAGCTACTATTGAAATCATATTATTTATTTATTAGTTTTCCACTATTACATTTTTTTCCAAAATTATTATATAATTGTAAATGTTCCTTTATGATCCATTCCTTACTTTCTTCCATGAATTTTTTAATGACTCAAGATTTTGATATTTGAAGTTTATGTTCATGTTTTTGCATTCAAATGATTATGGGTTGGTTTATGTTTTCCACGTTTACCATTAATGTGAAATTGAGATCACCATTTTTATGTTGTCTTTTCCACAAGGATAAAATGAATGATTTTAGGTTGGAAAACAAAATAGGAATATCATTATAGGAAATGTTGAAGATCTTTCACCATGTTAGATGATGATGTTCTGAGTTTACAAAGACACTAAACTAATATGGTATTTGGGAGTATGTTTCTTTAATGTATTATGTATTATTCTAATGAAATGTAATGTCCATGTACATCAATCTTGGGTCTTTTGAGTCACCCTTGGGAATCGGTAGGAAGGACTTAAGAATTGTAAATATAGTGATCCTTTACAGGGTAATCCATTTCCTAAATATTGTAATTGTTCTTTATTGAGATAGTGATTACTAGGTACATTATAAACCTAGTGTTTTTTCCTATTTTATTTATCATGTTTTAATACCCATGTTTACTTTAATATTTTTTTTAAAAAATTTATTTTCATTGTGGTCTCATGCATAAAAACTATGAGTGAAAAGTGGGGAGTATTATTTTCTATAAAACAATTAAATAATATCAATTTATATAAGTTTATTTTTGGAAAGGAATATCATTACCTGATCCACCTTTGTTATTGTTATATACTTATAGGACCTTAGAAATAATAGTCTATATCATGCCTCTATAATGCTATTTATTTTAAGAGGGATTTCAAAAATAATTACTATAGAAGTTTTTTTGAAGTATTTTGAGAAAGTGGAATCTTATCTTATATTGGATCTCTAATATGGTCATAATTTATCTTTTAGTACTAGAATGTAATATGATTTAGTTATAGAATCTCTATTGTAATATTTCTAGACTAAAAAAAGATAAAAGAAACTATTGAGGAAAAATAATATCCATTATTTTGAATTATAAAAATATATACCACCCAATAAAGAATAATTATTGTAAATCATCATAATGAACTAGTTTTATAGTTTAGACAGTGAAATAAATGATTAAACTCATAGATGTGGGATAAGGCATAAGACTTGTGTGTTCCCTTTATTTACAATAATAAGAGAATTGTGAATTCATATTAATCTATCCATGGACCCTAAACAAATGTATCTTAATTTAATGGAGTATATGGAAATAAGGATTGATTTTTTAATGTCTATATTCTGATAAAGTTCTTGAATCCTTCGGAATTTATCTCTCTAGATTTTTATACCATGATGGTATATAACATATATAAAATAATTAATTAGAAAATTATAACAATCAGTCAAATATAAAACATTTTTGATGAATTTTATTTTCAACCAGTAGTATTAAACTACTGAATAATATTAGAATGATATTAACCCTCCCATAAAACAATAAATATACACATCGATCAAATTCTTTTATGGATTAATTTAAAAAATGATTCCAATGTTATTTATATTTTCTCTACAAGTACATAGATTTATAAATCTCATAATCCATTTTATCATTATTTAGATACTTAAAGCCCATGGTTCATATCATTTTCACATTCATTCCCATTATGTTATTCAATTTTTTGACATCTATTTTATATATCCCATAATATGGAATTTTTTGATGTGATTAATGATTCAAATTAACATATAAATCACTATATGAGATAAGGATTCATAATAGGCTACAATATGAATTTTTTTGTAACATTTACACATTAGGCACATATTATAATTATAATATTTATAACAGATGTCATTATTTATTTTAGAAATCAAATATCACTATATTTTTTAACAATATTGGGTAGTTATTAAAGACCCAAACATGGGTTTTCAGGAATTCTATTTAATATTTCATATATTATTTCATATTATAAAATTTTTATCTCTTTATATAGTCATAGTTGGAAATTTTCTTAATTTCAATGAGTATCAGGTCAATATCATTGGGCATAGTAAATCAATACATCTCATGTTCAGTGAATCAAACTTAACCATTATGGTACATATTTAATTTGATTTACATCATTATCCATAACTTATTATATTACAAAATAATCTTCTTAAAAATAATAACTGTCATTTTTATAGATTATAGACTTATATAAGGACAAATTTACGCACCCATCCATTTAAATTAATATATTTTATATCAAAAAATGTTTAAAATTTACAAATAACCATTTGGTTCTTTAAAGTATTAAAAACTTAATATCACATTATATTTCATATATAAATATATAGTAATTGAGTTCCTATTTATTAGAGATTTTTTATCTCAGATAAGCCTCATAACCCAAGAAATTATTGTAAGAATAATTATTATAGTATCCTTCCCATATATCATATATGGTCTTAGATATAGCCTTAGAGGGTAGCCTATTTTGATTAAGTTGTGATATTTCTATAGTGTAGCCCCAAAATAATGGTGACATGTCACTGTAATAATAGAAATTGTTAGAAATTGTTTATTAGTGGCAGTTTTGTAAACATTATCCAAACAAAGAGGGAAATAAATTTCATTCATATTGGTGGTGATTTTTTAGAACACTAAAAAATCATTAAAAAATATAATTTCATTAACCATTAGTATATATTTTTAAAGACTACTACTACATTTTTAAAAAACCACAAAACTATCCTATTCATTAAATCTCCATAATTCAATTCCCATCACACTAAACCCTCACATGTAAATTAACCTCATCACACCTGAACACCATATAATCACTCTCAAATTAGAAGATTGCAGCTTATTTCACATTTTCTTCTTGAGTGATCCACCATTTACCATTGTGCTATTCTCCAATGTTATATTATTTCCCATTTTATGACTCACAACCCTACCTCATGACAACCCATAAATTTATCATTGAAATTTCCCTTCCCATGATTATTTCATATAATATAAATCACACAAATCACATAGAGAAAACCAAAACAAAATATTTTTCTTATAAATGAACAATGATATATTAGTCACAAACTAAACTAATTATAATGAAAAATATTACAGTGGGACAACAAATAAAAAAATAATATAATGATAATATGATTATTGGGATATTCTCGATACACCAGAATGACCACCCAAAGAAACAATCATCAAAATATAAAAAACATTATTAATAATAAAATATTAGCTTTAAAGATGAATGAAAATAAAAAATAACTAAATAAATAATGATTTTATGAAATTAAAAAACCTATAGAATCATCACAAATCTAACTTTTGAAATAGTAATATAACCAGTAGGATAGTAACCAGACCATTAGAATTGAAACATGACAATTAGAATTGTAATATGACCATTTAGAGTCGTAAAATGGTTGTTAGAATATTAACCTCACATAATTAAATGTAGAATTATATTTATGAATCCTATAAAATTAAATTATTGATAATTTATATCATGGTAAAAGTAAATAAATGTTATAAAAAGGATTAATTAGGTGTTTGAATTTTCATAAAACATAAATGTTTTATTTGTAATTTTATAATGATCACAATGATATATAATAAAATTTATTTTCATAAAATTTATTCATATATTTATACTATGTTTTTTATAATTATTTTATAATTTTGTGAGACCATAAAATTTTTTCAAAGTGTTATAAAATCTATTGTAATATTAAAATCTGTATTTTTTGAATAAATGATTATTTTATTTAAAAATTATATTTGTCATAATAAAAATATTATGATCATAAAAGGGATTAGATTTTTTTGAATCTACATGTCAAAAAATTGTTAGGACCATTTTCTGTGATTTTTCAAGAATAATTAATTTTTTGGCGAATAGTGAAATATGATAATTTAATGATTGTGACATTATATGTCAAATAACAGAATTTTTTAGTCATGGTTGATGTAAGAACAAACTATATAAAATTAAGATGGAACATTTACAATATATAGTCACATTAATAAGTTCTATTGATATTCGTGAGAAAAAATAATAAACAAGTGAATATAATAAGAAAAAAAAACACCCCTCTCCTACCCTTATTAATACTACTGATGACAACCTATTATCCTCACACATTCTATTACCTAAATCACTTAAAATAACAATCAAATCCTCTACAACCCACTCTAAAATTTTATTTATTCTTTTTGACTCTCCAAAATAACAATTCCTATTTTCATAAGGGGTGTTTCAAGGAGTTGATATTCAAGAGGTAATATTATCAAACTTCCTCATTTAATTACTTTTCATCATCTTAATTCTCCTCATAAATTACATCCAGAATAGAATAATAAATTTTTTATCAAATATTTACTATAATAGTATTTTTATAAATTTTTTTTAACCGAGACCTTTTTCATCTCCATGTATTAAAATAAAACAACACCATTGCCAAAATTAGGGCGGTTTACGTTCTTCTGGTATAATGATTTTTTATTTTCCATGTCAACCTTGAAGGTATATTCTAAAACAATTATTATGGCTAAATAATATCTTAATAATTATATTATAACTTCTTTGATGTCATATTACTAATATGTAGGAATAATATTAAATAAAACAAAACTAGTTCATGATGGTCAGACAAAGCATAGTAATAAACTAATCATTTATCATTTAAATTTTATCAGATGAATCATACAAATGTCAGAAAAATTAATAATGGGGATAATTTAATCTTATAGAAGTGTATTAATACCATTTAATTTCACTTATGGATAATTATTACCATTCAAAAATAACTTATATAATTATGCACAGGTAAACATTGCTTGATAAAATGAAACAAATTATCTCAGAACACTGAAATTGAACTTTATAACTCATAAAAATGGACATAAAAGAACTTAATAAAGAAATAATATATATATATGTAATTTAATATAAATTAATTAAATAGTTAATTTAATTTTATTATCAAATACATTAATTTCAAGTGGAGAACGTCTTTATACATAAGGTAATGGATTTATATAAGACTCCATATTTCCTACGTGCTACATTTTCTCTCCCTTTTCCATAATTTATCTATCCATTCATATTATATAATTCTCCAATATTCGATATATATATTTTAAACCTATATATATTTCACATATCATCTTGTTGTGGTGGGTAAATATGTGATTAAAAAGGTCCACCTCTCAATTCCTCTCAATAAGAAAACTAGATTAAAGGAAATCATATGTTCCTTTACCATTTTAAATTACAATATGTAATAATTTTTATTCCATAAATATTTTTTAATAAAATAATTCATTTTATAATGAGAAAATATTTTATTTTAATTCTGTATTTTTGGAAATAATTATTCCTTTATTGTCTTTACGGGTTCTTTAATCTTTCCCATAAACTATATTGAATATGCACATTTATAAAGTATCCTAAACACTTGTTTTCTTGTTTTTTTCTTCATTTGGACATATATAATCATGATATATTTTTTTTATTTTACTTTATGATTTTCCATGATTTATTAATTTCTTATTTCATAGATACTGTTATGATATTCTCTTTGGTTATTCAAATGACTTGATTACAAAACCCATTTATTTGCATGGGTATCTATTGTGTTTGTTCCACCTGATTAATTTCATTATATAGATAAACTATTCATGTACATGTTATGATGGGAGGGACCATATAGTGATATAATTTATTGGGTATTGTTTTATACTCATGATATATTATTTATGAAATTATAGAATAAAACTAATCCATTATGGGACTTTGTCAATATGTGATATCATCTTGGTAGTCATCCAATAAAAATGTATATGTCATGACATATATTTCTACGTTATTAAAATATTTACTTTAATATATGATTGCATTTTCAATATTTTATTCCTCTATATTTTTATTCATTAGACATGTCTTTTTATGTTATCATTTTATGTCTTAAATCTCATGTTTTATACATCATTTCGTTCATTAATCACTTACTGGGATTTGTAGCTCACCCCTTTTTGTCTATTTATTCCCAAAAGTAATTTTTTGAAATTATAGGAGACTAATGGGAGTCGAGAGATCATTATGAATATTAATAAAAATGCATTATTCAAGTTTTAGGGTTTCTAACTATATACCTATTATTACAAAGACACCATGATTTTTTATCCTTGGGATTAATTGTGGTTATTTATGCATAATATCACATAATTATATTTTTAAATGTCTTGGGAAATTATAGCAGGTATTAGAAGATGGTCTAGTTATTTTTTGTGATTATGAATAAAAAATTAATTATCACACTATGGTTAATTATTTCCCCATTGATAACCGAAGATGTAAATTAAGGGATCAAAAGGTTGGATATAATTTTAAATTATATGTTGTTCCTTCTATCATCATAATTTATAATTTTTTTATATTCATTTGAAAATTATTTATACTCTTTAATTTTAGTTTTTTTTCTTTATTTAATGGTTTTAATTTGGAGAACTCTTGACAATGATCAATGTGATAGGAAATGCGTAGATTTTTTAATTGAATGTCTAAACATGATGGAAAATATAGCTCATAAATTCAAAACAATATTTTCTCAACTGGACCATGTGATGAATAATAACATGAATCATGTCGAACAAACTCCATATAATAAGAGCGTTATTATTATTGTTGAATCCATGATGCAATAATTGAATTTATACATTAATGGATGTTCTGATTCCATTATCAGGAAACAATGTATTACCACCATTTAGAAGATTTTATATGTCTACCGATGCTTATAATAAGGGAAATCTAGGTTTTTTTCTATCTTAGTGATGGGGAATATGTTTGGTGGTAAAAACTAAAAAAACATGTTCCATATATGGTAAATTGATTCTACAAAAAGGAAAGGATACATGAAAAATATTTCTCAAATAATATTTTCCCTATAATCTTTATCTTCATATGGAGAGGGAGTTCCTCAAACCAAAGAAAAAGGAATATGAATGTAATAGGTAATATGTGGAAAATATTATAATGATTACATGATATGCCTCTATATTTTTCATAAACAATGAATGAATGTTTTATTTCTTATTTATTGGATTAATATTGATTATACAAAAGTCCTTGTAATTTATATACTTTGGAAACTATGGGGATAATGTATATTTTGTACATAAGGATGATATTGTGATTAGTGAATCTCAGTGGTCTCAGGGGATCAGTGATAAAAAATAAAAAATTGTGTAAAATATGGGAGGATCAACAGATAAATATTCAAGAAGAAACAATCCCCTATATCCAACATTCCAAAAGTGTGGGAATAATTATCCATGGAACTATCTAAAGGGAACTATGTGATGTTTGAAAAATAGAAAATAGGGGCATAATGATATTAATTTCCAAACAGATAAGAATAACCCCACTAATGTGTAAGAATATAGGAATGTTCATATCAACCCATAGACTAAAGTATATTGATTCAATAGCAAGAAAATAATCCTTTTGAAATCAAATTCCCCAATCATAGGGACATGTAATGAAAACAAACTCCTTGGCAGGATGGAAGGGCAGATACTATCACTAATTCTAAGGTGTATACTAACATTGATGTGGTAATATGTACATTTTTTATCTATTTAGGAATAAAAAATATACTTCTTTATTTCATTTCTACACATTATTTCATATATTTATTGTGTAGTGTAAATATTCAAAAAAAACCTCAAAATATAAGGGTTAAGCTATCTGTTAGAAATGTGAATTTGGAAATTATTGATTCGAAAGAACATAACTCCACCCTAGACAATTAATATGCATTAAACATCCCATTAAATATGATCTTACTTTTACTAGTGTATTTTTGATTCTATATTGGGAATGGATTGGATATCATTATATAAAGGCAAAATCAACAGTTGGTAATGGGAGATCGCTCTTCATGTCCTGAGTCATCTTGTATCCTCGAATTCAAAAAAATTTAATTAGTAACATGAATATACATTGGGACCTTATTCAAATGAATTTATACTGGTGAATTATTAGAAATCATATCTATCTAAAATTATCAATACAAGAGAAGAGTATAATGGTTTAAAACGTTCACATTGTGAGGGACTACACTGATGTGTTCCCTAAAAAATTTCTTAGCCTTCTTCTTAACTATGAGGTTCAGTTGTAATAGAAAATATTTTTTCAATAGATTTTTCAATATCATTTGTAGGTAATATTTTAACTTTTTTATTATATATCTTTTGTTTTATCTTGGGTATGTTTGGTAGAACATGTCTAGTTGGGGGGGGGTGGTTAGTTCATGGTTGGTGCATAGTTTTCCCATAGAGTGTGCCCTTCCCCAGAAAACTGTGATACCCTACACAATGAGGGATTGATTGATTGGAACATTGTTTAAAAAATAATTCACCCAATTAATGTAACTATGAATCCACCATAATAGAGGTTCATACCTAGGTAACATTGTTTGGAAAATCATACACATATACCCAACAAACTGTGTGTGATGAAAATTAATTGACTAAAAATTAGATTAAAAAATATTCAACCCCATACTTCTGTTAAATTTGACCCAACCCAATCATATATCAATGAAATAATTTCTATAGGATATAAGATGATTTACAAGGCCTTATAACACCCATTATCGATGAATCAAGGATCCATTGAGGGATCTACACCGCTCACGGTAAGAGATTCCCATCACCCATGGATTCTTCCATCTTTCCTGTCCATCTCTTATACTTTGAATGATTGTTTTCATCTATTTGTTACATTTATAGAACTAAAATTTTATCGTTATAATCTACCCAATTTGGAATCATTGTTTAAAATCTGTATCCCATGGGTTTATGTGGTTAATAAAACAATAATTGAATCCTTTACAACTGCTTGCATATGAATTATACTTTATTCTTTGTATAAGTGCATTCAATTTTATTGAATGTATATGTTTTTAGAAGTTGTTTCTGTTAGCCTATGGATTTTTAATCACACCCTACTTTGTATTCCAAATTGGTAACCAAATATTCTTCATGTATAGAGTACGTGATAAGGGAAAGAGTCCTATGTTATATGGATGATATCCGATGGAGGAAGGGTGAGGGAACAAGACATGGTGTTAGAGCCCACATGGGAATTTTCAGTGTCTATATTTTGGGTATTTCATTTGACACATGACATGTATTTGTAATGAAATATTTATTTCTTTTGATTTGGATATTTTATTTCTATTTTGGTTATCATTTTACATTGGTATTATTTTTTATGGTTATATGATTTTTATTTTGATTATTTATTCCTATTATTATGATTCTTTGACCCAAATGGTGTTGTCTCCCAACGATCGATATTTAGACTTCCACTAATAGTCGTTAGTCATTGGAATATGATGAGGTCTGACTAAAGTCACGTGACTGGTCGAATCAGGGCACTAGTGTATGGAACCCAGTTCAGGACGTCGTAAAGTGGTACCAAACACCTTGTTTTCTTTTATTTTTTTGATTTTTCATACTATTCTTTAAAAGTAGAGACAAGGATAGGATGAGTCATCCCATGGTTATGAGATCATTCATGGGAGTAACATACCCATGTTTGAGGGTAAAAGAAAAGTATCGAGGGTGGTATTATTATTATTGATGCATGTTATTCCAGTTGGGTGTTATAATATTGTGAGTGTAACACTTGTTGTGTGATTTGATTATTGAGTTTATATTTTTGATATTTTACTTATGGCCTGAAATGGAATGAATATTGATTATGAATTCATAATTATATTATATCATCATTTATTATGATATTCATCTTCTTAGTCACATATGGGAAAAACATGTTTTGGGTAAGTTGGTGGATTTGAAATGTTTTTCTGTACTTGTGTAGTTGAATTGAAAAAGATTCCAAATGTGAACTCGAATGTTGAAAAATGATTCAATAAGTGAATAAATGGGGTTTTTATGAGGAAAGTGATTAATGAGAATGATTTTTCCCTTTATAAACAATTAACCATATGTAATATGGATGAGGGTAGTGATAGCGCCTTAGTTTAGACTATATGGTGAGGTTTAGAGAATTAAATGTTATGACATGTTGTGAATACTTCATACATAAATGTGTTAATTTTATGTTATGTGTCCAAAGATTTGTGGTTGGAACTATAGAGGTATTTTTGCATGACGATGCTTATAGAGAGGATGATTGGAGGTTGTGGATGGGGACGATCCACTAGTAGTAGAACCCATGGAACCAATAGTGCTAGGTGAGGAAGCAGGAGAGTACTTCCATGATATCATTGCTTAATTTTTGTGTTTTATAGAAAAATACACATGAAATATTTTGATGAGTATGTATAACATCAAATAATATTTCAAATTTCAGCACACTCTGACATTTATCGGAGAGGGTTGACCTGTGGTAGCTGATTTATTGGTCGAGTCTACATAGACAATACTTGAAAACTTGTATAATATTTTTATGAAGTGTTTTAAATTATATAAACATATGTTATGTGGTTAGGTTCTGAGTTCGTATTACACATAGACTCTATATTAACATCTGAAGAATATCGAGTGGAAGGAATTTCATGTGATGTTCTTAGAGAATGTTTACCATAACACTATTAGGAAGGAGAAAGAAATAAGTGTATGAGGATGACTGTAACACCCCAAGAATTTAAAAATAGATTTATTTTAGAATGAATGGATCACTGTGTCCCTAAAAATAGTTCTTTGATATAATCTATCCATGTAAGCATTATTTTTTCACTTCTGTGAGGTGAATTTCAAAAATCCAACATACACGATTGCGATTAGTAAGTTATTTGGAGTCTGATATGAAAAACATAATTTTTGGTGCTATTTAACCTGCCCTTAGAAATAGTAACATACCATTATGAATAGTTATATACCCTAATTAATAGTTACCTGACCTATGATTGTATATAAATAATATTCAAGTGGAAGTATGATATACCTATGTTTTGGAATAAGTAAATAAATATTTTAAAACTATGTTTTTAAAATAAATATTGATTTAAATTAAATATTAAATTAATCGTATTTAGAAAAATATATTTTAAAAAAGGACTCCATTTTTTTATTATACATGTTGAAAAATGGTTAGGGTGAAATTTTGGTATTTTTCTGAAGTACTCAAATTTTTGATGAATAGTGAAATACGATAAAATACAGTATATAAAAATTATCAGTTAAATAAAGTATTTATTAAATCATAAGTGATGTAAGCCCACATGGTTAGAACTCAAATTCATTTATTACTATTCTTGGTCAAGGAATCATCATTGTTTCTTGTCTTGAGGGAAATTAATAATTTAATGATTAAAAAATAAAGAAACCCCTTCTCTCTTCCACTATACCCCCACCTCACTCACTCTTCTCTTCACTCCTCTAAGCCATGAAGATCCTAAATGTTCTACCCAAATACCCTTTTTAGTCACTCCCCATGTCGAAAAAGCTATTTTCCTTTCCAGAATACCAAAATCCCATACATAAAACAGGTTCTCAAAGATTTTATTTTAAGAGGTAAAACACTATTCATTCTCATTTAGTTTCATTTCAATTTATCGTCTTTTGTTATCCAATATTCACCTCCTATTTTTAAATGACCATAATAGATCTGGTATAATCTATTTACTATAATTATATTATGTGAATGAAATAACCATCATTAGTACCCTTACTCTCTCACTCTCTCTTTTATTTTATAAATGAAATCAACATCCATGAGGTTCAAATTTTTACCCTTCATGAACGATGCGGTTTTGTTATTCAATTTCATCATCATTATTGGTAATTAAACCATTTTGATTATTGAAATAGGAAGTAATATATTTATTATAACCTAATAATTATTCCAGAACCAGTATACGTACATATTATTAAATTACATGACCAAACTAGTTCTTAATAATCAAAATACTGCTAAAACAATACAAGTGAATCTCTTAAATATTTTATCTAATGATTCATCCTATTTAAATGTAACCAAATAACATAACTTACCATTAAAACTTCATTACGTTCATAAATAATATTTAATTTCTATTCTGTAGATTTACATCGCTTTCTCATGAACTCCATTACTTAAGAAAAACTGAACCGATTATGAAAATAAAAAAACAAACACTCTAAAAAAACTCAATATAATAACTTATCAACAAGAACATAAATGAACTAAACATAATTAAGATAAAATGAATACATTTCTAATATTTTCTTATATAAGTTATTAATAAGTCTAATTTAATATTCCAGGACCTTATGTTCTAGAGAGGAACACATCTGGACTTATGTTAAGGGTTTCATCATCTCACTGCCATTTTTGTGAGATTTTCCATATTATATACTAATAATTGTGTGTGGTGTATGTATACTGACCACTGATGTAAAATATCATGAATATATTTATTATCAGGGTATTAAATGTATAATTTGTATATTATTAATTTTGGGGAAAATAATCGATTTATTAAAACGTAGTAAGGGTTTTCTCACCCAAACCTCCATTTCATTTGGGTTACTTTTATTGTCTAATTACCTCAATGAAATTATTTTATATTATTATTCAATCCTCACAAAATATGTGTGAGTGTTATATATATTTTTACCAAAAAAACCTTCATTACTTTATGGATAGATACACATTTTAAATGGAACTTTCAAAATTGTTTCTAAAATAGAAGCCCGATTCCAGGAAAATTATCCAATACATACCTATTTTCAAGGGAACTCTATAATATATTTTTGGAAACTGTAATCTTTATGATGTCACTAATTTTATTATGAAAATACATTCTTACTTCACTTATTGTTTTATAAAATGATTGTTTCAAATGAACAAATTTTTTTCAAAAATAAAATAATATTTATCTCAAGAATTGCTTATTGATTTTATAAGAGTATTTTCATCTCACTCAACGCACTTGTGGATTATTATGTATAATTGGGTTAAATAATTTGTGATGTAATATAAAATATATTATTTAATGGTTTATGAATAACTCTATTGTGGATGATATAGCCTATAACAATTCACGATATTACTCAGAATGGTTAGTGTTTAAGGATTGGGGAAATTTAGTTACATTTCAGATGATAATTTCAATATAAATATATATGTTGTTTATGTTTATCCCCCATCATATGAATGAATCAGTAGACTTATTATGTGATGGTTGGGGCCCGATATATCCCCTTTTATTTATCAGTATGTCTCATGAGGGAAATGGACATGGAATTGGCCGAGGACTTTCCCAATTTGATATATGGTTTTGGCCGTTTCCTTAAGAATTTTTAGACGTCTTGGCCGAGGCCTTGAAGAAATGTTTCTCAATGTATGGAATATGAACTTCTCTCATTATGAATATTGTAATTAAAAGTTCATGTGGTTATTCAACTAGTATAATACCCATGATTATGTTATATTATGGCAATATTTACATAGTTCATATTCCTGCCATATTATGTTAAAGTTTATTTTTTTAATGTCATGTGTTTTTGATTATTCACCATGTATACTATTTATGTTATCTTAAAATTTATTTAATACTCTTTCTATGTATTTGATCCTACCCCTTTATTATGTTTCATTTTCCCAAAATATGAAGAACTAAATTATGAATGACTTGCAAGCACAATCATTGAGGCATTAATATTTCTAAGGAAATAAATTAGTAATTTTTTCCTTTGAAGATGTAATTTTGAACTTATATATGTATCTTATTTCTAAAATATACTAAACTATACATTACATAGGGATGAATATTCCTTGTTTACATTCTAATTAATTAAAATAAAGCACCTCCTCCAGGAAACATGGGTCAGATCTTTATAGTTGGTTTCAAAAGAAGATTAGTAGAAATAATTGAAACTCGATTAGAAAATGTAGTCCAGGGAACAAATACATAAGGTATTATTTGAGTTCAAACATACAAGAGTATCCTAGAATCTTGGTATGAAATAGATTGTGTGGATATTTCTAGAAAATACATCCATGTCTGGATACAAACAGGTAGAAGTGGCTCTGGCACAGATGTACCTAGGAATGAAAACTCAGACAAGGAGTTTTGGGCTTGACCGGAGGTATCTTGGTACATGATAATAGGACCTATTAAATTATTTTTATTGAAAATCCTGAGGGTTATTATTAGGATAATTTAAATTTCCATTAAGAACAATAATGATGGATTTGTGTCCCAAAGTAACAAAAGTATATGGTTTTAGAGCATATGATGCATAAATTTATGTTATATGTTATACCATGTTTAGAGCTATAGAGAGTTCACAATTTTATGGGCTAATATATAATATGGATTATCTTCGAATTGGATCCTAGTATAATGAATGAGAACTTCACCAATTCCGATGAAGAGAAGAGTAAAAATGATCTTATCTCCGGGGGTCTTAATACATAATTTCAAAGGAAGATTGTCTCCCTTGTATCCTCGTCATATGAAAGAATAGTACCATGTTTTCACAAGGTATATAAGGACTTCCATGAGTCATATGTCTTTAAATGGAGATAAAGAAGAAGTGGATGATAGAAAAACACGGATAATGGAAAGAATGAAATGATATATTTTCCCACATGTGATAATTGTGGAAGGAAAAAACGTGGTATATGTTTGATGGAAAATAGAGTTATCCTAACGTGTGGAAAAAAAATCCATAATGCTCATAATTTCAAGACCATGAAATAATTTTCCTATAATCAATTCTAAAATTGAAAGGAGATAAGAGACTATGTGAATCAATGTCCCATGTTTCAAAGTAATATACCCAAATTAATGATTTTTGATAATTATAAATTTACGATGCTACCACATATAATGTAAAATGATTAATATTCATACTAAATAATCATGTCATTTGAATATATTTTTTTAGTAATGTACTGGTTTTAACAATTATGAGATATATAAGGATTGTACTGCAGTACTAATTCATTATGGATTTGAGGATGTATTATGAATGGTACAAAAGAAAAGTGATTTAGTAGAAAGAAAAACTATTTAGGAAAAATACATAATAGATAGAAGGAAAACCCTTAATATATGTCTGATGTTGAGACACTGATGATGAAATAATTGATTTGGATAATTACTAACTAACTTTGAACTTATTATTGACTTCTTGAGAAGTGGCCTATGCTATCATTAATGGAGTTTACAGTACTTTTTGATTTAAGTAATATATCCAATAACATGTATCTTACTTAAGGAATATATAAAAATTCATGTTTGCAATATGGTTTCTATGGTAATTCAATTCATTACCATATTTCAAGAGGATACATGATGAATTTATTCACATGTTTGGATTGTGAAATTTTTAGCTACTTCTGGTTGATTAAGGGTTAATGATAAGTTCATATTTGAAATTTAGAGGACTTCATTATAATGTGTTGAATAATTATATTTTGTAATTTTTGACCATTTATTAAATTGATTAAGTTGATCGTTGTAAGAGCTTTTAGATGTTAATGTATTGCTTCACAAAATGGTGTAAACCATACTAAGTGATGAGGTATATACAATTTAAGTGTAGTAAAATGATGAGTTTGTAAGTATAAATTTATATTTATACTATTATAGAGTGGGATAATTCCGTGACTCAAGGAAAATATTCATAAATAAAATGTTTTATTATTATCATAATCATTGATAATAATGATGTTTTTTAGAGTAAACAATATTCATCTAAAAATATCCTCTATTATGTTCCATACAAACTTCATAGTTAGTTTTTTCTTCCATGTCCATGTTTTTAACTCCAAATAATGTCACATCATTAAAAATAATACTTTTCGGGGTGACCACCTCTCTCCCTTAACCATTTTTAGTAGGATAATTTATTAACCCTATTTCTGATGTGGGTTTCTATTACAGAATTTTAAAATATCAACCATTAACTTTCAATGTTCAATTTCAAATTTCAAGGATGAAACTTTTATGAGGGGATAATTTAACACACCAAGAATTTACAAATATATTTTTTATAGAATGCATGGATCACTAAGTCCCTACAAACACCACTTTGTTATAGCCTATCCATTTAAACCTAAGTTTGTCACTTCTATGATGTGAATTTCAAAAATCGGACCAACATGTTTGCGATAAGTAAGTTATTTGGATTCCGATAAGAAAAACATAATTTTTGGGGAATAGTATCCTACCCTCATGAATAGAAACATACCGTTATGAATAGTGATATACCCTAATGAATATTAATCTTACCAATGATAGTATATACATAATATTAAAGTGGAAGTACGATATACCTATGTTTGGGAATAACTAAATAAATGTTTTAAAACTGTTTGTAAAATAAATAATGAATTTAATTAAATATTAATTTAATCATATCTAAAAAATTATTTTTGATATATGGAATCCATTTTTTGGACTCTAAACATTGAAAAATGTTTGGGTAAAATTTTGGTATTTTTCGGAAATACTCGAATTTTTTTGAAAAGTGAAATACGGTAAAATATAGTATATATAAATTATTAGTTAAATATACTATTTATGACATAATAATTGAATTAATCCCAGTTTTTTCGAAATTAGATGCATTTATTACTATTCATTGGCCTGGAATTATCATTATTTATTCTCTTGATGGAAATTAATAAACTAATGATTAAAAAATTCTGATAACCCTCCTCTCCTCCACTATTACCTTCCCTCACTACCTCTTCTCTTCACTCATCTAGTACTTGAGGCTCCTCATCTTTCTTCCCAAATAACCTTACATAGTCATTACCCACTTCCAAAAAGCTCTTGGTCATTCCAAAATTCCAAAATCACTTACTTTAAGGAGGGTTTCAAAGAGGTTATTTCAAGAGGTAAAACACCTTTCTTATTCATTTAGTTTCATTTCAATTTATCTTATTTTGTTATCCTCTCATCACCTCTGTATCCAAATGACCATGATAGATCTAATATTATCTATATACTATAATTATGACATGTGAATGTAAAAATCATCATCAATATCCTTACTCTCACTCTCTCTTTTATTTTATAAATGAAATAAACGTCCATGAAGTTCCAATTTATAACCTTCGTAGATGACGATGTTACATTCATCAATTTATACTTTATTATTGGTAATGAAACCATTTTTACAGTTGAAACATTCTAAATACATGTATTATAAAGTAATTAATATTCATTAACAAGCATATTTAAATATTATTAAATAATATGACCAATCTAGTCCCTAATAATCAAAATACATCTTAAATAATATATGTGAATTTCATAAATATTTAATCTATTGATTCATCCTTTTTCCATGTAAATAATGGATATAAATGACCATTAACACATCAGGATGTACATAAATAATATGTAATTTCAATTATGGAGATTTATATCCATTTCACATGAAATCCATTACTTTAGAGAAAGTAAAACAATTACGAAAATAAAGAAAATGAACACTCCAGAATGACGTAATTCAATATAATAAATTACCAATAAAAACATAAATTAACTAAATGGAATTATGATAAACTAAATAAATATATAATAGGTTCTGAAATATGTTATTGATAATTCTAATTTTATATTCCCGGACCTTAAGTTCAAGGGCAAACCACATCCGGACTTAAGGTAATTATTTCTTCATCTCATTCCATTTTTGTGATATTTTCTGTATTCACTACCAATACATGTTTATAATGTCTGTATACTTTACATTGATGTAAAATTTCTTAAATATTTTTATTTTCATGGTATTCAAGGTATAATTTTAATATTATTAATTTTGGGGCAAATGAATCGATTGATTACAAAGTTGTAAGGGTTTTGTTACCCAAACCTCCATTTTCATTCATGTAAATTTTGTTATCTAATTATCTCAATTATATTCTTGTATATTATTATGTAATTCTCATACAATATTTTTGTGTGTTCTATATATGTCTACCCACCATAACCCTTCCTTATTTAATGGATTGTTACATGTATTTAAAGGAACATTCAAAATTGATTCCAAAATACAAGAATGATTCAAGGGAATTTCTCAAAATACTACATATTTTAGAGTGCAATATATAATCTATTTTTGGAAACCATTATCCTTATAAAATCACTCATTTTATTAGGAAAATACTATCTTACTTCACTTCTGGTTTTATAAAAATATTTTTCCAAATGAAATCTTCTTTCCAAAATAAATGATTATTTATCTCAAGAATTGATTAATGATTTTATAAGAGTATTTTTGTCTAATTCAACAATCATGTTGATTATTATATGTTATTGGGTTTAATAATATATGATTTAATATACGACATTTAATTGAATGGTTTATAACTATCTCAATTGTTAATGATCTATCCTAAAACCATTAACCATATTACTCGGAATGTTTAGTGTTTAATGATTGGGTGAGTAAGTTAAATTTCATATGATAGTTTCAATATGATCATATATGTTTTTGTTTTTTATCCTCACTCATATGAGTAATTAAGTTGACTTATTACATGAAGGGTGGGGACCTTTATATACCCTCTATTCATCGGTAGGTCTCTTGAGACGAATATATCTGGAATTGGCTGAGGCCTTTCCCAATTTGATATATGGTTTTGGTAGAGGCCATAATCATGTTTAGACGTACTGTCCGGGGCCTTGAAAAAATGTTTCAGAAAGTCCAGAATATGAACTTCCCTCATTATGAAGCTAGTAATTGAATGTTCATGTGGTTATTCGACTAGTAGAATACAATGAATATGTTATATTATGGAAATATTTACTCAATTCATATTCAAGCCATATTATGTTCATGTTTATTTTTTAAGGCATTTGTTTATTTATTCCCCATTTATAATTTTTATTTTATCTTCCACAATATTTCTTACTTTTACAAAGTGCTTGAGATCATCCCTTTCTTATGTATCATTTTCCCAGTATATGAAGAAGTAAATTATGAATGACTTGCAAGCATAATCTAGGAGGCATGGATGTTTCTAATGGAATAAATTATCATTGTTTTCCATTAAAGATTAATGTTGAACCTATATATGTTTCATTTTTCCAAAATCTACTAAACTATTCATTCCTTTGGTATGAATATTCTTTTTTTATATGTCAATGTATTGAAATAAGGTACCATCTCTGAGCAACTTGGGACAGGTCCTTACATTGACTCAAGGGTGTATTTCTTTTATGGACTATACTAGTCTCCTCCCAAATCTGTAGTTCTTTGTTCTAGAATTAGAATGATGTGAGGATATGATGGAGAAATGGTTTCAAGAAGGGGTTAATTTTGAAATAAGTTCCATGTAAATATATTTCAGCTAATTTTTTTTGTAGTGGTGAATTGAGATCTAATTTATAAGGGGAACTAGGAGGAGGATTATAACAGAGGATATGTGGATTTTACTAGATGGTCAAATGTATTAATTCTGAGAGAAGTAAGCATCGTAATGAGAATATTGTCTAGTACAATGGAAATTAGTGTTTCTAGGGGGAAGGATCAATTACACAAGATCTTACTTGATTGATCTATCTCAAGTGTGGTAGCCCGAGTCAATTTCATAGATAATTTCCCCGACCATCTATAGAGTGTCGAGCTAGTAGCAGGATGGGTCGTCTATAGAGGTTATGTTGGAGCCCACAGTAGATGAGTGGTGATGGAGTGGCTAGACTGAACTAGAGTACGGGAAGGGGGACTTCTACACTATTTCAATCTTGAAGTTATAGTGCTACTTTTGTTGGTGGTCTATGTAGTGGACATGGTGATTCGGGGAAAGTGTACTCATATAAGATGAATTTTTCAGCTCAAGTGACTCAGAACGAATTAATAGGAAGAGGGGTTGGACTATTGAATTCAATTTATCCAAAACATGTGGATTGAAAAGACGAACCATCAATAATTAGAGGTAGTATCATTTAGATTCAATGCATTCAATTGTCTTATTTGATACAAGTGTCTCTCATTATGTTATATCATCATAACATGTGAATCATTTGATTATAATAATACATATTTTACTAGGTTTATGAAGATTAATACACCTTTGGTAGTATATCCTAGGGAAATCTATCTATGCAACAGATATTCTATCAATGTTGTGGAGTATCCACTTAAAATGGATATTTATATCCTGGAAATTTAAGTCTTCAAACTAATTATGGTTTCAGAATTATTATTGGAATACCGATGTAATAAAAATTGTTACTATAGGAAAATTAATTTTTTGTCTCTTGAGTGTGTAAATATATTTTTATCATGGAGAGAATAATATCATGTTGGTCGATACATGTCTATTTCATCAACAACTAAGAGAGATCATTTCCCATGATTCTAGTATGTTGATAGATGTTGGAGGTGTAAATAATCATGTCTTTCCACCCAAAGTGGATCGGATTGAGGATGTATTTCATAGAGACTTCTCAGTGATGCCACCTAAGAGAGATGTGGAATTCATAATTGAGCTCATTCTAGGGGATGAGTAAATTTGAATTCCACTATACATAAAGAATCCAATAGAGATTGAAGAGTTTAAGACCCTACTGGATGTGTTTAAGGATCTAGGGTTTATCCATATGAGTACATCAACTTGGTTTTCAGATGTTTCTTGTATAAACGTAAAATTAAATTGATTTCCAAAAGTTCAATGTGATGACTATAAAGAACCAGTGTCCTCTCCCATGTATTGATGACCTTTTTGAATAATAGATTAGAGCTTGTGTTTTCTCCAAGATTGCATTATGATCAAGGTATAATCAGTTGAGAGTATGAATTTATGATATACTAAGTAATACTTTACGAACCATGTATGGACTTTATGAGTGCATTTTGATTTAATTCGAGTGGAAGAATGCAAAAACAATGTTTATCGTTTTAATGAAAAAAATATTCAATCTGTACCTGGATCATTTTTTGTTGATTTGTGGATGAAAACATTTTGTACTCTAAGACTAATGAAAATGATTCCCAACATCTAGACATAATCTTAAGTACACTAAGAAAGAATCAGCTATACACCAAGCTATCTAAGTTTAAATTATGGATTTATTATGTACTATTCTTAAGTCACATCATCTTGGAGGAAGGTGTGTATGTGGACACCTAGAATGTTTAGGAAATTATTTCTTGGGAGAACCCCAAGAATTTTTTCTATATCCATAGATTCCAAAAATATAGAGTTATTACTGAAGGTTCATCTAGGACTTTTCCTATTTGGAAGCACCTATTTCATTATTAACCAAGAATGGGATAATGTTTGAAATGTCTGGATCCGGTTAGTCTTCCCTCGAGGATTTGAATGTGTTCTTGAAAATGTAAATATTATCGATACTAATCAAGCCAAGTGGAGAGTATATGGTATTTCATTACTCTTCTAGGATCAAACATTGTGTAGTGTAGGTGCTGGTAGATCGATTTCTGGAATACAGGTCTTAACATTTGAGGCCACATGAGTGAAACTATACTACATAGAACCTTAACATTACTATAGTGGTTTAGGATTTCAAGTGCTAGAATAATTATAAATTGGGTGAAAATTTTACTGTTTATACTGATCATAATATCTTAAGGTATGTATTTTCACAATAATATGTGATTATTTTGTAGTGAATATGTGTAGATTATATATAGTCATTTGATTTTTGAACTATAATATACACCAAGAGAGGTAAATAGTGTTGTTGATTATTTATGAAGGAATACTATAACTCAAGTAGTTCAAGATTCTATTGATGAGTGGAAAATGATTAATTTTTTGGATGAGATGTTTTTTGTGGTTCAGGATAACATAAAGAAGATGAATCTCATATGAATTTCAGTGGATTGTATACTTTTTATTCTTATTAGAGAACGACAGTGTGAGGATCTAGATTGTTTGTCCCTAAAGGGAAATCATGCATGTTGGGGAGTCACCTTTATATTTTACCATATATAATGATGATATCTTCTATGTCAGGAATCAGGTTGATGTTCTTATAATCATGCAGGTGGATATGATTCATGAGTTTCATACTGAATAGTGGATGGTACATCTAGTATTGAACAAAATCAATTGTGACTTATGAAGTCTATTTTGGTTAATGGGAATGAAAATGGAGTTAGTAGGTTTCATGACCCAATGCCAAACCCACCACTTGGTGAAGAACAATAATCATCAACTTGATGGTTTACTAAAACCATTTAAATTCCATAAAGGATGTTAGATGATGTTACCATGTAAATTTATTGGGGTTTCTAGAGTAAAACTTGTAAGAATGATACCATTTGGTTAATTGTGGGAAACTAAAAAATTTAGTGCATTTATTTCTTATATGGGAGATGTTCTTAGTGGATCTGTTGGGAAATAATTATTTTGAAAAAGATATTCCATCTATATGGGTTTTTATAGTGTATAGTTTCTAGCGACGACTCATTTTTCACATAGGACTTACGGAAGGGTTTTTAGAAGGTTTATGGTATGCATGTATTATTAAGAATAACATTCCACCAACGTACATATGGGAATTTGGAATGTACTTTACTACTTATTGAATAGATTCATTGTGTTTGTGATCTAGAAATAGGTGGGTCTTGGGATAAGCACATTGCATTGGGGGAGTTCTGTAATAAAAATTATTATCAGGAAACTATACAGATGGAACCATACAAGGCTCTTTATAGTAAGACCATCATATCATGTCTATAATTTATGGAGGCACGTGAGTCAGAGTTGTTTGGAATGAGTCTCATGATCGATACATTGGAGAAGTTTAGGATTATTTGAAAGCTTATAGATACAAACCAATATATTATAATGTCTAATTATAATAGGCTTTGTTGATCAGTAGAGTTTATAGAGGGTGGCCATGTGTTCCTCCATGTGTCTCCATGATTGGGTCAACATAGGATTCAGAGGAAGGGAATGTTGGCGACCATTCTAGGTGGACCGTTTGATGTTTTAAAGAGAATCAGGATTATGATGTATCGATTTTCTCTTCCACATTTGTATTGTTTTATTCATGAAGTGTTCAATGTGTCATATCTTTGGTAGTATCACCTTGAACCATCTCATGTGATTTATGTGGGAAACATTGAGCTTGAGACTGATTCTTCCTTCAACGAGAATCTGATATGTGTTGTGGGTTGATGTGAGAAAGTGATTAGGGGAAGGACTATTCTGATGGTCTATATATTATTCCCACAATGATTTTTTTACGAGGAAATATAGGAGTGATAAGAAGATATGCAGGCTGCCTATTATGTTTGACTTGGAATCTTATTGATTCATGGGTGTATAGCTCGATGTCGACCTATTATAATGTGGTAGATTATTAGATCCTGATCATTTTATAGATATGTATCCTGATCATTTAAAGGTACAATTTTTCATTCATTTGAGTATATTTGTTTGGGTTTTTTCTTAGTATCATTTGGAAAGCATTGGTAGTTTTATGGGTTCTTAGAAGGTAATAGTTGGCCCATAGATTTCCAAAACCGTGAACCCTTCCCCAGTACGCCATATATAACTAGACCGAGAGGGATTTCATAATTGGTGAACAATTTGATAAATGTTTCACCCAATTATGAGAGACCATTCATGCCCACAATATAGGAACATATTTATAGTGCACAGTTTTTTAATCTATGCACCCCTACCCATGAAACCATGCATGGTGAAAATTAAACCCCAAAAAATTAGAGTGAAATTTCCCGAACCCCTCATACTTCAGTCAATGTCATCCCAACATGACCCTAACTCATTCATAACCTTTGTTTGAGGATCCTAAACGAATTATAAGGCATTATAACCATTTTTCTTGATGAATTAAAGATCCATTGTGGGATCTACACCTCCTAGTATGTGATTATCATCCCATACAGTATCCTCCCTCTATCTCACCCTTCTATCATCCTTTGAATGAATTTTTTCATCTATTGATGATGGTTCTATATATAGGTTTTGAACAATAAAATAATTTCAATTCTAGATCATGTTTACAATCTATATCTTTTTCTTCATCATGATCTTGGTTTTTCTACTATAATTGGGGATTTATATTGATGAGTGTCCACAAATGATCTTGAGGTAGGTGGTCCAAATTCCATTCTGATAGTCTTGAATTATAATTTCATATATGTGTTGTAAAATATCATTTGGTTTGATTGGAAATTGATTCTTTAAATGAATAAATTAATTGTTTATTAAATATTTTAATCATGGAATTTAATAAATTAATTTTCTATGTGATTAAAAAATGTCATGAATATAAAAAAAACTAATATTAGTAATTTTGATTTTGAAATTTGTGGAGTATGATTAATTTAATAATTTAATGATTAATGGAATATTTTTATTGTGGAATTTATGATAAATTCAGATTTTTTATTTGGTCAATTAATGTGATTATGAATTAATTGAAAATGGGGATTATTAGATGGTTGAATCGAACTTAAAGGGTTAATGGGTTGAATGATTTAAATATTTCAAAATGGTTAATGATGAATTGCTCATATTATTCCATGTGATTAAAGTGATGGAAGATGATTGGTTTTTATAGTTTAAATGGTATAACCTGATGTGAAATGTGATAATATCATTACTGTATATTAGCCTTGATTTATGTGATTGATGTGATATAATCTTGATTGATTGATATATGAGTCTAGGACATGTAATGATGATACAAATACCCAAATGTGATTGAAATATATTCAAGTGTGGGACACAAAATAATGTTCCAAATAGCTACAAGCGATTGAATGATAAACAAGGAACGAAATAGGGACTCATTCTCCAAATACTCATGGGGTGCTAGATGCTAAGTACTAGAACCAAAATGATGGAATTGGAAATTGGTTTCAATTATATATAATATGAATTGAAATGAAATAAATAATTTAATATCGTTTTTAGAATTAATTTTTAAATGAATATGTGTTATGGATTATAATTCGGCATGGGTCGAAGCAGGTATTGAGGGTTTGGGTTTCCTTATGATCCCAGGGGTTTATGTGGTCAATTAAAAAAAAATTGATAATGTGATAACTATTTAATTTTGTATTGTAATTTATTTTTTATATATATGAATAAACATTTATAGAATTTATATTTTTTTATACTTTATTAGTTTTGTCCTACTGATTTGTACTCAAAAACTACTCAAGCTTTCTGATTGTTACTTAAATATACATCCGCATTGTAGGAAATGATAATGGAAAAATTCCTATGTTAGATGACTTATATGGAATGGATCATGGATGAAGGAACTATAAATGGTGTTGGGACCCACTTTGGAGTTGTCAGTGTCTTTATTTTGGGATTTGAATCTAACACTTGACACGTATTTGGAATAACATATATATTGCTTTATTTTTTGATATTCCATTCCTATTTTGGTCATCATTTTATACAGGTATTATTATGGATATGGTTATATAATTTTTCTTTTTTCAATTTACACAATTGTTATTCTTTTATAGAAGGTATATTCTCCTCATGATCGATATTATAACCTCACTGCAAGTTAGCAGCCTCTAGCGTACTAGGAGGTGCACCTGAGGTCAGGTGATTGGCCGATGTGGGGCATCAGTGTGGGAAACCCAATTCAGGATACTACTTTAGTTATCCATTGAAAAAATAAATGGATATCTTCCCATACCAAATAATTTATAATGGATAGAAACCATTGAGTTATAAAAATTGGAGAAGAATTCATAAGATAAATTGGACCCAGTTTTCATACACCGAAGTGCAACATTATGGGGGTGTACCAGTTCTCATTGTAAAGAATATGGATTGAACAATATGCTTCATAATTGATTATCATGAGATCAAAATATCATGATAAAGGAAATTTTTCCCCTACTATAGGTAAAGGAATAGTTTGATCAAATATGTGGGGAAAAGAATTTCTCTCTGGTGGACCATCGACTAGGATATAACAAATTAAATGTAAAATAGGAAGATATTATCAAGAATAACATTCAAAAAGGTATGGAAAATATTATTTCCTAGCGATTCCATTCAGACTCATTAAATATCCAAAAAATATATTGTAATTAATGAGTAAATACTATAGGTATTACATCAAAATAAATGTGGTGGTCTTTATAAATTATATTCTCAAACACTCCATGAGAAATGATGAGTATGAGGCGCATTTAAATACTATTCTAAAGACATTATGAAGGGAGAAAATATATGAAGAGTATAGTAAATGTGATTTATAAATGTGGGATGTATCATTATTGAAACATTTTATCAACAAAAAGGGATACATATGTACTCTCCAAAGACAAATCAAACTGTGCAGTGTCCTAGACAAATATTTGTTTTCAAGATCTATAGTTTCCACATATCTAGTTGGGTATTACTGGTGATTTTTGAGGAACTTCACATGATTTTGAAACCCACAAACCAATATGACATCGATGAGAGTAATGTTTTTTTGGAATAGTGAATGATAAGGCTGTATCAAAGAGTGTAAAAGATTCATATCACTACACCAGTACACATATTACCCATATGTGGGGAAATCATCATGGTATAGAATGATGCATAAAAGAAATTATTTTGTTTTTCACTAGATAAAAATTATATTGTTATAGAACATTCTTCAAGTAATTTGATAGTTAATGGGAAATAAAATAACTTTCATGATTTTTAGTTGGCATCTGTGATTTTACTGTTGAAAATATAGTGGCATTATCTTTGAGGGGAGAAGTGTGAGATATATTCTAATCACAATAGACTAAAATATATAGTAACACAGAAAGAAATTAATATGAGATAGAAAATATGGTTAGATATCACCATGTATTATGACTTCTCAATTAACTAATAACTATGAAATTTGAATAATGTTCCAAATAATATATATATAGATGACCCTGTAACTTTAACCTTTATGATAATTGATAAGGGTCAAATGATCTTAGACATATAATGGATTGAACTAGGAATCATAATGGAAGGAACATCATCAATCCATTATCAAATCATTTCTCAACCATCCCTTTTAGAGAAGCTATATGATTCTCAAAAAAATTTGTTAAAATTTTGAATAATGAAAAATCTATCAAAAATATGAAATCTATGGAGTAAAAAATTAATGGTGATGTTGTTGGAATATTTGTGTAACGACTATGTATACCATCAAATCCTAAGTTAAACACGGATATTTTTAATGATTTATATAGAATGACCTTCTCCATCCTACCAAATTGGACATAGATGTTTCTAGATCTACAAGAGAACTATTGGTGGGACAATAAGAAGTAGGATATTGTTGAAAATACATCAAAGTTCACTGTTATTCAGAATCTGATGTCTAAAAGGAAAAATCCTTGGGGATGATAAAACCATTACCCATACCCACATGGAAATGGGAAAACAACACCATAGACTTTTTCACTGGTCTTCTGATGAAATCTAGAGAAAATTATACCATATGTGTTTTTGTGGATCATCTTACAAAGACTAATGACTATATTTCAATTCGAGATGACTTCCCGGTCAATTAACCTTAATATATATACATCAAAGAATTGGTGAGGTTTCATGGATTAAATTCATCAATTTTATTTCATTGAGAACTAATATTTACCTCCTAGATATATAAATTTCTATATCAGGCCATATACACTAAGATAAACATCAGTAATATTTATCACCCTAATAAAAATATCCCATTTGAGCTGACTATTTATACATAGGAATAAATATTGAGACAATTCTTGATGTAATTAAAAATGGGATGTGACCATTATCTTCCCCTAGTTGAATTATTATAAAATAATAGTTTCTACTCATGTTTACCAATATATATATTTAAATAGAATTGTGTGAAAAGATGTAGATAATTTTTATGATTCGATGAAGTTGGTTAACTAATTCATTTGAGACATGAAATCACTGATGAAATAGCAGAAATGGTGGAAACTAATAAATAGTATATCAAGGCATACCAAATTCAATATATGTTCTATATAGACAAACATTGAATTGACATTTATTTTGAGGTTTTATATAACATATTCATCTATATATCACAATGTAAGAGAGTAATGAGATTTTATTATAGGGAAAAGGCATGTCCTAGGTATATGTCCCCTTTCGATATTCATGATCATGTCGAAGTTATGGCCTATCAAATATAACGTACACTAACTATGTATATATTAAATGATACATTCCAGATATCTCTCTCGAGGAAGTACATAAAAGATCCACCAAATGTAATGAATTCAGATGTGGGATAGATGTAAAATGGTCCTCTTATGAGGAATATCCTGTGATGATCTTGGACTATAAATATATTATTCTATGAAATAATACCACACACCTGGTTAATGTACTATGAAAGATCCAAAAATATGTACAGCAATAAGGGAACCAGTGTAAATGATGAAGGGGGAGTACCCTCACTTTTTTTACTCTATAAATAAAAATAAATTTTGAAGGTGAAATTTCAAAAGGGGGAATAATGTAACAACCGATAATTTTATCAATGAGAATTTTCTTTTTATGATTATATCTTATAGTATAATGTAAACACATCACATATAGAATAGAAAAAAATATTATTCTCATAAATGAGGAATGATACAATAGTCATCAACTTAAAAAATAATAATTCCAATTATTATAGATATATTATAAATAAAAAATAATATTATATGAATAGGATTATTTGGATATGGTCTATCCACCAGAATGCTCAGACACATAACAAATATGTACAACTAAAACAGAATGTTAATAATAGAATTTTAATTTTTAAGATGAATTTAGAGAAAATATAAGTGAACAAATAGTGGATTATAAAATTAATTACCCTATATTATTGTTACAAATCTTACATTTTGAATTGTAATCATACCATTGGAGTAGTAATCTGACTGTGAAAATATTAATGTGGACATTATAATAGAAATATGACTATTTGGAATACTAATTTGAAAATTATTATAGTAATCTCACCTATGGAAATATAAAATTTAAGATTTTAATCCTATAAAATGAAAATTTGGAATATATATTTCATATTACAAGAATATAAATGTTTTCAAAATGAAAAATTAAGTGTTGGTATTTTGGTAAAATAACAATCTTTTATTTGAAATTTAATCATGAATATAATAAGCTAAAAGAACTTTTATCTTCATAAATTATACCCATAAATTTATGTTATTTATTATTTCAATTATAATAATACATTATGAAACTTTAATTAATCATTCAGTGGGTCAAAAAATTGATTATAATATTAAATTCTGTCTTTTTCAAAAAATGATGTATTTATTTAAAAATTAATTTTCTCAAATTTAGAATTTTTTTGTAAAATGGATTATAATTTTTAAATATATACTTTTAAAATGGGTATGGTTAATTTTTGGTATTTTCATAAAATAGATGAATTTTTTTAATAGTAAAATACGTTAATTTGTGGTATGTTATATTATAAGACAAATAATTTTTTTGAGTCATTAATGATGATATAACAAATTATATCAAACTTAAATTCACCATTTATTTTATATAGTCCAATGAATTAGTACTCTTTATTATAATAAATCAAAATAATATACTAATAAATATAATAGTCAAAATACCCCTCACCTCCCCTTATAAATACCACCCCTTTCTGCCCTCTATAATCTCACCATATAATCATTTTAGATTATCTAATAGATCCCAAACCCTCTCTCCACTTTTCCACATCTTTTTTATTCTTCTCTCACAGAAGAAAAAATTTAGTGTTCTTTAAGGGTTTCAGCATTGAGGATATATTCAGAAGGTAATATTCTTAAACTACATCTTTTAATTTCTTTTCTTCTTCCACATTGTCTTCAAATATTTCATCCATAAAATAATAATAACCATAGTATCATTTATATAATATAATTTTATATTTATAATTTAATATCTTCCATCCATAAATATCATCATCTCTTCATATCCAATTAAAATGAATCCATTGTCCAAATTATGGAGGTTAATAGTCTCCATGGATAATGAGTTTTTTGTTTTCCACTAACACATTCATGGTTATTCATAATACTATTATTAAGGTAAAATGAAATTTTAATATTAATATTAAAACTTATTTCATGTTTTATAAACAATATATTGACAAAATATATTACAAAACAAAATGGGATCGTGGTGGTGGGAACAATATCCAAAATAAACAAAACATTTCCCATTAAAAGTTTATCAAATGAATCATACACATGTCAAAAAAATTGTATAGATGAACATTGTAACTTATAGAAGATCATGAATTCCATTTAATTTCACCTATAAATTATTAATGCAATCCAATAAGATTTTCAATAATTATAAAGAAACAAATGGGCCATGAATCCATGAAATGAATGCTCCCAAAAAAATGAAAATGATCATTATAACTAGTTAAAGTGTCCATAAATGAATTCAATAAAATTATGATAAATAAAATATAAGTGTATATGTAAATAAATATATAATTAAATAATTTATTATTATTATTAGAGGAATTAATTGTACGTGTAGAACACATTCGACCATAAAAGAATAGATCTGTCCAAACCTCCATAATTCTTGTGGGTTATGTGTTCATTCACATTTCCTTAATTTTTCATTGCATTCATATTATATAATTATACCATATTCATTATATATTTACCAGAAATTTATTTCTAGCTTAAATAATAATTATTTAATGGGAAAATACATGTATTAAAAGGTTCCATTCTCCGTTCATCTTGTTAATAAAACAAAATTAATGGGAACTTCACTATTTCTTACACATATTCAACTACACCCCATAAACTGTTTACCACCATCAATTTTTTAGAATTATAAAATTTACCAAGAAATTTTATTTTATTTTATTCTAGTTGTATATAAATAATTATTATTTTATCCACTTCCAGTACTATTTAATCTTTTCCCTCAAGCAAAACAAAAGTGGAAAATTTCTAATGTTAACTAAACACTACATTAAATGTTGTCACTTCAATTAGAAAATAATTATTCATAAAATATTCTTAATCTTTTTTTTTTGATAATGATATAACCCCATATTTTATAGATACCATTATTATACACCTTTTTTATATACCTTTTTATATTATAACTAAACCCATTTTTTTCCGTATGAAATTTTTATTTTTCTTCATTGGGTTTTGTTTCATTTTTGTCATACATATGCATGTACACGTTATTATGGGTGAACTGAGATAAAACTATAATTCATTCGTTTGTGTTTTATTCTCAGTAGATTTTATGTATATTATTATGGAGTAAAATTAATCCACTATTGGACAATTTCCTATATATGATTTCTTCTTCCTAATTATCCTTGAATCAAGCTGATGTCAAGAAAGATATTTCTTCCAAATTCCTATATTTCAATTACCATGCGATTGTATGTTATATATGTTATAGATTAATATATTTATTATTTATCAATTCCATTTTTGTTATCATGATATTCCATCTTCCTCATATGTTATGCTTCATTTCCTTATTTAATACCTTACTAGGTTTTTAACACACCCATTTTGTCTATGTATTCCCCCAGGTTATCTAATGTAGTTATAAGAGCTCTAAGTGGGTTATAATATCATTATGAAGATTAATATATTCATGTTTTATTTTAATTTTATGTCATCTAATCATGTACCTTGACATCCGATGTAACACGGCTATTTGATCCTTTATTTTTCTTTAACAGTTATTTCAATATATAATCATTTAATGAAATGTGTGTAAAACTATTTTCTCTATATATACGAAAGTATTTATCTTTCATAATTGAATTTTTCTAATCTCTATTGATTTTACGTGACATAATTATCATTTGATATTATTTTGAATTCTGAATTTTTTTTGATTGTAATACCTAATTAGATTTTTATGTCATCATTATTTACCAATTGAGATAGTAGAATATTATTTTTCTTTATTCAATGACATTGAAAAAATATAAAATATATAATGTTTTGAGATTTCCATGTGATAATATTCAATATGATCTTCAAACTAGTGTAATTTTCTTTGAGTTTCTCAACCCTCCTTGAAAATGACACTATACACGCGGAAGATCATTTTAGAAATATTTATTTAATGTTAGGAGCTTCTTAAACTACATTGTATATGTATGTAAAGTTACATCATATCCCATTTTAAAATATTTTCAAAAATAAAATCATGTTATTTTATTAAATAATAAAATATAAATTTACCCATGTAAATCATTTTTTGTATTATTAAATAAATTACCCAATTTAGAAATACTTATTAAATTTATTCAAAATAAGAATTCATTATAAATGTAAATTGTGGTTATTATGGTTTCTATTCAAAAATAAATTAATTTTCCACGCCCCAATAAATTCATTTTTTCTATTATATCTAATCACATACTCATATAGATTGGAAATATATTTTAATATATACCTTATTGGTAGATATAATGATGTGTTATACCATTCCATTTAAGAAATGATTATATATGTCTAGGGTTTGTTATAAAATTAAAATAATTAAACATGACTGAGGATGATCATGGGGATTTCTTTTGTCTATTTTGGGGTGTTTTAGAATGTCTTGGAAGTGTTATGGAATGTTTTGGAGCTTTCAGATATCGTTTTGAACATAGAAGTAGAATTTTATATCTAAGGACTATTTCATGAGTTCCCTTTATGGTCTCTGAGACTCGATAGACAGATCATACAGGTTAATGTTGGGGATATATTGAGTTATGTTGTTTGATTTTAGGGTCAATGAGACCATGAAATCAGACCATTTAACACTAATAAATTCAAAAAATAAGTTTTTATGCCAAAAAAACATTATTTCATAAAAATTTCCACTCATATGTAAGAGAGACTATTTATTGGGTGATTGGTGGTATTGATTGTAGATTTAACCCTCCAAATAGCTCCACCCTTGAATCCTTGAATGTATGGGGTGTCAAATTAGAAGAATTTTTTCAGTAATTCCTAATATCATTTATTTCTATCATGATAATGGGGTTTGTCAAGGGGATTGAATTATATTATAGAGAAAACCATTCACTTCACAGAGGGATTGTTTTTAGGGATTTGAGGAACCAATGGGAAACCCAGATCTTGATTTCTTTTGGATTTCATTTTTTTTATCATCAGATATTTTGTTGGTGGATTCTCACAAATGACACCATGTACTTAAAAGATTAATATGTAATATTGGATGATTAAATAAATTAATTTATGGTTTTAAATTAATTTATTTATTAAAAATATTATCTTAATGGAAACAAAGTGTTTTAAAATTATGTTATTTTTGTCCAAATGAATATAGTGGATTTCTAGGCGTGATTATGGTCTATATGAAATTTGGGTTTTTATGGAAAAATATTTAAAAAATATTTTTTTTATTAAAATTTTATTTTATGTGGTCTATATTATTTATTTACATTTTTTTATTTTTTTTATTATTATTTCTTATTGACCATAATATTTAGTTTTTGATGTGATTTTATTTGGGTGTTCATTGAGTTTCACAATTGATGTTATTTTTGTGTGTATATGGTGTTGTGTGGATATTGTTATTTGGATTGCCACATTGGGTTCCATGGTGTATTTTATCATCCTTTCCCATTTTTTCAAGGTGGATGTTATTCAAAACATGCATAGGGCTCCTTGATGGATAAAGAGGTGGTTTTTTCTGTATTGAGTAGCATGATATTGTGGTATCTTATTGATGTTGTGTATTTGGTATTGGGTGTGGGCTAAGTCATGAGCTTAGTAAACTCAAACATAAATGTGGGGACCCTATTGAGAATGGTAAATTTATATGGTGTTAATCTCTCACTTAGGTAATGTGGAATTTTAAGGAGAGACAAGGTTATGTTTAATGGTAGTCAATCCACTCATGATTTGGTGATACACATTATTGGATATTACTAATGTTATAAGGGTTCCATATTGTTTTTTATGTTTATATACGTGTGTGGGGTTTTTATTTGAGTGAATGGTATTATTATTATCAAAACATGTTTACTAGAAACATTTTTATTATTTAATAATGGAATTTTTATATTTATATCTAAATTTAAAAAGGTTTATTATAATCTTTTTTATATTTATATATCCATTAAATGTTTTTATAAATTAATAATTTTTATAAATTAAATTTATTTCTTCTTTGATTTTATCATGGATGGGTGGAATGTGGAGTTTTATAGAAATCATATTGGGTCTTGTTTTCAAAATACACATGAGAATATTTGTGCCTATGGAAAATATGTAACATGAGTTTCTTGTTTCAAGAATTTTCTTAGTTTGATTGGATAATGTGTCCATAATTTTCGATTAGAGAAAAGTAGAGGATGGGTCACATCGAAGATGAGTTTGGTTTTTTTTCAATGTTGTTCTTATATCATGTTGGTTATTATTAATTATTGTTTATATTATTTATTTTATTAATATGAATTAAATTCACAATTATAGTTTCATATTGACTTTTGAGTCTGTGGTCTGCTTCATGATTGGAAAAGAGATAATTTAGAAAACTAAATAGTGTTATCTATGACTACAAGGTTATTTTTTAGTACACTGCATAATTTAAAATTCTTAATTAATTTTTCTTGTTCTAGAGTAGTGTCGGGATGGGTGGCCTCTTGGGAGGGATCCTAGGGTGTTTTTGAGTGTGGAAAATCCACACTAAAAGAACATGTGACGTCTTATAGGTATAGTAATTATTTTGATAATTGACCCATATGGATAATAACATGTGGTGTGTTTGGAATGAAATCAATGTATTATAGGATAACAATGAGCTTTGAAGACCGTGTTCAAGGATTTGGGTGGATTATTCATGAGAAATGGTTTTATAGTCAATACCAAACCAGAAGTGAATTGGAAATGCCCAGCTTTGAGGTTTGTTTCCACTAATGAAGTAGTTTTTCTTTAAGTGGGTTGAGAGTTTAACACCCCTAAAAAGAATAAATTAAGATAATAAATGTTACTACACTTGTCAATAAAGTGCATCATTATTTCTGTGGCCAACAAGATTAAAAATCCTTAAATAATCATTCTGGTCTTTGAGTAGTGTTTGGATGTGCGACCTCCTGGTAAGTTTCCTAAGGTGTTTGCGAGTGATGAAAAATAATACTATATGTAAATGGGTTGTTATATAGTTAATATAATTAGCTTTTTAAGTTCTATGTAAGGGTAATATACTACGGTTTGTTCGGAATGAACCCATTTTATTAGATGAGAACCATGGGTTTTGATTACTAGGCTTATATCATGGGGTTTTTGGTTGTGAAATGGTTCATGTTGTGTTGTGTTGTTACAAATTCCCTAGGGTTTATTTTAGTGTTTAGATAATCTAATAATCCTTCGGTGGTATGGGATTGAGCCAAGGGTTGATTAGAATTATAATTCAGTTCAAATATAGGTTTGAGCAGTTATGATAGGTCAGGATATTACTAATCAAAAATCATTATATATACATTGATGTTCATTTTCTAGATTATAAAATTTTGATAACAGACATGGTTTTTGACTAAACATATATTTAATTGCATTATTCAGCTTATAGATACCTTAATTTACATACAATAAATAAATAAAAATTACATTCATAGTAATCAATAAATATTATATCAACTTATCTCAATGGATAGATTTCATACATAAAGGGGTATTCACATCAAAATGAATAAATTCATGTTTATTTTGATTGTTTATCTAAAGAACTTGTGACTTTTGTTTACAATATTACCATAAATACAAAAATCAGTTGTATTATATCTTTTTTTAATAATAGTTGATATTTTTTCATTCTAATGTATAGGAGAGACTTGTCACATCCATCTTCCTAGAACTGATTTAATTAATTTCATAGCTCAGTGTAATTTTTTATACCTAAAAAATTTGAAGTCTTATCATTTTTTATATATAATAGATTTTAAAATATCTATTTTTTATCAGATGATGATAATATCCATCTTCTAATAATATAATAACTGATAAAAGAGTCAATGAATCACTTAGTTATATATTTTCATAATTGAGATACCATAAACGAATTATTTCTTATGCCACCAATAAAAATAACATACATTGATATTTAATTCATGTCAATAATATTAGTACTCCATGTTACATTATGTTATAAGAGATATAATTTATGAACATTTTTCACTACTCTCATACTTTTCAATTACTCGTAATAATATTTTTTAATATACAATATTTTAAAATAATACACTATAAAAAAAATACAATGCTTCAGAAGAATATATGCATTACATATAATCTCAATTACTATTTTCAGTTTTGGATCAATCACCATCAACCCAATATAATTTGAGTAGTCACATTAATTTTTATTATTTTTTTAAAAAAAATTAGGAATATAAAAATACATTTAATTTATTATCTTAATATATTTGAGTGCCTTTAATATCTTCAAGAATAGAAAACTTTATTTATAAAATATATTTATGATTTTTTGAAATATTAATATTAGGATTAAAATAACTTTTTGACTAGAAATTAATTTTTATTATTATTTATTTTTATATGAAAATAATTTTTTTATGTTTAGAAAATATATTATATACGTATAAAATTTGGAACTCATTACCCAAAAAAACCAAATTATGTTCCTGTTTTAGATATGGTTCTATATTTTTCAATTGTATGTCAATCTATGGGTGAAGGAATAAAATTTCTATGCTTGAATTGTAATTACAAAGTATGGTTGAAGAATCATATATTATTTGATCATTTTATATTAAATATGTTTCAAACTCAATACATGTAGTGGTTTTTAATGGTACTCAAATAGTATAGAATGTTTGAGAAGTTATGTACATCAGCTGAATGAACAAGTCATTACAACAATAGTAGAAAATGTTATATAAAATTTTTTATATTATGATTTTGGTATTATAGAGAAAAAAAAAAGAACCATCAGACCATCATATTGATGTTACAGACTATAAACTACTAAATTATGTTTCTATAAATTCATGATAAACTATTGAAGATGGTAAAAAATTAATGGATAATGATGTGGAAAATAATACGACATAAAACATATCTTTGAATAAAAATTCATTTTCTGAGATAGTTTAAGATAGAAATCATTAATTGTATAAGTGATGTAACCAGAAGTAATAGTTTTTTATAATGTTATATTGTATCAAGTTCCTCTATGAAATTATATATAAATCAATGTAGACAATATTTTATTTTTCACGTGATTATTTCTCTTTGGATATGTTCCAAGAATTATTTTATCAGTTGTAGAAAGTTATTAAAAAGATCAGATGATGTAACATGAGCATGCATTCATGTACCAATGATGGTATTCAATACTCAAGAATATATTTAAATATATAAAAGTTTAAATTAATTTTTCATCTAAATAGATGAAAACTAATTGTATGTGTCCATACCACTATACTACATAGGGGACGTATAAAAATAAATCACCTATGAATATTTTTCATCACATAACCTAAATAATATATTATAAATAATTATTTAATTCTCGAAAAACAACTAAACTTAACAAATGGAAGGACCTCTATAATATAAATAATTGGATAATGTGATATGAAAGAATTTTTAAATTGTGGATGATATTTAATTCATTATGTGTAAATTATTCTTCTAACCATAGAAATGTGTTCCTTTGACTGAAAAATGGTGGAATCAATCCTTTGGGGAATTTATGAATAATTTATATCATATATGAAATTTTTTTATTATTAAAAAAATACATCTTTGGATTAATATATAACAAATCCATTCAATGTATCCGTGATTATTACTAGAAAGAAAATGTATTGAAAATAAATTTATGTCTACCATCAGACTCATATCATAGAGCTTAATGAGTTGAGGAAAATGTTGGTGAAGAATATGTTTTTAAAAAAATTTAAAATTACGAAAATGAATATTATCCAAATGTTGAAGATTAGTGAATTTTAATTCTATAATTATTAACTTTGAACACTCATAATTATTTTATTTATCTAGTTTGCAATTAGATATTGGGTTTTATTAACTAACATATTTTTAAAAACCATGATTCATCGGTATTCAATGATTTATTAAAAAATATGACATATTTTATGTTTATATGGAATGATTGAATGGAAAAATATATTATTGAAGAATAAAAAATAGCATCTAGATCATAAATATGGGAATCACTATTAGTCATTGATATCGACTTTCAAAAAAATAGTTGAATAATTTTTAGAAAGGAGTCTTTACCCATTATATGCAATTCTAACACCATAATGGATGTAACATTTAATATTTTTTAAAAATGATATATCTTGAATTTCATTTGGTTACATCATGGTCTTAATGTCACCCACATTGATAATAATGTGTGTATGGGTTTTATTTTTATAATTACTTATTTATAATAAAATTCCAAAACATAATTTTAAATTCTGAAGGAGATATAGTATCAATGACTATTAAGTGAGATCATTAGGATAAATGAAAAATAAAATTACCCGGCTGATTTTTTTTCACTAATAACTAAGGAAAAAATATTTATTCTATTGAAAATAAATAATATTAATGTCTCTGATGGATATTCAACTAAAATTGATAGATATGTGAACTAAAACCATCATATCTTACACGAAATAAAAATTCATGACTCACAAATATTTATATATAAATTAATAGATTTAAAAATTCATAATTTTTTACATGTTATGATAAATATGGTATTAATAGATTTTTGTAAATTCTTTAAACAATTTTTTGAGACAACCGTAAACCTTATTGATCTTAAAAAAATTAATTAATGGATTTTAAGGAATATTTTTCATTTGGAAAAGTCCATTCCCCCAATATTAATTATATTGAATGATTTGACTATATCTCTAGTAGATCAAGCTAATGTTTGAGGATTGGTACATTATCGATGGATGTATCAAATAGAGGTGTATTTTTGTTTTCTTAACTTTAATGTTTTATAATTTTCATATTAATTATTAAATACATTATTAAGTGAATTTATTTCAATTCTAAAATAGGAACCTATGTCATGTAAATTATTACATGAACAATAATTATTTTCCAAAATTGTATGTTGTTATTGGTTAGATTATCGTACAATGTTTAAACATTTGATTGAGTTATTTGGGTTTTATAAAGATATGATTAAACCATATTGGGTATTTTAAATACTATTTATGTTATTCTAAAAAATAATAATAAATCATAAATATTAGGAAATATTGGTTGTAAGGTTGGAAATAATTATATGTTATGAATGAAAAATTTTACATTTATCTATGAACAAAGATATGGTCTATTTAATAGTGATATTGTTAATTTTACATAGAATAAATAAAGGGATTAATATATATTATGTGCTGAACTCAATAATGAGATAGATATGTTTTCTTTTTAAAAAATAAATTATTGTATGGTTTTTATGTTATGTATGTTCACAAAAAAACATAGTTGTAATATGATGATAATTTACTTAAGTAATTAATAATATTTTTTATCCATTTTTATAGATAATTAATGATGGAAATAGTTTTTAACTATCAAAAGAGTTTGAGTATTTTTGTTTCCATTGAAAAATTTTAAGAGATTAATTGATTTCGATATTGGAACTGTCATGTTTCATACATTTGATCATGAATCAAGTTTGAAAAAATATTGGTATATTTATAAATTCATATAAGGGGGAAAATATTATATTTTGAATTTTTTGAGTTAAATTATTATGAAATATTATCATTTTTGTTATTAAAATGTTAGTAGATCATAATTCACAATGGTTTAAGGAATGTTTCGTTATAAATTATGAATATCATCTTCCCTCGATTAATCGATACTTGTATGAGTAAATAACATGATGCATATATATTTCTTCACAAGGAATAGACTTATATTATATGGTTGGTATTGTTGATTATGAGTGGAATGTTGCTACACATGTAAAAATGGGAGAAATTTATGATTTGCGTAATGAATCAAAATTATTTTTTGAAAATGAAATATATAAAAACATAAAATTTAATTCCGAATCTCTAATAAAATTAAAACCAATTATCCTATTTGGGATTTTGAATAAGAAGAATATAATTTAATGTTACTAATGGATTTTACTAAAAATAAATTCATTTAAAAGGCCTTAGGTTTTTATAAATGTAGGTTTTTTTATTTATATAAAAATTGATGAAATATAATTGTTATTACTTGGTTTACTATTTAATTAGATAATGATTTATTTCATACACTATAATTATTAAATGGTAAATAAACCATTTTTTTATTGAATTACTTGTTTTTATTTTTTTATTATAGTTTTTTTATTTTATATATTTTTTATATCATCAAATTTGTTTTTCAATATATAAATTACAATGAATAAGATATTTATAGATGTTTTAATTTATATTTATTTTATGTTTGTTGGGATACTTTATACATACTATGTTCCTACCAAGGATGTTTCAAGCCATTATGAGAAGATATTACAAAACCAAGCACGTCTGATGACATCTACTTCTATACATTATTCGATTTGGAGTCGTATTCCATTATCATGGAATAATGAATTTTTTCCCAAAAAAAATTATTGTACGGATTATGTATTCAATTGTGATAAATTTTGTACTATTAATTATTATATTAATATTTTAATGAATTTAATTACTATCCTTCAATGATGTTATATAATTTTCCCATTCTTGATGATATTGCATTAATATTTATTTCTCTTAATGGTTTTACTCTAATTTTACAATTCATTTATCACCCTTTATGACAATAATTCTTTAAATTTACTTTATTTATTATTTTATTGTTTTTATGAAAATAATTATAATAACATTTTTTACATGTAATATGGATTTTTCAAAATGGAATGAAATTTACCAATTATGTGAGTAATATATTTAATAATAAATAAATTTATATGTTTTTTTAAATGTAATATACCATTATAAATAAATGTATATTATTTTCAAATAGATTCAAAAATCACCTAAATGAATTTGAAAAATTATATGATTCCATATATGACTTAAAAATGATGAATATATCCATTTAATAATTGTATTATAATCCTAAAAAAATTTAAAGATCTTTTGAATAATATTTTCATTGATAAATATTAATTTAAATAAGTAATTTATTTATTAATTAGTTTTTTAACTTTTGATATCAAAATTAAAATTTTATTGGATAAATAATTAAAAAATTTATTTTAAATAGTTAAATCTTCAAATTTTATGTCTTTTAATCATTTATTGTTAAAATAAAAAATATTAGTTCATATGAAATTTATAATGTTAAATGAGCTATGTTGGTAACAATGGTTGGTATTTAGGAGGGAGTTGAATAAAATTCATGTGAGGATTGTAGAGGAAATTCTTATTAGTAGATATATTGATTGGAAACCTACTTTTTCATTCTATTATTGGATATGATTTTAAAACTATTATGGTGATTATAAACTAACATTTTTACATTTTAATATTCAAACAATATTTATTTTGTATTTTTAATAAAGGAATACAATTTACCTGACCAAAATGATATGGTATATTTCCTTGTTTTATTTTATCTGTATTAATTTGTGATGTGTAGGGATATGATATTCTAGGTCAAGTGAATATACTAAAAATTATGAATGTGTTTCTATTGTTTTTTAGAAAAGTCTTAAACAAACAGAATAATAAGGATTTACTATATTAATAGTGATTTAATACACTTCCAATTAATTGATTTTTTATTTTATTGATGTCACTTACAATTGCTATTAATTACACCATTATTCTTGTTGAATAAAAGAATAATTATTAATGGAAAACCAACAATAATTCTAATATTTCTATCCCTAACATGGAATATATTCGAAATAATATATAACATCATGGTTTTATCATTTTTACATATATTCTTAGTGGTTATAAAAAACATCCCTGATTCAACTCGTGGAAATTTTGATATCACAAATTCTAAAAAAACTAATAATAATCAATTTTCTATTAGTCTCCATTATGGATTTATCGGAGTAGTATGTAACAATAAAACATAACACGAGAGATAATCATGGAATTGATATCTTTTTATATTCAATTATGATATATTGAAGTGTTATAATGATTTTTAAGGTGGTTCTAAAATTTTCTCTTAAATTCGAAGAACATTTTAATTCATTCAAAATAACATTTCATATCCATATCTATGACGAATTTGTAAAACATGATGAAGTACTTATAAGTACATTGGGAAAGGGAACCTGTTAGTCTAAATAAATTTCGATTTATTTGATCCATTATATTTTTAACTCAATTTAGTTTTATATCAAAATTTAATTTAGTTATTTATACATTAAAATAAATTCTCTTTTTACATATAATTAAAAAAATAGTCTATCGATATATTTTGATGTATTTTTTATCAAAATTATTGTTTATTTTACCCAAGGGAAAATGAAGAAGGTATGTTTTATCGATATCAGATAGTTTTTCCCTTATATTTTAGACTAGATTATCCAAGTCAAACATATAAAGACTACTCACAATAAAACCACAGTAAAAAAGTAGGTTATTCTAATAATCATAGAAATATTTTTTGAATAAAATAAATTAAAAGATAATCTACCCATATAATATAAATAAATAAAATTTTTATTGATTATGGGAACACATGATATATATTTTTTCTCAAAATTCAATCCATAATATATAGTTATTGGGTCATTTTCTATATATAAAAAACAAACATCTCTCTATGTTACACAAAAATATCTACAACCCATATCAATGAATTATTTATAATTTCATTTTCTATAAATTTTATTAACTTTTTAAGCACTTTACATATATAAGACCCAAGTAGTAGTATAAGATTATTTTTCATTATTAACATAAATATATTTATTTATGTTATCATATTCACTAGAACTATTTTAATCCTTAGTTTTTACCAAAACAATTATTCCATTTTCATTAATTTATATAGTGAAATAAATCTCCCCTATTACCTTTCCACTTATTATTGATTAACATAGAGTAGGTTTTAATTATATAAATTTTATTATTTGGTCAGAATTTAACTCCTTGTTTTTTGTGTTTTGTTTTACTTTTGTCTTCACAATAATTGTGCTAGTGGGAAATCCTTTCAACAACTTCCCAACTAAACACAACATGTCAAATAATTTTAAATTATTAAGCCTATAAAATTTATTTATTTTTATAAAAAATAAAATTAGTCTAATAATGATTTTCAGTTTATTTCAATGGATAACTCATGCTTTAGAGGAAACCAAAACCTATCAGAATATAGAATGTAAGAAATATTTTATAGTATATAATTATAGAAGAATATATATCTCAATTTTTTAATAAAATAATGTCTATGATATATCATACATATCAATATGGACTTATGTTTTTTTAAAAATCCAAATAATTTGTGAAATATCCATTGAACTCATGGGTTGATGACATCTTTCAAATGCTGATTCCATAGATGCATACATTTTGAATGAAATTTCGAAATCATCATCAGATAGGTTTTTTAAAAACACATTTTAGAACTATTACATATGATATAGGTGCAACATATTTTTTATGTTCAAGAATTTGATAATTCATATCAAAAATGAGAATAGTTCTCTAGTTTCCATACAATTCAGTGATCCTTTTCCCATTAATATTTTCATATTAAAGATATATCATGAGGATAAATATTTAGTATTTTCTAAATGGATACCTATAAAAAATGAAATTAATATTAGCATCATATTCAATGATAATATTCATAGGATCACAAAAATATATATTTTATCATTACAATGTCCCACATTACTCATAATTTGGTATGTTGAATATTTTATTATACATTAAGTTAATGGATATTGATAACTTAGAGCACAAATATTTACTAAGAACACTATTGTGAACAAAATTAATTTTTAGAATTAAGATTCCCCAATAGATTTATGTTTTATAATGGGTAATATGTTTTGTTTCGGGTAAAAGTAATGCATTTATGATTTATGAATTTACTATTTTAATTTTTTTTAAACACATTATTCAAACCATTAATCATAATCATGGTTAGTCAAATTTTCTATTTTCTGAAGTACTAATGGATTCTAGGAAGTTTTCAAAAGGATATTTTATTTAAATAATAACTTTTTTATGGTTTTAATAGATGACATATATATAAAACATGAATGTTCTAGACTAGGTCTTGATTTTGTTACTAAATAATAAAATTTGGGGAGGTAAAATAGATCATATCGCAATAGGTGTACTTAATCTACAATTATATTCCTAGATGTGACAATGTATATGTTTGTATTTAATGACATATGAATCATTTAAAATTATATAGTGTCCATGGTAATTTTTGTTCAAGATAATTTGAAATGTGGATATGGTTGTGTGGTGAATATGGCATTTATGCTCTGGATCAATATACCATCCCAGAAATAAATATGTCATAATAATATGTTCTCATGATATTTGATATTGAACAAGTTATGAAACCCTGAGGATAACTATTTCACCTTTTATGTATTCAATCATTCTTCAATATCAGAGGTTGTGATACATTTTTGTTCCTCGAGGTAATGAATAATTGTAAGGTTTATTCCACAATTAGGGGTATCATGTTTCAGTGTTGTTTGAAGTTGAGTAGTTAGAGGTAATAAGTTTTGAAAACTATGATATTATTATATAAATTTCTTAGTCACACCATGATTATCAGGGAAAATTGTAATGCACATATTTAGGGGTTATTTTTTTCCAATTTATATCTTTGATTGAATTTGATGATGTGGCTTCATGGTGGAATCATAAGCTACATTAAATTTATCAAACTCATTAATTAAACATAACATGGGTAAATAAAATATATCAATTGATCCAATGGATAAATTTACAATTTTAGTAGTTATAATAAGATTATTTTTTTCCTAATTTGAATTTGAAATGTAAATTTTAATGAAATAAAAAATTAAATCCACTATATAGTGTAGAAAATATGATATTGTAATTTAAAAAAATAATAATTGAGGAGCGTTAAGGATTTTGTGATGACCCAGACTCTCATGGTCCTTCCCTTTGCCAAAATCCGGGTTCTAATGGAGTGGTGTCTCGGTGAGACCGATCGGCGAGACTGATCAGTGAGACCGATCGGCGAGACCGATCGGTGAGACCGATAGGTGAGACCGATCGGTGTCACCTGGCCTTGTCAAGTTGTTTCCAGTAGCGCTCCTTTGCGTAAATAGGGTTTTAAAACCTATTTAGACTCGTTTAACCGTGTTTTTAAGACCCGTAACGCCCATAAGAGTTTTAATTAAATGCTGCATCAATTCATGAGTCAGCTTAAACCACCCGACCCCCTTTTTGTGACGAGTGGAGCCGCGTGATCAACCCACGACCCCCGCGCCTTACGCGATTTCGCATTTTTACCTCAACCGTCCCCGGCTCTTATAAACTAAGGGTTAGCCGTGGTTTCTCCTTTCCTCGATCGTGACTTTTCACAAACATCTTCTGGTGCATCGGGGCTGCCGCATTGTTATCCATAAAGTTCCATGCCCCCGGCCTAAACGTCGATCATCTATCAACAAGTAGGGAATTTTTCCTTCGTCTCTCTCTTTTGTGTATCATGTGGGGTGGGCGTGCTTTTGAACCTATATAATTGGGTAAACAAGACCTAATTAAAGATAAAGAACGAATTCTATAAAGAAAGAAGAGGGGGGCTGTGATTGTTGATGGTGTTTTATATTTTAATGTTGTCTCTACTATGACCATCTTGTTGAGTTGTGATGGCTTATGCCTCCTGAAAATCGAGGCCGTTGGTGGTCGTTTCATGTGCACTAATAAACCCTGCTGATGTTTTAAATGGCTAGTTTGTGGTTGTAAACTCCTACTGTGAAAAGAGAATCAGTTAATCACGTATATCCGACTGAATAATTGAAAGAACTAGGATCAACCCTTCTGTGATAACTCCCGGTTAGAACACACGGAATTTGAATCATGGAGAGTGTTAAGTCGTTTAAATCTGAAAATCCCTGACTTCTGTTGGTAGTGGTAGTTGGTTGTTTTCCTTTCGGGCCGATTGCTGGAAATGTGGGAGGAGATGGGATCCCCTGTTCTTTTATACTCTCGGTGGTCGTGTGAATTTGGGGGATGGGACCTCCTGTTGGTATGGATTCAGTGGTTGTGCATTTTAAATCTGGGTGGTTACTTTCTATATCACAAATTGGGGTGGAATCCTCTGTTGTTGAGAACCAGGTGTGGATGTTTTGGTTGATGTTTTACTATTTACTTTTCTAGACATATGACTATGCCTACTAGTTGCCCAGTAGTGCCTAAACATAAACATCATTACAGAACGTGAAATAAGAAAGGGGACAAATGGGTTGTTGGCGTGAGTCGTGACTCGGACTTGAGTGTTGTTATGATCTGTAGGATGTCTGAAGAAAAACCTAGCTTTGGGTGAGTTCTTGTTATATATATATATATATATATATATATATATATATCTGTAGCTTTGTGTTTCTTATTCGTGCCCCACCCAAGTTGAGCACTTATTTCCAAACACCCCCATATCATGGGGGAGTGTGTTTTTTCCAACACTATCCTTAGTGTCTGGTTATTAGCTCCTTTTCTGCTAACTTTCCCAGATATCCCAAGTATCTTCGGGCATGTTGTGATGGCCTGAAGTCCATTATTAGCCCAAGAACCTTCGGGCGGGGTGGTGTAGTGGTTGGCCAGCTGTGTACGGCAGGTGGTTTCCCAAGTGTCTTCGGTATGAGGCCCAGGTGTCTTCGGGCGTGGCAGTGGATCCTTTAGCCGAGGTGTCTTCGGGCGTGGATGTGGTTGTTCTGTCCTAGGTGTTTTCAGGCATGGTTACATGTGACAGTTGTTGCCCAGGTGTGTGCGAGAGGGATTTAGCAGTGGGACTCCGTGCGGTTGAGGCCCAGGTGTGTGCGGGTGGGATTTCAGTAGTGGGACTGCGTTTGGTTATGGCCTAGGTGTGTGCGGGCAGGTGTTGCAGTGGGACTGCGGTGAGAATGGCGGGATTGGTCTGATGCATAGGATGTCTCAATAACCATTGGGAAAGTGGCGCGGGGTACCCAAACATTGATGTGCTCTTATTATATATATTACTTGACTTGTGTTATTTGGGGAGTGAGCCTTGGTGAGGCCTGGGATGGATAGTTTGCCTTATTAGGTGTTTGGTTTACTCATTTTCTCACGGGACTTTAGTACGTTCCCCCACTTGTGGATGAGATTCTTGGTTTCCCCTACTGAGTGTACTTGTATGCTCACCCTACGTATATAAAACTGCTTTCAGGTTTCCAGGAGGACTTCGGGGATCACGCAGAACCTTACTAGCTCGGACTTTTGGAGCAGTTGCAGTTGTTGTTTTTCTTTTTGGTGCTTACCTTGTAGTCACCTTTTTCACTTTGTGGCTTTTACTTTTGAAACATGCATGTGGGAATGGTTTACTTTTGGAATTACTTTTCTTTCTACCTTTGTGTTGTTGGGTTTTCTTCTCCTTATCTCTCGATCCTATAAAATAAAAAGGGTAATGCTTTCCATTTGCAAGAATTTTCTATACCCTTGGTGCTAGTCTCCACTCCAGGACCTATTGAAGGTGGCTATCGGGGGTCATTATCTCTCCTTAAACATAAAGAATGAAGGGCCTAGAAATCTGTTGACCCTTCCCTCCTTTTGGTGAAGGCGGGTTGTGACAGAATGGTATCAGAGGTGATGGTTGAGAGATAGGACGGAGTCTGTAGTTAGGCACAATGAGGACTGCATGGGATGGTAAGTCAACAGTGTTGGGTGACCTTGGAGTGTGAATTAGGCCAGGGAAGACCGGCTAGGACACGGGATTTTAGGGCCCCCCGTGATCCAATGCAAGGACTCTGGACCTACCTAATGACCAAGTTTGGGCACACTGATTGCAGGGTAGAGATCCTAGGAAAGGTACATGCATCATAATGACTTGTGTTCTTGTGTTTCTGCGATGTCTTGGGAATTAATAATAAATTAAATCTTAAGAAGTTTTAAGAACGATATTCTGCACTACATGGGCTTAGGCATTCCTTGTTTACCTTGCAGCTGTGGCACCTGGAAGGCGACCATGTGTGGTACATGCGATCGAGGCCCCTGATACTACTTTGGCCAATCGGTAGAGAGATTATCGAGAGGAAGAGGACCACAAGTGGCAGAAGACTCTTCGAGCCTTCCAGCGACAGGCCCTCAAGAAGTATGAGGGAAGAAACTCCGATATGAAGACAGAAGGCTGGCTAGAGGAGCTAGTTATAGCCTTCGGCCTGATTCGGGCCCCAACCAAGTACTGGGTTCCCCTGGACATTAGCCCGATACGGGGAGAGGCACGTCAGTGGTGGATGCTTTACCTGGGGGAGAGGAGAGAGTCTGAGGTGGCTTGGGTGGATTTCGAGGAGGAGTTCCGGGCGGAGTTCCTCTCCTCGACGATGAAGGCAGAAAAGAGGCCGGAACTACTCTTCCTCCAGCAGGGGAGTATGTCTATTAGGGAGCTAGTGATCATGTTCAAGGACCTCCTACGTTTTGCTCCGGACCTCTTTCCCGACGAGGAGTCTCGGGCAAGACGTTTGGAGGAGGCACTCTGACCCTCCCTCCAGTATGATGTTACCCCCTTTACCCTGCTGACGTACATGGAGGTCCAGAAGAAGGCCGAAGTGGTGGAGAGGATGAATTCTCTAGGGGAATGTCGCGAGAGGGGATCCAGTTGGGACCATCAAATGGGAAAGCCGTCAGCACCAGGCCTCCAGCATTAGGACCCTCTAGGTTCCGACCCACAGGGAGCAGGCCGCATCAGTTTCAGTTTCGATCCCCCGGTCCTCGCCCTTTTCCTACATGCTCGGGACCACGGTGCTTCATCTGTGGGAGCCCAGGGCATCTCCGGAGTCAGTGCCCAGACCGGGTGTAGTACAGCAGTGGCAGTCAGCCCCAGCACTCGCCCCAGCAGCAGCTTCCAGCCAGACCTTTCCAGCAGCAGTAGCAGGGACAGCGAGCTCCCGCTCCTCCAAGGGCAGACATAGGAGGAGGCCGACCACAGGGTGCTCCACAGGGACCTTTAACAGGTCGTGGTTAGGGAGGTGGCCGATAGCCGAGGGGCAAGGGAGCTGGGCGTGGGCAGTTGCACGCTGCAGAGGAAGCAGTTCCAGCAGGGCCAGAGGTTGTTCGAGGTACGATCAATCTGTTTAGCACTCTTGCTTATGCTTTGTTCGATACCGGAGATTCACACTCCTTTGTTGCACCCAGTCTAGCCCGTGCCTTGGGTCTAGATACTGAGAGACATCCAGTGCCCCTGGTGTTGAGCACACCAGTTGGAGGTCAGACCGACTTGTTTTTCTTTTTTCGGGGATGTTGACTGATGATAGGGCCACATCAGTCGGTTCCGGATCTTCTTCTGCTACAGATTCAACCATACGATGTCATCCTAGGCATCGACTGGATATTCTCTATGTGCATCGTCATCGACTGTTTTCGAAGAAGGGTGGTGTTCTCAGACTTGGAAAGCCGGCGTGTTACCTTCACCGGCGAGCGGAGCAGTCCGAAGGGAAACATGAGAGGGGAACCTCTCCCCTCATTGTTGACCGAGATGACAGTGGAATCAGTGGATGCTGAAATGGTGGAAGTGCCAGAGATCGTCCGTGATTTTATGGACATCTTTCCTGAGGAGGTGACGACTCTACCCCCTGAACGTGATATCGAGTTCGGGATAGACCTGCAGCCCAGCGCTAGTCCAATCTCGATGGCTCCTTACCGGATGGCACCTTCTGAGCTACGAGAGTTACGGATACAGATTGACGATCTAATGAAGAGGGGTTATGTTCATCTGAGTGCGTCACTGTGGGGTGCTCCGGTATTGTTTGAAAAGAAGGATGATGGTGGTCTTAGATTGTGCGTAGACTACAGGAGGCTAAATCAGGTGACGATCAAGAATCGCTACCCTCTCCCAAGGATAGATGATCTTTTCGACCAGCTGAAAGGGGCAGGATGGTTCTCGAAGATTGACCTGCAGTCTGGGTATCACCAGCTGAGTGTGAAAGAGAGCTACATCCCAAAGACAGCATTCAGGTGTAGGAATGTACACTTCGAGTTTGTAGTCATGCCCTTCGGTGTTACGAACGCCCCGACTGTGTTCATGGGACTTATGAACTCCATCTTCCGGGAGTACCTGGATCGGTTCGTGGTTGTGTTCATCGACGACATCCTGGTCTACTCTAGATCAGAGGAGGACCATGCAGAGCACCTGAGGACAGTTTTGGAGGTCCTCCGACAGCACCAGCTAAATGGGAAGTTGTCAAAATGCAAGTTCTGGACAGGATAAGTGCACTTCCTAGGGCACGTAGTGTCTGAGCAGGGGGTAGCGGTCGACCCATCAAATATTGAGGCAGTTGTTTCTTGGGCAGCACCCAAGAATGTGGAAAAAGTCCGAAGTTTCCTCGGGATGGCGGGTTACTACCGAAGATTCGTACCCAACTTCTCCCGGGTAGCAGCCCCTTTGACGACTCTGACCAAGTAGGACCAGGACTTCGTATTGAGTGAGAAGTGCCAGTCAGCCTTCAGCTCTCTGAAGGAGATTTTGGTCAGTGCCCAAGTGCTGAGATTACCAGAAGAAGGGGTGGCCTATGAGGTATTCTGCGATGCTTCTGGACAGGGCCTGGGGTGCGTGCTGATGCAGCGATGAGGGGATATATCTTATGGGTCCAGGCAGCTGCGTTCCCATGAGCATAATTACGCCACCCACGACCTAGAGCTTGCAGCGGTCGTTTTTGCGCTAATGTTATGGCGGCACTACCTCATCTGGGAACGCTTTGTGGTCTTCACGGATCACAAAAGCTTGAGGTATATCTTCTCCCAGTGGGACATAAACTTGCGACAGCGGAGATGGGTGGTGTTCCTCCAGGATTACGACATCGATATCTCTTATACTGAGGGCAAGGGAAATGTGGTGGCCGATGCTTTGAGCAGGAGGACGTAGAAGGTTGCGGTCCGAGAGTTGGCAGACGCCTATAAGGCAACGGAAGAGTTGGCTGCCTTACACCTGGATGCGACGATGGATAGCGGCAGAGGCTGACTATATCAGATGACAGTGCAGTCCTCCCTATTTCAGCAGGTGGAAGAGTCTCAGTGGGGAGACATAGAATGCGAAGTGATGTGTGGCCATGTTGACCAGGGCAATGCTCCGGAAGGATGGACCGAGGATGGTCAGAAACAGATGCTTTTCCAGGGAAGGTTGTTTGTCCCAGAGGTGATGCGCGGCAGGGTTCTCAGTGGGTTCCACAACTCACCCCTGGCGGTACACCCTGGAGTTTCTAAGATGTACCAGGGTTTGAAGAGGCAGTTTTGGTGGCCCGGAGTTAAGCGAGCGGTGGCCGAGTTTGTGACAAAGTGCCTAGTGTGTCAGCAGGTGAAGGCTGAACACCGAGTTCCCGGCGGCCTACTACAGCCCCTAGATGTCCCCGAGTGGAAGTGGGGTAACGTCTTAATGGATTTCGTCACGGGACTACCCAAGGCCCAATGAGGGAATGACGCCATCTATGTGGTAGTGGATAGGTTGACAAAATTGGCTCACTTTCTGGCGATCAGGGAGTCAAGTGATGTGGGTGCTTTGGCGCGAAGGTACGTGGATGAGGTGGTGTGGTTGCATGGAGTCCCGAGGTCTGTAGTCTCAAATAGGGACGCACGGTTATCCTCGCGGGTCTGGAGAGGATTTCAGCATTCGTTTGGCACCCAGTTACGCCTTAACACTGCTTTCTATCCCCAGACAGATGGACAAATGGAGCGCACCATCCAGACCATGGAGGATATTCTGTGAGCATGTGTTCTGGACTCAGGAGGGTCATCGGTGCAATACTTTCCTCTGGTAGAGTTTACCTACAATAATAGCTACCACTCTACCATTGGCATGGACCTGTTTGAGGCTTTGTACGGGAGGCCATGCCGTTCGCCTGTGTGTTGGACCGAAGTAGGAGAGTCAGACATCCTTGGTCTGGAGGAGGTTCAAAACACGACAGAGAAGGTTCAGCTCATATGGGAAAGGATGAAGACAGCCCAGGACTCACAGAAGTCGTATGCTGATACCAGGAGGAGGCCCTTGGAGTTTGAGGTTGGGGACCAGGTGTTCTTGAAGGTCTCCCCTCGGCGTGGGAAACGGAGGTTCGGCAAGGGGGGTAAGCTTTCCCCTAGGTTCATCGGACCCTTCCAAGTGTTGTGGCGGGTCGGTGAAGTGGCATACTAGCTAGCATTGCCACCGCTGCTACTAAGGATACATGATGTCTTTCATGTGTCCCACCTCCGTCGGTATCTGCACGACGATTCGTACGTCCATTATTGGGGCGAGCTGGACATCGAGGATGACGTGACCCTTGTGGAGAGACCAGTGATGATCGAGGATCGCATGGAGATGGTGCTTCGTGGGAAAACTGTTCCCTTGGTTCGCGTTTTGTGGAGACTTGGTGGGCTTGAGGAGAGTACATGGGAGAGTGAAGCACAGATGCGTACCCAGTACCCGGAGTTGTTTTGATTTTTGTTCCTTATTGTACCTGTTGTGATAGAACGTTTTTCTTTTGGCTATGAAATGTACTTGTTTCTTTCCTCTACTTGCGTGTGAAAAACCCAGCTATAGGGAAGGAGAGAACCTGACCCCTAATCAAGTCACATTAAGGTGGATGCGATTAAAACCGTGCGGGCGAGTCAGTACCGCCCAAAGTGGATAATCTCTTGGCATGGGGGAAGAGACTCCCCAACCCACGTGCCCGGGCAGTTTGGCATGGTATGTTTCTTGGTTCGTGACAAGAATATGTTCTTAGTTAGCGATGAGGATCACTCTTGAGAGGTATCTTTTGGGGTGGTTGTTCGGACCCACCCTTTCATTCTGGGTTGTTTAAATTCTCGGGGACGAGAATAGTTTGAGAGGTATCTGATGTGATGACCCAGACTCCCTTGGTCCTTCCCTTTGCCAAAATCCGAGTTCTAAAAGAGTGGCGTCTCTGTGAGACCGATCGGCGAGACCGATCGGCGCGACCGATCGGTGAGACCGATTGGCGTCAGCCGACCTTGTCAAGTTGTTTCCAGTAGCGTTCCTTTGCATAAATAGGGTTTTGAACCCTATTCTGACTCGTTTAACCATGTTTTCAAGACCTGTAATGCCCATAAGAGTTTTAATTAAATGCTTCATCAATTCATGAGTCGACTTAAACCACCCGACCCCCTTTTTGTGATGAGTGGAGCCGCGGGATCTACCCACGACCCCCGCACCTTACGCGATTTCGCGTTTTCACCTCAACCGTCCCCGACTCTTATAAACTAAGGGTTAGCCGTGGTTTCTCATTTCCTCAATCGTGACTTTTCACAAACAACTTCTGGTGCATCAGGGCCGCCACATCGTTATCTGTAAAGTTCCGCGCCCCCAGCCTAAACGTCGATCATCTATCAACATGTAGTGAATTCCTCCTTCGTCTCTCTCTTTTGTGTATCATGTGGGTTGGGCGTGCTTTTGAACGTGTAGAATTGGGTAAAACAGACCTAATTAAAGATAAAGAACAAATTCTATAAAGAAAGAAGAGGGGGGGGGGGGGGGCTGTGATCATTGATGATGTTTTATATTTTGATGTTGTTTCTTCAATGACCATCTTGTTGAGTTGTGCTGGGTTATGCCTCTTGAAAATCGAGGCCGTTGGTGGTCGTTGTTTGTGCACTAATAAACCCTGCTGATGTTTTAAATGGCTTGTTTGTGGTTGTAAAGTCTTGCTGTGAAAAGTGAATCGGTTAATCACGTATATCCGGCTGAATAATTGAAAGCACCAGGATCAACCCTCTTATGATAACTCCTGGTCATAACACACGGAATTTGAATCATGTAGTGTGTTAAGTCGTTTAAATCTGAAAATCCCTGACTTGTGTTGGTAGTGGTAGTTGGTTGTTTTCCTTTTGGGCCGATTGCTATAAATGTGGGAGGGAATGGGATCCCCTGTTCTTTTATACTCTCGGTGGTCGTGTGAATTTGGGGGATGGGACCTACTGTTGGTATGGATTCGGTGGTTGGGCGTTTTAAATCCGGGTGGTTACTTCCTATATCACAAATTGGGGTGGAATCCACTGTTGTTGAGAACCAGGTGTGGACGTTTTGGTTGATGTTTGACTGTTTACTTTTCTGGACTTATGCCTATTCCTACTAGTTTCCCAGTAGTGCTTAAACATAAACATCATTAATGAACTTGAAATAAGAAAGGGGACAAATGGGTTTTTGGCGTGAGTCGTGACTCGGAATTGAGTGTTGTTATGATCTGTAGGCTGTTTGAAGAAAAACATAGCTTTGGGTGAGTGCTTGTTATATATATAAATCTGTAGCTTTGTGTTTCTTATGCGCGCCCCACCCAAGTTGAGAACTTAGTGCCGAACACCCACATTTCATGGGGGAGGGTGTTTTTCCCAACACTATCCTTAGTGGCTGGTTATTAGATCCTTTTCTGCTCCCCTTCCCGGATAGCCCAAGTATCTTCGGGCAGGCTGTGATGGCCTGAAGTCCATTATTAGCCCAAGAACCATTGGGCGGGGTGGTGTGGTGGTTGGCCAGGTGTGTGCGGCAGCTGGTTTTCCAAGTGTCTTCGGGATGAGGCCCAGGTGTCTTTGTGCGTGGCAGTGGATCATTTAACCCAGGTGTCTTCAGGCGTGGTGGTGGTTGTTCTGGACTAGGTGTTTGTAGGCATGGTTACATGTGACAGTTGTGGCCCAGGTGTGTGCGGGCGGGATTTAGCAGTGGGACTGCGTGCGGTTGAGGCCCAGGTGTGTGCGGGTGGGATTTCGGCAGTGGAACTGCGTGTGGTTGTGGCCCAGGTGTGTGCGGGCGGGTTTGGTAGTGGGACTGCGGTGAGAATGGCCAGATTGGTCCGATGCGTAGGATGTCTCAATAACCAGTTGTAAAGTGGCGCGGGGTACCCAAACATCGATGTGCTCTTATTATATATATTACTTGACTTGCGTTATTTGGGGAGTGAGCCTTGGTGAGGCCTGGGATGGATATTTTGCCTTGTTAGGTGTTTGGTTTACTCTTTTTCTCACGGGACATTAGTACGCTCCCCCACTTGTGCATGAGAGTCTTGGTTTTCCCTACTAAGTGTACTTGTATGCTCACCCTACGTATATAAAACCGCTTTGAGGTTTCCAGGAGGACTTCAGGGATCACGCAAGACCTTACTAGCTCGGACTTTTGGAGCAGTTTCAGTTGTTCATTTTCTTTTTGGTACATACCTTGTAGTCACCTTTTGCACTTTGTGGCTTTTACTTTTGAAACATGCATATGGGAATGGTTTTCTTTTGGGTTTTCTTTTCCTTCTACCTTGGTGTTGTTGGGTTTTCTTCTCCTTATCTCTCGATCCTATAAAATAAAAAGGGTACTGCCTTCCATTTGAAAGAATTTTCTATACCCTTGGTGCTAGTCACCACTCCGGGACCTATTGAAGGCGGGATTCAGGGGGTCATTATCTCTCCTTCAACTTAAAGAAGGAAGGGCATGACAATCTGCTGACCCTTCCCTCCTTTTGGTGAAGGCGGGTCGTGACATATTCGAACACCAATTGATTTATAATTGTATAATATTAATATTCTAACATCAACTTAATTATAAATACTTTCATATGGTTATTTATAATACTCTTTATGTGAATTTAGAAGGTACTGATATGTGCATTGGTGTTCTAAATATTTTATTTCTAATTAATGTGCATAGATAATTTCATTTAAAATTATTAATGGTTAATGAAATTAAGATAATGTTCAGTTAATTAAGAATGTATTAACTGTATGTTTGATAAAAATAAAAATTTGATAAAAAAACAAGTGATGGTTGAATTCATCTATAGGAAAATTGAGTAGTATTTTGAGTTTTAAGGGTTGATTTTTATATGAATTTAAGATTAAAAGTTTAGTTTTCTTGTATGATTGTATATTATTCAGGACATTATTCTATATGACATTATTTCATTGATAATAAATGGTTGTTTTAATCAATTATGATTAATTGATCTTGGGATCTTAGTTTTTTATGGTCACACCAAGGATATAGCCATTTTTTGAATGATGAAAATTTTAAATTTATTTTCTCGCACTGATTTTTTTAGTATGTGGTTTTCGATTTAAGAGATTAAAATCAATATAATTAAATGAATAAGTATAAATAACGTTAAAATAGTTAGTATGTTAATCTTTTTTATAGGTGAAAAAGGTTTTTTATTAGTTAAATGTAAATGAAATTAATACACAAATTAGACCCCCATATCATTATATATTTTTGGTTCCTTAGAACTATTAGAAATCACGTATCCATAATTGTTAATAGAGTGGTGTTATTGGTTTAAATTAATGAAATTATGTATTTTCAATGATGTGAAGTTACACATTTCCTATATATCATTACATTTATTACCTCTATGATTTATATCAACAATGGATCGCATAAAATCATAAAATAGAAATTTAATTCAAATTCTTTATAAATATGAATTTAAAATTTTGAATTATATAATGGTTCTATATTTTGACCACTGTTCATACATTTTGAGACTTTGATCGATTTTGGTTTTAGAGTCCTTGGACCCCCTCATGGGTAAGATATTAAATTTACCAAGATGAAAATCATAGAAATTTTATCATTTGGTTTTGTTAAAGTTGGTGTATGGATTATTCCCCTAGGATGAGACAATATAGAAAAATAGTTGTAGTGATGCATTGATAAAAACATTAATTTTGAAAATATTTTTTAAAAATGTTCATGGGAATTAAAAATAATTATTATATCCTTTATAAATAGACAATTAGATTATATGACCAATGTTATTGTTGTTTCTAGGATGGATGATATTTCTTAGTGGTTGAAGAATTATTTTTATCATCATGGGCATTGGGATTTTTTGATCATTGAAGAATTGAGTTCTGATTCGAAAAAGTGAAATTTTAAATAAATAATTGTTCATTATTAATATTATTGGTTTAAACATAGATTTTTTACAAAATAAGAATATTTTTATCATAGACCAAGATTTAGATGAATAAACCCAAAGTTATATATAGTTCCAATGGTGTGTTTTCTATAAGAATTGGATAAATTCACATACAATTATCAATAGAAATGAGAATGGGTGAAACCTTAATCCATTAGTGATAATAATTTGAGTTCTAGAATCTTGATGTATCATTCCCTATTATTCATGGAAATTCTATTTTAATTATTTATATAAAATAGATTTAATATATTTATTTATGAATCTTTCATTTTTTAAATTTATTTAGGACTATGTTCATTGTCTTCTTATTCATGAACAATAATTTTATATATTACATTATCTCATTCTAAAACTCATGACCTTTTTCTATTTCAATTATATTTCTTTAATATTTTGTTCGGTGAAAATGGATAAATGTGAAAATGTGAGTGGAATTAAGTTAGGGATAATTGATATGATGATATGCATATATAACCCCTTTTTATCTATCCATTATCTATTCTTTTCTACTTATGTGTAGGAATTTATAAGAATCATCGGTCAAGTGGTGTAAGTTTAGTAGTGAGGTGGATCACTGAGGTAGTGGGTCCATCGTTGGGGAGGGGAGTGCATGAAGCGAGAGGTAACATTCCATAAACCAGGGTGGTGTGGTGTGAGTGGGACGTGAAACTGTACAAGGATGTAATCTAATCCTGGTAGCTATAGTGGAGGGAAAACTATACATGGATATTGATAGTCAAATAATAGGGATCCACACTCATGGTAGAAATTGGTATCATCATTATATCGGGATGTTTTTCTAGCTTTTGGGATGGAGGTAGCTGATTGGGGACATCACAACATGTTAGGAATGAGAGGTGCATGTGGAATCATGGATGCATATGAACATCCAAAATATCTATTATTAGATGAATCTATTCCTTCTATGTAGATATTATATTTGATTCTGGACCATTCATGAAGGTTTGGTGGGTAAAGATACTATGGTAATGGGCCCCTGATCCGAGTAACATATCCTAGTGCATATCCCTTCCATGATGTTCGGAAAGAAACCGACCATATTTGGGTCCTCCTAACATGTATTAGAGGGGTGATTCATGATATTTGGTTCATGTGGGTGCTACGATCCAATGAATTTCCTCCTGAATGGGGGATAACAAACCAGTTTTTTCATTCATCAGCTACCCTTACGTGCCACGAGTTGTGAATGGGGGCCACCACATGGTCCTCATCACTAATGTTAGTCTGTGATTTATAAAATATATCATTAGGTTTCTTTGACAGAAAATAAATATCACAAGCAAAGTATTTTTCTTATTATTTTGTGATGAAGTATTATGTTTGGTCATATGATAACATTTATGAGGATAGAGAGGATGTTTATGTATTTTTCTCTATTTTAATTATATTAGAGTTTTAGCATGATGATCCGAGAGTTAACATCTTATAGGTAGGGTAAGGTAAACCCTCATTTTACCCATGGTTTAGTATCTTATATATGTGGGTCATTTTAAAAGATAGGGTGAGTGTAACACCCCAAGATTTTATGAGAAATATTATTTTTAATTTCATTGATGTTTTTTGTTGTACGCTACACCATGATTAACAAGCGCTATACGGAACACCGTTTTAGATTGTAGTATACATAACACTATTCTTGTCTTCTGCTGCACACAAAAGTTACCATCCTCATTAGCGTGTGTTGTACGCAATACCGAGATCCAATAAACAACGATATATTGTAATAATATTATTATGAAATAGATTTTGTGAATATTTTTAACCACATTTTGAATTTTATAACAATATCATTCATCTTAAACATATTCTAGAACATGGTATGAGAACGAAAAACAATTTCGGGTAAAATATGTATTAAAAAAAAAGCCGTTTTGCCGCCTTTTGATTGTGAACCAACATTAAATTTAGTTTTTGACACCATTATGAGTTCAATTTGAAAAAATAAACTTATTTATTGAAATAAGTATTTAAAAATTTACTTTGGATAATTTTTTAATATTTTTCTGTTTACTTTCATTGTTTGATGAATAGTAAAAATACGCTAAATTTTAATTAAGAACAACATTATTCCTCAAGATAATTTATATGGTTAAATTATAATATTTAATGGGATTTAAGTATAAATAGAATAGATTTTTAACATTTACCATAATTCAAGTCACTAACATTATTTTTACATTGAATTCATATGTAAAAAACATTTCAATCATTTGCAATGTTTTAACATTTAAAAATCTTTTTCTCAACAGCGGGATTAATTTTAAATTAAATACTATAACTCTTTTGTTTTGAATTTGGAATAATTGATTCCATATTTTGAATCAGTAGGTCTAAATTATGTTAATAGGATACTTTTTATTTTTAGACATTAAGAATAGTAACTACGGTAATTTTTATTTACTACTGTTAAAGGTAAATCAGGTAATTAAGGGTAAAAATAAGATTATAAAATTACCCTAAAAACATAAAAAATTATATTAGATGAATATAAGTCGTCCCATATCACCTATGAGTCAGAATAGGTTCATTTCATTGACTTTTAACCATGAAAAAGATGTAATTATTTTTAAAACCAAATAAAGTGACAACATGTCACTCTCTTATATCTTATAAGTATAATAATTTTAATTTTGTGATAAACTTCATATAAATTCAAAACTAAATTTTCACAAGAAATATAATAAAATTATCTACATCATGTAAATTTATTTATAATTTTTAGGGACTAAAAATTTAACATTAATGGTGACACGGTAGTGATGCAAAAATTGTTTATTTATTGAAAATCAATAATACAGATATTATTAAACTAATAGTGACCATAAAAAGCACAAAAACCTGACCAAAAATTATTGGTCATGTACATATAAACCATAAGAATCCAATGGTCTAATAATTGACCATTTGGATCCTTATAAAATGTGATTATGACACTTATATTATTTTATTTTAAACGAAGTCAATGTTTTCACCTTTATAATTTAATAAATATAACAATTTAAATTCTGTGATTTTATGATTATAAATTCTAGTAAATGTGTTATAATGGAATATAATAGATTTATATGCATCATAGAATTTTATTTTTAAATTTTATGCAAAAATAAGTATATTAAAAAATTATACAAAAATGTTGTAGTAATTATTTTATTAAAGGAAATATAAAATAAAGGTTTTTAAAAGCATTAGAATAAATGTTATATGAACAAATTAATGTGATCCATGAAATTTTTTGACATATATGAATATTTATTAACCTATTAAATAAATTTTTTCGAATATATCTTTTTTTTGGATTTAATTTAAATTCAAATAATTGAATAGTGTCAAAATTGACAGTATTGATATTTTATAAAAATAACATATTATTAAATTGTTTAAAAATATCAAAAATATTAAAAAATTACAAATTGAAAATTATATCATCTAAAATTAAATAATAAATCTAATTATAAACAAATTCACATAAAATAAATAAGTATTTTTAAAAATATAAAAATTAGAATATTATTACCATAAATAAAATTAAATAGATTAAATAAGGATAAATCAAAATGATAAAGATTAAAATAAACTTAAAACATGTAAATTTTTTATTTTATGATGATAATAAAACCCTATATCATATCATATTCTAATTGGAGTAATTTTTTCTGTTTTTATGTGGGGTTTGGGTTTGTTATAAATTAATATATTTGAGGTTTCCAAAAGTACCCTTCTCCTCTCTTATAAATGGGAACCTCCTCCCTCTCAACATCGAAACATTTTGAGCCTTTAAGCTCATCCAATACCTGTACATTTATCTTCTAAACTTCCCTATAAACATACCAGATTTCTTGGTCATCTTCAAAGACCATCTTTAGTATCCTAAGAGGAGGTTTAGAAGAGGCGCATCAAAGAAGAGGTAATATCCTCTACTGATTCTTTCAAATTTATTTTCTTTTTTTACATCATATTATTAATTTGTTTCCTTATAATGTAATAAAAATTGTATCACTCATATACTGATAAGGTATTATAAATATTAAAAAACCCTATTTCACCTTCAATCTATCCTACTAAAAATGAAATCATCGCGCGTGCGTACGTATGGAATACCGTCTCCACGCTTTGGTCTAATCTGTTTTCCCATCACCACCAAACATGGATGGGTATAATGGTGGAAATAATAACTATATATTCTTATTATAACATGATTCTAATTTTTATAAATTATATCATCCACTCCAATTCCATTCAATAATTATGGGAACGATATCATCGCTCGTGTGTACGTACGGATTACCGTCTTTACGACACGATGTGATTCATTCTCCATGTTCACCATTCAAGAATGATTGTAAAATATATATACTGAATAATAATGATATATATGAAATAATAATTCTACTTTACTTATTTATTTATAGATATATGGCATCTACTTACTACCATTCTAATCAATAATGAAAGGAATACAACCTTCATGCATATGTACATCCTACTATCTCCATGAACGGTGTATTTCATTTCATTTCTCTATCTATTATATATATATATACTAAATATATATGATATATAAATCATTTTTTACACTCTGGAAGTAATTAAATCATGATATAAGTAATAATATCAAGAAAAATAAGTCCAAACACGTACGATAAATGAAACGATTTTACCCAAATTACTGCTTTAACATAGAATTGACAATTGAACAGGTAATATAAAGTCATTAGTGAATCATATATGATATCATAAATATTTTTATCATTCTATTAAAAGTTAATAATATTTTTATTCCCAATATAAAAGAGTCTCGGATGCATACGAAAGAAATTAGACACAAGGTAAGGGGTTACATTGCCGATCTCGTTCCTATTTGAGATTGTTTATTTGTAAGTATTTTCTGGGGTTATATTTATCATCCATTTCTATGTTTTATAAAAATGTTTTCATAAAATGTTTACTATTCTTCCATGTATGTTTAAATTCATTTTTAACCTTTTATGACTTTTACCATATGGTATGGATGGAATCGTTCTTTATTTTACCATGCTAGGTTCTTTTTGACTATTCAAGAAAAAGTACGGGGAGAGTGTTTTTTTACTTATATGGCATTAATGGATTTGTAAAGTTTCATAACACCTTATTTAAATGAAGATGAATCTATTAATTTTCATGATTATTTTCAACAAAATATTTTCCATTTTAAATTACATGTTATTTTGTGAAAAGAAAATGATTATGAAGAAGTAAGGATATTTTTCTCAAGAATTCATTTCAAGTGTTTTATCAAAACTATTTTCTATCTAAGATGAAATTTTTTAATATGTTTATTTATCAGTATAATGTCTCTATTATTTACATGGTCTGATTTTTCTTATGATAAAATGACATCCATTTGTTTTATATGGATTATGTTATAAAGGGATGATGATTATGAAACCTATTATATTCTTTGGTTTATGATGAATGATTTATGATTGTTTTGTGGAAAACGAAAGAATTATTTCAATATGATATGAGTGTGAACTATATCTACCTATCATTAATTAGTTAATGATTTATATCTCATGATATAGAAATGGATAGAAAGACAAGTAAAATCTGGTTTAGTAATACAGGGCTAGAATGACAAGTAAACCCGGTTCATTAATGGACTTTGTCCACTATGACGGTCTTGGCTGCAATGCATTGAATACTATAGAAATCATAAAATGTGATTAATGTTTTTCCACAATTACATGTTTTATTCACATATTACATTATCAATAAATGTTCCTTAATGATATATGCCATATGTACTGCCATGTTTTATGTCATTGCTCAAGATTTTGATGATTAGATTTTATGTTCATGTTTTTATGTTGAAATGTTTATAGATTATATTATGTTCTCCATTTTTAACTTTACTACGTATTCGAGATCACCCTTTATATGTTTTATTTTCCCCAGGATATAAAGTAATGATTTACGTATGAAAACAAAAGGGGAAGATCTTTATGGGAGATGTTGAAGATCTTTCAATATGATTGGAAGATGTTGTTCCGAGTTTACAAAGACAAAAAATTATTACGGTCCATGGGTGTCTGTTTTTGTTATGTATAAAGTATTCCATAGAAGTATTACAATGACCATTTATGTTAATCTTGGGTCTCTCCAGTTGGTATTATTGGAAAGGATTAGTTTTCCTTTGGAACTAAGATGCGAAAACATTACTGAGATTCCTAGTGATATTTCTTGGGTATGTTTAGGGATGTTCCAAAGGTTAAGTATAAGTATATGTTATAGTCCTATAATTATGGTAACGATATTATAATTAAACCTAAGATGTTATATATTGAAAGTACTCCCCCTTGATTAGGTCGTTTTTCTAGGATGATTTTTTCCTCTCACACTATTCTTTTGGGGTTTTTGAAAATGGATGGAAATAGGAAGATTCAAGTTAATGGAGAATATGATGGACAATGGAATGATATTCTTCATGATAAACCAAATGAAATGGGATTTGTAAGGAGAAACATCGTTATTATTCCAAATCAACAATCTCATAATATGATAAATAATCACAACTTTGGTAGGTTTTCGGACTTAGTTAACAAGAGAAATATGAAGTTTCATGATTATCATAGAGGAAATAAAGTTGAATAGACATAATGTAAATCATGTGATAAGTGGCATCAGGTAGAATGTTTAAAAGGAACTGGAAGACGCGTTGGGTGTGGAAAAGAAGGACACAAAGCTGGTAATTGAAAAGGAAAAGGTTCAGTTAACATAATGGACAAGGATAATGGTATTCCTAAGATATCAAAAATGTTTCAATGTTTCCAATGTGGATTGTATGGGCATTATGAAATCAAATTCCCTAAGGGAAAATCTCATCAAGAGATTCAACATGGTCGTATGGGTAGTATTTATGTGGATGATGATGAAGAGACTAAAAATGAAGTATGAGATGAAATAAGTGTTTAGGAATAAAATGACGCAGCTCGGTATATGGTATACGATGGTAGTGGAATGATTACATGTTTATCAAGAATAATGTATGGTACTATGGAATAAAGAAAAATATAAGGATTATTACACTATTTTTTTTCCTTGAGTATTGGAAAGTATATGTTGAATGGTAATGGTAACCATGAAAAGAGATTTCAATATTTTTTAAATGTAGATGATAACACATTTTAAAGGGATTAGTTGAAAATAATATTTTTGATAGTATTAATGAGCTCATGATAGATATAAGGACAATGTGATATCATGGTTTGATTATATATAATTTTAGGGATTTTGGTATGTGGAAAGAGTTAACTTTTGACAAAATTAATTTTTTCACTAAGGTTCTATAGTAATTTATGTTATTATAATATTTTAAGAGGATGCATGATGAAGTCCTTCAAATGATTTTAATGTGACCAATATGATATATCTTATGATATATACCAGATAAATGATAGTATTGACATGATTAGTATATGAACATTCTAGAAATAATTTTCTTTATACTATGAGATTTGACATAAGTATTTTGGAAAAGCCTAATGATTGGAATGAATTAGGTTGGACATCAGATAATATTGTTTAATGCTAGAGATTTTTTATATTATGATAGTATTGTTATATAAAAAGGTCAACATGTAGGATGGGAAACAACCCATTGCGTTGGAAAAGGATGCGGGAATCGAACCCACAACTGAAGTATGACAAGCCTTTATCACCTACCATCGGCCTACAAGAAGTCCTTGTTTTGTAAAAAAATTATTTTATTAAGTGTTATTTTAGATGAAGTAGAAGTCCATTTTTGGAACCATATATGATTAATATCACCATATATATACTTATGTATATTTAATAACTTTTTCTAAAGATAGATGGAATGACCCATCATTCTATCACACGATATAGTAGCACTTCTTGAATGAAAAATTCAACTTCATTTATTTAAGTGATGAAGTGGAAATTGTTCAAGGAATGACCAACAATGATATTTTACCAAAATAAAGAGTTTCTTCTAATTTGAAATTTTCATATTTATGGAAATGATCTTTAAAACAAAAAATGTAGTCCTAGTATCCCCATATCCAATGAATTAGATGGTACCTTATATCATAAAAAATTTATTGTTTTGTGATTATTTTCTTTTTCATAGCCATGTTCTATGACACTCTCCATCATAACGTGATGGTTAGAGGTCTCTTCCATATCTATATTTTCACCCATGTTCTCCTATGTGGAAGCCTAGTGATGAGTTAATTTCAGGTAACCGATAAGTTTCTTACTTTAGTTTTTAAAATTATGTTTTATTTTTCCTTTTTATGATGTGGGTTTTTTATGAAATAAAATTTCAAGTAGTGAACTATTTATAACCTCACTGAATTTCGAGGGAGAAATTCATTTTAAGTGGGGTATAATGTAACACCATGAGATTTTATAAGAAATATTATTTTTAATTTCATTAATGACTTATGTTGTATGCTACACCAAGATTATCTTTCACTATACGCAAAATAGTATTATCTAGTAGTATACACAACACTATTCTTGGTTTGTGTTTCAAGCTAGAGCGACCTTCCTCAATAACATGTGTTGTATGTAATACTGAGTTCCACTAAACAATCATATATTGTTATAATATTATTATGAACTAGCCTTTATGAATATTATTAAATTTTTTTTATTTTATTACAATATCATTCATCATACAATTATTCTAGAACATGGTATGAGAATAGAAGAAATTTTTCGGGTAAAATAAGCATTTTTAAAAAAAATGCAGTTTTTCCGCCTTTTGATGGAGCACCCACTTTAAATATAGTTTTTGATATGATTATTGAGTTAAATTTGAGAATATAAAATTATTCGTTGCAATAATTATATAAAAATTTACTTCGGATAATTTTTATATATACATTTGTAAACTTTCATATTTAGATGAAGAATAAAAATGTGCTAAATTTTAATTAAAAACAAATTTTTTCATCAAGATAATTTATATGGTTAAATTATTATATTGAATAGTTTTAAAGTATAAATAGAATATATTTTTATCATTTAATATAATTCATATAATTATCATTAATTTTACATTGAATTCATAGGTAAAAACATTTCAATCTTTTGAAATGTTTTATCTTTTAAAACCCGTTTTCTCAACATCGGGATTAATTTTAAATTAAAAACCGAAACTTCTGTGTTTTGAATTTGACAAAATGGATTCCATATTTGGAATAATTAGGTCCAAATTATGTTAATAGGTTACTTTTTATTTTTATACATTATGAATAGTAAGTACGGTAATTTTTATTTACTATAGTTATAGGTAAATCGGGTAATTAGGGTAAAAATAAGATTATAAAATTACCATAAAATTTGAAAAAATTATATTGGATGATTAAAAGTCGAAAAATATAACCTAAGAGTCATAATTGGTTCATTTCATGGACTTTTGATAATGAATATGTTGCGATTATTATTATAACAAAAAAATGTTACAACATGTCACTCTATTATATCTTATAAGTGTAATAATTTTAATTTTGAGATAAATTTTATAAAACATCGAACATAAATAGACAACAGAACTCTAATTAAAGTATTTACATCATTTGAATTTATTTATAATTTTTATGGATTAAATAATTAAATATAATGGTAACTCAATAGTGATGTAGAAATTGATTATTTAGTGAAAATTCAATAATGCAGTTTTTATTAAATTAATTGTGACCATAAAAGGCACATAAACCAGACCCAAACTTCTTGGTCATATAAATATAAAACATAAGCATCCAATGGTCTAATATTTGACCATTTTTATCCTTATAAAAGTGATTCTGAAACTTATATTATTTTATTCTAAATGATGTCAATGTTTCACCTTCATAATTTAATAAATATAACAATTTAAATGTTGTGATTTTAAGATGATAAATTAGGGTATTATAATGGAAGATATAAGATTTATCTGCATCATAGTATTTTATATTTAATTTTATTGGAAAAATTATTATATTAAATAATCATACAAAAATGATGTAGTAATTATTTTATCAACAGATATATCAAAAAGGTGTATTTAAAAATATTAAAATAAATTTTATGTGAACAAATTAATGTTTTAAATGAATGTTTTTGAAGAATATGACATCTTAGGAATATATTAAATATTTGTCTTTGAATATATATATTTTTTTTATTTAATTTAAATTGAAATAATTGAACAGTGTCAAAATTGAAAATTTTGATATTTTAAAGAAATAACATATTATTAAATTTCTTAAAAATCACAAAAATATTGAAAAATTACAAATTGAAAATTATATTGTCTAAAATGTAATAATGTATCTAATTATGGAAAATTAACATAACATAATTAAGTATTTATAACAATTTAAAAATTAGAATATTATTACCGCAAATAAAATTAAATAGATTAAATAAAGATAAATCAAAATGATAAGGTTTACAATAAACATAAAACATGTCTAAATTTTATTGGATGATGATATTACAACCCTACCTCATAACATAATTGAATATGATTCATTTTTTAGGTTTTTATGATGGCTTTGGGTTTATTATAAATTAATATTTTAGAGGATTCTAAAAGTGCCACTGTCCTCTCTTATTAAAGGGAACCTCCTCCCTCTCTTATTCACAACATTTAGAGCCTTCAAGATCGGCCAAAACCTATCTAGTACTCTTATATAATTCCCTAGAAACATTCTAGAGGTCCTGGTCTTCTTCAAAGACCATCTTTAGTGCCCTAAGAGAAGGTTTAGAAGAGGTGCGTCAAAGAAGAGGTAATATCCATTACTGATTTTTTAAAATTTATTTCTTCTTCCACTTCCTATTATTTATTTGTTTCATTATAAAGTAAAAAAATTAGTATCACTAATATAATGATATATTATTATTAATATGAAAAAACTCTATTTCACCTTCTATCCATCCTATGAAAAATGAATTCACCTCGCATGCGTACGTACGAAATACTGTCTCCACGCTGTGGTGTAATCTGTTTTTCATCACCACCTTACGTGGATTGGTGAAGTGGTGGAAATAATAACTATATATTCTTATTAAAACATGATTCTAATTATGAGATATTATATCATCCAATCCAATTCCATTCAATAATTATGGTAACAATATCATCGCTTGTGCGTACGTACAAATTACCATCTCCATAACGTGATGAGATTCATTCTCAATGTTCACCATTCAAGAATGATTAATATATATATATATATATATAATGAATAATAATGATATATATGATATAATAATTATAATGGATTCATGTATATATATATCATCTATTTACTTCCATCCAAGTCAATATGGAAAGCAAAACAGTGTTCATGCATACTTACAGCCTACCGTCTCTATGAACGGTGAATTTTATGTCATTTATCTATCTATTTTATATATACTGAATATATGTGATGTATGCATCATATTTTAAATTATATAAGTATGTAAATAATGATATAAGTAATAATATCAACAACAACAAGTCCAAACACGTATGGTAAATGAAATGATTTTATCCAAAATGATGCTTTAACCTAGAATTGACAAATGAACTAATAATATAAAGTCATAAGTGAATCGTATATGATATATTAAATATTATTATGGTTCTATTACAAGTTAATAACATGTTTAATCCCACTATATAAAAGTCTTGGACACATATTGAAGAAATCAGACATAAGGTATGGGGTTACTTTTCCAATCTCGTTTCTATCTGAGATTGTTTATTCGTAAGTATTTATTAAGATCATATTTATCATCAATGTCCATGTTTTATAAAAATGTTTTCATAATATGTTTACTATTCCTCCATGTATGTTTAAATTCATTTTTACCCTTTTATGACTTTTACCACAAGTTATGGAAGGAATCGTTCTTTTGTTTACCATACGATGTACCTTTTGACTATTTCAGAAAAAGTACGAGGTGAATATTTTTTTAACTTATACGGCTTGAACGGATTTATACGGTTTCATAACAAAATATTTCCATGAATCATATTCTAGAATATTTTATGATTATTTTCAACAAATTTATTTTATTTTTTAAATTACATGTAATTTTGTGAAAAGAAAATGATTTTGAGGAAGTATGGATATTTTCCTCAAGAATTCATTTCAAATGTTTTATCAAAACTATTTTCCATCTACGATGAAATTGTTTTGTATGTTTATGTTTGAAGTATAATGTCACTATTATTTACATGGTTTAATTTTTCTTATGATAAAATGATATTCATTTGTTTTATATGGATTATATTATGAGGGGATGATGTTTATGAAACCCATTTTATTGTTTTGGTTATAATTAATGATTTATGATTGTTTTGTGGAACATGTAATAATGATTTAAATATGAGATGGGTGGGACCTATATCTCCCACAAAATCTTTGGGTAATGATTTATATCTCATGAGATAGACCTGGCTGGAACGACATGTGAAATCTAGTTCAGTAATACAGGGTTGGAATGACAAGTAAACCCGATTCAATAATGGACTTTGTCCTCTATGATGGTCATGGTAGCAATGCATTGGATACTATAGAAATCATAACATGTTATTAATGGTTTTCCACAATTACATGTTTTAGTCATGTGATATATTACCATGAAAAATGTTCATTTATGATCTATGCCTTATGTACTGCCATGCTTTATGTCATTGCTCAAGATATTGATGATTAAATTTTATGTTCATGTTTTTACAGTCAAATTTTTAAGGATTGTTTTATGTTCTGCATGTTTAAATTTACTGAGCATTCAATCTCACACATTCTATGTTTTCTTTTCCCCAGGATATAATGTAATGTTTATGTAAGAAAACAAAAGGGGAATATTTTTATGGGAGATATTGAAGATCTTTCACTATGATTAGAAGATGTTGTTCTGAGTTTCCAAAGACAGTAAACTATTACGGTCCATGGGTGTCTGTTTTTTTATGTATTAACTATTCCTCAAAATTAATGTAATTTCCATGTACGTCAATCTTGGGTCTCTATAGTGAGGTATTCTCCCCATATACATTTTCACATGACCCTCTATCTAATCCTACAGGTTGGGTTGGGTATTCACCATGTACTCAAGGCATATGACTATTTGTTTTTAGTCTAAATATATATAATGTTTGGTATTAATCCAAAATACCCTAAACAATGGATCCTCTATCTCATCCTAAAAGTATGTTTAGGTGTTCCCGCAATTTACTAAAGGAAAAAGATCATCTATTTATGGGTCATTGTTCCTCTAATGTGGTGTTTTCTAGAATGGAATGAATTTTTGTTTACAATTCCAATATGGTTACATGGGTTTCATGGAATTGGCAGTTAAAATAAATGATCAGTGTTATGGAATTGATAGACCATTGGTAATATTACTACCTTTATAGAAGATAATGCTTTTGTAATGGAAAAATACCCCTTCTTGGACTTAGGAGGTAGTATTGTAGTTTGAATAATTGAATAGAACATAAATAATTAGGGTTTATAACCACTCAATAATCCCGTGGTTACCTTATATATAAGATGTAAAACTGGAATGTTAACTTTGGGCTTTATGGATTATTCAGTACACCTAGTGTCCCTTATAGAATGAGAGGATTAAAACCTTGTTGGTTTGATCTAAGATATTTTGGGCCATGCTTTAATCATTGAGACTTATATTTCTAAAGCATATATAAATTATTCTTTATTATATTTCATCGAGTTAGTCAGTCATACCCAATGTTTGATTTGATTATTTTATATTTTTTCTTAATTTATGATTTTGTGGTGTCCTAAAAAGTATTATGAAACTAAAATGAATATGAGATTTGGTTCCATAGGTGTTGTGTATTTTTAGTGGGCATAGTTTATGGATTGTTATAGTTGACATGGTGTTGTAATGGATTGTTTGGAGTTTCCTCCTGGAGTTGAACATAGGAAACGTAGACTTAGTGACACATAGTGGTACCAAGTGTTCATTATGATAGAAAATGATAATGTTTGGATCTATATTTTTTTGAGTATATATTCATATTAGTTTGTTTTATGTTTTTCTTTCTATTGGATATTGGGAATGTATCTGTATTCATTTTTATTGTATATAATGCATTGAATCATTTTTTGGTTATTCATGGTTATCTTATGAATGTTTTTTATTATTTATTTATATATATATATATATATATGTTTCTAGTGTTACTATTTTTATTTATGAATTGAATATTTGAATATATTATAGGTTAATATATGTTAATTCGTCCTATATCGAAAGATACACATACTCATTTCAAGAAGGAAGACCTTGACCTATTGGAGGTGGGATTGGGGTGGCACTCTCAACTTACCTTTTAATCGGGATGGACCATGATGGGTTGGTTTGTGTCGGAGTGGTATCAATGACTGTCTATCCTGAGAAGCTATTTGGATCTAGTTTTTTGGTAAGGAATGGTTTGGGTATGATACCCTAAACCTACACCACTAGGAGTGGTGGTAGTAAAATTACTTTTACAAATTAACTTTGAATTAACAAGATATTACCAAATTTAAGCATGTATGAATTTCACATTATTATTAAATTTTAGAATAATATCACATAAATTATAGAAACATTTGGTTTAGTTACAATGACTAAAAGTTAGATAGGAAATATATTTTACAATATTTATAGACATTTCTCCATAATTGAACCATAATAGACCCTATTTTAGACTTCTCTTTGGATACACTAATATTCATTACTTAAGGAATGGAAAAATAATAAATATATGATATCAGACACTCGGTAAGTTAAAACATATCAACATATCATCAAGGATTAGAATATACATATGTGAGATAAAATTGTCATGATAGAAATTTCTTATTGAAAAAGAAAACAAAACAATATGTGTTTTCTATAAATAATTTTAGAAGTAAATTTATTCTAAAATGTACAAACATATACCATTGAAAATTAGTGAAGAATCTTGATATCATAAAAATGATCCATGGAGAATAATTATAGTAATATGACATGTAAAACACAAATATTGGGAGACATCTCCTAATAAAGTCACATTTTTAAATAAAAAATTAACAATAATGATATTATAACATTATGAATAATAAATTTTCATGCTTTATATTGTGGGAAAAAAATTATGCATCATGATGGGAAATGAAATGTTTACACAACATGTGCTGAGAAAAAAAAATATATATCTTAACTTCCTTATATCATGATATATCAAACTAAACATGTTCATTTGATATATTTAAGAGAATGAAACCACATCCTATAATTATCTAACCCAAAAAATATTAGATAATTAACAAACAAAAAACTAGTCATGGCTTTATCTAGTTGAAACCATGTTAGGGATTTATCGTACCCAAACAATCTATGGGCTATGTAAAACCAAAACCATATTAGTTATTCATTAGTCCCAAATTTTACCATATTGAAATTTCATACACATGTGTTCCAACAAAAAATCAATCCAAAATCACAACATGAATAATCCATTGAAATAAAATTGTATTCTTTTTATTTACAAAAGGAAACAACAAATTGTCCACATGAAAGTAAACATTTGATAATCAAAATTCAATGACACAAAAGATTATTTTATTTTAACATTTAGAGGACGATTCATGAAAACTAATTTAAAATTAAATAAACTATTTAGGAAAAATTAGAAAATGGTAATGAAATAATACATGTGTCTTTTAGAAAAAAAATACGTCATATTTTGTTTTAAATTTTGATTAATAGTCATAGTAAAAGTAATTTTCTTGGAAATTTGATGTGAAATAAGTGAAAAATATTCACATTAAATGGAATTATCAATAGTGGATCCTAAAAAATATATAATGGTTTCCTAAATTTGTACTAAATATTTGTTTATAACTATTAATTCGAAAAATATTTTTCAATAATGTAGCATCAAAAAGAAAAACATGTTAGGAATAATTCCATGGATGGGAAGATAAATAATTTTGTTTTATAATTATTGGAAAAATTATTAATATTATGAAATAAATTACTACAAAAAAACAAATCTTAAAAAGATGCAGTAATCTTTTATTTTTAAAATAGGATAAGGGAAATTTAGTGGACATAAGAGTAAAACAATACTAGGTTTTCAATTTAATAGATAATTTTTTTAGATTAATGAACATTTAAATATAGAGAAAAAATATTTATAGGATATGATATTTCAAAAATGCACTTTTATTGGAAAAATATTCATCACCAAAGAATATTTGTGTTAAAAACAAAATTATCTAAAAATATTAAATAAGAAACACCTTACATAAAAATATATAAAACAATTTATCATACGAAGAATAATTATTCTCATATAATTTCATTTTATCTCAATGAAAATAAATTTGAGTGGGCCAAATCCAGCAGATATACAATAATTCTTGAAGAACAAGAAATTTATAATGGGTATTATGTTGTTGAAGTGTAAAACACAAGTAAAAAAATGGAAAATACCACATGATAAAATCAATGAGATGAATGTACACATATCATATGAATAATTTCAAGAATAAACATCATAACACAATGAAAAACAATTGAGCTACACAAAAAACTTATGTTAATGGTACAGTTAGAATAACATGGTTACAATTAAATGGGTGCTAAACTAATTAAAGGATATATATTCATTAGACAAGAATTCAATAGGGTAGTGAATAAAATATATAAGATAAATTATGGTGCATAATATCAACCATGGCTTTGGGATTTGTTAATGAGATAAAGAATACCTTGGCTTAATTCATAACATCTTGTAACTCAAATGAATCTCATGTATAAATAAATAAATAACATACTCAACAATTTCAGAACCATATTCATATGTGTATAAATATCCCATTATAAAATTTATTTATAATTATTCTATAAGTTTAAATTAGTTTTTTATTATTTATATTCAATGTTAGATGTGGGTTATCTTGTACGTTTTGAATTAGTTTCCTAAAAATGATGGTATTATACATTTATCGTAAAATAATTATCATTATTAGATCATTTAATGAACTTGAATAGATAAATTATAGTTATTTATAAATATATTATCTCATTCTATTTGTTTTCCAGTTATGTTTATTTATAATAGAAATGGTTTCAACTTATTTCTATAATTGTAGCGATCAATGATAATATTTTAATAATAAGATAAATACATAATTTAACTATTATGGAAACATAAAAAACAATACTTTATTATTACATTATAAAAAAATTAGTATTTTTGTTTCCATACTCATCCAGTATAGTTTTCTACAAAAATGTTACAGTTTGTGGATTTCCTGACCAAAACATTAATGGAACATAATGAATGGGTGATTATAGTCATGACAATTGTTTATTTTGGAATAATATCATTATTATATAATCATGATAATAATATTTTAATATTTTTAACCTGTGGAATATAATTCTTAAAAGATGTAATAAATAATGAAAATCATAACGATGACTGAAAAAATATTATTTGTCTGAGGTAGTAGTTCAAACAATGCATAATCGATGTTATTTTTTTCTATGTGGGTTTTAATCAATATATAATGGTTATTATAATAATATAATTTTTAATAAGTAAAATAAATATATTTATATAATTTTATTACTATAGTTAGGGTATTTCTGGAAAATAATTATTAAGAATAAAATGATGAGGATTAAGTAATACTCACATCGAGACATTAAACATGATATTGAATGTATCCATTGAAATGAAGGGTTAAAGAAAACTATTTGAGATAAGAAGACAATAAAATAGAGGTCAAATTATATATGGTTCAATAAATTATATTTTAAAGGTGAAATTCAATGGATGGTTGTGGCATGATGGGGTGGAAGTGTTCACTATTATATGTGATGAAAATGGAACTTTTGTGAAAACCTATTGTTTTAAATAATAGAATGACACTATTCAAGATTCAAAGTCTCCAAAAGTGAGAAATAATTGAGATGGATTTTATATAAGTTCATTAAATCATATAATTATCATTTTAACACGTTATTTTAATTTGTTACAAGTCATTTACCAATACTAGTTTATTTTTACATTTTTTCAATTTTTATTTTTACCTAGGTAAATAGATTTTAACTATATAATATTTGTCTTACTAAAAATATATAGTACCAATTTGACAAAATTTTCGGTTGATCAATATAACATTATTTTAAATTTAATCCTATAATGTAACTAAATAATTGAAAAATTAGTTTTAATTTTGTGGACTTTATATATTGAAAACCTATTTTGTTAAAAATTTTATCCTTACCAAGGAGTGTTATTCATTATATTTATTATTTATTACCAATTTAAAGAGTCATAATATATATATATGTTTAAAAATTTTATTTAATTATTTTTAAGAAAACAATAATTATTTTAATTATTTATGAATGATACAATATTAATATAAAATTTCTTTGAAAATAATAGTTTCATCGTTATCTTGGTCAATAACATTAATATTATTAATAGTACCTTAATTACAAAAAAATTGAATTTAAATTATTAAAAAATATTATTATGTTGATATATAATGTCAATTCCATTTCTATAGATTCTAATGTCAACAATTGATGAAATGTAATTTTTTATATGAGAGAATTAAAATAGTTTTTGGAATAAATTATCACTTAATTTTCCATAACATTACACATATGTTTAATAATATCAAATTATTATTCTTATATGTTTGATAGTAATATATATATTTATATATTTTAATAGATAGGTTTTCATGAAATTTTATTTTTATACCAACCTTGTACTTTATTTCATATTTAAACATGATTTATTACATAAAATAGAAGTTAATAGAAATCAAAAGATCAATAGTTCAAGTGTATTTTTTTAATTAGGTAAATTCAAAAACATCATAAAATATTAAAATCCACATATTTACTTAAATTTTCATTAATATAACCAAAACATTCCTTCACACTCAACACTCAATGGGATAACCTAAGGGCATACATAAGAAAGGCGGAGCAATAAAGCCCTGTAAGGGAATAATCATGGAATAACATGAGGATAACAAAACATATTAAACAAGTTATATCAATGATGAATAATGTAATATGATTAATATGTAATTATATATAATGATAATCATAATATGAAAAATCTGACAACAACATACAACATGATTTAAGCATAATTCAATGGTCAGTGCACAAGTTGGTGCATGTATCAAGGGTAAGTGCACATGGTGGAGCATGAGTCAGGGATAATTTCACAATGAGGATCGTGATTCAACTCACATTTCACATTATGTTTCATGATACTAGACATTACACAATGCATTGGATAATTTTTAGGGAAAACTCCTCATAATCATTTCATTATCATTATTAAATGTGCCGCATAGATCATTTATCATGGATTCATTCAACATCATAATTTATTTGATGAAAATGTAATGTGTAATACATACATGTAAGTACAAAATCAATAAGTATATATGCATAATGTTAAATACCCTGGTTAAATCTGTTGGAATGATTTTTAGTATATGATAATTTTTAATGGAAAATCACGGTGTAATTTTGACAGCATAACGACGCCATATAGATATTCATAAAATAGTTCAATGAGAGAGAAAGGGGTACATGATAATTTAGACATGAAATTTTCTGTAATAGGGAGACGTAAGAACATTAAAAAAACATATTTAATTGGAAACATAATGTGTATCTTAAAGAATAAACTTGATGAACAAGAAGAAAATAAAAGAACCCTTTCAAAATTTCAGCATGGTAGTGGGTGTAAGTAAATGTCCATTGGAGGGTTAAATAAGTGTGAAAGGGGATTCAATAATTTATAAAAAACTGGAACTTAATTGGGATAATTAATAATGTTTCCCTACATAATAAAATTTAAATTAAAAAGGACTTTCATTAGTGAAGAGTGTGATAAAGAGAGAGAGAGAGAGAATTTCTTACAGAATTTAGGCATAGTAACTTGTGTACCTAAAGGTTCATAGGATGGATAAATGAGAGTGATAGGGGTTCTAATACATTATAAATAAAATGTAACTTTTTTAGTGTAGTTACTAATGTATCCCAAATTAATAAAATGGAAATCAAAAGGGCTTAACATAACTTATGTTCTTGGTGAAAGGAGGAGAGAGAATCCCATACAAAATTTTAGCATAGTAAAGATAAAAATATATGTCAAAATGAGAGATTATAAATGGTATCATTTTAAAATAATATCAATTGGATAATAATGGATTCATAATAACATAATGAAAATATAAACAACTAATATTATAAAGACTAATTTATAAGAAGGTTCTTGAATTGATGGAAAGAGAGGAAGGTGAAGATCGCTTAATTGGTTGTGTGAATCAAATGGATATGAGAGAATTATTGGGAGCTTGGGGTGCCTTGGAAGGACTCTAGGGAGTATAGAGGATTGTTTTCATGTGTTTCATGTTGTTTTAGTGATGTTAAATGGGAGCTTGGGTGGATTTATATAGGATAGGAGGGGGATTTCTTAATTATCATGGTTTTGGACACTACAAAATTATATATTCAAAACCAAAAATCATACAATAGATTTATACGATGGTTTAGGCCAAAGGGGAGTGTCATGCCTTATTTTAAATGAATGTTTCTAAAGATGTTAAAATAATTCCCATTCTTATGTAGTTCTATGTCACAATTTCAACGAAATGATTTTAAAATCATAAAATACAGTATATGACTAGGAGAATTCAATATTTATTTATAAAATAAATCAAATAATATTAATATTAAATTATTTTACAGTTAAAACATTTATCTGGAAGAGAATACCCTGTTATAGTATTTATTAGATCACTATCCGGCCATAAGGATTTCATAAAACGTAAATTATATTTATACGGTAATTAATTTTTACCCAAATAATTTACTGTCTCAAATCATATTATGAAATATTAACCATTAAATAGTTTGGATTTCATAATTCCAAAAAAGTAATATTCAATTTATTTAAATTATTTTATAAATAGGTTAATATTCATTTTTAAAATAAAAATCGGAATTTATATAAATTGAAGGGTTTTTACAATAATAGTTTTCGAACCCTGATAAAATTTACATTGGACAAAATAAATTGTGATAATTTATAATTAATAAATACTATTTAATAATATTATTTTATTAAAATATTATTTATTTCAAAAATCCATTAATTCATCAAAATATATTTTTTAATTAATGAAAAATACTTTTGTTCCCTTAAAATCAGTTACAAAGTGGTAATAATAAGAATAAAATGTATTCAATATTATATAAAAAAATAATTTACATATTTTAATTGCTACATTATTGATGAATATACCTTTATTACACCATCATATTCCCTATGTGTAAGGTGAAAATGGTGGGGATTTTATGGGGTTGTTTGGTGATCATGGTTCGAGTCATGATCTTGATGAACATGATCTTCTCCTATAAATGGTTTATCTCATGATTAAGTTGTTGAATCTCATCTTGGAATTTGTTTAAGGAAAATCCTATAAATTATATCTCCCCCAAGAGCATTGATAATTGGTCTTAATAGGATATGATCATGTTGGTTGACTCCATCACTTCCTTTTTCTGTAAAAAATGATTTGTTAAACCCATATATTTATAATAGTCATGTCATCACTGTTAAACAACTATATTATTAATATTAAAGATATGTAACAACAATTTAAATTCTAATTTGGTATTAGAAAATAAGTTCCTTTGTTTTCTATAAACAAATGACATTTAATTAAATCGACCAGGTGAATTTCATTCATAAATTTTTGGGTCATTACATTATTTTCCATTAGGAAATTTCTCCATCGAAATTTATATTTACCATACTAAAATAGATGAGGGTCACTATTCCTTAACACGTCCTCTGGTTCCCACATTAGTTCTTTAAACGTTTGGTTTTTCAAAAACACAATGATGAGGTGAATTATATAATTTCTTGTAGGTTTTTTATATGATCTAATATCTTCATAGGATGTTATTCCTAAAAATGCTCATTCTCAAATGGTACTACCTCTAGATTGAGTACCTGTTATGGGTATGGTGTGTACTTTCTTAAGAGGGACACATGAAAAACATCATGGACATCAAAAAAGTTTTCTGGGAGTGATATTTGATATGAAACTACTCCAATGTGAAAAAATATCTCAAAAGGTCTAACATACCTTGGACTAAACATTACCTTCATTCTAAATATCATCAATCTCTTCCATGGAGATATGAAAATAAATACCTTGTCTCCAACATCATACTATATCTCTCATCAATAATTTTCAAAAATGGTTCTTCTGTTGACTCTGAGTAGAATTGATGTGCTATTAGATGGTCTTAACCTTCTCCACCATTTAATTGAACATTTCATGACCTAGAAGTTTTAGTTCCCCATCATCAACCTGACTTGTCTATTCTTTTCACCTAATCCTATAAAGGGTTTCATGGTGGGTCATTTGGATGTTTGAATGGAAAATGTAGTTGTAAGAGAAATCCACCAATGGAATATGTTGATCCCATATGACTTTTAATTCCATTAGAATATATATCAACATGTAACAAAGTGTTTCGAGAGTCTGCTAAAAAATTGGCCATCATTTTGAGGGTTATAAGTCAAAATAATGTTTAGATCATGGATTAATATATGATAGAGACTTTTCCAAAAAAATAGAGGTGAGTATTTGATCTCGATCGGAAAAAATATATAGCAGTACTCCACACGGCCTTACCAAATCACTGAAGTATATTCATGCTAGTTTGTCCAATGATAAATTTTCTCAAATCGCGATGAAGTGTGCTGTATTTTTAAGAAGATCCACAACAATCCAGATAGAATTGTTTTTCTCGGATGTCTTTGGATGTATAGTGATATGTCAATGGATATTTTTTCACATTTCCTTTTTTGTATGGGTAATGGATTCATCGAACCCTTAGAATTTTTCCTTTCAGACATCACATGCTAATATACCAGGCCCTTCGATATATATTATGTGATCTCCTTCATCATGTTATCCCACCAATAGTGATCTTAGATATCACGATTCATCTTTGTGTTTTTTGGTGAATAGAGAATGTAATACAATGTTTATCATCCAAAAGTTCATTATTTAACTCAAGATTTTAGGGAAAATGTAGTCTTGAACAAAATCATTCAATTCTTTCTTCATTGATATTGAAATCTAAGGATTTCACTTTTCCGATTGTTTCCACTTTTTTTTGAATTCTCACGACATATTTTTGAGAATTCTTTAACCATTACAAAAGAGATGGTTGGGAAATAATTTGGGAAATGATTTTTGATGATCATTACATTATGATTCCCATATCCATCTTCTTAAAATATAAGAATATCAAATCCATATCAATTCTCATTGATGATTGAATTTCAAGATCCTTTATTCATAGATAATCTTAAACGTTGTTCATTTTTCCATGATTATTGTGTATTGAGAAGTCATAATCTGTGATGAGATACAACCATATTCATTAGTTTATATTAATCTATTTATACATGTATATATATTTAATACTTTTTGGGTCTATAAATAATTCACACTTCTCCCCAAATAGATAATTCCACAAAAGTTTCAACCCAAATATCACAAATGCCAACTCCAGATCTTGTCTGGGATAGCTTCTCTAATAAATTTTAAACTTCATTGAGGTATAAGAAATGAAATTTTCATTTTATTCATCAAAACACATCCCAAATAATTCTTTTAATCATCACAAAAAATTACGAAGAGTTCCCAACTTTTTGGTCGTGTGAGAACAATGGTGGGGATAGGACTCCTTTTCAACTCCATGAATATTTTTTCAAATTAATAATTCCAGAAATTTTTTACTTCCATATGAGTTATCTTGGTTAGAGAGATTGAAAATACTGAGACATTTCTCAAAAATGTGTGGTAATATATAGTTAACCCAAGGATTCTATGGATATCTATCATAGATTTTTTCCATGGCCATCCCTCAATTGGGTTTTTCATGGAAGGATAAACAGATGTCCCATTGATTGTGATGATATGTCCCCGTAATTAGACATCTTTTTTCCAGAACTCACACTTTTTGTACTTTTTATGGATCTTCTCCTTTCATAATGAGTTTAGAATAGTTCTCGTATTCTTCTCATTATAATCCTTTGTTCTTGGAGAATATAATAATATCATCTTTAAAGACTACCAAATATTTGTCTAATTATTCTCCAAAGAATCTATTCATCAGAAACCATGAAGATTTATGGATCATTAACGAGTCCAAATGGAATCACTAGGAACTCGTAGTGCATATACTTTATATGAAATGTAGTCTTAGTTATATACTCCTTCTTCAACTTTACTACGTAATTTCCTGACTGTAGATCCTCCTTGGAAAATTAATGTGTTCCACATATCTGATCGAACAAGTCCTAAATTTGTGGCGAAGGATACTCATTATTTATCTTGATTTTTTTGAGCTCACAATAATCAATAAAAATGTTCATTTACCCATAATTTTTATGGTCAAAGAGGTCTTGTTCACACCAAGTTTAAGCACTTGGGTGTATAATAAAATTTTCAAGATTCTCCTGTAGTTGTTTCTTCAGTTATTCATGTCCGAAAATAGTCATCTTATATGTATTCTTGGATATTAATAGATCCAATGGTAAAAGTTCAGTTGAAAATTCAACATTTTGGATAGGGGAAGACCAAACAATTCCTCGGGAAACAAATCAGTGAATTCCCTCCCAAAAAACATTTATTTATGGATGGTTTGTTTCATTGGATCAATAATTTGAGCTAGTTACACTTTTTAATTGGGAAATAATATCCATTCTTGAGATGATGGTGCTAAATAAGATTAATCATTCTCCTAACACGTGTATAGAATCGGGGGCTGATTCCTCATATGGACAGTTATTTCCATCTAACTGCAACTTATGTTGTATCTATATAGGGAAATCCAATACATGCCCAGAATTTCATAAAATTCCAACAAAATGGAGAATTATAATATTTTCAAGAGGAACATTTCCACAAAATTTAACATGTGATAAAATACTCAAAGAATTTTTCCCAGATGATTTAATATATTTGCCGGTGGGGACTCGTTGTTCTTAGAAAAAATACAAAATATGTTACTAGGAAAAGAGTTTAATTAAAATACACTAATTTGACGTAGTAGTTACATTTAATTAATTAATTATTATCTATCTCATTACGTGAATTTCTGTTCTCTTTTGATATTGGAAATTGTTGATGTTCATCATGCATATCAACCCTTATAGTAGAGTATTGATATCGGAAATTCCTGACATCTCCACATTTATGACATAGATCTTTATATGATGACTTAGATTGAATTTCTTTCCATCCATCACATTATAAATTTCATTATGGAAATTTTATACTTGTTTACCTTTTGTTACACACATAAAACATCTCCCCGTGCGTTTGTGACATTTCCCTTGGTTCTCCTTTCCACAGTTGTTGCATAAAAGAAATTGGGTTTTCGTTCCATTATTACATTAATCAGATGGACTTTTGTAAGATTTCATATTCTTCTTACTTGATTTCCTTGGGAATTAATCAAACATCAAATTGATAATTGTGATTTTTTAGCTGGTTTGACATAATCATGATATGTCCAACATAAGATTCCATTTGATTGGATATCTCATTTTTTCAGTCATCACACTACCCTCAAAATATATTGTTTACACCATCCCTCCTATTTTTCGAAATTAGATAGAATAAAACTAAAAATTAAGGATGAGTATCTTATAATTTTAAACAGATAAAGGTAAATCCAAATATGATAAAGGGCTAACTTATGAATTACATTTATCTCATTAAATTATGATTTTATAGGCTTCAATATATGTTATCCTTCATCTACTTCTTAACATATATTCTTCGGGTAATTTTTTTCACTGATCCCTTAGTAATGGGTTTTAATGAGATTATGAATTTACTAATGGATATCTCCCTAGATTTTCAAACTATGTAAATAGTAAGGATTGGTTTCATGTACCTTGTTACACTAAGTTAGGCCCTGAACACAATCTCAGAGTTGTCACACCAAGGTACAACTATTCCATACCAACATCCAAATGTACTATCAAAAAATGGATTTATTTTCTTGATAAACAACTTATTTTATACTTACCAAAATTTAGGATTTTTTTCATACACATATAATTATCTCTAAGTATTTTTACTAGGTTTTTCTATTCATAATCCCAAAAATAACTAAACCAATCTTCTGATACCAACTATAAAAACCCTTCACTTTATATCATATTTAAACATGATTTATTATATAAAATTACACTAAATAAAACAGAGAATATTGGAAAGTATTCTGTGTTTTAGGAAATTATGTACATTACATAACAATATAAAACATGAAAATCACAATGCTTATTTAAAATTTCTTAACATAACCAAAACATTCCTTCATATTCAAAACTAAATGGGATAACCTAAGCTTATAATAAGAAATGGATGAGGTATAAAGCATATTAAGGGTATAATAATGAAATAACATGAGGATAATAGTACATGTTAGACAATGCCTATAAATGAGTCATAAAGGAACATGAAAAATAAGGCATGATATAACATGATAACCATAACATGAAAAATGTTCCAAAAATATACAACATAATTTATGCATGTGTCAAGGCTCATTGTACGAGGAAGGGATTTAGTAAAGTCTTAGTGCACATGGAGGAGCATGAGTAAAGGCTCAACAAACATGTGGGATAATCATTTATGGAAAATTGCACATGATATATCAGGATACTAAAAATTATCCATTTCATTGGAGTGCTATCAGGGAACACATTTAATAATCATTTCATTCTCATGCTTAAGTGTTCCACATAGATCATATATCATGGATTCAATAAACAACATAATTTATTCCACAATCACGGAATGTGTGATACATAAATTTAATTCCCAAATGAATAAAAACATGTGCATAATGGTGAAAAACCATGATTGAGAAATGGGTATGGTATTCACTATATGATAATTTTTTCAAGTAAAATCGTTGTGTAATTTTGGGAGCATAACGACATCATATAAAAATTCATAAAATGTTTTTGTGAGTGTTAAAAGGGTATATCCTAAATTATAAATTAAATAGAGAGTACTAGGTATAGGGAAGTACATTCCACAAAACATGGAATTTGAAATACAAGGTATAACATGATGAATAAACATAAAGAAAGAGGAGAAAAGAAAATAACCCTTCCAAAATTTCGGCATGGTAACGAGTGTATGTAATGGGTTTTAGGAGGATTAAATGATTGTGAAATGGGATATAATCATTTTAAAAAAATTTAATGTAAGTGGGATAGGTAATAATGTATCACAACACAATAAAATGTAAATTAAAAGAACATATCATAAATGAAGTGCTTGATTAAAAGTGGAGAGAGAGAATCCCTTACATAATTTTGGCATAGTAACTAATGTATATGAAGGTTCAAATATGAATTAATTAGAGTGAAATAGGATCTAATAATTTATAAATAAAATTTATAGTAAGTGTTATAGGTATTAATTTATCCAAACTTAAGGAAATCAAAATAAAAAGGAAATATAATAAATTAAGTGCATGATGAAAAGAGGAGAGAGAGAATCCCTTAGAAACTGTTTTCATAGTAATGACTTTGGTATGGGTCAAGATGAGAGATAATAATTGGTATCACATTCAAATAAAATCAAATTTATAGTAAGGTAATATTAATAACTGAATAAAAATATAAAAAATTGGAATTATAAAGACTAATTTCAAAGAAGTTTCTTGAATTAAAAGAAATGGTGGTAGGTGAGGATCCCATACATGTATGTGTGACACCATAGGCTTATGATCGACTTCTTGGGGAGCATAGGGATTCATTGGGAAGAATGTAGAGTTTAGTGGGATGATATTGTATGAGATTAATGTATTTTTAGTGAACTTAAATGGGAGAATGGGTGGGTTTATATAGGAAGTCAGGGAGTTCATTTATTATTTTTGTTTTGGATACTACACAATAAAATATTCAAAACTACAAAAAAACCATGGGTTCTACCAATGGTTTTTAACAAATGAAAATAAAATAATTTTTTTTATAATTCCAAGAGATTATGATAATAAAATAATTCCCTTGATTATATGGAGGTGAGTCACACATTCAAATAAATGATTTTAAAATCCGAAAATATCTTATAAGTCTTAAAGGATTCACAAATGATTTATAAAATAAATAAAATAAACCTAAAATAAATTTATTTTAACATTAAAACATATATTTAGATGTGAATACCATTTTATTTTATTTGTTACATAACTATTGGGCCATTATGGTATCATTAAACACAATGTATGTTTATACAATATTTAATTTTTTCCCAAAAATGTGACCATCTCCCAAAATTATGAAAAATTAACCATTGGATAATTTCAACATCCTGATTTCAAAAATAATGTTAATTTCATCTAAATAATATTCTAAATATTTTATTATATACTTTTAATATAATAACTAACATTTATTGAAAATTGGAGGGTTTGGACGATAATAATTTTAGAGCCCTAAAAAAATATAATTTTGGCTTCAAAAAAATATATGATCATTTATATTTAATAAAAGTTATTCAATAATAACATTTTATTAAAATATTACATAATTCAAAAATCCTTTAATTAATCAATATTGATTTAAATTAAACAAACATAATACTTGTGGTTTAAAATTCATTTACAAAGTAATAATAACAGGATGAAAATATATTAAATATTGTACAAAAAAATGTACATATTCTAAATTTAGTGTCTTAATGCATATCCCTCAATTTCATAGGCATTTTAATTTAGAGTAAGATATGTGATGGTGGGTCATTAATGGGGTCATTCGATGATCATGGTATCTGTCGTGATCTAGATGAGGTTGAACTTCTACCATAAATAGTTCCATCGATGATTATGTTATTGGATCCTGGAATGGGGATGGTCTAGGGAAAATCCTAGAAATGATATCTCCCTTGAAGGCTATGATATACGGGATTCATAGGGTATGATCATATTGGTAGAGGCCATCAATTCCTTTTTCTATTTCAAAAGGATTTGTTAAAATCCTATATTTATACTAGTAATGAGATAACTGTTCTTGCTCTATATTATCAATGGTAAAGCTACATAACATTTATTTAAAATCCAATTGGGTATAAAAAAGGAATTTTATTCATTTTTTATATCCATCAAAAAATTAATGAAATCAAAGAAGGTAATTTTATTCATAAAAGTTTTGTTTGCGACAAATTCATTCTTGTATTTTGATAATTTCATAAAGCGATGTTATTTGTAAAATATATATTTATTAATATTCATCGAAAAAGGAATTATTATTGTAAAATATGAAAATTTAAATATAAGATAATGATATTAGGTGGATTCTAAAAATTAAGATAATTTTTTAATGTTTGAAAATTTTAAATATATATATTCATCATTTTAATGAAAATGCATTATAAAATGATAAATAGTTTTTCTTTAAGAATAAACTTTTAAGAAATTAATTATTATCAATAAAATTTTCAATAAATTTATAAATGGTTATAATGTTTTAATTTACTATAGGTTTTATTCTTATTTTAATTATCTTATTTATCTTATCATGTATCATACTACTATTTTGTCTTATGTAAAACAAGATATCTTACATAGTATTAATTTATATATATGTTACATGAATCTCTGGTCATTACATTCTATCCCCTTAATAAATAATATCCACACAATTTTAATTATTTTTTCACAAAAGGGATAATCTTAGGGATCTATTATAAACGCATTTCATATCATTAACTAATACATCCACCTTATTATCCTTTTGAATATTAGGAAACTATTTATCAAAAATAGTTATATTTTGGAAATCTTAATGATATAATTTTCATATATTCATGTTCATGATACTATTTCCAACCAAATACTATAATAAAGTAGTTTTTTAAAATTTATAATGAAATCAATGTAAATAATCATATAAATATAAAAACACACTTTTAATATTTCATATCTAATGGAATATTTATTTCATCCATTGATGCATTTGGTTCAACAATTTTATAATTGGAAAATTCAATCACACTTCTAATTTGACCTTTCTTTTATATAGTCATTACTCTTTTAAATTTTCTAACCTTTCACATCATCAAATTCCAATATATTGAAACCATAAATATTTTCATGTAAAGGATATCTTACTAAAAAAATCCCTTAGGAGTGCCCCAACATGTGTATAGTCTTAGTACACCTCATCATGAACAAACGTAATTTCTGATTTGATGATAATCTAGTGTTTTTATATGTGATAAAACTAAGATTCCTCTATGTCACAGCTTCATACACATTCCAATATCGAGATAAGAAGATTTTTCTAGGAGAACTAAGAAATATCTACTTTCCCAAGACATTATGATGTTATAATATACATATTCCCACACCTCAGTCTTATTGATAGGTTTTTCCCAAATTTTATCTAATCATAATCCCAAAAATATTTTACCTAATCTCCAAAATAAATAAATTGTACTTTGATACCAATGGAGAAACCTCATAACCACACTCCCCTGTCTAATGTTAAAGAAACATACATTAAAAACCCCAATTTGATACCATGTTAGATGATATATACTAATAATTCACACATTTAACTTTAGTATTATATCTTAAAATACAACTACACAACTTATAAAAGATTTTGGTTTAGTGTCTTCGAGGACAAGTTAGATAGAAAACTTCTTATAACAATTTTTTAAAAATTTCTCTATAATCAAAATATGGTAGAATCCTTTCCATAATTATCATAGTTTGAACACATATTTATAAACCAGACAATGGAGACATAAGAATGGTATTAGCTTAAATTATTTTTAAGGGAAAAAAATTAAACATTACATAAAGGATTATATCATAAGAATATGATAAAACTCTCCAATATAATAAATCTATAATTAAAATAAGAATTTAAATAGAATTGTTTTCTGTATATCATTAGGGAAGGACTTCTAATATCAAATGAACAAAAATATACCATGCAAGATGAATTTAAATCATGAGATGATAAACATGATATGTGGAGCTTAATAATAAGCATATGACATGTAAATACAAAAAGTTCTTGAAAAATTTCAATATAATGATCATTGGCATAAACATTATGAGAGGTAAATCATATCATTGTCAATGAAAATATGGAGGGAACATGAGTAAAAATGTATTTGTGTTTCAAAATAATCAATAAAAGAATTTTTTTAGTAATGATCATAAAAATGGATGAATAACTATTTGTACAGGATATAATATTTTTTTATTATAAATGATTCACTTTTATGAGATATAAATTAACTAGGAGAGAATATTTATGTTAAAAAATTAATTATACATCATACGATATAATAAATAAAATAATTTATAAATATTACAAGGTTTACTCTCAAGGATTAACATTTTTACCTAATGAAAAAATTTAAATAACAAAATAAATCATTGATACCATAATTCAAGAGGTTAGATACATTTAGAAAATGGGTTCTATTTTTCAAATTTAAATATATAGAAAAAATTATATACCATACTAACAATTCAAGGAGTATATTGTTCTCGAATTATACAAAATATGTTATTGATTAATATCAAAACACAATTAACATGAAATATGAATCCAAAAAAACATAAAATAATGGTAACATAATTCAAATATCGTGATAGAAAAAATATTCATTATAATTGAAACTAATACCTTAATTCCTAACATCCACTAAGGAACTTGAATATCATGTATACAAAAATAAATATCTTAACTATATATTTATTAAAATTATTCATATCAATAACCTTTTATTAAATTCATATATACTTATTCATTACATTCATATTATTCAATTTTTATCTAGGTTCATTTCGATGCGTGAGTTATCCTAATCATTTTTAACATTTTTTGTAATTGTGGAATTATTATTCATTCATATCAAAAATATAATAATTCTAAGATTATTTGAGTTATTATAATAGATAACTCATATTGATTTATAATAATATTATCTCCTTTTATTTTTGTTTTAGTTATCCTAGGTGAAAATTGTATCGATGTCCTCTTATTTTGGTAATTTTAGGGACCATATATGATATTTAAAAATTATTTTAAATACATAATATAACATATCTATAAGAAAAAAATAGTATTATTTAAATATAATAGTGAAAATATTTATATTTCCAAATTCATCTATGGTGGGGTGTTATAGTATTGTATAATTAGATGGTTATATGGACCAATCCATTAACATTACATAATTAATTGATGATTATAGTTATAAAATACGTTTTTGTAAGATTTATATTATTAAGCATAGGAATAGTTATTATATGTTTATAGTTTGAATATGATGAATTATATTTTACTATGTTTGAATATCAATTTGAAATCAATATCAAATATTAAAAATATGTATTTTGGGAAGGCGTTAGTCTGCATATTTCATGATTGACATTCATTTTTTTCTATGTGGTTTAGAAGGAAAGAGGAGGGGGTTTAAAATTAAAAACAATTACACTTAATATTACAATTGATATTTTTTCATGACCCGAACCAAGTCGGGGCTTGACCCGCAACTACCCCAAGCCTGCCTCCATAGGCCAGGGAGTGATGACTAGCACTGAAGGAATAGCTAACATAGGGAGGCCGTTTCCTAGGAACATGTACACATGCACACAACCATGTCAATAAAAAATATGAAAAGGAACACAATAAAATTTCATCTTTTATAATTTAAACCAAAATGTATAGAACCAATACATATTATAAAAAATGTATGATAGTGATTACTGAAATGTAAATGGGGGAATATATACACCCAAAAGATAAATATATCCTAATATAATTGAAAAATTGAAACGTAATATAGCTGAGAGAGCCTGACTCCTGAATCCAAAGCTATGAACAATTTATGTGGTCTAAGAACACAGCACTTCTATGCACCTATGATTTATAGTCAATATTTATATCATGTGGAAAGGGTATGAAACATATGAGAAAATCTAATGCATGGGTTAGTAAATACATACCCAACAGAAAGCCCCAAATGATTAAAGGGTGAGGAGTAAGAGATAAATTAGAAGATAAAAGCAGTAGAGAGAGGAATGTACAATGAAAGAGTACAACTCAACCCAATAGCAGAGTGAAAGAAAGATCATCCAATCTCAAGGGGCTAAACAAGGTGAGTAGACGAACTAACTGTCAATACATCTCTAGATATACCAGGACAATATTCTAATCCAACCACAAGAATCTATACACATAATGCATGTGGTATACCCCAAGTTCCTTCACCTCTCTTGGAAGGAATATAACCAAACCTAAAGAGTGGGCACTGAAGAAACAAAATATATATTCTCATTAAAAGAAATAACAATGATATAATAAAGAGATATCTATCTCACATAATAGCCTAATAAGAATAATATCCAACTATTCCAAAATAATTTCATAAATGATTCCTAGTATCTAAAAAATCTTCTCCATACACACAAGTATAAGGGAATCAATCACAACACCTCAATATTATCCACATTCGGTGGCACTGACTCTACTGTACAATTTTACGTCATGTCACATAGATGTTTCATTGTGGGAAAAGAAGTCATCATTCTTATTAGTCTAATTCTATGTCAAACCACATCGCTTCACTGTGCCACACAATATAGGGGGCTAAAAATCTAGGTAATAATCCCATTACCTGGAACGAAAGAGGTGTTCTACTCTACTAGTCACTATATATCACCTGTACCTACCCTGATAGAGAGAAATGCTTGATTATTTAATTGGGTAACCCCACTATCCAAAACTGATAGAGCATAACGCCCTGAAGAATTAATAGAGGAACTCCACTACCCATCCTAGCAGGGTATAAGCTTGGAACATTGAGTAGATCCACTACCCATCCCAATTGTAGGGTTATTCTAAAAGATCATCGGGTAATTCCACAGCTCATACCTATTAGATGGTAAGCCCAAAATTTCATGGAATTCTACTATCTATCCTTAATAGAGGGTATCTAGGAATGATCATCGAGGAATGACACTACCCATCCCTACTGGAGCATAATACTATAAATTTCTAGTAAATATTCATGATTTATTCCATCATCAGGTCTTGCATCAGTGAATTCATGACCCTAAAATATTCACAACTTATCTCAAACTCTACTACCAATGGAATCGTCACATTTTATATGAAAAAAACACATTGGATAGGCTACCTGTGTGCCCAAATATGGGTCCAAATGAAGGATATACAAAAATTTGAAGTCTCCTGAAAGTATCTCAATTATAACACAATGTTAGAGGGGACCCACATAGGTGTGGTAACACTTCATTTAATGGTCTTGTATGTTATACATACATGGTTCCATTTCCGTGTAGGGATACACACTGTGTAGGTGGACTACATAATGTGCCTAACCAATTTGGTGACCAGACCATTTTTGTAAGCAGTTTCCGTGCACTCTGACCCCATGTCCATGTACTATAGTACATGGAGTGTTGGGCCACACTGAATACTACCCATGTGGTTAAATTAGGTCTGTGTACACCTATATAGACTCCTTTATATATGGTTTTACACATGGTTAATCCAGTCTGTGATAGGGTACACAATGTGTAAGAATTTATTACAAACCATTTCAGCCTTAAAATCATCAAAACCCTAGCACCACCGCTGAGGAAGACACACACCATGTGTTATTAATAGAAAATGTAATATAATTAGGTTTTAGATATAAATCATAGATATCCACATATTTGGATGGTATTTTGAGTCCTTTTCAACCTCCTTCGATCCTACTACGATTCATCCCAAAACATTTGGATATATCATTGAATCGAACAATACCGTCATCGTTCCCATGAAATCGGCTATGTTCATCGATGAGGGTTTCATCCCAAGTTCTGCACAATTCCACACCATTTATCATAACATTGTCAACGATTAACCACCATATAAGTGATCCTATCCTTGAAAGATTTGCAGATCTATGCTCAGTTATCAGAACAATTATGCTTTTCTTGATTAACCGTGTATTTGGCAGGCCAATTGAGCTCAAGTTGCTTGACAATTTTCAAACTAAGACATCAAGGATCCAACTGGTGAAGAATGCATATAGAAAAAAGAGAGAAAATCACCATAACATGGTTTTGAATGATCCTTGACCAAACTTTTTTTGGACAATGATCAGGAATGTTCTCCAGGGTTTTATTAATAAAATGAAATTAAATATTTCCTGTATGTTGGTGATTGAGAAGGAGACAAAGAGGGGTAATGATCAATGAATTATTATCAATATACTCAAATAATTAAAACTCAATGCTCTAAAGGTATCATAAAATATAAGAACACAATATATGAGCTCATCAATCCCATATGGAACCCGTTTGGGAGATACAGTCCATCTGGAACTACTCTACCATATCTTGTGGTACAGTCGAGAAGGAATTGTCCATTGGGAACAACTTAATAGGTCCTACTCCAGTGTCTAGCACTAGAGGTCCATCTATTGCTATCATGAGTCCTTCATATGGCTATGGAAACCCACATGGATATGCCCATTCCAAACTACAATACACAGTTGAGGAATCACTACTCTAGGATATGCATCATGTACATCCTCTCTATAAGAGAGAGAATAGAGAGACCCACACATCACCAATTGCTTACATTTGATGGAGTAATAGTTCATAAATAACACTTGAAACCTTTGTTTCTCTTATATAGTGTTTCTCGCACCGCAACCATTGAGGGAGAACTAAATCTGAAACACGTATCACAAAAAACTACAAGAGGGTCCGAAACCACATAACAATACTCAATAGATGAGGAATCACTAACACTAATGTAGGACCTTCTGCCCAATCCAACTCAGTTGTGGGGGATTAATACTCCGTATATGAGGATCTTCACCCTGGTTTATTAAGGGAGTAACACTCATAGAATAGATAACTCCTGCAAAATATGTGGGGAGTACCACTCAATGGATAGAGGACCCACACCCTAGAACATTAGGGGAGTAATACTCAAAAAGATCTATTTCTATGGTGACCCACCCCTTGACATGTTAGGGGTTTATTTCCCCCATCCTTGGGGACCCACTCCCTAGTACGAAAGTGGAGTATCAACTATCCAAAATACCATGTTCGGATGACTCACACCCTGGTACAACATTAGAGTACCTAATCTATCTTTATAATGAGTATAGAGGGCCCATGCCCTTGCATGGTAGAGGGGAACCGTCCTACTAATACAAACATTATGGGGAAACGATACCCAAATCCATTAGGGTATTACTAACCATGGAGAAACTACCGAAAGGTTAAATAATCCACACCCATGACGTGTGGGGTCTGATCTCAACTAAATTAGAGAGGTAAGGGAAACTCTCACCCTAATTCAAAAGGGGAGTACCAGTCATAGCGTCTCTCTTCAGAAACCATAATGATCTGCAGAATCAGTCAAGCACCACATAGAGGAGAATCACACATATCAAACCTCTTATATTATCACCATTGTTGGTACATGACCCATGTCATGCGCTAATAGGGGAGCACCAATCTACTAGTCTAAAGAGTCATGGGGACCAACATACTAAAGATGGAGGGAAGGGCCCCAACCCCGATATCAACCTAGTGATTCACCTTAATCACTACCCAAGGGTAGAAACGCTAAACATGATCCTTGATCAAATTAGGAAACCACCTAAGACATTGGAAGAAATAAATTCCACCATCGCATTCTAAATGAAAAACTGCTCATGATTCATTACTCTCAAGCCTTAAACCAACTTCCATATAAGGAGATATCAAAGGTACATGATATCAAGAAGATATCACAAGATCACATAATGTGCAATATGGTACACATGATATGTGATCCTACCTGAGAACCTAGTTGTGTATCTGATCATCCTGGTTTTCCAACATATGTTGGTGTACACATCATATACACCCAGTACAAGGTGTGTTCTTCAACCGGCCACTACCCAAGTTGTTGTTCCCATGTCTGTGTACCATACCACATTTTTATGTAATTTGGGGTGTGTCTTTTGACCTGACCATGTTATTTCACATATCTTATCAAGCTATGTCCCATGTAAACAAGGATTGGGGTCACTATATGATGTATAAACCCAATACACAATGTGTAGTCCCCAAAGTTCATCTACCCTGAATAATAATTGATACATGATGTGTCTCACTAGAATACACACTATGTAGATGGTAATTAAATTCAGGAATAACTTGAAAAAATAAAGGACCCCCCTAATTTATTCCAAAACCCACATATCAACCAACTTGGGATAAAAAGAAAAAACATTTGGGCTCTAAAACCTTATAAAAACTGAATGGGGATCAAGAGGAAAACTCAAAAAACCTATCTATATGGAGGAACACCAACGATTCAGTAGATGAATGATACCTAGATCATGCTGATTTTCAAAATAATGATGATTTGCGTCAGAAACAGATATTTTGATGACATCATTATGTTGATTCATATTTTTTTCTATTAATAGCGAAAGGGATAAAACGTTGAGAGAAGGGGGATTCTCTTGGTGTTATGCTCACAAAATTGAGTGGTAGGGGAAGATTATTATGTTTAATTAGTAAATTAAATTATCATTTAATTAATTAATCCACAACATCATACCTCGTTATCTCGTCTCCTACTAAAACTCCTCACGTAGATGCATTTAGGTTACAGTAGGTGTAATCCCGCCATTATGGACTCAATCACAGTCTCCAAAATCTGACCTGAGACTCTTCTCAGGAGTTTTTGCTATTTTTACGAGAAACAACTCACACACGACTAAATATATTTCATATTTTTTGAAGGTGCCACACTGAGGCTATATGGGCCCAGGATTCCCATCCCAACTCACTAATTAGAATTGAAAATGTTCTTACAAATATTAAAATAATTTATTTGAAAAACCCTGAACCTATATACTACTACCACCATCAAAATATTTTTCCCCAAAAAGAAAAATTCGAGGAACATTGAAAAGGAACTAAGCACTACTACTGGGAATCCTATGTCAGGGAGCTCACCAAGGGCTCGATTGCTACTTCCATGAACGCAATCAGGTGATACACAAAGCCAACCGTCTCATACATCTAGCTCCAAACAATTTGACATCAAGAATCATGTAGGAACATGTATCCTTAGCTTCGATAGGTGAAAAGAAATACCAAGCACTATAGTCCATCTACAATCATGTGGTATCGCAGTACTCCACCTCATTAATCAGAAGAAAATAATGACATAACCCCTTTGTTCACATCCTCTCCTCGATGAACTATTTCTCCACCTACACAATCATCTTGCGTTAAAGATTTAATTCAATCACATGAGGGTGCCAATGAAAAATAAAGGATGGTAAAACCATCACTACAAAGTATGATATACGTGGAATGAATGTAGAATTACCCACATATCTTCTCCCATTCTGGAAGTAGTGTGACCATATCTAGAGACACTACCACACCCATTAGTGGAATCCCAATAGGTTATGGATGGTAATAAACCAACCCACAATGTAGAAAAATCATTGGGTATTACTCTACCATAATGAAATGGTTCTAATAAATTCTCACCCTTTAATAAGGATGAAAATAAAAAATGGTCAAGAAGAAATCCCCTCTCAAGGATACAACCAGCTAAAATACTTTTCTCTCAACCTTTCCCTAAAAACACATGACTATGGAACTTGTACACTATTCCTAGACTGTATAGAACTATCCCACTTAAACAGTTTGAACACATCAAAAAAATGTCTCGGTGGGGAAAGTATACTTATTCTTTATGATTCTAAAGTGAAGTCAATCTACACCTCATCCTCCTTGAGCATATCTAAAAAAAGAACATTCCAATAGGAAAAGGTTACTAATGAAAAACAAAGGGCTTAACACATTATCCACTGGGTATTACATGGACCTTTGATACAAACATTTCATGACCTAACCCAAGACAGGTCTTGAGAAGAAACTACCCCAAGCCCTCCTTCCTATGCTAGGGGTGGAGACATGATCTAAAGGAATAACTATTCATGTGTCCATTTCATGATGTACCTATATACATCCACCCATGAACACCTAGATGCAATAGTGAAAATATAGAGAAAGATGAAAACTAAAAATTCATGTGCATATCTATTTCAAACCATAGTACATCTGAAGTAATTAATGTAAAATGGGTAAAACATGTGCCCACCAAAGAACACAATAAAAGCATCCAACCAACTGAGAAGGATGTGATCACTATCAAAAGTGACATCTTTAATGATTCTCATCCAATCTCTAGTTAACAAGTCGGTCAGTCTATCTTGCCATGCTCTGCCTACCTTGTGTCCTCAGTAGAGTCATTAAATAGGCATATGGTCTGCATAAGTCCCAACATGTGTGGAAAAAATCATGTAGGGGTGAGAATAATGATACTCAGTAGGAACCCAAAAACCAAAATAAAAGAGAGGATCTGAAAGGTAACATCATATTAGAACAATCCAAACGGAAGACTCATTGAGAGATAAATTCTATATCAAACCATCCTCGCCTATACATGACTAATAAGCTAATTCAATGAAACTGAAAAAGAACTAATGTATGTAATGCCCAATCCCAAAACTACACCTAGAAAGAAGTAACCTCGTCCAAAAATTGGGGTCTCTACCTGGGGATCAAATGAACTAGAAATAGTGAATTTTCAACCCATAGTAGGAGAGTGACTCCATCTAAACCGAAGAATCTACACATGGAATGAAAATGACATAACCTAAACGTCATCACCTCCCATGGGAAGAGAGAAAAAAGAACTATGGTATGGCCATCAGAATAATAATTATACTCATTTCTCAAGGGATTTCAACCAAGAATGTAAAAATGCTACAAGGGCTCCTATACAACACTCAGATATACTCATCTTAGACTACATATCTCTTGAGGTTCCGACCTCATAGCCCACAAAAGGATTGATGATGATATGAGGGGGCTCCTCATTGTATCATGGACACCAACATGACATAAAGGTGGGCTATATTAGGAATATTGTGGTATTTGAGGCTTTAATTATCCTCCATTATAATTTAATAAAGGATACTTTTTTGAACAATCATTATTTTTCAATAGTATATTTTATTTATTAAAGGGTTAGAGGGTCGAAATGTGATAAATAATAGTTTTCGGGGTGGGTTAGGGTAAAAAAACCTTTACCTACCATCTTAACACATGTGTTAAAAAGTTTTCATGTCATTTACCATTATCCTTTTTTACATTTTTTCATCTTTTTTTTATTTATGTAACTAGTTATTAACTATGTTGTAAAAGTTTAACTAAAATTATAAAATAAACAATCCTAAAAATTTTAAGATTTATTGCCATAAATATTACATTTATTTAATCCAATTCAAATTTGAAATAACTTAATATTAACATTTACATTAAAATTTTTAATAATTTTAAATTAGTTTTGTAGAAAATTATTTTCTTACCCTTAAGTGTTCTTAATAATATTCATTATTAATGAAGAATTCAATGAGTCATAATATATGAATATATTGGTTTAAAAATTATATTAATGTAATTTTTTTGAATATATTAATTTAATTTAATAGAATAATGAAACATTATAATAATAATAATTTTATTTGAAAATTGTAGTTTTATAATTAACATGGTCGTTAAAAATATTATTAGTAAATATAATTTAATGACATAAAATAATATAGACATTATTAAATAACATTAAATTGTTGATATAAAATAAGGAATCTATTTTTAGTGATTTAATTTCTATAATTGATGAAAAATAATTGTTGATATAAAAGAATAAAAAATGTTTTTATTGTATAATATTACATTAGTTTCCAAAACATTACTCATGGGTTTAATAAATTAAAAATAGTTTTTAAATGATTTCTTTTTTATAATATATAATTCTATATAGAAAAGGATTCAAAAAAATTAAGTCTATATTTTAAAAAAATAAATTCATTAAAAACTGTATTAGTAGAATTATTATTTTTTGTATTCAACTAGAATTTATAATATTATAAAAGTATTGAAAATTCACCCAATGATAATATATTTATGCTAAATTCCAAAAATGTTGCTTTTCATAAATTTGAACTTATAGCATCTATTAACATATCCTTTAAATAATGATACGATATATAATAAAAAACAACACTAGTTAAAGATATATCTTTTAAAACACTATGTATTTCAAAAACAATTTTGTATACATTTATAATTGATTAAAATCTATTTTATGTACCAAATATGGTATTTTTATTATAATTTTATTATATAATCGGTATTTGAATATTTTATTTTACTGTCCCATGTGAAACATGCTATTGAAAATTGTATTTATAGATAAATTAAACTCTCAACCGCACATCAAATTCTAAAAACATTAACATTAAATTTATAGTTTCTATAATAGTAAATATGACCAAATTTTTTCCATTAAATAATTAATACACTGAAAGGAATTATACGGACACATACATAACCATGGTCATTTTTGGATGATTGTTTTATAAAATTATGAAAATATCTTAACAACTAAGATTCATATAAAAAAAATTCATGATGATCAATTTAATCTACCACTATACCCATATTTTCATATTCCATGTTATGTGTTTGACATATCATATAAAATTCACCATCTCACGAACCCCTCTCATGAGAGATACCATAATGAGGGGAGATAAAAAACCTATAGTCCTACCCTATTTAGGCCCTTGGTTGGAGACTAGCACCGGGGGTATAAAAATATCATAGTATTAAAGGAATTTTCCTCTATAAATGAAATATGTTTGGGAGATTGGATAAATATTTTCACAAAAAACTCTATTATATAGTATAAAGGGAAACCAGAAACCACCCCACAGTGAATGAATAAAGTATAATTGATACATATAAAAGTATCCAATGTAAATATCGAAAAAAATTCGACATCATCATATCAATAGAATCTTAAACCCATCTTGTAATGTCTATATCAGTCCCCAAATACCTCATCAATACCTGAATTATTTTTTAAATACATAGGTTGAGAAAAATAGGTAAACATGGTTGATTAATAACCCTGGAATAATGTGGACATATAAAATAAGTTTGTCGATGCACAAGTGAACAATGTATAGAACTATCATTAATCTAGATAGGTTATCTAAAAAAACCCTTCCTTACCATGTATCTCTCACCAAATCACACATCCAATAAAATTATATAGGATCAAGACCATAACAATGAAAGGTTCCTCGTTCCCACTTCCCATATAATATTCCTATCTCATTCCCCAATTTCAAATGTATTATTCTATAACCCCTTCCACGCATATCACATCACATCCTACCTATACACACTTCATCCACACATCACATCACATCACATATCACTCATAGACACCAAGGCCTAACATTACTTCTCAAAAAGAACCAGAGTAGTAGTGTACCATGAACCTGAAGGACCTTAACCATGTTCCCTCCTCCAAACACACATGAACCCCAAAAAATATCACATTACATCACTTCACCTATGTAAACACTAGGGATAACACATCACATTCCACATAGAGACACATGGGATATCATATCACATCTGGTTAATCATTGACATCAACCAATATCACTAATTGTTGAAAGAAGTTTGGGGGGTAATGTCTTTCCAACCATCCATATTCATACTATCCTAAATATTGGGGAAAAACACTTAACTCAACTCTTATGAGAATTTGTTAGTTTATCCAACTCTAGTGGGGAACATATAAAATAGCATATATATACATGATATATATACATAGAAAAAATACTCAACGTATGGATTAACATTAACATCACTGGGACACATAAAATCAATACCACATAACACACATCATCCATCTCAACTACTTCCACCACTATAAGAATAACCCCCACACAACCACAAAAGAATGCACACAACATTTCACTTTAGTCTTACAGGTTTCACCAATTTTATTGATTATCAGTTTCAGTACACATTACAGTACTAATTCTTTCATTAAATTCAATATAATCTTGTTATCACACATTCATAATCATTCCATGTTGTTTGTTTACCAGCTTATTTTTTTTGTATGTAATCAAAGTTAATCCCATGGATAACCCATAAAATATTGTCACCCTACAATACAAAAACTATCCCAAAACACACAACCACCACTATAACACCACAAATACACCATATTCATTGGGTCAAGTCACCCAATCCATCTCACAAAATTACTGATGTATAACACTATAAAAAAATACCAAAAAATACCTCTATGCCACAACCACTTCTCCAGGGACATTAGGCCACAATTAATACAACAAAACCACAACAGAATCCACACAACATTTCACTTTATTCTTACAGTCTTCACCCGTTTTATTCATTATAAATTTCATTAAACATTAAATTACTAATTATTTCATTAAATTAATTATAATCTTGTTATCACACATACATAATCATTCCATGTTGTTTATTTACCAGCTTATTTTTTTGTATGCAATCAAAATAAATCCCATGGATAACCCATAAAATATTGTCACCATAAAATACAACAACTAGCCCAAAACAGACAACCACCACTATAACACAACAAATAGACCATATTCATTGGGTTAAGTCACCGAATCCATCTCACCAAATTACTGATGTATAACACTATCAAAAAATACCAAAAAATACCTCTATGCCACAACCACTTCTCTAGGGACATTAGGCCAAAATTAATACAACACAACCATAGTTTAAAAACGACCATGTCACAACCACTATGCCACAAGATCTACCCCATGACTATTATTTCATTACCACTCTACCATGACCACTCCACCATATCTACCATTCCATAACCACTATTCCATTTCCACTTCTATAACAACCCTCCTCTTTCTTTTACACATAATCATATTTTATTACATAAAATCATCACTTGATACAATATATATGTTCGATAGGTATAGTGTATTTGGGGATTAGGAACATTACATAAACAAATAAAATAAGAAATAAACAACTTTATTGAAACCCTTTTTTACATTAACACACACATTCCTTCATACTTAGTAGTTCATGGGAAAACCTGAGTACATGAATTAGAAAATAGTGATCTATAAAGCCGAGTAAGGGAGTAAACAAGGCTTAACATAAAAATACAGTACATGTTCAGCAATATTCATATCAATGGATCATAAGGCAAGAATTGTAACAACTGGGTCCCAGTGACAGCACAACCACCCCGCCTTAACTTGGTCGTCGGGTCCTAGCCCACCAGGTACCACCAGTTGCCCTGCAGACACATGGGGCCCACCCTAGGGTCCACCCACATGCCTGAACGGGTCATCTAACTAACGATTGTCCCAACAGTACAACACTTGTCCTTTCCAGTGTGCTTTGTCCTCACTCACACACACCTTGGTGAACTTCCCAGAAGGTCACCCATCCTGATCACTACTCTAGACCAAGCACGCTTAACTGTGGAATTCTAATGAAATAGGCTCCCGAAAGGGAAGGTGCACCTTGTTGACATGAGTCATATCATTTAGTCACTTAACCCTTTATCATTTGGGGATGTTACAATCACCCCCCCCCCCATTTAGAGCACAACACCCTTGTTGGGGGCCCTACATCTCAACCGAGGCAGTGCACCCCACTTAAGGTTGTGTTCCTCCTCTAATACCAAATGTGACAACTGGGTCCCGGTGACAGCACAGACACCCCGCCTTAACATGGCATGTCTGGTCCTGGCCCACCAAGTACCACCAGTTGCCCCCCACAAACACGTGGGGCCCACCCCAGGGTCCACCCACATGCCTAAACGGGTCTTCTAACTAATGATTGTCCCCATAGGCCAACACTCATCCTTTCCAGTGTGCTTTTTCCTCACTCACACACACCCTGAGAAACTTCCCAGAAGGTCACCCATCCTGATCACTACTCCAGGCCAAGCACACTTAACTGTGGAGTTCTAATCACATAGGCTCCTGAAAAAGAAGGTGCACCTTGTTGACATGAGTCATATCATTTAGTCACATAACCCTTAATCATTTGGGGATGTTACAAACATGAACATAATGGAATGATATTACATGATTATCATAACCTGGAAATGTGGAAACAACATTTAACACGATATTAGCATGAGCCAAGTCTCATTGCACATGGAAAATGAGTAAACATTCATTTAACATGAATTAGAATGAGAAAACCATCATTTCACTTGATGTATCATGATATTAATATTTTCCCAATGCATTGGAGTACTATTATGGCACACCCTTCTTAATCAATTCACATCATGCATTAGTGTGCCACATGGATCATTTGACATGGATTCAGTAAAAATCATCATTTATTCCACGATAAAGTAATGTGGTATTCATATATTAAAATCCATAATAAATATTTAAATGTTGATAATGGCGAATACCCTTGATAGAGAAATGGGCATGGTATTGACTACACAATGATTTCAGCATGGAAAATCGTGTTGAAATTTCGGTAGCATAACGGGGTGTCCTAATAATTTGTTAAAACAGTTGATGAGAGAGATGTGGGTATCTTATTATGTTTACAAGAAATGTACAATAAGGGGTTCATATATGTACATTTAAAAACATATATAATGTAATTTATATTTATAATACAATGGAATTTCATGAACGTATATGAGGAGAGAGAAAAGCTTTGTGGAATTTCGGTATGGTAATTGGCATACATGAGAGGCATTAATGATAGATAAATTGGTCTCTAATCATTAAAAAAATAATTAGGGAAGTATGTGGGAGGTTCAATATCATAATTCAAAATTTTTACTTGAAAATAAAAGGGAATAACGACACAATTAAATTTGGAAAAAAATTAGAAATGAAGAAATCCCTTACATGGAAGTGTGACCTGAAAGGCTTGGGAGAGGTTTGAGAGAGGATTATTGAGTGATTTGGAAACCATGGAAGGATTATAGAGATATGGGAGAAGAGTTTGGTCGATCCCCAAAGGTTTTGAGTGAAGAAGATATGGGATCTAGGATCGGTTTATATAGGAAAATAGAGGGAATTCTTTATTATTTAGGTTTTAGACACTACACATTAATCTAGTCAAAACAACAAACCATACCATGGTTTATACCCATGGTTTCTTACAAATGGGAGTGTAAAACATTATTTTATATTGTAAATGGGAGAACTTGTTCAAATATTAGTCATTCTTATGTGATGGTGAGTCACACTCTTAAGGAAATCAATTTAAAATGTTAAAATGTTGTATAAGTCTTAGGGGGTCCACTTAGGTGCCATAAATTTAATCAAAAATATAAAATCACGTTATTTTAATTATAAAAAATATATTGGACGAAAAAATAATTGATAATATTTTATTAAATCAGTATTGGGTCATTATGATGTCATAAAACACAATATATAATTAAACGATATTTATTTTTTACCCAAAAATTGGATTCTCTCAAAATATTATGAAAAAATAACCAATGTATAATTTAGAAATATTGATTCCAATAATAATATTCATTTCACCTAAATAATATTCTAAATATGTGAATTTTTACTTTTAAAATAAAAACAGAGATTTATCAAAAAATCATGGGTTTTGACAAAGAAACATTTGAATCCATAACAAAAATCTAAATTATATTCATAAAAATTACATGACAATTTATATTTAATAAAAATTAATTTATTAATAATATTTTAATAAAATATTATTCAATTAAAAATCCATTATTTCATCAAAATATACTTCTTAATAAAATATTAAAAAAATTGATTTAAAATTTATTTATAAAGTTTCAATAATAAAATGAATGTATATTCTTTGTTCTATAAAAAACAATGAACGTAATAATAGTTCCTGGGTCATGTTACATAACCCCTTAAAACACCAATATAATCCATAAGGGTAAGGTGTGTGATGGTGAAAGAATTTTGGGGTAGATCAGGTATCATCACTCTTGTGGAAATCTCTAACAACTTCCACATCTCTTATTGGCGGTTCTGTTCAGGATTAACATGTTGAATCTCATCTTGAGATTGTACAAAATTGATGCCTAGTGATTCCACCTACTTTCTGAGCTCTGAAAAATGGGCTTCACACAGAGCAATTATACTAGATGAGGCCATTGCTTCCTATTTCTGTGTAAATTGTATTTTTTTAAAGCCCTATGTTTATACTAATCAATTAATCATTGTTCAATGAATATATTAGAAATGGTTAAAATTCATAATGTTATTTTAAAATCCAAAAACATAAAACCAAAGAAATGACTATTTTATATAACCATTTTACATAATAATACATTTAATTAGATCAAGAGGAATTTTCCTTAATAAATATTTGGGTTGCTATAATCGCCCCCCTTAATAAATTTCAACCTAGAAATATTCTTTTCCCATAGTAAAATAGATGTTGGAAACTATGCATCATCAATTCCTTCGATTCCAACATTTCTTCTTCAAACATGTGGTTTTTCCACAACACTTCCACAATGAGAATTTTCTTATTTCATTGAACATTTTCTCTACGATCTAAAATCCTTACTAGATTCTCTTTATAGAAGAAGTCAATCTCCAATGGTACCAATCATGGATTTAGTACATGAGATGGGCCAGGTTTGTACTTCCCCAATAGTGATATATGGAATACATCATGTACATGAGATAGGTTTGTTGAGAATTCTAGTCGATAGGCCACTACTTTAATGCGATGAAGGATCTCAAAAGGTTTGACATAACTTTGACTAAGATTTTCATTCTTACCAAATCTCATAACTCTCTTCCACAGTGATATGTATATGTATAACATGTCTCCAACATCAAACTCTAGTACACTTCAACAATTATCAACATAGCTATTTGTTGACTCTGAGAAGCTTTAATGTGCGACTGGATAGTCTTAGCCTTCTCCACCGTTTATTCGACCATTTTTAGACCAAGGATTTTTCACTCCCCAACTTCATCCCACCCCAATAGTGTTCTCCACATCTTCCCATTTGGATGCTTAAGTGGAAACAATTATTGTAAGAGAACTAAAAAAATGTAAGATGTTGATACCATCATCCCTTGAAGTCTAGTGAGCATTCTCTCAACATTCCCTAAAGTGTTTGGAATGTCTGATCAGATTAGCCATCTGTTTTAGGATAATAATCCATACTCAAGTTCAACTCAATATCTTTAGCATGTTGAAGACTCTTCCAGAACATAGAGGTGTATATTGGATCTCGATCAAATAAAATATATAGTGGTAATCCATGCATCCTTATCACTTCTTTTATGTATATCGGTGCCAACTAGTCCAATGATAAATCCTCTTGAATTGTAATTAAGTGTACAATCTTTGTAAGATGATCCTCAACAGCCTAGATAGCATTGTTTCCTTTTTTACTTCTCTAGAAGTCTAGTGATAAAGTCCATAGTGATGTTATCCCATTTCCATGATAGTATAGGTAATAGTTTCATCATCCCCTTATGAATCTGCCTCTTAGACTTCACTTGTATAAATACCTTGAACAATGATGAATACTCAGGGATCTCCTTCTTCATGTTATCCCACAAATAAATCTATCAGATGTCTCGATACAAATTTGTGCCTCCTAGGTGAATGGAGAAATTTTAACTATGGGAATAATCCAAAAGATCTTTTATTAACTCTGGATTTGATGAAACACATAGTATGGACCCAAATCTCATAATTTCTTCTTCATTAACTTTGAACTCTGAGGATTTACATTTTCTGAAAGTTAACACTTTCTTCTAAATTCCCACATATTTATTTTTGATCATCCTTTAACCATTCTATAAGAGACAATTGATCAATAATTTGTGAAAGGATTAATTATGTTCCCTTCTTTATGTTTACCATGTCCATCTTCCTAAAATAATGGAAGATAGGATTCCTCTCAATTCTCATCAATGATAGAATTATTGGGTTCTTTCTACTAAGAGAATCTACCTCATTATTCACCTTCCTAGGGTGGTAATGGATAGAGTAGAATTATTATTTGATTATCTCTAACCATCTTCATTGGATCATGTTCAACTCGTTCTATGTCAATATATACATGAGACTTTTGTGATCTTTGTATATTTCACACTTCTCTCCAAAGAGATAATGTCACAAAATTTTCAAAGTGATGATTAATATAGCCAAATATATTCAAGTGTTGGATATTTTTTCTTATGAAATTTTTATTGCCTTGAAACATAGATAATTAATTTTCCATTTTTCATCAAAACATTTCCCATGCCCTTCTTCAAAACATCACTAAATACCACAAAAGTTTTCATCTTATGGGTAATGTGAGCACAAGAATTGTGATAAGCCTCCTTTTCAACTTCTTGAATATCTCTTTGTAAGAACCCGGCTTTTTATATATAAGTATTTGGAATATTCTTGGTTTTATTCCAGAGAAGCGCCTTCAGACAGCGTGCGATTTCGAGCCCCGGTGTGGCCAAAATTATGTTTTAAGTGTGTTCACACTAGGAACGCCAAATAAATGGGATAACACCTAAACGGAGGTTTGGATCAGAGATCTGAGTGGAAAAGTGGGTCCATAATTTGGTTTTTACCCTAGGAACGATATAAAACATGTTGGAGTGGGGAGTTTGGACACCTTGCTCGCTTCCGGAACATTAAACAGATAAATAAAATAATTAATTAATTCATTTAATGGTTAAACTCAGTATCTCCTCAACGAGTTCTCGGATGGGAAAACTGAGGGAACCATTGTGTTCCGAGCGTGCTGTTTACCCTAGGAGGGGTATAAGTTTTGTGGGCATGGGCCGTTAGTGAAAAATGGCCCAGGGGGAATTTTCGTAATTTGGCAGCCTTAGGTGTTGAGTTTAATAACTTTTTAACGGGGCTCAGATCAAAATTTTGAGACCTCCATTGTGCTCAGGAGGTGGTTTTTTCCCTAGGGGGGACTTAATCTAGACCGCGCCGGAGGTTTCAGATGCGGGTCATTTATGGGGTTTAAATTAATTAATCGTTTTAATTAATTTTACTTATAACCCCTCCCCCCCCCCCCCCTTCTCCTCCTCTCCTCCTTTGGCGAATGCTCCCAAACAAGGATCTCCTCCAAAAGACCTCTTCCTCTATACTATCCTCTCCAAGGCGGTGATGACTTCGGCAGTTCAACAGCGAAGCGTCGGGCGAAGCCCTGCGAGGAAAGCATCATTTTTTTTCATTTTTAGTTTCTGAACCTCATTTGAATCCATAAATTTGTGTCGAATTGCTGTTTAATTTTTGAGCCAAACCCATGGTTGCGAAGTAATCTTTCTATGCTTTCTGATGCATGTTTCGGTTTGTAATTTTGAGATCCGAGGAGCTCGCAGTTGTTTGTTGAAGATTAAGGGTTTAAGGGTATTTTTTCTCGGCCTCTTATGGGGGTATCAGCAGTCCGATGAGCCCGCACGGCGGGGTGGCTGGCGGTCCTGGTGGAGGCGGTGGCTCGGCACCTTGGTCCGAGTGGCGGTCTTCAGGGGATCAGGCGGCTCCGGTCGTTCAGAGGGGACCAGAGGTGAGAAGAAGGGAGATTCCTCAGGGAGCAGGGCTGTGGCGGCAGTCCGCTGGGGCTGCAGGCGAGCGGCCAGGGTGAGGCGGCGCTCACCAGGGTGCAAGGGAGCGACAGGGTCGCGGTGCGTGACCCCAGCGGGAGAGACAAGACCCCCCTTCGGCGGGTCTTAATGCGGAAGGCGTGACTGGCCATGAGGGTCGGTCTGCATGTGGAAAGTAGTTGCACGTACGACCAGTGACTCTGGGTCGCGGGCCGGTGTGATGAGCTGGGCTGGCCGACATGGGTTGGCCCAGGCTGGGCGGACCAGCCGGTCCAGCCCAAGGGGTTCGCCCCTGGTTTCGGGCACCCGTAACATTCTCTAATGGTGTCCATTTTGTGTGCCGTCTGCGGAAGTGACGTCCTGGAGTCAAGACAAACATTTGTATATGGTCTTAAGAATTTTTTTAATTCCTGAGATGAGGGGTTTGGTGGCATGACATGACGTTATGTGGATGGGCGCTTTTCTCGGGGGTTCTTGTTTTTGACGGTGCATACACATCCGATGTCCGAATAGAGCGTTGTCAGGGGCGTTGTGACCCTGGCGTTGAGCTGGAGTTTTCTAGTGTGGTTTCAGACGTTGAAACAGGAGTTGAGTCATGGGCCCCATGACCCATCTTTCGACCAGCGTGCAACACTTTGTAACTTTTTCATCGAACATCCATTCGGGGTGTGCGAGTTGCCAATTTTCGGTGTTTTTACGAGGGAATTGCATTGGCGCAATCCACCCGCTTTAATTCTGCATGGTGGTGCGGGCCCCATGAGGTCCATTTTGGGAGTTGGTGGTGATTTCCAGCTTTATCACTAGGTGTCCGTTTTGGAAAATTGAATAGTCCATCTTGTGTACATTTTCGAGAGGATCACAACAGTGTGATCCGTTCGTTGTGTTTCGAGACCAAGATGCAGGTCCCATGAAGCACCTCTCATGTGCGGTGCGCCAAAATGCAACTTTTTCTCCGAATTTCCATTTCACTCAATTGAGGAGCCTTTTGACGTGTTTTCCCAAGGGTATCGCAATGGTGCGATGCGCCCGACTGTTTTCGAGGCTGAGGCTCAGGAGCACGGGACACCGTTCGGGCGTAAAGCGGTGTTGGTGAATTTTCTGTCGGATAACTGTTGGAGGGGAGTAAGTACTCGACCTCGCATGTTTTTCCGCGAGGATTACAACAGTGTAATTTGTTCAGGAGAGCGAAGCTTCTTATGCGATCTTTTTAAATGTGGAAATAGGAAAGGTGTACCGGTGTTTGTTCTTCCTGTAGTTTTTGTAGGGAACCCTTGGCGTGTGATTGTGTTCACTCCTGGGATAGTGAATTTGGTGTTTAAAGAGACATAGTTGGTCGTTCCTAGGCCGATGAGGTGGAAATTTGGAGTTGTTACGTATTCGACCATCACGTGGATGTTGGGTGTCATGTGTATGATAGCCTTTGGGCTAGAAATATGAATTACTATAGGAGTATATGGGAATTCTTGGAGGTACATGATGTAATATGTTCCTGAGAACATTTTTGCTTGGTTGGGGTTGACTTGGGGTAACACGTCATGTGGTCCCCATGTGCGTGTCATGTTCTGATTTAGTGGATTGGAGTGTGATCGCCCGGAGAGGCCCGGGGAGTTTCTCCCTTCCCTTCGTGTTTCCTGGTAGAGTTTATGTGGATTTGGTGTGACCAACACATTACGCGGGAACTGATCCTCTAACTAGGGGGTTGTTTTCAGAAGGGCTGGCTAGGAGGTTGTACCATCCAGAAGGGATGGCCAGTGTGGTACCATCCATTAGGGATGGCCAGTGGGTTACCATCTAGCATGGATGGCCAATGTGTTATGATCCAGTAGGGATGGCCAATACAATGGTGTTCACCGAGTAGTACCATCTAGCTGGGATGGCCAGAGCGGTTCCGGGTTTAACTCCATAGGGGCTGGGAATTGGTCCTAGATGTCGGGGTGACCTCCAGCTAGGCTGGGAAGTGTTCCCTGATGATAGTTCCGAGCCTCCGTCCAGTGGAGTACCCTTCTATGGAACTGGGCATTGGGACTCATCTACAACTTTAGCCGGGTCTCCCTCCAGTGGATTACACTTTTTCGGGACTCGGTAGTGTGGCACCCATCGAATCTTTCCAAGTCTCCCTCCCATGGGAACCCGTCGACATCCTGGGATTACCCTCCAGAGGGGCTGGGCAGGTGGTCGCCTATCGACTTTGAGGATACCCCTCCACTTCGGGGTAGTGACGAGGTGTGGTTTGACGTTCCCCAGAACTCTCAAGTGTGAGGGGCGATTTCCCCACATAGACGCGTCCTTCTGACGCGACCAAAAATCGTGAGGGCGAGTCAGAGCTGCCCAAAGAGGATAGTATCAATGTGCGGTGATTTGACCCCCTTAACTTGCAGTTCAGGGCAGACGTGTGGGATACTGGGCATCGATGGTGTTTACTTCTGAGACTATTGGTGACTCACTTTCTTGGGCTGAGCTACAGGATAAAGATACCCTTATGATCTTTTTTGGGATTCTTGTTTGAGCATATGAATATGAATATACGTTTTTCCAGTACCCACTTCTTGGGATTGGTTACTCTCCCTCCAGGAGAGGCAAAGACGCGCGGGGTATGCCATGTGCTTTCTGTTTGTAGCTTCTCATGGTTGGATGAGTCTACTATTCTACTATAGGTAGAAAAGACTCGGCAGGAAGTTCATCTTCTCACAATTTCCAACTCCTTGTGTCTGGACGAGTCTACCATCTTTTCTCTAGTTGGGTTGAGATGGACTCTCTAATGTTACTCTACTACACTCATTGTTGTACTCCTTACTGCACTCTCGGTTGTACTCCTTTACGTTCCACTGTTTGATCTACTGCTCACCCTTCGGTACCTCCTTTATTTCTCCCTCGAGCCTTCGGAGTATCATACTGTGTGTTTTTATGCTCACCCCTGATTGGGATTTTCCCGCACTTGGTGTGCCCTTTCAGAAAAAAGACATGTTGGTTGTGATATCAGCAGAGCTAAGGAGTTTGGGATCTTGGACCGCGTGTGGTGGTCGGAGTCGGGTTCTAGGTGGGGGACCCTTCTAGCTGTTTTTCTTTTATTTACCTATTGTCGGGTTATGGAACCTTTTCTGGTTGGGCTGTGTGTGTGTGTACGGGTACTTAGGAAAATGCCTCCTTGAGGTGATTATCCTTCGGCGCTGGTCACCATCCCCTGGACTATGGAGGCGTGCTTGGGGTAGTTGCGGCTCGAGCCTGGGTAGGGTTGGGTTGTGATAAAGTGGTATCAAAGGTGGTTTTTTTCCTTAGGACATTGTTCAGACGTTCCTAAAAAATAATTTATTGGGATTTAGGGAAATAGTGTTAACGTGCCTCGAGAGCGGCTCTCAGGCCAGGGAGTGCAGTGATGGTGCGGCGTCCAACGTATCCATTCACCAGGACCCTGATAACCCACTTGTATACTCGGCATGCTGAGACACATGTTGCAGGGAAAAATTGGTTTGTTCATCACATAGGATTGAGTCTTGACATCCCTTCTTGAGTTATCTCTCCATCGTTGTTGTTGTTGTGATATTCATATATGCATATCTGACTGTGGCACTCCTTGATAACATTCAGGATGTCTCCGCGAAGACAGCCAGCCAGGATACCTGCTTTGGTTCGTGATGACGACACTGTGAGCTATGAGGCCTCAGTCCAGGACTCATCATGTGATCCCCTTTCTCTGGGTGGGTCGGTAGCAGCACCCCCACCTATTGAGCAGCAGATAGCTTCAGTAGAGCAGACTGAGCTTGAGCGCAGTATGAGTGCACTCTGCGAGTTCCAGTGGCAGAGACCGCTGAGGTTCAGTGGTGAGATAAACCCTGAGGTAGTAGAGGTTTGTTTTGAGATAGTGGTTCACCTCTTTAGTCTTGTGCAGACGCCGACGGATCTTATGGTGGATTTGGCCGCCAACCTTTTCCACGGAGCAGCTTGGCATTGGCGGAGTCTAGCGACTCAATTTATTTGAGAGTCATCGCTTTCGTGGGGAGTCTTTCAGTTGTGTGTTTCGTGAGGAGTTTTCCCCTCCTGCTTATGCTCTGTTCGGATTTATAATCTCATGCACTTTCTGTAGGGAGGGACGACGGTGGTCGAGTACGCGGCTAGTTTCGCAAACTGTTCACGCTTTTACCCCGACTTGGTTAGTGATGACAAAATCCATGAACGGAAGTTTGATCAAGGTATCCACCAAGATATTAATCCTGTCATAGTAACCTTAGGAATTTCCACGTATTCATGTGTGATAGAGCAGGAGCTGGTGATGGAGAGATTTCTGTCACGTTCTAGAATCGGTGGTGGCAGCAGGCACGTTTGAGCAGAGACATCTGTCGTAGCTAGGAGGCGTTGGGTGATAGAACCTCGATGCAGGTGGCTTTCTAAAAACCAGACTCAGGGGCGTGGTCGTACACCACAGTGGTGCTGGAGGGCACTAGGGCACCCCTGAGAGCACCGATGCTATTCTTGCGATGGGCGAGGTCACTTGGAATGGGACTGGCCGACCAGGCGCGCTGAGAATATCGGGCAGGCAGCAGGTGCACCACCACGGCAGGGGCATCATTTTGATCGGAGTATTACCTAGAGAGGTGGTGCTAGAAGAGGATAGAGAGGAGTTGGAAGTGGAAGAAGACCTTACGTGGTCTTCCCATCACCACTATGCAGTCCACGTTAGGCTCTGAGAGCTGATAGTTGGGACCGTGGATTGCCTCGAGCTTTGGATGTCTACGATCCTGTAGAGCATGAGGTGATAAGAGGTACGCTCTATGGCTCTTCTAATTATTGCAGAAGAATTGGTAGACTCTGTGGGTGAAATTATTTTCTCCCTGCTCCTTGCTTAAGGTGTTACAGGGGTGACGCAGGGCATCAGTGTAACCCTGTGTCAGAAAGGTAAAAGGTGTGGAACCTTCCTCTTAAGTCGATGGTGTTGAATCCTTGCCTTATGAGCATATAAGAGGGTCTTGGTTGTGGGAAATCGACTGTGAAACCTTGCATGACCAGATATCCATGGGTGTTTCACCAAATGGAAATTCTAAAGGAGGGAATCACCAGGCCCTGTTCTAGGTGCAGGTGGTGATTCCAGTCATGACATGTGATGTAGAGGTTTGATCGGGGAGGTGAGCTACCCCCAAGGTCCTTCGAACCATTTGAGACCGTCCAAGGGGATGACGAGGCTCCCTACCACCTTTCCCTAACCCCAAAGTCTGATGTTGGGGCATGACATCTCCCACGTGACTCACCCGAGAAGAAGTGTACGTGCCCCTATGAACGTCATCGGTGAGGGCATACCTTGCGTGAACAAATCAAATCCTTTGGTCTGTGTGCGGTGACGCAGAAATGTGCAAGAATTCTTCTGGGTATGGGAGAGCCAGGTGCGGGCTTATTACCCTGAGCTGTTCACTAGTTTTTCTTCTCAAGGATGAAATGCTTGAATGAGGTAAGGATTTAAGAACCCTGTTTTTTATATAAAATACCTTTGAATATTCTGGATATTATTCGAGAGCAGTGCCTTCAGACGGCATGCGATTCCAAGCCCCGGTGTGGTCGGAATTACGTTTTCGTGTGCTCTCCCTGGGAATGCCAACTAAGTGTGATAACTCCTAAACGGAGCTTCAGATCAAAGATCCGAGTGCACATATGGGTCCAGAATGGGGTGATTACCCTAGGTATGATAAAAAACAAGTCGGTGTGGGGCATTTGGACCACTAGCTCGCTTTCGGAATGTTAAACGGATAAATAAAATAATTAATTTATTAATTTAACGGTTAAACTCAGTATCTCGTAAACGGTGGATCGGATGGAAAAACCGAGGGAACCGTTGAGTTCGGAGTGTTCCGTTTACCTAGGAGGGGTATATGTTTTGCGGGTGCGGGCCGTTAGTGAAAAATGGTCCTGGGGGCGTTTTCTTAATTTGGCGGCCTTGGGCGTTGAGTATATTAACTTTTGAATGGGGCCTTAGAATAAAATTTTGAGATCGCCGTTGTGCTCGGGAGGTGGTGTTTGTCCTAGGGGAGATTTAATGTTGACCATTCCAGAGGTTTTGGATGTGGGTCATTTATGTGGTTTAAATTAATTAAATCTTTTAATTAATTTCATTTATAACCACTCTCCCCCCTTCTCCTCCTCTCTTCCTCTGGAGAATGCTCCCAAAAAGGATCTCCTCCACATGACCTCATCCTCCATCCTCTCCTCTCCAAGGCGGTGACGGCTCCGCCGGTTCGACGGAGAAGCGTCAGGCGAAGCCCTGCGAGGTAGGCATCATTTTGTTTCATTTTTAGTTTTCGCACCTCCTTTGAATCCATGAATTTGCGTCGAATTGCTGTTTAATTTCCTAGAAAATCCCATGGTTGCGTAGTACTCTTTCTAAGCTTCCTGAACCATGTTTCTGTTTTTAAATCTGAGATCCAAGGATCTCGTAGTTTTTCTTCAAAGATTGCATGTTTAAGGGTATTTTTTCGGCGGGTTTTGGGGGTTCTGGCGGTCCGGAGAGCCAGCGAAGTGGCACGGCAGGTGGTCCTGGAGAAGGCGGCGGCTCGGCGTCGCGGTCCGGGCTGCGGTCATTTGTCGCGCAGGTGGTTCCGGCCGGTCAAAGGTGAGTGGAGGCAAGCGGCAGGGAGGATCCGCGGGAAGCGGGGCTACGGCGGCGGTCCGCTGGGGCTACGGGCGAGCGGCCAGGGCAAGGCGGTGCTCGCCAGGGCGCACGGGAGCGCCGGGGTCGCGGCGCGAGACCCTGGTGGGGGAGACAAGACCCGCCTTCATCGGGTCTGCACACGACAGGAGCGAATGGCCACGAGGTCCGGTCTGCGCGTGGACCATAGGACTCCATCCGGCCCGTGAGTCCGGACCGAGGGTCGGCGCGGGCCGGCCCTGGCCGGGCGGACCGGCCGGTCCATCACAAGGGGTTCGCCCCCTGGTTTCGGGCACCCGAAACATTCGCTACGGGTGTCCATTTTGTGTTCAGTCTAAGAAAATGCCTTCCTGGCCTCAAGAATAGCTTTTTGAGATGGTCTCAGGGATTTGTTTAATTCCTGAGATGAGGGGTTCAGTGGAGCGACACAGATTTAAGTGGACGAGTGCTTTTCTTGTGGGTTCTTGTTTTGGACGGCGCCGACACATCTGATGTCCGAATTGAGTACCGTCAGTGGCACTGCGACCCTAGCATTGAGCCGAAGTTATCTATTGTGGTTTCAGAAATTGAAACCAGAGTTGAGTTGTGGGCCCCATGACCCGTCTTTCGAGCTGCATGCAGCACTTTGTAACTTTTTCATCGGACGTCCGTTCAGGGTGTGCGAGTACCCGATTTTGGGTGTTTTTCTGAGGGCATTTAATTTGCGCAATCCACAAACTTTAATTCCGCACGGTGGTGTGGGCCCCATGAGGGCCGTTTTTGGAGTTGGCGGTGATTTCCATCATTATCACCGGGTGTCTGTTTTGGACAAGTGAATAGTACATCTTGTCTACTTTTTCGAGAGGATCGCAACGGTGCGAGCCGTTCGTTGTGTTTCAGGACCAGGATGTGGGTCCCAAGAAGTACTACTCGTGTGCAGTGCGCCTAAATGCATCTTTTTCTCCGGATATCCATTGCACTCAAGTGAGCAGCTATTTGACGATTTTTTCCTAAGGGGATCGCAATGGTGTGATGCGCCCGACTATTTTCAGGGATGGGGCTCGGGATCACGAGACGTCGTTTGGGCGTAAAGCGATGTTGGTGACTTTTTCGTTGGATATCCATTAGAGGAAAGTAAGTATTCGAACTCACATGTTTTTACTTGAGGATTAAAATGGTGTAATCTTTTCAGGCGAGCGGATCCTCTTACGCAATCTTATTAAATGTGGAAATATGAAAGGTGTACCGGTGGTGGTTCTTCCTATGGTGTTTGTGGGGAACCCTTGGCGTGTGATCGTGTTCAATCCTGGGAGTGTGAAGTTGGTGTTTAAGGAGATGTAGTTGGTCGTTCCTGGGCCAATGAGGTGGAATGTTGGAGTTGTTACGTTTTCGCCCTTCGCGTGGAGGTTGGGTGTCGTGTGAATGATAGCCCTTGGGGTAGAAATGTGAGATAATTTGGATGTATATGGGTATGCTTGGAAGTACATGATGTAGTATGTGCTTGAGAACGTTTTCTCTTGGTTGGGGTTGACTTGGGGTTACACGTCGTGTGGGACCAATGTGTGTGCTCTGTTATGATTTACATTATTTTGACCTCTCGTGACATAGAGGGTCCCTCTGTTCTCGATTGTTGACCAGCAGGGTGAGTTATTCCCCTGGTTCAGATCTTGTTTATTGATTAGTAGGGTTGAGTTTCCCCTGGTTCTGTTCTTTTTTGTTTGACCAGCTAGGTTGAGTTTTCCCCTGGTCTTGTTCTCGATGGATTGGTCGATAGTGGAGGTTTGGTTCCTCTGTTTCTTCAACTATGAGTTGTTTCAGTACCGTTCCCCTTTCACCGGACTGCGGCACCATTTAAGACTACGTGTGCTCATACAACGTGGGTGTTTTCCCACTTTCTAGGATGATTTTTCTTGGTCCACATCAACAGTGACTCAGTAGATTAGAGCGTGATCGCCCTGAGACGCCCGAGAAGTTTCTCTCATCCCATCGTGTTCCTTAGTAGAGTTCTTTTGGATTTGGTGGGACCAACACATTATGCGGGAACCTATCCTCTACCCAGGAGGTTTTTACCAGCAGGGCTGCCCAGGAGGTTATACCATCCGGCAGGGATGGCTATTGCGGTACCATCCAGTAGAGATGGCCAGTGGGTTACCATCCAGTAGGGATGGACACTGGGTTACCATCCAACAGGGATGGACAGTACAGTGGTGTTCACCGAGTAGTACCATCCAGTAGGGATGACTAGAACTGTTCTGGTTTTACCGCCAGCGGGGCTAGGAAGTGGTCCCTGATGCCGGGTTTTCCTCTAGCTGGGCTGGGATGTGGTCCCCAATGCTGGGTTTATCTCCAGCTGGGCTGGGAAGTGGTCCCCGATGATGGTTCGGAGCCTCCCTCCAATGGAGTAACCTTATATGGGACTAGGAATTGGGACTCTTCGATGACTTTAGCTAGGTCTCCCTCTAGTGGATTACCATTTTCAGGACTGGGCAGTGTGGCACCTGTCGACTCTTATCGGGACTCCCTCTAGTGGGAACCCATCAACTTCTAGGGATTACCCTCTAGCGGGGCTGGGTAGGTGGTCCCCAATCGACTTTGAGGAGACCCCTCGACTGAGAGGTAGTGACGAGGTGTTGTTTGACGTTCCCCATAACTCTCAAGTACGAGGGGTGCTTTCCCCACTGAGATGTGTCCTTTTGACGCGACCTGAAACTGTGAGGGAGAGTCAGTGCTGCCCAAAGTGGATAGTATCAAGGTGAGGTGATTTGAGCCCCTTGAATTGCAGTTCAGGGCAGATGTGTGGGATGTTGGGCATCAATGATGTTTACTTCTCGTACTGTTGGCGACTCACTTTCTTGGGCTGAGCTACGGGATGGAGATCCCCTTACGATCTTGTTTGGGATTCTTTTTTGAGCATATGAATATTAATATACCTTGTTCCAGTACCCACTTCTTGGGCTAGGTTACTCTACCTCCAGGAGAGGCGAAGACACATGGGGAATTCCACGTTCTTTCCATGTCTAGCTTATCATAGTTGGATGAGTCTACTCTCCTACTATAGGTAGCGAAGACTCGATGAGAAGTTCATATTCTAACCTTTTCCATCTCCTTGTGTCTGGATGGGTCCACCTTCTTTCCTCTTGTTAGGTTGAGCTGGACGCTCTACTGTTACTCTACTACACTCTTTATTATAATCCTTACTGGACTCTAGGTTGTACTCCTTTAATTTCCCATGTTCGATCTACTTCTCACCCTTTGGTACCTCCTTTTTTTCTCCCTTGAGCCTTCAGGGTATCCTATTGAGTGTTTTTATGATCACCCCTTCTTGGCCTTTTCTGGAAATTGGTTTGCCCTTCCAGACGACAGATAGGTTGGTCGTGACTTCAGCAGAGCTTAAGAGTTTGGGAGCTTGGACCACGTGCGGTGGTCGGAGTTGGGTTCTAGGTGGGGGACCCTTCTTGCTGTTTTACTTTTGATTACCTATTTCTAGGTTGTGGAACCTTTTCTGGTTGGGCTGCGTGTGTGTGTACTGGTACATAGGGAAAGGCCTCCCTGAGTGTTTTAGCCTTCGGCGCTGGTCGCCAGCCCCTGGCCTATGGAGGTGGGCGTGGGGTATTTGCGACTCGAGCCCAGGTAGGGTTGGGTTGTGACACTCTTCACATTCATCACTCCAAGAAAACTCTACTCCCTTCCGAGTTATCTTGGTAAGAGGGTATGAAAATCATGACGAAATTATAAAAATTTGGAGATAATATCCATCTATCTATAGGAAGCTATGGATATGTGTCACCAATGTTGGCCTTGTCCATCCCACAATTACAACTATCTTAGAGGGATCCAAATATATCCCATTGAATGAGATAATATGGCCCCCTAATGAGACATACATCAACCAAAACTCATATTTTATTTACTTTTCAAAGAGATTCCCCTTCCCCAAGGTATCTACCACTGCTCTTTGATGCTCCTCACGCTCCTTTTTAATTTTGAAGTATATTAGGATATCGTATATAAAGACTACCCAAAATTTTATGAGGTAATATCTAAATACTCTATTCATCATGTCCATGAATATTTATGGAGCATTAGTCAGTCCTAAAGGCATTACTATGAATTCAGAGTGACCATATCTTGTACAAAAATTAGTCTTGGGGATATCCTCCTTCTTCAGCCTTACTTGATAATATCCCAACCATAGAGACAGATTGGAAAAGTATTGTGACCCACATAGAAAATTTAACAATTAATCAATTTGTGGAAGAGGAAACTTTTTTTTATTTTGTTGAGTTCACAATAATCAATTCAAAGGTGCATTGGACCATCCTTCTTCCTGATGAAGATGACTGGTTGAACCCATGGTGAAGCATTTGGGCGTATAAACCCTTTATCCTGAGTGTCCTTTAGTTTTTTCTACATATCCTAAATCTATACAAAATCCAATTTATATGGAGTCCTGGATATTGGAAAAGCCCTAGGTATAAGATAAATTGAGAATTCAATATCTTCTCTAGGATGATGGTCATTCAATTCCTTAGGAAACACATCAGAAAATTCAGTCACAACAAAAATTTCATTAAGGATGGTTGCTTAGTTAGACTCAATCATCTAATCAAGATACATGTTCTCATCTGGAAGTAATATCCACACATGAGAAGTTGGTGATAAAGAAGATTTGTCATCTTCTTTAAATTTGTACAAAATCAGGGGTTAATTCACTATATGAAGGGTGATTTCCCTATCATGGAAATTTATGATGGATCTATATAAAAAAATCCAATACATTCCATGAATTGTATCAAATTTCACCTGAGTTAGTATGAATTGGTTCTCTGGGGAGTTCAATCCACAAATTATGATAGGGATGGGGTTATATTATTGGGATTCAATGATTTTTCAATTTTTTGATTGCATTGACATCTTTACATCCATGATTTGTGGTGGTGTTGGGATTGTTCTAATAAAAATTCGGGATATAAAAGAATTTATAGAACTAGAATCAAAAAGTACATTTTATATTCTTGGATGAATAACTAGCATTCTCTTCATCCCTCAATTTTAAGGGTTCACTTTGGTGGTTGTGAAGGAAAAAAGATCACCCTTTCTACCTTGGAGGTTGTTGGTTGCCTCTTAAAACCCTTGTCTTATGGAACTAGTTTGAAAAGTTCCCAGGTTATTTTCACTTTAAGCAATGAACAATGAGTTGAGGGTCAAACGGATAGTTCCTCTCCTCTGTTGCACCTGTGAGTTTTTATTGCCGACAGTTAATATCCAGGATCCCTTCTCTTCTACACCTAAATCATTTCTTCATCCCCTTTAAGAAATTTCCAGTGTGCTTCTTTCTACACCATTGGAAAGTGGGGTTCTTGATTTTCATGGCACTATTGGATTTATCCATCAAACCTCTAGTATTAAAGTCCTCATTCCTCTTCTTATCCCCATGATACCCCTAAAACTCTCGAATCTACATTTGAACATTGGGGGTACATCCGACAATTTCCCCATAGCTCACAAATTCATTGATCTCTAGGTCTTTCTTTAGGTTATGTTTCAGCCCACCAAAGAAGTGGTCAAACTTACATTCAGGGGTAACGAAAATGATGGAGGTGTATCTTGAATGCCTTGGGATGTTTTCATCAAATTCTCTGATGGATTTTTCATTTTTTATTGAGGTAAATTAAGTCCCTTTCCATCAAAAGTCAGAGGGTTAACGGAAAATATTAATCGAATTTTCTTTTAAAAAAATCCTTCCATTCGATTTCCTTAATATCATCATCAAGCTCTGTATTTTTTATTAATGTCCACCATTGATTAGATTCACCCTGCATACAATAAGCAGCTAGAAGTGCCTTCTATTGTTCATAACATTAATGGATAGATAAGATCTTATCAATGGAGTTGATCCATTGTTTGAATGTTGGGGAATCAAATGATCCATTAAAACTAAGAGGAATTTTTTCTTGTGAACCTCTCAATTGCAGCTTGTTATTTCTAAGGAGAGATTGAATGTTCCTCTTGACCTATGATTCTATTCAAAACATGAGTTAACTATAAGAGTTTCATGAAGTCGTTTTCGATTATTTTTCACATCGTATTGGGCATCTAATTAGAATAGTCGTCACATTAATCTTCACATTGGTTGTTATCCCTAGTCCTCTTATTACTGGTCATTGGCTACAATAAAAGGAATTTTATGGGTAACACATAAATGGTAATCCACATACAATAAGGGATAACTTATAAATTAATTTTATTTCATCAACTTATGAATATATAGGATTCATCTATATTATCTATGATATACTTCCCAACCTATATTCTTAGGGGATTTTTTTTATTTCCCTTAGTAATGGTTCATACTAATATTATGAAATTACCAAATCATATCCCTTGAGAGTGTCCTAAAAAAGAGTGCAGCAAGGACCATTGTTGTGCACCAATTCCAATTCGAGTCTAGCTCAAAGCGGTGTTTTCTAGATTTACCCCTAGATATATTTGTTCAAGAGCTGCCTCTACTTCTTCATATCAAGAAATGGATGTATTTTCCTGATAAAAAACTTACTCAATACTCACCAAAATTTAGTGACATTTTTATTTTATTTCTCTTTATCATTAAGGCTTTCACTAGGTTTTTTATTCATAATCCAAAAATAACAAATCATATCCTCTGATACCAACTATAATACCATTCTATTTATTTCACACATAAACATACATTATTACATAAATTCATCACATGATACAACATAAAAGAAAAATAGGTCTTGTGTAGTTGGTGCATAATAAAATTACATCACATCATAAAACATGAAATACACATCTTTATTGAAAACATTTTTAAATGACCACACTCATTCCTTCGTACATAGAATTTTATGGGATTACCTAATGACATGCCTAAGAATAAGGTGAGCTATAAAGACAAATAAGGTTGTAAACAATGGAATAACATGAAGAATGTGATACATGTAAAGCAATAGACATATCAATGGATCATAAGGGAAAAATGAACATAAAGGCATGATATAACAAGATTATCATAATATGGAAATATGGAAACAAAATTTAACATGATATTAGCATGGGCCAAGGATCATTGCACATGGATTTTGTATAAGCCATCATTGCACTTAAATGATAATGAGTATACCCTCATTGCACTTGACTCTCACGATATTAATCTTTACCCTATGCATTGGAGCGATATCAGGGAACACCCTTCTTAATCATTTCATTTCATCCATAAATGTGGCACATGGATCATATAACATGGATTAATTAAACATGATCATTTATTTCATGTAAAGTAATGTGGAATTAATTCCAGAAACTATATAATAAATAATTAAATGTGTATAAAGGTGAATACCCTTGATTGAAAAATGGGCATGGTATTCACTACAAAATGACTTTGTCTTGAAAAAACGCGGTGCAATTTCGGCAGCATAACAACGTGTCATAAGAATTAATAAAAATGGGTGATGGGAGAGAAAGGGTTGTATCATAATATGTAAATGATATGGAAAGTAAGGGGTTCATATAGATACATGTCCAAACATATGTAATCTAATTTAGATTAATAATATAAAGGATATTCTTGAATTTAAATGAGGAGAGAGAAAACCATTATGAAATTTCAGCATGATAAAGAGTGTATATGCGGGGAATTAATGACAGAGAAAGGGGTATATCATCATTAAAAACATATTAGGGAAGTATGGGGGAGGGTAAAAATCATACACCAAATTTTTTAATTGAAAATAAAAGGCCATAACAACAAAATAAAATTTAGACAAAAATGATAAAAGTTGAAATCCTTTACATTGTAGTGTGATGACAAAGTCTTGGGAGAGGATTTAGAGAGGATTATTGGGAGCATGGGGCACCTTTTTAGGATTTAGGAGAGATTAGGGTAGTGTTTGTTCGAGATCTAAAGGATTTGACTGAAGAGGAAGTGGGATATTGGGTGGGTATATATAGGAAAAGAGAGGGAATTATTTTCTATTTTGGTTTTGGACACTACACATTAAACTAATCAAAAACACAAATCATACCATGGTTTTTGACCATGTTTTTTTTCAAAAGGGTAGGGAAAAATTGTATTATATGGCTAATGTCTTAACATATTAAAATATTAGTCTTGATTATGTGGAGTTGAGTCACACTCTTAGGTAAATCAATTTAAAAAGTTAAAATGTTTGATAAGTATTTGAGTGTCCACTAAGGAACCATAAATTTAATCAAAAAAATATAAAATCACTTTATTTTAAATATAAAAAATATATTTTCCAAAAACCTCATTTATGGTATTTTATTACCTAAATATTGGGTCATTACGATTTCATAAAACCCATTATATATTTATAAAGTATTTAAATTTTACCCTGAAATTTGATTGTCTCGGAAAATTATCAAAAATTCTCCATTGGATAATTTTGACATCATGATTTCCAAAATAATATTCATTTTATATAAATAATTTTATAAATATCTGAATTTTAGTAATTAAAATAACAACCGACATTTAAAAAAATCACAGGTTTTGACAAAAACAACTTTCAAACCAAAACAAAAATTACAATTGTATTCATAAAAATTATATGATCATTTATATTTAACAAAACATAATTTAAAAATATTATTGTATGAAAATATTATTTAATTAAAAAACCATTAATTCATCAAAATATATTTCTTAATTGATTTCTAACTGAAAATACTATTTGTAATTTAAAAACAATTTACAAAGTAATAATAATAAAATAAATGTATATTATTTTTTCGAAAAAAATAATGCAGACAATCTTTGGGATAGGAACTTGTTACATAAACCTTTATTACACATGAATAATACCTAATGGTAAGGTGTAAAATTATGACCAACTCTTCGGGTGGCTCAGATAACATCACTCAGGTGGTAATCTCTCTCAACATTCACATCTCCCGTAGGTGGTTCTGTTTGAGATTAATGTCCTGAAGCTTATCTTGGGATTGGTAATGAGTGAAGCCTAGTGAATCTGACTCCTTTATAAAGTCCAACAAGTGGGGTTCTTATGGATAAATTCTACCATATGAGGTCATCACTTACTTTTTCTGAGTAAATTGGATTTGTTAAAATCCTATATTTATACTAATCCATTGATCACTATTCAACAACAATACTATAACTGGAAAAAATTATTAAAGGTTTTTTAAATTCCAAAAACAAAAAACCATGTAATTTTATATTTTATATAACCATTTTACACAATAATATATTTAATTATATTAGGTAATTTTCATTATGAAATGTTTTGGTCGTTGCAATTTCACTACACCCACCACACCACTACCTCTACAGCACAATCTCATCTCATCACATCACACAACTGCCCACATCACATACATTTTAACTAACCTTTACATCATATACCCATACACCACACAAAATATATTATCACCTCAATCATCGTACAACATATCAATCCATGAAGGGAAAACACACAACAAGCACAAATATGAAACAACAAAATAAACCATCATCCAAAATTATTCAAGGGTTTATCACATATCTTCTTTATTTAGAATGGGTATTATAACAGAAAATATATTTATAAGGGAATCCAATTATTATCCAACTATACATTCATGGACCTTTTATTTAGGTAATTATCCAACAACAAAAAAACAAGGGTCATCACAACATGAAAACTACAATGTATGAGAGGATCCTAACCACTATTATTTTATTAATTGGAAAATGGAATGCATAATAACATAAAAATATATCTAAAATTAGTAAATCATATGATAACTACCCATACCCATAAATTTTAGAAATGTTAATTAATAATATGATAATTCTTACCAATATTATCCACCCAATAGAATGAAAAAACATGAAGTTATTACACATATAACATAAACAATTGATACAAAGAATCCCATACCACATGTTAGATTTGAAATATTGCTGCATACAATAGCGAAAATAATAAACATCCCTAAAATCAATAGAAAATATGATGCGAATAGCTTAACATACATTACACCCCATGGTTTTTCAAAAATGAAACCCACAATCACACTATACAAAAACCAAACAACTAAAATATATCATTGAAGAATAATGTAAGGAATCCCAAGAAAATGATAGGAGAACGCACCAAGGATCTATAATTGGAATCCACATGAACCAATGGATCTATGTTGGAGGAAGAGGGATTGATGATCTCCTCAAGTATACTAGGGTTTCCATGAAACAAGAAAGATAGTAAGATAGTTATGGATGAATGAAAATAAATTATCCAGAGTGGATATAAAATAACCTATAACTCAAGATATTTATATAATATAACCCATTCATGATTTGATTTTCAATATTTCCAACATCTACTAATGTTAATATTATGGAGGCCTTTAATTACTTACACATCATTAATTCACCTTTCATAATGTGAATCCATTTCAATGACTCCACAATTTCCCACATATAAGTTGTGAAACCTGTTGTATATACAAGGCATGAATCAATAATTCACAACACGAATGTTTTTTAGATCATGAACCACCACATATATTGCTCCTGAAACATCAGACCCACTGAGCTCTCTAGACCTCCTATGAAATCCTATAAATGAAAAAATAAAAATGTAATAGGTCAAGATGGAATGAAAATTTTCATTATAAAACTCTCAAATGATTCTGACCATTGAGAATCCAAAACTACGTTTAAATGTAAAGGGGCCCTAGCAACAACCCCACATGATACCTATTAAGGATCTCATTACTCGTCAATTTTTCCACCTGATAAACATGAAAACTAAAACACCCTCGAAACACATTATAGAGATACTACGTATACCCCTCACTAGGAATAAAACTACGTCACATGGTACAAGAAATAACTACCACAATTTCCCATAAGCACACTAGACAAAACACATCCCAACCAACCACTACAATAACCAACACACAACACCATGATATAAAAATAAATTAGAGAATTCAATCATACTTTTCAACATACTCTCTTCCCATGGTGCACTATCTCTCCCACATGGGGTTAATCTCAACACAGTATAATGCACATCGATTAGTATTCAAGTCCTATCCATTTCATATGTGTGGATATTTATTATCCATTCCACATCAATGGGAACAACAGATCTCATAACATATAAATATCTAAAAAATTCAACACAATAAAAAAATAAAAAAAAATTCATAGTTCTGGGAATGAATTTAAGTATCTTATTCCCAACTACTCTCTTCTTGGACACTATGGCTCCAAAACCCATGAATTAAGGTAATGGTCCACCCGGGCTTCACCTTCTCTCAACAATCCTGGAAAAATATTGGCCTATCTATGAACGTTGTGTCTCCATTGATATCTAACTCCCCTATCAATAATGTGGGATTCATCAGGATGATACCAATGAATCCATGAATATATGAATACGTTGGGGATAATTTCCAAACAAGTTTTTATCTCCAACTGATATTCTACATTGAATAAATTCCCCAACACCTCAAATGGACAAAAAATATGGTAGAAATAATACCAATCATTCCAAGCCTCGGCTTCCCACACCAAGGTGAGACTCTCATGAACACATGATATCTAACCTCAAACTCTAACATCCTCATTATATGATCAGCATATACCTTCTGATAGTCTTTTACTGGCTTCATCCTCTCATGAAGTAACTAGATCTTTATTTTCATTATATGCACTACATCAGGACCAAGAAATGAAGATTCCCAAACCTCTATCAATCACATCATAGAATGACATCATCACCCATATAATTCCTCAAATACATCTATACAAATGGATGTGTGATAGAAATTGCTGTATGAAAACTCAACCAAAGGATGTTTCCATACCCATGATCAACCAACGATTAATATAAATGCCCACAATATATCATCCATTTCCTTAATGGTCCCCTCCATCTTCCCATCTATATTAGGGAGGAAATTAGTTCTAAATAACAACTTAGAGCCAACCATATTGTGTAATACCCTCTAGAATCACAAGGTAAAATGAGAATCTTAATAAAATATCATGGTCCTCAGTATCCCATTATGACTAAAAATATAATATGTAGATGGCATCGTGAAAAACCCCATGAAACTCGACTCTTGGATTTCTTGTAAGTGGGGTGATTTCATCAGTTAGTCCACAATCACACAAAATTAACCACATCCTTCCTGACCTTGTTGTATAATTTTGTTTAATTCAATAAACATTTGCACCATTTCTACTTAGTAAAATATATTTATTGCAACAAACCTCCATAAATATGGTTCTTCACTTTAACCTATTGAAAAAATTAGATATTGTTTCACAAACACTCCCATTGACCATTTCGTCATTGGCCACCAAAGTTTTATCCTCAATAAACAATATATACTTGACACAATATTATTTACCCCTATGTTTTATCTATGAATCTCATAGAAAACAAAATGATACTCAAAGATTATTATATGAAACTTTTCTTTTAGGACAAATAGACTCACCTATATCAACACCTGGTCTTATTAGTCCTTGGGAAAACACTTATGAGTGTCAATATGGCCCACACAATCACGTATCAACTATTAATATGTTTCCCTCAACAAAGACTCCACCTCCGTATGCATCATAGATGACTCAACTATCATATTATGAATAAAACCTTGACCTTTCATTCCCCCAATGTAAAGATGAATCACTACAAGATCATTCAATTTTTTCAAAACATAAATAGACTAATGATCTGTATCATCTGGGGACTTCTGACGCAACACATGGGGAACTACATTACCCTTCCTTAGGGTTTAAGAGATCCCAAAAATAATAATCATAGAAAAAAATCCATCAAAATATACTACTGAAAATTATGATCAAGGAGATGAAGGATAATCCTCATGATCTTGTGATCCCAAAGAACCACAAAATGCTCACTGATGAGGTGATTCCTCCTTGACTATTATGAGAACACAATGGATTCAAACTCGAGATCATGGGTCGAACAATTACACTAGTGGGTATATAAAATCTTAGACCCATAATAGATCACCTCCCTCTACCACATCAATAATAATCGAAAGAATATACTGGATGTATCATAAAAATCCTCAAACAACACACTATACTCAGGAAACAAAAGTACAAGAAAAATAAAAAACTTCTAATTATGGTAACGAATGATCACTCGCACGTATCTGCCCACCAAAAATCGTAGTCCATCCTAGTGTATCTTGTATGCAGAGATGAAACTCCTTAGATATTTTTTATGATCTCCGATAATATTCTCAAAGACTAAGAAAATAGTAAAAAACATCCCAATGAATGGATGTTTCCCAAGAAGAATGTACTTTGACCTTTGAGAAGTCCACCTAAACACTCTACAAATACACCACAGGTCCATGGAAACTCACATATAACATGAAAAACTCACACTTTGACAAAAACCCATAAATTCTATAGTGTCGAAGGAACTGTATAAGAACTATAAGATATAAGACATGCTACTCCTCTAACTTGGAGTAGGCCAAGATAAATCGATGAATACAACAATGAAATGGAATATGGAATCATGGAATATGAAGTTCATAAGACCCATGAACACAATAGGTTCATTCATAACACCGAATGACATGACTACACACTATAAGTGTTAATGCCTGCATATAAAGTATGTATAATGAACATCCACATCATTAACCCTCAACTGATGATCTTTATTTTTCAAATTGATTATAGATAAAAGATATCCTCAGTTAACCGGTCGAATAAATCATCAATCCGTAGAAGACATTAAGGATTCATGACTATCACTTAATTCAACATCCATAATTCTATACATAGGATTATACTAGCATTTTAATTCATGTAGAACAATACTGGAGCACCCCACAATGACACATGGGGTTGGATAAAACCCCTCCACCTCAAATAATTGACCTACTGACTCAATTCACATAACTCAATGGGAGCCATCCGATATGAAGGCATCAAAATCAGAGACACACCTTTCTAAAAATTTATCCATAAAATGATATAACATCAATGGGTAGTTCCATATCTTCCTCCAGGAAAATATCCGAAAACTCCTCAACAAATGTGGAAACAACCTCAAACTATGATTATATAGAAATATATTCCAATTTAGAAAAAATGGATCCACTTTAATACCACCCTACTGATAACCTCAATCACCAATGGATTACCCTCTCCATCCATACACATAAAAAAAATCTTCTCTAAAATAATAATATGTGTGAAAACAAAGAATAAAACCAATACATACAATAGATAATACCATATGGTTGTATCTGTGATATGAATAATTCCACCACTAACTGGTACTGCCCTAAAATAAGTTTAATATTCCAGCATGCATCATCTATGAAATCGTGACCTCCAACCAACATAGATATAATCAAGGGTATAAGATTACACTCTTCATCTACTTATAATAAATGTAAAAAATCATGATAAAAAATGGATAGTGGGGATCCTAAATGAAACAGCATACATGAATGTGTAGAAGATAAATTGATTCTACCTCAAAGAACTCTTATATATTTTGACATCACAACATTTAACACATGCATCAAATGCCACCCATCTCTTCTAAAATACTATTTTTATCTTTTAGGGAATTGGTATAGAATGATCCCTATGGATGGGGACCATCATGAGGATATCCTATACCAAGCCATCATTATCTCACCTGCTGACCAATAACATGGAGTCCATACTTTTGGAACTACCTTAGAGAAACTACTACTATTGTAAAGGGGATTGACCGTCCACATGAAAATAACCTCCTGGAGAGGTCAGGGACCAAGTTTGGTGGTTCCCAAAGCTATCATGGTTTTGGAATATAAATGGAATCTCCCAAAAAATAACATAGAAACCATCTTTCCCCAATGGTTGGAAAAGAATCTTTTATGGTCGGTTACCCAAATAATAGAACCCTTACTGCTTGAACACTTATGGTCCACTACCTTAGGCTCTAATCCCTATCAAACCTACTATTCATCTTGTTGATGCTCAAATCCAAATGAGATAATCCGATCGAAAATCACCTCTTTTTTTGGACATCTTGGTAGGTTGGGTGTGTAAATGGAGTGATTGTATGTCAGACTAGTGGATGCAAGGACTCCTCATAATTCTATTATTTGGAATCTTGATCTGGTAAAATATCTATGGAAAATATAGGAGGATCTTAAACCTGGTCACAAGATATATAACACTCAAACTCCCCTATTGAAGGGAGAGTAACTCATTATTCTTGGATTTCCTCATCATTGAATAAATAAATTCTACTTTGAACTCCATTTTAATTTCTATCTACAATGCATATGCCACATTGTGGTTATTAGGAAACAATGTTCACCCCCGAAACATACATCGTTCCATATAAATAACTACCAATGACATTAAAAAACTCATTTCATGCACATATCAGACCAAAAGTGATCTCGAGCTCTTCCATCCAGTTCAACATCTCTAGATATGATACAAACCCCTCATACATACCCAAACTCTTTTTTTGAAAGATTAAAAAAACCTAATACAATGAATCATCCACCTATTTGGATTCAATTCTCCAATGATCATCTAAATCAACTAGTTAAACCATAGCAAGATGAAAAAATTAAAAACAACAAACAAGATCCATTTCTAAAAACAAGGAGGGAATCCCAAGCCTGGTAGCATGAAATATTATCAAATATTAATTATTTAATACTTCTATCTTCCCAAAATGCACATTTTAAATATGAACACAATGAATCATGACATATGTACTTCTCATAGGTATCTAAAATGCAAGGATGTATGACTCACTTTGTCATTAGATTATTATAAAGCCTTTGAAATGCATCATGGGGGCCCTGAAATCCCATGTACTAGCTGATATCCCTAGCCTATGTCACACACAAAGTTCAAGTAATACTATTTTCATACCAACCCATCCAAACTTCAATGCGCCTAACTCAGAACTCTACCCTATCTCTCAACAATCATACTATAATACCACACTTTTATAACCCCCTCATATCAAATATACTAAAATGTGGGTAGACAGATAATGACCCCCATGTCCAAACTCTAGTAGGCCCTGGGGTGGTGATCAGAACCAAGGGTATAAAATTCTCATAATATACGATGTATTACACTCTATAAAATGAAACAGGTTCCAGTGATAGGATAAAAAATCACTAAAAACTATAGCAGGAAAAATAAAAATAAACTAAATCAAACCCAAAATTCATGAATAATAGAAAATTGATATATATATATATATATAAGTCTCCAAGATAAATACCAAAAAGAAATGTGTATGGTAGTGAATCAATATAAACTCCATCCCATCTAGTAATGTCCATTATTTTCACCAAAGTATTCCTAGAAGCTATAAAATCATTTTATATATGTACGGTGAGCATAACTGGTATACATGGTAAGCACATGACCAATGTCTCATGATAACAGTTGAAAATATTTTGAAAATTCATAGTTGAACAAATGAAAAAACCCACAAGAAGCAATATAATTTGTCTAACAAAACCCAAACTCACCATGCCCACTCAAAAATCACATATCCAATATAATTATATTGCATCTAGATTATTATAAAGAAAGTCTCACTACTACTATTTCCCCACTAGTTTTACACTCTCATGCCCCAACATTGAATTTCCAATGATCCCATTAAAACTAGACACATCACATCGCATCATATCACATCACATCCCACCCACACACACTTGGGGAACATATCACATATCATCAGATATCAACCATAGAAACTGGATCCATACCTCACATTAGAACAATAACTAGATAATTAGGGTATCATGAGTGTGATGCATATCAACCTCATCCCCTCCTAATTCCATCCATGAACCCCACCACATATCACCTCACACCACATCAAATACCGCTCGTAAACACGTGGTCCAACACATCACATCCCAACTGAGTACACACGGGATATCACATCACTAATAGATAACATCGAACAACTTGTATCACTATTACTAAAGTAAGAGCAGGGTACAGGGGGTAGAAAACCATATTTATCAATGATATCCTAGATGATAGGGAAAACACCAAGAAATACACACATGTGGGCATTGGTATGGTTATGAAACCTAAGTGGTAGTGTATAAAAAAACATAAACATAAAGGGTATATAGATATCACAAATACAAATTTTTTTGGTTCACATCAATAACACTAATGCACAAAAAATCACTACCATGCACCACACATCAAATATCTCAATATTTTCCACCACTGTATATAACAAACCACACAACCACCACACATTCCACACAACATTACACTTCTCACATTCATGTTTCTCCACATCTATTGATTAGACCTTTAATTTAACACTACACTAATAACCCTCTCATTTATTCCAGTTTAAACAGTTATCACACATCTGTTTCCGATCACCTTTTTAATCTACCATCATATTTTTACATATACAATCACAATAATTCCTATGGCTTACCAAGAAATTTGCATAACCACACCACACAATAACTAGCCCAAACTATCAAACCACCATCACAACACCACACATCCACCAAATTCATCTCGTCACATCACCCAATTAATCTCACAACACAACCACCATATAAATCTATACCCAAATACCACAACATACCACTACGCCACAACCACCCCACTATAACCGTTGTTCCACAACCTTTGCACCATGTCGACAATTCCAAATAATCTATTCCACAATTACTATTCCATTGACCACTAAAAGAATATCATTTCACCAATACCAATACCCACAACCACTTTCCCACTACCACTATTCCAAAACCACTATGACACAACATATGCACACTAACCTCTATGACACAGCCTCATTACACCACATCATACAACTTCCAAAATCATGTTAATGCTAATAAAAATCTTCATCGTAGCCCCACATGCTGAATGGATTCGGTGGTGACCTCTATCATTGTAAACCATTATAAACCATATAAAGAAAACACCCAAAAAGAAAAAAAATAAAAGAAATGTAAAATGGATTCAACAATTATTCAAGGGTATTATTACATATCATCATTATTTAGAATGATAGTTTTCACACAAACTAGATGTCATGGAGAAACCAATTATTATCCCAATATAGGTTCTTCAACCTTTTATGCATGGTGTGATCACATAACAACATAGAATGGTTTATCATAACACAACATATACAATGTTTAAAAGTCTCCCAGTAATCATTATTTTCAGAATTGGTAATATGAATGCATAATAACATTGAAAGCAATTATCAAAGCAGTAAAGCATGAGATAACTCCCCATACCAAAAAATTATATTCCTTACATGTAATTATCTCATTATTACAACCCTTAATATCATTCCAAATGAAACAAAAACCATGTATATTTCATAAAATAACACATATACAGTTGAAAATGATTTTCTCATACTTCTACGAGGATTTATGATCTCATTGTGCACCATTGAGAGAATAAGAATAATCCCAGAAACCACTAACACACAAGGAACTATAGAGTAACCAACACTACAAAAATGGGTTGTAAAATATTCAACCAATGCACACCCCATACCCAAACCTCACCACCATAGTGGATCACTGATGAAGAACAGAATGAAAACCTTGTGAAATAGTGGAGAACACACCATACATCACCAACATATATCCATCGAATACAATATACCTTGGTAGGATGAATAGTGGTATAAGATCTCTTTCTAGCACCTATGGTTCACATGAAATGAGGGAGAGATATGTGTCTCAAAATGAAAAGATATTGTATGTAAGGGTTATAAAATAATATGGAACCATCAACTTTAACATTGTGTAACACAGTCATGATGTGGATAACAATATTTCCAGCTTTTATATAAATTAACATCACCTCATCCTTTAACTAACTACAAATAAGGAATTCAAATTTCAATAATTGAATCTGTTTCACAGACCTCTCCCTCTCCTCTATATGTCATGAAAATGAAAAATAATATAAGTTTTGAATCACCAATTCATGATGAAAATTCAGTTCACGTCATCATCCACCAATGACATTACTCCAACATATCTATCTACACTATGCCCTAAAGACTTCCTATGAATTACTACAACTACCCAAATGGTTATGTAATAGACCAGGAAGTCACTTTCCAAAGAATTCACATATTAAATCTTTCTTGTTCTTCAAAACTAGGGGGAATTTTAACAAAATAAGGGCAAGATCAAGAATTTTGTAATAATAAAAATACACAACTATAAAACTCACCTATGGACATATTTTGATACTATAGATGTAGGAAAAAGAACTGTGGCAGTAGCCTATAACCATGGTTCTCCAAAATTGTGGTCCTTAGCACTGTAGAAATAGGTCTGACCTATTTACATGGTGTTAAATGCGGTGTTAGTCACACGATAGACATAGTGTTAGCCATCATTACGGTAGGTACCCTAGATCCAAAGTTTTAACCATGGAAATAGGTCACCAACTTCTATGTTTTAACCATGTAAATAACATGAGTACCACCACAATTAGAAATATGGTGATATTGTTCCCACTAGAACATTTAAAACTATGAAAATATTTCTCAATATCCATAGTTAAAATAATGGACATATTTTTTATTGGGTATAAAAATATAATTTATTAACCTACAAAGGCCTAAATCCACAGACACAGCAAAAAATGATTTATTTCAGATAAAATATATTAACATTAATCTCCATACACTATTTTTTTAGTTTACATAAGACAAAAATGATGGTGGTAGATCCCATTATCAAGAGAATTACAGACATATGCATACTCATTTACATAATTCCATTAATATACAAATTATAATAAATGAATGTGGAAAAATAATCAATTTTATAGGACCTTTAGAATCATCATGAATTCACTGAAAACCCTTTGGTAGTAGTCATCACATGCAACTAGTGGAACTTGCACACTGATTTGGGTTTGTGGAGTGAAAAATTTCAATAAAAAATGAATTTAATACTTTATACCATAGTTAAATGGATTTCGAAATGTATAATGAAATAAAATAGAAAAATTCTATTTTAGGTCATCCCTAGACACCCCCATCTGCACAAAATCATGAAAATTTACATTGGAGAAGCTATTTTCCAATACATGTCATCTTGGATCATCTCAGATCATTCAATATCAAACCATACATAAAAAATGAGATAACTCAAAAATATAAAAAATCATATCCGATTACATGATGATTATTCCTTGTAGTACCTTGTCAATAATGGGAAACATATCCTTGTATTGTCTGCATGAAAATTACAAAATATGTTCCTTGTTTCCAAGTTGATATGGTCTTAATAAAATGAAAAAGATGCCAAAATTTCCAACCCTGAATAACAACCAAAATAAATTAATTAATGAAAACTGAAAAATATAAATCACCACATTTTTTTATCGACATCAAAAAAAGTTCTGAAAAAAATAAAATCTTGGTCATTGTACTTATCATATAACTTATCTCTCTATAGTTTGAGTTAGTCTATCCATTATAGAGGGAAATGAAATGAACTGTATTATGATAAAATGCCCAAAAAAATTATTGAAATTCAAAGAGAAATTGGGAAATGATAATCATGAATGTTTACAAAACATGTTGGAAATTAACCAAATTTTAATCAAGTATAGAAGAAAATTTCACATGAAGGATAAAACAATGACAAAAAGTTAAATAATATTTAGTATGGACCATTGAACTATCTCAAGAACCTAAAAAAATTATAAAATATTCAAGAAAAAAAAATTTCCATGACTCAAATATATTATTAAAAAAAGATGACATCATATTAATCTTCCATTTAAAAGTAGTTTAAAAAGGATTAATTACACATTTTTTGGCACATTCGGTGGGTTTTTATCAAAATTATCAATATATTAATCAAGAATTTCATATATTAAACCTCTTTGATAAAAGAGATCAAAATAGAAATAACCAACTGTAGGGTTTCTTCAATCAGTGGATCAAAAGATCAAGATCATATCCTCTAGCTACCATAGATTACAGTATCACACCACACCACTCATATAATTAAGATTCCATAAAAATCAATTAGAATTTAAATGATTTTCATAATGATTTGAAGTATATTTAATGAATCATAAAATAATTTCCAACTGTTCTATGATAAATTAAAATGGATGAAAAGAAATGATTCTACATAATATCATGTATTCCAATTCATTCCACAAATAATGATGCCTATGTATCACTAGTCATGTTATAGGCATTACATAATAAACTGTCACACTCATAAATTCCATATAGCCAAACTAAACTCAAATGAAATTCATACATACCAATACATAATAAATTCAACTCAAATAGATAGTGGAAGGAAGTATAGAAAATGTACTCCTTAAAAATCTCTAAGATATGCAAATTAATCTTCACATTGTATCTAGAAATCAACACCCAGCTACAATGGACACATTCAATTAACTAGAACATCATTCATTCAATTTGTAAAAAAATATTATGTATGATGAGTGAGAACACAATCCTTGTAAAAACACACAAAAGCCACATAGAGTAGGTATTTGAGTATATAAATAATAGTGTAATGTCAGAAGGGGGAAATTAACTTTAAGACCAATTATGCCATGACATGGAACATCAGAACTCAACCCATAAGGCACTTGTATTTGACACTTACCATTGCACAAAATATGATAACACAATTAGCGATAAACGTCTCATACATCACTAAAAACACAATATATCACAACATGATTCTTGGTAAACATCTCATACATCACTAAAAAACAATATATCACATCATTTCGTACCCATTACAACTCTTATTTTCAATCCCCCGTAAAGCATGTGAAATCAATATGTAAATACAAATCAATTCATTATATTGAAGATCAAAATTTCTACAAACCAATACACATAAATAACCTATAACATGGTCTCAATATCCCATATTTCATGTCAAGGTTAATTTCCCAACCATTACACTATTATTTTTCCTATGTAACCATTTAAGGATCCATTTCCATTTTAATAACATAGAATTTAATCATGTAACTCACACCTTAACAAACCCTCTTATGGAAAATCATCACACATTCTATTTTAGCATGCATTGGATATTATTTCTCCAATGAAATCAAAACCATATTCTTGCTAACATATATCCTAGAATTTAGAAAAATATTTAAATAATTCCAATATTTCACTTTGGTAATCTCAATCATATCTCCAACACCCCAAATTCATTGTTATTTATATATGTTAATTCACCAATTAAAATACAATTCCATGAATTTTTAATCCTATGAAGATAGCTTAATAATTCGTATAAATCATTATTGATCGAGTTTAATTCCCCAAAATTTTCTTGAAAAGATTATCCCTCTTAAACACTAATTTCAATAGGTTCTGGGGAAAAACATTTAGAATTATCATGATTCGTGGGAAATTTAGTGTTTTTTCACATAGGGAACTTTTCTGATTTTTTTCTCAAATTCAATGTACCCAAATTAGAGGAATAAATTTGACATGCATATAAAGGAGAAAGAGTTATTGATGCATAAAAAAAATTCGTAATTAAATAGGTGCTCTGAAGTCAATGTGAAGGTTATGCTCATGGACCAAAGGCTTCGTGTATCTGAAAAAAATGGTTGTAGTTATTACAGCAGACCGAAAACTTAATGCCATAGGGTTGGCTATCAAAATGAGAAGACATGTGACTGCAAGCACAACTTGGATGAATTATGAATTCAATAATATAAAAAAGCCTGGGTAGGTTGTGGGTTCCAATAGCCAAGAAAAATTCCATCATGGTGTTTCAAACCTGAATTAATAGGACCCCATTTCTTTTTAAGCCTTGAGTATCACATCTTTTGGATATTTGGTAAGAAACCCTTTTTATATAAATGTGTAATTAACAATATCAATTGTGTTTGCAAAGAAAATTTTATTTGAAGGGTCGCCATCAAATATGTTAATCCAATTGAGACTATGAGTTAACTATACTGTTGATGTGGAAAATTTATCATTAATAATGAATGTGCATTCGTTGGACTAGGGAAAAAAATAAATATATATGTAAAATGACCATAAATTTAAGTATATATATGTAACAATGAATAAAAATCAATAAAATAGTCACCAAAACAATCTTTTTACTAAAAACTGTAATATAGTATACCCCACAAAAATATTCTGACTAAATTATTGGAACATCCATTATGAAGTTGGGTATCAAAAATATTTCACTATGTGATTTGTGAGAAGATAAAAAATAAAACATTCGTATCAAAATAATAAACCATACCAGTTTTGTAAATATATAATAATTGGGAGTTTTAAAAAATTTGTAACACTTGCATGAAGAATGTTTGGGATAAAATAGTAATTGAAATTTGAAAATTGGTAATATATATTGCTTTTATTTGTATATAATTAATTTAATGGAAACATACTAGGAAGATGAATATACAGAGGCTGATGAGATAATATAAAAACTAAATAGGCATTTTAATAAAATACAATGTACAAAATGGAGATGATTATAAATACATTACATGGTTGATAAAATCATGAAGGGAGGATTTTACTACACTATTATGATGAACAACTATTGTAAATAGTCATTTTCATGATTACCTATTTCATTATTTTCATTCATTATTGGATTCCTGGTTCAATATAAAACAAAATCATCTACACCCCTTATCTTGAAAGCAATAAAATATGACTAGTTATATTGTACTAAATAATGGAAAATTGTAGATATCAATCTGTTATGAAGCTAATCAAATAGTACATGAAATTAATGTTTGGGTTCGTAATGTAAAATTGTTATCAACATAATCATATATTACCCATGTTACCACATTATATGTGGGGATTCTACTGTCAAAATACACATTATTTGAACCTCAAATATAATACACTCTAATGTCGGAAATATGAATTAAATAAAAAAAATGCTATCACTTTGAAAATTTCGTTGCACAATTATATTTAAACAATTAACGAAATAGAATATATGAAAGATTTATCAAAAAAATAAATCATAAGAATAAATTAAATTATATGTATAGTTATTTAAGGCCTTTCATAGATTTACACGATCCCATTTCATTCATTATGTATATATATATTAGAATATATATTTTATCTATATCATAATTACTTTAATTATACTTATTAAATTTTATTTATTTATAATAATGTACTACAGTGAAGTTAATAAAAATATATAATACATTTTATTTATTTTATTTAACTGAGTCTATTTAAAATAATATATGTAATGAATATGGATAATGATTTAAAACAGATAATTGAATATGAATGATGATTTACAACTGATAATTTATGTGATTCGTAAATAAAGTAGAAATAAATTATTGATGATATTCTAATAATATAAAATAATGTATGTAATGAAGATAATGTGTTCTTGTGTATTCTAATTAATATAATTTAAAAGATAAGAACCTAATACATAGTTGTATCATGGAGAGATAGAATATATTGATTTAAGGAACCATTCAATATGTAGGTGATCTATGTTTCCTAGTACTTGAAAAGATGAGAAGAATTATATTGTTGATACTCTAAGGTGACTATTTGATACTGATAGAACAGACTGTGAAAATTACCTATCAATTTTCATGATGTGGTTAAACATTAGAAGATTATTTGATCTATTTTTTATGTGGAGGGGGATCAAAATCGATTTCTGATAATGGAACGCCAAGTCAAAGGATATCTTTCCAACTATTGAATCATACTTTATAGTGGGAAGTGGAATGATGAATTATATAGAGGGACCCTACATCCGTAATTTTGTGAGGAATTTATATCTATAGTACTTGGATGGTCATTAGTTTATTCATTAGAATTTATAGTTGAGTATATAATTTTTGGGGGACTATCAAATCAGGACATGGAGTTGGATTTTACAACTGAAGCATTTAAATACTAGTGTTTGGTGCCCTGTTTATTTTTTTCATACAAGAAGAGAGTATGAGATAATTAAAGTGGAGAGGAACGAGACACTAGAATTTCACATAGATTAATTATAAATTAAAACAATATAATATTGTACTAATAAATTACCCCAACCCCACTAGAACCCCACTCAGTGGTACCAACCTACATTGTTATGATAACAAGTCCTCATACTATGAGAAATCATTAATTTTGTTTTATAAAATGTCCAATATATTGATCATAAAAAAACTATTAGTTTGTTTTCACCCCACTGTGGTGATATGTGATATAAAAACACTGTGGAGGGATTTCAGGAAAATATATTATATGGTTTGATATATCAATCCCTTGATACCAATGGATTCTTTAACATGGGAAATTTATCCTAAAAACAGAGGTAATAAGGCTATAAGGAATTTGAATTTGGATGGAATTCCACCCATTGTGCATATCCCCTTATGGCCCATAACCGACATCTTGTTTGCGACAACTTTGGATATCCATAGCCTAATATCCTCTTTTCATTTATCCTTACTTAGGAGGAATCCCTATTTGGTTATACATTACTAATCATAACACCTTCTATTACTATACATGTCTTGATTCGTAGATTCATGGAATATAGAGTGACACATATACCTCCTATAATAGGCCCAGGAAAAAATCATCCCATTGATCATGAGTTGTTTCAGCACCCCCATTATACTTTAGACAACAGTTCAACTTTTCCACCATGGATGTTTGACATGTGGTTGAAGAATTGTGACCTCAAACTATATTCACATGTCCAAATGGATGTATCTATGATACTAGGCCAATTACACCTTCAATAAAATTTCTTTTTTATCACCTTTTGTGCCAGAAAAACTTCCCCTGCCAACTGTTGTCAGATATACGTGACCTTAATCATACAAATTCACAATTAAAAAAAATTAACAACAAGTTAAAAAACAATAATTTTCCACCCCGGGAATAAAAATATTTCTCCCACTAATTAACCACCCCTAAAATTGGAAAAAGAAATGATCGGAATAGAAATTGTATAATTTCTGTGAAACATGGAACTATGCCATAATGAAAACATTGATGTAATTGTGAAACACATTTTTTCCCTATCCTTCATGTGATCCTCCATGAGCCAATAAACCATATTTTCACTCTATATGAATCAAATTATATCTACTGGGTGGAAATTATAAATTTCATTCCATGTGTCTTGGGCACACAGTTCTAAATTATTCGAAGCATATCATGGTCACATGAAACTAAAATATAAGGTACAGTTTATTAGGACATGAAAATAAATGGTATGACACAACATTCTCATCATATAAACATTAATTAAACTTTAAATGTCCTCACTGTAAGAATTTAACCCATATTACTTTCATCCTCATCAATGAACATAATACTACATGATTTTTTGACCATCGTTTGGGAGAACCATTCCCCCTCTGGAGTAGGTCATCTACCACACCAATCGTGTCCCTTGAAAATTACATTATAATAAATACAACAATACACCTTATATATAGGTTTGATCCTCAGTCAAGATGAAATACCCATTAAATGTTTTAATATCCATGTTATTGCAATACCTATATTTTTTGACTACAATCAAACACTTACTATGTTAACCGCCTTACCTCATGTCATATTTGATTGGGAACCCACAATCATTTTCTGTATTATTCCAATTTTATCAGATGTGTCCAAAGATGCAATCCCTAAATCCTTCAAATACAAACATGCTTTCAAAATATTGGTGTTTTAATGTAAAAATGGATCACCCATCATCCAAGGTACATGTCTTAGAGGAATTATGAGAAGAATATTATGAGTACAGTGATTTGAACATGATATGAGGCTAACCCTCATTTCTGCATCTCCAATCATGGAAATGTGATAAGAGAACCAATTTATCAAATATAATCAATAGTCTTCATAATTCCAACATTTTGTTCTCTTTATTTTCCATGTTCTATATATCTAAATTCACATCCTTCGTTTTATTCTATATTATTGTAGAATGCATGTCCACCATAATTACACCACTCATTCACTCATGGTCAATGGGAAGGCATGCTACCTAGACATGGTCTATTTTCAACCAAATTTTTTCTTTTAAGCCCACTCCCAATTATTGGTGAATCATTCTAACCCTAACCCTTGACAATTTTCTTGAACACTCATAGGAATCAGTAATATTCTACTATAATATTTCAATTTACACCAAGCATAAATGATGTGGGATTATTGATTTATGGTTGGATGTATTGTTAGTATAATTAAAATCAAACACAACAAAAAATAAAATAATGCAATGAGTCATCAAGTTAAACAACCTTATTGACTTAAAAAAGATAGTGATGAGGTGGGTCATCCAATACTATAGCCTCTCCTTTATTAAAAATTACCCCCTTATGGATAATCCTATACATGAGATTTCTCCAGCCTAACCATCATTTTTTTGGTATTCTTCAAGTGCTTGCTGCTCCCTGACTAGATCCACTACCTCCTCCCTAAATATAGGGTGAGCCTCTTTAACCCAGATTCACACATGAACCTGATCATCCTTACACATCATCGCCAAGTCAACTGATTGCAATTACTCAGCCTCATCCACCACCAACTGTGACCTCAACTACCTCATATAATTATCCACGGAAGTGATGATATCCATATGAAGAAGTCTAAATTCATTAAATATTTAATTATTTTCCTGTTTATGGGGGTTTCATACTTGGAATTCATAATATAATCTTCCCTAAAGTAAACAAATTTCTATATGTGGAGAAAATATCAATTAATTTCATTATTTTTTTTAATTTTGAATTTATGATCTCATTTATATGTGTATTTGAATTCCAAAAATCACAAATATTAAACAATAAAGAAACCATATCAATGAATTTAATCAAGAATAAATAAAAAATAAATTCAATTATAAATACTCAACTAATTACATTTTTCCCGAGCTCTTCAAAACCACAGACCTATGCTAACATCCTCTTTCAAACAATCATTATCTATCTATAAACATCCTAAAAATAAGAAAAATGAAATACATATCAATGAGAAATTCTCCCATGGATTGAATAATTAAGAAGAATACTTCTATTATCAATCCATTTTTTGTTAATAAATTCTTAGAATCATCCTCTGGATTGATACGATGATCCAATTGAAATAATAACCCGCTAAACCTTTTGAGGAACATGATCTATCTACCATCATGTTGTTCAGATTAATTATTAGGGTCATAATAAATATTTAATAATATCTATTTCAATATAATTAAGATAAAATTATATTAATTTATTTAACATTTCATGGTGAATAAATCAATACATTTTCATAGTGATTCACAAATTTGGGATTTATCGTAACACCATTTTCTCTTTCCACTAATATGCAATTTACATTGAAACAAGATCATCTAAATATATTATATGTCACTCTGTACATTTTTATGTATGAAAAAATAAGACTATAAGTATAATGGGAAGAAAATCAATCTTTTTAATTAATAAATTTGAATACATTAACTTTTTAGTTTTGTTACATATTTCTCTATTGAGTGACCTTTTGGGTTATAGAAACAAAGAGTGTGTTGCTGAGAATTCTTATATAAAATATTATTAATATGCATGAAAAGTCCACGTACCAAAATTTATACATTTAAATGGTTATTTATTTTAAAAAATAATGAAACTAAAAATATACCATTAAATTCTACTTCCCATGATATGGCTATAGTTTGCCATAATTTGTTAAAATAACACTGTCTCTGGATGAAACAACAAAATATTAACTTAGTAAACTGGAAGATCATCCATATATTCATGACACTGACCAAAAAATATATATTTTGGATATGTAGTTAGCAATGAAAATGGTTTAATAATGTATAATAGTAATCCATCGATAAAAATATCTATTCATCTAGCTATATTTCAAGCTCTATTTGGAAAATATAGATGAACTAAGAAATGAAAATTAAAATAAAATGAAAGAAATATTGATTTAAAATTACTAAAAAATTTAAAATAACTATTAAAAATGGAAAAAAATAATTTTTAGACCTTATTATTCCCCAAAAAACTTCTATCAAATTAAATCAACAAGTAACTAAGGACAATTGATTTTAGATGGTAGCTAGATGTATTATCCCAGATCACATCTCATGTAGTGAAGGAGGGGGATATTTTAACTATGAAACTAGATAGGGATCATAGTTGTTATCAAATAAAATTTTTGAGGTCTTTGATGGATTCCTTCTAGAATACTAAAATTATATTGAATAGGGTTCCTAGATTGACGAAAACATTCCATAAAAATTATAATAGGAAATTGTGGAATTTTTAACTAACTAAAAATACATTGAACATAAATTTTTTAACTTATTCAATGAATATTGAGAAACCAAAATTTATTAGTTTAAATAAAAATGAACAGTTACTATATTTCTATGTAATTGATAGGAAAAAAATACCACCTAAATACCTTATTCTACAATTATATTGACCTAAAAATGAATATTTTAATAACATCATTATAATATCTATGATCTCAATAAATTATGGATATTATGAAATGAACGTATTATAAGTTTATGGATTATCTTTTATTATATTATTCAATGATTTGTTAACAACATAAATGTTTGGAAATTAGCATGCAAAGTCATGCATGGAATAAAATTATAAATGACCATATCTTTGAAAACTATAAATAACAAAATATAAAATACTCCAGAACAATTTTAATATAAAATATATTAGAATAAAAAATTTACTTATAATTAAATTGAATAAGACATATAACACTACCATAATAACTCTTAAAGTATATTAGTAACATTAAAACATATTGGAAATAATAATATCAAAAACAAAAAGATTCAATCATGTTACACAATCTATCCACTAGACATAATCCACACATTGATAAATAAGATTAATAGTACCATTAAATGAATAAAAAGTATTAGTACTATGTTCATGAACCATCAATCATATTAAATATCAAAATCAATGTGATTTATTATTACTCATGCAATTGATTTTGGTGTTCCAGTGGTGGAATATGTTAGATACTGAGCTGCTACATTCTTATGAAATGGAGATTACATTGCATGAAGAGTGAATTAAAGGGGACATCACTATAGTTTTTTCTAGGTTTCAATTTTGAGATGTTTTAGGTTCGACATTGTCACCCTTAAGCTGTAGGGAAGACCATCAGTCGTTGTGTTGTGTGAACTGATTGTAAAATTACACCTTGAGTGGATTCAGTGAGAAAGAAATATGATTTTTTTTGTTTAAAAAAATATGGTAATGATATAAGGGGTACCATATAATTATATATTAGTCTATAATATCTATTACATATTGTGAGAAATGAGAAATGAGGTGAGGTAGAAGTTAGAGGAAGCAGAACTCTATTTTGATGGCACTCTCCCCCTCCAAAACCTAGTTGAATGGGGATATCTGAATCGTTATTGTAGAGAGATAGATGCTCAGGGAAGGTGGTGTGTCCACATATATGACTCTTCATAACCATGTTAGTGGTGGTGGAGAGGTCTCTCTAGAGCTGAATCAACACAGTGGTTGGAAGGCCATATCAAAGCCATGCTTGTAGGGAGGTGGCTTGCCTCTTTCAGAGGAGGAGGATTGCTGAGTGAACATCCGAGGTTACAAAGCACTAGTAGGGATCATTTGTGGAGGATAATATACTAAGGAGGTGGGTTTGACTACAAAGGGATAGGGTGGGCTCGATCGAGGGATGGATAAGTTAGGGAGGAACTCGATCCGGAGGATATGAGCTTCCATGAGTTTAAAATAAACTATGTCATTAGAGAACTTATTTCTACAGTTTTATTAAACGGTGGCGGTACATGTGTGGGAAAATAGAATTTTCCTAGTAGTGATAATCATTAAAATTTTAATGGAATCAGTAAGAATAATAAGTGAATAGGGGTATGATGTAATAATCAATGTGCATGAGAATAAAATTAGGTAATTCATACACTTTAATACCTAGATCATAAAATATAAATCATAGAATAAAGGTTTATCAAAGGAAATATTCATCTGAATAAACAACCATATTCCATGTTTTTTAAACCATTATAATAGGAATCACTATAAACCCATAAATTTTCACCCATAATAATTATAAAATAAATATATTTAAATACAAACTCGAAATCATTCTTTGATAAATAATGTGATTTCCATACTAAAACCTATAAGAATAATTGATAAAATATATAGATCACCTGGGACAACATTTCTATTTTTCTATTACAATAAAACATACAAATGGAATAAGCATATGGTCAAATTCGATTACCAATTCATTAGATGTATATCATGGCCCACCCATATGTGGTTATAATGTTACCACTCATCATTGCTTTATAATGAAAACATTATTCCTTGGTTTATATAGGAAAATCCTATTATCATAAACAATACCTAGTATTCATAACATAACTAATTTATATAGATATTTAATTTTATCATTACACAAATCTAAACAACCATTATTCATTTTAAAATTGATTATCTAATGAAAAAAAACATGATCTATGAAAATATTTTTTAAACAATAGTAATCCATCATGTGAAAGAATAGGAATGGAATCAATAAAAATTATCATCATGTAGATTAAGTAACATTATATGTTTTTTCTATTGGTGAATGAAAATAACATTAAAATATCATGAGAAAAATTCTTGAAAAAATTACCCGTTTTAATACAAAAATTAATTTTAAAAACATAAAACTTATAAAATATTTTGAAACCCCTTTTCATTTAAAATTACTTAAATAAATTTATAACAGTATAATAAAATCAAATAATGTTCATGATTGAAGAAAAATCCATTCATTTTGTAAACATTATAACTAAATTTTTCTTCAAACATTCTATAAAATAGTGTCTTAACAAGACCATTTGGAAAATGTTAATTAATTTAGATTTTGAAACCATTTAAAAGAAGGTGAAAGACAATATATAATTGGGAAATAATTTATGTTTATAACATAAATTTTTTAAAAATATTTTAGAAAACATGAATATGAAAGTGAAATATTCATCATCTATAACAAGATACAATATTTTTATCACTTAAAAATGATTTTTTATGTTACTTATATAAATAATGGATTAAATGTAAAATAAACATTTTAGCCCCCAAAATATAAGGAAGAGAATAAATTATATGTCGTTCAAGAAAACAATATTATTTTATTTCACAAAAAATATCCATGAACATAAACAATCTCAAAAAGAAAGTATATTTTAAAATAATGACTTTTCTTCATTAGATACACTTAAATCAAAATCCTCATGGAATAATAATAGAAAATTATTTGCTTAATATAATTAAAATAATTATATTAATTATATAACATATTAATATATTAGTATATACTTCTCATATAATAAAATATGTATATATCATTAACATATATCATGAAGAAATAAAATTTTAGATGAATAACCCTTAAAAATATCATATAGTTTACATGAGAATTAATGAATTGAACGATTTTCTGAAAAATGTAAAACCAAAAAATGTGTAAACATAAAAAAAATTAGATACCAATTCTCAAATAATAATGGAATAACAAAGTCAATATAAAAGAGTAATAACTTAATGAAAATAAATTTTTCTAAGAACTCCTTTAGAACTTTGTAACATTCAATTTAAATCTCCATTGATGAAATAATTCATGTTTCATCATAAAATACAATGAAATAATAATTATTCAAGATATAATATGATGTTGTGTAGTATATACAATATATAAAATAAATTATGTGCATAATAATATAATATTCTTTAATGAATATAAATTGAGACAAAATCATTTACCTTGAGTCCATACATTCCATGTATGTACATTATCTTCAATATAATAAAATAATACAAATTCTATTATATCTTAAATATATTTTCCAGGTTTAATACCATATCCTCAAACAATTTACATAATTTATTCTAATGATACAATTAATTACTTAGTTAAATACAGATCGGTTATTTTGAGGATGTTAGGTTTATAATTTTTCAAAAAACATCAGTGTGTTAAACATGGTCAAATAATACATTTTTAAATCATATATAGAATAATTATAATTGAATAAAAATCATTTTTATAATCCAATTTTACTATTAACTCCAACCAAGAAATATTGTTATGAAAAATTAACTATGTTACAATCATGTAGATGTTAGGTCATACGTACACATGATTAAAATTTCTATATTTTGATAAAAAATCGTTGAACGAAGGTAAGGATAGTTATATATTTAATATATTATAATTTTGTCATAATTAAAATTTTATATACATATATAAACTGATATATATCATCTATGTTATTTAGGGTTGAAAAATGACCCACATCGCTTTTTGGAGGTGGTAATCCACACATACATGAACGTCGTTATCATTTTTCTGTGAATCGTAAGGTAATTAGGTAAATTACATATTTTAAATTCATAATGCTAAATATTTAATTAATACCATATATATAAAATAATCCAATCATTATAATATATCCTTGTGGTATGGTTATAGGAAAAAAATTGCAATGGTATGCATGGAGGTATGCCATTATACACATGATTGACATTTTATTTTCCAATTTTATAGAAAAGGAGATGGATATAGGATGTGCTATTAACATAATTAAAAAATTTATTTGGAAAAAATTTATTTTCTTATATTTTCATGGTTTTTGATTATTACTTTTTGGTCGAAGTAGAAATAAAACAATATCATTTGCTTAATGATAGGCCTTTTTTCTCAAAATATCTATTTTTCTTTACACATTAAGACCTCTAGTATTAGAATTATACACAAAATAATTCCTATATAACGTGTTAAGGGATTTTAGGAATATATTTGGGTCTCTCTTGGATGAAACAAATAATTCATTAGGTGTGATGAAAGGAGAATAATATGTACCGTTTATAAGAGAGGGGAGGGGCACTCTTGGAATTTCAAAATATATTTATTTAATATAATTGTTTTTGACATATAAATGGATCCAAATTAATTATATTAGAATATATATTGATTATTATCTAAATTGTATAATCCAATAATTTTTTGACATGTTTAGATCAAATTTTTACCCTTATCATTTGGATTTGACACCAAATCAACCGTTTTGAAAAATACCATTAAAACAAGGTTTTTTAGTTCATAAGGGTGATAAAAATTCATATAAATATAAAATATAAAATAAGTAAAACATGGATTATATTTCATACCATACCATAATCACATGTATTATGATTTTATTTTTAGTAATTTTATATTATTTAATGAAGTATTATTTTCATAAAATATGAATAATGTCAGTTTTAGAAGTATTCATTTAATTTTACTTTTACTACACAATGTCAAAAATGAAATGAATAATAAAATATTATAATACATCCAAATATTTTGTTTGTATATAAATATATTGTTTCACAATAATTATTTCAAAGTATACTACTTTTAATATTTTTAATATCATTAAATTCAATTTTCTTTTAAAAAAAAATTATTTCAAAAACATTGTGTAATAAATTACTGAAATTACATATTCATTAAAAAGTAAAAATAATTTAACATGATCGAGATAAATAACTTATCTTCTAAAACACTATTTTCATCTTATAAAATCCTCAATTTATCCATATATTAAAATATTATAGTTATTAAAAACAAGTTTGTGATATTTTTTACTTTTATTTAAATAACATATCATAATTGTTATAATCACATACTATTTGAAAACGGAACATATGATCGAAAATATTATGAATATGGATGAAATTTTCTAATATAATAAAATTTATCCAAGTGATAGGGTCATTTATGTAGTCTTTTTTATTTTATTTTCAACTTTAATTACTTGAGTTACCCTTCATCGTGGTATCAAAATTAGTAAATATACTATTCAAAATTACCAAAAATAAAAGGGACCTATTTAATGAATTTTTACCCGAGAGTTAAAAATATGGAATTCATTTTTCATGTTTAAATCTCTATAAGTGGTAGAAAGTATAGCTTATAAAAATTCAAAAAACGCAATGAAGCATAATTTTTAGGAAATTTTTTTAAGCCACAAAAATGATCATTTAACAAAATCATGTTTAATTAATCTTCCCATGAGGTTAATTAACTGATATAAATTTATTTAATACATATGTTACATTTTATGTTTCTAGTCAGGATCCAAGTATCATGGGGAGGGGGAGGGGTGAATTAGTGACATATTTTTCTTTTAATGTTTCCTTCATTTTGAAACTACATTTTCCTCCTATTAAGGAGTTACTTCTTTATTGAACACACACAACCATTGAAACACTAGATTTGCAAGGTTTACTACTCTACAAGAGTAGTTACATTCTTGGTATGGTAAAGAAACAATCTAGTACCAAAAAATCCACTAGAAAAAAATCCTTTTATACTGAATACAATGAGTAGGATATGCTCTTACACTCATTTAGAACATTGAAAAAAAATCCAATTGTGTGTTTGAGAGCCTCCCTCCTTGCACCTCACTAACTAGTTGTGTTCCAAAATTTTCACAACTCACAATTTTCGCATCACTTCGTGCTTATACACAACACACTTCTTTCACAAAACTCCTTGCTTTCATGAAGCTTACAACTTGAATACTACTTCTACTTATGTGACACTTTTTTCCATAACATACAACTTGAATGAATATTTATATTGTGCGCCACATTATACTACATGTTCACTCAGAGATCAAAATTTCTCTTATGTTTTGAGCATAGAAAAATAAGGATGGTATCCATATATTTATAGTAATTTGGGGGACCCTACGCGTGGGGCATGAAACTCACCTTGAGTGCCACTTCATGACTTGCTAGCACAAACACTTACCCGCCATTCCTACATGTAAGAAACTTTAACTCAAGCGCCACTTCATAATTTCCTACCAATCTTTAACATGCATGCCACTTTCTTTACATTGTCATATTTTGATGTTATGATCTTGAGATATGACTTGCGTGCAACATACACTTGCGCGCCACTTATACGTGCACTCCACACTTGTGATCCACATATACTTGTGCACCACTATTTATTTTGCATGCCACATTATTTCTTTCGTCATATTTTTATTTGATGATTTTGAAATATTTCTTGCAAAAAAATACACTTGTGTGCCACTTATACTTGTGGGCCACCCACTATCCTTCATAAGGAATGCATCAAAATTTTCCCAAACATATGATATTTGTGAAATAAAAATCAAAAAATCATCACCATAGTTTACCAAGGCGTTTATAATGTGAGATAATATATCCTATTCGACAATAAAATACAACACTCTGCAAAATAAAACTCTTCAAACATCCTTCACCAATCAACTTGGTCCCAATAATCTCCCCCTTTGTATTTTGTTGTTAACAAAGATTCATAAATCACTGAACTTGTTAACCTCAATCTGTGGATTACTTATAAAAAATTATAATCCTATGTGAGGGAAATCATTTTTGGAAAAAAGAATTGATGATAGCCAAAACCATGTTGTCCAAAAGAAGTGACTAGGAAATTTCATTACCATATCTCCTTAGCCTTCTTCACAACATCTTCTAAGCATCTACCTCAGTATTCCTCAATTCATCAAATTTTTTATAATACAAAAAATGATTCATACAAATACTCAATCAAACAATTAGAAGAGTTCACACACATACATGTTGAATTAACAACTTACCCATAACTCCCCCTTTATGCATGATTCCATAAGGATAGTTTTATGAAACAATTTTCACCGTTGAAAACATTATCCAATGGTAATATTAGAGTGGGGATAGACACACGTACCTCAACCTTTTTTATAGTGACGTTGGACACCCATGTTCAACCTCAATTTAGAAAATGGTTCCTTCAGTAAGGGTTTTGTGAATATATCAACAACTTGTTCTAATGTAGGAACATACACCATATTCAACTATTTATTATCCACCTGATAATTGATGATGTGGACCTAAATGTCATTGTGTTTTAAATGATAATGTTTTACCAGGTTTTTTTGTCAGATTGATTGCACTCTAATAATCACATTCCATGAGTAAGGGTAGCTTCACATCAATAAGTAGATCTTAAAAATAATTATTAATCCAAATAAGTTGGGTAGAATCATGAGTGGAAGCAACATACTCACCTTTAGGTGTGCTAATTTTCACTGAATTCTCTTTCTTTTTTTTCCAACTGACACTACATTTTCCCAGAATGAAAAATACACCATATGTAGATCTTCTATCATCAATATTTCCCTCCCAATCAGCATCTGAATGCCCAAAAAATTAATATTTTCCAAGCCGTCATACCTAATTACAAAAATCTTTGTGCCTATAATATATCTAGAAATCCTCCTTCCAACAATTAAATGTTATTCAATAACAGCACTCTGAAACCTTTCACATAAGGTAACAACAGAAACTATGTCAGGCCTTCTTGAAATCATGTATAATAAACATTCAATCATCTTTAGAAACTCTTTCTGATCATCTTTTCGATTACTCCATATCTTGACAACTTGGTTCCTACTAAGATTGATTTGGAAATTGGTTGAAAATTTTCCATGCAAAACATCCTTATATTTTCCTTATCATACTTTTCCGAAGAAAGAAATATGACGTTCCTCATCTATAATATTTTTATCCTAATAATGTATTTCATTTCTCCCAACATAGACGACTAAAATGACTACTTCATATCCTCAAAAAATCATTCACGTGATCATTTATCATTTCTAGAAAAGACAATGTCAAAAACATAAAAACTTTTGATGATATAATACTCCTCACATTCCTTGATGTAAAGGTTATTCTCAACTCTTCCCATCTTGAAATTAATATTCCTCATGAAATTATCCAATTTAGAATACCATTCCCTCATAGCCAATTTTAGACAATACAAATCCTTCTTTAACATGCATAGATAACATTCATCCATACAAATAATAGATCCACAACGTTGAGTAATGTAAACATCCTCATTAAGATCACCATTCAAAAATGTATATTTTTCATCCATTTGAAATGTATTGTAACCTTTTTATTCATCAATATGAAGAAAGATTTTGATTGTTTCTATCCATTCCCCAAGAGAAAATGAATCATCAAAATTAATTCCTTCAATTTGTGTACACTATTGTAGGATATAAATAATATTTTTAGATTCTAAATTACAAGAGGGGGTGAATAGTAACTTTAAAACAATTTGTTTTTATCCTTAAGGAAAAATATGGTTAACAATGTTAAACAATGTAAATTCATAAAGCCTCGTTTAGTTCTTCTAAATAATCTTGCATAGGTTCCGAAAATATGGTTCCTGAAATGAAACTTATGGAATTTTTAAAAGGAAAATATTCTACCATAAAGAATATATAATCTTATAAATAAGAGTACACAAAAGTACAAGAAAGTATAAAAAAGCTATACTTCCATCATTTATTGAAATGCAGTAGAAATCACTCGAAACAAGTGAAGTAAGAAGTATGAAATATTCTAATCCCAAAAGTAGGGTATCGAAAATCCTTAGATAAAGTTCCCTTGATTTATACTTTCAAGATAGTATGTCTTACCCACACCAAGGTAATCTCTTGACAAGAATATCGGAATCTGGCTTGCTATCCCAGCCAAACCTTGTTCTTTAATGTAGTTGATACCTCTGTCTTCCTATACCCATAAGTCCTCTAACTTTTAGGTAGTCTATCCCTCTTCCATCATATCCTTTGAATTCCTATATTCTACACATAAAAAAATGGAGTCACACGAAGAAATCTAGACAAGGTGTTCAATAAGCATAAAGCATGCAAGTCGCTCTCAATATGAATCACTTCAATAGCATGTAATCTCTTGGTCAATCAACAGTTTTGAGATTATTCAAATTGAGCTTCTATTTATAGGCACATCTCCAAATATATTCTTCCTCCTCCAATGATCATGTTTTTCCTTGAATTTCATAGGGACCTGTATTTGTGTCACTAAACAAATGGTTAGTTATAGAAAAATTAAACGACATCATTTCATAACATTAACATGTGTTAGGGAAATGAAGTTTCTTAATCAAAATATTTTTCAGATTCTAAGGAATAATATAATTAAAAGCCTAACCAAATAATTATTCATATTTTATAAGATATGGATATTCAGATTCTATTTTACAAAGACTTTTGAATCTGAATTCTATAGATTTCCGTGTCTGAATTCCAATAAACTCAGAATTTATATTTTGAAGAATTCAGAGTCATAATTTTGATGAATTCAAAGAAATTTGGGTTTCAAATAATGAGGAATTCAGAGTCTGAATTCTGAGGAATTCAGTGTCCGAATTCAGAGGGATTAGGAGTCCAAATTATGGTTAATTATGAGTCCTAATTTTGTGAATTTGGAATAGAATTCTGAGGAATTAAAAGCTTGAATTCTGTGGAATTTGGAGTCTTGATTCTGAGGAATTCAGAATCCAAATTCTAAAAAATTCGGAGTCTGAATTCTAAGGATTTCAGAGTAGTAATTCTGAGAAATTTAGAGTCCTAATTATGAGTAATTTAGGTTTGTAATTCTAAGGAATTCGAAGTCTAAATTTCAGGGAATTCAATATTTGAATTTCATAGAATTCAGAATGTGAATTTCAGAGAATTCAGAATCTATATTTCAGAGAATTCAGTGTCTGAAAACAGAATACATTATATCCAAGGAATTATAAGATTATGAGTTTTTAGATATAAATCTGAATATTTAACTTAGTAATAAAATAAGTTTGATTTCAAGAGATTATAAAACGAGACAAATAAATCTAAGGTGAAGATAAACATTTTCTTATATAAGGGAAAATTTCATAATGAAAATAATCCTTAGGAAAAAATCTATTTCCCTAAGATAATGTGGTTGTTATTTTCAAAACATAGAGGAATAGAAAAGTAATCAAGAATCCATATTGACTCAGCCATCTCACCCTTTTTGGAAAACACAAACATCCTTATGAAAAAGTATATAAGCACTATGAATTTTGCATTCTGAACAAAAATGAAACACTTATCTCCCTTTACTTATGGATCATGTGGAATACGAATAACGCGCCCATAGGTTTTTAAATCCTTAATGATCATATTCTTGACTTCATTAAAGATATTTTTATTTTTCTTGCATAATTAAATCTTCTTTGATAGAACCCCCCCTAGATAGAATCCCCATTACTTAGGGTATTCTATTCTTTAAATTATATTATTTTTTATCATTACTTTCTCCCCCTTTGCTATTTCTAAAAAGAAATAGAGATGATGAAAAAATATGGTACTTGAATGATCATAACAATATACAATAAACAAAATGATGTACAATAAAAATTTTCAGTATGATTTGAAAATGTTTTTTGATGGAAGGTAACACAAAAATAGATCAGAGTTAGGGATAAAATCATCCACTTTTTCCCTTAGTCATAAGCTTCTTGAAAATGGTCTTAAATTTATTATGCTCTCTAAGATCATCTTGAAAACCACTATGCAGTTGGTCCTGATCTTAATTTTTATTCTTCAGAGATTTCATATTTTTTTCCTGAGACATACAAATTTCATCCTGAGTGTTCAAAAGATCTTCTTGCTTAATTAACTTTTCTTTAATTTTCATTCTATGAACTATTTCCCTTTTTAGATTCAATGAAACTGAATAGTGTTTCCCATTCAAATCCTTTTCTTCGAGATTTCGATATTTTTTTTGAATATTGATATTCGCATTAAAACTTGTAGTAAGATTTTTTATCTTGTTTTCTTCAGTATAAAAAAGATAGTTCACATTATCTTGAATGTATTAAAGTATTCTAAGATCTTGAAATTCATTCTTTTCCCACATAGTGATTCTCTTGCATGACCTCTTGTGAGCATCATACCCGATGTAAAAAATATTTAAAAGAAACCTCAAGCCAGAAGAATTTTTCTATAAGCATGGAAGTAGAATCTGATTTCTGATTAAATGAATGCTGAAGCATATAAAATCTCGAGTCAATAAATGGAAATAAAGGAATTATATCAACCTATTTCATCTGGGATTGGGCTGAGAAATCATGAACCATAAGATATGATTTTGAATCACATTCCCTTATTAGTGGGGATTCTTTCTATATATCATCATTATTTCATTTAGAAGATCCACCAACATCTTCCATAGCCACCACGACCTTCTTACATGTATCAACTAACACTTGTATTCCTTTCTCAACTCCCTAAATGATCTCAGCAGACTTTGGTGATTCATGTTAAAAATCAGATATTTGGACTATCTTATCTTCCTAAACCATTTCCTTTTCAACATCTTCCACCAGATCCTCTAGTTGAAACAATTCATGGTTGTTTTTCTTATCTTCTGAAATATTTTTTTCTTCGTCCTGATCATATTCTTCTTTTACTTGGGTAATAAGTTTAGAAGGTTCAACATGGGATTTCAAGATTGACAATTTCTCATAAGTACTGTCCTTCTCATGATATAGCTCAACTTTCCTTATGACATCATCATTATCATCCTCTTATTCCTCTTTTTCTTATTCCACATCCTCTTCATGTGCAATCTCGTCCTCTTCATCAGGTTATGAAATTACCATTTTATTTCCTGGAGTATCTAATAGTTCTGGTTCTTTGAGAAATGATTCTGGAATATGAATTTGATTAAAATATTTCTCAGTATATTTGAGAAGGGATTGAATTATTTCAGCCTTAGTCGTCTTATTCATTCTATTTTTCTCTTTTTCTTATTTTTTATAATCCTTAGAAGGCTTAATCTATAATGAATTTTCCTTAGTAGGATCTAAGACAAATATTTCATCTCCATCCTTATTATTATTTTTATCTTCTCTCCACTTAGCAGCAGCATCATCTAGACGTGTCTTTTTCTTCTTAGATTTTGGAGGGGCTGATTGGGTTTCTTGAACTATTGGAATATTTCATTTTACTCTTGGTTCCTTCAGCTTTCTATTCATTAAATCCTTCTTGGAAGTCTCAGCTAGTTCCAGATTCATGGATAAGGCATCGATCCCTCTTTCAAAAATATTATAAAATTCTCTAGATTTGTTGTTAAAACCAACATTCATCTTTCTCAGCATGTCATCACTGAGCAACAAGAATTTGAATGATCAGGGCTTTGATCTACATGGGATTTAATAAAAATCTAGAGAAAGGATTAGGATCTTCGAAAGAATAGATGTATACATAATAATATGATATTTGAGAGTCCCATTCTTTATATTCTAAATTTTATGAACGATATAATGCACTAGATTAATCTTCCTGAGATTCACCAGAAAATCCAACACATAAATTTAACTCTTGTTCAGTGTATCCTTATCCCCTTTTCTCAAAATGAGAAATCCCTAAAACAATAACTCTAGAATCCAGAAATTTTTAGAGAGATGATTAATATTAGGTGTCTTAACTATTGATAAACAAAGGCACTCTATGGCGTTCTTGTTATCAAAATTTCAGGATATATCTGGTAGCTTGTGTGTGTAGAAATCGGATTCCCCCTCATATTGAATTCATATAATTCTTATAGCCATGATAATGGAAATTTAATAATTTTTATCATAACAATTAAAAGAAAATATATATTTCCCATAATGAACAAAAAAAAATATGGCCTCATAAAATTCTAACAGAAACTCTGGATACACTGGATCTTATCTATTTGGTTTGGATACACACATACTCTCCCATCCATTAAACTTGATATTCATTGAAATAATATAATCATACAATGAAAAGAACTTCAGATCTACTAACCTATCTCTATAGATCATCCATTCAGAAATTTCCTTAGCTTACAAAATTTTCTCTTGTGAGGATGCTTATAAAGACATTCGAATTTGACCAAACTAGAAAATTCAGAACGACCCTTATGTTGAGTGGTAGAGATTTGGCATGAAAGATCATAAAAACTATAGTGGGAAAACCATTAGGGGCATTTATATAGGCATTGAGGTGACAGTTCATATTCCAAGATTGATATGATGACTGAAACAAAAGTAACTTGATCTAATGACTCAGATGAAAGCCAAATAATTATTATTGATAGGTTCTGATCATTTTAGGTTTTGAGGTAAAAATTCATATTTATGAAAATTGAATCTGAAAAATTTTCCTAAAAAAATATGATAATACCAACAAGTAAAAAATTTGATTATTTAAATTTAAATATAGAAACATACCTTCCAGATTTCTAGAAACACTATTATTGATAAGGAAAATTCTTCTTGAAAGAGATTAGGTTTCAAAATATTTTCTTATGAAGGAAAAATTTAGATACTGGAAAATTTTAATACTAGAAAATTTTAGTTAAAAAAATAGTTAGGAAAATTTTTGATTACGAATAATTTTTTTTACAAAAAAATTTGATTACGAAATGTTTTTCTTACGAAAATAAATTTATAAAAAAAATTATGAAAATTTTTATTACAAAAAAAAATTATTACAAAAATATGATTAGGAAAATAAATATTAAGAAAAATTTTAGATAGAAATAAAATTTATTACAGAAAAAAATAGATTAACAAGAAAATTTACTCCCCTATGAAAAGATGATTCTTAATTTAAGGAGACACATTTCAACAAAAAGTTAATATGGATTATTAACTTATGGTTATCATTCATAAATTTTTTTAATGTATTCAAGTCTATTAGAGTGTAAATATTTTGTATAAATATCAGCATGCCAATCTTGTGTTCAAATAAATTACATAATGATATTTCCTTTTTGTGTGTGACCGCTAAGAAAGTGATTCCTAATACTTATGTGTTTTTCATGTAAGTGATGGGCATGGTATCTTCTTAGGGAAATGACACTAGTATTATCACACAATATATGTGTTTTTTTTAAAACTCATACCAATGTTTGTGAGTGTGTATTGAATCCACAACACTTGGGCAAAACAACTTCCAGCTGCTAAATATTCATCCTCAGTAGTGGAAAGAGATACTGAGTGTTGATTTTTTCATGAACAAGAAACTCATGAATCTCTTAATAAATGGAAAGTTCCAGATGTACTTTTCTTATCCTATTTACATCAACCAAAATGAAAATCTGAAATTATTTTTAAAACAAAATAATTTCTAAAAGTATCAAAATTTACTAAATCAATGGTTCCCTTTAAATAGATAAAAATTATTTGCAATACTTTTAAATGATATTCCTTAGGAGTAGATTGATATCTATCACATAATGATAATGAAAAAAATAAAATCCAAATGACTAGATGTCAAGTACTATAGACTTCCTATTAGACATCTAAATGATGTTTGATCTATCAGTTTCCTAGATTCATATAAATAAAGGGAAATTGAGGCGTTGATTAGACTACTTATACTTTTATAGTTGTCATATTCATACTTTTTGATAACATCGTTAATATAATTATGTTGAGATATGTATGTTCCTTTTCATTTTTGGGAAATTTTAATGCCTGGGAAAAATGACAACTCACCCATCACACTTATTTAAAACTCATATTTTATTATGTTCCTAAAGAAATTATTTAAGGATTGCTGAGATGAACCAAATATATTGTCATCAACATAAATTTTACCAATGAAAATATTTTTCTTATTTTTTTTATAAAAAGGGTTGAATCAGTAGTTCCATTAACATAATTATTTTGTAAAAAAATCCTGTATGTTTATCATACCAGGATCTAGGTGCCTAATATAGTACAAATAATGATTGTTATGTTTGAAAACATGTTCAGTATGTTTTGTGTCTTCAAAACCAAGAGTTGTTTCAACATAAACTTCCTCTTGAACATATCTGTTAATGAAATAAAATTTTACATCCTTTGGAAAAAATTTTATAATTATATAATTCTACAAAGGAAATTAAAATGCAAATAGATTCATGTCTATATATTGGAACATAGGTCTCTTTATAGTCTATTACTTCTTGTTGATTATAGACTTTAGCAACTTTTCTTTCTTTATTCCTTAATATTATTTCATTTTCATCACACTTATTTATGAAGACCCATTTTATGCCAATTACATATTTTTACTTAGGTATTTCAACCAAGGTCCAGACTTTATTACATTCAAATTCATTTATCCTATCTTGATTGGATTTATCCAAATCATCACCACCAAAAGCATCATCAATTTTATTGTTCTAATTGGGAATGAAATGCTAGATGTTCGACATCATTTCTTAAAGAACTTATATTCACTACAGGTTGATTTACATCACCAATGATACTATCACTAAGATGATTATTAAGAAACAATTGATTTGAGTTTTGAAAAACATGTTCATCAACATATGTTAGGAAATCATCAATGTTAAGTACATCAGAAAAATTTTCTTTAGCATTATCCTTATCATAAGGCTCTTCTTTAATGGTTAATAATCAATTTTTGAAAACACATCTGACGATTTCAGTTGGGGTTATTTAAAAACAAAAGGATCAGTTTTATCAAATTTAACATGCACTTATTTTTCAATAATACATGTATTTTTATTAAAAACACTATAAGAATTAGAATTTGTGGAGTAGCCTAGGAAAATTCCTTCATTTGATTTGGGTGTGAATTTACGTAAATTATATTTTGTATTTAGAATGAATAATTTGCACCAAATACATTGAAGTCAAAAAGTCAAGGGTTTCAACCATTCCACAATTCGTATCGGGTATTGTTAAGAAAAGGTCTAATCAAAACTCGATTTATAGAATATAAAGAAGTACTTATAGCTTCAGCCCTAAATTGTTTAGAAATAGAATATTCACTCAAAAAGGATCTCTTTTTCTCTCTAAGGATTAAATTTCATCTTTCAACAACAAAATTATGTTGAGGAGTTCTTAGAGAAGAGAAGTTAAGAGTAATGGCTTTTCTATTACAAAAAGTTTCCAAATCAGATTTATGCAATTATCCTCCATGATCACTATGAATATTTATCAAAAGAAGGTTATTCTCATTTTTAAATTGGGCTCTAAAAATTTTTAAATAAGAAAATGCTTCAGACTTCTTTACTATGAAATAGACCCATGTAAATATTTTGCACAAATCAGCTAAGACAAATACATAATACATTCCTCTAATATTTCTAGTATATATTGGACCAAAAATTTCCATATTTACTAACTATAATCCATCATGTGTTGATACTTCACTGATTGATGTAAAACTTGATTTATGTGGTTTGAAAATTTTCAAAGATCACAAACTTTTGAAAAATGAAATCTAAGATTTGGTAGATCTTTAACAAGTATTTTGTTTGAGATTTTTCATAAGTTTATAATGTTAAAGTGTCTTGACTATATATTCTATAAATGAGATTGGTTATCTATTGCACTACGGCAAGGTAAATCATGGATCCTAAGGACTTATATGTTTAGTGTGTATATATTCTCTTGCTTGTGGGTAGAAGAAAAAAACTCTTCCTTGAAATTGTGTACTAAGCACTTATCATTCCATAAATTCACAAGGTAACATTAATCAAATACCTGACTTATAATAATGAGGCTGTGATTAATAACTATAAAAAATAAAACATTTTAGTTTAATGTTTTTCAAAAAATAACAATGTTACCTATAACAAAAAAATTTCCCTGATCATTATCTCTGAAAGTTACATTTCCTCCTTTAATCTTGTTAATATTTTGAAAGACGTTTTATTTACCAGTCATATGCCTGGTACATCCACTATCCATATACCAGGTATTTTTGATTCTTTTTTATGTTTTGGAATATAAAATAGTTAGACTTTCAGAATCTAAAATTTCTTTGATCCGGAAATTTCAGAATAAAAAATTTTAGTAATCCAAGTTTTTTTAGAAAAATAATATTTATTAAAACCTAAATACTGGGTTTTATATAATGAACTATTTTTTCCAAATGTCTAGCACACTGACATTTAGTGAATACTTTTGAAATTGGGGAACAAAATAGTTATTACAAAAAACTGGTTTAGAATAGGTATAACCAAAGCAAGAATGATTTCTCAAGGGATGAATTTGGGAGTACATCTTGTCAAAATTTTCCTTATAATTAGTAATGCTTGATAGGAATTACCTTGGGGAATATATTTCGGAAGTTAGTTTAATAACAACATTTTATCATTAAAATATCAGTTTTAAAAGTAGAGTCAGACTCAAAAATATTTTTCTTTGAAATTAATTTATCTTTATTCTTATAATGTTTATCCTCCTAAAAATTAACATCCTCAATTTTTTTGAAACTATTTTGTTATTAAAAATTTTCTGATCAATATCTTTAGAAAGATCAGATACTTATATATTTAAAATTGAATTTCAAGAATTTTCCTTATCAATATTTTTCATGAGTTTATAATTTTCACTCTCATGATGTTTAGAAACCCTTGAAACTTATTCATAAGAAGGTAAAGTATTATATTCTTTAGAATAAGATTATTCATCTAATGAATCATAATATTTATCATAAGAATAATTTTCATTGAAAGATAAATTAGTGATACATTCAATATTTTGTACCTTGGCCATTAGACAATGATTTCCAATGGGTATTCTAGCTAGTAGACCAAGATTCTTCTGATCATAATATTCATTCTCTGAGGATTCATGGATGAGTGACCACCACATAACTTGTCATTGGCCTTCATGACATTCTTATATTTATCCTTGTAGTACTTCTTTCTATTACTTTGAGAATTATTTTCTTTCCTATCATTTTTCAAGCATTGAAAAATCCATCCTTATATGCCTTGCTCTTTTCCATTCATAGTAAGTGACTTCCAAGCCATTATGGTCTATTCTTTCTTTCTTCTTATATCTATACTAAAAGTCTTTCATATAAACTATGTTGTTCATCCTTCAAGTAAGATTAGATATCTCATTCTCATAATGTTCACTTTCACTAGATTCAGATAGAACAATTACTTTATTAGACTTGGATCTTGTAACCCTTCCAAGAGTCTTTACATTAGTAATAGTAAAGCCTACAGTTCCATTTCCATTATTATTTTTATTCATATGAACATCTCTTTTCATTACAATATCATGTTGATGAAGAGTTATAAAAATATCATCATGATTATTTTAAGATACATTCCTATTCTAATCAATAACTTTTCTCTTATATTCAAACTTATTAGGAATAATATCAATAATCATTTCTACAAGAGCTTCATCATCAAGACATTTTTCATCCATTGATTGTACACTATTGAAAATTGTCATAAAACCATTATTTCACCTTACATATTGGTTCTCCATAAGAAAATATTGATCCATGATATTATTCTCATAGAATAGCTCTTATGGTTTCTAATACATTGGATGTATCAAAATGAGTATCTTCATGTTTCTTCTAGATACAATTTCCAGCTTCACAAGAAGAAATTCAGCCATATATGTTACTAATTATGGAATAAAATAAAGTATTACATACGTTGTAGTTTTATTGATATTTTTATTTCTCATGATTAGTAAAGGATTTAAAATCCTTGTCTAGAATTTTGTAATCTCAAGTAAGCATAATAAAGTTCTCCACTCTAGTATAAATTTAAAAATTCTTCATACGATCTCTCATGTATTCATAAACATTACCATCAAATATAGGTGGTCTAGTAGGATTTATATTGTTAATCAATAAAAAATTAATTCCTTCCATTCTATAATAAAAAACCATTCCACAAAAAAGTTTAATCGCAAAATATTAATAAAAATGATAAAAATATCAAACAAAAATTAAGTTTGAAACTTTATTGAAGAAAAATTTAGAATAATAAAAAACTGAGCAAGATAACTTATATGTAAGTATAAGTATTTTAGTGACCTCCTTTGATACCAAGGTTTATATCGAAATAGTATATTTAGATTCTCAATTACAAGAGAGGGGGTGTGAATTTTATTTTTAAAAACATTAATTTTTAATAATATTGGAAACTATTTTTACTATGTTAAAAAAGGTAAATTCACAAAGCCTCTTTTAGTAATACAAAACAAACTTTCTTAGGTCCCAGAAATATGGTTCCTAAAATGAAACTTAAGGATTGTTTACAAGGAAATGATTCAACCTTAATGCGTATATAATCGTATTAATAAGTGTAACCAAAAATAAAAGAATGTATAAGAAATTTATACTTCCTTTATCAAAATGAAAAAAAAAATAACTTGAATCAAAACAAGTAACATGTATGAAATCTTTCAACACAACGAGTATGGTATCCAACAACCATGGAAAAATTTACCTTGATTTATACATTCAAGAAATTTTTTCTTACCCACACCATTGTAATACCTCGATAGGAATATTGGAATATGTCTATCTATAATTTAATCACCTAATCATTAAAGTAGTCAACACCACTTTTTTCTATCCATGGAAGTACTGAAACAATAAGGTAGTTGATGTCTCGGTCTTCCTATCCCTGAAAGACCTCGATTGTAGTCAACAATAATCGAAGTTTCACGATGCAAACTGAACAAGATGTTCTGTACTCCAAAATCATGAGAGTCTCTCCCTATTGAAATCACATTAATATCATGTAATTTATAGCTCAATCAATAGTTATGATCTCTTTCAAACGATATCCTATTTATAGGAACATCTCCAACGGTCTGCTTCCCACTCCAAAGGTCATATTTTTCCTTGAATTTGGGAGGGACCTATGCACATTTCACTCAACCGATGGTTAGTAAAAAATAGATTACATGACGTGGTTTTATAATAATAACATATGTCAGGAAAATTATATTTCTGAATAAAAACTATTTTTCAAAGTCTAAGGAAAAAAATAATTCACACTCTAACAAAATAAACATTCAGAAAATATAAGATATGGATATTCATATTTTTTTACGATGAATCCAAAATCTGAATTCTATAGATTATTTAGTATGATTTATAATGAATTTGGAATATGAATTATGAGGAATTCGTAGTCTAAATTATGAGAAATTTAGTGTCTGAATTTAGAGGAATTTTGATTCTAAATTTTTAGGAATCTAGAATCATAATTTTTAGGAATTCAGTGTCTGAATTCTGAGGAATTCGGAGTGTGAATTCCATGGAATTCAAAGTCCATATTTTGAGGAATTCGGAGTCCCAATTATGGGGAATTTTGATTCTAAGTTATGAGGAATTCTGATTTGGAATTCATAAGAATTAAGAGTCTAAATTCTAAGGAATTTGGAGTCTGAATTTTAGAGAATTTGGAGTTCAAATTTCATAGAATTAAGAGTCTGAATTTCAAAATATCCGGAATCTGAACTTCGGAGAATTCAAATTCTGAATTTTAGAGAATTTAGTATCTGTATTTCAGATAATTCAAAGTCCAAAAACAGAATACTCTATATCCAATGAATTATAAGATTCATATGATTTAGATATAAATCTGATTTTTTGACTTAGTAATAACATGTTTTTCATTTCATGAGATTATAAAATGAGACAATGAAAACAAAGGTATGGATAATCATTTTCTTTGAGAAGGGAAATTTTCGTTATGAAAATAATCCTTAAAAAAATTATTTTTCCTTAAGATAAAGTGATTGTGATTTTCAAAAAATAGAGGAATGAAAAATTCATAAGGAAACATTATTGACTCAACAACCATTTGAAAACCATCTTTATTTTTTTTCTTATCAATTAACCTTCATCATTAATCTTATAACAAAAACCCATTTTACCAATTATTTTCTTGTTGTCTGGCATGGGTAATATTTCCCATGTATCATTATTTTCTGTCTAATCAATCTCTTCATTCACTGCCTGAACCCATTCTGGATGCTCAAAAGCTTCATTCACATAATTCTAGTCGACTTTTGAATAAAATAAAGGGCGTGTCACAAATTTTGATGTTATTATAGTTTGAAATTTTTTATTTCGATTAATAATAGTATCCTAATATTACACTTTCTTCTTCATCCTAGGATGAGCTGTTGGATTTTATTCCTCATCACTTGAAATTTCTGAGTCTATTTCTTCTTCTTGAGTAGGATTACAACTATCTTTAGCATTGTGAGAATTGTTAAAAAACATTCTTTATCCTTCTCATCATCCATATCATTATAATTCTTCATTTCCTTCTAAATATTTTCAATAACATTCACATTAGTAGAATCAATAATTCTCCTTGTTTCTTTGTTGAAGAATCTATATCCTATTCCTTCTAGAGCATAAAAAATAAAAATTTCCTTATCTTCCCTCAACTCTAACTTACATAGGATTCCCCCATTCCTTTTAATAATACCAATACTCCCAAAAACTCTTAAGTGTTTCAGACATGGATACTTTACATAGACCATTTCATGTGGAGTCATATTTGAAATTTTTCTATAGAAATACCTGTTCTGAATATATATTGTAGTTCTTGTGGATTGCCTCAAATAATAAAATGAAATAATATGTTCAAGTAACAATGTTCTTCCCATTCCCAAAAAAAATATTCCTTTTTTTCAAAAACCCCATTCTGTTGAGGTGTGTATAGTGAACTATACTCCTGATGAATTCCATGATTCTAAAGATAAATGTCAAAATCATCATTCTCACACTTTACACAATTATATGTTCTTAACTTCTTCACATAATACTCACATTCCTGGTTTTCATTCCTCTTGAATGTCTTATACATTTTCATAGATTGTGATGTTTGTCTCATTTACATAACACAAGTAATGTGAGTAAAGTCATTAATTAAAGTAATGAAGTACTAATCTCTATTTTTTTATTGCATTCTCATTCATCCACAAATATCATAATGTATAATTTCTAAGGGTATTTTGAATGAATTTTAACTCTCTTATGCATAGATTTTATAATATTTCTTTTTTCAAGTCTACTGCATCACCAAACTATTCTTCTTGATAAATCCATCATATCTCAGACACTGTATCACATTGATAACTTGCACATGTTTTGATGTGACATATGTCCCAGCCTTTTATTCCATAACTGATTTTCATCCTCCATGAATATGTAACAAGAGTTATTTACTTCACAAACATGGAATATGTTCCAATTTGTATGTTGGCCTCTTGTAACTTCCTTTCCATCATTTTCAATATTCACAAAAACCCATATTTTATGTAGATAACTTTGTTTACCTCATCACAGAGTTGTGAAACACTCATCATATTGTGTTTCATCCAATAAAAAATAATGTTTTTCATTATTTCATTTTTTCATTATAGATGATGGAAGATCCAACACCTTTGATCATTAGTGATTCATCATTACACAATGTCACTATTACTTCATTGAGTAAATTCACATTTTTCATCAACCTTGTGTATCTTTTCATATGATAATAACACCTGCTAACAAGAATCCATGTACAATATTTTTTTACTGGTTTAAAATAAGTTTCTCCAACAAGATATTTTTGTTCTTCCATTTCATTATTCACCTCTAGATTCTGATATTTGTTAAGAATCTTATGTTGATCTCAAAATAAAATGATACAAACCTTATAAAAATGTCCAGACTCTTCAAATCATTCAGAAATAGTTTCCAATGGTTGACAAATATTTTCAACTTCCACACCATCCTTCTTATATTTCTTCATTACATCCTTCTCGTACTTCTTCTTTTGAGAGGATTCATCCCCCCTCAAACCTGGTCTTACATAAGTTATGGAATATTAGTAATGTTTCTGGTTGAACAAACACATATTTAACATGTTCCTAAATCCACGACAATAATACAGGTATCTATATAATGAATATTTCCCTCTAAAAATTCCATACTGACCGAAGTTGTGAACATGCTTCTCAACACTCTTCTTAAAAAAAACTACTGACCATCATCCTTCCTATTTTCAAACGTAACATTCTTATTTACACATACTTATATTAATATGTACCAGAACCAGAATCAGTAGAAATATATCTAGGCAGATGATTATTATATACTTCTGTTTTTTATCATTGCTATCATTGGCCACAGTCATAGTCTTTCTAGATTTGTTCTTATTAGAACCAATTCCATCTTTATTCTCAACCTTTGGAGGCAACTTTTGTTGATCCTTCATTCATTCATTCTTACTAGAACTTTCACCTAATTCTAAGATAGATTGTTTGAAACTGATATTCCATTATTCAACTTTAGAATGTTTCTATTGGACAATTTCTAAATCTTATTCTTTTTCCTTGAGATTTACTTTAAGATGAATGGTATGATTCATTTCATTATGAAGAGAATAATTCAGACCATCAATCTCCTTTTTCATATTGACATTCTCATCCTGAAAACCTTCTTGATTTGTTAAGGTGGAATATTAATTTATCATCTTCTTGTTTTCATTCTCATGCCTTCTAATCATCCACAAACATTCATTCAACTTGTTTTCAATGATTTTCAAATTGAGTTTCTTATTCTTCAAAACTAATTATCCCATAATCTTCACTATAAACTATTATAATAAATGTATTCTCTCTTGATTTTATAGAAAACGATTTCTCAGATTCAGTTTCTCTATCTTATTATTATTTTTTTATTGATATAAAGTTTTATCCATTTGATTTGAAGAACGTTTTATCCTTCCACAGTGAAAGATACTTATCCTTTTCAGCATGTTTCTTCCACGACCTTCATGGCCTTCATTCATCATTATTAATGTCTTTTTTCATTATTCTTTTGAGTACATTTATCCACAATGTGACCAACAGATCCACATTCAAAACAATACAATGGATGTTTCCCCTTTTATTTACATATACATACTTTTAGAGTCATAGAAATCAAGGATAAAATGTAATAAAAGTTTTTACATACCTCATATTTAAAATGAGATTTCCCAGATTCATCTTCAATAAAACAATTTCTTTGAATTCTCTCTCTTTGTATCCTTGAACTAAATTTCTCTATCATCATTTGTTTTTTCTTCATAGTCTTCTCCCTTCACATTTCATAAGTAATGATAGTGTTATTAAAATCATATAGAGATAATGTTTCATGGTCCTTTTCTTCTAATGAATAAACATTAGAAACAAACTTTTCGGGAAGAATTATCATGATCATTTCAATAACTATTGGTTCCTCCAACTTTTCACCAAGACATTTTATTTTATTGAAAATTTCATTTAACCTAGTAAATGAGACCCCAAAAGATTCATATTCTCCCATATTTGATTTTTTATTCATTAACCTCCAGATTTGAGGAATTTTATTCTTCACTTTTTTATTTCCTTCATAGACTTTCTTTAGCTTACCACAGATGCCTTTAGCTATAATGATACATTTCAGTCTTAAAAATTCACACTCAGAATGAGATGAGAGTAATTCAGTTTTATCACTTCTACCATTCTCATGAATATTCATATCAGAAGGAGTAAGAGGAATCTTGCTATCAATATATAAAAATTCATCAGTTTTAATTTCATGAACATCATACCCCATAGTCATAAAATAATTCATCATTATATATTTCCAGATATGATAGTATGTTCCATAAAATATTTTAATCCCCTCACTATTCACACAATTCAGATTGTCCACCCCAACTTCAATGAATAACAAATGAAGGGAACATGTTGTTCTGATACCAATTGAAGTTCACAGTCAGAATCCAAGTATCATTAAGAGGGGGAGGTGTTGAATCAGTGATTTAATTTTCTTTTAATGTTTCTTTTTTTTGAAATAACCTTCACCTCCGGTTAATGAGTTCATTCCCAAATGAATATACACAACTAGAGGAATATAATATTTATAAGGTTCAGTAATCAACAAGAATAGTTACTTCCTTAGTATGGTATGAAAACAATCCATTACCACAAAATCCACTAGAAAACAATCATTTTATGTGGTATAAAACTGGTAGGATGTTCCCTTAAACTCGTGTAGAACTTTGAAAGAAATCCAGTAGTGTGTGTGCTCCCTATTAGTAGAAATAGGGAAATGTAATTTTTTTTGGGCATCTTGATGAGATTTCACAAATCAAATCTCTCAAAATAATTATTCACTTTCCTACCCAAAAGGTGGTAAGATCATCTGGGTGCAAACATCCTTCATTCCTCCCTACTTGCGCACCTACCTACTTGCATGCCACTATACCTGGAAACCTCACTGCTTGCACGGCACTCTGCCTTCACACCTCCCTAGTTTCACACCACAAACTACTTGTGAACCACAATTTTTTTCAACTCACAATTTATTCCCCCCTTTGACCTTATACACACCACACATCTTGCACACAACTCACTGCTTGCATGCAACATGAATCTTTAATGATACTTCTAATTGTGTTCCACTTTTGGGGATAACAAAAACCAATGTGACACTTCATCTTGCATGAAACTATCTACGACTTGTGAACTCAGAGATCCAATTTTTTCTTAAGGGTTTATAATAGAAAAATGAGGAGGGTCTCTATCAATTTATACGCATTTTAGTGACCTTTCACACTAGGCATTCATCTCACCATGAGCACCAATTCGTGACTTACAATCCACATACACTTGTCCACCATTCTTTATTGTGTCCCACTTATAATTTCCCTGCCACTTAATACTTGTGAGACAATAGTTATCTTGTAGTCCACATTCTTTTCATTTTCATATTTTGATGTGATGATCTTGAAATACGACTTGCGCACAACATACACTTGCACACCCCTTATACTCACGCACCATACTTTTGCACCACTTATACTTGAATGACACTCTTTAACTTGCAGGCCACTTTATTTCCTTTTTCAAATTTTGATGTGATGATTTTAACATATGACTTGAATGCAACATACTCTTTCCCACTACTTATACTTGTGTTCCACCCACTATATTTTATCAGGATTACATCACATGTTATCAAAACTTATGATATTTATGAAATAAAAATCATCAATTCACCATCATAGTTTACAAAGGATTCTAAAAAGTGAATTGATTTATTATATTTTTTTAAAAAAGACAACAGTATGCAAAAGAAAACTCCTCAAACATCCTTCTACATCCAATGTGGTCCCAATAATATCCCTCTTTGGATTTTGTTGTTATCTAGGATTTATAAATCCCTGAACTTTGTAACCTCTTAGAATAGTTCACACACATACATGTGGGATTCACAACTTACCCACAAATACCCCTTTATGCATGATTCAATAAGGATAGATCTATGAAACAATTATCCCCCTTGAAAAAAAGGTAATATGAGATTGGGGATAGACACATGTACCTTAGCCTTGATGAGATGTGGGTTGGACACCCATGTTTATCCTCAATTTAGCAAATGCTATCTTTAGTAATAGTTTTGTGAATATGTCAGAAACATGATCTATTTTAGGAATGTACTCCAGCTTCAATTCATTCTTCTCCACTTAAACTTTGATGAAGTGTTACTTTATGTAAATGTGTTTCTAATGGTAATTTTTTACCAGGTTCATTGTAAGATTGATTTCACTCTGATTATCACATATCAAGAGTAAGGGAAGCATCACTTAAACATGTTGATCATACAACTGAGTCTTCATCCACATACGTTGGGTAGAATCTTGAGTGGTGGAAACATACTCAGCTTTATTCATGCTATGTGTAACTGGATTTTGTTTCTTTTTATTCCAACTAACAAAAAATTTCCACAGAAAGAAATGTCCATCGGATGTGGTTCTTATATCAACAACATTTCATGCCCAATCAGCATCTGAATACCCAAACAAATCATTATTTTCCGCACCATCATATCTAATTCGAACATTTTTTGTTCCGTTGATATATCTGAGAATCATATTTCCAGCAATTATTAGTTAATCTTTAGGAGTACTCAATAACCATTCCTATAAGTTAACAACATAAACCATTTTGGGTCTTGAGGAAAACAAATAAAATAAAAATCCAATCACCTTTCAAAAATCTCTCTTATCAACTTCTTTTCCTTCTCATTCTTTATATAACTTGGATCCCACTGAGATCGGTGGGAAAACTGGTTTCAAAGATTTGATGTCAAAATTATTTTGATGTTCCATTGCATACTTTTCTTGAGAAATAAAAATGGGGTTCCTCTACTATAAAATTTCTAACCCATGAAATTATTTCATTTCTCTCAACATGGAAATCTCAAATTACTTCTTCATATACTAATGGAATCTTTCACATGATATTTCATCATTTCTAGAAAGGATAATTTCATTGACCTAACGAATTATGATGAAAGAAAACTCTTCACATCCATTGATGAAAAGAGTGGGTTTTTAAGAAGAGAAAGCTGCATTACTTCATATAATGAAAACAATGGGGTCACAAGAGTCAAATGAAAGGAGTTTTACACTTATCTATTTGAATTATATGAAGCATTTCACAAGGTGTGATGGAATGATAAGTGCAAGTATCGCCAGAGGCTCCTATATTTGCGAGGAAATTGTCATGTTGATTTGAATCGCGATAGAATTGTGTTACAATATAAATAATTGATGCGAGAATGTATAGACAATTTATCTATTTATACAAATACCTAGAAATATCAAGGAAAATTCATTGCCTTTATATATGTAATGAAACACATCAGAGAATACAAGATGAAGTAAATGCTAAGTAATCTAAGTAACAAATTAAGTGATAAAAAGTAAATGGGCTGGAATACAAACACAACTAAAAGTACAATACAACTGGAAAGAAAGTACAGTAGCAGTAAAGTAAATCATCACCCACCATGTCGTCCTCCAGCTATCCCACCTGTAGGGTCGGTACAGATGGTCTCCTCAGCTCCTCGGGTCCATCCATCTGCTCCGTGTACGTCCCGCAAAGTGGTCCACCTCCAGTACCATCCCGCTCCACAATACTCCACCTCAATCAATACTATCTATCATCTGCATCCAAGACAACGTAGTGCGGTTATAGCCCATGTAGGGGTGAGTATACGATACTCAGTAGCCTCTGAATCGTCTCCCCTGCCAAACCCACGTAGGATCCAAAAACAGAAGTCATCACTACTGAACCCACGTAGGATCCAAGTATAGTAACCATCACTGCCGAACCCATGTAGGATCCAAGTACAGTCACCATCTCATCCGAACCAATGGAGGATCTAAGTATAGTCATCCTCACATATGATCCCACGTAGGATCCAAGTACAGTAACCATCGTCATCATAGTCTCAGCCAGTAGTAGGGTTCCCGCACACAACGTTCTCGATTCTGGGAGGGTCCGCTCCATGAGTAAAGAGGGGTCGATACATCAACTCTCACGAAGTCCAGATTTGATGTATCCTGAAGATCCGCGATTTCATATGGGCCAAAACCAATCAAACGTGTCCATGACACTGAGTACAAGATGACCAAGCCATTTTCCAAAAAGTACATGGTGGGTTGGTATGGTTACACACTGTGTCTTCAAACCTCAGTTACTGCCCATGTTCTACAGCCCCTGTCGAAGGGCTGTTCATGTAAAAACTAAGTATACAACATGTGGTATGGTTACACGCCGTGTATTCAGTCCCCAGGTACTGTCCCTGTACCACATGCCATGTAGAAGGGCCGTTCGTGTTAAAAGTAAGTACACGACGTGTGATATGGTTTCACGTCGTGTCTTCACTTCTAGGGTAGGCTCCGTGTACACTGGCCATGTACCCGTACACGGCATCAACCCTTGTTCCTCAACCCGTGTAATTGTTACACGGGTTCTCCCGCACCATTTTCCATGTCTGGACGTGTGGTAGAGTGAATGCCCGTGTACTCCACACCGTGTTTGTGTATTCCCGGGTTACACGCCAAGTCTCACAAAGTTGTTTCTGCCATTTAGCGTAGAGAGTACACATCGTTCCTCTTGCCCATGTACTTCTGTCAGTGCCCATATATTTCCCAATATACACGCCGAGTCTCGGGTAGCATACACCTCCTTGCGGTGTGGAAAGTACACACAGTGTGACAGAGGTCACACGTTGCCTGTTAACCGTTTGACGTCCGAAACTCTAGCCGCAGAATGTCCGTACTACACGGCGTGTTCTCCAAGAGTACACGCCCTGTAGTCTGGAATTTTCCAAAAACGACGCCTCTGGCCATTGTGCCTCCCTTGAAGCTAGTTATTCATTAATATTGTTCATTCATCCAAAAAATTTATTCTCTAGGTCACCCCGTTGTCCCGAAGTCGATTCGGCATTCTTGGGCTTCCGATCAGCTCCAAAAACATGTTTTGAATTCTCAATCGAAGAATGGTAGGGTTTCGAATGTCAGATAGTTAACACACGGTGTGTGACCTCTTTCACATGGCATGTAATTTCCACACTGCAAGGAGGTGGCGGCCACGCGAGACTCAGCGTGTATTCCAGGAAATACACAGACATGGAAATAAGTACACGGGCAAGAGACACGGCGTGTACTCTCTACGCAGAATGTCAGAAACAGCTTCGTGAGACTCGGCGTGTAACCCGGGAATACACGGACACAGTGTGGAGTACACAGGCATGTACACTACCACACTGCTAGACATGGCCAATGGTGCGGGCTAACCCGTGTACCAATTACACAGGTTGGAGAACATGGGTTGAGGCTGAGTACGGGTACATGTCCAGCGTACACGGAGCTGACCCGAGAAGTGAAGACACGACGTGCAACCATATCACAGGCCGTGTACATACTTTTTACAAAAATAGCCCTTCAACAAAGGATGTGGTACATGGATAGTACCCATGGACTGAAGACACAATGAGTAACCATAAGACACGTCGTGTATTACTTTTTAAACGAACAACCCTTCGACACGGGCCGTAGAATACGTGCAGTACCCGAGGTCTGAAGACACAGCGTGTAACCATACCAACACCCCATGTAATTTTTGGAAAATGGATTGGTCGTCTTGTACTCAGTGTCTTTGACACGTTTGTTTGGTTTAGCCCCTATGATGTGGTGGACCAATCGAGATACATCAACTCTGGACTTCGTGACAGTTGATGTATCGACCCCCTCTTGACCCATGGAGCGAACCCTCTTGGAATCGAGGATACTGTGTGCGGGAACCCTAGAGCTGGCTGTGACTGCGATGATGACGGTTACTATACTTGGATTCTATGTGGGTTTGGCAGCAAGGATGATTGTACTTGGATCCTCCATGGGTTCGACAGTGATGATGATTGTACATGGATCCTACGTGGGTTCGACAACAATGGTTACTGTACTTGGATCCTATGTGGGTTCGGCAGCGACGACTTCTGTACTTGGATCCTATGTGGGTTCGGCAGGGGAGATGATTTAGAGAAATATCTATCATCTCCACTTCTCATCGTGAATAATATACCTGTGTGAGCTAATTCTTGACTTTCAATCATTATCATTGATGTGATTGACTTACTTTCCTATGTGGACTGGGTTGTGTTTTTCTATGTGGACTGGGTTGTGCTTTCCTGTGTGGACTGGGTTGTTCTTGGGATTGTGAGTTAGAGACGCACTGAAATTAATGACTTAGGTATATGTATGGGAATATACCTAAGTTGAGTTGGTTGATACTTTGTGTTTTTATCTTTCCATTGTGGTTTATCCTTTGTGGATTATGGGAGACCTTCAGGGGTCTTGGGGTCACTACTGAGTATCTTATACTCACCCCTTCACGGGCTATGCCCACACTACATTGTGTTGGATGCAGAAGATAGAAAATACTAATTGAGGTGGAGTCTTGTGGAGCAGGAAGGTACTAGAGATGGACCACTTGGCGAGACGTACACGGAGCAGATGGCTGGACCCGAGGAGCTGAGGAGACCATATGTACGCACCCATCAGGTGGGATAGACAGAGGAGGACTCGGTGGTTGCTGATTTACTTATATGTTGTTTTAATTTCTTTCTAGTTTCATTGTACTTTCAGTTGGGTTTTTATTTTGGGTCATTAACATTTCAACACTTACTTTTATACTCAGTTAACTTATAATTTACTTCATCTTGTGTTCTATGATGTGTTTGTTTACTTATATAAGGGAAATGCCTTTTACTTTTTTCAGGATTTACCACTTTGGTGCTATTTTACAGCCCTTGGCCTATGGAAGGCAAGATTGTGGTAGTCACGGCACGGGCCCCGAGGACGGGTTGTAAAAAATTGGTATCAGATGAGTCGATTATACTACAGAACTCAGGACTCTGTTAATTGTTTCTCTGTGAAGAAACAGTGTTAAGAGTATGGAGTGTGATTTTTTGTCCAGGGAGTCCAGTGTTGGTGCAGCGGCTGACGTATCCATACAACAGGGCCCTGGATTCCGATTTTCGACTTCGTGCCCGAAAATACAAATTGCATGTGTGCCTCAAAATTTTTCTTTGTGAGTAATTTGTGTCAGCTCACCAGGTATACTGTATTAACTGTGGCGCACCTGTCACTTTTCAAGATGGACCCACAAATGTAGCTGAATAGGGTTCCGAGCTTTGTGCGAGATGGCAGCCCACAGAGCGATGAGACCTCTGTGCAGGGCCCAATTACAGCGGAAGCACGAGTGTTACAACAACCCGCTGGGCCACTAATCCCACTAGCCCCGGCAACGAAGAGTGAACGACGCCTGAGTGCGCTGCACGAGTTTCAGTGAAAGAGGTCGCACAGGTTCCGTAGAGAGACAGACCCTCAGGATTCCAAGGATTGGCTGGAGGATATTGATTGAGTCGTCATATTGGAAGGGACAGAAGTAGATCTTATGTCGATCCTTGCCGCGATTCTCCTGCACGCAGCAGCAGGTAGATGGTGGAGCCTGATGCTCCAGGTACACGACGATGCATCACTACTTTGGACGGACATCGAGATCCTCTTTCGATCGGAGTTCATTCCATCCACCCTCCGTGCGGTGCACATCCAGGAGTTATTATAGCTGCGGCATGGCATCATGACAGTAGCCTAGTACTCGGCACGATTTACCAACCTCTCGCGCCACTCCACGGACATGGTACGAGACCCATTCCTCCAGGCCTGAACCATTGAGTAGGGACTGAGGCATGATACTAGGGCTTTGATGATCTCCCTTAGCATACTGACACGTGTAGGAGTACTGGAGTGAGCCCATCATGTAGAGAGATTCCTTACTAAGCCTATGCCAGCAGCGAGACTTACCACATGGCGACACTTAGCGGAGTCTTTAGTAGCTGGCAGTAGACAGATGTCACAGAGGTCTAAGAGGACCAGGAAATTAGGTGGGCGACCTCTGGATACTGGTTCGGATGTGTGGGGAACACGCAGTAGAGCCAGTCATATGAGAGGCAAGAAATACTATGCATGCGGAGGGCATGGCCACATGGCTCGTGACTGCCTGACCCACCATGCAGAGGAGCAGCAGATGGTTGAGAAACCACCCAATTAGAGGTAGAGGTTTGACCATGGTGGACCGCAGGGAGAAGGCAGACGAGGCATAGGAGCTGTCTGAGCCGCAGGTGGTGGGCAACACTTTGAGGCTCAACCACTACAACCACTAGGAGGTCCACCTCGACCACAGGGAGCTGGAGGACCGAGGCAGGCTCAGTTTTAGGAAGTATATGCTTACGACCAATGTGCACCTGAGATGATTCGAGGTACTATCTTTGTCTACTCCACCCTTGTTGCAGTTTTTATAGACACAGGAGAGAGTAATTCTTTTATTGTCGCTGCCCTTGTTAGGAGCATGGATATTCCGACAGAGCTGTTAGCTTGATCCTTACGGCTAGATACTCCTACGTAAGTTGACTCGATGAGTACGCACTGGTGTCGGCAGTGTGAGGTTACACTATGAGGTGAGAGCTACGACTGTGATCTTCATGTATTAGTGTCGAGGCCTTACGACATCATCTTGGATTTGGACTGGTTATCTACAGTCCATGCCTAGATTGACTGCATTAGGTGCAATGTTTGGTGTGTCCGCACAGATGGGAGCAGTTTCACCTTCACCGTTGAGAAGGGAGCCTTTGCAGCACAGGGTGGACATACGTAGAGGAGAGGGCAGCCAATGACACATCAGTTGGCTAGTCTCGTCCTTGTAGCGGTTGATGTGCGGACTCTGAATTTTCCTTTTCCGGTGGATTAGTTTGCGGACGTTTTCCTAGATGACGTTCCAGGACTACCTCCTCAGAGATAGGTAGACTTATATTTTGACCAGTACCCTAGGAAAACCCTGATATCTATGCCAGAATATTAGATAGCTCCCACTGATCTTCGTGAGCTGCGGGTACAGCTAGAGGACTTGCAGGGCAAGGGATTCATCCGACCCAGTGTTTCACCCAGGGCTTCTCCGATTTTATTCGCTAAGAAGGTGGATGGGAGCTGACAACTATGTGTCGACTATAGTCGCATGAATAAAGTGACCTTAAAAAACAACTATCCACTTCTGAGGATCAATGATCTCTTTAATCAGCTCATGGAAGCACGATGGTTCTCGAAGATAGACCTCAGGTCAGGCTATCATCAGCTCAGAGTTCGAGACGAGGATGTACAGAAGACAACCTTTAGGTGTCGGTATGGCCACTATGAGTTCTTGGTTATGCCTTTCGGCCTAACCAATGCTCCAACAATGTTCATGAGTCTGATGAACAGGATATTCCAACCTTACCTCGTTCAATTTCTCATAGTCTTCATCAACGACATACTGATTAACTTGAATACTGAGGAGGAGCACATCTACCACTTGTAGGTTGTACTGTACACACTCCGAGAGCACTAGCTTTATGGTACGTTCTCGATGTGCTAGTTCTAGATTTGAGAGGTCCACTTCTTGGGACATGTAATCTCTGACGTGGGAGTTTCGATGGATCTTTCGAAGATCAAGGCAGTACTTTCTTAGTAGCCACCCATGAACATGATGGAGGTGCAGAGTTTCCTAGATCTGGCTGGGTACTATCAGAGATTTGTGCCAGACTTCCTCAGAGTTGCAGAACTGCTTTCATCTTTGAAGAAGAAGGGAAAACCCTTCGTGTGGTCAGATAGATGTCAGTAGAGCTTCCAGGAGCAGAGACAAAGATTGACCAGTGCACCCATCTTGAGGCTGCTGGAGGAGGTCATAGGGTATTCAGTTTACTGCGATGCATCAGGGATTGGACTTGGGTGTGTTATGATGCAGGAGCGGTGTAACACCTCGTGATTTTATGAAAAATATTCCTTTTAATTTCATTAATATCTTGTGTTGTACGCTACAACAAAAGGAGCTTGCAAAACACGCATCCTTGACTTGCCTAGCGTTACACGCAATCACGACCTTCCTCGATAGCTTGCGTCGTACACAATACCGAGTTTCACTAAACAATGATATGCTATTAAAAAATTATTAAAACTAGCCATTATGAATAGTAATAACCACTTTTTGAAATTTTTTAAATTTTATTTTTCAAAATGGACTTCATTTTTGGATTCGGAATATCGAAATGAGCTTAGGGTGAAATTTTGGTACATTTTGGATAACTTTCATATTTTGATGAATAGTGAAAATTACTAACGTTAAATTAAAAACAACTTTTTTAATCAAAATAATTAATAGTGATAAATTATTTACTTGATTGGTTTTAAAGTATATTTAGAATATATTTTTACAATTTAATACAATTTTGGTCATTGTATGTAATTTCACATTTAAACCAGATATAAACAAGTGTCAATCTTTTGATAGTTATTATCTCTTAAAAAACGCTACTTGTTTTGACGACGGGAATTAATTTTTAAATTAGTTAATGTAACTGATATGTTTTGAATTTGATAAAATAGGAATAATTTTTGATTTCATAATATCAAATATATCTTAGGCCTAATTTTTGGTATTTTTCTGGAAACTTTCATTTTTTTAATGAATAGTGAAACCACTAAGTGGTAGTTAAAAAACTGAATTTTTCATAAAACATAATTTTACCGCTTCTGTGAGTGGAATTTCGAAAATCCGAGAGAAAAGGTTAATATTAAGTAAAAAATGTGGTTCAATAAGATGAAAATAATATTTGGTGAATAGTAACTTTTTACTTTTTTTTCCACGATTAAAAGTAAATAGGATACTTAAGGGTAAAAAAGTTATTATTATTACCCTAACACATGACCTAATTCTATTGTATAAGTGTAATTCGACCAAAACAAACCTTAGGAATAATATATGACCATTTAAGCCCACTTGGATTAGATTAGGACATTTATTATTAATTTATTTAAAGAAGGGTAAAAATAGTTAAAATCAATGTTTAATAAGTAAATAATTTTTAATATAGGATTATACATAAGATAAATTCGACTATAAATATTAATTAGAAAGATAAAATTATTTCATACATAATTATATTTTATTTGTAATTTTTAGTCTTTAAATATTTTAATTTATTTATGACACAATGATGATGCAGTAAATATCTTATTAATGAAATATTGACATAATTGATGTTATAAATACCAAAATAAATAAAATTTGAGACTTTTTATGAATTCCAAAAATTTTATATGTTAAAATGACATTTTAGTGTTGATTTAATTATCCTTTTTCGAAATAATCATTCTGTTATGAGTTTTACAAAAATCAATTACCAAATAGTGTCAAAATTGACATAAGATAGTTTTTAAAATAAATATTATATTATTAATTGTTATTATATTCCTAAAAATCTAAGGTTCGGCCAAATGAATTAGATAAGGTTATATATATTAATAATAAACATCTTGGGGTTCGTTTGGCTTGTTATTGTATGTTTATTAACCTTATAGTGTAAGTACACAAAAAGACGCGGTAAAAGTAAAATTATCTAACATAAAGTTAAAACTAAATGATAAGGTTAAAATAGTAAACTAAACATGTCCAAATTCTATTGGATGATATGATTTCTACCCATCCCCACCTTATCTTCGAAATAACTCAATTTGGAGCTATTAAAAACTGAATTTGACTTTGTAATAAAATAATATATTTTGTTATTCCAAAGGTGCCCCTCTACTCCCTTATAAAAAGGCACATCCTCCCTCTCTTCCTCACAACACATTGAGCCATCAAGCTCGGCCAAACCCTGCCAATTTCTTCTATACACTTCCCTAAAGACATACTAGAGGTCCTTGTATTCTTCAAAGACCAATTTCAGTGCCCCAAAAGGAGGTCTCAAAGAGGCGCTTCAAAGAAGAGGTAATGTTAGTTACCAATTCTTTCAACTTTATTTCTTCTTCCACTTCTTCTTCTTTAGTTTTTTAATTATGAAGTAATAACATAAGTATTACTCATATACTTATATGTTATTATAAGTATGAAATAACCCTATTTCACCATCTATCCATCCTATGGATAACAAAATCACCGCGCGTGCGTACGTACAGAATACCGTCTCCATGTCGTGGTGTAACCTATTTTCCACCACAACCTTACATGGATGGGTATAATGATGTAAATAATGAATATATATAATTATTATAAATTGATATTGATTCTGAAATAGTGTACATACACTCCAATACAATTCCACTATCATGGGAACGATATCATCGCTCGTGCGTACGTACGGAATACCGTCTCCACGATGGGATGCGACTCGTTCTACATGATCTTCATTGAATAATGTTTATATAAATTAATTGAATGAATGAATATGATATATATTACACTAATACCATTATGGAAATGAGGTATCTATAACCTAAAAAGAAAAATAAGAATTTATTCGACAAAACACGCATAAGAACAAAAAGTAATAAACACCCGAATAACAAGTAGTAATGAAATATTACTAATAAGAAGCTAAGAATATGACCATATATGATATAATAAAAATAATTATGATTCTATAATAAGTCAATAACATTATTTAAATCATTATACAGGAGGTTCGGACACTTACGAAGCAAATTGGACCTAATGTAAGGGAAATATCACAATCTCATTTTTATCCGAGATTGTTTATACTTTGGAATTTACTGGGATGTATTTTATCATCCACATCCATGATTCTTCAATATGTAATATTATTTCCATTCACCTAAAATTTTTTAAATCCAATTTTACCTTTCAGTGAGTTTTTAGTAAAAGATATGAAAGGAATCTTTTGTCTTTTTTCATACGAGGTACTTTTTGAATTTTCCGACAAAAGTAAGAGAAGAGTGTTTTTTTAACTTATACGGCATGAATGGATTTTTAAACCATTATTTCCAAGAATATTCCTTTACAAGTTTTCATTTTTTTTAATAAACTTCTTTTAGTTTAAAATTGTATGACATGTTAACAAAGGAAAAATGTTTTTGAAGTAGAAAGGATATTTTCCTCAAGAATGGAGTTCAAGTGTTTTATCAAAATTATTTCCATCTAAGATAATATAGGGTTCTGTTTCTATCCCTATTATTACATTTATTTGATTATGTGGTGATGGAATTATTTTTATGAATTCAATTATCTTATATGAATTTTTTTATGATGTCATGTTGTTTAAGAATCCCATTTTTATTACATGGGTTATGTAATGATGTATGATTTATTATTTTGTGGCACACATAAGAATGGTATCATTATGAGATGGGTGGGACATATATCTCCCTCCAATGCATTGGGTAAAGATTTTATATTTCCTGAGATATACATGGCTGGAATGGTAGGTTATACCGGTTCAGTGAAATAGGACTGAAACGAGTAGTGAACTTGGTTCAGAAAGGTACTTTGTCCACTAAGATAGTCTTGGCAATGAGTCTTGACTAATAAGAAATGATTCACTATGATTATGTTTGTATGACACAAAGTTCCATGTTTAATGTTATGATTATTGGGATTACATTTCACTACTATGATTTATCCCATGTTATGAAATTATGATCTTTTTTGTAGGTTATGATTTCCAAAAGATATGTTCTTATGAATATGATGTGATTGATATTTATTTTTTTTACCCTTACTGAGCATTTGAGCTCACAATTTTATGTTTTCTATTCCCCAGGATATAAAGAAAGTATTTAGGTTTAAAAAAAATAAGATCTTTATGGGAGTTGTTGAAGATCTTTCACCACAATTAGAAGATTATATTCTGAGTTTCCAAAGACACTAAAATATTACGGTACTTGTGTGTGTGTTTTGGTTATGTACTAAGTATTCCTCAAAAGTAATGTAATGTCTATGTACGTTAAGCTTCGGTTCTCTACAGTTGGTATCAGAGGAAAGGTTTAGTCAACCTTTAGAAACTAGGATGCGAGAACTTTAGTGAGATCCCTAGAGATATTTCTAAGGTATGTCTAGGGATGTCCCTAAGGTTATGTATACATATCGGTTATATTCCTAGAATAATGCTAAATATCATAGAATTAAACCTATGATGTTATATATTGAAGGTACTTACCCTTTAATATGTTGTTTTCCCTAGCATGATTTTTGACTCTCACACTATTCCTTTTGGGTTTTAGATGATGGCTGGAACCCGAAGGAACCATGTTGATCAGTGCAATGGACAATGCAATGATTGTCCTCCTGAACAAAGAAATGTTATGGGATATGGAGTGAAAAATATTATTTCTATACTTACATAAGATATGAATCATTCTGGACTTCCAAATGAGCAGAGAAGGGAACAATGTTCTATTGATTCCTTCATGAGGCAACGTCCACCTTCTTTCAGTGGGCCTTCTGATCCACTGTTGATGAACAATGGATTAGTACCACTGAAAAGTTATTTTCAGTTCTTCAATGTTCTGAACATGATAAACTCATCTTAGCAGTGTATCGTTTGGAAGGAGATGCTGATAAATGGTGGAATCATATTAAAAATACAAGGCAAAAGGATGAAATTGAGTCCATGGAATGGGACGAGTTCAAGAACCTATTTTTCAATAAGTACTTCACTCATATTCTTCGAACAAAGATGGAGAAGGAGTTTCTTGAACTAAAGAACAAGGATGATGAATCTGTTGGTGTATACGAAGCGAATTTTACAAGGCTTGCAAGGTATGCATCTGGCGTTATCATCCAACCTGAAAGTAAAGTTGATCGATTCTTCAGTGGGTTAAAACCAAATCATCGAATGGAATTATATATAAGAGACTTCAGTAGCTATGAGGAAATTGTGCGTTGTGCTATCAAGGTAGAAATGGAAGTTGGTGTTATTTATCCATCTAGTAGTTTTGACAAGAAACGAAAGATGGAGTTCAAGGAGAAATCTTAAAATAATGGTGAAAAAAAGATTAATGTTTACATATGCTCAAAGTGTTGAAAGAAGTATGGTGGAGATTGTCTTAAATGGACTAGAAAATGTTTTAAGTGTGGAAAAGAAGGTCATCGAGCAACTGAGTGTCGAAGTAATGGAAAAAGGGTTTCTAATGATGTGAATAAAGAAAAGACTATAGAGAACACACCAATAACACTTCAATGCTTCAAGTGCATGGAAATGGGGCATTATGCTAATAAATTCCCTAATTCATGGGTTAGTGATGATCGACATGAGAAACCACTTAAGGAAAAGGACAAATGGAAGTCACATGCGATCACTATTAGCGATGTTGAATATGAAAACGATGTGGCGGAATGATTACGTGTTTTTGTAATGGGATTCCAAAATAATGTTGTATATAGTATCGTGGAATATTATAATATTTATGTACTGGTCTATTGTGATTTTCAATAATTTTATGGTACCGGTAACCATGGAAAGTGATTTAGATATTTTTGGAAAAAAGATGATATGTGCATAATGAACGGATAAGGAGAAAATGAAATGTTTGACAGTATTCATGAGCTCATGACTGGTATATGGAAATAGTTATATCATGGTTTGAGGTTTTGGGATGTGAAAAGAGTTGACTTTTGATAGCACTCATGTTTTCACTAAGATTCAATGGGTATTCATTTTTCAAGAGAATACATGATTAAGGCCTTCGAATGTTTGGAATGTGACCAACAAGACATATCTCATGATATAAGGGGATCAACGATGGTATTAAAATTCTAGTTATATGAACTCTTTGGTAATTGTTTTCACTATAATATGAGATTGGACAACAGTATTTTGGATAAGCCTAATGATTGGAAATTATTATGTTGGACATAAGTTAGTATTGTTTAAGGATATAACTTTTTTCGATATTATTGATTGGATGTTATAGTAATGTAGTTTTAGAAAAAGGACAACCTGCAGGACGGGCGACAACCCATCGTGTCGGACAAGGCTGTGGGAATCAAACCCACAACCGAAGTGCGACTGACCTTTATCGCCTACCACTGGCCTACAAGAAGTCCCTGGTTTGTATAAACTTGTTTTATTTTGTTTCGCGGTATGATATATGAAGTATAAGTTCATTTTTGGAATCGTATACGATTAACCTCACCATAGATGGTCTTATGTATTTTTGATAACTTTGGTAACCTTTTGTTTGAGAGAGATGGAATGACCCATCATTCTATCACATGATCTACTAACACTTCACGAATGACAAATCCAACTTAATTTCATTAAGAGATGAAGTGGAAATTTTCCAAAGAACGACCAACAGTGACACTGTACCAAAATCACGAAAGTATTTCTTCTAATTCCAATTTCATCAACTTTAGGGAAATGATCTTGAAAACCAAAAATGGTGTCCTAGTACTCTTATATATGATGAATCAAATGGTACCTTAGATCGCCACAAATTTAAGGCTTTGTGATTGCTGGCTTTTCTATAGCCATGTTCTCTACCACTCTCCATCAGAACATGGTGGTTAGATTTCTCTTCCATATCCAAATTTTCACCTATGTGGAAACCCAGTGATTAGTTAATTTGGGTAACCGTTGCTTTTCATACTTTTGTTTTTAAAGATTGGTTTTGGTATTCCTTTTTACGATGTGGTTTTCTATTAAAGAAACTTTTGAGTATTAAACCATTTATAACCCTGACGAATTTCGAGGGCGAAATTCATTTTAAGGGGGGTAGAATGTAACACCTCGAGATTTTATGAAAAATATAGTTTTTAGTTTCATTAATGTCTAGTGTTGTATGCTACGCCAAAAGGAGCTTGCGCAACATGCATCCTTGACTTTCCTAGAATTACACGCAATCACAGCCTTCCTCGATAGCTTGCGTCGTACGCAATACCGAGTTTCACTAAACAATGATATGCTATTAAAATATTATTAAAACTAGCCGTTATGAATAGTAATAACCACTTTTTGAAATTTTTTAAATTTTATTTTTCAAAATGGACTTCATTTTTGGATTCGGAATATCAAAATTAGCTTAGGGTGAAATTTTGGTATGTTTCGGATAACTTTCATATTCTGATGAATTGTGAAAATTACTAAATTTAAATTAAAAACAACTTCCTTAATCAAAATAATTAATAGTGATAAATTATTAATTTGAGTGGTTTTAAATTATATTTTGAATATATTTTTAATATTTAATACAATGTTGGTCATTGGATGTAATTTCACATTTAAACCAGATATAAACAAGTGTCAATCTTTTGATAGTTATTATGTCTTAAAAACACGCTACTTGTTTTGACGACGAGAATTAATTATTAAATTAGTTAATGTAACTGATATGTTTTGAATTTGATAAAATACACATAATTTTTTAATTCATAATATCAAATATAGCTTAGGCCTAATTTTTGGTAATTTTCTGGAAACTTTCATTTTTTGATGAATAGTGAAACCACTAAGTGGTAGTTAAAAAACGGAATTTTTCATAAAACAAAATTTTACCGCTTCTGTGAGTGGAATTTTTAAACTCCGAGAGAAACGGTTAATATCAAGGGCTAAAATGTGGTTCAATGAGATGAAAATAATTTTTGGTGAATAGTAAATTTTTACTTCTTTTTTCACGGTTAAAAGTAAATAGGATAATTAAAGGTAAAAATGATATTATTATTACCCTAACACATGTCCTAATTCTATTGGATAAGTGAAATTCGACAAAAAACAACCTTAGGAATAAAATATGACCATTTAATCCCACTTGGATTAGATTAGGACATATATTATTAATTTATTTAAAGAAGGGTTAAAATAGTTAAAATCAATGTTTAATAAGTAAATAATTTTTAATATAGGGTTATACATGAGATAAATTCGACTATAAATATTAATTAGAAAGATAAAATTATTTCCTACATAATGATATTTTATTTGTAATTTTTAGACTTCAAATAGTTTAATTTATTTATGACACAATGATGATGCAGTAAATATCTTATTAATGAAATATTGACATAATTGATGTTATAAATACCCAAATAAATGTAATTTGAGACTTTTTATGAATTAAAAAAAAATTATATGTTAATATGACATGTTATTGTTGACTTAATTAACTTTGTTAGAACTAATCATTCTGTTATTATTTTTACAAAAACCAATTACCAAATAGTGTCAAAATTGACATAAAATAGTTTTTAAAACAAATATTATATTTTTAATTGTTATTATATTCATAAAAATCTAAGGTTCGGCAAAATGACTTGGATAAGGTTATATATATTTATAATAAACAACATGGGGTTCCTTTGGCTTGTTATAATAACTTTATTAACCTTATAGTGTAAGAACACAAAAAGACACGGTAAAAGTAAAATTATCTAACATAAAGTTAAAAAAATGATAAAGTTAAAATAGTAAACTAAACTTGTCCAAATTCAAATGGATGATAGGATTTCGACCCATCCCCACCTTAGCTTGAAATAACTCAATTTGGAGCTATTAAAAACCGAATTTGACTTTGTAATAAAATCATATTTTTAGTTATTCCAAAGGTGCCCGTCTCCTCCCTTATAAAAGGGCACTTCCTCTCTCTCTTCCTCACACAACATTGAGCCTTAAATCTCGGCCAACCCCTACAAATTTCTTCTATACACTTCCTTAGAGACTTCCTAGAGGTCTTGGTCTTCTTCAAAGACCAATTTTAGTGCCGTAAAAGGAGGTCTCAAAGAGGCGCTTCAAAGAAGAGGTAATGTCCGTTACCAATTATTTCAACATTATTTCTTCTTCCACTTCTTCGTATTTAGTTGTTTCATTATGAAGTAATATAAAAGGTATCACTCATATACTTATATGTTATTATAATTATGTAATAACCCTATTTCACTATCTATCCATCCTACGGAAAACGAAATCACTGCGCGTGCGTACGTACGGAATACCGTCTCCACGCCGTGGTGTAATCTATTTTCCACCACCACCTTACTTGGATGGGTATAATGGTGTAAATAATGAATATATATAATTATTGTAAATTTATATTGATTCTAATATAGTATACATACACTCCAATAAAATTCCACGATCATGGGAACGATATCATCGCTCGTGCGTACGTACGGAATACCGTCTCCACAATGTGATGTGACTCGTTCTACATGATATTAATTGCATAATGATTATATAAATGAATTGAATGAATTAATATAATATATATTTCACTAATACCATTCTGGAAATGAAGTATCTATAACCTAAAAAAGAAAAAGAAGAATTTATTCGACAAAACACGCATAAGAACAAAAAATAATAAACACCCGAATAACAAGTAGTAATGAAATATTACTAATAAGAAGCTATGAATATGACCATATATGATATAATAAAAATAATTATGATTCTGGAATAAGTCAATAACATTATTTAAATCATTATACAGGAGGTTCAGACACTTACGAAGCAAATTGGACCTAAGGTAAGGGAAATATCACAATCTCATTTTTATCCGAGATTGTTTATACTTTGGAATTTACTCGCGTGTATTTTATCATCCACATCCATGTTTCTTAAATATTTAATATTATTTCCATCCACCTAATATTTTTTAAATCCAATTTTACTCTTCGGTGAGTTTTTAGTAAAAGATATGAAAAGAATCTTTTGTCGTTTTTCGTACGAGGTACTTTTTGAATTTTCCGACAAAAGTAAGAGAAGAATGTTTTTTTAACTTATACGGCATGAATGGATTTTTAAAACATTATTTCCAAGAAGCTTCCATTACAAGTTTTTGTTTTTATTTTTAATCAACTTATTTTAGTTTAAAATTGTATGTCATGTTAAGAAAGGAAAAATGTTTTTGAAGTAGAAAAGATATTTTCCTCAAGAATGGAGTTCAAGTGTTTTGTCAAAATTATTTCCATCTAAGATAATATAGGGTTCTGTTTCTATCCCTATTATTACATTGATTTGATTATGTTGTGATGGAATTATTTTTATGAATTCCTTTATCTTATATGAATTGTTTTATGATGTCATGTTGTTTAAGAATTCCATTTTTATTACATGGGTTATGCAATGATGAACGATTTATGATTTTGTGGCACACATAATAATGGTATAATTATGAGATGGGTGGTTCCTATATCACCCTCCAATGCATTGCGTAACGATTTTATATCTCATGATATAGACATGGCTAGAATGGTAGGTTATACCGGTTCAGTGAAACAGGACTGAAACGAGGAGTAAACTCTGTTCAGAAAGGGACTTTGTCCACTAAGATAGTCTTGGGAGTGAGTCTTGACTAATAAGAAATGATTCTCTATCATTATGTGTGTATTCCACAATGTTTCATGTTTTATGTTATGATTATTGGGATTACATTTCACTACTATGATTTATCTGATGTTATGAAATTATGATCTCTTTTACAGGTTAAGATTTCCAAAAGATATGTTCTTATGAATATGATGTGATTGATATTTCTTTTGTTTTCCCTTACTGAGCATTTGAGCTCACCCTTTTATTTTTTCTTTTCCCTAGGATATAAAGAAAGGATTTAGGTTTTAAAAAAAGAAGATCTTTATGGGAGATGTTGAAGATATTTCACCACGATTAGAAGATTATATTCCGAGTTTCCAAATACACTAAACTATTACGGTCCTTGTGTTTGTGTTTTTGTTATGTACTAAGTATTCCGCAAAAGTAATATAATGTCTATGTATGTTAAGCTTCAGGTCTCTACAAGCGGGTAGTTATCACTTATGGTTCAGGACAATTGAGGAAGCACAAGAAGAACTACGCTACCCATGACCTAGAGTTAGAAGTAGTGTTCATCGTCTTGAAGATGTGGCGACACTATCTGATGGGTTAGCTCTTTACAGTCTACTCTGACCACTAGAGTATCATGTACATTTTTTCTTAGAAGGACCAGAACCTGATACAGCGGTGATGGCTTTATTTCCTCTAGGACTATGACATTGAGATAGTCTATACTCCTGGGAAGGGGAAGGTAGTAGCTGATGCTCTCAGCATGGGATTGGGCATTCAGCTACTTGGAGAAGCGACATAGAAGTTAGCTACATTGCAGATATCCTTCATGGATAGAGATGGAGCAACATTCCTACAGTCACTCACATTCGCTCCTCCACTACATCAGTGGGTCAGAGAGGCACAATGTGGGGACGTTAACTGTGAGACGCGACGGGCACAAATGTCCACAGGGCAGGCACACGATGGATTTGCTGTTGGAGGAGAGAATGTAATCCTATTTAGGGGACGTACCATGGTACCCGTTTCACTACCAGAGGAAGTGATGGGGGAGTTTCAAACATCCCCTCTTGCGGTACACCCAGGAGCGGCGATGATATACCAGGATCTCAGACGACAGCATTGGTAGATGGGTTTGAAGAAGGCTGTGGCAGAGTTCGTTTCACAATGCCTCACCTTCCAGTAGGTGAAGGCGGAGCACCGGGTACTGGCAGGCTTGGTGCAGCCCTTAGAGTTCCCAAAGTGGAAGTGAGATGGGATATTCATGGATTTGGTGATGGGGCTCCCTCGTACTTCTTGAGGACACGAGTCCATCTGGGAGATTGTCAACCGATTCACCAAGTCAGCCCATTTCCAACCTATCAAAGAGCAGGGCTCAGTGGAGATCATGGGACGCCTCTACATTTAGGATATCATACAGCTTAATGATTTTTCATCATCTATCGTCTCCGATCGAGATACTCACTTTACTTCCCGGCTTTGGAAGGGGTTGCAGGAGGCTTTTGGGACGCAGCTATGCCTGAGCTCCGCCTTTCATCCTCAGACGGATGGCCAGATGTAGAGGACCATTTATACACTCGATGAAATGATCCGTGCTTGTGTCCTTGACATTGGTTGTAGTTGGGAGGATCACCTACCTTTGGTGGAGTTTTCGTACAACAACAGCTACCACTCCACCATCGGGATGGCACCATACAAGGAATTGTACGACTGACCATGCAGATCACCTCTGTGTTGGATTGACCTAGGGGAGTTAGCACTTGTAGGACCAGAGATGGTCCAGGCTATGACAGAGAAGGTGCAGATCATCTAGGAGTGGATGAGGACTGCACAGAGCAGACAAAAGTCATATGATGATAGGAGGAAGAGACCACTAGAGTTCTAGGATAGTGACCAAGTTTTCTTATGCGTCTCACCTCGATGTGGATTAGGGAGATTTGGACAAGGTGGCTAGTAATCACCTCGCTTTATCGGACCATTCCATGTTCTTAGCAGGGTAGGTGAGGTGGCTTATCGCATGTCCCTTCCACCTCAGTTTCACCGGGTGCACGAAGTCTTCCACGTATCTCAGCTAAGGAGATACGTGCACGACCTGACGTATATCATTGATTACGGGGAGCTAGAAATCTATGACGGGGTAAAATTTGCGGAAGTCCCGGTGGAGATCGAGGATAGATAGGATCAGGTCCTACGTGGATGGTAGATTCCTCTGGTGCGCATTCGTTTGCATCATGAGAACCTCCAGGAGAGCACACGTGATCGGGATGCTTAGATGCGTGCACAATTCCCACATTTGTTTCCATAGATTATGATGTAGCTTTACAGGGATGTAAATCCCGGAGGTGGGAGTAATGTAAAGACCTGAAAATTCCAAAAAAAAATCCTCATATAATTTCGAATTTTATGAGTCTGTGGCTTCTGAAGGAACTTTATTCGGAGCCCCGATGTGCCCGGAATCAATTTATGATGTTTAGCTTGGGTACGTTCAGTGAACAAATGAGTAGGTTATTCTATCTTTTGAACCAGTGCTCGGAATTGAAATCTGAGGGCACTGATTAATTCACAATGCTGGTAATTTCTTAAAGGGAACTTTAATGTAGTTGAGTTTGTGCAGGCGGAGGAGTTAAAATTGTGGATTAAATAAGAAGAGAATAAAAATTTGGAACAATTTTTATTCTATATCTTAAGTGGTTATATCCTACACGGAGAAGTTGGGATGCGACCCATAAGCTCTTAACTACCCATGTGAGGATAATTGTGAGGTGGGGCCCACATGATCCCCAACCATTCACAATCCCTAAACCACATAATAATTCCCTACATTATTTTGTTAACGCCTCTTAAATGTGAGACCTCTCACCTCCTTCTCTCTCCCTCTTTAACACTTTCCAACCAATAAATTTAATGAATTCCACCACTTCAATTAATTGAATTAATTGTTTTGAATTTTGAATTTAAATTTATTTTGTTAATAAAATAATATCATAAGCCTATTATTTTACATTAGCATAGGTTGGGTTGGATGAATTTTGTAAAAGAACGTGTTTAAAAGAAGAAGGAAGTTCATCTTTTGAAGAACAACATCCTCCCGTGAAGATCGCCACCTATTTGACGTAGAGCACCGACTCCATGAAGAACAATGACACACACTCCTTTTCTTATATTTGTGACAAAAGGGGAGACGTTTCTTACTCCTCAGGCGCACCCCGACATCACTTGCGAAACCTTGCCCCGCGATGCCATCTTCCGTGACGCCCGGAGAATGACATCGATTATCGAGGTAGGGGTGTGTTATGATTGAATATTCTTTCACTATTGTTTTGTTCTCTTTAACTTCCTACTACTGAAGTAATGCGGAGAGACCAGAACAAACTAACACAGTCTGAATCCTCTGCCAATTTTGTGATTGATGGCAGTTCTTTGTGTTCCTCATGGGTGACGAAAAACTGAACGTTACGTCTTCATTATGTGATGAAACGATACCAAATTGAAGACTCATAATCATGGAAACCTTGAGGAGGTTTGACGAAAATAGAGGGGAATGGTTTAGACCGGAATGGAATGGACCATTCCTTGACCGTTCTTCGATCGAGAATTCAAAACGTGTTTTCGGAGCCGATCAGAAGCCAGAAAATGCTGGAATCAACTTCGGGACAACGTGGCAACCTATAGAATAATGTTTCTTTATGAACAAATGATTGAAATGAAGAACCGGTTTCAAGGGTGGCGTGATTTCTAGAGGCGTCGTTTCTGGAAAATTCCAGACTACACAGTGTGTACTCCTAGAGAACACGCCATGTTGTAAAGACATTCTATGGCTAGGGTTTCAGAAGTCAGATGGTTAATACATGGTGTGTGACCTCTGTCACACGATGTGTACTTTCCAAACTGCAAGGAGGTGGTGGAAACGCGAGACACATCATGTATTTTTGGAAATACATGGACATGAAAAGAAGTACATGAGCAAGAGGCATGATGTGTCCTCTCTATGCAGAATGGAAGAAACATATTCACGAGACTCGGCGTGTAACCTAGGAATACACGTAGATGGTGTAGAGTACATGGTCATGTATTCTACCACACGGCCAAACATGGACAATGGTGCGGGCTAACCCATGTACCGATTACTCGGGTTGGAGAACACGAGTTGCGACTGTGTATGGGTACATGGCCAGCATACACGGAGCTGACCCCAGAAGTGAAGACATGGCCTGCAACCATATCACACGCTGTGTACTTAATTTCTACACAAACAACCCTTCGACACGAGCTGTGGTACACAGACAGCACTCGGGGACTGAAGACACAGCGTGTAACCATACCACATGTTGTGTACATACTTTTTACGTGAACATCCCTTCGACACAGGTCGTAGAACACGGGCAGTACCCAAGGTCTAAAGACATGGCGTGTAACCATAAAAACACACTGTGTACTTTTTGGAAAATGGATTTTTCATCTTGTACTCAGTGTCTTGGACACTTTTGTCTGGTTTAGCCCCTATGACATGGCAGAATTTCAGGATACATCAAATCTAGACTTCGGGACAATTGATGTATCGACCCCCTCTTTACTCGTTGTGTGGACCCTCTCAGAATCAAGAACGCTGTTTGAGGGAACCCTAGAGATGGTTGCGACTACAACGACGATGGCTACATTACTTGGATCCTACGTGTGTTCGGTACCGAGGACGACTGTACTTTGATCCTTCATGGATTCGGCATCGATGGCGACTGTACATGGATCCTACGTGGGTTCGGCAGCGATGGTTACTGTACATGGATCCTACGTGGGTTCGTCACCGACAACTTCTGTACATGGATCCTACATGGGTTCGGTAGGGGAGACGATTCAGAGGATATATCTATCATCTCCACCCCTCATCATGAATAATATACCTATGTGAGCTGAGTCTTAAATTTCAATCATTATCATCGATGTGATTGAAATACTTTCCTGTGTGGATTGGGTTGTACTTTTCTATGTAGACTGGGTTGTGCTATCCTGTGTGGACTGGGTTGTTCTTGGGCTCCTGATTTGGAGCTGTAAATGAATTAATGACTTAGGTATATGTATGGGCATATACCTAAGTAGAGTTGGTTGATAATTTCTGTTTGTATCTTTCCTTTGTGGTTTATCCTTTATGGATTATGGGATACCTTCAGAAATCTCGGGGTCCCAACTGGGTATCGTATACTCACCCCTACACGGGTTATGCCCGCACTACGTTGTTTTGGATGCATACAATAGACAGTACTGATCGAGGTGGAGTCCTGTGGAGCAGGATGGTATTGGAGGTGCCCCACATGGCGGGACGTACACGGAGCGAGCGGCTAGACCCGAGGAGCTGATGAGACCATCTGTACCCACCCTTCAGGTGGGATAGCCGTAGGACGACTGGGTGGTTGCTGATTTACATTAATGCTATTATAATTTCTTTCCAGTTTTACTGTACTTTTAGTTGGGTTTGTATTCTGGCCCATTTACATTTCAACACTTACTTTTGTACTCATTTTACTTAGCATTTACTTCAGCTTGCATTTTCTGATGTGTTTGGTTACTTATATAAAGGCAATGCCTTTTCCATTTTTTTGGGATTTATGCCTTTGGTGCTAGTATCTAGCACCTCGCCTATGGTAGGTGGGATTGGGGTAGTCACAACACGTGCCCTGAGGACAGGTCGTGAAAAATTGGTATCAGATGGAAGGGCTCAGTGGAGAGCTTGGGACGCCTCTACATTCAGAAGATCGTACGGCTTCATGGTGTGTCATAATCTATTATCTCTGATCGAGATGCTCGCTTTATTTCCCGGATTTAGAAGGGGTTGCAGGAGGCTCTTGGGATGCATCTACACCTGAGAATTGCCTTTCATCCTCAGACGGATGTCCAGACAGAGGGGACCATTCAGACACTCGAGTATATGCTCCGTGCATGTGTCTTTGACTTTGGTCATAGCTGGGAGGATCAACTACCTTTGGTGGAGTTTGCGTACAACAACAGCTACCAATCCACCATCGGGATGTCACCATATGAGGAATTGTACGGCCGACCATGTAGATCACATATGTGCTGGACTGACCTTGGGTAGTCATCACTTGTAGGTCCAGAGATGGTTCAGGCTATGACGGAGAAGGTGTAGATCATCCAGGATTGGATGAGGACTGCACAGAGTAGACAGAAGTCCTATGCTGATAAGAGGTGGGGACCACTGAAGTTTGAGGTTGGAGACCACGTTTTCTTATGGGTCTCACCTCAACATGGATTACAGAGATTTGGCTGGGCGTCAAGTTATCTCCAAGCTTTATCAGACAACTTGGTGGTTGCCGATTTACATTAATGATGGTGTACATTATTTCCAGTTGTTCCATAATTTCAGTTGGGATTGTATTCTGGCCCATTTACTTTTCATCACTTACTTTTGTACTCAGTTTACTTAGCATTTACTTCAGCATGAGTTCTCTGATGTTTTGGTTTACATATAAAGGAAATGCCTTTTCCTTTTTTTCAGTATTTACGCCTATGTTGCTAGACGCCAGCCCCTGGCCTATGGGAGGCAGGCTTGGGGTAGTCATGGAATGGGACCTGAGGATGGGTCGTGACAAATTGAAAGCGATGTCGGGGTGCACCTGAGGTATATTTGGTTGATACTTTATGTTTGTATCTTTCCTTTTTGTTTTATCCTTTGTGGATTTTGGGAGACCATCACAGGTCTTGGGGTCCCTACTGAGTATCGTATATTCACCCCTGCACGAGCTATGCCCGCACTACATTGTGTGGGATGCAGACGATAGACAGTACAGATCGTGGTGGAGTCTTGTGGAGTGGGATAGTATTGTAGGTGGACCACTTGGCGGGACGTACATAGAGCAGATGGCTGGACCCGAGGAGCTGAGGAGACCATCTATACCTACCTTTCAGGTGGTATATCAGTAGGACAACTCGTTGGTTGCTGATTTACTTTACTACTTTTGTACTTTCTTTCCATTTGTAATGTACTTTCTGTTGGGTTTGTAATCTAGCCCATTTACTTTTCAACACTTACTTTTGTACTCAGTTTACTTAGCAATTACATCAGCTTGTGTTCTTTGATTTGTTTGTTTACTTATATAAAGGTAATTACTTTTCCTTTTTTTTGGGATTTACGCCTTTGGTGCTAGTCGCCATTCCCGGGCCTATGGGAGGCGGGCTTGGGGTAGTCACGACACGGGCCCCAAGGACGGGTCGTGAAAAATTGGTATCAGAGGATTCAGTTCTACTGCAGAACTCAGGACTCTGATAATTTCTTCTTTGTGAAGCAATATTGTTAAAAGTATAGAGTGTGGTTTTTAGTATAGGGAGTCCAGTGTTTTGTGCGGAGGCCAATGTATCCATACACCGGGACCCTGACTTCATATTTCAGACATAGTGCTCGAAAACAATGATTGAATGTGTGTCTCAAAAGTTATCTTTTTATTACGTTGTGTCATCTCACCAGGTATACTGTATTAACCGTGGCACAAAAGTTACATTTTCGGGTGGCCCCATGAAGGCAGCCAGCTAGGGTTCTGAGCTTTGTGCGAGATGGCAGCCCACCTAGCGATGAGGCCTCGGTGTAGGGGCCCATTACAGCGGAGGCACCAGCGGCACCTCTACCCACTGGGCTACCGATACCGCCAGCCCCATCAGCAGAGAGTGCATCCCACCTGATTGCGCTACACATGTTTCAGGGATAGAGGACGCCCAAGATTCGTGGAGAGATGGACCATCAAGCTTCCGTGGATTGGTTGGAGGCTATTGTTCGAGTCTTCAGATTGGTAGGGACACCAGCAGATCTTATGGTGATCCTTGTCGTGAGTCTCCTGCACGCAGCCGTAAGTAGATGGTGCAGCCTGATACTCCAGGTGCACGATGAGGCATCTCTACTTTGGACTGACTTTGAGAGCCTCTTCCACTCAGAGTTTGTTCCAACCACCCTCCGTTAGGTGCACATCCAGGAGTTATTACAGTTGCGGAAGGGCAGCATGACAGTAGCCCAGTACTCGGTGAGATTTACCATCCTCTCGTGCTACTCCACAGACATGATACGAGACCCATTCTTCTGGGCCTAGACCTTTGAGTAGGGACTGAGGAATGAGATCAGGCTTCGATGATCTCCCTCAGCATACTGACCTAGGCAGGAGTACTGGAGCGAGCCTGTCTTGTGGAAAGCTTCCTTACCGAGCCTACACCAGCAGCGAGGCCTACCGCAGGGTGACAAATAGAGGAGTCTTCTACAACTGGAAGTAGACAGATGTCGCAGAGGTCCAAGAGGACCAGGCCATCAGGGGGGAAACCTCAGGATACTGGTTCAGATGTGTGGGGAACATGCAGCATATCTAGTCATACGAGAGGTAGGAAGTTCTATGCATGCGTTGGGCAAGGCCACATGGCTCGTGAATTGCAACCAGCCCTGCTGAGGAGCATCAGATGGTTGAGGGACCACCTAGGCAGAGGCATAGGTTCGACCATGGTGGTCTGCAGGGAGTAGACGGACGAGGAAGAGGAGTTGGCCGAGTAGCGGGTGGTGGGTGACGCATTGAGGCTTAACCACCACCACCACTAGGAGGTCCACCCCAAACATAGGGAGATGGCAGACAGAGGCAGGCTCAACTTCACGTAATAGAGACTTACAACCAGGGCGCACCTGAGATGATTCGAGGTACAATATGTGTCTCCTCCACCCATGCTGCAGTTATTATTGACACGGGAGAGGGTCATTCTTATATTTCCATTTCCCTTGTTAGGATCTCAGAGATTTTGATGGAGCCGTTGGCTCGATCCTTGCAGCTAGAGACTCCTATGAGAGAAGAATCGAAGATTATGAACTGGTGACGATAGTGTGAGCTTACTCTAGGAGGAGAGAGATTCGTCTAGGATATTCATGTTTCAGCGTTGAGTCCTTACGATGTCATCATGGGTATAGACTGGTTATCTACATTCCATTCCTAGATTGAATGCATTAGGTGCAATGTGCGGTGTTTCTGCACAGATGGGAGCAAGTTCACATTCATCGGTGAGAAGGGAGTCTTTGAAGCGTAGGATGGAATTAAGAATAAGAGAGGGCTGCCAATCACACATCAGTTGGCTAGTCTTATCCTCGGAGTGGTTAATGTGCCAAGTCTAATTTTTCCTATTGTGGTGGATCAGTTTGCCAACATTTCCCCTGATCACATTCTAGGACTACCTCCTCGCAGAGAGGTAGACTTCTATATTGACCTATACCCCAGGACAACCACGATATCTACGCCAGCATATCAGATGGCTCCCGCTGAGCTTCGTGAGCTGCGGGTACAACTGGAGGACTTGCAGGGAAATGGATTCATCCGACCTAGTGTTTCACCCAAGGCTTCTCCGATTTTGGTCGCCATGAAGGCAGATGGGGTCTTACGACTATGTGTCGACTACCTTCACCTGAATCAGGTGACCGTAATGAACAAGTATCCACATACAAGGATCGACGATCTCATTGATCAGCTCAACGGAGCATGATGGTTCTCAAAGATAGACCTCATGTCAGGCTATCATCAGCTCAGATTTTGAGATGAGGATCTGCAGAAGACATCATTCAGGTGTCGGTATGGCCACTATGAGTTCTTGGTTATTCTTTTCGGCATAACCAATGCTCCAGTAGTGTTCATGAGTATCATGAACATTATCTTCCATCCTTACCTCGATCGAGTTGTCATAGTCTTCATCGACGACATACTGATTTACTTGACTACTGAGGAGGAGCGTGCCTACCTCTTAAAGGTTGTACTGGACACACTCCAAGAGGACCAGCTTTATGGTAAGCTCTCAAAGTGTCAGTTATAGATTCAAGAGGACCAATTATTAGGGCATGTCATCTTGGAGGAAAGAGTTTATGTGGATCCTGTGAAGATCGAGGCAGTACTTTCTTGGGAGCCACCCATGAGCGTGACAGAGGTGCGGAGTTTCCTAGGTCTGGCTAGGTACTATTGGAGATTTGTTCCGGACTTCTCCAGAGTTGCAGCACTGCTTTCAGCTTAGATGAATAAGGGAAAACCCTTTGCGTGGTCTGATAGATGTCAGTAGAGCTTCCAAGAGATGAGACATAGATTGACCAGTGCACCCATCTTCAGGCTGCCGGAGGAGGGTGTAGGCTACGTAGTTTACTGCCATATATCAGGGACTGGACTCTGGTGTGTCATGATGCAAGAGTGCTTAGTGATCGCTTATGGTTCATGATAGTTGAGGAAGCATGAGAAAAAGTACACTACCCAAGACCTGGATTTAGAAGTAGTGGTCTTCGCCTTGAAGATGTAGCGACACTATCTGTTGGGAGAGCGCTTTACAGTCTACTCTGACCACCAGAGTCTCAAGTACATTTTCTCGTAGAAGTACATGAACCTAAGATAGTGGCGATGGCGGGAGTTCCTCCATGACTATGACTTTGGGATAGTATATACTCCTGTTAATGAGAACGTAGTAGCTGATGGTCTCTACAGAAGATCGGGCATTCATCAACATGGATAAGCGACAGAGTAGTTAGCCGCTTTGCAGATATCCTTCATGGATAGAGATGGAGTAGCCTTTCTAAACTCACTCACAGTCACTCCTCCACTACTTCAATAGGTCATAGAGGCACAACAAGGTGATGTTTACTCTGAGATGTGACGTGCACAGATATCCACAGGACATGCACCCGATGGATTTTATGTAGGAGGAGAGCATGTCATCTTCATCAGGGGATGTACCATGGTACTCGTTTCTCTATAGGAGGAAGTTCTGAGGGAGTTTCACAGTTCCCCTCTTGCGGTACTATGACAACCCTGCTTTTTATTACAACTTAAGAATGCTTTATTACATAAAACTTCACTTGATACAACAAAGAAGATCGAGATGTTTAGTGTCTCTGGGGCTTAGGATCATTACATAAAAACTTTAAACTTGAAATACAACATATTTATTGAAAACATCCTTTACATGACCACTACATTCCTTCATACTTAGCATTGCATGGGATAACCTGAGAACATGCATAAGAAAAGGGTGAGCTATAAAGCCCAGTAAGGGAGTACACAATAAATAACATGAGGAGTACAATACATGTTAGGAAATAGGAACATCAATAGAGAATTAGAGTAACATGAACATAAAGGCATGATAATGCATGATAACCATAACATGGAAATGTGGCAACAACACTTAACATTGAATTAGCATGAGCCAAGGCTCATTGCACATGGAGCATGAGTAAACCCTCATTGCACTTGAAGCACGAGTAAACCCTCGTTGCACTTGAATTAGAATGAGCCAGCACTCATTGCACATGACGTATCATGATACTATACTTTACTCAATGCATTGGAGCGCTATAAGGGCGTACCCTTCTTAAACATTTCATTTCATGCATATGTGTGCCACATGGATCATAAAACATGGATTCATAAAACATAATAATTTATTCCACGATAAAGGAATGTAGAATTCATACATGAAGCTTTATAATCAATAAGTAAATGTGTATAAAGGTGAATACCCTTGATGGAGAAATGGGCTTGATATTCACTAAACAATGACATTGGCTTAGAAAATCGGTGCGATTTCGGCAGCGTAATAGTGTGACATGAGAATTCATAAAAATGATTGATGAGAGAGAAATGGGTTCCACATCATATTTACATGTAATGTACAGTAATAATGTCATATATATACATGTCCCAACAATTGAAATGGAATTTAAATTCATGATACAAAATTATTGCTTGAATGTAAATGAAGAGAGAGAAGTTCCTTTCGGAATTTCAGCATAGTAACAGGTGTACATGGGAGGAATTTAATGAGAGAGAAAGGGTTCTCCCATCATTCAAACAATAAGAGGGCAGTATGGGGGAGGTGAGAAACCATACCCCAAAATTCATAATTGAAATTAAAAGGGAAATAGAACTTAAAGAAAATTGACAAAAATGAGAAAGGAAGAAAAAAAACCCTTGCTTGGAAGTGTGCTTCCAAAGGCTAGAGAGAGGCTTGTGAGAGGCTTCTTGGGAGCTTGGGGCACCTTTAGAGGATTCTAGAGATATTAGGGCAGAGGTTGGACGAACTCCAAGGGCTTTGAGTGAGGAGGAAGTGGGATCTTGGGTGGGTTTACATAGGAAAGGTGAGGGAATTCTTTATTATTTAGGTTTGGGACCCCTTATATTAAAATAATCCAAACCAAAAACCATCCCATGGTATTTTCCCATGGTTTCTGGAAATGGAAAGAGGGAAACAATATTTTACAAGGCCAAGGTCCGAAATTATTAAAAAATTAGGGTTGCTTATGTGGGGGAGAGTCACACTCCCATGGAAATTAATTTAAAAAGGCAAAGTGTTGAATAAGTCTTGAGGGCTCCATTAATGCTTTGAAAAGTAAGTCAAACAAACCCAAAACTCAATATTTTAATGATAAAACACATCTTGTACGAACTTAAGGATTATGGTATTTTATTACATCACCATTGGGTCATTATGATGTCATAAAACACATAATATATTTAAATGGTATTAAATTTTTACCCAAAAATTGGACTGTCTCAGAAAATTATGAAAAGTTCACCATTGGATAATTTCGACATCCTGATTCCAAAAATAATATTTATTTTATGTAAATAATTTTTTAAATATATGAATTTTCACTTTTAAAATAAAAACTTACATTTATAAAAAAATTCACGGGTTTTGACAGAAATGTCTTTGAAACATTAATAAAAATTTTAATTGCATTCATAAAATTATAAGATCATTTATATTTAATAAAAATTAATGTAATATTATTAATAATATTTTATTGAAATATTATTTAATTCAAAAATCCTTTAATTTAATAAAATATAAATCTTAATTAAATAATAACTAAAAACACCATTTGTACTTTAAAAACTAATTAAAATGTATCAAAAATGACTAGAAATTATATTCATTATTATATAAAAAAATAATGTACATGAACATGGTGCTACTTATTTGTTACATAACCCCTTAAAATAGCCGCATAAGACCTAAGGGTAAGGTGTGCGATGGTGACAGACTCTTGGGGTGGCTCGGATAACATCACTCGAGTTGTAATTTAAATCAACTTCCACTTTTCCCGTAGACGATCACGTTCGAGCTTGACTTGATGAAGCTCAACTTGGGCTTGGTCAAGGGAAAATCCCAAAGACGCAACCTCTTTTCGAAGGTCCAAAAAATGGGCTTCGTAAGGGGAAATTCTACTAGATGAGGCCATCGCTTCCTTTGTCTGAGTAGAAATGGGTTCGTTAAAGCCTTATATTTATACTACTCAAATGATCACTGTTCAACGTCTATAAAAGTAACGGTCACAAATCTTAACATTAAACTAAAGAAGTTGACATCTTATAAAAACACTTTTCATAAAGAAACATTTAACTGGATCAAGAGGGATTTTCTATTAATGAAACTTTGGGTCGTTACAATATTCCCACCCTTAAGAAATTTCACCATCGAAATTTTCCTTTTCCCACATTAAAACAAAAGTGGGTAACTCAGCTTCATCATATCCTCCGACTCCCATATTTCTTCTTCAAACATGTGGTTTCTCCACAACACCTTGACGAGGGGCATTGTCTTATTTCGTAGAACTTTTTCTCTACGATCTAAGATCTTCACTGGGGTCTCCTCATAAGAAAGATCTTCTTCTAACTGTACCACCTCGGAAGAGAGTACATGTGAAGGGTCTGGTATGTACTTCCTTACGAGGGATACATGGAAGACATCATGCACCTTGTCCATAGTAGGTGGAAGTGGTAGTAGATAGGCCACAGCCCCAACACGATCAAGAATCTCGAAGGGGCCGTTGTACCTTGGACTTAACATCCATTTCTTTCCAAACATCATGACCTTATTCCATAGAGATATGCGTAAAAACACCATGTCTCCAACTTTAAACTCAAGGTCTCGTCGACGATTATCTGCATAACTCTTCTGTCGACTTTGGGCTGCCTTGATATGCTGCTGAATGGTTTTCACCTTCTCCACCATTTCTTCGACCATTTCTGGTCCAAGCATCTTACGTTCACCGACCTCATCCCAACATGCTAGTTTTCTACACCTTTTCCCATACAGGGCTTCATATGGTTCCATTTGGATGCTCGAGTGGATACTATTATTATAAGAGAACTCAACTAGAAGAAGATGTTGATCCCATCCTCCTTTAATGTCCATTGAGCACGCTCTCAACATATCCTCAAGTGTTTGGATAGTCCACTCGGATTGGCCATCAGTTTGAGGATGATAGGCTGTACTGAAGTTCAGTTCAGTATTCAGGGCTTGTTGAAGACTCTTCCAAAACTTAGAGTTAAATCTTGGATCTCGGTCAGACACAATAGATAGTGGTACTCCATGAAACCATACCACTTCCCTCATATATATCAGTGCCAGTTGATCTAAAGAGAAATCCTCTCGAATAGCAATGAAGTGTGCAGTCTTTGTAAGACGATCCACAACAACCCAGATTGCATTGTTGCCTTTGGATGTCCTTGGAAGTCCAGTGACGAAGTCCATGGTGATGTTCTCCCATTTCCATTCTAGTATGGGCAATGGTTGCATCATCCCCTTAGACTTTTGCCTCTATAACTTCACTTGCTGACACACCAGGCACATTGATGTACATTCAGCGATCTCCTTCTTCATATTATCCCACCAAAAGATTTCTCGGAGATCTCGATACATCTTTGTGCTCCCTGGGTGAATAGAGAAATTTGAACTTTGTGCATCATCCAAAAGTTCCTTCTTCAGCTCTGAACGTGATAGAATACATAATCTTTTCCAAAACCGCACAATTCCTTCTTTATTAACATTAAACTCTGAGGATCTTCCCTTTTTGATAGCTTCCACTTTTTCTTGGATTCCCGCATCATCCTTCTGAGAATCCTTTAACCTTTCCAAAAGAGATGGTTGAGCAATCATTTGTGAAAGGATTGATCATGTCCCCTTCTTTATGATTCCCACATCCATCTTCATTAAGTCTAAGAAGATTGGATCCTTCTCAATTCTCATCATTGATAGAATCGCTGGATCCTTTCTACTTAGGGCATCTGCCACCTTGTTCACTTTCCCAGGGTGGTAATGTATTGAACAGTCATAATCCTTGATGAGATTTATCCATCATCTCTGGCGCATATTAAGCTATTTCTGTGTGAATATATATTTAAGACTCTTGTGGTCAGTATATATCTCACATTTCTCTCCATAGAGATAATGCCGCCAGATTTTCAAGGCAAAGATCGCCGCCGCCAACTCCAGATCATTCGTTGGATAGTTTCACTCATGGATTTTCAACTGCCTTGAGGCATAGGATATCACCATATCATTCTACATCATCACACATCCTAATCCCTTCTTCGAAGCATCACTGAATACCACAAAAAGCTCCCCACTTCTGGGTAAAGTGAGCACAGGTGCAGTGATAAGCCTCCTTTTCAACTCCTTGAAGCTTTCTTCACATTCATCACTCCAAGAAAACTTTACTCCCTTTCGAGTTAGCTTGGTAAGAGGGTTGGACAATCGTGAGAAATTTCTCACAAATCGTCGATAATATCCAGCTAACCCCAAGAAGCTACGGATATCAGATACCGATGTTGGCCTCGACCATCCCTCAATTGCATCTTTTTTAGAGGGATCCACAGATATCCCATTGCTTGTGATGATATTGCCAAAGAATGAGACCTCATTAAACCAGAACTCACACTTGTTGTACTTGGCATAAAGCTTCTCCTTGCGCAAAGTCTCCAGTACAGTTCTTAAATTCTCCTCATGGTCCTCCTTGGTTTTGGAGTATATTAGAATATCATCTATAAAGACTACCACAAATTTGTCATGGTAATCTCTAAAGACTCTATTCATCAAGTCCATGAATATTACTGGAGCATTGGTGAGTCCAAAAGGCATTACTATGAATTCATAGTGCCCGTACCTTGTACGAAAAGCAGTCTTGGGGATATCTTCCTTCTTCACCCTTACTTGATAATATCCCGACCGCAAGTCCACCTTGGATAATTATTGTGCTCCACATAGCTGATCAAACAAGTCATCGATTCTTGGGAGAGGATACTTGTTCTTTATCGTGATTTTGTTATGTTCACGATAATCGATGCAAAGCCGCATTGACCCATCCTTCTTCTTGACGAAGAGGATTGGTGCACCCCATGGTGATGCACTTGGGCGTATAAACCCTTTATCCAGATTCTCCTATAGTTGTTTATTCAGCTCTTCAAGCACAACAACATCCATTCTATTTGGAGTCTTGGATATTGGTAGCGCCCCAGGTATAAGTTCAATTGAGAACTCAACATATCTTCTTGGAGGAAGACCAGGAAGTTCCTTGGGAAATACTTCAGCGAATTCCCTCACAATAAGCATTTCTTCAAGGGTAGTTTCTTCCTTGGACTCAATCATCTGATCCAGATATGCGTGCTCATAAGGCATTAATATCCATGCTTGAAATGATGGAGCTAAAGGAGATTCATCTTCCTCCTGACACTTGTAAAGAATCGGGGGTCGATTCTCCATATGGAATGTGATTTCCCTCTCCCGACAATTTATGTTGGCTCTATATAAGGAAAGACAATCCATGCCAAGAATTGCATCAAATTCCATCAGAGGGAGTATGATGAGGTTCGCTGGGAAATTCAATCCACAGAGTATAACAGGGGAGGACTTATACTCATGGGATGCATTGATTGCCCCATTTTCCGTACTCACCAACATCATTACTTCCATGATTTGTGGTGGTGCAAGGATTTTTCTACTAAACTTTTGAGAATAAAATAATGCGTAGAATCTGAATCAAAAAGTACGTTAAGTATTCTTGAATGAATAACTAGTGTACCTGTCACCACTTCATTGTTGGGGTTTACTTCGGCAGAAGTGATGGAAAAAGTTCTTCCTTGCTATCTTTGAGGTTTCTGTTTGCCTCTGATAACCCTTGGATTAGGGCAATGATTCTCAAAATGACCCGGTTCTTTGCATTTGTAGCATTGAACAATGCGTTGAGGTTCGAACGGAGCGTTCCTGTCCTCTGTTGCAGCCGCGGGTCCTTCTTGCTGACAGTTAACAGCTAGGTTCCCTTCTCTTCTACACTTGAAGCATTTTCTTGTCCCCCTAAGTAAATTTCTACGGTGATTCTTTCTGAACATTTGGCAAGTGGGGTGCTGGAACATCTTAGCACCGTTGGATTTATCCATCAGACCACCTGCATTGAAGTCCACCTTCCGCTTCTTGTCCCCATGATACCCCTATGATTCTCCGATCTCCATTTCAACCTTGAGGGCACATCGGACAATTTCCTCCTAGCTTTCGAAGTCACAGATCGCTAATGCTTTCCGCAAGCTAGGCTTCAGCCAACCAAAGAAGCGGTCAACCATGCATTCGGGGGTAACGACAAAGCCGGAAGCATATCGTGCAAGACTTGTGAAGTTTTCCTCATACGCTCCCACAGATTATTCATCTTTCTGTTTAAGGGAAAGGAAGTCCCTTTCCATCTTAAGACGGAGGGTGCGTGGAAAATATTTATCAAAAAACATCTTCCTGAATTCCTTCTATTCCAAAGCCTCGATCTCCTCCTCAGGCTTAATATTTTTGATCAACGTCCACCATTGATCAGCTTCACCCTCCATACGATAAGCCGCCAGGAGAACCTTCTCTTTTTCAGAGCATTGGAGGATGGAGAATATCTTTTCAATGGAGTTGATCCATTGTTCAGTGATCGTGGTATCAGATGATCCACTAAAAGTAGGAGGCCTTTGTCTCATGAAGCTCTCGATAGCGACTTGTTCTTTCTTATGGGGGGTTGAACGTTCCTCTTGACCCGTGTTTCTATTCAAAACTTGAATTAGCTGAGAGAGAAGCATGACAAAGTACGCGATTCCCGCTCCCATTGGATTGGGCATCTCATTAGTACAATCATCACACTAATCTTCACAACGGTTGTTAGCCCGAGTTCTCCTATTACCGGCCATTGGCTGGAATAAAAGGAAAGATAGGGGTATCACATAAAGGGTAATCCAAATACAAAAGTTGATGACTTATAAATAAACTTTAATCTCTTTAACTCATGAGTCTATAGGATTCAATCCAGGCTTTTCATGATCTTCCTTCTAACATATATTCTTAGGGGCATTTTTCCCTTAATAAGGGTTCATACTAAGATTGTGAATTTATCAAAACATATCCCCAGGTAGTGTCGTAACCAAGAGTGCAGCAAGGCCCGTTGTCGTGCACCAGTTCCCGTTCGGGTCTAGTTCAAAGCGGTGTTTTCGGGTTTTACCCCTAGGATACATCTGTGCCAGAGCCGCCTCTACCTACTCGTATCCAGACAAGGATGAATTTGTTTGATAAACCACTTAATTAGTATTTACCAAAACTTAGGGATATTTTTATTATACTTAGTCTTGTATCTAATGCTTTACTAGGGTTTCATAATCATAAAAATAACTAAACCTATCCTTTGATACCAACTATGACAACCCTGCTTTTTATTACAACTTAAACATGCTTTATTACATAAAACATCACTTGATACAACAAAGAAGATCGAGAGGTTTAGTGTATTTGGGGCTTAGGATCATTACATAAAAAACATTAAACTTGAAATACAAGATATTTATTGAAAACATCCTTTACATGACCACTACATTCCTTCGTACTTATCATTGCATGGGATAACCTGAGGACATGCATAAGAAAAGGGTGAGCTATAAATCCCAGTAAGGGAGTACACAATGAATAACATGAGGATTACAATACATGTTAGGCAATAGGAACATCAATAGAGAATTAGAGTAACATGAACATAAATGCATGATAAAGCATGATAACCATAACATGGAAATGTGGCAACAACACTTAACATTGAATTAGCATGAGCCAAGGCTCATTGCACATGGAGCATGAGTAAACCCTCATTGCACTTGAAGCACGAGTAAAACCTCGTTGCACTTGAATTAACATGAGTCCACACTCATTTCACATGACGTATCATGATACTATACTTTACCCAATGCATTGGAGCACTATAAGGGCACACCCTTCTTAAACATTTCATTTCATGCATAAGCGTGCCACATGGATCATAAAACATGGATTCATAAAACATAATCATTTATTCCACGATAAAGGAATGTGGAATTCATATATGAAAATTTATAATCAATAAGTAAATGTGCATAAAGGTGAATACCCTTGATGGAGAAATGGGCATGGTATTCACTACACAATGACATTGGCTTAGAAAATCGGTACGATTTCGGCAGCGTAACGGCATGACATAAGAATTAAAAAAAAAGTTTGATGGGAGAGAGAGGGGTTCCTCATCATATTTACATGTAATGGACAGTAAGGAGGTCATATGTATACATGTCCCAACAACTGAAATGGAATTTAAATTCATGATACAAAAGTATTGCATGAATGTAAAAGAAGAGAGAGAAGTTTCTTTCGGAATTTCGGCATAGTAACGGGTGTACATGGGAGGAATTTAATGAGAGAGAAAGAGTTCTCCCATAATTCAAAAAATAAGAGGGCAGTATGGGGGAGGTGCAAATACATACCCCAACATTCATAATTGAAATTAAAAGGGCAATACAACGTAAAGAAAATTGACAAAAATGAGAAAGGAAGAAAAAAACCCTTACTTGGAAGTGTGCTTCCAAAGACTAGAGAGAGGCTTCTGAGAGGATTCTTGGGAGCTTGGGGCACCTTGAGAGGATTCTAGAGAGAGTAGGGAAGAGGTTGGACGAACTCCAAGGGCTTTGAGTGAGGAGGAAGTGGGAGCTTGGGTGGGTTTATATAGGAAAGGTGAGGGAATTATTTATTATTTAGGTTTGGGACCCCTTATATTAAAATAATCCAAAACACAAACCATCCCATGGTATTTGCCCATGTTTTATGGAAAAGTAAATAGGAAAAAAATATTTTACAAGGCCAAGGTCCGAACTTATTAAAAAATTAGGGTTGCTTATGTGGAGGTGAGTCACACTCCTATGAAAATTAATTTAAAAAGGCAAAGTGTTGAATAAGTCTTGAGGGCTCCATTAATGCTTTGAAAAGTAAGTCAAAAAAACCCAAAACTCATTATTTTAATGATACAACACATATTGGCCAAACTTAAGGATTATGGTATTTTATTACATCACCATTGGGTTATTATGATGTCATAAAACACATTATATATTTAAATGGTATTTATTTTTTACCCAAAAATTTGACTGTCTCAGAAAATTATGAAAAATTCACCGTTGGATAATTGTGATGTCCTGATTCCAAAAATAATATTTATTTTATCTAAATAATTTTCTAAATATGTGAATTTTCAATTTTAAAATAAAAACCGACATTTATAAAAAAAATCACGGGTTTTGACAGAAATGGCTTTCAAACCATAATAAAAATTTTAATTGCATTCATAAAATTATAAGATCATTTATATTTAATAAAAATTAATGTAATATTAATAATAATATTTTATTAAAATATTATTTAATTCAAAAATCCTTTAATTTAATAAAAAATATATCATAATTAAATAATAACTAAAAACCCCATTTGTACTTTAAAAACTAATTACAATGTCTCAAAAATGACTAGAAATTATTTTCATTATTATATACAAAAATAATGTACATGAACATGGTGCTACTTATTTGTTACATAACCCCTTAAAATAGCTGCATAAGGCCTAAGGGTAAGGTGTGTGATGGTGACAGACTCTTGGGGTGGCTCGGATAACATCGCTCGAGTTGTAATTTTAATCAACTTCCACTTTTCTCATAGACGATCACATTCGAGCATGACTTGATGAATCTCAGCTTGGGCTTGGTCAAGGGAAAATCCCAAAGACGCCACCTCTTTTCCGAGCTCCGAAAAATGGGCTTCGTAAGGGGAAATTCTACTGGATGAGGCCATCGCTTCCTTTTTCTGAGTAGAAATGGGTTCGTTAAAGCCTTATATTTATACTACTCAGATGATCACTGTTCAACGACTATAAAAGTAACGGTCACAAATCTTAACGTAATACTAAAGAAGTTGACATCTTATAAAAATATTTTTAATAAAGAAACATTTAACTGGATCAAGAGGGATTTTCTATTAATGAAACTTTTGGTCGTTACAATATTCCCCCTTAAGAAATTTCCCCCTCGAAATTTTCCTTTTCCCACATTAAAACAAATGTGGGTAACTCAGCTTCATCATATCCTCCGACTCCCAAGTTGCTTCTTCAAACATGTGGTTTCTCCACAACACCTTGATGAGGGGCATTGTCTTATTTCATAGAACTTTTTCTCTACGATCTAAGATCTTCACTGGTTTCTTCTCATAAGAAAGATCATCTTCTAATTGTACCACCTAGGAAGAGAGTACATGTGAAGGTTCTGGTATGTACTTCCTTAAGAGGGATACATGGAAGACATCATGCACCTTGGCCATATTAGGTGGATGTTCTAGTCGATAGGCCACAGCCCCAACACGATCAAGAATCTAGAAGGGGCCGATGTACCTTGGACTTAACTTCCCTTTCTTTCCAAACCTCATGACCTTCTTCCATGGAGATATGCATAAAAACACCATGTCTCCGACTTTAAACTCAAGGTCTCGTCGACGATTATCTGCATAACTCTCCTGTCGACTTTGGGCTGCCTTGATATGCTGCTGAATGGTTTTCACCTTCTCCACCATTTCTTCGACCATTTCTGGTCCATGCAGCTTATGTTCACTGACCTCATCCCAACATGCTGGTGTTCTACACCTTTTCCCATACAGGGCTTCATATAGTGCCATTTGGATGCTTGAGTGGAAACTATTATTATAAGAGAACTCAACTAGATGAAGATGTTGACCCCATCCTCTTTTAAAGTCTATTGAGCATGCTCTCAACATATCCTCAAGTGTTTGGATAGTCCGCCCGTATTGCCCATCAGTTTGAGGATGATAGGCCGTACTGAAGTTCAGTTCAGTATTCATAGCATGTTGAACACTCTTCCAAAACTTAGAGGTAAATCTTGGATCTCGGTCAGACACAATAGATAATGATACTCCATGAAACTGTACCACTTCCCTGATATATATCTGTGCCAGTTGATCCAAAGAGAAATCCTCTCGAATAGCAATGAAGTGTGCAGTCTTTGTAAGACAATCCACAACAACCCAGATTGCATTGTTGCCTTTGGATATCCTTGGAAGTCCAGTGACAAAGTCCATGGTGATGTTCTTCCATTTCCATTCTGGTATGGGCAATGGTTGCATCATCCCCTTAGTCTTCTGCCTCTCTTCCTTCACTTGCTGACACACCAGGCACTTTGATGTATATTCAGCGATCTCCTTCTTCATATTATCCCACCAAAAGTTTTCTCGGAGATCTCAATACATCTTTGTGCTCCCTAGGTGAATAGAGAAATTTGAACTATGTGCATCATCTAAAAGTTCCTTCTTCAGCTCCAATCATGATGGAACACATAGTCTTTTCCCAAACCGCACAATTCCTTCTTCATTAACATTAATCTCTGAGGATCTTTCCTTTTTGATAGCTTCCACTTTTTCTTGGATTCCCACATCATCTTTCTGAGCATCCAATAACCTTTCCAAAAGAGATGGTTGAGCAATCATTTGTGAAAGGATTGATGATGTCCCTTCTTTATGATTCCCACATCCATCTTCATTAAGTCTAAGAAGATTGGATCCTTCTCAATTCTCATCATTGATAGAATCGCTGGATCCTTTCTACTTAGGGCATCTGCCACCTTGTTCGCATTCCCTGTGTGGTAATGTATTGAACAGTCATAATCCTTGATGATCTCTATCCATATTTTCTAGCGCATATTAATCTCTTTCTGTGTGAATATATATTTAAGACTCTTGTGGTCATTATATATCTCACATTTCTCTCCATAATGATAATGCCGCCAGATTTTCAAGGAAAAGATCACAGCCGCCAACTCCAGATCATGCGTTGGATAGTTTCGCTCATTGATTTTCAACTACCTTGAGGCATAGGATATCACCTTAATATTCTACATCAGCACACATCCTAATCCCTTCTTCGAAGCATCACTGAATACCACAAAAAGCTCCCCACTTGTGGGTAAAGTGAGCATGGGTTCAGTGATAAGCCTCCTTTTCAACTCCTTGAAGCTTTCCTTGCATTAATCACTCCATGAAAACTTTACTCCCTTTCGAGTTAGCTTGGTAAGAGGGTTGGAAAATCGTGAGAAATTTCTCACAAATCGTCGATAATATCCAGCTAACCCCAAGAAGCTACGAATACCAGTTACCAATGTTGGCCTCGGCCTTCCCTCAATTGCATCTGTTATAGAGGGGTCCACAGATATCCCATTGCTTGTGATGATATGGGCCAAGAATGATATCTCCTTCAACCAGAACTCACACTTGCTGTACTTGGCATAGAGCTTCTCCTTGCGCAAAGTCTCGAGTACAGTTCTTAAATACTCCTCATGGTCCTCCTTGGTTTTAGAGTATATTAGAATATCATCTATAAAGACTACCATAAATTTGTCAAGGTAATCTCTAAAGACTCTATTCATCAATTCCATGAATATTTCTGGAGCATTGGTGAGTCCAAAAGGCATTACTATGAATTCATAGTGCCCGTACCTTGTACGAAAAGCAGTCTTGGGGATATCTTCCTTCTTCACCCTTACTTGATAATATCCCGACCGCAAGTCCACCTTGGAGAAGTATTGTGCTCCACGCAGCTGATCAAACAAGTCGTTGATTCTTGGGAGAGGATACTTGTTCTTTATCGTGATTTTTTTAAGTTCCCGATAATCTATGCAAAGCCGCATTGACCCATCATTCTTCTTGACGAAGAGGACTGGTGCACCCCATGGTGATGCACTTGGGCATATAAACCCTTTATCCAGATTCTCCTGTAGTTGTTTCTTCAGCTCTTCAAGCTCAACAACAGCCATTCTATATGGAGTCTGGGATATTGGTAGCGCCCCAAGTATAAGTTCAATTGAGCACTCAACATCTCTTCTTGGAGGAAGACCAGGAAGTTTCTCGGGAAATACTTCAGTGAATTCCCTCATAATAGGCATTTCTTCAAGGGTGGTTTCTTCATTAGACTCAATCATCTGAGCCAGATATGCATGCTCATAAGGTAGTAATATCCATGCTTGAGATGATGGAGCTAAAGGAGATTCATCTTCCTCCTGACACTTGTAAATAATCGGGGGTTGATTCTCCAAATGGAGTGTGATTTCCCTCTCCTTACAATTTATGTTGGCTCTATATAAGGAAAGCCAATCCATGCCATGAATTGCATCAAATTCCACCAGAGGGAGTATGATGAGGTTCACCGGGAAATTCAATCCATAGATTATAACAGGGGAGGACTTATACTCATGGGATGCAATTATTGCCCCATTTTCCATACTAAACGACATCTTTACTTCCATGATTTGTGGTGGTGTAGGTATTGTTCTACTAAACTTTTGAGATATAAAAGAATGCGTAGAACCTGAATCAAAAAGTACGTTCACTATTCTTGAATGAATAACTAGCATACCTGTCACCACATCGTTTTCGGGGTTCACTTCGGCAGAAGTGATGGAAAAAGTTCTTCCTTGCTATATTTGAGGTTGCTGGTTTCCTCCAATAACCCTTGGATTAGGGCACTGATTCGCAAAATGACCCGGTTATTTGCATTTGTAGCATTGAACAACGCGTTGAGGTTCGAACGGAGCGTTCCTATCCTCTGTCGTAGCCGCAGGTCCTTCTTGCTGATTGTTAACAGCTAGGTGCCCTTCTCTTCCACACGTGAAGCATTTTCTTGTCCCCCTAAGGCAATTTCCAGGGTTCTTGTTTCCGCACTTTTGGAAAGTGGGGTGCTGGAACTTCTTAGCACCATTGGATTTATCCATCGGACCACCAGCATTGAATTCCACCTTCCGCTTCTTGTCCCCATGATACCCCTGCGATTCTCCGATCTCCATTTCTACCTTGAGGGCACATCGGACAATTTCCTCATAGCTTTCGAAGTCACGGATCGCTAATGCTTTCTGCAAGCTAGGCTTCAGCCCACCAAAGAAGTGGTCAAACTTGCATTCGGGGTTAACGACAAAGCCGGAAGCGTATCGTGCAAGCCTTGTGATGTTTTCCTCGTGCACTCCCACATATTCTTCATCTTTCTGTTTGAGGGAAAGGAAGTCCCTTTCCATCTTAAGACGGAGGGTGTGTGGAAAATATTTATCAAAAAACATCTTACGGAATTACTTCCATTCCAAAGCCTCGATCTCCTCCACAGGCTTCATATTATTGATCAACGTCCACCATTGATCAGCTTCACCCTCCATACTATAAGCCGCCAGGAGAACCTTCTCTTTTTCAGAGCATTGGAGGATGGAGAATATCTTTTCAATGGAGTTGATGCATTGTTCAGTGATCGTGGGATCAGATGATCCACTAAAAGTAGGAGGCCTTTTTCTCATGAAGCTCTCGATAGTGACTTGTTCTTTCTTAGGGGGGGTTGACTATTCCTCTTGACCCGTGTTTCTATTCAAAACATGAGTTAGCTGAGAGAGAAGCGTGACAAAGTTCGCGATTGCCGCTCCCATTGGATTTGGCATCTCATTAGTACAATCATCACACTGATATTCACAACAGTTGTTAGCCCGAGTTCTCCTATTACCTTCCATTAGCTGGAATAAAAGGAAAGTTAGGGGTAACACATAAAGGGTAATCCAAAGACAAATGTTTATGACTTATAAATAAAATATAATATCTTTAACTCATGAGTCTATAGGATTCAATCAAGGCATTTCATGATCTTCCTTCTAACATATATTCTTAGGGGAATTTTTCCCTTAATAAGGGTTCATACTAAGATTGTGAATTTATCAAAACATATCCCCCAGGAGTGTCGTAACCAAGAGTGCAGCAAGGCCCATTTTCATGCACCAGTTCCCGTTCGAGTCTAGCTCAATGTGGTGTTTTTGGGTTTTACCCCTAGGATACATCTATACCAGAGCCGCCTCTACCTGCTCGTATCCAGACATGGATGTATTTGTTTGATAAACCACTTACTTAGTATTTTCCAAAACTTAGGGATGTTTTTATTATACTTAGTCTTGTATCTAAGGCTTTACTAGGGTTTCCTAATCCCAAAAATAACTAAACCTATCCTTTGATACCAACTATGACAACCCTGCTTTTTATTACAACTTAAGCATGCTTTATTACATAAAACTTCACTTGATAAAACATAGAAGATCGAGAGGTTTAGTTTATTTGGGGCTTAGGATCATTACATAAAAACATTAAACTTGAAATACAACATGTTTATTGAAAACTTCCTTTACATTACCACTACATTCCTTCGTAGTTAGCATTGCATGGGATAACCTGAGGACATGCATAAGAAAAGGGTGAGCTATAAAGCCTAGTAAGGGAGTACACAATGAATAACATGAGGATTACAATACATGTTAGTAAATAGGAACATCAATAGAGAATTAGAGTAACATGAACATAAAGGCATGATAAAACATGATAACCATAACATGGAAATGTGGCAACAACACTTAACATTGAATTAGCATGAGCCAAGGCTCATTGCACATGGAGCATGAGTAAACCCTCATTGCACTTGACGCACGAGTAAACCCTCGTTGCACTTAAATTAGAATGAGTCAGAACTCATTGCACATGACGTATCCCGATAGTATACTTTACCCAATTCATTGGAGCGCTATAAGGGCACATCCTTCTTAAACATTTCATTTCATGCTTAAGTGTGCCACATGGATCATAAAACATGGATTCATAAAAAATAATCATTTATTCCACGATAAAGGAATGTGGAATTCATACATGAAACTTTATAATCAATAAGTAAATGTGCATAAAGTTGAATACCCTTGATGGAGAAATGGGCATGGTATTCACTACACAATGACATTGGCTTAGAAAATCGGTGCGATTTCGGCAGCGTAATGGCGCGACATAAGAATTCATAAAAAAGTTTGATGAGAGAGAAAGGGGTTCCTCATCATATTTACATGTAATGGACAGTAATTAAGTCATATATATACATGTCCCAACAATTTAAATGGAATTTAAATTCATGATACAAAAGTATTGCTTGAATGTAAAAGAAGAGAGAGAAGTTCCTTTCAGAATTTCGGCATAGTAACAGGTGTACATGGGAGGCATTTAATGAGAGAGAAAGGGTTCTCCAATCATTCAAACAATAAGAGGGCAGTATGGGGGAGGTGAGAAACCATACCCCAACATTCATAATTGAAATTAAAAGGCTATTAAAACATAATGAAAATTGACAAAAATGAGAAAGGAAGAAAAAAACCCTTACTTGGAAGTGTGCTTCCAAAGGCTAGAGAGAGGCTTGTGAGAGGCTTCTTGGGAGCTTGGGGCACCTTGAGAGGATTATAGAGACAGTAGGGCAGAGGTTGGACGAACTCCAAGGGCTTTGAGTGAGGAGGAAGTGGGAGCTTGAGTGGGTTTATATAGGAAAGGAGAGGGAATTCTTTATTATTTAGGTTTGGGACCCCTTATATTAAAATAATCCAAACCACAAACCATCCCATGGAATTTGACCATTGTTTCTGGAAAAAGAAATAGGAAAAACATATTTTACATGACCAAGTTCCGAACTTATTAAAAAATTAGGGTTGCTTATGTGGAGGTGAGTCACACTCCCATGGAAATCAATTTAAAAAGGCAAAGTGTTGAATAAGTCTTGAGGGCTCCATTAATGCTTTGAAAAGTAAGTCAAACAAACCAAAAACTCATTATTTTAATGATAAAACACATATTGGCCGAACTTAAGGATTATGGTATTTTATTACATCACCATTGGGTCATTATGATGTAATAAAACACATTATATATTTAAATGGTATTTAATTTTTACCCAAAAATTTGAATGTCTCAAAAAATTATGAAAAATTCACCGTTGGAGAATTTCGACGTCCTGATTCCAAAAATAATATTTATTTTTTCTAAATAATTTTCTAAATATGTGAATTTTCACTTTTAAAATAAAAACCGACATTTATAATAAAAATTCACGGGTTTTGACAGAAATGGTTTTCAAACCTTAATAAAAATTTTATTTGCATTCATAAAATTATAAGATCATTTATATTTAATAAAAATTAATGTAATATTAATAATAATATTTTATTAAAATATTATTTAATTCAAAAATCTTTTAATTTAACAAAATATAAATCTTAATTAAATAATAACTAAAAACACCATTTTTACTTTAAAAACTAATTAAAATGTATCAAAAATGACTAGAAATTATATTCATTATTATATACAAAAATAATGTACATGAACATGGTGCAACATATTTGTTACATAACCCCTTAAAATAGCTGCATAAGACCTAAGGGTAAGGTGTGCGATGGTGACAGACTCTTGGGGTGGCTAGGATAACATCGCTCGAGTTGTAATTTCAATCAACTTCCACTTTTCCCATAGACGATCACGTTCGAGCTTGACTTGATGAAGCTCAGCTTGGGCTTGGTCAAGGGAAAATCCCAAAGACGCCACCTCTTTTCCTAGCTCCAACAAATGGGCTTCGTAAGGGGCAATTCTACTCGATGAGGCCATCGCTTCATTTTTCTGAGTAGAAATGGGTTCGTTAAAGCCTTATATTTATACTACTCAGATGATCACTGTTCAACGGCTATAAAAGTAACGGTCACAAATCTTAACGTAAAACTAAAAAAGTTGACACCTTATAAAAACATTTTTCATAAATAAACATTTAACTGGATCAAGAGGGATTTTCTATTAATGAAACTTTGGGTCGTTACAGGTACCCCCAAGAGTGGAGAAGATGTACCAGGATCTCAGATGATAGCATTGGTGGCTGGGTATGAAGAAGGTTGTGGCAGAGTTCGTTTCACGATGCCTCAACTGCCAGCAGGTGAAGGCGGAGCACCAGGTACCGGCATGCTTGGTGCAACCCTTAGAGGTCCCAGAGTGGAAGTGGGATGGGATATCTAGGGATTTCGTGACGGGGCTCCCTCGTACTTCCAGAGGACATGACTCCGTATGGGTGATTGTCGACCGACTAACCAATTCAGCCCATTTCCTACCTATCAGAGAGAAGGGCTCAGTGAAGAGCTTGGGACGCCGCTACATTCAGGAGATCATACGACTTCATGCTGTGTCATATTCTATCGTCTCCGATCGAGATTCTCGCTTTACTTAACAGCATTGGAAGGTGTTGTAGGAGGTTTTTGGGATGCAGCTACACGTGAGAACCTCCTTTCATCCTCATACGGATGGCCAGACGGAGTGGACCATTCAAACACTCGAGGACATGCTCTATGCATGGGTCCTTGACATTGGTCGCAGCTGGTAGGATCACCTAAATTTGGTGGAGATTGCGTACAAAAACATCTACCACTCCACCATCGGGATGGCACCATATGAGGCATTGTACGGCCGACCCTGCAGATCACCTTTGTGCTGGACTGACCCTGGGGAGTCAGCACTTTTAGGACCGAAGATGGTCCAAGATATGACGGAGAAGGTTCAGATCATCCAGGAGAGAATGAGGACTACACAGAGCAGACAGAAGTCCTATAATGATAGGAGGTGGAGACAACTGGAGTTCGAGGATGGCGACCACATTTTCATACAGGTCTCACCTCAAAGTGGATTACAGAGATTTGTACTGGGAAGCAAGTTACCTCCACTCTTTATCAGACCATTCCAGGTTCTCAGTAGGGTAGGCGAGGTTGCTTATCGCCTGGCCCTTCCACCTCAGTTGTACCGGGTGCACGATGTCTTCCTTGTATCTTAGCTGAGGAGATATGTGCATGAACAGACACATATCATTGATCATAGGGAGCTGGAAATTGATGATGGTGCGACATTTGTAGAATTCCTGGTAGAGATCGAGAATCAACCGGAGCGGGTCCTGTGTGGATGGTTTATTCCTCTGGTGCGCATTCATTAGTAGCACTGGAACCTCTTGGAGAGCACATGGGAGCCGGAGGCTCAGATGCGTGCACAGTTCCCACATTTGTTTCCATAGTTTATGATGTAGCTTTAAGAGGATGTAAAGCCCTGATGTCAGAGTAATGTAAAGACCTAGAAATTTGAAGGAATTTTTTTTGTCAAATAATTTGTAATTTTATGAGTCTGTGGATTCTAACGGCACTTGATTCCGAGGCCCGGTGTGCCCGAAATCAATTTCGGAAGTTTACCTCAGGTACGTTCAGTGAAGGAATGAGCGGATTTTTCTATCTTTTGAACTAGTGCTCGGAATTGAAATCTGAGGGCACTGATGAATTCGCAACTCCGATAATTTTTTATGGGGACCTTTACAGTAGTTGTGTTTGTGCGGGAGGAGGAGTTAAAATTGTGGATTAAATAAGAAGTGAATAAAAATATGGAACAATTTTTATTCTATATCTTATGTGATTATATCCAACATGGGGGAGTTGAGATGGCACCCACATGATCCTAACTACCCATGTGAGGATAATTGTGAGGTGGGGCCCACATGATCCCAAACCATTCACATTCCCTAACCCCCTTAATATTTCCCTGCATTATTTTATTTACTCCTCTTAAATGTGAGACCCCTCACCACCTTCTCTCTCCCTCTTTAACACTTGACAACCCATAAGTTTATTTAATTCAACCACTTAAATTAATTGAATTAAGTGTTTTGAATTTTGAATTTAAATTTCTTGTGTTAATAAAATAATAGAATAAGCCTATTATTTTACATTAGCACAAGTTGGGTTGGAAGAATTTGGTAAACTCACTTGTGTAAAAGAAGAAGGATGTTCCTCTTTTGAAGAATATCATCCTCCTGTGAAGAACATCACCTCTTCAATGTAGAGCACCAACTCCACGAAGAAAAATGATGCACAATCCTTTTCTTCTATCCGTGAAAAAAGAGGAGTCGTTGCTTCCTCATTAGGCACACCCCGACGTCGCTTGCGAAGCCTCGCCCCGCGACGCCATCTTCCGTGACGCCTGACGAACGACATCGATTATCGAGGTAGGGGTGTGTTATGATTGTATCTTATTTCCTTCTTGTTTTGTTCTCTTTAACTGGCTGCTACTGAAGTAATGTGGAATGACTGGACCAAACTAACACGGTCTCAATCCTCCTCCAATTTTGTGATTGTTGGGGGTTCTTCGTGTTCTTCATGGGTGATGAACAACATAACATTACGAGTTTGTTAAGCAATGAAACAATCCCAAATTGAAGACACATCAAGAGGTGCGACGACAATAGCGGTTAATGTTTTGGACCAGAACGGGATGGAACATTCCTCGACTGTTCTTCGAGCGAGAATTAAAAACGTGTTTTTGGAGCCGATCGGCAGCCCGAGAATGCCAGAATCGACTTCAGGACAACGGGGTGACCTAGAGACTGAAGTTTCGTGACGAACAAATGATCGGAATGAAGAACCGGCTTCAAGGGAGGCGCGCTGGCTAGAGGAGTCATTTCTGGAAAATTCCAGACTACACGGCATGTACTCCTGGAGAACACGCCGTGTAGTAAAGACATTTTTCGGCTTGGGTTTCAGATGTCAGATGGTTAACACACAACGTGTGACCTCTGTCACATGGCGTTTACTTTCCACACTGCATGGAGGTGGCAGCTATGCGAGACTCGGCGTGTATTTTGGGAAATATACGGACATGAACAAAAGTACATGGGAAAGAGGCACGACATGTAATCTCTACGCAGAATGGAAGAAAACACTTCGCGAGACTCATTGTGTTACCCGAGAATACATGGATACAGTGTGGAGTACACATGCATGTACTCTTCCACACGGCCAAACATTTCCAATGGTGCGGGCCAACCTATGTACCAATTACATGGGTTGGAGAACACAGGTTGAGGCCGTGTATGGGTACATGGACAGCGTACACAGAGCCAACCCCAGAAGTGAAGACCCGACGTGCAACCATATCACACACTGTGTACTTACTTTTTACACGAAAAACCCTTCGACACAGGCTGTGGTACACAGAAATTACTCAGGGACTGAATTCACAGCGTGTAACCATACCACATGCCATGTACATACTTTTTACACGAACATCCCTTCTACATAGGCCGTAGAACACGGGCAGTACCCGAGGTCTGAAGACATGGCGTGTAACCATACCAACACCCAGTGTAATTTTAGGAAAATGGCTTGGACATCTTGTACTCAGTGTCTTGGACACGTTTGTTTGGTTTAGCTCCTATGACGTGGCGGAACTTCAGGATACATCAACTCTGGACTTCGTGACAGTTGATGTATCGACCCCCTCTTTACTCAGGGAGCGGACCCTCCCAGAATCAAGAACGCTGTGTGCAGGAACCCTAGACTTGGATGCGACTACGACAACGATGGTTACCATACTTGGATCCTACATGGGTTCGACAGCGAGGATGACTGTATTTGGATCCTCTATGAGTTCGACAACGATGGTGACCGTACATGGATCCTATGTGGGTTTGGCCGCAACGGTTACTGTACTTGGATCCTACGTGGGTTCGGCAGTGACGACTTCTGTACTTGGACCCTACGTGGATTCGGCAGGGGAGATGATTCAAAGGCTACATCTATCATCTCCACTCCTCATCATGAATAATATACCTGTGTGAGCTGAGTCATGACTTTCAATCATTATCATCGATTTGATTGACTTAAGTTCTTTTGTGGACGATGTTGTGTTTTTCTATTTGTACAAGGTTGTGCTTTCCTGTGTGGACTGGGTTGTTCTTGGGCTCGTGAGTTGGATCTGTAATGGAATTAATGACTTAGGTATATGTATGGTCATACACCTATGTAGAGTTGGTTGATACTTTATGTTTGAATCTTTTCTTTTGTGGTTTATCCTTTGTGTCTTCTCGGAGACCTTCATGCGTCTCAGGGTCCTTACTGAGTAACGTATACTCACCCATGCACGTGATATTCCCGCACTACGTTGTGTTTGATGTAGACGATAGGAAATACTGATCGAGGTGGAGTACTGTGGAGTGGGATGGTACTGGAGGTGGACCACATTGCGGGACGTACACGGAGCGGACGACTGGACCCGAGGAGCTGAGGAGACCATATATACCCACCCTTCAGGTGGGATAGCTGTAGGACGACTCAGTAGTTGCTGATTTACTTTACTGATGTTGTACTTTATTTCTAGTTGAACAGTACTTTCATTTGGGTTTGTATTCTGGACCATTTACATTTTAGCACTTACTTTTGTACTCAGTTTACTTAGCATTCACTTCAGCTTGCATTCTCTGATGTGTTTGTTTACTTATATAAAGGCAATGCCTTTTCATTTTTTTCGAGATTTACGTCATTGGTGCTAGTCGCCAGCCCCTGGCCTATGGGAAGAGGGCTTGGGGTAATAACGACATGATCCCTGAGGACGGGTCATGACAATTTAACTTCGAGTTTCCATGCATGTTGAATCTGACACATTCTATCTTCTTGGAAAATGGTGATTGAGTCCCTTTCAAACCATATTTTTTCCAATTTATTTCATGAGAAAAATACATTTCCCTAACAAAACCCATCATCTATTCCCCAAGAGTAGTGGATTGTCCACAAGAGAAATGAACCCCTGCAATGAAATCACCATTGTGATCTCTAAAGGCTTTTCTATATCCAGCAACCCCTGGATTTCCCCTCGAGGTGCCATCTGAGTTACGTTTGACCCAAACTATAAATGGAGTTGTAGAGAAGACCTCCATGGTGCCCAACAGTTCAAGAAAATTTCCATGAAGATGTAAATTTTTCTGAACAATAAAATACTTGATCAAGTTGTCAGAGTTAGAATTATGTAAACTGTTAGCCTACTGAGTCGCAATTTGAATCTATGTGTGTACAACATTTTTGTTGAACGAAGACCTTTCATGTCATGAATTTTTCCGAATATTCCCTATAATATGGATGATTTCAGCACATGCAACCAGTAATAGAATGAGAACATTCTTCGAGAGAATAACTAGTAATATTTGCAGCATAATATCCATGTTGTTGGATGCACATAGAGGATTAACTTCAAAGAGATCAAAATTCGAATTCCAGAGGGAGGATGCAGTCTTGCAAGATAGAAACAAGTGATTTATATCATCGTGATGTTGAAGGCACATGGAAGACATAGAGAATATGGAGATTCTAAGGACTTGAAGTTTGTCTTCCACTAGATGATTATTAAGGTGGTGGTTCCAAAGTAGTGTGAACTGAAAATGTTTCAACCATTTTTTATGAAAATTCCTAATTACAGTATATTTGCCTTGCTGGAGGCGATTTTAAAATATCTTGGAATATAGAATACCTTTGGGACTTAGTTCCCATATGAGAATTTCTTCAGTGTTCGAAAATCCATATGACGATATTTGGAGAGCTATTTGAGGTGGAAGCTTGTTTATCTGCTCAAGTTGCTCTTGGATGGTACATTGTAGTCCGTATCTGGGTCTTGGGTGATTATACAGTCAATAAATGGGTATCATGTCTAGTTTCCCTCTATAAAATAAGGGAATAATGAACATTTACTAACTAGAGAAATTTCATTTTAATCATCTGGAAAATCCCTCTATGACTCGGCCAAACTGAGGATTGCATGTAAGACATCCATCCATCAGTCAACTTGCTAAGGAATTTGGATCATAGAAAATGAAGTTGGTGTAATTTTTCATTAATATGCCTCCAAATAAATGGATATTGAGGGGATTGGTTGAAATGTTCGGGGTTTTTAATGCCAAGTCCTCCCATGTTGTGTGGAAAAAAACATTTCTTCTAGGGGCTATCAAAATTTTCCATTTAAGAATACTACCACTCTACACAAAATCCCTCATTAGAGAATTAATCATTTTTATAGTTGAGGCAGGCTATGATTACACCATGATAGAGTAAAAACGTTTTGAAGTAATCAAATTTTTATATAAGAAAAACCTTCCTGCTATTGAGAGAGACTTTCTTATCCAGTTAGAGAGATTTCTTTTAACATGACTCACCACATCAAAAAATAAGTGGAAAGTGGTCATCCAAGAAGCATGGTGACCATGAGATAGGTGAATTGTTGGGATCCTTCCCTTATTCCAAGATCATGTATCATACAATGTTTTCTAGAGGTAGATGTGTTTTTCCAAAGAATATAAATTACTTGCACTAGTTAAACTCCTAACCAGAAACTTTTTCATAGTGAAGAAGGGTTTTCGTAGAATTTTGTAAGTTATTCGAAAATCCCTGAGTAAATATGATAAGGAAATTTGGAAAAATAAGATGGGAGGGGGAAGAGATACCTAGAGCATCTCTAATTGTTTTTATTTCTCCTTTGCTGACTTTTTGAAGTATCAGTATACTATGATAATCTTCAGTGATTGGAAAAACGATAGTTGATAGGGTTTATCCTTTTATCACTCCTATAGTTCATTTAAAATAGGATTATGGAGATCCATCAATAGGTGTGTAGATGTGAGGGGAGATGAGAAGATTATTAGTTCAAATAATGAAACTCATATGAATAAAAAACTCATGCAGGATTCGTCCAACAAATCCCCAATCAATAGTGTCGAAGGCCTTCCTGATATCATTTTTAATAGAAATGTTTCCTCCTTTTGTGGTCTTCTGAAATAGATTAATATATTCTGAGGATGTAAAGAGACATTCCTGAATCCTATTTTCATTTGAAATAACCTAACTGATTCCAGGAGATTATTCTCTCGGGGACAAGAACAAGACGATTGGTCTGAATTTTGGTGATAATATTGTTTATAGTATTAATAAGATCCACCAGTTGAAATTAAATTATATCACAATAATTTTCCACCTTAGGAATTAATGAAAAAAATTGAGCATTTAGGCCATGATAATGAAATTTCTTGGATAGTAAATGGCTAACCAGTTTTCAAAAAACACCTTAGATGACATCCCAATTTAATTAGAAGAAATGGTTGGTGAAAAATATATTCCCAATGAAATTTCATTTTTGAGTCCAAGAACAGCATCCCTAATTTTAATATATGTTGGAGTCCAGGTGAGATGAATTTTATCATCTTTAGATACATGTTTTGGGATAAATCCCTCCATTAATTCCTCAGTTATTTTCGTGCCATTAAAGAGATTCATGTAGAATGAAACAATATGGTTAGAGAGGATTCGTCTTCCACCAAGGATTGTGTCACCAAACTTCAATAAATATATTGTTCTATTTACTTTTTTGTCTCTTTGAATTTCATTGAAGAATTTTGTATCTTTTTCTACATCTGTAAGACACTTCACATTGAAGAGGTATTTTGGATATTTTCTCTAATAATAAGGAGGTTCCTCGGTTCAGAGGAGACTCTCCCCTCCTGCTCATCATTACCATGGAAATTGGTTTTGGTAATGGAATCTTGAATCCCATGAATTTAATTTTCTAGTGAGTCAATTTCTTGATCCTAAAGGATGATTTTTTTCTCTCTCCATTTCATGAATTTCACCTTGAGAATTTTAATCTTTATAACACAAGCCAATGGATTGTTTTTATAGTTCTCAATGGACTACATATCTCTGATGGGTTGAGTACATTCCAAAAGGGCAATTCAAGCATTGTTAAACCTGAAAGGTTGAGGTTGTGCATCAAATTTATCAATTAAATTAATCAAGATTGACTAATGATCTGAATTATTCATCACAAGAGTGACACATGATATGGTTATCTAAATCTCTAGCATGAGTTCATTGAAAAAGGCACAATCAATTCATCATGCCCTCATTCCATTCAGATGTTTCCTATACCACGTGTAACTAGACCTTATCTGGTTGGTCTAGGTCAGATTAGAATATCTAATATAGGACCTGAAGTATTTTATAGAAATGGTACAAAAGTAATATCCATGATTTTCATTTTCATGGAGAATAACATTGAAATCCGCCTTGGTAACACATGGTTCTGAGACGAAGATGGGAGAATTGTTAATTTTTTTCCACAAATAACTTATAATATTATAGATATTTGAGGTATAAAATATAGAGAAGTAAATATTATGACCATATTTAGAGAACCTTCAAGTAATAATCCACTCATCCACAGAAATCTGAACAAGATTATCAACACTATTGTGAACTGGAAGACAATACTATTCCAATCCAAAATCATGTGGAGAACTAATAAGAGAATATACCTTACTCTCAAGAGGAGAACCATTTATTGTTTCCATATTTTTTGGTTCCTAAATACCAATGATATTAGGTTTATATTTACACACAAGTATCCTAAGGGAAAATAAATTGCTAAGATTGTCTAGGACCAAGCAGTTCAAAAATAAAATCCGAATTTGGATTTGAGTTTCGGGGTAAGTCCACCTTTTACAGTTGTTTCATTTAGTTTATATCTTCTTGAACGCCTCAGGTCTTCTTTTTTAGAAGTAGTAGTGGTAAATGTCTTCATCGGGGTAGCTGCAGCACAGTCCTAAGTAGCAACCACGTTGTTTTTTCTAAATTCTATTATTGAGGGGGGTAGCCACATCCATCTGGTGAGTCATGAATTCATCCATGATACAATCCATAAAATTATGTGGGGGGATAATGTTGGCCACTTTAGATGTAGTATCAATGTCTAGGGCCTGATTTATGTCCTCACTAATTAAATACTGGGTGAAGGCATCATATTTCATTCTAAGTGCAATAGTAAAGGAGTCTCTTGAAAAATCCAGGAGCTCATTGATCTCGTTCTATTTTTCATCTTGTCTTAATCACTTCAGTCATAGCCTAAAACCATTTTGGATGCTCAAAAGCTTCATTCACATCACTCAATATTACTTTTGAACAAAATGAAGTGTGTGTAAAAACTTTTGACATTCTTCTTCGTTAACTTTTTTATGTTGATCACCAATAATATTCTGATATTACACATGATTCCTATTACTAGGATGAATTTTTGGAACTTCTTCCTCGTCACATGAAATTGCAGAGTCTATTTTTTTTCTTCTTGAGTAGGATTACCACTATCTACCGAATTTTCATAATTGTTAACAAAACATTCTTTATCCTTGTCAACATACACATCATCATAAGCCTTATTTTCTTCATCAATTTTTTTGGTAGCTTTACCAATAGAAAAAACAACAATTCTCCATATTCTTTTGTTGAAACATCTTTATCATCTTACTTTTGGAGAATAGCCAATTAAAATTCCATCGCATCCTCTCTAACAAACATACCAAGGCTTCCACCTTTCAATTTTATAATACATGGACTCCCAAAAACTCTTAAGTATTTAGGACTATGAATTTTTTCATAGAACATTTCATTTGGTGTCGTGTATGAATTTAGACTATAGAAACATAGTTTCTGAATATATACAATACTTATCATGGATTCCCTCTAATAATAATGTGAATACTATGTTCATGTAACACAATTCTCTAAATATCCACTAGGACTATATTCTTTATGTTAGCAACCTCATTCTATTGAGGTGTGTATGGTGAACTGCAGTCATGTTCAATTCCATGATTCTCAATATAAATTTCAAATTATTCATTTTTATAGACTCCACCCTTATCAGTTCTCAACTTATTCATTGAATACTCAAATTCCTTCTATTCTTTCCTCCTGTAAGTCTTAAACATTTTTAGAGCATCTCACTGATGTCCCATCTACATAACACAAGTAATACAAGTGAAGTCCTCAATGAAAGTATTGAAGTACTTATATCTACTTGTTGATTTATTGATAATTGGCCCATATATATCAAAATGTATATGTTCAAGGAGATGTTTTGAATAAATTTTAATTCTCTTATGCATAGAGTTTGTAATAATCCCTTTTTAAAAATATTGCAAAATCAATCTCTTCATCATGATAAATTAGGCATATATCTGACACTATATCGAATTAATCACTCTCACATGTTTCTCTCACACATATGTCCCAACCATTTATGTCCCAACCTTTTATGTCATAACTGATATTCAACCACCATTCCCATGTAAAAATAGTTCTATACTTCACCAACCTGGAACAAGTTACCTTTTTCATGTTGGCCACTTGTAACTACATTTCCATCATTTTCCCTTTTCCCAAAAAACCATTATTTTCTAAAGATAACTGCATTACCATCATCATTGAGTAGTTAAACACTCATCGGATTGGGTTTTATCCCATCATTATATAATGTTATCCAGGATTTAATTTTTAGTTTCTCGATTATGGACGATCCAACACCTTGGATCCTTAAAGATTCATCATTTCCAAATTTCACTGTTCTTTCTTTAAAATCATTCAAATTCTTTAGATACATTATGTATCTTGTCATATGATATGAACACCCACTAGGAACAACCAATGGAAATTATCCTTTTGTGGCTGTCAATATGGTTAGAACAATAATAGATTTTTGTTCATCCATTTAATTATTCACCTACAGCTTCTGAGATTTGTTTAGAACCTTTTGTTTTGAAGGAAATAAAACAAGACATCCCTTAGGAAAATGTTCAGTCTATTCACATCTTTCACAAATAGTTCCGAATGGTTTGAACCTTTTTTCAACATTAACACAATCCATCTCAGATTTATTCTGAACATCCTACTCATAATTATTCTTTTGAGTGGATTTTCTCCCCCTCAAAAAAGGTCTTATGTATATTTTGAATTATTAGTAATTTTTATGGTTGAACCATCACTTATTTTCATTGTGTCTGAATCCACCAAAATACTAGAAATATCCATATAATTAATATTTAACTCTGAAACATCCATACTGATTGTAGTTGTGAACATGATTCTCAACACTCTTCTAAACAGAACATACAAAACATCAGCCTTCCTATATTAATACATATCTTTTTTCATTAGTTCATATTTCTGTTCACATTTATCAAAACAATATGTAGTAAAAATCTTACTAAACTCAAGATTTTTATATACGTTTTGTTTTTTGGAATTGAAATATTTGACCACATACATATACTTTCTCGCTTTATTCTTATTAGACCTACTTCCATCCTTCTTCTCAACAATGGAAGGTAACTTTTGTTGATCCTTATCTGGTTAATTCTTACCATAACAATTACCAAATTTTGAGATAGATTGTTGGAAACTGATATTCCTTTCTTCAGATTTAGAAATTTTCTATTGGACAAGTTCCAACTTTTCTTATTTTTTCATTCCAATTTACATGAAGATGATCATTATGAATCTTTTCATTCTCAAGAGAATTCTTTAGATCATCAATATTTTTTCCATATTGTCTTTCTCATCAGGAAACATTCTTCATATTTTAATGTGGTTTTTTCATGAATCAACTTATTATTTTCATTCTCAACCCTTCCAATATTTCTCAATCATTATTTCAGTTCTTCTTTTAGATGATATTTATGTTTAGTTTCTTCTTATTCAAAACTACTTTCCATAATCTTTGTTATTTATTTCTAAAATAAAGGTATTCTCTGTTGATTTCTTAGAAATCAATTTATCAGATTCGAATTCACTATCTTCATATTCTTCACCTTTAGATAAAAACGTTTCATCCATTTTATTTGAATAACCTTTCATCATTTCCCTCTGAAAAATACTTATCTTTGTCATCTTGTTTCTTACAAAACCGTCATCTCCTTCTGTCATCTTCAACAATATCTGATTCTTTCATCTTTTGAGGACTATTAGCTTAAAATTGACCAAAATATCCGCATTGAAAACATTTCAAGGGAATTTTCCCCTTGTATTTCCATGTACCTCTTTTCACATTCATAGAAAACAAAAATAAAATTTCATCAAAATTTTTACATACCAAATCTTCATAATCTGATTCACCAACTTCTTCTTCAATAAATGTCTTCTTTGACTTCTCTCTCTTTGTATCCATGAATGAAATTTCTCTATATGCTTTTGTTTTCACTTAATAATATTTTTCCTTCTCTATTCATAAGTAATGCGCGTGATATCAAAATCATCTAGAGATAATGTTTTAGGGTCTTTATAATCTAATGAATAAATATTATCATTGAATTTGTAGGGACGAATACTCAATATATTTTTAACAAATGTAGAATCCTCTAAATCATTAACAGGAAATCTGATTTTACTGAAAATGTCATTTATCTTTCTAATGAAGTCCCCAACAGATTTAGGTTCTACCATTTTCAAGTCTTAATACTTCACCCTCTAGATATTTAGTTTTTTATTCTTCACTTTTGTGTTTCCATCATATATAATATTCAACATATCTCAGATTCCTTTTTCTGTAGCAATAACATTCACTCTTAAAAAGAAACTATTCGAATGATATAAGAGTAATGAATTTTTAGAACATCTATCATTCTCAGGATTCTTCTTATCGGCTAAAGTAAGAGGAACCTTGTCATCAATATGAGGAAATCCTATTGTTGTAGTTTCAAGAACATCATACCCCTGAGACACAAGATAATTCATCATTTTATCTTTCGAGAAATGATAGTTATTTACATCAAATATCAGATTCCCATTTCTATTCACACAATTAAATTTCTCCATCATAACATTAGAAAAGAAAAAATGAAGGGAACCAATCTCTTTGATAACAATTGATGTTCCCAGTAAGGATCCAAGTTTCACTGTGAGTTAGAGGGGGTGAATCAGTGATATCGTTTTCATTTAATGCTTCCTTATTTTTAAGACAAGCTTATCCTTCTATTAAAGATCTCATTCCCTAATAAACAAACACAACCACAGGAACACAAAATTTACATAGTTCACTACTCAACAAGAGTATCTATGTACTTGGTATGATATATAAAGATTCCATTACTTCAAAATCCATCAGAAAAAACATTTTTATGTCAAATAAAATGTCTAGGATATTCCCTGACACTTGTGTGACACTGTGAAATTAATCCAATAGTGTGTTTGCTCCCTCTTAGGATAAATAGGGTAATGCAATGTTTCTATTCTTATTGATGAGAATTCAAAAATCAAATCTCTGAAAACAATTCTTCACATTCCTACCGAGAGTTGGTAAGAACCTCCGGGTGCAAACAGATTGTGTGCCTCCTTGCTTGTGTGCCTCCCTTCTTGCGATCCAATCTACTTGTTTGCCTCCTTGCTTGCATGCCACTATTGTTTCGCCCCTCCCAGATTGCTCACCACTCTGGTTGTTTGCCTCTCAACTTACGTTACACTAACTACATGAACACCAAAATTGTGTACAACCCCAAATTTGTGCACCACTTTGAGAATATATACAAAACACTTCATTCAAAAAACACTCTACTTGCGTGCAACTTACAACATTCACACTATTCTAATTGTGCACCACATTTGTGCATAACACACAACTTTCATGACACTTCATATTTCACGCCACTTTCTACTACTTACATGCTCAGAGATCAAATTTTCTCTTAAGTTTTGAGAATTGAAAAAAGAGGAGGTTAGCCGCCTATTTATAGTAATTTAGTTGTCCCTACAATCAATGAATATAACTCACCATGCAATCCACATCATGACTTGCGCACCACATACACTTGTGTCCCATTCCTTCACACATGCCACTTATACATCAGCGCCACTACGTACTTCCGTGCCAATATTTAACATGCACACCACTTTCTTTCCTTTCTCATATTTTTATGTAATGATATTGAAATATGACATTCGCATAACATACACTTGTGCCCCACTTATACTTTGATTCCACACATGCGCGCCTCTTATACTGGCACACCATTCTTTAACTTGAATGTCACGTTCTTTCCTTTATCATATTCTAATGAGATGATTTTGACATATGACTTGCACATATCATAAAATTGTGTGCCAGTAATACTTGCATGGAGCCCTCTATCCTTCACTAGTCCTACATCTGAAGTTCTTCAAACCTATGAAATTTGTGAAATATAAATCAGCAATGCATCGATATAGTTTACCATGTCTTTTAGAAAGTGAATTGATTTATCCTCTTTTACTGCAAAATACAACAATCTAAAAAAGAAAACTCCTAAAACATCCTTCTCCATCCAACTTGGTCCCAAAAACATTTAGATAAAATTCAAATAATTATGATTTTTTATTGAAATGAAAATGACATCTTTTAAATAAAATTAGCATTTTTAACTATTAACTGAAAATTTTATTTTTTCAAAAGAAGTGTTATAATTTGAAGAATTGATAATATTGATATTCTATTTTATATAATTTTATAATTTTTATCAAATAAAATTTCTTGTAGTTCAAAAAAGTAGTTATAATTATTTTCTCCCAAATACTATTTGGAGCACAATTTTATGGAAATATTTTTATTGTTAAAATTCAATTACTAAAATTGAGTGATTATTAATTTTGAATTAATGCATCAATTTTTATTTACTAGGATATATATATATATATTATAATTGTAATAATTCTATTCATACAATCAAATTAAATTATCAGGTTATACTATCCATATTTAAATAATTTGATATCATTGATTGTTTAATATCAATGTTTGGAATCATGAATTCTATCGATCATAATATATATTTTAAAATATTGTGATATTAAATAATTTATTCTAATAATTTTTTTTCAAAGATCCAGGTTATTATGTTGGAAACATAGGGTAGTGTTGTAAGTGGGATATTGAGTTCAAGTATCAGACCAGGAACACCAGCATTGGTGGGACTATTGGTGTATCATTTCAATAGTACACCTGTATCTGATTAGTTGACCTAAGACTCAATGGAATCAATTTTTCTATATAATAATCTTTTATATGAATCATATCAATAGTTATGATCATCCATGTTCTTCCAACATCATCTCATATTGATATTCACTAATCCTAGCGGTACCAACATTTCAAATGAATAATGTTACCCATTCATATCCAACTTTTGTTCATAGGTCAGTTCCTGAATATCCTTTTTCTATAGTTTTTATTCTCACCATAGATTAATGATTGATGATTTATTTCTTTAATGAATTGGTATAGATGTATTATTTACATATGATCAATGGATATTTATCTATCCTATTCAAATTTTATAGATATTTGAGAGTGGATGGTAATTCTTTGTTAGTTACAAGAGACTACATGAAGAGTGGATATTATTTGTGAATTTTTATGATTGAGTAGTCAATGGTTTTAAAGGATTGGTGGATGATCAGGATAGATAGGTTTATATATATTTTTAGACTCATGTTTCCTTGTGTTTGGAATTTTACTGAAATGTTGTTGATTCTTATAACGAGCTTCCTATATGACAAGGTGACCGATTGGTGGATGATGTTCCCTATCACTCATAGTGGGACTTCTCTATTGTGGTTGAATATTGAAACCATGTTCAAAATATATAATTATCAATGGAATTTGGGTCCTTCATTGGATATTAGGATTTTATTCATCTACATATGGAGGACCATGGAACTTTCAGGGATTTCTATGGGATTATTGTATAGGGGAAATTTTCAAACTCCATGGTTATAGTAGAGACCCCCAATTAATATATTTTTATTGTTGTTGTGTTTTCATCAGACACCTATTACGTTATGCTCAACAAATATAGCATTGGACGATTTAAAATTCATTATAGAGATAAAAATGGTCACGAAAGGTGGATATCACTTCCTATATATTTTAAATAGTGATTCAACTGAAGTACCACTATTTGGGTTACACCATTAAGATTATAGGAATTATTAATGTTGGGATAGTTTCTTAATGATGAGTTTTGTCAAGATATGTCAGTGTTATAATAGTATTTAGAGAGGGAGATACATAAATTTTCTCATATCTAATATATATTTATTTAGTTCTTGTCTTCTATGATGTTCTAAACACCATATATTTAGAAAGATTTATGTGATGGAAAAAGGTGATTAGGTATTAATAAAATCAATCCAATGTATAATTCATTCTATTCTTAGTGGAACCTCGTATTATATTGTATTATAGAATATTATCTTTTATATACTATTAATAAAAAAGTAAAATATTTCAATAGATTTCCTTAACAAAACCTTTTTATCTATAGAGTTTCCATCAATAGTGATCATTTCCTAATTCTCCCTTTTCTTGAATTCAGATCCCCATTTTTGGGTATTAGGTTTGTGAGTCACAATTTAGTCTTGTCTAAAATGTTGTACTTTATAGGACCATTTATTATTTAATTTTCTTTGATAAGGAGTAGTAATTTGTGTTTTGTGGGATAATTTTATCAATGTGTTTGTGGAAATAAGATCAATCCCTCTTATTGATGATATCTAATTCCAATCATTTGGTGTTGATGGATTTGGGTAGTATGTGAATAGGTTACACATTCCCTACTTATAAATGTTGAAGAGTGCATAAATTATTATGAACTGTAACTGATGACAGGTAGATCTGGGAGTCAACATTTATTTTTTATATAGTGTTCAGTTGTTTTTGTGTAGAATGATTAAATATCAATCAAATTGATTGGAATGTGGATTGATTCTATAAAAATAATCCTTTCATAGAAGAAGCTATTGGGATTTCAAGAAATGTTCCCGTATCATTTAACAATATTTTAAAAAATGTAATAATATAATGTCTTTTGGGATTTAGATTCATGTAGTGGTGGTGGCGTGGTTGTTTAAACTATTAAAAAGGTCTCTATGTCTTATCGATGATGATAAATAATGATAATACAATTTTAGAGATAATATTTTTTTATATAAAGTGATAAAAATTCTCACCATCGATCAATGGTGGTATCCCCACACTCATCACTTATGTGATGAAGGCCTATGGCCGTCATGTTGATTTTTTAGTCATGTGTGACCATACATTCCTAAGTTGTATACTTGAATGGTTTACCTTAATATAGAGTTCTCATATCCCACATTTCTATGAGGATATTGGCCAGTTATTAATGTTCCTATTGAATATCATAATGGACATACTGAGTGGAGTCTACCTAAGGTAGCATGATCATCTATGTAGAACGTCTATTGGATTAATAATTGATTATCCATTATATATAAATAGAGTCTATGTAGTGGAGGATAATTATTTCTCAAGATGTTTTATATTTTGGAGAGTTATGTAGGCATTATCTTGGTGTATAGAGACTCCATTGTTGGTCTGTCGGAATGACGGGGACCATCCACTATAAATTATGGATGAATTGGAATCCCAATGGACAGTGGATTCAAGTAGTGTAGTTTGATGAGGTTTGGATGGAACATAATTTTTAATAGGTAGGATTCAAAAAAGAAAAATGTTAATAGTTTCTGGTTACAATTGATAGTGGGTGTAATATTGTTGGCGATTAAGATTCATATAGAGGATCCATGTGAATCTTTTTGAATTAGAAAGCATGAAACAATCATGTTCATATTTTTCTATACCTAGAAGAAATAGTTATTCTATATAGTTTGTATTACATATAATATAATATGAGATCATGAATCTGGGAAGATCTTATGATGATAATGAGAAATAATGTATATTTAATAGTGATAGAGTGTGGGTTGGATGGGATTTTCCCATGTTTAAGGAGTGTATTTCAATGATATTAAATATAAGGACAGTTAATGAATGTTTTAATAAATATTACATGAAACATATTGGCATTGATTGTATCCATGACCAAAAGGAATCAATATTATTAAATAAGACTAACTATTTGATACTATTACTCACTAAAGAGAATAAGGGAAAATAGATTATAGAAGTGATGGATACATTGAAATAAATGTAACATGGATATATTGAGAAAGAATATAATGGATTTAAAAATTCAAATTATCATGTTAATGAATATATTTGAGAAATACTTGTAAGAAGTTAGATAATTCTCAAGTTGAATTGTCATCGATTATAAAGCTTGAAATAATTTTTAATATTTTTTATATAAATAAAAACCACATTAAAGATTTCATGTAAATTTTTAATATATATATATGGATTTGGTTGAGGATAGTTTTACTTGTATCTCTCATTTCTTTATTCTCATTGAGTTATAGGATTTTTATCCTATTCCACTACTCTAGTGACCCTATATTATGGGTTTTCTAATATTTAATGGTGGTCTATAGTTTTTTTATCAATGTTAATTCCATCATGGATTAACTGGACCCGATATATTTAGTATATATTTATTCATTTTTTATTCATTCTTGGAAATATAGAAATTTTTTCCCTTCACCTTTTCCTTCGTAGATTGCCTCTGATGTGTGTTTTTTCCATCATTAACTCCCCACTATTGTTACTTTCATTCCCCCCCAATTATAATCTTATCTAATACAATGCCACAAGGTTTTAAATCGAGGTTATTGAATCAATAATATTTTATATCCCAATTTTGTTATTGTATATAATAAATTTTCTCAAAAGTTTCTTCTATACTAATCAATTTTAAGAACCGTCTACGCTAGACATTCTTTTCATTACCATTAGTATTTACATATGTTATAGGTGTAGGATTATCTTCAGGCATGGTGGTAACTAAATGATTTAACAGGATAATTATTTAATCATAGAGATTCATGATTGAAACTTTATGAGGGGACCATTCACATAGGTAATGTTATGTGTTTCCAAAGCATTTCATTTATATTAGATTTTTAATTTCATGTTGGGGAAGTTTTCTGAGACATTCCAAATTTAGATTACATTAGTGTTGGATGTTATAGTTTGTATCATTTCACTAGTGGGTGTATATTTGAGGATAGCATTTTAACTAAATTTTTTTAATAGTGTTATTTATAAAATGATATTCCCCTATTGATGAGGAAATTGGTTTCTTTATCTTATTAATATGTATTTATTTAAAATATGATTTCCATATAATTTTCATAGGGATGGTGATGTTATAGATGTTGTTGGTTCCATATCTTTTTATGTTATGGATAAATATGATTAATTTTACAGAGATTTTTTTGATGATTAAGATGGATAACTGTTGTGTGTGATGGGGACTTTGTGTTAACAAGATATATATGAGATATATTTTATAATTGAATCGGATCATTAGGATCCCTACCTTATTTCATGAATTTGGCAATCAATTCTATTAGATATTTTAATTATATATTTTTTTAAATTAGTGGTTTTCATGATTATTGGTTAACCGTAAGGAATGTTAATTTGAAAATAAAAAAAAAACAGTATATACAGAATATAAAATCCAAAGTATGTGATTATTTTAATAGAATAATATAATACAACAAAATATAGAAGTAAAATTTTTTATATTGAACAAGAAATATAAAAACAAATTTGGTTGATAAATTCAATGTAAAATTATAATGAGTGGGGGAGTGTGTTCGAATTATCCAATAATTTTTTATCTATAAAAAGGACCCAAAATCATTAGTTAAATTTATTAAATATACCATGTCACATACTAAATACCTCAATTTTTAATGAATTAATGTTACCAATTTACGGTATTTTTGGCGCTATAGTGGCCTCAAACACATGTAAGGAAAATTTTAATTTAATAATTTCTATTTATATAATTATTGGATCATTATAGGATATGGAGGGGGTTTTCCCAATCATATAATAAGACTTATAAAGAGACAAGGTATTTTTTAAAAAAAAATGGTAAATCAATTTTGAAATTTTGAAAGAACATTATAAAACTTGTGACCAAGTAGCTCATGATGCTAAAAATAATATTACTTTATTTCAATATAAGTTAATTAAATATCGAATAAATCCAAATTTTTATAATAATAAGAATACATTAAATGAGAAAACGCATATGGATTAATTAGAATTGAGATATTCAAAAAATTAACATCCATGGATTCTAGAGAATGGATTTTCATCTCAAATAGAAAATAATATAAATCTTATTGTTTTTTTAGAAAAAAAATAAATGTATGATTCTTTGTTATTCATAAATGATGGATCACTAAAAATAAAAAAAGTTGGCATATTGGATATTGAAGAAAATATACTTAAGTGATAGAATACAGTTTATATAAACGGGATGAAAAATAACTTCTTGGGGAACCTTAACTTTACAACTATGTGAATGAACTAAATCATGAAATAGATAGATGATTAGTGAATTAGTTAATGTATATTCATGTTATAAATAGGGAGAAATTATCAAAATTTATCTTTTTACAAGAGGATATATTAGAAATTATTTCTAGTTGACTTGGATGTTAGAGAATATGTTTCATTGTCAAATATATGGCCACATTGGAAAAAACAAGATAAATAATAAAACAAAATTATAATATGTTTTTGATGTCAAAATGTTTTATATATATATATATATATTATTTTTTCCCTTTATGAATAACGGTGGTGATTATTAACTCTCTATATAAGAGATTGTGGATTCCAACTTCTATACCATTGGAGCATGTTCATTATGATACTTTTCGGATAATGAAGAATAATCAATGAATGAGAATAAGTATTTTATATCTTTTTTAAATAATTTTATCATGTAACATGAATTATATTTATGTAGTAAAAATTATATTCCTTAAATAGGTTATCTTTTTTATAAGAAGTGCTGATAATTATTGTGGTCTCTCATTTAAGAATGTTGAAACTAACAACAGAGATGAGTATACAAGAAGATTTTTTAAATATTATTTGAAAATAAAATTATTCAATATTAGTTTAATGTTAAATACACAATTGAAAAATGGTGACAATAAATGGAATAATTGATTTATCATGGAAATAACTTTAATGATGTTGTTATAAAATAATACATCATGATTATTTTTTTGTTAAGCTATTGATATAGAGGCACATATTCAAGAAAATTTTATTTATCATCTTAATTCAAGTATTTAATAATTTTATATTTAATATGAGTATTATTATATTGATGAAGATAAGGTTTTTTTAATCCATAATATTATCAATGTGATGATAGAACACATATAAATGTTTTAGAAAAGTGGTTTTGGTTAAATGTTTCTTGGGGATATTCAAAATTAAATAGGACGAAACCACCACATAAAGGATATAAATAATTTTTTCTATAATATTTTTATGGTGTTATATTTCTCATTAAATGGATATTTTTAGCACATAAAATTTTCCAAAAGCAATAAAGATGATAAAATTTGTGTTGGAAAAAAAATTAAATTTAAAAAATGTAGATGATGCAGGTGATTTTTTCAAATAAAATGTTTATTCAAACGTATCATGTAATAAAACAATATTTAGTTAATTTATGTTTTAGAGATAAATGATTGGTTTAGAATATAATATGTGTTTATGAACTATTATTTCAATCAAGAAGAATAATGAGGACCACAATTTATATTTTAGTATTTTATCATGTCAACCCAAGAAGTGCCTATGAAGAAATGACGTGTCAAGAATGGTTAGATGAAATGAATTATAAACATGAATAAATATAGAAGACAACTACATATGAGTTGGTACATAATCCAGGAAACCGTAATCTTTTTAGAACAAATTAGTCATTTATAATAATCTGAATATAAATGGTGAAGTAATGAGGAATAATAAAGGAAATAATTTTTTTTTGTAATCGATATTCTATATTTCAATAAATAATATTTTTTGATATAATTTGTTAATGATCATGGATTAAAATGACATGGACTATTCGAACTATCTCTTAGAAAATAAAATACATGATCTTTTAGATGGATTGAAATTCTACATTCCAAAATGGATGTTTTTTATGTTTGATTTTTGTGGATCCTATTTGGTAGTATTATCATGTAATTCACATTGAAATCATGTGGATGGGATGTTTAGTCACATAATGAATATGTCTTCTATCTATTCATTATCTCTTATATATATAATATAGGTTTCTTAAGTCGTTCCTAATAATAATAATGATAAACCATTCCCTGAAAATTATTGATCAATCAATTGTATTTAAAAGACATTATAAAGGAGAATTTGAATCAATTTCATTTGATATAAATTATTTAATAATATATAGTATAAATTTATATGTTAAAGAAATCATGAGTTTAATACCATCCATAATAGAATATGGTATTAAAGTAGGTTAAATGTTTTGTGGTGGTGGGATTGGTCCCATGAATGATTCATACTATGTATCTCTATGAAAATCACAAAATCATATTTAGTTTGCATCTATATAATGGGGAATTATATAAATTTGAAGGAGATTTTAAAAGGAATAAAATGGTTCATTTTAATTTTTTTTTCTAAAACATTGTTTTTTCATTCTAATTTTCTCCATCCATATCGTATATGTCATTTAGATTATTGTCATATGAATATTCCTGGTATGTGATAAATTACTAGAAATGGTTTGTTTTGGACATACACTTGGAAATCCTATTCTAGTTTACAATACCAGGTGATCCACTTTAAATTACATGTATTTACATGATTTTATTAGTTTAGACTATTGGTTTAATGTGATTACAATTTTTTTAGGGAAATCCATGGGTTGAATAAATCCACTAATGTTCAAAAGGTCACTTAAGAGAAATAAATGGTTTCATTTTGGTTGGAGACCCAAGAGAGGGTTGATCTTAGGGTTTGTCGAGTTTTTGGGAGACTCCATTGTCTCTATGATGAAACAGAGGTGATTTGGTGATGTAGGGGATTAAGAGGAGATGTGCATATAACAGAAAATAATCACCCATGTATGTGACATATATCAGTGGGCAACCCATGTGAGACCTTAACATTCATAACATATCCAAATGGATGTAACCTAGGTGAATGGGTTTCCTTAGGGATCCCTCAATGAATTTGTGTGACACCAAAAATAATGAACACGGGATAATGGGGAACCTTAGTGATCGCATGAAGTATGGAATGTATTTAGTTGTGATGAACTAGGGTTCCACCATGTTTTAACATATTTGTTAGAAAATCTCCTCAAAATGGGTTCTTCGCCCTATCTTATGTGGATTCATAGGAATGGTTTTTTTGTGTGGGATATGGGTGTGAAAAAATTTAGATGACTCAAGTACCCTTAATTTTCATTATTTATCCACGTTTTTTTCATAAATAAATTTTGAGGTAGTTTTTGGAAGTCTAGGGTGGACACACTCTAACTAATTAGGACTAGGTTCTTGAGGCCACCTTATGTTGGATAAAAATTTACATAGGTGTTGAAAATTGATGATGTGGGTCATTTTATTGGGAACCCTATATGAGGAAGCTGAAATTGTAGGATATCCATTCTAGGGCCGCAAATTCCTTATGGTAACATCATTATGTTACGAACCACAACATATTCCACACAAATTGGCTTAAAATTAGGGAATTCATGGATAATTTGAGGAGGGAGAACATATGAGACTAGCATAGGGAGTGCATATGGGAGCTAAGTATGGTGTGTACATGAAATTTAGGTTGGTTTGAACATAATAATTGAAGCTAGAAAACATCAGGCCTTATTAAGTTGGACAAATGAATTTCACTATTGTCAATTCTGCCAAAAATGTTATAAAAATTAATAATTAGTAATGAAACATAAAATTTATATAAAATTTGATCCAGGTATTCATTTTAGGTACATTATTTATCAAAATGACATTAAAAATAATATTTACCCACATTTCTACAAGGAATACTTGTAAAATAATTTTATCATGTTGAATTTTTAATAAGTATCTTCAAATGTATATGATGACCTTGATGAAATTCATGATTTTTTCTTGATAACGGGATCAAAAAAACTTTCCCCCAAATTTCTTAATATTTTTCATTGTTATTTTTTTTTCAATGTGTATGAAATCAGGAAATAAGTGGAGATCCAATTTTCTAAATCAGCAAATAGAAAGATACTAATTATGATCATAAGAAAATTCTTATGATGGGAAACATACAAGACAAACGATGTGAATGATATTTTAAAAAATGTAGTTTAAATAGAGTTGAAATAAAAAATACCAAACCCACTTAATGTAAGTTAATTAGACTCATATCTAGGTCCTATGAACAGTGTACCAAAATATTAATCACATACAATGTTAATAAATTAGTGTAATAGAAACAGTTTTACCATAAGATTGATTATATCAGATTTGAAAATATCATATTCAATATGGACAAGATTAATTAGATTATATATCATAATCATATTAACTATGATAAAAAAATATAAAGCAATAATATAACAATCAATTTTAAAATATAAATGTAGTGGAATATAATAACTTGTATAAACCAAGTTAAACAATAGCTATCAATTATTATATAAAATATTAAGATATGAAAAGAATATGCCTCTTTTAACATTAAGATAAAGGTAGTATATAACCAAGACTAAAGGTATAACTTTTTATATCTATAGAAGAATTTATGTAGTCCCTAACTAGGAAATCCCTCAAAATGAAGATCAGAATGGATTGGTATTCCTATCCCAGGATCGGTCTTCCAATCCCATAATCTCTCTGCCTACCTAGCCACAATATATCTCAATCTGATGGATCATATTATCTATCATCCTATCCTTGGAAGCCCTCATTCATAATCAAATATCATTCAAATTTTACTATTAAAAAGATCATGAGGAGACAACCTACTATGATTTCCATAAGAACTAAAAAAATAAAAAACAATTACAAAGACAAAAAACAAGAGGTTCATGATTGGTAATCATCAAAGCTCTCATGATGATGAGAAATTATAAAAACTATCAATTCCCAATTCATTGAATGTGTAGGTATTAATTGGCGATCTCACATTGTTTTTCATGATCTCCTAGTGGTGATAATTCTATCAGTTTTTTTGAAGGACTTTAAAAGATGAAACATCAATGAATCTATTGTAATAGATTGTCCAATATCATATAATGTAAACATCTTTATAACTTTAAAGGTACTAAGTTATGATAGAAATAAGTATTTGTTTTATGATTATAATATTAATCAGTCTGATTTAATTCCATATTGTTTTCTTTATGATAATCTTTATAAGTTTGTATATGTTTTTGTTATAACAATTTTCAGTTTGATGTTTAGGACTTTGTTAGTTTGAAATACATGACAAACAGTTTGATACTCGTTATCAGAATGTTGAGATTGATTTTTTTAGAACAAATCTCATTCTAATTAACATAATTAATATTTATATTTTTACATTTTCAATACTTAAAAACATATTCTAACTATGGAAAAAAGATTGTGTTTTCTACAATAACACTCCAATGTCTTGTAGATAGAAAAATTTTAGTAAACGATTTTTTAGAATGAACTTATGACTTCCAAAACATAATTAATGGAATGTTTAGAAGTAAAAACATCTGACCAATAAATATCCAACTTTTTGGAAAGCAAAAACCAAAAAAATAAAATAAAAACATATCTTTGAAAAATATACACTCCATGCTCTTTTAAGAACAATATATTCAGAGTAAAAACATAAAACCTAAACTCCTCATATGTTTTTATGTCTTTAAGAAATGATGGAGAGTATGATGTTGAATACGATTAATCCCACTTATAATAAAATAACCCCTAAGTATTGTATTCCCTCCTTTTAAGTAATACCTCTCACTTTATCAAAACAACATTTTGATAAAGGGTCCTTATTTGTGAGATAACTCATCCATTGTTAATTTCTTGTCCATAAATTAGAATAGTTTACACCCAAATAATTTTTATCCCCTATTTTAATGTTCAAAAATAATTGGTTAAATTCATTGGTTTCCTAAAATGTTAGAGACGGAAATAGAAATAAAAAACAATTATATAAACTAACTAATCACCAACAAAATTGAAAGAACATTAAACCAATCAAAATAAGAAAATATTTAAACATGATAATATTTGGATGAAAATAGAATTTATATATTAAAAAAAATTTAAAAAATTCAAAATAAATGAGAGTTACAGAGAAAATTGTAATCCATATTTATCAAAATCATGATGAAATGATTGATCTTTTTGAACTCATTTCTGTCCTACTGTAGGTTCCAAATCATCTATTCTTGTATCTGTACATTGTCATATTAATATTTTTCAATGTTACTAAATATATTTAATTCATATCAATGATATTTGTTTTTGGTTATCTATGAATGTCTGTATCAGATATTTCCTTTAAGTGTATTCACTTCCCTGGTCCGATTATCAATAGTACTATTGAATTATTCCACATTCTTCACTCTTTCATCCATACAATTTGAAAACTGATTGAAGGAGTCATTTTAGTCATTTATAAAATCTTTATAATCATTAATGTTTTCATCATACTAATTTTGAGAGACATAAAATTGTTGAGTCCACTTTACCACCCGATTACATGCCTTTTTTGGGCTTGAGAAATATCTTTAAAATCTTTCAAATATGCCTCATTTTGAATCAATATTTTTATTAATAATTTTATTAATTCGGATTTTTTATCAAGAAATTAACAAATAATCATCCCTATGGATTCAAATATAGGTAAATATATAATTATTCCATTAGGTCTCTTAAATTATTATTTAATATAATATACTCCTCAAGTTGTTATGGTATTGATATATTTCTCTTCAACTTTTTCATTTTTAGGAATATTTACACCGATGGTTCTGATTTTAGCTTCCATTAATTTTATCGTTTCTTTTTTCAAAGTATTTTTCTCAACTTGGAAATTTTTTCACCAATATCCTTGTTTTCATATAATTATATTATCTTATCATTGTTGTTATCTTTATCACCATGTGTCTTTGATTTTTTATTTTCATCATCTTTCTTAGATGAATATTTGGATTTTTATTCTCGTGATTCATTTTCTTTTTAACATATATATTTACATTGCTTATTATTTTTAGAAGGAAATTTTAATGAGGATTTCACTAATGATTTTTTATTAGTGTGTGTTTCTTTCTCATTATAATTTTCATCT